>OY743153.1:15000000-20000000 GCA_963555695.1 Dasypolia templi | reverse complement strand
CAAAGACTATATTGAGGACGAAAACGCTTGGGACTGACCTGCTCCAATTTTTGCATACTGGATATGGTTTTTTGTTTGGTCCCTAACTTTTGTTTTATTTTATATTCACTTTGATATTTCGTGATTATTATTATAAACAATGACATGAATATTTACTTTGTATAGTATTATTATTATTTTAATTTCGTGTGAGGACTTAGTGGGTAATATTTTTTTACATATCTTAGTTATTTATTTAAATTTTTTACGTCTGGCAGTTTGAGTACTTAAAGTGGCCAACCCAAATGTCTTTTCTTTGGTATTGTTCGTCGAATTGTTGATCTGACCAAGGTTATGTCTGGACTTTAAAAGAGACTGTGACCTCTGAGTTTGTTTCGGCCTTTCTTCTCAGAGTAGTCAGATAGGAAACGCCAACCTCAACAACTTAATGTTTGATGTGTAAAAGTATTTGTGCAAACCTAGATATAGAAATAAAATCATATAGCATTCAGAAGTATCACTTTCTGGATCAAGTCCTTGATACACACTAGTGGCTGCTGGCTATAAAGCCATTGGCTGTTATGACTATCAGCACAATGATTGCAAGCTAAATCAAGATACTTGATTAGTTTATTATTATGGGTACAAGGTTGCAGGTAGGGTAGTTTGATTTGCTATTTTCACATGGTAGGTGTGTGGGGGTGACATTCTTTACAGAAAAAAAAACCCGAAAGTGTAAGAAAAAGGATCAAATACTGCACCTTGTCTTTTTTTTTGCTGATTGCAAAATAAAAACACATACCTGTTTAGGCAATATTTTCTATATTAATAGCAACATCTGTTTTTGTATAGTCCAACACAGCTGCTTCTAACTTTTGTCTTTCTTCATCTGTTTTTAGTTTAGCCCACATAGAATCTAAATAAGATCTCTGATGCTTTTGTATAAACTTAAAACTATGTTTTAGGGTGGCACCAACATGCAGTGTATTGAGCTTAATGTCTAGGTTTCCAATTTTAGTTATAAAAGGTAGACTACTAGTTACAAATCTATGTGGCCCATGTCTTGATCTTATAATAGCTATCCGGGTATTCTCATTACAATATTTTGTTAAAAATCCATTTGTTACAGCAGCAACACCAAAGTCACCATGCAGTCGCTGAATTTTTCCCAGTACAGTGTCATGGAATATTTTTGGTTTCAAGTGCAATGGTTTATCTTTAGACACATATGGACAAACTATTTCAACAGTTATGTATCTGAAATACAAAGAGTAACACAAACTATTATAAGCATAGTATCACATAATGTTGTATGTTTAGAGTGTTATGAGTTAGTTTGGAGCCTTATCCTCCTGCTTAAGTGCGAAATTGGGGACTGGCGCAACACTCTTCTTACATTCATAAGGTTAGGTTATGAAGGTTAGGCAGAGGTGTTCCTTAGTACACCCACATTTCGCCAGTTATGTTATAAGTCCCATGTAGTTAATTGCAGGTCATTCAATCAATGTCATTTGAAACCGTATCGGTCGGTTCAAAATTAATTTCCTTTTTGGTGATAACACCTTCCACACAAACAAACAATCCATCCATCGTATCTTTGGTTACTCTACATTTATTCCGTTTACATTTTCATAAATAAAACTTTATTCATTACATGTCCCTCACACAAAATTGAATACCGCACCTGTTTTTAAAACGAACCATTGCTATAAACACAACTTTCCAATAATAACACGTAAATCAGAACAGACGGAACGAAAACCAAAACAAACCGCGGTAGACATGTGATGGCAAGTGTCAACCTGTCAACAAAGACTGTCTGTCAGGAACTCAAATTCGACCCGTTTTTTTTCAAGTCGTCGTAGACGTCTCTATAATTCGATGCTTCTAGATACATGTCTATTCGCTTTGAGACAAAATAGAGTTGTACCACGTTATTCAGTGGTTTTACAGATCTTTGCAATTAATTTATATCCAATTTATTTAATATAATATAGGTATTTTATTTGCAGCCACAGACTTCAGTTGTCTTTACATAGTAACTCCATGTAGTCTGTGTCTTTACAGAATTTTTTGTTTTGTGGGAAATCATCAAATGACTTCTCCCGCTCCAGGTAGATTAAATGCTCTGGGTGGAGCAGGAGGGCGTCTCAGACTTTATTTGACTAAAACCCGCCCGTGTTCGTTCAGTTGCCTGTGCAGGCACAGGTAACTGGCGCTGTCGTAGCTAGTTCCCAACACAAGCGAATAATACAAGGTGTGATGTGGTTTTATTTTAATTTTGCGAAAATTGACGCGTTATTGTGTTCCTAGATACCCTGAAATTGGAGTGCACCATTTCCCGAAAGACCCTAAAATTAGAAGATTGTGGTTTAAAGCTATTCGTAGAGATTTTTTTGAGTTCGAGTTTGAGTCGGAAACATTTTGAAGAAAGTGATTACGAGCAAATATTCAAGGTTTAAAATTCTAACACTTTCCATTTCAAGTACTTAATATAAAATACTGAAATCACCGAAAATAACGAAATAGTGAAATGAAATCAACCTCATGAATGAACTCAAAATGGAATGAATGAACGAAATGTCAAATTAGGGACCTAGCTATGGTCACGCCATCTACATTTAGCTTTGCCCGACCTTCCCCATTAAAAGTGTTTTTTTTTTGGGTAAATACATATCCAATATTTATTTATTTGGTTTAACTTTACATCTGCCGGTAACTAAATAACTAAGTATCGTATTTCGACTATTTCGTAAATTCGCAAACTAAACCAATTTACTAGGAATAATGTCCTCTCTTTCTCTAAATTATTTTGCGAATATTGTGAGAAAGAGATGTGCGATGCATATGAAGTTCATATTGGCGTCTCGCACTACTCGCTTAGTAGCTCCCGCAGTGATCGCGCACACTGGTTACTCTGGCTAGTCCTACTAGCTAGTCTTGTGTGCTCGGTCATTTTTAAGATCGCTCCGTACTAGTTCATTTCGGACAGTGAACTAGTTCATTCTATTAGTTCTAATAGCTCTATTCGGTCTTGGCTCTCGGTGGTCAGCATCTGATGAATCTGATCTCATTCTTGCAGATTCGGTCGGTCGGGTTCGGTTAGCATCGTCATTCGTCGGCTATTCTCTCTCGTTCTCATTCACAGACATCGAACGTATCTGTCAAACAATCAGTGACTGTTTATCATTTCTCGTTCTCGTTCGCACAAACGATCGCACCGTTTACAATGTCCGAGATCGAAAAGACCTATTGGACCTAATAGACCGATTACGAGTCAGCGTTCGGAAACGTTTCTTTTAGTACAGTGCGAAGATACGTTTCCTATTCGTTCATCGTTCATGAACTACACAAGACTACTACTAGCCGCTCAACCGGCTAGCGGCTGTAAAACGTTGTGATTATATTATACTCTGTGGAGGCTACCCGCTGTGCCATAAACTTGTCAGATATTCTAGCTAGCTAAGTAGCTAGCCAGTAGCAGCCAGTAGTCTAGTCTCCCTATATTAAATGTACTCTGTAGCCAGTAGGTAGCCAATAGTGCTAGATAATTATCGTGTTGACGGATACCGTAGCCGTAGCCCGTCAGGGTATTTATGTTCTGTGCCGTAGCCGTGGCTACTTTTTGAATAGCCGCTAGTTGGCTAGCTACCCATCGCTATTTTGAGAAGCGGCAAAATTGAAAACGGTAATTCTGCCAGCAGTACTTATTTATGTATTCATCACGTCTACTATATAATATTGTCGTAGCTAAAATTATAATCTTCAAGGTAGTGTAGTAAAATGCTAATTTAGACAATCTCTTCATGAATACAATAGAAAACAATAATTTGGGTTGATGTTGACATTGCCATGTTTACCATTACAGAACTACAGAGCCTTATCTGTACAGTTTTAAAAGTTCAAAGGACAACAAGGTTATCTCATAAGACTTGGTTTTATCACTTGCTAAGTAATATCTACAACATCAAGGCCGTTTTATCTATTTGCTTTTATCACCTGCGGTGCCGTTAAATCTCATTCATTCTGTGATTGTGAACATTCTCTTATTTATTGTACAAGGTGAAAGGTGATGTAAAACATTTCTTACATTCTACTATCTGTGTATTTTACATAATTGTTTATTCACGCAATAGCACTGTAATGTACCTATTTACAAGCTATGAGTACTTCTTTTTTTTCCTATTGTAAGTTTTTAATTTTTTGCAGAATTTTGTTAAAAGAGTCAAGAGTCGGTACTTCCAAACACCTATAAACTAGTCAGCTTTCAAATGAGCAAAGAAGAAGCTTATTTCATTGGTGTTGATGTGGGCTCAAGCAGCGTGCGAGCAGCATTAGTTGATGATAAAGGTCATGTCTTAAGTGCATCTGTTAAGGAAATTCAGACGTGGAAACCTAAAGTTTATTACTATGAACAGTCATCAAAGGATATCTGGGATTGCTGTGTATTTGTCATTAAGGTAAGATTTTATGTGTGTGCATACATCTATACATTTGAATAATTCAGAAATTTGACAATTACATTTTGATTAAATGAATAAATTTTGCTGCCACATCAAAGTGAATTAAATTTAAACATAAGTACATACATAAACTCTTTGAGGTAGGCAGAAATTGCAGAAACCTCTACGATCCTTACATACTCCTTATACTTTCTAACATTCATATATGCATGCCAATTGTGAGTACTCCGCACCTGACCTTTCTAAATCAACAATAAGGCCACACATAATGTTCTCATAGGGCGTCCCCTCCCGGAGTAACCACACACATTTGAATGGTAAATACCTTTTATTAGTTGCCATCATTAATTCTCCCTCCTACTCAACATTTTTTGTCACTACATCTTCTTTTAAACTGCACCATTGCATTATTACATAATTCCTCAGCCTACCAAGCCTATCATTCATAGTCACACCACACATGCTTCCCAAGGAATGCATTTCCACAGCTTTCATGCTTCTTTTAGCACAATTAAATATAAAAAATAAGTATAAATACCTCAAATTTCAACAAGATGTCCAGAGAAAATTATTTTTCATAAGAAATACCGTGCTTTTCAGAATGTAGTTGCAAACATAAATCCTGCAAGTATTAAAGGTATTGGATTTGACGCCACATGTTCTTTGGTGGCCTTAGACAAACATGGCAAGCCACTATCTGTAAGCACCGACAATAATGAGCAAAATATAATAATGTGGATGGACCACCGTGCACAGGCTGAAGCAGATTTGATTAATAAAACCAACCATGACATACTCAAATATGTTGGTGGAAAAGTGAGTCTTGAAATGGAAATGCCCAAATTGCTCTGGTTAAAAAAACATCTTCCAAATAAATGGGATGAGTTTGGATACTTCTTTGACCTGCCTGATTTCCTAACATGGACAGCAACAGGTTCATTGAGTCGTTCACTATGCTCATTAGTCTGCAAATGGAATTATGAATGCTCTATTGATGGAAACCAGAGTTGGAACACAGGCTTTCTTCGAGATATTGGATTAGAGGACCTAGCCGCAGACAACTTTAAGAAGATTGGCAATAAAGTTTTAATGCCTGGAGAGTTTTGTGGAGGTTTAACAGCTGATGTTGCAAATACTTTGGGACTGAAACCAGGTACTCCCGTAGCCACTTCCATCATAGATGCACATGCTGGAGGCTTGGGCATGATAGGAACACATGGTGACGGAATAGATAAAGAGATGTCTTCGCGTCTTGGATTAATCTGTGGGACTTCTACGTGTCATATGGCTGTAAATAAAAAAGCTGTTCTAGTACAAGGTGTGTGGGGACCGTATTACAGTGCAATGGTGCCTAGTTTGTGGTTGAATGAAGCTGGCCAAAGTGCTTCAGGGATGTTATTAGACCACATAATATCAAGTCATCCTGCCGGTGCTGAGCTGTTAAAAGTGATGTCTTCTGGCGAGTAAGTTAACTACCTAAAAATAGGATTCCTGCTCAGTTTTGGTTGTTAATAATGAAACCTATTATTTAATTAAATTTCATTCCAGTATCCGCAACCACTTGAGGGGATTATTATCAAAAATGGCCGGACTGGAAGGATACAATGACGTCAGCTATTTGACTAAGGATGTTCACGTCTGGCCTGATTTCCATGGCAACCGCTCGCCGCTGGCCGACCCTTCAATGCGAGGCATGATCTGTGGGCTATCAATAAACAATAGTGAAGCTAACTTGGCGCTGCTGTACCTGGCCACGTTGCAAGCGCTGTCGGTAATATTATACTTTAAATAGCCCACGCACACGTTAGCGGCGAATGTGATAATACTTAAATAATCAGTCCTACTACCAGGATTGCCCAAGATTTGCTGACTTTGAACTATTCTGAGGCGTACAGTATTTAACAATATAACATCACGCCTGCAATCCCTGAGAGAGAGGAGAGGTATACCTTTATTATAGTACGCCTACATTTCGCCAGTTATGTTTAAGTCCCATTTAATATTTGCCATCCACCGGGCAAAAATCCAAACTCTGGGCTCCAAACTCAATCACACTTTGCCCGACCTGGGAATCGAACCCAGGACCTCATGCTCAGCAGTAGCGCTTGCGACCACTTGACCAACGAGGCAGTCAGTTCGTAACAATAGAAACTTTTAGACATAAAACTTTTTATTGATTGAGCATAGCTTAACATTCGATGTAAACAAGTGACAGGAAGTATTATAACATCATCAATATATATACCTAAGTGGATTAAATAGATATTATCGAAGCCAACTCAAAAAGTACCCAAGCAAAGTAAAATTATTATGGGACCACCGTGCAACCTTTCTCTACCTAATGAAATAATTGTGTTTTTTTAATCGGTCCACAATTTATGAAAATAACAAACAGACGAACGTATAACCTCCTCCGTTTTTTCTAAAAAAAAGAAATACATATTAAAATAGACTGCAAAATTACTCGTCGTAAACACTGAAAATAGAGACATATGTTTATTGCCAACTCTTGTTTATATGAGTGCGAGTAACGCTAACTATTTTTATAAACCCATGCCTTTTTCCCATGGGGGTAAGCAGAGAGGTACTTGTCTTTATCATTGTATGATTTGATATTTTTTATAAATTGTTTCAGTACGGCACGCGGCATATTATAGAGGCGCTAGTACTGGCAGGGTACAAGCCGTTCAAATCGTTGCTGGTTTGTGGCGGTATCACAAAAGATCCACTGTTCGTCCAAATACAAGCGGATGCCGTGGGTCTGCCCATTCTAAGGCCCCATGAGAAAGACTCTGTTTTAGTTGGGTCTGCAATTCTAGGAGCTTGTGCTTCCCAGTACTTCAACAACGTACAGGATGCTGTAGAAAATATGGGCGGCACTGCAGACGTCATACCATCTAATATGAGCACTAAAGCGTACCATGATAAGAAATATAGAGTTTTCCTAAGAATGTTTCAAGATCAGTTGAAATATAAAACTGTCATGAGTTCTAATCTTTAGCGATAGAATGTTTTCTTCGTCATATTTCGGATTTCAGGGTGTTTTGTACGTAGTAAATAGTAAGCTGAAGTTTTATTCAATTTATTTCTATCGTTACACATACATAACATAACATCACGCCTTGTTTCCCCGAAGGGTTGGGCAGAGGTGTACCTATAGTACAACCACATTTCGCCAGTTATGTTTTTAAGTCCCATGTAATAGGGGGCGAGCCTATTGCCATCAACCGGGCACAAATCCAGACTCCGGGCTGCTACTGAGAAATTCTAGATAGAAAAACCCAATAACACGTTGCCTGACCTGGGAATCGAACCCAGGACCTCTTGCCAGCAGTAGCGATTGCGACCACTAGACCAACGAGGCAGTGATACATTATAAGCATAATAAGTATTACAATCATAAATTAGTACATTTAAATTTGTGTCGTGCCGTACTATCGGTCCGTATCACCTGGGACAATCCAGGACTACAAAGTAGGTACATACCATGTTTGTGGGCAGAGATTTGTCCTTTCAGTTACTTTTACCCTCCGGATCATAGTGATCTTTTTTCTCGTTGCGTCGTTTGCTGTTAGCAACGAAAGTTGAAGGTAGCCCGCGAAATACACACATCAAAAAAGTATAAGCAACACATACAAATTTCAGTTTTAAATTCGCATTAAATACTTAGTATTTCTTATTTATACATACATACAAACACAAAGTCACGCCTTCTTCCCATGGGGGTAGGCAGAAACCACAGAACGCCATCTGCTACGTTATTTACATAGGTACTCCTTTTGCCTCGTTTACGTTCATACATCTGGTCATACACGAGCGCCGGTTGAGAGTACTTCGCACCTGACCTTTCTGAAGAACATCAGAATTAAAAATAAAGCAAAGGCATATAAATTAATCACGTGATTGGTACATTGTGCTCACATATTTACAAACAATTGTAAAAATATATGATTTTCCTAAAATATTAACTAGGAATAAGTCAGTGTGTGAGTAAAGTAAAAATAACAAATTATACAATACAATAAGCAAATAGTATGATTTTGTCTAGCCTCTAGATTGTCCTATGGAGCAGGACCAGCATGTTTCCAAGCATTTTTATCGTGTTTTTTTAACATGAGTTTTAAACTTTCTTTCATTTAATTGCAATATTTCACAAGGTATTTTGTTGTAACATTCAACACAGTACCCCTAAGATGTATGTACTTTAGATAGTCTGAAAAATGGTTGATCTATTTTATTTTTATTTCTAGTGTTAATATTATGTCTATCACTTATTTTATTAAATAGATTTCAGTGCACGTACCAAGCGCCAGTCCACCCCGTACAAGGATAGTGTCGACCACAGTTCTTCCCTCCACACACTGTCATAGGCCTTCTCCAAGTCTACGAAAGCACAGTAGACTTTCTTATGCTTTGCCAGATGTTTTTCGGCCATAGATAATACACTATATAATATAAGATTTTCGGCTATGCATCTTAAGGAGAAGATTTGGTCCATATAGCCCATTCCCTCTCTAAACCCTGCCTGCGCATCCCTTATTTTCTCATCTGTCACTCTTCTCTTAACACTCAAAAGACTAATGCCGCGGTAGTTTTTACACTCCTGCTGAGAGCCTTTTCCCTTACATAATGGTACGATTACAGCCTTACACCAATCATTCGGTACACGGCCACACAATATTAAAGATTAGGTACAGCAGGCTTGCCACCACCCCGACACCGCCCTTAAGCATTTCAGCAGACACTGTCGTACCCTGCAGCTTTGCCGACTTTCATCCCTATTTATATTATTGTTTAATGCTTTTTTTTAAATAAAACAACAACTGTTTTTTTTTATTTTAATTTTTATAAATAATTACGAATCAACTCGAGCCTAATCAACTAAACTTAAACTAAAATTAAATGTTTGTACAAAAATTGCATAAATTAATAAAAAGTGTGGCCTCTGTTATTGAGAACTTCTGGCACCGATTATTCATAGAATCGATGAGACTGTTAATGTTATCCTGCGGCAATTGCTTCCAACGAAATTTTAGTAAGTCCATCAGTTGTTGGGTGGTTGTCACTCCATCCAAGTCCTTTAAAACACGTCTCTGGAGCATGTCCCATGCATGCTCGATGGGGTTGAGGTCTGGCGATTGTGCAGGCCATGGCAATACCAGGATGTTTTCCCTTGCCAAGTACTCCCGTGTGTACAAAGCTGTATGCGAACGCGCATTGTCATGCATCAACGTGAAATCGGAGCCAAGCGTTTGTGAGAACGGACATAAGGCCTTAGAACATCCTCAACTTAATTTACAGCGATCATGTTACCATTTACAAAAACGAGCTCAGTTCGTCTGTTCGTAATAATACCCGCCCATACCATAACTGTTGAGCCGTTGTATGGATGCACTTCCGGAACGCACCTCAGTATTTCCAGGACGACGGGACACTCTTACCCTTCTAGTATCAGGCTTGAACCCAAATCGAGACTCATCTCAAAATAAAATTTTATCCCATTGTTCCCGGGTAAATGTAATGTGTTCCCTACACCATTCATTTCGACGAGCGCGATTCCCGTGACGTATTGGTGGGCACCTAATTGGCCGTCGTGCTCGTAGGCCATACTCATGCAGTCGATTTCGCACAGTTTGGCCAGTGGTGCCAACTTAGGGTAATTTACCCTAGATTTAGAGTAAAGTTAAACCAACAGGGTAATTTTTAGGGTACAAACTCGGTGAGGGTAATTTTAGAGTATTTTTTTTGTCAAGGGTTAAGTGGATTCATGCAGTTGAAAACCAGCGTCAGGCACTAGTTGTCTGGCATTTATATTTTGCTGAACTGGGCCTTTTTGGCGCAGCCGTGAGACACTACCCTGCTAGAGTCTGGCAAACGAAAGTAGACACTCGAATTATTTGCAAACTTTTTATATGGCAATGATAAACTAATGTCAAACTCAACTTTCCAAAAAAAGATGTCGTGTTGTTGGTGATTTGTCGTGATTCTGATAAAGCATTTACTAACTCAAAAAGGAATAAAACTATTAAAAGTGGAGTGTGAGAGATGTTGTTTTGCATGATGTCGAAATTCATAGAAAAACAACAGGAGAATGACGCCGAATTCAAACAAAAACAAGATTGTTTACGTGTGGTGTTAAATTTCTTAGGTTAGTATGACGCTATTATTTTGATACTTTGAGTGAATTCGTATTTATTGTTGTCTTTTTCCAAAAACGATTTCTATATTTTGATCCAAATTCTTATATATAATACGTTAAACACCTTCATACGCCATTGTTATTTATCATACCTATAAAAATGTTGCATTGTAATTTTAACACAAATTGTTTTCTTTTACAGTAAATCTGGAGGGCGTAGCAGGGGTTGATGAGATAGTGAAAACTATTGAAAAATTATCAATGTAGGAAACAGTGATTCCTGTGACTCTAATGAATCTTTTCACGTGGAAGTTTTAGATTCAGATTTTGATTATGGTAGTGAATAAATCAATATTGTTATAGAATCTTGTTTTTTTTTTTATTCACATTGCTTCTTATAACCTAAAGTCGTATTTTTATTCAATCGAAGGAAACAGATCTTTTGAAATGTCGAGAAACGTCTCTTTGATTTGGATCATAGGTAGGTAGCATGATTTTACATTTCGAAACTTAGTTTTTGTTGAAGTTTACTTCGTCTGATTAAAAATACGACTTAACATACAAGAAGCGCTAGCTATTTTAATATTAAGAAGGAGCACTGGAATTTGTAGCAATATAATTACCACAAACTTAGTGGTAGGTTTCTTATGTTTTAACAAGAGGTCGCCTAGGTAGGTTAGTAGCTGCTACTACCGCAGTATTGATTTATTCCGTTGGTTTGTTCCCATTTTTGAACCCGTCCACATGCTGTGAAGCAGTAGTGTACATATATATTATTTTTAAACAAAAGCAAATAATTCTAAAGTATCAAATTAGGTTATTCCGTGTATGTCATACTAATTTTAGGGTTGCTATGCTGATATTTTTTAAATTTGCCGCTTTTTTTCAGTCTCTACTTTCGTTTGCCAGACTCTAGTTTCATACTTCGCACTGTACACTTATTTTTTTCATATTTATTTTGTTTGTAACTCATATAATTTTTACCTGCTTTGTGTGCCTATTAGTCTGTGCTAAATAAATGTTTTTTCTTTTCTTTTTATTCAAACATTTTGTCGCATAAGTCATGATTGAGTGAGCTATTAGTTTTTATGTTTCTGTGAACGCACTTATTATCATCGAATCGAGATTACATGTACGCACTCATTTAATTTGTTACGACTCCCTCTCCGCCAGTCTTGTTCCTTCCTACTACTAATTTACCTGTGCCCGCTGACCGATAGCAAACGCAAAGTACTTTGTATCCCACTCACTCGGCGCGTACTAAAACCTCTTTCTCGTTAGGCCTATCATAGACCTAATGAAGTAGTCAAGTACTTGGTACAAATAGGATCATTGGAAAACACCAGATTTATTGATGGTTTCAAATATCCATACAGTAAAACTGCGCTATGATTAAGTATGTTATAGATTAGAAATTTAGGGTATTTTTTTCATTTAACTTAAAATCTAGGGTAAATTGAGATCAGACTTGGGGTAAAACAAAAACAAGACCTGGCAACACTGAGTTTGGCAGGTAACAACAACACCACTTGAATTTTGTAGCCTTAAACCTATTTCTCGGGCGGTTAACATTTGCTGGCTTCTTGCAGTCAGTTGTATGTATCAATAATATGCAAAGAAAACGCTATAAAATTCGAACAAATGCATTCGCTTTTGAATTTGTGAAAAAAAATATATGATACTCTATTTTTTTTACAACCGGCTGGTTGTAAAAAAAAATTAAAAAAGTCTGAAGTCAAGTGAGTATTTCCTCATTCAGCTCCTAAACCATAAATAATCGCTGAACATCATGGGGTATTCGGGAAGCCCTTGAAGAGAGGCTTCTAAAATTTTGCTTTGGACCTCGTTTTACGGGCCACCCTGCTTCAACTCATAATCATCAGCCTAGCCTTTACTCAACTGAACAAACGTGGAGCGACTGCCTATGGGTTGTGGAGGCCATATAGGCCCTATATGACCTCCACAACCCACTACCCAGTTACTGGGTAACACTTGGTAAGACTGGTTGTCTGACTTTCGGCTTTCGGGCTTCTGTCGAGCCGTAAGGACCTCGGGAAAACTGTCAAAATGCAACTGTGAGTGCGCCTGCGTGCGTGGTGCACGCTTCCTGATACTTCTTCTTCTTTTTGATTGTGGCAAGCGGCCTTAGCCATTGTTGCCAGTGTCGAGTGTTGTTCCTGATACTTTACGTGCAGAGGCAGGGGCGCGTAACTCAACGGTTGACTACGGTTTAAACTTATTTAATATAATACGAGGTAAGGACTGTCTAGCTTGCTACATAATATGTTATTAATCTGTGGGACTGTCAAAGATCCACGATTGGCAGCCGGGACCAACAGCTACGTTTAATTTTTTGAGGCACGGCTATGAAATATCTAATAGTTATATGTAGTCTGTGCCGATCACAGACAATGAAGTAGCTTGCTACTAATATCTGTGCAATGGAGTAGCAGACGAAACATTCGCTACGCTAAAAATCATGCCATTACGCACACATACGGAGTGTTGTATTTAAAGGACCGGACCTCTCGGTAGAGAGTAGTTTTTTCTCAAAGCCGCGTCGCAATCCCTGCCCCCCTCGACCGATCACCATGTTCGGCAAGCCGATCCCTTGGGAGAAGCGAGCCAAATAACTGGGTGTAGTGCTCGATGAACACCTCTCTTTTTCAGAGCACATTAAGGCGGCTCGTTCGCGTGCCGCCTTCGCTCTAGGTAGACTTCACTTTGTCCTAAATGCACGTAGCAAATTGTCACTAAAGTGCAAAATGCGTATCTACACAGCGTGCATCCGCCCGATCATGACATATGCCAGTGCACTCTTTGCACACGCCAAGCCCCATCGCTTCAATAGAATGCGGTCTGCATTCTATTGAAGCGATGGGGCTTGTGCAAATACGAGATGCCATACAAAAAAAAAAAAAAGGTAGAGAGTATTATTCTTTGGACCGGCCTGAGGCCGTTACTTACTGTCAAGTCCGCTTTTAAACAGACGACAACCTTACAGCTTGACCTGCGAGGTGCCAACAACAAAAAAAAATAAGTTACTTACTGAAAATCCAAAGTGTAGCTTCTTACACTTCTTATACCCAGAGAATATCGATTTTCGTGGATTTTCAGTACTTATCAATAAAGTCTTAACGAATACAACTACCCATCTATTAGGGTGGTTATTGTAAAAGGCGACTAAGTGAGTATATAAGAGGACGATTGGCAGCAGTCCACTCCCTCGACCGATCACCATGTTCGGCAAGCCGATCCCTTGGGAGAAGCTAGCCAAATATCTTGGTATAGTTCTCGACGAACACCTCTCGTTTTCAGAGCACATTAAGGCGGCTCGTTCGCGCGCCGCCTTCGCTCTAGGTAGACTCCACTTCGTCCTCAATGCACGTGGCAAATTGTCACTAAAGTGCAAATTGCGTATCTACACAGCGTGCATTCGCCCGATCATGACCTATGCCAGTGCAGTCTTCGCACACGCCAAGCCCGTTCGCTTCAATAGAATGCAGACCCTCCAGAACAAGTTCCTCCGTAGGATAACAGGCTCCCCCTGGTACGTTCGCAACGAAATCCTCCACGTAGACCTCAGGATTCCCACTATCCGTCAGTTCATGAAACGCATTTCAAAGCGTTTCTTCGAGACCGCCGCGAATCACCGCAACCCTCTGGTTGTGAAAGCCGCTAGCTATATTCCCTCCTCCATTAGTCATGTCCGCCGTCCCAAGCATGTCCTCACCGATCCCAATGACCACATAACTCTCATTCAGGAGAGCAGTAGGGCCACCAGTACAGTGCACAAACACAGACCGACATTCCGACCTCGCCGCCGAGGTTCCTCGCGAAGATCCCGACGTAATTGTCCCCCCTGACCCTTGCTCGACGAAGTGCCAGCCCGCGCCGTAGCTGAGCCTGTAGCTTTAAATTCCCCGAATAGTAATAATCAACAAAACTTGATCCAGCCTGTCCCATCTTGCTGTCCTCCCGTCAGCGACGCCCTAAGCCGAGGTCCGTACCCCATAGGGGGTGCCCTTAGCGAGCGTTCGCTTAATAATATAAGTAGTTTTACGCCCCTGGCTGGAGGCTTTGAGTCCGCTTAAGGCAGCCACAGGATAGTCCGGTTAAGTAGTCACGACCTCTCAAGGTCAACTACGAGATGCCATACCCAAAAAAAAAAAAAAAAAATTGGTCTCGTTAGTCACCCTTATACGGACCAACCGCCTGACCCTGCTAGCAACTAAAGTTGGAAAAGAATAGATACGTATTTATGTTTTGTTCCTTCGACAGTTTTTTTCAATGAAGAATTTCGTTTAAAATTGTCTTAGAAAAAAGTATTAGTAAGCTCGCCTTTAATCTAAGCCTTAGAAAGATTAGAAATCAACTATCCGCAGTACGCCATTGCACGCACTACATCACTAGTGCCTACTCTCGGACGAGGACGTGCGAGACGAGTAGGTTGGCAAGATTTCGGGCGGAGCTTGGCTTTTTAGTTAGTTTTCTTCTGCTTACGTTAGCAAAATGATATTTATTATAGATTATTGTAAAATTAAGATTTCTCAGCTTGAGCACTTGTATTAGAACAACAATTAACAAGGGTGTCAATATTGACAAGCAGGTATGTTTATAATCCAGCCAAATTAAAAGAACACAGTCGCCACTTATTTACCATTCTAATAACCTCTTTCTAAATTGACTGTGTTATATTGATCAATAGTTTTCGTAAGACTACAGCTTAATTTATTGAGAATTTCTCTTTTCCTATGTTCTAGGTCAAAATGTCTAAACGAACGGCAGATGACGGCGGCAATGGCAGTACCCAGCCACCGATCAAGAAAGTTCACTTTGAGCCCCATCTAATCGGCCCTGTGTCCACTTTGGAGGAAATGGACATTAAAGTTCTTCAATTTCAGAATAAAAAGTTGGCCCAGGTACTCAACGTGAAGTCTTCTTGCATGTTAAATTGTTTAGTACTAGTATCTTTATGTTGTTTTGCAGATTCAATGAACGAGAAACATGTCATGATCAGCTGTTTATCAACAACTAATTACATAGCATTTATGTACAATGACAACAATATTTATTATGTTAGTTTAATGTTTTGAAACATTGAAGAGTTTTCAGCTTAACTTATTCTTGTTTTCGAAGCATAATGATCTACTTATTAGTAGTCCATTGTTATATTTCTTTTGTGCTGATAGTTCATGGCTAAAACATGGCTTGGGGAGAGAATTATCTGTTGGTATGAGTGATATTCTATTATATGACATAAAAAATGCACCAAAAATACATTTTGTTATTCAAACAATGTTATATCCATGTATGTACATACTTCTTAAACTCAAATGACATAACAGATGAAACTTTAATCTATGATCCATTTTGACTGTCATACATGTTTTGTATGAATCAATAACAAATAGTATAAGTATGCAATCCATATTTTTTTAACAATGATGTCTTATTGGATAGTTTGTATAGTTCTGTTCTTAAGTTGGTGGAATTGTATCATTAGTCAGTAATAATATTATTAGAGAGGACAAAAACACTATTCACTGTACACAATTTCTTAAAAAGTGGTACTATATGTGCCTTAACAAACACCTGGCTTTTTGCAATTAGCTTCTATGTTCTATGTTGGGGGGTTTCCGCAATAAGTCCTTCAGGTGGGCTGATGCACTTGGGCCAGGGCCGCTGTTGGTTGTTATTCCAACCAGCTTACCTCCCTCCAGAAGCAATTAGCTTTTAGTCCAAGCTTAAGATCAAGGACTACACATAAACTACTTAACAACAATATACTGTACTTTTAACATCCCTTGCATGCTGACAAATTTGTGTTGTATGTATTGTACTCATGTTTGAGCAAATAAATGATTATTATGATTATAAAAAAAGAGTAAGTTCTCAAAGTCATAACATTTGCCCACGTTTCACAATAAAGGTTTGAATCTGTCCTTAAACTAGCAACTGCTAACAAATTTAGATATTAAAATACACTAATAACTCACAAATTTAGATATTAAAATTTGTGAGTTATTAGTGTTAGAGTGTTTTAGCCGGGGTTGTCCCAGTTCTGGACAATGGCCTACCCTTCTCTAGATGTTATGGTTCTTCAATCCTATTCTTGAAAAAGTCACTTTGTATAGGTCATTATAAAGCGAGCTCACAAGTTTTATACATATCTCTGCCAAAGTTATCACATTATAATTACATTAAAATGGTTCCTTCCAGAGAATAGAACAACGCCATAGATGTGAAGCGGAACTTCGAGCCAGGATTGAACAGCTCGAGAAGAGACAGACTCAAGATGATGCGGTGCTGTGTGTGGTTAATCGGTACTGGAATCTACTAAATGAAGATATAAGAGTACTTTTGCAACGCTTTGATGCAGAGACGGCGGATGAGTCGGAAAATAAAAGTAAGTTGTCAACTGATCTCTGTTAATAATATGAAAATGTAGTTTTATCCTATTCTGTACCACTCATGGGCCATTTTCACCCCCAGTCTGTCCGTTTCTTCTGATTCTATGCCTTATATATTACTTAAGTTCATACTTTTAAAACATTTGATGGATTGATTTTCACCATAATTTAGAGAATTTGTTGAGGAATGTCAGCAGTGGTGGCCCAGTGGTAACGGCCGCGACTTACGAATTGTAGGTCGTAGTTTCGAACCCAGACAGGTGCAGGTTTAGTTTGTGTAAATTATTTCGTCACCACTGCTCTCAAAACAGTGAATGAAAACATCTTGAGGAAGCCGGCATGTATTAGAACCAAAAATTCGAAGACATGTGACATCTACCAACCCGCACTAGGCCCGCGTGGTGGATTAGCGCTTAGTTGCAGTTGGTCTATTATTGGTACTTAATCAGACGTAAGTGCTACATATTATGTAAACATGATTTTTCATAAACACTGGGTGGCAGACTGCAATATTTATCAACCTATCCTGTAAGCCCACGTTCACACGGACGCAAAAATCCCGCTGCAATCATTTTACTTCTGTGCGAACGTGGGCTAATAATCTTTCCTAATCCTACTCTTTTAACTTTATCACTTTATTGCTAAGTAAAACACATAAAGAAGCCAATTAGGTTTTAAAGATGTCATACATTTTTGTGTGTATTTGCCTGTTTGGAATTGAACTGTCTGAATTTTGGTGTGAATGTCATAGTTTTTCCCTGGAGCCAATGGATTAGCCAAACAGGTAAATGCAGCCAAACTGTATTTACCTGTTTATATAAACATTGTTTTTTGTGAACAGGTAAATACAGTCTGGCTGCATTTACCACCACCTGATTTCTACATTGAGCAATGCAAAGTGTAATCATGTTTTCAAGGAGACCAGTGTGAAAATATTAATAACTACATTATGTATTACGAGGGCGGCACTGAAAATTTCGGGAATCGAGGAAGTGACACAACATTACTATTTAAAAATGTATTTATTGCTTTTCGAAGTATTCTCCGCGAAATTTGACACATTTTTCCATACGATGGAACCAATCATTGAAGCAACCATTCCATTCGGAAGTTGGGGTCTCCAAAATGGCCGTTTTGTAGGCGTCCACAGCTTCTTCAGGTGATGAAAATCTCTGTCCACGCAATTTATTCTTTATTTTAGGGAAAGTATAGAAATCATTAGGGCTTAGGTCGGGGTTGTACGGCGGATGGTCTAATAATTCTGTTTTCTTGCTCTAAAAACTCTTTTGTTCTGTGTGCGGTGTGAGAACTCGCATTGTCGTGATGGAGGATGATGCGGCGGTTGCAGTTCTCTTTACGGAGTTCAGAAGCGACCTGTGGCAAACAAATGCTAGCATACCATTCTGCATTAACCGTTCTTTGTCCCTCAAGAGGAATAATCGTAACATGGCCGGTTTTAAAGACAAACGTAGCCTGACGCGTGACTGGTTTTTTGTTTCGGGTTCGTACGCGTATATCCAGGATTCGTCACCTGATACGATGTTGTATACAGCATTTGAGGATCCTGCGTGGAATCTTTCGAGAGTTCTGATGCACCAAGTAACGCGAGCCGCTTTTTGCTCTTCACAGAGCGAATGCGGTATCCATCGGGAAAACAACTTTTTACACCTAATTGTTCATGGAAGATTATTTGTATTTGACTCATGCCAATGTCTAAAGTTGCCTGAATTTCGCGGTATGTCACATGTCGATCTTCCTCAATCAGCTTACGCACAGCATCAACGTTTTCTTGGGTGACTGCAGTTTTTGGACGACCTTGACGGGGATCATCACTGAGCTTGACACGTCCACGTTGAAATTCAGCAAACCAGCGATAAATTGTGGTTTTGGATGGGGCTTCATCACCAAATGCAGAAATCATCCGGTCAACACACTGCTTTTGTGTTAAACCACTTCGAAAGTCATAATAAATGATCGCTCTTGAATTTTCTCGAGTCAATTCCATTTTCTCAACGACTAAACAAGTTTGACTAAACAAGTTTGACAAAACCTTGTGACAAGACCGAGAATCTTTTTTTAAATAAATAAATGATATTCGATTTTTAAAACCAAGGAGTTTTCAATTAAAAAGATTTTAATATGACAGGAACAGTGGAAATATTCCATTCCCGATACTTTTAGTGCAGCCCTCGTACTAGGGGTTAAGGTCAACCTATGCTGTCCTCAACCCCACTATGTGATAACTTGACAATAATATATTTGAGAAAATAAAAATGGTAACTTGTTTGTTAAAAATGACAATGATGTTAATGTCTGTATTATTAAACACACCTAGGACTCGATCATTATGTCAGCATTTTAGAATAGCAGAGTTTTAATAAAGGTGTACAAGCATTTTAGACAACTATGGAAATGTGTTGTAGTTTAATCTGGACCAAGAGTGCTGTAAATGGCCGCCAGAGCGTGGAGTCCTGTGTTCTTTCCCGGGTCCGGAAAAGCAGAATTGAGTATTCCCATTTGGAATTTCTTCTCTTCTTAGTAGATTCTGGATTAATGCTCCGTTGAGAGAAATAAGGTCGCCCCTTATTATGTGAGACTTACGGCCGAACTCAATAACGTAACTATCTGCAATTTTGGCGTACTGGAGATAGAAAAGCCTATCAATATCTGGTTTTAACGACTCAAAAAAGCCGAAGTATGCGATAACGTGTTGACAGCTATACGTTTGATAGGGTCAAATAGAATTGCACTGGCTATCATCAGTAGCGATCTGTCTTTGGTTCGCATAGATAAGATGGTTACATCTCTAACTTATCAACTCACCCTCAGATGAAAACGAAGCAACAACTTCGTTCCTGATGCAGCTGTCTACCTGGGACAAGGAGGAGTTAGACGCTCAGCTCGCTAACCGGGTGCAAGTGAGCAAGCGAGCGGTCGCCAAAGTGTTGCAAGCGTTTGACCGTCTGCAGCAGAGGAACGATAAAATCTGGCGAGCCATCAAGGGCGAGAGTGAGGGTAAGCTTTACGGTTAGTTCAGTTTAAGTTACGTGTTTTAAAATTATTTGTATCAAATGTTGAGAATTTGTTTGCCTTTTTGGCTTACTGTGAAAATCCAATTTTAATAAATAATTAGGTCAGAAATTAGGAGCTTAAAATATGGTATTATATATATTATTTATTTATTTAAAAAATAGGTGTTCAAAATATTTTCAGAGCAACTTGCCAGTTTTCTCCGGATTGAGGCTTTTAGGGTATTGATATCGCAAGAACAATACATGGCGTTCAAGTTTCCAAAAGCGGATTCTTAAAACTGAATAGATGAATATAAGGCTAGAAATATTTTTACGATCTCGTGAACAAATTGGCTCAAGATACTCATACCTTTCAGAAGCCGCCCCCGCCCCTATGTTGGATGACGCTATCCGTGCGACCAACGAGGAGGTGACGGTTGAGAACCGGCGACTCCAAGCTCTATGTACAACCTTACATGAGAGCCATCATGCCATGACCCTGAGGGTGGCTCAGCTGCAGGATGCCGTCAACAGCCGGGATACGGAGAACGCTGAGCTCAAGAACCAGATAGATGATCTGCAGTATGAGTTGCTGAAGGTTTGTTGAACTTACAGTGTGTTCCGAAGGTATCTGATGAAAATGTGAACCAGAGAACTTACCTGTGGATGCCAATTTGTAGTGCCGCTTGCAAATTTAGTGCATTGATTTGGATTATTTATGCCATCAATTTTCGTTTATGATTTTTCAAGTACAACTTATAAATATTTTTCAAATGAGTATTAAAAAAGTTGTTAGTTACAAAGTTGTAACCTTCTAAATACAGATCAATCCGTTGCTAATTCCCTTTACCTGAACAGGGTTTGTTTACACTTTCATCAAATACTTTTGGAACAGATCATAGTAATTGAGAGAACTGTAGTAATCTAAATTACTGCCAAACTGGAGTAATCAATATACTATTTGAAGCCAGTTCTTCTACTTATCTCAAATCAATAGGAAGTCGTGACATTCAATATAAAGTGGGTAGTAGTTTACGACGTGGGTCGAGTACGGGTTGGTGGACGTCACATGTCAACGAATTTTTGGTTCTTGGTCATCCTGGTTTCCCCACAATGTTTTTGTTCCCGGTTTTTAAAGCAGTGCACTTTATTTATAAAGAGTCTTACCAATTAAATACAAACACAGCTTTAACCCACAATCTTTTTTACAAATATAGATCTCGAATGTATCTAAATTATAGCAAAGCACAGCACTAGTCATTAGCGTAATAGCTTATGCAGGGTTTTAAGATAACATGTTGCTTTACATTTTGTTAAACATAGTTTTGCACACAGGTCCGATCACGCAACGATAAGCTAGAAAATCATCTTGCAGAAGCCATTGAAAAGTTGAAAAGCTACCACCAATCGGGTGCCAGCTCCGTCCCCGCGGCGGCCGCGCCCGGCCACGCGCCGCACTCCGCGGCCGCCGCCGCCAAGCTGGAGGACGTGGCCGCCGAGCTGGAGGAGCAGCGGGAGCTGGCCAACAACCGGCTGGCCGAGCTCGACCGGCTGCATCGACAACATCGGGACACGCTCAAGGAAGTCGAGAAGCTGAAGATGGATGTGAGGCAACTTGGTTTTTATATTAGTAAAAGTCTTTCAAGTCATTCACAAGGAATTTCTAACAAATACCATTTTTGACTTAGCTTTAAATCCAATACATACATCTTAATGCTAATCTTAAATCGACAGACAATGCACAGACAAACTTCTGGGTCTAGAAGCATGAAAATTTGTAGTAAGCGTTTCTTTTATGTTTTATAATGGGAGCAAGCACTATAGAAGAATTTTAGGTGGTTAAATATGGTATTTTGTATGGTATCTTATAATTGGGATGATGACTACTATTAAAAACGTTCGTAAAAATGAGATAATCGAAAAAATCTGTAAAATTGATGTAAAAATTAAGAAGAAAGCGTGTGCTTTAAAAGTTTTTGGAGGGGATTATTCCTGTCCTTGTCGCACGGTACGGACAATGTACGGCGCTAGTATGAAGTTACTTAGTCGTGACGTCACTTCTACGATAGTGCTGTCCTAGTCTAACATTTATAACTTGGAGTTTTTTAAGCTTTTACACTCTTTGTAATACTATTTGCACTAATTGGAAATATTTTTTGGAGATAAAATTAAAAAAATTGTCATCATCCCCATTTTTGCCGATTGGGTATGACATCGGTCATCTATTAAAAAAAGACGTGCGCCAGTCTGTTTTTTAATAGAATTCATGTAGAAGTAAGAGTGTTGTCATCAACTGCGTTCTATGACTTCTCGTCCTGGTGGTTAGGAACATAGATGTGCTGCTTTTTCATGTGCTCTCATGTCACTAGGTTTGACTGATAAACACCCAGCATAACACGGACATAATAATGTACTTTAAAATGGAGTGATTTAATGTTGCATCAAATTTCTACCAATCAAAACGACGGCTAACCGGCTATATCATTAGACTTTACTGGGGCCATAGTGCATGGCAGTTTGTATGTGCATTTAATCGATGTCGATCAAGCTACCGGTCTGTTGAGGCAGGGCAGAAGTTAACTAGTAAAGTGGTTGTCCGTTCGATGGTTAATCGTTCATGGATCGATATTGACGATCGATTATGTTTAAACGCGATCAGTATCCCTTCACAAAGAGGAAGCCTGTATCTCAGCAGTGGGAACGTTCTAGGATGATTATTCTAGTATAGAATTGTCGGCATCATGGTCGTTGGTCGGCGTCAACAGACAATATTCTATAACAAGGTTTTCTTAGACCGAATGTAAAATCTCCTTGAATAATTTCCTTTCTCTTCCCCAGATCCGCCAACTGCCAGAATCTGTGATAGTAGAGACAACGGAGTACAAATGTCTTCAGAGTCAGTTCTCAGTTCTCTACAACGAGTCTATGCAGATGAAGACTGCACTTGATGAGACGAGACTACAACTGCAGAACGCTAAGAACTTGCACATGAGACAAATTGAGATGATGGAGGTGCGTTAACACTATAGTTTTTCCTTATCATTTCAATTACAGCCATAAAAGGGTCGTTCGAAGGTAAGACGATGTTTGTCGCAGTTTGTTTCGTGGGTGGGTGACCATCCATTACATATATCAAGACATGGATCTTGTCTCGGAAACTGCGTTAAGCCGTCGGTACCGGCTGTAATACATACTGATAGCGCGCGAGTTTAATGCAGAGCTTAGGAATGCGGTAGTGCTGAGACCTAATTATAATTATTGATTACCACAATGAGTAATGAATGTCGATAAATTTAAACAATGTTATAAGTTTAATTTTATTTTTTACACTAGGTAAACAACAATATCATAATTATCACATTTAATAATCATTTCACAAAACGGAATAAAAAAAATTAATCAGATTCAGAAATGGCAGATATGGTTGAATCGGTGTCACTATCCTCGCCGTCGCTGACCTCAATGACGAATCGATCTATGGTATCTTCAATTAATCCATCTCTTTGCCAATAATTTTCTTCTTAAATTATGATCATCGAAGCCACGCCAATCTTCCTCTGTAACCTGAGAATTCGCCAGCTCCGTAACTTCTTTTAACCTTTTTAGGGATAAATCTGAAGTAACATTGTGATGCCGTACTATTCTTTTCACTTTTGCCCAAGCCAACTCAATCGGATTGAGGTCGATATTAACACAATAACACGGCAAACGTAAGATAGTTGACAAGGATGGCACAGCACTACACTGCAGGCGCGTGAGGTGGGGCGTGCGGATAGCGGGGGGAGATGCTCCCGCTCTTTACCTCAGACCCCGACTGCATTCAACTCGCGCGCTATCTGTAGATCTTTGAGTCGTTACGGATAGTCAGGAGCTTCAAAACAACCAGTGTTACCAAGGGGTCTCAAGAACTGGGTTGTGGAGGTGAGATATGCATGCTTTGCCGTCACTACAAGAAGCTGGCAGAATAGTCGACATCGGCTCAGCTGCATAAGAAAAAACAAAATTTGGTTGAGGAAAGGCTAGACAGATTGATAATTCTACTTTGATCATCGTTCAGCAGAAAGACCTCCACTGCTGGACCTAAGCCTCCCCCAAGCATCGCCAAAGCGACCGGTGCTGTGCTTCTTCCATCCAGCGGATTACCAAGATCCAGTTACTCAGCACCAGGGTATCTTTTCCAAACGACAACTTTGCCTGGAGTACTTACACACTCGGAATTACAATACCTTTCATTTTGATATGTTTGTATGATTGTTTCAAAAATAAAGTTATGCATTTTGTCGTATTGTGAAATTTACTGGACTGGCATTTGTTGTTTTACGCTTTGTAGATGCAGGCTTTAAAAGCCTCCAGGAGCTGGAAGTTTTGTTTGTGTGGACGATTGAGTCTTTTCTCATTCTTTGAGTTTTCACAATGCAAATCCCATTTTAAATACTACTCTCCATTGATTTCAGAGCGAAGAACTATCAAGACAAAAGACTCTAAGAGCTGAAATGATTCAATTAGAAGACGTATTAGGCCAGCTTCGAAAAGAATACGAAATGTTACGCATAGAGTTTGAACAAAACCTAGCGGCTAATGAACAGACTGGACCTATTAATAGGGAGATGAGGCATCTCATCACCTCACTGCAGAACCACAACCAACAGCTCAAGGGAGAGGTGCATCGTTACAAGAGGAAGTATAAGGATACTAGTCAGGAGTTGAATAAGGTGCGTTATTTATAATATCGGCGGATTTTCAAAATCGAATTAAAAAAAAATGGAGAAGACATTAAGCACTCGACGAGTTTTTTTGAAATACCAGTTTTGTAGGTACACCCATTTCTCTTCTTTCCGTTGGTTGTTTATTTTATTTTTACATACATATATAAACTCACGCCTTCTTCCCATTGGGGTAGGCAGAAACCACAGAACGCTACCTGCTACGAACCTTAAATACTCCTTTTGCATCGTTTACGTTCATACATCTGGTCATACGTACGCGTCGCGAGTACTGACCTTTCTGAAGGAAATCACCGATATGGTTTTTATTGTACGTTAAAAAGCTGCCATGAACCATTATTACTCATCACCCGTCTGCCCTTATCCCAATTACAGACCGCGAGGCCTAAGCTGAGTTTTGCATTTATGTGAGTGAAAAGAGAAAACGAACAAACTCACGGTGCGGTCATACCGCGCGAGCAAAGCTCGGGTGAAATGTCTTGCCAAGCAAATGTAAGCTTTAATTTACGGTGTGCCTGATGACGTGAACTAACTTTTATTAATTTTATTACTCAAAGGATTTAAAAATGTGATGTTGCAGTGTTTATTTATATTGAAAATTTTCTTACCACATGTTCCTTATTCATCCGCATCACAAGCTCATACAACACAACCAATTTCCACAAACCTATTCTCCATGAGTAGCAATACTACACAATACGCCGCCTGGGCAGTGAGCCACGCACCTTCCGGCATAATTAGCCCATAATGTCCCCACTGCTGGGACACAGGCCTCGTCACGATGAGAGGGAATGGGCCGTAATCCACCACGCGGGCCCAGTGCGGGTTGGTAGATGGTCATATGTCTTCGAATTTTTGTTTCTAGGACTTGTGTCCTTACGATGTATTCCTTCACCGTTTTGAGAGCACCGACGCGCTCGTATCACCTTTCTGACCGTATTATTTTGTCACGTTATGTGCTGTTCATATATAATTTGTCCCGATAGGAGAGAAGATAATTTTCTCTAATGAATAAAACATCTAACATCTACATCTAACTTTGTTGTTCAGGTGCGCAAGGAGTTAGAGGAGGCGGGGACCCGCGTGTCGCTGGGAGGTGACACCGCGGACGAGAAGCCACACGTGCTCAAGAAAGAGGAACCCGACCCTGAGGTACGCATTAACTATCAACATTTCTACTTTACCAAATTACAAGCATTTTGGATTGCATATCAGCTCCATGGTAGATTGTCTAGATAATAGTCCGACACAGGCATTCTGAGAGTTTTATACTTAATAGGGCATTGTTAGTACAGACAATGCAGTAACATAGTGCCCTCATTGTGTCCCTCAGGGTGAGGAAGGCAGTAGCGGCGCGTGCGCGGCCGGCAAGGAGCACGCGCGCGCCAAGCTGCAGGAGCAGGAGCAGAGCATCAAGGAGCTCAAGCAACAACTCAAGTAAGTATTCATTCATATGTAGTTTCTTTGTCGTGATGATAGTCTCATCAAAACCTCAAAAATCTGGAGCTACGTCTTGAGACTACAACACTCGTTGGTAGATAGAAGAAGGGTTCTAGATTTCACATTTCTTCACATTCAATGGGGTTGTTGATTGTAGCGAGCGTCTTGGAAAGCTGCAGATAAGTGAACCATGTCGCGTTCCGTGGAAATGTAACTATAACCTTTTCAATGTGCCGGGATCCAAAACAAACCTCGGACACTCCGCCGTTTTGCCGAGGTTCTGTAGGCAGTATACTTAATAACCCTGTCCGATCCAAAAAAGGCGTATTCCTGGTTTAACATACGTACTAGAAAAAATATTAAAAAAATATAACCCATAAAAACCAAAAGCTATTGATTTTTTTATTTTTAGTTACCATGCGAAATGTAACACTAAATATGGTAAATTTTCATAAGTTGACAACACTCCACCGGCCGGCGAAATCTTTTATTTTTTGCCTATTTTATTTCAAAGGACACCGCCCTGCTCTAGCCGCGCTGTAGGTACTCATAACGAGTCCTCGATCCTTTGATGTAGCCGACTGGTCGCTACTTGTTTGGACACTTCGCCAGTCTCACGTGGAGATAGCTTGCGATCGGGTGTCCGTACGTATCACGTGCCGCTATCGTATCGCGAACAATGTCGTATACCAATCAGGAATATTTGAATGTTAATTTTTATTTGTGAGTGAATGTGTGATTCGGAAATCGAAGTAACAGCTCGGATTGTGGAAACTTCCGAGTCACTCAGATCGTACACATGTGCGCTGCGAAGAGTACGTGCAAATTTAATAAAAAGGTGTCGAATGTGTACTAATGTTCTAGATAGATAGAGGCATGTAACAAGTAAATGTTTTAATAAACTGATACCTACAGTGGGTACACTGCCAAAAGCACATCACATTAACTCAATAATAATTGTTTCTTGATAAATAGAAGGTCAGAAATCGGGGTCATTGTGCGTAAGCCTACAATAAAATATCAGCTGATACCTACGCGTAGGCAAAACGTAGATTTCTTTAGTCCTACGTTTCTTTGGCGGCATGTGACAAAGGACCGCCGCGCTCAGGCGGCTTCTTTGACACGAAACTGTAGGTGAACTCTGGTGAACCCTGTCGAGCGATCAGTGTTGCCTTTGGTATGATTATTTTTAATTTTTTAATATAACTGTTTTCATTGGGGAAAAATAATTATCTCGTATCCATTAAATGATTACGTATTTGTGTACGCACTACGATACCAAATAATACCCTTCAGGATCGGACAGGGTTTTCGTTACATGCTGTATATACTTGCATTTAATTGTGTAGCCTCTGTTGGAGATCCAAATAATAAATAAGCCGAAAGGTTTCAATGCCAGACGCACCAGGTAAAGAAAGACTTCTGACAACTGTCCTGCAGTTTGTCAGAAGATTTGTATTAACCATGCACGAAACTTTTGTCAAAAATAAATTATGCTAGTCATCAACGAACCCGAGTCGTCCTAGTTTTTAGGGCCTGTAACGAGACACGGATGCTGCATGTTGTAGCATCCGTGTCCTAGACATGGCAAGACTCGGACTCGGCTTAACCTAGATAAATCATTTCTAGACTACAACGATGACTGTCCTCTGCATATGCGTAGGGCATTAGAGACTACTTGAGCTCCTGTCACTAATGCGTTCTTTGCTACGCCTCAGCTCTACCGGGCACTGCCGTGCGTTTTTCTACCGCAAAATCTGTGAAAAATAATGTCTTAGAAATGCGCTCACCGCGGTGAGAAAAACGCATGTAGTTTATTCACTGTAGGCCGGTAACGTGCGGCAGAAAAAACGCACCGCATTCCACTGCACCACAGTGCGCGCGGAGCCTAAAAAGCTTACTGCGAAAGTCGGGATTCCCCACACCTTACCACCACATTCACCTACTACTACTTCTGTGGCTCCCCCTTCTTCGTTAGCACTAAAAGTTAATCATCAAGAAAAAAACTTTATCAAACAGTTTTCCGTTAACAGAAAAGCAGTAAACGAACAGAAAGAACTGAAGCTCCTACTGGACATGTACAAAGGCGTCAGCAAGGAGCAGAGAGACAAGGTGCAGCTCATGGCGGCCGAGCGCAAGGCAAGGCAGGAGCTCGAGGACCACCGGCAGAAGGCCAAGATGGCACAGGTATGTACAAATATTAAAGACTTGTCAAGTTGTGGCGGCATCTACACCGCCACTTGCGAACGACGCATCACACTGGCGTCACACAAATCCTGCATCGCGCAATCAGTGTTTACCGCGCAGCTAGCATATATACAACTCCCCGACATCAATCGTCGGGCAGTTGTCCACCAGATACGACATCCGTCTGGTCGGAGGATCTTCCATTTTCCAAAGAGTATGAGTGAACTGTACACCCTGTTCCTCACATCTCTTCAAAGTCAAACTCTCAAACCCATATTCTATGTCGTACTCACCTCACAACTCTGTCGAGGAAACCTCAAGGCGTGCCTCGGAAGACCCTTAAAATCGGTATTCATAGTCGTCAGATTAAGGACACTATCCTCCCTCGAATGAGTGTGAGTCGAGGTGATACGTCGCGAATACGTCAATAAACTCTTCAAAAGACAAAACTTCCTTGTTGAAAACCTCAAGGAAGCCTCAAGGTAGATACCGACGAACCTTAGGTATATTTGACAGATCTCAAACTCACCTCGACTGAATTATCTGTTTGAGTTGAGAAGTAAAATTTCAACTATGGATATGAAACCACCTAAGTGAGGTTGAGTCAAGTCGAGGAAATCATAAGGTTTTGACTAAGAATATGGGTGCCAGAGTCCAATGCCGGATATAGGTCTCCCAAGTTATGACACAATACTCTTTTCTCTGGCTTCTACATCCAGTCTTTCAGTCTCAAAGGCAATATTTTGAGGTATTATCGGCTATGGTGTGGTTACAAATAAATCGCAATGAGGACATATCTTTGATGTACGACTCATCTCATACTGCTTAACTAGTAATACGATTGCGCTTGCTTAACTTCGACGCTAACTTATAGAAGTCAGAGTCGAATAGGGACATAAAAGGCACTTTTGAACGTCAACAAAAAAATAGTATTGAAGCTAGTTGCCCCTTCCAAAAGGTAGTTTTCTGGTAGGCTTTTCAGCCAAAAAGCCTAACAGAGTCGCCCACAAAAATTCCTCTGTGCTCTAGCAAAGAATACCACTAACAAAACATTTCTCTTACCCAGGAAAGTAAGCGCGAACGTCGCCTCGCAGACGAGGATGCCCTCCGGAAGATCAAACAGCTAGAGGAACAGAAATACGAGCTTCAGAAGCAGCTGTCGTGTGCCCGACCTAACGCTGACCCGCTGCACGCCTTCACGAGACCCTTCGCCGGATCACCGGTATGATATTAACATCATGTAGCCAAACTCCGCGTCCTAACCATAGCGATCGGTCGCGCGAATACGCATTCGTCGCCTTCATATATCACCCTGATGGAGCCCTTTGTCAAGCGTTCCGGTTCGCTGAACAAAATGAAAACGACGCGCGACGGTTTCGTAATCGAACGACGTTCGCTTTGGTTAGGAAGCGGCCTAGGCATAAAAATATTTAGATTAGCGACACAATTATAGAAAAACGTGATGGAATTTGCGTGCTTGCTTTTTCACCAGCAACATAAGCAGTGACGTAATAATTTGTAACATTACGATAGTACTAAAGTTGTATGAAATTCATCGATTTTGCACTTGCGGACAATTTATGTGCAATCACTGTAGACAGGTATCGATAAGGCGTATTGCCTTATACGCGATCGTCGCGTTTTTTTTGTTTGGCAAACCCTAACGCATCGTCGCGCCGAAAGACGCCTTCCAATTCGCCGAACGAAAGATCACTAAATATTGACACAGCTTATTTATTATTATTATTATTATTTATTTATGTTAAATGGTAATTAAATAACTTATAAACTAAGCCCCACAAAACCTTAGTAATGGTTTGACTGTGGGTATAGCTATGAAGTTTATACTTAGCTTGATTTGACATATGTATAAACACTTTGAAGGGCACAACGCTCATAGGCATAATAACAATAAAACTTCTATTGTGTCTCGTTCAGTGTCCTTCAAACGATTAACGCCCAGATACTGTAGTCGGGTTTCACGAAACTCAATGAAAAGTAAGGTCTGATTCTTCAGCATGTTTTCAAACATCTTGTATTTTTCCGAGCCCCAAGACACAGACTAACAGTCTAGTTATATATAATACGCCCGAATTCTCAAAAGGAACTCTATGTTCAGTTGACTTCAGGTTTCTGAAAGCCAAGTACAGCCCGATTTAAACTTTATGGCGGCTTTGGAGTCCGCGCACTCACTGCGTAGTACCTCACCCCCACCCCCGCTGACGCACGCATTCGTTACAGCGCAGCAACTCGCCTCATGTTCCGAGCCGCCGTAAAGTTTGAATCGTTCTATAGTTTCATTGCTTCTTGTAATTTTGGTTAGTTTCAAGTTGTCTGATGTATAGAGATCGGATATTCGGATGCATATTTATATATTTTTATTTGTGATTTTTTCTAATTTATTAAAGTATGGAAGCGGCTTCTTAATTCAAATATATGTATTGTAAAAAAATAACTCGGGATGCCAGGAACACCGGGAATGCACAGCTAGTCGGGTGTTTAGTATGGAAGTAACTTCAAAAAATAATTGTATAAAAAAAACGGGGATTCAAATTACAATTTTTAATTTTATATTTTGAATTTACAATTCAGATAGGAAGATATGCATCCGATTCTATAGTCATTTTTTCCATACAAAAGCGCATTCCATATTGGTAACGGCCGCGACTTACGAGTTGTTGGTCGTACGGTCGAACCCAGACAGGCGCTTTACTTTGTGTAAATTATTTCATCACTACTGCTCTCAAAACGGTGAAGGAAAACATCGTGAGGAGATCGGCATGTCTTAGAACCAAAAATTCGAAGACATGTCACATCTACCAACCCGCACTGGGCCCGCGTCGTAGAATTACGACCCACTCCCTCTCACAGGAGGCCTGTGTCCCAGCAGTGGGAACATAATAGACTGGTTATGCATTATTAAACATTTCAACTGTAGGTGAAAATGCATCCGAATATCCGATCTCTAGTTATGTAGCAACAGAAAGATTTAAAAAACGTCTGAAACGTAACGTGTAATGTAACGCGAATAGGGATGATGACAAATTTTTATTTTTACTTCAAAAATTGTTATTTTCCAAATATTGCCATAATTATGTAATTATATAATTATAGCACGGATACAGAATATAATTATATTATTATCGTGCTATTTCTGTCAATCGACGGAAAATGATCAAACGATTTAGAGAAATAGCACGATTATTTGCATTTAGTGATTTGTGGTCCTATGTGAGCCTTACTGTTATTAGCTTAGATTTCCCGCAAACCGCGTTCAAGAGCTGTCAGTGTCAATATTCCACAACAATTTTTGACACTGACAGCTCTTAAATGCGGTTTAAATGTGCTGAACGCGTTCAGTTTCATTGGTGAAATTCGCCCTAAGCATAACAATACAGTAACTCACCAACCTTAGGTTTCTGAAAACTAAACTACTCTGTTATTTAATCCGGCATTACTCAACAGCAGATTTACTGATTAGTCATTTGATTAGACTTTCAGAAACCAAAGGTAGCCACAGTTCATGCAGGTATTTGTGTATTAATATTGTTTTATAAAAATGTACTGTAATGAATAGGGCTGATCTTTTTGTTTCATAATATAAAGGAAATGCCTGTATGAACGGCCAAAGATCAAATAAGAAAACTGTTTAAAATTCTCCAGATTTTTATGTAGACCAGGTATGTTGCTCAGATCATTTTGAAAAGAGTTAACCCCTATACAGTAATAAATAAAATTTGCCGGCGACACTGCACAGACAAAAAATGATTTTATAAACTCAATATTTCAGCTATACAATATGTAACAAAAACCCTGTCCGATCCAAAAAAGGCGTATTCCTGGTTTAACATACGTATTAGAAAAAATAGTAAAAAAAATCTAACTCATAAAAACCAAAAGCTATTGTTTTTTTTTATTTTTAGTTACCATGCGAAATGTAACACTAAATATGGTAAATTTTCATAAGTTGACAACACTCCACCGGCCGGCGAAATCTTTTATTTTTGCCTATTTTATTTCAAAGGACACCGACACCCTGCATTAGCCGCGCTGTAGGTACTCATAACGAGTCCTCGATCCTTTGATGTAGCCGACTGGTCGCTACTTGTTTGGACACTTCGCCAGTCTCACGTGGAGATAGCTTGTGATCGGATGTCCGTACGTATCACGTGCCGCTATCGTATCGCGAACAATGTCGTATACCAATCAGGAATATTTGAATATGTTAATTTTTATTTGTGAGTGAATGTGTGATTCGGAAATCGAAGTAACAGCTCGGATTGTGGATGCTTTCGAGTCACTCAAATCGTACACATGTGCGCTGCGAAGAGTACGCGCAAATTTAATAAAAAGGTGTCGAATGTGTACTAATGTTCTAGATAGATAGAGGTATGTAACAAGTAAATGTTTTAATAAACTGATACCTACAGTGGGTACATTGCCAAAAGCACATCACATTAACTTAATAATAATTGTTTCTTGATAAACAGAAGGTCAGAAATCGGGGTCATTGTGCGTAAGCCTACAATAAAATATCAGCTGATACCTACGCGTAGGTAAAACGTAGATTTTATTAGTCCTACGTTTCTTTGGCGGCACGCGACAAAGGACCGCCGCGCTCAGGCGGCTTCTTTGACACGAAACTGTAGGTGAACTCTGGTGAACCCTGTCGAGCGATCAGTGTTGCCTTTGGTATGATTATTTTAAATTTTTTAAATTAATTGTTTTCATTGGGGAAAATTAATTATCTCGTATCCATTAAATGATTACGTATTTGTGTACGCACTACGATACCAAATAATACCCTTCAGGATCGGACAGGGTTTTCGTTACATGCTGTATATACCTACACAAAATGTCATTTTTTTGTTTAAAAATCATTAAATCATCACGTTTATGAAGTTTTGCCACCTAACTATTGCCTTTGTATGTTTGACGCTGACGGCACTAGACACCACCTTAAGCCGATCGCAAATGGCTCGTCGCTTCATCGTATTGTGAAGTACCAAGCACAAGTTATGCTGTAAAATCCTTAGCACGAAATTCTATGCTTCGGAATGAAAACCTTACTGCTACGAAATAAAGACGAAACTTTTACTATTTACGTGCGACTGTATTCTAATCGATAGACATGCATGAAATTATTTTTTGGTTCCAAATACGCACACGCGGTGCTTGTAACTGTACTAGCACCGTGTGAGTAAGGTCAACCTGTTACTGGTGCTGCGTCTGCACGTCTATGATAACTTTTTGACCATGAAATCGTCTTTATTTCTTAGCAGTACAGTAAAGCCTGATTTACACGATTTGATCGCCTGTGGTATACCATAAGTTGAAGCAACAAAAAGTTGCACCGTCTAAGTGCTAAATTCACCAACAAAACTGAACGCAATCAGCACATCTATAACGCTTTCAAGAGCTGTCAGTGTCAATATTCCACAGAAAATAATGACACTAACAGCCCTTAAACCTAGTTTATGTGCTGATCGCGCGCACTGGTGAACTCCTAAACAGTTTTTTGACAATGAAAGCTATTTGTTGCTTCAATTACACACAAGATACTTGCATTGTGTAAATGGGGGTATAAGGCAGTTTTCATACCCTAAGTGACGTGCGGTTCACCAAAACATACGATGAGGCGAAAAGCCTTACTAATCCTTTTTTTCTTCATTCTCCATTCTAGGTCTTGCCAAAACAGGAATAAACTAACTAAAAGGGCGGAATAATAAAAAAATAAAGTATTTTTCCACTGCACAGGAGGAGGAAGCTCTCCTCAATGAAATGGAAGTCACTGGGCAAGCGTTCGAAGATATGCAGGAACAGAACTCGCGGCTCATACAGCAGCTGCGGGAGAAAGACGACGCGAATTTCAAGCTGATGTCGGAGAGGATCAAGGCTAACTCCCTGCATAAGCTGCTGAGGGAAGAGAAGCAGTTGTTGCAAGAACAGGTATGTTATTGATAAAATAGTTGCCGTCTTATTCATAATAAACCCATTCGCTTTATTAACCTATTGCTATCGAACTGTTTTCTCCACGGAATAGTAAAAACAATTGGAAGCGCGCGTCAATGTGGAATTTATTGTTCATACAAAATTAAGTCTTACTTCAACGGACGAAGGTTGTTATTATTTTACATATTTTCCGCATAATATTACACGCGCGTGATAGCTGCGGCACATGCACTTGTTTTTTTCTATTACGAGGTTTTGTCGCTTTCTGACGAACGTCATTTTAACTTCAGTCAAGTTAAAATGAAGTTCGGCAAAAAGGCGACAAGGGGACAATACAGGTCGATGGCTAAAATAGGTCTCTAGAGCGAATGGCTTTGATAAGAATAAGACGGTTAGTTTCTTAAATAGACCCAGTTAAACCAGGACACAAACAACCCCAATGCAACATTCTCCTGTCTTCCGAAGTAATTCTAATGTTAAAGTGTAGTCGATTCATTTTAAATCTATTCTAAGCACAAGTTTTGTGTTGTTGACTATGTTTTTTTTTTGTTCACTGTGAAGTCAAAATAGTTTTGATTTTGCTGGATAGTATCACTTTTTAAGTATTTGAATAGTCTCACATCCGTGAATGAATTATTTAGAGATTGTGGGCCTATATTACTGGGACCATAATGTAAATGTCTCGTTCAAGGAGGTGCTCTCGACGCCTCCTAAATATACAGCAATCTTTAGATGGATTTCACGATAAGTCACAGTAATAGTAGGGTTGGTTTCTACATTTTGCTTTTTTCCAGGTGCTAACTCGCGACCAGCAGATAGAATCAATGGGCGCGGTGGCACGGCGGCTGGAGGAAAAGGAACGACTGCTGCAAGCGACATTGTCAGCCGTAGAAAAAGAACTGTTGCTGAGACAGCAAGCTATGGAGATGCACAAGAGAAAGGCCATCGAGTCGGCTCAGTCGGCAGCTGACCTGAAGCTGCATTTAGGTATGTACCATAGAGAAATCTTACGAATACTTGTACTGAGTATAGGCTCGTGTTAATAACTTAAACTATAAGTAGATAAATTTGGCATAAATCATATAATACATAAAAAAATTCTTAAATTATAAGTCATAAAAAATTTATTAATAGAATACATTTTTAATGAAACGTTAACATTACGGGCGAAATGTAGGAGTATTTGCAGGTTGAGTGCCGATTGCACCAATGAAACTGAGCGCGATCAGCACATCTAAGACGCGTCCAAGTGCTGTCAGTGTCAAAACTGTTATGGGATATTGACACTGACGGCTCTTGAACTGGGTTTAAAAGTGCTGGTCGCGTTCAGTTTCAATAGTGAAATCGGCACTTACATTTCGCCAGTTATGTTAAGGTTTGCAACAACTTCGCTAGCCATATCAAGATGCCTGATTAGTTATTTTGTCTATTTTGGATTACACAAGGTTCTCGTCATGCGTTAGAAAACAATCACTGTGAACGATACAAATCATCAATAAGCTTTCATTTCAGGATTATTGGCAGCAAAATCCCTGTCAGCGATGATAGATCGATCCAAATACAATGTGACATTGCCAATTGTAGTCTCCGAAGTCGATCATGTCTAACATAATTATTATGATTACTTACAGAGAAATATCACGCGCAAATGAAAGAGGCGCAACAAGTTGTGGCGGAGAAGACGAGCGCCTTGGAAGCGGAAGCATATAAAACAAAAAGACTTCATGTAAGTACCGTCGTCGTTGTTTATCGTGTTACATATTCTTCAGTATGGTTTTATCAAGAAACTAGCATTTCGCCCGCGACTTCGTCCGCGTGGATTTCGTATTATCTATAAATTAAAAAAAGAAAAAAAAGTAGCCTATGTTGATAAGGGATAATGTCGGCTTCTAATGGTAAAACAATTTATCAAATCGGTCCAGTAGTTTTGGAGACTATTCATTACAAACAAACAATCAAATCTTTCCTCTTCATAATACTAGTGCAGATACGAGGGCGGCACTGAAAATTTCGGGAATCAAGGAAGTGACACAACATTACTATTTAAAAATGTATTTATTGCTTTTCGAAGTATTCTCCGCGAAATTTGACACATTTTTCCATACGATGGAAACAATCATTGAAGCAACCATTCCATTCGGAAGTTGGGGTCTCTAAAATGGCCGTTTTGTAAGCGTCCACAGCTTCTTCAGGTGATGAAAATCTCTGTCCACGCAATTTATTCTTTATTTTAGGGAAAGTATAGAAATCATTAGGGCTTAGGTCGGGTCTGTACGGCGGATGGTCAAATAATTCTATGTTTTCTTGCTCTAAAAACTCTTTTGTTCTGTGTGCGGTGTGAGAACTCGCATTGTCGTGATGGAGGACGATGCGGCGGTTGCAGTTCTCTTTACGGAGTTCAGAAGCGACCTGTGGCAAACAAATGCTAGCATACCATTCTGTATTAACCGTTCTTTGTCCCTCAAGAGGAATAATCGGAACATGGCCGGTTTTGGAGACAAACGTGGCCACCATTTTTTTTGCAACACTCCGTGAACGAACAATTTTTGTTGGCTTTAACTCATTTTCGAACACCCAAACTCGTGACTGGTTTTTTGTTTCGGGTTCGTACGTGTATATCCAGGATTCGTCACCTGATACGATGTTGTATACAGCATTTGAGGATCCTGCGTGGAATCTTTCGAGAGTTCTGATGCACCAAGTAACGCGAAGCGCTTTTTGCTCTTCACAGAGCGAATGCGGAATCCATCGGGAAAACAACTTTTTTACACCTAATTGTTCATGCAAGATTATTTGTATTTGACTCATGCCAATGTCTAAAGTTGCCTGAATTTCGCGGTATGTCACATGTCGATCTTCCTCAATCAGCTTACGCACAGCATCAACGTTTTCTTGGGTGACTGCAGTTTTTGGACGACCTTGACGGGGATCATCACTGAGCTTGACACGTCCACGTTGAAATTCAGCAAACCAGCGATAAATTGTGGTTTTGGATGGGGCTTCATCACCAAATGCAGAAATCATCCGGTCAACACACTGCTTTTGTGTTAAACCACTTCGAAAGTCATAATAAATCATCGCTCTTGAATTTTCTCGAGTCAATTCCATTTTCTCAACGACTAAACAAGTTTGACAAAACCTTGTGACAAGACCGAGAATCTTTTTTAAAATAAATAAATGATATTCGATTTTTTAAACCTAGGAGTTTTCAATTAAAAAGATTTTAATATGACAGGAGCAGTGGAAATATTCCATTCCCAATACTTTTAGTGCAGCCCTCGTATTAGGTATATTGATCAGACAGGCTTGGCCCCATACTGATAAATGAAACTCTACTCTTGTTTCGACAGCACTTTCCAATCTAGGGTGGATTTCACTAATGAAACTGAACGCGTTCAGCACATCTCAAACGCGTTCAAGAGCTGTCAGTGCCAATATTCCATAGAGAATAATGACACTGACAGCTCTTAAACGTAGTCGTAAGTGATGATCGCGTGATGTGAAATCGGCACTAAGGCTTCATCTGCTTAGCCTTTTCCCGACCATGTTGGGGCAACTGAATATGTTAGCCTATCTCACCTCCACAACCCAGTTTCTAAGCAACACGATACTCCTTGGTAAGACTGGTTGTCAGACTTTAGGTCTTATGACGACTCATAACGACTGTCAAAGCTTTACCAATGGGGATGATGACATTTTTTTTTATCTAAAAAAAATTTTTATTTCCAGTTAGTGCAAATAGTATTACAAAAAGTGTAAAAGCTTAAAAAAACTGCCAAGTTATAAACGTTTTAAAGTGTTAGACTAGGACAGCACGATCGTAGAAGTGACGGCACGACTACGTAACTTCATACTAGCGCCGTACATTGTCCGTACCGCGCGACAGGGACAGGAATAATCCCCTCCAAAAACTTTAAAAGCGTGTTGTTCTTCTTCATTTTTACATCGATTTAACAGATTTTTTCGATAACCTCATTTTTACTATGCCTTCTTTTAAATTACATTATTTTTAAGAACATTTTTAATAGTAGTCATCATCCCAATTAAAGATGTTCACACGCATCCACGGACCAACCGCGGAAATCGTAGCTTAACCTGATCGATTGACCCGTGCGGCTGTTATGACTTAGCCAAGAAATAATGTGTATAGGCTGAAAGGAGTCACGTTTCATACAAAGTTGGGCCCAAAACCCAAAGTAGCCGGCAAGCGAATAAAATGTGTTAATCTTGTCGGGAAGTCCTCTATATAATTCTTTACTATTGCGCCGAATCTCTAAGACTATTCTTTCAGCTGTTTTTTTTTAAGTTTTATACATTTTTATAATGTATTAAACTACCGAGTTGCGAACGGATTCGGTTGTGAGCCGTCGAAGCGAGCGGTTGTCTCGGCTGTGTTTCTACAAAAACAAAAAAAAGCGTGCGCTACACGTGCGCCCAGTTTCGGACAACGAAGTGATAAGTGTTTCAGAAACTAATAGTGTGCCCTGTGTCGCGATATTCACTTGCCTGCCAAAGGATCCTGAGCATCGAATTTGGTGAGATCAATCCATTCTAGGGTTAAGGAAATTAAATTCTCAACAAGAAAATCATTTAAGGCTCCAACGAGCATCGATAACAACCTCGAAGGCAATGAACAACTTGCGTAAAGAGCCTAAAAGTGAGGAAAGCCTGGATCTGTTGTGATCAAGTTTCATTGTCCAGTTTAATTGTTTCTGTTAAGGCCAAAAGGCTAAATAAGCCAATCGAACTGAGTTTAGATTTTCAGCTTTAATCTAATTGTGGTTGGGCCTAGCGGGTCACCAGGGTCGTGAACTTGAGGTTGTCGGTTCTTATTTCAAGAGACATTCGGGTGAAAGGTTTTTGTAGGATGTTATCAACACAAAACAAAACGAACGCTGTCGATTTAGATTTCGTACAAGAACTTATTGCCTTGACCTAGACACTAACCTATCATATGTTAACAATTGTAGCATTTATTCCCAGGAAAGACGGCTAATAAATGATCCAAGTCGATGTAAACCTTCAACGAGGCGCATCCTAATTGCCGCGTCAGAATTGTACCTTGTAAACGTGTGTTCTAACTTGAAAAGGGCGGAAAGAGAGATTTTTGTTTAATAGCTGATTCGTCATAACATAAGCATTATTTCTACAAACTTGTATTTTGTTGCACCAAGCTTACAGAAATGTGCTTCAGGTAGCCGGCCCGAGGGTAATTTTTTTTATTTTTTATATAGCCGCACAAATAGTCGGTCCCAGTGTCAAGTGTTAAGCTCAAAAGTGCTGCAAAAACAGTGAGTAAGACGTGGCGCGCTTTGTTCAGGAATGCGGAATGCATGTTGTGGTGAAAGTATTTGAACATACTAAGCCCTTTGGGATCGTTATTTGGTTGTGGTTTTAAATAGATATAATAGTGTGAATGTAAATTGTGATGTGAGATGGTGGTTTGCTTGCCGGACTTAGAAATCAAACCGTGTTTCTTTTGTGTGTGTGTGTGTGTCTGTGTCGCAAATCAAAACATGTTAAATCGGTTCTAAAGATAGATAAATGTGCGGTCCATACAGCTGAGACACCTGCCGAGGCTGATGCTGCATTGCCTGAACACTTCCGCGTCACTGGTGAGATCGTTCCGTGCCCTAAGCTGTGCTTCTAAGCTGCGACTGCGTTTTGGGTTGTCGATTCATATCCGCGCGCATGTTCAACATAATTTTAAACAATTGTTATAGCACAGTGTATTCATATTAAATGTAGTAATGCGGGATAAACGAAGCTGTTATTCTGGCACACAGTGTGATCGAGTCCTTTGACTTCAAACATAAAAACAAAGAAGCGCCGCACGGCGATAGACAGTACAAAGCTTGTAACAATTGCCTTCTTAATTCGTAATGTTAACACTATAAGCCCTTCTTACCCCTGGACATCAATGTTTTATTAAAGCAATATTTAGTATTTATTTCCGTACAAGTGATTTGTAATCTTTAGAAATAAATTATTTCAGACCGTATAGTACGGTATCGCTCTTGACCTAATACCCATACTATACTTGACCTAAACCATAACTACGTTGACCAAGTTCGCTTTTCACTGACTATTATTATTGCTTCCTTTCGTGTATAAATGAAAGCCGGTTTGAGTTTATTTTATCTTGATCTAGGTAATATTTTTCTCAAACATACCAAAGTTGTAATTTTGCAGAGGCTGAAATTATTATTTCGCTATTCATAACTACGAGTATTTTGTGGGTATGGACGCTTTTTTGATGCGCATCTGTCCGCATCTGGCGGGCAGGCGCGGGTGCGCGCGGGAGGCGCATGGCGGCTGGGATCGAGAGAAAGCGGAGGGTTACATTGTTTAAGGGCGCAGTCCGGTAAAGGAATGAGAACCGCTATTTTTTATAGCGGTGCTCAATGTTTAACAGAAGGCTGGCCGGTACCTGCGGCTGACCCTTGCGTGTCTGTTGCGCAAAGTTTAAAAAATATAATTCGTAAAGGTTTCAAGTACGGGTTGGAACTAGGTATGGACGGACTGAGCGGTTCTTTTGTGACCAACACCTCGGTTCCAAAAGATTCCAAAAGAATAACCCCCAATCACTTAATCCATTAACAACGCGTGAACGAATAGCGGCATTGATTTTCGATGCTGGCTCGTGGGATGAGGTTAAAAAGTATGCTCAGCAAGGTGTTAATACGGTGTATAAATTGATGTACTACAAATTGCTTGCTGTCAAGGTCGATAAGACAAGATAAGACAGGATACGTGACATATTCCCTTAGACCCCAGGGTCAACCTAACTTCGACTTTAAAAGCCCACTCATGTAATTTCATTAACCATTGCTCTTGTCCTGTTTTAGTTTAAACAAATTCTATCAAATAGCGTTATCATAGATTGCCGTCTCGGCTTCCAACAACACATTGAAACACTGGTCAAAAGAACCAGAAAATTAATTTTCATATTAAAAAATTTGAGACTTATACATCGGTTATTGAGGACACATTGCAATATGCCAATCTTTGTTAGTGAGTGTATTGCATTGCCATTTGGGGCAGTACCTCTAAAAATTATGTGATCATTTTAGAGAGAGCTCAAAGAGCTATATTCATAGTGAGTTGCTTTTTCACAATCCTCTATCCAACTTTACCAACACTACCGAGTGCTAACCGTCCGACAGTTGTTTATTCTCATAACTGTAATAATGGAAAATAAAATGAAACACTGATCTTCCCTTACATCACGATTTCCAAACACGGAATAGGCAAGCATCAAATGTTTGCTCAATCACCCGCTTAAAACCCGTATCGTAAAATCACTTAGACGTCATAAACACAACATTGTTCGTTACCCCATCATTTATTCTTATTTTACTTTGTCACGTTATGCTGGTTATGCATAACTTATATAAATCCGTGAACTTTTGCTTGACTTTACACCTCTTACTTCTGAATTTTGTTTCTAGAAGTAACTGTAAGTATGAATTAGTTAAATTAGATTTTAGTCAATACAAAAAAAAAAAAAAAAAATATAAATTAAACAATTTATTTATTTTTCCAATTTTTCTTTTAATTTTGTAGGTTCTACTTTTACTTAAATACTTAATTGCAATCTTAAACTTTTTTTAAATAATTTGACTCTCTAACCGTTCTTTAAATTAACATGTCCTATTTAAGAAAGCTGGGTGATTCTGTGTTCTTTATGAGAATAAATTCTTTAAACCGATTTGTAACTCGGGACCCTTCTGTCACGGACACCTTCCTCTATTTAAGATTGTACATTCTAATAATCAGTGCCTGCAATATGATGTTGAGATAAATAAAGATGCATGATTACGATTATAGCGACTCATAGCAGCACCAGCAGCAAACTCGAAGAAAAAATTATTAGAGAAGACATAACAAAACAGTTTATAACATCAAAACGAAATATAACTAGCTAATGAGTTATTATTATGACTTACTAGGTGCGAATTAAGGAACAGCTGATGCGAAGATAACAAGGAATCACGTCGCCGAGTTATCAGCTGTTATAGTGAAGTGAAGGAATGGCGTAAACAGATGGATTATCCTAACCGTTATATTTTAGCTTTATAAACATATAAGTGACTTTAGATAAATATGAGGCTACGAATAAGAATGATTGCCACTAAAAGACTTGAAGATAAATGAAAACACTCTTTTAGTTCTCCTTGGCCCGACTTCGTCACCTGACTTCGTCCCCTGGGCGTGTGCAGTGCTACGCGAAGCTTCTTCAACGAGGCATCGACGATTCCTGCTGGAGCTGTCCCCGCTGAAGAACGCAACTGAAGAGCCTCGAGTTCGAAGTTTATTTTTGAGACTGTTCCTTTTGAAATTGAGACGGCGAGATCCTTGAAGGACCAATGTTAAGCTCGGGGATCATCTAAAGCGTGGACTACTGTATTTAAGGCGAGGGTTTAATGACGAGCTTAATATACAACAGTACAGGACAAACAGCTAATAACGAACCTAAAGTAAGAGGAGTATCGTCCGTCGCGGTGAAGTCAGCAGAAGCGAGTGGTCATCGGGCCGAACCGTGTAGTCGCCGCGACGCGCTAAACACGCGGCCTGCGCGTGCAGACCATGCCCAATGTGTTGTTTTAGGTTCGATTCCCAACAGTGCCCATTCAACTTTGGATAATTAGAAGAACAACATTTGAGACTCGAACGATAGCTCAAGACTTAAAATATTTCGACAAGGGATTCAATTCTTGGATCGACAGGGTGGAAGATCAAGAACGCTGCTAAGGAGATGTGCAAAAACCGGAACGGTTAGTAGCGACAACTCAGACGAAGACATTGAAAAGAACAGTAACATTTACCACAGCAGAGCAGTGACATAGAAAAGAGCCGAGAAACCAGCTGAACCCCGCTTAAAGATTCAACGATGAAGCTCGACTTGAGTCAACCCTGCTGCGACGTTGTTAAAAGATGCCCTCCCATAGACAAATATCACCCGCCTCTCCACTAATCCCATGCTTACGTTAGGGTGCATACCCCGTAGGCTCTTATTATCCTTCCTATCCTAAGGGCACGTCATCCCTACCATTACAGTGCCCCCCGGTCTACTCCTTGATATGCAATGGTATTTGTAGCACCATGAAGCATGAGGCTTCAGGGACTAGTGCAAATCTTGGGGTTCATTCGATTAATCGAGTCTGGTCAAACCACGCTGGGGTCGGTGCATTTCATTCATTCATTCATTCATATTAAACTACCGAGTTGCGAACATAATTGAAAGGTGACCTTGAACAAGTATTGCCTACTATGACAAAAAACCTCTGCCCACATAATTGTGTGCTTGTTTAGTTCCATGGATACCATGGTTTTGGCGCGAATGCCTCGTTCGCGTTTACAATTTTTTTTGCCGTCTCTCGTGTCTTCCAAGGAGGTTGTCGGCTGCTTAGGCCTAAAACCAGGGCACAAAACTTATAAACTATGCGACTACCACGCTAAAGGGCCTACACCCCTTGTGTGGTACGGACCTTGGCTTACGTGGCGTACGTAAAATAGACTTAAAGAAAACAGCTGTAAGAACGGTCGTAGAGATTTGGTGCCGTAGTGAAAAATACTCTGGTTAACTACCACGACTCAGGTGACAACCTTTTTTCGTTTTTAGATTTTGGGCCCAATATTGCTAACCTCCTTTGTTCTTCTCTTGTAAAGACGCACGCTCGCTTCTAAAAAAAATTAGTTCTCTTTGACTAGTGATTATCCTATGTTCATTTTGTGATGGGTCGTTTTGCGATGGTTTACGTATATACATCTCAAATTAACGTAAAATTTATTTGTACTTAGTTCATACAGTTAAACAATCGGTTTACCACCATTAGATTTATGTCATGCCTAAAACATAAACTTACAAAATCTTGTATTTCAGCAGTTTAGGCTAAACAGCTGCTCAACAGGAGATTAATGTATGGAGTTTGAGATTAATGTGTAGAGACGCGTTGAACAAGTATCTATGACATTTAGCGTGTATGTGTGTGCTGTGATGTGATTCTTTACCGGGCATTAAGCGACATTACCATTTCCCACCAACAGGAGGAGTTAGCGATACTCCGTCGGAAGGCGGAGCGCATGAAGAAGATGGAGCAAGCCGGCAGCAGCATGGACGAAGTGCTGCTGGAGGAGATACGAGAGTACAAGGAGACGCTCACATGCCCATCCTGCAAGGTATGTGCAGTCTAGTCTTTTATATCTGTGTCAGACTTCCAACTGTGTCCTATACCAAGTCAGGACACATACCTTTTGAAGTAACGGCACAGAGCAGTCTATTGCAAAGAAAAATATATTGAAATACTTGACAAGAAAGATCAAAATAGCACACACCTTTGACGAATGTCGAGTTGACATCAACCTAAATAAAACCTTTTTAATGTTCTGGCCATTTTATGATCATACTAGCTTTTGCCCGCGACTTCGTCCGCGTGAAATTTCTTGTTCCCCGGTCCACCCCGTCGTAACGCATCGCCTGTCCGCGCTTTACTTAGTTTTTGCTTAGCGTTTTTTCTAACTTTCTTTTTATTTTTGCTCAGCTCCTAAGGTTCGTTATGTTAAATAGCCCAAGCCTTGCTCAAGAATTGGGCTATCAAATGTAAAGAGATTTTTGTCAAATCCGACCAGTAGTTTCAGAGATTATCCCCTACATAAGAAATTATAAAATAAGAAAGAAAAAAACGTTTATTTCCGGTAAAAACGACGCAGTTATCGAACACAAACAACAAAGAGAACAAATTGGGAAAAATATACGTCAAACTCACGCAAAACGGCCATCGCTCAGCTTAATGCTACGACCCTATGCGAGACAGAGCCCCAGCGTTGGTTTTCAGCGACAGCTGGCGTTGAATGACGTCGACCAGTGCAGCAAACGCTAAGATTAACATAAAATACATACACATAATAACAAGATAAGTGTTCAACAAAATAAATACAATAAACAATATTTTTAAAATGTTAACATTCCGGGCATTGAATGCTCACGCTCCGTTAGCCTTTGATAATCTGTTCGCGCAGCTGCGATTCAAAATAGGTTTGACGTTTAAAAAAGAAAAGTTTTTTTTTTCAAACAAGTTTTATCTTTAAAATTTATTTACCCGACTACCCGACAGCAAAGCCAAAGGAAGGGTTATGATTTTTTAAATTAAATACCAGAGTCATTCAAACTTACATTTTTTATCCGTTCTGACATGTAAAGAAGATAGCTGAGTGTCATTCTCCCCAGTATGACACTCAGCTATCTTCGACATTACGACGCAATTTATAATGATGAGTCAGTAGAGCAAATTCTATCCTGCAATGAGCAGACAAAAATAGCCATTAAGGTGACAAACATATTTTGTATGTGACTGTACTAAAACGATGATCTATATTGTCCCATGTTTCTAGGGAATGGCTCAAAATGTTTTCTTGTTCCATTTTCGTATGTTAGTATTATCATTCAATCTTTTTCATTTGTATCATCTCTCACATAATCCATCCATCTTTTATTAGGAAAACTCGTTATTTGTCCGTCGATGTATGGCACATCAAGTAACAAGTTATAGTATGGTTTTGTTTTGTTGAGCGTTTTTGTCGGGTAACTTCAGAATTTTACGAAATATCCCGCCGATCTTGGTGTTGTCATTTATCACGATTTTACATTTCTGAACCTAATCTTTCTCACGCAGGTAAAACGCAAAGACGCCGTACTAACGAAGTGTTTCCACGTGTTCTGCTGGGACTGCCTGCGCACGCGCTACGAGACCCGCCAGCGCAAGTGCCCGAAGTGCAACGCCGCCTTCGGGGCCAACGACTACCACCGCCTCTACCTGTCCACCTAGACCGACCAACAGGTTACTATCATTACTCCATGGGTCAAACTAGATCTTTATAGTTATTATTCTCATCACAGAGGCTGCTGTCCAACAGTCAGCCTCAACTTAGATAAACGTGCAATTGTACCTAGCCAAAGGAGATTGGTGAATCGGACGTATTGTAGACTCACGTAAGTGAGTGCTAGTAGTTCAATTTGAACCTTGTGTATTGCAGCATTTGGTTGCGAATTAGTAAGTCAAGCAGTGGATCAGTAATTTTTTGACTTAGAGAAATGTATTTGTCTTCATTCGGGAACTCTGTAATTTATAGAATCGGATTCGAATCTAATACTTGCTACACTTTGCGTTTTTATTCGAAGTTTCTATAAACAGGTCGGATTTCCTGTCTCCACCGAGCGACCTTCGTGCCTAGTGCCGCGTGATGTTAAAATAATAATTATTATTATATTCGACAATCGAAAACTGCTATTTAACACGTTATATTTTATAGAAAAATTATCGTGAATACAGTACTTATATGTTATATTAACTGATAGTGTACAGTATATTTATATTGTGTGATGTTGACTGGAAAAATATCTCTTTATTATTGAATTGATATTATAGAATGTTTAGATTGACGTAACAATTATGACTTAAAACTAAAGTGTAGGTGTGGATCGAAGTTTGTTGTGGGCATCATTAGCCTATCGTGCGCTATAGAGATAAACGTGTTTATGGATGATCTCAGGACTACCTCTGATGGTTACACGATGTAGCAAAGTATGGCAAGTATTAGAAGGGAGCAGTATTGAACAAAATTAATGTTCTCTTTGATCAGGCTTGTAAGACGCACTCTAAGTGTGGCGAGTTTGTAGACCTCTTACAGATTGTGGGGCGTATAACCGGCGCGTTAAGGCTCATTTTTGCGTGTCCGTTAGATTTGCGAATACATGGGCTGTTGAATAAAATGAAAACGCGCGTAAACAAGTATGTTCGCGCGAGTCTGTTTGATTCAGTCAGTAGCAAAATTGGCGGCCATATTATATGTTGCCATGATGCACATTTAGTAGCGTGCAACGTGCATTTACGCTCCAAAAATACGCTCAAATCTGTAAGGGCCCTCAGGCTTGCCAGCTTCCAATGTTGAGTTCGCAACATTTTGAACATTCTCAATGATGTTAATGTAACTTCATTGAGCATTAAAAGATAGAACAGTGTGTAGAGAACGTCAGCATATTCAGAGGTAGGGCAACCGTTGACGGCAGTTTGATCGAGTTTAACACAGGTGTTAAATCGTAGAAACGAGTAAAGTATGCACATATGATTGATTGTCAATCATATTGATATGGCTCTTGAGTGAAAATGCAATTGAGTATTAGTGTAAAACTCGCCGAGAACGAATGCCAGACAATCGATAGTCAATATATTCTAAAAATAAAAGACGAAGAAAGTTTCGTCTGTAACTGTCTGTGACTAATGTGTAACTTATAAACTCATATTATTACAAAACTTCATAGCAATAAAATGGTTAACGATACAATGACGAAGCTTTTGAAAATATAATAATATAAAAAATTCAAATGCACGTCAATTAAATGTTATATGTTCATTCCTTGTCTATACATGTTATTTTTGTATTAAAATAGCTTTCAATGTTGAATATGAATTACATTGCGTAAATGTATCTTAAGGATTTAAATTAGCATTTCGCACTCTTATGTATATTGGATACACAATTCTGTTGATGTTATAAATTAAGGATAATATCATGAAATCGAACAAGTGGATATAGTTTATATATCTATACTTAGTAATTAATAAATATACTTATTGTTAAACAAATTCTTGAGGTTAGTGTGAATGTGGTGATAGTGTGAGATGACTTATTTGTACTGTAGTTAGGAAAATAGAATTTAGCTTACAGCCCACTGACTGATATATTTGTATATTTTAAGTTTAACATTTTGATCGGGCTTGCACTCCTGCTTTACTAAGCCGTCGATACAACAGCCAAATAAAGTCAGCTTTTAACAATTTCAAAATGTACTAAGCAATCAAAATTCTGTAAGGTTAACTACGACGAAGTGCCAATTTCATCAACAATACTGATCGCGTTCAGCACATCTAAAACGCGTTCAAAAGCTGTCAGTGTCAATATTCCATAGCAAATAATGACACTGTCAGCCCTTAAACCTAGTGTTTATGTGCTGATTGCGTTCAGTTTCATTGGTGAAATCCACCATAAGAAGGTTTTTGTTTAGAAAAAAACATGTTCACTAAGAAAAATATAAAATAAATAGTCTAATTAAAATGTCTTTTACACGTGCGTAAACTTATATGGATAATGTAATGGGTTAATAATATTAAAATATTAATTTACTGTTGTAACGTTAATCGCAGGGGAACAATTTATTTGACAGTATTGAATGAATTATCAATAGGGAACCGCTATATCTAAGTGTTAGTCTTCGTGTTAAGTTTCTATAACTATGCAATAAATACCGAAGTCCCAGTTTTTCACTCGTTTTTCTGTAATTCTGTTCCTACCTATAGTTAGAGGCATCACTTTTATAGTGTTAAAATATTATCATATTGTATTAATTACAATCGTTGGCTCACTTTTATGGCAACAGTTGAATATTCGGGCATTGTAGCAATGATGCTATTAAATGTATGGGCGCGTCCTATTTAAAAGCGATCGTCGCGCGAATACGCAATCGTCACGTCCATATGTTTTGTTCGGTGAACCTGACGCGGGGTCGCGCCGACAGAGTTCACTTTCCGGTTTTGGATCAAAAAGTGACATCGTTCGCGAATTCGCGCGACGATCGTTTTTAAATGGGACGCGGGGTAATCTGACTGATCAATGTTATTGTGCGCGTAGCAAATGAATTACTTCTAGTAATGTTACATTAATTACGTTGTTACTTAATTCGCCACAACTATTGTCAGTGTGTATATTTTGAATTATCATTTTTTTTTTATAATTTATAATACTTACCTATAAATCAGAACATAAATGTGTACAGTAACGAGCCTTCACCCGTATTTACCTTGCCGTGTTTAATTTGAGACATTTCTCGGTTGCGTGAAATAACCACGCTTTTGTATAGCACGGGACATGCCCACCAAAACTTTCTTCAGTTTTCGTCAAATAAACACTGTTCAGTAATGAACTAACCATGTTTTTACAAAACAGTGTACAGTTTACGGTTTGTCTAAATATTATTGGGTGACTTAAAGGAATTTGACCATGACCTTTGTTTAATTTATTGTTACTTATGTGACGCAAACCGTAAATACAACAATTTTTCACAAAGGTTATGGTCAAGACCAATTCAACTATTTTTATACAAACCGTAAACTGTACACTGTTTTGTAATAACAAGGTTAGTCAATTACTGATGTTTATTTGACGCATAATAAACACTATTTCGGTGAGCATGGTATGTACCGTAGTACAAAAGCGTGGTGATTTAACTCAATCGGTATCTCGAACTGAACACGGGAGAGGGAATAACGCAGCCATACGTGTAATTTCAAATCAGGTAGATACAACTGTATTGGCAGATTCATTGTAAAGTTGTATGTGAAAATATATTTAATTATTTAATGTTCAGTGGAAACTGTATAACTATTTAAAATGTAACATTAATGGACTACGTCGAATAAATGTCTCAACAAATTAATGCTTTGGTCTATTTTTTTAACAACTCTTCCTCTTTTTTCCCTATTGGTGTAAACAGGCGGTTTTCAAAGAAATAATAAATAAAACTGCAGGAATGACGCTCAATATATTTTATTTATATTTACATCGCATAATTTTCACGATTAAATTCAAGTTCACCTATGATATTCCACTGACTTGGGCAGTTGGGTATTGGAATAAATTCTGTATTGATAATTTGTTAATTATATACCTAATGATAACGTATCATTAGCACCTGGAGCAAGCGACGTGGATTGACGAAGCGATTCAACTGATTTTGTACTATTTACAAAAAGATTTTGCATTATTTTATTATTTATGCAATATAGTGTTGATATCAAGGATTTTACGCGTAATAAAAATTCGTATCTAAAACAATATCTTATCATTCATTTTACCAAACTTCAACACGACCGTCAACGATTCGTTCAACGTAAATACAACACATCAGTCTCATTTGTTACAATTTTGTCCAACTTGCAACGCGTTTTGAATTTATAAACTGTGTACATTTCGTACAGTACTATACTAATTGTCAATGATTGTGGTATGGTTGCCTAGATTTAATAATAATAAAAAGAGGCAACACTATATTTGTATATTATCATAATATGGATTGGATCGAAGTAAATTTCTATATTGAATTTACAAGACAAAGATTTCTGATAATAATTTTAATGTACATCGAATGTTATTGACTAGATCAGAAAAATAAATATTGTGATATACTTGTGTACCGTCCATATTATTTACAATTTATTTTAATATAATTTAATATATGGGTTCTGTGATGTCGGCTGGCTACAGATGCGGCTTTTTGTATTATGTCGCAGCTGTATTAGGTATGACTTGAACAGCATTGTTCGATTTATATAATGCTGTAAAAGTAATTGTATACATTTAGTAACGTCTATAGAGGTGGGAAAGTCAAATGTGACCTAGTTATACTCGATATTTGTGACGTAATATTATGGTTTGCTCAAAGCGAATAAAAATTGATTTAGACCCAAGATCAGCACTACAATATACTAGAAGAGCTAACACTAATGGCACTTAAAATACTCGTCATGGTGTAGGGAGCGGATGACATCAGTATTTGCGATGATTATACAACGATAAATTCGCTTACGGTGCAGCATATAAAGAAATGTTCTAACTTAACTTAAATAATACGCGTTAGAAAATTTCAGCTTATAAATAGTACATTTTATTCAAAATCATACAATGCAATTGCAATGATTGAAGAATTGAGACGAAACGTTAAATGCAAATAGGAATGAAAACGTTAATGCTTAGTCTAAAAATTGTACAGAAACAAAAGCAAGTAAGTTTATATTATGACACTACATTGTTCTATCGTCAAGACTTGATCATTGCATTGTTAGCGGAACAACTTTCTCAAGACTCACGCTTTCCTTGCGAATTGAGATCCATCAAACATGATTACTACATACTTCACGTAACAATATTATTTCAACATTCCTACTTTCATCATCGTAGTCAGGGCTAAAAACTAAGTACGCAGGCAACATGCAATATCGAGTTATGTTACACAAGTCGAGACGAAGTCTAGACCATTTCAGACCCACATAATTCAGCTAAATGTTGTAGTAAATTGCCTGCATACTTCAGAGTCCCCGAAATGATCAATTGCATTGGCAAATATTTATGTGATTGATACACAATGTTGCGTTTTAATTGTCTGCCAAATGCAATTGTTAATATTAATACAATAGCAATTATCCTTTCGGGGATCATTTTTCTATTTTGTGTACCTACTTGATCATGAACGTTTTCACTAGACCGTTTGCTACAGCGATATCAATCATTCTACAGCAATAATTTCATTGGCAGTACTTTACTTAGTTCTACAACATTCTTCATGCACGTCGGTCCTTTATTCTAGTCATAGACTACGCAGGACGGATGACGTACTTCCGCGGAGGGCAAACATAAGCTCCACAATACGATATAATCAAGAACACTAGTTTTTTACTATCCTTATGACAAAAATGGAAGTATTATCAGGGTTCCCGCGGAATCCGGCGAGTGCAGCTCGGTAGCTGCGATTAAGTAGATCAATCAACAAATGTAAAAGGAGAAAGCTCAAGGGCAGTGCTGGCGAAAACGCAACCCGTTTTAATTCATCAGTTACCTATGCTAAACACTAGTCGTAATTCAATAAAGTAGGTATATTTTCCAGCCGGCCCTGTCTGTCGTGAGATCGAGCAATTGATGTTGGCGGCTAGTGTGTACGTTACGCCGTGCTCTGCAGCGGTGGCGGCGCTAGCGTCGCGGGAGGCGCGGGCTGCGCGGGATGCGCGGGATGTGCGAGATGCGCGGGATGTGCGGGATGCGCGGGATGTGCGAGATGCGCGGGATGTGCGGGATGCGCGGGATGTGCGAGATGCGCGGGATGTGCGGGATGCGCGGGATGCGCGGGCGGCGCGGGATGCGCGGGCGGCGCGGGATGCGCGGGCGGCGCGGCGAGGGCGAAGGCCAGGCGCTCCAGGCGCGCGCGGTGCTGCGCCAGGCGCGCCCAGCGCGTCGGCGCGCCGCCCAGGGCACACAGCGCGGCGTCCAGCGACACGTATAGCGCGCGACGTTCACTCTCGCTGCAGGCTGATAACTCCTGAGTCAAAATAATTTTCATATTTCAATTTTCAAATAAAGATGAACCAAACTTATTTCTTAAATAAATATATAAATCTAACCGGGAGTCTACCAACAACCGACCAACCTTCTATGCGAAAACAAAGTTTCTAATGGGGAAGGCAACTCTCAAAATGGCGATGTCGTAGCTAGTTCCCGCTTATAATGCATGGCTTGAAATTTACAAGCCGTGAAGTTGTGTTCCTAAATGCTCAGAGACTGCTACCATCTTCCGAAATACCCAAATATTAGAGAATTGTGGCTTCATAGGAAATTATTTTAATTAAATAGAATTCGAGGTTACGTCGGTAACATTTCGTAGATAATTATTACGAGGAAAAAAGCAATATTAAAGGATTTTAATTCTGACACTTTCCCTAACGAACAAATATTAAAATCGACGAAATACGAATAAAATTAACTCTGAAATGATTCAAATTTATTGTAGGCCATAGCTAGCTATGGTCACGCCATCTACACCTTTGTGCTCCCCTGTCTTTATGCATTTGTCTCTTGTAAGTGAACTACTTGGGTTAGGAGACTTGTTATCACTTATTTTTCGACCTCCTAAGTGAACACATCACTACGTTGCGCTCGCCTGATCAGTAACTCATTAGCACTTTATACATATATATACTTTATTGTACACAACAAAATGACATACCAAAAAAATAAATCAATCTAAAAAACATACAATGGGCGGCCTTATCGCTATCTGCGATCTCTTCCAGGCAACCTTAGAATGGACAGTTATTTGTCCGGACATAAAATGGGGCTGTCAGTGCTGCAAGAAATAACTATACATTACACTAAAATAGATACACAGATATATACATATAAACATATCCTAAGGAATAGATACATAATTACGAAATATATAAGAAACGAAAATAAATGAAGACTATCGATAATTACACTTTACGAGAGCAAGATCACAACGACAGGTAATGATCCTTCACGAGTCTTTTAAACACAAATAACGACTGCGCGTGTTTTATTCCGACAGACAATGCATTCTACAAACGAACGGCCTGGCCAGTAAAAGATTTGTCGAGGAATGTTGTGGAGTGCTTAGGCATTTTAAGCTTTAAGTTATCCGATGATCTTAAAAATTTCGTGTGGGAGTCGCAAAGAAACTGGAAACGATTCTTGAGATAGAGAGGAGTGGAAGGGGAAAAGAGCACATTATACAACAGGCAAAGAATATGAGCATTATGGGGAAGGCGAATTGGTAACCAATTGAGCTTCAAACGATCAACATAGTCAAGGATTGTGCAAGCGCAATCTTGGTGGCAGTCGGCAGAAAATTACGCAATCTAACTTCCTGTAGCTGGGCAGTCCAAGAGAAGTTCTTATCAATGAATATCCCTAAGTTTTGAACTTTTTCACGGAATGGAACAACTGAGTTGTCAAATGAAACTTGAGGAAGAGTCGTCCAGTCAATCCTTGAGACCGTCCTAGAACTGCCTACTACCACAACCTGCGTCTCTATGGGGTTAACCATAAGTCCGTATCTCTTGGCCCAGTCGCATATTCGGGCTAGAACACGATAAATCGTTACTATAGCCTCGGATAGATTTCCGAGAGGAGCTCGCAAGTAAATTTGTGGATCATCAGCGTAAAGATGGTAGGAAGAAATTAGTTCGTCAGAGATGGAGTTAATAAAAACTGCGAAAAGTAAAGGGCCACCCTGAGGTACACCGGCAGAAGTATTACACCAGGCAGACAAGGTCTCTCCACAATGCAAATACGTTGCCGCCGACCGAACAGGTAACTACGAAACCAGTCAATTACCGATGGAGATATGTTAAGAGAGCAAAGAATGCCAAGCAAAACATCAAAATCAACAGTATTAAAAGCGTTACTGAAATCTAGCAAAGCTAAGACCGTTAGATTACAGTCTTCCATGGCTGACCTTATATCATCCATAATGTTCAGAAGCGCTGTCGTGGTACCAGGACGGTAGCCAGACTGGAAGGGATTGAGGAGATTATTTTTAGAGAGGAAAGTGCTTATTTGATTGTGAATTAACCGTTCAAGGACTTCGGATAGGAATGGTAAGACGGATATTGGACGGTATTCAGAAAAGGATGTGGGATTAGACTTATTACTAATTAGTTATATTTTTGACTAAAAGTTGACTTATTATGACGTGTTTTTACGTGTTACGCCACACAGTATTTCTACCAAATATTTATCTTATAGTTGACTTCACATAGACTTACAACTAATTTCAACCATAGTCAAATACTCTCACACATCTTAAATCAAAGATTGAACTGCGTATTTTGAAAATATAAAAGGTATTTTCGCGTCCTTTTGCGACTTTAGTTGCTATATTGCCCCTACGACTGCGTAGGCTCAGGCGTAGTACGGTCTACGAAACATCCTTTTTTTTCAGTTACTTTGATTAAATGTACTTTCTCAAGGATGCATTTCTTTGAGATTTGGTCTGTCGTAACTGGAAGTGTTCCTCAGAAACATGAACACGTGTTGAAAACTATTCTAGCTTCACTGGATGAGGTCGAAAATCTAGATATTAGGAACTTAGATAGTAAGATACTCAGTTTATGTAAAAGTCTTGATATATTTTGGAAAGATGTCTCTAGGAATAAATCAAATTTTTTGCTTGATTGAAATTGAAATTGTACGCAGATTGGTTAAATGAAATTGAATGTGTCGAATTAGTAAGGGGTTATGAGAAGTGCATTCAAGAAAACGCGAACCACAGTTATGTCGATACAGGTTTTAGATTTATTACGAATTTAGTTTAAATCGAAATTAGGTTGGTTGTTGTAGTTATTTTTACTTAGTTGTGGTTTTGATGACGTTTGTAAATAAATTTTAGTTTTAGTTTTCTTGCTATTTGTTGTATTTCATATCATGAACCCTGCATGAATAGCGTTAATACCATATGCAGATTTCCGAACAAGGGACAATAAATCTCAAATATTGACGATTTAAATTTATATATAAACAGTACATATTGTACAGTTTATTGTATATTATGTACTAAACTATGTAAATAAAGCATTAATGTACATTTGTGTTTTATTTATTTATTTACTCTTCAGAAAAAAATCCCATTTAAGAAATTTAAAAAAGTAAGGTATTTATGACCGCGCTTGTAGGGCGCTTGTACCACAGTGCGATGGCGAGCTCCGAGTGGGCTAATTTGGAGTGGGGCGATGGAACCAGCGAGGTCACCAACTGGCCCGTTTTATGGAGAAGGCAGGCCTTTTTTAGATGAGGCCTCCTTATTCAGAAAGCGTTAGCACATAAAGTGGACCTGGCAGAAGTGGCAGAGCCCTGATGGTGCAACAAAAAATGAGATTGACTTCATTATGTCGACGAAGAAGCAAGTGTTCAATGATGTCTTTGTGCTGAATGCGGTGAAAACATCAAGCTGGAAAGGTCTCGACTGATTAAGTCTACGCTCCGCCCAGCACCGATCCAAGTCCAAAACCCCGAGAGCTTTCAGGTAGAACTGAAAAGCTAGAAGTGGAAATCGTTCACGGTGCTCCTTGGCACTCGAAACGATTTTGAATCGTTGCGTGTGCCAGGGAGCTCCGTGGACGATTTAAGCGATGGGTTCGTGTAAACTGTCCATACGGTCGGGTCTAAGATCTTCAAGACCGGTCGTACAAATAGAAACAGCCTCTGAAAAGAGGCTCTCTGTTTCTACTTTACAGCTTATGGAGGAGAGGCGCGAGATGATCCTGCAGTCTTCAGACGATGCAGACCGTATTGAGGACACGATAGAGCGGAACAAAGGCTCCAAGGTTTTTGCTAGAGATCTGTCTATTGGGCAGAGCCAGCTTGCGAAACTGAAGACCGATGATGTTACACAGTTTGTTGACAGTTATACACGTCAACAAGTAACCCCGTTACGAATCTGGTAAACGACCCAAGAGCTAGATTGACCCGACACTATACCGAAGACATCCCGGACGTCAGCTTGTACGAGATTAGGATGGCTCTGAAGCAGCTCAAAAACAATAAGGCGCCGGGTGATGACGGAATTACGGCTGAACTCTTAAAGGCCGCAGGCATGGAACAGAGGTGTGGTGATACTTTTCTTTAGGTAGGGCGAAAATGCCCATCTTAAGAATTATCGGCCTATCTCACTTCTGAGCCATGTCTGCAAGCTGTTTACATGAGTCATCACGACTTCCAGCCTCCCGAACAAGCCGGATTCCGTAAAGGCTTTAGCACCGTAGACCACACACATACGCTGCGGCAGGTTATACAGAACGAAAGTCTTTGACCAGTGCGTGTTGCCAGTGATGACCTATGGCACTGAAACGTGGTCGCTCACAATAGGAAAGAAAGCTAAAAGTCACCCAAAGGGCAATGGAGAGGGCTGTGTTTGCAGTTTTACTACGTGATCGAATCAGAAATGAAGAGATCCGCAGGAGAACCAAAGTAATCGACATAGCCCGAAGAATTGCCAAACTTAAGTGGCAGTGGGCAGGGCACATTGCTTGCAGAACAGATGGCCGATGGGCCCGAAAGGTTCTGGAGTCGCAACTGCGTACCGGAAGACGTAGCGTTGGAAAGCCACCCACAAGGTGGACCGATAACCTTGTGAAGGCCGCAGGAATACGCTGGATGCGGGAAGTACAGAACCGTTCAAAGTGGCGATGCTTGGAGGAGGCCTATGTCCAGCAGTGGACGTCTTTCGGCTGAAATGATGATGTTGAATGATGAAGTGTTTAGGGCGTACAAAACGAAATAAATACACTAAATATCCGTATTTAACACATACCTCCTCAACAGCTTCTATATCATCCTCCTCACCGGCTTGTGCCAGTTGCTTCTTGAGCATCTACAAAGCAAAAACAATTGGTATTAATACAAATAAAATATTATAGTTTGCGCCAACTTTCGTTACAGACGCGGTCATAAAACGTTACCGTCACATTCACACGTTTTGTGACCGTGACTGTATATTATAATATGCAGAATGAAACAATTTTTGCAAATGACTTTGTATCACAATCGTGCATTTTGCGTTAAATTTTATGTTATGTCATGTTTATCTTCAACACCAGTTTCCCTTAGCGTAGTAAAATGTATATTTTTAGCAAGTTCTATATACAGGTCTGCCGGTGTCTATATACAGGGTGTGCTCGGTCAGTCGCGTCAACACTGCAAAGCTGTAGAATGTAGTCCATCGTTCTCTCCTCTCACGATCTTAATCGTTACCGTTATTTTAAAATGTAATTTTGGGTAATGGTGGACGAATGTGTGAATAGCAAAACAAATGTATACTTAAAATATGCATGCAAATCAATATAGCCTACGAGACATTGCATTTATGTAGTAAAAATTATAAATAAAGTACAAAATGAGCTTTGGGTGCTGTAATAATCAAACCCTTATAATCTCGAGGATCTTCCACTGCTATTTAGTTACGACCCTTTTTGATGTGAAACATCTAACGCGGCTCGTCGTCACGCGTTCGTAACCCTGCGACTCTCTTCCCACTCGGCTCTGCGATCCCCTCTCTCTCTCACCGCTCTGATCTCATATACCTATAGACTATTTTCTACACAAAATTATCTCGATGTTTCACATCTGCCAGGAGGCCCGAGATATTTTTTTGGCATTTTGCATGTAAGCTTTATTATTGTCAGTTTTATTTATACATAATACGAGGGTGACACTGAAAGTTCTTAGAAAATCAACAACTGAACAAACTAGCAAGTTATTAGTTTAATTATATCTTTTCAAAATGGACACTCCATTTACATCAACACATCGCTGCATCCGATAGAACCACTGAGAAAATCACTTTGCTTACTCGTCCTTAGGGGTATCTTCGACGGTATTTTGAAACGCAGCCACTGCTTCCTCGGAGTCCGTAAAACGTTTTCCTCGAAGTTTTTTTATTTTCGGAAATAAATAAAAATCGCAAGGTGCGTGGTCGGGGCTATGGGGCGGGTGACCCAGCAATTCCACGTCTGACGTCGCCAATTAGTCGATTGTTTGCTTGGCGGTGTGCGACGAGGCGTTGTCGTGGTGAAGGGGGGTCCTACTGCGAGGTCGTTTCTCCCGATTTTTTTCCAAGACAAGTGGCAAACAATTGTTAGTGTACCACTCCGCAACAATTGTTTTTCGATCCTCTAAAACAATTGTTGCGTAATGACCTGTCCTTCCGAAGAACGACGCCACCATTTTTTTTCGCACGCTTCTACCTCATTTCACTTTAGTTGGCAACTCCTCGGAAGGAAACACCCAGACAGTAAACTGTCTCTTAGTTTCAGGATCATAACAATGAATCCAGCTTTCGTCACCCATAAGTATGTCGAACACAGCATTTGAGTCACCTCCGTTAAATCTTTGAACCATTTCACGACACCAATCAACACGACGGAGTTTTTGGGCCGCTGTCAAATTATGAGGTATCCACCGAGCACAAAGCTTCCTGCTGCATGTTCATGGAGGATTTTGTGCACTGGACTCATACCGATGCCTAAGCTTGTCCGAATCTGCTGATAAGTCACTCTTTTCTCAGTCTGTATCATACGCCGCACAACACTGATGTTATCTTTAGTCGTCGCCGTAGAAGGCCGTCCCTCACGCAGATCATCGGTGAGATCAGTGCGACTACGTTTAAACTCATTAAACCAGTGGTAAATAGTGGCACGCCAATCGGCCAATCGAAGTCTATCATAACTTTCTTGTTGACGTAAATGACATCGAAAGTCATAAAAATCATTGTACGAAAACTTTCTCGCGTTAAATTCATGCTGACGTGACACAGACAATTTTCAATTTGCCGCCAAATCGTAAACAAATGATAAATTAATACAATACATACACACTAATATTGGCAAAGAGTTCCATTTTCAAAATTTGAACTTATTTTTTTAATACATCGTTTACAAGTGGTCAGTTCTAAAACTTTCAGTGTCGCCCTCGTATTAATGGTTCAGGGTTAACATAAGAACGCTGTGCTATCTATAAGCCGTGAGGGAGGCGTTCAGCTTAGAGTATTAAAGTATTAACCTTGGCGCCTTATTCTTGACTCGAGATCGCCAAGCAGGGCCTGAATGGTGTAAATACCTGTTTCATATTAAACCAGTTAACGGTACTAACAATATGAGGATATTGTTAACAGTATTTGGGTTTAAGACATGATGTTTATCGATATTATTCGTATGTAATTTGTAAAAACATACCTAGAAGATATAAAATACATAATTATGTAATTTTGGAGTTAAACTTTCTATCACCATTATAATATATAAAAAAAATACGAAATAAATACATCACAAAACGTTTAAGTATGTGCTTAATACGTTTTCAATCATAGCGTGCACATAAAACATTGCATTAAATACATCGGCGCACAAATAGATACTTGCATAGTGTGAAAAAAAAACAGAATAAAATTACGCGTACCTAGGTTTTTATTAATAACACACTTGCTGAATTAGTTTTGTTCAATTACGACTTTATCGTCAGGATGTAATAAGGATGTAAAACATAGTAAACAACTATCACTAAATATTATAGAATCGCCTTGAGTTAAAACGTTAAGAATTCATACGATCAGGATTACAAATGGTGTTGCCTCAAATCTCTCGCACTCAAGAAAGAAAATAAAAGAGGTCACCCATATTGGGCTCAAAATGGACGGCCAACGAAAAAAAGTGTGTCACAGTCGGGGAAGCCCACCTAAGTATATTTCACTACGGCACCAAATCTCTACAACTGTTCATACAGCTGTTTTTTTAAAGTCTATTTTACGTACGTCACGTATGCCAAGGTCCGTACCCAAAAAGGGGTGCCTTGAGCGTGTAGTCGCATAGTTTGTATGTTTTGTGCCCTGGTTGGAGGCCTAAAAATGATAGTAGAGAAATGGTAGTAGAGATTAAACGCAATAGTGAAAAATGATAAGGATGTATGCAACGTGACTCGACCTTAATTTTATCCCAAGGTCTGGCACACAATATACACATCCAAAAAAAAAAGTTATAATAGTATTGTATACCTCAGGCTGCGCCAAATGGGCTCAGTTTCTGTTTCAGCTTCATTAATTGTAGAAAAAAAAAACGATTACATTTTTGTTTCCAAGACAGAATAGAAATAAAACCGAACGGTTGCACAAGAAACAATGGACTGTCGTCAATAATATTCTATGAGCGAAAGGCGTATTGCGGAACTGCAATTTTTTATCCCATTCGTAAAGAAGCCTAATCATGTATTGTTTAAACAAATGCATTGTATACTCACTTCAACAGACTGGCGGTACTGTTCCATCATATTCTTACTGGCGTCCAACTCGGCTAGCTTTTTCACAACAACGTCAGCTACATTCTTTTCGGTCATGTCTATTTTGTCTCTGAAATAGCGATACGGGAGTGGATGTAAAGTAAATGAAGCATGGATATAGCAGTTTAGTGTGTGTTTATTGTATGTTTACAATAGCACATGATGAATAGTTTAAAGATTTTTTTGACATAATTAGCTGAATGTTGAGTGACGGTGTCACGTGTCCGAAATAAAGTTCAATATATTAATTAGCTACATAATATTGGTGTTCGTAAAGAGGTCTATCTTGGTAAGAAGTGTCGTTAAATGATTTCATGTGACTAGACATTTCATAGTAATTTCAAACCAGATTTACTTTTGACAATTTAACGACAGGTTTTTTACGACTGTTTTAATTGGCGCGCGCGTCCAGCGCCAGCGCGCGCTGCAGCAGGCCGCCGCGCTCGCCCTCCAGCGCCGCATCGCACTAAGTACTCACTTGAGCGCAGTAGCCAGCCTGGTAGAGTCCGGGTCCCCCCTCGCGGCCGCCAGCGCCGCAGCGAGGCGCAGCGCGTGCAGCAGGCGCGTGAGGCGCGCGTCCAGCGCCAGCGCGCGCTGCAGCAGGCCGCCGCGCTCGCCCTCCAGCGCCGCATCGCACTAAGTACTCACTTGAGCGCAGTAGCCAGCCTGGTAGAGTCCGGGTCCCCCCTCGCGGCCGCCAGCGCCGCAGCGAGGCGCAGCGCGTGCAGCAGGCGCGTGAGGCGCGCGTCCAGCGCCAGCGCGCGCTGCAGCAGGCCGCCGCGCTCGCCCTCCAGCGCCGCATCGCAGGCTTCCGCTTCGGCTTCCGAGCGCTGGCGCTGAGCGATGGCCGCAGATAATGTGCGGAGAGACTCGCGTTCTGATACCGATGCTGATTCACCGTCTGGGGGTACCATACACTTTTATAGCAGATTAATCTTCTTAATAAAAATCTAAATTCAATCCCTGACAGACCATGGGCAGCGTAAACCGCTTGGGTCTAGAAGCATATAATCTACGAGTTCTTTTTATAACAAACGTTAGTTCTAAAATCCTTCAGTAGTGATGAAGGTAATATGGGTATCCCGATAAGATTCGACTTGTATCAACATAAAATGTGCTCAAATTAAATGTTTACTTGCCGTTTTACAATTTTGCCAATAAATTCTAAATTCAAAAAAAAAATATTAAAAAAATATGGAATTATATTTTCGAAATCAGTCATTTGTTAATTGAATAGTGTTTTGTTTTCACATATACACATAAATGTATTATATCTTTTTCATCAATATGGACACTAAAAAAAAAAGAGTAATTAAGGAATACGAGTTCCGTCGCGGTAGCAATGCCGCACAAACGGCTCGCAACATTAATTACGTGGACGGCGTGAACACTACAAACGAACGCACGACTCGTTATTGGTTAATCGCTCGTCCCCGCTGCTCCTACACGACAACGCTCGACCTTATACGGCACAACATACGGTGTCTAAGCTACAAGAGCTAAGGTTGGAAGTTTTGCGTCATCCACCGTATTCACCAACCTTGCTCCGGCAGACTTCTACTTTTTCCCAAAATTTGGACAACTTCTAGGCAGGGAAAAAATTCAATACCCGAGAGGCAGTACAAAATGCTTTTGAAGAGTTTGTTGTTTGTTGGCTAGCAGAGATGCATCGATACTAAACGGCAATTTCATAGGTAAAGCAGCAAATGACAGTTATCACCTATTAGCTAGGTGATAACTGTTATTTTGGCCTGCCCTGCAAATCATTGCGCTTCCTATAAGTACGGACCGTTATTGGTTAACATTAACTCTTATTGTATTTTTACCAATAATGAAGCGAATAACTCATAGCTTAGTATAGTAGACCCTCCCATATGGAAGTAGCTATCACAGGTAAACTAGGTTTTTTTTTTTTTTGTGGTGGGAAATCATCAAATGACTTCTCCCGCTCTGGGTGGAGCGGGAGGGCGTGTCAGACTTTTACTGACTAAAACCCACCCGTGTTCCTTCAGTTGCCTGTGCCAGGGCCACGGTTTTCTCTTTAGAATAACCCGCAACCCTGAGGCGTTGGCCCTATCGGACCCCGTCACTTTGTGCTGACATCTCTTTGAGGCGCGCGTGGAACACAACGCGTCGTCGACCCGGGCCTGGTCTTTTACCGGACGGCGAGCTACCCATTGCTCGCCGTCCGCAAGCCCGCACCTACGGTGGCCGGGAATCTGTAGGCGACTCCCGACGCCCAGGGGGTCTCCTGCGGCGGCTAGTGGGGGCGTGAGGGCGCAAAGCTCTCTCCCTCACCCGCTCCGCCTCCTCCTTCGCGAGCATTATTGCTTCGCAGAAGGAGGTGACGGCTTTCCATTCCCTCTCGCTCCGTACCATGGCCTGGACCAGGGCCGGACGCGAGAGATCGCCGCCGCCAATCGCCTCCGCGAGGACACTGCGGTGCTCCGCCCAAGCTGGGCATACCTCCACCGTATGCTCCACCGTGTTCACCAGGCGATCCACACAATGGTGACACCCGGGCGTTTCCTCCCGCCTTATGCGAAACAGGAACCTCCCGAAACAACCGTGTCCGGTGAGGACCTGTGTCAGGCGGAAGGTGAGGACGCCGTGGCGCGTCTCCAACCACTCCTCAAAGAGGCGACTTACCGCCGCTATTGTGTCGTGCCCAGCACTGGGTTGCGACAATCGCACCCTCCATGTCGCCATGAGATCCCGCCGGAGCTCTGTCCGCTGTACCGTGATTTCTCGCGGCAGCGGAGTTACACCCCGGCGTTTTGCCTCCTCGCGCCACTCCCATACGTGCGCGAGGGCTTTTACCTCCAGATCCCATGGCGGCAGTCCGGCAAGGAGGCTCGCCGCCTCGCAGGAGAGGTAAAATAAGCTTACGAATATCTTTTGAAATGCTTAGTTTGGCAATAAAAAAATGCTACCAGTGGTAAGCAAAACGATTCGTTTTTGTTTATAGGACCGAGCAGTGAGTTTGGTCCATTGTTCACCTGACATGCGGCAGATGTGTCGAGTCCAGTTCCATACTATTAGAATCATTCGTATACCTTTATCGTCCGCGTAGAAGTCCCTCTCTGGCGACAGTTCGTCGCCACTCCACGCGCCTGCGCCTTCCGCACCCGACCACCATTCTTCTGCGCATTCTGAGGGAAAGTAATACTTATCAATAAGTTGAATAGAATTTCTTTGGAGCACTGACCGGTAGCTTAGACCCTGTGTCCGATACCGGTGGGCATTTATTTTTTAAATAGTTGGTATTTCGATCGATTATACGATGGCCAGAGATCGCACAGGGGAGACCTTTGCCTAGCAGCGGGACGCAACAAAGGCTAACAAAAAAAAATGTGTTTCTTTTTTTTTTTATATAGGATAATAATTATGTAATACTTAACAAAATTTGTTATCCTACTCTGTTTACCAAGACTTAGACAATATTTGCTAACGTCAGGAATTGTGGCATTCCCGGTAATAAAACGTGGGAGTGCGAGTGGGACACCCAAATACTAGAGACAGTCCTATATTTACCGGGGTCAGTGACTAGACAGGGTTCAGTTTCTGAATCCAATAGATCGGCGGAATTATCGTTATCATCGGACACGTGCGAGCGGTCGTCGTCCTTGCTCGGGACAGCGGGGCCCGCGGGGCCCGCGGGGCCGGCCGGGGTGGCGGGGCCCGCGGGGCCGGCCGGTGTGGCGGGGGCCGCGGGGCTGGCTGCGGCGGGCACGGAGCGCAGTGCTCGCGCCACGTTGGCCAGGAGACCAGCGCCAGCCACTTCCTCCTCGGGAGATAAAGCGTCACCACTGTCGCTGCGGCTGTAATTAAAATGTGTTGTTATTTTTATTTTCTTCTTTTTTTAATTTGTTGTATATATTTTTGAAACGTTACCTGTAGAGCTCGTTGTGGTACACAGTGGGCTCCAGGTCGCCGGGCAGGCGGTAGGCGAGGTGCACAGCGCGTGTGAGGCGCGCCAGGCGCAGTGCGAGCGCGTCCAGCGCCACGAGCGCGCGCGCGCCCCCGCGGCCCCGCGCGGCCGCCGCCAACGTCTCCTGACGCCGCTGCTCACACATACGGACTAATTGACGACATTCTGCACGCCTATTAAAAAATACAGAATTAAATATAAAAATAACATTAATTACTTGTTATTTGAACCTTATAAAATTAGCTGGCGAAACTTCACAGATAACCATACATAAGAATTTATAACATCATAATTTTAATTAACGCGCGTCACGATGGCTCCAACACCGTGATTACTCTCGTGAAATTTATTTCTGATTCTGTAAAATCATTTATTTGTTCGTTTTATTTCTATTTAACACCGATACTCATTAAGTCTGTGAAGATTCACCAGTTTATAAAAAACAGCCATATTTAAACGAAATGTTACCTTCTATCGAGATCAGCATTAACCCTGGCAAGTTCAGTCTCGGCGTCTCGCAACGAGTCACTCAGGGCTCCAGTCTCTGCCGCTAGGAAGTCCTGCATCTCGGCCGCCTCGCGCTCTGCCTCGCACAGTCGCGCCTCTGCCACACGCGCGCACTCGCGGGCATTGCACGACTCCTGCGAACAAGGTATGAGACTATAGTGCTGATGTCTATAAACATAACGGAATTTTATTTGAGAGCTACATAATGACTTTAAAGCCACCTTAATTATAACCATTGTACATAAGAGTGTAATCCAATACCGTCCTACGCATCACACAGACGTCATGCAAAATCCTGCATCGCGCAAGCAGAGTTTACCGCGCAACTAGCATATATACAACGTCCCGACTTAATAGTCGGTCAGTTGCCCACCAGACACAGCACCCGTCTGGTCGGAGTATACTACCTTCTCTATGGAGTATGAGTGAACTTTACACCCTGTTCCTCATACCTCTATAGTACCTAATTGTTCTCGACTACCAAGCACGGACATGTCACGCATTCAAGACCTCATTTTTTTTGACTATGTACTTAGAACTCTACTGTTCTGTAACTCGATAAGGCTTTCGGTATATTTCCCAAAGCCTTATCGAGTTACAGAACAGTAAATGTCAGTAAATCTTCTGCTGAATTTCAGAGTACCGTGGTGATGGTTATACTCGTAACACGAAAGATAGACCTTTCCGAACGTTGAGCTCCATTCCTCATTATAAAATCTGCTTGAATTTACACGATATCTCCGGCAGTTGTGGATCAATTTCGAAAACTCTTTTAAAAATTTGATAGGGTAGGGTACTGTTACTCACATAGCAAGTAGTGGTATACGAATTTGTGTTGGGTAGGAACCAAAAAGTGATTTAAAAAAAAACTGAGTTCGAAAGAAAAACTACTTACAAAGTGAAAAAATACTTTAATTTTGGATGTCGGTGACAAAAATACTAAACCAAAGATACCGACTTCCGAAATTAAAGTTATATTTTTTGGAAGACAGTTGTTTTTTTAATTATTTTGAGAAAATGTTGTATCTTGAGTTTTCAGTAACACCTTTATACATTATTGAACACCTTATTGTGAAGTAATACTAACAACGTGCAGTTTGTTGCATTGATCCCGCAGCGCATCTATTTCGGCGCGTTGCTTGGCGGCTAGTTCTCCGGCTGAGCGAAGTTGTTCTTCCAACGCGCGCAGGCAGCCGTCTGCACCAGCGCCGGCGCCTGTGAAACAAATAGTTTTATTATTATTGAGAATACAAGCCATGGGCCCGATGGGTCAACATTCATCACCTCTATACAGGATGAATTTTCAAAAATCCTTTCTTTGTGCTATTACTCGTATATATTATGCTTCTAGACCCATTCGTTTAGCCTGCGCGTTGTCTATTAGTAATTTATTGTTTTTTTTTATTATTATCGTCACCATCAGCAACCACCTCTATTCTCATCCAGCAACAGGTCATAAGCCTCCTCTTCCCTAAAACAATGAATTGTCCTGTTTAAGACCAGTTTTTACCGACAGCAATAATTTTGCCATTGGTCTTCTCACTCCATTTTATATTTAACAAACGTATGGTACTACTACAGGCGAAATCTATACCATTAATAATCAAATTCAAAAGGCATTTATTCAAATTAGGCTGAGAATCAGCACTTTTCGAACGTAAAAATTACATAAGACAGTCCCCCAAAACGGCCTTCACCACTTCCTAGTGCTTTAGCTGGGAAGAAGAAGTGGCGCAACAAACTCCCCAGCAGCATAGCTGTCTGTTCAGTTAGAAAAAACATGAATCTATACAATAATAGGTACAGAAGAGATAGAACATCATATTCAGTTTTCTTATACAACATAACTTACTAAATAAATTAAAGCCTCCAGGCATAAAGGGCATGACAACTTACATAATAATGTAATACTGGATTAATTGTAAAGTAAACACAAATGATAAACTAGGACCACTGAAGTAAAATACATTAACATAATAATTACTATAACAATAACAAAACCATAGACAGCAAGACGACACCACTAGCAGCACCCGTTCACGAGCATAACGCAAAGACCAGCCATTACCCCCCTCGCCATATTTGAGGGTAGAAGGCAACTCGACCCCCGACACTACCGCAAGCCGCAAAGTTGAAGAGTTTGTTTCTTTGTTTGAAGACGCTTATCTCTGGTTATATAGTTTGATTTGAAAAAATCTTCTTGTATTTGATTTTGTTAGATTGCTTTTTTTAAATTTTATTTTTTATATTCTTGAGGAAGGCTATTTAACATCACGTTAGGAGCCTTAGGAGCCGAGCAAAGAAAGAGAACGATCTTAAGCGAAAACGAAGTAAAAGCGCGAACATACAATGCGATGCGATGCGACCGGGTGGGTTTTGGAAACAAGTCTGACATTTAAAGCGGACGAAGTCGCGGGCAGAAACTAGTGGACTTAATAAGCACCAAGTTTATGTAGCAGCGGTCAGGAGATAATTTGACATTGAATTGAAATGACGGCGTTATAATATTTGAGTTTGTCTGGTTTCGGAATCAAGGAAGAAGAAGCGGCGAAATAATTTTCGCGATCTGTAGGGGTAACAGTTTTTTAGGCTCTCCTTGTTCCCTGGGTGTGAATAATGCCCCATATGATAGCAATATGTTTAATTCAAATCACGGAAAAACCTATACAATAGGTTATATTAGAAGTATGTTTGCACAGGTGGCGCTATTTTGATAAACGTTATCGATATACTCCAATCCAATAAGACATACATTAAGCTGTTATTTCCTTAGAAATAATATTTACAATTTATTATACAACTGATAACGATAAATCGTCGCAATGAAGGATAACGAAACCTATATATACATTTACCTTGACAAACTTAAAAATCCGACAAAATATAAACACAAAACTGCTTTTAAAAGGCTGTTCATGAAAGCAATTATTATTTTCTGATTTTGCAATCCGAGGGTCGCCATTACATATAAAGAGCATCGTTAATTAACGCGAGAATTGAACCGGAATTGATCGGAGTTTAACTTTTTTATAGTATGGTGTGAGTTGTTGACCCCAGCGACCTTATTAAACAAAAGTCGCCAAATGTTCGTAGATTAATTCAAACATCTGAACGAATTTGAATGAATGAGGTCGCATTTCGCTCATCGTGAACACGCAAGTTAAATCTATTTCTGACTATAGACATAGTAGCTACAACTGGCTAGTTCGCTGTTATAAAAGCAGCGAGTAAAAGTTTGTTCTGCGTTTTTTATTTTCATCCAAAAAGCTCGGCTAAACATACATTAAATACTAATAATTTTTGACTGTTAGGAATAAAAAAATCTGTACCATAACATAACATCACGCCTTGTTTCTCCGAAGGGTTGGGCAGAGGCGTACCTATAATACACCCACATTTCGCAAGTTATGTTTTAAAGTCCCATGTAATAGGGAGCGAGCCTATTGCCATCAACCGGGCACAAATCCAGACTCCGGGCTGCTACTGAGAAATTCCAGATAGAAAAACCCAAGAACCCGTTGCCCGACCTGAAAATCGAACGCAGGACCTCATGCTCAGCAGTTGCGATTGCGACCAATACACCACAGAGGCAGTCCATATATTTTCAAATATATGGTACAGTATGATGAGTTTCGTTTCATTTTTCATCTGTTGAGTCGCTAAAATAAATGCTTATTGTTCCTTTTTTGCATTATTATGTGACCCAGTTTCAATACTAAGAAATACAAGACAATACAAATATCAAAAGCACGCTACACAACAGACATTCTACACGGAGTCTGTAAAGGCCTTTTTGCTCGACTACATACTAGGGTCACAAAATAATGAGCACTTGTTTTTTATAAAAAAAAAACAATCTATCAATGTGACAGAGGTACCTAAAACCTTAGCTGATGCGAGTGGAATTTTGAACACCAATATGCTCTTTTTGCTTAAATTAACAGTTGTGAGAAACCAAAGAAACGATGGATGTATTGTACTAAATTATATAGATAGAAAGGGGAGCGACTTTTTGAGATGTCCATTAATAGTTAATGGAAGAGTAAGACATGCCGCGCCGGCTGCAAATTAATTGCGATGAGCGCAGAAGAACAATGAAAAACAACAATGAGAGTACAAAATCTGCACAGAGAAGTTTTGGGGAAAACAGCACTGTTGAACTGAAACAGACCAAACTTATTGAGGCCTAGATATCTAAGGCAGTCAGACTTTATCGCGGTCGTCTGGCGGTGAGATGGGAGGACGATATTGTTACCATCGCGGGTGGACCCTGGATGAGGCTGACAAAGGAGCTTGGGGATTGGCACAAATAAAGAGAGACCTATGCTCAGCAGTGGGTGAATCGGGCTGTGGATAATGAAGACATAATGTATAATAAATTGGGATGAAAGCATAAAGATGATGATGAACAGCTGTGAGAGTACTAAATCTGCGGTCACTAACATATATATTTTAGAGGAAACAGCAGGACGGTGCAAACAGGCCTAGATATCAGAGGTTGTCAGACTCACCAGCACCGGCTAGATCCAGTAGTCTCTGCGAGTTACGGTCCAACTCCGCGATTGCAGCAAGGCGGGCTGCGCGTTCGGCCGCCAGCTGCGCCTCCGCCCGCTGCCGCCGCTCCCGCTCCTCGGCAGCCGCAGCTAAAGCGTTGGCAAGCCGGGTCGCCTCCAAGTCGCGCGCACTCGCTTGCACGCCGCGGTGACAACGAGTCACTTCCACACGACTGGAATGGACATCACAAACCAGTTTACAATCTCAATTAAGCTAAAGTTCAAGATAAGTTTGTTTGCCATTATTAAAACATTAAACTTAATTTTACATATTAAGTAACAATGTAACTTTGCACCGGAATTGCATTCAAATGTGTTTCATAACAAAATGAGCTAATTTACGTCCGCTCGAAGTTACGCTAGGTTAAAAAGCTACGATCATTTAAATTGTTTTGCGAAACGAGATCATTGTTTTATGAATATCCAAGTGACTTACTTCTCAATATTTGGCACAATCCCTGCTAGTGCTGACTCGATGTCAGTTCCAATCAGCACTGTCTGTGAGGTCTTCTCTGCGTAGATGCGTACTCGTGTCTTGATGGTGGAACGAGAGGAAGCGGAGCGTGTGACGGTGGGACGTCGTGAGGAAGGCGGAGTGCCCTCATGTTTCGGAGAACCTTCTGGCTCCGCATCACGTCTCCTGCGAGGTAGAGTTGCATACTTGTCGGCAGCCACTCGTGTTGCGTTCGCGTCCGCTACAGTAGTCAATCGAGGTCCATTCGCCGGCCATCTTTTCTCCTCACTCGGCGAGTTCGGCGTCCGGCACCGAGCTGTCGAAGTTTTAGTAGGTTTCGCGCGTAACGCGGGACTCTCGCGAACGAGATTTGGCAGGTCGGCTGTAGGCCGGATGCGAGGTTTCGGTGTGAGCGGTCGAGGCTTTTCTGGTGGAGTTGGTTTCTCCCGACTTCTAGCACGTTCACGGGTGGCCAGGTTGGGGCCACGCGGGGCCGTCACGGGTCGCGGGGCTGCCGAGCCAACAGGTGAGCTGCGTTTCGGCTCAGCGACGTTGACATTGACGCGACGTCGCGGGCGCGGCGGTGCGCCGGCAAGTGACGAGCTCTCCGAACCGCAGCCGGAGCCACACGACACTACACTGGAGGCGCACGATCGGGATCCACCACCACTGCTGAGGGCACGACCGCAGCCCTCCACTCCGCTGTCACTGCCCGCTGCACCAAGAGCAAGTTCATCTACTGCTGGCAAGCTATCTAGGTCTCCCAGCGACCTTGCGTCGTCGTTCGGTTCGGTGGGCTCGTGCTCGACAGGAGGCTCCTTAACCAATGGTGTTGGGCATTTGAATTCCGTATTCACAGTTTCAGCAATAACGACAATGTCTTCTTTTTTATTTTCACTTTCTTTCTCGTCACTACACCTATTCTTATTATCATTTTCGTCTTTAATATCTACATTTGTAACACTAGTCTCGAGGTTCTCTCCTTCCGGCTTTGTCTCTGTGTTAGGAACATCTTCATTAGGCTGTACATCGACTATCGGTGGGCCGGCCTCGCCGGGGCAGGCTGTGCTCTCCTCGTCCATGGCAAGTTAATATCACATGTTCTGAAACAAAACAAACGAGGTCCGTTGAGAAATTAATGTTAGTTAGCGAGGTGATCGGCGCGCAGTAATCAGTTCGCTACAGCGGTATTATGGGCTGGCGAATGGCGTCCATTGTGCGCCGGCCCTTGAGCACGGCTGCACTGGCGCAATCTCGGGGGAGCGTATTGCTATTGTTCCGGGTGTCGCCTATTCAAGTTCTATCAATGCTAAAATAACTGTGAAATGAACGATCCAACAATTAATATTTATAAAGATATCATAAATATTGTTGCAATGAAATTGGTGTTATGATGAACTTTTACATAAACAACAGGCACAACAGCTTACGTATATGACAAGGTACACGGCTTCGACCCAGGTTTATGGCTTCACGTTGCGTTCGCGTCAATAAAAATACTTGTTTGACTACGTTTAATACTTGTACTAGTACAAGGCATTCAACTATACATATTAAAGCCGAGAAGTGGTCTCGGCAAAAAGCTAGATATCAGAATATCAAATGGTGAAACGGCCAACAATGAGCAAAACCTATCGACGTATTGTGTAGCAACTATGCGGAGTAAAGAATAGTTCTCATGAACGGGCCTCCAGTCGGCCTCGCCTATTCATACCTATCTGGGAGCAATCTTACGTTTTGCGTCAGGGATTCAGAAAGAAATATCTTCCCATGTACAAACATAATACATACCTCAATATTCGTGACAAACCGCAGTAAAATTAATTTATCTATAGATTGTCTTCGTGACAATCGTCAATAACGGCAATATGTAGTTTAAAAATGCTGCTTGTTGCGTGAGGATAATTTTATTAGTTACTGTTTGTAATATCATAATTATTATAAGAATATAATTAAACACCCCAGGCTTTTTTACTTTATTTGCATTTTTGTTAGTATCTTAATATTTAGATTAATCTTATTCCAAATTAATTATTAGAATCGATTGTTGGATTTCATATTGCAGTAACACAAACTCTCTTATACTTAAAAATATTTTTCTACTTTTTATTTCGTTTGCTATTAAAGCGTGTTTTATTAGTCTCAAGACGACAATAAAAAATATATATAACCTCAAAATTTACATTTTTTTATTTGTTTATCCTGATGATCCTAGTCAGGACATTAATATAAAGTTATGAGATTATTGTATTGTCATCGGCCCTTGACCCCTGTGCAAATTTTCAAGTTAATCAGACTACTAGAAGTAGGTGAAAATGAAGTTAAAAGATTTCGTTACATACAAACATACATACAGGTCAAGCTAATAAAAGCGTGTTAAAAATACCAGACTTTATTGAATAAGTATATTTGAAACGTCGACCGATAACAATGACGTGATTGCTCATATTCGAACATAGTAACCAGAACTTAGCCACTTGGACTTGATATGTTATCGGCTGTTCACATTTTTATATATAAGAAGCACTGGAACATAAACAAAGGTGCAAACTGAGTCACATCAAAACATTCAAGAGTGGTTCTTCTGTTATCAAACCACGTTTATTTCCGAGGAAGAAGTGTCAGATTAGTTTAAAACATTTAACACTTGAATATCCTACCATTCAACTGTTACAAAATGTTTTATAACCATGTTGATCAACATCCTTTAAAGAACTACTCCCTTCTATACTACGTACTGATACGTGTAACCCAATGGGATACGGGAATAGGGTCATTGTACTGCGATTTGCTGGGGGGCATCAAGGCGTACTGTTCAAACACTGAGTTAAGGCTATGGGCACCTATACAACGTGTTCACTATTCAATTTGTCACGGTAATCATGTAGCGACGCGCCGTCTATACGCCCACTATAAACATTACTAAGGTTTATTTTTATAAGAAACGATACAACCTACAACATACTTGTTGCTAGCCATTAATTAATCTAAAAAGGCCACGGCGAAGGTCTAAAGTCGTTGCCTCGCGTTAGAAAAAAATCCGTTGGCTGCAGAATAAACAGATGAGTAATAAAATGTTCATAAATAAAACAGCTCTTATGCTAAGTGCACATGCTAAGTTAATAGCAGACACAATAACGATAAAAAGACAAACAATCGATATGCATTCATCACAATTGCCGTCGTCAGTTTCCACTTGAACGACTTTCTTGTAGATCACGTTTAAACTACAAATAAGCTATCTATTGCTTTACTTGATATTCTAAAGGTAGCTGATTGCGCCATGCCAGAAACGGAGCACGTAGACATCGCGTTTTTTCTTCGAGAAAACATTGGATTTCTAAAGGTAAAAAGTAGTTTTATAAGCACTCTATCAACGTTTTACGATACGAAAATTATTATTAATTATTATGTTTAATGTGATGCACTATTGGGCCCATAACTTACGAAGATAGAACGTATGTGTTATAAAAGTGAAAATAATCTTTATGACTTGGCATAGAGGGTAATCATTATTCCAAGTCTTAAAGGGTTTATGTTCATTTCTATTTCAGGATACTTTAACTGTATAATTGATGATACTTTAACTGTTTAATTGAAATCAAACATAAACTTTGGACCAGTATATTTTGTGGATATCGATTTAAACTAATACAATTTGCATTCCGTTTCGAAACCCAACAACTTTATAGCCGGGTAGATTTAAATTTGTTCGCCAACTGTTATTTTTCCAAAACTATGGGAATTCGTATATTTTCCAACTTGAATGTAATGGGAACATGGTAATCGTGGGAACGTCAAGTCCACATATGATCATAACCTTTAGAATAGAGTGGCATTGTAAAATTTGACCGTACTAAAAGTCCGTTATCGGTTCCGTTAAGACTTGTCTCAGACACGTCACGAGACATCAATCGATACATCTCGATTCTCAATATAATTTCGCTTATGTATCAGACGTTTCAGGTATTTGGCTAGATTCCATCTCTAGGCGTCAGTTCGCCTACATAGTTCAATTATTATACCTAACTTAAATCTGGGCTAATGCACGCAATTTGTAAACGCGTACAAACCAACTGCCTACAAATGTACAATCAGCAATATATAGTTTTGTTTTGAAAGCGAATTGTACGTAAATAAAATGGAAAAAGGTTATATGTAATGTAGCTATGTTGCAACAGAACGGTCTTCACCACAATTAAATAACACGCGTGTCTTAACTTCGTGGCCATATCTTCAAACGTCTGCGAACGAAATGTTAAAAATAAATCGTTTTTCTCTTCTCTGAACAGTTTACTTTAACTCAAATAAATATTTAGTATAAAACAAATGTTTAAAATACATCAAAGTTCCAGTTTTGGATACAGTTCGTATATTATGCTACTGCCTTATTGGTAATGCCTTTGTGAGCAATATCTTATTCAGATGTGGTATCGTTTACACTCGAATATTATTTTTTGCGTGGCAATCATTTACCCAGTTCCATTTATCAAAACTCATTTCACAACTACCTTAAAGGAAAGAAGAAATTTCCATTTATGATATACAAATTAGGATAATCCCAGACACACAACAGATTTGAATAACAGAGTATGTTAGTGTGTAAAAATGATTTATCTCTCTTTATCTCTCATAAGCATACCCGCTCCGTGGTGGACAAGACTACTTGAAACAGCAGTTGATATTTAGCTACTTTACATTTTACGCGGGACATGACGCAGCTTCTTTTTATGGTGTTCTCTTATTTTCAAATATGTGTGGAGGTAAAACGCATTATCTTCGTACATAGAAGTAACACAGGCAATATTATTGGTAAACAAGTGGCGGTATCATGGGAGAGTGGACAAACAGCGCCCAAGTCTGCCGCGGACACATTGACAAGCTCTTCTCCGAAAGAAGTAGTCAGAGCTTGTAAATATTTACCCATTGATTGGCAGGCACTACAGTAGACCCGTAGGTACGGTCGTCATCAATCATGTCACGTTATTCAACGGAGTTTCTCACTTACTTAGCATAAAAAGCCATGCAGTGCTTAACATCGGCTGAAGATCTAGGCAACACGTACGGAATAAATACGGAGGTCTGGGAATAAAAGAATAATAGAATTTATCAACTCCTTATTATGTGTGTCGTAAAAAACAAGTAAAGGATAGGAATATAGCCCTGCGCTAGGTGCTTGATATTAAATGGCCCGACCACTTAACTCTACGCAGAGCGATTAAAACTTACATGTGCTACGAATGCGGTTTAATTAGTGCTTTCGTTCAAAAAACTTGTGCCAAATCACGTAACACAGCTCTACTAAACCTCTAGTAGGAATCATGAACGTGTATGTTTTCTATGAATAAGCAGCACATTAGGCAAATGAAGTGGTGTAACGAATATACATTCCGACACAGTTTTTGCAGAAACGTATATTATAATTAACTAATGTAGATAAATTATAGGTTAGCGTGCGTTGGAACAAACAGAATGCTAACGACAAAATGAGAGCAACAAATCATTCTAACAACATAGCACAGACCTTGCAACATGTGTGTAAAAAAGAACTAGTAGAACTTGATTGCAATGGCTAAGTCCGTCATTTCTCGATTTGAATTACAGATAGATATCTGCCATAGACCTCAATGAAAACAGGATTTTTAGAGGGAAAAGTTTAATGTCAGGTTTAGCTCGAGACTCGAACTGCTAACGCGCAGTTTCGTAGCACGTATCGAAGCGCGTCTACGAATTTTGGCTAGGTCCCCAAACCCAAATTTAACGCTACGAAGAAAGTTTGAAATGTCGCCCATATTCTCAATGATTCCTTCATCAGACTTAATACTATCATTAGTAAACCGTTTATGTATTTCCTCCAAATGCCTTTACCTAACCTAACGGTGATCAAAGACGTAACATCCTAGAATTAAAATTCATTTTCTTACATCAAGTTGTACCAAGAGACTATAAAACGTCGGCCATTTTATGTTCATGCAATTGGCACGTCCTTCCGTGTCATAGGTGGTCGAGGCAAGGTCGTTACTCCGGCTTCGACGTGGAGGCGTGATTTGGCAAAGTTTTTATAAACCATGGACCCGGGGCAGCCAAATTGAGCGACGCTACATCATCGCAGAATTTAGTATCAGAATTCTACGTTCCCAATTTTACCGATATTTTTGAGTTGCTTGAAAACATGATTGACACCAGCAATTTGGCTGTCTTTTCAGTCTACGAAAGCTTTTTAAGATAACCTAATAGCGCTCTAAGTTTGTCCCTTTTAAGGAAATAACAATCTACAACATCCAGTATCATTGCAAAACAAAATTCTTTACTCATCAATATTTTTGGTCTGAACTCCTGAACCAAATTGTTTAACCTGAAAACATTTTCCTTTCGGAAGCCACTCTATCCGCTTAGTTACCGATAGTTCATTTTATTAACGGCGTCTGTTGCCACGCATAAAATTATTATGTCGGCCGTAACAGGACTTGGGGCTTGGCCCACGTCCCCTAGGGCTTGGCACATTTAAAGCTAATGTCTTGTCGTTCATCGCCATCACTGAAGCATCGATACGTTTTAATGTACATTTTATGAGCTGATGTTAAACAGATATGTTGAAGTTTAAAGCCCTACCCAAAAGCTTCACAATCGATTTATCTTTTGTCTGACGATTTCTTCGAATGAATCTGAAAATAAATTGGAAAGTGGGAGTGACTGAAGTTACACTCAAGAGTTGGGTCTTACTCTAACTATTTTGTGTTAAGATAATGCACAAGCTTCTGAACGCGACAAAAGGTAATTCCATAGAAACTTAATACATGAATTTCCGCTGTCTACAGAAGGACCTTTGATAGCATAAACAGGTTCGACAAAAGATTGTTTTGAACCATAACTAGATATGTTATGATTTTATAACTGAGGTATGCATGCATGTAGCTTCAAAAACAAGTGTATAAGTACAACAATGGGTCGACTGTGGTAACCCTTTCATTTCGCCATTAGCGGATCAGACAGGGCGGGACCGGAAACATAGGGTTCATTACTGGAGTAAACAGCTGAGTCAATGGATTAAAAAGTGCAGGGAACTTTGTTAAAATTCTTGGTTTTAAACATCATCTTTAGTGAGCGATAAGAAGGCTGATATCAGACGCTTTACTGTTTGTACATTCTTGTCTTTCATTCGGCATCTTTCACTCGAAGTGAAAAATTAATGTGTAGTGAATTCGATGTTGGATTTCGCCTTACGGCATCCTTCACTCGCGCTCCGAATAATCGAAAAAGTAGATGACCAGATGAACGTTCATTTCTATGTAATTTTGTCGGTGTCTTGTAAACGTGTGATGAAACAAAAAAGGAACATTCAATTTAGTGAAGCGTTTGATTTCAGCTTCATGATGTTATCTGTTCTTGTCAGTAAATTCATCAAATCTAGACCCATATTAATATCTTGCGATTTTCATGTGTCATTATTTTCACGAATAGAAAGAATATACCTTTCCATGGTTCGCCCGCCTATTGTCAGCAGGTTCCACTTTCCAGGGAACTGGTCGAGCAATACCGGACTGGTTGCCTTGTCTTTGGTATAGCAAGTTTCTGGTTTTAGGCAGAACGGCTGTCGCCTGACTTTCACGACAATCGGAAAATACGGGTTGGATTGGTATCATGGAGATGCTAAGGAGAGCCCATCCCAACCTACTAAGGTTATATGTATACTTACCTCTAACGATGTCCGGAAGAAATAAACATTACGAATTCATTAAATGGCGGATATTAGGATATATGTAGGAATAGCTAGCCAGCACTTTCTGCGTGATGTCTTATCGAAAATTACTCTAGCTCAGGGTGTGAAACGCTTTGTTACGTCAATTTACAAGCTTCCATGAAACCCTTTTAAAATTAATGACGTTGACCACAAACAAAGTTGAAAGCTTGACGTACTTAGAATTCTGGGAATAATTCGGGATGTTTGTTCTTCATCATTTCAATACCTATTCATTAATTATTTCAGTTCAGTGCTGTGCGTTGTTACGTTTATTTTTTTCACAAACAGTATAGATTTCATAAATATTAATGGATTCATTTCATTATCTAGAATCTGGATATCAAAATATTATGGAAGCCATTTTATCATAGGTAACAGCGGTATTCATCGCGTGATACAACATATTATCAATAACCATTATTAAGTTGTTTTGGTTCAAATACAATATAGTTTTTTATTATATTTTTGGCAACGCACGCAAGTTGAGTTTATACAGCAAATTGACTTCTGACAGTTGCCTCACATAATTCGCAATTTTGACCTGTTCTGTCGAACCCTTGTCTGCCTTGGCCCATGTCGCGACCCATAAGAAATTACTTAAACAGAATCTGATATCGCCCGTATATTATTATACCATACCTTTATTTTTTTTGATACGACAACGATGGCAGATTTTGTAAGAACAACAACATTTCAAGATGTGTTAAAAAAAAGATCACAATAATTTGTAAAAAGGTGTAACAAAATTTAAATGGCAGAATAATAAAGTAATACTAATAAATTTGTTTCAATCTGAATCATAATAGCATGTCACATAAAGTAGAGTTTTGAATGCGTAACACACAGGTCTTAATTAAGCTTTAATAATGGAGTTTAAATGAATCAGTCTGGCTGTTGACTGCGAGGCTACAGAAAAACGACAAAACTTTCGAACATGTGATTGGTAAAGATAAATAAACAACATTTATTTATTATTTATTCAGCCATTGTTTGTTTACTTCAATTATTTCTTTGTTTCATTGAGAATCTTTCGTGTTAGGATGTAAACATGTATCACTAAATAAGCCAGTCTATTAGTCATTCAATTTGCAAAGCGTGACTTTTATTAAGTTACAGACATGTTTATTGCAAAACTGATTTTCGAACATTCGTGATGATTTCATTATAAAAAGAACTAGCAGATTGTTTTAAAAGGAATAAATTGAAAGAACCGCAGTCACGGATATCGCAAAGTAACCATAAACAAAGTACAGAACTGCACAAAGTCTGTGACAGAGACAAGGTGTAGGCTTTATCGATGGAATCATGGCGTGCCAAGTTCAAATATTTGTATAAGCGCGGAACAACGCGAATGTTGTCCTAGCCAACAATTTGATTATATATCCGATAAAAACTGATTCCCCTAACTTAGCCACCCTCGCTCCTCTACTACACACTGCGAATGCTAAATTGCTTACACACATTGATTTTTGGGGAAAAGACTGCTTTGGGCAACTGTGTTGTACAGCGATGCATTATGCATTGAAGAGCAATCGAACATCACATGTACGTCACAATTAAGTACTTCAAGTTACATGTGCATAATTATTGCGAAATATTTCCATACAAATAATTTGCAGCCAAGCATTTGTTAGTAGCAGCGTTACGTTATCCATATGCTCCATGTAACAAACATGTGACCGCAACAAAATGGAAAAAAAAAAAAAAAAAAAATTGAAACTCAAAATACGTTCGTTTTGTTAAAATACTTTTGTGTGAACAGCAGGTAAATGTTATGTCGTCAACTTTGGGCCCGAACTAATTTATTTATTTATAGTAAGTATACATGTGTTTTAAAAGTTTGTTACACCCAAATGTCATATTGGGTGACCTTGAAGCTTATGAATGTTTATCTATTCAAATTAAATGATCCGACATTGATAAACGCATTTTATCAGATAACACCAATTTAGGTTTCATCGTATACAAGTTTTATTAAAAAGAAAATCCAATTTCATAACAATACTTAGGTCCATTTGTGGACAGGTAACTTTATGAATGTAAAATTAACGTCATTGCTACCGAAGTAGTTTTTATCAAAGAACTTAATTTAAAAATAATATTAAGTGAGGAAAATAAAGTTAAGCCACAACCTACCTGAAAGTTTATAGAACAGAAACGGTCTAGTCCAGACTATCAGCTAAGATATCACGCCAAACGGATTCAAACAAACAAACAACTGCACAGTTCCACGGTAAAGTTCCAAGTAGTCAACTGAAAGCAAGTTCGGAGGAAAATCTTATCGTAAACACGTCAATATCCGAGACGGGCGCGAATGAAACTACCAAATAAACAGGCGAGCAATGCCGACGACGACCGGAGGGGCGCGGCGCGTCACCACATGGAGCCGATGTTAAAAACCCAACAATACACATGTGCCTTTCTCTATTAACATTTTTAAACAAGCAGAAGGCAGACATAACATGGCATCGTTATAGCTGCACGCCTCACACTAGATTATCAGCCTTGCAGCTGTGGACATCGAAATAAAAACAAGTATTCCTATCAAGATAGCAAGTAATGACGAAGTAGACGATGCTTGAATCCCATATTAATCGATGTTTATAAAACTGTGCAGCTTTCCAGGCATCGTTTCAAGAGAAGCAATTAACTTTTGTGACATTTTAATGTCGTGATGAATATTAAGTGATAAAGGTTGTCGAAAGCGCTCAAAGATGAGTACTGAAAGTTTCAGAGCCAAGACTGTGGGGCCTTATTTGACATTTCACGAACTCCTGAAGACTTTTATTTCTAGAAAGCTTGTTGGAGTCTAACCTTGTCCAAGTTATTACGTAAAGTGTAATTCTATTGGAGTCGTAATGATCTTAAATTGGCCATCTGTTGTGCTTGGACGATTCAATTGCGTGCAGCGTGCAGCACAATGAGCAAGAATTGATCGGATACGCAGATCGATCTCTTCAGATGCAACAACAGATTTGCCGCTAGCTTTATCTGCATGTTATATTTGCAAACATTTACATGATGATCTTGAAACATATAAAATTCATGATTATGTAAACGAGTTGCGTAAAACGATTCAAAATACTTTGTTCTGCTAACGTTTACAGTCATTATTACATCGAGGTAATGCAGATTAGCATATCAAATTATGGTATTTTAGTACGAGGAGCTGGCATTTCTGCAGAAGCTGTGGTCCAAGTCCTAGTCAATACAAACAGAGAAACTGTCCTAAAAGTGATTTTTCTGGAAAACTTTGAAACTTCATGCTGTGTGTGCGTCTGTCATTTTTCAGAGACGCATAAACATATTACTTGTAGATGGATGCAAACAGAAGCATTATGCAAAATAAATCCCCGACCGTGGGAATACGACACATTATAACTGAGACCATACTTATACACACAGTGAATAGTTTGAATGTCTAAATAAGCTTATGAGGCTTTTAGAAAGTTAGATAGTTTTCCATATTGTGTGAAACTTACGTTGTGGTTATGCCTAATTGAGGCGAAATGTAAAAAGTCGCAGCGTTTTAAGCAAGCCTATTAGCGCTTGAATGAAATAATACTACAGTAGACAAAAAACTAGCAACCATATCGATAGATGATCCAATATTTTCCTGTGTCGAACTCCCCACATCAATCCAATCGACCCGATTCGAAAATCACTAACTAGAATAGAGCTGTTTACTAAAATCTGTGTTAAAACAGGTTCATTAAGTTGTTCAGACAGCAATATCCTGTCCAGTCGAACCTACGCAAATAACGTTCGCCGGTAATTGAATTTTCCTTGCCTATCGCAGCCATTAAGGGATCGCCATGAAGCGATTGAATTTTGATTTTGCCTACCTTTGAGCTTATTGATCTCGTCAATGAGCGGGAAATCAAATAGCCGGTGTGAGAAGGCAGCTGTGTTGATTTGAAATCAATCGCAAATTGCTTTCCAAACACCAGCGAACGAGATTGAAAAAATATAACATTTCTCAAACATTTCGTGTCCTCTACAAATTTAAAACCTCTTAAAAGACCTTAACGGACTAAAATACGTAACTGCTTAACGATACTAGAATAAACGCTCAGTGCGCCACTTAACGCAGTTTCGTTCGCTGTTTTATTGGCAATCTGGGTCATAGCGTTTACACGAAACGCTATTTATCAAAGCTGATAATTTTCTTTGAAGTTCTCAAGTGTTTGCTGGGAGTGATCGATGCCCTTGACCGGTGTGCCGGCCATATGGCGTATGCGCTTTGATTCAACTGGTGAGACGAGTACCATAGATGGTCCATCCAGTACGACCTTGCTTGCACGTGAGGTGTTAAACCGGACCCAAAATAAGGTCAGGTGCCGTGCCGATGAGAGTGCAATCAAAAAAGGTATTTTTACATTGGTATAAGTAAATTTTGGGCCAAAGCGTCTAAAAATATAATATTTGATTAGTACGAGCAGTATATTCATAGCTGCAATATTCTAGATGCAAATAAAATTCATCGTATCGCTGTCAAAAGCTTCAATGCTAAAATAATTAATGGTGCCTTATAATAAATTCTGCAACTACAGCAGAACAGAATCTCTTAAGACCGGTTTAGGACTAAGATGATTTACAACAAGCCACGATCTCATGATAGAATTCATACAAGCTAGATTCCAAGGACCGAAATTAGGATATGGAACCGCAGATACATATGAACGTTCTTAATCGTGACGCAAGTGAGACGAAGTTGATAGCAGTTATTACAAAAGCTAATTAACAGCCCCACCTTATATAACGGTGAACATCTGTGTTAATAGAACGTTTTGTATTTTAAATACTAAGAATTTTTACACTGACACTCCATCTGGCAAGAATGGTGTTATATACATAATTTATAATTAACTTGCATCAAAGGTGACCTTTTTAGGCATGGTAGTAAATCTTAAGAACACATTGACCTCAGTGGTGGGGTTCATTGCAAGTATCTTAGCTGTAATTTAATATATGAATGTTGTTGTGAAATGTTTTTATCGAATTCCAGTCCAGATGAATAAATCTGTCTTATGTACCCATGTCTGTCTTCCAGACAATGAGACCTCTTTTTTTCATACATTTTGTTAAGTCGCCTAAAAAGTTTGGGATTTCAGACTTTGCCAGCAAAGCCACAAAATCATGGATTTCGAATGTTGTGTCTGGTTTATTATTAAGTTTTTAATAGACACAAACTCGTTAGCACTATAATGCTATTCGTTACAGAACAAATCCCCAGTGAGTCACCGCTGGTCTCCATGCGAGCGGAACGAGTGTGTCGAATCGCAAACGAACTCGATACAAACACCACGCGACATTCAGACTCCGTCCAGCCGTGAGTCTGCATCCGTGTCATTGTGTGAAGTGACCTGGGCATCGCCTGCAATTAGATCCTCAGGCACGGCGCGGAACCGAGCCTCACGGATATCGAGTTCAATCGTCCATTGATTCATACGCGCCAGATTGTTGGTCACTTCACACGGGATTGATATAGTAACATAACATCACGCCTTGTTTCCCCGAAGGGTTGGGCAGAGGTGTATAGTACACCCACATTTCGCCAGTTATGTTTAAGTCCCATGTAATAGGGGGCGAGCCTATTGCCATCTACCGGGCACAAATCCAGACTTCGGGCTGCTACTGAGAAATTCCAGATAGAAAATCCCAATAACACGTTGCCCGACCTGGGGATCGAACCCAGGACCTCATGCTCAGCAGTTGCGATTGCGACCACTAGACCAACGAGGCAGTCCATTGATATAGTGTGCGGCGATTAAGGAAAATTACTTTATGCACTTAAAATTTAAAGGCAACGGTATTCTTATACGATTGCGTGCTTCCACATACGTTAACTGTTACCTCTCTAGTTAAAAAACTTCTTAAAGTAAAATAATGAGAGTTAGAAGCCTATACTTCCCGAACTAGGATGCAGAGATGCGAGGTAACCACTTATGATCCAAGATGAAATTTTGTTGTTGTAAAGAATACTGGTTGAAAACTTTTGAATGCATGAGCTTCTTTAAGTAAAACAGTCACGGTCCAGTGAGTGTTTGTTACTGTTGTTAGCTTCGACAAGAGCAAAAGTAACCTCAATTATTAATTGCTATCGGCTCTTACCTTATTTTTACCTATAATTCAGACCAGTTTGAAACAAAATTCCAATACAAACACAGTTACTAAGGCGACCTTTTAAGCCAGCTATCTAACGTCAAGATGTTAGGATAATTGTATCGTTTTATTTTTTCTTGGCTGACCTTAAATGTCACCAGCTCAAATGAATTATTACATTTCCTTCTATTGAATGGGTTTGTAATAAAAGATAGCTAATTATGACCAGCAGTGGTAACTTAAACACCTTTTTCCGAAGCGCTTAGTAGCCTCGAGGGCTCCAGACGACGTCAGGAATATTGAATGTAGAAGCCTTTAGTGTGCCTTAAGCGACTTTGTATTTTATACGTATATATAGTCAACTTATCATCATTCATCAATGGATTTGTTTGAAGTTACAATGTTATTAAACATTGTAACTTCAAACAATTCCATTAAAATTGCCCTAAGCCCTTGACTTTGAAACTGCACAGTACAGCTTAAAAGTCGTCTCAAACTATGGGGCCTTATGAAAAATAGTTGATTTGCCTCCGGCAGACTAATTAAACAGCTTTGCAATCAAAGTAAAACAGAAGTTCAAAACGAAAAGCCTGTCCAATAAATAAGAATCTATACGTGAGGAAGCGTTAACATAAACACTGAAAATTTAAAGAAATATAATTGGCCATGTTAGTTAATTGATGTGAAATGTAGCGGAACGAAGTAATTTCTAAGCACTTTATTTCTTCACGAGTACCAAATGAACGTTTTACTTTAATAAGCAAAACGTTAGTTTCAAAAGGAGAAGGATTTACAAGAACGGGTGAATCTAATTATATCTCTCGTCTCGTCGCGTGCCTAACGTTCCAATCCTGAAGATGGGAGACTTGTAAGTATGTTAAAATATATCTATGAGCCGTCTGCAAGATTCGAGAAGTCTCCTCTATGTAATTATACTAATTTTGCAGATGTAAAAAGTCTGCATTGCCGTCAGAAGTTTCGACTTTACTAACTTCATTTTCCCAAATTCATTTCATTCTCCTTAACGGTATTATGTTCTCTCAGGTATGAAATGCAAAGCCAGCATTTTCTACTCTGTTTGTAGTAGTCAGCTGAGAAAGACTGGTTGCTGCTGCTCCTAGGCATAGTTTTATGATCTGTTAGCATTTTGTGCACTCTTGCAATTTTACACTCAACACGTTTTATTATTACTTTACGATTACGATGCCGCAAGCGATTTTAACGATGACCTGTAGGAAATTGCGCTGTAAAAGGAAAAATTGCATTGAGTATCCACACATGTTCGACATCCTGGGATACAGTGCTTAGATAAAGGACGTAACCAATAACAAATTGCACTAACAGCTTCATCTTGGCGCTGTCTCTACATTTTAGTAGGACAAGCAAGGGAACTAATAAAATATGAACATTTCGGAACGTCGGATACGACGCGGATTAGTGTTCCACCGATATTTCATTTCGGCATGTTTGGACTGGACTTTAAAAAGGCGATGCTCTAGCATCTTGGATGTGGCTGCACTTCCGCATGCCGCTCTATATTGAAAAGCGTCGTGTTATGAGATGATTTACAACTTACGACTTTAATATTTCAACTAGCCATTTGCTACAACGTTGAATGGGTTTAATATATTAATGGCATGGCAGCCGTGAAAATCCAGAGCTTGAGATCATTGAGTCATTTATTCAGTCCATGCTATGTTAAAATATGCCTGATTAATTAAGCCCATTATAATTTGTCATCAGATTAAACAACGGAGAAATGTAAGGAAATCTGAACAATTCCAAATTCGTAGAAAATATCTGAGTAAATGGCCTGTCAACTTCCATCTTTGGCACTCTTAGAAACACAAATATAGATTCATCAACTGCCAGCAAAGTCAACACAAACACGTATAGAAGACCCACAGAGGAAACAAGTAAAAAGTAAACAGATCATTTCATACCTGGTAGATATAGTGCCTATTATAAAGATGACAGGGTAGAATGTTAGATGGTAAAGTTGCCGGTAATGGTATAACTGCCGTTGACCAGTGACGGTCGGGTGAAGGCCGGTCTCCCAAGCCGTGGTACATAAATACACTCAGTGCGATACACTAAAGTTCCATACAGATTTGAGTGTAATGTAACGTTAAAGATAGGTGTCTAAAGCATTTGCTTTAACGATTAAACGCCAGAACGAAATCACTGGAATGTTTTCAAAATCATCTCGCTTGACATGTGGATGGTAACAGTGTGTTTTCCTTTTTCCTTCTGCTATTATTATCCTCTTATCCATCATCCGCTCAGCCTAACTATGTTTGGGTCATTTTCTCATTAAGTATGTGCTTGAAGAACGAACCTTGTCGCAGTGTATTCATAATACAGTATCTTAACTAAATCAGTAAGATAACATAAGTTTCACAAGAGACAATGCTCCAACGGGTAGTAGGAGATAGGTAAAGAACCTTATGAACACAACGCTGCGCTAAAACAGTCTACAAGCGCCCTAATGCGCATGATTCGCTAAATAACCGACTTCCGTTAGCGCCAGGCCAATCAGCAGCCGGTACCGACCACACGCGAATATCTATTCATTATGGACACTTAGCCGATATTATACGCAGAGAGAGCGTAAATCACCACGTGCAAGTAATTGTTTACTATCAGCTTCATAAACTGTTTGCGTTCAAATACAGATTCGGAATCCAGATACATTTAACATCACATAACATCACGCCTTGTTTCCCCGAAGGGTTGGGCAGAGGTGTACCTATAGTACACCCACATTTCGCCAGTTATGTTTTTAAGTCCCATGTAATAGGGGGCGAGCCTATTGCCATCTACCGGGCACAAATCCAGACTTCGGGCTGTTACTGGGAAATTCCAGATAGAAAATCCCAATAACACGTTGCCCGACCTGGGGATCGAACCCAGGACCTCATGCTCAGCAGTAGCGATTGCGACCACTAGACCAACGACCAGATACATTTAGTTAAACATAAATAATTTAGTAACATTTTGTTTAAGAGAGATCTTCCCAAGCCATCCTTCTTGAAAACCATAGTGAACATAGATAGAATATTCTTTATTTTGTAAACCATAAAAATACATAGAAATTTTACATAGGGTGACACAATGGGCGATATTTACTTATGGCTGATGTTTAAAACAAATTAAAATAGACAACATCATTCGAAAAATGTGACGCCAGAGGGTCAGCAGATTTTTTTTTTTTGCTTAAGATAAGCTTTTTAAAGACACGATGGATTTGGCAAGAGACAGCAAAGCAAGTATACAAGCTCATTCCAGTAGCACATTACACCTGCACCTGAATAAACCGTTCAATACGGTAATTGAACATTTTTCGAATGATATTGTCTATTTTTTTTTTAAACATCAGCCCCTTAAGTAAATATCGCCCATTATGTCTGCCTATGTAAAATTTGTAAAATTTGCTGTAATCATTAAACGTTAATGAGCTAAATTTAAAACGATGACGTGGTTGTTCAATAACAGGAAAGTCGAATAGCTACAAAAAATAATAATGTTAGTAAAATATTATACATTTGTAATCAACACACGCTTGAATGTTTCGTTTTATTTGAAATAATGACTGCCTGAGCTACTAAAAATAATTTGCGTTTAGAACTAAGGATTCCATAATAACTTAATGATCTCTATTTGACGAGTCTTTAAACATATAATGAGAAGGAACAAGTTAATTATTTATTACCTAACTGATCAAGTACCTACTATTAAATTTGCATTGCTTGCAGAAAGGCAACTTTCAGAAATATTTTCTTTAAACGATACTTTTATGTTCCAACAAAAGGAATCTAAAGCTACAGAATTACTAATATAAATTAGTACTTACGCTAGATAATGCAAGTATTTGATATAGAAACGATAAAAAAATAAGAAGTTGTTGTAGTCTCTAAACATGCAATTATCACAACAATATTTATATTATACTCCATTAGGTTTTGAGTTATTTGCTGCAAAATTTTCTTTACTGTGAAGATTTATTTCTAGGGAGAAATAATGAAACATATCTAGCAAGTTTCCAGTTGTATCAAACACAATATCGCTGAAAAATTAACCACCAAAATAAGCCAAAATGAAGCCTTGCAACAAATAGCTACACTATCCAACATGATTAATAAACACATGGAGGGAAAAAACTCATTTATCGCCACCAGAATAGATGGCCAGCAGCTGTGTAAAGAGCACATGTTTTTTGTACACAACGAGGGCATCACACGTGAGACCCCGTACAAAACATTAAAGAGAAAACTGGCAGTCTTGTCGGAAGGGAAGCTATATTTGTAATATTTGAGAAAGCAGAAACCCTTTTTCGGTTATAGACGCAGGAGTTTAAGGGAAACGGGATTTCCTTCGTTAGGCGGAGTAGTTGGCAGATGAAGAGGATTACGCTGAAAAGCTACCTATACTAGACGTATCTTTCAATATAGCAAAGATAAGTCACCGTCACATTTCTGCCTCACGACGAAGAGATGTACTTACAATCATGCAGGATTCTCAACTCTAAGTGGTCTATTAGAATTTTCGGCCACGATTTCTCAACTAGTAAGTATACTACGATAATTTGACTTAGCCGTACGGGATCATAAGTGACCCCAGCTTAAACGTGAATAAGACAACCGTAGACCGAAGACCCAAGTTTCATTTTATTACACCGTTATAAAAGATACTTTGTGAAATCCCAACGCTACATAATATAGGATTACTTATGATCCTGCAACAAAGGCAGGCTAATGCTCGATATGAACTCCGAGAAATATAGTTCCATTTATCAAGCTAAGCAGAGCAAATTGTCCGAGATAGTGGTCGGAATTGAATAGATGTTTGCTTAATATCTGCTCATCTATTTCATCCAGCTATCCGAGCTTTCGGCGGATATTTAAGTTGCTTATTCCAGATAGGATTAAGAACACTATGAAATTTTAACAGGGCTATCTATGAATGAAACTTGACTTGGCTGTCTCCTACTTGAATACTTCGTCGTTAATTGTAATGATGTAACAGTTCCTTCAGCAATCAATTCCCGAAATAGTATATCAGACACATGAATCACTGCCCGCCTGTTCGAAAAAGGTGCTAGAGAACCGTTTATGGCAAGGACTCTTCCTCCAAGTTCGTTGCTCCTTTGTTTTGCATTGTACCGCGACCAAGTGTGCATACTGATCAACGGTTCTTATATTCATTTCTTCCTGCAGGGTTCAGACGATTCCAACATACCGCTTTCAGTTACATAATCGTATTTTTGTTTTGCTGATTTATTTACACCAAATGCTCATGCGATGCTTGCCGAGTAATGTCGAGTCCAGTATTGCTGACTGTCCATGTGCAATACTAATAAATGCTTTTTGCTCTAATCAAAATTTGAGTTAGGCACATTTACTCTAAATTGCCATCGGTCACCTAAGCTCATTAAACGTTACAACACAAACGATCACAGTGATTGGCGGTTACGAGAAATACAATGGAAGTGCCAAAGGCGCAAAATAGTCGACTACATCCGGGAAAGTGTGGCCGACGGGGAAACGATTCAATTGGCCCGCCGCCGTAAACGTCTTTATCACTCACATTCTTTTGCAGCAAACAAAAAACAATTGATAATGGCCAAATTGGATTAGCGTCGTGGTTCATTTAACCCGCACGTTCCAACTACTAACTAGGTATGTCAACATCGACGCAACCACCCGCAAATAAACTTAGTTGGCTCATAAATATCTTCCATGAATGCCGACCTGTGCTTTTGTTATGGAATAAAGGTTACCTAAAATGGATGTTCCCATGAGGTTCGACGCAAAAGGTCGCGTCACAATAACCTATTGAGATAATACAACTTTTTGCTACAAGCTTACACAGTCGCGACGGCAACACTGGCGATCAACATTTTGGTTAATTTATGTTGGTAGTCAGTTATAGAAAAAAGAAACTAAAAATACTGATATTCCATAAAGCAGACGGATTCCACACAACGTATATAGACACACGCCCAAAGTAAGACGGTATCCGCTATCGTTTTACGATCCGACTACCATTACTAGACGATAAACAAATCCGACGTCTGAAAAACAAGATGCTGCACATAAATACACGCCTGAATACAAACAACGTTGCTTTCGACCTGACTTTGAAACTATAGGTAGCTGAAACAAATTAATATTGATGTATTGTAAAAATATAGACCCTATCTGACATCATCGGAGAGTTGGCACCAATCCAGTGCAAGTAGGAAACCGATACACTATTCATCAAACAAGCACTTAGTGGAAGATGTAAAAAAAAATGTTTTGTTTGCCCTGAAAGTATAATAACCAGAGGCAACGTTCATTCTTATAATGAATATTGCAGCAACACTCGCAGACAATGAGCCAGATGGACAAAAGAATAATGTTAATTATCATAAGTGTTATGCACGTCCCAATAAATTATCATCAAACTTAGCTAACGGTCGGGAAAGACGAGGAGTGCTTTTAAAATAAATGCATCGATAACACAATTCTCAAACTTGGGCTGACTATTAGAGTCACTCCAGTTTGCCATCGACACGTAAAGAAGAAGAATCCAGTTCTCAATTATGTTCAAAAGTGCACAAAAAAAGAGAAAAAAGTTTCTTCTGCTTTCTCTCTAGCGAAAATATAGTCAGCTACTTAATATTCTATTTCGCAAATTTATGTTCAAAAATTAAGTCTCAATGACAACACTCCACACAAATGAGAAGGCTTTTATGCTCCAGAATCTTAAGAAGATAGTTTGCGTCGTGAAATTAAAAAAATATGACATTGAGCGAAGTGTGGCTGCTGACGAGGCTATTAAGTGTAGAACAAGCTTCAGACTCTCCGGCGTCGTCTGTGTTACCCTAGACGCGACACCACTTCAATGGAAAATAGGCCACAGAACGGCGAGAATACTTCGCTACGGGAAATTGTGAGGAAAAAGCTTGCGGAAACCCACGATGGTAACAAACGAGGAATTTTTAGCACCGATCTTCCGTACCTACGACTGTTCCGTTACAAAATGTAATGTATTATAAACTGGGAACCAAACGGCTCTTCCGAATAGCGAGAAGTTTTTACTGATTTATATCCAATTAAAATGTTCACAATACGCCGCGTACTTAGCAAAAAATTCACAGATATAAATCTAGACTCGCGGAAGGCAAAGAGAATGGCGTCATCACTGAATATGGCTTTTGGAACGTACATTTCATCTGGTGTTTGATGGATTATTTTGACGATGGCCACATTGGTTTTAACAAAAATCCTCCTGACTGGTAGAATTTAACTGCTAAACTAAACCGCTGAAAGACTAATAAAGTTTTGTTGATGCAAGGTTTACTGTCGAAGGAAACAAGTCCCTTAGATCTTAACTCCTAATCAAAGCGAAGTCTTACAAGGTCGTCGATCTAAAAACGATCTAACGGGTTCGACGCCCGATCGCCAATATTGAATTTATTCATTTACGAACTTTTAACGTGCTGCAAAAATATACAGTCTATAATGTTGTTACTTAAGATATTCTGAGTAAAGTTTTAAAACGATGTCTTTCGAGGTGCTAAATGAACGGGACTTTCTTAACAAGTAAAATGCTCAGAATAGGAAATTCTAAAGTGAGTCATATGATTTTAGTAGAACTGCAATATCTTTACACATTGGCAAATATTATCTGAAGAACATATCTCTGTGTCTCAACTTATTTACCTGCAATGAATTCTTTGATTGGAATTAATTGAAAAGTTTTTCTAATGATGCGTCTATTGTTGCATGAACCTTTATTTTAGATGTTTATCGTGGTGTAGGAAAATATTGTGCAGCAGATGCATGCTTCCATCATGTTTGTAATTATTTACCGATCCGGTTTCGTCAACACAACACTCACTTTCGAACCGGTCTCAAAACGGGCGCCGCACGTCGACTTGCGCCGGCTACGCCAGCTATTAGACATTGCAAACCTATTATATTATGTATCTCTAAACACTAATCATTCATATTTTCATTAAACAAATAATACCTATAAATGCAAGGAAAAATTAATCCATTTCCGCAAAAGCCAAACGCAAAGACTAATAATAAGAACGCTGAAAACATAAATAAACTACAAGTACTTACATGCCATCAAACAAGAAAGCAACGAATGTTCAGTCCAAAATCCGGTTAGCACTTCATAAATAAAGTCACAGCGTAACAAATACGAGCTGATCAAGTCCTTTAGAACATGAAGTGAACAGCGGAAAAACTATAAACATTAGGTGAAGTAAGAACCACAAGCACAACGCACGCGTCCAGCGCAGACGAGAGGGTGAACGTGACTGCATAGTTACTGATGAACTAGCGATGCAACCAAAAGAGAATTTGACTGCAACCACGGACTTAGACTACGATGTTTAATCAAACACATTTGTTATAAAAGCTTAATAGAAAATACTGAAAGAAAATAAGTGCAGCATTTTTAGAAGATCTATAACAACTTCTCCAAATATTCCAAATTGGAACGCAGATGGTTGATATGACCCGTATGAAATTAAATAATTAATTATACAATACGTTATTGCGGTCTATAGAATTATCGGTTTGAACAGATAGAGGACCGCGAAAAGAAATAAGCTCAAGCTCCTAGCTAATTTTACCCGGACGTTTGACGGGCCGTATCTAGATTGAACGTCGGTCCACATGTACGCTGATAAACTTGGTCATTTATTTTGTTTCCTTTTCATATTAAATTGTTATTACGAATACGAAGTTCTATACTCTTCGTATATAATCTACAATTGGTTGCAATTTTGCAAAAGAAATTCTCAAATTACTTAATTACAGTGAATTGCGCCTTGCGACGGGAACCAATCGTGATCTTTCGTATAGCTTGCTCTGGTTTCCTTTTGTTAACACTATATTGGAAAGTACCAAACCTGATATTATCCAAGCTTTCATGTTCCTTATGTTACATAATATATTTAATAAAAACATTCCGTGGGCAAAAACTTCGATTAGCGATCGGCGCGTCGAATAGGGTCTTAAAATCTAGTTGTCGCAACTTCTAGTTTTTTCAAGGATGTTAGGTTTAAGACTAGTCCAACGATAGCACACTCTTCTAAAAAAGAAACATGTATTTCAACAATGAATAATCCTACTTGATTTGGAAGAGGGAAACATAAAACAGACAGAAACAAAAAATAAAAATGAAAGGATAGTGACTAACTGACGCCGGAGAACACGTGGCACATGACAGGAAATTGCTAAGGCGTTAGCACAAGTAAATGGACGCATTGTGAGATTGTGACGAATTCGCGCCTCATTGGATGCAAATGCAATATGATATTACCCTACAGTATTATAAAGACACACAATCATATAAATCTCATGTGCTCTAACTTCTAACGCAACACAACGTGACTGAACGCATAGACTATGGACCTATATTCGCACATTACGGCAAAGCTTACCCGGAGTTTGCGCGATTCCGGGGAAACTAAGAATAGAACCCAGAATCCGGAAACAGTAGGAAAGGAAACAGAAATGTTGGGAAATGTTTGTAACTTGTCAGTTTCACGCCTACGTGGCTGCGTCTCGTAAGGAACGTTCGGGAATCGAAATTTAATGTATTTTGAGCGACATTTTCGGGTGGCGCCGGCGGTCGAGTGACCCAGATCTGAGGTCTGCGGCGGAGCCTGCGTACACCGCATTGAGAGGTCAGCGCGTTGCACGCAGCGCAGTCCGTGACACCAAAATAACGCGTAACTTGTATTTATATCGAAACAACGAGCATATAGGTACTTATTTAGGTGGTTGAACAAGGCAATGTCGTAAATGAGCTAGTAGGTAGAGCATGCAATTTTTTTCTTCCAACAAAGATAACGTTAAAAGTAATTGCGACAATAGTTGTGTTTACTTTCATACATAATAAAATACAATACATGCATTCCCATAGATACCTATCTACTTCTTCGTTATATATTACGTGAGCACGTAAACACGTACAAATGGTACAGACAGTTGATAATTCTCACGTGGGATAAAAAAATCAATTTTTAGATATTATTTGCTTTGTTACACAGTTTCCATTGTGTAAGTGAAAGTTCATGATAAAAATATCTTGTTCCGCATATGAATCGTGTCACACTCAATTACTTAGTGCACTCCATCTATAATTCCAGCCGAAATTAAATTTTTACTCTTCGTTACATTGGGAACTAATAAATAGTTTCAGCATTACATCCGCATCAGTTCAATTAATAATAAACCATAACGTATTTAATTAAAATTTTTCTATTTGCCAGAATTATAAACCTAGGCAGTATTGTCTTCATAAGAGTGTGTTACATGCTCGGGCAATGTGAACTATTTCTAAATAACACGTTTGAATGATATTCAAATATTCCCACAGTTGTTTTTAACAGCGAGTCATCACTAAATGTATCACTCGTGGCTTTCACTGGAGCAATTTGATGCGCAATCAGCGCGGGCGCAGATTGTGGGGCAATTAACCAGTGCGGATATACTCGTACGTGTTTACGGCATACGCACCTCCTGCCATCTAGGAAACGTTTCGGTTGTTATGATAAATGATAATGATAAATGATTTTTATTTCTGTAAGTGGGTTTGTACAAACACTTTTACACGTCAAACATTTTTTTTTAAACTAGATGAGGTCGGCGTTGCCTATCTTACTACTCTGAGAAGAAATGCCTGTTGATCGAACTACCCACCCTAAGAAGGGACTAATGACCCAAATACATGAAACCAAAAGTTTCTATACATATAAGACCAGTCAGATTAATTAAATACTCGTTGTAATAGTTGTGGTTATTGAAATAACAGTTATGTTCAACTGCGAACAGTCTGTAAAGTTTCGATACTATTAATAAAGTATGCTGAATAAATAATTGCTTTTCAATTATTCAGTGTTTTGTTATTTCGGCAGGCTATCGCTACTAAACTGAATTTCAGCAAACAATTGTTTATTCAGTAGAGTTGATAACAAAACTTCTTGTTATCTGAGGTCTATCTTACCACTAAGTCGATAATTTAACGCGAAAGTATTCAATTAGTTTCCATTGGGAAAGAGCATGTTTGATCGAATTAAACACGCATACTGACAACGCTGTTTCGTTGCCACATCTCCCGTGGAAACTTATCGGCAGTAGCGAAAGCGATTAGCAAGTCTTCACGTAGTTCTTCCCACATAAAAACAATAGAAGGCTTTCTATTTTTAAGTAACAAATGGCCAAAAGTTGAAGAGAATTTCTTGTTTCCTTACTTACTTACTCAGGAATAAGATATGCAATCTCGGCTGCTGCTGGAATTATAAATCAGCTTGCTGAGTTACAAAAGACAGCATCTGCACCCTTACTCTGACAAGATTATATTTCGAGCCCAGAATAGTTGGATCTTCGGCAACATTTGGAACACCAATTCCTTAGGTAAGATCATTATCATGCGTATGTTATGCAATATAAATGTCCGTGCACTGGTATATTTCAGCAGTTGCATGTATCTTCAGTGAATCCCGGGAATTTCCTTAGTCTAGGCCTTGTGTTCATGAATTAAATACCAAGTGTATGTTGAGATAACACGCCGAAACCTCATCTAAACAAAATCATTCAACAATTTTGATACATTTTGCAAATACATTGTTTTCGTGTCCTTAACATGGGCTTCAATCGCAATAACCTTGACAAACGTGCAACAACTAACATCAAAAGTAAACTAAATAAACAAATTGAAGTTGAATAGACTGTGTCAACTTGCTTTTTCACACCTTATTATTTCGTGATTGGTTGCTGATTAGCACGCACAGTTGAGAACTAGTGTGTGTACGTGATAGCCATCTTCTTGGAACTAAATAAAGTATATATTTAAGTGTGGGCAGCTCAAGATAAATGATCTTTACCGGACATATTATTGAAGAAGTAATAGCAAGTGTCCCGGAATGAGATATCTTTTTATCGCAATCGAGACGGTGAAACATTCGGGCACAGAAAATTTTATATGTATGTACTACGATTCGGGCAATGCTCTGGATTCGATAGGATCCTAAATTGCAATGGATTTTCTTCTGCTATCCTTTAGGGGGAATGCATTTTCATGCAAGTGTTTAGATCAATCTGACGGTTAATGTTGAAATGGCGACAACTTCGTGTTGAGATGTGGACCAAAATAGTTAGCAATATGGCGTTAATTCCTCATCGTTCGTTGGCTACAAACACCATGTTTAACAGAGCATGTATGTCATGTAGAGCTAATTAATACGAGAAAAAGTGTGAAAATGTCCTCCTTATCGTCTGTCAACTGGACAATATTCCAGGAAGACTGCTGTAGAAAGTGCTAGAGTGTCAAAAGACTGCTAATTATAACCGAGCGGGCGACGTTCCGCACATACCTGCTCCTCCAGCCGACAGACACACAACAAAACAACTCGAATCTATTCACGTCAGATAAACTTTCAAATCAAGCGAGCTGCAAATGAACCATCAATCTTACAGCCTCTTGAGATCCGATAGATCGTAGGAAGAGTGTTTTAAATCAATTGTCAGGAGCCACTATTTTACTAATCATGGTTTGGGCAATTGAGTATGGATTAAGATGTGTTTATGGTTTCCCAAATAGGTTCATAGAGTAGTATTGCAGGTCACTGGTTTAGATTGGAACTATTGCAACTAAGCTGAAAATGCTTGCATGCGCTCGTTTGTTTTGCGAAATAGTTCAAAAGGTTTGGAATACCCAATTCTAAAGGTTTGGATTCAGCATTACGATTTCGTTCCCAGATTGCCAGCTGTTGATCTAGTGTCACTTCCTTTGAATATAGTAACTCCATTCCAAACAATGCATGATTTATGTATTTCGATATGTGTTCGACAAACTAATGCATGACGTTCGTCCGTCGGGATTAATTCGATTTATGTCGATGCAGGATTATTTACGTGTTTGATTTATTCGAGTTCATGTTTCTATATTCAGAAACATCGGATTGTACCAAGGCTATCATGTTTATTAACACGTTAGGTTTATCAAAGATTGGTATTAATTAGCAATAACTTACTACTGTAGTAGCGCAGTAGAAACAGCCGCGACTGGTCGTAGGTTCGAACCCAGACAGACACTTTTCTTTGGGTAAATTATACTGATCTCAAATCAAATCGGTGAAGGAAACTTCACCGTTTTGAGAGCAGTGGTGATGATGATGATCATGAGCAAACAGGCATGTCGTAGAACAAAAAAAAACGAAGACATGTGACACCAACCTGCACAGGGCCCGCGTGGTGGATTACGGCCCACTCCCTCTCACAGAAAGGAGGCCTGTGCCCCACTGTGGGAACATTATAGGCTGATTATGCTAAGCATTTTTACCTACGTGATTGGGATGTTGGACTACCTAGAATGTGTTACAACTGGTGTGTATCTGCTTACCAGTAGTTCGTACGTGTTCATAAGAGATATAGATACAGGTTTTCCTTGTAGCCACTTATATAAACTTAACACGGCTGTGTTTCAACGGTATGTTTTTGATATTTTGTGTGAAATAGACAACTGAATACTTTTGGGGACCAGATAATAGCATCGCGTCTGAGTAGGGGTTCGCAGTTGCGTGAAGGGTAGCGTAGCCGTCAAAGGCTTGAATTATGCCTGAAACAAAGTTTGAGAAAATGCTCAAATTTTTGGGATTTAGTCTGAAAAGTTGCTCAGGCTGTGGCTTAAACAGTATGTGAGCACATATTTCGACAACTTACACGTGTAAGCATTATGACACTCTATAAGAAAAGTTGCTTTCTTGTAGGAAAAGCTACAGTTATTAAAGTAGAATGCAGTAATAGGTCTAAAAGCCAACATACCGACCATATTATATGTTTTATGGCTCTATCAGAAAGCTATATAAATCGAGGTCGCCAACAGTTTGAAAGACACCCACATTAGTGACGCCCACTAAGTAGAAAGGTCCTGACAATTGAGACCAAAAAGTATTTGCAAAAAGATTTCGCAACACAAGGAAAGACTGCAAAAAAAACAAAAGTTTGGCGAATCTAAAGTAAACCATTAGAAGAATGAGCTTTATTCGCAGAAAGGCGAAATATAAAGTTTCTGAAACGCAATAAATTTGATTTGTCGTGAAACCGAATGATGGCTGGTGGACACGAAACGTCTGTCTTAAGACTACGTGTTTGGTGAAAACTTGCGTGCCGTCTGACTCCATATCGTATTTCAGCTCAAGGTCACAAGAATACACCATATCATTCATAATCTTTTCATGCCGACTTATCATTGTGGCAATCTCGCTATAAAAAAAAGCAATACCTCCGCAAAAAGGAGACTCAAACTAGTTGCTACATGCAGAACACTACATGCCTTATTCGTTTTGAGGAAAGGAACACAGTCACAGATAATATCAATATCGTGATTTAAACTTGTGCTCATGTAGAAAGTGCGTCCGTCGTCGGCGCCTTTAGGAGTCGAGCCACTCAGTAAACAATCACAGCTCGCCCACGCCATCGCCAGAACCGCATGTCAAGCCTAATTTAGGAACAATAGAACATTTTTTACAGTTATTTAGACAAAAACAAGATTTGAATAGTTTCCTTGAAGAGTTGGCATTTTTGTGTCCGAGTATTAGATTAGAGGTAATTGTCGCGTTGACTAAGTGCTTTGAACCCTAGTCCTCATAGTGTCAGGTATAAATCCTCAATGGTCTAGAATGCGGCGTCCACGACTGACGACCTCGAAATTGGCTGCGCTTCGTCAATGTAAGCAAACGTGGCGAATGGCGAAAGGTTAAATGGAAACGTGAATAGCTGACGTCACTATACCCTTGTTTTAAAGCTAACGTGCGATAAAAATTCGTACTACCTACTGCATTAAACGAAGACCGTAGCTGGTTATTGCCCATCCGAAATTGAAATAAGTACATGGAATGAAACTGGTTTCTACACTGGCATGCCCTGAACAATGTCATTTGGAGCTTTTGCAACGTATTGCACAAGCAAAGGTAATCGCACTTTGAGTGCACGAGTTTGTACCAAAATATTTTTCTAGCAAATTGCGTTATATCGTTGATGGCTGCACCGTGACACGTAACATAGCATCTTATTCACCGCTAATGCAATCTCGACACGTCAATTTATAATAATACGATGGTATGTAAATTTGATTCCGTAGGGAAAATGTGTCGCGTACAATTTATGGAGGCAAAGACAGGGCTTTTACTGTGCTGATAGGGACATAAATCTGAAAATATATAAACTATTTGCCAATGGGTTCATTTACAGCTTTCGGGATCGTGACAAAGTATGTTAACAGTTCTAGTGACCTATTTCGACCGCCGATCTAAACAGTATTAAATCAACAAATGTTTTGCAAGGTGGCCTGTATTTTAACTTAAAATCCAGATTCACTAGTCAGTCACTTACATCATTACTTTTTTATGTCATGAAAATTAAACGGTGCAGAACAGTTCACTCAATTTTGTATCTTGATCAAGTGAAAAAGACGGTAAAGAGTTTAGACTGATGATAAACGCTAATTTAAGCGATGGAATAAAAAAAACTTGTCCCGTGTAATTGTAGTAGCAGACTTTGACAAATTGCAAGCTGCCGATGACTGGCTGATGAGAAAACAAAAGAATCGCAACCACAACAGTCATGGATGGCCAGCGGTGATTAGAACAACGTTGGGAAAATAACACTTACTAAATTCGACCTAGATACGCATTGGGAAATTGGACTTTTTGGAATATTGTTTTGGTAAGTACAAATAAAATTATTTGATAGAAGAGGCTTCCGAGCTAACTAGAGGCAAATTGTCATAACAAGATGGACAACAGCAACCATTTAAGCTCTAATAGCAGCTTCCTAGAGCAATTACCAATTTGCTTTTGAGACAGGGTGATATTAGTTCGGGCACTGTGGTAGTTGATACTTATTTTTGAGCCCATCAAATTACAGCTTGGATATTCCAAATCTTTTGGTCAAGCAGAACTATTTGACAACATATCCAGGACAGACGTAAAGACACACTCTAAAACACAAACATTAAAGTGCCGAACGTGTCCATCAGGGAATCATTTTACGATTTAAATAATATTACCCAAAGACTAAGCTTAACTACGAAATGTCTAGCAACTAGCGATTACCACGTAGTATGCAGTTCATGAGAACGAAAGACAGATGCGCATAATTAACTGCGACCATTCACTTTAGTGAGACAAAAGAAGAACGTCTTCTGAGAACACTCGATAAATCACAACGATACCTACGTATGTGCTGTTGTGCTTCTTGCAGGAGCCCATATGCTGCTTTACGATGACGTCCTGGTTTGCTATGCGATTTTCTCAGAGATGCTAACTTAAATACACCGGGAAGTGCCATAAAAGTAATTTATACGTAACTCGTAAATGGCCTATTTCTAAATAGCTGTGAACTAAATATCTATACGTATGTTACGTACAAGTGTTAGCAGTTAATAGCTCAATTAGTAGCGTAAGTTCGGACGGGGACGGCAGCGACGGCTCACATTTCAGCACGGCCGTTATGGACGAAATACGTTAATATTGAAGCCGAAAATACGCGTGTTGCGTCACTGCACTAACGAATGCCCTTAATCACGCAAGCCACGCGGAAACCACACATGAAATACGTATTCCAACTTAACATTTCAGAAACATGCTCGGTATTAGTAGTTTGCATTGTTTTTAATACTTCCCAGTTTGCACAGATGGTAATAGGAGCACATTTGTGGAGATCTGATAAAGTTGCTTTATTCTCCTTATGGTATCATTCATGTTTGTGTAACATTACGTTATGGAACTTATAGGCTCGTCTATGAGTCTGTATCGTTTTAACGAGCTTCAGCATTGCAAACTCGTGCTCGTTAATGGCCGATACTACGAGAAAAAAGGCGCTTCTGGATTGGGTTCTGTTTTTTTTTTTGCGGCGAGTTTATTAAAACCACTTCGGCAGATATGAAATATGTCGTTGAATTATGGCTGCATAATATGTCTACCTGGGTATAATATTCTATCAGGATAGAGGTGAACTGACTTGACATAAATTGGGGTTTGCCAGGGTTGTTAACACATCAGGGATGTGTTACAGTGTTAAGTTACTAGTTAGTACCTTAAACCATTTAGGTTAAATAGTCTAAGTTTAGTAGGTACCTAACATAGAATAATGGTAGAGAATGAAACACTACTCCTTTTAATACATGCTTTGTAAACATAGCTAATAGTCTGTATAGTGTATAAGCAGCTTCTGTCCAATGTTTCTTTTTTTCTTTAAATGTTATGTACACCTTTAATCAGTAAGTAATACATTTTACAAATAAATAGAAGATATAACATGGAGTGTTGTATATAGTTGTTGGTGTAACTTACACTTTATGTAGTTTTTGTACAATTTTACTGTACTGTGTGTTTTTGTACAAAAATGGCATGCTTTTGTCATAGATTAAATCACAATTTCCATGTTAGGTTTTATGACAGAAAACAGAATAGGACACATGTTTTTTTCAAGTTCTTTCCAATTTCAGCTTTAATAAATTCATATAGGTAGGTATATTTTCTTGAACAGATAAGCAATTTCTTTCTATTTTGATCATGGATAAAATAACTCCATTTTTTATGTAATTTTCCAAGCATTGTAGGTGTTTATTTTGATTGCTTAATTCTACATCACACTGTGTTGTTTAATTTAGGTCAAAGTGAAATGATGTGAACTGCAATTTTACTGTTAACATCAAATTAAAGAAAATTACAATCAATACTGAGCTTCCCTTGGTACTTCCCTAATTGTATAACTTGTTTATATGTGAATAGATAGGTATTGTGGTAATACATAATTATACTGCTATTGAACTGACTCATATTAAATGAAGGTCATATTTAATTTAATGTTGTTTATTTTGTATTTAATAAAGCATTAATTTTATTATTGTGGTTTGTACTAAAAGTACAGTAAAGTACTTCTACTATTAAATTATTTATTACTCTTACTAATGAATTAATAAATCATATAATAGAAAGGAGGGGGGGAGGAGTTATCGTGAAATGGAGCTTTAGATACAAAAATAATACAATCAATAAAGGATAGATTTGAATTGTTTCAAAGGAACTGGATGAAGATCTAGAATATCTAGGTGGTGGTGGTATAATACACAATTATAGAAAAAAAAGCAATATTGAAGATAACTTAATGTGCAGCTACCTACTATAAACCTAGATATTTTGTGAAATAAGTAATAAATCTAAACTATGGTGTTTATTTGCATTGTGATTTTTTTTTTAAACTTAGTTTAGTAAATAAAAACCTCAATGGTATCTATTTATTATTTTAATTAATTTAAAATAAAAAGCAAGTTAAAGTACTTGTATTGATTTTTTGCAGAGTAAAACAGTAACGAAATATATATAAATAACGTATTAAAAGTGAATTTAATTAGGGCTTCTCTCGTTTAACAGGCTTTGGGCTGCTGTATACATTTAATTCATTTAAATGCATATCAATTTTATTCATTTGAAGATAAACTTCAACTGAGTGTCGAAACTAAGGAAACCAAAAATACGAAGATGCTGACAGAAAATGTTAATCAATTTAAACAATACTTACATAGCACATGAAGAATTCCAAATGCATCACTTTGTTTTAAATGCTGATTACAGTTTATGAAAAATAATGGGCAAAATAAATCACACAGCGTCTCTTTGTAAAAACTTAACCAAGCAAGCAACTTGACACTTTACTTATTTTGGATGAATTCCGAATTAGACCATAATTGCTCGTTCCGATTTAGATATCACGATAGATATCACTGCTGAGAACTGTCAACAATTCTGAACTCTCATGAACACGCTCACAGTGCTTGCTCAACGTCAAAACTTATAGCATGACCCCAAACCTGACGCAACAAGGACCGATTGAATATTTATAAGAAAATAGTAATTCAACGCATTGACACTTCACCTTCTTCTTCTTTGGGCTGCTTTCCGAATTGGGATGTAATCGATTTGAGCGCGCCTATACCCGTTCCGAGTTAGCGTGAGCGCGATAACGATGTCCAGTGAATCGTCATAGGTGACGTCATGACATGCGCCATCTTGTGATAACGCCGACCATGCGCTATAGAAATATCACTGTGAGCGAATGGGGAAGGCAACTGTCAAAATGGCGCTGTCGTAGCTAGTTCCCAACACAAGCTAATAATACAAGGCGTGAAGTGGTTTTATTTTATTTTAGCGAAAATTGACGCGTTATTGTGTTCAAAGATACTCTGAAATTGGAGTGCACCATTTCCCGAAGAACCTAAAATTAGAAGATTGTGGTTTAAAGGTATTCATAGAGATTTTTTTGAGTTCGAGTTTGAGTTGGACAATTTTGAAAGAAAGTGATTACGAGGAAGTATTGAAGGTTTAAAATTCTGACACTTTCCATGTCAAGTACTTGATTCATAATACTGAAATCACCGAAAATAACGAAATAGTGAAATAAATTCAAACTCATGAATGAACACAAAATGGAATGAATGAACGAAATGTCAAATTTATTGAAGACCGTAGGGACCTAGCTATGGTCACGCCATCTACAATTAGCTTTGCCCGACCTTCCCCATTGTCAGGTTTCATAATCGTGATAACTAAATCGGAAAGCCAATTATCGATGTGAGCGCTGTCAGCGATTATGGTCTAACTCGGAATGCACCCTTGGTTAGGTGGCGACGTTACAAAACAGCACAAACGCAACTGTCATTTTTGTAAGCGCTCATGGTGATATTTAGTTTTATTATTCTAAATGGCATGATCGGCGTTATCGCAAGATGGCGCATGTCATGATGTCATTTATCACAATTCACGGGACATCGTTAACGCCCTCACGCTTACTCGGAACGGGTGTAAGCCCGCTCAAACTGATTACAGCGGAATTTGGAATGCAGCCTTTGAACAAAACGGAACTCGATTGGAACTGAATGTTTTTATTTTTTTATTCGCTCAAAGGGCAGGCTATAGTCTTTCGCCCATACCGCCTCGTCTTCCGTGTAGAATTTCTTTCGTGAAACTGAATGAAATGAAAGGCACACACAAGCAGTGCTGCCACTTGCAAACCAATCAAATCCAAATCGAGTAATATCGTTTTTTTTTTGTCAATGAAAACTGCCTGTAACTTTTGTGTCTAACGTAACTAGCAATACACACGTAGCGACTTACCTCTCCGGTGGCATTTATCTCAAAAAATGCTTGTTTCCAAATAGTGCAAACAATATTCCAAAAGAACAATGCCCACTTCCCATACATTTCAAAACCTGATAATAAAAGTTTATGTATAGTTATAAGGTATAGTAGAAACACTACCTGTAAGATTAGAAAATAATATCCTATGACCATTTTCACAATTGAAACGCTACGAAGTCCAAAAATATTAATGTTACTTTTTAGGTTAGGATTTGCCGTTATAAAGAAAGTAATGTGCTAGAACGAATTATTTAACACTCGAAGTTTAGTCTAAAATAGTAATACTTACTTAATAATACATATCTATGTTCTAAAACGTCTTTTATACTTTGTGAATTCCTTAGAACCAGCTGCCCATATGTCACTGCTTAGACTCTCGATGATTGTCAATTTATATTGAGTGTCTAGCATTAAATGTCAAACGTCAAAAAATACGTTTCAATCGTCCTAACTCAATTACATATTGCATGATTCATTAATTTAATTATTCATTTATTTTGAAATAATCTGTATTATACATTGACAATAAAAAAGAAATACTTACTGAGTAAATAAAACGTAAAATAATGTATGAAACTCAGAAACAGAGTTGAATAAAGTCAAGTAGCAGTGTGTAAAATGGAACGTTGTAAAAAATGGTTGTTGAGATGCGTTCAAAACATGCTAATATGTTTACCCTTGAAGTAGAATAAGCATAACAAAAAACAAAATTAAAAAAAATCCTGCGTTTCTTTTAACATTGTGATAAGCGTAATTAATATTAAATTTAATTAGCTGTTTTTTAAGATTTATTTCATTTCTATACATAGTCAGGTGAAAAATGGGCATTCCTCTTTGTACAAAATAAAACCGTTTTAAAATAAGTGATAGAAAACGACGATATCGTCGTTTTTTTTTTTTTTTTTTTTAATTGCATCTCGTAGTTGACCTTGAGAGGTCGTGACTACTTAACCGGACTATCCTGTGGCTGCCTTAAGCGGACTCAAAGCCTCCAGCCAGGAGCACTATCGTCGAAGTTTTGTTTGTTTGTTTGGCATCTCGCAGGTCAACCTATGCGGTTGTCGTCTGCTTAAGCGGACTTGCCTGTGGATTCCCTAATAAATTAAGGCCTCCAGCCAGGACTTAAACTTATATACTAACTAAAACTAAGCGACAACGCTAAGGGCACCCCCCGCGGGGTACGAACCTCGGCTTAGGGCGTCGCTGGAAGAGGGCAGCAAATGACTAGCTGGATCAGGATTGGTATTATTTATGGACGAATTTAAAGCTACAGGCTCAGCGGCGCGGGCTGGCTCGAGCAAGGGTACTATCGTCGAAGTGATGTCACGACTATTTAACTGCATACCAGATACCAGCGCCGTAAATTGTCCGTACTGCGCGACAAGGACGGCAATTATCCCCTCCAAAAACTCCAAGGACTTGAAATTTTTAGTCCAAATTAAAATTAAAAAAAATTGACAGCTAAATGAAAGCCTTGAATTTTCACGATACTTTTTAATTAAGTTAGTTTTGTATAAGCCCAGGAACCGCACACAAATTCAGACTCCGGGTTGCTACTGAGAAGAATTTCTCAGTAGCAACCCGGAGTCTGAATTTGTTGGAAAAACCCAATAATACTTTGCCCGACCCGGAACCCGAACCAAGGACCGTGATGCTCAGTAGTAGCGCTACATAAAGATATTAAGATAGACAAACAATTGTTAACCGGATGAATCGATTTATCCATGCATTTTTTCTGTCTTCTCTTGCTCGCACCCATCCCTTCATCAGTTACCATAGATCGTTTAGTTCTCTACAATGAGTAAAGTAGTTTATAGAGAGTTCTCTATCTCTATCAAACTTTATGCCAATTTGTCATTTATGACCACAGACAGAACTGGTGGTCATGTCACGATCATGAATGTCATGGGCTCACATCGATAATTAGCGTTCCAATTTAGATATCACGATTATGACAGCTGACAATTCGCTCAGTGATATTTCTTTAGGGCATGGTCGGCGTTATCGCAAGATGGCGCATGTCATGACGTCACATAAGACGATTCACGGCACATCGTTATCGCGTTCACGCCAACTCGGAACGGGTGTAAGCGCGCTCAAATCGATTATATGTCAATTCGGAAAGCAGCCCTCGTAGCCTAGCCATGTCCAAAACATAAAAAAAAAATATGACACAGATGTCAGATTGACATTTCTGAAATTCTCAGTATTTTGGATTTCTTTTCGTCTGATTTCCAGAATAAATAGTTTATTACATCGGGAACGCAGATACGAGTAAAAAGTATATACCATCATTAATGTTTTCATGTAGAAATTCAATAAAAATAATTTGTTTTATAGATAGCATGAATACACATACTTAGTAGTGAAAAACTTGTTGATAAATTATAGATGTCTGTAAATTAAGTTGATAATGATGGAAGCAGACTCCACGACATACGACAGCAGCACAAAGACTGAAATAACCGAGCCTACTCTACCATTTAACACATTATCTGGGTAAGATATCTTCTAGTACTTTCAGTTGTCAACAGAAAGTGAAAGTTATTTTTGACTACAGTACTTTCAGAGTACATACTATAGTATTCAGCTAGAGTTTTCAAGTATTTTTTCATATTAACTTGACTACTATGTGACTAGTTATCATTTACTGTTTTATTAATGTGGGTCCATGTGCCAGTCAGCCATAAAACCTCATTGGCTAACATAAACAAGGTTTAAATTTCCAGTAATCTGCAGCTGTACAAGGAGTTCGCAACTAGCCATGGTGACCAGAGATTGGAGTGTCAACTGGTGGAAAGGCTGCAAGCATTTGGACTTTTGCCTAAAGTAATGAAGTGTCCCTCAGACAAACCTGACTGCAAAGTTGTTTGTAGGACCGCTAGAGTAATAGACAGGTAAGCATTTGTTGATAAATCAATTAACAATTTACCTATCATTATTAGTTTCTTGTTATCACTACAGTCTACGAAAAACTTGTGTAGTAGCAGGTGTTATCTAAATAACTCTCATTAGGACTTCATGGAGAGATGCTTTGTTTATTTATTCTGACTAACAAAACATTATTTAAAAAATGTGGTAGAACACTGAAAAAAAGTGTGCAGTCGGAGGGGGACCTATCAGGAATGAAGTTTCTTACGCGGTGATTGTACGCACAGATACTCGTTTATGACAGAAAGAGAGGGAGGGAAAGAGAGAGAAAGTGGCATGAGTGGGCAAAACGCTTTTTCTTTACATGACAATTTCTACCAGTCAACTCCTACCCGCAAGGGGCTTTAAGGAACCTGGTTCCAAAATCTGTTCTAACAATTATTGAAAAATCTACCTTAATATAGCATAATAATAACATTGGTATACTAATAATGCTGTAAAATTAATTTTCTAAATGGTAAGTCGGTGGTAATTTTCAGAGTGCAGTGGATTTGCGAGGGATGCAGCAAGAGGCAGCCGATAAGGACTGGCTCCTTCTTCTTCCGCCTGCAATGCTCCATACTGCAAACTGTGCAGATCATACTGGCCTGGAGTGAAGATGCTGACGTAGATGTAGCTGCTGCACATTTTGGTAAAATTAGAAGTATATTATGGTTTAACAAAAGGCTTGCCCCCGATTACATGATACTTCAAAAATAACTGCCCAAATGTACTATAGGGATACCTCTGCCTGATCCTTCTGTAATTGCAGGCGTGATATTGTGTTATGTTATATGGATTATTTTGACTGGACTGGACTTAAGCACAACTGGCGAAATGTGGGTGTACTATAGGTAAACCTCTGCCTACACCTTCTGGGATTACAGGCGTGATGTTATGTTATATAAAATAAAATGTGTGCGGTCGGAGGACCCCCGTCAAGAACTAAGTTTCTTAGGCGTTGTTCACACGCACTCGTATAAATAAATAGAAATAGACAGCTTTTTCCTTACGTCACGATTTCTACCAGCGCCAGCTCCTACCGCAAGCCGCAGAGGAAGAAATAACTTTAAGGAACTTTATTCCAAAAAAGGTTTAAGTTGGTATTGTACCGAGACAATTTACACAATATTTAAAAACTATTAATTCTATAAAATTTTTCATGCTACCTATTACAAGTTTGAGGTAAGCTATTTAAGTTGATGTTTTGTATCGTATATGTGTTTGTGTTGTAGTTTTTTTTATACAGCACTGCTTACAATTTTATTTCAAATGCGTTTTTTTGTCATAATTTCAACTGCAACTGTTCAAGAGCCAAAAAATATTTTAATTATAATATTTTGTAACAAAAATTTGTTTAAGTTTAAGACTTTTAAATTCTTACTTAATGAAAGGCGTTTTTTCCATAATCATTCTGCTAGATCCACATGATATATAATATAAAAATAATAGAGATATTGACTATTATTAGAAATGTTCGAACGAATAATGTAATTTCAAAGAATGCATAGTAATGATAATCGAGAAAATCTGTAAAATCGATAGAAATATGAAGAAGCTACAGGCTTTAAAAGTTTTTGGAGGGGTTTATACTTGTCGGTAATTCGTTAATGTAATTCTCGTCCTTGTCGCGCGGTAAGTGTTAAGCTTTTACACTTTATATAATAATTATTGTTTGCTGCACTATTTGCATACTTACAAAAAAAAAAACGGGATATTTTTTTTATTATTTGATATTATCCCTATTCCCAGCTAGTTCATAATACGTCCATAATTCCTTCTAGGTATAAAACCAAAAGTAGCTACTCTAATCTTCGACCGCCTCGACGAGCTAGCGCTAAAAAAACAAAACAAACGCAAGCTGGGCGGTGAGAATAGCGTGGTTCTAGCAGAGATGTACCCGGACTGTGTGACCAGACTGTCTCCTGATACTACGGACCAGCCACATGTGCATAGGATACTGATGCTTGCTGACACTACTGTAAGTCACAATTTACTTTAAAAAATAAATCATAATCTAAATTCATTTATTCAAATTAGGCTGAGAAATCTGCACTTATTGAACATCTCTCTTTTTAAATGTATTTTTAATTAAAAATGTATTCAGAGCATGTGTACCTACTCGCTAATATGTAAGCTGTGGTTACCTGTAATTGAGTTTGCATTGCGGGATAAGTTCTCATACAAGATTTAGTTGTAAAAGATTGTAATGTAATGTATATCTCGTTGGTAATCCTCAAATAAATGAATAAATAAATCACAATTTCACAAGTCAAACCCCCAAAATGCTTGCCCTACACCATTTCCTAGTGTTTTAGCTGGGAATGAGTCGCGCAACAAACTCCCCAGCAGCACAGCTGTCTGTCAAGTTAGAAAAACTTGATTCTATAAAATAGTATGCAAAGTGTCAACATTATAAACCAAAGAAATACAAACAAAACAATTAATTTGCTTCATGTCAGCTAGCACATTCCAATATACCAACAAAAACATTGAAAACTAAACTCAAGCATACAGAAACGAAACAACCTTTTCTCTTTAATTATGAGTGGCTTGAGTGGAGCAGTGAGTGCTTTTTATTTTACCCAATACACAATACTACTATGTATAAAACGAAAAAGGTTTCTTGGTCTGTCTCATAACCTGTTTATCTTTCTCTTACAGCATATTCCCACATCTTACTGGCTGCATGTTATGAAAGATGATATCAAAAAAACTGCAACCGGCACTCCTGACACACAGGTAATATTTTATACCATCCATGTTCTTTATAAATGGCTTCAAAACTTGTGTTAGTAGGTACTTACATATTATTGAGTGTATGCAGTGGCGTTGTAGATGACGTCACAAGTGTTATAACTACAATGTCAAAGTCAAAGCATTTATTTCAAATAGGCACATAAAAAGGCACTTTTGAAGTTCAATATTTACATTAAAAATAGAATTGATTCTAGGCGCCCCTTCCAAAAGGTAGTTTCGTTTATTGGAGAAGAAGGGGCAAGAAATTCCACCGTTACTCTTTTAAAATGTTTTACAATATTTTATATACAATAATTATATTTTTAAATGTGAAGATGATGCACCAAGAATAAAAATACTATACCATAATAGGTAAAAGTAAACATAGATTGTGAATGTCACAGGCTTTGACATCGGAAGTAGAAGAAGTAGTGCGCAAAGCTGTGATACCGGGCTCCTTAGTGGTGACAGGGAACAACGTGCCTCTCATTGAAGGCTCTTCCTCCATACAGCAGCTGTTGCAGCACTGCGATGCGGATATGCAACACTTTTGTAAGTATGACACTCTATTTCATAGCTCATTTCAAAACAACGCTGTAGGCCAGTGGCGTAGCGTGCCTTGGCGGTGCCCCGTATAAAAACTTGTTTGGGGGCCCTTATGAAGGTTAAAGATTTTTCGGATAAATAAAATGTTTGCATAAAATTAAAAGTAATATTTATTCATCATAATTATCTAACTGTCACTTTTTCCAAAAAAAATCCAAACAATTCAAATTAAATGTACACTCCTTGCCTTGGCAAACTGATTTATTAAATCATTTATAGCTGATGATGACTTTAGTTTTTCAAAAGTTTCTGCCTCTATGGACAATAGTGACAGGTCTGACCTGTTCATGTAGGGGGCCCCCGAGGCCCATGTGCCCCGTATAATTGATACGGCAGATACGGCGGTAGCAACGGCACTGCTGTAGGCACTCAGAATCAGAACGAAATCGAACCTCCCTTTTGTCCCGTTAGTTGTAAGACGAAGGTCTAAAAATGTTATACCGGAACTTGCTCAGGACTTTAAATCATTTCACTTTTATCACGTGATAATAAATTCCTCATATAATCAGAATTTCCGAGTAGTGTGCCGCCCGTAAAGAAATTGGCTTAAATAAGTCGTACGAGAATCTATACAAATTTATAAAGAGAGAACATTTGTTTGTATAATCTCTGGAAGTACGGGTCGGATTTGAGAATTGTTTTTGCCTTCTTTAACCCGTCTCGAGGAAGGCTTTAATCTATTTAACATCACGCTAGGACCTTTAAATGAAGACCAACGTTGATTTTGATGAAAAAGAAGACATACAAATTTAACTAGTCTTTCGTAAAGAAAAATGTGTTCTAAGGAACCAAGCAAAGAGTATAAAATCAGAAAGAACACTAAGTGAAAACGAAGTAGCGCTATTACTTCGTTTTCACTTAGTGTTCTTAGGGGCAGGTGATGCGATGCGATGGGGTGGGCCGGGAAGACAATATTGAATTTACTGATTGTATCCGATTGCCTTATTTTGTATACCTTAAAGGCCGATTCTGCCGCGTGTCTATCGCACACCACCAACGTCGATTAATCTTGTTTCTCGTTAACGTCGCGGTTGGTTACGTTGTACGATGGAAAAACAGTGTATGGCTAAAGCAGGTAGGGCCAGGCTGCGCCGCAGCGCATTGCAAAATTCCTCCTCCATCCGTGCACTTTGTATGAACCAACGCACTGTAGAAGCGGGCCGCACCGCATTTTTTTGTAAGAAAAACCGTTGCGCTTGACTTATCTCTCCGTTGAGTTACAACCATATTCCAAAACATGTTTGTCATCCATTCCCCAGTGAGTACCCGCATCTGGCGCCAAGCAGTCACAGTATGCTGCGCGTCCCGTTCAGTCTGCGGCGAAGGCATGCCGATAGTGTCCTGCGCAGCTTTAGTACAGCGTTACCTGACCACTGCGCTGTACAGGCTACGACATGATGACGGCTTCTTTAACCATGTGCTCAGTGCTATCACTGATGAGTATACTGATAAGTATGACAGCTAACATCGATATGCGAGCGATTTTTTTTTTGCAGGTGTCTTCAGGGGCATTCTCGTATTTTATATAAAAAATAAATCTTAATATCTAGTATCTGGGGGTCTACTCTCTAACCCAATAAACCCAACACTTACGAGCCCGTCCTTACAAGTGTATGATTAGTCAAAACATGAGCCAGATTAAATTTTTCGGAGAAGCAAAATCATATCCGATGTAGGGAAAGCTGTCAAATCGTGATGTCATTCATTCTTAGTTCGGGTCCCAAACACATTTTACGTCATGAAGTTATTGGAGTAAAAAATGCCCGTAACTTCGGCTGAAACTACGGACTGCGTGCGTACGGACTCTGTGCTTTAAAAAAATATAAATCATATGGAATGAAAAAAAGGTAATAATTACCTTATCTCAGTGTTAAACGTTATAATTTAATCATTTAATCAGGGTCAAACGTTATAATAATAATGTAAGGTAAACACATCCAAAACAGACGAATAAAACTGCGTTCACCTTAATTTTGACAGTGATTTACTCTAAAATAAGAGTGTTTGAATGTTTTAATACGAGAATTAATCTTCTGAATTTTTCCAAATGTGTGAAATTATTCCCACTTTGGGATATTTATTCCAGATTAAATGCTTTGTAGTTTGATATTTCAAGGGATGCCAATATAAGGCTAAGATTGTGAAGAATTTGGCTTCTGTCATAAATGTGTAGATAGTTAATAAGGTGTTTGATATTTTCAATTAAAAATACTGAATAAGTTAAATATCATTGAGTAATCGTTACTTTATAAAGTGTTCAAATAGTTGAGCACTGTTGTTCGCTACTTGTAAATATTGTCTCAATAACTAATACATTGATTTCAAATGTTACACACATAATATACTTCCAGACAGACCTACAATTGTTTAAATGTTATTGTAGACTTCCCATACTGTTGTGCAATTACGTTGCGTGCGCGATTCCACAACTGAGTCGCCCTCTTGAGTGTCGCATGATTCTATTCTTAATATGTATCTAACAAACTCAGTTATTATAAAATCACATATGTTACTCATGTTAAGATATTAATTTAGAATTATGATATATAAATAATTATACAAACTTTGTGCCTTAATTAAGTACTGTCTTCCTAAGTGCCTTTATGGTTGAATAGTTTTTTTCTGTTAAAGTTTTATTTTCTTTGTTTGATACTTAAACCTGTCATAATACTAATTAAACTTGAACGAAGTTGATGTTATGTTTGTGCTTTTACTTAGTTATTAGTAATTCCTTGTACATTTACAGTTTGCCACTGTTGCCTACACCTTTGCGGATTACAGGCCTCATATTATGTGTTAATAACGTTTTTGTGTTAAAGAAGTTTTATTCGATTAACTTGTTTTGAAACATTACTGTGCACTGAGTTTTGCAACAGAATTTGAGATACAAACGTTTCATAAAAGTAATGTTAGTGTTTGTAAAAACGAAAGAAATAAGTATTGTTTATTTTACACAAATAAGGCTCACTCTATAAAATAGCACAAAAGGTCGTCCCGCAATGTTTTAACTCGTTACTTTACTTACTACTACTAACTACGTTTACTTTGTTAGTTAATGTGTATAAAACGCAGTGAAAAATAAGTCTGAAATAAAATAAAGTATTTTTGTACCATTAAACATTGTTTTATTTTGAACTAGCTTCTGCCCGCCACTTCGACCCGGTGAAATTTCTTGTTCTCCCGCCCCAGCGCGTCCTATAGAGTCGCCCGCCCGCGCTTTTACTTAGTTTTCGAACAGAAAAAACAAAATTTTCAGCTTTATTATATTACCTATAAAATTAAATATCCACATAATAAATTGCTCCTTGTACACCAGGGTATTTCCTTCCCCGTGGCGCAAAGCCTATGTTCGTCCACTACCTAAGGTTTCTAATCCCTCTCTTCCTACCGTCTATCCATTCCTTCCTATCCAAATTGCTCGAAGGCTGCGGCCACAAACAATTCTCCAACTTTGTTCATCGTAACACAATTAATAGTCATCTTCTATCTGGGTTTAGGCCTGCGCACAGCACTGTTTCCGCTCTTCTTAAAGTGACTGGCGATGTAAGGGCAGGACTGGAAGACACCAAAGATACTGCTTTAGTGTTGGTTGATATCTCGAGTGCCGTTAATACCGTCAGTCACGAAATCCTATTAGCCATTCTGTCATATATTATTGTCATTGTCTCTCCCGAAGTACTGAAATGGTTCTCCTCTTACCTTCAGGAACGTCAGCAGTCCGTTCATGTTGGGTTTCTTCTTCTTGCAGGTGTGATTTGGAAACTAACGTTCCTCAAGGAGGCATACTTTCTCCTCTTCAGTTTTCTATTTTGATTAATCTTATAACTTCCGAACTTCAGTGTGCTTATCATCTGCATGCAGATTCCTTGCAGTTGTACTGTCTATGTTCTATGTTAGAGGGTTTGGTTTCCGCACTTAGTCCTACATGTGGGCCATGGCGGCCGTCGGTGGTTATTTCCAACCAGCCCACCTCCCTCCAGAAGCCGATCAAAGCTTCTGGTCTGTTGAGAACCTCTGTGTAAGATCCGAGTGTCCTGAGGGTTTCTGTCCTAATCTGGGTAACGCCTGTGCACTCAAAGAGAACGTGAGCGACGGTCTCGTCCGACTCCATGCAAGCTCTGCACAGAGGGCTGTCCGTTATGCCTATTGTGTAAAAGTGTTTATTTAGCGAGCAGTGTCCTGTGATAGTCCCGCACACACTCCGCCTGATAGACGGTGTTGTCCCAGCGGACTTGATATGTTTATGTTGAGGTCATGTGAAAAGACTCCGACTCCGGTCCCAGATTCGGTCTTCGAGCCGTCGGTGTATACTCTCACCTCATTCGGGCTTGAGTAGTCACACTGTTCTTCTGAGAGAACAATGTTGTAGTGCTTTTGGAAGTAGTATTGCTTCGGGGTTTTGTCGCAGGGTGATGCCAACATTGGCTGTCGTTTGACCGCATCCTCCTTTATGCGTGTGTGCCTGACCATAGAATCTTTGCCTAGGGTTCCCGATATATGGAGCCTAAAGGCAGCCAGAGTCGCCTCCTCCCGCACGATGAGGTGTAGGGGTGTCAGGTCTCTGGAACGGAACTGAGTGAGTGTTGTGGTAGGAATTCCATTAAGTATGTAGGCACAGGTTCTTGGTCTGTCTTTTCGAATTATGTGTGTTGAGGATTAGCTTACCTCCGATGTTGCCGAGGCCGCATATTCTATTGTTCCTGATCCATGGTTCCTGGATCAGTGCGATGGTTCGGGGTTTTACCTCCAGTGCCCTGCGCAAGCTAGCCGTGGCAGTTTGGCTATGCTGGAGGTTGGTTGGTATGACGTTTAGGGGCTTTGAAGGCAGTAGGGTGGAGTTAGTCGGAGATGGATCCATCGGACGGTATCTCCGCTTCCTCCACTCTGGCTTGGTATTCTTGTTGATCACACGGCGACGAGGCGAGGAGTTGCTCGTTCCAACCAGGTGATGTGTGTGTCAACATCTGCCATTGCCGCACGGGCCATGACCTCCTCGAGGTGGGCGATGTCCGGTGCGGGCGTCTTTGTCGGTGTCAGTGCAGTCTCTTTCACTTCGGTACTGTCGGTCTTTGTGTCGGCGGGCTGGGTCGTGGGCCAGAAGCGTACGCATATCGACCCAAGAAGGTACGATATCCGTCGCTCCCGAGCCAAGACCTTTTCCACTTCCTCCGGTGGCACACCCAGGATCAAAAAAGTCCCACAGTTGTTGCCACCGACGGTAGTTGCCCTGTACAGCGACCACCTGGCGATGTCATACCAAGTGTTCTGACGAATCAGAACACTTTGGAGCCGGGCCACGACACCTCCGTAACGAGGGACGAAAAGCGAGGCTCGGACACGGGTGGGCACGTCAGATTGTCGTAGTACCGTTTAGTAGTTTAGTAGTTTTGAGCGCATTTTGCGTCAACCAAGTCAGGGCATAGTCATCTGCACCACATCAGCACGGTGCCTTCCGCTACCCGTGGGTAACCGCGGAAGGAGGGGAGTGGTGTCGTCGAGTCCGTGTTCATCAACAGGTCTTCGAGGCCTGACTTTATGAGTTCAGCCTCATCCCTAGTCAGGTCTCTGGATGGGGTAGGGAAGCAGATCGCCACGGCCAGCCGCGCAGGTATATCCATCGTGGCTCGCGCGTAGGATTTCTGCTCCCCCTGAGTGGAGTGGACCCTCACACGTTTGACGTCCCCCTGAAGTGCACTCGGTGAGGCTGTGTCGTCAGGGCACACCCTCTTCGCCGGCCCTGTACCGCTTGGTCCAGGCTGCGGTTTAGAGGTGCGTGTTAGGCTCTAAGGCGCCTACCCCTGTTTTGTCTGGGTCGAGTTCTATTATGGGTATGGTCTGTGTTTTGGGGTCGACTGGCGGCCCTGGCAGACTCTGCGTTCGGGGGCTTTTCGCGCCGGGTTTCCCCTTCGCGTACTTGCCCCTGCCCGCTTGGTTCCGCGTCCGGCCACTTTGCGCGCCGGGTTGCCCCTTCGCGTACTCGTGGCTGGTCGCGTACTGTTATTTCGGCGTCCGATCGCATTTCGTTCTGGCTAGTGCCTTCGCAGTCCTGCTTTCAGTCTCCTACTTTTTCCTTCCCCTCGGACTGCGATTGCGTGCAGACGTGTCTTCCGTAACTTTGTGCTCCATAAAATTTATAAAGAAATATTTTTTAACTGTGAAAAACAATAGTTTTTTAATCGTGCGAAGTACTAGGCGCCCATACTTACAACACGGCACGGTCTACGTGTGAGGAGCGGCGACGTGCCAGAAAGAGTCAGGTGATAAACGCCCGACTCCTACCGTTTGTGTTTCATCGACATCGGTGTGCGAGCGCAAGACGAGTTGGATACACGGATACTTCAAAACATCGAATGTGCGAGATCGCGCGCCGCATGAATGAATGAAGGTAACGCAAAAACTCCAATGTGACATTGTTGACACGAATAACATTGATGCGCCGTGGATTCTTTCTTTATTTTTTAAATAAGTACCCACTTTTGCAGTTGTTGACATAACACTCTGGTACTGAACCGATATCTAACAACAATAGATGAGATTAGTTGTTTGCTGAGATCCTCTATATTGTTCTGCTGATTAAAATGATTCGATCACCCGACAATAACTCGGAACCTAATCTATCTACAACTGGAATAACCGATACTCCCACTAATTATGTATCAAATAGTAGGGCTACAAAACGCTTTAAAAATACGTCTGGTGATATTTCGTTCAGAGATGAGTTTTTAAGCTTTAAAGATGATTTTAAACAAATGTTTATTAAGCTACAAACAGACACGATGAACGAAATTAAAATGCAATTCTCATCTTTCAAGATAGACACTGATGCGAGACTAACAAAAATTGAGGATTCCCTTTTGCTAATTGAGAAGTCTAACCTGGAAATAGATAAGTCCATATCATTTACCACACTACAATATGACGAGATGAAGCTTAAAAGTGATCGTTCAGAAAGGGAAATTAAGGAACACCGGGCACTTATTTTGTCATTAGAAGATAAAATTGAGGAAATGCAAAGGATCTCAAATATAAATTTTCTTGAATTAAGGAATTTACCGAAAATACAGAACGAATTAAAGAGTGACCTTGACAGATACTTAGGTAACCTGTTTAAAACTGTTAATGCCAGTGTATCTAACTCTTGCATAAAAGACGTCTTTCGTTTACCTGGAAAGAAGGACAACCACCCTTCAATACTCATTGAATTCTGCAATAATACGTCAAAAAATAATGTGCTAAAGGCGGTTAAAACATATAACCAGTCTAAGGATATAAAACTAAACAGTGCCAACTTGGGAGCTGAGGGATCATCCCCCGTGTATATCACTGAACACCTTACTCCGAATGCAAGAAAACTACACTTTATCTCAAGAAAGCTTGTTAAAAGCAATCAACTAAAATACTGCTGGACTTCTAATGGAAAGATTCTGGTCAAAAAAGGCGAGTTGGAACCTACTATACATATTAAAACCGAAGAACAACTTGAAAAACTAATTCATACAAAAATATGACTCATGACGGGGTCATATTGTTCCCATAAAAACTATTCCAGGCTTGTTAAAATGGCAACTAATTTAATTGTATCTTTTTTCTTTTGTAATAAGTGTTTTTTTGTATCGTTAGCAATACTGCTAGTTTTGTATCAAACTTACTACAATGTTTATTTTGCATGTATAACGGTAAACATACACCAATTCATACACATACTTACTTATAACTACACAACTCAACAAACATTCACACGTACACACAATTCTGTGTTAACTCAAACCATACAACTACAAAAAACTTGGGATTTTACTACCTTACATATCATAATAATCCGTACAAATCGTCATAGTATGGATAAACATTACGCAACAAATCAAGATTACTGTAACATGACTATTCTAATGACCTTAATTAAATGTATCATTGAGCTATTTTACAACACAAACAAGCGTCTAGTAATAATTTTATACGCCATTGTGAATTTTAAGCTTAAAATTCGATAAAGATTTATTATGTGAGATTGACAACTATACATTATCCGATACGATTACCTGTGAACCTGAATGTTGCGCATCTTTTCTTAAACAACCTACCCGCTATTTAAAAATCTTGTCGCAAAATATTCGTAGCCTTAATGCTAACTTTGATAATCTTAATATCCTCCTGCAAAGATTACAATTTGATAGTGACGTTATAGTTCTTTCGGAGTGCTGGATGTCGTGCGTTCAAAATCTCCCTGTATTAGATGGATATTTAAGTATGTCTACATCTTCCCATTATAACCAGAATGATGGTGTAGTAGTATTTATAAAAAGCCATCTTAAAGCCTCTCTTGAAGAACCCGTTATACAAGAAGCAAACTGCCTACTTATTAAAATTAATAATGAAGTGGCTATTTTGGCTGTATACCGCCCTTTTTGTTTTAAAACCATAAATAACTTCTTATTTTCCTTACAAAAAGTTATAGACAGTATAGCATCTTTCAAGAACATTATAATGGTGGGTGACATTAACATTAATATTGCTACCAACAGCTCTGATAGCTTCTTATCGGATTATCTAGATTTTCTATCCCATAATGGACTTCTTCCTGCTTTTAGCTCAGCAACGCGGGCAAATAGCTGCCTAGATCATGTAATCTTGAAGACAAAACTACCAATAACCACTTTTATAATTGAATCCCTTATTACTGATCATGCACCTATTCTTTGCTGTGCTGAAATTAAAAACGTTAACAAACAATTAAAAAGACAAATAGTTAAACTTGATTTTGAGACCATTAAGTTGGCTTGTGATCATCTTGATTTTACATCAATTTTTAACGCAATTAACCCTAATGCTGCTATGGATATATTTATATCTAAAATAACTCATATTATGCAAATAAACACAAAAATTTTAAATGTAACAAATAAGTTTATAATACGTAAACCTTGGATGACACTAGGACTCATCAGGTGTACCCGTAACAGGGATGGGATGCACAAAAAATTCAAACAAAATCCGGATAACGTAGTACTCGAAACTATATATAAACGTTACCGAAACTTCTATAATAAGATTATTAATAAATTAAAGCGGGAACACGAAAAAAGGTTACTCAGTGAAGCAGGTAATAATAATAAAAATATATGGAAAGCTATTAATAATATTACTAATAGAAATGTTAAAAAAGATAACTCGTTAAATCTCCTTTCTTTGGAGTCAACCCCTCACCTATCTGTCAATGCCACCAATGAGTTCTTTGCCACTATTGGCGAAAATTTAGCAAATAAAATCACGCTTCCAACAGGATTACATCACTTTCCAGAGGTTGCACGTAGTCCCACGTCCTTAACTGGCAATTCATTTGTTCTCCTTGACACTGACGAAGATGAAATTGAGAAATTAATCATTGACCTGAAAAGTAACTGTGCTGCAGGTGATGATGGAATATCATCTGACATACTTAAACTGTTGAGAAATAATATAGTTGCCCCGCTCACGCATATCTTTAATATGTGCCTAAAGTTGGGCATTTTTCCTGATTCACTTAAACGGTCTATTGTAAGACCTATTTTCAAGGGTGGAGATGGAAACCGTGTAACTAACTATCGACCTATTTCAATTCTGACCTCTTTATCAAAAATCTTTGAAAGGATAATTAATAAAAGACTTACAAATTATTTAGAAAAATATAACCTACTTTCTAACAATCAATTTGGTTTCCGTACTGGCAAGTCCACGGAAGATGCATTAATTAACTTTACTGAACACATAGTCAAATCTATAGATAACAAAAAGAAATGTTTCTCTATATTTCTCGATTTAGCAAAGGCTTTTGACACGGTCTCTATTCCCATCCTAATCAACAAGCTATATCAACTCGGTATCCGTGGAAACCAACTCAAATTACTATCTGATTATTTATCTGGAAGAACGCAAAGGGTGAAAATTGGCAATTATACAAGTGATGGCTTGCCTGTTACACATGGAGTACCACAGGGTAGTATCCTAGGTCCAACGTTGTTCCTAATTTATATTAATGATCTTTCACTACTTGATATTGAAAACTGCAAAATAATTTCATATGCAGATGATACCACCCTGACATTTTATGGTGATAATTGGAGTGAAACCTTCCTAAAAGCACAACATGGTTTTAACATTATTACAAAATGGCTTGCCAAAAATTACCTCTCGCTTAATACCGAGAAAACCAAATTTATGTCATTCTCTATTCGCAACCATAGTGAAGCGGTTCAATCAACACATCGTATTACCTCTCACATCTGCCATAACGAATCTAAAAATTGTCATTGTCCCTCCCTATCTTCTGTTGAATATATTAAATACTTAGGTCTCATATTTGATAAAAAACTCAATTTTAAAAATCATTTAATTAATCTTTCAAACAGAATAAGAAAACTCATTTATGTTTTTAAACAAATAAGACACTCAGCTAATGCTAATATTCTGAAAATGATCTATTATTCCTTGTGTCAATCGGTTATAACCTATTGTATTCCTTGTTGGGGAGGTGCCGCTAAAACGCACAATTTGATTGCTGAAAGAGCTCAAAGAGCCTTATTGAAAGTTAGTTACTTTAAGCCCAGGTTTTTTTCCACCACGGAGCTGTACAGGGTTTGTGAGGTTCTAACTGTACGTAAACTGTTTGTACTAGCCTTAATTATGAGGCAGCATTCTAGTGTCCAGCTAAGTGCCCTGACTGACAAGGAGATTACAAGGAGAAGACGTTTCGATCTTTTAAAATCTTTACCCTGTAGAACTTCTTTTGCTCAAAAATTCAATATGTTCCTAGGCCCTAGACTTTTCAACATTGCAAATAAACATTTGCAAATTTTTTCCATGTCAAAAAGAGATTGCAAACAGAATGTGATTACTTGGCTTCTACCCCTAACCTATGATGACACTGAAAAGCTGTTATGCGTACCTGCATAATTTTTATGTACTCGTATAATTAAAGACAAATATATTGCTAAATGTTTACTAATACAAATTGGATTAAATCGTTTATAGTTATTTTTATTCATTTTTAAATTACAATAATGAATGATTATAACCGTTCATGTAAGTATAAATAGTTCATAGTACCTACGCTATTGTACTTAAAATTCATCATCCTAAGTATTCCTCTGGCACATACACATCACACACACACTCACACACTCCAACACTCACACCCACATATACACTCGCACACACCCCTACACTCTCCAGCACACACCGTTTACCTGTTTCTTTTATTTACTTTTTTGTTTCTTTGCTCATTTTAATCCTTATTCTGCACCTAAATAGTCCCTAATTCTTGGACAATCTCAAACTCAACTTAGTATAACTAATTAGAACTTAAACCCATAGGTATGAATGTATTCTTGTTAATTATAATAAATATTTTATGACTATCTGATACTGATAACGAGGGTGGGCGCTGATACCTATAATTACAAGATATTAAGTTATCTTAGCTTAGGTATTGGCTGCAACTCTAACATACAACTTTACTTACCTCAGGCCATTTTCGATTGTAAACCTTGTATTTGACTTGAAGGTGCAAATAAACTATTTTTATTTTTATTTTTATTTTATTTATTTTTACTTTCCCGCCCCGGGCAGTGATTTTTCCGGGCTTCTTCAGCCGTCGTACTTCGTCAGCCGGGACTTCAGTGTTCGCCAGCCCCGTCATCCTTCCCTGTCGCCCTCTGTCTGTGTTTGTCTTGGTTATAGTCGTGGTTGGTGACGCTGTTCCGCACAATACTCTGTTGCCAGAGGCTCGTGGGGGGCGTTATGCGTTGGGTTGCGGGTACTGGCGCGTTGATCGCGGCCGTGTTTGCGTGTATTGGCGAGTTAGTCACGGCTGGTGTCGAAATGTAAGGCGCGTTAGTCGCTGCCTGGTTTGTAGGCGCTGAAGGGCGCTCTGATTTTGTGCAGTCCGTTGCCCCCTCCAGAATACGTTGGGGGCTGAACGCCGTGGCGGTGTGAGATTCCCCGGCCTGGCCGGGACCCACCTGGGTAGTTTTTTCGACTTTCTGCATTTCATCTTTTGGGGGTGGGCTTTTTTGGAATCGAGGTTACCCCTCCTCTGGGACCGACGGGACATAGGGATAGGAAGGAAGGCATTTGATGAGAGGGTGTAGGTAATTTGGGTTCACCCTAGTTCTGGGACTAGGCCTAAGGATTTGGGAAACGGCAGGAAATTAGTGGATAGGGATGGTTTTGTTAGGCGTTCAGGTTCATGGGAGGTAGGGTGTCTAGGTTACTCTGTTGCCTGAGCCTGGGATTGGGCCTTCGTGAACTTCTCTTGTGCGGGATCTCTTACAAGATGCTCCAGTCGGGATCGACCATTCTAGACGGTCCCGCAGTCGGAGTTGGGCTATCCGCAACCTGCCCACCCGCTCGGTTGCAAGAGAAGGAGTGCCTGGCGATCCGGGTCGCCCCACCGCAGATGTACGCATACATTCGCGTTGGAGCAATCCAGCTCGACCCGAGCAGTTGTACTGTCAAGGAAAGGTTGATGACCTGACGCTATCGACAAATTAAATGGTGACTTGGTAGCCATAAAACCAGGGCTGACAGATTTGGTGTAGCTGTAAACCCTACGAAGTGTCAGGCGATCATCATTGGCAGTTTTCGTAGTATTAGCAAAGTGGATGGTACAACCTTGCCACCAGTACTCTTCAATGGTACGATCGTTCCTTTTAGCACTGACGTGAAGCTTGCACATTGATAGTACCCTGAACTGGCTAACTCAAGTCGCCCGGGTAAGCCAGACGGTAACCGGAACGTTGCGGGCTCTGTACCGATAAAAATGTATTACTTTGGAGTACGAAGACAATGCTGGTGCAGTCCTTAATTTTCTTTATTATCAATTATGGTGATTTGTGCTACTATGACCTGAATGCAGATCTCGACAAACTTGACCGTCTACTCAATAACTGCTTTCGATTAATTTTAGAATATGCCTACGTCATTAAGTCCGCCTCTGTAAACTCATGTGCGTGAAGTATTAAATACCATTAACACTATTTATTAGTTTTTTTTTCATCAATGGATAATGGGAGAAATTTCATCCTGGAATTTAGGAGAAAAGGCCGGTTTTCCGTCTCCGGGTAGGCGCTATATCCGAAATAAATTATAAAATGGTATGAAAATATCTGCCAGATAATACATATATCCGGAGGTGGTGAAACAGGTCATAACAGTTACCTTACGGCCAAACCCAGTAACCTAAGACAGATCGCTACTGATGAACAAATAGCTGTTAACACGTTATAGGGCCGCATAATTTGGCTTTATTGGGACGTTAAATCCAGAGATTGATTGGTTTTTCTATTTCCAAAATTGAAGAACTCACGGTATCTTTGGTTTGTGCTAGATTCGTACCCCAACGTCATTTCGCAGAAGGAGGCTGCGAAAAGGGAGAACCTCGGCTCGAGAAGTGAATCAGTTAATTAACCGCAAGGTTACACGACTACATGAATCTGCAGGTAAGTTGTTGATAGAGCACTGACTAAAAGTCAGTAGAGCTCCTAATGTGGAAGACACGAACGCGAACAGCAAATAAACTACGTTTGAGAGCTGTCAGTGTCATTATTTTCTGTGGAATATTGACACGGACAGCTCTTGAGCGCAGTTTGGATGTGCTGATCGCGTTCATTTTTATTTGTGAATTTGGCACATAGACTGGACGCGCCTATCACGTGTATCACGCACACAGTCATGCTACATGATTGTCTTTCCTACTAATTCTTGGGGTTGGTTATAAATACCGGCAAAGTATAATTGGGTTTTTACATCGTCCCCTTATGTACGGGACTAGAACTTAAACTATAACTGGCGATTTGTGTGTGTATCTACACCCGTTGTATGAATGAAGGCTGTGCCCCTGTGGTGTCTTCTTAGGAAACATACTTATAGGTAGGTACACCTCTGCACAACACATCGGAGAATACAAGCGTGATGTTATCTTAAGTTACCGAACGAAAAATAATTTTAATTTTAGAAACATGAACTCCCTAGTTTCATCTCATAGGGTAGGGGCGCCACAATAGCAGCGATAAGTCTGTTGTTGATGGAGAATATGGAGTGGCAGCAACCTGAGATTAGCACGTGGGTGCTTCAGCTAGTCAGTTGATGCATCCGGTGCAGTCCAGGAATTCGGTGTAGAACAGAAACAACTTAGGTAGTCGATTGCACAGTTTATTACTCAGCATAAACATAGCAGCAATTACAACAACATTCTAAACACTGATAATAAAGATTATAGTGGATTAATTATTAATACGCACTTACATCAAGGAGGTTCAAGACAAGAAGGAAAGCTAATATATTAAGTGTCAAACAAAACTGACACTGACAGACAATCGGAACCATAGATATTGTTAGGATTACATGCTTAATATACCAATTCAACAAAGTCCCCTCTTTGAGGAGTGGTTGGAGAGGTGCCACAGCGGCGGCGTCCTCACCTTCCGACTGACGCAGGTCCTCACAGGACATGGCAGGTTCCTGTTTCGCATAAGGCGGGAGGAAACGCCCGGGTGTCACTATTGTGTGGATCGTCTGGAGGACACGCCGAGCATACGGTGGAGGTCTGCCCAGCTTGGGTAAGGCACCGCCATGTCCTCGCGGAGGCGATCGGCGGCGGCGATCTCTCGCATCTGGCCCTGGTCCAGGTCATGGTATCGAGCGAGGGCCTCCTCCTTCTGCGAAGCAGTAATAATTGCGATGGAGGAGGTGGAGCGCGTAAGGGAAAGAGCCTTGCGCCCTCACGCCCCTAGTCGCCGCAGGAGACGCCCTGGGCGTCGGGAGTCGCCTTCAGATTCCCGGCCACTGTAGGCGCGGACTTGCGGACGGCGAGCAAAAGGTAGCTCGCCGTCCGGTAATGACCAGGCCCGGGTCGACGGCGCGTCGTGTTCCACGCACGCCTCAAAGAGATGTCAGCACACAGTGACGGGGTCCGATAGGGCCGACACCTCAGGGCCGCGGGATGTTCTAAAGACATACCGTGGCCCGGGCACAGGCAACTGAAGGAACATGGGTGGGTTTTAGTCAGTAAATTCTGACACGCCCTCCCGCTCCACCCAGAGCGAGAGAAGTCATTTGATGATTTGCAAACTTAAGATACCTTTGTTACAATACTCGTATTTAGGTGTTTTGAATACGTGATTGTAATAAATGTAAGAAAAGATAAGACAAGATAAAGTATTTATTTGCGTAAAACATGGTATATAAAGGTGTTAAATACAAAATATGGAATATGTATGTAATCCAAATATGCCGTTTTTATATGTAAATTTTTATCAAATTACTATCAAAACGTGTTTCACTCGAGTTAATACGACATCCTGGCCAAAAGATGGCAGTAGAGGCCTTTCAAGTGTCTTTAGTGCTCAATGTGCAAGAGTGCGCATAGTCGTCGTGTACAAGATTGACAGTCTTTTTTATTTAAGTTAATATGTCGTCTGTTATGACATGTGTTTACTTCTATGCTTATAAACTAATTATTTACATGTTTAGGATGTCAAGGAGACAAATAACAACGGGGAGAAAAAGTTTGGATTCGAGCGTAACCGAAGAAGCTCGTCAAATTGCCGTATTTTTTAAAGTCTTAAATTTTAAGTAGCTCTTCACAATAAGAATACTGTAATAACTTTTAAAAAAGAATGAAATACCGTTTCTCAAGACTGTTAAACCAAAGAAGCCAGCAATTGTACCCAAAAATAAAAATTGGGAAATTCCAGGTTGCTTTGAAGTGTAGAGAGATCCAATTATTAATTGTTATTATTTACTGGATCGAATGTATTTCATGCAAAAACTGCTACGTAAAGTGCACAGCCTACATAGGCCATGGTAGCTTCAATTGTGACATTTGTTAGTGATGAACCTACGTGCGCGAACTTGCACATCTGGCAATGCTCTCTTGTACGGGGATACGTTCTGTAAAAGTGCGTATTAAGTTCTTAAACCGTTACCTTTGATTTGTTTTGTTTGTTGTCTTTCTAGTAATATAACTTAAGTAACTGAATACAGACTGATGTTGTTGTTGTTGTTGTGATGTTGTTATAACTGTTTCGTTTTTTTTTAGAGAACATAATAGTATAAGTGCGCAGTGTTGCACACCCCTACCCTATCAGTACTCAGAAATAGAAGATATTCTATGCTATTCTATGGCATGGATACATGTTACATCTTACAAATAGTAGGAAGGGGACTAGTAGCTATTTGTTAATGATCGAGAAGGTACCTAATTATCTAGGCCGCCTAAGTAATACTAAATATACGATAAGTACTTAATTAAAGTCCCGCATCCCGCGCTAATCTTAAGATGGGAGCTTATGTAAGTAAGCGGATTGGCGACTCAGTCGCAGTACCGTTGTCCTTTAGTTCCTGTTATCTGGGCAAATTGGACGATTTGCATGGGAATGCAACGGTTTCACTTTGCAGGTAACCTCCTTTTTTAACCAGTTCCCCGATCTATTTAAAGCTTTTCAAGAACGGCATTCGACAGCAGAGATAAATAAATTAAAGGATGAGGTCTACGGGCTCTACGGCACCTGCAGTTTGTCTCAACTATCTAGGTCTTCCTACGACACATTCAACATCCTGCTTTACGACAATTTTATGTACAGCGAGACGTTCGGACCGACATAAAATAAAACTAGGTGTGGTAGAAAGTAGGCCAGACCTGTTTGTGGAGAGCTAACAGTTTCTAGCTCTTGTCTAGAAAAGGTGTCTGGGGTGTCGTTAAAAGTGTGTAAAGTCCTTATAAGTTGGTATTAATTTCTATTATGAGTATGACTGATTAAGTACACAATTAATCTAAATAAAGAGTGATGGCACTCATAAGTTTTATGGGAGGTTTTTTATTTTTATTTATGCGAGTTCCTGCACAAAATGGACAGATGCCTAGAAAAATACCAAGTACCATTTTAATTGCACTTTCGCCAAACATAAACCGGTCGATTATACCTAAAACAATCTTAACCGAGGTAGGTACAAAAAAGTAAGTATGTAGGTTTCGAATGCACAGCTCTTCGTGTTCTTCTTATTTCCTAATAGAGGAGTATGTAATTTGTTTGAAAAGTTCATAAAGGTATGTAGCATGTTGATAGCTTTCAGGGAACCTGTTAGTTTACGTAAAGAAAGTCTGTAAATATTTTAATAATTATAATAATAATAATAACAAATAAGAAGCTGGCAACACCGTGTCAACAAAACGTCTCGTTTTCTCATATAAGTAATTTTAATTGTTAAAAGTTATTTCACCTAATATATCAAGACATTTTTATTTTGGAGTAAACCTAAAACGCCGAAAACTATAGAAAATTCAAAAAAGACGTCGAAACTACAACATAATGAAATTCAATAAAAAACTACCGCATCGGAGGTGACATGACAGATGTCACCTCAACATCGTAAAACATTATGAGCCAAAATATGAAACCGAAGATGAAAAAATGTTGACGAGGTCAGCTTCCAGACGAGCACGGCTACCACCTCCGGACTCTTCGCTCAGCTCCGCCTCGCCGCCGCCGGATTCCAGCTCCACCGTGAGTGCTGTGACGACACCGGCCGCGGTAGTTGCGTCGAGCTCGAGCGACGAGTATTTTTCCCCGCCGACGTCGCCAACACCTGTTCGTCGGCAGGGGAGAGGCCGGCCACCGAAGAGCTTGGGACTTAGGGGCCATCCGGCCCCGAGCCGGGTCCACGCTGCCGGTGGTTGTGTGCAGCGCATGAGATGGACTCAGTCTATGAACGAGAACGTCATGCGCGCATATTGTGGGTCTACAGAGGGGGGAACTCACCTCACTGCGTACCGTGATAGGATGCTGTCTCCTTTTCAGGAACTAGAACCAACCGTCAGCGTCTCGGCCCAACGACTGTCGGATCAGGTGCGGGTCATCCAACGCAATCATAGGTTGGACGATGCCGCACTTGATAGGCTGCGCTCAGAGATACTGAGCAACCTTATCGTCTCGACTCCGGCACACACCGCGGTACAAGCGTCAACCATTGATCTACCGCGGTCCAATCATGGTGTTGAAGAAGAAGATGATAGGGTTACCACAGTAAGTAGCCAATGCAACGACCGATTGAGGAGCGCACTGGAGGATGCGTTTCGCGAGTATAGATCCACTCCAACCGAACTTAGACCGCGATTACCACGCCTACCTATGCACAAAAAAAATAGGGCGCTGGTGTGTGCCCTGGACTCGCAACTTAAGAATGTGTTCGAGAGCAGCGAGGATCTCGTTGATACACACTCGATCCTGTATTGCGCGGCTGTTGCGGCATGTCGTTTAGCTAACGTCAAGTTTCCAAACTGTGACGGAGCTGCTCGACCAAAACCATCCGTACCAGCCTGGCAATGCAGGATCGAGCGTCGTATCGATGGAGCCAGGGTACTCATAGGCAAACTATACTGTTTCTGGGAGGGCAATACAAGACCACGAGTGATGCGCTTTGTGAGGCGGGCATTTGCGGGGACTGAAATAAACCCTCGAGAATACATGTCCCGTGTCACAGAGCGCATCGACTTCCTGAAGCAGAAAGTTTGTGCATGGGCGAGCCGTATTCGTCGGTATAAGCGGCGGGTTGATCGATACACGCAGAATCGCATGTTCCAGAGCGATGAAAGGTGGGTATATAGAGCTTGGGAGCGACCTGAACAAAATTTGACAGACGTGTGCCGCCCAGATGATGCCGCCACAAGTGCATTCTGGCGCAGCATCTGGTCAGTACCCGTCTGTCACACTGAGGCTGACTGGATGCAGGATGTCGAGCGAGTGTGTGAAACTATACCAGAAATGGAAACAGTCCTAATTACGCCATCAGACGTTGCCAGAGCAGTCCGTCCGTTACCGAACTGGAAATCGCCAGGGCCGGATTGATTGCACAACTTTTGGTTGAAATGGCTAATTAGTTCGCACACTAGCCTGGCATCTCAGTTCCAGTCAGCCTTAGAGTCTGGGTCGCTACCGCAGTTTCTATCAACAGGCGTTACCCACCTGCTCCATAAGTCAGGTAGTCCCACGGAACCCAAGAATTATAGACCGATCACGTGTTTGTCGACGATCTATAAACTTCTTACATCCATTTTGAGATCGAAAATTAATACATACATTGACAGTAACTCGATTATGTCTGCCTCTCAGAATGGATGTAGGAACGGGTCCCGAGGTACTAAGGAGCTACTCCTCATCGACATGGCCATTAGCCAACAGGTTCGTCGCTCCCGCAAGGATCTGTCGACATGCTGGATAGATTATAAGAAGGCCTACGACTCGGTGCCACATACATGGCTTGTGAGGGTGCTGGAGTTATACAAGATAGATGCAACTCTACGCACCTTCCTTAAGTCCTGTATGGGGCAATGGAGGACGGTCCTTCGCTATCCGGGGTGTCAACAGATCCAGGGGAATGACGAGCCTGTCTGGATTAAACGGGGAATATTTCAGGGCGACAGTTTGAGTCCACTTTGGTTCTGCTTAGCTCTGAATCCTCTAAGCACACTGCTGGAGGATTCAGGTCTAGGCTATCGGTTGAAGAGAGGTGGTCAGGTCATATCTCACCTTCTTTTCATGGATGACTTGAAAATCTTTGCCCCCAACAAATTGCAACTGATGGAGTTACTAAAGGTAACTGAAACATTCAGTAGCGCCATCAGGATGGAATTTGGTGTGGACAAATGTGCAATCATGCATGTTAAGCGAGGTGAGATTATGGAATCCGAAGGTATTCAACTTTCGGATTCCATACACCTTAGATCCCTCTCTTCATCCGAAAGCTACAAGTATTTGGGTATGTCGGAAGCGTTAGGCATCAACGTTATTAACATGAAGCAATCGTTGAAGGAGCGCTTCTTTGGCCGCCTGAAGAAGGTATTAATTAGTCTTCTTTCGGGCGGAAACAAGGTGCGCGCCTTCAACGGTTGGGTCATGCCGATTTTGATGTACTCTTTCGGCATACTCAAATGGACCCAAACCGAACTTGACGCCCTGGATAGGCGGGTCCGTACACTTCTGACCGCAAACCGGATGCATCACCCACGATCATCGGTGATGAGACTGTACATCCCGCGAAAGTGCGGGGGTCGAGGCTTTTTAAATGCGAAAGCCTTCCACAACCGCGAGGTGTGCAGTCTCAGGGAATATTTTTTAAAAGCCGAATTGGGTATGCACCGTGATGTGGTCGCAGTGGACAAGGGGCTTACCCCGCTCTCCATGGCTAAAGAGAACTGGCACAAACCTGTAGTACTTACTACCGATGACCGTAAGGCGGTATGGCAAAGCAAGGAGCTTCACGGGCGCTTCTATCGGGCTCTTCATGAGCCTGGTGTAGATTTCCTAGCGTCCGTATCCTGGCTACGTTTTGGTGACCTTTTCGGGGAAACTGAAGGTTTCGTCTGTGCAATTATGGACGAAGTTATCTTGACGAATAACTACCGGAGACATATTATGAAGGACGGGACGGTTGACGTGTGTCGGGCATGCCACCGTCCAGGTGAGTCCATCAGACATATTATCTCTGGTTGCTCTCGTCTGGCTAACGGCGAGTACTTGCACAGGCATAACCAAGTAGCCAGGATTATTCACCAGCAACTTGCTTTGCAATACAAACTTGTGGATTCTGAGGTACCGTATTACAAGTATGTACCCGACCCAGTTATCGAAAATGACCTTGTCACGTTGTACTGGGATCGGTCTATCATTACTGACAGGACTATTATCGCTAATAAGCCTGACATAGTAGTGATAGATCGATTAGCGCGCCGCACAATGATTATCGATGTTACCATTCCACATGACGAGAACCTCGTGAAAGCTGAGAAAGAGAAACAAATTAAATATCTCGACTTAGCACACGAGGTTGTTGACATGTGGAATGTGAGCTCGGCTGTCATTGTGCCGATTGTCGTATCGGCCAATGGCCTGATGGCAAAAAGCCTCGACCAACATCTCTCGAAGCTTTCGTTAGGCGGTTGGATCAAGGGCCTGATTCAGAAGGCAGTACTCCTCGATACGGCTCGCATTGTGAGGAGGTTCCTGTCTCTGGAGCCCTAACCACCAGTAGCTTGGACCCTGCTCCCGCTACCGGCGGACCACTATTTTTTATATTTTTAAATGTTTTTTTTTTAAAGTTGTTTTATAAAAATATTTAAAAATGTATTAGAATAAGGATAAAAATAAATAAACGACATAATAATAAATATTCATTGCGTTTCGTTGTCGTCGTCGTCATCGTTACAGTCCCTTGCAATACCTACAGCATCTTTCCCCCAAATAATTAGCCCAGAAAGGAACAAATAAAGTAAATAGTTACCGTTTTACCGTTTTATCGGCGACGATGCGATGGTGCAAGTAAGTAGGTGGAAGATACAGTTAGTTGAAAGCTGTCCGCTGCCCATCAGCGACAGGTTGGTCCACCGCACCCGATCTGTGTCACCGAACGCCCATTAACTTATTATTAATTGATATTAACAGAGTAGTCTTGTTGTTTGATGAGGAAATGTTTGGTTTGTTCAAAAGCTCGACTCCGACTATCTAGGGCATATTTGTTTTAACGAAAATAGGTACATCGCAAAGCTTTTGCTTGTAGTTTCAGGGTCTTAGAGGTAGGTAGGTACTTAGGAATTTGAAGGATGCTACAGTAACCCTCACACTGTAATAACATACAACCTAATCTAAGAATTATAACCACAGGGTAATTGGTAATATGTTTGCAATCCATGGGACTGGCATGTACACCTGTATAAAAGTCCCTAAAAAAAATAAAGGGAAAAAAAAAACAAAAAATTTTTTTGCAATCCATTAAGGGAAGAGGAGGTAATTTTCGAGTATTTTGATAATTTATATTTTTTGGTGGTACATAACTTTTTTTGAGTAAGCAAATAAAGTAACAATGCATGCCTCTACTTCAATAAGTACATATTAATCAATCATAAAATGACAATTATCTTTTATAGTTTTTAAATCAGAGTTACAAATCGTTACAATTTTCATAATGTTGAGCAGGTTATTTGGCAAAAATTATCGAGTTGTTAACAAAAAAAAAAACATGGATGTACTTTATCGGCAGAACATTCCAAAAACATGTAAAACTTCTCAGCTATCCAACGAGATGCAAAAAGATCTGAACCAGATATCTTAAAAAATATAAATGTCTAATTACTCGAAAATGGTTCACATTTGCATAGGTATCAGGAGTCATTTGGTTTCAAATGACCTCTCCTACATCCCTTTAATGGGTTGCCGACATATTACCAATAACCCTGTTATATAGAAACTTAAGGGAATTCCAAAATTAACAACAGTTTGAAAATGTCTATATACCCTGCAAAACTCCTCCTCTCTGATCTCTGACGACTCCTCTTTGATCATTTTTGTTGGTCTGACGTTGGATAAATGATCAATTAATTAAATACCATAATATTCTACGCTCCACTAGTCAAAGCAAAACTCGTCGTCTATGGCTAAAAATAACTTGTTCTCAATTCTTTTAGCCGTTTGGTTTGCATTCGATAGCAGAGGTTAACGGGTTATTGGGTTGAGTCGATGGCCTCATAATATAACTTCAATGAGTACCTACTGTTCTAAAAATATAATGTAAACAAGAAATTATCTGATAAATCAGGATTACATTATTACATTAACGAAGGATAGGCTTAGGTACTTGTTATAGTTAAAATGGGAATCAGTTGTATAATAATGTCCGTGTTAACATAACGGATGATACCTGTGTATACCTGTATTTATTACACAATTCTGTTGTGTTATACCAGTTTAACAACGACGGGTCGCGCGGTTAGTCGAAGCCGCGTCTGGCTGTACCGCTATCTGAGCAAATAAATAAAAGATGCAGCGGAGAACGGATACATAGCGGGTCCCACAGCCGCAACCGAAGTTCAGTGCGCCCACAGACACCTTCCGCAATGGTCAACTACAGACGAGTGGTGTGCGAGGTGGCGTTGATGGCCGCGATGGTGGCGCTGGTGACGGCCGCGCCGACACCCGATTGCGCCATGAAGCACTACGACCAGCGACAGAATGGTTCGGAGAACTACAGGCTGAACATCGATGGTGTGGTGATCGCAGTGGCTCCCGCCGAGTCCTTAATCTCCGCTCTCGGAGACATGGACGACCTCCTGGATCTCGCAATGGAGGAGTACAACACTGAGTACAAGCCTAAGCCACCCCATGGTTCCCCGTCCGAGTCGCCGTCGATCCAAGTGATTTCTCTGCCAGTGCCAGAAGTGAAGCCACAAGAAGAGAAGCCTGCTGAGGAGAAGCCACAAGAAGTGAAGTCTGAGGTACCAACGAAGCCCGCGGAGCCAGCATCCCCGTTGAGTGACGTCAGCATGGGCAACGAGATGAAGATCCAGAAGAAGGACGCGTCGATGAGGAAACAAGAGAAAGCACAAAGGTAAAAACTTTAATATCTGACCAACATATTCCCCTTCAAACTACTTTTCCAGTATAAGTATTCCTGTGGAACACTCAAAGTCGAATAAGTCAAAGCCTAGTGTTAACCACGAAACTTTTATTGAAACTGCGTATGTCTAGTTCCAAAAACTTAATAATTTTAATAGTTGTGCATGATTCTTTAAACTTAAAAGCGCGGAAGCAAAAAACTGATACATTCTATGTTTTTCTTTTTATTCCCAGATAATCGCGAAAATATAGTTAACAGGTAAAAAAATCGTTTCCCTTATTTTCTTAAGTTCATTTGGAATCATGCAAAACTCATTTATTTTAAGGAACTTTATTTCAATATTGCTTAAGTCCTGTAGATAAATGAGTCTATGAAACATGGATAAACGATTTCCTAATGTAAAATTAAATAATACCAGTTTAAAATGATCGCAATTAGTTGTATGTTTTAGGAACTTCTATTTATTTGGTTATTTCTTTCACAGACTGAAACATCGCCTGGCAAGCTTCCTGATGCCGCTCCTGAGAAAAGCACGCCATCATTAACGACAATAGAAGAAAAATGTGACCAATTAACGACTAATCAACAGTTTTGTGAATTAATAGCGAGTTCCTATAAACAAAACGAATCGCTTGAGATACCAATGGTACTTTAAACATAAATAATGCTCCTAAAAGTGAGATTTTCTTACTACGTTCGCTATAAACACAGCCTCACAATCTTTAATATTGACAAATCAACCATTGGTAAAATATAGGAATCGTGCGTTAAAATTTACAGTTAATCTTCAGTTTATATTAGTTAGTAAATATTGTACGAAGACATAGCCATGGAAAGATGCATTTATTTTAGTTTGTAAGTTAAATATTAGAAAAGTACGTTAGCGTGTACATTGTTTCGTTGAAAATAAATAATAATTCTTATTGAAAAATCCCTAAACCTTTGTTTCTTTTCGTAACACAATAAAATCAATAGATCACGATTTACCACAGTGTCACTCAGGAACATTGATAAATTGAACTTTCCTGAAAATCTCAATGATCTAGGTACTTATAGAAATGATCTATTATTGATGATCAAGAAGCATTTACTATCAATGACCTTTTGATATCATAAAACTCACCTCAGCTCAAAATATTTTATAGAAAGGGGGGCGAAAGACTTCTTAGGTATTGTAAAACCTAGAGCTTTGTAACAATAAATATATGAATATGATTTTTTGATATATGTACATTGTTCAATACAGTTTATAGTATAAACTTAGTATAAAGTCAAAGCTTTAAACACTTTCAGTCTTTCCATTGACGACTTACAAGTAGGTAGTAAACAAATAGTTAAAGGCCGCATTCCGAAATAATCGCTGACAGCGCTCACATCGATAATTTGCGTACCTACCGATTTAGATATCACGATTATGACAGCTGAAAAGATCACAGTGATATTTCTAAAGGGCATGGTCGGCGTTATCGCAAGATGGCGCATGTCATGACGTCATCTATGACGATTCACATGACATCGTTATCGCGCTCACGCTAATTCGGTTTGGACGTAGGCGCGCTCAAATCGATTCCAGCTCAATTCGGAAAGCGGCCAAAGTTTGCTAATGATTGTTAACATAAATACATTTTAATAGATAGAATAGATTATGCACCAAGAAGATGAAGCAGTGTCTTTTGTCGCGGACTTCGAATTGAATCCCTAGCGTAACGAAGGATTCTAGGGTTAACTCCCGAGTGGAGCAAGGATCCTGAGTGCAGCGAGGGATTCAAGCTCGCCCAAGACGAAGACACGTTTTTTTATCCCCGAGGAGGATACTCTACTTTTCGCACCTACTGCGAGGTAATAAATTGATTATCGAATTTTGAGTTTATGAAACTGTTTATTTATATTAACCCAGTATCCACACCTTAGGGTATTTTACCATAAATTTAGGGCATTTTTACGCGTTTAGGGTATTTTTAAGGTAGAAAATTATTTGGAGTATTAATTAGAGTTTTCAACATTCTATAAAAATACAAGGATTTTTATAGAATGTTGAAAACTCCTTGCAAGCAAATTGGTGATTGATTGAATACGTGTTTCCGAACGTACATAACTTGTTGTGAACTTGTGACGATGTACCGTTCTATTCAGTCTTCCGCTAGCACAAGAATCTATTTATGACAGACTAGATTTCGAATTAAATGTACGATTTCATGAAAAAAATTACTGCAGATGACATAGAAGCCCAGACTACTATGGATGCATTCCAAGAATGTTTGGAAACGGTGTAATAGTTTAGCTATTAGTTTATAAAAAAAATCATTTATACGTAAATTGATTTGTTTATGTTTAAAAAGTTTGGGTAAAAACAAAAAAAAATGTGCCTAATATAGGGTAATTTAGCCGCGCGTTAGGGAAAGAAAATCGGAGGTGGTAACACACACCGGGGAATACCTAGATAGGTACACTTTAATACATTTCATATTAACGATAACGTAAAAGCAAAGACAGGGTTATGTTTTTCATGCGAATAATCTATGTACTTATCTTTGTATGTGGAATTCTTTATATCCTCGAAGCATCCTAACGGCCGGTGGATTCGAATAAAAAAAAACATCGTTTATAAATAGAAATAATTTCTAAACGTTTCATGGCACTTTTAACTTCATTATTAAAAGCTTTTGCACATTACGATTTCTCATGAACACACAAAACGGAGTGCCTGAATATGTGCTTATTTTTTCTGGTTAATAAAACTTAGTCGTGTAAACTCGTGTTCTAACAATCCTGCGTCACATAGGTAGGTCACAAGTATGTCATATAAATATTGGTTTCGTGCGAGAATCGAGACTGAGAATTGTAGCGTAATCAAGCACCGCTCTCGGGCTCTCTTTCATTATGTTCATGACTGTACCTTCGAAAACAATTATGTGGTTTCTTTTGCACCGAATATCTCTACTGCAAACAAATGGAGACAATATTGTATTTACTCATCCGTACGAAACCCGCAACAACACATTTTACGTCGGTGCCATGTGCTATCACACTTGATAAAACTGAGATAAAATGAATATATTACAGCTATAATTTAAGGCTCTCTCCAAACATAGGGCACCATAAAACGCTCAGTTTTTGTCGCACAGTGAGATGCATTGGTACATATTACAAACCAAAACTTGGTGGCCATTCGATTCAACTAACATCAAACGCATCGCTTTTTTTAAATAATTTGAACGCGATGTGCGTTTGTAAATTACCTAAACATTTATTTTTACTGCGTCTTAACAGCCATTCAAGTGTAAACTAAGCTTGAAACGTTCCTTTGTTTCAATCATGTATTATGTGTAGGTAGGTATCTACGATGTGTTATGATACCGATACTAATCAGCAATCGAACTCTGAACCCAAACGATGCATCTAAAGACTTTTCTTAGAACTATGACATCTACCAAAAGAGCACTTCATAAGTTTATAGAATGAGTCTTTTATGAACGAGACTATATACATTCTGTGTACTAAGTATCGGGAATTTGTCAATAAATCAAAAAATACAAATTATTCATCTAAATTTATTTTATCGCCTTCAAAGTAGGCCCCATCGCTTGCAATACAACATCTCCACCGCTTCACCCAGTCTTCCATACATTTTTCATAGGCTATTTGCGGTATGGCCTTTAGCTCATTCAGCGAATTTTCTTTTATGGCTTCTATCGACTCAAAACGTTTTCCTCGAAGTGGTAATTTTAACTTGGGAATTAAAAAAAAGTCAGACGGAGCCATATCAGGTGAATACGGTGCTTGGTCGAGAACTTTTGTTGAATTTTTCGCTAAAAACTCTTTCACTATAATGGCTGTGTGTGATGGTGCATTATCGTGGTGCAGCATCCATGAGTTGTGTTGCCACAAATCTGGACGTTTTCGGCGGATACTCTCACGCAAACGCTTCATGACGCCTAAATAATATTCTTTATTCACTGTTTCTCCCTCTGGAAGGAATTCGGAGTGAACCACACCACGGTAGTCAAAAAAAACTGTCAACATCACCTTGATTTTGGAGCGACTTTGCCGCGGTTTTTTGGGTTTCGGCTCATAAACCCATGTCTCGTCGCCAGTTATTATACGTTTCATAAAGGTCGGATCCGGAGAAGCTCGGGAAACCATGTCTTCAGCGACATGCTTTCGCTGCGCTTTTTGAACAAAATTGAGCTCTTTTGGAACTAGTCGAGCGGCGACGCGTTTCATGCCTAAAATGTCAATGAGAATGTTGTGGACGGGCTTAAAAGATATTTTCACCTCACTAGCCAACTCTCTCAGACTCATACGTCGATTTTCGAGCACTAGCTTCTTGATTCTGTCGATGTTTTCTTTGGTCGTAGCGGTTGAAGGTCTACCAGAACGAGGTAAGTCTACTACTACTTCTCGGCCTTCTTTAAAAGCCTTATACCATTCATAAGCCCTTGTTTTCGATATACACGATTCGCCGTAGGTATTTCGCAACATTTGTAGTGATTCACCACATGAAATATCATTTGAAACACAAAATTTATGGCACACTCTTTGTTCAACAATATTTTCCATTGTAAAAATCGCCGAGGACTCAAAACTATGACCAACAAAAAGTGTAGTTTAAAACAAATTAAATGACAGATCCCGCTCAAATTTTGCGCGCTAAATCAGTACAGTGCTACCAACCTGCAGTAAAAAAATTAGAACGACCTCTTTTACGCGGGTCTTTTTATTGACATATTCCCGATACTTTTTACACAGAGTAGTATATATAATCTAAATCATAACCTCATGATTTCCTCGACTTTTTTTTTGTTCCGGTGCGGAAAATCCTCTAGGATGTCCTCAGCCCTGTGGCAGGCGGAGGGGTCTGTCAGACTCTTACTAACTAAAAACCAACCCGGTGTTCCATCTCACAACATACGATTCTTCCGCAACGCCGCCTCGGCGGGTATCCTCTGCGGGGAGAGTAAGGTATTTGGCTCCCTTCGCAAAGTCTAAGAGGGGCGCGCGTGGAACACTACGCGCCGCCACCTCGGGTACTAATATTAATGTATGGGTGGCGGCGGACGTCACCGAGTCCGTCGCCCCTGGGCCCATTTAGGTGGTCTGGAAAAGGGCGTTGTCCGCCCTCCACCTATGTGCGCCTGCTGCGGATCGGGAGAGTGGGCGATCTCTCTCTGCCTTTCCGCAGCCTCCTTCTGCAAGATCACTGTTTCTCAGAAGGAAACCACCGCGTTCCAGGACTACTTGCTGCCGACCATCGAATTCTGTCATGAGGGCACGGCACAGTTCCTCCCAAGCGGCACACTCTGCCAGCGTATGCCACGCCATGTCCTCCCTGCAGTCGACGCAGTGGTGACACCGGGCGTCCGGCTCCCTGTTTATGCGATACATTTATTTCCCGAAACATCCATGCTTCGAGAGTACCTGCATCACCCGAAACGACAGACAGCCGTGCCTCCTCCTGAGCCTGAGGTCGAGCACCGGCCGGACCGCCTCGATGGTGACGAGGCCGGTGGTAGGCCGTGAGAGCCTGTCCCGGCATTCCGCCAACTGCGCGAAACAGCGACCGACGCTGCTCCATATGGTGCTGTATCGGCCGCTCGCCCCACGCCCTCGCTTCCTCGCGCTACCGATACAGTGACGAGAGCACCTTCGCCTCTAGGTCCCAGGGCCGGGATCCAGGCAGTGCACAAGCCGCCTCGTAGGAGATCGTGTGATACCCTCTTATAACTCTGACGGCCATTGCTCTCTGCGGCTTTCGCAGAAAAGCGATGTTTACCGGCCGTCAGGTCAGCCACCCAGATCGGGGCTCCATTTAGCCGGGGCCATCGATCTCACGATCCCTACGTAGAGCCGCCTACAAGCGGAGCTCGGGCGCCCCGGTATTGGGGATTAGCGTTGACAGCGCCCCAATCGCGCCCAACAACACGCCCACTGGAAGTGGGGGCCGAAATCCCACCGGCTGTCGATGATTTAGATTATAAATCATCGACACAAATCGACCGTTGCAATCAATGCAACGGTCGCCGCGCCCGCAATCTACGACCAGCGCCAGGATGGCGAGGTCAACGTGCAAGCTGACGTGCAGAACGTGGTGCTACTCATCGCTGTACCCAAGAAGTTACCGGTCAACATCTTCGACATGTTCTCAAAGAGCCACAACCCACCATGAAGCACCAATCCCAAGTACTTCATGGTGGGTTCGACAGCGATTCGAACCCCCCCGACCACTACGAGTGAACCGGGCGGTGGTACCGGCCGGGGACCATGAAATACCATGGCCTCCGACTTGTTGAGGGCCAGTCTCCAGGCCTAGGCTCCGTATTCGGCTCACCGCCTGTGAGACCGCAGCCGTCGCCAGAAACGCTACCTCCCTGTGTCCTGTGGGATTTCCTCGACCTGACTCAGCCTCACTTAGGTGGTTTGATATTCATAGTTGCAATTTTACTCTAAACAGTTTCCTCAGTCGAGGTGTGTTTGAGTTGAGGAACAAACTGTCAAATATAAGGTACGTCCTTGGGCCTCAAGGTAGTCAACAAGTAAGTTTTAACCAAAACACGCATGGTTTATCCGATTTTATGTATTTTGAAGAGGTAATTAAATATTGAAGTATTCGTGACGTATCACCTCGACGCGCACTCATTCGAGGGAATTCATAATTTCCTTAATCTGATGACTGTAAATACCGATTTTGAGGGTCTTCCGAGACACGCATTAACGCCTCCTCGACAGACTTGTGAGTCGAGAAGCTTTGGAGGTTACTACTTTCATATGGGTGTATATATAGGAGACTGGGTACGGTTGAAGCAGGGTACGGTTGAAGCAACGCTAATAACTCTTAAACTATTAGCGGTGGGGTAATTGAATTACCGGCCGCGTCTCTGTCTTCCCTTGTGGGGTACAATTAACGTTATGAAAGTAACTCTTTACGGATATCAATGTTTGGCACACAGTTACACCATGACATAGGTAGTTAAGGCAGTAGGCACACAGGTAAACATTCCCGTCGGATAATTTATATTTGAAACTTCAACTAAACCAGAGATGGCCAGCTGAGATAGCTGAGTATGTAATTGCTTCAATTAAATTAGGTACCAATTTCTAGACATGTAAAGATAAATGTACGGTCCCCTTAACAGCCTCTTCGTTATCATTCAGGGCGTGACTCTTCCGTTAGTTCTCTTGATGAGTGTTTTCTGAAATAACGTTCACTAGGTGGCTGCACTGAGATGTCAGGTCCAGGCACTTGTCCAAAGTTTCAATTTGTTTAATTTTTTTATTAGGTGTGACTGAATGATGAATGAATGAATGAAACGTATGATTAACGTTATCATCCATTGTATATTCATCGTTGAAATGGAAGTCCTTTAGTCAAAGTGGCTCCTAAAGTGGATGTTTGCCCAACAACAGTGACTCCCATATTCAAAATTAATTAATTTACGTTATACGTCCATGTTTGGGTCACAGAAATTCATATTATGTGAACAGAATGTTAACTTAATGAGTCCAGCAGTTATGGAGCAAATAAGCTGTGCCAGACGGACAGACAGACAGACACACGAGTGATCTTATAAGGGTTCCGTTTATTTCATTAGGACATACGGAACCCTAAAATCCAAACACTCACTAATGCATATTTTTTATTTGTAAGAAAAGCTTATGACATCCCTGATCGAAAAAGAACTTATACAGGTCTGTACCTACCAACCACCTAACTTGTCTTCTCTCTAAAGGTGTGCTACCGTCACCTGCGTTCTCTAAGGATATTTACAATGTACGTGAGCTATAAAAATAAGTAGTACTGATATAAAAGGTTAGCTGTATTCTTTGACCAGAACAAGACATTTTAAGAAAACGACAACAATGCGAAGAACATAACGGGACAGAGCCAAACGACTCGAGTATTTAGCTGAGCCCGACAGCCGTGCCCCCATAAAGATCTCATAAGTTACCACCCAAGTAACATTGTGGAATACAATAAATGATTGAGTATGAGTATTTACATTCTGAGTTATTCGATCATCGTATGTTGGTGTTTTGCGCAGTTGATGCAGTACCCGAGGTGCTTAGATCCTATCTGTACATCGAGTGTGCAGGCGAAACTCGGTTATCGTATCAATGACCCGCGGTCACTGTCACGCGCGAGACAAGCCCTGCGACTCCACGGCATGCCACGACACGACATTCACTACTTTCCTGTTTGTTTTGACGGATACATCCATCACAAAGTCATCTAATGTAGAACGCGATGCTTCACGAAAGTCCTAGATTTCATAATGACCGTGTTTTGACTGTCGAAACTAGAAATTCACCATCGCTGGAAAACAACACAGCATTTTACAGCACCGGTAACACCACCCGTAAAGTATTAAAATTGTAACAATGGAACCTAACGGGAACTATGTTGACTCATTTAACCCAAGTTAACAAACATTGATAATTCGCTGTGGTCATAAAATTCTAAATTGATAACTAATACTTAGGCATCATCCGTTGAATTAGGTCCACACAGTATTCATGTCGTGTTAACCGTTACACTGTGCTCGTTTCGAGCGTCAGACTGGTTCGCGGGTGGCTGGTAAAAGCGGCGCGGGAGCATGCGGCGCGCAGTCAGCGCATGTGAGATCTGTCGCGCGCACGCACCATTATGCTCTTCGCAATCGCCTGTCTGCTCGCGACCGCGGTCGCCGCGCCCGCAATCTACGACCAGCGCCAGGATGGCGAGGTCAACGTGCAAGCTGACGTGCAGAACGTGGTGCTACTCATCGCTGTACCCAAGAAGTTACCGGTCAACATCTTCGACATGTTCTCAAAGAGCCACAAGCCGCTTGACAGGAACCATGACATTCAGGAAAGATCGGATGTTCGTGTGATGGAGGCTTTCGTGGAGCCGAGCACGCCGTACCGCGTTGAGATCGGTGCAGGAGAAAGGTCTGCGAGCGACGGGCGAGCCGTCGAGGTAGTGATCGCGGGTCGGCGTGGGCTCGAGTCCGACTCAGACGAACAGGACGAATTCAAGCTGTTAGGATCAACGGTAAACTGTGGCCCGGACCGCACGCGGGACCCTGTGACCCTCATGTGCCAGGACCAATCCTCGGTGGAAACCATCGCTGAAACGGAAATCCAAACAAAGGAGAAGGAGGAGAAAGTAGAGTCACAACAAGCGCCTGAAGTTGTTGTCGTTACGTCATAGTTCTCGATCTCTGTGTTAATGTATTTATAGATAATTAATTTCCAAAAACAGATCGCCATGTAATTTATTTATTCCTAATTTATTAAGTAATTTTTTTTTTATTCTTGCTAAGTGTTTTCTTTCTTGTGTTTAATGACAACTTGTAAATGAAACCTTCACAGTACACTCTGTGTTCAATGCTAATGATAGAGACAAGATCATTATCTTGACTTGATTCTTTCTGCACTATTTGTAATTCTTGATAATTTGGTCATAACTGCATTATAATTCATTCGTCTACTTTACGAGAATATCACACCTTATGTATCAATTAGATAATATGTGATTCAATTAGTTTTAAAAAAAGTAAAATTTTGTTTTCACAAGAAGCATTTACAAGAATTTGGTACATATATGTATACAGTATTTATTTATTTTTACCTGAGGTATTGAAACTGATTGACTGATACCCAAACTAAGCCAGGGCTTGTATATTGGGAGTCAGTAATCAAACGTGGATCATTGTCGTGACGTTAATTATTTTCTTAGTTAGTGCTTATACTTACACGATGCCTCGTAAGATGACCGATAAGAATGTTGAAACTCAGTACATTCTATTAAGTATAAGTATTCTTATCGGTATTTGATCTAATTATTTCTTGAGTACAATTGAGATAGTTAACTATTATCTATATCTTCTCTAGATCATTTTCGTAACTATAGTTTTCACCCGGCTTGGGGTGTTTCTTCATAATAATTTACTTATTGTGTCCGTTAAATCTGGACCGATGTCGATTAGTATTATTTGCAATAAAAGGGATTAAAGTTGATCTTAGTATAAGTAGTTGGTAGTATAATAAAGATTTTGGTGCAAATCTTTGGAGTTAAGTGAAGCAATTTCGGAAGAAGCTGCTTATAACAAATAAACAAACCAATGCAAATGCAGCCTTTATTGAATAATAGTTAATAATATAAGCTAAATCATTTGTTTTACCAAGACGGTGTTATCTGTTACTTATCTTTATTAAAATAAATAATCTTCTAATCTTCAAACTAAATGTGCCTTCAAGACGTAACGGTCCAACACTGTCTCACATCTAAATGAATGCAAGAAATAATTTTCCATGGGATATACGAGAAGTGAAGCCAGAACTGGCTTGTCAACTTGCGAAATACTTTAAAAGTAAGTTTTAGGGCCATATTTTTAATTATTTAATTGAGGCACGTTAATCATTTTTACATGAAGAATTTATGAAAACAGTAGGATGCTTTCATCTATTTAATCGAGTTTATAATGTTGTGATCAGAAACTTAATGAAGACAGATGGGCAGACAACATTAGCGGCATATGTAGGTACTCTCATTTATTTTCCGTGGAAGAAGAAGAAATGCACTGCAGTGCTAGTCCTCTCATTCCAATGGTTTCTAACTTTTTTAATTAAACGTCATGTGCTACAAAGTCGAAAGCTTGGGACAGGTCGAAAAACAGTCCTGTTGTAATGTGATTATTATTTAGATTGCTCAAAAGGGAATATATTGCCTGTGTTGTCGACTTGTGCTTTTGAAATCCAAACTGTTCATTTGCTATAATGTTATATTTTCTACAAAAGTCGACAAGTCTGTTGAGCATACATTTTTTGAATACTTTTGACAAAATAGGAATAAGAGTAATCGGACGATAGTTCGTCACGTCATTTTTATTGTTTTTTTAGGTTTCCGTACCTCCAAAGGAAAAAACGGAACCCTTATAGGATCACTTTGTTGTCCGTCCGTCTCTCTGTCTGTCAAGACCGTTTTTCTCAGGAACGCGTGGAGGTATCAAGCTGGAAATTATATCAAACAGTCAGGTCTACCGTCCTTTAGAGTTGTGAAAAGATACATCCGTTTATGCCTCGAATTTCCGCAAATTTTCGACACTCGCAAGGGAATCAAAAGCTACAGGGTACTGTCCCGCCTGCCCGTGAACTCAGAATCTTGAAATTTGGTACGAAGCAACGTCTTATAGCACAGATAAAGGAAAAATTGCGAAAACAGTAATTTTTAGTTACATCAAATTATGAAAATATTTTTAATAATTTTAAACTTACTACCCCTTTCATCATGAACGCGTAGAGGTCTCAAATTGAAATTTATAGCAAATACTCAGGTCTTGTATCTGTCCTCAGAACGTTAGCGGGCAAAATTGATGGTCCATTTACTGGGCAGGTGTACACCTGCATAGGAATAGGAAATAGACTTCTAGTTAAATATTGTGTAACTTGTTTTGTCTGCTAACAAATTACTAACACCTTTTTATTTTCATTTTTGTGTGTAATACTAACAACCCTACTAACGCTTTCTTTGTACTAAATCTTTTTATTTATGGACGTATGTCTGAAATAAAGATAAATATATATATACCAACAGGTTTGTACGGAACCCTCGGTGCGCGAGTCCGACTCGCACTTGGCCGGTTTTTTTGTAAAGTGGTTTCACGACTGACAATTTTAATGCATCAGGAAAAGTGCCTGATAAAAATGAAAGATTAATTAAATATGTCAATAAAGAAATTAATTCAGTATTGCACGCTTTAATTATTTTTGTGCTAATTCCATCATATCCTTTGGAATTTGTATAATTTAAAGAAATTATCTCCTTTTTAACTTCATCTTTTGTCATGAACTAAGAAACATGGAATTATGCATTAACACCTTATTACAGTCATGATGTAAATGATTAAATGTTAAGGTGTTTGTCGAGTCAATAAAATATTAGCATAATATGTAGCATAATTTAATAAAATATTAGGTTGGGGGAAAAGTCTTTTCGCATTATAGTATGTATGAACTTGTAATAAAATCTCTTTGGCTCTACTATTTGTATCATTGAAAGTTTAAATTTTAAAGAATATAATTCCAAATTCAAATTAGGAAAATGTGTGATTTTTATTTGTTTTTCGTACTGTCAAGATGAGTGAATCTAATGAAGAAATTCGACACATTTTAAAATTTTACTACAAAAAAGGTAAAAATGCAACGCAAGCCACGAAATAATTTGCGATGTTTATGGACCTAGTGCAGTGCCTGTGAGAGTAGCACAAATTTGGTTTAAGCGTTTTCAATCCGGAAATTTTGATGTCTAAGATGCACGTCGCTCTGGTCGCCCTATTACGGATAAAATGGATGCCATTTTTAAAAAGTGGAGCAAGATCGGCATATCAGTAGTTACGACGTAGCTGAAGAACTGGGAATTGACCACAAAACAGTTTTGGCGCATTTGAAAAAAACTGGGTACACAAAAAAGCTCGATATTTGGGTACCTCACGAGCTCACTGAAAGAAACCCAATGAACCGTGTACTCATTTGTGATTCTTTATTACGACGTAATGAAACAGAACCATTTTTGAAGAAGCTGATAACTGGTGACGAAAAGTGGATCACGTACGACAAGAACGTGCGAAAGAGGTCGTGGTCAAATGCCGGTCAGGCTTCACAGACTGTGGCGAAACCCGGGCTAACTCGCAACAAGGTGATGCTGTGTGTGTGGTGGGATTGGAAGGGCATTATTCATTATGAGCTGTTACCACCAGGCAGGACCATCGATTCTGAACTCTACTGCGAACGACTGATGAGATTATAGCAAGAAGTTGAGAGAAAGCGGCCGGAATTAATCAACAGAAGGGGTGTGGTTTTTCATCATGATAACGCTAGACCTAACACATCTTTAGCCACTCAGCAAGAATTAAGAGAGTTTGGCTGGGAGGTGCTAATACATCCGCGTATAGTCCTGACCTTGCACCATCAGATTTCCACCTGTTTCGGTCTCTTCAGAATTCTTTAGGCAGTGTCAGGTTAATATCACGAGAGGACTGCCAAAATCACTTGTCGCGGTATTTTGATAGAAGAAGTCTGTTCCAAAATTTCTATAGCAATGGGATCATGTCGCTACCTACAAGATGGAAAAATGTTATCGAACAAAATGGTGCCTACATACTTTAGTTAAATGTAAATAAACTATATTAAAATATGTTTTCAATTTTCTTAAAAAATGCGAAGAAACTTTTTCCCCAACCTATTAATTATTAAAAGCGTTCGCTATGTCAGTCGGATTCGTCAGTATCTGCTTAACTAATTGTAATTCAGGAACATGATTGTCACATTTTGTATTCCCAATTTCATGATTAATGACTGACCACGTTATGCTTGTTTTGGCTTTTTTTGAATGAAATTAACACTAGAATTCACTTTTGATTTAATAATGCACTTTTCCAGTATATGTGAATATTTTTTTATTTTGTTTTATACAATAAAGTTTTATTTTTGTAGTGAAGATATCGTAAAGATCGTTTAATTTTGCAGCTATTTCTTAGATCCTTACTTATCCATTTTTGTTTGTATCTGTTAGAGTTATTAATCTTAATTTATATTTTTGGGAAGCATAGGTTATTTAACAGACATAGTAAGTCATGAAATGTGTTGCAGTAGTCTTTCTTATAACTGTAGTATGATTTTGACTTGGAGTTTTGCTCTTTTACTGGAAACTCTGTTGATGTTGTCTGTATGTTACTTACTATGTGGTCTATACAAGCGTCTTTACGAGTGGGAATATTAATGTGCATTTGCAGATTGTAGGTATTACATAAATATTTTAAAAAGGTGGTCACTTTCCCTGGTTTTAGAGTATTTATGTAAAAACCACCAGCAATAACAATTTTTGTACTTGGCCCATATTTTTTGTGTGTTTTACATATAAGTTGGTCGAGCTTATTCAAAAATACATGAGGGCCAGACTTTGGCATTCTATATAAACACACTATTAATAAATTGTGCAATGGGATTTCAACGCCACAGGCTTCAAATTCGTGCAAAGTAATATGGGATTGTACCCTTAGGTTCATTTTTATATTTGACTACATAAATTTTATATCAGATTTCTACATGGATGACCTAATGACAGGTTGTCAGACTGATGAAGAAGCGGTAAAAATATATCATGAGTTTAATGAACTATTGAATAAAACAGGTTTCACTTTGCAAAAATGGACAAGTAACCGAGAAGAGTTGCTAAAACAGATAAGGCTGGACACTGGAAGAGATCTGGAAATAAAAGAAGATGAAACTACTAGAATTCTAGGACTTACCTGGAATCGCTATTCCGATGAATTCCATTATACTGTAAACATACCCTTTTCAACACAGACGCCGTTGCCACCGTCTGCATCTGAAACTAAAAGAACAGTTATATCGGAGATATCACGTTTATATGATCCGCTAGGTTGGATTGCACCATGTATAATTACCGCTAAAATCTTCATTAAAAAACTATGGATCGCTGGTTTGGATTGGGATGAGAAATTGCCTGAGGATCTTTTAACAGAGTGGCAGTCTTATCGTAGTGGGTTGCACACACTAAACAACTTTAGAATCCCTAGGTGGCTGCAAGGAAAAAGCGATGATCAAACGGTTGAACTGCATGGTTTTTCTGATGCGTCAAGCGTGGCATACGCCGCGGTTGTTTACATCAGAGTCATCGAGGCCGAAGGTCGAGTCCACTGTAATCTGGTAAACTGCAAAAACGAAGGTTGCTCCGATTAAACAAATTTCTATACCCCGACTGGAACTATGTGACGCAGTTTTAGTTACCAAATTACTTTTAGAATTGGCTTGTGTCTTGAATGTCCAAAAATCCAACTTACATGCTTGGACAGATTCAACGGTCGTGCTGGCTTCGTTGAGCGATCACCCGAGTAGATGGAAAACCTTCGTCGCAAACCGGACGTCTGAAATCCTTAATGCCCTTGATTCTACTCAATGTCATTTTATCGATACGAAAAACAATCCAGCGGACATTGCTTCGAGGGGTACAACGTCCACATCTTTGTTAGAAGACTCGCTTTGGAAACATGGACCGTCGTGGTTGCTTGCGGATACCATAGAATACTGCAGACCTAAGGCTATAATGACTAAACTGGAACAAAAATCTGTAAAGGTTCATGCAGCACAGATAGGCGATCACCCGATTGAACTGATGTGGTCCAGGTTTTCATCGTTCCGTAGGTTGATCAGAACTCTCGCCTATTGCAAACGATTCCTGAAAAAGAAGATTGTCAGAGAATCACGGACAAAGTTACCACCTTACCTTGCAGCTTCTGAGATTGTGGACACCATGCATTGCTGTCTCAAGCAAAGTCAAAAGGTTTGGTTTGAGACCGAAATAAAGGCAATACAAGCTGGAAGAGACGTCAGCAAAAGCAGCGGTTTGTCTTCATTGAATCCTTACTTGGATGATAAGGGCTTGGTGAGAGTAGGGGGTAGGATCCAAAATGCACAAGTAAGTAATGACATGAAGCATCCTATCATAGTTCCTCATCAATCCCATTTGGCTAGATTACTCATATCAGATGCTCATGAGCGTGTACTGCATGGTGGACCCCAATTAACACTTAATTTTCTTAGGTCAAAATATTGGGTTATTCGTGCAAAGAACTTGATCAAGGCTCACATCCGCGAATGCGTACCGTGTATTCGTCATGCTGCCGTAACGAAAACCCAATTGATGGGTCAGTTACCACCATGCAGAGTGACTCCAAATAAGCCTTTTCTCCATTCAGGTGTCGACTACGCGGGACCGATTCAAATAAGAACAGCAACGGGTCGTGGGCATAAGTCTTACAAAGGCTACGTATGCCTGTTCGTATGCCTGGCAACCCGCGCTGTACATATAGATGCGGTCTCTGATCTGACCTCTCAAAGCTTTCTTGCTACCTTTAAACGTTTTGTAGCTAGACGGGGTCATTGTAGTCACCTTTACAGCGACAATGGCACTATTATCCCGCCTCATTCTCCTAACTTTGGAGGTCTATGGGAGGCTGGGATCAAAAGCACCAAGCATCACCTCAAACGTGTGATTGGCGAATCGACGCTGACTTTTGAGGAGCTGAGTACCGTCTTATCCCAAATTGAAGCGTGTCTGAATTCCAGACCTTTATCACAGTCTAGTGGGAACTCGTCAGATCCAAACCCATTGACGCCAGGACATTTCTGGGTCGGTCAGCCACTGGTAACAGCACCAGATTATAATTATGAGCACGTGACAGTCAGTAGCTTGAGACGTTGGCAATTGACACAAAGAATGATTCAATCTTTCTGGAAACGTTGGTCTCAGGAGTACTTACTATGTTTTTTCAACGACACAAGTGGGCTAAACGTACGCGCGATCCGAAAGTTGGTCACGTTGTCCTCATAAAGGAAGACAATTTACCACCTGCTAACTAATCGGTTGAGCGCATCACACAACTCGCACGAGTGATGAGGGAAAGAGAAAGGGAGAATGATTACGCTTCGTTCAAAACTCACAATACGATGCAAAATGTTCTGTGTAGCCAATCAGTGGTGTGTGCTAGCACATCAAAATGAAATGAGTGAGTGACTCTTTTTAAACAAGTGAGTAGCTACAACTGTGCTAACACATGTGCTGAGTTACCCAACACTAATTGAGTCGACCGAAAAACCAACACCGGTTGCACGTAAGAGGAAATTATGTACATTTAATCGCTTGATGGCTAGATATAATAACGCTCAAATCTATGTTGTTTTACTTTTCTCAATTTAGTCTTAACCCTGCTAGCAGCGCATGGATACGATTGACCTTCATCGCTTGCAGTTTGCTGCAATGCCTTGACTGCCAGGTAAGGTGCACTAGATTTTCTAAATGTAACTCTCAAAAGCCTGTATTCTTTTGTAAAAGAATACAGGCAAAAAAACTGAATGTCAAAGATGTATCTTTGACATTCAGTTTTTTTTTAATAATCATCATAGTCAATAATATAACTAATTAATATACATGTATAATAATTTACTTTATGGTTAGAGTCAATAAAGTTAGAATTCATGTATTCCTTGCAAATATTGCGTATTGTTACGTTCAAGTCTCTTACATTTAAATACATTTTCTTATCACACTCAGAACAATGACATTATTATTCCCGAATACATCGAGAAGTTGACGAAGTTGTGAATATAAAATCTTATTATCATAGTCATTTTCACCCACACAAATAATGAGTTTGTCACTTGGCGAAGGCTGAATATTATGGCAGTTCTTAATGACGTCACCAGTTAGTGTGTATGGTTTTGTTAAAGACGTGACTGCATATTTTACGTATGACGTATCCTGTCTTGATTTTATTAATGCAGATGATGATAGTCCAACACGTTGTTGAGTGCCAAAAATATATAAATCGTGCGGTCCACCTTAAATAAATGCAGCGTACCTCAAGGGAGTGTCTTAGAACCCATTTTATTTATATTATATAAATGACATACCACTAGTAACTAATTATAAATGTAATATACATTTATAATTAGTTACTAGTTCGTACATTTGCAGATGACATTTCAATTATCGTTACGCAAACTATCTTGATCAGATTTTGATTTATTTTTCTTAACAGAATAAGAAAAATAAATCTAAATCTGATCATGAAATGGACATTATTAATACTATTGACAATATTTTAGAATGGTTACAGACAAATAAATTAAAAATCGACTTAGACAAATTTTATACAATTTAATAAATCTAAACATGCTAAATACAATTTTAAACTTAATATTGATAGACTGAAAAAAGTAACACAAACCAAATTCTTGGGTGTACTCATAGCCAAGTATGCAAAAAGCTGCCTTGTGATGTCCGTACGTATTTACAACAAAATACCAAAAGAACTAAAATGATTAAATTAGTATTATTTAATAATTTTAGTTCTTTTGGTATTTTGTCTCATTTAAAAACAAATGATGTAAATGTCTGAATGGACAAAACTTTTATGACATTAAAGATTTCTTTAACATGAAAATATAAAATGGGTATGTACAGGTATTAATGAAAATATAAATGATGTATGATCTTAATGACTATTATTGTATCACTAATTAATCTGTGACATTGTATAGTTCACCTCTAACTTGTGTATTAATTATTTTGCAACATGTGGACATTTTATCAAAACCAGACTGTAACAACTTTATGCCATGTTTAAGGCAAATAAAGACTTATCTTTTCTTAATTTAATGACCGTACTCGTTCAAGTGACACTGGTGCAAAAACTAACATCGCTTTAGACTTTAGAGAGTGCGTCAAGATCACCTGTGATGATGAAGTCACATAATATAATCTTGACGCACTCTCTTGAGCACTGGTGGCCAAGTGGTAACGGTAACGGTTTACGGGTTTGTAGATCGTAGATTCGATCCCTGAAAGGCGTTTTACTTTGTGTAAATTATTTTATCACCACTGCTCTCAGAACTGTGAAGAAAAGCATCGTGAGGAAACCGGCATGGTCAAGAACCAAAAAATTAGAAGACACATAATATCACATCTACCAATCCGCACTAGCCCCGCGTGATGGATTACGGTCTACTCCCTCTCACAGAGTGGAGGACTAATAAGCATAATGTATAGGTCGGAGATTAACGGTTATAAGTGATTTTTATTATTAATTATTGTCTAATTAATCGGAACATAATTTATTAAGTGCTCTGTGTACGCAATAATTGATTCTTGGTAACTTATTTTAATATTTGTAACCGATAGTTTTGTTCAAAACAATTGATGACAATGTTACTTTAATTTTATAGTCATTTACTTTGTGAATTAACCATTGTTTGTTTACGACAATAATTCTTGTATTATTTGATTACTTTATAGTGTAAGCCTTATAAGATTTAGCACATTTTAGTGTTTTGTATCAAGTAAACACGTGACGTACTTCCGTGCGTCATCGGACAGAGTTGTCGTGGAGGGATTGCAAGGTGGGGCATCGTCTTATATAAGAGCGTGCCCTCTGTGTGCGAGTCCATGTCAGGTCATCAACCGATCACCATAGTATCGGCCTACCTCCCTCCCATTAATACTTCGGAGAATTTCCAACTCCTTACTGAAGATCTTTCTGTCCTATTTAGCCTGAGTGACTCCGTTATCATAGCGGGCGATCTCAACGCAAAACATCCCTCCTGGAATTGCAACAGGACCTCTTCCAGAGGGAGACACTTGTTCAACCTCTTCTCCTCTCAGAATCGCGCCGATGACTCCCACTCACTTTCCCCCCGATCCCAATCACACCGCCGACGTGCTCGACGTGGCGCTCCTACAGAACGTCAACCTACGGTTGGACTCTATAGAAGTGGTACAAGAGCTAGCTTCTGATCACCGTCCAGTAGTCATGAAACTGGTCCCCCGCTTAGGTCTGCCCGACTCCACCCAACCCCCACCCAACCCCCTCCCACCAAAGTGGTAACGGACTGGAGGATAGTAAGCGATCGCTTAAAATCCACCACGTCCCCCCACTTGGACCCAATCCCCGATCATTTTGACTCTATCGCTGACACGACGGCCGCGATCGACTCATTTACAGCTCACGTACAATCAGTCCTGAACGATTGTTCAAGGGAAATTCCAGCGACGGAGGACCGTCGCTGGAAGTTGCCGGACGATGTACGCGAACTGCTGAATGAGAAGAACGCGGCTGTCCGTGCCTACAGCAACTTCCCCTGTGACGCGAACAAAGCCCATATGCGTTACTTACAGCGTACTGTAAGAACACGCATAGAGGAGCTGCGTACCGCCGGCTGGGACAAGATGCTGAGCGAACTAGAGCCCACCCACCTAGCCTTCTGGCAACTCCAGAGAAAGCTTAGATCCTGAGAAATAGTCTCCATGCCCCCCTGATCCGTCCCGACAAGACCATCGCCTTCGATGATGTCGACAAGGCTGAGCTTCTAGCCGACAGTCTAGAAGTCCAATGCTCGCCTAGCTCTCAACCAGTAGACCAAGCTCACCTCTCTGAGGTCGACGCTGAAATCGAAAATAGAGCCTCCCTCCCTCCCGTCGAAGACCCAGAGTATCCACTGCCCCCCGTCACGCCAGACGAAGTGCACGACCTCATCAAAGGTCTTAAGGCTCGTAAAGCCCCAGGCTCAGATGGAATCACCAATAGGGTATTCCAACTTTTCCCTGCCCACCTGATAATGCTACTGACCACCATCTTCAATGGTGCTTTGAGCAATAACATCTTCCCACAGGCATTCAAAGAAGCCACCATCATCGGTATGCCGAAGCTCGCAAGCCAAAGTTACCGCCCCATCAGTCTGCTCAATCAATGCCCTCGGCAAAATCTATGAGAGGCTTAATTATAAGCGTCTCAGTGACTACGCCGAGACAAAAGGCCTCATCCCCAACGAACAGTATGGTTTTAGAACCCAACACTCGTGCGTACAACAGGTCCACCGTACAGTCGAACACATCAACTTCGGTTTCCAACGAGGTTTGATGACCGGTGCTGTCTTCTTCGACATAGCGAAAGCGTTCGACAAAGTCTGGCACAACGGCTTATTATATAAGCTGTACCAACTCGGTGTGCCAGATCGTCTCGTGCTCATCACTAACTGCTCAACGTAGCTCAACGTAGCTTTAAAGTCCCGTAAGGGACTTTTTGTCGAACCGCACCTTCCGTTATCGCATCGAAGGAGCGCTATCCTCCCCCCACCCTATTCGCGCAGGAGTCCCTCAGGGCTCTGTGCTCTCTCCTCTAGCTTTCACGCTATTCACCAGCGATATGCCCAAGTGCAGTAAGGCGCAGTTGGCCCTGTTCGCAGACGACACGGCCATCTACAACACCGGCCGTGATGAAAATTCGATAGCTCGCATTCTCCAAACCCAAGTGAACAAGCTTGGCGCTTGGTTTAGAAAATGGCGAATCGAAGTCAATCCCGACAAAAGTCAAGCGGTTCTTTTCTCAAAGCCGCGTCGCAATCCCTGCCACCCTCGACCGATCACCATGTTCGGCAAGCCGATCCCTTGGGAGAAGCGAGCCAAATATCTGGGTGTAGTGCTCGATGAGCACCTCTCTTTTTCAGAGCACATCCAGGCGGCTCGTTCGCGCGCCGCTTTCGCTCTAGGTAGACTTCACTTTGTCCTAAATGCACGTAGCAAATATGCGCAAAAGTGCAAAATGCGTATCGACACAGCGTGCATCCGCCCGATCATGACATATGCCAGTGCAGTCTTTGCACACGCCAAGCCCTATCGCTTCAATAGAATGCAGACCCTCCAGAACAAGTTCCTCCGTAGGATTACAGGCTCCCCTGGTACGTTGGCAACGAGATCCTTCATGTTGACCTAAAGATTCCCACTATCCGCCAGTTCATGAAACGCATTTCAAAGCGTTTCTTCGAGACCGCCGCGAATCACCGCAACCCTCTGGTTGTCAAGGCCGCCAGCTATAGGGATCCTCCATTAGTCATGTCTGCCGTCCCAAGCATGTCCTCACCGATCCCTATGACCACATAACTCTCATTCAGGTGAGCAGTGGGGCCACCAGTACAGTGCACAAACACAGACCGACATTCCGACCTCGCCGCCGAGGTTCCTCGCGAAGATCCCGACGTAACTGTCCCCCCGACCCTTGCTCGACGAAGTGCCAGCCCGCGCCGTAGCTGAGCCTGTAGCTTTAAATTCCCCTGATAATAATAATATAATCTAGATCCAGCCTGTCACATCTTGCTGTCCTCCCGTCAGCGACGCCCTAAGCCGAGGTCCGTACCCCACAGGGGGTGCCCTTAGCGAGCGTTCGCTTAGTAATGTAAGTAGTTTTACGCCCCTGGCTGGAGGCTTTGAGTACGCTTAAGGCAGCCACAGGGTAGTCCGGTTAAGCAGTCACGACCTCTCAAGGTCAACTACGAGATGCCATACATATAAAAAAAAAAATGTGCGAGTCAGTCCTCGACCGATCACCATGTTCGGCAAGCCGATCCCTTGGGAGAAGCGAGCCAAATATCTAGGTGTGAATCTCGATGAACACCTCTCTTTTTCAGAGCACATTAAGGCGGCTCGTTCGCGCGCGTCCTTCGCTCTAGGTAGACTTCACTTTGTCCTAAATGCACGTAGCAAATATGCGCAAAAGTGCAAAATGCGTATCGACACAGCGTGCATCCGCCCGATCATGACATATGCCAGTGCAGTCTTTGCACACGCCAAGCCCTATCGCTTCAATATAATGCAGACCCTCCAGAACAAGTTCCTCCATAGGATTAAAGGCTCCCCCTGGTACGTTCGCAACGAAATCCTCCACGTCGACCTCAAGATTCCCACTATCCACCAGTTCATGAAACGCATTTCAAAGCGTTTCTTCGAGACCGCCGCGAATCACCGCAACCCTCTGGTTGTCAAGGCCGCCAGCTATAGGGATCCTCCATTAGTCATGTCTGCCGTCCCAAGCATGTCCTCACCGACCCCGATGTCCACATAACTCTCATTCAGGAGAGCAGTAGGGCCACCAGTACAGTGCACAAACACAGACCGACATTCCAACCTCGCCGCCGAGGTTCCTCGCGAAGATCCCGACGTAACTGTCCCCCCCGACCCTTGCTCGACGAAGTGCCAGCCCGCGCCGTAGCTGAGCCTGTAGCTTTGTGCGAGTCAGTCGATCTTCGGATACGACTCAATAAAGAGCTCCCCTGCTCCCGACAAAACTGTCGGTTTACCTGGTACAGCGCTGCTGTATATTGACATAGCTGTATTGGCTTACTGATAGCGAGCGATACACTTTGTCGTTGGGTGGCTTGGCCACTATACGAACTGAGACCTGAAAAAGTCTGTTCGGTTAATTGTATTGTTTCAATTTGTAATAGTGTAATTAATAAAAACCCTGTAATAGTTCATACGGTATTGTTTATCCCAATAGAATGGGAACTCCAAACCCTGACGAAATACCTCTCGGCACTCCTGATCCTACATATATAATAGTCATAATTAGCCTATAATGGTGGGACACCCCAGCAGTGGGTACATTGTAGGCTAATTATGCACTCTATTGAAAGAAAACGACCTTTTGTTTATTAGGTATCTAGGTGCCTACCATCACGATTCCCATAGTGCTGGTAGTTCAATAAACGGGCTCAGGGAGTGTTGCTCCTAATAATTATACGAAGAGCTCAAAGAAACAGTTTAAACAAGTGGCCTTTATTTGTATTTATGTAGATAAGTAGTACATTTACCTAAGTTTATAACAAACGAACAGTAGTTTATCCCAAATACATAATTTATGTTTCAAAACATATATACATAGGTACGATTATCTAAATACAACAGTTTTTAAACATCTACTTAGCTTAGTTTTTGTAGGAACTTACTTGATTTTATGTTTACAACAAATTGTGGACTCAAGGTTTTACACATTCGTATCCTCCACAAATGACGATACCTAATTAGGTACCTACGTCCGTCGCTCCATTAAAGACAGTCATACTGTTACCAATCTTGCTGACGAGCTTATCTTTTCACCACGCTACGAGCTTGAGCAGCACGCGTAGAATGAGCGGCTTAGGGATAGAATAGACAAAATTACAGATTTCTTTTGTTCATCTGTATTTTTTTCTATTCTTCCGTCGACTAAACACGTGCTGGTGAATGTCGCGGGAATCCGCTGGATTCAAGAAATACTGGACTAGCCTATGGCCAGCAGTGGACGGCTGTTGGCTTAATGGTGATGATAAAAAAGTTGATTTGGTTTATGAGCTTGGACTTTTGGTTTCTCGTCTCTAATTAGAAGCGAAGTTTATTTCTGTTATCGGCAAACAGCAACATTTTATAATAACATCCCACTTACCTTGGCAGGTGAATGAACGATCAAACCTTTTATAATTTGTATTTTTTGCGGCACTTCTTCCCGTCGCGCGTCGTTGCGAGTAACCCGCTTTGAGCACGGTACCTAAACTTTTTGTAAAAGCTTTTTCTGTGAAATGATTCTTTACGCCATGTCATTTTCAAGTCATCTTAAGTACGAGTAGGTATAACTTAATAACCTCAATCTTTATTAAACTAGTGTCAATTAAATTCGAGAGACTTTTAGAAAACCGGACGTCATTAGTAGGAACTTGTATCCGGTGATTTGGCTAAATTGCTAATTCATTGCATATTGCTATGTCATATATGTTAATCCTTGCCGAGTCTCACTCTGAACCTTCATAAGGCCGAATTAGAACTTTGACTGCCAACCGGGAAAATAATCGGCTTACATACTGCTACTTAAACCTTAATGACACTTTAGCGGACTCCAGAATCAAATCCATGGGTCTCACGTACAGCAGTTACTCTATCGACCAATACAATGTCGACCATAGGGTATGTTGGGTAAGTTAAAAAACCCGGCTACTTTGGCAATATTTTGTAATGCAGTAAGTGGAGGTCGGAGCAGAATAAAATGGCGCAGAACACCATGCCTAGCCTTTTCTTAACTATTTTGGGGATGACTTCCAGTCTAACAGGATGAACACCAAGTTGTAAGAATTAAAAAAAAATGATAAAGTAGCTGGCCAGTGCCCAACTTACCCCAACCTAAAATACAAGACAACATTAATTTTTTTCATTTACGTATTTGTTTGCAACAGACGAACACACACACTACATTCGCGTGGGACCGAAGGGCTATTTCTTCCCAAAAACCTTCACCGATGAAGCTGCCAAAATCTACAACATGGAATTAAGCTCTAGTGACGTTTTCGTCGCCAGTTACCCCAGATCAGGTCAGTCTTTCACCATACTAAAAACTCACTTTAACTTTAGACTCTAATTCTCTAATAGTCACTTCAGGTTATAACTGTGACACGTTTTGACGGTTATTACCTATCTTCAGAAAACAGCACGCGTAGCTTGACTAGCGAGGTTATTGCGTAACACACTATCAGTAGGTAGTAATCGCTTTCACCATGACAGTTCAACAACATTCATTGCGTTATTTATGTAGTTGAGCAGACAAATTCGGACATCAATCAATCAATTTTTATTTGTAAACATAGGTATACATAAAAGGTCTTAAATACACATATTATTGTAGTCGAGCTCTATGTTTTACTAATATCACGAAATGGATGTGCAAATATTAGTTTTAATATCGTAAATTAAACAGTTATTAAAAAGCAAAAGTCCAAATGAGAACTAGTTTTAAAACAACAAAAAAAAAACAGTTAAATAAATGTCAATTAAATAAAGAACTGAAAATTAATTAAATTTTACATACATGTCAAGGGAAGTTTATTAATAGGAAATTTATAATAATTTATCATTTCATAAATCTTCAATAGAGTAGTACGTCTTATCTAATAAAAACAAAAACCCTACTGTTTGCAACCGGTCACAACGGCGCTGGCAACTTACTCTTGTGAATATATGCAGATTATTTTTGACAAACATGGAAGTTTCAAATATGTACAACGAAGGGTTTGTTAATATTTTCATATTTAAAAAAAACGGTTTGCAAGTGTCTGTAGTGTATAAGTTGTAGATAGCTCTTATGCATCCTTTTTGGCACTTAAATACTGTATATTTACCCGTTGCATTGCCCCAAAAAATACTTCCATACTTTAATGTTGAACATATGAACCAATCGATTAGTAGTTTCCTTCAAAATGATTCAGATTGTGTGTGATTAATTGTGTGCGCTATTAAGCCGACAGAAAAATAGACAAAATGACAAATTAAATAGATGAAACTATTCTTCCGTAGACCAAAATCGTTTCTTCGTTAGTAATGATACGCGTGCAATGCAACTTTTACAAAGAAGATTCAGGTTCAGCTTAGTCATATTTTGGAGCTTGGATTGAACTTAACTTGATTTATATTGATTCAAATCCACTGCATCTAATACAAATTAACGCTGCACTGTTAAAGTTTACAGCGAGAAGGAAACAAAACCCACAGGAACAGAAACGTAGTACTTAATAACTTATTACGAACTTTAAAATCAAACTTTTTACTAACTTAATTGAAGTATTAGCATTTGGCTGATTTAAGTATAACAATGGGCTGGTCCATTTAGCGTTTACACTCGAGAACTACTGTTATAAAACTATGATAAGAATAGAATTGGTTCTGGTATACTGCTTTTTAATGAGAAAACGTAGTTAGCCATTGTTGCTGCAGCACAATCAGATAACATAACAAAAAGTTGGCGGTTCGATGTGCTATCGTGTCCAGAATTTTCAATTGTAAATGAAGACGCATTATTTTAGGGTTTTTGAAGTAAGTATACTAAGTATATAATTTTATGCAGTAAAAAAATCATGCAACTATGCAAAAAACTATTGATTTTCATTTGATTTGACTGCAGATCCTGTAAACCTTAGAACAAAGCATTCACTAACTGAATACCTCCTCTCTTGACCTCTACATATTCTAAGAACTTGGCAGACCTGAAAACCTTATTTTATATTGGTACCTCTGCAGGCTCGACCTGGACTCGCGAACTAGTTTGGATCGTCGCCAACGATTGGAACTTTGCCAAATCGGATACCGTCCCCTTGTTTGGAAGGTTCATGTTTCTGGAGTAAGTACATATTTGTATCAAGTCTGGCACTCTCATTGTCTACTGTCAACATTTGGCGCCTGAACTTGTGGAGCAAGCAAAGTGAAACCGTTTTCTTAATACATAGCTACACCGACCTCAAGACCGTCATGACCTTTGACATAATCTATTTTAGTAAATAAAAGTAAATCATCTATTAAAAGTTTTTTTTCTAAGGTTTCCCACGCTCGTACATCCATTGATGAGGGCCAAAGTCTTGAGTGAGACTGCGGATGCTGCGAAGATCAAACATATTGAGACAATAACTCTTCCAGGAACCCAAAGGTTGTCTCAGGCGGCGTCTCCACGCTTCATATACACCCATCTGCCGATATCCTTGCTACCACAATCCTTGCTAGATACTGCCAAAGTGGTGTATGTAGCGCGGGATCCCAGAGATGTGGTGGTATCCTTCTTCTACATGAACAGGTTGCACAGGTTACTTGGGTATCATGGAGACTTCAAAACTTTCTGGAATTTCTTCGTCAGCAGCTCTAGTAAGAATAATTCTAAGTTTTTAATTTTAAGTGAGTAGACTTTATAGCAATGTTGCAGATTTACGAATTGTTTTCTCAATGACTGTAGGTGTTTATTTTGACTTCATTGTTAGACATTCTAAAGCTGGATGAACTCGATGAGCTATGTAGGTTTTTTGACTTTTAATTAAACTTAAAAATATTTGTTGCAACTCAGATTTGTTTATTTACAGTTTACTGGACGCCTTTCTTTGAAAATATTAAAGAAGCTTGGGAGAAGAGACACCATCCAAACATGTTATTCCTTTTCTATGAAGACATGTCTAAGGTACCGCTATTTTTGCATAAAACCGGAATACTAGCACGAGATAACCTTAGAGCCGGTCCTTTCAATCGAATACATCGGTCGTTCTAAATTAGAAGAAAAAAAACAAGTACTTAGATTATTTAATGCCTGGTAAAATAGATAAACTTCGTATGTTCTTTGTTAAATACAAAATATAGCTACAAAAAACATGAAATGGCGTTTTTACAATGTATCAAAAATAATGGAATAGATTCAGAATCAGCCTGTGTATAAACATTCTTTTTTCTATTTAGAACCAGTACCAGTACTAATTAAAAAGGTAAAATTAGGAAAACATAATAATCGCCTCAGAATACAACCTTGAGGCATTCCATTGTCTTATTTTATTATTCTTTGTTTGACAACAAAATCGAGTTTCATCTTATCATAAATAATTTTGCTGTCCAGAACTTACCTTCAGTGGTCCGTCGCGTGGCCTCCTTCCTCAACAAACCTTATACTGAGGAGCAGGTGACCCGCCTCAGCCAGCACCTCAGCATTGAGAGCTTCAGGACCAACAAGTCTGTCAACTACGACATCATGGATGATCTGGGTCTCCTGAACCACGGAGAACAGCCGTATATTAGGAAAGGTTATAAGTTGTATAATCGTATTTTGAAACTTCGCTAAGGTGGAATTTGTCTCACTCTTACATGGGCAAATAGACCTTGTTGTTCTACATAGACATTCAACGTTTATGTGATAAAGCAATTTACGACTTTAACTTTTATTATTGCATTTTTTTTGTCATAGCGTTTTCGAGCTATTTTAAATGTATTGCTCTAAAGTAGATATTAACATAGTGTTATAAACAACCCATAATTTTACTATATATACAGTATACTACATACAGGCTGTCCCGTAAGTCGACGTCATGCCGGAATCGGGAAAGTCATAATAGTTACAGAAAAATATAATAAAATACCTTGCTATGTATTTTGAAAAATACGGGCATTTATAAAAAATAAACGAGAATAATCTAATGCCTGTGACGGACTCTTAACTCCTGTTGCTAGTTTTTTTTTGTTTTTCCTGTTATCTGTTATGACCTGATCTACCCAGTATGTGTCGATAAGTCGTATAGTCATCCTTGAAAAGGGGGCAACATTGATGAGCTCAGGAAAAATAGGTTCCGAAGGATTTTTAAAATTCTTTTACGGCTTGAGAAATTTTCCCACCCACTTCTTCAGAGAGAATTTGTCCCCCCTTGAGCGAAAACCTAGATCCGCGCCTGCGACTAGCATAGTGCTTTGGCCAATAGAGTATACCATTGTTGATAATCAATTTACTTTTCTATGAGAAGATTTTTGCCTTGAGGGGACAAGTACAGCTTTCTTTATTACAATCCACCAGCTCATAATGTTTCTATTTTCAGGTAAGGCTGGCGGTTGGCGTGACCACTTCGACGATGAGATGACACAACAAGCCGAGCGATGGATCGAGGACAACCTGCGAGATACTGACCTGTGCTTCCCACACATGAAAGTTTAGATACAGCAATAAATCTATTGATTCTTACTTACTTATGTTTACAATAAATGCAATATAATATAATTTAAAAACAATGTTTCGATTGACACTACGAAAGTGATGGAGAGACGAGTTTATGGTCAAAGCCATGAGACTAGTCAAAATAATAATCAAACCCGTAACGATAAGCGAGCATCATTCTATAATGCGGGAATGATAAGAAATGTAAACAAAAGAAACGGACAAAAAGTGAAACATCTATACATACACACACACATACACACACTCACGCACGCACGCACGCACACACACACACACACACACACACGCATATACACATATCATTATTATACTACATCATTAAAATTGAAGTGTATGTTTGTAATGTCAAAATAACAGCTTTTTATTAGATGCCTATGAAAGTTCAAACGGTACTTATAAAACTATTTTTAACGCCTGTACCGATTGTGATGAAATTTTGAATGGGTCACTGACAGCAGTCTTTTCGCACTATAAGTATGTTTTTGGCATGAAAAGTTATTAGCAAATCAAGTTCATCTTTAATAATTGTAAGATTAATTATTTGAATCCTCGTCGCATATCAAAAGACACATTGCTTATGTCGCATGATCAACATTTTAAATCTTAAAATATATTCAATGCCCTTCACCCTCATTCATTATCATTACGTCAAAAAAAAAATGGAAGCAAGGATACTGAGATATAACTCGGGAATATAATAACGAAATAGGGAATCAAAAGTGTATAAAAATTAATAAAACTACGGCACATAGACGGATAATATACATATAAGGCATGAGAGATATTTGTAAATTGTTGGTCGTTCATGTGCATTCTCACTGTCCTGTTCTTATAGTTTTGTATTTAATAGGCTCCGAAACTCCTGGACCGATTTGAAAAATTGTTTTAGCATTAGAAGCCGAAATTATGTCTGATGAATATGGGCTACTTTTTTTTTATCCACGCGGACGAGGTCGCGGGCGAAGTGCTAGTAAAAATAAGATTACACAACTTATAATGTTTTTTTTTAAAAACACAAACATAATAACGACAAACAAAACACAATAACAGACACGCCTAATTTCCCGAAGGTTTGGGCAGAGGTGCACCCATAGTATAACCCACATTTCGCCATGTAATAAGGGGCGAGCCTATTCCTATCAACCGGTCACTATCCAGACTCCGGGCTGCTCAATTTATACGTGGGACACAGAAAGTTTTGCTAAAATAAAAAATTATGATCGGTAAATATATTTTAATTAAATCTTTTCAAAGTACTCTCCTCAAGCCTCTTTACAAAGTTTCATGCGTCTGAACCAGTTTTAGAAACACTTTTTCCAGTTCGCCGTAAACACCTCGTTTACAGCCTGCTCGAACGCACGACAGCGCATCATCCGACGACGAAAATTGTATCCCTTTGAGCCGATTTTTTATTTTCGGGAATAAAAAGAAGTCACATGGTGCTAGGGTGCTAGGGTGCTAGGGCTGTAAGGAGGATCACCCAGAAGTTTGACCGGCGTGCTGTCCAGGAAGTCCCTCGTTTTGAGCGCGGTGTGCGAAGGCGCGTTGTCGTGGTGGAGCAGCCCGCGGAGGCCTGTGTTTGGTCGCTTGTTGCTCACAACAGAGAAAACTTCTGCCAAGCATTTGGTAGTATACTATTCAGCATTGATGTTTCTTTGGTTGCGTAAAGGAAGCCAGTAAAATTGAAAAAGCTCGCACTCAAAATCTTCCCCCCGCTTCTAGACCGCTTAACTTTGGTAGGCGTTGATTCGTTTTAATACACCCAAACCGTTGACTAGCCCCCCCCCCCCCAGATAACACCTCCTGCAGGCGGTGCTCGGTCCTCCAAGATTGGGAAGCAGCATTGCGAGCGCGCCCGCCGCGCCTGTCAACTTGGGCGCCAGCCGCCGAAAGTGAGGATCGAAGTCCCACCGGCTGTCGAGCACTAATCCCAGATACTTCTTGGTTGACTCGACATCGATTTGGGTCACCCCGACCACGACGTGTGATCCCGGCGGTGGCGCCCGCTGGGGGCCATGGAAAGTGATGGCCTCGGACTTGTTGAGGGCCACCTCCAGGCCCAGGTGCCGGATGCAGCTCACCACCTGTGCGACCCCCGAGCCGTGACCAGCGTGTCGTCCGCGTAACATGTTAGGTTCACCCCCGGCTGGAGATCGCCCCTCAATACCCAGTCGTACCTGATGTCCCACAGGAGTGATCCTAGAACCGAACCCTGTGGAACACCGCACGACATTTCACGCCGGCCACTGCCGTTCCGTCCCCTGTAGGCGACCTAACTTCCTGCCCAATAAGTCCCGACTACGTGGTGGAGGTAGGGAGGCACCTGATGGTCACGCAGCGCCTCGCAGGGTGTTGAAAGCGTTGGATATGTCCAAGGACACCGCCAGCATCACCTCGCCCCTCGACACCACTTCTTCTGCCAGGATTCTCACCCGCATAATTGCGTCTATGGCGGAGCGCTCGCGCCGAAAACCGAACTGGTTGTCATCCAGGTCCGGCCCGTTTCTGCACAATTGGCTGACGAGGCGGCGCGGCGGTCCGCGATTATCCAATCCGATTCCGATCGAACAACTCACACGGTCCCGTCGTGCCTGCTTGTGCGAGCCTTTATCTCTGATGAGTACTTAACTGTCGCGATATCATATTCAGAGTCGGCGCGTATGAAAGATTTGAATCATAAATATTTACACTAATTAAGGGGCTGACGTACCAAGCGCGTTCACTTTCAATTCACTTCGTGAATTCGTTCGGAATATTGCTATCTCTGTTTGACCAAAGAAGGCGAACGAGGGACGCTTGCGCAGCCGTGTTTTTGTGACTATGTGGGTATAGATAGCTATTATTAGCTGTACTGTACCTAAAATTCATTCATAACGACTCGGAAGAAATTTCTATCTATTAGTAATTAGTTATGTTCATGATTTGCTTTATTTTTGTTGACTACTTTGGGGAATCGTTTGTAAATCTACCGACTAGTAATGCGTTTTTTCGAAATTTCTTTACAATGCCGGTATCTGAACATATAAGAATATTTCGAGATCTAGGCCTTGTAGAGAAAATCTAGCATATAAGTCATACATACAAAGGTATGTACTTGCTAAATACTTCTGTAAACAAATGTTGAACGTACCTATATTATCGCTGTTATTTCATATATAGGTTCTGATAACCTGAGTTGTAAAAGAAAATACGTGACTGGTTGGAATATGCATGTACGTGATGCTCACAGGGAGGCGCGCATGCATTATCAGACGTGGTTGCTGCATAACAGACCCCCAGCAGGGTGCATTTACACAAATATGTGTAAATCCCGTAAGGTTTTCAAAGATAAGCTAAAATATTGCCAAGATAATGAACAGCAGATTCAAATGGATATTATAGCCAAAAATCAGACAGACAAGCAATTTGGTGCTTTTTGGAAGGCAACAAATAAATTGAATCCACGATCGAGTTTTCCGGTGAGCGTGGCGGGCGTGCATGAGCCAACAGAAATAGCAAACTTATTTAAGCAGCATTTTAAGGGTGAGTCACCACTTACTGGAATGACGCGGGTTGTCGATGCTGAGGCTGTTTCTGGGGACATTGACGTACGTTTTACTTCTAAGGAAGTTGCATCGGTGGTAAAATCAATGAAAAGAGGTAAGTCACCAGGTCACGATGGCCTCAGTATCGAACATCTGATATACGCCGGGGTGCACTTGCCATGTTTTTTAATGTGTGTATCAGTCACTGTTATTTACCAAATAACTTCATGCTTACAGTTGTGGTGCCTGTGAATGAATGAATGAAATGCACCGACCCCAGCGTGGTTTGACCAGACTCGATTAATCAAATGAACCCCAAGATTTGCACTAGCCCCTGAAGGCTCATGCTTCATGGTGCTACGAGACTGCTACGAGACAAAGACCATTGCATATCAAGGAATAGACCGGGGGGTACTGTAATGGTAGGGAAGACGTGCCCTTAGGGTAGGAAGGATTAAGAGCCTACGGAGTATGCACCCTAACGTAAGCATGGGATTAGTGGAGAGACGGGTGATATTTGTCTATGGGAGGGCATCTTTAAACGACGTCACAGCAGGGTGATTCAGTTCGAGCTTCATCGGTGAATCTTCAAGCGGGGTTCAGCTGGTTTTTCGGCTCTTTTCTATGTCGCTGCTCTGCTGTGATAAATGTTGCTGTTATTTTCAATGTCTTCGTCTGATTTCTCGCTACTGACCGTTTCCGGTTTTTTTACATCTCGTCAGCGGCGTTCTTGATCTTCCACCGTGTCCATCCAATAATTGAATCCCTTGTATTTAATAATTTTAAGTCTTGAGCTATCGTTCGAGTCTCAAATGTTGTTCCAATAGTAGTATGGGCACTGTTGGGAACCGAACCCAACACAAACCATTGCGCATGGTCTGCACTCGCAAGCCGCGTGTTTAGCGCGTCGCGGCGACGACACGGTTCGGCCCGATGACCACTCGCTTCTTCTGACTTCACTGCGACGGACGATACTCCTCTTACTTTAGTTTCGTTATTAGCTGAATATCCGGTACAGTTTTATTATTGTTATAAGAACGTCATTAAACCCTTGCCTTAAATACAGTAGTCCACTCTTTAGATGATCCCCGCGCTAACATTAGTCCTTCAAGAATCTCGCCGTCTTAATTTCAAAAGTAAAGACCTCAAAAAAAAACTTCGAACTCGAAGCTTTTCAGTTGCGTTCTTCAACGGGGGCAGCTCCAGCAGGAATCGTCAACACCTTGTTGATGAAGCTTCGCGTAGCACTGCACACGCCCAGGGGACGAAGTCAGGGGATGAAGTCGGGCCAAGGAGAACTAAAACTTGCAGATAATCGTTTATCCAGTGGATGGTTTACACATTTTGTGAGTTTGTTTACATACACAAGACACCTAGACCCGGAACAATTATTTGTAGGTCATACAAATATTTGTTCCGTGCGGGAATCGAACCCGCGACACGCAGCGCAGCAGCCGATCGCTCAACCACTGCGCCAACCGTGCCGTTAAATTCGCACCAAGTCATTCATAATCATAACTCATTAGCTAGCTCATTCAGTTGGTATTGATTTTATAAACTGTTTTGTTGTATCTTCTCTAATAAAATTATTTTTGCGAGTTTGCTGCTGGTGCTGCTATGAATCGTTATAATCATAAATCTTAATTTATCTCAACATCATATTGCAGGCACTGGTTAATAGAGTGTACAATCTTAAATAGAGAAAGGTGTCTGTGATAGAAGGGTCAAATCACCCAGCTCTCTAAGATATGACATGTTAATTTACAAAACGGTTAGAGAGCATCGATCACTAATAAAAAACTAGATACACAATCCCATGCAAAAGTTCTCTTAAAACTGTCCCCAATTATGTTTACGAAATTCTAGTTGAAATAAATATACGTAATGGAAATTCAACCTTAAACGCTACGGTCAAAGTTGTATTCACAAAGCTATGTACAAAAAGCAATAAATTTTTACGAGCGATACTCGCTGGTCAACATACATCAAAACAAATTCAACCTTACAAGCATGTTTCAAAGTCGGAAATACAATGTGCCAAATGAAAGCAATAAAACTTTACGACCGAGGGTCGCCGCTAGGACAAGGAGTGAGTGGAGTTGAACTGTTCAATTTATTTTTTTAGTTTGTAATGGTAAATGTTTTTTTTTGTCAATGCATCAAAAAGTTGGTGTAGGTAATAAAGCACATCTTAGTCTATGTTGCATAAGTGTTATGATTATAATTTACCTGAAAAGTAAATATGGTTTTGTACATATACGTATGGCGCTTAGTACATAACTTATAAAAAGAAAATGTAAAGGGGTGGGATCCTGGTGTCCTGAAACACAGGCCACGAGCCTAGCTTAGGCACCAGTCTCCCACAATATATATACTTACCAGAATTATGTATCTTTCTCGAATCTGACCAATGTAAAATAATTTATGTATATAGTGGTGAGAAAAAATAAAGTTGATTGATTGATTGATGGTTTTGGATAGGGCACCACATTAAATTAATAATTAAACTAAAAATTATATTATTTATTTTTTCTTTAATTTGTGATAAAATAATAAAGGTATTGCTTGACAAACAACTTATATCAAAATTCAATAGTTACTTAATATAAAAAGTAGGTTCAGAAAGTTCTTGTAAAATCAAAAAGAAATTGTTGACGTAATATTCAGATTTAAAATTTTCTATAGATTTTTATGTTTTCCGTGTATTGTATAGCCTTGTAACTTTTTTCGTAGTCACACTTACCATCACTCATCATCACTTTCTAAAAAATACCTCGAACAAACAACGCTTCCTTGGGTCGGCTTTAATACTGATATACATTCTTCACACCTCACTGGTTCTCGTGGAAAGCAAAAAAGGCAAAATCTATGAAATAATACTACAATATTTATAGAAGCAGTAAAGAAGTCTCATAATACAAAAAACAAAACAATCATTCTTTAATAATAAAATAAAAAAAGAAACAATAGCGTCTCCAACAATGGAACAGAGTCAACGCACGTAACCCGAACAATTTAAGTGGGCATGCGATAGTACGAGTAAATACGTTAACTAAGAGTCTTTACAATTAAGATGCTTTATAACTCGTGCTGTTTATTTGGATTTAATTTTAAAAAATGTTTTACGATGATTTCTTGACAAAATATCAATATTTACAATAAAGTGATAACAATAGTATAATGATAATATTAATACTTACCGAAAATATAAAACTCCATCCTTTTTTAGCGTTCTAGATGTGTTATTTTTACAGTTTTTATTCGAGCAATGAGGCGTGTTTACCGTTCGAGCGTTCGAATTCCACTAGATTAAAAGCGCACCCGAATGTTCAAATGGGTGCGCGTTTGGTGAGGACACTTTTTGTCGCTGATTGTGTATCTAGTTCTTTATTAGTGATCGATGTTAGAGAGTCATGATGTTATTTCAAAAGTTTAAGATTGCAATTAAGTATTTAAGTAAAAGTAGAACCTACGAAACAAACAGATTAAAAAGAAAAAAAAATTGTTTATTTAAGGTACTCGTAAAACTGGACAAACTTGCAAATTATATTGACTTAAGATCTAATTTAACTAATTCATAATTATCAATTTGAAAGCAGTAGGTACTTACATTTACTCTATTAGTAACTGTAAGTACCTACTGTTTTCAACAAAATTCAGAAGTAAAAGGTGTAAAGTCAAGCAAAAAATTCACGGATATACAAATTAAAATAAGAATATGCTTTATTAACAAAAAGAGAAAGAATGGATATGGGGTAATGAAGAATGTTGTGTTAATGATGGCTAAGTGATTTTACGATACAGGTTTTAAGCGGGTGATTGAGCAAACATTTGTTGCTCGTCTATTTTGTGTTGGGAAATCGTGATATAAGGGACGAACAGTGTTTAATTTTATTTTTATTACAGTTATGAGTATAAACAACTGACGGACCGTTAGCACTTGGCATTGTTGGTTAATTTGGAAAGGTGGATAGAGGATTGTGAAAAAGCAATTCACTTTTAATTTAGCTCTTTGAGCTATCTCTAAAATGATCATATCAGTTATGGCCTTCCTCCTACCTAATTGCAATATGGGGCAACGCGCCAAAAACCAACCTAAAGGACCTACAGATCGCACAAAATAAAATAATTCAACCATTATTTCACTATGGTTACCTTACACCTACAGTTAAAACGAACAGGGAAACGAGACTCATGAATATTAATACACTTCATGCACATTGCACCAGCATATTTATAAGAAAACTTCTAAAAAGTCCATTCACACGCAACTACACCTCACAAAAATACATCAAGTACCCAGTTTTGTTGTTTGTATCTTATTTAATAACAATTTTAATATGATGAGCAATTGCTGAGATATATCGTAGTCACGGTGAATGCGGCGAAATGGCCCAACTTCGTTTAGACAACGATTGAGGGGCATGCCGCCCTATTACGCCCAATATGGTTAACATAAGTAATAACAGCCGCACGGGCCGAGCGAACAGGTTAAGTCACGCCTGCCGCGGTCGGTCGGTCCGTGGATGGGTGACCATCCTCACTTATCAAAACCCAGCTGCGCCATGGGAATGATGATGATGGTTAACAGACTGCGGCGTCACAGAAGAACCGCACAGTCCGTCCATACATAGTTCCAACCTGTACTTGAAACCTTTACGTATTATATTTTTGAAACTTTGAGCAACAGACACGCAAGGGTCAGTTGCAGGTACCGGCTAGCATTCCGTTAAACAGTGAGCACCGCTATTTTTTTAAACGGACTGCGCCCTTAAACAATGCAAACTTCTGCTTTCTCTCGATCCCAGCCGTAATGCGCCTCCCGCTTGTCCGCCAGATGTGCATTATGAGCATCAACAAAGCGTCTACACTTACAAAATATGTAGTTATAAATATCTAAATGAAAATTTACGCCTCTGTTAAATTATAACTTTGTTATGTTTGAGAAAAATATTACCTAGATTAAAATAAAATAGATTCAAGCAGGCTTCCATTTATACTCGTAAGGAAGCAATAATAATAGTCAGTGAATAGTGAACTTGTTCAACGTAGTTATGGTTATTCGGCACAATGTGTATGAAGTATTGGGTCAAGAGCGATACCGTACTATACGGTCTGAATTCATTTATTTCTAAAGATTACAAATCACTTGTACGGAAATAAGTACTAACATTACTTAATTAAAACATTGATGTCCAGGAGTAGCAAGGGGTTATATTGTTAACATTACGAATTGATGAAGGTAATTGTTACAAGTTTTTGTATTGTCTACCGCCGTGCGGCGCGTTGACGCGGTTACCGTGCGATGACTCGTTATCTTTGTTTTCGTTTGAAATCAAAGAACTCGATCACACTATGTGCCAGAATAACAGCTTCGTTTATCCCGCACTACTACATTTATTTATATTTTGAACCGATTAAAAGTATTTTGGTTTGCAACACAGAAACACACACACAAAATAAACACGGTTTGATTTCTAAGTCCGGCAAGTAAGCCACCATCTGTTGGGCACGGTGCCTCAGCGAAAACAAAGACACGACCTTCCGGTCGGAGTTTCGAACCGAACCTCTGCTTACAGTTGTGGTGCCTGTTATTAAAAATAAAACTGGGAATGCTTCTGATGCCTCAAATTACAGGCCTATATCCGTGGCAACTGTTTCAGACAAGGTGCTGGACAGTCTGCTTGACGATCAATTGGCTAAGCATCTAGTACTGCATGACGCTCAGTTTGGCTTTAGGGCGGGGCTGTCCACTAAAAGCGCTATATTATGTCTCAAACAGACTTTTGTTACCCAGCATTCCCCAATGTATCACTGTGTTGCACTCCCCTGTGTAGGGTGTCTAAATTTAAATATTTGGGACACTGGGTCATCGATGATCTAAGTGATAATCTAGACATAAAAAGGGAACGCAGGTCGCTGGCTGTCCGGTGTAACATGCTGGCCCGCAGGTTTGCACGGTGTACGAATTCAGTTAAAATCACGCTTTTTAAAGCATACTGCCAATCTTTCTACACCTGCAACCTGTGGGTCGGTTATTCGCAGCGGGCATACAGCGACCTGCGTGTCCAATATAATAAAGCACTTAGGGTACTGTTGGGGCTGCCATGGCGTTGCAGTGCGTCAAGGATGTTTGCTGAGGCGCGGGTGGATGGCTTTGCCGTTATAGTTAGGAAGAGATGCGCCTCCCTACTCGCTCGCGTTCGCGGCAGTACCAACACTATCCTGGGTGTTTTTACTGATCGGTGGGAGTCCCCCAAGATGCAAAGGTGGGTGCGGCTTCATGTCGTAATTTAATTTAATTTAATTTTGTGTCCACTACTAACATTACTTTTAAGTACATTGTTACTAACAAATTATGGACCTGGTCTGAAATAAATGTTTAATAATAATAATAATAAATATGGCAACACCGTGTCAACAAACATCTGAATTTTCAATTTTACTTAATAATATCAGTGAAAGTTATTTTGACCAACTATAACAATAGCTTTTCAATAGAAACCAAACCTGGAAATTGCAAATTACTATAACACCAAAAAAGAGACCATACCTACCACATAAAAATGTAAGAAATGTAATCAAAAACTACAGAATCGGAGGTGACATGACAGATGTCACCTCCGATAAAATAACATGAACACGAACGAAATACACTGACGAAATTGAAAAATGAGGACTATGTTGACAAGATCAGCCGCACGTCGAGCACGCCCACCACCTCCGGACTCATCGCTCAGCTGCGTCTCGCCGCCGCCGGTACCCAGCGCTACTGTGAGCGCTGTAACGACAACAGCTGCGGTAGTTGCGTCGAGCTCGAGCGACGAGTATTTCCCCCGGTCCACGACGCCACCACCTGCTCGTCGACGAGGAGGACGCCGGCCGCCGGACGGCTTAGGACCTCGAGGCCCACCGGCCTCTGATAGGGTCCCAGCTCCCGGCGGAAGTGTGCAGCGCATGAGATGGACACGATCCATCAATGAAAACGTCATGCGCTCATACTATGGGGCTACAGAGGGTGGCAACAATCTGACCGCGTACCGTGTTCGGATGCTCTCTCTTTTTCAGGTGCTTGAGCCAGCTGTCAACGTTTCGGCACAACGACTGTCGGATCAGGTGCGGGTCATCCAACGTAATCATATGTTGGATGACACTATGCTTGATCACCTGCGAAGTGAAATGCAGAGTAGCCATGTCATCGCCCCCCCGTCGCAGACTGTTGCGGTACTATCACAGTCCAACACAAATCAAGCTGACGAGGGAAGTGATGATAGGGCTACAAACGTAAGTACCCAGTGCAATGAGGAATTGGGGAGTGCTTTGGAGTGTGCGATTCGGGAATATCGGTTCATGTCGCCCGAACTTAGACCACGCTTACTTCGTTTGCCCATGCATAACAAAAATAGGGCGCTGGTGGCGGTCCTGGATTCGCAGTTATCAAACTATTTTGATGACTGCGAAGACCTCACCGATACTCATTCGATTCTGTACTGCGCGGCTTTAGCGGCATGTCGTGTAGCTCACGTCAAATTTACCAATGACTCTAGAGCTACGCGACTGAAACCAACCATACCAGCTTGGCAGTGCAGAATTGAACACCGTATTGGTGGGGCCAGAGAGCTCATCGGCAAACTAATCTGCTTCAGAGACAGCAATACGCGTCCAAGAGTGATGCGCTTTGTGAGGCGGGCGTTCTCAGGGACAGATATTAGCTCTCAGAACTATCTGTCCTGCGTCACATAGCGCATCGACTTCCTGAATCAGAAAGTGTATGCATGGGCTAACCGTATTCGTAGGTATAAGCGGCGAGTAGAGCGATACACTCAGAATCGCACCTTCCAGAGCGATGAAAGGTGGGTTTATAGGGGTTGGGAGCGACCAAACCAAGGTGTGGCTGACACGTGCCTGCCAGATGATGATGCCATGTGTTCTTTCTGGCGCAGCATCTGGTCGGTGCCTGTCAGCTGTCAACACCGCGGAACCCAAAAATTATAGGCCGATCACGTGTTTACCGACGGTCTATAAAGTGCTTACATCCATTTTGAGAGCTAAAATTAACAAACATATAGTCACCAACTCCATCATGTCTGCCTCTCAAAATGGATGTAGGAACGGGTCCCGAGGTACTAAGGAGCTACTCTTCATCAACATGGCCATTAGCCAACAGGTCGACATGCTGGATAGATTATAAGAAGGCCTACGACTCGGTGCCACATATATGGCTTGTGAGGGTGCTGGAGTTGTACAAGATAGATGCAACTCTACGCACCTTCCTTAGGTATGGGGCAATGGAGGACGGTCCTTCGCTATCCGGGGTGTCAACAGATCCAGGGGAATAACGAGCCTGTCTGGATTAAACGGGGAATATTTCAGGGCGACAGTTTGAGTCCACTTTGGTTCTGCTTAGCTCTGAATCCTCTAAGCACACTGCTGGAGGATTCAGGTCTAGGCTATCGGTTGAAGAGAGCTGGTCAGGTCATATCTCACCTTCTGTTCATGGATGACTTGAAAATCTTTACCCCCAACAAATTGCAACTGATGGAGCTACTGAAGGTAACTGAAACATTCAGTAGCGCCATCAGAATGATATTTGGTGTGGACAAATGTGCAATCATGCATGTTAAGCGAGGTGAGATTATGGAATCCGAAGTTAGTCAACTTTCGGATTCCATACACCTTAGATCCCTCTCTTCATCCGAAAACTATAAGTATTTGGGTATGTCGGAAGCGTTAGGCATCAACGTTATTAACATGAAGCAATCGTTGAAGGAGCACTTCTTTGGCCGCCTGAAGAAGGTATTAATTAGTCTTCTTTCAGGCGGAAACAAGGTGCGCGCCTTCAACGGTTGGGTCATGCCGATTTTGATGTACTCTTTCGGCATACTCAAATGGACCCAAACCGAACTCGACGCCCTGGATAGGCGGGTCCGTACACTTCTGACCGCAAATCGGATGCATCACCCACGATCATCGGTGATGAGACTGTACATCCCGCGAAATTGCGGGGATCGAGGCTTTTTAAATGCGAAGACCCCCCACAACCGCGAGGTGTGCAGTCTCAGGTAATATTTTTAAAAAACCGAAGTGGGTATGCACCGCGATGTGGTCGCAGTGGACAAGGGGCTAACCCCGCTCTCCATGGCTAAAGGGAACTGGCACAAACCTGTAGTACTTACTTCCGATGACCGCAAGGCGGAATGGCAAAGCAAGGAGCTTCACGGGCGCTTCTATCGGGCTCTTCATGAGCCTGATGTAGATTTCCTAGCGTCCGTATCCTGGCTAAGTTTTGGTGACCTTTTCGGGGAAACTGAAGGTTTCGTCTGTGCAATTATGGACGAAGTTATCTTGACACATAACTACCGGAGACATATTATGAAGGACGGGACGGTTGACGTGTGTCGGGCATGCCACCGTTCAGGTGAGTCAATCAGACATATTATCTCTGGTTGTTTTCGTCTGGCTAACGGCGAGTACTTGCACAGGCATAACCAAGTAGCCAGGATTTTTCACCAGCAACTTGCTTTGAAGTATAAACTTGTGGATTCTGAAGTACCGTATTACAAGTATGTACCCGACCCAGTTCTCGAAAATGAGCCGGTCTATCATTACTGACAGGACTATTCTCGCTAATAAGCCTGACATAGTAGTGATAGATCGATTAGCGCGCCGCACAATGATTATCGATGTTACCATTCCACATGACGAGAACCTCGTGAAAGCTGAGAAAGAGAAACAAATTAAATATCTCGACTTAGCACACGAGGTTGTTGACATGTGGAATGTGAGCTCGGCTGTCATTGTGCCGATTGTCGTATCGGCCAATGGCCTGATGGCAAAAAACTTCGACCAACATCTCTCGAGGCTTTCGTTAGGCGGTTGGATCAAGGGCCTGATTCAGAAGGCAGTACTCCTCGATACGGCTCGCATTGTGAGGAGGTTCCTGTCTCTGGAGCCCTAACCATCAGTAGCTTGGACCCTGCTCCCGCTACCGGTGGACCACTATTTTTTATATTTTTAAATGTTTTTTTTTAAGTTGTTTTATAAAAATATTTAAAAATGTAGCAAAATAAGGATAAAAATAAATAAACGACATAAAAATAATCATATACTGTATGTCGGTGTTCTTGAATAAATTACTTATGGTACTTAAACATGGTCATCGCGCGGTCTTTGAGGGGAACCGGCCGACGACGTGTAAATAAAAATTATAGGGTTATTTATTATTATTGCCTTTATTCATTTTAAGCCGGTATAAGGATATTTATTCCCTTGGTCTTCACTTTAAAAAACTAAGGCTTCTTCTGTCTCTCTGATGTTTTCCTTTACCGTATTGAGAGCAGTGGTGATGAAATAATTTACACAAAGTAAAGTGCCTATCTGGGTTCGAACCTAAGACCTACAACTCGTAAGTCGCGGCCGTTACCACTGGGCCACCACCGCTCTCATAGCAATAAGGAATACAAGTCAAATAATAAAGTGTCATGCAAAATGAAAGACAAATATTCTAGGTACGTATAAATAAAAAAGCGAAAATATAAATAATAGCATTCTGTTGTGGCAAGTGAGTTTCTAGGTAGATAAGGAATGAAACTAAAGGTCACTTTACACATTTATTTCACAAGACACAGAAATCAGGGAAGTGGGTTTTAAGGTCTCTAAAGTACTGGTAGTTAGTAGAAGAGAACGTCACTGCCCTGGGCTTGGCTACGCCGCAGCACGAGGTCCGGCGTGAGGTCACAGGGCAGGCAGCAGTGTTGGGGAGCGACCTCAGAGATCACTCGACGTGGGCAGCACCACGCAGGGATGCACGACCGCGTGTAGGCACGTGCTCCGCTCGGTAGGGGCCTCAACACGTGGCGGGCGTGGGGTCTCGGCACCCACGAGCCACGTGGATGGCAGTCAGAAGGCGGTAGCGGCCGCATGAGTAGTCCGCGTGACTGGCGTCTCTCCAGCGGTAAGGCGGAGGCAGCGATGACGTCAGTCAGCGGTAGGCAGGATAATAACAGTGTAGCCTAATATTGGAACCCCGTTTATCTCGGGGATATGTTAAATTACTGCTTGATGCGAAGGAAAGGGAACGTTAGGGTATTTATAGCATAATCCATACCACGACACCGAGTGACGTGGTGGGAATTTGAAAGATTTAGGGATGGCACTCTCTTAAACCTTAACTAGAGTCGTGCGTTTTAGTTGATCTGTAAGAAATCGACTACAACGCTACACTGTGCTAAGAATAACAAAAATAAAAAACAAGGATTTTGTATAAACATTTATTTTGTTATGTTCTTACTTCATAAATATCATTGTTTTTATTGCTTTATCTACACTTGAGAGCAATAAAATTGCACACCCATTGTAATTTGGTTTATTACTGATTTTTTTCTTAAATCTAAAGATATTGAGTACAAATCATCAGGCAAAATTAAAGAATACAAGCTTAGCTTTAAAAAAACACATTGACCTTCACGTAACTTACCGAACACAGAACGTAGAAACCAGCCGTACACCAAATTAGCAAAATTCACCCGTTAGCATTGTCACTACTTGCACCCTTACCCGCAGGTATAAAAGGGTCGGCTTTTTTGGATTTTTAATCCTCACCGATCCCGATGACCACATAACTCTCATCCAGGAGAGCAGTAGGGCCACCAGTACAGTGCACAAACACAGACCGACATTCCAACTTTGTCGCCGAGATCCCTCGCGAAGACCCCGACGTAACGTAACTGTCCTCCCCGACCCTTGCTCGACGAAGTGCCAGCCTGCGCCGTAGCTGAGCCTGTAGCTTTAAATTCCCCGACGAATAATAATATAATCCAGATCCAGCCTGTCCCATCTTTGCTCCCGTCAGCGACGCCCTAAGCCGAGGTCCGTACCCCACAGGGGGTGCCCTTAGCGAGCGTTCGCTTAGTAATGTAAGTAGTTTTACGTCCCTGGCTGGAGGCTTTAAGTCCGCTTAAGGCAGCCACAGGATAGTCCGGTTAAGTAGTCACGACCTCTCAAGGTCAACTACGAGATGCCATACATAAAAAAAAGGATTTTTAATCAGTTGCATACCGAAGGTCAACGTGATAACATCTCTACTGAAAGCATACGGACAAATATGGATACCACGCCCGCAGAAGCAGCTCAAGTTATTGCCTTGCTCGAAGCAGGTGTAATCACCTGTGTGATTACACCTGCAAAGTCACCTGCATAATCAAAGTGAAGTTGCTCGACGAGTAAATTTGAGCCGCTACTCTGTTCGTCGTGTGTACCAGGGGTTTCAAGAGACCGGTGGCTACATTCGGCGACCAGGATCTGGCCGGCGACGCAGAACATCAGAGCGTGATGACCGCTTTCTTGTGTCGAGGTCTTTAAGAAATCGGCAACTGAATGCGGTTCACACTGGGACAAGAGCTTCGAGAAGTTCGCAATGACAGTATAAGTCGGTGGAGAGTCAGAAGAAGACTTGGTGAAGCAGGACTGACTTCACATCGCCCAGCAAATGGTCCCAAATTGACCACAGCTCACCGACAAGCCCGACTAAAATTTGCCAGGGAACATTTAAATTGGACGTATGACCAATGGCGGTCTGTTATGTTCTCTGATGAGTGCAGAATGACATTACATGGGCATGATGGACGCTCTAGGGTCTACAGAATGTCATCAGAGTGATTTTCACAATGCTCCATAAGCGAACGTGTGGCGTTTGGCTGTGGATCGTGTATGATTTGGGGTGGCATAATGTTGGACACTAAAACTGACATTGTATTCATCACTGGGGCGAATACTGGCCCGAGATCAAGAGGTTTAAAGATCAAATAACAAGGCAAATCTGAATCCAAGTTCACAGCATTTATAAGTCAATAGTGTCAGAAATATATATATTACATATTACATTACAAATATATATATATATATATATATATATATTACAATTTAGAAAGTAAATAAATACGCACGCACAGGACAATAAAGTAATCGTCTAACACTGTCAATAAACACGGATCACCCCCGGCGAGCGCACCGTGGCAGTAATGTGTGTGTCCGAGCGAAAAACACCTACTACCGTGAGCAGTATGACCACGCACACATTGACATTTGCTTGACGCGATAGCACTACTAGCTATTGAAAATTTATGATAAATTTTTATGTGTTCCGTAATACCAAAAATGATGTATGAAAACTTACTTTTTTTTTCGACGATTCGTAACTTGATCTAGTACAACAATATTAAAGATATTGTTGTTTATAGTACAAAAAATACGATAAGAAAACATGTCATTTACACTGTAAAAAAGTGCGAAGTACAATTACCTGAAACTTCATTTTTGGGAAGTATAGTACTTTAGTGTCACTTTTCACTAAAATACTATACTTCCCAAAAAAAACCGAGTTAAATTTTTTGTCTGAGGTCTTCTACACTCGTTGCCTCGTTTACGTAAACGAGCGATTCTATTTGACCCCACAAATAAAAGTCTAAAGGCGTTAGATCAGCCGATCTGGGAGGCCACTGCACTCGTCCTCCAGGACCAATCCAACGGAGCCCATATTCCGCATCAAGATGTTGCCGAACGTTCCATGAGATATGCGCGGGAACACCGTCGTGTTGGTAAAACACACCTCTTAAAAAGAAGAGCGGGACGTCCTCCAATAACTCTGGCAATGTTTCCCGCAAGAACTGTAGGTAGGTATCTCCAGTTAACCTGGGCAGAAAAACCTGTGCTGAAACGAATCAACACGACATGCATGTGGATTATCATGTCTCCTCAAATGCTGGTTATGCTGGTTGTAAATGCCAACTCGCGTGAAGATGCTCTTGTCCGTCCAGATGATGTTTCCTTGCCAGTTCTCTAACAACCATTTACTAAATTCCAGACGTGGCAAGTAGTCGTTCGGCGTCAGAAATTTACAAATTCCTGAGCAACTTCTTTGTTATCGCAAATGAGAACACATGACGTCTCCAGTGTGTAATCAGAATTGTGCTTTTTGTTCCTGTTCGTTTCAGGATTGATAATTTTCCAAACAGTCTTTATTTCATTGTCTTTTGATTTGATTTTACCTTGTTGCTTATAAATAAGGTTTTAGCTGCCTTACAAGCGTTCTTAAAAAAAATAGAGTGAGTACCAACGTACTTATAAAAAGTTTCCGTGTTAATATAAGGCTTAAGGCCTTACAGCTCGAAAAGTCTTTCCCTACTTTCCCTAAGTCCTTTAGTTGCCCAGTCACTTAATAAAAATTTAGGGCTGATACTTTTAGTATTCTTCTTAAAATACTACCGTACTTTGAACTACCGTAAGAATTCTTGATACAAAATATTAACATTATTCAGTGTATGGCCCTGATTACTTTACTTACAATTTAAAGTGCAATTTATTTTTTCAAATTAACAGATGTTATTGGTCTGGATTGTATCTGCACTTTTTGGCGCGCTGTGTTGGACTCAAAAGTTACGGTTTGACCGCTATGATCAGAAGGGAGATAATTAACGATAGCTTTATCTAAATAGTCACAGCAACAAAATACATTTTCAATACATGAAGCAGTAGTTGTAGTTGTTCGGGTTGGTTCTACAAACACATTGACAAACTTAATGATTTACGAAAAAAAATCTACTAATATTTGAATTTTCCTCGAAAAGCTTTTTTACGGATAAGTAATTGTCTAAATGATTTTTAATTTGTATTTGTTGATAGTGTACTATTTTTAGTTTGTATTTCTTGATTTATGTTGTCTTTTTGTACCTATTTCTTCTTCTCATTTGTATTTCTAGTGTTTATCAGTGGAAACTTGTAAACGGCCTTCAATTTTGTATCGTTTAAGGACACTGTGTATGTTAGCTGTAAGTTTCCCGAATAGGATAAAATAAAATAATGATGGAAGTTTGCCATTATTGGTACTCCATTTCCTCGATAATCTCTTCCTGGGGTCGGGAGGCGTTCGACGGGCAACTATTCCGAGGGTGGGGTGCGGATCCCCCAGCAGGTTTGGTTCCTTCTTCAGATATGTTTTTCGACCTCTTGGTGGGGGTGCAGCATAGGCATTGCCACCTGACCGGGGTAGAGCTGAGAGTGGCGGTAAATAGGCTTAGTGCCAAAAATACCGCCTCAGGACCCGACGGCTTACCTGGAAGAGCCTGGGTTCTGGCCATGGAGGCTCTCGGGCCTCGACTTATGGGGCTCCTAAGCGCATGCTTGGAGGAGGGCCAGTTCCCACTTCGCTGGAAGACGGGGAAACTGGTCCTCATTAAGAAGCCGGGGCGCCCTGCGGACTCTCCGTCCGCTTACCGGCCCATCGTGCTGCTCGACGAGGTGGGCAAGCTCTTTGAAAGAGTTATTGCAAACCGCCTCGTCGGGCGGCTGGTACGGGTGGGGCCGGATTTGGCGGAGAGCCAGTTTTGTTTCAGCAGGGGACGCTCTACGGTGGACGCCATCATGCGCGTGCGAGCCCTCACGACGGGGGATGCTGTTGCCCGGGGTGGGGTCGTCTTGGCGGTGTCTCTAGACATCGCCAATGCCTTCAACACCCTGCCCTGGAGTTGCATCAGGGAGGCATTGCGGTATCACCGGATGCCGACCTACCTCTGTCGTGTGGTCGAGGCCTATTTGACGGACAGGGCCGTCATCTACCCCGGTCACCGGGGAGAGTGGAACCGGCGAGAGATGTCGTGCGGTGTCCCACAGGGATCGGTCCTGGGGCCACTTCTGTGGGATATCGGTTACGACTGGGTGCTGCGCGCGGACCTCCCGAATGGCGTCAGCGTGGTGTGCTACGCTGACGACACGCTGGTCCTGGCACAGGGGAGGTCGCACCAGGAGGCGGCCGAACAAGCGACACTCGGGGTTGCGACAATCGTCGATAGGATCCGGCAGTTGGGACTCGAAGTGGCCCTGCACAAGTCCGAGGCCATGTGTTTTCATGGTCCTCGGAACGCGCCACTGTCGGGTTCCCAGATAACGGCGGGAGGGGTTCACATCGGTGTCGAGTCGACGATGAAGTACCTGGGACTCGTCCTCGACAGCCGGTGGAACTTCGTGGAGCACTTCCGACGTTTGGCTCCCAGACTGGAGCGGGCTGGGGCTGCCTTGAGGCGGCTCCTGCCCAATCTAGGGGGTCCAAACGCCTCCTGCCGGAGGCTCTACACGGGAGTCGTGCGGTCCATGGCCCTTTACGGGGCACCGGTGTGGGCGCGTTCTTTGAGGCGCCGACCGGCCCGCCGGTTGAACGCGTCCCAAAGGGTCATGGCCATCCGGCTGGTCCGGGGATACCGCACGGTCTCATGCGAGGCGGCGAGCCTCCTTGCCGGATTGCCGCCATGGGATCTGGAGGCAAAAGCCCTCGCGCACGTATGGGAGTGGCGCGAGGAAGCAAAACGCCGGGGTGTAACTCCGCTGCCGCGACAAATCACGGTACAGCGGACAGAGCTCCGGCGGGATCTCATGGCGACATGGAGGGTGCGATTGTCGCAACCCAGTGCTGGGCACGCCACAATAGCGGCGGTAAGTCCCCTCTTTGAGGAGTGGTTGGAGAGGCGCCACGGCGTCCTCACCTTCCGCCTGACACAGGTCCTCACCGGACACGGTTGTTTCGGGAGGTTCCTGTTTCGCATAAGGCGGGAGGAAACGCCCGGGTGTCACCATTGTGTGAATCGCCCGGAGGACACGGTGGAGCATACGGTGGAGGTATGCCCAGCTTGGGCGGAGCACCGCAGTGTCCTCGCGGAGGCGATTGGCGGCGGCGATCTCTCGCGTCCGGCCCTGGTCCAGGCCATGGTACGGAGCGAGAGGGAATGGAAAGCCGTCACCTCCTTCTGCGAAGCAGTAATGCTCGCAAAGGAGGAGGCGGAGCGCGTGAGGGAGAGAGCCTTGCGCCCTCACGCCCCTAGTCGCCGCAGGAGACGCCCTGGGCGTCGGGAATCGCAAGCAGATTCCCGGCCACCGTAGGCGCGGGCTTGCGGACGGCGAGCCATGGGTAGCTCGCCGTCCGGTAAGGACCAGGCCCGGGTCGACGGCGCGTTGTGTTCCACGCGCGCCTCAAAGAGATGTCAGCACAAAATGACGGGGTCCGATAGGGCCGACGCCTCAGGGTCGCGGGTTATTCCACAGAGAAAACCGTGGCCCTGGCACAGGCAACTGAAGGAACACGGGTGGGTTTTAGTCAGTAAAAGTCTGACACGCCCTCCCGCTCCACCCAGAGCGGGAGAAGTCATTTGATGATTTCCCACCCAAAAAAAAAAAAAAAAAAGGCATTGCCACCTGCTTTGTGCACCGCGGGCTTTCCTGGCACAAAGACTGCAGTTTGGTGACGCGGAGCACTGGGCCGCCTTATGGCCGGGCTGACCGCAGCGATAACACTGATCGCTGCGATCAATTTTGGCGGAGCACTGTGCCCGGACATACCCAATGCCCAGGCATCGGTAGCACCGCATGGCTCTGGGTTGCAGCAACCTAACCCTCGCCGCAACACACCTCACCAGCAAACGCCCCTCGTCGGCAACCTCCTTCGCAACCGCTACCGGGCACCGCACCCAGATCGTGCCCAGCCCGCCATTATCATGGCGAATTTCATCCAGCTCATCAACGCGCAATTCAGCCGTTTTCATGGGCCTGGAGACCCGTATGTCCTCCGAATTGAGGACGTACGGGTCTCCAGGCCCATGAAAACGGCTGAATCTCGGCGTCCGCCTTTTGAGGCACCCGCCACCTCGATGAGCCGCGCCCCCGTAGCGGCTATCTTGTAGCGGATGGACGATATGCCAAGTTCAGATATACTGAACCATGTTTTCGCCTCCGTTAGGACCGCCTTGGATGTGACCCCCCTTTTCACTGATGGTCTTTAACTGATGGTCAAAACGTGCTAAAAATCTGTGATGAGTGGTGGCTACAGTACTCCTCTTCAAGCGAAGCGTACCGGCAGCTTGACGACGCGGCCCGAACGTGTTGTTTTGTGGACGGCGGGCTGTGACGCCAATTTGGCATAGGTACTCGTGCTTGTGGCTTGGTAATGGTTGGTATGGTACTGGTTTTGGTTTGCTCAGAGGTATTGGTATGCTTTGTAATGACATACGCAGGCTTCAGTCGATCGATTGAAATGTTAGCTTGCCGATTTAGCAGCTGTCTGTTCTAGATCTACCATTACCTTCTAGAATCGTAGGCAACATGAAAACTTACGTGCGCATCTCTGCGCCACGCCACTGTATATTCTTTGATCGTTGTTTTGGGTTAGCGCGCCGCTGAGCGCGTGACTCTGCCGCATGTTAGGTAGTTGATAAGACCGTGAGCCGAAACTTATTGAATTATTGATTCGAATAACGTACTGTCTCGCAGTACTACGTCCCGTCCCAGGTGCAGAATGTGTGGGTTATAAAAGACGTCGTAAATTGATTAATAAATTGGTTATAAAGTGTTAAAATGGATTCAGAAAACCAATTTCCCTTTGAGATAGAAGATGTGGAACCTGGACTGACGAAAAAATTGTTGAAATGTTTTACTGGTAAGCTAATTTAAATGAAGAATTTCTTCTGCGTATACAAATGAGACGATGGTAAAGTTACAGTTAGTTTACACAGGCCTCCTCTCAGTGAGAGAGAGTGGGCCATAAACCACCACGCGGGCCCAGTGCGGGTTGGTAGATGTCACATGTCTTCGAATTTTTGGTTCTAAGATAAGTATGTCGGTTTCCTCACTATGTTTTGCTTCACCGTTTTGAGAGCAGTGGTGATGAAATAATTTACACAAAGCAAATCGCTAGTCTGGGTTCGAACCTACGACCCACAACTCTTAAGTCGCGGATGTCACCACTGCTCTCTTTTCATACTAGTAAGTAGGTACAGAGAACAAACTTACAGTATAAAGGCTCGTGCACAATGGCGGGCGCGAACTTTATAGTCCGGTTAAGTAGTCACGACCTCTCAAGGTCAACTACGAGATGCCATACCATAAAAATAAAAAAAAAAGCGGGCGCGACCCAGAGGCACCGCGTGTCACGCGACGAGCGGTGCCTCTGTGTGTCGCGCGGTGGTGTGGCGCCTGTTTGTGGCTTAAGCCATCACCTTTATAACGATACTCAAAACCGCTTCGCTATTTATTTTCTGCCAGCTGCTCGTGCCTGGCGTCGCCCAGGGTGATATTCATAGAAATAAAAACCCAAAAAGAAACTTTAAACCTTGTCCTGACATTTACAAACACAAAAAATGCCAAATAGGTGCAGCCGTTTCGAAGTGATGCGCGGATAAACATATTTGGAAATTGATCATTATTTATCTATACTATATTTTAAGCTATATGCCTTGCAATAACTTTTAAACCTTCTCTGGCACGCACACAACAACTTCATCATCTTATGCATACAATCGTCCGAGCCATTTCCCAGTTTTAGCGAGACTAACGAACAGCAATAGATTTTTATCTAAGAAAGACAGAAGAAGAAGATAGAGATCTAGATAAAAAAAACACAATAATTTTAACGTTTCATTAACCTATAAAGTTTACGTTTATAACATAGATCTAGCTTGTATACTCGTATCTGCTAATTGAGTATTTAAGTAGTATCACTGGGTACTCGATAAATAACCAAATATTGACATAATGACGCCATAACCAATTTACCTAATATTTAGCCGAAATGTAATCTAACATTAGTATTTTATCAGTTTTTATCAAAGAAACTTGTTACAATTTGTAAAGTGGGACAACACTCCATCAATCATAATCTTATTCATTGTGTAGTTATTGCTCTTTAAAAATGCTCGAAAAATTTGTCTGCTTAGCAACGTAAATAACGCAATAAATGTGGCTGAACTGTCAAAATGTAAGCCATTCCTTCTGATAATGTGTTGCGCAATTACCCCGTTCACATTATTAGCTTTCGATGAATACAGAATCAATTAGGTTATAATTTGGTAAATTGGTAATATAATAGGTTTTTTAATCATGTTTTTTTGTAACTCCTATGGATTCGTACAGGTTAATTTCGTAATTATTTGAAAAGGGAACAGTTTTTGAATTTTGGTTAAAATATGAAAATCTTCTGTCAAGTCGTATTTCTATATAATACTGCAACGGGTTTGAGCACAAATCAGTAACATTTCTGCAATACTTCTGAGTTGAATCAATACAAAAGAACGTTTTTGGAGAGAAGACGTCACTTGAGCCCAGAAGAAATGATCAGAGCCGTGGGAATGTTGGATGCAGGCTCTTGGAAATGTGCTGTAACTATCGCTCTTGCCAACACCCAGAATGTTATAAGTCGACTTTGGGCACGTTACCGCATTACTGGCAGCTTGGCAGAGCAACATGCAGAACGAGTTCGCATCACCACGCGCAGACAAGATCGTACGAACGTACGAATTGACGAAATCATACAATGAATTTGGTATGAGGCCAGGTACTAGACGTACACGGTACGCCAAGAACCATTGCCAGGAAGTCCATGCATACATTGATGGAACATTCATGTGGGCGGGTATTTGGATCGGTGGAAAAACCGACCTGATTTGGATCAGAGGCAATATCAATTCACAGATTTACGCTGAAGCGATTGTATCTGATGTTGACATTCCGTTGCAGACCCAATTTGGTGCTTCATTTCTGCTTATGCATGATAATGCTAAATCGCCGAATTGAATCCTATTGAACTCGCATGGTATACTCATATGGATGCCGTACACACACCAGAAAAACTTTTTCGTCGTTACTAATACGGACGTGGGCGGCCATTCCGCAACGTTATATGGATGAACTCAAATTGACTATCCGAATCGCTGCGATTGTGTTATTACGGGTTAACGGTGGAAATACAGACTACTAATTGTTTATTTTACGCAATAAAAACCTTTAGAAACTGTTATTTTATCGCATTTTAATGTCAGGTTAACTTAGGAAAAAAAATAGCATTAGCAAAATCGCGAATAGTCTTAATGCAAAAGCTGAAAGTACTTCGTCAATCCACAAATACGAAAAAAAAAACTAAATAGACGTTGTTATTTCATTTCAATAGAGCAATAAAATATATATATTTTAAAACTTTTGATGCGTGTAATTTGGAAATAGAATTAAGATTATGGTGAATACTCGTATACGTATAGTATATCAATTTGTCAACTTGGTATTAACCTAGTTAATACCAAGTTATTAACCTAGTTATTTATCTATACGTATAATATTAACTTATGTAACCGTGAGGGTATTATTTGTAATATATTATTTTCCCTGTTTGTTTTTAGCTAAATGCTTGTTATATTTTCTCAATCCAGGCGAGATGACTGGGTTCGTCCGCGTCGGCCCAAAGAAATACTTCTTCCCTCGAAAATACAAGCAAGAAGCTGCGAAAATCTACAACATGCCGCTAAGACCAACTGATGTTTTCGTCACGAGTTATCCACGATCAGGTTAGTAGGGTAAGGATGCGTAAGTCTTGACCCATAATGGAGAACTACTGTCGTTTAAGGGTAATTCAAATTAATCAAAATCTTATGCGTCTACTGAATCTTCAATTATTAAGCTATCAACCAGAATTCATAAAAGCAATAAAATCTACGTTTCTTTTCTGCAATCGGTTTTTAGGCATAATCAAATCTGTGCATCCTGTGATGAGTGATTTTAGTCGAGTTGTACCCTTTTTGTGATTTTAACATAGAAAATAGGTGACCCTGCATAAAAAATAATTGAAAAATGGATGTTGGCCGATTCTCAGACCTACTCGATATGCTCAGAAAATTTCATACAAATCGGTCCAGCCGTTTCGGAGGAGTTTGGTAACCAATACGCGACACGAGAATTTTATATATTAGTAGAAGTAGATTATCAGAAAAAAATTGCAACTTTTTTGGTCTAACTCACGTTCTTCTATCTGCTATAGTTTCGGAGATAGTTTAGTGCAGAGTGATATAACTGCCAGGGTTTTGGCAATGAAATCGTGATTATAGATATGTGTCAAGTTGTAACCCCTTTCAGTAATTGCTCCACACATTGTATTTCGTGCTCTGTGGTATATGAGCGATTACATTAATTTTCACATTTTGTTTTTCAGTATGTTTATCGCGAATATTGATATATTTTGAGTTATATCACATTGAACCGATTTTTCTCAATAATGATTGGGGTACAATTCAAGATGTACCTACAAATCCGAATCTAAATATATGCCTTTTTTGTGATAACGAATACACCTTTTTTAAGTGTAAACAATTGAAGCTGAAATTGAATAGAACAGAAAAATAAAATAAAACAACAATGACTTTTTTCTTTTTCTGTACCGTATTATGTACGTATTTCAAGTAAGAGAACCATCTGAAGGATCGCTGCCAGAAAAGTCTGTAGAAATTCCAGTCCATACTATCAATGAACAACAGAATCCAACATCTGCATTATTGACAATAAAAAAGACGAACAAAACAAATGTAACGAATATAGCATTTTACAAAAGACAGCATTGGCTCCGGCCAATGCTGTCTTTTGTAAAATGCTAAGTGAAGCGAATAGAGGAGCGAACGACATAGCTTCATGTCTATACGATTTTATCATAAAGCAACTGCCGTATTTAAACGCAAACACAAAGAAGCTGATCATGTTCTCTGATAGATGCCGGGTCAAAACAAGAATTCGGTTGTTACGACAATGTTGATGCTGGTTGCTAAACTATCCCCACAATTACTATATTGAACATAAATTTCTCGTACCCAGACATACTCACATGGGGCTGACACCAACCATGCGTTGATTGAGCGTAAGAAGAAGCACACGAGTATGGAAACTCAAGTACCAAGAGATTGGTACCAGCTAGTGCGTACAGCTTCAAACAAAACAACAAAGTTTATTGTAATTGAGATGACTCGTGAAATGTTTTATGATTTCAACATTTTTTCAAAACAATTTCTTACTATTAGATAAACCAATACAAACAATGAAAAGTTTCTGTGGTGCGACGTTCGATCTGTTTTGTATACCAAAGAAAACATACCCCATATATACACTTGGGAGCAAATAAATCGAGCCACTACCTTTTTTCACGTAAAATGGTAAATATTTTTGGGAATATGGAACGTATCAATTCGAACTATATATCGCCTAAAAGTTAAGTTAATAACCTTAACAATGAGGGTAAATTATTGAATAATAACCTTATTGAATGATAAATTATTGGCTCTGCAAGAAAAATGGTAATTTTGATAGAAAATTTAGTAGGGCTAAAACAGTCCATAAAAACAATAAAAAACAAAATTATTGCAAAAAAATATATTCTTAATAACTGGTATTACCCCCCCGTGCCCTGATGCATTCTTGTAGCCTATTAGTCATTTATCTGATCAGAGTTACGATGACATATTGTGGTATGTTCTCCCACTCTTCAAGCACAGCGACTTTAATCTCGGGAATGGATGAAACAGCGGGAACCCTGGCTCGGACTCTCCGTTTTAGCTCGTCCCATAGGTGTTCGATCGGGTTCAAACCGGGACTTCGTGCTGGCCATACCATTTGTTGAATCACGATCGCAGACAAGTATTCCGTAACGATCTGCGCGGTATGAGGTCTCGCATTGTCATGCATAAACAAGAAATTTTCTCCGACAAAACCAGCATACGGCATTACGTGGTCTTCAAGAATGTCAGTTATGTATCGGTCAGCTGTTAATCCACGTCTACCACTGCCATCGTTGGCGGGGTCGACGAAGACAAGTTCCGTTTTTCCGTCTAGAGAAATTCCTCACACCATACAAGAACCACCACCAAAACTCACAGTTTCTCGAATGCAAAATTGGGCAAATCTTTCACCAGGACGTCTATACACTCGGTTTCTCCCGTCATTGCTAAAAAGACAGATTCTTGACTCGTCAGAAAACAAAACTGACCTCCAGTCTTCTAACGTCCAATTAATGTGTTCTCGAGCAAACTCCAAGCGAGATCGGCGATGAGCTACAGTCAATTTTGGGCCAGTTGCTGGTTTGTGTGATGTTAAATTTCGTTCCTTTAGTCTTCGTCTCACTGTCCACCTACTGATTGCGACACCTCGAACGTCACGTAACGCTTGCTGTAGCTGAACAGCATTAAGTCCACGGTCGCGCAACGAATTGGTTGCAATAAAGCGGTCGTCACGTTCTGTTGTTGCCCGTGGTCGGCCAGTTCCAGGTCGCCGAACAAAAGCACCAGTCTCCAGATACCTGCGGTATACCCGCTGTACCTTTGAACGACTCAAATGAAGTCTGCGTGCCACTTCACGTTGTCCGTGTCCAACCTCAAGTAAAGCTACAACTTGGGCAGCTTCCCTCGGTGTAGTATCCATTTTATCAGGTTATTTTGATTACACAGACACAGATAAAGACAACAATAACAAGTAATATGGGTATGATTAACAAAAACCTCAAATTTAATATTTTCTTAACAGAGTACAATAAAAATGTCATAAGCAAATTAAATGAAATTGTTATACCCAAATTTAGATTAACTAAAACAAGCAAATCATTTCTGATAAACAGTATCCGCTTTTATAATAAGTTGCCAAAGTCGGTTACAGAACTTAGCGATGGAAAGTTCAAAGCCCACATTAAACGTGTCCTTATCAAAAAAGCGTACTATAAGATTAAAGACTACGTCGAAGACAAGAAAGTTTGGCAATAATTCCTTCTGCACATGTGGCTTCCCTGGTACCTCATAAACGGCATCACTATGTAAATTTCTAATAACTGCTCCCAAATAATGGTGTTTAATTTTTATTTTTTATTATTAGATATGGACTTTTACATATCTCTGACATAATTCTTTCATTATTTGACATTATATACCTAAATTTTTTAATTAGTTTTTGATTCTACTTTATTAGATTATTTTATATTTTGTAAATGTGAGAACGTCGTAGGCCCTGTGGATTATAAATTATAGACAATTGTCTATTTGTTTAACATATGGTACTTGTTGACAGGCCTACACTGTCCTCCCATACCTGTTAATCACTGTAATTGGAAAACATTGTAAAAGACATATTTTTAAAAGAGTAACCATGGAGTTTCTTGCCGGCTCTTCTCCATGGGAAACGACCAATTGGAACCGTGCACCTAGAATCTGACGTTTCATAAGTGCCCATGTAGGTCTATGTGAAATAAAATATTTTGATTTGATTTGATTTGAAATGCGATAATTTTATTCTACCCTTTAAACTTTAATTAAAATGAAATTTTGACAACTAACTACCCTCATTGTAAAGGTTATTAAATACCCTTTTAGGCGATATATGTTTCGAATCGATGCGTTCCATAATACCAAAAATAATAACCATAATGCGTGAAAAAGGAAGTGGCTCGATTTATTTGCTCCCAAGTGTATATTACAAAAAAGAATTCAAGAATGTTGAGTAAGTACCTACATGACAATGTATTGTTCTAAACGGGGTAAAGCTTACGATATGATTACAATAAATACGGTACCGAAAGCCTATCACTCCAAGATTACTATTTCCACCGAAAAGAAGAAGTATCTATTAGATTAACTGTGCTTTATTCATGAGAGCGCTCATGGGTTTTACAGAAGTCTGAGCTGCAAGAATGATGTTAAAGACACTCCTCCAGATATTGATGATTCTGATGATGAGTAATTTCTAGTTCATAATCTAACTTCGAAGACTTTCCTTCTGGTCCTGGTTTGTCATTTGTGTTTACTTAAAAAATAATCCAATAATGCATATGTAAGATGTCACGCCCCTTATGCCTGGAGGCTTTTATTTGTGTATTAAGTTATGTTGTTTTTTTCATTGATTTTTTTATTGGTTTCTGTTTTGGGTATATTGGCGTGGCTAGCTTAAATATGGCAGATAATTTAATATGTAATTTTTTTGTGTTTCGGTTTTTATTCTTTTACTCGATTACCTTTTTATTCGATTACCTTATAATTATATAATTCAATGGTTTTCTAACTAAACAGACAGCTGTGCTGCTGGGGAGTTTGTTGCGCCACTTCTTCTTCCCAGCTAAAGCACTAGGAAGTGGTGAAGGGCGGGCGTTTTGGGGGACTGTCTTATGTAATTTTGACGTTCGAAAAGTGCTGACTCTCAGCCTAGTTTGAATAAATGACTTTTGATTTTTGATTTTGATTTTATAGTTTTATTTTTATTTTATTTCTTTGTTATGATTATGTTATAACTTTAGTCTACCGGTACATTATACCGCGATAGTTTTTAATGGTTTTATTTTGATTAAGTACCTACGTATTTTTCTTGTTCTCTTTATTCATTTAGGACGAACTGTCCATCTCATAGATTAGAATTAAAACTTTTAACTGTGCTGTGTAAGTTTTAACGTGTTAGCAATTTTGTTATGTTTATTTTCTGTCTTTTAAAGATTCAGACAATGGTTGTGATAGTATGTTTTGTACTGAGTAGGTTCACATTGCTTTTTGTGATACCTGCGTAAGATTGGTCTGTGTCATTTCTTAGTATTTAAGTTTAAAACAACATGCCTTTTAAACGATCTCAATTAAGAATTTTGATAAAACTGTGCCTTATTAACATAACATAACAAAACATCACGCCTTGTTTCCCCGAAGGGTTGGGCAGAGGTGTACCTATAGTACACCCACATTTCGCCAGTTATGTTTAAGTCCCATGTAATAGGGGGCGAGCCTATTGCCATCTACCGGGCACAAATCCAGACTTCGGGCTGCTACTGAGAAATTCTTAGTATGTGAATTAATGATTTTGACGAACATTAACAAACGCTAATAATTTTTCTACAACTTTTATTTATTTACACAATAAAAATGTATGTTAATGAGGGGTATAACTTAACTTGTATCATTTAACACATATTTCAAAAGACTATAATTTCAGCAAACTGATACAATTCAGATAAATTATGAAAATGCCCCTATTATAAGTAAACCATCTAATCTTTGCGGTAGTATTTTTATCATTTGTTTCAGCAACATTGCGTTATGAACACATTCTAATGAGCTATTCGATTTTTTTACTTTTTTTTATCACTTTATAGAGAGACAACATATAGGTGCAACCTAATTTAACTATGCTTGTATCATTTATCACGTAATTTTAACAAATATTGGAATTGAAAATGGTACAACATACAGGTTTTTCATAATTTGGTTTAAAACTATTACCACACAAATTAAAATGCAGAGTCAAAGTTAATGTTTTTATCTACAAAAGAAGGTACAAAGGAAGGTTATGTGTAACCAAGCCCACTTAGTTCACGAACTTGAATTTTTTAAATCTTGTTTTTGTTCTCGTGTAAAGTGTTGATTTTTTACTTGTATCACTCAAGAAAACATTTGTGCCTCCTGTGCCACAGGAGGCACTTAAATGTTTTCTGGGATTAATTTGGATTGGTTGCGATTCCAATTAACATTGCCGTATGAGTTGGTAGACACTTAATAGTTGGTTTCTCTGGTCTATGTCTAGTACTTGCCATCTTTTAGGCGAGTTACATTTTTCAGTCGATTTATTATGTTCTTAGCCGGTTGGGTATGAACCTAATAAATCGACTGTATTTGTGTGCTTATTGAGTCTTTCTTTGTATCTCTTGCTTATTTCAAAGGCTTCCGTTGGTAGGCTCCGGTCGGTATCTCCAAGTGTTCATGTATTTCCGTGTTTCTTACGAACCAGTGCAGTGTGCACTTTAAATAGTTCTTAGAGCAGTGTTTTGAAATCTCTGGAGGATCTCGATATTGGAGTTACTAGCACAGCCCCAGAGCTCTATCCCGTAGGTCCAGATTGGGTTTATAATAGATTTGTAGACAAGTTGTTTGTTACTGAGGGACAGCCGGGATTGACACCCTAGTAGATTCAAATTCAAAATATTTATTTGGTCGAAAATTCATTTGGTCGCACTGTTCTGAATTCGAATAAAGTATATTGCTATATTTATGTATATACTTCGTGTTCGTTGTGCAAGGGCCAGCACATGAACTTTTTAAACTCGTAATATCAAATCATTTGCGCATTAATTGTTTAATTAGTGGTCATCGCGTTTCTGAATGTGGGTCTAATTCTTCGTATAAAAGGTGTAACGGTAAACACCACACTGTACCCCCTCGACCGATCACCATGTTCGGCAAGCCGATCCCTTGGGAGAAGCGAGCCAAATACCTGGATGTCGTACTAGACGAACACCTCTCTTTTTCAGAGCACATTAAGGCGGCTCGTTCGCGCGCCGCCTTCGCTCTAGGTAGACTTCACTTTGTCCTCAATGCACGTAGCAAATTGTCACTGAAGTGCAAAATGCGTATCTACACAGCGTGCATCCGCCCGATCATGACCTATGCCAGTGCAGTCTTCGCACACGCCAAGCCCGTTCGCTTCAACAGAATGCAGACCCTCCAGAACAAGTTCCTCCGTAGGATAACAGGCTCCCCCTTGTACGTTCGTAACGAAATCCTCCACGTAGACCTCAGGATTCCCACTATCCGTCATTTCATGAAACGCATTTCAAAGCGTTTCTTCGAGACCGCCGCGAATCACCGCAACCCTCTGGTTGTGAAAGCCGCTAGTTATATTCCCTCCTCCATTAGTCATGTCCGCCGTCCCAAGCATGTCCTCACCGATCCCGATGACCACATAACTCTCATTCAGGAGAGCAGTAGGGCCACCAGTACAGTGCACAAACACAGACCGACATTCCGACCTCGCCGCCGAGGTTCCTCGCGAAGATCCCGACGTAATTGTCCCCCCCGACCCTTGCTCGACGAAGTGCCAGCCCGCGCTGTAGCTGAGCCTGTAGCTTTAAATTCCCCGATTAATAATAATCAACTAAACTTGATCCAGCCTGTCCCATCTTGCTGTCCTCCCGTCAGCGACGCCCTAAGCCGAGGTCCGTACCCCACAGGGGGTGCCCTTAGCGAGCGTTCGCTTAATAAAATAAGTAGTTTTACGCCCCTGGCTGGAGGCTTTGAGTCCGCTTAAGGCAGCCACAGGATAGTCCGGTTAAGTAGTCACGACCTCTCAAGGTCAACTACGAGATACCATATATAAAAAAAAAAAAAAAAAACACCACACTGTTGTTTCCAACGGACCGCAGGTTTCGCGCTCGCTAGTCGCGGCCGGAGCCCCAGCTGCTACGGGACAGAGTGATTTGGAGTCTCCGGGAGCTCGCTCCAGGGCTGACATGATGACATATCCCTTAGCGCGCTATCAAAAGGTTCGTCGGCCACGGTATTACTCGCCACTGCGCTCGTCATCGTTCGAGACTGTCATGGTAGGGAACATAAGGTACGTGCCCATTTGGATAGCGCTTCTCAAAGCAACTAGCTTACTATCGATTGTTGTCGACGTTTAGGTTTGGATATCAATACTAGACCAGGTTGTTCGGTAGTAAGTTGCTCTTCCAAATTACTAGAAATAGAATTGTTTTTGGAAAGTACCAAGTTTGATGTCATTTGTTTAACAGAACATTGGTTGAAAGATTATCAAGTACTGAAGAGATATGAGGAACAGGGTGTAAAGTTCACTCATACTCTTTAGAAAAGGGAGGATCCTCCGACAAGATGGATGTCGTTGCTGGTGGGCAACTGCCCTATGATTGTTGTCGGGAAGTTGTATATATGCTAGCTGCCCAGTAAACTGTGATTGCGCGATGCAGGATTTGTGTGACGTCAGTGTGATGCGTTGTTCGCACGTGGTGGTGTACATGCCGCCACATCACTCCCCTGCAGAGACCAGAGGCCGATAGTGGACTAGCTCTTGTATCTTGCGATGCTTGCCAATGCCAGATGGGTTCCAGTGGGTTGGAACCGGGTGTCGCATAGTTCGCGGTGAGTCGGAACTGTCTGCGAAGATGCCCCAGTGAGTCGGTGTGGCTAACTTCTGGTGTGGACCAGGAGAAGGATTAAGCGCTCCGCTTGTGGAACGGCCGAATGTGCAGTGTGCTGTGCCAAAGTTGCTGATGAGGCTGAAGGTGATGACCGGGTATTGCTTGCGCTGCATGCTGATGGTCAGGACAACCGTTCAAGCCGTGGTTGCTGGCTGGCTGTGTGACTTGCGGGAGTGATGATGATGACGTCACGCTGAAGTAGCACGAAGGCAGCGCTGACATACTCATACTCGGGGTCACCAGTGAAGAGATATGAGGAACAGGGTGTAAAGTTCACTCGTACTCTTGGAAAAGGGAGGATCCTCCGACCAGATGGATGTCGTTTCTGGTGGGCAACTGCCCGATGATTGTTGTCGGGAAGTTGTATATATGCTAGCTGGTGAAACTCTGATTGCGCGATGCAGGATTTGTGTGACGTCAGTGTGATGCGTTGTTCGCATGTGGCGGTGTAGATGCCGCCACATGTCTTCCGATCTAGCCTGGTGGGAAGGGCTAACTGGGGTTCTCTGACAAAGCCTTTCGAATGCAATCATTGCGTCTTCAGGGTTTATAATGACAATGCGACGAAATGTCACTTTGATTTTTGAGAATAAATAAAAGTCAAGGCACCAGGCTGCACCTGCCGTGCTCATTAAATTGTTTGGCGTAGTATGCTAATGCGTTATCATGGTGAAAAAGGATCACGCTTTAAGACCGCAGTTGAAAAATGTTAATCAAAAACAGGCACAAAAATACTTATGAAATTATCAATATAATAATATGGTGATTTGTATTTTATCTGTGTTTCCTTTGTTGGAAATCCCAAATAAATACATAAAATCATATCTCAAAAACTTGTTTTCATTAATAAAATGCTTATCTGTAAACGATGTTAGAACCTCTAACATCTGCTTGATCCTCGAAAGACCTCATTCGTACAGTTGTCCGTGTGAAGAGCTGCCCGTTTATTGAGATCCACATCTGGTAATGGCTGCAATTTTAGATTTTTATTTCCTGATTTTAGGCACCAGCGCCAAAGTAGGACATCCGTGAAAATTGTGTTTCTTCACATTCCATGATCAGTTGACCACTGTAAGGTACTTAATCAGCTACTGTGTAATAGCCCTCTGAATAAATTGGCTGTGTCTGTGTGACATACGGATGGACCGTTGGACAGGACAACATGATGGCTACGGATCTAACAGACAAATTTAGAACTTCTTCCTTTTGAAGTCGGTTATAAAGATGCCTCAATTAATCTTTTCTTAATTTTTTCTGAAAAAGATTCGGCTGAAGAGAACTGAGTGAGACCTTGAATCAGATGCTATCTCTAGAGTAGAGAGTCCGATCTAGACTACAGAACCCCAAAATAGTGTCTACCATTTTTTTTGTCAACCTACGAAACTAATCTATTACCGAATTCCTGCAATTTTATTACTAAACTTGACATTAATATACCAATGAGTGTCACTCTTCTGCGGAAATTCTTAACACCGCGATTCAGAAAATGAGATATCCATGTATTTTTAAAACAATCTTATATTTTTATGGGCATACGAGTTTAAGAAATATACTGAGTAGGCACTCATTCAGGCAGGTTAATAAATTAATCTCTTTAAACTCTCTAGGAGAGTGTCTCGGACTTAATTTATAAATTGATCGAATAGCTCTTTTTTGCAAACATATTGATGTCGGCGACATTTTCCCACAACAGAATACCGTACGACATTACACTATGAAAATTGAAAGTACACTCAACGTGCTGTCTCTATGTCAGTTACATTACGAACTTTCCTAATAGCGTATGCTGCGGAGCTTATCTTTTTTGACAATTTATCTGGTCCCCACTGAAGCTCAGCATTCACAGTTAAGCCCAAGAACACATTGTTGTCTACAGATTTCAAGGCTGCGCCCTTTATCAACATATAAGTTTTAACCTGCCTAACGTGAGTAGTGCAAACTTAATGCATTAAAGTCTTATTTTTTTCATTAGGCGATTTGTTGCTTCTGGATAACCCTCACAATCAAATTCGTATCTTTTTTTTCAAATTGAACATAGGGAAATGTTTTTATGTTAACATATTTCTAACAGATATTACACGTTACTTGAGCTGTCTTGCGGTCGCTGCTTACTACTGTACTATTGCTTTTATAAACAATTTAAAAAAAAGTCCGCGACAGCGTAAACGTATGTGACCTTTTATGTGGAAGCTAATTTAGCCAAAATAGTGAGCCTTATACGAGTTGTTTTTTTTACAATACACATTGTAGAGTATTTAGTTAATTCTGATCAAAATGAATACCTTTACCTCTTTTGATGTTTGATGTAGACAAACTTTGTCTTTTACACTAAGTAATTTGGACGGATGCACGGCGGAGCCGGAGAATTAATCCCTGAGCACAGCTTGGGCTGTCCTACATAATGCCTCTCAGTTTTTTTTTTTTTCTTAAAACTTTTTTATTTTTAACTTTGTAGGTATAATTATGTAATTGGGATGACAAAACTATAATTTGGTATCTGGTATAATTTGGTAGAGTTGATCTGATGATGGAGCCAAAAGGTGGATAGTGGAACTCTTCAGTGGCTAATAGTAAACTCTTCGAGTTGGGCTTCTATGATTTGCTTTGACTAGTCCAATACATTGGGTATAGGCAATGAGGGTCTGATGATGGAGCCAGGTGGTGGTACTCTTCCAAAAAATAAATATTTACCAGTGACTTAATTTCATGCCATAAGCCCTTAGAAGTGTCAATGCGACGGCCGCGAAACGGCCGAGCCGTACCATTTGACCAAGATGGAAGGTTTGTAGAGTTAAGCCTTGTAAAATTATTGGCTAGGCTCTTCTTTAGATCTGATAACTTTCAGTAAAATTGTAATGTAAGTCTTGGCAACCTACTTTAGATTAAATGTTTTTGGTGGGTAACATCATCGTAGGGAACCCTCTCTCTATACGCGAGTTTAAATCGCACTTGTCCGGTTTTTTTCCCTTTGGGTTGTCTTTCCTTTGCCAGATAATTCAGTAATGGCGCCGAAGATTCGCCTTCGTACTTGATTCTCAGCTGCTAAATGCATATCTCATATCATAATGTTCTTTTTAGTGTTTTACAAAAAAGTGCCTTCGGTACGATTAAGAGTTGGGTACCTAATTCGTACAACCTTTAGCCTAAGTCGTACTTAGAATAAGGAAGATATCAGACACGATACATAAATCTAATGAATTATGAAACACGACGAAGTTTATTTGTTTGTAGTTTACACAAATAAAACAAATAATTTCAGACGAGATCAAGTGGAATTATTCTCTTTTAGGAGTCATGAAGACATTAGGATTTTAATAATATTCCTAAAAATTTCTTAGTTCTATAAAAGTAAGGACAAAACTAGACTTAATTAATAAAATGTTGTTTTAATATAAGTTATCAACCTTTTCTGCGGTAGGTGTTCCTTTTTTATATTTTAGGTATTTAAAATGTTGTTCTGTTCTCACAGTTTGATTTAGAATTAAGCAACTGGGCCTTTTAAGTTTAAAATCAAAACAACAGACACAATAATATCTTTATGAAAAATAGGGATTTGTTATGCTATGGTACCACGAAACAAATACAAATTATAATTTTTCGTCATATAGTTTTCATAAACAGCTGACAGACAAGAGAAAACAGCTTAAGACAGTAGAAAATTCTTTATTTATTATTATTTTTCTTCTCCGAAATTAAGCGAAATTAACCACTCGATTAAGTTAATTCACGGGACTACAGCGCACATTTCTACATCTTTACATGTCAGTTTTATACTCAGGTGGGCAGTTACAGCTGTAGCACGACTTAGGCGCTGGTACGTTTAACGCAACCTTACCGACTAAATTACTTTTTCCGCTTGCGTGAGAATGGGGTGGCAACAAGCAGGCAACCCGCCTGATTGTAAACGGTCACCGCTGCCGGTCTTACCCTACATGATGTAGGCGGCATAGGCACTTACCGGTAACGGGCACATAGGGCGTTTCAGATGTATCCTCCATCTGCATGAGACAAACTGACACGCCTTATGTGCCCGTCACCAACGGCTAGATCTCATTAGTCCCTTTCTGTTATAGGAACTACATGGACGCAAGAGTTGGTTTGGATGGTAGTAAATGATTTGGATTACGAAAAATCAAAAGCGACGCCATTGACTGAACGTTACTCCTTTTTAGAGTAAGTAACAAAAAGTGTGATTATGCCCAATAGAAGATTTATAATGATCATTGGAAGAGCTGCAAATAGTTAGTTTTAGGCACGTTGGGCAAAACTTAAGCATGCTCGCTCAGTTTAGAAAATATTTCTGCTGAAGCGCAGCTGGTGATAGACCACACCGCTTTCTAGTATCGCCCATTATATATAGAATAGATGTGATCGTAATATATGAATAGTAAGTTAGTAATTCTATTTTTAACAACGGACAATGTTGACACTTTCTCTTTATGAACCAATCCGTACCGCGGCTAGTACTTACGGCTATTGTTTTGGTCGTTAGATAGTGTATAAAAATTAAAAACCTTATGTAACTCTTCCAGGTTTTCAATAACAGTCCATCCTGAAAAAGAAAAGAAATTCATAAAAGAGAACAGTCACAGCAAAGAGAAACTGGAGTTACTGGAAATTTTATGTCAACCAGGCACCGAACAGCTCGCTGCGACGACATCTCCGAGGTTCATCAAGTCCCACTTGCCTTTATCACTGTTGCCTCCTACATTACTCGACGAAGCAAAAATGATCTACGTAGCCCGTGACCCCAGGGATGTCGTTGTGTCTTACTACCATCTCAACAGGCTCATTATAACGCGAGGGTATACAGGAGACTTCAAATCATTTTGGAACTTCTTTATAAAGGACTTGAGTGAGTTCATGTTTTATTATTGCACGTAGTGTTTATTAAACGATAGATGGTATAACTTACTGCTACTCGTACAAGGAAATTGTTTATCACGAAATCGTAGCAAAATACGTATCGATACTATTCATATCCGTAATTAAAACAAATAACTATGTACCATTTAGTTTATCCGTAAAATGGAATCATGGTGTATCAATGAAGACTTCATTACTTAATTTTGGAGTATTGTTAGTATCGAAATTAAAGATAAGTACAAAATAGTATAAATAAGAAAAACATCACACTGTACACAACGTCTAGAGTTATTACTTGGCATTTTTATTTTCATTGCATTATGGTTTATGTATTTATTAATTATTTAAATTACGCAAAAAAAACACACATGAATATACTTTATATATACTAGTTTTATTTATAAGTACATACTGTGTTCAGCTTGAATCGCACACATTTCTGTGAAGTATTCTCAGAGCAATAACTATGTTATAGTTCTGAGGCACAGACTCCATAGAGATATTACAAAAAGTGTGGATTTTATGCCATTTTATTTGGTGTGATGTGCGTTTGTTTGTGCGGTATTAAAAACGTTACGTTCACGATATTGGCTGTAAAACCTTTGTTATTTCAAAACTTTGACTTCTATAGTTGAAGGAAAAATGTAATTTTAAAAGTGTGGTGCTGAGTTTTCAAGGCCAGTGTGGATTGGAAATGTGCGATAACGAAAAGGAGCCCATAAATCGCTTATTGACCCCCAAGGTTTAGGAAAATACCTAGTTTGGAGGTCATCGTCCAATCTGTTCTTGTCCAATCTTATGTTTAACATAATTTCGGCTTCTAGTTGTAACCATTTTTCAAATCGTTCCCTTAGTTTCGGAGCCTATTCAATACAAACAAACAATCAAATCTTTCGTCTTTATAATATTAGTGTAGATAAATAAATTTGATTTAATTCGGTTGGTATGCTCGCGGAATAATAAAGGTTAAAGAATATCCTAGGCCTACGGTTATCCTATACAGTATATAGTTTTGTCTGCCTACCCCTTTATAGTATAAAGGTACCATACACATATTAATTTATGAATAAGTAAGCCTTTTGCTTCAGTAACCTGGACACCATTTTTTGAACATCTAAAAGAAGCCTGGGCGACGAGAGACCACCCCAATATGCTGTTCTTATTCTACGAAGAGCTTTCAAAGGTAACTTTGATTACGTTTTTGTTTCAGATACATTGCATTTTATAAAATGTGTTGACAACAAAGACAAAACACTGCTGCTTAACTAGCGCGAGGCCCTAGTTTCGATTTCCGGGAAAAGCGTGTGTTATTGGGTTTTTTTCAGCAGAGCTAAGGCTGTCTAAGGCTTTTGCTTAGTTATTGACAAAAAGCTCGCCCCCTATTACTTTGAATGATGGCGGTGCTATTTACTTAAATAATAATGTAGCCCACAGCGCTGTTCACAGATTATCATTGAATAAATAAAACTAAATTCACTAGGTGGTGAACTGTTCACGCATGACAGTAACACTAACATTATAAAAACAAAACAAAAAGCTTTTTAAAAACAACACTAATAATAAGTGTAAGTAAGTGTCTCACACAAAAGGCTACGAAACCTTTTCAAAGATTATGTAAATGCATTGTGTAAATTTATGTGTCAAATGCTTCAATGTAGGTTACTGCTATTGGTAAACATTTAGTGAAGTTTTTGTGAACAAGATACAAGAAAACAAGATAGTGGCGTTACTTTCGATTTAGGCCACACTCCAAAACCTTGTGCAGCTGAACATTCATAACTGCACTTTGAGGAACACAGGCGAGATGTTTTGTTATTAATAAAGATGTGTTATATCTTTCTTAGGACCTGCCGACATCCGTTCGCCGTGTAGCCAAGTTTTTCGATAAAGAGTACACAGATGAACAGATAGATCGCCTGTGCGACCACCTCAGTATCGACAGTTTCAAAAACAACAATTCTGTCAACAATGACGTCATGAAGGTGCTCGGGATTCTGATACCCGGCGAACAGGGTTTTATCAGAAAAGGTACGCTAAGAAGCCGACCATGACTTCCTCTGTAGGAGATAAAATTAGGCTGACTGCCTCGTTGGTCTAGTGGTCGCAATCGCTACTGCTGAGCATGAGGTCCTGGGTTCGATTCCCAGGTCGGGCAACGTGTTATTGGGTTTTTCTATCTGGAATTTCTCAGTATTTACCGGGAGTCTGGATTTGTGCCTGGTGCCTCCTACTACATGGGACCTAAACATAACTGGCGAAATGTGGGTGCCTCTGACCCAACCCTTGGGGGAAACAAAGCGTGTTGTTATATATTTAACTTTTGTTGCATGTGTAACCCTTGAAACTTTCATTTCATCACATTCACTTTGCAGTAGTTTTCGTTGTATCGGTTGTTGTTGTTGTTGTTGTTGTCTGATTTATAGGTCGGTGACCAGTGTTAGTTACAATCATCAAATTATTGATGATTATAACTTTATAACTTATGATGCTGACAACTTTTTTCTTCCTTTAGGAAAAGTGGGAGGATGGCGCGACCACTTCGATGAGGAGATGACTCAACAAGCCGAGCGATGGATAGAAGATAATCTGCGGGATACTGACCTGCGCTTTCCACCCGTATAATCTTAAATTATAAAATTAGTTTCGAAAGAAAAGAACATAAAAGGAATATATATCAATTTATTTATGTAATTTATTATTTAAGTACGTGTTAATTTATTTGGCATTGGCACAAAGGTTTTTTTTATTGTGTTTTTTTTATTGAAATAACAATTATAAAAAAAAACGGTGAAGTGCGTGTTGAACTCACGTGGGGAGGGTACAGTACCAAAAATTCCACCAAAAACATTTCATTTAAAGAAGGTTGCCCAGACTTACATTACGCTTTCATTGTCAAAAAGGTTTCGGATCTAATGAATAGTCAAGCTCCTAATTCTACAAGGCTTAACTCTACAAACCTTATATCTTTGTCAAATGTACGGCTTAGCCGTTTTCGAGACACTCCTATGGCCTAAGGCAAGAAATTAAGTTACTGGTCTTTAATATTGTATAATACAATAGTTAAATGGAACGTTCACATACATGAAATGTTTTTGGTAGGACTTAATTTCTTTTTGTAGGGTGCTCTATTTATTGTTTATTTTAGCGGTGATATTGTACTGATACCTATTAAACAGACATGTTAAATTCATAACCATTACTCGTAGCATAGTCGGGTAGAAAAAATATTTTTATAATCCGTTCCTTTCACAGAGTTCAAATAACAACATTGAGGAAACTTCATAATATGTTGCATCCAAGGATCGTCGTAAATCTCCCAAGCTTCTATAATACCTCCACATGAGAAACATGCAGCTTTATCATTTACACCATTTCCTCAATAAAAAAATCCAGCGTCAGCCATTTCCATTAGCAATCTTCTCCTTGAAGCAGCCGTAGCCCATTAAATCATATTCCCCATTAGTCGTATTACAGCTGCAGGACAGTTGTAATACGACTGACGAAATTTCACATACATTCATGTAATTTATCGTACTTGTTCTCGGAAAAGCTTACGCTTAGAGGGTCGTAAGGATAATATTGTGAATTCAAAAATAATGTAACGTTGGTAACCCCACAGTGATCAAACAGAGAGCTGTCTTTGGTTTTATTATTTTTTCAAAGGGTTTGCAAGCAAAAAATTACATATCGAGATTTCTCTAATTGCGATGCAGTTTAAACAGACCAATTCTTGGTTTTGAAGTTTTAGAGAGCAAAGGATACTCATATAAATCCCAATTTGGAAACGCTATCAGCACATCGATATTGTAAAAATCTCACCGTGAAGACTTGCGTGGAGTGACATGTCAGTGTCATTCCGTCTTGATCAATCCTTAGTATCAGTGGCACTGACAGCTCACTCCGCGCTCATTTCACCTAAGTTAACACGGTGAGATGGTTACAGAATAGCACTACTGGATAGGTTTATCTCTTTCCAAGTGTTTTAAAAGTGTCAGTCGTTCGCGGTCTGACACTTTTGAATTCGGTACACGCCATTGTAATCTGTTGTATGTCTATTTGAAAATGCGCAACATCATCAGTCACTAAGATACTATTTAGGTTAGAGTAACTTCTATTCAGAATAAGTTCATGTTTACAATTTATCACAATTTTATTATAATCCTCCGCAAATCCTAAAATCTTATTTTGAGGTACAATGGCACTAAAATGACCATCATTTTTAAACCTGTCTATTTTCTAACCCCACAAGGCAGCAACTTCATTTTCTCCATCATTCATTGAAACGTATGACTTTATTGCCGATGTTATTCCAGAATTTTTAATGCGATCTATTTCAATACCATTTATTTCGTATCTGATATCTTGAAACAAATGTTTTTGTGGGGTTGAATTGAATGAAATATTTTCTTCGGTTTTCCATCTTTGTCGAAGAACTTGGCTTGACCCTCGACGTAAATGTAACTGGCTGATGGTAACACGTTTATGTCTTTTTGGTGTATGGGAATTCTGATTTCATCGTTTTCTCTAAATCTGTTAGTGTAGGGATTGTAAAATAGACTTCATAACTTTCAATCAAAGTATCGAAGTGTGGTAATTCAAGAATCTGAAGAATATTCATATTTTGTTAAAATTATATTCACCTAAGGCTTTAAGAAATGCTTGATTTGTTGTAGTAAATTTTATAACTTTTATTTACGTCTTTTCACCTTAGTGGTTGTAGAAGAAATAGGATGCTTTTTTTTTATGTATTGCATCTCGTAGTTGACCTTGAGAGGTCGTGACTACTTAACCGGACTATCCTGTGGCTGCCTTAAGCGGACTCAAAGCCTCCAGCCAGGGGCGTAAAACTACTTACATTACTAAGCGAACGCTCGCTAAGGGCACCCCCTGTGGGGTACGGACCTCGGCTTAGGGCGTCGCTGACGGGAGGACAGCAAGATGGGACAGGCTGGATCTGTATTATATTATTATTATCAGGGGAATTTAAAGCTACAGGCTCAGCTACGGCGCGGGCTGTCACTTCGTCGAGCAAGGGTCGGGGGGGACAGTTACGTCGGGATCTTCGCGAGGAACCTCGGTGGCGAGGTCGGAATGTCGGTCTGTATTTGTGCACTGTACTGGTGGCCCTACTGCTCTCCTGAATGAGAGTTATGTGGTCATCGGGATCGGTGAGGACATGCTTGGGACGGCGGACATGACTAATGGAGGAGGAAATATAGCTAGCGGCCTTGACAACCAGAGGGTGGCGGTGATTCGCGGCGGTCTCGAAGAAACGCTTTGAAATGCGTTTCATGAACTGGCGGATAGTGGGAATCTTTAGGTCAACGTGAAGGATCTCGTTGCGAACGTACCAGGTGGAGCCTGTAATCCTACGGAGGAACTTGTTCTGGAGGGTCTGCATTCCATTGAAGCGATAGGGCTTGGCGTGTGCAAAGACTGCACTGGCATATGTCATGATCGGGCGGATGCACGCTGTGTAGATACGCATTTTGCACTTTAGTGACAATTTGCTACGTGCATTTAGGATAAAGTGAAGTCTACCTAGAGCGAAGGCGGCGCGCGAACGAGCCGCCTTAATGTGCTCTGAAAAAGAGAGGTGCTCATCGAGCACTACACCAAGATATTTGGCTCGCTTCTCCCAAGGGATCGGCTTGCCGAACATGGTGATCGGTCGAGGGGGGCAGGGATTGCGACGCGGCTTTGAGAAAAGAACCGCTTGACTTTTGTCGGGATTGACTTCGATTCGCCATTTTCTAAACCAAGCGCCAAGCTTGTTCACTTGGGTTTGGAGAATGCGAGCTATCGAATTTTCATCACGGCCTGTGTAGTAGATGGCCGTGTCGTCTGCGAACAGGGTCAACTGCGCCTTACTGCACTTGGGCATATCGCTGGTGAATAGCGTGAAAGCTAGAGGAGAGATCACAGAGCCCTGAGGGACTCCTGCGCGAATAGGGTGGGGGGAGGATAGCGCTCCTTCGATGCGATAACGGAAGGTGCGGTTCGACAAAAAGTCCCGTAAGATGAGCACGAGACGATCTGGCACACCGAATTGGTACAGCTTATATAATAAGCCGTTGTGCCAGACTTTGTCGAACGCTTTCGCTATGTCGAAGAAGACAGAACCGGTCATCAAACCTCGTTGGAAACCGAAGTTAATGTGTTCGACTATACGGTGGACCTGTTGTACGCACGAGTGTTGGGTTCTAAAACCAAACTGTTCGTTGGGGATAAGGCCCTTTGTCACGGCGTAGTCTCTGAGACGCTTATTTATAAGCCTCTCATAGATTTTGCCGAGGACATTAAGCAGACTGATGGGGCGGTAACTAGTAGGCTCCGACTTTGGCTTGCCGAGCTTCGGGATACCGATGACGGTGGCTTCTTTGAATGCCTGTGGGAAGATGTTATTGCTCAGAGCACCAGTGGTCAGTAGCATTATCAGGTGGGCAGGGAAAAGTTGGAATACCCTATTGGTGATTCCATCTGAGCCTGGGGCTTTACGAGCCTTAAGACCTTTGATGAGGTCGTGCACTTCGTCTGGCGTGACGGGGGGCAGTGGATACTCTGGGTCTTCGACGGGAGGGAGGGAGGCTCTATGTTCGATTTCAGCGTCGACCTCAGAGAGGTGAGCTTGGTCTACTGGTTGAGAGCTAGGCGAGCATTGGGCTTCTAGACTGTCGGCTAGAAGCTCAGCCTTGTCGACATCATCGAAGGCGATGGTCTTGTCGGGACGGATCAGGGGGGGCATGGAGACTATTTCTCCGGATCTAAGCTTCCTCTGGAGTTGCCAGAAGGCTAGGTGGGTGGGCTCTAGTTCGCTCAGCATCTTGTCCCAGCCGGCGGTACGCAGCTCCTCTATGCGTGTTCTTACAGTACGCTGTAAGTAACGCATATGGGCTTTGTTCGCGTCGCAGGGGAAGTTGCTGTAGGCACGGACAGCCGCGTTCTACTCATTCAACAGTTCCCGTACATCGTCCGACGGTCCTCCGTCGCTGGAATTTCCTTTGAACAATCGTTCAGGACTGATTGTACGTGAGCTGTAAATGAGTCGATCGCGGCCGTCGTGTCAGCGATAGAGTCAAAATGATCGGGGATTGGGTCCAAGTGGGAGGACGTGGTGGATTTTAAGCGATCGCTTACTATCCTCCAGTCCGTTACCACTTTGGTGGGAGGGGGTTGGGTGGAGTCGGGCAGACCTATGCGGGGGACCAGTTTCATGACTACTGGACGGTGATCAGAAGCGAGCTCTTGTACCACTTCTATAGAGTCCAACCGTAGGTTGACGTTCTGTAGGAGCGTCACGTCGAGCACGTCGGCGGTGTGATTGGGATCGGGGGGAAAGTGAGTGGTAGTCATCGGCGCGATGACATCGAAGTTCTGAGAGGAGGAGAGGTTGAACAAGTGTCTCCCTCTGGAAGAGGTCCTGGTGCTATTCCAGGAGGGATGAATTCTCCGAAGTATTAATGGGAGGGAGGTAGGCCGATACTATGGTGATCGGTTGATGACCTGACATGCCAAGCCGACAGCAAAACACTTCCAATCGTGAAAGTGTGGGAGGGTCGATGGGAATGCAGTAAAGCTCCTTTTTGTAGTAGATAAGGGTACCGCCCTTATGGCAACGCGTCCTGTCATTGCGAACTGTACGATAGTTTGCAATTGACGGATCAAGGAGGATGTCGATGTGGTGGTCGCGGAGGAACTCGCTGATTTCAGCACGTTGTCGCTGGATGCCATTGGCATTGAAATAACCTAGCTTTAGGGATCGGGGTTTGGTTCTCGCGAGGATAGCTTTATCCATTATTAGGGTTGGGTTGATTGGTGAAGGACATCAGGGCTTGCGTAATGTCCGTGTACGCATTATAGATATGATATGATACAAAGGTATCATGTAGAGGTTGCCGGCATTTCTGGCGGCAACAATTTCGCTGGCCATTTTCCTGGCGCGAGGGGTGAGGAAGGCCGTGAACGTGCTCGAAATCACGTTAAAGGCGTCCATCGGGTTCTGGCCGATAACACGGGTGGCTGCGGGTGGAGCTGAAGCGGCGGGAGCGGCTTTGTTCACGGGCATAGGAATGCCTGGGGGCGCGTTGACGCGGATGCGGGGGTCCATGAGTGGAGGGATGGCCGCAGGAACGGGTCTGGGAGCTAAGGCTGGAAAAGCCTGCTGATAGTGGAGGTAATTCCAGGGCGAGGGCCTCTGAGGACTGAGTCGCTCCTGGTTATGAGATGTTGGCCACGCGTGGGCGTAACGGGGGCTTTCCCTTGGTTGACGGGCGTCTGCACGCTTCGTCAGCTTGGGAGATGAGGTTTTGGGAGCCTTGGGGCACCCACGATAGTTGGCCGGATGGCCTGAGTCTCCGCATAGCACACAGCTTGGCGGCTCTGTGCATAAGGTGCGGTCCTTTGGACGGGTGCATTCTGCAGTGCCGTGATCAAAGTCAAAGTCAAAGTCAAAGCGTTTATTTCAAATAGGCCCATAAAAAGGCACTTTTGAACGTCAAAATTTACATTAAAAATAGAACTGATTCTAGGCGCCACTTCCAAAAAGTAGTTTCGTATGGAGAAGAAGTGGCAAGATACTCCACCGTTACTCTTTTAAAATGTTTTACAATATTTTGTATACATTAATTATATTTCTATATGTGAAGACGATGCACCAAGAATCAAAATACTATACCACTATTGGTACAAAAAAATTAAAAATAAAGCAAAGGTATATAAATTAATCACGTGATAGGTACATTGTGCTCACATATTTACAAACAAGTGTAAAAAAATATGATTTTCCTAAAATATTAACTTGGAATAAGTCAGTGTGTGAGTAAAGTAAAAATAACCAAATACACAATACAATAAGCAAATAGTATGATTTTGTCTAGCCTCTAGATTGTCCTATGGAGCAGGACCAGCATGTTTCCAAGCATTCTTATCAAGGATATAATCTTCTAATTTGTAATATGCTTGATTACAAAGTGTTTTTTTAACATGAGTTTTAAACTTTCTTTCATTTAATTGCAATATTTCACCAGGTATTTTGTTGTAACATTTAACACAGTACCCCATAAAAGATCTTTGTACTTTAGATAGTCTGAAAAATGGTTGATCTATTTTATTTTTATTTGTAGTGTTAATATTATGTCTATCACTTATTTTATTAAATAGATGCAGATTTTTTCTCGCTCTCGATCGCCCAGGCACTTGACGCACCTGGGTTTGGCATGGCAGTGCATCTGCGAATGTCCGTAAAGTTGGCAACGGTGACACTGCCCTATGACACCGGTCTTGAACGGTTTCTCAATCTGCAAGCCGGTGAGGTTGCAGATGGATCGGACGTTAAAGATGGGGTGGTGACCCTGAGTAGGAGGGCAGACCACGAGGACCATGTCGAATGGCACTCGGCCTCTGGCGCGGTGCATCCGGTGCACTTCGGTGACGGGGACGTTTTGCGACAGAAGGTCGGCTTTAATATCGTCCGCGGGTATTTCCTTCGGGATCCTACGGATCACGACTCTAGTTTGACGGTCTTCGGGGAGGGCGTAGGTGTGGAAGGACACACCTCTAATTCGGTGAGTTTTGGTTAGCTCCCTGTAGTCATTGGACGTAGGGACTGTCACCTTAATACCCTGCTGGGTTGATTTTGCACTGGTGTTGCCGATTTTTAGGTCGGTGCACCATTTTGACACGTCGGTCCATTTCCCCTAATCCTGGATTTACACAGGGGGAGGGGGGGCGATCTTTTTTGCCGCAGAGGGCTGGGCAGAGGGCTTGGCAGCACTGTGGCTCAGGGAAGAGGTTGAGGCCGAGGCGGCCTGGGAGGGGGCAGTGGCGGATGGAGCCACGGGAGCGGAGGTAGCTTCGATAGCCGGTTTTTTGGTCCTTGTGTCAGGACTGTCTTTGATTTTAAGGCTCCTCTTTTTGTATCCGACCGTCTTGAAGACGCCTTCGTCGGAAGAGGGGGAGGAACTTTGGGAGTCGCTCTCGTCTAAATAAGGCGAGGTTGGGCGAGGGGACGGCTCACTGGTGTCCATGTGGACAGCCGGCGGCGAGCAACCTGGAAGTTGCGACGAAGAGGGCTCGAGGGCATCGCTAAACGTAGCGATGTCTGAGCTGGCGGTGCCTACTTGCTCAGACGGAGCGGGGACGGACTGCTGCAGGGCAGCAAATTTGGCGCCATACTTGGCTAGGAAGTCTGGGTCCTTAAACAGGACCTCCTTGTAGAACGCCACAATTAGGGCGTCCTCCATGGTCGGAGTGGGGGGACAACTTGAGGGAGGGAATGGTGGAAATTATGTTTCCACGTAACCTAACCCTATACCTAACTCCCCGGGTGGATTGGCCCGGGGATGAGTCACCCCCTCCCTGTCGGGTGCAGACAGGGAGGTGTGTACCTATTGGTGAGCCCTAAGCTTGTAAACCCGTCGCCAGTCTTATTGTGCGAACGGGGCCCTGACCAGTCTAGCGCGAAGGGTGTAGACACACCCTAAAGACACTAGGTGAGTAGCTGGAAAGCAAAACTGTCACCAGAGCCGACTAGGAGATCTCCCAAGGCCGGTTATCTGGGACCCGTCCAACTAACTGCCTCGCCCTGAAGGGGTTCGGCGGGTGTGATTGGGTCAACACCCCACTCGGCTTCGTTGGCACCGTAAGGTTTCAACCGAGGACCACGAAACTGTGGTTTTACCCAGAAGGGGCCTAGTGAAGCTACTCACAAACGTCTGTTGATGAAACGAGATTTGCCTTGAAAAAGGCACTTTTTTAATTGATTAAAAATAAAGTCAATTTCTTGATTTTATTTTTATCGGTGTAGTCGGGGCGACTACGATGACGTCACGTGGTCGCAACGAGTAGGAGCAGGAAACACAACACTGGGCCGGGAGCGGGAGAGCGCACAGACACGTCCGTCCACGGCGAGAGTCGAGCGTAGAGTGGACGCTTTTTTTTTTTTTTTGGGTATGGCATCTCGTAGTTGACCTTGAGAGGTCGTGACTACTTAACCTGACTATCCTGTGGCTGCCTTAAGCGGACTCAAAGCCTCCAGCCAGGGGCGTAAAACTACTTACATTACTAAGCGAACGCTCGCTAAGGGCACCCCCTGTGGGGTACGGACCTCGGCTTAGGGCGTCGCTGACGGGAGGACAGCAAGATGGGACAGGCTGGATCAGATTTTGTTGATTATTATTATTCGGGGAATTTAAAGCTACAAGCTCAGCTACGGCGCGGGCTGGCACTTCATCGAGCAAGGGTCGGGGGGGACAATTACGTCGGGATCTTCGCGAGGAACCTCGGCGGCGAGGTCGGAAAGTCGGTCTGTGTTTGTGCACTGTACTGGTGGCCCTACTGCTCTCCTGAATGAGAGTTATGTGGTCATCGGGATCGGTGAGGACATGCTTGGGACGGCGGACATGACTAATGGAGGAGGGAATATAGCTAGCGGCTTTCACAACCAGAGGGTTGCGGTGATTCGCGGCGGTCTCGAAGAAACGCTTTGAAATGCGTTTCATGAACTGACGGATAGTGGGAATCCTGAGGTCTACGTGGAGGATTTCGTTGCAAACGTACCAGGGGGAGCCTGTTATCCTACGGAAGAACTTGTTCTGGAGGGTCTGCATTCTATTGAAGCGAACGGGCTTGGCGTGTGCGAAGACTGCACTGGCATAGGTCATGATCGGGCGGATGCACGCTGTGTAGATACGCATTTTGCACTTTAGTGACAATTTGCTACGTGCATTCAGGACAAAGTGAAGTCTACCTAGAGCGAAGGCGGCGCGCGAACGAGCCGCCTTAATGTGCTCTGAAAAAGAGAGGTGTTCGTCTAGTACGACACCCAGGTATTTGGCTCGCTTCTCCCAAGGGATCGGCTTGCCGAACATGGTAATCGGTCGAGGGGGGCAGGGGTTGCGACGCGGTTTTGAGAAAAGAACCGCTTGACTTTTGTCGGGATTGACTTCGATTCGCCATTTTCTAATCCAAGCACCAAGCTTGTTCACTTGGGTTTGGAGAATGCGAGCTATCGAATTTTCATCACGGCCGGTGTAGTAGATGGCCGTGTCGTCTGCGAACAGGGCCAACTGCGCCTTACTGCATTTGGGCATATCGCTGGTGAATAGCGTGAAAGCTAAAGGAGAGATCACAGAGCCCTGAGGGACTCCTGCGCGGATAGGGTGGGGGGAGGATAGCGCTCCTTCGATGCGATAACGGAAGGTGCGATTCGACAAAAAGTCCCGTAAGATGAGCACGAGACGATCTGGCACACCGAGTTGGTACAGCTTATATAATAAGCCGTTGTGCCAGACTTTGTCGAACGCTTTCGCTATGTCGAAGAAGAGGACGCTTTTTGTTAATTGCAGGGCTTTTATAATATAATAACATTTTGTTTTTCATATTATTATGAAGGCGCAGTTGAATATTATGTTCTTCTCTAAAGTTCTCTTCACCAAATGATATTGCACATATTTATATTCCATATTTTTTGTATTTTCTTCATGTTTTTTTTTAAATTTACTAGTGATTAGTGTGTGGCATTTAAGGATTTTATCAAACGTTAAGTTATTTCGTGTTCCTGATTTTTCATTTTGTCTAATTTGCTTTTGATTGAGTCAACTGACTTCATTAATTCAATTTTAATATTAATTATTACCATATTCGATTAAGAACACTGTAATACAAATTTAAATTTGATGTATGAAACTGATTTATAACGTCATTCAAAGTGAATAAAAATTATCAAGATTTTGTCTGTACCTTCCATTGTTTAATGATGAGTCTTTATTAATGCTAACAAAATTGTATAGTTAACTCCAAACTATATTACAAATATTTTTGAACTGATTCCGTGACATATCAGAACTAATGTGTTCGTCGTAAATATGCTTTAAGTTCACATCATCTTGTTTAAATATTATGAGAAAATTTGTTTTATCACGCAACAACTGTTTCGGAATTTTCGAGTAGGTTTGTGACAAATGAAAGCAATCGATTTGCTTATGTCACCCATAGAAAATATTTTCGAATGTTAATTTGATTTTCACAAGCTACGTCATCAAAAATAAAAACAGAATTGGTTAACGCCACCCTCGGAGCTATGACATCTTCACCGTCATTTAACTCATAAAACTTAATCTGAGGCATTCTCATTATGACTTCTCGTTAAAAAAAGATATTTTAGTTGAAAGTTAGTCTTTGAGTACAATTGAAGTTTCTGAAATTTGAGTCCATTTTCATGCAATAACCACAATTCGATGGGACGCATATTATAACACGAATTGAATTAGGTAAAAGAATGCGAGATTTATATTATTAACAACCCACATCATTGAACGTTCATAATATAAATCTTGGTGACTTTACTCACTAAATAAGACAAAGCATTCTTTTACCTAATTCAATTGTTACTTCACTAGGTTTAATTGGATTCAGTAAGTAACTTATGATTCTATTTTTAAACGCAGTAGCAATTTGAATATTTTCGATTTTGGAGCAGAGCAATCGATTAGATTTATGTATTTTGTTCTACTGTGCGCTGATAATTTTGTAACATAAATATTACAGTCTTTACAAAATAAAACATGTTCATTTAACTTATCTTAAATTTTATAAAAACGATATTTTACTGAATCAATTTGTAAACCACAATTCGATTCGTTTTTTAAACCACAGTTACTCAATTTTTATATTAAAAATAAAATTTAAAATTTCTCAGTATTTACTGAGAAATTTTAAGTTTAGAATTAAACAACTGTTAAATAAAAATTGAGTGACCCCGAAATAAGAAATTCTGAAATTAAATAATTTCAGAATTTCTTATTTCGGGTTTTTAAAATTCTCAAGTTTCATTTTCGATTATTACACCAAAACTCTGTAAAAAAGTATCAGTTTAAAATGTAACAATTATTTTAAATAAAATAAATATTCTCACATGTCTTTATATAGGCTGTATCTAAAATATTACCTACTGTTTGTAAAAAAAAAGATTAAGTAGACTAATATTTTTTTTAAATCAACAGACTTGTATTAAAGTTATTTGCAAATTACAAATCCTTTCAGTTATACGACGGCGCGCAGCAAGTTATAAAAAAAAACTGAATTTAAAGTTAAGAAGGTTTACTGAACAGGCTGAATTTCTTCTAATTCAGCATTTCCAATATTCACAAGGTGTGTTAAAGCCTTCCACACAACACTGTCTTTATCGATTGATAATTTAAACGTTACAAGAGATAGCTTCCAACGCTCGTTTGGGGAAAGTTGGTCCACTTCGCCCGTTATAAAATCTCTTAATTCAAAATAACACTTTCCAACCCTGACCGGATCTGATTGGATGGTATATCCATCAGCCACTCGCTGAGTGAAGTAGCTCTTCAGAGTGGCAGCACGGAAACACATAAGATAGCTAGTTTTAATAAAAAATAATAAAGCGCGAGGGAAATCCAAAAATCTTTAATAACTTGTGAAAAAATACTAAAAATAGACATTGTAAGACTTCCACGTTGTTCTGTCTACCGTTACCATAATTATAGATTACCTATTAAAAAGAGTGCTAAATACCAATAACTATACTAATGACATAGTAAATAGATGCTTTTCTTTTCCTAAATTACAATATACAAGCTAACACTAAAATATATATATAATGTACAAATTTATACAATAAAAGGGGGAAAGAGCCCTCTGGTCACGGGAAGTGTCGAACAACCGTTTGGCGATATCCCGAAATAACTGATGAGCAATCTGACCCCAAGGACCCAGTGTTTCAACCCCAAACGGTTCAAACATATAGCTCCCAATAAGGTTGTTATACTTGCGCCGTTTGAGGTTTTCTGCTCCTGCGGCAGCCGCCCCGGCACAGCCCGCCGTGCTAGGAAGATGGGATGGCGCGAGGGTGTCGACACAGATTGCATCCCACACCTAAGGCCTACCCAACTTCCAAGGCATTATGTTCATTCTATCTGGCCTCTTCCCATCGTCACGTGCCAAGCCATTGGTTGCTGGCGTGCCGTGCCATCCGACTAGCGCTCTTGCTGCAGGATAAGCCATGGTGTCCGAGGCAGTTGACTGCTTCACCGCATTGACAGCGATGCGGAGCCTCGCAAGGCCCAAACGCAAACAAGTAGCGGGCCGGAATGTGGAGTCACAGAGCAAAGTGCCTATGTTGGGTGACGGTAGCGCCTGAAGCCAGAGGCCCGACTCCCATTCACCTACAGCCAGCAGGCGGGCACGCTCGGCAGTATTGGTGGAAGTATTAATGAGATTATTCCGTACCAATCTGCAGAGCGGCTCATCCCACTGTCTCTGGGAAGACGGGTTCTCGGGCAGAACCGTATCCGGGCAAGCCACTTTCCAGGCGTTCACCGCATCGGTCAAACACGGCACTTCAGAGTCAACCTGAGAATGGGCTAAGATTCTTGTGGTTAACTTTTCGGTGCTATGGACCGAAGACAGGAACGCCGGTAGGCTTACACTGGAAATTTTGCGGACGCCGAGCCCACCAAAACGAATGGGTCGTGTGGTGTGGCTTACAGCCACGCACGGTCGTCCAATGCCACATTTATAATGGATGTTAAAGTATTTCGAATTAATTTTAGAAAGTCTTTCCGAAATATCGTTAAAAAGTATTTTTAATCTCTTATTTATGTCCGCAAATTAATAGGTATAATTTTTGTTTGAGTAAATCACACATTGGAAAACGCCGATACTTTAGGAAATTTATAATCTTTGAAAAAAATCTTACCTCAGTGTCTGCTCGGTTTTGTAATAATTGGCTGCCCGTCGCTATCAGACTTTGATTCTGAAGCGAAGTGGCTTTTAGAAAGCAAAACCTTCTTCTTCTGAGACACTTTTATATCTCTCTTCACAGCTTTCTTTGTGTGCTGCCGCTGTTTTTTTTCTTTTGTTGCTCGAGACGTTGAAAGCGTGGAGTACTCTTCTTCAACCAAAAAAGGATTATTCATCGACTGAGCCCTGAAAACATTACTAAAATGAAATAAATATTTTTTTGTTACCAACATTCCTAGCAAAATGAACCAAAAGCACTCGTATTCTTCAAAGAGCTAGGTAGAGGTGTGCTGTTAACGCTATTTTTTTCACAGGAACGTTTTGAAATCTCATCGAATACGGAATAATATCTTTACAGCATCAGAAAATATAAAAAAACAATAAATGATTTAGGAATCGAACCCAGGCCTTATGTTTATTGCATGGCAACGAAGCAAGAATTATTAAACGTTTGTAAAACTATTAATGCTAATATGAAACAAAAATATGTATTACAAGTACAATAGTTTTGAAATATTAAACTATTATACTATCTAAACTTAATTAAATATTTCAGTTGCTTAACTATTACAGTTGTATATATAAAAAAGAAAAAAATGATTAAGTAAGATATAATACTCACATACTTTGATTCTGCAACACTTGTGAAGCACCACGAACAAATTTAAACTCACTGTTCAGTGAAATGCACTTCAGCACAACAATGACAAATTTTAAGGAATGATATCTCAGATGCTTATTTAATGGACCTAAATCCTAAAGCCTTAGTCATGTGCAAGTTTCCAACAATGACTACTTCAAAATTTTAATTTAAAACAATATTTGTTAATAGATTTTCATAACTATCACATGAACACTTAAAGTTGATTTTATTTCATTCATTTCTCTTACTGAAATCACAATGTGTTTGCTTCCGAATACTCTAGTTAAGGAAAGTGCCTTGACAGTACTTTATCCTTAATAGAATTTTTGGAGGCGACCGGAGATGACAATTGTAAAAGGAATGAGGTGTCAATTAACACTGGTGGAATACATACAAAAATAAAAGAATCCATTAAAATGAGATCTCTGGTAGCTATTTGCCATGCAGAAATGTTGCCTTATTCTTTAAAAAGTTTCTCTCAAGTCGTAGAAGTTGTGTTAGATATAGCTATCCTATTCATTTTAATGTTAACGGAAAGAGATGGCAATGGATTTCAAAGTATGAGATGTCACATAATTAGGCTGGGTGAATATTAAACGTTGGGAAATGAAACAAAAATAATGGTAATGTTTAAATGTATTAATTAAAAGAGTAATTAATCTTCTAAGAACTAACATATTCCTAACCTAATCTAACATGTGTATTAAAAATAATTATAATTAAGTTTAGGACTACTAAAAATACAATCATCAATCAAGAATCTTAATTGTAATATTTAAGTATTGGGAGTTTATTTTATTTTATGCTACATAAAAATATAACAAACGTTCGTACTAACATATTATCTTGAATATAAAAATACATAAAATAATTACAATTCTCCTTAATACAGATCACTCAGTGATCTAGCTAGGTGAGCAGCGATTAACCCAACAACTAGTTGTACCTGATCCATGTCATCAATTATGCATAGTTTGTAAGTCCCTCATGTACTTCAAAACCTTTATGTACCTAAATAAATATTATTATTATAATTATATATTCTCACGAATTTTACTCATACTGTTTTCTAAATCTATGTAAATATCACTAGTAACAACATTTTCAGTTATAAATTGCACATACTTATTTGCACGGCACTCGAAAGATTTTTCTGGTAAATTATCACAATCGTATATCTCAATTTTGATCACGCATGCCCTTGAAGAATCTATTTGGTGCCCTGGTTTTGATGAACGAGTACTTTTGCTGTCGTTCACGTTTATGTGGAGGACCTGGCTTATCCTTTTTCTCTTCAAATTGAGTCGTGGTGTAAGTACTAGTATCAGATTCTTTGAGCTGCTGGTTTGGGATAAAATTAAAAGATCCTCGCTGTCCTGAAAAAAGAAATAAAAAAACAATAATAACTATTTAATTTACAAAATATATAAATAATAATCTAAAAATAGTATATAATTCAATATGTTATCACTATTACTTACTGACATTGCGATTAATTCTCAGGGTAGTGAAAACAAAAACAAAAAAACTTGTATTTACTGCGTCGCAGCCAAATACTTTCTACGATCTATACAAAACAGACTCTCATAAAAGAACCTCAAAAACATTAATTTAAATGCCCTATTTATATAGGGCATATAAATGAATGTTTTTAAGTTTTATTTCTTCATAATATTATAACATGCTTGGTGGCAGCATCAAGTCCAAATATGTCGATAACATAATGTACCTATGTACTCTAAACCGAATACATATTTTAGCACATCTTTCTAGGCTAAGAGCTCGACTCGCTACATCACAATGTAAATAGTAGGTTTGTTAGATGCTGAAACGAATGCGCCAAAGTGTTGCGGGTTCGAGTGCCGGACGGAACAATTGCAACACATCAAAGTATTTGTTCCAGTTTGGATTTGGTTTTTATGTGTTTTTGCATTCTTATAAACACACATCATAACATCACGCCTGGTTTCCCCGAAGGGTTGGGCAGAGGTGTACCTATAATACACCCACATTTCGCCAGTTATGTTTAAGTCCCATGTAATAGGAGGCGAGCCTACTGCCTCGTTAGTCTAGTGGTCGCAATCGCTACTGCTGAGCATGAGGTCCTGGGTTCGATTCCCAGGTCGGGCAACGTGTTATTTTCTATATGGAATTTCTCAGTAGCAGCCCGAAGTCTGGATTTGTGCCCGGTAATGGCAATAGGCATTCTTTTATATTATGATCAATTACTCTATCTCCATAATACAGTTACCTTTACACTCGACTACACATCAAGTTATAATTTCAAGTAAAAATGCTGACCTCTCTTTATACGGGAAGCCTATTCATCGACCAGTACAAGATGTGCACCACATCGTTTCGATGCAATGCTGAACGGCGATCGAACATGATATTGTTGTTTATTATTTTTAATACGAAGATTTTGCTTCGCTAAACCAGTTCGACACCATACCAGTTTATAATTTACACGACAACGGCTCGGACCGGAAAAAACAATTGGGGATCCTGTATCAAGCGCTCCACTGCGAATGAAACACAAAACTCAATCTTTAGAATGAACTATACCGCAATTCACGATAGTAGTGGGATTTCACGCGCTTGAGCGAAGCGAGTGCAAGTGATCTAGAACCCTCAATTCTAATTTACTGCCACCGTCACTTGTCAATCGTATAATATGTTATTAGAACTTTAGTGAGGAGCCTAGTGACGCCATCTACTATTGGGCTAAAGAACTAAATCATCGATCAATACAGTTTGTACGTGCCATCTTCAATATTAATGTTTTTCAGGCAAAGCTAACGGTTGGCGTGACTACTTCGAAGAGGAGATTACACAACAAGCCCAGCGATGGATTGACGACAATCTGCGAGATACTGACCTGTGGTTTCCAAAATAAGCATTAATATGATGAACACTGTTAAATAAATGTTTGAAGTTAGCACGTCTATTCACTTTTGCTCTCATTATACTGGCTATTCTGCGAGTTTAAAGAACTCCATAAAACTACCACAACTCGTTTTTTATTCGCTGTAATGGCTATAGACACAGAACTGAAGTATCGATTAAGATTCTCCTCATGATGGGAAATGCAATACAAATGATAGCAACACGTTCAATAAACACATGATCTTGAAATTCTTGTAATACACATATGATAATTATGCAATAAAGAATTAAATTACTTGAATTAAATAAGACGATGCAGATCAATTCACGGGCACAAAATCAAAGTTATTTATTCAAATCAGGCTGAGAATCAGCACTTTTCGAACGAATTATAAGAAAGTCCCCCAAAAACCCCGCCATATACCACTTCCTAGTGCTTTAGCTGGGCAGAAGAAGTGGCGCAACAAACTCCCCAGCAGCACAGCTGTCTGTTCGGTTAGAAGAACTGGATTATATACAATATTAGGTATGCAAAGTAATTAACATTAAGATACACAAAACATTAGTTAAATATTTTGTCTTATGACAGCTAGCCATGCCAATATAATGAAAAATTTAATCAAGCAATAAAAAATGATAACAAAACTTAAAACATAAATGAAATAAAACTGCTAGCGGATTTTGCTTATGCTTGGAACAGTAAGGGACATAATTACAAGGATTTACTTATGGAGTGTCTTTAACATAATAATTACAGTCAACATTAACTACCAATTACATGTATAACATGTATTTACACTACATAATCTCTATGTTCGAACATAGAGATTATGTGGTGTAAATACGTATTTGAATTGCAGTGAAAAATATTTACAATAGGATAGATTATTCGCAGTAAATTCAGAGGGGCAAAAACGTAATAATCTTAAATGAATATAGGTAACTAGCTAAATTAACGCTAGAAGCATTGTCATGCATGTTTAGTTTAACAATAACAATGTAAACGCGCTGTTATAATAACAGCTCCCAAGATATTAGATTAAGTCCAACTCAGAACAACTAAACACCTGAATATACAACTAAGCAATGAATATGTCATAGTTTTAACATCACCGTTATCTATTGCTCTCACATTCACCTCAGTGTAAAGTAAATAATAATTTGATGATTGTAACTAACACTGGACACCTACCTGTATTAACACGTGTATAACAACAGATATACTGAAAACTACTGCAAAGTGAATGTGTCTAGTTTCAAGGGTTGCACATGCAACAAAAGTTACCTTTTTAGTATTTTACGCGGAACGACTGCATATTTGAGCTACATTGCCCAGTTACTAGGTAAAACTATACCCTTTGGTAACACTGGTTGTCAGACTTTCGGACTTCTGACGACCCGCAACGACTGGTATAGATCGCGCCAAACTTCTAGACGCCTCTGAAGTTTGCGCGAGCCGCGTTGCAGTAGCAAAAAATAGGCGTCAGCGGGGTGCGACGGGAGGCGGCGGCGGCAGGGCCCGCTCCACTTCCCCGCCCCGCACCTATCTCACCTGTGCGTTAGTGTGCGTTCAGTGTTATTGTGACTGTACCCCTGCGCGAAGCAACTTCAGAGGCGACTAGAAGTTTGGCGCGATCTGTACTAATATAAACTAAGTAAGTGTACAAGTAAATGTGTCACTGCCTTGAGATAGTAGTCGCCAATGGGGCAAACGCCCGATTACCGTGAGTTTGACAAGTCAATGGCCGATGACATAGTTGGTACTTCGATATCTCTACAGATATTTGCGGGTGGGTTAACGCTTAAATACGTTTAAAACATTTTTAAAGTTAAAGATACCTATAGTATTTATATGTATTCCATATCTTGAGGTTGTGTTGTGTCCAATACCAAGGGAGAACAGAAATAATTGCTGTTTCCTTATGAATACGAGGAACTGAAGCCTGAGGAAGAAGAATTAGTTAAAACTACTTTTGACTGTGAGTTATTTGTATTTTACGTATTTCTTGAAGGCCAAAGGTCGAGTTCCCTTAAATCCAAGTTGCTGAAAACAAATAAATAGATTGACAACCATATCGATTAGCAGGCCATGCCTGGAGGACCATCTGCGGTTCTTGGAGAAATAAGGTCCATAAATAGTGTACACAGGTCGGCCAGATAAGATACGGAGAAGAAGCGGCTTACATATTATTCATTACGTATGTCTGTCGGCTATGAACGGAAAATAACTAACAATGATGAAGATACTAGTCGTTAACACAAATCGCAGCCAGCAAATAGTAATGAGAACGTTTTAGAAGATAAATGATACTATGATTTTGAAATCATAAAAGACATAACATAACATAACATCACGCCTTGTTTCCCCGACGGGTTGGGCAGAGGTGTACCTATAGTACACCCACATTTCGCCAGTTATGTTTAATTCCCATGTAATAGGGGGCGAGCCTATTGCCATCTACCGGGCACAAATCCAGACTTCGGGCTGCTACTGAGAAATTCCAGATAGAAAAACCCAATAACACGTTGCCCGAACTGGGAATCGAACCCAGTACCTCATGCTCAGCAGTAGCGATTGCGACCACTAGACCAACGAGGTCAACATCAACACATCATCATTATTATATCCAAACTAACTAGCAATGATGTACAGTGATTGTTCTATGTGTTTTCTCCAGGCATGTCTGCAACCTACATCCGTCTGGGTCCGAAAGGTAACTTGGTGTTCAAACCTTACATGAAAGATGCCGCAAACATCTACAACATGCCCCTGAGATCCAGTGACGTGTTTGTCGCCAGTTATCAGCGATCTGGTGGGTACATAGTTAGAGTAACATCGGATTAGTTGGTCAAGTACACAGGACTACACATCAAGCTGTACATCATCAGTTTATGCTGATCTCATATTGTATAGGATTTCCGTACAATGAGAAATCATCTTATACTGGAAGTGTATAGCTTGATATGTAGCCGTGTGTACATAAAAAACAGCCAAGTGCGAGTCGGACGATACGGAACACAAAAAAATGAGTATTTCGCTGAAAGATTACTGATCTACTCGAATCTTCGTTCGTTTTTCTCAATAACATTTTCCCTCTTACCATAAAATACCACTCTTAACTCATACCTACTTAAATCATTTTTCAGGAACTACATGGACCCAAGAACTAGTTTGGTTGATCGCAAATGATTTGAATTACGAAAAAGCGACAGAAATACCTCTTATCCAACGATACCGTTTCTTGGAGTGAGTACACAAATTAAGATTTTTTTCTTATACTTACATTACGTACGGTACTCTGCCAAATAATCATTTTGTTTTCATTTTTTTTAAATGGCAAAAATAGTTCAATTCTTTAACTAAAGACATAATAAAAACTATATTGTTAGAAATGTGGTATTTTTCTAAGAATACCAATATTATTTTTTGTTTAATAAGCTAGAAATTTCAAAGTAAGTAAACCGGTAATCGACCGGTAAAATAGGGCAGCTCTATCGTCATGCGTCATTCGTTCACAAATATTGTCTATGATTCCGTTAGAAACTCATGAATCCGAAATCAATCGGGAGTAGGGTTTAGTGCTTAGTTTCGAACTACCTTCGGACGGACCCGTATCGTCGTTGACGGAGTAAGAGAGTAGACCCCCAGAATCGTATTGATAAATCCAAGACTCACCGTCGTAAACACGCCGAGACAAGCCTTCTTCAAATTTCTTTATCTTAACACGGCACCATTCCACCCGGGCCTGCATCTGAGCAACGGTGACGTTGTGCAGCACCCAGCGTGAAACCATACTCGTGCAGAATTTCGTGAAGGTTTCCCGATCCAACCTGCAGTATGTGCTGAATCTCTTGATACATAATTCGCCTATTGTCTTGGATTAAATTTTTCACTGCTAGCACGTTTTTTTCCATAACAGCCATCAAAGGGCGACCACTTCTTTCTTCATACCCCAAAGTTAGTCGACCGCGATTGAATTCGTAACACCAACAATACACGGTTGGCTTTGATCCATGAATGCTATTTGAAGTCTATCGCGATTACGATTCGATATATTACGATTCGTCCGGTTTCAGACGACACTTGAAATCATAAAAAATCAGAGCGCGAATATGTTCCCGCCGCAGATGCAATTTTTTATGACACACGATAATAAATTACCTCGCAAACACTTTTTACTTACAAATAATCATATTTTCAAAATAGACTCTCAGTCAGTCTCTCACACATAATAGTAGATTATTGCATCGAGCACAAAGTAATGTATTATTGCAACGAGTGCCTGATTTAGAGCCTGTTAGATTAGAGCCCGAGCTAACGCTCGGGCTCTAATCTAACAGGCACGAGGACAAGATAAATTACTTAAGGCGAGGTGCATAATCTGCTTTTCTTTCAACTATTACCTATAGGAATAGTAGATAAAAGAAACTCATATCCAACAGTTAAAATAGAAGTTTAATTATTGAAATTAAAAGTTATACTTGAGCAATTATTAAACGTAAGGATACGAGTTTTGTTGGGCAAATTTATATTTAAATTTGGAACAAGTAGGATAGAAACGAATAATACGTACGTAAAAAAAAAAGTATTGATATCGGCTGGTTGAATAGAGCTAATCCGTTGAGATTGGCACCTTTTGGTGCGATAAAAAAAAACTGTGCAATAATGAAATTTCATACATTTTTATTGCTCTAGAGCATTAAAGACTGCCTTTGTACTGAGTTTTTAGTGCGATTGTGATGAAATCAAAGCATAGTTGGAAGAAAAAACCTTTTTTTCGCAATACTTTCTAATTGGCCTGAAATTTACCTTAAAAAGCTTGTTAGTTCTCATTGTTAGGTTACTCAAAATAATTCGACAAGAACAACGTTCTAAGCATATACCAAGAACAGCACGAAATTCATATTAAGCCAATAAGTCGGTAATAGCAACTTACCAAAATTAAATACGCAAAACACTTTTGTTCCAACTTTAACTGACGTATTTTTTTACGAATACAAGTTTTTAATGTTATGTTTTAAACAACTTTAAATCCCGTCAAGACTTCTGTACCGTTGTGTGCAGCCATAATCACAATGATTGATGAATGTGTGTGTGTGTGTGTGTGATATACATATTTACTGAAGACTTATGTTTTGAGTTGCCAAACTTAAACCTTAACATAATTGATTACAGCTACTTCATGGTAATTGACGAAGACTTGCTAGAAGAATACGTGGACAAAATCGCGAAAACAGAAGAAAACTTTGACCGAGAGAAGTTTTGTGAATTAATGAATCTGTGGGCTAAGCCAAATAGCCTGTTGCTGGCTGCAGCTCCATTAACGGCTACTCGCTTCATCAAGACACATTTACCTAAGTCCTTGCTACCCCCCAAACTATTGGGCACTGCGAAGATGGTGTACGTGGCTCGGGACCCAAGAGACGTGGCTGTATCTTGCTACCACCAAGTCAAATTATTTAAGAATGTCGGCTGCCAGGGAGGCTTCAAACACTTCTGGAATCTATTCCGTAGGGACCTATGTAAGTTGAAAAAATGTATGCTGTTCAATTGCTTGTCAAGATGACGATCTGTCATCTGTCATTGCAATGGCCAATGGAACTAGCCTAGGACCTAATGGGACCTGTTAGGCGTTAGGTTTGGTCCATTGGTCTTTATATGTTATGGCACACAAAAAGGCGAGAGACCTTGACGGAGATGGCGGGATGAGCTCGATTCATTAGATGTGTAGCTGCAATGACCACCTTCCCCTGTAGTCGGGCTTCATTTACCATGCCCTTATTTCACATTCCCAGCTTCAGTGGTTTAAGCTGTGCGTTGTTAATCGGTTCAGTCATTATCGATTTTAGAACCTGCAATTTTTACTGAAAAGAAAGGATACTTAAAGATTATGAAAAATGTGTAATTACGAGTACTTATTCATTCACAGTTACACTGACGCCGTATTTCGAGCACGTCAAAGAAGCTTGGGAAAAGAGAGATGATCCCAACATGCTGTTTTTGTTTTATGAAGATCTGTCAAAGGTAATTCAAGTTGTTTTGTTTTCTGAGTTTAGCAGAGCCATAAGACGATGTGATCTTTGATAACACTATCATGGACATGCGTCGGCGTATGTGTAATATCAACAGTTATCGTCATGGAGAAGTTCACAATCATTTTTTGAAAAATGGATTGGTTTGAAAATATTATTGTGTAGTATGGCAACAAGATTTTTGTTACTTATCTGCACCTTCCTTGATCAAGGCCAATGCACCACACTAGTGGTCTGTAGCATATTCGTGGTAACGAGTGCCTCCGTAATGTTCCCGTAGGTGGTTTGCGAACAGAGACATGGCTGGTCGTGGTGGGCCTGGCTGCCATCATCTCTAAAGTTCATTTCACAATTAAGAAAGTCACATTAAATTATATTTCAGGACTTGCCGGCATCCATTCGCCGTGTTGCAGACTTCATCGGCAAGCAGCTGAACGAAACACAAATGAATCGCCTCTGCGATCACTTGAGCATTGACAACTTTAAGAATAATAAGTCTGTGAACTTAGAAGAAATGAGGGAAATAGGAGTTCTTGCAAAGGACGAAACTTTTATAAGGAAAGGTAAGTCGTGAGTTCACCTGCACTGCTACTGAGAAGCACTGTTAACTGTTTTAATGTGCTACCACTGGTGATCACAGATCAATGCTCGAGCCTTCTCTGTATGATAAGAGGCCTTTGCCCTGCAGGGAGGCAATAATAGGCCGGTATTATTAAATACTAGATGATGATGTTGGGCTGTTGCCCGCGACTTTGTCTGCGATCCAGGATTAAAAGTATCCCATGTCCTTTCTCAGATCATGGTCTATCTGTGTGCCAAATTTCATGAAAATCCGTTGAGCCGTTATGACGTGAATCGTAACAAACAAAGTTACTTTCGCATTTATAATATTAATTATGATTAACAGTATAGTTTTAAACGTAACATAACACATAACCATTAGGATTGTAGGTAATCCCCAAAGGCTTCAGCAGAGGTGTACCTCCTACACCTAGAAGGTCCGAGTCTATTGCCATCAACCGGACACAAATCCAGATTCTGGGCTGCTCCTTATGAATTCTTAATGGAAAAACCCAAAACACTTTGCCCGACCTGGAAATCTAACCCAGAACCGCAATTTTAGCATTAGCGCTTGACGCCACAAGACAATCGAGGCACAACGAACTTTATACTTACCTAATTATAACGCAATTGGTCGTATGTTGATCGTAGAATTAACTTTTTTTTCAGGAGATGACACAACCAGCTCATCGCTGGATCGAAGACAATCTGCTAGATACTGATCTGCGCTTCCCACATTTAGAACATTAACAGCTTCTATTAACAAAAGGAATTGTTTTCTTTTATTTCCCATTGAAATCATTATTTTATTTTAGTTAATATTAACATTTTCCGTAAATGATCGACGAAAACATTAATCGCAGGAGGGTTCAGAATTATGTACTGAACCCATAGTAACAGTTGGTACGTAAATAATTCACATTGATCGTCTACCGAAGCCATTGACAATATTACTAGAGATTGACCGCAAATTACAAAAATGTTGACTGGTAATTGACGCACCGGGTATTGATGTTCAATGACAGCAAACGATAACCGTATTTTTTTTATTTTTTTTGTATAACGACCTCGCAATCAAACATATTGCTTTTGAGCGACGCGAATTTTCTTGGCACAGACGAAATCGAATGATGCGTGCGCAATTGATTCACCTTCAATGGGGAAGGCAACTGTCAAAGTGGCGCTGAATACGATTGTTCCAAATTATCTGTCAAATTGTATAGCATCTTTTATAATATGTTCACAAATAACATAGAAATTACAAAGTGTTGTGTAATTGGGTGTTAAAACGTAGGCCAGCACAAATTTCCAATAAATCGTATTAAAAGAAGAAAGTGGATAGCTGCCGTAAGGATTAAAAACTGAGCCTACTAGGACTACGAGGATATGTCGAGATCATTTTCATGAAAATTATTGCCAAAGATTAAGTGTGAGTATAGGTGGGTTTTATAAACGATAGTTCTTCTATTTAAGCTAGTATCTATATACCTAAATTGTTAACATCACATAATATCTTTAAATACTTATCATTGTTTATTTTGTTTTAAGGTTTGCCCTGTGTACACAAACTTTTAAAGAAAGAAGCAGTACCAAGTCTCTTTTCATGGAACCAGAAAAGGATATCAGCCAGTGCTAGTGTGAGAGACGAAAGACATGCTAAGAGAAACATTCAAAAGAATCTTTTCCAACATCTTTCAAGCAATCAAAACCCACATCCTTCTATTTCTCTATAAGAAATATAAATTTGTTTTGTCAACATTACTGCCTATGGCAGATCATTTGAAATACAGGCGTGAGTGGGGTAAGCGGAGTTTCTACTGAACAGCTTTACTAAGACCTATAGATATTAAATATTTTTATATGTATAATGTTATCCAATTTCCGAGAGTGTACAAATAAAACTCATAAATAACTTTTAGGTGTTTTTATTATATTATAATAATCTTAATACAGATATTTATTCATAATTTCAGCCTTTATATTGTTATTGTAAAATAATCTAACTTTAGTAATATGTTTTCTATGAACAACTCATCTTTTTCAATATAAATAAAATACAGAATTTTCTGCCACTGCAGTACATTTGTCCTTGTACTTGAAAATCATATAGGCAGGTTTTTTAAAATAGTAATTCCCCATTTTGACCCTGTATATAAGGTACAGATTCAGGGCTAATAAGTCTGTTTCTGCTTACATGCCATGCCATGCCACCCTGGTCATCTATCTTGATGTCAACTAGATAGTTGAGTTTTTTCATTGTCTTCTTGACAAATCCTTTTATATAAAAGTGATCATTGATAAATGCGGATCTTATCAATATGAGGAATCTGTCTTCATATAATTTTTCTGATGCATGTTTTTTGTTGAATCATCAAAATGACAAATATTTCGTATTAGTAAAATAGGAACAACCTACCATCACATAAAATAAAACCGATAATGACCTTTCAAAATAATCTAATACATTGTCTTTCAAGCGGAGGTAAAATAGAGTTAATATTTATGTCATGGTACATCTCCAATGGTAGAAGTATGATAGAGAGTTCTGTTGGATTTGGAGAGAGTTGTGGTGTACTAAAGTTAAAGTTTTTGTCATACAGCTCTTACCTGGAAAAATATAACCAATTATTCATCTCTCTTTAACTCCAAAAGTAAAAAGAACTATTACTTAAGTAAAGTTATACATTAGTTAAGCTGTTGTAAATATAATCCTGAATTTTGATTCAATAATTTTAACTTATATACCTACATACAATACATGACAGTATTCACCAGCAATATAAAATTTAAAAATATATAATAAATATGCATACTAACGACTAACAAGTTATTTAATTATAAAATTATTCGTTCAAACATTGTAAGCGTATTGATTTCAAAGGTCTACGTTGAACTAGGTCTAGGCAAACAGCTCCTAAAATTTTTTTTTTCAAATGTCCTACCTTTCCTCTTAATCAGCTTTTCTGCGTTTATCAGACGCCCCTCTTCTCTTTAACTCGGCTTTAAGTTCAAGCAAGCTCCAAGTAGAAAACATTTTCCATGTTTTCAAATAAACTACACTAACCGCCCACAATTTTAGTTTTTTTGGTTTGTTTACACGATTCAAGAAATGTCATACTGACGCCATTGGGAACGACTGTACGCAGCGCCATCTGAGATAAGCTTTAACTTGCCATCCCCATTGGAGCTTCAATCATCCATCATTTGAAATCATCATTCACGTAAACAAATCGCAATTGTCAATATAATTTCGTTTCGGGGACCGTTAACTTAGAGGTGCTTACATGCCGCGAGAAATCACAGTACAGCGGACAGAGCTCCGGCGGGATCTCATGGCGACATGGAGGGTGCGATTGTCGCAACCCAGTGCTGGGCACGCCACAATAGCGGCGGTAAGTCCCCTCTTTAAGGAGTGGTTGGAGAGGCGCCACGGCGTCCTCACCTTCCGCCTGACACAGGTCCTCACCGGACCCGTGTTGTCGGGAGGTTCCTGTTTCGCATAAGGCGGGAGGAAACGCCCGGGTGTCACCATTGTGTGGATCGCCCGGAGGACACGGTGGAGGTATGCCCAGCTTGGGCGGAGCACCGCAGTGTCCTCGCGGAGGCGATTTGCGGCGGCGATCTCTCGCGTCCGGCCCTGGTCCAGGCCATGGTACGGAGCGAGAGGGAATGGAAAGCCGTCACCTCCTTCTGCGAAGCAATAATGCTCGCGAAGGAGGAGGCGGAGCGGGTGAAGGAGAGAGCATTGCGCCCTCACGCCTCCACTAGCCGCCGCAGGAGACGCCCTGGGCGTCGGGAGTCGCCTGCAGATTCCCGGCCACCGTAGGCGCGGGCTTGCGGATGGCGAGCAATGGGTAGCTCGCCGTCCGGTAAGGACCAGGCCCGGGTCGACGGCGCGTTGTGTTCCACGCGCGCCTCAAAGAGATGTCAGCACAAAGTGACGGGGTCCGATAGGGCCGACGCCTCAGGGTCGCGGGTTATTCCACAGAGAAAACCGTGGCCCTGGCACAGGCAACTGAAGGAACACGGGTGGGTTTTAGTCAGTAAAAGTCTGACACGCCCTCCCGCTCCACCCAGAGCGGGAGAAGACATTTGATGATTTCACACGCAAAAAAAAAAAAAAGAGGTGCTTACATAAAGAAACAGGTTTCCGGTACAGACAAGTCTGCCCGGGTCGATACCGATCTTACATATGAAACCGAGTTTAAATGTGAAATTAATGCCGATACTCTTGTACATCGAACTAAACTATCACTAAAATTCCTTACTTTTACTACTACTATGAGAATCTTGAAGCTATTCTGCGAAAACAAATCTTTAAAGGACAATGCCAGATACTCTACAGACCTTTGCCCCACTCAAATCAAAAAATAATTTTAAAGCTTGCAGTTTGCACCATCTTAAAGCTTATTTATTACTGTTAACGAAACATCTGTCCTAATGCCTGTAGAACTTGCGGTTTCTGTTAAAATCTTAAAACAATAATGACATTGATTATAGGTTAGGTGCAGTTTATAATTGTTAAAAAGCGATTTAAACAACATCTAGGTTACGCATTATCATAATTATTATAATCGTAACATGAGTTTATGTTTAACAGGTATTTAAAAAAAAATTGTTGTGTATCATGCGCAATAAGAATAGGAAATTCAGGAGTTGAATTCCCTTTGTCATTGATTTGTAATCGGCAAGTTCTACTGAAAAACAATGCAATATGAAAAGGTCCTTTAATCATTACAATTATTTTTATTAATTGACATTTCCTGTAAATAGCAGGATCTGGCATTGTCATTAAAAATAATTTTGACACAACTATAATCGGATTTGACAATCGCGAGTCCACGTGTTTTTTTTTCCTTTTGGTTTCGCAACGTCTTTGTTAGAGCCGGAGGCAGCCTGGGGCAGCCTCGACGTGTTTTAGGAAGTTTTTACTTTTGTATGAAAAATATAAAAGAAAAATATCTACATGTATTTATTGGAGGTTTCTGGGTTTCAAAGGGGGTCGAAATTTTCATTATTTTTGTGATAGGACGCACCGTTTTCGAGATATGAGCAAAAAAAGTTAAAGTACCGCTTTTGCACGTCTGAAGTCTGAATTTTAGTTCACGCCAACTAATTTTATTCCACACCTTTTTAATTGCGATAAAAAATTGCCAGATTCACGTTCAGATTTAGTTAGACAATCAAATTTTTTGGTGAAAAACGTAAAATTCAGAATAGCAAAATTACCATTTACCTAATAACTCAGTGCCATCTTAGTGCTGTCAAACTAAAATATAGTTAAGTTGTGTCACTTTAGTCAATTTCAGAATGGAAAATCGTCATTTGACAGGGTTAAACCAAATTTTAGTGATTTTTAGTCTAGTTTAGAGGCATTTGTGACAAGAGAATCGGCACCATTGCCGTTTTAACGTACTTTGCGTTAAAATTAAACCTGTATGTCGTCTTTAGATGGACTCTTGCAATCAAGATATCGCTTGAATTTTCACAATTTCACGATTGCGAATACATACCTATTTTACTAAAACACAATGTAAAATGTTATCTTGTAACTGATTTTTATGAATCAAACAAAAAAAATCTCATGAATTTTCACAAATACACTGATCTGTTAATTACGCCACTAAGGATATTGATGAAAAATATTCTGATCTTATTCTTTCCTATCTATCAAACAGGCAGCAAAAAGTAAACGGTAACGAGGCAGCGTCCTTGGGACCTTAGTTAAGATGGGCGGGCCTCAAGGATCAATTCTTGGCCCTTTCTTATTTCTTGTTTATATGAATGGACCTTCCTTACTTGATTTCTTACTTATCGGATATAATTTTATTTGCTAATGACACTTCTCTCATTTTTTTAATAGATAGAAAGATACGGTCTTACATGTCAACGACAGTCTGGCTGTTCTATCAAAATGGTTCTTATAACAAATGTACCCCAAGTGGTTCTAAATTTAAAACTTTATGGCGAGGAACTAGATGCTATTACGGAAACTGCATTTCTAGGAATTACTTTAGATTCTAAATTGCAACGGTATACATTAGCGTGGTAAAGCGGTCCTTCTGGACACGGCTCGCATTGTTAGGAGGTTCCTTTCTCTGGAGCCCTGACCGCCGGTAGCTTGGACCCTGTTCCCGATACCGGTGGGATACTATATTTTATATATTTTGAAATGGTTTTTTTTCCGATTTTTTTAAAAATATTTAAAAATGTAATTTATAAGTTTGGAAAATATAATAAAGGAGATAAAAATAAATTCTTTATTGCCATAAAAATAGGTTACAGAAAAAATTGAGACTTTGGCTCCAGAGTTGGGTAGAGTACCTTAATTTCAGGAGCCAGAAAACAATGACTCTTTCAAAGAGCTTGCCCACCTCGCCGAGTAGCACGATAGGCCGGTAAGCAGATGGAGAGACCGCAGGGCACCCCGGCTTCTTAATGAGGACCAGTTTCCCCTTCTTCCAACGAAGTGGGAATTTTGCATTCAGCCTATGTACCGCTACTCTCAGCTCTACCTCGGTCACCTCCGAAGCATCGTCGTCGTCATCGGCGGTGTGGTCCGCATCCTCCACCTCAGTAGGCAGAGTTATAATAAAAAAAAAACGGACCCATAACGTCCATTTGGTTAGTATACAAACGACTTGGAAACTAGTGTTAGTACTTACAACTACCAGAGAATCCACAAACTATATTTATTACGCCACGGTGGCATGTAGGCGTATCCAATGTTCCAGTATGGGACTGTCCCACCTATCTGCTATAGCATTCAGAATGCTGTTGGGGCTGGCGCGCACCCTGCGCATGATGGAGGCGCATCGCTTGCGTATGATGGCGTGAAAGCCATCTATTCCTTCCTCTGCGAACATGCCGGAAGCACTGCAGTAGCGCGGCAACCCCATCAACACCCTAAATGCATTATTGTATTGAACGCGCAGAGCGCTGTATGCCCTCTGCGACTGACTGGCAGTACGCTGTGAACAGTGTAGCCTTTACTTTAGTCGTGCATTTTGCAAATCTGCGAGCCAACATATTGCGGCGGACAGCCAACGCCCTGCGCTCACGCTCAATGTCCAGACTGTCTTTGAAGTCTTCGGAAACCCAATGGCCCAGATACTTGAAAGAAGTGACCTGCTCTAAGGAACTTCCGCAAAGTTTCAACTGACTTTCAATTGGGTAAGTTTTAGTCTTAAAGGTTAGTACTTGACTTTTCTTCACATTGTATCTGAGCCCATGAGACTGCGTACCTCTCACATGTCGCAAGCAAGTTTATCACTGCATTAATCGAGGGGCTCAGCAACACCAAATCATCAGCATAACTAATATTGTTGACGCATACTCCGTCATACGTAACAACCCTGGTAGGTGTTGCTGAGCTCGACGATCAACCAGTTAATGTACAGATTGAAGAGCCGAGGGGAGGTCATGCCACCTTGCCTTACCCCGCAATCGGATGTGTATAGGCTGGAAGCCTATACACATCCGATTACGAGCATGCCCACCTCACACAATTGGTCTGATTGTTATACCAAAACCGTAGGATTGATATAATTTCTCTATCCACTGAAGTATCATTCTAGAGTTTCTGCCACAGCAAGTCGTACGACAGCAGATCAAACGCTTTGGAAAGATCTAGGAAACACGCATGAACAGGCGTTCTCCTAGACGTATAATACTGGACAGTATGCTTGAGAGACAGTATGGCACTTTCCGTTGAGAGACCAGCAGCATAATTGCGTAACACATTTTCGTAAACGATTACGACTAATCTGTTGAATTTTGACAGTTCAACAACATTCATTGCGTTATTTACATTGTTGAGCAGATTTTTTATTGAACTTAGAACTTACTTTATTGAACTTATGGATTAGCAATCTGTTTCAAAACGATTCAGATTCCGATTGATTGTGTATTACGCAATTAGGGTACTGGTCTGAACCCAAACTGCGCATCATGCAATTCGATGCGGGTAGCCATATGCCTATCAAGCAAACTATACAGCACCTTGGCAATGACAGTAGCAAGAGATATGGGCCTATAGTTCGTGAGATCTGATGTATCCCCAGTCTTATCCTTCACAATAGGTACAACAACAGTTTTCATTAAGTCGCTGGGCAGATGAACATGGCTCAGACAGAGCGAAAAGAACATCGCCAGTACTCTTGGCCGGTGAACACCTGCATGCTGCTGTTGTTCGATGCTGAGGTAGTTATGCCCTGGTGACTTGCCCCTAACCATACTTTTTATAACAGCAGCAACAACAACTTTTGCTGAGAATCTGACCTCAGACAATCCTCAGCATCGACCACCTGCGATGCGGAGCCACGAGGAGATTCGGTTTTAAACTGTTTCACAAACAAGTTTACTATAGCCGTAGGCTCATGTTGCCCCGCCACGCTGACGGGGACGCCCGGCCTTTTTTTTTTTTTTTTTGATTGGGAAATCATCTAATGACTTCTCCCGCTCTACTACTGACTAAAACCCACCCGTGTTCCTTCAGTTGCCTGTGCCAGGGCCACGGTTTTCTCTTTAGAATAACCCGTGACCCTCAGGCGTCGGCCCTATCGGACCCCGTCATTTTGTGCTGACATCTCTTTGAGGCGCGCGTGGAACACAACGCGCCGTCGACCCGGGCCTGGTCCTTACCGGACGGCGAGCTACCCATGGCTCGCCGTCCGCAAGCCCGCGCCTACGGTGGCCGGGAATCTGCTTGCGATTCCCGACGCCCAGGGCGTCTCCTGCGGCGGATAGTGGGGGCGTGAGGGCGCAATGCTCTCTCCCTCACGCGCTCCGCCTCCTCCTTTGCGAGCATTACTGCTTCGCAGAAGGAGGTGACGGCTTTCCATTCCCTCTCGCTCCGTATCATGGCCTGGACCAGGGCCGGACGCGAGAGATCGCCGCCGCCAATCGCCTCCGCGAGTACACTGCGGTGCTTCGCCCAAGCTGGGCATACCTCCACCGTATGCTCCACCGTGTCCTCCGGGCGATCCACACAATGGTGACACCCGGGCGTTTCCTCCCGCCTTATGCGTAACAGGAACCTCCGGAAACAACCGTGTCCGGTGAGGACCTGTGTCAGGCGGAAGGTGAGGACGCCGTGGTGCCTCTCCAACCACTCCTCAAAGAGGGGACTTACCGCCGCTATTGTGGCGTGCCCAGGGACGCCCGGCCTGGGATTCAACCTATTCGTATTTTTCCAAAACATCGTTATGGGCGGAGGAGAATGCTCCCCTCGCGAAGAGAACAAAGCGCTAACCACGTCCTCCACGAGCTGGGGCCGGAGACTCTGCGATGATTTTCAATAATTCGCCTGCAACACTCGGGAATCGATCTGGCTAAAATCAGAAAAAATAACATCCTGTACTTTTATGGCATCAATCGATAGGGTCAACCGTAAGATTCTTCGATATTTAGATTAATAAATTATATTATATCATCATCATCAGCCTATTTTAGTCCACTGCTGGACATAGGCCTCCCCTAATGAGCGCCATAGCGCCCTGTCTTCAGCTTGACGCATCCAGCATCTGCCTGCAGTCTTTCGCAGATCGTCATCCCACCTGGCCGGAGGGCGTCCTACACTACGTTTGCCGAGTCGCGGTCTCCACTCAAGAACTCGTTTACCCCAGCGGTTGTCGGTTCTTCGCGAGATATGGCCGGCCCACTGCCACTTCAGCTTGCTAATTCTTAGAGCTATGTCGATAACTTTGGTTCTCTGTCGGATGCATTCGTTGCGAATTCTATCCTTCAGAGAGACTCCGAGCATAGCTCTTTCCATAGCTCGCTGAGCGACTTTGAACTGGTGGACCAGCCCTATCGTGAGTGTCCACGTCTCAGCTCCGTAGGTCATGACGGGTAGGACGCACTGATTGAAAACTTTAGTTTTCAAGCATTGCGGTATGGATGACGAGAAGACTCGGCGTAGTTTCCCAAACGCTGCCCAGCCTAGCTGGATCCTCCTCTTGGCCTCCCTCTCAAAATTGTTTTTACCCAACTGCAGAATTTGCCCAAGGTAAGTGTACTCGGAAACAATTTCGAGAGGGTGGCCATGTACGACCACCGGTCCCGGATCAATGAGACCATTGATCATGACTTTGGTTTTATCCAAATTCATGCCGAGACCGATGCGTCGCGAGGCTGAAGCTAGGCCGTCCAGCATCTGGTTCAGCTCCTCCAACGACTCCGCCATTAAAACTATGTCATCAGCGAATCGCAGGTGTGAGATGTAATCGCCGTTTATGTTAATGCCCTTACCTTTCCAGTCCAGCGTCTTAAACATATCTTCCAACGCACTCGTGAACAGTTTCGGGGATATAACATCCCCCTGTCTCACTCCTCTGCGCAGTTGGATGGGTTTGGACTGCTGGTCCTGTACTTGGACACTCATGGTGGCGGCGTCGTAAAGACATCTCAGTACCTCGATATAACGACAGTCTACTTGGCATCGCTGTAAGGATTCCAGAACAGCCCAGGTTTCGACAGAATCAAAGGCCTTCTCATAGTCCACAAAGGCCAGACACAGGGGCTGATTATACTCTTCGGACTTCTGTATAATCTGCCTCACTGTGTGTATGTGGTCTATGGTGCCATATCCTCCGCGAAAGCCGGCCTGTTCCGGTGGCTGGAACTCGTCGAGTCTCCTGGCGAGACGGTTCGTGACCACTCGTGAGAACAGCTTATAGACGTGGCTCAGGAGTGAGATGGGTCTGTAGTTTTTAAGGTGGGCTTTATCTCCCTTCTTAAAAAAGAGCACCACCAAACTCCCGCTCCACGCCTTTGGAGTTCTCCCACTGTGAAGGACAGCGTTGAAGAGGTTCAGTAGTTCCTGTATAACAGGAGCTCCTCCGGCTTTCAAAAGCTCTGATGTTATGCCGTCCTCACCGGGGGCTTTTCCATTTTTAAGCTGTCTCAGAGCTAACACGATCTCGTCTTGACTGATGTCTGGCAGTTCGTTGGTATAGTGGCGTGTCAGGGTGGCTCTGGAATCGTGGTGGTCTCGTTGGGAAAATGGGGCATGTGCAGCGTATAATCGGCCATAGAAATCCTCTATCTCGGCGAATATCTCCGGCTTCGACAATACAGTCCTCCCGTCGTGCGTTTTAAGCTTCGTCAGGTGGCTCCTGCCAAGCTGCTGAGTGAATACTTTGGACCCTCGGTTTCGCTCTATTGCCTCTTCAATGAGGCGTGTGTTGGAGCTCCGAAGGTCGCGCCGCACCATCTTCGCAATTTGCTTGTTCAGGTCTGACCTATCTGACGAAGTCGCTTGGGTGGTTTCCCGTCTTTTTGCCAGCAGCCTGAGAGTCTCATCCGAGAGTTTGGATTTCCTGCCAGTGCGCTGCTTTTGGCAGAACTTGATGCCCTCGTCTCTCAACGTTTCGACCAGATTGTGTAGGGTCTCGTCGGCGTCATCAGTGGGATCCAAGGCAACGAATCTATTTCCGAGAGCCTGCTGGAATTTCTCGGTGCCCGCCATGATTTGGGTTGGGTTGGGTCGGAGCGTGGACTTCAGCAGACGGTTTCTTTCAAGCTTTAAGTTGATATTCAGAGAGCCTCGGAGCAGTCGGTGATCAGATCCGGTATTGAACCTGTTGATCACTGAGACATCTCTGAATATGTGCTTGCTATCCGTCATGATGAAGTCGATCTCATTTTTTGTCACAGTGTCGGGACTTCGCCACGTCCACTTCCTTTGGGGCTGTTTCTTAAAGAAGGAGTTCATTAGGAACAGCCCCTCCTTCTCAAGGAAGTTGACAAGCGTTTGTCCCCTGTGATTCCGAACTCCGTAACCATGCGGGCCTATTCGGGATTCGTTGCCAGTCCGGGTTCCCACCTTGCCGTTAAAGTCCCCCATAACAACGTTGAAGTGAGCCTTAGTGGTGTTGTGTAAGGCTTTGGAGATGTCTTCATACATATCCTCCACTTCATCATCCGAGTGTGCCGAGGTCGGTGCGTAGACCTGAATTACCTTCATGCTATACCGCTTGGATAGCCGAAGGATCAGGTACGCTACCCTGTTCGACACACTGGAGATTTCTTGAACGTTGTTAGTGAGGGCCTTATTAACGAGAAAACCTACGCCACCCTGAGATGTTCTATCGCCCTCGCGAAAGTAGAGAAGATGACCCGAGTCTAGGGTTACGGTGTCCTCCCCCTCTCTACGGACTTCACATAACCCCAGAACATGCCATTTAATGTTCTCTAACTCCACTTCCAACTGCGCTAGATGATGGTCGAGCCTCAGAGTTCGTCCGTTATACGTCGCCAGGGTCAATTTTTTCAGTAGTGAATGGTAGCCTACCGTAGCCCGGGGATTCCTAGCACCCCCTGCCCCGCCGTTACCATAGCCGCTACCATGGCCAGGAATAGCGAGGCGGCCGGGAACTGGGGGCCATTTTTTGGCTTGTATCTTCATTTTGGGGTAATGCCCATAATCCCCACGCTGGGCATGCGGGTTGGGGATCGCAGTTTGGTGATGGAATTGTTCTGCAGGGGGCGCTGCTGCCCGCCCCCCGGTGTATGTCCCTTAGTCGCCTCTTACGACACCCACGGGAAGAGTTGGGGTGGTGCAATTCTAGGCCGGCACCACACGGAGCAATATATTATATACAACAATTATATTTAAGTATCGGTTCAAAATAAAGGAATGTTTCCTTTGAGTAAATTTTGCAATTTCGCGTACTTAGAGTATTTTCCCTCCAGTTGATTTAAAAATTCCACCCTATTATATTATATATTATACACCCTATTATATATTAAATATTCTTTTTATTCTTGTGTATTAGCCATATATGGCCTCCGCAGGCGCGATTCTTTAACGTTCATGATGTTAATATCTTTAAACCGTTCCCTTGTCAATATATATATGTAAACATGATGTACGTGAGGAAAAACTTAAATCTTTTCAGTAAAATAGGTGAAAGACACAACTATGGGACTAGAAATAGCGCCCAATTGGTTCAACATGGTTTCAGGCTGGCTAAAGTAGATTCATCCTTCATGGGGTACTGTTTAAAATGTTATAATAAAATACCGCCCCACGTACTCCAATTGAATGAAACGAAGTTTAAAACTTGTATCAAACGCACACTATGCAGCCAAGCATATTTTAAGTTGGGGGATAAAATCTCTGACAAAAATGCTTGGCTCAACGCTGGTTCTGCTCGATTAGCATTCAAAAATATTGTTGGAAATGGATTGTAAAAACTTTACACTGTGTAAATTCAATCTTTTAATATTGTATAATTGCAAAGCACACGTTTGAGCACTATGTACCTACTATAAAGCTACCCTATACTGGGCACGTCTGTCATTGACTTGAATGTGCCCTGGCAGCTAAGAGTATGCCATGCTCACTCAAATGTCTCGCTGGTGGTAGCGTATGTGTTGGATAATTAATTTCCCTTCAAAATGGTTGAACTGAATGGTGCTGATCCATACGTCATGTTCGTGAACGGGCGCCGTCAGTGAGGACTGGTCATCTCTTGGCTGCGACGGCTTTTTTTTTTTTTTTTTAATTTCGGTTTTTTTTTTTGCGTGTTTTTCATTACGGACGCCTTTAATGTAAATTACGTTCAGCTGAAGTGGAGGATACAGATAAAGCGATATAATTTACTTACAATTACCTATTTAATTAACTGAATTATTACAATTAGATCGGTAAAACTAAGATGCGTGACAATTGTTCGATGTGAGAAACAAGAGTGATACACCAATACACTGAATCAATATTCACAATTTTCGATCCCACGCTAACGGATTGCTGAGAAGGCGAATCTCACGGTGCAGAGCGCAATACGGTGTTACTCACCGTCTTAGGAATTCAGGGTTCCGCAAGTAGCGACTTAACATCTCCTTCCACGAGATCGGCAACTATTTGAAAACTCTAGTCGAAAATAGTGTCGATGGCGAAGCTTGATCAATCTCAGTGTTGCAGGTCTCTTTATCAAATCAAACTAAATCATTTATCCTTTGAAAACATGGGTATAGCACATAGGTGTTTTTTTATAATATAGTTCTCCACATTTTACCGTCACATGGGCATACAAAATTCCAAAAAATATAATAAAATAATAATAAAATATTTTAAAATATTTAAAGAAAATAATGTTAGATCATTGGAATTACAAAAATGAATATAGTAAAAATGTCAGCGTGATCACATAAATAAAAATAAAAAAATGTCAAAAGTGAAACAGGATCGCAATCATTTTGTCAATCAGAGAAACAGTATGTCAATCAGCCAGTGAATCATCATTAAGAAAATCGTCAATCGTGTAATAAACTTTCTTAATTAAAATTTCTCTTAGAATAGGAACTTGCAAAACCAACCTTATCCATTAATATTTTGCCAACAAAAAAATAGAAAGGAAATGACAATCGAATCAGCGCAACCAAGCAGGTTAAGAGTGGTATTGCTGTGAACTCGCGGTACGACTGTATGTGTTTAAACGACACACACCACAAAGATCGCAGTTTTGCACGACACACACTGACGTATCGTACTCGCATCGCACTGCACGAAACAAAAATTTATCTCCGTCGCTTTTGTTAGACACGCATCATGCGCGTACCCTAATTGCGTAATACACAATCAATCGGAATCTGAATCGTTTAGAAACAGATCCATTGCTTCATAAGTTCGAAAAAAAATCTGCTTAACAATGTTAAACACACTAAATGTTGTTGAACTGTCAAAGTCAAACAGATTAGTCGTAATTGTTTACGAAAATGTGTTTCGATGCTGGCCTGTTTACGGCATTCCTAAAATTCGAGTTAATCTAATATGAGCTGGTAGGAGTAGGCGCCAAGCGTTGGACTGAGAAGCCTTAGGCTTAGGCTTAGGTTCGGATCTCAGATGCGGAGCAGTTTTATTGCCAATTTTTTATTTTGGTGTGAAATAATAATACTCTTAAAAAATCCTGCTTTTTTATTTTTGTTGTTATTGCAATATAGGGTTTAGAATAACAAAATGCGTTACAAGTGATAACAAAAATGTAAATATATTGATTTGTTATAATATTTATTTATTTATTTAATTATTTATTTATTTATTTATTTATTTATTTATTTATTTATTTATTTATTTATTTATTTATTTATTTATTTATTTATTTATTTATTTATTTATTTATTTATTTGAGGATTACCAACGAGATGTACATTACATTACAGTCTTTTACAACTAAATCTTGTATGAGAACTTATCCTGCAATGCATACTCAATTACAGGTAACCACAGCTCACACATTAGCGAGTAAGGTAATAATAATAATATCATAGCTGGCAACACCAACGTCAACACGTCTCGAAATTTGTTAAAATTATTTTCAATTACTTATATTCATTTTAGACACAGTACCCCTACAAGCCTGAAGTCCAAAAAACAATATAAAAAATATAATGAACCAGAATAAAACAGAATTTCACGCCATAAACTGCCGAATCGGAGGTGACATCTGTCATGTCACCTCGGAACATTTAAATAATTAATAATTAATAAGTATGAAAATGAACAAATGTTGACGAGATCAGCCGCACGTCAAGCACGCCCACCACCTCCGGACTCTTCGCCCAGCTCCGCCTCGCCGCCGCCGGTATCCAGCCCCACCGTGAGTGCTGTGACGACACCGGCCGCGGTAGTTGCGTCGAGCTCGAGCGACGAGTATTTTTCCCCGCCGACGTCACCAACACCTGTTCGTCGGCAGGGGAGAGGCCGGCCACCGAGGAGCTTGGGACTTAGGGGCCATCCGGCCCCGAGCCGGGTCCCCGCTGCCGGTGGTTGTGTGCAGCGCATGAGATGGACTCAGTCTATGAACGAGAACGTCATGCGCGCATATTATGGGTCTACAGAGGGGGGAACTCACCTCACTGCGTACCGTGATAGGATGCTGTCTCTTTTTCAGGAACTAGAACCAACCGTCAGCGTCTCGGCCCAACGACTGTCGGATCAGGTGCGGGTCATCCAACGCAATCATAGGTTGGACGCTGCCGCACTTGATACGCTGCGCTCAGAGATACTGAGCAACCTTATCGTCTCGACTCCGGCACAAACCGCGGTACAAGCGTCAACGATTGATCTACCGCGGTCCAATCATGGTGTTGAAGAGGAAGATGATAGGGTTACCACAGTAAGTAGCCAATACAACGACCGATTGAGGAGCGCACTGGAGGATGCGTTTCGCGAATATAGATCCACTCCGACCGAACTTAGACCACGATTACCACGCCTACCTATGCACAAAAAAAATAGGGCGCTGGTGTGTGCCCTGGACTCGCAACTTAAGAATGTGTTCGAGAGCAGCGAGGATCTCGTTGATACACACTCGATCCTGTATTGCGCGGCTGTTGCGGCATGTCGTTTAGCTAACGTCAAGTTTCCAAACTGTGACGGAGCTGCTCGACCAAAACCATCCGTACCAGCCTGGCAGTGCAGGATCGAGCGTCGTATCGATGGAGCCAGGGTACTCATAGGCAAACTATACTGTTTCAGGGAGGGCAATACAAGACCACGAGTGATGCGCTTTGTGAGGCGGGCATTTGCGGGGACTGAAATAAACCCTCGAGAATACATGTCCCGTGTCACAGAGCGCATCGACTTCCTGAAGCAGAAAGTTTGTGCATGGGCGAGCCGTATTCGTCGGTATAAGCGGCGGGTTGATCGATACACGCAGAATCGCATGTTCCAGAGCGATGAAAGGTGGGTATATAGAGCTTGGGAGCGACCTGAACAAAATTTGACAGACGTGTGCCGCCCAGATGATGCCGCCACAAGTGCATTCTGGCGCAGCATCTGGTCAGTACCCGTCTGTCACACTGAGGCTGACTGGATGCAGGATGTCGAGCGAGTGTGTGAAACTATACCAGAAATGGAAACAGTCCTAATTACGCCATCAGACGTTGCCAGAGCAGTCCGTCCGTTACCGAACTGGAAATCGCCAGGGCCGGATGGATTGCACAACTTTTGGTTGAAATGGCTAATTAGTTCGCACACTAGCCTGGCATCTCAGTTCCAGTCAGCCTTAGAGTCTGGGTCGCTACCGCAGTTTCTATCAACAGGCGTTACCCACCTGCTCCATAAGTCAGGTAGTCCCACGGAACCCAAGAATTATAGACCGATCACGTGTTTGTCGACGATCTATAAACTTCTTACATCCATTTTGAGAGCGAAAATTAATACACACATTGACAGTAACTCTATTATGTCTGCCTCTCAAAATGGATGTAGGAACGGGTCCCGAGGTACTAAGGAGCTACTCCTCATCGACATGGCCATTAGCCAACAGGTTCGTCGCTCCCGCAAGGATCTGTCGACATGCTGGATAGATTATAAGAAGGCCTCCGACTCGGTGCCACATACATGGTTTGTGAGGGTGCTGGAGTTGTACAAGATAGATGCAACTCTATGCACCTTCCTTAGTTCCTGTATGGGGCAATGGAGGACAGTCCTTCGCTATCCGGGGTGTCAACAGATCCAGGGGAATGACGAGCCGGTCTGGATTAAACGGGGAATATTTCAGGGCGACAGTTTGAGTCCACTTTGGTTCTGCTTGGCTCTGAATCCTCTAAGCACACTGCTGGAGGATTCAGGTCTAGGCTATCGGTTGAAGAGAGGTGGTGAGGTCATATCTCACCTTCTGTTCATGGATGTCTTGAAAATCTTTGCCCCCAACAAATCGCAACTGATGGAGCTACTGAAGGTAACTGAAACATTCAGTAGCGCCATCAGGATGGAATTTGGTGTGGACAAATGTGCAATCATGCATGTTAAGCGAGGTGAGATTATGGAATCCGAAGGTATTCAACTTTCGGATTCCATACACCTCAGATCCCTCTCTTCATACGAAAGCTACAATTATTTGGGTATGTCGGAAGCGTTAGGCATCAACGTTATTAACATGAAGCAATCGTTGAAGGAGCGCTTCTTTGGCCGCCTGAAGAAGGTATTAATTAGTCTTCTTTCGGGCGGAAACAAGGTGCGCGCCTTCAACGGTTGGGTCATGCCGATTTTGATGTACTCTTTCGGCGTACTCAAATGGACCCAAACCGAACTCGACGCCCTGGATAGGCGGGTCCGTACACTTCTGACCGCAAATCGGATGCATCACCCACGATCATCGGTGATGAGACTGTACATCCCGCGAAAGTGCGGGGGTCGAGGCTTTTTAAATGCGAAGGCCCTCCACAATCGCGAGGTGTGCAGTCTCAGGGAATATTTTTTAAAAACCGAAATGGGTATGCACCGTGATGTGGTCGCAGTGGACAAGGGGCTCACCCCGCTCTCCATGGCTAAAGAGAACTGGCACAAACCTGTAGTACTTACTACCGATGACCGCAAGGCGGTATGGCAAAGCAAGGAGCTTCACGGGCGCTTCTATCGGGCTCTTCATGAGCCTGGTGTATATTTCCTAGCGTCCGTATCCTGGCTACGTTTTGGTGACCTTTTCGGGGAAACTGAAGGTTTCGTCTGTGCAATTATGGACGAAGTTATCTTGACGAATAACTACCGGAGACATATTATGAAGGACGGGACGGTTGACGTGTGTCGGGTATGCCACCGTCCAGGTGAGTCCATCAGACATATTATTTCTGGTTGCTCTCGTCTGGCTAACGGCGAGTACTTGCACAGGCATAACCAAGTAGCCAGGATTATTCACCAGCAACTTGCTTTGCAATACAAACTTGTAGATTCTGAGGTACCGTATTACAAGTATGTACCCGACCCAGTTCTCGAAAATGACCTTGTCACGTTGTACTGGGATCGGTCTATCATTACTGACAGGACTATTATCGCTAATAAGCCTGACATAGTAGTGATAGATCGATTAGCGCGCCGCACAATGATTATCGATGTTACCATTCCACATGACGAGAACCTCGTGAAAGCTGAGAAAGAGAAACAAATTAAATATCTCGACTTAGCACACGAGGTTGTTGACATGTGGAATGTGAGCTCGGCTGTCATTGTGCCGATTGTCGTATCGGCCAATGGCCTGATGGCAAAAAGCCTCGACCAACATCTCTCGAAGCTTTCGTTAGGCGGTTGGATCAAGGGCCTGATTCAGAAGGCAGTACTCCTCGATACGGCTCGCATTGTGAGGAGGTTCCTGTCTCTGGAGCCCTAACCACCAGTAGCTTGGACCCTGCTCCCGCTACCGGCGGACCACTATTTTTATATTTTTAAATGTTTTTTTTTTAAAGTTGTTTTATAAAAATATTTAAAAATGTATTAGAATAAGGATAAAAATAAATAAACGACATAATAATAATATTCAGAGCATATATTAAAAATATATGCTCTGAATATATTTTTAATTAAAAAATACATTTTAAAAGAGCAAAAAAATAATTTTCATGTTAAAAATTAAATGGCATCAATACAATAAATAAATAGTATTATGTCTGAATTAAATTAATTAATTAACATTAATAAAAATCTAATAAAAAATGGAAAACAATAGTTTAAAATTGAATTAAAAATTAAATTAAATTCAAACGATAAAAATTAAAAGTGATAAACTACGAGTACTGGAATGATAAGTCAAATGTCCTCTTACTGAAAGTGCTTATACAATTTTCGTTTTAATGTGTTAAGACTGTCATGGTTTATATCAATTTCAGCTTTGCGACATGAAGCATTATACAATTTGGTTGCCCTCGTAAGGGGAGCGTTTTCACCTAAGTTAGTTTTGTACAAAGGTTGTCTGAACAGATTGTAGGTATAAGTAAGTAAGACCGTGGTAACCTGCTAGGAACATTATGTGGCGGCATCTACACCGCCACATAAGAACAACGCATCACACAAATCCTGCATCGCGCAATCAAAGTTTACCGCGCAGCTAGCATATATACAACTTCCCGACAACAATCATCGGGCAGTTGCCCACCAGATACGACATCCATCTTGTCGGAGGATCCTCCCTTTTCCGCGAGTATGAGTGAACCTTACACCCTGTTCCTCATATCCCTAAACTGGTGACCCCGAGTATGAACGTCAGCGCAGCCTTCGTGCAACTACTTCAGCGTGACGTCATCATCATCACTCCCGCAAGTCTCACAGCCAGCCAGCAACCACGGCTTGATCGGATGTTCTGACTATCAGCATGCAGCGCAAGGGCATACCTGGTCATCACCTTCAGCCTCATCAGCAACCTTGGCACAGCACTGCACATTCGGCCGGTCCACAAGCAGAGTGCTTAATCCCTCTCCTGGTCGACACGAGCAGTCAGCCACCCCGACTCACTGGGGCATCTTCGCCGACTCACCGCGAACTATGCGACACCCGGTTCCAACCCACTGGAACCCAACTGGCATTGGCAAGCATCGCAAGATACAAGACTTAGTCCACTATCGGCCTCCGGTCTCGGAGGGGAGTGATGTGGCGGCATCTACACCGCCACATGAGAACAACGCATCACACAAATCCTGCATCGCGCAATCAAAGTTTACCGCTCAGCTAAAATATATAAAACTTCCCTACAACAATCATCGGGCAGTTGCCCACCAGATACGACATCCATCTGGTCGGAGGATCCTCCCTTTTCCAAAGAGTATGAGTGAACTATACACCCTGTTCCTCATATCTCTTCAATTAATACATATTTTGGATAGTAGGTCAGTATTTAGTTTGGATGCCACTAATTTGTGAAGAAAACAAAGATCTAGTACTTTTCTACGATTGGTGAGGCTTTGGAGTTGGTCACACGAACTTTATAAGATCTGAACTGTTTCTCGGTTTTGTTTTGCATGGATAAATGATATAAAAACCTCCTTTGGATTCGCTCAATACGTTGCTTATGAACGTTATAACGGGGTGACCATACTTTTTTTTTTTTTTTGGTTGGGAAATCATCAAATGACTTCTCCCGCTCTGGGTGGAGCGGGAGGGCGTGTCAGACTTTTACTGACTAAAATCCACCCGTGTTCCTTCAGTTGCCTGTGCCAGCGCCACGGTTATCTCTTTTCGAATCACCCGCGACCCTGAGGCGTCGGCCCTATCGGACCCCGTCAATTTGTGCTGACATCTCTTTGAGGCGCGCGTGGAACACGACGCGCTATCGACCCGGGCCTGGTCCTTACCGGACGGCAAGCTACCTATTGATCGCCGTCCGCAAGCCCGCGCCCACGGTGGCCGGGAATCTGCAGGCGACTCCCGACGCCCAGGGCGTCTCCTGCGGCGAATAGTGGGGGCGTGAGGGCGCAAGGCTCTCTCCCTCACGCGCTCCGCCTCCTCCTTCGCAAGCATTACTGGGGTGACGGCTTTCCATTCTCTCTCGCTCCGTACCATGGCCTGGACCAGGGCCGGACGCGAGAGATCGTCGCCACCGATCACCTCCGCGAGGACACTGCGGTGCTCCGCCCAAGCTGGGCAGACCTCCACCGTATGCGCCACCGTGTCCTCCGGGCGATCCACACAATGGTGACACCCGGGCGTTTCCTCCCGCCGTATGCGAAACAGGAACCTCCCGAAACAACCATGTCCGGTGAGCACCTGTGTCAGGCGGAAGATGAGGACGCCGTGGCGCCTCTCCAACCACTCCTCAAAGAGGGGACTTACCGCCGCTATTGTGGCGTGCCCAGGGGGGGTGACCATACCTGGGAACAGTATTCCAGATTGCTGCGAACCAACGTCTCATAAAGAATAATTTTGGTCTTAGAATTGTTGAATGGTTTTGAAGTCCTTAATACGAAACCTAGCATTTTGTTTGCATTTGATATTATCTTATCTATATGGTTATTGTATGTCAATTTGTTATCCGTCAAGATCCCCAGATCCCGAATAGTGTCAACTTCGTTGAGTGTCTTGCCTGAAATTGAGTATTTTGTATTTAAATATTTTTATTGCGACAAAATTTGATATGAAAACATTTTTGTAAATTTAGGCTCATCCTATTTTCTTTGCACCACTGAACTAATCTATCCAAGTCAGCTTGCAGCAAATTAGAATCTTCCATAGATTTTATAGGCAGGGCCAACTTGAGATCATCTGCAAATAAATAAGATTCTGCGTGATGGAAACAGTGGATAATGGTATTAATGAAAATGTTGAAAAGCAAAGGTCCCAAGTGGGAACCCTGTGGTACCCCAGACGTCACATGAAAATCTTCAGATCGGACCCCATTCAAAACAACGAACGACCAACGATCACCAAGGTATGACTGAAACCACTTCAATAGTGGACCGTAGATTCCACAGCTCTCGAGTCTTTCTACTAAAATTTGGTGGTCTACATTGTCAAACGCTTTACTGAAATCAGTGTATATTGCGTCAACCTGAATCCGTTGGTCCACAGACTCTATGACATTCTGTGAAAAAGTTAAATATTTTACATAAAGAAAACCGCTACGATTATTTATAATCACTACTTCAGCCAAATAGGATGTGCAATACTATGTCAAGGAACTTAAACGCAATTTGTTTTATTATAACATGATGAGATGTTCAAAAAAAAATATAAGGTGATTTATTTCACCATGAACATTAAGCTTCAATGATGAATTTCCAATTAAGTGATTTTAAAAAGTGGTTATGTAGGACAGTTTGTTTACATTAAGTATTTCACATTTTATTTGGCTTTAGTGGATATAGGTGTGAAGATAGCTTAAGAATTCATTTTCTTTAAGAAATGAAGATTGAAACTAAACCTCAATTTTTATAATTAAATAATCACGGATATAGCGCAATATACATGATAAACTATTCCGAAACTTAAACGTTATTGTTTATTTCGTTATTTTTTGCTGGGCTTCGGTGATGCAACTTTTTTTAGCGTGGAGTACACGGCGGACAATTTTAATGATACTTTTAATTAATTCAGCAAAATTTCCGGTTGGTATGAAACCATTTGTTTTAAAGGTATTCATTCACCATGTGAGGACTTATTTAAATGAGCATTCCACTTCATAAATAAGCGCACCGACTAGCAAGGATTCTCTCTTCCTCACTTCTCTTAACCTGGAATCTCGCCTAGAATCAATTCTATTTAAATGTAAATGTTGACCTTCGGAAGTGCCTTTTAGTGCCTATTTGAAATAAATAATTTGACTTTGACTTAACCCACAGACTCACAGTATTTCTCTAGAACAAAGAATATAATACTAATAGACATCTCTAAGTAAAGTACTTTATATTCGATATGATAATTAAGAAAATCATTATAAACAAAAACAAATTATAGGCGTAACGCTTTTTGTATACGCAGTGCAACACTATATTTAACTAGTATTTAGTATCAAGTAGTTTAAGGTGTCTATTTTTTCTCAATTTAACGTTCTGTCTAATCTCATTAGTAATCTTTGTAGTTTTGATCGAGCATACTTTTTTGGAAACAGTCAATCTTAATTTTGCTCATATAAGTAATAAACCCACCACTATACCACTCAAAATTAATACTTTTTTTGCCAGCTGTTGCGATGTTTGATAATAATTTGTCAATTTATTATCAAAATTGTCGAGGGATCAGGACCAAACTGAACACATTATTCATGAATATATTGTCGCATGCTTACGACATTATCATTTTAACAGAAACCTGGTTGACTCCAGATATCTCCGATAACGAGTTTATTGATTCTCGTTACATAGTTTTCAGACACGATCGTGATTGAACTATTTCCAATAAAAAAGTCGGTGGCGTGCTGATAGCGGTCTCCAAAGAACTAAGGCCAACTAGTCTCACTTTGTCACCCCCATTAATTCTACCATAACATAAAATAATAAAAATTCCCTCTTATATTTCTAAATACCTACTTGTATGTGCTACTTACATACCCCCTAGCGCCACGGATGATATGTATGTGGACTTTATCAATTCTCTGTCGAATTTTGTAGACGATCCCTGCATAGAAAACATTATTTTTGCAGGTGATTTTAGCCTACCTACGCTGAATTGGATTAGTACAAATTCGTATATGACCTGTGCCTCTGATGGGAAATATTCAAATACAGGTCGACATCTGTTAAACTTTTGCTCACATTTAGACTTGAATCAATTTAACACACTAACTAACTCTAATGGGCGGATTTTAGATCTTTTCTTCTGCAATACACATGCTGTTGCTCATAACCCTAGCATCTCACTCTTGCCAATAGATACTCACTATCCTTCCTTTTACGTACAAATACCTTTTACAAAACCAACGCAAATACCTGAACATAAAAAATCTTAAACTAAATGATTACAAATCGAATTATTCTAATATCAATACATTTAACATTTTACTTGACGATCTGCCACCCGATCAGGCCGTTGCAATCTTTTATGAAAAGATCTATAAATTCATTAATTGCATACCCCCACTCACAAGCCTAAAAGTCTGAAATACCCATGTTGGTTCACTAAATCTCTTTTGCACATATTCAAAATTAAAACTCGCGCAAGGGTACAGTGGAAAAAATACGCAAACACTAAAGACTACGAATTATTTTCTATATAAAGAACAAAATTCAAAAAGTAGGCGGAAAAATGTAAAAAAAAAAAAAATACGGTGTGGAGGATAGTGTGGTCAAAACTGTTAACGCATTTTGGTCATATGTTTCTAGGCGTAACTCCACTAATAGTATTCCAGCTACAGTTCACTATCTCCAACAGTCCTCAGATAACCCTGTTGCAGCATGTCATTTATTCTCTATTTTTTCTTTTGATCATACTTCATGGGTCCACCACGCGCCAATACCAAAGGAACTACAATCACTGGATCCTTCGAAAGGACCTGGGCCAGATGGTTTCCCTTCAATCTTTTTAAAAAGCACAAGTGACACACTGTGTTCCCCTCTTTTCATAATATTTAATAAATGCCTTTCCTGTGGGGTTTTTCCCGATGTATGGAAACAAGCGAACATTGTTCCAGTTCATAAATGTGGCTCTAAGAGTGATGTATCTACATATCGCCCAATCTCTTTGTTGTCAGGGCTATCAAAACTTTTTGAAAGACTAGTGCACAACGAGATTTACCCTACTCTTCATAGCATCTTAATAAAAGAGCAACACGGGTTCGTTAAGGGTAGGTCCTGTGTAAGTAACCTCCTAGTTTTAACAAAGCATCTATTTGAAGGCATTGGCACTAGACAGCAAATTGATGTGGTTTATACTGACTTCCAAAAGGCCTTCGATAAGGTCGATCATAGACTACTTCTTGACAAAATTGCATTCAATGGTATTAGAGGAAATTTATTGCGCTGGTTTGTATCATACGTCACCAATAGGACCCAGAAAGTTGTCAATGGTTTTGAGTCTCTCATGGTCAAAGTCTCTTCCGAAGTTCCTCATGGCTCAATTTTGGGGCCCCTCTTGTTCATTTTATTCATCAACGACGTAAAAGACTGCTTTAAAAATTATAAGTTCCTCCTGTATGCAGACGATATGAAGATTTACAAAAATATCAGTCATCTATCCGACTGTTTAGGATTTCAGGATGACCTTGACCGTTTTCTGAACTACTGTTCTATTAACAAAGTATACTTAAGTATATCTAAATGCCACAGCACTATGTTTACAAAGAAGAAAAATTTGCCGGAATTTAATTATTCTTTCAGAAACACTCCACTTAACAAAGTTAATTCTCTTCGTGATCTAGGCAGTTAGACTCAAAGCTCCACCTTGTTGCTCATATCGACAACATAAAGCATGTTAAATGTTCGGTTTTGTAATGAGAGCATCAAGAGAATTCCACCGTCCCTCTACCTACTTATACTACTTAAGTCAATAATAAGACCGCAATTGGAATACGCAGTTCCTATTTGGAACCCTTACTATAAAAACTATATTGACATTATGGAATTGGTCCAACGCAAATTCCTACGTGCAATGCACTATAGATGCTTTAAAAAGAAAATATCTTATCATTTATTACTACAAAAATATGACCTTATTACTCTAAAATCTGACACTGACAGCTCACTCCACGCAAGTGTTCACGGTGAGATACTTACAGAATCGACATGCTGATCCCTCGTACCGTACATGTTCGGCAAGTTGCAAACAAGTGTCTCTGTTTGCAACTACTTTCTGTAGAACTCAGGCGTACGCTCACCGCTGCATCGATTAGTTGACACCTACAATGGGCAGTTTGGCTCAACCGATATCATTTTTCTTAGCAAGGCTGTATATAGAAAACAAATTGTTAATATTTAAGTGATCAGAACCGTAATAATTAAGTAATGTTTACTTTTATTCCGTTTATTTTTATATTGTTTTTACTAACAACTAATAGATCGGTTTTTAATCTGTGGATAACGTTGTGAGTAGTGTGTTTGATACTCCTATTAACATCTAATTTATAATTACCTATTAGTACACTGCTGTTTGCTGTCCCTATGTGAATAAATGCATAAATAAATGAACCTGCCACCGTATTTACAAATCGACTTATTTTGCACAGTGCGTTAATAATCAGGAAAATCTTGAGTAAGGACTACTTTAAGGGGTGAATGTTCGCGGCTTATCACGGCATACTTGCCTATTTTCGAAACGTTTTTTTCTGTGATCTTCTTTTTAACAATCAATACTAATATTTTAAAGTGGAAAGATTTGATTGTTTGTTTGTATTGAATAGGCTCCGAAACTACTCGACCGATTTGAAACGACCGTTTTACCATTAGAAGCCGAAATTATGTCTAATGAACATAGGCAATTTTTTCTTTTTCCAAATCTACGCTGACGAAGTCGCGAGCGAAGTGCTAGTGTAATATAAATGTGGAAGCTTTTATTTAGCAATTGTGAGCTGTTTTTGTTTCGTTACTTATACGTGTAATTAGTCTGTAAGCTTTATTAAAATTATAAAAATAAAATAAAATATATAAATAACATTTTATTTTATTTTATTATGGGTCTTTTTAGCGCCTTTTTTCAAGGGCTTGCATTATGACTCACTCATTGTAAACTCAACATTTCTAAGAGCAAATTACGTTAGCTGCGATAGGAGCATTAAAAAAAATACAAAAATGATTTTTCTTAATTTATTATTAATTTTCGCTTAAATTAGCCTAAGTGCCTATTCGAAGTATGAATATGGAATGGAATTTTACAGAGTTACAATAATTGGGTAAACTAGGTCCGTGCGTCACAAAGTGCTATCTCAGCTCGCCGTTTCCGTCGTTCGTTAAATTTGCAGCGTATGGGTATAATAAAAGTGTTGAGTTCTGAGTTGGCGATTCCCCTTATGCAGCTGCTTGTAACATCACCCGCAGATCAGCAACTATTTTAGAACTTCGAGAGAAAATGTTCTGGGCGCGCGATCCTTTTCCTTTTTGTCAGGTTCCTCGTAAGTATGTCCCTTGCTGTTGGGCGTTTCGGAGCGTTCGCAGAACCATTTGTTGCGATAGTTCAGTACGGCTGTGATAAGTGCGCCTGCACCTAATTATGCAATGTAGAAGGGAATGGTCGTATGGTATATGACAACTGATTGCAGCTGGTTGAGTTGTATCGGCTGGCTTGTATCTTGTCTGGCTACTAAGTCGATTGAACTAATATGAACTTGGCTTAATGCAGCGCCCGGTGTCTCCGTGTCGTAGGGAATGTACATTAATTTCAAAGGTTGCCCTTTTATTACGTCGTTGTCGTTGATTATAGTTAATTCATTTGTGTGGAGATAACAGTTGATAGGTATCGTAGTGAGGTAGCTTCAGGGGCGTATTTACCCTAGGGCCAAAAGGGCCATGGCCCGGGGCGGCAGGCTGCGAGGGGCGGAGCAAGCCGCACCTCGTGCTCAGCTCCATTTTTCTTTTTGACTATAAACGCCTGCAGAAATTACAAAAAAGTCTACCTAATTAACAAAAACTCGAAACTCATTTGGTTGTAAGTTTCATAGACTTCAAGACGCGGGACACGCCTTTTGTTCGGCAGCGGGGTGGCGACGTGTCCGTTGGACTCCGTCGCACTCCGGACTAGTCAGGATATTTCGACGTTGCTCGAGTCGTTTTCATTCTGTCAGTCCATAAGCGAGAACTATGTTCAGCGAGAGACGATGCTTGTACCAGCCTTTATAAAGTTTAAAGCCAAACAATAGCGGCTCTTGAAGTTTAAAATGAAGCTGTATTGCTATTGGCTCGACGACACGGTGTAGCATACGGTGATAGTCTGCCCGGCTTGGGCGGAGCACAGCCGTGTCCTCGCGGAGGCCGCAGCGGCGATCTCTCGCGTCGGGCCCTGGTCCAGGCCATGGTACGGAGCGAAAGGGAACGGGAAGCCGGCACCTCACGCCCCTAGTCGCCGATGTCAGCACTGTCTGACGGGGTCCGATAGGGCCGATGGTGCCTGCTAAGGTCGCGGGTTGTTCAAAAGAGAAACCGTGGCCCCGGCACAGGCAACTGAAGGAACACGGGTGGGTTTTAGTCAATAAAAGTCTGACACGCCCTCCCGCTCCAACCAGAGTGGGAGAAGTCATTTGATGATTTCCCACCCAAAAAAAAGGGCCATTGGTTCAACAAAATTCACTATAAACTGCCATTATATCGGAATTTTGGAGACCTGCACCCTAATTACGTAAGACAGTATTAATTTTTTGAAAATCAATCTCTCAAATCTTTTGATATTTTTGAAGATGGTACAAGAAAATTCTAAGAATAATACGGTAACAGTCACAAGGGAATAAATTATTAAGAGAAAGAAATGAGTGTCGCGAGGGAGAAGTGTTGTTACAGGGCGACGTGACCATTTCAGGGTTAATTCCTTCATCCCATGCGATTGATTGTTGGGCGAGCTAACGAAGCGCAAAATTTCGTACGCCGTGGTAACCGCAAATTTTTGCATGTTTATGCAATTTGGTTCCAATGTCAATACCTGATTGATCTGGCGGATGATCTACAACAAGAATGTGTTCTTTTAAAACAATTCTTGACGTCTTATGAAAATAAATAAATGGATTTGAAGGAAGCATTTCCATTTACGGAAAAAAACATAACGCATATTTCTGTGCACTGCGGTGACAATTGCAATGCGGAAGGTTCGTTTTCCGTACAAAAAATAATAATAAATTATCATATATATAGTTCAGCAATTCTTAATATACAGGGTGACAGGGCAATTCGACCTGTGCCTTGAAAGGGGTTTAGAGATCATTTGCAACAAATTAGGTCCAGTTAGCTAGGGGTCAAAACCGGATAATTACCGAGCTGCGACGGTTCTTCTATTTTTTTAATAAGTTTTCTGAGTTGTTGCCAATAACAATTCATTATGAAAAAAAACTAATCCACTCTAAATATTAAATTGATGCTTTTTGTAAGATGAAATATTTGTGATCATTAAAAAAATATGCTTGCCCAAAACATACATAATCTCAAAAATAAAAGATCTTCAATTAACAATCGAAGAACCGTCACAGCTCGTTAACCATCCAGTTTTGACCCCTAGTTTGCAAGAATTAATTTGCTGCTAATGTCCTCTAGTATAATCCTTTTCAAGGAATAGTTCGAATTGAATTTCCCTGTCACCCTGTAGAAGCTGGCTTGACCCAATCCGTTTGTATGACAGTGTCATTGATAAATCTGTTAGCCAACCTGACCATCAGAAAAAAAAATTGTGTTTGCATTCCCTAACATCATTCTCAGCCCACATCACACACTGCTGGATTTTTTTATATAATGAAAAGATGTTTTTTCCGTTTATTTATGGGGCGGCAAACCTCATAGGCCCAGGGCGCTGAATCTTAAAATACGCCACTGGATAGCTTCCCTGTAGCGAATTGAAGTATTTTTATTGTCAAATACTGTACTGAATTGGCAGGAACTCTTGAGGGTTTGATTCGTGATAAGTTCTTGTAAGCAGTAGTTTTGGTTCATATTTGATGGGTTATTTTCTTTTCACAGAGATACCAGTAACTAAACTTCGAGCGTTCTGCTTCTATGTAATTGAAAGAGTCCCCATAAGTTGCTATAAAGGGATAGGTAGGGATAAGGGCTTTACGGTTTTTGTTGGGTACTCTAAATAACTTATGTAAATCATCAATTATTTTGGAAATTATAGGAAATCTGAGGATTGTAACTGTTTTTCATTGAAATATGATCCGGGCTGGATAATTGCGTAATATTCTCTGCTTCAGACTTAATATCTCGTCCTTACTGTATTTTTTTCTAACCTATTTACCATAGATCTAACTGTATCTATATCTATCATAGAATGAACAGTACTTGATGCGTGTATAAATGCTAACATATTTTCTATTCTAAGTAATTCTTATCTTAATAAGCCGGGTCCATTGGAAAGCTTTCAAGTTTTTTCTCCGATGACTGGGTCTCGCGAGGTACCAGCAATAGTAGAATCCTGCAACAAGTTAGGTACCTTAGGGCCTCTTTTTAATCTATTTTTGGCTCCGGGCCCACGTTTCTTGGACGTATAAACGTGTATGGGTATATCGGCCAAAATGGTATCTTTTGTATACAGCGGTGCAGTTTTCTGACGGCTTGCAGAAGGGTTCTTAATGAATACCTGTTGTTGAGGAACGTATTCTATTTCGAATTCGCGGTTCTTGTTTCTATTTTCTATCAACGCAGTACGATTTGATAAGGAAGTTTCGTTTATGATGTTATAGACTTCTTTCATTTGGGCCCTATGATTATGAACATACTGTTGTAATGCTTGTTGGGTGAAATCTATGTCTAGAATATCGCGTGGGTCAAAGTGTCCAGATAGTAAATCGAATGGTCTGCATCTAGTGAAGCTATGTATTCGCGAATTATAACCAATTATAGCATAAGGCATGAGATTTACGATAGGCTCCTCTTTGTGTTTTAAATTGAATATTCTTATATGTTCAAGGAGAGTTGAATGGATGCGTTCAATGTTACCGTTATCGTTAGGCGAATGCGGTAAAACTCTATGGTGGTTTATTTTGTGAAGGCGCGTGAATTCTAGGAACAGTTGATTAGTGAATTCCGTTCCGTTGTAAGTCACTAAAGTTACGGGAACCCCATGGTGGGTACAATATTGTAGTAATGATTGAAGTACACTAATGCCCGTGCCTTTTCGAAGATTGTATGCTTGTCCGTATTTGGTAAAAACATCTATAAATGTAACATTCTTTTCATTGTGAACCGTGAATCAATCCATATGGACTATTTCGAATGGTTTTGTTGCCGGGGGTACAATATTAAACTGGGGTCTAATAGGTCTCCGGTCATATTTAGCTTGCCCGCAAATAATGCATTCGTTGATGAATTTGGTTATTTGATCTTTCATTTTGGGCCAGTAATATTTTTTTGAGAGGGCTAAATAACATTCGGTAATTCCTCGGTTGTTAGTTTTGCCGTCATGGTAGTGTTGAATTATCTCTTGCTGACGTAATCTTTAACGTTTTCTAATTATATCTTAGCTAGTAGTAATCTACCTTATGATTACGAAACCTATAATAAAAAATATGGAACTTTAAATAGCTGTGGTTTAGAGACTGTTGTTTTAGATTTGCGAGACCTTATATTTGGCCTAAGCAACCTGACTACTACGCACTTAGAAGTTAACTGCCTCCCGCAAAATAGTTTATCTACAGATTCACAACATGTAAATTCTCAGTTTTTTCTTTAAATACCTTACCATTCTACATCGGAACATAGCTGGGCTGATGAATAAAGCAGACAGTTTGACTGTAAAGCTAGTGGAATTATATGACAGAGGAACTGTTATAGATGTTATTTGTATTTCAGAGCACTTCATACAAACTGGTTATTAGGATTTATTACACATTCCAAATTTTTGTCCAGCTGCTTTCTTCTCTAGTAACAGACATCACGTTAAATAATATTAATTTAAACAATCAGACATTAAATTCCATGTTCATGCAACCTGTTACAACTGATGACATTATAAAAATATTTTTTAGCCTAAAAAACACAAACACTGTTGGGTACGATGGCGTTTCTACAAAAGTTATAAATTTTACTAAACAAGTGATAGCACCTCCATTAGTGCATATAATTAACTTGTGTATAGCTAATGGCGTATTCCCAAACAAGCTCAAACAAGTTGTAATAAAACCCTTACACAAAAAAGATGACAATACAGATTTAAAAAACTATAGCGAAAATTCCCATTTTTTCCAAAATTTTTGAGAAAGTAATATACAACTCTCTTTACACTTACTTCGTAAAATTTCAATTACTTTGTCACGAACAAAAGGGATTCCGTAAGAATACTACCGTTAATATGGCACTCTTCGACCTACTAACAAACATCATGCCATCTGTAGATAGGAGAAATCCAGTCTGTGCTATTTATACCGACATGACCAAGGCCTTTGACTATGTGTACCATAAAATTCTGCTACACAAGCTACATAGTTACGGTGTAAGAAGATACATCAGTTACTAGAATCGTACTTAAGTGATAGACTTCAATACACAGAAGTTTCTAGAATTTGTTCTAAAAGTAAAATAGAAACCATTTAAACATCTGAACCAAGGCACGTAAAATGTGGGGTTCCACAGGGTAGCGTACTGGGCTCGCCACTTTTTTAAGTATATATTAACGATCTCCCGAAAGTAACATCTAACAAAATGGTACTCTTTGCGGATGACAGTACAGCTGTAATTAAGTGTACAAATCATAATAATTACGAGAAGGACATAAATACTTGTTTGCATGACATAATTAACTGGTTAAGTAATAATAATTTAGTAATAAACCTAAGTAAGACGAAAATAATGCAATTTCATCAACGCAGCGAAAACCCAAATGTTAGAATTGCTTACCAAGGCTGTAATATTGAGGAAGAGAGTCAGGCGAAGTTTTTAGGTATAGTGATAGACAGCAAACTCACTTGGAAACCTCATGTTGAAGTTCTGTGCCAAAAACTAAGCAAATCCGCCTATGCTCTCCATCAACTTTCTAAAAAACTCAACCGTCAGGCTCTTTTATCAGCGTACCATGGACTGGTTGCCTTGGTTTTGAGGTACGGCATTATTTTTTGGGGGCAGTCTACCGATAAGGAACTGATCTTTAGAATGCAAAAGCTATGTATAAGGTAAATGTGCGGTCTTAAAACAACAGATAGCTGTCTTTCCTATTTTCAATCTTTAAAATTTTTAACTTTTCCTTCTTTATACATTTTGGAAACAGCTCTATTTGTAAAAAACAATCCCCAATTATTTGAAAAACTGTCAGCAATTCGGATAAATCCGATACGGACTCAATATGTGAACAAACTATGCCAAGTGAAATGCAAAACCGCACTTATGCAGAAAAGTTTTTTTGGTATTGCCCCACGCATTTATAACAAAGTACCTAATGTTATAAAAAATATGACTGTAATGAAATTTAAAAGGGCACTAAACCAAATATTAATTAAGAAAAGCTACTACCCAATTGACGAGTTCCTCATTGATAAATCTCTGCACTGATTGATAAACTATTTTAATACATACTGACACTTTTGTTATGTTCCTATTCTGACACTTTTTAATTTGTTTCTTTTAAATTTGACATTCTTCATTATTTTTTGACATTACTGTAAAATTTTTCTATTGTTATTAGTCTGTATTTTTTTTTTAATTTTAATGATTTGACATTCTTATTTATTCGACATCTATAGAATAATATTTGCATGCCCTTGAGATGGTAGAATATGGAGGACTTTACTTTAAGAAAACATCAATTTACGAATTACCCATGTTTGCAAAAATAAATGATTTGATTTGAACTCTTAAATTTGTCCTGTATGACTGGTATGATGGAGTGCATGGCAAGAGATGGATTTAGTAGGTTTTTACTTTCTCGTTGGTCTAGTGGTCGCAATCGCTACTGCTGAGCATGAGGTCCTGGGTTCGATTCCCAGGTCGGGCAACATGTTATTGGGTTTTTCTATTTGGAATTTCTCAGTAGCAGCCCGAAGTCTGGATTTGTGCCCGGTAGATGGCAATAGGCTCGCCCCCTATTACATGGGACTTAAACATAACTGGCGAAATGTGGGTGTACTATAGGTACACCTCTGCCTAACCCTTCGGGGAAACAAGGCGTGATGTTATGTTATGTTACTTTATTATTTATTTATTTAATACTTACGCACAAGGATGTACAGAGGCGGACTTAATGCCGTACCAGTCAACCTTTGGATGATGCAGAGTCAAACATTGGTAGGTGCAATTTATAAAAAATCATTTGGGAATAAATATTTAAATATAAAGATACCTAAACTATAAATATCATACATATATATATACCTAATTATATATAAATATAAACACGAATATATATACATAAATAAATGAATATACTAAAACAAATAAGACAAACAATTAGAAAACTATACCGTTATGATGATACTGCCAGCTTCTTGCGAATGTGCTCACGAACTTTAACTGTAAAGGCTAATCGGTAAAAAAAGAGAGATAGACTGAACGAAGAAGGAAGATCGAATGAAGTCTGTGCGGTGAGTGGGACATTAAAGAAGACGATTGTGTGATGAACGATGATTTGTATTGTGGTTGGCGCAAATGTACTGAAAGTGGGGGGCTAGATAACCAGGGGAAGAGGTAGTCAAGAAATGAAAACAATGGTCAGCGCCCTTTGCTCTCTGCGCTGACGTATGGGCAACCACTTTAGAAGCGACCGATGCTCAGAGACATGCTCATATTTCGCAGATTGAAAACGAATCGAATGCAATTATTGAGAAGACGGTCAAGTTTGTAGAGGAGATCTGCATTCAGGTCATAGTAGCACACATCACCATAATCGATGATAGGGAAAATTAAGGACTGCACAAGCATTGTCTTCGTACTTGATGGTAATAGATTTTTCAATCGGTACAAAGCCCGCAACGTTCCGGTAACCTTCTGGCTTGCCCGGGCAACTTGAGTACGCCAGTTCAGGGTACTATCAATGTGCAAGCCTAGATCCTTCACGTCAGTGCTAAAAGGAACGGGGTCATGTTTATACGGGGTTATTGTTGGGGGGGGGGGGTTATTGTTTATACGGGGTCATGAAAACCTTGTTTTAAAAAAAACACTTTTTAATACATGAAGAGAAATAGTTTTATTTGAGGTTTGACCTTAATACACTTTTTATTTAACAATGAGTTGAAAACTGGCAGACACAATTAATATGGGAGATGGTAGAGATTCAGCGGTCGGGGCGAGACTGGCGCGTTGCGGGAAGCGGGAGGCAATCCGCTCTGAGATGATGACAAGGCAATTTAACAGGAAATCTATGTAATCAATTATTGTTGCTCATCAAGGGTTTTCCTTAGCATTAGGAAACTATAACAGCCCCCCGATTTAGAGTAAACTACACCCTTAAAAGTGAAGTTTAAGTTAATAAAGTATAAGTCAGCCGATTCGAAGAGAGGGTCCCGTGTTAGCGTTTGAGAGTTCAGTGTCATCTAATTCAGGGTCATGATTTTCAGGGGTTATATTTTCTTTAAATTTCAGTATTTTCCTGTGTATGCCAGTTTTATACACCTTATAGATAATAAAGCACATAATAGAAATCATAATTACAATTGTAACACCTGAATAATATTTTTCATATAAAACAATATGTGGTTTTTCAATTATGTTATTAAGGCCTTTCAGGATTTCAGGATTATCATAAGCTAAGGAATCTAAGTTAATATTCTTAAGATTAACTACAGGTAAATTCGACACGATGTTATTATATGCTACAATATTACAACAAGAATCATTTAAAATATTAAAGTTAGAAACAATAGTTTTTAGCTGAATTTTATGATTTTCATGCGATATTAAACGAGTGTCCTTGCAGTAGGCAATACATTTAGAAGGTAAGTTTAATACACCATTTCCACTAAATTCTATTTCTATAGATTGGGAGTTATTACATTCAATACTTATTTTAGTTTTTTCTGACATTACATATAACCATCTATTGTAGCGTAGTGGCTGCCAGATGCTAACGTGACCTTGAATAAATTTGGTTTCACAAGTTGAAGGAATTGAGGTAAGTACTTTTGTAATAATTTCTGTTTCACAGGAAGGCGTTGCAGAGGAGGAGTATATTATCGGTGCTTCACAAAGGTAGTGACCATCATTGATTATCTTACAATAATCCAGATTATCCAATTTACAGTACATCGACTTATCTCTGCTGATACCAATATATTTGGAGGATGGGATAATGGTCGAATATGAATTTGGATTATTTTTATCATGTGGAACTAGCGAAGGTAAGTTATGATATACACTTAAGTGCATAGGGTTTATGAGAGGGATTTTTACTGTAAATACAACTTTTTCTTTATTGAAGTAACTAGATATTTCTGATATATTTAAAATAGTATGCATATTATCAAGGTTCAAAGGAACTGGAAGTTGCTTAGATTCTGGCAAGAATCTATAATTATCGACCAATTCGGTGTAAAGTTCTTTAGGTGTTAGGATAGTGGGGTATAGGACATTAGATTTGCTGAACATAATAGAGTTAATTATATCTTCAACTTTGAAAGACAAGGCTAGAAGACTATTTTCTATCATAGAAGTTAATTCTAGCATGCGAGACCTAATACCTAATTCTTTTGAGACATAAGTCAGATTTAGAATATCTTGGGACAATTCATCCATTGCTTTCTTCAGATGATTTTCATTTAGTTTTATTATATACAGAGTTTCGTTGAAAGATCTAAGCGAAGAAGTAGTTACTAATATATTTTCTTTCATCAGAAGAGCTAGTTTCTTTTGGTCTGTTTCTACCTCTTTGATGGCATTGTCGTATCGGATGGCATCGTCTTCATCCATTGTGCCAAATAACTTTTTAGACACAGTGCCTACGAATCCTAGAAGTGCAGATCTTTTCGCCTGGCGAGATGTAAGGTGAAAAATAGCTTCGTTGTTATGGGCTATATCATTATAACGGGTGTTCAATGGTTCAAAGAGATTACTACATTCTAAATAATCAAAGACCTTACCATTGTCACATATTTGTTTGGATTTATCGAGAATAATACGGAGGTTTAGAACATGCGGATTAATAAAGGATACATCATAAGGAATAACTATACTAAGGTGACTATCGATTAAACTTAAAGAACCTAAGGGGTCGAAGTAGATGCCAGGACTGTTCGTCAAAGGCGTAATGAACTCCAGACCCAGCGCAGAGTTACTGTAATAAAATATAATTAAAATTAGTATTAAATATATAACTAGGGCTACGTTTCAGATCTAGGAGCTAGTTTGACTTCGTCATAGTGATGAGTCACATGACGTCTATTTATGAGTAAGGTCAAGGTATTTTTACCATTGATTTTTACAACCTTATAAGGTCCTTTCCAAATTGGCGAAAAGGCTTTGCGCAAACGTACATGATTTTTAAGATATACGTAATCTCCAACTTTATATTGAACTGGTCGTGAGCGGGTGTCATAATACTGTTTAGATCTATCTTTAGATCTTAGTATGTTTTCGATGGCTTTTTCACGTGAAAGTCTTAGACGATGATGCAGGGATTTTAGATATTCTGGATATGTGAGATCTGACTGTAGTTCGTAGACGGAGTCCGGAATAAAAGGTTTCTGGCCGAAGAGGAGCTCGAATGGTGTGAAGTTAGTAGTGGAATGAGTAGAGGTGTTATACGCCAACATAGCAGTATAGACATATTTATGCCAATCAGAATGATTTTCATTGACATACGATTTAAGGTATTCCTTAAGCGTGGAGTGACTGCGTTCAAGTGCACCTTGAGTTTGAGGATGGTATGGGGAAGACCAGATTTGTTTTATTTTCAGAAATTCGCAGGTTCTTTTAAATAAATCTGCGGTGAAGTTCGTGCCTTGGTCGGTTAAAATAGACTTTGGGATACCGAAAGCAGAAATAAAGTGCACTAAACATTCACATGTTTCTTCTGCAGTGGCATTACCTATAGGGTAAGCGAGGGAATATTTGGTTAGGTCGTCTTGTAGTGTAACAATGAATTTGAGCTTAGTAAGGCCAGCTTCTGGAAGTGGACCCACGAGGTCGAGGCTGAGTCGTTCAAATGGCTTAGTAGAAGTGGTGGTTATTTGCATTGGTGATTTGTTAATTTGTCTTAGGGCTTTGTTACTTTGACACTGGGAGCAATTTTTTACGTATGATTCGATATCCGTCCGCATATTTTTCCAGAAATATCTTTCTTTTATTCGATTTGACATTCGTGTAGATCCTAAATGTCCGGCAATAGGAATGTCATGGTTTTCGCGGAGTATTTTAGGGATATCCGAGGGTGTAGGGTAAATTATAGTATTATGATAGATATCAATTGATACTTGAGTATTGTTAAAGATATAGCAGAACATATTGTATATTTTCGACCAGATATGCTTGTCGAAAGGATTTTGGAAATCAGTAATGCCCAAATCTAGATTAGAATTAGTATGGTTACGTAGTAAATCGGATTGAAGATTTTGTATACTTTTATAAATGTCTTCATAAGGACTGTTATGAAAGTGATATACTTTAGTGAATAGGAAATATATTGTTTTTCCTTTGTGATTGAATGAGATAAAGGAGTAGAGTGTTCTTTCTCTATCTAGGAGTTCTTCAGAGTTTTCAAGGTTGCTCAGAATTTCTTCCACATGAGGGTTGGACTCATCAAGATCGATGGAAGTAGGTATTACAATGATTTTGCAGTTACTTTTCAGGATGCTTTCGTTGTGTTCTGTGATTTTAGCGTTGCTATTAAAGTCTTTGTTGCTCATTATTTTCAGGAACTTGCTGTAGTTACTCGTATCGTTGAGAGAAGGATTTGTTGTGGGGTTCGGGGACTCGTTAGACGTAGTAGGTGTAATAGGATCATTGATTCCTGGTGGTGAGTCGTCGTTTTCTAAGAGGTCTACAGATGGTAGTTTATAATCAAGGTCTAGGGAACCAGGAGGTAATTGGATATCAAGATCTTCGAGAGTTAGAGGGCTGAATTGAGGTGTAGAATTATCTGTATTTTGGTTAGAAGTGGATGGAATGGGATCACAATCTGATGGTTGAATTGGATTTACAGGATATCGGGATAAGGCGTCAGCAGCGGCATTAAGTTTTCCCTTTTGATAACCAATTTCGTACTCGTATTCCATTAGTTTCAGGCGCCATCTTTGTAATTTGCTACTAGGATCTTTGTGATTAAACAACCACTTTAACGGCCTATGGTCAGTGATGATCAGGAATTTCCGTCCATAGAGATATGGGCGAAAGGTTTTGCAACCGTACAAAATAGCAAGAAGTTCTTTTTCAGTGGTGTTATAATTTGATTCGCTCTTATTGAGAGTGCGAGAAGCATAGGCTATGGGCCTATCTTTACCAACTGGACCTTGACTGAGTACAGCACCAATGGCATAATTGGAGGCATCACACGTCAAGATGAAAGGGGCAGAAAAATCTGGATAAATGAGGATAGGAGCAGAGGTAAGTTTGTGCTTGAGCTCGTCAAAAGCGACTTGTTGTTGATTTTCCCATAGGAAGGCGACATCCTTTTTTAAAAGTTGAGTAAGAGGTTTTGCAATTTTCGAGAAGTTAGAAATGAAACGGCGATAGTAGGATACAAGTCCGAGGAAGGACTTAATGTCCTTCGGAGATTTGGGGGTAGGAAATTTGGTTACCGCCTTTATTTTTTCAGGGTTAGGTTTTACACCATCTCTAGTTATTTGATGGCCAAGATATGCGACTTCACGTCTGAGAAATTCACACTTGTCAGGTTGGAGTTTTAGATTGTAATCTCGAAGCCTTTGGAATACTGACGAGAGATTGTCAATGTGAGAATTTAAATCATGAGAATATATGACTATGTCATCGTTATATACAAAACATCGTATGCCTTGGAGGCCTGTGAGAGCAGTATTCATTAATCTTTGAAAAGTAGCGGGCGCGTTCTTTAACCCAAATGGCATTCTTGTAAATTGGTAATGTCCTTGAGGTACATTAAACGCCGTTTTAGGGGCGTCCTCTTCGTTGATCATTATTTGATGGAAACCTGATGCAAGGTCAAGAGTTGAAAAATATTTACTCTGACCCAGCTGATCTAAAATTTCGGATATCTGCGGTATAGGGTAGCTATCTCCAATAGTGATGTCATTTAGTTTTCGGTAATCGATAACTATACGCCATTTTTGCTGTCCGGATGCATCAATTTTCTTTGGGACAATCCAAATTGGTGAGGACCATGGAGACTCTGAAGGTTTTATGATTCCTTGATCGAGCATGTGGTCGATTTGTTTGTTGACTTCTTGTTTGTGTACCTCTGGGAACCGGTAAGATTTTACGTTTATTGGATTTTGAGCGCTCGTCGTAATGTTATGCTTAAGTGCATTTGTGTGGGAAAGTTTGTCACCAGGAATGAAGAATATATCTGAGTATTCAGAGCAAACATCGTGAAGAGCATTTGCTTCTTCAGGATTGAGGTGGGAGATTCTAAGAAGGTTTAATACCTCTTGTGTTCGCAGGTAAGCGTCGGTGTTTTCGAAATGACAAACTGTATGAGCGTTTATTGGGTCGAAAGGTTTGATTAATGAACTTAAGGGAGTGAGTGTGATATCCAAATTTGACTTAAGGGTTACAGGAGTTTCTGAAGTGTTGATTACTGATAAATTAATTCTCTTGTTTTCTTTAACTGTGACTAAGCAATTGGCGATTAGTAAATCTTCATGATAACATTGGTCTAGCACGATTCCTTCTTTCACTTCAGGGTTGGAGACGGAGCATTCAATGACGGTTTCAGTTCTGGGAGGAATTACATAAATGGGCGCATTGAAATGTAATTTTATTTCGTTTTTACCTATTTTCAAGGTTTCACGAGTGTAGTCAATTGTGCAGCCAAAAGCGATTAGCATATCAGTGCCGATTACACCATCATAAGGTAAGTGTATTCGGGGTATTATATGGAATCTATGCGTGATACTATTTTTATCATCTATTTCAATTTTAAGCGGAAAATGGCCTATTGTAGGTGAAGGTTCATCAACGGGGTCAATACCTTTCAAAAGGATTATTTCTGTTGTGATATCAACTGGTATTTGTATGGAAGAATTTTTCAGAAGGCTTACAGTTGCGCCAGAGTCTACAAGGAGAGATAGGGTAGTATTTGACACTGGGGTATGGACAAGGATATGAGGTAATCGTTTCTTAAATGGACTAATGTTAATCTCATAAATTTTTGTTTCAGAACTTGAACGAGGAGGGGTTAAGTCTATAGTGGATTTAGCAAATACAGGGTGATTTCCTTTACGTTCTGCAGGGGTAGCGGATACAGAGGATACAGCGGTTGCAGGAGATTCAGAGGATACAGCGATGCGATTTCTTCGCGAGTCCCAAATGTTAGGGGATACAGTGGATGCAGAGGATACAGTGATGCGATTAGCTCGCGAATCCCTATTGTTAGGGGATACAGTGGATGCAGAGGATACAGTGATGCGATTAGCTCGCGAATCCCTATTGTTAGGGGATACAGTGGATGCAGAGGATACAGAGGATATAGCATTGGTGTCTTTGATATTGATAGGTTTTGGAATTTGAGGTTTGGGTCTCACGAGACACCACCGTGAGCCCTTTATTCGTTTAAATCATTATTTGTTTCACCTTGAGTATCCTCCATGTAGTCATTATCTTCGTTGCTATTTACCGCGTGAACTTGAGCGTGATTATTTTGGTAACGCCTTGGCGATGGTCTTTGATTATTTTGATCTCTGAAGCGACTATTATTGAATTCCCGTTTTCTACATTCCTCAATTGTATGGCCAACGTTTTTACAATAACGGCACACTAGATGACCTGAAGTAGATGGTTTTTGACTATTGGGCTCGTTTGAAACACCTTGCTGTGTAGGGTTTCGGTTCTGTTGAAAACGACGCTGAGGCCAACGTCCTTGATTAGGTGAATTGGTATTGTTTGCTGGTGGATTACGCCTAGAAGTGGTCTGTAATATTTTTTCTTCGGACACGGCAAAGCCAATCGCTTCATTTAAAGTTTCAGGGTCACGGCATCGGACTACAGTTGATAATCGAGAATTTAAGCCACTGATAAATGTATGCAATGCTAAGTCTTGCATTGCAGCGACACGGCCAGTCAGTTCACCTTTCTTCTTCGTGGGTATTGAAATATTTATTTCGGTTAATAGTTTGGATAGGCATGTTTCTACGCGTAGTGCGAACTGGTTGACTGTTTCGCTATTGGTTTGACAGCAATCTTGGAGATCCGAGAGTAGTGCAGCGTAATGTTTTTTCTCGCCAAATTGGTTTTTAAGAAATTCTTCTAACTGTTGCCAGTTTTCGAATTCTTTAATAGAGCACGCACTTTCGGCACGGCCTTCAAGTTGGCTTAAAATATATTTTAATATTGTGTCTTGTTGAGATGGTGAGGAAAGGCTCATTGCATTTCTGCAATTATTTAAAAACGCATTCAGTTTTTCGCGGTTTCCGTCGAATTTGTTAATAAACTTGCTTATAAAGTTCATGTCGATTTCTTTTGTTTCTTTAGACATGGTACCGGGCTCGTCTTTAGGCATAAAAGTTAGTCAAAACAAAGATAACGTGTGAGGTATGAAGTTGCGATAAGGAAGGAATGTTGCACTAGTCTCGGAGCTAAAAATGACACACTGAGACAATTAATTAACTGAATGTAATACTTATTCTAGCACTTTGAAGCTCGAATTAAATTGGAAATATGCGATGAAACTTTGTTGTTGGCACTCTTTTCACAGCACGGATAGTTTCGTTGTAGAATAGATGTACTTACAGGAACACTGCGACTGCGACAGCAACACGAATCATTTCGTAACTCGGCGAGATCACTCAAGGTGAGTGATAGATATTCGGGGCACACCCCGTTACTTGAGGGCCTGATAAGACCAGCAGGATACAGCGATGTCGAGCGGAAAGACACAGCGACAGGATGCGGCGACGGGGCACAGAGGTAAGATCGGATTTTAGCACTTTTCACTATCACAATAAATATGGGTTTTCTCTTATTTAGTGTTCACTGAATTGAGGCGTTCCGAGGATTTATAAAATCCCTTAAGCTGCCACCAATGTTATACGGGGTCATGAAAACCTTGTTTTAAAAAAAACACTTTTTAATACATGAAGAGAAATAGTTTTATTTGAGGTTTGACCTTAATACACTTTTTATTTAACAATGAGTTGAAAACTGGCAGACACAATTAATATGGGAGATGGTAGAGATTCAGCGGTCGGGGCGAGACTGGCGCGTTGCGGGAAGCGAGAGGCAATCCGCTCTGAGATGATGACAAGGCAATTTAACAGGAAATCTATGTAATCAATTATTGTTGCTCATCAAGGGTTTTCCTTAGCATTAGGAAACTATAACAGATCGTACCATTGAAGAGTACTGGTGGCAATATTATACCATCCACCTTACTAATGCTACGAGAACTGCCAATGATGATTGCCTGACACTTAGTAGGGTTTACTGCTACACCAAATCTGTCAGCCCAGGTTTTTATGGCTACCAAGTCCCTATTTAATCTGTCGATGGTGTCTGGTAATTCATGAACCTTCCCGTGACAGTACAACTGCAAGTCGTCGGCATACAGATGATACGCACACTGAAGTTCGGAAGTTATAAGATTAATAAAAATAGAAAACAGAAGAGGAGAAAGTATACCGCCTTGAGGAACGCCAGTCTTCAAATCACACCAGCAAGAAGAAGAATTCCCAACATGAACGGACTGCTGACGCTCCTGAAGGTAACTTTCGGGTTTACATACTCTTTGAGGGCATTGACTACATCTTGTTCTAACTTGGATGATGATATCTGAACTGCTATGCGCGTGTGTTTCGAATGGTTTAGTAACTACTGTAGAAGATGTCAAACGCAAACGCGTTTGACATCTTCTACAATCGTAAAGCATAATTGTCTATGACATCTGTTAACGGGTTCGTCTGTGATTGGGACTTCTATTATGGGATTTTCGTGACTGGTGTGTACGGTGGCAGTGGATGAGTTCACCAGCATCGGGCTTTCTGATGGGTTAGGAATTAAAGAACATAATTCATCTATTAAAGTGTTAGTATCTTCGTTGTGAATATCCACCCGGGATATCATCGGCATTCGTGTTAGATATACCTTTCTTATAGATAACGGTGAAATCGTATTCACTAAGTTTCAGCCTCCATCTAGTCAATCGCGAATTAGGTTCTTTAAGGTTCATCATCCACTGTAGAGGTTTATGGTCTGTCAGCACTTTCACGACCAAACAAGTACGGTCTAAAATACTTGGTGGCCCAAACTATGGCAAGGAGTTCTTTTTCTATGGTGCTGTAGTTAAGCTCACTTTCATTCAGGGTTCGGGATGCAAAACACACAGGTTTGTCGGAACCTACGGGTCCTTGAGATAGAATGGCACCAATAGCAACGTTCGAAGTATCTGTCGTCAGTATGAATACCGTATCGAAATCGGGATACTGTAGTATAGGGTAATTTGTTAAGAGAATCTTGCACTTTTCAAAGCTGCTTATGTACTCGGAGTTTAATACAACTTTTCTACCTTTTTTTAAACACGCTGTGAGCGGTTTCGTAAGGCCAAAAAAAATATTTTGTGGTCTTTGGGATGGGGTATTTCTCTAATGCATGAATTTTATCCGGATTAGGTTTTATTCCTTCGCTACTTATTATGTGTCCGAGATAACCAATTTCATGCTTTAAGAATTCGGATTTATACATTTGGATCTTAAACTTCGATTCCCGAAGTCTATTGAAAACTCTACTTCAAAGAGTCCAGTTTAGGAATAAGAGGATGAGTTGGGATCTGAAGAATCCGGAACAAATATTTGTCAGATAGAAATTGCGTTCTAAGATATAAAGGAGCTTCACCGCATTCAATTTGAAGTGCATTAATGGGGCTAGACTTCATGGCACCCGAAATAATACGTAGTGCCTTAGACCGGATGCGATCCAACTTTTAAAAGCCATAGCGCTTCCAGGTTCTAAAACGAATAATCCATAATCCAGAGTACTTCTGATGATTGCGGTGTAAACGAGTTTCAAAGAAAAGGGATGTGCACCCCACCACAAACCAGAGAGGCACCTAAGCATGTTTAGGTGATTTTCACATTTGTTAACAATATAAGGTGTATCTATTCATACACGAAATATTTGAAGAGGGACATCTATAGGTCGAACAGAAGGTATGAAAACGAAAAATATTTTATTATTTACGTAATCATCATAATTTAAAACTGCTTGAGATATTTTGTATAAAACCTTTACGGCCTACTCTATTAACGACAGACTCGGCAGGGCAGAGGCGCGGGCGCAATGACCTCTTTTTCGTTTCGATCATTTCTTATTTTTTTACGAAAAGGATCCTAGATGCGATTAAAACATATTCATATTCTACAGTGTTACACTCTCTATCAATCTACTAGATGTAAACTAGGTAAGAACTAATAAACAGATGACGCAACGCGAATTCGCAGGTAATGACTTCTGTTAGGTTACGAACTGTGCGTCGAGTCTTATCTGTCAGCTGATTGATAGGTTGTGAACCTACCTATTTGTACAGATGTAAACTGTAAGAAGTGCATAGCGCGAGTCTATTTTATCAAAAATTGTACCAGTTTGGCACATGTGGACAGGACTGTTGTAGGTAAACGCTGTTTTCCCAGTGGTTAACGCGATAAATAAATGGCTATGTTTTTCGTAAAATAACCACAGAGACCTTTGTAACTATAAAATAACTGCATTACGGTTAGATTATACGTTTTATTGACCAATCTTTGTGTAGTTAAACAACATTGTTAGTAGAAACATGACTATTTTATGCGAAAATCAGTTATCCCACTGCATACGGCATGCAACTAATTATTGTAACAAAAATTAGGCAAGCGTGTTTAAAAATTAGAATCAACTTATTTACAACAATTTAAAATGTACATACCTCATAACGACGTAGTTTTCGGCGGGCGGGGGGCGAGGCAACTGAAACAACACACGTGCGCGCCGCCGACGATGCGGCTCGGGTCTCTTTTGATCATTCATAAAAGCCACGCGACATCTAAGCGCGCCGCCATGACCTCGCCGAAAGTCGTATTTTCATAGAAACTAGCGTAATGGATGTTACAAAATATGAAAGAGCCAGTATTTTTATGTGTGTTAAGTAATATTAAATTATTAAAATTAGATGCTTAGATGAAAAACTCTTTTTCATTTTTATAGCTTCTGTTCGACCTATAGATGCCCCTTAAAAATTCACAATGAGGAACACTACTTAATTTACGGTGAAGTATTATACCTAGATATCTGAATTTGTCTTTAACTGGAATAGGTATTTCCTTATAAAAGAGGTTTACTAAGGGAATATTTCTCTTCCGGCTGAATAAAACAGTGACGATTAGACGTGGATAAATCCTAACCGTTAACATGTAACCATGACTCCAAAGTAGATAAAGCAGAATTGATAGAACAGCTTGCTTGTTCAACAGATTGGCTTGAAGAATATAATAACAAATCATCGGCATATTGAAGAACCTTAACATGATTAGCTAAGAACGTGTCTAAATAAAAATGTGTGTGGAAAAGAATGGGACTAAGCACAGAACCCTGTGCGAGACCTCTCCATTCAAGACGAGATACTTCTTGATCTCCTATTAACATGTTAACAGAGCGTTCAGTCAGGATATTAATAATGAAATTCGACAAATTCAATGGGAATTTTAAGGTTTGCAGTTTTGTAAAACCATGTTCCTCATATCTCGTGTCTCATTGTCGGGAAGTTGTATATATGCTAGCTGCCCGGTAAACTCTGATTGCGCGATGCTGGATTTGTGTGACGTCAGTGTGATGCGTTGTTCGCATGTAGCGGTGTAGATGCCGCCACACAGCAGTCAGTTGTACTTTTACCTCTTGCAACAGAAAATGCGACAAACCTTACCACAAATGGCACGTATCCGACGAGCCTTCTTGCTCAGACCACAGAAGGATTCGTTTTACACTAGCTACTAACACAAGCAAACCAGTGCCAAGGCGAAACCCGCGGCGCACTAATGTACCCGAGTATAAACGCCTCCTAGACTCCCTATTAGGCAGACACTTTACACAAGTAAACATAAGAGACCCTGCACAATTAGAATACACCGTGAACAAACTATCAGAACACCTAACCGAAGCATATCATGCATGCTGCAAACTAAGAGCGCCAAAAACCAACAGCGAGAGGAACCTATGGTGGAACGCTGAACTTAGTAAACTCAGAGATGCATTACGTAAACAATTAAACAGAGCCAAAAACAATAGAATCGTGCTCCTTGTTTAATTGTAAGCTATAAAAAAAACTATCACTTTCTTCTCCTATTCATTTTTCCAATAAACTTCCGCTATGAGAGTTTACAATTCAGTCCAATCATAAAATATAACTGTGTAAGTAAATCAGAACCCAATTGCCATTTAAGTTTTAATCGTTTTCTGGCTGAACACCTAGAGTACCACCGTATATTTACGGATGCTGCCAAGCGTTTTCCGACGGGTTGTGTTGGGATTGGTACTTACCATTCTCAATACATCGTACAAAAAATAAAACTGCCACCTAAGACTTCTGATTTTAAAAGGTATAGAACATATTCGAATTTTAAAGTCAAAATAAAGCTGTGATTTTTACTAATTCTCAAAGTTTTCTTCTGGCCATCAATAAATCTCCTTTCGTACTCAAATCGCAGTTGCCAATCATTTATTTAATAAGAGAATTTGCGTTCAGAACCAATATCTGTGAAGGTAAAACACTGCAGTTTGCGTGGATTCCGGCCCATGCTGGACTCCATGGCAATGAAGTGGCTGGTACACTCGCCGTTGATGCGGTGCAATGACTTGGTTATTCATACAAAATTTTTACTTTGACCTGATTTCTCATTAATTCATCCAGACGTTACGGAGAAATCGTGGTTTGGCGAGATGGAGACCTCCATTCTAATACGGATGACACTGGGTCATGTCTGCTCTCCTATAGATTATATCCCTAAATCCCGTTACAACATATTTTAAATATTATATTTTCGTTTCCCTAGCTTTGTTTCCTTCGTAATAAACTAAACGTGACATTGGCTGAACGCACAAACCGTGCGTAAGTCAAAAAAAAAATATAATACAGCAATATACAATATTTCCAAATTCCATCATTCCACGTTATTTATTTATAATTTCCCAATCAGTTAGTTTCTTACAAAAATTTTCTAAATAATAATTTCAAAAAAGGCATTAGTAGAAAAGAGATAATCGAAAAAATCTGTTAAATCGATGGAAATATGAAGAAGCTACAAGCTTTAAAAGTTTTTGGAGAGGATTTTTCCCGTCCTTGTCGCGCGGTACGGACAATGTAACTTCATACTAGCGTTATGCTAGTATGAAGTTACATAGTCGTGACGTCACTTCTACGATAGTGCTGGCCTTGTCTAACACTTGTTTTAAAACGTTGATAACTTTTTAAAGCTTTTACACTTTTTGTAATATTGTTTGCACTATACGGGAACAAACACTTTTTTTGAAAAAAATAAGATTGATTTGTCATCATCCCTATTCAGTATAATGATTAGGAAGATATGTGTGAAAGATACTATGGCTAGAAAGGGATGGACTACCGAGATGAGTAATAATAGAGAAGTTTGATAACGACATGTTACGCCGACATCAAATAAACCGGGTTAAGGGCAGGAGGATGCTGATAATGACTACAAAGATCAAGACATTGTTTATTACAGTTCGCGCAACATATATCTCTTGGAAGTTGCACACGAGTGGCTGCTAAAGTACCTACAAGCTAATATTTTTTTTGATGAACAAATCAAGCATACGAGCAGCGGTGGCCCAGTGGTCTGCCGCGACTTACGAGTTATAGGTCGTAGGTTCGAACCCAGCCAGGCGCTTTACTATGTGTAAATTATTTCATCACCACTGCTCTCACAACAGTGAAGGAAAACATCGTGAGGAAACTGGCATGTCTTACACTAACCAAAAAAATCGAAGACATGTGACATCTACCAACCCGCACTGGGCCCGCGTGATGGATTACGGCCCACTCCCTCTCACAAAGAGGAGGCCGTAACATAATAGGCTGATTATGAACAAATCAAGTCTGTAGATAGGCGTATAGGTTCTATAAAAAAAAACACATCTGCTACAATGGTTGTCTGGTCTACGTTCAGAGGGCTCTTTAAGATTTGCGCAAACTTTACTTTTATTTTCACAGTTCTATAAATTATTTAACAAAAAATTACTTCCATTTTTAAAAATCTGTGTAAACCAAAATGCTGTTACAATTTTTTTAAGTACAGAGTTATTTGTAAATAAAACAACGACTTTTGTTACGAGCTGCGACCAATGAACAAAAGAAATAAGTGCAACTGAAGGTCAACTAAAGTCTCTCTGAAGTCAGAAGTGGAAAGGACTGAGGGCCACTACTCAAGGAAGTAGGTAGCTCGTTCCAACACAATCGAAAATCACGCGTGCGCCGATCTAGTACCTTGAGATGCATATTAAAATGTAACCGGCTGCACTGCAGAGCCAGTTGTTGACACACAAATACACAAGCAAACTTATTCTTAAGGGCAAACAGCGTGGAACTGCTTTACCATAAGCCGGTTGCTATTGATTCGAAACTCGCAGTGCTACGCCCACAGTCTCAGGCGCAGCTTGTGCGCGTTCTCACTTTATCGCGCCATTTGTAACGCAACAATTATTTTGACACGCGTTTAAGTATTTTTTCGCTTTGTAATAATATAGAAGACATCGTAATTTTATCAACAGAAAGTGTTAAAATGGATTCAGAAAACCAGTTTCCCTTGGAGGTAGAAGATGTGGAGCCAGGACTGACGAAAAAATTGTTGGAAAGTTTTACTGGTAAGCTAATTTATATGAAGAATTTCTTCTGCGTATACAAACGAGGCCATGGTATAGTTACAGTTAGTTTAATATATCTAACTAGTTTTATTAAGAAGGTAGGTCCACATAAATTAATACGATATTTACTCAGAAACGCTGTTATTTATTTTCTATATATAAATGTAAGTATTTGTGTAGACTACATATTATGATTAATTCATCATTTATTTATATAGGTATAAAGTTAACGTTTATAACATCGATCTAGCTGGTATATTATTATCTGCTAATTAAGTTAGGTACGTTTATTACAGTGATTTAATTTCTTAGTTAAAGGGATTTGGTTTAATTATTGTAACAACACACATTATACATAAATTACTCACCTAAAGTGTAATGACCGAGAGTACGCGTCGCCCATTAATTTTAATTACTGAGGCCCGAGTTAAGTACAAGTAGGATTCTCGATTAAAAAATCAGCAGACGTACGTAAAGCAAAAACAAAGGGTTCCACTAGGAATTATCCTTGGCCCCCTTCAGTTCTGTCTTTATTTGCCTGGAACATGCTTCCACGATTTTGCCGCACGTATGGAAAAGAACTTTTGTCAGGTACCTGCAGACCCTGGTCTATTATCACTGTGTAATTAATAAATAACCGAATATTGATATAAATAAAGCTCTAACCATAGTAATCTATAGTATTTTATCAGTTCATTGACTTTGTTACAATTAAGTGGGACAATACAGCACTTACTACAACATTTTTACTAGATATGTGTAACCATAATATAACAGCGTCTCGTTAGTCGTTATGATTTCGTTGATGTTTTCACACAGACGAAAGCTATAGCAGAAAGTTACTGCGAAAAAGTATCTATTCACCATATGAAATAAGATTAAACATTAAAATAAAGCTTCTTACAGTCCCTTCATTCGTCTTTGCCTTCTATTCCGTAGGTGTAAGGATGACATTAAAAGAAAAAGCGTGGTTACAATACCAAATGTTTACTGCAGAGCTGACATTTTTTATGCTACAAACGCAATAAAAGTGAAAATCGGTTGAACGGAGTGTTAAAAAATGTTTATTTAAATGTCTTATCTTATTTCGAATGGAGTTTATACCTACAAAAGGAACCATGTTAATACATTTTTCGCAGAATCTTAAATGATACAAACTGTTGACAGGAACTGTAACAAATGTGAAGTAACTCTTTGATTTTCAGTTTATTGAAATAATAGGCGCAATACCTATGTGGATATAGATAGGTAAATGCAATTTCTTGTATAAATTAATTGAACTACGTCTTTATTGCGGAAACCGACTGCAAGGTTTACTCAATTGGTTTCGCCAGTAATATTTTCATTCAGTGATTGCACAAGGTCAAACAGAACAAATCTATAATTATTTTTATATTTTTAGCTTTATTCGACGAATACAGAATCAATTAAGTTTTAATTACTTTGGAAATAGAATACATTATTATGGTATATATTGTATGTACCTTGGTGATAAAATTACCTAAGTATTCAACATTATGACTATTTATGACGTAGGCTTTTGTAAACTTGTGGGTATAATTTGTACCTAAGTAAGAAATTCTTTTCTCCATTTGTGTTTTGCTAAATGCTTGTTATTTTTCTAAATCCAGGTGAGATGACAGGGTTCGTCCGCGTTGGCCCAAAGAAATACTTCTTCCCGCAAAAATACAAGCAAGAAGCTGCGAAAATCTACAACATGCCGCTGAGACCAACTGATGTTTTCGTGACCAGTTATCCACGATCAGGTATACTGTTTATTAAGTATCATATGTTCCTGAGCTGTTTGTGTGCTTGCTCAAACATGCAGGTAACCCACCTGATAGGAAATATTCGCTGCCGATGCCTTGTATCATGCAGGATACAAAGCTGAAACACCTTATGTGCTTGTCACCGGCGCCTCAGATGACTCTCTGTAACTAGCTCTTGAAATCTAGACTCTCTCTTGAAATTCGTACATAAGGCGAAATATTTCATTAATCGGTTTTTGTTTTAGGGACTACGTGGACACAAGAGTTGGTTTGGATGGTAGCAAATGATTTGGATTACGAAAAATCGAACGCCACGCCATTGACTGAACGTTACCCCTTTTTAGAGTATGTATAATAACAACTATAATTGTTAAAGTTTCATTTAATTCTAGCATGTCTACTGTAAGTGACGTAAGTGCCATATTATTATAAAAAAAAGAAATGTCCAATATCCATTGGACGACGATTTATTATGCTCGTTGAAAGGGCTGCAAAAAGTTAACTATTTAGTCTCAGAGACAAAAAATGATACTTGATGAATACAACTTGCTATCTTTCTTTAGTTTCGTCTCTAACTTCGAAAAATAAAGTTTTTGGTACCTACCACCAACCAACTTATCGGACTTTATGTGACTAGTCGAATATTTTAATAACTAGAACAGAACGATGACGCTTACTCTTTATGAATAAAGCCTAATGTGACTGCCTCGTTGGTCTAGTGTTCGCAATAGCTACTGCTGAGCTTGAGGTCCTAGGTTTGATTCCCAGGTCGGGTAACGTGTTATTGGGTTTTCTATCTGGAATTTCTCAGTAGCAGCCCGGAGTCTGGATTTGTGCCCAGTTGATGGCAATAGGCTCGCCCCCTATTACATAGGACTTAAACATAACTGGCGAAATGTGGGTGTACTGTGGGTACACCTCTGCCCAACCCTTCGGGGAAACAAGGTGTGATGTTATGTTATTGTGGGTACCTACGGCTTTGGAAAGTTTGGTTAAGAAGTTTTGTTTGTGATTAGAGAACGTCAAAAAAAAGATTAACTTTATGTAACTCCTCCAGGTTTTCAATATGCGTACATCCTGAAAACAAAGAGAAGTTTATAGAAGAGAACAGTCACAGCAAAGAAAACCTAGAGTTACTGGAAGCGGTATGTCAGCCAGGCACCGAACAGCTCGCTGCGACGCCATCTCCGAGGTTCATCAAGTCCCACATGCCTTTATCTCTGCTGCCACCCACATTGCTCGACGTGGCAAAAATGGTCTACGTAGCCCGTGACCCAAGGGATGTCGTCGTGTCGTTTTATCATTTGAACAGACTGATGAGGACTCAAGGCTACACCGGAGACTTCAAAACATATTGGAACTTTTTTATAAAGGACTTGCGTGAGTTCATGTTTTATTTTTGCACCTAGTTCATATTGAACGGTAATAAATGGTATAATTTGCTGCTGCAAGGAAATAGTCAATCACTACATCGTATCAAAATAACTATCGATTATTCATAACCGTAATTAAAACAATTTAAAAAACTAAGTATGCGGTCATCAGCAATAACCGTAGCAACAGAACGGGACGGTTCAGAGTTCGTTTCTAAGTTTATGATGGAGTGAAAAACATCCTAATAATACTTTATCCAATGAATTAGATTGGATGTGTGCGATGTCGAAAAGGAGCCCTGTAGGTAATCGTTTATTGACCCCCAAATGCCATGTTTGGGGGTTACCGTCCAATATATTCTTGTACAATCGGTGGCGTAGCGTGCCTTGGCGGGGCCCGTATTAAATTTGTTTGGGGGCCCTAATGAAGGGTAAAGATTTCTCACAAAAGAAATAAATATGTTGCATAAAATTAAAAGAAATATTTATTTTACTTAACTATCTATCTGTCACTTTTTCCAAATTTTTACAAAAAATCAAAATCAAAAGTCATTTATTCAAATTAGGCTGAGACTCAGCACTTTTCGAACGTCAAAATTACATAGGACAGTCCCCCAAAACGCCCGCCCAAGAAGTGCAAGCTGCTGGGGAGTTTGTTGCGCCCAAGAAGTGGTGCAACAAACTCCCCAGGAGCACAGCTGTCTGTTCTGTTAGAAGAACTGGATTCTAAACAATTGTAAGCAAATTACCAAAACATTAACTTAATTGCCATACGTCAGCTAGCCACGCCAATACAAAAAAAAAATGTAAATAAAACTTAAAACATAAATAAAAGCCTCCAGGCCTAAAGGGCATGGCAGCTTACATATGCAATACTGGAATTATTATACAAACAAATAAAATAAATAAATGATAAACTAGGACCATCAAAGTAAAATAAATTAACATAACAATTACTGTAACAATAATAAAACCAGAGACAGCAACAATTCAAATTAAACATACACTCAAACTGATTCTCATTAAATCAATTATAGCTGATGATGACTTTCGTTTTTCTAAAGTTTCTGCCTCTATGGACAATAGTCACAGGTCCGACAGGCGTTCATGTCGGGGGCCACGGGGGGCCCCCGACGTGAACGCGGCTGATACGGCGGTAGCTTTGCCACTGTGCACAACCTTCATAATCATAACAGAACTAAGAAGATAAAAGAGTGGCTGACACTCTTCTATGTGTTCTGTGGCTGGGACACAAGGCCTCCTTTCGGTAAGGGGGAGTGGGCGAAAATAATTTAGTTTTAATTTGGTGGGCATGCCCGCGGAAAAATAAAGGCTAAAGAAGATCCTAGACCTACGCCTATCCTACACAGTATACCTACAGTACAGGGCTTGTAATATTGAGTCATTGCGTCTGCCTACCCTTTTCTAGTCTATAGGTACCATGCATCTATTTATAACTAAACGTTTTGCTTTAGATCACTGGACACCATTCTTTGAACATCTAAAAGAAGCCTGGGAGAAGAGAGACCACCCTAATTTGCTGTTCTTATTCTACGAAGAGCTTTCAAAGGTTAGTTTTATTGTTTATAGGGTTACGTACCTCAAAAGGAAAAATAAACGAACCCCACTTCGTTGTCCGACCGTCTGTCTAGCAGGGACTCAAACTGTAACCGTCTTATGTGTTTTAACACTGTTTTTATAACTATTTTAAAAGAAAAACATTTAAAAATGTTACAGATACAATAATGTTACAGTTTCAAAATGTTTGATGTGTCAATATGTGTAAAAGAAATAAACGTTTTAGGTATAATTTTATTGCACGGTACCGCAACAGCGCGCGGCGAACAGACAGACACGGCGTTACCAAAATAGCCTCAATCCAGTCAAATTGCGTTTTTTTTTTTGCCAACGCCGCGTCTGTATTAATGGGGGTACCTCTTAGGTACACCCATTAACACTTTTATATCGGTAACAGATATAAGTATTACTGTTACCGAACCAAACTAAACCAACTACACTATCACTAAAATTCCTTACTTTATACTATGAGAATCTTGAAGCTATTCTGCAAAAAAAGTTCTCTAAATTTAAAAATAATTTTGACAAAAAATAAATCGAATTTAACAATCGCGAGTCCACGTGTATTTTTTTCTTTTGGTGTCGCAACGTCGTTGTTTAGCCTGGGGCAGACTCGACGTGTTTTATTTGGAAGATTTTACTTTTTGTATGGAAAAATAAAAAATAAAATATCCACATGTAGAGTTTTGGAGGTTTGGGAGTTTCGAAAGGGTTCGAAATTTTCATTATTTTTGTGATATGACACACCGTTTTCGAGATATAAGCAAAAAAAGATAAAGGAAGTACCGTTTTTGCACGTCGGAAGTCGAGGTGTTGGTGTGAATTTTAGTTCACGACAACTAATTTTATTCCACACCTTTTTAATCGCGATTAAAAATAGTCAGATACATGTTCAGTTTTAGTTACACAATCAAATTTTTAGGTGAAAAACGTAAAAATTAGAATAGCAAAATTGCCATTTTCACTAGACTAATAACTCAGTGCCATCTTAGTGCTGTGAAACTAAAATATGGTTAAGTTGTGTCACATCAGTCAATTTCAGAATGGAAAATCGTCATTTGACAGGATTAAACCAAATTTTTGTGATTTTTAGTCTAGTTTAGAGGCAATTGTGACATGAGAATAGGCACCTCTGTTATCAATCCAAAATGTAACACTTATTATTCTGTAACATTTACAAGGGTGTTTTTAAATTCCGGCTGTCAAGACCCTTTTAATCGGGAACGTGTGGAGGCATCAAGTTTAAATAAATAGCCAATACGTAGGTCTACGATCCCTTGAAGCTATAACAATATCAAGCTTATGCGACTTATGCGAAATCAAAACCTCTATGGTTCCCGTTGACATGAAAGGCAAGATGCAAGATCTTTTTTTTCGAAGCATTGAATATTATTATGCATGCTGGCAACAATCGAATCATTCCCAGGACAGGCAGTAGCTGTTGGGTTTATTCAGCACAAAAAGAGACTGTCGAGGCTGACAATGGGCTTGGTATTGGGACCGACATTATATAATCAAAATTGGGACCGTACGGTACGACCCAACGCCAAGGCACGCTACGCCACCGATTGTACAAGAATATATTGGACGGTAACCCCCAAACTTGGCATTTGGGGGTCAATAAATGATTACCTATAGGGCTGCTTTTCGACATCGCACACATCCAATCTAGTTCATTGGATAAAGTATTATTAGGATGTTTTTCACTCCATCATAAACTTAGAAACGAACTCTGAACCGTCGCGTTCTGTTGCTACGGTTATTGATGATGACCTATTATATAGATGAATAGTTTTTTAAATTGTTTTAATTACGGTTATGAATAATCGATAGTAATTTTGATACGATGTAGTGATTGACTATTTCCTTGCAGCAGCAAATTATACCATTTATTACCGTTGTAAGTGAAAATCGTGCTACATACTCATAGAAACTTAATGTCAGGGATAAAAAAAAATTGGAATGTCTCTGGTATAAGTCCCTTAGTATGGAGGGTAGGTATGCGCAGCTCCACGCGTGAGAAAAAAAATGTTTTTTGTTTTTTTGTGTGGGTGAAAACACTTGATTATTTTCGAACTGAAAGGAACTGAAGTGCTGGTACTCACATGAGTTTCCGTGATGAAATGCCTCATATAGTGATCAAGATGACATACAATTCATGCACCTTTCGGTGCCCCTTTGCGGTAGGTTTTTTTTTTAAATTTTGATAGTAGGTTATTTGATTTATTAAATCTTTTACGTAATAAAATTAAGTTGCCGACCGCTTTTCATATATTTTAGTTAGTTAATAGCCTGCTAAGGACCTTTCTAATGACAAAAATAGAAAACTATATTGATTATATACGATTTTTTTACAAATTCAGCGTTAATGAGGGTAGTTACACTATTATTTTTCAAATCTTTAACTTTAAATGATGTTACCGATCGCATTGAATGGGAAAATACTATTGAAACAATAGATATTCATAAAACAATAATAATTAAGATATGCCTTTATAAAGAGTAAAATTCCTACATTTATTTTTATTATAGATCATTAAAAATAAGGACCAATAATCAAGTTTTTTATACAAATAGTTTTAATGTTGAATGCTAATACCAAGACATTACAACAAAAATAATACAATTAAAAACAGTGAAGTTGGTATTTTTTTGCGAATATCACAACTATTACATTTATTCTATATTTATGAATATTAGTAAAACTAGGTACATAAAAAAAACGACTACTAACAGGTAGTATGTTCGCCATCATCAAAGTCCTCTAAATCCGAGTCTATCATTGACGCATTAACCTCGACAAATTCAATGTTTTACACATGCATCGTCACTGATGAGAAGAGGTTTCAGATCATCAGTAACAGCTGTTTTCGTGGATTTTCCCAGCACAGGTCTTATACTGGACAGATAAAGATCTGACGACACAAGGGATGTTGCTGCTTTATGTCAAAATTTGCGCGAATGGTGTTCTAGAATTTCCTTGAAGTCTTTGTGCCTGTCTTCCGATGCAACTTCTGATATTTTGACAATGGGCATAATGTTGAATTGTTTGATAATTTCAGCGCCATGCAGTAATAGTTTGTGGACACCCGAAGGCATGTAATACCAGCCATAGAGGTTTACATACATTTCAGCAGTAAGGCGCGTTATGTTTGCAAATTCGACAACATTTATGGGCTCCCCATTGGGCTACCACACGTAAAAGTGTCGCAAATCTTTTGATCAAACGGAAATCCAATCCTGTGATAGCTGCAGTTTTTGCAGAATCACTAAAAAAATCCTGGCTGTGTTCCCATCATTTGTGGTTCACGAACCTGAAATTAACAAAAAATGCTTAACGACTTTGTAACGAAAAGATACATTAATAGCGTATTACAGAAAAATTGTATTTAAAAAAGCGACTGCTACTTTAACTCACCTTGTTTGACGATGTCTACTGGGAGGCCCATTTCATCACGGAAATTCTGTAGTATGGTTTGTTTTCTACTTTTTAATAACTCTTTACTGCTTGCATCTCTTTCTTGCCATGTTTTAAAGTCTAATCTGTATGAAATGTAGAGTAGACACTCCATACATCTGATCCAAGCATGAAGAGTAAATAAACCATACTGGCACATTTCTGTCGAAACCGGTTTTCTGGTAATAAAGTGAATAAATTAATAAAATATATGTAACAGTACAATAAGATGTCATTAATTAATCAAATTATACAAAACTCACTCTAAGATCTCCTCTAACTTATTCATTTCCGAAGGGGTAGCCTTACAAATATCACAAGTCTGCGTTGAGGTTTTTGACAATTTCGAAGTGATTTTGCCATCTATCATTGTCATAAGCATTGAGTGCTTAACATCATGACTTCCCATGATTGACGGCTCCAGTGCTGCAATCTCAGCTTCAATCAGACCCTGTTCTTTCGTGATATTCAAGCTGTTTTCGCTTGCAAACTTCAAATAGAGAGGTCTACAGAACATTGTGGAAGACGGCTTTGGATTCTCCCATATCTTTTCTTCACCACAAACTAAGCGCAGGGGCACAAAGAAACACATAAAAAACTGGAATCGTCGTCGTCTGCTATAGTTTGCTTGTAAAATCTTTGCCCTGAAGCACCATCAAATCCCCACTTGCATATCAGGGTCAGCTCGTTGCCATCCAGCGAAGACTCCAAACGGAGGAATTTTCCAAGTCTGGCAACAGTTTTGTTCAAAATTGCTTGGAGCTGTACTCTTCCCATCTTTCCGTGATTTTTATGGTATGTTTTGGTGTGTAGCAGTCCTTCGTCCTCTAGGATAGCAGTATACGAAGGATACAGTGGTATTCCTTCTTCTTTTGCACAAGCTCTTAAGATTGTATACTGCCACTTCGAAAGCTTCAACGAGGTCAAAAGACCTAAAGCTTTATCAGCGGAATATTTAAGCATACTTGAACTTCAACAATTCCTTAATCTTTGTAGCCACTTAAACCAATTTTATTATATCTGCCACATTCTTGCTATCTGCTTTTAAACCAATCGCATGCGTTAGGAGTTGTTCCACTCTCCTTCTCTTCTGTGTCTGGCTGAGCTCCACGAACGGTTTTCTTTGACTCACAACTGATGTTGATGTTCCAAAACTGTACGTCTCTGTCTCTGATTTGTGGGATGTTGACATATCCTCATTAACACCGAAGTCAGAACTGGAACATGGTTGCTGCTCTACTGCTACTAATGGTGTCATCTTTTCCCTAATGACTTCAGGCCATTTTATGTTTTCTTGCATCCATGTCGCATACTGCTTTATGAATGTATATTACATGAGATCCATTTATTTCTCAACATACACATATAAGTCTGACAGAATTGTTTCAATTCTTCCCTTTCATTTTCTGACAAAACAATGGCATTCACAAAAACTTCTAAAAACACACTGGGCTGTGAAAAACAACTATTGTTTGCCACAAACATGAAAATGTCCAAATTAGTACCAAAACCTTCCATCACAACACGAAAATAAATAGATCGTAATAAGTATAGTTAGCGCTTAATAATGCTAAAAGCTGCTGAGAGAATTAAGCTCAAACGTCCTATTTATATATGTAACTACCCTCATTAGGGCTCGACGTTATTAGTATCTAATTAAAACTGAACCATTATGACGTGATTACCAAATGAGTTAGTTCTTTGAATGCAATTTGTAAAAAAAACGGAAGTATGTAATCAATATTGTTTTCTATTATTGTAATTGAACAGGCTATTAACTAACTAAAACCTATGAAAAGAGGTCGTTAACTTCATTAAATTACGTCAAAGATAGGAAAAATCACATATACCTACCGAAAATTGTAAATTTCAAAAAAAAACTGCTCGCAAAGCGGCACCGAAAGGTGTATGAATTGTATGTCATCTTGATCACCGTGTGAGGTGCAATAGCTCATGTGAGCACCAGCCCTTCAGTTCCTTTCAGTTCAAAAATAATTAATGTTAAGTGTTTTCTCTCATACAAAAATAAACTTTGTTTTTCTCACGCGCGGAGTGGTGTGTACCCTCCATACTATAATATTATATTTGGCTTCAGACAGGGAAAATCCACAGAAGACGAGGTAAGTCTCTTAGCTAATCTAGTAACTTCTTATTTAGATGACAATGAAAAATGCACAGGAATATTCCTAGACCTTGCAAAAGCTTTCAACACCGTTGCCATTCCTATACTTCTAAAAAAGCTCGAGACGATTGGTATAAGAGGACTGCCACTCAAATGGTTTGAGACCTACCTTTCTAACAGAAGCCAATGTGTGAAAATTGGGACACCATCTGTAGTCATGGCAGCGTAGAATTTGGAGTGCCTCAAGGTAGTGTCTTGGGCCCGACACTATTTATCATTTATATTAATGATGTTCATCAAGCCATTACACAAAATGCAGAGGTCATCTGCTATGCAGATGACACGGCTATTATTTTTCATAACAAATCATGGGTAACAGTCCGTGAAGAAGCCCAAACAGGCTTAACTAGTATTAAAAACTGGCTCGACCATAACCTTCTGTCACTTAATATTTAAAAAAACGGCTACATCTGTTTCCATAATACTCTCTCATCAGGACCTAAACTTCCTTTACAGCTTCAAATCCAGTCTTCACTTGCAGTTCAACTCCCAACACCTGTGAGGAAATTAAAAAAGTTGAATCTCTCAAATACTTAGGGGTTCTGTTAGATCAACGTCTTTCATTCAGACCTCATATCGACTTGGTAGCTAAACGAATCAGAAAGCTGATTCACGTAATGAAACTGTTACGTAACTCGGCCAGCAAAAAGATCTTACACCTGGTGTATGTGGCATTAGGTGAATCACTTCTCTGCTACTGCATACCATGGGGCGGAGTCCGACAGTTATACATCCTTAAATTAGTACTAAAACATCACAGAATAACAATCCAATCCAAAGAATATCAAGAACTACTTAAACAACGAATTTACAAATGTCCACTTACTGTAGTAAAAACCGCCTTTGCACAACATATGCAAGAATTTATGCTCAGTTTCGTTTACAATAAATTTGCAAAAAATTGTGACATCAAAAATTTAAGAACCAACCAAGTTAAAAAAAATGATTAAACAATGACTGTTAGCTCAAACCTACACAGAAACCGAAGCCTTCGTTAGAGTAATGTCATAACATATTTATATCAAACACTTTACCACTCACACACTCACGCATATCACTCTCACACTACCTCCGGCATACATTAAATTAGTTAAACACATTGCTTAGACATATCAAATTTCAAACAATTGTTTTAACGATCATACACATTTAATTTTTCATGTCTTCAGTTTTGATTTTGTTTTACGTAAAATAATCAAAACAATTAGTAATGTATATATTTACAATTAAACGACCCTGAAATTTCAAATTGTTTAAAACTCTCAAGGACTCCACGAGACAGGCTCGACCTAGTGTGGAGTCCACAAGTTAAAATATTAAAATTATGTTTCCTTTGTTACTATAATTTTAGGAATAATTTATTTTGTACATAAGTTAAAAGGAAATGTAAGAACACGATTTGGTTAATACATTTTTATCTTATCTTATCTTATAAAAAGGTATACCAGAGACATTTCAATTTTTTTTTACCACTGTGCGGCGCCGTCGCCATAAACAAGTTCACACGATTTTTCGGCGGTGCACAGTGGGCTGAAAATTGGGTTTCGTAGACATATGATTTTGTTATTGAAATCGCTGATAACCTTGATCTTGATACACACTTGATATGCCATCGTACTTAGTAGAAGATACACTTTTTTTTTTCGAAAAACTTGTATGGTGATCAATCAGACAGTTACTATATATTTACGGTATTTCACTTCTATGTCAGCGAAAAAAATGTTTTACATTATAATTTTATTTCGTCTATTATGGCGGTTAAACAAGGGTTTAATTGCTAATTTGAATAATATAACACTAGAAATCACAGCACAATAGCCTAGGCCATCACAAGCAGCTTTTGAGGGTTCCGTAACTCGAACGAAATAAACGGAACCCTTTGTTGTCCGTCCGTCCGTATGTCTGTCTGTCAAGATTCTTTTTCTCAGGAACGCGTGGAGGTATCAACCTAGGATTTATATCAAATACTCAGGTCTACTGTCCCTTGAAGCTGTGAAAAAAATAAACTTCTAAGCCAATGCAATCAAAAGTTACAGCCGTTTATGCCGCAAATTTTCGACACTCTCCCGTGAACTGAGAATATTGAATCGACAACATTTTCGCATGACCCCCATTAGGGTGATTTTGGTGTACGCAAGCCAGTGGCTACCCCAGCCTGCATTGTTTTCGTCCACCAATAGCGCTTCAGCGCACATTATTAAAAAAAGAGACAATCTTCATCATTGGTCAAACTAAAATAATTAACGTTTAAAAAATATTTTTAAACTTACTACCCCTTTCCTCATGAATGCGTATAAAATTTTAATTATATACCTACAAGTTTGTACGGAACTCTCGGTGCGCGAGTCCGACTCGCACTTAGCCGGTTTTTTAAATAAAGGGCTACCTTGGCGATTAAAGATGTGTTTATTCTTCAGGACCTGCCGACATCCGTTCGCCGTGTAGCCAAGTTCTTCGACAAAGAGTACACAGATGAACAGATAGATCGCCTGTGCGACCACCTCAGCATCGACAATTTCAAGAACAACAAGTCTGTCAACTATGACGTCATGAAGGTGCTCGGGATTCTTATACCCGGCGAACAGGGTTTTATCAGAAAAGGTACGCTACGATGTTAAAACCTCGACTTTATCTAGATAAATTGGACGTCATTACACGATAAGGATCCAATCCACATAAAGCTAGTTTTGAGATATTTAATTTTAAAGTTAACATCGTAATTCTCCTGTGTTTTATTGGAATTAGATGGAAAACTTTTGATATTTTAACTTAAAATCAAATTTACTAAGTTTAACTTGATATTTCAAATAATATTTAAGAGAATAGGGGTTTGGATCGTTTTTGATAAATAGTATTCTCAATGCAACCAGCATAAAATGATGTTTCACAGTAAGGCTCCACTTCATGAACCAGTAACATAATCTTGAAAAATAAATAAAACTACGATGAATTAACTAAACCATTTTTATTCATAAGAACTTGCACAACTTTACGTATCAATATAAAAAATTAAAATAAATGTTAAAACTATTATTAAAGTAAAAAAATGAGATCAATACTATATTAACACTGCGTAATCGTTAATGCTTACACTTCCTGACATTCATTGTCAAAATGAAAATCAGGCTGACCACCGAAACCTTCGAGGTCATCTTCTATAATTTCGTATAGTTTCGTCCCCCTGTAGAGACTTGTAAAACTCTAAACAATCTTTCGGTAATAAATGAAACATTGACATAAGATCGTCTAGTTTGGGGGATGTTTTTGCCTGTGGGCCACAACATGGTTTAGACGGTTTCCGAAAAATCTAAAGATTTGCCTTTTATTTTCTTTTGTATGTTGAGCTCAAAATATTGGTCTTCAATTATTTCACTTTTCATAAAAATTATATATTTCTCTTCTTTTCTAATGCGGAAGTAGATTCTAAATCATGTGTGTTGCTAGTGGAGACCGTGCTGGCAGATTTACTGAACAGTTTCTTAGATTTAATGTTGTCTTTATTTTGCAGCCAATTCGTTTCCTGTTTTTAAAATTTTTAAGATTTTCTGTTAATTTTTTATTTTAAAACTCCTAATGACTTGCATATACTCGACGGCAGTGTGAATACGTTTATTATATTTCAATGGACTTTAAATTTTTGAGAAATCAGTGTCATTGGGCAGGAAAGTATGACCTGACTCGAGGTATTTAAAAGTTATTGTCCTCAAAGTATGGTCAAAGTCTTATGCATCATGACTATTTTAATATTTCGGTTTTGTCCGCCACAGCAATCACTCCATAGCGCTAAGTGTTTTACCTTTGGGTCAAGTTTGTTCTTTATAAAATTGATCAAACATGACCCGACTTCCTAGGCCCCTCTACCAGCTTCACCTTCGATCCATATATAGCAATGACCTGTATCATTAGAGCTGGCGTGGATGCTACAGTTATACAACACAGTTGCCTAAAAAAACAGTGCTCGTCGGAATCCGTGGAAGTGGAAGTGTTTTTTCTAAGTCGTATGTCAAGCATTCAAACTCTTCGTCAGTTTTTGCATTAGCTAAATCTTCTTTAATACATGATATTCTCAAATATTCTGCTTTTTTTAGGTGACTTTCCTTTTTATGCTTTACCTTCTCTTTCTCTTCATCTGTCGAACAATTTTTTTTTTAGTGATTGTATCACACCTTGTGCAAGTATCTTTGTTTAGTGTCTTGTAGTGTACATTGAAATATTTATAAAATATACGTTTTACTGTAGCCAATGCCAATGGATTCTTGGAGCCACCATATACGCTGCCAAATTTCTCCAAGTATATATCATAATTTTTTTGTATTGTCATATCTCATTTTAAAATACTTAATACCAATACTTTGTTCTCTTCTATATGTGATTCATACTTGGGTAAAGAGCTTATGATATCCTTGACGAAGTCAATATCTTCTTTCTGCGTCTTATTCCAACCACCTTATGAAAGTCCTCTTCTGTCTTTAATTGCGTTACTATTGTTGTTATAAATTTGAAAATTATTCAAGAACATGTGTCTACAAACTTCAATTACACATGTTATCTACAAACTTCAATTCCACATATTAAAGTGTATTTTCTTGAGTATTCTCTGTGTCTCTTCTTATTTGTTTTATTTTCCTTAGTTACAGTATAAAATCTTGTTTTGGGACTTTCTTTTATATTATTTACTATACACACATCAACAGAATCTAGGGATACCTTAATCCTAAATTATTTACAAATCTATAGTTTAAAATCTGTTTAGTTTCTTTAAAAAATTTGTATTCAGATTGAAACCTCATTAATAAATGAGGTTTCAATCTGAATAATTATATTCTCTAAATTTAAAAATGGAAATAAAAAAAACAAAAGAAACAACAAATTACGGCTGCAAAATTGTTACTAATTCGTTACATAAGAAAAGTTAAAATTGTTTTATTAATATTAATTAATGAAAAGGGATTAGATTGCTTTTCTTTTTTCATTTAACGTGTCGTGTGAGCTTTAAGAGTCATGTCACGTCGTCATTTGAGTCGAGATGAAATGTTACGAGCCGTGGGCATGTTAGAAAATGGTGCTATTCAACGCATCGTTGCTGAGGCCCTATACACCAGCCAAAACGTGATATCAAGGTTGTGGTCACGTTATCGAAGTTCTGGGGATGTGACTGAACGGCACACTGGTAGATATCGTGTTACTACGCAGAGACAAGATCGATATCTCCAAATGACCGCCAGAAGACAACCCAATATCACAGCGATGCAACTAGTACAAAGGCTCCAGGAGAACCATCAGCTGCTGGTAAGCGACCAAACCGTGCGAAGGAGGTTGCATGAAGTTGGTCTTCATGCTCGAAGACCGCTCCGTGTTCCAGCATTGCGACGTGGCAATCGCGGTCGGTGGCTTTCGTGGGCTCGGGAGCATTTACCATGGAGTGACGAACAATGGTCTTTTGTGCTGTTCACCGATGAGTCCCGGTTTGGGTTTCATCCGGATTCACGAAGAACACACGTTTGGAGATCTCCAGGGAGAGTTAGCCGTCTACGGCACCCTCAGGAGGTCCACTCATACCAAGGCGGGACAATCATGGCGTGGGCAGGAATTCGTTTTGGTGGACGAACCCAGCTCGTTTGGATCCAAGGCAACATGACTATTATTGTCCCACACAGAATCCAAATGGGCCAGGAATTTCTACGCACGTAATTTATGCACGATAATGCTCCTTTCCATACGGCGCGTCTCGTGTCGGCTGCTCTCCGAGACCACAATATTCAAGTTTTGGATTGGCCTGCACAGTTGCCCGACTTAAATCCTATCGAGCATGCCTGGACATGTTACAACGAAAAGCTTTGAGAGATTTCCCGCCAAATTTGACGACGGAACAACAACTTTACGAACACTTGCAAAGAACATGGGACCTCAAAACGCAGCAAGACATTGACAATTTAATTTTAAGTATGAACAATCGATGTCGATGTGTAATTAATGTAAGAGGTGGCAACACTGATTATTAATAATTGGATTATATAAGAGTTTTTCAATTTTAATTAAAATTAATAGTTTTATATGAAGAAAAGAAGTTTTTTATCATACTCATTTTCTACGGCGATTTTAAAAATATATATTTTTATTTAAAACAAAAGAATCACGAAGTAGTTTGTTTTTATTATTAAAGACCATAAAATAACCTATCATTCTTCTATTTACTATAACAAAAAATTCTTCAAAGATTAATAGATATTTGATTAAATATAAAATATCCCTAGACTTTGTTGATGTGTGTATATAATATTTGGAATTCATTATATTCACATTAGATATTCTTCTCTTTTTTCTCTTGTAATTAATTCGTTACATTGTTTAAACAATTATAGGTATATTGAAACTTTTTCGATGTAATGTATTTATTATTTGTATGATACTTAAGGTAAGTTTAAAATTAAATATTTTCCGTTTAGTTTGAGCTATAGTGTGATTTGGATATTTTCGTTTTCTTCCCTTTTTTGGTCGACATTCTGAAGGAAACTCTATTTCATGTTGTATATTAGCATCATTTCGCGTTTCATTATTCGATTCGCATTCTATCGTGTCACTGTTAGTTATTTATAACTTCTCCAACATTGGTTTTGATCGTCGTCAGTGTGAGTGGTACTTGACTCATGTGCTTTGGATCCTTTTTGTGGTTTTCAATACTTTAAAAGAGTTATTAATGAGATTTATCAGAAAGGCTTCAAGTGTTTTGGATCGTTTTAGTGATTTACTGTCTAGGATTTTTATGTAACAATAATTTATCAGAAATGATCCAAGTGAATTGGATCTCAGATTATTTATCATACACTAGTACCAATAAATTCATACATGAAGATTGGATCATTGTGTCAATTGATTCATAATATATGCCTGCCATATGTGTGGACTGGTATCAGCAAATAAATATTAGCAAATAAATATTATTCTATTCTATCTCGTTTACGTATTTCACTGGGATCTTTTTGCTGAACGAAAGTACCGACCTTTACGGTCTCTTTGGTATACATAACTCAATTTTGGTGGATTGGATCCTTTTCGTGTAACTACGTCCAATTAGGCCTACCTTCTATGAATAACTGAATAAAAACTAGCGGGTATTTAACCTTTGTTGTATGTGTTACACTTAGTGTAACTGATTATGAACTGTGCGGTCGTTAGACGTTCCGTGTTCGTTAGAATCATTATACACAAGAGATTCCACTGTATTACTATTTACTTTTGATGCTATTTTTTTTCTCTAGGCAAAGCGGGAGGTTGGCGCGACCACTTCGATGAGGAAATGACTCGACAAGCCGAGCGATGGATAGAGGACAATCTCCGAGAGACTGACCTGCGCTTTCCACACATGAAACTTTAAATTATAATATTAGCTTAGAAAGAAAAGAACATAAAAAGGTGATAAACATTTATTTCAGTAATATACTATGTTCCAGTTTTCTTTGTAACACCATATTTTAAGCATACATGGATATTGAAAATTTCTTAAGAAAGCACTAGCAATAAGTAAACAAAATTATTTATTCCAATTGTGTTTCAATATCATTCACTGTGTCCGGTAATAAAAAATTACTCATAAATAAAACAATGTCTCAGTCCTTCCTCACATTTTATTTAAATAATACGGTTATACAAAGAAAATAAATTAAAAGCCAGATTTAATCAATCATTCGTTGGTAATATAAAATTCTAAAACAGACTTATAATCATTATAATGGATAATAACCGTTTACAGCCGGAGCGGGGCGAGCGGTCGCGATCGTACGACCGCTCGCTCCGCTCCGCGTAAAACGAATCGGCAACATACACGTCTATAAAAGCGACTCTATAATATAAAATTGGGAGCAGACTCCCGCACCTAACGACTCGCCGCCTCGAACGACGTTAAAACTATCATACACTTATAGAAAATCACAAAATTCAAGCGGAAATAATAGGAATCGTTTTTGTTGTGTCGTGCCTACGCGATGACGTCAGGCAGCAGAGCGTTGTCCGCGGCCGGCGGGCTCGGCGGCGGCTTGCTGAGCGCGTCGCCGTTGGACAGGCCGTTCGACACCACCTCCTTCTTCACTGCGTCTGTTGTTCTCTTTGTCACGGGCTTCTTCTGGCCCGTGTTACCCGACTGAAATGAACAAAGATCCATGTAGGGTAGTTGTAACACGCAAGATGTTTTCAAAGATATAATATGCTTGAAATGATCAGAAGCAAACAACAAATCAACAACATTTCAACAAATTGACCAAGAGTGTTCTAAGCTCACCTTTGGAAGAGCGGTCCTGGGTGGCGCGGCCTTGGCTGTGATGCGTTTGTTGGCGAGATCTTTGCTCTGTTTGTCCAGAGGAGCGCGCGGCGCCGGCTTCGGTGCGCTTGGTCTAAGGAAAATACACACGTTTACTCTCTAAATATCTATTACATAATATTTAAATTTAAGTTGCTTTACGAGTCTGACAGCGCGGTCACACAGTTCTATTCTATTCACACAGGAATAGAATAGAATGGTGCGACCGCGCTGTTTTTCTAAATTATCCAACGAATTTTGATACGGTTTTCAGCATATCTATTAAACATGTGCTATTTTAGAAATCTCGATATTTAGACATGTCGCGCCATATCACTAGATTACACCGAATCTAGTAATTCTATAAACAAAACACGGCTAACTCCATAACTAGTTGCTTGAGTGACTGACCTGGCAGGGAGCGCAGCCGCGGTGGCGGGTGCGCGAGGCGTGGGGCGCGGCGCGGGCCGTGTGATTGGCGCTGGGCGGGGCGCGGGCTTCGCAGCTGGTTTCACGTCCTTGGCGTCGCCGTTCGGGATCGGCTTCCTGTCGGCAGGTCTCGGCTGCGGCCTCGCCGCGGACAGCGCAGGGCGCGGGGCTGTGGCACGCGGCGCGGCGGGTTTGGCGGCCGCGTCGGTTTTCAGAGCAGAGGGCCGCGCGGTCGTCGTCGCGGGCTTGGGCGCCGGCCGGGCCGCCGGGGCCGCGCGTGTCGTCGTGCTGGCCGTGCGCGCGGCCATGGGTGCCGGCTTAGTAGCCGCGGGCTTGGTGAGCGAAGAGCGCGCGGGTGCGGCAGCCTTCGCGGGCGTCGGCGCCTTAGCGGCTGGCGGGGCGGGCCGCGCGGCCGGCGTGGCGGTGCGCGCGCTCGGCGTGGCGGGCTTGCTGGCCGGGGTGGCAGGCTTGGCCCCGAGCGTGGTCTTGGTCGCCGAGGGCACCCTGGTGGCAGACGTAGGAGCCTTGCCGGGCGTGCGTGCGGCGGGCGTGGTGCCGGGCCTCTTGATTGGCGCTGGAGTGGTAGCCGTCGGAGTGCGCGCGGGTGTCGCAGATTTGGGAGCGGACCTCGGCGTACGCGAGTCTGATTTAGCGGTCGGGGTCGTGGGTGACTTTTTCGCAGTTGGCGGCTTAGCCTTGACCGCAGCTACGCCTGCAGCGGCGGCCGCACCTACCGCGGCGACGGCAGCGGCTGCGAGCGCGAGCTCGGCGCCGTGGGGAGGGCTGTCGGCGGCCATCGGCGTGTCGCTTAGTGGCGCGGGCGCGGCCGGCTCCACGGCGGGCGTGGGCGGAGGGGTGGCTGCGGCCGGCGGCTGGACGGCCTCTTCTAGTTGGATCTCGCTAGTGACGGGCACGCAGATCTCCTGAGCTCTGGACTCGGGAATACCGATATCGACGTCGGTGACGAGTTCGAGGCGCGAATACGGCGCGGGCTCGTCGGGCAGCAGGTCGGGCGCGGGCGCGGACTGCGCGGGCGGGGAGGGTGCGCGTTCGTTCAGCGCGGGGGAGGCGAGACGCGCCTCGGCCGAAGGAAGCGAGGTGGTGAGGTCACCGGGCGCGGGGTCAGCAGGCGCGGGCGACAGTGACAGCACGGGCTCCAAGGGCGCAGGGGACGGTGCGGGCGCGGGAGACTCTGTGGGCGCGGGGGCCTCCACGGGCGCGGGAGAGTCCAGGCGCACTGGACACTCCACTGGCACAGGGGAGTCCACAGGCAGCGGCGACTCGCGCGGCAGCGGTACGTCGGCCGGCAGCGGGGAGGCGGCGGGCTCGGAGGCCACTGGCGCGGCGGCGGCGATGGTTTCGAACGCTTCAAATGCTTCGGTGTCAATCGACTGCGGTGGCTCCACGGCGCTCGGCAGAGGAGATTCACTCGGTATCGGTGACTCGCTCAGTAAAGGAGATTCCCTCGGCAGTGGAGATTCCCTCGGCAGTGGAGATTCACTCGGTAGCACAGACTCGCTCGGCAGCAATGATTCACTTAGTAGCAAGGGCTCACTTGGTAGTGGGGATTTGCTTGGTAGTGGTGATTCTCGCAACAAATTAGACTCTGTAGGCCACGGTGAGTGTGCAGGTAGCGGCGAGTGTGCAGGCAGCGGGGACTCAGTCGGCTGCAGGCTCTCGACAGGCACTGGAGATTCTCTGGGAGCTTCGGACTCGATCGGTAGTGGAGACTCCTTTGGTGGAATGATTTCGCTTGGTAATGGAGATGGAGAGTCTCCTGGCAGAGGAGACTCGCTAACTTGCACAGTCTCGGCCTGCAGCAGCGTATCCTCTGGTAGAGGTGACTCTGTTGGCAGGGACAACTCCGCGGGAAGGGGGGACTCACGTGTAAGTGACTCCTCCACTTGTAAATGCGACTCGTTCGGAATCGGAGACTCACTAGGAAGAGGGGACTCCGTCGGCAATGGGGACTCACTGGGAAGAAGAATTTCAGCTGGAAGAGGCGACTTGGACGGCAGAGGAGACTCTGCTGCCAGCTCATCATCAATAGCGTGGGAAACTTCTGATGTGAGGTGGTCAGTGTCGAGCTTGGTTTCAGGTGTTTCAAGTGCTGATTCTATCTCAGAAATAATTTGTTCAACATTGTCAGCTTCCTCACTGACTTTTATGGCTGTTTTAATTTCAGTGTCAAGTTCGACTGAAACTGTCACTTGTTCACAAGCTGATTCCGCTATTTGTTGAATATCTACATGTTCCACTGCAACAATTTCATCAATATCTGTAACAGGTTCTGGTGATTTGGATTCCTCGAGTAGTGCAGGAGATACTGGAAGCTGTTCAGTAGAATGTGCGTGTTGGATGTCTGTAGGTACAGGAGAAGCCACTTGCTCGGAGTCAAGCAAATGGTGAGATTCTACTTGATCATCATCCTTCATGTCATCTAGGTTTAACTGAGGTGCTGTTTCAATACAGGGTGAATCTTCAAGTTTGCTTTCCATTTCAATGTCTTGTGATGTTTCATCTTGAGGTGTAAAAGGTCTGACATCTTTCTCACTCTCTGAGGGGTCTTGTGTGTCATCATTTATAAATCCTAATTCTGAACTCTTGCCATCAGGTATTTCAGGTATTTGTTCAAAGAGTAACTTGTGAGATTCAGGGGTGTCTGTTTGCAACACGGTATCTTGATTAATGTTACTTGATTCAAATTCAATATTTGAATAACTTTCAATATTGTGAGAGCTAGTTACATAATCTGCTAAATTATTTCCTTGATCAAAGTTACCAATATTTTGTGGGAGGCCAGGTCTGTCTTCAAACCTGATGATGTCATTGTTTGGTTCTAGAATATCTCTTTCTAGTTCTGACAAATTTGTGTGTTGATCTGGAGAGATGTTTTCTTTATCATTTTCATAGATACCATTTGGCTGGATATCTTCATCATCACTTTCAGGTAAGGTCTGGACAGCATTAAGATCAACATGCAGTTCATTGTTGGAGAACCTCTCACAAGTATCATCATCTTTTTCTTGGTAGAAACTCATACTCATTGGATCTCTTTCTTTGTTTTTCAGCCTTTCAAATAGTTCCTCATTGCCTTCAACTGCAAAAGGATTAGTTTCTGTGTGTGTCTGGAATACCTGAAAATTTAATAAATTATGAAGTAAATGCTTGTTTATCCAAACTGCACATTAGTTAAATTTCTACTTGTCTGACTAAGGACTAATTTTACCAAAGTCAGATAGATGATCCAAACAATAACATTGCATTGCAGAGTTCTAGTATGGAAAAACTGTCAAAAATTCAAAATTTATTCTCAGGATGAGTCTTATAAAACTAGGTATAGAAGTTTGGTGAAATTTACCCTAAGCTGAACAAGAAATTCGTCAGAAACTGTAAAACAAAAAACTAAAAGAATGATTTGGTAAAAACTAATTTCATAGATTATCTTTGAAAATTGTGAGACATGTTGGTTGAGCATGGTAATTTTTTAATGCAAGTACACAAAAGAATGACCATAAAAAAGCCTTACACGTATTTTACGACGAACATCTGTCTCGTGCTAGCTTTAAGCTACAATAACATTAAAAGAAAGAAATAAAACAAACCTGAATATTGCAAAAGTCAGTAGTGTCTTTCTGTATCCTCTCAAAGTCTTGTATGAGACCACTATCCTTGACTTTATCAGGTTCAATGCCAACATTGAATCCAAAGCCCAAACTGTCCATGTTACACTTATCATTTCCATTCAAGTGTTCTTTAACGGCTTCGTCTAGGGATACATTCTGTAAATAAACATTATTTTATGAGTCATCAGTTAGTTTGATCACTATAACTAAACTTGATACAAAAGAAACTTGCTACGTTATACTGTTTTTAGAATACATGTTGCATGCACAGATGCCTGTATTCTTGTCACTCATACTAATACTGTAGAAAAGATGAAATCCTATGAATGCAGGTTAGCTAAGCCATTCATCTTAATATCTGTTGTTGCATATTTATAAAATAAAGTGAAAATGACAACCTAATTACTGACATTATAATTCTATACTTTCTTACAACATTTATAAAGTACTGAATCAAACTATGGGACATACAGCTGCTGTTGTCACCTATTTCTAGAAATATCAACTTCGATATCTAATTACCTTACCATACAACTCACAATTGCAGTTTACAATACACATAAAAAGTCTTATTCAGTCACCACTATGTAACTGGCTACATAAATAAATAACTTGTTTGAACATTTTGAGGAAAAACTTACATTAAACACAAAGTTCATCTATCTTAATTCTGTGTGTATACTGCAATGGTTCCCATGACACTCATGTTTCAGTACTAATGATTTTAATTGAGTTCACATATTATCTGAACATTAATTGAATTTGTGTAAACAAAGACCATGAATTCTCAGCAAGCAAACTGCTAATTAAACACAGTTTAGGCCATTTTCCTTGCACTCCTTTTAACCTGGGTGACTAAAATTTTTGTTGAACATTTCTTGATAACTGTATAAAATTTCGTTCCACTAGAGGTTATTACACTCCTGTCAAATAATCTTTTGTTACTAATAGCCCACAATCCCGCAAAATTGCGATAACACAGCAGCTGATAAGAAATACATAAATTTTAACTAAAGCAAGTCATTAATAACAGAAAATTCTAGGTTGTGTTCATGAAAGAGTTAACTTTTGGTCCTAAGACTACCTGTTTTAGGTACAGGACACAGGATGTTCTCTCCTGCCTCCGTGTTGATATTATGCAAGCTATATAATTATACACACACAGACTGGCATTTCACAAATAAATTAGACAAGCCATATTTCTCAGTTTCTTGCTTGAATAGGTATTTAGGTGTTTGTAACTCTCTCTTTGGTAATGTTAAATAACTAATCACTTTAATTTTTAACTTAAACATTACCTACCTATGGTGGATATTGTCCTTGAACCTCAAGAAGACCTAAATAACAAACAAAGAGTACTCACATGATGGCCATTAAGCTGATCACAATTATCCAAGTCTAATAATTCTGCTGGCCTCACTTCAGCTCCTGTGTCGAACTGTGCCTCATCTGGGAGCTCTATGTCATCCATTGGCAGCGGCTTGCGAGGTGACTCTGCGAGCAGGATGTCTGAACCAGTCACGCTCCCAGGGATGAACACTGGGGCGTCAGGGTTCAGTGGAGAACTGTTCATGTCTACTGAGCTGCTTTCCCAAGCCGACTGAAACATGTTACAAACACATCAATTAGTGTGTGTGCTCCCTACATAACCTACAATATGATTTCTAGTTGCTTATTTAGTCACAACCTGTATTACAGATTTAATCATGATTTGAAGGTCAACATGAATAATGTCTCACTTCACCAAAACTATGGAAGTTGTTGGAATAAAATGTATGAACATACGCTTACAAGTTCAGCCTTTAAACTACTTGTAAAAAGTTATTGTTAGGATCTTTATTTTCTTACACACAACTGGATGTTTCGTCTGTTTCGGAATGCAGATGTTTGTTCTATCTTTCACTGTAAATACACACATTGTGGTCTAGAATAAAAACATGCATTCATGGATTAGATAGTCTCGTATTATGCATACAACAATGAAAATGAGCTCACATTATCCTGGCAGGGTGTCTCTGACCGCGGCTGTTCGTCGGGCTCCTCGCTGGGGTGCTCCTCACGCTCGCCCTCGCCTTTGAAGTAGTTCCACTCGTCTTCGGAGTCTTCGCCGCTCTCAGCTACATTATCCGCCACAGAACCGTCAACGTGGCCCTCTTCCACTGCACACAACACCAAGAACACACTGTATTTATGATATTTACAACACTATATTAGGAATTTGCTGAACACCTGGCGAGCACGCAACATTCATCCCTCTTCTAGCAATTCACGATATCAACAGGTGACACACCCTTGACAGAAAAAAAACACATTCGTTCGATTGGAGACAAAACATCAGTTTTTTAGCTAGCCGTAATAAATCATGAACTCCGTGTTGTTTACGAGCGGCATGCTAGCAACGATATTTTACCGGTCGTCGCGATTTCAAACTCGCGAGACATTCGCGGACGCCATTTCGAATTTCGAGAACGAGACCGACCAGCGGAGACACGCCCGAGATCGAACTTGGACTGTTTAGAGAACATGTGAGTGAACCTCCGGGAATCCTGCGCTCACCGACCACCGAGGGATGCGCCTTCGGGCGAACCGATCTATTTCCAGAACACCGCTCCGCATGAATCAACACAGAAATAACCTTTCACAAACTATTCGATTAGGTGAAAATAATCAACAACATTCGCTAAAAACCACATACCGTGAACGGTAATTTCACTGCACAGATTATTATCTTCACTGGCGGTGTAATATACGAGCCGGAAATATATAGACAAAGCCCCGATTACAATAGCAGCGACTTTAGAGAGTAGCACAGATCCGTTGGACGTTCAATGAGCGACTGCGAGAGGGACGAGGCGAGCGAGCGGGACGACAGCGTCGACAGCGGTGCGAGGGCGAAGGGGATGCGGCGGGCGGCGCACGGGGCGACCGCTTGCACCCGATAGGGATGCCGTGTCATTTTATAATAATTCCGATTTTATTATCCTCCTTGACATAATAATTATATAACTAGACCTATTTTTATAAATTATACTAAATCTGGTGATATCATGCAGTTCGTTATTTAGATGAATCTAGTATTAATTATTATGAACGTAAACAATAACAACACCCATTAGGTAGGTAGGTATGTTGTGGTTATTTTAATCAAGGAGCATGTTTTTTAAAAATAAAAACGAGGTAGGTAGGTTTTGAAGGTGTGAGATGAATTCTAGCAAATGCTTAACATTTTTTATGGCAAATAAGATGGTGTAAAAACACTTGCATGTAAGTTATTATGTAAAGAACCTGCAATTTTAATGATTGTCAATATAATTGCTAATTAGCTTTATTAACTCAATACTCAATACTTTATTGCATTCCATATGTATTACATAGATGGTAAAAGCTAAATAAAAGATCAATATGGACCCTGCTGGTAACTACCTAAAATCGAACAGGCGTGATATTGGAGTCACTAATTGCCTATTTTATTGTGAACACTTTTCACGAATTTTGCCATTTATCCCTTGTCATGAAACTCAAAAATAACGTTTTCTGCCTTCATACATCGTTCGGGCGAAAGCACAGATTCCGAACTTTCAAGTTTATAATCTAATCTGAATCAGCGATCGATTCATCTGCATACAATCGGATCTAGAAAATGTACACGATGTACACTGGCTTCATACGGACGCAGCCCGGCATGGAAGTCGGTGAATGTGTGTAACAATCAATAAAGCGTGACACACACGATTCTTTACTTTTTCTTTTGCTCGTATTGAAATGTGGCTCATGAGTGTGAGGCTTGAGAATACTTGGGATTAGCTTCCTATAGCGCATTCTAAATCAACTTTTGTGCCGTGTTCAATGTAACGGACAGAGATATTTATTGCTATTGTTGAAATTTAAAATACCTATTAACAGGTTTTGAAACTATCGTCTACCACCAGCTACGTTATTCTAATTATAGCTATGATAACAAAATTCCAAGACTACGCTTATATTAGTTGATTCATTTGTGTTCACTCGCATGTAAGTACATTTTAAGACAAACATTCCCGTGTGTTAGGGTAAAAGGCATTTAAAACAGTTTGTCATCCCGCACAATCTTGCGAAGTATGACTCAGTCGAGCCATGCATGAGGAAGTGGGTTATTATGAAACGTAGGCTAGCCGGCTAGGCGGCTACCTGTCACTCGAATCGTGATCTCTAACCCAACGCGTTCCGGCTTCGAATCATACCAGAATTAAGCATTGCTATCGACACGGCTTCAAATTCGGGTAAACATTTCGTAATGGCTAAAGGGTTTGGCAGGAAGGTCGGCAGTTCGCCCGTGACCGTCCCGGAATTAGGTCAGATGAGATGGGAACCGAGTCTACTGCAGTGAGATTCGCCGAATTGGTGAGTTGGACTTTTGTACACTTTCTATTGTTGTGGGTTCGTTTACATACCCATATCTCTCACATGCACATCATCAAGACTACGTTCCGCAGATAAAGAACCTGATTTCAAAAGCGTATCGTTCAGCTACTGCACCAACAGTGTCGTTTATAGTAGATTGTAACATTATCTTATTCTGTGATGCCACTATCAGATTTATCACTAACACAAACAGAACGAAAATGCTACGTCTGCTGTCACCAAACTTGACAACAATGAAGATTCCCAATGAGCATTTTAGGCATATTGGGTTTTTGGGGATTTGTTTCGGCATGTTTCATTTAGATGTCTTTCTCTAGGATGGCATATGACGGAGATATGAAGGGCAGAACTAAAACTAGGGAAAAAAAGACTCACCAGCATGCGCAGGTGGGGTAGGTGGTTGTGGTTCTTGATTCCTCGCTTCTGCGTCTACGTCATCTGCGTCAATATCGACGGCGGTCTCGGGGCCGAGGTCCTCGCTGTCGCTGTCGGAGTTGTCTACGCCGTTGTCCGCGGTCTCGGCCTCAGCTTCGGCCTCCGCACACTCTTCAGCCTCGGCGTCGGCGGCGGCCGCGGCCGCGGCAGCAGCTGCGTCCACCTGCCGCCGGCACGCCTCCGTCTCGATGGTGAACGGCGGAGCGTTCATCATCGCGTTGTCCAGCCTACATTTAATTCAGTTTTATTAAAGAGGTCAAATAATACAAGCATTTTGCTGAGGTGAGGTTTCTTCTAGCATAAATATTGTAACAGGTATTGCAGACCAAATGACGTTGGAGCTCCAAACCACATAATGTGGGTATATCATTATTCCGTTGTAGATAGGGACTGTTTAACTTAAAATCTACGAAATGCTAAACCCACTCGTTCCCAGAATTACAATCCGGGAGTCTTATACTCTTCTCTTATCCACTAATCCTTCACACAAACATTAATATCTAAATATGGAAATTACCTGAGTTCATTCAAGAGAAGTCAGTCAAAAAAAGAACTTTAATTTTCATGACTCGTTTTAGAAGATAGGCTGACAACATCCAAGGTCGTCTGGTTCAAGAAAATGTCCTTCGTACGTCTACATTTTTATACGAGCTCCAAATGTACGAATTATCTTTAACCGGTTAATGGCCGAATATCGCTGGAACTGGTATTTTTGACGAAATATTTAGGAGACTTCCAATGTAGACGTTGTTAGGTAATTTTTTGACAATAAAGATGCCTGCACCCAACATTAGCACATGACGTCATAAAATTATAGCGTGGACTAAAAATAGGGATTATTAATATCCGCCCGCGGCCTGTGACATGTGGTATGGTAATGCCATTAGCTACACTTTACAAACATTCTAAAAACAGGTATTGTCCTCAATCATTCGAATCGTTTATGTCCTTCAAACTACGAGTAGGCAACTAAAATAGTTACAGGCTATGGATATGAGAAGTGAACACTTTCGCAGCATTACTTTTGCGTTCTATTATTAAAGCAAAACATGACCCTGACGAAATTCTTTCGGAGTCAATGCTAGCAAAAAATCTATCTAATCGTAGAAAAAGAATTGAAAATCGAAATTTTTGGAATAATTTTGAGTAACTCAGAAATGTATATAAAAGAGAGGTATTACGGATAATGTTAGCTAAATCCAACTACTCTTCTTGTGGATGATTGTACGAGGGCGGCACTGAAAATTTCGGGAATCAAGGAAGTGACACAACATTACTATTTAAAAATGTATTTATTGCTTTTCGAAGTATTCTCCGCGAAATTTGACACATTTTTCCATACGATGGAACCAATCATTGAAGCAACCATTCCATTCGGAAGTTGGGGTCTCCAAAATGGCCGTTTTGTAGGCGTCCACAGCTTCTTCAGGTGATGAAAATCTCTGTCCACGCAATTTATTCCTTATTTTAGGGAAAGTATAGAAATCATTAGGGCTTAGGTCGGGGCTGTACGGCGGATGGTCTAATAATTCTATGTTTTTTTGCTCTAAAAACTCTTTTGTTCTGTGTGCGGTGTGAGAACTCGCATTGTCGTGATGGAGGATGATGCGGCGGTTGCAGTTCTCTTTACGGAGTTCAGAAGCGACCTGTGGCAAACAAATGCTAGCATACCATTCTGCATTAACCGTTCTTTGTCCCTCAAGAGGAATAGTCGTAACATGGCCGGTTTTGGAGACAAACTTGGCCACCATTTTTTTTTGCAACACTCCGTGAACGAACAATTTTTGTTGGCTTTAACTCATTTTCGAACACCTAAACTCGTGACTGGTTTTTTGTTTCGGGTTCGTACGCGTATATCCAGGATTCGTCACCTGATACGATGTTGTATACAGCATTTGAGGATCCTGCGTGGAATCTTTCCAGAGTTCTGATGCATCAAGTAACGCGAGCCGCTTTTTGCTCTTCACAGAGCGAATGCGGTATCCATCGGGAAAACAACTTTTTTACACCTAATTGTTCATGCAAGATTATTTGTATTTGACTCATGCCAATGTCTAAAGTTGCCTGAATTTCGGGATAAGTCACATGTCGATCTTCCTCAATCAGCTTACGCACAGCATCAACGTTTTCTTGGGTGACTGCAGTTTTTGGACGACCTTGACGGGGATCATCACGGAGCTTGACACGACCACGTTGAAATTCAGCAAACCAGCGATAAATTGTGGTTTTGGATGGGGCTTCATCACCAAATGCAGAAATCATCCGAACACACACACACTGCTCTTGAATTTTCTCAAGTCAATTCCATTTTCTCAACGACTAAACAAGTTTGACAAAACCTTGTGACGAGACCGAGAATCTTTTTTTAAATAAATAAATGATATTCGATTTTTACAACCAAGGAGTTTTCAATTAATAAGATTTTAATATGACAGGAACAGTGGAAATATTCCATTCCTGATACTTTTAGTGCAGCCCTCGTAAAAAGAAATGAAAATCGAAATTTTTGAAATAATTTTTAGTAAATCAACATACAGTAAATGATAAATGATTTTTATTACTGTTAGTGGGTTTGTACAAACACTTTTACACGTCAAACATTTTTTTTTAAACTAGATGAGGTCGGCGTTTCCTATCTGACTACTCTGAGAAGAAAAGCCTTAAGCCTTGTTGTAGGTACAACAAATTTGTGTTTGTTCCTAGTATTTATATTATGCATATCACTGTATTTTTTAAACAATTTTATGTTTTTGTGGGCATATACAAGATTTTCATAAATATACTGAGAAGGCACAGTCATTACATTAATTTCCTTAAATTTCTCTGAGAGAGTGTCTTGGACTTAATTTATAAATTGATCTAACAGCTCTTTTCTGCAAAACAAATATAGTCTGAATGTCGGCGACATTTCCCCACAAAAGAATACCGTACGACATCACACTATGTTATAAGAGAGTATATATATAAGAGAGGTATTACGGATAATGTTTTAAGAACACAGACAAATCCTACTGCTCTTCTTGTCGACGATTGTCTCGAAGATCTTAAATTATAAGAGGATAGGAGATTTTACGGATAATGTTTTAAGAACACAGACAAATCCTACTGCTCTTCTTGTCGACGATTGTCTCGAAGATCTTAAATTATAAGAGGATAGGAGGTATTACGGATAATGTTTTAAGAACACAGACAAATCCTACTGCTCTTCTTGTCGACGATTGTTTCGAAGATCTTAAATTATAAGAGGATAGGAGGTATTACGGATAATGTTTTAAGAACACAGACAAATCCTACTGCTCTTCTTGTCGACGATTGTCTCGAAGATCTTAAATTATAAGAGGATAGGAGGTATTACGGATAATGTTTTAAGAACACAGACAAATCCTACTGCTCTTCTTGTCGACGATTGTTTCGAAGATCTTAAATTATAAGAGGATAGGAGGTATTACGGATAATGTTTTAAGAACACAGACAAATCCTACTGCTCTTCTTGTCGACGATTGTTTCGAAGATCTTAAATTTTAAGAGGATAGGAGGTATTACGGATAATGTTTTAAGAACACAGACAAATCCTACTGCTCTTCTTGTCGACGATTGTTTCAAAGATCTTGAACGACGACACAGGATTAAAATCAGGAGATAGAAGGAGGTATCCTATACATTCATAACTGCTGAGACCAAAATGCATATTATAAAGCTTAGGCTCACCCAAGATCCATGGGCGGGCGGTTGTCTGCGGCAATGTCACGCGGGTCCTTCAGGAACACCACGATTATGGAGATATTGTCAGCGGAGCCCTGCCGCTTGGCCTGCAATATCAGACGCTTTGTCACCGCCTTCAAGTCATCTGCACAAAACAAAACACATCTTCAAGATACTAAACTATCCATCTTGAAAGAAAAACAACGAGCAATTAAAATCTTATTAGGCATAGTTTCCACCGCAAAGAACACATTAACGACCGACAGAATTTCTTAATAGTGTTATTATCCTTAAAATATCTATGTGTCATTTAGCACAAAGCTTAAAGTGTTGCGAAGTCTATTATGTCTGCAATTTGTTGCGGCACAATGGTGAATAGCACAGACGGATATGGAGTAACCATGTTTATGTTTTGATTTGCCACAGCGCTGGCTGTATGTGAGGATGTCCTTGTTCTGTCTCAAGCCTGTTGCGCGTGAGTCACTGCCTCACTTGTCACTGCGCCGCTATTGCTATTGTGCGCCATCATAACACCAGTACGTGATAGGCCTTCGTTGATATGAAAGCCGCCGCGCCATTCCTTTTAGGTATTTTGCATTGAGACATACGGTACAATAATTAGATTGAACTTGATTCAACCAAGTTACGTGTTCTGCCAACCCCTATTATTTTCATAAAAAATATGAGTGATGAATTACATTATGTTAAATTCTCAGGAGAACATTGTTACCGTGTTGTCAACACGTTAATAGAAATATTTTTGTAGGTCATTTTAGAACAGCCAGACATTGCGCTATGTCTGCGAATATATTACGGGCTCCACCTTGTTTTTTGCTACATTTAGGTCGTTATGTTTAATAGTAGTTATTGAAGCGTTGTTGGTATCATGGTAGGCACACATAATTTAATTAGTTAACACAACCGTGTTTCTTTTTTATGTGGAAGGTAACTCGACCAGTAGGCGCGCCCTATCGCAGGGCGTGTCTAACTGGAATTTAAAAATCATGTAGCAGCAATTCGTGCAATGATGTGCTTCAAGCGCCCGTTAGTTCGTCGTCTAAGCGCACGCCTTGACTTTGCTCGCTATTTCGGGGCGCGGTCGTCGCCGCCGCCCTTGCTTTTTACCCTGTTTGGTCTGGCTCGAAGCCAACCGCGCCCCGTCTTCTCTTATTTCGATCTAAGTCCGTAGAAACCTGTTAATTTGATTTATAGATCCAAAATATATTTAGATGCTTTAAGAGCTTTTTAGGCTAATAAAAACTCTTTGGACTACGTTTAGTTTCGTAACGGATGCGTTTTAGAACTTCGCATGTTCATAAAGTAAGTTTCGTCGTCCCAAGTTGAAAAAATGTGTACCTATGTGTTGTTTGAAGAATAATTTTTCTTACGGTGCGCGGAAGCGGTAAATGTTTATTAGTTAGGTGTATCATGTCGACCGCGGCGCAAGTAGCTCGCAGCGGTCGAGGTGATCATTGCGGCGATTACTGCCGCCGGCTAACGGTGGTGCGGATGGAATGCACGTCGTCGGCCATTGTTCCCTACACTACAACTCGAAGCAAAAACCGAGCACGGCCCATCGGCGCATACTAAGCCCCGCGACCGCGAACCACCTGCCGCTGACGTTATCGAGGAATTCCTATAATTATTGCAGCCGTTATTGTTAATCTCTACTGCAAGCTGGTTTGTGTGATTTAGGTTTAACTTGCATTCTGCAGTGTATTGTCCGAAGCAGGAATCTCATGAATATAAATGGTATCACGATGTAAATAGATAAGTAATTGGGATGATGACTGAAATTAGAAGTGTTCTTCAAAATAATGTTATTTCAAAGTAGGCATAGTAAAAATGAGATAATCGAAAAAATCTGTTAAATCGGTGTAAATATGAAGAAGATACACGCTTTTAAAGTTTTTGGAGGGGATTATTCCCCTCCTTGTCGCACGGTACGGACAATGTACGGCGCTAGTATGAAGTTACATAGTCGTGACGTCACTTCTACGATAGTGCTATCCTTGTCTAACACTTACCTTAAAACGTTTCCTATAACTTGGCAATTTTTTAAGCTTTTTCACTTTTTGTAATTTGGTTTGCACTATTTGGAAACAAAAAATTGATTGAGTTAAAAATAAAAAAATGTCATCATCCCTATTGTAGTAGGTCCGAAAACAAATGTAGATTAACAGAGGGAGCAGACGCGCGGTGGGGTGGGGGTGGGGATCAAGTGCAATTTTTCAGCCAGACTTGGCGCAGCGTGCAAAGCCGGCGGGCAGACGGTAGACGGCAAAGATTATTTCCATGTCCGCTGGCTACACAATAAATGTAGCCTTTATCATGATAGGACCTCGTTAAAAACAGTTAGTATTGGTACTTATTGAAAACTAAATTACCGTTCCAGGTTCCGGATTGCTTAACTAAATATTTAAGAAATACCCTAATGGCCCTGTTGGCTGCCGCAATGTTTCAATACAAGCATAACAACATTAATGATTATGGCATCATTTCGTTTTTGGAACAGAAGTAAAATTGGTTATGTTTTCATTCAACTCGCAACAATCAAATCAGCTTAAACTGCAGCATATCCAAAATAGAATTTGTGACACTAACTATAAACCGGAATAAAAGCCACCAGTGTCATAACTTATTCAAGTTAAAACCTGAAAGATTTAAACACTTTGCTAAACATAAAATTCAGCAACGTAGTATTTTTTATTCTATGATGCACTAAAAGCTTTGTCCGCGTTTTAATGTAGCAGCTGAACTGAACTATATATACAGGTTTCACAAGCAATCCTCAACACTCAAAAAACTCCGGTATCCCCCCTTTCATTGGGAGGTAGACTGCACAAAATGAAATCTATTCCAGCTTTAAATTTTATTCAGCTTTTTACGACGTGGCTTTAGAGAAAAATCTGCATTCAAATTTATATACAAAATGTAATTACATTTGTAAGTATGCTTATAATCAGAAAGGAGTATAACACATGTTTCAATATAACAATTATGCGTTTTATAAAAATCGATAAGTGTTCAAAATATAAAACATCATAATGACATTCCTTATTCTGAGAAAGATATCGATTTAAAAGATTAGGTATACATAGCGGTTGGACATAGGGCACAAAGATTTCTTATTATAGAGCTGATTCAAAGAAAATTTAGAAATCGAATAGAACGTTCTGTGGAATGATGAATACGAGCAGCGCGTACGGAATGTGAGCACATTGTGCAATGTGTAGGAATCAAACCCTGGCGTCTGATACGTGTTCTATCATTTCTATACAAAATGCTATATTCTACCATTGCATACAACTTAGATAATTCCTGCGAAGATAATCAGCAACTGCGCTATCCATAGCCTGCTTACTCCAATACGCAACGTTGGATCCACTCCCGCTGAAGTGTTAATTAAACGTATACGTAAATAAGCTTGTCGAGTGTTAAAGCAGCGAGGGGAGGATGCTGGCTGTTATTTACACAAGCATGATGGTAGGCAAACAAACTTGACAAGACTACTTAGAGACGAACGACTTCGGAAATGGAAATACAGTCTGTATAATCGGCTCCGATGAGACGGCGCGACATACGACAAACATCGGACGTCTTTCGCCACTAAAAGCTTTTGATAGAGCGTCCATACAATTAACAATATATTATGGGAACCAGCCATTTTGATCTCGAGCAGAAAATAAATAGTTCCTCTTCGTTGACGATCTTTTGGCAAACATTCTTAGACTCCACCATGATTATTAATATGCAATGATTTATGCATAAATACTTAAGGCCACCTCCTTTTCTAATCAATGAATTAATCGCGATTATAGAAACCTCTCTAATTGTTAGTGCGCACAGCCAAGCGTAATGAAATTGAGTGGGAACTTTCGTGCACGCTCAACGTTCATCAGTTAGCCGGTAATTGGTTTATAGGCATGCTTCGCAAAGAGTGATATGGAGTTATACGTGGCCGTACAACCGGGGATCCTTCTAATTAACGCTCGCAGCAACCAATTCGAATGCTCTCGTAATTGGAATTCTGCTGGGCTGTCCATGTCGCCACTCCCGCACCACTACTCGCCACTTTCATGTAATCTCTCGCGAGGTTCACCATCACTTAAAGATTTTCCAAGACTTACTTGAATAAATTAAATTGAACCTAAATCCGATTCTTATTTAAATAGGCTAACTTTACAACTACAATGCTGTCAAAGATTCCAAAACTCTTCCGAAAATTTTCTCTGTTAATTCCACGTGATTCTGAGAACCCTTTGAAAAGCGATGATGAAAGAAGAAAGAATACCCCATTAAAATAACATTAGTACGTATTACATTAGTGAGGTAAGCCGGACGAAGAGATTGATACACAGACAAGACTTACGTGGCGTGGTTTAAACAAATATACATTTGACATTCATTTAGGAACATTATTAGTTTTTCCAATTAACTTTTTATTCAAAGAGAAGTATAGGAATTGGGGTAGGAGCAAGAAAATGATGACTTTCCCAAATCTCATGGAAAAGGCTCTTTTAATTGTATTTGTGGAGGCAGGTCAAAATCAAAGCTTAACATGGAACAAGCAGACAACTCTACATAATAACATAGCGATGCAAGGATGCAACATTTGCAAGCACTTCCAGGCATCCTGTCCACATGTGGCATAATTTCACGAATCTTACAGAGGAAATGTGGATCAGAGGGCTGCGTTCAAACTCAAAGCGACCTAAATATGAAACCAGTGCGGTGCATGTAAAGTACTTCATGTGAAAGATGAGAAACGTGTCAATTGCTGAATTTGCTGAATATAATGTTCCGGGAAGCTGTTTACATTGTTAGCGCTACAAACTGCAAAAATAACGCACGTCCGCAATACGGGAACTGGAATAAATCCTACAGTATGGTTACGTAGGTAAAACGTACAGCATTATCGATGGTGTATTATTCCCGGACAATTTATGTTATGGGCTGTTTTCCGAGTTATTACACAGTTTAGCATTTAGCGCAAGCGACTGGTCCAGGCTGTAGAACGACAAATCACGCCTGCATATCGCATTCATATGCAAAAGTTTCGATCCCACGCAACAAGTACCACTTGTCGCCCTCGATATTACCCGATGCAGTGCCATTCAAACGCCTGCTCTTTTAATTAGTCACTGTAGGTATTTATGTAGATTATCTTTCATAGGTACGAGCTATTTCAGGAAATGAGGTTAATCAAAACATAAATAGCGATAAACAGGTAAAATTTATCGGAAAATTTCAAGGAAAAAGGCGCAATTTATCAGTTGTTTTAAATCAGCTATGGATATTTTTGTTTTGACCGTGTTGGTGGCGGTAAAAATCTGCGGTAACGCAATAACGAAAGAGATGTCACCTACCTTTTTTTTTGTAATTAAAGGAACATTGTTGTTATCTTATAACACTGCCTCCGCATCTTTATTCCCATTACAGGTTAATAACCAGATAAACTAATAGCAGCTCTCGTCCACGTTCTGCCACTCGCCAAGTGTCAATGCACTCGCTCGATACGGCATTTTGTATTATATATACTATGTAGTTTAAAACAATTTCACATCCACCTGTACAGAAATTGTTTGATATAATGTCACCGGCTTGTTAGGGCTTTTTGTAACTACTTGATAATACGAGGGCGGGTCAATAAGTCCGTGACTTTTTGAATTTCTGACCTCTTTACTGAAAAAGCAACACTACTCCTGTCAACAGGCATCTGTCAGTTGACTCCTGTCAAAATTTGAACTTGCTGCGTCAGTTAGTTTGTGTTTGACAGCTATCTTTATCAGACTACCCAGTAATTTGAGGAAAAAATGGAAAAAGTGAATTTCGTGAGCTTATTAAGCATAATTTTTTGCGAAAAAAAACCATTACCGAGACCAAGGCTAAGCTTGATAAATACTATGGGGACTCTGCACCATCGATTTCAATGGTAAAAAAGTGGTTTACTGAATTTCGTTGTGGCCGTACAACACTGAAGATGCCGAACGTCCTGGACGCCCAGTTGAGGTCTCTTCACACGAAACAATCGAAAAAATTCACGATATGGTGTTGGCCGACCGAAGATTGAAAGTACAAGAGATTGTGGAAGCCGTAGGGATCTCGCATGGCTCAGTGGTTTCAATTTTGAATGATCACTTGGGCATGAGAAAGCTTTCCGCAAGATGGGTGCCGCGTTTGCTCACAGTCGACCACAAACGCAATCGTGTAACAACTTCACAGGAAGGTTTGGCGTTGTTTAATCGCAATATGGAGGAGTTTTTGCGCCGTTTTGTAACCGTGGACGAAACATGGATCCATCACAACACACCAGAGACCAAACAACAGTCAAAACAGTTGGTTTCTAAGGGTGAATCGGCGCCAAAGAAGGCCAAGGTGGGTTTGTCAGCCAATAAAGTTATGGCGACTGTTTTTTGGGATGCACGCGGGATAATCCACATTGACTACCTTCAAAAGGGAAGAACAATCAATGGGGAATATTATGCCAACTTATTGGACTGATTCAATGACGATTTGAAAAAAAAACCGACCTCATTTGGCCAAGAAAAAAGTTATTTTCCACCAAGACAATGCAAGGGTACACACATGTGCAGTTGCCATGGCAAAAATCCATGAATTGGGCTATGAATTGCTCCCTCATCCGCCCTATTCTCCAGATTTGGCTCCGAGTGACTACTTCTTGTTCCCAAACCTGAAGAAATGGCTTGGTGGAAAAAGATTTGACTCCAAAAAGATTTGAGGACCTCGACAAATCATATTTTTTGGAAGGGATAAAAAAATTGGAGAAGCGTTGGACAAAGTGTATAGAGCTCAAGGGAGACTACGTTGAAAAATAAAACATTTATTTATCAAAAAATCTGTGTTTTATTCCAAAAGTCACGGACTTATTGACCCGCCCTCGTATTATGTTAGGGTTGAGTTTTTGCTCGCCAAGTGCGGCTGGGTACAACTAGATAAAAGGTAGTTTCTTAGAAGGGGCGAGTAGACTTCGACCTTCGCATTCAAATTACCGACTGTCAAATAAATAAGGTCTTGGACGCTGGTCCAATGTAGAGAACGACAGATCTGCGTGGAATATTGCCACAAGCCCCCGATTTCCTCCAAGTTTCAATGAATCAGAAAACAGTACAGAGATTTGTAGTGCTCACGCGCTATATCTCGGATAAAAAAAGTGCACGAATGTCTACTCACGAGTCGATGTGTTCGGCCACTGACCTTTTTGAAAACCTGAAAATCTGTAAATTGTATATCTTTCGTATTTATTATTTTGAACGCGATTTGCGATATCAGAAACTAAATTATCTGATCTTGATATGTCCGATTCATTAGGTAAATGCGTTGAATAACATTTTGCTGCGCTTTTTTCTTTGGATACTGCAGGTACTATTTCCATTTATGAAAAACAATGAGTTAATAAGGCAATATCTCTTCAAAATTAGGTTAGCAGAACATAAACTTTCACCACCGGGTGTTATTTTAAGTTCATTCCCGCCTTTATAAGCTAAGCCCTAAATATGCGACGTGGCAGGTGGCAAGAGACAGATGCTGTTCGTGTTTACTTACTTTAATTAATTCCACATTCAAAACAGGGAAAAATTAATACGTTGAAAGTTAAACTCACAAGCATTTGAGGTGTGCTCTGCTTTTGCGATAAGAAAACTTATGAAGAATTTATCTCCACAATGTGCACGAGCAATCTTAAATGAATGCTTAGTTTGTACGAGGAGATAATTTGTTTGGACGGCTTGCCACCGAGGTCATTTCTGTTTGTCAAGTGTGATTCATCCATGTGAACGCGATAACTTATATTCAGCTATCTGTTGAATATAGGTCCGTTTTAATATGCGATTCTATAGATGTACTTACAGCCAAATCATATTGTTTTCCATTAAAGCTGATTGATTTTTCCAACAGGTGAACGATACAGGGAGTACCTAGCCTATTTTCGGATACGTAGACATTACGTAGGTATATTGATAAAGTACGTACAGTTCAATCGACGCTACAAGCGGTCAGTCCGGTAGGTGCTAATGCAAAAAACTTGTAGCGCGGCAAATATTTGTGAGGGCGTAGCAAACCAGCAGGGATGAGGTGTGGACGAGGCGAGGCGGGGACCGACAGGGTTGACAATTCAATCATGACGTGTATTATTTTCGTCGCGACACGATGTTTCACTCTCCACATCATTCCGAAAATATTTAGGCAACATTCGGAAATGGTTTGAAGGTAAGCTTATAAATAAGCATTGTATTTTCAGTTTTGCTAGCAGGTACTGCAGGTGTACGTTTATAATTTTAGCAACGATTAGGGTTGCTAAAAATGTGCGAATTAACACTCCAATCATTCAAGGAAATATGGACTGTTTCCAATAGCAAATGCAGATGTGCATCGATGTGTCAAAATGCAGCCCTATCGGTAATTGCATTGCCAATATCGGCAACATGCGCCGGGCGATCTTCGCACTTCGAGGCTCTTCATCTGCTCGGCCTAGCTTCGACGCAATCATTGCAATTTCCGAATTCTACATACACTCCGGTTATCGAATTATCTCGACCAAATTGCACGCTACTCCCCAACCCTGATCACAAATAAAGATCCTATAAAGATAAATAAAATCGTCAAATTGGAAAGAGTACAGTAACCTCGTATTGAACACCACGGGTGGTGGTTATAAAAATCGATCTATTGACATCATTTTGATCGCATCTGGGAACTAATTACTAGAATTACTAGTAAGAGTGGTAAGCTTGATAAAACCTAACAAATTGCGTATAAAAGTATCAGTACCAAACAAAGTTATATTATACCGAAAAACTAAAATACATAGTTGCGTCTGAGATGGTTTTCTATCGAAATCACTTTGATGATGTACAAAAAACACTCGTAAGACATAAACAAACATCGTCTAGAAATAAACTGATACGCATCGTTGCAGTCACGACCAATGACTGCGAATTCGTGTACCTGTTACCTGCACATTGTACTACGACAGTTTATTAGTATTTATTACTTAAGATACGGTGTGATTATGTATTCGTAACAAGATTGGTCAATCATAAATAGCGCCTACGACGTATTAGCACACAAATTCAAGTGTAGCACAGCGTCGATAGCTGCGTAAATGAATAACTCGTTTGCATTGTGTACTAAAAACATTTTGAGTAGGATATATATAAATAAGCAGTTGTATTTAACAAGATACTGAGCTGAAACAGCTAATATTTCTGATGATGATAGCGATAATTTATAATTACCGTCTTCAAATTGCAATCTTGCAACCTTGCAGGAGGAACACCGGCCGCCGGTTGTTGACCTGTTCGGTTAAAAATACCCGCGTCTCCCTCTTACGCCAGGTCAAGGGTATTACGCTACTTAATGCTGCATGCTTCTTAACATCTTACCCGGTTCGCGGCGGTCATTAAAGCCACGGATTTTAGGCCCGCAATGAGCATAATTTCGTCTTTTGAAACATTATTATGGGTCTTGTGTCCGTGACAATCTTTTCTTTCTTTTTGTTATTTGACGCATCATGATGGGTCACCAAATGAGATGACATTTTCAACTTTATTTGTTTCTCCAAATCTTTGAAAATTGCTCCAGCTCCTTAGGTATCTAACAACCTGACTATAAAGGTATTAATAATGTCCTAAATTTATTATATGAATGGCGTAACACATTTTGGGGATTAGTGTTCTTTCAGTGAATCATTATATTGCTAGTTGTCGACCTTGATAAGTATCAACCACTTAGCTGAAGAAGTGCTGCGGTCAAAGGTGCTCTCCACACACATATCTACAACTAAGTATTTGTATTATGAGGCCGTGTTAGTGTCTTCTGATCTACTTAATGATAGTTTAAAGTGATATCTGTTCGCCCTATAAGGTAAGAAGAGCGTGAAGATGAGGAGTAAGTAAAATAAAATTAATTACACATAAACATTAATTCTTGGCCGGGAGTTTAAATGTTAAGATCTACTCACGAATGGAGGAAAGTTATCATTTCGTGGATCTGCGAGACTCTTCATCACGACACAAATCGTGAGAGAAAGACGAGAGCCACCAGATAAACAAACAACAGCACCGTGTTGACTGAATGAAAGTAAGGGATCGATTTGAGAATTGAACGTTTTAGAAAAAATTAGATTATATTTGAGAAGAGAGAATATTTGTTGGCACTGACACGGATTGAAAATCTGTCAATGAGTTTGCTGGGTGTAGATTTCAAATGGTTGACAATGACAAGCAAGCGGTGCTTTCTCGTAGACGAAGTGCGTCGGTGGGCGCCCGCCTGCGCCTCCTTTACATACAATCATACAATGCAAGCGCCCCACAGCCTAGCGCGGCACAATGCCCTGTGGCAGCCCACATCGCGATTGTCTGACTCACCGCGGCGCCGCGACGCATTCGGGCTTGTTTACACTCAATAAGATTAATAACACTCTCAAAAGTCGTTCCGTGAGGGATTTGATACATTAATTGGCGAAATCCACTGCGAAATCCGCGCGAGAGTTTACGATCAGACGCAAGATTTAAATTGTGCATTCCGATATCTCCGCAATGCCATCAATAACAGAAACTGTGTTTGTGAAATGTATTTTTATTGACGAAACATATCGGTATGTCACAAGAAACACATGTTGCGTCAAATATACTTCAGACTATAATTTTTTTGTTTCAAAACACGAAGTAATATTTTCACGCTTGAATTTCACACGGTTTGAAATAATGGACAATTTTGAAATAAAGTGGGCATGGTTCGATCCTTATCAAGCCCTTACAAATACTGTTTAAAAAGACATGAAAAATAATTAAATAATGTGTTTATCTAAATCAATGTCTCAATCTAAACCACATAGAACTACCTCACGGCCCAGTGAAGCACGGTTGTAGCTTGTACATTAAATGAGCCGCAACGGAATTAGGTATATACATATTCACACATAAAGGTAATGTAAGTTGTTGAGTAAGTTACTCAACAAAACGCTTTTGCTAAAGAAATATTACGCAGCCAGGTGGTGATTCACCGCCAAGCTGTAATTGTTAAGTACAAAAACAAGGTTCGATAACAATAAGTTAATCGTTTCGGCCAATTAATCTATTAAATTTAAAAACATCCGTCCTGATGGATTATGTGTTTGTTTCAGAACCTCAGAAGAGAAACAAAAGTGGTTGCAACAAGAATGTAGAAGTAAATCACGGAAAAGTATGTAGGCTGTTCGCTGATGTGGCTAAGTCAAACAAAGGTGATGAAATGGGCAACAAAAAGAATATTAAAGTCGCAGTCACATTTAGAAGTTGAAATATAAAATTGTTGATTGTAAAGTAAGCAGCGGAAACTGCAAGCCGGCCGGTGTTGTAGCCAGTATCCTGTGTGACGGGGCACGTACATTCGCAAATTTTATGAAACTACATATACCACAACCGCAGGCGCGAAGATTTCGCTAAAAATAAACATTTATTATGGGGCTTTATATCCTACGTACGTAGGTACATCTCTGATCTCTCTGATGGTACTCTTTGATCGTCCATTTTATACACAGTTTCGTGAAAGGTACTGTTTTCATAAACACGATGTGAAATTATTTTAAGTTACGTGTGATAAAGTGTTACATGCTTGTTTTTTTATTTATAATATCGTCATTTCAAGTTTTTTGTTAACGATTTGTCAATTTTCATTTTGTGTCTTTGAAAGTTATGTATATCAAAGCTTCCTCCACTCACTTAAGTAACCCATGTAACTGTTTTGTACTTTCTAATTAGTACTAATCTTAAATTAAGGGTGTAGTAGACGCGTTGATTCCTGCAATTACAGTTCATAAATCAAATCATTTCTAATGAGCATTATGAAAAATGTTTCCGGTTTTACAATGAGCACCATATGAGCGGTTAGAATGTTGAAAACTGTAGATGTTCAGGTTTATCAATCAAGTAAACCTCATAAACAAGTGCTGAACATGGGGTTCCTGCACACACCGTTACAAAGAATGGTTTTGCGAAGGGAAATGGTCATAATCACTTGGTGGATTGTTGATGGTATCCGCTTGAGAGACCCTACAAGAGAGCATTTATCATGTAGCTTAGCTAGAAAGTATTTTCTAGAGCATATTTTTTTCAGTGCAAGGCAACACTTGAATCGCTTTAGATTAATGCAAAAGTTGCTATGGCTTTGGGTGAATCTATGCAACTATTGTAATGGCACATAATTCATGATGAAATAGTTGCGGAAAGAAGAAATTACTGGAATAGACAAATCCTAATCAAAACCAACGAGGAGCTTCAGCCAATTCCTTACAAACATGGTAAGAATTGAACTACACGGCCTTTTAAGATCATTGGTATAACATCGCCATGTATTCTTATTAAGTCGTTAGCCCATACTTGTATCCAATAACGTAATTACGAAGCGTGATGTAATGATAGTCTACATAGCATAGCACAATGATCGAAACCGTGGGAATTCGTGGAATGTTTTGATAACATCGGCCGGGCGGAGCGGACTCGAGCTAGAACTAAGGCTAGGGACAAATCGGCGTGGAAAAATGAAAACACATAGAAGGAAAAATTCGTACGCGTTATTCTGCTGATAGTCTCAACATCACAGACGCGCGGGGTTTTTGGCAAATATATAATTATATAAGGAATTTATGCGAAAAATTCTTGCTGGAGGGGCGCTGCGTTTTTTTTTTTGGCTCATGTTTGTCCCTAGCTTAATAAGTCATAAGTCATTTATTCATTAACAATAAATTGTATCCGAAATTACATGGTTTAAAAAGAATATTAAATTATACGTAATAAACACTAAACAATAAACACTAAACAATCACAACAATGCATAAATACAACATAATAGGAATTATATTATAAATATTCAACAGCAAATAGGCACTTATTCAATAGGAAACTTTTAAGTTGCTTTTTAAAAGAGCTTGGGTAGATAGCGCTTTTTATATCTAGAGGCAACTTATTAAATAATATAACCGATTGATATTTGGGACTGTGCCTCACAATATTCAAACTAGGTTGTACCTTGTAGCTTATAATATCTTGTCTACGTGTGGGCCCTCCCTTATCTGACGTTCATCTGCTGTCTCATATTCGTGTATATATTTGGCCATGTTACTAAGAAGCACAAATACGTAAATGCTCGGCACTGTAAGTATATTCAGATTAATGAAATGTTCACGACAATTCTCTCTTTGCGGGATAACGGACTAATGTCCGTATTGCGCGTCTTTGTAACATAAACGCTCTATTGATATTATAGTCATAACTTTTACCTCAAAACATTATACTATACCTAATTTTTGATTCTACCAACGCGAAATATACCATTTTCAATTGCTCAATGCTAATTTCTGTTCTAAGTGCTCTTAAAGTATAAAATGCGGAACAAACTGATGCATTTATAGCATTTAATTCTGTTTTCCAATTTAGTTGCTCGTCTATATGTATGCCTAAGAATGTTACTTCCTTGACGAGGACAATTTTGTCATCATTCAAAACAACCTCTAAATCGTCCTCATTACGGGCTGTCGTTCTATACAATAGTAATTTGGTATTTGTGGTGTTGATTAACAATTTGTTCATAGTGAACCACACGTGAAATGCGCATTTACAGTCTCTGCTAATTTATCAATGTCATTCGCTGCTACTATGGGATTAGTGTCATCAGCAAAAATTACTATTTATGTATGTCAGGTAAAATTGTGTCATGTAATTAATTAAGTCATTAATAAATAAGATAAATAAAACAGGCCCCAATATAGATCCTTGCGGGACACCCGTAGTCATCATTAGTGTTGCTGATTTAAAAACTTTTTTGGAGCCATCTTATATTTTGTCAATTTCTATGAACATTTTTCTGTTTTTGAGATAAGAAGAGAATAATTCCAGGGCCTTACCTCTTATACCATAATGCGCCACTTTTGTAAGAAGTATGTCTAGGTCATAAGTGTCAAACGCGGAACTTAAGTCAAGAAAAAATCCGGCCACTCTCATTTTATTGTTTAACTTGCCAATACGTCATCATGTAAAGTATATATGGCGTCGGAAGTGCCAACACCTTTTTGATTACCGAACTGTCTTCGGTTTAGAACACAATTTCACACAAGTGAGCTAAAAGTCGTTTTTTATGAAATTTTCAAATATTTTTGACAGGACTGTTAGCAAGGAGATAGGCCTATAGTTTTTAGGATCGGTTCTACTACCTTTTTAGACACATATTACAGGTATTACGTATAGTATTCTTCGCATTAAGTCTGCATCAATAGATATACAACGTGTAACAGAATAAACGCAAGACCTGAAAGTAGTTCGCTCAGAATCAGCTTCTGAATCCATATCCGTCATTGTTTATGTGTTATTTTTTCCTGGAAAAATCTTTAATTTACCTGAAATTAGTACCACCGCGTCGTAAAAAGGTAATACAATATTTGATTTAATGAAATTTAAGCCTTATCACAAAGGAATAAAGCCTTTTCAAAGGCACGACCGAATTTGCAATTCACTCATGGTTATGTGTCGGCATCTACACCGCCACATGCGTACAACGCATCACACTGACGTCACAGACATCCTGCATCGCGCAATCAGGGTTTACCGCGCAGCTAGCATATATACAACTTCCCGACAACAATCATCGGGCAGGTGCCCACCAGATAAGACATCCATCTGGTCGGAGGATCCTCCCTTTTCCAAAGCGTATGAGTGAACTTTACACCCTGTTCCTCATATCTCTAAAGTTATCCTATGTGTAAAGCGCTTTTAATAAAATAGTCTATTTAAGGAAAATAAACCTTATTCCAAAGCAGTACGTCTTATTTAAATGCAAAACCGAATTCGTAGTTCGATCATAGCTTTCTTACAGACATAAACATTGCTTTTTATTACATTTAAGCTTGTCCTGTTAAAAAAGAAGTTAATTTAAGGCAATTTAGATCTTATCTCAAAAAAATAAAGCTTTTTTAATTGCGCGACCAAATTTGTAGATCGTTTTACACATTCGTTAGTTCAGAAAAGCCAAAATATTAGAACATTTGTAGTACTTTTTCTGCAAATGAAAGATTAATGTGAAAGAGCGAGATGTATTAATTTGCCGACTTACACCTTTGACGTTTGACCGACGCACGCGCCGCCACCGCCCGCCTCACATCAAAGGATTTGTTATTCTCCGGCAGCGACAAGTGTTCCCGAATTTAATTTTTGTTGCTGTCACATTGGCATTCCAATACACCAATATTCAGTACACGGAGATGGTCACTGTTTTTTTTTTTTAATAATAACAAGCAACAATATCAAACTATTTTGACGAAAACCCAGAGAAGAGTACAAGAGAAGCAGCGCCATTATTCGACTGCAGCCACATGTACGTGTGGCGAACGTTACGCGCTGATGATGAACTGCCGTATCACCTGCGACGTTGTCAGGAGCTGACGCCGAACGACTACTTACGACGTCTGGAATTTAGTAGATGGTTGTTAGAGAACTGGCAAGGAAACATCATCTGGACGGACAAGAGCACCTTCACGCGAGTTGGCATTTACAACCAGCATAACCAGCATTTGTGGAGACATGAGAATCCACATGCATGCCGTATTTATTTAGTTTATTAAGGCCCCCACAAACAGGCGCGACGCCACAGCACGACACAGAGGCACCGCGTGTCGCGCTGCGGCGTCGCGCCAGTGTATACGAGACTTTACGTGTGTTCTGTACGTAATGTTCGGTCATTGAACTAACGTACACACATACCTAGTGCGTACTCCTACTCTTGCAGTGCTTACCTACCTAGCCGGCTGGCAGGCACATGAGTGCGTGCGCTATTAATGTGGGTACAGATCGAGTAGTGCGCTCAAACGTTTTATGTTTAATCAGGACAACTATGTTTTAAAAATTGCTCGGTGTGGTTTATTTTAATTAAATTACATATGTTATTTTACTCTTATAATTTAATATTCTAATTGGGGTGTATGAGCTCTTGCGTTCATTCTGTTACACGTTGTATTTTTGCGTGATACACGAACGCGTACAGATAACTGCGTGCAGAAGGCCGAGGCCGAGAGAAATCGATTCTAGCATCACAATGCTCCATTGGGGTCAAAAAAATACAAAATATTAAAAATACCCATGTACTTTTTATTATTTTTCTCAACACTTATCAATTACTGAGTACCTCCAACACAAATCAATTTGTAAAAGTTCAATTGCCAGGGAATAAAACATGACGGCTAAATGATATAGATAAATTGTTAAAAAAACTAAGCTCTGCAGCATATGCCGTTAGAAAAATTCGTAATCTAACTGATTTAGAGACAGACCGTTTAGTATACTTTGGTTATTTTCATAGTGTGATGTCGTTATATTCTTTTGTGGGGAAATGCCGCCGATATTCAAACAATTTTTGTTTTACAAAAAAGGGCAATTCGTTAAATTTATAAATTAAGTCCCAGACACTCCCTCAGAGACAAATTTAAAGAGATATTGTTGACACAGATATTGTTGATGTTTAATTTGCTATTAAATTTTATTTTTTCTATATTCGTACCTTTTTAGATAAACAATGACATGTATATATTTTACTGTATAAAGTATAATATTGTTTTAATTTTTGTGAATGTGAGGACTATGTGGGTCATTGTATTTTCTTTTTTTCTTTTAATGATGGTCTGGCTGCAATAATGCGTGCACTGACTGGACAGGTCCACTCAAATCCGTGTGATTGTTTCCTCAAAAGACCATTTCAGACACCAGTCTACATGGTCCTCATATGATATGACCAAGATTATTTTCGGATTTTTATTTACACTTTGACATTTACACACTTGGACTTTATGTATACAATGACATGTTAATTAATTTACTTTGTAAAGTATTATATTATTTTAATTACTGTGAATGTAAAGACAGTGGATTTGTCTTTTTTTTGCATTTTTTTTTTATTAGTTTTATTCATGGTCTGGCAGTTTGAGTACCTAATTTATGCGGCCTACCCAAATTTCCTTTCCTTGGTCATGTTCGTCGAATCGTTTAGCTCCTTTAGTTCTGTATTGAGCTGCATGACAACTGACAAATGCGTGCACTGACTGGACAGGTCCACTCATTCTGTGTGGTTCTTCCCTCAAAAGACCATTTCAGACTTCAATCCCATGTGGATTGATGTCTTCACATGACCTGACCAAGATTATGTCTGGATTTTAAAAGAAACTGTGACCTCTGAGTTTGTTTCGGCCTTTCTTCTCAGAGTAGTCAGATAGGAAACGCCGAATTCATCTACTTTTAAAATACAATTGACGTCTAAAAGTGTTTGTAAAAACCTACTTACTGAAAGAAAATCATTTATCATTTACATAAATAATGAGTTTTTTTCTGCTATGAGATTTATTAAATATTACAAATGACCTGACCAAGATTATGTCTGGATTTTAAAATAGGAAACGCCGATCTCATCTAGTTTTTAAAATATGATTGACGTGTAAAGTTTTTGTACAAACCTACTTACAGAAATAAATAATTTATCAATGATTTTGATACTTGATAAAAAACTTCGATTTCTCATTTCCTCAAAAGTTGCTATTTGTAATTCTACGAATCGCAACAGCAGTCTACTGGACGCGGGAATTCAATTTTACCGCAAATAAAACAATAGCGTACGAAGTGGAACGTAACCGTTCACCTAGTGAACGTTGAATTTTTGTTGCCTATTTCAATCGTCCTACAACTACAAGGTCAAAAGAACAAAGTTTCTAGTACATAATTCAATAGTGACTTTGTGACCCAAAAGTCTTTCGGCTGAAGATCAGACGAAAGTCAAGTAGATAAACCGTTGCCAAATTACTTAGACTTAGTGTTAAGTAAACAAAGACTTGAGATCTTTTATCAAAATTATATAATTCTTCAAAAACCAATTGATAATCCTTATAAATTTAAAGCTTCTTCAACAACAGCATAAATTTGAATAAAATCTCGAAATGAAATTATTTAAGACAGAACGTACATTCACACAGTAAATACTCTCCAAGCCGTTCGCAAGAACATCGGCCATGCCAGTTCTGTCTGACCCTCTGAAAAGGCTATAATTAATGGTTCAGTTACCAGACACGTTCGTTTTGATTAAAAGATACTAAGTTGTCAGCGTAGCTATTATCTTACGAGTGGGCACTTTAGCGAGCGTCCAGATCCAGTTCCTAAGTTAAAAATATCTCGCATCAAGATTTGCTAAGCCACGTAATCTAGCTGAGGCTAAAAACTCCGGCAATGGATTTTCGATTGCCATTTATCTTGGTATTCACCAAATCGGGGCTAAGCTACGCAGGAAAACACAAAATGGACATTCATTTAGCAGCACTTGATTTATTGGTTCAATGTTAAAGTATAATTTCGTGCCTGAATTAATAAGGCACTCTTTAATTAGGACTACATTGAAGTTAAAATATTCGGAATTTTGGACCAGTCCCACCCAGTAATAAATATTTAGGTGGTATTAGGAAAACGATACATTTACGCACAATGGTCCTCATGAAGGACTAAGTGCGAAAACCAAAACCCAAAAGAAGAAGAAAACGATACATTTTCTCTTTGTTAAACTGTCTTACAACAGGGAATTACATGATACAGCTTAATAAAATGTGATTGAAAGTTAAATAGAAATGGAAGCAAAAGTGTAAGCAGACACGGGTCGTGACGATTAAATTACAAAAGAAAGTATCTCGTCACACCTCATACAGACAGAAATAATCTAGTTGTAAGATTGGATGCGTTCAAGAAATCCGGTTTTAAATAAAATTGTGGCGTCGTCTCCAGCAGCGAAGTGCATTGGTAAAGCACTGACAGAATTATCGAAGCGTTCGCAGTGTGGGGAGAAGGTTATTTCTGTACATTTTGCGAGAACTGACGTTAACATCCAAGATATTACGGCCGGCATAACTTGTGAAACATCGGCCATGCTGCGGACAACGGTCATCGCTCCAGATGGATCCTAAGCTACAATCGGGATTTACACATTTGGACACGTAAGATATAATGTAATAAACACCAGATTTTCGTTGAAAATCCTAAGTAATCTCAAGTTTCCTTGCACATGACAAAAACAAATAAAACAGCCGCACTTAAAATACAAAATGACTTACACCAGTGTTGAGCACTTCAAAGCGCAGTTTAACTGCTTACTTTGAACGTTTCTAAATAGGAGCCATAAACATTTGATGGCAAGCTATTGCTTTTTATCCTTTTATCAAAAAAATACCCGACATCCTGCGATTTACAAGAAATTGAAAATGCATAAGGAAAGTAAACTGTCGACTTTTTTCAGACAAGAGGCTTTTTATAGTTACACCAGTATAACTTACGCAAACCGGTTTTAAAAACTCTTCGCCAAAAGTAAAGATTAGCATCACCGATTATTTCGTCTGTATCGTCACATAAATCAAGGACAAGTTATTGCAGTTACGACAGACTGGCAGGCTGTGCTGCACTGGTGGTAAGTACATTACGAAACCTGCACGCAACGGTGTGCCAACAAAAACTTTCTGCCGAAAGCCGACCAACTGGTACTTTTCAATCTGAGAAATCATGTCCTTCTAGGGAATCGAGAGACATGCAAGTACTTCTTGGGAACATTGGAGCGAGAAAGTATTAGGTACAATTGAAATATACGAATCGTAGCAAGCATTTAGGTAATATTTATATAGTCGTATAATGTAAGTAGGAGGGCGACGCAAATGGAGCGTGCCTCGATGCTCGCTTCCACTCGCATATAAACACGTGGAATGCAAAAAGGCCACAAGAATCACGGAAGAATGCGTCGCCGCTCCGATGACGCCTGTTCTATGCAGATACCAGAACAAACTAAATTTGAATTCACTCATGCACAAGTACGCATTCACACTTGGCATTTTCACATAGCTTATTTGAACTCTGAACGTATTATTTTAATTAATTTGGGGATATTCTGTTCCATTATCAGTACTGAAGCGTTCCCACACTTTAATACGGTATAGTTAAAGCGCGTGGTGATGTCATGGATTAATTAAAGGAATTTTACAATGACAGCGACACTCGAGAGGGCTCGCCTCTACATGTAAAAATGTAGCCGCACGTTAATTGCAAACCACCGGTTTGTCGCCATCATGGGCAGAGCCGGCTTTAACTACGTGAGAGTGATAGGACATACCATTTTTTATGTCTTTTATAATTAGTGAATAAAAATGAATGAAAGAACAGAAGTGCAAAAGTAGAACAGGGTTCAGTGGGTTGCCAAATTGTTACATCATACTATAGTTAATCAAATGTGTTAAAAACTGTCTCTTCGTAAGTTCCTAGTGTTTTCTAAGCTTATAAGACAAAACAAACTTATGAAAGAGAAAAGCAAAAATACAGAACGTACAGCGCCATCCAATTTTCGCACTGAAACTTTCCTATATGTGCCCATCTCGGTTTCAGAACCCAATGTTAGCTGCATGTATTTTTTTCCCTAAGTATTATTCCATTATAACTCAATATTTCCCAGAAAAGTACGTGCCTAAACATTAACGGGGCAACTTTACCTGTAAAAGAAGTAAGTGTTAGTAATGTTTATTATAACCATGGAGCAATGACGTGTTGGAGTAAAAATTGTAACAATATGTTTTAAGAGTTTTAACAGAACATACCGTAATTGTGAATCATATCATGATTATAATTATGAATCTGATGTACTTCAGATTTAATGACAAATAAAAGCTTCGCAAAAAATATACACGAAAGGCCAAATCTTCTGTGTATATTTAAGTCAATGTTTTGGTAAAATTCCTTGTAAATATAAAATTCTGCAGTTAAACTCGTCTTGCTTATTTATTTCCTCGAAAAAAACACATCCAATTTATTTGGTGACCTAATGTTCTGAATGAATCACTAAAGCATGCGACTCTATTTGTTGACTCCACCCAACTGAATGATGAATTGTTCTCGCTAAATTATTGAGGATAACACATGGGTTATTTTTAGCACCCCAAGAAATGGTCAGAGTCGAATTTGATTCACCGACTAAGAAGATATACACAGTATAAAGAAACCGACGTATCTATAGATCGAAGGAATATATGGCTGGTATATAGTATGCCCACTGAATTAACATACTTTGGCGTTCCAAATGGAAAGTAGTGAATACTGAAAATGACTCAGCGAGGGTTACGTGTCGGGTCAGGAGGATGGCGAATATGTGGGCGTGGAGCTAACTTGTAACAGAACCTGTTTGGGTCATGCAACTCATGCGCTTCTATATAAATCCTCGAGCTTTTCTGCAATCGACTAAATGCAGGCATAAATGTATAAACCGAGACCGGGAGATGGCCTTCGGCTATTTATATCTCCTTAAATATTCCTTTCTCTTTGATAATAAAAACAAATCACACGGCAAATGCTAATAAAGCGGGCATACACCCAACAATGAGTATTACCGTTTTACTAAATGAGATAACAAGAACAGATAAGGAGACGTTAAACGATAAATAGTAATTGGAAAATTACACGTTACCGCGTTCGCGTTGTCTATAAAACTTTATAAATAAAGTATCATCGCAGCAATTTCCTTGAGGGATAAGAAATCAATAATTAGTGAAGCTTCATATCAACATTGCTTGCATCAAGAGTACTTCGTGCATGTTATGTAAACTAACGTAATGTAGTGTGCGATGTGATGAGTGATGCCATCAATCATGTCCTCAAGCATACGTATAAGCCTACATATAGAGATTAACCTACCACGTACAGATGTAGTTAGAAAATTATTTAGACCCCGAACTATAGATACATCGTCTACACATAATTAGAACATAATTTTCTTGTTCGACACATATCACCGGCGAGTTATCACCCATTCACAGCAACAAGCTCGCCAAAGATCGGATAATAATTAACGGCGAGCTTTCAAAGTGGAGTGCAGTAAGATATTCAGGCAGCCTACGCCGGTTTTATCCCGCAAGTGTCGCGTGGGAGGACAGCGTGAGTTATCCTGCAGACTCGCAGTAACTAGCCACACGATAACACTGCCAATACCACTCCTTAAACATATACATTACAATTAAACTACTACTTAAAACCCCGGCTTTATTAATGCTCATAATGAAAGCCATTCTGTAAACTGTCAAAAATGTTCGAGTTGAATAACTACGCCGATCGTGGGCCGAATGTGGGAGTTCGAAATTGATACTGAAATCAAGTTCCGTTTCGTTAAGCAGAGAACGTTATTTAGTAGTCCATTGTTTTTCGAAAAAGCTTCATTGTTCTGTGTCGAAATAGATACAAGTTTCTCATTGCATCGATGCCAGCATAATGTAATTAATTTTAATTCTGTGAAACCTGTACGACGAGCAACGACGCGAAGTAATGCAGTCAATGAGCTACGAGAATATTATAGCAGACAAAACATTGATTTAGATATCATCGCCAAAAGTTAATGGAGGTAATATGTCAATTATGTCAACAGTATCCGAGGTTTCAATGGCGTTTATCTACTGGCGTTAAATTTGCAATTTGATATCCACTACTTAATACCATTAACAGCTCGACTAATCTTGTAGCAATTTAAGTGCAGAATTGAGTAAGCAAGACCTATATATGGGGCCAAGCACCACCACAATACACAATAGATAACCAATAATAGCGAATATAATGTTGAATCATACATGTAGAGAAGTTAACATTTCTAGGATTGGTATTCAGGGCGCATCTTACGACGTGTAATACCAACAAATTATTAAACTAAGTTCCAAATGCGCTACACATTCCGGCGTACATCAACTCCGGTCAACGACTTCGATGAAATCGGATGCAAGTGTTTCGCATCTTATTACAATAACATGTTACAGATACAATATACTGAATGAAAGGAAAACGTAGGTCAATCGAATGTTTATATGTGTTGTAAACCAACAAAATACAAAGACTTCTAGCCTGGTTGTAGAAAGCCGTAGGTACTCGAGGTATTGTAATCTTCAATGCATCACGTTTCACTACTCGGACCTAGAGTTGGAGCATATAGCAGAAAAGTAAGATTTGTAGCAAATGTGTATAATTTTTACGTGGGTATCATTGCAATTGAAATTGCGGTGGTGATGTGCGTTCTGCAACCACGTAGTAGAAAGTAGAAAATGGGGCGAGAGGGCAAATCGCAAACAAGCTTGACGTCACTCGGCTGATTCATCCAATGCATGTAGAATTTCCAAAGAAATCCTCAGCCATAATGTACGGGTCAATAAAGTTGGAAGATACCCATAGTAAACTGATTGCAAGAGCATAAGAGTATGTACCAGTTTTTACAACACTCCAAAACAAGATCGTGACGGCATTTACTGCAGCGAGTGTAGGTCCTTTCACAGCGAGGCGCGTGACATTTAAAGTTACCCGTGACATGATTCACGATTTCGTCTCTCAGTTACTAAATAGAACTTTATAGCTTTTTAGACGAGGGTTTGTGAGCAACCACTTGTTTCTTCAGCCTGATTTCTAACCGCACGACCAGACAAAATTTCAGATAGAATAGACAAAATGACAGATTTCTTTTATTCATGTTCATTCTGTCATTTGTCTATTCTTCCGTCGACAAAACTCGTTTCTGGTGGTCATGCTGGACCACCATGGTACCATGGACCATGCTCAGACAATAAGGACGGTAATTAGTGGTAATTCGAATGCGTATTTTCACGAATGATACATACGGATCACATTTACAAAAGAAACATTACTGGTATTGCTTTAACTTATTCCTGTTTAGCCTTGTATATCAAGAAATCATTATCTCTAATAAGAAAAACAGAAAATCTAGAGTTTTCACGGAATTAGCGGTTAGTCAGTCGTACCGGTAATAAACTTTTTATATTACTTCTTACAATCCTAACCGACCTCAGTAGTTTATAGAAAAAGGTTTTCCTTTATTGGTAGATGGAGACGTGCAACACTGCATCGAAACAACAATTGGGGATTGACCTTCAATTGTTGCCAATAGATTTGGATAATCGTCCGTGGTGTCAGTAGCAGTAGTGACCGGAGCCGGCTGCCGGTGGAAATTCCGGGTCGAACGTTCCAGACTGTCAAAAACACAATACGGAAGGATGTTGTGACAGAAGCCAGAAGGCTACTCCGATTAATTCGTATGATAATAACTTAATTAATCCGGCTGGAAGAGAAAAATTTAGCTCTAAACGCACCTTACCTTTCCTTAATCCTGCCCTTAACGTTCTCACTGTTAGGACACAGGCATTCATGCCACCACGAGGGCCCAGAGCTGGTTGGTAGATGTCACATGTCTGCGAATTTTTGGTTCTAGGACATGCCGGTTTCCTCACGATATTTTCCTTCGCCGTTTTAAGAGCATTGGTGATAAATAGATTTTACACAAACTAAAGCGCGGGTTCGAAACGACCTACAACTCCTAAGTTTCGGCCGTTACCACTGGGTCACCACAGCTCCCCAACGCACCAATTTGATAATTTTGCCTTTAGTGACTAAGGGTCGATTGGCACGTGACGACTCTTAGAAGACGGCGCGATGCTGGTCGCTCCGCATGCTGTCGTAATTGCAGCCATTAAGATGAGTCACGCTTAGCGAAGCGCCTGGTCTCCGCCTATTTTATCAAACGCAATCGTTAGATCGACGCCTCTCTGCACACTTCTTTCACTGTTCTATGTAACGTTTATTAACTATTCATTCGATTTGAAAGAAATTGTAAATTGGCGCTTTGTTGGTAATGTGTTCTAAGTTTTTGTCTTACAATAAACGTGTCCTGGGATTACTGTTTTGACCTTCACTGGTGGTTGATAGCAGGCCAGTGGGCAGTGTGCAGAGTTGCTGCAGCCGCAGAGAAAGCGTCGGTCGTTGTCGTTTCCGCGCGAAGGCCTCCGGTAATGGCGAGTCGAAGCCACGCTCCCCACGGATGACGTCAGCGCGACTAATTAGCAGGCAAGCGAACGCCACACGCTCATCCAGCAGTGCTTTGCGCAGCTCGCAGGAAATCGCCGCTTACATCATCTTGCTACGTGACCCGCCTGATACTCTATTGTCTATCTATTAGGTATACCTAAATAAGCAGTGTTATACTGACTAAAAAAGTGAGTAATAAAATCGTCTTTTAAGGAACTATTGTTCCTTATAAGACAATTTTATTACTCATTTTTTTATTGTAAATCCACATATTTTTTTGTTGAGTAACAGATGTAAACGAAATGTTCAGATCAATTAATTGGAGGGTAGGTTTGTATGTTTTTAATCGTAGCACACAAGCATGTTCTGACCAAATAACATTAAATTGCATAGCAAAAAGAAGGCTGAGAAAAAACGGCGACCAGTCGTCGCGACGCTCGGCGTCCCGCGCGCTTCGTCGCTTTCAGTGTGGAGACGCATGGATGTGTAATTTATTATTTTTATCAATTTCAATTTTCGATGAATGACCCAGAGTTTGATGGAAGTGCGTTTTACACAGTTCAAAAGCTTGAAAGACACATACTATAGTTAGCTTTCCAAAGAGGGCAGAAAAGCTCCCGAGAGTCCAGCTGCTGTCTCAAGCGTGCGTGATAAGTGAAGACTGTAGTTACTACAAAAGGTAGAACAAGACACAACAGAACAATACTGTTGTCTTGTTGTCGGCCGAATGTCTACCGTCCTTTTGACAAAACTAAGAAATAGTTAAGACACCTACATTTTGATTTCAATTTGTCAACGAGTATCAATCTCGGTCCTACTACACCACAAATTGGCTTTAGTGGACACACGTAGACTTTGTGGGCTTTCTGTGTTCCGTCAAGGGGATACTGAGGCATCAATCACCCTCGACTCTTTTGAAGTGCGCCCCACGCCTGAATCGTTATTGACCAACGTAGCTACTATCAATCTTGTCACTTCTCCTCTTTCTAATAACATCTCGAGTGACAGACAAAATGAAATCAGGCTGCTGAACTGTTTCGGGGAAACGTTTACTATGAAGCGATGTTTACACCTAACTACTGACAGGACCTTTACGCTTCCTAAACATCTTGTAGATACTGACATTTCCTATGAGAGGTGCAAAGCGACGATAAAACAGGGCGTGAAGGAAGGCCTCTAAATATGGCACGTTTATAAATAGCTCGTGACGATCTCCAGATTTTGAGCGAAATAAGCCGGCAGGCGTACAGTACGAGAGAAACAAAATAAAATATCACGTGACATATGACAGGCACTAATTTAAGTCCCCGACTGGCGCGGAGGGCCAGTAAATCAAGCCGCTCCCGTGCACGAAATGTAAATATGGGTATGAGCGAGCACGCCCCACAAGCAACAACACCTCGGATCGCGTTAATAAACCTGACACATGAATATTAATAATCACAATTTTGCCGTCACGTATCCTGTCATTAGGAAAAAACTTAAGCACAAGATCATAGCGGCACAGCATTCGTGAAGAGTATACCAGGTGCGTTCTATTTATAGCTACATTATATTGTGCAAGTGTTCTTACTGGACATTTGAAACAACGGATAAGGACTTTTAAAAAACAACCTTCTGTTTCAAAAATAGGCTAAAAGGTAATCTTTTCAGCTTTTCTAACATGGGTCGTTACATAATTTACAGATAGCGGATTTCAAATGAAGCTATTAAGATTTTATGTTACAACAATAAATTGCAACATAATATTTTATCTATCGCTTCAATTTCTTCCGGATTTAGTAATGTGTTCTTCACATGTAAGGATTACATAATTATTACGGAACAGTACGGACTACAGATAAACAACGCGTGGCATGGAAGGGAGCTGAGTTGTACCATGCTACGCGGAACACGTGTGGAACGCACGACTATTTTTAAGGAATGTAACACTTTTGTATAACTATAGATTTCACGTCTTAAATCGGAAGCAGTTTTACTTTCCCGAGGCACGCTTTTGTGTTGACTCTAAGTAACCTCCGTGAAAAAAAAAAACAAGTGCGACGTTAATGGTATTCTTAAAATATGGTGTTTTGATAGCAGTTGATGGCAGTTTTGGGTTTTTTATTGTTATGTCTTCCATGTTTGTTGCAGTCCGGTAATGATTGTCATGCGAAGGGAAACCCGATTTAAGCTCTTTGTTTTTTTTTTTCTATTCTATCATTAACTACATCTATGCAAATGCAAGCATCAGCAGCATCTGGTATGATTATACTTATGATATAAAATTTTGGTAATTTACATAAAATTATTCTTAATTACAAGATCACGTTTTAGCATGTCCATGAGTGTAGTAAGCCGGCAAAAAAAGAATGTACAAATAGAGTTAATTTATATCGAGTTAGTCTGGAGTCGCAGTCACGACTCGCTATACCAGACACCATTACTCACACGCGTATACAGTCCGATCGCGACCGGGATAAAGCAAACTACTTTATAAATATAAATAAAATCGCCGACAGTTATTATAAAACGAATTAATAAAATAAAGATAAACGCTAACCATTGGAAGCAAAGAATCAAAGTGCAGTGTCTTCAAATAAGTCACATAGTAACATCGGAAAAATGGTTTTTCCGTCTAAACGATTTTTGAGTGCTAATGCTGCAAGTACGTTTGTCTCCTTGAGTTAGTATAAGTACGTAATAGTTGTAGTTATGCAGGTAGTTGTCGGCAGCAATTAAAACTGAGATCCACTTCAGTACACTAATGAGCGGCCCAGTCAGCCTCCCCTCGCGATGTCGAAGCTGACTGGGCTCCGTTCGCGTTTGTTAGCTATAAAGCCAATTAATGTAAACGTTAGCACCGCCAGTTGCTTTCCACTTACTTTTACGAATAGACGCTAGAAATCTTGTCATTTTGGTTATTGTTTATCGATGACAAGACATAGAGGAAAGCCGCACTCGCGTGCCAGCGCACTCCAACGTGTGCCTCGAGTAAGATGATCCTCTTAACTATAAGAATATTGTCACGGCACACCACCTTTTGTTTGTTAAACACTTCAGTAGCCGATTTTTATTATATTATTTGCTTGTGGGTCTGTGACTAGAGTCGATTTAAGGCAAGGTTGCAAAACTCTCTAAAAGTAAATGTTTGCAAAAAATATTTTTTGGAAACATTTACAAGCGTTGTGTGAAGACAGAAACGTGAATTATAATAATTGGCTCGATAAAACAAAAACAAAGATGAAATAAAATCGGTATTTTAAACGTGTACCTTGAAGAGTTTCCACGAGGAAACCATGTAAAAGTTATATTAAAAGATGAGGCTTATTGTTATTAGGGCATGTTGAGAACACATTGTATAACTTGGTTAGTATTTTTATAATATGTAAGTCTATACAAAATCTAGCAGTTCAAGCGCTCGCACCGGCCGGATTGTGTGCCCGACGAGATGCACTACAAGACACCGCACTACAAGAGTGCTATAAGTGCAGCTCTACATGGAGCGCGTAATCAATATAAATAGTAGTCCGCGCCGGGGGACATTTCCTCACGTAGCAAGTCCATTGCCAGCCTTCATTCAGGGAACGTTGGGTACGTGCATGCAATCTTCAATATGCACCCATGCCCCATGGCCAGTCTACTACTCCAAAGACGTAATAAATCCGATGAGTAATACCGCCTCAAAATAAACAAAACATTGTGGTCACATTGTGAGGTAAAACTAATAGCTATTTCTGGCAAGTTTTTATGTACAATGATTTTCAAGGACACGTAAGTAACGACTACTCTATTGATAAAGTTTTTGTTTTCATAACTTCCATCGAAACTCAACTATAATAAAGCTGCTGAAGCTGAGGTTTACAATTTGACAACGTGTTTAAAAGCAAATTGAGATACAAGTTTAAATCTACGGCCACTTGATGATGTTTCATGACATTCGGAGAGATCTAATCATTTTCATAGGCAGCAGTTTCTGAGCAACATACGAGAAAGTTCGTTACGAAGAACTATGTACGGTGAAATGACAAAAACGAAAGCATCTAATTATACTACATGCTCTTTATTATGTATAATCTTTAAAAGTATGCATAAAGGTGGTACACATTAGTATGATGGGTTAGTGTGGTAGGTGGAGATCACTTTGCGTGACGCTAAGATACAGAACATTATAAAAGCGGTAAAAGTGCGCGCCATATTAGAGTTCATATTATATTTACATAAATACTAAATTACTGTACAGTTATTAATTGTAAACCGCTGTACCAACCTGGATGATAACTAACACACCTGAATGAGAAATTAAGATCAGCGAGATAGTTAGATGCTATTAAACAATACATCGAAATATCCGATCTATTATAATTACTCCGGTGTTTTTCATTATCAAGCCTAGCATAATGGATAATAAAAGCTGCACAAGAACAGAGCAAGAAGTCTTGGCATAGTGTTGTGGCTTTCTAGAGTCAGTTTTACACACGCAGGGAAGTGTTAAAAGTATTCATTGCGATCTCTTTCGCGGCGCAAGGGAAGAAGGGATAGCATTTTCGCACTTATTAACGACAATAGAACTCCCACGAGAAATTCCCGGATTCAGGTGGGGTGGCAAAACGCAGGGGTCGTGCGATATTACACCGCCATTACAAAAACGTGTATTCTAGGTAATTCCATAAATAACATGCAGTAAAAATCGATATCGGTGATAACTGTTTCCCGTATCACGGTTATCAGTTGCAATTAGGTGTTTGATATCGTAGGCAATTGCTTGATAACGGTAAGTCATTGCTGAAATTAATCCGCTATGAAAATTGTTATCATATCATAGAAGTTATTTATATCGGAATTACATATACGAGTATGAAGATCAACTAATAGGAACTTCAAGATACAAGAGGTACTCTGAAGATCCAGACATTTAAATATTTATTTAAATTACAATTATAACACCTTCACAGACGTATCCAAGGCGATGTTATAAGTCACAATGTTTTAGGGCTAAGCAAATTTTACCAATGAAACCGAATGCGATCATTACATAAACTACGTAAAAAAGGTGTGCCGATCGCGCCCAACGTCGCTGGCGAAATCAGCCTAAGTAGGTACACAAATTTACAAAGAAAGAAATAAAATAAAATGAACGTTAACAATTATTAAAAATTAGGTAAGTACTATGTTTAAAACATCAGACCTCCCTCAATTATGATTTGTACCATATAAATGAATTTCGGCAGGTTTTGTCCGAATAAATCCTCCGACACCGTAACCACATTAATATACTTGGCAGACTATGACATAGTCATGTCATAGTCTGCCAAGTAAATTCATTGCATAGTGGAAATAATCGCACTGTCATTTAGTTTTTGTCCAAAGTACAAACTTTAACGCTCTTAAAAGTAGACATAAACCGCTTCTTTGAAAGGCAGGTGATGTGATGTAAAATACAGATACTCGCTGCAATAAGTGCCTCGGAGAGTAACGAGGCGAGCTTGCTAAGCGAAAATGTTGAATAGCTTCTAAAAAAAAGCCAGAATCGAAGTAAAATTGAGAATATTTTTAGTGCAGGTTGCCCCAGGTCGGCACTGCATCCAGGTCGTAATATAATACAATAAGTTATTCATGATTGTGGGTAGTGAGGTACACTATGTACTGTGTAGGCGAGGTGCGCGGAGCGCTCGAGGGTTGAAGCGGGTCAACGGCCGCGGCGAGACGTGACGTCAGCCGCCCTACAGCTGTCTATGACGTCACCTCACCGCCCTGCACGCAGTCACAACAAACCAAAGCGTGTTCTAGTCCCTAAACTTATGATTCAATCTTGCATCAGCTAACAATGTGGTTACCACATGTCCTCGAGCATGATATTAAAATTCGATATCGTGTGGTTACATGACGTAAACGAACACTTGTGTCTCGATGAGAACTTTATTAGAATCAATTTGGGCAGCTGATGAAACAAATAGGTTCCTACCAACGGTGGATTTGGCACTTTGATTAGGCCACCACATGGTTTTTTGACAGTAAGTACTCCTCAAAATTAGGTTTATGTTATTACAACTGTAAACTTACTCATATACATATAATTTCAGAGATAATTTTGATAACCTGTTTAAATAAAATAGATTTTTAATCTATTACTGTCATTCATTTACCAAAGTAAAACGCAGTACAATACTTAAACACTGTGCAAGTGATTAATTGACCGCATTGGCAAGACGAAACGCATTAAATGGAGATCAACAGCCATAGAAAGTACCGTAGCGGTGCCTAGCGGGATTGCCGTGATTTCTCATCATAACTGGCGAGAGCCGTCTCACCCGCGCCCGGTAACACCGAATTGTGCTCTCGAATAGAGAATATTTCACGTGCAACTGTATCTAATGACGGTACGAATGCCAACGGTAATAGTCTGGGAATCCGGCCCACAAACAAAGTATTTAACATGCAGATACTAGATAATAACGAACAGATAGCCTAAACAATGACGGTACAGGGCAACAGCACTAGTATGCAAATGGTACAGAACAATGTTTAGATATTGCAAAATTGCCTCTCACTCGGTGAATCGCTCACATCGTAGCACTGTTGTTTCCCAGAGGTCCCTATTAAAGATTTGAATCAGCTCAGTTCTCGCCACTGTATGATTCACGGCTGCTGTTTTTTTAATAGCGCCGAATACCTACTCTGAACGATGAGCCATCTCGAATACCATATTGCGCGGCTGTGCCCCACAAAAAATAATACACAAAAGATATTTTATAATAACTCTCATCTGACAGATTTAGGTTGTATTTTTATTTTGCATTGAAATCTATCACAGTGACAATGATTTTGTTTATCTGTATGTAATTTTTAAGGCTTTGTGTCGAAATCTATCGATAGATTTTGTGTAGTTTCGGCCAAAGTATCAAGTCGACTATTGAGAGACTGACATGGCGAATACCAGATGATTGAAATGAGTGTAAATCGCTAGGTAGGCATAGACACGTTTCAGAGTGCACCGGGAGGCATTAGCGCCGATCGATCAGGTGGTCTGCATTACGACTGCTCAATAGGACATACATCTGTCTCGTGCAGTCTGGCCGGCCGCAATGGGGCCGACTGTACCAAGACCGATATATTGCTAGAAAGGCGCATGTCACCAGAAATGGGTAAAACTATTGCAACAGTTTCAATGAAGTGCTAAGAAGCTCGATATTGTTTTCTTTTTCTATAGCGTCCAATGTCGTGAAAGATTAAATACTTGGCATTTGCCCTAACTTGAAGATAAAATTCTTTTTCATCAATTACTTCTTATCTGAATTGGCATTATTCTAATAGTTATCGGGGGTCGGGGTTACTTTTATTAATGAATCGACATGAAGTAAATTAATGTTCTCTCAGAGGTGATAGGTCTGTCGAAGACGATTTGGAGTGAATGTAGTGAGGAGTTCCACGAGTTTAGCATGTAGTGTATTGTATGTACATAACTTTAATTGGTATTTCGTTTAAAGTATGCAATTTAAATTACATACAATACATAATGTCCTTCAGAATTAGGTTGCATGTGCAAAGTTGTTACGTATTGGTGAATTGTTGATGAACGTAACGACTCCAATCCTTCCGCTAGCCGGCTGTGCATGTTTACGACACGACTTTATAATTAGAAACTTTTACTATGCAAAAACTGAAGCAGAATTCCAGATGATGCGATTTTTGTCGCGCAACATTTTAATAATTAAGTACACAAACATAATTAAGCACGCGATTTGCAAGCGGCTCTCTTTTATAAGATTTGTGTGCGTTCAGAGAAAATTATTCTTGAAACTTTATTACTATACCTACTTACTGGTGAGTAACAGGGCTGGCAGTTGGGATTTGGATAAAATAATGTGAAATTGTACGGTTTTAGAATCAGTTATTCATTGCGGAGCAGAACCACGCTGAACGAGCGCGAAATAGCATTAAGTCCATCGTGAAATAATCCCATTTCCACGGTAGGTTCGTAGACCTCCGCGTGCGGCGGCGCTGCTGCGGCCGGGGCGGGCCGGACGGCCGGCCGTCATGTCCGTGCTACTTGCTACCCACTTGGCGCTTGCGTGCTCGCGCCTCTGCCCAACGGGAATTGCATTAATTAATCTAATCGAAAACTAACCATTCACTGGGACCGTTTGTTATGGCACCGCTGTCTTCCTCTGTTGCTCTTAGGGATTAGTTTAATTAATTACTCATGCCACTCGTGCCGTTATGAGTAGACGCTGTCACGCAAATCTTTAACCACCGACTCGACGCTTGACCATTCGTGATTTTTATTGAAATTTTTATACATATGTGAAGGCGCGCACGCATTTAAAATGAGATATATAGTTCTCTTTTGACGTTGAATCTGAAAAAAAAATGTATTCACAATAGATAGTTTAATAGGTATTACTTAGTTTATTTAAAAACTGAATACCTATTTTGTCTACTTAACATCTTTAACTTATAGTCCGCCAAATAGCAGTCAAACATACTGATGGTTAACCCTATCACTGCAAATAATTGCTTCATACATTATCACCAATCACTGAAAATGTTAGTTAAAAAAAAGCACCACAAAGAGGTTATGTGAAAAGCCGGCCGGCCGGCGGCGCTAGACACCGGAGGCGGCTGTGCGGGGTGCGGGGCGGCGCGCGGGTGTGATCGCTGTCTAGTGGCTAGACTCACATGTGTCAGCACAGGGGTGCGAGCGCCGCTGGTCCTGGGCGGGCGGAGTCACTAAACTGAACGTCACGGGGGCTCGCAAAGCGTGTGGTATCGCGGTGGCCGTTCGCGCGGCCGGTGTCTCGGGGACTGGCGAGTGGTGCCGCGCGAGCCCGGTGCAGCGCCCCAGCGCACCCCGCTGCCCCCCCGACGCCCGCGCATTGCGCCCTCCAGATGCTACCGCCTGTCGCCGTTCACAAAAACCTCGAGACTCCACTTCTTGCAAATCCAGTTTCAGGAGTGCCAGATAGTAAAAAAATCATGATTGTTTGAAAAACCCCCATAATTGAAAATATATGAACAGATTTTTTCGGTTAAAACAATCGCTCTCCGTGTCGATTCAACATTTATTCGGATATCCATTTTATACTACACTACGAGTATATCTCAAGTATCTTATGTTGCGCGACGCTGATAGTATAGCTACATCGGCGCTGGAAGATGGCGACCATCAGCCGACGACCCCGGCGGCCACGCTCCGCCGCGTCTTGCGCCGCGCCGGCTCGCCGAAACTTCGCACTTCACTTTTCTACAAGGAACAGTTCAAAGGCGCTAGCCGTGAAATTACCGCAAAACTGACGTAACTACAGTCGTCAGTCACTTCAATCTACTTGAGACAATTGTGCAAACAGAAATACAAAAACGAAACCAAAACAAAAAACTAGAGATGATTTGAATGATGATGAACTAGATCTTCGTCAGATCTATCAAGGTCCAAATGTACCAATGCAATACCCGTTCAAATTCACTTAGTAACTAGTGTTATGAATACAGCAATGTATTCATGTCATCCATTTAAAAAATATAAACAATGGCAGCGGACAACGAGTGTATTTTCCTGGTGCTTTCAGCAAAAACTCTAACATAACCAACAATATAGACCAGAATTCGAATGATTACATTAAATTCACATCATTTATGTATGTTTTTGAGCCCAAAACATAGGTATATTTTGATCGCTCTACAGATACTTCGCCATTTAGAAACTGGAATGACGCAACTTCTTCGAAAAATATAGGTAAGTATATCATCATTTGTCATCGCAGCAGAAAGTGATGAATTTGAAATAAATTCAGACTTTTGCTACATGCAAAAACCAATCTTGAACAAGTGCCGTGTATAACTTGCATTAAATTACTTCACAGTCTACTCTCATGGAACAATTAGCCTTTCTAAAGCCTTGCTTTCGCCGAATCCAAAAATATTAATGTAAGCAGTTTTTTGCACGAAAATAATTATGAAATTTCGTTTTGATATGGATGATTAGACGTAGGTAAGTAGGAATTTGATTTCAGATCAATTTAAGTCTTGGAGCATGCGACATACGATCTATGTCCGTTTGACAGTCGGTTATTGAACGAACTATGGTGGATATTAAGTATTCGTGGATTAACCAATCTGGTAAACAATGGAGACATTACGAGTTGGCCGGATAAGGTGAAGTTTGGTACACATCGGGTCGTGCTGAATTCCGAATAAGGCGGCGATGCTCGCGGCGCAATCGAATCCACGCCTCATAAATGTCTAGTTGGAGCTATTTTAAAGACGACATGAGTCATAGCTTGCTTCAATCAATCAATATTTTGCACAATCCATCGATAGAGTCGTATTGCAACTTAGTTTCATCCAGACCTTTGAATGCACTGCGCACAGCCATCCCAGGAAACATGCTTCCAAATCAATGAGTTATTGTCAATTAATATGAAGTAAAATTTCAAATTGGACTGAAAGCTATTCAATCAATAGTACTTGTCTATATGATAACATTTCTGTACAGTTAGTTGGGCGGATGTCACGGCGTCTTTATTTAGTGGCGATAGCCTCTGTCGCCAATTATGGGACATTACTCATGCGTGTGTTATTTATTAATAAGTGTAAGTATTAACGAACATCGACAGCATACGATACATAAGTTTGAACTATTGTTATAAGTTCCATAGGCCATCAGTCTCCTGAACGATGACTTTTACATCTGTAATAATTTGGAAGCCGACCGTACAAAAATTGTTCGGTCATTCAACTGGCGTTCGCTAAAACAACAGTCCATTGTGGAAGTGCGTCGCACGAACCGTATCGTGGTGGCAAGCGCACAGCCAAAAATGAATTCAAGTAGAAAGTAAACGTTCCATACACAGGTGAGCATTTCTCAGCATAACCGCAGTGACCATATTTTCCAGAGATCCATCCTGTGAAATTCAGAAGGATTTCGTTCCAAACTTAACAAACCGCAAATGGCCTTCGCCGGTGGATCGGTTGTCAGATTACTCCGTCTAGCCACTGGCATGGCAGCACAATGGCGAAGAGCAAACATGGATCAAACCGAACAGAGCTCGACAAACACAGACTGTTTAGCAAACTAGTACCATTCCATGCAGATTTTATATTGGACAAAAACCTGCTTTGCGAATTCGAAAATGAAAAAGGCCACCATATATGGCGGCAGATTTTAATTTATAGCAGATTATCCTGTGAATGGAGCGACAATATAAGGCACATGACTTGCAGTGTATTATCATGTTTGTGTTTACTTTGACGTTTAGCCACGGGAGGCATGATGTGTGTTCTGCTTGACAGATTCTGCTGAGAGAATAAAACGTATTTTAGTACTTAATCAACATGCAAATTGAACACATGTGTAAGTAATTAAAAATTGTTTCTGGCCTCTATAAAAGGTTTTCTGGCCACTAAAACGCCTGAGCGCATTAACTAAATATACGAGTAGTAGACATAAAGGTGTTCCTACACAGGTCATATTTGAATGGCAACGTGTGGCTGCTGGGGCGAAAGAGCTGGAATCATAGGGAGAGGCTTTTATCTAGCAGTAGGATGATGTACGCTGTCAGTAATCGGTAACCACCAGTGTGACTGCAACCCTAAGAAAAGTGTTATTCCGTAAAGCGTTTCAAATCTTACTGAAATTGTAATGAAACATTATTGAATGAGTCTCCTGTTTACAGATTGATCTCATTAAGTATTTTTTCTGCATACCAGAGTACAAACTCCTTGTGGAATTTTAACGCAAATGATTTCTTTTACCAATTAAATAGTGTCAATTAAATCAGGTGTTTTATTAAGACACATGGAGTTCAAATATTTATCTTTTTCCGTAAGGTCCCAATTTATTTCATTACTACAGCACATAAATTAATTGAAAATAATTAAGCACAGTAAAATGACGTAAGTGAACGAATGCATGAGCCGAGCTATGCTGGGAGTGGGCGCGATGCATTCTGCAGCATTGTTCATGTGTGAACTCAATTAGATAGTTTCGCTCTTCGTGACAGACTTACATGCCGACCACAACGATAGCAGGACTAATTACCGAAGAAGAAACCTCGTGATACGACGGAGACTGGTAAGCCGGGCTGCGCAGACGCCCCCGAAATCACGCACACTTTCTCCCTTGCAACATGTAAACTCAGCTTAAATTACGTTTCAACACATTACATGTCGTTAACCTCTATACAAATCAGTGTTTACATTACTAACGTACCTCTACTTAAAACATCAACCAAGTGCTAATTAACACTTCACAGAGCTGCATGTATACTGCAGATAATAAATAGGTAGTCGTCAGTAGGCACCATAAAATATAATGTAAGCTCCTGCGATATAGTGGTTTCCATTTGTAACATTGTAGAATAATTGACTAATGTTTTACCATCTGAAGCTAGAAAACGTTGTCGTCATTATCACTAAATCACTCAATAACTTTCATAGTAAAACTGATAATGGTTCTACAAGACTGTGAAAATGAAAATACAATAATAAATAAAGGATATGAAAGGAGAACATATGGCATTAAGGTCAAAACACCTGACAACGGTGCAGGCAAGCCCGAAGGGACTCGGTCGGATGAAACTATCGTATAACCGGAGCAGACAGGTCCTGCCCCGGCCCGATCTGATCCGCAATTCCATTACATAATTTATGGAGGGATTCGTTGTCCTCTTGTGCTCCAGAAAATGTATATGACACCACAATACCCTGTTTTCATAACAAAATCTGTTTCTGACAATGCGGGTATACCTCGGAATAATCTATGAGCTACCCTTGTGAAACAAACGGCAAAAGAACTGGCAATAAATAAAAAATCACAGACAAATTATAGGAAAGTTGAAACTAAAAAACAACTGAAATAGCTCTACTATTCATAAATCATTCTCGAAACAAACTCAACATTTCTGTTGACACAACGTTGGTAAGGTCAACGGCTGACATGTCACGCATAAAGTGGTTGTAACATATGATCACAAACGCCTATCATAATGTGCAATCTTGTTGTCACTGATATCGTTAGTGATATGAAACAGCGGGCGACTATGCCACCCACGTGTCCAGGAACACCGGAATGAGACGCTGTACGTTTGGCCGCGATCCAACAGATAATTTACGACGAAGTAAAATTAAAATGTGCAATGTTTCCATATAACGCGTCATCACCCACTATGTACGTAGTCATCTTGATGATTCTACACTTTTATTTAAATTCTGAATACGACTTAAGAAGGCGGAATCACATAGCCCGCATAAATTGCGCCTCTGTAATCCCCCGTTATTCGATTGAAAGGATTACGGTGTTCTTTATCAGCCCTCGGAAGGGGACCGGTTGTAATGACAAAAAGAGACAAATTGAGGAAGTCAGTCATCGCCTTCTTTCGCAAGGTTTTAATTTTATCTGGAGCTATTTTGAAATGCTGACGGATTAATAGGTCAGCAACATCATACAATGGGATGGAAAAAGAGCATAAATCATTTGTAATGGAATACCTATAGCAAACAAAAATTACCACATGAAGGAAAATATTTATTATCATCGGATTTGTATTGATAAAGTTTTTTATTGTTAGCATATGAATACATAAACATACAAATAGAGAAACTATTAGAACGCCCCAACTTACAGCGCTTTGTGTAAAAGATATACAAAAGCATGAATTAAAACTTTATCAAGAGTCGTTTAATGTATTCTGAACACATTTGTAATTCTAAGATCGCAAGTGTAGTGTGGCGCGGTGAGGACTAGGGGTTTCACAATAAAAGTGCGGATGTCAAAGAGACGGGCGGGTATAACGAGCAAGCCCTCTTCGTGAACAAACTCTGCACTTTTATTACGGACTCACCCCTCGTGCAGCGAGACCACTCGACTGCAAAATACGTAATCATTATAGATAAAGGATCCCTTCGACAATATTGTGGCAAGTGCACTGAATTATTTAAATTTTGTTTTAATACGGTGATGAATTGGGATGATGACTACCTACTATTAAAAATGTTCGTAAAAATAATGTAATTTTAAAGAAGGCATGGTAAAAATGAGATAATCGAAAAAATCTGTTAAATCGATGCAAATATGAAGAAGATACACGCTTTTAAAGTTTTTGGAGGGGATTATTCCTGTCCTTGTCGCGCGGTACGGACAATGTACGGCGCTAGTATGAAGTTACGTAGTCGTGACGTCACTTCTACGATAGTGCTGTCCTAGTCTAACACTTACTTTAAAACGTTTATAACTTGGCAGTTTTTTAAACCTATTACTATTTGCACTATTTGGAAAAAAAAAAAAAATGAGATAAAAATTCAAAAATTGTCATCATCCCCATTGCGTCAGGTTACATTTATTTCGGAAGTTCACAACCATGAATTCATCAATGTTAAACTGTCATCAACTCCAAATCTTTTGCTGAAATGTATTGTCAGTCAGAAAAGCTACTCATCATACTTTGAATAGTTTGCAGACAAGCCTTTAAAATAGTGTTACCAAATTATTTAAATTCTGATTTACGAGTTTTTAGGCATTGCTTTCTACAACTAAACTAATCTCTACGCCTGCCCAAAACTACTTTATATGGACTGTCGGTGCCAAGCTGAGTTTATCCAGTGTTTCTCTTATCTATTATTAGATACGAATACTAAAAATAATCGAGTGGTAGGTGTGATGATGAGCAGGCCATTAGTGAAGCGAGGCATGCGCCGGTCACCGTCCGTCGTGTTTACAATGCAAATAATCGAGCGTCGCCTGCGCACCTCGCTCGCGCAACGCATCCAATCGGCCGACATGTCATGTGGAGCGAAACTACCCACTATGCTTTCGTAGGGAACAAACGAACAAATCATATACACTTTCGACTGTACATACTAAGAAAGTATAATGAAGTACGTTTAATTAAGTAATTAACTGAAGGGATTTCTACAAATTTCATAGTAACGTTTATATACATTAATATATTTTCTATTATTGTGATTCCAAGACTTTATTACTTTATAATGGATAATATAGCAGAGCTTGATCTTAATTCACAGTGGAAAACGTTCTTATTTTTTTTTGCAATTTGCAGTTCTGTGCCAGGTTGTATGTTGAACAAAATATGATTCGCGACCGTACCAAGTATGTATTCATCAATGTATAATTCCTATTGAATCATACAATAACATATAATCTTTGAGTTTTTCAGAAAATTCTGTATTCAAATGACTGTTCCATTTTACAGTGCATTCTATCGGGGATACAGAAAAGGGACGTTCTTGTCTACAAAGTACAATCTCTAGCGTACATGCTAATGAGCTCACAATAGTCCACGGCTTGTTTACCAACTGGGGCGCACTCTAATTAATCAATACACATTCTCTTTTAAACGCTACGTTTATTTAGCATTTTCTTTTGGTAATTCCAAACAATTTTATCCGCTAGTATGTCAGAGAACTACAGTAATTGTCTTAGAGCACAATTATCTTTAGTAAGTGTATTTAGGCCGGCAGTTCCTGTAATAACCTTAACGATACATAGTCTCTTACAATATAACATGTAAGTTAGTACGTGTGAATGACACATCAACGACTTGAACCGTAAAACGGTAGGTAATGTGGTACAACGGGAAGACCTTTAACGTTTGGAAGAGTGGAGATAATTGATAATGGGAGAGAGGTGAGAGGTGCTCGATGAATACACGTTACCGAATATAAATCGTATTTACATAATACGGAATGCATTTTGCTTTAGGTTTTATAGGCTTAAATTAAGTCACACTTTCGTCTTTGAACGGTAGAACAGCAGCCTAATTGAGTAACACATTTTCGTAAACGATTACGACTTATCGGTTTTATTTTGACAGTTCAACAATACTCATTGCGTTATTTACATTGTTGAGCAGAATTTTTTATAGAACTTATCAAGCAATGGATGAGCAGAGCAATCTGTTTCAAAACGATTCAGACTCCGATTGATTTTGTATTACGCAATTAGGGTACAGATCTATTTAGTTAGCTAGACTAAGCACCAATTTAAACCTTATTTGGCGACGAGATAGGACCCTATCTTAGTTTGAACGCTGATACAATCAGCTCAGCAACAGATTTTTTTTGTAAATATGTGAGCACCATATATCTATCCCAATCTATCACATAATTAATTTACCAGCCATTGCTTTATATTTAATTCGTTTTACCTATTGTGGTACAGTAATTTTACTCTAGGTGCATCGTCGTCACATATAATTAAATAATTAATGCACAAGTACAAAATATTGTAAAACATTTTAAAAGAGTAACGGTGGAGTTTCTTGCCCATTCTTCTCCATACGAAACTACGTTTTAGAAGGGGCAAGTAGAATCAATTCCATTTTTTTTTTTTTGTAAATGTTGTCGTTCAAAAGTGCAATTATAAATTATTTGACTTTGAATTTGCCTCTGGCATATTTACAAATCGACAATTTCACCCCTGTCCTCAATCTGCTACTATAACATTTCGTTTCGCATCCGCATGGGATGATTGGCAGCTGATTCGTTCTGCCTTTTTCTGAAATTATGGTGATGCCTAAACAGAATATAAACATGACTCTTTCGGAGGCGATCGTTTGTTTTTGAGACCTGCATCTCAATTGTGTAACACACTTACAAACACTACCCGAAGGATTTTGATGGACATTGCTAATCCATTGTTAATTAACTTTAAAAAAATCGTCTGCTCGACAACGTAAAAGCCGAAATAAATGTTGCCAAATTAAAAGGCTCTCCATCTTCTTAAATTGCTAACCAACTGTGATGAAACTTTGGTAAGTTGTTGTGTGCGCGCAGGGGAAAGTTTTAAAAGGCTTTGCAGTGCATTCCGGGCGTTAGCTAGTATATATTTAAAAATCAATTGCCAAAAGTGTTTACTGTTTGTCCACGCATCACTTCAAAGAAGCTACACCTAGTTTTTTTTTTTTTGTTGTGTTTGTCATTTTCAGGACAAGGTTTATACGAAAGTTTTTTTTTTAATCCACCGTGTGTGTCGGATGGATGTTATTTTTGTATGAAATTCAGCCCAGGCGACGCCGGGCTGAATTGAAGAGAGCAGTGGTGGTCCAGTAGTAACGGCCGCGACTTTCCGAGTTGTAGGTCGTAGATTCGAACCCAGACAGGCGCTTTACTTTGTGTAAATTATTTCATCACCACTGCTCTCGAACCGGTGAAGGAAAACATCGTGAGGAAACCGGCATGTCATAGAACCAAAATAATCGAAGACGTGACTTCTGCCAACCCGCACTGGGCCCGCGTGGTGGATTACGGCCCACTCCCTCTCACAGAGAGGAGGCCTGTGTCCCAGCAGTGGGAACATTATAGGCTGATTATGCATACGCCGGGCACCAACAGCTAGTTTTAAATAATTACGAGAGCTAGGCATAAATCAATACCAAACCAACCCACCATTTAAGCTCAGTGCAGCACTTAAATAAAACACACAGTAAACGTACACATTGTCATATTAAGGCATGATTCTTCAATAGTCAGTTATCTTATAGCTGAGGAATAAATATTGCGGTTTGGCAGCTATTGTACAGAAAATATGTCAAACTGTCATATTTATGCTTCCGATAAAACACATTCAGATCATCAGTTGATAAACTACCCCTTATACGAGACATCAGACTCGTATCATATTCCCAAAAAGATAATAAATCAAAGTTGGCAGATAACGAAGATTTTTCAAGAGTGTCAAGGTCACCGCGTGTTGGACGGTGCTGCCAACTAATACACAAAACACTGCGTCCACGCATTCGTGATTTACAAGAACAAATAACTATGTTTAGTTTAGACATTCAACATTCTTTGAGTCGCGGCCGTGCGCTTGGGAGTGAATGAAAGTAAATAATGAGACAGGTAATATAAAGCAGGTAATTTCTTGGTCACATTTCGTCCGTAGCAAAAAAAAAGAAGATAAAAGATGGTTGACAAGCAACCTGATTCGACATAGTTCACTGAATTTTGCAACAAGAATGGTGTTCTAGCTAGACTAGTCGAATCCAACACAAAACGTGATAACATTTCAAATATTTTTTAAGTTCACAACTAATTCTAGGAGCGCACTAGTGCGTGCTTATCCACCCAGCGTATCAATCGTTTATCGCTTCAACATCTGCACACAATGTTATCGTGCAGGCATGCCGACGACCAGACCGCGAGCCGTCAACACAACCACACACGACTTGCACCTAATTTAAGATGCATTGTCAACACAGCTATTTATACAACAATTTGACAACACCTAGCGTCATACGATAAGCTCATAACTTCATACAGACCCTGCTAATAGCTAATGTCAACATAAATTCTCTCACATGACAGACGACTATTAAGTTTCTATGCGAATTGTATTGCAAGCGGAGAAAGTGTTACAAGAGGACTTCATCTGACCAATGACACAAAAAGCCTATTTCAATGGATATAAGGGTCAAATGTAAGACTTGATGTTTCGCACTAAGAGCTAAATTAAAATGACCATAACTCCGAGGGGCTTAATCCAAAGCCCCGGGGTGTATTAGTGACGAGTGGCCTCCCCTATTTGAATATGCCGCACGAGACAGTTTAAACATTTAAATCGCTTAATCCAATGAGACGGGTCTGTTGTCCATCGAAGCGTAAAACTGAAAGGACACGAACGGAATTGAGATTTGATACCAGCATTCAAATCAATGGTATACGAGAGAACTAGAATTTGCAGGAATGAGATCATCGATTTCTGTACTGGAAAGTTAATTGCAACGAGATTATATTCCATATTATCGTGAACTATTTCCTGTTAGATTTTATGTTCTCTTATAATTTCAATGGAAATGGAAACTGTTGTATTTACATGCATTTAGAAAAGTAATAATTAGAAAGGCTTCGTATCGGTGTCGAGGGAAGGCGGGGGCGCGGCAGGGCAGGGCTGCAACAGGGGGCAAAACAAAGTATCCAATTTCTCCACTTCCCCACTTCCGACGTAATTACGACACAATATTGTGGGGCTGTGGCGGCGCGGGCTGACCGCAGTCCGGCAGAAATCTAGGCACCGCAGCAATCTCGTTACGGAACATAAAATACACTTTTATTGTTCGACCGGATTTTTCGCAAGACCTATTCAAACAAAGAAACCTGTGACTGCCTAAGTACCGGCTCTACAGGTGTTTGATTTCCGTTTGAATACCTAAATCGTAATGACTCAAAACATTAATCTTCATAATTTGACAACGACAAAGGAAGAATACACAATAAACTGTAAGCTCTTAACTGTAACCCTATGGACTCCTGTCTGAAATAGAAGTTTTCTATTCATTACATTTACAAAAGTACTTTCTCAAGTCTTCTTTTCTGACAGTGAAGTATGGTTGTGCTCAAATCTGTAAACTCATTCTCCTAAAAACGCTTCTAAGAGGATTTAAACTCAAAAATAACTGTATTGTTAAATGAAATATCCTGTTAACTAGAATTATATTGGATTAATTAAGATATTGGTTGAGTACAAAGCCAATAGAAGCCGTGGCAGTTGGAGGGATCCCTTCGACATTAAATGCGATAATAACGTAACGCGTTGACATATCAGATTGTAACATTATGGGGCATTATTGCACCCTATTTTTCCACAAAGCTGACAGCAACATCCAGCTTACAATACTGTTAATTTTTATTTCATCCAGGTAAGTAAATTTCTACAGCTTTAAATCGGTGCAATGTGTTAAGAAAGTGTTTTCCTGTATTACAGGTTAATAAAAAACTAAAAAATTATGTAGATTATTTCATCACCACTGCTCTCAAAACGGTGAAGGTAAACATCGTGAGGAAACCGGCATGTCTTAGAACCAAAAATTCGGAGACATCTACCAACCCGCACTGGGCCCGCGTTGTGGATTACGGCCCACTCCCTCTCACAGAGAGGAGGCCTGTGTCCCAGCAGTGGGAACATAATAGGCCGATTATGTTATGTAAAAAACCACAAACAACACCAGCAAGTATAATTGAAAGCCTGACAGAGTAAGGAATCTAATCGACAATTTGAGCTGAAAACACACCTTTTCCCCTCCGTTGCAATTATTAAAAAGAAAACTCACACAAACCCTATTTCGTTCAACAGTGGCACAATACAAACTTTCATATTCACAAAATAAAGGAAAATTCTTTTGAACAACGAGAAAGCTCTTATCGCTGTGAGCGTCCCGTTAAAGACACTTCACAGAGATTTGAGGGCGCCAAAGTTATTGTTCTAGCCATAATACTTAGACCCCCCCGAGCCCTGACTGCGGGCTCCATCGAGCGGGAGAACCGAGGACCGAGAAACATGGGGGGATAATATGTGTCAAAGATCTCCGCTGAATGCTCCAACAAGGGCACTCGGTTCACGAGCGCACGCGTCATAATCATGTGACCCTTTGTGACAACATAATCACACTTGATTCGTGCCAACTGATGCCGTCACCCAAGCCATTTATTACCTGATATGTTGTCAATATGCGATCTAAATTGAACATCAATACAACACATTAGGTGTTTATCAACGAGTTATTGTTTTGCGGCGATTCTGTAAATAGCTGAAGCGAATCGCCTACGAATAAGTATTCATAATTCACTTGAAAACGTTGCAGGTTGCTTGTTTTGACGGCTAATTGTCATTTTATCCTGTCTAGTGAGTCGCGGTGACTCACGTCATTGTGTAAGCACGAGGCTCAAGGTCGGCGGCGGTGCGATTGATTGATAGATAGCAAGCACCGCATAAACTTAAACGGACCTGTTTCAGCAGTAATTAATATTGCACATGTAAATGCATTCACACAACGCTTGCCAAATTGCGTTGGCAAACGTAAAATTGGAGTAAAGATAAAAATCTGTGCAGCCATGTACATAAAGTCATGTCGTTAGTCGGGCATATTGCACAAACCAAGACATTATTCTTTGCTTATGTTCCAAATAGGGTAATTAACATTGACTATACAAAACATAAATGCTATGATAATGCACCTACTCGACCGTCAGATCCGAAAACTGGCAATAAAACCCATTTAGCCTTTGACAATTCACTATCACTTACCAGGATCAGCAGCCAGCTGCCTGTACACTGCCAGCGCCACGTCGTCTTCACTGACGAAGTCCCACAGACCATCGCAGGCCACCACCACGAAGTCTTCGTCGCCATCCAACTCCACTGTCGCGATCTCAGGCCGTGCCGTCACGTACGGCTTGTATTGTGCGTCACCTGGACAAAAAGATTGCTGTGTTTATTATGTGAAGGAATTTATGATTGAAAGGAAATGAGCTTTATAAAGCTAAGGGTGAAATAAGAATAATGATTGAGTATTGAGAATATTATTGTGTTTAAAGTTATGCTTATATGGAAGTTTGGCAGTTAATTCTTGGAGGCTGTAAAATACTTCCCCTTATCATAACACAATGATCATGTATTGCCACCGATTACAAATTGTTGTATGATTTTTCGGGAGTCAAGCCGCTTACAGTATGTTTTTTTTTTCTATAATACGTTTGAAAATCTCTTCTATACATGTTATAAAAAAATGTTCTAGTTTGAGGTAAAAGTCACATGCAAACCAAGTCAGTGGTTTAAGAAACAACAGGTTACACCTTGCTATTAGCTTATCGCCTTCGTGCACCGCAGTAATGGTTGCACTAACAACTTAAATGTACACTTGTATAGTAAACAACCTCCTTTGTTAGTACACTTAAAGTGTAACGACACTACTTGTCAATGGTAACTAAAATTACAATAATGGATTCAAACTGTAACCGAAATAAGTTTTCTGAAAATTGTTTTTTAAAACTGTTTTAAAAGTAATACATTTTTATATGTAGCAGATACAATAATATTACATTAACAAAGTGTAACCTTTTATATGTGTTAATAAGTGTAACAGAAATAAGTATTTTAGGTATAATGGCACGGTACCGCAACAACGCGGGGCGGACAGAACGACGCGGCATTACCAAAATTGCCTCAATCCAGTCGGTATTGCGGCTATTCTGGCAACGTTGTGTTCTCATTTTTTAACACTGTTAACACTTAAAGATCGGTTACAGATACATTACTATTACACTATTGTAATTATTTTGTGTTAAGACATTGAAAAACACATTAATAAGTGTTACATATTTGATTCTGTTATCAATTCAAAATGTTACACTTAAAATTCTGTAACATTTATGTAAGTGTTTTAAATCCCAGTCCCTTCCACTTATGGGAAGCTACAGTATTCCCGAGTGTCATAAGATATATGTTATGTAAAAGCAAGAAATTTCACGCGGAGAAAGTCGCGGGCAGAAGTAATTTGGTTATAGCAATAGACAAAAAAAAAAAATATGAAGTCTCGACATCGAAAAGGACTTGTTGAACTTAAAAGGCTGGGCCAACAAATGAATATTCAAAAAGCCTTTTATGAAAATACGCTGATTATAATGAAATATGTTTAACAATAACACTAAATTACCGCAATTCTCTACAACCATAAAAGGTACTCTATCACACACATGATAACGAAAATGTGGCACAATATGCGCAGCCGATACAAGTCAATCCGCACCAGACTAATCTTGCGTAAAAATCTGAGGATAGCTTCTCGATGAGAAGGGAGATAGAGTAAACGTTCGGGGCTTAATCTCCCATGGAACGCGAAATCGATGAGTTTCATCTCGATACATTGGGATATGGGACTCGGGCCCAAGCTGTGAAGAAAATGTCCACATTATTATGTTACTATACCGCCTTCGCCCTTTAGTGTCCTTGATAGGGATGGGATTATCGGTATTTGTCGATAATTTCTATGAATGCATGTAAAAGATACATAATATGTTTCTAGCAATACAGATTACATAATAGAACCGCTCGCCCGATTAAAACTTATTGGTAATCAATTACAATCATTTTCTTATTTGCCAACTAGAACCGACAATCATTCAGCTGCTAATTGGTATAGTAAAATATTATAAAAAACAGCAATATTGCACTAACATGAGCCAAATTCTGTGTTCACCTCCAGTAACAAATTATACAACATTTAGAAACAGAAAAAAATGGTTACTATTTATTTGCTTGTTAACAGAGTATTTTTAAAAAGCTTTTTTTTATCGATACTGCATCTCCTTGCACTACCGTGCGTCCCTAAACAGTGCGTGTCCGAGGTGATCGATATAGCGGTATAGTGCAGTGGGGTCTGGGGTTGTTCCGAAGGGAGTGCCTCACGCGAGGGTGGGACCCGCCTGGCGACACCGCGGCGCCAACACCGCTCAGACATTCATACTATTGTTATAAAGAAAGGCTGAGGTAAAAAGCAAAGTCAAACAGACTGTAAAAATAAATCCAATCTCTCAAGTTAGACAATGTGGGAGAGATTTTTTAAATCATAAATCTGTCTGTGATTTATGCACCTAGGCAAAGTAAGCTAACATTCATAAAAATAGAAGACAACATAAAAAAACCATGTATAATTACTTTAACAAATGTAAACTAAGACAAAGATTGATTGAACTAATGTTGAAATTCGATTGAATCTTTTTTTAAACAAAAGTAAGTTACAAAATGCCGCTTATTGACTTCAAATGCTATATGCTCGACCTTTTGTTAGCCATATTGCATTGTTGACCAGCACAACTTTGAATAAGTATTCCTACCACGCTCGTTATGAATGGTATATTGGTATCCTGACAATTATATTCAAATACGACATGCGTGACATTGATAATATTTTGATAAATCATAATTTATTAAGTATTGTTCATTTCTGCGCTTGTTTAGCTTACTTTTTATTGTTCTCGTTTATTTCTCTGTAAACTCATGGTCAACAGTTAAGGTCAAAGCTTTCGATTTATAGCCACTAAGATCGTGATTTTATTGCAAGGCTCGTAGAGCTTGCTTTGACTATATTTTATTTTACTTGACATCATAATTATTTGTCATTGTCTAAATAGTACTATCTAAAGTATTGTTGGACCTAGATCAATGGACAGACAGAATAACAATACAATAGAATTTTACTACGCTCTATGTAAAATTCAGCGTACCATCGAGTTGCCTTTGATTTATTATTAGCTACTACCCTATCTATTAACTATAAACTAAAACTGTCGAAACTGTCATAAACACCACTTCAAATTAAGTTCTGAAGTCACAGGCGATCAACAGCGAATGCCAGATTACTAATCCAAAAGTTGCTACAAATAAAGAAAAAAAAAACGACGGGTTGCACTCCGGAAGTGCCGGCAGAAGTGAAAACTTGAATATTAACGTTGTGCATTTTTGATATTTTGGAATGGTTAGGGAATAATTTTGTACGAATTGCTTTAATTATCAGTATAAAAGTACTATCATTTATGTGGTAGAATACAATATTTATTTATTGCGCTATCGTACACAAACATGACAATTTATATTACATTAAAAAGTTTATCTCTCAGAAAAACCAATCAATAAAAATCAACAATCATCCGTCTTACAAATTTTTGATCAGGTCACGTGTCCTGACGCGAGTTTAACATTTATTACCTATTACAAAAAAATTGTACAAAGCCGCTAAAGAAGTGTTCGTCTTACGAATTTTCGATCATGTCACGTGTCCTGACGCGAGTTTTTTTTTTTACCCATTACAAAAAAAGTGTACAACGCCGCTAAAGAAGTTTTCACTTCAAAAACATGAGGCTAGCCCCCTAATACAGGACACAGTCATCGACAAAATGCGAACGGGAATACATGAGTGCAATGTCATACTAAGCAAAGCATCACCCTCGAAATTGCGATTCGATCGTGACTTGGCTCCACGACATTACTTTTCGGCCAACCCTAACGTATTAACAAACCATCTTCATTGTAAAACAGAACCGCCAAAAATTAACACGAACCCGTGTATTCATCGCAATCGGTAGCATCATTAGCGTTTTACCAAATAAAGGCTCATTCCATCAGCGGGGTTCGTATTAACAGCTTAATGATCGGCACACGCCGCTCGCATCCCGCGTGAGAAATGTCCCGCACCCGCCCGCCGATAACAATAAAACGACCTATTAACTTTCCACTTTTACGCCTACAAGGGAGCTGAAACCCTTTTCAATGTTCATCATGTTTGTTTTTGCATTGAAATGTTTTTGATATTTGCAGTTAATATCACTGTAAACATTTTTGTACTTAGGATTTTTTTGAGATGTCAGCCGTCAGCATGTGAAGCAATTTGTATATATTCCTTTGCGATTACTAATAAAGCATGTATAGATAGATTTTGTGATAGTTGCTTTTTAGTCCTGGGCCTTAGCAGCAGGGACTTAAAATCATCTTAGAGAATTATAAGTGTTACATTTTGAATTGATAACAGAATCAAATATGTAACACTTATACAGGTGTTTTCAATGTGTTAACCCAAAACACTGAAAAAAGTGTAGCAGTAATATATCTGTAACAGATACAAAAGTGTTAACAGTGTTAATAAGTGTAACAGGGAAACGGGGCGTTTGCGAAATAGCCACAATCCCGACTGGATTACGGCTATTTTGGCACATCAGCGTCTGTGAGTCCGCCGCGCGTTGTTGCGGTCGGTACCGTGAAATTAAACCTAAAACTGCTTATTTCTGTTACACATTTTAACACATACAAAAAGTTATATTAATACATAGAAAAAGCTGGAAAAGCTGCTAGTCCATGAAGATGCTAATGAAACTAATGAAAACTCATATATTTGTGTATTCTGCCCCTCCTACCCTACGGTGCTAAGACCTGGTCACTCACCTAGTCGCAAAAGGCGCGCAGCATTTTAGGTGTTAAACGAACTGTCAGAATAAGAAACACCACGCTGCGCTCCAAAGACAAAGTCGAAGTCAAAGCATTTATTTCAAATAGGCCCATAAAAAGGCACTTTTGAACGTCAAAAATTACATTAAAAATATAACTGATTCTGCGCCCCTTCCAAAAGGTAGTTTCGTATGGAGAAGAAGGGGCAAGAAACTCCACCGTTACTCTTTTAAAAAATGTTTTACAATATTTTACATACATTAATTATATTTTTATATGTGAAGACGATGCACCAAGAATAAAAATACTATACCACAATTGGTAAGAAGAATTAAAATAAAGCAAAGACAGATAAATTAATCACGCGATAGGTACATTGTGCTCACATATTTACAAACATTGTAAAAATATATGATTTTCCTAAAATATTAACTAGGAATAAGTCAGTGTGTGAGTAAGTAAAAAAATTAATATAAAATTAAATTAGCAACCAGTGTGATTTTGTCTAGACGGGATTGTCCTATGGAGCTGGACCATCATGTGTCCAAGCATTCTTATCTTGTATATAATCCTCTAATTTGTAATAAGCTTGTCTGCAAAGTGTACTTTTTATACGAATTTTAAATTTTCTTTCATTTAATTGCAATATAATAATAATAATAATAATATATGTTTATTTCAGGTATTAAACCCATATCAATAATACAATGCAATTAAATTAAAATTATAACACAATAAATTAAAATGAAATGAAATTACGTACATTATAAACAAAATAAAATAAAAAATAAATTACACAACACACATTAATGTCAAGATTTCATGATTTGGCTAGTCTTAGCAGGTACACACCGTTAAATATTGCAGACACTGTTTGGTTAGTACTAGCACATAACCGAGTCAGGAAAGATGCCTTGAGTTTCCTCATGAGCCCATAAAAATCATAAACTCTGTTCTCAGCGAACATGCCAGTCGCACTACACCGCCAGGGCAGCTTTAACATTTAACACAGTAACCCATAAATGATGTATGTACTTTAGCTAATCTGAAAAATGGTTGATCTATTTTATCTTTATTTCTAGTATTCAAATTATGTCTATCACTTTATTAAAAAGATGTAGATTTTTTCTTACGTACATAATATTTTCATAAATGAATTATTTTATTTTATTTGGGAAAATAAACGGTTACACATTAAAATGTATAGTATAGAACTTAAAACTAAAATGGGAGCATAAATGTATAACCAACAACATTTTCCACATAATACAAAAAAGTTAAATAAACACGAACGGCATACGATATGAATACATTGGATGCACAGTATGGTTAAATAAAAATATAAAAAAAGATATAATAAACATATAAGAAGATACACCTAATAGAATATTGAAAATAGAAATTATGATTTAGGGTTTTATGTACATACTTAATTCTGCTATAATTTTAAGTGCAAGACTTCTAAATTTTCCGGCGGAAACAGCAAAGAATTCTATATCCCGAAAAACCTTATTGAATTGAGTTGTAAGACGTCGTAGGGGTGCTCGCGATCCTGCGTTTGATCGACAGGAGGTTACAGCAAAAAGCGGTCGCACGCGCACACCTCGACATATAGTAGTTCTGGATACTACATAACTTATTCTATTGCTTATGTCTATACAATCATATGAATTATTACATAAATCAAACAAAAACATCGATTCCAACATTATACGTCTAGATTTAAGGTTTTGAAGCTTATAGTAATTCAGCAAGTCGGTGTAAGATGCATACGTACGAAAACAACGGAAATGCATAGTCTTTAAAAATTTGCGTTGTACATTTTCGATCACATGAGAATATTTTCCATAGAAGGGATTCCACACCGGGACCGCGTACTCCAACTCAGACCTTACCAAAGTTTTGTATAGGTACAAAAAAGTACCAGGGCGTTAAAATTTCTGAGCCGATCTCATCACAAAACCGTACATACGAAAAGCATTGTTCACAATTTTAGCAATATGAGCATCAAGATGGAGTTTATCATCTAATAGAACACCAAGATCGCGAACCACTGTTTCTCTTGATAGATCTATATTGTTCAATGAATATGCATATTTAATTACGTTTCTATTTTTAGTAAAACTAATGCAATGGCATTTGGATATGAGAATCTATTTAAATCTTCCTGTAAAAGTAAACCGTCACATAAATTAATAATCGGCCTAAAAATGTTTAGATCGTCTGCGTATAGTACCATTAATAAACATAATAAACAAAAGAGGACCCAGTATAGAGCCCTGAGGAACACCGGAAGTAACATTTAAGGTCGCAGAATTAAAACCGTTTATCACAACTTTCTGAGATCTATTAAGAACGTAAGAAGAGAACCATCTCAACAGGTTGCCACGTATGCCATTAAAGGCAATTTTACTTAACAGCAATTGATGGTCCACCTTGTCAAAAGCTTTTTGGAAGTCCATGTATATAGTATCAACTTGAATACGAGAGTCCATACTATTAAATAAATAGTCAACAAAAGTTATCAGGTTAGTGGTAGTTGATCTTTTTTTGACGAAACCATGTTGTTGTGGAATTATGTTATTATGTAGAAGAGGATAAACTTTATCATGAACAAGTCTCTCAAAAAGCTTTGACAAAACCGACAATATAGATATAGGACGATAATTCTCGATATCCTGTTTTGGTCCCGACTTGTGAACAGGAGTTATGTTTGCGAGTTTCCATGCTTGTGGAAAGACTCCTTGTAAAATAGATAAATTAAAAATAATTTGTAGTGGCACACATAGATTTACGGCGGTCTGTTTAATGAACACAACCGGTAGACCGTCTGGACCCGGGCCTTTAGATGGATCCAACGCTCTTAGCGCACTTAATATTTCATCAGCAGTAAACTGAATGTTACTAAGGAGAGAACAGGTTTCAGAATAATCTCCGCACTGCGATGAAATACCATCAATTGAGATGGATGGCTCGTATACCGAATTAAAGAAGTTTGAGAACAGATTACAGATGTCTTCAAGGTTATTGGCTGAATGGTCACTGTAATGCATAATAGAAGGTAAGCTTGTAGAGGATTTGAGGGAAGAAATGAACGACCAAAAATGCTTAACATTAGTCCGGATACCATCTTCTACGGAGGCAATGTACTTTCTGTAACAGTTTTTGCACTCAACTTGGAATCTAGAGCGGTAAATGGAAAACTGCTCGTAGTCTGAAATGTTTTGATACATTTTCCATTTTAGCCAAGCCTTGGCTTTATTCTTGTAAATATGAATAAGCGATTTTGAAAACCAGACCGGAAATTTTGATGATCTATAGATGATCGATAGTTCCCTGAGAGATTCGCGACGAGGAAGGTTGTATATGGCTCTGACAGCTCTCTTTTGCAAAATAAAAATGGATTCAATGTTAGCAGCCCGACCCCATAGTAAAATGCCATACGACATAATGCTGTGGAAGTAGCTAAAATAGACCAAACGCGCGGTTTCTACATATGTTAACTGTCTTATCTTTCTAACAGCGTAAGCGGCCGAGCTTAGCTGCCCCGCAAGAGATGTTATATGTGGTCCCCATTGTAATTTCTCATCCAGCGTGATTCCTAGGAAAACCGTCTGATTAATAAATTCCAGTTTTTCTCCATTCAATATGATGTCACATTCGCTACTTCTAACATTAGGTAATTTAAATCTAATGCATTTGTTTTTTTTTTTCATTTAGTACCAAATTATTTACCGTAAACCAATGGGGAAGGCAACTGTCAAAATGGCGCTGTCGTAGCTAGTTCCCAACACAAGCTAAAAATACAAGGCGTGATGTGGTTTTATTTTATTTTAGCGAAAGTTGACTCGATGTTGTGTTCCTAGATACTCCGAAATTGGAGTTCGAATTTCTCGTAAGCCCCTAAAATTAGAAGATTGTGCTTTAAAGCTATTCGTACAGATTTTTTTGAGTTCGAATTTATGTCGTGAACATTTTGAAGAAAGTGATTACGAGGAAATATTCAAGGTTTAAAATTCTGACACTTTCCATGTCAAGTACTTGATTTAAAATACTGTAATCACCGAAAATAACGAAATAGTAAAATTAAATCAAACTCATGAATGAACATAAAATGAAATGAATGAACGAAATGTCAAATTTTTTGTAGGCCGTAGGGACCTAGCTATGGTCACGCCATCTACAATTAGCTTTGCCCGACCTTCCCCATTATGGACTTGAAGAATCGAGTTATTCACGTCCGTCGTCCAGATTTTGTGACCGTCGGTCTATTTTAAAGATTAATAATGTGTCATCTGCAAATAACACCATCTTCGGTTGATTTTGAAGTACTTGGGGTAAATCATTAATGTAAACTAAGAAGAGGAATGGACCCAATATCGAACCTTGAGGAACGCCCATTTCCATTTCCCTAATGAGTTTATGCCGTTTACTTGAACTTTAACCTTTCTATCTTTCAGGTATGATCTAAGTAGATCAAGAGCTGTATTCCTAACCCCATAGTGCTTCAGTTTCAGAAGAAGGGTCTCATGGTTTACGCAATCAAATGCTTTAGAGAGGTCACAAAAGATTCCAATGGCATCATTTGCTTCTTCCCAGGCGTTAAAAATGTTCTTTGTTAGAGAAACACCAGCGTCAGTGGCCCTTTGGTGAAACCGTACTGTTGTTCATGAAAGATGGAGTTTTTATTAAAGTGACGTAACATTTGATTGAGCATCAACTTTTCAAACACCTTACTGAGAACTGGTAGAATTGATACAGGCCTATAATTGTTGAGTCCTTTACTATCACCGGATTTGAACAAAGGAACTACTTATCTGTGTTTCATGAGATCCGGAAAGACACCTTGGTCTACACTGGTGTTAAATATGACAGCTAAATGGGGCGCAATGGTTTCGATGAAAGTTCTACAGACTTTTACAGACATTCCCCAGAGATCTTCTGTTGATTTAATTTTAAGATCTTTAAAAGCTTTTATAACAGCCTGGGGGTTTGTATGCTGAAACCTAAACTCCAAAGGGCATGCATTTACATTCTTTCTAAGTAAGGCAGCAGAGAACTTAGGTGAGGAATTTAAAGCTTAAGTAGTTTTTAGGGGAATATTAGCAAAAAAGTTTTCAAATGACTGAGCTACTTCTAGATCTTTCTACTTCTAGATCTCAAGACTTCTATTGTTTGACAATAAAATACACATGGCAAATATTACACATTACGAGGGTTAATTGATAAGTACCCGTGTTTGAAGACACATGACGGCACTGACATAAAATCTGTAACTATGTCATTGTTTTGTATCATCTTTCAAACAACGACTGTCGTTTCAGATATATTCAATGTTTTATTTGGTTGTAGTAGTAGTAGTGCTGTTGGAAGTGAGAAAGTGTAGGTAGGGAAAAGCTGCACACCGTTTATGGGGAAGCAAACAGTTCTGGTCCCTGTCCACAGCAGTTGTAACGAATTTTTGTCGTCCCACCTTACCTCCAACGATGAAACCAGATGGGTCGCTGGCTCACTCTGCAAGAGAGAAGGCAAATTTATTTGCAACTCTCTTTGCAAGTAATTCAGGTTTGGACGCTGGCTCCAAGCAATCACCTACTGTACCTCGTTGTGACTATTCGATGCCGGAGATCGCAGTTCATAATAAAGAGGTCAGAAGAGTATTGTGCAGTCTAGATGTGAAAAAGGCCAGCGGGCCTGACGGTATTCCAGTGAGAGTGATGAGGCAGTGTGCGCCTGAACTGTCTCCTGTGTTGACGCGCCTGTTCCGCCTCTCTCTTGAAAAAAGAACGGTGCCAAAATCCTGGAAGACTTGGATCTTTTTGTTTCCAAATATGAAAAAATGGCTTGGCGGAAAAAGGTTCACAACAAACAAGGAGGTCATTGCCGAAACTGAGGAATATTTTACAGAGTTCGACGAAACCTATTTTTCGGAAGGCTAAAAAAGTTGGAATATCGTTAAGGGCTAAGGATGTCGATGTATAGGGAGACTATGTCGAAAAAAAAACTGTATCAAAATATTTCTTGCCTAACAAAGGTATTTATTAAGTTAAGTAGGTACTTTATAGTATGTTCAACAAGGTAACCGACGACCACCAATTCCCACGAACAATCCATTTCATATCTACATACCTATATATTTAACTACGACTCCGCAAAATCGTCCCTAACAACTAGCGCGAAATGATACACATCTCTTGCAAATAAATTTCCTTTACCGCAGAGCCGCATGAGAAATATCACATGATTAAAAAAATATTAAAAGTCTGTAAATTAAACAAGCTTGGTAATTGTGCAGAAGGTAATTTGCGTCAACGATAGGAACATCACGTTTGTTCGAGATCTTGTTAAAAGGACGATGAAAACATGGACGGCAATACGGCGGGAATAGTAAAAGTTTATGTTGACTATAAAACTTTAATACGCGGCGCGCTCTCGTGAAACTGTCGTTCGGAACGTAACGCGGAGTTTTACAACGTAAAAATACGCATTCTGTTCGCTTGTATAACGTGTGAGGAGATTGCGGGAGTTCGGAAGGATGAGTAGACCTCAAATTGTAATACATTGTTGACAAACTTTTGTCATTGATTTTCGCTGAGATGATATCGAGACTAGATTTTGAACATTTTAAATTACGGGAATTGGGATGATGACTAATATTAAAAAGATTAGAAAAAAATTGTGATTTCATTTCAAAGAAGGCATAGTTTTGGAAGGTATTATTCCCGTCCTTGTCGCGCGGTACGGACAATCTATGGCGCTAGTATGACGCTCCTTTCCGTCATAAGCATCATACGTCATCATCAGAATTCTCCTGCTCGTATCTCAATTGATTTGTGGTCGGCGCAACATAATTTTTCTTCCATACTTCTCTTTCTATTAGTCGTCAGTTAGTAGTCTTTCTAGCTATATCATCACTAACACAGACCATCTATCGTTTCTTTTGTCTTCCCCTAATCTAGCGATCGACCTCCATACTCAAAACTTATACCCACGATATACCTCCGTACCACATGACAACCGATTTCCACACAAAAGTTTTGACTACCACCGGTGCCGCTTTCAGACTCTCTTATGTACTCATCCGTTTTTCTACCCATTCTTTTAACACCACACATCGCTCTTAACCTCGAAGCCGAACTCGAAATTTATTATTGGAACAAGCCGTGGCAGCTAAGACATGACCAATCCCAACTGACGGCGACCGTTCACGAACAAGACGTATGGATTAGCATTCCCATCTCATATGCATCATAAACAAGCATGATATATACTAGGGAATATTCACCTACTCAAATTAATGTCTGATCGCGTTCACCTTGCTAACCCAACACAGACACACTCTCGGGCAAGTAGGTGCTCGCGCCTGGTGCCCTTCGCGGGTGTTGGGCGCGAGGACTTATGTTGTACTCACAGACACACAACACTTTCCAAAGACACTCATAGTACATCTCCCTTTTGTTTTATATATTGATCGCTCTTCCTCTCAGTACTTGAAGCTTTTACAATGTTGTAGTACGTAAGAGCAATTTAATTTTAAGGTTGTGTGAACCTGGAGATCTGTCATACATGACCCGAACCCAGTATAGACTCTGCCTGTAACCTGATACTATGAACGAAACTTGAACCTTTTTGAGAGAAGTAAATTACAAAATAGAAATAGATAATAACCTTAATTTTGATATATATCCACTTACCGATAGCTCTGGAGACAGCCAGTTGCCCATTAACTCGCCAAGTTCCCCAGTACATGACTGTGCCGCCAGATGACTCTATTCTGTCTCTTTCGTCCTGCAAAACATAGACTATTGTAACATTCTTCTTAATACACAGGTTGGCTGGGACATCGACGCGTAAACTATAACCATGAATGAAGCACATGATAAAAAATATCTGCTATTTCATAGAAAAGTGCAATATCTGCGCGGACAAAATATATGCAACAGCTTTTTTTTTATTGTCTTCAATGCAGGGGGTTCAGTCATGTACCGAATCCATTTTAGCAGGTTGCGCTTGCGCGTCGATATTGCCACCTTCCTGTATAGATGTCTCTTTCCTACAAAAGAGGCCTTTGACGTTCTTTAGTTTAAGCTTTTGGGGTACCAATGCAGGGAATAGGAGCTCCTTCTATTATTGTCAGTCAATCAAACTGACAACGCCTAGCAGTACATCTAGCAGTATTGTCGTACCCTGATTGGCTCCGCCTAGAAGACAAAAATCGAAACGAAAAAGCTGGTGCTTCATTAGGTTATTAAAATTCATATTAAAAAAATAACGTTTATTTCATACTATTTAAAAGTCCATATTTTGTTTTGTCCTGTAACGCCCTTAAGTGGTTTTACATTATCTTAAAACTATGTTAGTGATGAGGAGATAAATGAATGTAACAAAAAAAAAAACGACGGGCTGCAATCCGGGAGTGCCGGCAGAAGTGAAAACTTGAATTTGAATGTTGTTTATTTTTGATATTTTGGAATGGTTAGGAAATAATTTTGCACGAATTGTTTTAATTATCAGTATAAAAGTACTATCATTTATGTGGTAGAATACAATACTTATTTATTGCGCTGTCGTACACAAACATGACAATTTATATTACATTAAAAAGTTTATCTCTCAGAAAAATCAATAAATAAAAATCAAAAATCAACAATCATCCGTCTTACGAATTTTCGATCAGGTCACGTGTCCTGACGCGAGTTTAACATTTTATAGCCATTACAAAAAAAAATACAACGCAGCTAAAGAAGTTTTCACTTAAAAAAAACGATGTAATAAAATTTAAAAAAATTTAATCACATTGAAATAAGACTCCCGGTAGTCACGTTACAATAGATTATAGATTATTAATTGTGTCTCAATAGTCAAATTAAATTAGTCTTTCCTGATTAAATTAGTTCGCTAGTACGAAGTGTCGGGTTTGCCCACTATGCGTTTGCTCCTCTGCCATGCGTCAGATCTAATAAAACTGAAATGGAACTTGTCGACTATTTATTGCCAATTACTTTCTATCCATTTTAGAATTTATTTTAATATCTATGGACTGACTTCCAATTATGAGTTGTTCACACCTTAGCGATACTCTGCTGTGAACTTATTTTAGATGGTAAAACATTAAAGTTCGTTTTATAACTACAAAAAGCTATGGCATATACAATTATTAGGAACGTAAAAATTAAATTAAATTACTGTTAAAATAGGTGTCTTTTACCGTCACTCACGGCAATTATAGAGAGGACTATGATTAAAATAACATATAACTGCAAATTGCGACTATTATTGCTTGCAAGTCTTTTAATACTTTAGATTTTTAAACTCCAATGATTGAGTTAAAAGGCGAAAGCGCCAACCAAAAAAATGCAAGAAAATTTGAATATGCTTTAGCGCATCCCACGTAACATTCAATTACAAAGGAACAAAATAAAATTGAAATATTAAAATTAAACGATGAAATACAAGGTATCGAATAATTTTGTGACAATTAAGATGATGTGTTATTCGACTTTTGTCGCTAACCGTACAGATTGTCAAATTGTGCGCGAGTTTCTTTCGCAGTAAGATTATCTTGGCATTTAATATTCATCAATTTTATCAATAGCATGTGAGAGAGTAGATGTGTATGTAATAGATGTGCCGCATTTAGCGTAGTGTTTATTTATGTTGAGTGTAAAGAAATCGTTCAATGTAGTCTTGTGCCTGCTCGGTCATTTTTAAGATCGCTCCGTACTAGTTCATTTCGGACAGTGAACTAGTTCATTCTATTAGTTCTAATAGCTCTATTCGGTCTTCGCTCTCGGTGGTCAGCATCTGATATTCTGATCTCATTCTTGCAGATTCGGTCGGTCGGGTTCGGTTAGCATCGTCATTCGTCGGCTATTCTCTCTCGTTCTCATTCACAGACATCGAACGTATCTGTCAAACAATCAGTGACTGTTTATCATTTCTCGTTCTCGTTCGCACAAACGATCGCGCGGTTTACAATGCCCGAGATCGAAAAGACCTATTAGACCCAATAGACCGATTACGAGTCAGCGTTCGGAAACGTTTCTTTTAGTACAGTGCGAAGATACGTTTCCTATTCGTTCATCGTTCATGAACTACACAAGACTAGTTCAATGTACATCTGTTTATTCATTGTACTAGCTGCTGCCCGCGGCTTCGCCCGTGTGTATGTCAAAAATGATCACACGAGAGCATGCTACCGAGACAAAAGCTAGTAACAATGTTACTTCTTATAACATAAGCGATCTGCCAGTGAAAGTCCTGTCGAAATTGGTCAAGCCGTTTCGGAGATTAGCCGATACGAACAGGCAGATAAACGGACAGCCAAAAAAAATGTATCATAATACTTTCGCTTTTAGTAAAAAGCTGTTATTTTGACATTACAATACATTAACAGACACATCCATTTTATTTATCTGTGTATAAATTATAAATAAATTAAACTGAAAATGGATGTTGGTCCACCATAAGTATATCCGAACAACATTCCAGTCTGGCGTATGCTGATTCCACTTCCATTACATTGTAGTACAATAAACCGCACTTATACACGTACAATTTGACTTTTACAGTGCCTTTATTTCGTAGCAGTAAAGATCAAGTTTTACTACTGAAGTGGACCGATGACCTGCATGGTAAAATCTAATCCGTAAAATGAATGTCACGCCGCCAGCAGCCGGCGCCCGCGCACTGCCACCGCCACCGCTGTGCTGTATGCATGTGTGTACCTGTCGGCCAGGCTTGTGCGGTCGCACGAGCTGCATGAGGCGCATGCGCTTGGCGAGCAGCGCCAGCGAGTCCCCCGCCCACGCCGCCAGCAGCCGGCGCCCGCGCACTGCCACCGCCACCGCTGTGCTGTATGCATGTGTGTACCTGTCGGCCAGGCTTGTGCGGTCGCACGAGCTGCATGAGGCGCATGCGCTTGGCGAGCAGCGCCAGCGAGTCCCCCGCCCACGCCGCCAGCAGCCGGCGCCCGCGCACTGCCACCGCCACCGCTGTGCTGTATGCATGTGTGTACCTGTCGGCCAGGCTTGTGCGGTCGCACGAGCTGCATGAGGCGCATGCGCTTGGCGAGCAGCGCCAGCGAGTCCCCCGCCCACGCCGCCAGCAGCCGGCGCCCGCGCACTGCCACCGCCACCGCTGTGCTGTATGCATGTGTGTACCTGTCGGCCAGGCTTGTGCGGTCGCACGAGCTGCATGAGGCGCATGCGCTTGGCGAGCAGCGCCAGCGAGTCCCCCGCCCACGCCGCCAGCAGCCGGCGCCCGCGCACTGCCACCGCCACCGCTGTGCTGTATGCATGTGTGTACCTGTCGGCCAGGCTTGTGCGGTCGCACGAGCTGCATGAGGCGCATGCGCTTGGCGAGCAGCGCCAGCGAGTCCCCCGCCCACGCCGCCAGCAGCCGGCGCCCGCGCACTGCCACCGCCACCGCTGTGCTGTATGCATGTGTGTACCTGTCGGCCAGGCTTGTGCGGTCGCACGAGCTGCATGAGGCGCATGCGCTTGGCGAGCAGCGCCAGCGAGTCCCCCGCCCACGCCGCCAGCAGCCGGCGCCCGCGCACTGCCACCGCCACCGCTGTGCTGCCGCCGCATGCACGCTGTAAGGTGAAGCAGACGTTACAACATTGATATCAGAAGAACTCGTGCCAGATTCTGACAATCTGAAAATCTACAAACCAGTAAATTATAACCCTAAGCTGTTTTTTCTTCTTAGATATTTTGCCTGAACACAGACTTGTAGCATACCACTATTGCGTATCACGGCTAATGTGGTTATTCCAAATCGATCTTGAACGCGGATTCGTCATTTGAATATCACGTACTTTCTAAGTCAAAATCTCGGATAGGTTCTTTGAAGTTTGATGACATATGACATCAGACTCAGGTAACCATAATCCACAACAATATTTATCAGGTACATTTCCGCGTCCCTACGTGAATGCGATAATCTTATTGTCACGCTATAATGTATTCAACAATAAACCGAGCATAGAATTACAACTAAAACAACAAAACAATAACAAGTCCAAGCTAAAGGTGCGCTTACGCAGGCAAACTTACAGAGGCAAATAAAGTCAAAGCTTTTTAAGGTTCTGTACCCAAAAGGTACGAACCCGGAACCCTGTCACTAACGGGGTCGCTGTCCGTCCTCAGATCCAGTAACCATTATAGGGTCTCAGTTAAAATTTTCACAACGGGTGTATTTCTATTGCCGCTATAGCATAATCAGCCTATGTTCCCAATTCTGGGTCACAGGCCACCTCTCGGTGAGAGGGAGAGGGCCGTAATCCACCACGCGGGCCCAGTGCGGGTTGGCAGAAGTCACGTCTTCGAATATTTTGGTTCTAGGACATGCCGGTTTCCTCACGATGTTTTCCTTCACCGTTTTGAGAGAAGTGGTGATGAAATATTTTATACAAAGTAAAGCGCCTGTCTGGGTTCGAAATAGCTGCATAAAAAAGTAATATAATAATAATAAGACTATAGTTACTTCTATACTATAAATTGCACGTCGCGTAAGCTAGTAACTCAGTATAGTTAACGACTTTAATGAACCATTTTAAACCACAAACAGGCATGTGATCTACGTCGAGCATAGGTTTTACAAGACTACCGATTTTCTTGTGTTCTAATGATTTTGTATAAGTCCCTATAAGCAGTCTTGTTGGAAGCAATGGCTAATATCTTAGTGGTTTTGTCTATCCTAAAAGCATGTCATGAAAAAGTAAAATAGTGGACCAGAAAACGTACATGTGGATGCCAATTTGTAATGTACGAATTGAGTGCTTTGATTCGATTACTTGAATACTTTAACCAAAATTCGAATTAAAAATCACCTAAAGATGTTTTTCATTTGACAATTAAGGTTCATTTTATAACCTCAATTTACGTCGTTGTTTTTTCAAATAGAATTTTCTAACATTATTGTTGGAAAAAGTTTTTGAGATATAAAGTTGAAACCTAAACACAAATGAATGTGTCACTAGTGCCCCTTAGTGAGTGATTGCGTAATAATGTAACCTGAACAGCGGTTTGATACTCGCGTGAAGAACATTCAGTGCAATCGCGCGTGTTTTCTCCTACAGACCCCGTTATAAAGCTATTAGCTCACTTCAGACTTATTACTCTTTTCTTATTCTCTTCAACCATCTTTCTTATTCAGTTTTCAGCATATGCCACTAAGTGATTACCTCCTGATTGCTCTTCCGTATGAACTCGGCATCGGTCCTGAGGAAGGCGTCTCTCATGGCTCGTCGCAGGTCGGTGCTGAAGTGCGGACTTTCCACCACGTACTGATGTAGGTGGGCCGCGCAGTACGTCGCCGCCGCCGAGCCGGCGTGACCATCGTAAACTGCGTAGAAACTCGTCGATTCTGTCGTCTGAAAAGATCAGTTATCTTCTTAATAAAACTCTTTAATTCATTCATTGACAGCAACGTACAGCCTAAACCTTTGGGAAGGATAATTATAGGGAAGGAAGCGTCGACAAGTCCTGATAAGCTCCGCCCTGATAAGCTCTAACCTATGTAGAAGATAATTTTATTCAAATCCTGTATTTTATTTATTTACCTGGATGGGCACTATCCATCCAGACAATGTGAAATATGGAACGATGGAATGTATGCGAACGCAATTCGGTTAGGGAAGTTTAAATGTGGCATTGTAGAAAGACCAATGACAGGGTTCGTTGCTCTTTCTACAATGCCACATTTAATATAAAACTGCAGGGCGAGCATGGCCTACTGTGACATGTTATGAGTCACGCTATTTATCACATTTTGGGCGATAAAATTAGGGACTCCTATAACCCGTTCGAGTTGCCAGACTGGGAGGTCCAACGGATTTCCCGCCTGACAAAGCCTATGGTGGTTTCCCTCCACTGAGCTTTCAGGAACCCAAAGGCCCGGTGAACTCGACATTTGCAAATGCCGGATTAAGGCTTATAATAAGGCTTATACTCTGTGAGTTTTTTTAAATGAGCATTCGTGCTTCTGGTTCTGTGAAGAGAATTATTACAAAATTAAATGTAAATTAAGAAGACAACGGATTCGTCAATAGCGTCGTATATAAGTACCTACCGCAATGATTTCTCGAAAGGTATTAAGGTTGCTTGATACCCTTCCATTATTAATATTGCAAGACGGTTAAAAAAATATTTATATTCTTTGGAAAGACGTGACGTGCGTGTGTCAAAAATTAATTAGATCCTAACCAAATTCAAAAGTTGTGTAACTTTATGTACTACACTCATACATACTCATTTTTTAATTTACTGTGTCACATTTTGAAGTCAGCAACAAGAAAGGCATAACACGCCATATTAATAAGTCACATAGTCGACCCGTGCTAGCATTTAAGACAAATTGTAAAACATGACATAATTTTTCTCATGTTGTCACAAACATATTGGGTACGCCCATGCTCGCCCCGCTGATGTGAGAAACTTAACTCATCATCATCTATCATCACCTAAGCTATTCAGCCTGTATGTAAACGATCTCATAGTGGAACTCAGTGGCATGCGTGTTGGATGCCGGGTGAGTGGTATTAGTGTTAACTATATTAGCTACGCGGACGACTTGGTGCTGCTGAGTCCCACTGCAGGGGCGCTCGGAGAGATGCTGAAAGTTTGTGAAGCTTATGCCGAGTCACATGGACATATTTATAATACCAAGAAAAGTCAGTTCATGGTCTTTAAGGCCGCCGATAAGTGTCCTGAATCTATTCCACCCATAACTTTGAATGGTGTTAACTTAGATAGGGTGTCGCAGTTTAAGTACTCTTGGACATTACCTTACCGACGACCCTAAACATGATGTTGACATACAGAGGGAGCGCAGGGTTCTGTCAGTCCGTGGCAATATGCTGGCCCGTAGATTCCCGCCGATTGGCCCGCTGTACGAACCAAGTCAAGATCTCGCTATTTAAAGCGTATTGTCAGGGTCTGTACACGGGTAGTCTATGGGTTAGCAGTTCCAAAACATCCCTGGACACCTTGCGCGTCCAATACAATAACATTTTCAGGATGATGTTGGGACTTCCTCATCACTCACAACAGCATCCGGGAAGCTATAGCTGAGGATATACGTGCTCCTGTCTTGAGGCAATTCGTTCGTCTGGTGATCTTTTAGGGAGGTATCTCCATTGTTTATCGTGACGGGGCGGGATGTCGCAACACAGGGCCATTTGTGTAATGTTTATAAAATAAAGACTTGTATGACGAGTGTTGTCCTTTGTAATTGTATTTAAGTACTAACAATAGTTTCAAATTTTTTGTAAATATACTTTTGGACCTAGTTGTCCCGAAATAAATAATTTTGAATTTGAATTAACTAATGAGATGACGACTGACGACTGATGATGAAGACTGGACGTGCTTATCTACTATCGACAAGGTACTGTCGAGTTACCTCACTGTATGCTAATCAATAAATAGATAAGGAAGTAACAATTCATACCAACACCGTCCACAATGCACCGTACGGTACATTGCCCTATTCACACATAAAATCATAACATGCGCCATTCATAAGTACTAGGAATTCATTAAATTATGCAAGACGCATTACATTGCCCAATGTGAAAGTGCGTACTATAAAATATATCCTGGGATTATCTTTGTGGTATTGTCACTGCTTGATAGGTTTGCGGTTTCGGCTGTTTACACAATTTAGGCTGAGTATGAGCACTTTTTTAACGTTAAAACAATAGGCCGTCCAAAAAATGGAGCAGTATTTTGGTGAAGAGTGCTCCATTTTTCATTGGCACAACATTCCAGTGTTTCATTAGCTGGGAAGAAGTGACCCAATGGGCTCCCAAGAGCAATTTTCTCTGTTTGATTTGTTTTATCATCATCTCGACGTCTTTCCTGCATCTACAGTTTCGACACCTCCAAGAAACATAATCAGCCTAAAATGTTCCCACTGCTGGGACACAGGCCTCCTCTCTGTGAGAGCTCGCTCCGTAATCCACCACGCGGGTCTAGTGCGGGTTGGTAGATGTCACATGTCTTCGATTTTGAGTTCGCAACCTACGACCTACAACTCGTAAGTCGACACTACCACAGGGCTACCACTGCTCCACCATAATAATACTAGACAATTTTTGACCCACTGCTGGGCAAAGGTCTCTTATCATATAGAAAAGGCACTAGCATTGACCACAACGCTTTTAACTTACATCAATTCCAAAAAGCGCTTCTAAATTCCCAATTTCCACATGTCGGTCTTCCATGACTCGTCGTGAGTTCTTGGTGGCACATGAGACAGTCTTGAGGTCGCGCTGGTCGAGGGGCGGTGGGGGCGGTAGGGTGTCCAACTTGGAGTTGTCCAAGTATCGGAGGCAGACATCGTTGACGCGAGCAGTCACTGCTTGCATTAGCCGCAGGGCTATGTACACTGAAATTGAGATAATTTTGATTAGAGAGCTGTGCCCGCGACTTCGTTCGCGTACATGTCGGAAAACAATAATGTGTCGCTTAGAGAAGGTGTATGTACTTTCATTGAAAAGGAAGAGTCTTCCAATCTTGCCTGGTGGGAAGCGTTACCTGGGGGTCTCTACCACAGTCCTTTCGAATGCAGTTACTGAGTCTTCAGTGTTTATAATGTTAATGCGACGAAATGTCACTTAGATTTTTGAGAATAATTAAAAATCAAGGCGCCAGGCTGCACCTCCGTACTCACTAATCGAATGCCCCTCTGGAGGAGTGTGCTGAAGCGTTATCATGGTGAAGAAGGATCACGCTTTATGAGCGCTGTTGAAAAATGTAAATACAAAACAGGCTTAAAAACGACAAAGGACATTATCGACAATATTATTGTAATTTCTATTGTGTATCCTCTTTGCTGGACTTGTTTTAATTAAGAAAAGGCTTCTCTATAAACCATGTTAGAACCTCTCTAACACCTGCTTGCCCCTCGAAAGACAGTTGCCCGTGTGAAAAGATACCCATTTACTAAGATCCACCTCTGGTTATGGCTGCTGTTTTGGATTATAATTTCTGATTTTCGGCACGGGCCTCAAAAACAATTAAAATTACACCTCTTTTTTCTCCCGAAAATTCTTTATTTTTAAAGTCGGTTATAACTGAGTGAGAACTTAAATTAGATGAGACCTATAGATAGAGGAAGTGAGAAATCCCGAACCAAATATTCCAAGATCCAAGTCCAGAGTACTGAACTCCAGAACAGCATCTACCTAAGAAGCTACTTTATTTCCGACAATGTTATTACAATAAATTCAATTTAGTTCAATAACTTAGTAATAAAGAACGAATGAGTGTCACTCTTCTGCGGAAAAACTTAACACCGCGATTCAGAAAATGACGAAATTTGCTCAACGCTATCTATCGATTACTTACACAAATGTAAGACTCGCTCTGCATACAATTAACTTTTAAATCAAACAAAACAGAATTTGCTTTAAAAAAAGTTGTGATTTGATCACCACCTTTTTATTTGAAATTCTTTAAGCGCCAGTAATCAACCACCAATGTAAAGCGATTTTTATAACATTACAATCTACATTCGTTTTTTAAATAACACAGGTACCTTTATTACGTGTTATTCAATATTAATAACACATATATTCGTTAGTACCATTTGGCGTCAATAGACGTCACTAGGTGTTAGTGTTATGAAAAGTTCTTCTTGAACACTTTAAATTGATTATTCTTTTGATAGACCAAAGCGATCAGGATGAAACAAAAACTAATAAAAACGCCTTGTCTACAGATTTATTATCTGTATAGATAATAGATTATTCTTTCCAACTGCATTCCAATTAGGTATTTTTTTGTTTATTTTTGTTTTTAAGTGTTTGTTTGGAGCGTGGAATTGTGTCCAAAGGAAGGTCGATTTGGAGGACAACCGTTCTATGGCTAAAATTGCAGTGTTTCTATTCTATAAACGGAGCGGAGCTTTAACTGTTTTAGTTCAGACGTGCCTTTGAAGGACATGTCAATCCGTCGGTCCCAGTTTTGTTTTTTAAATTATGATTATCTATGTCGGTATCTAAGTTGTTATAGACAATGCCCATATACAACCGGCGTAACGTTTGCTAACATATTTTCCAGTAATGAGAGAAAAATGTATAAATACACATACGAACTGTGTTTTCTTTTGTACAACTCTAACGTGTTGTTTGAGGAAAATACAAAGTGCTTTGGTTAAAAAATACACAATATCATATCAATATACATATCAAATCAATGTTAACAATTCTAATTTCACTCACTAAATGTAGGAAAATACACAATTTAAACCATATTTCTAAACGAAACCAGGACAACGTTTCGTGCAGGAAAATAGCCTATCGGTAAAATGTAGGATTGAATATATTGAATTAAACTGTGCGAATTTCGACCGAAGACAGTGGTCAAACAGGTTAGAGATGCCCGAAATTTGGCTTAGCGGGGCAAAGCAACACTTCTTAATGCCATTGAGTCTACTATTGCGATATTAAACAGTTTTTATTAGTCATAACATAACCCTTAACTTAGTAATGTTCACATATTATTATTGTTATATCTTAACTAATAATATTATAAATGTGAAACACACAACGTACATAATTAAATGTTGCATATTATACGTTGTCAGGGGTACAGGAAAAGATGGTGTACCTTTCGTCCAGAAAAAAGTACTGAGCCGGAGGGAAAGAACAATAACTTTCGACGGTCACAATTGCTTTAGGACGCTCGATGGCGCTAAATGTCTTTCGAATCATGATTGAATTATAATATTAGAAAGTTTAGTAGTGCGCGAATTTATAACCTGGGTATTACACTTAAGATACTTTTTATCCCGGTTGTATGTTTCCGTGGGATAATTTTCGACGTCCCCGCGGACGAAGCTGCGGACAAAGCTAGTTTATTTTAAATTTAAGTAGTTTTTCGTGTAGGTTTTAACGTCTGTGGGACTGCATTGTTCTTCTAAACTGCGCAATTGATTTTGACGCCGTTCTCACCATCATTTAGAGATTTTCGAAATGTTAACGTGTCTAATATTACATAATGATTATTACCTATAAAAAAAAAACGGTAGTTGTCAAGTAGTAAAAACCGTCGAAATAAGGTCGTGTCGTGTCGCTATTTACATAGTCGTCTTTTCGACAATACAAAAGTAATTATCTTTCTTATTCTTAACTTTCTTATTCTTGCACTCAAAACGGTGAAGGAAAACATCGTGAGGAAACCGGCATGTCCTAGAACCAAAAAAAAATTCGAAGACATGTGACATCTGCCAACCCGCACTGAGAACGCGTGGTGGATTACGGCTCACTACCTCTCATAGAGAGGAGGCCTGTGTCCCAGCAGTGGGAACGTTATAGGCTGATTATGCTATTCTTAAAGATATTCCCCCTTATTTATAAACGTTGCTTAAAGTTAAGTAATGATTAGCGACTGTTTGACCATACATTTTTGACGTTTAAACGTCTCTTAACTTTAAGCCACGCTTATAACTATGAGGGATTATTCCAGAGGGCCACACCTTTTAGAATAATAATATCTTCATGTGGGTCTAGTTACGAGATGAAACAACACTCACTTACATAAAGTCTAACACTGTTAGCTCTACTGACGTCTTATTACGAGGAAATAATTATTATTGTTTTCCTCCAGCCATGTACTTATTGTCTTAGGTCCGATTACCACAATGAAATTGAACACGATCAGTACTTAAACTCCGTTTAAGAGCTGTCGGTGTCATTATTTTCTATGGAATATTGACACTGACAGCTCTTGGACTCGTTTTAGATGTGCTGAACGCGTTCAGTAACATTGGTGAAATCGGCACTTAAACGACTGCGGCTTTTTATATGTTGGGTAACCATATTACCTATTCACTTATCTATATTGTCATTGATTAAAGCTATCAACGGGTCGCGTGCCGTCATGGATATTATCCATAATGCATTCTAATACAGCGCTAAAACGTTCATTCATAACTGATTGATATTCACCAAGGTCCCTTTTCAACTATCGACATACGCCGAAGCTTTACAAATGAATCTAATTAAAACAGGACAACAATGAATATAAGCGTTAGGATAAACAATGAGTCAAGATTACATTCATGTCTTCGTGCCCTTTCCTGCTATATCTAACATGTTCGTCTATATTACTGTGACCTCTTTCTTCAAGACAACGACCGAAGTACTACAGAGCTGAAGTGCATTTAAAATTAATCGGGCGAATTTCGATTCGATTATATTTAGACTAGAGTTGAGTGGACCGAGTGTTAATGACGTAACACAATAAACACGAGATTAAATGATTTCATTATCTATGTATACATTCCTCGTCTAGATGTCCTAAACAATAGTAATACATTACACACAAACGCGCCTCTCTATGAGATGGCCACTGGTCTTGTAATAGATTACGTAAGTACAAATAAGATTCTTGCCAAGTGGTTTTGTTCCTCAATCGATACAATTATGGTTATTACGTCGCAGCATATAAACATTTGATGGATCGTAAAAAAAACCTTAAACGTAGAACATAAATGGCTACTGTATATGAGACTCTTTCAGAAACTGGTTTCAGAAAAAAACATTGGAATTATCTTCATGTATCTAAGCAGGATTTGTGATAGCAGTATATCTTCATAGAAGAGGCTAACTATTGGCGTTTTTATTCCCCTCGCTATTCTCTTTTACTAGTGGTTTCATCGTCAGTTTAGATACGTAGAAACGAGCCACCCACGAGTTAAACGGAATCTCATGAAGAAGGACAGGTTAAAGATCGATATCATGTAGGATATCTATCCATTACTTCTCAGCAGATTCAATCGAACGGAGTAACGCATAAAGCTTCAATAAATCAAGAAGAGAGCGTATCCTACACGGAATAAAATGGGGGCCGCGGTTATATCTGTCTGGCTGATGTTTTCAAGAACTATTTAACTGAAAGGAATTATATTGTTCTTTGGAAAAGAAAATGGCAAAGGCTGAGACTTAATAGCAGTTTGTTACTAAAATTCACCTAAACAGGTAACATCTTTAGATATGGATACGTTGCGAAAGTGCTAGTTTCCAAATAGTACTAAGATGGTTATTTTGATTCTGTTGGAAAGGTTAATTTAAATACTTCCGTAACTATGTTCTATGAATGGTAGGTGAACTAGAAAGATGTACAACATACCTGAATCGTCGGATTTGTACCCAAATTCGTTGGGTTGTTTCTTCGATGCTACTTGCACCTCGTCAAGTATGATCCGCCGCAGCGGAGTCATCAGTGTCAGCGGACATTGTCTGAAAACAAATTACAACAATATTTAGTGACATACAAATATTTTGAAAAACATATCCTACACAGCACGGTACATTCTACGATAAACTGTGTTTATAAGGATGAAAACAAAATATTTTCAGTCTACACTAAGAATGTCATACGTTTTCAGATATACTTTTTGGGCATGGCTAGCTATCTGAATGAGGGCAGGTACTTTCATCCTGGAAACACAGTTACGCAAATGAATGGTAAAAGAGTTGGAAAATTGAGGCTGATCAGTAAGATAAAGAACATTTTTGAATAAAGGCCACAGAATAGACTGCAACAACATGTTTTCGCTCTAATAACCACATTCTGCGCTTCACATCTTTACTAGGACCCTCTCTCTCTATCCAATACTAGGCGATGGGCATGGAGATGGATAGCAGAGAAAGTGACGAGCTGTTAATATGACGAAATGTGCTCTGGTTTGGTGTATAAAGGCAACATAAGCCCAGTCAATTTATAGAATTTCGATCAATAATCTCTACTCCATGATTCCTTTAACTTCGTTTAGTATGCAGTACTTACTGAGTAGATAGACAAAACAAACAAATGTTGGTAGAAAGGCTTCGCTGAAAAACATTGGGTAATCTCAAGATACGGGAATCAGAAATCGTTATCGTTTCGTACGATAAAAGAAAAACTAGTTTATATTCACTAAATTGCTTCATGCTGCAGCAAAAAGTGTATGTTATAATACAATAGGCTTTTATTCAGCTGCATGAATATCCGGGAAGCCAACAATGGCCGAAAGTGCTAACAGCTGCGAGAGGTAAAAAACAGCCGCTAAATGCGTGTGTCCTTTTCGGTAATTCAGATCATATTATCACGTCTACATCTCTGTTGTTATTTCAAAGCTTTCCAAAGATTTGTTTTCTTTGATTCAACTTTTGAATCTTTCCAACACCGACAAACCAATAAATATCTTATTCGAAAAATCTGTCATCACTTTGGTAAAAACATTCCTATGGGTTGTTTTGGGTGTTCTTATTGGGTGCTTTGGTTGTTTTTATTTACTTAATTTGAATGATTAATACGTGTTTGCCATACCAAGTAGACCTACAATGACTTAATGCACACTACGGCATTGCAACCGGAATCTGCTTAAACTTTTTAGATAGGTTCGCAGCGTATCTGCAGTGTTACATAATTGAATTCTACCGTATAGGACAAATTTTATTTTATAAGATCACGTGTTCATTAAATATTAGCAAGCAACGCAATACGGTTATTTTTGGGACTCTAGGGAAAAGAAAATATAGCAACAACGGGTCGCCTGAATAAAACATCGAAGTTGGCCGGGAAAAAGCGGGATGTGAATGGTCAGTCGGCAAAATAATGCATTACAACGAATAAGAAATCTGCGGGGTAACACACAAAAAGTAGGAATGGCTTTCATTCTGACAGTTCAACAATGTTCATTGCGTTATTCATGTTGTTGTGCAGATAAATTTTTCGAACATATGAAGCAATGGAATCAAAATGATTCAGATTGTGGTTGATAGTTTGTGACGCAATTAGGGAGGTGGAGAAATAGCGGTGGTGAATAATTAGACGACAACATTGTACAACTTGACAGCGCTAAGGATTGGGATGAAAGCCCTACTGCGTTGAGAAGAGATATTTTTGGGATTCTAACTCGAAAAGTAAAATTTTGCGCAGGTGTTAAATATAGGTTGGTTATTGGATTTTACGTTGGTGTTGCACATACTCGAACGGATTTTTCACACTGTCCGAATTTGACACACATAATAAAGTCTCGCCCATTAATTTTATTTCACCCTGTATTGTATTCTGGGTCATATAAGTAACTAGCTGCTCCCCGCGGTTTCACCCGCATCAATCTAGATCCCGTGGGAGTAACGGGATAAAAAGTACTCTGTGTTAATCCAGGTTATAAACTATATGTGTGCCAAATTTCATCCAAATCCGTTCAGTAGTTTTTGCTTGAAAGAGTAACAAACATCCATCCATACTCACAAACTTTCGCTTTTATAATATTAGTAAGACTATATCGTTATGATGCACGGTGTTTTCAAGAGTCGAGATTTAGAACGTGCAATACAACCCACTCTTCCACTTTTAGGCGAGACAACGCAACGCATTCATTTATTATTCATGCACCGCTTCAGCAGTAAAACACTGTTTTATTGTAATCTATGTATTTTATCTCGTAACTAAACAAAACAGGTGAACGTGATAGTAAAGTACAATAATACATGTATGAGTACATGCCTAGTTAACAATTGAATGAAGTTGATGATAAAAATGTTTTCTAAACGGTCAGTAGTTCAGCACCCGTTGGCAATTAGTGGGCAACCTTCTACTCAGGGGCGTATTTACCCTAGGGCCAATAGGGCCATGGCCCGGGGCGGCAGGCTGCGAGGGGCGGCGCAAGCCGCAATTCGTGCTCAGCTTTGTCCGTCTTTCTTTTTGACTTTACCTAGTCTTGCCATAAATATTGTAACGAAGAAAACTTTTTTTTTATTGCAAATAATATTTATTACGTTTACAGTGTGTTAGTTTAATACATAAATATTATAAAAAAAATATATATAAAAGCTTATTCGAAGTGGTCTCGATTGGCTGCAATACAGTCCTTTAAACGTTGAGGCCATTTATCTATAGTAGCACGCACTCTTTCCATGGGAAAATTCTTCACTGCCAATCGTATGGATTATTTTAGGGACTCCAAATTATCATGGCGTTTAGAGAAAGCCATACTCTCTAAAACTGACCATAAATCATAATCCAGCGGATTAAGATCGGGACTAGACGACGCCGACGGCCAGTCTTCAGCTCTGATGAAGTCCGAAACGTTCACTTCCAACCAAGACTGCGTGGACCAAGCTTTATGACCCGGCGCCGAGTCTTGTTGGAAGGACCATACTTGGTTATTGAACATGGTGTTGTTAAGGGGCTTAACTACCTTCTCAAGAATGGTATCTTGATATACTTGTGTTAATTGGGAAGCTTCCTTAGAGCTTTGAGCATAAATACGGTCATTTTGTTTGTTAAAATGTTGCTCAATTGTAAAGATTTTCTCAACCGTAAACAAAACGTTTCTGTGACCTCCCTTTGCGTACCGCTTCAGTAGTTGTTTCGATTTTACCACCCTATTATTTTCTTTAATTATCAGTTAAAAAATGACCAGTGCTTCTCTTATAGGCTGCAAGTCCTAAGTAATCATTTAAAATACGCGAAATGGTTCTGGGTGCTATCTTCATCTCCCGAGATAAAATCTTTTGCTTTCGGACAGGATTTCTTCGAATTCTTTCCCTTACTGCTTTGACCACCTTTTTCGTACGAACACTACGTGGATGGCCAGATCTTTTTCTGTCACAAATAGAGGAGGTCTCATTGTACCTATTAATAGCCCGGTACACAAACATTTGATTAATACCAAGCGTATGGAGATTTAAAAAAATTGCATTTGGCTCCATACCAACTTTGTGTAATGCAATCACGGCGATTCGGTTCTCTTTATCACCCCACTCCATTTTAATATCGCAAAATATTGTACAATGTATTGGCGCCAAAATTAGAAAACTCAATTAACAATCGTATAAAAATGACAGATTCCAAATTCAAATGTAATATCTTTCTTATTTTTAACTGTAACAGTATATTTTATGGCCACTCTAAGTATATGTCTGAAGAAATTAAAAAAAAGCTAACCTATATAACAAAAACTCGAACTCATTTGGTTGTAAGTTTGATAGACATCAAGACGCAGGGCTATCGCTTACTGCTCGTCGGCGGGGCGGCGACATGTCCGTCGGACTCCGTCGCGACTCCGGACTAGTCAGGATGTTTCGATGTTGCTCGTGTCGTTTTTGTTCATGTCCATAAGCGAGAGCTATGGTCAGCGAGAGACGATGCTTGTACCAGCCTTGATAAAGATTGGAACCAAAAAATTACGGCTCTTGAAGCTATAAAAAGTGTTTCTGCCCACCAAAAAGGTTTTTTTTTTATAAAGCTGTAGGGCTATTGGCTCGAGGACACGGTGGAGCATACGGTGGAGGTCTCCTAGCCTGGGCGGAGCACCTCCACCGCGCCGTGTCCTCGCGGAGGCTTCGGCGGCGGTGATCTCTCGCTCCCGGCCATCTCTCGATCCCGGCCCTGGTCCAGGCCATGGTACGGAGCGAGAGCGAAAAGGAAGCCGTCACCTCCTTCTGCGAAGAAGTAATGCTCGCGAAGGAGGAGGCGGAGCGCTTGAGGGAGAGAACCTTGCTCCCTCACGCCCCTTGTCGCCCCTGGAGACGCCCTGGGTGTCGGGAATCACCAGCATATTCCCGGCCACCCAAGGCGCGGGCGAACAATGTAGCCCACCGTCAGGTCTGCCAGGTTGTTTGAAAGAGCTACCGTGGCCCTGGCACAGGCAACTAAAGAAACCCGAGTGGGTTTTAGTCAGTAAAAGTCTGACACGCCCTTCCGCTCCACCCAGAGCGGGAGAAGTTATTTAATGATTTCCCACCCAAAAATAAGAGGGCTATTGGCTCAGGTTCAGGACGCAGCCTTATTGTGTAACACAGTATTACACAGAATCTGAATCATTTTGAAGAATATTAATAGATAGATAAGGCTAATCCTGTCCATATGTTCGAAAAATGTATCTGCTAAACAACGTAAATAACGCAATGAATGTTGTTTGTATTTCAAAATGAAAGACACAGCGGGATAATTGCGTAACACACTAACGGTGGGACGTTTGTGTGTAACGCAATTATCCCGCTGTATTAAAACAATTTCTATAGGTAAATTCCAAAATTCTACAAGGTGTCGACACAGACGTAAAGGAAGTTTGTAGTTTCCAGGCTTAACATTACTTTTGTAGAAAATCAACGGGAATATTTTGATACTTTTGAAGATTGTGGTAACAGAAAATTCTCAGAAGAAAACAGAAACAGTCACAAGAGAATAAATAATTGTTATTAAGAGAAAGAAACGAGACGATGAGTGTCGCGAGGGAGAAGTGTTGATACAAGGATGTGACCATTTCAGGGTTAATACCTTCTTCCCAATATACGACTAAATATTGGGCGAGTTAGGGAAGCGCAAAACTTCGTAAGACGTGGTAACCACAAACTTTGCATGTTTATGCAAATTAGATCCATTGTCTGAATCAGAAGTAAGAGTGAATGCCAAAAATCAAAAGGTATACCCGATTGATCAACGGATGATCTGTAAGAAGAATGTGTCATTTTAAAACAATTCTTGACGCCTCAAGAAAATAAACAAAAGGATTTGAAGGAAGCATTTCCATTTACTGAAAAAGCATAATGCATATTTCTGTGCACTGCGGTGATAATTGAAGTGCGGAACGTTCGTTTTCCTTAATTTCAACTTTCAAACGTTCAAACAGTTCAGCTATTCTTAATATGTGTGTCGCGCTGTCGCGTTGCGCCTGTAAGCAGCACCTTAAATGCGTAACATATACAAGAGTTTCGAACTGGGTGACAGGGAAATTCGACCTATTTCTTGAAAGGTGTTATAGGCACTAGACAAACATCAGCAACAAGTAAGGTCCAGTTAACTAGGGGTCAAAACTGGATTATTACCGAGCTGTGACGGTTCTTCGATTTTTTTTAAAGTTATCTGACTTGTTACCAAAAACAATTAATTATGAAAAAACTACTACACTCTAACTAAACATTTAACTGATGCTTTGTTGAAAGCTGAAATATTAGTGATCATAAAAAAATACTTGCCCAAAACATGCATACACTCAAAAATAAAAGATCTTCTGAAAAAAATCGAAGAACCGTCACAGCTCGTTAAGCATCCAGTTTTGACCCACAGCGTATATGGCAAGACTTAATTTGCTGCTAATGGCCTCTAGTATAAACCCTTTTCAAGGAATAGGTCGAATTGCCCTGTCACCCTGTTGAAGCTGGCTTGACCCAATCCGCTAATATAAGTGTCATTGAAGAGTTTGATAGCCAATCTGTCCATCAGGAAAAAAATGTTGTTGGCATTCCTTCATTCTCAGCCCACATCAACACACTGCTGGGTTTTATTTTATAGCGAAACGTTTTTGCTTTTTTTCGTTAATTTATGGGGCGGCAAACGTTATAGGCCCAGGGCGCTGAATCTTAAAATACGCCACTGCTTCTACTGCTTATTAAGTGGGACACTCAGAAAGTTTTGCGAAAATGAAAATAAATGTTCTTTAGGTAAATATTTTTTTTAAATTCTTTTCAAAGTACTCTCCACTAGCGTCTATACAAAGTTTCATGTGTTTGAACCAGTTTTCGAAACACTTTTTCCTGTCCGCCGTAGACACCTCGTTTACAGCCTGTTCGAACGCTGACAGCACATCTTCCGGCGACGAAAATTGTATCCCTTTGTGCTGATTTATTCTTTACGGGAAAAAAAAGAAGTCACTAGGTGCTAGGTCAGGGCTGTAAGGAGGGTGACCCAGGACTTTGACCGGCGTGCTGTACAGGAAATCCCAAATTTTGCGCGCGGTGTGCAAAGGTGCGTTAACGTGATGGAGCAGTAGCCCGGGGAGCCCTGTATTTGGTGGCTTGTTGCCAAAGAGAATATCTTGTTCCTCACAACAGATAAAACTTCTGCCAAGCATTAGGTAGTATACAATTCAGCGTTGACGCTTCTTTGGTACCGTAAAGGAATTCACATCAAGTAGCCAGTTAAATTTAAAAAGCTCGCGATCAAAATCTACCCCTCGCTTCTAGATCGCTTCACTTTGGTAGGCGTTGATTCGTTTTGAAATACCCAAATCGTCGACTGGCGGTTCGTTTCTGGATCGTATTGATAAAACCAATCCTGTAATTATGTCTTAAACACGCCGAGACGAGCCTGCTTCAAATTTGTTTATCACATCACGGCACCATTCCACCCGGGCCTGCTTCTGAACACCGGTGAGGTTGTGCGGCACCCAGCGTGAAACTATCCTCCTCACGCGAAGATGCACGTGTACAATTTCGTGAAGACTTCCCGATCCAACCTGCAGTATGTGCTGATTAACTGCCCCGTTGGTCTCGTGGTTGCACGCGCGACTGCTGAACGTCCTGGGTTCGATTCCCAGGTCGGGCAAAGTGTTTTGTACCCCGAAAAGCACGTTAAGCCGTTGGTCCTGCGCCTGATCTCTCTACAGTCGTGTCGGATTGCCATCCCATCGGACTTGAGAGTGAGGGATGAGAGAGTGCACCTGTGGCTGCGTACACACCTGTGCAGTATAATAACTTTCGCGCCGAAGGCTAGTCTCTGTTGAGATTGACCGCCATGGCCGAAATACGGTCTGGAGGACTATATATATGTGCTGAATATCTTGATACGTAACTCGCCTGCTGTCTTGGATTAAATTTTTCACTGCTAGCACGTTTTGTTCCGTAAAAGCCGTCAAAGGACGACCATTTCTTTTTCCATCCCCCAAAGTTAGTCGACAACGCTTGAATTCGTTATACTAACGATACACGGTCGTCTTAGAAGGGCCTTCATCTATGAATGTCATTTAAAGTCTAATATTGGAAATCGTAAAAATCATAGCGCGAAAACGTTCCCGGCGCAGATACATTTTTTTATGAGACACGATAATTTAAATTACCTCGCTAACAATGTGGAGGGAAATTTTGAAATTGGAACGTACCTATTTTTACTTACAAATAATCATAATTTCAAAATAGACTATAACTTGCCAGTCTCTCTTATAGGTATAAAAACTTTTTTCGCAGACACTTTTTGAGTGGCCTGGTATTATACCTACTAGCTGTTGCCCGCGACTATCTATTGTCTGCGATCCAAGAAGAAGAGTAGCCTATGTCCTTGCCAAGGTCATAGTCTATGTGTGCCAAATTTCATCCAAATCCGTTCAGCCGTTTTGGCGTGAAAGCGTAACAATCAAACTCACTTTAGCATTTATAATATAAGTTAGATTAGAATGTAATAATTCAACCTCCACCATGCTTTCAAACAATAGATTCTCTCGTATGACTTCATTATGTTGAAAATAGTATTCAAGTCATTGCATGTAGTGCCGTTTGGTACTTGCTAAGAATAGAGCACCGAATCTTCTCCTCCGTAGGGGGCGTAAGAGGCTAATGTGACTTAGGAATTCAGGTAGACAGGCAGTCCGAAGCAGCACCCTACTAAACTTTGCGTCAACCTGTTTTTCTTGAAGATTGCGGAGAATAGACGGTCGTCGCCGGACCATAATATCAACAATAGTTCGCCTGCTTAAAAGGGGGGTCAGTCCGTAAAATAATGCATCAAGTGAATAAGGTGCAAAAAAATCCCCTGAAAACACGCTTGAGTGATTAACTAGAAGAAAACATTGTACAACTTGACAACGCTAGTGATGGAAAACAGATAAGCAACAACCGCTCTGTTAGTTCAGCCAGAAGTTAAACATTACATAGTACAGTAGACAACATAGTAGAATATCGGATCAATGAAAACAGTTGGTAAACAAACCAGCGGGCATTCACGTCGCTGGAACATATGTTAGTTCCCTCGGTTTGGTTGCCGTTGTAGTTATAAAATAAAATGCGGACGTGTACGTCTGTCTGTACAATACATAAAGAGGTCGCTGACCCCGTTCTTAAAACGAATGCATGTACATACATTCTCTCCCGAGTTGACACAATATTTCAGACATAACTTTCGTTTAATATTTACCGTAGATTACCTACGTTTATGTTTATTCAGAAGGTCATGGCGCGACTATGGCTTGTGCTGGTGGTAGTGGTGGTTCCTTATGATTAAGGTTAGATAAAATAAAAATAGGAAGTGATGTAGGTAGTAACGCAGCCCGTATCAAACTAAATATGTACAATATTGTAGGACCTATACTACATTGCTGTATTTTCATATTTGCCTAGGTTAAGAATCTTTACAAACATTTTAAGGTTTCGAAAGGTATACAACCTACTTGTTCAAGAATATGCCCGAGTTCCGAAATCTCCAATTGATTTATTGCCAGAATAATTAAATTAATCAGATGTAAGGCGTTCGTTCTGAAGCGGAGTTTGTTTATATAGTAAACAAACCATTTGGCCAAATGCCTTTCGGCAATTAACTGTGAATATTTGAGGAGTAAACAGTGCGCAGAGCGTTGACACGGGCTCGCGTTACTATCACGAACATCCGTATCTCTATCTACCCACGCGGTCTCGCGCGCCAATTTATGCATCGAGGGTACCAATTCTATAACCTCAACCCACAGGCCCTAGAGAAATTAAATACGGTCTGTAACAGTCGGTATCTTCCTCGAGAGAAAGCAACGAACCAAGGTGACACAAATTAAAGATGCAATCATAACATTTTCTGTGGCAATGCAATCATGGACAGATGGCTCAAATTTGATGACCTCAGTCTTCACAGAGTGCCAAGTTTCACAAGTCTATTTTAAGCTTGCTTCGTTCTAGACATAATGGGCCAATCGATGTACAGCTAGTTTTACACCTTACCTTACCGTTTTATTTAGGTAGGTATATAGTTAGCAGACTGAGCAGGTGTCAGATAAATCATTGTTGTTCTCCTCGTCTCACGAGTTTAAAGTTTCAAACAAAGCCTAACGAACCAGGATTTTAATGCTGACGCTTTATTGATATGACATTCAAATGTTTTTCTCACGAGTTTACTGTCTCCTGCGGTGTCAAATTCTTTTGTTTGTCTGATTAAAATGAAAATCATTTCTAATATGAAAACAAAATGCAACGCAGAGTAGGTAATAGTTCTTTAAGCTCATGTCGTTTTGAATGGCTAACTAGATTGTGACATACCGATACCACAAAAAAAACTGTTTCTTTTATCATTTGTAACAAACCGCAAAAGACTGCGAATTAAGGGAAAGGAGGCTTTATGGCCTACCTACAGTGGGAGTGGGTTCTGTGAGTAGGACAATACAGTCTCGAGGTCATAAAACGTCCGAGCTGCTGATTGACTTTACATATTAGCCCTTAGAAGTATTCTAGGCGTCTTCAGCCCGAAGGTTTCTTTCTAGACCTACGAAACATCGATAACTAAATTCCAAAACAAATAAAAATCGTAACGCCTGACTAAACTTTTAAATTTAGTGACTATTCAAAGTAAAAAAAAATATTGATGCGGCGGCATTACAGCAGTAAAACAAAGCTATATTAAACAAAATATAATTGTACGTTGTCTGTATCGGTGTGTGATATATTATGTAAGAATAAATGGTCAGCGGTACTGTAACACGCAATTTACGCCGCGTTACAGCATACGCCGGGTTAAATGGAGCGTCTAGCAAATTACATGTTAACTATAAGACAAGGCGTCAGTTGTAAGGCTCAAGTGACTCGGAGGTCGGGCGTCGGAGGGCTCGGAGGGATAGGGAATGAATCATTGATTCAGGTTTTGAAACTAACTTGGCTAGGGTGGATTTCACCAATGTTATTGAACGCGATCAACACGTCCTGTGCTGTCAGTGTCATTAAAACATAACATAAACATAACATCACGCCTGTAATCCGAGAAGGGTTAGGCAGAGGTGTACCTATAGTAAACCCAGTTTTCGCCAGTTATGCTTAAGGTCCTTGTAATAGGGGGCCAGCCTATTGCCATCCATCATTCTAGATAGAAAAACCCAATAACACTTTGCGCGACCTGGGAATCGAACCTAGGACCTCATGCTCAGCAGCAGTACTGCTTGCGACCACCATACCAATGAGGCAGTTATTTTCTATGGAATATTGACACTGCCAGCTCTAGAACGCGTTTTAGATGTCCTGAACGCGTTTAGTAACGTTGGTGAAACTGGCACTAAATCTGTCAGGTACCCGACGCGGCGTCGGCGTCGTGACTAAGACCTGGGTTCCCAATTTCCGCGTAATTGTTTAATTATTTTTAATATTCTTTAACCAGGCTTTATGTAATGTAAACTAGTGCATGCGAACTTCGTTATACCAACGAATATAAAATCTTTCTAGTCTAGTTCACTTGTAGATGAGGGAACGATTAACACATCATACTCACGTAATTTACGTTTTACAATATGATGACCACGAAATATTGTATACTGTCCGACCTGTTAAACTACGGGTAATTTAGATATTAGGTAAGTGTATTGTGTGAGATGCAAGAAAACATACAACGGTTTGAACAGGTGTCACTTTGGGGACTTGGGTCCGGACTTGCGAAGGGCTGCAAATACCTATCTACACGAGACAATATTGGTATTATGTGACGAAACATGAGTATGTATGTACTTACAGTTGTATACATGTCTTCACATAGGCATGTCTAAAAAAAACTACGAAATACCTGACTGCTTACTGCCGAAGCGATAATATATAACAATGACACATTGGCGTAGTTTTCCGCATTACAAATTGGTAAGGTGCGTAAGCAGGTACTCAGCTTACTTGCGGTTAGTGTGTGATCACAACCACGCGGCCGGGATGAGTAACGCGTCCCAAATGACCCGCCAACCATAGAGATTTTACGCAAGCAGGAATTATTTTTTAAACCCACTTCCATAATTGTATGCAATTATGGCCACGACAGGCGCATTACTATTCATCTGATATCGTGAAAATATTCGGTGTTGACTGTCGTGTGTTATGTAAACAAAGGCACAATCAACTAAATAAACACCTGCACAAATATTTAGTTAATGTGTCAGGAACAAAAGGTGGCACAGGCCCTTGGAACTCTTTTAAGGTGAATGGCCTATTGACAGGTCCATTGTTACATGAATGAATAGAGTATGTTTGCTTATTTTTGCATTAGGTATTTATTGGATTATATGGTATGAAAGAGCTAAATAAAATGTGTGCTGACATAATTTTGTAAATGCCTGACATAAAATAGAATAGGGAAATTAACTACCATTACTAAAGGTGTTGAAACAGATTTTAAAATATATATATTGCTCACAAAAGTAGGTCACAATCATATTATTGTTATGAAAGTTTTAGTTAGTATATTACTAATACTTTTGGAGGTAGCCGTCAACTATGACAGTGGTCTAATTTGGTCGCCTAGACTTTATGTTATACTTTCATGCATAACAAAAACAATGCACAAGAAATGGATATACCTAAGTCACAAGATGTCTGTCATTCAATTATTTATTTCTGCAAATGATTGCAAATGGTCTGTCTAATGCAAAAGAATAAGGTGGTCAGCAAAAGGCATGCAATTTGTATGTAAGCTATGTTACTGGCAACACAAAATAATGTTGCAAAGCTTGTCTTCACAATAAATATGTGGTTTAGAAATTGCATAAATAATTATCTGTCAAAGTTCAGATAGTGCTTTTCTACAAAACAATTGAAGATCTAATGCAATTGCGTAAAATCATATACCAAGTTCAATCTTCTAAATATAAATAAAGAATGAAACAAACTAAGTATATGTGATTCAATATAAATTCAAAATTATTTTTCACAATAAATTATTTATTAATGAGTTATAGTATAACCCTAACATATTTATATAATAAATGAGAAAGTAAGTTTGTTTGTTTGTTAAGCTTTCACACAAAAACGGCTGATTGGATTTGGTGAAATTTGGCACACAGGTGATGACTGACCTGGGTAAGGACATAGAAAACTTTTCATCTTGGATCACAGACAAAGTTGCAGGCAACAGCTAGTATTTTCATAAAATTCATAACATTCTTAAAGTAATAGTACAACTTAATATAAAAAAACGAAGGGGAAAGAATCACATGGGAATATATATAAAAAATCACATCAAACTGGAAAAGTGCTCAATGCAATGCTGTTTCTTTGGTCAGCCTTCTGGTCACGTGAAGAGTCAACCAATTTGAGAAATCAAGTTCTTTGTTAGCCAGCTTTATCTGAATATGCTAATAGTATTTGGGACTGGAGCTATCTGGCATTCCCATGACTGATTATTCTGTATGCTCATATTTTGAAACACAAGCATGATGCAAAGAAAAGAATTTATTGGGAGTTCAATATTTTAATGGTTCATGGAATAATAGAATTTATAATGAAATACCGTAGTATGAAGTACTGTAGGTTCTTTTAATTTTTTTTTTGCTGCAGACATAAAAAAACTGTTTTACAACATAAGACGCTTAAATAAATTATTAAAGTAAGTAAAGCTTTACCCTAATATGGCAAGTTATGTTGCAATAAACTAAGAATAACAATTCTATTGGTATATCAAATACTGTGATAAGACTGACAGGATAACACTGACTTGACAGGTCCACTCATTCTGTGTGGTTCTTTCCTCAAAAGACTATTTCAGACACCAATCTACATGGTCTTCACATGACCTGACCAAGATTATGTGTGGACTTTAAAAGAGACTGTGCCCTCTGAGTTTGTTTCGGCGTTCCTTCTCAGGGTAGTCAGATAGGAAATGCCAATCTCATCTAGTTTTTAAAATATGATTGATATGTTTGTACAAACCTACTTACAGATATAAATCATTTACAAAGAGATTCATTGATAAAATGATGTGTGTAATGAAAAAAAATATATGAATTTATTTAATTTTAAAACATAAATAAGTAAGTAAGGAAACTGGCATTGTAGTAAAGTATTTGGCATAACAAAAACACTTTATAAACAAAAAATCAAGTCTTTTTTTTCTTTAATACTCCTTATCACAATGATTCAACATTAAATTTACTGTTGTGATAGTATTATCTAAAAGGTGTCTGAAAGACTGTACAGACACTGGTCCCTGCTTAGTTTGACCAATGGTATCATTTTTATTCGCCCAAAGGGCAGGCTATAATTCTTTCGACCATACCGCCTCGTCTTCCGCCAATGGTATCAGTAAGCACTTACTTTTCGCTCAAATACTGAGTCGTCCAGTAGAGAACCTCACCGGCCAACTCCGACTCGGTGATGGTGTACCCTGCTATGTGCACGGGCAACTGGTCCTCAGGGTTAACATTAGCGGCAAAGTTTTCAAAAAACACTCGGTACGATGTCAAATAATCCTCTTTTTCACCCATTTTCGATTGTTCGTTTGAGTTTGTAAAGTAACTAAATATATCGTGTCTATTATCGATGAGCAGCACTTGTAAATGAATACAAGCTAAACTGGAGCAAAAGTCGGAGTATGCTATGAAATATAACTATTTAGTAAATTTAAAGCACTCTTTCACTACAACTTAATATGTCACCACATTCTAGAAATCACTTATATTTATATTTGCACTAATCTCAATTGTATTTGTGATCAAAACATAAAAATCACATCTCGCTCGTAGCTCATACTTCTCCGCTCTTGTTGTCACATCACATCCCATTTACAATTAGGGTACATTCCGAATTAGACCATAATTGCTCACAGCGATCACATCAATAATTTGCGTTCCAATATATGCCGCATTCCGAAGTGCGCTGTAATCGATTTGAGCGCGCTTACTCCCGTTCCGAGTTAGCGTGAGCGCCATAACGATGTCCCGCGAATCGTCATAGATGACGTCATGACATGCGCTATCTTGCGATAACGGCGACCATGCCCTTTAACAATATCACTGTGAGCGAACTGTTGACAGCTCTCAGCTGTCATAATCGTTAAATGAATAGCAGACTAGAGTAGTCTGGTCCACTAAATCGGAACGCAAATTTTCGATGTGAGTGCTGTCAGCGATTATGGTCTAACTCGGAATGCACCCTTAGATATCACGATTATGACAGCTGAGAGTTGTCAACAATTCGGAACGCTCGTGAATGCGCTCACAGTGCTTGCTCAACGTCAAAACTTATAACATGACCACAAACTTGGCGCAAGAAATACCAATTGAATATTGTATGAAAATAGAAGTTCACCGTATTGACACTCCCTCTTGTATTGTTCTGATTTGAGAATGGAAAGTCACTCGATAAGCTCGTCAGCTATATTCACAACTGTCCTTTTTGACAGCGCTCACGGTGATATTAATTTAGGGCATGGTCGGCGAATCGCAAGATGGTGCATGTCATGCCGTCATCTACGATGATTCACGGGACATGGTTATCGCGCTTACGCTTATTCGGAACGGGTGTAAGCCCGCTCAATTCGATTACCGCGCGATTCGGAATGCAGCCTTTAGTTATCGGTCCCACCAAAAAAAATCCACACCCGTTGAAATTCGAAACATGAGAAAAGTAAAAAACAGATATTCTATTTTTTGTCTTCTATTTTTTGTAATGTTTAAAAAAAACATAGGGCCCAGTTTATTATTTTGTTGAATGTAGTTTTTATTAGAGACTTGCTATAGAAGAATAAACAAGGTAGTTAAGAATTTAACTTTTCGTAGTTTCAGAACAAACATTTATCGACTATGCAACACTGGTAACGTCAGGATCTGAACATTTGTAGTGTTTTCTGGAAAGTTATTTTCCGGATTCGGCGGGGTTAATGCGTATTTCGTATCTTGTGGTCTGTGGTTGCCGCTTGCCGCAGACTACAGACTTTATATCGGCCGATAAGTTGGTCGGGTTCTTAATAAATCAGTATGAAGATGTATGCAAGTACAATATGACGATTCAGTATCGGCCGATTAAAAAGTATAAGAGATACACGATTGCCTTCAATTCAAAGTGAACTGTCGGCGAACTATCCGCCGACTGTTCAATCAATAAGGCGCTCTTCCAAGCGCTCACACTTTACGATTGTTTAGTTGGTCGGCCCAGCCGAAAATTAATAAATTGATTTGGGTGATCTTCTAATTTGTAAAGCATCGTGTTAAATTATCCATACAATCATCTATCACTGTGTATGTGATGCACCCAAACTCTCGGATTGTATTCTTGATCCTTCTCCCCCGTTATAACATTCGAGAGCTGTAGGCCCACTGTTGTCTGATATGCACACTTACAACCAACCCTACTTTTTAATTGACCCAGTTCGTGTGGTTCCCTGAAAGGCCTTTCATCGACACGACATACGGATGATGTTCCCCTACTTTGTTCGGTTCTCGGCTTTTCTCTGGGTGGTCGTAACAGAGAGTTCAGCAAGGGCGGTTACTTGGTCTGACGACTGTCTGTAGTATAGCCACCTAGGTGTGTCTATAGGCTCAAGATTATGGAAAATGCAGGCCATAATCAGCACCCCATCTGGTTTTTTGCCAGAAGCGGCCGCTTTGTTCGGCTATTGGATGGGTCCGCCTTTTGTCTCGGTGAATATCCATGGGAGTCAAACCGGTCAACCTGACTTCAGAGAAGAAAAGCGGCGCTTTATACTATAATCTTTGGTAATGTAGCAAGAATTTGTATTTTAATGTTTGGGAACACTCATTTCTTTTAATACGCCTGTGCTGCTGTTTGGAGGAGATGATTTCTCCCAATAGTGAGAGAACGTTTAATTTGAAAACTAACTGTTTGGGGTCCAACTACCAATTCTCTTTTTAACATAAACGTTGAGTAAAAAATAATATTAAATGATATTGTACAGGCTTGTACAAACCTTGTACAATTTCTGAAAGTCTAAATAGTTTCGTAAAATTGTAGCCAGCTCCTACCACGATTCACTATTGTGTGGTATTGCTATCGATACCCGTCGAAAACCACTAGCTAGTATTGGAAGCAACACTGCCCATTACGTTTTTTTTTTTATTAAAACCTCGACATGTATTACATTTTTTACACAATAACATTTTTATTTTGACCTAAAAACAATATGAAAAAAAATGACGTATTATTTGAGGTCACGGTCTCGATATCTTCACGTACTCAATTACTCATCACTATCTGTAGTTCTGATTGGTCATGATGATATTGTTGTTTTGTTGATAACGTGTTTAACTGACACTTGACAGCAGCAAAAGCGGACAAAATATATTTTCAAACTTTTAAAGTTAGTTTATTATAATTACAGATTATTCTGTATTCTTCGTTAAAAGCTGTGTACATACAGGTACAGCGTGTGGCCATTATATCACTTTACCACAGTTTGTGGTTATTTTAGTTAATCTCATTGTTTCAGATTCAAATCTCAGGATTTGTATCAGTATTTAATACATATCTACAGTTTATGCATTGTCAAACTTTGCAAAGTTTGATACACGTATATGCGTACGTGATTGATAAATTACGGTGATAAGATAACTATTTAATTAATTTTGATTTTTCTGAAACTTTACTAGAATCAGATCTGCAGCAGTACATAGTAGTTGGTCGAGAAGTTATAAACAGAAAAATGACGTTGATTGCTGGAAAATACCAACACTACAAGAATGAGGACATTGATGACTATTTTAGTGCTGTAGGTGAGTACCTAAATATGCATTTCATAACCAACTATGTATTTTATTTATTTTGCAACTATTTTGTTCATTAAAATTCTAATATTAATTTGGATATAACTTTCATTTTATATTCTGTTTTCAAATTAATATTAGAATTTTAACAAATTAAAACCAAACTTAAAATATATTTATAACATAAAATATATTTTGATAAGGTTTTAAAGTACATTCTGCACATAAGGTCATTAGGTCATCTTTGGTAAAAGAAACTTAACTAAAATAAATAATAAGAATTCACTATTGTTACAGGCGTACCTTACATGGGACGTAAAATGATGTCAATGTCATCACCGCTGATGGAAATATCAGTAGATGGTGACCATATGACTATCAAGAACTCATCTTTGTTGCGGACAGTTGAGAATAAGTTCAAATTAGGAGTAGAATATGAGGAAAATATGCCTAATGCCAAAATCAAGGTTAATGTTATGAACCAACTAATTGTTATAAGTAACAACTTCTTGGAATGCTGTGGTTTAGCATACTGTTGAATCTATTAATTTAACTTGTTTTCAGAGTGTTACAACCCTGATCAATGATAAGCAGATTGTAACCAAGTCAGTAGTTGAAGAAACAGGTGCTTGCTGTGGTCGCCAGTATGACTTCACTGAAGAAGAGTGCATAGTTGTAAGTAATACTACAAAATTAAAATTGGTTGTGAACAAAACACTGTTTTCAATATAAGTATAGGTACAGTACAGTAGTGCTATTTCAAAGTAGAGATTTGTCTATTTGTTTATTAAAAAATGCCTTGAGAAACATTGTACATCATTGCCATAATAATATAATATATACAGTCAAAACCGTTAAAATGACTTCACTTACAACAAAGTACCGGCTATTACAACAGAATGTAGAGGTCCTGCATTATGGACCTATGTTCATACATGTATGTTTATAAAGACTATCGGCTATATCGTCAGCATTTGGACGGTCCCTTCAATGTCATTATAAGCAGTATTAACAGTATTTTGAAGTTTATAAACAGTTAAAACCTCTTCAGGCCTCATAGTTATGCTATAAAGAGGTTCCTAGGCAAACCATATTTTTTTGTGCAAACAGCACCAAGAATAAAGTAGATTAGATATGCTGTGCTTTTTCATAACAACTTTTCCTTGTTTGTTTAATATGTCATCTTGCCTAAAATGCGTCATTATTTGTAATATAATTTATTTATATTCCAGACCCTGACCCATGAGAAGGCCAAAACACCTGCAAAACGCTACTTCCGCAGGGTCCAATAGATGATAAAACTTTGAAACAAAATTATGAAATGGTTTTGTTTTTCCTATGTGAAAAATACTATGGTATCAATATAATTGGTAAACGCTAAAGGCTAAGGGAACTGATAATATTTGTGCTTTATACTTTTATATTTATTTTAAATATTAAAATAATCAAAGTAGGTGGTTTTTTTATACTTAGCTCCTACGACGATGAGGCCCTTGGTTAGTGCTAGCAAAATTCAAGGCCCCAAAAAAACGTTAACGTCAGACTGGACCGTCACTGCTCATAAAAAAAAAACGTAATTCTTAAAATTGCTACTTATTTGCTACTTTTTGCTAGCTATCGATTATTAATTGATACATATGTATAAAAAAACCAGCCATCCTGCCGTCAGGATAGTTTGTATATACTACATAGACAAACTACAGGAAATTCAAGAAATGTTTTTTGATTAATAATTGCTACCTAGGTAATACGGGCTGGTGTCCGCAACTCCACGACAATGCGCGTATTTTGCGTACCTACAATAATACCTATCTATCAATCTGAATCCCGTAACTGAGCGCATTTCAAAATAAATGACCGTTACGCAGGCGGAATACCTTATTTTTTAAATAAACAACACAACTTCAATAGTTGTCTGTCTTGTATTAAAACTATGATGACCTTGTGGTATCTATACTAATATGTCAAATAAATTATCTTATTTAAAATATATATCCGGGGAAATATGAATTAAATCAATAAAATACAATATTTTGTGTCTGTAAACTGGAAATTTTAATCCATTTAGTAACGTTTTCGTTCTAAATTTTGGTTAAATAAAAATCATTTATCGCATTTCATAATTGATTTGTTATTAGAACATAAATCTTCAATCATAAATAAAGAAAACATGAAATTTAACAGCGGTTTACGAGTATTTTCCCTAGAGAGCTCCATTACTTAACTTTTGGTAAGTTGTATCCTCAGAAAATAACTTATTTATTGAAGAAATATAAAGTAAAAATATATGACTAAAATATACTACTAAAAACGATTCAGGTTACTGTGGTTTTAATTTAAGTAATCGGAAAAAGGAATCTGCTTACCGTAGGACAGTTACGTTAATGGAACCTTGTGTTACGAATAGGAACTCCTGACGCATCTAATACATATAACTAAATTAACATCAAATGTATAGATTTTTTTTAGGGATGTACATCCTCTTCGGTGGTCTAGTAGTCGCAAGCGCTACTGCTGAGCATGAGGTCCTGTACCCTAATTGCGTAATACACAATCAATCGGAATCTGAATCGTTTTGAAACAGATTGTTAATACATTGCTTCATTAGTTCGATAAAAAATCTGCTCAACAATGTAAATAACGCAATGAATGATGTTGAACTGTCAAAATACAACAGATTAATCGTAATGGTTTACGAAAAAGTGTTACGCAATTAGGCTGCTTGGTTTCGATTCACAGGTCGAGTAAAGTGTTATTGGGTTTGTCCATCAAGAATTTCTCAGAAACAGCCTGGAGTCTGGATTTGTGCCCGGTTGGTTGGTTCGCCTCTTATGACATGGGACTTTAATATAACTGTCGAAATGTGGCTGTAGAAACTACTTATTAGTGCACCTCTGTATAACCCTCCGGAGATTACAGGCGTGATGTAAGATGTTATATTAATGTGCACGTACGTACTTACATCTGTAGCTTCACATTACTTATGCTATTCAGGGACGCAGCTTTATAATGCTGGCAAATTGGTTGCAACACTTTTTGATAAATAGTAAGTATTAGAACAGCAGATTATGTAGGGTGCGAAGAGCGAGCAAGGCGAGGTCAATAATTTTAACAACCCGCCTCGTTTACGTTAGGTTCGGTTTAATTTTGCAATGAGAAACAGGAGTTACATTGTCGACTTTGTCTTTGAAGTTTAAACAAAACAAAAATTCTACGACGGCTATAATAGTACCTACCTATGAAAAGGGACGGGAATTGTTTTTTAGGGCCATATCGTGGTGGCCAATTGCTGCGTCAGAGTTCTACCTTGTAAACTTGTTTGTTCACACGAATACGGGAATAGCAGGAACACACTGGTATATTCACCTACCGGCGAGGCAGTACCAGGCAACTTACATATTTTCTACAATGAACCGCACGATGACACCTGGGTTTTAACTGTTGACCACAAGTACAACAGTAACATTACATTAATGATTTACCTCAAGTACTTCAAAATCAACCGAAGATGGTGTTATTTGCAGATGACACATCATTAATCTTTAAAATAGACCGACGGTCACAAAATCTGGACGACGTGAATAACTCGATTCTTCAAGTCCAAGATTGGTTTACGGTAAATAATTTGGTACTAAATGAAAAAAAAACCAAATGCATTAGATTTAAATTACCTAATGTTAGAAGTAGCGAATGTGACATCATATTGAATGGAGAAAAACTGGAATTTATTAATCAGACGGTTTTCCTAGGAATCACGCTGGACGAGAAATTACAACGGGGACCACATATAACATCTCTTGCGGGGCGGCTAAGCTCAGCCGCTTATGCTGTTAGAAAGATAAGACAGTTAACATATGTAGAAACCGCGCGTTTGGTCTATTTTAGCTACTTCCACAGCATTATGTCTTATGGCATTTTACTGTGGGGTCGGGCTGCTGACATTGAATCCATTTTTATTTTGCAAAAGAGAGCTGTCAGAGCCATATACAATCTTCCTCGTCGCGAATCTCTCAGGGAACTATTTAAAGGGATTAATATTATGATAGTACCTTGCCAATTCATTTATGAAAATATTATGTATGTAAAAAAAAATCTACATCTTTTTAATAAAATAAGTGATAGACATAATTTGAATACCAGAAATAAAGATAAAATAGATCAACCATTTTTCAGATTAGCTAAAGTACATACATCATTTATGGGGTACTGTGTTAAATGTTATAACAAAATACCTTGTGATATATTGCAATTAAATGAAAGAAAATTTAAAATTCGTTTAAAAAGTACACTTTGCAGACAAGCTTATTACAAATTAGAGGACTGTAGACAAGATAAGAATGCTTGGAAACATGATGGTCCAGCTCCATAGGACAATCCCGTCTAGACAAAATCACACTGGTTGCTAATTTAATTTTTTATTTTTATTTTTTTTACTTACTCACACACTGACCTAGTCCTAGTTAATATTTTAGGAAAGTCATATATTTTTACAGTGTTTGTAAATATGTGAGCACAATGTACCTATCGCGTCATTCATTTATCTGCCTTTGCTATATTTTTAGTTCTTCTTACCACTTGTGGTATAGTATTTTTATTCTTGGTGCATCGTCTTCACATATAAAAATATAATTAATGTATACAAATATTGTAAAATATTTTAAAAGAGTAACGGTGGAGTTTCTTGCCACTTCTTCTCCATACGAAACTACTTTTTGGAAGTGGCGATGGCGCCTAGAATCAGTTATATTTTTATTGTAATTTTTGACGTTCAAAAGTGCCATTTTATGGGCCTATTTGAAATAAATGCTTTGACTTTGACTTTGTAACCAGCAAATTCTAGCGCAAGAATCAACCAACCGGCAGCCTAATTGCGTAACACGTTTTCGTAAACGATTACGACTAATCTGTTTGATTTTGACAGTTCAACAACATTCATTGCGTTATTTACATTGTTGAGCAGAATTTTTATCGAACTTATGAAGCAATTTATTAGTAATCTGTTTCAAAACGATTCAGATTCCGATTGACTGTGTATTACGCAATTAGGGTACAGAACATTATAACATATCGAAAATTCAAGTAAACAGTACAACATAAGAAAAGAGCAAAAACAGTTCACAATACCTCGGTTCCAAAAGAATAACCCCCAATTACTTAATCCATCAACAACGCGTGAACAATTTAGCGTCATCTTTAGGTAATATCAAATGAAGTAGCGGATGCCACTGGCGATTGCAATCAGAAAGGATGCCCGAATTGAAATAAATAACATGAAAAAAGATACCAACGCGATGTCAATTTCCCTGCACCCCTATAAGTAATCAACTCACACATCAACAGTTGTACCCTTAAAGCAACTAGATCTTTCACAGGGGTATTAAACCTAATTAGACTAAACCAAAGAAATGTACGCTAGTAATCCTAGGCGACTTTAACGCACACATTGGTCGAAAAGATACGCAAAGGGCTGATTCACCAAAACCTCCATCATGACTATTCCAACTACAACGGGGAAATGTTAATGGATATAGCCAACAGGGAAAAACTGCAAATACAAACAACAAAAGCAAGACCATCATGTAAGATAACATGGTCAAAACATGCACTCAGAATTCCCTATTGGATCACATTAATAAGCCACATGCAGGAAAAACCTCTTTCACCTCATTAAAGGTGAATGGGCTGCTAGGGGCATCTCCGACCATAAAATAATATGGGGGAACAAGTCGTAATGAAAGCACCAAACATAAGACACAAAGGCAAACGCAAGGCTCAAAGGAGAAAAAACTGGAGGCCAAGGATTTTAAACATAAACAATGCCATTACGCCGCTCTCAATAGCAAAACAAAATACCATGAATGCGTAACTAAAAACTAGAAAATATAGGTATCAATTCAACGGATGCAAATATCGAAATACCTTAGAGTACTATAACGGGATTACTAAAAGCGGCGGCCCAGAAAACACAGATTTTTCAACCGATTCACACCAGGGATCATCGATTAGCTCTTGCCAACCTCCAAAAATGTAGGACCCACTGTGGATGACGTAATGGAAATTATTAACAACATGAGAAACGGGACAGCTCCAAGTGGTAATCGAGCTTTACAAAGCGATGCCCCTAATGTTACAGGAAGCCATCACCAATCATTTGAACAAAGCCTGGAATCAGAACGAAGCACCCGACACATGGTTAGAAACAGAGCAGGTACCAATTCCGAAAAATAATAACCCTAAAGATACAAACGACTATCGACGCTTATCGATTTGCAATACAGGCTACAGAATCTACGCCTTCTTCCTACTAAAAAAAAATAGACGAAACGATAAAAGAATTGGACAATTACCAATTAAGCTGCCTTTCTAAACAATCGGTCAACAGATGATCACATATTTACTCTTAAGAGGGTATTGGACAAAGAATAGCGGGCAGGAAGAATCTATGTACTAGCCCTCGACATAGAAAAGGCATTTGATAACATTGACCTAAACGCACTGAGAGATATATTATTACCAGTACAACCAGTAACAAATCGTCAGCCAACAGGTTAATCAATATTTGCATGAATGAACAAACATGCATCAAATGGTGTGGCCAAAAACTTACAGGATTATCAAGGGGAAGGGAGTCAACAAGGTTGCCCTTTGTCCCCTCGCCTTTTTAAACTGGTCATGACTCATGGATGATGTCCATGTTAGAACCCTTGAGGATGCAAAGCAGTTAATTAAAGTAGATCAAGATCATGAAAACTCTCTCTCCCTGGTATTATCATTTGCGGACGATCTTATCTTCATTACAGAAGACCTAGAAAGGCTAGAAGGTATCGTTTACCATATTAAACCCCTACTGTCTAGTGTCGGCCTCCAAATAAACGAAACAAAAATACTAATAAGGGACCCCACAGCTTTACAGAAAACGACCTACGTGACCATTAATGGGATGAATTTACCTACAGTCGATGAAATTAAATATCTAGGCCCATACACAACATTCACAAATATTCTCACTTAAGAAATTAAATAGAACGCCTCCATCTACTCCTACAGAAGTACGATTTTAAAGAGGAAATTCGCTCGAATTTCCTCTTTAAAATGCTTACTAAATGAAACACAAATCAGGAAACTATTTTGCAAAATTTTATGTCTAAAATATAACATCACGCCTTGTTTCCCAGAAGGGTTGGGCAGAGGTCTACCTATAGTACACCCACATTTCGCCAGTTATGTTTATGTCTATATACTAATAAAAAATATCTGGATACTAATATGCAGTTGGTAGAATTAAAAGCACAAAATGATGAGCTACAGAACATCAAGAAGGAGATTGAGGATTCTGCTCAGTTAATGAGTTCCAAATATGAGGAGATAAGAACTAGTGTGGGAAGGCTGGAAAGTGAACGCTCAGCGCAACGTAAATATATAGACCAGCTAGACTATAAACTAAAAGGTTTTCAAGAAAATCATAGGTCTGCCGTAAACGAGCTACCTACCGTAATATATCCCCACAACCAAATGAAAACGAAAGTGACATGCGTGTGTGTAGATCACTGGAAGTGCAGGTAAAACCGGTCAATCAGTTACTCTGAAAAACACAATAAACAAAGCCACCCTCCGAAAAATTAAATTGTAATAATTCTGGCTTGAATGGTGAATGCACACCTATATATACGTCTTTGATCGTCTTCCAGCAACTGCCAGAAAACTTTTCTTTGAGGCACGCAAATTTGCGAAAAGAAATGGATTAATGGATGCCAATACTGCTGGACGGCAAATGGAAGAATTTTTATTCGCAAGAGGGAAGGCGAAAAACCGGTACTTGTACTCTCTGAATCCAGCTTTCAAAACATACTGCATGATAATACGTAATATGTCAACTGTTCGCGTGAATTTGCCTCTATAATATTATGTAAGCAGATTCCTATTTGTTAATTTTAAATATTTTGTATCTTCTCTGCACAGTCACATTGATACACTTACAAAAACCAAATACACAACACTACTATAAAATGCACCAATCAACTATACAACTCATTCGCCCGATCATGACCTATGCCAGTGCAGTCTTCGCACACGCCAAGCCCGTTCGCTTCAATAGAATGCAGACCCTCCAGAACAAGTTCCTCCGTAGGATTACAGGCTCCCCCTGGTACGTTCGCAACGAAATCCTCCACGTAGACCTCAGGATTCCCACTATCCGTCAGTTTATGAAACGCATTTCAAAGCGTTTCTTCAAGACCGCCTCGAATCACCGCAACCCTCTGGTTGTGAAAGCCGCTAGCTATATTCCCTCCTCCATTAGTCATGTCCGCCGTCCCAAGCATGTCCTCACCGATCCCGATGACCACATAACTCTCATTCAGGAGAGCAGTAGGGCCACCAGTACAGTGCACAAACACAGACCGACATTCCGACCTCGCCGCCGAGGTTCCTCGCGAAGATCGCGACTTAATTGTCCCCCCCCGACCCTTGCTCGAAGAAGTGCCAGCCCGCGCCGTAGCTGAGCCTGTAGCTTTAAATTCCCCGAATAATAATAATGTAATCCAGATCCAGCCTGTCCCATCTTGCTGTCCTCCCGTCAGCGACGCCCTAAGCCGAGGTCCGTACCCCACAGGGGGTGCCCTTAGCGAGCGTTCGCTTAGTAATGTAAGTAGTTTTACGCCCCTGGCTGGAGGCTTTGAGTCCGCTTAAGGCAGCCACAGGATAGTCCGGTTAAATAGTCACGACCTCTCAAGGTCAACTACGACATGCCATACACAAAAAAAAAAAAAAAGGAACAGCCTTGACACTAAAGTGCAAAATGCGTATCTACACAGCTCGATCTCTCGCTGCATCGGTCCACCGGTAAAGTGACGTGAGGGCTCTTGCCTCTAGGTCCCAAGGCGGCGATCCGGCCAGTGCACAAGCCGCCTCGTAGGAGATTGTGCGATACCCCTGATAGCTCTAACGGCCATCGCCTTCTGTGGCTTTCGCAGCATCGCGATGCTGCCGGCCGTCAGGTCAGAGACCCACACTGGGGCCCCGTAAAGCTGTGCCTGCTCCGCGCACCGCCACACCCGACCTCCGCAACTCGCTGGCGGGACCGGCCTCGGCCGTGCAAGAGCGGCCAGCAAGCATGTTCATCTAGCGTAGAATCGAAGATGTCGATAGTATCCGCGTGCCCGGCCGAGGTCGGTCGCGGAGATGTGTCCAGGGACACGACCTCGCGATCCGGTCTACGGCCCACCGAGGGAGGGGCTGACGCCCATTAGCTGTCGCAACGACGCAGTCGCTGGGTTTCGGGTTTGAGTCAAGCAAAACAACGAAGAAGACGCTCAGGAGAGATGGAGGAGAGCAAGCGACTTTGCCCCGACCCGCCGCGGCCACCGCGGGATCCAGGCCCGCCCGCGTCGTCTACATTTGCCAACGCAGCGCGCCGTGAATGGCTGTGTACGAAGACACCGCTCAATACTACATAGAGTATTGGTGAGCACAGAATCTAAAACCGAAACTAAGACTGATGAGTCAGCAATGGAAACTGTGGCATAGACCTGGGTTCAACATTCATGTAAGTCGTACTACGGAATAATTTCATTATTCCAGTAGTGATATCCGGACCGGCGGGACCGGTGCATACACACGCTCTACTTGACGAGGGATCTACCGTTATACTTATCTACGCTGACGTTAACGACAGAGCCGGATTAAGCGGACCTTGCACACCACTCCATATAGAAGCGATCGGAGACATGAAGGCGTCACCGAACTCACGTAAAGTACACGTTAAAAGGACCGTCAAAGTGTAAATACGATAATAACTCTCGAACTCTAACCGATCTACGAATCAGACGCTCACGCGACAGGACGTCGCGTCGCCGAATACAAACATTTGCAAGAGCTGGCGGGGTATTTGATACCCCGATAATGTTCGAGCGAGCGACGCCGAAGATATTGGTCGGCCAGGATAACTTTCATCATGATGTCAAACAATACCGGCCCCTTTATTCAGTTATCCAGCCTAACCTGAATGTAAAAAACTTCGTTTAGTTAGGTCGATTGATTCATTGAGGACTGGCAGACTAACTGAATAAAGGGGCCGGTATTGTTTCACATCATTATGACTGTACGGCTCATCTTAGGGAACTAACTGGCACCTCCTCGTCTCGACAAAGGTAAGACACGGCCCCCGCGATCATCCGGTCGCGTCACTAACAGCGTTAGGTGGGGTGCTACATGGAGCTCACGGACGGTTGCTACCGCGCCCTGACTGCATCAACTATGTCAACACAGACGAGAAGACCGCAGAAGAGATCATGGATCAGCAACTATGTGACCGTTTCGCAGTGGAGTGTCATATGATCACGCCTAAACTACCTACTGCTGATCCCGACCAGCGACCAGTCAAAATTAATTAATAGCAATCATTTCACGTACCTAGCAAATAGTAGCAATTACGCTAGGTAGCAATTTTTATGAACTATTTCGAATTGTTTTACGGTCCATCTTGACGTTCACAAAAAATCGTAGTCGTACATCGTGAAGAAGATTAACTAATTTTATAATAAAATTGAAATTCATTAATGTTGACTCTTGTATCGAGTAGAAAAAAGAACCATCTAAGCCTATTACCACTACCAACCAACCGTGGCCATCACATCAGCCAGCGAACAAAGAGCCTAATATTCGATTTATTACGCACTAAAATAAATAATGGAATAAATTTATTGAGCATTACTTATGTAATATTTTTATAAATAATCGACTACTATTTTTGTAATTAAAATTCTGTGTCGCTAAATCGTTTCTCTAGGTCGAAACAAGACCACAGAATATACCCGTAACACGACTAAAGTCGACATGACAAAATATTGCAGTGCTGCCATCTGGAATGATTGTATCGCTATTTTGACATATTAGAAACCGACCAATTTAAAATGTTTCCGTAATCTCTTTCCTTCTTTGTCTGTCCTGCAGCAACAACTATTTGGTTGGTGGTTTGAAAGAGCCGTCAGAAAATAGCATCATCATTTATATCATTATTCGTGAGTTCGTGCGGTTTCGATTGATTTGATTTTATTGTTTTGAAAGTGCGTTGTAGTGCGTTGTGTGGTTCAAATTGCAAATCGCTTACACTTCCAGCAGCTATAATAAATAATACTATAAATTAACGAAATGGCTGAATATACAGTTTCCCAAAATCAGGTAAGCGCGTTTAGGTGCCATTATTTTTTAATAAAAAAATTATTTCGTCTTCTTGACTGAAAACAATAAAATAAACCAAAGATTTGAACTTTTCTTTGATAGGCATAATTAAAGAAAGAACTCCAGCAACGTTCGGTTTTTGGGAAAGAAATTTATTGACGCAAAAAAATAAAATGCCTATTAAATCAAACTAGCTGATGAAATTATGAACATATTTTTTCCACAGGAGCAGCAGGTGAAGAAGCTGAAGAGGTTCCTGGAAGGTTGGCGCATGGCTGTTCTTCCGCTGAAGTCTGTCATCTTGTGGGAACAACAGTGGCATCCATGTGCTATAGTTGGCTCTGTCTCTTTTATATATTTTCTCATTTGGCTACTGGATCTCAATTCTCTCGCAACATTCGCTGTTATTGGCTTATTCCTGAATTTCGTGGACTTTATTGTGCCCGTTATCTGCAATTCTCTTTATGGACCTTCTTCATGGACTGGACAACATGAAAAAACATTTGAAGAAGTTTGCAAAAGTATTGTAACCAATTACAATAAAAGCTTGCACAATGTTCGCCAGTTCTATTCCTTGAGGGAAACCAGCCCTTGTCTGGTAAGTAGATTATGTAGTAAAAATCATCAAACTAACATAATATAACATCACACCTGTAATCCCAGAAGGGTTAGGCAGAGTACACCCACAATTCACCAGTTATGCTTAAGTGCCATGTAATAGCGGGTGAGCCTATTGCCATCAACGGGGCACAAATCCAGACTCCCCTGGCTGCTACTCAGAAATTCTAGATAGAAAAACCTAATAACACTTTGCCCGACCTGGGAATCAGACCCAGGACCCAGGAATGATGTAAATGAATCTTTGGAAATGTCTTTACAATGACAATATCTCACCATATTAGGATTCTTATCTAATTTAATTTAGTACATTCTTATCTAATTTAATACCTTTATCGCTTTCGATATTTGATGAAGATAAATTTTGTCTTTTACACTAAGTTATTTGGATGGGTGGTTCAAAATTAATCACAGCCAGAACGGCAGCGCGTGCGGTGCAGAGCAGTGCTGTGATGTTTCAGAGCTAATCCCTGGACTGTGTCTGAAGCCTGGGGAAAGACAGGCTACTTTGCATCGAACAACACGCGAGCGTAACCGCGGGCGGCAGCTAGTACATAGATACAAACATCCATAAGCTCACTCACGTCTTCCTGGGGGTAGGCAAAACTACAGTACGCCACCTGCTACGGTCCTTACATACGTCTTTTGCACCTTTGTGCGTAAATATCAATTTAAGGGATATTTATTATTGTTGTCTATATTTATTTTAGACCTGTTAATATTTACTCCCTTTTGAGTGGTCTCAGTGTCACTCAACTTTAAAAATCGGCCAATGACGTATCGGACCACGTTCAAAGAAGGGTTCCGTAGTTGGGATGAAGTTATTCCAAGAACAAACTTAACGTTGTCGTTGAAAAACATGTGCTCCCAACGAAATACGTCACGGTCAATTCTCCAACTGCAAATGTAAATTTTTAATGTTATAACACTACAAATTAACGTTTTTCTGACTTTTTCCTTTACTTGTGCAGACCTTGCTTCTTGACAAATTACATGATTCTAGGTCAACGGCAAGTACCCCATGGGTTTTGATTTATTTGCGAGTATTAAAATATGTCGTATAAATCGCCGTATTTTTTTGCGTTGAATAAGGATAAGAATAAATTTATTGTAAAAAACATGAGTATACATCAAATGTGCAAAGTCTTAAAATAACAGGTAGTTCTGCATGTCTTGCCTTACATGGCGTACAAAAACAACATATTTTTGGTTTGGAATAAATCAAAATAGAGAAAATTATTTGAGTCTACATAGCAAACTATAAAAAATAAATAACTTATTCCTAATGCTCATAAAAAGTATGTATGTTTTTGCTCCGATTTTAGGGTCAAATTGTGAAAATGTCGTAATTCTAGGAATCTATTTTATTAACCGCGGTCATTTAAAAATTCCGTTATGGTATAATAGCATTTGGCTATGAGATATTTTTTTAAATGTATTTTAAACAGAGCAGAAGGCATTTGTCTAAAAGATTTTGGGATTTTAATATAAATGATTGGTGCTAAACAAAAAATACTTTTACGCATCAATGCGGTGGTTGATCTTAGTATGCATAATTTATTATTATCCCGCCGATTACGAATAGAGACGTCAGATAGTTTCTTAAATAGGTTAGGTTACGTTTTATAAAATTAGCTATTTCATAAATAAATAAGGAAGGCAGACTTAAAATGTTGTTTGCAACTATCTGTCATTTTCAAACCAAACATAGCCCTAACAAATCTTTTTTGTGACTTTTAAATGATTTCTTTATTAGTAGAGTTTCCCCCAAATAATACTCCAAACCTTAATATGGAGCCGACAACACCATGGTAGGCAGTTATAAGCGCATTGGTACTTATAATGGGTTTTTGTTTATAGAGAGCATAGGCAGAACTATCTAATAAATAGAACAGAAGAACACGGCAGAACATATTTTAATTCTTCTGTGTGTGCTTTCCAGTTCAGACGTTTGTCAATAGTTGCACCTAAAAATTTTGCTGTTTCTACCTTTTTATAACAGTTAATTTGTGTTTAGCATTAATATTTGGTGCTTCTAAACGTTGACTGAAGAACATAATTTTTGTTTTTTCAAGATTAAGTTTTAAGTTATTATTTACCTAAGCAGTGAATTATTGAATTGATTATATTATTAATTTTATTTTCATACGTATCTTTATTTATTGAATTAATAGTGACTGTGCTGTCATCTGCAAAAAGTGATTAGTACTTTATGTAGATCGTTCGTCGTTTATGTAGATTATGAATAACAATGGACCCAATGCGCTACCTTGCGGGGCTCCATATTTAACTATACATTTTTTGATGCAAATGTTTCTTCTTTTTTGGTATTAATGTTTACTTAAGAAATTTCTGTATATTTTTACGTTTTTTCATATAAGATTCTATGAGATTTAATACATTTTCTCCAATGCCATAAACTTCCAGTTTACGGAGGAGAATGTCATGATTAACATAATCGAAGGCCTGGGTCATATCGCAGTAAATGGTACATACCGGCGTCATTTTATCCACATTTCCCATGACGTTATTTATAAAATCAAAAATAGCCATGTTTAGAGTTTTGTTCTTGCGGAAACCTTTCTGGTATTTTGTAAGAATGTTGAATTTTTCTAAACTGTTATAAATTTCATTGGATATGTATTTTTCAAAAACTTTCGTTACAGACCTATTGCACTTATTCCTATAATAATAGGATATAATATGCAATAGGTCTGTAACAGTTCATACTCTGCTTGTTGTCTTTTTTGAAGATAGGTTTTACGATCGTAGTTTTTAGACTTTCCGGGTATGATCCAGTGGTTATACACATATTAATGATGTGGTTTAGGTGGTCACATATATGATAAGCGATGTACTTTCAGATTCTGGTAGAGATCCCGTCGTACCCAACACTTGTAGTATTTTTAAGCGATCTTATAATTTGAAATATGTCATATGGAGTACATGGTGCCATGAAGATAGATTGATTTGATTTGGAAATTTTTCGGTTACGTCATTACCAGCGTCTGGTATCGGTTCTATCTTTTCTAAAAATAAATTGTTAAAAGCATTCGCTATCTCTCGTGGCCTGGCCTGGTTATAGTTTTATGTTTTGTTTCTATGGAAGTGATACTATCCTTTGGTAAATTTAATTTAGAGCTATTTATAATCGCCCGGCTTTGGATTTGTTAGTTGATGATTTTATGTTACGATTGTTTTGTGCTCGTTGCATTAAATTAATTATATTTTTATATGTTTTACAGTATTCTTTAAATTTAGTTGGATTTACTTCATTACGATTTAGCCTATAGTTCCACGTAAGTTCTCTCTTTTTTTTGCTACAGATTTTTATGCCACGTGATACCCACTGAGGTTTTATTTTTGTTCTTATTGTAATAATTTGGAAAGGAAAACATAGTCATGCAGCATCATGAAAGCTTCCAAAAATGCATTATATGCTGTGCTAGGATTATTTGTATTATAGATTTCAGAAAAAGAAAAAGATTTACTATAATTTTTGAACTTTTGCATATTTTCCTTATTATAGTCGCTTATTTGCTCGCCAATAGTTTAATAAAGTTTTTTATCAACTGGTATTTTTAGTACTTGCGCGGTGTGGTCCGACAGGCCGAAGTCAATCACATCAGATTTACACTTCTTCCCCCCGTTATGTGCAAAGTTGTCTATGCTAGTGCCGCTCGCGATTCGAGTTGGCTGATTTATTTCTAGCTTAAATTATAACTTAAGAGAAAACATTCTAGATCTATCAAAGTATTGTTACGCTTAAGATAGTCAATATTATACTCACCTGCAATTACAACATTTCTATTTGAATTTTTGTTACAAATAGTAACACTTTCTCTAATTGCTCAAAAAATACAGGTAAGTTAATAGACTTAGGTACTCTACTCTATACACACAAACAATCAAAATCAAAAGTCATTTATTCAACTTAGGCTGAGAATCAGCACTTTTCGAACGTCAAAAATCGTATTAAACACGTAATAATCGTATTATACATTGTCAGATCAATAGCGCAACATTCGAATATTTCATTTATGGACAGTTTCGCTATGTCTTGAAGCTCTTTAAGCTGGTGACCTTCCTTTACAAGGATACATGTACCACCTCTCTTACTACCATTTCTGGAGTAGCATTTCGCCAAAGTGTAATTAGGAATATACAACAATTTTTCATGGCCAGCCATCATGAAGTGTTCAGATAAACAGATTATGTCGATTTCGGTATTTTTTTTAAAGGTGTTTATAATCGAAAAAACTGCACTGTCGCTTGTTGTTCTTCCTTTTTGTTAATTTTCTCTCCTTTTGTATGTGCGAAGGTATTTTCACGTATGTAGTTCATAAGTGCGGCGATATCTTGGAAAATTATTTGCATACCGTAATTATTTACTGAACCTGTATTTTGTCTGTACCTTTTGTAGTCCCAAGTAAGGTTCTTATTCGAGTCAGCAAAGTAAGCATGCTCGTGTGCTAAAATGTCTTGGTATAGCAGGTTATTAAAATTGATATAGATCTTTGCTTTTTTAGAGCTCCAAGGGACCGTAAACCAACGTGTTTGATATTAATTTCAACTTGATAACTCCACGCGTTCCTGTGATAAAAAGTCTTGACAGACTGACAGACAGACAGACGAACAAGGAAGTGATCCTATAAGGGTTCCGTTTTTCCAAAGGTACTGAACAATAAAAACTAAGGCTTCTTCTGTCTTAGTTATGTACTTATTCCTTTTACTTAACTTTGTTTTTATAAATAATGAATACAAGACAAATAATATAAAAGACACATATTCCCATAATTTAGGTGTAAATACAGAGGCTGCGTTTCGGCCTAAGAATAAAAATATAAAAAAACGTGTGGGGTCAGAACGCCACGTCAAGAACGAAGTTTCATACGCCTTTTCTTCAACTCGAAATATTTCCATCCCTTTTGGATTTTTATTTTGACCGCACTCTCGGCTTCATCACCCTCGATACTGCATGACGCAGAATGTTTATGTATGTGCTACCGCAAATTAAATAACATGAACGTTATACTATCATAGTGTTAAAAATCATAGGGCGATAATTTAAATTAGCTCGCAAACAATGTAGTTGGAAATTTAGAAATTGGAACGTACCAATTTTTACTTACAATCCTAATATTATAAACGCGAATGTTTGTGAGTATGGATGGATGTTTGCTACTCTTTCACGCAAAAACTACTGAACGGATTTTAATGAAATTTAGCACACATATAGTTAAAACCTGGATTAACACATAGACTACCCCGATATTCCCACGGGATTAAGATTTATGCGGGTGAAACCGCGGGGCGCAGCTAGTTATTCATATTTTCAAAATAGACTATAACTGGCCAGTCTCTCATACATAAAAACTTTATTTCGCAATACTTTCTGAGTGGCTTGGTAGTCTAGCTAATTTACAAAATATCTAGTAAGACTTGGATAAAGTAATAAAACAATATATTTTGCTTTTTTAGTTTGTATGTACAATTGTACATATTACGTTCTATTTTGTGAAATAATAAACAAGTTTATATTCTGTTCGTGGTAGATTTCTAGGCAAAGGGGCCGTCGACTATACGGCTAAAATACCAGCTATGACCATGGACCATAAAAAATATGTTTAAAACTATATGTTTTTCATAGCCCATGTCATGTGTTCGTTGAATGCAAAATAATGTTACATCCAAGTCCGCAAAACAAAGTTCGTAAGAGTATAGGTTACTCGATACCAAATCCCAAGGCAAATGGAAATCCAAGTTCATAGCTTAAGTGTGTGAAATAGGTATACGCTCGAACGGCATAGCAAAATAATCGCCTAACTCTGACATTAAACACCCTGAACGGCCTGAAAAACCCTCGCCGCCACGCCGCACAGTGGGTCGAAACTATGATTTTAGTGACTTAGGGCTCAACTTTGCTTTTTCACTTTTTTTTTTATGCGGATGGGTAGAGCTCATTAACCTCAATAATAATTGTTCTGATGTATTATTTCCTAAACTTTATACTTTGGGTAGAAAAATGTGTTTTGTTATTTTTTTTGTATGGAGCGGCTCAAATAAACTTAAATTCCTGCTAAGTAGCGTGTGATCCCGCGTTGAAACTTTATTTTTCATATACCTTGTCTGGTCTATTATCATTTGATGCTATAAACAAATGCATAAAGTTGCAACTCTGCCAAATAAATGGATCGAAAAAAATGAAAAAATACATAGAATAAAAAGCTTCATTTTTTACTTTCGTAAGTTATTTTAAGTTAAATTTGATATGGAATAGTAAGTAAAAGCACGTAATAATACACATAATTACTTAGCAACTAACAACAATACATTTAAAAGGTCCCTAATTAGCTTAAATTTACTAATACTACATATATTAGTAAATTTAAGCTAATTAGGGACCTTTATTTAAAAATGTGGATATGAAATCAATTAATTTCTATTTGTGTGTTTAATTACTGTACTTAGCTTAACCTTTTACCTTATAAAATAACAATGTTTTTCACTTTTAGTCATTACTGTAATATTAATTAGGATAATTAGTTAATGAGGGTAGTAGAAAAATTAGTAAACATTGTTTGTCACTGGATTCTGGAAGTATAAAATGACCATAATTTATTATATACTAACTAGTGTTCGTTTATTCGTACTACTACTAACATCTCGTGATTCTGATCGTCCCTTTTTCGTTATAATGGATAATTTAGTTAACAATTTAGATTTATTTATGATTTTAAGAGAGCAGGTCAAGTCACTGTCGGATAGTCAAAAATTCTTTCAATTCCTACAACATAAAATAAACGTGACCGAAGAGAACAGTGTTGAGCTCCAAAAATTCTGTACGCGCTTTTGTTCAAATATAAGTGCAAGATGGGAACGAAGTAGTCGCACGTTAGCACAGTTTGTAAGAAAAAATGGTGATTGGTTGGAACGTGCAATAAACTGGCCCGAAGGAATGATACCTGAAGCTGTGAACACTGAACAGGAAAGGCTCGAGATTTGTAATACTGAAGATGTCGAAAATCTACCACCATCTACTACAGAAGCTTCGACATCTACATTTACACCTCGAAAACCTTTCGAGGAATTGGGCTCCAGGCAAAAACGACGACGCGTTGATCAAATTAACCAATCGCTTTCGTTATCCCCGGATGAACTTAAAGCTACTACAATTGCTAGTTTAAGAAACACCGGAAATGAGGATGTAGGAAAAATTATGAACCATTTACTAAATCACCCCGAAGATCTAGAAAAAGTTAAAGAGTGTTTAAGTACAAGTAAACCGAAAAGTAGTACATATTCACCCGATAAGGCACTGTCTTTATTAGTTTCACTTAAATTAAGTAAGTGGCAGTATATAAGCCTAAGAGAAGCAGCAAGTGAAAATAGGTCTGATTTATACCCTTCTTATTATAAAATAAAACAAGCGAAGGCAAAATGTTATCCAGGGAAAGAAGACATAATTATAACTGAAGAAGGAGCTGCTATTAAACTGCAAGCTTTACTCAACTTGACGGTATCTAGGCTTTTAGAAGTGATTACTTTAGATTTGGATTCGCCAACTGAGTTACTGCTAATAAGCAAATGGGGTTTTGATGGAGCCTCAGGTCAAAGTAATTATAAACAAAAGACTGAAGCAGAGTTTGATGACTCAACTATCTTCATGGCCAGTCTAGTTCCTATAAGGCTTCAACAATGTGATGGAACAATTGTTTGGGAAAACGATCGACCCTCATCAACTTTCTATTGCCGTCCGATAATGTTCAAATTTACCAAAGAAACGCAGTCAACAGTGGTAACTATAAAAGCTAGCATAACCGAAGAAATAGAAACACTTCAGCCAATCAAGTTCAATCAAGTTGAAGTTAAGCATCAATTGCACTTGACGATGATAGACGGCAAAATATCGTCATATTTGTCAGACACATCTTCAGCTGTCTGTGATATCTGCAAAGCAAAACCGTCAGAGATGAACAATTTAGAGTCACTTGCTCAAAAAGAGAACAACGAAGAAGTGTTCCAGTATGGAATGTCATCTTTACATGCCTGGATAAGAAGCATGGAGTGCTTCATATCGGTAAATATAATTTTATTAGTTCATAATTTTTTTCACGTTATATAGTTACTTGTGAGATTTTTATTTAAGTGATATTTCTTTTTGTTTGCAGCTTATCGTTTGGACTTCAAAAAATGGAGTTGCAGGGGCGATGACAAAGAAAAAATGTCACTCAGAAAGAGCGCTATACAGCAAGCGTTTAAGAAAGAATGCGGTTTACTTATTGACGTAGTCAAGCAAGGAGTAGGCACAACCAATGATGGCAATACTGCCAGAAGATTTTTTAGGGATGCAGAAACAACAGCTCGCATAACAGGAATAGATAAAGATTTAATAGAAAGGTTTCATGTGATTCTTCAGACGGTTGCATCTGGAGAGAGCGTGGATCTTTCTAAGTTTTCCGAATTTTGTAGAGATACTGCACAATTGTACGTTCACTTATATCCCTGGTATTATATGCCTTCCAGTATACATAAATTGTTAGTACATGGGAGTGATATAATTAAGCACTTTGGTGCCATACCTATAGGTAAACTGTCGGAAGAGGCAGCGGAAGCTCGTAATAAAGATTTCCGGAAATATAGAGAGAGTCATTCTAGAAAGGTAAGTAGAACGGCGACAAATGAGGATATTATACACAATCTTCTTTTGTCTTCTGATCCAAAGATCACAAGTCTAAGACCTCGAATGGTGAAACAAAATATAATGGTTCTCTCTCCAAAAGTCAAAGAGCTTCTGCTGATTTTTCCCACAGAATCCGATATAGATTTTATTGATGTAGATAATTTACAAGATAGTCATAGCGATAGTGAATAAGATTTTTTGGTAGTTTGTAAGTTTCTTGTTTTTTTTATTAGTTTATAAATGTCAAACTCATAATTGAAAGGAAATAGTAATGTTTGATGTTGTTTATAGTTAGTTTTTAGTTTGCTTGTGTTAGTTGTAGTAATGTTAGTTTACCTTTACTAATTTGTATTATTATGTACCTATCTTTACTCACTATTCAGTATTAAATCTAACTTAAAATAACATTTCATAAACATGTTAAAGTCATTAAAACAAAGAAATTGAAATTCATAGATCCCTAATTAGCTTAAATTTACTACTACTACATATATTAGTAAATTTAAGCTAATTAGGGACCTTTTAAATGTATTATGATTAGTGTGATTAGCTTTAAATTTACTAATACTACATATATTAGTAAATTTAAGCTAATTAGGGACCTTTTAAATGTATTATGATTAGTGTGATTAGCTTTAAATTTACTAATACTACATATATTAGTAAATTTAAGCTAATTAGGGACCTTTTAAATGTATTGTTGTTAGTTGTTAAGTAACTATGTGTATTATTACGTGCTTTTACTTACTATTCCATATCAAATTTAACTTAAAAGAACTTACGAAAGTAAAAAATGTAGCTTTTTATTCTATATATTTTTTCATTTTTTCGATCCATTTATTTGGCAGAGTTGCAACTTTATGCACACGTTAATAGCATCAAATGATAATAGACTAGACAAGGTATATGAAAAATAAAGTTTCAACGCGGGATCACACGCTACTTAGCAGGAATTTAAGGTTATTTGATCCGCTCCATACAAAAAAATAACAAAACACATTTTTCTACCCAAAGTATAAAGTTTAGGAAAAAATACATCAGAACAATTATTGTTGAGGTTAATGAGCTCTATCCATCCACATGAGGAAAAAAGTAAAAAAGCAAAGTTTGAGCCCTAAGTCACTAAAATCATAGTTTCGACCCACTGTGCGCCGGCGCGGGCGTGTACATGCACGTTACGGTAGTGTGTGCCTGTCCGAGCGATACACACCTACCGTGAGCGGTACGACCACGCACACATTGACATATGCTTGACGCGATAGCACTACAGACTAGCTGTTCAAATTATTTTCCTTATTACTAAAAATGATGAAAGAAAACTTTTTTTTTTCGATTATTTTTAAATTGATAATATGAGCTATGTTTCTACAACAACAATATTACAAATATTGTTGTATAAAATACAGAAAAAACAATATGAAAACGTGTTATTTACGCTGTAAAAGTATTTTGGAAAAAACAAGATATAGGAACCTAGATAAACACCGTCTAAATCCGAAAATAAGCATATTATGGTGTAAATATGCTCAAAATGGTTTTGGTATTACGTTTGTATGGAAAATTCATACGTCGCCATGCTCTTAAATGCATTTTTTTTACTTTTAACTATCTGTCTGAAGTCAGGAGTAATGTTGGTGCAAGCTTTAATCATTTAGATTACATTAAGAGTTTATGTTATAAATTGTACTGTTTACTTACGGTCCATACAAAATAGGTCGGCGATCCGGATCCGGACCGTTTTGGTGACTCCTGCATTAAAGTATAAACGATTCTAACAGCCTCATTTCTTTTGTTTCAGTACTACATACTTTCCCTCAGTTTGTTGGTGACATTGGCATGGGTGGCGTCTTCCATCAACAATACATTCCTGATGTATATCCTGTCTACTACGATGTTGCTCATACCAGGTGTCCAGCACAGGGGCATCTTCAACACTCTCCTAGCTATGGTCAACATGGGACCTAAACCTGTTAAATCTGAATAAAACCAGTACTTTAGTTATATGTGTAGCTTTTAATATTAATATGTGATTGATCTGGTCATAAGTTTTAAGTTAAGCTTAGCTTATTGTGAGCTTTAAATTACAGTATGTGTGATATACTTTATGATATTAATTAAAGAGCCAAAGCCTAACATTTTGTTTTTATTATATTTATGTAAACTCAAGTGCTTAAAAGGCACTTAAGTTTTCACAAGATAGAAGTAACTATGTAGAAAACCAACTGAAATCTACAAACAAGTTAGTTTTTCAGCGGTCTGAAAATGATTTTCGATAAGGCAAAATCGAACTGTGAAGTCCGAGATCCTTTATAAGTTCTTAGCAAATAGCACGTTCTTTGGATAAGCGTTATTCCTGACATTCTCATACTACTAGTGCAAGATAGAGACAGGAACATGATCACCACCACATGAGTAAATAAACATGACTGTCTAACACAGTGTCTAAGCAAGGGCGGATTCAGCCTTCGAGTCACATAGTCGAGATCCAGTCAGGATAGACTCCAATCAGTAGCGCTAGCGGACAGTCCGCTACTGATTGGAGTCTGTCTCACAGATAACTATTTATTTGGTGCAACATAGTTTTTACAGTCTGTCGGACTAAGCCTGTCGAGGGCAATTACGATATTTTATCAAGTCGTAAAATCCTTGCGAAGGCGGGGCGGGTCTATAGTGTTCAATATACAATATGTAACAAAAACCCTGTCTGATCCAAAAAAGGCGTATTCCTGGTTTAACATACGCTAGAAAAAATTGTAAAAAAAATGGAACTCATAAAAACCAAAAGTTATTGGTTTTTTTATTTTTAGTTACCATGCGAAATGTAACACTAAATATGGTAAATTTTCATAAGTTGACAATACTCCACCAGCACGCGAAATAATTTATTTTTGGCCTATTTTTATTTCAAAGGACACCGCCGTGCACTAGCCGCACTGTAGGTACTCATAACGAGTCCATGACCATTTGATGTAGCCGACTGGTTGCCTACTGGTTTGGCCACTTCGCCAGTCTCACGTGGAGATAGCTTGCGATCGGATGTCCGTACGTATCACGTGCCGTTACATGCTGTATATTATAGTGGGCACCTCGTGGGAAAGGAATTGTTTGCCTTAGTTTAATCATAGGTAGGTACACCCGCCATTCTGACAGGTTGGCGGGTGTATGAAACTATTGCAGGCGAAAGCGTCAGGGTAGCCCGCGAAATTCATATTTTCTTACGTTTTAAAATATTTTCTTAGTTTCTATGCAATTTGAAGGTCAGTATAAGCTAGTACGTTGATATAAATGATTCGCGGTCATAAAAAATATTTATATATAGAATTATTATCACTAGAATCATCAATACATCTCTCTCAAGTTCATATTACCACTGAGATAAATGAATGATTGGTTGGATTCGCTGCGCTGGACTAGATACCGCACTATCTAAAACAATAGCTCCGTGAATGCGGCAACTCATTATCGTACTTCTTTTTGTATCGACACCTGACTTGACATAAATGTAATGTCAGTTGACATTTTCAACTAGTGTGCGTGAAGAATTGTGTTACCAGCTGCTCAACTGTTACCCGAGTTCATGGAAAAAATATTTTATGCTGTGGTCTATTAGTTAAGTTATAAATATAGCTCAGAAAATACTTAAAAATTAACAATAAATTAAAAGCGAATGTATAAATATATTTGTGTATAGGTTTGGCGTAGGTTTCTTCTTTAGAAGGTAATGGAAGGTATGTTTATCAATGATTAGGCCTCATTTTTAATACTTTATTCATTTACATACGATTTATTTTCATTTTCCTTGGGGAAATTTGTTCAGTTTCATGGGTAAAATCACTCCTTGAAATACTGCCAGCTAACATTTTTACACCTTATGTGTATGGATTACAAAGATAAACATTAAATAATGTATAGAACTAGGTTAAGTATACAATTTCTAGGTTAGAAATATGAAATAGGAGGAAAAATCTCAACCACGGGGAACTTGACTCTTGTATACGCGGCAACACTGAATGCCGTTTAGGGTTCATATGTTATTGTTTATGTTGAAATTTCGAAATTATACGATACTTACTGATGGTATGTGATCCCAGTGTCCTTCTTATTTATGTAGTTGTTGGTGTATTTTAACACAGTTTCACAACGCAAACTGGCATTTTAATTCGGATTATGCCCAAAATTTAATAAAACATTTGGTACGTGCACGTCAGAGAAAGCCTGCAGTGTAACTGTCTCGGGTACGCCGACTTCGGCGTAGTATTTGTTGCCGCATTTGACAAGTACGCCGGCGTTATCGAGTCTAGCGCAGCGAGACCGATCATTTATCTAAGACCCTAAATATTAGGTTGGGGGAAAAGTCTTTTCGCATTATATTATGTATGAACTTGTAATAAAATCTCTTTGGCTATTTGTATCTGGCTGGTTTTGTTATCATTGAAAGTTAAAATTTTAAAGAACATAATATCAAATTCAAATTAGGAAAATGTGTGATTTTTATTTGTTTTTCTTTCTGTCAAGATGAGTGATTAAAATGAAGAAATTCGATACATTATAAAATTTTACTACAAAAAAGGTAAAAATGCAACGCAAGCCGCGAAAAAAAATTGCGATGTTTATGGACCTAGTGCAGTGTCTGTAGTAGCACAAATTTGGTTTAAGAGTTTTCAATCCGGAAATTTTGATGTCAAAGATGCACGTCGCTCTGGTCGCCCTATTACGGATAAAATGGACGCCAATTTTGAAAAAGTGGAGCAAGATCGTAGCTGAAGAACTGGGAATTGACCACAAAAAACTGGGTACACAAAAAAGCTCGATATTTGGGTACCTCTCGAGCTCACTGAGAGAAACCTAATGAACCGTGTACTCATTTGTGATTCTATATTAAGACTTAATGAAACCGAACCATATTTGAAGAAGCTGATAACTGGCTACGAAAAGTGGATCACGTACGACAAGAACGTGCGAAAAAGTTCGTGGTCAAAGGCCGGTCAGGCTTCACAGACTGTGGCGAAACCCGGGTTAACTCGCAACAAGGTGATGCTGTGTGTGTGGTGGGATTGGAAGGGCATTATTCATTATGAGCTGTTACCACCAGGCAGGACCATCGATTCTGAACTCTACTGCGAACAACTGATGAGATTAAAGCAAGAAGTTGAGAGAAAGCGGCCGGAATTAATCAACAGAAGGGGTGTGGTTTTTCATCATGATGACGCTAGACCTCACATCTTTAGCCACTCAGCAAAAATTAAGAGAGTTTGGCTGGGAGGTGTTAATGCATCCGCCGTATACTCCTGACCTTGCACCTTCAGATTTCCACATGTTTCGGTCTCTTCAGAATTCTTGAGGCAGTGTCAGGTTAACATCACGAGAGGACTGCCAAAACCACTTGTCGCGGTATTTTGATCAGAAGTCCCAAAATTTATATAGCAATGGGATCATGTCCCTACCTACAAGATGCCTAAAATTTATCGTACAAAATGGTACCTACATACTTTAGTTAAATGTTTATAAACTATGTAAAAAAATGTTTTGAATTTTCTTAAAAAATGCGAAGAAACTTTTTCTCCAACCTATTATATGCCTATTTCATTTAATGAAATCATGACATTTGAGCCCAAATAAGGATGATGACTTAGATTAAAAATGTTCGAAAAAATTCTGGCATTTCAAAGAAGGCATAGTAAAAATGAGATAATGGAATAAATCTGTTAAATGGATGTAAATATGAAGAAGCTACACGATTTTAAAGTATTTGGAGGGAATTATTCCCGTTCTTGTCGCGCGGTACGGACAGTGCTAGTATGAAGTTACATAGTCGTGACGTCACTTCTACGGTAATGCTGTCCTAGTGTAACACTTATTTTAAAACGTTTTATAAGAGTAACTTGGCATTTTTTTTAAGCTATAATTTTTTTTTAAATTGTTTGCACTATTTGGAAACAATTTTTTTTTAGATTAAAAAAATTAATATCATCATCCTTATTCTAACCTACAGGAGTTGTATTGCTAATTCTAATGATTATATGTCTGTGAAGTCTTATTCAAATTTGTTACGGTTGTGAATCATATTTCAATCAACATACAACCAGACACCACTGACCGGCAAATTACAAAAAAGTAATGGCCGATTCCTATTATTTACGGACCGTTATTGGTTAAGATACAATGTATCTTTACCAATAATGAAGCTAAGAACTCATAGCTTGACCCTCTCATATGGAGGTAGCTATCACAGGTAAAATAAGCTTACGAATCTCTTATGCTTAGTTTGGCAAAAAGAAACCTCTACCATTGGTAAGCGATTCGTTTTTTTTTTACAGGAACCGAGAATGGAATTTCGCGGGCTACGAGTCGGTAGCCTTGTGTTGTGTAGCGTGTTTAGATATGTTCTGGCTCTTGTGATACTGGAACTCCTAGTACAAGAGCCAGGGTTACACTAAAGTTTGTGTCTTGAAGTTCAAATAAATAAATTATTATGTTATCGGGGAGTTCATGAATAAAAAAATCTTATATCAATTATATTTTGATGTAATTTCTTAACTAAATACATTCAATACATCAATATCTCATAGTCTTTTTAAAAAATTTTTTTGCGCACAATCAAGCGAACCGGTAAGGCAAAACGGAGAGCACTATTTATCAGAATATTAAACTCTTGATTCACTACATTGCCTCTGATTCAATCAAGCTACATCTATGAACACAAAACATTGATATAAAATACATTTTATTGAAACCTCAGCATATACAAATAACTTTACACTGAATATACAAAGCATAAAAAATAGGAAAAATCATTAGGATAATCACAGCAACAAGTGTAAAAATAAAATAAATGATTCATCAATAAATAAACTGCAATCACACGTTCAAGTATCAAAAAAAAGGTTAATAAAAATACCTGTTAGGTACTATTCTGTGCTGCCCCTGTGAGATTATTATGATAAAACTACACTGAATGCATTTAATACTACTGGAACTAAAACACGTCTATCTAGCTAATTATATCAACTCCATGCAGACGATTCATGCGAATATTTTCTGAGCCGTTCTTCGGGCATGCACGGCTCGCGTCCCAAGTGCTGAAATATACTGCTGACATTTGAAATTGTTTAAATGTATAACTTCAAAACGCGACGGGCGACTGTATGGAGAAGCTGATGACTGTACTAATACTATTCGGATATAGTAAAGCCTGGTTTAACGGTTGTACTTTTAGCCTTCGTCACGAGCGGCGCGACCGGGTCGTTTGTCACGTTATTGGCACTGTCTGTAGAAGTGCTTGGCCTTAACTGATCGTCTGCCACTAGAGTCGTCTTGAATCTACTGCCAGACACAGTCGCTTGGGAGCTTACGTTACTTTTTTGTGCACTACCGTCGCTAAACCTCCTACTTCCATTATTGAGAATTTCATTCTTTTTTACTTTACTTTTGCTATCTTTGCTTTGCAAATTAAGCGAATCGACATTGGACATACACTGTGTATTTTCCTTAGTAACTTTTTGTTTAAGATCGATATCTAAATTATAATTTTTACTACTTGATGGCATGTCTTTATGGAAACATTCTTTCGTTTTTTGCAAGCTTAGCCCAAAGAACTCCGTAGATAATTTACTAGTAGACGGCTGACTGTTGTCCAGTCTTAGGGAGTTGATCGCAGCGTAAGTTTGTGGGCTCAGATCGTTCTTGATCATTTTCACCGGTGAGCCGCACGGGTCAACTGACAGGGTTTCTTCATCGTCTTCACCTTCAGCACTCTGTAAACGGTTAATGTAAAGCACTTGTTACTTTTCTTCAATACTATTCATTTTTCTATTAATTTTCATTTAATCAGATAAAATCGATAATCAAGGAACACCAAAGCAAGCTCGCTATTATTAATTGATTAAATGCGAATAACACGCCTGCACGCGTAGCATGGCCAACTTTTGTTGACGGAAGAATAACAAAATGACAGATAGAATAGACTTCTACAGAATAATTTGTCTATTCTTCCGTCGACATAACTCTTTTATGCACACGTTGCTGGGAAGTCAATCAAAATCAGGTCAAAATTTAGTGAGGATATCGCGAAAGTCAAAATTCTACATGTGATGCAGAATGTTACAGCACTTACAGCATGAATTGTAATCAACTCGTATGGCATGTCTTTATGAATTTATTCAGCGGGGTATGAAATCAAATCAATTTATTGCTAGTTTGGTTTATACAGGTGTTATGAGTACACAGCATAGAACAGTCTTTCTCGAAGTGGGCGATAACACCCCCTTCTTCAGGTTTAATATTTTATTTATTTATTTGTCAAACATGTGAAATCGCTATGTAAAAAACTTTGGACGCAAAAATTTCATATCCTTGATAGTTTGAGGCCGTCGTCGCAACCGCGCCAGGCACACACTGTGGACACTCCCTAAGCTTCTCTCAGACCAAGAATTTTCTGATGACATCGAAAAATAGACTTTATTTTTAGTACCATAAATGCAAAATTGGTGTGAACATTTCTATTTTTCAATGTTAGGAACCCTGTAGGTACTCCTCTTCGTTTTCATCACACCTCATTTTATTATACAGGGTATAAGATACATCGACGCGCAAACAGCATCCATGAGTTCAGTACATGATTCTAGACCCACCAGCATAGAAATATTGCACTTTTGTATGAAACAGCAGTTTTTTTTTTAAACAACCTACGAAAAATGTCTACTTTGAGGGTTTGTGCTTCGATGTCCCTTACACCATGTATACTGGTCATTACGTACCAGTAGGTCGTGGTCAGTGATAGATCCGGCAGTAGCCTCGTTGCTGTTGAAGTCCAGCTCGGAGGCTATGGACACCGGCGTCACGTCGCCGCTAATAGATGAATCTGGAACATCGCGCCGAAAAAAACCATTTGTTATACCAACAGAAGGCACAAGGCACAAAGCTTAAATATTGAGGGGCACGTATTTTTAACAATGTTCGCATTCTAATCTCAGTCTCAATCTGTCAAAAATACAATCAATTTACATACATTTTTTAATAATTTTTTGACATTGAATGTCGCTGAGATTAGATTGCGACTTGAATTTGATCGTTTTTTAAGTACGAGAATTGATCTTCAGATAGCCTATTTATTTCAACCGGCAACTTCCCCATTTTGGGGCTTTATACGTATTTTTAAGTGGCCAGTGTGATATCTTCTCCCTATTTTGTCAAGCTTGATCATTGTAGCGACACCGCTCTATGTTTACATATATGTTTACAACTGAATTTATTTTCTACTATCAAAATCTTAGTCTGTGATAATTTTTTTTATTTCTAAGAAATCCCTTTCATTATTTCTAAGAAAGTTGTTCCTGTTTTTATGTTTTATTTTTATTGTGGTCGGTAGGTATGTGACAGAGCGGTTAATATTATGGTTTGCATGTAAAAATATACTTCACTATAATATAATATACTACATACTTAAATATTGGAATATTGTTTTATAAAACAATTAGGTAGGTATTAATTTATCATGCAAACTTCCTTTCATGGTTAGTCATTGTTTTTTCGCTTTTAATGTTTCTACGCTATTTGATCATTCTCAAGAAAAGATTCCCTTTGAAGTTGAAGTAATCAGCAGAGAGAGCAGCGCATGCATTTCCTAAACATGCAACAATTAAACATAAATTAACAGATGGTATTATTAAAATAGTTCTGTTCTTTATTCAATGGAGTATTCTGTAACAAGCGACGAAATTGTGCAACGTTAATAATATATTTGGGTATCAATATAAGTATCCACCGGTCAGCTCGCAGGTTTTTATACAATTTATTTGAACATTCGCACGGGAGGTTGTTACACGTTAATACAAATAACTTTCAATATCTTTTAAAGAGTGAATAATGTGTAACAGTGGCGCGTTTGGGCGGTTCGTTGTTCTGAGTCGAGCTATATGAGTTAGCGTGAGGTACCTGCTACGTTGGAGTGCGGCATGAATGGGTGCAGGGTCGCGTCCAACGCGCACAACGTCGCCGCCTCGCCCTCCCACTGAGGGAGCTTGCTCGGCACATTTTTACTCCAATTGCTACTGGAATCCATAATGTTTAGTTACCAGCCTGTGTTCGGCTGCGCCTCGCTCTCAACAACTCCCGACAATGAATGATATAAGCACCAACAATATGATGTATGAATATGAGTCTGACTGACGCCGCGTGAAAACAAGATGGTTCCGAATAGACTCCGCAAGTGGACGAAACGTTTTAAAGATTTTGTCTACTTGCAGACTGAATGGTAAATAGTCAAGTTAAGATTTAGTTCATAAGTCTCACTCTCAAATGAGATATAATAGTCCTTTAGATGACATTTAACAAGAAACAGAAAACAGAACAGTAAAACTAACATCAAGCAACATTAGCAGATATGAAGTGTTTATAATACAGATCTAGTCAAGTGATAGCGCTGTAACCAACAGAAATCGAAGACATCTTCCAGAACACGTTAGACAAATTAAAAACCAAAACAAAATGTACAGAGGAGTGGCGTTGACTCTAATGTTCGGAAAACGCATTCAAGCTGGTTAACAATTCTCTTAGTATTTAGTTATTTGTCTCTGTATACCTCTCGGTGGACGTAGTCTTATGTTCAGAGTTGGAGGCGTAGTTGGAGTTGGGCGACGAGGGCCCGGCCGACGACAGGCCGCTGGGCAGCTCGCCCGACGACGACATCAGCGACGAGGGGCCGCTCCAGCCTACACCTGGGGGTGGTCGGTATTAGTTCACAGCTCTGCGGACGGGCGCGGGCGACGGCGACGGTTTGTACTCACTGTTGGTGGGCGACGGCTGCTTGAGCAGCGGCACGGCGGGCGCGGGCGGCGTGCCCAGCAGCACGGGCGCCGCCGTCACGCGCTCCAGGAACACGTCCAGCTGGCGCAGGGACAGCGCGTTGTGCAGCGTCTCCAGCGGCCGGATGGCCGGCACTCCGCCGAAGCCCTCCACGGCCGCTGCGACAAAACTAGCGTCAGGCGAGCCGACGGGCGGGGGGCGGGCGGGGGAGGGAGGGACGTGACGTCACTCACCGTTGCTGGAGGCCGCCGTGGGGATCATGACGCGCAGGTTGGGCGCGGAGCTGGAGCCGGAGATGACGGCCGTGCTGAACAGTCCCGCGGCCGACAGCTTGCCGCGCGCGCCCAGCCCAAGCATTTTGAGGTAGCTCATCTGGCCGGCGATGCTGTGCCGCTGGCGCCGCCCTGCGTCCCGCGGGGTGCTACACTCTTGGCTATGGCCGGTGGCGATGTGGCCGTCCGCCAAGTGCGGCCACGACGCGCGGAACGTGATGGCGGATAGCGGGAGCTCGTTAGTGGAGGACTCGACGCCGCCCATGTTAATGAGGGGGGTTACGGGCTCGTCCGTCGGGCTCGGGCACGACACGGAGCCGGACGGCGTCACGGTTAGTGCGGGAGGGGGCGGCCGCGCGGCTGCCCCGGGTGGAGCGCGTTAGTGGGGGTTACACGAACAGTGGGGGTGACATTATGTGGAAGGCGAACGTCGTTAGTAGACAGGGCGGTGATAGAGAGAAAAATAAATTAGTTATTAATAAAATTATAATAAATAAATATAGATAGTAGCGAAAGATTTGCAATACGGAGATCGCGTTTGACATCACACTACACAGAAGGGAACCCAACCCGCGCAGTAATTTGACGATCGTCTGTCGGCGCCGGGACACGCAACGCCCCACGTCGCGCGCCTCCTGCCGCGCTCACATGCCGATGTGATCGGGGGAGGAGACGCACACCAGAATGTTACGTTTGCATAATATTGATTTGTCTCATTGTATGATAACATAGAACATCGTAAAAACGTGTTAGTGAAGGTCAGTATCAACATCAACAGCATGCAGGTGCCAAACAATAGTCAAACGTGCGCACACACACACGCGGGGAGCGAGGATGCAACGCAAACACACACAAGATCGCCGGCCAGAGTGAGCTACAGCGGCGAGCGGCGCGCGGCGCTCTACAACTCAGTAACAAGTAGTAAACCACACGGACACACAAACGAGCGTGCCATACAACCTTATACACTTAGTGCTAAACGATACACCACATTACTGATGAATTATAGTTATATATATATACTAATGAGAATGTTGTCCATTTCTTGTTTACATAGCACTAACAGACTTTATAGTCTATAGTCGGACATGCTAGCATGCTTGCTTACCTGTGAAGACCTTTCACCCTAATTGTACTTTGTAAAAGTTCTAGATGAGCATTTTCGGGATGAAACAGATTTGCTACAGCTATCATAACACACTAAGTAATTTAGAACCCTATACCGATGATAGTAGGACGCGCACACATGTAACATGTTCAGGAGTTGGGAACAAACCACCAACATTTGGAATATATTCACCAATAGACACCATACTGAAATAGCATTAGCATCGTAAACAGAGAGCTCACTTGTACTATGCCAGGTAAAAGGTTGAAAAAATATTGACTAGCTGCCAGTTTATGGCAATTGTCACAGACATTATATAATTTAGGATGCATTACGAATTCGATATATACCTACATGTTTATTAGTAGTTTGCAGGAATTACAACCTCATCATATATCCCCGATGTAAGTTGGCATTTAGCCCAAGCGCCAGTAAAATTCATTACTTCACAGAAGCTGTCATGAAAACGACTATAGTATCCGTATATGATATAGGTACGACTTCTCATAAAGAGCTATCTGTGTGTTATTTTTTTGTTTTTGATGTAAAATGTTCAATGTATTAATGGTCTAGTCTACTTTGTTGTCACAAAAATTAGATAAACACAAGCGTGTGCCCGATCGGATATCCCATCGGCAAAAGTTGCATTATTTTATTTAAGACCACGTACGCACGGACGTTAAAAAACGGTGGGATTTTATCGCGCACTGGATTTTCAACTCTCGAAATCCAATGAACCAACGAAGTGCGGTATGCACTCCGTCGAAAAAATACACTGTTGGATTTTCAACTCTCGACGCTAAGCAGTGCGTTGAAGATCAAGTGGGCGAAAAAATTCCGCCGCAATATTTTTACGCCTGTGCGAACGTGGACTAACCCCTTAAAGGGTTTTTTTTAAATCTCTCCTTAGTGCTCACTTTTTATCTATGGAGCTCTTGTGCAAAATTTCATGCTCCTAGACCCAGCGATTTTGGCTGTGGGTTGTCTGTCAGTGATCATTCACTGATAATAAAAATCTGCTGGGATAAATAGTGTCAAATTGCCATATGAACTAGCCGTACAACATTTCCTCAGCCTTCTCCCCTCAACAGCACACCCTGCCTCTTAGCATCACATGTGAATGGTAGGTCCCTCCCCTGGCGTGTGCACTGACCTGGCTGCGGCACGGACTGCAGGCTCTGGTAGCGCGCGCCCACGGCGCCGGCCAGCGCCGCCTCCGACTCTGTCGCGACACACACGTCACACACCCGCCAAGGCTCACGACACGAATTGCAGTCAAATATTGAATGTATACCTACTACTTTTAGGAAATAAATATTTCATTGATCCTCTAAATACTTAGTGGCCTTAAAAAAATACGCTGTTTTATATAAATGCGCTACAAAATAAAAATTGATCTTCAAATTTTGTACCTTCTGATCAAGATAGGAATTATTGGGGTTCCATTAAACACTTGCCCTTTTAGAAAGCCAAAAGAGTGTTGCCTTGGCTAACCTTACAATATCAGTATTGCCAGACCTGGAGGTCAGACAAAAGTCGCTTCATGTGACGTAGTTAGTAGGATGAGGGCAAGATAATGATGAGTCATACTCATAAGAAGTCGACCCCGATATAGAAGCAACAAGGATGATGACAACTTTTAGATTTGAGGATCAAACACGAAGTTAAAGACATTCCAATTAAATTGAAGATCTCATGTATTCGTAATACAATTGAAGGGAAATGCAGTGTCCTTGGGAATGCGTTCATTAGCGGACTAAAGCAGGGTTATCGTTATATCTTTTTTGGAAATAAAATAATATGTAAGCACCATGTATAAATCAAAGAATTTACCAGCCATTGCTTTGTATTTAATAATTTTTACCTATTGTGGTACAGTAATTTTATTCTAGGTGCATCGTCTTCACATAAAATTAAGTAATGAATATAAGTACAAAATATTAAAATATTTTAAAAGAGTAACGGTAGAGTTTCTTGTCCATTCTTTTCCATACGAAACTACCTTCTGGAAGGGGCATCTAGAATTATTTTTAATTTTTTTGTAAATGTTGATGTTCATAAGTGTCATATAGGTGACTATTTGAAATAAATTATTTGAGTTTGACTTTCAATATTAGGAGTTTCTATCATTTACAGCATGCCTATAATGGCCACTAGAGGAGCCGAAGACAATCACAACAACAATTAAAGAGTGTAGAAAGATTTCTACAGCGCAACGTCACACAAAAAAGAAGAAAAAAAAACTTGTCTTTAAGAAACAAATGACTTTAAGTGATTTGTCTTCTCTTCTCTTAGAGTTGAGATAGAAGTGGTCATGCTGGTTTAAAAACTTTGTGCCACTTGTTAAAAGTAAATGTGTATAGGCATAATATTTTACTGCTATTCATGTACGAAGCAAACTCAATTATAACTTGCGAAGTTTATAGTACATAATAGTATATTCAGAAATCAGAGCGGACATATTGCATAGGTTCAGATAAATATAAATTAAGACAACGAAAGTATAAGGAACACCCCACTGTCCCCACAAAATGTCAGTTATAAAACAAAAAGAATAACCAACGATAAATAAATGTATTATGAGAACTGATGAGAGCAATTCGAAACTAAGTAAATCAAGTAATTTTATTGGATCTCAAAAGAAGCGTGAATTTATTTCTGTGTTTCAACACCCCATTAGCTCAATACTCTCAACTACCAAATTGTAGATCCAATTAAGACTTCTTTCCAATATAACATCATTTTACAACATCCGACTTTCTCCTCTCTTTCTAACATCCATCTTTCAACATTTTCACACGGTAAGCATAGCTTGTTTATTCAGCTTTGTACATCTTGACTTACAGGTTACAAAGGTGAAAGTGGAGAGGCCTCACAATCGACGACGTCACAACATACACGGCACTCGGGATATTATCACCCATATTCTTAGTGTTTACGTACGGAGCGTAAGTACAGCGTAGACGGTCGTCAAATCTATACGTAGGGTCTACGCGGCGTGATCCTGAAGTTAATGCTTACGTTCGATCTATAACGACGTGTAGGCGCTTACACGTTCTACGAACGTCTACGTTGGACCAACGCTAAATGCTTAGGCACTTTCACTTGTTTCTGGAAAACGATCCGAAGTTGACGCGTTGCTAATGGGGAACCCAACTGTCAAAATGGCGCTGTCGTAGCTTGTTCCCAAAACAAGCCATACAAGGCGTAAAGTGGTTTTATTATATTTTTGCGATAATGACACGTTGTTGTGTTCTTAATAGTTCGAAATTGGAGTACTTACTTCATTTTCCAAAAGAACATAAAATTAAAAGATTGTAGCTTAAAGCTATTAGTAGAGTTTTTATATAATAAATAGAGTTCCAGCTTATGTCGGAAAGTAAGTAAGTGATTACGAGGAAATGTTTAAGGTTTAAAGGTCTGACACTTTCTTTGTAAAATACTTGATTTATAATATATTGAAAATGACAAAATTGTCGAAATAGTGAAACAAAACTCAAGTCATGAATGAACAAAAATGGACTGAAAGAACGAAATGACAAATTTATTGTTGACCATACGAACTTAGGGACCTAGCTATGTTTACACTATCTACAATTAGCTTTGACCGACCTTCCACATTCAAACAAAATATAACTATTTTATTTTATCCTAAACCTCAATGGTCGTGGCAGTTGCGGTCATAAAACGTGCGAGTAAGACTAGATTCTTAAACTCTGAGTTTTGTGTCATCTAGCTTGCTAAAAACATTGCCGTATAAAATTATGTGGTTGCGCCGAGTTCGAATTTAATTTCCATAAACAAGTAAGAATATGGGCGTTGTAATTAGTGGGTCGGTATTAGTGCAGCCATGCCGTGGTCCGCGCCAATACTTACCATTGTCGTGGCTCTGCTTGTGTTGGTCGTAAGAGCGAGCGCGAGGCGGCGCTTCTTCCACGTCTTTGGGGTCTTTTTCGTCGCCCTGAAAGGAATATGGTTAGTCTTGGTCATTTTTTTTATAAATATGCTATTATTTGTTTTCCTTAATGAAATAAAAGACTCTTTTATAGTGATCACTTAAAGTGCTAGAATTAGTTCAGTCTTGTGACAGATATATGCACTTCGAGCAATCAAGTAACCAACGGACATATTATGAAAACTTTACATAAATTCAGTTATGAACGACATGTTATAGAATCAGAGTTGATTGATAACTAATGCCTTTTTTTTCATTTTCTGATTTTCGGTCATCAAGTATACTGGGCAGTTATATTAAAATTCTAAATCTCTCCAGGAACAAAACGTGTTTATAGGGCTCCATTGTACGCTAGCCAACCTGTGCGTGCGCGTCATCACCGGCCCCGGGCGGGCCGCGCGCGCGCAGCTCTGCGTTGAGGCGCGCGGCCAGCGTGGACGCCTCGTGCCCGCTCACGGTGTAGTGCAGGCTGCTGTAATTGTCGCTACACATCACGCGCACATTTATATCTCCAAAAACAGTTTAAAATAAATAATTATAGCAACGATTATGACCAACGCTACAAGTTTCCTTTGGCGCATGCCCAAAATCGAAATAAGGCCGCTATCTTTTTCTCAATACAATTTCTGCGACAATTTCACAAATGTTTACCAACAACGTCCCCGTGACAATGTCATTCAGGCGCCAAAAGATTTTTGTAGCACTCTAAGGTACTATGATTGTATGAGAACAGCACATAGTATACTTTAGAGTCATTTCAGAGGTTCCGAAGGACTACACAGCAAAATGGCTTTCATAAAAATGGTGCGGGAAAAGCTTAAATTTTAATAAGACCACGAGTAAGGACTATCAATGAAAAGCAAGATTTAAACGAAAAATACGTACCAAATAGGTATCGGATCCGAAGGCCTTACTTTTGACTTCGACAATTTCTTTGGAGAGAATGTGTTATCTAGTTCATCGGCATCCTAAAATAGCACGAAAATTACAACTTAAGTTCGTGATATGTCTTATATATAAATAAACCAATATTTTATTTGTTACTGAGATAACTTACCGGCAGAAGTGTTTCTTGACTGGCCATATTGTCATCTTCTCCTTCTTCCTCGATACACTTAACTTCGTCAGAAGAACTCTGTTGTGAACAAACAGTAGAAATTAATAAAATCAATAAATTTGATAGTTATTTTTTTCTAAATAATCGTTCGGTTTCCTAAAGATTGAATTTTATCTTATCGACACGATTAGGTATTATCCCAAGAAAAGTATGTGCAGTATGTATGTACTGCCTCGTTGGTCTAGTGGTCGCAAGAGCTACTGCTGAGCATGAGGTCCTGGGTTAGATTCCCAGGTCGTACAAGTGTTGTTGCGATTTTCTATCTAGAATTTCTCAGTAGCAGCCCGGAGTCTGGATTTGTGACCGGTTGATGGCAATAGGCTCGCCCATAGAGCTTCACATTTCGTCGCTAGTTATGTTTAAGCCCATAGGGGGCGGGGACTTAAACATAACTGGCGAAATGTGGGTGTACTAAAGATACACCTCTGCCTTACCCTTCTGGGAGTACAGGCGTGATGTTGTGTTATGTTAAAAGTATGCGCTTCGGGAATCATTCTCTATTTTCAGGAATAATAACGCACGACCATGTGATCTTGACATGGAAGTACTCGCCTGTTTTTTATTACGATGATTACTAAATCATAGATTAATAAATCGACGCAATTCCACAAAAAACTTTCTAGTGACAAATGAAGATCTGCGACTGTACCCCGACAAAGAATAAACTTCATTCAACGCACAATGATAGGTGCAATACTAAATGCGCGGCCGGACAAAATTTGGAAGCTTTGCCGCTGTAGGGGTTAACATGCAGAGTACTTTTTTTGGTTTAACTGTAATAGGGATGGAACGTAATCACCAACCAAACAGGTTCCTTCTTATTACGTACCGAGTTATTGGTAGTGGAGTGGTTGCGACTGTGCGGCCTGAAGCCCGGCCCGGGGGGTAAGTTCTTCTGCACGCAGCAGTTCACGCCGGGACTAAAGTGGAGCTCCACGTGGAACCTGATACAATAAGTATGTGTTTAAAGTGATGGAAGTCAGGCTTGAACTGAACTTTAGGCCTGTGTCAACTGTAACCATTTAAGAGCTTACTAATAAGACTGTTATATTGGAAAAGCCATCTTGATTCCGATAACAATGTGTTAATGTTTCAGAAACATTTTTAATTGCTGAAACATTTATATGAAACGACAGATTAGCATAATCACACTTGGGTTTGAATTTTGCCCACTTGACTGGTTTGAAATTGCTTTACTTTCTTTAGAAGATCCCCTACGGATCGAGGAGATAGATAAAAATAACAATTAAGCCACATCTCACCTCTCTTCTGAGTAGGGATCTTTGGTAGGATCCTCGTAGAGCATGACGACAATTTGCGACATGTAATTGAGTTCCGACACCGTGGACACGTACTCCATCGCGCGACGCCATTGCTCGTCTTTTAATACCTGTAAATCAAAACATTAAAGATTTTACAGCAGCTATTTTAAACCTAAAGCGTTTTCCTCTTTAATTTTGTAGAACCAGAGTCTAAAATTAGTAAAGACAGTTTTTATAGTTTAAGTTGGTAAAATGTGTCTTTTAGCAGTATGTCCTGTAATATTATAAAAATATTATCATATATATGATAATATGAATGTGCGGAAGTCAAAGATAAATGTAATAAACGAAAATTGCCGAAAGTAAACGCTTTTGAGAGAGAAGGGAAGACAATTCACACATAAGGAACCTGAGAAATATATATAATGAATGTGAAATAGTGTTATCCCAACAGGTAGATTTTGGAGCACGTAAATAAATATTTTTTCTCAAATAGACTTGGATATTCGAGCATTATTTTGATAACCTTCTTCGAGATAAATCAAAAATGCTGTGCTGATCAAATAAGTGCGAGCCAACAATGTCAGTATTATCATCATTTCAGCAGAAAGACGTCCACTTCTGGACATAGCCCTCCCCAAGCATCGTCACTTCGAATGGTTCTGCGCATCCAGCGGAATTTTAGTATGAAAATCTATAACTGTTGTGTTTAGAGGAACGAACATTTTACCTCGACACAACACATGTCAACCTGATTTTAATTTAATTTCGGTTTGCCTTGCAAATAGAACAGTTTAAAGTAGAATAGAAACAAATGAAGATATTGCCGCGAGAAAAGGTATCGTTGTTCGTCATTAATTCTGTAATTTATATTTAATTTACTTAGTTGGATGTGTTTTTATGCCTTAGATTCAACCAGGCATAAAAACACACTAATACACTCTGACTTTTTAAGGAAAAAACTCTAGGTAGGTACATGTCCATGTTTTAAAGTGGGTCATGGTACAGGCCGTGAGGCCTTAGCTGAGCTTTGCATTTGTGTGAGTGCACATAGCGACGGGTCCTTTGTTTGGCAATCAGCCAATCGGACAATCGGTCTGAGACTCGTCCCTCACGAAATAACCTTTGTGACGTTTGGTAACCACTCAAACAAATGAAAAGCTCAGCTTAGGCCTCGCGAACTGTTTAAGTGTGTGTGTGTGTGTAATAGAACAGATAACATTAAAAACACTTACATCTAGTAGACCGCCGAACCTAAGCACAGTAAGAAGAGAATGCACGTGACTCTCACTCGTGAAGTACAGGCGCGTGCGCACGTGACGACCCGGAGATGACACGCCGTGACTGTACCTGAGAGAAAGAGAAAAAGAAAAAAACTGACAATGTTGTTGTGTGAAAACTGCTTATGCCTTGCCCCATTTTAAGAGTAGAGATAAACTACTATAACATGGCGCGCCCCTCCATAATTCAAAACGTTTGAAAGTAAATCCACGCGTCATTTTCGTGAACGAGCGCCGTCAGTAGGGACTGGTCATCTCTTCGCTGCCAAGGCGTGGGGTGGGTTTGGGTGGTTTGGCATCTACCTCCTAGCGGTCCACCCCGGACAACGGCACCTCAGGCTTGCGTGTGGTACGGCTGAACGATCCCACTTAAGCGGTGGTAGGCTCCGCAAGGGGCCGCCTGGCTCGCGACCACCATCCCATCGGAGTCCGATGCCAAGTAGCTTGCTGTGTTCCGTCGGTGTGTGGGATTGCCAGTGCCTTTGGGGGAGAAGCAGGTTGTAATTTGCGCTGTTCAGAACCGGTCTTGGTCTCTGGGCAAAACTTGTCGGGAAACTCATTTTGGAGGGTAGCTGGATCCGAAGCACGCTACCATCCGTTGGCCGACCGCAGTTAGTAGGGGGCCCAAGTAGCACACCAGCCACGTGCCCAAGGCTGCCCCGCCAACTCGCGAAAAATCCCGGTATGCCCCACCGTGCCAGCCGGCGACTGGATGGGAGGACCCGGTGTCAATATTCGGGGGTTTCGGGCGTCCCCACAGTCTCCAAATGAGTTCCCCACAGGTTGGGTTAGCTCTAGTGTTCCACTTGGTTCACTGAGCAGCGCCTCGTCAGTTCACCTTTTAAGAAAACTTACCATGCTGGGTTAGAGGCGCGCAAGTTTGCTTTAACGCTAGATCTTACCCAGCTGGTGAATGTGGCAACGCGGGTACCGGATGTTGACGGCCATACACCCAATTGCTTGGACCTACTGCTGACAACTGATCCGGACAGTCATTCAGTGTCGGTCTCAGCCCCGCTGGGAACGTCTGACCACTGTCTGGTGACATCCGTGTCGACCTACTACCTCCAATGATGAAGCCAGATGGGTCGCTGGCTCACGCTGCAAGTGAGAAGGCAAATTTATTTGCATCTCTCTTTGCAAGTAATTCACGTTTGGACGCCGGCTCCAGGCAACCACCTACTGTACCTCGTTGTGACTCTTCGATACCGGTGATCGCAATTCATAATAAAGAGGTCGGAAGAGTATTGTGCAGTCTAGATGTGAACAAGGCCAGCAGCCCTGACGGTATTCCAGTGAGAGGGTTGAGGCAGTGTGCGCCTGAATTGTCCCCTGTGTTGACGCGCTTGTTCCGCCTCTCTCTTTAAAAAAGAACGGTTCCAGAATCCTGGAAGCTTGCTAATGTACAACCAGTGCCCAAAAAGAGCGACCGTGCAGACCCTGCCCATTACCTCCATTCTGTGCAAGGTTATGGAAAAGGTACTGAACAGTAAGTTGCTGACCTACCTTGAAGACAATGATCTCCTCAGTGACCTGAGGCTTTCACCGGGGACGGTCAACTGGCGATCTTCTTGCTTATGTCACGCACTGCTGGGGCGAAGCCATCGAGAAACGCGGCGAAGCCCTTGCTGTATCGCTAGATATCTCGAAGGCCTTTCTGGCACGCAAGTCTACTCAGCAAGCTTCCTAATTATAGCATCCCCGCTGAATTTTGGAGCTGGATATCAGACTTCCTTAGTGAACGATCGATAACTAGTCGTTGACGGCTGCACCTCTGAGCGTATGATTATTGATGCCGGAGTTCCTCAGGGGTCTGTTCTCTCTGCAACTCTTTTCCTGCTGCACATCAATGACCTATTTCAACCTGGTATTGTTGGGTACGCAGATGACAGTACTGCTTCAGAGAGATACTTGTCCAGCCCGAAAACTAGCGGCGGTGAAGTTCGTTCCTTAAGGCCATGGTAGAGCGGACTGATTTGACCTTAAGCCTTGTCTCCCAGTGGGGTGATGACCATATGGTCTCTTTTAACGACACCAAAACAGTATTAATACCCTTCAGGATTGGACAGGGTTTTTGTTACATGCTGTAGAGAAACACGTTCCACTAAGATGCACTTAAAAGTTACGATTATTTAGTCAAGGGTAAGTGACAGTCCCAGAGTGGAAGGCGATTATTTCTCTCAGTTGTTGATAGCTACACAGTAATAAGTTCACTATATTTAAATTCGTTAGTCATGTTATTTTATTACGATAAATTAAGACGCGCATCGTTGGCCCTTAGGTTACAAAGTAAGCAGAAAAATGTACGGCGATGAGACCGTACACTGGTTGACAGACTTTCAGGCTTCTGACAACCCGTAAAGACTGCCACAGATTCAAGAATGACAGCCGGAACCAATGAATTAACTTGCTTTCAACGCCGGTTGTCGCTGAAAACCAGCGCTGGGGCTCTGTCTCGCATAGGTCGTAGCATTAAGCTGAGCGATGGCCGTTTTGCGTGGATGTGACGCATATTTTCACCCAATTTGTTCTTTTTGGTGTTTGTGTTTTTTTTCTTTCTTTTCTTTTTCTTTCTTTCCGAAAAACGGAAGTAACGATATGTTAAGATCGTCACCCAACCACGATCTGACTGCGGCAAGCGTAGCTCAAACTCAAAGCATTTATTTCAATTAAACCATTTACAGGCACTTTTGATTGTCAAGGAGTCGGTCAATCAGAAATATGAAGCTAGTTGCCCATTCCAAAGCGTAGCAGGTACCTATGGAGAAGAACTGGCAAGAAACGCCATGGACATACATAACATCACGCCTTGTTTCCCCATGTAATAGGGGGCGAGCCTATTGCCATCAACCGCGCACAAATCCATTCTCCGGGCTGCTACTGAGAAATTCCAGATAGAAAAACCCAATAACACGTTGCCCGACCTGGGAATCGAAGCCAGGACCTCATGCTCAGCAGTAGCGATTGCAAACACTAGACCAACGAGGCTAATCCACGGACACTCTTTAAAAAAAAAGTTGTTACAAATATATTAGTTACATCATTAATGTTGATCCTATAGGTGAGAACGATCGACAAAAACCGTACACGTTAAGAGCGTCCAGAGTGCAGTGAAAAGTAAGTAAAAATAATCCAAAAAGTAAATTATTAAAATAAGCCGTGGCAGCTAAGAGATGACCAGTCACAAATGACGGCGCCCGTTCACGAACATGACTCATGGATCTTAGCTCAACCTGATGTGTCAACCTATGTGGTCGTGATGACGACCCGTGCGGCTTTTAATAATTTACATCTTTACAGTAAAAGAGGTGAAAGACAATTATAGTACTAGAAATCGGTAACTATTAGTTCAACCAGGTTTCTGACTGGCTAAAGTAGACTCATCTTTCATGGGGTACTGTCTAAAATGTTACAATAAAATACCTCCCCACATACTTCAACCTATGCAGGCAGGCGTATTATAAGTTAGGGGCATTACATAACTGATAAAAATGCCTGGCTTAATGCTGGTCCTGCTCCACACCACAACTAATTAATTGACATTTGAAATACTGTTGAAGCGGCTGAAGATTGTAAGAATATATTTGCATTATATAAAGTCAATCTCCTATTTAATATATAGAGGCATTGCACAGATGTGAGTACTTTGTACTATAGAGCTACCATTTACCGGGTAATGTCATAGATTGACTTGAATGTGTCCTGGTGGCTAATAGTATGTCATGCTCACTCAAATGTCTCGCTGACGGTGGCGCGTGTGTCGGATCATTTAGATCCCTTCAAACTGGTTGAGTTGAATGGTGCTGATCCATGCGTCATGTTCGTGAACGGGCGCCGTCAGTTGGGACTGGTCATCTCTTAGCTGCCACGGCTTATTTTAATAATTAATATTTTGGATTATTTTTACTTACTTTTCACTGCACTCTGGACGCTCTTAACGTGTACGGTTTTTGTACATCGTTCTCACTTATAGTGTCAACATTAATCGATGTAACTAATATATTTGTAACAACAATATTATTTAAAAGAGTGTCCATGGAGTTTCATGCCCGTTCTTCTCCATAGGTCCCTACTGCGCTTTGGAATGGGTAACTAGCTTCATATTTCTGACTGACCAACTCCTTGACAATTCAAGTGCCTGTAAATGGTTTAATTGAAATAAATGATTTGAGTTTTTGAGTTAGCCAACGAGCCCATGGAACCTCAACCACGATGACATGACAAAATTCAAATTACATTCCGGTGAAAAAAATAGGGGTTTTTTCCATAAACTTGAGTAAGCAGCAATGAATATAATTTATCTGATACTCGAAGCATACATATTCCAGACGCGCATCAAATTACTCAGCTACTCAGCTTCGAAACTGAGAAATTATTCCAAACAGTAAACAGTAGTTTTTGCCTGCGGCTTCTCCCGCTCGGATGTAGGAAAATACCCCACGCGAACGCAAAACCGGGATGAGTAGTATGTGTTAGTTAATCTAGGTTATAAACTATCTCTGTGCCAAATTTCATCACAATCCTTTCAGCCGTTTATGCTCCAATCCGGAACCATTTTATTATTTTGTAAGTATAGATTTTTCACAACAAGTGTGGACTACTATAAACGATAGAACAGAAGTAAAACTATCTTACCTGGGGTTCAATCTATTAACAGTCTCTTCTCCCGACTCTTCAATGTTCCTCTGCAGGTCTGCTCTTATTTTCTTAAGCAGTGGCGTACAAATCCCTTGACCTATCGTTAGTTTCTCTTGCATAGTCAGTCCGTATTCCTGTATCACAAAATAAATTTTATGTATGTTCCAAAGCTAAACTACCACTCCTCAACTTATCTCTTACTGACAGATGCATGCACTGACTGGACAAGTCCACTCAATCTGTATGGCTCTTTTTTTTAAGACCATTTCAGACACCGATTTTCATGGTCTTCACATGATCTGACTAAGATTATGTCAGGATTTTAAAAGAAACCGTGACCTCTGAGTTTGTTTCGGCCTTGCTTCTCAGAGTAGTCAGATAAGAAACGCCGACCTCATCTACTTTAAACATATGATTGATGTTTAAAAGTGTTTGTTCAAACTTACTTACAGAAATGAAATCGTTTATCATATTTTGGGATTCATAGAAAGATGAAAGGCTCATTGTAGATGAATGGGACTTTTAGACGATCTTATCGTCCTCGCAACTATCAAAAGTTAATCCATTGGTATGTTTTTGGGGATTGTTAAAACGAGTTGATGAAACGTGTTTTTTCCACGGAAGAAAAGACAAATTGAAAGATGAATGAAATAAACTGACATTTTGTCTATACCATATACCCATCTACAAAAGTTGATCATGCGCGTGCTGGGCAAAGGTATCCTCCAAAAGTTTCCAACGTGGTGTGTTTCCAGTGTTGCATTATACTGCGCCACAGATAATATAATACTACGTACAGATACCCAAACCCAAACAAAGAAATGACACCTCCCTAAGTCTGGCTATTGAGCTGGCTATTTTACTTCGTCCAATTTTTCAACAGATGGCAGCATCAGTGACTCACTAATTGCTAGAGACTGTAGTTTCACCACGCCATCTAGGAGTCTACCTACTTATAAAACGTTTCGTGCAATCCTTTTTATATAAAGTTGATTAGTTCCGGGTTCAGAAAAAACATGTTAGTAGATTTCTTTAGCATTTTTAAGTAAAGTAGTAGATAAAAAAACAAAGTTGTTTGATTTGAATTAGTAATGATAAAGGCTTCTCTGATGTGTTTGAATAGAGTAAAGCGCCATTTATTGCAAAGAGCTCTAAACGAAATGATTAACAGATCATAATTTTATGGGTTCGAATTGAAGTTTAAGGCTTCATCATGTTTTTCTTGAAAACACGTGCATATTAAGGGTGTAAATAGATAAAGCAGCATTAAGCATGAAAGTTTTAATTTTTACCAATCTTACTTCACCCAAAATTCTGCCGTTTAACGCTTTTTATTGATTGGCAATTTCATAATGGTTACCTATGCTGCCATCTATGATTTTTTTTCAAGACTAATAATAATTTGTTCGAGTTGAGACCCCATGACTGCGCTAACGACCAGGTTCAAAATTATTTTTCTCTTGAGTAAACAAACAAAGAGCGTTATGCTGATCGTCTAGCCATCCGACACCGACAGACAGAACATTGTTAAATTGGTGGCCCACAGCAAATCTGCCAATCGACTAAAGAGAGGTCAAGTCATCTAAAGAGGTAGCAGTGGCAATGCCCCTGTAGCTGAAACGCCAACTATCATGCAATCAATCTGTTTATAGTCCGGAAAGGGCTGATGGCAGTTTTGGAATCTAAAAAAAAAAAATTATCACTCACCTGAGGTATAACAATATCAGCCAAGTACTTGGCATAGATATACAGTTCCTCTGCCAGATCAAACTGCAGCGTATGCTGGTTGTGCTGCAAATCGTACTTGATGCAGTCGTAGATATCCGGTATCTTAGATATGTCGTACGTCTTGTTTTTAGTGCAGAAGTCCTTCTCGATCTTGCCCCATCGGCGACCCATCAACTCCCATGTTTCACCGTGGTAGAGTATTGTGTCTGGTGAAAGTTTTATGTATTTAATTATTGTGTTTTTTTTTGCGAGTAAGTTTTTAAAAACGCAGTCTCCGTTAAATTATAAAGTTTTTCGAGTATGCGCAGTTTCATGGAGTAGCATGCGCATCGTTGCGCTGAGATAATTTATAACTTTACAAACGTCGAAACACGCCGCATAAGTATAAAAAACTCTTGTCCTCATCCGGCTCAGTAACAAAGCAAGTAAACGCTCTATAAATAAATGTGTCTCGCAAAAATTATAATGCCACTTCACTTGGCGTATTCGTCAAAAGGTGGACCGGTGACCTTGTGAAGACTGCAGGAATCCGCTGGATGCGGGAATCACAGAACTGGACGAAGTGGCGGTGCTTTGGGGAGACCTAATGTCCAGCAGTGGACGTCTTTGGGCTGAAATGATGATGATTCGTCAAAATATTCGCGTCACTGGAGCAATACAAAATATACTTAATTTTTAGTGAAATAAAGATAATTTTGTATTAGCAAAATAACGTTAACATTTGCACAAAAATACGCTGATTGAAACGCCAAAATAACATACAAACATGTTGCAATAGTTTACCTTTAGTCTTCGGATCATCTTTCTTAATAACAACAATGTGCATGAGGTGCTGTATGAGCGTGTGCACGTGCGCACAGCAGCGCACAGGGTTCTTCACGAAGTCCATCGCCGTGCTGATGCTGACGGAGTCGCACGGGTTGATGCGCGAGCGGTCTGCGTCGGTGAACTCGCGCTCTACTTGCATCGCCTCGTGCAGACGAGCCTTCGCCCTGGGGCGGAGGGAGATAGATGACGTGAGAACTTGGGCGAGGCAAAACGAAGGAATAATGGGCATAGGCCGTGATGTCTCTCTTTGTCTTACACCATGAGATGGTATAAGTTTATGTTACATTTAACTAAAATCAGTAAACATAAATGTTAAAAGGCTGAATCACAATTTAAAACGAGTTTCGATTCGTTTGGTTAAAATAGTTAGATAAAAACGCTGTATTTTATAACAATAGCCTTTCCATTGTGGAATAAGCTATATTGCGAAAAATGACCACACTCCGGACACCCAACAGTTAAATATTATCCATTCAAAGTAATATCGAAGTGCAACTGAAATACAAAACTAACACTAGACGTCACTTAAATGAATGCCTAAATTAAAACGCACTGTTGGATTTTCAACCTTCCACGCTGAGCCGAGCGTTGAAACTCCAACGGCGTGCTTTTATGAAAGCCATAAAAGCACGCTGTTGGATATCATTTAAGTGTCGCCTAGTGTTATTAAAAAGGGCATAAGCCTGTTATTCCGGATTGTGGTCTGAACACAAGCCTGTGTGGTATTTATAGCACACAGTGGTTTTATCTCTCTGTAAAAGAGGCGGCTTTTGTGCGACTTGCTGATAAATTAATTACTTAATAAATGAATACTCACATATTCTGAACTTTAGAAGAATCACAATCATTATCTAACAATCCATTCGTATTCGCAGACTTCACCATTTGCACAAGAATAGGGGTAAGTTCTCCCTCCAAAGCCAGCAGGCCCTTCGCGAAGGCAGCCGCTGTCATCTGCACGCGACCTTCGTCCGAGGCGTAGATCTTCAGGTCGTGGCGGAAAGTGGAGTGGAGACGGAGGAGGCCGAGGCCTTGGGTACCACCCTCGCCTGTAATCATTGAAGAATTTTAGGGGCGTGTCTTTATTAATAAAAACTTTAATTTTTAATTATTTTACACTAGCTACAGCTTTGCCCAAAAATATCCTAATGCAGGCCATGGTCTACCTGTGTGCCAAATTTCATCGAAATCCGTTTAGCCGTGAAAAGGTAACAGACACAGACAGGCAGAGATACATTCGCATTTATTAAAGTACTAGATTTTGCCTGTGGATTCGCCCGCGTTCGGTTGAGGTCGGAATGTGTTCATCCAGGTTAATAACCTGGATGAACACATTCCACATTCCGACCTGGTTATTAACTCACGAAGTGTATTACTTATATTGAAAAAAAAATACACTACTTAAGTTTCTAATTTTATAATTGAATCATGATTCGGAAGAGAAGTAGCGCCATCTAGCGTTCTATAGTAATTTTATAGTGACCGTCGAAAGTTACGGTTCTTATCCTCGGGACAGTACTTTTTTTTCTGTATGAAATGTATCCTATGTCCTTTTCTGTACACCTGACAACGTATTTGCAAAATTTCATGATGATCGGTTCAGTGGTTAAGGCGTGAAAAAGTAACAAACAAACTTACTTTCGCATTTATAATATTTGTTAGGATTAGTATATTTAGGAATTGAATTCATCTGTGTGTTGTGATGCAACACTGCACTTAATTTTTGCGACCTGTAACTTATCGACAAAGCTTTAGTGTTTTGCCAATCTTACTAGACCAAGTATCTCAGCTAGTATCAAACCTGATGCGAACGGAACAGTGACGATTGAGCTTTATTCAGCCTTTATTTGGCATCAGCTTTTTCCCGCGAGCGTGAACAAATATCACCATACACTTATTTATATAGCTTTACCCGTGATACCGCCCGCGTGGAATAATAAGGGTGATAGATAATGTGATAATTTATAGTGCAGTTGTCCCAGAAAATCTGCATACTTCCATTAAGATGACAGAGGGCGGATTTTTCAGTAGTCAAATAAGTATTTTCTGGAGCAAAAATAAGATTTCCGATACAAAAACAGTCACTGCAATGTTTATTCCTCAGATAAAAGTTACTTACTATTGAAAAATGCCTTAGATACATAGGGGTTTATTCATAAGCGTTGCTTTAAGTTAAGTAATGAGTAATGAGTAACAACCGGAATTTAACCATACATTTTTGACAGTAAAACGTAACGACGTTTATGAATAAAGAGGATGGTATTAAATGATGATGCCGACACATACCGGCGATGTGTCGTCCCTGCCCGCCGGGGTACATGCAGCGGAACATGCGTCCGAGCTCCTCCGCCTGGATGCGTCCGGCCGGCGTCAGCTCTCCGCCCCACTTGAGGATGAGAACTAACGATGGTTCTCCACCGCCTCCTACTGCACAAGTATCATATGTTACTACAATTTACAGGTTAAAGATATTAAGTATTACCACCATTATTTTTCCCGCCAGAAGGCTTAGACAAACTATTTTTCAGCAGATTATAAAATTGTCTATGATAACAATGAGTATTCTAGCTTTTACTCTTTTTTTCCTGTGCTCCTAATAAAGCAATATAATTTAGAGAACTTATTATCGACTTGGGTGAGTGAATCTTTTTTTTCCGCCAGCAGGGTCATACACGTACGCCGGTTGCGAGTACTACGCACCTGGACCTTTCTGAAGAACATCACCACCTATTCTCGTACTTAAGTCCTATTTAATCAATTTAATGTTGAGAATTTATCATCATTTAGGTGAGTGGTTTTGCATTCGAGATGAGTACTGCTGATAATTATCTTATATTTTTCTTGATACATTCATAATTACACAATATTAAATTCTTTGCAATACTTACACTCCCACTAAATCTACTCAAAGCATAATTAATAACTTCTGCTACTTCAAGCCAAATATTTGCAAAATGTTTATAAGTATGCACTCTCAAAGCCATGTTAACTGCCTCGCATACAGTGGTTTGAGCAAACACAACCAAGCCAATATGTTTCGGTAAATCTTATTATCATTGTTATCAACAAGGTTATGGTCACACTTGTATTATAGCAAAGATTATTGCTTATTTATTACTGTGCTAACGCACTGGCGTAACTATCAAAATATTTGCTTTATTTAACTAATACAAATTACACCATATTTCCTTACAGGTAAATTTCATTTTCGTACTAGAGATATAACACAAATTTTCACAAATAAGCCACAGTGCCAGCGTTAAATTAAAACAGTGTGTGAACTGAGTGATGTAATTATGTACAGTAACTACACACAAACATTATCAGCAAACGGTAAAAGTGTACAGTGTACATCACTTACCAGTTGGTGCGGTCAAACACGAGTGTGTCAAATCTATAAAAAGTGTTTCGTCTGCAAACCGACGAAAAATTTAGATGGATTAAAATGCTTGTTTTCTTACCAATATTCATTTGAATGACTCGTTATTGTAACGTAATCAATATTCTACCTCTACTTTTACAGTACTTCTCCCTACTCTGTAACCGTAAGAGCTAGCCCGTACTGCATATACGCATTTTGCATAATGTTTACGCCTACTACATTGCGAACAATACACAGAAAACGAATTTGTTCATGGATTATAAAACGCCAGCAAAAATCGGGAGGCGAGATATTGCAGTGCGGGATTACTCTTATCTTTTTATTATGAGAGCTCGGTAGTAAATCAACCTCAAATTCTACATAAAAATCGTATACCTACGATGATAGCTAACCTATACTGCAAGTAGCTTCTAGCTTCGCATTTTTATAGTTATAACTAGCTTAAGTATATGCAATGCTCAATGCAAAACTCGACAATGGGACAGCACTTCAAATCAAACTTTTAAAGGCAGGTGTTATTGGTACTTAAGCTGGTAACTTAAAAATAATTCTGTACTATGCATTGTGATCCAAAACGATTAAGTAAATCAAGAATATAGTTAACTTTGGCGCGTCACATCTGTATTTTACATGCACATTAGATGCTTAAGACTGAAAATCGGACGTTGTATATAGCGAGATTTAAGAGATCCTATGTCCAGCAGAATTGGAAAGGCTGAGTTGGTAGATTGTACTTTGTGATGTTGATATTGGAAATGTCAATGTAAAGCTGTGTTTTGGCAGATTAGTATTTTTTTTTGTAATTTAACTGCCGATGACCAAGATCTTGAGATTCGGCAGTATTTTAATCAGATTTATTGTTTTTTATCCTTACTTATTAAAAGTGATACTCTTGTTTCTAGATTTACATACTGCTAGGTAGAATGGATACAAGATACTGAGACAAAAAATATTACAAGACCGAGTTGGGATACTGTGAAATTCAACCCCTGATTCCGAAAATAAGTGAGCCTGACTACCTGTACAATGATTTCTCCAATTTGCAATAAAATGAAATGCTCTTCTAAAATTTCAGGGATGCGACATTATTTTTAATCTAATTGTAAAGAGAGAAAAAACCTATTCATGGACAGATTTTTTGTGTGACTGCAAAGAATAATAATAATTCTAGTATATATATTTGACAGTGATACCAATGCATGTTACAGTAAAGCGGTGTAAAGTGCGTGAAGCGGACCGTGTTGTGTCGGCGCGTTACCGTCGTCCGAGCTGGAGCCGCGCGGTCTGCCGCGGGGCTGGTACTTCATCTGTACCTTGCGGTTGATGCCCGAGAAGTGGCCGTACCTGGGGGCAAAGGGTACCACATTAGACATGGGCGAAACAGCTCACTGAAAAGAAAAAGAGTAATTAGCTCTTTCACTCTAAAGAGCTATATCACTCTTCTAGCTCACTAGCTCTTCTATAGTTCAGTAACTCAGTCGCTCAGACACCGACTGTTATCTCATTTGACTCACACCGCACGTTTCACTCAAAGAGCTATATAACTCATCTAGCTCACTAGCTCTTCTATAGCTCAGTAACTCAGTCGCTCAGACACCGACTGTTAGCTCATTTGACTCACGCCGCACGCGCGTAGATTCGTCGAATGCAACGGTCGTTGGTCGAATGAGACTCGCTCAATATCAATAGCTCTTTGGAAGTTTGGGACTCTTTGTTACGGTTCTTTAGCTCATAAACATGCTACGCCAATTACTACGGATATTGAGAATATCTTGTTTCTTTTTGTGGCTGTTATAGTAACGGTCGACGTATGTGTATGTATCTTATCATGATTGATTTTTGTGAAATAATTTAACATTTAGTTTCAACTTAGTTCACAGTTGTTCCTCATTAAAGCTAAATTAGTTAATTCATTTTTTAGAGCACCACTAATCAACTACTAATCACTCACAGTCTCATTTATTTATAAAAATACACTAGGTACTAGGTAATAGGTACTTTGTCGAAACAACCGAAATAGTACTAACTAAACTGTAATAAGTTATAACTGTTTGTTTTTATTATGATTTTAGGTAAGCAACCGGCAATATAAAATGCCGCGGTTCCTTTTAATAATGTGCCAAAGTATTTTCTACTTTAACACAATGAAAATAAAGATAGGTTTACAGTGACGTATGTCGTATGAGTAGATTGCAATGACGTATTGCGCCGGACAATCGGAGAGCATTGTTGAAAGAGCGAACAAATGCTATCCGAATTCATCCGAAGCATTCCGAAGCGAGCCGATGAGCCGTTCAGTCGGTGACTTCGGTCATCGGTGTCTCGCTCGGAACGAACCTACTGAAGTACTGAGCTAGTGAGCTAGTTAACGAGCGAGTGAGTGATCGAGAGTGACGCCAATCGAAAAGAGCTAGCTTTTTTCTATCACTAGCTCACGAGCTACCCATCCCTATACGACATACATTCGGTGGTAAAGTAATGGGGTCATCAACGTTTAGCATTAAAAGTTTGTACGTCGTTTGTGACGGCGCGGCGGCGTTGTTGAATGGCTATTTTCGTATAGATCGTGAGACGCAAGATAAAAGCAACAATTCACAGTAATTGTGGTTTGGAAATAGATGTAGACTTGGATTGAAAAATGATTTTAATAAAAAATATTTTTCCAATGCTCATGGTGCCACATCATAACAGAAAAGTATTTTGAGCAATTCTGTGGCTAGACAGGAACATCTCCCGAAAAGGAGAGGATGTGAGTGTTTCCGGTACTTATCAAGTGGTATGATCCTTGGCGAGTGAATTGATCTTTGAAACAGCACTATAATATAATCTGATCTAATCCTACTAATCTAGCCCGTGAACGTAAATAAATACCCTCCTAGTATTTGGAGTGACAAGGCTGATGAGTTTTCTGCCATTTCGCTGTTGAGAGCCTAATATCTCCACATGCTTCTGTAAAGAATGTTAACAACTTACATTTCCAGAACACTCTTGAGTTGTTCAAGCTTGCCCTGCTTTTCCTCAATCTCAGGGTCAGCGTGTCTTGTCTGTATGTCTGACAGCAACGCGCGCGCTATATCCAGGATCTCTTGCAGTTGTTTGGGTTTTTTTAGCTTCACATGGCCGCGTTTGAAGCCGTCGTATTTTTCGAATATTTCAAAGAATCTGGAAAGTTGTATTTGATTTATTTGTGACTCCGAATGTCAAATTCGTGGCTCATGTTTTTCGTATTTCCCATCAAACACAATTTCAAATCTAGAGACAGTTTTTTCCAACAGTATATTTTAGAACATGAATATTTTCTTCATCGTTTTAATTTTTGGGGATTTCGAAATCACACAAGCATTTATTATAAAAACAAAATAACGAGAAAAGCTGCAAATATCACTCACAAAACTGTTAAATGAAAAACAACATACCTCTGATGGCGCACCTCAACCTTCATCTTCTGCTTGGGCGTGCGGTCTCCATGCCTAATGACTGCCACTACACACCTCAGTTCCATCATCTTGCCGAAGGTCGTAGGCACTATAGGAGGATCGTCCAGTTGGAAGGGCACCGACCACGGTATGTGCAGCGTGGGCGCTAGCTCCCTCAAGATCATATTACCCAAGATCTTCGCGCAATCATCGTAGTATTTGTTTGAGTTCTTCACGAATGAAAATCCGTTTACGTCGCAGACAAAGGATTTGCCGTTTGCTCTGAAAGTTTGTTCCTGAGTTAGTAATTTAGTATGGCAGACTTTAGCTTTGTTAAAAGCGAGGAATTATTCAACTCAGCTTATCGCAGTCCACATCTGGACATAGGCCTCTCTCAAACTGCGCCAAAACAACCTGTCCTCTGCAGGCACGGATACGGGGGCGGGGGTGTTGGAAACGAGTGCAGTTGCCCCTCCCCCATAGCCTTCCAACCCCCAACCACACTGAATCTAAAACTCAAACTCTACTTTGTATACAGTTATTCCTAAGATAGACATAGATAAGTCGTTGTCATCCTCAAAATGGAGAGTACAAGGAAAATAGTTGTATTTTTAAGTCTTGAGAAATCCCCCCTCAATGCTTGCCTCCCTCAGATTCCCTCCTCAGAGAGAAACATTCTGTCCCATCTCTCCAGTATTCTGTATCCAGTCTGTCCCAGGTCCCAGCCACCTTTTTAAGGTCTATCTGACTGGGGGGCGTCCCACGGTATTCTTGACGATACGCGATCTCCACTCCACGTCTCGGAGGGGCAGGAATTTTGCGCAATAATGAGGCCTACACTCAACATTGGGTCAACAAGATTTTTTTAGGTTCGCGATTAACCACTTTTTCACCTGATGGCAGGCAACGGTCGACGATGGTGAACGACCGAGTTCCAAGTTATCAAGAAGCACTGACTCCGCCGAGGAGTTCCACTCCTTATCGATACGCTGAACGCACAATGAAAGTCCTTCAAAAAGGTGTAGCACAAAAAATAAGGTCTTACATGTTGTGTTATTTATGTCTTACGGGGTTTTCACGAATAAAATGTACCTAAGCTACTTTATTATTCTCTAGCGATGGCGCTTCAAACAGCCATAACGATTTGGTTACAAGGTTAATTCATGAATTCTCGGCCTAAATGACATCACTACGGTCTCCGTGTAACTTTCATGCCTGGCCGTTTCGATTACGCATAGGGACGATTAATTATATAGATTCGGCAGCCTATTAACTGACACACCTTAAAGATACTCCTATATATTCTCAGTGCAAATAAACAAGAATGTTTTCTTTTAATGATATGATATAGATTTGACTTTTAATTTAAGGTACTTACCTAAGTAAATCAAACCCGCAAACAGTTTGTTTGAAGGCGAGACAAACTTTCCTGGAAATAAGCTTCTCCTGATTGGACAATATGACAGGATATCTGATCTCTTTGCCTTCCGAGTCCCTCTCAACTTTGCCGTCTAATGCCGGAGATTTGCGAGCCTCTGCATGCGCGTAGTCGGGACCCACAGTGTATACTTTTACGTCGGTACCTAGAAACATTCAGATTTGTATGTAAACGTCGCAAATAAACCTCTTCAGGGCATCCGGTAAGCCACGCGTTCTTCGCAAGCCGTCCACGGCGCGTAACGCGGGCAACCCTTGGGAAGCGTGCAGCAATGGAATATGGAATTAATTTTGAACAAAATAAGGTTTCGATTTCTATGAGTTATCTGTGGAGTTTCGTCATTCAATAAGTAACGTTGACGGCGTTTCAGTCACGTAGTCTCGCCGCAAGTGTGAACGTTATTTGACGCTCACGCGCATCAGTACGGCGCATGCGAAATACGCGTAGTAACTTATCGGAGGCCCTTCCTCTTCGTAATCTTAACTTTTTCCAGGGATAGCTTTGATAGCAGCAGGTTCTAGGTTCTGCGAGCGCATGTTGCGCGGATCTTCGTTCAAATGATGGTCTGGTTTAACGGGGAAAGGCTGGCATGTGATCTCCGCAACTCCTGGAAATCCAGATGTTCGCAGTATGATGTTATGTGCGTAGCTTTTGTCCATCCTCCCACTAATCTTAGTACTCGCTTCTTACCATGCCGTCGATAAATGGCGTATCATCAGTGGAACTAAAAACGACATAGCATTATTACTTACGTCAATAATGCGTTCTGATCATAACTCACCATCAGTGGGCATAAAGTCTTCATAAATAAACGACCCTGTTTTCCGCACTCTTGATTCTGGTGAGTATATACTACTTCGGCTTCCTATCTGCAATTGAATAAATCAGTGTTATTTATTTTTGCAAAACATATAAGAGACCAGTCATTGATACAGAGGTCGGAATCTGCCGGTCATTACAGGTCTGCATTGAAGTGATATGATTGGGTCCCTTTTTAATTTGCATTGTGACAGTGGTGGATTGCTACTATGGATTGGCATTGTTTAGAATCTCAGAATGAAAAGGAATTCATTATTATATAGACCGAAGGTCACAAAATCTTGACGACGTGAATTCTATTCTTCAGGTTCAGGATTGGTTTACGGTAAATAATTTGGTACTAAATGAGGAAAAAACCAAATGCATTCGATTTAAATTACCTAATGTTAGAAGTATCGAATGTGACATCATATTGAATGGAGTAAAACTGGAATTTATTAATCAGACGGTTTTCCTAGGAATCACGCTAGACGAGAAGTTACAATGGGGACGTCATATAACATCTCTCGCGTGGCGACTAAGCTCGGCCGAATATGCTGTTAGAAAGATAAGACAGTTAACAGACGTAGAAACCGCTCGTTTGGTTTATTTTAGCTACTTCCACAGCATTATGTCATACGGCATTTTACTGTGGCGTCGGCTGCTGACATTGAATCCATTTTTATTTTGCAAAAGAGAGCTGTCAGAGCCATTTACAATCTACGTCGCCGTGAATCTCTTAGGGAACTATTTAAGAAGATTAATATAATGACGGTACCATGCCAGTTCATTTATGAAAATATTATGTATGTTAGAAAAAAATTGCATCTTCTTAATAAAATAAGTGATAGACAAAATAAAAACACTAGAAATAAAAATAAAGTAGATCAACCATTTTTCAGACTATCTAAAGTACATACATCTTTTATGGGGTACTGTGTTAAATGTTACAACAAAATACCTTGTGATATATTGCAATTAAATTAAATAAAGTTTAAAACTCATGTTAAAAAAACGCTTTGTAAACAAGCATATTACAGATTGGAGGATTATATCCTAGATAAGAATGCTTGGAAACATGCTGGTCCTGATCCATAGGACAATCTAGAGGCTAGACAAAATCATACTAGTTGCTTATTGTATTGTATAATTTGTTATTTTTACTTTACTCACACACTGACTTATTCCTAGTTAATATTTTAGGAAAATAATATACTTGCTAATTTCGCAATGTTTCTAAATATGTGAGCACCATGCACCTCACGTGATTGATTTATCTGTCTTTGCTTATTTTAAATTCATGTTACCTATTTGTGGTATTGTATTTTTATTCTGGGTGCATCGTCTTCACATATAAAAATATAATTAATGTACACAAAATATTGTTAACATTTTAAAAGAGTAACTATGGAGTTTCTTGCCCCTTCTTCTCCATACGAAACTACCTTTTGGAAGGGGCGCCTAGAATCAATTCTATTTAAATGAAAATGTTTAAAATTGCCTTTTAGTGCCTGTTTGAAATAAATGCTTTGACTTTATAAATATTGGAACTTCTTGCAAAATACACTTACACTATACGAGCTCCTGCCCGCGGCTTCACCCGCGTGCATGTTTACATTGCACGCGACAATTAGTTGCAACGGAAACGTGCTCCCGGGAAAAAAGTAGCCGATATCCTTCCCCCGGATGCGATCTATCTCCTTGCCAAATTTTATCGAAATCCGTTCAGTGGTTTAGGCGTAACAAGGTAACAATCAGACAGTTACTTTCTAATCTATATATTAGTAAGTATGGATAGTAAGGATTAATACTTCTTACATAATCATATCACTTAAATGCGGACCTGGATTGACCGGCACATTCCGACCTCTGTTGATAATGCAGTGATGTGTTAATACGCTGACATGCAACATAATTGAGCAAACATTCTGAAGAAAATATTGTTTTAGCTGGTTAGAGGTTTTAAATCGCACATTCTTTGGATGGAGCGTGTGATATTTTTATGCTGGTGAAATCAGTGTACTTACATTTATTCTCAATTAGATATGGTACTGGGCAAAATTATTCACAAGCCAGGTGTTTCTTACCTTTCTAAAGAGTCGCTGGCTGCCTCCGCCGGCGGAGGTGGGGTAGTAAATATAAATATTATGATCTTCGGCCGACACCGGCTTCTCCACGAAAGGCTTGTTAAATACCACGCCGTTAACTTCGACGTGGTCTTCCGACTCCACCAGCTCGTGATCTGGAAATATGCGGCTCTTCTAACACATTGCAAGGGATTCCTAAGAAAATTGTGGGCGCCATGTCCATAACGACCGCAAAATATCGTCTTGTGCCTGATTTTACGGAAATACTGAATAAAAAAACGCTCTCTATTGGACGGTCGTCATTTTGCGCCCGTTATAAGACGGCACCGCTTTCTAAGGAAAATCTTTAAAGGCTGATATGGCGAAAAAGGGACCAATATTAATACGAAGCATTGATCCTAAGTAAGTTGGTGCAAGCACAGGGACTGACAATTTGTAGCTTTTTCCTAGCTAACTTAAAAATATACGCCGAACAGACTATCAATATCTGAAGATGGACTTCGCCAACGAAATGCTGCAAAGATTGGTCATGGTTATATAACCATGACCAATCTTGCCAGAAGGAACTTAAGTCAATATTACAGACAGGTAACGGCAGCTCATAGGATCCGACTTCCAATAGGCTATACCACTATGTAAAGGGAACAATACGAAAATCGTTAACTACTTACAAAACACTTGGTTTATAACTAACTTAGAAAAGGAAGGTTCCCTAATAATTTTACTCTCAAGAATTCCATAAGCGTTTTTCGCAAGACGAACACTTGGAACATTCTCGTAACAGCACACATTTCGGGGAAGTTTCTACTGCGCAAAGACTTACGTTTCGGGTCCGGTGAATCTCTATCTAATACTGCATATCTAGGTATCTCAATACCCTCACCCTCTAATATCGCGTATACTTTTCTTCGATCCTGTAAGCAATACGTGCAAGTATCAAGTAACAACTCCTGACGTCAAATGAACATAATTACATGCTGTAGCTACTATACACACCTGAATATCATACTGCATGTGAAGATTGTTTATAACATAGGGCTTTCGTAAAGTCTCGTATTGTATGGCCTTGTCTAAAGGGAAGCCCTTCGAGTGGAAGGAAATAAGACAGTCGCAAATGGGCCACTCTTCTACCGGTTTCTGCAAAAATATAACATTATGTTAATTATCAGGTAGATAGAAAATGCGAATTAATACAATAACGGCGAGTTCAGAGTTCAGACGATAGGTACGTCTTACGCTTTCCCCAACTAAATGCACGAATGCGCGAACGGTGAAAGACTATGAATACACCATTACTTACTAACTCGCTACTTGACACCGACCACACAAAACAAAGCTAGTGTTTATGAAGCCATTCAATGGAAACAGAACATTACAACATGTAAACGTTAGTATCGTGCGCATGTATGTATGTGTGTTATAAACGATTAATTAAACGAGTGAAGAAGAATTCTAACAGATGTTAATTATGAAAATAAATTGCGTGACAAATAGTAAAACAAAATATGTCCACTGTGTCCCAGTTTCAATATAATCTTTTATTACAATACTCCTTTTGAATACTTCATTGTTCTTGGTAACTCTCAATATGTGTATCACTGTCATTAATTATTGCTTAAGCATCAGCAGACAACGTTTAAGCATTATATCAAAAATAAAATTGCTGATGGCACAATACTTGAACTCTTTATACTCAACCAGTTGTTGAAATTCAACCTGCCCCATGTACAGAATATTTTGTTCCACTAGTTGTGTTAGACAAAGTGGAGAACCTTAAGGATAACCTCCTCTGGGAAGACAAGCATCTTGATGTACTCAAACTCGTCTAGGCGCGTGAGGATCTCCTTCATGGGCTTCGACTGCGACTTCTTGGCCATGGCGCAGACGCCGACCACCACCTTCTTACCCCCGCCATCGCTGTGCGGGTCCAGCGACTCGCACAGATCCAACTCGCCCTAGTTTATCAATGTGAATAAATAAAAGTTTAATTTATATCCTAATACTTCATTTTGTAAATGATGAATATGGAGGCTAATTATAAATCCTTTAACTAGCTATCACCACTTTCACTAGAAAATTAAATCCTGTATGATAGAAAGAGAGAGAAACACAACTTCTTCTAGACCTCTAAGAAGTGGAAAATGAAACCTGACTTATTTCAGAGAAAAAAAATCAATGTTTTCTATGCACGGCTTTATGCCTCATTTGTTGCACAAAAGGAGAACAATAGTTGTGGGTGTGCTACAGAATTGAAGGATAAAATTTAACCGTACCATAGACAGGTAGCTGAAATTTCTACTTTTACTAATTAACTTAATTTCTTTGACAACAGCTATTAATAGACCAACAATTATTTTACATTAAGGAAGTAGTGTTCCTTAACCAATGTGTACCCAAGTCTAACATTTCCTTTTGCACTGATATAAACATGTTAAGTTCAAGCATCACTTAGTCTCTGCTCCAATTAATCCACAATACAAACTTCTGTACTATTGGTGATTAAATAAAAACATTAACAAATCTGAAGTTAGTCTCACATGAAGCATCCTCCATAAGGGTGGGGGAGGAGAGACACACAAACTACTAAATTCAGTAAGTAGGGAATATTAGCATATGTATGCTAAACAAGCCATTCAGGTTGCTTGTAGAAATCATAATGACTTTGTCCTGTTATAAATATAAAACAGCAAAAAATTAAATTCAAATTGCACAAACAAAAATTTCAATCATTTTAATAAATTATTTTAATGAAATGATAAATTCATCATGAGTGACATAACAAAAGCCACCATCATCTTACATCAGGCAGACAATCATCACAATAACATATGTCATCATCATTCTGGCCCTTCTTGTCCTTCCTCCATTTTTTGAGACGCCACCAATCTTTAAGCCACTGCCACTCCATCACCACACACTATCTATGATACACTTGACTCCTATCACAGCATATGATAAGCCACACAGGCAACCTTGCCACCGATTGGTTGACACTACTTTACACTTGATAACTAAGATAAACTTGACATAAAATACTCATACTACATTACCTTACTTGTCATTGTCAGCATGTACAGCTATAAATATAATAATCTATTGTGTTCATATAATATAGGATAATTAGGTGTAGCCGTCCTGCACTCAACATTCAAGCAGTTGTGTGCTCAGTAGTGTTATCAGTGCTACATTAGTGGAGAAATGGACAAAGATAATATTAGCTGAACTAATGTTTAATCTGGATTCCTTTCACATAATGTGAAACGTGACCTTACTACTGTTTGTGTTTGGATTGGTATTTTATATGTGTTGTAGTTTACATAACACTATCAATTTCATACTACAGTGCAAAAGGTCACTGCACTGAAGTATCTACGTAGTCTTTGTGTCTGAATAGACAACAACAATAACTACATGAAAATGCAAACTTACTGATGATCTTATCGGTACAAGATTTCCATCATCTCCGACATAAAATTGAGGCTGAGTAGCTTGCCGCAACCCTTGATAGCCATGTTCGAGCTCAGTGTATGACATTACCTACATACACCTGCCTATTTTTATTTTTTTTAGTTTATCAATATCATTAGGCAGCTTCTAAACACTAACATCAAATCTTGAAAATTATAGTAAAAGTAGAAAACAAAATTATAAAAAATATTTTCAAAAATGCCTGCACAAATCATACAGAATCAAAAATTGTGTGAGTTAGTGTGACACATGACACATGACGAGCCAATTTGCGTTCCGTTTTAGAAATCACGATTATGACAGCTGAGAGCTGTCAACAATTAAAGGGCATGATCGGCGTATCGCAAGATGGCGCATATCATAACGTCATCTATGACGATTCATGGGACATCGTTACCGCGCTCACGTTAATGGGGAAGGTCGGCCAAAGCTAATTGTAGATGGCGTGACCATAGCTAGGTCACTACGGCCTACAATAAATTTGACATTCCGTTCATTCATTTCATTTTGTTCATTCATGAGTTTGATTTTATTTCACTAGTTCGTTATTTTCTATGATTTCAGTATTTTAAATCAAGTACTTGACATGGAAAGTGTCAGAATTTTAAACCTTGCATATTTCCTCGTAATGACTTTCTTAAAAATGTTTCCGAAATAAACTCTTAACTCAAAAAAATCTCTACGAATAGCTTTAAACCACAATCTTCTAAGTTTAGGGGCTTTCGGGAAATTGTAGACTCCCAATTTCGGAGTGTCTAGGAATACAACGCTTCTATTTTCGCTAAAATAAAATAAAATCAGATCACGCCTTGTATTTTTGGCTTGTGTTGGGAACTAGCTACGACAGCGCCATTTTGACAGTTGCCTTCCCCATTCGGTAAGGACGTAAGCCCGCTTAAATCGATTACAGCCCAATTCGGAATGCGGCCGAGGTTTCAATTTCAAATCAGGCTTATCAGGAATAAAAAATTGTATGGATCTCCGACATAAAATTGAGGCTGAATACCTTGCCGCAACCCTTGATAGCCATGTTCGAGCTCAGTGTATGACATTACCTACATACACCCGCCTATTTTTATTTTTTTTAGTTTATCAATATCATTATGCAGCTCCTAAACACTAACATCAAACCTTGAAAATTATAGTAAAAGTAGAAAACAAAATTATAAAAAATATTTTCAAAAATGCCTGCACAGATCATACAGGATCAAAAATTGTGTTAGTTAGTGTGACACATGACACATCACGAGCCAATGGGGAAGGTCGGTCAAAGCTAATTGTAGATGGCGTGAACATAGCTAGGTCCCTACAGCCTACAATAAATTTGACATTTCGTTCATTCATTCAGTTTCGTGTTCATTCATGAGTTTGGTTTCATTCCACCATTTCGTTATTTTCATTGATTTCAATATTTTATATCAATAATTATTCGATATGGCATATGTCAGAATTGAAAAACTTAAATATTGCTTCATTCCTAGTCATCACTTTCTTAAAATGTTTCCGACATAACCTCGAACTCTGTTGTGATTGTAATAATTATCTTCCAATAGCTTTAAGCCACAATCTGCTAAGTTTAGGGTATTTCGGAAAATGGTAGACTCTAATTTTCGGGCATTTAGGAACGTAACAATGATTAATTTTCGCAAAAATTAATAAGAACCGACTTACGCCTTGCATTATTGGCTTGTTTTGGGAACTAGCTACGACAGCGCCATTTTGACAGTTGCCTTCCCCATTTGCGTTCCGTTTTAATTATCACGATTATGACAGCTGAGAGCTGTCAACAATTAAAGGCATGGTCGGCGTATCGCAAGATGGCGCATATCATGACGTCATCTATGACGATTCATGGGACATCGTTACCGCGCTCACGCTAATTCGGTAAGGACGTAAGCCCGCTTAAATCGATTACAGCCCAATTCGGAATGCGGCCGAGGTTTCAATTTCAAATCAGCCTTTCAGGAATAAAAAATTGGATGGTCTGAACTGGAACGCACACGGTGCTGATGCCAAAATTACATGCTTGAATGCAATAGTTAAACAAAATAATCATCGTTTGAATTCTGTTTGTACTGTACTGTGATTACACGTTGGATCGTTGACAGAAAACATAATACTATTTAGCTCTTTTAAAAGCAAGCAGGCTATCATTATTTTGGGAAACCAACGACTATCGGCGGAACAGCCACGTTAAGTTTCCGAACCAGCCGTTGTTGCTAAACTAATTCCTGAATGTCATGCTAGCTATGACATGACTGAGCTACGGCTGACAGCAGTGACAGCTATTGAGCTATCCGCCTGAATGCCGCATTCCGAGTAAGAACATAATCGCTGACAGCGCTCACATCGATAATTTGCGTTCCGATTTAGATATCGTTACCATTCGATTTAGATATCACGATTATGACAGCTGAGAGCTGTTAACATTTCGCTCACAGTGATATTTCTTTAGTGCGTAGACAGAGAATGCTTAGAATAGCATTCTCTGTCTACGCTTCAGGGCATGGTCAGCGTTATCGCAAGATGGCGCATGTCATGACGTCATCTGTGACGATTCACATCACATGACATCGTTCCCCTCTAGGGTATATATGTTCTGTGCCCACAGTACAGTAATACCTCGCGAGAACCAAACCCCGATCCCTAAAGCTAGGTTATTTCAATGCCAATGGCATCCTGCGACAACGTGCTGAAATCAGCGAGTTCCTCCGCGACCACCACATCGACATCCTCCTTGTTCAGGAAACGTTCCTTAAACCGAGTTACCGAAATCCGTCAATTGCAAACTATCGTACAGTTCGCAATGACAGGACGCGTTGCCATAAGGGCGGTACCCTTATCTACTACAAAAAGGAGCTTTACTGCATTCCCATCGACCCTCCCACACTTTCACAATTGAAAGTGTCTCGCTGTCGGCTTGGCATGACAGGTCATCAACCGATCACCATAGTATCGGCCTACCTCCCCCCCATTAATACTTCGGAGAATTTCCAACTCCTTACTGAAGATCTTTCTGTCCTATTTAGCCTGAGTGACTCCGTTATCATAGCGGGTGATCTCAACGGAAAACATCCCTCCTGGAATAGCACCAGGACCTCCTCCAGAGGGAGACACTTGTTCAACCTCTCCTCCTCTCAGAATTTCGATGTCATCGCGCCGATGACTCCCACTCACTTTCCCCCCGATCCCAATCACACCGCCGACGTGCTCGACGTGGCGCTCCTACAGAACGTCAACCTACGGTTGGACTCTATAGAAGTGGTACAAGACCTCGCTTCTGATCACCGTCCAGTAGTCATGAAACTGGTCCCCCGCTTAGGTCTGCCCGACTCCACCCAATCCCCTCCCACCAAAGTGGTAACGGACTGGAGGATAGTAAGCCGGTCCTGCTCCACACCACAACTAATTAATTGACATTTGAAACACTGTTGAAGCTGCTGAAGATAGTAAGAATTTATTTGCATTATATAAACTCAATCTCCTTTTTATTATATAGATGCATTGCACAGATGTGAGTACTTTGTACTATAGAGCTACCATTTACCGGGTAATGTCATAGATTGACTTGAATGTGCCTTGGCGGCTGATAGTATGTCATGCTCACTCAAATGTCTCGCTGACGGTGGCGCGTGTGTCGGATCATTTAGCTCCCTTCAAAATGGTTGAGCTGAATGGTGCTGATCCATGCGTCATGTTCGTGAACGGGCGCCGTCAGTTGGGACTGGTCATCTCTTAGCTGCCACGGCTTATTTTAATAATTAATTAGCTGGATTGTTTTTAAATTAGGTTTTGATGCACTCTGGACGCTTTTAACGTGTACGGTTTTTTGTACATCGTTCTCACTTATAGTGTCAACATTAATCGATGTAACTAAGATATATGTAAAAACATTATTATTTAAAAGAGTGTCCATGGAGTTTCTTGCCCGTTCTTCTCCATAGGTACCTACTACGCTTTGGAATGGGCGACTAGCTTCATATTTCTGACTGACCGACTCCTTGACAATTCAAAAGTGCCTGTAAATGGTTTAATTGAAGTAAATGATTTGAGTTTGAGTTTAAGCGATCGCTTAAAATCCACCATGTGGGGGACATGGTGGATTTTTCACCATGTGGGGGACACTTGGACACAATCCCCGATCATTTTGACTCTAACGCTGACACGACGGCCGCGATCGACTCATTTACAGCTCACGTACAATCAGTCCTGAACGATTGTTCAAGGGAAATTCCAGCGACGGACGACCGTCGCTGGAAGTTGCCGGACGATGTACGCGAACTGTTGAATGAGAAGAACGCGGCTGTCCGTGCCTACAGCAACTTCCCCTGCGACGCAAACAAAGCCCATATGCGTTACTTACAGCGTACTGTAAGAACACGCATAGAGGAGCTGCGTAATGCCGGCTGAGCGAACTAGAGCCCACCCACCTAGCCTTCTGGTAACTCCAGAGGAAACTTAGATCCGGAGAAATAGTCTCCATGCCCCCCCTGATCCGTCCCGACAAGACCATCGCCTTCGATGATGTCGACAAGGCTGAGCTTCTAGCCGACAGTCTAGAAGCCCAATGCTCGCCTAGCTCTCAACCAGTAGACCAAGCTCACCTCTCTGAGGTCGACGCTGAAATCAAACATAGAGCCTCCCTCCCTCCCGTCGAAGACCCAGAGTATCCACTGCCCCCCGTCACGCCAGACGAAGTGTACGACCTCATCAAAGGTCTTAAGGCTCGTAAAGCCCCAGGCTCAGATGGAATCACCAATAGGGTATTCCAACTTTTCCCTGCCCACCTGATAATGCTACTGACCACCATTTTCAATGGTGCTCTGAGCAATAACATCTTCCCACAGGCATTCAAAGAAGCCACCGTCATCGGTATCCCGAAGCTCGGCAAGCCAAAGTCGGAGCCTACTAGTTACCGCCCCATCAGTCTGCTCAATGTCCTCGGCAAAATCTATGAGAGGCTTATTTATAAGCGTCTCAGAGACTACGCCGAGACAAAAGGCCTCATCCCCAACGAACAGTTTGGTTTTAGAACACAACACTCGTGCGTACAACAGGTCCACCGTATAGTCGAACACATCAACTTCGGTTTTCAACGAGGTTTGATGACCGGTGCTGTCTTCTTCGACATAGCGAAAGCGTTCGACAAAGTCTGGCACAACGGCTTATTATATAAGCTGTACCAACTCGGTGTGCCAGATAGTCTCGTGCTCATCTTTGGGACTTTTTGTCGAACCGCACCTTCCGTTATCGCATCGAAGGAGCGCTATCCTCCCCCCACCCTATTCGCGCAGGAGTCCCTCAGGGCTCTGTGATCTCTCCTCTAGCTTTCACGCTATTCACCAGCGATATGCCAGTAAGGCGCAGTTGGCCCTGTTCGCAGAGGACACGGCCATCTACTACACCGGCCGTGATGTAAATTCGATAGCTCGCATTCTCCAAACCCAAGTGAACAAGCTTGGCGCTTGGTTTAGAAAATGGCGAATCGAAGTCAATCCCGACAAAAGTCAAGCGGTTCTTTTCTCAAAGCCGCGTCGCAATCCCTGCCCCCCTCGACCGATCACCATGTTCGGCAAGCGATCCCTTGGGAGAAGCGAGCCAAATATCTGGGTGTAGTGCTCGATGAGCACCTCTCTTTTTCAGAGCACATTAAGGCGGCTCGTTCGCGCGCCGCCTTCGCTCTAGGTAGACTTCACTTTGTCCTAAATGCACGTAGCAAATTGTCACTAAAGTGCAAAATGCGTATCTACACAGCGTGCATCCGCCCGATCATGACATATGCCAGTGCAGTCTTTGCACACTCCAAGCCCTATCGCTTCAAAAGAATGCAGACCCTCCAGAACAAGTTCCTCCGTAGGATTACAGGCTCCCCTGGTACGTTATGGTTAAAGAATATTTATTTAACTCAAAAGAAATTTACTACAAATTTCACATAATGAGAAATATTTTAACTGGATATATATTTTTTCTATTAATAATCATGACATTCGTGAGCAGAGCTACTATTCTAGTAACAAATTTGTTTTATATTCATAAATTTTGTTTCGGAGTAAATTTTATCTGTTGGTTTGAGAAAGTCATAATGAAATAAGATTTTTATCAGTTTATTTTGTATTCTTTGGATGCAGCTTAGGTTAGTTTTGGCTGCGCTACCCCATATTTCTATTAAATAATCTAGATGCGATCTGACGAGGGAGTGGTCGATATTTGGTCTAACCTGTCGTGGCAAACATCGAACAACACCGTAAAGACGCCCTGATAACGACGATAACGTAGATCTTATTTTGTTTATATGCGACTTCCATGTTAATCCACTGTCCAAAACTAACCCTAGGTATTTCTCTTCGATCGATTCCTTCAATTGAATACTATTAATGTAAAGCTTAGGGAAGTTTCGTAACTGTTTGTTTTTTGCCTTGAATATAATATAGCTCGTCTTTAATATATTGATTGTGAGTAAATTATATTGGAACCAGTCGTGTAATTTGTCTAAATCCTTTTGTGCATGGTCCATAATTTCGTTTATTGAGGAACCGTAATAAAAAATACAAGTGTCATCCGCGTATAGACTAATTTCGCCATATAAAGATACCTGACAAATGTCATTAACATAAATTAAAAATAGCATGTAATAGGTTGGGCAGTACTTTGATATTTGCCTATTTTTACGACTTGAAAGCGATTCGTTAGATAAGATTCCAAAATTTTGAGCGCATTGTCGGTGATTCCAATATGTTACAACTTTTTTAGAAGGAGAGGATGACTCACAGTATCGAAGGCTTTTTTTTAGGTCTATAAATATGCCAAGGCCTAGTTGTTTTCCATCAATGCGCATTCTGATTTTGGTAATAAGATCCACAGTGGCGGACAGAGTGTTTGATTTCGAACGAAACCCGTATTGTCGTGCAGAAACGAATTTTATTTTGTCCAAATAGCTATTTAACCGATCATAGACAATTCGCTCAAAAACTTTGGAAATTACGGGTAACACTGACACAGGCCTGTAGTTACTAGGATCTGTCTTCGTCCCTGTTTTGAGCGGGAGTGACTTTTGCTATTTTAAGCATAGATAATACACTATATAATAAAAGAATTTTAAGCTCGTCTGGAAAGTGGCCAGCGCATAGGCAGTCATTTATAGTCATTGTTAAGCCTGGAATGAGAAATTCTTTTACACATTTAACTACTTTTGTACTGATTTTGTCTATACCTGTACTGCAATTTGAGTCTAAGGCATTTATTATTTTCGCAACTTCTTCTTCAGGCATGAAGTTAAGATATCAAGTTTGATTTCTTTATTAGGCTTGGTTTTTAGGTTAAAATGATTAGTATGATATTTAAGGGGAATTTGCATTGCCAACTGGGGACCTATTGTGGCAAAATAGTTATTGAACTGTGTACATATTTTGTCACCTTCAGTAACTAAACCTGCGATCGTCATTAGTTTTGGAGGACTAGGGTCTGGTTTAACTGTATTTTTGCATAAAGTATTTTAATAAGCTTCCACATATGCTTAGGGTCGTTTTTTAGCTTTTTGCAGGCTTGATAATAGTAGTCCTTTTTTGTTTTAGCAATTAATGCAATAGTTTCATTTCTGTGTTTTTTAAAAGAGGTTTTTAAAATTATATTTTTCGGATTCTTTTTTAGTTCTCTCCAGTATTTATTCCTTGTGTGTATTTTGGTTATAATATTTTTGTGTATCCAGTCGTCCTGTGGTAAATTTTGAATTTTGATTTTTTGGGTGATATTTGCCTTTATTAAGGTTTTGATAATTTGTTCTATCATGCTATAATCGTATCTGTCTTTTGTAAAGGAGTCTGTAGCAAGCTGGTAAAGTTTGTCGTAGTTAATGCTATCGAATTGTAATCTGGCTGGTGGTTCGGGCTTGTAGTTTTTTAACCCTAGAATAATTTGTTGATGGTCAGAGATTGCCGAATCCATTACTGCCACGTTAAATGTTTTGTCTTTTAGGTTTGTTATAATGTGATCTAAAATGCTATTAGTAGTTGCTGTTGTTCGAGTAGAATATTTGATATCTATCCTGTTCATGATGTATTATTTCTTTATAATTTTCAGTATATCTATCGTTTAATAGGTTAATGTTGTTGTGAATGTATATTGACACTCCTCCGCCTCTTCTGTTTTTTCTAATATTGTAATAGTGCGAATAGTTAGGAATTTCCACATTAGTTGCTTCTTCTTCAGATTTAATCCAGGTTTCTGTCAAAAGTACAGCATGTATTTCGACACTGAGCGATTTTAAGACGGATTTTAGCTCATCCAATTTGCCGCGTTTCACAATACTTCTAATGTTACAGTAGAAAAAATTAAAGGAACATCTTTCCATCTCCAGATCGTCGTAATTCTGCAATATTTGGTATGTAATTTTATCTTTGCACTTAGGATTACTAGATTGTGTTAGATCTCTTAGTTTTTTGTAACTGTAACTATTTTTGGAACGCCTCTAACATATTTTATTTTGAGATTATCTTCTCCGAGCTTTTGCCTGTTCATAAGCTCGTCCCATAATTGTTTCATGTGTACTTGTTGGATAGGGGTTTTGCATAGATAATACACTATATAATATGGGTTTTGTCTGAGAAAATTTTAAATTGTTCATCAAGTATATTGCCTCTATTCTGGAGGATTTCTCTAGGTTCTGCTGCTGACTTAAAGCATACCTTCAGGGCGCGGGTAATACCCGGGTTTTGTTTTCCAAGTCTTATAACTTTTATGGGCTGCGGCTCAGTTTTCATAACGGATTTTAGTATCTAATTACATTCTGTATAATCGTATGCCCGTCCCTCGTCAAAACTCTTTTCCTCAATTTCTATGATACCAGTAATTATGACATTTTTCTCTCTTTCCATGCGTTCTCGAATCTCCTGAAGAAGGCTTTCTTCCGATTGAACCATATTAGTTGTGCTCCAGAACAAGGTGGTCAGCAGTGGCTTGAACGCTGTCCATTTTTGATTTGATTTGGGATATGTCTTCATGTAAGGTGGCAAAACTTTCTCTTTGAGACTTTGCGAAAGTTTCGAAAAAAGATTTCATTTCCTTACGAAACTCAACCAATTCAGTTTTGCAATCACAATCCGTCCCTGGTTGTTTGCGCTTGCGCTGCGTTTTGTTTAGGTCTGCAACATCTTTTAATTTTGTTAAGTCTGGTTGCGATCCACCGCTCTTTTTTGGAGACCTTATTAGACTCATACTAAATGTTTTTTTATTTTATTTTTTCGCACTGCTTATATTTATGAGTCAATAATATGTAGTATTGCTTCACACAGCTCGCGTCGCCGTGGGTGTGAAAGAGCCAAAAAATAAAGGAGAATGCCAAAGTTTCCCATAAGACTCGGCCAGAACCGACAAAGATGAACTATATGTCAAAAAAAGGAAAATAATTATAGAATTACATGGTATAATTAGTTTTCTATTAGAAGAACACCAAAAAAAGTTAAAGATCTGTAAAGTTGACCACTTAATACATCTGATTTTAGCAATGAATAATACAGGTTCGGGTACCGTTTTAAAAGCCAAATACGACTACGTATTTAGTAGAAAATCGGAGTCCTGAAACACAGCAATAAACAATAAAAAACTCAAAAAAACACGGAAACTCTTCGTCGCTGGTGATATCACGCGGGAGAAGTAAATACAACTTTTTGACAGTGACAGATTCAAGTTAAAGTTTAACATCTGGTGCTGCCAGCATTATAGGAATAAACTATGCGAAACGGTATCGATAATCGAATTGAATCTTTTTTAATTATTACTTTATTGTAAAATATATATTTAAAAATGTAACTAAATGCTATTTATTGATATAATAATATGTTTAGTGACATAAGTAAGTAATTAATTCTCTTACATAGTCCTATATTGATATTTTCGCAATCGATTTGCAAGAGCAGTTTCGTATCGATATAAATATTTTGGTATTGGCAACATTTCTAATTGAAATGGTAGATTATGAAATGTGTTGATATATTGAATAACTATTTAAAATGAGTTTTCAACGGTGGGCTTCTACAGATTTTATTTATATTGTATAATTCTTACTGTTTTTTATTATCAATTATCATTATTATAGAAAGTCTGTCGGACGCTACCCATGTTTCGAGCCTAATCTTGGCATTGTCCTTTGTCTCGCTTACCCGAGGAGGTGAAGGGGTCAGGGGGCCGCTTACTGCGTATGCGCGTATGCACCAAATGGCGGAAATTAACTCCTGGGTTTTAGCGATAATCATCAATATCTTTATGGCGGTGTTTGTAATTAGAGTTTTATTTCACTTACTTAAAAGTACTGCAAAATTTATAGATTAGTAAAATAACTAGTAGCACGTGCGCTCCGTATGCTCACGCGTCGTATTCCGTTCGCAACGAGATCCTTCACGTTGACCTCAAGATTCCCACTATCCGCCAGTTCATGAAACGCATTTCAAAGCGTTTCTGCGAGACCGCCGCGAATCACCGCCACCCTCTGGTTGTCAAGGCCGCTATATTCCCTCCTCCATTAGTCATGTCCACCGTCCCAAGCATGTCCTCACCGATCCCTATGACCACATAACTCTCATTCAGGAGAGCAGTAGGGCCACCAGTACAGTGCACAAACACAGACCGACATTCCGACCTCGCCGCCGAGGTTCCTCGCGAAGATCCCGAAGTAACTGTCCCCCCCCGACCCTTGCTCGAAGAAGTGCCAGCCCGCGCCGTAGCTGAGCCTGTAGCTTTAAATTCCCCAAATAATAATAATATAATCCAGATCCAGCCTGTCCCATCTTGCTGTCCTCCCGTCAGCGACGCCCTTAGCCGAGGTCCGTACCCCACAGGGGGCACCCCCTGTGGGGTACGGACCTCGGCTAAGGGCGAGGTCCGTACCCCACAGGGTAGGTGTAGGTGCCCCTTAGCGAGCGTTCGCTTAGTAATGTAAGTAGTTTTACGCCCCTGGCTGGCTTTGAGTCCGCTTAAGGCAGCCACAAAAAAAAAAAAAAAAGGATAGTCCGGATGTAGTCACTAGTCACGACCTCTCAAGGTCAACTACGAGATGCCAAACATAAAAAAAAAATACAGTAATCATAGATAATACACTTTTTATTTTATGAAACATTAATTATTATTCCTGTCAATCAGCTTTTATTGTTCTGTTTGCCAACAAGCAAGATTTAAGAAACTTTAGCTTAAAACCAGTGTTTAGTTTCGAGCTTGGCTATTTTACCCACGGATTTTACCTATCAGACAGAAATGAAAGAGACTTCTAAATCTATTCACACTACGCTAACTCAAGATTCATTCTGGGAATCTATCAATATTTTAGTTAATAAACCTCATGTTGTCAATAGGAGGTTATGGGGCAAAAAATTATGGTTTAAATATTGTTATAAACCTAAACTTCTTACATGTGAACTGCCACCAACTATAGGTCGGCTACATGAATTAATTACTAGTGACAATATTGAAAAATATAAAACTTTTATTCTTCTTGAACTAAATGTTGAAAATCTATCCTCTGACGTTGCGACTGATGCTGACGGCACGATGGAAGTGTACCTGATGGAACTACTTCCTAAAAACTACACAGATAATCAGGCATACCAGCTTGTCTGCTTACAAAAAGATAAATGCTTAGTCACATTCTATGATGTCACGCCATTAAACCAAGAACAGAAGTTATGTCCTGATTTCTCTTATAGAATTGAATTAAATAACAGTCAATTAGTCTTAAATGCTACTAATGGTGTGTACTTATTATTTCACAGTCATGTTGGTAAGGGCTATCTCAAAAAGGGGTACTTGTAACTTAGATTTCTCTTATTTCAGATGAAATTTCTAAGTCATACAACTGGCTTGTCAACATACTGCTACCACAACTTATAAAGTGGGGATCAGAATCCACTAACCATAACACAAAGGCAGAAAAGATATGCAGTGAATCTTTGTCACTAATATCACAAACTAAGTATTATGAAAAGTACAATGATTTAAAGTTGAAATATGGTAAAGAGATGGTCAAGGTGCATAAAATATTTATTTCTTGAAATTAAACTACTCATAGTGAAAGTTAGTCAAACTTTAACATGGTTTAATTATGAAATATAATTATTGAACCATGATTTAACAGTGCCCATTGGGGTTTTGGCAGAGTTTAAAATCCAGGTATTTTTTGTAATGGTTTGTTTATTTTACAGATTTGGCCAGAATGTACAGATGCATCAAAATTTGTGTATGAAGATGTGGCAATAGCTACATATTTGTTACTCCTTTGGGAACAAGATGGAACCAATACAAAGAAATCATTTGTTGATCTAGGATGTGGAAATGGTTTACTAGTGTACATACTAACCAAGGAAGGACACATTGGACTAGGTTTAGATGTTCGAAAAAGAAATATTTGGGATATGTATCCCTCTAATGTTATATTAAAGGTAAGAATATAACACATTACAATGTGATCATAATAATATATTTCAGTACAAACTCTCCCAAAGTACATTGTTAAAAAAAAAAAAAAAAAATTAAATAAAGATATGTACAAAAATATATCAATTTGATAGTACAATTGAATACTATTTGAGTTAAATTGTTGTTTTTTCTTGTAGGAGAAAACTATTACACCATCTGATACATCAATGTTTCCCGATATGGACTGGATTATTGGCAATCATTCTGATGAGCTAACACCATGGATACCAGTTATTGCAGCAAAAAGTTCATATAAATGCAATTTCTTTCTACTTCCTTGTTGTGCCTTCAACTTTGATGGAAGCAAATATCAGCGTAGAAACTCATTTAAAAGCCAATACCATGATTATTTAGATTACATAATCCAGTTATGTGAAGCTTGTGGTTTTAAAATAGACACAGATAGACTTAAGATCCCAAGTACCAAGAGAATATGCTTAGTTAGTAGTGGCAGAATATATCCAGGTAAAGAATATGAAGAGTACTGCAATAAAATAGATCAGTTATCAATAAAAAAAACAACACAAGATAAAAATTATGAAAATGATTTCAAAGCTCGAGATCCAGTTGAAAAAGTTAGAAATTGTACACAAATAGATAAAAATGTAATAGATTCAATTGTTGACTGTATTAGCAGATACTTACTGGAGGAATGCAGAGAGTCAGACTCCAGTTGGTCTATTGGAAGGATAGTAGAAATCAACGAACTAGTTCAACTTATACCTAAGGAACAACTAAATATATTGAAATCTGAATGTGGAGGAATACAAACACTTCTCAAGAATAATCATAACATTTTTGAAGTTCAATCTGGAAAAGTGGGATTGAGGTATCCAAAAACAATTAATGAAGTTGGTAGTAATGCTAAAAAAAGAAAGTTAAAGCAAAAAACTATAAAGGTACAGCAGAAACCTTGCTGGTTTTACAATAAGCATCCACAAGGCTGTCCCCTAAGTGACACAGAATGCAGTTTTCTGCATGTAAATAAAGTTAAAGAAAAAAATAAATAAAACAAAAGCATAAAAAAATATAAAATTCTTTATTATTACTCAGTCCCAAATTAAATTGAGGCACTTATGTCCCAAAATTTCCCATAGAGATAAATTACATTAACATGGAAAGTAAAGAAGATTTTGTAATATTATAATCTAATTGGATACGTTAAAAAAATAATCATGATATACATATTTACAAATAAAACTTATTACCCTAACCAAAAGTGAGAACTGAAAAAAATTACTCCAACTCAAAAAACTTGTTAAGTTCCTTCAAATTTCTGTCATCTACAAATTTAGCAACATCATGTTCTCCCATAAATGAGCATACCATCCTTAATGTTGTCCAAATCGTAGATGAACTGGTGTCAGTTGAAAAAGATTCTGGAAACATGCTCATAGCTTTATGCTGCTGGTTCAGGGCCACTAGGAAATGCTCAGCAGCTTGCTTGTGGGCTCCCAAATTCATGCATGTGATACCAACATTATACCTAGCTCTGATAAATCCAGGCTCCAAATTCAGGGCTTGGTGATAAGCATCCACAGCTTCTTCAGATTTTTCACTGTTGGCCAAAGTAGCTCCCAGTCTGTTCCACAGTTTTGCATTATCACTTGCAACCATTAAAGCTGTTTTGAAACAATCTACAGCTTTATCATACTCTTGACTGATGTTAAAAACCACTCCCAGAGCATTCTGTACATCTGGGTCAATTTGATTCAGATTCAACTGCACTGCCTTGAGGTATAATGATTTTACATGAGCTGCTAACTCCTTATCATCCAACTTCCTAGGGTCCACATCATGAGGAAAAATATCTGAATATTTAGGGCTGGCTTTTAACCAGTCCAGTAAAGAAATATATGCATACTTTGACATATTTTCATTTGTGTATGCAGCTGCTAATGTAATGTATCCTTCCAATTGTGTTGGATTAATTTCTAATGATTTTTTCAATGCCGTTATTGCCAAAGGATCTTGTTCATTTTCAGCTTGTGTTGTTCCCAAAAGGAACCATGCTTCAGCTGAGTCAGGCTGTTGTTGTGCAGCAGCTTCAAAACACAGAACAGCTCCAGGAATGTCCCCAATTTTTAATTTTTCCTTGCCTATTTCAAGGGCACTTTTGTTCTCCAACATAACATTACCTTCAGAGAATGAGTATTCTTTAGAAATTCCATTTGCTGCTTCTGTGTCCCAATAATTATTAACATCACTGAGTTTGTCCCACTCTTCTTTATATTTTTCAGCCATTTCATCTAATATTTCATCTCTGCTTAATTTTCTTTGGTCTTTCTGTGCTGATTCCCCCAGGTTAAGCTCTCCAGCACTTATTTTCTTCATAAAAGACATAAATTGACTATAGGCCATCTCATCATCATCCTTCACAGTATTAACATATTCTTGAGCTTTACCTCTCACATCATGATCTGTCATAGTTTCAACATCTGCCTCATAGACATATTGCATTGGAACATTTGACTGTGACATGGGCAGTGGATGAAATATTGGTTGCTGCATCATGTGAAAATTTGGCATCATAGCATGTGACATAAATGAAGTGGATGGACCTGCATTCCATGATCTGTTCATGTGGGTACTAACATCTGGTACATATGACGATGTAGAGGCGCCAGTTTTCATTACATTTTCCTTAGGTAAGTTGTTGAGCAAAGCATTCATGTTGAAGGTTTGTGGTATTTGTGAATTTTGTGCCATGAATTCGGTAACGAATCTGTCAGCTTGAGAGAGTGATTGTGGGAAAGAAGCATCACGACGAACTATATTTGATAGCTGAACTAAGGAGTTGTTACCCCCACAGTCGCCACCAACCAGTTTATTCAGAGACATCTTCGAGAAGTTAAAAAAACTACAATATTAAACACAGTAGATCTCCTTCTGATTGTTTGTTGGAAATACAGTTTCAAAACTCTTGCAATGGTATTCTTCAAATATGTGCAAAGTTCACAAAAAATATGTTATGTTACAAAAAGAGATAAAGTCAGAATTCGACTTGACAGGATTAATAAAACGTCATCCGTGACACGAAAAATCAGCTGCTGCAGTGGTCCGGGTGCGTCGTAATCACAGACTACTTAGTTGGAGATACTACATAGTCGTTATCTGCCTGTACTCTGTAGGTCGGTGACAACATAGACAATAAAAGTGCGGCCAAACTAATATTGCGTATTACTTGACTTACTTGAAGAATTTAGTTCCAGAGAATCTATTATAGCCCTATCACTGAGAGTCCTTTAGTTATTGGTATTTATCTAAGAACACGAACACACAATTTCTTTTCACCAAGAAAAAACGCATGATAGTACATTTTATTATGTTTTTTTAATGTCACATAGCATTTTCAAATATTCAACACTAAAGTGTTCCCTACACTTGATGCTATGCAAGTTAGGTCACTTTCCCGCATTAATTAAGTGTTGGCATTGTATACCCAGGGCATCTCGGATTATAACAAGTCTTGGCGTCGGAACAGTCTTGGAAATATCCAATTGAGCCAATTGAGTAGCAGTACCGGTCTTTTGTACATCCACAAGTCCGTCTTGTACAGTTTCTCTTACGAAGAAATGTCTCACTCGGATGTGCTTGGTCCGCTTATGAAACTCTGGATTGTATGCAAGACGTACAGCCACTTCAATGTCATATTTTAATATGGGTACTCCTCCATCCATGTTAGTAAGTGAGCTGTATACTCTCTGGAGCCACACAAGTTCAAGAGCACCTTCACTTGCTGCTACTATTTCAGCTTCGGTAGTTGAAATCGCGACTCGCGCGGTCGCTGGCTTAGCCAGGATACTATTCCTCCAGCAAAGAGACCTGCAATTCCCATTGTAAAGCGTCCTGTTTGCTGGTCTCCTCCATGATCCGCATCACTATAGCCTTGTATTAGGTTGGAATCATGTTCTGCTTTATACGTTATTCCTAAAGAACAAGTCCCTTTTATGTAGCGCATAATCCGCTTAACACGTAGCCAATCTTCATGTGTCGGCTTTTCCAGTTTTCATGAAACTAATCCAACTGCATGCGCTATATCAGGTCGCGTCCCTGTCATTAAGTACCCTAAAGCACCTACTGCCTCTCTGTATGGAATTTTTTTCTCTTCTTCTTTCAGCTTGTTATCGTTCCCTGTTTGAGAAGTCGTTTCTAATGGCGTTGAAACTGGATTACATTCTGACATCCTAAAACGTTCCAGAATATTTTTAGTGTACAACTCTTGTTTAATTGTAATGGAGAAATCTTTCGACTGCCTAAGGTAATAAGAATTCTTTAAGGAATTGGTTTGCCGAATCTTTATCTGTAGCGGCGACAATGCCATCATCCACGTACAGAATTATCAAGATCTTCGTGAATAGGCAACAATCAGCAGCATTTTGCTGAAAACCTTCATCTCATAAAGTATCCTCAAAACATGAGTTCCAGCATCTGGGAGCCTGCTTGAGTCCGTAAAGACTCCTTTTAAGACGACATACATTTGAAGTTCCGTCATTGAATCCATCCGGCTGCTGCATGTAAATTTCTTCCTTTATCTTGCCGTTGAATGCTGTTGAAATGTCAAACTGCGTCAAATATCATTATTTGGCTGCGACACTGAATAAGGCTATGATGGTGGCCATTCTAGCAACAGGACTATAAGTCTGTTCACAATCGATTCCTTTCCGTTGCTTGAATCTTTTTACTACTAGCCTAGCCATATATTTGTCGATACTGCTGTCTGGGTTTCGCTTGATACGAAATACCCACTTGCAAGGGAGTGCCTTTCTATCTTTAGGTAGCTTACCGAAAGTCCATACATTATTTTTCTTTAGAGAGTTCATTTCACTCGTCATTGCCTTGACCCACTCGTCATTGCCTTGACCCACTCTGCGCTGTCATCCCTTTCAATAGCTTCTTTATATGTATCGGGAAAATATTATGTGCCTACGATACACACGTAGTCTTCGAACTTCTTAGGACGTGAGAGGAAAGTTCGATCGCGTAAGTTGTATCGTGATCTCGTGTCCAACAACGGTGGTTCGACTATCTCTAATTCCTCGTCAGCGTCAACAAACTCTTCGTTAGCACTCTCATCCTCTCTGGGTTCGTTGCTATCTCCCAAAACTTCAACATGTAGAGCATGTTCATGATTAATTTCCTGCTGCTCTGTAGTATTTTCGGGCACAGCTTCTTTCGTTTTTGTTTTGGAACTTGAGCAAAGCATTCACTTCCGATAACTCTCAAGTGATAAATCTTGGGTGTTTCCCATGCCAGAGCTCGTAAGGTTCTTTACTCTCAACTCTCGATGGACCTGTCCTGTTAAGTACGGAGGCGGCGGTGTTAACAAGTTCTGCCCAGAGCACTTGCGGTAGTTCTCCTCTTGCATGCATCATAGATCTCGCAGCTTCAACTAAGGTAGGGTTTTCGCGCTCACTACATCCATTCTGCTCAGGAGTGTAAGACATTGTCAGCCGATGTTGAATTCCATAATGCTGTAAAATATCTTGTACTGCTCTGTTGTCGAACTCACCTCCGTTACCGCTGAGAATCGTCTTGATTTCATATTCCCGCTGGATATAAAATCAAGACTTGGCTTCTTGCAACATTTGAAGAAGTTTATTCTTAACATCAAACTTGTTTCTGATGAAGTAGACCATGCGGTAGCCAAAGTAGTCATCCTTCATCATCAGCCAATTGCCGTCCACTGCTGAACGTAAGCCTGCCCCAAAGAGCGACAACCATCCCGGTCCTGAGCAGTCCGCTGCCAGCCACCTTCTTCAAATCATCGATCCATCGTGCCGCAGGGCGTCCCACACTATGTTTGCCCAAACGCGGTCTCCACTCTAGCACATGTCTGCTCCATCGACCGTCTGTCCGTCTACAGACATAGCCAGCCCACTTCCACTTGAGCATGCTGATTATATGTTCAATGTCGGTGACTTCGTTGCGAATTCTATCCAGAGAAACCCCGAGCATTGTGGGATCGATGACTCGAAGATATCGCGCAGCTTCCCGAATACCGCCCAGCCCAAGCGTATTCTTCTGGTCACCCTCCTTCTCAAAGTTGTGCCGCCCCAGTTGTATAATTTGGCCTATATGTAGGTATATAAATATGTATTCTAGCACAACCTTGAGGGTAGCGCCATTTACGATTACAGGCCTCGGGCTGACATGACCATTGTACATGACTTTGGTTTGTCCAGATTCATCCCAAGACCTATCCGTCTTAAAGAATCGCTCAGGAATACCGTTCGTTTTTTTTGTACAACCTCGTGCTAATTGACAGCAACAAAACGACTGTTGAACGTCTGTAACATCAAAATAAACCTTAAGGTCTTAATCTTGAATTTACTGGTAATCATGCTTTTTCACAACATTGTTTTGTAATTCGAGGTCCGAGGTAAGCTGTTGTGAGCGGGTACATAAAACTTTGTCGATTCGATGAGGTTGTGAAATAGTTGGTATAAAAAATATTGCATTCTTTAGTTCGACATTGACATTGTTGTGACATTCTTTAATTTTGTAGATGTGTGACGAGTAAGAAATATTTGAATAATTGTTGTATCGGCGACGAGACCCAATCTATGCTTTAAACAACGTTCTAGTGACGTCATTTATTGGTTAATTGAGAACGGAATGTGGGCGGTTACCGCTCGCGTGTAAGCGTTTTTTTAAATTATATAATTTAAATTATATAATATGACATCTCGCAGGTCAACCTAGGAAGTTGTTGGCTGACCTGACGGCCGGCAGCATAGCTGTCCTGCGCAAGCCGCAGCGAGCGATGGCCGTGAGAGTCATTCGAGGGTATCGCACGATCTCCTTCGAGGCGGGTTGTGCACTGGCCGGATCACCGCCCTGGGACCTGGAGGCGAAGGTGCTCGCGTCACTGTACCGGTGGCGCGAGGCAGTGCGGGAGCGGGGCGAGCGACCGATGCAGCAACATGTCGAGCAGCGTCGGTTGCAGCTCCGCGAGGTCCTGGTGGCGGAATGGCGGGTGAGGCTGTCACGCCCTACCGCCTCAGCACCATCGAGGCGATCCGGCCAGTGCTCGACCGCTGGCTCGGGAGAAGGCCCGGCTCCCTGACGTTTCGGGCGACGCAGGTGCTCTCGGGGCATGGTTGCTTCGGGAAGTACCTGTGTCGCATAAACAGGGAGCCGGACGCCTGGTGTCACCACTGCGTCGACTGCCGGTAGGACAGGCCTGGCACACGCTGGCAGAGTGTGCCGCTTGGGAGGAGCCGCGCCGTGCCCTCATCACCGAAGTAGGCAACGACCTGTCGCTGCCGGCCGTCGTAACGCGATGGTCGGCGGCGCAGAGTCCTGGGACGCAGTGGTCTCCTTTTGCGAAACGGTCATCTCGCAGAAGGAGGCTGCGGAAAGGGATAGAGAGATTTTGACTCTCGACCCGGCTCGCAGCAAGCGCACCGGGCGTCGGAGGAGGGCGGACGACGCCCTCTTCCACACCAGCCGGGGTTGCGTAAGAATTATGTGTTCCCACGACCCCGGCGTAGGTGTGAGATGGAATACCGGGGTGGTTTTTAGTCAGTAAGAGTCTGACAGACCCCTCCGCCCGCCCCAGGGCGGAGGACATCCATGAGGATTTTCCACCCCGGGAAAAAAAAAAAAAGGAAGATGTTGGCTGCCTAATCGGGCTTGCCTGTAAGTGCTTCAATAAATAAAGGTCTCCAGCCAGGGCAAAAAAAACTAAGCGACTACACACTAAGAGCATCCGCTGTGGGGTACGAACCTCGGCTTTTTGCGTCGCTGGAAAAGGGCAGTAAGGGACAGGCTGAATCGGATTTCATGGTAAGCATGTCAGCGTGTGGAGCTTCCACCATTTAACCCAAAATATTCCAAGGTGTGGAGCCACCAGTCATATATCTGTATAGCCGACAAGTTCTGGATGTTTTAGTCGATTTTATGAAAATTACTATATAATAAGTCACCTTGCGCGTAATTACTAATCTTTGTGTGTGCCTGTGCTGTGGCTTATGATTGAGTGATAAAGGCCGCATTCCGAATTGCGCTGTAATCGATTTGAGCGCGCTTACACCCGTTCTGAGTGAGCGTGAGCGCGATAACGATGTCCCTTGAATCATCATAGATGACGTCATGACATGCTCCATCTTGCGAGTGAGCCGTATGTTAATGATGCTCTGTGACTGTGAGATAATTGTTGACAGCTCTTAGCTGTCATAATCATAATTGTGATATTTAAATCGGAACGCAAATTATCGATGTGAGCGCTCATCACTCGACACTGGCAACAATGGCTAAGGCCGGTGGTTGGTGTAACTCGGAATGCACCCAAATTCTTGTCTGTCAAATGTCATCGGTTGTGTATGTGTATTTTGAAACTGGGAAAAGCTAACATACAAGCTAAAGCGTATGCTAGGATAAAATTGTGAAAAATGTAGTCTCTATTTAATAATAATTTATAGTACTTTAAACAAACAAATTTATATGATAAAAATAATGATGTACAAAGTTTAGGGGTTATGTAAGTGGGCATTAAGGTTATAACCTAAATTTCATGGTATGGTCTTAAAACAATAAATAAAAATATGACAGAAACCGCACCAGACAGTGAAAAGGAAACTCAGGAAACAATAAAGAACGAAGAAGAGCAAGAACCGGAGGATAAATGGGTGGTCAGTATCGTATTCTTCTTACCTCGGGAACCCAAACTCAGTTAGCAAATGGACTTGACTAATATTCTGTCTTAAGAATTTGGATTAGTAGTTGTAGCTTTGCTACAAGGTAATATGCTCCATTCCGTAAACGGCGTAAGATTGCCTCCTATTGCATAGAACTTAACATTAAAATTAAGACAATCCTCCTATCATCAACAGCAGCCCAGGGAACATCTTATAGTAGGCGAAAATTTCTTCTCTTACATTAATAATAATTTGGTGTGATTTTCTTAAACTCAGTGTTATTCCTGCATTTATTTCAGATACGAGAATGTCAGCTATACAAGGATGAATATAAAGATTGCACAAGCTTCAAAGGGCGGTTCCAGCAGTATTTCGTCTATGGTGAGACTCTGGATTGCAACCAGTGGAAGAAAGACTATGACAACTGCTGCAAATGGCAAGATAAGAGGGATCTGAAGGCTGCTGTATGTATAAATAAATCACTTACTCTATTCGAAAAGTTAACAGGTTAACAAGTTTGTTAGTAAATTTTAAGATAGGATAAACCATTTCTGTATGACAACAGATCCGGCTGTGGATGCGGTTGAAATGGTTTTTAGTAAATGTTCATGCTTGAAAAAACATGAATAGGCTTGAGTCTAGTATCGTTTGGCAGGAGTTTTGGGGTAAAAAGGGTTGAAGATGGTAGGGATGGGTTCCCTTATTATAATGCTACCACTCTTATTACAAGGTAATGCGTATTTTTCGAGAAATTATTAGATTACAGCGTAACGAAACGTTAAAATCGGCGATTGACAACCAAATCTGTACTAGTGTATTGTCTGTGGTGTAAACTGTCGTGCAAAATTGATGAAACGGAACGTAAAAAAAAAAACGCTATTTGCGTCATGTGTCAGTGTCATTTGTTTACGTTCATTCCGTTCCTCCCAGAGTTGTGAGAAGTTAGTGCACCCCCACTTCATGGTTAAAATAGGTCGACATTGCTCCAAAACCGAATCGGGGCACCCCGACTCCACGTAGTCTTTTGGCTCCTACCCCTAGAGTGTTTATAAAAATCCGGAGGCGCGAAGGGAGGGCAACCCCCGCCCCCTGTAACAAAGCATAGGCACCCGTGCGAATCGTAGCGGCTGAGGCTGGTCGCCGGAGGCGACCAGTAAGCCGAAGCTGCGGAGGTTAGCATGGGTGCCTATCCTTTGTTACGCAAGGGCGAAGGGGTTGCACTTCCCGCAGCGCCGGAGACGTTAGAAAAGCGACATTTAAGTGTTTTGAGGTTAGGTTACAATAATTAGTTTTTCTCAAGAACGGTGCGTTACCTTTTCACGGGAGTGGTACCAGGGGGGACGGAGCACCCCCCTCCTTCCCCCCCACCACCTCCCCACCCCTTCCTCCTGCCAAACGATACTAAACTTTTACCCATGAATATGTTAAATGGTTTTCATACAAAATGAGGAAATTTTGTCCATGTAAAATATTCACATGGCTTCTATGATTTATGAGTTCCTCATTCTATTCAGTTACAATAGTATTTTAAAGTGTTTTAATTATTTGCAGGAAGCCTTAATAGCAAGTGAGAAAGCACGGAGAATAGAAAGACTAAGGGCCCATTACAGAAATGATATCTGGAAAAAACGGGATGCACCACCAGCTGACTGGGACAAACCATTGCCAGAGTGGATGCAAAAAAGGGATGAAAACACTTACCTTGCACAAAAAGCTAAAGAACTAAGAGAAGGAAAAGTGGATGACGACAAAAAGTCTTGTTCAATAATGTGACCACTGATTCAAGTTCAATTAGATTAAATAATTATGTAGTTAATTTATGTTATAGCTTTAGTTAATAAAGTGAAGTTGTTAAATTTTCAAACAGTTATTTAATATTTCAATCAAAATATTTAAAATTCATATAGCACTGTTATGTGGAGCGGACTGACTGTCGAACCAGTCTTTGGTGGCAATCTAAATAGACTGTTCCAAAAATTTGGCTACGTGTTTGGCATCATCATTATCGTCCATCAGTTTCTGTAACATGCAGCTGACAGGACAGGCAGGACATGATATAAAGTGTCCCATCATTTGTGGGACAGTATCACATTTACACTGCAAGGCTGAGTTGTTTAAAAATCCTCACCTGATCAGGTTTTCCTTGCTTCGGCCAAGTTGGTCCGAAGTCAGTCAACTCGGGTGGAACGAAAGGTTTGGGTAAGGAAGCATTCTTGCCACAGCTTCAGTCTTCCTTTAGAACGTTCTCCAGTGAGTGAGGCGACACACTTTAAAAAACTGTCTCGGCTTTTCAGCCTTAGTGGCACAAGGGTATTGTCGTATTTTCACCGCATTTGTACCGGGGTTGGTTTTTGGCACCCAGTGATGATCCGGCGGCATGTTTAATTCAACACTTTATCCACCAACTTTGCATGGGTAGAACGATTCCACACAGGCCACGCGAATTTACCCGCAGATAAAGATAGCGCAAGCCCAGTAGTCCGCATAACATTAGGCGAAGCACACCACTTCGATGAGATTAGTCTCTGAAGAAGGCTGTTGCGAGTGTGCATGTTCTGCTGTCGAAAAAGATGTGGGAAGCTGACGCGGCGGCGGCACCGACTACCCGTCGCGAACGTCCGTCTAAGGTAGCGGTCGGCCTCACGGTACGCTCGGTGCATGAAAGCTTTCAGGTTTGGTAAGTACAATGTCGCATAGACCAAGAGCTAACACCCAGTGCCATCGTTGTGTAGGCAGCACCAAGGCCATGGCATAGCACACGTTAGTGGCCCATCTTGGACAGTGCAGTAATTACCGTGATCTCGTCACTGCCACCGTCCAGTCCGTGATCAGCGCGCACGGAATCGCCTTATTATACGGGAAAGTGATAGAAGCAAGGAGACGGGAGAAAGAAGGAGAGAGAACTTCCTCCCCATTCACCATTTTGCCACACACACAGATGCCATTGTTCTAGATAAAGATACCTAAGTCTAATGAAATGAAACGGAATGTTCTATTATCTTTCCACAATGTAATCAAGTAGATAATTGCTTAATATTCATATAACTAAAATGGAGTGGGTAGGCAGAAAGTTAATTCCTTAACACCTACCTATAGTTGCCATAGTGTAGCTAGGCGGCGTAAGGCGTGGGCGACGTGGGCCACCGCCTACGGCCTCGCGGTCCAAGGGGCCTCGCGCCTCGAAGGCCCGCGAACGCAATTATAGATATAATTACTCATCTAGCAATAAATAATAAAAAACCGCCTAGCAAGTATCATATGGCAATACTAACCTACCACATTCGATTTTTAAAGATCTAGTCTGGCAACATTTCCTAGCGTTGCGGGTGGTTTATATATATTAGTCTATGGCGGGTGGTGACTGACGCGGGTAATCCTCGCTTTGCCCACTGGGGATTTCCCATTCTATTTCTATGCGACGACGCATGTACCTAATATTTTAATTTATTTCCAACGAATTTCGATGTGAGAATAAGTGTTGCGTTTCATTGTTTGAAAAATAAATGAAGAACTGTAATATATTTATTTGAAATGTTAAGTGTGAAAAGTTTACTTTTAAAGAACAACACGTCCTAAAAACAAGTCTTGTCCTAAAAACAAGGTAAGAAAAAAATCATAAATCTTGTAGTTTTTAGAACTTGTTTGTTTCATGTCTTCGATTTGTTATGTGTACATACGCAAACTACCAAATATTTTTTAAAATATTATTTACAGATGATTTTATTTCAGGCCTACTTAACATGTCAGGCCCAGGCCCCAGTAGAGATAGATTCTTGTTCAGAAAAACGAAACAAAAGAGCTGAACGAGCTGTAGCAAATCAAGTTTAAAGTTCAAGTATGATGAAGTTTCTCAAAAAACTCCTTCAGAATCATCTGAAGCAATTGCTTCGACTCCTACAAAAGATATATGCAATTCGGATTCCGAGACTCCGTCAACTTTGGAAAGCACTCCAGACGCACTGAGTACCGAACTAAAGTCAGAAATACTGGTAGAATCAAACTAGACTCTGAAAATTCTGAAACGCAGTGGAATTCACGAAGAACAAGTAGTTTCTCCGCCAGTTAGCAGCGATACCGCCAAAATGCAGTCAAAACGTAGTGATGCAGTCAAAAAAGCATTTGTGTGCTCGGATCCGGCACTGTGGAAGTTTCCCGTAACGGATTCTCAGAGTCATGATACAGTTCAAAGCGGCCCTACGCAGCAGTTAAAAAACAATAATGAAGAATATCCAAAAGATGAAGATCATAGGCACTTTTCGTCGCTGGTTGGTTTATTCTAATTCCCAAAATAGTTTTCCATGCAGACTACTTGACAATTTACAAACTCGAGACGAGCGAGGCTATACGAGTTATATGGTTTGAAAAAATACAAGTTTGATACTCCTTTCCTAGAGTAAAGAAATATACAAAATTATTTAAAAAGATTTGCGTTATTGCTAAATCAAAATTTTTAAGCGATTCAATAAAAAATTCCAATAATAAAGTAAAAACCACTTGGAAAATTATTAACAATGAAACGGGTAAGTCGGTTAAACAAGAAAATCAACTTGAAATTATGGTCGATAATAAATTAGTTAATATGGCAACTGACGTAGTTGAGGCATTTAATGAGTTTTTTGCCAATTTAGCTATAACTACGACTTGCTCCTTAAATTCGTCCCCGTCTAAAGCTGAGAATCTTTTGAATAGTAGTGTGCCAAAATGTACTCGCATATTTAGCTTCGAACATGTAACGCCTAGTGATGTTATTAACGTCTTTAACACACTTAAATCTAAAAACACTGGTGATTACTGGGGCATCTCAATTAAACTTTTAAGTAATATAATAAACATCGTAGCCCCCTATCTAGCTGTTACTTTTAATAAATGTGTTGAAATAGGAACTTTTCCTGACCTCATGAAGAGTAGTAAAGTCATACCATTATTTAAATCTGGTAATAAAAATAACATTGGCAATTTCAGGCCTATTTCTATCTTACCAGCATTTAGCAAAATATTTGAAAAGTTAATACTTAAGCAGTTGCTAAGACATTTTAATTTAAATAGCCTCCTTCATAATGAACAATATGGCTTTACAAAAGGACGTTCAACTACAGATGCGGGTGTTGCTCTGCTGAAACACATATTTAATGCATGGGAGAAATCGCAAAATGCTATTGGAGTTTTCTGTGATCTCTCTAAAGCCTTTGATTGCGTGCACCATGACACGCTTTTGCGTAAACTACGTCATTACGGTGTCCAAAACGAAGCTCTCAACGTAATAAATTCTTATTTACACAATAGGTTCCAATGTGTAGATGTCGATGATGTGAAATCATCCGGGCTTCCAGTTCAGTTAGGTGTTCCTCAAGGCTCAATACTAGGTCCATTCTTGTTCTTAGTGTATATCAATGACTTACCATTCTTTTTAAATGATATCTGATACCTCTCTTATTTTTAAAATAGACAAGATTTTGACGACGTAAACAGTGCACTCTCAATGGTTACAGATTGGTTTACGTCAAATAACCTAGTTCTCAATGCTAAGAAAACTAAATGTGTAAAGTTCGTCTTAGATAAAGAGCTGCTTGAAACAGTAGACTCGGCAGTTTTTCTGGGCATAACAGTAGATGCCAAACTTCAGTGGGGCCTACATATATGAAGCCTAGCGGGGAGGCTCAGTTCAGCCGCCTACGCCGTCAGGAATGTAAGACAATACACTGACGTTGATACAGCACGGTTAGTCTAATTTAGTTATTTCTAATTTAGTTTAATTTAGTTATGTCCTACGGTATTCTGCTGTGGGGCAAAGCTGCTGATATTCAAAATACTATATTCGTCCTTCAAAAACGAGCTGTCCGAGCAATTTATCAGCTAGGAGCCAGAGTTTCTCTTAGAGAGTTTTTTAAAGATATTGGTATTCTTACGGTAGCATCACAATTCATCTTCGCCAACATCTTATACATTAGGCAAAATATACACTTATACACTAAAAACAGTGATTTTCACAATGTTAATACTAGACACAAGAGCAGCTCCCTTTCACCGGCTTCATAAGGTTCATAACTCATTTGTTGGGCTTGGTATAACCTTTTATAACAAGATACCCTCTTCTTTGCTAGATTTGCCTTTTAATGCATTTAAAGCTCAAGTAAAATCCAACCTTTGTTCAAAGGCATATTATTCAATTAACGACTACTTAAACGATAAGAATAGTTGGTCGCTGTAATTAACACAAGACAATGTTTATGTTCTTTATCCAGAATCAGCTTACCTACTGACAGGGTATACGAGTTCGTATATTAATTTTAATTTTATTTGACTAGATAAGTTAATTATTTTTAATTATCTTCATTTATTATTGACATGATCTACTCATTACATTGTTTTTTTAACGAGTTGTATTGCAATAATTGGTTAGCTAGCGACCTCGACAATTGATCATAAATTATTCTTGCCTGAGCAACCGGCAGCGAGTTCGTCATGCTCCCGTAGATGTCACTGCTTGCGGTAGCGTCGGGGATCGGGTTGCCTCCTTCCCTCAAATATGGCGAGGGGGGCAATGGCTGATGTTTGCGTTATGCTCGTGAACGGGTGCTGCTTGTGGTGACTGGTCGTCTTGCTGTCTATGGTTTTGTTATTGTTAAAGTAATTGTTCTGTTAATTTATTTTACTTCGATGGTCCTTGTTTATCATTTGCGTGTACTTAAAAAATAATCCAATAATTCATATGTAAGGTGTCACGCCCCTTATTCCTGGAGGCTTTTATTTGTGTATTAAGTTATGTTGTTTTTTTCATTGGAGTGCTGCAAATGACAATGAGTGTGACGTGACGCGCTTTGTTCAGGAATGCGGAATGCATGTTGTAGTGAAAGTATTTGAACATACTAAGCCCTTTGGGATCGTTATTTGGTTGTGGTTTTAAATAAATATAGTAGTGTGAATGTAAATTGTGACGTGCGATGGTGGTTTGCTTGCCGGACTTAGAAATCAAACCGTGTTTCTTTTATGTGTGTGTGTGTGTCTGTGTCGCAAATCAAAACATTTTAAATCGGTTCAAAAGATAGATAAATGTGCGGCCCATGCAGCTGAGACACCTGCCGAGGCTGATGCTGCATTGCCTGAACACTTCCGCGTCACTGGTGAGATCGTTCCGTGCCCTAAGCTGTGCCTCTAAGCTGCGACTGCGTTTTGGGTTGTCGATTCATATCCGCGCGCACGTTCAACATAATTTTAAACAATTGTTATAGCACAGTGTATTCATATTAAATGTAGTAATGCGGGATAAACGAAGCTGTTATTCTGGCACACAGTGTGATCGAGTCCTTTGACTTCAAACATAAAAACAAAGAAGCGCCGCACGGCGATAGACAGTACAAAGCTTGTAACAATTGCCTTCTTAATTCGTAATGTTAACACTATAAGCCCTTCTTACCCCTGGACATCAATGTTTTATTAAAGCAATATTTAGTATTTATTTCCGTACAAGTGATTTGTAATCTTTAGAAATAAATTATTTCAGACCGTATAGTACGGTATCGCTCTTGACCTAATACCCATACTATACTTGACCTAAACCATAACTACGTTGACCAAGTTCGCTTTTCACTGACTATTATTATTGCTTCCTTTCGTGTATAAATGAAAGCCGGTTTGAGTTTATGTTATCTTGATCTAGGTAATATTTTTCTCAAACATACCAAAGTTGTAATTTAGCAGAGGCTGAAATTATTATTTCGCTATTCATAACTCCGAGTATTTTGTGGGTATGGACGCTTTGTTGATGCTCATCTGTCCGCATCTGGTGGGCAAGCGCGGGTGCGCGCGGGTGGCGCATGGCGGCTGGGATCGAGAGAAAGCGGAGGGTTACATTGTTTATTTATTTATTAAAACTTTATGCACAAGTAAAAAAATACTGTACAAAGGCGGACTTAATGCCTGAGGCATTTTCTACCAGTCAACCTTAGGGTGATGCAGAGTCAAAACATGGCAGGTGCAACAAAGGGGATAGATAACTCGAAAAAGAATACACTACTAAAACATAAATACTTAAATAAATACATATAAACTGATTAAACTTTGTCAGGAGAAATAACGATAGGTAGAAAAATGAGAACCGCTATTTTTTATAGCGGTGCTCAATGTTTAACAGAATGCTAGCCGGTACCTGCAGCTGACCCTTGCGTGTCTGTTGCGCAAAGTTTAAAAAATATAACTCGTAAAGGTTTCAAGTACGGGTTGGAACTAGGTATGGACGGACTGAGCGGTTCTTTTGTGACCAACACCTCGGTTCCAAAAGATTCCAAAAGAATTACCCTCAATTACTTAATCCATTAACAACGCGTGAACAAATAGCGGCATTGATTTTCGATGCTGGCTCGTGGGATGAGGTTAAAAAGTATGCTCAGCAAGGTGTTAATACGGTGTATAAAATGAGGTACTACAAATTGCTTGCTGTCAAGGTCGATAAGACAAGATAAGACAAAATACGTGACATATTCCCTTAGACCCCAGGGTCAACCTAACTTCGACTTTAAAAGCCCACTCATGTAATTTCATTAACCATTGCTCTTGTCCTGTTTTAGTTCAAACAAATTCTATCAAATAGCATTACCATAGATTACCGTCTCAGCTTCCAACAACACATTGAAACACTGGTCAAAAGAACCAGAAAATTAATTTTCATATTAAAAAATCTGAGACATATACATCGGTTATTGAGGACACATTGCAATATGCCAATCTTTGTTAGTGAGTGTATTGCATTGCCATTTGGGGCAGTACCTCTAAAAATTATATGATCATTTTAGAGAGATCTCAAAGAGCTATATTCATAATGAGTTGCTTTTTCACAATCCTCTATCCAACTTTACCAACACTACCAAGTGCTAACCGTCCGACAGTTGTTTATTCTCATAACTGTAATAATAAAAAATAAAATGAAACACTGATCTTCCCTTACATCACGATTTCCAAACACGGAATAGGCGAGCATCAAATGTTTGCTCAATCACCCGCTTAAAACCCGTATCGTAAAATCACTTAGACGTCATAAACACAACATTGTTCGTGACATGAATATATCGGGATAGGCCCTCATCAGCGATATTACACTTGCACTTTGTAAGTAGGCGTGGATTGTCGGGCGAAGAAAATGGAGATACTAGTTACAGCACAATCACTTTATTTCACTCACAATGTCTTATAAAATAATCACCATGAAATAACCTGAAGGCAGAGGTCCGACATATTAAATGAAAGTATGAGATATAGCAGTAACCAATTCTTTTATTCCGACAGCTTGTTAATTAATTAAATAGATCGCGATAATAGCTCTAGGCGCTACGGCAGGCGCACCGGGCCGAGCCTGCCACAAGAATGATCCCCCTCTTCGCTGCGCACTAGCTTACATTAAGTTGCTTGAGAAGTGGGGAGAGTGGGGAGGTGAACGTCCCGCTTTGCACAGCGTAACTCGACCCGCTGTACCTACCGCTAACGGTGACGCCGACACGGCCATACTGACGTGCGGACGTCCTCGTACGCGTAGACTCATCAAGCATTGTCTAAAAAGACATAACGTTATTATTAATGTTCGTTCATCCTGACTAGCAATCTCGATGAGCAAAAAAATCCAGGTCCTACTGACTGTGCAACCAACTCTGGACCGCTCAATATTGAGCCTTCAGGACTTATACTAGTAATCTGGTCCGGTTCAGCCCTGCAGAGTTTACTACTAATTCGGGACCGCTCGTTATTGAGCCTTCAGAACTTTAGCAATCTGGTCCGGTTTACCCCTTCAGAGTTATAATCTTCTGGCCCGGTCCAGCGACCCTTCAGAATTATAACCGCCTGGTCCGGTCAAATGACCCTTCAGAATTATAACCTCCTGGTCCGGTCTTACGACCCTACAGAGTTATAATCTCCTGGTCCGGTTATAACAAACCCTATAGGATTGTTACTGCTTGGTCCGGTCATGAATGACCCTTCAAGATCATTCCAGTTTACACAGTTTCTTTTTTCTCTTTTTATTTGCTCTTTTTTGGTCTCTTTTTGTCTCTCTTTTGTCTCTCTTTTGTCTCTCTTTTGTCTCTCTTTTGTCTCTCTTTTGTCTCCTTTTTAGTCTCTTTTTAGTCTCTTTTTAGTCTCTTTTTTTGTCTTTTTTATTTTGTCTCTTTTTTTTGTCTCTTTTTTTTGTCTCTTTTTTTTGTCTCTTTTTTGTCTCTTTTTTTAGTCCGGACTAAAATGGTCCCTGTAGATTATATAATCAAATGTATTAAAGTACTTGTCTCAACAATCCACACATGCTATGTTCATTGGTAGTTTCACTACCACCAAAGTCATTTACTTTAGAGCCTATAACAGAAACAAACTATTTTAATCTTAAGAATAGACTTGACTTAGACACTCCACCGAATGCGTAGCACGCCTGTGCGATGCCGACCGAGTCTCATGTCATACGGCCAGCAAAATGTCACTTCAAGGTGCATAAGCGTTCTGTGTTGTGTCAGAGTGTCATGTCATTGAATGTGTTGCAGCAGACACATAATTCATGTTCACACACACAAATAACACTCTAAACTAACAAACGACATCTATGAAAACTAAATAACACTTATTTAAGTATTGAAGCGCCGTCACGGCCAGACTGACATTCGCACGTCCTTGTGCGTCTCCATCCCCTTAAAGTCACTGCGGGCCCATTTTTCTGTAAAAAGAATAATACTGGTAGATACATTACTTTGTACGCTCGTCCATCAGTGACATACATTACAACGTTTTATAACCCACAAAATCAACCTTTAGGAGCTAAGCCGGACAACTTAAATAGGCCTCCCTTGAGCTAGTTATCTCTCCAGATAACATGGACCAGGCAGCCAATCAGCGTCTCTCCGATCACTCACTAGTACCACACATATCTCCATTGATCTCATAGCCTCTCAGACTAGACGATCACTTTATAATATGACCCAGAACATCGGCCTGCATAAGCCAGTTCTTTAGACTACCCAATAACACACACCATAGGACGTCAACCCGCATGAGTCGGACCCTTACTTTATCTCACAGATTAGTACCAATTTTACGTTTAATTACGTTTCTTCACTCTCAGAGGCCGAGAGGTTTTCAGAGCTGGCGGATAACGTACGTGAACTACAAATAGACAAAGCATCACTAAAACCACCCGATGACGCCCACTCCATTCGTCAATCGCGGACTGCCGCCACCTCGGCCTCCTTCAAGCTACCCGTCAAAGTGGTAGCTAAATGCACCAAGCCATCACTTCCCCCGGGCATTGCACGAAAATGCTTAAGAACATATTTGCATTCTCTATTAGACACACAACAAAGGGAAGTCTGTACTCCCTGCGAAGCCCAATCGAACCCAGAGGGGGGTCACATACAATGAAGTAGGAATCACCACTGTAGAACGGTCTCATTTTTCCTACTGTGACGCAGCAACTCTCCCAATATTCTCCGATGCTATCTTACGAATTTCACCCAAATCTAACCGAAACCCAGACTCAGAATATGAAGCCACACTTAAAAACCGCGCCCGAGTCCCAAACACAAGTTCTGTTTGTGTTACCCTAGAGCTTGCACCATCCGTCGCTAGCTGCACTTCGAGAAGCTCGCCGCGCCAGGTCCCACCAGATTCACTTTCGATTATAACAAGTAAGCACCTCAATGTCCTCATGACTCTCTCTACCCGAACACATGCCCTGCCAGAACCGTTAGAAACAAGGTGCAACTCTACACCATGTTCACCATAAAATTGCTCTGTCTGCGCCAATACAATACCCACCCCGATCCGAAATGATCCGCGAAGTCGCACCGAAAAGACAGAGCCTCCTTTAGTGCTTCATCTGCACCTGCTGCATCAAACTAAGAAGTGCACTCGAGAAGGACTCATTTTAGTGAAAGAGTCAACAATGACAAGAATACTCCCTACCATCGATTTCTCCACACAACTTCTCCGCGATGTCTAAATGTACAGTATAACATTTTGCAGAAACCCTAAGCATAGGATGGAGTGAGCCCCGAGCAATCCCTTGAGGCCCAGCACACAAGTGTGAAGTTCAATCAGTGCGTTCCAGTCAAATTATTTTAGTCAGAACCCGTTCTGATGTTAGTATTTCGATCGCTTTCTTGTAAATATCTTGTCTGTCCATTTGATAGGCCCTTTTAATTTGATTCAAGATTCTTAACGTAAAACACGTGAAATATGGGGCAAACCGCCAAAAACTAATCTAAAGGACCTACACATCGCTCAAAATAAAATTATTAAACTATTATTTCACTATGATTACCTTACACCTACAGTTAAAATTTACAGGGAAACGAAACTCATGAATATTAAACAACTTCCTTCATATTCCACCAGAATACTTAAAAATTCTAAGTAAGTTCATTCACACAAAATACATAAGGTACACAATCGCAGCAATAGTAGGAAGGGTCACATTTTACTACCGCGAGTGTGGACAGTAAATGGCGAGAGAACAATTATTTTTTTGCGGGAGTGCAACAATGTAATAAGCTACCTGTAGAAGTAAAGAATGCAAACTAAACGTTAGGTATTTTTTTTTTTTTTTTAAATCACTTTCTATGTGATCAAACACTACTCTATTAAACAGACTTGCCCTACTACTGCATTGCTTTATTGTGGCATCGGGATCGCATTCCTTATCTACGGTAATTATTTCTTTTGCGGGTGGATCGAAAAGTTTTAAGTTTTGTGTTAGTTAATAATGTTATTTGCGTACGAAAAGAAATGGTATTACAACTTAGATGATTTAATATAAATTCAAACAATAGCTGCTTAGTTTGTGTGCCCAAGTTATGTTTTAAGTTTAAAAACGTTCTCAAGTAAGTGAAATCTTTGTAATTTCTTATTGAGAAATAAATTTCTTTAACCAGAAACACCATACCACCAATAAGGAATTAATTATCCTTTCGCAATATCTGAACTAATGAGAGTTTATCTTCACCATGTTGGTCAGTGTTGATGTTATATAAGAATAATGAAACTCTATAGTAACGTTAAATTCTTTCCCCAAATATAAAGTAATTTTGTCAATATCTGTACGTACATGGATACCACTATCTAATAGATTCCTACCTATAATAACTGGTTCTGTAATTGAGTTAACAGGCACAACATGAAACAAAAAGGACACTGACGTGTTGAACTTCACCACGGCTCAGTATTCTGCGATTCATATTTAACGTTTTCTTTACCTATACCTTTAAGGTAAATTCAATCACAGCGCATTGTGCCCGGGTACTTTTTGACAAAGCTAAAAGCTACAAACGAACTAGCATATTATCTATTAATAAGAAAAGGAACGAGCTCACCGGATGATGTGGTTGTCCATACACGTAGCAGGTGAGACGGTTCGTATCACGACTCTTCGGTGCTGGTGCTCGATTCGAATTCTTCACTTCGGTCAAAGGTTCGTACTGCCACTTGCTTCAATCACTTGATTTTTGGACTGTTGTGCTTTAACGATGGCATGTGCCATTGAAGCGATTGTCATTATCAGGATCAAACCGTATCAGTCGCGCAGTTGCGGTGAAATTTGACGTTTGCGGTTAAGTGGTTGCCGGAAGTCGTGATAGCAAAAACTCCATATTTTGAATAGATTAGACGTTAGCCCACACTTCACTGTCGTCATTATTTTCTTCAGGTTTTTGCCCTTCGAATCCCAATTCTGATATCGGGATAGGCCCTCATCAGCGATATTACACTTGCACTTTGTAAGTAGGCGTGGATTGTCGGGCGAAGAAAATGGAGATACTAGTTACAGCACAATCACTTTATTTCACTCACAATGTCTTATAAAATAATCACCATGAAATAACCTGAAGGCAGAGGTCCGACATATTAAATGAAAGTATGAGATATAGCAGTAACCAATTCTTTTATTCCGACAGCTTGTTAATTAATTAAATAGATCGCGATAATAGCTCTAGGCGCTACGGCAGGCGCACCGGGCCGAGCCTGCTACAAGAATGATCCCCCTCTTCGCTGCGCACTAGCTTACATTAAGTTGCTTGAGAAGTGGGGAGAGTGGGGAGGTGAACGTCCCGCTTTGCACAGCGTAACTCGACCCGCTGTACCTACCGCTAACGGTGACGCCGACAAATATTTACTTTGTATAATATTATTATTATTTTAATTTCGTGTGAGGACTTAGTGGGTATTATTTCTAAATATTTTGTCTATCTCAGTTATTTCTTTTTTTTTTATATCTGGCAGTTTGAGTACTTAAAGCGGCCTACCCAAATGTCCTTTCTTTGGTATTGTTCGTCGAATCGTTGAGCTCCTTACGTTTTGAGTTGAGCTGCACGATTAATGACAAATGCGTGCACTGACTGGACAGGCCCACTCAAATCTGTATGGTTCTTTCCTCAAAAGACCATTTCAGACACCTACCTACCTACATGGTCCTCATATGATCTGTAAAATAAACAATGACATGAATACTTACCTAGGTATTATTTTATTGTTATTATTGTGAATGTTAAGACTATGTGGGTCATTTTATTTTTTACTTTTGTTTTTTTTTTATATTTTATTATCTCAGTTAATTTTAATCGTAACTTGGTCTGGCGGTTTGAGTAATTATGCGGCCTATCCAATGTCCTTTCTTTGGTATTGTTCGTCGAATCGTTGAGCTCCTTATGTTTTGAGTTCAGCTGTACGATTACTGACAAATGCGTGCACTGACTGGACAGGTCCACTCAATCTGTGTGGTTCTTTCCTCAAAAGACCATTTCAGACATCAATCCACATGGTCTTAACATGATCTTACCAAGATTATGTCTGGACTTTAAAAGAGACTGACCTCTGAGTTTGTTTCGGCTTTTCTTCTCAGAGTAGTCAGATAGGAATGCTCGCGTCACTGTACCGGTGGCGCGAGGCAGCGCGGGAGCGGGGCGAGCGACCGATGCAGCAACATATCGAGCAGCATCGGTTGCAGCTCCGCGAGGTCCTGGTGGCGGAATGGCGGGTGAGGCTTTCACGCCCTACCGCCGGCCTCAGCACCATCGAGGCGATCCGGCCAGTGCTCGACCGCTGGCTCGGGAGAAGGCACGGCTCCCTGACGTTTCGGGCGACGCAGGTGCTCTCGGGGCATGGTTGCTTCATCATCATCATCATCATCATTTATTGCATTCATGTAGTTTCGGTTTCGGGAAGTACCTGTGTCGCATAAACAGGGAGTCGGACGCCCGGTGTCACCACTGCGTCGACTGCCGTGAGGACACGGCGTGGCACACGCTGGCTGAGTGTGCCGCTTGGGAGGAGCCGCGCCGTGCCCTCATCTCAGAAGTAGGCAGTGACCTGTCGCTGCCGACCGTAGTGAGTTCGATGGTCGGCAGCGTCGAGTCCTGGGACGCGGTGGTTTCCTTCTGCGAGACGGTCATCTCGCGGAAGGAGGCTGCGGAAAGGGAGAGAGAGATCTCGACTCTCGACCCGGCCCGCAGCAGACGCACCGGGCGTCGGAGGAGGGCGGACAACGCCCTCTTCCGGCCCCCCTAAATGGGTCCAGGGGCGACGGATTCGGGGACATGCGTCGCCCCCCAACATCAGGACCCGAGAGGGCGGCGCGCGTAGTGTTCCTCGCGCGCCGACCACAGACGTTGCGTGGGGAGTACACCTCACTCCCCCCGCCCGAGACGGGGCCCGCGCAAGCGGGCCGGCACCAGCCGGGATTGTGGAAGAATAATGTGTTCCCGCGACCCCGGCGTAGGTGTGAGATGGAACACCGGGGTGGTTTTTAGTCAGTAAGAGTCTGACAGACCCCTCCGCCCGCCCCAGGGCGGAGGACATCCATGAGGATTTTCCACCGCGAGAACAAAAAAAAAAAAAAGAAAGTCAGATAGGAAACGCCGACCTCATCTAGTTTAAAAAAAAAATGTTTGACGTGTAAAAGTGTTTGTACAAACACACTTACAGAAATAAAAATCATTTATCATTTATCATTATCATTTATCATTTACCCCATCATTTATTCTTATTTTACTTTGTCACGTTATGCTGGTTATGCATAATTTATATAAATCCGTGAACTTTTGCTTGACTTTACACCTCTTACTTCTGAATTTTGTTTCTAGTAGTAACTGTAAGTATGAATTAGTTCAATTAGATTTTAGTCAATATAAAAAAAAATTGAAAAATATAAATTAAACAATTTATATATTTTTCCAATTTTTCTGTTAATTTTGCAGGTTCTACTTTTACTTAAATACTTAATTGCAATCTTAAACTTTTTTTAAATAATTTGACTCTCTAACCGTTCTGTAAATTGACATGTCCTATTTATGAAAGCTGGGTGATTTGTAACTCGGGACCCTTCTGTCACGGACACCTTTCTCTATTTAAGATTGTACATTCTAATAATCAGTGCCTGCAATATGATGTTGAGATAAATAAAGATGCATGATTACGATTATAGCGACTCATAGCAGCACCAGCAGCAAACTCGAAGAAGAAATATAACAAGCTAATGAGTTATTATTATGACTGACTAGGTGCGAATTAAGGAACAGCTGATGCGAAGATAACAAGGAATCACGTCGCCGAGTTATCAGCTGTTATAGTGAAGTGAAGGAATGGCGTAAACAGATGGATTATCCTAACCGTTATATTTTAGCTTTATAAACATATGAGTGACTTTAGATAATTATGAGGCTACGAATAAGAATGATTGCCACTAAAAGACTTGAAGATAAATGTAAACACTCTTTTAGTTCTCCTTGGCCCGACTTCGTCACCTGACTTCGTCCCCTGGGCGTGTGCAGTGCTACGCGAAGCTTCTTCAACGAGGCATCGACGATTCCTGCTGGAGCTGTCCCCGCTGAAGAACGCAACTGAAGAGCCTCGAGTTCGAAGTTTATTTTTGAGACTGTTCCTTTTGAAATTGAGACGGCGAGATCCTTGAAGGACCAATGTTAGCTCGGGGATCATCTAAAGCGTGGACTACTGTATTTAAGGCAAGGGTTTAATGACGAGCTTAATATACAACAGTACAGGACAAACAGCTAATAACGAACCTAAAGTAAGAGGAGTATCGTCCGTCGCGGTGAAGTCAGCAGAAGCGAGTGGTCATCGGGCCGAACCGTGTAGTCGCCGCGACGCGCTAAACACGCGGCCTGCGCGTGCAGACCATGCCCAATGTGTTGTGTTGGGTTCGATTCCCAACAGTGCCCATTCAACTTTGGATAATTAGAATAACAACATTTGAGACTCGAACGATAGCTCAAGACTTAAAATATTTCGACAAGGGATTCAATTCTTGGATCGACAGGGTGGAAGATCAAGAACGCTGCTAAGGAGATGTGCAAAAACCGGAACGGTTAGTAGCGACAACTCAGACGAAGACATTGAAAAGAACAGTAACATTTACCACAGCAGAGCAGTGACATAGAAAAGAGCCGAGAAACCAGCTGAACCCCGCTTAAAGATTCACCGATGAAGCTCGACTTGAGTCAACCCTGCTGCGACGTCGTTAAAAGATGCCCTCCCATAGACAAATATCACCCGCCTCTCCACTATTCCCATGCTTACGTTAGGGTGCATACCCCGTAGGCTCTTATTATCCTTCCTATCCTAAGGGCACGTCATCCCTACCATTACAGTGCCCCCCGGTCTACTCCTTGATATGCAATGGTATTTGTAGCACCATGAAGCATGAGGCTTCAGGGACCAGTGCAAATCTTGGGGTTCATTCGATTAATCGAGTCTGGTCAAACCACGCTGGGGTCGGTGCATTTCATTCATTCATTCATTCATAAGTTATGTTATACTTATAACATATGGCATATTGTATGTTCTAATGGATGACATTAGAGAAAGGAATTACACATGGAAAAACAATAGACCAAGAAAACGAAAGCCTGATTCAAGAATCTCAAAAGCATTGACAGAATTTGTTTGAGATATTAATTGTTATAATTAATTTCTTAGCATCTCATAATCTGGCATTTAGGGGTCACAGAGAATCTCTCAAGACAGGAGACGAAAGTTCTGGTAGGAATTCTGGTAACTTTATAGACTTATTTAAATTAATAACTAAATATGATCCTACGTTACGGTATCATATGAAGCGCATTAACGATAAACAAATTGCACACCATTATCTAAGCCACGATATTCGAAATGAATTGATTACATTGATGTCACAAACAGTTACTGATGTAATCAATTCATTTCGAAATGAATTGATTACATTGATGTCACAAACAGTTACAGATACGTAGAGTAAAAGAGGTAAAATATGATTCCATTTTACTTGTCTGCACCAGAGATTCTAGTCGAGTTGAAAAAAAGTTAGTACCTAATTTTAAGATTTTGTGATACGTCAACCTGCCGGTTGACGTATAATATTAGGTAGGTACTAACTTTTTAACACTAGAAGCAAACTTCATTGGATTTCTTGCTGTCACTGAGACGACTGAAGAATATCTAACTAATGCAATACGAGTGGCGGAATGGGGAAGGCAACTGTCAAAATGGCGCTGTCGTAGCTAGTTCCCAAAACAAGCCAATAATGCAAGGCGTAAGTCGGTTTTTATTAATTTTTGCGAAAATTATTCATTATTACGTTCCTAAATGCCCGAAAATTAGAGTCTACCATTTTCCGAAATACCCTAAACTTAGCAGATTGTGGCTTAAAGCTATTGGAAGATAATTATTTCAATTACAACAGAGTTCGAGGTTATGTCGGAAACATTTTAAAGAAAGTGATGACTAGGAATGAAGCAATATTTAAGTTTTTCAATTCTGACATATTCCCTATTGAATAATTATTGATATATAATATTGAAATCAATGAAAATAACGAAATGGTGGAATGAAACCAAACTCATGAATGAACACGAAACGGAATGAATGAACGAAATGTCAAATTTATTGTAGGCTGTAGGGACCTTGCTATGGTCACGGCATCTACAATTAGCTTTGACCGACCTTCCCCTTGTCGTGGGCAAGGATACCATAATGGTGCAAATGTGATAGGCATAAACAGTGGAGTTAGCAGCTAATTCTTCCGCGGTAGCAAAATAATTTTTTGGTTTTATTCAGAAAATTTATTTGCTATTTTCAAGATCCAGCAAACGCTGGGAGTTAAAAAAAGACAAATTAAAGCTTACCATAAAGCCTTTATCAGAAACAAGGTGGGAAAGCAGAATCGAGGCAGTAAAGGCCATACTATTGCAATTTGATGATGTTGTTGAATGCATTGAAACCTTAAAAAAGAACACGGAAGACTCTGAAACTCTCAGTGATTGTAATTCAGTTTTGAACGATATGTTCAGTTTTGAATTCATCATATCGTAACATACATGGTATGAGATATTATCGCGTGTTAATATTTATAAGCAAATTATGGCGATCTGTACAAGTCCATTCAAGCCTTGCTCTTGAACACTTGCGTGCTTTTTGTGACTGGATTAAAGAATATCGATAAACTGAACAATGCTTGTCTGATGCTCATCAATCTATTGACAAAAGCAGTTATGCGGCCAAGAGACTTGAAAAACAAAAGAGTCGCCAAAAAGAAAAGAATGTTCGATTATGAAAGAAGCGATGAACATAAAATAAAGTCTCCCAAAAGCAGGTCTGAAATAGATTTTTAACACCATGGTCACAGATATTATAATACCACGTACAGATCCTAATCCCATACAAAGAAATGACACCTCCCTAAGTCTGGCTATTGAGCTGGCAATTTTTCGTCATCAAAATGTTCAACGGATGGCAGCACCAGAGATTCACTAATTGCCAGAGACTGTCGTTTTACAACGCCATCTACGAGTCGACCTGCTTTTGAAACGTTTCGTGCCATCCTTTTTAAATAAAGCTTTATACTTCCGGTTTCAGAAAAACATGTTAATAGATTTCTTTTATATTTCTATGTAAAGAAATAGATTTAAAATAAGTTGTTTGATTTAAATTTGTGACCATAATGGTTATTTTGAAGACAGGACAAATTGAGTAAAACGCCATCTATTGCAAAGAGCACTAAACAAAATGATTAACAGATGGCTACTTTTATCATTTTTTGGGTTCGAATTGAAGTTAAAAGCTACGTTTATGTTTTTTTTTTTTAAACGAGTGTGAATAGATAAATCAGCAATTTACAAGGAAGTCTTGATTTTTACTAATCTTACTTTACCCAAAATTCTGCCGTTTATCGCTTTCTAATGATTGTTAATTTCAACTAATTATAAAATGTTCTAGTTGAGACCCCATGCCATGGTTGATTCCATAGTGAGCAATATGGATTCAAGGTTTAAATTGTTGTTTTTTTTTCAAAAGAGTATAATTATATAAAAAAATTGTCAAGATTTACACACAGTCCTGCGAGTGGGTGAATTATATGAAGAATTACAAACAATGGTCACAAATGTACCAGACTTCGCGAGACATGTGATACAGCTGCTTCAATACATAACTGATATTAATTTAAAAGAAATTTACCCAAATATTTATATTGGCAAAGTATTTGCATTTTTATGAATAACAATTTGAGAATCAATTTATTTTTTCTCTCAACAGAATCCGTCCTCTTGCGTCATCGATCAGGGGGCCTCGAAAAATATATCTTGCCCACATACAATTTAGTTCTTGCCCCGCCACTGTACTCTATTTTAATTATGTTAATGCTTAGTGTGTCAACAGATTTCTATGTATGTTTAACCCCTATGTTATAATTATAATAAGTAAAATATATTAGTCCAAGGGACACTTTGCTACTATTTAGTTGTATATATTCTAATAATCAGGAATTTTTTTAAACTTCGTAAACTTTCCAATTTAATAATAACAGGCGGGAAGCACGCTGCCACACAATTAAATACAGTAAGATAATAATTGCTCCCCACAAACCGATAGGAAATAGCTATCATTTACTTCTGACCTAGCAACTGACTTTTTATCAGTCAGATAAGACGTAGCAGTGCCTTTAATTGTTCACAAACATGATAAAATTTGTTTACTGCATATCTCGCCATTTAAATGTAATATACGTACTATAAGATAGACTGTAGTGAGAGACGCACAAATGAGCCGTGTATTGTGTCGAAGTGTGTTGTCCCTGCGACTGACAAGAGTGACGATGGCTCGCAACGCGTCCTCCTACCTCATTGACGATCCCAAGTATTCCTTCCTGAAGGAGTTGGGACTGCAAGAGAAGAATGTAGGTGTATTCAACGGTAAATGGGAGGCAAACGGTCAGGTGAGTTGATAACAGACTATTTGTTTAGATAAGGCAATTGAACCTGAATTAAAAGACGCAGTTGGCTTGTTTGCTATGCATAAGTGGATAAAGTAGTACATTAGTACCTACGTTTAAACTGCACATTTTACACATGCGCAAAATTGAAATTAACGAGCGATTTGTTTTCTAATTCAAAACCAATGATATATTAGTACCAAATAGTGTATAAACGGTAATATATCAAGTATAAAAAAACGTACTAAAAAGTAAAATCCAATATAAAAAATAGATGATACAAAAATAACAAAGTTTTAATTAAGTAGGTGCAAAAAGGTCAGGAAAAGGTAACTAAGATTTAAAATATAGGCAAGCTTTGTTAAATTTTGGTCGTTTGGTACCTACAGGTGTGATTACAAATCGCTCATCCACTAACTAAACCAATGATTTATTATCAAAAAGTCGAAGTTGACATTGCACAGTTGACAGATGCCACGAGTTCTCTTTTTGAAAGCACTACCCGCAGAAATAACGACCTACTTATTCCTCATTAGTTTCTGATAGAGGTCGTGAACGCCATTTGGGGAATGGACAATACCGAAGTATTAATTACGAAGACCTATTGACAGAAGACCGACAGAATTGACAATTATGTCGTTGAGTCTTGGTTTTGCCAACCGAGCTCAGGTTCAGGTTCAGGTGGCGGTGTCGGCGGTAGGTTTTTATCAGGCCATAATTGCGCTATTAAGATTAACTTGCTTATTAAAGTCAATTTTATAATCAGTGACTCTGTGCTTGGGTCTGGAAACACCCAAGACAACTCGTTAATGAAATCCACATAGAGTGGTACACTATCATCGACTAGTATTTGTATCAATTCTTTGAATCGAACGGGTCTCTGGTACTGCTTGGCTAAAGCCATGAAATACATTTCATGGCTTAACACAATGTCTAATTTATCCTGACAAAGATACTGAGCTCTTCGTAGCAGTAATTCTCTAGTATCGGGCCCTACTACAGTCCTTTTGTAATACGGTGAAAACTCACATACAAAGTCCTCGCGCCTCGTCATCCTGTTCACTCTTGCAAGTAGTTCGATGAACGGGTTCTGATCAGAAATACCATTCATCAATAATCTATTTAATTTATTTTTGGGGCTTTGGGACATTTTCTGCAAAAAGTTATAGGAAGGATCTTGGGGTGTCATTGGATTGTTAGAGAGATCAAACACTGTCAATTTATAAGCCGAGAGCAAATCAGATATTATTATTTCTATCGCTTCCTTTTGCAACTTGTTGTGGCTCAAATCTAATGCTTTCAGTGTGGAGATCAGCAGGACTATCACTTTCCTTCTAGTGAATTTAAAAGATACATTTCATTTTTGTGAGCATGACCTTAATTCTATTTGTTCAGCATTTTAAAAGTAGTTGGTACCTACATGAAAGAAATTATTCCACGAGAGGTCGCCACGTGTAAAACTGTTCTTCCACTCCCAAATATATGCAAAAGCTAAACCTGTCTTTTACTGAGCTGATTTCCTCCTAAATTCACTCGTTTGACGGTCGCGCCGTCAAATATCTCTTTAGCGAAGTGGAATCCACCGGCATCTCCAAGGTTGTGGTTCCAAATACTTAAGAATTCCAAACTTTGGTTAAGTCGTAATTCATTTTCTAACCGAAGCACTCAACGTCGTTAAGGAAATTAGAAGATTTAGAAGTGGAACATGGTATTACAAAGGAATTTTATATCGTTAGGTTCTATCAGAATAAAGAAATGATAGTCCTCTATGATGCAGCTCATTATATCCATCGTACAATCCGGATACCTATAGTTTCCTCAACCAAGGGCGGTAATGAACACATGCGTGGGCGTACAGTCCGCTAGGCCTTAGCTGAGCTTTGAATTTGTGTGAATGATTACCAATCGCATCAATGTGATTGCGCGCTGATCACGCGAGGGACGCACAGCGCCTTAGGCCGATTGCCAAGCAAAGGACGCGTCGCTATGTGTACTCACACAAATGCAATCAAATCAACCCAAAGGGAGGGGGGGGGGGGCGTCAATGATGACGAGGCTTTTTTGGGCTAAAAGAAAGAGAAATTATGTTTCACTATAGTAGGTAGGTACTTCTGGAACGCGTTTGAGTGCTCTTAGGCCAGAAGAAATAGAGCCAAACCTAGTTGCGATTCGTACTACGGTGTTCTTCTCACCAGAAATCTGAAAGTAACAATAATAATTAACAATATAAATAGTAATTAACCATTTTGCTAAGTGCGCCATGTTCTTGTACTAGATACGATACTGTAACGACTTGAGTTATGCAAGCATTGTATATTAAAATACACTTGGGAGCAAATAAATCGAGCCACTACCTTTTTTTACGTAAAATGGTGAATATTTTTGGGAATATGGAACGTATCAATTCGAACTATATATCGCCTAAAAGTTAAGTTAATAACCTTAACAATGAGGGTAAATTATTGAATAATAACCTTATTGAATGATAAATTATTGGCTCTGCAAGAAAAATGGTAATTTTGATAGAAAATTTAGTAGGGCTAAAACAGTCCATAAAAACAATAAAAAACAAAATTATTGCAAAAAAAAATATTCTTAATAACTGGTATTACCCCCCCGTGCCCTGATGCATTCTTGTAGCCTATTAGTCATCGATCTGATCAGAGTTACGATGACATATTGTGGTATGTTCTCCCACTCTTCAAGCACAGCGACTTTAAGCTCGGGAATGGATGAAACAGCGGGAACCCTGGCTCGGACTCTCCGTTTTAGCTCGTCCCATAGGTGTTCGATCGGGTTCAAATCGGGACTTCGTGCTGGCCATACCATTTGTTGAATCCCGATCGCAGACAAGTATTCCGTAACGATCTGCGCGGTATGAGGTCTCGCATTGTCATGCATAAACAAGAAATTTTCTCCGACAAAACCAGCATACGGCATTACGTGGTCTTCAAGAATGTCAGTTATGTATCGGTCAGCTGTTAATCCACGTCTACCACTGCCATCGTTGGCGGGGTCGACGAAGACAAGTTCCGTTTTTCCGTCTAGAGAAATTCCTCCCCACACCATACAAGAACCACCACCAAAACTCACAGTTTCTCGAATGCAACATTGGGCAAATCTTTCACCAGGACGTCTATACACTCGGTTTCTCCCGTCATTGCTAAAAAGACAGATTCTTGACTCGTTAGAAAACAAAACTGACCTCCAGTCTTCTAACGTCCAATTAATGTGTTCTCGAGCAAACTCCAAGCGAGATCGGCGATGAGCTACAGTCAATTTTGGGCCAGTTGCTGGTTTGTGTGATGTTAAATTTCGTTCCTTTAGTCTTCGTCTCACTGTCCACCTACTGATTGCGACACCTCGAACGTCACGTAACGCTTGCTGTAGCTGAACAGCATTAAGTCCACGGTCGCGCAACGAATTGGTTGCAATAAAGCGGTCGTCACGTTCTGTTGTTGCCCGTGGTCGGCCAGTTCCAGGTCGCCGAACAAAAGCACCAGTCTCCAGATACCTGCGGTATACCCGCTGTACCTTTGAACGACTCAAATGAAGTCTGCGTGCCACTTCACGTTGTCCGTGTCCAACCTCAAGTAAAGCTACAACTTGGGCAGCTTCCGTCGGTGTAGTATCCATTTTATCAGGTTATTTTGATTACACAGACACAGATAAAGACAACAATAACAAGTAATATGGGTATGATTAACAAAAACCTCAAATTTAATCTTTTCTTAACAGAGTACAATAAAAATGTCATAAGCAAATTAAATGCGATAATTTTAATCTACCCTTTAAACTTTAATTAAAATGAAATTTTGACAACTAACTACCCTCATTGTAAAGGTTATTAAATACCCTTTTAGGCGATATATGTTTCGAATCGATGCGTTCCATAATACCAAAAATAATAACCATAATGCGTGAAAAAGGAAGTGGCTCGATTTATTTGCTCCCAAGTGTAGACCCATTTCAGGTCAGTTTTGTGTAATTGTATGTCAAGAATTCAAGATAATTACTATTCTCTCAAATAATGTACCGAGTTGACATTGCGTCAATTATAATAAATCTGAAATATGAGTCGGTACATAATTATCTACCTACCTATCTCTGTAAGTTGGCGTGCCCATACCTATGTAGGTACGTGCTGCTGTTCTATAATAGCTTTCAAAATTCTGAACTGTAGGAAACCTAGGCTGTTTGGTATACTTACAGGAGAATACAGGTAATAACTATGTTTGTGTCCAATTTAGAGTTCTATGACTCAGTTTGGTAGAAGCGCAGGGGGCAGGGCAACTGCACTCGTATCCCCGCCTAGCTGTCTCTACCAAGACTAACGGACGAACCCAAAAACGTATCTATCTCCAATTTTGGCGTACTGGAGATAGAAAAACCTATCAATCGCTGATTTTAACGTCCCAATAAAGCCAAAGTATGCGTATAACGTTTTGACAGCTATTTGTTTGACAGGGACAGATAGAATTGTACTGTCTATCAACAGTAGCGATCTGTCTAACGGCCAAACCCAATAACCTATGACAGATCGCTACTGATCTATGTTTTTGATAATCAAGAGGAACTAAAACTTTTATACGTTTCTTTTTTATTGCAAGATTTGATTATTTTATTAAAGCAATCTTAGTTAAATGATTGGTCTCGCTGAGCTCGCATAAATCCCGCACTAGACAAACAATAGCTCCGTAAATGCGGCAACTCATTGTTGTAGTGTGTGTAAGACATCGCCACTTGAGATTTTTCAGTTGACATTGAGAACTAGTGTGCGTGAAGAATTGTGTTACCAGTGCTCAACTGTTACCAAAACTAATGGGAAAAATTATGCTGTGGTCTATTAGTTAAGTTATAACTTAACTAATAGACCACAGCATATTTTTTTTCAATACATATAGCTCAGAAAATACTGAAAATTGAACAATATATTAAAAGCGAATGTATAAATATATTAGTTTATATGTCAGACGTTGGTTTCTTCTTTAGAAAAAGGAAGGTATGTTTTAACTTTTTTTACATACAACGAATACTTTTTTCTTTTTAGATCAGGTTCCTTGGGGAAAGTTGTTCAGTTTCATGGGTAGAATCACCCCTTGAAATAGTTTCAGCTAACATGTGTACACCTTAAGTGTATAATATAGATTACAAAGATAAACATTAAATTATTTATAGAACTAGGTTAAGTATACAATAACTAGGTTAGATAAATGAAATAGGATATATAATAAAACACAAAAACAATAAATTCACATTTTAAAAATCTCAACCACGGGAATTAGACTTTTTCTTGTATACGCGGCAAAATTGAATGGCGTGTAGGGTTTATGTTATTTTATGTTGAAATTTCGAAATTATACGATACTTATTGATGGTATGTGATCCCAGTGTACTTTTTTTTTCTTGTAGTATTATTGTTACACAGATTCACTATGCAAACTGACATTTTACTTCGGATTATGCCAAAAATTTAATAAAACAATCGGCACGTGCACGTGACAGACAGCTTGCAGTGTGACTGGCTCGTGTACGCCGACTTCGGCGTGGTATTTTTTGCCGCATTTAACAAGTGCGCCGGCGGTATCCAGTCGAGCGCAGCAAGACCAATCATTTATCTAAGTTTGCAATATAGGTTTGGTGATTATGCCATAAGATCGAAAATTTCATATCGTAACAAACTGGTCCACAGATAATCAAGTCGTTCAGCCCGGCCAATGGTAAGATCATCGCCGAGGTTCAGGCAGCCAGCCCGGCCGATTATGAGGCTTGCGCCGCCGCGGCTCAGGACGCATGGCACACGTGGGCGGAGCTCCCGGCGCCCGCCAGAGGAGAGGTCGTCAGGCAGATAGGAGACGCTCTCAGGGAGAAGCTGCAGCCTCTCGGACAGCTCGTGTCTTTGGAAATGGGTAAGTTAAGCTTATACATCGCAAGTTCATTTTTGTCTTTAAATTACTGAGCTAGTTCTCTTGTTTCGTATCGCCACAAACTATAAGCCAAGCTCATTATGCTGTGAAAAAAATGCAGCCAGCAAGATGTTAGCGGAGTTAACTGCCTAATAGGCCTACATTAGACGTTAACTTACATTCGAGCATCACCAATCAGTCAATGAAATTTTTTTAAGTGGGTAATCAGTGTTGATTAAGTTTGTTGACTTGAATATTATCTTAGACTAAGTTGATAATTTTTTACCTACATTTTATAGATAGTAACTCATATAATTATTATTATTAGATATCTGATATGGAAGATAATAGTTAAGCCGCCAATGTTGAAAATATATAAGTAGGTAAGTACACATACATATGTAGGTAAAAAATTTCGGATCCGTTGCTATGTAAAAACTGAACGTTACTTTTTGCCGTAGACGTATACATGACTAGACTTTGATGCTAATGTTTATCAAGACCTACGATGATTATTTCATACTCTTGACAGTTCATCGTAAGTGCCAACGTGATGCTACCTATACCTACCTTAAGACACACTGATACAGACTGATCTTTCACCAACCGAATAAAAACCCTAAAGATAGAAGTGTAGTTCAACTTCTACCCACCCACCTCCACAGGAAAAATCCTCCCCGAGGCTATTGGAGAGGTGGTAGAATATATCCACGTATGTGACTTGGCCCTGGGCCTGTCGCGAACCCTGCCTGGCACCATTTTCCCGTCGGAGCGACCTGGACACGTGCTAATTGAGAAGTGGAACCCTCTCGGCGCTGTCGGCATCATCACTGCCTTCAACTTCCCCGTTGCCGTGTTTGGCTGGAACAGCGCTATTGCCATGGTAAGGATTTATCTATCATACCCATTCAAAGAACGTTAACGAAGCAAAATGAGTAGATATTTATATGGAGCATAGCAGGTGGCGTTCTGTAGCGAGTTTATGTGTACCTATTTATAATCATCACGATATTAGTTTACTTGTTTTATTTTCGTTTCTTATGTATTTCGTATACATATATGTATTTATGTATCTATTCGTTAGGATATGTTAATATGTATATATCTGTTTATATACACACATCAAAAAAGTCTAAGCAACCCATACAAATTTCAATTTTACAATGTGTTTTTGCATTAAATCCTTAGTATTTCTTATTTATATTATTTTTTAATGCTTTTTTTTAAATTAAACAACTTTTTTTTTAAATCTTAATTAACAATAATTACGAGTAAGTACTGTAAGTACGTAGTACAAAGTAAGGTGCCTAATCAAGTAAACTTAAACTAAAATTAAATGGTTGTACAAAAATTGTATAAATTAATACAAAGTGCGGCCTCCTCTGTTATTGAGAACTTGCATTATTCATAGAATCGATGAGACTGTTAATGTTATCCTGCGGCAATTGCTCCCAATCAATTTTTTTTAAGTCCATCAGTTGTTGGGTGGTTGTCACTCCATCCAAGTCCTTTAGAACACGTCTCTGGAGCATGTCCCATGCATGCTCGATGGAGTTGAGGTCTGGCGATTGTGCAGGCCAAGGCAATACCAGGATGTTTTCCCTTGCTAAGTACTCCCGTGTGTACAAAGCTGTATGCGAACGCGCATTGTCATGCATCAACGTGAAATCGGAGCCATACCATAACTGTTCAGCCGTTGTATGGATGCACCTCCTGAACGCACCTCAGTCTTTCAGTATTTCCACGACGACGCGCGACGGTACACTTTTACCCTTCTAGTATCAGGCTTGAACCCAAATCGAGACTCATCGCAAAATAACATTTTATCCCATTGTTCCCGGGTCCATGTAATGTGTTCCCTACACCATTCATTTAAACGAGCGCGATTCATGTGACGTATCGGTGGGCACCTAATTGGCCGTCGTGCTCGTAGGCCATACTCATGCAGTTGATTTCGCACAGTTTGGCAGCTAACAACAACACCACTTGAATTTTGTAGCCTTAAACTTATCTCTCGGGCGGTTAATATTGGCTGGCGTCTTGCAGTCAGTTGTATGTATCGATCTTGCCATGTGGTTGTACACCTTCCTCGACCTGGGTGTTGCTCAGCAGGATCTCCCGTGTTAGTGTAACGCTGATGAAGATGGCAAATAACTCTTCTGTTGACACCAAAATACCGAGATACCTGAGATTGACTTCTTCCCGCTTGCAACATCTCTACAGCTCTTTGCATTTCATCTGCGTTCAAATGACGTCGCTCCATGACGTAAAAAATGTCTCAAAATCCAAATTTGTTCAAAACATTTTTCAAATTATTGTTTAATTCATAAAATTAATACAGAATACTAAATTTTATTATGCAAAGAAAACGCTATAAAATTCGAACAAATGCATTCGCTTTTGAATTAAAAAAAAAATGCTACTCGTTTTTTTTTTACAACCAGCCAGTATGTCCTCTAGGTCAAAAAAGTTTACATAGGTATTGCCTACTTGGTAAGAAATGATATAATAATTGATTAATAATTTGAAATAGTATGTGTTGCTTCGACTTTTTTGATGTGTGTATTTTAGTGTAACATATACCTACTTATTTCTTGCACTACCGACAGCCTCATTTTATGTCAGACATATCTCCGTCCATATTAAGTTTGCCTGGAAGAGATCGTAGAAAGCGATAAGGCCGCCCACTGTTTTTGTTTTGTTTTGTAATTTTGTGGTGTACATTAAAATATATGTTTATAAATAAAATAAGGAATCTCCAGAATCCAGATTATCGTATTGTGATATCCAACAGTATATAACTTTATGTACCTCACTAAAGAACTTCTAAGAGGTAATGCGAGCTAAAAAACGAACCGAAGATTTTCTTCTTGGCTACTGAGTATCTGTCACTATTAACCAAAGAGCTGTGACCCCATTGTAACATTGATGTAGTTACTTAATCTTTTATCGTATCTTGAAGAGACCAAATGGGCAAAAATATATTTTTATCACAACTGAGTTCTTTTACAAGGTTTTTGCTAGAATTATTTATAGGGCTAGATATTAATCGTATAGAAATTAAATACGCAACAGTTCTTTTTTATATTTTTCTTCCAGTGTAGATAATTCATCGACAAGTGTTATATATGCGTATACCTGCCCTCTGAATTCAATGACCAAATCATCTAACATTAGTCCCCTTGAACCTTCACCAGTTCTTTCCAACGAACTACATAACAATCATTCCAGGTCTGCGGAGACGTCAGCGTATGGAAGCCATCAGACACCACTCCTTTAATCGCCGTAGCCGTTACAAAGATTGTAGAGGGCGTTCTCGAGAAGAACAACATTCCCGGCGCCGTTGCCGCTCTGTGCGTCGGCGGTAAAGACATCGGAGAGAAGATTGTGAAAGATGAGAGGATGAAACTCGTCTCCTTTACTGGAAGCACGGCTGTTGGACAACAGGTAAGGCCTTCACAGCTATATCTGGCAACGCCCAAAGGCATAGTGTCTTCCATTTTCGAAGGTAGCGTGGTTTTCAAGCGTATCGTAATACGTAGCGTATACTCACTAAACTACAGTTCAAATGCTTAATGTCAAATAAACCACTTAACATAAAGTGAATAAGAAAGACGTTAGTGGACGATGTCGAAGCTAGATTGTAATGTGAAAAAAGTTTCACCGTGTGATACTTCTTGTAAGATAAATCTCCGAGCTTTAAGTGACCGAGAATTTTTCGTTTCATTCAAATCAGACCAAAACTAACTGTATTCCTATCTTTAGGTTGGCGTGGAAGTCCAGAGACGTTTCGGGCGCCACCTGCTGGAGCTGGGCGGCAACAACGCCATCATTGTGAACGAGGACGCTAACCTAGACTTGTTGCTGAACGCTGCGTTATTCGCGTGCGCAGGCACCGCGGGACAACGTTGTACTACCACTAGAAGACTGTTTATTCATAAAAAGGTAAGATTAGTTGCTAAAATATGAAAATAGCCACCCAAAGCCATACTATATATTATAAGTTTTACCGCAGTTCATTATTTGTAAACGAACTGTTATTAATTTGAAAATAATAAAAATTCGTTATTCGTAAAGCAGTTGAGCTCCAAATGGCACTTAACATGAATTCCAATCGAATATGACAGGGTGAGATCCATTTCATCCTAAATTATTGGACCAGTCGGAAAATTTGTTACCACGAATTTAACAAGACCACATAATATTATGAAGAATAATGTTTAGTGTGGATACCCGCTAACTCAAAATAAGCCAAATTGATAACTTCAATAATCACCCACCAAAACTTCGCAGGTATATAGCCAAGTCGTGGCTCGTCTATCGAAGGCCTTCGCCGGCGTGGTCAGCAAGATCGGCGACCCCCTTCTGTCAGAGACCCTGATCGGGCCCCTCCACACACCCGCCGCTGTTGAGGCTTACAAAAAGACTGTTGCCGAAGTCGTCAAGAAAGGAGGCAAGATCGAGTTTGGAGGAAAGGTATGAAGTTATGAAATGAACCCAATTAACTTACTGCATGAATCGTCTCTTTTAAGGATCTAAAACAGCACATGTTGCTGATAATGTAACGCCAAAAGTACATTTTGGGAAAATGAGACTTGTCGAGGTCTTATCACGTCAATTCATATATCTAACCTTTTTTGGCGTCCATTTTTGCCCCATGTTATTATTTGGACTTGAAATCAGTGCGAACGAACAAATACGGTTGGGAGGTGAAAGTTGTGTCAAAAAACTTCAACAGACAGTTCCTCTAAAACGAACATTTTAATTTACCAGGTTATGGACCGCGAAGGCTACTTCGTAGAGCCGACCATCGTCACAGGCCTGCCCCACGATTCTCCCTTAGTGAAGACCGAGTGTTTCGCCCCCATCGTCTACTGCATCGAGATCCCAGACCTGGACACCGGTATCAAGTACAACAATGAAGTAGAACAGGGCCTGTCTTCCAGTCTCTTTACGGAAAACCTTGGAGATGTCTTCAAGGTACGTTGAAAAGAGGTTTCAATTTTGTAATTTATTGATTAGTTGGTTTAAAAGACTACTTTTTTTTACTGGCCATATTGTGCTACGGATAATAAATGCTCAAATATCCAAGCCCTTGGGCTGCTCAAACCATCCAAGTAGCAACCTGAAGAATTAATGTTATTTTTTCAACCTTATGAGAAAGTCCTTAAAATTTAGTTTCATTTGTTATCGTATTAATAATTTTTGTCGCCATTTCATCAGTTTGAGTTTTCGGGCGTTTCTAATCGTCTATTTTATTCATCTAAGAGATTATTTTTAAAGATTTTTCTATTCTACAGTGGATCGGCCCCCACGGCTCAGACTGCGGCATCGTAAATGTGAACATTCCTACCAACGGCGCAGAGGTCGGCGGCGCCTTCGGAGGAGAGAAGGCCACGGGAGGCGGTCGCGAGTGCGGCTCAGACTCCTGGAAGAACTACATGAGACGCTCCACAGTCACCATCAACTACTCCGGCACCATCAAGCTAGCACAAAACATCAAATTCGGCGACGAATAGACACAGGCAGGCTGGCAGGGTAGCCACTACAAAAAACTATTTTTATGGAGTAGGTAATAATATCGAAATATGTTTATAAGTAATATTGTTATTGTATGTACACAGTATTTAATTTACTGAATACCAATATTTTTGTTCGGAATTTATATTCTGTATTTTTATTGTTCTGTATGATACTGTAAGACTGACGAATTTAATAAAGAAATAAAATATGTTTAAACCATTTGATAATTTTAATTGCCAGTCCATCTTAGCTATTTTAAAAGATTTAAAAATTTACATTACACAACCTTACACAAAAGTTAATAAATACCTAATAGATTTCGAAGTTCTGTACATAATAAAAAACAAAATTGTTTTAAGTGTAGACAATTTTTTTTTTTAAAGTTGAATAAATCATTTCATTACACCGTCAAAAGGCTTTCGAGTTTAATGGAAGAAAACAGTGTTCTTGCTTCCTGTTATTAAAATGCTATACATAAAAGGCACAGTATAAAGTAGGCTGTACATTTCTTATGCCTGAATACAATTCTGTTGCCTCATAATTAATTTACTTAATGTGGATGGTATACTCGCCAAATATCAACAGCTATGTCCATAGAATGTTGCTTGTGGAACCTATATGTAGCCGGCAGATGATATTTCATCTCAGCAATGACGTTGCCTTTCATGCCCCAGTCTTTAATCTTCTTTTGTATATGTCCCCTGTAAAATTAGATACTAAATCAGTATAACTAATGAAGATAAATCTTACATAATTGTTGCATTTCAAGTCCATCAATGGAATTTAAACCTTACACCATAGAGATAAGTCACATGAAGTGTGCTTGTGATTTACAACGACTATAGCAACATAGTACAACTTTGTCATAGATAAATAAAAAAAACCTTGTGGAAGACTTGTGCAATGAGTAGACACTGTCATAGCTGAGGTAAGTGCCCATTCGGAGAAACTTCATGTCAATTCCAGCATTGTTTTTTGTGCCAAAAGGTGGGTTCATTAACACGGTGTCAAAGTAACCTTCCCATCTGAAAATATGAAGGTAACAACAAACTGAATATAGAAGAGAGCGGCCTTTACCCTGGGCTGGTTTACTTGGTCTATGATAGATTTACTGAGGTCTCAGGGCAGGGGTGCCACACACAAAAACTGTTTTTAGACTCTGCTCAACAAAAAATTCAGGCAGATATTTTTGAACAGAGCTCAAGCATGAATCTAAAACTAATTGATTTCATTCTATTCTGTGCTTAAAATCTAGTTTTTATCTAGTTTTTAGATTCGAGACATATATTGTTATATAAAAAGTATTTACAATATGGATACCTGCATACTCTTGAATCCAGAAAATCGCACTGTACTGCATCAATGTTGGTCATCTCCATTTCGTCGACATTTTCCTTGAACACCTCTAGCGCGTCGTCGTCGATATCAACGGCAGTCACCACACTAGCGCCTAGCAACGCCGCGCCGATACCCCAAATGCCTGGACCACAGCCAGCATCTAGGACAGTGCAGTTCTCTATGGCTTCAAATTGTGTCTGTAACAAATATAATAAAGGAATGCTTACAGAAGTATGGAAGTATGGGGAGGCAATTGCCCAACAGTGGGACATAATAAGTTGAAAAAGTACAGATCGGCTAAATTGACTAGTTTTTGTATGACTGAATAATATGCAATTTGTTTGAGAATTTTATTATTTACCTGAATAGTGTAAAGAGCAGTAGCAGCCAGATGGGCTGGTGTCTCATATTGTTCATATTGAACTTTTGGTTCTGCAAACCCATTCAGGCTCTCTAAATGCCCTTGTAGGGTCTTCAGTTTCATTACAGCAGACATTACTGCTACTACTTATTATCAAATCTGGGTAGAACAGGGAGGATCTGGTTTCCAAATGATGAGTCTTGGGAGACGAAGAAGCCACAGGATGTAGCGTTTGCGTGCTGTAATGCTGCTCTGTGACTTGTGTTCACTATGTTTGCTTCAGGCAGTTGAGGAAATCCCTTGAAAAAGAATTGTATTATTAATTTACAAAAAAAATATTTTAATTTTCATCAACATCATGTCAGCCGAAAGACGCCCACTGCTGGACATAGGCCTCCCTCAAGCATTGCCACATACACCGGTCCTGTGCTTCTCTAATTAGGTTTAGTCCAATAGATTTAGAATGCACAAGTATTATGATATAATTTCTGTGAAAAAGGCAAACTGTTTTAATTTCAAAATCAAAAGCAATTAATTCAAATTAAGCTGAGAATCAGCACTTTTCGAACATCAAAGTTACATAAGACAGTCCCCCAAAACGCCCGCCCTTCACCACTTCTTTAGCTGGGAAGAAGAAGTGGCGCAACAAACTCCCCAGCAGCACAGCTGTCTGTTTGGTTAGAAGAACTGGATTATATACAATAGTAAGTAATTAACAAAACATTAAATTTAATTAAATGCCATATGTTAGCTAGCAACGCCAGCAAAAAAAAACCTAGAAAAAACAAGCATAAAGGTTAATATTTTTCGAAGTGGTTTTTACTTTATTATTAGATTTTTTAATTGAATTGCTTGTACATCCTGATCATCATAATTAATTTGCTTTCTTATAACCGCTTATTTGTGTCATCAATTTAATGGTGACTACTTTCGGACTTTTACTTACAGCAGTAGCAGAACCTGGTGGGATAGAGCACATAGGCAGCTGGCTAACAGGGCTGGGCTGTGTCAGAGATATAGAGGTAGCGGTCAGAGGAGTCACAGCACCTTGCTTCAAGAGCATCTGTTTCTTCAACTGCAGCTCTTCTAATATCTTCCTATTTGTTAGCTCTGCAAAGCAACAGGTCAATGTTTTTGTTTAAAAATCTTATAAATTGGTTGCATTTTAAAGGTTTAATAAATAATAACCTAACCTCTTTGTGCGTTAGGCTGAGGAAACGCCATCTATTATCTTGCTGATGAAGATTTGTTCGTAGACAAAGACATAAAAGGATGGTAAATGTCTGAATTGATTTGGTATGATCTAAATAGAGATCTGTATTTTATAAATATAAAAGACAAGTAAAAGTTGAAAGTTTACATTTACAAGGGGTGCGTTCCGAGTTAGACCATAATCGCTTAGGCTTGTTTAGCCGATACATCGACATATCGATGCAAAATATTTTAATTTCGAAAATAGTATCGAAAACGATATTTTTTCAAATTTGTTTTATTACCGTTTATGACATTTATTTTCTCAAACGATTAGTAATTAGCGGTGGGTAACTCCGGAGGTACTGATCCAAAGGAGCCGGTACCGAACGCGGATACGTAAACCTTATTTATTCCTCACAATCCTTACCGGCACCGCGGTACCAAATGATTCCGGAGCGCGCGTTCACTGTTCACTCTCGTTCACTCGCTCAAGTCACTCGGAAGTACTCGGAACACGTCGTATCGCTCTAACTAACCAACTGTTCAATTCAAAATGTGCCAAATGATCCAGTGAACCAAATGAATAAAATGTTCTGCGAAACCGGGGAACCAAAATGAGCGAGTGAGTGCCGGTGCCAAACGGTGCCAAAGGAATAAATAAGGTGAACCGGTACCGGACCCGGAGTCGGAATAAGTGAATCAATTCACTTGCCGGAATAAAGATTACCCACCGCTATTAGTAATCACTTACAGAGAAAATACAAAAATGTAAACAAAAATAACCGATTAGCGTTTTTTGTAGGGTAGATTTTTAAAATGTTAGTGCAGGTTGTATTTTGTGTATTATATTCTGTTTATAATAACATAATAATTTAGCCGAAATTCAAAGCCACATGACAGCGGAGATGTGAAGAGCAGAATTTTTCTACTTTCACTACCAGACAAATACTGGTTTGCCTGAAAAAATAATTTAGTTTTGAAAACATTAGAATATTGCTATTTAGCTTGTGATATTTTCAAATTTTACCTAATAATGAAGAATAATGATTAAACTACCTTCGTTTTATTAAGATTCGCATACCTTAACATATTGTGAATTTTGTATAAAAATTAATATTACCTCATAATGAACCGAAAACTTCTGAAAATTTGCCCGATACATCGATAAATCGATATTTTTTTCACTTCCGACATCCCTATAATCGCTGACAGCGCTCACTTTTATAATTTGCGTTCCGATTTATTTAGCACGATTATGACAGCTGAGAGCTGTCAACAATCCACTCACAGTGATATGGCATGGTCGGCGCAAGATGGCGCATGTCGGGTGTAAGCGCACTCAAATCGATTACAGCGCAATTCGGAATGCGGCCTCCATTGATTCTCGTTTGATACTATGACAATGACATTGACACCAGTTGACACATCAACATGCTAGATTTCTTTGACATCAAATAAAAACACAAGGCCAAAACTTAAACGAAACGTTATTTCGGCAAAATTTTTAAGTTTTCACAAATGTCATAACTTTGAAATGTATTACAAAAAAGGAGACGCGAGACTGAAACCGTATTCTGATTTTACTGTACTTTATTACCGTACAATAGCCAGCTGACTGACCGGAAGTAGTGTCATGTCTGCCAACTATCCACATCCGGAAAAATCGTATTTTCCGCAAATACCGGTTATGAGGTATTGTGTATTTATTGACCAGATCGTGGTGGGCTACAAATAGAAAACCCCTTACAATGCATTGAATTTTCGATGTAAATTAAAAAATCTTATAATTATTTTATGCGTTCATTTATTTACATTTCGATGCACTTTCCTAAACAGATGTTATTTGATTACTTACGGGTCATTCAACTTGCCAGTCTCATGTCTGCTCGATACAGACAACGTGCTATACATAGACTACTATATATACTAGTGCTATAATTATGCCACAACTACACGAATTACGATCGGTTTTCGGGACCCAGAAAGTCCCATTCCCATGCTTTTCCCATGTCAACTTGCCTCATCGATCCTTTTAGGGAGGACTGAGGTTTCCTCATGGAGGAACTAGTGTGATTAATAATAATGACTCAGTTGACCCGATGACTTATTTAGCTCTAACTTTTAGAAGGTTAGCCGCAATTCGTAAGAGGTAAAAGTATCTTTCTTGGTGAGTCATCAGCATTGCTGACTCAGCGGCACTATCATCTGTATCACCTAGTATGGTGTAGACAGGTGTGCTTTTTTTTTGTGTATGGCATCTCATAGTTGACCTTGAGAGGTCGTGACTACTTAACCGGACTATCCTGTGGCTGCCTTAAGCGAACTCAAAGCCTCCAGGCAAGGGCGAAAAACTTACATTACTAAGCGACTGCTCGCTAAGGGCACCCCCTGTGGGGTACGGACCTCGGCTTAGGGCGTCGCTGGTGGGAGGACAGCAAGATGGGACAGGCTGGATCTGATTTAGATGATTATTATTATCTAGGGAATTTAAAGCTACAGGCTCAGTTAAGGCGCGGGCTAGCACTTCGTCGAGCAAGGGTCGCGGGGGAGGCATGGGGGTGCCCCTTAACAAGTCGGAGGCCATGGTGTTTCATGGCCCCCGGCGGGCGGCGCCGGCCGGATCACACATTGTCGTCGGGGGGGTCCGGATCGCTGTCGAGCCCACCATGAAATATCTGGTATTGGTGCTCGACAACCGGTGGGACTTCGGACCTCACTTCCGGCGGCTGGCGCCCAAGTTGTTGGGCGCGGCCGGGGCGCTGGCAACGCTGCTTCCCAATCTGGGGGGCCCGAGCGCCGCCTGTAGGCAGCTCTATATGGGGATCGTGCGATCCATGGCGCTCTCTGGAGCGCCGATCTGGGCGTCTGACCTGACGGCCGGCAACATAGCTGTCCTGCGCAAGCCGCAGCGGGCGATGGCCGTCAGAGCCATTCGGGGGTATCGCACGATCTCCTTCGAGGCGGGTTGTGTGCTGGCCGGATCCCCGCCCTGGGACCTGGAGGCGAAGGTGCACTGTGCGTCACTGTACCGGTGGCGCGAGGCAGCGCGGGAGCGGGGCGAGCGACCGATGCAGCAACATATTGAGCAGCGTCGGTTACAGCTCCGCGAGGTCCTGGTGGCGGAATGGCGGCTGAGGCTGTCACGCCCTACCGCCGGCCTCAGCACCATCGAGGCGATCCGGCCAGTGCTCGACCGCTGGCTCGGGAGAAGGCTCCCTGACCTTTCCGGCGACGCAGCTGCTCTCGGGGCATGGTTGATTCGGGAAGTACCTGTGTCGCATAAACAGGGAGCCGGACGCCAGGTGTCACCACTGCGCCGACTGCCGGGAGGACACGGCGTGGCACACGCTGGCAGAGTGTGCCGCTGCTTGGGAGGAGCCGCGCCGTGCCCTCATCACCGAAGTAGGCAACGCAGAGTCCTGGGACGCAGTGGACTCCTTTTGCGAAACGGTCATCTTGCAGAAGGAGGCTGCGGAAAGAGAGAGAGAGATTTCGACTCTCGGCCCGGCCCGCATCAGACGCTCCGGGCGTCGGAGGAGGAGGGCGGAGAACGCCCTCTTCCGGCCCCCCTAAATGGGTCCAGGGGCGACGGATTCGGGGACATCGGTGGCTCCCCAATTCAGGACCCGAGAAGGCGGCGCGCGTAGTGTTCCGCGCGCGCCGCTCACAGACGTTGCGGCGGGAGTACACCTCACTCCCTCCGCCCGAGACGGGGCCCGCGCAAGCGGGCCGGCACCAGGGCACCGGGGTTGCGGAAGAATCATGTGTTCCCGCGACCCCGGCGTAGGTGAGTGATGGAACACCGGGTTGGTTTTTAGTCGGTAAGAGTCCGACAGACCCCTCCGCCCGCCCCAGGGCGGAGGACATCCATGAGGATTTTCGAACCAGAAACCAAAAAAAAAAAAAAAAACAAGCAATCTCGGTTTGTGTTTTTGCACTGTACTGGTGGCCCTACTGCTCTCCTGGATGAGAGTTATGTGGTCATCGGGGTCGGTGAGGACATGCCTGGGACGGCGGACATGACTAATGGTGGAGGGAATATAACTAGCGGCCCTGACAACCAGAGGGTTGCGGTGATTCGCGGCGGTATCGAAGAAACGCTTTAAATGCGTTTCATAAACTGACGGATAGTGGGAATCCTGAGGTCAACGTGGAGGATTTCTTTGCGAACGTACCAGGTTGAGCCTGTAATCCTACGGAGGAATTTGTTCTGGAGGGTCTGCATTCTATTGAAGCGATGGGGCTTGGCGTGCGCAAATACTGCACTGACATAGGTCATGATCGGGCGAATGCACGCTGTGTAGATACGCAATTTGCACTTCAGTCACAATTTGCTACGTGCATTTAGGACGAAGTGGAGTCTACCTAGAGCGAAGGCTGCGCGCGAGCGAGCCGCCTTAATATGCTCTGAAAAAGAGAGGTGTTAGTCGAGCATCACACGTAGATATTTGGCTCGCTTCTCCCAAGCTATCGGCTTGCTGAAAATGGTGATCGGTCGAGGGGGGCAAGGGCTATGACGCGGCTTCGAGAAGAAAATCGCTCGACTCTTGTCGGGATTTACTTCGATTCTGCACTTTCTAAACCAAGCGCCAAGCTGGTTGAATTGGGTTTGGAGAATGCGAGATATTGAGTCTGGATCGCGGCCGGTGTAGTAAATGGCCCTGTCGTCTGCGAACAGAGCCAGCTGCGCCTTACTACACTTGGGCATATCGCTGGTGAATAGAGTGATAGCGAGAGGAGAAATCACAGAGCCCTGAGGGACTCCTGGACGCGAATGGGATGGGGGGAGGATAGCGCACTTTCGATGCGATAACGGAAGGTGCGGTTCGACAAAAAGTCCCGTAAGATGAGCACGAGAAGATCTGGCACACCGAGTTGGTACAGCTTATATAATAAGCCGTTGTGCCAGACTTTGTCGAACGCCTTCGCTATGTCGAAGAAAACAGCACCCGTCATCAAACCTCGTTGGAAACCGAAGATAATGTGTTCGACGATACCGTAGACCTATTGTACGCAAGAGTGTTGAGTTCGAAAACCAAACTGCTCGTCAGGGATGAGGCCTTTGCCATTGAGCAGACTGATAGGGAGACAGGTGAGCGCCACCCTTTTTGTATTTATATTATAGTGTCGTTAGGTAACAGAGGGGCTCAGGATCGCGGGAAATTCGCAAGAGAAACCGTGGCCAGGGCATGGGCAACTGAAGGAACATGGGTGGGTTTTAGTCAGTAAAAGTCCCTGTCCGTCGCCCTCCCGCTCCACCCAGAGCAGGAGAAAAAGTTAACAGAGGAGCAATTCCAGTATTTTTAAGAACGTTCGCATTTTATTCTGTCTCAATCTGTCAAAAATACAATAATTATACACATTTTTGACATTGATACACATAAGATTGCGACTTGAATTTGAATGTTTAAAGTACGAGAATTGGCCTTCAGGTTAGGAATTAGAAAACCAGGATTGATTTTATATAAAAGCATTTATTTTAAAACAATGTAGGTAATAATATAATTTCTGATTCTTGGCAAAACAGTCTCACATAAGCAAGTCAACATTTGGCCTCTCTTAAGAATAAACATAAGACTAACATGCGCTGCCATAACTCACAAATGAATAAAACTGATATATCAGATAAATAATATAAAAGGACAAATATAAAATTATTTCGTACATCTACATTGCAGTTAGCATTGCATCTTGGTTGAGCAATCTTAGATTAATTTGTTTATTAACGTAAATTATTCTAAATAAAAGGGAACATTAACATTACTAGAATTGACTCACAATATTAGCATATATAAAAAAAAACTTCTACTGTACCTAATTAACAGTTTTCACAGACGCAGACATTACAGTCCACAATGAGTTTGTGGTTCAATATTGATAAAATTTGATAATAAATGCACAACAAAAATATAATTTAAGTTGCCTTTGTCTTTTAAGTTTATAAAAATATATAACAATTTAGAAATAATTATAACAGTTTTCTTCTATAAACAATTTGGAATAATATTGCACAAGCTCAAAGCTAAATTATTATGTGCATTTTTTCATAAATACTATAAATATAACAACAAACCAACACAACACTTCGTAACTCTAAATAATTAGCTTTTATGACTCGTCTCTAATGACACAATTAAGTTTAACCATCGACAACTACAATCGTTTACACGGGAACAGTTACAGCTTGGTGGCTTTGGACGATCCTTATTATACTTAATTTTAGAGGAAAATTCGATCTTGTCAAAATTCTGCCGCCACAGCACATACCATGAATGTGTTCCTACAACTAATCTAACTAATAGAAAAAATAATATCACAGGCAAACGTGTCAATTTTACAAAAGTGAGAATTTTATACCTATTCACATAGGGCTCGGCATAACCTACAGGTTTTGTTACTATTAGTAAGCTAGTCCTACGACTGATTATGATAGCTTGGAGTATTGACAGTTCTGATTATAGTTGTCGATCTAAATCCGTAATTTTAGTTTACAATGTGGTCAGTTTTACAACAAAGGACCGATTTTATAGCGCCGTAAATCCGACAATTTAATTTCCACCATTGCCCTAATTTATTATATCAAAATGGTACGTCTAAGGAACTCCAATGAGGAAATGTTCATTTTAATTATCATATTCTACAAGACTAAAAACTAAGAACCGTCAACCGCGCGAATAAAGTGACCACATTGTCCCTCACCACTACCATCACCGAGTGTTGGTTTGTTAGAAAATATTTTCACAGCACAGGAACAAACACATTCTGGACTAAATAAAATCTGAAAATGATAACAACATTTGTTTTTAAAGACTAGCACGTAATTTTGGCACAACGCTGTGTCCTCTCAGAGCACAGTGGCATCGATGTTGTTCTCTTTATATACAAAAGTTCAAAGATTTTGCTCAGTGAAAACTAAGGGCCGAGTGGGCCGGACGCGGCCGAGGGGCGGACGACGTCGCCACGCCAGTCGCGACTTCCGACCGAGTGCCGCCCCACTCCACATCATTACATCTTTAACGCTTATTAGGGTTTCACAAAGCTTACTACGACCGAGTATCGGGAACAATGTTATTTAGATTTCAATTATTATTTAACAATAGCAAGCAAAGAAAAAGTACATACTTTTAATAATATTTGTGCCCAATGTGTCATGTTCGATGTATCGTTTTAAATTTATTTATGAAACCCTAAATTATAGTGACCGATTGTATCGTTCACATGATATGGACAGCTGCCATTACAATCATAAAATGCAAAATAATGTATATTAAAATTTAGTACAAAATTATCGTAAATAATTAAAAAAAACTTATTTGAGTAAATAAATTCTCTTGTTCCATTGCTCATTCAGTGCTATAAAGGTCAGAGTGTAAAAATAACTGTATTCATAGCTGCGGAAGTTTGTTCACGTAAAAAGACATTACCCTGTCTCACATGGAGGTTCATTTATTTTTGATGATTTCAATTTTATATTTAAACAATGAATTAAAATAAAATATTTATCAAAACTATTCTAGGGAGTTAAAGTATCCAGTTCTCGGCTGTACGATGAAGTACTCACGTTTATTTTTACACCCTGCCTCAATGAGTATTTTACCCCAACGACACTCTAAAATCCAAACAACAGTACATATCTAACACTTTCCCTGTATAAATATATTATAGTCTTGTAAAAGAAACCTTCGGAACCTCATAGGTCATTAACACTACGTGAGAAATTACACAAGAGCTTTAGGATACAATATATTGCTACGAGTTAACTTATCATTTGGCACTAAATTAACATATTGCATCTCGAGCATTCGTCACAAATATATATACTTGCAAATCCTTTTAACTCTCAATTTATGATTTCTAAATGACAATTAAATTTTCATTTACTTCTCTAATGACATACTTTTCATTGGGCCAAAAATTTCCATGTTCTATTTGAATGTGTTATACTATAAACGAAATACAATATTTCATATATTGAGCAATCTATCCATTCCCTTCCCACTTTCAAATACCTAAAGATGTTTTAGTAACGGGAATGTGTGCTATACCAAACGTTAAAACACGAAATTAATAGACAAGACGCGTTCTCGGCAAGTAAAATTTGGCAAAATTGAGCATTAAGACTTTCAATTGGCATCGTAAAATATTACATAATAGTAAGATTTTACTACGTAGCACTGCGTGACTACTTATATATCCTAACTCTGGTAACTGTAACTTATTCATAGGTACACCAATCTCTTACAGTTGACTGCTAAAGATGTGCAGATAGTGTACTGTGTAGTGTGTACACGGCTCAGACCACAGAAACGGCAACTATTTGTACATCGACCACCGTTACATCGTAGCGTATCATTCCAGTGCAACGTTACATCTGCCACTAGTTCATTGCGGATCAGACCGATCGACAGTGCATCGTATAGCAGTCTACAGAATTACAAATAACAATCCCATAGTTGGCTCGCTCCGACTTATTAACAATTTATATCAATGAGACTGCCATCCCGACCACTGTCGCTAGCCTTGCAACGTGTAACCTGCCTGTTTCTATGATCTCATGCTAATTGATTATGTTCTTTGTACAAGATGTACAAAATAGTGAAAAAATTAAGTATTACAAATTGATATGACGTAAACGTGAGACTTTATCATTATGAGAATTTAGTTATTGTTCAAAAGAACTATATAATATGACCGTGGACTTCTCAAGAGATCTTTCCAATTTCCTAACTACATTTATAACAACTTGGTTAAAATAGTATTTAAAAATGAAATAAATCGTTCTTTATCAAATAATAGTTATTGCTTTTTTGATATGATAATACACCTGTGCGCAGATGCATACTAGGCCGGGCTGGCCGGCGCGCGGCTCCGGGCTCGGGCGCGGCCTGCCGCCCGCCTGCCGGCTACTGATTACCTCTTACGTCTCCTTATTATACAGACTGACTGTACAATAGTATAATTACGTTATAACTCTTAAATGTATATTTTAAAAATATGACTGCTTTATATCCATCATGATCACAGCTCTCCAAAGACTTAGCAATATCCAAACCTTGACGTTCCAAAATAAATTCTTTATTATCATTTACACCTATAAAACGAAATGACTATAATATCTATAAGATAGCTCAAAAAATTATGCCATTTTGATATATTTACTTTGCAATTGCAACGGTCCCTCGTACAGCACTTAAATGCTTCATATACAAATTTTAACGTAACGTTGAAAATGACTCGATTTATATTTTAACATAAAATATAGAAAGCAATAAAACGACTGACTGATGTCTACATTTTTTTTTTAGAAATAAAGCGGCAGTGTTTGCGAAAATTCGTGCAAATAGAATCTAACTACAAAACATGTCTTAGGAACCTGATAAATTATTGCTAGAGCTTCGGGCACGACTCCACTCCCCTTCCTTACAAACGACAATGCATCCCCGGCGCGGCCGGCAGATACATAACGAGATAAAATCTTATCAGTAGCCAATAGAAAAATATCACCTAAATAAATATGAATATTTTACACGGGCAACTCACCGCCGTCGTTCGTCGTCGCGACGCCGCGCAAATAAATATAAATCTTTCCAAACGATCGACGGGAGCCCGTCGGCGAGCGAGCGGCGCGCGCGTCGACCGACGAACGCGCCTCGAGAGCGACGAGTTTCTTTATTTTCTCTTCTTTTTTGGTAAAAAATAACAAGATTATGAAATTGATATGCAACACCGTGGCACGCGGCCATCACTGCGCCTCGCCCCCCGCGTCCCCCGCCCCGCCCCCGCCCGCGCCCGCGCCCCCGCCCCCCGCGACCCCTCCCGCGCCCCCCGCGCCCCCGGCGCCGCCCGGGCACCCGCCGCCTGGACCCTTCGAAGTCTCGCTAAAATAAAAAAAACCGAGTGTCAACATAATATTCATTATCACATTCAAATACATAAACAGGATATCACAACCAAAGCATCCACTACATACATAGGCAAGTTGCGCTATCGCCGGCCAGGCTTACATGACTCTTCAATGAACGTGCCCGAATTGACGGGCACCGTATCAAACCACGGGGCTTAAGGAGCCAATGCCCGCATCCTGCACGCCGCGCCCCCTGGTAACGATTACCCACTGGACGTAACGATTACCCACTGGAGGATATCACAATATTATCACTAGGTTTCTTGCCTTGACGGTTTCAAAGGGATTTGAATAGCACAAATTGCAACATACTCCAAGCAAGCAAAGCTTAGCAAAGTAGCTAATGTCCAGCAGATTTAGGGAGCTGATAACAAACTTTTAATTAGTCCTAGAAAAATCAAATACCTAAATAATCAAGATCCTGTCCATCCTCATGGACAATTTTGCCTTAACCAAGCTTTGATTAATGGAGTAGTTGCGGCGATGGCACACATTATGATTTTACCTCGTAATTATACCTCCTAAACCGAGAGGGCAGTGCATCTCTTTATGCCATCTAATAGACACACACACAATATTTTTATCTAAAATTCACAATCTATACAAGCTACAAGGATCCTTGGCGAAATAACATACATCATATTGTACAATTTTCCAAAGCTTCTGCAGGTATACTTACTAGTTAGAGTATGAGGAGCGCGCACTCCCGCCGGGCGCGTCCACGTCGCAGGGCGGGGGCCGCGCCGCCGCACTCAGCAAGTAATTGGTGGAGTCGCTGAAACAGTTCGACAGCCTGCTACAAATTGTATTACTGCCTCGAGTGGCGCGGAACAAGAATATATCAATTTTATTTAATTATAAAAAAGCCATCGTGGCAGTATTAGTAATGTCTTAATATTATAGTAATTATCTCAAACCTTATAATTCAGTCAGAAAACAGTTAACAAACTGTTTTCTGACTGAATTATAAGGTTTGTCGACATTTACGTCAACCCTTTTGCATCTTTAGTACTACCACTTAATTTATCATTGAACATAAACGTGAAAAACTTGACAAGATCGTTAATTTAAGAGCATTGTGAAAGTTTAGAAAGCGTTTCAAGAACCTATGCACATCCTCACAACGAGATGCAACAAAAACATGGTCATCCAGCACCCTAATTGCGTAACATATTACGACTAATCTGTTTTATTTTGACAGTTCAACAACATTCACAATTATTTACATTGTTGATCAGATTTTTTTATCGAGCTTATGAAGCAATAGATTAGCAATCTGTTTCAACACGATTCAGATTCCGATTGATTGTATATTACGCAATTAGGGTACAGTTCTATGCATGGAAACGAAAAGCTACCCCTAGACTATTCATTTTCGTTATTAGCAATTTGATATGGTACCGATTTTCGCCATTTGGCTTACGGAACCCTAAAAAAATATCAATGAATCAAATAGAATTCTCAAAATACGATAGATCAGGAGCACGCAAAGGTTACTGATAACTACAAAATAGATCATTGAATTTAAACCAATCTTTAGTTTAGTAGTATTTCCCATTACAAACATATTTTTTTATTCAACTTCAAACCAGCCTTATATAAATAATAGGTACTGTATTTATTATTTTCCAACCCTATGTTTGTCGTTATTTAACTCATACTATGGTATACAGCTGCATCTGCACGGGTAGTATCACCGTAGAAATAGAAATGAGTTTTGTCGACGGAAGATTAGACATAATGACAGATGAATAAAGGGTATGTCATTTTGTCTATTATACCGTCGACAAAACCCGGTCATACTACGCGAGCTGGTTAGACTGGAAATAATTATTTCGTCTGCAATAACTTTAAAGAAATGTCATTTTGTCGATTCTATCTGTTATTTTGTCTACTCTTCGGTCGACAAAACCCGGTCATGGTACGCGTGCTGGTTAGACTGGAAATAATTATGCCGTCTGCAATCACTTTAAAGAAATATCATTTTGTCTATTCTATCTGTTATTTTGTCTATTCTTCGGTCGACAAAACCCGGTCATGGTACGCGTGCTGGTTAGACTGGAAGCCGACACTATTTAATTTAACCTTTGCAAACAATCATGTCGTCCGCATTCACTGTAAAGCATTAAATGAGCTATTCAATAACGTTTGCAGAATTTCGCCAACCTTGAGTTAATCGAACATAAAAAACAAAAACATTTGGTCTATTTATAAGAACCAATACTGATTAAAAATATTCCTATAGCCAATTAAAATGATGACGGAGTTACGCCCCATGATAGGATGTAGAACTAAATGTTAAAGGGCATGCAAAGTATGCAAACTTTTTGGACAATGAATATATTATGTAATAATAATGGGTTTTTCTCGGTACAGAGAGAGCACTGTTTTATAAATGTTTTTCTACATTATATTCTGCATTAGTTTACATAATATTGATGTTTCAAATGAAAAGACAAGATTACATTTGCCATTTAAATGAGCAATCCGCATTTTTTTTTCACTTTTGATTATTTGTTATCTTTGTATCTAGTACATCTGTCACAAGGCCCCTAAATAGAGCCAATCAATCTTCTTAATATTTACAAGTATATAACTATCAGCCTGTAAGTGTCCCAACGCAGGGCAAAAGGTCTTTATACATAAAAGTTAAAGCATTGATAAATGGTTGTACAGAAAAATAACTCTTTCATGAAAAAATATGATTCGGAAGCTTTGCGGACATTTTGTTTTGTCAAGCTTACTCCATAATGTAAATAAAAATCTCATTAAGTAAAAAGCGCAATTACGAAGCCGTCACTGACGTATTCTGTTTATAAACTAAGTAACGTTGTACAAAAATAATTGCTAGGCAAGGACTTTAATTGAAAAAAAAAGTGCTTTAGTACAGAAGCGTGCAAAAATACACGCAAAATGTTATGTTAAGAAAACAGGTAAACAAAAAGTTGGAACATTGAGCTTCAATATAACCGTAACCAGAAGGTTCCTAGGTTCCTAGGACAAAATGATCACAATGACTGGGATTACATACAAGTGACTCTCGGCTTTGTGAAGCATCATTTAACACCCGTCATACCTTACAAGAGATGATTACTGAAGAGGTGATTCGACTAGTTCAAAAATACTATAATACTAAAGTTTTAAGTTGAAAGTCAAGGGGCCAGTTCTGGCACCCAGCAGCCACGATAACAGGCGGGACGCACGCTATCTGAATGTTATGTTTAGCATAACGTACCAGCATGGCGAAAACATGTCAACACTGTCTCGTTAATAACATGATTCAACCAATATCATTGTTTATTTGTTCGAGGCATTCTCAGATGTCATGTCGTAACCTAACTACTTATGGCGATAAGCATGGCACACATGGTAAAGCGATAACCTCTCGTACGTTTCTTAAGATTAATCAAAATTAAAGTGTATTTATCATCTACTACAGTAGGTACCTACAGTCTACTTCAGGTCAATATACCAATCATCGTTTGTGCCATGCACATATATTTAAGGAGATAATTATGAGTACAGAAATTACTGGTCCACTACACTTTTGAACAAGTCGCCAGTTCAAAAGGTTTCCTGTTTATTTTTCTAACGTTTGTAAAATATAACCGTATGTTTCGATTCATTTATTACGTGATAAAGTCCCGAAATGTTTATGTGACTGATAATTATAGCTCAACATTGTCTTAACATATCACGGGGACAAACAAAGGGAACAAGATAAATATCAATTCAAAGGATAATATAATTATTTTACTAAATAAATAACTAAATAATAAAGCAAGCTTGCCTTGCAATCTCCATGTCCGCCTGTATTGACGCGGGGAGTCTGTTGAAAATTAAGATATCAGAAAACTTGATAAAATCGCATTCCAACTTATTTCTAACTCTTACACCGGGTATTTTTTCCTCATTACCAAGCAACCTAAATTTTTATTCAATAATTTTAGTTTTTTTTTAAGTTAAAAAGCTCCTGTTATATCAGTTCAAAACCTTTTGTAGTAAGTTATAGGGCTATGTTATGGAAATATACTAGCAGACGTCCTACGAGCTACGAGCGTGAGACGTGTCGTCGCATGTGTAAGTTCACCTGGCGGTCCTCATCCTGAGCGCGGCGCAGTTCTCCTTGCACTTGTAGGCGAGCACCTGCTTGATCCGGCTGACCTCCACGTCGGGGAAGTGGCGGCTCACGTACGAGATGAGAGCGTGCACGCGGCGCCGGTCCAGTGGCGGCTTCGTAGGACGGGACTCCTGCCCCGCGCGCGACCAGCGCTGCCCCGTCACCGAGCACGTTGCCAGCTCGATCGGCGAGAACAGCGCCGCTGCCAGCCCTCGCGTCACCTTCCGATAGTCGCCCCACTTCACACCACGCAGGAGCTCCTCTCGAATCTCGACGCCCTCACCCAACTTTATCTAGAAGATAATGCACAAAATATTATCTTTAATCCCGAATGACGTCAAACAGAGGCTTGCAACGCAAAGCTTGACATAATTAGTTGTCAGACAACTCTGTGTAAAAATACTGATTTGGGAATCGAACTCCAGATCGGTACCCGGTTCCTGTAAGATAGTCAATAGTGTCATGTTAAAGCGTTATGAGTCAAGATCCCATACCAGTGAGGTCCTTAATAATGTTTTGTGCAGAACTTACAAGTCTGGGCGCGGCGGAGCTCCCTCGCTCGTTCTCCCTCTTGATGACGAAGGGCAGCGCGCGGCGGTGCTGCTCCAGCCACACGGCGTCAGGGACCGGACGATTGCGTCTACCGTCCCATCTCCCTACAGCTACACGACACCACACAAAATGTTAAAGGCACAAAAACGGTTCCTACGCTAAATTGAACAAGGATGAATGGAAATATGTTGATAGATTGTTGTCTCATTAGAAAGACCGACTCCTAATCAATTTATAGCACGATAAGTGATAGGCGGCCATGGCACTAAATTATTAAATAGCTTGATAAAAAATATTTGAATTCCAAGGTTTTTGTATTCAAGTGAAATATCAAGGTCAACTCGAACGCCGCGACACAACTAAAAATCACAAGTTCTTCGCAATACTTTATTTTTTGATATTTAGTAAAAAATACATTGATGTATGTACACAAGTTTAATAATCTGCACAAAGCGAATGTGCAGATGAACGTAATTACATTTTATTAATTTTCACATTAAAGATAGACAAATTAGCAGTCGGTAATTGCTTGAAATACTAAGTTTGTAACAGTAAAACAAAGGATCGGTGGAAACTAGTTAACTATAGACAAAGAACATTTGATTGACCATGGTTTGAAAGCGGGACAATATTATAAACAAACCTGAGGCGGATTCAATAAAATGACATTAATCACCGACGAGTACATTAATGTATTCTTAATTGCAGTAAATTATAAAAAGTGTAATCATTCTGTATTAATGACATCAATAAACAGTACTATAATTTTGATAAAATTTCTAGTTTTATATAATTTCTATTTAAGTTCAGCAGTGTGAAGAGATTGTTTTTTTTCTATACATTTATATTTTTCATTTAAATATGTCAATAATAAAAGCTGCGCCTTAACTTAGTAATTGGGATTAAAATTATTATTTAAGAAAAGTGCTTTTTAAAATTACTATTATTACTACGTATAAGCGATTATTTTAGAGTAATTATTATTGCAATCAACTTTCGTCCGTAATATTTTAAATATTAAACACTGTTAAAAATAAATGCAAGATCGAATTTTGGAGATCATGGAAATAAAGTCACTTGAGATCACACATTATTCCAATAAGTTTATAATTAATTTTCAAACGATAAACTAATATTTTTACTCACAACCCTAATCATACCTTTAAGAATTGTCCCCTCTAAATGCTTTTATTACAAAATGACTAGATGTGCTTTTTTCATGGCAATCATTTAATACATCTACAAAAAACATTAAAGAAATAACCGATCAAAATTTAAAGTTATATAAAAATATAAGCAATAAAAAAATCCCTCCTCTTATGTTCTATGTTGTTATAATGTTGATACAGTGCTGTGACACTGGGCTAGTAGGATCTATGGCAAGTTGTGGTTCCAACATTATAAATAGTAAACTACTATTTTGTTTTTTTTTTCAACATATGCTAACGTATTATGAAGCCAAATGTTTGAGCATTGTAACTGCTTCATATCCTTATTAAAATATAATTATTTACTATTTCTTGCTCGCAAATGGATTAGGGTGCCCCAGCTATTAGGAACCTGTATAATTGTTAAGCATAAAATGTGTAACACTTTTCTGAGAATTTAATAGATTATAATTATGTTTTATACTCTGACGAGTAACAATAAGTGTTAGTACTAAAAAAACGCGAGGATAAAGTCTAATAATTATTCTTCAACTAATAATCTTCATATAAGATATGGGCACCCCTTGCAAGCCAATCCAACGCGCATTGGGTCATATTAATAAATCATGATATAATTTGTTACTGAATATTTATCATTGTGTAATAAAATCGATCGAAAGCCATTGATTTAATAGAAAAATCAACTGATTATGTTTATGTGGTGAGCATATCAACAATGCACAAGGTTTTGTATGGCAACATAGCGTGGCGTTCCACCCTAAACACTAATATATTGTAGTTATGTATCATTTTATATACGATTTTTGAAGACTTACTATTCATTATATCTGAGATTTTGTACAAACTATTTACCGGGAGCCGTCCAATCACTCAACAATAACATTGTGTAAAGATAAAACTATTGTGTATAAAAATATCACTATTGTTGTTCAGCGCGGGCTTACGGACACTGAAAGCTGCGTACATGAGTCCGCGTATTCGACAAATAAAACGGATATGCTCGACACTTTCCGTCTTCTGCAGTACAAAAAAATTATACTCTATTATGAAAATACACCTATTACTTATATATTTCTATCTCAGACAGAAAGTGTCGGTCAAAAGTGGATAACGTGTATAATGTATGTATGTATAATAATTATGTAACCAGTAAATAACCTATGTTATGTTATGTAAAATCAGCACCGGTCGCAACTAATGCTTTAACAACAATCAGTCTATTGTCAGAAAGGAAGGTACAGTATGCGTCCCCTTAACGAGCTTCAATTAGTCACTTAACCAGAACCCTTATCCACCATGCGTCAATGTCATACGATCACTTTATGACTAAAATGTGGGTTTCCTATAGGTATTTAATAACAAAATTCCCCTTACATCTCGGATGACGCAAGGGAAGAACTTGACAAAATAATCGTTACCAATATTCTGAACTGTTAGAATATTAAATGATCAACATTACTATTATTATTGCTATGTTAAACTATTAATGGAGAAAATATCTTCCTATCGCGAAATATGAAGTACTTAAAGAAACTCGTTAATGCGACATATATCTGGCACTCGGTATATTATAGAAAGGCACACAATAAGCGGAGAGGTGTGACGGCAAATAGGCCCCCGGCGACACTCCGATCACAGACTAGATATATCTATTGACAGTCTTCGTTACGACTTTATAAGCCACATCTTCACGACTTACGCCATACGAAGAGACACTACGCTACCTTCAGATTCTATTCAGTGTGTGACATTATGTAGCAGGGGATTGCTAACTAATGGTGTCTTTGTTGGAGGAAAAGAACTAAACGAATAGCTAGCGATTAACATTCCCACGGATAAATGGGACCATATATGGGGGATGGGGCAGTAATGGACGTAGCCGTAGCGTCTCCTCGACGGTTACGTTCCTCTCGCGTGCGCGTAGAGAGAGCGCGCGGGTGCCGCTAGTGCCGCTACTGTTGGAAGCTCTGGGCGGGCCGCAGCGCGGGGAGCGGCGGCGGCTTGAGACGCAGGCGCGCGGGCGGGTGCTGCGCCAGCGTGTGGCGGCGGAGATACAGCGGCGTCTTGAAGGAGCGGCCGCACGTGGCGCACGCCACGGGCTGCGCCTCGTGGATGAGGCGCACGTGCTGGCGCAGGTTGGACGCGTTGCTGTACCGGCGCCCGCACACCGCGCACTGCACCCCGCCGCCCGCGCCCGCGCCCCCGGCCGCGCCCGCGCCGCCCGCTGCCAACAACACCAGTTCGCACTGCGCGGTCCACGAGCCCCGCCCGCGCGCCTGCCGCGTTGGCGCCCGCGCGCACCGTGCCACCCCAACACCATATTCAAATGCTAATCCTATCGCACTACTTCACATCGACTATCACTCCTTTTAATGAGATTATTATATGAAGGATTGCATCAGTAAGTGAACTTAAAGTCTATATGAATGGATCTTTAACTGTTCCCTAAATGATGTGAGTGGACAATGTCTACAGAGTTTATTAAATATCCCTACTGTTAAAGGGGCGGTCTTTTCAAAGGGAAATTATTGATAGGTGTTAGCATTTGAATAGGATAACACTAGTGCCAGCCATTTCGCAGGCTGCGGCACTCAGTGCGAGTGGCACGGTGGGCGCGGCCAGCGCGGCAGAAGTACGGCCGCGGTCGGGCCGCGCGTCGCCCGACACCCGCGCGCCTAGCCACCTGACTCGACAGACTACGAGATCGCGCGCGCTCTCTACTACGACCGAATTATTATTTTTCGTCAATTAAGCTAAAAGGTTCGCCGGGGGCGCGGCTGTCCGAGTCGACGTGTGCGTGTGATAATGACGTGATTGTGAACAGAAAATGAACATATTTACCTTCAGCATTCTCGTCTCGCAGTTCCGTGGTCATCCCAGCCATCAGATCCATATTACCTGCGAAAATAATTTAAACCATCAATATCTCAATACTCCTCATAGCTCATAACAGTTCCAAATGTATTTCTACAAACCCTGCAGTGCAGCAAACGGATTCGCGAGCGCGTTGTTCTCGTTGTAGTAGATCTGCGGAAAGTTAGAACGCTCCTCGTCACTGCCTTCTTGTTCCATTACTTCCATTTTTGGTTCCAAAAGATCAGTTGCATTGAATTCTTGACTTTTGTCTGTTCTGTCAGGGTCTCCGGGGTCCATGAGAATATCACTCTCTTCATTTTTCACCTCAGGGGCTTCGAGATCAGTTTTAACCCTTAGAGCTGGGTAATTGGGAATTTCTCTATAGTCATCATTATTAGGCCTCATTTGACTAGAAGTTTGAAAAGGAGCTTCTTCATTGAGATTGTTTCTGGCAACATCGGGAGAATTTCTCGTGGAGCGACGACTTGTGTTTTGTTCTTGGTCTTCAACAGCAGTCGTCTCGACATTTTGGTTTGCGGCTTTGGAGGAGGAGGTAGAGTGTGACGGCTTGGCGCTGAGCAAATTACGTAGTTGGGAAGGAGGTGATTTTCGATTCACTTTCTGTAACAGTTGAATGAAGAAGGAGGGATTTAGTATGGGGACATTACAATATTGTCTGTAAGAGAATGTATTGTGATAAATTACTTTATCGTTGTGTTGTGAACAGTCTGTGAGGCCTCGGATCTGCAGCGCGTCGGCAGTGCGCAGGAAGGCACTGAGTTGTGCCTGCGCGATGTTCACCTGCCCCACGTACATAAACTGTAGCAGCGCGCGCACGTGCGACACCTCGCAATCGCGCATGAATATTATAGGGTGAGGACATGGATTGTTCTGAAAGTAACAACGTAGGTTTAATCAACAATAACGGCCGTCATCGAAATAAATAACAGAATTATGTAACTGTTTTTATTTAATCAGTTTAACTTCATAAATTCTCATTACTAAACCTTATCCAATACACCCATAAAAACTGCTTTTGCCATTCAAAACATGACATATTTTTAATTGAAATCTGAATAAAAATAAAGTACATTGACCAATCATATTAGTTTTATTATATTATAATCAAGAAAATAGACATCCATTGTTCATATACATTATAATAAGAGTTCAGCAGCTAAACACTATTGCCGTCTCTATCCTTTAAAAAGAGAATGACAATGACAGGTAACGTTTATCAAATGTTTATGAATGTCAAGTTTTTTATGAACAAGGGGGATAATGTTCGAACTTTGGAATCAAAAGGTTAACTTACTAAAGTAAAGCGTTCTTTTCTTATGTTGTGTTGAGAAGACATAGATACTTGCTTACTATCTTTGTTTAATAATTGTGCTTGATTAAAATATTAGCTCATGCAATGTTAGTAACTAGATAAGATGTGAATAAATTGATAAAATGTGATATGAAAAAATGTTGACAGAGAATATCAATACTTGTATAATCCTAAATCTTAACCTAGAAATTAGAATGTCTCAAAGTAAAGTTATTTATAGACTGATGAAACACTCAATGACTATTCACCCTTCCATTTAAAAGGAGATTTCTTGTTGAACTGGATCTATTTTCAGACTTTTTTCCCTTTGTTTAGTGCCAGTAGCTACTGAAGATATTTTTGTCCTAAATATCACTGAAAGACAGTGAAAGTCAGGATAAAATATAAACCCATTTCTTTTACTTCAATTTGTAAATGGTGCTACATAAACTTCAAGTGTTCTGGTCACCATTAAGGGCAAAACAGAAGGTAAAAGCTATTGTATTAATGAAACTATGATTTTATATTTGGTTAAGATACAGTTATCATTAAAACTAAAATTAATTCTGAATGGTGGTACCTATCTAATTGTAATGGTTAGATGACCACAGCCTACGACATCAAATTAACAATTAAAGTTCAATACAACAAACTTATGGCAACAATACACATTGTAATAACTTAATAATTAACAAAGATTTACCATGTGTATGTAAACAGTTGCAGTATGGATTATAAGCAATAAGAAATGGTTATTTTATGATGCTGGTGACCAATTATTTAGTACTATTTTATTTTTTGGTTGTACCACAAAATAAACCATTGGAATAAAATATAGAAAGAGCTGATAGTAATGTACTGTGATGTATGGCTGAGAAACTTTCATCATTAATGTGGCAGGTCAACTTTATTCACATAAAAAGATTTCAGTAACAATGACCCCACAGTTATAGCTGAGTGTTACAAAACCATATTTTAATTTAATAATTAGGCAAACATATTCATTAGCATGAACTGTAATGGTTACACTATGTGTATAGAGAATTCATTATATATACTTCCAAGACAAATGTAATCTATAGCCACAATGGTAATGAGTTAATTAGAAATTGTGAAACAGAATTTTAAAGTAGGTACAAATAAATGAAATCACGAGTACTTAACCGGAACGCGAGACATGGCATTTGTAAGTAGATCAAGTGTTTTATACATAACAACTTTCACTAGAGTCATTGTAATGGTGACACATCAAAGTGTGGGGAGTGAAAGATGGACTTACTTTAAATAATTCCTTGAAATATGGACTACATGCCGAAAGAACCACTTTATGTGCCTCCAGCCGGTGCCCCTCGCATGCCAGGGTGACATCCACGAAGTCCTCATCATCGCGCAATGCCTCGAATTGAGAAGTTATATTCGCTTGAAAATTGTTCCATCTCAAACAAAATTGCTGGTCGCCACCCAGTTCTGTACCTTCCATTACTTATAGACATAACTCGATATCCCTGCTCATTTAATTGGTTGATAAGAATAGTTAATTATTGAAAATAAATATATCACAGTAACTTGCAATTTCAGTCGCCGTCTGGCCGAAAATCTTATGAAAGAAAACAATCAATAAAATCTCGTACCAATGTAAGAAAAATAAAAACTTTTTAATTTGTCATTTGGATGGTACATTCACTTCAACGTTCCGTTATACGTGTCGATTCAACACCGGTTTTTGTCCTTTTACAATTTACTCCAATAAAAATATTTTTTCACTTTATTCTTTTATTGAACTAATGTAGTACTCGAATATTTTCTTTCCCTTATATATACCTTTAAATACTGATTTACGTTTTTCAAATATATAAGCTGCACAGACTAGATAAAAGCTGGTAACATCAGAGGTCATTCGTATTTTAGCCGCCCTCAAATGAACATGAATCCAGTTTTAATCACGTCACTGCTTCACAGTACATAGTGTTATGGAAATGGAATGCACACTCCATAAAAGAACTCTATGGAAGTGTTGCCAAGCAATACTCACTGTTGATAACATGTCATTTGGATTATTCGTTTTTTAACAATATATTTTGTCGTTTCTCTAACTGTTTTCCTATATCCCTACAACTTTAAAATGGTAGCAGAGCGTTGAAAGTTATGCAGAGATTCAAAGTTGCGTGGGAAGCTACAAAAGTTTTTTTTATTTTCTTACTGGTTTCTCCGTTCGCCGCCGTCACCTTAACTTTATCTATTGGCAATCCACAGAGCATCTTATAATACTATCCTATAAAGCTAACACATTCATGTTTGCAGTCACATTTGGGTTTTGTCTAGTGTTTGACGGCTTTGGCGGTCTACCATGTTTTATCCGTTTTTGGCATTTCCGCACAATATGCCCAGCTTCTCCACAATAACTACATTTGAAAACTGTATTCTTCTTCTTCTGTGTCTTCACGGACCTGGGACAAAGAAGCATTCAAATTAATTAGATCCAGAGATGTGACTTTCGAAGAGGTACCATTACTTAGGTAATCAAAACAGGATGTATCTAAACTGAAAGAGCCGACTCCTGTTCTTCAAAGGAACTTCAATCATAATTTCCCATGTCTCGAGAGGGAACATGAAAAGAATTATGCGATACCTAAAAGGAACTATGGACGAAGGTATACGTTACAGGATAGATAATGTTCATAGTTTGGAATGTTATAGCGATGCAGTTCATGGTGGTGTTATGGAAACTGCGCGATCTACATCAGGCATTCTCTGCATATACGCTGGAGGTGCTGTTTCTTAGCAATATCCAGCAGAGCACCGTTGCAATATCCTCGACAGAGGCGGAAATTGTAGCAGTGAGTGAAACTGCCAGAGAGAATATATAGTTACAGAATATATTAAAAGATCTTTCTGGTGGTAACTGCCCTGCATCATTAGGTGTTGTCAATGAAATTACAATAAAGCTGGCAAAAAAGCTTACAGAATTTCACCAGAAGACAAAACACATCAGGATAAGACCATTCTTCGTCAGAGAATGCTTACAAGAGGGATCTGCCATGTGCCAGCAACCAGACAGATATCTGACATGCTGACATGCTGACATGCTGACAAAACCGTCTTAACTCAGACTTGAAATGCTAAAGAAGATGGCTGGCATTATCATCAACAGGGGTGGATGTTAAGGAATGCACACTCCTTATAAGAACTCTATGGATGTGTTGCCTAGCAATACTGACTGTTGATAACGTGTCATTCTAATGGGGAAGGTCGGGCAAAGCTAATAGTAGATGGCGTGACCATAGCTAGGTCCCTACGGCCTACAATAAATATGACATTTCGTTCATTCATTTCATTTTATGTTCATTTATGAGCTTGATTTTATTTAATTATTTCGTTATTTTCCGCGATTTCAGTATTTTAAATAAAGTACTTGACATGGAAAATGTCAGAATTTTAAACCTTCAATATTTCCTCGTAGTAATCAGTTTCCTCAAAATGTTTCCGACATAAACTCGAATTCAAAAAAATCTCCACGAATAGCTTTAAACCACAATGTTCTAAGTTTAGGGGCTTTCGGGAAATTGTAGACTCCAATTTCGGAGCATCTAGGAACACAAAAAGGCTTCAATTATCGTTAAAATAAAATAAAATCACATGACGCCTTGTATTATTGGCTTGTGTTGGGAACTAGCTGCGACAGTGCCATTTTGACAGTTGCCTTCCCCATAATCGTTTTCTATCAATATATTTTATCGTTTCTCTTGATTACTGTTTTTCCTATATCCCTACCACATAACTTTAATATATAGTTCAGAGTCATCCTATCCACTCAATATTCTAAGAACTAATTTAGGTACTTGCGTAAACTGGGACCACAATTGGTGCCGATTCTCTTGTACACCGAACTAAACTAACTAAACTATCACAAAAATTCCTTACTTTTTACTATGAAAATCTTGAAGCTAATCTGCGAAAAATAATCTCTAAAAATAAAAATAATTTTGACACAACTATAATCGAATTTGACAATCGCGAGTCCACGTGTTTTTTTTTTCTTTTGGTTTCGCAACGTCTTTGTTAGAGCCGGAGGCAGCCTGGGGCAGCCTCGACGTGTTTTCTAAGGAAGTTTTGACTTTTTGTGTGGAAAATATAAAATACAAATTTCTAAATGTAGAGATTTGGTGGTGTCCGGGTTACAAAGGGAGTCGAAATTTGCATTATTTTTGTGATAGGACACACCGTTTTCGAGATATATGAGCAAAAAAAGATAAAGAAAGTTAAAGTACCATTTTTGCACGTCTGAAGTCGAGGTGTTGGTGTGATAATCGCGATTAAAAATAGTCAGATTCATGTTCAGATTTAGTTAGACAAACAAATTTTTAGTTGAAAAAAGTAAAATTCAGAATAGCAAAATTGCCATTTTCACTAAATGGGGAAGGCAACTGTCAAAATGGCGCTGTCGTAGCTAGTTCCCAACACAAGCTAAAAATACAAGGCGTGATGTGGTTTTATTTTATTTTAGCGAAAGTTGACTCGTTGTTGTCTTCCTAGATACTCCGAAATTGGAGTACGAATTTCTCGTAAGCCCCTAAAATTAGAAGATTGTGCTTTAAAGCTATTCGTACAGATTTTTTTGAGTTCGAATTTAAGTCGTGAACATTTTGAAGAAAGTGATTACGAGGAAATATTCAAGGTTTAAAATCTGACACTTTCCATGTCAAGTACTTGATTTAAAATACTGAAATCACCGTAAATAACGAAATAGTGAAATAAAATCAAACTCATGAATGAACATAAAATGAAATGAATGAACGAAATGTCAAAAAATTTGTAGGCCGTAGGGACCTAGCTATGGTCACGCCATCTACAATTAGCTTTGCCCGACCTTCCCCATTAATAACTCAGTGCAATCTTAGTGCTGTCAAACTAAAATACAGTGGATATCATTTATTACGACCTTGGTTGTAGCGACCATTTACTTATAGCGACGTTAAATCTAAGTCCCTTGAATTTAAAGCATACTTTAGTACAAAATTCATGTGGCTATAGCGACTTTGGATGTAACGCCGAGTTCGGGTGTAGCGACTGTTTTTAATGAATCATTTGTAACAAATTCCTAGAAATCCCATGCAGATATTGCGACCGGAGTCGGCCGCCAAAGACACAAAGATTTTTTTCTTTCACAAACATTTCTTATCTTTTGTTTACATCCATTGCACACAGATGGTCAGCAAGTGTGGAGACCTTTACCTTTTGTTTATAGATATCAACTAAGTAGGTAGGGAAGCGTATACGTTTCGGAGCTTTTATGGTTCAGTTACAAAGTGATATTCTGAGTAGCAACTGGGTTTAGTAAACTTTTGAATAAGTATGGCTGCTAGACGCAGTGAGATTCCTACAACTAAGGATGTGTTAGGTGTTGTAACAAAGCTTAAAAGATACTGTTTATTTGGTGATGGAAAGAATATTATAGATATTGAAGAAGTAATGAAAATAGAATACACCCTACAGCGTACACTAGCACAAAAAAAAAATTGAAGCAAACTAATATTACACATTTTTTTAAATGTACCGGTGAATAACTATGTGTGCAAATATTTTCAATAATAAATGAATATAAACTACACATGTGTACCTGTCTGTATCTCTTTACCTTTGCCTGTAACGACTTCCGGATATAACGACAAAAATAGAGTGGTCCCTTCATTGTCGTTATACCCGAAATCCACTGTATAGTTAAGTTGTGTCAATATAGTCAATTTCAGAATGGAAAATCGTCATTTGACAGAATTAAACCAAATTTTAGTGATTTTTAGTCTAGTTTAGAGGCATTTGTGACAAGAGAATCGGCACCAATATTATTGTATAAAAGTCAAGCACTAAAGCAATTTTATTAATAGTCCGGTTAAGTAGTCACGACCTCTCAAGGTCAACTACGAGATGCCATACCCAAAAAAAAATAAAAAAACTATTTTATTCAGAAGTTTAGCATGAATTTAATATGAATTGCCGATTTAAAAATATTTATGACTATTTTCTGCCCACGAGTTCGTTCGCATGAAATTTCTTCTACCCCCGACCCACCACATAGTAGGTACATTTTATACAGCCGTGTGCAAGGTTTTTCTTTAACGGTTGATTGGAAATGTTGTGATTGAGTTTTTTAAGTGGTATTTTTCTTTTAAAAAGCTTTGATGTAGAATAATTTAAGTAATAAAAAAAGTTAGGTAAAGGGGCGTTTTAGTGAGACAAGTATTGTTTATATTGAAGAAATTCTACCAGATTTTTGTAAAAGGTGAATCCTTATAATAAGATACAACATCTGGCTGAGGTAGTACTGTCTCAGAGAAATAAATTCTATACACTTATTTAAAAATATCTTCCCCATAACATAGGCAATATTAGGTACTGCTTATAACTATTAAATAAAATTTAGTTTATCTAGCGACGAAAAACCTAAAATATTTGTTTTAGCCGCCAAGCATATTTAGATCAACATACAAAGCACCATAATTGCGTAACACGTTCAATCACATTCTGAATCATTTTGAAAGGATATTGCTAATCCATTGCTATTGCTTCATTATGTGCTTAAAATTGGCTGCCCAGCAACGTAAATAACGCAATGAACGTCGTTGAACTGTCAAAATCCATTGCTACCGCTGATGTTTTACGCAATTACCCAGCTGATACTGACTTGCAAATTGAAAAAAACTTGAGAAATTTTGAATTTCGTGGGTTACCCGGCAAGTAGTCTCGCGCCTAGTACCTTTAAAGTTATCTGTGTCTTGCGCGGCTGACTGCGGCCGCGGTTTCGCGCTATGCATTGGGACAGTTAACATTGTAAAGGACGATGGGGGATTTTGTATGAACCCCGTCCCCACCTTACAACAGTCATGGGATACGTACGTGTCAATTCGTTGCAAAAACTATTGAGTTTATTAAAAATAAAAACAATGTCGCCGATTCTCTTGTCACAAATGCCTCTAAACTAGACAAAAAAAATGGTTTAATCCTGTCCTAGGACGATTTTCCAGTCTGAAATTGACTAAAGTGACACAACTTAATAAAACTATATTTTAGTTTGACAGCATTAAGATGGTAGGTACCTGAGTTATTCGTTTAGTGAAAATGGCACTTTTGCTATTCAGAATTCTACGTTTTTCACCTAATATTTGATTGTCTAACAAAACCTGAACATGAATCTGACAATTTTTAATCGCGGTTAAAAAGGAGTGGAATAAAAATAAAATTAGTTGGCGTGAACTAAAATTCAAACCAACACCTCGACTTCAGACGTGCAAAAACGGTACTTTAAACTTTTTTTTCCTTTTTTTGCTCGTATCTCGAAAACGGTGTGTCCTATCACAAAAATAAAAGAATATTTCGACCCCTTTGAAACTCCGAAACCTCCAAAACTCTACATATTTTTATTTTATATTTTCCATACAAAAAGTAAAACTTCCATATAAAACACGTCGAGGCTGCCTCCGGCTCTGGCTAGCTATATTCCCTCCTCCATTAGTCAAGTCCGCCGTCCCAAGCATGTCCTCACCGGTCCCGATGACCACATAACTCTCATTCAGGAGAGCAGTAGGGCCACCAGTACAGTGCACAAACACAGACCGACATTCCGACCTCGCCGCCGAGGTTCCTCGCGAAGATCCCGACGTAATTGTCCCCCCCGACCCTTGCTCGACTAAGTGCCAGCCCGCGCCGTAGCTGAGCCTGTAGCTTTAAATTCCCCGAATAATAATAATCAACAAAACTTGATCCAGCCTGTCCCATCTTGCTGTCCTCCCGTCAGCGACGCCCTAAGCCGAGGTCCGTACCCCACAGGGGGTGCCCTTAGCGAGCGTTCGCTTAGTAATGTAAGTAGTTTTACGCCCCTGGCTGGAGGCTTTGAGTCCGCTTAAGGCAGCCACAGGATAGTCCGGTTAAGTAGTCACGACCTCTCAAGGTCAACTACGAGATACCAAACCAAAAACCCGTACCAAAAAAAAAAAAAAAACTCCGGCTCTAACAAAGACGTTGCGAAACCAAAAGAAAAAAAACACATGGTCTCGCGTCAAATTCGATTATTATTGTGTCAAAATTATTTTTAAATTTAGAGATTTTTGTCGCAGAATAGCTTCAAGATTCTCTTAATAAAAAGTAAGGAATTTTAGTGATAGTTTAATTAGTTTAGTTCGGTGTACAAGAGAATCGGCACCAATAGTTTTTGGCAGAAATGTATTTATTTTTCAACAGAATTTTTTTTTTCCACAAACAAAAAAGCATATTTCACTTTTCATTGATATACAAACTCTAACACTTTCCTCCCTTATTCAATAGATCTAACTATAAGACCCATTGCATGACAAAGAGATGTAAAGTTCGGACGTGGCAGTGCTCTTGTGAGAATGTCAGCGACTTGATTCGCTGTGCCAATTCTTGAAACTTCAATAGCACCTTCAGCCACTAGTTCTCTGACAAAGAAGTGACGAATGCGGATATGCTTAGTCCGCTTGTGAAATTCTGGATTGTGGGCAAGCCAAACTGCTGCTTCGTTGTCCACATTGAGCGTCGGTGTACGCGTAAGCTTAGTAAGATCTTGCAGAATTCTCGATAGCCAAACAAGTTCTCTAGCTGCTTCACTAGCTGCTACAAGCTCGGCTTCAGTCGTAGAGATAGCGACCGAGGCTTGTCGCTGACTCAGCCATGAAATTATTCCACCAGAATAACGACAGACCACTCCTGTAGTAGATCGTCCGGTATCTCGATCTCCACCATGATCTGCATCGCTAAAACCTTCTAGCACGCCAGTTAAATGATGCGCTTTATAATTGATACCAAATGAGCTTGTGCCTTTGAGGTAGCGCATAATCGGTGTTACTCGGAGCCAGTCTTCTTTGGACGGTGATTCCAGTTTTCGAGATGCTACTCCAACAGCATAGGCAATGTCCGGACGTGTTCCGACCATGAGATATGCGAGAGCATCAACAGCTTCACGTTATGGAAAATTTTCCATTTCTGTAGCTTCAGCTTTCCCTGATTGTGAAAGTTCCTTCTCTATAGGTGTAGCAACAGGGTTACAGTTAGCCATCCCGAAACGGTCCAAAACTCTTTTTGCGTAGGCTTCCTGCAGCCTAATTGCGTAACACTTTTTCGTAAACGATTACGACTAATCTGTTTGATTTTGACAGTTCAAACACATCCATTGCGTTATTTACATTGTTGAGCAGATTTTTTTATAGAACTAATGAAGCTGTTTCAAAACGATTCATTTTCCGATTGATTGTGTATTACGCAATTAGGGTACTGATTGATGAAAACAGAGTCGCCGATTAATTGAATTATAATGAGACGCAGGTTTCGTTGTAATCCGTAGTCTTTCTTTAAGGTCATTCAAAAAAGAATTAGCCAAGGCTTCATCCGTGGCAGCTACCAATCCATCATCTACATACAATGTAATGAGTAGCTTTTTGCTATCCACATGCTTGGTGTATAGACAACAATCAGCTTCGCACTGCTTGAAGTTCATGTCTAATATTATTTCTTGAAAACAGGCGTTCCAGCACCTTGGAGCTTGCTTCAATCCATACAGGCTTCGATTGAGCTTCCAAACATTAGCTGTACCATCGGCATAACCTTCAGGTTGTTGTATCAAACTGTAATAAGCGAAGGTTTTCCTGCGCACTGACACTCGACAGAGCTCTGATTGTTGCAAGGCGGGCAACAGGACTAAACGTCTGATCATAATCCTGTCCCTTTCTCTGCTTGTAACCTTTGACGACAAGACGAGCTTTATATTTGTCGACAGAGCCATCTGGGTTCCGTTTAATACGTAGAACCCATTTGCAGGGAAGAGCTTTCTTTCCTTTAGGCAAATTACAGGGTGTCCAAACATTGAGGTCCTTTAGAGATTTCAATTCACTATCCATAGCCTGTTGCCACTCTGTACAATCGTCTCGCTTTATTGCATCCGCGAAGTTTGACGGATAAGTTTCTGTGACACATACATAGTCATCAAATCTTTTTGGACGTCGAACTTGATTTCGGTCACGGAGATTGTATCGCGGCAGCGACTCTTCTACAGCATCATGAAATTCCTCTGAGTTGTGATCATCGTGATCGTCTTGCTGGTTATGTTCATGGACAAAGTCTTCCACTTGGACGTCTACCAGGTTTTCTCCCTCGAGACTTTGTTCTGTATCCACGGAGACTAAAGGTTCTTCCATAAAATTGTCTCCCTCGTGTTGAATTGAATCTTGATGTATTTCTAACGAAACCGGTTCCTCACTGTCATTCGTGCTATTAATCGGCAGCTTAATAGGAATACTCCCTCGAACTAGAGACGGTTTCTTCATGTTCGTTGATGGCAAGTGGTTGTTCGTTAAAGACAACATCTCGTGAACGGACTAACATGTTTTTCTTTCCGTCCGTTATCCAAATTCGGTAGCAATCTTCGTCATATCCGACGAGTTTGCCTTTGATAGCTTTCTTAGCAAATTTCTTCCGCTTGTGCTTTGGAATGTGGGCGTAAGCTGGGCATCCTATAATTCTGAGATGTTTTATTATAGGCTTCTTTCCACAACAAAGTTCGTACGGAGACTTATTTTTAATGCTTGTAGGACCCGTTCTGTTCAGAATGTATGCTGCAGTATTTATAAGTTCTGCCCACAGTTCTTGAGGCATTACTTCGTGTCTTCGTGTGGATACATAATGGATCTTGCAGTTTCAACCAACGTTCTGTTTTCTCGTTCACTTACTCCATTTTGTTCCGGTGTGTATGGTGTGACGAGTCTTTGTTGGATTCCATTTGAGTCAAGTATACTTCGAATGGACTTGTTATCAAATTCACCACCGTTGTCGCTAAGCAGGCACTTTATGGTATGTCCGACTGTTTTAGCCTGAGCGAGCATTAATACGAGTTTATCCTTGACCTCAGACTTGCGTCGTAAAAAGTATACCATACGGTAACCTGTGTAATCATCTTTGAACAAAACGTAGTACTGATACTTTGCGTAACTCGGTTGAAATGGTCCACACACATCTGTATGTACGAGTTCTCCTGGTGCGGTAGCTCGAGTCCTCGTACCGAATTTAAGTCTATGAGCTTTCCCGTATATACAGCCTTCGCATTTATCCTTATCAAGAGGAAGATCTAGTCCCAATGCGTGTTTAATAGTTGCTTTTACATGCCTCTTGTTTTGATGCACAAGCCTCTCATGATAGAGCTTCATCGTTTCAGTTGTTGCATATACTTCGGGGTTGTTCATAGACGTAGGTGGTATATTTATGACATCAAGTCTGTATAAACCTCCTCGGTGCTGACGTTTTCCTATCATGCTTGCTTCTCCATTGACAAAGACGGTGCATTCTTTTGTCGACGATGTGAACGTGCTTTTTGGAATTTTGTCGTGAAGTGCGAGAACTGATTCTTATTTACGTACACGTAGTTGTTTCCCTTTCACGGTTGCTTCGAGTATTACAGAACCGGTACCTTTTGCATGGATCGTGTTTCCATTGGCAGTTGTTACTGTACAGAACTCTTCAAAACGTTCAAAATTCTGGAACAAATCAGCCCGATTGGTGACATGGCTCGTCGCGCCATTGTCAACAAACCAACTCTCGTTGTCTCTATCGATGTGAAAAACGTCTGTGTTCTCTAAGGACATAAGGATCATGTTAGCTGTCTTAGGAGTAGAAGGCGCTATAATGCTACTCTTTGGAGGCTTGCCATCTCGGATCCACTTCTGGCAGTTTATCACTCGATGACCTATAGCCTGGCAGTAATTGCATTTATAGCAAACCACACACAACTACGACTAGTGCGAGCGTCCCGCGGTCGCGTGCCGCCACGTTACATACAATAAGTTCTGTCTTTTTCTCGCCTGGCCGTTGCGAGGAAGTCGGGAACGCGTGGCGCGTCAGTCCGCTGCCCACACGCTTACTGCGTAGACGCGTATTTAACTACCGCGCGCGCATGTCGCCCCGTGCCTTCCTCGTGCCGTCCGTTACGCGAAATAATTGTTTTAGGGTCTTCGATCCCAATGTTTGTGACTGATTACTTGTGTGATACTTTACAAATATACTATTTTTACTAAAGAGGTGGTTTCACTCCGATAAGATTCCTCGCCGCGCACCGATGCTAACGCTACGTTCCTAACGAAAACGTGGCGACGATTATCGCCTCCCTCCAACGCTCTCAAACAGAAGCATTTAGGGAGTTGCTCAACTCGATGTCGCGAGCGAGTGCATCGACAACGGAATCACTCGCTCTGCTAGGGAACAACACCCTAGCCCGCTGCAAAGCCACGTTCTCCGGCCGACCGAAGGAGTCGGTTGAAGCATTTATCGACGCTATAGAGGCCTATAGCGATTGCGCGCAGGTGGCGGACTCAAACATTCTGGGCGGTTTAGCCTACCTATTCAAGGATGAAGCAGCCACGTGGTGGCAAGGAATAAAATACTCTGTGTCGTCATGGCACGAAGCCAAACAAAACTTAATAAGTGCCTGTGGTGATCGCCGGCCGCCTCATCGGATTTACTTGGAAATATTTGCGACACCGCAGGGCAATGAAAATACAGATATTTTCGTAGCGCGCATCCGCGCCCTTTTGGCACGTTTACCTAAAGACGATATAACGGAGTCGGCTCAAATAGACATGACCTACGGTCTCCTCCACAGCAGGATAAGGAAAAGGCTACGAAGAGAAGAGTGTCGCAGTTTCTATGAATTACTCCGCCTCGCACGGAATATCGAGGATTCATTCGACAAGGTAAATAACATAACGCCGACGGCGAGTGAGCGTCGAACACAAACGCCGGCAACATTACCGACGTCCACGCAATCCGCCGCGCGCGACAGAGCCCGCGCGCCCGCGCGCTATCTCGCCCCCGCACAGGCGCAGTGTTAGATATTCCTGAAGGTCCAGAGTAAAACAAGGAAATTGGAGATCACTTTTATATTACTTTATAGGATTATATCTGAAAACATATTACTATCGAGTTGACACACTTGTATGTGTCACAATATAAAAGGTTCCTTTTTCGTTTGAACTTGACAATTGTGCACGAAGGTTTTCATACCAACACTCCTCCTCACAATAACAACCCTAAAGATTTTCTCAAGTCTTGGTGCCGAGGTCCTGGAACTCCTTTTGTTAACAAATCGGCTAACATCTTGGATGTTTCCATATATCTCACAATGATCACTCCATTATTAATATGCTCCTTCAAAAAATGAATTCTTAGATCAATGTGCTTAGTTTTACTGCTTATTATCTCATTTTGGCATATCTTTAATGCGGCTTGATTGTCGTTGAATATTTGTACTTTATTTTGTTTTAGCGCTGTTATGTCTTTAAGCAAGAGTCTGATATGAAGGGCTTCTTTTACAGCATCAGATAACGCCATGTACTCTGCTTCCGCTGTAGACATGGCTGTAGCTCTCTGCTTCCTTGACTCCCAGCTGACAACTCCATTCGCCATCATAAAACAATATCCAGTATAGGACTTCCGATCTAAGGTACATGCTGCCCAATCGGCATCTGCATATCCAACCATTTCTTTATTTGTATTTTTCCCGAAACTTATCCCCATTGTTTTAGTTCCTTTAAGATAACGTAAGATCCTTTTTGCAGCCTTGTAATGTTCACTTTCATAACAATTGTTAAACTGTGATAAATAGCTTACAGCAAACATGATGTCTGGTCGCGTGGCTACAGCTACAAACATTAAGGATCCAATGAGGTTCTGATAGGGTATTGTCTCATCACTTTTCCCTTCTTTTTCCAACTTAAGGCGAGGCTCTATTGGCGTAACGCTCGGCTTGCAGTCTTCCATTCTGAATTTGGTGAGTAATTTTTCTATATACTTTTCCTGTTTTAGTTTGATTTTGTCATTTTCTTGTTTAATTTCAATTCCTACAAAATCGTTTACAGGGCCAAGATCCTTCATTTCAAAAATTGATTTTAATTTTTCATTTACTTGCTCAAACAATTGTTTGCAGGAGTAAGCCATCAGCATGTCATCGACATATAATCCTAGAATAACTTTAGCTCCTCCTCTCTCCAGTACATAGATACATGGATCAGCTGCTGAAGAGATGAAGCCAAGCTTCTTCAGTTCATTATCTAATTTTTTAAACCATTGTCGCCCGGATTGCTTAAGGCCATACAAAGCTTTCTTTAGTAAACATACTTTTTCTCCTTTGATCTTTGTAACATCTTCTAGCATTTTCTTTGCTTTACGAAAAACAGTGTGATCCTCGTTTGAGCTTTCATCTGTCATAACTTCCATGATGTACTCTTCCAAATACTCTGGCTTTTTCATTAGAATTCTTTCATCTAAGTCACCGTTTAGATAAGCAGTTGTGACATCCAATTGATGAAGTTTCAAGTCTTCTTGGATCGCAGTAGCCAACATTAGTCTAATGGAGCTCAGTTTGGCAACCGGCGCCCAAGTTTCATTGTAATCTATGCCAGGTCTTTGTGTAAATCCACGTGCTACGAGGCGAGCCTTTTTAGTTTTATCTGCTTTCTCTTTAAGTATCATCTTGAAATCTATAATGTTTTTCTCATTTTCTTTCTTCTTTATTTCCCAAGTACCGTTTTTAATATGCGCTCTTATTTCCGATTTTATAGCTTCATGCCATTCTGAATCTTTTCCATTTTTATTTTCGACTTCGCATAGGTAAGTAATTTCATCTATGTCTCTTTCATTTGAGCTTGAAACATCCTGATATTCATCCGAAGACGATTGTGATGTAGATGACTGATCGAGCACAAAGTCTTTATGCCAGGTTGGGACTATTTTCTGTCTACAAGATCTTCTACTTTCAGGTTCAGCTTCTCTTACGCTCGTCCTGCTTTGACTACATTCAGTACTTATACTGGTTTCAGGTGCAGCAGGTTCCTGAAATGAGTTCGACATTACTTCGATATCTACAACAGGTATGTATTCATCCTCTTTCAGTTTTTCTTTTTCTGGCTGTTGTTGTTCCTGTTCACCGAAAATATTTCTATACTTTTCGTCACTATTATCGTGATGACTGTGATAATACTTTAGCTCAACTATCTTTACATCTCTGCTTATTATTACAGACTTCTTTTGTGGTAAGTATATTCGGTAACCTTTCGCATTTTGGGCATAGCCTACAAAAACTCCTTCTGTGGCTTTTGGGGTAAATTTCCCTTTTCTGTTCTTGTCCAAAACGTAAGCTTTGTAACCAAATATCTTTAGATGGTTTCCTGACGGTATACGTCCAGTCCATTTTTCGTAAGGGGTACAACCTTTCAGAGCTTTAGCTGGGCATCGGTTAATTAAATAATTGGCAGTATGTACCGCTTCCGCCCATAATTCTTTAGGCATATTTCCATCAATCATTAGACATCGAGCTTTGTCCAGTAATGATCTGTTCTTTCGCTCACTCTGCCCATTTTGTTGGGGGGTATATGGTGCGGTTAACCTTCGTTTAATCCCATTTTGTTTTAGGAAAGTGTCGAATTCCCGATTACGGTACTCAGACCCATTGTCGGACTGTAAGTTCTTTATTTTACGTTTTTCATGGAACTTCTCGACTTTTTGTTTATATTCCTTGAAAATCTCGAAAACATCATTTTTGTTTTTAATATAATATACGCAGCAATATTTTGTGTAATCGTCAATGAATGTAACAAAATATTTCGCTCCGCCCAAAGTTTCCGGTTGTATGGGTCCACACAAATCGGTGTGTATTATTTGTAATGGTTGATTAGACTGGGATCCTTCTACGGATTGGAATGGCAATCGTGTCATCTTTCCTTTTATGCATGTTTCGCACTGAGGCAAATTTCCATCTCCCAGTTCTATTCCTTTGATAAGGTTCTTCTTCGCAACCAACTTCAAGTCACTTTCATTAAGATGGCCTAACTTTTGATGCCACATCTGAATATCGTTGTTTACAGCGTGGGCCACTTGAGCCTTTTCATCACTTTTAATATAGTACAGACCATTTTGTTTTTCGGCAATCAATGCGGTTTGGCCTTTTTCATCTTTGATATAAGCTTTGTCTTTATTGAAAACAACAGTGTTACCTTTTTCAGTGATTTTTGCAACTGACATTAAGTTTGTTGCCAAAGCAGGCACGTACAATGTATCTTGCAAATTGATTATTTCGTCATTAATGCTCATGCGAACTTTGCCTTTTCCTTCTACTTTTGTTGTGTTTTCATTTGACGCTAATTTAAGTGTTCCAGTTTCAGAATTTATTGATTCAAACTGTTTTTCTTGAGCACACATATGAGAAGTGCATCCACTGTCTAAACACCACGTATTAGGAGAGGTGGCTGACAAACAAATTGGTGTAAGGTTATAAGACTTTTCTAGACGTCTTTTGTCATTTTCTTGTTTCATTTTAACAACCTTCTTTTTGCTCCAACATGTTTCTGTAGTATGTCCTTTTTTCTTACAGGTATTGCAAAACTTGGTTTTCTTTTTAGTATAGAAAGCTTCTTCTTCTGTTTTTGTGTTCTTTCTAGCTTCACTTTCTTCTATTATTTTTATTTTTAGTTCGTCAGGCGTAGGCAACTTGTCACGAGATTCAATTGCGATTCTGAAATTTTCGTAGTTTGCCGGCAGACTGTACAGCATCATTATACATAGTAGGTCTGGATGCAGGTCTTTTTTTTTTCTTTTTTTTTTTTTGGGTGGGAAATCATCAAATGACTTCTCCCGCTCTGGGTGGAGCGGGAGGGCGTGTCAGACTTTTACTGACTAAAACCCACCCGTGTTCCTTCAGTTGCCTGTGCCAGGGCCACGGTTTTCTCTGTAGAATAACCCGCGACCCTGAGGCGTCGGCCCTACCGGACCCCGTCACTTTGTGCTGACATCTCTTTGAGGCGCGCGTGGAACACAACGTGCCGTCGACCCGGGCCTGGTCCTTACCGGCGGCGAGCTACCCATTGCTCGCCGTCCGCAAGCCCGCGCCTACGGTGGCCGGGAATCTGCAGGCGACTCCCGACGCCCAGGGCGTCTCCTGCGGCGGCTAGTGGGGGCGTGAGGGCGCAAGGCTCTCTCCCTCACCCGCTCCGCCTCCTCCTTCGCGAGCATTACTGCTTCGCAGAAGGAGGTGACGGCTTTCCATTCTCTCTCACTCCGTACCATGGCCTGGACCAGGGCCGGACGCGAGAGATCGCCGCCGCCAATCGCCTCCGCGAGGACACTGCGGTGCTCCGCCCAAGCTGGGCATACCTCCACCGTATGCTCCACCGTGTCCTCCGGGCGATCCACACAATGGTGACACCCGGGCGTTTCCTCCCGCCTTATGCGAAACAGGAAACAACCGTGTCCGGTGAGGACCTGTGTCAGGCGGAAGGTGAGGCCGCCGTGGCGCCTCTCCAACCACTCCTCAAAGAGGGGACTTACCGCCGCTATTGTGGCGTGCCCAGCACTGGGTTGCGACAATCGCACCCTCCATGTCGCCATGAGATCCCGCCGGAGCTCTGTCCGCTGTACCGTGATTTCTCGCGGCAGCGGAGTTACACCCCGGCGTTTTGCCTCCTCGCGCCACTCCCATACGTGCGCGAGGGCTTTTGCCTCCAGATCCCATGGCGGCAATCCGGCAAGGAGGCTCGCCGCCTCGCATGAGACCGTGCGGTATCCCCGGACCAGCCGGATGGCCATGACCCTTTGGGACGCGTTCAACCTGCGGGCCGGTCGGCGCCTCAAAGAACGCGCCCACACCGGTGCCCCGTAAAGAGCCATGGACCGCACGACTCCCGCGTAGAGCCTCCGGCAGGAGGCGTTTGGACCCCCTAGATTGGGCAGGAGCCGCCTCAAGGCAGCCCCAGCCCGCTCCAGTCTGGGAGCCAAACGTCGGAAATGCTCCACGAAGTTCCACCGGCTGTCGAGGACGAGTCCCAGGTACTTCATCGTCGACTCGACGCCGATGTGAACCCCTCCCGCCGTTATCTGGGAACCCGACAGTGGCGCGTTCCGAGGACCATGAAAACACATGGCCTCGGACTTGTGCAGGGCCACTTCGAGTCCCAACTGCCGGATCCTCTCGACGATTGTCGCAACCCCGAGTGTCGCTTGTTCGGCCGCCTCCTAGTGCGACCTCCCCTGTGCCAGGACCAGCGTGTCGTCAGCGTAGCACACCACGCTGACGTCATTCGGGAGGTCGGCGCGCAGCACCCAGTCGTAACCGATATCCCACAGAAGCGGCCCCAGGACCGATCCCTGTGGGACACCGCACGACATCTCTCGCCGGTTCCACTCTCCCCGGTGACCGGGGTAGATTACGGCTCTGTCCGTCAAATAGGCGGATGCAGGTCTACGTTCATGTCAGCGAGCTTCTCGACTATGTCCATGAAATGATTTAAATGTTCACGAATATCATTACTATCAATTTTTTTTAGTATTAGTTGCTTTAGTAATGTTGCCTTACGCGCAGGGCCGGTACTCTGGTATATATTTTTCAATTTACTCCAAAGTTCGTAAGATGTTTTGCAATTTTTTACCTGTTTTATCTCTGATGGTGAGATCAGTAACAAAAGTTCAGATCGTGCCAGTTGATCCTTTTCGTTGAAGATATTTTTCTCATCTTCATTTTTAGACGGCGTTATAATGCCACTGGCAACCTCCCACAAGCCATTCTTAATTAATACGGCTTGAGCCTGGACGCTCCAAGTATCATAATTATTTTTTGTTAGCGAATCTATTCGGTAGTATGTAGTCATCTTTATATTTGACTTACTTACATTTAAACCACGCTCTGCTACCACTGCGTTAGATATTCCTGAAGGTCCAGAGTTAAACAAGGAAATTGGAGATCATTTTTATATTACTTTATAGGATTATATCTGAAAACATATTACATCGAGTTGACACACTTGTATGTGTCACAATATAAAAGGTTCCTTTTTCGTTTGAACTTGACAATTGTGCACGAAGGTTTTCATACCAACACGCAGGCCAACGGTGCGCCCGCCGCCTCGGCGCAGCACCCGCACGCTCCGGCCGCGCCCCCCGTGTCTGTTCCAGCCGCGCCGCCCGCGCCTGTTCCACCGAAGCAGGACACGGCAAAGAGGCCAAGGCCCTCTTGCACATACTGCAAACGGTTTGGCCACACCAAAGAACATTGCCGTAAGTTGCAGAATCAAGGTGAGAGTGAACAAAGTAAAAGTAGTGGTCAAAGTTTTTATTCCGTACAATCTCTTCCAGTTACTAAAAACTGCGCGTTAGACTATATTTGTGATGAAAACGATTTTATTCCACGAGAAAATGTGCGTAACTATATTACGAGTATTAAACAAAGAGATGTTTTCCCACAACATACAACTAATAAAATGATGTGTAATTCTAATAATAATAATGTGAATGACTCTCAAATATCCGAGAATGTGTGTAAAAATGTTGTTAAAAAAGTTAAAACCCATCCTGTCCATCCATGTCTTAGTACTAATATTTTATGTAACAATTTAAAAAATCAAAAGGACAATGTGCATCCATGTCAAATAGATACCTTATGTAGTCACTTAACTGATCAAAAGGATAATGCCCATTTATGTTTAGCAGAGATATGTTTGTGTAACGACCGTACGGGAGCCTCTATTGGTCGCGAGTTACGACCAATTTTTAATATTACAATTTTGGGGTTTTCCGGCTCTGCGTTGATTGATACGGCCGCCAAACATTGCATTGCGGGTCATACGCTATATACTCTCCTTCTACGTCAAGGTCATCCCCTCAGCTCTTCGACACGCGAAGTTAAGCTTGCCGACGGTGTAATCCGTACGATGGATGTACTTACCACCACGTTAGAGGTGTGTATAGAAACGGCAGTTATTACGATTCCATTTTTAATTTTTCCCGACTCGACAAATAACGAGACGTTATTAGGTATCGATTTTATAACCGCTGCGGAAGTAGTAATTGATTTTTGCAAAGAAGTTTGGTATTTTAGTAAAAGTGATAATGTAAAATATAACCTGTGCTTCGAACCTACCTCGCGTGACGTGTCCTGCGCCGCTACAGATATACTTAGGGATGATGAAGGTACTCACCTTAAACCTGCCGAACGTCGAGCGCTCGCTGGTGTCCTCACCAGGCACTCACGCGTCTTTAGACCAGGGGGAGGCCCAACACCGTATGCGGAACACCGCATTGATACAGGTGAGCATTCTCCAATTGCTGTTCCTCCTTACCGCCTAAACCCTTCGAAGAAAGAGCTGATGAAAGCTGAAATAGGTAAGATGTTACAGGATGACATAATAGAAGAGTGTGAATCGGCTTGGTGCTCACCGGCAGTGATGGTGCCGAAGTCCAACGGTGGTATCCGCATCTGCGTTGACTACAGGCGTTTAAATGCAATCACCAAAGCTGACACATATCCGATGCCACGCATCGACGAGTTACTCCAGAGCACAAAACGGGACTGCTACATGAGTACGCTAGACCTTCGATCTTCATATTGGCAGGTTAGGGTTAGGGAAGCTGATAAAGACAAAACAGCTTTTGTCTGTCCTTTAGGTACTTACCGTTTTAAAAGAATGCCGTTTGGTCTCCGTAACGCGCCAGCTACCTTTCAGCGTCTCATCGATCGTCTCCGATCCTGCTCTGCTTTACAAGACGTTGCTTTATTAGCGTATTTAGATGATCTGTTGGTTATATCTCAGGGATACCAACAGCATCTGCAAGACCTCGAGGCAGTTTTTAAACGTCTAGGTGAGTTTAATCTCCATGTGAATAGGGAGAAGTGCGCTTTTGCTCGGGAAAGCGTTAAATATCTCGGTCACGTTATTACACAAAAAGGCGTTTCCACCGACCCAGGGAAGGTGAGTGCTGTACTCGAGATGAAGGTACCAGGAAACCTAAAGCACCTGAGAACCTTTTTACAAACTTGTTCGTGGTTCAGAAAATTCATACCCAACTTCTCAAAAGTTGCCGAACCATTAACACGCTTGACTCGAAAAAGTCAAGTATGGTCTTGGGGCTCAGAACAGACCCAAGCATTTAATGAGCTGAAGACTCTACTGACCACAGCTCCAATATTGGTGCAAGCCGATTTCAGTCGTCCTTTCATTCTGCGTACTGACGCAAGTAACTACGCCTTGGGCGCATTTTTATTGCAGGGCGACGGCAATCAGGAAAGGCCAATTGAATATGCCAGCCGTCTCCTTAACGCAGCTGAACGCAACTATTCGACCACGGAGCGTGAAGCACTCGCTGTAGTGTGGGCGGTGGAGCGCATTCGGCCTTACCTAGACGGTCAACCAGTCGTGATAGGCAATGATCATCAGCCTCTACGCTGGTTGCTATCACTTAAATCACCAGCCGGCAGATTAATCCGTTGGGCTCTGAAGCTTCAATCTTTTGATATCCAATTTGAATATACTCCAGGGAAGGCGAATGTCGTAGCAGACACGCTAAGTAGACCAATTTGTTCCAGCGACACAAGCGACAGCTGCGGTATTTGTACAGTCATCTGTGATCTTCCCGCGAAGACACCTAGTCAGCTTCGCCTGGAACAGACTTCGGACCCTGAAGTGGATAAGATTGTTAAGGAACTAGAAGGACCTGATGACATTGCATCTAAAAGATGGTTAGAAAGGGGTTATCTCATGGATCAAGGAGTCCTGTACCGTTACAATCCGGACTCCGAGAGTGAATCCCCTCAGTTAGTTGTACCTGACGGCCAAGTTGCAGCTATTCTGAAAGAGTTACATGACTCTCAAACAGCTGGCCACCCAGGTATCGATAGAACCTACCAGAAAGTAGCCCAGCTGTATTATTTCACAGGGATGCGGAGAATAATCACCGATTATGTCTTAGCCTGCATCCACTGCCAGCGATATAAGGCCAACAACGCGAAACCCCCAGGCCTCCTCCAGACACCGGTCATGAACCAGCGGAACGAGGTACTGGCCATGGATCTGTTCGGCCCACTTCCAGAAGGAGACCAGGGGGAGCGATGGGTCTTTCTCATAGAAGACACTGCTACCCGATGGACAGAGCTGTTTGCTCTAAAAGAAGCCACAGCAGAAGCCTGCGCTCATGTCCTCATCGAGGAATATTTCATGCGGTTCGGCCTGCCTCGCAGGATTATTTCAGACAACGGTGTTCAGTTCATTTCCGCAGTGATGCGACAATGTATGTCAGTGCTAGACATCAAACAAAATTTTGTCCCGCTGTATCATCCACAAGCTAATCCTGCAGAGCGAAAAAACAGCGACCTTAAAGCTATGCTGGCCCACCTCGTGGCAGATGACCATACCTCATGGCCGAAGAAGTTGCTAGTGATCCGCTTTGCCCTGAATAGCGCGAAATGTCGCACAACAGGCAAGTCACCGGCTTATTTGACCTTTGGCAGAGAGATGCGGTCACCCACAGAGGTCGTTCACGACCTTCGCGCCATCAAGGTTAAAGAAAACTTTGTCCCACAAGTGACTCCTTATCTCGAAAACTTCCTGCATTCGCTATCAGCTGTTCGAGAACGCGTCGAGATCCAGCAGGACAAGACCAAGCAGTACGCCGACGCTTCGCGCCGAACATCTGACTCTTTTGGGGTAGGTGATTTAGTTATGCTTAAATCTCATTTATTGAGCAAAGGATCAAAAGACCTCACTTCTAAGTTCTACCCTCGCCGAGATGGCCCTTACCAGATCACTAAGAAGGTAAGTCCGACAACGTTCACCATCGCGAGCACAGAACAACCAAATGTAGATATTGGGAAATATCATTCCGAAGACCTGACACAATTCGTCATTTCAAATGACTTCTTTTAGTGCAACTAAAATTTTTAGAGATAATTTTATGCTGACGTTTAAGGTAAATACTTCAACAGGATTGTCCCATATATAAATAAATCTGAATCATAAAGTATTCGATAGTTTTAAAAATTATGATCCAACATCTACCTAAAATTGCATACATGATACAGATTCAGGGCCAGATTTATCATCAAGCTGGTTCGTTATTGCCATACACCGACGCTGATCATCAATTTTTGCTTTATTTTATTGGTAATGTAAATCGTGAATTGGATCAACGTTGTGCAATTGTTTCGAATACAAGACGAGAAATTATTCGTGAGCTACAAAGGTTTTTCCTTTGAACAAATTGATGAGGTTGCAATTGTAATTCTTGGTGATCAGTTTCAATCCCGTGATATTGTACTTCATCGCAGAAATTAGCAATTGCAACGTGTTTCGGAACTTCATCTTAGTTACGATGCATTACTTACAATATTGCATTGGAAAGGTGACGATGGCTAGGTACCATACCATCAATACCATCAATATATCAATGATTGATCCACGAACAGGTAAATAATTGACCTATTTTCAGTGTGTTGACATTTCATTTGTATAATTTTTTAAAGTCACATTTTGCACTTATTTTCAGGTCTACATGTGCAGAAAAATAGCTAGCAATTAATAAAAACTATTTTTGTTTGAATAAATGAATTTGATGTTCCATTTTTTTTAATAATTATTTCACTTTATACGTAGCGAAGCACGTACCGGGCCGCTATTTTATTATAAACCTAAACCCCACGTATTTGAAGGACGTCACCATATTAAAAATGTAGGTATCTATCCTACGAGACGCTTCAAAGGACACTTAATTCAAAGCTGTTGGGTGGTGATGATGGGAAGAAACGTCAGAAAACTCGCAGCGCAGACTGCTCGCGGCGTAGACTGCTCGCGGCGCCCGCAGCCTGGCCTGTGATCTTGAGTTTGAAATTATTTGACACCGAAACTGCTCGCCGCTTCGCTGCCGGCCGCTACCACTTCGCACAGTATTTCGCCTAGAACATGCTAGGTGGACAAAATTCAAGTTTTCATTTCCAGGAAATCTTAATTGCATAGAGTCATAGAGTTCAGAAGTCAGGTAATGAGTTTAATGCAAGCGTTCCGGTCAATCAGTTGCAATTTAGCGACACTTTTGTGCACATCTCATAGTGGTTTATAGTGATATTGTGAAAGTTTTTTGTGATGGATATTAATACTGAGGGTATGTACTATTATTTAATATATTATTTTTATCAGAATCTATGAAAATGAATTTTTAGCATTTTTTTAACTTAATGCATAATTTTTTTCATAAACAAAACTGAACGTTCAGGAAATACATTGATTCGCCTCTATTCGGGCTAGTTTTTAGATATATTGTAGGTATAACTGTGTAGTTTGTAAAAATACACATATTGTTCAGCACACTTCAGTACAACATATTTTTTTATATTTTTTTTCAGAACACGTTTACTCTATTTCAAGGGTAGCATTTTTTGAAGAGTGGTTGAAACACACGAAGAATGATAAAAGATCGCGTATTTATGACTATCTTTCTTCAAAATTTCACTTTGGTGTCATTACTGAAAGCAGCCAAAGAGAAATAAAGTTGAAAATATCCAACTTTTCTACTAAGATTGAAGCCAAATGGTTGGCTTCGGGAAAATCGAAGGAGCGTTTTTTAATTAGAAATAAGACTTGGCTAGATGAAGGAGACATACAGTTTACTGTGAGTTCTTTAGTTCTCCACAACCTTCAACATCGAGTGAGGTTGTGACATCTGCAGGAAGACCTCGCAAAGATTTCGAGGAATCGTCGTTTTAAGACGAAGAAACGTCGAGTCGTGGATCTCGTAGAATCTCGAAGTGCCAGTGAATTAGTGACTGCTGCCGAAATTGCTATGCGTTCAGCAGGGCAAAGAAAAGTTGCCCATGTGATTAGAGACATTAGTGAAAGGCCAGATAATATTATTAAGTCAAAAGAAAATACCAGTTCCGTTAATCCTAGGCAGTTAAGTAGTGACGAAGCCTTAGCATACTATATAGATTCTAAGTCAACAACACATGCTTACAAACAAACTAGGAAGTGGTCCATAATGGCAGGACATAATGTGTTTCCGTCATATTTTAGTGTAGTAAAATCTAAAAAGGCCTGTTACCCTGCAGAGGATCACATTTCTATAACAGAAACTCGTGCTGAAATAAATTTGCAAGCCTTATTAAATAAAACAGCGGAACGTCTAGTAATAGCACAGAATGAAGTTATCAGTAGTGTCCTCCCAACAAGTCCAACGTTTACACTTGTTAGTAAATGGGGATGTGATGGAAGTTCTGGGCACAGCACATACAAACAGAAATTTGAGAACACTGAAGATACGGACGATTTTCGTTTCGTATTTGCTTTCGTTCCCCTTAAGTTATATGATGGGTCTAAAATTATTTGGCAAAATCCTCGGCCTTCATCAACTATGTATTGTCGCCCCATCAAATTTATATTTGCTAAGGAAACGAGTGACTTCACGTTAGCGGAGACAAATAGATTGTTGGAAGAAATTTATGCTCTTCTTCCAACACTTATCAACTTTGGTGATTCTCAAATCTCAGTGAAACACGAACTTCTTCAGACAATGATAGACGGAAAGGTATGTAACGCCTTAACGGAAACTCGTTCATCTCAAAAGTGTTTCATCTGTGGTGCCACCCCCAAGACGATGAACGATGACCCCGCGAAGTTTAACAGCAATCAGGAACATTTTGGCTTTGGTTTATCTACACTTCATGCTTGGATTCGTTGCTTTGAATGCCTTTTACATATCAGCTATAAGTTGAATATTAAGAAATGGCAGGCTAGAAGCGACGAAGACAAAGCTGATATCAAGATTCGTTCCGAAGAAATCAAGTTGATATTCAAGAACGAGATGGGACTCATTGTAGATAAACCAAAGCCAGGATTTGGTTCTTCCAATGATGGAAACACAGCCCGTCGCTTTTTTAAGAATGCTGAGATGAGCGCTCAAATCACAGGATTGGATGTTACTATTATCAAACAATTCGATGTTATTTTGAGGACATTGTCTTCTGGGTTCGAGATAAACTTAGTTGAATTTAATAAATTTTGTCTTGAAACAAGAAGACATTACCTTAGTCTCTATTCGTGGTACTATATGCCTGCTACTGTACATAAAATATTAGTACACAGTACTGAGGTCATCAAAGCGGCATTGCTTCCAATTGGGCAACTTTCCGAAGAGGCTCAAGAAGCACGTAACAAAGATTGCCGCAGATTTAGGGAGTACAACACCCGCAAGTGCTCACGTGTTGCCACGAATAGAGACTTGCTGTCCATGTTAATAATAACATCCCTTTGATCAATGGCCTTCGTGAGATTCCCCGAAAAAAATATGTGCAGAAGTATTAAAGTTAATCGTAAGCCCGACCATAGTAGCATCAAGACCGGAAACGTCATCATATTGTCGCACATTACCACAAAATGATGACGATTCACCAGAAGATATTGATGATGATTCTGATGATTAGGTTTAGGTTAAGTTAGTTTGTACAGTAGGTATTTATTTATTTAATGCATTTTTGTTGTTTGTTTATTATTTTTAAATATTTTTTTCTGTTTTTACATATTTTTTTTGTTTTTTATTACAAAATCATACCAAAAACTATTAATAATGCCTCAACATGACTACTTATAGTATTTATAAAAGCATCGTTAAATATCATAAAATAATATTGTCCACCTAGCATGATCTACGCGGTACACTGTGCTTCGGTGTAAATTGAGCCATAAAACTTCGGGGCGTATGATACGCAAAGTTTCGCTTCTAATTTTTGTTTCTTGCTCTATGACATGTATGCGTTTGTATAATCAAGAGGTTTACTAGAATAAAAACTAGTTACAAAAAAAATAAGATAGAAAATCGATACTACTACTGAGTGACAAATGCGTGCACTGACTGGACTCCCACTCATTCTGTGTGGTTCTTTCCTCAAAAGACCATTTCAGACACGAATCTACACGGTCTTCACATGACCTGACCAAGATTATGCCTGGACTTTAAAAGAGACTATGACCTCAGAGTTTGTTTCGGTCTTTCTTCTCAGAGTAGTCAGATAGGAAACCCCAATCTCATCTTTTTTAAATATGATTGACGTGTAAAAGTGTTTCTGTTTGTACAAACCTACTTACAGAAATAAAATTATTATCATTTATCATACATAAAATAAATATTGTTATTTTATTTCCGATAAAAAAAAAACTAGTTTTATAAAGACATTTAGTATGTGCATTCTACTTGGGTCTATTTATGAAATTTAGAATTTGAATGCCTAAACATAGTAAAATAAAATCATTGTACAATTTTATAGATATACTTTGACAAAAATTACTTAACACTTATTAAGAAGATACAAAGTTACAAACATATAAATCCCTATCAGTAAATATAACACCTACATTGGACACATAGCAATACAAGGGACATCAACAACATTTAGAAGATTGAAAATAAAATTTATGTTCCCCTACCTACCTCAGGGCAGTGTTGGCATTAATCAATTAATTTTTTAATGAATTAATTAATTTGATTCATTTTAATCAGATTACATTAATCATGATTAAAAAAGTAATCTTAATCATGATTATTGACGTTAATCATTAATCACTAATCATTAATTGATTAACTTGATTATAAACTAGTACATCCATCAAAACACCACTACTATTAGAGTCATCATCACAATTCATGTTTGTTTTTAAGTTAATCACTGTGTGAAACAATATCACAAAAAGTTGCAAAATCTGAAAAAAATATCGTCAACCGAGTGCGAGCGAGATAGTGTTAAACATAACATCACGCCTTGTATCCCCGAAGGGTTGGGCAGAGGTGTACTTAAAGTACACCCACATTTCGCCAGTTATGTTTTTAAGTCCCATGTAATAGGGGGCGAGCCTATTGCCATCAACCGGGCACAAATCCAGACTCCGGGCTGCTACTGAGAAATTCCAGATAGAAAAACCCAATAACAAGTTGCCCGACCTGGGAATAAACATATACTTAATAGTAGTTTAGTGCTATAAAAGACGAGATAGTGGGAGAGTGAGAAGCTAACGCGAAGTACCTCTGTCCCACCCCCTCCCCATATTGAATGTTTACATTTTGAATTAATTGTTTTTTATACAGAATTCCATTTTAGTTTATTTATTACTGCTTTTGAAGTAGCATATTTATGTATTGCATAAGCTGTTGGTGTTGCTCTTCCAATAAATAAAATAAATAAATAAATAAGTAGTTATTAGTTAATCAAATAATCAAATTAACTATTAAAGATTATGATTAATAATCTTAATCATTTTAAATTTGATTATGATTAATTAATCTTAATCAATTTTTTTGATAATGATTTTTAATCACTAATTTTTAATCATTTATCAGATTAACTTTGGGCCAACACTGCCTCAGGGTTACCTCATGATAGTTGAGATGCGAGTAACTTGACTTTTAATCTACAAAAACATTAACACTGTTCTTAGAAATTTATCATTTCAAACAGTAAAATATAACAAATCAGTATTATAACAACATAATTTAAAGAGCTTGTTCTCCTTCCACCATTTCTTTTAAGTTCAGCAGTTCAAACTGCCCAGTTCCTTTAGTTTCTGTCCTCACCAACTCGTCCAAGACTCTGAAGTTGCCGGGGTCAATCAAACAGATGATATTTGCAGTGCCAGAGTCCCAGTTCTCTTCTTCAACACTCATAGCAAGTTTCACTACTTTGTCCTTAGTCTTCCTTGCTTCTTTTCCAGTGAGTAAAACCCTTACCCTCATTTGAGCTCTCTCTAGAGGGATCTCTTTCTTCAACAGCTGTATGACGTCAAGTGACTGTTGTTTTGCTCCTTTGTTAACATTCACTGAGAAATGGATGTCCTTCATTGCTTTCTCTATGATAGAGACTGGATATGGCCTCTTTGTATCTGGATTAACACATTTATCGGCAACCGTTGTTGCAATATCTTTGAACAGAGAATCAATCTGAGAGTGGCGTTCTTTGTCGGAAACTTGAAGTTCACCTTTCTCTAATATCTCTTTACAGACTTCTGTTTGGTCCTCTTTGCCGAATATTTTTACCAAATCTTCCTTTTTTGCCACCTGTCCTTTTGAGACATTTGTGAATACTGTGTGAGTCTGAAGAACTTCATCAATATCTTTCTCTCTGGAACAATATGGATTTGATTATTTAGTGTCAGTGGTTGTAACTTTATAAGCTCAACTATTACTCATTTATGAGACTCACAATTTGTTTCGCCAAGATAAAACCTTATTCCTGTAGCAAGCTATTTCAAATCTCTTGCCACCTTTCTTCAACCTTACGATTGCGACATTGGTTAATCGTATTTGGTTAGTGGGTGTAAATATTTTGGACATGATGATAGAAAATCTGTAGACAGTAAATGAATAGATTCAGGTTGGACATATACACACACAGGCAAGCAAATAAACAAATTCTCAAACTGTAAAGGTAAACTACAACAAACAAAGATAGTTCGCAAATTCGCCAAACCTGACATGACAGACAGAATGACAGATTTGTTTGTTTGACTTTGACAGACAAAAATTCAAAGACAAGGAAGGAAGAGAATAATATTGTACTTAAGATATTGTACCGGTAGTTCACAGTACTTCACAGAGCCTTTTCGTCTCGTGTATTGGCAAGTAATAGCATCTTGTTACCCAGGGTTGTGAAGCAGTGGAGGTCAATGGGGAAGGTCGGGCAAAGCTAATTGTAGATGGCGTGACCATAGCTAGGTCCCTACGGCCTACAATAAATCTGACATTTCGTTCATTCATATCATTTTATGTTCATTCATGAGTTTGATTTTATTTCATTATTTCGTTATTTTCCGCGATTTCAGTATTTTAAATCAAGTACTTGACATGGAAAATGTCAGAATTTTAAAACTTGAATATTTCCTAGTAAACACTTTCTTCAAAATGTTTCCGACATAAACTCGAATTCAAAAAAATCTCCACGAATAGCTTTAAACCACAATGTTCTAAGTTTAGGGGCTTTCGGGAAATTGTAGACTCCAATTTCGGAGCATCTAGGAACACAAAAAGGCTTCAATTATCGTTAAAATAAAATAAAATCAAATAACGCCTTGTATTATTGGCTTGTGTTGGGAACTAGCTACTACAGCGCCATTTTGACAGTTGCCTTCCCCATTATGCAGTTAGTGTTGGCTGAGCTTGCTTTCAACAAAATAAGGTAACATTGTGTTATAACAAGGTGGCATAAAGTTTTTATATATTTTAAAAAATAACTTCATCTTAAACAGTGACATAAAGAACATAACAGTTGCTAGGCGACAACCACAGACTTAATAGATAGTGTATTATCTATGCTTAATAGGTTACAACTAGGCGACAACTAAATAGTACTATACTCTTAAAACATATTGAATTAAAACCTTCATGGTACAACACCCCCACTTAATCCACTATGCTGTGAGCACACACTCAGACACAACACATATTTCTGCTCACAAACTCCCTTTGTCAACATATCAGCAGGCATATGAGCAGTCTCACAACATTCAACACAAATTACCCTTTGCTAACTCCCTAACGAAATGGATATCATATATTTATATGTTTGGAACGTTTTCCAATAGCAAGAGCATAAACTAGCTTACTGGCACATTGACGATCACAAAAAATAGTAACAGCCGTGTTATACCAGCCAGTCAGTTCAGTATATAAAGCATATCGTATAAAAGTATTATAATATTTTAATTATTGTGAATGTGAAGACAATGTGGATTTGTTCTTTTTGTATGTTGTTTATTTTTTGTTACTTTTAATCACGTTCTGGCAGTTTGAGTAATTTATGCGGCATACCCAAATGTCTTTTCTTTGGTAAAGTTCGTCGAATCGTTGAGCTCCTTAGGTTCTGTGTTGAGCTGCATGATTACTGACAAATGCGTGCACTGACTGGACAGGTCTACTCATTCTGTGTGGTTCTTTCCTCAAAACACAATTTCAGACACCAATCTACATGGTCTTCACATGATCAGAGGACCAAGATTATGTCTGGACTTTAAAAGAGACTATAACCTCTGAGTTTGTTTCGGTCTTTCTTCTCAGAGTAGTCAGATAGGAAACCCCAATCTCATCTTTTTTTTGTACGTAGGTTTGTACAAACCTACTTACAGAAATAAAATCATTTATCATTTTCACTTCATTACCTCACAGGGTATAACCAGAGAAATATTTCCCATCAGGCTCATTTACCCAATCTACACCTGCATAGGCAAACAAAGGCTTATTACATTTTATAACACAGCGATAATTCCTCTGTCCCCTTTAGATACTTAAGAACTCGTTTCAGTGCCGCCATGTGAGTAGAATCATTACAGTTATTAAATTGACTTAGCAAAGTAACTGCATACGATGTATAAAGTCTTGTTCAACATGCCAGGTACATTAGTGAACCGATAATTTCCTGATATCGTCATTCTTTCCATCAGATTTAAGGCGTAGATTCAGTTCAACTGGTGAACTAACTGGTTTGCAGTCCAAAATTCCTTTTTTGGATTCCAGGATTTTTGAGATGTATTTCTTTTGAGACAAGTGTATTTCACTCACACTCTTCCGCTCGATCCGGATTCCAAGACATTCTCTTGCCTCTCCCAAATCCTTTATTTTGAAGGATCTTTTAATCCTATGGATCACCGTCCTGGCTCCTTCAGCTTTATTTGTGAATATATAAAAATCATCCACATACCTATGACAGTGAAAACTTCTTTAAAATTCTTTGTGTAAAATATGATCCTGGTCATATTTTGACCGAGCAAAACTCATCTTTATTATGTGCTCATGAATCTTTTGGTTCCAACACCAGGCAGCATGCTTGAGGCCATAATTACATGACTTTCTTCAATTTGCAAACCTTGCGTTCATTTCTTCGAAAAAAATCTCTCCAGAATCCGATCTCGTCGGGTAACTGGTCCTCGCTGTACTAGATGCACTTCCAGATTCTTCTTCATTCACATTCGAACTAGCCACCGGAATCCCTACTGCAACAGGACCAACAATCCTTGGAACCTCTGGTTGAGTAGTGGAACGACTAACTCCAGGAATGTCATACTGTAAATCTATGACCACAGCATCCTTCTAAGAAACAAGACAGCTACTTTTTGTTTTTCTTTAGTAGTCACGGAAATATTTTTCATAAAAGTAGCATCTCGAGCGGTGATAATCCTCGTTGGATCGTTCTCCAAATTGATAAATCGGTACGTCACTTTCTTTTGAACCGTCTTTGGATCAAATTTCATGCGACTATGATCCTTTACCAGAACCTGCAGCTTCTCCCCAGAATCTCATGTCCAAACCAGCCTCATGCACCATCCATCTAGCCTTCTCAATTATTGTGGAAATTGTTCGTTCCGCCACTCCATTCTGATGAGGAGTGTAGGCTGATCTTTGGTGTTGGAACCCGTTTTTCTATAAGAAGCCTTGAAATTCTGCGTTGGTATACTGGTATGGTGCCATTAGCGCTACGAAATTTCTTTATCTTCTTTCCCGTCTGATTTTCAACAAGTGCCTTGAATAGGGATGGAGATGTGCAATTGTTCGAAAAAATAATTAAATTTCTAAGAAGGCATAGTTAAAATGATATAATCGAAAAAATCTGTTTAATCGATGTAAATATGAAGAAGCTACACGCTTTAAAAGCGGAGGGGATTATTCCTGTCGCTTTTACCTTTTTGAAACCCTTTTTGACGCATTCTTTCCCTTTACAGCACCCTTCACATGGTTCCGTGCTCACCTCTCTAAAAGCCAGACCATCTGCCAAACTTTTCAGCTTCACCATCAGAGCTCCACTCAGGTGACCTAGTCTACTGTGCCACAAATCAAAACAGGTGCGAGAAGAATCTCCTGGACACGTCAGAACCATCGCTGCTTCTATACCTAAAACATAAAACCCCTGTTTCAGTGGTGCTGTCAAAACTGGCTTTCCAATAACTCATACATACATCCATAACATCACGCCTGTAATTTCAGAAGGGTTAGGCAGAGGTGTACCTAAAGTACACCCACATTTCGCCAGTTATGCTTAAATCCCATGTAATAGCGGGCGAGACTATTGCCATCGACCAGGCACAAATCCAGACTCTAGGCTGCTATTGAGAAATTCTAGATAGGAAAACCCAGCATCACTTTGCAACCTAGTATGTACACATTTTACTTACCGACAGCAATTTTGTCGTCAAACCTGGAACCTTTACATGCTGAAACCTCACAGAGCTCCCCATGACATACACATCCCCTTGTTCACTAGACACAATTTTATGTTTATTAATAATAATATATATAACATAACCTCACGCCTTGTTTCCCCGAAGGGTTGGGCAGAGGTGTACCTATAGTACACCCACATTTCGCCAGTTATGTTTAAGTCCCATGTAATAGGGGGCGAGCCTATTGCCATCTACCGGGCACAAATCCAGACTTCGGGCTGCTACTGAGAAATTCCAGATAGAAAAACCCATTATAAAAACATAATAACACGTTGCCCGACCTAGGAATCGAACCCAGGACCTCATGCTCAGCAGTAGCGATTGCGACCACTAGACCAACGAGGGATCTTTATGGGAACAAAAACACATTTTGCAAAATTGATTAGAACTAATGTACTGTCTATCTTCAAGAATGTGCACTTCAGACATCAGGTGTGACGTAGCTCCAGAATCTACGACCCAATGGCCCTCACCAACCGTCCTCTAAAGAGCGGCCATTAGAGCCGATGTCTCCTTACTGTCTTTCTTCTTATATAAACATGTTTTAGGAATTTAAAAGTATTTTATTTAAAACAAAAACTAACAAGATCAAACTTGAATTTAAACTGGGTGAAGCGAAAGGGCATGTCAGACATTTTACCGACTAAATCCCACCCTCGGTGTTCCTTCAGTTGCCTATGCCAGGGAGTTTTCTCCCGCCTTGTGCGATACAGGAACCTCCCGAAACAACCGTGTCCGGTGAGGACCTATGTCAGGCGGAAAGTGATGATGCCGTGGCGCCTCTCCAACCACTCCTCAAAGAGGGGTCTTACCGCCGCTATTGTGGCGTGCCCAAAATGTCACGTAATCCTAAGCAGATGTTTACGAGCGCACGTCTGTCGTCCAAAAAGGATGCGCGCCCGTTTCCGTTGGCTTATATAAGGCTGGTCACTCGTAGCTCCCTCGTCTGAAGTTGCAGCTAACACGGTTTCTCCTGACTGAGCATCGTCCTCGATGCTCTCCGTTAATCGTCTTTGCTCTGGTTCCGAAGTAGTCTCAACAACCGAATCTTCATAACCTGGGGAGGCAAACACATACATGTTAGATCTCACATACATCATGTTCATCAATAACTTTATACTTGATCAAGATGTCACTATGCGCTTTTAAACTTATCAACACGTTTTTATGAAATAAATTAATAAGCGATGCCACACAATGTTTTACATGACATGAAATAAGACAATCTCGATGCCACACAAGGCCTTACACGAAAACAACACAGTGCAATGCTTTATGCCTTAGCCACAGGTCTTACATGTACATTACAGCACAAACATACTTGTCTGTTCCCAGTCAACTCAACGCCACACAAGGCCTTATAAAAGTTTGACCCAGACTGATATCCACGTAACGTATATTTGTTGGCAAGATAGAAAATAAGTACTTACAGCGCCATAGCAAACATCTTCCAAGCATATAAGTATAAGGGGCTTAAACTTTATAAGTATTCTTACATTAAAAAAATGGCTGTACAGGTCTCAAGGATTTGGCTAGTGCGTCTATTTTTTGTACGCTCGGCCGGAGCTGACCTTTACTGATCGTCCTCCGAAGATACTCCACTTCAGTCGTAAAGAAGTTGCATTTTCTTAAATTAATAGAAAAACCCGCCTTTCTTAAAATCTCCAGATCAGAATCGAACAAGAACAAGCCGTCCCCTAAGGAGTCGCTCATTAGCATGACGTCATCGATGTATACCAGCAACTGACCTGCAGTACGATGCACAGAACCTTTGTTAATCTTTATTTGAAGGAAGCCTGTCACCACATCAAGAACAGTGAAATATTTGATTTCAGATAGATGATAAGTACTCCACGATAGTTTTGGGTGTTAATTTGGCGTTTATGGCTGCTTCACGTATTTGTGGATATTTTATGCCGCGCAAAATGATGGCGCATAATAATTTCACAATACGTACTCGTAATAAAGATTTTCGTGCGTAGTCTGCATACGTGGAGTACTTATCAGATTCTTTACACATCACATCAACCAGAATATTTGCGACGTCAATGCGTCGCGGACAAAGTAATTTGAGCTATAATTTGAAATTTGACCAAGTAAGATTGTAACTAATCCACGCGCGTGTCAGATAAAAATACTACATAGAGCAAAAATAATAGATGTACATAGGGAAAAAGAGTTTATTAATAAATTGGGATTTAAGAATAGATTATTAAATCAACTAATTAAATTATTTATTTGTAATATACAATTTTTCGAAGGGAATTTAGGCTAACAATTTATTCTATAGACGTCGAAATATTATACAGTTGTTTTATGTATAAAAAATTGAAGTACATATAAATAATACATTATTCATAATAACAAAAGTATATTACGACATAAGAGGATATTTTACCAAAATTACACAAGAGTTTTACAAGTAGATAGGCTTACTTAACTTAGGTCCGTTCGGTGTGACTGCTCCGGTAGAGAGTAGTTATATTCTTTGCTGCTCCGGAGAGAATGGGACGAGTACTTTTTTTTTTTTTTTTTTTGTGTATGGCATCTCGTAGTTGACCTTGAGAGGTCGTGACTACTTAACCGGACTATCCTGTGGCTGCCTTAAGCGGACTCAAAGCCTCCAGCCAGGGGCGTAAAACTACTTATATTATTAAGCGAACGCTCGCAAAGGGCACCCCCTGTGGGGTACGGACCTCGGCTTAGGGCGTCGCTGACGGGAGGACAGCAAGATGGGACAGGCTGGATCAAGTTTAGTTGATTATTATTATTCGGGGAATTTAAAGCTACAGGCTCAGCTACGGCGCGGGCTGGCACTTCGTCGAGCAAGGGTCGGGGGGGACAATTACGTCGGGGGGGACAATTACGTCGGGATCTTCGCGAGGAACCTCGGCGGCGAGGTCAGAATGTCGGTCTGTGTTTGTGCACTGTACTGGTGGCCCTACTGCTCTCCTGAATGAGAGTTATGTGGTCATCGGGATCGGTGAGGACATGCTTGGGACGGCGGACATGACTAATGGAGGAGGGAATATAACTAGCGGCTTTCACAACCAGAGGGTTGCGGTGATTCGCGGCGGTCTCGAAGAAACGCTTTGAAATGCGTTAAATGAACTGACGGATAGTGGGAATCCTGAGGTCTACGTGGAGGATTTCGTTGCGAACGTACCAGGGGGAGCCTGTTATCCTACGGAGGAACTTGTTCTGGAGGGTCTGCATTCTATTGAAGCGAACGGGCTTGGCGTGTGCGAAGACTGCACTGGCATAGGTCATGATCGGGCGGATGCACGCTGTGTAGATACGCATTTTGCACTTTAATGACAATTTGCTACGTGCATTGAGGACAAAGTGAAGTCTACCTAGAGCGAAGGCGGCGCGCGAACGAGCCGCCTTAATGTGCTCTGAAAAAGAGAGGTGTTCGTCTAGTACGACACCCAGGTATTTGGCTCGCTTCTCCCAAGGGAACGGCTTGCCGAACATGGTGATCGGTCGAGGGGGGCAGGGGGTATGACGCGGCTTCGAGATTAGAACCGCTTGACTTTTGTCGGGATTTACTTCGATTCTCCATTTCCTAAACCAGGCGCCAAGCTTGTTGACTTGGGTTTGGAGAATGCGAGATATCGAGTCTGGATCGCGGCCGGTGTAGTAAATGGCCGTGTCGTCTGCGAACAGAGCCAGCTGTGCCTTGCTGCACTTGGGCATATCGCTGGTGAATAGCGTGAATGCTAGGGGAGAGATCACAGAGCCCTGAGGGACTCCTGCGCGAATAGGGTGGGGGGAGGATAGCGCTCATTCGATGCGATAACGGAAGGTGCGATTCGACAAAAAGTCCCGTAAGATGAGCACGAGACGATCTGGCACACCGAGTTGGTACAGCTTATATAATAAGCCGTTGTGCCAGACTTTGTCGAACGCTTTCGCTATGTCGAAGAAAACAGCACCGGTCATCAAACCTCGTTGGAAACCGAAGTTGATGTGTTCGACTATACGGTGGACCTGTTGTACGCACGAGTGTTGGGTTCTAAAACCAAACTGTTCGTTGGGGATGAGGCCCTTTGTCTCGGCGTAGTCTCTGAGGCGCTTATAAATAAGCCTCTCATAGATTTTGCCGAGGACATTGAACAGACTGATGGGGCGGTAACTACTAGGCTCTGACTTTGGCTTGCCGAGCTTCGGGATACCGATGACGGTGGCTTCTTTGAATGCCTGTGGGAAGATGTTGTTGCTCAGAGCACCATTGAAGATGGTGGTCAGTAGCATTATCAGGTGGGCAGGGAAAAGTTGGAATACCCTATTGGTGATTCCATCTGAGCCGGGGGCTTTACGAGCCTTAAGACCTTTGATGAGGTCGTGCACTTCGTCGGGCGTGACTGGGGGCAGTGGATACTCTGGGTCTTCGACGGGAGGGAGGGAGGCTCTATGTTCGACTTCAGCGTCGACCTCAGAGAGGTGAGCTTGGTCTACTGGTTGAGAGCTAGGCGAGCATTGGACTTCTAGAGTGTCTGCTAGAAGCTCAGCCTTGTCGACATCATCGAAGGCGATGGTCTTGTCGGGACGGGTCAGGGGGGGCATGGAGACTATTTCTCCGGATCTGAGCTTCCTCTGGAGTTGCCAGAAGGCTAGGTGGGTGGGCTCTAGTTCGCTCAACATCTTGTCCCAGCCGGCGGTACGCAGCTCCTCTATGCGTGTTCTTACAGTACGCTGTAAGTAACGCATATGGGCTTTGTTCGCGTCGCAGGGGAAGTTGCTGTAGGCACGGACAGCCGCGTTCTTCTCATTCAACTGTTCGCGTACATCGTCCGGCAACTTCCAGCGACGGTCATCCGTCGCTGGAATTTCCCTTGAACAATCGTTCAGGACTGATTGTACGTGAGCTGTGAATGAGTCGATCGCGGCCGTCGTGTCAGCGATAGAGTCAAAATGATCGGGGATTGGGTCCAAGTGGGGGGACGTGGTGGATTTTAAGCGATCGCTTACTCTCCTCCAGTCCGTTACCACTTTGTTGGGAAGGGGTTGGGTGGAATCGGGCAGACCTATGCGGGGGACCAGTTTCATGACTACTGGACGGTGATCGGAAGCGAGCTCTTGTACCACTTCTATAGAGTCCAACCGTAGGTTGACGTTCTGTAGGAGCGCCACGTCGAGAACATCGGCGGTGTGATTGGGATCGGGGGGAAAATGAGTGGGAGTCATCGGCGCGATGACATCGAAATTCTGAGAGGAGGAGAGGTTGAACAAGTGTCTCCCTCTGGAAGAGGTCCTGGTGCTATTCCAGGAGGGATGTTTTGCGTTGAGATCACCCGCTATGATAACGGAGTCACTCAGGCTAAACAGTACAGAAAGATCTTCAGTAAGGAGTTGGAAGTTCTCCGAAGTATTAATGGGGGGGAGGTAGGCCGAAACTATGGTGATCGGTTGATGACCTGTCATGCCAAGCCGACAGCAAGACACTTCTAATCGTGAGAGTGTGGGAGGGTCTATGGGAATGCAGTATAGCTCCTTTTTGTAATAGATAAGGGTACCGCCCTTATGGCAACGCGTCCTGTCATTGCGAACTGTACGATAGTTTGCAATTGACGGATTTCGGTAACTCGGTTTAAGGAACGTTTCCTGAACAAGGAGGATGTCGATGTGGTGGTCGCGGAGGAACTCGCTGATTTCAGCTCGTTGTCGCAGGATGCCATTGGCATTGAAATAACCTAACTTTAGGGATCGGGGTTTGGTTCGCGCGAGGATTCCTTTATCCATGATTAGGGTTGGGTTGGTTGTTAAAGGACATCAGGGCTTGCGTAATGTCCGTGTACGCATTGTAGATATTCTGAATCATGAAAATGTTGCCGGCATTTCTGGCGGCAACAATTTCACTTGCCATTTTCCTGGCACGAGGGGTAAGGAAGGCCGTGAATGTACTAGATATGACATTAAACGCGTCCATCGGGTTCTGACCGACCACCCGGGTGGCTGCGGGCGGAGCTGACGCGGCCGGAGCGGCTTTGTTTAGAGGCACAGGAATGCCTGGAGGCGCGTTGACGCGGATGCGGGGGTCCATAAGTGGAGGGATGGCCGCAGGAACGGGTCTAGGAGCTAAGGCTGGAAAAGCCTGCTGATGGTGGAAGTAGTTCCAGGACGAGGGCCTCTGAGGACTGAGTCGCTCCTGATGCTGTGTGGTAGGCCACGCGTGGGCGTAGCGGGGGCTTTCCCTTTGCTGGCGGGCGTCTGCACGCTTCGTCAGTTTGGGAGATGATGTTTTGGGGGCCTTGGGGCACCCACGATAATTGGCCGGGTGGCCTGAGTCGCCGCATAGCACACAGCTAGGCGGCTCTGTGCACAAGGTGCGGTCCTTGGGTCGGGTGCACTCAGCAGTGCCGTGATCGCCCAGGCACTTGACGCACCTGGGTTTCGCGTGGCAGTGCATCTGCGAATGCCCGTAAAGTTGGCAGCGGTGACACTGCCCTATGACACCGGTCTTAAAAGGCTTCTCGATCTGCAAGCCAGTGAGGTTGCAGACGGAACGGACGTTGAAGATAGGGTGGTGACCCTCAGTAGGAGGGCAGACGACGAGGACCATATCGAACGGTACCCTGCCTCGGGCGCGGTGCATGCGGTGGACTTCCGCAACGGGGACGTTTTGCGACAGAAGGTCGGCTTTTATATCTTCCGCGGGTATCTCCTTCGGGACGACGCGGACTTGACGGTCTTCGGGGAGGGCGTAGGTGTGGAAGGACACACCTCTAAGACGGAGAGTCTTCGTGAGCTCTCTGTAGTCGTTTGACGTCGGGACGGTTACCTTAATACCCTGTTGGGTAGACTTCGCGCTGGTGTAGCCTATACGCAGGTCGGTGCACCATTTGGACACGTCTGTCCACTTCCCCTTGTCCTGGATGTACACAGGGGGAGGGGGGGCGATTTTCTTTGCCGCAGAAGGCTGGGCAGCGGGCTTGGCAGCACTGTGGCTGAGGGAAGAGGTTGAGGCCGAAGCGGCCTGAGAGGGGGCGGTGGCGGATGGAGCCACGGGAGCGGAGGTGGCTTCGATAGCCGGCTTCTTTGTCCTTGTGTCAGGACTCGGTTTGAGGCTCCTCTTTTTAGAGCCGACCGTCTTAAAGACGCCTTCGTCGGAAGAGGGGGAGGAGCTCTGGTCGTCGCTCGAGATTACGTACGGCGAGGTCGGGCGAGGGGAAGGCTCGCTGGTGTCCATGTGGACAGCCGGCGGCGAGCAACCTGGAAGTTGCGACGGAGAGGGCTCGAGGGCATCGCTAAACGTAGCGATGTCCGAGCTGTCGGTGCCTACTAGGTCAGAGGGACCGGGGACGGACTGCTGCAGAGCAGCGAATTTGTCGCCATACTTGGCGACGAAGTCGGGGTCCTTAAAAAGGACCTCTTTGAGGAACGCCAAGAGGAGGGCGTCCCCCATGGTCGGAGGAGGGGGGGCTATTTATGGGAGGGAATGGTGGAAATTAAGTTTCCACTTAGCCTACTAACCCTATTCGTAACTCCCCGGGTGGATTGGCCCGGGGATGAGTTCCCTCCCTGTCGGGTGCAGACAGGGAGGTGTGTACCTAATGGTGAGCCCTAAGCTTGTATACCCGTCGCCAGTCTTATTGTGCGAACGGGGCCCTGACCAGTCTAGCGCGAAGGGTGTAGACACACCCTAAAGACACTAGGTGAGTAGCTGGAAAGCAAAACTGTCACCAGAGCCGACTAGGAGATCCCCCAAGGCCGGTTATCTGGGACCCGTCCAACTAACTGCCTCGCCCTGAAGGGGTTCGGTGGGTGTGAATTGGGTCAACACCCCACTCGGCTTCGTTGACACCGTAAGGTTTCAACCGAGGACCACGAAACTGTGGTTTTACCCAGAAGGGGCCTAGTGAAGCTACTCACAAACGTCTGTTAGAGAAACGAGATTTGCCTTGAAAAAGGCACTTTTTTAATTGATTAAAAATAAAATCAATTTCTTGATTTTATTTTTTATCGGAGTAGTCGGGGCGACTACGATGACGTCACGTGGTCGCGACGAGTAGAAACAGGAAACACAACACTGGAGCGGGAGAGCGCACAAACACGTCCGTCCGCGGCGAGAGTCGAGCGTCGAGTGGGGACGAGTACTTTTTTTTTTTTTTTTTTGTGTATGGCATCTCGTAGTTGACCTTGAGAGGTCGTGACTACTTAACCGGACTATCCTGTGTCTGCCTTAAGCGGACTCAAAGCCTCCAGCCAGGGGCGTAAAACTACTTATATTATTAAGCGAACGCTCGCAAAGGGCACCCCCTGTGGGGTACGGACCTCGGCTTAGGGCGTCGCTGACGGGAGGACAGCAAGATGGGACAGGCTGGATCAAGATTTGTTGATTATTATTAATCGGGGAATTTAAAGCTACAGGCTCAGCTACGGCGCGGGCTGGCACTTCGTCGAGCAAGGGTCGGGGGGGACAATTACGTCGGGATCTTCGCGAGGAACCTCGGCGGCGAGGTCGGAATGTCGGTCTGTGTTTGTGCACTGTACGGGTGGCCCTACTGCTCTCCTGAATGAGAGTTATGTGGTCATCGGGATCGGTGAGGACATGCTTGGGACGGCGGACATGACTAATGGAGGAGGGAATATAACTAGCGGCTTTCACAACCAGAGGGTTGCGGTGATTCGCGGCGGTCTCGAAGAAACGCTTTGAAATGCGTTTCATGAACTGACGGATAGTGGGAATCCTGAGGTCTACGTGGAGGATTTCGTTACGAACGTACCAGGGGGAGCCTGTTATCCTACGGAGGAACTTGTTCTGGAGGGTCTGCATTCTGTTGAAGCGAACGGGCTTGGCGTGTGCGAAGACTGCACTGGCATAGGTCATGATCGGGCGGATGCACGCTGTGTAGATACGCATTTTGCACTTTAATGACAATTTGCTACGTGCATTGAGGACAAAGTGAAGTCTACCTAGAGCGAAGGCGGCGCGCGAACGAGCCGCCTTAATGTGCTCTGAAAACGAAAGGGACGAGTACGGCGGAGCGGCGGCTTTTATAGCCGGTGGTAAACAAGTGACGTCACATCGTACGGTTTCATTTCAAATTTGTTAATATTTGTATTTTATCATGAAACTATTATTAAAATATACGGAATATGATAGAATTAAATCAGTTGAATTACATACTTGGTCTTAAAATGGCATAAATAAGTAAACAAGTCACGTTATTTGTTTAAGTAACCGTTAAATGTGATTTTATACAAAAAAAACATTGAAAGAACAGTATTTCGCAATAGTACTGATAAGATTTTGATTAGAAACGGTTGAATGTAGTGTATCACACTCAAACAAGGTTATAATTATTACAAAGATGGTTTTATTTGTGTCCAATTAAAGAAACAGACGTGAATTATTGTTATAAATAAACTGAAATTATTCGCATAATCTATCACGCGCAACCAGGAACGTGCGTCACCCTTGCAGATCCCACACGGGTTGGCACTCTTTTTCATCCCACTGGTTTTGCGATTGAGCACGGTCTACTACGTCACACCACGCATCGGCGTCATGAATGTTAGGATCAAAATCCGACACATAGTGATAGTTGGATCTCACCGGATTTATGGATTTTAGCGCGTCTATATGTATATGACGCTCCGTGTTCGAAATAGCGGTTATCCATTGAAGCCGTTGTCGATATAGCTGAGCGCCTGGTGTCGCTCGGGGTGCTGATCACGCTCTCGCCACGTGGCGCGTGCTCGACGAGGGCAGGCAACAGTGGCAGTGGCGTGGTTGCACGTGGTGTTTCGGCGCGCTGGTCTAGCGTTGTCAGGTGGCTGAGGATTTCTTCCATTGTCCCGACTTATCTGCCTAAATTAGGCGAAGACGCGCGCTCTCGCGATGCTACACGTTTTCTGCTCGACATAACGATGGAACCTGAAATTACTTGAAGTGGTTATAATGGCAATCAATCCCACTTCTGATTTTATGAATTTAAAATGATAATATAGTTTAATATTATTAACATTATACACTCATAGAATTGATTCCGGACGGTGAAAACCGCATCTAAATCCGTTGCGTAGCTTAGAAGCACAGAACGGTCACACGGACATACACGAAAACTATAGATATCCATAATAATATAACGTATATTAACTACATCCAGAAAAATATTCAAGCAACAAATAAAAAAAGTAACAAGATCAAACTTAAATTTAATAATAACAACCAAAATATTTTGACAAAAATATAACACGATAACATAAGCAGATGTTTACGAGCAAACGTCTGTCGTCCAAAAAAGGATGCGAGGCGTATCTATATCACGGCACCCCCGTAAGGGGGCGTTGCGTGCGGTACCAGGGTTATGCCACCCGGCCACGGATGCCATACGGTGGCCCGTAAATATGGGCGCCTCATAATGTATGCGTCATGGCAGATGGTATACATGGCGCACGCGAGATACGCGCTCCTATGTGTGTGGATTCTTGTTTGTTTCTGTAGGAGCGCCGCGACGCTTATAACACAGCGTCGTTTTCTTCACAAAATCTCGGCGGTCTGTCACCGCCAGGTGAGACCCCTAGTTACTTAGGGGAGGCCCTGCGACGGAGATGCTGACGCTGCCGACCGTAGTGAGTGCGATGGTCGACAGCGTCGAGACCTGGGACGCGGTGGTTTCCTTCTGCGAAGCAGTGATCTGCCAGAAGGAAGCTTCGGAAAGGGAGAGAGAGATCTCCTCCACTCTCCCGATCCGCAGCAGGTGAACTGGGCGCAGGCGGAGGGCGACAACGCCCTCTTCCAGCCCTCCTAAATGGGTCCAGGGACGGTGGACTCGGGGACGTCCGCCGCCCCCCATACATCAGCACCCGAGGTGACGGCGCGTAGTGTTCCACGCGAGCCCCTCTTAGACGTTGCGCGGGTATTCAAACACCTCATTCCCCCCCCAAACCCGAGGAGGCCCGCAGATGCGGGCGCCACCAGTCGGGGTTGCAGAAGAATCATATGTTCCCGCGACCCCGACGTAGGTGTGAGATGGAACACCGGGGTGGTTTTTAGTCAGTAAGAGTCTGACAGACCCCTCCGCTCGCCCCAGGGCGGAGGACATCCATGAGGATTTTCCACCCAGGAACAAATTTAAAAAAAAGGTTGAGTCGCCGTGGTGGTCTCTTCCTTCTCTGTGAACTCCGTCCAGTCCGTTTTGCGGCTTGGCGCTATGGGCTTCCGTCGGGCCGGCATTCTCGATAAGACGACGAGTACGAGTTGATGATCCGATTGTAGCTCGTCCATAAATTGTTGCGTGATCTGGCATATTTGCCCTCGGTGGACTACGATGTCCAGCACGTCCTGCATATGCCGTAAAGCATCTGGGTAGTGTGTGGGCGTCTCTGGGCCGCACACCGTATAGCCGAAGGCTTCCGCGTCCGCGAGGAGCCGTCTGCCCTCGGTATTCATGCTGTATGAGTTACACGCCGGGTGTTTACTATTAAGATCATCAGCGAGGATAGTGGCGTGTGATGTACTGTTTACAAGCGCCCGCAGCTCGGTAATGTCCAAGTGGGCCGAGGGCAGCTTGTAACATGCATATATGGCACTGAAACGAGTGCATAGGTATCTAAAGGGGACAGCGGAACTATCGCTGTGTTACAAAAAATTTAATAAGCCTTTGGTTGCCAATGCAGATGCAGATTGGGGAAATGGGCCTGATGGGAAATCTTTCTCTGGTTATACCCTAGTTTTCGGTGGTGCTGTGGTGTCTTGGCAGTCTTTAAAACAGCGTTGTGTTGCGTTAAGTACTGCTGAAGCTGAGTACATCACAATCTGTGAGGTCGCTAAGGAAGTGATATCATTAAATGGTTTATATACTGAACTGACTGGCTCGCATAACACTGCTGTTAATATTTTCAAAGTGCCAGTAAGCTAGTTTATACTCCTGCTATTGTAAAACGTTCCAAACATATAAATATAACATAAAATATTGTGAGGGAGTTAGCAGAGCCAAGGGTAATTTGTGTTGAATATTGTGAGGCTGCCCTTATGCCTGCTGATATGTTGACAAAGGGAGTTGGTAAGCAGAAACATGTGTTTTGCACACTGCATAATGGATTAAGTGGGGGTGTTGTACCATGAAGGTTATAATGCACTATGTTCTAGGAGTAGAGTATTCTTTAGTTGTTGCCCAGCAACTTTTATTCTGTTATGTCATTTAAGATGAAGTTAATTTTTACTTAAAATGTAAATAACTTTATTAAACCACTATTTTACAATGATGTCTTATTTAATTGAAAGCTAGCTCAGCCAACATTTACATTTTAAATATTAACACAGAACATTACAGTTGTTACGCAAAACCAAATAATACTCTACTCCTAGAACATAGTGTAGATGGTACAACAGCTAGACTGGAACACTGGAGGACTACCCGTCTAATTATAGTACTCTTTGAACCTGACACGAAAATCAATCTGTCTAGGCTTTTTCCAACTATGTTGGGGTCGTTTTTCAGTCTATACGGATGCAGCTTAATACCAGTATTTTACATTGACACCATCTGACACCATCTTAGGAAAAAGGTTGGGCTGATATTGACTCAGGCAAGCCCTTTTTTATTGGACTTCGGACGCTTTTTATTTTAGTCAATATATCAACAACATTACATAACATCACGCCTGTAATCACAGAAGGCTAAGGCAGAGGTGTACCTATAGTACCTAAACCCACATTTCGCCAGTTATGTATCAGTTGGTCAATCTCTTTTAACAAAAAATAAACAATTTTCCTAAGATAAATGATTGGTCTCGCTGCGCTACAAGGAAAAAGGACACTGGGATCACATACCATCAGTGAGTATCCTTCAAAGAGTACTATAATTAGATGGTATCCTTTAATTTCGAAATGTCAACATAAAATAACATGAACCCTAAAAGAGTCAAGTTCCCCGTGGTTGAGATTTTTATAAAATATGAATTTATTGTTTTTGTATTTTATTATATATCCTATTTCATTTATCCAACCTAGTTCTATACATTATATAATGTTTATCTTTGTAATCTATACACATAAGGTGTAAAAATGTTAGCTGACACTATTTCAAGGGGTGATTATACCCATGAACCTGAACAACTTTCGCCAACAAACCTGATCGAAAAATGAAAAAAATAGTCCTATGTAAATTATAATAAAAAAAGTATTAAAAACGAGAATGGCCTAATCATTGATATACATACCTTCCATTTTTCTAAAGAAGAAACCTACGCCTAACCTGTATACAAATATATTTATACATTCGCCTTTAATTTGTTGTTCATTTTTAAGCTATATTTATAACTGAACTAATAGACCACAGCAGAAAATATTTTTCCATTAACTCGGGTAACAGTTGAGGACTGGTAACACAATTCTTTTACGCGCATTAGTTGTCAATGTCAACTGACAAATGTCAAGTGGCGATGTCTTACACACACTACATCATCTTCATCATCAATGAGTTGCCGCATTCACGAAGCTATTGTTTGTATAGAGCGCGGTATCTTGTCGAGCGCCGCTAAACTGATCATTAATCTAAGCTATTTTCTATTTGTTGTGTTAGATAGCCATCGCTAAGGAACCTCTCATATCTAAAACGCGATGTCCATATTGGGACGATAACGGTCAGAGTAAGGTAAGGTCCCGGGTCCGTGCTAGCTGTCGGAGACCATAAACCATATGTCTATGATCCATTGATCCATCCATACCATAATCTCTCTCTCTCAGATTCTAGTATTTTTTTGGATGTTTATGGCATGGCTACGAGGCCTTTATGCTGTGTGTACTAAAAATTATCGCTTTATCTGTGGTTGTGCTGTGTCAGACGCAACGCCTTTCCTTTTTCTGGGTTTAAATTCTCTATTATATAGCCCTCTGTGGTTTAATAAAAATGTCAATTGTCAATATATGTTCTGTGGACGCAACACACGACGTGTATTTCTATAGAACTTGGCCGTCATTTTGTTATATTTGCGTATTTTATCTGGGATTTTATGTGATTAATCTTTAAAATGGCGAAATTAGTTGATATATACAACAGCGAAAAAGAACCCGTGATAAAAAGGCGGCAATTGCCGTTAACTATCTACGAAAATCTAACAGTAAGTGTTTTCATGCACTTTGACATTACCACAAGCGTAGATTATTCAGGGATAATAATAATGAAAAATAATCGGTCAGTCTTTTTGCAAAAAGAAACATTGCTTCGCAAACTCATGCTAATATTCCGTTGAAATACGCAATGCTATTACTGGTATGACAAATTTATCAAAAGTTCATTGATTGCATTCAATGAAATGACGTCTTGTAGATGACCTTATTTTGCAAAAATATTCCTTTGTTGAAATCTAACGAATTTTGTTTTTGTTTCCAGATGATCATGGATTTAAACACAATGGGTCTAATATGCGACAATCCACAAGTAAAAGGTCGCGAATACGAAGAATTTATGCGCAAATATAGAATCCTAACGACGGACGAACTGAAAGCAGCGCTCAGAGTTGATGCTTCTGATATATTTAATGTATTAAATCAAAGCATTCCTTGTGTAGGCTGTCGAAGAAGGTATAGTAACATTTCGTTCTTATTTGTTGAATAGCTGAATGGTTTTTTATGGTAGCTCCATGTTATTGGAACTTGAAAGATATAATTATTTTCCTAATGATCATAGCAGAGAGCGTTTGCGCACTGCATAATACTATTTATATGAAGGGTTACGCACTAGATCTGAACTTGGATCATGAATTTGGATTTGGATAAGATGCAGTGCAGAACCTCTCTCAGTTGTAGGTAAAACATTAGCTATTTAGTGTGCAGTTGCCTTCTCAATAAATTGAAGTTACTAAAAAGTTTTCTGGTGATATAATATTTTAAGAACATTCACATTTTAATCTCAGTCTCAATCTTTCAGAAATACAAACAATATACATGTTATTGACATTTCTCATCACTGAGATGAGATTGCAACCTGAATTTGAATGTTTTTTAAGTACTCGGACTTAAAAAAAAGAATATAGTTCTCAAATAATAATTAATAAATATATTAGCTGTTCCATATATTTTGACCGCATAGGTATTTACCTTTTCTATGAAACAGTAGTTTTTTATTCATATAAACAGGTGAAAAAATTCAATGCCCCATACATTGAATTTTTTCACCCTTCAAAATCATACTGAATTCATGGTTTAGTAAAAGCAAACATGTAAACCCGCTCACCATATTCCTTTAATTTTATTAAAATTGTGTTGACACGTGCTAAATGCTCATTTGTATAACAAAATAAATACATTATCCATGCCATTGAATGTTATGAGGAAAACATTTTATAAAGATCAAAACAGGATCAACTGAAGTTAGATTATCAATAATCAATAGAATTTCAACCAATCAGTCATTTTCTATTTCTGTATTTAAAAAAATACTTCACAATTTGCAACATTAAAGAACTTTAGACAACAACAAAACATCTATCATGTCTAGTTTAGTGTCAACTACAAAATGTCAACAAATAACAGCCAGCCCAGACATAGCTTTGGACTAAGTAATAGCCATGTACTATTACATGCCAATGACATAATATGAAACCCATACAGGATATGAAAACATTGGGACACACCAATTTCTTCACCTTTGAGATTAATTCTGACCTCATAGCCTAAGAATTTCTTATTTATGCCTCAACACACAACCTTTATGTTCTCGCTGCTGGGACTTAGGTCTCCTGTCTGCGAGTAGCAATGGTCAATAATTCACAACTGATACCAAGTGTGGTTAGCTCCATGTTATTAATAATTTTAAAAGGTTTTATATTTATTTTGCAGTGTGGAACGCCTTTTTTATCAGTTATGTAAATCAGGACATCCCACATTGGATCCATTGGTGCTAACACCAGATGAAATAATGACAATAAGAGAAGACAAAATTATACATCCACAGTCCCTAGCCACTTTACTCAACGGTCACAGGTATTAGTTGTTATGGTTTAACTAGCTTATTCAGGGCTTGTGACTTAATCACAACAGCCGCACGGGACGATCGATGGTAAGCTATGCTTGCTGTGGTCAGTCCATCGATGGTGACCATCCATTATTATGAATATTGAGATTTAACGGCTGAAGTTTTTGACGCTGTTATGATTTGTGCTTTCTATCAACTTTCTATTTTTATTTGTAATATTCGAAAATGTATGGTAGCATGCTGTCAGAAGCCAATAAAACCTGGTAATTTGTTTCAGTTCAGGCATTGAGTGTCTAATACTCAGTCAACCACGGTGGAAGAAATCCCAGCGGTGTACTCTACATTCACTAGAGGCGGGTACGGCTCGGGGTTGGGGGGCTCAGACCACGACGACAGCAGGCGCGGCGGCGGCGAGCGGGGCCAGCGCGCCGTGCGGCTGGGGCTGGGCCGCGTGGGGCTGGGGCGGCCGCGCGGCCTGGCGCGCCGCCTGGGACGCCATGCGAGCCTCCGCCCGCGACCACGTCACGCTCGTCCACTTCAACACGCTACACGATACGCTCCACAACTATCTAAGAAAACACCGCTTCTGTGCTGATTGTAAAACTAAGGTAGAATTTAGATTCCTACAGCCCATGTGAATGTAGAGCCAGTTTGATTGTATTATGCGGGTATTAGCACTGTTTACTCAATACCCCTACCTATCATAAACTAAAAGTATGCAGATATCGTAACAGTATTTAAGGACTTTTATGAAGTATAAAGGCCAAAGCAGTCAGGCCACAGACACATAAACTGTGTTGTATCGTGACGCGGGATACACCAATCAAACTTATCAGAGGGGCAATTCCCGTATTTTTATGAACATTCACATTCTAATCAGTTTCCATCTGTCAAAACTACTATCAATTTACATTTATTAATCACGAGTTTAGATTGGCTAACACTTCGTCAGAAGGCGTCACTACACGACACAACACAGTAATGTGAGCCGGCTTTAAGTTCACATAGGACAACATAGCTTGTTGTGTCCCACTTATCACTTCTTACATAACTTATGTAAGAAACAGATAAATCTTGCAGACAAATCATTGTTATCAACATAACTGATACAATACTTGGCATTTCAAAACCAAAAGTTATTGTCATTGATAATTATATCTTCTAGTTTTTGAGAAAAAGTAAGAAAAATCGAGAATTACAATTACGAAACGGAATCTTGCTTAAATTGTTTCATGTTAATAATTCTCGCCTTAAATCCTTTGGTAAACCTAGTCTCAGTGCGTCTTGATAATAGGCTTATTTCAATTGAGCATCATCTTTCCTTACTCCTCTATTGAAGTTATGTGATATCTAATCAACATCAATATGATTCTAGAATTTATTGGAGTTAGAAATAATAAACATTGTTGCTATCTCCTGTAGAATGCTCGATTGCTATAGAAACAATATGTTATCATACGCCAGATACCCTTTTTCTCACAGAGGGTAATATTTTAGTTTAGTACAGTTGAGAACTATGTTTGAACTAGCTGTCGCCCTCTACGTCGTCTACGATCCAGGACGAAAACTAGCCTTTACCCTTCTCCAGGTCATGGTCTACCCATGTGCCAAATTTCATCCAAATCCGGTAAAGCGTAACAAACAAACAAACTCATTTTCGCATTTCTAATATTAGTTAGGATTACAATACTGCGCTCTTCTAGCGTATTTTTTGTATTTATCTGAGGCCTAAATCTGGCTGAAGACTGATGAACTTAACTCCAACAGCACTGTACTAATAGTCACTTGAGAAAATATTATATTTAATCCTTTATTTCCTGCAGGTATTGAGAGCGTATCAGCTATTAGTTGAAGAAAAGGAACCACAAAAAGAGAAGGGTTATGTCGGCGCACTCTACGGCGGTATCAAACGATGCCTTTTAGACAAACACCTGCACCTGCAAGCTAAGACTGACTACATCGCGCACCTAATCGCTAGAGCGGAACCAGAACTACTCGGAAACCATAGAGAGAGACATGCTAAGACACTGGAAATTGCACAAGAAGAGGTAAGTAACCTGTTTGTAATGATACCATATTACAATGATACCTCTCAATGGTGCAAGATTTCAATATAACAACAATTTCCTCCCTCACATAGTGTTGTAATACAGTATGTTTGGCAGGCCGTCGCCGTCAGGTAGACCCTAAAGATTATCTGAATATTACTGCCGTGGAGAGATAGCTTTTGTATTTTTTCATCTAGGCACAAAATATAACATAACTTTGTTTGCAGGTACTTATATGTCTCGGTATATGTATTTATGAGCGACTGCAACGCATCTCCCTGAGGCTACGCGAAGAAGAAGGCACGTGTCAGACGCTCGCCGCGGTCGCAGTGGAGGCACTGTATCGCAAGTTTGAAACTGCCGTCGAACACAAAACCGGAGTCTCGAAACTGCAACTTCTGTACGATGAAATCACGCAAGAGGAACAGACCAGGCAACAGAGAAAGGAACAGAAGAAACTCAAACGACGCAAGAAGAAGGAACGGCAAGCAGTTGAGAGCAAATGCAAAGTATGCGATAGACTAATCAGTTCTGTATTTTATTGCAGCATATTTTATATCTACTAATGCGAAATTTATATTCAATACAGGAGGCTGATTCAGAGGAACCAGATGAAAAGTGCCAATGTGAGGAATGCCTGCTAGAGGAACGAGATACGCCGACTGATCTACTTTCCCCACGCGACTACATCAATCACCAGTGTTACGAGGCCAGTGGCGACGGCTGCCAGTCGTGTGAGGACGACACTACAAATAAACGTCGCTCACCCAAAAAAACCGGCAAGAAACGGACCAAAAACGGCAACCTCTCGCCCAGCGAGCATTCCCAAGACTGTGGCTACTCATCCGGGAATAACGGAGGTTGCTGTGAAACCATATCTGGCTCTTCCTCTCTCATGAGCTCGCCCGAAGGTTCAGAGGTGGCGTGTTCCGAAGGGTTCTGCAATCACGAGAGAGGCGACTGTTTAGATTTGACTAAGAACGATAAGGCTTTGTGCACAGGTTTTACACTTTCTCTACAAGAAATGTTAATGGTAAGTTGTTACAATATTAATGTATGGCCCTGTTTTAGACTTGCAGAGCAAGTGCTAACATACTTTCACAATTTTTAGGATACTTGTTCATCAGATGAGGAAGAGGATACCAGTTACATTCCTATAGAGGAAGTAATGGAATTCAAATCACGTAGAAATATAACTGAAAAAAGACAGGAGTTGCGACAGAACCTCCGCCAAAAGTTCGCTCAGCTTTGTGTGAACACGCCGCAGATACCGCCGCTACTGCAGAAACAGGATAAGCAGGCTGCCTAGCTGGCGTGCTCTACCTGCCACATCATTCAACTGCACTTTGTAAACCAGTCATTTTATATACTATAAACTGCTTCCATGGTCTGTAGATGATTATATGCCTTAAAATACATCCAGAAATCCAGTAAGTGTAAATGAGTGACCAGATATGAAGACTTATGATATCTGGTCAGTCATTTACTGATTATAATGCATATTGTTACAATCTTAGACCTCCACATTCAATAGATATTATTATTGTTAAACAATGTAATAGAATACCAGGTTGAGTTCTTCAGATATGTATATTATCAATAATAATAACAACCATAGTAAAATGTCTAAATACTCAGTACTCAGCATTATTTCTATAGTAGTTGAAGATTAATAAGCAATCAGTGCAAATATTGAATAGACTGATATGTTTTAGTGTGAAAAAAATATGGAATTTATATAGTTTCTCTTTTGATGAAAAATCCGTATACAATTAAATATCATGTAATCTTTTGTAAACTTCCAATATTAGAAGGAATCAATGTTAATTAAACAATGGTGCCGATTCTCTTGTACACCGAACTAAACTATCACTAAAATTCCTTACTTTTTACTACGAAAATCTTGAAGCTATTCTGCGAAAAATAATCTCTAAATTTAAAAATAATTTTGACACAACTATAATCGAATTTGACAATCGTGAGTCCACGTGTTTTTTTTTTCTTTTGGTTTCGCAACGTCTTTGTTAGAGCCGGAGGCAGCCTGGGGCAGCCTCGACGTGTTTTTTATGGAAGTTTTGACTTTTTGTGTGGAAAATATAAATATCTAAATGTAGAGATTTGGTGGTTTCAAGCTTACAAAGGGGGCCGAAATTTTCATTATTTTTGTGATAGGACACACCGTTTTCGAGATATGATCAAAAAAATAAAGTTAAAGTACCATTTTTGCACGTCTGTAGTCGAGGTGTTGGTGTGAATTTTAGTGCACGCCACCTAATTTTATTCCACACCTTTTTAATCGCGATTAAAAATAGTCAGATTCATGTTCAGATTTAGTTAGACAATCAAATTTTTTGTTGAAAAAAGTGCTGTCAAACTAAAATATAGTTAATTGTGTCACTATAGTCAATTTCAGAATGGAAAATCGTCATTTGACAGAATTAAACCAAATTTTAGTGATTTTTAGTCTAGTTTAGAGGCATTTGTGACAAGAGAATCGGCACCAATATCTTATTTTCCTAAATTAATTTCTAATGATATGCCATTTTGAAATAGATTCGTAAAATGTAACCATATTGCATTATATAAGTGTAAAGGTGGCGATGGCTAAATCTAATATAGCTAATAAATTATTTCAATTGAAAAATCTTTGGGTGTTAAAATCATATTCGTGCCTAGCACTAGGAAATATGGCAAGTGCATGTTTGAATGATTTCAATAATGCAATGGATTGACTGGGTAAAAACCAGCATTTAATAATATATTTACTATTTAAATTGTTAGAAAGCTTAGTGATGAAATATTTAAAGTAGCATTTTTTGATCAAATTATTTTATTTCAATGCTTTATGTGACTCAATAATATGTGGTACATGATGAATTATTGCTCGTTTTAAAAAATGCTTAGAAAAGCAAAACGTCGGGAGTTACCTTGGCTATTTCGCCATTGTTATTAAAGTCGGAAAACATTTGTAAACTCAGTTTTGAATATACTATATAATACAGTGATAACAAATTTTATTTTTTCAGTCTATGAACAAGTTTTTTACTTCCTCCAGGTAAGCACATTAGTGATCCTCTCTACAACTGTCCAATACAAAGTGTTGCATTTGTTCCCCCAAAACCAAAAGAATTTTTCAATGCAATTCTTCTTTTGACATTCCATGGTTTTGATTCATTAGCAACATAATTCAAATCATCAACAGGTTCTTCTAAATTGATTGTAGGTGGTATAATTCCATGATGACAAGCCAATACAGTGAATATTGCTTCCAAATTACCTGCAGCACCTAGCAAATGTCCATGAGCCCCTTTTGTGGATGAGATAAATATATTTGAAGTATGATTGCTAAACATAGTCTTTATTGCTATTGCTTCAATACCATCTCCTATAGGGGTTGATGTTGCGTGAGCATTAATGTAAGTAATTGCATCTTTGTTGATGCCACCATCTCTCAAAGCACGTCTCATTGACAACACTGCTCCACTCCCATCATCCCTAGGAGCAGTAATGTGAGAAGCATCTCCTGATAAGCCATATCCTAATATTTCAGCATATATTTTTGCATTTCTCTCTAATGCATGCTGGTGCTCTTCTAAAACCAAAATAGCTGCACCCTCACCCATGACAAAACCATCTCTTTTTTTATCAAATGGTCTAGAAGCTTTTCCTGGCTCATCATTGAATGATGTGCTTAATGCTCTTAATCTACTGAACCCTGCTATGGCAAGAGGGCTGATACAAGCTTCTGCACCTCCACACACCATGACATCTGCATCTCCATTTCTAATAAATCTGAAGGCATCACCTATGGAGTGAGCACCAGTTGCACAAGCAGTAGACACAGCATGATTTGGTCCTCTGAACCCATACTTAATGCTTATGTGACCAGCTGCCATGTTAGGTAAAATTCTTGGTACAAAGAAAGGGCTGACTTTGTTATAACCAATTTTTAATGCATCATTAGTGTCACAAACATCTTTTAAATCTATCATTCCCATCCCAATAGCTACTCCTGTGGCCTCTCTGTCGATATCAGATTCTGGTAACCAGTTTGCATCTTCCAATGCCTCTGCAGTAGCAACAATAGCAAGGCATGTGGCAGGAGCCATTGATCTTAGGTTGGACTTCGACAGCGCCTTTGCCACTTTGTCATCTTTATCCAAAGGAATTAAGCCAGCTATCCTACATGGTAATTTGGAGTATTCATTGCCTTGCAAGGCTACTATACCACATTGACCTTTCAAAACGTTTTGCCAGACTAAATCAGTGCCTGTACCGAGAGGAGATACAACTCCTAGTCCAGTAACGACGACTCTTCTTCGCTGTGGAGACTGCGTGATTGTTCTAATTTGACGGATTAGTTTCCCAGACATGGTTTACCTTTGGTAAGGTATATTGTATTCAAAGGATGATTTCACCATGAACTCAAATTGTAAACAAAGTTGCAAAAATAATATGATTTTTATTATCATATTATAACTTACACAAATAATTATTATATATTATTCACGGATGATACTTTAAACTACGGTTTAGTTAACAAAAAAATTGAAATTGACGGTCTTCATCAAATTTTTGTAAACACGATTTTAGGTTATGCTAGTGTTGCCAACCAACTTCTAAAGAATGTGGAAATTATTGACTAATAAAAACCATAATACATTTTTTTTTCTTTATTTTATCATTTGTGTAACTCGCTGTAGGTGATCTATCTAGGCTAGTTGGACCGAGACCCTGGGTTTTGCACATACTTGTAATACGGTACCTCAGAATCCACATATTATATTTCAAAGCAAGTTGCTGGTGAATAATCCTGGCTACTTGGCAAGTACTCGCCCACAGAGTACTATAGTACTCGCCGTTAACGGCCGTTAGCCAGCCGATAGTATGCCCGAAACGCGTCAACCGTCCCGTCCTTCATAATATGTCTCCGACAAATATACTATAGTAGTATTTTTAATTAGACGAAGTCAACTGACAGTAGCTAATGTCACTTTGTAAAATAATGTTGCCATATTTAAAGTAATAGTGATGCGTTCAGTTCTCGTTCAATCAGATGAATGAACAATGAGTGTGAATAGTTAATCATTTCAAACTATAAACGAATATTATTTCTATTTTGCAATAAAATTGTATAAAAGTGCTCTAATATAAGTTACTAGTAGTATGTAACTACAATCAGTTTTTTGACGGCTTATTACAAAGCGCGGCGCAGCGACTGGTGCCATTTTGTTTGTATTTCGGCTTCTAACCTCTGGTCTGATAGCACGAATGTTTTTTCTGTGCTCACACTGATAACTTAAGTTATTGTTTTTGTAAAGTTTTTCGTTACGTTGTGTTTGTGGTAATTGTTGAGTTTATTTATTGCTATATTGTTTCGTACAAACGATATGGATCCTCAACCAATCACGTCAAGCCAAAGCTTGAATCCAAGAAAGAAGATACCACGGATTGCTTTAAGCGTTACAAACGTGTATTTGAGGAGAAAGCTGCTTCACTATTACCTATTGAGGATCCCGAAAAAAAAGATTTTTTTTTCGAAAACAGCTGACATTTTGGAAATTGGTGTGACCTTAGTTTGCAGAATACAAAGAAAATGAACAGTTAAGTCTCCCGAGAAACATGGACCGAAACACAGCTTCAAAGATAAATTAGACGATTTTACTTTTGCCGCTATAAGGCGAAAAGTACAACATTTTTTATGCAAATGAGCCACCCACCATTATAAAGGCCCCCTTACCACTGTGAGCTCAATCCCATTGAGTTGGTATAGGCACAGGCAAAAGGATATGTTGCAAGAAATAACAAAACCTTCAAAATTACAGAAGTAAAAAACTTTTTGAAGAAGGACTTCAACATATCACACCTGAAAAATAGAGTAGCTGCGTGTCTAATAGAATAAAAGAAGAAGACAAAATGTATGGTCTCGACCACATGATCGACAATGTTTCAGACAGATTTATAATTAATGTTACCGAAAGCGATAGAGATGAATAAAAACAAATTATGTAATAAGCGATGTTTTTTATTTTCATTACCTACCTATAATTGTTATATTTTATACATCTATAGTTTCAACTATATAATGTATTGAAAAAAGGACAGTCTTACAAGTTTCCTCGCAATGTTTTCCTTGATGTTTAAAACACTCTGTATTCAGTATAGGTAGATACTATAGGAACATAGTCGTCGAAAACTCGTTGGCATGTACAAAGCAAGACTAAAATTCGAACCCCGTACCCGATATCAGCAGTTCGGCACACTAACTATTCACTAGACAATCGAGGCAATTTCATTCATTCAGGAGTTTTTTCAATCATTCACTTTGTCACAACACTATTTTTATTTCATCAAAAACTGACAACACAGTAAACGTCAGTTGACTTCGTCTAATTAAAAATACGACTATATATGAAACTTCGTCCATAATTGCACAGACGAAACCTTTAGTTTCCCCGAAAAGATCAGCAAAACGTAGGCAGTATACGGACGCAAAAAAATGTACCCCAGGCTCATGAATAGACCGATAGAAGCGCTTGTGGTCTTCGCATTTAAAAAAACTCGATCCCCGCATGTTAACGCCATCTATTGACGAGGAGTCGACAACACCAGGCACCCTCTAGCGTCGAGTAAACGGAGGCTCGGCGGAAGGAAGGGGCGGCGAAAAGTCACGCTGATTGGCCATCGTAAAAGAACTCTCCAGAACATTCGGAACACAGTCAAGACAAGAAAAAAGATGGTAGTCGGTTCACCATCGCATTTATAAAACTATTGTAATATCTATAAAAATAAACGCTTATGTATCACAATTAATAAAAAAGGAAGTTCATTGAAGAAACCTGCCTATCAAATCCCAAAACATATTGGACCTTCGAACTGGATCGGAGCGGCTTCAAGAAGTACATGTTGAAGTCGGCAACCAGCAGAACAAAAAAAAAACGGTCAGGTCTTTCAGTGTTCCTATCCAAAACCATCCTTAAGGATCATTTGTGCTAATATCGTGTATTCTTGTGTAAAATTCCAGTTACTTAAACGCGCCGCGAGCCCGCGTTTGAAATAACGGCTTAGTGAGCGTCGTGATTTTGAGTTCGATCGAGCAAGTTGTAACTGTAAGTACTTTCTTTTCTCTCTTATAGTCTCCCAAAATGCCATTCGATGAATATAAAGATCTGATTAAGAAAAGGGGTGTAGTTAAAGGAAAGTTTACTGTATTCGTTAAGTACGTGCAATCGTTACAAGACGTAGAAATATCAGAATCTCAAAAGATAGCTCTAGAAGATCGATGTAATAATGTTGTATCATTATTAGAACAGTTCTCAACCATTCAGGATGCTATAGAATATCACCTACAGGATTCTGAACAAGAATTAGAAAAACATTTGATTGAGAGGGAAACCTTTGAAAATCTATTTTATGAGATCACATCCAAGGCGAAATGCACGCTTAAGAGTAAAACGGTTATTGATAACGATATGGAAGTCTGCAATAAGACCTCTAGCATTAAATTACCCACCATTTCATTGCCTTCCTTTGACGGTTCATTTGAACAGTGGTTAGAGTTTAGAGACACTTACATATCCCTAATTCATAATTCTAAAACTATAGATGATATTCAAAAATTCCATTACTTGCGTTCCGCTCTCACTGGCACTGCTAGTCAAATAATAAAATCGTTACAGTTTACTGCTGAAAATTACACAATAGCATGGAGTTTATTGGAGAACAGGTTTAATAATAATAGATTACTCGTTCAAAACCACGTTAAAGCTCTGTTCTCAATCCAGTCTTTACAAAAAGAATCTTCATTCCATATTCGTAAGTTAATAGACAACATACTAAAAAACATACGTGCTCTTAAAGGTCTAGATGAGCCCACAGATCAATGGGACACTTTAATCATATTCCTTATTGTTACTAAGATGGACTCAACTACCGAGAAGGAGTGGGAAAATCATAAAAGTACACTCTCAAAATTACCAAGTCATGCTAATAAAAAATTAACACTAAACGATATGATTACATTTCTTACCGACAGGGCGGACATGTTAGAGTCTATTAAAGGTACACATGATTCTGGTAAGCAAACGTCCGATGGTTCCATAAAGAAACCATCAGCATCTACTCAATTAAAGCATGCTAACTCACATAGCTACATCGCAACACGCAATAATAGTAATAATAATTCGTCTAAATCATCACAGAAACATAACTTGCATAATGATTCAAAACGTTACCAAAGGTGTAATATGTGCAAAGGGAACCATTCGCTATATTCGTGCAGTAAGTTCAATGACCTTCATATGAAGGACAAATTATTATTCGTAGACGAGAACAAACTTTGTAAAAATTGCTTGCGCGCTGGACATACAGTGTCTCATTGCTGGTTCGGCGCCTGCAAGCTATGCAATCGTAAACATCATTCGCTTCTTCATGGTGAGTGCTGTGATAATGGCAGCACGTCAAAGACTATAGGGTCGCAAGACGCGCAAGCGCCGCCGGCGTCCACATCGCATCGCGAGTCCGAAGCGACGGGCAGCACACATAGTACCGCGCTGCATAGTGCGTCAACTTCAAAGCGTAAACACGTTGATAATGAGTGTTCATTTCAGGAACCCGTAATTCTTTCGACTGCATTATTAGAAATTTTAGATAGTGATAATAACTTTCACAATGTTCGTGCTATTCTAGATAATGGCAGTCAACATTCGTTTATCACAAAATCATTATGCGATAAATTAAAAATTCGTCTGATACAGTCCACAGTACACGTCGCAGGGGTAGGTAATTCGGTAACTCAATCTACACAATCATGCAAAGTGCAGTTGCGATCAAAAAATAGTGAATTTAATATGAATTTAAATTGTCTCGTCCTACCTTGTATTACCGCCACGTTACCTTCATTTACTCATAATATCGCCACATTTAAGATTCCGAGTAATGTATCACTCGCCGATCCAAAGTTTTATGTGTCTAACAGAATCGACTTATTGATCGGCGCAGATAAGTTTTGGGAACTTTTGAGTGAAGGATTGATTCGGCTTACTAACGGCCCATACCTACAAAATACTTTGTTAGGTTGGGTTGTATCTGGTGTCATACATGATACAAGGGTTTCATCCATCAATCGAGTCAAATGCAATTTTACGCACACGTACGACAACTTAGATCATCAACTAACTAAAATTTGGGAATTAGAGGAGCTTAGTTCAAGAACAGATAGTATGTCTAATAAAGAACATGATTGTGAAAATTTATTTATAAAAACAACTACACGTGACAGTCATGGTCGTTTCTCTGTGCGTATTCCACTACGCGAATCAGCTGATCAGCTAGGTGATTCATACCTACAAGCCGAGAGTCGGTTCCTCGCCATCGAACGCAAGTTAGGTCGATGCACACCGAGTTATAAAAAGTTATATTTCGATTTTATGCGTGAATATTTAGAACTCGGTCACATGACAAAAATAGATACATATACATCTCCACATTATTTCTTACCGCATCACGGTATATTTAGAGAACATAGTACAACAACTAAATTACGAGTAGTGTTTGACGCAAGCGCTAAAACTACTTCTGGTCAATCGCTAAATGACATCCAACTGGTTGGTCCGTCCTTACAAAATGATATTGTTGCCATTCTGCTAAGATTCCGTCAGTACACATATATTGCCTGTGCAGATGTCGAGAAAATGTACAGACAAATATTAATTCAACCCGACCAACAATATTTACAATTAATTTTATGGAGAGAAAACCCGTTAGATGCGCTCGGTGTGTACCGGCTTAACACGGTTACTTACGGCACGGCGTCCGCGCCATATCTAAGTACCTATGCGATGTTTACAACAGCTGGCGTCGGAATGCACTGATAACGACATCGCTAATATTATTTACCAAGATTTTTACGTAGACGATTTAATAACGGGTTGTGACGATAAAAAGGAATTATTAGAAATTTGTAATAAAGTTTCTACTGTGTTACAATCGGGTTGTTTCTGTTTACGAAAATGGTTATTCAATTTCGATTTGTCAACTTTAAATGCGTCAAAGAATTTATCTCTAGGCGAATCCTGTCAAAGTAAAACTTTAGGTTTAGGTTGGTTCGCAAATACAGATGAGTTACATTACACAACTAAACTAAAATTAACCGGTAGTCACGTTACTAAGCGCATTATGTTATCGGCAATTTCACAAGTTTACGATCCGTTAGGTCTATTAGCGCCTATTATAATACTTGCAAAAATATTATTGCAGAAATTATGGACGTATAAAATCGGATGGGATGATCCGGTCCCTCATGATATTTTAATTAATTGGCAAAAATTCGTAGACACTCTTGACTATTTGAGTAAGTTACGTATACCACGTCAGGTTATAAATAATAAAATACAATACATAGAATTGCACATATTTACTGACGCCTCTCAAAATGCTTACGGCGCTTGTGCTTACGTGCGTATGTATTCGGATAACAATACAGCCGTGTCCGTAGCCTTGTTATGCGCTAAGTCGAAGGTCGCGCCTGTCAAACCGATTACTATACCGCGTTTAGAATTATGTGGTGCATTATTAGGTGCAAAGTTGTACTCAAAAATTATAAATTCACTTCGTTCGAATTTCACTAATGTTTATTTTTGGTCGGATTCCACAATTGTGCTGGGATGGCTACGAATGTCACCTAACACTCTTAAAACATTTGTGCAAAACAGGGTGGCTCAAATTAATGAACTCACTGGTAGTTTACAATGGTTACACGTAGGAAGTAAATCCAACCCAGCTGACTTGGTGTCACGCGGGGTCACGCTGGACGCGTTGCGCACAGCTGACATTTGGTGGCACGGCCCGGCATTTTTGCACGAACGGCTTTGTAATTTTAGTTATGATCATAGTTGTCATAATGTTAATTTTAACGAGTTGCCAGACATTAAACTAACTACCACACTGTTAGTAAATCAAGCTAACGGGAATACGTTTCCGTTTGAGAGGTTCTCTTCATTTACTCGTATGAAGCGTGTATTTGCTTACATGTTACGTTTCATTGATAACGTTCGTAATAAAATAAAGGTAAACCGTCCTTACGGCCCGCTTCAAGTAGATGAGTTAAATAAATCTATTATTAACTTGACTCGAATGTCACAAAACCAATCGTTTCCTGATCTTGATATTTCATCAAAAAATAATCTAACTTTAAAGGCCACTCGTAATATTTCTGGCCTTAATCTATTCATTGATAATAATAACATTATAAGAGTTGGGGGAAGATTAGATAATTCATTTAGTTTTTCATACAATAAAAAACACCCCATCCTGTTATGTAGCAAACATACCTTTACACGTTTGTTGTTCCAATACGAGCACAAACGCCAGCTTCATGCAGGTCCTCAATCACTGTTAGCTAATATACGAGAATGTTGGTGGCCCCTTAGAGGCCGCAACCTGGCCAGAAATGTTGTACATACATGTGTGACATGTACACGCATTAAAGGTAAAACTGTCTCAGTTCAAATGGGTAACTTACCCGTAGAAAGGCTAGAACCAGGTTATCCGTTCATGAGGTGCGGAGTTGACTATGCAGGACCTATGTTTATTTTGAACCGTAAAGGGAGGGGCGCTAAACTGGAAAAGTGCTATATTTGTTTATTTGTCTGTTTCTCAACGCGTGCAATTCACTTAGAATTAGTTACTAATTTAACAACAGATGCTTACATATTAGCTCTAAAACGGTTTGTTTCTCGACGAGGTAAACCTGCTGAAATATTTTCAGACAATGGTAAGAATTTTGTTGGGGCAATGAATGAACTTACAAAATTTTTAAAGAACAATAGTAATATCATTATGGAGATTTTAGCTAATGATAGTATAAAATTTAATTTCATACCACCTCATACACCGCATTTTGGGGGATTGTGGGAGGCAGGAGTAAGGTCTTGCAAATATCATATCCGTCGTGTTATTGGCAACGCAAACTTGACGTACGAGGAGTTTAGCACATTATTAGCTCAAATCGAGGCCGTCCTAAACTCTCGGCCCATGTATCCACTGTCCACAGACCCCACTGACCTTCTTCCCCTCAGCCCTTCTCTGTTTCTGATTGGCCGACCGCTCACCGCACTCGCCAGCCCAGACCTGACGACTACAGCTTCACATCGCCTGTCCCGTTATGAACGCGTGGAGCAGATGCGCCAGCAGTTCTGGCAGAGATGGTCAAAGGAGTACATAGCGGAGCTTCAGACCAGAACGAAATGGAAGACAAGTAAGGAAGAATTGGTACCTAACACGCTTGTACTCATCAAGGAGGATAATCTCCCACCTCTAAAGTGGCGCTTGGGAAGAATTCTTCATACCTTTCCTGGGAAAGATGGCGTCTCACGAGTCGCTGATATCAAAACGGCGACCGGGACGGTGCGAAGGGCATTCTCAAAAATCTGTCCTTTGTTCCCACAAGAAGAGACGGAGAAGACAGATCCACAATAATCAATGACACCTTACAAAACGTCATTGCCATCGGTACTTCGTTGGAAGCAGGACCTTCCAAGGCCGGGGGCATATGTTAACGCCATCTATTGACGAGGAGTCGACAACACCAGGCACCCTCTAGCGTCGAGTAAACGGAGGCTCGGCGGAAGGAAGGGGCGGCGAAAAGTCACGCTGATTGGCCATCGTAAAAGAACTCTCCAGAACATTCGGAACACAGTCAAGACAAGAAAAAAGATGGTAGTCGGTTCACCATCGCATTTATAAAACTATTGTAATATCTATAAAAATAAACGCTTATGTATCACAATTAATAAAAAAGGAAGTTCATTGAAGAAACCTGCCTATCAAACCCCAAAACACCGCACTTTCACATTCCGTGGGATGTACAGTCTCATCCAGAGGTCAGACGGATTTGATAGATTTTCTTTTGACCATACTTACTGAAATACGAGTTATGTAAAAAAGAGGCAAGAGAAAAAAAAACTTGCATTCCACCTTGTAGGAAATGGTTAGGTTTGCTTTCGACTGTTCATACTAAACAAGTAGAAAAGTTTGAAAATTAAGAGAATGGTGACCGAGTGAGCGAAGAAGAGAAGGCTTAAAAATGACAATGCCAAAAACTCTACAGAACTTTGCCCCACTCAAATCAAAAAGTCATTTACAAACCTGCAATACGCAGCATCTTAAAGCTTATTTATTACTGTTAACTAAACATTTTTCCTAATTCCTGTAGAACTTGCAGTTTCTGTTAAAACCTTAAAACAATAATGACATTGATAATAGGTTAGGTGCATTTTATAATTAATTAATTAAAGCAATTTAAACAACATATACGTTACGGATTATCATAATTATTATAATCGTAATATGAGTTTTTGTTTAAATCGAAAGAAAAAACAGTTTTAAAACTGTTTTTTGTTGTGTATCATGCGCAATAAGTAACGCAATAGGATTTACTTTCACATTGTACGATTGGTCGTATCCACGCCCCCATAATTATCGTACGGGTTGGCAACAATTTATTTATTTATAATCTGTGGTTGATTGTTTCTGAGTTTCTGACACTGGTTTTTGAACATGAATTTTGCCCAACCGGGTAGCACGAGCGATTTTTATTGTGCACTGGATTATAAAACACTCGCTGTTGGTGACGAGCATTGAGTATCTAACGGTAACCGAGTCCATCACAGCACTTAAAAAAAACACTGTTGGATTCGTGTGCGTCGAAAGTCCAGTGCGCGATACCATGGTGGAAAACGCAATAATAAAGGTTCACACTGCTGAGACGCCTTCTCTTGGTGACAGGGAATGGGCCCAGTGCGGGTTGGTAGGTCACACGTCTTCGAATTTTTGGTCGTAGGACATAGGCCGGTTTCTTCACGATATTTTCCTTCACCGTTTTGATTTAAACAAAGTAAAGCGCCTGTCTGGGTTCGAACCTACGACCTACAACTCGTAAATCGCGGCCGTTTCCATTGGGCCACCACTGGTCATTCGTCCTAGATTTTATATTGTTTGATGTTCATCTTTCATGGACATCAAACAGTAAAAAACTCAGACTTTCTATATTCTCTGTATCTCAGACTATCTAGTCTTTTTGTTTTTTGCACTAGATAATATATTTTACCTTTACTATTTCTGAACTCCACATTTACAGTCGAATGAAAAAAGAAGAAATGCAAATGACACATTGGCTGACACTGACAGCACAATTAGGCATGAAGTTTGTTTGTTTGTTACTCGTTGGTTTGGTCCTATTTGATTGACAGCTGTGCTTGAAACGTTGTCCTATCGTCTGTTTGATGATTTTACAGTAATTTTTACAGAAAAGGTATGTGAATTTTGTTTCACCTCTGACCTCAGTCCTCAAGTGGTCGACTGATGTAGAAGTTACGAAAGAATAGCTTGAATGATCTTTAAATATTTATCAAAGCTACTATTTACAATATCAGTGATGGTTGCTATGGTTTTATTAAAAAGGAATTTGAACTTGGTTATCTCAATAGCTGTAGTTTTCGGCGCTTTCATGTACCGTAATGAACTGAAGTGGTACTTTGAAACCTTTGTAAATGAAGTGGAAGAAGATAAACCTGGTATTTTCACTTCAACAAAATTAGCTCAATATGATGGAGTGAAACAAAAGAATTTGTATTTAGCAGTATTAGGTACAGTATTTGATGTTACAGAAGGTAAAAGACATTATGAAACGGGTGCTGCATACCATTATTTTATAGGTAAATCATATTCTATTTACTTCAGTGATAATGCTTAAATGAATAAGATTACTAGAATTCAAAATCAAAGTCAACTTATTAGTTTAAGCATTATTTCATGTGTATTATACTATTCTACATAATTCAGGAAAAGATGGCTCAAGATCTCTTGTTACGGGGGACTTTAAAGATAAAAGTGATGAAAAGGACCATGTCTTGGACTTGTCCTGTAATGACTTACTCACACTGGTCCATTGGCGGAATACATTCAGGAAAAAGTATATTGAAATTGGTAAGCATAATTATTTTCATTTCTTGATTGAGCAAACATTTTTTGTTAAGTAACCTAGCATAGTGTTTGCAAGCACAGGACCCCCATTATGTTGCTTGTTTGATTGCTGTCCACCAAATACTATGATCTGGCAAAAAAATATATTAAAATAACTATTACAGGTACCCTCACAGGACGATTCTATGACAAGAATGGCAAAGGAACAGCTTACATGAAGGAATTTTACAATAAAATAAAGCAATGTGAAGTAGAAAAAGAGAATTCTAGAAAAGAAGATCAGAAATATCCACCTTGTAACATTGCATGGAGTGCTGAGGAAGGCACTAAAGTGTGGTGCACCACATCAAGGTTCTTAATTTTTGTTTTATTTCATTTTCATTACAAGTGCCTACATCTGTTGTTTTTTTTTTTTAACACTATCATCATGTTTCTTTTCCCATTATCGCAATTTGTTTGGTGCCAGCGCAGCATGTATTTTTTCATACTTCTCTTTTAGTTGTTATCTCAGTAGTCTTCCCCTTCTTTTATGGCCACCCCACCACTCGGCAATAAAATAAAAATTAACATAAATTAAGCTACCAGCTCTCTACCTACACCACAATTTTTTTAAGTTTCTTGATTAATGATTATTATGTTTTGTTTCTATTGTTACACCGAACAACTTCTGCTACATTAAGGAGTATCCAGATTCTAGGGCATTCCATGCAGTGGTGTGCCTTGGGGCCAAAATTAGGGCAAGCCGACAGATTTTTTACGAAAAAAAAAGGAGCCCGACCGAGGGATTGGTTTTTGTTTTGATAGGCTTACGTTTGTTCTTGTGAATTATAATTGTATAAGGGCAAGCCAGGCTTTTTGGCTTGTATGAAAGTACCGCCACTGATTCCATGGTTATGTCTTTTTCTTTATGTTTCAAACCATACAACTTCTTGTTATTAGGTAGCAGCTTCTTGTAAACTGGTATTTATTTTGAACAAACATGAGAAGGGTCTAAAGCCTCCACTCATTAAAGATTCTGCTCACATCCATTACTAGTTTCTGACAGCTTTACTTTTGTCAACCTTTTACCTTTCCATATTTTTTTTAACCTATCTAAACTTTTATAAACCTTCAAAGATGTTTCACTTACTAATCTAGCAAGAAAGTACCTAATGAAAAGAAGAAATTCTGTTTATTAGAGAACAATAGATGATTTTAAAAATGTTTAACTTTTTTTTTTGCAGTGGTGGTGTGAAAAGGTCCTGGGTAGGTGTTCCTCGCCAGCTCTTCACTCCTGGGGTGGAAAAGCCTCGCTGTGTTTGCCTCGATGGAGTTGATCAAGATTCTGTAGCCCTTGTCAAAGAATATGATAACTGTGCTAAATCATCTACAGAGTGTATAGTTACAACCTAACTTCTAATAGTTACGTTTTTGCTTTTTATGCAATTGTAATGATTACCTAAGATTTTTTTCAACTTATATAAAGCTTATTGTTGAATATTATTGGTATGTGTTTAAGATTATTGTTGAATCTCAAAATATTTCATTCAATATTCTAATAGGCTTCATTATAAATAAAATAAATTCTTAATTATTAAGTGAACTTTATTTTGTATGGACATAGACACACAAGTAGAACAATACCATGTAGGTAATATGTGGTAATAAGTCTTTGAAAATTAATTACATATCCTTATCTTTAATTGGCGGGGAAGTTTCTGTTTTTATTACTTCATCCAACTCTAAACATTCTATAGTTTTGAGGAACACTTGCATTGGTATTTTCTTTCTATTCAAGTAAGATTTGTTTCCCAGGAGTTTCTTTATTTTGGCTCTGCGTTTTTTTATTTTTTCTTTTGTGTATTGGTTACCTAATTGGAATGTTAGGAGTCTTTTCACTTTCCTTCCACCTATTAGGACTTCAGTCTCACTATTCTGAGCTTTAGGCTCTTCGTAAATAGTTTCCAAAGTCTGTGACAAAGATTTCACTTTTTTGTTCAGATACAAGGCTTCTATTTGTTTAGGGTTTGCATTTTCAGTCATAATCCGTTTACTTGGCTTCATACTAACTCTTCGATTCGATGATTTACTTGTTTCAGGCATTATAGATTTTCTCTTTCTTAAAACTCGTAATTGTAATTCAGGCACTTGAGATTGCTCTTCTATAGCTTCATTATTGGGCTCGTCAATCTCCATTATATCTAAATGGGCCATTTTATTCGGCAGCTCGGAGTCTAGTCTGTAAGAAGTTAACTACTTTGTATCTCAAGAGCAAAAGGTTTAAACATAATCGATCGAATACAAATAACATAGTTGCTTACCTAGACCCATCCATAATTCTGTCCAATATTAACTACTTCTCGCATAATTCCTGTTTTATAACAATCCACACGTTCATTGAAAACAGCTATTATTTGTAAAAAACCGTTGTAACTATAATAAAAATCTATTGAACAACAGTACAAGCGCGCCACGAAATGTGGCAGCAACAGCAGTCTCACAGACTAAGTTACTAAGTAGCATAGATAGAGTATACTTCAGTATAGTAACTATGCTAAGTAGTACTAGCAAGTAGCAGTCTTCTTGAATAAAGGATACATTCCGAATAATACCTTATCGCTCACAGCAGTTCACAGCACTCACATCAATAATGTGCGTTCCGATTTAGATATCACGATTATGACAGCTGAGACCAGCTGGATATTTTTATAGGGCATATTCGGCGTTGTCGCAAGATGGCGTATGTCATGACGTCATCTATGACGATTCACTGGACATCGTTATCGCGCTCACGCTAATACGGAACGGATGTAAGCCCGCTGAAAGGGGTTGCCTCAGGGTATATTATGTTCTGTGGTGTTGCCAATTCAATCAAATAATTAGCAAGGACTTTTTTTATTAGCCAGGCGGTCTAATATTATCAGGATCGACCTCTGCGGTCGATCCTGATAATATTAGACCGCAGGGCTAATATGTAGCAAGCTAGGATCGACTGACTTGCCACTTGTTGCAAACCAGACAACCCATAAAAAATGTCTTACAAACTGATCTGAGGGCTAATTCACGTAATTTTATGACGCACCGATGAAGTTGCAGTGCAGGAGCAGTTAAGTTTAGGTTTGAGTGTCAAAGGGTATTCTCGTAATCTTTGAACTGCGCGTCAGCTGCGCGTCAGCTGCGCGTAAACTGCACGTCAACTGCACTGCAACCAAACTCGTAGTAGTCTATGCCAAACTCTACCAAATTACCTACGGTGTGGCCACATGAAAGAAAAAAAAATACTCACTGAATAATCGAATAAAATCGATTACATTAACATGAATATAACGTTATTATAATACTGAAATAATACCTCAGTACTGATTATAGTGTTTTTTCTTACCATATAAACGAACAATTATGTTTTGATTCGCAATCAAAGAAATATTTTGCTATAATTTGGCTGAATGATGGTCTAACATTGCCACGTAAAACTAAAACTGTCATATTATGAGGAAACGCGCTTATAACTTATAGAGCGCGAAATTCAAGACTCATTGAACTTAGATGGTAGGTAAGTATAAATTATAATGATTATAATAAAATTATTAAGGATGTAGGTACAGTGAATTATACGAAGTAGTAGCAGTTTAAATTCATTTCATGTAAGTTTCATCCTGATTCTTCCGTAGATATGACTTCACACAAACGTGTGTCTGTGCGGCAAATGGAACTGCTGGTCGAGTATTTGGAGGGCCACAGGGATTTTGCCCGTGGCAGAGTAAAATCTAGAGAAGGGAGTGCCTTGACATCACGCCTTTGGTCAGAGTGCGCCAATATATTAAATGCCGAGGCAGACGGGGATCCAAGAACTCCCAAAAAGTGGAACAAGGTCAGTTAGATCATATCGATATTGCACCTATGTGTATCGCTATCGGTACATTATACTTGGGTAAATAACTAGATTTGTAATATTTTTAGTGGTACACCGACTATAAGAGCCGCTTGCTCAACCGAATTAGGCAGATTAGGAATAACCAACAAGGTACAGGTGGAGGGCCAGGCGTACCCACTTCTTTATCCCCTTTAGAGGAGAGAATCGCTGCTCTGCTTGGTGCAGGAGTTGAGATTGTGGGGAGAAGTGGCACACCCCAAAATGAGGTGCAAATAAATCCCTTGTCGGTAAGTTATTGAATACGTTTTATTTTATTTTTATCGTATTTAAGCTCGGGTCTTATTGACAGTGGTATTTTTCTTTTTGCTTTGCTAGCCTGCACCCCACGCAGTTTCTCCGTTGCCTGCACTTCCCACATTACCTTCAGAAAATACTATGCATGCACCTACACTCAACAATAGTATTAATATGTAAGTTTTAATTAAGTCAAGAACCTATCTTTCTAGCTGAGCAATAACTATTAGAAATATGCAGTTCTCCTGTGAGAGGTCATTCTATTTTAATTTGGATCATTTATTACTAACCATTTACTTAATATTCATAAATGTTATTTATTTTTTCAGAAATGAAGATATCATTTTTGAGGCTGACGTTGCCACAACACAAAACATCACACATATTACTGAAAGGTAATAAGTATAAGGATTAAGGTTGAAGCTCCAGGGTAGCCCGCGAAATCAAATTTTCTTAGGTTTTTTTCAATTTGCGGGTTGGTTGTATGTTGAACAAAATATGATTCGCGATCGTAAAAAGTACGTATTTCCAGAAGGGACAACATTTCGAGTTTTACTATCTTTGAGAGTTGTATGAATGAATCATAGGATTATAATTGGGTAAATACGTACTTCTTACAATCGCGAATCATATAGGCTACAGTGGAGCTTCAACCTTAATAATACGGATTATGATAACTTGTTATATTTGGGAAATAAATAACAGTCTGAAAACCATGACATATTTTTATTTTGTTTCAGTGAGCAAGAGGCTACTCAGACAGCGTCGCAGCAACAATCCACGTCAAGACAGCGACGCAGCAAAAATCCACGTCAGCGACGTAGGCAATGTACATTTTGTCATTTTATTATTGATACACAATATAATTAATACATTAAACTGTTATTAGGTTAATTATATTTTAGCTATTAACTGATTTTTATAGATACATTTTTAAATCTTATTTTTTGCAGCGCCTCGTCTATCATCAGAGCTGGAGCAGTCTCAAAATACACTGGCCAATCTAGAAAAGTCGAGAATAGAGGTCGAAAGGCTTGTGGCTGAAGGCTACAGTAAGATGGCTGATGCCATGAACAGAATGGCTGATGCAGCAACCACATCAGCTGATGCACAGTACCGCATAGCAGTAGCACTGGAAAACATAAATCATTCCTTGGTAATAACAAAACTTTTCTTATTTGCACACACAACTTTCTACTTAAATATATTTGTATATTTTGTTTATAATCCTAAAAGAATCAAAATGCAGTCATTTTCTTTTTAGGCAAGACGGCGGGGGCGGCTAGATTCTTCAGATGATACAATGTAAAATATATGTGCTTGTTAAAAAACAAATACAATATTATCATTATTATAAATACAATAATAAATAATCTTCCTCTATTCTGCCTCTTATTCCCTATGTAGCCACAGGCGATTAATAAGAGCCTGTTGGACAGCCCGGCCTTCCAACAAGCCTCTGTTTGGCTGCCTATTGGCTTGCACCAGAATACTCAGACTCTCTGCACGCACATCCTCCTCAGATGCTCTACGCCACACACGCAGTCTCTCTTCTTGCTCACGCTCTTGATGTGTCAGTTGGGGCACTGGTAATCGTGCCATGTTTGCTATATTATGCAATACAGCACAGGCATTCACTATTTGGCCTGCAAAAACAGGATCATAGTGAAGCATGCGTGCAGATAATAAACACCTGAAACAAAAACATTTAGAAACTATAAAAAATACCTAACAATACAATTAAAAAGGCCTCATTATATTCACTTGGTTAGACTTCTTCAGGTCAAGATAATAAAAAGAGTATGAATATTAAGAGGAAACTTAGACAAAACTAGTTTTACTCAAATACATACCTGAATCGAGCTTTCAAGACACCAATGCATCTCTCTACTGTATTGCGAGCTGAGACCTGCAGCTTATAATAATGGTCTTCTGGAGAACCTGGTATTGCATTCAACACTGGGGTCATCATGGTCTTCCTCAATGCATAACCACTGTCACCTAGAAGAATAATTATTCATAATATTAAATGAAAACATAATGTTTAATATAATTTTTCAATAGGTATGGAAGGACATTCACCCAACAAAAATATTTCCTCTTCATCATATTTTTGGTTAAGATAGGGCTGTAATGGGTGATCACGCCATACTGATGAATCATGGGTTGCCCCAGGCTTACTGGGATCAATGCATAAAATGTTTAGATCCGCATCACATATCTGAAAAAATAATTTTCAGATGTACAGTTCTATTTTATGGCAGTAAAGTAAACAACACAATATTATAATTGTATGTTTTTTTAAATTATAATAAATTAAGATTGATTATGACTAAATAGATTACATACAATCATCACATTGAGAGAATGATATCCTTTTCTATTGAAGTATCGTTCTTCATGCTGACTGGGTCTTATAATGGCAACTTGGGTGCCATCAATACAGCCAATTACCCCTGGCAACTTGAACTTTCTATAAAAACTACAAAAAACAGATATTTTGCTCATTGATAAAAACAATTATACTAACATGTATCTCTAAAACTTAGATTGTATAGAAATTTTACCTTGTTTTAATTTTGTCACGGGCTTCCCTTGTCATGGGAAACTTAACATAATTGGTAAATAAGTTTCTCATGTTGAGGGCTTTTGTGACTTGGCGGATCACTCTCGACACAGTGGGCTGTGATACTCCATGGCACCTGCTTTGGCCCACCAGAGTCTGATAAGATCCGCTCGCCAAGAAAGCTAGTGTTATGAGAACCTGAAATTCACCCAATTATTTATGGACTACCATACCATCAAATATAATTTATTTTGCATTATTTAATTCCAATACTTGCTGTGCCCAGCGCTTTCACCTGCGCTTGGCTCAAAAACTGGGCTATCACAATTTGATAGCCCAATTCTTGAGGAATTTGGAAGTGACTGGTTCCAGAGATTAGCACGTTCAAACAAACTCTTCAGCTTAATTAAGTTACTATAGATAAACATGATGGACTAACCTTTGCCTGTACACTCAAACCATCCTTCCTTCTCTCCTTCGGAATACATACTTCTAGCTTTTCAATCAATTCCCGAGTTAAGTATTTGCTCAGACGATAGGTTTTCTGGAATTCCCGATCCGAAATACGGAATGGATCCACAAAAAACCTATGCCTTTTTAGGGTTTGACGACGTTCTCGGACATCTATTTCGGCAGCGAGGGATAAAATCCTCAACCCAAGTTGGTAACTCATGTTCACTAAAAAGGTAAAAAAACATTAAGAATTTAATTGAAAACGACATGTAGTTAGCAGATTTAACAATTAAACGTATGATATTTAATTTTAAACACTTACATTCCCAAAAAATACAATTTGATGCCAACAAAAGTAAATATTGAGGAACTTATGTTGTGCGTAATCAAAACTGCACGTTGATCGAATTGAAACCTAAAATATGTCATTTTGAGACGTCAAACGAATAGTAAAATACCGATCTTGTTGCGTTCAGAACCACGCACTGATGACGCGCAGTAGGAGAATACCGTTAATGCGCTCGCGTGACGCGAACTTGACGCGAGCGTATCTGATAGCGGTAGAGAATACGAAAAACGTTGTTTTGATCGAAACTTCACTGCAACTGCACTGCATCTAAACTTCTTTTGTTACGTGAATTAGCCTACTGATCTTGATATAAACTTCACTTCGAAACAAGGCAAGCCAAACGGTCTATCCACACATATTCTATGTCGTAGCCTCGAAAGCTACTCGACTCACAAAGCTGTCGAGGAGACCTCAAGGTGTGCCTCAGAAGACCCTCAAAATCAGTATTCATAGTCGACAGATTAAGGAAATGATAGGGTCCCTCGATTGAGTGTGAGTCGAGGTGATACGTCAATATACAATAAACTCTTCGAAATGCATTATGAAAATCGGTTAAAGAAGGCGTATTTTGGTTACAACTTCAAGGAAGCCTCAAGGTAGATGTAGACGTACCTCAAATTTGACAGTTGGTTCCTCAACTCAAACTCACCTCGACAGAGGAAACTGTTTGAGATGAGGAGTTAAATTGCTTGAGTGAAGTCGAGGAAATCATGAGGTTTTGACTTAGAATAAGGGTGTCAGAGTGAGTTTGTCAATGTTTGGTTTGGTAAGCGTATGGAGGCGGCATCGTAGTTACGGCTTTCAGCCTGAAGTTTCATCTCAAAAACTCATACTTATCACCGTCCCTACGAACGCCATCGAAGGATATTCGGCGATTGCTACCGCACGTTCGTTGGCTTTCGAAGGTACATCCAAATACATGTAGTGGTCGAGCAAACGAAAGGTCGATTGATTCTATCTTTGATGTTAGCGCCACGCTGCGGGTAGCCGACACACGCCAACTAACGATTGTTGGCGTTTGCTAAACCGTCCAGATAGGACCAACGAAGGCCAGCGAAACCATTCGCTTTGGAATGGGCAACTAGCTTCATGTTTCTGACTGACCGACCCCTTGACAATTCAAAAGTGCCTGTAATGGGTTTATTTGAAATAAATGCTTTGAGTTTGAGTTTGAAACCCATTCATTGGCGTTCGTTGGGCCGGTGTGTACACACGCAGCGACTTACAAATCTCACGTCCAAAGACAATATTTTTTGACGCTTGTGATTTTAAACATATTTTAAAATCTTGCATCGGTTTAGTAAATTTTGTATGAACCAACGCATACTACTAGGTAGTACATAGTTTCCTTACTGCGATTTCTTTATTATTTTAGTTAATGTTGTGTGAATTGGCCGTTGAACATTCTTTACGTAAGTTATACCCAACAAGTCAATTTTGTTTACACGTAATGTTATATCTGTTGTAACTACCTATGTTTGTTAAGCGAGTTAAGGCCAAGTAACACAACATTAACTACAATAATAAAGAAATCGCAGCAAGGAAACTTAGACTTGGCACGACTTTGTGTAGATTTCGTTACTTTTTAGAGATAAACAAGCAGCTCCATCGAGACTTGGCTAGTTTTTTACAGAATGTTTTTGGTGGAATTTGTATTCCACCAAAAACTAATTAATAATTGTTTATTCACGGGATACAAGTTTTTCCAGAATAGTACAGCAGCCTAATTGCGTAACACATTTTCGTAAACGATTACGACTAATCTGTTTGATTTTGACAGTTCGACAACATTCATTGCGTTGCTTACATTGTTGAGCAGAATTTATATCGAACTTATGAAGCAATGGATTAGCAATCTGTTTCATAACGATTCAGATTCCTATTTGTTGTGTATTACGCAATTAGGGTACTGGTCTATATACCTAATTGCAATTTTGACTTTTTAGGACTTATGTACCTGACTAAAATTCTGTTTTGTTGACATTATTTTGTTTTCATAATTTTATATTAATGTAATAATTTGCACGCTGTAAGGTAGACCGTAGCCGATCTCATTAATTCATATACAACATCTTTTAACTGTACCTATATTCATAGCAAAAAATAAAAGTATTCGTTCAGTTATCTTTAAAAAAAATCAAATTATTTTTATTTGATACCGACTCTTCATCCAAATTTGTAAAAATACATATAATTAGATACATTTTTCCAACAGACAAAATACCAACGATTTAGCAAAAATTTCAGATGTTTCCGGACTTTCGGAATTTTATTTTATAGGTATTCATTTGAAAGTAGTTAATTTGAATAACATAATCAGCATAAACTGTTGTCATTTCTGGGACACACACAGGGCTCCTCACGGTGAGAGGGAGTGTTACAACCATTACAGACCGTTTTAGACCGAAATCCGCGGTTTAAAACCACGACCAAGTGGGATGTATATTGATTACTTATTATTTTAAAAATAACAGAAAAAGACTAATTGAAATTATTCAACATTTTAAATAATAATTTATGTGAATTCATGTAATATCGTAACTACTTCTTAGGATTAGGAAAACAATCTTGCTACGCGTAGGTATTTATCAAAATATACATTTACGGTTGTGATGGGATTCGAACCCACGACAGTTGAAATCGACTAGGTTCTTCGTATCGTTTATGCATTGAACTGTGAATGTGTGAAACTATTGTGTTACTGAGGCGTATACCGGTTTTCACTAACACTGCGCGGCACCTTTTCATAGCTCACTATTGGATTTTCAAATCTCTGCGCTGGGCAGAGGGTTGAAAATCAAACAGTGCGCTTTTATTAGACAATTACATCTAAGTGTCGCGTAGTGTAAGTGAAAGCGGGTATTAGGCTTCCTAACAAGGAAACAATGATCTTTACCGTGGTTGTTACACCTTACGGGCTGAAGATCCGTAGTATGGCTATGGTGAGCGACTATTATTAATACACAACTTTGAAAAACTTGATGAATTGTAGCGAGAAATGAAACACTTGTCGTTTATAACGATTTATTGTACAAAACAATAATACATTAAAATGTACAGGTATGTTTAAACTTTTGGACTCAGGTCCCAAACACTGGACAATCATGTAATTATCCTTCCCTTACAGACACCATATTGCTCGTCGAGGCGTCAGCACTAATAGAAATGACTTGACTCTAGATAAGCAAACTAGATTATAAGATAATAAAAATATAACAATAAATTAATGAGTGCTCTCAACTTAAGTACACATATCGCACTGCTTCTGTCGACGGGCACCATGTAGTCTTTATTTAGAACAACGTAATATAACAAATTGATTAAACCTCCTAAGCATACTGTAGTATATACACATTATGAACAACACTATGTCCCCTCTGGTGAACTAGCGCAGGTGAGCAGGTGGACCGGGCGGCGCCCCGGCCCGCCTCGTCGCCGCATCCACCACTCGCGCCTCTGCTCCACCGCTGGCCCTGGCCTATCTAGCCTAGCCTAATCGTAGTCTTACGTGACGGTCTTTTTTTAATTCGTACACATCTAAAAGCCAATTAACATTACACCGGGAGACGAGAGCGGTAGAAGTAGCAGAGAGAAGCGGGTTGAGGTACTTTGATTCGGTGGCGTTTACCACTTGTCAATGACCACCTCGTTCACTGCAAAACAACGAGAGTGTTAGTGTCGTGTGCGCTCGAGCGGGGCTGCCGTCCGAACTTACTAGGTCTTATGAAGATATCACAACCGTGTCGTAGTTACATTAAATGTGTAGTTTCACTGCGGGATCACAACAAACAATGAGTGTTCATGGAATATGTGCGTGCAGTGGCGCTGCGTCGGCGATCCGGCGCTTACAGCTTCCATTCCGGCTGGGCTGGGGACATAAGGACAACACCACGTTAGAGCATGCGGGAGCGTGCGCGGCCCGCCACGGTCGTACCTGCCGTGGCGCGGCCCTCAACTAAGTTTTGCAATTCACAAACAATTGTTTTGTTGTTTTTATTGCTTGTTCATATTTTTTTGTAACCATTATTTGAATATAAGTTTTGTAGGCGAAACAATTTCGCTCCGGTTACAGATCAAGTTGTCAGTGATGTTCAAAATGCAACGGATTGTGTTGCAGGTTGAAGTATCACACACGAGATAGATCATAATTCTTGCAAAACTTGTTATGTAAACTTGTTAGCGAGGAATAGAATAGTAATTAAACAATTATTTGTACGCTAAGGACATGGGGTCACAGAGGGTCACCAGGGGAGGTGTATAATTTAATTTTCAAGGGGTATGTGTCGTGGTCATGTAGGTCACTACTGGATTGTGAAGGGAAATAATTCAAACATTAATATGGTTGACTATTTTAATATGTAAAATGTATAAACGACTGTACATTTCAATAAGTTAATCTGATAAACGCAACAAGTTCCAGGAGGTTGGGGGACATTCACAACGAAGGTTTTTGAGCATGCCCTTAATTGTGCAGTGTATATTTGTGTGGGATCAATGCTTGGTACACCAACTTCTGGTTCCAGAGATATGAAGGCAAAAGGTAGTTTCAAGATATCTCAAATAAAGAGCAAATCATTCAATTAAGTGTTTTGTGTTTCTTTATAATATTATATTCGCAAGGTATGTGTTGCCTAAAGAAAAAACACGAAATAAATATAAACTTCTAACGGTTGTAGTCCTTTCAATCTAGTCTTGTTTATAGATTTGGGTATACACATAAATAATTTATAATACTATAATAAATAATTGTTAATGCATCATATCAAAAACTGCACTCTTTAAAAAGTCATAAACCATGCAATGTTTACATGCAATTTTTATTACTCTTCATTATATATAATAAAAAAAAACATATGTACGTACTAACCTGGTACCACACTTAACAAAATTGAATCTGGTTTTATAAACTTAAAAGTAATATTATGTCTCGACAGTGAATTAATTGATATAAAGGGTTATTTTTAAGAACAGGAGACAAAATAAAATTATATCAATTTGTAATTATAGATAAATAAAAGTACTATACTGTACATGGGATCTTTAAGCCGATTTAAGTTCGTACATACATAGACTATATTGCTTTATTTCAATAAATTATTTTATAGTAAATAATGTAATAATTAGACAGTTTACAAGTATACAAATTCGTTAATAGTGTGTTATAATTATATTGAAACAAGGCTTGACATGATATCGTTTCGATGTATATGAAGGTCACTAGTAGCACAAGTAATAGTTGTGACGTATTACTTGAGTTACGAAGGGAGTACGCGGGCGGACTGCACGTAACTGCCAGTAAATAGCATTGTAAGCATGTTAGCACGCTGCATGAAGGCCGACCGCATCATTGCTGCAAGACAACTGCACAGTCAGACCCTTAAATGAGTACGACTGTAGAGCAGTTAGCTTGAAGTAACAACGCCGTCAATCCGGCCGCATGTTCCTGCAGCAGTCTTCATGCAATCCGCCTGAGTTCACACTAAGGCATGAGGTTAGTTCAGCCTAGGGACACATTCATTAGTTAATATTAGCTAAGATTAATAAGAGCGCTCCTCAATACCAAACAAGGTTTGATAAAAGAAAAAAAGAAATGCATATAGGAATGTTAAGAAGCGACCACAGTGAAAGGACAGAGGAGAAAGACGTTCTTTTGATAACAGTACTACCTATGCTGAGAGAATAATATTGTAACCACGTCCCTAATAATACACTTACGATAAATTACACTAAGCTAACAATGCACATTACTATTAATGAATAGTATGTTTTATAACATGTCGGCTGTCCAAACGGACAAGGTACTGAGCTATGTGCGAGTTTATTATAATATATTTGAATGTGGAGCTTCCCATGCTACTGTATACAAAATGTATCAAATGCAATTACTCTAACTTATAAATACTGTTCCAATTTTTGGTGTTTCATTAGTTAGCATTTATAATGAAGGTCTTCACAGCCACTTCACATCAAACAAGTGTATAATATTATGTATATGTACTCAGTAAAGGAAGAGCATATTAGTCGAACTCACGAATTTGTAAAAAAAATGAGCTCCAATAAATTTATTGTCTCGCACATACAAAATGCATAATCACTAGAGCGGGCCGCATTGGCCGCCACGCTCTATTAGATCTACTCCTAAGCAGTACAGACAACTACAACACTGATGGTAGCTAGTCCGACGCGGCGACAGTCACTTGTTCACTACCGGTCCTATGTCCGACACCAGGCACGTGCGCGGGCGCAGGGTCACTTCGCACACCAGGTGCGCCAGGATGAGCATTCCAAACTGTTAGATGACTGATACTGTGGTGAGCGGAGCTCATAGTCTATCGGTTTCCACAGTTAAATTCCGTGCGCTACCCACATTCGAAATAACTTATCAGTTCACACACGAGAACAGAAAATTTAAACTGCAACATGAATAAAATAGGTGGGTGGCGCAGAAATCGATAGGAGGGTATTAGATGTGAATCACACGGGGTGGTGGCACGGCACACGGGGGCGGGCCGGCTTATAGAGGGCCGTAAATGATGAGGCCAAAGAACACGGCCCACATGAGCACAATCCATTGCATGCCGTTGAGCCAGTGCATCAGCTGCGAAGCCTTCTCACCGTCGGAGATCTTGCGCGCGACGAACTTCAGCACCTCGTCGAGCAGCACCACGGGTATCGAGAACTTCATCACCGTGATCCACTCGTCGATGGACAGCGGCGTCACTTGGAACACGGCCTGCGAACACACGCATCAGAACACAGGACTTAGCATATCCACTAGCGACATCTGCATCCATGCGACGACTCGAGCGTTACTCACCGACAGGACCTCAACGTAGAGGATGACGAAGTGGAGGGTGAAGGAGAGAGCCATGGAGCCGACGAGCCACATGTTGGACCACGGCGGCATGGACACCAGCGACTGGTTCTCAGACAAACTGTTCATGGCATTCAACATCTCAATTGTTACTAATACGGACAGGGCCATCGTCATAGGGTGAGGGTCAGTGAAGATCTTGCAGTCGACGCCCTAAAATCGCAAAAAAAAGATTTAATATTCGTTATGACACAAAAATTAGTATAAAAGGTTGAATTGTAAAATGGCGTACCTTGAAGTCATCACCTCCGCCGAGGCACTGTAAGTGGTGGGTAAGTTGCCAGTAATTCAGACCGGGTCCGTAGGGAGAGTACATGAACCACCACGACGCAGCGCCGACGGTAGCGGCACCGACGTACCCACCGATAGCCATGTACCTGGCAAGTTATCAAACAGTTACAACCACTGAACAATTTTAACAGCACCATCGGAGTTTTCTCCATCTCTAATTGTGATGATTCGTAACTCCATAGTCATCAAGTTACTTGTATTATATTTATACCTGAAGAACAGCCATCCAGAGATCAGACCCTCATCAGCCTTACGGGGGGGCTTGCTCATGATGTCGAGATCAGGTGGGTTGAAACCGAGGGCGGTGGCGGGCAGGCCGTCAGTGACCAGGTTGACCCACAACAGTTGCACGGGGATCAGAGCCTCGGGCAGACCCAGGGCGGCAGTCAAGAAGATGGACACGACTTCACCAATGTTGGAAGAGATCAGGTAGCGGATGAACTGCTTCATGTTGTTGTAGATGGCACGACCTGAAGTTACAAAACCGTCATGTTAACTATTTCTGGTTCCTACACACATGATCATATTTTTAATCTTTTATGATTCAGTTAAGATTGCTAGGAATACTTGCCTTCCTCAACAGCGGCGACAATGGATGAGAAGTTGTCGTCAGCCAACACCATCTCAGCGGCAGACTTAGCGACAGCGGTACCAGAGCCCATAGCAATACCGATCTCAGCCTTCTTAAGGGCGGGCGCGTCATTCACACCGTCACCAGTCTGTAAAGTCATAACGAACATGTCATCTCAATCACAATACCGTACGAACCACCAATTCTTTCATAAGTTTCGAGTGCTCCAGTTTACAAACATCGCTGCCCTAACGTAAACACAACACTTCCAATGTGTACAATGTGTAAACATTCAATAATATTGGCGAATGGTTTTCCAGTAAATTATGAAGATATTGTTTACAATGTAGCAGTTATTTTAATGTTGTGTTGATTCGCTTACATACTTAAAATTATGGGTTCCTTTAAAAACTGCAAAGCTTCTGCTTTAAACATTCAAAGTTGTATGATGTCTGATTCTTACCATAGCGGAGATTTCGTTCATGCTCTGCAGGTACTCAACGATCTTGGACTTGTGCGCGGGCTCCACACGGGAGAACAAGCGAGCCTTGGCGCAGGCGTTGCGCTGGTCAGCAATTGAGAGGTCGTCGAACTCGCGACCAGAGTAGGACTTGCCAGTAGTGTCTTCATCTTCAGTGAACACACCAATACGCCTGAAATATAAGTTCATTTGTTTGACAATGAAAATGTAACTCTTTAAACAGAAGATGCCCAACTAAATGTGGTAATAGCTAGCGTAACTAACCCCGTGGTTATTGATTTAAAATGCCTATCTTTTTACTTTGTTAAAGTATTATAAATTTACCTGCAAATAGCTTCCGCGGTGGCCTTGTTGTCACCAGTAATGACAATGACACGGATACCAGCGGCGCGGCAACGGACGATGGAGTCGAATACCTCCTTACGGGGAGGGTCCAACATGCCGACGACACCGACGAATGTTAGGTTGACTTCATAGGTGAAAAATTTGTTAGAGTCTCCGAGGTCCATATCATCAGGCTTCAGTGGGTTGTCAGCAGTAGCCAGGGCCAAACAACGGAGGGTGTCGCGACCGGTACCGTATTGGCGGGTAAGCTCCAAAATGCGGTTCTTGAGGGTGGTGTTCAGAGGAACCTTGGCAGTTCCAACACGAGCGTGCGTGCACCGGTCAAGGACACCTTCGGGTGCACCCTTGACAAATAGTTTGGGTCCAGTTCCAAGACGGGAAGGCTTGAGAGGTATGCAGTACGAGGACATGGATTTCCTGTCACGGGAGAACTCCAGAGTGAACTCTTTCTTCCATTTGGTTTCAATCTCTTGGCGTACAACGATAGCGCTGGAGCGGCGGTCAAGTCCAGTTTTGGAAATGTTGAACGGGTTCATTTTCTCAGCCAGTACAATAAGAGCGGTTTCAGTGGCTTCACCGACCTTCTCGAATGCCTGTTTGAATTCGTTGAAGTCAATAGCGGAGTCATTGCACATAATGCAAATGGTGCCCAGTTCGTGAAGAGTATCGAATTCAGCAGCTTTGACCTTCTGTCCCTTGAGGTACACGTCGCCAAGAGGCTCGTAGGTGGAACCAGTGATTTCGAATTCAAGGAAGCTGCTGTCGCCACCTTCGATCTTCTCAAACACGAACAAACGGGAAACAGACATCTGGTTGGTGGTCAAAGTACCGGTCTTGTCAGAGCAGATGACAGATGTGCAACCGAGGGTCTCTACAGAGGGCAGCGACCTCACGATAGCGTTCTTCTTAGCCATACGCCTGGTACCGAGAGCGAGACAAGTGGTGATGACGGCGGGCAGACCTTCAGGGATGGCGGCGACGGCCAGGGCAACGGCGATCTTGAAGTAGTACACGGCACCCTTGATCCAGCTTCCTCCGTGGGCGGGGTCGTTGAAGTGTCCGATGTTGATGGCCCATACGGCAACGCAAATAACTGAGATGACTTTAGACAACTGCTCACCGAATTCGTCCAGTTTTTGCTGCAGAGGTGTCTTGATCTCCTCAGTCTCGGACATTTCAGTACGGATTTTACCAATGGCAGTGCAGAGACCAGTACCGATGACAACACCGCGGGCTTTGCCGGCGGCGACATTGGTACCGGAGAAGAGAATGTTCTTTTTGTCCTGGTTGACGGCGCGGGGGTCGGGAATGGCATCTGTGTGCTTGATCACGGAGACAGATTCTCCGGTCAAGATGGACTGATCAATACGGATGGTGGTCGAGTAAATCTTAATAAGACGGATGTCAGCGGGGATCTTGTCACCGACTGATACCTCAACGACATCACCGGGTACAATTTCTTTGGCTCTGATTTTCTGTACACCGGATTTGTCTCCTCTGATAACTTTACCCATTTCGGGTTCGTATTCTTTTAAAGCTTCGATGGCGGATTCGGCATTTCTTTCCTGCCATACTCCTACTATAGCGTTAGCAATAAGAATAAGTAAAATAACGAAAGGCTCTACGAAGGCAGTGAATGCGTCTTCGTGATCTTCAAATAAAGCTAAAACCTGAAACATGAGTTTTTTTTAAAAATACATCTGTAAAAGTTTGTGACCAAGGTTGCTTTTGTTCAATGATCTTAATACTTACGAATGAAATAATAGCGGCTAACAGCAAAATCTTTACTAAGAGGTCATCGAATTGTTCCAGGACTAACTGCCATAGACTTTTGCCTATAAGTAAACAAGAGACAATGTTATATTGTATTTAATCTGCATGAGAATAAAATCATAGGACATTAGCGGAAATACTTAAGAAACAATATATTTCCGGATAGTAGTAAATAGGTTTTGTTAGCCTGAATATAACATTGTTATACCTTTACATTTTGTTGTTTTTTTTATTACGCATACAAGATTGTGTAAACGGTAGGTTTTTAATTTTAGTCAATATTATGTATTGAAAACTTGACGACAAGATTCAACAAACGTGATGTTTCAAGGCAGGTAAACAAAAACTGTCTCGTGGAACCTTGGCATGGTTTTTTATTTGAATACAGTTGAAGTTATAGATTCGTTAGCTGCAGCTACTAAAAAAGTAATAGCGTCGTATTTTACATAATTATTTTATTTCTTTCTAAATTAAGTCTAAAACGTTACGTGAAAGAAGCTCAGTGATGTTTTATTATTAATGTATTCTATAGAGCAGGAGCTCTTTTCTATGCAGATTAGTTTATTTATGGTTTTCGTGTCAGATTAACCGTCGTAGTTTAGGCAATTAACTAACATACAATTGCCACACTTCCTGAGTGTTCACATTTCTAGTATGGCAGCTTTGTATAAAGGAGATTTCCTAAGTGCTCTACTCCTTATCTTCACGGATGTGGAAGTCTCGTCTAGCTAAAAATTATCGTCCGTTTATGTCATTTACATTTACAACGTGTTATGGATCAAGTTGAATCTTTAAAAGGAATCTAGACAGTGGACGGAATAGGAATCGGAATATTGTGTCAAATTTTTTTAGGTCAACAGATAGCTTTATATTTATCAAATCGATGCGCTTACCCTCCTCCGTTGGCAGTTCTGAAAAGAGAAAAGAACCATAATAAGAATTTTGATTATAAGATCAAAGGAGTTAATGTAACAGGCGATAAACTAGTCAGAACAGGCATGCGATCTATATCGGCAGTTACGATCGTACATAAATACACGAGATCGGTCGGCGCAAGCGGCAGCGCTTGCGCCGGGCGGTCGAGCGAGGTTTGATCAGCGACTCAGCGTTACGGCCAATATGTGACGTCAAATGCACATGTCGGCGCCGCATTTCAACATGATCTGCTCACTGTTTGTCTAGTTGTACTCTAAGCAGCTTATTTTGATTACTTCGTTATCAGAATGCGCAAAAACCGGCTTCTATTCGGTTATTGCGCAAAAATCAACAATTTCAAAACAAAGTAAATCACGTGTGATAATATTCACCAGCCCGCTAGCTAATCAAGATAATTATCGCACTTCTTTGATTTTAACAGGCTACTGATTATTATGCTAATAAAAATTAAAAAGATATTTATTGTTTCATCAATGTTTTTACAAACCGCTATATTTACGTTTATCAGAGAGGATAATATAATATAATAGCTGCTCCGCGCGGTTTCATCCGTATAAATCTTGATCCCGTGGGAGTATCGGGATAAAAAGTACTTTGTGTTAATCCAGGTTATGAACTATCTGTGTGGCAAATTTCACCCAAATAGGTTCAGTAGTTTTTGCGTGAAAGAGTAACAACATCCATCCATACTCACAAACTTTCGCGTTTAAAATATTAGTAGGATTTAAAAATTATATCACCATTTCAAATAACACTACAGAGTAGATCAGGTGTATATATTATTTTTATAAATTAAATAATGTTTACGAGTATATTTATTGAAAGATTAAGTAGTATGACCTTGTGCATAAAGATTACTAGAGAGGTGCTATACCTACTACGTTTATTATTCTGTATTGCCGTAGAAGGTTATGCGTCAGCATTTGGTTTACTTAATGTTAGGATCGTGCCCTAAAAAAAAAAAATGCCTTTGTGACGTGTACATAATACATGTTTGTCAGTCATTATTTGTCGGGTCGGTAGTAAGTAAGTAGAAGGGTCGGAAAACTTTGTTTTTTTGCTGGCGCGACATTCTGACTTTTTATCATGTTCATTATATTAAATCTGCGATACAAATGTGTGATAAGGTGTATTTGGTATAACGTTTCTTGTTTATGATTAAGTAGTTGCTGGGCAGTTAGCGGGCCACGTCTCCGGGCCGTGCGCGACCTGCATGGTGACCTCAAACGCGCGTTTAGTTCCTACGTAACAGCGTCGCAGGCGCAATGCTTCTAGTACAATACTTTTGCTATCTACGTTCACTACTACTTGCATAAATTGACGATTAGTGATGTTCATATTAAACGCTGCCCTTACAATTAGAATATCCTCCCATCATGTCGCTTCCGGGAGTCGAGTTAAGGTGGGGCACGTTTGGATGCATGTTTCGCAATAACCTTTTTGGACGCAGTAAAGATAGCGTCCATAAGAATGTACGTGGAATCAGTTTCATGTTTTCCATGTCTTAATCGTAGAGTGTAATCGGGCAACGTGCGCTAAGTCAATCGTTGTATCGACTCTATTTGCGTACGCAGTCCGGCTGCCAGCCACGCCGCCGTGACTAATGTAGGCAATTAGTCCACGCATCGATATCGCCGTGTCAGCATCTGTGCTCACTCGCGCTCATCAATAAAACTAACAACGGATCATAAAATCGCGAGGACGCCCATACACTTAAGTGTCACGTCCTGGACGACCGACGTCAAAATAGCGTACATCGTGTACATGACAAGACTGACAATCTTAAAACACAATACATAATACACCAACACGATGCATGCAGTCCATAAATATATATCATTATGTATTAGCTGCTATTCTATCTGTAAGTGCAAACTTTAAAAGGTTACAAAAGCTATTTAAAACTAGCTAGCTAGCTAGCAAGGAAAATTAGCTATTTCAGCGCTGAAATTATAAATAGTGGTAATAATATATAAGCAACGATAGTAACAAACGGATGACCTCAACGTCACGCTACAGGTGGCCAGCGATTATCCTGACTCTGATTGGAGGGATTCGCTGAAGACAGAATCCAATTATGCATCAATACCACATAGTTGTAAGGAGATTGGCAATGCAAAAAGTTTCTTTGTAACAGCGGAATAAAGATGAAAGTACGATAAAGAATGGACACTGCCTTTGTTGTTTTGTTTCGCAACATCTGACAGTCAGGCCTTGTAGTTTTTTTACGTTATCGAGAGAAAGGCGAGAGAAAACTATCACGAATTTGTAGCAACCCAAATGTTCTACCGAACCGAATCATTTTTATCGTTTCAGTTGCTGCTTTACAGATAATTTATAATTCTGAAGAGTGTGGTTCATATTCATAATCACTACGGGGAGGTGATGTACAGCTGATTAGACAATACATTTTTAGTTCAAAAGGGTTTTAAGCCATTTACACATTCACCTTGTAAGCGCGACACTTTTGAAAATACTGAAGAAGTATTAAATTCGAGTAGCTAGAATACGAGAATGATGGCATACCAGCAGCCAGATGAGAGTTCTACAATTAAGCACGGGTAAGACCTGCGGGTTTGTTGCGTAACACACTAACAGTGCCAGTGTCATTTTGACAGTTCAACAACATTCATTGCGTTATTTACGTTGTTGAACAGACAAATTTTTCGAACATATGAAGCAATGGATTAGCAATGTCCTTCAAAATGATTCGGATTGTGGTTAATAGTGTGTTACGCAATTAGGGTGCTGGATGAGACTCACGCAGACCACTGGCTGTCAATGATGATGACGTATAAATAGTAAATTGACAAATTAAAGCTCTTTCATTTCGAGTTTGGACCCCTTGGCAAATTGATCAGTATGGTTGAGACTGTTGAGAGATGAAATCAACAACATAGGTTCTGAAGTGGAGAGAAGTATTATATAAAATAGCTTCGTATTAATACCGGACACTATTTTCAAATGAATGTCAATTATTGGTGATATGGGTGTGCTTACATTGAAGCCATGAAAAAAAAACTAAGAATAACGTCTCCGTAAATAAAACGTGTGGCATAAATGTACTGTCTCTACGGTTCTAGTGGTGCGAAGATAAAATAATTTTCCAACCAGTTTCTAACAGACAAAATATTGGAACGTGCAATGGTCGTGTGGATCGCGCGTCAGCCGCGTTCGTAAACGCAATCCGCCAACGTAGATCGTCCAAAATAAACCTGGGTATCTATATAATATTTCAGCCACTAGGCACTCGAATCCCGCCGCGGGAGCAGTCAGCATTCCCGGGCTTGCCGTACACTATCGACTCCTTAATGCACTTAAACACTTATAAACCCCGCTGACGCAGTGCACTTTAACATTTTCCGAAAAAAGGAATCTGTGTTAAATGGTCATTTTCCTAGATGAAAGACTTCATGAATACAGTTATGCAAAATGAAACCTAAGTTTAGAATATACTAATGAACAAAGCGCATTACAGATATAACAGTTTATCGGTGTTGGTTTATCGGAAGCTACTCGTACATGTAGTTAATACGTACGTTGTTAGTTTTTATGTTTCGAGGACGAATGATTAGTGAACGAGTATCGGATAACCATCATCGAGTAACATAAGAAAAAAATCGATCAGTCTTAGTTAGCGGTGGGTAATCTTTATTCCGGCAAGTGAATTGATTCACTTATTCCGACTCCGGGTCCGGTACCGGTTCACCTTATTTATTCCTTTGGCACCGTTTGGCACCGGCACTCACTCGCTCATTTTGGTTCCCCGGTTTCGCAGAAAATTTTAATCATTTGGTTCACTGGACAGTTGGTTAGTTAGAGCGATACGACGTGTTCCGAGTACTTCCGAGTGACTTGAGCGAGTGAACGCGCGCTCCGGAATCATTTGGTACCGCGGTGCCGGTAAGGATTGTGAGGAATAAATAAGGTTTACGTATCCGCGTTCGGTACCGGCTCCTTTGGATCAGTACCTCCGGAGTTACCCACCGCTAGTCTTAGTTCAATTTTGCAGAAGGTAGGAGCAAGATTCAACAGTGTATCATAATCAAGATAAAAAAAATCTAATACCTACTTAATTCATTTACTATTTTTGTTGTTGCCTGTATAGTCTACAATGGCACCTACATTAATATTTCTCATATTTTCTAATTTATTTAATTTTAAAAGTACCGATACCGAAATAATAAAGGTGAATAATCCAAGTATTAAAAATATGAACATTTCAGTTAAAATTGTTAGGATGCTCTTAGGTTCATAAAGCAGGTGTAAATGAAAAGTGTGAACAACTTTAAAAATGTCAAAGAACTAGTGCTGACACACTTTTGCTTTTTAAAATCTATTCTCGCTTGATGGTTTCAAACCTGTGGAATGTTACAGATTCAGCTCAACTATATGTTTTGTCAAAGGAGTACCTATTAATATTCGTGTCCGTATCGATAACTGGAACTACCTGTTTCACGGCAAACTGCTTATTATTTATCGACGCGGCGAGTTTTAGCGAGAGTACGAGGTGTTAGGTAGGTAACATGGACGTTGTGACGCGTTTGAGCGCGTCCCCCGAGGCCCGTGGGCACACGCACCGCTGCCAGGCTCCGCCTCAGCGCTGATCGACCACCGAGGACCCACTATAAATAAACATCACGGTGAACGCACCCACCCCCAACCACCGTGTCATATCACCTCGATCTACCCGCCATTTATTTATTTTAAGACCTGTCTAACTTTATAAAGATCAAATTCATCCATGATTCAACGCCCATTGAAATATAATAAGAATCAATTCTACAAAATCTATAAACTTGCTCTTAATACCCACATACTCTTAGTATCTTTAGCGCAAATAGTTTGCATAAAGATTATGCTATCAAATACCTTGTAATAACACACAGAGGATCTCTGTAGGTAAATGTTTTCAGAGACAGACTACAAACAAGAAAATAATATTTATGGTATAAGTTCTTCCTCCCGCGGCTTCGCCCGCGTGATGTGGCAATAAAAAGGCAATATCCTTCCTCGGGGTTTAAAGTATCCCCATACCAAATGTCATCAAAAGCAGTCCAGCTGTTTCGGAGATTAGCGGGAACAAACAACTTTAAAAATTGTTTTTAATTGTGTGTAGGTACCATTTACATTTTTCTTTAAAAAATTGCAAGTTATCGTAAGGTTTATGCTACATAAAATAATTAAAACATTGTATCCTTGTTAAATGTATTGTAGCACGTAGCATAAGGTAAAGATTGCGAGAGATCTAGTTTTTATACTACCAGCAAATATTTAGTTTGTGACTTAAAGAGATAAAACTCCCATTAATATTGTGTCAATACTAACGACCTGCCCTGGTTTTTCTTGGGTGGAAATAGCATAGTAAAAATATACCTATGTGATAATGTTTAGAGACTCGTAAATTGTTAATTATATGTTCTGTAATGAACGAGTCTAACAAGAGGTAATTAGCTGAATTGCCCTCAGATTTGTTTCAGTAATAGGTACGGGAACTGGTCGCAGCCACGAACTTTCTGAAAATTTACAACATTATAGAGAAGCGACTGGGAGAGTTTTGAATAAATATGCAGCAGAATTGCTATTGAAAACTATTGATACCTATTTGACAATACAGAAGAAAACATACACAATCGTGTTTAAATAACTTTGTTACCATGTTGATGTGTCTAACTCAAGAAACATAACAGACAATGTTAAGTCGAAAAACAATTAGACATCTGAAATTACAAGTGGAAATTAATATTTGGACCATTGATTGTAACTTTAGTCAAAATTAACTTTTTTTTCTATACAATGAAAATACGCGCCGTATATTATGGAAATGTGTAGTCCTTCGATCAATATTGATCGAAGACCTATTCAATAGGATTTTTAAAAATCTTCATGCTAAAAGCTACGGTGCACCGAATGGGGATATTATGTACTTCGAGTGGATTAATTTACACTTAGTCCACAGCCCCAGATATTTGCGTAATGAGCATAATTATGTGAAACACATCGATCGGGATTGCTATAATTCAAACTTGTGTAGTTTCATAAATATTTCTATTTTTTTCACCTGGGTCAGGATATTCGTTACTCCTACATCGTTCTCGGAACAATTTGATGCTATTTTATGGCCGACAGCGTAGCAACACGTGTGTTTAGAGCAATGTTACCGACATGTGGTGGGCTCGAAATTGGGACCATTTCTGGAGTGAGATAACAGAGTTTTGGCCGATCTGTTTGGTCATGAGAACAGCGAAAATACAGCAACGCTTATTCTGTGTTTGAATGACTGAAGGAAACATACATGTGTTTAAAATAGAAACAAACACACTCAAAGATAAAATGCAATTAGTCGAGATGACCAAGGTGGTTTGTTTCGCATCTTAAAGATACTGGCACTCAATAGACAAAGCACTTTAGAAATAGTGTGTCTAGATGCAATTCATGTCCTGAACATCACTACATTTTGTGTTTGTTGCAGTATCGCATGATGACTTTATAATGTAGTAAAACTAATACATTATTATATGTATAACGAATATGCAACAATCATGGATCGGAAGATGTCTGACCTCGTGTTTACATGACATACATTGATAATTTGGATTAATAATAATTCTTATTGCATAACATTTTTATCAAATTAATATAGCATAAATTACTTTTTAAGTATTGTTTGAAATTGAAGTTGTCATGAAAATAATTAGTAGATCCAGTATGTGTAGCATTACCAACATAGAAACGAGTTGTCAACAAAATAAAAGACAAAATGACAGATTAAAGAGTCCCTACATTTCTCTCATAATATTGTCATGTTTGAATATTCCCAATTTATCCTCTTATTTTTTTTTTATCATTTAAAATTAATGATGATTCATGGCCAAGTTTGAGACCCTGGTAAAATTTCAAACAATCCTGACTCACTGCCTATTAAAATTAAAGTATAGTAGGTTCTTCCAAATATATGCTTGGTTCCTATAAACAAAAAAGAATGGTTTTGCTTACCAATGGTAGCATTATTTTTTTGCCAAACTTAACATATAAAGAGATTTGTAAGCTTATTTTACCTGTGATAGCTACTTCCATATGGGAGGGTCTATGCGAAGCTATGAGCGCTTCATTTTTGGTAAAGATACATTAAGAGTTCATTTTAACCAATAACGGTCCATAAACTATAGGAATCGGTCATTAAACTGCATGGAAAATTAAAATTAAACTAAGCATTTGTTGTCAATTTCATTTAAGCAAAGCCAATGAAATCAGCACATGATAAAATCATGATTGAAATTGTTGTTATTAATTATTGTCCTGGAGTTATTAATTTTGCTTGAATGAATAGCAGAACATAATAATTTGTGACCTACAAATTATACATTTACCACAAAACAGATTCTCTAAGGGCAAGCACTAAAATTTAATTGTGGTAGGGACCTATTCATAATAGTGATAATTGAGTGCACCATATCTGACCCATGAATGGCAGTGGATGTTTACAGGTTGATTTGTAGATCAGATCCTTTATAAGTATGGTGTAGTTAAGTAGCAAAAAAATATGATTTAAACAAATTCTAGTTTATTATGTAGGTAGTAGGAATGCATTATAATGCAAACAAGAACTATTACTGATTTAGCTGTTCTGTGATGATGTCATAGGCGAGGCATAACCATGAAGGTTTTGATTGGCACTAATGTAATAACATGATACAATTTTGCAATAATCAGTTTAACAATGCACTTACTAATCTATGGCATGGCTAAAATAATGTTTATTGCAGAATTTACATAACTGTCATGTTTCAATTACCTGAAAAGTAGGACTTCTTCTGTTCTGAATAGTTTATCACACATTATAAAACAGGCATAAAAGTAATGAAAAATTGTTTACATGTTTCATTCAGGTAAACAGTGTACTTACCATTTGGCCCATATTTATCTTGGTTCCTTTTTACTTGGTCTCCAGTAAGGCCTTTGTCTGGGTCTGTACCGAAGTAACCTAAGACTTCTTCCACGGATTTCGAGTGAGCGTCCTCCATGGTGGAATTACTACGTTGCCGTCAGTTCTAAAAAGAAAGAACAAAAATATAGGTTAGAAATGACGAGTCATCATTATCAACTTGAAAGCTTTGAGGTTATGTTGCTTTTGTGCGAGAATTTAAAATTAGACATATTTTAATTAATGACGACATTTATTGTAGATTTAATGAAAAAATACATTGTAAAAGAAATTAATTTTATTTTACCAGAACGTGAAAGAATTTTCAGTTCGGGTATTTTTAAAATGAAAAAAATAATTAAGAACAAAATTCTGACGAATACAGATTTTTAATTCCACATCCCTATTATCAAAGATATTAGTAAAATAGGAAGATGAGTATTGTTATTAGATTTAACGAGCTATTTCCTAGATCGCAAGCACCGTTTGACCACTGCACCACTCACCAAGAAGTTTCTTTTTAATACATGAGAAGTGTCTGTCTTATTTTAGTATTTCACTTATTTTTAGCGTTAAACTCTTATTTCGTAAAGTAATTACTAAAATTTGTACTAATCTAATACTTTTCTCGTAAATATTATAAACGACACGAACACGTATCTAATCCAGCCGTCATTTTTTACGAAACTGACGTAGAAGAGGGGTCGTTGGCAGCGCCACCTGTTACGAGGGAGTACTACTATTTTTGTCAAACGAGATTCCTTTTATAATAAAATATTTTATATTTTGCTGATAAAAAAAAAAAACTATTAAACGTTTATGATGTTGCTAGAAAATACCAAAATAGGTTTCATCTTCTTTATTTCAAAACTGATACAATTTACGATCAAACATAAATGTGGAGCCATGCTATAGGTTGAATTTGTACCACGTGACTCAAAGCTATTTTTGTGCCATAGGCGCCTACAAAATGCGGTATTTTTAAAGTTCTGAAATTCGTTTCGCGTTATGTAACACTTTTATCACTTATTTATAATCACAAATTTCCTTTTCAAACTGGTATGACACTTAATTTGCACTTGGGGTTACTACACTCACGGTTGTTTGGTTTTATAGTGGTATTATGAAACTTACTGGAATATTTATTTTTCGACAGCGTCGGGAAGGAAAGAAGAAATAAGAGTGGCGCGGGAGATGTTTTCCCGCCGCGCCCCGAGTAGTGACTCCCGGGCGAAGAGCGACGATTTTAGAGCGGCGCGGGCGCGGTGGAGGGACACCGTCGGAGATTTCTTTAATTATTTTGGCAACAGTACTCGATGGCACAGTCGAGTCGCTTTCCAGGGTTGCATGTCGCACGGCGGCCGTCACCGACCGTCCTATGATGATCTTTTTATAGCGGTCGCTGCCCGGCTCGAGCTCCCGGAGCTTGTTGTGTGATGGTTACTTCTGTTTACGACTTTTAAAAAGGTTCTCCTTTTTTATTTAACACCATGTCATTCCTGCGGTTTTAATGGCTTTACCAACGAAGTTATTAGACCGAATGAACTTCAATAATCGCCAATCGACCGTATCGGAAAGGATAAAAGAACGATGAGCTCACACCATATGTGTGTTTTATCATGATAAGCCGACCCTGAGCAAACATTTGTTTACCGGTTTTTAAGTGGATTTCAGTTATCATTGCGAAATTAAGTTTTCAGATCGTTTTCAGCTTCAGTACTTTTGCATTGATAGTCCTTTCTACTGACGTCAAAAGAGTGTTCTTGTAACAAATGAAATAATTATTTGTGGATGTTGATTATCGGGTGCATAATTATTGCTGTACAATTGGATCGTGGCCGACACGCCGTCATTGGTGTTGAGGTACCTGCTGTTGGCAAAGACATACTGTCCGATGACACTGATCTATGAGACTATATATTTCTCCATCATGTTTTCACCTAACAGATAGGATGGATCCGTCATAATCAACATGATGAACTCGTAAATATAATCATAGGCAGTACCGTAGGCGTAATTGCAATTAATATTTTGACTATGAGCTTCGAAGTGTTTACAACCTTTGCAGATACAATCATGAAAATTAGGCTGTGGAATTTATTACAATCTTAGCAGGCCGTCTGGAATCATAGCTATTAAATCTCTAGATCACTGGATGATTATATGATCTGTCAATTATTATTGTATATAAGTATCAAAACACATTGTATAAAGATTGGGTATGTAATTGTTGAGTATAATCCTTATAAGAAGATTTTATCGTCAGGGGTGTATAACATTAATACAACCTTTTCTTACATAGTTTGATTAAGTAGTGAACTCACCATAATTTACAAAATCTGTACAAATTTCGGTCCTACTCGCGTTGGCTTTTTAAAAAAAAAATTGTTTTGTAACTGACGTATCGTAATAAAAAACGACGGGTTGCACTCCGGCCGGGAGTGCCGGCAGAAGTGAAAACTTGAATATTAACGTTGTGCATTTTTGATATTTTGGAATGGTTAGGGAATAATTTTGTACGAATTGCTTTAATTATCAGTATAAAAGTACTATCATTTATGTGGTAGAATACAATATTTATTTATTGCGCTATCGTACACAAACACATTACATTAAAAAGTTAATCTCTCAGAAAAATCAATCAATACAAATCTAAAATCAACAATCATCCGTCTTACGAATTTTCGATCAGGTCACGTGTCCCTAAAGAAGTGTTCACTTCAAAAATACAAGACCTGTGTAATGTCGTTTGAGAATTTAAAAGAGCAAGTTTACGATATCGATTTCACCGCAGCCACGGAAAAATGTCAACCTTGTGTGAAGTACTTGGAATATATTTAGAGTATTTTTGAGAGTGAAAATAGAAAACTACAGGGAAACAGCTGAATGCCAATGTCAACGTTTATTTTAGCGTCTGGAACGAAAGTGTTATAAAGAATATATTTCTCTGATTTGCATTAAATTTAGTGTGATTAGTTACCAACATTAAATAGTCTCTCTTACATGAAAATTATTCGGCGACTATTAAAACTTTTAAACTTACCCACGCCAGATAATAATTCGTAAAAACAAGATATTATGGTTCATAATAAAATACATCAAAAGCCCATTTCTATAACGACAATGTAGGAATTCATTCAGTGTTCCCAAGCGACAATTTGTCACGACGTTCAGGAGCAGGAGGAGGTCACCGGAAATGCGTTAGTTTCTTCTTACAAATATCTCGCTGTACATGTTTAGGTGGGCCCAATTTTGAAAAAACATGGAAGTTGGGCTTCAGACAAAGAAAAATAAAAGCTCTAAAGAAATTAGAGCTTTGATATGCTATATAGTATTATAACTAGCTATTTAACAAAACTGGTTTAAAATTGACTTTATGTAGGGTGGGGACAGGTACTTAGTAGATCGCGAGAGGAGTTGTACACCAGGGTTCCCCCCGCGGATTTGAGGAGGACCGAAGAGGCTAGTGGGGGATCTTGGAAGACGCACAAGTTCCCATGATCTCCGGTGCAAGAGTGAGAAGGGAACATCGGGGTGGTTTTTAGTCAGTAAGAGTCTGACAGACCCCTCCTGTCACCAGGGTGGAGGGGTCTAAAAAGGTACTTAGTAGATAGAGTAAGTAGTTATTTAGTTTTATTGCATATAACAACGATGTAAGTTATGGGTATGTTTCACTGTAACGATAGTTGTTGTGAACAAGGCTCGGATAACAATTATTATGTACTAGACGCAAAACCTTTACATTTGGTTTCGTCCGAATAAACCGTTTTTTTTTTTACCAGTATTTGGAGGGGTCTTCACATAAGGGTTTTTTCGGATTAAACGGTCTAAAGCAACAAAAACCGGCAAATACAGATTCACAGCAGCATTTTTTTTGTTTCGTGAAGAACGATGATGACACAACATTGATTGACACGCCTCTCGTCGAATAAACCGGTTAATTTAGGTTAAGATAAAGTTCCTAAAACGTTCACGTTCTTAAGAAAAGTTCTGAACAAAACCGATATAAAACGGTATTAACCGGTTTTTACCAGTTCCGAGCCTTGGTTATGTACCTATCTAACATTTACAGCATAGGTATATATTACATTTGAAATATAAAAAAACGTATATTTATTAGCAGGGTCGTAGCAGGTTTCAGGCTTTCTGTAGTTTCTGCCTACCCCCTTGGGAAAAAGGCGTGAGTTTATGTATGTATATATATATATATATATTAGCAATTAACTAAATTGAAGTTGAATATCGTTTTAAATGGAGAAGTTTAGATCGACTCGATTACGATATTTAGTTGCTCTGGTATTATGGTTTAAAAAAAAAGTCATTAAAGGGGTATCTAATGAATGTTTTGTAAATGGGCCAATGTGCCCTGATTTTGTTTACGGGGAAATCAATGTTTATTCGGGGTTTTATTTATTTGTTGCACCTTTTCACAGCAAAATCACATCGACAGAGTTAACACCTTATGAATTCCCTTCCAGTCAAACATACAGATTTATATAACTTTGATAAATCTGATCGTTAACCAAAAAAGGAAGTAATAAAAGTCTACAAAAGTAAACCAGCGCATCAGAATCATTCTGAAGGATATTGCAAATCCAAAGCTTAAATGTTTGAAAAAGAACTCATCATCAAGGGAAATAACACAATGAATGTTGTTGAACTGTCAAACTTAAAGCTTTTCCTACGGTGAGTGTGTTACGCAATTACTACGGTTGGGTAAGTAAAGCAGTTACGCCTGTAACTACAGAATACTGGTCTGTAGTTTCAGCCCTAATCTACCACCTACCCCTCTTGTGAAACCGATGATTGAGTACAACACGTCAAGCCACTGTTCTCTATGATCCACGTGTACAGATGTGCTTCTGTTCTGATTGATAGTAATGGACGCATACGCAAGTGAGCCGGACCGGATGACTGCTTCGCAATAAATGATCGCTGCAGGTTTAACGAGCGATTAAAAATCACTCTAGCTCGGCTAGCGTACTATTTTATAGCCCATTAATTAATATCCACGTTGTCTGATATTTTAGGATCACTTCGTCATAGTTTATGAAAACGTTTAACTAATGTTGGTCCACTTGCTCGTGTAATTACAAACTAAAACTTTCGACAACAATCGAAGTTTTCCGGTTTTAATCTGTTTGATAGGTTTTCATACCCTCCTGAATAGATTTTCATAGAAGGTTATATGGTACTTTTAACCGGGAAAATGAAAACTTTAACAAGTGGGCAGATCTATTAGAACTCGCAAATTATTATGTAATTGTTCAATCGATTGATATATTAGAGGAAACCGTCAAAAGCTCAAGCCTCCTATGATTGATGACACTTAACAAAACACGTGTTCTCCGTTTACTCGTGTAATTATTGTTCACTTTGTGTTTAATAGTTTTGAAAAGCTCAATGTCGCTTCTGTTCCGCAAGAAAGCTCTAATGATACATTATAAAATATTTTAATATGTTTATCCTCATAATTTATGGACAATCAGTAATTGTAATTACTTAGTAATCTAAGAAGGATTCCTGTATTTATCATTGTACGTTTCTTTGTATATTAGTTTACGTTGGATACACGCTGCGTGTACGCATCCGACCTACTTCCGACGTGAGATCGTTGACTTGCAATGAGAAATGAAGAAGTAGGTTTTGTTGATGTTGGCACCCGGTATAAATAGTATGCAGTTTTCTGCATCCGAGTCATTCGTTCGCTTTGGATGTTTCATTGAACCTGTAGCTAAGGAATGGTTAAATTCGCACGAAATAATAGCCAATTTCGTACCGACTTCATTTTTTTGATTGAGTTGGATTCTTAGAGAAATAGAATCAACAGTAATACTCTTTTTTAAAGCCCAGCCTTGTTTATTACTGCCTCACGTTTATGAGTCAATAATTGGTTTGCTAAATGGACACTAACGTTTTGATAGAAATCAATTTTCTTTTTAATTTTTCCAGGACCAGATGTTAGTTTATGAGACGGTCGGTTACGATAAACAGATATAGTCGCTAAGCAAGATTGGACTGTGAAAGATATCTACGTTCCTGGGTTTGTAGGTAGGCAGCAAGATTATGTAATATTTGGTGAATATTGGACTTGATTGAGATGAAAACATGGGCGGTTTAGACATGTTTTTGCTTTTCCAGACCATCATATTGCGTGTGTAGGGAGTTGAACGAAATAACGTTAATCATATTTAGGGCGCGTTCTCTGACTTACAACATAATTCACGTTAAGTGGGCCCTAATCGTTCAATTATTCTCATATCTAACTAGTAACGACCAATAAGAACATACTCAACAAAACGGATCAGTGGGACGAGCTTTTAAAATTCCTAGATAATTTAAAGAGTAGGTACCGAGTTGCGTATGAATATATTATTCTGATATCAAATATACTCGGCGTACCGAGCCATATCTTAAGGCTATTCGTCATCTAAAATAAACGGCCGAAGGTAATAATCAAAATAGAATTATCGTATTGGGGAGTGTCGTAATCGTCTGCTTTGGCAGAACTGCCTCGCGGGTTTTGGCGGACTACGTGGATTTGGATCAAGTTCGTTATGCGTGTTAAAGGAGAAAATAGGCGGCTATAGACAATGCCGGACCGACCTCGATCCATTTGGCGATGAGATTTGAATGTCAATTTAAATCATTAAATGATACATTCAACGTTTGTAATACATTAGAAAACACAGCATGAGAAAAGTTTAGATAACACAAATCCAATGGTCATTGTTAACCAGGAGCTATAGTGTGTTGATAGAAATGCTGGAGATGTCAATGTTTTGAGTACACAAAGTTGTTTTAAGAATCCGTCTATTCAGCTATATCTTATGCACCTCGTCAGTTTAGTAATTTATAACATCGTTTACGATGCAACAGTTGGTTACTGTTTATTTTGAATTTGATTTTACGGTCAACTAAACTTTATTTTGCAAGATATGTAATATTTTTTTGTGTTTCTATTCAATATTCTGCACATTTTGCTTTCTTTACTCAATTATTTTAACATTGCGCGGGCGCATGAGCTTACAGCCACATGTGACATCTTATGAGGGTCACAGCGTGACGTAGACTCGTTTAAAGACATTTTAAAATACTGCCAGGTATTTATGTAACGTTTATATTGTATGTTCAGTAAATATAATAAGTTTATGACGGCGCGTATTGACGTCAGAGTATATTAGGTGCTTTGTTACAATATTCTGTGGTTAGACAATCTGAAAAAAAAATAGATATTTACAGCTGGCTGTAATTGCGTTGAATAAACATAACTATCTGATTTCAACTTATGAGCATCGATTTGATACAGTTTTTTATTGATATTATCTTGTTTTTGTAAAGGGATTATCGATTCTAATTAACTAATTGGTAACCTTATTGAGTATTTCAAAAACCTACATCCAGTAATTTAGTAAATAAATTGTAATTTTGATCTAAGATTCTAGCTTTAAATAAAAATGCAAAGCAATAAAAAATACACCTTATTTAAATTGAGTTATTGGATAATTGAGTGGTGTAGTACTAAGCTATTTGAATTCCTCACTAAAATATCTTCAGCACATAACATCTAGCACATAATCTCGATCTACGTCATAGCGAGAAGATGGCGCCTGTGGCCTTCATCGTGATGTTATGATTTTTTTAAATTTATTTGTTTTCTTAGTGTTTTGTGTGTCACAAGCCAGTATTACTAGGATTTATAGGTTTAACTAAAACTTTGAAATAAATCATGTATTAATATGTTAACTTTATTTACACTTCACCACTAGATGGAGATCACTAGTTTCAAATAAATCTTCAAATAAACTTTCTATTCACTTTCGAGGAACATTGACTGTGAATTGTTGTTATAAAATACCACCTCCATTCATTTTTCACTCCTGGTAACACTGGCTTATGTAATCAAATCTGCGTTTACGTTGGAGCGGTTGCTATTTTTCAAGACGATAATTTTTTCACATCTCGTTTTTATCGCATTCGCACTGAAAACGTCCGGATACTCTTCAAATAAGAAAGCACATTCCGCGCGTGGGGCAACACTGAACAGTCACTGCACAGATATCACAGTCCTGGAGGCACCGCTGACAAACAAACTTACCGTATCACTTATCACTTGGTCCCTTCACTGGTATGTGCGATACATAAAAAATATTTTTTGTTTTGCAGGTACTATCGGGTTGAGGTTGCGCGCCCCATGAGGAAAGCGTCGAGAGTGTGCGCGACGGGCGCGGGAGCAGATTGCCGCCCTCTTTTATAAGCTCCGCTGTGGGCAGCGGGCCCGCTGCCAGCTACCACACTCTCACAAACATACGCACTCCTGCGCAACAAATCGTTTCACGTCGCCCAACTCTTAACACCACGAGATAGAACTCAAATTCAAATAACTTTCATTTGTTCATCGGAAAAAAATAGTTGCTAGTTCCGTAGTCACTGATAACATTTGACGTTACCTTTAATTTTCAAATTACTGCAAGTAAAATATAAATAATTAATTGTTAGCTTAGACCTAAATTGATCTCAGTGTGACGAGAGGTAATTAATTTTCTTTCCGTAAGTGTTTTAATTTGTTTATTAGTTAGCAGGATTGTTAGCATTGTTATGGTAATTGAGCTGTACGGTGTCGAAGTGTTATCGTCGATCGACGTGATTCCATGCTATGCTTCACTGAAGAATCGCTGCTATCTGCTTAGTTTGCTACGAAGTGCTACGGCGTAGCACAGCTTGGTTGGGGTCCACTTATATATAGTTGTCTCTGTAAAACAATCTTAAGAATTTATTCCTTTTTTTCCTGGTGTGTATTGCGTAAGTTTGTTGTCTGACACTGTGTATGAAGTTTCTTAAAAAGATTTATTTGTATTTATAATGGGCATAGACTCGTTACAAATAAATGTAGCTTTAAAAGTATTTTTTTCACAATTGTAGATACTTATTTTTTATAAAACTAGAAAGGAATCTTATAATAATGTCATTATGTAGTTCATTCAGGAAAAGATGTGTAATAATGTGTAAGGGCTACGCCCTAGCACGTACTTGCAGGTCACGAGTAAATACACATCTGCAGGAGGTCTTTGTAATGCTTACTTTTTTCTTAGACTTCTTTTTTTCATAAGCCTTAAACTCTATTGGACCTCTGTTCTCTTCACAAATATAACCTATTGTCATGGCATTGTCCAAAGAAACCAAATATTTATTCTTTCTTTTTACCTCTAACGAGCAAGTTCTGCCGTTCTATTCTGTAACCATCTCACCGTGAAAACTTAAGTGAAGTAATGCGTGGAGTGAGCTGTCAGTGCCACTGATGCTAGGGATTGACCAAGACGGGATGACACTGACAGCTCACTCCACGCAAGTCTTAACGGTGAGACTTTTACAGAATCGACATGTAGGTCTGCTAAAAAGATTACCTTCTGTAACAAATGTGAACTGACAAGAAATCCATAAATCAAACATTGATAAATCTTTGAACCTATGACTGCTTGGTTTTATGTCAAGTGCCTTGCCGTAACCCCATCGTCCAGCTGATAAATCGACAATTTATGCGCAATCAATAGGGTCGTGCAATGAAAAAACAATTAACGAACCCTTTTTTACTGTGTGTTCATGTGTAATAAAATACATCTATAAATAACATACCTTCTCAGTCGTATATACATATACAACTTAGGCGACACGGGCACGGAAACATTTGTCGTATTAATCCGACTGGGCGGTTAATAGGTCACAGGCTAATTATATAATAGCTTTCCTATGTCATAAAAACATAACATCACGCCTTGTTTCCCCGAAGGGTTGGGCAGAGGTGTATCTATAGTACACCCACATTTCGCCAGTTATGTTTAAGTCCCATGTAATAGGGGGCGAGCCTATTGCCATCTACCGGGCACAAATCCAGACTTCGGGCTGCTACTGAGAAATTCCAGATAGAAAAACCCAATAACACGTTGCCTGACCTGGGAATCGAACCCAGGACCTCATGCTCAGCAGTAGCGATTGCAACCACTAGACCAACGAGGCAGTCATGGAGTTTATATTGAGGTGACTAATCGTTCGGATACTAATGCATCCAATTATTACAAATGGGAAAGTAACTCTGTTAAAATAATATTTAGAATTCTGAAAAAATTGTTTATTATTTGAACTAGTGGTTGGAGCCTCCTTTTAAGCAAGTAAGCAGCGCTCTTCCGATATCATAAATACGTATAATTTTCTTGTTTTATTTTAGATTCTATAAATACAAATGTAGATACTAAATGAAATAATTATATTAAAAAAAAGAAGAGTTATACTAAATAAGCGTCATGCGAGTGAGAGTCAGTGTGTATAAATGTGAATGTGAGGGTGTGTGAATGTGAACTCTGTCTATCTTTCTGTCTGTCTATTTTTTTACGCCTGAAGTTTGACAGATACTTTTCAAAATAGACGCAGACAAAGTCGTTGACAAGCTAGTAGAAAATAAACGCCTTCCTTGATCACAGCTATTTGTAAAAATAGGTACCTCAAAAGGACGGATTTCATCTTCCTGTTTGCTAATAACAACAAACTTCAATGAGTCATATGTTAAAAGTGGTAGTCATTATGATATAAGACCAATACCTGTAGCTGTGGCGGTTCATAAAAGGTTCATATTTAGTAGTCGTCTACGAGACGTTTTAGTGATGGTATACATCAGGGAAGGCGAACTAATGGCACGCGTGCCATTGGTGGCACGTTACAAAACAACTTGGGCACGGCATCGTTTCATGAATTTAGATACCTAAGTCATCTAGTTTGCAACAGCAAAAGTTGCACTTACATGTTATTTCATTTAAATAAATATAAAATTATTGATTGTAACATTACCGTACAATAACATAGCTATTATTGTGGCACTTCAATATAGTTGCAAATAAAGAGTACCTATTGTTGTGAAAGGGGTCCGTTTTATGGGTGTCGTACCCAAAGGGTGCTAACGGAACTCTTTTACTAAGCCTCCACTGTTCGTCCGTCCGTCTGTCTGTCAGCGGTATGTATATGTGAACCATAATAGGTAGATTTAAAAACAATAGTATTGTTTCCAGTAGTCACTAAGTCAAGATTGTTTGATGTCACGTCATGGCCACATTCAATATTTATTTGGAAAAAATGGCACGTAGATGTATAAAGGTTCGCCATCCCTGGTGTATATTTTTAAAAGTATTATTTTCTATAGCTCAATAGGAATCTCTTCTACCAACCTCGGAAATGTTCTGTTTATTCTTCGAAAACTGAGTGCAAAAGTGCATTTTATCCCCTAGCGTGTTATTTTTTTCAAATTCGAACTTTTCTAATTAATCATTTTCTAAAATGCTTTTTGAGAATAATTGCACTGGCCAGCACGATGACTGCATGAAAAAAAAATTGTCAATATTAAAAACTTGTTTTTTTTTTTTTTTTATTGACTAAATAATTATTAATTATATAATTTAAGCGGTATTTTTTTTCCTAGCATTTCCTCGCTATATTTCGCTCGGCAGCTATGTTTTTCTGGGTCTCGTATATATTAAAAAAGGGTTTTATTTCTGTAAGTGGGTTTGTACAAACATTTTTTTTAAACTAGATGAGGTCGGCGTTTCCTATCTGACTACTCTGAGAAGAAAGGCCGAAACAAATTCAGAGGTCACAGTCTCTTTTAAAGTCCAGATATAATCTTGGTCAGATCATGTTAAGACCATGTGGATTGATGTCTGAAATGGTCTTTTGAGGAAAGAACCATACAGATTTGAGTGGGCCTGTCCAGTCAGTGCACGCATTTGTCATTAATCGTGCAGCTCAACTCAAAACATAAGAAGCTGAACGATTCGACGAACAATACCAAAGAAAGGACATTTGGGTAGGTCGCTTTAAGTACTCAAACTGCCAGATATAAAAAATTAAAATAAATGACTGAGATAGACAAAATATTAAAAAAATATTACCCACTAAGTCCTCACACGAAATTAAAATAACAATAATATTATACAAAGTAAATATTCATGTCATTGTGCATATAATAATCATGAAATGTCAAAATGTATATAAAATAAAACAAAAGTTAGGTACCAAACAAAAAACCATACTCAGTATGTAAAAGTTGGAGCAGGTCAGTCCCAAGCCTTTTTGTCCACAATATAGTATTTGACTGTATAAAAAGCTTTCTGGCACATCTTACGTTTAATAAATGATGTGAATTTATTAAGTCTTATATCTTGAACGTGGCTTGGAAGTTTGTTATAAAAGCGTATACATTGACATCTGCAGAGCTTAGCTTTTTTGAAAATTTATCAATATGTGGGCCCCACTGAAGCTTAGCATCCAAAGTTAAACCCAAGAATACTGTGCTGTCTTCAAGTTTCAATTCTTCGCCCTTTATAAACACATTCGTTTTCATCTGCCTAACATGAGGTAGTGTAAACTTAATGCATTTAGTCTTCTTTTCATTAAGAAGTAAATTGAATCAGTGAACTATTTTTAAGATCGCGTTATTTACATCGTCCGTAACCAGCTGCTGACGTTTAAGTATAAACAAAAGTGAAGTATCATCCGCAAACAACACTATATCATGATTATCCTTTATGAGGTAAGGCAAGTCATTAATATAAATAAGAAACAAGAAAGGACCAAGAATTGAGCCCTGTGAAACTCCCATTGTTAAGATAGATCCGGGAGAACTTTCTCCATTAACGTCAACACTCTGAATCCTTTTACTCAATTATGAAGTCAGAAGATCCAGAGCGGTGTTTCGGATCCCATAGTGGCGGAGTTTCCTGATTAACGTTTCATGAAGAACGCAATCGAATGCCTTGGACAAATCACAAAAGATGCCCAAGGCATCGCATTTATCTTCCCAAGCGTTATAAATATGTCCTAAAAGTTCAACATCAGTAGTTGAACGACCCCTTGAAAAACCGAACTGTTTGCTATGTAATAATTTATGTCTGTTAAAAAATCTTTGTAGTTGGTCTAAAATTAATTTCTCAAACATTTTACTAAATGTAGGTAGTACTGAAATAGGTCTACAATTTGTGGGGTCTGATGTACTACCTGATTTAAACAAAGGTATTATTTTACTATTTTTCATAAGGTCAGGAAACTCCCCACAGTCGATACAATAATAATAATAAAAAATAAAAAAATCGTTTATTTATATACAAGGGACACATTTACAATCGATACCATAACAATTAAAAAGAACACAGTTGCTAATATGCATGAACTAGGTTGAACCTGTGTTCAGGCTGCAAGCAGGCAGAAAGTGCAAAATTACTTAATATAATAAATTAACAATGAGTACAAACTAAAAACTAAATTTAAACTTAGGTAAATAACAGTATAATGGCATGTTGGTGGATCTATTTGCAGACAACAAGTAGATCTTCTGTGTGTGCATAATCAATGGTTAGTAAATATTTATGTATAATTTGTTAACATAATTTGCTATAATTATTTAATTTATAGATACTTAGTTTTCTATTTAATTTATTGTACAGAAATGGGCCTAAGAATGTAAAAAATCTTTCTACAAAGACATGTTTCGAGGTTGCATTAAATAAGCATACTATGTCATTCCGTCTCTTGTTAGTATTGGTAGCATTGAAGGTAAGCATAGTGTGCTGTTTTAATACTAAGTGCATAATGAAAAGCTGGCGAACCGTTAGTACCTTGCAGGATTTATACGAGTATAACAGATCTGTAGGAAAGAAAAAGGGATGGAAGTTTGCCACCTTTAAAATAGCTCTCTGAGCTCTTTCAAGAGGAAGCAAATTAGTTTTTGGTGCGCCATCCCAAGTGATACAGTTTTGTATTATAGATTGACATAGGGCCAAATTAACTTGTGTTATTAATTTTGGATCTGAGATTGTTCGCAATTTTTTAAAAACATATATTAGTTTGCGCACTCTATTAGCTAGGCTTTCAATATGTTTTTTAAAAGAGAGTGTATCGTCCATTATTACCCCCAGGTATTTTATGTTTCGTTGTCGGGGGAAACTCCATGTCCAACTTTTCGGCAAAGAGTGCTTATTTTTTACTTCTGCTCAGCATTTAGCTTACCTTCAGAAGTTATAGCACAGACCTCATTGAGGCACTGCTCAATAGATCCCATCCAGTTCTGGATCTCCGGAGTGGACACTACTTCAACAGTTTCATCTTGGTCTGGTCTTGGTTGTCGGGGTGGTGTCGGTGCCGGGGTTGGTGCCGGGGCCGGTGTCGGTGGAGGGCTGCGCCGCATCATTGCGCTCCGATTAAATGGGCTGCCTTCCATAAAAACAGAAATATTTTAACAAATAAACCCGTCAGTTTATCATTTCAACTTGTCACTATTATGTGTTGTTATTATTATATTGTAAATATTTCACCGAATCGCACGCTACACTAAAACTAGGTCACTTATTTTGCAAACGTTAATTTATTTTATTTTTAAATGCATTGATGTGCAAGTCTGTATGCTTTAAACGCCTACTCGTGATTCAACAATTAATAAAGATAAGAACTAGAGTAGGTGCTACAATGTCTATAATAGACTTAGCAACTTCTACAGAATTACCCCACAGATCTGCAGTCTTTTTTACATTTAAAGTGTGAAAAGCTTTAATTATATCCCTTCATGTAATATGTTCAAAATGAAATTCCGAATCGCAAAATATTACATTTTCCTTTAGCAAAGACTCAGCAACAGAATGTGATGAGTTAAGGGATTTACTCGTAGTAATTGAAACGGGAATATCTGAAAAGAATTTTTCAAAGGCCGCGGCGACTTGTGAGTCTGATTTTATTATGTTGTCATTAATAGACAGGCTGTAGTCAATACTTCTTTTACTAGACCTTCCCGTTTCACTATTAATAATTTCCCAAGTCGTTTTAATTACGTTACTACTGCTTTTAATATTCGAACCCAAATAACGCGACTTGGCCATAACACAAACTTTTTTAAACCGTTTTGAATAATTTCTAACATATAAATTAAATTCAGCAGTGTTACCTTTGATTGTACAGCTCATAAAGCTCATAAAGCCGTGTTCTACTTTTATGAATACCAATGGTAGCCCAATCACTGAAAGATGCGTTACTATTAACCGAGATAGTCTTTGGAATAAAGATGGAATTAAATTGTTTACAGTAAATATTAAAGAACTCATAATTTTGATGATTGGGATCAGCATGAACAGGAGAATACAAAACCAGTAGTTTATTAATTAGTTTAAATTTAAAAGCCTCTATGCGGCTTGTAGTTTTGGGGTTAACAGTGATATCCTTTTTAGTTATTTTGTTGTTTTGGTTTTGAATAGTAATCCTTTGTCCGCAATGATCAGAATCTAGTAAATTTATCATTTCGTTATGGCTTGGTACAATATCTGTATAAATATTATCTAGGCATGTGGCACTAGTAGGGTAAATTCTTGTTGGCTCCAAAAATAGATTTACAAGATTGTAGGACTGAAACAAACTTATTATTTTAGTACAAGAACCTGAGTTATCTAGTAAATTAACATTAAAATCACCGCAAATGATAATGGATTTGTTTGAGTTACAAATCTTGTGTAACACTTCATCCATTACCTTTTCAAAGTAGTCATAAAATCCTGAAGGGGGCCTGTACACATTTAATACAATAAAACACGCCTTGTTTCCCCGAAGGGTTGGGCAGAGGTATACCTATAGTACACCCACATTTCGCCAGTTATGCTTAAGTCCCATGTAATAGGGGGCGAGCCTATTGCCATCTACCGGGCACAAATCCAGTCTCCGGGCTGCTACTGAGAAATTCCAAATAGAAAAACCACGTTGCCCGACCTGGGAATCGAACCCAGGACCTCATGCTCAGCAGTAGCGATTTTCTATACAAGCTATTTCAACAGTCCGCTCAACACGTACCTTTGAAACCCTCGCTACGCTCAGGATTCTATAAAAACCTAGAATTCTTCGCTTGCTCAGGTTTCAATACAAGTACTCGCGCCAAAAAACAACTATGCAGACTTGCACATAAAACAATTTCTGAAGCCTACAAGATACATACAGTAGATCTTACATAACTTGCTCTTTAATCCACATTGGGTTTAAACTACAATACCAAACCCACCGCGGGTTAAACTTGACGTTACCCGTCATCAGGAATAAAGTTATCCGGAAAAGAACTCAAGTTATCGACATAGTTTGAGGTGGCAGTGGGCTGGCCATGTTTGTCGGTGGACCGATGGCCGTTGGAACAGACAAGTCCTGAAGACCGCGTATCGGCAAGCAGCTAGATGGACCGACGACCTTACGAAGGTGGCTGGGACAGACTAGATGCGAAAGGCGGAGGAAATGGTGTCGTGGCGCGGCCTGGGAGAGGCCCATGTCCAGCAGTGGACTGCGATCATCATCATCATAATCATTTCAGCCAAAAGACTCCTCCATGCACCGCCACTTCGACCGGTTCTGTGCTTCCCGCATCCAGCGGATTCCTGCGGCCTTCACAATTTCATCAGTCCACCTTGTGGGAGGCCTTCCAACGCTAAGTCTTCCGGTACGCGGTCGCCAATCCGGAACTTTTCGGCCCAACGGCCATCTGTTCTTCGTGCAATGTGCCCACTGCCACTTAAGTTTGACAATTCTTGGACTGCGATAGTCTGAGTTGATTGATACTTGACATTATGACATAGGTTATAATCACATCTTACATCTTATTACAACAAAACAATTGCATCAAATGCGTGCACTGACTGGACAGGTCCACTCAAAACCGTGTGGTTCTTTCCTCAAAAGACCATTTCAGACACCAGTCTACATAGTCCTCATATGATATGACCAAGATTATTTTCATATTTTATTTACACTTTGACATTGATGCACTTTATATATGCAATGAAATTTACTTTGTAAACGATTATACTATTTTAATTATTGTGAATGTGAAGACATTGTGGATTTGTTGTTTTTTTAATGCATTTTTTTAAATTATTAGTTTTAATCATGGTCTGGCAGTTTGAGTAATTTATGCGGCCTACCCAAATGTCCTTTCCTTGGTACTGTTCGTCTAATCGTTTAGCTCCTTTAGTTCTGTATTGAGCTGCATGACAACTGACAAATGCGTGCACTGACTGGACAGGTCCACTCATTCTGTGTGGTTCTTTCCTCAAAAGACCATTTCAGATATCAATCCACATGGTCTTCACATGACCTGACCAAGATTATGTCCGGACTTTATAAGAGATTGTGACCTCTGAGTTTCTTTCGGCCTTTCTTCTCAGAGTAGTCAGACAGGAAATGCCGATCTCACCTAGTTTTTAAAATATGATTGACGTGTAAAAGTGTTTGTACAAACCTATTTACAGAAATAAAATCATTTATCATTTAATTACATTATTATTGTGGCCACTGTCACTCACGACACTGGCCCAATGTGGGTGAACTAATCACCTCTGCCCAACCATTCGGGGAATACGGGCGTGATGTTATTACTATCAGTATAGTAAAGCTACAAGCTTTAATAATTAAGAATGTTATTTACGTTCACAAGAAGATAATAATTGTACTGCCCATTCTCTTAAAAAGAACCCTTGGCGGACAACCAACGTTTTATAACGCCACTGGGAATACAGGAATTGCCCTATTTACAGTTTCCTAAAAGATTAACAGAACTACCAACCACCTCTTAAAGTTTGTTTGGCTACGAAAGTGCTACGGTGGCCTACGCCGTAGCAGGACTACGTAGAAAGCCTACGCAATATGGGTCAGTTGAGTCATTGTCGAAAAAAATGAAAGTAAGATTTGACGTGTCTACATTAATATTTTAGAAATGCTTTAAATTAGTTAAATATCTAAATAATTTACATGAGTTATTTTTGAGGTCGTATTTTTTTTTCCAAAAAACGTACAGTTACATTTTGAAAAATGTTTGTTACGTAACAAAATGTATTTTTTGCTTATTCATATTTAACTATGACACACAGATACTCGTTAAATAGTAGCTACTTAAAATAAAGCCGGTATGACGTGGACCTACGTAAGCCAGCTACGTGTTTCTGCGACTACGTAGTACCAAGCTACCGGCCTTGGCTTTTTATATACTCATAAGCAGTTCGACTTGTGCATATAAAGAAGGCCCACTTTATAGCACGCATTATATGTATACGAATAATTCTCACCACCGTATACGCAACTATCGGTTCGCTCAATTCTATGGATCGCTATTTTGCGACCTAGGTGGTCGCAAAATAGCGATAGCTTTAGTGAGTTAGATCTACGCTTTAATGTCTAAACTGTGTATCTCATTAAATATACATGCTTAAGTGTCATTGGTAAAAAAAAAGAAGTTTTTTAGGAACCATTAGTTGTAACTTAACAAAGGTCACGAAGACAGCTGCAAATGTAAAAACTGTAGCGCGGCTATCAACGCCCAACACAAAATACATGGTAGACATTTGTCCCAGACTTTCACATTTCTAGGGAGTCTTAAAATAAATTAAAATTTTGCAAAAAATAAATAAAACATCACTAAAAGTTTGTATGTGTAATGTTAGTTTGTACAATGTAGAGTGGAAGTGAGGGTGAAAGTGTTTGTGTGTGTGCGTGAGTACGTGTATGGAAGATGTGCTATTGTCTATTATGAAAGAACCCTAGCGCGCAAATTTGTATAGGTTGCTCAGTTGCATCATAGGAGTCTGTAATTTTTATTGCCAGTAAATTCTTATTAAGTTGGTAATTGGTACCTCCTCCTCGAGTCGTATTCCTTATCACTGAGGGTAGTGTTTCCCCCGACTTGAGGTCATCTTCTGTTTGACGATGTTTCACCATCTTTGTCCTATTCAGTAACAATTAACATTGGGTGCGAATATAATCCAGCATGAAACATAAGTATGTACAAAAATACTGAACGTGATAATCAAATGACGTAAGTCAACAGAATATTTCCTAAGTTATTGTGTAGTTTTTACTGTTTGTGCGACATTTCAGGTCGTATAAATACTTTTGTACCGATAAACCAGAGTACCGCTGCGTCATTCACGACGAAACTCTTCGTGAGCGGCACAGCATAGGCCAATGGTGAATATTGTATAAGAAATTCTGTTTTATTAATATGTCACAACACTTTCTGTTTCCTCGCATTCGTTTCCTGTGTGACATCAAGATCAAAGGTTTCTTAAAAACATTTAGATTTTTTGAAATGTGTATCACGATGTTCGAAGTTCTAGCTTCGTATCTGGCTATTTGTTTGACATAATGTCTCCCATTTTATATGCTATTAAATAAAGAAATACCAAATAGAAGTTTTGAAAGAAAAATGGTTAATTACTGCTCTTTTATTTAATTTTACTGTTCTGTTAATAATATTTAACAGAACAGTAAAATTAAATTCTAGCTTCATTTAGATTTTGTTTTTGTGTTATTCATTGTTTATTTAACTTTCAATTACTCTACAAAATAAAGCTCTTCTACGATTAACGTTAGTATCACTACTTCTAACCAAGACTCGTAAGCGGTTCGCGGTGGATGGATTCCTCAGGAGGATGCGATTATAATTTTGATAGTTTATTTCAGTCATTTAGATAGAAACGTACGCCAGAACTGAATATTTGTAATATGTAATTAGTAGGCAAAGTGTTTTATCTAAGACTGACCCGTATTATTAATATTCGCACTGTTCGAATTACTTTAATAGTTGCCATGATATCTTTTTTTTTAAATCTTAGTAATCCTTTTACATTTATACCTAGATGAATACCTACATTATATTTATGATTCTCTTCATCAGGTTCAGCCTGCGACTGGGCAAACCTTTTCAAAGATGTATGATCAAATCTCATAATCAATCAATCCGACGTGAAACTCAAAGATTGATTCCCACACCGCATCGTTTTGATGTTTATAGCAAGTTTATGTCCATCTTCACTTAGCGTAATCTAAAGAGCAAGGATTAGGTGCCATCGTTGAAAAGCTAAGTAGTAGGTAGGTCTTAGGTAGTCTTTGGTCTCAAAATACCGCCTAACAATTATGTTACCAGTAGATATAAAAACCAGGGAAGGTTTTGATATCGACTGGTAACATAATTGAATCAAGCTTTTCATTACCTACGAAATATAATGCGAATCGATCGAATGGTGCAGTTGAATTAACATAATGCCTTGCAATGGTGTGAGCTCCACGACAATTTCCAAAATAAACGCTGTCGTCATTAAAGTGATGTATTAATATTCGTGACGTCAACGTGGAGAAGTTTTGCAAGCACTCACGTGCACTTACTTTCAACGTTATCTCTAAGAAACGTGAGGGGTGCTGCACGTGAACTTTGTTGCGGCGATACGACGCGACGTATGCGCCTGTAGCGCCTGTTACTACGGTTTTAATGCCAAGTACCCACCTGTACTACAGGTTTGATTGATTTAGAAGCATTATTCCACTGTCTTTATGAGATTGGGTAGTCATGGTGCTCTTTCAGTTTATTTCTCAGATTTAGTTTTTTTTTGTTGAAAATAATGACCAATCTTTTGACATTGACGGATTGATAAACCCATGAGAATTGTTTTGACTGAACAAAATTATAGCGAGGAAGTAACCCCTAAACAAAAATTAAAACTGAATCGATTTTAAATTAGCCTCTAATAATAATTTCTCTTGGCTTGAGTTGCAGTACATGGTCTAATAGCTGGTGCCATTTAATGGTTCTTAAGTTCTCGAACAACATCAACGGAGACAAAGCGATTCTACTCTATTACTAGCACAAGACACACATAACATGTCTGATAAAAGACGTTACGAATGTCTGCTGTACTGAACAGTTTAATATGACCTTTTATTATCCAGATATTTTAGCCCCACCGCTAACTAAGTTATAGGCAATGATTGTCATTTGCCACGTGCAAGCACTTTTGTTCAGTTTCCGTGTCTTGCTCTCGCCAATTTTTCTATTGGTATGTTTTTGGCAATGTTAACTGAGATCTGAGCTTGGCACGGCGGCTGCGGCGGCTGGGTCTGCATCATTGCCAGCAACATTGTTCCCACCAGACACTAACGTGTATTGCGCATACGTCTGTCAAGACCACTATTAATCTTCTCAAAGACTGTGAACGGAAGTTTTTCTAGACAGACGCTTTTCTGGATTTTAGCTGAGACACACTTCGGGGCAAAGTTCCAGAGCGAGGTCTCTCGGTATTTCTCTATGTATTGCACCGGTTTGGCATAAGAACGGATGGAAAAGTTTTAGCTATTTTCAGATAAGTAATTCCAAGCAGTTATGCCGTCAGAAAATTTATTTCCACTGCAGCTTTTCTATTTGTGCCTATTATGGTAACCTATTACCAAGTTAGCTGTTTAATCAGTCGCACCTATCCAAGGTACTGTAAATCATCCGGATGAACAAGAACCCATTCACTTTTCATAATTTCATAATTGATGTTTGTATAGAACACTAACTCGTTACGACGGATTGCGATTATGGTTATCTAAATTGCAATATATTCTGCTGTTTAGAAACTGTTTTTGTATAAAATCAATTTACTTATTATTAATATCATAAACTATCAAGAATATCAAGTGAAAACTTTTCTGTAGGGTTTTGGTGAAACATTCGCACATTTGGATAATATGCTTGAGTATAGTTAACATCACACACGTGTTTATTTGCGCACTGGCGGCTCTATTTGGATGATATGGTTCTATGGTAATGGCATCTACAAACGACAATAAGTGCGTTAGATACAGCTGTAAATAATGTTTAGCTTTTATCGGTATACAAGGGTCGGCAGGTAATTCCTGGCGGCGCGCCAAGCTAGCCCACGCACTCGCTCGTCTACTGAACAACTTACAATAATCTAAACTGAACCTTAACGTTCCAAATTTTAAGTAATATTTCCTATGTCTGTCTAGCAAATCTTAAAATTGATGTCCAAATCTCTACTGCCATCTGCCTTGAGCCATGTATTTTTATTTTATCGCGTTTATCGCTGGGCCATCGTGAGTTGTGTTCATCAATAAATCACGGGTCGCTGAAGTGTTGATGTTATGTGCAGGGAATGTTGGGAAAGATCGGTATTAATACCTTAACATGTTCAACAAGACGAAGACGAGTGATGAATTAAGACGAAATGGTAATCCATCATTTATACATGAAAAGCGAAGTAGCGTTTAGCGTAATCCATTTGAACTGATGATAGAGATCGTTTAATCTTTTATATGTACAAAGGAATGGTATAATACTCGTACATTACAATTATTATAGTTATGTTCCTAATTTATTACGTAGATTAAATGCTTCAATTTTTTTCTTGGCCATGTAATATAAATATGTACGTAGTGAATATGATAGTTATCATTAAATATTCAGATTTAAAGAGAATCTCGGTAAGATAATGTTGCTAGAGACTTAAAAGGGAGGCCGCAATGAGCTTATGGTTCATTATGTTGTGCGTATGGTTCTCCGTTATTTTTCTTTGCGATTTCCTGGGTTGATAACATGCCTCTGTTCTTCATGTAGGTATAGTAGTATTGCATCGAGTTCTGTTGCACCATACCTAGTACTAGGATATAACGTCTTGCTTCGAAGTTTGGTTTGTCTAAATGTCGGGGATCAAAAACAAATCTGAAAATAATAATGGTAGAACGCAGAAGTGAATGCCGACAGTGATCCCCAAGTAAACCGTTTCGGAGGTGGTGAAACCTGCGATTAGACTTTTTTTTGACTAAATGTCCCTAAAGTTCAAATCTAAACAACACAGTGTGGGTACCACTCCGCTCGAGATACGTCGAGTTCAGTACATGTTTTCGAATCTAAATTAGAATTCTATCCGTAGCGAAGTGGAATCAGCCCTGTGACGTGTATTGAGCTCTCTTGTACGTGTTGAAATTCCTCTGACTTCTTTTTAGGCTCTATGAATCTTATACCTACTATCTTGCTCATAAAAATTCGAAGCGGTTTTGATTTTTAAGTTTCAATAAGAAAATGTATTGGGACTCAGGTTCTGTGAAAACAAGAGGTCCGCCGTCCGTATTTAGCAAACGGCCGTAATGAAAATTGGTGGATGTTTGGTTCTAGGACATGGCGGTTTGAATTCTCGACTTACCTACTACTCGTAAGTCGGGGCCGCTAATATCCTAGTAAAGTCAAAGCCAATGAGAAATAGGCACTAAAAAGCACTTTTGAACGTCAACATTAACATTTAAATATAATTGATATTAAGTATGGGAAAGAAGGGGCAAGAAACTCCACCGTTTCTCTTTTAAAATGTTTAACAATATTTTGCATACAATTAGATTTTATATGTGAAGACGATGCACCTAGAATAAAAATACTATATCACAATGGTAAAAATAATGTAAAATAAACAAAGACAGATAAATCAATCACGTGATAGGTACAGTCGAGTCCATTAATGTATTGGCAGTGACAATGTTTCGAAATATTGTAAGCGTTAAAATGATCATAAAGTTCTATACAAACTTAGACATCAATAAAATGTTATCACATAAACTGTTCATAAGTATGTTACGGTAGTGCAGTCAAAACTATCTGAATACTCTTCGGAACATTAATTTCTAAACACTTTAGAATTCAATAAATTTGGTGCAACTCAGGATTCGTAAATATCTATATAGCTTTGAATATTCAACTAAATGGTCTTTACTATAAAATTGCCGAAGCAGAAGTACGAGCAATAATGCAATTTTGCCGTTCGTGTAATGGACTGTACCAATCTGACAAGGTTCAAATTCAAATATTTTTATTTGTAGAAAATATGTAAACAAAAGCCAATATTAATAAAATGAACGCTTTGTCTTGCCTACAATAGCGCACAAATATTCTAATTATAATTTCTAAGAGTGAGCTGTATTATTTGATTAATTAAGTTTTAGGAAATCTTAGGGTCAACGCATAGGAAAATCTTGGGGTCACCGAAGGCATCGACCAGCCCACCGGTTGAACGCATTCCAAAAGGTCATGACAATTCGGCTGGTCCGGGGATATCACACGGTCTTCTCTGTAAGAACCTCCTTGCTGGATTGCCGCCATAGGATCTGGAGGTAAAAGCCCTCGCGCACGTATGGGAGTGGTGCGAGGAGGCAAAACGCCGGGGCGTAACTCCGCTCCGCGAAATCGCGAAATCAGCGGACAGAGCTCCGGCGGGATCTCATGGCGACATGGAGTGTGCGATTGTCACAACCCAGTGCTGGGCACGCCGCGATAATTCCCCTCTTTGAGGAGTGGTTGGAGAGGCGCCACGGCGTCCTCACTTTCCGCCTGACGCAGGTACTCAATGGACATAGTTGTTTGCGGAGGTTCCTGTTCCGTATAAGGTTGGAGGAAACGCCCGGCTGTCACCATTGTGTGGATCGCCCGGCTGTCACCATTGTGTGGATCGCCCGGAAGACACTGTGGAGCATAAAGTCTCCACCGTCTGCCCAACTTGGGCGGAGCACTGCCGTGTCCTCGCGGAGGTGATCGGCAGAGGCGATATTTCGCGTCCGGCCGCGGTCCAGACCATGGCTCGGAACGAGAGCGAATGGGAAGCCTTCACCTCCTTTTTTGAAGCAGTAATGTTTGCGAAAGATGAGGCGGAGCGCGTGATGGAGATAACCCTGCGCCCTCACGCCCCTAGTCACCGCAGGAGATGCCCTGGGCGTCGGGAATCGGCAGCAGATTCCCGGCCACCGTAGGCGCGGGCTTGCCGACGGAGAGCAATGGGTAGCTCGCCGTCCGGTAAGGACCTGACCCGGGTCGACGGCGCGTCGTGTTCCATGCGCGCCTGAAAGAGATGTCAGCACTAAATGACGGGGTCCGATAGGGCCGATGCCTGCCAGGGTCGCGGGTTGTTCGAAAGAGATACCGTGGTCCTGGCACAGGAAAATGGAGGAACAAGGGTGGGTTTTAGTCAGTAAAGGTCTGACACGCCCGCCCGCTTCACCCAGAGCGGAAGAAGTCATTTGATTATTTCCCACCCAAAAAAAAAAGGGTCCCCGAAGACTATACCTACTTATTTGTTTAAAACTTCGAGACATTTCAAATTGTCAAGATATTTTTAATAGAAAAATTGTATAGACATTTGTGAACCTAATTTTGTGCTGTATAATATTATCCAGGGATTGCGCACAACTTTTAGAGTCTTTGTCTGTAGCAATATTATTTATATAATGTAGCCACATATTTATGATGTCACATATTGCTTACAATTTATTGTAAAGCAAAGCTGTTTAGAGTTTTCTAAAGCTTACCATTGCCTATATATTTTTGATTCATTAACATGCTCAGATAACATGGAGCTCGATTGTACATGGTGCTCACATATTTACATACATTACGAAAGTATATATAATTTTCCTAAAGTATTAACTAGGAATAAGTCAGTGTGTGAGTAAAGTAAAAATAACGAATTATGCAATTCAAAAAGCAACTAGTACGATTTTGTCTAGCCTCTAGATTGTCATATGGAGTAGGACCAGCATGTTTCCAAGCATTCTGATCTAGGATATAATCCTCTAATTTGTAAAATGCTTGTTTACAAAGTGTACTTTTGATATGAGTTTTAAACTTTCTTTCATTTAAATGTAATATATCACAAGGTATTTTGTTGTAAAACTTTACACAGTACCCCATAAAAGATGTATGTACTTTAGATAGTCTGAAAAATGGTTGATTAAGAGCCTAGAATATTAAGAGCGAAGTTAAATCGAGCCCTACATTTCGTACGAAAGTGTTCGCTGGGTTTACGTACACTTTCTTAAGAAAGTGTACGTAAACCCAGCGTCACATTACCGCGTCGGCTACGCTCCGGCAAGCGTGCGACACACGGTTTCAATTTGACGCGTTTCTTTGTGCCACATAATAAGATGAGCCAATCAGAAATAGCGATCGACGAATCGTAACGTACCAGTTATATTTGGGTATATTTAATGCTGTATTTATTATCAGTGCTGTAGGTCCCTGGTAATAGAACATATTGGCTTTGTATTTTTTATCGAATTGATATTAAATACTATATTATATATAAAATTCAAGGTTGCTCAGCGTGCAATGGAGAGAGCAATGCTCGGGGTCCATCTGGTGGATATAATTCGCAACGAGGTCATTCGCCAGAGAACTAAAGTCACCGACATTGCACGTAGAATCAGCATGCTGAAGTGGAAGTGTGCCGGCCATGTCTGTAGACGGACAGACGGGCGATGGAGCAGACATGTGCTAGAGTGGAGACCGCGTTTGGGCAAACTCATTGTAGGATACCCTGCGGCACGATGGATCGATGATTTGAAGCTGGCAGCGGATGGATGCGGACTGCTCAGGACCGGGTTGGTTGACGCTCTTTGGGGGAGGCTTACGTTCAGCAGTGGACGGCAATTGGCTGATGATGATGATGAGTATATATTATTATCTTCCTTGAAAATCCGAAGGAATTAAAATCAGGCTATTTAGGTAAGGCACACAGGTACCACGTACTGCGATCACTATTTCAAACGAGTTAATTATGGACTACGCCCGCGCCGTAGCCTTTTGTGTAAAATGCGTATTTGGTTCGTGCCGTAGCGTCTACGATAATACACCCTGAATCAAAGATTGCTAAATGGTTCGTAAGTAACAAACTATAAACGTAGTCTTAAGTATGTCTACTTGCAGTTGTAATTGGAATTACTGATAATTGGTCTTTGGTAACTGATTAAAAAAATAGGAGGAGGTACTTAAGTCGGTTGTTTTTTTACGTTTGTTACCTCTGAACTTCGTCATTTATAAACCGAATCGATTCTTTTTTCTTTAGTTTGAAAGGGTGTATTTATAAAGATAACCAACTTATCAGAACTTGACTAATATAAAGATTTTGAGTTAGCTTCATAATTGCGTAGGTACTAGCTGTGCCCGCGACTTCATTCGCGTGCATTTTGGAAAAAAAAATGTGTCGCTTAGAGAAGGTGTATGAACCAACCACTCCTTAATTGAAAAGGAAAAGTTGGTACCCTAAGGTTGACTGGTAGAAAATGCCTCAGGCATTAAGTCCGCCTTTGTACAGTATTTTTTTACTTGTGCATAAAGTGTTAATAAATAAATAAATAAAAATCTTCCGATCTTGCCTGGTGGGAAGCGCTACCTGGGGTTCTCTCCCACAGTCAGGTTTATAATGTCAATGCGACTAACTGTCAGTATGACTTTTAGGGAATAAATAAAAATCAAGGCGGCTGCAAATGGCGTTATCATGGTGAAGTAGAATCACGATTTAAGAGCGCTGTTGAAAAATGTTGATTAAAAACCGGCAGTAAAACGACATAAGACATTTTCAACATAATATTATTGTGATTTCTATTGTACCTATCTGTGTATCCTTTTGGAGATCTCAAATAAATAAATATAATCAAAAATTGTTTTAATTAAGAAAATACTTCTCTGTGAACAATGTTAGAACCTCTCTAACAACAGCTTGCCCCTCGAAATACCTCCTAGCTACCCATTTACTGAGATCCACCTCTGGTTATGGTTGCCATTTTGAATTTTGGCACGGGCCCCCCAAAAACGATGAGGATGACACCCATAACGAAAATGTTGCCTCTTTTTACTCCCGAAAAACACAAAAATTACACCCATTTTAGACTTAACACAGTAATTAATGTTTCCACCATAAAAAAAAAACTTATTACAAAAATAATACAAACAACTTTTAAAAAAACACTACAAAGTGAAAATAACTTTAATTTGGAGAGTTATTTTCAAGGAAATATATACCTATAATTAGAAGACGGTAAAAAAGTTTTTAATTTTTAATTGTGGAACCTGCCAAAGTGAGAAGTTCTTACATTTTAAAGTCGGTTATAATGATGCCTCAAAGAATCTTCAGTTTTTCTTCAAAAGATTCGGGAGAAAACTGAGTTAGAACTGGAATGAGATGAGGCCGCTAGAGAGAAATCCAGAACCAAATATTCCAACACCCAAGTCCAGACTGCTGAACTCCAGAACAGCATCTACATACGAAACTACTTTATTTCCGACAATGTTAATAAAAAAAACAATTTGGCTCAAAAATTTAGTATTAATAAACGAATGAGTCTCACTCTTCTGCGGAAAAGCTTAACACCGCGATTCTGAAAATTACTACATTTGCTCAAAGCAATCTATCGATTACTTATACCACTGTTAGACTCGCTCTGCATACAATTAACTTTTTAAATTGTTTTTTAAGTTGTTATGATTTAAACAAATAAATAATTATCTAACATTGCATTCTCCAGCACTCAGAAGTTCAGAACACCACATCAATAATTATTATCTTACATTATCACCACTTTTTATTTGAAATTCTTTTAGCGCCATTAATCAACCACCAATCTAAAGCGGTTTTTATAACATCACAATCATTAACATTACTTTTTTAAATAACACAGTTACCTCGTGTGATATATTATTTTTATCACAAAAATTCGTTAGTACCATTTGTCATTACGTGTATCTGCATTACGTAATGAAAAGTTATTCTTGAACACTTTAAAATTATTTCTTAAATAGACCGAAGCGATTACGATGAAACAAAAAGTAAAAATTACTCCGAGTTATACAAAATATTAGACTATAAATGTAAACCATTTTGTTTTCGTACATTTTATGTGATAATTTAGCTAATAAATCTCTCACATGCAAGCAGTCAAACAGACAAAAATTCCAAAACTTGTATATTTTATTTGCCAAAAATTCCAAAAATTTTGGAAATGTTTTCAATGTTCAGAAACGCTTCGTCTATAGATTTGTTATATGTATATTTTTTTCCACTTAGTATAATGTTGATAACGTTATAATAACTTCCTGTCACTGTTCTTTACTTATCAAGTGAAGGTATACGAATTAGTGTGAGGTAGGTACTACAGCTGAAAAGAGAAAAATAAAACCTAATACAAAAAAATAAAACAAAGACATCGACTTCCGGAATTAAAGTTATTTTTCACTTGGTAGGGCTTTTTTGTTGTAATATAGTTTTTATTTATCTCTTTTGAGTGTTTTTTGGAAGACAGTTGTCGTTATCATTACCATAAACATAATAACATCACGCTGTTATATCCGAATGATTAGGCAGAGGTGTACCTGATCAAACTACAGCCGGAAGCGGAAAAGAAGGGCATGACCTACCGCGAGGTGCTCGGCAAGGCGAGGACGGCGGAGCTCGGCGTCACCAATGGCCTCTGGTTAAGGGTCACTGCGACTGGGGCCCGGATGCTGGAGGTCCCCGGTGCGGCCAGCGCCCCGACCGCAGGCGCTTTGGCTGAATATCTTAGGGCGTCCCTGAACGCGGACGAGGTCCGAGTGTCCAGGCCCACCAAGTGCTCTGACATGCGTATCTTGGGCCTGGACGACTCCGTGATGGAGGAAGAGGTCATGGCTGCCGTCGTTAGTATTGGGCGGTGCTCTGCCAAGCAGGTTTGGGCAGGCACCATTAGTCCTAACTTCACGGGGATGCGATCCATTACGGTGAGCTGCCCCGTGACGGCGGCCCAAAAAATTGCCGGGGTGGGCCGAAGGCTCTTGGTGGGCTGGGTTTCTGCGCAGCTGAAACTGCTAGAGCCCAGACCTCTGAGGTGCTTCCGCTGCCAGGTGGGCAACCAAGTGGGAGTGCAATGCACCTCCAAGGTGGACCGCAGCGGTCAATGCTTCCATTGTGGTCAGCCCGGTCACATCATATGTGCGGCAGCTGGCAAGCCGGCCGATCACCGGGTTGGGAGTAAGGCCTCCGTTCCACCAGACAAAGCCAGGGGCAGTGGCAAGCCCACCACCGTCACGGCCGCATCCGCCGCCACTGCCGCCACCGCTGCCGCCGCACGTCATTGACTGGCGCGTCATGGAGGGGGTGGAGACCTATTCCGGCCACAGGTTCATCCGATTCGACGTCTCCGCCCAGACCTCGAGCGAGCCGGTCCGACAGGTCCCGAGTGGTCCGCGGTGGGCGCTGAATCAGCTGGACCGGGAGCTCCTCCTGGAACCCTCGATCAGCAGGCCTGGGTGTCACCACTGGACAGGCCTGCCGACATCAACTACGAGGCAGAGTGGTTCCCGGAGGCCATGTCCGAAATATGTGACTTGGCAATGCCTCGGGTCCAGCCCGGACGTGCCTGACGCCAGGTGTGCTGGTGGTCGCCGGAGCTGACGGCTTTGTGGGAGGTGTGCATTGTTGCGCGACACCTGTACACCAGGCACCGCAGGCTTCGTATCCACCCTCCGGATACGGAGGGTATTAAGTCATTCAGGCGGAGCTGTATGAGGGGTACAGAGTGGCGAAGACCGCCCTCCGAGCGGAGATCCTGGACAGTGCCCTGGCCCGCGAGCCAGGCCTGGCCGCTCTGAACAGGGACCCGTGCGGACGCCCCTAGAAAATGGTGCGGGATAAACTCCGCCCATGGGCTCCCCCACTGACGCGGAGTCTCCAGCCCCAGCTCGTGGCGGACGTGGTGAGCGCTTCGTTCCCTTCGCGAGGGGAGCACACTCCCCCGCCCATGACTCTGGCTACTGCGGTCCCGGATGCGGACCACACCGCCGTCGACGACGACGATGCTTCGGAGGTGACCGAGGTAGAGCTGAGAGTGGCGGTACATAGGCTTAGTGAAAAGAATACCACCCCAGGACCCGACGGCTAATCTGGAAAAGCCTGGGTTCTGGCCTTGGATGCCCATCGTGCTGCTCGACGAGGTGGGCAAGCTCTTTGAAAGTGTCATTGCAAACCGCTTCGTCGGACTGCTGGTGCGGGTGGGGCCGGATCTGGCGGAGAGTCAGTTTGGTTTCCGCAAGGGGCGCTCTATGGTGGACGCCATCATGCGTGTGCGAGCCCTCACGACGAGGATTCTGTGGCCCGGGGTGGGGTCGTCTTGGCGGTGTCTCTAGACATTGGCGATGTCTAGAGACACTGCCTTCAATACCCTGCCCTGGAGTTGCATCAGGGAGGCGTTCCGGTATCACCGGATGCAGACCTACCTCTGACGCGTGGTCGAGGCCTATTTGACGTATAGGGCCGTCATCTACCCCGGTCACCAGGGAGAGTGGAACCGGCGAGAGATGTCGTGCAATGTCCCACAGGGATCGGTCTTGGGGCCGCTTCTGTGGGATATCGGTTACGACTGGGTGCTGCGCACCGACAGGGTGCTGCGTATCAGCGCGGTTTGCTACGCTGACGACACGCTGGTCCTGGCACAGGGGACTGTACCAGGCGGCGGCCGAACAAGCGACACTCGGGGTTGCGACAGTCGTCGAGAGGATCCGGCAGTTGGGACTCGAAGAGGCCCTGCACAAGGCCATGTGTTTTCATGGTCCTCGGAACACGCCACAGTCGGGTTCAAAGATAACGGCAGGAGGGGTTTACATCGGCGTCAAGTCGACGATGAAGTACCTGGGACTCGTCCTCGACAGCTGGTGGAACTTCGTGGAGAATTTCCGACGTTTGGCTCCCAGACTGGAACGGACTGGGGCTGCCTTGAAGCGGCTCCTGCCCAATCTAGGGGGTCCAAACGCCTCCTACCGGAGGCTCTACGCAGGGGTCGTGCGGTCGGAGCGGTGCGGGTTGATGATTTCCCACCCTAAAAAAAAAGGCAGAGGTGTACCTATAGAACACCCACATTTAGTCAGTTATCCCACATCACCTTTTGCTTAAAAACATTGGTAGGAATCTATTTCTTACGAACAGTAGTACTGTATTTAATACTATTCTAAACAATACATTATTTCGTTAACGATTAAATTGTAAACATCAATCCCTAATAGCGAATGCCCCATTAAAATGAATAAGTGGTTCGGTACGACTCAGAAACTCAATTTTAATTTAGCTGAAGATTAATTTTGATGAGTTATGTGACACCAATGGTTGCCGTTGTGTTTTCAGTGATTCGCTGCCTTACTGGGGTAACAGCAAATGTTGCTGGGAATACAAACCATACAGTAGTGTGATATAATGTTATCATTCTTATCGTGCTTCGTTTGTATCTGATATATAATCAAGTAAGATGTTGAATGTTGATCGTATACCAAAAGCTACTTTCGTAACTATTACAAACTGTGTAAGAACCGATATACTAATTAAAAAAAAAAAACATATTTATAGTATCGCCTTTTTTCACAGACTAGTACGCGTAAATACACAAAATAAAACATGAATAAAAAAATCACTTTCCTAAATTTCATTACTGCAAAACTAATAAGCAATGATTGTAGGTGTTTCGAATGCCAAATATTAACTAGACGCGAATACTTCTATGATACAAACACACGTCCGAATTTATGATGGAGATACCTACATCAGATCTATAATTTATTGTGTATTTTTGTTATTTAAGTGCAAGTTTTTTACGTGCTACCATCGGTTTGCATTTCATTTCCAGTTTTCTGGAAAGCTGTGTTGATGCAGGAGCTCTATCTACTAGGAACATAATAATAAAGTTGCAGAAATATAATATGTGTATATGCTCATAATACGAAGATTGAGTTTTTGTTGTCCTGTCGCAGTCCACAGCTGGACATAGGCCTCTCACGAGTTGCGGCATAATATGCCCGGTTCCCCGCAATTCGCATTCAGTCTGCCCAAGTTCCAGCCAATTTCAGCACAGTGTTACATCACATTATGCATAATTAGCTGCTGGGACACAGGCCTCCGCTCTGTGAGATGGACTGGGCTGGGCCATAATCCACCAAGCGGGCGCAGTGTGGGTTGGAGCATGTAACAATGTATTCCTATTTTTGGTTCCAGGACATGCCGGTTTTCTTCAGATGTCCTCCACTAAATCCATAAGACACCATAGGTTTTGCACTTATGTTATCTGTAAAAGAACAAAGATAAACAAATAATTACTTCATAGTTTTTCCTAAACAAATCAGTCTTCACTTTTATGGACTCAAATAGCAGCTTGATCTCTATTGAATCAAACATCATCATTTAGATTCTATTTTGAATAACATTTTTTTTTTCAATACGGATTGTATAGTCCGACAAAGCGTTAAAGAAGAAAAGAAACAAATCGGTTTATTTAAAAGTTTGAAGATAACACTTAAGTTTAGTCATTGATCTATAATTAAAGTCGGCGGAAGTCGGTAATTAAATACGGCGTTAACTTTAGACTATAGCGTCATTTGCAAACTTTTCACGACTTTTCGGTGAAACTTGTAAGAAGCTGAATAGTTACAATTCTTTGGTAGGTATTTGTTATTAGTAATTGTTCGGTTTATTTATTTTACTTCGTTGTTCCTAGTTATGCCCTAGTTACACCCTTTATGCCTGGGGGCTTTTATTTAGGTATTATGTTTTGTTTACACTTTTATTTTTTTTGCTAGAATATGTTCTCATTGTATTGTATTAGCGTGGCATATGGCAAATTATTTAATGTAATGTTCTGTGACTCGTAATGTTAATTACTTTGCACACCTACTATTGTATAGAATCAAGTTTTTTCTTACTGAACGGACAGATGTGCTGCTGGTGAGTTTGTTGCGCCACTTCTTCTTCCCAGATGAAAGACTAGGAAGTTGTGAAGGGCGGGCGTTTTGGGGGACTGTCTTATGTAATTGTGACATTCGAAAAGTGCTGATTTTCAGCCTAATTTGAATAAATGACTTTAGATTTGGTAATTCAGTAAGAATAAAAAATCTTGCAGATTTGCTTTTGGGTATTTCTTTCATGGATTTGCCTTTTGTTTAGTTCTTTGGTATCAAAATACCTACGACAGAAGTTTATGACGAATGCTTCTAGCCACAATCAAACACGCGTTGTTCTTTAAAACCGAACTCTTTATTATTAATTGTAACAACTTAGTTATTTAGCATTCAATAATCTGTGTCTGTAGTGTACTTAACGTTTATACGTTACACGAGCCGGGCGCGAATCGATACCAATGGATGTTTTTAGATATCAAATCTGGGTAATCCCGTGAACTATTTCCGATTGGTGCTATAGATAAATCTTGGATTTTCTATTGCAATGTGCAAACAAACCCTCAAAGTCACGTATAAATGTTTCAAGACGGGGATTGTAAGATCAAGACCTGCATTATGTATTTTATTTCGAATGCTTTGTAATTTTTTCGTGACAACGAAAAAATTACGTACAATGAAAAAGTGACAGCTGTAGAAAAGAACAATATCAAGGGTAAATAGGATATTTTATTGAACATTTTATTCTGTTGTTTGTTTCAAAGTCTTTGGGTCTGCGTTTGTAATACTATATAATATTATTATGATTATTATTTTTTTATTTCAGAGTATACAGTGGTCTTGATCCTAATCGTCGTCTTGTCGTTTTCACGCTCTTGTTTATCTGTGGGAGCGGATCATACAAATCAAATATAAGAGAAACGCTACATTAGTCCCGAATTTGTAGGTGGCTTGAAATAGAAGTTGAGCTGTCACTGGAAGAACTATAAATAGTAGAGCTGTTACGTGATGAGCGATAATGAAAAAAAAAACATAGCAACGACAACTGAAATAGCAACGTGATTGGACCATGTTATGACTTTCCTGTCTTGCGGTTTGGCTAATTGTGAATCAATCTAAAATATATCCGTCAGATGTTTGTTTATGTAGTTCTGTTTGATGAATGACTTCGGAACCTCGGGATACCGCACAGTCTTAGCAGTTTGATTTGATTATAGAATCAGTTGATGATTTGTTTCCCAATGACGATTGCCGATCGTTTTTTTTCCTATGACCTTCCTGATTTAGCTCATGGAGAGAGCGCAAGCAAGTTTCAACTACAGAAGCTGCATAGACTTCATGGTTTATGTGCAGACACAGTTAACATTAAGCATTTAAGAAACCATAATCGAGATTGACACAAAATTTTGTTTCGCCTTGTCAAGATTAAGAGGGCAAATGAAACGATCGTAAATTCGCTTGAGACTGAGAAGTACGCCCACTCGCAGCGCATATGAGTGTTGTTATAAAAGAATACTTTAAGAGACGCGTAAAACAATAATTAATTTAAAAAGAAGTGTGCTGGCACTTGTCCATTGAAAAATTCCGCGCCGGAGCAGGCTCAAGCTCGCGCAGCCGCGTAGCCGTCGTCAACTGCGAGATGTGTCTGAATGTTTGTCAAACTGAAGAATAAATGATTATTTCACATGTCTCTGTGTTAATTTACTAAAATCAGTTACACACTAATACATTAAGCTGTAAATATTAATTTAACATTTTGATTTATTTCGCAACATTATTACTCGTTTGAATTTCATCTTTCGCGAATAGGGCTTTTTTTTTGCTGGCTAATTATTTTGCTTAATTATTTCTACAAAATGAATAGCTAATTTCCATTACGTATAATTACCGAGCCACGTATGGCCACCAATAAATTCAGTTTGTTAGTCATGAGCCGGTGAACCCCAATGTAATTTGTTTGCCCTCACAGCGATTTTATAATGCCACAAAAGTCTAGGTACGTAGTTGTGATAAATGATTGTGTCCGCAACCGCTATGCATGCAATATAAAATAAAAATTGTTTGTAGGATTATTTCATTTGTAATTAATCCCCATTAGCAGCTCATAAATGTTTCTGTTAACCACAGTTCTTGCACTTGACCGTTACAATACAAACAGTCATAATTATTCAATTCGCCAGGTGATGCAGGTGATTGCAGTTTGTTGTTATTTAAGCACAGTTTAGTGCTTTGTGCATGAGTACGAAGTGTGTATTAATTGAAAGGCAATATCAATTTGATAATAAAAGTTTAACCAAAAGTTCTGTTCAGTTATGATAAATGATTTTATTTCTGTAAGTAGGTTTTTACAAACACTTTTACACGTCAATACTATTTTAAAAGTAGATGAGATCGGCGTTTCCTATCTGACTACTCTGAGAAGAAACGCCAAAACAAACTCAGAGGTCACAGTCTCTTTTAAAGTCCAGACATAATCTTGGTCAGGTCATGTGAAGACCATGTGGATTGATGTCTGAAATGGTCTTTTGAGGAAAGAACCACACAGAATGAGTGGACCTGTCCAGTCAGTGCACGCATTTGTCAGTAATCATGCAGCTCAACACAACACATATGGAGCTCAACGATTCGACGAACATTACCAAAGAAAGGACATTTGGGTAGGCCGCATAAATTGCTCAAACTGCCAGACCATGATTAAAACTAATTTTAAAAATAGATTGAGATAAAAAAAAACAACAAATCCACACTGCCTTCACATTCACAATAATTAAAATATTATAATACTTTACAAAGTAAATTTTCACGTCATGTCAAAGTGTAAAAATCCGAGAATAAACATGGTCAGATCATATGAGGACTCTGTAGACTGGTGTCTGAAATGGTCTTTTGAGGAAAGAACCACACTGATTTGAGTGGACCTGTCCAGTCAGTGCATGCATTTGTCAATCATGGTGCAGCTCAACTCAGAACTAAGGAGCTCAACGATTCCACGAACAATACAAAAGAAAGGACATTTGGGTAGGCCGCGTTAAGTACTCAAACAGCCAGACCGTGATTAAAACAACTGAAAGAACAAAAAAACAATGACTCACATAGTCCTCACATTCTCAAAAATTAAAACAATGTTATACTTTAAACAGTAAATATAAAGATGTCATTGTTTATCTAAAAAAATCAAAAATAAAAGTTTAACAGCAAATTAAACATCGACAATATCTGTGTAAACTTATTGGAGCAGCTCAATCCCAAGCCTTCTTGTCCTCAATATAGCCTTTGACAGTATAATAGGCATTCTGGCATAATTTCCGCTTTATAAAAGATTTGAATTTATTAAGGCTTAGTTCTTGAATGTGGCTAGGAAGTTTATTATAAAAACGAATACTTTGACATTTAAACGAGCTACCTATTTTCTTGAGTCTGGTAGTAGGAACAACAAATTTGTGTTTGTTCCTAGTATTTATGTTATGGATATCACTGTAGTTTTTAAACAGATTAATATTTTTATGTGCATACAAAGGATTTTCATAAATATACTGAGAAGGCACAGTCATTATATTAATCTCTTTAAATTTGTCTCTGAGGGAGTGTCTGGGACTTAGTTTATAAATTGAACGAATTGCCCTTTTTTGTAAAACAAAAATTGTCTGAATATCGGCGGCATTTCCCCACAAAAGAATACCGTACGACATCACACTATGAAAATAACTAAAGTATACTAAACGGGCTGTCTCTAAATCAGTTAAATTACGAATTTTTCTAACGGCGTATGCTGCAGAGCTTAGTTTTTTTGACAATTTATCTATATGGGGGCCCCATTGAAGCTTGGCATCCAAAGTTATGCCTAAGAATACTGTGGTGTTTTCGGGTGTCAACTCTTCACCCTTAATAAGAACACTAGTTTCTACTTGTCTAACATGAGGTATCGTAAACTGAATGCATTTAGTTTTTCTCTCGTTTAGAAGTAAGTTATTAACATTAAACCAGTTAACTACTTTAGCAAGGGCGCTATTTACATTGTCAGTAACCAGCTGCTGACGTCTGAGTTTAAATAAAAATGAAGTGTCGTCTGCAAACAGCACTATATCATGATTATCCTTTATGAGGTAAGGCAAGTCATTAATATAAATAAGAAACAAAAATGGGCCAAGAACCTGGGGGACCCCCATTCTTATTACAGATCCAGGTGATCTTTTTCCGTTAACATCAACTGTCTGAATCCTATCACTTAAGTAAGAAGTAAGAAGATCCAGAGAGGCATTCCGGATTCCATAGTGGTGCAGTTTCCTGATCAATGTTTCATGAAGAACACAATCGAATGCCTTGGACAAATCGCAAAAGATTCCCAAAGCATCGCATTTGTCCTCCCATGCCTTGTAAACATGTCCTAAAAGTTCAACTCAGTAGTTGAACGACCCCTTGTAAAACCGAACTGTTTGTTATGCAGTAATTTGTGTTTATTAAAAAATCTTTGCATTTGATCTAAAATAAGTTTTTCAAAAATTTTACTAAAGGTAGGAAGCAGTTGTGAAATAGGTCTATAATTAGTAGGGTCTGATGTGCTACCAGATTTAAACAATGGTATTATTTTACTGTTTTTCATAAGATCAGGAAACTCACCACGGTCTATACAATTATTAAAAATAACAGCTAAAGTAGGTGCTACAATATTTATAATGGACTTAGCAACATCCACAGAGTTACCCCATAGATCTGCGGTTTTTTTAACATTTTAGTACAGGTTTTTTTAACAGTTAGAAAATTAACTTCCCAACTTTCTTTAACGCAGATTAATGCAATCAATTAGACAATTTTATTGTTGCATGGAAACAACCATTTACAAGTTTTGTCCAAGGTTAAAATGGCGTGGTCTATTATTTACCTGGAAGTATATGAACCCGATATTTTTATAAAAAATGTGAAATGAAACAAAAATAAAATCAGGGTCACAGTACATGTAAAGTTTTATAACACGTGCGTCAAACGTTTCATTAAAACAGCAAGAAAAAAATATTAGCAGTTTTCTAACATTTCGACAGCATGATTTATTTCGCTTGTGATTAATTTTAAATGACAATACTACGTCGAATTATTGTGTTTTTGTAGTAAGATGAAGCAGGAGTGTTAGATAATATTTGAGCGCGTCTACCTATATAATTGTGATATAGATTTAAAATGATTAGCCACGCTTAATCTTTTAGTTACACTCGGTTCCAAAAATAACGGGTCAGTCACGTAAGTTCGAATATCTACAAAGCTGTAAGAGTTAGATCAATGAAAAAAAAAACAGAATAAAGACTATTTAGTTACGCTTCTTATTACATACTTTTATACTGGCTGATGAATGAAACTTATTTACAAAAAAACAAAATTTAAAAAATGGAAATTTTTGAAAACCAAATTTTTGCTTTATGTCATTATGGTTTCTTTCCATTTCTATTCTATTACAAAAAACAAAATATGAACGACTTCCACGTGCATAATCAGTATTCTGTGAGGTGGAGCATGGCAGTCACGTTAGATGAATGTACCAGAATCCTGACTTTCTTGGAACTTGGGCGGAGCCAGCGTGAAACAGCAAGAAACATTGGTGTATCTTTGTCGACTGTTAAGCGGATAGTCCAGCGGTACCGAGAGACCGGGTCGCACCTTCGGATACCAGGAAATGCAAGCCAAGATGCACAACGGCCGGGGATGACAGATGTCTGGTGGCTACAATGCTCCGAAATCGTTTTCAAACTGCAGTTGGTCTAAAAAAACACTTTATTCGCTTTGGTGGTAGCAATTTAAGCGCACAAACACTGAGGAGACGTCTTGCTGAGGCAAACTTGAAACCATTAAGGCCCGCAAATGGCCCCAAACTGGAACGGCAACGGATACGTGCGCGAGCACCAACACTGGACACTGGACGATTGGTCTAGGGCAGGGATGGCGAACCACTATACATCTACGTGCAATTTTTTTAAAATAAATATTGAATATGGCCATGACGTGCCATCAAACAATCTTGACTTACTTAGTGTCTACTGGAAAAATACTATGTTTATACCTACTCTCACAACAAAAAGGTATAATCGTGGAAGTATATATTTGGAAATAAAGATATTACTGTATAACTATGTTATTGTTCCACAATAAGGATGATGATTTTTATTTATTCTTATCTCAAAAATTTGTTTCCAAATAGTTCAAACAATAATATAAAAGTGTAAAAGCTAACACATTGCCAAGTTATAAACGTTTTAAAATACCTGATAGACAAGGACAGCACTGTCGCAGCAGTGAAGTTACGACTATGTAACTTCATACTAGCGCCATACGTTGTTCGTACCGCGCGACAAGGACGGGAATAATCCCCTCCAAAAACTTTTAAAGCGTGTAGCTTCTTCATAGTCACATCTATTGTTTCGGTTATCTCATTTTATTTTGACTTACTTAATTACTTACATAATTTTTTCGAGCATTTTTTATAAAAGCATGCTACACACTTTATGTTTGTCAGTAATTTGGTGTTCAGCATGCCGGATCGCCTGGAAGCTGCAAGAAGAGCTCGGGGAGGCAAAACGAAGTATTAAAATTATGCATGTAAAGAATTTAAAAAAAACTTACAAAATTTTTAAGTTTTATAAAAAAAATCTAACTTAAGGTTTTTTTTGAGAATAAGAATGATGGTACACATAAGTTTCAATTGATTCATTTTTGTATCATTAAATACCCAATCGAACCGTATTCGTTTCATTATGATAGCATACGTAGTTCGGGAGATATTCGGACTTTGGGACTGACCCGTTATTTTTGGGACCTAGTGTATGTCACTCAGTTTTTCCCCGATGTAATTTTAACTACCTTATACTAACTACGGCATATGGACAATTTGTGATGTCAGCTTATTCTTTTCTGTATTGAGCTGGCAGCTCACCCCTTTTGAAATTAATCAAAAATCTCTGTGTATAACAACTGCAGTGCCGTCGTTGCCATCGAGCATCATACAGTAAATGTTTAAAGTTACCATAAGTTCAACAGCACCAATGCTCTACAAACTGGAACAAAGCATAGCTTGGAGGCAGAAACAATACTTTCTAAAATGAACTCGATAGTATATCTTCTAGGTATATTGTTTATGTATGTATTTATTTATTGTATGCAAGGTGGAGACAATACGACAATGCATTAAACATAGTATATCTAATGACGTTCCAAGTCTGCATTCGAAAAATCAACCAAATATATATCTAATAATTTAGTCTAGTTTAATCCAATGCATTAGTATTGCCCGTGTTTGCGTTAATTGCCATACAGTCGTCTCCACATTGTATGTACATCCATGTGTGGTACACCACAGACTACCAGTTTTACCTCTCCTCCCTTTAAATCCATAGCAAGGTTATCTTTAAAGTATAATTTTCAGCGATAACACCGCCCAGTGTGTCGCCCTATGTAAGATTTGTATATTTATATCTATAAATCGTTTGGTGGACGTAATAAAGAGTATTCTATTCTATTCTTTCACTAAGAACTCTAATACAGCATATGTCTATTACAAACATAATGATTGTTATGTTTCCAAGGTTATAACCACGGTGCATTGTATTGACGTAGTACGTCGTAGATTCAACGCAGCTGTAAGCCTTGAATCTATAAGATGAATTGCTCTTAGAACCTTACCGAGTGACCAATAAAAATTGAATGTATGCTCGCCCGCGTCATACGCGCTGCGTCAATTTACTTTTCCTTCACCTACGTCATTATAGCAAAAACATTACGTAGATACGTGGTTATTTATTGAATATGGAAGTAGTACCTACATAGCAGTATTCTTAACTTCTTCATATTTACATCGATTTAACAGATTTTTTCGATTATCTCGTTTTTACTTTTACTTCTTTGAAATTACATTATTTTTACGAACATTTTTAATAGTAGTCATCATCCCAATTGTTAGTAGGTAAGTAGTTCATAAAACCACTTTCTTTCTAAAAGTAATTTTTGATGACGTTTTTTTTTTGTGTTTCGGATGTGCGTTCTAGTCTTTTAGCCAGCCCGTTAACGATAATAGTTAACTTGACAGAATTTTACAGTAAAGTTTTAAGACAAGAGTAATAAAGAGAATATTATGCTTGGTCGAGTGAAAAATAAAAACGCATATTACACATTCCAAGGCACAAATTGAGGACATGAGTTATTTATGGCCAGGTTTTACTAAGGGTAGGTAATGTGGCTGCCACGTTTTATTATGGTACTATTAATAAAACGATAAAAAAGAAAGAAAATGCGTCTACGCACACGACATTCTTGCATGCCAGGGCGTTTAAATAATCATGTATACATTTTCACGAATGATTTTACCTATTTACAACGTTTATTTGTTATAAGACCTGAGAAGTGAAGAGGAAAACATAACGTGAATAACAAACAAGGAAGGAAAAAAATTATTTAAAACTATTTTTTCGAATAATAATTCCATTGCGCTGACGAGCATGCCAATCATACCAAAAAAGTCTCAGACTTACTATGTCAGCATTCTTATTTAGCGCCATTCAGTGGGCTTTTTTTCTTTACTACCTATGCTTAATAAACGAAGTACATTTTGCAAAAAATGCGACGGTCAACTTGTAACGGCTTATAACAAAGGAGAATCCGTTCTCTAAGGTTGAAAATAACTCTTAACACAGAAGTCCGTAACAAATGTTTGAAATCAAAACATCATGACATCAAATAAATCTATTTCGAGCAATATTAATACGTGTTCATAGACGATTTCCCTCCGTGTAAATGTCAGCAGCCACCAGCCTCGCAGTTTGTAGATGCACACAGATTCCCGGGATGTGCACTTGGTATCAGACCGAAATATCTGTATATTATGCAGATATTACATTATGTACGATTACCTTGAGTGTAAAATTATCTTAGTTTTAAATGTGAGCAATTGCTTCGCGCTCGTTTTACATATGTTTAGTGGCTGCAGGAGTGCGATCATACTCGATGTAGTATGGGTAATCATTTTCATTCCGCTATCTGTTTGTGTGGATGTAAAAGTAGTAAAAACTTTATTTTGATTTAACCTATTGCTGTTATACACTTTCTGAGTAATAATCTGAAGGCTGACTTATCTTTTCCAAATGATTTGTGGATAGTCCAAATATTGTTGGTTTGTTTAAGGTTATGGCTCATAACTTGGATGTTTCTTGTAGGTACATACTGATACTCTATTCAAGCTCTATTCATTATAAATATGATGTTATGCTTGACCAAGGGTGGATACAGGATTTATTTATTTATGATTTATTTTCCTTCATGGGCTAGATTCGATTGGATAGATTTTCTTTTGACCATACATGACTGAAATAGGAGTTACGTTGTCGAGATATGTAGAAAATCTTGATAATCAAAAACAATTACAAGCGCGAGAGAAGCGAGCTCAAAAAAAAATTTGCATCCATTGGGCCGTAGTAAGCTGTTTGGAGTTGGGGGCAACTCCAAACAGCTTACTACGGCCCAGGGGCGGGACCACCTGGGAAAATTATTAAGCTTAATAATTTTAGAACCCCACCTCGGATTGGTTTGGGTAGTTTTCCTTTTACCATTCATAGTAGGTACTCATAAGCTAAATATTTTTTATGAGTTGAGGGAAGCTGCATTTGAAGGCGCCAAGCCCTTCGAACCGCTCTATTTTTTTAGCCCGAATATAATTTCGCGGGGCGAAGGCAGTGCCAAAGCCTTAAATTGTTAGCCAGTTAGAAAAAAAACTGATGCTCTCATACGAATTGAATAGTTAAGAAGCTACTAAGAACAAAACTTCTTTTAATTTCAGGAAATGACCTAAATGAGGTAATTTCGTGAAATTAAAAGAAGTTCTGCTGATTTTCAGTTTGTCGTTTCTTGTACTTGACACTAGTAGTGTTTTTTTATAGCTGGCATTACATCAAGCGGAAGTCGGTGAGGTATTTGATTACCGATTCTTGTCCGGAACAGCTGATAGCAAAAATGTATTTGTCATTATTATCATCATAAAATTAACGGAGTAGGTGTACCTACATGCATATTTGGTCGTTTGGAAGTTATAGGTACGTTGAATACCCTTTCATGGCGGCTGACAAGGCGTTAATTAATCTATCGCGCATGCTCCGGAGTCTGGGGTGAGTGAAACCGAAGGGTGTGTCTATGGTAAAGTCATGGTAAAGACGTCATTCACAGTGCTGCGTCGCTGAAGATTAATGTGGTGGCGGCTTCCATTGATGGTTCCATGATGACTATTACAGAAGTGGTGGCGTAGGGATAAATATATACTTAATGCGAAAACGGTACCAAGGCATTTTTGATTTTTGATTTATGAAAAAACGAAGTAACAGTCAAATAAATTCGCTAATTCAATGCAATACCTAATAGTTTCACGTGGTATTAATGGATATGAAGTGAAAAGTATCTTGAAAGGTTCTCGTCAAAAAACTCAAATCATTTATTTCAATTAAACCATTTACAGGCACTTTTGAATTGTCAAGGAGTAGGTCAGTCAGAAATATGAAGCTAGTTGCCCATTCCAAAGCGCAGTAGGTACCTATGGAGAAGAACGGGCAAGAAACTCCATGGACACTCTTTTAAATAATATTGTTGTTACAAATTTATTAGTTAAATGATAAATGATTTATTTTCTGTAAATAGGTTTGTAAAAACACTTTTACACATCAAAAATATTTTAAAAACTAGATGAGATCGGCGTTTGCTATCTGACTACTCTGAGAAGAAAGGCCGAAACAAACTCAGAGGTCACAGTCTCTTTTAAAGTCCAGACATAATCTTGGTCAGGTCATGTGAAGACCATGTGGATTGATGTCTGAAATGGTCTTTTGAGGAAAGAACCAAACAGAATGAGTGTACCTGTCCAGTCAGTGCACACATTGGTCAGTAATCATGCAGCTTAACACAGAACTAAAGGAGCTAAACGATTCGACGAACATTACCAAAGGAAGTGCATTTGGGTATGCCGCATAAATTACTCAACCTGCCAGACCATGATTAAAACTAATAAAAAAAATGCATTAAAAAAAACGACAAATCCACAATGTCTTCACATTCACAATAATTAAAATAATATAATACTTTACAAAGTAAACTAACATGTCATTATATACATAAAGTCCATCAATGTCAAAGTGTAAATAAAAATCCGAAAATAATCTTGGTCATATCTTAAGAGTACCATGTAGACTGGTGTCTGAAATGGTCTTTTGAGGAAAGAACCACACGGATTTGAGTGGACCTGTCCAGTCAGTGCACGCATTTGTCAATCATCGTGCAGCTTAACTCAGAACTAAGGAGCTCAACGATTCGACGAACAATACAAAAGAAAGGACATTTGGGTAGATCGCGTAAAGTACTCAAACAGCCAGAGCATCGTTAAAAGCAAAAAAGAAAAATAGAATAACCCACATAGTCAAAAATTAAAACAATATTATACTTTAAAACAGTAAATATACAGATGTCATTGTTTATTTAAAAAGGTACGAATATAGCAAAAAACAAAAATAAAAGTTATACAGCAAATTAAACATCAACAATATCGTGTAAGCTTATTGGAGCAGCTCAATCCCAAGCCTTCTTGTCCTCAATATAGCCTTTGACAGTATAATAAGCATTCTGGCATAATTTCCGCTTTATAAAAGATTTGAATTTATTAAGGCTTAGTTCTTGAATGTGGCTAGGAAGTTTATTATAAAAACGTATACATTGACATTTAAACGAGCTACCTATTTTCTTGAGCCTGGTAGTGGGAACAACAAATTTGTGTTTGTTCCTAGTATTTATGTTATGGATTCTGTATTTTCTGATTAATATTTTTGTGTGCATTCAAAAGATTTTCATAAATATACTGAGAGGGCACAGTCATTATATTAATCTCTTTAAATTTGTCACTGAGGGAGTGTCTGGGACTTAATTTATAAATTGAACGAATTGCCCTTTTTTGTAAAACAAAAATTGTTTGAATATCGGCGGCATTTCCCCACAAAAGAATGCCGTACGACATCACACTATGAAAATAACTAAAGTATACTAAACGCACTGTCTCTAAATCAGTTAAATTACGAATTTTTCTAACGGCGTATGCTGCAGAGCTTAGTTTTTTTGACAATTTATCTATAAGGGGGCCCCCATTGAAGCTTGACATCCAAAGTTATGCCAAAGAACACTGTGGTGTTTTCGGGTTTCAACTCTTCTCCCTTTATACTCGTAAGAACACCAGTTTCTACTTGTCTGACATGAAGTATCGTAAACTTAATGCATTTAGTTTTTTTTCTCGTTAAGAAGTAGGTTATTAACCTGCCAGTTAACTACCTTAGCGAGGGCGCTATTTACATTGTCAGTAACCAGCTGCTGACGTTTCAGTTTGAATAAAAGTGAAGCGTCATCTGCAAACAACACTGTATCATGATTATCCTATATGAGGTAAGGCAAGTCATTAATATAAATAAGGAACAAAACTGGGCCAAGAATTGAGCCCAAAATCGATTAATGTTGACACTATAAGTGAGTACGATGTACAAAAACCGTACATGTTAAAAGCGTGTCGTCCCTTTATTAACCTGTAAATAATTAGCCTAGAACATAAAATAATATAGGAATACCTACTTTAAACGTAAACGCACGTTATATCTGTCGCAGATGGATTGTCGAATCCCATAAGCGTTTGGTGTGGCCTCTAATGCCGACTTAGATGCAGTAACTAAGCTAGGACACCTTAAGACCTATCTCGCTCGAGCCGAGCGAGCGCTACTTCCAAATTTGTAGCAATTACTTGGCTATTTAGTATTTTTAGGACTGACTTCCATTAAATCCGATAACGTTATATTTAAATTTTCCTTATAATCACTGTTTTCACATAAGGATTGGGGTCTCTTTCACTAATATTACTATTTCGGATATTTATTTTTGTTTCGGACATCATTATTGTTTTAACATAGAGGTAACATTCCGAATTGACGTGTAATCGATTTGAGCGCGCTTACACCAGTTCCGAGTTAGCGTGAGCGCGATTACGATCAAATCAAATCAATCAAATCAAAATATTTTATTTCACATAAACCTACATGGGCACTTATGAAACGTCAGATTCTAGGTGCACGGTTCCAATTGGTCGTTTCCTATGGAGAAGAGCCGGCAAGAAACTCCATGGTTACTCTTTAAAAAATATTTGTTGTTTACAATGTTTTCAAATTACAGTGTTAATAGGTATGGGAGGACAGTGTAGGCCTGTCAACAAGTACCATATGTTAAGCAAATATACTATGGTCTATAAATTTACAATCCACAAGGCCTACAACGTTCTCACATTTACAAAATATAAAATTATTTAATAAAGTAAAATCAAAAACTAATTAAAAATTGTAGGTCCCGTGAATCGTCATAGATGACGTCATGACATGCGCCATCTTGCGATAACGCCGACCTGAGCGAATTGTTGACAGCTCTCATCTGTCATAATCGTTAAAACTAAATCGGAACGCAAATTTTCGATGTGAGCGCTGTCAGCGATTATGGTCTAACTCGGAATGCGGACCGAGCCTCGAGTGTCAAAATATTGAACTAAAATCTACAAACTGACGTTTCATTTCACGCGGTTTTACAAAACTTCTAAGCGTAGACCCGCTGCATTGATAAACGCAAAACATTTAAACAATATTAGGTGTTAAAGTTCAGTAATTATGTAGAACCGCTAAACGTCGTTCAACGTTGTTTTACAAAACAGTTATGTAAAACAACTAGCGGTTTTGTAAAACAGCGAATTCAACAATCCATCTGCGACATATCCGTTTGAGAGCTGCCTAAGTAAGATAGTTAGTCCACACAGAACCCCTGTGTGATGTGGTGACCTCATTCTTGACTGAGGACTTTAGGTATGAATACTAAGGTCGTTAAATGTACGTAACTATTAACGAAAAAGGTGTCGGTCGATATCGTAGTGAGTTTTATCGGATGATTTTTTCCCAGCAGAGTAATTTTGTTGGAGAACCTTTGTTGTATTTTTCGCGAAGGAAGTAAGTTTTTACGTCTACGTGTCCTTTTGGTAACAGCTTATGTCTTTTTATACTATTATTTATATGCATATGAAACACTTTATTGTACACCACATAAAACAATAAGGACAAAATTATTTGAAATGAGTGTACAATGGGCATACAAGGCGACCTTTTACATACAACCTCTGTTAGGACTGAAAGAAAGGAGACAGAGAATACATAGGTAGGTATAGAACATTATTAAATATGACAAACTGAATCCAAATAATATCAAGCTAATGTGGGCCTACCCGCTAAACATTATTCCCAGGTTAAGTATAAGAAAAACTCTATTTCTGAGATGTTATAATTAGACTATTTTATATAATGATAGTGACGTGACATACTTGTGTTTGGCAACATTACCCATATCCGTCTATTTTTATACACAAGAGATATAGCTCAGTATGTATAGTGAACTAATTACCTATTTTAAAGCTTGTACATTATCCAGCAGACTTTTATTGTAGACGATGATTACAAATCCGCTACATCTACAAATGTTTAAAACTGTAACGGATGTTGGTATGTTTTTTGCGAAGATATTTGACTCCTGAAACTGTAAAATTTTGAAAATAAACAGTGTAACTCGGCCAATTATTTTATTACAGCATTTCGCCTCAATCAAAAATTTTCTTCAGTGGATGATTTATTTCGAAACTTTGAGATTCGGTAAAAAAGTCGACATTATATAATCGTAAGCAATGAATCAAGGTCGATCTCTAGCTATTACATGATGAGAACATTTTCCGCACTAAATCTTTTGAACCAACAATAAGCACATCAAAAACATTCCTGACGGTGACATCTGAAATGTGAAATGTGGCATTCATTATGTTATGTAATCTTTTAATGGTTTGGCGAACAAAAGTTTGAGTACCGTTAGTAATTAAAAGTCTAGCTGAACACTTTCCGGTCTCCATGTCTCATAAACTGGGAGGCCTGTATCTTAAGAGGCCTCCTAGTTTAAGAGACATCGTTCATTGTTTTTCTGTTACAATGGTTCTCAGTAGCAGTCCAGAGTCTGGATTTGTGCCCAGCCGGTAGCAATAGGCTTGCCCTCTACATGGTACCGCGAAATGTGGGTCAACTTTAGACCGCCTACCCCTTCGTGTAATATAGGCGTTATGTTATCTCACTCGCGTACGTAACTCGCATTTGTCGCTTGGATCACAGTCCAAAGCGGTGACTTCCTCTTCGTTTGGATTTGATATTTCATTGCGTTCATATCTGATTGGTCTTATTGCCCAGACTATTGCTCTTGGTCTTGGTTGACACGAGTTGAGAAAGCGTTAACTTTTGTCATGGGGGTCATTAGTCAATGACATAATGATTTTGGGAGCTTTTGGTATGATAATCTAAAAAAAGGAATCATTTACATAATGAAAAGTTCATACTTATGATTCTTGCTTAGCTTAGTTTATTTATTACGAAAGATAGCATTCAATTTCGTAGATAATGGGTACTAATTGGTTTCTAGACGTTGAATGGCCACCATCCTTCTTATTTCCTATAAGTAATTAGTAATTATAACGGAGCAGCTCGTAAAGCTCACCACAGACGACATATTGCTTTACTCTCGGCGACCCGTGCTGTCCCAGTATTCATAGTCATTAATTCTAGGAACATTTACATTATCCGACGCGAAATCGGGTCGTGTCGTCGTCGAATCGTATTGGGAAGACGGGTTTCTTTTATTTTTCGTATCCGTTGTTCTGTAGTGTATATGTTTTATGTGGCGTCCACATTTATTTTTTGGGTGGGAAATCATCACATGACTTGTTGTGACAGTAAAATGTTGAATCATTTAGCTCCCTTCAAAATGGTTGAGCTAATCCATGCGTCATGTTCGTGAACGGGCGCACTCAGTTGGGACCGGTCATCTCTTATTTGGCACGGCCTATTTTAATAATGTATTTTTTGGAATGTTTTTATTAATTTTTTGCTGCACTCTGCATGTTTTTAACGTGTACGGTTTTTGTATATCGTTTTCACATATAGGATCAAAATTAATGATGTAACTAATATACATATTTGTGAGAAAATATTATTTAAAAAGAGTGTCCATGGAGTTTCTTGCCTTTTTTTCTCCATAGGTACCTTCTACGCTTTGGAATGAACTAGCTTCATATGTCTGACTGACAATCCTAATAACAGATAAAGGAAACCCCGATCCCTAAAGTTAGGTTATTTCAATGCCAATGGCATCCTGCGACAACGTGCTGAAATCAGCGAGTTCCTCCGCGACCACCACATCGACATCCTCCTTGTTCAGGAAACGTTCCTTAAACCGAGTTACCGAAATCCGTCAATTGCAAACTATCGTACAGTTCGCAATGACAGGACGCGTTGTCATAAGGGCGGTACCCTTATCTACTACAAAAAGGAGCTTTACTGCATTCCCATCGACCCTCCCACACTTTCACGATTGGAACTGTCTTGCTGTCGGCTTGGCATGTCAGGTCATCAACCGATCACCATAGTATCGGCCTACCTCCCTCCCATTAATACTTCGGAGAATTTCCAACTCCTTACTGAAGATCTTTCTGTCCTATTTAGCCTGAGTGACTCCGTTATCATAGCGGGTGATCTCAACGCAAAACATCCCTCCTGGAATAGCACCAGGACCTCCTCCAGAGGGAGACACTTGATCAACCTCTCCTCCTCTCAGAATTTCGATGTCATCGCGCCGATGACTCCCACTCACTTTCCCCCCGATCCCAATCACACCGCCGACGTGCTCGACGTGGCGCTCCTACAGAACGTCAAACTACGGTTGGACTCTATAGAAGTGGTACAAGAGCTCGCTTCTGATCACCGTCCAGTAGTCATGAAACTGGTCCCCCGCTTACGTCTGCCCGACTCCACCCAACCCCCTCCCACCAAAGTGGTAACGGACTGGAGGATAGTAAGCGATCGCTTAAAATCCACCACGTCCCCCCACTTGGACCCAATCCCCGAACATTTTGACTCTATCGCTGACACGACGGCCGCGATCGACTCATTTACAGCTCACGTACAATCAGTCCTGAACGATTGTTCAAGGGAAATTCCAGCGACGGAGGACCGTCGCTGGAAGTTGCCGGACGATGTACGCGAACTGCTGAATGAGAAGAACGCGGCTGTCCGTGCCTACAGCAACTTCCCCTGCGACGCGAACAAAGCCCATATGCGTTACTTACAGCGTACTGTAAGAACACGCATAGAGGATCTGCGTACCGCCGGCTGGGACAAGATGCTGAGCGAACTAGAGCCCACCCACCTAGCCTTCTGGCAACTCCAGAGAAAGCTTAGATCCGGAGAAATAGTCTCCATGCCCCCCCTGATCCGTCCCGACAAGACCATCGCCTTCGATGATGTCGACAAGGCTGAGCTTCTAGCCGAGCTCAACCAGTAGACCAAGCTCACCTCTCTGAGGTCGACGCTGAAATCCCAACTTTTGCCTGCCCACCTGATAATGCTACTGACCACCATCTTCAATGGTGCTCTGAGCAATAACATCTTCCCACCATCTTCCGTCATCGGTTTCCCGAAGCTCGGCAAGCCAAAGTCGGAGCCTACTAGTTACCGCCCCATCAGTCTGCTCAATGTCCTCTGCAAAATCTATGAGAGGCTTATTTATAAGCGTTTCAGAGACTACGCCGAGACAAAGGGCCTTATCCCCAACGAACAGTTTGGTTTTAGAACCCAACACTCGTGCGTACAACAGGTCCACCGTATAGTCGAACACATCAACTTCGGTTTCCAACGAGGTTTGATGACCGGTGCTGTCTTCTTCGACATAGCGAAAGCGTTCGACAAAGTCTGGCACAACGGCTTATTATATAAGCTGTACCAACTCGGTGTGCCAGATCGTCTCGTGCTCATCTTACGGGACTTTTTGTCGAACCGCACCTTCCGTTATCGCATCGAAGGAGCGCTATCCTCCCCCACCCTATTCGCGCAGGAGTCCCTCAGGGCTCTGTGATCTCTCCTCTAGCATTCACGCTATTCACCAGCGATATGCCCAAGTGCAGCAAGGCGCAGTTGGCCCTGTTCGCTGACGACACGGCCATCTACTACACCGGCCGTGATGAAAATTCGATAGCTCGCAGTCTCCAAACCCAAGTGAACAAGCTTGGCGCTTGGTTTAGAAAATGGCGAATCGAAGTCAATCCCGACAAAAGTCGCGCGGTTCTTTTCTCAAAGCCGCGTCGCAATCCCTGCCCCCCTCGACCGATCACCATGTTCGGCAAGCCGATCCCTTGGGAGAAGCGAGCCAAATACCTGGGTGTAGTACTAGACGAACACCTCTCTTTTTCAGAGCACATTAAGGCGGCTCGTTCGCGCGCCGCCTTCGCTCTAGGTAGACTTCACTTTGTCCTAAATGCACGTAGCAAATTGTCTCTAAAGTGCAAAATGCGTATCTACACAGCGTGCACACGCCAAGCCCCATCGCTTCAATAGAATGCAGACCCTCCAGAACAAGTTCCTCCGTAGGATTACAGGCTCCCTCTGGTACGTTCGCAACGAGATACTTCACGTTGACCTAAAGATTCCCACTATCCGCCAGTTCATGAAACGCATTTCAAAGCGTTTCTTCGAGACCGCCGCGAATCACCGCAACCCTTTGGTTGTCAAGGCCGCTAGCTATATTCCCTCCTCCATTAGTCATGTCCGCCGTCCCAAGCATGTCCTCACCGATCCCGATGACCACATAACTCTCATTCAGCAGTAGGGCCACCAGTACAGTGCACAAACACAGACCGACATTCCGACCTCGCCGCCGAGGTTCCTCGCGAAGATCCCGACGTAAGTGTCCCCTCCGACCCTTGCTCGACGAAGTGCCAGCCCGCGCCGTAGCTAAGCCTGTAGCTTTAAATTCCCCTGATAATAATAATATAATCCAGATCCAGCCTGTCCCATCTTGCTGTCCTCCCGTCAGCGACGCCCTAAGCCGAGGTCCGTACCCCACAGGGGGTGCCCTTAACGAGCGTTCGCTTAGTAATGTAAGTAGTTTTACGCCCCTGGCTGGAGGCTTTGAGTCCGCTTAAGGCAGCCACAGGATAGTCCGGTTAAGTAGTCACGACCTCTCAAGGTCAACTACGAGATGCCATACATAAAAAAAAAACAATCATCGGGCAGTTGCCCACCAGATACGATATCTCTTCACTGGTGACCCCGACGTGATCCCCATATCCCTTCAATGGCTTTGACTTTAGAGGACTGAATCTTCTTCAAGGCCACACCCTTGATCGCGGCAACCACGACCTTAGTATACCTGGTCGCCCGCTCCGAATTGGAGCCGCCAGCGGCATCCGGCTCACCACTCTGAAAGGGCCGCCCTGCGGCTAACCACTTCAGAGTGGTGCTCCTCCGTGGCGAGCTTCTCGGCTCGCTGGGATGGCTCGGCTGGGCCGGCTCGGCACTGCTCCCTGTCCTGCTGTGTAGTGAGCGCCCTGCGTTCTAGCGTTGGAAATTGCGAAAATAACAACTTGTTTTTGTAGGAAAAAAACAATTTGTGTTTTTTTTTTTTCAGTTTTTTTCGCAAGTAACATAGAAAAGTTTACAGAAGAAATAATTTGAAAGGAATCAGGATTTTTTCGAATGTTTCGGTTAATGTTTTGAAAAGATGAGAAAAACAAGTTTTATTGAAATTAAATATATCTATATAGGCGAAATACAAAAAAAGAAAACACAAGAGTGCAGGCGCGCGCGCTCATCCTACCACGCTTATATTTTTTTTCATTCTACCCTCCATTTTATTAGTACGTATTATTATGGAAAAAGTTAAAGCAAGTACGTATTTGAAAAAATAAATCATGAAGTTCCCGTTTTTTTCATATAATTTTGTTTTTTTAATAAAAATATATGAAATATACACCCTTTCGTTTCGGGAAATAAATTCCCGAAACTTTCGAATGAAACATTGAATAAAACAACGGAATTAGAAAGAAACGAGAATTATTCTCGTTTGACTCCTTGGATCCCACTCCGCCGACAGATTTTTCGGGCTGAGGTCTTCCTGCCATCGGAGAGAGACCCCTGGCCATCCCCCGGTTTGGGGCGCTTCAGGAAGAACCTTTTGTTATTTCCAGCAGCCCCCACTACTTCGCGCTCCGGGCTCCGGCTCCTCTTAAATGAGCCCTCCGCGCCAGCGTTTGACTCCGACCCAACATCACTCCCCTCCTCATTGCGCATTTTGTTTTTTTTAATTGTTTCCATTTTTTCGTGGGAGAAAATCCTAAGGACAAACAAATAGTGTAAGTTATTCATAGGTAAATACAACGCACGAATACTTATTTGTAAACCTATTCCTATTTTAGTTTTCATCAACGTGACGGCGACCGTTTATTTGTACTTACAGATTTTGCAAACAATTTAACACAACAATCCTTATTGGTTGTTTCTTTGATCCGTTTTTTATTATTTAGAAGATGTGTTTCCTTTATTTAGAAGATGCCTTCCTTTATTTAGAAGATGCAGTGCTTGACTTAAGTGAATTTGGTGCAAGAAAGCTTGATGAAAAACATAAATACATAGGCCTATTCCTAGACTTAAAAAAGGCGTTTGATACAGTATTTGTCCCCACCCTCCTTTCGAAACTGGAAGTCGACCAAATACGATGACTGGCTCACGAGTTTTTCGCAAGTTATCACACTAATCGTAGATTGTGAGTTAGAGTTGGTAACCATGTTAGTAGAGAGCAAACCACCACCTTTGGTGTCCCGTGAGAAAGTGTGCTGGGCCCGACCTTATTCCAGGTTTACATTAACGAGCTATTTTCCATACCTTTCATGATCTCTAATATGTTCACCTATGCTGACGATACAATACTTACAGTCTATGGGGCCGATTGGGAACATGTAAGAGCTGCTGCAGAATCGTCAATAGAAGCCGTTATAGTGTTTATAATATTGAGCCACATAGGCAAATGTAAAATAAAAGATATGTATAATGAACCAAATTATAGTTTGTGTGTTCTCCTAAAACAAATAAAACAATGAATTTCGGGCGCCGTGGAGCTGTACACTATATTTTAGTAGCCAGATAGTCAAATCAAAGAAATCAGACTTAAAATCTTCAGGGGAGTAGCCTGATAAACTAGATCCATGAAACAAACATAACCTTGCACGTTTCCAGTTTATTAAAGCCAGCTTAAGGTTTAAGTAGTAATTCAGCTGAAGGCTGTGTCAAAATAAAGATAAAAGTGACAAATGTAATATTTTTATGTTTTTATTCTTATTATTGCATCTTGTAGTTTTCTATTAAGATTTTATTCAGCCGAAGGCTGTGTCAAAATAATGATAAAAGTGACCTCAGGTTGTGGTGAAGGGTAGAAGATGGTACTGCTGACTCGTGGACATTCCACGATGAAAAAAAAAAAACTCGGAAAAAAGAATAAACGCCAACCGTAGTAGGCTGCAAAAAGAAACGGACACGATGTGTTGCCTTTCTCTCAAAATCTTCAACCATGTGGGAATGTATGGAATGAAGGAAAGAACTTACCGATTATTCTAACAAAATCATCGCGTTTCCTGATTGCACCACGAAGTTTAACTCAGGTGACAGAGTCACCGGTAGGAGTACCGCGATAAATTCTGCAAACAATTAGTTCTAATCGTAACGCACACCCCAAGATGGAAGCTAAGTATTTCTCCTTAAGAATCGAAACTTAACGGAAATCCGAACGAATTGTATATCCTCAACACGTTCTGGGCTCTTGGATCTTAGTTATGGCATTGATCTTAATTATAGGCTAGAAGACTTTTTTTCCAACAAACGTTGGTCGTAAAGTGACACATCAAAATTTTTACGTTTCAGAAGCCGATTCTACTACAGATTTAAAATGACAGCTAGAAATCGTTCTGAATATCGACTATTTCGTTCAAAGAAATGTAACGGTATAAAAAACTCGTTAAAATAAAGGAGATTTAGCCCTAGCCACCTGCTGCGGCTAAATCTCCTATACACACTACACGCCAGACACATACACATACATCACCACACCACCTATGCACACTAACATGCACATACTGATCTTATACAAAGTTTTTTCATTTCAGTAGTACATAACCACATCTTTGACAAATCTCTAATAAAAATATTTAAAATTCAACTTCAGCGCAATGTTATGCGAAGACCGCTTAAGATACAGGGATTTGACAACTTTTTTTTTCTGTATTGTATTTTCAAAGTTTGTGGTTTTGTGATTTTTTTTATTGTTATTTATTATTTTGTTATTAATAGCTGTGCCTGCGACTTCGTTCGCGTGCATGTCAGAATCAGAATCAGAATATTTATTTGTAAAACATAGGTATTTACAAAAAGGTGTTAGGTTAACATATTATTTAGGCGCTATGTTTTGCCGTGAAGGCGTAAAAATAGTAGGTACAATGTAATTCAAAACTAAAATACTTAAAAACTTAATAAAACAAACAATAAAACTAGACAAAAATTAAAAACATTAAAAATGATCATTTATAAAATCTGGAACAGCATAGTAACATTTTTCTATTGTCCTACCTATACCACCATCCGAGTTCAAAAATGCCTTTCGTTTGAAGGCCAAGAAAGATACATGGGTTCAATCATTGTTGAATTCTCATCCACATCAATGGAAGAACAATTTTTGCAATCCACTAAAAACTTCACCAAACAAAGTATAGAAAATCAATAATACTACTAATAATACTACTCACTTCCAAGCTGCAGGACCTAAGAAACCAATCTACGTGTCGGAAGCCTTATTCCACAGCAACACGCCTGCACTATCTTACCAGAGAGTTTATAAAAAGCAGTGAGTATCAACAATGTTGGATTGCAAATGGCAAAGTATACGTACGCGAAAAAGAAGGGCTACCCAGCCAGCTCATAAAATCCGAAGATGACCTGGCTAAACTACGTCAAGAGAAAACTCATTGACTAGTAAACATTCTAACTTGCCGTTCTATATTCTTTAAAACTGCCTTTCTCCACTATTGTTTGTGTTTTAAACTTATGTTAAGATTTTTAACTAACATACCTATTTGTATATACCTACATGTTTGTCCTATACATTTGTGTACAAATAACTGCACACTACAATTTTTGATATTGTTTGTTCCAAATGTTATACCCAGAATAGTTACTAACCTACTTTGCTAAATTTATACCGTAAAACGGGGTGAATAGGGATGCAGGGGTGAATCGAAACGAAACTTTAAAGGGGATTTTAACATTGAAATAATTATGTTTGTTGCCAAAAATGTCGCTTATGAATACATAAGCGACATTTTTGGCATTTTTGGCATATTATAATACAGTCAATATGACTGTATTTGTAGTATGTAGTAGTGTAGTTGTTCACGTCCAAAAAATCTTAACGTGTCCGTGGAAGAACCATCGATTAATTATGCTACTCGTAATTGTCTAATAAACTTTTAAAATACCTGCCAAGTGCAGGGCAGTTCAACTCAGCATGTTAACCTGACAGGTTTTGTGTTTGTACCATGAGCATTCCCCGCTGACTTGCAACAGGTCGACTGCTGACCTGCTACATAGTCTCTGGCCAGTAAGCTTGCATCACAGATTAAATAAGATTATTAAAAACAGACGTTCTAAAATACTTTAGCGGTTTTACGGTTTTAGGGAAATGAAATGTTTTTTTACATGTTAACAGTTTAAAACAAAAAAAAAAGAGTTATAACTCTTTTTTTTTTGTTCCTTTTTGCCAAGGAACAATGTTTGTTTTATAAAACAAACATTGTTCCTTGGCAAAAAGGAATTTTACTTTATTTGCGAGAGCGAACGCCCTGCCATCCAAAAAAAAAACACTTGAAACAAATAAGTTACCAAATTAACCACTTCACATTTATTTTTGAACGCAGTAAGTACATGTCAAAGCACAAAAAGTAGAATTTACGAGGTGATTTTGAAATTCAAGTGGATTAGTTTTTGTAAAGTTTAAATATGTACTATGGCCTCTATTATTGACTGAAACCATTAGAGACATTCGTTTTGTGGCCGTGTCCGTGAGTGGTAGACAAGTGCAATTTAGATAGTGAATTTTGTGACTATGGCTGCAAGACGAGTTTCTTACGAACAATTGGAAATTTTGTGGGATTTTTCGAATACTCACAGAGATATCGCTATGGGCTACAATAAAAGTGCTCAAGCTCGCGAAATAAGATATTTCTAACTTTCTAAACTCACTTAACACGATCCTGTCTAGCATAACACATTATAAAAACATAATTATTACTGGTGATTTAAACATAAACATTAGCGATCAATGTTTTGACTCAACCAAACATAGCTACCTCAATTTATTAGCTTCACATGGTCTACTACCTGCACACACACTGCCCACGCGACTTCGAACTTGCCTTGATCACTTTATTGTCAAAACTACTCTACATGCATCAACTCATGTCGCCCACTCCGCACTGACTGATGATGACACTACTTTATTATTCTTAGTTAAAAAACTGTCTACAAAAGACGCTGAATTAAAGAAAATTGACTTTGAACCAATTTATCGCACTGAAAATCCTCACATAGCTGCTAAGCTTTTGACCAGCCTTATTACACAGGTGATTGATTCAAATACTAAAATTGTTAAAATATCAAATCGGAAAAATATCCTTGCCTTGGCTCACACCGGGCCTTCTACACAAAAAAACAAAAAAGTCACCTGACAACGAAATTTTAAGAATAACATTCACTAGATACAGAAACTACTGTAACAAGCTACTGAAGAAGACTAAACTATAATTTCAGAAAAAAGAAATTAATAACGCTGGCAATAACACTAAACAAATCTGGGCAGCCATAAACGCATATCCAATAAAACTCCTAAGATAGACAGTATATCACACTTATTACATATGGCAGCTACTCCACTGCAATCCGTTAACTTAGCCATCAAATTCTTTGCGGAAGTTGGAAAGAATCTCACAGAACAAAAAGTTTCTAGGTCAACTAATGAAACATCCCAGACTGTCATGCTATGTTATGGAGCTGTGGGATGGGATAGAATTTCTAATCGCCTTATAAAATACACATGGCTATAATTGTACCACCACTTACATTTGCAACCTCGCACTCAAATCAGGTCGTTTTCCCGAACCATTAAAAAAATCTATTATACATCCTATGTTTAAGAGTGGAGACAGAAGCAGTGTCAACAACTACAGACCTATTGCTGTGCTTCCTGCCCTATCCAAAATACTTGAGAAGATCATGAAAACTAGGTTCGTTGACTACTTAGAAAAGTTTAACATATTGTCACCCTCACAATGTGGCAGCATCTACACCGCCACATGCGAACAACGCATCACACTGACGTCACACAAATCCTGCATCGCGCAATCAAAGTTTACCGCGCAGCTAGCGTATATACAACTTCCCGACAACAATCAGCGGGCAGTTGCCCACCAGATACGACATCCGTCTGGTCGGAGGATCCTCCCTTTTCCAAGAGTATGAGTGAACTTTACACCCTGTTCCTCATATCTCTTCAACAATATGGTTTTCGAGCTGGCAAATCAACATCGGACGGTTCATGATCTGACTGACTATGTAGTCACAAAAATGGATGGGGGGCAGAAGGTCCTAGGTATCTTTTTAGACCTTGCCAAAGCTTTTGACACTGTTTCTGTACCCATTCTTATACACACAATGGAAAGAATAGGCATAAGGGTGACTTAACTGTATCTTTTTGAGGACTACTTGAGTGAGCGTACTCAGTTCGATAAGATCGATGACATCGTCAGCGAAGAGTGCACCGTCACCTATGGTGTGCCACAAAGTAGCGTACTCGGTCCGACTCTCTTTCTCATTTACATTAACGAGTTGGGTTTGCTCACCATCCGTATGGGTAAAATTATAATATTTGCCGATGACACTACCCTTCTCATCAGCGCTAACACATGGCATGAAGCTTACGCGCATGCTCAGACAGGCTTTGACGCTGTAATGAGTTGGTTACAAAGTAATGTTCTGACACTAAACGCGGTTAAAACAAAGTACATTGCATTTTCTCTTAAGTCCTACACGCACTCAACTCAAACGGCTCCATCTTATTCTACAGGGTGTAACGAAACCCTGTCCGATCCTGAAGGGTATTATTTGGTATCGTAGTGCGTACACAAATACGTAATCATTTAATGGATACGAGATAATTATTTTTCCCCAATGAAAACATTTAATTTAAAAAATTAAAAATAATCATACCAAAGGCAACACTGATCGCTCGACAGGGTTCACCAGAGTTCACCTACAGTTTCGTGTCAAAGAAGCCGCCTGAGCGCGGCGGTCCTTTGTCGCAAGCCGCCAAAGAAACGTAGGACTAAAGAAATCTACGTTTTGCCTACGCGTAGGTATCAGCTGATATTTTATTGTAGGCTTACGCACAATGACCCCGATTTCTGACCTTCTGTTTATCAAGAAACAATTATTATTGAGTTAATGTGATGTGCTTTTGGCAATGTACCCACTGTAGGTATCAGTTTATTAAAACATTTACTTGTTACATACCTCTATCTATCTAGAACATTAGTACACATTCGACACCTTTTTATTTTTGCACGTACTCTTCGCAGCGCACATGTGTACGATTTGAGTGACTCGAAAGCTTCCACAATCCGAGCTGTTACTTCGATTTCTGAATCACACATTCACTCACAAATAAAAATTAACATATTCAAATATTCCTGATTGGTATACGACATTGTTCGCGATACGATAGCGGCACGTGAAACGTACGGACATCCGATCGCAAGCTATCTCCACGTGCGACTGGCGAAGTGTCCAAACAAGTAGCGACCAGTCGGCTACATCAAAGGATCGAGGACTCGTTATGAGTACCTACAGCGCGGCTAATGCAGGGCGGTGTCCTTTGAAATAAAATAGGCAAAAAATCAAAGATTTCGCCGGCCGGTGGAGTGTTGTCAACTTATGAAAATTTACCATATTTAGTGTTACATTTCGCATGGTAACTAAAAATAAAAAAATCAATAGCTTTTGGTTTTTATGAGTTAGTTTTTATTAACTATTTTTTCTAGTACGTATGTTAAACCAGGAATACGCCTTTTTTGGATCGGACAGGGTTTTTGTTACATATTGTATAATTCCCTACTCCTGCTCTTACCAAAATGACAACACATGTGACTGCACCCGCCTACAAAAAGCAAATAGTGTGAAGTAGCTAGAAATTATATTGGATTTGAGATTTCCACTTGAGATTTCATGAACACATCAACACTCTCTGCAATAGGTTGCGTAAGCCAATATTTGTCTTTAAAACCCTACGACATGTCGCTGATGTCAAGCTGATGAAATCAATCTACTTTGCCCTCGCCCAGTCCCTTTTAACCTACTGTATAACATCTTGGGCTGGTGCACCTAAATCCACAATCATACAATTGGAGAGAGCGCAGAGAGCCATTTTCAAGGTAGTTTCTTTTCTACCTTTTTGATATCCCACAGCGCTCTTATATAAAGAGACTAAAGTCCTAACTGTACGTCAGCTGTTTGTTCTACAGACGGCCCTAAAACAGCATGGCCTCCTTACCTTCAACTCCTCACTGATACGACGTAAAAGACGTTTTGACCCAGTCAATCGCCATGGTAAACGACTTACTACTATGTTCTCCATACGTTTCTTCTGTTACCTTGGTCGTTTTCTCTACAATAAAATAAATAGGACGCTCTTGATTTCTGAACTCACCAAAATGAAGTGTAAAATAAGGGTTAGGAGCTGGCTCCAGGAATGAAGTTATGAAGCTACGGAAAACTGCTAGCCGCCCCGGTATAACTCACGTAACTACAATTTATATTTATACATATATATATATAAATATATATATATATATATTTTAATAACTAAGAAATAACAATGAGTAAGTAGTTACCATATTTATACACAAAACCATTCTGTGCTTTCAGACCTTAACCTTTCCTACCCTAATTCCTTACAAACGCCCACTCACAAACACACATACACGCACACAAACACACACGCTCAAATACTAACCCTAGAATAAGTAATAATCAATAGTGTAACCTTTTTTCTGGTTTTATTTAACTTACCGCATTTGTGTTCGAGTGCATAATCTAGAAGATCATAATCCAGAAATACAGGCCTTACGCGTAGCTTAGGCACCAGTCAACCACAGTATAATGGGGATGATGACAATTTATTTTTTTATCTCAATAAAATGTTTATTTGCAAATAGTGCAAATAGTAATACTATTTTCAAAAAGTGTAAAAGCTTAAAAACTGCCAAGTTATAAACGTTTTAAAGTAAGTGTTAGACTAGGACAGCACTATCGTAGAAGTGACGTCACGACTACGTAACTTTATACTAGCGCCGTACATTGTCCGTACCGCGCGACAAGGACAGGAATAATCCCCTCCAAAAACTTTTAAAGCTTGTATCTTCTTCATATTTTTATCGATTTAACAGATTTTTTCGATTTTCTTATTTTTACTATGCCTTCTTTGAAATTACATTATTTATACGACCATTTTTTATAGTAGTCATCATCCCAATTATAACTATTATGTATTGTTCTTGATCATTTGTAAATGTACTTATATATTGTGGTGAGACATAAAATAAATCATTATCTTATCTTATCTTATCTTATCTATTAATAGCGAGTAGAGAGTTTTCTTAAACATTGATAGTGGCATATTTTTTATACTATTGGGTATTTTATTATAAATTTTCGAAGACATAAAAAAAAACTCTTTTTCATCAAAGTGGTTCTGCATTTTATGTCGCACAATTGATTTATGTATTGAGAACGCCTTGGAGTCATTTTTACATCGGAAGTTTTTTGAAAGAGGTTAAAATTAATTTTAACAAACAAGGCAGTCTCGTAGATGTACATAGCTGGCATAATAAGTAGTTTTAAAGATTTGAAATGGGGTGCACAAGTTTCGGTAGTTTTTAAGCCACACATGGATCCAACACATCGTTTTTGTGCTTTAAAAACAGTCTCTCTTTCAGTAGATTGCCTCCAAAAAATTACACCAAACTTCAGAATTGATGCAACCAATTCGTGATATGCTATTAGAAGTGTCTGTGTATTAACTTTTTTTGACAGCTTAAACAGTGCATAAGCAGATTTATTTCATTTCAGACAAATTTCTATGATATTGCAGTTTGCATGTTAGTTTACTATCAATCGTTAGGTATATCTAAAAAAAGTTTGCTTGGAGAAGGTGTATCTACCACTATTCCATTGTAAAGTAAGAGTCTTCCGATTTTGCCTGGTGGGAAGCGCTACCTGGGGTTCTATCCACAGTCATTTCAAATGCTGTCACTGCGTCTTCAGGGTATAAGATGTCAATGCGAAGAAGTGTCACTTTTTTTGAGAATAAATAAAAATCGAGGTGCCAGGCTGCACCTCCCGTAGGCGATCGGCGGCGGCGATCTCTCGCGTCCGGCATTGGTCCAGGCCATGGTACAGAGCGAGAGGGAATGGAAAGCCGTCACTTCCTTCTGCGGATCAGTTCTGCTCGCAAAGGAGGAGGCGGAGCGCGTGAGGGAGAGAGCCTTGCGCCCTCACATCCCCAGTCGCAGGAGGCGCCCTGGGCGTCGGGAGTCGCCTGCAGATTCCCGGCCACCGTAGGTGCGGGCTTGTGGTCGGCGAGCAATGGGTAGCTCGACGTTCGGTAAGGACCAGGCCCGGTTCGACGGCACGTCGTGTTCCACGCGTGCCTCAAAGAGATGTCAGCACATAATGACGGGGTCCGATAGGGCCGATGCCTGCCAGGGTCGCGGGTTGTTCGAAAGAGATACCGTGGTCCTGGCATAGGCAAATGGAGGAACAAGGGTGGGTTTTAGTCAGTAAAGGTCTGACACGCCCGCCCGCTTCACCCAGAGCGGGAGAAGTCATTTGATTCATTTTCCTCAGGGTCGTGGGAAATTCGAAAGAGACACCGTGGCCCTGGTACAGGCAACTACTACCTACTTGACTCCCGCTCCATCCAGAGCGGGAGAAGTCATGTGATGATTTCCCACCCAAAAAAAAAATGTACATCAGAACGTTCGGCCAATCGAGGTAGGGAGCTGGCTGCTACTCCAGTTTTTTGTGACGATTTGGTGACTCACAAAGATGCCAGCCAAATAATTTGTGACAGTACAGTTCGAAAGTTAGAAGCATTTATGTATGGCCGAACGTCCTGATATCAGAACGTTCGGCCAACCTGAATCTCCATAACTGAGGACCTTAGAGAAACTGTTACTGAATAAGGATTTAGTGACGATTTGGTGACAAACAACCACTACTTTACTTTTACTCGTAATGCCACCGGTTAAAAGTAAAATGACCTTTAGCTCCCGGAATATCAGGACGTTCGGCCAACCTGATCTCCAAAACTGAGGACCTGAGGGAAACCATTAATGAATAAAGATTTAGTGACGGCACTGAAACGAATTTATATTGCTTTAGTTTTTTTTGTGACAACACCCCATTCAATTGTAAATTAAAAAATAAACAATTAACCTCAAAACATTGGGATTATCGATTCCTTCACAACGAAGAATAATAGAAGAACCATTAATGAATAAAGATTTAGTGACTGCCCTGAAACCAGTTTGTAATGCTTCAGGTTTTTTTGTGACGACCCCATTTATTAGTAAATTGAAAATTAAACATTTAACCTCAAAACATTGGGATTATCGATTCCTTCACAATGAAGAAGCCTAGAGGAACCGCTGCTTTTTAAAGTCGGTTATAAAGATGCCTCAAAGAATCTTCAGTTTTTCTTCAAAAGGTTCGGGAGAGAACTGAGTGAGAACTTGAATGAGATGAGACCTCTAGAGAGAAACCCAGAACCAAATATTCCAACACCCAAGTCCAGACTGCTGAACTCCAGAACAGCATCTACATACGAAACTACTTTATTTCCGACAATGTTAATAAAAAAATCAATTTGGTTCAAAAATTTAGTATTAATAAACGAATGTGACCAATTCTTGTAGGTGGGTGAGCAGGGGTTTAAATAGGGACCCCTGAGGCTGCGACACTATGGTTGTCGCCGCGTCGTATGCGCGTTGGATGCAAACGGTGATCTCTTCTGCCAGTCCGTCAACATCCGCTCCGGTGACGATGGGCCAAGTCGGTGTGGTGGTCTCAATCTCTTCCTGAAACTTGTTCCAGTCAGTTTTTCGACGTGGCGCTGGAGGAGAGAGGTGGGGTAGGCATTTCCGATAAGACGACGAGAACAGGTTGGTGGTCCGACCGCATCACGTCGTCTATCAACTGTTGGGTGATCTGGCTTTCGCGGTGTTGCTATTCCACGCCGGGTGCTTGCAGTTCATGTCGCCGGCGAGGACTGTCTGGTGCGGCGACCGATGCAGGAGCGCCTGCAGCTACGCTTTGTCTGACGGTGCTGCGGGCGGGCTGTAGCACGCGTAGATATCGATGTCCTCGCGAGCCAAGTGCAGCTGGACACCCAGCGCGTAAAATGAGGCTAATGACGTCAGAGGGAGAGCTTGATGTACGACTCTTCGCTTCACCAAAACCGCCAGACCACGGTATATGATGCCGAGTGCAGACTTCTCATCCTTCCTGTAGAGCAGGTATCCTGGGAACCTGATTTGGTCCGCTGTTCCCAAGAGAGTTTCGCTAATGAGCGCCACGTCGATCTTCTGCTCCTTGAGGAGGATTCGCAAGGGGGCGACCTCGCTCCGGAGGCCGCGTGCATTCCAGTGTGGAATCCTCAACGGCCTAGCCATGGTATAGCTTGAGCAGAGCGGCCAGGCCATCGAGGATAACTAACTCCGCCTCTTGCGCCTGTCAGATGGCCTTGATTAGGTCCAGCAGCAGTTGGATGGCGTAGGCAGTAAATTCCTTCTGGCGCTCTTGTTTTAAGGCGCCAGTCTGTGGTGGTGCGCGAGGCCGCTGTTGGTCGCGGGTGGTGTTGGATCCCAATGCGCCTTGCTTAAACGCCGTCTCTGGGGCGGCTCTTGCGGTTTCTGGGCGGGGCTTTGCTGTCTGTTGGCCCTTCTTTTTGCTGGCGCCAGCAGCAGCGCCAGTGGAGTGCGTCGTCGCCTGCGCCATGGTAGGAGCAAGGTCCGGTTGTATAGGCTGCTTGGCTGTCGGCTGAGACTTCTTCCTTTTCTTGCCCCCGCGCTTGTTTTTCCTCCGCCCCGAGGAGGGGGCTTCCCGGTTTGTGGGCTCGTTAGCTGCCGCCATCAGCGACGCACTAGGGGCCTCGTGGTCCTATGTGCTGGGCCTCTGGGTGGCGTCCGCTGACCGGCGTTGTTGACGCGAGATGGCGATAGTGCCCACCCGCTTGTTTTGTATCTCCTGCTGGAATACGGGGCATCTTGTATTACACGCCGGGTGTTCTCCTGCGCAGTTGGCGCAGGTGGCCGGCTCCGGTCTTGGGCGCGGGCAATCCCGGGCGGCGTGCTCATCCCCGCATCTCACGCAAGCGAGCGGGCGGTGGCAGTGATGTGAGTTTGCCGGAACTGTTGGCATCGATGGCACGGGCCCACGCTTGCCCCTCGATACCTCGATCCTGACACCACACATGTATAGGAACGCCGTGGTTTCGAAGATCAGAAATGCGTGAAATATGCAGCCGGGCCTCCCTTCGCGCACCTTTATGTGGCGCACGTACTCCGGCTGATATCCCAGCAGTTGGAGTTCTTATTCTATTTCGGCGGGGTCGGTGTCCGCCGGAAGCCCCCTGATCGTCACCTTCAGGCTGCGCTCCAGCGGCAATGAGTAAGCGAACCAGGATAGACCGCTAGTCTTCTCCAGGCCAGTGAGGTACCTCTGGACGACCCGGTACTCGTCTGCACTCTCAGGCAAGAATCGAATTCCGCCCTAGTAGGGGCGGGCATTCGGTGGGTGGCCCAGTTTAGCACCTAAGGCTTTAAAATGGGTCGCCCAGTCAGGCAGCCTCTCCACTACAAGCGGAGGGTAGCGTGGCTTCTTCTTGCTTGTGGCTGAGCTTATGCCTTGTGCGGGGGCTGCAGCGGAAGATGTCGGGTCCGGGGTGGAGTCAGATCAAGTGGGTTGCGGCGATTGGCGCGCTGCTTCGGCAAACGCCGGCGACCCGGCCCCGCCTTGACCGCATAGTTCACGCTGCGTGAGTGGGGGTTCGGTACAATGCCGCTTTGCTTCTTTAGCGGCCTCGTCATCAAAGCTTCTTCTTGGTCGGCGCTGGGATATGGCGTCGAGCTGAGTCTTGAAACCGAGGCGCTCCATTTCCGACGGACTGGTTCGCGCGGGCTTATCTCCAGACACGTCTCGGCGACCAGCCGCTGAAGACCCCGACGCTATCGAGATGTCAGACCCCTCTCTTGATGAGCATGCTGATAGTATCGTAGGTGAGTCCTGGGCAGAGCTTCTCGGTGGGGGCGGCGGCTGTTTGTACGTCACGCAAGCTGTTGACACTTCCATCGGTGTCGGGTCCGCCAGCAAGCAGCGGGGTGTGAGTGACGCGGAGGATAAGCCACGGGTGAATCCCAATATTGTATTAATAAACGAATTTGCTCTGCGCCATCTATAGATTACTTACACCACTGTAAGACTCGCTCTGCAGACAAATTATATTATTTACATTATCATCACTTTATATTTGAAATTCTTTTAGTGCCACTGATCAACCACCAACATAAAGCCATTTTTATAAAATTATTTGTTGTAATCATCAACATTCTGTACCTTCATTTCTAAATAACACAGTTACCTTTACGACGGGTTATACAATATTGAACATCATAATATAACATCACGCCTGTAATCCCAGAAGGGTTAGACAGAGATGTACCTATAGTACACCCACAGTCACGCCAGTTTAGCTTCAGTCCCATGTAATAGGGGGCGAGCCTATTGCCATCAACCGGGCACAAATCCAGACTACAAAATATTTGAACCATATTAGTTTCGTACTCTTTACGTGAAATTTGATCTAACAGACAAAAATGATAGAAATGGCATCTGTTGGTTACCCTATAACACCCCAACGATTTTTTCAAAAATAGTTTTAATGTATTGAAACGCCTCGTCTACTGATTTATTATATGTTTAAAGTTAATATATCTATGTAGCTGTTTATATAATAATAAAAAAAATGTTTTTGTTTTTGTTTCGATGAATGAACGTAAACGAAGTAAAAGGAGTTTGTAAGGATCGTAGCAGGCCCCATGGTGTATAGGCGCGACTTTATGTTTTTATCGAACTGTTTGTTACATCAGTCGTTTTGTATAAACGTCTCCCTGGGCTGGCACCTACCGTCAAGGTGGCAGGTGACCGCCACTCATCTATTAATACACATGCACGCTCAATGGGGGATTTATAGCCTTCATTACCGCAGCCGTTGTTACAGCAAATTGCGAGATTGAGCCCTGCCGTCAACGGCTGCTTAACTCTTGTTAGCTAGTTAGTTATCAGTAGCACTCTTGAGTAATATATTCAACTAAGTATATACAGTCTATTATTTCAGGAAAACATCGTCAGGAAATTTGGACAAATAAATAATTTAAGTCAGAAATCGCCTACTCCTGTACAGATGATTGAAATAGGGGATTTTATATGGACTTTGGCAATGGCACGTCTTATTAAAAAAACACAACACCACACCACATTACTTTTGTTCGGGTTTATTTTGGTGGTTATTTAGGAAACCTCTATGAAGCCATTATTTTTATGTTTAGCTGTGCTTAAAACCTTAAGCCCTCGGATAATAGCTTAAATGTAAATTAAATTGTGTTTTTATCACCTTATGTATAATAATGTACCTACTTGGAATTATTTCTTCTTCTTTTTTTTATTCTATTTGGAATGATTTGGATATTCTACCTATAAGTTCAATTACCTTTACAACAGCGGCGAGTTTGAATAAAGAGCCCTGACTGATCGCTCATGAAATAACAGGATGCTTGTCATTTGTTTTTATTACTTACCGATCGTAATAAACTATAATTTTAATGAGCATTTTGACGAGCATCAAGATGCGCGGTCATAAACGACAGTGTTTATATTTCGACAGAGCCGTTTGTAATTAATAAATTAAAGACATCCAGTCCTTGTAATATGTATATATGATATAAAGCAATATAGCCAATGAATATTATATCATGGTGATTGAAAGTCCATTGAGGCGCAAAGAAAATGGCCAGATTTAGAAATATAGTTATTTTCATGTTGAAATCAGGAAGTTGATTTAATGAAAAAGTTAGTATCGTAGCAATTGCAAAGTTTGATTTCTTCAAGACAATCTTTGATGGTACGTTTTGTCCGCGAAAATATAGGCTATGAAGAATTGCTTCACAGAATTAGGTATAGACATACATGTACCTAACTGATTTTGCAAATCATTTATATAATGCGACTCCTCAATTACCAAAAGTAATCGTGTACAACGACTGCACTTATTTAGATTTCGAAAAGAGTATCTTTTTGTTTCATAGGCTTGCGACAATTATATTGCTTGATAAAAACACTTCCTTCGTTTTTAGTAACCCTCGATTGCTTTATCAGGGACAATACTTTTCTAATCGTGTAAATAGGTAATGACGCTAATAATGAGGATCATCTCATAAATGAGTTAGATATTGATTTTCATCTCATGCATGGCTGGCATTCCGATCACATGCCATTTCATCACCAATTCGGCATTGGACATTCAATCTATAGGACTATAGATACCTATTACTGTAGTAACGGCGGCTGTCGGAGTAACGGCAATCTTATGGGGTCCGCCCTTTACAATGAAAACGTTTTGCTAAGAATATTGCAATGTGTCGTGATGCTAGTGCCTAATGTTGTTCGGCGTAATGAGCTTCCGCTGCCGCTCCTGCAGTGGAGAACCTCAAGTGGCGTAAATATCAAAACCGCGTCGGGCTCATCTCCGATTTAAAGAAATCACCAAACGGTTGCTGAACACTTCCCGTGACCTAAGTGCTGATTATTACCTTAGTCAGAGGCTAAGAGCATTGCCATGGCAAGTCATTTGGATGCGCAAAATCAGTCGACAGCGATAGGCAGGAATCTTTAAATGCCTAATTTCAGTTTATTATAAGAGACCCGCCCTGCTTCGCACCGTTGCATTATAGTGATGTGGCGACATGTCAAAACATCGACATATCTGAGCTATAATGGGTGTAAACAGACGCTATAAAAAAAATGAACTGTACCTGGGAAACTTCTGGTTACGGAAACATGAAAGGTCAACTTCCAACTATTTTTACTTTTTTTCAAAACGAAAACAATGTTTCTAAGTTCTAAGTTAACTTTATTATTATTTATTTAAGGGGTAGGCCTTTAGGGCATACAGACGTAGGAATATGTTTTAAACGATAAAATAAGAGTTGAAACTTTTTGTGATTGTTGTGAATGCTTTTTGTTTTTAGAAAACCATATTTCTGACTTCAACATACAAATGGCTATATCTCAAAAAAATGGGCCCATGCATGTTATAGGCTATATTGTACCAAAATTACAGCAAAGGCTTTTTTCTAACATTTTGTACGGGGTCCTTTAATTCGGCGAAAAAGTACGGTAAGTTTTTACTTATTTTATTTTGGTTATCTTCATCTAAACCACTCATATGTTCTACCAAATTAAAGCATGCCCTTTCTCAGGTCAGGTCTGAAGGAGGCTTCGCGATCACTCCATTGGCCTTTTATCTAAACAGAATCAATATAAGTCATATAATATGCTGCAAAGTGGAGACATCAATGTAGATGGGTATTTGGAAAATATGTGTTTTTGTAATAGTGATAGTTTTGTATCTCACCAGGGGTTCCGACCCCGAGAGCCCCTTGGCAATAAGTGCTACGACCATGAAGCAAGTCTTTTATTATTACATCAATGTCACACTACCGACGACAGACCTACAAGAGAGATAACCGTCAAGTATATTTAGCGATGATTATCGACGAGTAGGCGTTAAGTAGGTAGCTGTTTTTTGTTTCCAAACCAAAATATTACAATATTTATAGATGTTTCTCGTAAACGTTTCACAGGTTATTGATTATACATGTTTCGGTTTCCGTAGTAAACAAGGAGCCCTTAGTTTCGCCATGTCCGTCCGTCCGTATGTCCGTAGTTTAGCTCAGAGACTCAGTTCATAGAAAGCTGTAATTTGGCATTGATATATATAAAACGTAACACGTACTGTGTGTTTTTTTTTCTCGTCTATCCTCATGGGATGTGGGGTGTCGTTGGAAAGTACGTTAAAAAGATTGCCCGTGAGTGAAAACCATTTTTTCTATTCAGCGATCCGTTTCCAAAATATTAATATTTAAAGTGCGAATTTTTCTTATAGTCACCTGTGCCCCCACTTGCCAGCTAAATGGCTGTTTTAGGATATGTGAAAAAAACACGGCTGTAGTGTATATAACGAAGTTAAAAGTAAAACTATCACAGCTGAGTAGGCTTTACATGTTAACGAGTAATAGTCGACCAACTTACATTTGAAGTTGGAATATATGGGAGAACTTGTTTTTGAACTACAATATTTAGTTTGTTCTTGGGATAAATTTATCCAACTACGGAACCCTTCATTGTGCGTGGTGCGTGGTGGCACGCACTTGGCCTGTTTTTAGCATAAGCATAATATTCCAACTGTTGGGACTCAGGCCTCCTGAGAGGGAGGGAGTGGACCGTATTTCACCATGCGGGCCCAGTGCGGGTTGGTGGATGTCACATGTCTTCGAATTTTTGGTTCTTGGACAAGCCGGTTTCCTCACGATGTTTTCCTTCAGCGTTTTGAGAGCAGTGGTGATGATATAAGTTAACACAAAGTAAAGACTCTGTCTGGGTTCGAACCTACGACCTACAACTCGTAAGTCGCGGCCATAACCACTGCTGTGGCCGGTTTTTACTAACTGCCTCAACGGCCAGTTTAATCTGATCGAATCTGTAAAACATAATTTAAATGATAGGTAATACATATTTTCCTGTTTCGCATAAGGCGGGAGGCAACGCCCGGGTGTCACCGTTGTGTGGATCGCCCGGAGGACACGGTGGAGCATACGGTGGAGGTATGCCCAGCTTGGGCGAAGCACCGCAGTGTCCTCGCGGAGGAGGGGGCAGAGCGCGTGAGGGAGAGAGCCTTGCGCCCTCGCGCACCCACTAGCCGCCGCAGGAGACGCCCTGTGCGTCGGGAGTCGCCTGCAGATTCCCGGCCACCGTAGGCGCGGGCTTGCTGACGGCGAGTAATGGGTAGCTCGCCGTCCGGTAAGGGCCAGGCCCGGGTCGACGGCGCGTCGTGTTCCACGCGCGCCTCAAAGAGATGTCAGCACAAAGTGACGGGGCCCGATAGGGCCGACGCCTCAGGGTCGCGGGTAATTCTAAAGAGAAAACCGTGGCCCTGGCACAGGCAACTGAAGGAACACAGTGTCAGACTTTTACTGACTAAAACCCACCCGGTTTTAGTAAGTAAAAGTCTGACACGCCCTCCCGCTCCACCCAGAGCGGGAGAAGTCATTTGATGATTTCCCACCCAAAAAAAAATAAAAATAAAGGTAATACATATTTGTAATAATATCATTTAATACATATTTAAAATATAGAGAACTTGTCTTGTCGGCTTAAGCACATTTTTGCACATTATTTACCTGTTTTACAACTTTAAAAACACGTCATACGTTAAGGAAAATGATCATGTTATTGTAACGTTTCAAACACGTCGTAATCTGGTTGTGCAAAGTGCGTAAATGTTTGCATGTACGCTTCAATTAAGCAATGACGTTCCATAAAAGCAATCAATGTGCATACTTATCTCCTTTAACGAGCAATTGATTGAATTACTTGCTCGAATGCTCGTTAATTAATAGACTTATTCACGTAATTATGGAATCGTTTCAATACAATAGAATGTTCAGCATCCAACATTCAATCAGCCAGTAAAAAGTTGAATACTTACTCATGGACGCAAGTTACATGAAAAAGTTAATGTACTCCGCGATGACGCCATTTATTACGTCAGAAGCAAAGCACAATCTAGTATCAATTATAGAAATGCTAAAACATTGCATTGTGTTAACTGATCAAAGAGATGTTTCCGTAATCTAAACATCGAAGCTCACAGAAGGATATGGAAAACAAGGCAATTAAACTTGAAAATTAATAAACGTTTTTCATTATTATTTATTATTAAATTCAACGTTTTTAGAAGAAATTATTTAGTGACGTAGTTAAGTAGGTGTTCGTCATCGAATTTCTTCGCAGTAAATGACAAGGGATAATAAAAACACAAGCAGTTATAACACATTGTTTGGCAACATGATCAAAGCTAAGCGGGTCCGTCTCAGTTATGCTCTGATCGGCTTTTTAAACAAGTGCTCCTTACCGAGCTGCAAGTACCCACGCTGGAGAAATTCCTTAAAAAAACAATATGCCAGTAATAGGCACGTACCTACTTCCCGGTGGACAGTGTTCTGCGGTAAAAATAAAACAATGTAAGCTTTCAGGAATAGCCGCGGTCGGAAATAGCGAGTGCGGACGGTGACGTGTCCTTGGCGGCGACTGGGGCGCACTGCCCGAAATATGTCATTAGCAGAGCGTCATGTCGCCGGGTGAATGTTGGAAACGCATCTAAGGCCTTCCGCACATCACCAGCACCGTCACTTTATGTAAGTAATATAGACCTTTTCTGATAAAGTGGCGAGCAAATTTTTTAAGTTGCAAATGCGATGAAAATAGAAAACATTTTAAAATGCATTGACTTCAACTACAGAAGAATATGCCACAGTTTGTAGCATATTCTGGCATACTCGCCTGCTTGTTTTCTCAGAAACTAGACTACTTTATCTCAGTAATTCAAAGTGACAAGTGACAGAACGGTTCTAGAAGTTTTTAGTTTTCAATTTCCTGAAAATGGAGTCGAACACTTTATTGCAGCGGTTGGAGACTTGGGCAACCGCGAAAAAACTCGTTCTAGAATTGATGCCAGCCATTTAATTTTAAATCTACGTATATAAGAGTCACATCAAACTCACCACGACCCTGAGTAGTTCACATAGGCACGGCACCTGCTCGCCATATATATCAAAGGTTGTCGCAACACTATCGAGTGTTTCTCAGACTTCGTGAAATGTACACTCATTGTTTGGCAACGACGCGACGCGGAAAATATGTACGCCAACATGTTGTTAAATTGATGGGATTCAGGTTGATTGCTGGTTTGGACGCTAAAATTAGCAAATATACATGTGAAACCGTCAAGTGTTGCATGCACTGATTTGTGGCATCAATCACGGCCATCACGGTCGTGCACGTTTCGTTTAATACCTCGGATCTAGAGCTGGCGCGATTTTTCGCACCAACTAAAGTTTTATTGAACATATACCTGGTTATTACAGCTTAGGTGTTTATTATTGTTGGAAAAACTAATGAAAACTGTGCTGTATTTTCACGACGGTTTCCCGAATAGATTGTATGATTTAATGGCTATGTCATCGGCTTCCAGGCTGTGGGCCAGCCAATAATCGTAAGATGTGCTCCATTGGAGCTTACAAACTGTTAATAATTTACTGCCTCGTCGTATATCAAGCAGACTACCAGGTGCCAGTTCCTACCTACAGTACCCACTGTTTCTTTAAAACGCCACCCACAAATCAGGCCTTTCCAAAGACAAAGTTCTAAGCGAGTAGATTTACCGACAATTACATTACATGTGAAAATAATATTTTCGCATCACTACACGTGTGCTACAGCTCACGTTTCCCGACACAGTTGACAGTGTACACGTTTATGGTGAATATTAATACTTAGTTGATAATTCACAGATGATAATTCGAATATAAGTGAACAGACGACCCTGGCCCTCCGCAAGGCGACGTCTCGGGCTAACGCTAGGAATTAGGAAGTGCGTAGAACATGGCAGGCAGTTGGTGCGTGATCAAAACAAATATAAACCGTCGGGCGGTCGGGCGGGAGCTGTCACCCGCCGCCCGCGCCGGTCACAGCCGCCACTAGGTACCCGGGACCACTCAACACAAGGAACACCAATAAAATAACCACGGAAAGAGGGTATATTAAAATTAAATAAACTTTTACGAAACTACCTTCGGCAATGTTTTTTTTTTCAATGTGTTTTTAACAGTTTTGTGATATAAATTCTAAGGGGCAATTCCCGTAATTTTAAGTCACAGTCTGATCTGTCTCAATCTGCCACAAATACATCAAAGTTTTGACAAGTCTTTGAGTTGAGATTGAGACTAGATTTTGAACGTTTTTAATTACGGGAATTATTGGTCTTCTGATTCCAAGGTTAGGTACGTCTAGTCTAGGGTCAATAATTTCGTACTAGACAGAATTAAGGCTTTCTTATACCGTACATTTAAAAGCAGACACTAAAATAGTTTATCTAGTTTATTGTCTTGACTTGCCTATACCTATGTTGTCTCTCCTGAAAAAGGTTAAGACTGCTATGCTGTTTTCAAACTTTCCCGGGTTCCGTTTAAGATATTAATAAAAACCTAGAAATTTATATCGGACACGACGATGTGCTTATTGTTCAGTGACATTGTGCATCTTAATGAAATAATTTACTGGCTATTTTATTTACGACTTCAGCTAGTTATATCTTTAAAACATGCTCGCGTCGGATTTAAACGTAAGACTTTCTACTATTGCAACAGCAGGTTTTGAACGAGTTCCACAAATACCTGAAGATGATTTATTGCAGGTGCAGGCGATCGTTAAACCCGAACAAAAATATTCCTAGATTACCTACATTTATTTTACGCATCAATAAAACAATACGATATTGCAGCCCAAACGTAATAAAAATCAGCGTCAGTCATCTCTGCTATATCGGAGTAGTGCGGCCCACGCGCAGGCCAAATGAAAATATACTCGGCGACGCCGGCTGCCAAAGAAATTAAATAGAGTAGATTTTTCAGTTGGACAGACACGCGATGAACAATGGGTCTCGGTTACAAGGGAAGAACAGTCGCGACCAGTTGCGCCCGAGCATTCCTAGGGCTGCCAGGCAACGTTTTTTCAATGGTTTGTAGGTACTTATAGAATAAAATTCTAGTCTACATTATTTAAGCAGAGCCGCTAAGCCGAATTAGTATAAAAGCAGCATGAAATTCTGAATATTAAAAAGCTATTTCACGGACTCATACTAGCTGGTAACGGAAGCAGTTATAGCCGCTCAATTACGAGTAATAGGTAGGTATATGATTGTGTTCACTTTGCATAATATCAACAACGTTATGTTGTTCGACGTAGCAGCGTAAGTGGTAGTACAACGTGGACGTCACGACAAACAAACTTCATGTTTTCACAAACATCTGGCCAAATGTTTTCAGTCCTGCTTTAGTTTTGACTGGCAATAAATTATCTTGTTTTACAGTAATTTCTTACTTCGCCGAAGTAAGATTTTATGTTTTAGACTCATTTGAGTGTTCCCCTCTACGATTTTTTTTTTTTTTGATATGGCATCTCGTAGTTGACCTTGAGAGGTCGTGACTACTTAACCGGAATATCCTGTGGCTGCCTTAAGCGGACTCAAAGCCTCCAGCCAGGGGCGTAAAACTACTTACATTACTAAGCGAACGCTCGCTAAGGGCACCCCCTGTGGGGTACGGACCTCGGCTTAGGGCGTCGCTGACGGGAGGACAGCAAGATGGGACAGGCTGGATCTGGATTATATTATTATTATCAGGGGAGTTTAAAGCTACAGGCTCAGCTACGGCGCGGGCTGGCACTTCGTCGAGCAAGGGTCGGGGGGGACAATTACGTCGGGATCTTCGCGAGGAACCTCGGCGGCGAGGTCGGAATGTCGGTCTGTGTTTGTGCACTGTACTGGTGGCCCTACTGCTCTCCTGAATGAGAGTTATGTGGTCATCGGGATCGGTGAGGACATGCTTGGGACGGCGGACATGACTAATGGAGGAGGGAATATAGCTAGCGGCCTTGACAACCAGAGTGTTGCGGTGATTCGCGGCGGTCTCGAAGAAACGCTTTGAAATGCGTTTCATGAACTGGCGGATAGTGGGAATCTTTAGGTCAACGAGAAGGATCTCGTTGCGAACGTACCAGGGGGAGCCTGTCATCCTACGGAGGAACTTGTTCTGGAGGGTCTGCATTCTATTGAAGCGATAGGGCTTGGCGTGTGCAAAGACTGCACTGGCATATGTCATGATCGGGCGGATGCACGCTGTGTAGATACGCATTTTGCACTTTAGTGACAATTTGCTACGTGCATTTAGGACAAAGTGAAGTCTACCTAGAGCGAAGGCGGCGCGCGAACGAGCCGCCTTAATGTGCTCTGAAAAAGAGAGGTGCTCATCGAGTACTACACCCAGATATTTGGCTCGCTTCTCCCAAGGGATCGGCTTGCCGAACATGGTGATCGGTCGAGACGAAATTCTTATTTTTTTTGGGAATGGCATCTCGCAGGTCAACCTATGAGGTTGTCGTCCGCTTAGACGGACTTGCCTGTGGTTGCCCTAATAAATTAAAGCCTCCAGCCAGGACTTAAACTTATGTACTAACTTAAAAACTAAGCGACAACGCTAAGGGCACTCCCTGTGGGTTACGAACCTCGGCTTAGGGCGTCGCTGGAAGAGGGCAGCAAGGGACTAGCTGGATCAGGATTTGAGTGATTTAGGGACGAATTTAAAGCTACAGGCTCAGCGGCGCGGGCTGGCTCGAGCAAGGGTCGGGAGGGGCGTGGATTTGGGCGTCGCGGCGGGCCTCGGCGGCGAGGACGGTAGGACGGCGATCGGGTTTTGGGCTTATGTAGTGTGCTGGTGGCCTTACTACTCTCCTGGAGGAGGGTAGTGGCGTCGTCGGGGGCGAACGAAATTCTTTAGTAAAAGGAGAAAGATTTATACGTTTTGAAGGAGAGCTTTTAACGGATTCCAGGCAACCCAACCAAACCGCGGAGAATCTTAACATCGCGATTCAGAAAACGACCCGTTATGCACAGAGCCATCTGTTGGGTATTACTGTTACCACTTAACAGATTTTTCTATGGTACCAATTTGGTTTTTATATTTCATGATCCTGGTAGCCTGGTACCTACGTTTCGTAAGCAATACAGCCCTAATCAAATGAAAACAAACTCAAACTCTCAAACTCAAATAATTTATTTCAATTAAACCATTAACAGGCACTTTTGAATTGTCTAGGAGTCGGTCAGTCAGAAAAATGAAGCTAGTTGCCCATTCCAAAGTGCAGTAGGTACCTATGGAGAAGAACAAGCAAGAAACTCCATGGACACTCTTTTAAATAATTTTGTTGTTACAAATATATTAGTTACATCGATTAATGTTGACACTATATAAGTGAGAATGATGTAAAAAACCGTACACGTTAAAAGCGTCCAGAGTGCAGCAAAACATAATTAAAAACAATCCAAACAATTACTTATTAAAATAAGCCGTGGCAGCTAAGAGATGACCAGTCCCAACTGACGGCGCCCCTTCACGAACATGACGCATGGATCAGCACCATTCAGCTCATCCATTTTGAAGGGAGCTAAATGATCCGACACACGCGCCACCGTCAGCGAGACATTTGAGTGAGCTATCAGCCGCCAGGGCACATTCAAGTCAATCTATGACATTACCCGGTAAATGGTAGCTCTATAGTACAAAGTACTCAAATCTGTGCAATGCATCTATATAATAAAAAGGAGATTGAGTTTATAAAATACAAATATATTCTTACAATCTTCAGCAGCTTCAACAGTATTTCAAATGTCAATTAATTAGTTGTGGTGTGGAGCAGGACCAGCATTAAGCCAGGCATTTTTATCAGTTATGTAATCCCCTATCCTATAATATGCCTGCCTGCATAGTGTGCGTTTGACAAAAGATTTGAATTTCGTCTCATTCAGTTGAAGAATGTGGGGAGGTAGTTTATTATAACATTTTAGACAGTACCCCATCAAAGATGAGTCTACTTTAGCCGGTCTGAAACCTAATAGGTCCCGATTTCTAGTACTATAATTATGTCTTTCACCTCTTTTACTGTGTAGATGTAATTTTTTTTCCGTAAATGATGTTTTCATAGATGTATTGACAAGGTACCGTCATGATGTTAATATCCTTAAACAATTCCCTTAGAGAAACGCGCCTGCGGAGATTATATGTGGCTCTGATGGCTCTTTTCTGCAGAATAAAAATAGACTCGATGTCTGCAGCCCGTCCCCAAAGTAAAATACCGTAAGACATGATACTATGAAAGTAACTAAAATAGACCAGCCTCGCGGTGTCTACATCAGTAAATTGACGGATTTTTCTGACAGCGTAAGCTGCTGAACTTAGCCGTCCTGCAAGAGATGTTAAATGAGGACCCCATTGTAGCCTTGAGTCAAGCGTGATCCCCAAGAAAACCGTTTTATCGACGAATTCTAGTTTCTCTTGATTCAATACTAGCTCACAATCACTACTCTTGACGTTTGGTAAAGAAAATCTTATACGCTTAGTTTTATTTCCATTTGGTACTAAATTATTAGCAGTGAACCAATTTTGGACCACCAGTAGGGCGTTATTTACGTCGTCAAAATTTGAAGCACGTCTGTCTACCTTAAAAATTAAGGAAGTGTCGTCAGCAAATAACACCATTTGTGGTTGATTTATTAATAAATGGAGTAGGTCATTAACATATACTAAAAAGAGGAAAGGACCCAATATCGAGCCTTGTGGAACACCCATTTTTACTTCTAAACCAAGTGAATTGACACCATTTATTTGAACTTGCTGTTGTCTATCATTTAAATAAGATTTTACTAAACTGAGCGCAAGTTTTCCGTGTCCGTAATGTTTAAGTTTCAAAAGCAGGGTTTCGTGATCGACGCAATCAAATGCCTTGGAGAGGTCACAAAAGATTCCTATGGCGTCTTGAGCCTCTTCTCACGCGTTAAAAATATGTTTTAATTAGGTTACACCAGCGTCGGTCGTACAACGCCCTTTGGTGAAACCATACTGTTGCAGGTCCACTTTGACTGTTTTAGAATTGCACATGTCCACTAACTTATTGCAGCAAGGATGTGCTCCTGAATTTGTTTATCAGACCTTACATACTTAGTATACAGTGAATGAATTGACGCTTTCAGTATCTGAATTTCAGACTGCAAGTGTTTAATATCAATCTCATTAATGTTTTTACTATCTTCTAATTTAATTTAAACCAGCGGGGTAATTGCGTAACACACTAATAGTAGGAATGGCATTCATTTTAACAGTTCAACAACGTTCATTGCGTTATTTACGTCGTTGAGCAGACAACTTTTTCGAACATTTATGAAGCAATGGATTAGCAATATCCTTCAAAATGATGAAGATTGTGATTAATAGTGTGTTACGCAAAACTAGGTATATTTATTCCAGGGACAAATTTGTATCTTATTCGTGATAATGACTGTCATCGCCAGTACAGCCACAGTCGATATTTTAAAATACTTGTGGCCATTTGCCCATCAACAGTTCAATGCTGCGAGCCGTTCATTAATTAATGTAATTTATTTAGTTTTTAATGAGAAATTTAAATTATTACACTCACAACTTTTTAAGGGGAAATTCTCTCGTTAAAAGGTGAGTGGGAGAAATGTTTTTCGACAACATAATTGACAGAAAGCAAGAAAAAGTTCTTTGAATACAGCGAAACAGTTTCTTTACCTTTACAATACTACACTGGCCTTCAAAACTTAGTATCACACTTTTAAAATTAATTTTCAAAGTACACAAGATATATTTTCGAAAAAAGGATTAAGTACAAAAAGATTTTTTTAACTTTTTTTTTTGTCGCTAACCTTTTTTTAAGGAATGGCTAAAAAATAAACAAAAACACTCATTTCCAATGGTTCATGATTCTTTCACCTAAAGAATGTGCAAGAATAATGGCTTCTCTGGAACTAGGTTTCAGTATGCATCGTACTGTAAGAGTGGTGGTGGGTGTAAAATTAAGAACTGCCCGGCAGGTGAAGCGAAGGTCCGAAGAAACTGGAAACCATTTGAGGAGACCTATTAACGGCAGACTCAGGTGCACTAGTACCTTAGAAGACCGCTATATCGTCTCCACTGTGTTGAGAAATCGCCACCTCAATGCAGTTGAAGTCCACCAACAGCTTCTTCAGACTCGAAGAGACTACAATTGTGATAGTGCACTGAGAAGAAGAGTTGCTGAAGCAACCCTGAAGCACCAAAGGCCAGCAAGTGGCCCCGAACTCGAGAGAGGGCATCGAATAGCAAGACTACGTACACATACAGTGCAAGCCCGTGAACACATACAGTAGACTGAAGAAGAATGGGCAAGAGTTTTGTTCCCTAATGAGTAATTCTCACTATTCACTTCCAATGGAAGTCGAAGAGTGTACAGGCGACCTGATGAGCCATATATTCAAGGCTGCTTCACAGAAAGAGGCAAATACGGCGGAGGCTCTGTACACGAATGGGCTGGCATCTCTTCAGAAGGTCGTACAGAGCTAGTAGTGGCCATAGAATATGTCACCCTGACAGTGGAATGAAATGCTCAAGAGATCCTTAATGAGTACGCATAACATATTTAGTAAATATGGGTCGATACTGATGCAGGTTCGTACAAGAGTACATTCAAGAGGTCGGTATCAACTTGATGGCTTGGCCATCAAAAAGTCCTGATCTCATCCCGATCTAGCACGCCTGGGATGAGCTCAGGAGGCTGGTCAGAAATCGCAAACCATCTCCTATGACCCTCAGGGCCCTAGAACTGGCCATGACGGAAGAATGGGAGAATATTTCTCAAAATCGCCTCCGAAATATCGTCTTTAGTATGCCAAACCGGCTAGAAGCTGTAATCAGAGCCCGAGAAGGGAATGCCGGTTATTAAAATGTAAAGCGTAAAACATACTTATAAAAATGTTGTTTGACTTTTTTGCTAGTAAGTTAAAAAACGTTACTTTTGTATAATAAACTATAACTTCAAAGAAAACTGACTATTATAGTTTAAGAAAAATTGCAAATTTAAAGGGGTGGTTCTAAGTTTTGAAAACCAGTGTATTAGGATCGCTTTACTGAATTCATATTAAGGCGATGTTGCAGTACTGTTTCACTTTCTTAAACTTCTGTAAATCTAGCCAAATGTAAAAAAGGTTGCGCAAAAAAAAAGGAAAATTTAACATGCGGTTATGGGCTGTGTGAAGACGGAAACGTGAATTATATATAATTGGCTCGATAAAAAAAAAACAAGATAGAAGACACTAAATCGCTATTTAAAACGTGTACAGTCGAGTTCACTAATAAATTGGCAGTGACAATGTTTCAAAATATTGTAAGCGTTAAAAATGTTAAAATGATCATAAAGTTTTATACAAACTTAGACATTAATAAAATGTTATCATATAAACTGTTCCTAGGTATGTTACGGTACTGCAGTCAAAAGATCGGATTACTCTTCGGAACATAAATATCTAAATAATCTCGATTTCATTTTCAAACTAGGATTCGTAAATATCTGTACAGCTTTGCATATTCAAATAAATGGTCTTTAACATTAAATTAATTTTTGCTTACCGGTTGCCGTTCGTAATAGGACTGTACCAATCTGAAAACGTTCAAATTCAAATACTTTTATCTGTAGAACACAGACAGGTAAACAAAAGGTACAGATGTCAATATTAATAAAATGAACGCTATGTCTTGCCGTCAACGGCGCACAAATATTCTAATTATAATTTCTAAGAGAGAGCTGTATTATTTGATTAATACAATATGTAACAAAAACCCTGTCCGATCCAAAAAAGGCGTATTCCTGGTTTAATATACGTACTAGAAAAAATAGTTAAAAAAATCTAACTCATAAATACCAAAAGTTGTTGATTTTTTTTATTTATAGTTACCATGACAAATATAACACTAAATATGGTAAATTTCCCTAAGTTGACAACACTCCACCGGCCGGCGAAATCTTTTATTTTTTGCCTATTTTTATTTCAAAGGACACCGCCGTGCACTAGCCGCACTGTAGGTACTCATAACGAGTCCTCGACCCTTTGATGTAGCCGACTGGTTGCCTACTGGCACGCTACTTGTTTGGCCACTTCGCCAGTCTCACGTGGAGATAGCTTGCGATCGGATGTCCGTACGTATCACGTGCGCTATCGTATCGCGAACAATGTCGTATATCAATCAGGAATATTTGAATATGTTAATTTCTATTTGTGAGTGAGTGTGATTCGGAAATCGAAGTAAGAGCTCGGATTGTGGAAGCTTTCGACTCACTCAAATCGTACACAAGTGCGCTGTGAAGAGTACGTGCAAATTTAATAAAAAGGTGTCGAATGTGTACTAATGTTCGAGATAGACATATGGAACACAATCTCAGAGGAATGCAACAAGTAAATGTTTTAATAAACTGATACCTACAGTCGGTACATTGCCAAAAGCACATCACATTATAATAATTGTTTCTTGATAAACAGAAGGTCAGAAATCGGGGTCACTATGCGTTCCTTCGCGTAGGCAAAACGTAGGTTTCTTTAGTCCTAAGTTTGTTTGGCGGCATGCGACAAAGCACCGCCGGGCTCAGGCGGCTTCTTTGACACGAAACTGTAGGTGAACCCTATCGAGCGATCAGTGTTGCCTTTGGTAGGATTATTTTTATTTTTTTAAATTAATTATTTTCATTGGGGACAAACAATTATCTCGTATCCATTAAATGATTACGTATTTGTGAACGCAGTACGATACCAAATAATACCCTTCAGGATCGGACAGGGTTTTCGTTACATGCTGTATAGTTTTAGGAAATCTTAGGGACAACGCATAGGGAAATCTTAGGGTCACCGAAGACGAGGCACCGACCGACCAGCCACCCGGTTGAACGCGTCCCAAAGGGTCATGGCAGTTTGGCTGGTCAGGGGATACAACAGGGTCTCCTGTGAGGAGCCTCCTTGCCGGATTGCCGCCATGGGATCTGGAGGCAAAAGCCCTCGCGCGCGTGTGACAGTGGCGCGAGGAGGCAAAACGCCGGGGAGTAACTCCGCTGCCGCGAGAAATCGCGGCACAGCGGACAGAGCTCCGGCGGGATCTCATGGCGACATGGAGGGTGCGATTTTCACAACCCAGTGCTGGGCACGCCACAGTAGTGGAGATAAGCCCCCTCTTTGAGGAGTGGTTGGGGAGGCTCCAGGGCGTCCTCACCTTCCGCCTGACACATGTCCTTACCGGACATGGTTGTTTCGGAAGGTTCCTTTTCCGTATAAGGTGGACGGAAACGCCCGGGTATCATCATTGTGTGGATCGCCCGGAGGACACGGCGGAGAAAACGGTGGTCTACCTAGCTTTGGCGGAGCACCGCCGTGTCCTCGTGGAGGCGATCGGTTGCTGCGATCTTTCGCGTCCAGCCCTGGTCCAGATCATGGCTCTGAGCGTGAGCGAATAGGAAGCCGTCACCTCCTCCTACGTAGTAGTACTGCTTGCGAAGAATGAAGCGGTGCGCGTGAGGGAGAGAACCTTGCGACCTCACGCCCCTAGTCGCCGCAGTAGATGCCTTGGGCGTCGGGAATCGCCAGCAGATTCATTTTCGTTTTTAAAGTAGCCTTTGTCATTTAGTGTTCTGATGAGGCTGTCTACAACCAGGTTCCACAGCAGCGGCTAGAGGACGCCCCCCTGCGGGCAGCCCTTCGCCGCAATGGCCCTTATGGTGTCGTTCACTGCTACCAGGTCTCAGTTTGAGCAAATTGGTGATCCACCTGCTCAGGGTCGGGTCGATGTTGTGTTTGTCGAGGGCCATGTTGATGCTACCAAACGTGGTTTTGTCAAAGGCGCCCTCGATATCAATGAAGACGGCCAGTGCTGAGCATTTTGATCCACGGCGCATTCAATCTTGGATACTACGCTATGTTACGCTAATTCCGTTGATCTGCCTGTGGAGTGCGCATGATGTTGTTTGTGAAATGGTTTTGCCTGAAGAGGTCCGTCACGATTATTGTAATTGGTGTTACCGTTTTAATTAACAATAAACAAAATAAATAAATCACAGACTCTCTCGAGTGTTTTCAATAGGAAAGATATGAGGCTTATGGGCCTATAGGTCTAAGGGTTGCGTATAGTCGGATTTGCCTGGTTTGGGTATGAAAATGACTTTCACTTCGCGCCAAGCTACGGGTATGTGTCTGAGTGCTATGCAGGTCTGATAGGTCTCCACCAGGCATAGACTCAGTAAATCAACGCCCCATTGTCGATGGGCTGGGAAGATGCCATCCAGCCATCCTGCAGACTCAAAGGGCTGGAAGGTGTTGATGGCCACTTTATCCGGTCTTCTGTTACTATACTGTGGGCTCTAGAACAGTCGTGATCCGTTGGGTTACAGTCTGGTTAAGCTTCTTTGGCGCTCTTAGTTTGCAGCATGCATGGTGTGCTTCGGTTAGGTATTCTGATAGTTTGTTCACGGTGTATTCTAATTGTGTAGGGTCTCATATGGTTACTTGTGATAAGTGTTTGCCTAGTAGGGAGGCTAGGAGGCGTTAATAGCCGATTACATTTCCAGGTTCCGACTTGGCACTGTGTTGGTAGCTAGTGTAAAATGAATCCTTCTGTGGTCTGAGCAAGAAGGCTTGTCGGATACGTGCCAGTTTGTGATAAGGTTTGTCGCATTTTCTGTTGCAAGGGATAGATCTATGATCCCCAAAGACTATTCCTACTTATTTGTTTAAAACTTCGAGACATTTCAAATTATCAAGATATATTTCATAGGAACATTGCATAGATATTTATTTGTAAACCAAACTTTCCGCTAAATAATATGAACAAGGGATTGCACACAATTTTTTGAGTCTTTGTCTGTAGCAATGTTATTGATATATATAGTCACATAATAATGATGTCACAGTATGTTTACAATTTATTGTCAGGCAAGGCTGTTTAAAGTTTTATGAAACTTACCATTGCCTTTATATTTTTGATTCATGAACATGCTCATATGTTATAGAACTCGACTGTACCTGGAAGAGAAACCATGTAAAAGTGACATCATAGGATAAGGTTTAAGTAGTGTTTTTACCAGGCAACACGGCGAAGCTAAAAGGAAGGTTTTGATTTTGACCGTTTGTGTGTACGTATGTTTGTTCATCTGTTCCTTCATAACTCCTGAATTAATTATCATAATGACAAATAAGTTATTGTTAAAAGCGTCTTGATCGTCCGCTGGTTATAGGCCATATGACGTCACATCTATATCAACATCTTCTATACATATGATATACACATTATTATAATAAATATGTAGACGAGGCATTTCTGTACATTGAAAATATTTTAAAAATAGTTGGGGATAACCAACAGATGCCATTTCTATCATTTTTTGTTTTTTTTTCTGTTGTGCTGTTTGGATGTGAGAGATTAATTAAATCAAGTACCTATCACGTGAAAAGTTCGAAACCAATATGAAACATAGTGTATACCCCGGAGTAACTATTAGTTTTTGTTTTATAGCAATCGCTCCCGTCTGTGAAAAGATATAATCAATTTAAAATATTCAAGAAGAACGTAATGATATCTATTGACGCAAAACGGTACTAACGAATTTATGTAATTTAATAGGTACTTTTACGTAATTTTTTGAATCGCGGTTAAGATTTTCCGCAGATATTGAGACTCATTCTTTTATTAATACTAAGTTTTTGAACTAAATTGAAATTTTTGTTATAGGTAACATTGTCGGTTTATAAAGTAGTTTCGTAGGTAGATGCTGTTCTGGAGTTCAGTAGTCTGGACTTGGGTCTTGGAATATTTGGTTAGGGATTTCTCTCTAGAGGTCTCTTATTCAAGTTCACACTCAGTTCTCTCCCAAATCTTTTGAAGAAAAACTGAAGCATCTTTATAACGGACTTTTAAAAGGAAGAAGTTCACAATTCGTCTGTTTTAAGGGTTCCGTAGCCAAATGGCACATAGAAACGGAACTCTTATCATGTCGTCTTGTCCGCCTGTCCGTTCGTTTTGTAAATAAGATAAAACATAGGGTAATCGTAAGGAAGATAAAACACAGTAGGCCCGTAAGTACCTAACAGTGCTCAACTGATCATGGGCTGCGAAGACACCCTATTGTCACGGAACTCCTTAATGCGGAACAGTACGTGGGACACTCGGAATGTTTTGCGGAAAAAAAAATGTTCGATAGGTAATTTTTTTTTTAAATCTTTTCAAAGTACTAGCCTCTATACAAAATTTCATGCGTCTGAATCAGTTTTCGAAACACAGTTTTCCAGTCCGCCGTAGACACCTCGTTTACAGCCTTCTCGAACGCTGACAGCGCATCTTCCGGCGACGAAAATTGTATCCCTTCAAGCAGATTTTTTTGTTTTCGCGAATAAGAAGTCACACGGTCAGGGCTGTAAGGAGCGTGAGCCAGGACTTTGACGGGCGTGCTGTCCAGGAAGTCCCTTGTTTTGAGCGCGGTGTGCGAAGGCGCGTTGTCGTGGTGGCGCAGTAGCCCGCGGAGCAGTACCTCACAACAGAGAAAACTTATGCCAAGCATTTGGTAGTATGCCATTCAGCGTTGATGCATCTTTGGTTCCGTAAAGAAATTGACACCAAGTAGCCAGTCAATATGAAAAAGCTTGCGATCAAAATCTTCCCCCTGCATCGTATTGATAAATCCAAGACTTATCGCCTGGAATGATGTCGTAAACACGCCGAGACGAGCCTGCTTCAAATTTGTCAATCATATCACGGCACCATTCCACCCGGGCCTGCTTCTGAGCATCAATGAGGTTGTGCGGCACCCAGCGTGAAATTATCTTCCGCACGCGAAGATGCACGTGTAGAATTTCGTGAAGACTTCCCGATCCAACCTGCAGTGTCTGCTGAATCTCTTGATACGTAACTCGCCTATTGTCCTGGATTAAATTTTTCACTGCTAGCACGTTTTCTTCCGTAACAGCCGTCAAAGGGCGACCACTTCTTTCTTCATCCCCCAAAGTTAGTCGACCGCGCTTGAATTCGTTTTACTAACAATACACGGTTGGCTTCATCCATGATGCCATTTGAAGTCTATCTAGTTATAGTAAATCGTAAAAAATCATAGCACCAAAATTTTCCCGGCGCAGATCCATTTGTTGATGAGTCACGATAATTTAAATTAGCTCGCAAACAATTTGGAGGAAAATTTTGAAATTGGAACGTACTTTTTACTTAAAACTAATCATATTTTCAAAATAGACATCTGGCCAGACTCTCATTCATAAAACTTTTTTTCGCAATATTTTCTGAGTGGCCTGGTATATCTACCTATTCTGACTGGGTCACTGTACGGTATGTGAAAAAAAAATGCAAAGTATCAATCTAAAGTCGAACACGGGGTTTCGTTTGGTTCGGTTCCACAATTAAAAAAATAAAAACTTACCTATTTCCTTGCTAACGAATTTCTAAATTAAATTTATTTGCATTTTGTAGTGTTTTTTTATAGAAGTCGGTTGTATTGTTTTTAATAATAAGTTTTATTTAACGGTGGACACGTTTAACTCTAAAGTGGGTGTGTAATTTTTGTGTTTTTGGAGTAATAAGAGATAAAATTTTCGTTTTAGGTGTCATCTTCATCGTTTTAGAGGGCGCCGGTGCCGAAAAAAAAAATCAATATCCAAAATGGTAGCCATAACCAGAGGTGGATCTTCGTAAATGGGTAGATTTTCACACGGGCAACTGTATGTAGATCTTTCGAGGGGCATGTAGATGTTAGAGAGAGTTTCGAACATCGTTTACAGAGTAGCATTTTCTAAATTACTTTAAATTAAATTAAAATTTAAAATGTTTATTTCAATTAATATACTGGGTTTGCATTATTTGATTTGGAGACTCCTTTTGAGCAAGGAAATGCTTGTGTTATGAGACTCCGCTCTTCCACTGATCATTATCCAGAATACATAAAATTGAAAAACATGTTTAGTAGGTATGAACATGCAAGTAGATTTAAATAATAAACAAAAAGTGAAGTGTAGTGTAAGTCTGTGTAAGGTTTGCGTGAGTGTATGAGGATGAGTGAAGGTGTACAGTGATGAGTGTGATTTGATTTAGGTATTATGGTTAACCCTGCGACAGTGTCTTGGGATCGGAAGTAGTCACAGCCTCTTCCATTAACCATAAATACCTACTTAAAACAAGTTTTTAAGATATTTATTTATTTGGAATCCAACAAAGGATACACAGATACAATAGAAATTACAATAATATTATGATGATAATGTCTTAAGTCCTTTTTTTGCCTGTTTTGGTTAAACAATTTCAACAGCGCTCTTAATGCGTGATCCTTCTTCACCGTAGTAACGCTTCAGCTCACTCCTCCAGGCGGGCAGACGATTTATTGAGTACGGCAGGTGCAGCCTGGCACTTTGATTTTTATTTATTCTCAAAAATCAAAGTGACACTTCGTCGCATTGACTTTATAAACCCTGAAGAAGCAGTGACTGCATTCAGTAGTTAAATTGAATAAGGCGTAAAGTCGTGAACTAAAAAAATGCCGAGTTGGGTATCAAATGAAAGGGCTTCATTAGCACATTCAAATACATATATATATACTTATATTGATTGTTAAATAACCAAATTTAATTTAATAAAAAAGTGAGTTCAAAAACAAAAACCCGACTACAAAAAATAACGCTATATAAGGTTGTAGGTTTTCCTGGTACCCACATGGTGTACAGGCATGCGAACTCGGCTTTACCTTGACCATTTTAATACCTACGTCTTTATTTCTGTCAGAAATACTTTCTTGCTGTGTACTTTTCAGAGAGTGATTTTTTAGTAGTCGTTTTTTTAAGGGAATTTTGACAACACATTTTATAATTTAGTTATTATAAAAAAAATGCAATCTAGCAGTACAAGCGCTCGCACCGGCCTGCCAGTGCCCGCCGCGATGCACTACATCCTAATAACATTATTAGGTACTTTGAATTCTTAACTTTATTCCAAAATAACGAGCTACATAATTATTTAAATTCGTTGTTATTTCGATTTCCAAGATAATATTTGCATAATTTAAAAAGCTTTGAATTGAATAACATGTGCTTAAACTACTAACTTACGTTATTAAGTATTTGATTGAATAAGGCAAGATCTTTACTTGATTGATTTATTTTTAAAGCTTGTAAATAGTTGAAGCATGTATTTCGTGACGAGGAACGCAGACTTGTTTTGAATTAATTGGTGGCGAGATATTGGATATATAAATACGATATACAGCTGCGCTTGCCGTGATCTCAGTCCCCGGCACTTAGTGATCCCCCTAGGTAACCATCGTCGGTGCTGGTCCTAATCGTACGAATAATTACGACAGTCTTGAGATTTACACCCCTAAAGAAAGCAGACACAATACTTAAACTCGCTGTGAATCACATGTGAAATAAGTCAAACTGGACGATGAAAGTGACGATAGTCTTTTATCAGACAGATACTATCACTCAGTAAGATTGCGTAGGACAGATACCTAGCAGCTTAGATGAATAACGCTCTAACTCTAGCAGTTGGAGTCTCCGTCTAGAAAACATTCGATATACAGTCGCATCTGGTTGCACTGCAAAGCTTTGCCAACGCAGGTTTAAAAGACGAGGCAGCTACTGTTTTCTTACGAAAAGTTTTGATTGGCTACGGCTATTCCCACTATAGCGCTTCAACGATATTGTTAATCGTAAACACGTATTTCTTACGTGATAAAATATAATTCATTTACTTTGCAAACTCTAAACAAATGCGATGAAGCCAGTACATGATTAAGACAAGCTATAACTCCGTGCGTATACATGTTATTACGGAAATAGTAGTGTGAAATTGCTCGCCGCGGCCTATTTACTGGATATGAGAAGGCACCGTGCAGATGTCCACAAAATATCCATAAAATTCTCTACCTACAGACATGAGGCGCAAGAGTTATTTTAGACCTTTCAGTTTGCAGGTGGAAATCTATTTTAATTGTCTCATGCGCATGAGGCCAGCGCGACTTACCTGGATTATTAGCGGTTTACGATTCATTTAGCTAAGAGGAAACCCAGATAATATTATGTGCCAAAGTTTTTATGTTATTTTCTCCAGACTCCGCGGAAGGGGCGGTCCATACATTGTAACACATCACGTTTGAATTTCATGACTGTTACGAATAGGCTGTGAGGTTTTAAAATTCACAAAAAAATTATCTACTCCCGGAAAACATCACCATATTTTTTTCCCTCATAAACTGATATAAGAAACCGAAGAAACATTCATTAAATCCGTCGTATTCTTCTTCTTCTTCGTGTCAATGGCACAACACTTGTCTAAATAGTGTTGGCCCAAAACTTTGCCACTTCCACGGCGTTATCGGTGGCAGCACACATGTCACTTTGGCTGCATGTTTCTGGGCACAGAGGGCAGGACAGGAGGTGGAGCGTAGTTTGTGACATAGCTCCACATCCACACCTTGCTGCCGTTAATCCGTCGTTAACTTACGGAATTATCCATAAAACCGTGGGAGAGCATATAATTACCCTGAAACAGTAAATAAGCACACATTGTTAACAACTTTACGCAGTTTGCGGAAATTACAATGTATTAAATGATGCGTACCTCGGTACATTTTATTACCCTTGCATAGTGTTGCTGGAACACACACAGTTGGCACGATGCAGCTTGCCAGAAAATGTTATTACGGCGGCGTAAGCTCGGATTTACCGGCTACTAAACATAGATATTTCTACGGGTTTTACTAGACATCTGAAAGGGACTAATGTAGGTGCCTAATTTCTGAAAATACACGATGTAAGAACATTATTTAATTTACCCCACTGTATGTAACACTGAAATTGCAATCACTTTAACTAAAAGTCCAAAATATTGGGTGCTAGATTTAAGGCCTGATTTTTCAATAGTCAGATAACCTAGATAGAGGAATATATATTGCTGTTTGACAGCTTTTGTACAGAAAATTTGTCAAACTGTCATATTTATTCTTCCGTTAAAACCAAACTCTATCGAAAAACCAGCCCTAACTTGCATGTTTTCAGTGTTCTTTAATTTCATGTTTAATTAAATTTACATAATAAAGAAACATTAGCGAAATCTTACTATTTAAGAATATGTTTTACAGTTATTTACCGCTACCGATTGTACCCTATATTCGTACTTCGGAATCGACATAAGAAGCAATTTGCGAAAACTAAAAATAAGCTCGTTGTGTTGGCTGGACTCAATAATGAATTAATTTTCAGGAAGTTTGCACCCGTCATTTTGTGCAAGTGAGTTGTAAATAAACATAAATCAGGCATGTCAAAACGTTTTCCCGCCTTATTCCGGCCGCGGCGCGGGCGCAGCGCTGTGTAAGCAACCTAACTCATGCGCTGTTTGCTTAGCCCCGAGTTATAATCTCCGCGCCGACATTAACTCGCCCGCGTATTACATATCTTGTAAATTAAACCTCTTATTTATGCACTGTTAGGGAAGTCGTATGTTTTTCGCTGCTTAATCAGCCTATTATGTTCCCACAGCTGGGACACAGGCCTCCTCTCTGGCAGAGGAGTGGGCCGTAATCCACTTCGCGGGCCCAGTGCGGGTTGGTGGATGTCACATCACATGTCTTCGAATTTTTGGTTCTATGACATGCCGGTTTCCTCACGATGTTTTCCTTCACCGTTTTGAGAGCAGTGGTGATGAAATAATTTACACATAGTAAAGCGCCTGTCTGGGTTCGAACCTCCGACCTACAACTCGTAAGTCTTGGCCTTTAGTTACCACTGGGCCACCACTGCTCACTGGAAGTCGTATGCTATTCGCTGACCGCAACTTATTCGATATTCGGCGTCTACTAAGTTACTCGAAAATAACGTAATCTGTGATAATAGACACTAGAGCAGTAGGTAGTGCTATTCTGTAACCATCTCACCGTGAAAACTTAGGTGAAGTGAGCGTGGAGTCACCTGTCAGTGCCACTGATGCTAGGGATTGACCAAGACGGGATGACACTGACCGCTCACTCCACACAGTTCACGGTGAGATTTTTACAGAATCGACATGCTGATGAGTTACTATGTTTTTAAAATATCTGTGCCTAAACGCATACAAGGGTTTCCTGGTTTGAATGAAAACAAAGTATTTTTAAATAAGTATATGATCATATTTTCAGCTGTTCCTCGATAACAGAGTTGTATTTCGTATTAACTATCAAGCCTGAAAATTTACGAGCCGCGAGAGGAAGATTCAAAATATAACGCAATTCTTGTTTCATATTTATTTAGGTGTATGGGCTACCTACCTATATCTATTGTGTTACCAGAATAAATACATAACACACGTCATGTTTGTCAAGTTCATCATCCGTCTGCTTTTTCCCAACTGTGTTGAGGTCACCTTCCAGTCTGTCCGGATGCAGCTGAATACCAGTATTTTACATGGAGCGACTGCCTATATGACCTCTACAACTCAGTTGCTAGGTACAGTCCGCGAGGCCTAAGCTGAGCTTTGCATTTGTGAGAGTCCACATAGCGACGCGTCCCTTGCTTGACAATCAGCCAATTGGTAATCTATCTCACATATGGAAAGCTCAGCTTAGGCCTCGCGGACTGTAATACCACACTTTTTGGTAGGATTGGTTGTCAGGCTTTCGGGCTTCTGACGACCAGCAACGACTGTCAAAGACGGGACCAACGGCATAACGTGATTTCACACGCAAGGGGGGGGGGGGCTCGGTATGTAAAGATAGTCGCCAAGCACCCCTTAGCACCTCTCTATTGACAAGTCCTAAACTTCAAATCCTCAATTGAGACAGCGGGTGTAGGTAAGTGTATTTATTTGTTCGTTGCATTCAGTGCCTATGTTATAAGCTTTGTCCTCAAAACAATCTCAAAATAACTATACTTTTTGTTCAAAATAATTATTAAAACCTTACATGTGGTGTCCCACAAGAGCAGATGCCTCTCTTCTCTTTCTCTTCACTCCTTAGGTGCGATGCAGTTTAATAATAACTACGGATCCAGTATTTATGACGTGTCGGAAGAGACAAATTGACTTATTCTGAACCCTTAAGTAAACCGACTGGAAGAGTTAAAACTGTAGAGTGTAATATATCTCTGTCCACTTGAAATGATCACACAGATCATCGCCTCTTGATTGCCATACAAAAATAGATCAAAATGCTCTCATTGTTCGGCGATAGGGATCCAGTTGATCCGAGCAATATATTCATATTTACCTCCACATATAAATTCAGAAGTAATTTGTCGAGTTTTATATGTTATCCCTTCCTTTTAACCTTTTAACATTGCATGAGTTTTTTTTTTATCCACCCGTGTTTCTTCAGTTGCCTGTGCCAGGGTCACGGCATCTCTTTCGAATTTCCCGCCACCCATTGTATGAGTACTTAATGAATGTTTAGTCTATTGCTTGAGCGGCGCAGGAGTATCGCTTTGTTACGTTATTTACTCGGCGATCAGCGATCACTCAAAAGTGGATGACAGCGGGGTAATAACAAACACTTTTGATTTTGTAAACTTAGCTAATAATTGAAGTTTTTGTTGGAGTTGCTGTGAAGTGTTGATTTTTGTCTAGTCTATACTAGATATTTGATTTTTTAAGGATTTTTGTAAACATTACTCGCACTTTGAACTTTGCAGAATAATGCAGCAAATTCTACACAAAGACAATCGATATTTTTGGCTTTGATTCAGATAATTAATTGATGAGGAATATGGTGGATGTGGATATTGTGGATAATGAAGAAATATAATAGATACAGTATAATCCCTGATTTATTATGTCAAATAAATATACTGTGGCACATTTTATCTTACAAATACAAAACAACATTTATTATGGACTTCAGTCTCGAAAACAATGTTTATACATAGGTATTGATTTAGTGCCGATTTTTCAATTTTTTACTGAGGAATAAAATGACGTTTTCACAGCTTGTGTATGGAAACAACGTCAAACCGCCACGTTTATTCTTCAGTTAACTCAACTATTATGTACTAAGAGAAAATATTAGTATTTTTGTATGTTTGTTTGTTACGCTTTCCCGCTGAAACGGCTGAACAGATTTAGATGCAATTTGGCACTTGGGTAGACCATGACCTGGATGAGGACACACTTTTTATCCCGATATTTCCACGGGATCGAGACGTGGAAATATCGGAATATAATATGCGGGTATCACCGCGGAGCGCAGCTAGTAGGTACAAAAAGACTAGTCAGTTATGTGACGATCAGTGATCAGTATAGTTGTGTGTAAATATAATAAAAGGTACAATGGGGTTGACTTATCCTTGTGGATAAATACCCATGATAAATAAAGAATTAAAAAAAAACAGCCCATATGCGGGCACTTGCACAACACAACATTAAATGCCTTTATATCTAAACAAACATATTTAAAACATTCTGTCTCTGTCATCTTCAAACGAGTGGTAGAAAAATAACGATGTTTTAAATTCGTTTAGCGCTTAACGTATTGAGTGCCGATTTCACCAATGTCCCACAAATGAAATCGGCACTTAGGATGGTTTTCACCAATGAAACTAAACGCGATCAGGACATAAACTAGGTTTAAGGGCTGTCAGTGTCATTATTTTCTCTTGAACAAGAGCTGTCAGTGTCACGTTTAAGTTGTGCTGAAATATTCAGCTTCATTGGTGAAATCTGCACTAAGTGTACAACCTTAATATTACATAATTTTATAACATTGTTCATAATATTATGTTCCATACATGGTGGTATCACATCAACGCGCAAACTGAAACCATGAATACAGCACATGACGATCAAAAAAAAAAAACAACTGCTGTTGCATAGAAAAGTACAAACCTACGCGGTCAATAAAAAACAAAACAACTAAAAATGTCAGCGCAGGGGTTTTAGAACCATGTCCGGATTCCACTGGTAACAGATAATGAGATGAGGGAAACACAATTACAAAAATCTACAAACTACTGTATCGATTTTAAATCAACTACGGGCAGTTTTATTCAATAAAAATTATTAGTTACTACTTAGTATTAGTTCCGAATATTGGTTTTGGAGAAGCTGCCAAATAAATGCATAGACATGCATGCATGCTTTATAACAAGATGGCTTAAAGCCTCAAAAATACTCTTTAAGTACTACATTATTGCTCATTTACCTAGTCAAACAGATATATCAAATCAAATCAAAAGTCATTTATTCAAATTAGGCTGAGAATCAGCACTTTTCGAACGTCAATTTTTTTTATATAAACAGATATACTATGTATGACACACATTTCACAGTTTTATAAAATGTAAATGCATCGTGTCGATTATCTTGTACACCGAACTAAACTCTCACTAAAATTTCTTAATTTTGGCTATGAGAATTTTTAAGCTATTTTGCAAAAAAAAAAAACTCTACATTTAAAATAATCTTGACACAACTGAAATCGAATTTGACAATCGCGACATGTTCTTTTTTCTTTTGTCTTTGCAACGTGGTACTTGTTTGCCCTACCTCGTGTTTTTTTGCCGGTTGCGCGCAGAGGGGGCAGCCTCGACTCGACGTGATTTTTTCACTATTTGTATGGAAAATATGAAAAGTTATTACATACATGTTGAGATATAGGGGTTTATGGGCTTTAAAAAGGGGGTCGCATTTCTTGCGTTGCACACCATTTACAGGATAAAAATAAAGATACAGTACTACTAGTTTTTGCACCTGAAGTCGGGTTTTGGTGTGAATTTTATTCCACACCTTTTTAATTGCGATTAAAAATAGTCAGATTCATGTTGCGATTTAGTTAGACAGTAAAAAAATTAGGTGAAAAACGTCAAATTCAGAATAGTAATATTGCACTTTCCACTAAATTAATAACTCAGTGCCATCTTAGTGCTGTCAAACTATAATATTGTTAAATTGTGTAACTTTAGTCAATTTCAGAATGGGAAATCGTTGTTTGACAGGATTAAACAAAAACATTGTGAGTTTTAGTATAGTTTAGAGGCATCAGCAAAAGAATCGGCACCAGTATTACATTCTCACTGCTTTAAAAATAAAAATAAAGTCTCAATGACCTACATATTAATCTTACAAAGTCGGGTAATTACACTTATAGTTAAAGAGTTTAATAGGTTGGCAAACGCACTTTAAAGTGTAGTTTTATGAACTGTTAACCCTCTATAGCTATGCTAAATGTGGTACAGCGCATTTTATTGTTACGGCACTTAAATGTCAATTGCTTATTTCGGTAGCAGTTAAAAGAGGTATTTTAGGCACCTTGTTTTGTATTAAACTATTTTAGCTTTTTGTGAAGGAAGTACAGCACTAGGCTGCCAGTGATGAAGGCGCCGCTCCTGAAAATGAAGGCTTTGTTAGCAAGTGAGACATTAGATCAAAGCAAAGGTTAGGTTTGTTTGAACACCCTAATTTCCGGATCAACCAGTCGGATTCGAAGAGTTATTTTTGTGTTTGATAACGAACTTAGTTCAGTTAGTAACCATTATTTATAAACGTTGCTTAAAGTTAAGAGAGGTTTTAACGTCAAAAATGTATGATTAAACAGTCGCTAATCATTACTTAAGCAACGTTTGTAATTATGGGGCATTATGGTAAGTTGGAAAAGAAGATAGAGGAATTTATATGTGAAATTTAAGGTCGGAAGTCTACGGTAAATGAAACTCGACATAATATTTAAAAAGGTTTAGTTCTGCCAGAGATAATGATCCACTTGATAAATATCTACACCAGTTTTATGCTTCATTATTGCCGCCATCAAAACCAGAGCTCCAACAAGTTTACGAGCCAAGTATATATCAATTAATAAGGTCAAACGCATGCAAGAAGACCCCAATCATTCTCCTGCCTGTTGATAATGTCTGGGAAAGAAATATATGTATGTAACGTACCACTTTGGTTTAAGGGCGATCTATTTCTAAAAACCGCCCCAGACGTTACAATATCCGATGATAATACAGTTGAAGGAAACGATAGTGGAAATATTTATCAAATCAGTGCTATCTTTTTTTATGGGATTCAAAAGCAAGGCTACTTCGTGTATTTTTTTAAGATTTCACACTGATGAAGATAGTAAAGAAGAATGAGATCAAGCGTCGTTGCTGCGTCGGTGCTTATAAATATTATCAAGGCTTAAAATTCATTGCCATTCTATACTTATTACACTTGTTTAAATATGCTAAATTTAGTTAACTATTCATGTTCTTGTTTCACATTTATTTAAGATTTAATTATTATCACAGGAGATCTATAAGGCGATATATGTTACTTTATTTGATGTTGATTTTATATTAGATTTATTTAGAATTACATTTATTTTGTGTGATATTCTAAATTCTAATGGTATTCTAAGTTCCTAATAAGAAACATTACCATTACCCTTAAAGATTAATATTATCTCTGTACCAAAAGCAATACTGAAGTAATATTATATGTCGCATTATGCCACGCAAATATTACAATGAATCAAATAAAACTAGTGGTGTTTTCTTATACAGGATAACCTTTAAGCCGATGTGAACCCGGAGTCGGGTGATAGGTCGGGTCATAATTATTAACAGAAAAATATTTAAAAAAAAGTTGCAACAGAAGTTAAAAGACCGTCACAGGCAGTAGATTTTCTCTTTTTTTTTGTAAAACCCGCACTTTTTAAAATACATGAAAAGATCATTATTAATATTATTCTGTTCACTTTTATGACGTGACCTATCACCCGAAACCGGCTTGACGTCGGCTTACGAGACTTCCTGTATGTCAATTATGTCGATGCTAGACTTGCTAAGAAAGATGGAAAAGTTTTAAGACGGAAGTAAGTCACAAAATATATCGTTTAGTACTTAATATTATGTTAAATTGGCTATAGCTCCTGAACCGGCCGACGAATATCGTCCGTTTTTATACTGTTTACATAGGTACGGCGCATGCTTCAATGCTTTACACAAGTACCAGCCTTGCTAGTTATTGTAATTTTTTTGTAAACATAACTCGTCTTTGAGCGGCGATACATAGTCATTTGGCCAGCCGCATGCGGGCAGACCGACATCATTCACACCAGAGAGGGCCCTACACCCGCCAAATACTGAATCAGCATTCCTGGATATAGTCACCAAAAGTAAGGCTATCTCTTGTAATCATAGTTTGTTTGACATTCACATACAACCAAGCAGACATAGAAAGTGAACGTAGTTGTGAGAAATATTACCTGCGGTAATTTTACTGTATGGTTATTTTACATCAGTATTTCCGGATTTACAAAATCCTAGTCACTAAGAATAGTTTTGTTTAACGTCTTTCATAATCATAATGATTTATTTGCAATAGGTTTTGGTACTGTGTTGGTCTTAAAGTCAGTAATTCAGTTCCTAATACATAGTCAGACATTTGACATGCTAAACATTACAATGTGTTCAATGCTAGAGTTTATTTATGTCCAATGACATGCTTTAAATGCTTGTTTATTTCATCCATTACTTTTTGGAATATAGTTTTATTTTGACATTTTTGTGTGGATAATAATTTTTTGTTTCTGTTATCGCCGCACTGGATTTTATCAGCTGTATCACAATACTCCAAGTAATATGGGCGTGAGATACAAATATGACTTATTTTATTCGTATTGAAAATATACAGCGTTCGCTCGGCGAACTACATCATATTAGACGATTCTTTTTAAAAACATATTTATATAAATTTTCTTAAACGTTGTACTTCGTCAGTTCGGCTGTCACCGTGATTTTGATAGAATGTTTATTCGCGCTACTGTCTGTTCTTGCGCATATTAAAAATCAGATCTACAATCAGAACATGGAGTTCCTAAGATTTAATTATAATTGTTTTGGGCTTTTCAAAAATAAGTATTTGTAGCCTCTTCTTCAAAAGGTAAAGTTTATATATCAAGGTGTTCATTAGTTGACTACTTACTGCTAACAATGCTGCTGAGCGACTGGAAGTCGCTCTGCCGCATTGTTAGCTTTAAAACTTGATTATGTCCCACTGCACTGCTGCAGGGCAAATACCACCTATCTTCTCTCGTTTTCTCTTTCTACCTCTTGAGCGTTTTTTTTTGCCAGGAAGCATTTTCCCACTGATTAAATTGTTTTTTTTTCTAGGGTTCTACATAAATAAAGATATTTACCAGATCGCCATTGTCCCTGCCGTCGAGTGTTTGTACACGCTGTATTGGGCTATCCGGTATTCTTTGCTATTCTTGAACTGCTTCAGTATTTTTTGGGCGCTGTAATAACAAAGAAGTTTACAGGACGAGTGTTTAAATAGGAATCTACAGATTGACATATTTTATATGTCTGATTTTCGCTGGGTTATTCACAGGTTGGTATTTTTCATATTGTAAAAAAAAGTTTTACTAAAAGTGTGTTTTTTTTATCAATGTAAAAGTTACTTTAGCAATTTTCCTCTATATATTATCATAGTTTCGGATTCGCCCAGATTTCGGTTTATTAAAATCATCCTGTATTTCGGTTTATTTGTTAAAAGTTTGATACTTACGTCTGCTGACTGTTCGCGGCTATGAGCGCAGTTCTACTTCCATAAGGCTTTATGTCTACAGAGCCGAAGGTCACCAGATCAGACGCCACCTGAGACAAACATGACCAATGTTACAGCTTAATCATAACCCCGGCTAGGTCGCGATGAAATATAGCGACGAGCGACTCGTTCTACGATGAAACTTATTTTTAACCCAACCTTAAATCAACCTTGACAGTGGCATGTAAAAGATTTTGTACATTAGAGAAATCAAACACCGACCGCACCGGTTAAAAAACGGGACGGTACAAAAATAAAGATTTTCGCTTGTGACACTTGGGTATTATCAATCTGTTTTAACTAGCAACGGAAAATATGTGCACGGCGGGGTTGCGTGCGAGTTTGTGTGTGTGTGTATGTATGTGCGTGCGCTGGCGGCGCGCCAGTCCCGGCACACATGCACACAGCGACACTACACCCCGCTGTGACAATTATTACTGCCATAACCGTTTCTTAACATACTCCCGCTAATTTTGGCTCCGAGGATACCGACGCAGATGAACCCAACCCGACACGATGTTTACGATCCGAACAAAAATAGCATTGTTTCCCGACTCTTAGGCAATTCCTTTTGAGCTCTGCCAGATTACGAATGTATCGGCAGTTATTACCATTATTATGTACTGCAGCTAAAATATTAGTGTTTTGAAAATAACAGGCGGCGGAATTGTTTAGTGGGTAATTTATTGTTCATTGACCTTAGTGTGCAGTCATTACGGCAAGAGCTGTGGAGAGATTAGTTTGGCAACGTCTAGGATATATTTAAAGGAATGTCGAATAAAATGGAATGGTTGCTGGACGTGAATGCATTCCAGCGTCGACGTTAGTCGTCTGCCCAATGCTGTGCAGATAGCCCATGGCGCGTAGGAGAGCATTGTATTTATACCAGGTATTCATGTCTATTTCGGGATTTATAATAATATGTTTTACGCCTCTACGGCCTCATAATAACAAATACAACGTGCATACACTAATGCAAAATCAATGAAAATAGTTTATGTTTTTACGTCCAACGGAACAGCGTGATGACGATGAACCTGCCGCTCCGACAGGTGTTATTATTTATATTAGTTTAACCTGCATTTTAAAACTAACTGTTTTGTTTACAACAGGAAACGGAATATATTAACTGCTTATAATCACGTAACATACTTACTTATGTAAATTCCAGCCATTGTATATAATTGATGAACATTTCAGGTAAGAAATGGAGCTTAGGTGTAATAGTTTTGTTTGTACCCGACTGCGCGACACAAAGGAGAGTAATATGTTTGTTTGTTCCTACATATGTATGTTTGTTCCTTTGTGGCACACTTGGAGACCAAAATCGATTCATCTTAGGATACATTCTGAATTGAGCTGTAATCGATTTTGGCAGGCTTACATCCGTACCTAATTAGCGTGAGCGCGCTAGCGATGTCCCGTAAATCGTCATAGATGACGTCATGACATGCGCCATCTAGCGATAACTCTGACCATGCCTTACATTAATATCACCGTGAGCGCTGTCAAAATTGATAGTTGTACTTGTGCTGTTTCGAATGAGGCATTATCGAAACTGTGGTTTTGGCTTCAGTCACCACCTAACCAAAGAACAAGAAGAAATTTGCGGTGTGTACACTAAGAAATACTGTAATCCCACTCCATCATTCAACGATCCAACCTGTCATACTCAAATCAGAGAAATACGAGAGGTAGTGTCAATGCGTTGAACTTCTTTTTTCGCGAGGTTTGGGGTCATGTTATAAACTTTAATGTTTCGCGAGCACTGAGAGAGCGTTCACGAACGTTCCGAATTGTTGACAGCACTCAGTTGTCATAATCGTGACATCAAAATCGGAACGCAAATTATTTATGTGAGCGCTGTGAGCGAATATGGCCTAATTCGGAATGTACCCATAATCTTGCGAGTATCACTAAAGACTTGACAGTAATCAAAATTCAATATGTCGCCTAACCGACGCCAAAATGTTAAAAAGAAAAAAAAATAAAGGGATATTATTAAATAGGTATTTGAAAATCATCTCTAGGTTTCTCTTGTCTTTCTAATTTTCAATTTATTTATTATTTATTTATTTAACCTCTTACTACTGCATTTACAGATCTTCGACCTAATACGATAGTGTAGCTATCCACTATTATTACCTAATTTATATTATATATAATGAAATATGTACATAATGAATATAACAAATCAAACTAAACTACAATTAAATATTAAATACCTACGTAAGTACAAACATAATTAATTAACATCAACACATAAAAATGTAACCTAATGAGCTAAATAGTAGATATTAAAAAGAAAATACAAACTCTTATTATTATTTACTTAACATAAGTTATTACAATTAATAGAATTTTGGTGAATTCACTCAAACTACACGAAAATACATCTATTCTCTCGCGGACTTCGTTTACTATGTGGATTGTTCGGGTGAGGGGGTTAGACAGGAGATTGGTTTCGGCTAGCAGTTGTGGGCGCCGCCGCCTCCACAGGTACCGGTCCGGCACGCACAGCTTCAGGTGACGCAGCACTCCCGGGTCATGTGCTACACCACGCAGTAGCATAACTAGATACGCGGCGAGAGTAAATTCCGCACGCACCCTGAACTCACTATACCCCACCATATCCAGTACAAATAGTATAGGATACATCAATGGGTAGAACGGGTATACCCCGTAGGTGCAGTTTAAAAGACAAGTGTCTTGTGTTATTTTTTTAATGACCATTTAGGATCTATAACGATTTCAATTTGTTTAGCAACCATTCTCACCTTTTTCAAAACTTTTAATATAGCTGTGATAATGTACTTATAAAGTCGTATAATAGGTCTTATTAAAGTGAATAGAAATATTTATAAACTAAGTAGTGTAAAATATAAAAAGTTACTGTGAAAAATCAAAAACCCGACTGCGTAAAAAGTGAACTCTTAATAAAGATGGAGACTAGTTGATTAAACTGAATACTATAAACAATCCCATGCACTCGGAGCACAGAGCATCATTATAAGTCGGAGGCATCTTCAACAATGAAGACCTTACAGAAGCCTCCGAGCCTATTAAAATAACATTTTCTTGTACCATCTTTTTTAAAGTTCACTTTATATGCAGACGGGTTTTTCTTAATTTTAGAATAACTAATAATTATTTAGCTCGAAAGTTTTCTAATTTAGAAATGTTTTTAACCCGAACCGCTAACAAAATTAAATAAAGCGATCTCAATAATACTGCCACTTAGTTCAGCCAAAATACGTTCATTGCTCGACCTAGGACTCTTTAATGATAAATATGATAAAATATCATTAAAGAAGAATCAACAATAAATATAAAATAATAACAATCAAAAATAACCCATCTGAAGACAGGGCGCTATGGCGCTCATTAGGGGAGGCCTATGTCCAGCAGTGGACTACTATAGGCTGATGATGATGATGATGATAAAATAAATCATTTTGTTTCTTCAATCACTTTGACAACGTCAATAATATTAAAAAAAAAACTAGATGAGGTCGGCGTTTCCTATCCGACTACTCAGAGTAGAAACACCAGACAAACTCGGTAGTCAGGTCTGCCGTTTTAAAGACATAATCTTGGTGAGATCAAGCGACGATCTGATTGTCGATCCACCCTGCTAACACTGCACCTTCCTTATAATTAACGGATATTCATCATCACCATTTCAGCCGAAAGAGGTCCACTGCTGGATATAGGCCTTCCTCTAAGCACCACCACTTTGACCGGTTCTGTGCTTCCCGCATCTAGCGGATTTCTGCGGCCTTCACAAAGTCATCGGTCCACTTTGAGGAAGGCCTTCCAACGCTACGTCTTTCGGTACGCGGTCGCCACACCAGAACTTTTCGGGCCCATCGGCCATCTGTTCTGCGAGCAATGTGCTTTACCCACTGCCACATAAGTCGGGCAATATCTTGGCATTCTTCGGGCTATGCCGGTTACCTTGGTTCTCGTGCGGATCTCTTCATTTCTGATTCGATCACGTGGGGAATCTCCAAGCTTAGCCCTCATCATTGCCCTTTCGGTGACTAGAGATGTTAATGAAATAATATTGTACCTGTCCCACATTGATTGTTCGTTGAGCGAGAGCCTTCAAATGCAGCAGCTCAGGTCGATGCCGCGGCGGATCGCTTTCCGCGAAACTCTGAAATAACAGAAATGATACATGTATTTTCGAAACATAAAAAACGCAATAATTTTCAAACGTAAAATACGATGTATAAACTTGACTCATGGAGAATTTCAAACGTAGTTCAGACAAATATAAATCCTGTGGTTTTATTGTTAAACAATGTGTATTGTCTTTCAGCCTACAAACCCAACATATCGCAACTATATATTTTTTTATTTTTTTGTAAAAAGAGCATCTGTTTCATATGAACCTTTTAAAGTTTTTATGTTCCATAGAAACTGACGGGCTGTATGTCAAACAAAAGATGAATAAGCAATAATAAAATTAATAGAACCTTATTAATAAATAAACAGAGATAAGTGGATAACATCACATAATTAACCTATTTGAGTCTCTCAATTTAAGTGGTCTTCATTGGGTTCAATAGCACACACACCTTATCATAAACTGGACAAACGTACAAAATGATGAATACTAACATCTGGAGAACGTTCAAAATAGTATTTGAAAACTTATAAATATAACAGTGACGCCATAGCATTCTAGCATAACTGAGCACAAACGCTAAGCATCTTTCGTCGTGTGATTTCAGCGCGTCTTTTATAGCTGGCATGGCGGAGAGAACCCAAGTGTCATCGATAAATGAGCAATCACATCGCGATGTCTGTATTGTTTGACGATAGATGTATGGTCATGGTGAGAAATTGTTTACGGAAAGGAAACAATGGGATTTAAGCTTACATTCGAACGTTTAACTTTATTATTATTAGGATTTATCATGTTGACTGGCAAATATTTCGTAACGATCCGTTAAACAAGAAGAATTTGGCGTTAACTTTTATTAATTAATAAAGTTTTTTATATATTGTTTTAACAAGCAAGACAGTAAAGTCTCTCAAAGGTCAATCAAAATTCATTTTCGAAAAATGTGTGGCCGTTTTTGTTCGCAAAATATTGGTATTCTAATATTATTTCACAAGTCTGACGAAGACATTTTTTTTTTCTCAAACTTGTCTGGAAGATAATCTCTGATTTAGAGAACATCATTATTAGTCATGATCAATCTACCTACAACATATTTATAGTACCAAATATACTAAGAATTTTATATAGACCGCGGATATTTTGAGACAAGTGCTCAACACAATATTTTATTACCCTTACAAAAATAAATACACGTGTCGAAAGACAACCAGTGATATAATATTTATCAAGTAGGCAAGTATTTTTATTCTACCATACTCAGAGTAAAAAACCGGCCAAGTGCGTGTCCGACCACACACAGTAAAGGGTTCCGTAGTCGGCATGAATATTTGCGAATGCGAACGAGTATTGATTTAGCGGGCCGCAAAAATAAGTTTTTTTTTTCATAGTGTATCTCGAACACGAACAAACTTAACATTGTAATTGAAAAACATGTTGTTCCAACTACAAATGTAAGTGAACTTTCGGCTCAGAAGTTTCGGAAAGACGGGTGCAACCTTTCTTTCCGGTGGTCAATTTTCTTAAATAACTTGGAAACTATTTCAAAATTATAAAGAAAAATTGAAAAGCTCACAGTAAGCTAGAGAGTGCAATTTTTTTTTCTAGTTTGTCCCCCAAAAGTGATACCCAAATTCTTAATTCATTTATTTACGTTACACGTCCGTGTTTGGGTCACAGAAATTCATATGTGTACCAAATTTCAAGATAATCGGTCCAGTAGATTCTGAGCAAACTGGCTGTGACAGACGGACAAACACAAACACACGAGTTAAATATGGAATTCTTATAGGAATACGGATTCCGTGTTTTCATTCGGACATAGGGAACCCTAAAAACCATCCCTATCTGCCTTTATAACCCAAAATATGGAATTTTGAATTTGTTATTGGGTTTTTCTATCATGAAATTCTCATTATCCTCTCAGGGTCTGGATTTAAGCTCGGGTAGGGGCAAAAGCGTCGCACCCCCTAATATGGGACTAAAACTTAACTGGTTAATGTAAGTGATTAATTATTGTATTTATTTAGATAGATAATCTCACCATATACGGTATAGCGCCTCGTATGACGTTGACTTTGTTGTAGTACGGCGCCAGCGCAGACAAAGTCTCAATGGGTCCCACCGGTCGGAAGCTGCCTCGGTTCTCACACGCCGACCAATGACCCAATCGGATGAAACAGTAACCTAAACAAACATCGTACACATGATAGAAGTAAAACTTAAAAAAAAACTTAAGAATAAAAAGATAGTGAGAGGACAAGAGTTTTATCTTGTTTCTCTCTCCCGTAAGGATATGTGCCAAAACGTAGCGCGTCCTTGCAATTTTACTCTCGATTCTCGTTTGGAATTATCGAATGGCCGCCTAAAAAGTTTCACGGAAAAATATATAAAGGTTAGAAACTTTTATCTTGTTTATTCAGGTTGAACTACATAGTTGAAGGACATTTATGATAATAAATGATATGATATGTCCGGCGAACTTAAGAAACTACATGCTAAAAGATCATTCCCGGCCCACTGTATAACTAAATATAAATAAATAAATATAATTCATCAAAATCATTTTACATTAAAACATCTAAACATAATATCTAATCAAAATATACCAATCCTTATATATCTACATAAAATCTCTGCTTACAAGTTAATTTAAATTTGTTTTGCACTGTGGTGTAGGCCTTAGTTAACCACGCTACAACCGTTGAATCGCAACCTACCCGCATCCTTTAAAATTCTAGTGTTCATTGCATAGAACTACCTACTTCAGATTTGTTTGTAATTATTTTGAGAAATAAATATCTTTAACCGTAACTATGCAGTTCATAAGGCTCTTAATCTCAAACGCAATTTTAGTTGCCGAAAGTTGTGACAGAAAGACGGGATTTGGGAGTTAGGCTTGTATGGATCAATCCAATTTGAGAGCTATCAATATACAGTACCTGAGCAATATGAGTCCCAACCCGCTTCATGATACGACTGCTTCACATTAAAAGGTCTGCTAAGTTTTATGAAATTCATGCCATTCTGCAACTTCTTGCATTTTCCCTCCGAAAAGAATTCATATAAACTGCAACAAATATTAATAAAAACGTTTTCAACCGATCAATCAAAGTTGCGTATTTTAGATTACCTATTTTCTCACGATTATGTGTGTGATGGCATTTTTACCGGGCTCTCTATTTTAGAAATTTGGTTTTTAAGAATTATTTATTTCGTCGTTTTTCGAATATTTTAACGAGAACTACTAAGTCTTGTACTGTTTATTTTTGTACGACGATTTAGTGGCTTTAAAGTTATAATGATAGTATTGAGCGAGTGCTATTTAAACATAGTCAGTATTTATATACGCATTTGTGTTACAAAATAATTTTTATTCAATTAATCAGGAAGTAAAACAAAATAAGCTGATGGTAATTATTTACAAAATAAAATACTCTTAAAACTTACTCTTGCAAAGCGTTTGATTTCCACACCTCATGATAGCTGAGCTTCTTCGCCATTACATGTGATATGTATTTAGTATCGTATATACTGGGGAACATCTTATGAATATTTATCTTAAACTCCGAATACTGTTTTGGTAGAGGTCCTATGAACTGATTGTGTAGGAGTATGGTGTCTAGGAAGATGTTGTGTCCTACGATGGGTTTTTGTGAAGCCGCTAGCAGTGCAATGATTTGTGAGAAGCCTAGTAGATGGCTCATCAGGTTTTCTTCGAGTAACGCCATCGGAGCACTGTTTGCGCCTTCCACGTTCTTATCTCTGTATATGAGAATCTGAAAGACAAAATAAAACAGGTATAAAAAATATAATTATGACAGTGAAATGCGAGTTTTTATTTTAAGGCATGTTGTTAAGTTTGGTTGATATTACAACGATGAGGCCAAGCGGTGGTTGCGTGGCTGTCTATTCTTTACAAAAGCGGCACTTGATCTCCTCAACTATTTAATGATTTATTGCACCATCATCATCATTTCAGCCCGGAATCACCCACTGCTGGGTATAAGCTCTACTTTTTTCCGCCATAGGTACTTCCCTGTACCGTGCGTCCCTGATCCAAGTGTTTCCCGTGACTTTGACGATATCATCAACCCAACGCAATTGGATGACCCTGGTTTCTTTGGCCTAGTCACAGATAATATAATACTACCTACAGATACCCAATCCCATACAAAGGTTTTTATAGGAAAATCTATTAAGATGTTTTTCTGAAACCGGAAGATATAAAACTTTATTTAAAAAGGAAGGCACGAATCGTTTTAAAAGTAGGTCGACTCCTAGATGGCGTTATAAAACTAGTCTCTGCCAATCAGTGAATCGCTGATGCTGCCATCTGTTGAACATTTTGATGATGAAAAATTGCCAGCTCAATAGCCAGACTTAGGGAGGTGTCATTTCTTTGTATGGGATTGGGTATATGTACGTAGTATTATAATATCTGTGCTTCAGCCAAAATTCTGCCATTTTTCGCTTTTTAATAATTGTTAATTTCATAATTTTACCGGTTACCTAAGGTCCTTGGCGTGTTTACGACATCATTACAGGTTATGAGTCTTGGATTTATCAATACGATCCAGAAACGAAGCGCCAGTCGACGGTTTGGGTGTTTCAAAACGAATAAACGCCTACCAAAGTGAAGCGATCTAGAAGCGGGGGAAGATTTCGATCGCGAGCTTTTTCAATTTGACTGGCTACTTGGTGTCAATTTCCTTACGGAACCAAAGAAGCATCATCGCTGACTGGTATACTACCAAATGCTTGGCAGAAGTTTTCTCTGTTGTGAGCAACAAGCGACCAAACACAGGACTCCGCGGGCTACTGCTCCACTACGACAACGCGCCTTTGCACACCGCGCTCGAAACGAGGGACTTCCTGGACAGCAAGCCGGTCAAACTCCTGGGTCAGCCTCCTTACAGCCCTGACCTAGCAACGTATGACTTCTTTTTATTGCTTAAATAAAAATTCTTCTCAAAGGGATACAATTTTCGTCGCCAGAAGATGCGCTGCTGATGCTGCGTGTTCGAGCAGGCTGTTAAACGAGGTGTCTACGGCGGACTGGAAAAAGTGTTTCGAAAACAGGTTCAGACGCATGCAACTTTGTATAGAGGCTAGTGGAGTACTTTGAAAAGTATTACTTTAATAATAAAATATTTACATTTGTTCTTATTATCGCAAAACTTTCTGAGTGTCCCACGCTCAAGGCACTTTTGGTACGTCGGCGAGGTGTTTGACTCCCCCCGCAGCGTCTAGGAGGGGCGCGCGTGGAACACTACGCGCCGCCAGCTCGGGTCCTAATGTATGGGGGGCGGCGGAGTCCGCCGGCCCTGGACCATTTTAGGGGGGCTGGAAGAGGGCGTTGTCCGCCCTCCGCCTGCGCCCGGTGCGTGCTGTGGATTGGGAGAGTGGACGAAATCTCTCTTTCCCTTTCCGCAGCCTCCTTCTGCGAGATTACTGTTTTGCAGAAGGAAACCACCGCGTCCCAGGACTCGACGCTGCCGACCATCGAACTCACTACGTTCGGCAGCGACAGGTCACTGCCTACTTCAGAGATGAGGGCACAGCGCGGCGAGCAAATGCACCCAAGGACAACCCCCGGATGGTCCGTTGCAGGATATGGAAACAATAACTTTTTTTAAAACAAAAAAAAAAATTACAACCGACTTCAAAAAAATAAACACTACAAAGCCGAAAATTACTTAAAATTGCGGAAGTCAGTGGCAAAAACGAAAATACCAAATCCAAAGACACGACACAAAGGGGATTGTTTTTTTTTGGTAAATAGTTTTTAAATTTCTTTTTTTTAGTTGTGGTACCTACACCACTATTATTTTACAGTTACGGGAACTTATTAGAACATCATCCACTCTAAGTGGGATGAATATGCATTATTGACTTATAAACTCCTCCTTTTTGGAAGTCGGTTAAAGATAATTATTCACTATGGGTTTGAGTGGCTAAGATGGATTGGTTACCAAGAACTATGGAAGACCCCTGCTTGACCAATATATATATATTACACACAAAAACATTCCGGAATCAATTCTCTAAATTAAGGTGAAAACCACATTAATATTCGTTGTGTAGATTAGAAGAACAACACGGTCACAGACAGACACGAAAAGCGTCTTTATTTATAATATGCATAAATATGGAGAGATAGAGATAAATATAAGAGCAGTGGTGGCCCAGTGGTAACGGCCGCAACATACGAGTTGTAGGTAGTAGGTTCGAACTCATCACCGCTGCTCTCAAAACGGTGAAGGAAAACATCATAAGGAAACCGGCATGTCATAGAACCAAAAATTCGAAGACATGTGACATCTACCAACACGCACTGGCCCCGCGTGGTGGATAACGGCTCACTCCCTCTTACAGAGAGGAGGCTTGTGTCCCAGCAGTGGGAATATTATAGGCTGATTATGATGATAAATATGGAGAGATGGGCGGAAGACATTGTTGCCATAGCGGGTAGAACGGAAGCGTGGAGATTGGCACAAGAAAAGAGAGGCCTACGCTCAGCAGTGGGTGAAGTCGGGCTGTGGATGATGATATTGATGATCGATATAGATATTTAATTCACTTTGCTATGTTTAACAACTACTTCTTTTTTATCTACGGGAATGGGGGAATACCTAGTGCTCAGCGTGCTAAACATTTAATGTTTAGCACGCTGAGCACTAGGCGTTCCCCTGCTATTTGCAGCTTAGTGCTCAGCGTGAACCTCCATCCGTCCTAAGCCTTTTTTTCACTGGTGACAAAGAAATATGATTCTTTCATTCTTTTTTAACGGACCAAAACCATTAGACGACTGCGAATGGAATGCAGTCCGCCTGACAGCACAGCGAAATCCTTAAAATATTTTGGATGACATCACAACTGGCAGTTATCTAATGCTCTCTAATGGACGATTCCTACAATTTACGGACCATTGGTTAAAATTAACTCTTATTGTATCTTTACCAATAATCAGGGCTGGGAAAACTACATGCTTTGCTTTAATTGAAAAACAAATTAAAAATACAGTATCGCAAGTAATTGAAATACGAAATACAAAATATGTTTAAGTAAAGTATTTGAAATATAAAATACAAAATACAGTATTTTAGATATTTTTAATTGAAATACGAAATACAAATTACAAAATAAGTAATCTAGACCAGCAAGGGCTGAAAAGTAGAGGAAAACAAGATTAATTAATCAGTAAAACCAGTTTCCTTTTATGAACGCTAGATTTGTTGTCCAGCATAGCAGACGACGTACATGCAGATGGATTTACATCATCCATACTCGTACAAGCTTTAGTAATAAAATTTGTATTCTACAGAGAACAGAAGCTTTATTCATTCCATGAAAAAACTTAAAACGAACCGTTCAAACTTGACAAATTAGCTTGACATTGATAATTTGATTTTTTTGTGTTTTTTTTTTTAGTTTAAACAGGTGCACTGTTGCCAACTGTAATAGCCGCTTTACCATCATTGCACTCTCGCCTCGCACTCACACTCACGATCGCTAAAGAAGGTAAAATGTATTTTAAGTGTTAAAATGTATTTTGAAGCCTCAAGTTTACTGGGTTTGGCCGTAAGTTGGCTAGTACCATACGATACGTAAGTACGTAGGATTGTAGTAACTATATCATACACTGACTGGCAGTAAATGTGACGTGAGCTCTAGGGCATTAGCACACCTCCGCCTTGACGAATTCCGCTAAGAAACATTAGGTACTACATTATTTCGCGATTCGAGTAGCGGAACATCAGGAGAGTCGGTTGAATTGTAGCTATCGAAGCAAAATGTCGTCGCTTTCGACTTAGTAAATACAGTTTAAGTATACTTCGGACTTCTTGGATTAGTTTTTCTGTAAAAACAACATCAATTTCAAACAAAAAAAGTTTGGCTTTATAAACTTGTCAACTGCGACAAATGCGTGCGAAACAAACGCGGCACCGCAACAAAATAGCGGTTCGAGCGCGGAGGTGTAACCGGCTTCCGAGCCGATCGGCGAAATTATGCGGGAAAGAGATAGAATCATAATCAAATCTGTGCGTTAGAACAGACAGTTTCGCTTGTCGTACAACGGACCAGTCATGGCGGAGCTACTGCGGTTTCGCTGCTATGGTTTCGCGGCGGATAAGTGATACCCGCCTACAAGTTCAGAACTTCTCGTTTCGGTCTTGGACCATATTTACTGCCGCTGAGTGTATTAAAATGCTAGAACTACTACTTTATTTGTATCTAACATAAGAAGCAATATAAAAATGTCATCTACTAGCACAAATTACCTTCTTACTATTACCTAAGCTATCCGTGGTGAGTATGTTTGGGAAGCGCATCCGGAGCTCGACGTGCGCGATGTACCGGAACACTGGGCTCTCCACATCCAGGTACATTAATTCGTCTTTACTTCTCATCAGCCACCTGTAATTGAGATGAAAAAATAACCTTTATAGCCAGAAGAATTTCATACAAAGTCAATATACACCAGGGGGAATATTGAGACGCGTTTTTTTGTTGTTGTTTATTAGTGAGTTTCCATAACATCACGCCTGTAATCCCAGAAGGGTTTGGCAGAGGTGTAAGTAGGAGAGAGGAAGAAAGCTTTAATTTGATTAATATATCTCTCCTTTATATTATATAAATGCATTGCACAGGTGTGAGTACTTTGTACTATGGAACTACCATTTACCGGGTAATGTCTAATATTAACGTGAATGTGCCCTGGCGGCTGATAGTATGTCATGCTCAGTCAAATATCTTGCTGGCGGTGGCGCATGTGGATCATTTAGCTCGCTTCAAAATGGTTCGCTTAATGGTGCTGATCCATGCGTCATGTTCGTGAACGGGCGGTTGGGACTGGTCATCTCTTAGCTGCCATGGTTTATTTTAATAATTTAAGTTTTGGATTGATTTTATTTCTTTTTTGCTGCACTCTGGACGCTTTTAACGTGTATAAACTTGTTAACGTTTTCACGTATGGGATCAACATTAATGATGTAACTGATATACAGGGTGGATGGGACATCGACGCACAACCGGTTACCCGGTTGTTCGTCGATGTCCCTTTCACCTTGTATTTGTAAAAATTAGATTATTTAAAAGAGTTTCTTGCCCTTTCTTCTTCATAGGTACCTACGCTTTGACAATTCAAAAGTGCCTGTAAATGGTTTAATTGAAATAAATGCTTTGAGTTTGAGTTTGTCAAACATACGGCCCGTGGACCATTCTTAAGCCGCCGTAAAAATATTTACAGTTTTACTTACTTACACCCTAAATTAATAATCTGAATCTTGCTTCCCAGATAGACAGCTGAATGACAACAAAAGGATGCTGAATGATTCAACAAAAAAGCACAAACAGCATTAACTTACATACATACATAAACTCACGCCTTCTTCCCTATGGGGTAGGCACAAACCACAGAACGCCACCAGCTACGATCCTTGCAAACTCCTTTTGTCTCATTTACGTTCATACATCTGGTCATACACGAGCGCCAGTTGCGAGTTCTATCCCCTCCCGGCGTTTCCACTCACACCTGCCTTGCAAATACCTCTTGTTAGTCTCCTTTCATTCAACCCGCTCAACATGAAACCATCTTAGCATACTCTTTTAAATTTTTGTCACAACTTCTTTTAAACCACACCATTGCCTTATCACATAATTCCTCAGCCTATCATTCAAAGCATTTATTCTGCTTTCATGCTTCTTTTGCCACACCCAACATTCACTTCCATACATAAGCGTAGGCACCAGCACACCATTGTGAACAGACAGTCGTGCCTTTTTGGAGATCAACTAGTTGGTCACAATTGCATGTGTAGCACCATTGACTTTATTTTCCCGCATTCACTCTCCTTTCCACATCTCCATCAATCTTTCCATCCCTTGTAAACAGACTCCCTAAATATACAAACTCACTTACTTACTCCACACTCTTATCGTTTATTTTCACATCTCAAACCGATACATCACCTTCTCTTTCAAACATCATGACCTTCGTCTAACTTCCATTTATATTCATGTTTTCATCTTATATGCTTCATCCATCACAGTCACCATGTCTTGCAACTGTTCTGCTACGATGCAAGTAGAACTTGATCATCTGCATAGAGAAGGCATTTGATAGACAACTCATTAATTTTCAATCCACATTCACCCACTTTCAAATCATTCAGACAACTATCCATACAGGTTGAATGAACAGCCACAGTGACGCTACACAAAAACAATTGAAAACATTAATATTTCAAAACAAATTAGACATATTTATTGAAAAGGGCCATTACAGTATCAATGAGTTTATAGATGATAAACGACACAAAAACCATTTAATTGTTAAATGGTTTTTTTTGTAATTATTATTTGTATTTTTACGTTATGCTAATATGAATTGTAAATTTAAATGCAATGTTTGTGATTATTAAACTTTTTGTTACTGAATGACGTATAATTATTGTTACGTTTTAATTGCGTCCTGAATTTGAAATATGAATCATATCACTGTAATATTTTCAACACAAAGTATTTTGTTACATAATAAATAACTTATGACATATGATTGAGCAACTACTTTAGTTCTTAAATAAAGATTCCCCATAACATGTCTTACTCGTAGTGCGAATTTTGAGACTGGCCCATTTGCAAATGACCTTAACAGTTGTGATGTGATGGAATATCTGATTTTGCCAGCAATACTGGTAAATTCTTTTTCTTCTTCTTCAAAACTTTTGCAAAATGTAGAAAATAAGTCAAAGTACTAGTAGTGGTACTTACTTAGAAACTTGAGAGTAGTACTGCTGCAGTTGCCTTTCTTCATCCATATTCAGCATTCTTGCAAGGTCATTGAACAATGCCTTCTCTTTTATATTCTGTCTCACTGTTGCTGCCTCAACTTTGCTCAAATATGGAAGTCCTTCATATGTGAACTGAAACAGTACAGTCAAATATTATTCAAAATCAAAATCAAAATATTTTATTTCACATAGACCTACATGGGCACTTATGAAACGTCAGATTCTAGGTGCACGGTTCCAATTGGTCGTTTCCCATGGAGAAGAGCCGGCAAGAAACTCCATGGTTACTCTTTTAAAAATATGTCTTTTACAATGTTTTCCAATTACAGTGTTAACAGGTATGGGAGGACAGTGTAGGCCTGTCAACAAGTACCATATGTTAAACAAATAGACAATTGTCTATAAATTTACGATCCACAGGGCCTACGACGTTCTCACATTTACAAAATATAAAATAATCTAATAAAGTAAAATCAAAAACTAATTAAAAATTGTAGGTATATAATGTCAAATAATGTCAGAGATATGTAAAGTCCATATCTAATAATAAAAAAATAAAAATTAAACACCATTATTTGGGAGCAGTTATTAGAAATTTACATAGTGATGCTGTTTATGAGGTACCAGGGAAGCCACATGTGCAGAAGGAATTATTGCCAAACTTTCTTGTCTTCGACGTAGTCTTTAATCTTATAGTACGCTTTTTTGATAAGGACACGTTTGATGTGGGCTTTGAACTTTCCATCGCTAAGTTCTGTAACCGACTTTGGCAACTTATTATAAAAGCGGATACTGTTTATCAGAAATGATTTGCTTGTTTTAGTTAATCTAAATTTGGGTATAACAATTTCATTTTTACTACGTGTATTTATATTATGGAAATCGCTTCTTATTTTAAAAAGTTCTAAGTTTTTGCGAACATACAAAATACTTTCTAAGATATAAAGGGAAGGCAGAGTAAGTGTATCAATTTCTTTGAATTTGTTTCTAAGAGACTCGCGAGGACCCATTTCATAGATCGCGCGGATTGCCCTCTTTTGTAAAATGAAAATTGAATCTACGTCAGCTGCTGATCCCCACAGCAGAACGCCATAAGACATAATACTGTGGTAATAAGCAAAGTATACCAACCCAGCTGTGGCTATATCGGTCAACTGCCTTATTTTTCTTACTGCATACGCAGCTGAACTTAATTTACTTGAAAGAGCTCTAATGTGAGCGCCCCATTGCAATTTAGAATCTAAAGTCATTCCTAGAAATACATATTCCGTAATAGCATCTACTTTCTTGCCATCAAGTTTTAAATTTAAACCCACTTTGGTACATTTGGTAATGAGAACTTAAGACATTTAGTTTTGTTCGCAGTGAGTAAAAGATTATTAGCTGCAAACCATTTCGAAAGAATAACCAGACTATCATTCACATGTACGACATCCGTATCTTTTCTATCTATTTTAAAAATAAGAGAAGTATCTTCAGCGAATAAAATTATATCTGATAAGTTAGCCATCATGTAAGGAAGGTCATTAATATAAACTAGAAATAAGAAAGGGCCGAGAATTGAACCTTGAGGCACTCCCATCTTAACTAAGGACCCCGAGGACGTCGCCCCGTTAACGTTCACTTTCTGTTGCCTGTTTGATAGATAGGAAAGAACAAGATTAGCGGCTTGTCCACGAATTCCGTAGTGGTGTAATTTACAGATCAGTGTATTGTGGTCAACGCAGTCAAACGCTTTTGAGAGGTCACAGAAAATGCCAATTGCATCCTGGGACTTCTCCCAGGATTCCAAAATGTGACTGATGAGTAACACTCCCGCATCAGTCGTCGACCTACCTTTCGTGAAACCGAACTGGCGACTATGTAAAATACCATTTGAATTAAAATGTGACAACATCTGGTCTAGCATGATTTTTTCATAGATTTTACTCAATGCTGGTAGCACTGATATAGGTCTATAATTAGAGGGATCACTCTTACTACCCGATTTGAAAATTGGTACTACTTTACTATGTTTCATTAAATCAGGAAACGTACCGCTGTCTAAACATTGATTAAATATGCCTGTTAGGACAGGGGCAATTGTGTCAATAATATCTCCAAGAACCTTAACGGAAATCCCCCATAAGTCTACAGTGTTTTTTATGTTAAGACTTTTGAACGCTTTTTTAATTGTGACAATAGAAATAGGCTCGAATTTAAAACTATTACTATGTCTTCTCCATGGAGTTGTAATGTAAGTCAAGGACTGCAGTAGCAACTGAAAAAAGTGGAATTTATATTTTCTTTACACGGTCCAGTGTTACGACCAGGGATTGGAACTGGAACCAAAAGTATGGGTCCCGTATATTTCGGTACCTGGGTACCAGTTCCAGACAGGTACCAGTTCTAGACAGAAGCCACCTAACAAGTACAGGTGCCAAATTCAGGTCAACAACTCTCAAACAATAAATCTCATGTTTATTTGTATGAGGAATCTCATATGGCTGGCAACCTTGAAGTTATTTTTCTAATGCCTATTAACTATCCTTTTATAAACGGAACTTTTACTGACGGTTATATATATTTAAGAGGTAATGGTATGGCATAACAAACTGGTGGCAGCAATTCCACATCAAATAGTCTATATAACCATGTTTATCGTAAAAACATCTTATTAAAGACTTCATTTTGACATCTTCTACTGCCATTCCCTAGTGCTACTGGAGTGCTACTTCCAATTAAGATTAAAACAAAGCTAGGCGGGATATAAAACACGATTTTAGGTCCACTTACCTTATTAAAATCAAACTTATGTTTACAAAGAAAGTTTAATGTAGACGCTTGAAATATGAATGACTGGTCAATGGCACAGAAGACTTGTGGACACAGATGGAATGTGTAGGTGACAGCTAAGTATGAGTCCTCGTCTCTGATGTACTGGAACATTGTTAGTCCAACCTGTGTCATTATCATGTTGCTGACTTCATTCTTTATCTTGTTGTATCTCTCTTCACTTGTGTCAAACAATCTGAAAGTAGTTGCTAGAAAATATTTTACTGTCCAGGTAATACAGTAAGCAGGTTCACAGGGTAACAGCAAATTAAGATGACATGAGTAGCTTAAAATATTACCTATTACTAGCTAGAATACTGCCTTGTGGGTCTAGTGGTCGCAATCGCTACTGCTGAGCATGAGGTCCTGGGTTCGATTCCCAGGTCGGGCAACGTGTTATTGGGTTTTTCTATTTGGATTTTCTCAATAGCAGCCCGGAGTCTGGATTTGTGCCCGGTAGATGGCAATAGGCTCGCCCCCTATTACATGGGACTTAAGCATAACTGGCGAAATGTGGGTGTACTATAGGTACACCTCTGCCCAAACCTTCGGGGAAACAAGGCGTGATGTTATGTTATGATACAATGTAGAGGGTGTAAGAAGACCCATCACTAAGCCATCAACTACTTTTATCAATTGCTTGATCAATATACTGGGGCTTGGGGTGCGATGTAAGGGCTTACTGATATGAACTGGTAAATGCTCAGGTTTGGATGGGGCAAAAGGGTGATCCTTAATGAAAGTAAAATATATATATACTGTGTTTAGCATAATCAGCCTATAGTGTTCCCACTGCTGGGACACTTGAGAGGAGGCCCAGTACGGGATGGTATTTTAATGTGACATTAAAATTATTAAAAAAATGACAAAACAAGATTTGAAATAATCTGAATATAATCTAAATATGCTGTACCACACGATCATTAAAAAGGTTTAATAAATATGATTCATCAAGCAGTCTCTTAGGGCCAATGTTCAGAACATGCAATAGCAGTGCATGGTTATGGGCTGATGTTGATGACTGAGGACACCAGTTTTCAGTACAAACTGGTCAGTATATTGCTAAGATCTGCTTACCTGTGCTTAAAGCATTCTCCAGTTAGAAGTGCGGTAAATTCGGCATCAAAACCAACAAAACAGGACTTTGCTAAGTCTTTCTTTATATTCCCCAGTTCATCTACAAAGTTATTCCTTGTTATCTCCATATTGAGATCTATTTATTATGCTCTGGTTAATCAAAAAATATATATTTTTATTCGAAAAACACACTACGGTGTAAGAAATAAAGGTGAACAAAACAAACACTACAAACAGTTGTCACTGTGACAAGCCAGCAAAAAACGTCGAAATGACAGCTGTAATTTTGACGTTTTTAAGGCCGCATTCCGAATTGAGCTGTAATCAATGTGAGCGCGCTCACACCCATTCCGAGTTAGCGTGAGCGCAATAACGATGTCCCGTGAATCGTCATAGATGACGCATGTCATTACGTCATATAATAATATCACTGTGAGCGAATTGTTGACAGCTCTCATCTGTCATAATCGTGAAAACCAAGGCTGCATTCCGAGTTAGACCATAATCGGTGACAGCGCTCACATTGATAATTTGCGTTCCGATTTAGAGCATGGTCGGCATTATCGCAAGATGGCGCATGTCATGACGTCATCTATGACGATTCACGGGACATCGTTATCGCGCTCACGCTAACTCGGAACGGGTGTAAGAGCGCTCAAATAGATTACAGCGCAATTCGGAATGCGGCGCTGTCAGCGATTATGGTCTTGGTATAGCTCGGAATGTGTCCTATATTTTTTCAGAAATGTTTGAGAATTCACGATCAAAACCCGATCGCCGTCCTACCGCCCTCGCCGCCGAGGCCCGCCGCGACGCCCAAATCGACGCCCCTCCCGACCCTTGCTCGAGCCAGCCCGCGCCGCTGAGCCTGTAGCTTTAAATTCGTCCGTTAATAATACCAATCCTGATCCAGCTAGTCATTTGCTGCCCTCTTCCAGCGACGCCCTAAGCCGAGGTTCGTACCCCACAGGGGGTGCCCTTAGCGTTGTCGCTTAGTTTTAGTTAGTATATAAGTTTAAGTCCTGGCTGGAGGCCTTAATTTATTAGGGAATCCACAGGCAAGTCCGCTTAAGCAGACGACAACCGCATAGGTTGACCTGCAAGATGCCAAACAAACAAACAAAAAGAGAATTCACGAATGAAGACTTCTTATATTATGTAGTGTATTATCTATGACTTATTTTAAGATGTGTAGTTATCATATCATAACGTGGTTGCTAGATTTTAAAAACTGATTACAAAAAACACGTACAACTGGCAGAAATGCTAAAAACTTAAAGATCACAGGGTAGTATAAAAAAATATGGACAAATGGGAAAAAGCGCGGGAAACTTCGAACTTGGTGGACGCGTCCTTTTTGAGAAAAAAAAAATATTGACAAAACCAAATAAAGGATCAGTAGTCGTAGTTTTAGTGTTCTTTTCTCTTTTATACATAATTTAATAATAGTTTTGTGCATTTTCTTCGGTAGTGGTAAATTTTTTGTTTTTTTTTTGCGGGAAATGAACGAACCGCCTGACCCGGGGGCCTATGTGCCCCCGGCTGGCAATTTTGTTACTGTATCTAACGAGTCTGGCATGGATATCGATGGGTCATCTTCAGCTCGCCATTTAAAAAGAAGCTGTGTGCATGTTTGCAAACACTGCAATAAGCGTCGCCGTACCGGGCGTTGTGGTTGCACGGACTCTTCACTAACTACAACATTGGAGCCTAACTGCTCCGAAATAATTGTTCCCAATAACCCAATAACAAAATGCCTGATATTCCAGCTCCGTCTTTAGTTCCCACTCAGATTGGCAGAAAAAGTTATGAAAAAACTGACAACTCGCCATTCGTTATTCATATTCAAAAAAAAAAAATATTACACCTGATGATGGAACCACATTGCACCCAATCACATTTGGCAAGTTTTTAAAGCGCAACGCTTTAAAAAATATAATAAACGGTAGCGTCAAAAAAATCGGGCGCAATAAAATATCTTTATTTTTTTCGAATTTCCTGGACGCAAATTCCTTTATTACAAACAATAGTCTCGAAACACATAATTATAAAGCTTTTATACCTACTTTTAATGTTACTAGAATGGGTTTAGTGAGTGGTGTTCCTGCGGAATGGTCTCCATAGGATGATAGGAAGTTATTGAAAATATAACGGTACCTATTGGTTGCGGTCCAATTTTAAAAGACAGGCGCCTCAATTTTAACGCATTGCCTGCTGAATTATTTGCGAATTGTTTGCATATGCTAATTAAATAGCTCACTAACCCTGTGCTGCAAACTCTCATGCACGTTAAAAAAATATTTCGTGTGGTGCTATGAACGCGCATGCGCGGTTGAAGAAAGTCCACCCAGTGCGGGGCTGGCCGAATTAGTGCGTCGTCTACTTTGTCCAAGTTTGGCACGACGCATATGTGAGTTTGAAAATTTACGAGTTTTATGACAGTCATTCAATCAGTCATTCCGTCAGTCAATTATGCCACAAGTATAGGTTGTTTCACACGACAGTTGCTTTTGTAACATAAAGAGACAAGCATTACCTGTTTTTTTATGTAACTGTCGAAACAGGTAGCTAGTGTGTAGACATCCTTCCCAAATCTTATTTTACGATGTTTTCGAAACAATAGAGTTGCACAATGAACGCACAGGTGCGGCGCGCCGCACTCGAGGAAAGTAAATTCTATAGACGCGCATACGCGCCGTGCTGACTTGGAAAAAGTCCGTTCAAGGGAAATTCCCGCGACGGAGGACCGTCGCTGGAAGTTGCCGGACGGTGTACGTGAACTGTTTAATGAGAAGAATGCGGCTGTCCGTGCCTACAGTAACTTCCCCTGCGACGCAAACAAAGCCCATATGCGTTACTTACAGCGTGCTGTAAGGACACGCATTGAGGGGCTGCGTATCGCCGGCCGGGACAAGATGTTGAGTGAACTAGAGCCAACTCACCTAGCCTTCTGGCAACTCTAGAGTAAGCTCAGATCCGGAGAAATAGTCTCCATGCCCCCCCAGATCCGCCCTGACAAGACCATCACTTTCGATGATGTCGACAAGGCTGAACTTCTAGCCGACAGTCTTGAAGCCCAATGCTCGCCTAACTCTCAACCAGTAGATCAAGCTCACCTTTCTGAGGTGGACGCTGAAGTCAAACATAGAACCTCCCTCCCTCCCGTCGAAGATCCGGAGTATCCACTGCCCCCCGTCACGCCAGACGAAGTGCACGACCTCATCAAGGGTCTTAAGGCTCGTAAAGCCCCCGGCTCAGATGGAATCACCAATAGGGTATTCCAACTTTTCTCAGCAACAACATCTTCCCACAGGCATTTAAAGAAGCCACCGTCATCGGTATCCCCAAGCTCGGCAAGCCAAAGTCGGAGCCCACGAGTTACCGCCCCATCAGTCTGCTAAATGTCCTCGGCAAAATCTATGAGAGGCTTACCTATAAGCGTATCAGAGACTATGCCGAGACAAAAGGCCTCATCCCTGACGAGCAGTTTGGTTTTCGAAATCAACACTCTTGCGTACAACAGGTCCACCGTATCGTCGAACACATCAACTTCGGTTTCCAACGAGGTTTGATGACGGGTGCTGTTTTCTTCGACATAGCGAAAGCGTTCGACAAAGTCTGGCACAACGGCTTATTATATAAGCTGTACCAACTCGGTGTGCCAGATCTTCTCGTGCTCATCTTATGGGATTTTTTGTCGAAACACACCTACCGATATCGCATCGAAGGTGCGCTATCCTCCCCCCATCCCATTCGCGCAGGAGTCCCTCAGGGCTCTGTGATTTCTCCTCTCGCATGCAAGCTATTCACCAGCGATATGCCCAAGTGTAGTAAGGCGCAGTTGGCTCTGTTCGCAGACGATACGGCCATTTACTACACCGGCCGCGATCCAGACTCGATATCTCGCATTCTCCAAACCCAAGTCAACAAGCTTGGCGCTTGGTTTAGAAAGTGGAGAATTGAAGTAAATCCCGACAAGAGTCAAGCGGTTCTGTTCTCGAAGCCGCGTCAAAGCCCCTGCCCCCCTCGACCGATCACCATGTTCGGCAAGCCAATCCCTTGGGAGAAGCGAGCCAAATATCGCTCGACGAACACCCCTCTTATTAAGAGCACATTAAGGCGACTCGCTCGCGCGCCGCCTTCGCTCTAGGTAGACTCCACTTCGTCCTAAATGCACGTAGCAAATTGTCACTAAAGTGCAAATTGCGTATCTACACAGCGTGCAATCGCCCGATCATGAACTATGCCAGTGCAGTCTTTGCACAAGCCAAGCCCCATCGCTTCAATAGAATGCAGACCCTCCAGAACAAATTCCTCCCTAGGATTACAGGCTCCCCCTGGTACGTTCGCAACGAAATCCTCCACGTTGACCTCAGGATTCCCACTATCAGTCAGTTTATGAAACGCATTTCAAAGCGTTTCTTCGATACCGCCGCGAATCACCGCAACCCTCTGGTTGTCAAGGCCGCTAGTTATATTCCCTCCACTATTCGTCATGTCCGCAGTCCCAAGCATTTCCTCACCGACCCCGATGACCACATAACTCTCATCCAGTAGAGCAGTAGGGCCACCAGTACAGTGCACAAACACAAACCGACATTCCGACCTCGCCGCCGAGGTCCCTCGCGAAGACCCCGACGTAACTGTCCCCCCCGACCCTTCCTCGACGAAGTGCCAGCCCGCGCCGTAGCTGAGCCTGTAGCTTTAAATTCCCCAGACAATAATAATCATCTAAATCAGATCCATCCTGTCCCATCTTGCTGTCCTCCCACCAGCGACGCCCTAAGCCGAGGTCCGTAACCCACAGGGGGTGCCCTTAGCGAGCAGTCGCTTAGTAATGTTAGTTTTACGCCCCTGGATGGAGACCTTGAGAGTTCGCTTAAGGCAGCCACAGGATATTCCGGTTAAGTAGTCACGACCTCTCAAGGTCAACTACTGTTACTTCTTATGGCAATGAAAATAGTTGTGCTTAAGCTTTTGCACTCATGTTAATCGCAGCGGCAGATGACGTTTTTCCTGTAAAAAATAACAATATTAGTACGATTCTCTCACCTCCGTGGTGGGACTCTGAGAAAAATTTGATTCTTGGCGTAGTTTTTGCTCATCAATTTCACCGACTGGTGCAATATTCGCAGATTTAGGTCCATTTATAACCCTTCTCCTATTCCTGTTTCTTTAGCTAGTGATTTTAGATAAATTAGCTCCGCCTTTTGTTCCTGAGAGTATAAAATAACCTGTCTGTCGTATCCATTAACCAAGATACGACACTAGATCTTCCATTCATTCTCACTAAATTAAAGGGTGTTATTTATAAACCTAAGGATTCTGCACCAGGCATCGATGGCATCCCGTATTCCTTTTTTGCTAACTTAAATGAGGACGTCCTCAGTTATTATTTAGAGCTAATTAATTATATAATGAATACAGGTAACATTCCTGTTCAGTGGAAACGTCAAATGGTATTTCCATTCCTTAAATCATATAAAATTCCATCTGACGCTGCTTCATACCGTCCCATAGTTTTGTCTTCAATTCTGATGAAATTAGCGGAACACTGTTAAAAATCACCTTCAATGGTATGTTGAAAGTAAGGGTATTTTGGCAGAATCACAATAAGGCTTTAGAAAAGGTAAAAGTACAGCTGACTGTTTAAGTATTTTCACATCTGATATTCGGTTATCCTTCTCTAATAACCAATCTATCGTTGCTGTTTTCCTTGATATTAATGCAGCTTATGATAATGTTGTTTTATCAGTTTTAAGAAATAAACTGCAAGCCTTAAAAGTCCCATTGAATTTGCGAATTTCATTATTAATATCCTGACTCAACGCTCTGTTAACATGTTAATAGGAGATCAAGAAGTACTAGTCTCGTCTTGTATGGAGAGGTCTCCCACAAGGTTCTGTGCTTAGTGCCATTCTTTACAATATTTACACATTTGATTTAGACACGTCCTTGGCCAATCATGTTAAGTTTCTTCAATATGCCGATGATTTGTTATTAAATATTTCAAGCCAATTTTTTGAACAAGCAAGCTGAGCTATCAATTCTGCTTTATCTACTTTGGAGTCATGGTAACATCTTAACGGTTTGGATTTATCCACGTCTAAAAGCGCAGCTGTTTTATTCACCCGGAAGAGAAATATTCCCTTAATAAATCTCTTTTATAAGGAAATACCTATTCCAGTTAAAGACAAATTCAGATATCTTGGTATAATACTTGACCGTAAATTAAGTAGTGTTCCTCATTGTGAATATATTGTTAACAAATGTGAAAATCACCTAAACATTCTTAGGTGCCTCTCTGGTGTATGGTGGGTTGCACATCCCTTTTCTTTGAAACTCGTTAACAACGCAATCATCAGAAGCACTCTGGATTATGGATTCTTCGTTCTAGAACCTGGAAGTGCTATGGCTTTTAAAAAGTTGGATCGCATCCAGTCCAAGGCACTACGCATTATTTCGGGTGCCATGAAGTCGAGCCCCATTAATGCACTCCAAGTTGAATGCGGGGAAGCTCCTTTACGTCTTAGAAGGCAATTTCTGTCTGACAAATATTTGTTCCGGATTCTTCAGATCTCAACTCATCCTCTTATTCTTAAACTGGACTCTTTAGTGTTGCAGATTGAATCTTCAGATTACTGGTCCCATAAACGTGCTCCTTGTTTAGTTGTATGCTATTGAAAAATCCTATCACTTTCTTCTCCTATTCATCGCTCCAATAAACTTTCGCTATTTAGCAGTAGCTGAGAGTTTACAGTTCAGTCCCATCGTAAAATATAACTGTGTAAGTAAATCAGATCCCAATTGCCATTTAAGTTTTAACCGTTTTCTGGCTGAACACCTAGAGTCCCACCATATATTTACGGATGCTGCGAAGCGTTCTCCGACGGGTTGTGTTGGGATTGGTACTTAACATTCTCAATACAACATCGTATAAAAAATAAAACTGCCACCTGAGACTTCTGTTTTACGGGGGAATGTTTCGGCATTGTAAAAGCTATAGAATGTATTCGGGTTTTAAAGCTTAAAAAACTATCATTTTTACTGATTCTCGAAGTGCTCTTCTAGCCATCAATAAATCTCCTTTCGTACTCAAATCGCAGTTGCCAATCATTTATTTAATAACAGAATTTGCGTTCAGAACCATCTCTGAGAGTAATACACTGCAGTTTGCGTGGATTCCGGCTCATGCTGGAATCCATGGCAATGAAGTGGCTGATACACTCGCCGTTGATGCGGTGCAATGCGGGGACTGAGTTCCTTATAAAAACTTTTACTTTGACCTCGAGTCTTTACCAAAGACTTTCTTCGGGAAACCTGGAAGAAATCTTGGGATATCGGAAGCAAATCGAAACGTCGTTATTTTTCATTAATTCAATCAGACGTTCCGGAAAAACCGTGGTTTGGCAGGGCAAAGTTTGGCAAGATGGAGAACTCCATTCTAATACGGACGAGACTTGGTCATGTCTGCTCTCCAGCCCATCTTGCCAAGCTTCATATCATCGACGACCCCATTTGCCTGTGTAGCACAGACTTTGATCTCATTTTTTTCTTCTGTCCCTTATATGACCGTTCATCCTTTCACAGTAACCTCTTGTCCCTTCGTACTCCTTTCCCTAGCTCAATAATTTCTTTACTTTATACAAATAGCTTTCCTGTATATAAATGTATAGTATCTTTCATTACTTTAAATAATATTAAGTTGTAATTTTAGTTCATTATTGCATCACTGTTATTAATACTGATCCTATAGATATTCTCCCTAAATCCCGTTTAAAATTATTATAAATTTTTATAAACTTTCTTCGTAATAAACTAAACGTGACATTGACTGAATGCACAAACCGTTTGAAGCAAAAAAAAATAAGTACAAGTGGCAGTAATTATTTTTTTTGGGCATTCGCTGCCACTTAAAAACCTGTAGTAGTTATCTTGTAAGGAGGTAGAGACAAAATTATTCAATACCTATTTTAGTTTGTTCGAATATGGATGAGGTCATTACAAATCAAGATCCTACCCATAAATGGAAAGATATGACAAGCGCGTTGCACGAGAATAATTTACACCGATCCCTAGCTTTTCGACTAGCTCGTGCTACCTCTTGAGGCGAGTCCGAACTCGGACCTGGCTGTTTTAACATAGTCACCTCGACAAACACCCGCTTCTTGAAATAGCTTGAAACAGTGTTGCCGAAGCCGATGCCTTTGATTGAACCTAATTTTGGGCACCAACCTTCGTAAAAATAATAGGTACCTGGTAGGTACAGTTAGCGACAATTAAGTAGATTAACAGTTTTTTTTAAAATGTTTATTAACATTTGAAGTAAAATTAAAACCAGTCTCAGTGGATAACACTTCGTCTCTCATGCACATGGTTCAATTCCGGGCAAGTTCAAATGTGACTTTTTTCAATTCAAATGTAGGTAATTTCTGAGTTTATCTTGGACATTACTGACATCGGTGATGAAAAACATAGTGACGAGACCTGGACTTATAGTTATTATGTGAAGTAAAGTCTGAAATCGCCATCCTCTCTTGAGTAAGCGTGGTGATCAATGCACTATTTATGAGAAGAGGCCTTTATCCAGTGACTAGTACTTTATTTATGAAACGCAGTGTCTACTTCTTTTCTATGCAATCCATATCATCTCACATTCCATCCATCTGCAAAACATAACACCTTTCTTGTCACTTCCATTCTTTCGCAACACATGTCAGGCGCAGTGGACATGATGACGCTTTACGAATGTTAATTGCCCATGGTAAGCAGACTTGTATTTGATATGATGTTCATCGGCAACTGTTCCGTTAGTACCTACATAATATAATAATTCAGTGTACCTACTTAGGCCTTGTTACACGCAAAGATTATCGGCCTACTTTTATCTAGGACAATACATATTGCTTAACCCAGTTGCTTATTTTGTTATATTTCAGCCTAGGTCGTTTCTGGGTTCCATAGCCAAATGGCAAAAACGAAACCCTTATAAATTCGTCATGTTCGTCTGCACGTCTGTCCGTCCGTCGTGCAAAAAATGCAACTGATTAGCAAATCTGCAAATACAAATAAAACTCCCTTACCAATTACCTCATTTTCACCCCGGATACTTTAATGAGGTGATTATCGTTATCACCAGAGAGCAGTGGTGGCCCAGTGGTATCGGCCCCGACTTACGAGTTGTAGGTCGTGAGTTCGAACCCAGGCAGGCCTTGACTTTTTGTATTTAATTCCATCACCACTTCTGTCAAAACGGTGAACGAAAACATCGTGGGGAAACCGGCATGTCGTAGAACCAGAACTTCTAAGACATGTGACATCCGTCAACCCGCACTAGGCCCGCGTGGTGGATTGTGTGCCAGCAGAAGGAACATTATAGGCTAATTATGCTATGTAATGCTATCACCAGTTCCTGAAAATTACATCATCTCATCAGATTTTGTCCTGCTAGCTTATATTAGATGAGACACTGTGAAATAGTTGGTAAAATTACGATGATAATAATATGACTAATTGGGAGTCTATTAGCCCTCATACCCGTAACTGACAATTTAAACAAAAAACATGCACATACGAATTTGAGGTATTGTTTGCACCATCATTAAAAAGATGGTGATGTTTCTAAGCGACTTTTTTTGGGACTATTTTGTGACATAGGTATGGAACGATTTCGCTTGCAAACACACGTACAAGTTTGTTTTTCATAGTTTTTTTAAAAAGAAATACTATGAAATACAAACTTATTTTGGAGGTCGACAAAATCACGGTTCGTCAGTCCCTTTTTTTGTTATACATAGCTATGCTCCGCTGGAGGTTCAAAGGAATCATAATGGCTAAATATAAAAATAAAAACAAATGACTACCAAACGTCTTCCGGAACCCAACATGCAATAGATTTGAGAAACTGCGGTGAACTCAGATGTACCAATAATATTGTACATACTGAGACAGCAACAAGCGCATGAGTTTGAATGATCAATCAATAGGTACTCTCCAAATATTATTTGAACGACGCCACGGTGTCATTGAATAATTAAACGTGCTGATAGTTTAGGTATTTACGTGTAATTAATAATTTAGTGCACGATTGTTGCCGTTAGCTTTGGACAGTATAGTATATACATATATAGAGTACTCTGTGCGTTAGGCTGGGTAACACGTAATACCCCAGTACGTGGTCAGCACTGTGGATATTATATAATGCTTGCACAATATAAAATTGTGTAACTTGCAGAGAGAGAACATTCTGCTGCCCGTCAATTTACTTCCGAATTGGAGGCCCAATCGAACCTTTTGCAATGCTGCGAAACATGGTGGTGCACGGTGTTGCAACCGTCGGAGGCGACGGCCCACGACCGTACCAGTCGCCACTTCGTGGTCGACTCGCGTAGTCGCGAACGTTAAACCTCTCACTTTCATAATCAGAACACAACTTTTAAAAACAAACATGTAATCTCGTATTGGACCTTATACGATTAAGTTTTACTCATTAATCATGGAGTCGGAAAAGGAGGTGCCTCAAGTGCGCGAAGTGTCGATGGTGAAGCCAAATTACATGCTCATGTCCTTGCAGAGGATATTAGTGTTAACTGTAATACTAGCCGGAGTTCTTGTCGTCGTTCATTATACGCCGATGCCAGGTAATAAGTTATTTTTTGTAATTAAAATGTCGGGCTGACCCTTAAATTAGTGTTAATCACAATTCACATTTGCGTATAGGAGGACAATCAGCTGATTTCTAATTACGTTTAATTTCAGTTTCTTATCAGCTATTACAGACAAATTATAAAGATCCAAAAACAAATTTTTACTTATTTTGAATCAGGAACTCATGCAGGTCCTGGAACATAACATTAGAATTAAACAGCTTTTCGTTTTAAGACCTGCAGAAAGCGATACCTTCTACGGAAGTAACTACTATTGTAGGAACATGAAACCGTTTTGCAATCGATCACCGTTAGAATGTTCGTGAAATCGATCACCAAGACGAGTTCACAAAGAAACTTCGATGAATGTTGTAACATCAACTTCTATTGTCTTGCACTTGATTACTTATTCTTTAAAAACGTTTGTGCATAATTGACGTACCTACACATACATACTAATGTCTTAGGTGAATTGATTTTTATTATTTACAGAGGAGTATTTCGAAAACTGTGACCGAGAATGTCATGAGTTGGATTGGCCAATGATATGCCGTGTGAAATTAGTCATCGAGGTCTACAAGACGCTTAGCAAGTAAGCTATATTTTAACAAAATTTTATTAAGCGGTTTATATTTATGCCATTTCCTGAATGAAGATAATTTTTCCCTCACACATTTTTAATTTCAACTTATCGAATTGATTGTTTATTTTATTTTATTGATTGACCTAGCAATTACCATGCTTTAAATTTCTTGTATATCCCCACTCTAAAAAAAAAGTTTCCTGTTTCACAGATCCTGTGGTAGTTGCACAGAGAAGGATGGTGGTGATTGTCCTGCGACATGTATATCTGCGGACGGTCGGGAGCGTGGCGTGCTGGTCGCCAACAGGGCGCTGCCGGCACCCACTCTGCACGTCTGTCACAACGACATCCTTGTCGTAGACGTGGTACATCGAGCTCCCGCACACGCGCTTTCTATTCACTGGCGAGGCCAACCACAGAGGGAGACTCCCTTCATGGACGGAGCTCCCATGCTGACCCAGTGCCCTCAGCCCGCCTACACAACATTCCAGTACAAATTCCGCGCATCAGCTGTGGGCACGCACATGTATCACGCACACTCGGCTGCTGATGCTGCCGACGGTCTCGCGGGAGCCTTCGTTGTGCGCCAGTCTCCACGTTTGGACCCTTTTAAGAAGCTATATGATGTGGACGCATCCGAACACACAATATTTGTGTCTGAATGGGGTCATTCAATGGGCCCGCTGGCCGGGGTCATATCGCGCATCCCGAACTCCGAATCTCTTCTCATAAACGGTAAAGGGAAATCTTCTGAATCCCCCGACGCTCCGAAGTCTTCGTTCAATGTAGAATACGGAAAAAGATACAGATTCCGTCTGGCTTACGGAGGAGGATCAAAAAGCTGTCCTATTACATTTTCAATTGATCATCATGTTTTGGATGTCGTGACTTTAGATGGGCACCAGATTGAACCGGAACGTGTGAACTCGGTTGAGTTAGGCAGAGGAGAGCGAGTTGATGTTATTGTAGAAGCTAAAAGAGCACCCGGTGTGTATAAAATAAGAGTAGCTGCGGTAAAGAGTTGTCAAGACAATTTAGAAGGTGTAGCAAATTTAGTGTATGAGAACAAAGAGCAAAAAGTGTTACATAAAGATGAAGACATAGTTGATCCCGAAGTGTATCGTGAGTTAACGACAGTGTCTAGTGATAGATGTGAATCTGAAAATGTGATATGTTTGGACGAGATCCACGCAGGTATCAAGCTTCCTGCAGAGCTGACCGAGAATCTCGACAAGATAATTTATGTGCCTTTTAATTATTCGACAAGACAAATTTCGGCGAAACGAGTCGGTGAGTAATCTAATTGTATAATGTTAAAGTACTTTCTTTTGTGTTAAATTATCTGGTCAAAAGTGGTTTGTAAGTATTATAATTTTCTTACCGCGCCATGTCTTCGTTACCGAGTTTGAAATAAGTAGATGAAAGTTTGGTTTAATTTTGTGGTTCCCGAATGCCAAATAGATTATTTAACCGTTTTGTTTTAGTCATAGTTGTGACTGCGTTAGCCCGCGCAATCATGAGATAATTCTTTGTTTAGCAATAACAATAAAATAGCTTCAACGATTTTTTGTAGTATGTTTGAAATTTTTGTCTGCTCACACAATTCATGATTTCTTAACCGAGTCAATAGGGTCAATGATGCAACTATAAGTGTTAGTTGGTTTCAATCCATTTTGTGAGTGCTGTGACATGTAAATGCGCGTTTGATTTATAGCAATTTAAACAATATAACATTGCTAAACCATTATCTTACGGTTACCACTGCCCAGATATTTCACAAAATACTACTACATTTATTCTGTTCGACCTCCACAACTGGTTTGACTGCGCAGTCCAACTTTTTTGTGATACATACAAAATGCTTTTTAGCTGTTTCGGTTCATAACGTTCATAACGTTCTCAACGGTACATTTTGCGAATCGGTAAAAACAAAATTGGTGACGGGAGATACTTAGGCACACTTGCACCACTAATCACTAAGGGCAAATGTCACCAATGAAACTGAAAACGTTCAACACATCTAACACGCGTTCAAGAGTAACACGTGTCAAAACTATTATGGAATATTGATACTACACGGCGTTTTTTCACTATGCTAGAAAGGTTTAGGTAGTTAAATAAACGTAAACAATCTTGATGTGTCTTTTTAATCATTCACTCAGAAAAAAAAACGCTATTATAAACCAATGTAAATACAACAATCATGAGATTACTAAATCAATTGAACCATTAGTGCATTGAGGTTTAAAGAGAAAATACAGGTACTACTCACGGACACACTGCGGCGTTGTGGACCACTTGCCCAAGTTGCATTGCACCGTATTGTTGCCGATAACGCCGTAGCCATGGTTACAGCTCACGTTGAGGTAGATGTTCTCAGTGTCGTCTTTAGGCTTCGCTGCGTTGCCCGTAGCTACTTTGTAAATCCCATGTTCGGTGGAATGGAAGGAAGGTGCACTTATTTGATCTGCGGAGTAATTGCATAACACTGGTCACTGTACATGCGTGAAAGAACCATACAGATTTGAGTGGTCAAATCTGTGTGGTTCTTTCCTAAATTACCATCTGCATGGTCCTCATATAGCCTAACCAAGATTATGACTAAACTTTAAGAGAGACTGATCTCTCATTTATCAAACACCAGCTTCTACCCGCGACTTTATCCACGTGAAATTTCTTGTTCCTCAGACCGACCCCATCGCGACACGTGCGCGTGCTTACGTCGCACACAGTACAGCACGCAGTACAGTAGTTTATTTGTTTAATATGTGTTTATGTAAAGAGTCACATCAAGATTGTTTACCTTTATTTAACTACCTAAATCTTTCTAGTATGTAGTGCCACAAAGGAACAAACATACATCCATAGATGAACATAGGCTGATAAACACATTACCCTCCTTTGCGTCGCGCAGTCGGGTTATACGCATTTGTTTTCTCTCTCTTCGATCTCGGAAAAAACTTAGACGAAAAGCATAATAAAATATAGACAATGGAATAAGTGTAAATGGTTAGCACATGCTTGCTAACGTAGTGTCAACGAGTAGGTATGTTTGGTCATGAAATACTCTTTGTGGGTCAAAAGTCAAGGTCGTTTTCTTTCAATTTTCCCACCTCACTTCCCGGTCGAACCGCGCAAAGCATAACAAAGTCAAAATGGTACTTCGGTTCTCAGTTATAATCTACTTATTATGACGGGGACACTGTAAAAACAAGGAGTAAATGAGATATCTTTCAAGGGCTATGAGATGACGTACCTAGTATCTTATATTTTACCTTTTGTGAGACACGTTAGTCAGTTGATTAAAATCGTAGGTATATCAACACAGATGAAATTTAATCAATAATTAATTGTAAAAAAATCAAAAATCTTCATCTTTTACTTGTTGACAAACAAGTTAAAATGTCCTTGAAAAAGTACATTCTGTGATAAAGGTGTTGGGAATGGATGATTTGTTTATGGTTCCAATTTTTTTATTGTTGTTAGATTGCACAACTATTTTCCATTTTGGCGCGGAGTTTGTATTGCATCTGTTACTCGTATTAGATTAAATACAGTGCTGTTTTTAGGTAGATCATATCTATGGTGCGAATTTCAATGGACAAAAACATCGAACTATCGACTTATCTTTTGCATCGCCAATGGAATTTCGTGTTTGGAGTCACTGAAAATGTTACAGAAGACTTTATTATTATCGACTTTACAACAAAAACACGTACTTATGTGTGGTAAAGAGCGTTCAAAAGCAGTCGAGATGTCATGCCTCGCTCTGGTAGGCTTAAGTTAACATCGTAAAAGTGAAGGAAATATTGACAGAAAATCCTCAGTCAAGTTTGAGAAAGATAGCTGCTGAACTTTCTGTGTCTCACGAGTCGATCCATACCATTATAAATGATCACTTGGGTATGAAACATGTTACCTCTTGGCTAGTCCCAAAAGACCTGAATTTTCTTCAAAAACTCAATCTCTTATGAGTCGCTGAGGACATTCTAGAACGAGTCAATTCCGACACGAACGCATTCCGAAACGCATTGTTACTGGTGACGAGACGTGGGTTTACGAGTTTTACATGCAAATTAGTCAGCAAGCTTCGGAGTGGCGCCTTCCAACTGAACCGAAACCGAAAAAACCACGCCAAAGTCGATCAAAAGTGAAAGTCATGTTGACTGTTTTCTTTGACTATTGCGGTTCTGTGCACTCTGAATTCTTGCCGGAAGAAGGCCATCATTGTGTACGAATTTTTGACCAAAAACTCAACAAATAGAATCGAGCAAGCACCTTATTCACCAGATATGTCTCCAGCCGACTTCTTTCTTTTTCCTACACTCAAATTACCACTTCGTGACACCCGTTTTCATTCGGTAGAAGATAAAGGAGCATTCGCGGCGAGAACAGAACTCACGTTTAAAAATGTTTTGTTGATTGGATTATTTGTTGGCGTAAGTGTATCGGTTCTGAAGGAGGCGTACTTTGAAGGCGATAAAATAATTTTGAATAAATAACTAACATTTTGTGAACTATTGATCTTTTACCATTACTTTCTTGACAGATGTCAAATTCAAATGAAGTCAATTCTAGCAATTTATTAGGTACCTAAAGTCTGAATCAATTATCTTAAACAAAATGATATTGTTTTAACAAGTTTTTGGCAAAATAAACAACCATCAGCTTGTGGTCAGTTCTAAACATTCGTCTCGATTTATGAGCATTTTGTGTTACATAACCTTGGCTTAGGCAAGAGAATGTGTTAGTGGGTTGTGTTAGTGGGCCGTGTGAGTGTTTCGAAAATATTGCAGTAGTTAATCGCTATATTTTGATGTTTTGAGAATAGCTTGAATGTGCGTTTTTATCACGTAAACACTTAAACAGTTGTGAAAGGAAACGCAAATCTTATACCTACGTGCAACACCTCATTATTTTCGCATTTATTTCGCGAATTGGACCTACTTTTCAAAATAATGATTAGCTACCCAGATATCTATTCCCAACATTGCACGAGAAATACACTGGCAATCATTGTGTCATTTTGAAAAATACATTTCACAAAATCTTAATGAACTGACGTCCGTATTCTTTTGTGAAGTTCGGTGCTGAACTCAAGTCACCCGACTCGAGGCGTAGGTATCTAGAGCATTCGAGCACGATCGATCAATCAGCCAAACAGACTGGCTGTCAGCCTGCTTAATTTCAGCTCCAGCGACGTAAGAACTATTAATTGATCTGTGTGTCTGTGTGGTACATTCACATCATGGACCATTGGTTAGTTTTGATTCGGTTTTTGCTTTTGTTTGGAGAAGATTAGAAGCCAGTTACTGATAGAACTTAGGTAGTTTTAATTTTGATTGAGGGAACCGGCACCATAATTGCGTAAAACACGATCAGTCAGAATCTGAATCATTTTGTCGGATATTGTTAATCCATTGCTTCCTATGTTCGTAAAATTTCTCTGCTCAACAACGTAAAAAACGCAATGAATGTGGTTGAACTGACAAAATGAAAGCCATTCCTACTGATAATGTGTTACGCAATTACCACGCAGGCAAGTGCCATTGTGACACACAAACTTGATGATCAATGCTAGTTAGTGCCTTCTCTGTATCAGAAGAGATCTTTGTCCTTTACTGGGACAATCACATTCTTATTCTAATAGGTTTGTATATTATGAATAAGTTTTTGATTGAGGTTATATAAATACGTTTATCAAGATGTAGTTACATAGATTTTTGAAGGCTTGAAGCTAACTTATCTTAACACACTCCGGAATTGAATTCTTAAAAATTATATTTAGTTATTTCTGAATTGAATTATGAAAGTGGGAAAAGAAGCAACACTTACGATGCTTGTTCATTCTCTTGTTTAATATTTCATAGATAAAGTTTATTTTAAATTATAATGGTAGCATTACATGGTGTTCATGAAGAAAGTGAAGTAATCAGCGGTCGTAACAGTGTCCGCACCAACCGCAAATATGGTTGGGAATGATTGCGCTTGTGCCGAAGCCGCCAAACGTTCACTGCGTACGCGCAACGCAACCGTTTACAACCGACAAAATTACCATTTGTTCATTATCTAGATTTTCAACCAGCTTTTATGGAATAAGAGTTAAGCCTAACAATTGGATGTTTAATTTCAGTATTAACAAGTTTTGTTGGAAAGTCTTCCTTTCACTTGGAGTAGGCTTTTTTGTGGCTTGCAATTTAATTTTATAACTTTTACCGTTGTATTAACACACTTGGGTAAAATTTATGAGGCAACACATTCAGAACTGCTTAGACTAGTATGCCAACTTGTTACTGTACCGTGTGTGTACTGTGTGATTTGCTTATATATAGTCTAACCAACGTCGATGGATCTTGCTCTGTCATTCATTAGTTGAGTTTTAGGCCAAAAGTTATATTTTTATTCCGGGTGTATGGTAATATGCGTTTGATTTATCTGTTTCATTAATTAATATCCTACCTATGATACCATAAATAATAACAACTTGCCGTTGCCCGTGACTTCGTCTGCGATCCAGGATAATAAGTAGCCTTTGTCCTTACCCAGGTCATCTGTGTGCCAAATTTCATCCAAATTCGTTCAGCCGTTTTTCGTGAAAGCATAACAAACGAACAAACTTATCTTCGCATTTATAATATGTATTAATTGGGAAGTTACGAAGTTAGGATTAGTAAGGATAGTGCAATCACCAAAACTTTATATTAGACGGACATATTTTACTATTATATTTAGCTTCTGTAAAGTATTTCTACATAAAATACCTACCTAATTTGACTGTTAAATTAAAGCTAGCATTGTGCATTTTACAATGGAGAGTAGAGCGAGCAATACTTGGGACCAGCTTGAATATTCTAATTGGCTTGTCGCTTTCACTGCTGAGATACAGTGTATAATAATATCATAGGTGGTCGGAATCGTAAATATAACTAACTATATATAGCTTTGAATAATTTAGTCATAACTTCAGAGGTTGAAGACTTTAATTTTATCACATTATAAACATTTCAACATTTTTAGACATTATAAACATAACATCACCCCAATATTCCTCGAAGGGTTGGGCAGAGGTGTACATTTAAATATAAAAAACTAAAATGTTTCATTTCATTATTGCACGCTGTACATTAGGTGGCGACGCCTTTTAAGCATGTAGATGCCTGTGCCAGGAGGCGCCGCTCTTTCATACCTTACAATTTATTAGTGCAACATGTTACTAAACAAAAGTTTATAAATTAATAGTTTTAATTTATTATCACTAGTCTGGTGGTGTGTCTATGTGAGTGTGTAAGTACCAGGCCACTCAGAAAGTATTGCGAAGAAAAGTTTTTATGTCTGAGAGACTGGCCAGTTATAGTCTGTTTTGAAAATATGATTATTTTTAAGTAAAAAAAGGTACGTTCTAATTTCAAAATTTCCCTCCACACTGTTTGCGAGCTAATTTAAATTATCGTTTCTCATTATGAAATGGATCTGCACCGGGAACATTTTCGCACTATGATTTTTACCATTTCAAGTGTCGCCTGAAACCGGACGAATCGTAAGATAGACTTCAATTGTCAATCATGGATGAAGGCCCTTCTTAGGCAACCATGTATCGTTTGTATAACGAATTCAAGCGCGGTCGACTTACTTTGGGGGATGAAGAAAGAAGTGGTCGCTCTTTGACGGCTTCGAGGGACTTCCTGGACAGCACGCTGGTCACACTCCTTACAGCTCAAATCAGTTCAAAGGGATGCAATTTTCGTCGCCGGAAGATGCGCTGTCAGCGTTCGAGCAGGCTGTAAACGAGGTGTCTACGGCGGACTGGAAAAAGTGTTTCGAAAACTGGTTCAGACCCATGAAACTTTGTATAGAGGCTAGTGGAGACGATTTAACTAAGTAAAATTTAAATAAAGAACATTTATTTTTATTTTCGTAAAACTTTCTGAGTGTCCCACGTATATGTATGCGTGCGTACTTTTGTATGTGTGTGTGTATGTGGTTGTTTTGTATGGAAGCGGTTTTACTTTATATTTTATAGAAGATTCCCTACTTCATCGTAGCAGAACTGTTTTAGTCACTGTGTCAGCAACGATTTGCATTCTTTAAACGGTTATACTTATGTGACACCCAAATTTCGCCAGTTATGATTAAGGCTCATATAATAAATAGGGTGCGAGCCAAATGCCATCCACCTGGCACAAATCCAACTCCGGGCTGCTACTGAGAAATTCCAGATGGACAAAACCCAATCATATTTTGCCCGACCTGGGAATCGAACCCAGGAACTCATGCTTAGCAGTAGCGCTTGTGAGCTCGAGACCCACCTGGCTTTTGCTCTAGTATTCTGGATTCACATTCACCTCTCATCTCGCATAGAATAAAGCTTTAGGTGCGGTGACTTTAATATTGATAAATGATAAATGATAAATGATGATAAATGATTTTATTTCTGTAAGTAGGTTTTTACAAACACTTTTACACGTCAATACTATTTTAAAAGTAGATGAGATCGGCGTTTCCTATCTGACTACTCTGAGAAGAAACGCCAAAACAAACTCAGAGGTCACAGTCTCTTTTAAAGTCCAGACATAATCTTGGTCAGGTCATGTGAAGACCATGTGGATTGATGTCTGAAATGGTCTTTTGAGGAAAGAACCACACAGAATGAGTGGACCTGTCCAGTCAGTGCACGCATTTGTCAGTAATCATGCAGCTCAACACAACACATATGAAGCTCAACGATTCGACGAACATTACCAAAGAAAGGACATTTGGGTAGGCCGCATAAATTGCTCAAACTGCCAGACCATGATTAAAACTAAATTTAAATAATAAAAATAGATTGAGATAAAAAAAAACAACAAATCCACACTGCCTTCACATTCACAATAATTAAAATATTATAATACTTTACAAAGTAAATTTTCACGTCATGTCAAAGTGTAAAAATCCGAGAATAAACATGGTCAGATCATATGAGGACTCTGTAGACTGGTGTCTGAAATGGTCTTTTGAGGAAAGAACCACACTGATTTGAGTGGACCTGTCCAGTCAGTGCATGCATTTGTCAATCATGGTGCAGCTCAACTCAGAACTAAGGAGCTCAACGATTCCACGAACAATACAAAAGAAAGGACATTTGGGTAGGCCGCGTTAAGTACTCAAACAGCCAGACCGTGATTAAAACAACTGAAAGAACAAAAAAACAATGACTCACATAGTCCTCACATTCTCAAAAATTAAAACAATTTTATACTTTTTCCATGTAAAACGCCAATTGGGTCCTAAATTGGCGTTTTACATGGAAAAAGCATTTTTTTAAGGCCCTCTTATAGTGCGATGGCGGCGGGTACTGGCCGGCCGGCGTGAGTTGCTAGATTTTGTACATACGTACACAAAATAAAACCGAAATTATAAAATGTGTTCTATACATAAAATAAGCCTTATTTATCTTTTGATATAACTTTTACATGGTTTTTAATGGAATTTTACAAAGGTACGTTTTGAAAAATGTTTTAGTGTCATTTTTCTATGATTTCTTTATGATTTTTTGGGTTCCTCAAAAGGGAAAAAGGGAAACCTTATAGGATCACCTCGTTGTTCGTCTGTATGTCTGTCAGTCTGTCATGATTGACAGACATACAGAAGAAGTCTGCTGTTTTCTCAGGAACGCATGAAGGTATAAAGTAAAAATTTATATCAAATACGTAGGCCTACGGTCCTTTGGAGCTCAAAAAAATCAAGCTTCTACGAAAAACAAAAAATACGTCTGTTAATGCGACATATTTTGATACTCGCAAATTAATCAAAACCTTTAGGGTACTTCACGTGGACCTAGAATCATGAAATTTGGCAAGATGCAAGGTCTCACAGCACAAGTCTAGGAAAAAGTGACCGAACCGAAAATCGTGAATTTTTAGTTATATCATATTTTTTGTGATTACATACTTACATTTCCATTTGGAGAAATGACCATAACGTATATCGATGTATGGGATAACATATTTTTCCACTACAATGTTAAGTTTGTTCTTGGGATAATTTCATACCAACTACGGAACTCTTTATGTCGTCCGACACGCACTTGGCCGTTTTTTTTTTCCATCGAGCTAATTATTTTAATTCACGTTTCTGTCTTCACATTTTTTTAATTCCGGAAAAAGTGGTCTTATTTCAGTCACACTTACATCTTTCATTCATCTTTAAAAATAGATGAACCATACTGGCGAACACTGTTGTGAGAACATAATGTAAATAAACAAGTAAATCAAGCGCTTCGTCGAAATAACATAACATAACATCGCGCCTTGTTTCCCTGAAGGGTTGGGCAGAGGTGTACCTATAGTACACCCACATTTCGCCAGTTATGTTTAAGTCCCATGTAACAGGGGGCGAGCCTATTGCCATCTACCGGGCACTAATCCAGAATTCGGGCTGCTACTGAGAAATTCCAGATAAAAAACCCAATAACACGTTGCCCGACCTGGGAATCGAACCCAGGACCTCATGCTCAGCGCTTAATAATTAACACACAATGTGTCTACTTAAGTTAGATTGCGCCTCAGTGGTTTGTAACTTTGCACAATCGTTTTGGCCGCTTCATTCTGGGATAAATTGTCTCAAATGCTTGCTTTCTACTTTTTAACGTATTGACATTTGAATGTCAATTATCAGCATCAGTGGGCTTGACCCGCGGTTTCTGAATGTCCATTCGTCCTACGCTGAATCTGCAGTTTATTTATTTTAGTTATTTGGGTCCATTGTGGTCAAATTATAGTTTTGTGATCAGATTTGTCTGCAGATTTACTGATTAATGATTTTATTGGCGCTCTTTCACTTTTAAGGCGGTTTAGATCATGTGACCAGACCATGTAGATCGGTGTCTGAAATAGTCTTTTGAGGAAAGAACCACACAGATTGAGTAGACCTGTCCAGTCAGTGCACGCATTTGTCAGTAATCGTGCAGCTCACCTCCCTCTCACAGAGAGGAGGCCTGTATCTCAGCAGTGGGAACATAATAGGCTGATTATGATTATGCATGTGCAGCTCAACTCAAAACTTTAGGAGCTCCGTTGAGCCGTCGTTGTCGTCGAATCGTTATTCGACGAACAGTACCAAGGAAAGTTCATTTGGGTAAGCCGCATAAATTACTCAAACTGCCAGATCAAGATTAGAACACACTCTTAACGGGCTTTTAGAACAGATTTTAATGCATAGTAGATATTTCTATTAACTATTTTATTGGTATACTTACAAAAAACGAATGAACTCCACTCTATGTCACTGTAATAAGTTCTAACGCTAGATCTTTGTAAGTCAATTCTCAGACTTTCTTTTGATGATGAGATTTCCGTAGTGATTAAACAAATCGCCTTTCATTTGTCATTGCCCATCAAGCATCTCGCTAATCATTTGCTGTCGTGGTTTCATTTGGTAAAAATAAAAATGATGGTCTTTTCATAGATCATAAATATTGTATTCATTTTATCATCAAGATAATTTTCGTAATCAATATTTCTGCAAGTGATCGTTATGCAAACACAACGATCACTTATGTACTCGTGCAAGAAGATGCAACAATCAAGTTTCTCTAAAGGGTATCGGAGGTCAGGCGGTTGTCATTCCGGTTGAAATCAAACTGGAAAAAAGGATGTAGGCTCGTAATCATGTTATTGAAGGCACCATACCAATCATTTTGTTGAAAAATGTGTATAAAAACGGATACTAACAAACGCATTAGCAGAAATGTATGTGTCTAAAACAGGAATATAAATAACCCCCATATTAGTATGAAAAACGGTCGAACACAGGAAGTAGTGGTACTTCCTGAAGTCATAAATGTTCGACCATTCATAATAGATATTAGACTGGCTACCCCCGTTCATTTGTTTTTGAAAACGAGTGGGCAGTTTACACGAACGTCGCGCGTCGGTCCAAAAGGTGGCCGTAAAAGTGATTGATTCGTCCTTGCCTACAGAAACGACAAAATTTATGCAGAAATCGTCAGACTGCTTCGTTGGTCTCGTGGTGGCACACACATACATTTCCAGTATAAGCTGATCTAGCATTGTATAGGATTTCCGTACAATGACAGGTCAGCTTATACAGAATAAGTATAGGTTGATGTGTAGCCGTGTGTACTCACAATTTTTTTAGTAATGGGTAGGTATATAAAGTACCTAACTGTTGAAAATAAATTGAATACAAGAAGTGGTGCTGTTTGCTTGCTGACAGGATTCAATGCTACCACAGAATTTGCGCCATATAGTAGTACTTCTTAATCTGTTGCATTTTTTGTAGCTGGATTTGGCTGCGCAATATTTATCCCAGTCCTCATCCGCACATGTGTTCATGGCTCTATTAAGTGCTTTCTTACCTTGCCACGCTCCAGATCAGCGCCCCAAAAGGGTTGTTTGCCTGGTGTATAACGTGGGATGGTCTCTGGGCAGGCAGTTTGGTAGCTGTCTATCATTGATTTAGTACGATGGCTTACTTGTACCTCAATTTGTGTCGTATCCGCAAAAGTCGTCGGAACGCTTGATAACACCAGCTTGGATTCAAGGCTGCGTGTGTAGGTGGCACGGTCCGTGCTACGCGGATTGCTCCGTGGTGTTTTTGGGGTGACACAGACCTGGATGTCGAAGCGGATCCACCTGTGATCGGAGCAGGAGGCTTCCTTAGAGACCTGCCACCCCGTGGCAATTTCCGCTGCGCCCTCTGTCGCCAGAGTGAGATCTATGATTGAGCGGCTTCGCTTGGTTACGAATGTTGGTTCGGAGCCAGTGTTTAGTAGGGATAGGTTAGTCGAGAATAAGTAGTCAACCAAGGCCTTACCCCTTTCGTTTTGCGTGTCCATACTCCAAAGTTGGTGGTGAGCATTGGCGTCGGCCCCGACGTCGGCCTCAAACCCGCTTCTCTCGCAATGGCTCGAGGCTGGCGAGGTCGTGTGGAGGCGGTTACTGTGGTGAGCTTACCGCCAAGATTGGAGAGTCTTTGTATGCGGCCCGCCCTAACCCACGGCTCCTGGATCAGGGCAAAGGTTGTGTGTTGAACCTCCAGCCACTTGCGAAGCTGAGCCGTCGCAGTCTGACTGTGGTGGAGGTTGGCCTGGAGGACTCTACAGGTCGACGAAAGGGACGCCATCGTTGGCCGAACCCTCTTCGTCCCCCTCCAGTCTCAGCCCGGCAAACAGGTCGCCCTCGTCGAAGCCGTCCCCCCCCTGGCCTGAAGCCGGGGACAGGATGATGTCATCCAGCTCCTCACCCGATGAAGGAACGGCGACCACGGTGGCGGCAGCAGGAGCGGCCAACTCTGCTATTGCAGGTTCGGGCGCTGATGCTTCCGGGATGTTTGGTGCGGGAGTGGAAGTAAAAGATGCACAGTCAGGCACACTGCGAATGCACAGTCATAACATTAATTTCCTTAAACTTCTCTCTTAGGGAGTGTCGCGGTCTTAATTAATAAACTGATCTAACAGATATTTTCTGCAAAACAAAGATAGTCTGAATGTCAATGTCGGCGGCATTTTCCCACAACAGAATACTGTACGACATTACACTATGAAAATAGCTAAAGTACACTAAACGGGCTGTGTCTATGTCAGTTAAATTACGAATGTTTTCCAAAAGCGTATGCTGCGGAGCTTAGGTTTTTGACAATGTATTAATATGTGGGCCCCACTGAAGCTTAGCATCCAAAGTTAAGCCCAAGGGTACTGTGCTGTCTTCAGGTTCCAATTTTGTAATGTTTAAATGTGTATCAATCACGTAAATATTGACAATTGCATTCGATCGGGGACCCTTAACCCCTCTGATTGACTACGTTTGATAGGTGGCATATAAATATTTACATAATCAAATTAGGGTGTCGTACGTCGTCAATCTGCCTCCCATGGTACCCACTACCGAGCATGCGGTTCGTGTGTTCGGGTCCAAGCATTTCCGGGTAGGATAAAGTGTAAAGGTTTTGTCTGGTTGTGGGTGCTTCGACCCTATATATCGACACGTATATATCCACATATACAGGCGTGATAATAATTATGATACTACTTTTTCAACGTCGGAAATTCCAGGATATGAATTCCAGTGGCAGAAAAAAATAACGTTTGTTCTATAATTAATTTTAATTGTTCAGAAGCTCTATGTTGATTAAATCTGTTACCTGCAATTTCATTCCGTGTCTGTTATTGAGGGGAATTACTTGATACTGCGTCACTTTGACTAGCGATTGTGAAGGAAATGTGTTGATTAATTTTCTGTGCAATTTGTTCATTTTAATGCTTTGTTTATTCATTGACCCTTTTTTATTTTTTTATTTAGTGGCCCTGTACCGTAAAAAGAAACAATTTAGTAAATCTCCTCTATGGTGGTTTTACGAATTTGGAGTTTACCTATATACAGGGTGTCCCGTAAGTCGACGTCAAGCAGGAGTCGGGTGATACGGGTCATACCTAATAGTTTACAGAAAAATATAAAAAAAAAGTTAAAAGACCGTCACAGGCAGTAGATTTTCTCGTTTTTTTTAAATAAATGCCCGTAATTTATAATTTACATAGCAAAGATTCATTAAAAAATTTCTGTTAACTGTTGTTTGTATTGTTGTTTATGTAAAGTCATTGGCCTCAGTTATTATTAGATACACTTTCGTACATAAGGCCGTTTCTGCCTAAACAGAAGGAAGGAAGGAATAATTCCTAACCTAACCAAAACCACACCGCACCCACTTTACGGACCGGTGCCGGTTTCAGCTGACATCCGATTTACCGGTGGTTATTGGTTTCTATATCAATTAGACCACTAGAATTATTAAATGTTCTTTACGAATTTAAATAACTAAAAATAAAAAACCTATTAAGGGTTCATTGTTCTAAAAATTATGAACAACTCTAACCATGGATTCTAAGTCCGAATTTGCGTTAAAAAAATCAGCTGATTTCTACATTTTGCTTATAGCAGCTGATTTTATTTTCGTAATTTCATGTTCGTTCCTGTAATAAAAGTTGTGCATAATTATGAATTCAATAACTCCCTAAGAAGTTTATATTTACATCAATTCAATAACGCCTTCTTTATCTATGTAAGTAGTATACGTTTCACAGTTACGTAAAAAATCTCATAAGCCTCTATAAACTACTTTGTCAAGAAAGTACCGGGAAAAGATCAGTAACACAAAGTGTTAGTTATTCATCTAAAGAACAATGCCCACTTCCCATACATTTCAAAACCTGATAATGAAAGTGTATGTATAGTTATAAGGTATAGTAGAAACACTACCTGTAAGTTAAGGAATTAATGTCATATGGTCATTTTCACAATTGAAACGCCACGAAGTCCAAATAATATTAATGTTACTTTGTAGGTTAGGATTTGCCGTTATAAAGAAATAAATGTGCTACAACGAATTATTTAACACTCGAAGTTTAGTCTAAAATAGTAATACTTACATAATAATACATATCTATGGTTTAAAACGTCTTTTTTACCTTGTGAATTCCTTAAAACCAGCTGCCATTATGTCACTGCTTAGATTCTCGATGATTGTCACTATAAATTGAGTGTTGAGCATAATGTCAAACGTCAAAAAATACGTTTCAATCGACCTAACTCAATTACATATTGCATGATTCATTAATTTAATTGTTCATTTATTTTTAATTAATCTGAATTGTACATTGACTAAAAAAGAAATAGGTACTTACTGAGTAAATAAAACGTAAAATAATGTATGAAACTAAGAAACAGAGTTAAATAAAGTCAAGTAGCAGTGCGTAAAATGGAACGTTGTAAAAAAAGGGTAGTTGAGATGCGTTCAAAACATGCTAATATAGAAAAACTAAATTTAATAAATCCTGCGTTTCTTTTAACATTATGATAACCGTAATTAATATACTATTTAATTAGCTGTATTTTAAGATTTATTTCATTTCTATGTATAGTCGGTGAAACATGGGCATTCTTCTTTGTTTTGTCTATTTCAAAGTATGCTCCTTCAGAAACGATACGCTTACGCCAACGAATAATCCAATCATCTAAAAATTTTTTAAACACTTTATCCGGAATTGAGTTCAGTTCAAGTCAAAGAAAACAGTTAACATGACTTTCACTTTTTATCGACCGTGGCGTATTTTTTTCGATTTCGGTTCAGTTGGAAGGCGCATTTAATTGATAACAGATGCAAATAAAACTCCGCACTAAAATGGATTTGGAAACAAAGAAATCATCCATTCCCGATACTTTTTTGACAGAATGTATTTTATTTATTTAAACTTTTCGAACACAAAAAGGTACAAAGGCGGACATAATGCCTTAGGCATTCTCTACCAGTCAACCAGCGGTGGTGAAGAGATTAGATGGCAGGTGCTTTTGTTGAAGGGAATTTAATTTAATTTTACTTCATTCTTACAGAGAGTTGGGGTCAAACCGACGGCCATCGCTTCACATACCCGGCGTCTCCACTCCTGACACAGGGCGGTGATGTGGGAACCAATCAGTTCTGTCCTAAGGAGCCAGGCCACGGCGACGAGTGCGTGCATGTCAAGAATGTACCCCTGGGTGCTACTGTGGAGCTGGTGATGTTTGATCAAGGTGAATATCTATACATAACCTAATATAAAACTAACTCGCTTTCCATGTCTGTACATGTCACCGCTTAGACATTCAGAAAATCAAAATCAAACTGTTTTATTTCACATAAACCTACATGGGCACTTATGAAATGTCAGAAGCTAGGTGCATGGTTCCAATTGATCGTTTTATATGGAGAAGAGTCGGGAAGAAACTGCACGGATACTCTCTTATTTTTAAAATAATTTTTTTTTTTTTAAATATTTTAAAATTACAGTGTTAATAGGTATGGGAGGACATTGTAGCCATGTCAATAAGTACCAGGTACTTAACAAATAGAAAATGGCCTACAAATCTATAGTCTACAATGACTACAACGTTCTCACATTGACAAAATCTAAATACAAATCTGTTTAACCCAAATGACGTGATTGCCAATAAATCTTACAAATCTGAATTTATATCCTGTCCACGAAAGCCACTAGTAAAGAGTTGAAATTAGAATTGTAGATATGCTTAATATGTCAAATAGTGAGAAGATTATCTATGTCAAAGAAGTATGTAAAAAATTACATCGTAATTTGGGTGTAGTTAATAGACATTTCCATAGTCATGCCGTTAATGAGGTACCAGCGAAGCCACATGTGCAGAAAGTATTATTGTCAAACTTCCTGGTCTTATTAGTTTTTAATCTTATGATATGCTTTCTTGATAAGGACACGTTTGATGTGGGTTTTGATCTTTCCAAACTAGACAATGGATTTTGCTGCGGTTTTCAGTATTATTGAGATCATTCATTCCGGATGGTGTATGATACATTGATACTAAATTTATATAATCTGTTTTTAAATAAATAAAAATAAATCGCCAAACTGATTGTCCGCGCAAACCTTAAAAGCGGCTACACCTATTTGGCATTTTTTTTGTTGTTTTTGTAATTGTTAGGACAAAGTTAGTATGAAAGATTTTTTTTTGAAAAACCACCGGGATCGTCAAAAATTTAGATGATATTTATGCTTTATGCTGCACGAACAGTTATTATATGTATAATAAAGAAACAGGGGCGAATCGCTAGTTGTTGGTTATAAACAGTAATAATTTTTGTTAAGTTTGTTTTTGAAAGTAGGTGTGTCGTTTAGATTAAGTATGGGTACTATAAAAATTCTTTTTTAACCGTTCTAGCAATAATATACCGAAGATCCGTTGCATGTGAAACACGGTCTACTTTTTGACTAACGTCATCAGTCACACATTCAAATTGTACTGAATTTTATATTGTTTAGACACACGATAGCGGATTTCTTAGGTAAAATTGCGAAATCTTACATGTCATGGTTTAAAACTCGCACGTAATCATATGATACAAAGATGCCGACATTTGTTTTAAAACTACATGGTTAACGCCTCTTTCGTAGGGACTACTTATGCAGCTGAGGAAGGGGTTCCGGTTATGTCATGGCACTCATAAAAAGACGGCCTAAAGACATCAGCTAGAAGCTAGATTGGTAACAAGACGATTATACAGGGTGTCGGGACATGGACGCTCAAACTGTATGGAACAGCAAACTTTTTTTTCGCGCTCTTCGTTGCTGTTCAATACATTTTGACCGCGTAGGTATTGCACTTTTCTAAGAAACATAACCTATAAAAAAAACGCTAGGGGGTCTAAAAGCCCTAGATGGATCCCTGGTGGATGTCCTTGCCACCTTGTATACATTGACCTACAAAACAGGATAATGAGGCTGGACATTCACTTTCATGATAGTGAAAGTTTTAATTTATTTTTGCTATTAAGATTACCTGTTATAACGATATATAAGAATATGTCCTTAAGAGAGCAATATACCTGCTAGCTACTTAAATGGAGAAGCATGACTTCCTCTTTGAAAATGTAATTCTATACTTAAGAAAGATAATGTCGCATTTGAGTTTTTTTTTTAATCAAACATTATCTGTAGAGACGAAGACGTCTTTAAATAAAATCTTCAAACATTTGCTGAGAGGGGTCTCATGTCTTTAGAAATTGATAAATAAATCAAACACAGTTTTATTGATAAGTAGCTGTTTCCCGCGACTTCGTCTAAGATCCGTAATGATAAGTAGTCTATGTACTTACCCAGGTCATGGTCTGTGTGCCAAATTTAATTCAAATCCGTTCAGCTGCATCAAACAAACTTACTTTGGCATTTACAATATTATGTAGTTATGATAACGCAATTTATTTGATATGTTTTCAGTAGTTTCGGTGACATCGACAGTACCGCCGATGTACATAAGAGCTTCGATACAATAGACCAGGGATCTAAACTTGACTTTCTGTTTTTAAATATTATAGAAAATCTATCAAGTACATATTTAAATATACGTGGCTAAATATACATGGCCGCCTCGTTGGTCTATTGGTCAAGCGCTACTGCTGAACATGAGGTCCCGGGTTTGATTCCCAGGGTCGCGAAAAGTGTTAAATTATGTTTTTCCTCCTGATATTCCTCAGTAGCAGCCCGGAGCCTGGATTTGGGCTCGGTATATGGCAATAGACTCGCCTCGTTTATTACTTAGGACGTAAACATAACTGGCGAAATGTGAGTGAACTATAGGTGGACCTCTGCAAAAACCTGCGGGGTTTACAGGCGTGATGTTATGTTATGCAGATAGCATAAATACCTTCATTATATTATGTTTATGACCATCACAAGGGATGCCAAGGTTTTTCAGTCGTGCGAGATAAAAATGAAACGCGGAAGTAAGTTTCTCACACTGCACGCGTAGCTCGACCAACTTTTGTCAACGGAAGAATACACAAAAAGACATATATAATAGACAGAATTATAGATTTATTTTATTCATCTGTCTTTATTCTTACGTCGATAAAACTTGTTTCTATGTTGAACATGCTTCTCGTGATGCGTCGTGTCGCTAATTACAAGACAAGAAACGTATAAGTCTGTGTAATATAATATTCAACAAGTTGTTCGCACAAGCCATAAGCATAAGTTCAGTAAGTTGCCTTATTATGCAATTTGTAGTGTAGTTTCCACTTTCCTTCACCGAAAGTTAGAAACGGCACTTGTGCTAAGATAACTTTGCGTGTCAATATTAGCCTTAAGCATAATACCGTTTATGGCACTTGTGTAACTTAGGCTTAAGGCTTATTTACATGGGGAGAGTGTCTCGTCTCGAAAAGGCGATTAGCAAAAGAGGATAAAATTACTTCTATGTAATGGTTACGCACGATAATCGTTATGTCGAGTTTTTGAGTTCCAGTTTTTTTATGGGCTTGCTCTTGACCTCGAACTCGCCCGATGCAAAGCGATGGATGAGGTCTAAGCACGATGGTGAGAAGAGATGATGCCTTTATACTATCAAGTCCCAGTTCAAGAAAATTTTCTCACGAGATATAATCAAGGCGTATTTTGTTTCAATAACTACAGGAAAAATACCCACTTGTGTTTTTCCTTTGTTTTGTCAAAATTAACTTATTGAACTAGATTGGCTTATTATTTGAGAATCGCAAGGACATTCTTGCCACTCGGCATGCTTGAAACAGTCCTCATGTTAATAAGCCATTAAGTATACAAAGATTAGCAAATAGCCGATGTTTCTAGAACATCCGTCATTTGTCAAATCGATACTCAGGAACATCGGCGATGGATATACATCGCAATAATGAAGATTTCATGGGACTCGATATAAATAGCGATATGCAGCTGATGTGGAAACAGAAGTACTTGGAACCATTTATCATGATGACAGTGATTTATGGTATCCTCTGTAACATGTGGGCAAAGATGAATACGAAACACGGAACACTGATGAAGTTGTGTTGTGCCTAAAGAGTGTGATGTTTTGTCATCCCGTGCTTACTAGTTTTTTGAAATAATGGTATGCGTAAAAAACAGTGTTATCAAATTCTGAAAAAAGATATATCTTATTTAAGAATACCTTGTTTTTATCTTACATGACTGTCTCGTTGGTCGCAAGAGCTGCTGCTGAGCATGAGGTACTGGGTTCGATTCCCAGGTCGGGAAAAGTGTTATTGTGTAGTCTGGATTTGTGCCCGGTTGATGGTAATAGGCTCGCCCTCTATTACATGGAACTTAAGTATAACTTAAGTATAATATATAAACTTAATAACTGGCGAAATGTGGGTGTACTATAGGTACACCTCTGCCTAATCCTTATGGGATCACATAACAAGATTAGATTAACTTTGGTGAATAAAAAAAAACAAAAGTAACGCCTTTTCGTAAATTTTAATCAATCTCATAGCTTGTAGCTTAAACAAACGTATCTTTCTTATTTTTATATAAATGAAACGGTGGTAAGATTGTTTAGTACAAATCGCTGTTTGTCATGATAGAATGATTAAAATAATTACTGTATTTGAATACCTACCAAAATGCGCGAGCGCAACCACTCGCGAGCCTACTTAAACTTAGGGCCTAAAAAAAAAATCGTCTATGATTAATGATAGACTTACAATTTTTTGTAAAATTGTAAGTCTATCGCATTTTATCTATTTTTTATCGTAAACCAAAAAAATTTTAAGCATATGCTTATGCTTACAATTTTTTTGGTTTACGCGTTTACTTTAAACTCAAAAGATAAAGGTACTGATTTCACAACTGAATGATGAAAATGAAATTGCAACTTCTGAATGGGAACCGTCTAGCAATATAAATCACTGTTAAGGAATCCCTCAATTGCTCATCTTATGACTTACGGAGCCGAAACGTGGATACTCACGGTACGGCTGGTCCATAAATTCAAGGTCGCTCAGCGAGCTATGGAACGAGCTATGATTGGAGTCTCTCTTAGGGATAGAATCCGGAATGAGGTGATCCGGCAGAGAACCAAAGTTGTCGACATAGCTCATAGAATAAGCGAGCTGACGTGGCAATGGGCCGGCCACATTAGCCGTAGAACCGATGACCGTTGGGGTAGACGTGTTCTTGAGTGGAGACCGCGAATCGGCAAACGTAAGGTAGGACTTCCTCAGGCTAGGTGAAGCGACGATCTTCGCAGGGTGGCTGGTAGCAGCTGGATGAGAGATGCAAAGGATCGAGATGAATGGCGTGCAATTGGAGAGGCCTATGTCTAGCAGTGGACTCCTGTAGGCTGATGATGAAATCGACCATGAAACAATAAAGCTCTGTTTGTGGCAGCACCTGGACGTGAAGCGAACACTAATGGTTCTTCATACGTACAGTTCAGACTTTCTCAAAAGTTAAATTGAACGTTATTAAGTTATTAAAGTGCAGTATTGTTGCACTATTGTATGCAAAACACTTGAGTGGGCGACTGTCCAATCTTTTTGTCTGTACAAATTATAATGTTGCAGTAACCTAATATACATGAAACAAATGTATATGGAGATGGAGGTATTATGAGGTGTGCAGATATGTGACATGAGGACAAGATACATCCAGTCTTTGAACAAAAGATGTTGAGAATGATGATGAAATATGCAGAATTATAAATATTTGGTTAATTGTTAAGAAAACATATTTAGCAGATAATAGTTTGCGCAGAAAAACAAGCTTCATAAAGTAATTTGAATTTGTGTATTAAGGCTCCCACAAATAGTCGCGACGCCACAGGGCGACACAAAGGCACCGCTCGTCGCGCGACACCGGTCTATGGTAAAAAAATTGAGTCTTGGTTGAAATATATTCAATTCAATTCAATCCAATTAATCTTTATTGCAATCCATAATGTACACATACAGGTGGTTAGTAATAATGAAATAGAAACAATTATGGACCCTGCCGGGCACAGCAACATTTAAATAACTAGGAGATGCTCGTTCAGACTGGTGCGATACGCGGCTCGAATCGCACGCGACACAAAAGCACCGCGTGCAGCGCGACGAGAGGTGCCTCTGTGTCGCGCGCTATTCGCGTTGCGTGTCGCGGCTGTTTGTAGGACCCATAAAGGGTGTATAATGAATGGCTTCAACAAACGCGACACTTTAAAACTGCAGTTTTTTTTTTAACACAAATATTTTAATATAACGGGTGTAAACGAGAGACACTTTTACTCCTCGTCATTGTTATATATTTTTTGTACTGTACCATACCTGGGAACAAAATTGTAAGTCATAATTTCAACTTTTGCTGACTTTTTGAAATGACAACGTCTAATAAATCGATGAACGCCGCCCGGCTGCATGAACGAAAAACTGTAAGGCATCGTCCTTATTTTCGTTTGTAAATCTATTCGCGCGAACTTAGTTCGTACGAACGCGCCATCAAACATATTGAATTCGAATAGGTGTTCTTATTGAAATTCGCGCAAATCGCGTCGGCGCAGCGGGCCACCACGCCCTAAACCACGGTCGCTTGCTCGCGTCGTCAATTCGCGCGATGATCAATAGGACACCAGTTTTTGCCATCGCACGTACACGCGATTGTCGTATCGCTTACTCGCGCGATGATCGCGCATTCACGTTCTATTAGGACGATGCCTAACGTTACGAAGTAGATCGTAGTAAGAAGTATTTATTCTTTTTTTATTAAAAAAGTAGCATCGGTCAGCGAGTGCAGTAGTAATAGGATAGCTTACAATTGACAAAAAAATTATGATGATTCATATAATAAGATGATAGATAAAAAGTTTGATAAAAAGTTTTCTGTTCTTTATAATTAAATGGAAAAAATAATTTTGCATAGTTATCAATGTACCTAAGATTAAAAATTAATACAAATTATTACATTTTATTCATAAAAGTATATTTCATCAATGTTTTGTTATGACGTTGTCACGTTAAACTATCGTCCGTAAACCGACTTTACAGACAACCATTTTTTTATAAAACCAGTTCTTAAGGTATAATAACCTTAAGAACTGGTTTCTGTTTGAACTGGTTTTAAGAATATCCCACGACCCCTGTACCGTTACATGCATCAGCACAATTTTCTGCGTGTGTTACATTGCGCAAACAGCAAATTTTCACACCAAAAATAAAAGTCGTTTCCCAGCAAATTTTCTATTTTTTATTATTATATTCTATAAAATGTAACTTAGTTTGATCTACAGAATGTGCAGTTTACGGTTATGTGATGAGTCTTTTGATACCCTCTACATCGCCGTTATACAGCTAAAAGCAATAAATACGCAAAAATCAGTTTTGAATTATTGCAACTAAAATTTAAACGACATTATTACTTACGTGAACCATGATAATGTAAATAATTAAGTTTATCTAAGATTGTATAATTTATCGTTTATAGACTGTAATTCGCTGAGTGGTTAAAACCAAAAACTATATTAACGTTCATAGGTTCATAGGGCTGTAAGTTTACCCTATTTAATTGGTTTTCCCTGAATGTGTAGAGTTTTGATTTATTGAAATTTACCGAGAAACAACTTAAGATAAGTTACACTAACGTAAACGTTATAAACAAATTGTATGATGGTTGTTTACAAAAGTACGTTGAGTCAATAGTTGTATTTGTCCATAGATTCAAAATAAAACCAAATATGCAGAAAATGTACTTGGTCTTTTGCATTTTTGCTGAAAGAAAGAAAGAAAGAAAAATATTTTATTTGGGACACGCACAGGGAATACAAATAGTAAAAATAAAAAAATTACAAACAATGTATAAATAAACAGAATAACAACAAAAAACAGTAAAAAGACCTGTGCGAGGCAACAAAAAACAGTTTTGAATGAATTTATTCCTAATGAAATAACAGAAAAATTGCTTTTGTTATTCGCAGGGTTAGAGTCAGTCGGATAAAAAAAAAAATCAATGTGATAGTTTGTATCTAAACTGTGCACATAATCTAACTAAATTAAGTCTTCGTAAATGGCTGTTTCTGAGAAAAAAAGAACTAAATTGCGAAAGGGTTATTGAGGTAAAGGCTAAATAGTTTTAAATGAATGGTCATTGCAGCAAAATCTTTAGTAGTCATAATTAGGTCTCGTTACTTTTTTGTGCATGAGAAATATTCTCGGTATGTGTTCGAAATAATTGCTCTTCCAAATGACTATCTCAAAGAATATGCGACTTAGCTTTAATGAGTTTTGGCAGACGAAAGAGCACGGAAAATAGACTAGGATAGGAACTGTTATGTAATTTTTCGCAACATCTCGAGATAACTGATTTTCGCAGTCTACCGGTGATATTTAACAACAAAAATACATTTACATATGTTAAAATAAATTCTGGTGAGTTTCGAAATCTTAGTGACTGAGTTCTTATAATCTTTTTGCGGTTCGTTTTACATGTTTTTTTTTTGCAAGTAGGTATCTGTTATACAACGGCCTTATTAATATTAAGCCTACTTGTGCTTTCATGCCAGGTTTCTAAATTTTAGGGTTCTCTACAAAACAAACTTTACACGTTACAACGTAAGAAATGATTTTGATTACCAATCCCGCATTGTTAACAAATGCTAATTTTTTTCTTCTTCTAGTATCAGAAAGAGTACCAGTTTTCTTTTATATTATTTTACTTCGAGGTGTGTGACTGTTTGTTTAATAATAACATTTTTTTAGTTTTTATGAACGGGAATCGGATTACAATTGCAGTAAACAATTTTTAGTAATATCGGTTTTGTAAATTACAGTATGAATGGCAATGTTTAAATGATTTATCTATGATCACAAAATCATTTAAATTTTTAGTGATCTCACTCGAGAGCTTAAAGACAAACTTTATAGACACTTAGGTAGGCACATACGGAACCATAGTTGCTTAATCTCCTCTCACACCATTCGGGCATATTTCTTCTTACTTTCTCGTTACGGGTTGTGCGACGCCGCGCGGCCGGCTGACCACTCAATTGGGCCTGTATAATCATATTATGTATGTTAGAAAAAATCTGCATCTATTTAATAAAATAAGTGATAGACATAATATCAACACTAGAAATAAAAATAAAATAGATCAACCATTTTTCAGACTATCTAAAGTACATACATCTTTTATGGGGTACTGTGTTAAATGTTAGAACAAAATACCTTGTGATATATTGCAATTAAATGAAAGAAAGTTTAAAACTCATGTTAAAAAAACACTTTGTAATCAAGCATATTACAAATTAGATGATTATATCCTAGATAAGAATGCTTGGAAACATGCTGGTCCTGCTCCATAGGACAATCTAGAGGCTAGACAAAATCATACTACATATTTGCTTATTGTATTGTATAATTTTTTATTTTTACTTTACTCACACACTGATTTATTCCTAGTTAATATTTTAGGAAAATCATATATTTTTACAATTGTTTGCAAATATGTGAGCACAATGTACCTATCACGTGATTAATTTATATGCCTTTGCTTTATTTTTAATTCTTTTTACCAATTGTGGTATAGTATTTTTATTCTTGGTGCATCGTCTTCACATATAGAAATATAATTAATGTTTACAAAATATTGTTAAACATTTTAAAAGAGTAACGGTGGAGTTTCTTGCCACTTCTTCTGCATACGAAACTGCTTTTTGGAAGTGGCGCCTAGAATCAGTTATTTTTTTAATGTTAATTTTGACGTTCAAAAGTGCCTTTTTATGGGCCTATTTGAAATAAATGCTTTGACTTTTGACTTTGAATTTGATCTAAACCATACCAGACATAAAGTTGACCAAGTGACCAATGGACGAGGTCGGACGTCGACGTAATCTAGTTAAATATCTAAAAATGACTCGTTTCATGATAATTGTCATTGACCTAATTTAGATTTGAACAGTTTTCAATTTATAACTGACCTTGCTAAGGAAGTGACTGACTGACAATGGACAGACTAAAATGCTAAAGAAAGAAAAATCTATTTTAAGGAAGTTCTTCAAAATGTTCGAAATTCCGATCATATCCATGAAATCATCAGATAATTATGTTACTATTATTACTAGGGATTGACATAGAATGCGTCAGGCATATTTTTTCATTTAATTTTCAATTTGACACAGTATTCTTATTTTCTATGCCGAAAGCTTTGTAAAATAAAAGAAAGACATCAACATTATTCGAAAGCACATTACGAGCTTTACTTTACTACTTAATAAATAAATAATGACGAAGCTGAACATTACAATTAATTACTTATTAAACAATTACAGTTGCGACTTTTGTCATCGTTGTTGCTTCCTAGCAATTAAACGCAATGATTTTCGTCTTTCACAGTCGAGTATTGTCTACGATAACTAATCATTTGTTTTTGTTATGGACATAAAGTGATACCTAACCTTCTACAATAGACATGGTCAAATTAAGTCAGCGAACTATGTGATGAGTTTTATATTATCTTTAAATAATAAAACAGAAACAAAAAAATGTGCTTTGATGATTTTTTTTTGGGGTCGGCGAACGCTGGTGTAGTATGCATAGTGTTTTTTTGCCAGCTAATTTATTTTGACCCTATAGATAATATATACGTACTATGTATATCTTTAGTCAAAAGTTTACATTTTTACATATGCTTTCAGCATTTATTCATTCGTAGTTCATTCGTATTTCTTACATATTTCACACGCCGCGTGTAGTCTTTTGAAGTCGGTACAAATGTGCGAAAAAGGTGCCATACTCACTTATTTATTCACGATCGTCTGGAGTCTGGAGACGGATGTTAAAACCACAAAAGAGGACATTTCTCGTCTCTGAAAATGAGAGAAAATGAACGTTCAAATATTATAATAAGGGAACTTTAGTGGCTCTCTTATATTCTTCAACCCTATGCTATTAATATTACATATTTGAACGTTTATACTTCCTGTTCCTACAATCTCCAAACTCTATGAATTTATGAGATCATCATTTACGGCGCAACATGTCCTATTCGTCTATTAGTCGATGGATGGACTGTGTGAAAGATGAATTCCTAGAAAGATCGAAATGCCGACGAATAAAATAGTACTAATAGAAGTAAATTGACTGAGATAAATGATGTAAACCAAATTATAGATAAATCAGGTATATCACGCCATTTGCATATCACATCTAAGCTTAAACTAGGTCACAAGAAATATTCACGAAAACACGTTTGAACGCAGCGATGATTTGCTTTGTTTTGATTTCTGTCTTTAATTATATACAAACACAAGCAATCACTTATTTTTAAACAAGGTTACAAGATCAAGATTGAAGATAGTAGGTAGTACAAATCTCTTCAACCTTTAAACCAATCAACATCCACAAAAACGTTTGTAGAGTAATCAGCAGTAATCACTCTCATAACTAAATGTAAAGAGTAGAACAATATTTTATTTTATTTTATTTATTTATTCACAAAATCCACAGCCCTTAAACAATTTAACTTAAAAAGAACAAACTAATCTTACAGCCAATTACTGATTTACAATTTATTACCTACACTTATTAAATGCACAGAAACAAACAGGATGACAGGCTAGCACCCTCCAAACATACCTAGGTGTGCAGTGTGTGTATGTGTGGTATATTCTTAAATTAATTTAAGATGTCAATCAGAAAACCCATAATGGACCTGCACAGAGGAAATCCATTTATATAATGTAAATGCAATTAATTTCAGCCCGCTTCCCACATTCAGCATTAACAGTAATGAATACTCGTATAGGTACACTAGAGTACGTTTAAAGTTTTCCTTTTATTTACAGGTGGCGAATCCGACCACATATTCCATCTACATGGATACAGTTTTCACGTGGTCGGCATGAGGGAACTCAACAGAAGTTTCGACAGTGAAACCATCAAAAAGATGAATGAAGAAGGTACATTGTTCAACAAGAATCTCATCGACCCGGTGGTGAAAGATACAATAGTGGTGCCTAAGCATGGTGTCGTTGCACTACGCTTTAAGGCGGATAATCCTGGGTTCTGGATGATGAGAGACGAAAAGTCCTCTCATTGGACGAGAGGCTTAGATTTTATACTTAAAGTAGGTGAGCAAAATGACTTCGTCCAAGCGCCCCCAGATTTTCCCAAGTGCGGGTCGTATGTGGGCCCCGAATATTTTCTAATATGAGTTCGGCTGCAAGTGCGAGGTCGATACTAAAGTTACCTTTTAGATTGCTCAATTTATTTATTTGATTTGTGATATTTTGTTTGTTTAGGTTATTCATTTTGTACAGCTAAATTGGTTTCCGATAGGAAGATAAAAATATACCGCTCAATATGTTTGGGTAAAATCAAGGAAATATAGAAAATAAAGTCATATCTTCTGCCTGTTAGACGTTTTGATAGTTCGTTTTAAGGCACAATTTAGCTGTAAATGATTTAACTTGATGTGACTTACATTAAGTGCTCATGAATACAATTCCATTTACTTTTAGCAGTGTAAATAAAGTATATTTTAACGTTAGACTTGTTTCATTCGCATGGGAAAATAAAGTACGTTTTCTAGTATTCGGTTACCGTTGAAGAGTGGCTGTTCTGTCGGATTTAGGTGAAGGAGATATTAACTTCGTTGAGTGCCCACTGCCCAAATACTTAGTGAAAGTGTGCGTAATTGCGGCATAAGAGGTGCCTGCAGCAAGTTCCTATGTACGGTGCTGTGAGGCGCCGCTGGGTTGCGGCTGACCGAACCGTTTTGTTCCTACCATCTCTTCCGATGGAAATCTTACGTCGGCGGAAACACAGACTTTTGAGTAAAGGTCAGAAATCTTGTCTGTAGTTGAGGAAAAATTATATAAGAATCTGGCTTCGCTCGCGGTATGAAGTAAGTCGGACGGATGACAAGACAAAGTAATTTGTTTGTTCACAGAATTTCACGATTAACTTATTGATGTTTTTGACATGTTGGTTTTGAAACTTTCTCTCTTCTAGAACTGATTAAAAAGTTTTCGTTTTAACTTTCATAATGTGGATGTTAATGGATATAACGTAAAGAAAAGTTTTTGATCCCTAAAGTTCAAATTAATTATGTTTTTACAGAAGACGCTGACCGTCACGTTACTTGACGTTACCAAAAACTTAATAATTAATACTTTGGCATCATACGTATACCGCAGAACCGTCAAAAAAGTACCGTGTGACCCAATTATAAAACCTGAAGTAATCATTAAAAAAACCCATGTTCAAGGTCTGGAAGTAGGTATGTAAGTGTTTACGTGTATCTTTGTTACACAACAACTCGACGTTCGCCACTGATCTAAAAACAAAAAAAAAAATGTCTTATTTGCTAAGTGGCTTTAAAATGGATTAGGTATATGAGCATAATAAAATAATCAATTATTTTACATACTTACGTGCGTATAAATTATCTTACTGAAGATGCTGTGCATCAGGTACGAAGCAAGTCTGAGGTTGCAAAATGTTCCACAAATATAAAATAAGTCCATGATCTAAATATGTTGTTAAAAGGTTTTTTTTTTTTTTTTGAATGACATCTCGCAGGTCAACCTATGAGGTTGTCGTCTGCTTAAACGGACATGCCTGTGGTTGCCCTAATAAATTAAGGCCTCCAGCCAGGACTTAAACTTAAATACTAACTAAAACTAAGCGACAACGCTAAGGGCACCCCCTGTGGGGTACGGACCTCGGCTTAGGGCGTCGCTGGAAGAGGGCAGCAAGGGACTAGCTGGATCAGGATTGAGATTAATTAGGGACGAATTTAAAGCTACAGGCTTAGCGGCGCGGGCTGGCTCGAGCAAGGGTCGGGAGGGGTTAAAAGATTTTGCGAGAGCTTAGTTTTAAGTAGGTAAGGTATATTTCTATGAGCTGACTTGTACGCTCTGCTCAGCGACGAGAGTTGCAAATCCAACAGAGCTTTTTCGAAGTGCTGGGCTGCACTTTGTTAGATTCTCAACGCTCGGCTCAACAACGAGAGTTGAAAATCAACTCAATCAATCAAGAATAATTTTATGTCCGTACGAACGTGGGCTTATAATATTGACACGAATGTTGAAAATAGTTTATTGTTAGACAAAATTTATTGCGATAGCCTTCTCTTGGTTTACTTTTACCGGTGCAGTGACTTCAATTTTGTTATGAGAATGTGTTATGTATGTTTTTCTACGATTGAGAATCTATGTGAGAATTGAGATATTGCATCTTTTGTTGCATTGAATTTAGTCGTCCTAAAGTTTGTAATTCTGTATTTGCATGATTCCGCTTGTCCCGTTGAAATTTTATTTAAGTGCTGCGAGAAACTTCTTTTTTAGGGTTCCGTAGCCAAATGACAAAAATAAAAAATATAAACAAAGAACGTAAGTGTGTCGGGTATGGTATCCCATAGTTATAAAGATTATGATGTTTCTAAGTGACTTTGTTTTTCAAGTCAATAGTTTTTGAGAAATGGGACGATATTTTGTTGTACCGTTAGCCGAGACGCGTTTGGCCGGTGTATTTAGGTTACCTACCAATTGTGTAAAAGTATGGTATAAAGTAAATAGACACTTAAACTACAAACATTTCTTCAAATGGTAAAAAACTGCGAGTGTAATGAACGTTTGAACTGTAATATTAAGTAAATTATAGAATTTGTAACTAAATATAACTTCGTGACAAGTTAGTTTCAATCTCTCGACACGGTTTAGTTTTTAGTTGTCTATTGACAGCAAAACAATTTAAGGCTTGTCATACAGAAAATGTGTTAAAAGAGAAGGTTCTAACCCCCGTTCGCACGGACGTACAATTAACGCGGCGGTATTTTATCGCACACTGGATTTTCAGCGCCCTGCTCAGCGCCGAGAGTAGAAAATCCAACAATGTGTTTTTTTTTCTGTGAGATTCCACGATAGTTGAAAATCCAGTGCGGTCTATAATCCCGCGGCGATAATATAATACCCGTGCCTAATTGACTTTATTGAGTCGCTTTAAAGTTTTATAGCATGTTATGTACTTTTTTAATTAGACATGTTGTTATCTACACAGAATATGCTATTGAATATAACTGTATGAGAGCACCTACTGGCTTCTTTGTTTTAATCTTATAAAGTGGTAGGTCTAATAAACTTCTACACTGGAATACAGTAGAAACCACAATGGATTAAACGAGAAAATACAGATGAAAATGTTCTATTTTGTTTTGTATGCCAATTCCACAGCGCTGTTGGACGTCGATGCCTGGTTTGAAATTCTCGATACAAAATTGCTGACAAGAGGTGAATGGTGTTCAAGAACAAAATTCAAGTTAAGACCTTTTCCGAGAATTAAGTGATTTTCAGCAGTAGTACGTTTTTATAACTAAGAAAGTTATGAAAACGTACCTACTACGAGGACGGTCTAAGTAGTCAACCGCATATAAAGTGGCAACACTTGCACTGCGAAAATCGCCCTTACTGCTACGATATAAAAGCGGTGTCAATGTCAAATCTGTACCTCTGATTTGTGGTTGACTGTTCTTATTATAAAACAAACATTTTAACCCGCGTTCTCGTTTCGTCTTTGTTGTTTATGTTCATGCTAATTCTGCTTTCATAACAAATTGAAGTAGATATACCGATTATCCGTAAGAAATACAGACTTGCACCTTCCTTTTGAGGTAGATGGAGAGTAAAAGTTACAGATTTCTTATTTTTTTTGTTGTTTGTGTGAAAATCCTCATACCATCATCTTCATTCAGCTTCAGTCAGTCAGTGACGAAATCGATGTGTTTTAGGTTTTAATAAAATTCAAAGTATACAATCTAGACACATGAAAGTTAGTGTGTTTAACAAGTATGCCAACTAAATTTTATCTTGAGAATTTCAGCTTGCTAGCATTATCCAGGCCGAGCTATGATGAAAAGGCAGGTAGTGCGCCTGCTTTTTGTTTTGTCGCTTCTTGGCGGGGGTACTACCGTGTCCCCAGATCCCGTTCAGTTTTCATATATTTTCTTAGATATCTTCAAAACAATTTATTAATATTAACTTAAAAAAATATGTTTAAGAGCCTCGTAACAAGCCCTTTTATTTGGTAATATGTCACGGTTTGCAAAACTTTTGTTTTTAATTTTCTAGTTTTCCCAACAAAAGGGACCCCCATATAACTTGTTATTTATTTACGTTACGCGACCGTCAGAGAAATTCATATGAGTACCAAATTTCAACTTAGTCAGTCCAGTAGACTCGGAGCAAATTGGTTGTGACGGACAGACAGACAGACCGACGCACGAGTGTTCCTATAAGGGTTCCGTTTTTTCATTAAGACGTACGGAACCCTAAAAAGAATCAATCGACTTGTGAAAAAACACTTCAAATAGAAAAATAACATTAATTTCAGAAGTCAAAAACGAAAATACTGTGTGTGTGGTGACTTTGGTTATGTATTTTCGTTTTTTGTGAGTTTTAATTAAAGTGAAAAGTAAATTGAAGTTATTTTTCACTTTCATTAAGTGTTTTTTTTTCGAAGTAGATTGTTTTTACTTATGAGTAGTTTTATAAGTACCTACATTGTTTATGCGTGTTATCAATCAAATATTTCAGTTCATTTTCACATCGTGCTCAAATTCAGTCAATCATGATCATAATAACATAGCGTTGGACGTCCTGTGGCACATTAGTTTTCAATTACTATATCGCCCTTTAATTAACGCGGTTGATTAGATGCAACACCCTGTTCAGTAAACACGACACGATGCAATTTACTATTTGTTCTAATGATTTGTGGAATTGGAATAATTTTTGCGTGTGTGTAGGTAGCAATAAAGGAACCCGGACCAAATGTTTGGAGAGGCCGTTCGGCACATTTGGCTTCAGACATCAACATAAAAAGCTATATATCTAAAACTGGCCATTATTAAAGTTATACTCATATATACTTGCAATCAGCATGTTACAGGTTATAGGTATTGTCCCAAGATTTCAGCCAAATTGACCGAAAGGAATTTTCCTAACATTTTGTGCGGGGTCCTTTATCGATTTTGAAACGTATGTTGCTGTTGATAACATACAAGCATTTATGCAATAGGTATTGTTTAATCTTTAAAAATGCTTGTTTGATCTGGGCTTAAAAAAAACATTGAAAAGGTCTATCAAAATCTATACTCATAATATAAATTCGAAAGTTACTTAGTCTGTATTTTACATTTTCCCTAAACCACTAAACCACTGAACGGTTATATTGTTCCATAAAAGGCATCATGGGGAAGCATATACATAGGATACTTTTTGTTCCACGCAGAAGCCGCGGATAGAAGTTAGTATAATATAAAGTATTGTGTATAAATGCGACAGTGAGTTTGTTTGTTTGGATGAAATTTGGCACATGGGTAGACGGCATGATCTGGTTTACGAAGTAGGTGTTTTTTTCATCCAAGATTGCAGACGAAGTCTCGGGCAACAGTTAGTAATAATAAAAGAGGTTTAGTTATTTGTGTGTTTGTAAAAGATAATATTGAAAAACATGAATCGATTAAAAAAAATATCCACTGTTATTTTTTATATTATTATTTGAGATGGGTTCACTCTTGACTCTAGTCTAGGTCGGAGGTGACAGAGACAAAGTCTACGATGGAGTGAGCTTACCCAGAAGAAGCCTGTTCACTCTAACTTTGAAGAGATTCGGGTTGAATGCGTTCGGGAACACACGGGAATATTCGAGACGCAGGTTGTGAGTTCCACTCTTTTGTCGTGCGCATTATGAAGGATGTTTGGAAGCACTTAGGGCGAATTGATCGAATGCGACTATTTTATCTGCTTCATTATTTTCATCATATTAAAACAGGCACAGTTCCGCGCAGGCGCAGTTGTGCGAAAGTCCTGTGCAGCAGCAAAGCCGCAGGAAAAGCTAATAACAAGTTTGAAAAACAGTACGATGGTAGATTTTTGTAATTGAATTAAATGGCCACGCTGGTATATAATTGAAACAAATCAATTGTCGCCTAAAATGAATACTAATAACGTTAGTTTATATTATACCGTGACGAACTTTGACAATATAATACCTCAAGATAGTATAATTTTCCTATTGGGCTCGTTTTATGTTCCAGTGTTCCCGATTCTAACGGAAACCAGTTGGATAAACGGTCTTTAATTATAATACTACCATGTCACGGTGTCATACAAACACACGTGTATTTTCTTAGCATAGGTTATATCAGAAACTACTTGTCTCGACTAGCAACACCAGCACTAATAGGACATATTTTACTTTGCCGGGTTCCTGACCACAACAGAAACGAGTTTTGTTGACGGATGAATAGATAAGGTGACAGATTTCATAACATCTGTCATTTTGTATTTTCTTCCGTCGAAAAAACTTGTTTCTATAAGGTCAGGCTACGCGGCAAAAAAATAAAAATCTCTTGCTCATTTCTATTGAAACAATTTATTTTGACACTTTGCTTGTAGGTAGGGACTGTACATAATCTGTACAGTCCCTACCTACAAGCAAAGTCGACATTTTTGAAACTGTCTATATAAGTACAATCTTAACTTTTGGTCTCGACTGTACGTAGGACTGAAAGTCAGTTTGATAATAAATCCGAGTAATAAATGATTCCAAAAATAGCAAAGAGAGAGAAACGTAATTAAAAGCTCACATTAGCATTTTTATGTTTTTGTCAAAGCTTTTAATTAGTACCTACTTCGCTTCGGTGTCTTTGTTGATTCTTATAAAAGTGAAATCCTGACCGTTAAGAGTCATTAGTTGGATTTTGTCAAATGTGAGGGTTTGGCAGACATTGTCATTTATTTAAGATCTCCGCGTGTCCATTGTGCAATACAGCCATAACTTTAACAGCATTGTGCTTCAAAACGGAACTTGTTTTGCTTTTGGTGGCTTTCACTTTTTAAGTTCAATCAATCAACCTGTAGGTACAGTTACGTATCGTATGTACGTCTACATTTATTATTGTAACGATATCTAAGTAGGATTATACAACCTGTTTTTTTAATATCATATTCTGTTGGTAAAATAATACTAAAACTCCTAGAATAGGTGGTCCAAAAATGCATAGTTTCGGAGATATCATCAATCATAAGGTATCTGAGTTTCATTGATAATTGTTTTTTTAATCAAACCAATCATTCGTATATAAAGCTAAGCAAAAGCGACGTTGTCATATTTCACGTAAGGGTGTTTTACATTAATAACCGTGACTTTGTTGAATTATTTTGTATAGAAAATGAAAGAAAAAAGGATGATTGAAACATAATTTATATGCCAGTTGATTCTTTGATAGGGTCTCAATCATACCCTAGAGTAGTGATATATAAAAAAATTGGTTGTATTAAAAATATGCGACTAGATTTTGCACTCAGTATTATGGTCCTTATAATATTGTACGTTTTAGTTTCTTGGGTATTTGTTTGTGGATCAATTCTGCAATTTGTTTTTTCTGCGTTTTGAGCATAATAGGTAGGATCCAGATTTATGTCACAGCAAGCTGTTGCCCGCGACTATGTCTGCGATCCAGGATACGAAGTAGCCTACGTCCAAGTCAAGTTTCATCCAAATCCGTTCAGCCGTTTAGCGTGAAAGCGTAACAAACAAACAAACTAACTTTCGTATTTATAATATTAGTTGGGATATGCGCAGTTTTTGTACAATTGTTAGAAAGAGTGAACAACGATATATCTACGCAATTTATTTATACCTGCCTTGCCAGGTGCGTGGCCGACCTAAAGAAGATCTCAGGGAAGACTTGGATGAGACTCGCACAGACTAGGAAAGCATGGCACAAAAGGAGGTAGGTGTATTATAGTCAGCAGTATGATGATGATGGCACCTGCGGGTAAAATTAAAGTTAACATTATTTCTACGGCCGTTGTCACTTACCGACACTTCTAGCGACCACGATGAGCACGATGACTTGTATTATTGTATTCGCACCGCTATTGGATATACAGAGTTAATCTTATGTGGCAGTGAAAATAACCTCATGAATAGAAAGTATTTGTACATCGAACTTTAACAACGTTTATTATTTGTATTGCGTTGTAACTGATAAACGTCGGAAAAAAAACAGATATACAATTACACAGGTATTTGACTAGCTGACCCGGCGAACTTCGTACCGCCTCAGAATATTATTTATATTTTTATTTTCCTGTTTTAATTAGTTATTCTGCTATTCGGGGCGGAGAAAAAACCAACAAACCAAAGAATGAACGAATGAACGAAATGCACCAACCCCCGCATGGTTTGACTAGACTCGGTTAATCGAATGAACCCTCAAGATTTGCACTAGCCCCTGAAGCCTCATGTTTCATGGTTCTACAGAGACTATTGCATATCAAGAAGTAGGCCGGGGGGCGCTGTAATGGTAGGGAAGACGTGCCCTTAGGGTAAGAAAGGATTGCGAGTCCTACCGGGTATGCATCTCTGAGTAGGCATTGGATTAGTGGATAGACGGGTAATATTAATCTATGGGAGCTTTTAACGGCATCGCAGCCGGGTTTATCAGGTCGAGCTTCGCCGGTGAATCTTTTGGCGGGGTTCAAATGCTTACTCGGCTCTTTTCTATGTCATTGCTCGGCTGTGATAAATGTTGCTGTTTTCAATGTCTTCGTCTGAGGTCTTGCTACTAAACGTTTCCAGTTTTTGTAAATCTCATTAGCAGCATTCAACTGTTGCCGTGTCCATCTAAAATTAATTTCCTTTCCGAAGTATTACATGTCCTGAGTTATCGTTTGAATGTCAAATATTGTTCTGGATAGCGACAGAGGGCTTGCATAACGCCAGGCTCAGATTTCAATGTATTGGCAGTGCTCCGGCTAAAGATCCACTCTTGCGCCTCGCGAGTTTTATGTATCACACTAGTTTCATATTTTTTAGAAAACTATAGCACTGAAAATTATGTTAAATGCAGCTTCAAGTTAACAAATTAAAACTTAGCTAATACAGCATCGAATATAAGAAACCTGCAATGCAATATAAGGAACGACCTCAGCGGATATTGTTCTCCATGCTCCTCGGCCGCAGTCTGAAGATCAGAAACGTATATAGCGACATACGTAGCACGTATGTCGCTTTTGCACCGATTTAAATCATTTTAATTTACGACAAAGAGGCACTGACACACAACAAAGAAATGAAACAACAAACAAATGAAACGCCGTTAGACTTGCAACAACTAGACCACAAGGGCGCACGCGATCGTACCGCCTGACGTCCGGGCTGCGTCCGAAAAATCCAAAAAACCAAAGATCATAAAAAACAGTCCAGCCGTTCTTGAGTTATGGTAAATGGTGTAACAAACCAGCCCTTGTTTTCTATTTAAAGATTATTTATATGCAGGATGATTTGTACGTTTACTTTTTGCACATTTACATAATAGCCAATAGGTACCTACATATTTTTACACCTGGATTTTTTCTATCACGAGTGACATTATTTCTAAAGGAAAGGCTTAGGGCACTGAAACGTTATTCTTCTTTTTTGGTGTGTAAAGAAACATATTTTTTCAAATCAATTATCCCATTTTAGAATATTTACTTTTTTCTAGGAAAATCAAACTGACATAGCAAGGTAACTACATAATTCAGTCGTTATTATGTTATCCTTAAAGAATGGGACGTCACTTTTCCGGAAATCTAATAATCTCGACAGAACACTGCTATGGATTCGGGAACTTTCCTTATACTAAGAAATCGAACGGTTCCGAGTGAGTACCTATATTTTTGGATATGAAAATCTCCGGAAAACGGAATAGACTATAGAGAATTTAATTAGATTGATTTAAACAATAAAGTCGCAAATTAAACCATTTCGCAATTAATTTGAATTTTTAGTATTTATTGGCACAGAATGTTAACACAAGGACTAAATTATATATAGACTTAATTATAAATAAATATGTGAATGAATATAAAAACAAATGGAACACTTAAGCGTTGTCTGGAAACGTGTCCAGAAGAGCATTGCAGCCAACGTGGCAGCATTTCCACGTTGACTGGCAAACGTAAAATCAATGAACCACAGAGTATATTTTCAATTACAAGTTCAACTCAGATTACAAACTGTTTCGTCTGCGAGGCCTAGGCTGAGTTTTGCATTTGTGGGAGTGATTACCTATCGCATCATTGTGATCGCGGGACTGCGTGGGACGCACAGCACCTGAGGCCGATTGTCAAGCAAAAGTCTGTACCTATTTGAAGCATTCTAAAGCAATTCCTCCCTTTTTTTAGTTCAACAGAGTTTTAAGATATTTACGAGTGTACGAGCAAGCCCGTACATATAAATTGTACCTATCGATTTTATGCATACATCGACGCGCAGCTATTTAATAAAATATACCAACATATTTCAGTTTCCAATACACTTCAAATCAAATCATGTAAATGTACCTTACCCCGTACAAGGAGTTCTTAGTATAATGTTCACTTTGCTGGCCTATAAACTAAAATCAATGTTTTTCTTGCTTTTGTTCAATCCATTGCTTACCACCTTCTACATCACCTTCATCCTCATTCCAGCCGAAAGTCGTCCACTGCTGAAGATATGCCTCTCCCAAGCACCGCTACTTGCACCTGAGAGGTAAGTGCGTAACACACTAACAGTAGGAATGGCTTTCATTTTGACAGTTCAACAACGTTCATTGCGTTATTTACGTTGTTGATCAGAGTTGTTCTGTGCTTTCCGCAACTATGTACCTTCTAACAAAGAAAAAATCTGGAGTGTGTGATTTGATTAAAGATACTTTTTCATGTTTTGATACTTTTGGGTAAAACAATAACATGGAATCCTTGACGAGGGTAGCGTCTTCGGACTTGATTTCTCGTACGTCATATTATTGAGATGCATTTGTTATGTTTTAGTAACTACTCGAATATTCAACCTGCGGATTTGATGGAAAAGGTTTGCTGACTAAGTGCGGACCTATACTGAATATTATTTTACCCTTTCATTTAATCTATAAAAATCTAAAAATCAAATCAAAAGTCATTTATTCAAACTAGGCTGAGAGTCAGCACTTTTCGAACGTCAAAATTACATAAGACAGTCCCCCAAAACGCCCGCCCTTCACCACTTCCTAGTGCTTTAGCTGGGAAGAAGAAGTGGCGCAACAAACTCCCCAGCAGCACAGCTGTCTGTTTAGTTAGAAAACCATTGAATTATATAATTATAAGGTAATCAAAGAATAAAAACCGAAACACAAAAAAAAAACATATTAAATTATGTGCCATATTTAAGCTAGCCACCCACGCCAATATACCCAAAACAGAAACCAATAAAAAAACCAATGAAAAAAACAACATAATGAATACACAAATAAAAGCCTCCAGGCATAAGGGGCGTGACATCTTACATATGCATTATTGGATTATTTTTAAGTAAACACAAATGATAAACTAGGACCATCGAAGTAAAATAAGTTAACAGAACAATTACTTTAACAATATCAAAACCATAGACAGCAAGACGACCAGTCACCGCAAGCAGCACCCGTTCACGAGCATAACGCAAAGATCAGCCATTGCCCCCCTCGCCATATTTGAGGGAAGGAGGCAACCCGATCCCCGACGCTACCGCAAGCAGTGACATCTACGGGAGCATGACGAACTCGCTGCCGGTTGCTCAGGCAAGAATAATTTAAGATCAATTGTCGAGGTCGCTAGCTAACCACTTATTGCAATACAACTCATTGAAAAACATTGCAATGAGCGGATCATGTCAATAATAAATGAAGGTAACTTAAACTAATTGACTTATACAGTCAAATAAAATTAAAATAAATATACGAACTCGTATACCCTGTCAGTATGTAACCTAATTCTGGAGAAAGAACACAAACATTGTCTTGAGTTAATTACAGCGACCAGCTATTCCTATCGTTTAAGTAGTCGTTAATTGAATAATATGCCTTTGAACAAAGGTTGGATTTTACTTGAGCTTTAAACGCATTAAAAGGCAAATCTAGCAAAGAAGAGGGTAGCTTGTTATAAAAGGTTATGCCTAGCCCAACAAATGAGTTATGAACCTTATGAAGCCGGTGAAAGGGAGCACGTAGTTTGTTCTTATTTCTAGTATTAACATTGTGAAAATCACTGTTTTTAGTGTATAAGTGTATATTTTGCCTAATGTATAAGATGTTGGCGAAGATGAATTGTGATGCTACCGTAAGAATACCAATATCTTTAAAAAAAACTCTAAGAGAAACTCTGGCTCCTAGTTGATAAATTGCTCGGACAGCTCGTTTTTGAAGGACGAATATATTTTGAATATCAGCAGCTTTGCCCCACAGCAGAATACCGTAGGACATAACGCTGTGGAAATAACTAAAATAGACTCACCGTGCTGTATCAACGTCAGTGTATTGTCTTACTTTCCTGACAGCGTAGGCGGCTGAACTGAGCCTCCCCGCTAGGCTTGATATATGTGGGCCCCACTGAAGTTTGGCATCTACTGTTATGCCCAAAAAAACTGCCGAGTCTACTGTATCAAGCAGCTCTTTATCTAAGACGATGTTGGGTCCTAGATTTCTAACATTCGGTAAGACGAACTTTACACATTTAGTTTTCTTAGCATTGAGAACTAGGTTATTTGACGTAAACCAATCCGTAACCATTGAGAGTGCACTGTTTACGTCGTCAAACTCTTGTCTATTCCTGTCTACTTTAAAAATAAGAGAGGTATCATCTGCAAACAGTACAACGTCACAGATATCATTTAAATAGAATGGTAAGTCATTGATATACACTAAGAACAAGAATGGACCTAGTATTGAGCCTTGAGGAACACCTAACTGAACTGGAAGCCCGGATGATTTCACACCATCGACATCTACACATTGGAACCTATTGTGTAAATAAGATTTTATTACGTTGAGAGCTTCGTTTTGGACACCGTAATGACGTAGTTTACGCAAAAGCGTGTCATGGTGCACGCAATCAAAGGCTTTAGAGAGATCACAGAAAACTCCAATAGCATTTTGCGATTTCTCCCATGCATTAAATATGTGTTTCAGCAGAGCAACACCCGCATCTGTAGTTGAACGTCCTTTTGTAAAGCCATATTGTTCATTATGAAGGAGGCTATTTAAATTAAAATGTCTTAGCAACTGCTTAAGTATTAACTTTTCAAATATTTTGCTAAATGCTGGTAAGATAGAAATAGGCCTGAAATTGCCAATGTTATTTTTATTACCAGATTTAAATAATGGTATGACTTTACTACTCTTCATGAGGTCAGGAAAAGTTCCTATATCAACACATTTATTAAAAGTAACAGCTAGATAGGGGGCTACGATGTCTATTATATTACTTAAAAGTTTAATTGAGATGCCCCAGTAATCACCAGTTTTTTTTTTATTTAAGTGTGCTAAAGACGTTAATTACATCATTAGGCGTTACATGTTCGAAGCTAAATATGCGAGTACATTTTGGCACACTACTATTCAAAAGATTCTCAGCTTTAGACGGGGACGAATTTAAGGAGCAAGTCGTAGTTATAGGTATATTGGCAAAAAACTCATTAAAAGCCTCAGCTACGTCAGCTGCCTTATTAACTAATTTGTTATCCACCATAATTTCAAGTTGATTTTCTTGTTTAACTGACTTACCCGTTTCATTGTTAATAATTTTCCAAGTGGTTTTTACTTTATTATTGGAATTTTTAATTGAATCGCTTAAAAATTTTGATTTAGGAAAAACGCAAATCTTTTTAAATAATTTTTTTACATACTCTAGGAAAGGAGTATCAAACCTGTATTTTTCCAAACCATATAACTCGTATAGTCTCGCTCTACTTTTATAAATACCTGGAGTAGCCCATTGGTTGAAGCCAACGGAGGTGCCATTAATGTTAATGGTTTTTGTCTTGAAAATAGATTGGTATTCTTTTAGCACAACATCAAAAAGGACTCCGTATATTTCATTAGGATTTTCGTGTTCTACTAACGATGGTGTAATTCTATGAGTTATATTATTTCTAAACTTGTTACAACGACTAGCTGTATATGGCCTGCATTCAAGTTTATGCGGCTTTTTAGGTAATGACATCGGGAACCTAGCTAATAAAAATCGGGAACCTAGCTAATAAAAATAATAATAAAAACAGTTAAAGCTCCCGGCGCGACGCCACAGCGCGACACAAAGGCACCGCTCGTCGTGCCTTTGCGCCGCGCTGTGGCGTTGCGCCTGTGTGCACGAGACTTAAAACGTTATTTTGTACACTTTCTCTGACCGGTGCCCTACATATTCACCGCGATTGTTATGCTATTGTGTCTGCTTCGCGGACAGTTAAGAAATACAAAACATTAATATTCAAGTTTTATGCTTTTTGAAAATCGTTTGGCAGACTACTTAATAATATCACATTTAGACTTTAATTATCCCTTGAACACCTTGACAGCACTTTACCTGTAGTAAAATGGCAATAATGAAAACTAGAGAAAAGCCGTTTGCCACAAAAATACTATAAAATGGACCTTCGACATCTACATAACGTCTGAGGGCTTATTGCAATGCTTGAATTATTTAGTGATGTAGAGACCACTTTCACGTAACAGGGATTTTACGGCGTGAATTATTTATAAATATATAAGGTCAACAACATTCGTAGTTACCCTGTTTGTGGGTATAAGCCAATAATATCGCTTCTGGTAAGTGAATCCGTGTTATGTATGGCCGCATAACTTTCATCCGTTTTAATATTTAATGTACAAAATAAATCTGACTACTTCAAGTTTGTTTTACTTATATTCAAATGAGACGGTATGGAAATTGAATTAGTTTGTGAGTTTCAAACAAAGGTAGATAAGCGATAAGTCAGTTGGCGGTGAGCAGCCTGCGGGCGGCGGACAAACGAGGGCGAACTAAGTAGTTAAGTATCACGCAACGAAGCACTCTGCTATACTTCGGTTAGTTGCTTCAACGGACGTACCTACATTGAAGCCACGTTAGTAGAAACAGGTGGAGAAGTTATTATAAGACATAATGACGTCCAAGTGTGTAAAGTTTTCGGCTTAACTTACCTCTCTATTTAACATTTAAATAGTCCACTCTGTTACAATCTTGAGGGGTACGTTATGAATCGTGTAGCCAACTACGCAAACGCCCTTTTTAACCGAGTCCAAATTGAAGAGGAGGTTACAACCTAGAAATAAAACTCGCCAGATCTAGCGAGTTTTATTTCTAGGTTGTTGCCAAAAAACGAAAGAACCAAAACCAAAGACAATTCAAATTAAAATTATTTTTCTCTTTAGTGTCTATTTTCACTTTGTAGTCTATTTTTTCGAAGTTGGTTGTTTTGTTTTTCTGTTGGACTGGGTTGCAGTCACACCTGATGCAGCTGCGTGTGTGTGTTTATTTTACTTGGAGCTTCTGCCTTCATAATATGTGATATCCAGGGTGACAGGGAAATTCGACCTATTCCTTGAAAGTCTATACTAGACGTTAACTAGGAGTCAAAACTGGAGTGAACTAAAAAAACAAAATAAGACTTGTTGCAAAAAAAAAACAATTAATTACGAAGAACTACTCTAAACATTTAATTCATATTTTTCTGAAAGCTGACAAATGAGTGATCATTTAAAATAAAGCTTGACTAAAACTTGCATAATCTAAGAAATAAAAGGTCTTTAGTAAATAATCGAAGAACCGTCACAGTTAAACGGGAACTATCCAGTTTTGACCCTTAGTAAACTGGACATAATTTGTTGCTAATGATCTCTAGTAAAGAAAAGAAGAAAGACAAAAAAAAAAATACGTTTATTTGCGGTAAACATGACGCAGTGATCGAACACAAACACCAAAGAGAACAAATTGCGGGAAAATATGCGTCACATCCACACAAAACGGTCATCGCTCAGCTCAATGCTACGAGACAGAGCCCCAGCGCTGGTTTTCAGTGACAGCCGGCGTTGAATGACGTCGACCAGTGTAGTCTAAACCTTTCAAGGAATAGGTCAAATTTTCCTGTCACCGTGTAGGAATATAACCTGACATATGTCTGTAGATTTCTGCTTCAAGCTGATATCATCCTGTGACAACCTTGGGCGTCGTAACTCACAACTGGAAAATACGTGCCACCAAGTCGCGGTGAATTATTCCCGGGTATCATAGGTTGTTTTGTTTACACTATTCGTAACCTGTAAGCCTATGGTAACCCGTTTGTAAGCCTATTGTTTTCACCCGACGTTCGCATAATACCAGCTCACTGCTCAAAAGCCGATGGAAGCTCACACGGATTAAAGCTATCCATTTTCAGGAACAAGCCATGGTTGCATTCTGATTAAACAATATTACTAGGAAGGAATTTTTGAAGCAACACGAAATAAACATTGGTTTTTTTTTGGGTTTCTTTTCTCGAATTATTCCGAAAGTACGCTTATTATGTCGCAGGACAACTGGAAAAATCTGTTTTTAGCGAAGTTATAGTACTTTTGCAAAGGGCCGGATTATCCTAGGTAAATTCTCCTGCAACATCTGTATGTAGGTTTGTACAAATACTTGTACACGTCAAAATAGGGTCGGCATTTATCATCGACATAATCTTGATCACGTGAGGACCAAGTAGATTGTTTTCGGAACTGGCCTTTTACGGAAATAACCAGATTTGAGACGACCGGTCCAGCCAGTGCACGCACGCATTTGTCAGTAATCGTGCAGCTTAACGATTCGACGAACAATTTCAAAGAAACGACATTTAGTAGGTTAAAACCACCATTAAAACTAACTGAAAAAAAGAAATGATCCACATAGTCCTTAAATTTACATATACATGTATACGTTTTTATTCTTTATTTTATAAGATTTCATTTCAGCAAAGCGATTACGGGTCTTACAGGGTGCACCTATACATTAAAGTATCGCCACTCGCTGGAGTCTATTTTATAAGATACTAGCTGACCCCATGTTTTGCGTCTTTAAAAAAAAAATAGATGTTGGCCGATTCTCAGACCTACCCGATATGCACACAAAATTTCAAACAAATCTGTCCAGCCGTTTCGGAGGAGTTTGGTAACAAACATTGCGACACGAGAATTTTATTTATTAGTAGAAGATAAACCGGTCACTAGGAATAAGTCAACAACGCATTAATGGCCTTATATAATATGTGAACCGCAAAGGCATAATATTTTATACAGTTTAATAAGACGTAATATTGTGTAATGGCTTACGTGTCGCATTCTCTATTGCGTCTCGAGACTACTAAACTGCGAAAATATGGGATTAGCTAGTTTTATGATGCTTTACAATGTGTTTACAAGCTTGCACTGGTCTCAGGTTCGTGTATTAGTGTGTTTGCATATTTTCTAGGTAATATTTCCATTATAAATCATACAAAAAATCGAATCTTTTCTCTTCATAATATTATTATTGTTTAGACTAACGCTTGCCCGCGATACTGCGTTGTCTGCCAGACATCAGGAAAAATAACAAAGTACTTTATCGAATCCCCTAGAGCTTCTTGCGGTTGTAATGGAATATGTGACTACATAACTTTATTCGTAGCAACTTTACCTGCGTCACAAAGACATGCCAAACTATTGAAATCCTGCTTTATAGGCAGAATATCCTGTACAAGAGACAAGACAAATTTTCAACTACAGAAATCATTCTAAAGTAGAAAATACTTGTCGAAAAGCAGCACATAATGTCTCGTAAACCGTTAAGATGAAGATACCATACTTTTTCTTTATTATTCAGAAAATGAAATTGTGCTCTTAAATATAATTAAGGTTCATTCCAAGGGCGCAATGTCGTAAAAAGCCTTACATAAACTGTCTCATTTAGGATTCGAGACATAAGTATAGTAGGTAATCATATTTAATTGTCACGACCAAACAATTTGTTTCTGTATTAATACTGATTGCTACAATTCGTATTTCATTTCGGATATTGTTTTGATAACAACGTTTTCACTGAAAATGTTTTATTGTCAACATAGTAATACATTTTCAGTAATAACGTTCGATGCTGATAGGTTTTTAGACAAAATTGTTAATATATTTGTAATATGGCTTACAAATGAATACATAAGTGGAATATTACAGAAACACGATTCGTATCGAAAACACCGAGAATTTTTGTCAAATCACCTTACACCAAAAATTGATGCAGGGTCAAAAGTTGAAAATTACCTACCTACTACCTGGGCTGTTTAATATTCAAAACGAATATTAGTTTTAATTATAACTCTAGATACATACAAAGTCTTTTAGTTTAGTTTTTCTATTAACTCGTAATTTACATAAAACTGGTGCTTTTACAAATACAATGTCAGATTTTATTGTTGTTTAAGTTGCCAACAATCATCTGCAAAATCTCTTTGGACACAAGTAAAGTGTTTTTCTAAGGCAGCCAAAACTGCTTTGACGCTTATGTGTCCCTGTGTAAGCCAGAGGACAGTGATGATAAAATGAAACAACGTCCCAATTTTGGCACTAAAATACAGCAAGCAACATTCGTGCTAAAAGTTGACGTCGGCCATATTTCCTAAAAGACATAATGAGCACAAACGGCCCAAGAAACCTCTTAGCAGACAAAGTGTCCACTACACCTGACATTTAACCTACTTTGGCAAGGTCGCTCGTTGCGTGTCGCGACCCCTGTTCCGGCTTGTTCGTACCTACGCTTGTGCACTATTAGCTCAGTTTTGCGTGAACAAAGTGTACCTACCTATTCTTAGGAAACTGGTTTGTGTATAATGTTTATTTTTAATACTAGTAATAATTTATTTTAGGAAAACAGTTGCGTGATTGTCTTACCTAAAGTAGGTACTGTAGATGGAAACTTAAAATTGGAGGATATTTTATTGATATGTTCCTTTGAAGATACAGAGATGCACCCTATGCACTTATGTGACAGACATAAACTTAAAGGTTAACTTCCCATCATCCATTAGCTTCGTCATCAAATGTCAGCACAACTCTTTGCAACATCAATTTACAGAATTCCACTACCTAGGTACTCGTATAGTAAAAATATCGAACAAAGATTTAAAAAAAACAATCGCAATCGCTGTCATTAATTTCTGAGTGTAAAGCCAGAATGGGTGGCTACGTCGACGGTTCAAGATAAAAATATAACACAATGAGGTTTGGCGGTTAGCCAGCTCGTGGCGTTGTCGCCACCTTGACGTGTTGTTTGAGATAGTTTTATCAATCCAGCCCATCGGGACGTGGGCTGGAAACTGCGAACTCTGTTTACCTAAGTAATACGCTTGCACGATCTGCGATAATCCTGAAATATGAGAAGATAGAGGAAGGAACTCTGTGCAAATGTTGTTTGGTTTTAAACGAGTGCAATGTAAAATTATCATTTAAATGAAGGAAGAATAAACGTACATAAATATTTATTTTAGAATCGTCAAGTAATTGCGAGTACGATTCTGTCGAAGAACATCTTCAGAGATTGTGTTCTAATGATGTATCTGACAAGTACCTACGTAGAGGCACTTGAGAGTTTCGCCCGTCATTGAAGTAAAGTGTTTGCTAGCATTGTTCTAAGTCCAGTGTCCAAACTTAATAAGAACTTCGACGAGACGTTCCTTTGCGTAACAACAGACAGCTTCACTTTTAAAACGATAAATATTTAAAGTCCATCAGTTGTTCCACACAGCGCCTTTCACAGTTGCTTGAGCTGTGTGTAGCAAAACCTTTATTTTGCTGTGAGCTTAATCTTCAAGTTCTTCATAGCGCTTTCATATTCGCAAACATCTAATTGATTTTCTCAAGCTAGGGTAAGGAATTAAGGATAAGTTCATTGATGCAAAGTCTGCTCATACTGTATGAGCCGTAATAGAGATGAGTGGCAATACCTATTACAAATTAACCAATCATATCTATTTCTAACTACTAATATAAATGCGAAAAAACTAAACCGATCATTATGAAATTTTACAAATATGTGGTCAGGGGTACTGAAAAGGATACGTCCAGAAAAAGTACTGTTCTTGAGGGAAAGAAACAATAACATTCGATGGTCACAATTGCTTTAGGACGCTAGATGGCGCTACGTGCCTTTCGAATCATGATTGAATGATATTATTAGAACCTTTAGTAGTCAGCTAAGCGTCATTAAACAATATATAAGTAATCCATTTTGTGAGTTAACAACCTAGATTAACTAGGATTGTTATCCCGGTAGTACGTGTCTCTACAATAAGTTACGACCTCCACGCAGGTGGAGCCGCGGGAAAAGCTAGTTTGACTATAAACATTGCAACCGACCCAGGTTTTAATGAAAATGTTCAGCAATATCTGTTATAAATAAAACTTGTCAAAGACAAAATAAAAGCAGAATATCGAAACAGTTTTCGAGTAGCATATTACGCACTTTAGCACTTTTACACCCGTCTGTGATTAAACGTTGTGTTGATTTTATTACCCACCCGTAGTTTTTGCACTTAAACCTAACAGCACATCACAGCGCTGTAATTCAAAACTATGATGAATATTCCAGCGCGTTGTTTCAAAAAGGCATCTAATATTAACTCGTTCGTTATCTGGTCCACAATGCAGTGACAGCGCAGTGCTGAAAGCGGATTGCTAGCTAGCTGGTTTGTATTGCTAGCTAGCTGGTTTGTATTGCGATCTGACGACTGATTCTGGACGAAGTAAGTATTCGTGGTTCGTGGCAGTAGCGTGAAACTGTTATGTTTCTCTTTTTTCTCTTCCTGTCTTCTTCTTTGTGTTTTTGTAAAGCTTTGGTTTCCTAGAAAAGCGGTGACCGCCAAATTCGTCCGTAATGTCCAAATAGTGTCAACATGTGTAATTTTCATGAGTAGGAGAATGACCAGATTTTCATGTCGTCCGCTATGAATGTGACGGAAAGGGTCTTCTGAATATTGTGTCTTCACTGTATCGAAACGTCGTGGATTGTACATTTACCCACTTTCAATCATGTTTTTTGTAATGCAGTATAAAACGTACAATTCTTTGTTTTCCCTCATAAAATAAATAAATAAATGTTGTGATATTAGCGGCAATCATTTGGTTCTCTTTGTTCTTGATGTTCTCCTTGTGTGTGTGAATTTCGATTTTCAACAGGTCGACGAATTATTCACGTTGACATAAAAAGCCATACAGTAATCAGATCGGGAAGTGCTTTAACATGCCCAGAAACATCGCACCTAATCATCATTATAAATTCAGTCTGTTCGTCTCTTCACATCGGCAGTTTCTGAACATTAAGAATATCACGTTGTGGTTGACAACCCGGATACCCATTTATTTATTTATTTAACATTTTCGGAAGACAGCTATCAAAACAGAATACAAATATAAAGTGTAACTGTCAGCCATATATAAGTCTTCACAAAAATCAAAAATCAAAACCGAACTGTGAACAACCCTATTCTATTACCACACTTTATACTATTCTATTACCTTCGAATTTTTGTTTTAAATCTCCAGTAAGTACGGTATGCACGTGGGCTAGTAAAGTTCTTAATTAATTAAGGTTGACAATGTTCATTTGCGCTAATGGGTTTGAGGTTTTTTCTTTAATAAAAGATAAGTAGCTAAGTACAAAGTGCTAAGATCTTTTTCACATGGACATATAATAATAATAATAAATAATTTATTAACCAAATCGTGTTCTTACATTTCCTTATAACTAAAGTACAAAATAAATGAATCCTAAAATTATAGTAACAACGGAAACATAATTTTAATATTTTAACTTGTGGACTCCACACTAGGTCGAGCCTGTCTCGTGGAGTCCTTGAGAGTTTTAAACAATTTGAAATTTCAGGGTCGTTTAATTGTAAATGTATATTTTACTAATTGTTTTGATAATTTTACGTAACACAAAATCAAAAATTAAGACATGAAAAATTAAATATGTATGACCGTTAAAACAATTGTTTGAAATTTGATGTGTCGAAGGAATGTATTTAACTAATTTAATGTCGGGGGTCGTGTGAGAGTGATATGAGTGAGTGTGTGTGTGTGTGCATGTTCAGTTTTAGTGATGTTGTCACAACATTTTTATGGCAGCCGTTTCGGACACATGAAATTCAGTAGGAGTTTCTCGGTTACGTTCAAGTAGTAAGGCTGTGAGTTACGCTGAAGGGTCATGTTTTGGTGAAAAGAGAGAAGTTTATTCCAAGAGGCCCCACATGATAACCGGCCCGTTGGAGTGCATTGGTGGAAAATAATTAAAGTTGCCTAAAATGTTGTTAGGGTTGCTGCGTCTCCAATGTCATAGCTTTCTTAGTTCTGTGCACTGACCATTGTCTTGTTTTTTCTAAAATGTGAATGTTTGGATATTTGACTGTTTGGATGTCAACAGTCACTCAAATCTCAATCAAACAAAAACGGTTGAACGGATTTGAATGAAATTTGCCACACGGATAGTTTATAAACTGGATTAACACATAGGATACCGACTTTTCATCTCGGTGGTACGTTCCCATGGGATAATTCCCAAAAATCGCGCCGAATCACGGCGAAGCTGCTGGCAAAGCTATATAGTGATTTATAATTATTCCTTGGGCTTCAGTGTGTCTTGTGTGTGGTAATAGGCTCGCCCCTACTACATGGGCGAAATCTGGGTGTACCTAGTAGAACACATCTGCCTAACCCTTTGGGGTTTGTAGGCATGATGTTGTGTGTGTTGTGATCGCAAAATAATAACTCGTTTTGTCGGATGAATTTTAATTTGTGTGTTTTCAGCATGTCGATTCTGTAAAAATCTCACCGTGAAGACTGGCGTGGAGTGAGCTGTCAGTGTCATCCCGTCTTGGTCAATCCCTAGCATCAGTGGCACTGACAGTTCACTCCACGCTCACTTCACATAAGTTTTCACTGTGAGATGGTTACAGAATAGCACTACTGAATACGCTCACAAGTGCACTTCATTATTAATGTATTAAACGAATTTTGTTTGCTGCGTGCCACGGTCGTCGTGGTTACCAGTTTATAGAATTTGCATGAACTCGTCTCAGGTCGGCCAGCCACAGAAATTGGATGAAATTGAAGCAAAACATTGCGTATTTTATGCTACAGTTACGTAGGTATACTTATAGTTCATGGTATTTGGAAGTAGATCTCTTGGTTGGAAGGAAAACAATGTTGCTTAGCCAAGGGAATTTCTAAGTAGAGCAGTGTTGTGTAAACTTGTGTGGCTACGAATAGTGCGACTCAGATTGGGATATTCTTGCTTAAAACTAACCGAAACCGAACTATGAAAATAGAGCCGAAGGCAGAGTATTTTAGTGCCAATGTCTGCACTACAATGCGACTAATGCGCGATAATTGATTTATTGCATCGTTCTGGCCAGAGAGAACACAAATATATATTGTCACCTCAGCACCTCAAACAATTAAGGTAACATTTTAATCTATATTTTAGTTGCTGAAAACAGTGCTGTGTCCACTAAAAAAAATCGACATACAAAAACGAGTGATAGAAACAAGTCGATTCGAAAATCTATCATCATTCGAAACAGAAACAAACGTTCGGATACTCATATAACCGTCGTAAAATTGCAAATAATCTGTTAGGGCTTTAAATGGAATTAATTTTTGGAACGAAGTTCTATAACGCAGCTTGTGGAGCTTGAGGAGTAAAATTTCCGTCACAAAACGAAAAAGCCTTATGCTCCATCCGAATCTTCATTATATAATATAATAGAACGAGACACACACATACACAGAGAGAGAGAGGATAGTTTTCATGGATTTCGAGGGTGCTGAAGCCAAAAGCCTCACTATTGACCTTCGAAAATTTTAAAATATTTCATTATGGATGTCATTTTCATGGTTTCACGGGGTGCCAAAGCCGCTAGCGAGGTCAAAATATAAATCCAAGATGGCGGCTGTGAAAATTTTCAAATGTTTCATCATGGGTGTCGTTTTTCATGGTTTTTGAGGATGCCAAAGCCGATAGCGAAGTCAAAATAACAACTTAAGTTGGCGGTAACAAGAAAATTAAAAAATTTCATCATGGGTGTCGTTTTCCTGGTTTTCGGGGTGTTGAAGACGTTAATGAGATCAAAATGAAAATCCAAGATGAAGGCTGCGAAAATTTTCATTTTTAGTATCGTTCTTGCCGGGTGTCCTCTGTCCCTACTCGTAATTTAATTTATATTGTTTGTTTTACAAATATACATATGATAATTTTTTTATCATGGTGTATTTTTCACTCGTAGGTATGTTCTCGCTGCTGAGGTGAAAACTTGTATGTGTTATACGAGAACAAAGTTAAATGCGTTTCCTGTCTTTGAATCTCTCGCTGCGCTCAGGATTCTAAATTAGAATCACTCGCTACCCTCGTTATTCAATTATAGAATCCTTCGCTTACTCAGATAAATGATCGACACTCGCAGCAAAAACCAACGGACTCGACGCTCGACTCTCGCCGCGGACGGACGTGTTTGTGCGCTCTCCCGCTCCAGTGTTGTGTTTCCTGTTTCTACTCGTCGCGACCACGTGACGTCATCGTAGTCGCCCCGACTACTCCGATAAAAAATAAAATCAAGAAATTGATTTTATTTTTAATCAATTAAAAAAGTGCCTTTTTCAAGGCAAATCTCGTTTCTCTAACAGACGTTTTGTGAGTAGCTTCACTAGGCCCCTTCTGGGTAAAACCACAGTTTCGTGGTCCTCGGTTGAAACCTTACGGTGTCAACGAAGCCGAGTGGGGTGTTGACCCAATTCACACCCGCCGAACCCCTTCAGGGCGAGGCAGTTAGTTGGACGGGTCCCAGATAACCGGCCTTGGGGGATCTCCTAGTCGGCTCTGGTGACAGTTTTGCTTTCCAGCTACTCACCTAGTGTCTTTAGGGTGTGTCTACACCCTTCGCGCTAGACTGGTCAGGGCCCCGTTCGCACAATAAGACTGGCGACGGGTTACAAGCTTAGGGCTCACCATTAGGTACACACCTCCCTGTCTACACCCGACAGGGAGGGAACTCATCCCCGGGCCAATCCACCCGGGGAGTTAGGTATAGGGTTTAGGCTACGTAGGGAAATTTTCTCTTTCCACCATTCCTTCCCTAATATAGTTCCCGCTCCGATCATGGAGGACGCCGTCCTCTTGGCGTTCCTCAAAGAGGTCCTATTAAAGGACCCCGAGTTTTTGGCGAAATATGGCGCCAAAATAAGCCAAGTCTCCAGTCCCACTCCGTCTCAAGGCGCACTCGCTAACTTCAGCGACGCGCTTGAGAGCCCGCTATCGCCACCTGCAAGTGAACAAGGCATTCCGCCCTTTGTTCCGCACCACAATGTTCCGGCAACTATCTCGGCCCCCATTGTGTCACCCGCCTTTGTTCCGGTAGACAATACTCCGGCCGCTAATCCGGCCCCTATTGTCTCGCTCGCCTTTGTCCCTGCCGCCATTGTCACGGCCTCCATTGTTCCGGCCGCCATTGTCTCAGAGACAACGCAGCTGCGCGCCGCTGTAACAAATACGACGGAGAGCATGGACACGTCAGTCCCACTCTCCGAGGAAGAAGCCCGCACCTCCTCCTCCAGCGATGACGACTTCCAAGTCGTGGTCAAAGGAGGCAAGAGGAAGGCGGCTAAATCCTCCGCCCCCGCTGGCCCGTTCACCAAGGCCCAGAAAAAACAGGACGACTTACCGTCCAGCTCCACTTCCGCCCCTAGTCCGCGGGCCAGTCGCCCCGCCAGCCCTATGGCTTGCCCACCCGCTCCTACCGCGAGGAAGCAGAAGCCCCCTCCCCCGATATACGTCCAGGAAAAGTCCAAATGGACGGAAATCTCTAAAATGTGTGTTGATCGCAAGATCAACTATACTAACGCCCGATCCACCCTCCAGGGGATCAAAGTTACGGTCCCCACGTCTGCGGACTTTAGGGACCTCTCCCGCGCCCTACGTGAAAGGAACTACTCCTTTCACACTTACTCCCTTCCGGAGGAAACCCCTACACGCGTCGTTATTAGGCGCGTTCCACAGGAAATCTCCACCGAGGAGATTAAGAGCGACCTTGTCTCACAAGGCATACCAGTTTCCGCCGTCCATCGCTTACATAAAGCGAGACAGGGCCTAGTCTACGACATGGTCCTGGTCATCTGTGACCCCACAGACGGTCACCACCCGATTTTTAAAGTTAAGTCGGTGTGTTCGCTCTCAGGCATCTCAATAGAGAAGCCTTACAGAGCTCAATTAATTGGACAGTGTCATCGCTGCCAATTATATGGTCACTCGCAGTCCAACTGCTATGCCACCCCTAGATGCGTCAAGTGTCTAGGAGAGCATGGCACCGCCGACTGTACCCGCCCAAAAGATAGGGAACTATGTTTAGAGCCTCCCAGCTGTGTACTCTGCGGCCAATCGGGACACCCGGCAAATTACCGGGGCTGTCCTAAGGCCCCGAAGTCCTCCTCTTCCAAACTCGCGAAACGCGCGAGCGACCGCCAGCACAGGGAAAGCCCCTGGGGAAAGCCTCCTTCCGCGCTGATGCCGGAGCGGCTCAGTCCGCAGAGGCCGTCTCCCTTTTTTTTTTTTTTTTTTTGTTCCCGGGGTGGAAAATCCTCATGGATGTCCTCCGCCCTGTGGCGGGCGGAGGGGTCTGTCAGACTCTTACTGACTATAAACCACCCCGGTGTTCCTTCTCACACCTACGCCGGGGTCGCGGGAACACATTATTCTTCCACAACCCCGGCTGGTGCCGGCCCGCTTGCGCGGGCCCCGTCTCGGGCGGGGGGAGTGAGGTGTACTCCCCCCGCATCGTCTGTGGTCGGCGCGCGAGGAACACTACGCGCGCCACCTTCTCGGGTCCTGATGTTGGGGGGCGACGGATGTCCCCGAATCCGTCGCCCCTGGTCCCATTTAGGGGGGCTGGAAGAGGGCGTTGTCCGCCCTCCTCCGACGCCCGGTGCGTCTGCTGCGGGCCGGGTCGAGAGTCGAGATCTCTCTCTCCCTTTCCGCAGCCTCCTTCTGCGAGATGACCGTTTCGCAAAAGGAGACCACTGCGTCCCAGGACTCTGCGCCGCCGACCATCGCGTTCACGACGGCCGGCAGCGACAGGTCACTGCCTACTTCAGTTATGAGGGCACGGCGCGGCTCCTCCCAAGCGGCACACTCTGCCAGCGTGTGCCACGCCGTGTCCTCCCGGCAGTCGACGCAGTGGTGACACCGGGCGTCCGGCTCCCTGTTTATGCGACACAGGTACTTCCCGAAGCAACCATGCCCCGTGAGGACCTGCGTCGCCCGAAACGACAGGGAGCCGTGCCTTCTCCCGAGCCAGCGGTCGAGCACTGGCCGGATCGCCTCGATGGTGCTGAGGCCGGCGGTAGGGCGTGAAAGCCTCACCCGCCATTCCGCCACCAGGACCTCGCGAAGCCGCGACCGACGCTGCTCCATATGGCGCTGCATCGGCCGCTCGCCCCGCGCCCTCGCTTCCTCGCGCCACCGATAAAGTGACGCGAGCACCTTCGCGTCTAGGTCCTATGGCGGGGATCCGGCCAGTGCACAAGCCGCCTCGTAGGAGATCGTGCGATACCCCCTTATGACTCTGACGGCCATTGCTCTCTGCGGCTTTCGCAGCACAGAGATGCTGGCGGCCGTCAGGTCAGCCGCCCAGATCGGGGCCCCGTAAAGGGCCATCGATCGCACGATCCCCACGTAGAGCCGCCTACAAGCGGCGCTCGGGCCCCCCAAATTGGGAAGCAGCGTTGCCAGCGCCCCGGCCGCGCCCAACAACTTGGGCGCCAGCCGCCGGAAGTGGGGTCCGAAGTCCCACCGGCTGTCGAGCACCAATCCCAGATATTTCATGGTGGGCTCGACAGCGATCCGGACCCCCCCGACCACAATGTGTGATCCGGCCGGCGGCGCCCGCCGGGGGCCATGAAACAACATGGCCTCCGACTTGCTGAGGGCCACCTCCAGGCCGAGGCGCCGTATGCGGCTCACCATCAGTGAGACCGCCGCCGTCGCGAGCAACGCTGCCTCCCTGTGCGAACTCCCCCGGGCCGTGACCAGCGCGTCGTCCGCGTAACACGTCAGGTCCGCGCCCGGCGGGAGCTCACCCCTCAGCACCCAGTCGTACCCGACGTTCCACAGGAGCGGTCCCACGACCGATCCCTGTGGAACACCGCACGACACTTGGCGCTGGTTTCCGCCATCACGTCCCATGTAGGTGACACACCTCCCCGCCAGATAAGCCCCAACGATGCGGCGGAGGTAGAGAGGCACCCGATGATAACGCAGTGCCTCCCGTATGCAGCTCCAGGGCAGGGTGTTGAAGGCGTTGGAGATGTCCAAGGACACCGCCACCACCACCCCGCCCCGGGACACTGTTTCCTCCGCCAGGACTCTCACCCTCGACACAGCGTGGATGGTAGAGCGCCCATGCCGAAAGCCGAACTGGCTCTCGTCCAGGTCCGGCCCCTCTCGAGGCCGTCTCCCTGGGCTAACCTTAATCACCTGAAGGCTTCCGCAGCTTCGGTGCCCTCTATTCCCGCGCAACCAGCGCAACCCGCTCAACTTCCAGCGCTGATGGCTTCCGCCATCCCAGCGCCTTTGGTAGCCCCCGCGGCCCCTACGGCCTCTCCAGCGAAACCTCAGGGAACCCAGGGCCGAAACAGCGCCCAAATTATACTTAGTACATACGCGGCTCTCTTCACCACCGCCGCGGACAAAATGGCGGAAGAAATCGTTGCTGCAAACGGCAACGCACTCCGCCTTATGGAAATCCTCAGCGCGTATCCCGAGATCGCGCAAGTTCTACACTCACTGAAATATTAATTCTCAATGGATAATACGAGAGTAAACAGTAACAAACCCCGATCCCTTAAATTAGGCTTCTTCAACGCAAATGGCGTTTCAGGTCAACGCGATGAGATCGCCGCTTTCCTCCGCGACCATCAGCTTGACATCCTCCTCATACAGGAAACCTTTTTAAAACCGCATCACCGAAACCCGAATATTGCCAACTATAAACTAGTTCGCAATGACAGGTCTCGATGCCACAAGGGCGGCACACTAATATACTTTAGGAAATCTTTGTATTGCATCCCTATCGACCCACCTTCTCTCTTCTCCCATCTGGAGACCTCTATCTGTCGGCTCGGCATGACTGGTCATCAACCGATCACCATCATCTCTGCTTATATTCCACCAGACAATGGTCCGGAGGATCCCATCTCGCTCCAAAAGGACTTCACTGCCCTCTTCGGTATGAGTGACTCCGTCATCTTGGCGGGGGATCTTAATGCCAAGCACCCGGCGTGGAATAGTAGCACAACTTCAACCAGAGGTAGGTTAGTTTTCAAGTTAGGCGAATCCCTTAACTTTGACGTCATCGCTCCAATGAGCCCGACTCACTTCCCAGGTAATCCTAATCACCTTCCCGATGTTCTCGATGTAGCGCTGCTCAAGAATGTGAACCTCCGTTTGCAATCGATTGAGACGTTCCACGAGCTAAACTCTGACCACCGCCCTGTAGTCATGCATCTTGCACCCTACTCGGGCCCGATCGACCCCAACCGCCCCCCTCAGACCCAGACGATAACCGACTGGAGGAAAGTAAGCGAAAGACTGAAATCCACCACGTCGCCTCACTTAGACACCATCCCCGATCACTTAGTGTCAGTCGCCGACACGACGGCCGCAATCGACTCGTTTACAGAGCACGTACAATCCGTATTGACGGATTGTTCACGGGAAGTTCCGGTGATGGAAGACCATCGCTGGAAACTACCTACTGACGTACGTGACCTGATAACCGAGAAGAACGCGGCCATCCGTGCCTACGACTCCTTCCCTTGTGACGCGAACAAAGCCCACATGCGCCATTTACAGCGTGCTGTAAAGAAACGCATAGGGGAGGTTCGCTCTGAGGGCTGGAACAAGATGCTCAGCGAACTCGAGCCCACTCATCAAGCCTTCTGGCAATTACAGAGGAAATTGCGTTCCTCAGAAGAGGTCTCTATGCCTCCTCTCATCCGCCCCGACAATAGTGTCGCTTTCGACAGTCCCGATAAGGCTGAATGTCTTGCCGACAGCCTAGAGTCCCAATGTTCTCCCAGCTCCCAACCAGTAGACCAAGCTCACCTGAACAAGGTCGACGCTGAAGTCGAACGAAGAGCCTCCCTCCCTCCCGTCGAAGACCCTGATGATCCTCTGCCTCCCGTCACTCCAGACGAAGTGCACGACATCATTAAAGGGCTCCACGCTCGTAAGGCCCCCGGTTCGGATGGTATTACCAATAAGGTATACAAACTCCTTCCTGCCCCGCTAATAATGCTTATGACCGCCATCTTCAATGGCGCCTTGAGCAACAACATCTTCCCACAAGCATGGAAAGAAGCCACCGTCATCGGTATCCCAAAGCCAGGCAAGCCAAAGTCTGAGCCCTCCAGCTACCGCCCTATTAGCTTACTCAATGTCCTCGGCAAAATCTATGAGAGGCTTATTTATAAGCGTCTCAAAGACTACGCCGAAGCAAAGAGCCTCATACCCAACGAGCAGTTTGGATTCCGTAGCCAACACTCGGGCACCCAACAGGTCCATCGTATCGTAGAGCACTTATGCGCTGGTCTGCAGCGTAACGCGACGACGGGTGTGCTATTCTTCGATATAGCGAAAGCCTTCGACAAAGTCTGGCACAACGACTTGATATACAAGCTCTACCAACTAGGAGTGCCAGATCGTCTCGTGCTCATCTTACGAGACTTTTTGTCGAACCGGACCTTTCGCTATCGCGTCGAGGGAGCACTCTCGTCCCCTCATCCTATTCGCGCCGGTGTCCCTCAGGGTTCCGTGCTATCTCCTCTCGCCTTCACGCTGTTCACTAGCGATATCCCAAAAAGTAAAAAGGCTCAGTTGGCTCTCTTCGCCGACGACACTGCCGTTTACTATACCGGTCACTGTCCCAACGCTATAGCTCGTACTCTCCAAACCTCCGCAAACGTCTTAGGCGCTTGGTTCCGGAAATGGAGAATCGAGGTCAACCCCGATAAGAGTCAGGCGGTTCTCTTCTCGAGACGTCGTCGACTCCCTCCTCCACTTCCCAGCCCGATCACTATGTACGGCAAGCCAATCCCTTGGGAGAAGCAAGCCAAATACCTAGGCGTGATCCTCGATGAGAACCTTACCTTTAAGGCTCATATTAAGGCGGTTCGCGCGCGCGCCTCCTTCGCTCTTAGCAGGCTGCAATTCGTACTGACAGCCCGTAGTAAACTGTCCCTCAAATGCAAGCTCCGCATCTATACCGCAGTCATCCGTCCCATCATGACCTATGCCTGCGTTGTATTTGCGCACGCTCACCCACGTCATCTCCATAAGATGCAGACCCTCCAAAACCGTTTCCTCAGAAGGGTCACGGGTGCCCCCTTCTATGTCCGTAATATCGATCTTCACGTCGACCTCAAAATGCCAACCATAAAACAGTTCATGAAACGCTTATCAAAGCGTTTCTTCGACTGCGGCATCAAACATTCTAACCCCCTGATTACAGCGGCCGCCCGCTACACTCCCTCTCGCATTAGCAGTATTCGCCGACCAAGACATACTTTAATCGACCCCGACGACGCCACTTCCCTCCTCCAGGAGAGTAGTAAGGCCACTAGCACGCTACATAAGCCCAAAACCCGATCGCCGTCCTACCGCCCTCGCCGACGAGGCCCGCCGCGACGCCCAAATCGACGCCCCTCCCGACCCTTGCTCGAGCCAGCCCGCGCCGCTGAGCCTGTAGCTTTAAATTCGTCCCTAATTAATACCAATCCTGATCCAGCTAGTCATTTGCTGCCCTCTTCCAGCGACGCCCTAAGCCGAGGTTCGTACCCCACAGGGGGTGCCCTTAGCGTTGTCGCTTAGTTTTAGTTAGTATATAAGTTTAAGTCCTGGCTGGAGGCCTTAATTTATTAGGGAATCCACAGGCAAGTCCGCTTAAGCAGACACAACCGCATAGGTTGACCTGCGAGATGCCAAACAAACAAACAAAAAAGCAAAAACCAACTTTGCTCTCTTTTTGCACAAATTAATTAATATTGTTTCAAGTAAGGGAAAATTCGGTAAAGGTGCTGTAGAATCCCGTTGATTCCGTATTTTAAAGTTGAATTTATCACTTGACTAGCTCAATACCACACCAAGCGCTATCGTGCAGACCCCGCTTCCTTTTGTCTGTTTCCCGCCATTCGTCGTAACTGAGTGATGTCATTAGTGACAGCAACTACGCCGCTTGTGTGAATGAGCTACTGTTTACTTATCTATTAAATAAATACACCACAGCTGCCAAATTGATTTTCAGATTTATTTAACGTTAGTGTGTAGATTTTTATAGCGTGCTTTAAATCGTGCGAGAGTGTGCCAAAATAGGGATGACGGCCAATTTGGGACCACCACCGGGTGCAAGTGACTGTTGGGACACCTCAGTAACGAGGAACTTCTATGTTATGTCCTACATTTATAAAATAAACTGATGTTCGTTTATTTTATAAACGTAGGACATAAAATAGAAGGTTATGTTTCTATGTACAATGTATTATTAGCTACCTAATATATTGTAAACTGTCATAGCAGGTCAAGAGTTTACTAAGTACGGTGTATGGTCATAAAACGTTAGTAGCCTTCCTGTTAATGTAAGCTTCATGTCGCCCCATAATTATTCTCTCTTTACGGGTTATTGGACATTGATTTTGCCAGAAACTGTGTTAAAGAAAACGTATTCTCGGTTTTATTCATTTAGATCTATTTTGGTCACTTCTTTGCGTTTAACTTCCACAGGGCAAGTCGCCCAGGCGGTCAAACATGTATCCCTTGGGTGAAATGTCATTCACGATAGGTCTCTGTCATGACGTCATCTAGATCACGTAAAACTGGAACTGTTTTGGGCATGACAGTGATTTTTATCAATCTGTCTGTCTCGTTAGTAGAATTTCTCCGTGGTCTGAATTTGTGCCTGGTTGATGGCAATAGGCTCGCCCCCTATTTATTACATGGGGCTTGAAAATAACTGGTGAAATGTACACCCACATTTCAATTTTAATCGACTTTTGCACACTGTACCTACTTAACGTGATTCATACGTTGACTTTTAGGGACAACTACTAATCTCTCATTGCATTATATGTTAAAGTAGAAACTGATTACTTTCGTATATGAGTATTTTAATCGGACCTCTCCTGACTTAGTACGTGCGAAGGGTTATAGCAAGTCTATGTTCGATATCGAAAATTACCGGCTGAAATGATGAAAGACCATTTTCATTGCACCATTCTTACAGCTATTGTACAGTAAGTTCTAGATTGCATCACCTTGGGTGACCTTCAAGACGTTATATCAGCAATTCAAGGCCTAACCTACTAGCTTTCCTTCTAATAATGTTGAAAATATTCAGTTGCAGTAGTAATGAATTCAGCTAATTCGACGTTCGCGTGAAAGAGGGCACACCATTGAGTCATTAATACTGTCTGGAAATTTGGTTTGACGAGCGAGCCCATGGTTGCTTTCATTAATGTTTTAGAGGTCATCAGGCCATACCTCAATGTTGCCTATTATTCATCATTCATCCATTCATGTCCCGTATCGTTTTACTTGCTAGCATTTTACGAATCATTCTAAAACGATTTATTTTATATTATCTTTAATTAAACATTCATATGTTTTTTTACATTTTCCATTGTTGTGACACTTATGTCAAATTATCAAACTGTCATTGTTTTTATTTTTCTCTTTTAGTCTATGAAGATTGCTTTTTGGTTTATATAACTTGAATTATTTTTATCAATAGTTTTTGCTGAAATATTGTATTTTCTGTATCGATATCTAAAATAATTATTAAGGACACTTTCAGACTCGATTGTGGAGGTTTTAATACATCTACGGTGATCACACAGGCTGGTTTATGGCTGGCAGATGAGATGTCAGAATGAAGAAAAACATAATTTTGAAACATCAAAAATCGTTTACATTAAATTCTGGAAAAGGAATATTTTGCCTATAAAAGTAAAGGCTGAAGCATTCGGAAAGGGATTCGGCGTCCGGTCTTCGTCAACAAACCATCTGCCTGGGAATACTACGTCTGCACTCTGCTGGGTAACTATCTGCCTAGAGTTTCTGTGTCGAGCTTTGTCCAAGGATACTGGCACTCTGAAGTGTCCCTTCGACACCTGAAGACCCTCTTTCTCCATCTCCTACTCTTCTTCCCTTCACGGAGCCGATTACGCCCCCCAAGTCGATCTACGAAGATCGTTCATCCTCCTCCTCCGGGCGAACCTTCCAGCTGTTCATCAAGCCTTCCATATGAACTTCAGCGTCGTGTGAACCGTGTTTTAGTGTTTTATAGTCCCAACTGTATTTTCTATTTCATTCATTAAACTATCTGTACCAAGTCTACTTTCATCCTTTTATGTAGTTAGAATAGTAATTATGTCACAACATGTTTCAATAAATAAACGAAAATGTATGTTTTTGTTGAACAAACAGACCGACACAGCCGGATAGAATATGCTGCCACACTTAATAGTTAATTGAAATAGAAGGCCGACATTAACTGAAGGGTGAATACTAATTTTACTTGGGGAAAAGGGAGAGCTAACTCAATATATTTTTATAATTGTGTTGGGCGCTGAATAATAGAAAAGAAAACAACGGGTAACGCTGGCAACACTCATTTATAAGGATAAACAATGGTGTCATAAAGTTTTTGAGCTGAAAGCGGCGGCTGAGCAGAGGACAAAACATCGCGTCATCACGAGAGCTTACGAAGCCTCAACAAATACGTTTGTTGTTATGTAAAGGTTCATTATGTTTTGTTTTTCAGTGATTTTCCTTCTATAGAGCGTAAAATTAATAACTAACGTCAGTAATTTCATCAAGATTTCGTCACTTACCAGGCCGCTCACTCAGGAAAAGCTGTGGTAAAAGACAGACTAAAAGCTGTGATAAAATCATGTGATTGAAAAGTACATGAACAAATACTTTGTTGTTGAAGTAAACAAATAAATATTCAAACATAAATTGATTCTGATACTGTTTTAGTTACGACTATCGACAAGACACACGCAATCTTCTTGTTTGAATATGTCTGAACTTGAATATTTTTTACAAAGTTCACAATATTTTCAGTTCAATTCCATGAGGCAAGGCTTACACATTATTTTCTTAACAAAGAAACTTGTTGCCTTTTGTTCATTTTATTCTAGACAATCTCAACTTGTGGTCGTCAGAACAGCTGTTTACTGTAGTTTGGCTTGAGAGGAATTATTTTGTAAAATGTTGTTTATAAAACAATCTTGTTTGCATTCTGTTACATATAATTTATATCCTAAATTAGCAAGGTCGGGAGTAACAGTGTAACACAACATGGTGTTACTCAACGGGAACAAACCGAAAAACGTCGTGAGGATCCCTAGAACCAGAATTTGAAGAAATGTGACATACACCAGGACATGCTCTGAGCCCGCGTGGTAGACTATGGCACACTTGCTCAAACCCCTGAGTTCAGGGTCCAGTCCCAGAAGTTGGCACAATGAAGGCTGAATAAGTTTAAATGTTGATAGCGGCTTTTGACTGTTCTGACTTAAAATTTCAGTTACTAACTATAGTTGGCTTACACTAATCAAATCTTAATTACTTGAATCCACGTCAAGTTTCAGCAAGCCTCTTCAAAACATAATTAGCATATTTACGACAGCATAAATGCATAAGCAGAGTGAGAAATTGAAAGTCGGAAGAATCATGAGACGATAAGCCAGTGAGTTAACCCTTTGTAACCACACCTCCCCTCCTCTGCCAGACAGATATTAAATTATATCAGGAGGGATGACAAGCGGGGATGGAACAGAATATATATTTGTTCACGACTATTGGATTTTATTTGGGTGCTGCACTGAAATATTGGCAATTGAATTGTGAGATTTGGAGTGGTGTTTTGCTTTAGCATTTCGGCATAAATAAGACTTATTGACTTTAAGACGTCACTTGGTTCTATTTGAACAATACAGCTTTGTTCTTCTATATACACACATCAACAAAATCTAGGGATATTTTATATTTAATCAAATATCTATTAATCTATGAAGATTTTTCTAATATAGTAAATGGAAGAATGATAGGTTATTTTAAGGTGTTTAATAATAATAAAAACAATTTCGTGATTCTTTTGTTTTAAATAAAAATATATATTTTTAAAATCGCCGTAGAAAATTAGTATGACAAAAAACTTCTTTTCTTCTTATAAAACTATTAATTTTAATTAAAATTGAAAAACTCTTATAAAAACTAGTTATTAATAATCAGTGTTGCCACCTCTTATATTAATTACACATCGACATCGATTGTTCATACTTAAAATTAAATGGTCAATGTCTTGCTGCGTTATGAGGTCCCATGTTCTTTGCAAGTATTCGTAAAGTTGTTGTTCCGTCGTCAAATTTGGCGGGAAATCTCTCAAAGCTTTTCGTTGTAACATGTCCCGGGCATGCTCGATAGGATTTAAATCGGGTGACTGTGCAGGCCAATCCAAAACTTGAATGTTGTGGTCTCTACTACCTCCTCATGGTATTTTTGTGCAGCCTCCTCATGGTATGTTGCCTTGGATCCAAACGAGCTGGGTTCGTCCGCCAAATCGAATTCCTGCCCACACCATGATTGTCCCGCCTTGGTATGAGTGGACCTCCTGAGGGTGCTGTAGATGGCTAACGTGTGTTTTTCGTGAATCTGGATGAAACCCAAACCGGGACTCATCGGTGAACAGCACTAAAGACCATTGTTCGTCACTCCATGGTAAATGCTCCCGAGCCCACGAAAGCCGCCGACCGCGATTGCCACGTCGCAATGCTGAAACACGGAGCGGTCTTCGAGCATGAAGACCAACTTCATGCAACGTCCTTCGCACGGTTTGGTTGCTTACCAGCAGCTGATGGTCATCCTGGAGCCTTTGTACTAGTTGCATCGCTGTGATATTGGGTTGTCTTCTGACGGTAATTTGGAGATATCGATCCTGTCTCTGCGTAGTAACACGATATCTACCAGTGTGCCGTTCAGTCACATCCCCATAACTGTGATAACGTGACCACGACCTTGATATCACGTTTTGGCTGGTGTATAGGGCCTCAGCAACGATGCGTTGAATAGCACCATTTTCTAACATGCCCACGGCTCGTAACATTTCATCTCGACTCAAATGACGACGTGACATGACTCTTAAAGCTCACACGAAACGTTAAATTAAAAAAGAAAATCAATCTTATACCTTTTCATAAATTAATGTTAATAAAACAATTGTAACTTTTCTTAGCGTAACGTATTACTAACAATTTTGGCGCCGTAATTTGATGTTTCTTTTGTTTTTTTATTTCCATTTTTAAATTTAGAGAATATAATAAATGAGGTTTCAATCTGTATATAAATTTCTTATAGAAACTAAACAGATTTTAAACTATAGATTCGTAAATAATTTAGGATTAAGGTATCCCTTTAAGGTATAGATTCTGTTGATGTGTGTATACGAGTATAACCAGCTTTAGCCCGCGACTTCGTCCGCATTATTTTTTTTGTTCCCTCGACCTACCACGTCGCATTGCATGTACTTCGTTTAGCATTCTTTCTGCATTTGCTCGACTCCTTAGGGTCGTAGCGTAATGTGAAATAGCCTCTGACCTTGCTCACGAATTAAGGCTCCCGCAAACATGCGCGCCACAAAGGCACCGCACGTCGTGCGACACGCGGTGCCTTTGTGTCGCGCTGTGTCGTCGCGCCAGTGTGTACGTGCCTTTAAGCTTTCAAATGCAAAAAAAAGAGATTTACAAATCCGTCTGGCAGTTCCAGAGCTCGATCAAACAAAACAAAAAAAAAATGTTAGTATAGATACAGATAAACAAGTATTCGGGACAATTTTTAAGTCAATAATCTACGTCAGTGAAATAAGGTTTTTCAAATAAACAGTGATCCCTTTTCACCACGACAGAGCTTGTTTTAAAAAGTTTGGTACCTTTATTCCCGTTGTATGTTTTAACATGATTTATATCCATTTTGAAGCTAATTGAAGCAAACGGTAAAATCCTAACTTTTTTACCCTTCTCTACCCCGTTAAGATTAGATTTTTGTAAAACCCAAACTTTAACCCTTACGTACATTTTGTATTTTGTTTTAAATATTAGTACTGAGCTTAGAATTAATCCGACATCGCCTTTACTTACTAACTTTTACACCCACTAAATCCTCTGTGGGGTGCTGTTTAAAAATAATAAAAGTCTTAATTATTTACTGAGGAACTTTCATGTTTATTAACCAAAGGAATAAGATTTTTCATATAAATTGTATCCCCACTTAGAGGGGCGTGATTTTGAAAAATCTTTTGGATTGGTCCATATATAACTAAAGATTATTCATGCCCATTTTTGAGTGAATCAAGCCACGCAATAAAGACCTCCTCTTAAAAATTGAATGACCCAAGTGCAAGAGTACGATTTTCTGAAAACCCTGACACACATTATTCATTATTAATGGTCTCACGTATAAGTACTGAGTTTCGATTTAATCGAACCACGCGTTAAAATTCTTCCTTACAACCTTTGACACCCGGCAAACTCCCTTCAGGGTTTTTTTTGAAAAATAAAAAAATTCAATCTTTTTAATTTACTTAGATATGTGTTCGTGACAAGTTTCAAGTTTATTATCTCAAGGAATAAGATTTTTCAGCGGACGTCATTATAACTATCTGTGTGCCAAATTTCAGTCCAACTCATTCAGTGGTTTAAGCTGTGCATTGATAGATTACCCAATCAGTCACGGTTTCCTTTTATAAAAATCTAAATGTTTTTGAAAAACGCTCAAAAACGGCTTAATCAATTTGATTTTTTTTTGTTTTGTTTGCTCTAATACACAAGTCGTTTAAAAAAAAGTGGCATTGCAACGCATCGCCATGCATTTGCTAAACTCCATTGGTTAAGGTTATTAACTAAACAAACCGAAGAGGGTTATTTATAGATGACACTTTCTTGTTTAAAAATCCGTTATAACCGAATTCAATTTATTTTTGGTTTTTACCATACTTTCCTCTTTTATTAATGTATGTCAAACTTTATCATTCATTCTTAAACTCCTGTTCGTAGATGTTACTGCTTGAGAAAAAAATTTTAGTTAATAATATACCTAATCTTTTGTAATCTGTCTATTGTAAAGAGCCCAAAAATACAGATTTTCTAAACCTTTAAAAATACAACGAATCAAATGAATTCAAGATTACAACTGTGACGTAGCATCACAATTAAGTGTCTGGTAAAACGTTTAGTCGGTTAACCAGATGCCTTTGACAGTTCTGTCATCATTGGTTATATGGTGTTTGTCTGAAATCAATAAATGATAATTAATAATAATATGTCGTAGCAGTGAGAGCGACTATAGGATCAACATTAATGATGTAACTAATATATTTGTAAGAACAATATTATTTAAAATGGTGTCCATAGTGTTTCTTGCCCTTTCTTCTCCATAGGTACACGCTTTGGAATAGGTAACTAGCATCATATTTCTGACTGACCGACTTTGAGTTTGAGTTTGCACAAAAATTTGGGAAACGAATTTTACTTTACGAGTGAAAAATCGCTGTTTACGGTAGTGCCCAACGTTATGCACTCAAATCATTGCGGTTATGGGTGCATGCAATGGTACAGGGGTCGTGGGGGTATCTAAAGTTGAGTTGTAATAATAAAAACTGGTCTGGAATTAACTCTAGAGAAACGATTGTCCTAAAATATATACTAGTATATAGGCACAGGAAGTGAATTAACCCACATATTTATTTATATTGATTCGATTAAAAAAAAAAACTTTTATTGCATTATTTTTTTCGCGCAGTAACGTCGTTAATAAATACTGTGACAATAGGTTTTTGGAAACTAAAATACAATATGAATCGTTAAAACATCGCATTAATGGTTGTACCTTATCTAGTTGTCCCGAGTGTTCTCCCAGAAACTAGATTTAAAGTTATTTCAAAAATCATGAAAACGACACAAAAAAAATTAAAATTGTCAGCCGCCATCATGGATTTTTATTTCGACCTGACTTCTGGCTTCAGCACCCTCAAATGCCATGAAAACGACACCCATGATGAAAGATCTGGAAATTTTCGCAGCCAGCATATTGGATTTTTATTTTGATTCACAATTGTCTTCAGCAACCTCGAAAACAATGAAAACGACACTCACGGTAGACTTTTTTTGAATTTTCTTAGCCGCCATCTATAATTTTCATTTTGATCTTACTATTGGCTTCGAAATCATGAAAGCCATATTGAAAAAAAAGTAAAAAAATATATGCTTGCATATCATAACATATATTTTTCATATCGTGCGCTTTGTATGAATCGATACTTAAGGAGTAAACTTCAACAAAATGCAATAAACTTTAAAAACGTCAGTAAAAATTGGAATAAATATTACAGTGACTGGGAAGGGAAGTACCAGTGCCACCCGGCTTCGACTGCGTCTTTTAACCCCCGTTATACGTGAAGATTTTATTCATTGAAAAGAAACAGCAGCTTACAGATACAACCGACATTTAGATTTTATCTTTCTTTTTTTACATAATGACTGTACATTTACGGGAACCCTTTGCCAGTTTTATATTTCAAAATGGCGTGTTATCTTATATTCTCGTGCGATCCATTACGGTCCCGTGTGAGTGTACCTTTGTTATTAGCGAGGCCACACACAAAGAGCGGAAAGGCGTTGCGTTAAGTTATCTGTTGTTTTTCGGTTTATGAAAAATGGTTGCTTTTAGGTGTACATATCAAAACCATCTCTGAAGGGACAGGTTTAAGTATGACTATAATATATAAAATGTCAAAATAGTGTTACGGGACTTCTTTGAAAATCGGCTTTTTTCGTGTGTAAATCCTGATAGAAACCTTGGGGCTTCTTCTTCTTCTATTTTTAATTTTAAAATAACAAATGACGCTTTTTAACCAAAAAACTGCTAAACCATTAGAAAAGGGGAGGTATTCCACTCAGAGCTCTGATTTCAACAGCACTTGACCGAACCGCATCTGAGCACTTGTTTTTTGTCAGTTTGGCTTAAGTTATTTTTTCTCTATCAATCGCCTATAAAAACCTACAGTCTATCAAAGATTGTGAGTACTTAACTAAATTGTTTACCACTATCGAATTATCTTAATACCTTCTAATTTCAATATAAGTAAAAATATAAGATTAAGCCTACTACTACTCTGTGTCTGATGTATGTATAGTTTAAGGCAATCGCTTTATCGACGGAGCTCAGTATGAGCCAGGCTGAACCGTATTTAGGCATAGATTATACATATAGTTGAGGACATAGCTATATTGCTGACAGGCGTGATTGAATCTAAGGCTCCGTGAATGTCATACCTAGTGTTTATGTCAGTTAGCTTAGTTGTATTAGAGGCAATTTTCCTGTATGAGGCCCGATTTCTCAGGTCCACAGATAAAATTCGTCCAAGTAATCTATTATTGGTCGAGTATTCAGAACCGCAATGTCCAGCTATTATATATCGAGGAACCGTATGGGTAATGCCTCAAAAACCGGACACCCATTTGTAAAAGGAAAACCTAAAAAAGGCTTAAGATGTTCTCCTTATTTGTGGTGGTACTTAATGTTATATACCAACCTGTCGAGTACTTATTGCACAAACTTCAGACATCCGTGAAAACAAACAATCTAAACACGTTGTTAATATTTGCCCCAATTCCGACATATAAATAAAACTTTGAATTCCGGAGGGCGAGCGTCACAGCACCGTTTGCATCGTAGCACTAAACCGAGGTCAAATAGTACCTATAATTTCATTACTAATTAAGAAAGCCGACCTAAGCTGGCTGAAAAGGGCCAGCCGTACTATAACAATTCCACCTGATTCTAAAGATTGACACTTAATACATTTAAATATATCTTGCTTAAGCCCAATTAATCTAAGCTTTCATGTTAAGATTCTTACAGAATAGTCCGAATTTGTTTTCGTTATCATACGGCCTGCAACACTCTAACACTTTGGGTTGCCAGTCACATAATATTTTAAGTTGCTGTAACTATGTTGCGTACTTGCATTTGCCACGAGTGTAATATGAACCGCCTAACCCCTTTTTTTTTTTTTTTTTTGGGTGGGAAATCATCAAATGACTTCTCTCGCTCTGGGTGGAGCGGGAGGGTGTGTCAGACTTTTACTGACTAAAACCCACCCGTGTTCCTTCAATTGCCTGTGCCAGGGCCACGGTTTTTTCTTTAGAACTACCCGCGACCCTGAGGCGTCGGCCCTATCGGACCCCGTCACATTGTGCTGACATCTCTTTGAGGCGCGCGTGGAACACGACGCGCCGTCGACCCGGGCCTGGTCCTTATCGGACGGCGAGCTACCCGTTGCTCGCCGTCCGCAAGCCCGCGCCTACGGTGAACCGCCTAACCCCTGAAAACATTTCATGTTCGGCCTCAAAAAGTACGAGCTCGTTACCCCGCATAATAAATTGTTCCATACACGATATCTCCTATCAGTTCTTGAAATGTAAATAACTTACCATTCAAATGAAACGTGTTCGTTGAACTGAGCTAGAAATAGGTATTTATGTGTATGGTAAGAATGGAAATAATGTTTTTATGTAGGTACCGAGGCAATACTTTTGGAATGTATTTTTTTCGTTATTTGAATTTAATTAGGAGGTATTTTTTACGAAGGGATGTGATATCACAAATAATTACGCGTTGGTAATATTCGTTGACTTGTAATAGAAACTCTGTAACTGGGCAACTCCTTTACGGATTTTGGGGATGATGACCCTAGGTAATTGTGTTGAGAGTAGGTATCAAAAACAAACATTTTAGGCCCCGTTCTCGGCTTCAAACGATACTCCTTGTGACGCGACTTGCATCAAGCTCCACGGGCGTGCGTCACCTGTTTCCGTTCGTGTTTCCGCAAGTCGCGTCGGTGACTCGTGGCATGCTCTAAACAATTTCTTTCTTTTGTTTTTTACGTAGTCGTTGTCGCAAGACACGTGTCGCTTGAGCTCGTAAAATTTGGTACATTCTCGGTTTTTGCGAGCGGGGTTTATTAACTTCCCGATTTTCTCCTTGTTTTCTTTAGAACTTTTTCTACACCCATTTTTTAGAAGTTGATCTACTTCGTTACAAAAGGCGAAGTCCTGTGACATTAGTAGGTATGCAAATTTATAACTATAAAGCTCTATCAAAGTAAGTTTAAACCAGCTATAAAGTTGTAAATGTAGCTTAAGTTCAAGATAATTTAACAGTTTCGTTTGATGTTGCCGCTAGTTATCTGCAAGCTAGTTACTTTCATAACGAACTACTAGTTATTTTCATAACTGGCTACTAGTTATGAAAATAAAAGACGATGTAGATGAGAAACGCTGGCTACCCGACAGTTTGCAAGTCTCGTTTTTCCATTCGTTAGCGTGGCTGGTTGGGACATACATTATTTTACGTGGTGCAAACAGCACTATCCCTCTTCAACTGCTTTACTTGTAAGATTAGGTACTTACTTATTCGATTTTAACATTGAACTAATATCGTTTGTTGCTATCAAGGGCACTTAATCTGGTTGAAACACTAGTAAAAAAAGTAAAAAGTTTATTTTCACAAGAAGCTTTTACAATAATTTGGTACATATATGTATACAGTATTTATTTAATTTTACCTGAGGTACTGAAACTGATACCCAAACTAAGCCAGGGCTTGTATTTTGGGAGTCAGTAATCAAACGTGGAGCATTGTCGTGACGTAAATATTTTTTATTTTCTAAGAATGTATGTGATTGTGTGTGTGTGTGTGTGTGTGTCAGTGAGTGTGTGACTTTGTGTGTCCGTGTGGTGAGCTGTCAATGTGAAAGTGAAAGCGTGTGTTGTATGATATTACGCAGTGTGTGCAAGTAAGTCTTCGGTCTTTTGGTAGTCCAATTGCTGGAGCCAGCCATTAACAATGTTTTTAACTCTTTGCCTGGAATGTCCTACAATACTAAGCTTTTTGTTTATGCTATCGTATAGTCTACTACTTAGGCTGCTAAACTGTCTACTGGCGAAAGCTGTTTTACAAGGGGCGCGAGGGCAAACAGTCATTTTGCTTCGTCTGTTTGGGCCGGGTAGGGGCACAGATGGGTGTTTCCTCAGTATGGATTTGAGCACAAAGAGCTGACGAACTGTTACTACTTTACAGTCTGAGTACAGTTGTGTCTTAGAGTAGCGGTACGGTTTTTTAGTCATGACTTTCAGGACTGCTCTCTGCGCTCTCTCCAGACCAAGAAAATATGTTTCAGCAGCAACTCCCCATACGGTGGCGCAATATTGAATAACTGACTGGCATAGGGCCAAGTACACAAGTTTTAGCTTGTCGGGGGGTGCAGAGTCCCTCAGGGATTTAAAAATGTGGATCAACCGCCTTGTTCTGGAGGTTACAACTTCAATCTGCTTTTCCCATCTCAATCCACTATCAATATGCACACCCAGATATTTAACGAGTTCCGCACGGTTGAGTTCTTGGACACTAGGGCCATGGGCCAACACTTAGTTTTTCGAAACATTGCTAAGCGGTTTGTCGACTCGTAACGTGACCAGAGGGCTGACCTATTTTTCGGCCAAAAATTTAGCATCACTATACAAAGTGGCAATGCTGCCAGCTTTTTGAGCACTTTTCCTGTTGACAGCGATGTGGACGAATTTTTTATGATTCTTTTATCCTTCTTTTTTATATTTTTTATTTAAGGCTGCTAGATTGTATATTATGTAAATATGATTATATATAAAATACAGAGGATAAAAATACAGCTAACATATTAAAGGCCTTTTTGACAACAAACTATATTATTCCAAAACTGAGACGAAACTTTAAAGTTTCGTCTCGGTTCACCCCTGCATTCTCAATCATCCTATTTGACCAGGTAGGTATATTTGTTTTGTTTTGACGTCATTTATGACTGTTTGCCTTAAGTAGTGTGTAGCCACAAGCTTATAAGAAGTTCCTCGTTAGTCGTGGGATTGCAAGCGCTACTGCTTAGCATTATGTCCTGGGTTCGATTCGAGCAAAGTATTATTGGATTTTCCACAAGGAATTTCTAAGTAGGAGTCTGGAGCCTGGATTTATAAGCCCACTATTTTAAGTACATGAAATTTAAACATCACTGGCGAAATGTGAGAGTACTATAGGTACACCGCTGTGTAACCCTTTTGGTAATACAGGCGTGAAGTTATGTAATAAGAAGTTACTGACTTAAACAAACCAGTATTTCAAATAGCATGAGCTATATGACAAATATTCCAACTGTTACATAGAACTATCGTCACGTTTCGTTATTGTTTTATTGTCCCTATGGGTGTTGAAATTATTATACCCGTGTAGGTCAGCGACGTGTGTTTTAAATAACATAATTTCTTGCAACCCCAACTGGTTGGTTTATTTTATCTTCTCCCCACATACAATAATCTTCTTCAGCAAAGATTGTATCTTTTCCAGCTAAATTTCACTTTCCCTTTGCTTAACCAACATGAAAATAAATCTCCGTCAAGGTGTAAGTGAGAAAACAAAGTGCAAATAATCTATTTGAGTTCTATTCCTGTCTGTTTGCTCCGGCAAATATAGCGTGGCCTACGCCGTAGCCCCGTAGCCGTGCTACGAGTAATGACGACTGTTTTATGTTGCTACGGTTATATCTTGATCTTGTGGGACTTATGTATTACCCGTTTTGCTAGTTTTGTAAGACGACACAAGTAACGTCATGTATTATTTCCCAAAGAGTTCCATGAAAGTTGTATTACAAGATGCCTACTGAAACGCTACAAGTAAATTTGTTCACTGTAATAAGGTCATGTTCATTCCATTATGGCATTTGAATAAAGTTCCGAATTCAAATAATAAAATCGGAATTCCTGAAGCTAACCTCTAAATCAAATATTTGTGAAAAAATAAACCGGGACTTTTCTAACTGGGTGCGTTTGTGGTACGTGGTCCACCTACCACAAACGCACGTTGGAAAATCTACTAGAAATATTTCTTAATTAATCATTAGAACATAAAGCTTTATGTTCTAATGATAAATTAAGAAATATGTAGTTTAGACAGCCGAACAGCCTTCTCGCCAAATATTTATTTATAGTTATTTTGTAGCGATTAGTGAGAGAGATTAACATATAGCAGAATTGGGATGATGACAGTTTTTTGATTTTTATCTCGGAAGACTGTTTGTTTCCAAATAGAGCAAACTATATTACAAAAAGTGTAAAAGCTTTATAAACGATTTAAGTTAACTGTTAGACAAGGACAACACTATCGTAGAAGTGACGTCACGACTATGCAACTTCATACTAGCGCCGTACATTGTCAGTACCGCGCGACAGGGACGGCAATAATCCCCTCCAAAAACTTTTAAAGCGTGTATCTTCTTCAAATTTACACCGATTTAACAGATTTTTTCGATTATCTCATTTTTAGTAAGCCTTTTTTGAAATTACATTATTTTTATGAACATTTTTATATTAGTCATCATCCCAATTCATCCATCATTTTATACGTAAGTTAAGCTACTTGGTTGCTTGAACGATAAAATAATAAATATTTTAATTGCAAAATGTTCGGGTACATAACCTAACATCACGCCTGTAATGCCAAGAAGGGTTAGGCAGAGGTGTACCTATAGTACACCCACATTTCGCCAGTTATGCTTAAGTTCCACGTATTAGGGGGCGAGCCTATTGCCATCAACCGGGCACAAATCCAAACTCCGGACTGCTACTGAGAAATTCTAGATAGAAAAACCCAATAACAAAATCAAAATCAAAAATCAAAATCAAAAGTCATTTATTCAAATTAGGCTGAGAATCAGCACTTTTCGAACGTCAAAATTACATAAGACAGTCCCCCAAAAAGCCCGCCCTTCACCACTTCCTAGTGCTTTAGCTGGGAAGAAGAAGTGGCGCAACAAACTCCCCAGCAGCACAGCTGTCTGTTCGGTTAGAAGAACTTGATTCTAAACAATTGCAAGTAATTACCGAAACGCCAATGACAAAAAAAAAGAAAAAAAATTGCATGTAAATAACACAAATACATAAATAAAGCCTTCGGGCCTAAAGGGCATGGCAGCTTACATATGCAATACTGGAATTATTATACAAACAAATAAAATAAATAAATGATAAACTAGGACCATCAAAGTAAAATAAATCAACAGAACAATTACTGTAACAATGATAAAACCAAAGGCAGCAAGACGACCAGTCACCACAAGCAGCACCCGTTCACGAGCATAACGCAAAGGTCAGCCATTACCCCCCTCGCCATATTTGAGGGAAGGAGGAAACCCGACCCCCGACGCTACCGCAAGCAGTGACATCTAAGGGAGCATGACGAACCTGCTGTTGGTTGCTCAGGCAAGAATAATATTATCAATTGTCGAGGTCGCTAGCTAACCATATATTGCAATACAGCTCATTAAAAACATTGTAATGAGTAGATCATGTCAATAATAAATGAAGACAACAAAATAATTGACTTATACCGTCAAATAAAAAAAATATATGAACTCATATACCCTGTCAGTTAGTAAGCTGATTCTGGAGAAAGAACACGAACATTGTCTTGAGTTAATCACAGCGACCAACAGTTCTTATCGCTATATACACTTTGCCCGACCTCGCTCTTGCGACCACTAGACCAACGATACAATAGGGCTTTCCTCAGTTAGGTTAGCCAACACAAAGTAGTGCTCTTAGTCAATAAATCTATAGAGAGTTATCCAGATTCCGACATATTTTCCGAAAACATTTGTAGGTATATTAGAAAGAAAGCAATTTTTGTTTTGAGAGAAAAATTTTAGTATGTTTTTTTTTCTTATTCTAATTTATAATTTTATCTCTCTCTTTCATGTAGGTATCGTATAAACGATTTGGTGTTCTATACTGTTTACATACATCACCTATTTTGTATTTTAAATAAATAAATGATACATAAGCAGCCCTGATTGTTCCCACTGCTGAAAGTTAGACCTCTCTTTTCTGTAATACGCTAGGCAATTCGAGAGTGATAAAAATACCTACGTGTAGGTCGCATTGTACAACGTTTTCTAACATTTTATTTTATATTGTAACTTTTAACAGCCACATTATATCAAACAATGGTTATTTGTTTTACATGTGGGTAAAAGTGTTTTTTGCCGTGAGTGCTTGGATTGAAACCTGAGCTAGCGAAGGGTTCTAGAATTAAAGCACGAGCGAAGCGAGTGGTTTAAAAGAAGAACCCTGAGCGTCGCGAAGGTTTCAAATCACGAAACGCTATAAACTTTTACCCATAAGTGAAACACAACAATTTTCACCACACTACGAGGAACTTGCAAAAAAGAAAGAAAACCAGTAAAAGAAAACCGTCTTTTCAACTAATTCTGACGGAGTCAATTTTTCATCGCATTTTGAGAAATTTGTAAAATCTTGTCGTTGTAAAAGTTTTTGAATGTTAGCGTGGGACACAGGCAGGCCACAACGGGATTCTTTCAAAGGCTTCTTTCAAGTGCCTGTTGTTTTTTAATTCGCTCATATAAGCAGGCAAAGGAAGTGAGCCATACAGCCTTGTCTTTTTTGTCATTTCTTAGTGAGAAGGTACGTTCAAAACAAATGCTTCATACACTTTATTTATTTATTTCGATACACTAAGTAAAGTTAACCATTACTTTTATTACCTTTTACTCTATATTACGATTAGAAGTATTCAAATTAACATAAAAAATTACATAATTTTATAGTGTTAGCAATAAAAATAAATCAGAAAGCGGATATTTTCGGTTCTGAATAACCAGGTATTTTCGGTTGACAGGTTTTGAACGTTTCTAACTTTTGTCTTAAAAACTTTTTTGTTCCTAACTCTTTGGTTTTATTTAAAACTTCGAGTAAATGTTGAATCGGAAGCCTTCGAATTTTAAAACACTTTTACACTCTAGATAACAAAAAAGGCTTTTACCCACGGAAATCGATGGGTAAAAATTGCAAATAATAGGTAGTGTGGTGAAAAAACCATTATATATTCCGACAAGCTCGCAATCTTCCTCAATACATTTTCAATGAGCCCCAACCAGCTTGTCAAGTCGTTAAAACATAGTACTGGGCTATAAAACCAGCAATTTGCTTGTATCTGTAATTAAATCTTTGGTATATCTAAACAGTGTTCGTTGCGAAGTTGGAAACAATTTTCGTCTAACAAATTTTATTGCTACGTATGTGTCTTTTATTTCACAGTCAGAAGGTACGTTATCGTTGTCACCACGCTTATTAGTAGATGTAATGTCGATTATAGTTTCATGTCGTGATCACACTGAAATATGTATCAGAAGCCGATCTTTTTAACGTAATTTATTTATTTATTTGATACACCAACGGCAGTACAAACACAACAATTAATTGTCTAGTATCGTCTTTATATTGAATAGGCACTGCTCATACGGACACCAATGTCAAATTTTCCTAGATATAGAGGCTAGATGTTTCGTGACTTCTCTTTCTATTTTGAGAACTCTTTGGAAATTAACTGCAAACAACGGATTCCAGGCAACACCATCGCTTTCTAACAGACTACGCACCAGCGCTTTTAAGCAAAGCTATTCTGGTATTTGTTAGTTGGAATTTGGACGTAATTATTTAATGGCAGGCTAAGAAATGTAAGGTTCAATGCCGTGATGCGTATAGTAGGTACCTAAACAGAAAATAATCAAGTTATAAAAGCTCTATTGAGTTTTGAATATAATTGTCGATAACTTCAAGAAGGTGCAAAGAGAAATAGTTGCTTTAAATTCTTGCACCTATAGTTTTCCTAGATTTGTATAACAATACATATGTAGTCACAGATATTCGCTAGTTGGTTCTAGTCCTCGGAATCATGATGTGTTAACGAAGATCGTTCAAGCATGCAGACTTGTGTCCGAAGGTTTAACTGTGTTGTGTCTTTGATACTCGAATAGGTATTCGAGGGTACCTACATTTGTTAGTTTTAAAATTAGGTGGACTCAGGGAAAATCTCATTTGTTCCACACTTGGATTACTTTCTGATTGCTTCTGTTAAATCAGAGCAGAAAAAACCTGCATATTAATAATTTCATCATGTAATGCAACTAAATGTTTTAACAATGACCGTCGTGGCTTTTATCGCTGCGGATATGACTCAGATTTCTTTATTGTAACCATGGCAACACGTGGTATTGTTTTACTCGTAAGTATTATATTCAATCGACCGATTGGAAGTTGTATTAGAATCAAGACTGAGAAGGTTGAAACGACTTCTATAGTTATAAATAACCTTAACAGTACACCACCAACCCAAGCCATTTTACAGTTCAAAAGTGCCTGTAATTGGTTAATTTGAAATAAATGCTTTTAGTTTGAGTTTGCGTTTTAGTTGAGTTTGAGATTGCCTGGATCTCCCGAAAGGGAAGGCAGAAGGTGTTTACCACATTTTGTGGGGCAATGTCTTCATCCTATACCAGGCAATCATAGACCACAAGCTAACTTCTAAAATTGAGAATTGTGATAACATTGAAAGGCATGTCGTGGTGGTCTGTGTTCAGTTCATGTTCTTCTGCTGGGTACCTCAGTTAGTTATTTCCACCTTGATTTCTTCGAAAATCGTGTGACTTGACTATAATTATATTTATTTGTCCGTAACACGTTAACGAGGACGATTGGTAGATAGGTACGTATAGGCACCTACCTGTTTGATTTGGCTATTGATTCCTGATGTAGGTACACTGTCCGATAGTATTTACTTCGACAACAGGGCCAGTTACTCGGAGATGATTATTCTATCGACCCCTTCGACAATTAAAACGATTCCGGGTTCAACCCTGAGGTCAGTTATGGTTAAGGTGTAGATAATAGAACAGTTAAATTTTATAGTGTTTATTGATTCTTCTTTTTTCGTCTAGCTTGAGCAATCCCAAGATAATCATAAGTACAATTCCAGTAGTATACATTCACCATGGCATTTATTATGATTTAGCCAGTGATTGGTCAAACAATCAGCCTTGATCAGGAAGGAGAAAAAATACAGAAATTTAAACATGAAGACAAAATATAAACAATATTATTGCAAATTTAACTATGAAGTAGGAAAAGCGTTGGTATGAACATGTTTAAAACATTTATAAAAACTTAAAAACGCGTTACTCTTAAACATAATAAAACAAGCCATTAAAGCCAAACCTTTGTTGAAATGTGTTAAGTTTAAATTACACTTTGAATTATGAAGATTAAGGCTTATCTCAAAACTTTAATTGACTTTAAGAATTAATTAAAGCACCCTTAATATTAACCTAATAATAAAAGTTGAGCTTAGTCTAGACTAGTCTAGGCTATCAAAAGATAAGCGCTGTTGCATGTTAAGTCTGACTAACCTTGTTCTAAATACATTTTAAACAATGGCAGGGTAACTAGATTTGATTTCAAAGTCTATGAACTTCATATTATATTTTAACAATACTTACAAAGCAAAAATGAGAAAGATAACAACATAACATCACGCCTTGTTTCCCCGAAGGGTTGGGCAGAGGTGTACCTATAGTGCACCCACATTTCGCCAGTTATGTTTTAAGTCCCATGTAATAGGGGGCGAGCCTATTGCCGTCTACCGGGCACAAATCCATACTTCGGGCTGCTACTGAGAAATTCCAGCTAGAAAAACCCAATAACACGTTGCCCGACCTGGGAATCGAACCCAGGACCTCATGCTCAGCAGTAGCGATTGCGACCACTAGACCAACGAGGCAGTTATTATTTAAGATTTGATGTTCTATAGTGATTATCGGCATCAAGCCATCAAGAACATCTGAATTTTAAATATTTTAACGTTTTTCTGCTAAGCCATTTCAATGCATTTGTATCTCTCATCGGGCTGTTAAATTTCTATACAAAGTCGATGGCACTGGACGGCGACAGGATAATAATGACGATATAATTTTTCAGATTATTTTTCAGCTGGAGGCCATTTCCCCATGAATTAAAAAAAAAAACGTAACGACGATGACGTCATAGAAACAAAAACTCTGAGACGGACGAACTTTAAGGCTGTTCCCGTTATAAATTCATCTGCTTTGAATGCCCAAAGACGACGAAGTGGAAAGATTCCACGTTTCGGACAAACAAGTTTGACTCAAGTCAGGCTGGCACCACTGAAGATAACGTTAACTGTTCCCTCAAACTTCCAACAGTCTTGTTTGACAAGCCACGAATGTTAAATTACCAGAGACATTAAATTTGAAATAAATATTTATGACCTGTATCGACAATTATCAGGCCGATGTGAACTTTGAAGGTCGTATGTTGGTGTTCAATGACAATGAAGGACTTATGATTGCTTAGGTATCATTTTCAGGAACATAGATACCCATTAGATGCCTACCGGACCCTTTCAAAACATATTTTTCTATAAAGAACTTATAATAATAGATACTGATTTGAATACCGTCTTCTCAATTCAGTATCTATTATCAGAATATCTTGGAAATTGTTGTTCGCATTATTCTAAATAGAATGATTTATTATATGTGGTTATCGGCATTTAAAGTGAGAATAATAGGCATACATTAATAATTCAACAAAACGTGGTTTAATAATAGACTTGCTTTAAGTCTCTTGTTAGTGCCACTTTAACTTCATGTGAGCCCTTAAAACTACGTAAGATTAGAACAGCTTTGCTTCTACAATTTGCTCTGAATCTTAGCCAAAATATAAACTTAGATAGAAGTACGAAAACGAAAGTAAAAGTAAACCTAGAGCCACTTAATTCACCTGTGATCCGATTCCAGAAACATTGTTTAGTTGCTAAGTCGAATATTCGAGTAATTCGACACCGATAGATGTCTCTCGACATCGTTATCGAGTAAGTGCTGTAAGTTCAACTTTGAAAAGGTTCGTTTGTGAACAATGGTTTTAAGTGTCACAAAGGGCGCGAATACTAAACGAATGGAGGCTTCACAGCTTCGGAAAGCGTGGGGAGGGCGGGGGCGCGCGGTGAGGGGGGCCGCGCGCCGCCCAACGGGGATGCCAGCTTAGCAAATTTGGAACATTTTGTGATAATTCTTTTTTGGAAAAAGCGCACCTCTTCTATGTGAGCCTGAATTAAATATTTCTGGAATTGGCGATACCTAACTGATCTTATATTTAATATTTGGGTTAGCATCAATATGCATCTGACCCTAATTTCATTAGATATTTCAAGGTTGTTTAATTATATTTTTTATTTGATTTGTTCCCTGTGAGTATGTCATACTCCCTTATCGATTAAATAGCATTAGATACTGAAAATATAGTTTACACATTCTAGAAGTGTTTTTAACGGTGAGACTATTACGCGTTAAAATCATAACTAATAATCCTGGATACTTAGGCCTGTAGTTATTGCAGAACCTCACTCAAAACTCAAGCAAATAGTTTAAAGACATTTGAACTTTTGAAACTAGTTTTAATTAAAATTGAGTCTTAAGTAAGTTTTTGTAATACAGGTCTTAGATTGGCAAGTGAACCGGTGATCAGCCAACTACCAAATAAAAACCTTCATCGATAACATTTGAATGTAAATTTTAAAATTGACGCAAAACCACACACAAAAAGGGTACAGCTTCAATAAAATTCGTAGAATAACCTATGGCAACACCGCGGTGTTGGGCAGACTCGAGCGCGCGACAGCGGCGGGCGAACGCCGCGCCAGCCTTCGCGAGACGCGCCAACACAAAACAACTGAACAGTGATATCTTCAGTGAAAAAATGCTTGTTCATTAGTAGTGTGAAGCCGACCCTGCCTGTTGCACGCCGCGACCCGTTCTACACACAAAAGGGATAAACTCCGCCGCGCCATTTTGGAGACCGCGGAGTTTTTCGTGAGTACCTACATTTTTCTTTTGTTGTTCAAAGTTCCGTTAAGTAGCAGTTTTAGACGTAATGTCTTCTGGAACTGGCAGTTTTGCTTTGTGTTATTTCAGAAACTGTGTTTCGTAATTGATTTTTTTAATTTACGTCGGTGGCGCTTGGCGCCCGTCGCTAACTGATTCGTAACTGAAGAACTGATTGGTAGAATAAAAATACCGAAATATTATTTTATTAGACCGAATTTGCATCCTTTTATGGTATTGTCTGGGGTTTTTGCAAGCTGATAACAGTCTAACTCTATTATAACCGAGGAGAATATCGTTTTATTGCCTAAAAATACTCATCTTCCCCTGATTACCGTCCAAAACATAAAATCCATTAAAAAAGACTCTCAGAGCGCCTAAATACAATTCTTTGTCTGTGTAACTCTCAGGACGTCCATTCCACTCAAATTATTCGCTTAGTTCTAATAAAATTTACAATTGAATGGGTCGGAAATTGCAGAGTTTATTGAATGAACAGTTATAATGTCGGTTTTAGGAAGTCGTCTGCTATGAAAGTTTCCAACAGTTTCCGGCGGCCGGCCGGCTGCCACTGTGTGTGACACACTCGCTTCCTGCGACAGGAATTTCCGAAACAGCATATTTTTAGAAGAAGCGATATTAATTTGTCTAGTTTAGAGGTGTCTTTGAGATGTCTTTTGGAAGAGATGGTCCTTAAAATTATTGCATTTCTGCGTACACCTAATGTTTTGATTATTCGTAACAGATTCACCCAATTATTAAGTTATTGCAAAGGGACATGAGTAGCGCATTACATATTAACACAGTCTGATATATACCTACCTATAACAGTCAAAACATCATCGAACCTTTTTCGCTTGTCGTCTTAGAATACGATACAAACCTTATTTTTTGCTTTCAAACTGCAGCTTAATCTTAATGCGATCGACCTACGATGCTCGTCACAGTCTTAACAGCCATGACCGTTGTCTTTTTCTTCATCTCGTTAAAACTTTATAATGCCGCACACATATCCAGCCAAATAAAATGGAGAACAAAGAAAACGTGGCTGCAAAGGGATAATTTATTCGATGGGCACTTTTTTACATATTTTGTTGAGTGGGAAATCATCTAATGACTTCCCCGCTCTGCGTGGAGAGGGAGGGCGTGACAGACTATTACTGACTAAAACCCACCCGTGTTCCTTCAGCTGTCTGTGCCAGGGCCACGGTAACTTTTTCGAACAACCCGTGACCTTGGTAGGCATCGACCACAACGGACCCCGTCAATTGGTGCTGACATCGCTTAGAGGCGCGCGTGGTACACGACGCATTGCTCGCCATTCGCATGCCCGCGCCTACGGTGGCCGGGAATCCGCTTGCGATTCCCGACGCCCAGGGCGTCTCCTGCGGTGACTAGTGGCGTGAGGGCGCAAGGTTATGGGCACGTGACGTCGTAACATGCCAGGAGAGAAGCAGTTAGTCCCTGTTTCGTCGACCAAACATTCACGATCTACTTATTGAACATACGGACGGTCTAATGAGCGTGTGTGATGGGTGTCTAGTTTCTCCATTAGACCTTTATGATATTCGATGTGGGAGCCATTGAACAGGTTGCTGGGGAACGGTTCGTAATAATTGTAAAATAAAGCAACGTATGTAATATAAAAATATTATGTTCCAGACGGTACAATTTTGGCTGAATGTATAATGTAAATAATAAAGGTAAAATATAGTGTAGGTACATTCATTTTCTTCGTCTTTTCAGGAAGTAGAATTCAAATATGTAGGTAAAGGTTAGGTACATAATAGCATTACATTTCTATAGATGTGTCAAAGTGAAGTAGTAGGACTTTGACAGTTCATTGGTGTGAAAATTCAAGTGCGCTGTAAAAATTGATAGCAATGAAAAATAAGATATAAAGGTAGAGACAGCTTATAAAATAAACCAATTTCCAAATTGAATCTCACTGGTTAAATTTGAAACTTAGATACGGCTAAATAGTCAATCAGTTTAATATCTTCCTGCGGTTTGTTATAGCGCACAGGACGGAGAATTTTATTAACAAAGAACCTAGCCAAGTGAATGATTAATAAATGCAAACAATTGTATAATAAATTTGGAGTGGTATTAAATTTCGCGGTTGCCAGCATGAAAAACTGAAATTCAGTACGATGATAACTTATTATGAGCTCTTGCGGTTGCCTTTTTAATTTTTTCATCGTCAACGCTCGCGCTGTTGGTTTTTATATTTAACTTTGAACTATCTCGTTTGAATTTACTTGGCTAGTTAATTGAATGCGCTTTGAGAATTTATGTGGTTGTGAATGGCAAAGGTCATGTTATTTTTTTGTTTGAACATTGCATTGAAACGAGGTAAACTATGCCTAATTTTGGCGACGGAGAAAAAATTAAAAAACACATATTTTTCTTTTAATTTACTAGTTGATAGGAAAAGTTGTGATTGAGTTATAAACGTGGTATTTTTAGTTTTAGAAAACTGATTTGATGTGGAAAATTTTAACGTTTTAAAAAAGGTAGGTTACAAGTATTGTAAAACATTAGGAAAATAGTACATTCTCTATTGAACTAAAACTAAATAGTACGTTCTCAATTGAACGGTTTATTGTTATAAGAGGACTTTTATTTCCAATAATTACTGAGTTTTTTGCATCGTGTCGTTGTTTTCTTTAATATTTTTTCCGTCGATAAAATTAAGCATAGTTTTCAATACGTGCACATGATGAAGACTTACTACACTGTAGGTATTTTATTTTTGGTGTAGTGATTTCTTAATTTACATAGGTATGAATGAATGAAAATTAAACGCTGTCTGATTTGGCTATTTTTGTTATAAAACGTTCGTAATTGCCCAAATTACGTTTTTATGAAAAAAAAAAACACAATTTCGAGAAAACTGATCGGTCTTTTTTCTTTGGGATTTTTGTATGAGTTATTTTTGTATGAGTAAGACTGAATTAACTTCTTAGCTATTTACGACAGTTCTTAGTTTACAATTTATGTAGTTAGTAAGTACTGCATAAACTGAGAGATGGAAGAGTGCGTGGTGATGGATGTTGCCTGACTATCCTCATTGATCTTATATTGTATGTATTGATAATATTGGCACTTGTTTCGTATTTGGTTTGTGAATTATTTCACGAAGTTGAAAAGACATTTGGCGGACAAAAGGCTCCAAAGTATGACATTTAAATAAAAGCAAAAAAGTTAAAGATCAAAGAAAAAATAATGTCAAGTCTAATTAAAGAAGACTTAGCATTCGAATAAGAGAAGAATTGCGAATATCAAAAGAACAATTTTAAGTCAAGTTTTCCTGGATTCTAGGAAACATGGCAACATGAGGCACCATGACTTGGTGTAAATAACTATAATGTGCTTGTATACAACAATGTGTTAACATAATATATTATGTTCTACCAGACACAAAAATTATCCTCTAACATTCCGACGGAGTAATTACATGAGGACATATAATTGTCCTCGTAGATTAATACTACTACGTTGTTTTTTGAGGTACCTAATGTGTAAAGACAAATATTGACATATATTAAGCATTTCGAGCATGTCAGCGTGATGACAGCTCAGCTTTACTGAGTACACACTGGACTGTCGTTTTGGTCTGGTTTTAAAAAAAAAACAGCGTCGGGCACCAGTTTTCTGTTTTTTTTTCTTCTGAATTAGGCCTTTTTGGCGCAGCCGTGAAGCACACTTCCCTGCTAATTTATAACATCGCACTTTACAATTGTATTTGATTTTTATTGTTACTTTTTATCTGCTTTATTTTATGTTTATTGTGGCCTTTTAGTCGTCGCTAAATTTGCGTATTTTCTTTCTTAATTTATTTAATTATTAGTTTTGACTTGAGTGAGTGTATTTGTAAGAACTATATGGGGATATGCAATTATTATTAAGTGTCATAGGTACGCCTAACAATATGAAAGTGTGAAATATTTTTCTAACTAACTGACATAGCAAGCAGAAAACCAACCGTTTCATAAATGGTGGGTACGGGTAGTGTATTGTAACTGTGTTTGTATAAAATAGCAGAAAAAATAAAACGACTGGGTGCCTTAAAGTATTTTATTATTATTGTATTTCCGTGTAAAATAATGGTCTAAGTCTCCATTTGTTATTCATACTGGACCGTCCTGCTTTTATAATTCACGTTTAAATAATAGCTTAATACATCCTCATGAATATTTGAAATGGTTTCTCCGCGTAAAGCCTTAGAGAATGCTACATAATACGACGTGTTACTAAATTTGTTGTTGATTAAGGGCTTATGTAATGCGTAATGAAGTACATGAGTTTACAGTTTCAGGTTGGGGTCGAATATTTACATTATGATAAGAGTACTTGCTCAATTAACGACACTTTCACAGTGACTCATTAAAGTTAATGAACCATTATTAAGTAATGATTACATGCGAGTGGTGTTCAATCTTGGTTACTAACTAACATTACTTCTGATGCGTCGACAGTTGGCATTGCCAGTGTTGAGTTACTTATCAATGTTGTGTTTCATGAGTGTTTGACCTATCCCTGAGGCGAGTGCACGCTCGTTCTCGCTCCCAAATCATGACTTGTTAGACGACCTAGATCGTTCAAAATTAGTTAAAATCGTTTCTGTAATATCTTATCCTTTCTGTACAAATTGTTTTTTGTCCGTTAACGTGTTTATACCTTCATATACTACAGAAGTGACAAGGTAAAATAATACAAGTAATTATTCCCAATCAACGCATTTATTTCATTTACCCCATACCACTTCATTGTGTGTACGTTGACCATCCCTGTTTAAAATAAATCACTTTATTCTGTAAGCCCAATTACTTACCTTAAATTTCAGGGCGTTTGAACTAAGAATAGAAACCTAATTGATATCTAACTATCTTGATATATACAGCACCTAGCAATCTTGAGTAGCTATCGGCCAGCTAATTGGTAGTAGAGAACACTGTTGTTTTACTGAATAATGTTTACTTTATACGTGATTAATATGCGGTCCACCCGAGCATGAAATAGGTAATTTCCCGCGGCCATTAAGGGTAAGAGTATCTACGTACCTTTCAGCAATACGTTTGTACATAAAATGTAAAAATTTTAACGAAAGCGATTGCGTTGTCTCGGTGCAGTAAAACTTGTTATGGCTCCGCTGAATTTTTATTGGATCACGTTTATCTGCACCAATCCGTTTGTCATTTACTTCTGAATGAGTTTATGAGGATGCAGAAACGATGCATCGAGTGAATGTTAAAGTTTAAATAAATAAATCAGAAATCCTCATTTATTTGTCCATACTAGTAAAGTAATCGTAAGATTATGGTCTGCTAAAGTTAATTGAAGTGTGTGAGTGCGAATTTCAAACATTAACTTCATCAGATGATACTAATTGGTTCAAGCGGTAAGTGGGAGAGTAGATCTAGCCACCCACTTACCCTTTGAGTAGATAGACATTTACCCACCCACTCATTTTAATTAGTTAGCCCTACACATTCGTCTATACATATAATAAAATCGTAGCGAAGTCAAAACTAAACATTGTTTTTTCATAGTAGTTTTTGCAAATGTCTATGAACGATTCTAATGCCTGTTCTAAATGTATGTTCGAGCATCACGATGATTTTGTTAAAAGTTTGGATGGATGTTTCCTCTAGTCTGGTCAGTTTATAGGCTATAAATTATCACTCTATTTGCTATGGGGGAGTAACAAAATTGTAACTGTTTCGTATTCTTCTACAGTTTACCGCAAATTGTAAAAAGACGAGCCACTATAGGTTAGAATATTGTAGATACTTACAGATTTAACATTTTAAATGATTATCATCCGCTTTACTTTTATGGAGCTTAGCAGTCAATCACGACATTTACTGGGAGGTTTTTTAAAAACATTTTATCTGCATTCACAGATTTTGAATAAACTGTACAGTCAGCAAGAAGATGGGCAATGTTTACAAAAATAATTGTTTAGGCCAATCGTTCCTATTTCTTATAAGGATCAAAAAACTCTTTGGGACAACTGAGGGTTGAGTACTAAAAAAGTCTTAAAACACACAAAAACTCCCCATACATTTCGTAAGAAATGTGTCTGAAATGAGAGAGAACACAATATACCAGTGTATGACAACAGTCTAATTATTACATAATTTGACTCGGCTGAATAGGAAACTAATATAGTAGATAGATAGATAGATATAAAACATTTATTCGGTGCACACAAAGACGCAGCACAACACACAAGAACATAATAGAATGTTAAAAAGTTACAATAATAAATATAAACAACGTGCCAATTTACAGAAAAAAAAAAACAAACGACAGATACGGACGAACGGTAGACAGTAACGCTCCCCCGCGCGCACCGAAAGCGAATAGACGTACTCGTATGGGCTCCGCAAAATAATTTCTTATAAAATATAATTACCAAGCTATAATCTGTAAATTTTGTGTCATTTTATCAACTAGTGCTCAAGTAAAAGGATTCAGTGGAAAGTGTTTATAAACAGTGAGTAAACAGTCTACATTCAGAATAACAATTTCAAATCAAAAAGTGTTAATCAACGTTCTTTGTGTCCGTGACCTTGTTCGAGTAATTGCGGTCAACGAACTCTAGTGCGCTCTCGCAGTACTGGCATACACTTGAGTATTTCGCACCTAAGCAATAGTACATAATTGGCGCAGCGGCTGACGCCGCCGACTGCTACGCTCGCTGTCGGGAGTTCGAGACAAACCCGAGTGTTGTTATATTTGTTTTGTCTATTATATTTGTTTTCTCAATTGTTGTTCACAATTGTTGACACCATTGTTTTCTGGAAACAGGGCTCTTTACACTTTACGTGAAATATTAACGCCTGACTATTGAAAATAGCAACTAGTCTTATATAGATAAACTATAACAAGGTGAATTCTCTCGCCTAAGTATTGATAAGATGTCGGTACGACGTTCACCACCAGGACAAAAGCCTTCCTTAAGAACAGACCCGGAGCTTAGCGTTGATGGACAAATTAGGTCTCCAGAACAATGTACAACCATAGGAAGTAAGCTAAAGACTCCCCCTAAAGTACTATGCCAATCAGACTCGGCACTAAACATGTTAACGGATGAGGAAGTTTCTAACGTATCCAAACGCCATAAACGTACTTTCAGCGAATACTCGTATACTGGAATCCCCGATCAGTATATGTTTGAAATTAAAAATATGTTCGCTGAGCTAAAAGACCAACAGGAACAGAAGTTTGACTCCCTTAACATCTCGATAAATGCCGTAATTAAACAAAACCACGATATAGAAAAATCGGTTAAGTCCATTTCCACCCACTATGAAGACCTACTTATCAAAGTGAACAGCCTGGAGCTCGAAAACTGTAGCTATAGGAAGCGCGTTAAGACATTGGAAGACAAGTTAGAAATGCTTGAAAGAAATGCTCGCAATTCTTCCATCGAAATACGTAACATCCCCATACAAAGCAGCGAAAACAAAAAAACTATGATCAACATCATCAAAAATGTCGGGGAAGCCTTAGGCCTCGAGACACCCATACACGACCTGGAAGTAAAGGATGTCTACCGTACTAAGTCTGAGGCCATTGTTACTGACTTCACTAACACCATCCGAAGGGATGCCATAGTTGCCGCATTTAAAGAATACAACAAATCTAGCCGCTCAAAAAAGGAGCCGCAGTTGAATACCAATCACATTAAATTGGCAGGCGCACCGCAGGCTGTTTTCATCTCGGATTCCCTGACAAGTAAAGCCAGACACCTGTTTTATATTGCTAGAGGACTCGTGAAAAACAAAAAACTGGCAGCTACTTGGACCTCTTTTGGTAAAGTTTACGTCAAGCTTGAAGAGGGACAGGTGCCGTTGCGTATAGAGGAAGAGGCCGAGTTGGCCGAGCTTTCTTCCTTGTGACTAAACTTAACCCCTAGTTTATTTGAAATTTTATTTTTATATTTTACTGTAGTTATCTGTGTTTTATGTATTTATTATTCTTACCTTTTTAATTGTGATTACACACACTTTGAAAATAATATTTATTGGAGTTCCAGTCCCTCACACTCACATACGTACCCTCCTCATCAAACCCACAACACACATCCATCACCATTCACTCAGTATACATCACAGCGATTTTGGTTTAAGTATGCTATCAATAAACTTCTCTCATTTTATTTTCAATTCTATGTTACAACTAGTCGCATGTTAAATATATTAGCTGGTTACGATCAAGATCTGAGTTTAATCTTCATGTATTTCCGTAGTTATACGTCACGCATGTCGCGTGTCATTAAAGTTGCATTTTTCGTTTTTGAATAATGCAAAGTATTGAGTCTCTTCACTCAGATCTTGATTCACTTCAAATAGCCAAAGCAATTTCTTGCGACATAGACGTTGTAAAAAACTATATATTAAAAAGTAACTGCACCCTCAATCTCTTGTCTCAAAATATCCGTAGTGTTAATTGCAACATGCCTAATCTGACCACTCTTTTACAAAGATCAGAAATATCCTGGGACATATTAGTCCTCTCAGAGTGTTGGCTTTCTTCAGCTCGTAGCATACCTAGGCTCGATAACTATAACTATGCAGCAACGACTTCTCATAGAACCCAAAATGAAGGAGTAGTTACCTACTATGACAAGAACCTTGCACTAACTGTCGAAGAACCTGAGATTAGTGACGCCAACTGTCTTCTGCTTAAAATTAATTCCGAAACTTGTATTATTGGAATCTACCGTCCCCCGAGCCAAGCCAACACTAATAGCTTCATTAGATCGTTGGACTCTCTTCTCTCAAAATTACGTAGATATAAAAATATTGTTCTCTGCGGCGATATAAATATTGATATAGCACCTAACAGTTCTGACAAGCGTTCGGAGGAGTATCTAAACGTCTTAGCAAGTCACTGTTTGCTCCCATGTCACACTGCACTTACGCATGGACGTACGTGCCTGGACCATATTATGCTAAAAACAAAATCAGATGCTAACTGTTTCGTATTCGAGACATCAATTACAGATCACGAAACTGTTGCTATTAGCTTGGACCTGGATGCTCGCCCTGACTACTGCAATAAAACGGCCTATTCAATTGACTATAAATCTCTCGATGACACTATACAGAATACTTCTTTTCAGCCCATTATAGAATGTTGTGATGCTAACACCGCAACCGACCTACTCGTTACGTATGTTACCACTGCAATAAATAATAACTCCAGTCTGATAAACATTCCCAAAAGACAACGGGTCAGCAAATCGTGGATCACTAAAGGGTTGCTTCGTTGCATGAGAAACAGGGATAACCTACATAAAAAACTTAAACGTGATCCTGAAAATGAGGTTATTAAATTGACATATAAACGTTATCGAAATTTTTGTAACTCAATAATAAAAAAAGCAAAACGAAACTACGACAAGAAAGAGATTGAAGATGCTAAGGGTAATAAAAGGCAACTATGGGATGCCATTAGAGAGATAAGTGGCTCAAGCAAACCGGTTGACTTCTCTTCTTGTCTCATAGCATCCGTAAACAAAGATAAGGCTATTAATGGCGTAAATAATTTCTTTGCAAACGTGGGCAGAAAGCTTGCAGAGCAAGCAAAAATTTTTAACCCAAATAAGCCATTGTCATATGATGCTGAACCGCACCATAATTCATTTGTCATGCTTCCCCCCGATGAGGAAGAAGTATTTTTTCTTATCAATGAATTGAAGGAGAAGTGCGCTGTAGGTATTGACCGGATATCTGGTAAGATTTTAAAGAGGTACATTAATTTTCTTACCACTCCTATTACGCACATTTGCAAACTGGCTTTGGCGACAGGTGTTTTCCCACGGGCATTTAAAATAGCTCTTATCAAACCGATCCACAAGGGGGGGGAGAGAGACTGTGTTGATAATTACCGCCCTATTTCCATCTTACCTACTCTGTCCAAGATCTTGGAACGGCTAATAAACCGTCGATTAACAAATTACCTTGAAACCAACAATCTTCTTTCACCGAATCAATATGGTTTTCGACGTAAAAAGTCAACCAATGATGCGATTCACGAACTCTTACACTCCATCATTACAAACCTAGACCAAAGGAAAAAATGTTTGACGGTGTTCCTTGATCTGGCAAAAGCCTTTGACACGGTCTCTATCCCGCACCTACTCATCAAGTTGGAGGGATTTGGTGTAAGAGGTATTCCTTTAAAATTGATGAAGGACTACCTTACGGGCAGGAAACAAAGAGTTCAGATTGACAATAGGTTGAGCGATGAGGCATGTATTGAATTCGGTGTCCCACAAGGCAGTATTCTCGGCCCAACGTTGTTCTTGGTGTATATCAACAGTCTCTGCCAGCTCCAGCTTCCGAGGGGAAAAATTTTGACCTTTGCTGATGATACTGCACTCTTTTTTAGTGGACAGAGTTGGGAGGAGGTATTTGACACTGCCCAGGGGGGTTTTAACCAAGTCTGCGAATGGCTCCGATCGAATGTTCTGACGCTTAATGTCAATAAAACGAAATATGTCACTTTTGCACATAGGTCAAATCAACTTCCTCAATCATGTCTTAGCATTTACTCTCATGCTTGTGATCGTGCCATCACCCCCATGTGCTCATGTCCTGTTCTCCAAAGAATCGATCATATAAAATACCTTGGTATCGTTTTAGACCAATTCCTAACCTTCAAACAGCATATTAAAGTCCTTGTGAACCGGCTCCGTAAGCTAATCTACGTCTTCAAAACCCTTAGACACGCTGCAAACCGGAGGGTTATTAAGATGGTATATAATTATTTATCCCAATCCTTAATAGAGTACTGCATTACATCCTGGGGAGGTTCCGCCAAGACCCACCTTATTGAAGTTGAGAAGGCACAGCGTGCTATTCTCAAAGTTGGCGCCGGTCTCCCCTACCTATTCCCAACCGTAGACCTTTTTAGAATCTGGGATATACTCTCTGTTAGACAAACCTTCATATTGCGTACGGTGCTTAAACAACACTCCTTTTTACAATACGATCCGAATCTGTATAAGGATAAGCGCCGAAAAGGCAGAGTTTGCCAAACACAACCTTCCAGTTCTGCACACTCGCGTAATTTCTTCTTCTTTCTCGGACCGTATCTTTACAACAAGATAAATAAAATCCTAAATATATATCCTCAAACTAAACACAAATGTAAAATTTCAGTCACTAACTTTTTGAAAACTCTAGACTATCAGGGAACTGAGAATTTGTTGATCCCACTCAGATAGACTTTCTCTACTTATTATTCATCCCCTATGCTGCTTCTTCATACCGTCAACCTTAATCGCATCACACTCACTCAAGAAACCTCTCACATACTCTCTCCAATCCGTCTCTTTTATTCACTTTCACTAGTTACACACACATCACTCTGGTATTTCCACAAACCTTTGTTAATTTTTGTATTTTTTGAATTTTTTTGTTTCTTTTTTGTTTTCACGATTTGGGTAATTTTGTTTTCTGTTTAAACCTTAGTTAAGTATACTGCATTTTATGTTGGTCCAAATCACAGGCTTCTAGCCGCGGGAGGGCCCTGGTGACCTGTAATACAGGTTTTTGTATAAACCTACTTCAGGCACCAGTCTCTCACAAAGTTAGCTCCTTGTTTGTGCACTTCTATCATTGTTATATTAGTATTAAGTACATAACTTGTAAAGAGAAAAATAAACGTATAATAATAATAATAATAATAATAAGTAACAGATTTAACCGGTTAGATGATTATCATCCCTCTATACCTCTATGGAGCTAAGCATTCAATCATGACAATAAGAAAGGCTATTTTAGTCAACTTTCAACAAAGAAAATAGGTAGATTAAAAGTTCGCCAACTGCTTTGCAAACCTATGTAGGTACGAGTCCCAAATAAATAAAAAATACTTCCTTTTTTAAATTTGTTATAATACTATGATGTTTTTTTTAGAACGAACACAGAAAAACATAAAGTTGAGGCCTCTTCTGTCATCTTTGGTTACAATAAAAATAAATATCTATGGTTAGGTGGCTGTTAATGAGAAATCTCGTGTGTTTACAATCAACTGTTATACGATTATTTTAGTGTTAGCTGGTCATCAGGAATGATCGTTAAGAATGCATCATTCCGTGTTTTAGTATTGTGGCACTACGTAGTATATGCAGGAACGCAGGCGTTCATGAATTTACTTAAAATGAAAACATCACAAGCAATGGGAAATTACTGCTGAAGGCTGCGGGTGTCGAGCTCAGGACGAGCTGCTTCTCACACGGACAACCTTAATAACGTTGCTAAGCTGTCCTGACTCTCTTCATATTTTGGCTGCTGAGATCAAAACTACAAACGAAGTATAAAGGATAGTTTTTTTTGCAATGTGGCTGTTATTTTAGTATATTGTGGTGTCCGTGATTTCAAAATCGCGGAAACCACAATACTCGTATACTACGCAAACGAAATCGCGGGCAGAAGCTAGTCAAAAATAACATAAAAAGTAATTATTTTTACTAATTAGGTATTGGTAAATTCTATCGCCAAAATACCAATCAGTGCTGATTTATTCTTAATTAAATCCAAACACAAGGTAAAAAAGAAACAATAATTGTTACAAATAAGTTCAGGATTAAGCTGAGTGCGTTTCTGACCTTTGTCTCTTTCAAGTATTCCAGTCAGTTTTGTCTGCTACCTTTAGTAAATTAGCCATTTCCCGACTTTGAAATCCTGGTTAATCAACCATTGAATAAATTATTATTACGCCCTCCCTCGCCGACGACGGATCTCTGGGCAGTATGACTGTAAATCCAAAATTGGCTTTTGTGTTTCAATAAATAAGCAAATAAAAGTGTAGAGTAAACTGTACGTCGTTGGTGGTAACACTTTGACCATGAGTCGGATAGCGTAGAACGCTGTTTCAATATATTGAAACTTTAGCTTATCCTGCCTGTTTTGTTACCACTGCGGTGCTGCCTACTGTCTTTCCGCTTAACAATACAAGCAGAAACTGATAAATCGTGTTCATTATTCATTTCAAAAATATGTAAGAAATCGATTAAAATATAAAATGCTAGGCGGCTTTAAAAATCGTCTCAAAAAGTTTCATAATACTCTAGAATCTAGAAAGAGGTCATGAAAATGATGTTTATCACAGGAATGATATATTTTGCAAAGACCCAATGGATAAATCGTTTGTTTATTTAGTCAGTAACACAGAAAAGGTTCTAAAAGTTCTTGGTAAAGCAGGTTATGGATGTTATCGTTTCAGTATGCTAATGTTTCTGAGTAGCTTCGTAGTGGGAGTACCTAAACGCGTCTTTAATGACCCAGACACGATTTATGGGGAGTAGAATTTTGTGTAATTAGTAAGCTCAGTTTGTAAACTACGTTAAGTTATAAGGAAATTCGTATTTTATTATTGTGAAAAGAGGATAGGTAACATAATTTAACATCACGCCATATTTTCGCGAAGGGTTTTTGGGTAGAGGTGTGTCGGGTGACAGGGAAGTTAGACCTTTTCCTTAAAAGGGGTTATATATGAGGTCATTGGCGACTAGATGGTTACCGAGCTGTGACGGTTCCAAAGGCCTTTTATTTTTGAGATTGTGCAAGTTTTGTGCAAGCATTTTTTAAATGACCACTAATTTTTTAGCTTTTTGAAAAGTATCAATTAGATGTTTAATGCGGAGTAGTTTTTTGCATCATGATTAGTTTTTGGTAACAAGTCAGAAAATATAATCGTGTTTTTTAGCTGGGACCCTCTTCAGGGAATAGGTCGAATTTCTGTGTCACCTTGTTTATGTTTAAGTCCCATGTAATAGGGGGCGAGCCTGTTGCCATCAACCGGGCACAAATCCAGACTCCGGGCTGGTACTGAGAAATTCAAGAAGGACAGGTATACAATTATATAATTATGTCATGTTTAATTAATGTCCTTGGAAAGTCGGTGAAAAGAAATACAAAAATCTATCGAAGGGAAAACTTTATCACAATCAACTAGCAAGTTGCGGTTTTAGTGAATACTGGCGTTACAAAGCAAGAATTATAAAGACTGATTTTCCAGCATGCATTTGATATGAAATACATAATTTATGTTTTAATCTACTAAGTATTAGTCTGTAGAACCAAGCCTCACGTACAAATAGTACGCTTAAAGTTATATAACTGCAATCGTAATAAAAAATAACACTATTTTGTTATTAAACTAACAGAAAAAGAAATAGTAGGTATGAATCGTTCGCTCTTATATTCTTCGAAAAAAGCGGTATACCGTCCTGAATAAGAACATTAACAGGCGGGGAAGAAACATAGAAATAAATTAAATCGTGGGGGAACTTACAGCTTATATAATAATAAAAGGTCTAAGCTTTTTGCGTTGTTTATTATTTAAATACTTTTACAGACTTTCTTGTCAAAAATACAGGAGGTCGATCCGCTATCAATACTAAAACAGTTTTATTTAATATTTTACCATCATGTTATTATGCTCACTGCTTGCTATTTTTAGGATTATTGTTATAATCTCCATTGTCATCTTTTGTTTTACACAAGTTTACACAATATTAGTACAAACAGGTTTTTGTTAGGAACAGTTAAAATGGTGAGGACCGAAGTACAAATAAAGCAAAACTTGGTTTGTTTTAAAGCGATATAAAGTTTACTAAACAATAATACATTTAAACATTGTAAATCCTTTCGTATTTGCTTACCTAGTCCGTTACAGAAAGTTACAAAAAGTGGAGAAAAGTATTTTCAACCGCATTTTTGTTACAAAATCTGTGTTGGACAGATGATGGATTGAATGGTATGGGAAAAATTACAATTCTAACAAAAATATCGAATTTGTAAAGTTTATATTCCGATGTGGCATACTTATTTTGATTGATGAGAAAAATAAATTGTTTGCAAAACTAAAACGTCATGTTTGTTCAAATAATGCAATAAAAGACAATTGTTCCTGAACTTTGCAGGATTGTTAATCTACTGAAGATAACATAATTGGGTTTAATTAATTTATTGCAGATATTAATTATTCTGTCCCAACTTGCCATATTATTATAATTTATGTGTGTTATTTGTTTTGTGTAACCTTATTTATTGTTCTCAAATACCTCTCTAATATTTAGTGCCGAGGATTACCGAAAATGCAGATAGAGCGCAATAAATACAATTGAGAATACAATGGATTTCGATGGCGAATTGTTTGATACGGTGTCTGTAGCGCTATACCATTAATCATAAAATCCATGAGTAATAATAATGGAGCGCCTTTTCATTAAAAAAAAAAACATACTCTACACTTGTTTTCTTAAGTCTCGTGCAAAATGGCGCGACGCCACAGCGCGACACAAAGGTACCGCGTGTCGCCTGAGGAGCGGTGCCTTTGTGTCGCGCTGTGGCGTCGCGCCTTTTTGCGGGAGCCTTTATTTTATAGTACTTAGGTATTATATGCAGGTACAAAATATTGTAATTACATATAATACGCTGTAGTTCAGCGTATTATATGTAATTACAATATTTAGTAACTGGTCATTAATCATGAACAACCAGGGGGATTTCGAGTCTTGTAACTTACTTACTTACTCAAGTTCAAATCCCCTCGTCAATGATCCATGCGTGTTAGTACGTTCACAAAGTTCCTGCACTGCCACTTGTTATCGACTTAAGATTACAACTTCCCCCGCTAAAACTTTCTAGTTGAGACCCCAGAGACATAACTTTGGCGCAACTTTATAAAAACTCGGGTTATTCACTTCTGGTAACACTGCAGTTGAAACAACATTTAAGTTTGAAACAACTTCTAATCTGAAGATGCCTTTCGGGATGGAGAAATTTCGAAAAGAAGAAAAACATAATTTCTTGATTCTTATTACAACAAAATATAACGTAAAGCAGGTAATTTTTATCATAATGATTGCTTACCATAATTTATAATCAATTATTGCATTGTTATTTCACAAAGCCGAAAGAGCCTTTTAGTCATGTCGATAAAAAAAAAAAATTATAATAAATTACCTAACGACGTTAGAAAAATAAGCAAAACAAATACATTTATTAATACATTGAAACAATTTCTGGAATCTAAGTCGTACTACTCAGTAAAGGAGTTGCTAGATGACAAATCAATTGCAAAATAATTATTGAAATACTATTTAAAATTCCAAAATAATTAGCTGCATTATTTTTATGAAATACATGTACTAAAATACCTAAATATTTATTTTTAGGTTTGTATATATATACAAACCTAAAAATAAATATTTAAATACATATATATAATTATACACCCAATTAAATATTTATAATAATTTAAATTAATATTAAACTGCTACTTAGCCCTCTTCCTCTCTCCTAATTTTTGCTGTGCCCGACAGGGTCCATATTGATCTTTTATTTAGTTTTTACCATCTATGTAATACATATGGAATGCAATAAGGTATTGAGTATTGAGTATTGAGCCGTATAGTGCGGAAGCTAATATACATTTCATCTGTTTACATTTTCCCAGAAACCCTATTCAACTTTAGAAATATTTTTCTTGGGTAAATGCGTGTGGCGCTTCGTTACTGTAGAAAGAGGGTAAAGTAAAATGGCGACAGTTAGCTCCATGGTCCAATAGTTTGGGTTCCCTGTGGGCTTATAAACTAAGCTTGCCTTATCTTCGTCAGGGCGCGCCTAAACCCTTGTTAGAGAGAAACACACCAACAAGGTTTTCATTATCTGTATAGTTTTTTTTATGTTGGTACTTAGCTTACCAACGAGGTATCTTCTAAATTACCTAAAATAAGTCTGACAGAGAAAATACTCCTTTTTCAAAATCACCACACGTTATGAACTCCGGACCCGTTGTTTGAGTGATTTAAATGATTAAGAGGTACCTATCCAATCAATGCAACCGCACTGACGAACTTGTGGCGGCGTCTATACTGCCACATGCGAACAACGCATCACACTGACGTCAAGCAAATTCCTGCATCGCGCAAGCAGAGTTTATAGCGCAACTAGCATATATACAACGTCCCGACATCAAATGTCGGGCAGTTGCCCACCAGACACAACACCCGTCTGGTCGGAGGATCCCCCCCTTTACCAAAGAGTATGAGTGAACTTTACACCCTGTTCCGCATATCGCTATAAACGCTTCCCCTGTGCCAGACTGTCTGGCGGTCTGGCATAGGGGAAGGTCGGGATCAATCGATGTTTTACTAGTATTTTTTTAAAATTCGTTTATTATAAGTTTGGAAAAAAATGGGTGTACTATAGGTACAACTCCGCCTAACCCCTGCCTGCCTGGAATACCAGGCGTGATGTTATGTTATGTAATGATTTTGTTAATTTGAAAACAGATAAGTGAAAACTGCCCTTTTAAACAGCTATCTGCATTAACTTCTGTTGGTCTATCTAGTGGCACTATCAGCTTAAAACATAATTATGTAGCTTTTCAAATATTGTTTGATCTGCTAACAAGGTAAACTTTGGGGTTTTGAAATGCTCCACTATATTTCACAAAGTTTATCTTCCCAATTTTGGCAATTCGCTATCCGTTTTCGGAAGATATATCGCCAGTAGCGTCATAAAAACCGTACTTAGAGGAATTAAAAAAAAACCTTTTACAGGAAAGGTCTTTTGTCTTATTTTTCATTTTCCCAAGTCACACATTTCAGATGGTCTTAAAGGTTCTATGATCGATTTGCTTCGGTAATTTGGCAAAGTTCGACCTTTCGTGATCAGAAAGTAGGTATAGGTTGGTAGGTACTCCATGTAATTGAATCGTGAATTCGTTTATAATAAATTGTTTTAATAGTATTCTGTAACTGGAGTGTTTTGGCTGCATAGAAAGGGAAATAGGACAGTTGCCTCACTTTTTTAGATAACGTAAGGGGGTAAGTGAAACCATTCCGACAATAAAGTCAGAAAATAGTATAAATTGTGATTTTTTACTGCATGTAAAGGTAAAACCTAATGATTATTACATAATGATTAATTACCTTAGTATAGCCGTATGTTTTAATAAACTAGAATGTATTTACATTTAAAAAATCCTACTTAATCAACAATTTATTATTTTCACGAGTTCACGTCGTAGATATAACGCCATAAATAAGAATTTGATGGACATAAAAACAACAATAAATCCGCGGATCCTACCGTTGTTTCCCGACACAGTTCAAGGCATTTGGGAGACAATTCGCGATATTCACACCCGCGCACAGCCAAATTTTTTGGACAATATCAATGTGTTTTTTGTATGTTTTTGCAAAAAATAATGTTTCTTGCCATAACTGGTTCAAAAGAGGGTAATGGATTGTGTTTTTAAAATTCATGAATGCGGTAAATAACTTCCAATCCCATACACTTATAAGGTCAGACTTTATTACATTTGGAATAATTCCAGAAGACACTTCACAAAAAGTACCTATAATTAGGGACTAGCTGCAACTTCATTATTCGTGTTCAAATATGCTGTGTGCAAAGTGAATCTACACTATGAAATTGTAAACTAAAACTCAAATTCTGCTACGTAATAGTTACATCGACTTAGAATTTCCTTTGAAAATTTTTAAAGCTTGAGCGGTATTAAAAATATTAATTTCTTTCTAAAACTTTAAATACTGCTCCAAAAAGTCGGAATACCTTGCGTTGATTAGTCTTTAATATAAAGACTTGAATTGGATTAAAGCAAAGCAGTTAGCTATTCATATACATTTCCGTATGGGACCTCCTCCTCGGTAAAACTTCACAAATTTCTGAAATAAATTACGTTAGGCTTCGCTACTAATTTTGTTATTGTTCCGTGTAAAACTTTTCCGAACGTTAATTTAATTTGGAATAACAATATCAGAACATTACGTTTCCTTAGAAAAACCTAATTAGTGAGTCCCTGAAACAGTAACATGGATTGAGAGATGAAGAGATATAGTTAGATATAGTTTATGTATACAAAATATTGTAAAACATTTTAAAAGAGTAACGGTGGAGTTTCTTGCCCACTGTACTTCCTACGAAAGTACCTTTTGGGAAGAGGCGAGTGGAATCAATTCTATTTTGACGTTCAAAAGTGCCTTTTATGTGCCTATTTGAAATAAATTCGAGTAGACATTTCAGTCAATAAAGATTCATTCCGAACAAAAAGGTCTTATCCACTCAAAGATATCTTGTGAAGATAAAACTATATTCCATGGAGACATTCTGGACTATAAAATTCAGATCTTTGTTCAGAAATCGTAACATTGTGTCCCTATACGGCGCCGTCTATCAGCATTATGTGCGTTTGTACGTTTATATTCAATGCTGTAATAGAATCTCAGTTACATCGAATAGACATTTTAATCCTGTATAGTCAGTAAAAGACCCGTAAACGACAGGATTAAAATGTCTATTCTATGTAACTTCGGACTATTATAAAATCCAGTGAAAGTGGCTCTACTTAAATGCTTTTTGCATGATTTAGTCATAAATATTATTTTATTTTTGGTTATTTTTAACTTCGGGAATATCGATAAATGTTTATTAATTTCGATAAACAATACAAATTGTTCGATCAAGAGCAATATTTTAGCTAGTAAAACATTAAATAGTTAAACATAACAGCACACATTTAACATTAAGTAGCTAGTTCTACGCGACGCCGCGACGTTTAGAAAATAAAACTTATCTATAAAGTTTCAGAATATGAAAGTACGGGCCAAAGTTGAGACGTTCATCTTGAGGCATTTGCAAGAAATGTTCGTAACTTGTTTTCATGATTTATGTTTAATTGATTTGAATCTGAATCCTCTAAACAAGCAGAATAATGTTGGAGTGCGGCAACTGTCACCTTGTAAAGGCCGTAGGAATTAGCTGGATGCGGGAAGCACATAACCTGTTGAAGTGGCGCTGCTTGGGGAAGGCCTATGTCCAGCAGTGGACGTCTTTTGGCTGAAATGATGATAATGATGAAGACACATGCCCCGCGACCGACAAGGAAGCGACTGGCGGCTTATTAGTCGATTATAAGTGTCGTTCTTCCGAATAAATCAATAAGCCCGACGCTATTAACAATTTTCTCGCTAAGAACAAAAGATTGTCGGCGTCTTGTAATTAAAAGAGATACTACTATGTCATGAAAGTATCAGGAAAAGATAATACACAAAATGTTAGTTATTCATCCATTTTATCACCTTCAAAGTATGATCCTTCAGAAACGATACACTTACGCCAACGAATTATCCAGTCATCAAAACATTTATTTAAATGCTTTTTCCGGAATTGAGTTCAATTCTCCTTTAAAACGGGTGCCACGAAGTGGTAATTTGAGTTTAGGAAAAAGAAAACAGTCGGCTGGAGTATAAGGTGGTCAACTGGTGAATAAGGTGCTTGCTCGATGGTATTTGTTGAGTTTTTGTTAAAAAATCGTTCACAAAGATGGCCTTATGCGAAGGCGTATTATCGTGATGCAAAATCAAAGAATTTACTTTTCACAAATCTGGCCTTTTTCGTCGAATTACCTCTCATAAACGCCGCATAACGCTCAAATAATATTCTATATTTACCGTTTGACTTTCCGGCAAGAATTCCGAGTGCACAACACCGCGATAGTCAAAGAAAACACTCAACATGACTTTGACGTTTTTTCAGGAGGTAAGGACTCGTAAACCCACGTCTCGTCACTAGTAACAATGAGTTTCATGAATGTTGGGTCGGAATTTACTCGTTCTAGCATGTCCTCAGCGACTATTATGCGATTGAGTTTTTGGAGAAATTTCAGGTATTTTGAAACTATAGGTTAGTTTTAAAATACCTGAAATTTCTCCAAAAACTGCTGCTTCGTTTCTGGATCGTATTGATAAATCCAAGACAATTTATCAAAACGATCCAGAAACGAAGCGCCAGTCGACGGTTTGGGTGTTTCAAAACGAATCAACGCCTACCAAACTCTTCGTTCGATGTTTTTGGCCATTATGAAATTCGCAGTACACGCTAGATATGATCTTACTAAAAACAGCACTGTATTTAATCTAAATAACAGATGCAACTCAAACTCCGCTCCTAAATGGAAAACAGTTGTGCTAATCTAACAACAACAAAGAAAATAATATGGAACCATACAAAATTCATCCATTCCCGATACTTTTTTGACAGAATGTACATATTAATATTTGATCAGTGACATGAGCTGTCAAAGGGAGCACTCGTTTAGCGCCACCGCAAACACTCGCTGAGAGACTTACGCTTGGTACCTACGTACATACGTATACCAGCGAATAATCGCTCGTCGCCGTCGCGCAATTGTTGCTCGTTGCTCGCCAATTCATTAAAAACTAAACGCATAAAACCAGATACCACCAAGGGTTCTGATTCTATTCAATCAGTTTTTGTGAAACAAGTGCTGTCCCTTGTAGGGTCACGTGCCTGTGCACAAAAAAGGCGACTTCAGCGACATCAAAAACTACAGACCGATTTCCATCTCATCCTGTTTTCCTGTTCGTTCTTAGAATGTCTTGTTTGCCCCATCAGTTACTTAGATACTGTGCTTTCCGACTGCCAACGCGGATTCCGAGTTGGGTGATCTACCGAGACTATCTTCCGATATTTATGTGACATATCTGAAGCGCTCGATGGCAGAAACGTAGTCGACTTCAGCAGCGCATTCGACAAGGAGAGCCATCCACTCATGGTAGCCAAACTCGGTCTTAGTGGTGTCCATGGATCGCTGCTGCGGTGGTTCTCGTCATTTCTTATAAATCGCTCTCAGTTCGTTGCTGTCAACGGCTAAGTCTCTTATGAATTTCATGTACGCTCTGAAGTCCCAGAAGCCTCCCTCAGTTTTGTAATTGCTATTTGTAAATGACATTAAGATTTATACGAAGATCACGGGGTCTGTAGAACTACGCTCGTTTAAAGCGACTTAACAAACGTTTAAAAATGGTGCATAGCTAACACTTAAATGACCATAAATTCGTTAATACGTCAATACATCCAAATCCATGACTTCTTCACATAATTATAGTTCAATAGGCTATAAGTTAAATTTGCTATCTGGAACTTCCACCTACTTGCGGTCCATTTCGAGATGAAACGGACGCTTTGAAAAGTGTTCTAAAATTTTAAACGACGTTGATGTACCTTTGAGAATGGACCGAAATACGGTCGACCTATTTTTCACAGTAGGCTGATACCGAAATATTATGCAAGGCATCCGGTACCTACATAAAAGATTGACGGAATATCCATTCGTATCGTTTGTTGGTAAATTTATTTCTTTTGTATTTATTTCGTGGATTTATTGCGGTAAAATATATTATTTCGATAGATATACTCGTAAAATAGATTTGGCAAAATATGATCGTCACAAGAAACTATATTGTGTTTTTGTTCATTATTTTGGCATTTTTGGGTTGTTCCAATGAATCTGTTCTCTATTCATTTTTTTTTACCCCACAAGGCGAATTCAGAACATACAATAAAAAAAATACAATTCTCGTACTTAAAAAAACGTTTAAATTCAAGTCAGAATCTCATCTCAGCGACAATCAATGTTATGAACTTGTCAAAAATGTATTTAAATTGATTGTAGCTTTTACAGATTGATACTGAGATTAGAATGCGATTGATGCGTTCAAAATTATGGGAATTACCCGTCTGTTAAACTTGTGTGATACTCCCTAGCCACACCACATTGGAAAATTAGAAAAAAAGTCATGTTTCTAGATAAATTCCTCCCTCATCAACACAAGGCAATAATTTGTAAAAATAATAAGATTTTCAAATTTCTTTTTAAGGCACGAAAGAGAACAATTTTCGTAATTTTTTTTGCTGTTAACTATGTCCGCGATCACATTATAGTTTTAGTACAAAAACTGTGGGATGGGAGTATACTCCCCAGCCGGCCACCAAAACTTAATTATATTTCATTATTCGTTGAGGTGGGTACAATTTTTTTCATAACACGTACCTCACGTACTTTCATAACACATAAATGGCACAATTTCTCTAGAAACATGTATTTTTAATTTACCATTGCGGCGCGGCCAGGGAGTATCACACTTAATCTTTCACAGCATTTTTTAATAGTATAAGAGGGTGTTACAACAAAACATAAGGTTTTTTGTTCATATTTGTGCCCGATTACCACCTAGGTCAACACGAATTTTGTTATTAAGTCTATTAGGTCTCCATTAATAACACCTAAAAAAGTTAGGCTGGTTGATTTACGACCTAAAAATACTAAGGTTAGTCCATAATGATGTGTTCCTAGCTTACGTACTTCGGGGAGTACCTAGGCACGTTTAGCCCATCCCTGAAGATGTCGTCAATCATAGAGATTGGTTGGCAGGGCTGTTCTAATCTTCGATCGTCATAGACAACCGGCCAACTTCGAAATCCCTTAAGGCGAAAGCATCAGGGTAGCCCCCGAAATTTTAATTTCCTTAGTTTTTTTTTGCTATTTGCGGGTCAGTATTTCTCTATTTCATATTACCCTATTGACTATTTCATAAAATGATTATAATTCTGTAAAACTATATTTCTTACGGTCACGAATCATCTTTTAATCAACATACAATCTAACACTGACCTGCAAATTACAAAAAAACATGAGTAAATTTCAATTTCGCGGGCAACCTTAGCGCACCGCCCTTAATCTCCAATCACAGCATGTTAATTGAATCATAATTGTGTGAACAGGAGATGAATAGCAACTATGTTACCTTAGTAGTGCAAGTAAGTACCTAATTGAGCTCGTCTGTAAAGGCGGAGAGTGATTCGCCTGACGATTATCACACTATTAAATTCACAATCATTTGAGAAAAAAAAACTTGCCTACGACTATGTAATTTGAGATTTTTCAAGTAATCTTCTTGAGCTGTCATTCGAAAATCTATTCTTTGTTATCGGAAGCGACCCAGGACTTGAAAAAATTGGGGGCTTGATCCTCTCCTTGTCTTTTAAGATATCACACCCACTGGCATCCCAAAACGGCGCTAAAGGCTGGCTAACTCGCATTTGGACGTATTCGGCGAGCTTTTTACGCAGGTCAACTTTTATCCCTTTTCATTCATTTGGTGTTGGACGCGAGCAACTCTGTCACAAGTAAATCAGGCAACGTTCGCAATTATTAACATCACCTTTAGTGTGTGGCATTGTGTGAGATCTACGACGCTTTGATAGTCGAGATGTGGCGCGATAATTAATTAACTGACGAGATACAGATAGGGAGATGTACTTAGGGTAGGAAGTGAATATGGGTTTAAATGTCTTTCTTAAAACAACATGCTTTGTGAAATGTGGAAGATATCTACCTAAATCTGCTTTTTATTTCTGACAACTTACGACAAAGGAAGATTAGAATTCTACTTATAATTAAATCAAGAACATTTTGTGTGAAAATGCTCTTTTTAAGTAAATTGTTTGAGAAATAAAGAACTTAGACAATTTCACACAAGATCTAGAAAAAAATTCGTTTGTTCAGTCTCCATTTTCTCAAAGTCCCAAGTAGAAAATACGACCAGATAAAAACCTTTATAAGTTAAAGTTCAATAGAAAATAATCTGTACGTGCACCTACACTTCTTATTGTAACCTTCTGCTTTTTAATGACAACGGAATGAACTTTAGCGCCGCGACTCGGAACATTATACTAAGTCCACATATTTATTTCCTTTGCGAGTGGAAGAGACGCAGTAGATAATTTAAAACTAGCAGATGTTTTAAAGATTTTACGTAGCAATACATAGATTACTTTGTGAATGTACTGCAAATGCAGTGAGTGAGTGTGACTGTAGTTTTGTGCTATATTTTGCATCATAAAGGACAATATTTTTGTGGATATGCATCTTCAGAGTCGTGCAAAAATATGAATTACATGATTGTAATTCCTGTAATGAATTCCAAACTGTTAATTATTGGTTTGTTTGCAACTTCTTTATTTAAATTAACTTACTGTCGCGAGTACATGTACACACATAATTTTGCACGACGCTACGTTTAAGAATGTTGAAATTTCATTCAAGAAAATACTAAACCTGAATAATATTTTAAATAAATAAAATGTTCATTCCTTTGTCCGAGAGTACGTGGCTTAGCTTCGCAGAGGTCGTGCAAAGTCAACGAGTTGCTTCATTTAACATTTACGAGTTGCATTCTAACTTTATATTGGAGGGAAGTGGATTGCACCAAGTGGTTCGGTCAATTTTGTGACAGCCCTCGTTTAGTGTGGAGAGGTACAGTCGAGTTCACTAATATATTGGCAGTGACAATGTTTCAAAATATTGTAAGCGTTAAAAAGTTCTATACAAACTTAGACATCAATAAAATGTTATCGTATAAACTGTTCTTATGTATGTTACGGTAGTGCAATCAAAAAAATCTGACTACTCTTCGGAACATAAATATCCTAATACTCTAGATTTCTTAATATGTAGTGCAAGCTGGGATTCGTAAATATCTATACAGCTTTGAATAACTATCAACTAAATAGTCTTTACCATTAAATTTATTATTGCTTGCCGGTTGCCGTTCGATATAGGACTGTACTGTATTTGAACGTTTTCAGATTGAAAAGATTGAATCTGAAAACTTTCAAATTCAAATATTTTTACTTGTAATTGACTTGATATACAACTATACAGGGTGGCAGGGACGTCGTCGCTGGGTGCGCCACAATAGCGGCGATAAGTCCCCTCTTTGAGGAGTGGATGGAGAGGCGCCACGGCGTCCTCACCTTCCGCTTCACACAGGTGCTCACCGGACACGGTTGTTTCGGGAGGTTCCTGTTTTGCATAAGTCGGGAGGAAACGCCCGGGTGTCACCATTGTGAGCATACGGTGGAGGTCTGCCCAGCTTGGGCGGAGCACCGTCGTGTCCTCGCGGAGGCGATTGGTGGCTGCGATCTTTCGCGTTAGGTCCTGGTCCAGGTCATGGTTCGGAGCGAGAGCGAATAGGAAGCCATAACCTCCTTCTGTGTAGGGAGAAAACCTTGCGCCCTCACGCCCCTAGTCGCCGCAGGCGATGCCCTGGGCGTCGGGAATCGCCAGCAGATTCCCGGCCACCATAGGCGCGGGCTTGCGGATGGCGAGCAATGGGTACTTCTTGGTCCGGTAAGGACCAGAGTAGAGTTATATGAACCTTCCCATTGCCTATATATTTTTGATTCATGAACATGCTCAGATATTAAAGAACTCGACTGTACATAACTACTCCTACTAACGAAGAAGTTTACGAAATAGGAAGTGTTTAAGTTGTGAAATATTTAAGTTCAGTTGAAGACACTTTAACCACGCCTTGCCTGTTTAATATTTTAAATAAAAGGTAAGTAATTGGAACAATTCATCATACGTTTAATATTTTAAAATAATACTCATATTGAATTTTATTAAAATTCATATTATATTTAGTAATATTAAATTCAATTCATACGTTAAATAGTACCCAGCGTGGTCTCTGATAGTCAGTCTTCGTAAATCTTTACTGTTTGCGGCAAAAAAGGTTAAATTACGTTGATGTCGAAGTTTGTTAAGTTCCACATAGGGTTGAAACAAGACCTTTGCAAAATTTATCGATAGCAACTTGATAATGATGACTATAGCTAGATATTCGAGTTAGAAGAACATATTGTGTGCTTCGTGATTTTTTTTATAAACGTACAATTAACGCCGTTATTACACTATAAATACAAAGCAACGTAATTTATTTACCATTTACTATGCAACTCTAAAATGCAGCGTATTTTCGCAATTTTTAAACAATAACTGTTGTTATTTGCGTTTAGTTTTCTAATGTTCATAATAAAGGGAGTTTATTGCATATGATGTAACATACAAGTTTGAAGTTACTAACTGTTATAGGTGTTTCGTTACAAACAACGTTATAACCAAATAACAAAACTTTGTTTCACATACAGTTGACAATTAAAGCACCAACGTTGAGAGTGCTGTTCACGACGGAATCGGAAATTTAAACAGTTTAACTATGCAACACTGCTGCCCTCTGCCGGTTATCAAATTAATTAAATACCGGTCAAGCTGAATTTGCAAAGTTAGTTATCAATTCTGATGAAACATTAAACGGTAAACCTGAAGTTTGTGGTGTGTTTTAGTTTATGAGTGAAATTATTTTTGGAGCACAGTATTGATGACGTTGTTACATATCAGCGCGCAGTCATATCGAGGAAGGATTTATTAAATGGAGTTATTGTTAATTCTGATTTCCCACGGAGACCTTGATAGATAACTTCATAATGTTATTGATAAAGAGGTTTGCTGTTAACAAGTTTGTTATATATTTAAACTGTTGTGTAAACAGGCTATGCTGGCCAAATGGAACGGACCCAATGAAATGAGTCAGACGCCAAAAGAAATTTGAATATTAATTAAATTTTGTCACAGACTCGCACTCCATTGTTGGAAATTTAATCAAGTTTACGTTTCGTAAGGACAGAAAATTAATTGAAAGCTCTTTTCTATTGTGATATAATCAAGTAATGATGAGGGAGGGTCATGAAAGCGTGATGTGGGGTCGTCGCTTTATTACTAAAATTGAAATCCATAATGCGAAAGATGGAAGATCTAGCAGACCCAAAATGTCATTAGGGAACTAAGACAAGGTTTCAGTTTTAAAATAATTGAATTAACTTTGTTGTGTAAAATGATTTCATAAACAATGTCTTAAATATTTTTTTTTTTTACATTTTTCGTTCTTGTGACACCTAAGTCAAATTGTCATTGTATTTTTTTCTTTTAGTCTATGAAGATTACCTTTTGGTTTATATAACTTGAATTATTTTTATGAATAGGTTTAGCTGCAATATTGTATTTTCTATACAATTACGATTGGTAACTGAATTTCACGCTCAGACTCGATCGTGGAGGTTTTAATACATCTTGGCTGAACACACAGGCTGGTTTTATGACTGGCAGATGAGATGTCAGAATGAAGCAAAACATTATTTTGAAACTTGAAAAAATCGTCTACAATAAATTCTGGAAGAGGAATATTTTGTTTATATAAGAAAGGGCTGAAGCATCTGAAAGGATTGGCATCCGGGCCTTGTGAAGAAACCCTCTCTGGGGGAATTCTACGTCTGCACTCTCCTGAGAAACCATCTGCCTGGAGATTCTACGTCTAGGTTTTGCTGTATAACCATCTGCCTCGAGCTTTGTTGAAGGAAGTTCCAAAATTATGTTTTCCTTCGTTCTGATATCTCATCTGTCACTCATAAAACCAGCCAAGATGTATTAAAACCTCCACGATCTAGTCTGAGCGTGTCCTTATTAATTATTTTAAGTTTCGAAACTCAGTTAACAATCGTTATTATAGAAAATACAATATTTTAGCTAACCTATTGATAAAAATAATTCAAGTTATATAAACCAAGAAGTAGTCTTCATAGACTAAAAGAAAAAAAAAACAATGACAGTTTGACAATTTGACTTAGGTGTCACAACAATGGAAAATGTAAAAAAATGAATGATTTATTTAAGATAATAAAAAATACATCGTTTTAGAAATTGATGATAAGTCAATTTTCACTCTAGGTCGTTCAAATTACTTACAAATTAGTTGCAGAAGTTAACGATGACGTAACCGATTATCATATATTTAAATTAAGGCATTGTTGTTTTATTTATATTGTTCTATAAGTATACCAGTTGTATACCACTATACCTGGAGGAACTTTGGCTCGTAAAACAGAGGCTTTTGGCATAGTTTAGGAGGCATCAGTTCGCCATTTAATGTGACTATTGTACAATATTTATTTATTTATGTAAACTCATTTTATTCTTGTGTACACGTATATTTTTAAAGTTTAGGTACAAATATACATTGTGTGGTTATAAAATCATACCTGAGAACTTTTCCGAATTTCCTACTGGTGCACGGTGCTAATTCCGAATAAATGTGAGTCTGACAAACTTATCGGATTCCTAACTCACAAGAATTTACTAATTCACCTCTGTTCTCTGTTCGGATATGTCTCTGTCAGCGTGACGTAATCCCCAAATTAGGTAGGTACAGTCCCGAGCATAAATACCTTGCAGTTACGCAAAGTTTAAAAGCGTTATTTGCATGAAATAAAAATTGCAACTTTGAGAGAAAACCTATTTCATTCTTCATAACATTTGATAATATTATTTTCGTAACACCATGAAATATCTACTAATACTTTAGAAGATAATCGCTTTTGAATTTTGAGTTAGTGTAAAGTATTTATGCTCGTGGCTGTACCAACCCTCCTTTCATGAACTTTATGTTCGTACCTACCTACCTTCGTCATCGTGTTGACAGGCCGGGACAATCGTGTCTCGTGAGAAAAGGGCCGAATGTCACACGGAATCAATTGTATGAACCAATCATTGATTAGATAATGATGTAAATTAATTAACTTACTCGGAAATGTGCTACTATTGCTACTACTGTGTTGTAAATTCGGGTTAGTTTTGTTTTAATAGCGGTTTTTGAGTTATGTGGACAGATATTTAATCTACAAATCTTAATTTATGAATGACTAACTTCTGCCCGCGACTTGGTATGCGTGTCTTAACATAAAAAAATATCCTACGGCACTCGGTAATAGCGTAGTCTTTTATTCGTGAAAGAATTTAAAAAATCGGTCGTGTTGTTTCGAAGATTACCACCTACATCCAAGCTTAACTACTCTTTTTAATATTTTTATGAATGAAAAAGTCTATGGTCTACTAATAGAAGTTAACAAAGTTTTACAGAAGAAAAAAAGAAAAAAAAAAAAAGTTTTACAGCAAGCTTTTCATTTCACAAAAGTAACGGACAACGATAAAAACAAACTCATACATAACATCACGCCTTGTTTCCCCGAAGGGTTGGGCAGAGGTGTCCCTATAGTACACCCACATTTCGCCAGTTATGTTTAAGTCCCATGTAATAGGGGGCGAGAAATAACATAACATATCATCACGCCTTGTTTCGCCGAAGGGTTTGGGCAGAGGTGTACCTATAGTACACCCATATTTCGCCAGTTATGTTTAAGTCCCATGTAATAGGGGGCGAGAAATAACATAACATATCATCACGCCTTGTTTCGCCGAAGGGTTTGGGCAGAGGTGTACCTATAGTACACCCATATTTCGCCAGTTATGTTTAAGACCCATGTAATAGGGAGCGCCATCTACCGGGCACAAATCCAGATTTCGGGCTGCTACTGAGAAATTCCAGATAGAAAAACCCAATAACACGTTGCCCGACCTAGGAATCGAACCCAGGACCTCATGCTCAGCTTTACAAATAAAACAATAACAGCACATACCTTCATATTTGGATAACGGACACAAAAAATAAACCACTACAATATGAACTATACAACACATCAATATGAACTTTTCATTTTCCTTTTTTCCAAATATTTCCGGAGGAACGACAAAACGTATATGTCATCTGAAATATGCAAACTTTGAAAACGAGCGGCCGGGATTCGGCGTGTCCTATGTTCTGACAGGCGTTGGCCCTTTGAGTGTTTGCGGCACTCGAACAGACTGGAAATAGTAGAACTGGTGATGTGCTTTTTAATTTTTAGTTCGTGGATGACTACACGTTTAGGGCTCGGATGTTACATATTCCTACAAACGCATTGCTTGAAATTTATCGATGGTAGAAACTGAATTTGCCGTAGATATAAAAGGGACGTTGAGGGTTTTAAGGGGATCTAATCATACCTCAGACGTTTTTGTTCAAAGACTATTGATTATGTTAGAGTTGGTAATTAATTAATTCACTTACAGTAACTCTATAAACAGACTACAATTTATTTAAACCTTTTCACTATTATAATGAATGACGATGTATCTAAAATGACTTGTGGCCAAAGTATAAAATGATTGTGATTGTTTTTACCGCCGATACTGGTTATTTACGTATAACTTCGATCTACTAAACTTTACACGAAACTACACAATGTATATTTTTTACGCAAAATATTTTTTTTTTGGATCATAGTCTAACCGCCTTATTCATAAAAAACAATAGGCTTTATAAACCTATTTAAGCTTTCGAACTGTTTTGCCCCTTTCTGTCAAACTTCATTTTAGCTTGACAGAAAGGGACAAAACAGTTCGAAATTAATACAAAATATTGTTCAACATTTTAAAAGAGTGACGGTGGAGTTTCTTGCTCCTTCTTCTCCATACGAAACTAGCTTTTGGAAGGGGCACCTAGAATCAATTCTATTTAAATGTAAACGGTGACGTTCAAAAGTGCCTTTTCTTGCCTATTTGAAATAAATGCTTTGACTTTGAAAACTAAAATAGGTTTTAATAGCCGATGTTTTTTTTTTAATAAGGCGGTAAGACTTTTCCCATACATTTCGTAGGAAATGAGACTCCGACTTACTTTTTTATGATGGATATAATCAGCTCGTATAATTGCATAGCGATGTGTTAATATGTTTTGATACAGATATACCCAAAGGTAGTCATAATCAAAGAAACTCTCCATACAAAAACCATGTTGAAAATCATTCAGCTGTTCGTGTAATAAATATTGTTCATGGTTATAAATAGTTGGTTACATTAGTCGACAAGAAGTAATTATATTAAAATTATGGTGTGTAGCACGCATACCACGCAGCGCTTATCGCTGTTTACCAATTTGACATGAGCTGACAAAGGAAAATTACGATAATTTTCAAATTTACTAATTGTACAAAAAATAAAATTATGTTCTATGTCGACGCTTTGACGTAGGCTACCTTTTGGGCAAGGGAGTATATGGATTTGTTTGTCGAATTGTCGAATGGATTGAGCACCTTAATTGGTACTGTGGGTAACAACTTCAATGGAATTAAATTGCCATCATGTGTCATCTTAATATTATTGATAGATAGGGACCTACCTACCTATAATTTGACAATGGACTATGCGTTGTTAATATCAAAGTCAGCACATTGGCGCGGAGTTGAATTAAATCAAAGCATCAATTTCGTCTCGAGAAGCCAATAAAAGCCACCCCTTAGGTGCGGTGAAAATATATTTCATTATGCTATATATGTAACATTTTGCGCTTCACTTCGAGTTTACCGTTTGCCTGCCAACGCTAGTTTTACATTAGAAATTAATGAGTGAGGTCACTGTCCGCAAACACCAAACGACGGATAAAAGTACTTACCAATTCCCTTACAATAATTACAGAAGGCGGTTATATACACAGAACCAGCCAGCAATATCTAGGTTTTGAAGAATAGCTGAAAAAAATCTCCACGTTTACAACAAAAAAGGTTGTCAGTCAATTGATAAAGCACTCTTTAATCGGGGCACACTCACGGGACCAGGTTAATTGTGGGTTGGTTTTATTGCCCCACCAGAGGGCGCGGATCGCTAAGTGATCAAGAATTAGGTCGAAAGGGTTACCTTTATAACGTACAAAAGTTATCGGGCTCCATGACACAGTTTGAAGAAGGGTTGTTTTTTTTTGTAAAGGTATTTGTAGGATTTCATCATACAACTTACTTTCAATAGAAATGCTCATAACAAGCTATCGCTGCAGCTTTCAAGGATGTAGAAATTTATTGCTTTGTATTGCTTGAATAGGGAACTTTGTCACGTAACCAACTCAAATGACGTCATTCAAAAACTCAAAACACAGTCATCATCTAGCATTTTCACATCCTCATTTGATTTTAAATATAGGTCAAGATTGCTACGGTTCAACTCGTAAGAGGTCGTCGAAGAAAGCGATTTGTACTCTACCTCTTTTACAGCATAGAAAATTAAATACATAGAAAAGGGTGTAAAATTAAGAAAAATTAACCGATACTGTGTTGGGGTCTGCTTTCAGACTTACCGGATGCAGCTGAATTTCAATATTTTACATAGAGTAAATGCCTATCAGAGGCCCTAGTGTGTTTTTTTTCTTTTAACCATTTCGACTTTACGCATCGACCGCGTTCGGCGCGCCTATTGGCCCTTCACCAATCGATCGTTGCGCTCCGATTGAAAAGGGCCAACCGGAGCGCCGAACGTGGTCGATGCGTAAACCCGAGACGGATAAAATAAACTCACTCTAGGCCCACAGACCTCCATGCCCCATTGGTAAGACTTTCGACTTCTGACAACCCGTAATGACTGTCAAAGATCCCGTGCTTTCCAAAGCACGGGGGGGGGGGGGTCTAAGATGGTCACGCGTATCAAGCGCAAGCGTAGCTAAACCTGATCGATAGACACGCGCCGCTGTTATTGCCACGAGCCCCTCGAAACTCAAAACACGGTATTGAACAGAATTTCTCAGCTGTTGGTTAGAGATATAGCTCCTAGCATAATGTATTATAATTAGCTAAACAAAGACACACCTCATTAGGGAGAATGAGTCACAAGACGTAGGTATCACAAAATAGGCTCACAGTGTGCAGAGTTTTAAAGTTTAAATTATTGTATAATTTTCAGCGAAGTTTTAACGTGAAGCGTGGGCCTCATACGCAAAGGGAAAACGGCTAAAGTAACAATTTATGATACAAGTTTTTGCGTACAGATTCTACATTTGTCATAATTACCCAGAAGGCAATAATAATTAACAATCGAGAAGTCATTCGACGCAAGGATTTAGGTACTTCAAAAAGCAACGTTTTGTGTTACGGCACTTTAACTACCGGCTTTTTCTTCCTATGTTAAGTTTTGGAAGCGGATTATTAGGTAACTATACGCTTTAATTATTAAAAGAGTGATAATTAAATTGGGTCGAAGTTTCAGGCATATTATGTTTTTGTCATTTCAAGCTGTGAGGTTAGTAACTTATTAGTAAAAATCCTACTGATATGTTAAGAACCTTATGCTAGATAAAAACAAGTTTAAGACTTCGAAAATTCTTAGCATGTAAATTATTATAGAATAATTAATTTTACAAAAGCCTTTTTACTTCGTAATATAATTTCTCAACACAGAAACCCATTAGCGCGTAACGTGGTTTCTTGCTCCTTGTTTCATGTGGAGGTGAGCTGCTAAAGTAAAAATCACACAAAACCTGGAGAGAAAGAGTTGATTCTTCAAACTCAAACTTATCCGTTGAAATAGGATGCGAAGTTTGCCACAATATTTTTAAATCAAGACAACACATTTAATAGATATAGAAGCTTTGAAATCATCGCTTTTCCTGACCTACCTTATTGATCATTCGCACAGAATCGAAATCTATGAATATAAATCTTAGTACTGATCTTATCTTAGTTAGTATGCCAGCGATACTTTGAATGGTCCGTCTTACGTTCAACGAACCCATTCAGGCGTATACTTCAAATTTACATTTCAGTTACTCCCAAATAGTGTCGCTAAAGGCGACTGGGATCATGTTTCTGTAGTTACCCCGGTCGAGACTGGGGGACTGTGGGGCCCCACGGAAATGGTACCGAGTTAATTGCTAGGGTCGATGCTAATAAGTTTCCCCGGCGAGCGGACGCGCCATCGGAACGGTTACCTGCCGCTTCCCTCGGTGCCTCCACGACTCCGTGAGTGCAAGAGGTGTATTTATTTTGGGGGTCTGCATGCAGTAGTGATTTGAATCTCTGCTTCACACTTCAATGCCAAACTTAGTTAGTGTGCGAAGGTGTTTATTTTTTACTGCTTGATTTTGATTGAAGTTGAAGTTTCGAGGGGTTTGTTTTTTAGATGTTGAAAAAGATAATATAAGTTGATGAAATGAAGTTGAAGAATTTGTATTAGAATACTCGATTGATCGGTACTTCAATTTGAAATAGTGCCTGTCGATTGATTGTTTCTTTTCTAGCGTCACAAGTAATTAATCAAAAACTACCTTTGTTCTGTGAGCTTATTTGGACCTATACAAAAATATATAACCCAACAAAACCGCTTTGCTCCGTTTGTCCACTATTTCTGTCATTTAGTTAGTCTCAAAGTCCCTAGCCAAAAGAGAAAACGATAGAATTTGTACACCGAAGCCTTTAAAAACTTTGCTCCAAACTCACAGAATACAGATGCTTTTAAATCCATCCGAACGCTTCCACGTTAACAAAACGAGGAGAACCCAGCAACCGGGACGGGGGCAACCCTAATTGAGGCTCAATTTAAAAATGCCGTTAGCAACCTTTTGCAGGGCGCATCAAAAGGCACCAGGAAATAGCCTCATTATTTTATTCTCCTGTGCAACAAACGACGGTTACGGAACTGAAAACAATCTCTCATCGCGTCCTGCTATTTGTGAAGGATTTATTTCTTTAGCGGCAAGTTATAAGAATTAGATTGTAATCCACGAGAGAGGAATAGAGCTGGGCAACTTCTAGACACACTTTATCCCTTTACTTGTAAGTAAGTTTTTTAAAGTTCTGGAAAATATTAAAACTGAAAGAGCAATCCCGGAGTCTGAATTTGTGCCCGGTTGATAGCAATAGGCTCGCCCCCTATTACATGGGACCTAAGCATAACTGGCGAAATGTGGGTGTACTATAGGTACACCTCTGCCTAACCCTTCGGGGATTACAGGCGTGATGTTATGTTTATGTTATGAAAGAGCAAATTTTAATATATTTTCCAGTTGCTCCGTTAAAAGGTTACCAAGCAGTTCACTTGTATCCTAAAACTATTCAGTTCCAGGTTCACCTTTGCAAAGTGTTCCAATTGTCGTTGTTTTCACAAAGAGCTTTAGAAAATTCGCGGCAATTTGCATAAACGACGAGATTCATTCTAGAGAAAGGTGTTTAGCAAAACTCGTCGGGAAAGGTGCAGTGTGAATTTTGCAGTGGGTCGTTAAATGTGCTTGTGAGTGGGTGTAGATTGTAGTGAGTGTCGACGTAGAACTGGGTGCTAGGGAAGCCAAAACACAGCTTTTCCCTCCACCCAATTGTCCATCAAATGGAAATTTTCCTAACAAGCATTGGGACACTCCGTGATCGACACACTGCCAAAAAAACAATTTGACTGTTGCTTCAAATACGAAAAAAATGTTTGCTGGCAACTCGCCAACCCTGTTAGCGGCGGGCGCGAGGTGCAGGCAGCCAGGCGTACAGGGCTGTTCCCACATCCGTCGACGTTCAATTTAGTCGTTGTCACACACCCCTCGAATCTCATGTGCTCGACAATTTTTCTCCGTCGGCTTCGATGAATGCCCAGCCGGCGCCAACTTTGTCTTTGTTATTTCGAATTGTGTGCAACATAAATATTTTAGCGTTAGACACTTTATTTTGGCTTTGACTGTAGTTTTTCTTTCATTTCTTCTTGTTGCAGTTTGTACATAGTTTGTTGTCTGAAACAAAAGTGTTCTTTATTAGTTTAAATGAAATAAGAAACAAAGACAGCTTAATCAAAAAGTTGCTTGTGTTTTCCTCGTTTTATTAGAACAGAGCACTTTCGTTACGCAAATGATGCCGCGTTTGGAAGCATCACTTGCGTTATACCTAGATTCATTCCCAGGAAAGAAAAAGTGTTATTCAGTTTTTAGCAAATAAATTTTATTCCTAATCTATTTACGAACATCTTTTGAATCCATCTATCTACATCATGTTCCTTTAAACCGGGTGTGAATGTCGAAAGGAACAATATCTTTGTTCTATTTGAAGCGTGGCATTCAAAGGTTAATTGGCACTAGGAAGCGTAGACTTCGAAGTGCCGTTTAACCCTTTAACTATAGACATGTAAAATCTAATAGGCATGTAGGCATGTATTTTTACCACAACTATGAAAATAACAACTTATTGCTTATTAGGTACTTATTGGTTTCTGTCATTTTATTATAGATTTATACTTTCTATGCGGATAATTTTACAAAATATCTACCATAAAACTTATAGATATCTGAACAGTAATAACATACATAACATCAAGCCTAAATTTTCCTATAGTAACACCCATTTTCACCAGTTATGTTTAAAGTCCCATGATATATGGGGCGAGTACACTGACACTTCTCTATAGATTTACTGTGTTCAATACCTCATTCACATTCCAGGGCTCCGCCCCATTGTATTTCTATTATTGCGTAATTTTTTTATCGACAGTTTAGTGTTTTTTGTGTTGATTAACGAAAAATGCCGAAGAGGAAACGTGATGACAAGGATTGATTGAGTTATATTATGAAGAAAATTAAGAAGTTGGAAAGAAAACTTTTAAAAGGACGCCGTAGATCTTCATCATCCTCGGATTCTGAGCAGATGTTATCAAAACCTCAAGGTACCTATTTAATGTTTGCGTTTTATTACGGATAATTTGTATAGTTTTGTGGATTAACGTTACAACGTACGAGTTGTAACTTATCCTTTTTTCAAACTCGGGTAAACGATGCAACGCCTTGAGTTCATCTTACCCGTGAAACATTTGTATAAAATCGGATTTTATTCAAATTCAACCCACAGTCATGCGTACCTATGCATAGATTAACATTTTATTAAATAAAAATTATATTATAAACATAACTTGTAGTGTATTGGATTGCACAACAAATTTTGTTCCTTTTCCTAACGGGAATGGTATAGCAATTTATTATTTTGGATTCCAGAAAACGTAATTGCAATGCAATCGGAGAATAATCAAGACCTACCGCTGGACCTTGATGAGCCGGGACCATCGACTAGCGCATCATGCTTGAAGTGACTGCTGGGGTCAAATGTACCGTAATGTATGCGACACAAGAGCCTCCTCCCCAGCCAACGGCTGAAGAGGATAACGCTGCTGAAAAGGAGGATCAGCATTATGATTTAGACGAAACCGTGCTATAAATATTGGGGACTGATCCATTAATCACGACATATTATGGAAAAGATATTCTGAAGGACTTAGCCGTACGCTATGAGTTCATAGCCACTTCTGGTCTGACAAAAGAACTCCGCAAGGAGCTAATAGAATCTCATTTGCCTCCAGCTAATTGTAAGCTGATAGACTCACCATCGCTTAATTCAGAAATGAAGGCGGCGGTCACCGACGTCATAGTGAAGCGAGATAAAGCTATGCAGGCAAAACAGAAGCAGATAGGCAGTGCTATTGCATGTCTAAGTATAGCTATCACTATTATTTTGTCCAAAGAAACAAAAGATACAGACATGTTGAAATTACTGGTGGACACAGGGCGCATCTTGTGCGACTGTCTACATAATGATTCTGTCACCAGGCGGAATTTTATCCTTGCTGTGCTGAAAAAAGATTTGAAAGATCAGATGCAGCTGACCAAAATAGACAGCTTACTCTTTGGTCAGGAGCTCGCTGACACGTTAAAAACGGCTAAGGCTATAAATAAGTCAGGAGCTGAGCTGAAGTCTGTTCCGCCACCCAAAGTTTTAGCAAACAAGGCAAGGCCTCCACCATCTAACAGGAATTTAAACTGGAAGGCACCAGCCCCGTACCGCAGATCGATGGGGTCTTGGAGAACGAAGGAGTCTGCACCCTCGACGAGGCAACAGCATGCGCAGTCATCCAGAGGCTCACGTCCGAGCAACGGCCCAACCGTCAATAGACAAAAAAAAATTGTCGGCATGCTTTGTTTTTTTTACGACCAATGGTCGCAAATAACATCGGACCAAACTGTACTGTCACGGATAAAGAGTTATGAAATTCCTTTCGCACAAACTCCATTCCAGATTAATATGCCACCGTCTAAAAAATATTCTCCTAAAGAAGAATGTGATTTTGACCAGGCTATAGATACATTATTGGCTATAGGTGCTGTTTCAAAATGTGAACCTTGCAATGGCCAATTCATATCTAATATATTCTTGGTGCCAAAACCAAACGGCAAAACTCGCCTAATTATAAATTTAAAAAATTTGAATGCTTTTATAAATACAAAGCATTTTAAATTAGAAGACCTTCGAACAATAATTAAGCTTATCTCAAAAGATTGTTTTATGTCGAAAATCGATCATAAATAAGCATATTTTTAATTAAAATTCACGAGGTAAAAAGTACTTAAGATTTAAATGGAAAAATAACTTATTTGAAATTAATGTTCTGCCGTTTGGTCTCAATACCGCGCCCTACGTTTTTACTAAAATCATGAAAACCTGTTGTCAAATTATTAAGATGTACTGGTAATTAGTCAACAGTTTATCTTGAAGATTTATGTCTTGTATCACATTGCTATAGCGATTGTGTTGATAATGTTGAAATTACAAATAAATTTCTTTGTTCTTTGGGCTTCATCATAAAATAATCTAAAAGTTGTCTGCTTCCTAGCAATTCATGTAGATATTTAGGATTTGTCATTGATTCTAAAACAATGGAAATTAGCTTGACTGCTGAAAAACTTGAGAAGATAAACAAGGAATTATTAAAATTTAAAAACCTCAATAGATGTAAAATTAGGGATTTTGCTCGTTTAGTAGGACTTTTAACATCTGCTTGCCCTGCCATTGAATATGGCTGGATGTATACGAAAGAGTTTGAGACCATTCCTTCTAATTTAAATTCAGATTTTGATTGGTGGATAAATTCCATTATTAAATTTGATAAATATCATTTAGAAATTCAGTCTGACGCCTCAACTTCGGGATGGGGTGTAGCTTGTGCGGGGAAAACGGCAAGCGGTAGTTGGAGTCAAGAGGAAAGAAATCAGCATATTAATTATTTAGAATTAATGGCTGCTTTCATTGTTTTTTTTTTTTTTTGCAAAAAGTTATTCGGCTGTCTTATTATTTTATGAATTGACAATACGACAGCGATTGCTTAAATAAAAAGTATGGGAGGTGTGCAGTTTCCCCATTTAACCAAGCTTACCAAAAATATATGGCAATGGTGTGAGGCTCGCAACCTCTTTGTTTCTGCTCTGTTCCCATCAACCGAGAATAGTATCGCCGATATTGAATCGAGACGAGTTCACCCCGACTTTGAATGGGAATTATCAAAGTTTGCCTTTCAGAAAATAATTAAATCTTTCGGTGAGCCTGATATAGATATGTTTGATAGCCGTATAAACAAAAAAAATGCGCTAAATACGTATCATGGCACAAAGATCCTGACGCATATAATATTAACGCGTTTTCATTATGTTGGTCCAAATTGTATTTTTACGGTTTTCCTCCATTCGCAATTATTCTCAAAACATTGAGGGAGATTATTAGTGATAGAGCTAGAAGAATACTAGTCGTCCCCGATTGGCCGTCACAGCCGTGGTATCCCTTGTTTCATAAGCTTTTGCAAAGTTAACTTTTGATATTTCATTCTTCTCAGGAATTAATAATTTCTCATTCTAGCAACCGGCAAATACACAAGCGGATTACCCTGGTTGCCAGAGTATTGTGCGGGTATCTCTACTGAGAAGAAGTATTCCTCCTGCATCAATTCACAACATGTTGGCGTCTCTCTCGTACAATTCCATCAAACAATATGATACTTGTTTGAAATAATGGTATCTTTTTTGTAAGAAAAACAGCGTTAATATTTATAACGCCTCCATACCGAAGATTTATTTTTAACTGATTTATTTGAATCTGATGCTCAATTTGGTACGCTAAACAGTTGCAGGTCGGCACTGTCTTTAATTTTAGGTCATCAAATTAGTAAAGATGATCGGGTAAAAGATTATTTAAAGGGTTATTTAGACTTCGCCCAACCTTACCCAAATACGATTCAACGTGGGATACTTCATTGGATAGAGAAACTCTGTCTACTTAACCTAACGATAATTTACCGTCATATATAATAACAACCATTTGACCCTGTCAAATGGCAACCATCTGGTCGCTATGCAAATAGCTCGTCTTGCATAGCCGAAATCTGTCTATCCACGGAGGTTGTACGCGCGGCTTTAAAATCTTTAGATTCCTCTAAAGGGGCCGGACCTGACGGCTTACCACCCAGCTTTTTCATAAGAACATGTGATAGCTTGTGTACTGCATTACATATTATTTTTTATAAATGTTTGTGTGCGGGTGTTTTTCCTGCGATTTGGAAACGTGCGTTTTAACCCCTATTTATAAGACTGGTGATAAGAACAATGTAGAGAATTATCGCCCCATCTCTATCCTCTCTACTTTGTCTAAGGTTTTTGAGAGTCTTGTGCATGGTGCCGTGTACCCTCACATTCATCAGCTTATTTTACCTGAGCAACACGGTTTCGTCAAACGTCGTTCAACCGCAACTACTTGTTTGAGCAATTGGATCAAAATGTTCAAGTGGACGCTGTGTACACGGACTTTCAAAAGGCTTTCGATAAGGTGGATCATACGTTGCTTTTAGAAAAAATAGCTTTCAACGGAATACGTGGCAATTTGCTTAGTTGGTTTGTTTCATATTTTCATAACAGGACGCAAAAAAATGTTGTTAATGGTTACGAGTCAGACCCTATAGTTGTTACATCTGGCGTACCGCAAGGATCCATTTTAGGCCCTCTTCTCTTCATTATATTTATTAATGATATTAAACAATGTTTTATTAATTCTAAGTTTTTAATGTAAAAAATATAAAAAATTACAAATCTTGCAAGAATATACAAGACTGTCTACTTCTTTAAATGGACCTAGAAAGATTATATACGTACTGTAACAATAGTAAACTTTTTCTCAGTCTACCCAAATGTCATGCCATCTCATTTACCAAAAAGAGAAATAAAATAATTTTTAATTATTCAATTAATAACTCTTAAATGAAGTTAGTTTTGTTCGTGACTTAGGTGTCAAACTGGATGCCAGTTTGCACTTCGACAAACACGTTAACAATATAGTAAACAAGGCGTATCAGATGTATGGTTTTGTCATGAGATCGTCACGTGACTTTGTGCGGCCCTCTACGTTCTTGCTGTTTTATAAGACTTTGGTACGATCCCAGTTAGAATACGCCATCCCTATCTGGAACCCTTTCTACGACAAATACGGCACTAGAATTGAAAGGGTACAGAAGAAGTTCTTACGGTCTATGAACTATAAGTGTTTCCGATCAAAGGTTCCTTACGTGCAGCTATTGAAACGGTATGGTGTTCTGGATTTGGGATCTAGGCGGCTGTTACTTGATGTCATGACACTGCACTGCATATGCAATAACAAATTTGTATAGACCTTACAAACAAATTGTGTTACAAGGTACCCAGAAGTGTTATCCGAAGGGGGGTGTGCGTGCCTCAACTGTTCCATACAGGAATATGCAGGACTAACGCTGGGGAACGTACGCCGCTTCGTCGCCTTGTTGATTCTTACAACACACATTTTATAGAATTAGATATATTTTGTCTATCTAAACCATTATTTAGGAAAATGGCTTTGGATATTTTGTCTAGCGAGTAGTTTAAGTTCACTCAGCAATATTGTGACAGCGACTACTGTATTCTTGTTTTATTTTAATTTTATTTTTTTTCTCACCGGTCTTCAGCACCTCTTTTAACTTTTTGCTAAATCGTGGACAATGGTGTGGGTTACGTGTTTGTTAAAACTTAGTTTAAGTAGTTCTCTGTATTTTGTAGCATGTAACTGTTTTTGTCCCTAATAAATAAATAAATAAATAAATAACTAAACAAGGAAATTGGCAACTTTATTTGCACTTGTTACAGACCACAGGGTTAAACCCCTATCAAAAATTAAAGTCGAGAATATTAGTACATTACCTAATAAAATATGGATTAAGATCCCTGTTTTGATAAAAACATCATGTGTAAAATCTAAACAGCCAATGCTTATACTACCATACTTTCGGGAAAGACCCGAAATATGCCCTGCAAAATTATTAATTGAATACTTACGAGTAACCGAATCGTTGCGTAATAATCACACCTTTCTTTTTATTAGTACCAAAAAGCCACATAATAAAGTTTGTGCTCAAACACTTAGTAGATGGATAAAGAGTACCTTAGAGGTCAGTGGAATCGATGTTACCGAATTTTCTGCTCACAGTACTAGACATACCAGTACTTCTCGAGCTCATAAATTGGGTGTCAGTTTAGATCTTATGAGGAAAACTGCCGGATGGTCTGGCACATCCACAACATTTGCCAAGTTTTATAACAGGGCAATATCAAATGATTCTAGAAAAAACAATGAACACAGCAAATCTATAGAGAAGTGTCAGTGTACACACATATTTTTTTCTTCTCTTTCTTTGAACTTAGTGCATTAGTGGCGACATTGTATGTGTGACTACAAGTGTATATCATCTAATCTCTTCGAACGAAACATCTCACATAATTATGATAGAACTTCACTTACAGGTAATTTCGTTTAATCATTAATTATAAATGTTTCGAGCAGCAACTTGAGTGTTTTATTCAAGTGGGTGGTCAGAAAAAGTGAAGTGCTTAAAAAACATAAAATGTTAAAATTCTGTCACTTGTGTTCTCAGAGTGATGAAGTGTGCTGTTGTTAGACGTTGCTTTCTTCTTGTCGGCGGCTAGTGGGGGCGTGCGCCCTCACGCCCCCACTAGCCGCCGCAGGAGACGCCCTGGGCGTCGGGAGTCGCCTGCAGATGCCCGGCCACCGTAGGCGCGGGTTTGCGGACGGCGAGCAACGGGTAGCTCGCCGTCCGGTAAGGACCAGGCCCGGGTCGACGGCGCGTCGTGTTCCACGCGCGCCTCAAAGACGTGTCAGCACAAAGTGACGGCCCTGGCACAGGCAACTGAAGGAACACGGGTGGGTTTTAGTAAGTAAAAGTCTGACACGCCCTCCCGCTCCACCCAGAGCGGGAGAAGTCATTTGATGATTTCCCACCCAAAAAATAAAAAAATAAAGACGTTGCTTTCTTGTAAGTCCAGTTTTGTTTGATTTTTGTAATATTCGTGATTATTATGCCTGGTTCTCGACGTCATATGGTCATGGAAACAGAAGCAAGAGCAGTTGCTCTGTTTCAGGAGGGAGAGTCTCAGAGATCAGTAGCAATAAGTACTTGTTGGTGTGGTGCGAAGAGCTATCCGAAACGTCTGGGAGCTCTACCAGGAAACCGAGAGTGTGGCTAGGAGATTTGGAACTGGAAGAGATAGAGCTAGAACTGCTCATGGATACTGCTATATCAGGTTAACTGCACGTCGGGAGTGTACTTTAACCGCCCGGTCCTTACAAACCAGAGTGCGGCGATCTACTGGTACGCAAGTCAATGATCAAACCATTCGTAATCGACTCGACGAAGATGGTCAACGTTCCAGAGTACGTGCTGTTCGACTCAAACTGACAAGGGCTCATTGCCATGGCCTGCAATGAGTTCCGACCTCAATCCAATCGAACATTTTCGGGATCAACTGAAAATAAGCCTCAAAGAGAACTTCAGTCAGGTGTACTATTGACGAGAGCTCATAAAACCGTTAAAAGTCTATTGGGAACGAATACCGGAACAAAATGTTACCCACCTGATTGAAAGTGTACCAGATAGGCTCAGAGAGTGCATACAGAGTAGAGGAGGCCCCAGTCGCTACTAAGCATAACATCGCTGAAGCAATAGTCACAAAAATAGTGATACCTCAACTGTGGCATCTTTAGTTTCTATGAGCAACTTAACCTTTGAGTACTGCACTTAAATATCTCTAAAAAAACAATTATAATAAAAAATCTGTAACTTATAGCCGTTTACTTTCTATTGTATCGCTTTGATATTAAATGACGGCAACAGATTTTTAGTAATTGAGATATATATGACTATAGGTGATGTTTAATTTACTTATTTTTAATTAAAAAAAAAAAATTTTTTTTTGTCTGTTTTTGAGCAAATTAACAACACAACATTGATTATGTTTAAACAACTTGTTAATCCCCAGCCGTAACACATCTGTTCTTAAACCCAATAAACATTAATACTTTTTGTTATCAACGCAAATACGTATTTTGTTTTGAATAGTCTAGAAACGTTTTAAAATAACTGTTAGACAAGGACAGTGTTCAAATAAGTGGCGGGCTTCCATTAAACACTTATTGTGAAACTGACATCTAACTATATTGAGTCTATGAGCCAACATTATGGTTGCCATATACAACACCTTCACCCTTATTAAAAAATAATTTAAACAAACACTAACTTAATACATAGCAACATTTCGATCATACCAAATGATCTAACTTTCTAACCTATTACAATAGCAACATTTTAATTAAACACATAAATTGAAAATAATATATTGTTAATCAAACTCCAAAAGATATCTTTTAGGAGGCTTACGAATTCTTACTGCCCTTTGATGTTCCACCGGTACCTCAGCTGAGACTCGCACATCACTGTCGCAAGGATTGGATGTCGTTGCCTGCAGGCCGTCTACTGTCATGGCCGCCGTACTTGACTCAATTACATTTCCCGTTTTAAGCATCATTTACCACCACTGATAGTCTCACTCAACTTCTCTTCGTTTATTTCAGGAAAAACAAGTGAGCTTCGTGACTTCCTAGTCATATTATTACTAGGTGAATGGCATGCCGTCTCGGCCTCGGTTCCAAAACAGATCGAATATTATAATCAGTCCTACCTAATTGCTCTAAGACTTGTCCCGGTAGCCATTTGTCTGAACCACGATAGTCCCTATACCACACATTTTCCCCCACTGCGACCTGACGATGTGCACCTTCCGGTGTTTTTTGTCTAGTGCGTAAGTTTCTTCCTTGCATAAATTTTGCCGGACTTTCCCCTATCGTGTGATGTTCAGTATTCCTGTAGGTTAAAAGGAACCTGCACAAAGCTGTATCTGGATCTAATTTTTGCTTAAGTGATTTTTTAATTACCCGCTTACATATTTTCACCGCACTCTCTGCTGCGCCATTAGAGGCAGGATGGTATGGCGCGGAGAACATTTGCTCAATAACATTACTTACTTTGTTTTTTTTTTAATTCAACGCTAGTAAACGGTGGACCATTATCGCTCACTACTTGTCTCGGCAGACCAAAACCTAGCCCAAATATCCCTGAGAACCGTTATAACCGCTTGTGCCGTAGTGCGCTTCATTTGAATAGCCTCAATCCACTTGGAACAAGCATCAACAATGATTAAATAGGTTAGTCCTGCCACTGGTCCTAAAAAGTCGATGTTTAGACGACCAAGGCCGACTTGGCCACGGCCATGGGTGTCGCGCATCCGCCACCGCGGCACACACCGTGCACGCCCTACACACTGCCTCTACAGCTTCATCAATCCTTGGCCACCAAACATAACTTCTTGCTAAGGCTTTTGTCTTAACAATTCCCATGTGTGGCTCACAACCCGGTGACCCCACAAAATGCATCCTAGCTCCGTATAAAGTTCATTTTTGCGATTAACATAAGGTTTAAGCTCCTTAATTTCTACTTCCCGCGGCCAACCGACATTAATATAACTAATAACTCGTCTTAATAAAACATCGGAAGACGTCTCCTTCTTTAGAACATTGTAATCTAAAAGGAGTGCTTCAGTGGCGAAATGTAAGTATGTTTGTTCTGGCAAGTCATCATCTGTGGTACTGGTATCTTTATTTGATTTTATCAATCGTGGTAGAGCATCGGCCACATTTTGGTCTGTTTTTACGTACTCTATGTCAAAGTTATATGCCGATAACTTGATCGCCCATCTTTGTAACCTACTAGCTGCTGTACTTGGAATACCAGTCTCAGATCCAAAAATACTCGGGGTCGCATGTTGAAGAGCCTCCACGTGGCGCACCCTGGGCAACGTCAGCTCCAACTGTCTGGCAGATCTTGCTAAGAGCCGAGGAGCGGGCTCCAGGGAGGTGCCACTAGTAAGGGCGCAGCAGGAGCAAGGCCAGCCCGTGTCAGCCGAGGACCGGGTTCTGACCCTGGTGCGGCAGGAGCTGGCTTTCTTTCGGAGTCGGTTTTCTGCTCTGGAGGCCATTGTCCTGCGCCCCCCTCTAGCGGCGAGCCAGCCGGTTTCGGGCCAGCGAAAGGCTGCCTCTTATGCAGCCACCGCGGCCAAACTAGGGTCCTTAGGGCAGACCCAAAGTGGGGCCGTGGCGGAACCCACGGGCCCGCCCCTGGCGAAATCGGCGTCTGCGCAGACGCCAAGGGCCCAAGCCCTGACGGCAAGACGACCGCCCCCGCCCTCCAAACCGCCTTCTAAATCTCCTCCGACCGACGCCGAATGGCACATAGTCGGGGAGAAGGGGAAGGCGGGTAAGGCAGCAAGGGCGGCCAGAAGAAGGCAGAGGCGGCAGCGGCGCAAAGAGCGAAGCGTCGCAGCTAGGCTCCGTGCCCCAAAGTCCGCAGCTGTAGTGATCACACTACAGCCGGAAGCGGAGAAGAAGGGCACGACCTACCGCGAGGTGCTCGCCAAGGCGAAGGCGGCGGTAAACCTCGGGGAGCTCGGTGTCACCAATGGCCTCCGGCTAAGGGTCACTGCGACTGGGGCCCGGATGCTGGAGGTTCCCGGTGCGGCCAGCGGCCCGACCGCGGACGCTTTGGCTGAAAAGCTAAAGGAGTGCCTGAATGCGGACGAGGCCCGAGTGTCCAGGCCAACGAAGTGCGCTGACATGCGCATTCTAGGCCTGGACGACTCCGTGACGGAAGAAGAGGTGGTGGCTGCCGTCGTTAGGATTGGTGGGTGCAAGTTAGGGCAGGCACCATTCGTCCTGACTTCACGGGGATGCGAGCTATAACGGTGAGCCGCCCCGTGACGGCGGCCCTAAAAATTACCGGGGAGGGCCGAAGGCTCCTGGTGGGCTGGGTCTCCGCGCAGGTCAAACTGCTGGAACCCAGACTGCTGAGGTGCTTCCGCTGCCAAGTGGGCAACCACGTGGGAGTGCAATGCTCTTCGGAGGTGGACCGCAGCGGTCACTGCTTCCGCTGTGGTCAGCCCGGTCACAAGGCCGGCTCGTGCAATTGAGGAGTGGTTGGAGAGGCGCCACGGCGTCCTCACCTTCCGCCTGACACATGTCCTCACCGGACACGGTTGTTTCGGGAGGTTCCTGTTTTGCATAAGGCGGGAGGAAACGCCCGGGTGTCACCATTGTGTGGATCGCCCGGAGGACGCGGTGGAACATACGGTGGAGGTATGCCCAGCTTGGGCGGAGCACCGCAGTGTCCTCGCGGAGGCGATTGGCGGCGGCGATCTCTCGCGTCCGGCCCTGGTCCAGGCCATGGTATGGAGCGAGAGGGAATGGAAAGCCGTCACCTCCTACTGCGAAGCAGTAATGCTCGCGAAGGAGGAGGCGGAGTGGGTGAGGGAGAGAGCATTGCGCCCTCACGCCCCCACTAGCCGCCGCAGGGAAGCCCTGGGCGTCGGGAGTCGCCTGCAGATCGGCCCGGCCACCGTAGGTGCGGGCTTGCGGATGGCGAGCAATGGGTAGCTCGGCGTCCGGTAAGGACCAGGCCCGGGTCGACGGCGCATTGTGGACGCGCGCCTCAAAGAGATCTCAGCACAAAGTGACGGGGTCCGATAGGGCCGATGCCTCAGGGTCGCGGGTTATTCCACAGAGAAAACCGTGGCCCTGGCACAGGCAACTGAAGGAACACAGGTGGGTTTTAGTCAGTAAAAGTCTGACCCGCCCTCCCGCTCCACCCAGAGCGGGAGAAGTCATTTGATGATTTCCCACTCAAAAAAAAAAAAGTCCAAAAATACTCACTAATGGTTCATGATCGGTGCGAAGAGTAAATTTTCTTCCGTACAAATATTGGTGAAATTTACCAACCGCAAAAATAATAGCCAGAGCTTCTTTGGAACCCTGCTTGTCCTGCTAGATTTTTCGCGTGCTTTTGACTCTTTTAATACTTCGCTTCTGCTATCCAAGCTGTCTTACTATGGGTGTGATGTGGAAACAGTAAAATGGTTTGAGAGTTACCTGAGAAATCGTTCACAGTTTGCCCAGGTGACATGCGACAGTAACGGAAATACCATGTCCTCTGGGCCGAAGCGCGTGGACAGGGGCGTACCGCAGGGATCGATCCTAGGCCCACTTCTCTTCATCCTTTACAGTGCTGACATCACCAACTTTCTGATCAATGCCAAGTTCCACCTCTATGCTGACGATCTGCAGTTATACCTTTCCTTCCGCTCTCAGGATACTGCTGAAACTGTAAAAAGAATAAATGACGATTTGGAAAGGATCTCTGCTTGGTCCAGAAGAAACTCCTTGTTCCTGAACCCTAGCAAATCCAAGTATATTGTAATGGGATCTAGGGATTACCTGAACAAAATGCTTGCTTGCAACATAGATCTCGAGATTGATGGTTGTAGTGTGGAAAGGGTTCTGGAAGCCCGTAATCTGGGGGTAGTATTTGACGGGCAGCTTAATTTTGAAACTCATATCATGGAGGCTGTGCGCAACTGCTTCTACCGACTCAAGCTCTTATATCGTGTCCGTCCCTACATAAGTGTGGATATGCGTGTTATGCTGTGTGAGTCACCTGTACTATCTAAGCTGAACTATGCTGACACTGTGTATGGGGCGTGCATTCTCGGTAGAAGCGAAAAATTTATCCAGCGGGTGCAGAATGCTTGTGCAAGATTCTGCTACAATGTCCCACCGCGTTCCCACATCACTCCATTCTTGAATGAGGGTAATTTGATGAGAATGTCAGCACGTAGACAGCTTCACTTGGTTACCCTACTCTTTGGCACTATTCTCACAAAGAAACCGGACTATTTATATAAGAAACTGTCTTGGTCGTGCGATGTTAACAAGATTAAAACTAGAGCATCTTCGTACCTCATGTTAGCCTCATCGCACAGAACTGCTGCATTTCGTGGTTGTTTCAAGTTCGCTGCCTCTCGTTGCTGGAACGACTTGCCACCTCCTTTTCGTGCTATAAAGACAGTTGGTACATTCAGAATCAAATTTAAACAGCACCTATTACAGCTTCAAAAAGATACCACACTTTGAACTTACCTTTGATCTACACGCAACTGGCAATAGAGGCAAGCGATTGGCAGCGATTATTCGCTGAACAGTACAGGCGCAGCAGTTGTTTCGCATTTTGTTTTATATTTTTCGTTGATTGTCACTTGTGAAAATTGGAATTCTGCCACTCATAACATTGGTTTTATCCTTATTACTCCAAATGTAGTTGACTACTATAGAACACTTTTGTTTGTATTAATCACTATAATTATTGTAGCTTTATTTATTTAGCATTGTGTTTAAACAGCCGTAATGTTTTTAATTTTGTTTACCGTAGTTTCGGCGCCTGCGTCTCTGTTCTACTTGCTTGTCACTTAGATACCATAGTGTCATGGAGCACTCTAGCCATAGAGTACCACAGACACTTGTGGCATAGACAAGTGGTTGATGTTACGTCGGGTGCTGACAAGCGGATAAAGTTATAAATATTTTATGTAGTTTATTATTTAAATATTTTATATAATTTGCACTTATTCATTTGCATTTATATTAATTATGTATTATTTGATCGATTAAATATTTCTGTATCTGTTCGTGACGTCACAGTGGGCCCTATCAGAATACCAACGCTGTGACCCTAATTGTAAGTGTTACAGCATTATGCTGAGATAGGGGCCTTTTAGCCTCGTACAGGACTTTGTTTTTTTATTTTTTATTTTGGTGTTATTAATTTTTATGTTTTTATGAGTATGTTTACTTCAGTTTGTGATACTGCGTATCACACAACGTACTGTATATTGTGTATTCCTGTGCGAGTCCTAATAAATAGTTTTCTTGCTTTCTTTCTTTCTTTGTGAATCTGGCTGTAATGCTTCTCAGCAGAGGTGAGAGCCCGCGACGCATATGCTACTAATCGTTCATCCCCTCCGTGTTGAGTACGCTGCGCGAGCACGGCGCCCAGGCCGTGTCCGCTAGTATCACAAGTCAACATTGTCTCTAATGACATATCATAAGTGTAGCACATCCGCACTGCATAACAACTTTTTAACTTGGTTAAACGCTAAGATATGTTTTCTAGTCCACTTGAAATATTTGCCTTTTTAAGCAAATCGTAAAGGACGCTTAAATATGTGCTCAATTTTTTTATAAATTTTCCGTAAATAATTCCCATACCTAAGAAAGGGTTTAGTTCAGTAACATTATTTGGATGCGGCATAGAAAGAATAGGTTTAATTTTATCCGCATTATAACCTTCACTCCGTCTTTGCTTACAATGTAACCTAAGTATCATACTTCATGCGTCAAACATTCACATTTTTCTCGCTTAATTTTTAACCCGTTCGACTCCAAAATGTCGAACACTTTGTCAACAGTTTGTAAATGGGTTTTTATATCTTTAGTTTTTATTAAAATATCGTCCTAAAATACGACTACATTTGGCACATTTTTTGAAAACATTTATCCTAAATCTCTGAAAAATACCGGAACTGAAGCCAACCAAAACACTAGACGATTATATTTAAATAATCCACGATGAGTATTAATTGTTGTATAGTTTCTAGAGTCTTTACAAAGTTCTAATTGATTGTAAGCTTGTGATAAGTCAAATTTTGTAAACCAAACATTTCCACAAATGTAACTAATGTCGTCAATATTTGGAACCGGGTACCTATCGATCATCAAAGCACGATTAAGTGTTACCTTATAATCGGCACATATTCTTATGCCACCATCTGCTTTACGGGCTATAACTAGAGGATTGGCCCAGTCAGAGTGGTCAACAGGCTCGATGACATTCGCGCGCAGCATAGCGTCCAGCTCTGCATCAACTTTGCCTCGCAGCGCATACGGTAATGGGCGAGCACGACAGAATACATATTTTTGTGACGAACTTCCGTTTCTACATAACCAAGTGGCTTAATTCTAGACCCATCATAAAAACTTAAATTTATTCGACAAGGTTTTCTGACAAGGTCCTTAAAATATTTACTATACGTATTTTTACTAATACAAGATAAAGGCGCACCAGTATCTGCTTCCATTTCTAATATGCAATTATTAACTAATAGTGTAATACGCACCGCCTTATACTTAGACAGTCATTTGATACATAAGTTCATTCAAGTCTTCATCATTGACATCATCATCACTAGAAGATAATATTGAGCAGTTACTGTCTGCTTCTTGTACCCAATATGTACCAGGTTTCTGTCCAGTAACGCGCTTGCGGACTGCAGCACCGCGTGCCCCTCGACCACCGCGACGACCGCGCTCACCGCGTGACGTCGCATTCCGATGATCGTCTTCTGTTTTTGAGGCGTCTGTTGACTGTTTCAGCCGGACAGCCTCAGAATGTGACCGTATTGAACACATTCGCCTCAAGTGCCCAATTTTGTGACACACACTACATTATTTTTTTAATATCTGCAGTCCCATTTCCCATGGTTTGTACTCCCGCAAGATGTACATGACTTCACTATCAATTTGTTTATGCCTCCGCTTCCCTCTACCGCGTTCACCTCGCTTCCGTTAAATTCTACTGCGCAAGCATCTCTTTCCGCCGCCTCAAGAGTTGTGGCCAAAGTAACCGCTTTTGAGTAACTAAGATACCCTTCCGCAAATAACCGCTGCCTTGTGAATTCGCTTTTTAAGCCGCAAACAAATTAATCTCTTAAATTCTAAACTTGATAAAAGCTCATAAGTTGCTTCACCCATTAGCGAAATAGGCGTTGGTAGCTTCACATCGTCACCAATTTTATTAGCTACGAAATACATCTCAATCCGTTCAATATACGCCAACCAGTTGTCGGCTTGCACATTATACTCGCCTATTTTACCAATGGACATTATTATAATGTACAAACAATATCACTAAACAAGATTTTCCAATTTTCCTCGTCGCCAATGTTCAAATAAGAGGCGGGCTTCCATTAAACTTTTATTGTGAAACTGACATCTAATTATATGGAGTCTATGATCCAACATTATGGTTGCTGCATGGTTGCTTATGGTTGCTTGCATTATGGTAGAAGTGATGTTTGTGTTTGTTTGTGTGTTTGGCATCTCGCAGGTCAACCTATGAGGTTGTCGTCTGCTTAAGCGGACTTGCCTGTGGATTCCCTAATAAATTAAGGCCTCCAGCCAGGACTTAAACTTATATACTAACTAAAACTAAGCGACAACGCTAAGGGCACCCCCTGTGGGGTCCGAACCTCGGCTTAGGGCGTCGCTGGAAGAGGGCAGCAAATGACTAGGTGGATCAGGATTGATATTATTTAGGGACGAATTTAAAGCTACAGGCTCAGCGTCGCGGGCTGGCTCGAGCAAGGGTCGGGAGGGGCATGGATTTGGGCGTCGCGGCGGGCCTCGGCGGCGAGGACCGTAGGACGTCGATCGGGTTTTGGGCTTATGTAGCGTGCTGGTGGCCTTACTACTCTCCTGGAGGAGGGTAGTGGCGTCGTCAGGGGCGATTAAAGTATGCCTTGGTCGGCGAATACTACTAATGCGAGAGGGAGTGTAGCGGGCGGCCGCTGTAATCAGGGGGTTAGAATGTTTGATGCCGCAGTCGAAGAAACGCTTAGATAAGCGTTTCATGAACTGTTTTATGGTTGGCATTTTAAGGTCGACGTGAAGATCTATGTTTCGGACATAGTGAGGGGCACCCGTAAGCCTTCTGAGGAAACGGTTTTGGAGGGTCTGCATCTTATGGAGATGACGTGGGTGAGCGTGCGCAAATACAACGCAGGCATAGGTCATGATGGGACGGATGACTGCGGTGTAAATGCGGAGCTTGCATTTATGGGACAGTTTACTACGGGCTGTCAGTACGAAGTGGAGCCTGCTAAGAGCGAAGGAGGCGCGCGCGCGAACCGCCTTAATATGAGCCTTAAAGGTAAGGTTTTCATCGAGGAGGTAGAAGTGATGTCACGACTGTGCAACTTTATACTAGCGCCATACATTGTCCGTACCGCGCTACCAGGACGGGAATAATTCCCCCCAAATACTTTTAAAACGTGTATCTTCTTCATATTTCCATCGATTTTATGCCTTCTTTGAAATCACATTACTTTTTCGAAAATTGTTCAATACTGGTCATTATCCCTATTATAAATAAAAACATTCTACAAAAAAAAAAAAAAACATGAAATTCTCTTTCTTTTTCAAGACTACCGTCAAAACTCACAACTTAGGTACAGTGGCGGTAAACTACTAAAGCATAGTCACTTGTTGTTGTTTTTAGTATTTCCCAACTATTCTCGCCAAGATTTTCATATCTAACTTGTACAGTAACAGTAAAATAAAACAGCTGGATCAACTCGACACTATCCTGACTTTACGACCTCGTTTCAACGCTCCGTCTGAAGAGAGCGCATTTCCTCGCATGTTAAAAGTAATAGGTAATTCAGCGCACTTCGCTGTCTAATGAGTCGCTGGGAACTGTTTCAGTCTGCTTGCGTTGATTACACGATTAAGGCCCCATTGACGGCCTCGAGCGATGCGACTTGCGGCGCGACTCGCGTATAGCGATACGCCCTCGCCACCTGTTTCCGTCCGTGACTCACGCAAGTTGTGTCGCAGTGACTTGTGGCATGCTTTAAGCAACTTCATTATTTTTGTTTTCCGCAGACGCTGTTGCAAGACGCGTGTCGCTTGAGCGTGTTGGTTATGGCCAAGGGGTAAGGGTGAAATTGGACGGTCGACATGACACGACTTGAAGTGTTTGTCGTATCTGTGACTTGGTCACGATTTCGACTAACGAAGCGATTGTGGTTTTACAGCTCCGGCCACACTGTGGCGAAACCCGCGAGGGACGCTTGATCCGACTGCGTGATTATTTGCGACGGTATTGAAACTTACAAACAAGTTAGTAGACGAAATCGGGGAGAGCGAATTATTTTCGCATTCTGCGCGTGATTCGCCCTCTTTGCCAGAGCTCAAGTGGTATTTTTCGTTCAAATACATGTGTTTTTGATTTTTTCAAGTTATAAGGATATTAAAAAATCTAAGTAGGTGTATTTAATATGCAAAAGAAATAAGGGGATAGTTTCATAAAATACCAGATTGACAAGTACAACATAAATCAAAAATTGCCAAAAAAACCTAGAAATTGAATCCACCAGCACACGTTAATATCAGTCTTATACTCGTCAACCACTCGGGACTGTGAAACTGAATCGTCTTAAAGTATGTCATCTGCTTGAAACCTTAGCGCCCCAGTAACGATTGCCACAATTTTATGAGGCACTCGTAAAGTTGCCATGATGCTGTATTTGTGACTCTTAACATCTCGAACACGGAAGAAAGCGCCGTTTCCATATCAAATCAACATAATTGAAGTGCTTGGACATTCGCTTTAATTTTGCGAGTGTGTTATATTAGGATTTTATTTCTTCAGTCATTTTTAAGAGGGATAGGTTGTAGTTTTATGCTGGGCTTTTATATTGTCGAAAACTTTTTTCTGGTACCACTCAGCCATCAGCGAACACGTTTAAAAGTATTTTGCATCTAGTGTAGACAACTGCAGCACTAAAATATGTCTTATCAGCCTCAGACGCAAATTTTAAATGTTGCATGCATTTTTACTTTTACCTACAGCCTCAAACTTAAACACAAAGTCACAACCCAATCTTTGGCTGCACATAATATAGACCTGTATTACTTACTTCATTTCAGACAAACATGAACAGTCATACTCCCAAAACAACAAAAAAGGATGAATTTCTAATTCACTTTTTCCCCTCAAACACATTCCTAGTTGTGTATTGTGTGGTACATAAGTCACCCAACATTCTCGTCAAGTAATGTATTAGCTCTTCCACATTATTACTTCCTTGACGCGCCTGGCCTGGATTATGTCTTTGTACCACGTTATTAACTAAATGAGTGTTTGGTGAAGCTGGGTTATAAGCAGCTAAGAAGATTATAGCATTGTTATGGTGCGTAAGACGTCATTATGCGGCGTAAATAAAAAAGACCACGGTATATTCATGTCACAGCGCTTGCATTCTCTAAAATAGTAGGCAGAAAGAAGTGTGGTGCAAAACAAACTCATACTGGGAGCTTGTCATGTTTTCAGGCCATGTAGGTAATAGAGGGCGAAACTGTTGCCATTCCCGGTCTCTAACCCAGACTCTCGTGCTGAGAAGAACCCACATTGCCCAGAGGGTTTCACCTTAAAATAACGAAAAAACGTTGAATCTATCATAAGTAGCAATACTTACTTTGAAGAACCTTCTATTTTGGTTATCCTTAGGCTTATGAAAATTCAGTTCTGAAAATAAAGCGAATAAACCTTATCTTGAAAATAAGTTTGAATAACCATGGCGACTAGTTTATAATGGCAGTTATGTAATTAAATACTTTTACTTAAGTCCGGTCTCAAGTTCCGAATAGGTTTAATATTACGTTCCAAAACGCCTACTAAACACTTATTTATAGTGTTTCGTGGTCTGTAGCTATTTACTTAATACAATAGACAGTTTCTTTTGGCTGTTATAGAGACCATACAAATGTAATGTAATGAAACAATTGATTTAGCTGATCTAAAACATACCTTTTAGTATGGGACATTAACCAAAGGGATTCCCCGCAAAGAGTCAAGGAAACGAGCTGGGTATTTGTTTCTCAGAAGTTGAATTTGTGGAACTTGACAAAAATGGAGCTGTACCTTTGATATTCGCTCTTTTATTTAAAAAAAAAACTCAATTCACAAAATTGATGTCTAAACTGTTCAGATATCTTGTGACAAGATTTTGGTGGAAAAGTAGAAAAAGTTAGATTGGGTAATGCCAGCTTACAATATAACTTGGATTAGGGTCATGAATAACTTAAGTTACTCGTAAAAACTTGGGAAGGTACATAAGTTGGATTAAATGTATGTAACCTTTTTACTTAAAAATGTCTACAAATCTAGGGTGGTGCTCTCTTATTTTTGTGATGAATATTAAATGTAGGATAGATATTGTAAAGATGGGACGTCCTGTGTAAAAAATATTGCTTTGGCAAAATAATTGCAAGAAAAAATCGGCTATGCTGTAATTTGCAACGCACGATGGGCAAACGTGATAATCAAGGCTTGTTTCTGAAGAGACCCAATCTCTGAGGATTATACGTCAGAAAGTAGAAATTATTATCCAAAACCTTTAATAAAGAATGTCATCAGAAACGATATTACCTTGACAACCACCACATGTAACGTACATACATTACTCTACAAGACGTATGTAAAACAGCTTTTATTTATATAAAAAAAGCAATCTACAGACGGATAACCTTATCAGTAAAATCTTATTAGCACAGACGAAAAGCTTCCGTAATCTCGTTTTGTAATAAATCAATAAGGAAAAGATATTCGTACGCTATTCACAACCTACAGGAATCATATAATAATAATCTAATAAGATTGATTTAGAGTCCACACTTAATAAGTATTTTAATAAAAACCCAGTTTTACCAGTACGATTACTAGATAATAAGTGAAAAACTACATATGTATAAGATTTCTTGCATGCCACTAGGCTAGAATTTCAAAATTTTAAAGAATTATGCCCGGGTTACACGAGGCCAGGACATTACTTGCTTGCAATCCTAGATTCAGAAACTACGCTCGTGTAACCCGGGAATAATTCTTTAATTTTTGAAATTCTAGCCCAGTGCAAGTCTCGTAGCTAGCCTTCCTCTACAAACGGAGTCTGCCACATACGTAACTCTTCTTCATCGTCTTGATTTACTACCTACCTCAGGCCGGATTTATAACGACTTCCAACGAGTTTAGCTTTATACACTAGTGGGAAATCAGACGTAGAACGTGTGAAATGTTACTTTTTAGATGTAAAAACAGCAACAGTGTGAAATAAGCACTCTCAACAGTATTTTTAATTGAACAACTATTTCATTTTACAAATACTTTCTGATGGACGCTAGTGATGACGCCAAACACGTAGCCGAATTCCATTTAGATTGCCATCGACACGCTAAGAAGAAGAATAATTACTTAGAAAGGTTGGCGATCTAAATGGATGATTAACCTAATTTTAGTAAAATAGGTTTCTAGGTGTTATTAAAAACAATGAATGAGCTAAAAACGTTTGCTTGTACATTTATGAAAACAATAAATATAAATATCTTGGTACAAAACTGGTACAAAAAAAAATCCTGACCTACAAAACTTTCTCTCACTCCACAATATCCTTGCGCTGCTTCCTGTAAACTAAAAGAAGTTATAACCATAAAGCGAATGAATCGCAAGCAATGCGACTTCCATTCCACAGTCCGCTCGTGAAGTTCACATAAAATTGTTCTTTCCACGAATGGCAGTTTTCAGAAATTCCAAGTTAGAAGCGAATTTATTTTAACAGAAAGAACTTCAGGATCTAGGTGGCAAGACAACGTTTCTGTAGTAATTTTATGGGGAGTTCGGTGAGCTCAGTAAACTGGTAGTTTGTTGAGCTCAGCTCAATGTTTGTGGTGCTAACGGGTAATGAGTTGCGAACTCAGCAAATAATACTTTGATGCAGGTGTTTTCGCATTAATTTATGCAAAGTTATTATGAAGTTGTGGAATTGATATTAATTGGAACTAATGGAACTTGCAAGTATTCAGTATACTCAGTAATATACTAAATGTTAACAAAATCAGAGAAAGTGCTAACGGCACGATAGCACAAGGATGGCAATGCAACAGATATATTTAAACAAAACCATTATAATATGTATTTATTCACCAGAACGTTCACAATCGCGACATAAAGATGAAAGCGTGTATGTGACACACTCGTAAAGAAATCCACATAACAACATGGTTTGCCTGAGGTGACAACAAAATGCATCCACATATTTAAAGTTTGTATTTAATATTTTTATTTTGCAACATCGATTTAAAGTCCTAGGAGTATTTCTGGATTCGTGGACTAGCCCAAAATGTTGGAGGCCGAAGGGAACAATTAGATAAATCGTAACCCACTTATTTGAATTGTGTTCCATTTATTTAACTCTTGCCTAAATAAATGGGTGACCCCATAAAGAAAAATTACGGGATACTACTCCGCGTTTTAGGGTTTCGTGCCCAAAAAGCTTTTCTGTTTTCAGTCCATTTGTCTGTAACTCTGTACCTTTGATAAAAGCCAATTATGATAGATTCCTGAGATGGTATGTGGAACGATTAGCCACAGAACATTTGCCGTCATCTGAACGATGACTGAATGCAGAAGTAGGTACTGTGTATACTCAAATGCTAAAAAATACTTTTTTGATTGCCCAGTCTTCATACTCAACCAACACCTTTTTAGTTTACTTACCATTACCTCGCATAAAACTTTGCTTACTTGTTCATTTCCGTTCATCTATCAGCGAGATTCTACGAAAAACAATATTAACTCCGATATTGCGCACGCCTTAGGAGCTATCATAATCAAGGTTTTCGGACCGTCTGGGTCCGAAAACACCATAATCAGTTTATATAATCAGAAGATTAAGTAAAATGGGTCCAGTACCCTCGAAAGTTGATAAGGATCAGGCCGGCACGCGAGGATTGAAAGCTATCGCCCATCATTTTTGTAAGGCACCGGCTCAGCAGGTTCGCGTTTTAGGGTTTCGTGGCTATTGATCTTTATAAGCGCTGAGCGATCCACTTACTGTTTTATGTTGAGTAAGGTAACGAATATCTTGGCCATCCCTTGCAACCCGCAAGGGTTATATATACTTGAGTGTTTCAAACTGTCCTATGCAAGAATAATATAAAGCAAATAATTGTGCTGAGGGTTTTCCTACAATATTATATTTCTTTAGACATATTTTTGGCTATTGCCCTTAGATATCCACTCACCAAGTTCGAAATGCAAAATATCCTCATTAAATTCTTAAAATGCTTTTATTTTCGCACATGCAACACGTGTCTTTGATATAAAGTTAAAGCGGCAGAGCAAATAGTGATTGATCACCCGAATCCCGGCAGTATGCTTACCGCCTGTAATTTCCGCCACTGCACTGATTGATGTGCTCAGCCCTTGCAAATAGGGTCTTCATCTGCCGAACTGCTAAACGTGGCTATGTCGAATTCGATTATGTTGGAAGAAAGTAGATAGGTACAGCTTCAAAAAGCTTCTAAGTGTGCGTATTATTATTTACCTAAGTACTTATACAAACATAAAGTTGGTACGATATATTGTAGTTCAAAAACCACTGAATTTTTTTAAACAAAACTGGGCCGAAATTATTCAGACAATTCTCACGAGCAATGTCACTGCCGCATCTAGATAAAACCTTCCTAGAAAAAAATAAACTATTTTATCATCCAGTCTCGATCAAGAAACTATGTTGTTTTATGAGGGAATTGAAAGCTTCCTGAACGGCGTCCCTCGACGTACACTGCATACAGACTAGTAAACGCCGTCAGAAACCCATGAAATTCCCTGTTTTATCTCATACAACTGGAAAAAACAAATGGATTTAGCAAAGAAAAATGTTCTACCCGGAGTACTTACGTGACTTTTCCCTATTCATTGCAGAGAGTTTTTTGATGGATTCAAAGTTAGAGTCGTCAAGTGTCAGTTCGTTTGAGAAATGCTCTTTAATGCTGAACACGTCTCCGCTCGCCAAACTAATGGCTTATTACAAAGTTTTGGAGGAAATGAGAGAAAATATTTGTGTTGTTTTATATTTTTATTGTGACACAGGATTGTTTTTGTTGATTGGTTGTCGTGAATTTTTATATTTAGCGTTGATGTCATTCTTGTTCCATTTTTTAAACCAGATTCAATGGCCTGCTGAGATTGGTTTTGGAAAAGCAAATTACACTAGCGGTCAAATAATACGAGTCAATGATGATGAAACTACAAATTTCGTATGAAATAAAACCTTAATTGATATATAAAAGTAAAAAACCTCGAATTTGATAACAAATTCAATTCGTGGTTACGAGTACTACTGCTACGTTACTTTTGCTCGTTATCTCACTTTTCATTTCAACCTGTCAAAATTATCATTGTTGAATTACTGTCAGAAGTCAGCGAATTACTGCAAGAACCACAGGTGTGTCGCTTTCCACAGTCCAGCCAATCGTCCAACATTTCCGAGAAAATGGGCAGAACATAAGAAGACCAGGAACCGGCAGACCGAAATGTACTACGGCTGGAGAGGATCGATTTACTGTTACGACCATGCTCCGAACTCGGCACCTCACGGCAGTTGAAGAAACCAATCAACTTTGGGAGACCCGTGGAGACGACGTAAGCGAGCGGACTGTAAGGCGGCGGCTTCATCAAATGGCGGCCCCACAAATTACCCAAAACTTGAAATAAAACATCGGGAAGCAAGATTGCGTTATGCCCCGCAAACACGCACAATGGAAAAACGAAGAATGGGCTAGAGTAAAGTTTTCTGACGAATCCAGATTGATGCTGTATGAACGTGATGGGCGACGATGAGTCTAGCGACGACAAGAGAGACGTCATATTCCAGCTTGTTTTGAGGCAAAACTTCCGTTCGGCCGTGGATTTGTCATGGTTTGGGCTGGAAACTCTTCAGAGAGTCACACATAGCTGGTGCTGTTAGAAAATGGTACTCTAACTAGAGCAAGACATGTGGATGACATTCTTAATGAGCATATTGGCCCATATTTAATTAGTATGGGTGAAAATTAAATATTCATGCATGACAACACCAGGCTACATACAGATCAAATTGTAAATGAGTATATTCAAGACGTTGGCATCAATCGCATGGATTAGCCCGCGACAAATCTCGGACCTGAATCCAATTGAACATGATTGGGACGAGCTTGGGATGTATGGAAGAAATCGAAAGCCCCCCTTCGAGACCTGAAACATGCGTAAGTAGAAGAATGGACAAATATTCTGCAACATCGCTTAAGAAACTTAATAAACAGCTTGCCTTTTCGCCTGGCATGAGCCAATGGAGGAAATACAAAGTATTAATTTTGTTTTAAGTTCTTTTTTAAATGGAAAAAAATATTGATATTTTGTTTTATGTAATTTTGACAATTAAACTATTCTACTATACTTTCCATTTGGTGTTATTATTTTAACTGGTAAATTATCTTCAACATACAGTTTCACTCATGCAGCTAGCTCTATTTTATGCGTTATGTTATTTTAAGAGTAATTTCAGTTTTTCGTATACCCGTTTTTTTATTGGCAGTTCGCAAGTCAACCTACGAGGTTGTCGTCTGCTTGACTGACTTGCCTGTGGTTGCCCTAATAAATTAAGGCCTCCAGTCAGGACTTAATAAACTTAAAAAATAAGCAATTACACGCTAAGGGCACCCCCTCGGGGGTGCGGACCTCGGCTGAGGGCATCGCTGGAAGAGGGGAGCAAGGGACTAGCTGGATCAGGATTGGTGTTATTTAGGGTAGAATATAAAGCTATAGACTCAGCGGCGCGGGCTGGCTCAAGCAAGGGTCGGGTAGGGCGTGAGTTTGGGCGACGCGGCGGGCCTCGGCGGCGAGGACTGTAGGACGGCGATCGGGTTTTGGGCGTGTGTGGAGTGATGGTGGCCTTACTGCTCTCCTGGAGGAAGGTAGTGTCGTCGGGGGCGATTAAGGTATGCTTTGGTCGGCGATTACTGCTAATGCGGGATGGAGTATCGCGGGCGGCCGCTGAAATCACGGGATTTGGGTGTTTGATGCCACAGTCGAAGAAACGCTTAGATAAGCGTTTCATGAACTGGTGTTTATGGTGGGCATTTTAAGGTTGACGTGGAGATCTATATTACAGACATAGTAGGGGACCCGTGACCTTTCTGAGGAAACGGTTCTGTAGGGTCTGCATCTTATGGAGATGACGTGGGTGAGCGTGCTCAAATAGAACGCAGGCATAGGTCTTGATGGGACGGATGACTGCGGTATAGATGTTCAGTTTACATTTAAGTGACAGTTTGCTACAGGCTGTCAGTACAAAGTGGAGTCTACTAAGATCGAAGGAGGCGCGCCGCCGAACCGCCTTGATGTACTCCTATAAGATTCCTTCTGTAAGATTTTGGTCTAGGATCACGCCTAGGTATTGAGCTTGCTTCTCCCAAGGGATCGGCTTTCCAGACATAGCAATCGGGCTGGGAAGGGGGAGTGGGAGTCGACGACGTCTCGAGAAGGGAACCGCCTGACTTTTATCGGGGTTGACCTCGATTTTCCATTTCCGGAACGAAGCGCCTAAGACGTTTGCGGAGGTTTGGAGAGTACGAGTTATAGCGTTGGGACAGTTACCAGTATAGTAAACGGCAGTGTCGTCGGCGAAGAGAGCCAACAGAGCCTTTTTACTTTTAGGAATATCGCTGGTGAACAGCGTGAAGACAAGGGGAGATAGTACGGAACCCTGAGTGTCACCGGTGCGAACAGGGTGAGGGAAAGAGACTGCACCCTCGATGCGAAAGTGGAAGGTTTGATTCGACAAAAAGTCTCGTAAGATGAGCACGAGACGATCTGGCACACCGAGTTGGTAACGCTGGTTTAACAAGCCGTTGTGTGTGTGTGTCGAAGAATAGCACGCCCGTCGGCGCGTTTCACTGCAGACCAGCGCACAAGTGCTCTACAATACGGTGGACCTGGTGGATACCCGAGTTTTGGGTTCGAAAACCTAACTGCTCGTTGGGAATGAGGCTCTTTGCTTCGGTAGTTTTTGAGACGCTTATAAATAAGCCTCTCGTAGATTAAGGCGAGAACATTGAGTAAGCTATTGGGGCGGCAATTAGAGGGCTCAGACTTTGGCTTGCCTGGTTTTGGGATACCGATAGCGGTAGCTTCTTTCCACGCTTGTGGGAAGATGTTGTTGCTAAAGGCGCCATTGAAGATGGCGGTCAAAAGCATTAGTAGAGGGGCAGGAAGGAGTTTGTGTACCGTATTGGTAATACCGTCCGAACCGGGGGCTTTCCGTGCGTGGAGCCCTTTAATGATGTCGTACACTTCGTCCGGAGGGACTGGAGGCAGAGGATCATCGTGGTCTTCGACGGGTGGGAGAAAGGCTCTCCGTTCCACTTCAGCGTCGACCTTGTTCAGGTGAGTTGGTCTACTGGTTGAGATCTGGGAGAACATTAGGACATTCGGCTTTGTCGAGACTTTCGAAAGCAACGCTCTAGTCGAGGCGGATGAGAGGAGGCATAGAGACCTCTTTAGAGGAACACAATTTCCTCTGTCAGTGCCAGAACGCTTGATGAGTGGGCTCGAGTTCGCTGAGCATCTTGTTCCAGCCCTCAGGGCGAACCACCCCTTTGCGTTTCTTTACAGCATGCTGCAAATGGCGCATGTGGGCTTTGTTCTCGTCATAAGGGAAGGAGTCGTAGGCACGAATAGCGGCATTCTTCTCGGTTATCAAGACACGTACGTCAGCAGGTAGTTTCCAGCGATGGTCTTCCATCACCGGAAATTCCCGTGAACAATCTGTCAATACGGATTGAACGTGCTCTGTAAACGAGTTGATTGCGACCGTCGTGTCGGCGACTGACACTATGTGATCGGGGATGGTGTCCAAGTGAGGCAACGTGGTGGATTAAGCTTTCACCTACTTTCCTCCAGTCGGTTATCATCTGGGTTTGAGGGGGGCGGTTGGGATCGATCGGACCCGAGTAAGGGGTAAGATGGTGGGCGGTGGTCAGAGTTAAGCTCGTGGAACGTCTCTATCGATTGCAAACGGAGGTTTACATTCTTGCGCAGCCTACATCGAGTACATCGGGAAGCTGGTTGGGATTTCGGGGGAAATGGGTCGGGCTCATTGGAGCGATGACGTCAAAGTTAAGGGATTCGCCTAACTTGAAGACGATCCTACCTCTGGTAGAAGTCGTTCTACTATTTCATGCCGAGTGTTTGGCATGAAGATCCCCCGCCAAGATGACGAATCACTCATACCGAAGAGGGCAGAGAAGTCCTTTTGAAGCGAGATAGGATCCTCCGGACCATTGTCTGGTGGAGATGATGGTGATCGGTTGGTGAGCGGTCATGCCGAGCCGACAGACAGAGCTCTCCAGATGAGAGAGGAGAGAAGGTGGGTACAAAGATTATGCAGTACAAAGATTTTCTGTAGTAGTTTAGGGTGCTACCCTTGTGGTATCGAGTCCTGTTACTAGTTTATAGTTGGCAATGTTCGGGTTTCGGTGGTATGGCTTGAGGAAGGTTTCCTGTATGAGGAGGATGTCAAGTTGATGGTCGCGGAGGAAAGCGGCGATCTCATCGCGTTGACCTGAAACGCCATTGGTGTTGAAAAAGCCTAATTTAAGGGACCGGGGCAATTTAACCTTGTGTTATCCATTAATAGTTAATATTTAAAGGATTTCAAGACTTGCGCAATCTCGGGATATATACCCGTATTCTTTGTCCGGGAGTGTATATGTTTGGGGTTTTTACGGACTGTAGATCCTACGTTATATGCGTTATGTTACCACTTTACTTATTGCAGTCATACCTTTATACCTTTTTTTTCAAACTACCTTTTAGATCCTTTAGTTGTGATTTAAGGACCTTTTAGGACCTTTAGTTAGTTTAGTTTTGTTGTAAATAAAGGTCCTAAAAGGTAATTTACAACATTTATCTGGGTCTTTGTATTAACCCTAGATCACAAAAAAATTGTCTCACAGGCGACACGGCCCCCACGCATTCGCTGTTTAGGCATGTTCCCGGCATTCCTCCGCACCACCGCGCTAAGTACCCTCCTAATTCAGTGTTTTAGTGAACCGTGCGCATGCATTGCATCTGCACGTATTCTACACCCGGAGTTTTGACGAAGTCTCACGGACTAATGTTTAGTGATTACGTGTGTAAAGTGAGTCAAGGAAAGCTTTGCATATTTTTTGATATATTATCAGTATCAAAGATATATCATGCAAATTGAAAATGTCGTGGCTAGTACTTCTCAAGCACAGCCAAACCAAACGAAAATTTGGCGCAGTTTGCCCATATCAGAAGCACAGGATGACCAAAGTGTCATGCCTCTCTTGCAGGAAGGCCATTTGTTGCGAATATACCATTCCTGTCTGCTCAGACTGCCAGGATTACCATTTTTTATGTTTGTAATTGTTTTTAAGAAACCTATATATACTAAATCTTATGTTACCTACTTTTTTTAAATAAATAAATGTAATTTCGAGAAAAGATAATGAATATAATAAACTATTTGGTGAATGTGTAAATCGAAAATATGTTTATTGAGCTAGGGTTAAAGACAAGCACCTGATGGCTGTATTAATTTATAGCACTATAATTCTCCCTTTAAAACCAATAGTTCATTTATTTCAGAGGTATTTTTAAACCACTACAAACGAAGTATGTGGTCCAAATAAGATTAAAAATTTAACAATTGAATGAGCAAAGTAAGATTGATTGTAGCTACGAGGTAGCAACGTCAGTTGTGTTGTACAATAAAGTGGACAGTGAGTTACGACCTACGGCAGACTGCCTCGGCTAACGAACGGTAATCTTTACGAATCGTTCCGGCTGCGACGGCTACTATAAATTAAAAACTTGCATTTTATTTCTCTGAGCTTGTGATTAAGATATTGCAGAGGGGAAATGGTAATTAGGCTGAGGATTTAACATGTTGGAAATTCTCTGCATTTACGTAAAATGACTTTATACTCTTTCAGAATTATTTGACAGAGAGGAAGTTTTCAGTTTTTACAATTATACCACACACACATAACATGCGCCATTGCCTTTTTGTTTAACTGCTGGTCAATATAACAATGTGTCGGTTCCCAAACTACAATGTCGTGCATAATTTTACGTAAATACGTTTACAATTTAAAAAAAAAACTACCACCTTCTAAATTAATAATGGGAACAGGGGTTAACAATGTGGATTTTAACATGTTAATAAACTTTTCAGAGGCATCAGAATTGGATTGCCTGTGATGACGCTTCGAAAATGAGAGTACCTTCGATATTTGATTACTCATTCATCACATACATTTTATCGCTTGTGACGTATTTAGTGGGATATTTTCGGAATTGAAAGGACACGGACAAAGAAAAGCTTTTTGCGTAATAAATTATACGTTTATATATTGTTGTCATCTTGTCAAGTTATCGATATCGTTTTATATTATACTGAGAACTACAAACACGATTACCATACACAAAATGCATGTGCCTCATTACGGACGATAGTTTAATGTGACAACGTCCTAACAAAACATTGACGAAATATACTTTTAAGAATAAAATTGAATCATTTTTATTATTTTTTTATCTTACTATAACTATGCAAAATTATTTTTTCCATTTAAATTTAAAGAAGAGAAAACTTTTCATCAAACTTTTTATCTATCATCAATTATATGAATCACCCATTTTTTTGTCAATTGTAACGTATCCTATTACTACTGCACTCGCCGACCGATGCTACTTTTTTTAATAATAAAAGAAAAAAATACTTCTTACTGCGATCTACTTCGTAACGTTATACTTTTTCGTGCATGCAGCCGGCGTTCATCGATTTATAGACGTTGTCACGTCAAAATGTGGCAAAATTAGCCTTGAGGTAGGAAAAGTAAGACCATTTTTCATACCTGACTACAAAACCTACTTTTATTGTAAATTTAATAATAACCCTCCTTAATAATGATTCGGACAAAAGGTTTTCAATTAGCACTTTACTTGTTTCTAAGCAAAATTATCACAGACTGGAACAAAATTAAACCAACTAAAACATTGACCGAAAACCTTGTTTAGTTCCACCAGCACTGTACATTCATCCAGTATCACCTGTCACGGGATTTATCCTGTACATAAATCCCGTGACAGGTGTTAGCCATCCATCATGAACCAACCGGTTAGGGGAGATCAGGTAGTGTTCCGAAGATTAAACTAGCCTTCAGGTAGACCCACTGACGAAAACAATACAACAAGTACTCTCCAATTTGTTTGACAACAAATAATAAAAGAGAGGGTTTTGTTTTCTAACACTTGAATAACAAAGAAACCTTTGACTTTGAAGACTCATTGTATTTGATTTGTAGGCTTGCGTTTCAAACGGAAGTGGAACATTATTTTGATCCTGAAAATCATGATTCTTTGTCATTTGGTGGTTAGTAGAAAACACGAAAATTTTTCAGGATTCGATGACGAAATTACATTGTTTTCAAAAGATCGCATTCCCCTAATGGTTACCGAACTAAAAAGGCATTTCCTGGGTTAAGAGCAGTCCAATTTCCATCAATGGCATTGAGTGTAAGTAGCCGAGACACGTTACGGCTTATTGGCTGCTAATAAAATGGTTCCGAGCGCCTGTGAAAGGCTTTCACATGCTCGCATGAACATTCCGTTCCGTGACGGTGTTCACTGAAAATATTGCTCCAAGCGTCAATTGTGGGTAGTCGGAGATTCACCCGTAGCGACACCACTTGAGATTCAGTCTAGTTTCAATCTTCGCATCGAGCGGACGTGCGCCCGGTATGTAAAAATACTATCAAGGTTTAATTTCAAAGATACGATTTTAATTTCGCTCCAAGTTTTCTCGTCACGCCGCCGCTACAGAAGTAAAATACGGTTTGTTTATTACTCGCTGTTCGTAATCCGTTGGGGATATATTTCATCTTGGCTTGCAAGTTGTGCAAACTGCGGTCCCACTTTGATGTACCTACCAGACGAGATTGTTGAAGCTTGCGGTATGTGTTATATTCATACAAGTTATCTAGCGGCTACCGTCTTGAGAAGTTAAAATGGGTTCTGTTTGCAAATTTAGACAGACGAAATTTTTAATTATAGCCATGTGATAGGTACGAAGATTTTAAACAGTGAGCTTTGGAATTTGAAATGTTCACTTAGTGAAAATTTCACCAATGAAACTAAACGCGATCAGCACATCTGAATCGCGTTCAATAGCTGTCAGTGTCAATATTCCACCGAAAATAACACACTGACAGCTCTTAAACGTAGTTTATGTGCTGTGATAGTGTTCAGTTTCATTGGTGAAATTCGCCCTTGGTAATGTATATACATTACTGCTGTGAACTTTAGGAACGTTCTACTGATCTAGAAAATATTTATTGCACTTACAGTTTCTTAGATATAGATAGCAGATATAAGTACTTGGCACGAGTTCAGCCCACGGTTTTTGTCACTTTTTGCCCGAAGTGTCATTCGTTATCGGAATTTGCGAAGCTCCGACAAAGTTAGTTTCTCGCATAACATTATCAGGTAGACATTTTTGTTTACCAACTCAAACATTTCCTTGAGTGAAATTGATCGGTTTTTCTTCCAACCGTTCAATAACACATCTCATAATGAAGTAATTCATTACATCGCAGAAAATCATTTCTGTGAGAAAAGATGTTTTGCGATTTAATCAATTACTCTCTGAGTACGCTCTTTGCATAATTGGATGACCCTGGAGAATAGAGTATTTTCTCGTACACTTTGTTTCGAGCATTTGTCGGTTTTATGTGAAAAAAGAAATCTTTTAGGTAGGGAATTAATTATTTACTCGGTTCCAGCAAATGTTGGAATATTTAGCTACGTGTTTTATAATACTACTTTTGACGTTTTCTTCAGGGAAATAGAGTGAAAACTTTTTTTTTGCTTTTAAAAGGAGAATAACAACATAGCCGGTAATAAGCAGTCTTTACCCGTTGTGTGAAAGTAGCTTCCAAGGTAGGATAATTGGGGTGCCAACGTCCCCCGTTTTATGTAAACATAGATCCATTCGCTTATTAGTTGTTATGGGCGGTTGTGTAATGTAGTTTTAAGTACAGCTTTTGACCGTAAATACTGTTGTATGGTTAGGGGACATTTTTTTTTTTGGTAGGAGTGGGACATCCTCATGGCCGCCCATTGGGCAGTGCCGGACTCTTACCGGATATAAACACACTCCTGCCTAACATTTGAACCACATACATGAGTCCGTGCCATTGTTTGCATCGTACATTTTACAAATATTAATTTCCATCAAGTAGTTTATAAGTCTATATTTTATCCTTATATCTATATAACATCTACTCATCACATACCACGAATAACTCAATATTCTGTGTATAATGGGTTTCTTAATATCTCAGTTCGGACATTTTCATCGAACTTTATTATGCTACTGTTATCTAAGCATAATTTCGTTTACTTGTTCGATCTCATGCCTGCCAGGCAGTAGGCGGGCAGTCTGTCAGTATGTGAAGAACCGTTTCCAGTTTGTCAGGGTCACATATGCACGACGGGCTCTCCTTACACTTAAACCAGGTATTCTGAGAACCCACCGTGCCCTGTCAGTACTTGTGTCCGTGTGCCCGTCGGTTTCAGTTGCTTCACGTGTTTATAAGCTTGGCGTTCGGCAAAAATACCTTAGTAACTCCGGCTGTACCCTCGGATCTGTATCTTCTATTCTATTCTTCGAGCGTGTCCGCACGGATCTGCCGCTTGACGAATGAAATCGGTATTGGTCGTAATCAGGCCAAGTTTTTAGTTTTAGGTCGGCATTCTTCGCCAACTGGTCTGCTCTCTCTAAGTAGGGGTTCGAGGAGGAGGTTCCAAAGAATCGGGCCCCCTATCGATCCTTGCACACAACCTTTGTTGGTTTATCTTTTAACCTCCTCCCCCGCGTATCTTACTCTGACGCTCCTGTGTTCCAAGTAACTATCCACCACTCTTCTGACATTTACCGGACATTTAGCTTCCGCCAGCCTGGTTTTTATAGCCGGCCATCATGAGCTGTCAAATGCTCCCTCTATGTCCAACGAGATCATTACAATCAACTTTTTCTCGTTGAGTTTTCCTCGCATGTGCTCTTACAGGTCGTCTTTGGTGCTTTTTTGTGGCATAAACCCATACTGGCGTGTGCTGAGTCCGGGTATAATGTGCCATTTCACTCTGCCTATCAGCATTTTCTCCAGGTCTTTTCCCATCACTGGCAACAGTCCAATTGGCCTATATGATTAAGGAGCTGTATAGCTCTCCTTACCGGGTTACCACTGTGGCTTCCTTCCAGATCCTCGGGAAGTAGCCAGCTCTGGGCATTTGTATGCCAGTGATAGGAAGAGCTCCGGATCATGATTTACTGATTGCTTGCAGATGTCGGCCGTAAGTCCATCTGCTCCCGGGGCTTTTTTAGGGTGGAAGCTGCGCATAGCAGAATTTAGAGCTTCCTGAGTGAACGGTGGGTCATGTTCTTCATCATGGCCCATCACGTTAACTTTTTCAGCTACCGTCCTAATACGCATGTGCTCCTCATTCTCTTCTTCCTTCCTATCCTCAGGGTAGAATGTTTCTGCCAGCAATGTGGCAGATTCAAGGTGGTCCAGTACTTTCCCTTCCTTGATCAGGGGCAGATCCTCCTGTCTCTTCATGCTCTTTCCTATGACCCTATAAATTCCCTCCCAGAGGACATTAATTACAAAAAACAGAGATGGTTACATAAATACCAATCTAAGCATAACATTTCCATGGTGCTAATGATTTTGTTTGTTTGAGGTCATCATACTTATCACAATTTCATATTTATCACAAATCCTATTTGTTTGTTAGAGGTCATCAATCATTCTTGTGACAATTATATATTTATCACAAAACCTAGATTATTGACAAATGACTGACGACGATATTATGTAATAAATTGTCCTTTTTGACACAGCTATACATGTAGGTAAAAATAATTTACAATAAATTACAAGATTAAAAAGATAGGCAGGCCGTCAGTAAGTAATAAAGTCGGGGTCCGTTTTAAATTGTGAAGCTGACTTCAAATATACATCGGTACAATAGCGCATTTTATCTCTTGAAATAAAAGGGATATAAATTGGACGTTAACACATCTCGTTACAACACTGAAAATAAAAATGTTCGGCCACCTCGCGTTTTATCGTTTTATGCAAATCTCTTTACAGAAATTCCATATTTTAGTGATGTGTGAATCTACTTGTTAATTTAATTTACTTAAAATATTCACGGTGTTTTTAACTTCTCGTGTTTTGTTGTTACATGGCATTTATAAAAGTTTTTAGTAAAACATTACAGTTCTAACTTACTAGCTAAATTACTTCAAGTATTTTTTGTAAATTAACAGAAAAATGAACGCGAGTCTTATCATAAAGAAATCGTATTCCACTAAATTTAAACCTCACCGCCTCAGCAAACTACATCTGTCGATTTAAAGTGTGATATCGATGATCGATTGCCTCAAAATTGCCTCGTGCAGTTGGCAGGTACCGAGAAAGATTACGTAAACTCAAGAAAAACACGCTTGAGGAGTGAAACGGGTAAAAATAACCGCGTACAGGTAACGCGAGCCTTAAAACGACCGGTACAGTGTTTCCAACGGTAAACTATGGAAACTGCTCATGGAATGTCGCCATTACGTGACTACTTAGGGAAGAAGGAAGAATAAAAACTACTCAATTAAATTGAATGATTTAGAAATTTGCAACTTTTAAATGAAACACTCGAAAAATCCCTTAAATGTGTACAACACACATTAATCAAATAGCACCCTATTCATAATTGGTTATTTTTAATAAATAATTAATGAATATAGATATTCTTTCTACCCTCCAATTCGGCAGCCGAGTGTTCGAGACGATAATACGTCAATTTTAACTCGACTGTGAAGGTTTTAACGAACGTCGGTATGTATGCCGTCGAAATATCAGAGGGTCATTTTTCATGTTGCTGACATAATATTTTTCTACAATCCAATTTGATTTCCTGGTATCAATTTTTTATTAAAATATATTGTTTTAGCATGTGGAGCGAGAAGTACCATTTAAAGCATCTTCGAAGATAACATCTTGGAAATTGCTTCGTACGTACATATCCATTTACATATTTTATATCAAAAATAAACTGCTGTTCGTTGGTAAGCGCATCTCTTCAGAAAAGCTAGACCAATTTGATAAATGTTTGTTTTAAAAAGTTCGTTACAGTCCGAATCAGGTTCTAACAGAAAGAAAAAGATTAAAAGTTGCCGGGAAAATGGGAAAATTAGTGAACACTGAAAGTGCATTTTCTATGAATTGTTGAAATTTGGACTGGACAACGTTTGTCGGGTCAGCTAGTAGGTAAATAAAAATATTAATGGAACATATTCGATGTTGATCTTTTTCTTTCTTTTTTATGTGGTATAAGTTACAAGAAAGTATCTTACTTATACATTCTGTTTCGGAGTGCATTTTCTAGTAATCCATTAGACAATGAAGATAAGTAGTTCCTTCGTAAAATTCACTTCGTCTCGATCGTTGCATCTCGAAGTTGGAGCAGGTGTTCTACGATTTGTTTTTTCTATTTGTTTCAGTGCTTAGGCAACATAGTGTGTGTGTGTGTTGTGTCTTATGCCGACATAACATAATGTATTGTTGCGAAATATACATGAAAAATCACGAAAAAAAAAATTGCTTCGAAATATTAAATAAGTTAAACATTATTGAAAATACTCGTAGTTAACAAACACGTAATTTGTGTCACATGAAAAGGAAATACGAGAAAACTTAAGGTACACCCGATGGTAAATCTTTGTTACGTATTTGTTTTCCGAAACAGGGCAATCGATTTTAATCGGTTTTTGGTTCGTGATCACTTAATTACGTAACTTTCGAATGATATATACTATATATACTATTATAAAATAATGAAAATATGTTATCCCTATATAGTAACAGTCCTGGTAAAAAATCAACTAGTATTACAATGTTAACCATATAAGTAATATTACTACTATAATTGCTAAGCGTAATTATTTGAAGCAAGTCGATTGGATTAACCGCAGCCTCAAAGCGTAGCGCGCCTCGTCGGAATCACATGTGATACGACGATCATGTATCGCGGGCCAGAACAAAATTGCTGGTATCGAACTCCAAGAATTCTATGTGGCTAGTAGAAACGACCCAAGAGCTCGAAGCCTGGTGAATAGTCCAGTACCCGGAAAAATTACTGAAAGCAGCCCTTTTTAACGACGACAAATAAAATAGGGTACCTATTACCAGAGAAAAGGGTAAAAATTCCGCTGAGAGAGCAATAAGGAAAATACATACCTACTGCAGACCTACCGTATTTCTTTTGTATAGAAACATGCAATAAAAACTTGGTTGACTGCATATATACTTGCTGTTGCGGTGCTACTACTGCTGCATATTCGTTTGAATTTACATGGCACTGTTAAAAAGTATGATTTGAAACTTTATAGAATTTGACCTTAGATCCGGCTCGATTCAGTTCATATTTTTCAGCAACTGACATATTTTTTAAATCGAATGAATTGCAAGTTTACGTAAAATTTTAAAAGTTATGAAATAAAAATTGTTAACCTGTCTAATAAACTCAAAAAAGGAGAAGAGGAGAGGAGGAAAAGAGGTTGTAACCGCAGAGGTTGCATTCTGCAGTATTCATCATCATTCATTTTCCTATATAATGATATTATGGCGATTCATAACAAATCACATGTGGAAATATCTACATTTGTATCCCTAGAAATGTTCCTACTTACAAAGGACATCCTACATTAAATTATTCAAACAAAGGACGCGTTCCTTCAGCCTCACTTCCAACCTAATTCCGCCTCTAGGGGCATATAATAAGCTATATCCATCAATCAAATAGGCCGGGAGTATAGTTCGAGATACGCAACAGTATTGTTTGCCCACCTCAGTGTTTTATCTCGAAAACAAACAAAAGCCAACTTGATCGTCTGTAGTGAACAAGTTGCTACGTTGTGGATTTATCTCGAAAACCAATCACTAGGGTAAATATTGTTTCACGCTCCCGTTGACATGATCCACTTAATACGGATACATTTTCCAACAATGACTCAGTTAAAGGTTTAGTTGGAATTTATTCGGTTTTCTACAATTGCTGATTGTTAGTTTGACTGAATTTTGAATATTTTGAGTGTTTGTTAAGGATCTTATTTTAAAGCTTTCCTGCTTATCCCGAATGATGTTTCGTTTACACATTTGTCTGAAAATCATCGTGGTTCCGTTGCAATATCAAGCTTGGCAGATATCTCGATTATGTGGGTACGACGATCAACCAAGATGCAATCTTTATTTCGTCGTACAGAAATCTGGAGAGAGATTTTCGTTTGACCTTGCGCTTATAGGAAATGGATTGCCAATCAATATCAGCTTATAATGTTTCTGTTAATGTTGTACTCACTTCAAGAGGGGAATTAAAAGGAAGGAAGGAATAATAAACATAGCATCTTACAATTGAGTAAATCCGTATGCATTTTGAAAACTGTAAATGAGACTAGCTCAGAGCAAACTATACACCTATATCAAAAAGCTCTAACCTAATTAAACTCATCCTAAAGGCTAGAAAAATCGTGTCAGCCGACGGTCTTAAAATATATTGTTGAAGACAACGTGGGTCAGGTGATGTAGGCGAGGGTGACGGTGTTCCCGTTATGAAGGAGTGAATTAAACCACTACTATCGAACTATCTCGGACGAACTCTAGATGGAAACTGACCTATGGTGTTTTTTTTTTTTTTGGGAATGGCATGTCTCAGGTCAACCTATGAGGTTGTCGTCTGCTTAAACGGACTTGCATGTGGTTGCCCTAATAAATTAAGGCCTCCAGCCAGGCCTTAAACTTAAATACTAACTAAAACTAAGCGACAACGCTAAGGGCACCCCCTGTGGGGTGCGGACCTCGGCTTAGGGCGTCGCTGGAAGAGGGCAGCAAGGGACTAGCTGGATCAGGATTTCTTTGATTTAGGGACGAATTTAAAGCTACAGGCTCAGCGGCGCGGGATGGCTTGAGCAAGCGTCGGGAGACACGTGGATTTGGGTAACGCGGCGGGCCTCGGTGGCGAGGACGGTAGGACGGCGATCGGGTTTTGCGCTTGTGTAAAGTGCTGGTGGCCTAACTGCTCTCCTGGAGGAGGGTAGTGGCGTCGTCGGGTGCGATTAGGGTATGCCTTGGTCGGCGAATACTGCTTATGCGGGAGGGAGTATAGCGGGCGGCCGCTGAAATCAGGGGATTTGGGTGTTTTATGCCACAGTCAAAGATTTATTAGGCATTTTAAGGTCGACGTCAAGATTTATATTACGGACATATACGGCATTGGGACAAGACCGGTATAGTAAACGGCAGTATCGTCGGCGAAGAGAGCCAACTGAGCCTTTTTACTCTGTGGGATATCGCTGGTGAACAGAAAAAAAAAATGAAACCTCCGAGTGCCTTCTGATAAAAGACATGGACTCTCTGGTTAAACTAGTTTAGCATGTTTTACCTCTTACTTTTTATTGTTTTAATTTTGAATGTTTATTTTTAATTTTGAATGTTTATTGAACAAATACTTTATAATTCGCAGATTTCCAAATTTATTACCAAAATGCCAGAGGTTTAAGGACAAAAACGCATGATTTATCTCACAGCATATTATTGAATGATTACGATGTTGTAATTCTTACGGAAACTTGGCTTAGTGATGATATCTCAAGTTCAGATTTATTCGATGACCGTTACCATGTCTATAGAAGGGACCGTCAACTTAATGAGCTATGTAGGAAGAGGACTGGAGGTGGGGTATTGATCGCTGTTTAAAAAAAACATTATTCTACTGAAATGGCGTCTTATAAAAGTTTATGCGAAGATCTATGGGTTAATGTGCAAGTTAAAACCAAACAAAATGCAATCAGTCTTTGCCTTTGCGCTGTCTATATACCATCCCCAGTTATGATTGATGTTTTGGAGCATTAACTTGAGAACGCGGGCAAAGTCATTAGTACAGAGGGTAATACTTTCATAGCAGGCGACTTTAATCTGACTAACATCAACTGGATCAACTGGCATAACAGCGATAACAGTAGTTTCCTAGTGCCTGAGTCCACTAAGTGCTTAAATAATCACATTTTTACAGAGTTCATTGCGTTGAATGGTTTAGAACAGTTTAATAATGTCAGGAATGATAAGTCAAAGGTCTTAGATCTGGTTTTATCTGATATAACGAATGTTAAAGTGAACGAATGCAATGATCCCCTATCTAGAGTAGACACACATCATCCTCCTCTACGCATCTATTTAGATATACTTCCTGAACGGACTTTGAAGTGCAGTATGTTACCTACCCGTAACTATCACAAGGCTGATGATCAAGCTATAACACAACATCTTGATTCCATAAACTGGACTACGACGTTAAAAACTGTGGGACCATTGATGAAATGGTTGAAATATTTTATGAAAGGGTAAGGAGTGCTATTTGTGACAACGTTCCTTTCTCATATAAACTAAACAACAATAAACAAGCACCTTGATTCACGAAAGATCTCACAAAATTACTGAAGCACACATACAACCTTAGAATAAAAGAAAAAAAATATAAAAAGCTATTGATAAGATTAGATTAGCATCACTTAAGGAGAGATGCCGGTTATTAAACAAATCATCTTATATTATCTACATTAAAAAAATAGAAGCCAGAATAGAAACCAACTCTAAATACTTTTGGACATATATTAAACATAAGCATAAAAATAAAAGTACAATCCCGGAAAAAATGAACTTAAACAATGAAGTAGCTGACAACAGTATCGATATCTGTCAACTATATGCAAAAAACTTTTCATCTGTGTATAATCAGAACCACCCCGCAACACCACTAACTAATACATCAAACAGTTTATTGAGTGGTGGAAGCCTTGATGTATTAAGTCACATATCGCTTACAGAGGATATGGTCGCTAGCAAACTGAGATGTCTGGACCTACGCAAAGGACCAGGTCCTGACGAGCTTCCTCCAATTCTCCTCGCTAAGTGCGCGAAGTCATTCTCTACGCCTTTAACCTTTCTTTTTAACCGCTCACTTGAAACAGGTTTTTTCCCATCCGCTTGGAAGAAAGCTAAAATAGTCCCTATTTTTAAAGATGGTCGCAAAAACGATATAAAAAATTATAGACCTGTATCGATTATCTATATTATCCCTAAAGTTTTCGAGTTATTATTGTATCCTTATGTGTATAGCCACTTGAAAAATCACATAATAGGCAATCAACATGGTTTCTTTCAGGGCAGATCAACTCACTCCAATCTTGTAACTTTTTCACAGAATGTCATAGAGTTTGTGGACCAACGGATTCAGGTTGATGCAATATACACTGATTTCAGTAAAGCGTTTGACAATGTAGACCACCAAATTTTAGTAGAAAGACTCGAGAGCTGTGAAATCTACGGTCCACTATTGAAGTGGTTTCAGTCATACCTTGGTGATCGTTGGTCGTTCGTTGTTTTGAATGGGGTCCGATCTGAGGATTTTCATGTGTCGTCTGGGGTACCACAGGGTTCCCACTTGTGACCTTTGCTTTTCAACATTTTCATTAATACCATTATCCACTGTTTCCATTACGCAGAATCTTATTTATTTGCAGATGATCTCAAGTTGACCCTGCCTATAAAATCTTTGGAAGATTCTTATTTGCTGCAAGCTGACTTGGATATATTAGTTCAGTCGTGCAAAGAAAATAGGATGAGCCTAAATTTACAAAAATGTTTTCATATCAAATTTTGTCGCAATAAAAATACTCAATTTCAGGCAAGACACTCAACGAAGTTGACACTATTCGGGATCTGGGGATCTTGATGGATAGCAAATTGACATACAATAACCATAAAGATAAGATAATATCAAATGCAAACAAAATGCTAGGTTTCGTATTAAGGACTTCAAAACCATCCAACAATTCTAAGACCAAAATTATTCTTTATGAGACGCTGGTTCGCAGCAATCTGGAACACTGTTCCCAGGTATGGTCACCCCTTTATAACGTTCATAAGCGAATCCAAAGGTTTTTATATAATATATCCATGCAAAACAAAACCGCGAAACAGTTAAAATCTTATAAAGACCGTGTCCATCACTATAAACTCCAAAGCCTCACGAATCGTAGAAAAGTACTAAATCTTTGTTTTCTTCACAAATTAGTGACATCCAAACTAAATACTGACCTACTATTCAAAATATGTATTAATGTTCCTAGCAGGTTATCACGGTCACATACCTACAATCTGTTCAGACAACCTTTCTACAAAACTAACTTAGGTGAAAACGCTCCCCTTACGAGGGCTACCAAATTGTATAATGCTTTATGTCGCAAAGCTGAAATTGATATCAACCATGACAGTCTTAACACTTTAAAACGAAAATTATATAAGCACTTTCAGTTAGAGTCTTAGACTTATCATTCCAGTACTCGCAGTTTATTAATTTATCAATTTTAATTTTTATCGTTCGAATTTAATTTAATTTTTAATTCAATTTTAAAATATTGTTTTCCATTTTTATTTCATTTTAATTAATGTTAATTAATTAATTTAATTCAGACATAATACTGTTTATTTATTGTATTTCATTGTATTGATGCCATTTAATTTTTAACATGTAAATATTTTATTTCTCTTTTAAATGTATTTTTAATTATAAATGTATTCAGAGGATGTGTACCTACTCGCTAATGTGTAAGCTGTGGTTACCTGTAATTGAGTACGCATTGCAGGATAAGTTCTCATACAAGATTTAGTTGTAAAAGACTGTAATGTAATGTAAATCTCGTTGGTAATCCTCTAATAAATAAATAAATAAATAAACGGCGTGAAGACTAGAGGAGATATGACGGAACCCTGAGGGACACCGGCGCGAATAGGGTGAGGGGACGAGAGTGCACCCTCGATGCGAATATCATTTTGCCGTTTGACATATATAATCACAGAAGGTTTAGGCCTCAGACTAAACCTTCTGGGATTACACCTCAGTGTACCTGTAGTACACCCACATTTCGCCAATTATGCTTAAGTCCCATGTGACACAAATGTGGCACAAATCCAGACTCCGGGACGCTACTGAGAAATTCTAGATAGGAAAACTCTATAACACTTTGCCCGACCTGGGAATCGAACCCAGGACCTCATGCTCAGCAGAAGCTTTTGCGACCACTAGACCAACGAGTCAGTCATACCGTTTGAATACAATGAAAACACAATACAGTGAAATGAGTGGACTCATTTAACATTAACGAGTTTTGTTTGTGTACCGTATTTATATTGATTTGGGAATCGAGTTTGTCATCGATTATTTGGGTTGGATAGAAACAATGCTATGAATACATAAATATCAATGGGCTGTATGAAATTCAAACCGCGTTCTCATATTTTTCCAAATTTCCCAGCACGCAGTTAATCAAACAATTCAATTAGTTAACAAAGAAGCTAAATGAACGAACAGCCACGTAATTGCCTGATGAGAGAACCTTTTTGTATGCATAACGGAAAATTCTTTCAATCTCGTTAGTCTAAAATACTGAGGGTATTCGAATTTGGAATCTGTTGAGCGGAGGGTAGCAACTCAATGATTACGTTGAAATTCATTCACGTAAGCGCCTTTTTTCAATAAAAGCTCGCGGGCAAACAATTGTAGTGCTGTGAAAACGTAAAATTGGTTTATGTGTAAAACCTTTACTTATCATGCCTCTTTCACCTGAAGAATGTGAAAGAATCATGTCTTTTCTGGACCTAGGCATCAGTGTACGTCGTACTACAAGAATGGTGGGTGAAACCTTAAGAACGGTCCGGTGAAGGTGAAGCGAACGTACGAAGAAACTGGAAACCATCAGAGGAGACTTTGTAATGGAAGACCCAGGTGCACTAGTACTCGAGAAGACCGCTACATTGTCTCCACTGTGTTGAAAAATCGCCACCTTATTGCAGCTGAAGTCCAGCAACAGCTTCTTCAGACCTGAAGAGACTACACTAGTGAAGAGCTAGGAGAAGAAGAGCTGCTGAAGCAAACCTGAAGGCCGAGTAGCAAGACTGCGCTACGGCCGTGGACACATACAGTGGAGTGAAGAGGAATGGGCACGAGTTTTGTTCACTAGCGATGGAAGGCGAAGGGTGTACAGGCAACCAGCAGCCTAATTGCGTAACACATTTTCGTAAATGATTACGACTAATCTGTTGTATTTTCACAGTTCAATGACATTCATTGCGTTATTTTCATTTTTGAGCAGATTTTTTTATCGAACTTAAGAAGCAATGTGTTAGCAATCTGTTTCAAAACGATTCAGATTCCGATTGATTGTGTATTACGCAATTAGGGTACTGGTTAGCGATACATTCAAGCCTGATTCACGGAAAGAGTCCAATATGGTAAAGGTTCTGTAGGTCGCATAGAGTTAGTGGCCTTAGAATATGACACCCTGACTGGGGAAAGATATGCTCAAGAGGTCCTTAATGAGTATGCAGGGCTATATTTAGTAAATATGGGTAATGGGTCGATACTAATGCAGGGAAATGCCAGGCAATATACCGCTCGGGTCGTACAAGAATACATTTAGGAGGTTGGTAACATCAAACTCAAACTCAAAGCATTTATTTCAAATAAACCCATTACAGGCACTTTTGAATTGTCAAGGGGTCGGTCAGTCAGAAATATGAAGCTAGTTGCCCATTCCAAAGCGAAGTAGGTACCTATGGAGAAGAACGGGCAAGAAACTCCATGGACACTCTTTTAAATAATATGGTTACAGAAAATTTGTAACATCAGTCTTGTTGAAATTAAACATGTGAGAACGATGTAGAAAGACCCGTAATAAAAAACATAAAAATCGGAAAATAATTTTTAAAAAAAAAAACAAAAAGACGTGGCAGCCAAGAGATGACCAGTCCCCACTGACGGCGCCCGTTCACGAACATGACGTATGGATCAGCACCATTCAGCTCAACCATTTTGAAGGGAACTTAATGATCCAACACACACGCCACCACCAGCGAGACATTAGAGTGAGCGTGACATACTGTCAGCCGCCAGGGCACATTCAAGTCAATGACAGACGTACCCAGTATAGGGTAGCTTTATAGTAGGTACCACATAGTGCTCACACGTGTGCTTTGCAATTATACAATACTAAAAGATTGAATTTATACAGTGCAAAGACAGTTTTTACAATCTTCAGCAGCTCCAACAATATTTCCGAATGCTAATCAATTGTTTAGGCGCCCTTGTGGAGCAGAACCAGCGTTGAGCCAAGCATTTTTGTCAGAGATGTAATCCTCCAACTTATAATATGCTTGGCTGCATAGTGTGCGTTTGATACAGGTTTTGAACTTCGTTTCGTTCAGTTGGAGTATGTGAGTAGGTATTTTATTATAACATTTTAAACAGTACCCCATGAAGGATGAATCTACTTTAGCCAGCCTGAAACCCGGTTGAACCAATTGGTCCCTATTTCTAGTCCCATAGTTGTGTCTCTCAACTCTTTTACTGAAAAGATTTAAGTTTTTCCTTACGTACATGATGTTTTCATATATATATTGACAAGGTACGGTCATGATGTTAATATCTTTAAACAGTTCCCTTAAAGAATCGCGCCTGCGGAGGCCATATATTGCTCTAATGGCTCTTTTTTGCAGAATAAAAATAGACTCGATGTCTGCAGCGCGTCCCCATAATAAGATACCGTAAGACATGATACTATGAAAGTAACTGAAATAGACCAGCCTCGCGGTATCTACATTAGTAAACTGACGGATTTTTCTTACAGCATATGCTGCTGAACTTAGCCGTCCTGCAAGAGATGTTAAATGGGGACCCCATTGCAGCCTCGAGTCGAGCGTGATCCCCAAGAAAACCGTTTTATCAACGAATTCTAGTTTCTCTTGATTCAATACTATGTCACAATCAGTACTTTTAACATTCGGCAAAGCAAACCTTATGCATTTAGTTTTTTTCCCATTTAATACTAAATTATTAGCAGTAGACCAATTTTGTACCTGCAGCAGTGCGTTATTTACGTCGTCAAGATTTAATGAACGTCTACTTATCTTAAAAATTAAAGAAGTATCATCAGCAAATAACACCATTTGTGTTTTTTTTTTTTTTTTTTTTTCATCTCAACCGGATCGAGCGAGATTTTTTCTAGGTACTTTTCATAGAGAATAACATTATTGTGGTACCTATAATCATTAACACTTAATCGAATTAATTTCTCATTTATTTACATTATTAATACTTCATAAAGAGGTATTTTAAATTTAAATTCACAATTTTTGTTGGCGTGAAGTGGATAAAAATGTACCTACTTAGTAGTAAGCAACATTGTTAAGTAAGTACGAAACCAAATAAGCGCTTGATACACTATCTCGAACGCTTCAGACTGTTATCTCCTCAGCAGTTTGGATTTCGCAAGACCAATCGACGTGTGATGCCGTTGACATGTTAGTTAACAATGTAGTAGACAACTTAAGTTGTCACAAAAAGTTCTCACTGTATTTCTGGATCTTACGAAAGCAATCGACACTGTACCCGTTTCCACTCTTCTACTCAAGCTTGAAGGTCTGTGTGTCAGAGGGTCTCTGCATAACTTTTTCAAGAGCTATCGTACTGATCGCACACAATCTGTTGCTGCTGCTAAATTGTTTCTCGTGTTCATCAACGACCTTTGCAATCTCCAGATTCCGAATGCCGCGATAGTTTCTTTTGCAGATGATACTGCCATTACTTTTTCCGCGAGCACATGGTCGGAACTACAAGCGGTTTCACAAGATGGTTTTAACTCTGCCTTGAAATGGCTGTCCACGCACACCTTGACCCTAAATGCTGACAAAACTAAGTTTATCACCTTCTCAATGAGCAACGTTTCCCAACCTAAATCTGTCATTTCCCTAAAAGCTCACTGTTGTCCCTCACAAAATCAACCTGATTGCCAATGCCCTATTCTCTCGCCAGTCGACAATTTCAAATACCTGGGAATAATTTTGGATAAAAACCTAAACTTCAAATCTCACACCAACAGTCTTTCCGGCCGCATACGCATTAATTTATTGTATTTTTTGCTGGGGTGGTGCTGCAAAGACCGTACTTATGCCTCTGGAGATCACGCATAGAGCTTTTCTGAAAGTGGCAACCTTTAGACACATACTCTTCCCAACTACCGAACTCTATAAATCTTGTAACGTCACAACACCAAAAAACACCTTTCCGTCAAATCTCCTCAAGCCGTCAGGACATGGTTTGCACTATTCCACCTGCGCGCACATCACACAATTTATTTATTATCTACGATTTTCACCCCTCACAACTTTATTCGGTCCCCCAACGCGACGTATTTTTATGATTTTTTACTTTTTAAAGGGAACTTAGGTTTTTGTGTCGTGGGTTTTTTTAAGTTGTTAAGTCATAGGTTCCTAATAATAATATTATCTTATTTAAAACACTTTAACCCCCCACAATTTTTAAACTGGCACATAAGTCACCTTATTGTAATACAAAAAAAATACTAAATTGAAATCGCTTCATCCGTTCGGAAGTTAAGGAGTTTTTAACTCTCCCATTACGACGGGGTCGGAACTGTTTCTTCTAAACACAGGCTACCATGTATCTGGGAGAACAGTAATCCCCCACTAACTAGACGTAAGCCAATCGCTGTTCTATTTTCATTTACTTTACCATGTATCAATTAAATTTTAAATATCTAACCTTGCCGAAAGACTGCCGAAATTTTGTATCAAATTATATTTGTGCCTTCAATGTTGTATTAAACGTGCATTTTCTCCAGTAAGTCCTGGCATCAGGCACTTTGCGACTATCCAAGTACCTTTTTACCCCACTTAATGCTCCCTGTCCACAGTAAAAACTCTGGTCTCGAATAACACGTGTTTCAACATATATTCGAAACTCATTATTGTTTGCTTCGTTTTAATTAGGCGTAGGTACATTTGATAGTATGGTGGGTACAGTATATATTTAAACACTGTTAGGTCCGGTGCTATATTCTACCAGAATGAAATTAACATTTTAAAGAAGCACAATTTTCACAAAAATACACCCCGCCTTATGCCGTCATATATAATACCCGCCGGAGTACGTGCCAACGGGGTTGATTGTCTCACCTTTTTCGTATTCTACTTAGATATAGTGTTCATCTCGTAACATGACATGCATAATAAACAAATAAACATTCGTGTAAGTCTGTTGGCAAAGCCATACAGACAAAACCATTATATTACCTATTTAATGCATTAAAACCATTTCTATGAGTGACAATAATATTCATGGCGCACTTTTGCTATCCTTTCATTATAACATACTCTTTCTTGTCTATCTCGGTCCGTCACTAGGGGAAAACTATTTGAAGGAACCTTTAAACTGTGCTGAGTTTAGGTCAGGTAGAAAATTTAGGTTATGAAAATGCCCTGTGTTTATTTTATCTTACCATATTTTGTACCAAAACATCACATCAGCTAAAATTCTAATCAAGCACAATTTGTGTTCCTCTAATCCCTACGTCGTCATTAAAAGTAAAACCCAAGTTTGGAAGGGTTTCCAATTCCCAATTGAACATTGAAGTTTATTCGACTTAGCTTACGTAAAGCTTCGGCTTTATGTTATCGAACGTCACAAAATTTTGTGCCTCTAGAATTTTGGGAAAAAAGGGAGCAATGTAGACATACACACAACAACATCACACAACATCACGCCACACACCACAACATCACACAACATCACGCCTTGTTTCCCCGAAGGGTTGGACAGAGGTGTACCTATAGTACACCCACATTTCGCCGGTTATGTATAGGTCCCATGTAATAGGGGGCAAGGTAGATTTAAAAAAAAACTAATTTATGTGGACATAAATTAGTTTTTTTTTAATCTACCTTGTTGGGAGTTGTCAAAGCAGTGATAATCAATTAAAATAAATGTTTTACTCATCCAACTTTGAAAACTTTACCTTCTGGATATAAGATGATGCCTTGTGGAATGCATCGTTGTTTACTCGAAAACTAGTGTTTATCGACTGTTGCTTGTAAAAAAGTGTTTTCAGATGAGTTAAATGTTACCGTTTTGATAATATTTCTGTTTTTTAAAGAACAGGAAATTGACTCAATAAGATTTATCTTATCAAAAGACCTTCTTAAAAGACAAAAATTTTCTTGTGAGCGAAATGAGATAATATGACAAACTACCAACTTTGGCCGTTTAATAATATTCAACCATTGGATTAAAACTTAGTGTCGAACGAGTGCTTCATATTACTCTTTAAGTACTAGACTATAACTGGGAATATTAAAGTTAACTGTAATTGTCGGTCGTGTAGCTTCATCCATGACATCGTAAAACGTTAGTGGTGGTGTCAATTTGACTCTTCGCACCGTAACTGGGCCATGTGGACCGTAAAGTACCTGTGGGAACTGTTAGGTGCAAAGACTAAAGTTAACTAGTCCGTATGTAGGGAACCTTCAACTAGCCACCGTAGCCATAATTTATTAACTAAAGGAGTAGTAAAATATGCTCATACATGATTCAAAATGTGTTGTATTCCAATGCAGCTAAATTTTGGAAAGGTTATGAAAATAAATAACAAATTAACAGCTGGTAAATAAATACCAGCGGCAATGCCTAAATGCCGTTACTCAACGACGGTGACGTTGCCAAAAATGTAAATGGGCATTATTTCATAGCTCGTTTTACGTTTAATAGCCAGGCGGTTTTTCACGCAATTTATTGTGTTCATAAAATGGGTAATCCATCAGTACTTTAATTAATATTCTCGGCTAATTGAGTGGCCAATAGGAAAAAAAATTGCCAGGTGCAAGTATATCGTTGAGGGGTTTTCGAGGAAAACGAAATAATACCTGTAATGAAATAATTATTCAGCTGCACTCTTTTAGACTTCCAGTCTAACATAGTTGGGAAAACGCTAAGCAGATATGTTTAATAAAATAATTATTCCTATCTTAACGATCATAACATTGTCACATTCATCCATTAATTTTTTCAAAACGATCATAACATTGTCACATCCATAAATTTATTCTGCTCAAGCTTTAGTTACTTAAATTGACTGTTTAAAAACTCCCTGAATTGTTTAGTGTCAGTAATCACCCAAGCTTTAGCTCATTATCGTCTTTATTTTAAATCAACGTTGAGCTGGTCATTTCTATGTAAAAAAAAACACTCCGAACATGTTACGTGAGCTTGGATGAGAGCTGAAATGGGCTATTTAAAAAGTTTATTGTTTGAGGCACGTGTCGGTAATGACTTGCACGCTTTGCTGGCTCCAATTACTGGCATATAGCTCTCGCAATCTGTAGCCCGCGCTTCTTTGGATTTTTCCATTCCTTTTTTTTCGTATTGGAATATTTCAGCAGGGAGTTATGCTTTCGCCTGCCTATTTACGTAAATATTAACTCATTTACAATAGCCTTATTTTGGTGGCGAGAAACGATATTGAACGGTAACGCACAAAGGATGTCGGCATTACTTTCTGAAAGCCAAAATTAAATGGAGCATGTTTCGATATATTTGTTGTAAATGTAAATTATTAACGAAAATTTTATGTCACTTCTGGAATTTCTCACGTTATGTGGGTACTTGTATTCAATAGTCTTACCACACTCCGTGTGCTACTTACACGTAATACGACCCTTAAGTAGCATTCCATGACTTTGAGTGTTTCACATTCATGTCGCTGTGAACTACTTGGCCTTTATTTTAAAATTCTTACAAGTCTTACAGTTTATCTTCAAGAGCGGGTCCGGGTGCTGAGCGATATAACATAAGTGATAAGCACCGTTTCAGACGATGTGTGTTATGACAATATTACAATGTTTTGAAATATTATCATTACCTGTGTCTCTCAATTGATACTAAACATAAACGCATTCCATTGGCATATTAGCAAATGGCCATTTTGTTGTGGGATGACTGTATTTCGTATTTGCAATACATTGGCAATGATATTCCGTAGGGGTTGGAACAATTGTGAGTACAGCAATCTTAGATGCAAAGAATCAGTCGTGATCACTATGCTAATATGTTACGCGTTGTATATGAGAATATTTAAGCATTAGAATGTTTACTCTATTGTTTTATATTCTCGGGTTCTTAATTGACAATAGACTCTATTCAAGGTGTGATAGTACCAAAATGACTACTACAAAAACTACTGATAAAACTTATTACTGATAAAATTTTAGTTTTTCTTAATTGTGCCAATATTAGTGTTTAGCTTTCCCCCTAAGGGGAAAACGCCGCACTCCACCCCGTACGGCCCTGTAGAGCTCGTCACCAGACTTGGTCACTCTCCCACCGATAAGAGAAATGAATTCCAAAATGTTTAGTAGTCAAATGCCTTGATATTATTAATAAGGCAAGAAAATAATTGTAACAAATGTTAAATGATACTTAGAGATTCATAGGTATGAAATATATTGTATGTGATTTTAGAAAGCGAAATAATAGAGGGATGCAGAGTATATTATTATCTAAACTTGTGAGTAACCCAAACGCTAGCGTAACAGGTATTTTTTCAATCGTAACTCACACGATACCTCGCATCTACACTCGGATTACTAAGAGATACACTTCCTTAAAGTGATGCAAGCGGCTTTTCTGCGGCATTGTGTCGACATCATGCTCCTTTGGAGTCATGGCCCCTAGTAGTTCTCTCAAACTGATAAACGTGACGAAGCTGCTTTTCCTGCGGCAACCGTGCGACCGTCCTTGTCTAGCAATGGAACGGCTAGTTCTAGCGGCATTGAGTCTGCATCATGTTCTTAAGGAGACATGGTCCTTAACAGTCCTTAAACTGGATATGAGATAGAAATGATCACCCATAGCCCTGGAAGTTCACTCTTTGCACAACAAGTATGTTTGCGAGACACGTGTTCATTTCAGTCTGACCGAGTTATTGGTCTGAGATAAAGAATACAATTTTCAAAAATTACTACATAATTAGAGTTGAGAAATCCAATCTCAAGGATCATTATTAAATAGAGTTTAAAATCCTAGTATCGGCCACAGGCAACGAATACAACATTCAGGAATTACAAGCTATGAGACTATAGAATCAAACTCAAGCATCATTAATATAGTTGTGAACCAACTTACTTGAAAGTCTATAGACAGCCCCAAAGAGCCCACCCTTCACCACTTCTTAGTGTTTATGCTGGGAAGAAGAAGTGGCGCAACAAACACCCCAGCAACACGTCTCTGTCTGATTAGTTATAATGACTGTCAACTCCATCAGCCCAGGATAATTATAATAACTAAAGACTCACCCAGTCTCACCAACAAACACACACACATACTACGTTAAATACTAGATTATAGACTAATAATAAACTAAATCTGTGCTTCAACACAACCATATTTAACTAATTTAACATTAACTCGCTCTCCTACAACTGGCCACTTGGACAAGGCCTCTGGCACTCAATAATTCTCCTAACTTCCTTAGCCTAGCCTTACACCGACCGCTGGCTACCATGGTCTATCTCCCTCCTCGCAATAAAATTAAGATTTAATGTGTTTCTAAAGTGGGCTGAACCATGTGCATGGTTTTAAAATAAATATATTATTTTGCTATTAAATAGGAATAAGTGACCGACAGTCACAAAGGCAATTGAACACCATTGTGCTTATTTTTGGGTATATTATGAGGGAGTCGGGTACATATGGTACTATGCTAGATGAACCGGACCCTTTTAGTGAGATCAGTAGTAACATTTTTTTTTTAACTTTAAGTTTTAAGTGCAAAAAAGGGGTTTACTTACAAAATTTCTGCATTAGTTGGATGTCAAATTTAGCTTTTCTCGTCTAAGCTTATTTATTAGCCAGCTTGAATGTGTGTTGGTCAATTATACAGCATGTAACGAAAACCCTGTCCGATCCTGAAGGGTATTATTTGGTATCGTACTGCGTACACAAATACGTAATCATTTAATGGATACGAGATAATTATTTTTCCCCAATGAAAATAATTAATTTAAAAAAATAAAAATAATCATACCAAAGGCAACACTGATCGCTCGACAGGGTTCACCTACAGTTTCGTGTCAAAGAAGCCGCCTGAGCGCGGCGGTGCTTTGTCGCATGCCGCCAAACAAGCTTAGGACTAAAGAAACCTACGTTTTGCCTACGCGTAGGTATCAGCTGATATTTTATTGTAGGCATAGACGCATAGTGACCCCGATTTCTGACCTTCTGTTTATCAAGAAACAATTATTATTGAGTTAATGTGATGTGCTTTTGGCAATGTACCAACTGTAGGTATCAGTTTATTAAAACATTTACTTGTTGCATACCTCTGAGATTGTGTTCAATATGTCTATCTCGAATATTAGTACACATCTTATTATCGACACCTTTTATTCAATTTGAACGTACTCTTCGCAGCGCACTTGTGTACGATTTCAGTGAATCGAAAGCTTCCACAATCCGAGCTCTTACTTCGATTTCCGAATCACACTCACACACAAATAAAAATTAACATATTAAAATATTCCTGATTGGTATACGACATAGTTCGCGATACAATAGCGGCACGTGATACGTACGGACATCCGATCGCAAGCTATCTCCACGTGAGACTGGCGACGAACAAGTAGAGCCAGTAGGCAACCAGTCGGCTACATCAAAGGGTCTAGGACTCGTTATGACGTTGTGTTACATTTCCCAAGGAACTAAAAATAAAAAAAAACAATAACTTTCGGTTTTTATGAGTGCCATTTTTTTAACTATTTTTTCTGGTACCTACGTATGTTAAACCAGGAATACGCCTTTTTTGGATCGGATAGGGTTTTTATTATATATTGTATATGCAATTTTTATAAGTGCTAGTGACGCTTCCATCATTCTTCAACTAGGAGAAACACAGTCACTTGAGTCTCAACATATTTTCTCACAAAGGCTGAAATTAGTGAATCAATATCAATTAAAACATATGATGTAATGTTCTAATGTCCACAAAGTCGTGTTTACTAAGGCCGGCCATCCGATAGCTCTAATAAGGGTCCTTTGATTTTGTGGGACAGGCAAGGAAAACTCGTTTCAATTAATTTGATATTGATTTTGTTGCCATTCAAATGATATATCGGAAGGTAAATGACAGCTGAAATGGGATTGGAAAAAAGTGATAACTTGGTACTTGAGTATTTGTGTCTCATTGTCGCTAAGGTTTAAGCATAGGGAAGCGAAAGAACGCGTTTTTTTTTTAAGTTTAAAATTTTCCTACTAAGCGTTAGGTTATCCTTTTATTTCACAACGTTTACTTAAATCCGTATTCGTTACAGACGTGAATGGTTCAGCATCCCTTAATATCATGTATCATTATTGTATAAGTACTGCTTTGAATGATAGTCCCTTTGTCATTTTCAAGGTGGAAACTATTATTTTTGAAGCAAGGTCTCTTTAAAAATGAATACCAGTGCCCTATATGTCAATAATAATTATTATTTTACCAGACGTTTCACAAAAAAAAAAGTTATTACTTTTATATGGCAATTAATTAATCAAATTAAAGCTCTCTTCCTCTCTCCTACTAAATTTAATCCTTTTGCTCTGACTGGACCCTTACAGGGTCCAAATTTATATACCTAGCTTTAAGCCCTTTGTAACATCTTTTACATTATGAAATGTAATTATTAAATTAATATGAATATTGTCCGGATTGTGTAGCGATAGGAAAAAATGTTTGGGTGCAGACTGATATTTATATTCACGACAAAAATCTGAATCGATACCTACTTTTACGGTATTATTATGATGATTGATTATTTTGATGATGTTGATGCAATAAACTTTTTAATATATTAATTTTTTTATTTTAATTTTTTTTATTACAAAATCACGGTATTCCTTTGACATGGTTTTAACCATCGAGCGGGTGTTTAACCGACTAGGAGACCAAAAAGGAGGAGGTTATCTATACATACATTTTATTTTTATAGAACTTAAAATTGTTCGAAATATAGTTTATTATGCAAAATAGAAATAACAAGGTCCGGTGCTACTATACGGTAGTCAGTTTTGAAATTTAAACTACCTTAGTCGGAATTAAGTCCGAAATACAAAAACTGGCTCGAGGGTTTAAGCTTGGCTATAGCTAGATCCCGTTTTATAACAATAAGGTTATTCCTCGTTCCCGTAAATTCGCTATCAACGTGACAATTACGCAAAACATTATTTTACCGTAGAAATTACGACTGAGTTAATCGTCCGTTAAAAATGGGAACAGTAAAGACAAAATATTTTATACCTGTTATTAATTACTTAATTAACGTATCACCTATTAAACTTTTTACGTTACAAAGGACAAACCCTTGTACTGACTATAACCGTACAAGGCTGTCCGGTTCATTGGTCAAGCGGCCGCTCTCAAAGGGGATAATAAGGAAAACCGTATCAAGCTTTATATTTTCAAAATATGAACCGTTTTAACGGAATTATGTTTTATTGCAGGACACGAAACGAAGTGAGGAGGCAAGGGGATTATAAAACAGAAGATAGGATAGGTAAGTCTCCCGAATTTTTTGTAATAGAATTAGTAAAGTGCGTGATGAAACATCATTAGAACACGGCTGTTTCGGAAATAAATAGGCTCATTGATAATCTTCGAAGCGAATGCTTTGTTGTGCTGTTCAGTTTAAGTTTTACGTAATCATTTTTGATAAAAAATAGGAAATAGAAGCCATTTATTTCGATGGTTGTGTTGTGAATAATTTGTGAATCAATAAGTTGTCTTATTTCATTATTATTTTAGCATACAACCTAAACCTCTCAGGGTTTATCTCGGTGATGGCGAGAAGTTCATTTAATTAATGTTTATTTATATACAGGTGTGCTTGGCAAGCAAAAATATACATAGGTGTTTGTTTAGGGTTTGAGCTTAATTGTGCTATATATAATATAATGTTAATTGTCACTAGTGCGTCCCAACAATGAGAATTTGTAAGTTGCGTGATTATGCGAGGGTGGTTTTGGTAATACCAATGATAAATATTCAGCAGATTTACATTAACCAAATTGGAGTGGCAGGCGTATACATAAATTATACTCGTTTTTAATCGTAGGCGACAGATATTTCATATTTAGATCAAGTTATTTAAAAGTTTGAATTTGTCAAAATTGTAGCCTTCTATTATTTTATATTATAGTAGTACCTACTCGTTGTTCCAATGATTGCATAGAAATAGTTATACACATAATAATAATAATAATAATAAAGACGGCACGGTTGACATCTGTCGGGCATGTCACCGTCCGGGGGAATCAATAAGACACATTTTCTCCGGTTGTTCTCGGCTAGCTAACGAAGAGTACTTGCATAGACACAACCTTGTAGCCAGGATTATCCATCAGCAACTTGCTCTGAAATACAGCCTTGTGGAATCGGAAGTGCCGTACTACAGGTACGTGCCCGACCCAGTTCTCGAAAATGGAAATATCACATTGTACTGGGATCGATCCATCATCACTGACAGGACTATTATTGCCAATAAGCCTGATATAGTGGTGGTGGATCGACTACAGCGGCGCACAATGATTGTTGACATAACGGTCCCGCATGACTGTAACCTCGTGAAAGCCGAGAAAGATAAAGAAATCAAGTATCTTGATTTGGCTCGCGAGGTTGTCGACATGTGGGATGTGGACTCAGCAATCATTGTGCCGATAGTCGTGACAGCCAATGGCTTAATAGCCAAGAGCCTCGACAAACACCTGAGGAGGCTCTCGTTGGGCAGCTGGATCAAGGGCTTGATTCAGAAAGCGGTACTTCTGGACACGGCTCGCAATGTCAGGAGGTTCCTCTCTCTGGAGCCCTGACCGCCGGTAGCTTGGACCCTGTTCCCGATACCGGTGGGATACTATTTTTTATATTTTTAAATGTTTTTTAATTATTCTTTTTTCAGATTTTTTAAAAAATATTTAAAAATGTAATTTATAAGTTTGTAAAATATAATAAAGGAGATAATAATAATAATAGGCTTTTTAAATGCGAAAACCCTCCAAAACCGCGAGGTGTGCAGTCTCAGGGAATATTTTTTAAAAGCCGAAGTGGGTATGCACCGTGATGTGGTCGCAGTGGACAAAGGGCTTACCCCGCTCTCCATGGCTAAAGAGAACTGGCACAAACCTGTAGTACTTACTACCGATGACCGCAAGGCGGTATGGCAAAGCAAGGAACTTCACGGGCGCTTCTATCGGGCTCATCATGAGCCTGGTGTAGATTTCCTAGCGTCCGTATCCTGGCTACGTTTTGGTGACCTTTTCGGGGAAACTGAAGGTTTCGTCTGTGCAATTATGGACGAAGTTATCTTGACGAATAACTACCGGAGACATATTATGAAGGACGGGACGGTTGACGTGTGTCGGGCATGCCACCGTCCAGGTGAGTCCATCAGACATATTATCTCTGGTTGCTCTCGTCTGGCTAACGGCGAGGACTTGCACAGGCATAACCAAGTAGCCAGGATTATTCACCAGCAACTTGCTTTGCAATACAAACTTGTGGATTCTGAGGTACCGTATTACAAGTATGTGCCCGACCCAGTTCTCGAAAATGACCTTGTCACGTTGTACTGGGATCGGTCTATCATTACTGACAGGACTATTATCGCTAATAAGCCTGACATAGTATTGATAGATTGTTTAGCGCGCCGCACAATGATTATCGATGTTACCATTCCACATGATGCGAACCTCGTGAAAGCTGAGAAAGAGAAACAAATTAAATATCTCGACTTAGCACACGAGGTTGTTGACATGTGGAATGTGAGCTCGGCTGTCATTGTGCCGATTGTCGTATCGGCCAATGGCCTGATGGCAAAAAGCCTCGACCAACATCTCTCGAGGCTTTCGTTGGGCGGTTGGATCAAGGGCCTGTTTCAGAAGGCAGTACTCCTCGATACGGCTCGCATTGTGAGGAGGTTCCTGTCTCTGGAGCCCTAACCACCAGTAGCTTGGACCCTGCTCCCACTACCGGCGGACCACTATTTTTAAAATTTTAAATGTTTTTTTTAAAAGTTGTTGTATAAAAATATTTAAAAATGTATTAGAATTAGGATAAGAATAAATAAACGACATAATAATAAATAATAAATTCTTTATTGCCATAAAAACAGGTTACAGAAAAATAAGAGACCCTGGCTCCAGAGCTAGGTAGAGTACCTGTATTTCAGGTACTCTACCTGGTTAATATAGGTACATTAGTTAATATAGGTAAGGATATTTATGAAGCCGTCAAAAACTGCGGTAAAAACTATTTTTTCTCATTTATAATATCATTGGTTAAACACCATTGTCCTAGGCAAACATACTCGTCCACAGCTTCGAGTGTAGCGTCTCCGGTCCCCGTACCGACAGACGTAGCGTTGGAAGGCCTCCTACAAGGTGGACCGATGACCTTTTGAAGGCCACAGGAATCCGCTGGAAGCACAGAACCGGTCGAAGTGGCGGTGCTTAGGGGAGGTCTATATCCAGCAGTGGACGTCGGCTGACATCATGATGATGATGACAATAAAATAGCATTATATCAGAAGCCTGCTAATTGGTAAAAATTCCCTACGATAAACATTCTAGAATAATTTACTTCCGATACTAGAGAAGAACACTGGCCAAAAAATCTTTACGATCCTAATTCCTGTGATGCACTTACCGAGGGGCTAGATGAGCACTATTTAAAAAATAAAACATCTATGTACAAATTACCTACGTTTGCGAACGAATAAATGATTTGATTTGATTTTGATAACAGGCGCACGCGTCGATCGAAGGTACGCTTGTCGCGGTCGGTTCGTGAATGGGTGACCATCCATTACATATCCAGACCCCTCCGTGCATCGGAAAGCACGTTAAGCTACTGGTCCCGGCTGTCATTCGTAGATCTTTGATAGTCTGACAACCAGACTTACCAAGGGGTATCGTGTTACCTAGTAACAGGGTTGTGGGGATCAGATAGGCAGTCCCTTTATGTCAAATAATGGTATTCAGCTGAATACGATTAGACTGGAAGCCGACCTCAAAGAGTTGACAAAATAAAGAAATCATTTTTCAGTTTTCTGTCATTCTTTTCACGAAGTTTCTTTGAATGTTTCTTTCATTTGTTTTTTAAAGCACCCTTGTGCTAGAGCATACAAAACTAAACAAAAAAAAGTCAAATCGGTAAAGCCGTTTTTGAGTTTAAGCGAGACCAACGAATTGCAATATTGATTTTTGTACATACGAGGAAGAAGAAGATTTACACAAAGTTGTATGGCACATACCAGTGGTTGGCTCCCCGATCGATGGGCGCCGCCAATGCACTTTCGCGTTTGCTGCCTAATCTGGGGGGGCCAAATGCCTCTTGCCGGAGGCTCTATGTCGGAATCGTACGGTCCGTCACGCTCTATGGAGCGCCTGTATGGGCAGACAACCCGACGGCATGCAACATTGCAATACTGAGAAGACCACAGAGAATAATGGTCGTCAGAGTGATAAGAGGACACCGTTCGGTCTCCTTCTAGGCGGCGAGCCTCTTGGCCGGATCACCACCCTGGGATCTTGACGCCAAAATCCTAGCGTAACTATATCGGTGGCGCCAGGATGCGCTGGAGCGGGGCGAGCACCTGATGCTTCATCATGTCGAGGTGTACAGGGCTGAGGTCCGTCAGACCCTAGTGGTGGAGTGGGAGCAGCGACTTGCGCACCCACTATAGCAGCGGTAAGACCCGTTGTGTGAGTGGCTGGAAAGACGGCATTGCGGTCCGGACATGGGTGCTTCGGAAAGTACCTGTACCGTATAGACCGGTAACCGACATCCGGTTGCCACCATTGCAACTGCCTCGACGACAAGACACAGCACACTCTTGAGGAATTCCTTGCTTGGTCAGTGCAGCACCAAGACCTCGTCGCGGTGGTTGGTGCTGCGGATATTCTCTTGCTTCAGCCGTCATCTTCTTTTGCGAGGAAGTGATGATGGCGAAGGAGGCGGCGGAAAGGGAGAGGAAGGTTACAACGTCCCTTCCGATCCTTAGAAGATGCACCGGGCGCCGAAGGGTGCGGAACGATCTCAGGTCGCTTTATGGTGAGGTCTGCAGGCAACAGACTTGCGGAGTTTGTTGCCTGAACAGTGAAAGGCCCGAAATGGCGGTGCACCGTGTTTCGCGCGCCCATCTGTTGAGGAAACGTGGCCGTATGCGGCTGCGGTGGCTAATGGGGTCCGTATGAGTTCATGCGGGCCAACACCTAGCCGGGGGAGCGTGACGAAATGCGCAAGCACTCCAGCACCCCGGCTAAAGGTAACAGCAGAACACATGTGGTTTTAGTCAGTAAGACTCTGCTATACCCCTCCACCTACCCCAGGGTGGAGGACATTCAAGGGAATTTCAAGTTGAAAAAAAAAAAGGCTATTTATAACACTCATGACCCTGTTAGGGGACATAAATTATACATTTATCTTATAGCTAGTTTGTTCTTAAAGTTAACTAACATTGCATAACTACTAGATAATATCACAGCATATTTCATTGTTTGATCCTAAGTAACATCGTATCTGGTGGTAGTTTTCAACTTAAATGTACGAGCTTTTTCCCATGTAAAGCCAACGCTCGTCGCACGACACGCAATCTTTCAGTCGCATACGATTCGCGTAGCGTGTCGCGTCAGTCTGCACAAGCCGCTAATCTTTTATACAATGTTACCTTTTATTTCTTGTGCTAGAGTTTGTAGAGAAAATTTAACAAACATAATTTTTCATATTGAGGAAATAGATGTACCTACTGACTTATGAACCTTTTTTATTTGGTCTATAATACCTACTGACATAAATTTTCCTGAATATTATTTCAGAAATTAAATATAACATAACATCACGCCGTGTTTCCCCGAAGGGCTGGGCAGAGGTGTACCTATAGTAGTATGTTGTACACCCACATTTCACCAGTTATGTTTAAGTCCCATGTAACCTTCTATTTTTCTATTATTCGAGCCTTTTGCCATCAACCGGGCACAAATCCAGCATCCGGGCTGCTAGCGAGAAATTCTAGATAGAAAAACCCAATAACTCTTTGCCCGACCTGGGAATCGAATTCAGGACCTCATGCTCAGCAGTAGCTCTTGCGACCACTACACCAACGAAATTAAATATTTCGTATTTTATTCTATTATGTACCTTATTTGAAAAAAGCAATTATAATTGACATAAATGGCACTTGAAAGCATAAACATTTGTAGGTTTCACTTTTATTGAAGACTGACCCAGGCGGATGAAAGCCTTTGGAAACACATAATCGGCATTTCATGTAATTCTGTAATTATTCCATTCAAAAAGTATACCCATGTAACCTTATTCAGCAAATTTAGGAAGATAAGTCCACATAAGTAATGACCAAACCAATAACCGTAATATAGATTTATAGTTTTAATAAGTTTATGCGTATTCTGTACATTTCAAAATATTTATTCCTTTTTTTTATAAACTGCACCTACCACTGCTCGTCTCTGCATCACCCAAAGGTTGACTGGTAGAAAATGCCTATGGCGTTAAGTCCTCCTCTGTACATTCGTGTGCATGAAGTATGTGTGAATAAATAAATAAATTACCGACCACTGTTTAAAAAGCGAATTATGAATTTATATGATATGATACACGGGTTTTATCGAACTCTGAAAAAGTATTATTGCAATCATACTACTCGTTCTGTATTCGAATTGTAATTTTTATTCAATATGGAAACCGTAATTATAAGGGTCCGACCTCCTGAATCCTCGAAATTATCCCAAAATTTCAGTATCACGTCTGAAAAAAAACTGCAAGCGTAAAGCTCTCTATAAAATAAATATTCGGCCAATTATAAAAAGTTTCGAATGCATTCCAACGTGTGGCGTAGTGATATTAAATCGATAGTCTCACATTTTTTTGCAGAACTTATTATGAGAATTAAGCCCAACTTCTCTGTATTAAATCAGTTTCTAACAAAACATCTGCACTGTGATTTGTCAACACCCAATACTATTTATATTCCGAAATGTTTACTTAGGTGGTAACTTAAAATTACCCTGTGGTGCATCGGGCATCTGTGTTGAAGACAAAGCTTTTGTGATCGGTGGGAAAAATAAAGCTAGATCAATATTAATATTTTATGACGATAAATACTTATCCTATACGATTTTCCATGAAATTAGAAGAGTTTAAATTCAGATGTCTGTATTCAATATGACATGAAATGAAAAAAAAAAAAACTCCACAGTTTTTGTTGCCAATAAAAAAAGACCACCATTGCCGAGTCAAGTGGGATTGTGCATGTTTTTCCATTGTGCATTAACGTAGGCCTTTTTGTGGTCTATTCCAGCGTGTTTAATGGCCACACAAAGCATCAATAGCCATGTTCTTTTGTTACCTTTTCCGTAGAAGATGTACAATGGATCATTTTCGTAGTTCGCTGGTGGAATTGAATGGTGCGTTAGGAAAAGCGAACAAATGATTTTTGTTAACCAGCTCATCGTTCTTTTGAAACGATGTAAATGGCTGAAATGTGTGATGATTGTTAATGGTTATTCAAAATTGAATGTTAAGTGTGAAATAGGGGTTTCCTTGTTGGCAATTATTGTAGTGGTCAAATGAAGCATGTAATTGTGTTCTGTTTCATAGGTAGGTTTATTAAATACATGGTAGAAACCTTGATCATATATTTTATTTAATTATTTTTTTAATATGAAAAACATCGATTTACTCAAACAATCAAAGTGTCTTCAAACGGAAATGGAATTTCAATCCAATTGCAACAGCTTGTCGTCATGTATTCATTTGAATTTTTATTATACATACATATTTTACTAGCGATTTTAAATATTCCATGTTATAATAGTATTTCCAAATTCCATTCCAGAATCTGCTGGATAAAAAAATAGACCCGTGCACATAACGTATAATCTTCAATGCCGTGGAATTGAGCAAATCTTTGCTCCACGGCATGGGGGATTATACGTTTAAACGTTAAACCTCAGCACGTTTGTTTATTAACAGTCAAAGTTTTGACGAAACTACTCCGAATCACTGATGTAATTTCGAATGACCGTTAGGTACATGGGCAGTGATGGCCCAGAGCTATCTGCCATGACTTAAGAGTTATGTCGTGAGTTCGAACTCAGACACCTGGTACTTTACTTTGAGTATATAATTTCATCACCACAACTCTCAAAACGATAAAGGAGGAAAACGGCATGTCATAGGAAATAAAATCGAAGACTTGTGATATCTACCAACCCGCATTGGCCCGCGTGGTCAACCACGCGGGTCCAATGCGGGTTGGTGGATGCCCGGCCCATTCTCTCTCACCGAGTGAATGCTTGTGTCCCAGAAGTTGAACAATAATAGGCTGATTTTGTTAGGTACATTTGATCAGCCTTAGTTACCTTAAATATGAATCCCTTAATCATTGTCACTGCCGGCAAAGAAGATTTGGTAACCTCTATGATTACTCAAACCACATTAAAACCATATTTTTACTGCCCTACTGCAAGAAAAGGCTCGAACGAAAATTATATGGTTGAATGATTTAAACAGCCAGTCGCAGCAGTTAACAGCGCTTGACAATTAAAAAAAGATACTGGCCGAAAGCCGCATACCTAAACCGAACGAGCATTAATCACCGCGTTTGCCCAATGCGTATTGAGAGTTTCAGTAGGTATTTAGTATTAACAACTTTCCTCAGAAAGTCCCTTTAGCGTAGATAGGTACATTCAGTGGTCTAATTTTAGAAATCCAAAAAGCCACGTTTAACTCTGGGATGTTATACTTAAAAACATTCATAAATCCCAGCTTTGTCCTGTTATACAAAAACAAAAACTTCAGACATGAATTGAATTGAAAATGTTCCACAATAGAGCTCAAATCTCGAAGCTAGATGATCTCAGCACAATAACGATGAGATGCTTGAAAAATGAGGGTTTGTCACCTGTTGCGAGCCGTACCACCGCGAAAGAACCCTCGTTATCCGATCACTATTGCTATTTGCAACTCAAATGAATATTGATGAGTTGGCTCGTTGTCAATACTCGTTTCGACGTGATCTTACAATATCTACTTGCTTCGTGACTCTTCGCAATACTTTGGGGAGTTCCGTGAGTCTAAGTAGTCATTATATTTAATTAGTAGCGGGACCGGGGCCAGACATTTTCTTTGTTGGAGGGAGTTCTAAAATTCAAGGTTTAGCCCTTGTGCTTCGGTTGGCTGTCTCGCAATCTAGGTCACCTTTAGTAACTATTGTAGCTACATGTATCGTATCTCCAGCTATATTGATAAAAGGCCAACGATGGATGGTATTTTTAGGGAACCGTATTCAACAAGGAACACTTATAGTTTCACCATGTCCGTCCGTCCATTCGTCTGTATGTCCGCAGCTTAGCTTAGAGACTCCTCCTTCTTAGTACTAGAAAGCTGTAATTTGGCATGGATACACATATTAGTCAAGCCGAAAAATTGAATAAATAAAATCTTGAAAAAAATTAAAGTTACCTACCCTACACGTAAAGTGGGGATGATTTACTTTTTCTCGTCTATTCCAGGGTGTGGGATGCCGTTGGAAAGTTCGTTATAAAAATATTGCGGTTTATTGAAAATCATTTTTCGATTCAGGGATCCGTTTTGTAAGAGTCAGCCCCCCCCCCCCCCCCCCCCACCTGCCAGCTAAATGGTTGTTTTAGGATATATGTGAAAATTCACGGCCAAAGCGTTTGACAGTATACCACCAATCATTATTTGAGGCGCTCAAAAACCAAAATGTAGAAACCGCGGACATAAATATCCTGCAGAACATCTACCACAATAGCGACTGTACGTTATCAAAATCTCCACCATTAGACCATCCTGCCCTATGAACGAACGAACATGTCAAAGACCAAACTCATGGCCTAATTTTTCGCAGTCAAACTAAAACAGTACGTGGAGGGTGTGGAGATTGCATATGTCTCAGAATATATCTACATCGGCCAAATAGTTTCCTTCCAGGCGAGACAAGAAACAAAAGTTGCTTTCCGCACAGAAAACGCCTGGAAGAGCGATTGGTCGATGAAAGCCCTTATGAAAAGAGATCTTCCGATTTGCCATAAACGAAAAATTAACGGACATGTGCACATATTCTCTCCTTACTTACATACCGCGCTCAAACCTGGTCTTTGACAGTTCAGCAGAGGACCAGGCTCGAGGTTTGCCAGCGAGCGATGGACCGCAGTATCCTAGCAGCTCGAGTTACCGACCGGATACGGAACACGATACTGCGCTCTAAAACCCAAATCGCTGACGTCACCCTGGAGATGATCGCAGATGAACATGACGCTTATAGGATGGATTGGACAAATTGGCTCAGGATCGAGTTGAGTAGAAATAGGAAAGGGGAGCCTTTGCCCTGCAGTGGGACAACACAGGCTGATTGGGCGGTAGTATATATATAACGAAGTTAGAAGGAAAACTATCACAGCTGTGTAGTCTTTACAAGTTACCAAGTGATATTCGATCTACTTACATTTGCAGTTGGAATGTATGGAGAACATGTGCTTCAACTACAATATTAAGTTTGTTCTTGGGATAAATTCATCCAACTACGGAACGCTACATCACATGGCCGGTTGCTCATGCTCTGACTTTATAACCATCAGCAAATGTCGGCAAATTAAAGCAGCCAAAATACCATTCAAATGTTTGCAAAATGTCTTCCAATGACAATGTCTGCCGTATCTAGTAACGCTGCAATCAATCGCCGTGTTTCCCGTTTGTATGGTCGACATGCGTTCACGTTGTTAACAAGATATAAATGACCCTAGTCACAGTGTGGAGCCCAGATTTATAGATCCGTAGCATATCTGTAAACACTGCTGGGGTTGAATCGACGTTTGCTGCTTGTATTGTATAGTTCCAATAATTGCTTGATTTACGATTCAGAATATGTCATAATTTCCGTTGTTAGGTAGTTATTACAAGATGGATAGGTAAAGTCAGGGAAATTATCTTTTAAGCGAATAGAAATTGTACCTTATATTCAAAACATACCTGCCAGTCTTTGACTGATTGAAGTAGGGTATCAATTTACATTATAGATATACTTTATTTACTAAAGAGAGCTGTCAGAGCCATTTACAATCTACGTCGCCGCGAATCTTCTAAGGAACTATTTAAGAAGATTAATATAATGACGGTACCTTGCCAGTTCATTTATGAAAATATTATGTATGTAAGAAAAAATCTGCATCTATTTAATAAAATAAGTGATAGATATAATATTAACACAAGAAATAAAAATAAAATAGATCAACAATTTTTCAGGCTATCCAAAGTACATACATCTTTTAGGGGTACTGTGTTAAATGTTACAACAAAATACCTTGTGATATATTGCAATTAAATGAAAGAAAGTTTAAAACTCATGTAAAAAACTCTTTGTAAACAAGCATATTACAAATTAGAGGATTATATCCTAGATAATAATGCTTGGAAACATGCTGGTCCTGCTCCATAGGGCAATCTAGAGGCTAGACAAAATCATACTAGTTGCTTATTGTACTGTATAATTTGTTATTTTTACTTTACTCACTCACTGACTTATTCCTATTTACTATTTTAGGAAAATTACATAATTTTACAATGTTTGTAAATATGTGAGCACAATAAAAAATAAAAAAAATATCATTTAATTTATCTGTGATACATTTATCACGTGATAAATTTATCTGCCTTTGCTTTATTTTTAATTCTTTATACCAATTGTGGTATAGCATTTTTATTCTTGGTGCCGTCGCTCAATTTCCATTAAAAACGTCTTGAAATAAAACATCTGCTTTACATAAAACGACGGTAAATGATGGCTTCCCATCTTATTACAGTTATTACGAGCTATTTTACATTTTATCCGTGAAATATGAAATGTTGGTACATTTCGCTCGCTGTATTGTCAAATTATTGACGCCTCGCATACCGGACATAAAAGTGTTAATACGTAAATGTCGTACTTTAATTGCGTTCCTGTGTTGCCAGTGGAAATATGAAAGGAGAGTCGGCCAGTTCGGCTTTATGGCTTTTCGGAACCTGTAATGATGCTGGTTAAAGTGTTTTGGAAGGACGGGCTTAAAATAGTATAGTAGTTTTCGTCAAGTAGTTGGAAACATTGTGATCTGCATCACAAACAAGCACGAGCAAGCTCGAACATATACAAGGATACGGTAATAGCATTTAGTAATACGAGCCTATATTGAAACTAAGTCAAGAGTTGTTCTCGCATTTTCACCAGATAATTCGTGCCACGCACTCAATAAGTAAATAAAACTAATTAACTTACTAATTAACTAATACTAAAATTTATCATATTAAACACGCAGTGTTCTTCCTCCTCTCTTCTACTTGATTTTTGCTTTGCCCGACAGGGTACTTAATTTTGACTAATTTAATTATGTTCCTACCAACTATAAACACTATGGTACGTAATAAAGAACTGAGAGTTGAATTGAATTGAGAACTCCCAAATCAATTAATTGCATGTAGTGTCTAGAATACGATTATAATAATCAATGCATTTTTCAACGAAATTAACGTAACCAGTAGCATAACATTTTCACCCGTGTTATTGCCAACAAAACTGAACATAGAGAAAATATAAACTGTCATCCATTTAATGTCATGCCGTCCATTGTCAACAGCAGAGCATTTGCAGTAGTTTCGAGATCTTTACAGCAAACCTTACTACCTGTTGCACTCGCGCTTGGCTGTCTACAATATCCAGTGACATTTACAACAAAAGGCGACAATGAGACGGGTTTTTTTCTTCATTTTTGAGCTTCACAGATAGGTAAGACCTTTATTGGAGCGTTAGCTTATCCATCTGCTTTTTTTGGTTGGTATTGTTGCACATAAGGGTAGTTAGGTAGGTGATGGTTCGTGGCTACATAATAACAGCTGCACAGGTTGATGAAAGCTGCAAAGTAGCTAAAGCTTAATTAATTAACAACAAGGCATAATCAGCAGACAATAAAATAAATACAGTTTACAATGAAACGAGAGGAAACAAAATGACAATACTGATTATATACCGGACACTTTATGCGGTCTCATTGCCGATAAAATTAATATTGCTCAGTAATTTCCAACTTTATTTACCAATATTCGAAAACTACAGAAACTTTGAAAACCGGCCCTCACTTGCATCCCGCATTTATTAAAAGCGAATATTTCAGCCTGTCTTGTGGAATTAAAATTTAAACATATAGACCCTGTGGTCGTTGTTAAGGCTTTTAAGCAGCTTGAGATAATAACTACTGAAGACCTGAGGGGCATGTCTACCAAAGTTTGTCAATCCATTATTAAGATAACTGCACCCCGTTTAGCTTCATGATATGCTTGCTTTATTATGATGATATTTAAGTGTAGATCAAGGGATATTCCTTAATGGAGTACAGTAAAGCTATTCTACTTTTAAAATCTGTGGACAGCAAAGACAAAAATAGTTATAGACCCATACAGGTTTTTCCGGTGTTCAGTATGGTGTTTCAAAAAGTAATGTTAAATCAAATACTCAATCATTTTAATACAAATCAACAGTATGATTTCACCAAAGGACGTTGTACCGTTGTGCAACGTCCTTTGTGTCACATTATTAAAACACATCTTTAACGCATGGGGGAGGCACAAGATGCAATAGTCATCTTTTGCGGCCTATCCAAGGCATAATATATGATTGCGTGAATCACAAAACACTGCTCTCGAAACTTAAGCATTACGGACTGGGTAAACTTGCGCTTAGCTTATTTAAATCATACTTGAATGATGGACTGCAGCAAGTTCAAATAAACGGTGTGAATTCATTGGGTTTAAAAATCAAATTAGGTTTACCGCAGGGTTAAATATTGGTCCGTTCCTCTTTTTAGTATATAATTCCAGCATCTCACCACCAAACAATACCTCATTTACTGAAAACCGATCAGAAATGGTGTTGTGCCGATGACACATGATAGATTTTTTTAATAAACAGATATGCACTGGAACTTGACGACTTAAATAACGCTATGCTTAAGGTCCATAATTGGTTTATTGTAAATAATTTGGTAATGAATCAGAAGAACACTAATGATAAATGTATAAGATTCGCGTTAACAAAAGTAGTAGTAAATGTCACGTTGTATTGAATCAGGAGATACTAGAATTTTTCTTTGGATCACGCTTGACTCAAAGCTACAGTGGGGTCCTCACTTATCATCACTTGAAGTTCAGCCGCTTACGCTGTTTGAAAAATCCGTCAACTAACAGACGTGAATACCGCGAGACTGGTCTGTTTTAGTTACTTTCGTAGCATCATGTCTCACGGTATTTTGCCGTGAGGATAGGCTGCAGATAACAAACCACGTTTTAGATTGTCTAATGTACGAGTACATACTTCTTATTACGTACGTTATAATAAAATATGCATTATCAGCCTATAATTTTCCAACTGCTGAGACACAGGACCTCTTTCAGTGAGAGGGTGTGGACCGTAATCCACCTCGCGGTCCAAGTGCGGGTTGGAAGGTGTCACATGTTTTCGAATTTATGGTTCTAGGACATGCCGTTTCCTTCAATATTTTGAGCGCAGTGATAATGAAATAATATACACAATGTAAAGCGCCTGTCTGGGTTCGAATCTACGACCTACATCAACGAAATCTCTTATAATTCTTCCTAGTTCATATTTTAGGAAATCATATAATTTCGCAATGTTTTTAAATATGTGAGCACCATGTACCATCACGTGATGTTTTAATGTCTTTGCTTATTTTAAATTATTTTTACCTATTCGTGGTATAGTATTTTTATTCCGGGTGCATCGTCTTCGCATATAAAAATATAATAAATGTAAACAAAATATTGTTAAACATTCTGAAAGAGTTACGGTGGGGTTTCTTGCCCCTTCTTCTCCATATGAAACTACCTTTTGGAAGGGGCGCCTAGAATCAATTCTATTTAAATGTAAATGTTGACGCTCAAAAGTGCCTATTTGAAATAGATGCATTGACTTTGACTTTGAAATGAGCAGAAATTTAAAACATGCTTGACTTAATGCTGGTCCTGCTCCACAGCCACTTGTGCTCAATGGCTAAAATTTTAATGTTTGGCAGACATGCTTCTCTTTTAAAACGTATAGGAATCGTCAATCTTATCTAGTTTTTCAAATGTGATTGACGTGTAACTGATATTTTAACGTGACAACATCATAACAAAACATCGATGAAATATACTTTTATGAATAAAATTTAATCATTTTACTATTTTTTAATCTTACATTAATAACTTTGCAAAATTATTTACTCCAAAATTATTTGAGTAAACCTTTTATCAAACTTTTTATCTATCATCATTAATAAGAATCACCATATTGTTTTCGTCAATTGTAACATAACCTATTATGAACTATATACGATGCTACTTTTTATTTTTTATTTTGATTGTGGCCGGCGGCCTTAGCCATTGTTGCCAGTGTCGAGTGTTGCGGATATTTTTTAGGATGGGCAATAAATAAATATATGTAATAAAATTATAACAATTTGTACTATAAGGAAATGTTGTGAAAATAAATAAATTTACTAAGAGATGCTACATATGACCTATTAGACAAAGAAAGGATGGAAGACAGATTACAAGGAAGGTTTATACATAATAAGGAAGTCATATAATGGAAAGGAATTATATTTCGAGCAATTAAAAAGAATATGGACTGAATCACCATTTTCTCCGACACCACAGTCACAGAGGGGGGAATCAAAAACCCCTATTCTGTTAAGATGCACAGCTGAAGAGCAATGGCCAAATATTAGTCGAGCAAGAATGGAAGTTATTTTCTTATTAAGTTTTAACTTGCTGAACCACGGTTTTAAATTAATGATGGGTTGAAGTAATTTATTGAATTGACCTTTTGTTTTCTCACAATCCCAAACCTGAGACCAACTATTAACCAGAGCCGTTAATGCAATTGATTGCAACAGATCCCCACAGTATACATCCGGGATCCATAGACCCTGCTTCGCAGCCAATTTTGCCAGCTGGTCCACTGTCATATTGCCTTCTATTCCAGAATGGCCTGGAATCCAAGCCAATGCGACAGTTAAGCCTAATTCGTAGCAGTTCTTTAGTAAGGATTTGATCAAAATGATAATAGGGGAGAAGTTGCCCCTGTCAAATGGATAAGAGAGAAGACATTGAAAACTACTCAGACAAACACAAAAAATAATTGAATTTTGATTTTTTTATTAATTATGTATTCAATACAATGTTTTATGGCTAAACACTCGCCGGAAAAAGTGGAGTAATCGATCTAATTTAAGCACCTCCGTTTTACTGACTAAAAGTAGCGAACATATTCCAAAATCTAAAGTACTTTTAACCAAAGCATAATATACTAGTCGTAACGTAGAAGGATGAGCCCCCTCCCAAACACCTGCAGGAACTCTGATCAAGTTTATACTTTTCTCACATTTACTAATAATATGTTTAATGTGCGAGCCACCATTGAATTTAGAATTGAGTATACACCCGAGGAATGTTACTTCGTTAGAATTTGGAAGAGTAAAACCACTGACTTTTATAAAAACCGAAGGAATATTTCGAATGCAACTAAAAGGGACAACGACACTTTTCTTCACCGACAGTTGTAGGCGCTGATCATGGAGCCACTCTACCAGGCTAGACAAAGATTTTTTGACATTATTAGCCGCTGTTTCAATTGATGAATGAGAGGAGTAGACTACAATATCATCAGCTTATTGTAGGATTAAGCATGGGTATATAACTGCTTCTTAATCTTTTGTATAAATATCATACAATAATGGGCTTAAAACTGAGCCCTAGGGAACACCGTTCCACAAAACTCTCGAAGGACACGGACAACCAGCAACTCGAACTGTTACAGTCCGATCCGAATATAGATTAAAAATAAAGTTGGAAAACTTTGCAGGAACTTGTAATGCTTCCAGTTTTAATTTTAAAATGACCAAATCCACGTTATCATAAGCCGCCGCTATATCCAAAAAAGCCGCTACCATTGATTTATTCTGACTAAAGGATAACAAAACATCATAACAAAACCTGGTGTATGTGGCATTATGTGAGTCAGTTCTCTGCTACTGCATACCAGTATGGGGCGGAGTCGGTATAACCTCAATGATACAATTGGAAAGAGCCCAAAGATCAGTGCTTAAGGTTATGTATAGAAAACACTTTCGCTATCCTACAGATCACCTGTATAAAGAAGCATCAGTCCTTAATATCCGACAGTTATACATCCTTAAATTAATACTAAAACAACACAGAATAACAATCCAATCCAAAGAATATCAAGAACTACTTAAACAACGAATTTACAAATGTCCACTTACTGTAGTAAAAACTATTATGCAAGAATTTATGCTCAGTTTCGTTTACAATAAATTTGCGAAAATTTGTGACATCAAAAATTTAAGAACCAACCAAGTTAAAAAATGATTAAACGATGGCTGTTAGCTCAAACCTACACAGAAACTGAAGCCTTCGTTAGAGTAATGTCATAACATATTATATAACAAATACTTTATACCACTCACACACACACACGACTCACTCATATCACTCTCACACTACCTCCGGCATACATTAAATTAGTTAAACACATTCCTTTGACACATCAAATTTCAAACAATTGTTTTAACGATCATACTTATATAATTTTTTCATATCTTAATTTTTAATTTTGTTTTACGTAAAATTATCAAAACAAATAGTAATATATACACTTACAATTAAACGACCCTGAAATGTCAAATTGTTTAAGACTCTCAAGGAATCCACGAGACAGGCTCGACCTAGTGTGGAGTCCACAAGTTAACATTTTTAAATTATGTTTCCTTTGTTACTATAATTTTAGGAATAAGTTATTTTGTACTTTAGTTATAAGGAAATGTAAGAACACGATTTGGTTAATAAATTATTTATCTTATCTTATTTTATCTGTAGTGAAAATATTTAAATTGTCTGCTACTCCCTTTCCTCTTCTAAAACCAAACTGAGACTGAGGTAAAATATTATTGTGCTCAAAGTACCATTCAAGCCTCATTTTAACTATGTGTTCCGCAACTTTTGCAAACACGCTAGATAAAGATACCGGTCTGTATGATGAAGGAACTGAAGGATCCTTATTAGGCTTTAAAATTGGAATAAGAATATGCTTTTTCCCAGAACTGGGAATAATCCTATAATAACGTTAATAATAGCAAAATAAATGCTTTAGTATCATCTTTACAGTTACCAATAAAGGAATATGGAATGCCATCCTCTCCAGGAGCAGAATCCGACGCGCGTTTTAAAACTAGCTTAAATTCATTTATTGAAAAGGGACTATTCCCAGAAACGGAAGATTGACTGTATATGAAGGGGATTTGATTTAAATTAGGAACAGAAGTAGGGGCAATTTTAGAAATAAATGGCGTAACCCAGTCGAGGGAGAAGGAAGATTGTGAACTGCTCGCTTTGGATCATTTGAAACGTTTTAAAATTTTCCAAATTAATGAAAGCGGGGAGTCCGGAGAAAGAGAAGAACAGAAACTATGCCATCCCTCTAATTTCTTTTTCCGCGAAAGCCTTTTAGTCGTAGCTGTTGTATTTTTAAACTGCAAAAAAGAATACATGTCAAGGTTATCTTTACATAAATTCTCTGCCTTTTTTCTCTTTTTTACAGCTTCAGTACAATCCTTATCCCACCAAGGCGGCGACGGGATTTTACCCTAGGAAAGACATTTAATGGGAAAAAAATCATCTGCTAGAATTGGGCAATTCGACGTGGCTTTTGAGAGGAGAATTGGATAGTGGTCGCTTTCATGTGAAGTATTCAAACGTTTCCACGTAAAACTGGGGAACAAAGATGAAGAACATAATGAAATATCGACGTAACTCGGAGACTACCCCGGAACAAAAGATCGTGTAGGAGACCCATCATTAAGCACACATAAGGCCAAATCATCATTAAGTTCTGCTATGCAAACTCCAACACCATCGTCATTAGGAGCACCCCATAGACTATGATGATCATTGAAATCTCCTAATACTATAACCGGAGACGGAACTAATTGAATAATGCGCTTCAAAACCGATATAACAGATGGATCCTTACGAGCTATGTACTCGTATATAGACACATAAGTTATGCCACCCATACGAATGGCAACTGCATTCAATAAATTAAATTAAATAAATCTTTATTTCAGACCATAGGTCCATATTTTGTTAGTATATTGACGTTAGTGACAATAGTGCTTAGGTTAATACTAGGTTAGTATTGTTAGTTTTTACAAAATTAACTATGTATTAAGGCCTACTACTGTGGCTACCCAGTGCCCCTGAAAGGGACAGTCCGCTCTGGACGCGATCATTTTCAGAATGCTGTTGTCACTACCATGCAGGCGCTGTAGTAATGAGGCCGCTTTCTTTCGCATGATGGCATGAAAACCATCTGTGCGAGCCTCTGCGAACATTCCAGAAGCGCTACAACGCCATGGCAGTGCCAACAGCATCCTAAAATCATTGTTAAATTGAACACGCAGGACGTTGTATGCTCGGCGCGTGTATGACACCCACAGGCCACTCGTGTAAAATGATTGACAGAACGCCTCTAAAAAGGGTAACTTTGACGTCTGTAGTACAACGAGCGAACCTGCGGGCAAGCATATTGCTCCTCACAGACAACGCCCTGCGCTCCCTCTCTACATCTGCGTCATCTCTTAGGTCACTCGTGACAATGTGTCCAAGGTACCTAAAACTATCGACAACCTTAAGTGTGCCAACCATGCCGTTTAGACATATGGGTGGAACACTGCGCGGCTACTGCTTAGGTGCTTTAAATACAAGAAGTTCACATTTCTTCGAGTTGTATATTAGCCCATGCCGCATAGGCCCCTCCGCATAGGCCTCGCAGGTCAATAACAACTTCTTCAACCCACCTATCGATGGACTGAGAAGCACCATATCGTCTGCATAGCTTATATTGTTGACACAGGTTCCATCAATGTCTCCCGCCGGGCGCGGACCTGACGTGTTACGCGGACGACACGCTGGTCACGGCCCGGGGGAGTTCGCACAGGGAGGCAGCGTTGCTCGCGACGGCGGCGGTCTCACTCACGGTGAGCCGCATACGGCGCCTCGGCCTAGAGGTGGCCCTCAACAAGTCGGAGGCCATGGTGTTTCATGGCCCCCGGCGGGCGCCGCCGACCGGATCACACATTGTGGTCGGGGGGGTCCGGATCGCTGTCGAGCCCACCATGAAATATCTGGGATTGGTGCTCGACAGCCGGTGGGACTTCGGACCCCACTTCCGGCGGCTGGCGCCCAAGTTGTTGGTCGCGGCCGGGGCGCTGGCAACGCTGCTTCCCAATCTGGGGGGCCCGAGCGCCGCCTGTAGGCGGCTCTATATGGGGATCGTGCGATCCATGGCGCTCTACGGAGCGCCGATCTGGGCGTCTGACCTGACGACCGGCAGCATAGCTGTCCTGCGCAAGCCGCAGCGGGCGATGGCCGTCAGAGTCATTCGGGGGTATCGCACGATCTCCTTCGAGGCGGGTTGTGCACTGGCCGGATCACCACCCTGGGACCTGGAGGCGAAGGTGCTCGCGTCACTGTACCGGTGGCGCGAGGCAGCGCGGGAGCGGGGCGAGCGACCGATGCAGCAACAAATCGAGCAGCATCGGTTGCAGCTCCGCGAGGTCCTGGTGGCGAAATGGCGGGTGAGGCTGTCACGCCCTACCGCCGGCCTCAGCACCATCGAGGCGATCCGGCCAGTGCTCGACCGCTGGCTCGGGAGAAGGCGGCTCCCTGACGTTTCGGGCGACGCAGGTGCTCTTGGGGCATGGTTGCTTCGGGAAGTACCTGTGTCGCATTAACAGGGAGCCGGACGCCCGGTGTCACCACTGCGTCGACTGCCGGGAGGACACGGCGCGGCACACGCTGGCAGAGTGTGCCGCTTGGGAGGAGCCGCGCCGTGCCCTCATCACCGAAGTAGGCAACGACCTGTCGCTGCCGGCCGTCGTGAACGCGATGGTCGGCGGCGCAGAGTCCTGGGACGCAGTGGTCTCCTTTTGCGAAACGGTCATCTCGCAGAAGGAGGCTGCGGAAAGGGAGAGAGAGATCTCGACTCTCGACCCGGCCCGCAGCAGACGCACCGGGTGTCGGAGGAGGGCGGATAACGCCCTCTTCCGGCCCCCCCAAATGGGTCCAGGGGCGACGGATTCGGGGACATCCGTCGCCCCCCAACATCAGGACCCGAGAAGGCGGCGCGCGTAGTGTTCCGCGTGCGCCGCTCACAGACGTTGCGGGGGGAGTACACCTCACTCCCCCCGACCGAGACGGGGCCCGCGCCAGCGGGCCGGCACCAGCCGGGGTTGTGGAAGAATAATGTGTTCCCGCGACCCCGGCGTAGGTGTGAGACGGAACACCGGGGTGGTTTTTAGTCAGTAAGAGTCTGACAGACCCCTCCGCCCGCCCCAGGGCGGAGGACATCCATGAGGATTTTCCACCCCGGGAACAAAAAAAAAAAAAGGTACCATCAATGTGGCAGCCGACATGTGTACCGCTCAGTCGCTCGATAAGCCGGTTGATATATAGGTTAAAAAGAAGAGGCGAGCTCAACCCCCCCTGTCTTACTCCGCATTCTAGCCCGTACTCGGTTGAATGGATGAGAAAATACAATTTTTCCTAACTAGAAAAGCAGAGCCACCCCAACCATCAGCACTGTCGTCTATAATTATGTTAAAACCTGAAATATGAAACCTAGAACTTGGTTTCATCCAGGTTTCGGATATAGCTAACAGAGAAATGTTAAATTTGTTTGTTAGATAAATAATTTCAGATGATTTAGATGGTAAACTTCTATAGTTCCACTATAGAACTTGTTCCATGTTTTAAATCATTGTAAATAGAATGATTAATATCGTTAATTAATTTTATTGCAACGTGGTCCGGTAAACAAGAATTTGAAATAATACTCATTAATGTGGCTAATAAATTATTGATGTCTTCATTATCTGTATGTTTAACATACTCAGCACTATTTAGAAGAGCACCACCATTAATTGAAGATGGAACATTGTATTCCTTAATTAAATTATTATGAGCAACTTTATCATAACCTTTTTGTAAAGGTTTGTTTGGTTTTATTTTTCTTGTTATTGTTTTTGAAGGACTAACACCAGGAGGTTTAGTTTCTGAAATGGCTTCAGTGGAAACCACCTCTGAGAATAATCTTTTGCTTGGTTAAAATAATTTTGATGCTTCTATGTATGAAACATTGTTAAGAGACATGTGTCTCTTAATCTATGTTTGTCTCTCATATTCTGGAATGATTTTATTTGTGCACATATGAGCACCTGAACAATTTAAACAATTAAAGTCGTCAATAGTGCAGTTAACGCCATCATGGTTATCACCACATTTGAAAGAACGTGGTTGGCTGCGACATTTAACACGAGCATGTCGAAATCTACAACAATGAAAACATTGAATAGTAGGAAAGAAATATTGTTCTACTGGTATAGAGGTAAAAAAAAGAATAAACATGTGATGGAAGTTTCTGACCGTCAAACAACCGTCTGAGTTGGGAACCAAACAGAACCTTCAGAAGATGCAACTTTACGAATCATTCTTCTTGATTTAAGAATAGCTCCAAAATCTGAGGGAACTTGAATATTTTCCACAATTTCTTCATGACTCCACTCTACTGGAATACCCCTAACAATACCTAGTTTGTTTATATTAAAGGTAGGTATGTAAGCTCTGTAATTATGTTGTGTTAGGAGCTCATTTGTCAAGAACTTTGCCGCCTCTGCTACTTGAAAATAAATGACCAATCTATTGCGACCCACCTGTTGAATACCGTCATTCAAAATATTTCTTAAATTATTCCTAAACAAGAAATGGCCGAACTTAATAGGGTGTAGATTAGTTCCACTGCGGGGATCTGCCGCAAGACTCCACATGGACTAAATAAGGACCAGTGTCCTTTTCAGTATAAAAATTACGGCCATGGATAGGGTCTGACATTTGCTGCTCTGAATCTAAATCGGTATTTGTATTATTGGAAACAATGGGTTGATCTGAATGAACAGTATTCTGCATGAGGATCGACTTTTGTTTTGAAATATTTGGTAGATGTTTGGAAGTGTGCTTGAAAATTGGTGTACCTAGAATTTTTTTCGCTTTTGGTCCTTTACTACTAGTTGTAGATGAAGGAGAATTGATCCTCTTCAAGTACTCGTGAGAAACCGAGGCATTAATAAACTTATCCGCTTCTATCAAAGTTACTAAGGGATTTTTGTCGGGAGATTCCGGCTCAACATCCATATTTACATACAGTAAAAATTAAAGAAAAGAAAAAAACAGAAAAAACTTACCGCTATATACACCTACTATACAATTAAACACTAATCTAAGATATATAACAAATTACTACACTAAATAACAAAAAACCTAAATTAAAATATTTTAAACAAATTATTTTAGACCGCCCTTTTCAAAAGCCCGCCAAAAAGTCCGATGCTACTTTATTTAATAATAAAATAATAAATACTTCTTACTATGATCTACTTCGTAACGTTACACTTTTTCGTGCATGCAGCCGGCTTTCAACGATTTATTAGACGTTGTCACGTCAAAACCTACTTACAGAAATAAAATCCTTTTTCATTTTTTTATCAAGCGAAAGCACGATAGAGCGTCGATGCCGGGTGTCGTATTAAGATCTTTGATAGTCGTTACCGTTACTCAGAAGCCCCAAATGTGACAACCAGTCTTTTCAAGGAGTTTCATCGTGTTACCCAGTAACTTGGTTGACGAGGTCAGCTAGGCAGTCGCTCCATGTAAAATACTGGTATTTAGCTACATCCGGTCAGACTAGAAGCTTACCAAATAAAGTTGGGCAAAGGCTAGGCAAATGATGATCAAGGAGAGTTTGGTAGTTATTAGAATTAAAGATTTTTCTTTCTTTCTTTCTTATTTATTCATTTATTTTATTTTTATGTACACACAGTAAAATACAAAGGGACACGACATAATTACAATTTGAGTACAAAGGTACTGCTTATTTCTGAAGAAATTTCTTCCAGCAGACCTGAGAAAGGAGAATTGAAAAATAAATGTAGAGAATAGTGTGTGAAAACAAGAAGAGACAAATATGAACAATGTGAAGTCTAAAACTAAAATAACGTAAATACATAATGCATGCAATAAATATATAAATAAACATAAATATTATATATATATACATAACATAAATACTCACAGTTAAGAGGAAAGGTAGTGCTCTTTTAATCGACATTTGAATAGAGAAATAGTTTTTAAGTCACGAATGCTAGGCGGAAGTGAGTTCCACAATCTTACAGCATGGTCAGAGAAGGAATAAGAATAGTAGCTTGTTTTATGAGGATGAGATTTAAGGAGGGATCTAAGGTGCGATCTACACGGAGCGTCGCTAGAGCGAGTGTAAGAAAACCGCTCACGCAGGTAGGAAGGATAAGACGGGTTGTGCAAGATATTGAAGAGGAGACATAAAAACCGAGTGTTCCTGCGAAGGCGGATTGGGAGCCACTTGGGTTCCTTGCGAAGGTGAGAAACATGGTTATACTTTCGAAGACAGAAAACAAAGCGAATGCACAGGTTGTGCAAGCGGTTAAGCTTGTTCAATAGCTCCTAAGTAGCATCCAGGTAGCAGGTGTCAGCATAATCTATAATCGGCTGAATAAGTGTTTGTGCCAAAGAAATTTTAGTTTTCAAGGACAGGAGTCTCTGAAGACATTTTAGAGAATGAAAGGAGAAATGTACCTTTCGGCTGACCTCACTGACCTGAGCACGCCAAAAAAGATTGGAGTCAATAACTACACCCACATCTTTAGCGGTTTCGGTAAAGTCAATGCGAACACCATCGAGATATAAATACATCAGAGATGTAACATCCGCCGCATTGCTAACGAATCTGCTGCCTATGATCATGGCCTGGGATTTAGTTGGGTTAATTTGCAAACCAAAAGACTTAGCCCAAACGCTGATGCAAGCCATGTCATGATTAATTGCAGCAATCGCAGAACCTGCGTCAGCCACAGTAAAATGTCGGTAAAGCTGCAAGTCATCTGCGTAGAGATGAAAACTAGATGAGATTACTCTGGTAACAAAGTTTATGAAGATTGAAAAAAGAAGAGGAGAAAGAACGCTACCCTGAGGGACACCCTCAGTGAGGCTACACCAATCAGAGAAGGACTCCTCCAGGCGAACACACTGAGAGCGTCCCCAAAGATAGGAACTGAACCAGGCTAAACCGGAATAAGAGAAATTGATAGATTTGAGGATACCCAGTAAAATGTCGAAATCCAATGGAGTTGAAGGCGCTACTAAAGTCAAGCAATACAAGCACAGTAAGGGACTTATTCTCCATTGCCCAGCGGATGTCGTCAGTTACTTTCAAAAGCCCGGTTACAGTACTGTGACCTGGGCGAAAACCAGATTGAAAAGGGGATATTATCGAGTATGACGCCAAGAAAAATTATAATTGTCGATGGACTATGTGCTCAAAAACTTTAGAGAGAAAAGGGAGAATAGAAGTAGGTCTAAAGTGGGTAATGAACTTGGGTTGTTAATTTTAGGCACAGGTATTATGTGAGCCTGTTTCCAAACTGACGGAAAAGAGCAAGAGGAGAATGAGTGGTTGAAGATGTGAGTGAGAACAGGAAGTAACGAGGAAAGGATAAGAGTTATCAGTCTTGAACACAACTTATCATTCCCGACTTCTGAAGAAGTAATCGCAAGTATAGATTTCTTAACGTCATCCTCAGTAACATCGCTAAGCATAAAGTGAGAACATTGCGGTAACGGCAAGCTAGCAAGACTCTCTAGTGTCGCAGCTTTGACAACCGGATCAAGAGAAAGGGGAAGGTTAGAGAAATGTTTATTGAGATCATTGAGGTTCACATCCTAACATTGTTTGGTAGGGGATTTGCCGATGCCTACAGATTTGAGAAATTTCCATACATCGGAAGAAGTAGTACGGTTATTGAGATGGTCGTGGAAATAGCGCCTCTTAGCATCTTGACACAGATGACTGCAGCGATTACGTTACGATTTGTAATATGAGAGATTCAGCTCTGAAGGTCTGTGCTTATATCTGCTCTTAGCTTTATCCCTGCAAGCCATAAGCTCTTTAATTTGTTGCGTTATCCATGGAGCCGGGTTATGTCTAACTTTGACTCATCGGATAGGGGCGTGCTTATCATATAAGTCGAGAACAGTCACGTTAAAACAATTTACCTTATCGTCGATGTCATCGTTCTCAACCAGAGGGGTCCAATCGAGATCGCAGGCATCGCGCTGCAAAGCCTCCAGATCTATGCCCCGCCCCCAGTTACGGAGATATAAAAACTGGGACTTACGCTTGGGAACACGGATACGATACGAAAGATAGATGAGGTCGTGGTAAGAAAAGGTAGCCGTCAGTTGACCATGGTGAGAAACATTACTAGGAGAGCAGACAATTATTAGATCTAGAAAATAGGACGTACAATTAGGGAAATAGTGAGTTGCAGAAAGAGGCAGAACTTGAAGATTGAAAGAAGACAAGAGTGAAAGGAGTTTAAGGCAGCGAGTGTCATTTTTATCAAACAAGTATTAAAATCACCCATTAAAATAACGTGCTCATACATGGGGCAAAGATCACTAAGAGTGGAGTCGAGAGAATTGAAGTAGTCAATGTGAAGATTAGGACTGTAGAACACTGCAAGCAAAACTTTTATGTGATGAGCAGTAACTTCAAGAAACAAGTATTCAGCCAGCTCAGAATACCGTGAAGGAAATAAACTGACCACCCTGTAGGGTAAGTCCGCACGGAGGTACATAGCAACACCTCCACCACCTTTGCCGATCCTATCGTTGCGGGTCAAGACGAAGCCGGAGAGTGAGTATTGAGAAGAGATGACAGATAGCTTTCGCTTTAAAAGGATTCCGAAATCAAGAGCGCATCCATGGGAGCACTGCTAAAGGATGCCAGAAGGTCAGAATAGTGACCAGGAACACTCTGAGCATTAATGTGAGCTATATGCAGATTCTTAGGGTCATTGGAGAAAAGAGAAGAGATTTTATCATGTAGAGTAAGAGGTATGGAAGTGTCACTGTCCGCACTAACAAAACTAGTCGAGGAAGAGCACGAGAAGAAGCTGTCGTTAAGATCAGATACATCATCCATGAATATAAATAGTTAATCTAAAATACTAGAGTACTTCTTAAAATACCGTAAATACAAAAACGATTACCTTAGGGAAAAACCTCCCCCACACGCTGGTAAATTGGCAGAAATATTACAATATTAATTAACATACTTAATTAATTTGTGTTTCTTTGTTAAAACACAAAAATGTAGCAGAAATAAAAGCAAAATAAAAATAAGACAAAAAGAAAACATCGAACTGTACGTAGAATGAAACGTGACACAAAGACGGATGGCTAGGATCAGTGACACTGACATCTGTCTACATCCGTCACATTTATGAATTGTCAAAAAGTCTAACCACAAACATATCGTACCACTTACCAGCAATAATAAAAAATAAAAAGTAATATGTTAAGGGGTGATACAAATAAAAATTACATATTTAACTACCGGCCCAAAATGATTGTTATGATACAAAGCAGCCAAGTTGAGAAGTAGTGAATTTAACGGACTGACAAAACAATCACAACGAATGTGTTACTTCCGCAAACGCGTCTTCCTCGTTCTTTTAGCGGGAGTAGCCGAGGTTGCGGCTCCAGGAGATCCAGGTTCTTCAGATTGTACTGTATCCTCGGTGTCGACTGAACAAGATGGGAATTTGGCTATCAGATCGTGAAGTTCGGTTGCCGTTTCGATCTTCCGGCGGGATTTGTCCGGGCAAATAACAAAAATCTTGCCTTCCATGGCAACCACAAAACCACCAGCAAAAAGAAGCGACGAAGTTATTTGCTTCCTGGCTTCCTCCAGTGCCCACATTTTCGAAGCAAATCACTGCTTTTCGTCGCTTGCAACACTGAACACAAGGCCACGTAATTAAGTCAGCATTAGGTACTAAATATTCAAATGTTCTCAGGCGGAAGCGCGGCTAATGGAATTTCAGATTACGTACCCACGTGTAGAGATTCGATTTATCCACCACCTGTGTGACATGTTGGCTCCCAAATTACAATGATTATAATCTATGGTCTTGTTAATGTGTTAGGGTTGTCTGAAACGTGGTTGGTGAGATTGTAATCTATTGTAGCGTGTTGGGCTAACGGCAACGGAGTTAATGACAGATGTCAGTTGCACTGAACAGCCTTAATAAAAGTGTGTTGGCCCTTAATTTTAATTATGAAGAGGTGCTATAGTGATGATTAATTAATTAAGGTTCTAGAGAAAATACGCTGTATTTCTACCTTTTTGGGACACGCCAGGTGTTCCCTTTTAAATGATCGAGGTTTTTGCTCCTACTGTATTGAATTTAAATTATTTTAGAAGATTATTTTACGAGCTTTTCATTATTAGTTAAATTCCTGGGTAATCAAACACCCAAAATGACATTCATTGCCTAAATACGGCCGAATCTCATTGCATTATCCCCTCAAAGAGATTTGGATTGTCATAAAAGCCAACATTTAATACCTTTCTTACATTCAAATACGATACGGATTGTCTCAAAACAGTTGTAATGGATATAACAACGAAATTTGTTATAAAATTCACGATTGCCAAAAATTTATGTGGAATACACAGTCACACAGCTGTAGTGCTGTACGCCAATGTTGGTGCAAGTAGTTTGGGGTTTAGCGAGGTAACTTTGTCTTTACTGAAGTAACTTACTCTTTGTGGGCAACTGTGCTTGCGGTGGCGCAACACACTGGAGAGACACCGTCTCCCCCGTGTGTTGTCCCGTGTGTTCCAGGGAAGAGATGAGTGCCAGTAAGTAAGAGATGTTTGCTTACTTACTGGCACGAGCTAAAATGTTTGATAGAGCTTTTCCAAAGAGCTCTTTTTAAAAACTTCTGATCTTTCTCTGAATTCAATTGCCTTGGGTACTTTTGTTAAAATATTCACTTAAAAACAACGTTATAGTTCCGTTTTTGGCTTGCGGCTTGAAATGATGATAACCTTTAATTTAAGACACAAAGGTACCGTACCGTACAGGCCTCACTGTGTAGTAAACACCATTTTCCTTGAAACTTTGAAGATATCTGAAGGCTTTTTAGAAAATTGCCTTTTCGCAGTGTTTCGGAAGTGTTTCGTAAAATATCTATTTAATATCATTTTGAAGGTTTATACCTTCACCGATCACAAAGCCATCCCGCCTTATGGCTTTTTGATCAGTGTCTTATACAAGGTGGGTTAGGCACTTTAGACAGGTTTATTTGCGGTAAACACGACGCAGCGAAAGAACACTAGTACAAAAAATATCAAGTTGGGGGAAATAATGCGTGACATCCACGCTAAACGGCCATCACTCAGCATAATGTCATGCGAGACAATGCCCCTGCGCATTTCACATTTTAGGTCTGATTTCATCAATGAAATTGAACGCGATCAGTACATAAACTCCGTTTAGGAGTTGTCAGTGTCATTATTTTCTATGGAATATTGACACTGACAGCTCTTGAACGCGTTTTAGATGTGCTGAACGCGTTCAGTAACATTGGTGAAATCGGCACTAAGTCATCAAGACTGCCTATCGTTTTCTTCATTTTTGCATAGCTTTGATTCCGCACGACAGCAGCACATTCGAGTTTGAATCTACTCGAATTTGTTTAAGCTAATATTCCTGATTCAAATTACTTAGGTCTGATTTCACCAATGAAATTGAACTCGATCAGTACATAAACTTCTTTTAAGAGCAGTCAGTGTCATTATTTTCTATGGAATGTTGACAGTGACGGCTCTTAAACACGTTTTCAATGTGCTAAACGCGTTCAGTAACTTACTTACTGATCAATTGTTTGTGAATTAATTCGGGAGAATTTGGTGTTCAGAGAATTCAATTGAAAAGCCTAATAATATCTTCTAGGCGACTATACAAAGACGAAGTTTCATTACAACTAATCTGAGCAGAATTTACGCTTCTGGGTTCTATACAGTTGTTCTCTGGGAAATACTGCGTGGGTGTGATTGCCCATTGTTACCAAGATCGCGCTATACTGCTATAGTTTTCAAAAACCCTTGCTGTATTATTGGAACAAAGTTTTTGAACGAAGTTCTTTAACGCAGATTGCTGTAGAAGTTTTTTTTAATCGTCACGTAACGATGTCGATGTCTGATATTATCCCACGGGAACGTGCTACCGAGACGAAAAGTAGCCGATGTTCTTTCCCAGGATGCCATCTATCTCCTTGCCATATTTTATCGAATAAGAAGCAATTTCCATAATATAAATACACGTAGTAAAAATGAAATTGTTATACCCAAATTTAGATTAACTAAAACAAGCAAATCATTTCTGATAAACAGTATCCGCTTTAATAACAAGTTGCCAAAGTCGGTAACATAACTTAGCGATGGAAAATTCAATACCCACATTAAACGTGCCCATATCAAAAAAGCATATTATAAGATTAAAGACTACGTCGAAGAAAAGAAAGTTTGGCAATAATTCCTTTTGCACATGTGACTTCCCTGGTACCTCATATACGGCTCCCAATTAATGGTGTTTAATTTTAATTTTAATTATTAGATATTAACGTTTTACATAACTCTGACATAATATTATCATTATTTGACATTAAAAAAAGAAAGAAAAATATTTATACATTATATACATACCTAGAATTTTAATTTCAACTCTCCATTATTGGCTTTTGGTTCAAATTAGTTTTTTATTTTACTTTATTAGATTATTTTATATTTTGTAAATGTGAGAGCATTGTAGACCTTGTAGATTGTAAATTTATAGACCATAGTCTATTTGTTAAACATATGGTACTTGTTGACAGGCCTACACTGTCCTCCCATACCTATTAACACTATAATTTGAAAACGTTGTAAAAGATCAATATTTTTAAAAGAGTAACCATGGAGTTTCTTGCCGGCTCTTCTCCATAGGAAACGACCAATTGGAACCGTGCACCTAGAGTCTGACGTTTCATAAGTTTATGTGAAATAAAACATTTTGATTTTGATTTTGAAATCCGTTCAGGGGTTTAGGCGTGAAAAGGTAACATCCGGAAAGTTACGTTTGAAATTATACTACTAACTATGGATAGCATGGATGGATTAAAGAAACAGACAGAGAGAGAGAGATAGTTTTCAAGGTTTTCGAGGGTGCTGAAGCCGAAAGTGAGGTCAAAATGAAAATCCAAGATGACGGCTGCGAACTTACTCAAATTTTTCATCATGGGTATCGTTTTCATGGTTTTCCAGGGTGCTGTAGCAGTAAAACAGAATGAAAACCCAAAATGGCGGCTGAGTATATTTTCAAATGTATCGACTTGAAGAAAAACGTTAGGAACTTCGTTCCTTCCCCCGACCCCACGTTTTTTTTGATGATCCAATTTTAACCACTAAATAATTTTGTTTTGCGTGTTATTCAGACCACAGGGCACAAAGGAACGATTTTTCAGATAAAAACATTATCAAATAATTATTTGAAATTTAATTTCACAAAATACAAAAATGATAATCATCCTGTTAATAACTTATTTTATCTTCCTATATTTGAAAATAAATTGAAATGCTTGTGAAATTATTATCAATCATGAATCAATTACGAAAGAAAACAAACTCTTTGCTTAAATGCAATGTTTCCTTAAATGATAATTATCTTTTCAATAAGCTTCCTTACCGACAGGACACTTAATGACGGGTAGCCTGACCTTAATTAAGGTTAAGTGTGATAAAAATATTAATTATATACAATCCGGTGGCTTACCTAAATATGCTCGCCGTAATTAATTTTTACCCTAGAGCTCACCGAGTGTTTTTGTAGTTAATTGTTGAACCTGCCTGATTTAAAAAAATATTCGCTTAAAATACCTATCATTATACAACAGCGCGGTACGCTTATTTCATTATTTATAAATACTGTCTCTAAAATCAGTAAGGAGAAACAATAGTATTATTATAATGACTAGGACTTAATGTTCAAATCTAGGTACGTAGGTTAGTAGGTAACTATAAAAGCACCTAAGTATTACTTACTGCTCTCAAAACATCGCGCATCGTGAGGAAACTGGCATGTCTTGGAACCAAAAATTCAAAGACATGCGACTTCTACCAACTGGGCCGCACTGGGCCCGCGTGCGTAGGTTATAGCCCACTCCCTCTTGATGAGTGGCAGGCTGTGTCCCAGCAGTGGGAGCATTATAGGCTGATTATATAAAGGGTGTAAAAAGACACATAAGGAAGCCGAGAGTCATTTGTAGGTACTCCCCGTTAATGTAGTTTTTTTTTTAACTTGGCTATACTTAGGACCTTTCTGGTTAAAGAGATATTAAAGGTCAAAATTCTAACTTTTACTGAAGTTTTTTTATGAAAACAAGTCTTTCATGTTATAACACAACATTAAATACCCCACGGTCCCTGTACCTTTGCATGCACCCATAAGCACAATGTTTTGCGTGCGTTACGTTGCGCACTAACTACATAACATCACGCCTTGTTTCCCCGAAGGTTTGGGCAGAGGTGTAGCTATAGTACACCCAGTACAGCCTATTGCCATTAACCGGGCACAAATTCAGACTACGGGCTCCTACTGAGAAATTCCAGATAGAAAAACCCAATAACACGTCGCCCGACCTGGGAATCCAACCCAGGACCTCATGCTTAGAAGTAGCAATTGCGACCACTAGACTTACACTAGGCTTACTAACTGTTTAATTTGTTTTAATTTATTATGTACTTATTTTCATTTAATATGTTAAATCCCTGAACCTGAATTGGTTTCCGTACGTCATTTTTGGGTGTAAATCAGCGCTGTGCTGTGGGTCCCCTATAGCACAGCATCATGCTGAGTGGAAGCCTTCTTGTCACAGTCACGGCGTGCGTCTGCCGACTATTTATGTTCTGCGTTCGTAATAATAAATCAGCTTTGTTTTTTGTTTTAGTTTTGTAATCGTTTTTTTTTGTATGCACGTGTTTCTGTGACAAATAATTATATTTCTCTTTATTTCTTTATAAACCAACGAGGCAGTCGAGGTATCTTCTAAACCATACTAATAATAAAGCAAAAGATTTGATTTGTTGTTTTGAACGCGCTTATCTCTGAAACTACCAATCGGATTAGTAAAATTCATTTTTCATTTGATAGGCAAATTTTTGACGAAGGCTTTACGAAATGAAGTAATAGCGCGGGTAAGCGATGTGATGCGAAGGGGTGGGTCGGGGGAGACAAAGCAATATATTCACTGTAATAGTTACCAACATCATCGTCATCATCATTCCATAGGCCTCCCCCAAGTATCGCCACTTCGAACGGTCCTGCGCTTCCCGCATCCAGCGGATTCCTGCTGCCTTCACAAGGTGGTTCACCTTGTGGGAGGCCTTCCAACGCTACATCTTCCGGTACGCGGTCGCCACTTCAGAACCTTTTGGCCCCATCGGCCATCTGTTCTCGAGCAATGTGCCTGCCCACTGCTACTTAAGTTTAGTTTTCAACGTTCCAGGTTTATTAATATCCACCTCAGTTAGTTTGTAGTCGTAACATGATTATACATATCAACGCTCTGTTGTTATTTTACTGCAGTTTCATAACGACATTGACCCTGAAGCAATGTTTGTGCGTGAAGGGAACGTTAAGTACATTTTAAGTAGGTTCAAGAACCGGTTAAGCAAGCCATGCTGCTTATTTGAATTTTTGAGAATGAAAACTTAAACTTCTATTTATTACGTTTAAATTTCATAAACAGCATGTAACAAAAACCCTGTCCGATCCAATAAAGGCGTATCCCTGGTTTAACATACGTACTAGAAAAAATTGTAAAATAAATGAAACTCATAAAAACTAAAAGTTATTGTTTATTTTTTTATTTTTATGAACCAAGCGTAATTTAACACTAAATATGGTAAATTTTCATAAGTTGACAACACTCCACCGGCCGGCGAAATCTTTTCATTTATACCTATTTTTGTTTCAAAGGACACCGCCATGCGCTAGCCGCGCTGTAGGCACTCTTTTAACGAGTCCTCGACCCTTTGATGTAGCCGACTGGCACGCTACTTGTTTGTTGCCAGCCTCACGTGGAGATTGCTTTCGATCAGATGTCCGAACCTATCACGTGCCCGATAGCGGCACGCGAACAATGCCGTTTTCCAATCACGAATATTTTATACGTTGATTTATATTTATGGTGTCATGCTAAACAAATGGTTTTTAAAAGTGGGTGTGATTCGCAAATCGAAGTAAGAGCTCGGATCTTGAAAGCTTTCGACTCACTCAAATCGTACCCAAGTGCGCATGAAAAGAAGGATGGCGAGGTTGGACTCGCGTAATTATAAAATTAACGGAGCACCGTTCACGTGCAAGTTTATATTAATTATAATTACAAGTTTATAGGTGTTCTATTAAAAAAAATGAGTTACTAGGTGATTGGAACTTAGGTTTTAATGATTTTAATTTATTTATAAATATACAAACGTTCCGTTCGGACACTGCACGAACAGTTTCCGAACGGAACGTTTTTCGCGAATAACATTGATACATTCCAATCTACACACTAATGTTTTTCCCTTTTTAATTTTCCTTCTTTTATACTTATTTCTTGATAAATAAACTAAAATATATAAAACGAAACATGAAAAGTACCTACAATGTAAACATGCCGTGCATAAAAATATATATGTTATTTTGTGTTATGACGGTATTGAAAACATGAAACGGAAAATGGAACGTCAGTGTCAAATTGTCATGTCAAATATCATATTTGTCATTTGTCATTCCATTGTTTGTGTTCATCGGTTAACGTGGAATTTATAAACTATTTTTGTGATTTTTGAATTCTTGACGACTTGGCTTACCTTTGTACGGACTATTCTGCACACCAACCTAGACTCGATCATTTACTTCTGGATAACGATTTGCAAGTGACAACATACGGCGATAACTACCGCCGAAAATACCAGCGATGCAACTCTTCCATTATATTATGCTAAAGGAACCTTAGCACTTCATACAAAATAGATTTATCTGGCTAAACAGATGTATCAGGAACCTATAGGTACCAATTGATAGAGATTTTTATTCAGATTCAGCATAATTTTTATTGGCCAGGAGAAGACACCCTGCTTTCCTTAAATAGTCAGGTAAGTGGTACTGCAACGCGTTCATGACTCGGATGTATAAACGTGGTCGAAGCAAAAGGAGTAGGTATGTAAGAATCGTAGCAGGTGTTATCTTCCCCCACGGGATATATGTGTGAGTTTAAGTACGTATGTATAAATAAGCCATTCTGCCACTAAATAATAATCAATAAGTCCATGCCCAAACTACTTTTAGATTATTTTAGGTTTTAATCTTCTTTCTACCTTACGTCGTCGTTTAGTCTTACGTTGTTCTTTAACTATTCATAGGTTTCCATAATATATGCAACCCCTATCAATGGGTTCCAAATTACATGGAAGCTCGCCATTCTCCTTTTGTAAAAAGGTATCGAATGTGTATTAATGTAGGAGGTAGACATGTGAAACACGATCGCCGAGGTATGCAACAAGTAAATGTTTTAATAAACTCTTACCTACAGTCGGTACCTACATTGCCAAAAGCACATAATACGAGTATTAACTCAATAATAATTGTTTCTTGATAAACAGAATCAGGTCAGAAATCAGAGTCATTAAACGTCTATGCCTACAATACAATATCAGCTGATACCTACGCGTAGGCATGACGTAGGTTTCTTTAGTCATAAGTTTTTTTGGCGGCACGCGACAAAGCACCGCCTCGCTCAAGCGGCTTCTTTGACACGAAACTGTAGGTGAACTTTGTCGAGCGATCAGTGTTACCTTTGGTATGATTATTTTTAATTATTTGAATTAATTATATTCATTGGGGAAAAATAATAATCTCGTACTCATTATATGATTACGTAATTGTGAACGCAGTACGATACCAAATAATACCCTTCAGGATCAGACAGGGTTTGTGTTACATGCTGTATATTCCGAAAGACAAGAAATTCAGTCAATAAATAAAGTTTGTTGTAAAACATTAAAAGTTCTACTACAGTGCTTTTTAACTTTAAAAGGAAATCCGAATTGTAAGGCAAGGTTGAGGCAATTTTTTTTAATATACATCACAAACCACGCCTTCTTCCCATGGGGATAGGCAGAAACTTCTGAACGCCGCCTGCTACGATCCTTACATACTCTTGTTGCTTCGTTTATGCTCATACATCAAGATGTATGGCTAGTTAAACACGCGCGCTGGTTGTGAGTACTACGCACCTGACGTTTCTGAAGAATATCACCAATAAGGTCCTTCTAGGGCTTTTCATCCCGGCGTTTCTACTCATATCAGCTTTGTAAATCACCTTCAAACCTTTTGTTAGTCGCTTTTCACTCACCCTATCAACATGACCAAATCATTTAAGCATACTCTGTTCAATTTTTTTTTACATGAAATTGTGTAGATGAGCATTAAAAGAAAATGCCAATTTTGCTATTATCTTAGGTATACGTAAAATATAATTAAATTGTAAGAATGGTTTCCATAAAAAAGAGCTAACCTAACCTAATCCAATACAGTGTCCTGGTACCGGCTTTGGATTCGGAATCCCACGTAAAAAAAACAATCAGCTATCTACATCTAATAAAAATGTTCAATTATTATTATACTAAAACTATTGGTCAATTTTGTCAATGCTATTAAACATTCCATATCTTGCACTAAAAGATCCGTCTTATATAAATACTATATACTATACCTGAGTATAAATATTTTTTCATCGGAAATATTTCTGTGGCTTCGAACGCAGAAATAGAGCCAACCGAAGCCATAGTGGCTGCCACGCGGGATAAAGTTTCTGAACCGGGATTTACGATGTTCCGCAGCTAGATAATATTAGGTGTATGAGTTTATCCTAGTCTTTTTCACACCTCAATTTTACTGAAGTGTTGCTATTACAACTTCAAAACTGTTAAAGGTATTAAGAATTTGCGAACTCTAATCTGCTGAACTCTAATTGAACTATGCATTTATTTAAAAGAGTATGTAGATATACAGTACCTTTTAAACAATATATAAACAGAACCCTTACTTTCTGTGTCCTTATATAGATAAAATACATATCTATACAAGGCACAAAATATAAAGGATTTGTTTATATATTTTTCAAAAGGGCAATCAGAAAAAGCGCTCTCTAAAAAAGACATGTTATCTTTGCTCAGTTACAAATTATGTTTCGTTCTCTTTATCCCAACGAGAAAAATTAAGAACGGACTAAATAATATCATTTTTTTTTTCTAGGATAGTTAAATGTTAGATTAGGTGAGTTAACCATTTCCACCGCATAATCTACTGAAGACCTTTTACAGTCGTTTTACATTTTAATCCACAGCAATTAAGGGGTAAATGGCGTTTTGAGGGTGGTTTAATGGGGAAATTGGTTTCAGGTGTAGCTGCGAGGTTGCTTTTTATGGTCCCAGCGCTATTATAGTACTCGGGCTGGGTTCGATTCTCAGGTCGGGCAAAGTGTTATTGGGTTTTTCCATTAGGAATTTCTGAATAACAGCCCGGAGTTTGGAAGTTGGCGGTGTGATGCCCCCGTGCCTCGGAAAGCATGTTTAGCCGTTGGTCCTGTGCCTGATCTCTCTCCGGTCGTGTCGGATTGCTGTCCCATCGGACTTGAGAGTGAAGGATGAGAGAGTGCACCTGCAGTGGCTGCGCACACACCTGTGCACTATAATACCTTTCGCGCCGAAGGCTAGTCTCTGTTGAGATTGGCCTCCATGGCCGTAATACGGTCTCGAGGACTATTATTATGATACTTGAGCCACCTTATCTTCTCATAGTACCTAAGTGCACTGCAAACTTATGAACTTAGCCTTAGTTTTCAAATTATTGCAGTAGTTTTCCTGATAGAGAACAGAGTACCGACATGGTTTTAAACATAGCGATATCTTTATCTAAAATAACGTAAATTAGAAGAAATGTTAGACGCCAATAACTAGATTTTATCTTTACTAGTTGTATTGCATAAAATATTACATGCTTTTCTAATATTTAATCGCGTTCAGCTCAAAGTAAATGTTGTGTAGGAGAACACTTGGAAACGAATAGGGTCAAAAAGGATTTTCACTTGGCGTGCCAAAGTGCCTGGCCAGGTGAAGTACTACTCTTAAAGCGACCTTTGCTCAACAGTCGTTTTAAATATTATATTTTTCATATATTCTAGCGTTAAGCCAGCTTTCACGACAACTAACTTAATCCAAGTAGCACCAAACATGATATAATTCAATTTCCGTACTTTTAATACCAATAGTCCCAAATTAACAGAACATCGTTTATAATGGCGTTAACTTTAATTGTAGAGCGTCATAGTGTAATCGGGTCTTAAAGTTTTCTTTAAACTCTATCACTGTGAGTGTCTGTAACTGTGTGTGTGTGTATGTTCATCCCGAAACTGGAAAACTTTTCTTTAGGTATATCTATAGAAAAGTATTACAGTTTATGATTTAAATATATCTAACATTCGTTTGATTTCACACGTCATCTTTACCTAATGTCTTTTAATTCAAAATTCAAAGACGGTCATATTGACTTTAGAGGTCTGTAATCACGATGGTCGAGACTAGATTGCCTCTGGAGTATGTTTAGGACTAAACGTCGATACTCACTAACCGTTTACCTGAAGTGTTGAAAACACTGTTTTGAGAGAAAGCAATGTCATAAAGTACCGTTCCGAGGAAACTGCATCTTAAATCTGCTCTCAAAGCGAAGATGTTAATATTCTACTCGGACACCCAGGATGAATTTATACAGTCTGAAACGGCCACAGGATGAATTTATACAGTCTGAAACTGTCAAAATTGGGCTTTAATATTCTGGCTATCTCTTGAAATGCTAGAATGCAATTCAAGACTATTCAAATGACGGGCACATTATGTCACTGTTGCATGATTCATAAGTAAGGTAGATACTGCATTAGAACGAAGGATAATATTTTGTTTACGTTTCAGGGTTTCACAGTTTAGAACAAACTTATAAATGTTCATTCGATAGGGTACTCAAAACATATATCTTTGTATATTTTTAAGGCAACAGCGAAATAAATGTTTTGGCATTCTTGTAGGTAGACCATTTCATGAATTTAACACAAAGACAATATGGACAATAGCTACCTTCTAGTTACTCGAGTTACGATGTGTAATTGAAATAACTGAAAACTTGAAGAGGGGGCATTGTATGTACTCATAATTATGAAAAACTTTAACTATGGGGCCAACCCTGAAATGGCTGTCCAAAAATCAGTTGTTGCCTACATATTGAGGAGCTATGCGAGCACAACAATGAAAGCAGCGGCAGATTTTTTTCGCGGTTTCATTTTAGTGTCGATATTGAAAATTGTTCATAATTATGAGTACAATTACTCTTTTTCAGTTTTTCAATTAACTTAATTGCACATTGAATTGGTACAAAATAATATCAACAACATAAAGAAGTATGTATGAATGCAAGCGAAATTCAATAACTGGTATCAAAGAGACAGAGTTTGGCAAAGAGCTAGGTGCAGTGAAAGCCTGAGGTAGCAGTTGCAATTTGCTAATTCGTAGCAAATCAGTTATTAAACCTGAAGCTAAGTGCTCAACGGGAGCTAATGACATTTGATAACATTGCTTGTTTCGATGGAATGGAATTCTTTACTTTATATCCCTCTTCCGAGGAATTTGAACCAGATTTTTACTGAATTTACCTCAAAAATCATTCGTATGGAAAATTTTAGGTACTAGATATCAAGTTCAAATTTTCAGGAGTTTTGTCCCACTAAACATGTAGCTTTTAATTTACTTTTGATATGAAATCAAGAGAAGACAAAATGTGTACCTGTTAAGAGGCTGAATAAAATGATAAAAGCCACGTTTTTAGTAAACTGACAGAGCAGAAAAACCTTTTTAATCAGGGAAGTCAATCAATAGCTTAATGTGCATATTATCGCTAAAAATACCTACATAGCAAATATCTATACCATCAGTAGTCTGACGCAATCTCGTTCCATGTACCTACCGTCCGTTATTAATGATGTTTCATGGATCAAGCGAACCGTTCGTTCATTCACATCGACCTCGATTAGATTATCTGAACTACTGGTATGAAATTCATTCGAGTTATAATAATGGAATTTAGGCTGGGAAATTTTTCTTGATCGTTTTTTTTTTGTGATGAATCCTTGTTATAAGTTTATTGGACCAGATATTCGATATTTTGTTGCTGATATCTCTGAAAATACGAATACACCTATACGTTTTTATTAGTGGTTGCGGTTTCCAACAACAGTTAGTACAGTCCTTAGTGTGCTTTGAGATTTCTACTGCCCTTTCCTGCTTTAAAATTCTATCTTAGAATACATATAAACATGTATGTATATGTATTGTAGTCTTATTATTTGTGTACCTTCAAAAGAATAGGTTCTCAACTTGGGCGATTACGCCCCCTCGTTGGCGTTTGAGGGTGTATTTCACCTGTGAAACTGAACGCGATCAGCACATAAACTACGTTTAAGAGCTGTCAGTTTCATTATTTACTATGGAATATTGACACTAACAGCTCTTGAACGTGTTCACTTTCAATTGTGAAATCGGCACTGAGACTTTTAGGGGGGCAGTAGAAGATCCCATCTCAACGCCCCTCATTTTCTATGGAAAATGAGGGGCGTTGAGATGGGATCTTACGACTGTATAATTTAACACGTATAAATATAATCGTAGCAATAGCTGTTTAATAATCGCGAGAGACGAAAAGAAAAAAAAAGTGGGCAGTGGGCAAAAAAATTACAATAACCTATAATACACCATTAGATAGATTTTCATATAATGTAGTTGTTCTGAATAAGGTTTTGTCGTATAGAAACCAAAAAGGATTGTCTAGTTAAAAATAGAACTCTATCCTCCGTGTAATTTAGAAGACCTGATAAATTCCTTAGGTTGAGTCGGCCATATTTTATTATTTCTGTCTCATTGGTTCAGGCACGTTCGCTCGCCACCACATATCCGTGTCAATGAAGTTACTACCCGCACGTTTGCTTTTGTCTATAATAGTAAAAGGAGGTGTGAGAGTAACATAAAAAGGACCGTATGAGTCTAGGAATAGACGATCTTGTTCGGCTTTTGGGAATATCTTTGTTACACAATAGAAAGGAAGAAAGAAAAAGTACTGATTGTGACTCGCATGGGAAGATCACAAACTAAACTAAACACAGTCTTAACCATATAAAAAAAAGGACTGCACGAGGCCAAATGTATAAATAGGAGCACCTATTTCAGCATGGTGATACGACATTTACGGCAAAAATAAATGACTGAATGAATGAAATAGCGTTTATAGCCAGGTTAATAAACAATAAATAAATAATTTAAATTTCGTAAATCTCATGTCTTTCCCAGTCTGCATGTATATTAGTTTCTTTAATCAGCCTTTTAGTTTCTCCTGCTGAGGCACAGGCCTCCTCTCTGTGAGATGGAGTAGGCCAAATTCCACCACGCGGGCCCAGTTCGAGTTGGTAGATGTCACATACATGTATTCGAATTTTTTGTTAGTCGGTTTCCTCACGATGTTTTCCTAAAAGAGAACATCATGAGGAAACCAGCAAACAAAAAAATTACCGTTTTGAGACGAAAACAGTCATCGGCATGAACAATTTCAATCAAATTTATCTAAAAGTTCAGTCAGTATAGCTAGTCAAAGAACGGCGAAACAAATAGTTGGCACATCAGTATTATTTAGTTTGTTAGATTTTTATTTTAGTGTTCAATGTTATTTTATTAAATAGTTTGACAATACTTCTTAAATAATAATTCAATGTCCTACTGTTCTCTCCACATTTTTTTAAGCATCTAAATTCTACAATTGAAATCAATATTAAACGTTCAAACGAAAGCTACACAATTCGATGGCGAGAGTATTTGGAAATGAGGGTTTTTGCACCTCCTGTGAAAACAAACACATTAATATTTATGTCTGTTAACTACGAGCCAGAGGGGCCCCCATCAAAAATTTCGTCACGTATAAAGAAATTGATTGCGTAAGCCCATGTGGGTTAGAGTTTGATCAATAAACCGGTCAAGACAGTGCGGTTTCATGTTTCAGTTGTTGAAAAACCGCCGCGTTATGACTAACACAGTCATATTTTAATACTAACTTGCCTATGTACAAAAATAGTCTGAAAGACGAATTTATATGTTATTTATTCACATTCATACTTATTTCAAAACATACAGCTTTACATACGGACATAAGGTTAGTCTTTTTTAAAAAAGAATCCTGAGGCTGTGCCAAAGGTGACTTACACAGTTACTAGATGCAAGGAAAGCTCACTGGCTCTAGAGACTAGTATTAAAATGCATACCTTAATTATTTTTAATCAACTTATTATATAGGATGTTAAATTAATTAGAATTTTCCATAAAACATAACATGCCACCGGCATTTCCCATGAAACCACAGCCATGTACTATAAAATTCATTTACCTCAGCCGACATGACATGTATTTAAATTTTAAAACGATGTAATCTGGAGGATTCTTCACTGGAGTCAGATTTATTTCTGTGTTATTGTGTTACAGAAGGCATTCAACTTGTAGTAGGTGGCGGTGGCAAAGTATTAAAATAAGTTGAACCTTGTCAGTATTGTGGATATATTAATCTTCTATACTAAAGGACTCATCCTCTGCCAAATTTAATGATTCTAGGTCACGGGAAGTACCCTATAGGTTTTGATTTATTTGTTAGTATTAAAAAATGTCGCATATTTGGCCGTATATTTTCATTGCGTTGATTTAGAAGCTTGATTTATTTTTAAGCTCCAAGGGGCCGTTGACCTAATTTCAGCTTGATACCTCCACGCGTTCCTGAGAAAAAGGGTGTAGACAGATGGACATACAGATAGACAGACGGCCAACAAAGTGATCCTATATGGGTACCGTAAAGAGATCCCTAAAAACATCTAAAAATGGCGAAATGTCGGTGGAATATGCAGGTACCTACGCGTCTGCCTAACCCTACTGGATAAACAAGCGTAATGCTGGAATTTGCTGATCAAAGCAATTAAAATATTGTATGTAAACTGGGCGAATGCTATGGCTTTTGGTGTCTGACATATTAATAGAGCAAACTATTCTTTCTCACTTCCTTTTCCGTTATAAACAACGATTTAAGCGTATAATATATGTAGTAGACATGCTTAAAAATACGAGGAGAGGTTCATATGGAAGAATATTCTGTTTTACCATTTAAATTAATGAGACTTATCCAAGTTTAACATAAAATTATTTAGAATAGGCAAAAAGTTTACAGATTAACAAAGTTCTTGATGAAAAAGGCTGTCTGGCGTCTGGCTAAGCCCTACCTACAAATCACAGGGGAGGAGAGAACTAGCCGGAATATAATGAGGTTCTCGCTCACCGCTGCCGTTAAGAGCATAGGTTCAAACATAAACTGTGTTACTAACTAGGTTGAACAAACATCAACTTTTTTCGTTGATAAAATAAAAGAGAAAATGTTTGGACGTGACTATTTTATCTAGGAAGATTATAATTAAATATTACAACTAAAAATAAAGTAAACTAAAACCCCGACTTCATGACTTTTCAAGCCGTCTGATGCAGTAGGTGGCAGTTACACTTCAATTTCAGATGTGATGCCACCAACTGCATCAGACAAAAGGAATTCGTCAAATTCTTCCTTACAACACTCCTTTTAAACTGTAGCTAGTAAATATTTAGTAAATATATCGACTGTACACATCTTTAAAATTTATATCTTTCTACAAAAAGTGTCAATCCTAATAGGCTGATATCATTCACTTGAAAAATCTTTAGAGAATCCCGTGACATCAGGTATTGAGATTAGCCATTGCCAAACTATTGATATTAGCTCATGTCAATAGTTCGCTTATAGTTCTGTAACAGCATTTTCCTATTAAACCACGCATCTGAACTTCCTACGAATATAAATGTCTACTCGTAACAATACCCCGCCAACTCACTTACTCACCAAGACGCATATAATTACATCCAACACGTACCTACGTTATCGACATAAGTGTGTAAAAAAATACGTTTGTGCAGTATGAATATTTCTGTATTTTATAATCTTGTGCACATACAAACTTGGTAAATAGATAGCAATTTTTTAAGAAACCTAAGTATACCATAAGTAAATTTAACTTTATATAGGATTTTTTGTAGACAAGCTTTTGGTTCCGAGGCTCGATGAGAACTGGCTTCGAAAATAGACGAAACTCCAAAACAGGGTTGCCAGGTAAGAAAATGCAGCAATTGTACACCACTCTTAAAAAAAGTCGTAAGCCCAGGGTACGCTCAAAAAAAAAAAAACGTACAAATCTTCCATATATTAAATCTTCCATAAAATGTAGTGTGAGTAGGTACCTACTCAAAAGCTTAATTTTTGTGTATTCATTAGTAGAATCATATAGTGTGTCGGCTTAAAATTAGTGCAGTTTCCGCCGCTTGTTTTAATAAATTGCCCTGCCAATAAGGTGCTGCCCAAAACTTGTCTGTATTTAGTGTCAAGTCAACAATTTCGATGACGATGGGGAAACTGTGCCATTTGTCATCAATAGCTTGCAAAGTTAAGTAAAAAGTTTAAAAAAAATTACGTTTTCCGTACGATTTCGATGCATACACACGATAAATTATCGAATAGTCTTACACATACGATTTATATCGTACAAATGGCAGCCCTGCTACAAACATCATGTTTCCATTTCGTTCCGTTATAATAAGCCAGTACTTTTTCGGTTAATTTCAAATGAGATAATTTAAAAACTTCATGAATAATATATAAGTACTTATATTTTTTTTTATACGAAAATCATTTGAGGCGAATCACATAGGTACTTAAAATTTTAGATTTAGTATTTAAAATCAACAAAGCTTATAATTATTTGGAAATCATGATATTCGGCCATCCGACATTGTGTACACAATAATCATATATTTTCAATTAAATCATTACATATTTTTGTATGTTACCAAAATAACCCTCTGACTTACTTTATTCACAAAATTCCCTTACACAGTAGAAAATTGGTAGGGTGTACATATGTATAAATCCCTTTATACGCCTACCTACTGAAAGTCAGGGGAATATTATAAAGCTACCCATTTAATTATAAATTAGTGGTGAAGTTTGTTTTAAATTCCACAGTTTTTGAAGTTCATTATTGGGAATTAATTGGCTTTTGTTGGTGCTACGTAGTTGTGTAAGTTTAAAAGGGACATAATTAATATTATGTTGCGCGACTATATTTGTTTCATTCAAGTGTCAAGGTTACTTCAACATTTTTGTGGATTGGGCCTTCACTGTGAGTGAAAGTACTTTTGCAAGTTTATTTGAATTTTTCTTCTTTTAAAGCTATGATGCCATTTGCCTACAGTGTAAATGGCAGCTGTAGGAAAGTTCTGGTCATTAAACATAATGAAAAATAATACACTTGGGAGCAAATAAATCGAGCCACTACCTTTTTTCACGTAAAATGGTAAATATTTTTGGGAATATGGAACGTATCAATTCGAACTATATATCGCCTAAAAGTTAAGTTAATAACCTTAACAATGAGGGTAAATTATTGAATAATAACCTTATTGAATGATAAATTATTGGCTCTGCAAGAAAAATGGTAATTTTGATAGAAAATTTAGCAGGGCTAAAACAGTCCATAAAAACAATTAAAAACAAAATTATTGCAAAAAAAATATTCTTAATAACTGGTATTACCCTCCCGTGCCCTGATGCATTCTTGTAGCCTATTAGTCATCGATCTGATCAGAGTAACGATGACATATTGTGGTATGTTCTCCCACTCTTCAAGCACAGCGACTTTAAGCTCGGGAATGGATGAAACAGCGGGAACCCTGGCTCGGACTCTCCGTTTTAGCTCGTCCCATAGGTGTTCGATCGGGTTCAAATCGGGACTTCGTGCTGGCCATACCATTTGTTGAATCCCGATCGCAGACAAGTATTCCGTAACGATCTGCGCGGTATGAGGTCTCGCATTGTCATGCATAAACAAGAAATTTTCTCCGACAAAACCAGCATACGGCATTACGTGGTCTTCAAGAATGTCAGTTATGTATCGGTCAGCTGTTAATCCACGTCTACCACTGCCATCGTTGGCGGGGTCGACGAAGACAAGTTCCGTTTTTCCGTCTAGAGAAATTCCTCCCCACACCATACAAGAACCACCACCAAAACTCACAGTTTCTCGAATGCAACATTGGGCAAATCTTTCACCAGGACGTCTATACACTCGGTTTCTCCCGTCATTGCTAAAAAGACAGATTCTTGACTCGTCAGAAAACAAAACTGACCTCCAGTCTTCTAACGTCCAATTAATGTGTTCTCGAGCAAACTCCAAGCGAGATCGGCGATGAGCTACAGTCAATTTTGGGCCAGTTGCTGGTTTGTGTGATGTTAAATTTCGTTCCTTTAGTCTTCGTCTCACTGTCCACCTACTGATTGCGACACCTCGAACGTCACGTAACGCTTGCTGTAGCTGAACAGCATTAAGTCCACGGTCGCGCAACGAATTGGTTGCTATAAAGCGGTCGTCACGTTCTGTTGTTGCCCGTGGTCGGCCAGTTCCAGGTCGCCGAACAAAAGCACCAGTCTCCAGATACCTGCGGTATACCCGCTGTACCTTTGAACGATTCAAATGAAGTCTGCGTGCCACTTCACGTTGTCCGTGTCCAACCTCAAGTAAAGCTACAACTTGGGCAGCTTCCGTCGGTGTAGTATCCATTTTATCAGGTTATTTTGATTACACAGACACAGATAAAGACAACAATAACAAGTAATATGGGTATGATTAACAAAAACCTCAAATTTAATCTTTTCTTAACAGAGTACAATAAAAATGTCATAAGCAAATTAAATACGATAATTTTATTCTACCCTTTAAACTTTAATTAAAATGAAATTTTGACAACTAACTACCCTCATTGTAAAGGTTATTAAATACCCTTTTAGGCGATATATGTTTCGAATCGATACGTTCCATATTCCCAAAAATATTTACCATTTTACGTGAAAAAAGGTAGTGGCTCGATTTATTTGCTCCCAAGTGTATGAATGAAAGGACATCTTATAAAAACTCTTCAATTTCAATGTTTTTTTGATAACATGTTGGCCAGTAACACGGTACTTACTGATGCGTGTCCCACGCATCAGTGAGTACCATGTATGTAAACTCGATCGATTTTAAATTTGAAAATAGAACCTCGTTTCGTACAAAAATATTTTTTGAGTTTAACACTCTATTCTATCATAAGGGTGATACTAATTGTGCTTGCCGCAAAAATTAAATCCAAAATGTCGATTTTGGCATGACTGACTGCTGGTAAAATAAATGTACTAAGAACTGCTCTTTGGGTATTTTTCAGTACATTTTAGACAACTTTGACTTTCAGCCTTTTTAGAGCAATAGCTTGTGTAAAGACAGTCTTGACCCGCGTCTACGCCTAATAAGCTAGCCCATTAAAACATCGAACTAGATAATAATAAAACGTGGAGTCGGTCAACGAAAATAACCACGACCGCATTTTAGAAAATCCAGGGAAACGAATAGAAATCGGGAAAGTGAAAAATCTAGAGACAAGAAAAGAATAAAGTATTGCCAACATCGAGAAATAAAATAAAGGTTGACACAATAAAGTTACTTTTAGAACTTCGTGAATTGAGTTTAGAGTTAGAAAAGAGACGTAGGTTTTGCTGAGATTGTTATATATTTTCAAAAAGTATTTTTTTTTAAGAATAGAATTCTTAAAAATTGGTTTTATTAGTTTTGCTTCTAAGTTAGTAATAAAAGTTTGTGTAAGACGAGGAGGGGTTGATTGGGATTGAGGTACATCAATAAAGTCTTGTTTTATTTTTTAATTATTGATTTATTGGATTTATTCAGAGCCTAGAAAAGGGGGACCCACACTTAAATCTTTTTTGTGCAATTATTATATTTACAAAAAAACTATTTGTTTCGACAAAAATAATTTTTCGCGTCATTTCTGAAGCGTTATTTACTCCACAGCAGGCGTTTGATAAGGCACCTCCGCCGATAACACAAGTATTGAGTTGATCTTGATCAGATAAACAGCTATAACTTTTATTATGTTAAGAAACCTACGTCTGTATATTAGTGTTGGGGAGGGGTTCGTGGTTAAATGAAGGTTAAGCTACCCTTGTCGCGGACGGTCGTGGATGGGTGACCATCCATTACATATCAAGAGCCCTCAGTGCCTTGGAAAGCACGTTAACGTTGGTCCCGGTTGTCAAAAACATTCCCTTTGTATGTTTTGTTAGAAGGTGTGAGTTTCGTGAGCATTTTGCCAGATTTAGATTCGCGTGACTGTGTTTCTATTGTTTTTACCTGCAAAATTTTGATGAAATTTTATTTTGTGGAAACCTATACTTTTACAGAAATTGCTGCGTTGTCTATGGTGTGATGTTTAACATTCTTAAAAATCACATAGTAAAATGATTGTGAGGTATCTACATAATATCAAAATAAATATAATATCAGCCTAAAAATATACCCCAAACTTAATAACAAAATTAATTTCAACTAATTGTTTATATCTGCAATTTATAAGGTGTAAATAATAAAGAGTATTCTATCTATCTATATATCTAATTTACCCTTCACGAAACTCAACCACATGTTTTAATATTCTTCAATATCCGCACAAAACTAATAAACGAACAGTGGACCAGAATAAATCCAATAGGTGCCCTCGCGCCCGGGCATATTTAGACAGAAAACAAATAATTGCTTTTGCCTGACACAGGAAATCGAGTTATTCCGTCTACGTGATTAGAATTTTTCCCACAACAAAACTGCTTTGATGTTTTATTGTTCAAAGTTACCTCGGAGCTGTTTATTGCTGGCCGCTGCGGTAGTTCAGTTGTTGAAGTAGGTGCGAAAGTTCTAAATGAGCCAGGAAGGTTTGTAAAGTAGTTTGAGGCTATATTTGCGTCGGCAGATGAGTTCGTGCTCTTAAGTATAGGTACGCTGTCGTGACTCACACGAACTATTTCATTAATAATGTAGTTTCGGGCACTGTAACCTCCGCAAGGTATATTAACACTTTCCAGTCATTACTGAAATAGTGGAATTGGGTTAGAGTTTAATACAAAGGGTAGTTCATCAAATTGCTATACAATTTGATGAACTGTGAATAGTCATGAAATTAATGTCCCTTGGGTGCGGTTTCGGGAATTAGTTATCGGCGAATAGTTTATAACTGTTTTCCCAAGTGGTGTTGTTATGGTTAGGCATATAATATTCAAAAACACAACCGTTTTATTGAAAATCCATCATTACCATCTTTCTGCCTCCCTTTTCATCAGCTTCTAAAACGAAGAGACTGTTCTAAAAGATTGATAGCATACATATATGTTAAAATAAAAACTTTTCACATACTAACCTCGCCGAAAACATTCATAACTCTATATTTTGACTTTGCCGGGTTAATGCTTAGCCAATGTAACCAATATCAGTATATTTTTAATGTACAACGTTCGTTGATATTCCGTAGCGTTATCTGTCATTCGTTGTAATAATATTTGTTGTGAAAACAGAGCAACGGAATGTGCAGAGAATTTCAATGTTTTCTCGCTCTGACATTTTAAAGGCCAACTGAAGCTTTACGGTTTTATACAACAATAATATCTTTCTCGGTATTCCTTTGTAACGTGTGATTCATAATAGTAATGTAAGCTTGTTGTTTCATAGCTATTAGATCTTTACCTATGAAGTTGCCGTTTCACAATAATGGCTATTTGAAACGTAATTTATTTATGGCTGGCAACAAATTCTACAAATCACATTTTTCTAGAATTCTGTTTTCAATTCAGTCATTTGTTTAGTGATTAGTGTTTTGTTTTCACTGCATTTGTATCTTTTTCATCTATGTTCTATGTTAGAGGGTTTGGTTTCCGCACTTAGTCCTTCATGTGAACCATTGTGCGTGGGCCATGGCAGCCGTCGGTGGTTAATATTCCAACCAGCCCACCTTCCTCCAGAAGCCGATCAAAGCTTCTGGTCTGTTGAGAACATCTGTGTAAGATCCGGGTGAGGGTTTCTGTCCTAATCTGGGTAACGCCTGTGCACTCAAAGAGCACATGCGCGACTGTTTCGTCGGACTTCATGCAAGGTCTGCACAGAGTACTGTCCGTTACGTCTATTGTGTGAAAGTGAATGTTTAGCGAGCAGTGTCCTGTGATGATCCCCGTCACCAGGCACAGGCCATTCCTGTCCAGGCATAATTAACGTTTGGATAGCCTGCCATCTAAGGATACCAAAGCTTCCTTGGCCTGCCTGCAGCCTGGACTCGAGGTCCACCACCTCTCAGCTTGTGTGTGGTTGGACTCCTGCAGCCAGCTGCGTATCTGGTTAAAGGGGATAGGTATGATGGGTTCAGACCCGTAAGCCAACGTGCTGGATGCTCTCCTGGCTAGTTTTTCAGCTGCGTCGTTGCCGAGTGATCCGTTGTGTCCTTTTATCCATTGCAGTATCACCGTGTTGCGGTTAGAAACCGTTACTCATTCTAGAGAATTGTGACATTCTAGTGTTAGACTGGAGGATTTTTTTTTCCTAATGATTGGACTGTCTGATGATTGGGGTGTCCGTAACTTTCATGGCTTCTATGGCATACACTCCTTGTATAATGCCCGAACACTCCGCCTGATAGACGGTGTTTAACACTCCCAGCTGACTTGGTATGTTTATCTTTTTCATCTATATGGACACTATAAAAATACGAGTAATGATGAAATACCACACAAACGGCTCGCAACATTAATTACGTGCACGGAGTGAACACTACCAACGAACGCACGAATCGTTATTGGTCAATCGCTCGTCCCCGCCGCTCGACCTCATACAGCCCAATAGACGGTATCTAAGCTCAAAGAGCTAGGGTTGGAAGTTTTGCGTCATTCACCGGACTCACCAGACCTTGCGTCGCCAGACTTCTACTTTTTCCAAAATTGGACAACTTCTTAGCAGGGAAAAAATTAATACCCGAGAGGTAGTACAAAATGCATTTGATGAGTTTGTTGGCTCCCGTACACCTGATTTCTTCAAGAGGGGCATTGAAAAGTTACCACTGCGCTGGCAGAGATGCATCGACGGCATGGGTGCATATTTTGATTGTTAGAAATGAAAAATATTTGAAATATATAAAATGTCTTTAACTTTCTGTATACTAAACGGCAATTGCATAGGTAAAGCCCTATTATTATAATTATTTATAATATCCAGGAGATGCAAAAACGGTTTTCGACGTTGGTTGGTTTCCTAATTTAAAAAAGGTACTAATCAAGTACATAACACACGCCTGTTTTCCCCGGAGGGTTAAACAGAGAGGAACCTACATAGTACCTATTACTACATTTTGCCAACTATGTTTAAGTCCTTCGTAATAGGGGGCGGGCCATTGCCATGAACCGAGCACAAATCAGAGCTGAGAGATTCCTGATGGAAAAACTCAATGCTTAGCGGTAGCGCTTGCGACCAATAGATTAATGAGGAAGTAATTATTATTATGTACCTTTTTTTTTTTTTTTTTTTTTGGGTGGGAAATCATCAAATGACTTCTCCCGCTCTGGGTGGAGCGGGAGGGCGTGTCAGACTTTTACTGACTAAAACCCACCGTGTTCCTTCAGTTGCCTGTGCCAGGGCCACGGTTTTCTCTGTGGAATAACCCGCGACCCTGAGGCGTCGGCCCTATCGGACCCCGTCATTTTGTGCTGACATCTCTTTGAGGCGCGCGTGGAACACAACGCGCCGTCGACCCGGGCCTGGTCCTTACCGGACGGCGAGCTACCCATGGCTCGCCGTCCGCAAGCCCGCGCCTACGGTGGCCGGGAATCTGCTTGCGATTCCCGACGCCCAGGGCGTCTCCTGCGGCGACTAGGGGCGTGAGGGCGCAAGGCTCTCTCCCTCACGCGCTCCGCCTCCTCCTTTGCGAGCATTACTGCTTCGCAGAAGGAGGTGACGGCTTTCCATTCCCTCTCGCTCCGTACCATGGCCTGGACCAGGGCCGGACGCGAGAGATCGCCGCCGCCAATCGCCTCCGCGAGGACACTGCGGTGCTCCGCCCAAGCTGGGCATACCTCCACCGTATGCTCCACCGTGTCCTCCGGGCGATCCACACAATGGTGACACCCCGTTTCCTCCCGCCTTATGCGAAACAGGAACCTCCCGAAACAATTATTATGTACCTAAGACAGCTTGTTAAAAAAAAAACAAATACAAACGTTCTCTATTATTAACGATAACCTCACAAAGTCTTTTTATTGACGACTCTGCACAATACTCGGGGGAAGTGACTTAAGAATGCGTTTTTCTAAGGCTGGAATCATTTGGCCGTATAATACTAATAAACTTGTATTTCTTTATATTACGACACCCATAAAATCCTAATTTTATTGACAGCACACTAAAGTTTAGACTCTCGTAAGATCACTATAAAGATAGCCAGTTACCAATAACTTACTCGTATCTTAATTTATTAGGTACAGTATTATGATCAACGAGCATTACTAAAAATGTTTTACCTTTGCGATAAAATCATAACTATATTTCAAAATACGATTTATTTTACGTAGTTTTAAAATACAGAAATTAAAAGAATCTATACAAATGAAAAATGCGCTACCTAATAATTTTCTGGTATTTTTATTACCAAGAACGTAAAACCTCGATTTTATCGACATAATTATCTCGTCTAGCTTAAGATATTAAAGTATCGACTGATCTCAATTACCACCGCAACATTGTGAATGCAAGCATTATTTTCAATTTGCGGCGTGCGCGCTCATTTCTCTCAATTTCGCAACAAAACGCAAACGTGGGAAAGCACGTTTCGTGATAGCAAACGCGGTTCCATTTATATCTACGTCTGGGATTACCGATGTGAATCCGTCGCGGGTAATCGTACGAGCTCGGCTTACCTAAGCTTTTTTCGATAAATGTTCGATTAGTTTAATCCCGCTAACTGCATGAGGATTTTTGTGCGGCACCAGAGAGCTAAACTCGGAAAGTGAGGTTTATATTGCTTTTTAATAATCTGAAATCCTTTCTGGCTAGTTAGGTACCGATTCTTATTTATTTTATTAACGTAAGTATTATCATGTTTGGTATTAAATGAAAGGTGACAAGGAGTACTTTCTAACAAAAATATTATCGGGTTTTGTATAGCCCGAGTTACCCGTAATCACCATTACAAACAGTATTGTTAAATCGTACAGATTATTGTCCGATTATACGAAAACCGTTATTTTGTTACGATGTCTTCCAACCTTTCAAGTTGGCGTTTTTGTAGGTCGGCATTTAAATAGTATCGAACTGTAAAGTCTCGCTTTCGTGACTTTCACATAACTGCATCGTTATAAAATACAATATAACTGTACCTATAAAAAGAACCTATAAATCATACAAACTATGACATTTGTGTCTGAATAAATACAAAAAAAATATGCAGAACTTGTGCAAGTATGTTGGTAATAGTTTTTCTTTAGTATCGCATGCGGTTTACTACCTTGTTTATAAACTAGGCCACCAAGGTACCTCAGTAATACCTACAAGTAAATGACGTGTCACCTACTGCGTATTTTAAGAAATTATTGTGGAAACTCATTTCTTCATTCGAAGAAAAGGTCACAACTTCTTCAAAAGTGAAATAAAGTATTATAATTGTTAACATACATACATACATAAACTCAAGCCTTCTTCTCATGGGGGTAGGCAGACCACAGAACGCCACCTACTATGATCCTTAAATACTCCTTTTACGTCGTTTACGTTCATACATCTGGTCATACACGCACGCCGGTTGCGTGTACTACGCCCCTGACCTTTCTGAAGAACATCACCAATAAGGACACTATATGTCCTCCTAGGGCGTCCCCTCCCGGCGTTTCCACTCACATCTGCCTTGTAAATACCTTTTATTAGTCTCCTTTCTTTCATCCTCTCAACATGACCAAATCATTTAGATGGAATACTCTTTTAAATGTTGTCACTGAATCTTCTTTTAAACCGCACCGTTGCCTTATCACATCATTCCTCAGCCTATCATTCAAGTCACACCACACATGAAATCATGGAGAGTATAAGAAGTAAAAAAGACGTTTTAGACCATAGCTAGGTAAGTATTACTATTTAAGACTAAATTTCGAGCGTTTAATAATTCGTTCTAGAACATTTATTTCTTTATAATTGGTAACGGCAAATCCTAACCTAAAAAGTAAAATAATTTTTTTTTGGACTTCGTAGCGTTTAAATCGTATAAATGACTATATGTATGTCATTATTTTCTAAACATACAGATAGTCTTTCTACTATACCATATAACTATGCATAAACTTTCATTATCAGGTTTTTAAATATATGGGAAGTGGGCATTGTTCTTTGGGAAATTGCCAATCTAAAGATAGATGCAGAAAATGTTAGTTTAACAAACTAAATAGTAGCAAGTGGAAACATTGCTGCTGCAGCACTAAGCACTCCTTAGGGATAAGGTCGCTACCAGGTAGATTGATGAGAAGAACAACATTTCTTTTTGAACTTAGGTTTAGTAAACTAGGTTAGGATTCATAGAACTTAGCTACCTGCTCGCAAACTTATTAAATTTCTAGGAAATCTTCTCGAGCTGTTTCTCGGCTAAAAACCTTCTTCAGTATTAAAACAAACTCACCTTCGCACATAAACAGAAAATACATTTGAAATTCAAAACTACAACTCTAAGCATCGTGTACTGCATTATTCAACTCGGAAAATAACGACGATCTCATTAAAAGTTTGACTGTAACGTGAAATTTAATCAGTCGACCACGCTCACCGCTGGAAGTGTTAAAACACAACTTTTTGTCTAACGCTCGAACAACGGGAACACAACCGGGAACTGGTGGTTTAAGAAAGACTGGCTTGGCAGCGCACATCATTGTATAATTGTATATAGAGGGTTAGTTTCCTGGTGAAAAAAGGAAGGCTTACATATGGTTTATAGCAGTGTGATTTGATTAAATTTTCTATCTGATTTTCTATTTGAGATACGATCAAAATGCTGGAGATTTTTCGCAATTTTCCAACAGTTTTTTTTTTAATTTAGACCACTGTATTGTTTTATTCACGAAGGTACGGTCCCATGATAGGGTCCCATTGTCAACGAGGGTCGTAATTTGTAGAGTTGAAGGCCACAACACAAGTGATGACACTATACAAAATGTAAGACTAACCTTTGGGAACATTTCCCAGTATTTATTTACAAGGTTCAGACCGTGACAAGAAGGGCTTGGTTTGAGAATATATCAATCTATTATTTTTCGAATACTGCTTTAAATAGGTACAAGTAAACCCCTACTAGAAAAGAGTGTTCTACAAATAGATTTTTTTCTAATAATAATTGCAAATGTAGATATGTGCATTTTTATAGGAAACTTACCTACATTAACATTAAGAAATAATTATTAATGCTATACTAGAACAAATTGTAGATCGTATTCTTATTATGTTTCTCTTGTACAACCTGTCAAGTAAAGTAAACAGCGTGTTATAAAACACTTTTTACCGCCTGTAACGTTTAAAGGAATAATGTCTGACTCAGAATGATATATGGGTTTCATGTATTGCTACTCTATATTAGTTAAAAGACGTAGTCGAAAAGGGTTTTAACAATTGAGCGGTCTTAGGTCGAGGAAAGCATTTTTGGTCTGGTCTACAATGTCTATTACCTCGAGGGCAGGGGAGGGTCGATTCACGTTCCCATCTAGTTTGTAAATTTTATACCCATGCTACGTAGGTCTCGTACTAAATTTGAGCCCGGTGGCACAAGCCGTGCATGAATAATGAACAGCACTTTATTTTCTGTGCACACGCGAGCATTGTCGAAGGAAAATTAAAGGTTGGTTACAGATCTGAGGGCCTAGACAAAGTAACATTCGTAACATTCGATTAGCGCTGACGCTAGTAGAAAAGCCAAAAAAATGTATGGGGTTGACATAAGCTATCGAAATGTGACGTGGTCTTAGGTCACATCTAAAGAGTACCGGACCTGTTTGGTCCTGCACTCTTTAGATAAAATCCTTAGTTATATTTCTAAAGATGGACAGGATTCTTTATCTTTTTCTTGCAAAGCGACAAGTCGCAAATCGTATCTCGTTCTGTCACCTGTTCTCACACTGACTCATACATAGATAAAATTTGACGCGAAGCTTGTCTACCCCGCGCCGCCATATTGATATGCAACATCATCTGCAAATAATGAATGAACAGAGACGAATTGGTCTCTTAGGAATCATTAAAAAAAAGTTATTTCAAAACAAATAAAATATAAAGATATAAATTTAATTCATTCTTTTATTTTAAAATTCCTGATAATTATATTTATAAACTCCTTAACTCTAGCTTGGTGGGACCAATCTGGTGCGGGTTAAAAAATGCAGGGCCAGATCTTCTATCCGATACTGATGTCAACGGTATGTGTATATGTACCGTCAAGGTGACCGTCAAAAGGAGGAGAGTGGACTGCTGCCAATCGACATCTTAATATAATCCCATAGTCGCCTCTTACAATAACCACCGTAATAGATGGGTGGTTCTATTCTTTGAGACTTTATTGAAAAGTACTCTACACTTCTTATACCCAGAAAATATCGATTTTCGTGGGTTTTCAGCAAGTATATCGGTGGCAACCAGCCTCAGTCTGGTCCTGTAAAGACAACATTCCCTATAGATGCGTAATGGCTACGCAATTTTTAGCAAATGTTTGGTCTGCTACTAAATGTCTGTGGTCATAGCGTAGTATCGGAGTGCGCGATTAGTGGAGCGATAGCGATTGTAGAAATGGAATCGCTAAGTAGAGAATGCCATTTGTCTAGGCCCTCAGCTCTGTTACAACCCGATTCAAACTTTAAGGCGTCTCTGAAGTGGGCTGCTTGCTGTGCAGTACCTCATCCCTCACCCCCGCTGACACATGAATTTATTACTCATGTTTTGAACGGCCATTACGTTTGAATCGGTCAGAAGGATTTTTTTGTGCATTCCTGCATTCTAAAAAGTAATAAGAAGCCGATATTTTAAGATACATACATACTGTCTGTTTTAAACTCCTGTTGTTAAAATCATATCTCTATTTAAGTGCGTTGTTAGTCAGATAGATGCACACGTAAGTTTAAGTAAGGCACAAAAAAAAAAATATATAAATAAACTAAGCGGTTTACAATAAAACCGTGTACTGTATACAATAAAACTATCCTATCTATCGAAAGAGTTTGCTGAGATGGTTTGGTCATATTGAGAGGATGAATGAAAGGATACTACCAAAAGTTATACACAAGGCAGATGTGAGTGGAAACATTTAGTGACATTTTGTGACCTTATTGGTAATGTTCTTCAGAAAGGTCGGGTGCGTGGTACTCGTAACCGGCGTGCATGTTTAATTAGATGTGTGTACGTAAACGAGGCCAAAGGAGTATGTAAGGATCGTAGCAGGTGGCAATCAGTGGTTTCTGCCTACCCCTACCCTGTTTATATATTTATGTGTATGTATCCTATCTATCCTTTACCTTTTGAAGTTATATCGATAATAGTACTGTAGTTCTCAATACGAGAACCTCGTGAAAGCTGAGAAAGAGAAACAAATTAAATATCTCGACTTAGCACACGAGGTTGTTGACATGTGGAATGTGAGCTCGGCTGTCATAGTGCCGATTGTCGTATCGGCCAATGGCCTGATGGCAAAAAGCCTCGACCAACATCTCTCGAGGCTTTCGTTAGGCGGTTGGATCAAGGGCCTGATTCAGAAGGCAGTACTCCTTGATACGGCCCGCATTGTGAGGAGGTTCCTGTCTCTGGAGCCCTAACCACCAGTAGCTTGGACCCTGCTCCCGCTACCGGCGGACCACTATTTTTTATATTTTTAAATGTTTTTTTTTTAAGTTGTTTTATAAAAATATTTAAAAATATAGCAAAATAAGGATAAAAATAAATAAAAGACATAATAGTACTTCTTACACCTAAACTCAGGAATGATACTTCTAATTATTAAACATGAACATGAATGTACATACAGCATCGTTCCTTTTCTACATAACATTAGCTGCCTTGAACATGTACAAGCCGTGCACAGCAATTCAACTACAACACTGTAAGTTGGGTCGATCTATGTGTAGGACGTGTCTGCTTGTTTCACTTGTCTTTTCCCACTGACATCGATGCAGACGATTTTTGTCTAATGAGGTTTTCCCCTCTTGTTTTTCCTTTTATATACTTGTACTTGTACGTAATACATACAGGGTGTCCCTTAAGTCGACGACAAGCCGGAATCGGGTGATAGGTCAAGCCATAATAGGTAACGGGAAAAAAATGCTATTTACTTAACAAAGAAGGGCACTTATAAGAAAAACTAGAAAATCCGGTCTTTTAACCCTTGTGGCAATTTTTTTTCTTGGGTACACCATGTACATTGTAGTGTTAGATTCTATAATGTAGTTAAGATTTCTTAATTTGAAAAAAAAAACTTACATTTTATTACACCACTTTACGGCGACTTGACACTAAACATCTTAACGAATCTTCAGGACATTTCGATCAATTTAATGTTCAATGCCATTGCCGTTAATTTGTTATGTTTATAAAAAAGTTGTTTTTCTTTCTGATACTCTACGTCGTGTGGTTTTTCTACAAAATGAAGTATTCATCTCCGTATTTTCATAAGCGGTCACTTGTACTGTAAATAAACAGAATAATATTAATGTATTATTTATACCTGAAAACATAATGACCTACCTACCAAAATATTATGTCAGCAAAAAAATATGCAATGACCTTCCCATATAATTTTCTAAAATAATGAATTCGTTTTTGCATTTCATTCTGTTACAAAGAAAAGTCCCACATTACGGAAGACTGTTTCACGTTCCGTTGCGTGCTCACAAAAGGTAAAAAAATTACAAAAAGTACTCATTTTTAATACTGTTTGTATTTTACTGCTTAATTAAGCCGAGTTGGGGGCGTTTGTGGGGTTAGCTATGTAACAGAAACACCGTTGTTTTATGTTACGCCCCTTAGACCCACCGCCCGGCGTAAAATCTAAAAGAATATGTTCGCTTTTGCAAGTTTGTTGTGTTTCAACACTGGCAACCCTGAGTGGTTAAGCGAATTTTGTGTGTTTTTAATGTCTCTGGAGTCTATAATTTTTTATGAGGGACCGGTAGAAGTAAAATATTTAGGCGGGCTCTAGCTGAAATTATTGGAAATTGATGTATGCTAAATATTAAACGTTACGGTGGGCAGGTTCAATATTGTTCAGCACAGTATCGTATTAAAAAAAAAATTGTCAGCCTATAATTTTCCCACTGGTGAGACACAGGCCTCCTCTCTGCGAGGAGTGGGCCGTAATCCGCGCGGGCCCAGTGCGGGTTGGCGGCGGATATCACATGTCTTCGAACTTTTGGCTCTTGGACATGCTGTTTTCCTGACGATGTTTTCCTTCACCGTTTTGAGAGCAGTGGTGATGGAAATTAAATACACAAAGTAAAGTGGCTGTCTGGGTTCGAACTCGACCGAAAGTTAGTGCCCATACCACTGGGCCACCACTGCTCATATTTACTTATTTTCTATCTGAACACAATGTATAATGCAAATCAAAAGAAACAACAACAAAAACCCAAATAAACTAGTTTAAGGAACGTTACAATACTATACGTATTCACGATACTTTGGATAATCTTTTACTGTACAAAACATATGTACAACAATGCGTTATCTTTTCTTTTGTTATCGTTCACTGCTACAGCGCGATACTTCAATATCCAATTATTTTATGAGAGCATTTCTTCATCCTTTCCTCAACTTTTCTTACAATCTCAAGCTCTTTTAATGAACAAGTTAATTAATACCCATCTTCCAACTTGAAAGGTTGTTATAAAAAAAACACTTCCTCGTTGGTCTAGTGGCCTAGTTTCGATTCCCAGGTCGGGCAATGTGTGTTATTGGGCTTTTTCCATCAGAAAATTCTCAGCAGCAGTCCGGAGTTTGGATTGGTGCCCCCCGGTTGGCGGCAAAAAGCTCGCCCCCTATTACATACAACCAAACCCAATAATCTAAGACAGATTGCTACTGATGATTGACAGTACAATTCTATCTGCCTCTTTCGAGATATAAACTTTGGGTTCGGCCGTTAAAGTGCACCGCTGCCTCTGCCTAACCCTTCGAGGATTACAGGCGTTATGATATGTTATGCGAAATATTTCCATACTTTACTCAACTTTTCTAACACTCTCAAGCTCGTTTAATGAACAAGTTAATTAATACCCATTTTCTAATTTCAAGGGTTGTAATAAAAACACCTGGACGAGCCTAAACAGTCGAAGTCTTAACAAAATTTCCCAGAAGAGTAATAACGTCAAATAAAAAATAAACTAGGACAATTAAAATAAAAAATAAAACGAGGCAGTTTCTTTGGCAAGTTATCTTGAGTTAACTGAACGGGACACAAAACTTAACCCGTTTTTTGTATTTACAGTTCATTTCCGAGCTCTTCAGTTTAACAACAGTTTATTTATTCGTTTTTGTTTTCAGTTTTTAAACTTTTGGAGTCTTTTGTTTTCGTTGAAACAAAAGGTTGAAAGGCGGGTAGGTTGTTATAAGGATTCGCAGTATTGCTAATGGAAGTATTAATAAATAGCTTCCGTCCGCGACTCCTAACTAAGTGAAAAAAATATATCCTAGAGGCAGCTCTAGGATATATTTATTTTCACTCAGCGTTTTTTCTGACCTTCTTTCTTTTTTCTTGTATCCTTAGGGCCGGAGCGTGTTGTTAAATATAACATTCGACAAGAATTAGGCAATCAAATGCAGAAATATTTTTATAAATCTGATGGGTAAAATTAGCGCGTTCAAACAAACAGGTTTGTTGATTTCCGAAACATGCTTTGCAATTTTTAAAGCATATTAACATTGTTTTACGTACGTTTTTTTTGCTTTCTTATTAGAATCCTACGAACACCACTTTTATGCCATATGTGTGTGACTTAAAAGGTGATGTTATTATATTAAAGGTCAGGTATTCGCAGTATTGCAAATAGCTGGTGACCGATTTCTATGAACATTCAGGTTATTCAGTACCTAAGTGTGTCATTATGGTCACTTCGGATAAAACGTTATTACTTCTACGTAGAGCAGTCTACCGCACGTTAATGCTGACCCTTTGGCATGAACAGCGCCTGTATGTCGTAGCAATAAAGTTGATTGTCAAAGTGTACGAGTTACCACTGTGGTGCGGTTTAATGTACTTCACAGGTGATTATGGTAAACTAGTCAATAGGTCTACTAGTTTCCAAGTATTGGGAATAGAGTTGCGAATAATTTATTTTCAAGATTTATTTATCAAGTAACAAATTACTAAGTTAGAGCAGATTTTGCAGAAGTGCGACTCGCACAGGTGATTACAAACATACATGAATACACAACCTTCTCCCCATGGGGACAAGCAAAAACTGCAGAACGTCACCAAATCAGGTTATTTTCTATAACAGACATCGAATTTCATCGAATTTTACGATCAGATTATCTGCCTATTACAATGACAGCGGGTGTAAAAAGTCACTTGACGAAGCAAAGAGTCACTTGTACTCCCCGTCATTATAATCATATGTTTGTACTGGACTATACCTGGGGACCTTCTGGTTACGGAGATATCGAAGGTCAAAATTCCATATATTACCGACGTTTTTTACAAAAACAAGTTTTTAATGTTACTACACAACTTTAAATACCCCTGTAGCGTTGCATGCACCCCTATGCACAATGATTTGCGTGAGTTACGTTGCGTACTACTGTACATAGCAAATTTTCCCACCACAACTAAAAGTTCATGCTCAGCAATTATTCTTGTGCAATGTTTCATAGTACAGAATGCGTAGTTGATGGCTATGTGATGAGTTACCATAGTTTCATAAAAAAAAAAGACAAATTTAAGGAAATTAATGTAATGCCTGTGCCTTCTCAGTATATTTATGAAAATCTTTTATATGCCCACAAAAACATAAAATTGTTTAAAAAATACAGTGCTATCCATAGTATAAAAACTAGGAACAAACACAAATTTGTTGTACCTACAACAAGGCTCAAGAAAATAGGTGGCTCGTTCAGATGTCAATGTATATATACGCTTTTATAATAAACTTTCAAGCCACGTTCAAGATCTAAGCCTTAATAAATTCAAAATTAAACGTAAGTTGGCACAGAAAGCTTTTTATACAGTCAAAGACTATATTGAGGACAAAAAGGCTTCGGACTGACCTGCTCCAATTTTTGCATACTGAGTATGTTTTTTTTTGTTTGGTACCTAACTTTTGTTTTATTTTATATACACTTTGACATTTCATGATTATTATATACACAATGACATGAATATTTATTTTGTATAATATTATTATTATTTTAATTTCGTGTGAGGACTTACTGGGTAATATTTTTATATATTTTGTCTATCTCAGTTATTTCTTTAATCTTTTGTATCTGGCAGTTTGAGTACTTAAAGTGGCCAACCCAATTGTCCTTTCTTTGGTATTGTTCGTCGAATCGTTGAGCTCGTTATGTTTTGAGTTGAGCTGCACGATTAATGACAAATGCGTGCACTGACTGGACAGGCCCACTGAAATCTGTATGGTTCATTCCTCAAAAGACCATTTCAGACACCTATCTGGTCCTCATGGTCCTCATATGATCTGTAAAATAAACAATGACATGAAAACTTCCCTAGGTATTATTTAATTGTTATTACTGTGAATGTTAAGACTATGTGGGTCGTTTTTTACTTTTGTTTTTTTATTTTATTATCTCAGTTAGTTTTAATCGTAATCTTGTTCTGGCGGTTTGAGTAATTATGCGGACTATCCAATGTCCTTTGTTTGGTATTGTTCGTCGAATCGTTGAGCTCCTTATGTTTTGAGTTGAGCTGTACGATTACTGAAAAATACGTGCACTGACTGGACAGGTCCACTCAATCTGTGTGGTTCTTTCCTCAAAAGACCATTTCAGACTTCAATCCACATGGTCTTAACATGATCTGACCAAGATTATGTCTGGACTTTAAAAGAGACTGTGACCTCTGAGTTTGCTTCGGCCTTTCTAAATTATCTTTATAAATTCACTGGTCTCTAGGGTGAGAAAATTGATTTTTGTGTTTAAAAATCTAAGGACCTCTGCCAATTTCGCTACCCTGAGAACTGTGTACTTTGCTCTTGCCCATTCTGTTTTAACGTACTGTATTTCGGCCTGGGGTGGTGCTGGTAAATGTCTTTTGCTGCGTTTGGAGAGGGCGCAGAGGGCTGTCCTTAAGGTAATGGCCTTCAAACCCTATCGCTTCCCTACCAGCGAACTGTACACGCTATGGAAGCTACCTACAGTAAGGCACTCTTTTGTGCTAAGTACAGTGTTGCGGAAGCATTCAAGCTTGTCTTTTGACCCTGAGTTTAGAAGACATAAACGTAGGACTGACAGAGTTTGTTCGACATCAGGTGTTAAATTGGAAATTGTCCGCAGGCAGTTCACTTTCTGCAGTCCCGTGATTTATAACAAAATTAATAAAGTTCTTACTATTTATCCATGTACTCTCCGGGATTGCAAAAGAATTAGTGATAAATGGCTTCATACTCTCACATACGAAGAAATTGAGAATTTAGTGAAACCCTAATGATCTTTCATCCGTAAACATGCACACCAAATACACGTAGCGTAGAGTTTGCTCGTGGGGTTCCACAAGCGCACTCAACACTTACACCCTACAGACACGCACTACACTCACATACAACACCCCCACATGCACAACGTTAAACACTTGAAAACTTTATTTTTAATTCTTTGTAACTGTTCTTTTTTAAACCCTTTTGTATTTTTATGCCTGGAATTTGGAATGCCGTAGTCTCCTTCTTGGAGGTGGGCGTTAATAGCTGCGCCACAGTTTGTAACTAATGTAGCTATTTACGTACGCAATCAATTTTGTAAAATATGTTTTTGTTCCAAATAAAGATTATATTATTATATTATTATTATTTCCTTTCAGAGTAGTCAGATAGGAAACGCCGACCTCATCTAGTTTAAAAAAAAATGTTTGACGTGTAAAAGTGTTTGTACAAACCTACTTACAGAAATAAAAATCATTTATCATTTACAAAATTTCGAAGAAAAGATAGAATGACTAGAGTGTGGTGCTATATCGTCCTGTATGGAATTAAAGAATATCCCTGTAAACGAACCAGAGTCTAAAGAGAATTTGTTAAACTCTGTTGTCAAGGTCGCCAGCCTCGAGTGGTTGTAATGGAGGCGCCATTACAACCACTCGAGGTGAAAGACATCTTCCGCATAGGAACTAAAGACAAAGACAACAGAACAATCATCGTAGACTTCTCCACCTCTCAATCTCCTGAAAGAAAAAATTCAACAAGGGCCATAATAAACTATCAATTGAACATCTAAAAAGATTTGGACCAGTGAAACCTATATTTATTTCGGAAAAACCTTAGTCTCAGAATGAAAAGGCTCTTTTTCCTTGCCAGAGATTTTGCGAATACCAACAATTTCAGTTACTGCTGGATAAAAATGGAAATATTCATCTTCGTGAGAAGGATGGTGCACCACATTACAGCTCAAACAAAACTGAAACTGACTGATTAAAGTTAAAACAGACTTCCCGAGAAAAACCGACTCAAATTGACTACTCATTCGTAAATCTGCAAACGGAATGATATGTTGTAATTAAACCAACCAGCTAATCACAATAAATTGTATAAAATATATATGTTCCTATGTATCACTTGTAAACCTTGTTATCACACTGTAAATCGCATGCAAACTTTGTTGCTCTTATACGGATTGCCCTACCTATGCAAACCATACAAAAGTTATACACAAATTATGTTGACACACTATACCACACTCACTCTCACACCTACAATATGTAAACTCTCTCATCTCATCTCATCTCTCTCGCACTCACTCATTATATCGTGCAAACTTTTTCACTTACCACTATAGTCTAAACTTAAAATTAACGTGCTACAACCCGTACCGAATAAGTTGGCTTGCTTTAAGCTCTTACTGATTGATACCGCGGCTAGTTTGTTACCCCTTAGAATTACAAAATGAATGAAAATACCGAAATTACACACGAACTAGAACAACTATCAATCTCGTCATCCTATCAGTGTTCACCAGAACAATGTAATAGTTACTTAAATAATGTTGCAAATGGTCTAAATATATTCCACTTGAATATTAGAAGTATAGGCAATAGTACTCATTTTAATAATCTCCTAATATTACTAAACAGAATTAAGGTGCATTTTGATGCTATTGTCCTGCCTACTCTATCAAGATTTGAAGCATTCCAGTCTGATTACGCAAATCAAAACGACGGTATTGTTGTGTATGTTAGGCAAAACTTACGAGTCACTGTCGAAATTCCGAGATTTATGGATTCGAATTGCTTGATTTTAAAATTCGGCAATATATCGATCTCCGTCGTTCCGTAATACTAAGAACTTTATTGAATGTCTACATGTAACTCTGCACACGTCAATTTCGTTTAAGACTATTGTTTTAATTGGCTATCAAAATAAATATCTCCCAAACTACTAACAATATAAATTCTGACACGTATCTAAACATAGTAGCATCCCATGCAATATTTCCTGCACATTTATTTCCCACTCGTAACAACGCCTGTCTAGACCACGTAATTATCAAATCAAACAATCCTGCTATAACCCTAGTCCTTGATTCTACTATCACGGACCATGCTCCAGTGATTGTGTTTTGCAAATTAATATTTGATGTAACTAAAACCCCTTCATCATCGCGCCGAGTGGACGAGGATGCATGCGTCGCAGTTATAAAAGCTGTAGATTTTTCTTCAGTAATGAATTGTGATGATGCAGATATTCCCGTTTATTTTTTTAGTAAACTATTACTAAAAAAATAAATGGGAATATGAACGAACTGAGTTTGAGAGACATCGTAGGAATCCTAGGGTTACATGGGATCTTATTAAAACAATCTCTAATCTTCAAAACAACATATCTTCTGCAACTGAACTTTTATCCATTACTCCCGATCCTTCGGATTCCGTGGATAACGTAAGCGACTTCTTTGCGAATGCGGAGAAGACTCTAGAGTCTAAAACGCACACTGTACACGCTCCTCTAGAAACAATGCTCGCCCCAACTCAATGGCCATTCTTCCAACAGACTGTGAAGAGATTGAACGTATCATCCTCGGCCTCAGGGTCAATTGCGCCTTGGGATGGGATGGCATTTCTGCTGCCTTGATCAGGGCTGCCCGTGACACCTTAATCCCTATTATTTCGCACATATTTAACCTTGTACTCAGATCAGGAGTAATACCGGCTGTCTTTTAAAGAGCACTTGTACATCCCATCTACAAGAGTGGGGACAGGGGAAGTGTCAATAACTACCGGTTTATCTCTGTTCTTGCAATTTTGTCAAAAACTTTAGAAAAAAATATTAAAAGTCGACTTCTTAATTACCTTAACTCACAGCAGCGAACTCATTTCAGCGAACCAATATGGTTTTCGATCAGGCTTACAGAAGATGCAGTTTTGGAGGTAACTGGAAATATAGCAAAAACTGTAAACAATAAACACAAAACAATAGCAATTAGACCTTTCTAAAGCTTTTGATACAGTCCCTGTACCCCTCTTGCTTGAAAAGTTGGAATGTACTGGTGTTAGAGGAGTGTGTCTAGACATTTTTAGGAGTTACCTGAGTGAGCGATCTCAAATAGTAAAGATAGGAAATCATGTTAGCAAACAGCAATTTTTTACCTACGGAGTCCCGCAGGGTAGTGTCCTTGGTATTTATTATTTACATAAATGGCCTATTTAGTCTGCGTCGAACTAACGCTAAAATTATAACCTACGCGGACGATACCGTCATGCTCATTCATGGTAAGGATTGGTTGGAAGCCCGCTCATATGCAGATTCCGCTCTGCTTGTTGCAATGAAATGGCTGAATAAAAACCTGCTAACCTAACCCTGCACATTGAAACAATTGCTCAGTTTTAATTTTAAGTTCTTATTTTTTTTTCTTATTTTCTATTACTTTTAGTTTTTTGTTTTGGTTTTCTTTTGACTCGGACTTTTTGGAGGTGGGCGTTAATGACTGCAACACAGTATTATTACTAATGCAGATGTTATCGAACACAGAGTTTCTGTAAACTGAGTTTTTATGTCTAAATAAATAAATCAAAATAAAAAAAGACCAAATGCCATAATATTCTACCGAGTGATAATTATACTAAATGAAAATTTGCGTACTAAAATCATTACAAATATTGGTATAAAGAAGGTTGCGGAAATTTGTTTGGAAAATGAAAGTTTATCAAAATAATTTTGGCAAAACGGCAGGATCCCCTATGTGATGGGTCTTTAAAGAGAAGGCATCAAGAGAAAAATAACATCGTTATCCTTTTCACGGTGTTGATTTTTCGAAGTAAAAAGTGGGGCTTATATTTTCCGTGAGGAATTCACCTTCCTGGGCGAAAATTTAACCCCCAGATTTTTAACACCAAGTCACAAACGTACCTTTATATGTACAAATGTATATTAATATTTATAACACAAGCAAGCAAAGTTCAGGAGAAAAGCTCGCTTCAAGAATAAAGACGGTAGCAAAACATAAACTCGTTTCGCAAAAATTTACAGAAATAGATTGAAGACGAATTCCTCCATTTCTAAGCCGTGCTCCCCCTTTATCGATTTGTTATCGAGGGGTACGGAAACAACTGTGTTCTCGATGTTGTTGCATGTTTTATTCATAGTTTTATTTACGATGGCGTGGCTTGTCCTGATGACGTACCGTTTTTGTGTTTGTCAACCCTTTTTGTGTCGAGTGATGTGTGCTTCGGGAAATTGTTGCTTATTGAATTTCCATTTTGTTTTAATAGTATCTGACTTAACTAAAACTACCATAATATAGACAAGTATCAAGCTTTGTTCTTATCAACTTTTCTGGTTTGGAACTAAAATCTTTTTGTGTTTTTAATAATTATGTTCATGGCCATTTGTCGATTTGTTGTCGAGGGGTAGGATAACAACTGTGTTGTTGCATGTTTTATTCATTGTTTAGGCTTGTCCTGATGACGTACCGTACCGCGGTTTGACGACTGTTTTTATTGAATTTCTGTTTAGTTTTAGTACTAGTTGAGTTAACTGAATAATACATTATAAAAAAAGTATAGTATCAAGTTTAGTTCTTTCCAACTGGTCTTGTTTCAATCTAACGTCTTGTTATTTAAATACTTGCTGTTGCCTGCGACTTCGTCTGTGATCCAGGATGAAAAATAGTCTATGTCCTTACCCAGGCAATGATGTATATGTGTGCCAAATTCGTTCAGCCGTTTTGGCGTGAAAGCGTAACAAACAAACAAACTTAGTTTCGCATTTATAACATTAATACAAATAAATTAAAAAATGGGAAGTTAGTATAGTATGAACATAACAAATTAGAATTTAGTTGGTATTTTCAAGGCCCTCTATCAATTTGATAGCGAAGTATAGGAAACCGACCGTGTTGTTGCATGTTTCATTCATTGTTTTATTTACGATGGCGTGGCCTCTCCTGATGACGTACCGTTCCTGTGTTTGTCGACTGGTGTTGTGGCGAGTTATGTGTGCTTTGAGAAATCGTTGTCTATAGAATCTTTGTTTAGTTTCAGTCAATAGTTGGGGTATACTATTATATGAATTCGCCACCGTTCACCATTCTACTACTGAATTCAGTCTTAGAATTCAGTAGGAAAAGGTTTGAAATATATATAAAGTATTATATTTTGTTCCTCTCAAAATTTTCGTACATACCAAAATATGTTCAAGTTGCGTCCTAATAAATAAAATAACGGCGTGTCAAAGTGATCGTAAAAACATTTTCCGTGAAATCAACGTTGTTATACCACAATAAAGTATATCCGCGGGGTTTCCAGACTTAGCAATATAGAACGCCTCAATTTTCCCTGAAATCTTGTAATAAACGTCGCGCTACGACGAGTCATAAAGATAAATTCGAGAAAAAATATGTTAGCAGTAAAGAACTTAGATTAGAGGTTTTGGTATCTTTGTGAAACTTAAAGATATCCTGCACAGCTTATTAACATTTATCTGCAAGTAATTCTGTAAAAAGTTTGTAATTCTTTTACAACGGAAAGCGTTATCCGCAGCCGCAGGTGAGATTCGAACTCAAGGCTTGACATAATCGCTTCTTCCTACCCAAGCACACTAACGACTAAGCTAGCATGCCATATGTTAAGTTAGTTGAAAGAACTACTATCAATTTCAGACAAAGTTAGTGTGTGTGCGTGTCTATAGTGTAGAAACAACTTATAGAAGAAGGTCGTAAGTGAAACCGAAGCGTTAATCTATTGCTGTGTGAGATTGCCTATGCCTTCAACCTTACCAATTTAATTTCGACAGGTATTTTATTAAAGATTACAGGAGCCATACAAATCGTAATCATATTTACTTTTAAATACGCGCGTGCATAACGGATTCTGGTATTGTGATCTCATAGGTGTACATCATTTTATAGTTTATATTAAAGTTGCAAATAGACATGTATTTGTAAATAATAAAGTATATTTGTAAAATAAAGAAAAAACATGTTTAGAAGTGAAGGGTCACTGATTGAAGCTCAACTTTGTCTCTTGTCAAAACACGTAACGTAGGTACAGTGCGGCCGTAGTCGCGAAAATGCGTTCTTGACACCCATCAGTTTCATAGAAACGAATACGTGTTTTGCGAATTTAATCTTTATTAGTTACTTGCTATTGGCCGCGATTTCGTCTGCGATCCAAGATGAAAAGTAGCCTATCTGTGTGTCAAATGTCATCCAAATCCGTTTTAAGCCGTTTCGACGTGAAAGCGTAACAAACCAACAAACTTATAACGCATTTATGAAATTGGTAGTTTCGGCCCGCGACTTTGCCCTCGTGGATGTCGGAATAATCCCACGAAAACGTACTATCTGGATAAAAAGTATACAGCATATAAACTCACAAAATTCTTACTTGTTAAAAAAAATAACTCTTAGCACAGTTCTAAATTTTCTAATAATATAATTCAATCATGTTTCGAAAGACACGTAGCGCTATCTAGCGTCCTAAAGCAATTGTGACCGTCGAAAGTTACTGATCTTTCCCTCGGGAACCGTACCCTTTTTCTGGATGAAAGGTACTCTATGTCCTTTTTTTACCCCTTAAAACGTATTTGCAAAATTTCATGATGATCGATTCAGTGGTTTATGCGTGAAAATAAAACAAACACATAGACATACTTTCGCATTTATAATATTGTAGTTAGAATAGTTAGGAAGTTAGGACTACAATTTTCGCGTTGACAGGTGTCAGGGACGCATTCTCTCGATGGCCGAACTGTAATAGGTACCTACACCTATCTACATACTTAACATTGTAAAAATAATAATCGTTCGTAGGTATGTATAAAATAATACTCGGAAAATGAATAGACGACTTCTTCCATTTCAGTAAAATAATGTTCTGAATGAATACCTACCGTATGAACTTCGAATTCAGATATGTGAAGAAATAAGTGGAAGTTGTGCCTACGTAAGATATTAGGAGGAATTACTTATACAATATGAAAAAGTTGAATCAAACTTGATGTTGATTGAAATTTAATTATTATGACACGTCTGGTCCAGATATTTGTGAAACGTGGTGAAATAAATTCTTTTATTTATTAAAGGCTCCCACAGAGTGGCGCGACGCGACGATACGACGGGATTCTTGTAGAACAATTTCCAGAAAGTTTTCAAAGTTACTAAAGTCACGTCGTGCCTGTCGCGTCGCCTTTCTGCGGGAGCCTCAATAAAACATCGGTTGGTTGTAGTTTGATCCGATTACAGTATTAGTAGAAGTAGTAGTAGTTGAAGTTTGTAGCTACGATTTAAAACCTTCCGTTGTTTATAGTCGTTACTTAATTCAGTAGTTTATTTTTTAATATTAAAAACATTATAAATCTATCACAAAGGAGTAACACGAAAATCAGTAGTTAGAATAAAATAGTAGCTTAAACATTCGCGGTTCGTGTTAAGGTGACCATCCATTTAATTTCCAGGCAGGCCAGAGATTTCTGTATCTAATGCATAGTCAGTCAAGAAGTTTCCATTTGGTTTATTATTCGTGACATTTGAAATGCACATTATATCATAGATTTGATTCTATTTGGGAACCGCCATTTTAGCGTAAAATAAACTAATATCAAATCAACTTGTTTTATTTTTCAATTACCTGAGTCCAAGACTAAGAATAAAAAGTTCGGTTTTGGTTGCCCATTTTCTGGAAGCCATTTCGGTTCAAAACAAATTAAAACGTTCTTATCAAACCATAAGTAACCACAATTCGGTGGTTGGGCAGTGAAACCTGTAAATGATCCTGATTACTAAACAGTATCATTGTGGTCAGATGAGATCCATGCAATGGTCTATCTGAATGAAGCAGAAGCTCAAGGGCGAAAGCGCTAGTAACTGTTAGTTCAAGTTGGGTGAATCAAATATGAATATTTCATGAAACATGCATGACGTGTGCGTTATTTAAAGCTATTGTATTTATGATTTTACTAATTATTTTGTAAATGCATAACGTAATTGTTACGGGACAGTAACAATTACGTTTTAAAACAAACACTTTTAAAACAACTAATTACAAAAAACTTACGAAAATTTTAATTCTGCCGGCTACCTTAGCGTATCCTTTTAAGTTGGGTGTCCACTATGTTAGTGCACCAACTGTGTATCAACTGTTACCATGCTCCGCGCATCAACTTTGTCGTGCTGGCGCTTATAAAACCGACAAAAAAAAGAAGGACGTTCTCAAGTCGACGCGTTTTTTTTTTGTCATACCACGCTTAACTTCTTACAGCGTAGTCCGATTTTGATAATTCGTTCTTGATTGGAAAGGACAAACTTGACTTCAAAGTTTGTCCCGTTTAAATTGTCAATATAAAATCCATCCATAAGTGTAGAAAAATAGGGGTTGATTGATTTACCACCTACATAATTTTTACTTGAGATCCGATTTTGTTGAAACTTGGCACACTTATGAAGTTCTAATGACGCTTCAGCAAAATAAAGACCTGGAGTTGATCTGATGATGAAGGAGGGAGAGAGAGCTCCTCAACAGTTTACAGCAGTAACATCGTGTTTAGGCTTATTTCATTCATTTTGATATCAACTTTAGACCTAGCCAGGGAATGACTGTCATCGAAGATCTGATAATGGAGACGGAAGGCTGTTGAATGAAGTTCCAATTATTAGCTGAGAGATCATACTCCAAAAATTAAAAAGTTTAAATATTAAGAAAGGTGGGCGCCTTGATGGCATACCGCCAAAGTATATACAACTTGCGCCGCGGAGTTAGTGTGTCAACTTCTAAACTAGGCATAGCCTGTATTTTAGCTTTCCGCGCCTTGCTGCGTGAACACAGTGGATACCCAGCTTTAGACGTAGATCCATATGGACTTAGCCTTCCACTAGCAACATAAGAACCATTATTAAAGCAGCTCCATAGATGTATGATATTCATAATTCATGCTCCGCCGCTGGGTGCAAAGGAAATTATCGCAAGTTCCACAGTTTGCAGCCAACTGCATAATTACTGTGTCATGGCGGAACTTAACATAGTATTTTACTTAAATCGACTTTTGCTAGTTCATGCATATTTAAGTTTGCATGGTTTTAGCGTGGAATTAGTTTTAGATTGGGTCGCACTTGCGGCTTCGAGTACGCCACGAGGTGAGGCTGCATTTGCTTTTGAGTTAACAATTACCACATTATTATAGCAATAATTTACAGTGCTGCCGAGAATTTAGTTACTAATAATTTATGTCAATATGTAGCAGTTTTGGCCTGTGGACCTTATCAGAAAGCTAAAAGTCACTCAAAGGGCAATGGAGAGGGCTATGCTTGGAGATTCCCGTGATCGAATCAGAAATGAAGAGATCCGCAGGCGAACCAAAGTAACCGACATAGCCTGAAGAATTGCCAAAATTGAGTGGCAGTGGATAGGGCACATTGCTCGCAGAAAAGATGGCCAATGGGGCCGAAAGGTTCTGGAGTGGCGACCGCGTACCGGAAGACGTAGCGATGGAAGGCCTCCCACAAGGTGGGCCGATGACCGAAATGATGATGATGATGATGATGATGGTGATGATAGCAGTTTTCCTTTAAGTAGGCCAATAATGTTGTATTGTGAAAACAATTTCACTGTGCAAAGGTAACAACGCATTTTCCGCTTTTGCTCATCTACGAATTTTTCGTTCTAGGACATGATGTTAAAAATTTACCATGACAAAATTATAACTATTTACAGATAATTTTTCATCCAGCCTATCTAAGGCAGTCAGCCTATTTGCAAAAAAAAACAGGTCTTCCAAAAGAACACTACGTAGTCATTATTTTTTTAGTTGTGGTACGTAGGTACCCACACAAATTCGTATACCTTCACTTGCTAAGTAAATAACAGTAACAGGAAGTTACGTCATCGACATAATATCACTAGCTGCCAACTCAAAAACCACTCATCAGAACTTGACCAAATTTATATGGGACCACTCACTAAGTATATCCTTGTTTCAAATAAAAGAAGAACTTTTGAAATCGGTTCTTAAATGACAGAGCTCAGAGGTGGCAAACAATAAAAAAAAAACAACTGAATTAAGAACCTCCACCTTTTTAGGTCGGTTTAAAATTAGAAGTCATTTCAAACTAGGCTGCGAATCAGCACTTTTTGACAGTACTCGTATATATTACAGTCCCCAAAATTCCCGCCCTTTACCACTTCTTTGTGCTTTAGCTGGGAAGAAAAAGATGCGCAACCAAAATAACTACAAATAACTAAAAGTTTATGAGATTAATTTATACACAGCATGCATGAGCAAATTTTGTAGTACATTCAGAGAAGTTTATTAAGTAATTGGAACTAAGAGTACCCACTTAAGTGCTACATACCTACTAGCTAAACACCTGACCTGACCTAGGTTGGAGGTACCAAAAGCATCGTATAAACTCCGGTAAAATAGTGTATGCGCGCTCGTATACCGCTATTTTATGCCTCAAGAGTTGGGAGCAAAACGCTCTCAAATAAATTGTTTGATTGAGAATTAAATAATTTCAAGGTAATGTTTCGTTGAATTCAATGTATACGTTGTTATTGTTACGTCCCGATAACGGACAGCAACGTTCTCTTGTCAATTATACCCACAATTACTAACCGTATTTATTGTATTTGGTATTGCTTATAGCAATTTCCCCTTTTTATTTGTCCTATCTAAAGCTTTTTCTTTAAAAAGCTTTAGTTTCTATATTTGAAGGTCTTTCTTAATTAGCACATGGAGTTACATATGAACTGATTTTCATAATTTTCATCTATAGATGGTAATTACACTTATAGATAGAGATAGAAAGAACATACATGCAAAAATACTGGGTATCCCGTAAATTTGACGTCTTAAGATTCGGGTGATAGATCGTGTCATGTTAAAAGAAATATAAAAAATAAAAGTTTAAATTTGTAGCAACAGGAGTAAAAGGCCGTCACGGGCAATTATCAAAGTCAAAGCATTTATTTCAATTAGGAACGAAAAGGCACTTTTGAACGTTACATTTACAATTAAATAGAATTGATTCTAGGCGCCCCTTCCAAAAGGTAGTTTCGTAGTAAGAAGAAGGGGCAAGAAACTCCATCGTTACTCTTTTAAAATGTTTAACAATATTTTGTATACATTAGTTATATTTATATATGTGAAGATGATGCACCAAAAATAAAAAACTATACCACAATAGGTAAAAATAATTTAAAAGCCGAGCTTAGTCGCCCCGCAAGAGATGTTAAATGAGGATTGAAACTTCTCGTCTAGCGTGATTCCTAGGAAAACTGTCTGATTAATAAATTCTAGTTTTTCTCCATTCAATATGATGCCAGATTCGCAACTTCTAACATTAGGTAATTTAAATCGAATGAAATTTGGTTTTTTTCTCATTTAGTACCAAATTATTTACCGTAAACCAGTCGTAATTCACGTCGCCAAGATTTTTTGACCGTCGGTCTATTTTAAAGATCAATGAAGTGTCATCTGCTAATAACACCATCTTTGGTTGATTTTGAAGTAACTGGTGTAAATCATTAATGTAAACTAAAAAGAGGAATGGACCCAATATCGAACCTTGAGGACCGCCCATTGTCATTTCAGAACCTAATGAGTTTATGCCGTTTATTTTTACTTTAACCTTTCTATCTTTCAGGTATGATCTTAGCAACTCAAGAGCCTCATTCCTAATCTCAGAGGGTTCTAGTTTCAGCAGAAGTGTCTCATTTATTTTATTTTATTTATTTGGGAAAACAAACAATTGTACAATTTGTTTTACAATAAAATATCTTATAACATATAGGTAAATGTACAATCAACAACGTTTCCACAGATTACTTGTGTACATTAACTACTTAGGTAAGTACAATTACACATAAATACTATCTTATACATTAAGCTTACAAACATTTTTTTTTATCGTCGCATAAAGAATCAATATTTTTTTTCTTGAAATTGCTTTGAGACAGAAGGAAGATATCCAGATGACAAAAGTGGTTATTTTAAATTTTTACCAGTCGACGGAGTGGAGCTCACTCACCAGCATTTGGTCGGCTAGTAGTCGTTGCAAAAAGCGGGTAAGCACGCACCTCTCGTCTTATAACAGTTCTAGGCACAACATAAGAAATATCATTAATTAGTTCGATACAGTTAAACTTATTATGAACCAATCCGTGAAGTAATATGGTTTGAAGTAATAGACGTCTTGATTGCAAAGTGAGCAAATTAAACTTTTTTAGTGACTCCTCGTAAGACAGGCATATGAGATGACATTTATACTGCATAACTCGTATATATTTACGTTGAACGCTTTCAATCGCTTTAACATATTTATCATAGTAGGGGTCCCATATTATACAACCGTATTCTAGCTGCGGACGAACCAAGGACTTTAATAGTTGCAAGTACGTGGCCGGGCGATTAAAATCAGTAGAAGCTCTCATGACAAGGCTGTACATTTGGTATGCTTTTGAGATAATCTTATCAGTGTGTAAGGCTAAATGTAGTTTGCAATCCAAAAGTATTCCTAAGTCACATATTTGAGTTTCATTTGTAAGATTTTCATAACATAGACTATAATTAAATCGTATCACTTTTTTAGTTTTCGTAAAGATCAAGTATTTACATTTAGATAGATTTAATGCAAGTTTATTATTTTCGCAATATTCAGTCAATCTATTCAAATCCTCTTGGAGCAAGGCACAATCGTCAAAAGTCTTAATAGGTTTAAAAAATTTTAGGTCATCAGCATAATATAAGAAATTACTATTATGAAAACAGTGACCAATATAATTAATATAGATAATAAATAACAAAGGCCCAAGAATTGATCCCTGTGGTACGCCAGAGGTGGCAATAAATGTATCAGAGTGATATCCATGGGTTACTACTGTTTGAATACGGTTGTTTAAATAGGAATGGAACCAGCGCAGTAAATTACCTCTAATCCCGTTGAAAGCTAGTTTATTCAAGGTTTACGCAATCGAACGCCTTAGAGAAAAGATTCAAATGGTCTCTTGTGATTCCTCCCCGGCGTTAAAAATGTTCTATATTAGGGTGACGCCGGCGTCAATGGTACAACGCCCTTTATTGAAACCGTACTGTATGCTAATTCACGTAACAAAAGAAGTTCAGATGCAGTGCAGTTGCAGTGAAGTTTCGATCAAAACAACGTTTTTCGTATTCTCTACCGCTATCAGATACGCTCGCGTCAAGTTCGCGTCACGCGAGCGCATTATCGGTATTCTCCTACTGCGCGTCATCGGTGCGTGATTCTGAACGCAACAAGATCGGTATTTTACTATTCGTTTGACGTCTCAAAATGACACCTATTAGAGTGCAGTTTCGGTTACGCACAACAAAAGTTCCTCAATATTTACTTTTTTTGGCATCAAATTGTATTTTTTGGGAATGTAAGTGTTTAAAATTAAATATTATACGTTTATTTGTTAAAACCTGTTAACAAGTCGTTTTCAATTAAATTCGAAATGTTTTTTTACCTTTTTAGTGAACATGAGTTACAAACTTGGGTTAAGGATTTTATCCCTCGCTGCCGAAATAGATGGCCGAGAACGTCGTCAAACCCTGAAAAGGCATAGGTTTTTTATGGATCCATTCCTTATCTCGGATCGGGAATTCCATCGTTCACACACATTCTCATTCTATGGTCTGAGCAAAGACTTGACTCGGCAATTGATTGGAAAGCTAGAGGCATGAATTCCGAAGGAGAGAAGGAAAGATGGTTTGATTGTACAAGCAAAGGTTAGTCTCTCCACAATCTTACTGCCTGCACCAAGTAGAGCAGCGATTCTCTCCTGTAAAGGGGATTAAGAAGTGGCCTGGCCCTCCAATTGTACCTTGTTGATTATTCCAAATCTGCCTAATTCGGTTGAGCAAGCGGCTCTTATAGTCCGTTTACCACAAAATATTACAAATCTAGTTATTTACCCAAATATAAAGTCGAAACCGATAGCGATACACATAGGTGCAATATCGATATGATATAACAGATCTTGTTCCACTTTTTTGATCGCTGAGTTCTTGGATCCCCGTCTGGCTCGGCATTTAATATATTGGCGCACTCTGATCAAAGGCGTGATGTCAGGGTACTCGCTTCTCTCGGTTTTACTCTGCCACGGGCAAAATCCCTGTGGCCCTCCAAATACTCGACCAGCAGTTCCATTTGCCGCACAGACACACGTTTGCGTGAAGTCTACTAAAGAATCAGGATGAAAATTACATGAAATGAATTTATACTGCTAGTACTTCGTATAATTCACTGTACCTACATCCTTAATCATTTTATTATAATCATCATATATACCATCAACTTACTTTCAAAGTTCACTGAGTCTTGCATTTCTCGTTAAGTCATTAGCGCGTTTCCTCATAATATGACAGTTTTAGTTATATGTGGCAATGTTAGACCATCATTCAGCCAAATTTTAGCTTTTATATGGTAAGAAAAAGCACTAAAATCAGTACTGGGGTTTTATTTAAGTATTATAATAACGTTATATTCACTTTAATGTAATCGATTCTATTCTATTATTTAGTGAGATATATTTATTCTCTCATGTGGCCACATCCTAGGTAAGTTTGGCATGGGTTTGGTTGCCGTGCAGTTGACGTGCAGTTTACGCGCAGCTAACGCGCAGTTTAAAGATTACGAGAATACCCTTTAACACTCAAACCTAAACTTAACTGCTACTGCACTGCAACTTCATCGGCGCGTCATGAGATTACGTGAATTAGCCCTCTGATGTTCATGAAAAATGGAATTTTTATTATGGTAACGTAAAATTTGATTGAGCATCAACTTTTCAAAAACCTTACAGAGAACTGGCAGAATCGACACAGGCCAAAAACTATTGGGTTTTTTACTATCACCGAATTTAACAATGGGATCACTTTACTGTGTTTCGTAAGATCCGGAAAGATCCCTTGGTCTACACTGGTGTTAAATATGAAAGCTAAATAAACAGCTCGTAGTTTAGTGGTTGTTGCGCTCTCACACGCCGTGGTGTGGAAGAAAGGCTTGTACTCGACTTTCGGAATCTGCCACTGATTTCATGTGATAGGGCGCAAGGGTTTCGATGAGAGATCTACAGACTTTTACAGACATTCATCAGAGATCTTCTGTTGATTTAATTTTAAGATCTTTAAAAGCTTTTATAACAGCTTGGGGGTATGTATTCTGAAACCTAAACTCCGAAGGGCATGCTTTTATATTATGTTTAAGTAAGGCAGCAGAAAGCGCGGGTGAGGAATTTAAAGCTTCAGTAGTTTTAAGTGGAATATTAACAAAAAAGGTTTCTAATTCCTGAGCTATATATCTACATTTAAGTTGATGGGGCTACGTGCAGTCTCTAAATTAAATTCAATATTATGCTGTTTTTTCCTACCTGTTTCATTATTTATTATTTGCCAAGTAGTTTTTATTTTATCATCAGCTGATTTTATTTCATTGCTAATTTAAAGAGCATTAGCTATTTTGCACATTTTTTTTAAATATCTTGCAACATACTGATGAAAGCTTATATGAGTCATATGACTCTATCACCCGATTCCGGCTTGTCGTCGACTTACGGGAAACCCTGTATAATTACGAATGTGGACTTAGAATACAACCTCATTTAGGACAAAGTGACTGTTTAATTTTTACATGCTGATTTCTAAGGTATATATGATAGTGTATAATTAACAGTATTATTTTAAAAAAAACTCAAAAGTGTTTTCTTTTGTGGGGATGTATTACAGTAACACCCAGAACCGTCAGAGCTAAAGAAATATATGAATCAATAAATCAGTTAAATGCATCGAACCCGGCATGGTTTGACCAGGCTAGATAATCGAATGAACTCCAAGATTTGCACTGAAGCCTCATGTTTCATTGTGCTACAATGATTATTGCATATCAAGAGTAGACTAGTAGTAATGGAGGGGAAGATGTGCCCTTGGGATAGGGAAGGATTTTAGAGCCGATTTGATATGCATCCCAAAGTAGGCATTGAAAAGAAAAAAATAAGTTGATTCACAAAAAAATATTTATAACAAAAAATATATTACCTGTGCCAAACTGCGAATCAGTTTGTTGGCAGACGTGGCTCCTTTTTTTCCATTTATACTTATTTTACACTTTTTCACCCGTAATTATTTACGCTATACTGTCTATAGTGTATTACATATATTTTCTAAGACTCTTTTGCATTCCTTAATTTTTTTTTCCAACATACATACCAGTTTTCATTTTTTTTATGTTCTCTACAATGAGACTTTGATATAACAAAAGAAAGAGATAATTATGTTTCTATTTTTAAATATATTCTTGTGATACAAATGTTTATATCGGCTGGAAGGTTATTAAAATAGTTGGAACAAAAAATATCTTCGACCATAATACTTTTTGCAAGTGGGCACTACAAATCTTCTCATATTAAGCTCCTTTGAGATCTTGTGCAAATAACATTGCTTTTAAATTCATAACAATAATACTGTTCTAAAGCTAGGGACAATACTACCCTCTCATGAACCGGCAGCATTTTACATTCCAAAAATAAGTCTTCGTAGTCACTACTTTTACAACGGTTTTTTGTGTTTTTATCTACTAATAGCTTCATGAATCTTATTTAATTTTTTAATTTCATATCCAAATATGTTTTAAATGTGTTACGATATCATACTAGCCCATGAGAAAGCAGTGAGTCCACCAGTGCAAAGTAGATCATGTACAAAGTTGCCCTATCCAGCAAAAAACTAAGGTGGTGGAATTTTACAAGCACGAACATGAGTTTGTCACATATGTGTATAATGTGTGTTTTCCATGAGAAGCAGTTGTCTTCAATTAAACCCAAGTACTTGTATTCCTCCACCACCTCAATGTTTGCACACTTACACAACGTCAGTCCATCACTGTGCAAACGCTCATAGCTATGCCCCACTATGCTCGGCGGACGTTCGTTTTTTTTTAAGATAAGGAGATCGGATATGCATACATTTGGTTTTATATATGTTGATTATGATGCCGTTGTGAATAATTATTACAATTAAATTCAAATCCTTACCAGCATAAACTAGACAGGTATCATGAGCATACATAAGCGTAAGCGACACTTACGAACTACATTGCACATACTGTTGACATGCATGGTGTATCCGATGGGACCAAACACGGAACCGATGGGCACACCACATGTGACATGTTTGGGCTCCCCGATGACGTCATCAATGACCTACCGCAGCGTCTGTGAGGTAGGCACGGAACCACCTGTTCAGTGGTCTCGCGACCCCGCACTCCCCCATGGCAGTAAAGCAGCTGGTGGTGCTCCAAGGTATCAAATGCTTTTTTGAAATCAATGTAGACCACCACCACCTGCTTCCGCTGATCCAAACACTCATTGACGTCGTCCGCGAACCGCGCCAAGGCCGTTGCCGTGCTCCACCCACGTCGGAAACCTTGTTGCGCATTAGACAGAATAATGTGTTTTTCCTAGAAAACACTTACTTGATTTACAATAAACTTTTCTACGATTTTATTTATTACTGACAAAATGGCTAATTGGCCTATAGTTTGCGTAATCACTATTTACACCTTGTTTGTAAAATAGGTCTTATTAATGCTGTTTTTAGTTTCTCGGGGTAAAAACCCTTTTCAACCACAAGTTAATATATTAAGCTATTACGGTGCTCAACTTAGCTTTTAATAGTTTTATTACCTTAACTCTAATTTTATCTACTCCAAATACCTACAGAAATGTTTTATATCTAAGATTTCTTTGGTGAATGTTGTTGAGAATTTATTACATATATTATCAACCGAACATTCTACTAACTCCTTATTCTTGGACTAGTGGAGAGATGGGTGATATTTTTCTATGGGTGGGAGCATCTTTTAATGACGTTGACGCCAGGTTGGTTCAGGTCGAGCTTCACCGGTGAATCTTTCGGCGGGGTTCTTTCTCGGCTCTTTTCTACTTCATTGCTCTGCTTTGTTCAATGTTGCTGTTTTTTACTGTCTTCGTCTTTGGTCTCGACACTATCCTTTTCCGGTTATCTCGCTAGTAGCGTTCTTCATCTTATTTATATCTGCGGCCGTGTCAACATCTTCCTGTTTCAAATTAAAAACGGAATCGAGTGTAAATTAAAAGTACTTAACGCTCAGTTTGCGGCTCCGTCTGATTATAATTACTTTTACAATATGTTCTAGACATAATTTGGCATTTGTCAAAAACAATTAAAGCCCAAAAAACTCAACATCTAAACGATTTAACAATTTTTCAAATTTAGGGAGCGACGAAGTGATTCTCGTGATGTATCACTTCGTCAAGCCACAGTGAAAAATCAAACAAAATGGCGAACATGGCATCGTGAGCCGTGATTGGTCGATTAAGTAGACATGGAACACTCAAGCACTCAACGTTTCATACGACGTAGGATACAAAACAAACACTCGACATAGAAGAAATAAGCATAAAGTTTTAAGAGAAAAAAGTTTTAAATCATTCCTAGGCAACAGGATTGAAATTTAAGTCCTAACAATACTCCTTTAAAGTTAATTTTCGATAAATTGATCTATAGGTTAAACAAGCACTTAGGCGACTATAGTGTATTTGTTCATATGATGATATAAAGTATTTGTTCGATATTCTATATGATGACGTCAAACCTGAATTCCTCGGATAGGTCATTAGAAGCAAATTCAGTTTGTCTGTGATGATTATTGCGATACTGCTCATAACTGACATAACTATAAGGCCCTTTGTACATAGCACGGCTTCTTTACGGCACAGCGTATAAACCACGCCGTAGAAAAAACGTGTCTGTCAACAAGCTTCCTTATTGATACATACAACACTGACTACACGCTTCAAATAAACCGTAGTTTTTCAAGGCAAGAAAAACGAGTGTACATTTGGCCCAAAGGGGTAGTTAATGAAATGTGTATTTAGCAGTAAATAATAACTTCTAAATATGGAATAGTGCTTATCTCATTAAACACGCCATAAACTTATAAAATATTCGGGAAAGTGGCATGGTAAAGCCATACAGGCTAAATACTCTACAGCATAATTTAGAGTCAGTACAGTGTTGTAGGAGTAAATCTCAAATTTCAGGGTCTGCTATAGCAATAGGTTAAACATGCTTATCAAGCCTATTACTAGGCATAGTAATACCATGGGCTTTCAGGCTTTCTCTTACTTGAGAAATTCCTTCTTTAACAGTATCACTGGACAAATGAGACTATGAATGTTATGCGTAAGGTTAGCTGGCAAAAACACTCTGACTCACTGGTTTAAATAAGTTGAACCTAAAACCGAGCCCGTTAATGTATGCGCGAAGTACTTCCATTACGTAATACCTCAAAATTATGTAAATTTTAATGCCACTTAATGTAATGAATATTTCACTTAGTTTCGTGTTTCGTTAATTATGGAACTTCTAAATGTACATCAACATAATAAATGGTTTTCGTTTTATTGTATTCTAAATTATGCCATCCTTACACGAACGGTATGGAAAATAACAAAGGGAATCTTCATTACATTGACGTGTTGCACTTAACGGATAGTTAAGTGCAACCCCCTTCACGCGAGAGAAGCCGTGGGCAAGAACTAGTACTATTTATACCTATACTTCAAAAAGGTCCTGAGCACGAGTAGCTTTCCTTGCTACCTAAACCAAGTTGACTGGTCTTTACACTACGGCTTGAGCTATGTTTGTGTAGCTTCAGTATGATATAATTTTATTTCCCAAAGGTTTGACTGCTACAGTGACGCTGTTGTGTAACACGATACATAAACGTATGTAGATCTAAATCTCTGGTTACAAGCTTTGAATAGCTCTCTCTGGTTCATCTGACAATGCCATTATGCTGTCCCCACAGACTTAGGTCTTATTTGTGCAATATGCATGTCCTGTTGTATCGGCGCGGCTTCCCTTTCAGTATCAATAATGCTGGGAATTCGCTAACCCTGTTCTCTTTTCAAACCTGTATGGATTTAGGTATTTCTGTTGAATTGGTACTGCAACGTTCAGTGACTAGATATTGATAAGCATTTAGGTGGTGTTGGCAGTAATTAAGTAAGAGCATACGTAAATAACTTATTTACGTCCCAAGATACAGGCTGTGCCTATTTTGCGACCAACGATACCTTCATATTGTAACTTTTGAATGTTCAAACGGTTTTTTTTTTACTTTTTTTAAACGCATTTTAATAACAATTGTGAAATATGGCCTGCGGATACCATTTTTCGCACGCCATGTTTCTGCAGAATGACTGAGATGCTAGTTTCAGACAAAAGGCAAAAATAAATAATTTGATCAAATGTTATGTTATAATAGCATAATAATTGTAATATTTTTTACAGACTACACCTATATTTTCAAATATATAGGTATTAAAAATCATCTCTTTGATAAGATAAAAAAATGCGTACATTTCCGCAATAGTGAATTATTATGTAGTTAACTGTAATGCACATTACAGCAGTAGTGCGGAAACATAATGTAAAAAACACACGTATTTTACACTGCATTATGAACCTAAATTCGGTGTTATAAGAGAAAGTGGGTCTTATACTCGTAACACCGAATTTAGGTTTTGTACGAACAGTGTATTGTAAAAAATATCCTGCACAAAAAAAAAAAAATATAGTGCCAACCTTACTTTAACAAACTCCTCACTGCATTGTTCTTCCCAAAAAAAGTAACAAAAATCTAGAATAGCGACGTACCTACAGTTTTATTTTCCATTATCCATCTACGTCTTTATTACGTAGCGTGGTTCAAGGTAAGAATACAGCGGGACATCGCCGCATCGTGTCGGGACTCGGGCCCGAATGTTACCTCGCGATCGATACCGCCCGACCTCCACTCTACATCTCTAAAATTATCCGATACCACTTACCGTCGACGTTGCTAAGGTTCGGCTCTAACGACCAACTTTACGGTTATTTTCAAATTATAGCAAAGAGCTAGAGGGTTTTGTGTTTTTATTGAGGATGTTGGTAGACTATGTGGTACGATAAGCCTAATTTTAGAAAATAATGGTTTTTAAGCTTTATAAGACACATTTTTTTAAAATTCTGCCCGTTATTCGTTTCGATACGTACCGTGATCTACTTCTTTAGTTTTACTTACTGAACTAGAACAAAAGTAATCTCCGAAAGACGTGTGCAAAAAAAAAATCTGTAATGACTTGCAAAAAGTTCTTAATTTTTGCATTGTAGTCATTGCAAAATAACATTGAACCAGGGACCGTCCATTTTAAGCTACAAATATTGAAGAACAGCGAATAAACACAAAAGAAACACAGACAAACTGTTTAGAGTCTGTAGTGTAGTTCCGAAGTAGTTCGATGAACCAAACCCCTAGTGGTATTTTTTGAAAAATATTTATAACGGTTCGCTTTGTCGGATACGATTCTCAGTATCTGCAAAAGTATTATTGAATACTGGACAAAAGCAATCTTCTCTTATGTCTACAAAATAAAAGTTAAATTTTATAAGATGCACAAAGAGTATACTTTGCAACTATATTTAAATATGTATAAAGTACAGTCAGCCACAAAAGTTCATAGCTTTAATACCAATGTAAATATACTCTGTGGTTGCCAATCCGTTTGCTAAGCGTGATGGAAATTACATTAATCTTCGGGTTCGCTAGAGAGACTGTTGTTGTATCGGGATTATCTATAAATATTTTGTGTTACGTCAAGTAAAACCAAAGACTACTGCCAATTGTTTCAATGTCAGTATTTATAAAATATGCTAATTACATCCTGTTTTCATCGACATTGAAATAAATAGTAAGTGTAACTTTCCCAATTTAATTAAGACATAGAAAAAAGTTTTTACACTTTTAAGTAAGCAATGGGTTATATTTGATTTTTTTTACGTTTTATCTCAAATGGCTGGTAAAATTAGGTGTTATCACAACTAGGTAAGCTTCATGATAAAAACATTCAATCGTGTTCGTTTCAAAATTAATTCACAATACATGCATTGTGTAAAATTTCAAGTTTATCTAAACCATAAGGATCGACAGAAATCTGAAGTGGTTATTTTGGTTACGAAGGACGATGATGGATCTCAGAATGCCCATTTAATTAAATGTAACGTTGTAAGGGTCCGAAAAGACACCCATGTTTAAGGTATACATTTGTAATTAGCCTTCCAAGTATATACTATGTTCGCGGAACAATTGGTAAACATTAGCGTTTAGATTTTAGGGACTCTTTTAAAATATTCACTGAAGTGATCACGATGATTGACAAATGCGTGCACTGACTGGACAGTTCCACTCATTCTGTGTGGTTCTTTCCTCAAAATACCATTTCAGACACCAACCTACATGGCTCTCACATGATCTGACCAAGATTATGTCTGGACTTTAAAAGAGTCTGTGACCTCTGAGTTTGTTTCGGTCTTTCTTTCGTCTTAGGAAACGCCGATCTCGTCTAGTTGTGTTCATGCAAACCTACTTACAGAAATAAAGTCATTTATCATTTATAATGAATGGTTACCCATCTACGGGCCGATCTCGGCAAGAGTACCTTCGATCGACCAATACGCCTGTTTTTTTTATTTAGCCACGAGCCTACACCATAAAACATATCGAAAAGCTAATAACTTTTTATTACACCAATTCCCATTAAAATCATGTCATTCACACTGCAATAAGTCCATGCGTGATTTGTCACCATATCCTGCTGATGAAAATGCGCGTTCCCACTTCGCAACGTAAGCTAATTACAACGATTTCAAAATTCACACACGTGTGCTATTTGCGCGGCAAAAATTTGTAATCATGATCGGATACGTGATCCAATCCAGTATCTATGTGAATTGAACACAGATTGCTTCGTAGTGGACGCGCAATGGAATTATGTGCGTCAATTAAGTCACAATTATGTGTGTAGCCGGAAGGAGGGTCTGTGATGAGGAAGTCTTAAGTGAAAGAAAGGTCGAGACGTGAGTAAGATAAATTAACTAAATTGTTTCACTTAGTTAGTCTCTTTGTTTTGTACAATTGTCAACATAATTCTGTTTAATAACGAGTTCACCGACTCACACATTGAATGGCCATCATTCCCTGCCCAAACGTGAATTGAGTTATCAAGTACAAAACGATCCAACACTTCCTCGCACAACGACTCGGTCCTAAACGGAGGTGGCCTATCAAATGATAATAGAATATGATCAACCGAAGGGGCCTGGACAGTCGTGCGACGTTCTGCGCAGATATATTTGACATTCGAAAAAAACTTTAAACTCATTGTGTTACGTTTTCGCCATCCGAGAGTGCGTTTTGCTATAAAATATAATGGTTGATTTTTCCGCTGTTCCACGTAAAAGTGCTTTTAGAGAGAGTGTTACGTAATAATGTATAGAGTGATATGATAAGTGTAAGTGACAGAAACTGCTTGACAGTGATACTGGGCGTATGCGGTGTACTTTACTTAACTGTTGTTTGTGTCCGGACTGTGTGTTTCAGTGGGATTGTGTAATTTTAAATAGACTCTTGGAGGATTTCGTTCGTCTGGCGTAAGGTAATTTATACATTCGTTATTTCTATTGAATTCACATAAAGTCTACGAAACAGGAACAATCGAATAGAAACATAGTCTTGCTCCCTAATTGCCTAACACACAATTAATCACAATCTGAATAATTTTAAATGAAATTGCAAATCCATTGTTTCATATGTTCGAAAAATTTGTCTGCTCAATAACGTAAATAACGCAATGAATGTTGTTGTACTGTCAAAATGAAAGCGATTACTACTGATATTGTGTTATCCCGTTGTACCCACTTAGTTCTAAGAAGACTCGTTATTTACCTATCATCAGGATACTCCTAGCTATGTGTTATGTGTTTAGGGATATACTACTACAATACAAACACATAGCTACAAATACTAGGTATCCCACTATGTAAACAACTATGTACGTGTCCGAATGAATGACGTCTACACGGTCATCCGTAACAATTGAAACAATCGAGTAGGGTCCAGTGTGCCAAAATTATTTAATGACTCTTCCTGAGCTCTTAAACTCGACAAAATTTTAAAAAAATAAGGCAACGTGGCTTGGTGGGTTGATAATAATGTAAAGTTTAATATATTTAAAATACCTTTTTATTTGTAAACTAAAAATATACAGGGTGTCACGCAAGTCGACGTCAAACCGGAGTCGGGTGATAGGTCGGGTCATAATAGTTAACTGTGTGTCGGTAAATTAACTAGAAAGTGGAGCAGAAGTTAATCGAGCCAATCTGGAATATACACGGGCTTGCTGCCTTCAAGTAAAGCCATTTTGCAAGCATAGGTATTGCTACCAAATTTTTGTGGAAAAGTGCCACCTAAAGTTTGTTAGTATACAATGTAGGTACCATTTAGTTAGACAATAATAATTTTTTGAGAACGTTCTAATTGTAACTTTTATTCGAACAAGTTTATTGTTCATGAGCGTTTTAGGTGTATTGTTACGAGTATATCAATATTTCACTACTTTCGCGACACGTTTTGTTTTAAGCTTAATTCCCTATATTTATATTAGTAATACCGTTAATAATAAATTATGTCATATTGTAGGTTGACCTTTTTTGTTTGATTACTATACAGTAATAGAATAGTGTACAGGCAAGACTACTGAATCAACGGCAAACGAATGAGAAACATTATTATAATAAGATTAAATCTTACCCAACAGTACCTCATTGTTGTCAAATAAATGGGCCCGATTACACAGGAGAACTACGCATTAAATCACATACGATAAAACATGAATAAAACAAAAGATTCCCGTTAAATTATGCAGAATATTGTGAAGCTGGTTTTACACAGATTTTATTCATTCATGCTTTCAGGACGTTCCCGGAATTCATTGTTCAATCATATTTATTTAAATGACTGCGGAATGTGAATTTTGAATTATTACGCTCTAGTTGTTTTTCAGTACAAATTCAAATGAAATGGCATAATGTATTGTAATCTCACAACAGACAAAATTTTCAAAGAGTTTTTAAGCACTCGGAGTTTTTATTCAAATAGGTTCGAAAAAAGGGGTAATTTTAATACAAAAATATTATAAGCCCATGTTGAAAAATTGTAGTGCCAGTCCTAAAAGAATGTCATCAGCACAAGGTATTCTCACTAACTAAACAAGAAGAGCTCTAATACAGCTTTGACCTGTTATATTTAATTAATTAAATAAATATCTCAACGACAATCATAATATTTCAGCTTACGGCATTCGGGCTTACGTATATGATTCACAATAGGTTTAATAGGCACTTGTACAGATACAGGAGTGGTATACTAACAAGAGCCCTAGAAACAGAAAACAGTACTTCAGTATGTTCTAATATTATTAGCATCGACTCACTCCGCCTTTGCAACCAAACCACTGTTTATTCAATACACTATAATGTCTGCCATTCATAGTTGAATACACTTGCACTTGCACACACACCAGTGACCACAATTTATGAACTACTTATTAGCCGTTGTCCGCGACTTCGTCTGCGATCAAGAATGAAAAATTGCCTATGTTTTTACCTAGATCATGATCTATATGTTTGCCAAATTTCATCCAAATTCGTTCAGCAGTTTTGGCGTGAAAGAGCAACAAACAAACAAAGAAACTTATTTTCGCAAATTTATTATTTTATTTCATTTAAGATGGGTTTACTCTTGACTTTAGTCTAGGTCAGAGGTGACAGAAACAAAGTCTACGATGGAGTGAGCTTAACCAGAAGAAGCCTGTTCACTCTAACTTTGAAGAGATTCGGGTTGAACGCGTCCGGGAACACGGACGCAGCGCATTATGAAAGATGTTTGGAAGCGCGAATTGGTGGAATGGCAACTAGGTATGGATGGTAATTAGCAGTACGTCTGGATGTCTGATGGTAGAAGGCGGCAGGTGGGATTTATTCGTGGAGTTCTTGCGCACACTCACCGAAGTACAATCTATAGAAGAGCGACGTAAATAATAAAAACGTAAACAGAACTTAACACATAATTGAAAGCAAGAAACATTAGTGAATGCGGCGACTACGTTTGTATGAATATTCTATTCAATATAGTTAAACTACCGATTTTGTCAATTACGGTTTCTATCGATTCGTGTTCGTCTGCGATGGATTTCTACAAGAAAGGTTTCTACCTACCTGCACGGTGACTTCATTCTGTCGCTAAAAATATAGTTTTCTTGACTTTTAAGATGTTTTTTTTATGAATTATGTACCAACCTTAATCGTAAAGTACCTAATTTTTTCGAATTAAAGCTTTTGTTCGTAAATAAAACATTCTGACAACAATGATAACTTTTCTGCATATACAACGTGTAAATTCTTAACATCACATCCGTAGCCATAACAAAAAATACGTGTCCCCAAACACATGTACAGCCACACACATAAACGTCGGCGCACGACGGAAAGAAACGTTTTCTTTGTTTTTCACGTTAATTAACATTATTATTTCCTCGGCCGTTTTTCCAATTTGGGCCCAAATTGGTACAGTTTCCATGAAATAAAACCTCGTAGAATGTAGATGTTGGCATTTAGTACTGACGTAATTGAGCGAAGCTGAATCATGTTCTTACGTATACGATGTAAACTGTATGCTGTTCGATGATTATAGTTTTATCGTGAAATCAACTGCTTTTCCTTACAACGCTTTATGTAAGAAAACTCAAAAAATATTATGAAATCCTGAGTCAAAACCTGAGTGGATTTAATGTTTTTTTAGGGTTCCGTACCTCAAAAGGAAAAAAAAGAACTCTTATAGGATCACTTCGTTGTCCATCTGTATCTCCGTCTGTCTGTCTGTCAAGACCCTTTTTCTTAGGATCGCGAGGAGGTACAACTTTTGGGATTTGAATACACAGGTCTACGGTCCCATGGAGATCTAAGCTAAGATCGAGCTTCTATATCAACGCATTAAAAAAATACGGCCAATTATGCGACATATTTTGATACCTACAAATAAATCAAAACCACCTACCTAACCTAACCTATAAGGTACATATCGTTGACCTAAAATCATGAAACTTGGCAAGAAGCAAGGTTTCACAGCACATGTAAAGGAAGAAGTCCGAAAATCGTGAATTTGCAGTTTTATGACTTTTTTGCGATTTCAAACTTAGAGAGAGAGGAGACGAGAACATGTTCCAGCACGCTCGCACCAACCTGTCGCTCAATATGGTGTCAAAACAGATTGACTGCTTCAATTGTACTCTGAGTGAAATCACACGGGCCGCAAATTGTATAATTAGTCATAGGTAGATGTTCACAATAATGTAATTATTGTAAGTCTCACATTTGTAAGCTCTATTAACTATACTATTGTATTAAGTAGGCCTGAGGTGATAGTTGTATTTATTTATTTATTTAACCATTTATGTACACACATATAAAGACAAGAAAAATAAAGATAACAGAAAAGTACGTACAAAGGTAATGCTTATTTCTATAGTAGGAGAGTATATGAGAGATGTAGACAACGTGTGTAAAAGGGAAAACAAAATACATAAAACGAAACAATTCACTAATTTAAAAATAAAAATACTAACTCAAAATATACTTACATAGATACTTCTAAAATAAATAACACTAAATACATATAAATATAAAGTGATATAAATAAATACATACACATATATAAACAAATGCAACTATGACACAGTGGAAAGATAGTGTTCTTTCACTCTCCTCTTAAACACCACAACAGTTTGACAGTTCCTTATGTCAGGTGGAAGTGAATTCCACAACCGAACCGCGTGTACAGAGAAAGAATAGGAGTAGAAGTCAGTAGAGTGGGGAGGGGTTTTTAGGAGATTTTTAAGGTGCGACCTGCAAGGCGCATCATAAGGACGGGCGAAGGAGAAGCGTTCCCGCAGATAGGATGGCGTTAAAGGGTTGTGGAGTAAGTTAAATAGCAGACACAATATCCGAGAGTTCCTGCGAAGTCGAATAGGGAGCCACTTGAGTATCTTGCGAAAGTTAGAAACGTGGTCATACTTTTTAAGGTTAAAAACAAAACGAATGCAGATATTTTGCAAACGCTCAAGCTTATTTAAAAGCTCCTCGGTGGCATCCAAATAACAGGCATCAGCGTAGTCTATGATGGGCTGTATGAGAGTTTGAGCAAGGGAGATTTTTGTGTTCAAGGGCAAGAAGCTCTGGAGGCATTTCAACGAATGGAACGTGTAGTGCACCTTGCGACTAACTTGAGCAACATGAGCAGTCCACGATAAGTAAGAGTCTAAGGTCACCCCCAGATTTTTTACCGTTTGTGCGTATTCTATCTGAACTCCATTCAGACAGAGTGGAGACAGTGACGCAACATCGAGCCTATTTCGCATATACCTGCCGCCGATAATTATGGCCTGAGATTTCTTAGGGTTGATCTGCAGTCCAAAAGACCGCGACCACTCGCCAATCAAATCCAGGTCTCTGTTCATAGCAGACACGGCGGCTTCCGCATCTTACGTCATGAAATGATCGTAAAGCTGCAGATCGTCGGCATAGAGATGGAAGTGCGAAGAGATGACCCTGGAAACAGAGTTAATAAACATAGAAAAGAGAAGAGGAGAAAGAACGCCACCCTGAGGCACACCAGCGGTAAGAGAGCACTATTCAGAAGAATACTCTTCGAGACGAACTCGCTGAGATCGGCCTTTAAGATAGGAATCGAACCAGCCAATAGTAGAAGAAGAGAAATTGAAAGATTTAAGGATACCCAGAAGGATATCAAAATCGACAGAGTTGAAGGCACTGCTAAAGTCCAGAAGTACAAGTAAGGTGAGAGATTTGTTGTCCATAGCCCAGCGGATGTCATCGGTAACCTTCAGAAGAGTCGTTACAGTGCTATGACCAGGTCGAAAACCAGATTGAAAAGGACCAAGAAGGTCATTTGAAGAAAGAAAGGCAGAAAGTTGCTGATGAACAATGTGCTCAAGCACTTTGGAGAGATATGGGAAGATAGAAATAGGTCGGAAATCAGACGGTGAGACCGGGTTGGGGATTTTGGGTAAGGGGATGATATGGGCTTGTTTCCAGGCCTCAGGAACAGTACAAGTGAACAAGGAGAAATTGAAAATTTAGGTCAAGATGGGAAGTAGTGTGAGGAGAATAGGAGAAATCATTCTTGAGCAAAGATTATCATTACCTACTGCAGTGGAGGAGATAGCAAAAATATTTTTTTTTACCTCACTTTCACCAACAGGACTTAATTCGAAAGGAGGACACTGCGCCACCGGCAAACAGAATAGTTTATTTAAAGTAGCTGATTTGACGTGTGGATCCAATGTAACAGGGGGAAGTGAGAAATGTTTGTTAAGAGAACACACGTCAGTGTCAATACCGGAAACAACTGGAGGCTTACCAATACCAACAGTTTTTAGAAACTTCCAGACTTCAGAAGAGTTGCGGTTGTCGAGAGAATTATGGAAGTAGCGTCTCTTTGCATCTCTACACATACGACTGCAGCGATTACGCAGCAACTTAAACGCAATCAAGTTGCGCTCAGAAGGACAGCGTTTTAGCCTCCTTTTGGCTCTGTCCCTACTGGCCATCGCATCCTTAATGGCAGAAGTGAGCCAGGGGGCCGGGACATACTTTACTTTAACTCGACGGATAGGGGCATGACGATCGTATAAGCTGAGTAGAGTGCTGTTGAAAATGTGAACCATATTGTTGATACATGTGCTCTCCAAGACGTCCGTCCAGTCGATACTACCAGCATCACGCTGCAATGCCTCCAGGTCCATGCCCTTATAGTTCCTAAGGAGAATATATTGCGGTTTACGCTTAGGAGGGCGAATTTTGTAGGACATAAAGATGAAGTCGTGATAAGAAAAACAAGCAGTGAGTTGTCCGTGGACAGATACATTATTGGAATTAGAGACAATCATCAGGTCCAAAAGAGAAGGGGTGCAGTTAGGGAAATGATGAGTAGCAGAAAGAGGCAGAATACTAAGGTTAAAAGAAGATAACAGAGATTGAAGTTTGTGAGTACGACTGTCATTTTTAAGCAGGCAAGTATTAAAGTCGCCCATCAAGACTACGTGGTCGTAAGAGGGACAGAAATCATTTAAAAGTGAGTCAAAAGAGCCAAAGTAATCGATACTGTACGTGTATGTGTGATTCAAATAAATAAATAAATGTTTTTCAACTACAATGTTAAATTAATTCTTGGGATATATTCATCTGAACTACGGAACCGTTCTTTGTGTGTACGGGTGTTTGTTTTAACAAGTATTAGGATTAGCATCTGTGCATACATACTAGATATTTCGTCGTGTATATTTTCTGAAAAAGAGTATACATTGTTAATTCAATGAGCCAGTGCTCACTTGCCAATTGATACTTTGGTTTATTTTGACTAGATTGCTGGTTATCTGGGTTGAATATTCCTGTTTCTAATCCCTTTGTTTCTTCTGAACCAGCCGTATTTTACGAATACTTCGTTGAAGTAGTCACCTTACCTTACCAAAAGATTTATTTTGAATACTATATATACTATTCCCTCAGGGTGTACTTAGCCTAATGTGTTGTTTGCCCTACGTCAGTGAGGATTCACTCCAGCTACGAGTGAGCAACATATAAGAGCCTCTCGAAATGCCGAAATTAATAATTTAAGCGATAAGCCTAGACGGATGTTATTTAAGTTGTAGCGGCATCTACACCGCCACATGCGAACAAACGCATCAATTCTGCATCGCGCAAGCACAGTTTACCGCGCAGATAGCATATATACAACTTCCCGACAACAATCATCGGGCAGTTGCCCACCAGATACGACATCCATCTGGTCGGAGGATCGTCCCTTTTCCACGAGTATGAGTGAACTTTACACCCTGTTCCTCATATTCCTAAACTGGTGACCACGACGTGATACCGAGTATGAACATCATATATCCCTTCACCGGTGACCCCGAGTATGAACGTCAGCGCACCCTTCGTGCAACTACTTCAGCGTGACGTCATCATCATCACTCCCGCAAGTCACACAGCCAGCCAGCAACCACGGCTTGAACGGTTGTCCTGACCATCAGCACGCAGCACAAGCGCATACCTGGTCATCACCTTCAGCCTCATCAGCAACATTGGCACAGCACACTGCACATTCGGCCGGTCCACAAGCAGAGTGCTTAATCCCTCTCCTGGTCGACATCAGCAGTCAGCCACCCCGACTCACTGGGGCATCTTCGCAGACAGTTCCGACTCACCGCGAACTATGCGACACCCGGTTCCAACCCACTGGAACCCAACTGGCATTGGCAAGCATCGCAAGATACAAGACTTAGTCCACTATCGACCTCCGGTCTTCGGAGGGGAGTGATGTGGCGGCATCTACACCGCTACTTGCGAACAAACGCATCAATCCTGCATCGCGCAAGCACAGTTTACCGCGCAGATAGCATATATACAACTTCCCGACAACAATCATCGGGCAGTTGCCCACCAGATACGACATCCATCTGGTCGGAGGATCCTCCTTTTTCCACGAGTATGACCCTGTTCCTCATATACGAGTAAGTACATCTAAAATTATAATTTGTGTAGAATAACAATAACTCCCACTAGAGCCATATGTCTAGATAACATTTATACAGATATTATCCCAACCCACAAAGAAATTATTAATTGAATAGACTCAGATTATGGCGGAAAATTGATCACCATTTCAAATCTAAACGAAAAGTACTTAACTAAAAAAGATATCACTGTAAATCCAAAAACTACTCAAAGTCAAAGCATTTATTTCAAATAGGCACTAAAAGGCACTTTTGAACGTCGTCGTCTAATCGTTTGGAAACGTTTAAAACTAAACTTTTTGGTAATTACCACTTTTGGCAACTAATGATGTCTCTAATCAACAATATAATGCTTTTTTAGGGTTCCGGACGTCCTAATTAAAACGGAACCCTTATAGGATCATTCGTGTGTCTGTCTGTCCGTCTGTCACAGCCAATTTTAAAAGACAAGAATTAGTAAATTAGTTAATTACTTACAGATTACAGGAAACCTATAAGTGTGTGTGGTCTTAAAAAAAACGTGGTAAATCTGTCAATATTGTGCGTACAAACTTACAATGCAATAACATTTTAGAACTCAATTTTAACCTACTTGTAACTGTCGTATCGAAATGAGACTTTGTATGTGTAGTTCGGATAACAAAACTCTAATTAGGTATCTTGGAACTGATCTGATGATGGAGCCAGGAGGGGAATACTGTAACTCTTCAGTGGCTACTAGTAAACCTCTAGAGTTTGGGCTCATATGATTTGAATTGACTAGATCAATAGATTGGGGTGGGTCTGATAATGGAGACAGGCGGTGGAGGTTGAAAGTCTTCAGTGGCTACTAATAAATACTTCGACTTATAAGGCATATGATTTGTCTTGATGAGTCCAATATAGTGCACTTGGTGTTGAGGGTCTGATGATAGAGCCAGGAGGTGTACAGTGGAACTGGAGTTTTTCTAGGCATAACAGTAGAGGCCAAACTTCTTTCTTTATATTAAGCCTAGCGGGGAGGCTCAGTTCAGCCGCCTACGCCGTCAGGAAAGTAAGACAATACACTGATGTTGATACAGCTCGGTTAGTCCATTTAAGTTATTTCCACTGCATAATGTCCTACGGTATTCTGCTGTGGGGCAAAGCTGCTGATATTCAACACATATTCGTCCTTCAAAAACGAGCTGTCCGAGCAATTTGTCAGCTAGGAGCCAGAGTTCCTCTTAGAGATTTTTCAAAGATTTATTCTCTCGGTAGCATCACAATACATCTTCGCCAACATCTTATATATTAGGCAAAATATACACTTATACACTAAACATCGTGATTTTTACAATGTTAACACTAGAAATAAGAACAAACTACGTGCTCCCTTTCACTGGCTTCATAAGGTCCATAACTCATTTGTTGGGCTTGGTATAACCTTTTATAACAAGCTACCCTCTTCTTTGCTAGTTTTGTCTTTTAATGCGTTTAAAGCTCAAGTAAAATCAAACCTTTGTTCAAATGTACATTATTCCATTAACGACTACATATACGATAAGAAAAGTTGGTCGCTGTTGGTCGAGAATCAGCTTACCTACTGAAAGGGTGTGCGAGTTCGTATATTTATTTTTTATTTTATTTGACTATATAAGTCAATAATTTTTAGTTATCTTCATTGATTATTGACATGACATTACAATGTTTTTTAATGAGTTGTATTGCAATATGTGGTTAGCTAGCGACCTCGACAATTGATCATAAATTATTCTTGCCTGAGCAACCGGCAGCAAGTTCGTCATGCTCCCTTAGATGTCACTGCTTACAGTAGCGTCGGGGATCAGGTTTCCTCCTTCCCTCAAATATGGCGACGGGGGTAATCTTTGCGTTATGCTCGAGAACGAGTGCCGTTCTGCTTGCTGAGTGTTGTGTGTCTTGCTGTGGTTTTGTTATTGTTAAAGTAATTGTTCTGTTAAAATATTTATTATTTCGATGGTCCTAGTTTATCATTTGTGTGTACTTAAAAATTAATCCAATATTGCATATGTAAGCTGTGTGTGCCCTTTATGCCTGGAGGCTTTTATTTGTATATTAAGTTATGTTGTTTTTTCATTGTAGATAATTTAATATGATGTTCTGTGTCTCGAAATTCTTCTTACTTTGCTTACCTTATAATTGTATAGTTTCAAGTTTTTTCTAACTGAACAGACAGCTGTGCTGCTGGGGAGTTTGTTGCGCCACTTCTTCTTCCCAGCTAAAGCATTAGGAAGTGGTGACGGGCGGGCGTTTTGGGGGGCTGTCTTATGTAATTTTGTCGTTCGAAAAGTGCTAATTCTCAGCCTAATTTGAATAAATGGCTTTTGATTTTGATTTCTTCAGTGGCTACTAGTAAACCGCTCGAGTTTGGGCTTATATGATTGGTTTTAATGAGTCCAATATATTGCACTTGGTATCGAGGGTCTGATGATGATGAAGCAAGAAGTTGATAGTGGAACTCGTCAGTGGCTACCAGTGGGTTGCCTAGGGGTCAAATTTTGGGCAAGCCGACATAATAATAATTTAAAAAAACTACCTGCCGTATCACGCCTGGCAATGTTGTACCTAACGACTGAGCAGTTTCAGTACTTACTAATATTCGTATTTCTGAATTGTAAGTAATTGCTATTAGCTATTAAAATGGGAATTCACGCATGGCATAAGAGCCATCTATTAACATTATCTGTACAACAGTTCACTCGCTCGCAACATTCGAAGATTACAATCCGGCCACTAGATGGCGCACAAATAATTGATAGATTTCTAACTACACATTATTTACGATGTTGTCAAAATATAAAATAACTCGCAAATTCTCAATGTGAACACCCATAACTCTTCATTCTTCGCTTCTTCACCACACACAGATGACAAATATCAAAGTACACGGAAGGCATGGTATTACTAGATAGATTTATAGATACATAATACATCAGCAATTACATACATCCAGTGGATTTGATAAAAGCCGTTTATTGTCAATTCGTTAAAGAGCATGATTCTGGCAATTGCTTTGATTCGTACAGCAAATTATGCGGATTTTACAAAATATAAAAGCTACTTTCTGTATTCTAAATCAAAACGTCTACCTTTCTATAAAAATGATTTCATTACATCAGCGTAAAAAGTTGGTGAACGTTTTAATTCTACCAACAACTGTTTTTCTATTGCAATTATCAATAATTCGGAAAGCCGCTTTTGTCCTTGTGAAAGAAATTTAATCACTTATCTGACGAGACAAAGAGGTTTCAATTCATTTTTATCAAAACTACAGAATGAAAAAACAGCATTCAAGTGCTTTTAAGAATGCTGATGTCTTTTAATGGCACCAGTGAAGTTATTTAAATCATCGTTACGTATTGAAATGAGAGCAGCCTACAATCTAATGAGTCTTGTAGTCGACCAGCGTAGGTGATTTAGATTTCTGAGAAATACTCAAATCAGGGGTAGGTTTCGATGAAGTAACGAGATTATATTTGTCTATAAAACTCAAAGCATATACTTTTCCGAGTAACGATTACACATACATTAATCCTTCACAAGGAACAATTGCATGTGTTTCCGAATTCATTTTAATGATAAGAAACATTTTAACCACTTCAAAACAAAGGTAATCAAAGCAAAATGTAACCACAGCACTTCACAGAAAATTAAAATAAATTACAAAGCAAAAAAAATGCGCCAGTAACCGCTCAAAACAAATTTGAACAAATTTAAAATAACTGTAAAAAGTAAAAGCTCTGCGCAACATCTTGCGCAGAGCTTTTACTATTTACACACACACGCTTCTTTATTCGTTTTATTCATAAAAAGTCAGAAGCCCGGCATCGCACATCGGAACATTTTGCTAAATAATATGTACTTACATACTTCGTGTTATCATCAACCACATTGACAATTTCTTTGCAAAACATGAAAGGTCCGAAAAGCCAGATCTGATCTAGCTCGTGTGAGCGAGTTAACAAAGCTTTGTCTGAGCACTTGACGTTTTCATTCATTGACGCGATCTCCCATCCTGCTTAAAGCTAAAGGGTAGAGCGGGTTCACAACTGCGGCTTCGGAGAAATTTGGCAACGGTTCGTAACTAAAACAGCGCGGAAATCAAATGTTATTCTCTGAGTACCTAAACCTGGCAACCTTGCACAGTAAGTGTGCGCGCGGCCGGCGGCAAGCGACAAGTTGGCGCCGCACGGTGTATAATGTTATTATTCTCATCAATTATTGCAAAATTATTTGTTTATAAGTTTTACAAGTGTTTTTTTTTTTGTTAAATAGTCTCCCGTTAGATTGAAAGCCGGGCTTTTCGGCTTTAGTGAAAGGTACGCCACTGGCTGGCTACTAGTAAATCTCTCGAGCTTGGTGTCATTTGATTTGTTTTGATAAGTCCTGAGATGAAGGTGAATACCAACGGTCTTTTGAACTTTTCTTGATATCTATCTTATCTATCTTACCACACTGATTTTTTCATATATACGTTAAGGTTTTGATAACATGGTGAGTTTCCTAAATTTAAAAAAAAGTTAATTTTGGCTGCTGGGTAACAGCAATCAGTAAAAGACTTATGATTATTTTAAACTTAATGGTGTGTAACGTGTCCCTTTTTACTTTAATCCAATATAATAAACTGCCCCTTAGTTATTCGTTGGTTGGCAAATAAGCATTGAATACGACATCAAACAATTTTCAGAGCACGGACACAGATATGTTCGTTCACAGAAAACTAGTGTTTGTTGGCTTTTCTTAATGGAGGGGCAGTGTGAGAAGGACCAAGCTTGAGCCTATTTGTAAATAGAAAATAACTTACTTCGTGCTGTCCTAAGCAAACATCAACGTGTTTCGTGTTTTGTTCCCTCCGGCTCAAAGTACCTACGTACAGCTGACTATTAAATATTAATTGTTATTGTGCGTGTAATAACTTATATGCTTAATACTTTGACTGTCAAGTGCCCTACATTGTGACGTATACGAACACTTATTATTTGAACCAACGACAGTCCCATTTTATGCCCTGGAAAATCACTGTCCATTCCAAGGTTGCCTGAAAGCGATCGCAGAAAGCGATAAGGCCGCCCATTGTAGATTTTGTAATGTTCGATTCATTGTTTTATGTATTTTTTGGAATACAATTAAGTATATATTAATAAATAATAGTTGTATTAGTTGTAGCTATTTAATCAAACAGCGTAATATTGGGCAGTTAATATAATTAAACTGTTATAACAACATCAAATACAGTGTTATAATTAAAATTCATGATCAACATTTTAAAGTGCAACACACAGCGATATTAATTAAATAATTTAATTTAGTAATATTGATAAATTAATCGTTACTGTTAAATATATTGACAACAATTTGTGACGTTACCGATTTTTTGAAAGCACCCTCTTAAAACACCCTTGAAACGGTAGTATTACTTGAATACTCGACTGCTTCAATAAGATAAGACTGCCTCGATGGTCGAGTGGTTGCAAGTGCTACTGCTGAGCATGAGGTCCCGGGTTAGATTCCCAGGGCGGGAAAAGTGTTATTGGATTTTTCTCATCCGAAATTCTCAGTAGCAGTCTGGATTTGTGCCCTGTTAATGCCCCTACTTACATGGGGCTAAAACAGAACAGGCGCAACTGGTGTTTGGGTGCTAAATGTACAGTTCTACCTGACCTTTCGGGGAAAACAAGAGTGATGTTATGTTATACATAATATTAATCCATCCATTTATTTTCAACCGATATAGGCAGGCCCATTGAAATATGCCATACTTAACTTAAAACACATATTTTTATCATTAATAAAACTTTTGTGAAAAATATATGACTTAAGACTATGTTAGTAGAACTTCACTTTCCACTCACATGTTTATTCATTTAATCATTCATGTACACACATAGGTGTGGCGGCATCTACACCGCCACATGCGAACAACGCATCACACTGACGTCACACAAATGCTGCATCGCGCAATCAGAGTTTACCGCGCAGCTAGCATATCGTATATACAACTTCCCGACAACAATCATTAGGCAGTTCCCCACCAGAATACGACATCCATCTGGTTGGAGGATCCTCCGTTTTCCAAGAGTATGAGTGAACTTTACACCCTGTCTGTTCTGCATATGTCTTCATAGGTATAATGTAGTGCATGGTATGTTATGTTACTCAGTAAATTCGTCATTTATTGTTTAAAAGTAGTTGCACGTCAGCTGCCTGTATTCTTATCTCCCTTTTTGACTGTACAGTATACCTAGAGTCATTTTACTCGATGCGTGTTGATTTATATTCAAATTTACCGAATCATAGAAAATGCTGGAATGTGAGTGTGTGTGCTTTTCATTTCAGTTGTGTTATTTGTGTGTATATGTATATCTATGGCAATTTGAGCAAAGCTTTTTCTCCGTTTCTATTTCTTGGTAGATTTAAAGGAGGTTATGGATTTTTATGCTGTGTTTTACCGATGTTTTCTTTTGATTAGATACGATAAAAAAGACTCTTTTATCGTATCTGAACCAAAATAGACAGGAAAGAGTAGGTAAACATAGCGAATTGGTGTTTTCTTTGTCCCTTGGTTTGACGTCTAAGTTATTAGGATACATGCTTGACTACAATCCTTGACCCTGGTGTTAGGGATCATTTGAAGCATATATTTATGGCTAAGAGCCTTACCATTGGCTGCCTCACTTACTGCTACTACTATTCACAAAAGCCACGTAATTCAATTGTCAAAGTTTGTGACACTATAAGCTTGTATTTGCTGCTTCACGTACAGCAATTAAAACATTTCCTATTCAGTGTGATTGTACTCTAGTTTCCATGTTCTCGCCTCGTGGCCTTCACACCGAAAAACGTTTTATTTTCTCCTTCATTACCGTTTTGTGTGTAATGACGGACGTTCAAATCTGTTTTACTACTGCCAAGGGTTTATGAAAGGTAAGTAGGTTAAATCAAAGTTTCATAATAGGACTTTACCAAGGCCATTCCTTATAACTGCTTGTTAATAAAATTACTCTAGAGAAAAATCGTCAGTACAATGAGATATAATAATTAAACAACTTTTTTGAATATTATGTTGTTCACAACAGCAATGTAAATCATTACGGAATATTAATGTTTCCACAACATTTCATTAATTTAATTATGTAATTCCGAAAACTCGAATTCTGAAAACGAAAGTTTTACGTTTGTGTCCAGCATATAAATTACGTCATTAGTACTTCTTTGGGTTACCAAGAGAGCTTTGACTCGATTAACGTTCGGTGGGCCTAGTGTGAGTTTATTTTAACCGTCTCGATTTTACGCATCGACCGCGTTCGGCGTTCCGATTGGCCCTACACCATTCGATCGTTGCGCTCTGATTCTGTCCTGACTCCCACTCACAGAGAGGTGTACCAGCAGTGGGAACATAATAGGCTGATTATGCTATGCTATGCTATGCTATGATCTGATTGCCAAAATCGAAATGGTTAAAAGGAACTCACACTAGGGCCTCTGAACAATATTTGTATGACCAACAGCAACTACTACTACTAAGCAAGCGAAATGGCTACATGCGGAAAATATAATAGGTATATCGATAATATGAACGATTGTAGGATTGTTATATGGCTTGAAAGGAACTGAATTGTAATTGTAAGATAACGCCTAACTAATAGTGATGTTTGGAAGAAGACATTGCAGCGCCGACCCAAAATCAATAAAAAATGTCATTTTAAAATTAACTATCTCTAAAACAGGTCGAAAAGAGCATTTTTTGACCACTAAAATCGTTTTAATATTAAAATAAATCTTTATTGTAGCTTATTAGACTTTTAAAGACTTTACTAAAAACTAGAAGACAAAAACCCACGTACGGGAACATTTATCGATTCGAGCCCACGCCGCTCTGAATGAGTTACATGACGCAAAATATCAAATAACAAAGTTTCCGTAAAGGGAAATTGAGAAATAACGGAACTTCAATGTCTGGGATAAAGGTTTATGATAATGTTATAGAGAAGAGAAGAGGAATAGCAGAGGATTTTACAAGCACCGCTGCCCTGACTTCTTTGTACAATGCATTAGTAAGAAGCCAGCTTGAATGTAACTTAATCATATGGGCTCGTGTGTGGTGTATATCCATTTTAAAGGACCAATCTACTGAGTAAAGCCCTTATAACGCGTACATTGCGTGTACTTAATGACGTAGCGACAGCATAGATCTTTTTACTTGTTCTCCGAGTGAGTTCACAAAAACGACGATCATCAGAATGAGTTATGGTAAATAATAAAACTGTTATTATGGCCACACTATTGAATTAGGAAATTCCTGTAATGATAGTGATGAAGATTCTAGAACACCAATTTCGGGGTCGTGTGATCTCCCGTTTTGGCGGTTCGAACTGGCCGGCCAGATCGCCAGATCTGACGGCGTCAGACGTCTTTCTTTGGGTCTTCTTAAAATCTCCCGTTTCCCAAAACAGACTGAAGAAGAAATCATTAATTTACAGGATTTTTGCGAGCAACAATTTATAATGCCGTGAAACGATCACAAATGTGCACAAACTCAGAGGTCGTCGTTTGACCGATATGATTTTGTCGACTAAGTGTCATAAATTTTACACCTTAAAATAAACTTACCGTGAAAACAGAGCCCTATTTTGTCATTTTCAACAAAATGGCAGCGAATTCACATTATGACTTACATTATGATTACTTTTGCCTTGTAGTAAAAGAAATAAACAAAAACGATTATTTGGCATAGTTTGAAAACATATCACCACATACACAGTATTTATTACATATATTCAAAAGTTATATTTTAAGCGAAGCGAGGTCTAATGGATTGGAAAGATTCAATCTCTTCTAGATTTTACAGTGGTTTCATTTGCCTCTATTTAAATAAGCATCTTTAACTTAACGTACTTATACAAATTTAAAATCCCAAACGATTACAGAATGATCATTTTTTTCTAGATTTGTTTACTATTAAACGCACATGTTTTCAAAACTAGCAGTGTTGTCTCCGATCGTATTGAAATATTCAACAATGTTGCTCAGAAATTCAAAATAACTGTTGGTAACAAACAAATTTACTTTCGCATTTATAATATTATTTAGGATAAATTAGGATTAGTATAGTTAGGACTAGGAAGATAGGATAAAGTGAAAAGATTTGGTTTTTGCAGTATTTTTTGTTATGCTTTCACCCTAAAATGGCTAAACATATTTGAATGAAATTTGGCACATGTGTAGGCCATGATCTGGATTAGGAGAAGGTAAACTTTTAATCTTGATATTCCCACGAGATTATTATATACCTGGATTATACGAATAGAACTTTCTTGTCTCGTATCGCAACGTGCCATTCAAACACGTCAGTGACTACACGTCATTTGTGACGTAGTGCAAGTAAGCGGTGACACGCTTGGTTTCTATGGAAAGGGTTGACAGTGCTGCCGCCAGCAGCGGCGAAGCGTGTTCGTGCTCTGTGGCATAGAAGAGATCTTATCGTGGTAAAAATGTGCCTTTCATCTAGGTGGACCTAACTGTCCCAGGTACGCCGAACACACATTTTAGTATTGCTACCAGTGGAAGCTCTTCGCCTGTTAATTTTAGCAAACTAACTTACTCTGCTAACTAAGACTAAATAAACAAAATAATTTGCGGCTAAGTAAGCTTGTGCTAGCGCTCGGCACTATTTTTTTATAAAATCTTTCACGCTTCCTGCACATTACAAGGTTACTGATTGATTACCGTCCTGTAAAGCTAATCGAATATACTCTATATATCGGAGATATTCGGCTGTTCTCGGAAAATGTACAGCCAATAGGAAGCCAGCTTGTTAAAGCGTATAAACTAGTCTGATGAAGAGAATAGGACAATGCAACTACAGATGTAATAGCATCCCGAACAGTATTGGAAACTGAGTGGGAGTTGGATTTAGCCGGTATGTAGTCTACTTCTACAGCTAGAGGACGGCTAAAATTGGAAAGGTCATGTTACATAATAGCTACATGTTCTCTTTCAGCATATAATGGGGACAAACTAAAAATGAGTTATACTTCTCGTCAACTGTTTACTTAAATATCGATCGTTCATGACTCATAGTCTTGGAATGCTTTGTTACGACAGCACTGACTTTTAGGCAGCAGTATAGCCTTGTTTAAGGTATTTAAAGCCTTTTCTGCCTTGTTAGTTTTTTTTTCTTTATGTATGATATTACTGTAAGCACAGTTATAGTCGCAGCATTGTAGGCTAACATGTTGCCTCTGTCAATTTAGTAGGCCTTTCACTATCTTTCCTCTAATGCTTATCCAATGCATTTCACCCAACTTCGAAAAAAATACTTTATAGTTTGTGTGAATAACTAAAAATACATACATAACATGTCGACATTACATTTTAACGTAGCGATACCTCTCCGTGGCGTGAACAATCGGTGCTATACATCAAGCTCAAATATCAAACACTACTGACGTTAACTCAACTAGGTATTTATTTAATGTATGTAAACAGTATGTCACAGTACCTATGTAAGTTAGTATAGATATCGGTGGATTTTCAAATACTGGCAGGTACTGATACGATACAAGGAACTTTTGACATTCTCGAATGACGTTGACAGGGGGGCGCTGTAGGTAAACGTTTGTGCAACTATATTGTGAAATGTATTGAAAAACAAGATGGTGGCGTTAGTTCCGATTTTGACCACGCACCACTACACACACACACACACACGCATACACGCTGTTTACTAGAATTTGTGCAGAAGTCGCAAGCGCGAATACTATCACCAGGAGCAGGATACTAGGTTCGAGGCAAAGGGCTATTGGGTTTTTCCATTACGTTCACATTTGTTGTAGTTTCGATTTCTGCCCGGTTAATGGCAGTGGCTCGTATCCTATTACATGGGACTTTTCACTTGCGATATGTGAGTTTCTGTGTACCTTTTCAAGAAAAACAGGCATGATATTACCTATGTGGAAATTCTGAAAGGATTCTGCAGAAAGGATGAGGCGAATCTGAATTTACCGTACATAACATAATAAGCCTATAATGTTCCCACTGCTGGGACACAGGCCTCCTCTCTTCGAAAGGGTGTGGTTTGTAAACAACCACGCGGGCGCAGTGCGTGTTGGTAGATGTCTTCGATTCTTGGGTTCCAGGATATGCCGGACACCGGCATATCCTGGAACCCAAGAATATCCTCACGATGTTTTCCTAGAGTGTTAAGCGTCTATCTGTGTTCATACCTACGACCTACAACTCGAAAGTCGGGGCCGTTACAACTGGGGTACCACTACACCGCGTTATTAGCAATAATTCTTACTAACCCGTTGTCAGTAATACCTAAGCTTTCTTTCTTTTTCCAAATTTTCTACAAATATTTGTTTTCGCTTATATCATTTTAATAGACAATCATTCGTTAGGTGTCGGCCCTGAAATAACCTAAATGTTAAAAGACAGAATAAGTGAAACAAAAATGTTGTGTTATGTTTGCCCACTATTAACGTTATTAAGGTCACGACATAAAGGACAGGTGCCCATCCTCTCGGTCCAGACATCTTGCTATTCACTTTCCCGTCTTATTCGGCTCAGACGAATTAGTTTTCATTGTACATTCATGGGCGAATGTACATCTACTATACATATGTACGTAATATACATGAAGACGTAGGTGTATCCTGAGGAACATGTTTCATTTCTTTGACCTGAAGTAATTTGTAGATCGTTGACGCTAGCTTTGTTTTTTATTGGTCTGAAGCTAGTGGTCAGGCTTTATTTTTAAATAAATTTTCAGTTAAGGTTAGTCAACCAATAGAATTTTTGTTGTATTTGGAAATATGATAATAGCGGCAGAAAACTGTATTTTCTGTACATTGAGTACGCCGCCATGCTACGGCGTAGGCGCTTAGGCTACGAATTTGCTCGTAGCACCTGACAAGGCTGCTACAAACATCGTGCCTTATAATTTGTGGTATATAATAAATATCTATCAGTAAAATCATATGGTGTTTATGGTGTTCATTCACGCCATTGCATTTCAGTTCGCGTTTTCATCCCTTATGGGATTAACCGAATTCTATACGGTAGAGAGCACATATCCACTTACATTACCGTCCTATACCGATGATAGGACGGTTATAAAATATGTAATTAACGGAACAAACGGAAGTGTTCTTTGTTTTTCGTAGGACAAACACGGTTCGCTGTAAGATTGTATTTCACTGGTCGACTTCGGTTTAGCTTTAAAAAAAAAATATAGATACTTAAAACAAAGGGGATGCTATAAAAAGCGTACAAAAAATCGCTCTGGAATGGCGTTTGGTATTTTAAAAAGGTGGGTTGCAAAAAACTCTTGTATGACAACGTATAAACATGGCGCTAACGAGTGTCAGTGCAAAAAACGTTAGGCTAGTATACTTTGGCTTTGGTTAACGTTACGCTTTGTAATTCTGTGTGCTTTTTAAGTGCCTTAACAATGTAAGTCGACTGAAACATCGGTTTTTTTAATTAAAATTGATGACCAAAATATTTGTGCCGTGGCTGTAGGTCTTCATTTGTTATGGCACCACAGGAAAGCCCGGTTAAGCAGTTTCTAGAATGACAGACAACCTTCTAGAATGACAGGCGACATACCAGATAAAAAAATACTATAATAAAATGCATTGGCGCAAAACGAACGAAACGTGGTGGCCCAAGTAACGGCCCCGACGGTCGTGGGTTCGAACCACTGCACTCAAAATGGTGAAGGAAAACATCGTGAGGAAACCGGCATGTCTTAGAACCAAAAATTCGAAAACATGTGCCATCTACCAACCCTCACTGGGCCCGCGTGTTGGATTTCGGCCCACTCTCTCTCACAGAGAGGAGGCCTTAATCCCAGCGGTGGTAACGTTATAGGCTGATTATGATTATTATGCTTACGTAAAAGTAGCAGTGACAGTCGACCTTCTTTGCTGACAAATTTGTTAAAAAACTATATTTTGCTATTTAATTGAGAGTGCTTTTAAAGTTGTTTTAGCTGAACTTTACCACATTTAATTAAATTTTGAATCTAACAATTAAATTTTCTCAGATACGTATTAATATTTTATACCTTCACAACTACAAACGGACTATTTTTAGTATCAAGAGGGTTCGGAGTGGTTCATGCGAGAGCAAGATAATCCAATCAGAGCATTTTAAATTTCCCAAAGGCAGGGAAGTCACTCCTTTTGATTTAAACAAAAAGGAACCTTTGCTTTTGTGAGTTAACTGTTCCAGTCCCGTCACGATTTTGGAGAAGCCTTTCCATGAAATAATACATAACTACAAAAAACAATTTTTTCATTTTAAGTTGTCTTTGTCTAGCTTTTTAATTTTTCTTCATAAGCTTACTTACTAATTCTAATATAAATAATATAATATGTCTAAACTAATAATACTATAAAGAGAAAATATTCGTTGTTTTTTTTTTCGTTTGTTACGCTTTTACGCTAAAACGGCTGAACGGATTTGGATGAAATTCGGCACATGGGTAGACATACTGAATCGCCGACGAAATCGCGGGCGACAGCTAATAACATAAACATCATCACGCCTTGTTTCCCCGAAGGGTTGGGCAGAGGTGTACCTATAGTACACCCACATTTCGCCAGTTATGTTTAAGTCCCATGTAATAGGGGGCGAGCCTATTGCCATCTACCGGGCACACATCCAGACTTCGGGCTGCTACTGAGAAATTCCAGATAGAAAAACCCAATAACACGTTGCCCGACCTGGGAATCGAACTCAGGACCTCATGCTCAGCAGTAGCGATTGCGACCACTAGACAGACCATCGAGGCAGTCAAAGGAACAAAAATGTGTGTTTCTTTAATAATTATAAAATTTATGTAATTTACGCGTTACTTTTACTTTATACAATTTTCCATTTGCCATTGCCCAAAGCTGGCAGGTACACTGCACTGTGGTAGTTTACTAAGGTGCACTTACTGTCAAGAGGTTGTGATGTATGCCGTGTTCATTCACCCTTTACAAACTCAACCGCATGGCAGTGGTATCATGTGCACTACGAAAATTGCCCTTACTTCTACAAGATAAAGCTGTCAATGCCGAATTGCTATTTATAGGACACTAGGGGTAACACACTGATAAGGCCTTGTGGTTTAAGTGTTGGCTTTTAATGAAGAGGTACCTTAATATTATTATTACCAAAACGGTAGCGCGACCATCGTTCAATTACCTGTGTTTGTAAATGGCGGATGGAAATCAATGTATTAATTTTGATAGATGTTTTCCATAAAAGGAAACTCGGATTTAAATAATGTGTGAGTGTGGTTAAATAATAAAATTAAATAAAGTTAGTAATCTAAGCAAAGGTCTAAAATAAACCATGCGATTACGTTGCTCGAACTCTCGCTCGAGGGCCTGATTATTAAACCTTAATAATTAGGTACGTTTCTCTTAATAAAATAAAAGTACCAACCAAATTGTATCTTATAGTAAGACAACAACCAACATGACTAAACAATAGGCTAGCTTTTTATTATCTTTGTTATTTTGTTTAAAATAGCGTGGTCTTAGATAAAGTAGGTACAAGTAATAAGTACGTCATTTAATCTTCAACTCCTGCACGCGTAGAATGCCCAACTTTCGTCGACGGAAGAATAGACAAAAACGCAGATTTATTTTGCTGGCCCACTCATGTTATTACGGTACACGAAATTGAACATAGCAAACTGAATGCCAGGAACGTTACTGTAAACCCGCTTGTACATATAATAAACTAAGTACAAAAGTCTCTGTAGTCTCCCACAGTAAATCACCAACAGACTCGCTAAAATCACAGGACGCATGGTAACAAATTAGTCCCACTACGTAATAGTGAAGAGGTTAAATGGCAGACAGTGTCGGGTTTGTCTGTGTGCGCCGAACGCCGAATGCTAAATGTCTGTTTCCACGTACTAAATTGATCTAATCTCCGGCAGGGACGGGCTACGGACGACTCCGGTTAACATGACCTAGTGCCCCATGACATCGGCACACCCCTCACCCCCACACCATAATCGCTCGCCGACCTGACGCACACAGATACAAAAGTAAGTATTTCGTATGTAATCGTGACGTAGCACGTCACGGAACGGCACGAGTACTGCGGCTTTGCTCAATTTTTGACGTTCCACACGTGTGATCAAACTTAAATTGAGTAGTATGTATTTTTTTTGTCGATCGCCACTGTGTATCATTTTTCTAAATCGATAAATAAAAATAAAATAATGATTTTATTATACCTTGATATATATCGATCGTTAGCAGGCAGTGACGCTCGATACGAAAATATAGGAATACATCTGTAAGCTGATAAACCTTATAAAATAAATAACACAAAAACATGTATTTTCACCGAACACTTGTACACATTTGATAAACCTGCCAAATTGCGTGACAGTTTGTCGATAGAACACAAAATACAGAATATCGGGCAACTTGAACGATTGTCAAATATCGAGCAAACCGACATATACATCTGTTTGTTTTGTTTAAGTTCAAATTAGGGCAAGTGTCGTAGGAGTGAAGTGGTGTAAATTTTTAATTTGAGTTCTACTCTTCGCCCTTCTATCGCAACGTTACAATTTCTTCATTATTGATCATATGTTCGAGTATGCACTCATCATATTTTAATTCGCAATTCTCATTAAACGCAAAGAATCACGAACAAACAAGTTTGTTAATAAGGTTTCCGCTTTTCAGGAGTTTTATAACTTCAGCCCGTTGTGTCCTGAAACCAACCATGACGAATGAAAGGCAAACCATAAAACATATTAAAACAAAGAAAGTGAAATATGTATGTATTTTGTAGAAAACCTTTTTTATTCCTGGCTTTTATGATAAACATCCAAGCCACGTTCAAGATCTAACACTTAAAAAGTCAAATTATTCATTAAACGTAAGTTCTGCCAGAAAGCCTATTATAGCGTTAAAGATTTTATTGACGACAAAAAGGCTTACTGAATGTTGTCTTATTGGTAACTTTTTTTAAAACATTCAGTTTGACGTTTAATCATTAATGTTTACACAATGACATAAATATTAAAACATTGATAGTATTTAAATTATTGTGAATGTGAGGACTATGTGGGTAATTTCTCTTTCTCAGTTTTTAATGATAATCTTGCAGTTTGAGTACTAGCGGAATACACAAATATCCTTTCTTTGGTATTGTTCGCCGAGTCGTTGGGCTCCTTAAGTTCTGAGCTACACTATTATTGACAAATGCGTGCACTGACTGGGCCGATCCACTGAAATCTGATGGTTCTTTACTGAAAATATAATTTCAGACATCAACTTACATGGTCTTCACATGATCATACCAAGATTACGCCTGGACTTTAAAGAGACTGTGGCCTCTGAGTTTGTTTCTGCCTTTCTTTTTAGGGTTGTCAGTAACTAATCTACTCTACTAATCTACTAATCGTTGAATATTACCGAAATAGTGTTCTTTGCGTCGCGTAGAGTGGCCACGACATTTACCAGTACCGCTGGTAGGTATACTTTTTAAACAAGGTAAATAACTTTTGACAACAGGAAAAACTACAAATCAAGTCAATTTTTTGGTACATGGTACAATTTATTGAAAGTGGAAGTCATTTAAGTTGATGTAATGCAATGTGTCTGTATAATCATTATGTGGAATATCATTAGTCATTCGTAAGGAAAACACCATAAATATTAACTAAGGTTGTCACTTAGATCATTAATTTTGAGTCTGCATCTAAGGTTTAACTTCTCACTGTGATAACAATAGTTATTAGGTATTATTTATAAATGTATTAGTGCCTACTGTACTACAAACTTGACTCATAGTAGGTTTTGCTGTTCCTAATTTTATTTAGAAAACCAATTAGTAAAGACTTTTGCTTAGTTCTTTGCAAATTAAATTAAAATTACTCATGGCAAAAATACGAGAATAGGTTCTTACAAGAAGAAGAAGTTATATTTTATTTTATTCAAATCGTTTAAGTGTTCAATTGACGATTTTCTATAGTTAGGTGGAGGGGTTTGCCTGGAGAAATACCACCAATAGGTATGCATATTTTCAAAAATTAAAGTGTAGCTACCAAGAAATAAAAAGAAAACACTGTTAAAGGTTTTATTTTCATGGTAGTAAACTTGGTTTCTTTTTATTCTTCGGTGGAAATTCTCACATAAGGTAGGAACTAATTAAAAAACCCCTTGGTGGTGACAGGTGGGGAGTCTTTACTTGATTGAAACTGACTATAGACACGTGTCTAGTTTGTCAGTTTCAATCAAGTGGCCCGTCGACTGTTTGCCAGCCATGCACAAAATAAAAGAGTATTAAAGTGCGCGCAAAATAAGTCTGCGCGCGGCCGAAATACTCGTTTGTCGTCATCTCGATGTTTATAACAGGTGTCAGAGCGTGCTGTGTTCCGTCTTTTCCAAAGTAAATAATCGCCATAATTTTTCCGAAAGTGATTTAAAGTGCTGGCAGGTAGCAGAGCATATAGTCTTGAAGTTCAAACACGCGCGCAGCCTAATCTGGCGCGTACTTTAGATGGAGTAGTGGGTAATGGCAGGGGTGTTGAACAATTTGTGGATTACCTTTACGTCAAGAGGCGTACAAGGTTCCCTGTTTTATTAGTATTCGTGCCCCGTGCATCGCCGATAGAATTTTCAGCTCACAGATATGTACCGAACATACTTCAATCTAAATGTATACGAACATTATTTTTTAATACGTGTCCCTAGCAGTTGCTAAAGGGTTGCAGATTTATATTAGGGACTGAAATTGAATTATGTGCCGTAATTAACTTTTTTTTATTCAGCTCACATAAGACTCTGTTTCGACCTCTTTTGGGCCCTTTGAGACTTATCAATTGCTGCTCGAAATTTTAAGCAGTGGGCTTGTGGGTGTGCAGCAATTCTGAAATAGTTGCTAATGTTTGCCTAATAGCAAAATTATAAGACAGTAACAATACAGAAGGACCAAAATCAATATTTGCTCATTTACTACACTCAAATTATCATAACACTTTAGAAAATGATTTCAAAACTAAGGTAAGATAAGAAAATTGTTTTGTTGAAGATTCGTGTTCGTAATGCCAAATGATAATGAGAATTTCTCAAGGCAATTCTTCGAATTTTGTACTTGACCCAAGGTTCAGATTATAAAACGCTGTAAGATTTAGTAAGAAAAACCTGTAAGCAGGTAGCATAAAACAAGACTAAGAAAGAAATTCAAAATCTTTACACAAGAAATTCTTGAAGAAAGCCTTTCAGAAAAGTTGCTGTCTCGAGAACATATTTTAAAACAAAAATGTAAATGTGAAATTGCTCCATCCCTGCAAAGCGGAGCCTAATTTTAAAGCCGGGAGAGCTTGAGACAAAAGAAGCCTCGACATTTTTCTCCTGTTAAAATGTTTTACATGGGTATCATCCAGGAATTTCGAGCCTTGAAAATGCGCCTTTTAGATGAATAAAGTGATTTTTTCTACGGTAGATAGATGGTTCGAAAACTCCTCAGCTGTACTTCTCAGTGCCTTGGAGAACGCGTGAAGCTTTCAACCGTGGCTGTCATAACAACACATGACAGTCGTCACGTGTAGTCAGCTGCCTGTAAAACACGTCACAACTAGTCTCAAGGGTATTTGTCACCTGTTGGGTTCCGGAGGTTAAATGTCACTCATTGTGAGTGAAATACTGATAGCATCTTCTGGTTGGACCGAATAAGGATGAAAATGTGCGTAGTAGGCGAGCTACACACTGGTCGGGTCCGGCATTATCGCAACAGCTGGGTGGTAACGTCGAATATATCTAAATTCTGCCTGGCCTTTTCCCAAACATAATGTTTAGGAAAAAAGCCGGGCGGTAAAAACAAACTTCAATCTGCTATTTCAGCAAAGGTAGATGCTGAATGGAATTTTCCGATCGTGACGAGCCGAATGAAAGTCAAATACAATGTTGTACTTAATTGGTCGGCACATAAATTTGATACTGCCGAATCAAAATGTGCCGATCCGCACAACTGTGGAGCAGGCTTAAAAATTGCTACGCTTATTATGAAAAGATTACGCACAACATGTACGTAATCTAGGCATCCAAAATGCCAGTTCACTCATTCTTTAATGTAGTGTAAAACTTGATCTCCAAGCTCAGTCGCGGTAAACTTCTGCTTTGGCAGGTAAGGTTAAAGTTTAGGCTAGATTATATCCATGAAACAGTTCCTAATGTATATTAATGTATTAACTTGTAAAGCCGTTCGTTAACTTTGGATTTAGGTTCGAAAGTCAAGGCATTAATGCTTAATTGTTCTAGTTGATCGTAGACCTTTTGCGTGGAAGCCAAGTTTTGTGCGAAGCTGCTGTCTTTGACCTTGCTCAGAATGACCTATGCCACCGGTTTACAATGCGACGTCGATTGATACATCATTATTTAACCTAAAGCACTGGTTAGTTACTATTACTCTTACCGCATTATTTTCAGAAAGATGTTCAAATAAGTACAACTTCTTTTCCCTAATATTCGGACGAAAATCGTATTTCTTGTTAGTACAAAATATTCAGATCTGCGAGGTGCCTTGGGTCAGATACCATTATACTTTGTAGCAAGTTATGAGCCTCTACAGTCGTCGTAATTTGTCTCCTTTGTAGTATTATTCCGCCGAGGGGATAGTGGGTAATGAATTAGTTCGGCTTACAAATTCCTGAAGGTTGGACTTGACCATTGTATAATATATTATGAGATGATTGTGTATTCTAAGTACTTAAGCTCCTCGTAACATAATTTAGGGTGGCAAGCTAACTGCTAACCTCTGTTAAGGTTTAGGCATTTTTTATGAAGACTGATCACAATTTGAATTCTTCGTTTTTTTTTTTTTTTTTTTTTTTATAAATGGCATCTCGCAGGTCAACCTATGAGGTTGTCGTCTGCTTAGACGGACTTGCCTGTGGATTCCCTAATAAATTAAGGCCTCCAGCCAGGACTTAAACTTAAATACTAACTAAAAACTAAGCGACTACACGCTAAGGGCACCCCCTGTGGGGTACGAACCTCGGCTTAGGGCGTCGCTGGAAGAGGGCAGCAAATGACTAGCTGGATCAGGAATGATATTATTTAGGGACAAATTTAAAGCTACAGGCTCAGCGGCGCGGGCTGGCTCGAGCAAGGGTCGGGAGGGGCGTAGATTTGGGCGTCGCGGCGGGCCTCGGCGGCGAGGACGGTAGGACGGCGATCGGGTTTTGGGCTTATGAAGCGTGCTGGTTGCCTTACTACTCTCCTGGAGGAGGGTAGTGGCGTCGTCGGGGGCGATTAAGGTATGCCTTGGTCGGCGAATACTACTAATACGGGAAGGAGTGTAGCGGGCGGCCGCTGAGATCAAGGGGTTGGGGTGTTTTATGCCACAGTCAAAGAAACGCTTCGATAAGCGTTTCATGAACTGGTTTATGGTAGGCATTTTAAGATCGATGTGGAGATTTATATTACGGACATAGAAGGGGGCACCCGTGACCTTTCTGAGGAAACGGTTCTGGAGGGTCTGCATCTTATGGAGGTGACGTGGGTGAGCGTGCGCGAATACAACGCAGGCATAGGTCATGATGGGACGGATGACTGCGGTGTAGATGCGCAGCTTGCATTTAAGTGACAGTTTGCAACGGGCTGTCAGAATAAAGTGGAGTCTACCAAGAGCGAAAGCGGCGCGCGCGCGAACAGCCTTAATGTGCTCTTTGAACGTTAAGTTTTGATCAAGGATCACGCCTAGGTATTTGGCTTGCTTCTCCCAAGGGATTGGCTTGCCGTACATAGTGATCGGGCTGGGTAGGGGGGGTGGGACTCGACGACGTCTCGAGAAGAGAACCGCCTGACTCTTATCGGGGTTGACCTCGATTCTCCATTTCCGGAACCAAGCGCCTAAGACGTTTGCGGAGGTTTGGAGAGTACGAGCTATAGCATTGGGACAATGACCGGTATAGTAAACGGCAGTGTCGTCGGCGAAGAGAGCCAACTGAGCCTTTTTACTCTGTGGGATATCGCTGGTGAACAGCGTGAAAACTAGAGGAGATATGACGGAACCCTGAGGGACACCGGCGCGAATAGGGTGAGGGGACGAGAGTGCACCCTCGATGCGATAGCGGAAGGTGCGATTCGACAAAAAGTCTCGTAAGATGAGTACGAGACGATCTGGCACTCCTAGTTGGTAAAGCTTGTATAACAAGCCGTTGTGCCAGACTTTGTCGAAGGCTTTCGCTATGTCGAAGAATAGCACACCCGTCGTCGCGTTACGTTGCATACCGGCGCACAAGTGCTCTACGATACGGTGGACCTGGTGGATACTCGAGTGTTGTGGACGGAAACCAAACTGCTCGTTGGGAATGAGGCTCTTTGCTTCGGCGTATTCTTTGAGACGCTTATAAATAAGCCTCTCGTAGATTTTGCCGAGAACGTTGAGTAAGCTAATGGGACGGTAGCTGGAGGGCTCAGACTTTGGCTTGCCTGGCTTTGGGATACCGATGACAGTTGCTTCTTTCCACGCTTGTGGGAAGATGTTGTTGCTCATGGCGCCATTGAAGATGGCGGTCATGAGCATTATTAGAGGGGCAGGTAGGAGTTTGTATACCTTGTTGGTAATACCGTCCGAACCGGGGGCTTTACGAGCTTGGAGCCCTTTTACGATGTCGTGCACTTCATCTGGAGTGACGGGAGGCAGAGGATCATCAGGGTCTTCAACGGGTGGAAGGGAGGCTCTCCGTTCGACTTCAGCGTCGACCTTGTTCAGGTGAGCTTGGTCTACTGGTTGAGAGCTGGGAGAACACTGGGACTCTAGGCTGTCAGCAAGGCATTCGGCCTTGTCGGTGCTGTCGAACGCGACGCTCTTGTCGGGGCGGATGAGGGGAGGCATAGAGACCTCCTCGGAGGAGCGCAATTTCCTCTGAAGGTGCCAGAAGGCTTGGTGAGTGGGCTCGAGTTCACTCAGCATCTTGTTCCAACCCTCTGAGCGTACCTCCCCTATGCGTTTCTTTACAGCACGCTGTAAATGGCGCATGTGGGCTTTGTTCGCGTCACAAGGGAAGGAGTCGTAGGCACGGATGGCCGCGTTCTTCTCGGTTATCAGGTCACGTAAGTCAGTAGGTAATTTCCAGCGATGGTCTTCCATCACCGGAACTTCCCGTGAACAATCCGTCAAAACGGATTGTACGTGCTCTGTAAACGAGTCGATTGCGGCCGTCGTGTCGGCGACTGACACTAAGTGATCGGGGATGGTGTCTAAGTGAGGCGACGTGGTGGATTTCAGTCTTTCGCTTACTTTCCTCCAGTCGGTTATCGTCTGGGTCTGAGGGGGGCGGTTGGGGTCGATCGGGCCCGAGTAGGGTGCAAGATGCATGACTACAGGGCGGTGGTCAGAATTTAGCTCGTGGAACGTCTCAATCGATTGCAAACGGAGGTTCACATTCTTGAGCAGCGCTACATCGAGAACATCGGGAAGGTGATTAGGATTACCTGGGAAGTGAGTCGGGCTCATTGGAGCGATGACGTCAAAGTTAAGGGATTCGCCTAACTTGAAAACTAACCTACCTCTGGTTGAGGTTGTGCTACTATTCCACGCCGGGTGCTTGGCATTAAGATCCCCCGCCAAGATGACGGAGTCACTCATACCGAAGAGGGCGGTGAAGTCCTTTTGGAGAGAGATGGGATCCTCCGGACCATTGTCTGGTGGAATATAAGCAGAGATGATGGTGATCGGTTGATGACCAGTCATGCCGAGCCGACAGATAGAGGTCTCCAGATGGGAGAAGAGAGAAGGTGGGTCGATAGGGATGCAATACAAAGATTTCCTAAAGTATATTAGTGTGCCACCCTTGTGGCATCGAGACCTGTCATTGCGAACTAGTTTATAGTTGGCAATATTCGGGTTTCGGTGATGCGGTTTTAAAAAGGTTTCCTGTATGAGGAGGATGTCAAGCTGATGGTCGCGGAGGAAAGCGGCGATCTCATCTCGTTGACCTGAAACGCCATTTGCGTTGAAGAAGCCTAATTTAAGGGATCGGGGTTTGTTACTGTTTACTCTCGTATTATCCATTGAGAATTAATATTTGAGTGAGTGTAGAACTTGCGCGATCTCGGGATACGCGCTGAGGATTTCCATAAGGCGGAGTGCGTTGCCGTTTGCAGCAACGATTTCTTCAGCCATTTTGTCCGCGGCGGTGGTGAAGAGAGCCGCGTATGTACTAAGTATAATTTGGGCGCTGTTTCGGCCCTGGGTTCCCTGAGGTTTCACTGGAGAGGCCGTAGGGGCCGCGGGGGCTACCAAAGGCGCTGGGATGGCGGAAGCCATCAGCGCTGGAAGTTGAGCGGGTTGCGCTGGTTGCGCGGGAATAGAGGGCACCGAAGCTGCGGGAGCCTTCAGGTGATTAAGGTTAGCCCAGGGAGACGGCCTCTGCGGACTGAGCCGCTCCGGCATCAGCGCGGAAGGAGGCTTTCCCCAGGGGCTTTCCCTGTGCTGGCGGTCGCTCGCGCGTTTCGCGAGTTTGGAAGAGGAGGACTTCGGGGCCTTAGGACAGCCCCGGTAATTTGCCGGGTGTCCCGATTGGCCGCAGAGTACACAGCTGGGAGGCTCTAAGCATAGTTCCCTATCTTTTGGGCGGGTACAGTCGGCGGTGCCATGCTCTCCTAGACACTTGACGCATCTAGGGGTGGCATAGCAGTTGGACTGCGAGTGACCATATAATTGGCAGCGATGACACTGTCCAATTAATTGAGCTCTGTAAGGCTTCTCTATTGAGATGCCTGAGAGCGAACACACCGACTTAACTTTAAAAATCGGGTGGTGACCGTCTGTGGGGTCACAGATGACCAGGACCATGTCGTAGACTAGGCCCTGTCTCGCTTTATGTAAGCGATGGACGGCGGAAACTGGGATTCCTTGAGCGATGAGGTCGCTCTTAATCTCCTCGGTGGAGATTTCTTGTGGAACGCGCCTTATTACGACGCGAGTAGGGGTTTCCTCCGGAAGGGAGTAAGTGTGAAAGGAGTAGTTCCTTTCACGTAGGGCGCGGGAGAGGTCCCTAAAGTCCGCAGACGTGGGGACCGTAACTTTGATCCCCTGGAGGGTGGATCGGGCGTTAGTATAGTTGATCTTGCGATCAACACACATTTTAGATATTTCAGTCCATTTGGACTTTTCCTGGACGTATATCGGGGGAGGGGGCTTCTGCTTCCTCGCGGTAGGGGCGGGTGGGCAAGCCATAGGGCTGGCGGGGCGACTGGCCCGCGGACTAGGGGCGGTTGTGGAGCTGGACGATAAGTCGTCCTGTTTTTTCTGGGCCTTGGTGACCGGGCCAGCGGGGGCGGAGGATTTAGCCGCCTTTCTCTTGCCTCCTTTGACCACGACTTGGAAGTCGTCATCGCTGGAGGAGGAGGTGCGGGCTTCTTCCTCGGAGAGTGGGACTGACGTGTCCATACTCTCTGGGCGAGTCGAGTCAGTTTCGGTGCGCAGCTGCGTCGGGTTTATTGTCTCCGAGACAATGGCGGCCGGAACAATGGCGGGCGCGACAAAGGGAGCCGGATTAGCGGCCGACTTATTTACTGCCGGGGCAGTAGCGGGCGAGACAATAGGGGCCGGATTAGCGGCCTGAGTATTATCTGTCGATACAAAGGCGGGTGAGACAATGGGGGCCGAATTTTCGGCCGGAACATTGTCTGCCGGAACAAAAGGCGGAATGCCTTGTTCGCATGCAGGTGGCGATAGCGGGCTTTCGAGGGCGTCGCTGAAGTTCGCGAGTGCGCCCTGGGACGGAGTGGGGGTGGAGCGATGACAGAGCTTGTCGCCATATCTCGCTAGGAAATCGGGGTCCTTAAAAAGAACCTCTCTGAAGAACGCCAAAATATAGGCGTCCTCCATGGTCGGAGGGGAAGCTAGATTAGGGAGGGAATGGTGGAAAATTATTCCCACGTAGACTAAAACCCTATACCTATCTCCCCGGGTGGATGGGCCCGGGGATGTGTGACCCTCTCTGTCGGGTGTAGACAGAGAGGTGAGTACCTATTGGTGAGCCCTAATCTTGTAACCCGTCGCCAATCTTAATGTGCGAACGGGGCCCTGACCAGTCTAGCGCGAAGGGTGTAGACACACCCTAAAGACACTAGGTGAGTAGCTGGAAAGCAAAACTGTCACCAGAGCCGACTAGGAGATCCCCCAAGGCCGGTTATCTGGGACCCGTCCAACTAACTGCCTCGCCCTGAAGGGGTTCGGCGGGTGTGAATTGGGTCAACACCCCACTCGGCTTCGTTGACACCGTAAGGTTTCAACCGAGGACCACGAAACTGTGGTTTTACCCAGAAGGGGCCTAGTGAAGCTACTCACGAATGACTGATAATGAAACAGGGATGCCTTGAAAAAGGCAGTTTTTAAAGTTATTAAAATCAAATCAATTTCTTGATTTGATTTTAAATCGGAGTAGTCGGGGCGACTACGATGACGTCACGTGGCAGCGACGAATAATAACACGAAACACAACACTGGAGCGGGAGAGCGCACAAACACGTCCGTCCGCGGCGAGAGTCGAGCGTCGAGTGTGAATTCTTCGTTAAACGTTTATTATTTTTATCTTCTTCTTCATCGTGTCGCTCTTGACAGAGCGGTCGTAGTCACGATGAACTGCGTCCAATCGCAGATGTAGTCGTTGCCCGCCTCACGATCTCTCGCGATCTGGTTCTGTTGGCTGACAGTCCGGCGCATTCATTAACAGGGCCTCCAACCGCGGATTTCATTTGATCGGTCCACCTCATCGGTGACCTTCCGCGTGGCCTATTACCTTCTGCGCTGCCCTGCACCAGTAGACGCTCTATGGAGTCATTGTTCCGCCTGGTTACATGACCAAAAAACTTAAGTATATCTTTAGTTATAATTCAGTTTGGGTTGGTAGATGTCCAATGTCTTCGAATTTTTGTTTTTTAAGACATGCCGGTTTCCTCACGATTTTTTCCTTCACCTTTTTGAGATTAGTGGTGATGAAATAATTAACAAAAAGTAAAACGCCTGTCTGGGTTCGAACGTACGACCTACAACTCGTAAGTCGCGGCTGTTACCACTGGGCCACCACTGCTCTCGATTATTTTTACATTGTGATAAATTCCAACCCTAATATAGACTAACTCAAACTAATAAACAGTTATGTTAAGTGTAATCTTCTTATGCAGGTCATAAACAATGGTGCCGCGTTGGTTGCTAGTGTGCTGCGTGGTGCTGTGCGCGCGGCCGGCGCACCCGCAGGGCGCGCAGCAGTGTCCCGCGCCCAACACCATCACCCCCTGCAGCTGCACCGTCAAGAAGAACGGCCTCGACATACTCTGCGAGTTCACTGAACAACAACACATACAGAAGGTAACTTTAGTCTATCCCAGGGGTATATAGCAGAATCTTATCAATGAATTAGAACCACTCCTAAACTTAAGTACAGTCTCTGGATAGAATAACTAAGTTGTGCTCTGTTGCCAGAATAACTTTTGCTTTACGTACATACGTACCTACCTAACCTATTCTTAGCAGAGATGCAATATGTCACAAATACCTATGCACATTGTATATGCAGCGACATCCTGACACTAGCTGCATACAAGAATAGTTAATGCTGATGAATATTTTGGTATTCTTCAAATTCTAGTCACATATTCGAATAATGTTTATTTGATCATAGTAGAAAATGTTTGGCAGCGTGCCACTTTTCTTCTATTTTAAGTTTATGTGACGTGAAATGTTACTGCAGAATTATGTTTCATAAGAGGCATATTTCCAGACAATATGAAATACCAAAGCATCATCGCATGTTAAATTGTACGTTTACGTTGATCTTCGATCATACAACTCAATAGCACATTTTTTTAACTCAAACTCAAAGCATTTATTTCTAATAAACCAATTACAGGCACTTTTGAATTGACAAGGGGTTGTTCAGTCAGAAATATGAAGCAAATTAAGCGTAGTAGGTAGCTATGGACGGGCAAGAAACTACACGGAAAGTTTTTGAATCAAAATACCTATGGTTACAAAATATTGGGTACCTCATTCATGTTGAAATTATACATGTGAGAACATGCAGAAATGTTTAATTTAAATGTTTAATAGAGTCAGCAAATGATTTTGAACATAAAATACGTAATACCTACTACATGTGTTTATTTTAATTATTGTTTTACGCGGCCAAGTACTCCAATATTTTAATATTAATAAATAGTTCTGAATGACTTACAGTTTAGCTATTGTGAGGCCGTAAATTCTATTCCACCAGGCTTGTTCTGTGAAAGACGTTATTCGGCGTAAGTGCCACCAACCACTTGACTGTTATTGGTAAAATAAAGAATTAATTATGTAAACATATGTAAGACATGTACTTAACGATTTTTTATTTCCTAGGCAATGAACACACTACGCTCCAAGCCGATGATAATCTTCTACCTGAAGCTGCGACACAACAACCTGGCCAAACTGCCCTCGTACATATTCCTGGGGCTGGACATCCGTCACTTGACCGTTCACAACAGCAGCTTGGCTGTTATAGAAGACTCCTCACTCAGTTCTATAGGTAACGACCACTAATTTTTAACCGACGAAAATAAGGAGGAGGTTCTCAAATCGACGGTTTTCTTTTTGTTCAAACAAGTTGATGTCATATTGCGTTTCCTTGTTTGAATAATTCAAACATGTCAGTTTTTGTCAATAGAAAAAATGGATCGATATCTTGAATGGGGTGTAACTTTTTAATGTCTCTTTCTTTTCGAACATAGTAAATGTAGCTATGTATTTTTACTAAAACTGTTTTCCCAACAGCAACTAATAAATCTTGCAATTTGAAATAAGCGTGTAATGCGTGTACCATCGTTTTGTTTGTTTGTTTGTCATCTCGCAGGTCAACCTATTGGGTTGTCATCTGCTTAAGCGGACTTGCTGCGTGTCACATCTTATAGTATATGCTACTTATACTTACATCATTAGTTATCATTCATACATACATTCATGTCCCTTATCATATCCTTTAATTTGTTAGCATGTTACGAATCGTTCTAAAACGTTTTCTTTTATAATATATTTAAAAAAATCATTCATTGTTTACATTTTCCATTGTTGTGACACAAGTCAATTGTCAAACCGTCATTATTAAAATAATTAATAAGGACATGCTCGGACTCGATCGTGGAGGTTTTAATACATCTTGGCCGAACACACAGGCTGGTTTTATGACTGGCAGATGAGATGTCAGAATGAAGAAAACAATTTTGAAAACTTCAAAAATCGTTTCCAATAAATTCTGGCCAATGAATATTTTGCCTATTTAAGAAAGAGCTGAAGCATCTGAAAGGGGATTCGGCGTCCGGGCTTCGTCAACAAACCATCCATCAATTCTACGTCTGCACTCTGCTGCATAACCTTTTGCCTGGAGACTCGTCGAGCTTTGTCGAAGGATACTGGCACTCTAAAGTGTCCCTTCGACACCTGAAGACCCTTTTTCTCCAACTCCTCCTCTTCTTTCCTTCACGAAGCCAATCTACGAAGATCCTTCATCCTCCTCCTCCGGACTTCTATATTAACTTCAGTGACGCGTGAACCGTGTTTAGTGTTTTATTTTTATTACTTACTACCTGTATTTTCTATTTAATTTATTAAACTATCTGTACCAAGTCTATTTTCATCCTTTTATGTAGTTAGAGTCAAGTATACGTTACAATCCAAAAACATATTTAAATTGGAAGAGCTTGAAATATAAATAAGTTATGAATATTGAAGTATGTAGGCATCAGCCCAAATTGCAAATATACCTTTGTAAATGTAACACCTATAAAAAACTTCTTCCTCCAGTAAATTGTTACAAAGTCTCAACAACAACATAATGTATTTCGAACTCGCCCGAGGCCTTGAAATTCGAAACTTCCACGTGTAACATGAAATTTCTCTGTCTGTCTCTGACTCAAATAAGGACAAGAATATCTTCTTCCTCAGGTAACAAGTTAACTCAACTTGACGTGTCGCAGAACAGCCTGGCAACAATACCGACCTCGTCGTTCACACATCTCAATCATTTGCTCATTCTCAACATGAACCATAACAAGGTAAGAGCTTGGTACGAATATTATCGTCGTTATGGACCATTGTTCAAATGACTATTGAGTGTCGATGATCATTTATTTTGTTTGTACTGATTTTAAAATGGTACTGAACGAGAAACAAAGTACATTCGTTTGTTTGCAGTAAATATTTGATGTCTAGGAAGCTTATTAAATATTTTAGCCTTCGTCTTTGTATATTGAACGATGTAGCTACATAGTACATCTAGTCATTATTGCAAATCAAGTCGTCTCTGAATATGACCGTATGCAATGGTTTCCAATTCAACGATTTGGCTCAAGTTTCCGCTAGACGAATAGACACACAGCAAGGCAAAATGCTAAAGAGTTTTTGTTTTCAGAAAGCATAAGTTTGTATGAATAGTTAATATTGACATAATGTTATGATATGAAAAGATAAGATAATAGTTTTTTGCTCAAACATGAGTATAATAACAAAAAATTGTCAGCATGAATTTAAAAAAAATTGAGCCCTGCAAAATACAGTGCCGTCGTAATAACCGTTCGGCGGTGCCTACTGCTGTAGGCAAAATTGACTATTGTCACGTCTATTATGCGACGATCTGGATTGGACAGTTAAAATATAAAACATATAAGTATTCAATAAAAATTACGTCATTTTCAATGGTACTGTTAGACTATTTAATTTTTTTACCTTACTGTTACACCAGTCACCCCAGTCAGTCGTTGGACTGCCTCGTTGGTCTAGTGGTCGCAATCGCTACTGCTGAGTATGAGGTCCTGGGTTCGATTCCCAGGTCAGGCAACGTGTTATTGCGTTTTTCTATCTGGAATTTCTCAGTAGCAGCCCGGAGTCTGGATTTGTGCCCGGTAGATGGCAATAGGCTCGCCCCCTATTACATGGGACTTAAGCATAACTGGCGAAATGTGGGTGTACAATATGTACACCTCTGCCCAACCCTTCGGGGAAACAAGGCGTGATGTTATATTATGTTACCCCAGTAAATAAACCACGTTCTTGAATTATATAGATGATGTCAAAAGCATATGTTTATAGGTGACAGCCGTACACAACAGAGCATTCATGGGGCTGGACACACTGGAGATACTCACATTGTATGAGAACAGGATATCTGTGGTTGACGGAGAGGCTTTCAAAGGACTCGAGAAGTAAGTAATATGTCTGCAGGCTTACATTTACGAATAATTATTTTCTTTGAGAAGGCTTTAGAGGCTTTTACTTTTACTTATACTGCTATAAGGTAAATTGATGAGTTTGGTAAGATTTAGCCGGGGTTCTAATAAATACACTCTTGTATAAATGTTATCTACTATTCAAATAAGTTGGTTAGTAAAACGGTCTCGGCTCGACTCGAGGCAGTGAATTAATTTGAAGGTCTAACTACATAATTCTCATTTAACAAGATTTGAATAGTAATTTGAATGACACTGAATGAAGGTAGTAGTTAGTATTTTGGTGTTTGAAATTCGTGAAAAAGTTTGACATGCAATTTTGTAATTTTCTGAAATACAATATTCCCGAAAACAAAGTTGCAAACAGCAAACATTATAAAAAAGGGTTTTCTGTATTGACCTAGTTTGGTAGTTCCACAGTTTGTAAACGAAAAGCTGTTTTCTATTCAATCAACAGCTATCGCAAACTGTTTCAACTGTAGCCAAATTGGAAAAGGTTTTAAGTACATAAGTATACCTAGATATAAACTGCCTAAACTTTCAGCCGTTTCAATTTTCATAATGGTCTTGCAGTTTATTGTATTAACCAGAAAATAAACACAAACTGCAATAGTAATTTCAACATTAAGGTTACAACTATAATTAAAATACACAATAATATGTGTTTTATTTCACACACTAAATTAAATACTGTGGTCGCTGCCGTCATTTGTATTGCAATCACTAACCAAAAACTATGATAATAATTATTTTGATTCGGATATACCTATACTGAATAATGAAAATACCCATTACATAAATAACTGACCTAATCCATAGAAACGTCGGTTTGGTCTGTGTTATAATAGGGTGTCCCAGAAGTCGACGTCAAGCCAGAATCGGGTGATAGGTCAAGTCATAATAGTTAACTGCCTGTGACGGTCTTTTAACTCCTGTTGCAACATCTTTTTTCTGTTATAAATTATGACTTGACTCCTATCACCCGATTCCGAATTAACGTCGACTTCTGGGGCACCCTTTTTTTCACTTTCACTTTTTGTCACTTTGTGCTGACATCCCTTTGAGGCGCGCGTGGAACACGACGCGCCGTCGACCCGGGCCTCGTCCTTACCGGACGAGGCGAGCTACCCGTTGCTCGCCGTCCGAAAGCCCTATGGTGGCCGGGAATTTGCAGGCGACTCCCGACGCCCAGGGCGTAAGGGCGCAAGGCTCTCTCCCTCACGCGCTCCGCCGTCTCTTTTGCGAGCATTACTGCTTCGCAGAAGGTGACGGCTTTCCATTCTCTCTCGCTCCGTACCATGGCCTGGACCAGGGCGGATGCGAGAGATCGCTGCCGCCGATCGGCTCCGCAAGGACACTGCGGTGCTCCGCCCAAGCTGGGCAGACCTCCACCGTATCCACCACCGTGTCCTCCAGGCGATCCACACAATGGTGACACCCGGGCGTTTCCTCCTGCCTTAGGCGAAACAGGAACCTCCCGAAACAACCGTGTCCGGTGAGGACCTGTGCCAGGTGGAAGGTGAGGCGCCCGGCAATGGGCGCCTCTCCAACTACTCCTCAAAGAGGGTACTTGCGGCCGCTATAGTGGCGTGCCCAGCACTGGGTTGCGACAATCGCACCCTCCATGTCGCCATGAGATCCCGCCGGAGCTCTGTCCGCTGTACCGTGATTTCTCGCGGCAGCGAAGTTACACTCCGGCGTTTTGCCTCCTCGCGCCACTCCCATACGCGCGCGAGGGTTTTTGCCTCCAGATTCCATGGCGGCAATCTGGCAAGGAGGCTCGACGCCTCGCAGGAGACCGTGCGGTATCCCCGGACCAGCCGGATGGCCATGACCCTTTGGGACGCGTTCAACCGGCGGGCTGGTCGGCTCCTCAAAGAACGCGCCCACACCGGTGCCCCGTAAAGGGCCATGGACCGCATGACTCCCATGTAGAGCCTCCGGCAGGAGGCGTTTGGACCCCCTAGATTAGGCAGGAGCCGCCTTAAGGTAGCCCCAGCCCGCTCCAGTCTGGGAGCCAAACGTCGGAAATGCTCCACGAAGTTCTACCGGCTGTCGAGGACGAGTCCCAGGTACTTCATCGTCGACTCGACGCCGATGTGAACCCCTCCTGCCGTTATCTGGGAACCCGACCGTGGCGTGTTCCGAGGACCATGAAAACACATGGCCTCGGACTTGTGCAGGGCCACTTCGGGTCCCAACTGCTGGATTCTCTCGACGATTGTCGCAACCCCGAGTGTCGCTTGTTCGGCCGCCATGCGACCGCTCCTGTGCCAGAACCAGCGTGTCGTCAGCGTAGAACACCACGCTGACGCCACTAGGGAGGTCGGCACGCAGCACCCAGTCGTAACCGATATCCCACAGAAGCGGCCCCAGGACCGATCCCTGTGGGACACCGCACGACATCTCTAGCCGGTTCCACTCTCCCCGGTGACCAGGGTAGATGGCCCTGTCCGTCAAATAGGCCTCAACCACGCGACAGAAGTAGGTCGGCATCCGGTGATACCGCAATGCCTCCCTGATGCAACTCCAAGGCCGGGTGTTGAAGGCATTGACGATGTCTAGAGACACCGCCAAAATGACCCCACCACGGGCAACAGCATCCCCCGTCGTGAGGGCTCGCACGCACATGATGGCGACCACCGTAGAGCGCCTCCTGCGGAAACCAAACTGGCTCTCCGCCAAAACCGTCCCCACCCGCACCAGCCGCCCGACGAGGCGCGTCGAACAGCACGATGGGCCGGTAAGCGGACAGAAAGTCCGCAGGGCGCCCCGGCTTCTTAATGAGGACCAGTTTCCCCGTCTTCCAGCGAAGTGGGAACTGGCCCCCCTCCAAGCATGCGCTTAGGAGCCCCCTTAGTCGAGGCCCGAGAGCCTCCATGGCAGAACCCAGGCTTTTCCAGGTAAACCGTTGGGTCCTGGGGCGGTATTTTTGTCATTAAGCCTATGTACCGCCACTCTCATCTCTACCTCAGTCACCTCCGAAGCATCGTCGTCGACGTCGGCGGTGTGGTCCGCATCCGGCACTGCAGTAGGCGCAGTCATAGGCGGGAGAGTATGCTCCCCCCGCGAAGGGAACAAAGTGCTCACCACGTCCTCCACGAGCTGGGGCCGGCGACTCTGCGTCAGTGGGGGCGCCCATGGGCCGAGTTTATCTCGCACCATTTTGTAGGGGCAAACCTACGGGTCCCTGTTCAGTCTCCAGCGACTCCTCGCGGGCCAGTACCCTGGCACGCAGGATCTCCGCTCGGAGGGCGGTCATCGCCACTCTGTACCTCTCGTACAGCTCCGCCTGAATTCTGGGGCACCATGTAATATAAATACCAAAAATATCTTAAAACAAAATGTGGCAATGTCTGTATTGTTAGTCTTTAGATTTTGTCACTACCTGAAATCAAAACATAATATGGTGAAACGACCTCTAGATTTATCTTATTATTTTTTTCCTCCAAAACGTGTGTTAAAATATTTCAATAAATCCAAGTGCTACTAAAAACCCAAATGGAAAAGAATATAGAATTGCTTTGTTTTAGAAAGCTGAAACGGCTGAATCTTGGCGGTAACGACTTGACAGCGGTGCCACAAAAAGCTCTCGCTTTGCTTGAGAATTTGAAAAAACTTGAAATGCAAGAGAATCGCATCGCTACTATTACTGAAGGAGATTTTGCAGGTAATGTTTATCTTATTCGTTGCTTATTTCCTGTTAAACCCAATCTATATAGTTCTGTCTTTAGTTTTCGGTGGACGTTGTCTGGATATTTTACAAAAGAGGCCGGCTCATCACTTCCCATGGGTGTCGTAAAAGGCATCTAAGGGAAACGCTGCGTTGGGTTACGGTTACATTACTCGCTTTTGTATTATGGTTGGCTTTCCTTAAATAAGGGAGGCTTTACGTCGAGTAGACGACATGTTTGAAATAGACATATAAATGATATTGTTATTTGTTTTTTAGGTCTACGGAACCTAGATTCCCTAGGTTTGGCTCATAATCAGCTCCGCGAAGTACCCTCTCAGGTATTCTCGCACCTGACGTTCTTAAACTCTTTGGAGCTGGAAGGCAACTTAATCCAAAGGATTGATGAGAAAGCTTTCGCCGGACTTGAAGGTAAACATTAATTTACGTGGTATTTAAATAAAGGGAAAGAAGACATAAACGGCAAAAGTCGAGAGAACGAAATGGTTTTAACATTAAATATTTGCAAGGCTTACGGATTATTATCTGACTTTAAGGCATGATGTATATGACGTACTTCTTTCATTCTTGTTTATTGCTTTTTTACTGACGTTATATTTATAAACGATTTTTTTGTAGAAAACCTGCAATACCTTCGCCTGGGAGACAACCGTCTTCACGAGATTCCTTCAGAAGCTCTTCGTCCGCTGCATCGCCTGCGTCACTTAGACCTTCGCTCCAACAACATCACGTATATCAGCGAGGATGCATTCACTGGTTATGGAGATTCCATTACCTTCCTTAACATGCAAAAGAATATGTAAGTGGTTTTACTCATCATTATGGTCCTTCAATTATCACAGGTTATTATATTTATTTTTATTTATCTCAGTATCACTACACTTACTACTATCTACCACAACTTCTTTACTGGTAGTTTGTTGCTCTATTTTTATTAATATTACATTTTAATAGATTAGTGCTTCAATTAGTCACTTTCCTGTTGTTATCAGGTTTCAATAATTTTATTTTCTTTTTGATCATGTTGATGGATTAGACCTAACAGTTCTCAAACTCAAAATCATAGTATTTATTTCAATTGAACCATTTACAGGCACTTTTGAATTGTCAAGGAGTCGGTCAGTCAGAAGTGTGAAGTGATTTGCCCATTCCAAAGCGTAGTAGGTACCTATGGAGAAAAGAAACTCCATGGACACACAAGAGTTACATCATTTATGTTGATCTCTTAAGTGAGAACGATGTGAAAAACAGCAAAACATAAATAAAAACAATCCAAAAATTAAATTATTAAAATAAGCAGTAGCAGGTATGAGATGACCAGCCCTAACTGACGACGTCGTAGATATATATAGGTAATGGGTAATAATGGAAGGAATTAGAGGCTATTATGGAAATTAAATCTGGTTAGATCGTACTTATGTACTTACAACAGCGCTTTTTAGCGCTGTTGTAAGTACATAATATCTTCTAGGTACGTTTTTTATAGCCGTTAAGGAACTTAGAACAAAAAACAAATTGTAAGTGTTATTAGCCACTCATTAATCAAATAATTAAATGTTTAATAGAAACACGGATAAAATATTGGATAGTAAAATGCAATACATTTTATAGACCATTCATCTGAAATCCTCAAAGCGTTAAGGGACTGAAAAAGATAAAGCAACAAGAATACATAATGCAAGCCAAGTTCGTTTTGTATTAAATACTGAATTCACTTCACTGAATAACATTCGGTGTCCCAGCTAAAAAGACTAAAGCGGATCATTTCGGTTTTATCTTCTCTAGTTTATAAAAATGCAATGCTGTTCGTTACCGCGCATAACTTGTTATCGGTTGGACCGATTTTGCAATGAATTGCAAAATAAGATGTTCGTATAAGTTAGAAAAAAAGTTAAAGTTAAAGTTGCTCGGGAAAATGGAAAATTCGCGAAAAAACTGAAAGTGATTTTTTTCTATAGATTGAAATTTGACAGTACAACGTTTATCGGTCGGGTCAGCTAGTGATTAATAAATGTTCATCATTTTAAGTTGATTCATTTAGAAATAGTATATTGAACTTAATTTCACAAAATATGTAACTTCAATAATTTCACAACCTCCAACGTGTTCAAATTAAATAAATAATTTCGACTAATTCACTTCCAATATCTTCGAGTGCTTTAATGTTATTATAAAATGTACCTCAATGTTAGCTTCGAGCCTGTATTATAGTGTCGGGAATGATAATTGGCACTCGGCTTTATTTTCGAATTCAGTTGTATTTCTAATATTTAAGATTCTAAGCGAAAAATAGCTAAATGTAGCGTATTCCAAACATGCATATTATTCGACAGCAGAGCGTCTCTTCTGGTTGAAGTTGAAACACTGTTTAAATGAAATCATTAATTTAAAAAGCGCTTCATAATAAACAGAAATTCAATTTGACTTGATTTACTTCATTAAAAACAACATTGTGTCGAAATGTACAGTAATAACTACTGACCAAACACTGTGGAAAGTAAATTAAAGAATATACTATGTTGAAATGCCTTTAAAATTTTAATCCACAGTCAGTTTAATATTGCTCAAAATTTTCGAGGGATATCACGGGTCTGACGGGTCATGCTTCACGCCCACGACGTACAGATTACATAATAATAGCACTGAACCTATCGCGTGTTGCACCGAGTTCGTTCCCGCAACTTTAAACTCTTCGGTTATATCTAACAACTTTGTTGTAACAGGATCCACCAACTGCCGACTATGGGCTTCGACAACTTGAACTCTTTGGAAACTTTAAATCTGCAGAACAATAAGCTGCAGCATATTCCAGAGGAAATCATGGAGCCGATTTTGGATACTCTTCGAGTTGTTGATATTATGGGTTTGTATTATATATACGTTATTTTTTGTATGTTTACGGAAAATAATAAAAAATGATGATAGTTGATTGCGATTGATATTTTTAATTTGTAAAAAATACGTTTCTCTGATCAAAATGTTTTGAGACGATGCTTCTTTTACATGACTCTAGAATATTCAGTGTTTCCTTTTGGCGCAGATAATCCTCTGTTATGCGACTGCGAGCTGGCGTGGTACGAGGCCTGGCTCGCGGGGCTGCGGGACCGGGACGACGAGATGATGCAGAAGAAACGCACGGTGTGCACCATGGTGAACGAGCACCGGGAGTACAGCGTCGCCAAGATGCCGCTCGAGAAGATGAACTGCAAACGGAAACCGGCGTACGGCCGCACCTCTAGCGCGCCCTCGACTCGCCCCGACGTCTGCTTCGCGACCAACGTACTCTTCGTCATAGCGGCCAGGTGGCTCTAGAATAATCATAACATATTTTTTATATAAGTTAATCCTAATTTAATTTCCCGCGAAGGGCTACCCTCGGGCCAGCTGTGGCCGGATGGCTCGACGCGTACCTCTTCGCAACGTTTGTATTTTCCGTTCAAAACTTGTAACGTGATGAATTTGTGCAATAAACTACGATACATATCAATTTTGGGCTGATAAACAAAATTTAGTCATATATATGGAGCGGTAGCTTGGTAAGTGAAGATGGTCGTTTTTCAAGAGCGGTAAGTTAGTGATACAGTATTTTTACATTGTAGTAAAAACCTCTTACGGTATGCCTTACTAATAGTAATGTACCAGAATGTAGGAAACTACACGTTCTAACACCAGGCATCCTAGTATTAGTAGGTATCACTGAAGGCGTGTTTAATATCTTTATGGTCGTAGCATGCTCTTAGCATGAAGAAAACTTAAATAGCATTTTCAATAAATGTGATTTCACAATGAGCTAGAACTTTTACACAATCTTTAGCAATGAACGATTTGATTTGTAATTTTACAATTCCCTATGAATTTGAAGGAGAATTTCTAATATTTTGTATTGTTTACCCCAGCCTTACGGTATAACCTATTAGTAAGCTTTTACGTATTTACAATGTTGACTATTACGATATTATTATTCTATGATACGTGCAAGAGGGCTCGAGGTACGAGTGTTTTACCTCACATTACGTACATTTAAACCTCTCTAATTATATAGCAAAGGAAAATGGTTGCCGGTTGAATCTTTTCAATACACGTACGCAAAGTATCGTTTACAAGCAGTTGTGTTAGCTTTCGGAACGGTACGAATACGTTATCTTGATTATTATATTACATAGTTAGAGCCCATAAAATAAATGTTCTATTTGATGTAGAATTAGTATTAAGTAGTTAAATAAGTGTTAGATGAGATTCGGTAAAATCAACGCTGTTTATATTTTGGGAGTTTGTAGCATTTAACTGATCCACAGTTGGTTCGTAAAACTAGTATTAGTTCAATATTTTATTTTAATTAGCTTAAAACACTATATTATATTTATATTGAAATCAAAATTATAAGTTGCTAGGCTGTTTGACGCAGATTTTTAACCGTGTTAAAATTATTTAAATTGAGTTAATACTTGATGTTAAAGATTATCGTTAGTATAGTGGAGTAATAAATGTGACTTTGAAAATGTTTCCTTTGCTTTGTGACCTTGTCTACCTACCGGTAGTGAAAAAAATATCTTATAATCACAACTAATAAAAAGAGGAAATAAAATGTTCTGAGCCCTGTGATGAATGTACGAGGTGTATCTAAATCATTATCAAGTGATAAAATTGTAACCAAAAACATATCCTTTAGTCTGAATTACTAATTATAAGAATATTTACAATATACAATATTTAAATTGAATATATTTAAGTAAGTAAAAGATTGAGACCTGAACTTATGATCAGCAAAAGTTGGTAAAATATACGAAAAGTTTGAGTTCACTGCGAAAATACGAAACCTGAAGTTTTTAATTCCTACATTTCGCGTTGTCACATTATATTGCCAGGACATTGAAATTTTAAGTGTCCTTCGGATTTCGTACTTTTGGTAGTAGGTTGTTAACTTAACTCGGGTTTTGGAAAAAAATCAGATCTCTGAAGGAAATAATAGAGCGAAGTATCAAAAATATATTCGAATATTCTTGTATTATGTACTTTTAGTTCATTGTTCATGATTGACATAAGATTATTAGATTCAAAATTAACACGAAATTAACGATTAAAATAACTTGATAAAATATCAACAATCATGAACACAGATGTGATTATATCCAGGGGTTTGCGATATCTTTGGATGACTAAATATTATCATTTATCCCACATGTTGTAATTTTTTATCCATATCATAATATAATCGGGAATAACGTACAATTATGTGCACCTAACTGTGTATAAAAAAAATGTGTTAATTATGTAAGGCGCGAGATTAGGTACTTATTGTACCTAATTTACATAACATTGACACATTTTGGTGATAATCCTATATAATAAGTAGGGTTGATGTTAAAGTTTGAATGTTTATTGTCAGTATCACTATTCACATATTAAGTGGTTTGTGCACTTTTTAAACAAATAATGCACTTAAATGTACACTAGAAACTTACCTATGATCAGAGTCGAGGCAACCTGATTAAATTTAAGAAGTTTCGTGAACCGTCTCAATGTTTATTCGATATATTTATCTCATTGTATTTTATTTTGATGTTATAAGTGTCGTGTTTCACTGTATTCTGATGTTCTATTGTCTTTTAACGCTTACTCTGCAGAGATCTGACGCAAGTTAATGTTAAGAATTGCTCGTTCTAGACTTTGAGATACTGTTGTGAATATACCTATTTGTATCTTCAACATTGCGTTACTTTACATCTACAAGTGCCTATCTAACAAAATAGGTGATAAAGGTAGGGAAAGATCTAAATACAAAGTTTTGCAGTGTCTCAAAGGATAGACATTTTATTCGTATTATACTTAATTATATAGCTTCTTACTTATCATAATTTAATGTTCTTCATGTATATATTTATCATATTATAAATATTGTATTAACGTAGTCAAATATCACGTCTCGAATTACACTCCCGTACAGAAAAGCTTATTGTTAAACTGTAGCTCATCATTATCAATTAAAATTTACAATGTATTTAAAAATATATATTTATTCAAACAACGTCAGTATTCGTTGGATTAAATTAATAAAAAGAACCAGCAAAAACATATCGTGGAAGTGGTGGCAATGTAATCAAATTGGGCACCACTGACCTTGCATATCAAAATAGGGTTAAGTCAACGTAATTTTAATATATATTCACTGTTATAACATAATATATGTGTGTTGTTTATATAAACGTATATTCATTGTTAATCTTTCACTGTTCTATGGATGGATATCGCTTGTAATATACTCTGTGTACCTTAGTACGTAAGTTGGATTTACATTTCATATTAAATGGTTGGTATTATGTTCAGCAATAATCAACATATTCTCTAAATCTCTTATCAGTGTATGATATACTGTTGTAATCCATGTTAATCCAGTTTGTGATGCCTAACCGTTTACAGTCACATTTATTATTTAAATTAAATTAAAAGTAAATGTAGGTAATTTAAATCTAATATTGAAATTTTGCTGTAAAGGTGTATTTATTTAATTTCGGTTTAAATAAAAATTTAACTATGACTACATGTATTTTTTGGCACCTTTAAACTAACCCCGTAGTGACGAGCTACACGATCAAGCAACACGCGTCTTGTGACAGCGAGCGAGCGACTGCTGATAAAACAAATGAAAGAAGATGTTAAGATCATGCCACGAGTCACCGCGACGCGACTTGCGGAATGACGGATGGAAACAGACAGAAGACACGTGCGCGTGTCGCTTGCCACAAGATCTCATCAAAGGATTCCTAAATGAAAAAAAACTGTGAATTTACTTTTGTAGCATAATCATATCAGCCTATATACATAAACAGCTGACGGCGGACACCTTACCAAACATATGCCTCTCAATAGACTGCTTAAATAACGAACGGTGAACGGGCGTTTATATAAATAGTTTAAAGAACATAATTACAAACTAACCAGTGTAGGTTTCCCAGGGTAGTAGAAGGATGAGCATTGGTTCATCTACACAATTCTTCAATTTAAATCAAAAGCAATCGTTACGTTACAATATCAGCTGACATTTTTAACCGTCTCACCAAAAGTTGGCACAAAAATGTCTTTTTTTTTCAAAAACCTTATATGAAATTAACCTGTCAATAAATTCTATTACTTGTTTGAAGTTAACTTTTACAAACAAATATAAATTCAAAATTAAACAAGTAAATGTTATCGTTAATAGCTTTCATATGTATAGGATTGCCGCTTGTCAACAATACCGTAGGCATGGGGTCTCAACTCGAACAAATTACAATTAGTCATGAAAAAAAAATCATAGATGGCTGCATAGGTAACCATTATGAAGTTAACAATCAATAAAAAGCGTTAAACGGCAGAATTTTGGCTGAAGTCAGATTGATAAAAATTAAAACGTTCGTGTTTAATACTGTATTATATATTTACACTCATAATGCACATATTTTCAAGAAAAACATGAATGAAGCCTTAGACTTCAATTCGAACCCATAAAATGATCAAAGCTCAACTTAGGCCTCGTGGACTGTACCGGTTATTATCAATGAGTTCATTGTATAATGGCGCCGGACTTATTCAGCCTTATTCATAAAATCTTGCTAAACATTGATTAGCCACTGCTTAGCTAAGCAATGGGGAAGGCAACTGTCAAAATGGCGCTGTCGTAGCTAGTTCCCAAAACAAGCTAATAATACAAGGCGTGAAGTGGTTTTATTTTATTTGAGCGAAAATTGACGCGTTATTGTGTTCAAAGATACTCTGAAATTGGAGTGCACCATTTCCCGAAGAACCTAAAATTAGAAGATTGTGGTTTAAAGCTATTCATAGAGATTTTTTTGAGTTCGAGTTTGAGTTGGAAACATTTTGAAAGAAAGTGATTACGAGGAAGTATTCAAGGTTAAAATTCTGACACTTTCCATGTCAAGTACTTGATTTATAATACTGAAATCACCGAAAATAACGAAATAGTGAAATAAAATCAAACTCATGAATGAACACAAAATGGAATGAATGAACGAAATGTCAAATTGATTGAAGACTTTAGGGACCTAGCTATGGTCACGCCATCTACAATTAGCTTTGCCCGACCTTCCCCATTAGTTAGCTCCTAAACAATGATTAACTTTTCTTTATTTATAAACGCTTGTTAGTAGGTGATAAGTAGCGAAACGGATTAGAGGTGAAATTATGCATTCAGCACAGATTATAATCAAAATAGTCGACTACAAAACAGAATTTTAAGAAGAAAATTGTCAAACCCACGATTTTTATATCTGTTGTGACATTGACAGACAAAAAGTATACGTCAGTCAAAAATATCAACAGAAAATTTAAATATGATTAAAATAATTTAAGATGTTAATTTCATTGTGTTTGCAATGGTAGCAATGAAAATAATAAGCTCCGATAATTTGATTAAACAGGAAAAGGTATTTATCTCTGAATTTATATAGTATTACTAATTTAAACTGACCATATGAATGTAAAAGCAGTAGCCGATAATAGCATTGTTTTTTCATGTCCTAGCTTGAAGAGCGTATACTCTTTTGGAAAGGTATATAGGTACTTGTGTCTATTATATATTACTTCCTAATTCCAATTGCTTTTGCAACGGGGTTTTAGTGTATTTTAATAACAATTACTATACTTGTTTACAGGTACAAGTCTGACTGCTTCCATGAAAGCCACTATTAGCACCTAGCACCGATACTATTCAACCTCGCAAAGACGAGGAGTGAGGAGATCATTAGGGCTACGTGGAATTCATGAGAAATGAGAGTGGCATGAGAAAAGAATGTCACAGTCCATGGCTTTGTAAGAAGAATATTGGAAATCAAAAATAGGGAATTTATAACAAAAATGTTACTTTTTTTATGTATTAAAATAAATTTATTTTACAAAATGTCTCGTTATTATTTTTGTCTAACTGCTACAACGTGACATTTCTTTAGTTTTTGGTCTTAGATCTGGCGTTATAAGATAAGGTGCACATGGGATACCAAAATTTAAAATCACTATCTCCGATGAGCTTCCTTTTGTGAGCAAGCTCATATAGGGAAAATTCAATCAGGAGAAGGCTCAGGAGGTTTGAAGAGAATCGAGTTCGTACTCATTCTCTTCAAACCTGAGTAAATGAAATAAAGGGAAAACCCAATCAGGAGAAAAAGGCTCCTGATTGAGTTTTCGCTATAAATCATAACCATTCTTAATGAATTTAAACGAGTTTTGTAGGTTCCTCCGTCTACTTCCCGCTGGCGTTTCAAAATTATTTAATTTTTCTGCGTCCTTCTGAAATGCCGTAAAATATTGTCGAATTACATATTTACTAAGGCACAGCTCGATATTAGGAACAAAATAACATCGAGGCACACAATAATCCCATTGAATCGATCAGCTGACTCAAATAAAACGCCATTTTGCCTCTTAGCATCCTCTTAACAAGCTTCCGTTGGTGTTTAAATTTGACAGCTACTAATCAATTGCGTAGCGATCTCTTAGCGCTAAATAGCATTTATGAATAAGAATTTCATCATTTGCTTTCGACCGAGCGAGTTTTTCATGTGGTTTTGAGTGGATTTAATGGCGGAATCGTATTTTAATGCGTCATCTTCGTCTAGCGTGCCAAAACGTATTTGAAAATGGTGCTTCGTCCGCCGAACCATGCTGAACGTTTACTACGTTTTTACATTGCAAGAGTTTGTGATCTGTGACTGCGGTGAATCGATTTCCGTAAAGATAGAGGAGAATGGCTTGAGTTCCAAATATAATGGCCAAGCATTATTGTCAGTAACGCTATAGTTGTATTCAGCCAATAAGGCTTCGAGAAGCAATCGGCCGGTACTTTCCTATCGGACCGTGTGATAGTATAGCAGAAACAACATTTTTGAAATCGAGTTACTGTTCATTGTTCCAAATGAATGGTGTAAGTATCCTTTTTCAGAAAGGATGTCAATGGTTTTGCGAGTTTGGAAAAATCACATACGAAACGTCACTGGTAAGTTACGAGTCCAAGAAAAGATTTAATTTTACTTAACGCAATCAAGTGATACATTTGATTTTTCTAGGACTTTGTACACCGTCTTTGTTTATGAGATGAACATGATAACGATTATTTATATAGAAACTCGCATTCATTTAGTTGGAGCTTAAAGTTACATTTCCTGAGCCTAATAAAAACAGCGGATAGATTTTGAATGTGACTTGTTAATTCAGGGCACACTACAATGTCGTCTAAATAAACAAAGCAACGTGAGCCTTGAAGTCCACATAATTCACTACATTTTTTATTATTTATTACAGTTTTAGCTCAATAGCATTCTCGTAAATTGAATATGACCTTGAGGTATGGGAAAGGCGGTTTTAGAAGCGCCTTGCTCGGACATCAATGGGTTTTCTATAATCAATAACGACTCTCTATTTTCGTTGTCCCGTAGCAGCTAGCTTTTTGGGGCACAACCCAAATGGGTGAGCATGATGGTGAATTGGAAGATGTTATTATTAATTCGATTTTCGACTTTCTTTTATGGCATTCAGGAAATCTATAAGATTTCGTTTGGATCTGTACTTGTGTTGATATTATGTTCGGCAATTATAGTTTATTGTGAGGTAATCGTTTGGAAGATGGCAGATGTAATAAGGCATTAGATTCCTCTTCATTTTGGTGAGAAAACCAAAGATGCTGAAAAACTTCGTTGTCTTCGTCTTCTAGAGGTATTGTATTGATTAAGGTAACATCGAATTAAGATGGGCTCTTCAGAGATGTTGAATAAAAACACAACATGTCGCTTACTTGTGAACAACAACTAGCTATTACTTAATTAAATACTAATACTCGTATCAGGTTCGACAACATCCGTCACAAACTAAAAATGAATCAGAGAAGAGTCTGTTAAAATACCTTCTCTCATAATCGGATTATTTTCTGTGCACTCAATTACAGCTTCCGTGCGAGGTGGAGTGTTATGACAATTGACTTAGAATGAATTTAAATAGAACAGGTTTATGGATTTTTGTAGCAGTATTCAAAGCGTATGGCAATTAGCAATGAAGGGATTTAGTTATTCCCTGGAGCCATCGAAAGGCTTTATGAATTTAAGTGGAATACACAGTTCTATCAATAATACACAGTTATATCTTAGAGCTACTGAAATAGTTGACAATAGAAATGGTGTCCATGATTTATGACTTCCGACCCGTACCGAGTTTCTGGCCAAACTGGCGGTGGCGTGCAAACCAAATGAATGTCAATTCTAAGTTACTAAATGCTGACTAGGCAAGCCTGGACAGCGGCCAGTCATTCTGCTATCAATAGCAAGGTATAACAGTGTGCAGACTTCGACGAGGAACACCTACAATCCCTAATACGTAACGGTACTCTGCTCCCCAGATCCCCAGCACAGACTTGATGGAGTATCAAGTCTGCAGTCGTCAGCGGTTACTCGACCAGGGCCAGTTCCAGCTACCCGTTCATGCCAAGGGCAGAGGTCGGCCACCCTTGCCCATACACGTCGAAGAAGACATTCTGGAATATTTCCAGCTCTCTATAGATTCTCAGTCTCAATAGTTAGATTAAAATAATTATTACTTTAATTCATATTTCATTACACATCAATTTAAAAACTTCGAAATACGTATAAATGTGTTTGTGAGTAATTCTTTTAAGAATATAAAATCAATCAATCAGGTTTATTTACATTTCTATCAAAAACTTTTTTTTTCTATCAATCTTACGAGACGTAATTTATTGGTTTACGGTTTTCGTGACACGCACACTCAGAAATGTATCAAATTACTTGCCTATACAACAAGGTGACGTATGTGGGCACTCGCGCAAATGTGTGCCTTAGTGGGTAGGGATCACACAGTATCGTCTTGTGCTCAGCTGCACAGATATAGAGCGAAATGAATGCTACCGTCTCGCTCAGCCCCTCCCGACCCTTGCTCGAGCCAGCCCGCGCCGCTGAGCCTGCTTTAAATTCGTCCCAAAATCAAATAAAATCCTGATACAGCTAGTCCCTTGCTGCCCTCTTCCAGCGACGCCCTAAGCCGAGGTCCGTACCCCACAGGGGGTGCCCTTAGCGTTGTCGCTAAATTTTAGTTAGTATTTAAGTTTCAGTCCTGGCTGGAGGCCTTAATTTATTAGGGCACCACAGGCAAGTCCGCTTAAGCAGACGACAACCTTACAGGTTGACCTGCGAGAGGCCATACCAAAAAAAAACCGTCTCGCTCACAATTCTGTCTCAGTATTGTGGATGTATTATTTATCAGGCTTTTTAAAGATTTCGGTACTTTTATTAAATCAATGTTACCTGGCTATATCAGCGTATATGGGTTTTAGTCTACTTTTGAAAACACACCATATTGTTGTACATACGGAAAAAAAATGCCAGTCGGTATATTAAGCGTATAGTCGACATTATAGCGTGCGCAAGTGGTCAGAATATTTGCAATCGATTATTATTCTTTAATAAAAAATTACTGTTATATGGCGACATTCAAGTTAGGTTTGAATGGCGGATGTTCTTCGTAACTGTACTATATCCGCTGGTATCGGGAGCAGGGTCTAAGCTTCCGGTTAGGGCTCCAGAGACAGGAACCTTCTCACGATGCGAGCCATATCGAGGAGTACTGCCTTCTTGATCCAACCGCCTAACGTGACGAACATGACGTTCTCGTTCGGACTGAGTCCATCTCATGCGTTGCACACAACCGCCCTCCCGCTCAACCCAGAGCGGGAGAAGTCATTTGATGATTTCTCACCCAAAAAAAAAACGGAGTTTATATATTTTCCGAGTAAAACTGCGTCTCAAATTAAATAATGAATCTTATTTACTCATATTAATATTATCCAAGATTTATAATAGAACTGAAGTTCATGCTGATTGTGCCAATGCCAATTGTGGTACCTACGTAGGGTCTTTTACGATGGACATGTTTAACCCAAAAATAAAATTGGATAGGATCCTATCTCGTTAGGCGGTGAGGTTGGTACCCCCTCTGTAGACCTGTAATATGCGCGCATGACGTTCTCGTTCGGACTGATTCCATCTCATGTGCTGCACACAACCGCCCTCCCGCTCCACCCAGAGCGGGAGAAGTCATTTGATGATTTTAGACCCAAAAAAAACGGAGTTTATATATTTTCTGAGTAAAAACTGCGTATCAAATTAAATAATTAATCTTATAAATTTACTCATATTAATATTATCCAAGATTTATAACAGAACTAAAGTTCATGCTGATTGTGCCAATGCCAATTGTGGTACCTACGTAGGGTCTTTTACGATGGGCATGTTTATACCCAAAAAAAAAAAAAAAAAGTTTGTTGGTGAGTATAAATATATATTATTTTCTATTCTAATGTCATAAAGAGGTAAAATTTGTTTGTATGTAAAAAAAGTCAATGAGAACGCTAAGCGAAAATTTTGCGACAGCGCGGGCAGAAGCTAGCCCTCAACAAAATTGTAGTAAGTTGGGATTTTGGAGTAAGTAGGTGGAAATCTATCATACGCTCGAATTTCATCTGATTTATATAAGTAGAAGAAAGCTAGTACTACATAAGAAAAAACAATTGACTGTTAAATAGAAAATGTAACGCTTAAGAACGGTACTTACCTGCATTATGTCAGCCATATTTTAACTCAGATTGCAAAGTGAAACTGAAGGTCTGTTTTTATAACATGCTCTTACATTAACATTGTGACGGTAATGTTAACAGACGTGCTCTAATAAAAGGCTTGATACATCGGCGGAGTCCATTACAACCAATACAAAAAATCACTCTTTCTGAATATGTGAAAGTTTTCCTACTGAAAAATTAAAAAAAATACTTTAAAGGTAAAATGTGCTTCGGGTGCTTTTGTGCGTCGGGGCTTATAAAACTTAAATTTGAATGTTACAGATGTAGTTGTGATTTGAGTTGTTGGCAGTTTTTGGTGAAAAATAAGATACTCTTTCCTACTCATGGGTGTCCTTAAAAGCGATTAAGAGAAGATGATGAACAAAAGCCTTGTCTTGTCTTCTAAGTTGTAGTTATTTGGTGGTAATGTATCTGCATATGAACAGCAAAGACACGTCCCTTTAGATAGCCCCAAAGAAAAAAAGTCTCAAACTGTTAAATCCGAGGATCTTGGGGGCCAATCGATGTCACCGCTTCTCGAAATTAATCGAACCGGAAACGTTCCTTTCAATGTCTCCATTGGGTAGAGTAGAATGTATGTTGGGTTGTGTGTGTGTGTATGTATACTTCCGTCAAATCCTGGGAAATCAGCCAATTCTGGTGAACCGTTTCACTACGATAAGGAAACTATTTTCGTATAAAACATAAGCCAGCAGAAAAGTTTATATTTTATAAATAAGTAATCTGGGTTATATATCATAATTATTTTCTATCTTTGAATATTTGTGTAGATACTGATTTTGCCACATGTTTTTTTTTCCTATTGTCTAAGTAGTGAGTATGAGGATTCGCTTGATTACTTTAATCAAGGGATCCAATTGTGTTTTAAGAATCAGTTGATAATTAGTTTAGTAATCCCCGGGACGGTATAAGCAAATTTTACAGAATTTTCATTTGAAATTGTCTTCAAGTTATTCATTTGTACCTTATACATTAATAATAATCTATTCTACGCTAATATAACATAACATCACGCCTGTGACCCCCGAAGGGTTACTACACCCACATTTCGCCAGTTATGTTTAAGTTCCATGTAATAGTGGACAAGCCTATTGCCATACAGACACAAATGCAGACTCCGGCTGCTACTGAGAAATTCCAGATGGAAAACCCCAATAACTTTAGAAGTGCTTGCGAACACTAGACCAACAAGGCAGTTAGGGTATATATAGGGTATATAGTGGATAGACCAAAGCCTTTACATCAAGGACCGCAGAAAACCCAAAACCTGATTAAACCGAAAAATTGTTCAAAACACCGCGACAAACTGGGTCAAAACAGTTTAGTTTTCAAGCCTTTTTGTATCTTATCAAGGGAAGCACTTCCCTCATAATGTTGAATATATAATTATGTTTAAATATTACCTAATCAACTTAACCGCGAGCATTAGCTGGATCGATAGGCTATTAGAGTGGGTCTTCGAAAATATAACGATAATAAAGTGAACGTTTTACTGCATTATCTGCGTAGTTTATGAGGATCGCCTTAAACTGTTTCCGACACTGATTTATAGTGGTGCGTCTGCGGCTGAAGTTATCAAACTTGCATTTTTGTCGCTCCACTTTTGATAAGATATATCAAGATTTTTTCATAATTTTGGAACATCATTGTTCATATATAGAAGCGGTAAAACATAGGACGGGAACGGCTCTGGCGGTTCTTGTTACTTTTTTATTTTTGTAAACAGCGCAGTAGCCCTGGGAATAATAAATTTAGCCCGGGAATAGTTAAAGTATTAACCATTCCCGGGCTACACTAATTATTCCCGCGCAATCGCTAAAATCTGAGTTGGTACTACCTAAATAAAGAATGAATAGTCATTAAACAAGAGTTTATTTCTTAAATTAGGTTTTTCGGCCAATTTTATCATCAATAACTAATTGATGCTAAAAATTGTACTTTAAACGACCCTCCAGGCGGAAATACCGGTTATTATTGTTATAATTATTTTTCATAATGCGCTCTCAGATTCACAAATTAGTGTCCAAAACTTGAGAACCGCTTATAAGACGATAAAAATAATACATCGCCGTTATATCACCGATGTTGCCGCATTAAAATGGTAATCAAAGTATCAAAACAGTTAATTATTTATGGCAACTCCGTTGTGCAATGTCGCTTTTGTTTGAGCTCTTATTCAATTCGTCACGGGTTGACCGAAAGTACTGCAATTAATAAAACAATGGAATCATGTTACCGAATTTTATTTTTGTTATTTTTATTTTTAACAAATAGTGGCTGAAAATTTTGATGAATTACAAAACGGTTTTTTATTCGCTACGGCTTTAGTTTGTTAGTGCCCAACTACTATTTCAAAAAGTTAAATGGGTCGTGTTGAATATTGATTGTTTAAAACATGTACAGAATCAAATTGGTTGCTAAATTAGTTGTATAATTTATTATTTTTATCACATAGATTCTGTGATTAGTTAACTCTTAGAATGACTCATTTCTTCTAAAAATTTTAGGAAAATCTTTTACAATGTTTGTGAATATGTGAGCACCATGTATCTATCACATAAGAGATGGACAAAATGTGCCCCACAGAGTACAAACGTACATTTTATAACAAATATAGAGTTTTGAATAACTTTTTATGCCTCTTAATCAGAAGTGGAGAAATAATCGTAATTAAAAGTTTTTCTGTTTTATTTGCGTTTTATATTGTTCGCCTTTTAATGTTGCCGTATAATATTAGCACAGATCAGAACAGGGAAAAATATTATATGAAGGTTTTTAAAATAAAAAATAAACGCTTAGCAGGCCTTAAATATACACGTAAATTATTCGTAACCATAATGTAATAAAAACGTATTTTTTTAACGTTTTCTTGTCTATAAATTGAACCATCTATGACTGAATTTATAGACGTTAGTGCAGTTACGGATAGGATAATACGACGATATTACTGGCAACACCGCTGACAAATGTCAATTGTCAAGCAAATGTCAATTGACAATTGTTGTTGTTGTGTTCCTTTGACGAGGATTATTGTCTTAGACGTTGGCGCCGGTTTTCTCGTTCGAATCGTGCTTATGTTTCATTGTTTTCGCATAGAAGTTTATATTTTATTGTGTCGTAGCGCCACACGAGTGCTCTAACTAATAATGATTGTAAACTGTATAATTACAAACAACGAAAATGGACCTTTTACAAGCGTGTCCCAATTAGAGAACGCGCGCAGGCGGCATGTAAAATCATCATTAGCCCCCTGATGTGATGAGTTCTTCTATAGGAGTGGTTAACTTTTGAGGTAAGTTCTAGTTTCAATAACTACCTCCTACTAAAATATCTACGACAGGTATTATTTACTCCATATTCTAACGTCGTGGTCAAATCTTAGACTAATAAGTTGCTTTTTTACCTTCACAGTTGTCACCTCATAGCTGTGTCTGTGGTGCCTGCTATGACAATAAACCAAGACGCCTAGCAACCAATTCAAGGGAAAGACAACTTGGTCATACCCATGTTTGTTATGGCTGTTGGAGATCAGTAATACGTGCAAGAAGACACGACATTTCGGAATTGAATTAATGTTTTGATAAAATTAAATTATTAAAATAGTGTTCTTCGTTTTACTATTTGCCATATACAGAATATGCTTCTGTAGACATTTTACTTTTTGTGCAAAAAAAAATAGTTACAAACTATAGATTTTATCAGATGATATAAAAATGCTTTTATAATATTTAAAAACTAAAATACTATTTATATTAAACTCCTGGTGCAGATATATACACATTAATTTACATGAAATACCTTAGCCATAGTGCAAAAATCAACCTTTTCAAACGTTCATAACTTTTGCCCACAACTGCTCAGCAATATGCCTCTTTTTAATTTTGTTTTTAGACGATTAGTACTATTAAATGACAAATATTTTGTATCTGTACATTCTGGGGTACAAACCCATACAATTTTTTGTCATATCCTTTATCTATCACTGCTCCATTTTAAATTATGTTTAATTTAATTTTAGATGCATCGTCTTCACATTTAATTTTAAGATCAATACAGGTATAAAATAATAGTAAAACATTTAAAAATAATGTTAAAATTTTTCGCAAAATTGCTAAGGCTCTTTAAATTAGCAATAAAATAAAATCTACCTTTCAAATAATAAATAATGAAAGAGGTAGTTAAAAAACAGCGTAATACTTAATTTAATTTAGAAACTACACATCACCCATCAACCCAAATGTATAAATAGCTCAGGAATTTGAAAACTTTTTTGCTATTAATCCCCTAAAAACTACTGAAGCTCCTCACCCGTGTTCTCTGTTGCCTTACTTAGAAATAATGTAAAGGTATGGATAACCCCTTTGGGGTTTTTCTTTGCTTCATTTTAAATTCTTTTTACCTACCTATTGTGGTATAATATTTTATTCTTGCTGCATTTATTAAAAAAAAACATGTAATATGTAATTAATGGATACAAAATATTGTAAAACATTTTAAAAGAGTAGTTGTTTGCCCATTCTTCTTCCTACGAAACTACCTTTTGGAAGGGGCGCCTGGAATCAATTCTATTTTAATGTAAATGTTGATGTTCAAAAGTGCCTTATATGTGACCATTAAAAATATATGCTATGAATTTGACTGTGACTTTCATGACAGTTAGGTAAACAAAATGAATGCCGTGTTAGAATTCCCTGTCATAACTTATTCTTCAAGTCTATACTAATATTACAAAGAGGAAAGATTTGTTTGTATTGAATAGGCTCCGAAACTACTGGACCGATTTAAAAAATTGTTTTACCCTTAGAAGCCGAAATTATGTCTAATGAACATAGCCAACTTTTTTTTTTCGAAATCGGACCAAGTCGCGGCCGAAGTGCTGGTATAATATAAATTTTCTCAAGTAATAATAAGAGAAAGAAGCATTAACGTGTAACTTCGTAACTTTGAAGTTGAAAGCTTAAGTTGCTACCTCAAGTTATTGTTATCTAAGCATTGAGCGTACGGACGTATTTACTGTAAGACAACATTAGATAAGTGTAGTGTCCTAATTTTAATATATCCAAGTAGCATTCGAGTTTCTGAAAAGGTTTGCAAAAGGTTCTAGACACATTCTGAATAACTCAAAGGTTCTGGAATATTAATTTCCACGAAACTAAAATATCCGTATCATTGCGTTTTGTATCCCAAAAAGGCCCAACCATCGCATAACGCATTATAACGCACATACCAAACCCCAGAAAGTAAATGCAACGTTCCCAAAACCTGATAGGCATTGCTATGTCTAAATCAGTTCCTACATGCAAGCCTTAAACTAGACTGGATTGGCATACAAAAAGTCTTGTAAGTCAGATTCAGTTTCTGAATAAAGGTTCTAAGTTCATACAGGGTTACGAAAATGTAAATTAGGCATTTTGTGGTTCGTGAAATTATATTTCGGTTTGCTATGAGTTTGTCTCTGATTTAATGAGCTGTCAATGACAATGGAATAAATAAATAATGGCGATATATGTTTCATAAATGATATTTATTTGAGATAGGTAATTAGATTCTGTTTTTACTGTTATTTCGGTAGTAAAAAGTTTGATAAAATTTACTATTTGTATCCAAAACGTTTGAAATGCTCAGTACATTATAAACAGGGTGTCCAGTAAATAGCACGACATACTGCAGGGGGTGATAGCTTGGGTCAATACCTACCAAAACAACACAATATATGTTCAGCAAAATCTTACGTATTTACAGTTTAAAAAAAAAAAAACTCTACCTTGAAACAGATTTTTTAGGAATACCATTCTCAATTTATTTCTTACGATGGTGGGTAACCACCAAGCAAACTTTGGACACTAACAAAATCGGCATAGGCTGCTCACTTTTGAAAGAGTTTTAAATAACATTCAATGTTATATTGATCTGGTTTTCACCAATTTTCGTTCCTTCATGTAAAAGTTTTAAAAGCTCTTCAACGATAGATGAAGATAGAAACTCGTTTAACTGACCTGGTTTGCCCTTTCCGTAATATATAGTCATTGGTTTTTCATGAAATTCGATTTTATGTCGGCTATCCGTCGATTTAAAATAATTATCGAAATAACATGATTACTTTTTGTGTTCTTGTACATCTTTGATACATTTTTTCAATCCATAATGCCAATATTGTCCCCCTGTTATGTCGTAAAATACCACTTTATGTCGCTGTTATGTCGTCTTTTCGCTGGGGTAGACTAAAAGGTTTTTGAGTTTTTCGGGAGATTTCTATTAGGATCTTCATTTAAAATTACAGAAAAGAGGGTTTTCTGAGCCTGTAGGCCTTTGAAACGCTACTTCCCCTAAATGCAGCGTGACGTCCTTATTTATGATGCACCTGCGATAATTTCGCGGAAAATCAGCCACAGTATACAATATTTCCAGTTGATCGACTGACTTAGTTTTTCTTAGGTTCGTTTTTATACCTCCGGTTTACATTTTATGGTACCTACGGTTTAGTGAACTCAAATTATAACTTAAAATGTCCTGTGTACAGTAAGCGTTCAAAAATGGTTAGGCAGGTTAAGACTCGTATTGCTGTGAACTCGCGGTACAACTGTATCCGTCTTATTCCAAACACGATCTAAATTTAGTACGAGGATTATTGCTAGGTTTAAACCAATACTAAATAAAACGTTATTATAAAATGAAGTTTATCAGTAGTTCATGAACTATTTATGGTGTTAAAGTTAAACCGCCGAGACTCCTAGTTTAACTATGGAGCTAACTTCGGTACTAATATAATTGAGGTTAGCGTTGATGATTTTTGTGTGTTTATATTCACAAATAGTTAAAAATGGATATCACTGGGATTGAATTGACGGATTTGGAAGATTTAGATACGCTGGAGACGTCTCGGCGACCTTACAGACAGCGTCATCGTGTAAATCCTTTTGAATTGAGTGACGAAGATTTTAGATATAAGTATAGGTTTACAAGACGTTTTGGAGAAAAAATTGTGCATGTTCTACGTGAGGATTTATCCCACGACCCTCGAGGATGCCCATTGAGTCCTGAAGTGTAAGTGGTTTGTGCATTACGCAACTGGGCTCGCCATGAAGTACGTACCCTTGTTCAATGCTATCATAAAATTGGACAAAATCCAATTCATAAACTAATATTATTGTTTTAATCGTAGATTCATGATGATCATACAGCTGATTTACATGGTGTGCCTCAACCAGCTGTCAGCAAAACATGCAAAAAGGTAGAGGAGATTTTGTCACGGATCACCCGAAGATTTATTAAAATAGTCATTAACTTCAATGACAAAGTCGTGAGCAGCAACCGCAATTATTTCCAAGTCCTCAGGAGAAGGTGATGGTGGTTTTTAGACACCGCCTGTCTTTGATTGTTCCCTCCTATGGGTCGATAAGTTGGATTTAGCGGACAACTTCATTCTTTTCCAAGTCAACTTTAACTCTCCATCTGATCTACGTTTACCCGTTATTTCATTAAATCTAAAAATAATAAATATATGCTAATTAATATCTCGTAAACCATAACGTACTTGTACCCATATCAAATGCAATAAGTACATACCTAATCTGTATATTCTTCCACTCTTTTATTTTCTGCATGTTATTGACGTCTTCGTGGACTTATCTTCTAGATGTGCCGATTAGGCAATAAGTTGTCGTAATATTTCCTATAATAATAAGAACATCCGCGTTAGGTCGTCAAAATAAGATTAAACAAAGTATTGTTTACCTAATAATAATAAAAATCCATATTTTACTAACTTCTTCTTCAAAACTCCAGTTTTCAAACCTTTTTTTTTTTGTTGTTCCATTTTTTATCGTAGCTCACGATTTAACTGAACAACTCATGAACAAACCTCGTAAGAGTATATATTTGTATATAAAACAATAAATAAAAATAAGAAGTGCATTTATTTATTATGAAAACCTGTGTGAACGAATGAAAGAAACCATGTTGGTTTCTTATCTGTGGATATTATTTAAATCATGGACCTTCTTTGGTACTAACTGATCCTCAGAAAGTCTTTGTTTTGTAATAGAAACACATTTGAACCTGTTACTAACGTTATTACAGTAACAATCCTAGACCTTTTAGTCGTGGTTTAAACCAGTACTCAAGCATTTTTTTGTAATAAGACTGTATGCGTTTAAACAACACACACCACAAAGATCGCAGTTTTGCACGGCATGGCAAAACTGCACGCTGTGGCGCAGTTTTGCGGTATCGTCGAGTTCTCGCATCGCACTGCACGAAACAAAAATGTATTTCCGTCGCTTTTGTTAGACACGCTCCCACGCATCATAGCGTGACCTGGCCAGTTTATGGCATTGCTAAAGTTCGAGTTAATCTAATATGAGCTGGTAGCAGTAGGCGCCAAGTGTTGGGAAGACTGAGAAGCCGCTGGTTTAGGTTCTGATCCCGTAAGATGCAGCGCAGTTTTATTGCCATTTTTTTTTTGGTATGAAATAATAAAAATATAAAAAAAATGTTTTTATTTTTTTGTTGTTATTGCAATAAAGGGTTCAGAATAAAAAAATGCGTTACAAGTGATAAAAGCACATATTTATTTGTTATAAAATTGTACATTAAGATAACCACTACGATTATTTATAATAAGTTCTGCAGACAACTAGGATGTGCAATACTATGTCAAGGAACTTAGAAGTAATTTGTTTTATTTTAACATGATATATAAGATGTTCAAAAAAATTATAAGTAGATTTATTTCACCATAAACATATTAAGCTTCGGTCATGAATTTCCAAAATAAGTCATTTTAATAAGTGAATATATAGGGCAGTTTGTTTACATTAAGTATTTCACATTTTATTTGGTTTGAGTGAATATAGGTAACATAGTGAGGATAGCTTATTCATTTTCTTTGAGAAAAGAAGATTGAAACTAAACCTCAACTTTTTATAATTAAATATACAGGATAAGCTATTCCGGAACATAAACGTTCTTGTTTATTAAGTTATTGGTTGCTGAGCTTCGGTGATGCAACATTCTTAGCGTGGAGTATACGGCAAATAGTTTATAATGACGCTTTTAATTAATTCAGCATAATGTCCGGTTGGTATGAAACCCTTTATTTCATTTTCATTCACCATTTGAGGGCTTATTTAAATAAGCCTTCCACTTTGCAGGGATTTCCTCTTCCTCACATATCTTAACCCACAGACTCACAGTATTTCTCTAGAACAGAGAATGTAATAATAGATATCTCTAAGCAAAATACTATTTACGACGGTGGTCGGGTGGCGACGGATATCGTACCTTCTGGGGTCGATATACGTACGCTTCTGGCCCACTACCGAGCCCGCTGACTCAAAGACCGACAGTACGAAATTGAAAGCGACAACACCGATACCGACACAGACGACCGACTCGGACATCGCCCATCTCGAAGAAGAAGATTGTTAAGGCACTTCAACGACCTACTCACTAAAACATACACAAACAAAAATCACATACAGTTTTAGGTATAGTGAATACGTCACTTACAGAAGTGCACAGCACCATACCCAAACCAGGCAAATCCGACTACACGCAACCCAAGGCCTACAGGCCCATAAGCCTCACATCTCTCTTACTGAAAACCCTCGAGAGACTCTGTGATAGATACATTCGTGACGGACCTCTTCAGGCAAAACCACTTCGCAAACAACAGCATGCGTACTCCACAGGCAGGTCAACGGAATCTGCGTTACATAGCGTAGTATCCAAAATTGAATGCGCCGTGAATCATAAATGCTCAGCACTAGCCGTCTTCATTGATATCGAGGGCGCATTTGACAAAACCACTTTTGGTAGCATCAACATGGCTTTCGACAGACACAGCATCGACCCGACCCTGAGCGGGTGGATCACCAATTTGCTCAAACTGAGAGATGTACAGTTAAAAGTGAACGACACCACAAGGGCCATTGTGGCGAAGGGCTGCCCGCAGGGTCCTCTCGCCGCTTCTGTGGAACCTCGTTGTAGACAGACTCATCAGAACACTAAATGACAAAGGCTACTTTACTGTAGGCTATGCCGATGATATAACCATAATAAAATAAATGGCACCCAACCAAATACCTAGGCATTTATTTGGATAACAGCTGAACTGGGCGAAACACACCAAATACATAACTACAAAAGCCAGCATATCTCTGTGGTGTGCAAGCGAATGCTTGGCAGAAATTGGGGGATTAGCCCCAAAGTCACCTACTGGCTATACACTACTGTCATTCGACCAATCATTACGTACGGCTCGTTGGTCTGGTGGCCTAGGATAGACCTGAGCTCTCGAAAAACTGCAGTGGTTTGCCTGCGTAGCAATCACTAGCTGCATGAGAACCACACCCACTGCTGCTCTACAGGCAATGCTTGGGCTGCCACCCCTACACCTCATCGTGCGGGAGGAGGCGACCCTGGCTGCCTTCAGGCTCCACATATCGGGAACCCTAAGCAAAGACTCTAGGGTCAAGCACATACGCATAAACGAAGATGCGGTCAAGCGACAACCAATGAAGGCATCACCCTGCGACAAAACCCCGAAACCACATTACTTTCAAAAGCACTACAATATCATACTCTCAGAAGAACAGTGTGACTACTCAGGCACGAATGAACTGAGAGTATACACCGACGGCTCAAAGACCGGATCCGGTACAGGAGCTGGAGTTTTCTCACATGACCTCAACATAACCATATCAAGTCCGCTGGGAATGTTCAACAGTGTCTATCTGGCGGAGTGTATGCCATAGAAGCCAGGAGAGTTACGGAAACCCATTTACGAATACTCTCCGACAGCGCCTCAGTCCTCAAATCATTAGGGAAAGAAAATATTACCTCGAGTCTAACACTAGAATATCACAATGGTCTAGAACGAGTAACGGTATCTAACCGCAACACGGTGACACTACAATGGATAAAAGGGCACAGCGGATCACTGGGCAACGACGCAGCTGACGAATTAGCCAGGAGAGCATCCAGCACATCGCCTTGCGGGCCTGAACCCATCATACCCATCCCCTTCAACCAGATACGCAGGTGGCTGCGGGAGTCCACCCACACACAAGCCGAGAGGTGGTGGACCTCGACACCAGGCTGCAGGCAGTCCAAGGAAGCTTTGCCATTCTTAGGTGGCAGGCTAACCAGATGGTTATTACGCCTGGACAGAAATGGCCTGCGCCTAGTGACGGAGACCATCACAGGACACTGCTCGCTAAACAAACACCTTCACACAATAGGCATTACGGATAGTCCACTGTGCAGAGCTTGCATGGATTCGGACGAAACCGTTGCGCATGTTCTCTTTGAGTGCACAGGCGTTACCCAGATAAGAACAGAAACCCTCGGGACACCTGGATCTTTCACAGATGTTCTCGATAGACCAGAAGCTTTGATCGGCTTCTGGAGGGAGGTGGGCTGGTTGGAATATTAACCACCGACGGCCGCCATGGCCCACGCACAATGGTCCACATGAAGGACTAAGTGCGGAAACCAAACCCTCTAACATAGAACATTACTCAGTTTTCTGTGTCTATCTACAAACTTTTATTATTTATGTAAACAAGATGAACGAGACAAGTATCGAATGATTTTCGAACCATTTCAAGTTATTTTATTGAAACAAACAATAATTTTTAATTTCAGGTATTATAATAACACAGCAAAAACTATAAGTAGATTTTATTTGAAAATAACATCAAGCTTAATACGCAGGGTCAAGTGAGAATCAAACGCAGGGCTCGCCATAATCGCTCCTACCCAAGCACGGTAACGACTAAGCTAGCATGCCATATGTTAATTAGTTGAAATTATGAACTACTATCAATTACAGACAAAGTGAGTGTCTGTGCCTGACTATAGTATAGAAACAACTTATAGAAGAAGGTCGTAAGTGAAACCGAAGCGTCAATCTATTGCTTTGTGAGATTGATAATGGACTTATGAGCGCTACTGTACCTAATGGGTGTTTTCGCATTATCAGATAACGACACCAACACGATACCGATATGTTGGCAGCTATACTTTCCAGCATGTCTTCGAGACCGATATAATTACTATCGGCCCGATGATATTGGTGACTTTCGAAGACCATAACGACGCACCAAACGACCACAGTACTAAGCAGCGTTGCCAGACAGCCCAAAATTAAATGTCCCGTGAGGGACAGGCTCAATCCCGCTTTTCGGTGATTATTCGACGATGCGGCGCGGCGCGGGCGCGTTAATAATCTTAGGTATCTTGGAATGCACACGTATGGGAGTGGCGCGAGGAGGCAAAACGCCGGGGTGTAACTCCGCTGCCGCGAGAAATCACGGTACAGCGGACAGAGTTCCGGCGGGATCTCATGGCGACATGGAGGGTGCGATTGTCGCAACACAGTGCTGGGCACGCCACAATAGAGGCGGTAAGTCCCCTCTTTGAGGAGTGGTTGGAGAGGCGCCACGGCGTCCTCATCTTCCGCCTGACACAGGTCCTCACCGGACACGGTTGTTTCGGGAGGTTCTTGTTTCGCATAAGGCGGGAGGAAACGCCCGGTTGTCACCATTGTGTGGATCGCCCGGAGGACACGGTGGAGCATATGGTGGAGGTCTGCCCAGCTTGGGTGGAGCACCGCAGTGTCCTCGCGGGGGCGATTGGCGGCGGCGATCTCTGGCGTCCGGCCCTGGTCCAGGCCATGGTACGGAGCGAGAGGGAATGGAAAGCCGTGACCTCCTTCTGCGAAGCAGTAATGCTCGCGAAGGAGGAGGCGGAGCGCGTGAGTGAGAGCTTTGCGCCCTCACGCCCCTAGTCGCCGCAGGAGACGCCCTGGGCGTCGGGAGCCGCCTGCAGATTCCCGGCCACCGTAGGCGCGGGCTTGCATGTCCGTTAGGGAACAGGCCCGGGTCGACGGCGTGTCGTGTTCCACGCGTGCCTCATAGAGATGTCAGCACAAAATGACGGGGTCCGATAGGACCGACGCCTCAGGGTCGCGGGTAATTCGAAAAAGTAACTGTGGCCCTGGTACAGGCAACTGAAGGAACACGGGTGGATTTTAGTAAAAGTCTGACACGACCTCCCGCTCCATCCAGAGCGGGAGGGCGTGTCAGTCGTTTGATGATTTCCCACCCAAAAAAAAAAAAGCTTGTCTTGGAATCGGCGTACATCAACTAACAACTTATGAAAACAATTCATACCATTGTCGTTTGACAGCCAATGATGATAACTATATAAAAATGATATTCGCCGGCTGACGTGTTTATTCATAATATCGCCGATATCACGATCGGTGGGAATACCTGCTGCAAGGAAAAAGCTGGTTATATTTCTTGCAGCGCAAGAACTCGCGGTCTTTGAGAGAACACTTGTTTTTAAGTGCTTCACTATACCATTTAGTATTCGCCACCGCTCATGAAGATCCGTAAGTATTGACAGTTACTGATGAAGGAACAATTGTCGTACTTTATTGTCAAGTGACGTACTTACTGCTTCAGCAATAATGTATGAAATCTATTATTTTGTCATCATTTATTTATTGTATTTCATAACTGTCATGTCATAACCTCGGTCATGTCAGATTTATGGCCTATCAGACTATTTATCAAAACAAAACTAACATAGATGCAAGTATCAATATGTTAAAAGTTACAAACCAACAAAGATACGATACGTCATCGACGAACTTGGTTTGGGACATGAACACTTATCGTTTAAAGTAGTGATAGTGACCAGTATTCAAAACTGAAACACAGGGTCAATACGATAAAATCGCGGGTTCGAGAAACAGGTCTTGTGTATACAGCTCCGATATTCGAGGAATATCATTACGCCTTTTCGTGTGCCATACATTTGGTCGTGTTACTAGAGCACTTTTGTTTGAAACGGCCATTTTTTCTTGTTTAAATAGATGTTGCCACAGAGCAAAAAAAGGATTAATAAACAATCGACAACCGTCCTTTTATATTACGAGATGTGTAACCAATGTAGGATGTGATAGTAGCGAACACAGGTTGATGAAGAGTGAATAATACACATATAATATAGATGAACATGATTGAAAACCTAAAACGAAACATATAGACATTCCATAAAAAGTTTTAAGAGATAATTATCACACAATAAATTTTATTTTGTAAACTGTAAAGGTATAAAGGGTGATATGGTAGCGGACATATTAACCAAGGGGACCACTTTTAACAAACATTATTATTGTACAAAGGAAATGGTATTAAGTAATGATTACAAAATTGTCCTTAACTTTTATTGGAAACATTTCAATAACCCTGTCTCTCTGCTTTGCCGCTTTATTATAGTAGTCGTTAAAAAATTCACTTCGTTGTTTTATTAAGTAATCACAAGTAACCCAAACTCATCATAAATCTTCTGGATCACCAATACTCTAACATGAAAATAACTTACTCTCAGATAACTAGGCATATACTAAGCGTTGCTTAAATACTGCCTGTACCCGAGACACTCTCTCAGAGATAAATTTAAGGAAATTAATGTAATGACTGTGCCTTTTCAGTATATTTACGAAAATCTTTTATATTCAAATCATTTATTAAACGTAAGTTGTGCCAGAAAGCTTTTTATACAGTCAAAGACTATATTGAGGACAAAAAGGCTTGGGACTGACCTGCTCCAATTTTTGCATACTGTTTTTTGTTTTTTTTTTTGTTTTTGTACCTAACTTTTGTTTTAATTTATATAAACTGACATTTCATGATTATTATATACACAATGACATAAATATTTACTTTGTAAAATATTATTTTATTATTTTAATTTCGTGTGAGGACTTAGTGGGTTATATTTTTATATATTTTGTCTATCTCAGTTATTCCTTTAATTTTTATATCTGGCAGTTTGAGTACTTAAAGCGGCCTACCCAAATGTCCTTTCTTTGGTATTGTTCGTCGAATCGTTGAGCTCCTTATGTTTTGAGTTGAGCTGCACGATTAATGACAAATGCGTGCACTGACTGGACAGGCCCACTCAAATCTGTATGGTTCTTTCCTCAAAAGACCATTTCAGACACCTACTTACATCGTCCTCATATGATCTGTAAAAAAAACAATGACATGAATACTTACCTAGGTATTATTTTATTGTTATTATTGTGAATGTTAAGACTATGTGGGTATTTTTTTTACTTTTGTTTATTTTAATTTTATTATCTCAGTTAGTTTTAATCGTAATCTTGGTCTGGCGGTTTGAGTAATTATGCGGCCTACCCAATGTCCTTTCTTTGGTATTGTTCGTCGAATCGTTGAGCTCCTTATGTTTTGAGTTGAGCTGTACGATTACTGACAAATGCGTGCACTGACTGGACAGGCCCACTCAATCTGTGTGGTTCTTTCCTCAAAAGACCATTTCAGACATAAATCCACAAGGTCTTAACATGATCTGACCAAGATTATGTCTGGACTTTAAAAGAGACTGTGACCTCTGAGTTTGTTTCGGCTTTTCTTCTCAGAGTAGTCAGATACGAAACGCCGACCTCATCTAGTTTAAAAAAAAATGTTTGACGTGTAAAAGTGTTTGTACAAACCCACTTACAGAAATAAAAATCATTTATCATTTATCATCATTATCGAGTACCTACCTACGTAAGTAGGAAGATCCAAAAACGAAATCGGGGTTTACACGTTAAACGGAAATTACAATATTCGCCGTATCTCGGCTTGTTTTATTAAAACAATGTTAGTCTTGCATATTGTTTTATTACAATGTGTAATTTAAAAACACGCTATGAATGTGTGCGTAAAGACGAGTATCGTCAACACATAACACATACACACTTTCGACTTCGCCATTGTGATTGACGGTAAGTTCTGAGAGCTTTTGCGCTTACACACACATCCACAGCATGTTTGTACACTTGGTAACCATGACTAAAGCGCGCGTCGCTTCGTGATAATTAAATGCTGTAACAAGTGAATAAAATTAATGCCCTCCAGTTCTCTGAATTCTACTTCTTCCAACAACAGTTAAACGATAAAATAATTAGTTTACTTAAGTGAACCTTATTTTCTATCGTTTAGATGCCCTTTTCTAAGAAACCATCATAAAATAATATTTCAGAAAAACAGTTACTTAGACACTAGCGAGTTTTTCTAGCGAAACGGTGAAATACTTATATATTTTTAACCTTTAATTTTCAAAGGTTAAGTTCAGCTTAAGGGCTGAACCGTACGAAAATAAAAAGGAAAATTAAAGATATCTGTGTTTTATCAAGAATCATGGAAATTAACACAAAACATAATTATTATGCTAGCTGGGCGCAAGTGGCATCTTTTTAAAACGGGATGTTCAAAATGGGAGACGGGATTTTTTGGCTGTATCATACATTATAATTAATTAAGGCCAAATTTCCTACCAACCCAAACCCAACTCTCACCTCCCTCCGTCTATAGTGTTCCAGCTATAGACGGAGAAATAAGAATAGACAAAATGACAGATAGAATATACATTTCATTTTGTCTATTCATCCGTAGACAAAATTCGTTTCTAAGGTTGTCTTGCTACGCGTAATGGAAACAAAATAGACGACCGAAAAAACCGCATACAAACTGTTATCTTGCAGCTAAAAATAGTCTGTATAGACCCTGAAGCCGACTGAAATCAATAGCGTGCGTTGATGTCTCAAGCCGGTAGTTTCTAATACATTACTGCCTGTACAAATGGGGCCATAAACTAATGCAAACCAAGCGAGCAATATCTCTCGGTGACAGTTGATTTATCGTGTTTCTTACGCCGGCTTGACGCTGGCTCAGGGGGACGCAACCGCGTGGTGGGAGCGTAATCTCAACTTATTAAGGCACTTCCCCGATCAAACGACCTTGAGCGTTCGGTCCTTCTCCGTCCTGCCGCTCAGTCTCGCTCTGTCCCGCTCCGCAATTGATGTAGTTTTTTTTATTTACTATTTTAATGAAAAAAGAATAGCGCTCTATTGAAATAACATAAAACGTGGATTTTTCAGGTTTTCGCAGTATCTATTTATTAGTGTAATCCTCAAATTATTTTAGAACGTCACCTTTAGCAATTTGATTGATTGACATGCATCTGGTACGTAATCAATAATTTTAGCCACTTTTTTACAAGGTGGTTTTAAATGAATTTACAACACATAAAAAAATAAGAATGTGATAATAGGATATCGAACATTAATAATGTGCTTTTTTTAGATGAAGTTTATTACTCTTAATGAAAAAGTTAATAGCCTCTGAATAACGCGCTATTGAAAGGTTTCGCTCGGGGTAGCACCTTAAACATAAGCTTTTATCGACGTGTTTCCATCTTTGTTAATTACATAGTTGTTCGTTCTATATTTGAATCTTCGAAAATCTTAAGTCAACTTCATTTGTTAAAAAAAAATGCAGAATAATTATGTTTCAAAATATGTGAAAGCCTCATTGTTGTCGTTTTGATATCTATTCAAGATGACACGTGGGAATAAAATGTTCCTACTAGTTTACAACTAAATAACCCCAGGAGGGATGTCTGTTTGGGCACGCCACAATAGCGGCGGTAAGTCCCCTCTTTGAGGAGTGGTTGGAGAGGCGCCACGGCGTCCTCACCTTCCGCCTGACACAGGTCCTCACCGGACACGGTTGTTTCGGGAGGTTCCTGTTTCGTATAAGGCGGGAGGAAACGCCCGGGTGTCACCATTGTGTGGATCGCCCGGAGGACACGGTGGAGCATACGGTGGAGGTATGCCCAGCTTGGGCGGAGCACCGCAGTGTCCTCGCGGAGGCGATTGGCGGCGGCGATCTCTCGCGTCCGGCCCTGGTCCAGGCTATGGTACGGAGCGAGAGGGAATGGCAAGCCGTCACCTCCTTCTGCGAAGCAGTAATGCTCGCGAAGGAGGAGGCGGAGCGGGTGAGGGAGAGAGCCTTGCGCCCTCATGCCCCCACTAACCGCCGCAGGAGACGCCCTGGGCGTCGGGAGTCGCCTGCAGATTCCCGGCCACCGTAGGCGCGGGCTTGCGGACGGCGAGTAATGGGTAGCTCGCCGTCCGGTAAGGACCAGGCCCGGGTCGACGGCGCGTTGTGTTCCACGCGCGCCTCAAAGAGATGTCAGCACATAGTGACGGGGTCCGATAGGGCCGATGCCTCAGGGTCGCGGGTTATTCTACAGAGAAAACCGTGGCCCTGGCACAGGCAACTGAAGGAACACGGGTGGGTTTTAGTCAGTAAAAGTCTGACACGACCTCCCGCTCCACCCAGAGCGGGAGAAGTCATTTGATGATTTCCCACCCAAAAAAAAAAAAAAAAAGGAGGGATGTCTGTTTCGTTAATAATCTCTAATTTGTTCAGTACTCTACTCGTAAGGGTCAAATAAGACGCTAAACCTACCTAATTTTTATTGTTCAGTTTTCCTACCTCCTAGAGTCTGAAAATAACCCATAACTATATTGGCAAGTACGAGGAAATGATTGCACGTACTATTGAGGTATATTGCTACACAAAAGCCACATATTTTATTATTTTTCTTTATATTCAATATTATGTGCCGATTTCACTGAATTTCAATGAAACTGAACGCGTAAAGCACATCTAAAACGCGCTCAAGAGATGTCAGTGTCAAAATAGTTATGGAATATTGACACTAACAGCTCTTGAACTGGGTTTGAAAGTGCTGATCGAAGGCGTGCTCAATCACTGTCCACTTTTAAAATTCTAGTAAAAATACACTTCCTCACTCCTTCATCATTATTACATATAGTTTCCTGAGTCTTGTTTCGTGTTTATTATTGTATATATATGTGTAGATAAATTTATGTATGTAGTTAATGAATAGGTATATGGTCCACTGACTACCTGCAGTCTTGTCTCTCCTTCTCCCTGTAATCCAAAACATCCAAAGGTTGTCTGTAAAATATTGCTTTTAGCGATAAGACCGCCCATTGAGTCACCCAATGTAAAATTTCTACATCAATGTCTGTAATTTATAAGGTATACATAATGAAGAGTATTCTATTCTATTCAGTTTCATTGGTGAAATCGACACTTAAAGAGTTGTTGTGCCCAACTATTCTTGTTATAATTCGGTTCCTGAATTCTAAATAATGCTCTTATTATAATTCGAATTTCATATATGAAATCGTATGACACTCATTTAACTACCAGTTTATATGATTTTGAACACTTTTGCCGCTGAAAAGCAAACCTACCTTTCTACATCCAAAACGGTATTTCCAATAGAATTTACTCCTTTTGTAAAAATCCTGGAATTTTGTATACTTTGACTTTTTCATCGTAAATGGTCTTCTGTCAGATTTCTTTTTCTATGCTAAACTACTCTGTCAAGAAAGTACCGGGAAAAGGTCAATGATCCACAACATGTTAGCAATTAATCCAAATTTTATTTTATCGCCTTCAAAGTATGCTCCTTCAGAAACGATACACTTACGCCAACGAATAACTCAATCATCAAAACATATTAAAAACGCCTTTTCCAAAATTGAGTTCAGTTCTCGCCGCGAATTCTTCTTTATGTCTTCTACCAAATGTGGTAATACGTTTAGGAAAAAGAAAGGAGTCGGCTGGAGATATATCTGGTGAATAAGGTGCTTGCTCGAAGATTTGTTGAGTTTTTGGACAAAAATTCATTCACAATGATGGCCTTGTGCGAAGGCGCATTAACGTGATGCAAAATCCAAGAATTTTCTTTTCACTAATCTGGCCTTTTTCGTCGAATTTGCTCTCCTAAACACCGCATAACGCTCTTTTTTTTCACCGTTTGACCTTCTGGCAAGAATGACGAATGCACAACACCGCGATAGTCAAAGAAAACAGTCAACATGACTTTGACTTTTGATCGACTTTAGCGTATTTTTTTTCGGTTTCGGTTCAGTTGGAAGGTGCCACTCCCAAGCTTGTTGACTAGTTTGCATGTCAAATTTGTAAACCCACGTCTCGTCACCAGTAAAAATGCGTTTCATGAATGTTGGGTCGGAGTTGACTCGTTCTAGCAAGTCTTCAGCGACATTAATGCGATTGAGTTTTTGGAGAAAATCGGTCTTTTGGGACAAGCCGAGCGGCAACATGTTTCATACCTGTGGCGTCATGATATTCAACCACACTAAGCTTGTATTTATGTGTCCACAGGCAATTCTGCTAACCCCCTGGGTTTAGTCGAAGCGATCGAGTGCGCCACTGTGCGCGTCACGCGCATGTGTGTGTCCGTGCCGCTGCACCTGTCCGGGCGGTTACCGCGCTCCACGCCGCCGCCTCCCTGCAGCCAACGGCTCCGGGCCAGACGGTCGCACGCGCCGAGCTAGTAATCAACACGACGATGAAGGATCAAGACTTCACGTTTCTCTAATCTCTCCCGCGTTATTATATTTCATTCGCAAAATAATTGATTTACGATTGTTTTATATTGCTAACTTCACAGATTCTCATATTGACCCTTCTAGTGTAAAAATCATTTCTGTGATCTCAAATTAACTTCGTTTATATCTTTCGCTGTACAACAGCTGTGTATTGGTTTGATTTACAAATATAACTATTATAATCTTGTTCGCGGCCTTTCACTTAACACGCCTACTAAATATAGCTTCCAAAAGTGGTGACCCCGACGTGACGTGGATTTGTGTGACGTCAGTGTGATGCGTTGTTCGCATGTGGCGGTGTAGATGCCGCCACATCACTCTCCCAAGTCACACCGGAGGGAAGTGATGTCGCGGCATCTACGCCGCCACATTCGAACAACGCATCACACTGACGTCACACAAATCCTGCATCGCGCAATCAGAGTTTACCGCTCAGCTAGCATAAATAAAACTTCCCGACAACAAGCATCGAGCAGTTGCTCACTAGATACGACATCCATCTGGTCGGAGGATCCTCCCTTTTCCAAGAGTATGAGTGAACTTTACACCCTGTTCCTCATATCCCTTCACTGGTGACCCCGAGTATGAACGTCAGCGCAGCCTTCGTGCAATTACTTTAGCGTGAAGTCATCATCATCACTCCCGGAAGTCACACAGCCACCCAGCAACTACGGCTTGAACGGTTGTCCTGACCATCAGCATGCAGCGCAAGCGAATACCTGGTCATCACCCTTCAGCCTCATCAGCAACTTTGGCACAGCACACTGCACATTCGGCCGGTCCACAAGCATAGCGCCTAATCCCTCTCCTGGTCGACACCAGCAGTCAGCCACCCCGACGACGCACTGGGGCATCTTCGCAGACAGTTCCGACTCACCGCGAACAATGCGACACCCGGTTCCAACCCACTGGAACTAAACTGGCATTGGCAAACATCGCAAGATACAAGACTTAGTCCACTATCGACCTCCGGTCTCCGGAGGGGAGTGATGTGGCGGCATCTACACTGCCACATGCGAACAACGCATCACACTGACGTCACACAAATCCTGCATCGCGCAATCAGAGTTTACCGCGCAGCTAGCATATATACAACTTCCCGACAACAAGCATCGGGCAGTTGCCCACCAGATACGACATCCATCCGGTCGGAGGATCCTCCCTTTTCCAAGAGTATGAGTGAACTTTACATCCTGTTCCTCATATCTCTTCACTAGTGACCCCGACGTGATTTCCTCCCTTTTTCAAAGAGTATGAGCGAACTTTACACCCTGTTCCTCATATCTCTTCATACCCTAGTGTCTATATAAAATGGTACAGCTCGACTCGTGATTTTCAGTAAATATTTCCTTCACTTTTGTAATGTTCAGTTCAGTTGAAGACGTTGATGACCTACCCAGATCGAGGCAAATCGTACATCACATCTCGAACGCTTTTGAACGCTTTGTACCACTTATAAGTGTTTTTGATCAAGTTGATTCAACGTAGGCCTTCTGTAACATTTTACGTGACTCCGAACACGAAATTATAATGGCGATGCAAAATTTATGACAAACTGTAACTCTTTGTTCGTTGTTTTTGTCAATTATGAAATTCGCAATACACACCAGATCTGATCTAACTAAAAACAAAACTGTATTTCATATAAATAACAGGTGCAACTCAAACTCCGCTCCAAAATGGAAAACAGTTGTGCCAACAACAAAAAAAAATTGGAACCACAAATCATCCATTCCCGATACTTTTTTGACAGAATGTAAAGCTAAGGTACTTTACATATTAAGGCCAAATAGTGTAATAAGGTCAGGTTCTTACTGAAAGCCGTTTTTATTGTTGTTTTAATCAAATATGATGTACTTAATCTGAATTGTGTGTATTATGAAATGTTAAACACATACTTCCAGAATGTAGGACAGGGACTATAAAAGCGCCTGTCAATCACAGCAGAAGTCAGTCTCATCCGCCCCGACAATAGTGTCGCTTTCGACAGTCCCGATAAGGCTGAATGTCTTGCCGACAGCCTAGAGTCCCAATGTTCTCCCAGCTCCCAACCAGTAGACCAAGCTCACCTGAACAAGGTCGACGCTGAAGTCGAACGAAGAGCCTCCCTCCCTCCCGTCGAAGACCCTGATGATCCTCTGCCTCCCGTCACTCCAGACGAAGTGCACGACATCATTAAAGGGCTCCACGCTCGTAAGGCCCCCGGTTCGGATGGTATTACCAATAAGGTATACAAACTCCTTCCTGCCCCGCTAATAATGCTTATGACCGCCATCTTCAATGGCGCCTTGAGCAACAACATCTTCCCACAAGCATGGAAAGAAGCCAGCGTCATCGGTATCCCAAAGCCAGGCAAGCCAAAGTCTGAGCCCTCCAGCTACCGCCCTATTAGCTTACTCAATGTCCTCGGCAAAATCTACGAGAGGCTTATTTATAAGCGTCTCAAAGACTACGCCGAAGCAAAGAGCCTCATACCCAACGAGCAGTTTGGATTCCGTAGCCAACACTCGGGCACCCAACAGGTCCACCGTATCGTAGAGCAATTATGCGCTGGTCTGCAGCGTAACGCGACGACGGGTGTGATATTCTTCGACATAGCGAAAGCCTTCGACAAAGTCTGGCACAACGGCTTCATATACAAGCTCTACCAACTAGGAGTGCCAGATCGTCTCGTGCTCATCTTACGAGACTTTTTGTCGAACCGGACCTTTCGCTATCGCGTCGAGGGAGCACTCTCGTCCCCTCATCCTATTCGCGCCGGTGTCCCTCAGGGTTCCGTACTATCTCCTCTCGCCTTCACGCTGTTGCGCTGTTGCTGTGCACTAGCGATATCCCAAAAAGTAAAAAGGCCCAGTTGGCTCTCTTCGCCGACGACACTGCCGTTTACTATACCGGTCACTGCCCAACGCTATAGCTCGTACTCTCCAAACCTCCGCAAACGTCTTAGGCGCTTGGTTCCGGAAATGGAGAATCGAGGTCAATCCCGATAAGAGTCAGGCGGTTCTCTTCTCGAGACGTCGTCGACTCCCTCCCCCACTTCCCAGCCCAATCACTATGTGCGGCAAGCCAATCCCTTGGGAGAAGCAAGCCAAATACCTAGGCGTGATCCTCGATGAGAACCTTACCTTTAAGGCTCATATTAAGGCGGTTCGCGCGCGTGCCTCCTTCGCTCTTAGCAGGCTCCAATTCGTACTGACAGCCCGTAGCAAACTGTCCCTCAAATGCAAGCTCCGCATCTATACCGCAGTCATCCGTCCCATCATGACCTATGCCTGCGTTGTATTTGCGCACGCTCACCCACGTCATCTCCATAAGATGCAGACCCTCCAGAACCGTTTCCTCAGAAGGGTCACGGGTGCCCCCTTCTATGTCCGTAATATAGATCTTCACGTCGACCTCAAAATGCCAACCATAAAACAGTTCATGAAACGCTTATCAAAGCGTTTCTTCGACTGCGGCATCAAACATTCTAACCCCCTGATTACAGCGGCCGCCCGCTACACTCCCTCTCGCATTAGCAGTATTCGCCGACCAAGGCATACTTTAATCGACCCCGACGACGCCACTACCCTCCTCCAGGAGAGTAGTAAGGCCACTAGCACGCTACATAAGCCCAAAACCCGATCGCCGTCCTACCGCCCTCGCGGCCGAGGCCCGCCGCGACGCCCAAATCGACGCCCCTCCCGACCCTTGCTCGAGCCAGCCCGCGCCGGTGAGCCTGTAGCTTTAAATTCGTCCGTTAATAATACCAATCCTGATCCAACTAGTCATTTGCTGCCCTCTTCCAGCGACGCCCTAAGCCGAGGTTCGTACCCCACAGGGGGTGCCCTTAGCGTCGTCGCTTAGTTTTAGTTAGTATATAAGTTTAAGTCCTGGCTGGAGGCCTTAATTTATTAGGGAATCCACAGGCAAGTCCGCTTAAGCAGACGACAACCGCATAGGTTGACCTGCGAGATGCCAAACAAACAAACAAAACAGCAGAAGTCAGTCTTTAATCAGTCTTCAGTCAGTTCTTAAGAGTCCCGTGACGACGGCGAACGCAACGTCCCCTCAAGCCCTGGGGATTTCGCGATTTCGTAGAATTTCGCAGCCGCGATCACAAAAAGTTTTTTCATAGTTTTTTGTTCGATGCTACCCACTATAAGTAAATTATTTTGGGACCATATAAGAAAATAAAACCAGTATTCGTATAACGAGAGCTGAATATTGTAAATAAATGACGAAATAATGCTTACAATTTTCACGAACGGTTTTGCACACAAAAACTTTTTTTTAATGTTTTTTTCGCACAAATAACTATCCACAACGATGAAATAACTATTCAAAAGTAAATATTCATCCAGTCACAGTCAATTTAAACACAAAAACACTAAATTTCACTAAAAAAACGAACACGCGGTCACTGACGTGCACCCACGACCACTAACTATGCGTCTTCTACATTAAAAAAAATATGTCAGCTAGACTTTTCGTTTGGAAACGAATGATTTGCACAGATTATCTATCTGTCTCGACCCTATGACGTCGGAGCACTCTAGTTGCGTGACGTAGGATGCCACAGCTGACCACTCCTGAACGGGGACAAGTCTACGACGCTGGGGCGCTCCTCCAACGTGCCGTAGGATGCTAAGAAACTCCTTCTGTCGAGCGCGAGCTACTGCTTCTGACTTCAGGGCATTGCATTCGCGTGTTGTAAGACACCAAAGCGGCCCTTACAAATTAATTCACCTAAAAACTTTTCCACCTGTGACAGGGATGATGACAACACGAGGCTCCTCTTGATCCTGAATCTGCGTGACACCGCAGCCCCGTTCTCATCCAAATCCACTCTTGCCAGCCAATCCTGCTGTATCCGCCTGATCCTACTGCTAATTCCGAGCGTCCCGAGCCGAAAACGAAGCTGACCTGAAGCTACTACACCTTCTAACTTTTCTACCTTTTGTTAAACTAACATTCTCTTTTAAATAAGTAATTTACGACTGGGCTAGTTAGTCCGTCTAATAGAAACGTTACAACACACATTTGGGTAGAGTAGCGTAGGTGGTTTATCTTACAGCCGACATCAAATTGAATTTACCCCGATATCCCGCCGTCTCCCGTTCCTAATATATCGTCTATAATAAATAACATAGGTACCTATAGCATAAAGAGAAGGCGACTAAACTTAGCAATGTAAAATATGACCTCATCGCTTCGAGCAACAGTCGGGCCAATTGAAAAAAAGTACAAAAAATATATAACAAGAAACATATTTTTCATCAGAAACGGGGCGCGCGCACGCGTGACGGCGGAAGGAGGGAATATTGCAATCACGGCCTCCGGACGCTCAGTCGGTATTTCCAACGTTTTCACAAATAACTAACTGTAGTTTTGTGACGGAATTTCCCACACTCCGTAGAAATTCACTTCAGCAATTTAATTTCCGTGTCAACGCGTATTAAACAAAAACACCGTGGTATTTATTTTAAATGTGATGGATATAGAATGAAAAGAGTTAAAAGAAGATAATACCTAGCATGTATTTTTAATCATGAGAGATTCCACACAGTACATAATCAAAAAGTCCGCTAGTGCAGTACTACAAACTAAGTGTTGTCACTCGGGAACAGATAAAGTCCAGCTTTATTATTTCAACACTCTCACCAAATTTGAATTTTACATCTTTAATAGAAATTAAATAAAAATTAGTGACCAGACAACTCTCACCTAAAAATAACAATAAAAACTTAAAAAAAATACTTTACTACAATTTCATGAAGTCCCTCGTTTTGAGCGTGGTCGTGTTGGGGGCAGTAGCCCGCGGAGCCCTGTGTTTGACCGCTTCTTGCTCACAACATAGAAAACTTCTGCCAAGCATTTGGTAGTATACCATTCAGCGTTGATGCTTCTTTGGTTCCATAAAGGAATTGACATCAAGTAGCCAGTGAAATTGAAAAAGCCCGCGATCAAAATCTTCACCCCGCTTCTAGATCGCTTCACTTTGGTAGGCGTTGATTCGATTTGAAACACCCAAACCGTCGACTGGCGCTTCGTTTCTGGATCGTATTGATAAATCTAAGAATCGTCGCCAGTAATGATGTCGTAAACACGCCGAGACGAGCCGGCACCATTCCACCCGGGCCTACTTCTGAGCATTGGTGAGGTTGTGCGGCACCCAGCGTGAAACTATCCTCCTCAAGGGAAGATGCACGTGTAGAATTTCGTAAAGGCTTCCCGATCCAAACTAGCCAATTGTCTTGGATTAAATTTTTCAGCACGTTTTGTTATGTAACAGCCGGTAATGGGCGACCACTTCTTTCTTCATCCCCAAAAGTTAGTCGACCGCTCTTGAATTCGTTATACCAACGATACTCAGTTGCCTTAGAAGGGCCTTTATCTATTAATGCGCATGAAAATAAAAACTTTTTTCGGAAAACTTTCTGAGTGGCCTGGTACATTTCCAGTTCATTAATTGCGTGTGCCTAAGTCGTTTGCATAATCTGCATCACTATAAGCTTCAAGGTCACTCTTCCAAGGTGAATAACATAATATTTTCTTAACAACATTCTTATGAATCTGATCATAACAGTTTAAAAATATACTCACCAGACTGATTTCAAACATGATATCAGGTCTGCTTACTATAGCCAGATGCATGAGTGACCCGACAGCCTCTCTGTATTGAATATTCTTGTCTGGAGTCTCAGTTCCCATGGAATCGTCTCGACTGGAATGTTATTACAGTTAGCATCTTTTATATTAAATGTATGTAATAACCGTTCAACATGATTTGATTGTTGAATGAATATAGACTCTTCGAATTTTTCTATTTGTATCCTACAAAATTCTTTGGATCACGCTAATTATTTGTAAAATTTTCTTTTAATTCTTAAATAACTTTGTTTAGTGAGTCTTTTGAACTGGACATTAGAAGCCCATCATCGACAAATTACGTTCGGTTGAAGTCGAGGATACAAAAAAAGCGTAATAATTAATTATTACAATTAGATCGGTAAAACTAAGATGCGTGAAAATTGTTCGATGTGAGAAACAAGAACTCATACACCAATATACTGAATGCTGAGAAGGCGATTCATTGCTGAGAAGGCGATGCGGTGTTAGTCATCGTCTTAGGAATTCAGGATTCCGCAAGTAGCGACCTATCCGACACACAGCAGAAAGTAAACTTTATAATTGTTTACATTTCCAATGTGCATGCAAATGCATGACTATTAACAAAGCCAAATTTCTTTAGTATACTGTAATTTTGTTGATTCCAGCACCTTGTTGCTTGTTTTAGACCAGAGTGAAATATTAAGTTTACATCCCATATTCAATTTGACCTCCAAACCTTCTGGTGACTTTATGTATATATCTTCTTTTAACAGTCATCTTCTTTTAAGCAGATCCTACATCCTACATCCTTTGAAGCATTACTGCTTTCAGATTTTGGTTCACTATATCAAGATACATTTTCAAATGTTGTATCCTTATTGGTAGAATTATCTTCATTGGTCATGGATTCGAGATTGAGTCTGATAATGGCATCATTGCTGTATTGCATAATCTCTCTTAACTGAACTTTCATTGAAAACCATATCTCTGCTAATTATTACTTTTCTTGTCTTTAGATCTAAAACCCTACATCCTTTTGTCTGTTGAATATAGCCAATAAAAATCATCTCGTTTGTCTTTGAATCCCACTTCTTGGCTTTTTTTTTGGGATCATGTATCATGGCTTCGCAGCCTAAGATTTCCAAATTAGTAATGTCTGGTCTTTTACCACTCCACTTCTCCTCTGGTGTTGAAAATTCTACTCGGGTGGAAAACCTATTTGTGATGTAAACTGCAGTTGACAAGGCTTCTGCTCAATACTGTTTCTGCAATTTAGCATTCAGTAGCATACATCTTGCTCGTTCTAAGAGAGTTCTATTCATACGCTCCGCTAACCCATTTTGTTGGGGAGTGTTCACATCAAACTTAATTCCGGACTTCTTAAGGAAGTCTTCTTAAGGAAAGTAGGAATTTCATTACTTAAGTATTGACAGTACAGTTCCATTATCAGTACGGAGATACTTTATAGTCAATACTAATACTTAAAATTCTTTAAATCTCTCAAACACATCAGATTTCTTATTTAATATGTATAAATATTCTTTCCTTGTAAAATCATCGATGAAGGTAACAAAATAGCGAGCTCCTCCAAGGGATGGTAACTCCGTATGCCCACAGACATCTGAGTAAATGAGCTCTAGCTTTGATTGTGCTCGAGATCCTTCAGAAGGAAAAGGTGTTGTTGATTGCTTTCCTTATAGACATGAAATATATACTACCTTATCATTATTTACTAATTTAATTCCTGCAGTTTCTGTTAGTTTATTCAAATCATCAAAACTTAAATGGGCCATTCTTCGATGCCATAGATGACAGTCATCATCTTTTGATGCGAATATGTTTGCAACACGGAACATCGTGATTATTTAGCCTGTACATGTTATTTATCATCTTTTCAGCGGCAACTTGTTCATTGTATTTGTTCATTTTCTTGCAGCTTTTCTGATTAAACTGTACTTAATATCCATTTTTAATCATTTGACTAACAGAGAGTAGATTAGTGGCCAGCCCAGGAACATAAAGAACATTCTGCAAACATTCTGTTTTTTTTCTTCTTTAAACCACGCTCTGCTACCACTTGAAGCCTGAACCTTAATCGTTAACTCTATGGTTTGATTCCAGTACAATGGTGCCTGTTTTAAACCATAGAGTGATCGATTAAGTTTACATACCATTTTCAATTAGACCTCCAAACCTTCTGGTGGCTTCATGTATATATCTTCTATTACATCTCCTTAAATGAAGGCATTTTTGACATCAAACTGGAAATTTCGTTGGATTTTTTTTAGTTTTTATTTGTGTTTCTTTTTCAACGAAGCTAGTTTGTATAAACCCTTATTTGCATATAAATAGTATTTCTGAATACAATTTGTTCCACTTAAGTTATTTTAGGGGATCAAAGAAAATGTGGTCCCATCGACCGGTTTTGTCCCTATCGAACAAGCTGAAATAATGTTTTTCTGCATTTTGAAATTGCGGAGGATCAATTTTTTCACACTGCAGTCCGGAGCCGCTGAGAGGGGCGTCACCTACGCGGCGGTCCTCCGAGAGGCGAAGAGCAAGGTCGCGTTCCCCCACCTTGGGACACCGTCCGGCTTCAGATTGAGGCCGGCGGTTACGGGGGCGCGGCTGTGTCGGTGGATGCCCGCCCGACGACGTGCGAGCGGGCGTAATCCGCGCCGACGCCTCCGGGCTCCCGGTGGCGGCGGCGAACAAAGTAGCCGACGCTGGGCGTCTGTTGGTGGGATGGGTTGCAGCGAGAGTCAAACTGCTGCAGCCCAGGGCCATGCGGTGCTACCGGTGCCTTGACGTCGGGCACGTCAGGGGCCGATGCACCGCCGAAACGGACCGCAGCGATGAATGTTATCGCTGCGGCCAGCCCGGCCACAAGGCGGCCCAGTGCTCCGCGGCGCCAAACTGCAGCCTCTGCACGGCTGCAGGGAGGCCCGCCGGGCACAAATGGGGGGCGAAAGCCTGTGGCGTGCCCGCCAACAGAAGGAGGGGAAGGGGCCGGAAGGGCTCCTCTTCGGCCGACTCCCGGCCTAAGAACGGTACGGTAGGGTTGGTCGGTCTTGATAGCAGCAATAAAAGTATATTGTCATGGCTCTTCCGAACTCAAAGCGGTTTCAAAGGTTGTGAAAATCAATTACAGTTTATTGAACCGGTCCTTGAACTTGCTAATGGTTTTCATTTCTTTATCCTTCAGTTTGCATGAAGTAGCACGTGCTCTATTGCTTGCATCTGCTTGATCTTCGATGAAAATAAACTAGCTATGTTTGCATATAAAGTACACAGTATGTTAGTATGGGTTACCCCATATGAATATCAACTTATGACAGAATTAAAATAATTAAATCATTTTCTAGTTACTTTCTCCGTAATGTGGTCACTAAAATCACAAAATCTAATCAAATTAAAAATATTTATTTTGCTAGAGTATAGATGTCATAGTAATTTTGGCTTCAGCACATTCTGCATTGAATAGGCGTGCAAATAAATTTCATGTTAGTGACAAAGTCATCATGTTTATTATTATTGTTATAAGATTATTACATAAGGTATATATAGGCTCTCTTGTCTTCTAAATATTAATTAATGCAATATTTTTTTGAACAAAATCTCCAACGAATATGATAATAATTTTCTCTCCAAAAACATAAATGGCGTCTCCTTGCGATATAACTAATGGCTTTCACATTTATTCAGTCACAGTGATATGAATATTTTTTCTCTTTAGAAGCATTTTATTCAGCGTTTCTGTCGCCGGCAGACACTGATTTAACGTCGCACGGGACTGATAAGATTGTTAATAATTCAAAATACACGACTTGTTGTCGCGTTTAATAATGGTTTTTTTTTTAAGTTTTTCCTTTACGTTTGTGTCCTTTAATACAGATTCATATTGCATATTCTAAAGATTTTTTTCTTTGAATAGGTATTGAGAACGTTGACATCAAGGTAAGATTCTTGTGGTGCTTGAGTAAATCTTCGGCATGGCTGAGTCAAAAGAAAACCTCAATCTTCGCCAACACGTAATAAGCAAACTTGGTGAACAATTCTTCACTATACATGAGGCCTTCGCCCTCTCGGTGCGTGACAACTTAAAGCAGGGATTTTTTCAACAGAAAAACCTGCTCACAAAACTGTTGTAGCTCGTGATATACAATAAACAGCTGGCATTCATAAATAACAACCATCCTACTAGATCCTAATTATGCACCATCAGTAAAATGTGATTCCGTTAATTGCAGGACTCGTTACTGGAAAGCTTTTAAAGACTGTGCAGAGATGTAGCCGTAGTAGGTTTTCGCCAATTGTGTTAAGTTCCATGGATTAGAGGGCCAGCCTACTGCCATCAACCGGGCACAAATCCAGACTAGACTCCGCAGGTTCTGAGAAATTCCTGATGGAAAACCCAATAACACTTTAACCATCCTGGGAACCGAACCCAGAACCTCATGTTCAGCAGTAGCGCTGGCACCCAGCAACCACTGGACCGTGTTCATAGGTCAATGGAAATAAAACGAGAGGAAATAATTAAGGCCCTGTACTTTACCCATACTTTGTTAGTTTTAGCGCTAGCTGACCATTATTTTTATTTACGACTGACCTTTTTTTTGTTAGATTCAAATATCGGTTTCAGGCGGTTTCTCCTGAAAAAAGTTTGTTTTAATTATTTAAAAAAGATTGGTTCATTAGAACAAGGTCGATACTCGTCCAAGATATTCTAGTCGATTCCGATTATATGTTTCAAGTAGGTACTTACCTCTTTTTCATACAAAATACCAGCATATTGTTGCGTTGCATACCGCGGGGCTCTTCAGCTCTTATCATACAGAGAAGATATGCACATTGATCACTACACTTGCTTTTATTTTAGACGTAAAGGTAACGCTCTTTAGCGCATTCTGAACCTCCTTATACACATGCAGCTTGTGGGAGAAATATTCGTAAGCGTCTTATAGAGCCCTTCGTATCCAATTCAACAACGCGTTTAGAAAACTGATGGGATTGCCATGGCGTTGCGAGTGTAGATTGTTGTTACACCATAATGCGCAAGCGCGCAGCTTCGTTGGTGGCTCGAGGCATGGATCATTTTTAAGAACCCCAAAAGAGTTCTAAAAATTATTGCTAACAGGATGGACTGTCCATATATGGTTCACTGCTGTCAGTTACATGTCCCCGTATCGTGTTGTTTGCTAACACTTAGTTTTAACGACTATGTTATTAACCCTAGAATCTTCGCTCGAAATAAATAAAGAATTTGAATTAACTATGGTCCAGGTCTCCTCACGATGTTTTCTTTCAGCGACGTCCAATGAATTGAAAAAGGCACATTGGTAGCTGCCCGTATTTCAAATGCATTTTTTTCTTAAGCAAGTTATTGCTAAAGTCGAGTACCTCTTGTAAGCAGGTATAGCTTTAGTTATAAAGCCAATCCTACTTACAATTGGTTCTTCACTTAGAGCAGATTTTTTATTGTCATCATTGTTGTGGAATATTGACACTGACATTCTTAAACGTAGTCTAAGTGCTGATCGCGTTAAGTTTCATTGATGAAATCAGCCCTTAGTATCAATACACACTTATTTACGTAATAGCGAAGCAGTGTACGCTACAATCGTTGTTTACCTAAGCGACACAAAGGGTGAATTCGGACATCGTAAGTTTTGATCTGCGATTGCCGACTTGCAAGCTCCCTGGCTGGCCAATTAATGCCAATGGAACTGACAACTTCGTAATTAAACTTCGGCATCTTGGAAAGCTGCTCTAAGATAGTGCTAACTTCAACAATGTGTTAGTATTTATGCACTATCTTAGTGCTAACTTCAACAATGTGTTAGTATTTATGAAAACGATTGCCTGATGTTTGTTTGTAAGAAAAAGTAAAATGTATTATCAGAAAGAGAGAGAGAGAGAGAGAGAGAGAGGTTTCATTATTGTAAGAAATGTATTTTGAATCAGTAACAGACATCTACAGACGGTTAGCTTACTTTTATTTATTTTTCTTTTCTTTTAAATCAACTCTATACGTATATTATTGTTAAGTAAGCAAACCAAAATGGCTGCCAACCTATGTTGTTTCGTTTGTAATAGGGATGATGACATTTATTTTTATTTTTATCTCAATAAATTGTTTGTTTCCAAATAGTGCAAACAAAATTACAAAAAGTTAACTATGTAACTTCATACTAGCGCCGTATATTGTACGTACCGTGCGACAAGGACGGGAATAATCCCCTACAAAAACTTTAATAGCTTGTATCTTGTACTTTGAAATTATATTATTTTTATGAACATTTCTAATATCAGTCATCATCCCTATTAAAATACACGAACTTAAGACTTACTTCCACACAGTTGTTTTAAGCATTAAACGGGAGCAGTTTAAGATAATGTATCTAAAGAATATTAAGTATATTACGTAAGTAATTAATAAGTTTATTGATAAGAAAATGTATACATAGACACAGGTTGTATAGTAGTATATGCTAGGACTTAATCAACTACCAATTGACACAAAGGGAGAAAGAAATAATTGTCTATATTACGAGAATTATTCAATTCTGTCTCCTAAACTAAGGGTGGCCTGTATCTTAGCTGACAGTGATTCAACTAGTGACTATTCAATTCAATAATCATGTTAGTCAGTATTAAAAAAACAAGTGAATGTATTTTAAAGTAGGCACTTAAGCGACGAATACGTACGAATTTCAATGTTTATAATTGTTCGCCTAAAAGTGTCAGCAATTCTATAAAAATAACCACGCACTAGGAGCAATGGAAAAATACACGTTAAATACACAAATTTTATGGAAAATCTAAAACATAAATAAGGGAGCCCAATGGGAAATTCTAGATTAACGAATGAAATAAAACTCAGAACATAGAAAAGTATTTAGTTCGCAGTAGTAACAAGCTATTTGTATGCTCCGTAGAGTGCCAATCCCTTTGCACCAGTGTGAGTGGTTTTCACATGAAACTATATATCCAGTTCATCGCTATCAGTATTCAGTGTTACTGTCATAGATGAAGAATGATGGATACAGGAAGCGATTCATTACAACATTCTATAAACCTCGAGGAAATTCTATAAATGCACAAGTATTTTTTTCGTTTTGGATGCCCTTTTCAACAGGTTCTTTCTGATTGCTTGCTTTAGTGTGTTATCGCGAGAGGAAATGCGATTAAATAAGTTGCTTTTCTTTTATTATAGCGGTGTTTATTATCTACAATCAATAACAAATACTGAAATAGACTAATGCTCCCGAAAGAACAGTAAACGTTTTTGACTGTAATTATAGGTAAAATATTGGACAAAAATTCCACATAATTTCACAAACTAGCGTTATCTATTATTATCTACATCTGTGGCCCTGCATTTAAAGCCACAGGGGAGTTGAACGCGACCGTTCGGAAATATCGATATCGTCGATAATTATGACGTATGCATAATGTTCGGCGCATTGGCGAGCGTACCATAGAGAAACAACATTTTGACTGTCCCTACGTTATACTAGGTACGTAAATATAGACTGCCTCGTTCGTCTTATATCGGATGAGGTATGTAAAAGTTCACTCATCACGGAGGATCCTCCGACCAGATGTTTGTTGTGTCTGGTGGGCAACTACACGACGATTGATGTCGAGACATTGTATATGACAGCGCGCGATGATTTAATCGATTTATTGAAACACTATAAAAAGTTGTAATCGATTATTTTTACTCTGTGGTTAAGAAATTATTTATTTGATGGTATTTTTTATTTACAGCGGGTAAAACCGAATGGGGTTGTAAGTGTCATGGCGGCGGTGGTGATCACTTTTGTTGTGATCATCACGCGGTGCAAGACAATAATTGTGATTTGATTTAATCAGTGATAATCATTTTCATCATTAAATGTTATGGTTCAGTTTTGTTACGATATTTGGAAGTAAATTAAGTACGTTATTTATTTATTATTATTATTTATCAAATTATTTTTCAAACACAGGCACGTACACACCCATAATGGAGGACAGATGAACGATCAGCAGCAGCACGTGTTGTCTCTGCCGCTCGAACATCCGTTATATATGTTACTATACTCATGCTTCGTTCTCAAAATTAGAGAGAAATTGTAGTAGTAGTTTTTTTCCAGTCGTTGACAACCAAGAACCAATTATCGAGATGAATATATCAGAAAATTCAGATGTAATCAGTAATAATGTGGACATCCACATGCTGAAATAGTAGATATTCAGGCGGGGCCTCCAACTGAAAATCAACCTGAGCTTGATGATGAAATCATGAGCATTTTAGGAAAAGCGCCATCCAAAGACAAGAAATATGGACCAGATATTCAAAAAGATCTAGCTATCCGATGGGAACATATTTCTACATCGGGGTTATCCAAAGAGGCTAGAAAAGAACTAATGGACAAACACCCGATTCCTGACAATTGTAGAAAAATTGAGGCGCCTATGCTTAACCCCGAAATCAAGGCAACATTATCAAAATGGTTTCTGAAAATAGATAAGGCTTTAGAAAACAAGCAAAAACAACAATCAGCCGCTATCTCTTGTGTTAGCGAAGCCCTTACTTTGATTTTGTCATCCGAGCACAAAGATTCAAACGTCATAAAGCTTTTGATAGAAGCAGGTCGTATTATGTGCGACTCTCAGCATATAGAAACCCTCACAAGGCGAAGCTTTATATGTTCTAAAATAAAAAAAGAACTAAAGGACCAACTGTATGACACTGAAATAGATAAGTTTCCTTTTGGTCAAAATTAGCAGATACGCTTAGAGCCGCAAAGGCAATTAATAAATCGGCGACAGAAATGAAGGCCTCATCATCTTTTAAAACAGCTGTATAGAAGAACAACACTTCGACATCAAAAAACTTGAAACATTAGAACCCGAACAGCCGGCCGCCGGCAGCGGCAGCAAGGCGAACACAATACGCTCAGGCGCCGACTCAGACGCCTCGGCTCCAGCCGCCACCACCGCCGCCGCCGCAACGCAGGCAGCCACCAAAGCCGCCGCGCTCGTACAATCGCGCGCCTGCGCCCCGTCAACGCTAAACATGGTATGCCGTTCTGGAAGACTTTCTCTTTTTTACCATCAATGGTGTCTGATAACAAACGATTGCCTAATTTTATCGTGGATAAAGGGATACAAGATACCATTTTCTGAACTTTTTGCGAGCAAAAAAGGATGGGGGGCAGCATGTGGTGGGGAGACCGCCAGTGGCTTATGGAGTAGTGATGAAGTTTCTATGATTATTAATTATCTAGAGCTATTGGCAGCCTTCTTTGGTTTGAAAGTGTTCGCTAAAGATGTAAAGAATAGTCAGATTATCCTATAAAGAACTCACTCGAACGCCTCCTCCTCTCCTGTAAAGAATAGACGCATTGATAATACAACTGCTATCTCGTATGTGAACCGAATGGGGGGCGTAAGGTTTCCTCATCTAAACCAAGTTACCAAAGACTTATGGCAGTGGTGCAAAAGTCAAAACATATTCGTTTTCGCATCCTATATAAGTTAACTTAATGACTATGCCTTCCAGAAAATTGTGAAAAATCTTGGAAACCCAGACATAGATTCATTCATCGCTATCCCAACTTCGCGAATTGTTGTTGACGCACTGTCACGCGCTAAAGGTGTGCGCTGGCCCTCCCGGCTGCGTGGCCCTACCGTGTGTATTACGTGATCGCGCTATGGCTGATAACGCAAACGCTTCACCACACAGTGTAACGCCCGTTTTCAAGAATGATATACAGATTTTGTTGAATGATGCTTCGGATATGGATGCTTTAGAGGATGGTGGTTACAATAAAGAGGAGCTGTTAAGAGCGGAAAAGCGAAAAAAAATTGAAAGTCCTGAAGACGACGACGGTTGGACAGAAGTTAAGGCGATAAAAAAATATGTCGTAGTAGAAAGAACTCTTTAAATGAAGAAAAGTACGAGGTCTACGTTTCTTCCAAGGAACATCTTCCAAAACAGCTTGCAATGGCACGTATTCTAAACGAAAACAACATATCAAAAATTAAGTCCTTTTAAATTACGTTTTCAATTTGAATGTGAATCGGCTGCGCAGAATCTAACAACATACGACAAACTTTTAGAGAAAGTATGGAGGTTTCAGAAGGCCATGCAGCTGTCTGTCTGCTATGGTCTTATCAAGGACGTAGATCTGGATTTTACTGATGAGGAGATATTTCATGTCCGGCCCCCGCCAAGCTTTTATCATTCAAGAGGCTAGACCGTCGCAACAGGGATGAAGGTGGTTCGTGCTCCAGCGAAACCCTTCGACTTTGTTTTGACGGTGACCATCTACCAGCATCAGTTGTGTATGTGATATTGTTGAAATTGTTTGGGTTAAAGATGTAAAGATAATTGTAAATTAGTAAAAAGAGATGTTACTGACTCAAGTGTTTATATTGAAGTAAAGTAACTAAGTTAGAAAAGAACTTTAAAATAGGAATAAAATAATATGTCAAATGGATTATTAAAAATAACTTATGAAGAATCTACACAACAATAGATTAACATATAGACAGTATCTACAACAGCCGCCCGTAATCGATGTTGTGCAGAACAAACACAAAATAAAAAGTAAGTTAGGTTTCTAGTCCTAAATTAACTGTACACCTTTTGTGCACTAAATGCCCAAGTGGCTTAGTAAGGACATCTGCAGCAACAACATTATTGGCTACCTTTTCCTTAATAAAGTGAAACCTAGTAACGATATGCTTTGTGCTACTGTGGTGTATTGGATTACGAACGAGGTTAGTGGCACTCTGGCTGTCAGACGCTAAGTTAACTGAAGAAAGCTTACCTGTTATCTGATAGACAAAACGGCGTAAATAACATGCTTCCTTTGTCGCAGACGCTAGCGCCATGTACTCGGCTTGTGCTAAAACAGTTGTTGGCTGCTTCTTTGACTCCCAGGATACTGGTCCTTCACCTAACTTGACGACATAACCAGTATATGACTTCCTGTCTATCGGACAGTTCGCCCAACCGGCGTCACTGTATTCTTTTAAGGGTTCACCACTTCTCCTGTAAACCAATGAATAGTTTATAGTACCCTTTATGTACTGTAGAACATTCTTTGCAGCAGTCCAGTGTTTCTTAGTAAAACACGTATTGTACTGACTTAAATAACTCGTTGTATAGGCAATATCGGGGCAAGAATTTTGTGTGAGATACATTAGGCATCCGATTAATGTCTGGTAGGGATAAGAATCACCAATTTCACCATCAGTTCTCTTCTCCATAACCTTTTTAACCAAAGGAGTATTCACAATCTTGCATTCTCTCATATTGAACCTTTCCAGCAACGATAAAATGTAATTTGAATGATTTATTTTAATATTCTCGGAATCGTAACTAATTTGTTATCATACATATGACCTTAGAATGCCGAGATTTTTTGTGAAAAATATATATAAATACTTCCAGCGACGGAGGACCATCGCTGGAAGTTGCCGGACGATGTACGCGAACTGTTGAATGAGAAGAACGCGGCTGTCCGTGCCTACAGCAACTTCCCCTGCGACGCGAACAAAGCCCATATGCGTTACTTACAGCGTACTGTAAGAACACGCATAGAGGAGCTGCGTACCGCCGGCTGGGACAAGATGCTGAGCGAACTAGCTCCAGAGGAAACTCAGATCCGGAAAAATAGTCTCCATGCCCCCACTGATCCGCCCCGACAAGACCATCGCCTTCGATGATGTCGACAAGGCTGAGCTTCTAGCCGACAGTCTAGAAGCCCAATGCTCGCCTAGCTCTCAACCAGTAGACCAAGCTCACCTCTCTGAGGTCGACGCTGAAATCGAACATAGAGCCTCCCTCCCTCCCGTCGAAGACCCAGAATATCCACTGCCCCCCGTCACGCCAGACGAAGTGCACGACCTCATCAAAGGTCTTAAGGCTCGTAAAGCCCCCGGCTCAGATGGAATCACCAATAGGGTATTTTAACTATTCCCTGCCCACCTGATAATGCTACTGACCACCATCTTCAATGGTGCTCTGAGCAATAACATCTTCCCACAGGCATTCAAAGAAGCCACCGTCATCGGTATCCCGAAGCTCGGCAAGCCAAAGTCGGAGCCTACTAGTTACCGCCCCATCAGTCTGCTCAATGTCCTCGGCAAAATCTATGAGAGGCTTATTTATAAGCGTCTCAGAGACTACGCCGAGACAAAGGGCCTTATCCCCAACGAACAGTTTGGTTTTAGAACCCAACACTCGTGCGTACAACAGGTCCACCGTATAGTCGAACACATCAACTTCGGTTTCCAACGAGGTTTGATGACCTGTGCTGTCTTCTTCGACATAGCGAAAGCGTTCGACAAAGTCTGGCACAACGGCTTATTATATAAGCTGTACCAACTCGGCGTGCCAGATCGTCTCGTGCTCATCTTACGGGACTTTTTGTCTATCCGCACCTTCCGTTATCGCATCGAAGGAGCGCTATCCTCCCCCCACCCTATTCGCGCAGGAGTCCCTCAGGGCTCTGTGATCTCTCCTTTAGCTTTCACGCTATTCACCAGCAATATGCCCAAGTGCAGCAAGGCGCAGTTGGCCCTGTTCGCAGACGACACGGCCATCTACTACACCGGCCGTGATGAAAATTCGATAGTTCGCATTCTCCAAACCCAAGTGAACAAGCTTGGCGCTTGGTTTAGAAAATGGCGAATCGAAGTCAATCCCGACAAAAGTCAAGCGGTTCTTTTCTCAAAGCCGCGTCGCAACCCCTGCCCCCCTCGACCGATCACCATGTTCGGCAAGCCGATCCCTTGGGAGAAGCGAGCCAAATACCTGGGTGTCGTACTAGACGAACACCTCTCTTTTTCAGAGCACATTAAGGCGGCTCGTTCGCGCGCCGCCTTCGCTCTAGGTAGACTTCACTTTGTCCTCAATGCACGTAGCAAATTGTCACTAAAGTGCAAAATGCGTATCTACACAGCGTGCATCCGCCCGATCATGACATATGCCAGTGCAGCCTTTGCACACGCCAAGCCCCATCGCTTCAATAGAATGCAGACCCTCCAGAACAAGTTCCTCTGTAGGATTACAGGCTCCCCCTGGTACGTTCGCAACGAGATCCTTCACGTTGACCTCAAGATTCCCACTATCCGCCAGTTCATGAAACGCATTTCAAAGCGTTTCTTCGAGACCGCCGCGAATCACCGCAACCCTCTGGTTGTCAAGGCCGCTAGCTACATTCCCTCCTCCATTAGTCATGTCCGCCGTCCCAAGCATGTCCTCACCGATCCCGATGACCACATAACTCTCATTCAGGAGAGCAGTAGGGCCACCAGTACAGTGCACAAACACAGACCGACATTCCGACCTCGCCGCCGAGGTTCCTCGCGAAGATCCCGACGTAATTGTCCCCCCCGACCCTTGCTCGATGAAGTGCCAGCCCGCGCCGTAGCTGAGCCTGTAGCTTTAAATTCCCCGAATAATAATAATCAACAAAATCTGATCCAGCCTGTCCCATCTTGCTGTCCTCCCGTCAGCGACGCCCTATTTTTTTTTTTTTTTTTTTGTTCTCGGGGTGGAAAATCCTCATGGATGTCCTCCGCCCTGGGGCGGGCGGAGGGGTCTGTCAGACTCTTACTGACAAAAAACCACCCCGGTGTTCCATCTCACACCTACGCCGGGGTCGCGGGAACACATTATTCTTCCACAACCCCGGCTGGTGCCGGCCCGCTTGCGCGGGCCCCGTCTTGGGCTGGGGGAGTGAGGTGTACTCCCCCCGCAACGTCTGTGTGCGGCGCATGCGGAACACTACGCGCGCCGCCTTCTCGGGTCCTGATGTTGGGGGGCGACGGATGTCCCCGAATCCGTCGCCCCTGGACCCATTTAGGGGGGCCGGAAGAGGGCGTTGTCCGCCCTCCTCCGACGCCCGGTGCGTCTGCTGCGGGCCGGGTCGACAGTCGAGATCTCTCTCTCCCTTTCCGCAGCCTCCTTCTACGAGATGACTGTTTCGCAGAAGGAAACCACCGCGTCCCAGGACTCGGCGCTGCCGACCATCGAACTCACTACGGTCGGCAGCGACAGGTCACTGCCTACTTCAGGTCAGCGACGCCCTAAGCCGAGGTCCGTGCCCCACAGGGGGTGCCCTTAGCGAGCGTTCGCTTAGTTAATGTAAGTAGTTTTACGCCCCTGGCTGGAGGCTTTGAGTCCGCTTAAGGCAGCCACAGGATAGTCCGGTTAAGTAGTCACGACCTCTCAAGGTCAACTACGAGATGCCATACCCAAAAAAAAAAAAAAAAAAAAACCGTATCGCTCTTTTTTCACAAGGACAACTGATCAGGTCGAACCTCCGTCAAACTTTATATTTGTATCGATTTTGTATTGCTGATCTGCTGATTATTAAAACCCGATAAGTATACCTAACCGTTGATTTATATTGTACTAGTAATTAGTAATTGCTAATTTCCTTTTCGTGTGACGAAATTATAACGTAATTATGCTGCGTTTTCTATAAATGATTACCAATTAAAATAATTAACTAAGGTTGTTTGAATTTCATTTATTTTAAGCCCTGTGTTTAATCTGTCGTTACAATAGCAATGTCTTGACCAAAAAGATTTGTCCTTCCGAACCTTGTGTGTAAGGTTCGGAAGGAGTTCTAATGAAACCTATTTTTAAAAGCGTTTCGTTTAACTTTTTGTTCCAAGCTCGCGGTGCCTGTTTAAGGCCGTATAGCGATTTCTTCAGCAGACAAACCTTGTTTTCCTTTCCTTTTTGCCCAAAACCAAGGGGCTGCTCCATAAAAACTTCCTTCTTCTAAATCTCCGTTTAAAACCGGTGTCAACATACAAATGTTTCATTCTTAACTCCATCTCTGTAGCTAGTGCAAATAGAGTGCGCAGCGAAGAATGACGGATCACTGGTGCAAACGTTTCGTCGTAGTCCACTCCTTTAACATGATTGAACCATATGACGACTAGCCTTGCCTTATATTTCGTGACGTCTCCATAAGCGTCCTTTTTAACCTTATAAACCCATTTACATGGTATGACCTTCTTAATAGGTCTGTCAACTAAGTCCCACGTATGGAGTTTAATCAGTGAATTTTACTCATCCGCCATAGCAAAGTGCCATTTTTAGCATCGTCGCCGTCGGCATAAGTAGCTTCATAGTATGTCGTGGGTTCGTCCGAACCAACCGATGACACACTGTAAGTTAGGAAATCCGGTCTTTTCCTACTTCTTGAGGGATACTGCGGTATTGCTTCCTTCGCCTTTAAATCTAACTTTTTCCTATGACATGAAGGTATTTGAACGAGTGCTCGGCATCCAAACACTTTCAAATGACTAAGATCATTTCTACGACCACACCACCTGTTATAAGGAATTTGCCCACATAAGGCTCGGTGAGGCGACCTATTCTTAAGATATATGGCAACACGGAAAGCATCTTCCCAGTAAGCTTTAGGCAATGAGCAGCTAACAATAATAACAATAATAATAAATTTGTATATTCACCAACAAAAATTACAGATATAGATAATACAATACACATGTTGCATAAACTGTACAATACTTTAAATAACCCTTTTTTTTTTTTTTTTTGGGTGGGAAATCATCAAATGACTTCTCCCGCTCTGGGTGGAGCGGGAGGGCGTGTCAGACTTTTACTGACTAAAACCCACCCGTGTTCCTTCAGTTGCCTGTGCCAGGGCCACGGTTTTCTCTGTGGAATAACCCGCGACCCTGAGGCGTCGGCCCTATCGGACCCGTCACTTTGTGCTGACATCTCTTTGAGGCGCGCGTGGAACACAACGCGCCGTCGACCCGGGCCTGGTCCTTACCGGACGGCAAGCTACCCATTGCTCGCCGTCCGCAAGCCCGCGCCTACGGTGGCCGGGAATCTGCAGGCGACTCCCGACGCCCAGGGCGTCTCCTGCGGCGGCTAGTGGGGGCGTGAGGGCGCAAGGCTCTCTCCCTCACACGCTCCGCCTCCTCCTTCGCGAGCATTACTGCTTCGCAGAAGGAGGTGACGGCTTGCCATTCCCTCTCGCTCCGTACCATGGCCTGGACCAGGGCCGGACGCGAGAGATCGCCGCCGCCAATCGCCTCCGCGAGGACACTGCGGTGCTCTGCCCAAGCTGGGCATACCTCCACCGTATGCTCCACCGTGTCCTCCGGGCGATCCACACAATGGTGACACCCGGGCGTTTCCTCCCGCCTTATGCGAAACAGGAACCTCCCGAAACAACCGTGTCCGGTGAGGACCTGTGTCAGGCGGAAGGTGAGGACGCCGTGGCGCCTCTCCAACCACTCCTCAAAGAGGGGACTTACCGCCGCTATTGTGGCGTGCCCAGCACTAGGTTGCGACAATCGCACCCTCCATGTCGCCATGAGATCCCGCCGGAGCTCTGTCCGCTGTACCGTGATTTCTCGCGGCAGCGGAGTTACACCCCGGCGTTTTGCCTCCTCGCGCCACTCCCATACGTGCGCGAGGGCTTTTGCCTCCAGATCCCATGGCGGCAATCCGGCAAGGAGGCTCGCCGCCTCGCATGAGACCGTGCGGTATCCCCGGACCAGCCGGATGGCCATGACCCTTTGGGACGCGTTCAACCTGCGGGCCGGTCGGAGCCTCAAAGAACGCGCCCACACCGGTGCCCCGTAAAGGGCCATGGACCGCACGACTCCCGCTTAGAGCCTCCGGCAGGAGGCGTTTGGACCCCCTAGATTGGGTAGGAGCCGCCTCAAGGCAGCCCCAGACCGCTCCAGTCTGGGAGCCAAACGTCGGAAATGCTCCACGAAGTTCCACCGGCTGTCGAGGACGAGTCCCAGGTACTTCATCGTCGACTCGACGCCGATGTGAACCCCTCCCGCCGTTATCTGGGAACCCGACAGTGGCGCATTCCGAGGACCATGAAAACACATGGCCTCGGACTTGTGCAGGGCCACTTCGAGTCCCAACTGCCGGATCCTCTCGACGATTGTCGCAACCCCGAGTGTCACTTGTTCGGCCGCCTCCTGGTGCGACCTCCCCTGTGCCAGGACCAGCGTGTCGTCAGCGTAGCACACCACGCTGACGCCATTCGGGAGGTCGGCGCGCAGCACCCAGTCGTAACCGATATCCCACAGAAGCGGCCCCAGGACCAATCCCTGTGGGACACCGCACGACATCTCTCGCCGGTTCCACTCTCCCCGGTGACCGGGGTAGATTACGGCCCTGTCCGTCAAATAGGCCTCGACCACGCGACAGAGGTAGGTCGGCATCCGGTGATACCGCAATGCCTCCCTGATGCAACTCCAGGGCAGGGTGTTGAAGGCATTGGCGATGTCTAGAGACACCGCCAAGACGACCCCACCCCGGGCAACAGCATCCCCCGTCGTGAGGGCTCGCACGCGCATGATGGCGTCCACCGTAGAGCGCCCCCTGCGCAAACCAAACTGGCTCTCCGCCAAATCCGGCCCCACCCGCACCAGCCGCCCGACGAGGCGGTTTGCAATAACTCTTTCAAAGAGCTTGCCCACCTCGTCGAGCAGCACGATGGGCCGGTAATCGGACGGAGAGTCCGCAGGGCGCCCCGGCTTCTTAATGAGGACCAGTTTCCCCGTCTTCCAGCGAAGTGGGAACTGGCCCACCTCCAAGCATGCGCTTAGGAGCCCCATAAGTCGAGGCCCGAGAGCCTCCATGGCCAGAACCCAGGCTCTTCCAGGTAAGCCGTCGGGTCCTGGGGCGGTATTTTTGGCACTAAGCCTATGTACCGCCACTCTCAGCTCTACCTCGGTCACCTCCGAAGCATCGTCGTCGTCGTCGGCAGTGTGGTCCGCATCCGGCACCGCAGTAGGCGGAGTCATGGGCGGGGGAGTATGCTCCCCCCGCGAAGGGAACAAAGTGCTCACCACCTCCTCCATGAGCTGGGGCCGGAGACTCTGCGTCAGTGGGGGAGCCCATGGGCGGAGTTTATCCCGCACCATTTTGTAGGGGCGTCCCCACGGGTCCCTGTTCAGAGTCTCCAGCGACTCCTCGCGGGCCAGGGCCCTGGCCCGCAGGATCTCCGCTTGGAGGGCGGTCTACGCCGCTCTGTACCCCTCGTACAGCTCCGCCTGAATGGCTTCCGTATTCGGAGGGCGAATACGTAGCCTGCGGTGCCTGGTGTACAGGTGTCGCGCAGCCACGCACGCCTTGCGCAAAGCCGTCAGCTCCGGCGACCACCAGCACACCTGGCGCCAAGCACGTCCGGGCTGGACCCGGGGCATTGCCACGTCACATATTTCGGACATGACCTCCCGGAACCACTCCGCCTCGTCGTTGATGTCAGCAGGCCTGTCCGGTGGTGACACCCAGGCCTGCACGATCGAGGCTTCCAGGAGGAGCTCCCGGTCCAGCTGCTTCAGCGCCCACCGCGGACCACTCGGGGCCTGTCGGACCGGCGCACTCGAGGTCTGGGCGGAGACGTCGAACCGGATGTACCGATGGTCGGAATAGGTCTCCACCCCCTCCATGACGTGCCAGTCAATGACGTGCGGCGACAGAGCGGGGCTGGCGAACGAAATGTCCACCACTGACTCACCCCGCATACGCACACACGTTGGGACAGAACCCCGGTTTAGGACGACCAGGCCTGTCTCCAGAGCCCAGTCTTCCACCATCCTGCCCCGCGTGTCCGTGAGCCGGGAACCCCAAGCCAAGTTCTTGGCATTGAAGTCCCCGAGGACGAGCACAGGGAGGGAACGAAACCCGACGACGACGACTCTCAACTCCGCTAGGGAGTTGTGGAACTCGGCGAGAGTTCGGTTCGGAGATAAGTACACCCCTACCACGACTATCTCCCCGAACCGTGCTGCCACGCAACCCCGTCCCCTCTTGACGGCCTCGAGGGACAGGGTACCGGCGGCGGCCGACGAAATTAGGGCCACTGAGCCGCTCAGGTCCTCCACCCAGTCATCCCTGGGCGGGACAAAGTACGGCTCAGCGACCACGGCGATGTTAATCGACCACTGCGCCATGCTCTGAAGCAACAGATCCTGAGCAGAGGCGCAATGGTTGATGTTCGCCTGGAGGAGGCGTAATGGGGCCATTACTGACACTCCATATCAGCCCCCTCTCGGGCCGCGTCGACGGTGGAGGCGGCAGCGGCAGTGTCGGCGGACGCGGCATTGACGGCGGTGGCAGTGGGCTTGCCCCTGCCCCTGGCTTTGGCGGGTGGTGCGCAGGCCTTACTCCCCACCCGGTGATCGGCCGGCTTGCCAGCTGCCGCACATATAAAGCAGTGCGGCGTGGCAATGCACGAGCCAGCCTTGTGTCCGGGTTGACCACAGCGGAAGCAGTGACCGCTGCGGTCCACCTCCGAGGTGCATTGCACGCCCACGTGGTTGCCCACCTGGCAGCGGAAGCACCGCAGAGGTCTGGGCTCCAGCAGTTTCACCTGCGCAGACACCCAGCCCACCAGGAGCCTTCGGCCCTCCCCAGCTATTTTTTGTGCCGTCGTCACGGGGCAGCTCACCGTAACGGATCGCATCCCCGTGAAGTCAGGACGGATGGTGCCTTTTTTTTTTTTTTTTTTGTTCCCGGGGTGGAAAATCCTCATGGATGTCCTCCGCCCTGGGGCGGGCGGAGGGGTCTGTCAGACTCTTACTGACTAAAAACCACCCCGGTGTTCCATCTCACACCTACGCCGGGGTCGCGGGAACACATAATTCGTCCGCATCCCCGGCTGGTGCCGGCCCGCTTGCGCGGGCCCCGTCTCGGGCGGGGGGAGTGAGGTGTACTTCCCCCGCAACGTCTGTGAGCGGCGCGCACGGAACACTATGCGCGCCGCCTACTCGGGTCCTGATGTTGGGGGGCGACGGATGCCCCGAATCCGTCGCCCCTGAACCCATTTAGGGGGGCTGGAAGAGGGCGTTGTCCGCCCTCCGCCTGCGCCCGGTGCGCCTGCTGCGGATCGGGAGAGTGGACGAGATCTCTCTCTCCCTTTCCGCAGCCTCCTTCTGCGAGATGACTGTTTCGCAGAAGGAAACCACCGCGTCCCAGGACTCGGCGCTGCCGACCATCGAACTCACTACGGTCGGCAGCGACAGGTCACTGCCTACTTCTGAGATGAGGGCACGGCGCGGCTCCTCCCAAGCGGCACACTCTGCCAGCGTATGCCACGCCGTGTCCTCCCGACAGTCGACGCAGTGGTGACACCGAGCGTCCGGCTCCCTGTTTATGCGACACAGGTACTTCCCGAAGCAACCATGCCCCGAGAGCACCTGCGTCGCCCGAAACGACAGGGAGCCGTGCCTCCTTCCGAGCCAGAGGTCGAGCACTGGCCGGACCGCCTCGATGGTGACGAGGCCGGCGGTAGGGCGTGAAAGCCTGTCCCGCCATTCCGCCACCAGGACCTCGCGAAGCTGCGACCGACGCTGCTCCATATGGCGCTGCATCGGCCGCTCGCCCCGCGCCCTCGCTTCCTCGCGCCACCGATAAAGTGACGCGAGCACCTTCGCGTCTAGGTCCCATGGCGGGGATCCGGCCAGTGCACAAGCCGCCTCGTAGGAGAAGGACGGATGGTGCCTGCCCTAACTTGCTCGGCAGAGCACCCACCAGTCCTAACGACGGCAGCCACCACCTCTTCTTCCGTCACGGAGTCGTCCAGGCCCAGAATGCGCATGTCAGCGCACTTCGTTGGCCTGGACACTCGAGCCTCGTCTGCATTCAGGCACTCCTTCAGCTTTGCAGCCAAAGCGTCCACCGTCGGTCCGCTGGCCGCACCGGGAACCTCCAGCATCCGGGCCCCAGTTGCAGTGACCCTTAGCCGGAGGCCATTGGTTACACCGAGCTCCCCGAGGTTAACCGCCGCCTTCGCCTTGGCGAGCACCTCGCGATAGGTCGTGCCCTTCTTCTCCGCTTCCGGCTGTAGTGTGATCACTACAGCTGCGGACTTTGGGGCACGGAGCCTAGCCGCGACACTTCTCTCCTTGCGCCGCTGCCGCCTGTGTTTCCTCCTGGCCGCCCTTGCTGCCTTACTCTTTTTCCCCTTCTGCCCGACTACTTCCCACTCGGCGTCGGCCGGAGGGGATTTTGAAGGCGGGGGCGGCCGTCTCGCCGCCGGGGCTGAGTTCTTCGCCATCTGAGGAGCCACCCCACCCTTCTTGGATTGGGGCGGCGGCGCCTTCGCCAGGGGCGGGCCCGCCACGGCCCCACTTTTGGTGTGCCCCGAGGGCCCTGGTTTGGCCGCGGTGGCAGCATACGAGGCCGCCTTTCGCTGGGCTAAGGCCGGCTGACTCGCCGCTAGCGGGGGGCGCAGGACAATGGCTTCCAGAGCGGAAAACCGACTCTGAAAGGAAGCCAGCTCCTGCCGCACCAGGGTCAGAACCCGGTCCTCGGCAGACACGGGCTGGCCCTGCCCATGCGCCCTTCTTTGTGGCAACTCCCGATGGTCGGCTCCTTAGCCAGGTCTGCCCGGAGCTCCTCGTTCTCCTTTCGGAGAAGCTCCATGGCGGTAGTCAGGCGGGCGACCTCCGCCCGCATCTCAGAGATACCGTCCTGTGGAGGCCCGAAATGAATTGCCTCCGCTGCCTCCACAATGGAAGCCGTGGCTGCGGATATGGCCTTGTCTTTAGAGGACTGAACCCTCTTCAAGGCCACACCCTTGATCGCGGCAACCACGACCTCCGCAAACCTAGCCGATTTCTCTGATTTGGAGCCGCCAGCAGCATCCGGCTCACCACCTGACGACTCTGAACGAGCCGCACTGCGGCTGGCCACTTCAGAACGGCGACCCTTCGCAGCGAGCCTCCTGACTTGCTGGGCTGGCTCTGCTGGACTTGCTCTGCCTGGCTCTCTGTCCCCCTGAGTGGCACACTCCGCCTCTTCCTCGGACCCCACCCCGCCGACCGATTTTTCGGGCCGAGGCCAACCCGCCATCCGAGAGTGACCCCTGGCCATCCCTCGGTTTGGGCCGCTTCAGGAAGAACCTTTTGTCCTTCCCAGCGGCCCCCACCACTTCGCGCTCCGGGCTCTTAAAGGAGCCCTCCGCGCCAGATGCAGCGTCGGACTCCGACCGCGCATCACTCCCCTCCTTCTCGCGACTCTTCCTCTCCTCGTCCTCGGATGACCGAGAGCGCGATGAGCCTCCTTGGCTCGGCAGACATTTGTTGCCCCCCCCAGAATACGATTGGGACTTTAAATAACCCTGCCTCTTAAACTAGGATCACCTGTATTTTAAGAGGCAGTGTTCGGCCGAGCAGTTCCTTAAACATAATTTAAAACAATAGGTGAATGGTACTGAGGTAATCAAGATTTTGTTAAACTTACATAGATTTGATGTGTGGAGTGTGGGTGTGAAGTATGTAGGTGTGCATGTGATAAGGGGTGCGTACAGTGTGTGTGTGTGTGGGGGGGGGTGTGTGTGCGTGTGTGTGTCTGATAGATGAAGTGTAGTGTGAGTACGAGTTTATGGTTGGGGAATATAGGCGTGTGTGTCCTTTTATTGTAAATGTGTGTTAGACAGTGAATACTTGTGTTATTAAGTGATGTATGTGAGTAAAGACTCTGTGTAGGCATAGTCCTTTTGCAATAGCCACTCTGTTAGTGTGGGTTTAAGTTTGTGTTCGTTTAAATTTATTATATTTATTTGTGAGTTAATGTTTTGGTATATGTGTGTACTTAGTGTGTAGAATTGATGTGTTGCGAAGGTCGTATTGTCCTGGGTTCTTGGAAGGAGATTTACTCGCTTATTTGGATTTGGCGGAGGCAGATCGACATGTATTCTAAGAAGTGATCTGAGCACATAGAGTTGTCGTACAGTCAGAACTTTACAGTCAGAGTACAATTCTGTGGTCGGGTACCTGTAAGGTTTTTTAGTCATGACTTTGAGAATGGCTCTTTGTGCTCTTTCCACTCTCAAAACACTAGTTTTGGTTGCACCACCCCACGCAGTTATGCAGTAACCAAGAACTGACTGACCCAGAGCATAATAAACCATCTTCAGTGTGTCAAGATTAGCCGATTCTCTAAGGGACTTAAAGATGTGGATAACACGCATTGTTCTCGTAATAACGGCCTCAATATTTGTCCCATCTTAGGCCGCTATCAATCTGCACTCCAAGGTACCTTGCACTGTCAGCTCTGGTGAGTGCTGGACAGACACAGGGTTCATTTAAATTGGATCATGAGTGAGCAATTACAGAGAAGTATGAGAAGGTGCAGTGTTACGTCGGATTGCGAAAGGTACGTATGTAGTTTTGTTTAAGTTGAGTGTCAGGAGGTTTAAACTAAGCCATTTCATTATTTTGCTCAAGGCATCTTCTGCGGTAGCTTTGACCATATCCCATGTAGGTCCGTAAACGAATATCGCGGTATCATCAGCATACGCATAAATGTTACAGTTGGTAAGGCACATCCTGCACAGGTCGTTTACATAGATTTGGAAAAGTGTAGGTCCAAGTATGCTTCCCTGAGGGATGCCATGGGTTACTGGTTCCTTGTCACTGTAGTGTGAGTCAATTTTGACCACTTGTGTTAGATTTTTGAGGTAACTTTTGAATATCTCAAGTGGTATGCCTCGCATACCGACGAGATCCAGTTTAGCAATAAGTTTAGGAACAGAAACGGTGTCAAATGCTTTGGCAAGATCAAGTTAGATAGCCAGACATTTTGATTTGCCATCTAACCTTCTACTAGTAGCAACCTGTTGCGTCAGATCCAATACGGCATCTTCTGTCGACACTCCTTGCCGAAATCCGTACTGATTGTCTGCAATTATTTTACGTTTGTCCAGAAAGCTCTTCAGACGTTTGTTTAAAATCTTTTCAAAAATTTTAGAAAGGGCTGGCAGGACTTTTATTGGTCTGTAATTATTGACACTGCTTTTGGTCCCCCCCTTGTGAATAGGGTGAATTATTGCCTTTTTGAGAGAATCCGGAAATTCACCTGTTTGGAAGCAACGGTTGCAGATGTAAGTTTGTAGTGGGACCAGTACATGACGGATCCTTTTAAGCAGTATAGATGATATTTCGTCCCATCCTACAGCACAATAATCTCGCAACTGAAGTATGATAGACTCTACCTCTGCTTCGTCAACCTCCAGCATTACAAGCGAGTCAGCTGGGGAAATTTGAGTGTTCTCGCCTTCTCCGTTATTGATCGGTAAGTACGTTCTGTAACTCCCAATTGTTGTGGGCTGTACGGTGTCGCCACTTGGCATTCGATACCCTGTGAGTCAAGGTAATCAGAAAAACTCCTTGTTAACAAACTCTCAGTCCTAATCGTCTTGATCTTATTTCCCGATTGATTTTCGACAAAGGTTTGAAAGAGACGAAACTTGTCTTTCACCTCTGTCTGCAGAAATTAAATAAGCAAATACCTTTCTTGTATAATCGTCCACTATGGTTAAATGTACTTATTCCTTTGAAAGGAGGTTGAAGACATATGTTCACAGAGGTCCAAGTGAACCAATTCCAAGACTGAGGTAGCCCTATTAAATGCTACCTTCTTAAAAGGTTTTCTTGCTTGTTTAACTTCTACACAAGCAATGCAATTATTTTTATCAACTACTTTGAACTCTACGCCTACCTCGTGATTCTTCAGTTGGTTCATGCCTATGCGACACAAGTATCCTAACCTCTTATGCCAAAGTTGGTAACTATTCTGAAAACCAGACACCTACACATCCTGCGTCAAATAATTTTAATCGTTTTCGGAAACATTCACAGTACAATCAAGTACATACAGTCCACCACAGGGCGAGGCATGAAGAACGGAATCACCTGTACCACAAAAAGTATTATTTTTATAGAAATTACAACCACTTTTTCAAAAAGACATATAAAACCCTTATCAACAGCCTTTTGTACAGATAATAAATTGGCTTTTAAATCAGGAACAAAAGCAACTTCACTGATACTGTTGACAACGTTCTCTGGTGTATTAATTGAGATATTTCCAATTCCACAACACTTAATTGGTTGTCCGTTAGCGACGGTAACGCTACCTTTATCACGTTTTAAAGTCATATGTCTTGTGCATCCCGAATCTACATACCAAAGATCCTTGTTAGACCCGCCAGATGTATTGAGAGCAGTAAATGTGGAGTTATTTCCTTCTACCGCCTTTGCTTCCTCCTTCTTGCTCCTCAGTGGACAGTCTGGTCTTTTATGTCCGGGAACTTTACAGCCGTAGAATACAACTTAATCTGTACAATCTTCGCTCTAACGTTAATCTTCGTCCCAATCCGTTCGGTGGTGGAGGCCATTTTGGGCCACTTGCGCGCAATGGTGACGCCCCTTTTCCGTGTTTTGGCGGGAAAATGGCGCGTGTGATTAAAACGACGATAACTCCTAAGTTATACACGGGAGCTGTATAAAAGTTACGTCGTTGTAATCGTTATTAAATAAGCTAACGTATTATGTATAGATTAGCCCAGTTTTGCTTAGTAATTTATTAGTAATTCTCATTTGAAATCTGTGTGAGGGAATATTTCCCAGTTTCTTGTGTAAGGGTCATTGTAATTAAAAAAATAAACCGTTATTTCATAAAGTTTTAAGGCTAAGTGGCTTGGGTTGTTATCTTACATTAATAAATAGTCCACATACTTATCGCAGACAGAGTCTCAGCCGTTAGAAATGTTTAGATTAACAGTATCGACTAACCAAAACAAACACTTGAAACCAAGCGCAAAAAACATCTACTCAAACTTTGCATCATAGTTTAAATTGTGTTGTATTTATTTTAAATGTAAATTGATATTCTACATTTTGAAGATATTTACAAATAGATAAACACAATAAAAAGGCATGCTGCCTTACAAAAACATTGCAGAAATCAACAACCAAAATTAACAATTTCACAACAAAAATGCACAAGTACCTCAACAAGAATGACAAAAAATGACAAAAAAAGGATAGGAAATTAAGATACAGCAAATATTGTCAGATTTGAACTCGAAGTTAAGAAAGTACATAAGAATGTTTTATGTACATGGACACATTAATATTATGTTTTTTATTTATATATTAAAAATGCGACCGCCCCCGCCATCCACCCCGCGCCCGCGCCCGCGTTCCGTGCCCCTGGAGATGGAGCTTGGGCCGGCGACAACCATGTCACCGTCGACCGACCCAGCAGCAGCAGCAGCAGCAGCGCAACGTCCACCTCGCACGCGCACAGCCCCACCGCGTCGCGGTCCGCGCGTGCGAGGACGTCTTGGTTCACTAAAACAAGCAAAAAAAAAACACATGCAACCCAAACAATCATGCAAACAAGTTTTAAAACACTAGGAACAAAGAAAATAACCTATAAAACCTCTATTTCTATTTTTATTTTAAAAATAACCTATAAAACCTCTATTTCCAAAAAAAAAACATAATTTTATGTTCATAACTTCCCCTTTTTAAAGTCGGTTAAACATAAAGCGTATCCACAGTAATTTCAAATCCGGGCTATTACACAACAAAATGGCGCTAATACCTAAAACCGCACGTGGTGGAACCAGACTGATCTATAGTCGTATTTTTAATTAGACGAAGTCAACTGACGTTTACTGTGTTGTCAGTTTTTGATGAAATAAAAATAGTGTTGTGACAAAGTGAATGATTGAAAAAACTCCTGAATGAATGAAATTGCCACGATTGTCTAGTAAATAGTTAGTGTGCCGAACTGCCGATATCGGGTACGGGGTTCGAATTTTAGTCGTGCTTTGTACATACCAACGAGGTTTCGACGACTATGTTCCTATAGTATCTACCTATACTGAATACCGAGTGTTTTAAAAATTAAGGAAAATATTGCGAGAAAACTTGTAAGACTGTCCTATTTTCAATACATCATGTAGTTGAAACTATATCAGTTGAAATAAATGCATGTTATCGATAGTATGATACATATACGACGTACGAATGAATAAGAGATTCATCAAAATATAAGAATTATAATAATAACACGAGGAAAAAGTAACCGGCCGCGGCAAAATGGCGGCAAAATGGCGCCAAAATGCTAACGGTGTTTCCGGAAATAACAAATTGTGACCAAATTCTTTAACTAATTCTCAACCTAATCACTAAAAACTGTTAAGCACTTACCTGTTCATCTTCAGAAAATATATTCACACTGAAATATTCCGAATCACGGTAAATAATTGAAGTTGTTGCTAGGAAACAAAATGAACGAGCATGCTAGAACAATCGCTGACAACCGCCGGCGGTACATTCCAGCGAAGCGTACGGGCGAATCAATAGCATGAATGTTTCATTTAGTACACTCTGTGCAAGTTTGAATGCTTAAAATATAGAATTATACTAAATATTAACGTCAAAGCAGACTGCGTCTCAACCAGACTACTCTAGTCTGCCTCCACCATTGACTGTTTTTTTATGCAGACTAGAGTAGTCTTGTCCACCACGCAGCTTTATCCTCAAAAGCTCGCTGCAAATATTTTCACGGTTCGGCTGCATTTTTCGCACATCTAACGTGAGTAATAGCTGCACCGTCTACTGTTAAGCATATTTTTGCTAGGGCTTTTGCATCGTTAGTACCTTGATCGAGCCGGGGGTGGTATCATCTCTAGGAAACAGTAAGTGGTTATCCACTTACTGTTTCCCATAAGTCCTCGTGTAAAAGGTAATTACGCATCTTGAACTTCCAAGTAGGATATCCATCTTTATTCCTCAGGCAAAAAGATGGTATTGACGAAGACAAACTCGACTTACTAACACTTGACCCTTCTCCAGATTCACGTGACATTTCAGAGAAAAAAAAATAGTTTTCAATCAGCCACACAAAAAAAAACACTAAAATGTATCACAATAACTTTACATGAACCTATTAGAGCTTCGTGCTGATAACGTGTTGAAATTATTTGGGTCGAAGATGTTAAGCTTATTGTAAATTAGTAAAAAGAGATGATACTGACACAAGTGTTTATATTGAAGTGAAGTAACTAAGTTAGTAAACAACTCTAAACAAGGAATAAAAGAATATGTCAAATGGATTATTCCTAAAGAAGAAAAATAAAAAGAGTCTACACAACAAGAAATTAACATAAAGACTGTATCTACAACAGATATAAACAAAAAGGTTTTGCCTTGCATACACCAGATATCCCAATGTTCACGATGTTGGAGGTTAGGCCATATGCGGAAAATGTGCCCCTCGAAAAACGTGGTTTGCCCAAAGTGTGGTGGACATCATGAGAATCGCGACACTTTGTTTACCTGTGTCAACTGCAATGGTAACCACATATCTCTAAGTAGGACGTGTCTATTGTATGAGAAGAAAAGAAGGCTAAGGGAGATTATGGCTGAGTTTGGTTGCACATACAGAAAATCCCTAGAATGTTATGTTCCTCCCGAAAATTCGGATCCCCCCGATGTTATCAGAAAATCGTTTATCTTCTACGCCTCTTGCAAGCGACCCTTCACAAGTTAGTAAAACTAATTCGGAAGCTTTCTTTCAACACACCTATGCCGAAATTGTCTACACTAAGGCCACTGTACACAAAGTGCAGACTCCTAATTCGATTAGGAATGACCGTCCTAAACCCAAAGCGCAGTCTCCAAAAAATATAAAAATAACTCACCAAAAGAAGACTGGATGTTTTGGAATTCAGATGCAGAAGATAAAGACTTTCACCAATCACCTGATGATGGACAGGGTAACGTTGAATGCCCTTTCAATGAGTTGTGGTCCCGAATAAAGGAAGTTATTTACTTCAAAAAGACTAGCTTCATTTTTAAGATAAGGTGTGTATTCCAATTGTGCCTAGAATGGTTAACATTTCAGTGAGTTTTGCCTCTGATGAAAGCATTGTTTAACTTTTTCATTCCCTGTGATGGCTAACAAAGCAATTCAATTAAATATCTTTCAGTGGAAGACAGGATAAGTGCATATTGCTGCCCTTAGTGAGTCGTGGCTCGAACCAGAAAATAATTTTAAAGTTAGTGGATATGATGTTTATAGCGCGGACCGGGATGACTCATACGGCGGTGTTGCTATCATAGTATTCAAATCTGTTAAATCGCAGAAGAGGCGCGTCCAGGTGAATTATAACGGTATCGAGGTAGTGTGCGTTTAGTTATTTAATTGTGAACCGTTCGTAAATATTGTACCTGTCTATTGTCCAACTAGAATCGTTACCACTCAGCAGGATTGGGATAATCTGTTATCATTATGGCCCTCCAAAACAGTAATTTTAGGTGATTTTAACGCCCATCACGCCAGTTGGTCTTATAAAACTGACCACAGAGGCAGTCTTATTCACGATTCGCTTATAGACAACAACTTTTTTCTTTGAACGATGGGACACATACGCGAGTTCATTTGGTTGACAACAACTTGCAACAGACTTCCCCAGACATATCACTGGTTTCTACAGGTATTGCGATTAACATTAATTGGAGCGTTATAAATGAAAGTCTTTGCAGTGAAAATGTAATGATTAAAATCTTAAATTTGTGTATGTCATACCTCCCTTCAGCTATACAGCAGACTGGACTTCATATAAAAAATCTGCCGAATGACCTTCAAAAAGCTTATGATTTATTTTTGGATATTTTGAATGACGCTGCTAACAAATTCATCCCGATGTTTAAATATATATTAATTAACTGGGATAACAAGACAAACATGGCGCACAACTCAAGGCGCGGGATCGTAAGAACCGGTTTTATAGGTGCTACACGAGTTTTAGCGAGAAGAGGGAATGTTTTAACGATATCATTATTATCGGAAAGCCCGGAAGCATCGGAAAACCCGTGAATTTGAATCACATTCACCACTTCAAAAACGAAACGTGGAATTTGAAAATTTGATAATAAAGGTAACTCGTTAGGAAAATTAGACCAAGCATTTATAATATTTATAGGAGGTGACTCATCCCAGTCGACCCCTGAAATCCATAACAACTGAATGAGATGTTTCGCATAAATAGTTACAGGAGATAACCATCCCATGGTCATACAGTTTGGCTATTTGTGAGAGGATGGACCGTTTTGTAATTTTATCAGTAGTTGATTGAACACTAAAAGTATCAGATTTAGGATTCTAATGAAGTCCTAAAACCTTTATTTGTTTGTCATTTTCCATCAGAGCGAAATAAACGTTACTAGGCCGCTCGCCCTGAACCTGACTTTTGTAAAGCAGCGAGGAATTTTATCAGTAGTTGCTTGAACACTAAAAGTGAAAATTTCAGATTTAAGATTCTACTGATGATTTTGAGCCGCCAGCAGCGTACGCAGTAAATTCTCGTCACAACGTGACGTCATCGCTCCATTCTCCATATTTTCTTCAGCTCGAGTGTATCCCAATTCTGATGTCGTATCATAGTTATCCGAGATGTGAAACATCGGGTCTTCTTCACTATCCGACATAGTTTCAGTAAATATATAAATGTTTATTTTCAATAACTTACACTTTAGTTATATTTTTAACTTTTTTTTAATGTCCTTTTAAGCAAAATAACAGCTTGTGTTAGTACATTCCTCTCTTCCACTAGTTACAAAATTTATTGCGTTTGGGTTATTGGAAAGTTAATACAAATTAAAAGAAGAAACCCTCCATTTCAAAGGAGGAGTCTAAGCTTAACAAAAACAAAAAGCAAAATTAAAAGGGGGTGATTCGCGCGTGCGTGTGCACACGTGTGTGAGTGTGAGCTTGTTTTTGTGTTCGGGTGAGAGTATACGTATATGCGTGTGTGTGTGTGTAAGGGGCTATGATGTGCGTGTGGGTGGGCGTGTGTGAGTAAGGGGAGAGGATTGGTGTGAGAGGGGGGTGAGATGTTGAGAAAGAAGGATGGCGAGGTTGGACCCGTGTAATTGAAAAATTAACGGAGAACCGTTCACGGCAAGTTTATATTAATTATAATAACAAGTCTATAGGAGTTCTATTTAAAAATATTAAGGTACTAGGTGATGGGAATTAAAAGTTATTAATGATTTTAATTTAATTAAAAATGAGTTATCGTGCAATTTCCGAACGGAACGTTTTTCGCGAATAACATTGATACATTCCAATCTAAACTAACGATTTACCTTCTTACACCTACATACGTTTTCGCTTGGCGGTTTTCCTTCTTCTATACTTACTTCTCGATAAATAAACTGAAAAATATAAAACGAAACATGAAAAGTACCAACAATGTAAACATACCGTACAGAAACCCCTAGTTAAATGAAAGGACGGACAGGAGGATGATGCTGTCAAAACTGCTATATCTGATACCTGCTTCTTTCAGCTTGGTTTAATCCGATCATCGTAATTAGAGTAAATAGGGTTCCCTAATCCCTGCAGACGTATGTTAGCAGTTTTATAAATCATCAATTAGACGGCAACGTATATGTGTCTAAGTATACGAGTTTGAATTAAGACGAAAATCAGCATTAAGTATAGTTATCACCGAAAATACTCGTACCAGCGATGCAACTCTTCCACTAAATTATGTAAAGAAAACCTTGTACTTCATATATACCAGGTTTATCTGGCTAAACAGATGTAAAAGGAACCTATCGTACCTACCTACTGATAGAGATTTTAATTCAGATTCAGGATTTTTTATTGGCCAGGAGAAGACACCCTGATGTCCTTAAAAAGTCAGGTGACGAGTACTACAGCGCGCGTTTATAACTCGGATGTTTATACGTGGACGAAGCAAAAACAGTTGGTATGTAAGATTCGAAGCAGGTGATACCTTCCCCCACGGCATATACAAACATCAACAGAATCTAGGGATACCTTAATCCTAAATTATTTACGAATCTATAGTTTAAAATCTGTTTAGTTTCTATAAAAGTTTATATACAGATTGAAACCTCATTTATTATATTCTCTAAATTAAGAAATGGAAATAAAAAAACAAAGTAAACAAAAAATTACGGCGGCAAAATTGTAAGTAATTCGATACGCTAAGAAAAGTTAAAATTGTTTTATTAATATCAATTTATGAAAAGGGATTAGATTGATTTTCTTTTTTAATTAAAGGTTTAAGAGTCATGTCACGTCGTCATTTGAGTCGAGAAGAAATGTTACGAGCCGTGGGCATGTTTCAAAATGGTGCCATTCAACGCATCGTTGCTGAGGCTCCATACACCAGCCACAACGTGTGGTCACGTTATCGCAGTTCTGGGGATGTGACTGAACGGCACACTGGTAGATATCGTGTTACTACGCAGAGACAGGATCGATATCTCCAAATGACCGCCAAAAGACAACCCAATATCACAGCGATGCAACTAGTACAAAGGCTCCAGGAGGACCTTCAGCTGCTGGTAAGCGACCAAACCGTGCGAAGGAGGTTGCATGAAGTTGGTCTTCATGCTCGAAGACAGCTCCGTGTTCCAGCATTGCGACGTGGCAATCGCAGTCGGCGGCTTTCGTGGGCTCGGGAGCATTTACCATGGAGTGACGAACAATGGTCTTTGGTGCTGTTCACCGATGAGTCCCGGTTTGGGTTTCATCCGGATTCACGAAGAACACACGTTTGGAGATCTCCAGGTAGAGTAAGCCGTCTACGGCACCCTCAGGAGGTCCACTCATACCAAGGCGGGACAATAATGGTGTGGGCAGGAATTCGTTTTGGCGGACGAACCCAGCTCGTTTGGATCCAAGGCAACATGACTGCACAAAAATACCATGAGGAGGTAGTAGAGCCTGTTATTGTCCCACACAGAATCCAAATGGGCCAGGAATTTCTACTCATGCACGATAATGCTCCTTCCCATACGGCGCGTCTCGTGTCGGCCGCTCTCCGAGACCACAATATTCAAGTTTTGGATTAGCCTGCACAGTCGCCCGACTTAAATCCTATCGAGCATGCCTGGGACCTGTTACAACGAAAAGCTTTGAGAGATTTCCCGCCAAATTTGACGACGGAACAACAACTTTACGAACACTTGCAAAGAACATGGGACCTCTTAACGCAGCAAGACATTGACAATTTAATTTTAAGTATGAACAATCGATGTCGATGTACTAATTAATATAAGAGGTGGCAACACTGATTATTAATAATTAGATTTCATAAGACTTTTTCAATTTTAATTAAAATTAATAGTTTTATAAGAAGAAAAGAAGTTTTGTATCATACTAATTTTCTACGGCGATTTTAAAAATATATATTTTTATTTAAAACAAAAGAATCACGAAATAGTTTTTTTTTTATTCTTAAAGACCTTAAAATAACCTATCATTCTTCCATTAACTATATCAGAAAATTCTTCATAGATTAATAGATATTTGACTAAATATAAAATATCCCTAGATTTTGTTGATGTGTGTATGTGTGAGTTAAAGTAAATATGTGTAAATAAGCCATACTGCTACTTAATCAAATACAATAAGTTCATGCCCAAACTACTTTTCGATTATTTAGGTTATAATCTTCTATCTTTCATATATTTTGTCTCCCAACGTAGAGAGTAGTTATATTCTTTGCTCCCAAGTTTAACCTACTTATCATTTGCTTTTTTGTCAGTCTTATGTCGTTCTTTAACTATTCATAATGTAGTTAAACTCCTTGGGTAGATAACAATATTATTTAATTCCTCCAATCGAACAATCTAATAAAATAATAAGTTACAATTAACTAGCTATTATAATAAAACACTAGCACTTCGCCCACGACCTCGAACATTCGGACAAAAAAAAAAGTTGCCTATTATAATTAGACATAATTTCGGCTTCTAATGGTAAAACAAATTTTCAAATCGGTCCAGTAGTTTCGGAGCACATTCAATACAAACAAACAATCAAATCTTTCGTCTTTATTATATGAGTATAGATAATAAAGTTAAAGTTCGTGAGCACATTCGTAAGAAGCTGGCAGTATCATCTTAAGGGTAATGTTTTCTCATTGGTTGTTTTATTTGTTTTAGTATAATTATAGATTTATGTATAATTATTTGTGCTTATATTTATATATAATTAGGTATATATGTATATCTATGTCTTAGATTAAATATTTATTCCTTGGTTTTTTATTATTTGCACCTACCACTGCTTGTCTCTGCATCACCCAAATGTTGACTGGTAGAAAATGCCTATGGCATTAAGTCCGCCGCTGTACAAAATGTGCGTGAAGTATAAATAAATAAATAAATAAATAAATAAAACTCACATAAATTACTGTAGGGTAATTATATTGATGACCACACGTAATCCGTCCGCATTCGATGCTATCCCCGAGCAAATAGGCCGAGTACAGCCCCGTGTTCTCAATCGTCATCTCAGAACTGTCATTCGTTCCGTACAAATGTTGCCAGTATAATAAATAATATATCCCAACGGTCGACTAAGACAATTTAACTATTTATTATATTATTTCAAAACCTAACCCTCGAACATCCTGACGTCGTGCATGTCCTCATGCACGCAAGCGAAAGGTGACAGCATCGAATCCGGCTCACAATTATATACACGGTATTTCTAAAACCTATATATTGTTTACGAACCATCCCAGAATATAAAATTAAATTCAAATGAGAGAAAAAAAAACAATAATCATAAAATGGTAGTGAACCCTCCTTCTCACAAGCAATAAATACATAAATATAATATCTAAGTTATTCATAGATCACGGTGGTTGTGAACCTCCCTTTTCACCAACCAACCAATATTTTTATGCTAATTATAATAGATTATTTTTTTAAATTTCAAAGTTAGTATCTAAGTGCCTAAATATTACTATTTTGGGGGGTTGTAAACTAAAATAGTAAAATTGAAATTCAGTCAGGAACTCAATATTGCTTTTTTATATTGTTCCGAGACTAGCGTGAGGCGGAAAATAGGGTCAAATAATAAGATGACGCCGCCGTGCTTGTGCGTTATGCACTGTCATTATCACATATATTTTTTTACTTCCTGTGTAATTATTTTAATATTTAGAAATGCGGCACGTAAGCGCACTAAGAACATTAGGACAATGCCATACCAACGTCCAATAACTACTTATTGGACGTTGGTATGGCATTGTACGTACAAACATTATATTGAGATACCTACTTTACTCGTCGTTGGCAATATTAAAAGAATATTCATCAAATCATCATCATCATCATCAATACTATTACCTACAAATCTCAACAGTCCAACTGACAGTCTCGTAAGTGCTCACTTCACCTCGATAACTACAGAAAATTATGTGAATCGGGTGGACTGAACACGTCACGCCATAGACCACTATATATACTAGAGATAGACTAGCAACTCATGCATTTTTAACGAGCACCATCTAGTTACCAGGACATGCACTATTCAACTGTCAATATATACCTACGTATACCTATAGGCTAGAGCTTGAATGTACCAAGTGGAATAATGTAGAATGGTTGAAAATTCTGTTGTAGTATAACTAAACTTAAAAGTTAGTTTTGATATATATTTTATCAGGTTTAGTTTTACTATAACAGACTTTTCAACGATTCCACATTATACCACTTCGATAATACACTAAACTTGTTATTCGAGGTAGTAAAACGAAAACCAATTTTGGATGTTCATATGTTTAATGGGTAAAACAAAACATTACATATCTTATTTTTAAACTAAACATTTACTGCAGTGACAGTTTGCCTTAGTCGTTTCCGACCTCTATTGGTTTTATAATGGTCATGTGCGGTTTTTATTTTTAATTTGTCATCCTTATCATACTCTAAAGCCTTGCCAGTGAGGAGGTGGCTAACTTCTTTGCACCAAATATGTATAAAATTCTACGCTTTTACAAATTAAATAATCAATGAATCGATCTTTATGTGTCTCGCACGAAACAAATTTTACGTCCATATTAATTGTGACCACCAATTTTATATATTCCGCTATATAATTTTTTAAAGGTGATGATTTTAAAACGCTAAACGTTATATTTTCTACTTGTGCAAAGAAGTCAAACAAACACCTTGTAGGATAGCACAGCCATCTTTTGCTTTCGTATTCTTTTATTTTTATAAATCGATGGAAATCTTCTGTATAATCAGTTTCCATGGATTTGAGGCATGTTTGACATTTTTTGTATACTTTGCTTTTGGCTTGGCGTGCTAACCACCCACTGCAATAACCTATTGCTGCGCATTTCTCTACATTATTTTTATCGCTTGTGTTTATCATTGATGTCGTGTCAATGAGCTCTAAGGTCATGTGCTCATAGTCCACGAAATTGATGTCCTCATTGCTAATTTGCACGTCCTCTTCATGTAAAATTTTTTTTAAAGAGTCTAAACAAAAGTCATTATCAGCCTCGTAATTTGCACCTACAGAGTGTTTTGAAGTTAAATTGTTTAATAACAATGTCTTATACGAGGCTTCAAAGGACGAGCAATTTGGCATGATATTCGCATATCCATGGGCTCTTATGGCTCCAAAAATTTTTCGAGGGCATCTCGATTTAATCTGCGCAGCAATATGGCTTTCATACCTTTTTCATGAAGGAATCTGACCAATTTTCTAATATTATCAACGGTTCTTACCCAGCCCATCAATGATGGGACATTTCTTGACGAATCAAATTTCATTGATTTTAAGACCGGTAAACTAGCACTCCAGAGCTCATGATGAGCCGAATAAGCTTTGACAGCAGATTTCAACGGTTTTCCTGGCATAACTTCGTAACTCCCACAATTCAAACTATCGAATAGTTTGTCGAAGAATAATATAATATCTGCAGTTTCAGTGCATTCTTCTGGCATTGCTCCCATCTCTGAAAATTAAGAAACAATTCCATTTATGGTCATTATTATTACATATGACTGAATGTTCACAGCCGTTATTAAATTACAGAAAAAAAAAAAAAAAAAAGTGGCTTCCATTTTTATACTGGAAATCTGAAAAGTCATCTAATGAGAAATTCACAAAATGACAACGCCAGATCCTGCCCCAGCTATTTACAGGAAATGTCAATAAATGAACATAATTGTAATGGATAAAGGACCTTTTCATAATACATTGTTCTTCAATAGAACTTGCCGAAACCAAATCAATGATAAAAGGAACTCAACTCCTGAATTTCCTATTGCGTTACTTATTGCACAACAAAAATAAGTTTTAAATACTTGAAAAACAAAAACTTATATTACGATTATAATAATTATGATAATGCGCAACGTATATGTTGTATAAATCGCTTTTTAACATTTATAAACTGCACCTAACCTATAATCAATGTCAATTTTGTTTTAAGATTTTAACAGAAACTGCAAGTTCTACAGGCATTAGGAAAAATGTTTAAAAAACAGTAATAAATAAATGTAAATGACTTTTTGATTTAAGTGGGGCAAAGTTCTATAGAGTTTCTGGCATTGTCATTTACTATCAATATTTTATTATGGTAAGGATATTGATAAATACCAGCCATAAATCCTAACGCTATCCCAACAGAATGGCTGAACACTTGTGCACAGTGCTTAACCCTCATTTTTGGTATGTGGTTGGGCATAACATGCTGAGATGTTAATTTTGGCAGCATTTTGGAGCCCTTGTAGTTAGACGGCCGTTCAAATAATTTTAATATATGGCTCCATTTTGCTGTTTGAGCTTTGCCGTCCATCACATAATTTAAGGATTTGCACAGCAAATTATTCCGTATGCACTTCAACAGATGTGGAGTATCATGCAAGAAATAAATTTTTTCTTCATTCACTTCAAAGAATCCTTCTCTATACTGTGTATCTCTTCTTAAATATGTGGATTTGGTGTCTGTAACTAGACTGTTAATTGCAGCAACATTTGTTGTAGGCAATTTCTTTATTTTTCCAGTAATTTGAGTTTCTACATAAGGCATCTAACTCGTTCAGTCTTCCTATAAGAGGATGGGAGGATCTACATATTAGTCTAGACACAAAACGGGAAGCCAAATAATGCCGTCTTAGGGCTAGAGGAGGTTCAGCACATTCGACCTGCAATGCGTTCACGGGAGAGGACTTCATACAACCTGAGATGATTCGGAGACACTTGGACTGTACCTTATCCAGCCCTGCCAAAGCACCTTTGTTGCAAGGAATCAAAAGATGTGTACCATAGTCCAACACACTACGAACTAAGGCATTATAAATTAATTTCATGGTGTAGGGGTGAGCACCCCACCAAACACCCGCAAGAACTTTTAAAATTGAAATAACTCTTTCACACTTTTTAATAAGATAATTTATGTGATGTTTGCCTGTTAATTTTAGATCTAAAATAACGCCTAAAAATGTAACTTTATTAACTACAGGAATATTGTTGCCTAAAATGTTTATTGAAATATGAGGAATGAGTCTTTTGCGAGAGAAAATTACTGTCGAACTTTTTGGTGCAGAAAGCGACAGGCCATGGCTTTAAAGCCACTGATTCAAAGAATCCAGAGAGAGGCATAAAGATGACGCAGCGTCAACTATGGAGGAATCTGTCACATAAAGAACAATGTCGTCGGCGTATTGTAATATCTGACAATTGTTGTTTAGGCAGGACCCAATATCAGCCGTTTATAGATTGTAGAGTATGGGACTCAGGACATAACCTTGTGGGAGTCCCTTCCATATATCGAACTCCTCGCCCTGGACTCTCAGAACCAATGAACGGTACAACAGAAGTTCACATATGCATTGTATCATCTTTGCCGGAAGACTCAGCTGTTGCAGTTTTTGCCTGAGTACGGGAAGAAGTACATTGTCATACGCAGAAGAGATATCCAGGAAAGTGGCAACAACGGATTCGTTTTTAGAATAGGCTAGGCGGATGTCCGCTACTAAAATACTAACACTGTCTATTGTACTAAGTCCCTTCCTAAAACCAAATTGATGGCTCGGCAGTAAGTCCCTCGATTCGACTATCCACTCTAGACGGTTTTTAATAAGGTGCTCTAGTAATTTGGCTAGGACTGAAGATAAAGCAATTGGTCTAAAGCCATTCGGATCATCTGCGTGTTTGCCTGGTTTCAATACAGGAATAATAATTTGTGTTTTCCACTGATCTGGAACCCAACCATGACTATAACAATAATTTAAATTATTTAAAAAATATATTTTGGCTTTTTCACCAGAGCTTGTAGTAATGAAAGAATATGGCACGCCATCAGTACCAGGAGCTGAGTCCCGGACATGTTTAAGTACCACATTCAATTCCTCCAAAGTAAATGGCGCATCGAAAGGATCCTCTGTAACATTATACAGGGGTGTGTTTTGACATTCAGCTGAAAGTGGAACATAAGCTGGAGCTATTTTGTCAAAAAAATGTTCAGCTGTTTCCCTAGCGATTGGTGAAGAGATTGATGGGGAGCACCCACGTCTAAACCTATTTATATTTTTCCAGACCACTGAAACTGGAGTAGACGGAGATAAAGAGGTGCAAAACTTAACCCAACCCATTCGTTTCTTTTTGCGTAGAAAACGTTTGGTTCTGGCATTAAGCTGACAGTATGCTAACAGATTTTTGGTGCTCATATCTGAATTGTAACTCACTTCAGCCTCGTCCCTATCCCTAATCGCCGAAGTGCAGTGCACGGGGGTGAGGGGATTTTATAACGCGCACTGTTTTTCAATGGAAAGCATGAATCTGCACTAGAGGTAATAGCCGTTACAAACCCTCATATGAACTCTTGGCATGGCAATGATCAGAAGGATCAGATAAATATGAATTTAAATTTGGAAGAACATGAATTTTATCCTCCAATAATGATACAAATCTTGTCCAATCTGGTTTGGACAGGTTATATTTCAAAAGTGGAGGGGAAGTTTTTTCTAGATAAAATTTATTAACCAAAGATATGACTATAGGGTAGTGATCACTACCATGTGACAAGGTTGTGCATTCCCAGTGAGTCGATGCTGCTAACTCAATTGAACAAAACGTAATATCTACGCAACTCTTTTGCTGTCCTGGAAGAGATCGTCGAGTTGAGCAACCATTGTTTAAAACGCAGAGATCCATCCAAGATGTCAACTAAGGCTACACCAAAGGCATCACAGCGTTCAGACCCCCATCTGAAATGGTGGCAGTTAAAGTCGCCCATGACCAGTATCGGACCATGGACACTAGCAAAAATATCTTTTAAAATGATAAAAAATTATGGTGAGGATGTGCAATGTATATTGCAAAACACAGTGATGCCCTCAACCCTCCCTGCAGTAATGCTCATATCACCCATAAGTGAAGGCAAAGTAAAGGGCAAAAGTGGGACCCGATTATTGACTAAGAGGGCCGACCCCCCATAGCCATCTGGTCTGTCACATCTCAGAATATTGAAATGTGGCCTATGGAAGCTGAGACTTGGGGTAAGCCAAGTCTCAGCTATGGAACAAGCCAATGGCTTGTATTTATTTAAAAGAAATATGAGGTCATGCTTTTTAAGCCACACGCTCCTCACGTTCCACTGAAGAAATACTTGGCGAGACGCCATTTCTAATGTCTAAGAGAAGAGTAATAAGTTGGTCGGCAACGTTGGACGGTGATTGGGTATTAGAAGTAGAAGAAGAAATAACAATAGGTAAGAGTTTTATAAGTAATTCAATAATAGAAGAAGTACTGTTATTAGAAGAGACATTATTATTGAGAGCGCAGCCATTGGGCTGTAAAGGTTGGGGGGAACTAATTAATTGCTGATGAGCAGCTTTGTCATAAGATGGAGAAAGAGGGGCATGTGTCTTAGGCTTAAGGGTTACTGTCTTGTGATAAGACTGGGAAATTGGAGATTTAGTGATATTGGCATAGGAGCGTGAAGTTGTTGGAATTAATTTGCTAGCCTCAGCATAAGGCATGGATTTTTCAGCCATAACAGTCTTAATGGCTTTCTGTCTACTATGCTCGCTGTATACCTGCCATTAGCGAAGTGATTACCCGAACATAGAATACAGAATGTCTCGCCCTCAGAAATGTTGCAACCATCACCTGAGTGATCGTGGCCACATTTACTGCAGCGGGGTTTTGACCTACATACATTAGACACATGACCAAATCTACAACACTGGCGACATTGAATGGTGGGAAATATGTACTGCTCAACGGGAAGGGATGTGTAACAGCAGAAGATTCTTTTAGGAAGAACTTGACCATCAAAGGTGATCACACAAGTTTCAGTTGGTTTCCATTCATTGTTCCCGTCTTTCTGGACTTTCCTATTAATTCGACGAACTTTAAAAATTTTCCCACAACCTGAGGGCACAGACAGATAAGTGATAGCCTCATCTTCTGATATATCAGAGGGAACACCTGTTACTACTCCCATCCTTGTGATGTTGAATGTAGGGATAGAGGCAGTATAACTGTACTTGGGTAACAGGGTGTTAACCAAGAAAGAGTTGGCATCCTGAGGGGAAGCAAACTCTACGGACACGCGGTTTCTACTAACCCTATTAACACCACCACGAACTATGTTCGCGATGTTGTTGTTAATTAAAAACTTTCCAAAATTAACTGGGTGTAAGGTGGTTCCTGAGTTGGGTTGGGTCTCTATACGGGACACGTGGACTAGTAATGGAGCCTTATCTATTGCGGAATATTTGACACGACCAATTTGGCTTTTCTTTTGTTTGCTTGGAGGGGAAGGTGTCAAAATATCTTCGTTACCGGGAAGTTTGCGGGAAGACTGATTTAGTAGCGATTGGGATTGAGAACATTGAGAAATATCCATCTCTGTAACACTACAGACAACGTCTGCAAATTGCGATAGCGGACTAGGGGAAAGAGGGAATGGAGGACCTTGTATGTCGGGCGGATCAGGATCGGGAGGTTTATTTATATCCATCTTGGATAAAAATACAAACCTGTTTACAAACACAAGGACAACACACTTATAGGAAAACAAGTCACAAAAATATCAACAATAACTATTAAAACAACAACAAATCCTAAACACACGTGCTAACCAAGAACACCGTGGCGAGAATCCACGCCAATCTTCACGGTGAGATTTTTACAGAATCGACCGCTGTCAATAACATGATTTTCACTCTCTGAATCGTCTTTCAAATTCAAGGCAGTGTTAGTGTTGGTAACAACAGTAATATTTAATATTGGTAACATTGTAATGTTCTAGAACACGTGACTCAGTTTGGTTGCTAAGATCAACTAAATGTATTCTGTGGCTAAGGTGGCTTCTGCCGGTTTGTGGTGTGCTCTTTACTGTGTTCTTCACTAAATATATATGTGATGCATATAACCTGCTTTATTTCTTTCAAAAGTCCTAATAAGTTATGGGCCCAAGTCTGAGTCCTATTTAGATGAAGAATATTGGTTTGTGAAGTTGAACGGCTTGGCCAGGTATGGACAAGTCGACAATTTGGCGTCGCGTTGTTTGCTGGTCGTGGAGCATCATTTGAGTAAAAATGGAAGAGCACGTAATTGTGAATACTAATTAGAGCGTCTGGCGTTTTCAGATGTCGTTCGTTCTTCGAGACCTTGGTCTGTTTAATATTGTTACTGCGACGGAAGTAAAGTCCAGTAATGCCGGAACAGACGAAAAAGTGGCGGTGGCCATGGCGGAAAAAGATATAAAGGCGATGAGCGTTATCATGACAAGGTTGTCCGAAGCAGTGTAGCAGCATGTGATAACATGTGAGACCTCTCGAGCGGTGTGGGAACGGCTGCACAGCGTTTACGAACGAAGTGGAGAAACATTTATTATGATGTGTCAACAAAAGTTTTTTCAACTTAATTTTGAGGACGACATTTGTGTCGCAGATTTCATTTGCAATAGAATGGTAATCTCAAAAATAATCATGTCACTCCCTGAAAAGTTCAGCCATTTTGTTAGTGCCTGGGAGTCGTGTGCTGAAGACAAGCAAACTATAGACAACTTGATGGCACGTCTATTAATAGAAGAAGAGAGGTTGAAGAGTAGAAACAGCAAGTCAGAAAACATTGCCTTGTTTTCGAAGGTAGGTTATAAAAAGAATAGCAACATGAAGTGCTTTCTTTGTCAAAAACCCGGACATATGAAGAAAGACTTTAGGATGAAAAATGTATTATCAACTGCAACAAGCCGGGCCATTTCAAGGACCAGTCTAGAGTGAGGACGCAAGGACAGAAGTTTGACAAGAACGGTGCAAAGGACAGCAAACAGGGAAATGCGTTCATCACTACGGCCTTAGTGCTACAGCCTTAGCTGGTGTTGAAGATAGACTATGTGAAAAGTGGCTAGTGGACAGTGGTACCAGTCAGCTTATGACATATAAAAAAGAGTTGTTCAGTGAATGTGAACAGCTGTCAATTCCTAAGACTGTTGTTATAGGTGATGGCCGGAAAATTAGTGCTGTAGGTACAGTGAGGCAAATAATGATACATGTACAGCATGTGTGGAAGGGAAACAGCATCGGTTACCTTTTGAGAACAGCAGAAGCTCAACAAACAGGCCAGGTGAACTGGTGCATGCAGATCTGTGTGGGCCAATGGAAGTGTCATCGCTTGGAAATTCAAGGTATTTCCAACTGTTAAAGGATGATTTCTCGAAATATAGAACAGTTTATTTCTTGACACATAAGTCAGAAACTTAAAATAGGTTTAGAGAATTTCTGAAGAAGGCAAGAATGTTGAACAATTCTGTGGGCACACTTCGTACTGATAATGGTACTGAGTTTGTGAGCTCAGAAATGAAAGCTTTATTACTCGTACTTGAACATGGGGTGACACATGAGACGACCGTGCCCTACTGTCAAGAGCAGAATGGCAAAGCACAAAGGGACATGAGAACTTTAGTTGAAGGAGCTAGAACTTTATTGCATGCTAAAAGATGGATAAAGTTTTATGGGCTGAAGCCATAAATACGGTTGTATTTACTCTCAACAGAGCTTGTCGCAGTCAAGATGATGAAAAAACATCCTATCAGTCATGGTCAAGGAAGACGTTTGATATAAATATTTTTCATGTATTTGGTAGTAATGTTTATGTACACATACCGAAAGAAAAAAGGAAGAAATTTGATGCCAAAGGAGAAAAGGGTATTTTTGTTGGATATGGTGATAGCACAAAAGGCTACAGGATTTATATAACAGAACAAAATGTGGTTGAAATATTGCGAGATGTAACTTTCGTGAAGAAACATGAAAAGTCTGTAGAAACTGAAGAAGACGAAGAATTTATATCTTTGGATATGGATGATGACATGTTTAATGAAGAAAATCAATCAGAAGCTGAAACTGAAAGGAGTACAGAATTCCAGGAATATCAAGAAATAGAAAACCAGATGCAAGAGGGAGAAGAAGAAGTAAATGTTGATGTCCAAGGAATAACAGGAAGTTTAAGGCCAACACGTTCTAAGAAATCCCCTGAATGGTTAAGTGATTATCAAACAGGTTTTATAAGTTTGCATAATGAGCCTAGTACCTATAAAGAAGCCATGGAGTGTGAAGAAAGAGATGATTGGATAGAGGCTATAAATCAAGAGATAAATACCTTAAAAGAGAATAATACTTGGACAGAAGTACAGAGTGGTCCAGAAGGAAAGGAAGTGCTACACTCTAAGTGGGTGTTAAAAAAGAAAGATACTGGAATCTTTAAAGCTAGGTTAGTAGCCAGGGGATTTGAGCAATGCTGTAGTAGTGATTATGATCTATATGCCCCTGTAGTTAGTCTTAATACGTTTAGGATATTTATGAGTGTAGCAACCAAATATAATTAACAAGTACAACAAATGGATGTATGTGGAGCGTTTCTGAATGCCCATTTAGAAGAAGAACTGTATTTAGTCTTGCCAGAAGGAACTAATGGAAAGGTTGTAATGTTAAAAAAATCTATATACGGTTTAAAAAGAGCACCTAAATATTGGAATGAGACTTTTAATAAAGTTATGCTGTCATTAGGTTATAAACAATCTGATAAAGATTAATGTTTATAATCGAAGTGTATGGAAGAGATAAAAACATTTTTGATATTGTATGTAGATGATATCTTATACTTTGGAAATTGTAAAGAACAGAGCTTAGAGCTAAGGGATGTTCTGTGTAAAAGTTTTTAAATGATAGAAATGGGGTCCATTAGTAAATTCTTGGGGATAGAAGTGAATCAGGATTTGGAAAATGGGTGCACTACTATATCTCAAAGGAAATACATAACGGGATTGTTAAAAGCATATAATATGTTAGACTGTTAGTCACTTTTGTTGCCTCATGTACAGCAACAAGTGAGGGTTGCTAGGTAAAGGATATTTTGTCAGTTTTCGGTTTTGAAGGGATAGTCATCAATATGTTTGAAGATAACCAGTCGACTATAAAAATAGCGCAGATGACCAGTGGTAATTCTAGAGTCAAACATTTAGATATAAAGAGATGTTTTGTTAAAGAGAAGATTGATAATAATATTATAATAATAATAATTGTTTATTACCACAAAGTACATTGCACTGTATACATATGAGAGTTCTTAATTTAGCATAGGCAGATAATACAGTAGGTTCAACCCTGTCCCCTAAACTAGGCTAGGCCTGTATCTTAGGGGGCAGTGCCCGGCTATACGGTATGCTTATATAATTCTATTGTGGCAGACGTGCCAGTGGACTGTGTCAAGTGAGTGTTTTTTATTATTATTTTGTGGTAAACTTTAAAAATGAATGAGAAAGTGAAGAGTGAATATGTGAAAATAAGAGTAAATGTTTGATGATTGTGTAAGGTGTTTGTAGAGGTGTTTTGTGATAGTGTTGAGTATAGTGAATAAAGTGAGTAAATGTTTTAGTGTGTTATGGATGTGGGAGTGATTAGCGCGTGTGAGAAAAATAGGTGGATTACACATAAGAGTGGAAGTTTATTAGGTGATGTAGGTTAAAAGAGATTCCGTTCCATGATAGTCCTGTTTTAGCAGCCATTCAGTTACTGTACGTTTCAGTTTAAACCTGGGGAGACCGAGAATATTTAGCTTTTTAAGGGCTTTGTTATAAATGTGGGTACTTATTACATAAAATTGGTGCCTTGCAAACTTCGTTTTATGTTGAATGCTGGGAATTATATGTTTTCGTTTTTTGGGGTCAGGGAGAGCCAAACTGCCATGTGTCCGAAGAATTGATTGAAGCACAAATAGCTGTCGAACAGTTAATACCTTGCAGTCTGCATAAAGTTGCTCGGTTGGATATCTGCGAGGTTTCTTTGTCATAACTTTTAGGACTGCTCTTTGTGCTCTCTCAGCCCTCAGGAGAGGTTATCAAGTTGCAGTACATAGCTACCACTGACCAACTTGCAGATATTTTGCCAAAAGCTTTGGGAGGGGTCATATTGAAAAGGTTAAGAGGAAAACTGTTTTGTAATAAGAGATTTTGTTAAAGTTTTATAGGCATGTTATTTTTTGTTTCATTAATGAAACAGGTCCTTTGGTTTGTATTAAAATATTTTATTGAGGGGTGGTGTTAGTGTTGGTAACATTTTGTTTTGGTAACATTGTAATGTTCTAGAACAAAGTCACGTGACTCAGTTTGGTTGCTAAGATGGCTTCTGCCGGTTTGTGGTGTGCTCTTTACTGTGTTCTTCACTAAATATATATGTGATGCATATAACCTACTTTATTTCTTTCAAAAGTCCTAATAGGCAGGCACGTGTACCCAGGGCTGCATGCGGTCGACGGTTGTTTCACGTTTATGTCTACTATTACTCAATCGTGGTATTGCTACAATTCTGTATCTATAATTTCCTAGTACCATGGGGTCTCAACTCGAACAAATTATAATTAGTATTGAAAAAACATCTGATGGCAGCTAAAGTAACCATTATGAAATTAACAATAAATAAAAAGCGTTAAACGGCATAATTTTGGCTGAAGTAAGATTGGTAAAAATGAAAACTTTCTTTTTTCAAAGTCAAAGCATTTATTTCAAATAGGCACATAAAAAGGCACTTTTGAACGTCAAATTTTACATAAAAAATTTGATTGATTCTAGGCGCCCCTTCCGACAGGTACTTTCGTATAGAGAAGAAGGGGCAAGAAACTCCACCGTTACTCTTTTAAAATGTTTTACAATATATTTTATACATTAATTCAAAGTCAAAGTCAAAGCATTTATTTCAAATAGGCTCATAAAAAGGCACTTTTGAACGTCAAAATTTACATTAAAAATAGAACTGATTCTAGGCGCCACTTCCAAAAAGTAGTTTCGTATGGAGAAGAAGTGGCAAGAAACTCCACCGTTACTCTTTTAAAATCTTTTACAATATTTTGTATACATTCATTATATTTCTATATGTGAAGACGATGCACCAAGAATAAAAATACTGTACCACAATCGGTAAAAAGTTATAATAAAACAAAGACATATAAATTAATCACGTGAAAGATACATGGTGCTCACATATTTACAAAAAGTAAAAACAACAATTATATAATAAAATTAGCAAACAGAATGATTTTGTCCAGACTGGATTGTCTTATGGAGCTGGACCATCATGTTTCCAAGCATTCCTATCTTAGCTTGTTTGTTGTTTAAGCTTGTTTACGGAGTGTACTTATTTTATGAATTTTCTCCATTCAATATGATTTCACATTCGCTACTTCTAACATTAGGTAATATAAATCTAATACATTTGTTTTTTTTTTCATTTAGTACCAAATTATTTACCGTAAACCAACCTTGGACTTGATGAATCGAGATATTCACGTCGTCCAGTATTAAGTGTAATCTGACAGCTCAGCACATAGACTAATATATATACTGAGACAGCAGAGCCTCACTCGACTTCGAACTAATAAAAGTTTGTAGGTAGACCACAGAAAACTGAGTAAATTATTTCGATTTCTGTGAGGTTGATGCAATTTGTTACGACTATTTACCTAATTGAACGTTGTTGGTCAGTGACGAATGTTTAAATCCGTTGATTAGCGGTATTTTGGTTTTAATTTCCAAAATGCAGTGAAATGTAAATATTGAAGCATTAGCAAATATTATTGCGCTGTGTAAAAGTGGATGCAAATGATGTGATAACACAAATATATATGGAAATCGGACTAAGTGTGAGTGGTACCTATCATTTAAATATTTCATGTTTTCCTTGATTGTAATTATTATTATTTCAAGTCAGTAAATGATGAGTAAAGTGTTATAAAAAATAATTTTTTATTTTGATTTTTTTTGTATTATATCTAGTATATAGTATTTTGCTTAGAGATCTCTAATTGTATTACATTCTTTGTTCTAGAGAAATACTGTGAGTCTGTGGGCTATGAGATGTGAGGAAGAAGGAACCTTTGCTAGTCGGAGCGCTTATTTATGCAATGGAATTATTTAAGAGCCCTCACATGATAAATGAATACGAGTACCTATGAAGCAAATGGTTTCATACCAACCAGACATTTAGCTGAATTAATTAAAAGCACAATTAAAAACGTGTTCGCCGTGAACTCCACGCTAAAAATGTTGCATCACCGAAGCCCAGCAAATAATAATGAAATAAACAAGAAAATCGTTCTTGTTCAATTCCGGAATAGTTTATCCTGTATTTATAATTATAGAAAAATTTGGTTTCGTTTCAATCTTCTTTTCTTAAATAAAATGAATACTTAAGCTATCCTCAATATGTAACCTTTATTTACTAAAGCCAAATAAAATTTGAAATACTTAATGTAAACAAACTGCCCTAATAACCACTTATTAAAATCACTTATTTTGGAAATTCATGATCGAAGCTTAATGTTTATGGTGAAATACATCTACTTATCAATATTTTGGAACAACTCACATGTCGTAAAAAATGAAACGTTGTAAAAAAAAAATGAAACAAATTGCTTCTAAATTCCTTGACATAGTATTGCACATCCTATTTGACTGAAGAAGTTATTATAAATAATCGTAGCGGTTATCTTTGTGTAAAATATTATAACAAATAAATATATTTTCTTTTTTGTAATCACTTGTAACGCATTTTTTATTCTAAACCCTTTTTAATATTATTATTTCAAGCCGAAATAAAAAAATTGGCGTTAAAACTGCGCTGCATCTTATCAGCACCTAAGCCGGCGGCTTCTTAGTCCAACGCTTGGCGACTACTGCTACCAGCTCATATTAGATTCACTCGAATTTTAGCAATGGCATAAACGCGCATGATGCGTGTTTAACAAAAGCGACGGAAATATATTTTAGTTTCGTGCAGTGCGATGCGACTACGCGACGATAGGTTAGTGGGTGTCGTGCAAAACTGCGATCTTTGTGGTGTGTGTTGTTTAAACACATACAGTCGTACCGCGAGTTCACAGCAATACTTCTCTCTCTCTCTCTCTCTTAGACTCTTAACGTGCCTATCCCCTTTTGAACTTTTACTGTACCTACGGTGCGCGTTATACTATTTATTACATTTATAATAATTTTATGCCACCGTGTTATTGTTTTTGGACATCAATTCAATATTAGTGGTCATCAACTCTTATGCCATTTATACAAGGCCAAAGTTGAATATACAATATTGCGATGGGTTTGCCAAAGCTGTTTGCTGTCGATGTGGTCAATCCATATCAAACCTTTGCAAAAGCGTCTAAAGGCTCCCGCAAAGCGGCGCGACACCAAAGCGCGGCACAAAGACACTGCTCGTCGCGCGACTCGCGGTGTCTTTTTGTCGCGCTGTAGCGTCGTGCTAGTGTGGACGAGCCTTAAAACGGCACGTGTGAAGTGTAGGAGCAAGAATCACATAAAAGATGTCACGTTTGTCCAAAAATCAAAGAAAGAAAAACATAGACAACTTATTCAAAATGTCAAAAACATGTGTGCAATGATTGTTATCTGCTAAACATGGGAAGAAAACTAATATATATCTCTTGTTATTGATCTTGTTTCAAATCTACTATTTGTTAAAATATTCTAACCAATAAAAGACATATTTTGCATGGATTTCGTATGTATGTCTATGATCAAATTTGGGGTGTCAGCTGTCACCTTGCTGACAGCCTAGAGTCTCAACCAGTAGACCAGGCGCACCTGAACAAGGTCGACGCTGAAGTCGAACGGAGAGCCTCTCTACCACCCGTCGAAGACACTGATGATCCTCTGCCTCCCGTCTCTCCAGACGAAGTGCACGACATCATCAAAGGGCTCCACGCTCGTAAAGCCCCCGGTTCGGACGGTATTACCAATAAGGTATACAAACTCCTACCTGCCCCTCTAATAATGCTTATGACCGTCATCTTCAATGGCGCCTTGAGCAACAACATCTTCCCACAAGCGTGGAAAGAAGCAACCGTCATCGGTATCCCAAAGCAAGGCAAGCCAAAGTCTGAGCCCTCCAGCTACCGCCCCATCAGCTTACTCAATGTTCTCGGCAAAATCTACGAGAGGCCTATTTATAAGCGTCTCAAAGACTATGCTGAAGCAAAGAGCCTCATTCCCAACGAGCAGTTCGGTTTCCGTCCCCAACACTCGAGTATCAACCAGGTCCACCGTATCGTAGAGCACTTGTGCGCTGGTCTGCAGCGTAACGCGACGACGGGTGTGCTATTCTTCGACATAGCGAGAGCCTTCGACAAAGTCTGGCACAACGGCTTGATATACAAGCTTTACCAACTAGGAGTGCCAGATCGTCTTGTCTTATCGAATCGCATCTTCCGCTATCGCATCGAGGGTGCACTCTCGTCCCCTCACCCTATTCGCGCCGGAGTCCCTCAGGGTTCCGTCATATCTCCTCTAGCCTTCACGCTGTTCACCAGCGAAATCCCAAAGAGTAAAAAGGCTCAGTTGGCTCTCTTCGCCGACGACACTGCCATTTACTATACCGGTCACTGTCCCAATGCTATAGCTCGTACTCTTCAAACCTCCGCAAACGTCCTAGGCGCTTGGTTCCGGAAGTGGAGAATCGAGGTCAACCCCGATAAGAGTCAGGCGGTTCTCTTCTCGAGACGTCATCGAGGACCCCCCCCCCCTTTCCCAGCCCGATCACTATGTACGGCAAGCCAATCCCTTGGGAGAAGCAAGCCAAATACCTAGGCGTGATCCTGTAGCAAAACCTTACCTTCAAGGCTCATATTAATGCGGTTCGCGAGCGCGCCTCCTTCGCTCTTAGCAGGCTCCACTTTGTACTGACAGCCCGTAGTAAACTGTCACTTAAATGCAAACTGCGCATCTATACCGCAGTCATCCGTCCCATCATGACCTATGCCTGCGTTGTGTTTGCGCATGCTTACCCACGTCATCTCCATAAGATGCAGACCCTCCAGAACCATTTCCTCAGAAAGGTCACGGGTGCCCCCTTCTATGTCCGTAATATAAATCTCCACGTCGACCTTAAAATGCCTACCATAAACCAGTTCATGAAACGCTTATCGAAGCGTTTCTTCGAATGTGGCATCAAACACCCAAACCCCTTGATCTCAGCGGCCGCCTGCTACACTCCCTCCCGCATTAGCAGTATTCGCCGACCAAGGCATACTTTAATCGCCCCCGACGACGCCACTACCCTCCTCCAGGAGAGCAGTAAGGCCACCGGCACCTTACACAAGCGCAAAATCCGATTGCCGTCCTACCGTTCCTCGCCGCCGACGCCCGCCGCGACGCCCAAATCCACGCCCCTCCCGACCCTTGCTCGAGCCAGACCGCGCCGCTTTAAATTCGTCCCTAAATCACTCAAATCCTGATTCAGCTAGTCCCTTGCTGCCCTCTTCCAGCGACGCCCTGAGCCGAGGTCCGTACCCCACAGGGGGTGCCCTTAGCGTTGTCGCTTAGTTTTTAGTTAGTATTTAAGTTTAAGTTCTGGCTGGAGGCCTTAATTAATTAGGGCACCACAGGCAAGTCCGCTTAAGCAGACGACAACCTTACAGGTTGACCTGCGAGATGCCATACAAAAAAAAAATGGGGTGTCAGCCTTATCAAGGGGCATCGTATGACCTAGTAACTAGTTTGTGGAGATGAGATAGGCGTCGCTCTATGTAAAATACTTAGAGTGGAAGCCGACCACAACATAGTTGGGAAATGGCAGACGGATGATGATGATCAAAGGAGAAGGGGACTTCTGGGCCCAGCAGTTAACTAGTTGAAATGTGTATTAAAAACAACCGTTATATTTTTCTAAAGGAAATCACAATATATGTTGTCTACCTAGGAAGCGAGAAAACTTAAATTAAGTTAATGAAACTAAATAATAGATTAAATAATGCCTGAATTACTACTATTCGATTATGAATAAATCGGTAAAATCTGAGAATATGTACGAAAATCGAGTGACAAGTTAATTTCAAACTTTCGTGGAATCGATTGAATCGATTCATGGTGATTTTTTTATTCCGGCGACACTTGTGCCTGACGTCCGTCAGTCACTGACTGACAGATGCACTCGTTCGTTTTCTTTCGTTTTCGTTTCGTTCTGAGTGCGCACGTATTTTCCTTGTTTTAATGTTTAAACCCACGACCTTGGCTACTCATATTTTAAAGGACTGTTTAACGGATCTTGCTACTCTAAATTACCTGGCTCTCTATTTTGGACAACTGTTTACGCCTACCTATCGATTGGATATTGACAATATGTATAAATTGTACGATTGCAACTGGTCGTAGTAACTCTATTGGTAGAAGAATCTTGGAAGATGAGGCGATTTTATCAGTTATTCGTCAGTAGCGTGCATCTCAGCATGTAAATTTTTATTCATTTTTTTCCAGCAGTCGAAGAGGACGAGATTCAATATTATCATATTATTATATTTTAAGTAGAAGTACTGTTGTAGGCTGCTGTGCCCATGTAATGTGCATTATATGGTATCTCAGTTGGGCAAGATAAGGTTGGTGCCTACTGCTTCTAGAGTACAGGATATTGGATGTAGAAATGTCTTTTCTTTGACTGTAGCGACTGTTCAGGGCGCGGGGTAACCGAACGTGTCAGATCTTCGACACGTCGCTCCATGCATAACACCATTACACAACCGAAGCCATTCAAAAGTATTTCGTAAATAATATGAAAAAAACTACAATTTTATAATAAAACCTCACTTTTACTATAATTCATAGCCAAATTTTACCAAATTTTCAGTGAGGCCTTGTTGTTATCTCCTCTTACAAATAAGGCTCGTTTGATTCAGTTAACACCTGGGACCAGGAATCTATGGAGTCATTCCCGTCTCCTTTGGGGTGTTACGCACCCAACGCGACCGTTTAGACGCGACCAATTAACACTCTCACCGCCACATATTTATATAGTTATCGAACGCAGCAGGCCATGTGGGCGGCGCGCCACCCACCCCATTTCTTTTCCAACTCGCCACGCTTAATTTAGGAAAACTTTTGAGGCACGACAAGTGGCACGCTGTAAACTTTATCAGCAGGCCGTGTGGTCCGCTGTGACCCGACTAATTCATATACATTTTTTGGCTTTGGCTTGCCGAATATGGAGTCAAAAACAACTGTATCGAATAGTGTATCCAAAAACATACAAAAAATAAAACGAGGAAAATCTAACTCTAATGCAATGACCGTTCAGCTGATAATTGATTAAGAAAAACTAGTTTCCAAAGAAGTCATTTGTTTATACAGCATGTAACGAAAACCCTGACATCCGATCGCAAGCTATCTCCACGTGAGACTGGCGACAAACAAGCCCAGTAGGCAACCAGTCGGCTACATCAAAGGGTCGAGGACTCGGTATAAGAGTACCTAAAGCGCGGCTAGTGCAGGGCGGCGTCTTTGAAATAAAAATAGGTAAAAATAAAAAGATTTCGCCGGCCGGTGGAGTGTTGTGAACTTATGAAAATTTACCATATAAACTGTAAAATATCGCATGGTTCATAAAAAAATAATTTGTCAATTTTTTTATTTTTTCTAGTACGTATGTTAAACCAGGAATACGAGTACGCCGTTATTGGATCGGACAGGGTTTTTGTTACATGCTGTATTTTACTCAAAAAATTAAATCTGCTTAGAATCAAAAAGTGGTATAACAATTTATTTTTATTTTACATGAATTTCTGCGTAGCATTCCGTACAAATACTAGGTTGTGATGGGGCTTTTCAGACAGACAGAGTTTACTTTCTTCGTCCTGTCATGTGGTCTCAACTCGAACAAATTATAATTTGTCTTGTAAAAAAATCATAGATGGCAGTATAGATAGCCATTATTGACCATCATTAAAAAGCGATTTATGGCAGAATTTTGGCGGAATTATGATTGGTAAAAGTTAAAACTTCCTTGTTTAGTTAGTGCTGATTTATCTATTACCACTCATAATACACGTAGTTTAAAAATAAAATGAAAATGAAGCCTTTCACTTCAATTCGAACCCATTTAATGATAAAAGTAGCTATCTGGTAATATTTTTGTTTAAAGCTTTTTGCAATAAATGGCGTTTTAAGCAATTGGACCTGTCAGAACAATTTCGAATATTGTTGTTTATCCTATCATACAACTTTTTTTTTTACTTTTTACATAGAAACATAAAATAAATCTAAAAACATGTTTTTCTGATCCCGGAACTATAAAACTTTATATTAAAGGATTGCACGAAGCGTTTTAAAAGTAGGTCGACTCCTAGATGGCGTTGTAAAACTACAGTCTCGGGCAATTAGTGAGTCGCTGATGCTGCCATCTGTAAAAAATTGGACGAAGAAAAATTGCCAGCTCAATTGCCAGACATAGGGAGCTTTCATTTCTTTGTATGGGATTGGGTATCTGTACGTAATATTATATTATCTGTGGTCCTGTTAATGGCTTCTACTGCTGGTAGACCCTGAATTCGGTATCTTTCGTAACAATGAATGCATCTTCGACGAACGAGCCGTCCTTTAAGATCACTGAGTGACTTAACTTGATTCAGATTGCGAACCTTGATTGATAGTCTGGATCGGTTTCGGAATCCGACATGTTGAATGCGCGTAAGAAAAAGCGCGTGAAAACCATTTACCGGCAGGTTACGTGGGCGGCGCGCGGCCATCTGACCTAATTAAAGTGATGGGCTGCACTGATTGCACATTGACAGTTAGTAACGGAAAAAATGTAAAAGTTTTAGCGCGAAATTTGTGTGGCGCTGGTCGCCCACATGGCCTGTAGGAACAAATACAAAAATCAACAACAGCTTGCTGCACTAGAATTTGTGTGGGCGGCTGGCATACCACGTGGCGGTAAGAGTGTTAAGGGTTAAGAAACGCTTTTAAAATATAGTTTTGTATTGCGTCGTAATTCCAACTGTTGTTGAACATGTAAATTAAAAGTTATTTCAGGATAGATGAAATAACATTTAAATAACACTCTCGTTTAAAGTTTGTTAATTCGCCACCTTGGAGTCACTGGTGTTTGGAGACGGGAATGATTTGTTCATGTTTGCAATAAAATCAAATTAAATATTAATGACGACGCCTCCCCGCCAGACTGCCAGCCCTACATCGTATCCCAACAAGCGATCGAGTACGCGATCATCGCGTTCATTATTGTCACTCATTTATTCTGAAAACGGGAGGACGCCCACTGTCGGCCCAGCGACGAGTTCGGGCTCACAAAAAAAAAAAAAACACGTCACGACGGTCGCTTTGGTAAGGATACGGATTTATCATCAAGCAACATAAACGTGACTTTCAGATCCTTTTTAAACCTAAAGTTTTTTGCACAACTGTTTTTCTCCCCCTACTTGCATCATACGTAATAAACTATCCGTGCTACCCATCAATCAGTCTCGTTCATTTAATAGGCAATAAACGCCCTTGCCCGTGAAATTACCCTTTCGATCACTTTTGTGTTTACAAAGTTTATCAGGGAAATCGCTAATGGGCCGATAAAAGTATAATCACTGTCTCGATTACACTTATCGAGATACGGATGGGCTATCAAACTATAATAACTTTGGGTTCAAATGAGTAACGCTCTTTAGTCAGTGATTGTTCGGAATGTGTATCTGAGAACCTGTTTGTCTCGTATTTGCATGAGCTTATGTCGTGGTTAAAAATAGCGAGTCAGCAGGTTTTGGTAAAGCAGGGTGCATCGTACGAACGCTTAGTTTGTCACTGGTGAAAAATATTTTTATAGTAATTTAAATTCCATTCATTTGGCTATCCAAATGAGAGGACTGCAGTTGGTCTGGCCTGGATCCTTGGCACCAAAATCTAACGTATTGTCTTCAGTAGCAAGGTAAGTATTTTATTTATTAGCTGCAGATTGTTGTTTGTGTCAAACATTGATGTAACAGGGTCTACGGTCACCTGGAGCTCTAAAAACAGGCTGCAAGTCAAATAAATAAAAATACGGCTATCTTTGCTACGTATTTTAATACTTACTCGCAAATAAATCAAAACTTACTACTGTACTTACCGTTTGTCTATACTTCCCGTTAAACTATAATCATGAAATTTGGCATGAAGCAAGGTCTTACAGCACACTTAAAGGAAAATGTTCGAAAATTATTAATTTGTAGTTTTACACACATAAAAAAATATTTTTCGTGCGATTACAATCTTACATTTGCAGTTGGACCGTGTATATATGGGAGAACATTTTTTCAACTACAAAGTCCAGCCCGATCACTATGTACGGCAAGCCAATCCCTTGGGAGAAGCAAGCCAAATACCTAGGCGTGATCCTCGATCAAAACCTTACCTTCAAGGCTCATATTAATGCGGTTCGCGCGCGCGCCTCCTTCGCTCTTAGCAGGCTCCACTTTGTACTGATAGCCCGTAGTAAACTGTCACTTAAATGCAAGCTGCGCAGTCATCCGTCCCATCATGACCTATGCCTGCGTTGTATTTGCGCACGCTCACCCACGTCATCTCCATAAGATGCAGACCCTCCAGAACCGTTTCCTCAGAAAGGTCACGGGTGCCCCCTTCTATGTCCGTAATATAAATCTCCACATCGACCGTAAAATGCCTACCATGAACCAGTTCATGAAACGCTTATCGAAGCGTTTCTTCGACTGTGGCATCAAACACCCAAACCCTTTGATCTCAGCGGCCGCCCGCTACACTCCCTCTCGCATTAGCAGTATTCGGCGACCAAGGCATACTTTAATCGCCCCCGACGACGCCACTACCCTCTTCCAGGAGAGCAGTAAAGCCACCAGCACCTTACACAAGCGCAGAACCCGATCGCCGTCCTATCGCCCTCGCCGCCGAGGCCCGCCGCGACGCCCAAATCCATGCCCCTCCCGACCCTTGCTCGAGCCAGACTGCGCCGCTGAGCCTGTAGCTTTAAATTCGTCCCTAAATCACTCAAATCCTGATCCAGCTAGTCCGTTGCTGCCCTCTTCCAGCGACGCCCTGAGCCGAGGTCCGTACCCCACAGGGGGTGCCCTTAGCGTTGTCGCTTAGTTTTTAGTTAGTATTTAACTTTAAGTCCCGGCTGGAGGCCTTAATTTATTAGGGCACCACAGGCAAGTCCGCTTAAGCAGACGACAACCTTACAGGTTGACCTGCGAGATGCCATACAAAAAAAAAACAACTACAAAGTTAAGTTTGTTCTTGGAATATATTCATCCCAACTATACGGAACCCTTCATCGTGGTCCGACACGGAACTATAAATGGAACGGTTTGCTGTCGTGCGTTGGGACGTTCACAGCATCTGCTGCTTGAAATGTTCTTAGTATCGTTTTACCCAGTAACTGGACTCGTGGGGACAGATTTGCTGTCGTTCCATGTAAATACTGGTATTCAACTGCATCCGGTTAGACTGCTGGAAGCCCTCCGGATCATCTAGGCTCAGCAAAAAAGCCAGGTAAATGAAAATATAATTTCATCTGCATTTTTTATCTATGCATGAAAGAAGAAGTCAATTAGTCATGATAGGCACCCAATTTTCTATTATCAAAATATTACTGTTTTGGATCTAAATAAGTACTTTTGCTTTCAGAAACACATCATGCAGTCGTGGTTGGTTGCGACTTATGGTCCAAAGCATATTCGCGGCTGTCACAGTAGCGAGTTTCATCCTGATACTACTGATGGCTATTCCGAAGTGGCCGCCAATGGCACCCATAGATCGAGAAAGTCGCTGCAGCACCAATGTCTGCAGGGTCGTCTGCAAAGAGGCGCCATACTTCGGCGAGTACGAAGAAGACATCATCCACGCAGTTTCCGTAAGACCATTATTTTAGTTCGAGGAACTTTACCTCGTTATCGATATGATAAATTAATATATTTAGCTTAATAAAGATATTACCCTAATTTGTATTGATTACTCAAAAAAAAACTGCTAATGGCCATAAATGATAAATGCCATGATAAAAACCAGCCATTTGACTTAAGCGCGTTCTAGAGATTTCGGTACAGACACGGACTGTGGAAGACTTTAACAGTACCTATTGTTAATACAATATCGTTTTGTTGCAGGAAGTAGACCAAGCTTGCAAAACCGTTTTACTAACTTTGAACAAACCTATGTTTCCCGAAAACACTATGCCACCAAAATGGCTGTCAAGATTCCGAATAAATATCCACGAATTGACAATAATGAACGGGAACTTGAAACACATTCCGTGTGACGCCTTCATGAGCCAATTCTCTGCAAGCATACGAGTACTAGAGTTCAAAAACTTAGAGCTGAGAACTTGGACGTCGAATAGTCTCGTAGGACTCTCGAGTTTACGACAACTTTATATCAGGAATACCACCATCCGTAATGTACCTAAAGATGCTCTGCGATCAGTTCATGACACTCTACGACGTCTGACAATAACGACAAGTAACCATTGGAATCCAGCAAACGTAACAGGTTCAACATCATTTGCGGAATTAAGAATCGTAGATTTTTCCTCCAATTCGTTTAAAGATGTACTAGGGTTAAACAGTTTTACTGGACTCCAGAAATGCAGAGACCTGTATCTAAATTCATGTGGGATAACATATATTGGTGCAGGAGCTTTCGATAACTTACACAGTATTCAAATGATATTCTTGCATAATAACCAGCTACACACAATACCTGCGGGACTGTTTAAGACTGTTATGGCAATCGCTTTTCCTAAGCCTAGAATTAATCTACAGGATAATTTGTGGTATTGCAATTGTTCAGAAGAAGAAATCAGACAGTTGACAAACAAGGATATGTTGCTTACTGACCCGTATTGTGACAGCCCTGAAAACATTAAAGATAAAACTTTTAGTGAATTTGATGCAAATTGTGCTCAAAAAGAAAACAATTTAAAACATCTTGGAACAAACACGACTGAAAAGGCCGGCGAGAGATGGAATGATTGGGATAAATTGGATGATGATGATATTTGTGGAATTGTTTATTTGAAGAATGACTGTCGTAATGGTAATGAGGCTACTAAAAATTCGCCTCAGAGGATGTTTTCACCGGTGTATGGACACACATGCCCTGAAAAAGAGTTAATTGACTTCTATGCTCTTCATACTTTAGTTAAAAATTCAATTTATGAATTAATGCCCAGAAATAATTGGATAAAATTAACATATTTTTTGAAAACTCATTACTATTCTATGGTTGAGATAGGTGCTTTAGAACCAAATGAGTATGGTCTTTTATGGTATCAGACTACATGTCCAAATGAGGTGTACTGCATTAGTGATGTTCCTTCTGTTTTCAGGATTTATAATAGTGATGTATTGGCTGAATATGTATTTTGTCCAATATTGTTAAGCACGGGTGAAGTTGATCGTGATAACTGCGTTTTCTATCAAAATACTACATTTGATTATGAGGAAGCGTACGATAAACTTCATATTTTAATGTACGTCGGTGTTGGGACAGCATGTACAGTAATTGGAGCTCTTTGTGTTTACGCTATAATTAGACAACACCCTTATCTTCTGAAAGGCAGTAAGAGAATTTTGTTCGTCAAACACAGATCGGTTGATGCATTAGTTATGCCTCCAAAAGTTCCTTTGAGGAATGACTGGGTAAATCCGGAGTCAACGCCACATTTTAATCAAAAGAAAATTTTCATAATGCCTTCGAACCATAATCCGAGTAGATTCAACAGGACAATGTCAAGAAGAAGCAGAAAAAGCAGCGCGCCAAGTTACATTTCTGCTCTCCAACCTACGGAAGACCAGCTAGCTGAATGGCGTATACGACATCATTTTAAAAATGATGTGTCTCTAACTTCCACTACGTCGGAACTTTCTACCCATTCGTGGGTTTCTAGCGATGATAGTCTGTACCATTCCATAGATAACTACAGAATTTACGAAAGCTTAAAGTAGCTGATTTACGGCAGTTGTAACGGGATTTATGTTATCACACACATGCAAGGTATAATTTATCATTTCAGGAGTCTTTTAGATATTCCATTTTTTTCCCATTAGTGTGCAATCCCTTTGAACTAATTTCTATTCATGTGTTGTGTAGTAGATATTATTATTAGCAAGCGCTTCAATTTAAATTAGTTACTAGTAGGTATCAGTTATTTATAGTATTAAGTAGGCATCAGTTATTTAATAATATCTATGACTAGATAATGCGTATTTTTATTTTTCAAACCTTATGTTTTAAGCGAACAAAAGAAAAAAAACAAAAAGATCGGTTAAGCCGTTTTCGAGTTTTAGCGAGCAATTGTTTTTTTATAATTAATTAGACTAGGATGCTAATGTTAAAGCAAGCGCCTTCACAAAATTTGAGGGAAACGCCGTACCAAAATAGTATGAAATATCAATGACATTATACTTCAACTGAATGAGACGAAATTCAAATCCTTTGTAAAAAGCACACTATGCAGACAGGTATATTATAAGTTAGGGGATTACATCACTGATAAAAATGCCTGGCTTAATGCTGATCCTGCTCCACACCACAACTAATTAATAGACATTTGAAATACTCTTGGAGCTGCTGAAGATTGCAAGAATATATTTGCATTGTATAAACTCAATCACATTTTTTTTATATAGATGCATTGCAAAGGTGTGAGTACTTTGTACTATAGAGCTACCATTTACCGGGTAAAGTAATAGATTGACTCTAATGTTCCCTGGCGGCTGATAGTATGTCATCTCTTAGCTGCCACGCTTATTTTAATAATATTTTTTTTGGATTGTTTTTAATTATGTTTTGCTGCACTCTGGACGCTTTTAACGTGTACGGTTTTTGTACATCGTTCTCAACTATAGTGTCATAATTAATGATGTAACAACTAGATTTGTAACAACAATATAATTTATAAGAGTGTCCATGGAGTTTCTTGCCCGTTCTTCTCCATAGGTACCTACTACGCTTTGTAATGGGCAACTAGCTTCATATTTTTGACTGACCCACTCCTTGACAATTCAAAAGTGCCTGTAAATGGTTTAATTGAAATAAATGCTTTGAGTTTGAGTTTTTTGAGTTTGATGAAGAAAAAAATATGTTTTTAAACCTATAACTTATTCTAACCCTACACAGTATTTCCCGGAGCCACAGCAGTATCTGTAGTTCGCCTTTTGAGTTCGCCGAACAACTAAAATGTAGTTACAGTGTATCGGACATCCGTCAATGTGAGTGTCCTCGCCGTGAATCAGTTTGTTACAGCTGTTTCTGACGTTGCGTCCGCGCCGGCGCACAGAGCGCGACTTGCATTGTCTTGCCCATTGGGCGACTTTTCTATTCCTGGCCTCATTTAAAAATAGCTGTAGGCCTAGAGAAAATCAATTAACAATCAGGAATCACGCGGCCATGTTATCTCTGATGTATCGCAGGAAAGTTATGTGTAAGAATGTTTCTACGTCAATAATTTCTTGGGAAATATTTGTTTTTTATGTTATTTCCTATCTTTTTGTAACCCTATTTATTTAAATAAATATATCGAGTTACTTTATGGATGTGTTTTTTAAGATAATAGATTAAGTTTACTGTACTGAGGTATAATTTGTGAAGTCTTGTCCAAGACTTCACAAATATATAGAAATAAAAATTTTCAAAAAATAAACAGTTTGTAATATTATTTTAAAAGATGAGTGTAATTTCATGACTACCAAAACACTATTTTAAGTGGCTAGATAATTAATATTATATTTTCCACCCGTGAAATTCATTATACGAGGGCTGCACTAAAAGTATCGGGAATGGAATATTTCCACTGTTCCTGTCATATTAAAATCTTTTTAATTGAAAACACCTTGGTTTTAAAAATCGAATTTATTTATTTATTTATTTTTTTAAAGATTCTCGGTCTTGTCACAAGGTTTTGTCAAACTTGTTTAGTCGTTGAGAAAATGGACATGACTCGAGAAAATTCAAGAGCGATGATTTATTATGACTTTCGAAGTGGTTTAACACAAAAGCAGTGTGTTGACCGGATGATTTCTGCATTTGGTGATGAAGCCCCATCCAAAACCACAATTTATCGTTGATTTGCTGAATTTCAACGTGGACGTGTCAAGCTCAGTGATGATCCCCGTCAAGGTCGTCCAAAAACTGCATTCACCCAAGAAAACGTTGATGCTGTGCGTAAGCTGATTGAGGAAGATCGACATGTGACATACCGCGAAATTCAGGCAACTGTAGACATTGACTTGAGTCAAATACAAATAATCTTGCATGAACAATTAGGTGTAAAAAGGTTGTTTTCCCGATGGATACCGCATTCGCTCTATGAAGAGCAAAAAGCGGCTCGCGTTACTTGGTGCATCAGAACTCTCGAAAGATTCCACGCAGGATCCTCAAATGCTGCATACAACATCGTATCAGGTGACGAATCCTGGATATACGCGTACGAACCCGAAACAAAAAACCAGTCACGAGTTTGGGTGTTCGAAAATGAGTTAAAGCCAACAAAAATTGTTCGTTCACGGAGTGTTGCAAAAAAATGGTGGCCACGTTTGTCTCCAAAACCGGCCATGTTACGACTATTCCTCTTGAGGGACAAAGAACGGTTTATGCAAAATGGTATGCTAGCATTTGTTTGCCACAGGTCGCTTCTGAACTCCGTAAAGAGAACTGCAACCGCCGCATCATCCGCCATCACGACAATGCGAGTTCTCACAACGCACACAGAACAAAAGAGTTTTTAGAGCAAGAAAACAGAATTATTAGACCATCCGCCGTACAGCCTAATGATTTCTATACTTTCCCTAAAATAAAGAATAAATTGCGTGGACAGAGATTTTCATCACCTGAAGAAGCTGTGGATGCCTACAAAACGGCCATTTTGGAGACCCCAACTTCCGAACGGAATGGTTGCTTCAATGATTGGTAAAGCAATAAATACATTTTTAAATAGTAATGTTGTGTCACCTCCTTGATTCCCGAAATTTTCAGTGCCGCCCTCGTAGACTATTAATTTTGTAAATATAATATTGCGATTAAAATGACTGTATCTTTGCCCGGTTTGATGCCAGAGTGCGATTCGCGGGAACTGCTTTGGGGCCACGATGCAGCGACTTGCTCCCCTTGTCTTTGACGTAGGAGGACTGATTTTGCAAAAAGATTTAAAGGAATAGCTGGAGCTTTCCCTATAATCAGTAACCAGTCCTGTTCTACCCTCGTCCCCACAACTTGACAACCCGACACTGTTTCGAATTATCGCTAAAGTGTTAGCCGAAAAACTTGGTTATGTAAATTAGTTTGTCAATCGTTTTTTTGCTGGATATAATATAATTTACATATATAATTTATGCAAACTTTAATCCTACATCCATAATTATGCATTCAATGGGTCCAGTGGCAATTGATAGAAGAGGGGATAGGTAGTCTTTAATCATGTATCGACCTTGACTATAGTCCAAAGCTCTTCTCCCATGGAAACACTCTTTGAACAAGATTTCATTTACTTCAAACATTCTAAAACACAATTTTCAATCCGATTTTTTTTGTTATTCTAGCTAAACAGTTACTCAGTCTAGTTCCATAAAATAATTTCAGTTTTGATTAAAAAGATGAATTCGTTTGACTTCTATTTTTGTCTGCGAACTTTAATCTCTTCGTTGCTCTAAGCAATTTTGCATTGTCATTTGTTTTGCATTGTTACGAATCTAAAGTTAATAGCTGCCAGCTATGTGGACTCTGATAGAAAGTTCATTGTGCACGTGTTTAAGGATTTTTTAGAACTTGGCTAGACAATAGAATATGAGATTAGAATTTTCTTTGTAGTTTGAGCATGAAGCATTAAAAGTGGAATATGACTAGTGGCGAAGCTTATTTCATCGTAATTTTTGGGATGGACTAGCTTACTTATCAACAGTGAAGCGTACTTCTAACCACTTGTGGTCAGAAGAACTGATTCGCGTGACGTTCTAGTTATAATAACTTAATTTCCTGCAGAATCACCCATTCGTCATTGTGAACATACTATGATCCTAGACCTACATTAAGAATAACGTAATGGCTAAATACTACCGCTAAATACCGCCCATCTGTCACTAGCAGCAAGGTCCACTGACCTCAAATTGCATCAGGAAATACACAACACTACCGGTTACACAAGTATCTACAGACCATTAAACATATCATTTTTATAAATGATATCACAGCTCCTAACAATAGCTCGCTAAGCGAAACGGGTTAGACTGCTGGCAGCAATTGTTTTCCTAGTGCAAGAACAATGCACTTGGCAGTGACATTGTCTTCCTTGGCAACCAATGGTGACATTGTCACCTAGTGATAATCGTGAGAGATGGGTCGGTGCAAGTGACGATTAACATTGGCCAATTTATTATTATTGTTTTTAGTTTTATTGGAGTTCGTACTAATTATAAGAAATTAAGTGTTCTATTTATTTTAATATTAAAACATTATGGATTAATTTGGTTCGTTGGCAGCGTGGAGTACCTACCTATGTATGAGTATGTATTCCCCGCGCTACCGAAGAAAGGAAGAACACCGTGGGGTTTTTGCAGGTAGAAGTCCGTCATAACCCAAAATAACCGGCAAATATGAATGCCCTCCTGGAATTTATTCCAGACAGAGGGCATCACTCAGGCATCACTAAGAAAAACAGGAGTCCTTTTGGTGCATTAATTTATGGCTTATATTTCTAAAAAAGGATGGTTTGTTATTTGTAAAAGCCTCTATAAATTACAAAGTCTTTACCAACGACAGACGGGCATTGCATTAACTAGGTAATCTAAACTAAAATCCAGATTTAAATAAAATAGATATTTATGCCTTAAAATCATTACATTATTCTAAAATGAGGAGCTAAGCATACAAATTATACTGGAAGCCCAAGAGTTTTCATAACACAAATTCTACATATAAAATGTTTGTCAATTTTCCACACTCAGTAGATGAAACTTTTACGCAGAAAATATTTCTTTTACTTTTAAAATGGTTCTTTTCCAGCCAACGACATCATAAATAAACCAAGTAAGTTTTGTAGTATTTGTGCGACACATTCTTGATTCTTGGTATTTTTAGGAATAAAACTATTGTCACGGTAGACCACAGTTGGTTATTTAGTGCCAATTTCACCAATAAAACTGAACGCGATCAGCACATCTAAAACACGTTAGCCCTTAAACCCAATTTATGTGCTGATCGCGTTTAGTTTTTACTAACTATAACTATTTTTGGTCCCTACTGCAAGTTACCTTTAAGTTTTTGGTTACCTTGAGTCTGTGGTCTTCGATTTTTTGGTTCTAGGTAATGCTGGTTTTCTCACGATGTTTTCCTTCACCCTTTAGAAAGCAGCGGTGATGAAACCACCCTGCTTTTACAAGACATGAAAAAGCTCATTCCTTTAGGTAAACCATTCTCGGAACGACTTCATAAATATAACATGATACCTATAACACTTGGTAGTTTTATCTACACCTGTTTACTTAATTTGTAAATGGGATCGTCTGGACTATAAAATACAAAAAGACTGGCCGAGTAGTGTCTAGTTATAAACTAGCCAAGCATAAAGGCTCCCCGCAAAACGTTGCGACACAAAGGCACCGCTAGTCGCGCGACAGGCGATGCCTCTGTGTCGTGCTGTGGCGTCGCGCTAGTGTGCACGAGACTTAAAGCAAAACTATAATTATAAATATATAATTTACTTTCTGCTTTAACACAAAGTTAGTTCATGAAATTCTGACTTCATCCTTTAAAATGGAGTTTAACAGCTCCCTTAGGGGTTGAAGTAATAAAACTGCAAGTTTTACAGAAGACCTATTTAAGTATAGACGCAGATACAGATATTCAGAGCACCCTGGGGACTGTAATAACAGAAATTTTGTATGATTTATGAAAATTTTACAGATGGAGGAACTTCTTGAAATTGTAGCGGTGATTATTTCATGGTAAAACCTTATTGCATTTTACTGGAAATTGCTTTGGAAATGCTAATACTGCAGGAAGAGGAGAGCGGAGAGAAGGTTTTATTATAATTGTATGTTGGTAAAAGTAAATGTTAGTTAAAATATTGTGATGCTATTTATGACATAGGCAGGTATGGTGTCAGCTTTTTACTTCTTAAGGTGGATTCCACCAATGAAACTGAACGCGATTAGCACATCAACTAGGTTTAAGGGCTGTCATTGTCATTATTCTGACAGCTCTTGAACGCGTTTTAGATGTGCTGAACCCGTTCAGTTTCATTGGTGAAATTTGCACTCAGTTGGATCTTTTCGGATGTGTCAAAAGAGCAATCTACATAAACTTGGAATAACAAGTGAGTCGCAAGATAATCTCCATCAAAAACGACACCTACAAAAAAAAAAACAAAATAATATTATACAAACATTTGAATGACGTAGGTACCAAATTAATTTAATAGTCTTAAACGATAAACATGTAATGTAATTATTTGTATCCTACTTGTTTATTGCAACTAACTATATGTTTTCACAGTCAACAACTAGCAGCGAACAGGCTATAAATAATCCCACGAATATATTCAGTCTATTAATTACGGAACACCTGTAACAGTGATTAGGGTACGACTAGATGAAACATTAATTGGATGTGGCCGGCCGCGGCCGACTGTGTGCGCGCAAGCCAACTCGCCCAGGCGACGCGTGTAACGTCAACCTTACAATAGACAAGGTTTTTTTTTTTTTTTTTTTTTGTGTATGGCATCTCGTAGTTGACCTTGAGAGGTCGTGACTACTTAACCGGACTATCCTGTGGCTGCCTTAAGCGGACTCAAAGCCTCCAGCCAGGGGAATAGACAAGGAAATACTTAGATATATATATAGATACCTTCAACAATTTACTGTTTTTAGTACCCTTTCATTTGAATTTTCGTTTGTTGAGACTTAAGAGCGTCTAGTAGTATTCTAAATTAATTTATATTACAGTGCCTCTCATGGCTACGTATGTACGTACGTTATGTATACGTTCATATTACCTTAAGCATAATCAACCTAAAATGTTCCCTCTGTTGGGACACAGTCCTACTCTCCTGTAGAGGAAGTGGGCTGTAATATACCGCGAGGGCCCAGTGCGTGTTGGTAGATATCACGAATCTTCGAATTTTTGGTTCTAGGAATGCCGGTTTCCTCACCATGTTTTCCTATACCGTTTTGAGAAAAAAAATACCCCTACTCTTCAAGTTCATATTGTTCGTGTCGATTCTGTCACTATATTAACTGATGGTAGAATTTTTATACCTTTAGAAATGCTGTAGGTGCCAAACTACCAAAATATTATACAAAACATAACATTAATTTTTTGTAATCCTTAAATTCATTTCTTGTAGTCTCGTTATCAGAAGGGTTAGGCAGAGGTGTACCTATAGTACACCCACATTTCGCCAATAATTATGCTTAAGTCCCACGTAATAGGGGGCGAACTGCCATCAACCGGGCACAAATCCAGACTCCGGGCAGATACTGAGAAATTCCACCCAAACCCAATATCACGTTGCACGACCTGGGCATCAAACCCAGGACCTCATGCTCAGCAGTAGCTCTTGCGACCATAGACCACCGAGGCAGTCCAAAAAATTATATCTTTAATTATTAATAAAAATACCTGACTACCGGTTTCGAAAGACTTTTCTCAGAATAAGCCCTGTAATATTTTCATTACAATATTTCCTTTGCTTTCATGAAAACTTCCTTCTTACCGTAAGCATTTTTTTCCTAGACCGGAAGTTAAAACTATGTCATAAGATAGAGCTGCAGTTATTCTTGTCAGTTCTAAATATCGCTATTTAACGCTAGGTATATAAATATCGATTGTCGCTTTTTCGACCTGCCTGACAACAAAGACAGAGAGGTCAGGTTTCAGAAAGAAACTTTAGGAACTTGAATCATTTCTGGCAGCAAAATACTTTTTACTATCGTTTGCAAAGAACTGTATTTATTTTCGTAACTATTTACTCTAAATGGCTATAAAGCAGTCTTGTCATTATTTCTAGCAATAAATCAGGTTGGTGCAATTAACTGAGTAAATTAAAGGTACGTAATGAAGAGCTCTTGGTTTGAATTCCTTGGTTTTGATAATTGACCTGTGTTACTGTCGTAGTCTGAATTGCCGTATTTCCATCACTTCTCCGAAAACGGAGATTATAGTTAAAAATCCTTGAATAAATAAATTAAAATAAAACTTTATTATTTGAAAAGAGCATTTGGGTCTTTTCACCCAAAAATAAAAAAAAAAAGGTTAAGATAGACGCGCATAGCCGCGAGCATCGATAAATATACCTAACGTGGTAACGGCCCCGACTTACGAGTTGTTGGTCGTGAGTTCGAACCCAAGCAGGCGCTTTACTTTGTGTAAATAATTTAAGCACCAGTGCTCTCAAAACGGTGAAGGAAAACATCGTGAGGAAACCGGCATGTCCTAGAACCAAAAATTCGAAGACATGTGACATCTACCAACCCGCACTGAGCCCGCGTGGTGGATTACGGCTCACTACCTCTCATAGAGAGGAGGCCTGTGTCCCAGCAGTGGGAACGTTATAGGCTGATTATGATGAGCTGAAATTGAATTTCAGCTCTCTTTACGTTACAAAAAAAAACTTCCAAAATAACGTTTCCGCATGCGGAAACGTTTAAACATTTCAGGTACAAAATGTTGTATTATTTATGGCTTTTAACAAATATTTAACAGCTTTGTAATCTACTCTCGGCTTTTGTAAACTGTTTACGAGCTAGTAAAATTACTGGCACACGTTATTATTATGCTGTGCCTTTCAATTTGCGGTGTTTACTCAGTACAATAAATTATGCGCAGTATGATAAAATTTTCCATAGTTAGTTATATTGTTTAGCCAATTAATTAAAACTGCTGTAGTAGTTAGTAGTTGAAATAAACTTGTTACATAAAATAGAACTTTATTTTAACTGCTTTTTCATACAAATGTTAAAATAATACACTAAGATTAAAAGGTATACTTTGAAATAACCTGAAAACGTATTTGTCACATGACTGAGCAAAGTATTGAAAAGTTTTATTGATCTTTTCCAATTTACCTGTAGGACGGCACATTTAATTTGTATTGAATAGGTAAGTATTTTGAATAGAAAGCTTAGCTATAATTTAGCTAGTTAAAAAAAAAAATTAAATTATGTTGGGTATCACTAGGTTTTCACTGCATTTGGCAGCGTCGTCGGGCGCAACAAAATATGTCACTGTCTGCAAACAGGCACACCTGCCCCCGCCCGCACTTTCCGCGTTTAAATCACTGCTTTTATTTACACTGTTGAATGCGCAATGTGATGGCGATACCACTATTTTAAATATTGATTTATTTATTTACATAATAATGATGATTCACGTAAAGTTAAAGAAAAAATTAGGATATGAAGGCTTACTTATTCCGTAATGTACCTTCTAATGTACAGATTACTTATAAACTGAAGTTACTAGGAGACATACCAGGCATTTGTATGAAAAAAAAGAAGTGTTCGACTCCTCCTTTAATTGTAATAATATGTTGCAAATTGCAATTGCATTCTTTCTTTCTTTTACATACCTTCTCACTTCTGTAACTATTTGAGTGAAATTAGGTACAACCAGTAATCAAAATTAATTAATGCAACCAAATCATTGAACAACGTGCTCATTTACGCGTTAGATTTAATGATTACTTTCACAGCCTCGTTGAGGATTGTCACATAATTATGAAGACTCAGTTTTAGGCTTTGTTGGTTTGACATGATGTTATTAGTAGTTCCTATATTAACTTATCATATAAAGTTAATGTTATTATTTAATTTAAGGCATCATTATTGATACAGAATTAATAAAGAAGTAACTACGGAATTGGGGTATAATATTTACAGGTTGTCAAATAGCGTTCCTACTTTTTCTAGCGAGAACCATACAAACTATCAAAAATGCACTATCTCTAAATTCTAACTAAAACAATTTAAATAAATCATTATCTGCAAATTATAAACAGAATATACCACACAGATAATAATATACTTACATATACTTACGTACATACTACTAATACACAGAATAATATAGCTTATTTGAAACACAATTCTATTCCCGCTATTAGTAGCTACCTACCTTCTTTTATTACTATTGTTTAGAATGAGAAAAGTATTCTACAAATGGCCTGGCAACCGTCCAAACAGGGTGCTATTTTAATTAATATGTAATTAATAACCAAACTGAATCGATTCATTGATAGTGAAATACGCATTTGGCATATCGTGCACGATGCACTTTGGTGCAGTGGACATCCGGCAACTGTGTTAATGCGTAATGACCTTACAGACAACGGTTAAAAGCATTTTGCGCAGCTAAATCCGTGCGACTCGCTGCTCGGGGTACGGACTAGAGAACGAAGGCACTGACTGTTTCAACCTGGGTGATATTTTAGCGCGCCTCCGCACAGTCGCTCATTCCATTCAGATAAAAGGGCTTGTGTTCCTCCTAGTGTGGTTCACTATAGCGTACATCATCGTGCAATACCTGTAGCTAGAACCATGGTGAGAGGATTTTTTGTGAATGTGATTTATGTGAAGTGTAATAAGTGAAACTAATTTTTTTTTGTGAAACGTTTTTATTATGTTTAAAAATGTATTTAAAATTTTCTGGTGTTTCAGGATGAACTTCCCCAGGAACAGATCAACAGTGAGTAGTTTTTTAAAATTAAATTTCTTGGTAGTCTTTTTTGGGTGTTAATTTAATAAGGTTTATTTAACATAATTATTCAATTTCAATATGCTCAATCAATATTTAAATTGTTATCTAATATTCATACTTATTTGTTGTAATAAGGCGTTAAATGTTAGAATATAAAATCTCCTTCCAGTCCTCAAGAAGGCTTTCGATGTCTTCGACCAGGAGAAGAAGGGATGCATCGGCACAGTGATGGTGGGCACAATCCTGAGCATGCTGGGGCACTCGGTCAGCGACGAGGCTCTCAAAGAGATCATATTGGAGGTCGACGAAGACGGTAAGTACCTTGCACACTTGTTTTTAAAGGCCACTTTTTCCTTACATTTTTTTCAAGCATTAAACCAAAAACCTGCTCCTAAGACTATAGTGTAGATACCGACTTGAATAATCATTCCTACTTAGGTAATTATCCTTGAAAACCTTTTTTTTTTTGCCGAGTTAAAAAAAAAGTTGGAAGTCGGTGGCAAAAAACGAAAATACAAAAAGTTTGCAAAAGTTATTTCTCACTTTCTGGTGTTTTTTTTTTTGAGATGTCATTTTTTTATTGTAAAAAGATTTTAAATCTTACTGCTCAACTAAAGGCCACTTTTTCCTTTCAATCTCTTTCATTTTGTGAGAAATTTCAACAAAGACCAGGCCGGCTTCTTACACCATAAAGATACAATCTTGATTAATCTTACAGTATATTTTTTGTTCTTAGTATTTACGTGGGTGTCCTAGGTACACGGTACACACTATACATCCACATGTTTATCCTTATGGGAATTACAGGCGTCATCAGGCTGTAATCCCCAAGTTGTAATGTTAATCATTTCTCTATTAGTGTTCTAAAATATATCTATCACATTAACAATTATTATCAATATATTCTTTATCAATTGAAATACCTATCTAAAAGATTCTTTCATGCCTGTCAACCGGGAATTTCAATAAAGTTATCGAAATGTTTCAATGTTTTATCTTGTTTATTTGTGAGCACACCAAAGATGGACCCTTTTATGATACTCATAAGTGTGGTCATAAATGAAGTGATAAAAAATTTACTTTTTTTTCTCCCATTTCATACCTACAGATAGGTTTGACTAATTGGAAAACCACTCCAAGAGTTTTGACTTTCCTTATCACTTCAGCTTTTCCTTTGTTTATGTGAAACAAGTTATGTTCTTACTCAATTCAGTGTGACGCTCATTATATATGCTTAAAAATAGCCGATTCCATTCGACAGTTCAGTTATATAATCAAGTATTCAGTTAGAAAAACTTGATTATATTTTACACACAGTCCTGAATTAAGTGCGTGTGTTTTTTTAAATAATTAGGTAATGTATAAATCTAAACATACAAACTACTAAAAGAACAGCCGTGACTATTTACAAAACATAAAGAAATGACGATAGACGTGTGTTTTTAAAATTACCTTTACAGCTACAGCTCCGTTCAAAACCAAAGCTTTATTTAAATATATGTAAATACTCGAGTACCTCGTGTGTCTAGGAATATACTTACCTTTCCACCTCAGTCAACATGATTTGCGTGGGAAACATCGCAACTGATACATTCTGTATCTCACGTACATTTCTATTTCAAGATGAATTAGAATATTAATACTAAAGTTACAGCACTTTTTAACCAATTAGTCTAAAGAAATGTGTAGCACTCGAACTAATTTTGTTTCTGAGCGTACAATGTTTGAACCAGATTTTATCGTAACATTTTTGTGAACGGGAGTGTTACAGATGCCAATTTACAACAGATTTGGCTCTCTAAATTACGAAAACATCTTAATTAAACAATCAATAATTTTTATGTTTTAAAAGTTTTTTTTCCATTTGCGTTCCATTATATATGGGACCGTTGAGGATATAAAATGCTCTGCTGTTAGTTAACAATTTAACTTAACTATGCGCGGGTTGAAATATTTGAAGACATTTTTTAAATGAATGTAAGATGTCGCTGAAATTAATGTTTTTCATAAATTATCACGGTTTTTGTTTTCAAAGTCTTTAATCAAAGTCAAACTTGGAATTTTTCCTCTTAATGCTCTACTAAACATGGACCGTTTGTGTTCAGCCTGGAGTTGGGCCTTTCAAACAAAAGGAGCAACTTGAACTAAACTCGTTACGACGTGTAGAGGATGATTTGTGGGAAATAAATGCGAATTGCCCTTATTTCAGTCGGCTTACATATGTTTGACATTTTTTTCAGAGTTTGTTAGAACAGATATGGTATTTGTTGCCATGAAATCTATTGCTTGGTTAAGAGTTTATTGGCATTCTTCTTTTGTTGATCAGAAATACTGCAAGGTTAACAATATTCGAATGAAATTCGAGCTTTCCTGAAAGCCCGTCTAAAAGTCTAAGCTGATAAAAGGCTCGGTTGATGACATTAACGACGTATCTTCATTGTTTTAGAAAATTAAGAAGCTGTTGTCAGTTGGCACCTGTTACAGACCGTCTAAAACAAAACATTACGTTGAACAGTACGAAAGTTATAACATTGATCGCTTAATATTTCAGGCTCTGGTGAGTTGGAGTTCGAGGAGTTCGTGACCCTGGCCTCCAGGTTCATGGTTGAGGAGGACGCTGAGGCGATGCTGCAGGAACTTAAAGAGGCATTCCGGTTATACGACAAAGAAGGTACACAATCCTTAGAATTTTCTAACATACTCGACACTTCAATGTACTGCAAAGGTTCTCTGCAAAATGTAACCTAGGCATGCATTATTCACGCTTGCCAGCCTGAGTGATGCAAGCCTAGGCTCCAAAAAATATTTTACTTACATTCGATCACTCAATTCAAATTTAGAATTGTTGTCAAAATTGCAAATGAAGAGTTTGTGATAAAATAAACCACCAACTGTTTTAGAAAAGTAAAAGTGAACCCATCCTCTTGAAATAGTGGCAACGCGGGGTAATTGCGTTACACACTAATTGTAGGAATGGCTTTCATTTTGACAGTTCAACAACAGTCATTCCGTTATTTACGTAACTGAGCAGACGAATTTTTCGATCATATACAGCAATGGATAAGCCATTTCTTTCAAAATGATTCAGACCTATCAAACAGGAAGCTGGTACCAGGGTTCGTATATGCCTTATAAGTACCTTTCTGGGTACACCTAGTGAATCATGGACAGTCAGGTCTGCTACAACCATGACTACTGGTATATTTTTACCACGGCATGAGCTGTTGCGACGGAAATTGCGACGCACAACCTGTTATCATGGATTCAGATTTAGAAATTTTTCGTCGGTTATTTAAAAAATCAAATTCTTCTGCCATATATGTTCACTGTGTAGGTTCACGTTGCACTTTATGCCGATACGACAGAGGAAGAGGGACTGTTAATAGGCGCAAATTTTAGTTGCGAAGGACCTATTGCTAAATTGCGTTTTATTTATATTGTTATATTTTAGTAAGGTATACAAAGTATAAAAGTTATTTAAAAAATATTTCGCCTTTATTAAGTTTTAAGTCTAAACGATACAAAATTGTAGACGCTTAAAATTTTTCAATAGATTCCTTTTTCATTTTCTCATTTGACACGCATGTTTGCGTTCACAAACGATGATTACAATGATATTGAATTCTGTTCGAAGAAAGCTTTTACTGGCATGGATAGAGCTCTCGTTTTAAAGGTACATTTTACGTTTCTTCTCTCTGTAACTTTAACAAAAAAACGTCATTTGAATATAGTGATGGATAAAAATATATATATTATATTATTACATTATTCGTATACCTGACAAACAGAGTCGAAATTTCTCATTTTCAAAGTAAAAAAATGTTAAATATCTCGGTTGTACCATACAAGACTAACTTTTCAACGATACGATTCAATGAACTGGAACAGAATTTAGTGAGCAATTTCTTTTAAGATTAAGATCGTTATGAAGATTAGGGGACGACCTTCTTACTTTTACTTGAAACGTACTTTGTTTGTCCTGAGAAATTAACGTAGGCAATGAATAGAACCGTGTTTAGTGAAAATAAGTGAATAAACAAATTGCCTATAATATTGATTTGACAAATGCGTAGTAAAGTTGCCTAATGCTAAAAGTAGAAGCGATTGTTACTTCAAGCAACTCAGCCTTTAGCAGTCCACTGCTGGATGTAGGCCTCTCCCAGGCTGCGCCACAACACCCTGTCCTTCGCCATCCGCATCCAGCCTGTCCCAGCCACCTTCTTTAGGTTGTCGGTCCAGATTGTTACTTTGTTTGAAAAACATTCCAATTTCATTCTCAAGCCAAGAGTTTATAATGTCATGATCAATAATAATTGAACAATAGATCACACGCGTCTGACAGACGAGATAAACACTAATGAAGTATGTACCATAGTTTTTGTTATTTTAAATACCACATTGCACAATTTGGCAATGTCTAATATATTTGCTGACGATAATATGTTGTGTGATATTAATCATATCGTTGACACTGTAATCGGTGTCAGGGAAGACATACTAATAATTCTAAAAATAACTGACTTCATTATTATCTTAATCTAGGGCTCCAATCACTAATAATACGTATAATGGCGGTACAATCGTGATCCTTCATAACCACATCAAAGGATAAAACTCGAGTAGTTAATGAATATGTTACTTACGTATTTCAAAGTCAAAGTCAAATCATTTAAATCAAATAGTCACATAAAAGGCACTTTTGAAGGTCAAAGTGTACAAAAAATAGAATTGATTCTAGTTGTCCCTTCCAAAAGGTAGTTTCGTATGGAGAAGAATGGGCAAGAAACTCCACCGTTACTCTTTTAAAATGTTCGACCATGTTTTGTACTTATTTTACCTAAACCCAATACTCTAATTGGGTTGTATGTGGTCTTGCGTTAATAATGTTACACATTGTATTGAGTGTGTTTTCATGTAAAGAGCATCTTGTAAGACTGGATGCCGACCCCAACAAAGAATAAGGTTGTTTTTCACTATCATTCTACATTTATAACCTGGGATTACGAAATCTAGATAATATAATTCTCATACTGTCAACTGTGTCGCATTTGATAGGTCTACATTTTTTATTACCCTGGGTACAGTAGGGATTTTTACTAGCTCGGCCATTTCACTATTTATCAAAGCTTATTCTTGTTACTTGAAAACATCCCTGGTGTTATTGCTCTCGACATTTATGTTTGCACGTTCATCTATTTTCCCATTAACACGTGTACGACGGTTATATTTTATCCGAGACGGCAGTAATAATAAATAGGTACATTTTCCCTTCTTTTTAATGCTTCGGATCCATGAGTAGGAGTTAACCTTTCCATAAACTCTTTTTGTATACTTTTATGCGTTCAAGCAATTACTTTTTTTGTAAGCGTAGGTCTATCATCTACTAGCTTAGTAGATATTTACTCGCAAACATTATGGTATCTCTATTAAAATAGAAGAGTATCTCAGAAATTAGAACACCTACACGTGTTTGACGGAAATATGCAGAGGTTTGAGTAAATATTCTCCATGAACTTGTATTTATTACCATTACGGTTTCTGTACATTAGAAATTTGTTTCAAAAGTCTGTGTACAGGTGAATATCCTAAACTATTATTTGAAATTCAAGTAAATATGAAATTAATTTCGCCAGCAATGTAATTTTATATCAGCCGTGATATAAAATTTCATTTCTACATAAATCCATTTCCAAAACCAATTACCAAATGGATCGAAATAACTTCCTTTTAAATTGTTTGTTGTGTCCTTTTCGGTCATCAAGGTAGTAACGTGAGTTTTAGTAGCATTTAGTCCACGATTGTCCCAGTAGATTTCAGGATCTAACATATCAGCTTTACGTATTTGTAACTTTATGAATTCGTAATGACGTAGTTTTCCGACAGAGTTGAAAACGTAACTAGCTACGTTACTGAAATCAAACATGAGTGCACCTCTAAATTAAAAGACGAGAAATTTTATAATTTGAAGTTGACTACTCCGCGTTTTCAATTTCACAAATAAAATTTTGTGTGCTGTAGCTTTCAGTTGCTAATGCCGTATAAATCAGTCTAATGAATTAGTTTACCTACTTACCATTTTAACCTACAGGGAAGCTTAGTTTTAACAGTACCAGGGTAACAACCCTGACGAGACCACTAAGTTTACTTTGAGCATTTTCAATTCCATCAATCAATGGCCGAAAAATTGGTTAAGGTTATTGGTTGGTGGTAATGGTTTATTGGTTGGTCTTTTTAATTCATATTGAAAAATATGCATTAAAAACATGGCATAACGGCCGCCAACCCGCACTGGGCCCGAGTTGTGGTTTATCTGCAGCCCGCTTTCTCTCACAAAAGGGAGGCCCCTATAATGAGGAGTATAATCGATATAATGTTTGATTAAGGGTACTAGTAGTAGTTTTCTTTGTATTCCAGGCAATGGTTACATAACAACACAGGTCTTAAGAGAAATCCTTAGAGAGCTGGATGACAAGATCAGTGCTGAGGAGTTAGACATGATGATTGAGGAAATTGACTCTGACGGTTCAGGAACTGTTGACTTCGATGGTAAGTGACTCTTACAATACTTACTTATAAAGTAATTTAATCTATTAATGAAACCAACCAAATGCTAGAATGTTCCTCAAAATGATGTCGTACACATTCCATTTCTTTTGGGACTATCTTTAATCACGGTTTTGACAAAAACACAAATCTACTTCACATCATATTAATTCATGCGGTATAAAAATCAATGTTTTGATACAAAAAAAAAAAACAAGAAACTGTATCAATAAAATCGTTTTCGTTTCAGAAAAGATTTTGGATTTTCAAACATATATTTACTATGTTTGTTTCTTACGTTTTCACAATGAAACGGCTCATAGGATTTGGATACAATTTGGCACATAGGTAAACCATAGCCTGGAGTATGAGATAGTATACTTTTTATCCCGATATTCTCACGGGATCGAGACTTATGCGGGTGAAACCGCGGGGCGCAGCTTCTTTATTATAGATTTGTGGAAAGACAGCCAGACCAGGCCATTTGAATATGTTTGTCAAAACAATTTCTTTTCACGCCATTTTATTCTAGATGTAAAGTGTTTTATAGTAACTCTATCACTAGTCATTTTTATCGCAGTTGCAATAGCTTTCAGCCTTTAGTTACTATAAAACTTGCCACGTTATTTTTTTTTCATTCGTTCAAAAGTATTTTCGTGAAAATGTTTTCACAAATATACTTTTTTTTATTTTAACTCATTCATGAAACCTGCCTGCTGCCCGTTACACAGCCGCACTACTAGTAAAATAACTCAGCCGGTTTGTGGAATAAAACGGAGCCAATATATATTTACATTATTGGCTTCACAAAGGTAATGGTCAAAACGGTAATCTTTTTAGCATTAGATTATCTTGTAAATACCTGATGCTACCCTACCAATGTACTATTAAAGGGAAAATGCCTCAATCAGCGCTTAGTGTACGAACAATTTAGTGGTAGTAATAGTATGTCTATTGCTGACACCCTGCGGGGTATGTAGCCTTTACCTCAGCCTTTATTTTCTTACTAGCTTTTTCCCAAGTGGAAGGTGGAAATTATCCCATGAGAACGTGCAACTGTAATAAAGTATACTATCTCATGGCCTATGCGTGTGCTAAATGACAATGCCAGATCCTGCCCCAGCTATTTACAGGAAATGTCACTTAGTGAAAATACTCGTAGTTGTAATGATTATAGGACCTTTTCATAATACACTGTTTTTCTGTAGAACTTGCCGATTAAAAATCAATGATAAAAGGAAATCAATCCCTGAATTTCCTATTGCGTTACTTATTGCGCATGATACACAACAAAAAAAGTAATAAAAAATAAAAAACAATGTCAATTTTGTTTTAAGATTTTAACAGAAACCGCAAGTTCTACAGACATTAGGACAAATGTTTAGTTAGCAGTAATAAACAAGCTTTAAGATGCTACATATTGCAGGCTTGTAAATGACTTTTTGATTTGAGTGGGGCAAAGTTCTATAGAGTTTCTGGCATTGTCCTTTCATTTAGGTGACAGACAGATAAGAGAGTCGAATTTGTAGAATCTTATAAACTACAACGTTTTAAATATAGCCCTAGAGATTAGGTTAGTAACAGATTCTTAGCCAAATCTAATGATAGTTTGCTAATTACCGCAACACGCTCGTAACAGATTCGAGTTTGGCTGGCCTGTTAATAAATTGATTACAGCGAGCTAATTTACGATAGAGTATCGCCTGTTATTGTAGCATGTAGTTTATCTCGGGGCTATAAATTATTTCACCAGTAAACTGAAACAAAATAATGTTATATTTAGGAATTTTTAAATGGATGTACCTCTGTATTCTGGATGTAGGCGCGTCCTTCGCTCGTTTTTTTTATATATTTTGCAACCAAAACAAGACTTAGGTAGGTATTTCCAAACCCATTGGAAAAACATTGCAATATTTAACTTTTATTTTGTAGCAGCAGACTACTGCTTTTCAAAGGTGTTATAACTAGAAATCTTTTCGTTTCCAGAATTCATGGAAGTCATGACTGGCGGCGACGACTAAGTGGATGAATTACCACCTAAGGGTTCTGCTGACGCCAGAATGTGAAAAAATATCTTCACGGATATTGACATGAAAGCAAATTATCATTTGACATGTCTTCGAAAGCTATCTATATTTAGCGTGTACCTTAAACATCTCCATTTATTTAATAAGTTATTTATAATAAAATAATGTTTTTTCAAATAAATAACTCATAATTCTGTTACTGTATTTATCTTTAAATAATCCACATTAACTTTATATACACATTCTACTTTAACAGCGAAAAACATAAACGAAAAATGATTGATGTCATGAACTAAGAAACAGTGTTGGTTTTAAAAAGACCTTTTGCTTTGAAATTTTAGATTTTTATGTTCTTAGCTTCTTACTTTATTGCGCTGTTTCTTCTTTCAAAAGACAGATATAATCGGAATGCAAAGGCTACCGCAAACAGGCGCGACGCCACAGCGCGACACAAAGGCACCGCTTGTCGCGCGACACGCGGTGCCTTTGTGTCGCGCTGGTAATGGTGGTGTGACTTAAGCATAACTGGCGAAATGTGGGAGAACTACAGGTACTCCACTGCCTAACCATTCTGGGATTACAGGCGTGATGTTATGTTATGTTAAGAATAATTTTATTTTAATATTATATACCCTGGGGTACTTGAGCAATAAGGTTGTTCTTCGAATAGTTTATGTGCTTGAAGGTTGGTACACAATACAACACAGCGAAATAACGATATAGGATACCAGAAACACTTTCTAAGCAAGACATGACACAAACTTTTCCTCCGTTCCATACGTTGTGAAATTAGTTCAACAGCATTAAGAATTCGCAACAGTAATGCAGCAATGGAAGTGTATTCGGATTTTTGGGTGTATTAATTGAAGATTTCCACTAACCGTGTAGCATCCTAGAAGTCGGCGCGCCCCAGGAGCGATGTTATGAGCTTGAAATGCTGCAACTTCGAAGATTTGTGGGAGTTTTTTGTTGGAATTGCACATGTGGGATGTGCGAACGTAAGTGGGGCATTTTGCTTAGCTTACTCTAAATTTTTGGTAAAGCAGAATTGCATTTAAATGAATTGGTTAATTGACTAATTAAATACACGATATTTGAAATAGAATTCGTTGCTTTGCATAATTAGTCAATAATATTCCCACTGCTGGGACACAGGCCTCCGCTCTGTAATTGGGAGTGGACCATAATACACCACGAGGGCCCAGTGCGGGTCCGAGTTTTATGTATGTTTATCACCTTCTTATTCCCAATATAAAAGAAATGTTTAGAATTTCAATGTCCACTTTGAGACTCGATACTATGAAGTTGGATGGTACCTACAAACTCAAAACATTTATTTCAAGCAACCAATTACAGGCACTTTTGAGTTGCCAAGAGGTTGGTCAGACAGAAAGATGAAGCTGGTTGCCCATTGCAAAGCGTCGTAGGTACGTATGGTTCTAGAACGGGCAAGAAACTCCACGGACAATCATTTGAGTCAAAAATACCTGGTACCTACCATACAGATCCTACAATAAGTGCTGTTTGGCAAATGTCAACAGCGCAGAAGTTTTCTACTGTTCACACCTGAGAACTAAAACAAACAATTAATGAAAACGAGAACCATGTTTTTAAAATGGAAAAAAGCACGAAAAGTTTGTTTTATTTTTGCACTAGTTATTTTTCAATATTGTGAAGGTTGTGACGCTCAACATTTAACTCCGTGTATACATGTGGCAGGGACATTGACATGTTAAAAATTTAACTATGGAATAGTTAAAAAAATAAAAAAAACGACAACAATTTCAACGCAGGGTTATCCATATCTTGAATTCATGGTAACGGGGTTGCGCGTCGACCCCGACGACGCCACTACCCTCCTCCAGGAGAGTAGCAAGGCCACTAGCACGCTACATAAGCCCAAAACCCGATCGCCGTCCTACCGCCCTCGCCGCCGAGGCCCGCCGCGACGCCCAAATCGACGCCCCTCCCGACCCTTGCTCGAGCCAGCCCGCGCCGCTGAGCCTGTAGCTTTAAATTCGTCCCTAATTAATACCAATCCTGATCCAGCTAGTCATTTGCTGCCCTCTTCCAGCGACGCCCTAAGCCGAGGTTCGTACCCCACAGGAGGTGCCCTTAGCGTTGTCGCTTAGTTTTAGTTAGTATATAAGTTTAAGTCCTGGCTGGAGGCCTTAATTTATTAGGGAATCCACAGGCAAGTCCGCTTAAGCAGACGACAACCGCATAGGTTGACCTGCGAGATGCCAAACAAACAAACAAAACGGGGTTGCGCGTCAATGTTCCTGCCACCCTGTTTGTATAATAATGAAATTGGTACTTAAAAGACAAAACATATTAATAATCGAAACGTTATGTGAGCTTCGCGCAAAAATTTGCCTAATGTGCGCACAATAAAATTGTAATTTATCTAAAGTAAAACTCTCGAGCCAGCCTCAATAAATTTTAATAGTGTATTAAACGGATACTTTGTCAAAAAGGTTTCCCTAAGAGCTCAATCACACGTACCACATTCACACCACAACTACACCGCCATGACAACACGTTATTTTATGTCGTAACAGCTAATGTCTGAATAGCCAAGACCCTCGACCAACACCTAACGAGGCTCTCGTTCGGCAGCTGGGACTCAAGGGTTTGATTCAGAAAGGTACATCAGGACACGGCTCGCATTGTCAGTAGGTTCCTTTCTCTTGAGCCCTGACCGCCAGTAGCTTGGACCCTGTTCCCGATACCGGTGAAAGTTGCTTAGCTTTTTACCTAAAAACAACGTCAATAATATCAACACTAGGTGTTCCTGCCTGGCCTCGCCCGTGGCGAGTTTCATAAGAATATAGCACCCAAATTTCCGCTTTCCCAGTAAATTAATAAAAAAGCCGTTGTACAATACCGGCAATTTGAAACGTAATTTAAGTATGGCTTGCAATAAATTATAAATTCAGATGAATTTTATTTAAAAAATATGGAATTATATTTTCAAGTTCAGTCATTTGTTTATTCATTATTCTTTTATTTTCACTACATTTGTATTATTTTCATAAATATGGGCACGATTAAAATACGAGTATTAATGGAATACGAGTTCCGTCGTGGTAGCAATGCCGCACAAACAGCTCGGTGTACGAGTGAACACTACAAACGAACGCACGACTCGTTATTGGTTAATCGCTCGTCCTCGCTGCTCCTGCATGACAACGCTGGACCTCATACGGCACAATAACAGACGTCTCTAAGAGCTAGGGTGGAAAGTTTTGCGTCATCCATCGTACCCACCGGACATTGCGCCGACAGACTTCCACTTTTCCCAAAGAGGAATGCCCATTTTTCACCTGACTTTGTATAGAAATGTAATAAATCTTAAGCTTGTTGAATTGTATACTAATTACGCTTATCATAATGTTAAAAGAAACGTAGGGAAAAATATTTTATAATATTTCTTCATTCTTATTCTAAGTCAAGGGTAAACATATTAGCATGTTTTGAACGCACCTCAACTACCCTTTTTTACGACGTTCCATTTTACATAATGCTACTTGACTATTTTCATCTCTGTTTCTGAGTTTCATACATTATTTTAGGTTTTTTATAATCAGTAAGCATTTCTTTACTAGTCTTTGTATAATACAGATTTATTAAATATAACATAATAATTAAATAAAATAATTTTGCAATATGTAATTGAGTTCGCATGATTGAAACGGATTTTATTTGACGTTTGACAGTTAATGCTCGACACTCAATTTATAGTGACAATCACCTAAGTCTAAAGCAGTGACATAGAACTACCACGAAGTACAAATTTCGACGGCTCACCTTGTTGCTCTGCCGTCACCACATGACGCTGGCAGAATAGTCGTCATCGGCTCAGTTGCCAAAGAAGGAAGAAAAAAAAAAAAGGACAGTTGGTTTCAAGGAAATTACAAAGTAAAAATGACGTTGTAGACCTTAGGTTTGTATTATTAGGTAAGTATTCCTATTTTAGACTAAACTGCGAGTGTTAAGTAATTAGTTCTAGGACATTTATTTCTTTATATTTGGTAATGGCGAATCCTAACCTAAAAAGTAACATTAATATTTTTTGGACTTCGTAGCGTTTAAATCGTAAAAATGACTATATGACATTATGTTCAAAACATTCCGGTAGCCTTTCTACTATACCTTATAACTATACTTTCATTATCAGGAAGTGGGCATTGTTCTTTGGACAACTTCTTGGCAGGGAAAATATTATACCCGAGAGGCAATACAAAATACCTTTGGAGAGTTTGGCTCCCGTACACTGATAGACACGTGACTTCTTCAAGAAGGCCATTGAAAATATTCCACTACGCTGGCAGAGATGCATCGATAGCATAGATGCATATTTAGATTGTCAGAAATGTAAAATATTTATATATAATGACTTTAACTTTCTTTATACTTTTGTTGGGTGGGATATCATCAAATGACTTCTCGCTCTCACTTTCCCGCTCTAGGTTGCGCGCTCCGCATCCTACTTTACAAGCATTACTGTTTCGCAGAAAGAGGTGCCGGCTTCCCATTCGCTCTCGCTCCAAGCCATGGCCTTGACTAGGGCCAGAAGCGAGAAATCGCTGCCGCCGATCACCTCCGCAAGGATACGGCGGTGCACCGCCCAGAGTAGGCAGACCTCCAACGTAGACTCCACCGTGTTCTCCGGGCGATCCACATAATGGCGTTTCCTCCCGCCATACACAGAAAAGGAACCTCCCGAAACAACCGTGTCAAATGCTCCAAGCAGTTTTCCTTCATTTGCAAGAAGAATCCTTTGTCAGTAGAGCAGAACAATAGCGACAGCAGCAGCAACAATAATATTAAATGTAGGTTATAATGAGGCATTTTTTCTTCTGAGTCCACAGGTTGAGTCCGCGTTTTACTGGTCAACTTTCCTCAGTCGTCCGTTTATAACATTCGCCAGTTTCGTTGATACGTAATTTTCACTGATTGGTCAGTTTTGCGTCAGCTCGGCAATTTCCATTTGCCAGTTTTCGTTGATTCGTCAGTTTGGTACACTCAATGCAAAAGTTTTTACGTGTTGAATGTACACATGTGGATAATTTAATCTGCTGTTAGGAATACCTAACCCTAATAAAATCAAATTTCAGTCTGTATTTTTAACATGACATATTCAAATAAACTAGCTAATATTAAAAAAAAAAACATAATTTGTATCTTCACTGAAATCTGAATATAATACGAGTACCTAACGATATGTCGTAAATTCAAATAAAATTTAAATAATAAATTAAAAGGAACTGGAAAAAAACAGACTCTTGTCTTATGTTAAAATCAATTAATACAGCCTCCCTTTTGATAACATTAATAAAAAAAAGTGTAAACGGGTGCCTTTTCCCAATTTTCTTATTTATTCTATTCTGTCATGCTTAACCCATATTAATCGTGCGATGGCGTTCTTGGTAATAGCCTAAGTAATTAATAAATGTATTCATCCAGGTATCTGTGACGTATGTTGTTCGTTGGAGTGAGATAAATTAAGATTAAAGATTATAAAGATAGCTATATTTCAGTAATACAAATGGGATAACGACTAAAACTAATGAGGTGAATGAGATGAGCTTGAGTCGCGCCCGGTATGCTATCCGAAAGCGTACAGGCTGTTTTACGTAGGTAATACATAAAATATTCAAGGTATGGAGCGCGGTGTCGCAATTACGCTGACATGTTTATTATTGTTCGGTGATTGACCCGAACATATGTGGTATGTCCGTATGGATTAAGGAGCCATTTCTCAAATTTAAACGCAAATACTACCCATATTTAGTATTAAATTATCCGATTTTGTAGGCCCGATCCTGGAATTTGTAGTCAAACCCATAAAAAGTTGCAGGACGTTATAGGTGACTCCACAATTCAGACGTCTGGATAGCCATTTTATAGCTCAAAAACTATAATACTATGATATTTCTGAAAATTTGGTAGGATTTAGTAGTAAGTTAGTTATGCGTAATCTGTAGAAAAAAATATATCGTACGACTAAAACTGGGATAGGATTTGTGCCCGGTTGATGACAATAGGCTCGCCCCCTATTACATGGGACTTAAACATAACTGGCGAAATGTGGGTGTACAGGTACACCTCTGCCCAACCCTTCGGGGAAACAAGGCGTGATGTTTATGAAATTGAGATAGCTACAATGCTTTGATTGGTCATTAAAAAAAATACCGAGCTGTTTTTCGGAAAGTTATCAGCCAATCAAAACAGGTTTTAAAGTATCATTTTGCAGAAAAAATATTCTAATTTGTAGAATAACAAGAAAATAGAAAAACAATATAAGTCGGTAATACAACACATTTTATGTGGCTCCTCAGTCCTGAAGGACTCTAGAGAATATATGTTGCTACATAGGCAGTTGATGAAATCGGATAAGGATAGCATAGATATTTAGTAGAAATTTCGACTAAATATTGGTGTTCTCCAACATCCTGCACTTTCAGTATTTCAAAAAATAATTAGGTGTGACCACAAATAATTAAAACTATGATTTGCACATGAATCTTTCTTCAGCAACTAGTATTAAACAATGCACACCACTGACTAAACACCTCTGCTTTACCCTTCGGGGAATACTGCACGCTTTACATAACCAGCTTTTGTCTACGGTAGAATAGACAAAATGGCAGATGGAATAGACAGAATGACAGATTTCTTTTATGCATCTGTCATTCTGTCTATTCTTCTGTCGACTAAACTCGTTTCTATGATTGTCTTGCTACGCGTATAGGTGTGATATTATGTTATGTTATAGACAACAAGATAACTACATACCACCTCGACCCGGGGTTGCGTTAATCTGTCAGGGAATCTCACACTTCACATACCTAGACTTCGCTAAGAGCAGTTAACGCCGTCAGCGTCAGGAGCAGTCGTCAATGGAAATGCAGTTGACCGCAATACAAACGCTGCTAGACAATAGCAACTCAAACTCAAATAATTTATTTCAATTAAACCATTTACAGGCACTTTTGAATTGTCAAGGAGTCGGTCAGTCAGAAATATGAAGCTAGTTGCCCATTCCAAAGCGCAGTAGGTACCTATGGAGAAGGACTAGCTCTACTTGGTGGGACAGGTGCCTTAAGCGAACTATACGGTAAACGACGCAATGACGTTCGAATGCTCATGAAATTTCGAAATAACTGTCTTAATTTTCTGGTAAATTAGATACTTCATGGTTAGATTCTTACTTTAAAATAGAAATGCAAACTGTAAGTACCTTTTTTTCTCTGGTTAGGTATATAGGTATTGTAAAGTGAAACGATGAACCTTTCGAATACTGACATAAGCACTAATAGGAAACCAAAAAACTATTATAGAAATATCTTATACGTACGATGCAGAGCCATGATCAAATTGAACCTTACAGTCCAACATTGTCGATGATGGCCATTGGTTCGATGTCTTCCTTGGAGATAAGGACAAAAATTTTGAAATGGTTGAAATGAAATCCATAAAAAGCGCATGAGAGTTAAGTTTATGAATTACTAGCCAAAACACAAAAGGTTGCCTGAATAAAACCCAATTTTGTCGGCATCAGCTAGCAGAACATTACCTGGTTATTCAATCATTATAAATACGGAATCATACATTTAGCTATGTAACTTCTGTTTTGCACAGTGTTTTTCATAAAGATTTTGAAGTTTACTATTCTGCATTCAGTGGTGGATTATGGCCCACACCCTTTCACAGGGAGGAGTTTCCTGTGACCCAGCAGTGGAAACATTACAGGCTGATTATGTCAATTTTGCGTACATTTAGGAGTCTGCTCGTCAAAATGTTGTTCGTAACAATAATGTAATAAACGACGGTAATCTCGTTTAGATATGAGCGAGACGCTACGCTTAATAAACATGCGAGATGTAGGATATTCTGCAATATTTCAAACTAGGGGATTCAGTTATTTTTAATCTAGTTTGAAAGTAATTTCTTTGTGCAAGCAGTTTTCAGCTTTAGCCAGTTACTTATAATATTTTCTCAATTTTTTTTTTTTAAAGTCAATTTGGCTGATGACGAACTTATTACAAACGGTACTATGGGAATGTATTAAGATACTATTTACTGGGTCGGTTATGAAACTACCTATAATGATGATGTAGTACATCCAAGATATACATAGTTTCTATACTCGTACACGCACGTAACACTGCATAAACACATAGGTAGGTACATCAAGTTGCTTGATAGTGTACCATAAATTAGGGACAAATAAAATTCTTATGCAGCGCGGCGGAATGAAATGCTCCGCTTGAATTGATTTATTTTAGACCGATAATACAGTGGCTACAAAAGCAGCTACGGCATTTGTACTAGGTAACTGATAAGCCATCCGTTTCCCGATCCCTTGGGGTCGTGAGAGACAATTCAAAACAAATGTTCTCGATAATCCGAACACTAGCCCAATAAAACTTTATTGTTGTTTCAATTTATTGCATGCAACTGGTAAATAAATACTTTATAACCATGTAAACTGAAATCACACCGGACTAGAGATTGTGTTGGTAAAACAGGCATATTAATATTTCTAACGTTATTACGAAAAACTCCAATCATCAATCCTTCAGAAAAACGTGGTGATTATGACGATAATGTAGGTCTTTCATGAATGAAATACTTCGGCACTTTTATGTTTTAACTACAGTCCGGCCGTCGAGAGAATGCGTTCACCGTTCAGTTTCATACAAACGAACAGGTAAGTACGTGTTTTGCGAGATCAAATTAGCAAAAAACGTACCTATTCGTTTTACATACTTCTAATATATTTAAACAAAATAGAATCAACCAGTTTGCTATCACTCAATAAATATCATGAGTACAGTTTATGTTCGCCAAAATGTAATAATACAAGACGTCGCTATAGAGTTGGGACTCCGCCTTATAACTCAAACTCAATTAAACCATTCATTTCAATTAAACCATTTACAGGCACTTTTGAATTGTTAAGGAGTCGGTCAGTCAGAAATATGAAGCTAGTTGCCAATTCCAAAGCGCAGTAGGCACTTATGGAGAAGAACGGGCAAGAAACTCCATGGACACTCTTTTAAATAATTTTGCTATTACAAATATATTAGTTACATCGAAGAATGTTGACACTATAAGTGAGAACGATGTACAAAAACCGTACACGTTAAAAGCGTCCAGAGAGCAGCAAAACAAAATTAAAAACAATCCAAAAAATTAATTGTTAAAATAAGCCGTGGCAGCTAAGAGATAACCAGTCCCAACTGACGGCGCCCGTTCTCGAAAATGATGCATGGATCAGCACCATTCAGCTCAACCATTTTGAAGGGAGCTAAATGATCCGACACACGCGCCACCGTCAGCGAGACATTTGAGTGAGCATGACATACTATCAGCCGCCAGAGCACATTCAAGTCAATCTATGACATTACCCGGTAAATGGTAGCTCTATAGTACAAAGTACTCACATCTGTGCAATGCATCTATATAATAAAAAGGAGATTGAGTTTATATAATGCAAATATGTTCTTACAATCTTCAGCAGCTTCAACAGTATTTCAAATGTCAATTAATTAGTTGTGGTGTGGAGCAGGACCAACATTAAGCCAGGAATTTTTATCAGTTATGTAATCCCCTATCCTATAATATGCCTGCCTGCATAGTGTGCGTTTGAGAAAAGATTTGAATTTCGTCTCATTCAGTTGAAGAATCTGGGGAGGTATTTTATTATAACATTTCAGACAGTACCCCATGAAAGATGAGTCTACTTTGGCCAGTCTGAAACCTGGTTGAACTAATAGGTCCCGATTTCTAGTACTATAATTATGTCTTTCACCTCTTTTACTGAAAAAAAATATTTTTTTTCTTACGTACATGATGTTTTCATAGATATATTGACAAGGTACCGTCATGATGTTAATATCCTTAAACAATTCCCTTAGGGAATCGCGCCTGCGGAGATTATATATGGCTCTGATCGCTCTTTTCTGCAGAATAAAAATATACTTGATGTCTGCAGCCCGTCCCCAAAGTAAAATACCGTAAGACATGATACTATGAAAGTAACTGAAATAGACCAGCCTCGCGGTATCTACAACAGTAAATTGACGGATTTTTCTGACAGCGTAAGCTGCTGAACTTAGCCGTTCTGCAAGAGATGTTAATTGAGGACCCCATTGTAGCCTTGAGTCGAGCGTGATCCCCAAGAAAACCATTTTATCGACAAATTCTAGTTTCTCTTGATTCAATACTATCTCAAAATCACTACTCTTGACATTTGGCAAAGAAAATCTTATACACTTAGTTTTATTTCCATTTAGTACTAAATTATTAGCAGTGAACCAATTTTGGACCACCAGTAGGGCGTTATTTACGTCGTCAAAATTTTAAGCACGTCTATCTACCTTAAAAATTAAGGAAGTATCGTCAGCAAATAACACCATTTGTGGTTGATTTATTAATAAACGGAGTAGGTCATTAATATATATTTAAAAGACGAAAGGACCCAATATCGAGCCTTGTGGAACACCCATTTTTACTTTTAAACCAAGTGAATTGACACCATTTATTTGAACAGGCTGTTGTCTATCATTAAAATAAGATTTTACTAAATTGAGCGAGTCCAAGTCAATATAAAATATAAATTATTGTAGCTCCCAAGTAATCTGATTGGAACAGACTTAAGCCAGACCTGTAATCTAAATTCGGACAATTTGGCAGAAGGCACTTTACACCATATCCAATAAACATTTTCCCGAACGTTAAAGAAGTCAAAAAAGAGTATTTCAAATCTAGAATAATTTCCTTAATCGGATTGCAAAATCAGAAGGCGTTGCCAGAAAAGTAAATGCTATGAAAAATAGATCAGCAATCAGATGAATACAAAAAACACAGATAGCTTAAGAATGTTACGCTAAGGAGAGAGAAAAATCGTTAACATTAACATACAAAATTAATTAAAAAAATACACTGTAGGTAACGAAAAAGTCTACAGTCATGGTTAAGTAGGTACTAAAAGGGAAACCAATGAAAACCTACCTCCATAATTGACCAAAGCAATACCAAATGATATGATTACTCTGATCAATGATCACCCTTCCTACACCAGTTGTAATAATAATATAGGTCGGACGCTCTTAGAATACCAAAAAATTATCCGCGACCTAAAAAACGTGTTATTATCCGGTCATTTTGTAGTCCGATAGCCATTACGATCGATTACTGAGTTTAGCTACTTCCTTGTGGCCCTCCCTCTATAGAATATATTGAGCCGGTAGCGGAAATTACGTCATGGCTTGGTAGCGCCGTTTCCGACTATCTTATTTAACCGTAATTACTTTCAGTTTTAGTGTGCAAATTGCTTAAGGTTGGGCAGCAAAATTAGACTAACACTAGTTACATTATGGAATGTTATATCTACGTGAGTGTTCGATTGAACATGGATTGTACAGAAGAGCGCACTTCAGTGGCAACAGCTAGCCCCGTATTACATTAAATGAAATGCGAGGATAATGTAGTGTGCTGCGCTAGACCAGTTTAAGATCAAAGTGTTACCACGGACGTGCGGCCTAGTGGACTCACCTGCCGCAAGGCTTATCGTTATATCTTCAATGGCATGACATTCACATTCACCAAAATGTCTTAAACATGTGCCTGTAAATACACTGGCACCTATACCCTTCAAACGAAACACAGCAACGCTGCGAGGCTGTGGAAATATGTAGGTACAGCAATACATCTTCCTCGTTCAAGATTCTTTACAAGGAGCTGTGCTAGTAGGGTGCAACAAGCCAGCTCTGAAATTACTTACAGTAGCACGTGATTGCAGGACGTGTGATGCAGTTTCCACTTGTGGAAATGTGAATCTATTAGCCCTTTATTGGGATCAAGCATTCGAGCTATTTGTTAATTGCCATGACTGTGCCAAACGATGTGACGATGATTTACACTAGAGTTGACACAGACTGTGTTAAGACACAGAAGAACAGTAAAGTCACTAGGCGATTTTGTATCTTATTTAATAATTGTTCGGTTTTTCATTACCTACCGGGAGGTCACAGTTTGATCTGTAATGAAAATGTGATTGCAGATCAAACTGTGGCTTTGTTTATAGTGCACAAACAAACATGTTCATTTATCAGATTATGTTTTTTTTTATTGTATTCTTGAAATATTCTCGGAATATGGCTTTTCGGCCCGCGAGGAATGTGAAGATTGTTCGAGTTTAGATCAGTCAACGGATAATTAATAAGACATTTCAATTTAACTATAAACTGTTGATGCTGCTTTCAAATACAATAAGTTTATTTTCCTTTAACTATTCCATACAATACAAACCAGTCTATTATACAACATTTCCCGGAATTAACCAAAAAACTCAATTAGAATATTATGATATAACCACAAAACATGCATAGAATTTTTACTTTTATGTATAAAACATTGTTTATTTATTAAATTAGTTATACTGACTGTGGGAGAAATCTACACACGCACACAGTCGCACGGATCTAGTCAGTAGGTACTTCGTCACAGTAGGTAATTCGTTTTTTTTTTTGGTATAAAAAATTACCTTTAATAAAAACGACAGAAATCGATTCAGTAAATTGTTCTGAACAAATAACTTCCATAATGTGCATTCAATTCAGTTACGCATTATTTAGTTACTTAGCCCTTTATTTATTTTTTATTTTTTTTGGGTGGAAAATCATCAAATGACCGCTCTGGGTGGAGCGGGAGGGCGTGTCAGACTTTTACTGACTAAAACCCACCCGTGTTCCTTCAGTTGCCTGTGCCAGGGCCACGGTTTTCTCTGTAGAATAACCCGCGACCCTGAGGCGTCGGCCCTATCGGACCCTGTCACTTTGTGCTGACATCTCTTTGAGGCGCGCGTGGAACACAACGCGCCGTCGACCCGGGCCTGGTCCTTACCGGACGGCGAGCTACCCATTGCTCGCCGTCCGCAAGCCCACGCCTACGGTGGCCGGGAATCTGCAGGCGACTCCCGACGCCCAGGGCGTCTCCTGCGGCGGTTAGTGGGGGCGTGAGGGCGCAAGGTCCACACCCGTTCCGCCTCCTCCTTCGCGAGCATTACTGCTTCGCAGAAGGAGGTGACGGCTTTCCATTCCCTCTCGCTCCGTACCATGGCCTGGACCAGGGCCGGACGAGAGAGATCGCCGCCGCCAATCGCCTCCCTGAGGACACTGCGGGGCTCCGCCCAAGCTGGGCATACCTCCACCGTATGGTCCACCGTGTCCTCCGGGCGATCCACACAATGGTGACACCCGGGCGTTTCCTCCCGCCTTATGCGAAACAGGAACCTCCCGAAACAACCGTGTCCGGTGAGGACCTGTGTCAGGCGGAAGGTGAGGACGCCGTGGCGCCTCTCCAACCACTCCTCAAAGAGGGGACTTACCGCCGCTATTGTGGCGTGCCCATAGTTACTTAGCCCTAAGAACCTGTCCTTACAAAGTGCAGGGATAATTTGTAGGTAGCAGTATGTAGATCTCAAATACACAAAGGAGAGGAGGTTCAACCAACGTTTCTAAGCAAATTTTCCTTAAATATGTGTCGACATATGGAATTTACATATTTATTGGAACACTAACTACTAATTTAATTAACAATATTAATTATATTAATAGTTAGCTTAAATGATAAGGTACTCTTTTAGATAAGAAAAGCGCACAAACGCCATGCCACGAGGGACGCACAGTACGTCTACCAACTATGTACCTAGTGTCATTTAAAGTAACAATCCCTAGCCATTATAGTCGGTTACAGATTACTTTGCGATATTTTTTATAGCAACTTGGCAGCATCCCTTAAGAAAACGTTAGTGTTTCCAGTTGATTTTTGCATTAACGAGTGTCAACACGGTTTTTTTAAAGGATGTACATTGCTAACAAAATTCACACACGAAATTAATTGTTTTCTAAATGATAAAAAAAATGTTATTGCAATATTTTTTTACTATAAAAAAGCATTCGACACTTTGCAATCAGATACTATCCTCAATGCAATGGAGGAGTGCGGGGTGAGAGAACCACTGAACCCATGGTTCCGTGATTACCTCACCACGCGCCCCTACCGTGTGAGGGTGGACGGCGCGCTTAGTGTCAGAGTCGAGGTGCAGAGTTGGGTGTCGCAAGGCTCGGGATGTGGACCAATTTATTATCGCATGTTAACAGCTTGTGCCGAGTGCTAAAGCATTGTTCAGCGTTTGGTTTGCAGATGACTTGTGCATACTTCGCTCCGGAACTAACTTATACGATACCTACCAGCTAGTTCAACAAGATATAGACGCTGTTGTTAAATTGTCTCACGACAATGGCATTATGTTAATCGCTGATAAAACTAAATTATTGTTAATTCATTCACTATATTTACGACCACATAGTGCGACTCCCCCTTTTTTACCCACGATTATATGTGCCTCCATAATAATTCACTGGACTGTAAATGTAAACCTATTGAGAGCGTTGACAGTGTAACCTACCTTGGCATGAAAATAGATGAGAAAATTTCTTGGTCCCAACACTTATATTACATTTGTAGTAAATTAAGAATATTATTAAGTAAAATGTACCACCTAAGCTTTAAGGTTCCTATTAGCATATATAGATGTATATACATGTCGTTAGTAGATTATATTATGAGTTATGCTCTTGACAGCTATGGATTAACATTGAAAACTAACTTGGAAAAATTTGAAGCACTTCAAATTCGATTCTTGAAACTACTTGTTATTCAAAAATTAAATAAGTTGTAAAGGAGATTATAGTAAACTATTTGAAATTTGTAAAATTCTACCGATCAGTTATAAACTTAAGTATCTTTTAGCAATTAACCACCTTGGTACCCAAGAGCATAACTTAACACACATATAAACAACCATCTATGGCTGCTGGCAGATTCAATGTACCCAGAGTCACTAATTACTTTGGTGCAGAACCCTAAAAGAACGAAAACCATATTTATTGAACAGTCTGCCGGCAGACATAACGAATGAAGCGAGTACACAAATAAATTAAAAATTATTACTTAGAAACGTGTTAAAGTGCTACCTATAAATAATTATTAGTTTTAAGTTTAAGAATGAGTGTGTAGACTCACCGACCCCATAGTCAAACCATTACTACGGTTTTTTGGGGCTAAGTTTATAAGTTATTGACGAATGTTTAAATTTGTTAATTAGCAGTATTGTGGTTATAATTTTCAAAATGCAATGAAATATAAATATTGAAGCGTTGGCAAGAATATTGCGCTCCGTAAAAGTGGACGTAAATGATGTGATAACACAAATGGACTAAGTGTGAGTGTTATCATTTAAATATTTTACTAAATATAAATTATTATTTGTTTAAATTTAGAATGATAAGTAAAGCTGTTATAAGCATAATGTTTTTATAATATTTTTCTTATGTATTATAGTATTTTGCGTAGAGATGTCTAATAGTATTAAATTCTTTGTTCTAGAGAAATACTGTGAGTCTGTGGGGTAAGAGACGTGAGGAAGAGGGAATCCTTGCTAGTCGGAGCGCTTGTTTATGAAGTGGAAAGCTTATTTAAACAAGACTTCACATGCTGAATGAATATGAAACAAATGGTTTCAAACCAACCGGACATTTTGCAGAATTTTTCAACACGTCATTAAAAACTGTTCTCCGTGTACTCCAACCTATAAAGGTTACATCACCGAAGCCGAACAAACAATAACGTAATAAACAAGAACGTTTAAGTGCCGGAATAGTTTATCTTGTATATTTAATTTAAAAAAATTGAGGTTGAGTTTCAATCATCTTTTCTTAAAGAAAATGAATACTTAAGCTATCCTCAATATGTAATCTATATTCACTAAAGCCAAATAAAATGTGAAATAGTTAATGTAAACAAACTGTCCTACAATAACCACTTATTCAAATCATTTATTTTGGAAATTAATGATAGTAGCTTAATGTGTATGGTGAAATAAATAACACTTATCAATTTTTAATAGGGAACAATGCGTTGAGCCTCCGAGCTGCGTCCTCTGCGGCCAATCCGGTCACCCGGAAAATTATCGGGGCTGTCCGAAAGCCCCGAAGTCCTCCTCTCTCAAACTCGCGAAACGCGCGAGCGTCCTTCCGCGCTGATGCCGGAACGGCTTAGTCCGCAGAGGCCGTCTCCCTTTTTTTTTTTTTTTTGTTCCCGGGGTGGAAAATCCTCATGGATGTCCTCCGCCCTGGGGCGGGCGGAGGGGTCTGTCAGACTCTTACTGACTAAAAACCACACCGGTGTTCCATCTCACACCTACGCCGGGGTCGCGGGAACACATTATTCTTCCACAACCCCGGCTGGTGCCGGCCCGCTTGCGCGGGCCCCGTCTCGGGCGGGGAGAGTGAGGTGTACTCCCCCCGCAACGTCTGTGGTCGGCGCGCGAGGAACACTACGCGCGCCGCCGTCTCGGGTCCTGATGTTGGGGGGCGACGGATGTCCCCGAATCCGTCGCCCCTGGACCCATTTAGGGGGGACGGAAGAGGGCGTTGTCCGCCCTCCTCCGACGCCCGGTGCGTCTGCTGCGGGCCGGGTCGAGAGTCGAGATCTCTCTCTCCCTTTCCGCAGCCTCCTTCCGCGAGATGACCGTCTCGCAGAAGGAAACCACCGCGTCCCAGGACTCGACGCTGCCGACCATCGAACTCACTACGGTCGGCAGCGACAGGTCACTGCCTACTTCTGAGATGAGGGCACGGCGCGGCTCCTCCCAAGCGGCACACAGAGGCCGTCTCCCTGGGCTAACCTTAATCACCTGAAGGCTCCCGCAGCTTCGGTGCCATCAAAACCCGCGCAACCAGCGCAACCCGCTCAACTTCCAGCGCTGATGGCTTCCGCCATCCCAGCGCCTTTGGTAACCCCCGCGGCCCCTACGGGCTCTCCAGCGGCACCTCAGGGAACCCAGGGCCGAAACAGCGTCCAAATTATATTAAGTACATACGCGGCTCTCTTCACCACCGCCGCGGACAGAATGGCGGCAGAAATCGTTGCTGCAAACGGCAACGCAATTCGCCTCATGGAAATCCTCAGCGCGTATCCCGAGATCGCGCAAGTTCTACACTCACTCAAATATTAATTCCCAATGGATAATGCGAGAGTAAATAGTAACAAACCCCGACCCCTTAAATTAGGCTTTTTCAACGCAAATGGCGTTTCAGGTCAACGCGATGAGATCGCCGCTTTCCTCCGCGACCATCAGCTTGACATCCTCCTCATACAGGAAACCTTTTTAAAACCGCATCACCGAAACCCGAATATTGCCAACTATAAACTAGTTCGCAATGACAGGTCTCGATGCCACAAGGGTGGCACACTAATATACTTTAGGAAAACTTTGTATTGCATCCCTATAGACCCACCTTCTCTCTTCTCCCATCTGGAGACCTCTATCTGTCAGCTCGGCATGACTGGTCATCAACCGGTCACCATCATCTCTGCTTATATTCCACCAGACAATGGTCCGGAGGATCCCATCTGTCTCCAAAAGGACTACACTGCCCTCTTCGGTATGAGTGACTCCGTCATCTTGGCGGGGGATCTTAATGCCAAACACCCGGCGTGGAATAGTAGCACGACTTCTACCAGAGGTCGGATCATTTTCAAGTTAGGCGAATCCCTTATCTTTGACGTCATCGCTCCAATGAGTCCGACTCATTTCCCCGGAAATCCCAACCATCTTCCTGATATACTCGATGTAGCGCTGCTCAAGAATGTGAACCTCCGTTTGCAATCAATAGAGACGTTCCACGAGCTTAACTCTGATCACCGCCCAGTAGTCATGCATCTTGCCCCCTACTCTGGCCCAAGCGATCCCAACCGCCCCCCTCAGACCCAGATGATAACCGACTGGAGGAAAGTAAGTGAAAGACTGAAATCCACCACGTCGCCTCAATTGGACACCATCCCCGATCACATAGTGTCAGTCGCCGACACGACGGCCGCAATCGACTCGTTTACTGAGCACGTTCAATCCGTTTTGACGGATTGTTCACGGGAAGTTCCGGTGATGGAAGACCATCGCTGGAAACTACCTACTGACGTACGTGACTTGATAACCGAGAAGAATGCGGCTACTCGTGCCTACGACTCCTTCCCTTGTGACGCGAACAAAGCCCACATGCGCCATTTACAGCGTGCTGTAAAGAAACGCATAGGGGAGGTTCGCTCAGAGGGTTGGAACAAGATGCTCAGTGAACTCGAGCCCACTCACCAAGCCTTCTGGCACCTTCAGAGGAAATTGCGCTCCTCCGAGGAGGTCTCTATGCCTCCCCTCATCCGCCCCGACAAGAGCGTCGCGTTCGACAGCACCGACAAGGCCGAATGCCTTGCTGACAGCCTAGAGTCCCAGTGTTCTCCCAGCTCTCAACCAGTAGACCAAGCTCACCTGAACAAGGTCGACGCTGAAGTCAAACGGAGAGCCTCCCTTCCAACCGTCGAAGACCCTGATGATCCTCTGCCTCACGTCACTCCAGACGAAGTGCACGACATCATAAAAGGGCTCCAAGCTCGTAAAGCTCCCGGTTTGGACGGTATTACCAACAAGGTATACAAACTCCTACCTGCCCCTCTAATAATGCTTATGACTGCCATCTTCAATGGCGCCTTGAGCAACAACATCTCCCCACAAGCGTGGAAAGAAGCAACCGTCATCGGTATCCCAAAGCCAGGCAAGCCAAAGTCTGAGCCCTCCAGCTACCGTCCCATTAGCTTACTCAACGTTCTCGGCAAAATCTACGAGAGGCTTATTTATAAGCGTCTCAAAGACTACGCCGAAGCAAAGAGCCTCATTCCCAACGAGCAGTTTGGTTTCCATCCCCAACACTCGAGTATCCACCAGGTCCACCGTATCGTAGAGCACTTGTGCGCCGGTATGCAGCGTAACGCGACGACGGGTGTGCTATTCTTCGACATAGCGAAAGCCTTCGACAAAGTCTGGCACAACGGCTTGTTAAACAAGCTTTACCAACTACGAGTGCCAGATCGTCTCGCGCTCATCTTACGAGACTTTTTGTCGAATCGCACCTTCCGCTATCGCATCGAGGGTGCACTCTCGTCCCCTCACCCTATTCGCGCCAATGTCCCTCAGGGTTCCGTCATATCTCCTCTAGTCTTCACGCTTTTCACCAGCGATATCCCACAGAGTAAAAAGGCTCAGTTGGCTCTCTTCGCCGACGACACTGCCGTTTACTACACCGGTCACTGTCCCATCGCTATAGCTCGTACTCTCCAAACCGCCGCAAACGTCTTAGGCGCTTGGTTCCGGTCGAAATCGAGGTCAACCCCGATAAGAGTCAGGCGGTTCTCTTCTCGAGACGTCGTCGAGTCCCACCCCCCCTTCCCAGCCCGATCACTATGTACGGCAGGCCAATCCCTTGGGAGAAGCAAGCCAAATACCTAGGCGTGATCCTCGATCAAAACCTTACGTTTAAACAGCATATTAAGGCGGTTCGCGCGCGCGCCGCTTTCGCTCTTGGTAGACTCCACTTTATTCTGACAGCCCGTTGCAAACTGTCACTTAAATGCAAGCTGCGCATCTACACCGCAGTCATCCGTCCCATCATGACCTATGCCTGCGTTGTATTCGCGCACGCTCACCCACGTCATCTCCATAAGATGCAGACCCTCCAGAACCGTTTCCTCAGAAAGGTCACGGGTGCCCCCTTCTTTGTCCGTAATATAAATCTCCACATTGATCTTAAAATGCCTACCATAAACCAGTTCATGAAACGCGTATCGAAGCGCTTGTTTGACTGTGGCATTAAACACTCCAACCCCTTGATCTCAGCGGCCGCCCGCTACACTCCCTCCCGCATTAGCAGTATTCGCCGACCAAGGCATACTTTAATCGCCCCCGACGACGCCACTACCATCCTCCAGGAGAGTAGTAAGGCCACCAGCACACTACATAAGCCCAAAACCCGATCGCCGTCCTACCGTCCTCGCCGCCAAGGCCCGCCGCGACGCCCAAATACACGCCCCTCCCGACCCTTGCTCGAGTCAGCCCGCGCCGCTGAGCCTGTAGCTTTAAATTCGTCCCTAATTAATATCAATCCTGATCCAGCTAGTCCCTTGCTGCCCTCTTCCAGCGACGCCCTAAGCCGAGGTCCGTACCCCACAGGGGGTGCCCTTAGCGTAGTCGCTTAGTTTTAGTTAGTATTTAAGTTTAAGTCCTGGCTGGAGGCCTTAATTTATTAGGGCAACCACAGGCAAGTCCGTTTAAGCAGACGACAACCTCATAGGTTGACCTGCGAGATGCCATTCAAAAAAAAAAAAAAACGTTTATGAGGTACAAGGGAAGCCATATGTGCAGAAGGAATTATTGCCAAACTTCCTCATCGTCGACGTAGTCTTTAATCTTACAATATGTTTTTTTGTTTTATAAGTATACATTAGATGTGTATATTGAACTTTCCATCGCTAAGTTCTGTAACCTACTTTGACAACTTGTTACAATGGCGGATACTGTTTATAAGAAATGTCTTGCTTGTTTTAGTTTTTCTAAATTTGGGTATCTCAATTTCATTTTTACTACGTTTACATTATGGAAATCTCTTCATATTTTAAAAAGTCCTAAGATTTTGTGAACTTACAAAATATTTTCTAAGATAAAAAGAGATTCAATGAAATTGATTTACTAACTCTGCCTAAGTTAGCACATCAATTTCTTTTTAGTGATAATCATTTCTTAAATAGTGACAATAGAAATAAATGGGCTCGAATTCAAAACTAGGAATGTAAAAATCTGTGTTTGTAACCTCAATTGGGGTGATGGTAAAGAAGTTTTCTGAAATGGTTTTATTATCAATTTTTTGAGACAATTCATTCTGGTCTCGCTGTTTTGTGTTTTCAGTTTCTTTGTTAATTACCTGCCACACAGCTTTTATTTTATTATTAGAACTACAAATGTTGTTACTAATTAACCTAATTTTAGCTTGAGCGCAGACTCTTTTGAATATTTTAGAATAATTTCTTACTTACTCATTAAGGGTTTGATCAGACGTCAATGATTTCTCGTGATACAAATTACATAACTAACGGTGAATACTTGCACGGGTATAACCAAGTAGCCAGGATTATTCACCAGCAACTTGCTTTGAAATATAAACTTGTTGATTCTAAGGTACCGTATTACAAGTATGTGCTCGACCCAGTTCTCGAAACAAGAAGTCACGTTGTACTGGGATCGGTATATCAGTACCGACAGGACTATTATCGCTAATAAGCCAAGCCTAAATAATGGTGATAGATCGATTAGCGCGCGCACAAATTATCGATGTTACCATTCCACATGACGTGAACTTCGTGAAAGCTAAGAAAGTGAAACAAATTAAATATCTCGACATAGCACAGGAGGTTGTTGACATGTTAATTGTGAGCTTGGCTATCATTGTATCGATTGTCGAATCGGCGTCGGTTTTTATAGTTTTCAAATAAATAAACGAAATAATACTTTTAACATTCATGTAATTTTGTATTTATTATTCAGCAATGTCAATGTATACACAACATGATATATTAATTATTTTGCATAATAATTAAAAATTCAAGTTTTACGATTTTATCACAAGGCTTAGCAGAGAGCAAACAGCTCAATCCAATCTACTCGTCACGATGCTTGGATAGGTACATGAAATGTATTTTTTTGTAACAATCAGTTTATTAAAAACAACTTTATCAAAGTGGCATGTCCATAACATGTTTTCAACAAACCAAATAAATACGACACAAAACACCATTATTTCATTTATTTTATAAATTACGTATTCTTTAAACTTTAACAAGGCACACAATCAGACCTCTGGGGCTGTCTGGGGTCAAATGATATATGAATATACCTATAGTGCATGTGGTGTTAGCCTGTAAATAATTGTTACACTTAAAAATGTATATCGAATACTTTTAAATGTAATGTGATGTGGAAGCAATTGTAGGCTAACCTATTATTAATAATAAAAAATAAAAAAAAGATAAATTACAAATGATTTTTATATCTGTAAGTAGGTATACACAAACACTTTTACACGTCAATCATATTTTTAAACTAGATGAAGTCGGCGTTTCCTATCTGACTACTCTGAGAAGAAAGGCCGAAACAAACTCAGAGGTCACAGTATCTTTTAAAGTCCAGACCATAATCTTGGCCAGATCATGCGAAGACCATGCACGTGTCTGAAATCGTAATGGTATTTTAGCATTGTTTTTTTGCTATAAGTGTTAAAAGTATATTTATTTCAGTATCAGTGCAACGTGGAGCCATCATTCCATTGCATGAGCTTGGTAAAAAGCAGTGTGAGATAGTATAAAAGGTGTTCAACAGTGGTGCAAAGACAATTTTCCTGGTTTCATCACCGATATGTACTATAGGTCACACCTCTGCCTAATCCTTCTAGGATTTAATATTTAAATTCAGTAATAAAAAAAAAAAAAAAAAAACTTGTAAATATTGGACAGCTATTTGTGACGCGTTGCCAATTTTTACAATGCAACCAGCAAAACGGCGTAACAGATAAAAATGTTACTCAGACGATAACACCATAGGTAAAAGTTTGCAACGACCTATTGAAAAATCCTAGTAAGTAGATTTAAGTAGACCCATCCAGTCATCGTACCTACTAACTCTACCTCAAGGGTGGCACCACGTTTTTATTCCTCATTCCGATTCGAAACCTATAAATAAGCACGGGGAAACCACTAGAACGAAGAAATCATTACCCAAGCATGTTTATAATTTGATTTAGTGTAAGTGTGACTACGTAGTGTTTAGACTGATGATTTATTATTAGATTCGCTGAGGGGCGTCGTTAACATTGGGCGCCACGGTCCAGGCATTCCAAGCAGCATCCCATCGTGACAGGCGGGGGCCACCAACTCGTGTAATTGATTGGCGAACAATAATTAGTTATTGTTTTTTTTTTTTACTTTTCTAACGATTTGTTTCATGTAGGAAGGTCTTACTGACTGAATAATATAATGCTAACTGACTGACTGGCTGTAAGTCTAAGAATGAGTGGTTATGAAAAGGGAGATAAAACGATTGAAACTTTTAGATTGAAACTTTCAGACTAATACGTTTATTATTCCATATAAACGTATTAGTCTGAAGAGTGACAGCTCAAAGCAGTACAGCGTTGACCCTCAACTACAAGCGGGAACCGCCAGGTCAGCCGACGGAATTCAAATATTCTTAAGTTTTTTGTTATTTGCAGATCAGGGTTAGGTGTCATGGCGAACAAAATGCGATTCGCGACCGTAACAGCATTTTTTACAATTTGTGCAAAATCTCCAATCCTGTATTTAAAAGGATGGGATAGTTCGCAGTTAGCTTATGTTGGACACGGCTTAGATGGACGACTCAATGTCATCCATATAAGCCGTGACCGTAGTTGCGTTACTTGATACAGAATGATAATTATGCGTCCGGTAGCCAATAAGAGCTCTCTGCTCCCACGGTCATTGGTTCGTTAAGCCAGCATAAAGGTGCCTGAATTATTTGCGTCCAATAAGGATTGCCAGTTGTGTTGCAGGCTTCTGCATATAATAGTTATGAAAAGAGTCAAAGTACTGCAACATAGTTGTAATAATTGAAGGGCTGCAGTCAATTGGGTACCTATAATAATATGGGTACTGAGTTTTTACTATTTAAGTAGGATATTACTTTATGATTTTATTGTTGTTAAGATTTCACTAGCGTTATTAAACGTTAGAATAATAATTTTAACCAATTAATGTGTTGGGGTTAATTTTTACGTATAACATGTTTGAATATTTGTATGCCAGCCCATGGCAGCACATGTGAGATCATAATTCTATTTTATAAACAGAATTATGATCTTAATGTAAATGTATATTTTATGCTTGACTGAAGGTACATAGATATTTCTTAAAGATAACTATAATTTAAAAGTAGTTTCTTTAAAGGTTTTACCCCAACCACCTAAACAGTTAACAATTTCTTATTAACGCCTACGTATTCCAAGAATACAAGTTTCTATGTGACAGTATTTTCTGTTTTTATTTAATTCATTTAAGGAAATCTTGCCAATCATTTCCATAAAATAACTGTAGATATAAACGAATTCAATTAGTTATTGTGGTTGATTGGCTACCTTAAATTGGCTAAAATGTTTGAGTAAACTCGGAACTGACGCAAACAAATTCAATTTATCGTACATCCCAATATATGTAGGTACTATTTGGTGGTCACAAACTGTATGCATGGTACGCGCATAGAAATCATCTGTCATGTCCAACTGTCTCCGAGGAAAAGGGACTCTGACGTCCGGACAGACAGACGAAGAAATGGTTCCCTAAATATTTGGCTTTTCGCTTTTCCTATTTCAGCTGGCATATTTTCCGGTATTGTATACATAGTCTGTTGTGATACCAAGCTGGATGAAACAATTGCTATTTAAATAATATGATTAAATCGCAGATGCTGGGCTGGGTACAAACATAAATTTATAGTACCTTTTTTTGCCGTGATATTTAAGATATTTGTCGTAGATTTGTCAGTCTACGGATTGAAAACAACTTTCTTTGTGCAATTTTGAATGAGGTCAGGGAAAGAGGGAAATTAATTGTAAAGCCAATTGATTACTAAATTTGATTGTCGAATGTCGTTGTTGTTTCATTAGCTTTAACACGGTAAATAGTGGTAGGGTGTCCATTTACTTAAAATAATTTCCCAATAAAACACAACAAGCGAACACAAGCACGAGTAAAAAGCGAGTGTCATGCGTATTGGCCCTTTTGGTGTCTGATTTGCTTTAATAACTTAAAGTAAATTAGACACCAAAAATACTGGATGGAAGGGACATCGCCGCGCAACTGAAACCACGAATGCAGCAAATAATTCTAGACCCCTAGCGTAGAAATTTTTCGCCGATTATCATATAAACAATCTGCCGTTTCATACAAAAGTGCAATACATACGCGGTCAAAATGATAGAACAGCTTATATTTATTTTAAATAACCAACGGTAAATTTCAACGCAGGAGGGTTCAGAATCATGAATTGAATCCATGTCATCAGCAACACCCTGTACATGCAAACAAAAAAGAAGCATATATATAGATTTTAAAGTTTGATATTTATGGAAAGATACACATTAAATAGCAAGAGACACGTGACTGGCGAAATGTCTCAGCCCTTCATGGGAACTTATGTTATGTGTTACAGCTAGTGTACTTTGTTCGTCAGCCGTTTGTTTTAGACTTAGATCTTAGATACTCGTAATTTTATTGAGATTAAACAAAAACCATTTTTCGTCCCAGCTCATTCACTTAATTAAATTTAAAAACTGTCTGAGATGAGATATCAACAACCTCTGCACCGCTTTTGAGTACCTACATACCTCTACTTAACTTAAGATATTCCATTCATTTTGCAAATAGGAAATCAGAACTTCCTTTGATATTAGCTAAAATATTGATAGATTAAAATTAATCCAGATGGTGAAAATTGTTGCGATTGATTAAGTATCTTACAGACATCATACTAACGACAATAATATAGTTAACAGGGTAGGTGCAGCGTCTTGTCTGTAAAGACTACACATTTAATTTAAAGAGTATGAGTAGGTACCTACTTTGTCACAACAAACAAAACGATCTTAAAAATTAAATCGCTTCAATATCAGCCGGTTTATTCTGTAAAATCTCACAGTGAAAACTAAGTTCAAGTGAGATTAAAGAGAGGTGTCATCTCATCTGATGCTAGGGTTTAAAATATTGACAGCTCTTGTCACAGCTGTGAGTAGTGAGATTTTTACAGCTGTACCCGAAAGCGTTGGATGAATACCGAACTATATTGGCACGGAAAGGTTGGCGATCTCTGAACTATTTCACCTAGGCGGAACTAAATCGAACTGAACTTATATAAGCAGACTACGTCTAGATATACTCAATCAGTACCTGTAACGTTACCTGTAAGGTTTTGAGTGCGTCCGGGACAAGGAATAAAATGGTGTGTGCAGTGTCCATAAGACTTGAAAACGTTGTTGTGTTAACAAAATGTTGTTGATCAGTTATTATTTACTCATTATTTTATTTTCTTTCATGCGTGGTGCACAGGAGGAGCTTGAAAAGGAACAAATTGTCCGTAAGTTATAAGTCATAACTCCCTCTCACCGAGAAGCACATAGATCTAAGTTGAATAATTCTAATCTCACTCTATATGTTACAAAAGCCCTCAAATGTAATGATTTCTGAAAAAAGTCATCCGATAGGGTAATATGAACTTAGAGCGTTGTATTAATGATTCTAATTATTATAATTCTGTAAATACATACTTGTTACGGTCGCGATTCATACTTTATTTAACATACAATCTGACACTGTAAATAGTATCTCAAACGTTGACTGGAAAATAATGTCTTGTCCGCTTGAGTGCTTGTATTTTTTTACTATTTATTAAAAAATCTACTGAAAATAAGTAGGTGCAACTTCAACGAATACCAGTAAATTTCCCGCATTCATAATTATGATTATTTCTTTGTGCAGTTCTGCAGCATGCCTTTGACGCATTCGACCAAGAGAAGAAGGGAGTCATCAGCACAGACTACATCGGCACTATCCTAGAAATGTTAGGTCACGAGGTGGACGACGACACCTTGAAGGAAATCATTGCTGAAGTGGACGCCGCTGGTATAAAGACGTTTTGTATTTATTATTACTGTAAAACCTTAATGCTATCTAACAACATTACTTATGGTAGAGTTGTCTTGAACCCAAATTCAATGAACAAAAAAGTCCCTTCAAAACGTAGAAAAATAAATGTCTGAAAGTCTGTGACTTTTAGACTTTTAGTAACTTGGTATCTACGAGTACTGAAATGATATTGAAAATAGTTGAACTTCTACACACTTATCTAGTGTTAACTACTGATTAATCCATTTGATGTTCTGTGCAACATACACAATACCTAAATATTGTGTTTGTCTCATTCGTACCTAACGATTTATACGATAGATGGCGCTAGTAGTGACGTAGCTTGCCATCTTGTCAGAAAGTAAATATTACCGCAGCTAGGTGGCGCTATATAACAGAAAGATAAATAACTTCAATAAGATTTTCATGAGTATTTAGTTTAATATTTATTGCTTATTATTTTCATTCTTAAATAAATTATTTAAACATCTTTTTTATCATCAGAATAAAGACGTAAATACGATACGTTATTTTTACTAAGAGGTAATTTTACGTATATGAAACTGTTTGAGATCTATTTTATAATGTCATCAAAAGAAATCAAAGTTATCAAAAGAAAAGCAACAAAAAAAACCAAAATGTAAGCCCCACCGTGACAATGTTTACACATTGCCGTGACCAGGATTCGAACCTGGGTTACTACGGCCACAACGTAGGGTCCTAACCACTAGACGATCACGGCTATCGGGGCATATCCTCTGAGGCCGAAATTAAGTATTGCGTTCAACGTTGTCTTTGTTTTGATAGCGCCTAGTGACGTCATCGATGTTTACAGGAACTGGCGAGCTACAATTTCAGGATTTCTGCGCATTAGCTGCTAAATTCTTGACAGAAGAGGTAGATGATGAAGCGATGCTCCAGGAACTCAGAGAAGCCTTTAGGTTATATGACAGGGAAGGTTTGTAAGCTATACAGATACTAGTCAATTATTTATTACAATTTTGCCTATTTTACAGTTAGTTTTACTAAAGTCTAAGAAGAAATTGGCCAAGTGCGAGTCGGACTCGCCTACGAAGGGTTCCGTACCATCGTACGATATTTAATGCTACTTTAATTTTAAAAACTTTTCTTGTATGGTGACCCAATTTTTTTTTCCTTTATGTCATAAGGAGTTGGGTGTCGTTGGAAATGTCATACATAAATATTGCGGGTGTAAGTAGAAATTCGTACACACTCTGTGTAAATTGCAACTGTCTTCCTATTACGGTTCATGAGATAAAGCCCGCTGACAGAAAGACGGACGGACGGATGTATGGACGGAGGGACAGCGGAGGCTTAGTGGGTTCTGTTGGTACCCTTTTGGGTACGGCACCACTAAAACTAATGAATGTTATGTCTTTTCGCCAGGAAACGGTTACATAACTACAGAAGTGTTAAAAGAAATCTTCAAGGAGCTGGACAATACTATCTCACCAGAAGACTTGGACACCATGATTAGCGAAATTGACTCTGACGGTTCAGGGACCGTGGACTTTGATGGTGAGAAAACTTTTAGTATTTGTAGCCAAATAACTCAATAAATCATGGGTCAACAAAGATATTTCAACATAAGCTTTAAAAAAAAAACAACACAAACAGTGTACATAATAAAGGTACGTATAACAGGAATCTATCTACTTGCCATAATAAAAACAAAATTAGAGTCATCGGTCATAATCAGAGGAGGAAAAATGGGCCAAAAAAGGTTACCTATTGGCAAAACATACCTATACCTCAGTACTTACCTACCATCGATATTGAAATACTCACCTATTAAATAATGGCAAGAATGCCTACAGTAAAAAAAACTAGTAGTAATAATAACTGGCGAAATGTGGATACGGCTAGGTACTATTGATACACCTCTGGTACGCCACCACCCTAAGGGGATAACAGCTGTGATAAGTAATGGCTCACTCTAGTAAGACACTGACCTCTACATATTGCTTTAATTGTTTCAGAATTCCTTGAGGTAATGACTGGAGAATAAAAGTATCTTAACTGGGACTATAGGATATTATTAAACCAATTGTAAATAATAGTACAAATTAATCTAAGGAAATTTAAATAAGACAACGATGGAACACAGTTTCAAGGGCTTTTGCTATTGAAACATGTTTCGACACTAAGGCCCTGCGAAATATTTATGTGTTTCAAAAACCAAACAACTTATAAGTTTAATAAATTAAGCTAAACTAGATGTAGGTATTAAAAGTAATATAGTAATAACGTTGTTTTATTTTCGTACATATGTACCTAACTACTGTTAAAAGTGACATCTGGTGGTGTATTGTAGAACTACTGACACTCAACGGTTGTTGTTGTTTTATATAATACTTTCTAGATGGCAGTACTTATCGTGATGGTTACTCTTCACCTAGCATGATAAGCCATGTTTTGCACTGCTCTATACATGCTTAAATAGTCCACCAGCTATCGCCTATCTGAGCTTTGAAGCTCTTCGTTCTAACAATTTATGAAACTGTTTCATAAAACTAACTTACTACACAGAACAGTGAAAGACCGATAATCCTAATTGCAAGATTTAAGAAGACATAAAAACAACATTGATGTTCTAACTGTTTCTTCAGATGTGCACTTTGCACTACCTAGATGCTGATCGTTTGAGATTATTAACTGCTGAAAGGCCAGAATAAATCTTTAATAAGATCACTTATAACATAAACCCCTAAAAATTATGAAAAGCATCAATTACCGGTTATAAACATAGTAAAAGGATTTTACATTCCGTAGTAGGTCAGTAGGTACTTGAGTGTTTGGTGGGTTCCCAGAAAAACTAAATCAATATTAAGAATGAGCACAAAAAAGTCAGCTACAAAACCAAAGACATTCACGAGATCGAAAATTTTACACAATGCTACTGGCTCCAATTTTTTTAAGATTGCTTGAACAGCATCATTTAATCAGTGATGACTGAAATTGTATCATTGTTCAAAGTAGAATGGAACTCCATGACGAATTCTGTTTTCTAAACAAAATTAAGTTAGGTATTGACAAAAGTGTTAGATCGGAACAATACTCAACGTAACTTGGTTGAATTTCTTCACTAATTGTATAACGTTCTGTAGCAATGCTTTTACTTTTGTTGTTTAGCTTTACGACACTGAGGCAATAACTGTAATGCCTACAAGTGTCGTTATTATCCCCTCATTTAGACGTTTACACATTCTAGTAATTTACAATTTTACTGTGAGTTGGTCGCTTGGTCGTACCATTATACGTACGCACATCGATGAAAATCGTGCGATCGATATAGTTAAGTACAACGGCATAGCATGGTTATCTAATAGAAATCATTAATACCATTCCTTGATTGAATATCAAATGGTAGGTATGTAATGTAGCCAAAATCGAAATAGAAAAATTACTTAGAGTACCTGGGTACACATGACGCATACTGCAACTTTTTATTCATAGCATTGCAAGCAATATATAGCAATAATGCGAGCCACACGATCCATATGAATTCTTGGCAATCTAGATGACACATTGACAGTTGACTCCCTCTTTGGCCCGAATACCAGTTCCGCTGTCGTGTGAGACTATAGAGGTCGTGTCAGCCGTAGGGCATTTAAAAGGTCACCCCACAGGTACAGGTAGGGCTGAACTGATCTATTTTGAAAGCCTGAAGGTCCATATAAACGTCATTTAAGATTACGACTGTCATGCAAATATTATTGTCACTCATGGACATAATTATGATGTTTTCATCTACATTTCACAAGTCGGATTACTAAACGCTAAAAGTTCATCATTCTGGAAACACCAATGACACCAGGTTAACTATGGCAGAGACTATTATTAAACTGAGTTATATGATTATTATTATCACAACTAAATATTATAATTTATTGCACAATATAAAGTTGACCTCTATCTCGAGAATAAGTAAGGGAAACTCAACCGTATCTCATTAATTAAGCATGGTCGAAAGGCCCTGCATTTTTGATACCACATCAAGCTTGGTTGTCTTAAGCATGATATTCATAACACTTCCGTTTCATGTCATAAATATTTATACTAGCAAATACGGGTTAAACCAAATACGTTACGCGGAAGATTTTAAACAAAATAGTAGTCAGAGTTGATCTTTGGCAGAAGTCATAGCCCAATGGTCATCGTGGCAGGCCTATACGGAGATGGACGGATGAGATGAACTCCTCAAGAAGAAATTAAGTAGTTGACGGAAAACTTCTTTCATAGGATTCTGGCGCTCTGCCAGAAAAATGAAACAGAACGACAACTAGATCACAGTCTACTTCTGATCTTGTTTGCATCATAATTGCAAATAACCAATTGCTTGCAATTGCTACGTACGTGACAAACTACATTATAGTCACAGCTGTACTTATTATCTAAAATGTATTAAAAAGAGAAACAAATAGTAATTTGTGGTTGTCCTCGTTCACGTAGATATGGTATTTTGTTTTTTGTGCCAATGGTACTGGAATTTAGTGTTTTCACTCGTTCTGTTACGTATTGTTAGTGTAAATATTGGAGCGTACTGTTGCATCGTCTAACACGTTTAGATCTCGCGTCGTAACTTTAAACGCAATAAGTTACTTTTTTATACGTGTTTAGAATTTATTACTTTTTATGTACTTGACTTCATCCTAAAGATATCCGTTTGTACTACAGACACTACCCTTAAGGTAGTTACCAATTTCAGCTATTACTATCCAATTACTAGTTTTTGCAAGGTGATAGAATGTTTTAGGTATCTTTTCAAATTCTCTCTAGCCTTACAAGCATTTTGAAAAAAAAACATATTAGATTTTACAAGGTCGAGTCATCAACAGCTGCCAAATTCAACCTCATTCAGTAAAACTCTACGATTTTTATTTACACAGTTTTATAATAATGACAGATTATGTACCTGTCCAGTCTATTTGTAAATTGCAAAACGCAAACGCGAAGGAATGAAAGTCCAACAAGATGAATGCTTCATTAAGTTCAAGTAGCGGCGCATATATTAGGGCCCGTTTGCGGTCTAGTCCTATCTTAGCAGATTTCTTCCTGCTACTGAGTGAGCTCGTGTGATTGATATTTCAAGACGGAAATTGTGTTGCGAACAGATTGTTCATGTAACTCTACTAATTAAGTTGTAATAGATACGTTGTTATGTGCATGTTTAACTTTAAGTTCGTAACTTAATTAAGGTCGGGTTGTAATCCTTTCTAAGTTAAGTTGTTTAGTCAGATAAATCTGGGCTAATGATGGCCAAGTAGGTATTATAGTGAGTAGGAATTAAAAATACCACGAAGGGATTATAGTCTGAAACACGTGTAGTCTTAATGGACATTATAATAAAAGCTTTTGACTGACTTTGTTGATTTCGCAATTTCCATCTCAGCGACAATAAATGTCTGTCAGAAACTTGCCAAAAATGTAAGGAAATGCTAGGTATTTTTGACAGATTGAGACTGAGATCAGACTGTGAACGTTCTCTAAATTACGGGAATTACCATCTGTACTCGATTGCTACTACTGCACATCAAAGAGGAGGTGAAAAGTGGCACTATTCTTATAGCATAAGTTAAGTCTGTATAAACACGAACCTAAGCCTAAGCTCAATGTGCTTCGTCGTTCGTCATATTTAGGTACCTACTGATCCTATCTTATTGAATGTCAGTCAGCACCACGTCCTTTACGGTAGAAGCCTAGATTATTATCAGTTATCGGCTTTCTTAAGCTACCCAGTGTCATAAAAGAACATTGGCATTCTTAGCTGAACTCCTGACTGAAACATAATTACTTATAGAAATTATAGAGTATCCATTTCAGTGTATCAATGCATTCAGATAAAACAATCTCTATTGAAGTTTATTTCTACTAAAGCCACGGACACATTACTGTGACGTGTTGTGTCGTGACGCGGGATACACCAATCAAACTAATCTGTTCAGGACTACGTTAAATCACAACGAGTTTTGATTGGCCAACACTGCGTCAGAAGGCGTCACAACACGACACAACACAGTAATGTGAATCCGGCTTTAGTGTGTATAACTGCACGATTTCTTTAATATTAATATTTAGAAAGAAAAATTGTTAATTCTCCACAAAAAAAAACAACATAAAATAAACACATCATACAAAGTAAAAGGCAAAAGCCTCATATTCAAGAACTAAAAGTTAGTAATTTTATATTAATCGTTTGCAATAAAAATGAATAAATTAATTAAAAACTATTCAAGGTCAGTTACTATTAGAGTCGTTAAACTGTCATAATAATAGTGTCAATCTAATTCTCTTATAGTAGGTATATAAGATTTGCATACTTTATAGCAGATTTATGTTTTCGATTTTTATAAAGCAAAATTATTAATTACAGTTTTCATGGTATCGGACTGAAATGTGGTCTTAAAGCGGTTTTGTGGTTTTAAGCGTGATTTCTAGTATAAAATAATTATTCCTTCCATATTTTCCATTCTTCCAAATACCAATACGTAGGCTCTTAGTTCTTATATTAAATTGATACCTATTGAAGTGAACGTATGTTTCAACACATATCACCGAAATAGGCATTTCTTAACTGCAGCAGCCAGTCTGAAACAACTTGGTACATATACCTTCTCCAGGACGTAATATATCTCTGCTTTAAAGCAGGTTAAGTATATCTGAATTTAGCAACAACATATCTTATATTTAATTAACTATGCTAAATACTTTAGCAAATAATTCCTAATTTTAATGAAAGTATATTGCTCCAATTGTATTGCATAACGAACCAAATGATGAAATGGCATCAGTAATTAATTTAGAATTATTAAAAATAAATATTTGTTTAGAACAAACATATATTTAAATTAATTCGAAATTAATTACTGATGCAATTTGTCTGAACATTAACACTGGACTGGAATCTTTGGAAATGTTTCGTTGACTTAATAGTTAGGAATGATTTATCGCAAGCGAGATAAGACAGATAACTGGACCCTGTCATCTGTTGCAATTAATATGCAAGTTTGTTGTATTGAAATATAACTCAAACTAATGAACGCACTGGTATCAAATTAGTAGGACTTGTTGGTAGTTTTAAGAGAAGAAGTAATAACGTGAAATAAAACTGACTCAGTAGTAAGAGTTGCCACAATATCAAAGAAATACGTTGAGCCTGGAATTATAATAAAGTTGAATAAATAGGTGTTTTTAGGTTTTTCATTTTTTGTCACTTGTTAAAACCTTATACCAGGCCACTCAGAAAGTATTGCGAAAAAAAGTTTTTATGTATGAGAGACTGGCCAGTTTATAGTCTTTTTTGAATACATGATTATTATTTTAGGTACTTTTCAATTTCAAAATTTCCCTCCACATTGTTTCCGAGTTAATTTAAATTATAGTATCACATTAAAAATGGATCTGCGCCGGGAACATTTCAAGCGCGGTCGATTAACTTTAGGGGATGAAGAAAGAAGTGGTCGCCTTTTGACGGCTGTTACGGAAGAAAACGTGCTAGCAGTGAAAAATTTAAGAACAATAGGCGAGTTTTGTATCAAGAGATTCAGCACATACTGCAGGTTGGATCCGGAAGACTTCACGAAATTCTACACTTGCATCTTCGCGTGAGGAGTATAGTTTCACGCTGGGTGCCGCACAACCTCACCGATGCTCAGAAGCAGGCCCGTGTGTGGAATGGTGCCGTGATATGATAAACAAATTTGAAACAAACTCGTCTCGGCGTGTTTACGACATCTTTACAAGTGATGAGTCTTGGATGTATCAATACGCTCCAGAAACGAAGCGCCAGTCGACGGTTTGGGTGTTTCAAAACGAACCAACGCCTAACAAAGTGTAGCGATCTAGAAGTGGGGGTTACTTGATGTCAATTTCTTTCCGGAACCAAAGAAGCATCAACGCTGAATGGTATACTACCAAATGCTTGGCAGAAGTTTTCTCTGCTATGAGCAACAAGCGACCAAACACAGGACTCCGCGGGCTACTGCTCCACCACGACAACGCGCCTTCGCACACCGCACTCAATACGAGGGACGTCCGGGATAGCAAGCCGGTCAAACTCCTTACAGCCCTGACCTAGCACCGTGTGACCTCTTTTTATTCCCGAAAACAAAAATTTGCTAAAAGTGATACAATTTTCATCGCCGTTAGAAAAGATGCGCTGTCAGCGTTCGAGCAGGCTGTAAACGAGGTGTCAACGGCGGACTGGAAAAAGTGTTTCGAAAGCTAGTTCAGACGCATGAACCTTTGTATAGAGGCTATTGGAGAGTACGTTAACAAGATTTAAAAAAAATTGCCTTGAAGTTTTTTTTTTAATTCGCAAAACTTTCTGAGTGTCCCACGTAATTATTCATGTCAAAAGTTATTTCGTGAAAGTGTATTGTACTATGGAATGGTCCAGACATTCTTGGAAATTCTTAAGGACAATATGTCTATTTCGCTTACCAATTGAAAGACACCGGTTCTTTACATACGGATAAATAAGAGCTGGGGAAATATCGAGGACAATTTTTTAATGTTTTATCGCATGCTTTCTTTTAAAGTTTCTGTATTTTAGGTTCACACAGTATTTGCTTGTGCACAGTATTCACAGTAAGTTAATTCATAAAATAATGCTCATAAACCTAGGCTGTTTTCTGCATTCTTGCTAAGATAGCTTTGAGATATAAAGTTTTTAACTAGGTATATGTAGAGCATCGACTTCTACGATTTCCCGATTTCGTAGATCTGTATTTCTGCAACTGCTCCTCATAGAAACGTCTACGAAAGCAGAAATAACTCATACGTTGTAGGTTGTACCTGATTTTTATTTTTATTTTGGGCAAAACCCGTAAACTGGTGAACAAGGGGCTCAACAACTTAGTAAATAGAATTAAACATTGACAAAATCACAACGCCGCAGGTAGAGGTTACTGACAACCTTAATGTTTTGGTGTAATATAATTGTAATAAATCTGGCATTGACAGCAGTACGCTTTTTATAAATCACTTCATGTTCCGGTTCAAAAACCCACAGTCATGTTATGTATAATATAACATAATTAATTCTACAAGCATTGATAACGAGACGCACATTATGTTCACGTTTACGGATCTGATATAAAAGGTCGGGCAGTAAGCAGTGAACTGTTTTCTTTTCAAGGAAACCCCGCTTTCAAGGATATACCGTCATTATTTTAATAAGAGGGATAATTGCTAGAGACAGGTACACGTTGCGGAATTATAGAAATTTTAAAAGGAACAGGGGTGGGGGTGGGGTATAGCAGGCTTTGTAGAAGGTTTTTTTTCTTGGTTTACGTAGGTACACCATTATGTGGGATAGAGTATGAGAATACAAAAACCTATCAGTTTCCTAAATTAACTTCCTGTTAGTTTTCATTTTGTTTGCGGAAAAAGTTTCTCATGGGCTGAAATCAGGTCCCGAATTTAATCCCCAAATGGGCAAACGTCCTAATGAGTATTTTCATGATGATTTTTTATAAAGCAGGACAGTGTCAGTGACAGTCTGCGTTTTGTTAGGTTGGTGGTATTAAGTATTGCATTGCATGGGACTTAAACTTAACTATAAAATGTAAGTTCAAGTACGTCATATAGGTAGGTACTCCTCTGTCCCTTCGAGGAAATTATGAATGTTGTTATGTTGTCGTGGATTGCCAAACCCGACCAGTTTCGTATTGAAACGGATCCCTGAAGAGCAAACATGAACAACATAGCTTCTGTAATTTCTGAAAAATATCCATTGCCTAATATAATTATTGACACACATTATGATTAATAGAGAATTTGAACCCCGAAAAGAACAAAGGTAACATTTTACAGTATATACCTGCGTGAGGCCAAGCCGAAGGTCACCCGATAGGCCGACAAGCTGTCAGCATGACATGAACGTACCCTAACAAGGTCAAACCACACACGTACCTTAATTCGCTAGCAATAAGGTCTAAATTCCTTTGATTATCGCGACTTAATTTGACCTGACATGATTATTAGACCACTGGGTATGAGTGATTTGTATGAGATCAGATTAGACATAATGAATGGTTGCCAGGCATGTTATGTGGTTCACGGTGCTAATCAGTCAGTTTGTAATGGAAAGGGTTCCGGCGGATTCAGGAAATTGTTGAAAATAATATGTCGTCATGCCTTCGGCGCTTTTAGTATGACCTCGGTTATTTAGGCGATAATAAGTTTAATTGTCGGATTACTTGAAATATTCGTTAAGTGCTTTTTGGGGTTCCGTACTCATAGTATGCTAACGGGACCCTATTACTTAAGCTCCGCTGTCCGTCCGTCTGTCACATGGCTGTATCGTTTTGACTGTAATAGATGGATACTTTAAATTTTCACAGAGTGTGCACAAATGAAGGCCGCTTTAACAAAACAAAATATAAAAATAAAGTAAACTTGAAAATTCAAGGGAGTATACAAGAAAGTTGTTTTTTCATTTTTTTATTTTATTGTAGTATTAGATAATGTACGGTGGTACCGAATACTTCGTTTGCCAGTCCGATTCTCACTTGGCCGCTTTTTCACAGTTAAGTCTTTTGCTGATCAGGGAATAAAATATGAACTAATAAGTAGGTACTTCGTTTATTTTCATTCAAAATGTTGATAGAGTATGGTTGCCACGATTAACTGCCATGATAAAGCTTTGACGTTGTCTGTTAAATATTATTATTTTTATGAATGATCGCATAAATCTGCTCCAGCTAAAAACACGTTACATTATCGAACTCAAAAGTATCTGCATTTTCATTCACGAATGAATATACATAATAAACAAAAATGCAAATGCAATATTATTATTATTACATCATGAGATTATGAATGTAGTGTCAAGTGTGGTAGAGTCAATGCTGTGCGGTCACCTTTGACCTAGATCTACTCTGCGTACATTCATTGTATGAATGTACTCAACAATGATACTAATAGAAATAACAATGGGTTTGTTATGGGATTGTAGAAAATGTTATGACTTGAAATGCAATGTTTGTGGCAACTTTTTTAAGCTGGATGTTGAATTATCTCAATTTCTTCAGTGTTTTAGATTGTGGTGATCTCATATTTGAATACTTTTCATCGAATAGATAAATAGGATAAATGCCAATTACAAGAAACATAAACGTAGATCCGGTATCACATGGCAAATAAGACACGAACACATCATTTAATCATAACTATTGGTTGTCATAATGTATTATTCCTACCACATAAAACATTTGAACGTGTTTGTTTATATTTATTTAAATCCTGGTAATGTCTTTATTAAAAAAAAATACGTGTACGACTACGACTTGTAGTACCATAAATTATAATAATGCTTACTAACTGCGTTGTACATTAGTAATAGACTCGTGTAGAAATTTAATTGGTGGAATTATTAAGTTTAATTTTAATGTCGATTTAGTTAAATTAAATAGCATAGCTAGCCTAAGCATTGGCTGATCAAGCCAATGCTTAGGCCAGCTATGCTTGCTTATGTTAATGTAATGTAAACCACCACGCGGGCCCAGTGCGGGTTGGTAGATGTCTTCGAATTTGTGGTTTTTAAGACATGCCGGTTTCCTCACGATGTTTTGCTTCACCGTTTTGAGAGCAGTGGTGATGAAATAATTTACACAAAGTAAAGCGCCTGTCTGGGTTCGAACCTACGACCATCAACCTCTGTTAAATTGTAGAGTACTACTGATTTCTTTAGTAGGTCTATTGTTAATTATGAACAAGCATAATTATCACTTGTAAGTTATATGTAAACAAAAAGGTATAGTAACAATGAAATGATTCTGGGCGACTCTCTCAGATTACCATCGGCTAGCTATGAAACATTAAAATATATTGTTTACTTTGTAACGTAACGTTAAGCCGACTGGCTAAACGTGGTTACAAGTTAATGTAATTTATAAAATATAAAATACAAAAGTATGTAGAAAAAGAAATTAATAATTAGTAGAAGCTCGGGTAGGCCGCTCCTCTGGCTCGCAGTCTGACACGAGGAAGCTCACGGTCGCGAAGCAGATCGAGGTTGAAGCAGCACGCGTCAGTCGCTCTTAGTACCTCTCTAACTCTCTCTTAGTACCGCTCTAACCCTCTCATAGTCTAACCCTCATAGATCCTCTTAGACCCTCTAAGTCTAACCCTCTCAAAACCTCTTAGATCCTCTTAACCGTCTTATACCTAATTAGTACCGCTTAAACCCTCTTAGGGACTAATACAATCAGAAAATAAATTTTACAATTTAATCATGGCCAGACCAATTAAATACAACTTATTAAACAAACCCGAACTTGAATATGAAGTAATTATAAGAGGCCAGAAACCCTCAGATTCTTTACTTTCTTTAAAAGACCAAATAATTAAAATTAGTAACATACCCCCGGAGAGTATCTCATCCTCTCCAGTTCCTTTGAAGGATGACCTTGACCAAGCTGAAATAACATTAAACTATCTTGAAAATAAAATTTGTGAGATAGAAACTTCTGACTCAAATGGACTTAAAAGAATTGAAGCATTTATTAACCATTTACACCACAGGCTAGAACGCTTAACCGTAACATCTCCATTCATAGAAGCATGTTCTAATATAAGATCTAGATTTCACATGAAAAATTTAAAATTTGAAAATTTTAGGAGCACTCAAGTAGAGACTCTTGAACCAACTCCTTTACCAGTCCCTCGGACACCCCCAATAGCTCAAATTGCAGTTCCTAATACAAATTCTTTTGATCAATCAATATTGTTTTCTCAAGAATCGAATACTCAGACTTTTGTTAATACGATTCAACAACCTCTTTCTATTCCTCAAACGATGCCTATATCTCAAGACTCTCCAATTACCTACAATCTAGTTAGAGAATTAAAAACATTCTCATTTAAAGGTAATACCTGTCCTAGATCATTCTTACAAAATTCAGACTATCTCAGATAACCAATAAAGAAGTATTTGGATTTAAAACTAAAAAGTCACTTCTAGAAAGTCTGACAGGGCCCATAAAAGGCAACCGTTACTTTTAGTAGTGAGAAACTGGCTTAACACTAGTTTTACGATACCTTTACAATAAAATAGACGGCCTCTTAGCTCTATACCATAGAAAAAGAAAAACTGACAGATGACAATGTTAGATACAAAATGTCACAACAATCAATAAAAGGAAAATAATAAGAGATCACATGAAATGAGATAAATGGATGTGGAAAATAGACAGAGGTATCTAAAGGTTTGCTTTTCAGCAGTACAACAATTATCAGATAAACAAATGTAAGTAAAATGAGTGTCATACAAGAGCGGAGCGGGAGGGCGTGTCAGACTTTTACTGACTAAAACCAACCCGTGTTCCTTCAGTTGGGCTTCAGCCAGGGGCCATGGTATCTCTTTGGAACAACCCGCGACCCTGGCAGATAACAACACGCCTGTGATACATTTTTCGCCAGTTATAACCCAATCCCATGATTGCGGCGGCCGCCCGCTATACTCCCGCATAATAAGTAGAATTCGCCGTCAAAGGCATACCCTAACCATTCCCGAAGACGCAACAACGCTCCTCCAGGAGAGTAGTAGAGCCACCAGCACAGTTCACAAAGAAAAAACCCGACAGCCGTCCTTCCACCCTCGCCACCGAGACGTTCGACCCGACACTTGCTCGAGCCAGCCCGTGCCGCTTTGCCTGTATCTTTAAATTCGTTCCTAAATAATGGCCATCCAGCCTATCCCTTGCTGCCAGGGGCAGCAACGACAAACGACGCCCTAAGCGGAGGTCCGTACCCCATAGGGGATGCCCTTAGCGTGTAGCCGCTTAGTTTATTAACATCCTAGGTTGACCTGCGAGATGCAATTAATAAAAAAATAAAAAATAGCCAGTTACTTTTAAGTCCTATGTAATAGGGGAACAAGCCTATTGCTAATAAGAAAATAAAAACGTAACGTAAATATCCAAGAAAAGGTGGTGTGGAATTCAATTACAAATAAAATAAATTGCAGTTTGCATTGAGAATCATTGTTTTTTTTTTGCTTTCCACCATTTCAGCTACATGTTATTTCTCAAAACAAATTTTCTAAATGAAACAACTCAAACATTAACCTTATCGCCTCAGTGATAACCTGAAGGCTATTGGCGGCCAAGAGCAATTCTCTTTTCGATAGAACAAAACATGACATTGCACTTTTTGCGTACATTTTACTATGGACTACAAAATCAGTGCTTTAATTATGTTTGTTAACGGCATGGACTGTAGACATATATTTCGGGCAATAGAGCTTGTTTTTTAATTATTACCTTCCGAGGTGCTTGCATAAAGTAGTAGCCCGCACTGAATCAGTTAAATTATGGAATTGCTGCCACAGGCCTAGGCAAGTGGCTATTGCTTTCAGAGCATATCGTATTTCTTCAACTTTCAACAGGATTGAAATTAAGCTTATCGGTCATGTCAAGCCAATACATTATTGACTTTTACTTAATCGTTATCGCTGACAGAATGTTACTTTATCTAGGCCATAAGACAAGTATGGGCCATATGATTTTGGAATCAAATGCATTGTCAATTATTAAGGATATCATTAATTCCCTTCTACTTAATTATAATGTTCAACTTATGTAACAAAACAGTAGAGTTACCACGATCGATGCTATCGCGAATAAAACGAGCCCCCTGTGACTGAGCAATTGATATTAGACGTATAAGGAACTGGGAACGAGTGAAGTCGTGAGCAAAGCTAGTTTATAGTGGCAGAGTGACTAAGTAGTAGCCACGACCCGGTAGATCTTATCTGTCTTGTAGACAAGACTTTTGACTTATAAATGTCTTGTGACACGATATATCTTAGAAACGTGAGAGAGTATTAATTTTTGAATGGATTTGTTTTAATTGTGTGAAATACGTATGGAATTTTGTGCATAACGTAGATACACCTAAGTATGCAGATAGATCAGGTGAGAAACAAATCTTTATCTTCAGAAAAAGAAAACATCTGCTTTTACATACATTAAATGCATACAATGAGGAAGATTTACGAAGGTAAAACGTAGAAATTTCCTCTGAATTATACATTTATAACAGAATATAATAAAAAGTAGGCAAGAGCAGTGGTGGTCCAGTGGTTACGGCCGAACCTTACGAGTTGTAGGTCGCAGGTTCGAACCCAGACAGGAGCCTTACTTTGTGTAAACTATTTCATCACCACTGCTCTCAAAACAGTGAAGGAAAACATCGTGAGGAAACCGGCATGCGTTAGAACCAAAAATTCGAAGACATGTGACATCAATCAACCCGCACTGGGCCCGCGTGGTGGATTACGGCCCACTCCCTCTCACAAAGAGGAGGCCTGTGACCCAGCATTGGGAACATAATAGGATGATTATGTAGGCAAGAACCAATAAAAGTCACGATTCAAAATTAAATTTCAATCTAAGAGTTACAGAATACAGACAAATCAATACTCTTAAGTTTTAAACCCAAAATTTGTATCCATTAAAACATTCACTAAAATATATCACAAAATATAATCTTGCTTGCAAAAATAAAAATTATATTAACCTACTCTAACAAAGACCAATAAACGAACCGTAAAATATTAATCCACCTTGATGTTAAACAATACAGAATACAAAGAAATCGCAATAAAGCCTATATCGAGATCATTTCAGTAGTAATCGGGAGCACAGAATATATCCGTAACACCTTATAGATTTAACCTACCGAGGCATAAAATGGCGTTACAAAGCTATTAACAATGAAATGTATACAGAGCGTTAAGCTAGAGTCAAGAGTCCATTGTACTAGACAAGGTAATGTTACGAAACGACAATAGGGTTACTAAAGATTGCCTCTGAAATAATTGGATAGTGATGAAAAACGTTTCTTAATTTCACGATTTTGTTATGTTTTTTTTTAACTGGACCTAAGTGTAGTTTAATATCTGCCAGCAAGTCTACGGTCTTTTTTGTGTTACATAACTATAGATTTATCTTGAAACGTTTTTCAGTAATCACTAAATATAATAGGTATAAGAGCGCTAACATTTTTGAGAGCTATAAAATTAGAGAAGATATACTTCTAAAAGCGTCATCTCCCTGAGTTTGCAAATTGGAAAACATAACCTGAATAGTATGACTACCGATTATAACGCGCCTTTGTTTTGTTTTTGATCTAGGTGCTGTGTGCTAATCCTTATTCGTTATATTTTTAAATAATTGGATATGCAATAATAAACTAGAAATTTTAGCTTAAAAAAAATAAACAAAAAAAAAATATTATAAAAAATATTTTATTGAGTTTTGTTAAAACACGCTATTTAACCACGACAAATTACTAACTACTTAAAAAGTCTGATACTCAATTTCTGAGAATTTATCGTTTAATTGAATCAATTAAAAGAAAGCATTTTACGCATCCGTTTTACGTTACGTTTTGCTTGTTGTGTCTAAGCATAATAATTTTATTGGTTTAGTTAAATTTATCACCTTCGCACCCTAGTCCCAATTGATTTATTTCTCCTTCTTCTATTCGTCTGTATTAGCCACCATCTCAAAGAAGACTGAAACGATTACATACAATCTTGGGCCTAGGTGTAAAAAGATGAAAGTGGTGTCAATTAATAGCTTATATAATATCAACCTTTTTCTGAAAATTCTGCGGATTTTGTCAATCTGAGAACAGAGATATCAGAGATTAAGTAAAAGTGAGGTTATGTTACAATCTTTAACTAACAGCTAATCCCTGAAGTGCAAAATATGTTCTATTCACAAATAGTTATTATATTTAGTAGAAAATCTTTGAAAAATCATATGAATGAACTTCAATGACTTCAAGTCAGATAGAACACAGGTAACAGGTTATCTCCATATGCCCTCTTATTATATGCATTTTATTTAAACCTGCCAGGATGGTAGCTGGTTAGATGAGTGTACATTTACTTACAGACTGAGGTGCAAGCCATTGCCGAAAGACTGACAGAATTGTTTCAAGGGTCGTCGGCCCAGTGTATTGCAGTGAATAGTTGTTATCCCACAATTCGCACAGCGATCCATAGTTTCAACAATATAAAATCTACGAGCCGGCGGTAAAATCCAAAATAACAATTCCAGTCAAACGTGTGAGTGATCTTCGGTGTCCAGTGTGAAAGCAAGGGTCGTACAAGGTAGATAGGGTCGGACTCCGTAAAATACAAAGCAGAAGTTGTGAAAAATGAAGAATAATCAGGAAAGCACTCAAAACGCATCGGAAATCACGAAACGAGTGAAGAGCAAACAAGAGCAGTCGGCAACTGTCTAGTGTCAATCTCAGTCAGCTGTTAAGCCAGTGACATAAATAGACTAAAAATAGAAGACTGATTTAAATCGATATCAAAGCGATAATCATGAATATTGATTTTTCAGTAATTAATTGATATTATTATTTATATGACTGTAATTATTTGCACTATATTGCATAAGTATATAAAGTACATTTGAACTATATTGCATAAGTATATAAAGTACATTTGAACTATATTTACGTAACTGTGTAATCGATTCCTCAATTGATAATCTCATGAAACAATTTTTCTCATATTTCTCCACTTCCAGATTGAGAATTCAGGTGATTTTTCATATTCTAAGATAAAAACCTATGACAATTTTTTAGATCTTAACTCAACTTATTACATTTGGGCCCACCGTTTTCCATATCCTTTATAAGGTACACCAGACTGCCTGCGGTATTGTCTCTCCTTCTCCCTTTAATCCATTCAAAATATGCCGTTAGAAGCGACAATGAAAGGTCTTCCCCATTGTGTCACTCTATCTAAAATTTATACATATAAATCTGTAATTGAAATAGTGTTCATAATAAGGACTGTCCTATTTATCTCAGTATTGACCCCTTTCTAGCCAAATCATCTTTTACACAAGCCATCCACCGATTATTTGATCTACCACTAATCCAAAGACTGTAAAAAATGCTTCATCTTTCCAAAATAATTTTCTAAAACTCAAATCAGACTGCAAAGTAATCCAACAGTGTCGTAATTATACAGTCATATTCCAGTTAAAATTAAATTGATAGTTAGATCCTTATTTTGAGTGTTCAGTAGCTATCCTGCTGATCATATCTAATCAGGAATTGAAACTGTAAGGCCATCATTCCCACCTACTGCAGTAAGTAGAACGGCACAAAGAAGTGCAGATAAAAAAAAGAAGCACTGAAAATGTGATCATGGTTAAAGTTTTGATAGAAACTGCAATTCTGACTGATTGTCAACTTACTGTTTAATGCCTAAGATCATGTTTTTTTTTTTGTGGGAATTCATCAAATGACTTTTCCCGCTCTGGGTGGAGCGGGAGGGCGTGCCAGACTTTTACTGACGAAAACCCACCCGTGTGCCTTCAGTTGCCTGTGCCAAAGACACGGTATCTTTTTGAATTTCCCGCGACCCTGCGGCATCGGCCCTATCGGACCTCGTCATTGTGTGCTGACATCTCTATGCGGCGCGCGTGGACCACAACGCGCCGTCGACCCCGGCCTGGTCCTTACCGGACAGCGAGCTACCCATTGCTTGCCATCCGCAAGCCCACGCCTACGGTGGCCGGGAATCTGCAGGCGACTCCCGACACCCAGGAAGTCTCCTGCGGCGCCTAGGGGCGGGAGGGCGCAAGGCTCTCTCCCTCATGCGCTCCGCCTCCTCCTTCGCGAGCATTACTGCCTCGCAGGAGGTGGTGACGGATTTCCATTCCCTCTCGCTTCGTACCATGGCCTGGAAAAGGGCCGTACGCGAGAGATTGCCACCGCCGATTGCCCCCGCGAGGACACTGCGGTGCTCCGCCCAAGCTGGGCAGACCTCCACCATATGCTCCACCGTATCCTCCGGGCGGTCCACGCAATGAGGACACCCGGGCCTTGCCTCCCGCCTTATGCGAAACAGGAACCTCCTGAAACAAGTGTCCGGTGAAGACCTATGTCAGGCGGAAGGTGAGGACGCCGTGGCGCCTCTCCAACCACTCCTCAAAGAGGGGACTTACCGCCGCTATTGTGGCGTGCCCAGCACTGGGTTGCGACAATTGCATCCTCCATGTTGCCATGAGATCCCGACGGAGCTCTGTCCGCAAGATCATGATAGTCTCACAACTAAATTGTTGAATTTTAGGACATTGGTATTGTCCAGGAATGTCCCAATCATTTAGGAAGAAGCACCAGCCAAACATGGACATTAATGAGATTTATTCATTAAGTTTAGTCAAACATAACATAAATAAAAAGTAAATAATGAACACTGACACATGTTCTTGTGTTTGCGTTAGTTGTCCAAAGATAGTATAAGTAGAACAGACTATAATATACCCACTAGTTATGATCTCAAACGATAAGCCAATATAAAAGTTTACGTCACATACAGTAGATTTATGACTAACTTCTCAAAACGGAAGTCAGAAAAGACCTACAAAATGGTTAAGCTAGATGAATAAGGTAATAAACGAAATCAAGACGCAACATAGATCTTTTTATTAAATTAAGTGCCAAATCGACATCATCCGGGAATTTGACATCCAGGCGGTATCCTAACCATTGATCAACATGAAATAGGAAATTATTTCAATGAAGTCGACATAAATCAACGCGATCGTTAGATCACTCGATTGACAACGCTGATCACGTTTATACTCCTTCACACTTCAAATTGAAAGTATATACACTGATTGCATTCAAATATTAAATACTCAAAAATCAACTGTCACGCCTGGGAACAAATCTCATTTTTCATTCAAAATAATCATTTCACTAAGCGTGTACCCTAATTGCGTAATACACAAGCAATCGGAATCCTAATCGTTTTGGAACAGATTGCTAATCCATTGCTTCATAAGTTCGATAAACAAACCTGCTCATTAATTTAAATAACGCAATGAATGTTGTTGAACTGTCAAAATACAGCAAATTAATCGTAATCGTTTACGAAAATGTGGTACGCAATTAGGCTGGTCCAAGTGTGGGTTTGTCGTTCAAATTTGTTCACAGGATATCGTTATATTGAGAAAGACTAACGACCTTATTGTTATGGAGTTATAGGTTAAGCTAGAGTATGGATGCACAGAAATGGCAATACAATGGAGAGTTAGCCGTTAAGATAGATACCACATCGGCGGTATTCGTATTGGTCCAAGGATAGAGTAACTGAAACAAAGTAAATTTACATTAAATTATTTGTTACATTTAGTTTTTTATTTCATGTAGCTTCCAGTAATTTCTGTAGTGTATACGAACGCTGGTAAATATAAATAAATAAATAAATACAAGAGAACTAGACTTATCATATCATACAGTCTAAAGCTAAACTATCATGCTTATTCGCAAGATAATTTGTGCAATTTACATTTTACCGTTATTTCCGTGCTTCAAATTATTTTCGACTAGAAAAAAAGAATTTGTTATGAATACGCATAAAAAAGAGCAGTCCGTAATAAATACAGCTAAATAATCGATCACTTCCAAAAATGTATGATGGCTTCCGTATACCGGTTCAGTGGTTTTGTTTTTTGTTACTCTTATGCTCAACTAAGTGGCTATTGTATTACATCCATAGCAGTTTCTGTTACATTTCTTAAACTTATATGAATTGTACACTTTCTTGTAAATCTCTCATTTTCATCCGGCATAATACAATGACTCCAATAGTAAACTTCATTATGAAGAGTTTCTGCAAAATTAAGAGCTACCTTTATAAAAGATTAGGCAGTAGGTGGGCAAACAGCGTCACACGCCACAGACGAAAATCTCCGATATAATTGAAATTTCGCAAGGAGATGTCGTGAGATGAGATGAGACCCAAATTGTAATATTTAGTATCTCCATTGAAAATAATTGTACCTTTTGGGTTTCGCAAAAAAAATGAAAACAAGAAGGACCATCTGTGGCGTATATGCTACCGGACGGCCCATTATTTTAGGTAGAAGGGATGCACAATACACACAAAGGAATTGTACCTAAACAAAACCCTACGAATACTAAATATCAACACGATAGCGTGCACCGATAGATATTGGTAAAAAAAAAAACCTAAAAACGCAGCACTCAGAAAAAAAATTGTTTTTGTGTAATTCTTTTATCCTATAGAAGTATACCTATTTGACACCTCACAAAAACGTATATATTATTTGGTTCGTTTAACAAAATTAATACACAAAAATTTTTTTCGTTTGTTCACCTTCCAACTCTACCATAACCATTTTCAATTTAATATTGTGGCCGTTTGGTGCACGCTATCGGGTTAATATTTAGTATTCGTAGGGTTAGGTATTGTTAAGGTACAATATTCTTTGGTGTATTTTGTGCATCTCTAACTCCTCCCAAAAATTATAGGCCGTCCGTAGCGTATACAGTCGTTCCTTCCTTATTGTTTTTATTTTTTTTGTTAAACCAAAAAGGTAAAATTATTTTCAATGGAGGTAGGTACTAAATCGTAAAATTTGGGTACTATCTCAAAATTTCAACAAAATCAGAGATCATTGCCGTCTGTGGTGTGTGACGCAGCAAACATTCCTAACTGGTGATACATATAAAAGGACATCCCTAAATCCCGATAAATTATTTATGATGATTAATGAATGCCAGGGGTGTAGTTTCCAAGCTGAATGCAAATTACAAGATTGCCTATATATTCGTTACTTGAGTTCAAAAATTAAAAACAGTAGTAATGTAATTGAAACGACATGGAATATCATTAATTGCGAAACGGGAAGGTCATGCAACCGAAGTAGTGACTTCAGCCTTGATATTGATGGCAACATAATTAAATCTCAGAATCTCAAGTCGCCGCGGCCTTTGAAAATTTCTTTGCAGAGATTCCCGTTTCGACTACTAAATCTCTGAACTCATCACTACTGCAGAGTGTTTACTTAAAGAAAACGTTCCAGTTTGTGATTCTGAATTTAATTTCCAATATGTCACCTGTAGAGATATAATTAAAACCTTTCACACATTAAATGTTAAAAAGACCGCAGATCTATGGGGTAATTGTGTGGAAGTCAATTATAAATATTGTAGCACCTACTTTAGCCTATTATTTTTAATAATTGTAGTGACCGTGGTGAGTTTCCTGATCTTATGAAAAACAGTAAAATAATACCATTGTTTAAATCGGGTAGTACATCAGACCCTACTAATTATATACCTATTTCAGTGCTGCCTACCTTTTGTAAAATTTGTGAAAAACTTATTTTAGATCAAATGCAAAGATTTTTTAATAAACACAAATTACTGCATAACAAACAGTTTGATTTTACAAAGGGTCGTTCGACTACTGAGTTGAACTTTTAGGACATGTTTATAATGCATGGGAGGACAAGTGCGATGCTTTGGGCATCTTTTGCGATTTGTCCAAGGGATTGTGTTCTTCATGAAACATAAATCAGGAAACTGCACCACTACGGAATACGGAACGCCTCTCTGGATCTTCTTACTTAAGTGATAGGATTCAAAGAGTAGATGTTAACGGAAAAAGATCACCTGGATCTGTAGTAAGAATGGGGGTCCCCCAGGGCTCAATTCTTGGCCCATTTTTGTTTCTTATTTATATTAATGACTTGCCTTACCTCATAAAGGATAATCATGATGTAGTGTTGTTTGCAGACGACACTTCACTTTTATTTAAACTGAAACGTCAGCAGCTGGTTATTGACAATGTAAATAGCGCCCTCGCTAAGGTAGTTAACTGGTTTAATGTTAAAAACCTACTTACGAAACTTCATGTTAGACAAGTAGAAACTAGTGTTATTTTAAAGGGTGAAGAGTTGAAACCCGAAAACTCCACAGTATTCTTAGGCATAACTTTGGATGCTAAGCTTCAATGGGGCCCCCATATAGATAAATTGTCAAAAAAACTAAGCTCTGCGGCATCCGCCGTTAGAAAAAATCGTAATTTAACTGATTTTGAGACAGCGCGTTTAGTTTACTTTAGTTATTTTCATAGTGTGATGTCGTACGGTATTCTTTTGTGGGGAAATGCCGCCGATATTCAAACAATTTTTGTTTTACAAAAAAAGGCAATTCGTTCAATTTATAAATTAAGTCCCAAACACTCCCTCAGAGACAAATTTAAAGAGATTAATGTAATGACTGTGCCTTCTCAGTATATTTATGAAAATATTTTATATGCACTTAAAAATATGAATCTGTTTATAAAAATCAGTGATATCCATTAACATAAATACTAGGAACAAACACAAATTTGTTGTTCCCACTACCAGGCTCAAGAAAATAGGTGGCTCGTTTAAATGCCAAAGTATACGTTTTTATAATAAACTTCCTAGCCACATTCAAGAACTAAGCCTTAATAAATTTAAATCGTTTATAAAGCGGAAATTATGCCAGAAAGCCTATTATACTGTCAAGGACTATATTGAGGACAACAAGGCTGTTCCAATAAGTTTACACAGACATAGTTGATGTTTAATAATTTGCTATTTAACTTTTTTTCTTTTAATGATTTTTTCTATATACGTACCTTTTTCTCTAAACAATGACATGTATATATTTACTGTACAAATAATAATATGGTTTTAATTTTTGTGAATGTGAGGACTATATGGGACATTGCATTTTTTTCTTCTTTGAATGATGGTCTGGCTGTTTGAGTACTTTACGCGGCCTCCCCAAATGTCCTTTCTTTTGTATTGTTCGTCGAATCGTTGAGCTCCTTAGTTCTGAGTTGAGCTGCACGATGATTGACGAATGCGTGCACTGACTGGAGAGGTCCACTCAAATCCGTGTGGTTCTTTCCTCAAAAGACCATTTCAGACACCAGTCGACATGATCCTCATATGATATGAGCAAGATTATGTGTGGACTATAAAAGAGACTGTGACCTCTGAGTTTGTTTCGGCGTTTCTTCTCAGAGTAGTCAGATAGGAAACGCCGATCTCACCTAGTTTTTAAAATATGATTGACGTGTAAAAGTGTTTGTACAAACCAATTTACAGAAAATAAAATCATTTATCATTTATTCCCTTTAACAGAACGTAAGTAGGAACAAACCACAGACTAAACTTCTGTAGTTTGTATATTCAATTCTTCTTGTGCAATATCTTCCAACGTATAAAGACTCTCTTATCGATTACTTGATTCGCGTGATCATTTGCATTCCGCGACTAATGGCGAGTCGCTACAGACATAATAAGGAGTATTTACTTTCTTCGATCAAACAGATTAAGATTTCATTACACGCGTGCATAATGCGATGATGGGAGAAAGTGGAAGCTATAAGGCAGTCTTATAGCACGCTATAAGATGGCTATAAGCGTAAAATATCACCGAACACCGGGCGTACGTTGATGGATTATAGTTAAGTTTAAGACAACCGTGAATACCGCCGGGTCCGTTACGTATAGCATTAAATTGATAGTTGGTAATAACATAAATCGTTTTAATTATCTGAGCTAGATAATTCAACAAAGCACTTCATTATATAAATATGCGTTTCAAGAATTTATAATGTATATGCCTTAATATGTGTGTCTTGAAACGTTTACACGCATTCACGTGCTTTGCAATGTTACAATGTAAAATGATTTAAAAACGATTTTGTACGTGCCCAATAGTGACTGATTTTCAGAATCTTGAGAAATAATGGTCTACTTTAGTTTTGTTTGTTTTTACCATTTCTAGTTTAAATAAATTTTGCAATAGTATTCAAAGTCAAAGCATTTATTACAAATAGGCACGAAAAGCCACTTTTGAACGTCAACATTTTCATTTAAATAGAATTGTTTCCAGGCGCCCCTTCCAAAACGTAGTTTAAGAAGAAGGGGCAAGAAACTCCACCGTAACTCTTTTAAAATGTTTAACAGTATTTTGTGTACATTAATTAGATTTTTCTATGTGAAGACGATGCACCCAGAATGAAACAACAATACCACAAATAGGTAAAATAAAAAGACAGATAAATCATGGTGCTCACATATTTACAAACATTGCGAAAGTAGTAAGTATTGATTTTCCTAAAATGTTAACTAGGAATAAGTCAGTGTGTGAGTAAATCAAAAATAACAAATTATACAATACAATATATATACAAGTTTATATGTGTTTTATAATTCGATATCTGAATTATAAAACACATATAAACTTGGTAACAGGCAGGGTCAGAAAACTTATATATATTTTTAAAACTCTTCGACACGTCGCCAAGCAGTCTCTTATTCGCAATGTATATTACGCCTTATGTCAATCTATTATTACTTATTGTATTAGCTGCTGGGGTGGCGCCACAAAAACTGCCCTAAAACCTTTGGAACTTTCCCACAGAGCTATACTGAGAATTGCAACATTTCGACCTATTCTGTTTCCAACTACAGAACTTTACAAAAACTGTAGTGTCCTCAACGTAAGGCAACATTTCATTCTGCAAAACATTCTTCTCCAACACTTAAAAACCCCTCTTACTACTACCTATTAACAAACGTCGGAAAGATATGATTTGTACTGTTCCACAAACTCAGGTGAAATACACTAAGAGATTTTTCTACTATCTTGGCCCTTACTTGTACAATAAAATAAACGCGTCCTTATATATATATAATTTACCACATAGCAAATGCAAACTCGCCTTCGTGCATTCCTCCTGAATAAAACCTACGACGAGACTGAAAAGTTCTTTTTAACACCTACATGAAAGTAACCCTATTTCCTATTGTTTCAAGTTCCAAATGCTCACACATACTCTCACTCTTTCACACACACACACACACCCTCACACGCACTCACTCGACTCACAACACTCCACTTCTCATTTTAATTAGTCTTATTTAATTTAAATTTAAAGTTTTTTATTTATTTTATAAGTTAAGATCGAAAGCATAAGTAACATGATTATTGTGATATCCCAATTGGGAGTCTAAACTGTCTCTCCTTAATACAGATCACTCAGTGATCTAGCTAGGTGAGCAGCGATTCACCCAAAAATTAGTTGTACCTGATCCATGTCATCAATTATGCATAGTTTGTAAGTCCCTCATGTACTTCAAAACCTTAATGTACCTAAATAAATTATTATTATTATTATTAATAAGCAACTAGTATGATTTTGTCTAGCCTCTAGATTGTCCTATGGAGTAGGACCAGCATGTTTCCAAGCGTTCTTATATAGGATATAATCCGCTAATTTGTAATAAACTTGTTTTTAAAGTGATTTTTTAATATGAGTTATAAACTTTATTTAATTTAATTGCAATATATCACATGGTATTTTGTTGTAACATTTAACACAGTACCCCATAAAAGATGTATGTACTTTTGATAGTCTGGAAAATGGTTGATCTTTTTTAGTTTTATATCTAGTGCTAATATTATGTCTATCACTTATTTTTTTAAAAAGGTGCAGATTTTTAAAAATGAATTGGCAAGGTACCGTCATTATATTAATCTTCTTAAATAGTTCCCTAAGAGATTCACGGTGACGTAGATTGTAAATGGCTCTGACAGCTCTCTTGTGCAAAATAAAAATGGATTCAATGTCAGCAGCCCGACCATTATAGTAAAATGCCGTATGACATAATGGTGTGGAATTAGCTAAAATAAACCAAACCTGCGGTTTCTATTTACTCTTATCTGTTAACTGTCTTATCTTTCTAACAGCAGCATGTGCTCTGAAAACGAGAGGTGTTCGTCGAGAACTACGCCAAGATATTTGGCTCGCTTCTCCCAAGGGATCGGCTTGCCGAACATGGTGATCGTTCGAGGGGGGCAGGGGGTATGACGCGGCTTCGAGAATAGAACCGCTTGACTTTTGTCGGGATTTAGTTCACTTCTTTACTGGATACTCTGGGTCTTCGACGGGAGGGAGGGAGGCTCTATGTTCAATTTCAGCGTCGACCTCAGAGAGGTGAGCTTGGTCTACTGGTTGAGAGCTAGGCGAGCATTGGACTTCTAGACTCTCGGCTAGAAGCTCAGCCTTGTCGACATCATCGAAGGCGATGGTCTTGTCGGGACGGATCAGGGGGGGCATGGAGACTATTTCTCCGGATCTAAGCTTCCTCTGGAGTTGCCAGAAGGCTAAGGTGGGTGGGCTCTAGTTCGCTCAACATCTTGTCCCAGCCGGCGGTACGCAGCTCCTCTATTCGTGTTCTTACAGTACGCTGTAAGTAACGCATATGGGCTTTGTTCGCGTCGCAGGGGAAGTTGCTGTAGGCACGGACAGCCGCGTTCTTCTTATTCAACAGTTCGCGTACATCGTCCGGCAACTTCCCCTGCCCCCCTGACGTTCTGTAGGAGCGTGGCCATCAAAGGGCCATCGATCGTGCGATCGATGGCCCTTTACGGGGCCCCGATCTGGGCGGCTGACGTGACGGCCGCCAGCATCTCTGTGCTGCGAAAGCCGCAGAGAGCAATGGCCGTCAGAGTCATAAGGGGATATCGCACGATCTCCTACGAGGCGGCTTGTGCACTGGCCGGATCCCCGCCATGGGACCTAGACGCGAAGGTGCTCGCGTCACTTTATCGGTGGCGCAAGGAAGCGAGGGCGCGGGGCGAGCGGCCGATGCAGCGCCATATGGAGCAGCGTCGGTCGCAGCTTCGCGAAGTCCTGGTGGCGGAATGGCGGGACAGGCTTTCACGCCCTACCGCCGGCCTCGTCACCATCGAGGCGGTCCGGCCAGTGCTCGACCTCTGGCTCCGGAGGAGGCACGGCTCCCTGTCGTTTCGGGCGACGCAGGTGCTCTCAGGGCATGGCTGCTTCGGGAAGTACCTGTGTCGCATAAACAGGGAGCCGGACGCTCGGTGTCACCACTGCGTCGACTGCCGGGAGGACACGGCGTGGCATACGCTGGCAGAGTGTGCCGCTTGGGAGGAGCCGCGCCGTGCCCTCATCTCAGAAGTAGGCAGTGACTTGTCGCTGCCGACCGTAGTGAGTTCGATGGTCGGCAGCGCCGAGTCCTGGGACGCGGTGGTTTCCTTCGGCGAAACAGTCATCTCGCAGAAGGAGGCTGCGGAAAGGGAGAGAGAGATCTCGTCCACTCTCCCGATCCGCAGCAGGCACACCGGGCGCAGGCGGAAGGCGGACAACGCCCTCTTCCAGCCCCCCTAAATGGGTCCAGGGGCGACGGATTCGGGGACATCCGTCGCTCCCCAACATCAGGACCCGAGAAGGCGGCGCGCGTAGTGTTCCGCGTGCGCCGCTCACAGACGTTGCGGGGGGAGTACACCTCACTCCCCCCGCCCGAGACGGGGCCCGCGCAAGCGGGCCGGCACCAGCCGGGGTTGTGGAAGAATAATGTGTTCCCGCGACCCCGGCGTAGGTGTGAGATGGAACACCGGGGTGGTTTTTAGTCAGTAAGAGCCTGACAGACCCCTCCGCCCGCCCCAGGGCGTAGGACATCCATGAGGATTTTCCACCCCGGAAAGAAAAAAAAAAAAAGGGGACGGTTCGGTGGTGTCCATGTGGACAGCCGGCGGCGAGCAACCTGGAAGTTGGCGACGGAGAGGGCTCGAGGGCATGGCTTAACGTAGCGATGTCAGAGCTGGCGGTGCCTACTAGGTCAGAGGGACCGGGGACGGACTGCTGCAGAGCAGCGAATTTGGCGCCATACTTGGCGAGGATGTCGGGGTCCTTAAAGGGGACCTCCTTGAAGAACGCCATTATTAGGGCGTCCTCCATGGTCGGAGTGGGTGGAAAACTTAAGGGAGGGAATGGTGGAAATTAAGTTTCCACTTAGCCTACTAACCCTATACCTATCTCCGCGGGTGGATTGGCCCGGGGATGAGTTCCCTCCCTGTCGGGTGCAGACAGGGAGGTGTGTACCTATTGGTGAGCCCTAAGCTTGTAAACCCGTCGCCAGTCTTATTGTGCGAACGGGGCCCTGACCAGTCTAGCGCGAAGGGTGTAGACACACCCTAAAGACACTAGGTGAGTAGCTGGAAAGCAAAACTGTCACCAGAGCCGACTAGGGGATCCCCCAAGGCCGGTTATCTGGGACCCGTCCAACTAACTGCCTCGCCCTGAAGGGGTTCGGCGGGGGTGATTGGGTCAACACCCCACTCGGCTTCGTTGAAACCGTAAGGTTTCAACTGAGGACCACGAAACTGTGGTTTTACCCAGAAGGGGCCTAGTGAAGCTACTCACAAACGTCTGTTGATGAAACGAGAGATTTGCCATGAAAAAGGCACTTTTTTATTTGATTAAAATCAAAATCAATTTCTTGATTTGATTTTTAATTGGAGTAGTCGGGGTGACTACGATGACGTCACGTGGTAGCGACGAATAGAATCACGAAACACAACACTGGAGCGGGAGAGCGCACAAACACGTCCGTCCGCGGCGAGAGTCGAGCGTCGAGTGAGATCCTCTGGTTTTATTTTTCTCATTTAGTACCAAATTATATACCGTAAAACAATCTTGGACTTGAAGAATAGAATTATTCACGTCATCAAGATTTTGTGACCTTCGGTCTATTTTAAAGATCAATGAAGTGTCATCTGCAAATAACACCATCTTCGGTTGATTTTGAAATAATTGGGGTAAATCATTAATGTAAACCAAAAAGAAGAATGGACCCAATATCGAACCTTGAGGACCGCCTTTTGTCATTTCAGACCCTAATGAGTTTATGCCGTTTATTTGTACTTTAACCTTTCTATCTTTCAGGTATGATCTACGCAAATCAAGAGCTGTATTCCTAATCCCATAGTGCTCTAGTTTCAGCAGAAGTGTCTCATGGTTTACACAATCGGATAATCAATCGGACACTTAGAGAAGTCTCAAAAGATACTAATGGCATCTTGTGATTCCTCCCAGGCGTTAAAAATGTTCTTTATTAGGGTGACACCGGCGTCAATGGTACAACGCCTTTTAGTGAAACCGTACTGATGTTTTTTATTAAAGTGACATAACATTTGATTGAGCATCAACTTTTCAAACACCATACTGAGAACTGGCAGAATTGACACGGGCCTATAATTATTGAGCTGTCTACTGTCACGAGAAGTGATCCCATTGTTGTAATCAACAATAGGATTACTTTACTGTATTTCATAAGATCCGGAAAGACTACTTGGTCTAAAATATGAAAGCAAACTAAGGCGCAAGGTTTAATGAGAGATGTAAGGTTTCGATGAGAGATCTACAGACTTTTACAGAAATTCCCCAGAGATCTTCTGTTGATTTAATTTTAAGATTTTAGGATTGTTCTTTGGCCAAAGAATTAGCATTGCCATTCAGCGTGGCAATGCTGCCAGTCTTCTGAGCACGTTTCCAGATGACAGCGATGCGGACGATTACTTCGACACCTGAGTGTTTTATTTTAATTTGTACTGGTAGTTAGTTATTTAGTCATTTAATTTAGTTATATGTATGTTGTTATGTTTTAATTAATATCTATATGTTTTAAAGTCATTTTAAGATCTTTAAAACCTTTTTATAACAGCTTGGGGGTTTGTATGCTGAAACCTAAACTCCAAAGGGAATGCTTTTTCATTATTTTTAATTGAGGCAGCGCGGGTGAAGAATTTAAAGCTTCAGTAGTTTTAAGTGGAATATTAACGAAAAAGTTTTCAAATTCCTGAGCTATATCTACATTTGTGTTGATGGGGCCACGTGCAGTCTCTAAATTAAATTCACTATTACGCTGTTTTTTCCTACCTGATTCATTATTTATTATTTGCCAGGTAGTTTTTATTTTATAATCAGCTGATTTTATTTTATAGCAAATATAAAGAGCTTTATCTATTTTGCACACACTTGTAAATAACTTTGAATATCTTGCAACATGCTGAACAAAGCTTGTCACATGTTGCTTTAGGCCATAGTGTTCAAATAGATTTTCTCGACTTTTACGAATGCCAGGAGTGGTCCAATCACTTAATAAAAACTTGTATTAATACTTTTAGTCTTTAGAGGAAAAGTGAAAACTCGGCGTAGAACTCATTTGGGTCACCTATATTATTAAAACTCTGTTTACATAATTTACTGGCCAAAGAATCGTTTAATTTCTCTAAATCTTTACATGTAATTTGCCTAAACCTTATTTGAGTTTTTTGTAAAGGATAAAATATATAGTTTACGAGCAAAATGTTGTTGTTTGTCCACTGTGATCAGATGGCAACTGATTTACTATTTGTTTGTGTAAATCACAATTACAAAAAATATTATTTATACAAGTAGCAGAAGAAGCTGGCACTCGGGTTGGTTCAATAAAAACGTGTTAGTGTTTTTGTTATCGTTAAGATGACAATAACACTAATCTTATTTATAAGCTGCCTGTTTTGAAACGCTTTTTCGATTATTGTATCGAATGGAAAAACAACAAGCCGATAGCTGGCCCGCGGTACAAATTGGCCCAGTTTTATGAAATCGATGACATAAGGTGCAGTCAGGACTCTGATAGCTTTAGTCCGACAATTGCATCTAGGGTTGGCCTATCTTAATTTCGTGATCCTTTAGTTAAAACGAAGTATATTTTGACTACAATATTGAGTTTTTTTGTTGGTTTATTTAAATACAATGTCATTTTAAATTTATATATTCCAATGCTTGCTCACCTGCAATTACTCACTACGTTATCATGAAACATCTCAGATCCAGAATCGGGAAAAAGATGGCTTACGAGAACTAGTTAAATACGTTTGAGGTCCTTAAATGTTCTAACTAATTTATAGAACCTGCGTTTCTATTAGTCGCTGAAAACGGGAACAATGTTTAGGTCGGCCGCAGCCCTAATCGAATGCAGTGTTGCAACCGCCTGTTTCGTGACCAAACACGAATGCCCGGAAGTCAATGGCCCACTTACAACTTATTTTTCGTGGCCACGATCACGTTATACACAAATAATTTATTTGTGATCATTAAAACCGATCGTTTTGCAATATTTGTTTTGACGCTTTTTCACTGACAGATCGATTGATTAAAGATGCATATTATTTATTTAGTTCGTGCGTCATAAGATTGGTACACTGAAGATCTCGAGATAAATAGCTGTTATGTATGCTAGGCCATAGCATGGCCTACAACGAAATAGCTAGCTTATTGGCACTTTCCAAAAGCACCTACAAACTAGCATTTTAGGACGAAATATCTGTTACAGATCTAAAACCACAATCTGTCGTTTAAAAACATAAATAATTGCGTGAAGCGAGCTCCTAAATTTTAATTAATTTAGGTAGGGACATATTATACTACATAAATGGGGACACTCAGAAAGTTTAGCGAAAAAAAAAATGTTCGATAGGTAATTTTTATTTTTAAATCTTTTTACTCTCCACTAGCCCCTATACAAGTTTCGTGCGTCTGAACCACTTTTTGTCACACTTTTTCCCGTCGCCGAAGACACCTCGTTTACAGCCGGCTCGAACGCCGACAGCGCATCTTCCGGCGCGACGAAAATGTTATGCCTTTGAGCTGATTTTTTATTTTCGGGAACAAAAATAAGTCACACGGTGCTAGGTCAGGGTTGTAAGAGGGGTTTCACCGGCTTGCTGTCCCGGAAGTCCCTCGTTTTGAGCGAGATGTGCGAAGGCGCGTTGTCGTGGTGGAGCAGTAGCCCGCGGACCGCTGTGTTTGGAAGTTTGTTGCTTACAACAAAGAAAACTTCTGCCAAGCATTTGGTAGTAAACCATTCAGCGTTGATGCTTCTTTGGTTACGTATAGGAATTGACAACAAGTAGCCAGTCAAATTGAAAAAGCTCGCGATCAAAATCTTTCCCCGCTTCTAGATCGCTTCACTTTGGTATACTCACTCATCACCTGTATTGACGTCGTAAACACGCCAAGACGAGCCTGCTCTAAATTTGTTTATCATATGACGGCACCATTCCACCCGGGCCTGCTTCTGAGCATCGGTGAGGTTGTGCGGCACCCAGCGTGAAACTATCCTCCTCACGCGAAGATCCAAGTATAAAATTTTGTGAAGGCTTCCTGAATCAACGTGCAGTATGTGCTGAATCTCTTGATACGTAACTCGCCTATTGTCTTGGATTAAATTTTTTACTGCTGGCACGTTTTCTTCCGGAACAGGCGTCAAAGGGCGACCAATTCTTTCTTCATCCCCCAAAGTTAGTCGACCGCGCTTGAATTCGTTATACCAACGATACACGATTGCGTGAGAAGGACCTTCGTCCATGAATGCCATTTGAAGTCTATCGTACGATTCGTCAAGAGGGAAATTTTGAAATTTGAAGGTACTATAACTAGCCAGTCTCTCATACAAAAACACTTTTTTTCGCAATACTTTCTGAGTGGCCCAGGTATGTATGTATGCATGAGTGATCTAACGATTATTTTTAATTTAAGTTTTTAACAATAAAGAGTTATTTAATTCAAACTCAACGCAATTATTTTAATTAAACCATTTACAGACACTTTTGAATTGGTAAGTTTGTCGGTGAGTTGAAGTTATTTGCCCATTCCAAAGCGAAATAGATTACTAGGGGGAAAAACGGGCGAGATACTCCACGGAAGCTCTTTTAATTAAATCAAAATCAGAGTACACCATAATGGTTAAAAACACCTATGTCGTCAGAAAGAGTGAAAAATTATTTAGGTATCTACACTAACGAATAATCTTACTAAGCACCCACAGTCGTGAGTTTTGACCACGATGCCGACGCGCGACGCTGACGTCTCGTCAACTATTGTCATCAATGTTGTGCAACGAATAGTTTTTCACCATCATATTGTTTTGCTAGGCAGGGTCGGTTTACATAGCTCTTGACATAGTTACACGGTCTTGCTTATAATGGTGTTACGTTAATTATGATAGCAACAAAAAATACTGGGCAGCTTTTGAAAATTGTTCATACTCGTATTTTCGTGAACTTAAATGTTAATATCAAGGTTTTGCTCTGACAATAATTCTATTGTTTTTTTGCTCTAGATACACAGAAATATTTAATGAATCGATATAAAAGCCGCAACTGTAAGAGAGCATAACACATAACTTGTTTTTTTTGCTGAAATCTGTATCTAGGCTGGAACTGGCTTATTTTTCAAGTAGTAGTTGAAGTAAGACTTACAGGCGGTACATTATTATTCTAGATAACAAATGTGAAATGTGTTATAACGAAATATTGTATTTGAATCATGAATTGGTAACGAAATGAAATTCAATTGAAAGTAACCTGATATAATTTTGTTCAGTCGCCCGCTCGTCAGTTGTATGATTGTATCGTAACCAGTTTAAGCTGGTATCTTAAAGCTAGGCCCAAAGGCAAAGTGTTGTGGTGGTGGTCTACCGAAGTGAAATCCGTGCAAGCAAAATACCTACTGCACCATTTTGTGGTGTCATTTACCCTTCAACCTACGTTCGTAAGCCAGTAACCAAAAACTGTCACGTCGTTCGTGACATTTCCAGGTTCGTGATAAAATCATAATAAAAATATACGTAATTTCTTAATGATTTTATCCTAATTAAAACGAAATTACGGGTTTTATTTCTCATTTCAAAGCGGAACAAAAACTGTACAAAAACTAAACAAACGTAATTATTCAAATAAATGCTACTTTACACAAGATCACTTTCCAAATATCTAAATATTTACATACGGAGCGGCTTTTTTTCCCACGGTACCCAATGAATGACGATGAATGCCGAAGTATAGATGGAACGCGTTCGGGCACGTGAGCGCGCGTGCAACTAATTGGCATGCCACACGACACTTGAGAGCTGATTTATGTGCCACCAACCATTTTGTTTTTTGAGAAGCTAAGTGGTTGTATTATTATGCCAAAACTTCTAGTTAGGGATGTAATAAAGTAAAAATGTGTCCAAACTAAAACCACCCATCCTCTAAAGGCGGATCCACACTTGCGCACGTGGAGCGCACGCACACGTCCGTGCACACACCGTGCACATACCGTGCACACTACGCGTCTCTAACGGCTATGGATGCGTAACACACACTCTGCGCGCGCGTCTCAAACAGCGTACGTTGTTCCTGTTTTATTGGATGATGTGGTATGGACACGTTTGAGATTACTTAGCGAAACCACGAAAATGTGCACGTTAATATTACAACTTGCACGCGAACCGCTCGCTAGCCTCTGGTCAACATGTCCAAATGTGTCAAAATCAAAAATCAAAATCAAAAGTCATTTATTCAAACTAGGCTGAGAGTCAGCACTTTTCGAACGTCAAAATTACATAAGACAGTCCCCCAAAACGCCCGCCCTTCACCACTTCCTAGTGCTTTAGCTGGGAAGAAGAAGTGGCGCAACAAACTCCCCAGCAGCACAGCTGTCTGTTTAGTTAGAAAAACCATTGTACTATACAATTATAAGTTAATCAAAGAAGAAAAACCGAAACACAAAAAATCATATTAAATTATCTGCCATATGTAAGCTAACCACGCCAATATACCCAAAACATAAGCCAATAAAAATCAATGAAAAAAACAACTACACAAATAAAAGCCTCCAGGCATAAGGGGCGTGACACCTTACATATGCATTATTGGATTATTTTTAAGTACACACAAATTATAAACAAGGACCATCGAAGTAAAATAAATTAACAGAACAATTACTTTAACAATAACAAAACCATAGACAGCAAGACGACCAGTCACTACAAGCAGCACCCGTTCACGAGCATAACGCAAAGATCAGCCATTGCCCCCCTCGCCATATTTGGGGGAAGGAGGCAACCCGATCCCCGAAGCTACCGCAAGCAGTGACATCTACGGGAGCATGACGAACTCGCTGCCGGTTGCTCAGGCAAGAATAATTTATGAACATTTGTCGAGGTCGCTAGCTAACCACTGATTGCAATACAACTCGTTAAAAAAACATTTTAATGAGTAGATCATGTCAATAAACTGAGATCATGTCAGTACTATGTTCCTAAGATGTACGGGAACCACACTGTTAGTGCACGTGCGCAGGTGTGGATCCGCCTTTAGACGACATTTTGGTCTTATCTCTATCCACCGGCTGAATAAAAATCTTAAAAAAAACTAGGTTTGAAAAAGTTAGGTAATGTTAAAATTTTCTAATATAAAAAAGGTCACGATACAATATTCGTAACGAGATACCATCGGCAGCAAATTAGAATTAGTAAAAAAAATTATCAGTATTTAATAATTGTGATTGACGTTTTAATCATATCGAAAAAGTTCAATTGCATAGGAAACTAAACACGTTTTCAATGTTTAATCAGGCACGAGAAAACAGAGAAACTAGAAACTTATCAGGATTACTTAAGAAATACAAATAGGTTATATTTGTAAACAAAATGTTAATTTTTTAGTAAATTCAAATCCTTTATTTCGAGCCAAGACTTATACAGGGTTAGATTAGTAACATAGTCCTTAAAACGAAGTGTTAGTAAACAACACGTCACGGTGACACATGTAACTGACAGGAGTGAACCACTTAAGGACACACATATGGAGTCCATTCTGTCAGCAATCATTTTTTTGAACACTGTTAGGGCTGGCCATGACTCTAGCCACAAACGATGATGCGCGCTTGCGCATTAAGTCTCATTGGTGTACAAACAATCTACATGCGTCGCCTCAAATATCCCTGACGAACTGCAACGCCATGGCAACCACTTCGGTTTTCTAAACGCGTTATTGAATTGGGCACGAAGGGCTCCACACAATGTGTAAAGGAGGTACAGAATGCTCTAAAGAGCGTCACCTTTACGTCTATATTCGCGCGTGCGGAGAAAGTCCTCCGTTCCCTTTCAATATCAGCATTATCTTTAAGTTCAGTGGTGACCAAGGGACCCAGGTATATAAATTGTTCCACTCACTCAAGAGGGAGAATAACTTTTCTCAGTACGTGATTTCATACCACCTACCAGCTGCATCAGCTTTTATGTTAATAAAAATCCGGTAAAATGAATTAAAATCTCTATAAATAATAAAAATAAAATATGCGTCGTATTATGAACGGCTACACTCCTTTTTTTTCATGGGTTACAAATGTAATGCTGTTGGTTGGTATAATAAACGCATCACTTAAGAACGGCTTCACTATTTAGCATATTTTTTGTAAAAAAAATTGTCGTGATAGGCCGAACAAGGTTTCTAAGGGATGAAAAATTGGAAAAGAGTCCCGGAAAAATGGAAATTCGGGAAAACAGAACGTCCTTTTTTCTTTGGGATTTTTAAAGAACAATGGCAGGTGCCCATACATCATTTTATTTGAAGTAAAAAAGCTTGTTACATTGATGAAAACTACCGTAAAATGTTCGTAATAAGTTCCTGAAGTTATATTAGAAAAGATTTTCGTCAAAAAACTCCGTTGTTAATAAATATTGAGACTTTAGTCTTTTTGGCGGGAATTTTGAATTTGAAACAACTTTTATGTATTAAAGTTTTTTGTCTATCGTCAATCGTGTGAATTTTCGTTTCTTGAATAAATGATAAAATAATGAATAATTTAATATAGAAATAAAACAAGTCATCTGTAACCCAAACATACAACAACAGGTGTGGCACAGAAGTAGGTGACTTAGATCACATTTTTTTCTCCTTTCCCATAAATGACCGTTCATCCTTTCTCACTCAGTAACCTCCTTTCCCTACCTCAATACGTTCTTTACTTTGTACAAATAGCTTTCCTGTATATAAATGTATAGTATCCTTCATTACTTTAAATAATATTAAGTTGTAATTTTAGTTCATTATTCATTATGGTATCGCTGTTATAAATACTGATCCTATAGATTTTATCCCTAAATCCCGTTATAACTTATTGTAAATACTATATTTTCGTTTCCCTAGCTTTGTTTACTTCGTAATAAACTAAACGTGACACTGGCTGAATGCACAAACCGTGCGAAGCCAAAAGAAAAAAAAAACAACGGCTCGAGACCAACTGTCACTGTCAGTTTTGCTAACAACGCAAAGTCCGAGTTGCCATTTTAATAATTCATTCGGACAACTAAAACAAAAAAATTGTTATCTCTTTCAAACGACGACATAGTAAATAAATAGGTATTGCGTTTAGGTCAATTTATTTATACCACCAGCCACCTCCTAGTACGTATTTCTTAGACGTATAACTGCAGTCCACAGCTAGAAAAAGTTCTAGATCGCGAGGAAAGCATTCAGTTGGCAACATTGTTGAGATTTGTTGTTTTAAAATTCATATTTACCGCTAAAAACCAAAGAATGAAATGCTCAATATTTATTAACCACGGAGTTTAAAATATAAACACTTTTATAGAATGTATTTAGGAATTAGGAACGAACATTTTACAATATTTTTTATTTATGTAACAAGCTTTTATTGTTCAAATAATTAGCCGCCATTGTTCTTTGGACAATACAACGTATGTCGACTCCAGTATGAAATAAAGTTCACTGGAGACCACAATTTAAATTGAGTCGGCTGTCTATTTGATAAAACATAACGTGGTTGAAAGAGTCTGCGATACATTTTACTGTGGATCGCCGACCGATATTCGCAGACAAAATGTCACAAAACAAAGGCGACTAGAACGCAGTTAATTTATTTGATTAAAGTTGATTTTAAAACATTACTTTTGAGTTTTTGAGGGGCTGGTGGCTAAATATTAACAGCCGCACGAGTCGTTTGAAAGTTAAGCTATGGTTGACACGGTCGGTGCGTAGATGGTCACCCGACCACCCATTACATATCGAGACCCTTCCGTGCCTCGTGCAAACCAGTCTTACCAGGAGTAACGTGTGACTCAGTAACTGCGTGTTGTCAAATAGGCAGTCGCTCCAAAAACAAAACACCGGTATTCAGCTGCATTCGGTTAGACTGAAGCCGACCCCAATACAGGGAAGAAGCTAGGCAGATTTTCATTTCCCAGGAATTACCTAGAAAATGGTTACAGACATTTTTTGACGGCTGTTTGTGCCGATACTATGGTCGTTGGCTGTTGAATAAATATTTAAAATTATAGACACGTATCTACTTAAATCGACGGTCCATTATTGCGGTTAGAGTATGCTGATCAAACCGTGTATTGAATGTTAAGCATACATTTTAATAATGATTGATTGCCGCGTGCTTGAACGGAGGTTAAAAAAACCCTTAGACCCTTCTGTTCCTCATTTTACACCTGTGGCCTGTGGGGTACATTTTACGCAGAGATCCTTTCCCTTCGGTCAGTACAATAATGCTTTCAGGGTGTTGATGGGGCTGCCACGCTTCTGTAGCGTCAGAGATGTGTGTTTGTATTTGTTTTGTCTTGAGTATTTTCTACATTAATGCGTAAAATATGTGCGTCCTTGGTGCGCAGAACCAGCTCCAACAGCATCCTGGGCGTTATTGCCGATAGGCTGGACTGCTGTACTGTGCGTCGTTGCTCCATTATCTCAGCTGAAATGCTGAAGCTATGATTTTTTTGTTGTGTGTTTGTGTATTGTTTTAAGTTGTATCAATATCAGGGGTAAGTTTATTTTATTGTTACACTGTTTATTGAGTCTCGTGGTTACTCCTAATAAAGAATTAATATGTAAAATGTATAGTAATTGTTACATTGTATATTATGATACTCGTAATTAAGACTTTCAGTAAAATAGTATGTAGAAAAACACACTCCCGAATTCCTAAATCGTCCCAACGTGACGTATAAAGGCATAAAACTTCAAAATAGTGATGATTCAAAGAAAAAATTGTTATGCAGTTTCGTAGCCGACATATTCGTGTCGTAATAATTCTGAATTTGAATTCACGACCAATTAAAAAGTTAGCATACAAAGTGCAAGGTGGCTCGGCTCCATTAAGGAGTGCAAATTAACGAGTATAAGCAATAGAGACACAAGCGTGGCAGTTTTATGAAATCAACTTTGAGCAACTGGCAAATTGCCGATAGTGTTAATAAAGTAATAAGTTCTATACTGAGTTTTATATAATGGCCTATCCATTTTCAAGTTTTCATTAAATTGTCAACACCTGACACAGTAACTACAGCACCAAACTATCGGAAAATGTTTAATTCGCAATTTTGTGGCACAGATATTAGTCTTAAACAAAAACCGTAATGCCATGGAATACTTTATTTACACAATTCTTTTGTTCTTTATTTCACAAGTGATAGAAAAGAAGGTGCAATGAAAAAACGGAAGATTGGCCCCGTTGATTTGTCATTACGGTTTGACGTCGAATTTGGTAAATACATAATTAAGAGGGAAGGCTGGCGCGTCCTTCTTAATTATTCTATCACTCTATATTTATGTTGTTACTCTGTAAATGAATATTTTTTTTAAATCATTTGTAAATGAATTGAATGATCCCATGCAAAAAATCATAAGTTTCTAAATATAATTGTCAGCAGGACATGCTTTACTTGATTTCTGAAGTACCTTCTTAATTTATAATATTTTTAGTAAAAAAAAAAACATACAACACAACTGGCGAAATGTGTGTGTACACCCACATCTGTCTTATGAATAAATAAATGACTGAATGAATGAAGAAATAGGTTTGTCTGGAAAATTAAACCATGATTATCACAATTTAGGCATATATAGATATATGCCTAAATTGTGATAATCATGGTTTAATTTACATTATTATTTATGGTTTAATTATTTAGTACAGGTTTTTTTTACAAGAATTTGAAGTACACCTAATATAAATAGGTAACTGATAAAGTTTCTTGTAAGTAACAGGAAACTCCTTATAACACTACCTACTCATATCCCTACCATCTCATAAATTAAAGCTTATCTTAAATTATATCAGGTAAATACACTTGATAGTTGCTTGAATTAGGCAAACAGCTTGTTGTTCAAAACGGTGCCGATAACGTTTAATTATAGTTGTAAGTTAAATACACCGACTAACGTTACTCACATAAAAGTCATTTTATTATGGCTCATTTACATGTATTCAGTCCTAAGCTGTTATTGAGATAAGTTACTAAAATAAATGAAAAAATTACAGTTATCTTAGGTAGGTAATTATTCCAATGTACAAACACAACTTAAATGAAATTAAAAATAAATTAAAAAAATGGCTTGTATCCTTAACTTATGATGAAACAGAAGATTTATTGGCTATACAATCATAACTTTGTCAAACCTAGCTTATAAGAAAGCTTATTGAACACTCACTTCACATACACACTAAACACACTCTACACTTGTACACACACTCCTAGATACACATACACTCCATTTGCTGTATTAACAATCATTGTTAACAATCAGAAAAGTCACAGTTGTATTTTATAAATTGAAGTAGCAAAATCTCTGACTCCTAAGATACAGGTCTGCGTACCTAGTTTAGGAGCCCGGAAAACTGACCATAATTTTAAACTTGGTAGTACAACCCTCTGTTTCCATATTCTATGTATGTACTGTGTTGTTCTTATGTACTAATAAATAAATAAATAATAATAATAAATAATAATAATAATAATAGTTAAAAAAATATATGTTTAAAACACTAGCAGTAAAACTAAACTACCGCACAAGGACGTACCGTAACGTAGCTAGAAGTGACCTGTCATTTCAACTGTTGGTGGAGAGATTTAAACTGTTGACAGCTTACTTCAAGATCACTTCACCTAAGATTTGACGTTGAAATTTTACAGAATAGGTCGGCAGGTCGGCAAAAACGTGGATTCAAATCCACGTTTCTTTTCCTATTCTGTAAAATTAAAGGCATAAGAAACTAAGTAATAAAGTTGTAGCACTTTTGTTACTAAGATTGGATACTCGTTAACGAGACTTAAGTAGGACACAACAATGTCTTACCTTATTGGCAGTATTTAATAAGACATTAGAAATGCATCGAGCGCAATAGTTTAGGCCGTTTTCGCTTATTGTCTGGTAATAGACATTCAACCTCCATTAATAATGTATGTAGTTCGTACGTATTACCATTTTTATGGTTAGAGGTTTTTGGAGAAATTCTTCAGTAGCTATACATTTAAAGTAGGTTCATTTTAACACTTTCGACTATCAATATGTCGTATGTAGACATATTTGGAAAAATACCAGCTTATTGTCTTACTGCACCGGCATGTCCTAGAACAAAAAGTTCGAAGACATGCGACATCTACCAACCCGCACCGCCGTATCTCGGACTTAGAGTAGACCCCCAGGAACGCATTTTCTCGACGGTCGGACTGTAGAAATAAATGATAAAGCAGCAGTATTCGGAAATTAATCAATTTATGATCCGAATTTTCAGTGCAATGGCACTGTCCTAGCGTTGTCAGAGCAATTAATCGTAAATCAAATTAACCACCAACTTAAATTGTCCACATATTCAGAGAAAACTGTCATTCTAGCGAAACGCGGGTGTACTATAGGTACACATCTACCTAATAACCCTTCTACGATTACAGGCGTGATGTTATGTTATGTTATCTGTCGTTCTTTAACAGTTGTATGAAATGTCAATTTAATTTCCCTGACTGTTATAAAGTAAACTCTCTATAAACAGTTAATCTACGAAAATTAATCTAACATGTACGAGATAGGTAGGTACTTTAGAGCGTGCAGTAATCAGAAGCAATACAAATTAAAACATTTGCGTAAACTTCACAGTGACAGTTTCCACGCCCTAATGACCAGGTATGTTCCGAAACGGAAATCGTAAGTACACATCTAATGACGTATTTTGTAACCATTGATGAATTAGCTTGCACGCATTGCTTAAAACATATTCAAGACATAATAACTAGTTGTGACACTTTTTTTCTTTTGCATGGGTATCTTTCATCATCATCATTATAATTGGCAGCCTTATTCCACCCACTGCCGAGTATAAGTCTCCCCCCCTTTTGTGCCATGCTTTCCTGGTCTGTGCGAGTCTCATCCAGGCCTCCCCGCGATCCGGCTATTGGTCTGCTAAAGCTTCTTATACCGTAACATTCATGATAGTAATAAATTTTTCGTAAATAGTATGGCGTAGCCACTAAGCATAATTATTATATAGGTGAGTACCTATATAATAATTATGCGTACGAGCTACGTAACAATTTTTGTCACCCGTTCTGTTTATCACGTTTTCTGATTTGTGATGAGACCAGACGTATACCAGACTCCAAAAACTATTTGTTAAAAAAGTTTTAGAATAACGTCGTTTCCTCTCAGTTTTTCCTCAAACAAACTGAAAGCTAAATTAAATGTGTTGCAATCAAACCAGACCCAGATCAGATCTTTCATTAAAATAATAATTGTGGTGAGAATTTCAAAATCATCAGAATTAGTAACGTATTAAGGAAACTATATATACTATAAACGACAAGATCAAAACCGTATTTTAAAACGGCTTTCTGCCAAAATAAAATCAATCATATAGCTTTGAGGTGTTATTAGTTAAGAAATAGTGAGTGCATTCATCATTCTGAATTATAAAGTTGGTGATAACTTGCCTATAGAGTAAATGTATTATGCATAAATTATAGGCAAGAACGGATTATTACGACATAAAAGTTAGTGTTTGTGTGTTGTTACTTACTATCTACGGTTATGTAAAGAACGGAAGCTAGCTGTAAAGGATCCGGTAGGATATTATAAGAAACAATGACTTAATCATACAGAGGAAAATTTTATCGAGTATCCACTCGCAGTTCGAGAAGAATATTATCTTTAACTTTGAGCGTAAAATTAGAGTGGAAATTTCTCCAGCCTAGCCTTATTAATCAGCACTTTCAAAAGTTAAAAACGATCTATTGTCTTTCTCTCTCATTGCCACCTTCTCTCTATTTTCTTTTCAGTCTATGCCCATCCAGTGCTGTCTCTCCTGTTCTCATAAATGATAAAGCGTTTTAATTAACCACACCGCTCGCAAGAAACTTAGCCCACCTTCGATCCTCCCCATAACAGATATCCTTACATAACCTGCACAGAATAATGGAAGCTAGTCAATCGCATAACAAAATGTTAAACAGATTCCCAAAACTTGTAATCTTGACTTTGACATCTGTAGACTTATACTGCTAATTGGCAGAGTTTGAGCGCTGCAAGCCACGTCCGTTTCCAAACAGGTTTCATGATGTCATCGTTTGTTTGGCGACGACGTTTTAATGAGATTTTGATGCTGAATTTGTAACATGCTATAGTCCAAATACAGTTAGTTTGTATGCCCTCAGGCTGAAATCGCTAATCAGTGTTATGGGAAAGTTATGTAAATATTTGTGTAATTCTGTGTTAGATAAACGTCAGTTGTCCAATGGAATATGCTATTCCATCTTGCAATGGATGTCGTAAAAGCCGGTTGTAGGATTTTATTGAGCATGCCATCCGCTTGTGTTCGTAACATCCTTTGTAAGTAAGCGTAAACCTGGATTCAAAATGGTACTGTCCGTAATGTTATCAATTCTTCGCATCGTAGGAAAAGGGGATTGACTAATGGGTTTGTTAAAATAGTACGCATACGCAATGGGCTCGTTTCACTATAGAAATACAAAATAATAAGTAGATGGCAATCTTAAGTTTAGGATGGAAAGAAAATAATTGTAAAATTTCTAATATTTAAAAACTGTATTTAAAAAAATAATGAATTTTTCATAGTCTAACAAATCAAGCAAGGCAAGTCAATTTTTATAGAGCAGATTCACAAAGCTTTTGGCATCTCTAATTATTATTAACAAAGTCCCTAACGAATTGCCCGCTATTACCCAACTTAGCAAAATTATCTGAAATTGTGGATCCTATTTGGCATTCTATGCAAAATGACTCACTGTAAATTGAAGTTTCTATGAAGACAGGTCCAGTTGCGATTGTAATGTTTATTGGGCCAATTTTGTTTCGACAGCGCGACTATCCGTGTATTTCTGCTACACTGCTAGATTCTTATCTAGTTCTGTTTCCCATAAAAGGTATTTTAGCAGTTTGGCCCAATTAAATGTTAGCAATTCCAATTATTTTCTGACAGAAATGTTGAAGCGAATTCCTTCACAGCTAACTGCAGTGCCTAAGTCAGAAGTGTCGATTTAAAACTTTTTATAAAACATTCCAATCAGGCTGTGGTTTTTAGATATTGAAATGTGAATAACCATTTATAAATTGAGGTGATTCATCAAATAAAAGTGATTTATTAAACCAGAACGAATAAGCGTATACATAACCTGATGAAAACAGCAGAAAAATAATTGGGTGACGACACAGACTATTTGTAATTTTGTCAGAGGCATTAATTTTAGCCAATTTATTCGTTTGTGCACGACCCGATGGTGTAACTCAAATTACTTAAGCAATTAGCTTAGACTTAGTAAAATATGTGCATATAATGTTAAGTGGTGAATTTGTGAACATGTCGCTGACACCTGCCAATTTGGAAACAAGTTGAGTTCCGTTATTGCATAATTATTTTTATATAAGGTTCCTTAAGTAGATTTGTCTTCGAAAGTGTTTACAAACTTTGTGATCCCTGTAAAATTACTTTTAATTAGGCATACAAATATTGAAAAATAAATGAAAAACGAACTCGTTAGTCAAATTAAAATTGTCGAAAAATAATAATAATAAAACATAAAAAAATACAAAAAAATATATAACACCATGGATTATCTTACTATCTAAAGTGCATAACTTGATATCTAAAGTGTACTGTCATTTAAAAAATCTTTAATTGAATAATAACACTTACCAAGAAGGCTGTCAGTTTCTTTTTGAATTGGATAATTTTTATATAATCTGGTATTTTATTAAAGATGGTAGGACCTATTCCGAAATTACTTTTCCTAAGAAAAGCTGTATTTTTGCTACCAGTTTGTATTAGGTTCCTATATTGGCTTCTGACAGGCCCTTCTCTAGTTAAATTTTCCAACACCATTAAAAGAAATTTTTATTTTTCCTTGCATAAATTGCAATTTCCAAAATGTACAATGCCGGAAATGTTTTATCTTTTACAGATTCAAACATCGGTACGCAACTGTCTGTCATTTTCAGGCCACACATTGCCCTTATACAGCGTTATTTTGGGCCTTAAACACTTGTTCTCTCAAACTACAACTACCCCAGAATACAATTCCAAATCGCAGAATTGATGCCACCAAACCATGATAAGCTACCAATGTTGTAGTTACACTAACTTTTTTAGTCAAGTTGAATAGCACATATGCAGAAGAGCTTAGCTTTTTACACACCTCTTCGGCTTGGGGTTTCCACGTTAATTGAATGTCTATCAATATTCCTAAACATTTAGCTACTGTTTTTGTAAATTTTCCGTCCGTCATATTCTATAGTCATTTGTTGTACTGATGAGTGTTGATAGTAACGCATTATTGTAGTTTTCGATAAATTTGGTTATTAAATTGTTTATGTCAACCCAATTTACTATGTCCCTTTTTTTTGGGTGGGAAAAGCGGGAAGGCGTATCAGACTTTTACTAACTAAACCGCCCGTGTTCCTTTAGTTGCCTGTACCAGGGCCACGGTTATATCTTTCGAATTTACTATATCCCTAAGTGTAATATTTACGTCATACTCATATTTTTTTGCGTCAGTGCATTTTATTAATGCGGTGCTATCATCAGCAAAAAAAGACCATTGCGGAATGTAACGTGGCAAGTCATTTATATATGGCAAGAATAGTCGTGGTACACTGCCCTGTAGTACACCGTATCTGATGACTCTATATTCAGATAGATATTTTTTTTAAAGTTTAGTTGTAGTACGTGTGTTGTTTACGGTCACTAAGGTATGATTTTCTCAGGTTCAGGATGTTACCTCTGATACCATAAGCATTGCGTTTATTGAGCAAGGTTTCATTATAGACACAATCAAAGACTTTGGTAATATCAGTAAAAATTGCGCAAGTATGTATTTTATTGTCTACGTTTTTCATCACATAATTTAGTCATTCGTATGTCGCTGTATTAATACCTTTGTTTTTCCTAAAACCCTTCTGTTGATCACATAAAATATTATATTTATTAAGAAACTTATTTATCGATTCATAAATATTATTTTCTATGACTTTCGAGATAACAGGAATTAAGGCTATTGGCCTGTAGTTGGCTAAATCTTCGCTATTGTTCTTTTTTTTTAAAGCGGCTTGATGACAACTGTTTTTAAGGCATTTGGAAACACACCTGAGTATATACGAAAATTTATGATATGACTAAGATGCACTACAATACAATCAGAAACATATTTTACAACTTTAGTAGCTACACCATCATACCCAACACTCTTTTTATGTTTTAAAGAAAGTAAGGATTGCTAACCAATTTAGTAGTCTCAGGTGAGTTTTTTGTGTTATTTTTTATTTGGTCAATGAAGTAGTTATTGAAAGCGTTATCAATTTTTCTTGGGTATCTAATAATATCTAATAATTCAGCAGAACAACTTTTATTATTAATAATCTGCCAAGATGTCTTTGATTTGTTACTAAAGGTGTCAATGTAATAATTGTTTTGTACTTTTTGGATCAACTTAATAACTTTCCAAAATCTTTGCGAGTAATTTTTAAAGTTATTCTTATTGTAATTCGATGAACTATGCCTATATTTCCATAATAAATGTCCCTGTTGTCTACTGCATACACGTATACCTCGCGAAACCTATTTAATATTTTTATTTGTCTTAATAGAGAACAGAAAAGGAGTACGACAGTTACAAAGTTTTCATTCCGAAACATAAGGAAGATTTTTTTATGAATGACGAATTCTGGCCGGATGGGGTGTCATACCGCAGATTCATACACTTTAGAGGACACTTCAGAGCCTCAGTGGAGACACAGAAAATTAATACAAACACCATTAATAATGGATAAAGCAATACAAATGATCAGTTTCAATTGCAAATCTGTAAAAACGTCGATTGACTGTATATGGCGGTTGTGTGTATCAGCTGAAGTTATAGCATTACAAGAAACATGGTTACTGCCCCACGACTTGATGTTTCTAGGCACGGTGCACGATGACTTTGCCTACACTGGGATGTCTGCGGTGGATACTTCGGCTGGACTACTGCGAGGTAGGCCCTACGGAGGAGCGGCGCTCCTCTGGAGGAAAAGCTTATTCTCATCGTGACGGCTGTAAAGTGTAATAGTGCTCGTCTCACAGCAATACAGATAGAACAATCAAACAATAGGTTACTTGTTTTTTCAGTCTATATGCCTACTTGCTGTGATGATAATAAAACTGAGTTTACCGAGTGTCTAAGCGAGAGTAACGCTATAATAGAAAATAGTGATATTCAGCATGTGTTTATGTTAGGTGACTACAATGCGCATACCAATGAACAATTTAATTACCAATTGTTAAAGTTTTGTGAGGAACAGTGTTGGACTTGCTCGGATAGCGAGCTACTACCTCGGTACAAGCGTTGGCTTGACCATTGCGTCGTTACTGAGGCCGCGCGTCAAACTATATCTAGTGTAGAAGTATTGTACGGCACTTATTGGTCCGATCACTTTCCTATCCAGTTAGAATGTAACTTATGTATAGTGGACTCTAGTATTCCACTACGTAAAGTTTAAGTAGTAAGGTTGTATGGGGCGAGCGAGACTTAGAACAGATAAAGATGTATGAAAAATTGTGTAATTCAGGTTTATCTGAAATGGATTTCCCCCTAGAGTGTATTCATTGTGCGGATAAATTATGTGGCGATGTAACTCACAGAGTGGTTTTAGACAATATGTACACAAAAGTCATTGATATACTTTCAACGTCTGCTGAGCGGACCGCTACAGCTATTAGACAAATATGTTATAAACCTTTAACGGGTTGGAATAGGTATGTTAGAAGTGTTCACTCTCAGGCTCGGCTTGCTTTTCAGATGTGGCATTTATTTGGAAATCCAACTTCAGGATCTATTTACGAGAATATGCAAAATACACGTAACATTTTTAAAGCTAAATTAAAGTGGTGTCGCAATAATCAAGCACAAATAAAACTAGACACAATGACTGAGCAGTGCAAATCTAAAGATTTCGGTAAGTTTTGGAAGAGTACTTCGAAACTGAACGCCAAGCCGAGTCTGCCTGTGAGCGTAGCAGGAATGTGTGACCCTCAAGCCATTTCAAATTTGATTGTGAATCAGTTCCAAGTTCATCCCTTATCGGGACCTGCTGCGCCCGTGTCGTCGGTGAATAGCGCTGAGGTAAGTTCTCCGTGTTTAAGGTTTTTGCCCAAAGAAATAGCTTATGTCATTAGAAGGATGGTCGGAGGCAAGTCTCCGGGGCATGACCACCTCAGCGTCGAGCACTTGCGATACGCGGGAGTTCATTTACCGAGGGTGTCGGCAACATTTTATTCATTATGTATAACCCAATAAACATTTAGGCGTCAATAAGAGCTTGTTTAGAACTTAACGAGATATAAAGGCGTAACAGCAGCAGCACTAACAACTTTTGGCGACAAAAGAACGTTGACAAGCAAAATTTTTACGTAGAGTTATATCACAGAGTTACAAGGGCGATAACAGGGTGGGTCTAAAGGTTAAAGACATACAGCAGCAATTTTTAACTCTACAATACGGCCAAAGCATATTTTGTTATAGGTTTAAGTGCATCTTACAACTATAACATCTAAATAAGAAGTAAGCATTAACTAATAACCCCCCAAAGTGCTATGCAAGCGATAGTAAACTCTTGCAAAGAACCAAAAGTTGCACAAGAGCAATAATTACCGTTACCAGTTCTACAATGGTGCTCATAAACTCTTTTGTATCACCAAATGCCTAAAGAAGTACAAAACTCTCTAATGTTACTTAAAGTCAAACAGTAGGAACATTTTTCGCTATCATAGAACTTCTAGTGCTTAATGTGACTTGTGTATAACTTAAGGTAGAGTATCAGAGCTTAATACCACTTCTGTACCCCTCATTTGTTCACTTGTAGTTGATTTCATGGCAACGCAACAAAAAAAAACTAAAACATTAAAAAATGCTTGGAAACTTCAAAGCACTAATGGGAATAGGCGAAAATTTTTGAGAGAATATCAATACAACAAAATATGATTGTGAGTAATACTAGTACTACAAGTAGTCAAGTGGGAGTTTTCTGCTAAAATCTGGAATTGGGTTCCGTACATGTTTTTCCAGAAAATGTGTATGAAAGTGGTGCTACAACTACAAGCGATTATGAGGAAGTCCTTTGTGAAAATATGGATCTAGATTCCGCATACTCCGTCAACATGATTGATATTGAAGAAAATAGTGACAGTGAGGACGAATCCATTGATGTTTTAAAAAATTCTGTATGAAATCGGTATATTTTTGTGAAAATTGCAAAAAGGCACTTGTTTATATATGTATATGTTTTACCGTTAACACCTATTATACAGAAACCTATCTATAAAGACTATTGTTTACAACAAAAAAAAACGTTTTAAGGTGTATGCAACTGGAATGGTATGCATGTTTTTTTTAAATATACAACCTGGGGCGAGTACTCTCCCCGTTCTCATACAGTGACATTTTCTTCTAGAAAATTTCCCAATAGAAACGACGAAGACTTTCGAGCCATGAAATATGGTGCTCATCATAAAGCTGATTCTCCACTATGAGAACTTCTAATCGACATACTTGAAGACTTTCCTGTGGGACCTTCGCTGCAACTTATTGATCTTGTAATAATGAAAAGGATGCTACACTCACCATGTGTGTAGCAGCCTTTACGTTTTGTTTTATTACCTAAATTACAAGACAGAAACTGCATGCCTGACAAATGACAATGATATTGTAAAGGTTAAAGAAATTCAGTCATTACCTGAATTCGATGTTATTCATATTCATGGTTATAAAATGAAGAACAAAATCGTTATATTACTTTCCGATTAAGTCATCGTTTCTAAATATGTATTCATCTGAGGATAAGGCTGACAATCGTGAAGAGATTTTGTAAGTAGTAAGAGATGTAAAAGGTAAACTAGTGTGTATTGAGCATGAACATTCACTATACTTTTTTCCTTTACTTCACGCAGTTTAAAATATCAAATTAAACGCAATATATCAATCACATTTCTTTTATTCTCATCATAAAGATTGACAATACTAATTTGATTCATTCAGAAGACGGGTTCGTTGTTCACCACATTCGGGGGAGTTCTCTATGTCTGCATGCTGGAAAAAAAAAACTTTGTATGAAAAAAATACAAATAACCAACCAACCAACCTAGCACTGAGTGATTAACGCAATAACAGCCAGACATACCAATCGTTGCATGAACAATTTCAAATCAACTTCTTTTTGGCTGGCTTGTTAACTAATAATGTTTTTTGTCTCTTCATCGGTATCTGTATTAGCCAATAAAAGTCTAGTTCGCATTCAGCTTCCTCATAAGTTCTTAAAAAAAATAAAGAGTATGTAGTCTTCAAAAACTATGTACATACTCGATTTCTTTGTGGTTTTGGGCAGTTACTACGGATCCCTAAATTCGTTTGCCACCATGTTTAGGTTACGAATTGATTTGACTAAGTTTAGAAAAACATACGAAGACACGGTTAAATTGAAGTATTTTGCTTAGTTGTGTTCTGTTACGTCTAGTACGATACCTTAAACTAGAACTGTCAACGTTTTTTACGATTATTACAAAAGTTTTGTGTTACTTCTTATCTAATAAAATATTTATTTTCACTAAATAGACAAAATAAATCGGGCGCTTGAATAATTTGTTAATAATAGATATACTTATTCACAGTGTTCCCTTCGCAGTAAAAATTCAACTTCTGTGTTCACTAAGTCCAAACTGAAATATTACTTTTAATTTCACTTTCACAAACGAATGGCGGCGTTTTGGATCCGACAAATATACGCATACTGTTTGCATATAAAAACGAGAAGTAAAATTTATGTTGATGAAAAAAAACTTTATGTTAAAAGTTAGCACCTGAGATCATTTTTATAGCATCTGTTGCTCTATGCTAGTGCTTAAAGCGTTAATAATCACCTATTTGCCACCCTCTTATCACTTAAAAATATACTGAGCGACATTGTAGTTCTATTGTACCGCTTAAGGAGTTAGTATTCACATATTTACAGCCCTCTTAGCACCCAAAGAGTTAATAAATGATATTTTACTCTATTGTACCACTAAAAGAGTTAATTTTCGCCTATTTACCACGTTTTTATCTCTTGTAGTTTCAGTTATCGCTATTATAGCTCTCTTATTGCTTTATTATACCTCTTAACCCATTCTATAACTCTGCTTTACCACCATTAAACAATCTAAGGTGATAAAAAAAGTGTGCCCATTTCGGGGCTATAGTAGAGTTATAGCGCGCTTTAACTCCGAATGCATAACACTTATTTATAACTTTAGGATCTGGTTAGCGCTCTAATACATTTACTATAACTCTTGTCTTAGCGCTTAAGTGTTAGTTGGGAAGTCACTCGTACTTGGATATACTTATGAAGACCATAGTCGTGCCAATAGTTAAGAACAGAACGTGCGATGTTGCAGACCCCGAAAATTATAGGCATATTTCCTTGGCGACTGTGACAGCTAAGGTAATGGACAGTTTGTTTGATACACATATGGCGAGTCGTATAAACCTTCACGATGCCCAATTCGGTTTCAGACCCGGACTATCGACGGAGACTGCCATCATGTGTCTTAAGCAGACTGTTCAGTATTATGCTGATAGGAAAACACCGGTCAATGCATGTTTTCTGGACTTATCGAGGGCATTTGACCTGGTGTCATACGATATCCTGTGGGAAAAGTTGCGAAAGGAAAGCAGCGTTGACTGTGCTGTTATTTCTTTATTTAAGTTTTGGCATGAAAATCAGACGAACTATGTCCGGTGGGGTGGAACTCTGTCTGATGTGTATAGGTTGAAAAGCGGGGTGAGACAGGGGGGTATTACCTCACCTCGTCTCTTTAACCTTTACATTAATCAGCTGATTGTTGAACTCAGCAGCACCCGTATAGGCTGTCACATTGATGGAGTTTGCGTTAACAATATAAGTTACGCTGACGACATGGTGCTGCTGAGACCATCAATAAGCGCTCTCAGGCGTCTTGTTAAGATGTGTGAAGACTACCCGGTCACTCAAGGACTCAGGTACAATGAAAAAAAATGTGAATTATTGGTATTCAAGGCCGGTACCAAATGTTACACTAACGTGCTAAATTTGACCAAAAATAATACTGCGTTATCTAGAGTAATAAAATTTAAGTACCTGGGTCACTGTGTTACTCATGACCTGAATGATGACCTGGACATAGAAAGGGAACGCAGGGCGATGGCTGTCCGAGGTAATATGCTGATCCGCAGATTAGCACGTTGTACGACGCAAGTCAAAATTACCCTTTTCAGAGCATACTGCCGGTCTTTTTACAAGTGCAGTCTGTAGATCGGGTATACGCTGAGGGCATACAACGCTCTGCGTGTCCAATATAACAATGTATTCAGGATGCTGTTGGGTCTACCACGCTTTTGTAGCGCTTCCGGGATGTTCGCCGAGGCCAGGGTTGATGGTTTTCATGCCGTTATAAGGAAACGATGCGCTTCTATTCTCGGTAGAATACGTGCTAGCTCCCACGGCATCCTGAGTGTACTGTGTGATAGGTGGGACAGCCCCATGCTGGCTCACTGCATACGGCTGCACACGTAGGTGTCAGTCGTTTTAGATTTGTATATTGTGTGGTTTTTACTAACATAGGTTAAGACCTTTACTAACAACTTATGGATCTTGTAATTTGATCTGAAATAAATAAATTAATAACTAATAGACACTAGCTTGTAAGGAAAGCAGAGGTCGTATAATAAAAGAAAGTTTTCAAGAAAGTAGTCATACGCATCGTTGGTATCTTCAGTATTCAAATTCAAATTCAAAATAATTTATTTTCTCTTCACAAACAATGGTTATATAGGCATAATTTAGACAAGCTTAAAAACTATGTGACACTATTTTGTGAGAGACTGGTGTCTGCACTAGGAATACCTGTATAGCAGATCACCAGGGTCCCACCACATGGTATGTAAACATCATCAGTTAGTCAGAAAATGTAAAGGGATAGGGCATAATATAAAAATCAATGATACAACTCGCAGTAAAAAGACAAATAAAATGAAAACAAAACGTAGGTAGAAACAACAAATAAAAATATATGTAGGGAAATTAGCGGGAAAGGAACTATTTTGGATGAGTTAGTAATTCCTCAGTTGCTCTATAATCTAATTTATGGAGCCATTCAGTTAAAACTCTCTTACAAGCATTTGTTGTTAGGTGATAGATCAAGATAATACGATTTATTTTATGATATAAGTGGGAACCTAAGAAAGTATAAAATCTTTGAGAGAAGTTCGTTCTTAGTCCTTTGGTAGTATTGCAGACGGAGTATTTTCTGCGTTTTCCTGAGATTGAGAGAGGATCAAATATTAAGGAGGAGTGCTTCTTGAGGACAGTGTATAAAACAAAAAGTTGCATTACTGACAAGAATTTGAAGTGTTTGTAAAGATCTACAGTAGGATACAAGTATGGCAGAAACATGCCACCTTGGCTCTTTCCAATTTTAAAATGTTTGATTTTGGAGCGCCACCCCATGATGTTATGCAGTATGTCAGAAGAGATTGACACATTGCATAGTATACCCACCTAATAACCTCCACATCAGCTACATGACGAAGTTTTTTAAATAGAAATATTAATTTGCGAATTCTCGACGTGAGGCTGTCTATTTGTGGTTGGAAGCTTAAAGTGCTATCTATTACGATTCCAAGATATTTAATAGAGGTTGTCTTTTGGAGAACGGGACAGGAGCAGGTATCAGTATTCGTGTCAATGCAGGAGTGGGCTTGAATGTGGAAATGTGATAGCAATTCATTGCGTTTGTTAGTGAGGGAGAAAGCTATATACTTAGTTTTATCGATGTTAAGGGTAAGAACATAATTTTTTAACCAAAGACCCTATCAAAACATTTTTGCGCGTAATGGTAGACATCAGCCCAGGAGTTCGCTGTGAAAAGTAGTGCCGTGTCATCGGCAAAAGATATGATTTTACCATGGGATAGCTTTAGGTTACAAAGATCATTAATATAGGCAAGGAAGAGGGAGGGCCCGATCACACTTCCCTGAGGTACACCAAAAGTGACAGGTAAATCATCACTAACATAATTTCCTATTTTAACCCTCTGAAACCGATCTGATAAGTAGTCCCGGAAAAGTTTCAGCGGTAGACCCCTGATTCCCATGGGTTCCAGTTTGTTTAGTAGGTTGGGTACAGACACTGTGTCAAACGCTTTGGCTAGGACTAGGAATATGACAAGTGCCTTTTTTTTACTATCGAGACCGTTTACAAGGTGAGCTGTCAGCACATGAACTGCGTCGGCACAAGATTTTCCAGTCCTGAACCCAAACTGACCCTGTGAAATGAGGTTATTGCTTTCAAGCTAACTGGTAAGACTGCAGGTCATAAGGCGTTCCAATAATTACTGTATTGTAGGATATTGAAGATAGTGTTTGTATCTTACCAAGTTATCCACTGATATATTTCGTTTTATAATACGCCAAGATCTTATTCTACATGTTCTATTCACCTTGACTTCTAATATCTGTGCAGTGTGATCAGACAGCGCCAAGTCAATCACCTCACATTTACATTTTAACCAAGAACTACATGCAAAGTTATCTAAACAACTATTACTACTTAACCGGGTTGGTAGACATAATTCTAGTTTGAGATTTAACCGGGTTGGTAGACATAATTCTAGTTTGAGATTGTAGCCCAAGAGAAAAAGTTTTCAAAGTCAAGAGTCATATTGTTTAATTTTAACCTCGAATCTGTAGGGAAATTAATTGCCATTTTTAACTGCACAAACATTCGAATCAGTTAATTTGTAACAAAACTGTGAAATAAAGCAGAACAGGGAAACCATTATTCTTACAGCAGTTGCAAATACTATTTCACAGAATTTTGAGTTTTTGATTTTTACCTGCCAGGCAAACTTCCAATGACAGATTGACAGTCGTCCTAGACGCATTTATGATTCGACAGCAAATTGTACTCACTTTGAGGGCTGAAACAGCGTTAAGCGGACGCGCGTGGGCTCCGTAGGAACGCGACGGTCCCCGTCGCGGACTCGAGTATTTATTGGGTGCATGAACAGTCGCGTCGATGGAGAACATAATGTATTATTACGTATAAAAATAACGACAGCTCTAGGTTTGTAAGCACGGAATTCGTTGTAAAGTTCAGGAAATTATTTAAAAAAACTGTGATTGTGTGTGTGGATTATGTCGTAAATTGGGAAAAAATATATTTTACAAATGTTTTCAAGTTTCGGTACAGGTCTATGACGAATTATTATAGATACTGTAACGGTATTTGAGGATCAAAAATCTTAAATTAAAATCTGTATCAATCTTATCACCAATGGAAAGGCTAGCTATAACGTAATAAATAAGAGACGCGTATAGAATACGTGATAAATTCGCTGATTATCTCGTCACAGATAGATAGGCGCCGTGGCAAGATCTCAGTATTTTTTAGATGTCCTCGAATCCCAACCGTATGAAGTAAAATCACACATCCCTAATAATGAACACACTTTTACTGGTGTAAATATTTCTGTATTTCAATGCTTGCACAAACACAAACTTGGTATCTAGTAAGCAATATTAAACTAATTTAATTACGTACTCAACATAATATAAATATAGACTTTTTGAAAGCAACCTTTTGGTTTCGAAGGTCGAAGAGAACAAATTTGGAAACTAGGCGAGGCTCCAAACATCACATTTCCATTCCGTTTCGTTAAAAATCCACAACTTTTTTAGTAACTGTCAAATGAGATACTTTTAAACTTCATGACTGCACTGATACAAAAATCATTTGAGGCAAATCACTCAATTTCAATTTTATACTTAGGGTTTTAAATCACTGCAATTCTTATAAAAATCTAAAAACTAAACAGGGATGATAGGTAGGTATCGGTACACGAGTCGTATCACATAGCATGACTGAACAAACCCGTGCGTGTTACCACCGCCGAGCCCGCGCGGGTCCCCTTGACGGTGTACTTTTGTATGGAACCGCGCAGGCATCCGCTTAACGCAGTTTCACACCAGACAATTCATACAATTTAATAGGAGTAATAATCATGTAGACGGGAATTATTCAACACGTCGTTACAATTTAATTATGTCTCGAGATAAAATTCATAATACAATTACTTCTAATTACTTCTAGGCATGCAACAAGTAACAGTTTATTTACCCACGTCATAACTTTCTATTAGTTAGTCATTTCAGACATAAGCGTGACTTTTTATGTAAGAGTACAAAAATAAATAAAAGGATTTGTAATCTTATTTTCCGAACCGTACTTATTCATTTATTACGTACGTACGTACTTATTCACTTATTTATACAATTATATTTACTTATACACATATGCGTACTTATTCATTTATTTTGTTTCCTTCTGTTCAGCACTTACTTTTCGCAGATGTTAAGTAGTGCTCCATATTTCCAGTTAGTATACCTACCTGCGTTGAGATCAACCCTATTATGTGTTCCTAAAGGGGAAACACACCGCATAGGTTGTCTCAAACGTCATTACTGCACCACAATGCACTTTGTTGATCTAATAGACACGATTCTTTCTGACAGACAGCAGAATCGAACAAGCTCATTGATGTCCCAGGCTTTGTTTGTTTGGCATCTCGCAGGTCAACCTATGCGGTTGTCGTCTGCTTAAGCGGACTTGCCTGTGGTTGCCCTAATAAATTAAGGCCTCCAGCCAGGATTTAAACTTAAATACTAACTAAAACTAAGCGACAACGCTAAGGGCACCCCCTGTGGGGTACGAACCTCGGCTTAGGGCGTCGCTGGAAGAGAGCAGCAAATGACTAGCTGGATCAGGATTGGTATTATTTTGGGACGAATTTAAAGCTACAGGCTCAGCGGCGCGGGCTGGCTCGAGCAAGGGTCGGGAGGGGCGTGGATTTGGACGTCGCGGCGGGCCTCGGCGGCGAGGACGGTAGGACGGCGATCGGGTTTTGGGCTTATGTAGCGTGCTGGTTGCCTTACTACTCTCCTGGAGGAGGGTAGTGGCGTCGTCGGGGTCGATTAAAGTATGCCTTGGTCGGCGAATACTGCTAATGCGAGAGGGAGTGTAGCGGGCGGCCGCTGTAATCAGGGGGTTTGAATGTTTGATGCCACAGTCGAAGAAACGCTTTGATAGGCGTTTCATGAGCTGTTTTATGGTTGGCATTTTGAGGTCAGGACAGGACACTATTGTCGGGGCGGATGGGAGGAGGCATAGAGACCTCTTCTGAGGAACGCAATTTCCTCTGTAATTGCCAGAAGGCTTGATGAGTGGGCTCGAGTTCACTGAGCATCTTGTTCCAGCCCTCAGAGCGAACCTCCCCTATGCGTTTCTTTACAGCACGCTGTAAATGACGCATGTGGGCTTTGTTCGCGTCACAAGGGAAGGAGTCGTAGGCACGGATGGCCGCGTTCTTCTCGGATATCAGGTCACGTACGTCAGTAGGTAGTTTCAAGCGATGGTCTTCCATCACCGGAACTTCCCGTGAACAATCCGTCAATACGGATTGTACGTGCTCTGTAAAAAAGTCGATTGCGGCCGTCGTGTCGGCGACTGACACTAAGTGATCGGGGATGGTGTCTAAGTGAGGCGACGTGATGGATTTCAGTCTTTCGCTTACTTTCCTCCAGTCGGTTATCATCTGGGTCTGAGGGGGGCGGTTGGGGTCGATCGGGCCCGAGTAGGGTGCAAGATGCATGACTACAGGGCGGTGGTCAGAGTTTAGCTAGTGGAACGTCTCAATCGATTGCAAACGGAGGTTCACATTCTTGAGCAGCGCTACATCGAGTATATCGGGAAGATGGTTGGGATTTCCGGGGAAATAAGTCGGACTCATTGGAGCGATGACGTCGATGTTGAGGGATTCGCCTAACTTGAAAATGATCCGACCTCTGGTAGAAGTCGTGCTACTGTTCCACGCCGGTACTGTTCAATGCCAAACAGGCATTAAGATCCCCCGCCAAGATGACGGAGTCACTCATACCGAAGAGGGCAGTGAAGTCCTTTTGGAGCGAGATGGGATCCTCCGGACCATTGTCGGGTGGGATATAAGCGGAGATGATGTTGATCGGTTGGTGGCCGGTCATGCCGAGCCGACAGATAGAGCTCTCCAGATGAGAGAGGAGAGGAGGTGGGTCAATAGGGATGCAGTATAAGAATTTTTTATAGTAGATTAGGGTGCCACCCTTGGGGCATCGAGACCTGTCATTGCGAACTAGTTTATAGTTTGCAATGTTCGGGTTTCGATGGTGAGGTTTTAAAAAGGTTTCCTGTATGAGGAGGATGTCCAGCTGATGGTCGCGGAGGAAAGCGGCGATCTCATCGCGTTGACCGGAAACGGATGTCCCAGGCTATGCCAAACTGCATCAATATAGGACTCTACGTATATTTTGCTTAGGTATCATCAATTTTATGCATTGTCTGGCGAACACTGGCATTAAGTTGAAAAATCTCACTTGAATGACTAATCAATATATAACGGGGATGTCCCCCGTATTTGGACCAAAATGTAATTGGGACACAACAATAACAAAATGTGTTTGAAACCGGTGCAGAAATATTTGTATCTGTGAAAGACAGGATGTCTGGTCGCGTGCAAACCTGGGTTTAAATCTATTTCTAGAGTGTTAACTTATGAACGATCGCCGCTACATTTATAACGTTGTTTTACGTGATACTCAAGATTGAATTCTTCCGCGATATTACGATAGGAATGCAGGCTAGTTAGATTGATCTATTAATTACATCAATAAACACTGTCTTTGGTCTACGCTAAATAGTTACGTAATAAGGTAGATCTTAAACTTTCAGGTAATCTGGAGCAATATTTAAATCTGGTATGTTTTTTGTTTTTTTAGCTAGTGTAATCCAACACACGGGCTCATTGCGGATTGGTAGATGTCACTTGTCTTCGAAAATTTGGTTCTAGGACATACCAGTTTCCTCACGATGTTTTCCTTCACCGTTTTGGGAGCAGTGGTGATGAAATTATTTACACAAAGTGAAGCGCCTGCTTGGGTTCTAACCCACGACCTACAACTCGTATGTCGGGGCCAATACCTCTGGGCTACCGCTGCTTTTCTAGCAAGTTAGTTTAAATTGAATACTGAGATGCCTTTAACTGTGGTTACTCATTGCGATGAATGTAGCGATTTTGATTTGACGTAGTCAACATTTTTGTTTGTTTTGTGACTGCCCGTCTAAATGAAAAACATATCCTATTCTTAAGAAGCCGTCGGTATCATCACAAAGTTAACGTTTTCCCATGGTTTGTCTTATTTGTTTTGGTATTTTCGTTGAATAATTTTATTTATTTGTGCTTAAATTTATATACAAGTTGGCAGGAACATAGACGCGCAACCTGTTACCACAGGTTCAGTACATGATTCTGAGCCCTCCGCGTTGAAGTTTTACATCGGTAGTTAATCAGTAATTAGCTGTTTCATACATTTCGACTGCGTAGGTATAGCACTTTACTGAAACAGCTTCTTTTTTTTGTTAAAATAGAGAAGAAAGTATAACGTTTATTTGCGGTAAACATGACGCAGTGAACGAACACAAATACAAAAATAACAAGTTGGGGTAACATATGCGTCACATCCACGCAAAACAGTAATCGCTCAGCATAATGCTACGACGCTATGAGAGCAGAATAAAAAAAACTACGCTAGAGGAGTCTAGCCCTAGTTATCTAACCTCCGTCGATTTGACGGGAACCACAATATAATATCGCAATATTTTTTAACGGCGCACAGGATTAATTAGCCGCGTCTAACCAACTCAGTCGCAGTGGCGTGCGTATATGTCGTGTAAGTAAGGACTTCAGATCTGGGCATAAAATATGTTCGCCTTGCCCGTCGTATCGACTGATGGTTAGCTTTAAAGGGATATTCAGGAAGTTACTAGGTTTAAATGGTCCAAAATAAAAACTTTGTGAAATCTGGTTCGTAAATACTTAAAATTTTGTTTATTCTATTATGTGTACCAAAAAATGAGAGAATTGTGTTTTTTATCTTGATTTCGCATGTTCATATCATACGAAGAAAATTTAGCTCTACGATCACAGATTTTGATAAATAGCACCATAAATACACACTAAAATGAGCTTTAATAACATGGTTTGATTGTAAAAAGCTTTCACTTTCAAATACTTTGAATATTACGAGTATTTACCTCTTATGCCATACGAAAGCTGAAAAAACACCTTTCATTTAAACCTGTCGTTTCAAAGGATGCTTAGCTTGAAAGGGGTATTAAGGAAGGTTAACTAGCTAGAGCTAGATCCATTTTCTGAATTTTTGGTTACTCTTTGTGTGTCGGTGTCCCTGCCACCCTTTAAATACCGGATAACATTTTGTACCGCCTTGAAAAAAATAATATTATGTGAACGGAGTTGGTTATAGTTTTTACTTTTTCAATAACCTACAAGAAATTGATCTAGCAATAGGTAAATACTACACATTTGAAGTATACTTACTTAGGTACTTACGTATGTACTTACGTATGTGGGTGTACTATAGGTACACCTCTGCCCTTCGGCGAGAACAAGGCGTGATGTTATGTGTGTGTTGAAGTAAACTTTTAATATGTTGGCTTCCACTTAGATAGGCGCTTAACATAGAAGCATCACATTAAAAATAAAAGGGACGAGATAAACAATAAGTTCCGTAACCTGTATTGGCTCATGGGAAGAAACTCTGTGCTCTCTGTAGACAACAAACTCCTCATCTACAACTCGGTCCTTAAGCCAATATGGACCTACGGAATTCAATTGTGGGGCGTTGCCAGCCAAACCAAAATACTCTGCCTGCAAAGAGTTCAAAATGGTATCCTAAGATCAATAGCAAATGCACCTTGGTTTGATAGGAACGACGAAATCCACGAATATCTACAAATGCCGTCAGTAAACTCTGAAATCGAGCGGTACAAAATGAAAATCAAAATATTTTATTTCACATAAACCTACATGGGCACTTATGAATCGTCAGATTCTAGGTGCACGGTTCCAATTGGTCGTTTCCTATGGAGAAGAGCCGGCAAGAAACTCCATGGTTACTCTTTTAAAAATATTTGTCTTTTACAATATTTTTTAGTTACAGTGTTAATAGGAATGGGAGTACAGTGTAGGCCTGTCAAAAAGTACCATATGTTAAACAAATAGACAATGGTATATAAATTTACAATCCACAAGGCCTACGACGTTCTCACATTTACAAAATATATAAATAATCTAATAGAATAAAATCAAAACCAATTAAAAATTGTAGGTATATAATGTCAAATCATGAAAATATTATGTCAGAGTTATTTATAAGTCAATATCTAATAATAAAAATTAAAATTAAACACCACAAGGCACGCCTAACTTTACATCCAAACCCACTAGTTACTGAACTCTTAAACCCGACAGCGGTGGTAAAAAGGCTTTTTTTTTTTATGGCATCTCGCAGGTCAACCTATGAGGTTGTCGTCTGCTTAAACGGACTTGCCTGTGGTTGCCCTAATAAATTAAGGCGTCCAGCCAGGACTTAAACTTAAATACTAACTAAAACTAAGCGACAACACTAAGGGCACCCCCTGTGGGGTACGGACCTCGGCTTAGGGCGTCGCTGGAAGAGGGCAGCAAGGGACTAGCTGGATCAGGATTGATATTAATTAGGGACGAATTTAAAGCTACAGGCTCAGCGGCGCGGGCTGGCTCGAGCAAGGGTCGGGAGGGGCGTGTATTTGGGCGTCGCGGCGGGCCTCGGCGGCGAGGACGGTAGGACGGCGATCGGGTTTTGGGCTTATGTAGTGTGCTGGTGGCCTTACTACTCTCCTGGAGGAGGGTAGTGGCGTCGTCGGGGGCGAGGTAAAAAGGCTGTAGAGGAACCACCTTTTATAAGTGGGAGACGCAGCACTGGTTGCTTCACGACAACACCATTTGCACATGGAACGAATTCGCTTATGGTCTGGCGACCGATTGCAAATAGAATGAAAAACCTAGAAGAAATTGATCTAGCAATAAATACTACACATTTGAAGTAAACTTACTTAGATACTTACGTATGTGGGTGTACTATAGATACACCTCTGCCCAACCCTTCGGGGACAACAAGGCGTGATGTTATGTGTGTGTTAAAGTAAACTTTTCATACAATAACCATAAAAACAGAATTTAAAAAAAAAAAAAAAAAATTCAATTAATAATTTTTGAAATTCAAACGCACGAGGCGCTTACGCATCCCGGTCCACCTGCGTCCCGCACGCTCCCTCTCGCTTTCAGTTATTTCCTACTTTCAGTCACCAGCGATTGGTCATAGTGTGACGTCGCATTGTTTAAGTTGCTAGTACTACAAATGTGTAGTATTTATTGCTAGGTCAATTTCTATGTTTGTTATTGAAAGTTAAAAAATAAACTAAGCCGTAGCCTTCTACTCCGTTCATCTATTATACTAATTTTTTTTTTAAGACGGTAATAAATTTGGTATAATTGGCAACGTTACATTAAAATAAATATTTATTCACCAATTTTTGTTATTTTAACTACCTCTGTTTGTGTCTATATAACCGTAAGGTAAGCTGGTAGGAAATGCATTAGGCATTGAGTCCGCCTCTGTACATTTGTGTGCCAAAAATATTAAATAAATAAATCAATAATAACCGGTAATACTTTATGCGACAACTGACAACTTCTATCTACGCTTATGAAAGGAATTGCTTTGATCGCGTTGTTTAAAATATTATGCATAAGATCATGTTTCTTATTGACCACATAACTAGTGAACTGTGTCTGCTGTACCTACATACTGGGTAAGTATAATTTATTAAACTGAGGAAAGTTTTGGTACAAGTCAGAGTTTCCGAGGTCGTCACGGTTTATTCCAATGAAATATTAAAAAAAAAACAGAACGAGTTTAAGCTCAGTGTTGACAGTAGTATTCTGATGCTGAAGTTAGAATTTTAACCGTTATTTCACTTTTGAGTTTCTGAATAAACTTTTCTAAAGTATTCCAATTATAAAAATCTTTTCTATTCTGATCAACTTATATACTTAAAGTTTCTGAACCTGAAGCCACTTTCATTTAATATTCAAGCCACCTAGCAAGTACTAACGATAATAGAATTAGTGACGTTGGTATCCTGTCAATATTAATAAGTATTGATTTATATGTGCGAACTGATAATTGAGCTCCAAACCTGCAGTTACAAGAAAAGTAATTTAAATTAACAACGAGACATTATTATGGCAGACAGTTTAGTCATACAGCAGTGATTGGATTTACTTAATTCATTAAAGTGATATTACCTACAACAGTTATTAATATTTAAAACTAAATATTTTCTGCACTTGGCAATTGGTTGCTTGCAAAAAACTGCTTTCTAGTACTAAGAGTCTCTGAGGTAAGATGCAGACAGCCGAAAGGACGGAAGGATGAAAATGGCGAAACTATAAGGGTTTGTGTTGACTGCGGAAACCTAATAACAACACACATTGTTTGTTTTTAAATAACCCATCAAGTCTGCAGATTTCGCTAGCTAATTTATTATGGCTCTGATTTATTATTAGATAGGTTAAAAGAGAATAAATCGTGTATAACAGATATCCCAGTACAAATAGTGTGTACGTTCTTATCTACTTGGCAAAGGCAGTGCCTTGCCCCTAAGAGCAGTTACTTTACTGATTACTCAACTAACAATGAATTCCCTTTTAAACCGACTTCCAAAAGGAGGAGGTTCTCAATTTTGTTTGTTACGCGATATCTCCGGCGATTGTGGATAGATTTCTGAAATTCCGTTATTAATGTATAGTTTGAGCGTCAAGGGTGGTCCAGTACAAATGTTATTGAAGTTTGGGTAGTTTTTCAGTTAGCTTCAATAATACGTATTTTCCCCCTTAGTGCACATATATGGTGTTACAATAACTTCCTGAATCTGTTATGTACAGTTTTACATAGCAAGTAGTGGTATACGAATTTGCGTGGGGTAGGTAACACAACTAAAAACAGACAAATAAAAACTTCTTTAAAAAAAAGACCAAATTCCAAAAAAAACTGAACAAAATTGAAAAAAACGAAAATTTGTAACCAAAGACACCGAATTCCGAAAATATAGTTATTTTTCAGTTTGTAGAGTTATTTTTTATACACAACTGATATTCAATTATAGACAGTAGTACTACACTTGTCTTCCCACGCAAGTTAAAAGAGATATAGATATGTAGAGAGTATAAAATGGCTAACCAATTTACGCATGCCCATAGGCGATTATAAACCACTTGTCATTATTTGACCCATTGGGCAATGATGCAATATTTAAAATCATTGACTTTGCCTACTAGACAACTTTCAAGAAAACGTGTCGCATTACTTGCATTGCAGGCTGTCATGAACGACATAGACTGAATGATTATCAAAAGGTCTGAGGTAAGAACTACCTTGCACCACAAATCACTAATGCATTTAAGGCGCCTATGATCCGATGGGAAACATAAAAACAGTGTTATAAAATTCGGAAAATAAAGATACATCTTATTTAAGGATCCGGCGGTAATGCAATCGCTTTTAATAACACGATTAGATTAATATTGCTGGATAGAAAAAAAAAAGTAAAGTTTTCGTAATGTTTAATCAATCTCATAGCATTAAAAAAACTCATTATTTATGTAAATGATAAATGATTTTATTTCAATAAGTAGGTTTTTACAAACACATTTACTCGTCAAATGTATTATAAAAGTAGATGAATTCGGCGTTCCCTATCTGACTACTCTGAGAAGAAAGGCCGAAACAAACTCAGAGGTCACAGTCTCTTTTAAAGTCCAGACATAATCTTGGTCAGGCCATGTGAAGACCATGTAGATTGATGTCTGAAATGGTCTTTGGAGGAAAGAACCACACAGAATGAGTGGACCTGTCCAGTCAGTGCACGCATTTGTCAGTAATCATGCAGCTCAACACAGAACTTAAGGAGCTCAACGATTCGACGAACATTACCAAAGAAAGGACATTTGGGTAGGCCACATAAATTACTCAAAATGCCAGACCATGATTAAAACTAACTCTAAAAAATAAAAATAAACTGAGATATAAAAAAACAACAAATCGACACTGCCTTCACATTCACAATAATTAAAATATTATAATACTTTACAAAGTAAATTTTCATGTCATTGTATAGTATATTAAGTCCATTAATGTCAAAGTGTATAAAAATTCGAGAATAAACTTGGTCAGATCATATGAGGACCCTGTTGACTGCTGTCTGAAATGGTCTTTTGAGGAAAGAACCACACTGATTTGAGTAGACCTGTCCAGTCAGTGCACGCATTTGTAAATCATGGTGCAGTTCAACTCAGAACTAAGGAGCTCAACGATTCGACGAACAATACAAAAGAAAGGACATTTGGGTAGGCCGCATAAAGTACTCAAACAGCCAGACCATGATTAAAACAATTGAAAGGAAAAAAAAGAAAAATGCAATGACCCACATAGTCCTCACATTCACAAAATTTAAATAATATTATACTTTATACAGTAAATATATACAAGTCATTGTGTATGTGAACAGGTACAAATATTGAAAAAATCATAATAATAAAAATAAATATAAAAAAATGCAAAATAATATTAAACATCAAGATTGTTTGTGTAAATTTATTGGAGCTGCTCAATCCCAAGCCTTCCTGTCCTCAATATAGTCTTTGACAGTATAATAGGCTTTCTGGCATAATGAAACGGTAGTAAGATTGTTTAGCACAATTCGCTGAGTTTGTCTTGATAAAATAACTACTATGTTTGTAGAGGTACCTACCAACATGCGCGCGCAATCCCTCCGAGTCTACTTCAGTAGGCTTCGGCTCGAGCACCATATCAAAGGGCTTTTACTTTATTCTGTCTATGTCATCTTCAAACGATGTACAGAAATACAATAATGTTTGATCATTCGTTTAGCGCTTAATGAAATTAGTTGCCAGGGCCACGGTTTCTCTTTCGAATATCCCGCGACCCTGAGGCGTTGGCACTATCGGGCTCAGTCATTTGGTGCTGACATCTCTTTAAAGCAAGCGTGGAACACGACGCACCGTCGACCCTGCTGCTTAACGGACGGCGAGCTACCCATTGCTCGCCATCCGCAAGCCCGCGCCTACGGTAGCTGGGAATCTGCTTGCGATTCCCGACGCCCAGGGCGTCTCCTGCGGCGACTAGGGTCGTGAGGGTGCAAGGTTCTCTCCCTCACGCGCTCCGCCTCCTTCGCGAGCATTACAAATATGCATTGAAAAAAGACGTACCTTCACACTACGCAGCCGCCTGCATGGTGACCGCTGGACAACAGTCTCCGGTCTCCAATCTCCAGTCACTCAGTCACAGTGGATGTCTGAGGATGGACGTCGCCGCCGAACCCGGCCCTGGAAATAGAAGCGAAGAACCTAGACGAGTACCGAGAGGGCTGGTTCGAGGTGGCTCAGATTTCAGATAAAGAATACCTGTGAGCATTTGGGGAGGCTTTTGCCCAGCAGCGGGACAGTATCGACTAACAACAGAAAAGAAATAGTACCTATCCACTAGGACTTAACTCATTATGGATTGTGGCAGTTGTTGCAAACGAATATGCTTACTTACTTCAATAACCTAGCAACGTTTCAAAGACAAAAAGTCTATAAAAATGCCCTTTTTGGGATTTCGTAGTCAAAAAGGAACCCTTATAGTTTCGCCATGTCCGTCCGTCAGACTCTTAGTAGTACTCAGAGTTGGAAGCTGAAATTTTGCATGTATATATGTCATAGTCACGCCGAAAAGTGGTAAAATAATGTTTTTTAGGGTACCTACCTACGTGGATGAATTATATATTTCTCGTCTATCCCACGGTGTGGGGACAGTTTTGGAAAGGACATTCAAAAATGTTGCGGGTGAGTGAAAACCATTTTTCGATTCAGGGATCCGTTTGTGAAGTATTAAGCTTTAAATTGCTTAATTGCTATTTTGTTCAGGTGGAGAGAGTGGGTGGGTTTTGGGTGGTGGGAGTTAGATGCCCCCAGGGCTAAATGGTTGTTTTTGTATATGGAAAACTATCACAGCTATGTAGGCTTTACAAGTTAACGAGTAATGGTCGACCACCTTACAGTCATTTGCAGTTGGAATGTATGGGAGAGCAGGTTTTTAAACTACAATATTATGTTTGTTCTTGGGATAAATTCATCCAAGGAACTCTCCATTGTGCGTGGTCTGACACGCACTTATTTTTTATTTAACAGCTTCTGTTCTTTTTTTATTATCGTCAATCAGTGTTGCCAAACTATGTCCTACCTTACCTTACCACAAAAGCATTGAGTAAAATTGCCCACGTGGTTTATCAGTTACCATTCACACATCTACGGTAGAGCCCGGGGATATTTTAGGCAATAAAAAAGGTATACCTAATCCATAACTCCAACACTGACTAGACGCTTAAGGGCAGAATTAACATTTTCTTAATAAAATAAAGCGTCAATCTAAAATAATTGTTTTAAATTAATGGCCATTAGGCCCGATTGAGTTATGGTACTTTGATTTATAAATATTGGCATTAACGGCAACACTTTGAAGTAACTTTGTAGTCCGACGCAATAATGGTGTTAAACCAAGATAAAACTCAAGCGCAGTTTTATAGAGACATTGAATTAATTGTTATGGCGGATTTTTGTAAAATTACGTCATTTCTCTTTTTCGTACTACCGAGACTAACATATTTTAATACTGAGCTAAAAAAGAACGTCTGGGGTCGAAGAACCTCCGTCTGGAACGAGTTCCTTACGCTTTTTCTTCAACTCGAAAACTTGAAAAAAAAAATGTCCGCCGCCATTTCGGATTTTCATGTTACTATATCTTTCTACCAAAAAGTTTCATGGTTTCTAGAAAACCATGAAACTATATCTTTCTCACTTTCTCATATATATGTATAATACGATTAAATAGTCGCTTTGAGGGGCTGTTTTATAAGGTGACGATTTCTAAAAAATACCAAAAGTTTAAAGAACTTCGTTCCAAAAATGAAAACGATCTGAATTCTCTATTGAATGAATCAGCAGATAAGCCTGAAGTGGTCAATAAGCGGTATCAAATCTTTAAAAAATAAACTTTATTGTGTTGGTGTTGATTGATATATTTTATTTAAATAATACAATTACAAAAAAATACAATTAACTGATCGGAGAATTCATAAAGATCTTAGAGATGGATATGAGGGCTCAATGATTGGTGAAATGTCTTAAACCGAAACAGGCGAAAAATAAGTTAATGCTGATGGTCTGAACTTTTTTGGCGTTTTGATCAAGCAATTACAACAGATAGTATAATATTGAACAGCACATTTCTGATTATGCACTTGATCATTGATTGGTGGATTTGTAACATACACACAAAGTTGACACAAATGGAAATTTAAAGTGGTACGATCTCTTGGTGCGAGTCAAAACCGCACCTTGTTTATACAAATGTTTACCAACAAGCAACAGTGAAACTACGGTCCGTCTATAGTTATTATACCTCTGACAGCAGCAAATTTGACAGACAGAACCTTATTGCAACGACAATAAAGATCACTATGATTTTGACAGTGACGCCAATATAATCGACTTTCGTTGATTTTTCTGACTGTGTTTGTGTGTCTACGTATAACCTTCTCAACTGATTATAATGATTGGTAAAGAGGTACCGTAATTAATCAATAGATGGATTGAAGTTTAACCGGTTTCTAAAAACCTCATTTAGAATATCTTATCTTTGATCAAATCTGCTATCCAATTTAATTTTTGTTTATATAGCTAGTTGTTGATGGTGTGGCATCGATCATATTAGTGATCGATGTGGTGTGGTCAACCAATCAACCGATGAATTACTAATTATAGTTTCGATTAATTTCTCAGTGACAGAGGTGAGAATCAGTGATTGGAACATTTCTTGGATCGCTTAAAGTGATTAATTAGTAGAAGCAGACTAGAACGAACTTATTTATGCGGAAGTAAAACTATGTGTATCCGTGTCAACTGATATCATAAAACCAATAAAACAAATATAGAAAATCTAGTTAGAAACGATACACAGACAACGAGCATAATTATGTAAAGCTCGTGTGTTTACTTATTATATAAAAACACGTAGCTAAAGTAAATATTCAGATAATCTTGACTTTTACTTATTATTTAAAAAATTCAACTTATATTATTATGTCTGGTATTGTTAGGGTTCCGGACGGCCTAATGAAAAACGGAACCCCTATAGGATCACTCGTGTGTCTGTCTCTCAGTCTGTCACAGCCAATTTGCTCCGAATCCACAAGACTGATTAAGTTATTTGGTACACAAATGCATTTCTGTGAGCCAAACACAGTCGCATAACGTAAATAAACGAATTTTGAATTTGGGGGTCACTTTTGGGAGGAAACAGAAAATTAAAAACACAAGTTTGCAAACTATAACGTGTGACACATCAATTAAAAAGGCTTGTTGTGAGGGTCTCAAAAATATAATCGTATAATTAAAAAATAAAAAGTTTTGAAGTTATTTAGGAAATTATACGAAAATTTACCACTTTCATCTCCGAAATTACAGAGACAAAACTTTTGAAAAAAATACAAAAAATAGTTCATTACTTAAAGTTTACAGGAAAACTTTAAACCTTTCAATATTGTGAGTACAAACTTAACAATGCAGTAACATTTCAGAACTCAATTTAACCTCCTTGTAATTGTCGTATCGAAAATAATCTTTGTATGTATGTAGTTCGCATAGCAAAACCATAATGGAATAATGGTTATGATTTCAACATTTCTGTGTAATATCAGTACGATATCAACGCTAAAATAGAAATAAATAGTGCACCCTACAAAAATAAATGAAATCCTACCTAAAACATTACATGTAAAGTAGGTCACCCAGACTTCTCACTGGTCACTGGTATTAAATGTTGTTTCAAGCCATACATTTTGACCAAGATGTACGGTTTGTAGAGTTAAGCCTTGTAGAATTATGGGCTTGGCTATTAATTTGCTTCAATAACATTTTAACAATATAAGGCTTGGCAACCTTCTATTTCTATACATGAAATGTTTTTGGTGGAGAGTCTAAAAGATAAAATTTGGCATAAAAGCCTGATAGCAATGCTCGGAACTCCTAATACATGATGGTTTTTGGCGTTTTGATCAAGCAATCACAACAGCTAGTATATTATTGAACAGCACATTTCTGAACTCTGGTAACACCCTCGTACGGAACCCTTTCCATGCGAGTTCAACTCGCAGTTGGCCGTTTAAAAAAAAATCTAGGACAACTAGATTTCAGTTTAAAATGTAATACATTACAAAAATAATCGTGGCTCACTGGCAGACAATTCATTTCATAAGAAGGGACACTCTCACTTTCTTTTCATTAGTACATATATAAATAAATCGGAAGCGACCACACGAATTCATATCACTACTGTCATCTGCCTAACATTTTACCAAATTGGTTGGGGTTTACTTCCAATCGAACCAAATTCCGCTGAAACCACTATCACATATACACTATATACAGACGTGACATGCCTGCCTATCTGCCTTGGTAAGACTGGTAGTCAGACTTTCCGGATTCGGGCTTTTGACTACCCGTAACAACTGTCAAAGATCTACAATTGACAGCCGGAACCAAAGGCGGACCAACGTGCACTCCGAGGCGCGGAGGAGTCAATTCATGAAACAACCTGCTCACGTGCTCACTTGTTTACAAATAAACAATGACCAAGATGAGTTCTTAACAAAGTATTTTCAAGAGCTTCTCAGACATGTTGAACCTTGACCCCAACAAGTGCCTATTCTTATGTCTGTCTGTTATGGTAACAACAACAATTTACAACCGTGGGTCAGTGACATTGACACTGTTAGATATGATATATGACCCATTGTGATACCCTAATGATCAATCAACTTGTGAATAAGAATTAATTTGTACATAACATAGGCCTACATAACAATAGTGATGATTATTTTTATGTTAACTAAATTAAGTATTTTAACAATTTGGCCCAAAAGTGTATGATGTGGCCCAAAAGTGTTTGATAAGGGTATTGTTTTGTTGAACGTCACTACTTTAATTAGTTTTTTTTTAATTACAGTGAAGTGTTAATTGTTGGTAAGTATAAAAATAGATTTTCTGAAACATATTTAGTTGAAATTCCTAAATGCCATTTTAGCTGGAATACAAATATCACAAAAAATAAGATTTAAAATTTATACATTATTTTTCGTTACATTACATACATACATAAACTCACGCCTTCTTCCCATGGAGGTAGACGGAAAACACAGAACGCCACCTGCTACGATCCTTACACACTCCTTTTTGCCTCGTTTACGTTCATACATCTGGTCCTACACGAGCGCCGGTTGCGAGTACTACGCACCTGACCTTTCTATGTCTTCCTGGGGCGTCCCCTCCCTTCGTTTCCACTCACACCTGCCTTGCAATTACCTCTTGTTAGTCTCCTTTCATTCACACGCTCAACATGACCAAACCACCTAAGCATACTCTTTTAAATTTTTGTCACAACTTCTTCTTTTAAACTATCATCTTATATGCTTCATCCATCACAGTCACTATGTCTTGCAACTGTGCTGCTGACGATGCAAGAAGCACTTGATCATCTGCATAGAGAAGGCATTTGACAGGAAACTCATTCATTGTCAATCCACATTCACGCTCTCTTAAATCCTTCAGACAATTATCCATGAATAGGTTGAACAGCCACGGTGACGCTAAACAACCCTGTCTAACACCCCCCGAGATGGAGAACCAATTCGTGTATGCCCCATTTATCCTAACACAAGCACTGGAATCTTTGTATAAATATTTCAGTGCCGGTACCAAGTGCTAGTCCACATCGTACAAGGATAGTGTCGACCACGATTCTTCCCTTCACATACTGCCATAGGCCTTCTCCAAATCCACGAAAGCAGAGTAGACTATCTTGTGCTTTGCCGAAGATTTGGTCCATACTGCCCATTGCCTCTCTAAATCCTGCCCGCGCATCCCATATTTTCTCATCTGTCACTCTTATCATTCTGTTTATCAAAACTTTCGTAAACAGTTTGCCGACAACACTCAAAAGACTAATGCCGCAGTAGTTGTTACACTCCTGCTGAGAGCCTTTTCCCTTATATAGTGGTACGATTTCACCCTTACACCAATCATCCGGTACACGTCCATATCTCCAACACATATTTAAGATTACGGATAACGACACAGCATGCTTGCCAACAGCTACTAGGTTTTAATGTCAAAAATAATTATACAATAAAATAAAAAAACTATACTTAGAGCAAACAGAATACGACATTTCGATTCCTTGCCGATAAATGGGTTTCTACAAGACACGATATTAACGTGGTTTGCACGTGGTAAGATTCCGCGGGGAATAATCATTACCATACAGAATTGGGGCCCAGGAATTGACGTAGTTTCGAAGCAAGGGATCATTAAGTGGTCATAGTGAATTAGGGCCCAGGTAGGCAAGTTCACTCACGCGAGTACAGTCACGACCAAAAATAATGCTCACACGCCCACTTGATAATTCAATTAGACGCACTAAACCTCAGCAACGATGTTAATAAAGTATTTATTCAGTGTAAGCCCCATTTAGTGTGAGATATGAGTACGACGTACACAGAATTATGTTCACTTTGCACCTGCTAAAGGATGTATTCTGTCAAACGTTAGGCCGCCTACCTTGTTTCAATCATCGGTTGCGCAATCGCTGTTGTTGAAATACCATTGATCAATTTTTGTGTTACGTGTACAGTTGGCTGTAGCAGTGTACATTTTAATCATTATTTATTTCATGTATATAATTTTTAAATATTGTGGGTAGAATATGACCTAGATTAGGACATAATATACTTTATATCCCGGTATTACCACGGGATCGAGACTATAACGCGGCGCAATAATATAGTAGGACGCAGGGTACATAATAAAATCGTAGCGAAGTCAAAACTGTAAATTGAATATTTATTTTTTCAAAACCTACGGGTTAGATTTTGTTGATGCATAGATATACCCTATAACTCTGGTCAGCCTGTAGGCTATAAATATCACGGTATGTGCTATGGGGGATGAGCAATGTGGTTATTTGTTCGTATTCTTCTACAGTTTACCGCAAATTGTAAAAGACGAGCCAAAGTATTGCAGATAGTTACAGATGAAACTTTTAAATAATTATCCCGCTATACCTTAAAGCGCACAACCTGATAACATGGATGTACTGAACCACCCATCGTAACAGGTTGGACGTCAATGTACTTGCCACCCTCTATTTTCTTAGTGATAGCTGTTCGTCAGAAATAATCTGTAAGAAAGCAACAGTCAGTGTATCCGTATTGTACCATAAGGTAGTATATACTGGAACGCAGGCGTTCATTTTATTAAACTTTATTAACTAAAGTAAATTTTGATGTCTTACGACTTCCACGCAAATGAAGTCGCGGGAAAAAGCTAGTGAGCGTCAACACCTGGATGTTTGTTACATTAGATTAATGAATTAAACATTTAAATAATTGCTTCCGTGCAAGGTTGGAAGACGTAAATTCACACGTACGTTGGAGAAATTACTTACCTACACATAGATAAGTACTTACATAATTAATTACAAAACTACTTCTATGCTAACATGTCACTGAGCTGTCGTTCTCTTGTGAGACTGTTCACATTCTGCATTTAGCTGATGTAAAGATAAGCTGTCAGTACTGTCACGTTTTAAACGTAAACCGGTCCAACGCCCAAGGTTACCCACTGACCCAATTTTGCATAATTATATTACAATTTTCACAACATCATTGTATGGTCCTAACCTAGCAGAGTGTCTGTGCCTATGCAAGCTATCCGTTCGCTTTCAAAATGGAAGGTATTGAAACTGAAGAGGGTTGTACAATTTTTTTTTTCAAGGTCATTTTATCTCTCTACCTATCTACTAGAACCTTTGGTGTTCCACTCAGGCAAAGGCCTGCCTCTTTTCCAATAATTGTCCTTTGCTAATATGAGCCAGTCCTTTCGATAGATTCAACTGTTGATGCCGAAATATGCAGCAGTCCCATCTGATAAACAAATTGATTATTTCATCATCAATTCAATTATACTTTATCGAACCAAAGATCACCATCTTGTTCTAACCTCAAACAACATAATTTATCCGATAATATCGTTACTATTACCAACAAGTGATTTTACCAATAGAATTCGTTGTGGAGAGATTAGCACGTGGGTGGCGCACGCGCATAATGCCCTTGAACTGATTACTGTATCGACTATTATTCGTCAATTTTTGGCAACAACCATTTAGATAGATAATTGAGATTAACCAGATACGTACTTATAAGTATTAGCTAGTTACAAAATAGCAGTCTGTACTTATAAATGAAATTAATTTCATGTCAGGGTTAGGGGCACGGCAACGGAAGACTTGTGAGCAATAATTTAATTAGTCAGATTTATTTCGATGTCTCAAGCACGCAGGTCTAAATGGGAGTGTAGCTCAGCAGTATTACTCATCAGAAAAAAAGGCATAATAATAATAATTTTGGCCTGTTGCAAAAAGCCTCGACCAACATCTCTCGAGGCTTTCGTTAGGCGGTTGGATCAAGGGCCTGATTCAGAAGGCAGTACTCCTCGGCTCGCATTGTGAGGAGGTTCCTGTCTCCGGAGCCCTAACCACCAGTAGCTTGGACCCTGCTCCCGCTACCGGCGGACCACAATTTTTTATATTTTAAATGTTTTCTATTTAAGTTGTTCTATAAAAATATTTATATATGTAAGGTTCCTGTCTCTGGAGCCCTAACCACCAGTAGCTTGGACCCTGTTCCCGATACCGGTGTGGGATACTATTTTTATATTTTAAATGTTTTTTTTTCCGATTTTTTAAAAAAAATTTGTAAAATGTAATAAAGGTGATAAGAATAATAATAATAATTTTTATTTCCCTTTCAATTACATTTAATATATCACAATATATAATGATCAATTAGGCTAAGTCAAGTTTTAGATATAGATTAGATAATTTAATATCTGTATCTCAGACAACAGCGCTATTCCATATAAATATGTAATTTGGAGGCAAACAATATAGGCATACTTGTATTAGTTTAAAAGATCACCGTCACAAAAACATGACGCTGGAATCAGATTTTTAACAGATAGGTTAAGCACTGATATTTGATCAAACCCGAGTAAAATTAAACACACAATATATGTATACAATTTATTGATCTGGATCAGTCACGTCTCAAAAGTTTGTGTCTCCCGTAAATAGGTAGACTCAATGATCATGTCTAAGTATAAATAGGTAATACAACTTCCTCCATATTAAGTGCATGAATTTACGTTAAAACTGCCCGTTAAGTGTGTTTAAGTCAAATAGCTGTCCTTGCAATATCCCTGCAACACACTATTAAACTCTCATTATAACAAGAATTTGACACTTTTACATTAAAATTTAAACAAGGTCGTATAAAAAAAGTAAACCATGTAAGTTCGTACTTTTATGTTGCAATTACGTTTTTAATTATTTCTTTTATTTTACACAAGAAGTTGGCGGCCAAGATGAAAAAAAAATAACGTAATTGTTTATTACAATCTATACGTATACCTACATTTATTACTGGTCGACAATCTGATCTAGTATTTATTGTTGCACTAGATAACTATAATTTTGGACCAATCAAGTTTGGAGTTGCAAACTTACTAATAAAAATCTTTGCATTTTTTCCTGTTTGTTTGTTTTTCTTTATTTCATCAATCTAGCAATAACAGGTACGAAATAGCAGTAATTAATTGATTTTGCTCATCAATTAAACTCAATTATTACCTAAGTGTTTAGTTTACAAAAAAAAACTATTATTTCCTATAGAGCTTTAGTATCCTAGCTTTTAATGTATGTAATATCAACGCTAGATTTAGAACAAGACACCTCTGCTCATGCGCTGAACAATACTCTCATAGATAATGAGCTAATGCGCACAACATAAATCATGATACTTTAACTTATGAAATCGATCTTAAATGCGTGGGAAAATCTCTACTCATTGAATCCTAAAACAAATGAACACTAATTGAAATTTTGCAAGTCACCGTGTTGCATAGACATACAAAACACTAGTGTTACCGACTTGTTTTATTTATCACTCACACATATTATAATGAAACTTTTTAAAACACAAGTCTGTGATTTTAATGTCTAATAAGTCAATCAATCTGCATTAGCGGCTAATCTTTTAAATCCACCTGTTCATTACATTGAAAGATAAGAATTTATGAGCACTATTATCTGTTTGCTACGCCTCTGTCATGATGCAAAAGCAATGTTTACGCTGTTCATGAAGCAACAACATGTCATATTCTACTGCTGGAATCAAGAACTAGGCTCAATGAGAAATGAGTATCGTTACAATGCAACCAATCCTGTTGGGTAATTGCGTAACACAGTTAAAATGGCACTGCCATTCATTTTGACAAATCAACAATATTAATTGTGCTTTTTACGTTGAAGCAGACGATTTTTTCAGACATATGAAGCTGATTGTGATTAAAAGTGAACGTACAACATCTGCAATCATAGACAAACACATACTCATGAGAGGTCGATTTTAGAAAATTCACATGTTATGTTTATGATAAAGATCATGTATGTTTAGGTTAAAGTATTTATCTATAGACCTGTGTCGCCGGAAAATAAATGGATTATTATTATTGTTAGTATTTATTTTGAGAGTTTTGCTGCTGTAGTGTTCTGTAGATTGTGTGTAAGTATTAGGAATTGTCTATAATTTGTGCAGATATGATAATTTTGTCTCATTACGGGATGTCTGGTCTATTGTAGTGTGTTGTTTTGTCGGTGAGGATAGCTCGGTCAAAGAACAGCTTTTGAGTGGAGTTTTCGAGAATAGTTTCAGGCTGACTAATAAGCTACAGGTGGTGCGGGAATTAATTTATAATTTAATTAATGGTTATTTTTGGTGGATTATATAAGCTATCTGTTCATGTATGTGTTTGTAATCAGTCTGGAAATGCACGCACCTGTGAAGTGTTGAATGGTTTCGAAGAAGCTATTGTATCGCCTACATCTATTAGTATATGGTTTTATTAAGCCCCAGTAGATTAAAAATAACATGTGAACTAAGGATGCTGCCTTTGCCACTTGAATTTGAGATTTAGTCGTCTGGTTTTTCCATTCTAACCTTGACAATTCAAAAGTACCTGTAATTGGTTTATTTGAAGTTCTTTGAGTTTTCAACAAAATCTACACTAATAATAGCGCCAAATCAAACCAGCCCATTTGACTCCGGTGCCGCTGTCCTGCCTGTCGTCTATTCCTATTTAATAACAACATATTATATTTGTTTTAAAACCATACACATGGTTCGGCCCACTTTAGAAACACAATCACACAGTTTGACGCGTTACCCTAATTGATAACAAAATATCCTAATTCTGTAAAATTAGAAAACAATATTTAACCTCTTAGAAACCCGTTCCATTTATATTTTATGGGACTTAAACCTGCACTTATGTAAAAGTACTAGGCCTAATTCAATTTAATAATTATCCTTAATTATGTTTCAATTTCTCAACTCTTGTTGTATTGTAATTCTTGAATGTTGTATTCTTTATCTCAGATCATTAATTCGGTCCGACTGACATGAACACGTGTCTTGCAAATATGCTTGTTGTGCAACGAGTGAACTTCCAGGGGTTTGGGTGACCACATCTATCTAATATCCAGTGTAAGGACTGATAGGGGCCATGTCTCCTTAAGAGCATGATGCCGAAGCAACGCCGCTGGAACTAGCCGTTCCGTTGCTAGACAAGGACGGACGCACGATTTCCGCAGGAAAAGCCGCTTCGTCACGTTTATCATTTCGAGAGAACTGCTAGGAACCATCTCCAAAAGAGCATCATTTCGACGCGATGCCGCTGAAAAGCTGCTTGGGTCACTATATGGAAGTGTATATCTGAGTACTCCGAGTGTAGTTGCGAGGTATCGTGTGAGTTACGACTGATCAAACACCTGTTACGCTAGCGTTTGGGCACTCACAAGTTTATATAATATAATACTCTGCATCCCTGTATTTCTAAAATCACATTCAATATAGTTTTATAACTATGAATTCCTGAGTCTTATTTACCATTTGTTACAATTATTTCCTCGCCTATAGGACAAGGCATCGGAATTTTTCATATGTATTTGGAAATTCATTTAAATCGGCGGGAGAGTGTCCGGTCTGGAGACGAGCTCTGTTAGGCAGAGTCAGGGCCGTACGAGGTGGAGTGCGGCCGATTTCCCTTTGGGGGAAACCGATCATAACACTAATATTAACAGAATTAGGTAAAACTAAAATTTTATCAGTCTACGGTAATTTAGGTACAGTCACATCGTCCTAAGGAAAATAACTATCAAAAACGGAACTTCACAGTTCAGCTATGAATAAGTTATTACATCGACATAAAGACCGACAATCAAATCAGAATGAGCTTGCTAAGTAATGCGGTAAGCTGATTGCAAGTTACGTCAAGTTTGAGATATGTTTCCTCCACGCGAGATGAGTTTGTAGATAAACAACGATCTAACTGACATGCGACGGCTCTATAACGCTTCCGAGCCTTATTTTTTTAGAGCGGCAACTTATTAGCTGTATAATATTTAAGTAATAGTATTAGGCCACTCAGAAAGTATTGCGAAAAAAGGTTTTTATGTATGAGAGACTGGCCAGAAATAGTCTATTTTGAAAATATGATTATTTGTAAGTAAAAATAGGTGCGTTCCAATTTGAAAATTTCCCTCCACAATGTTTGCAAGCTTATTTAAATTTATCGTCTCATAAAAAAATGGATCTGCGCTGGAAACTTTTTCGCGCCATGATTTATTACGATTTCATGTATAGCCTGAAACCGGGCGAATCGTTCGATAGACTTCAAATGGCATTCATGGATGAAGGCCCTTCTAAGGCAACCGTGACTAACTATGGGGAATGAAGAAAATAGTGGTTGCCCTGTGACGGATGAAGACGTGCAAACAGTGAAAATTTTGGGGAGCAGTGGTGGCCCAGTGGTAACGGCCCCGACTTACAAGTTGTAGGTCGTAAGTTCGAACCCAGGCAGGCGCTTTACTTTGTGTAAATAATTTCATCACCACTGCCTCAAAACGGTGAAGGAAAACATCGTGAGGAAACCGGCATGTCCTAGAACCAAAAATTCGAAAGCATGTGACATCTACCAATACGCACTGAGCCCGCGTGGTGGATTACGGTTCACTCCCTCTCATAGAGAGGAAGCCTGTGTCCCAGCAGTAGGAACGTTATAGGCTGATTATGAGTGAAAAACTTAATCCAAGGTAATAGGCGAGTTCCGTATCAAGATATTCAGCACATACTTCAGGTTGGATCGGGAAGGCTTCCCGAAGTTCTACACGTGCATCTTCACGAGCGGAGGACAGTTTCACGCTGGGTAAAACCGATGTTCAGAAGCCGACCCGGGTGGAACAGTGCCATGTGATATGCTAAACAAATTTGAAGCAAGCTCGTCTCGGCGTGTTTACGACATCATTACAGGTGACGAGTCTTGGATTTATCAATACGATCCAGAAACGAAGCGCCAGTTGACGGGTTTTTCAAAACGAATCAACGCCTGCAAAAGAGAAGCGATCTAGAAGCGGGGGGAAGATTTTGATCGCGAGCTTTTTCAATTTTACTTGCTACTTGGTGTCAATTTCTTTACGGAACCAAAGAAGCATCAACGCTGAATGTTATACTACCAAATTATGGGCAAAAGTTTTCTCTGTTGTGAGCAACAAGCGATCAAAGACAGGGTACCGAGGGCTACTGCTCCACCACGACAACGCGTCTTCAAACACCGCGCTCAAAACGAGGAACTTTCTGGACAGCATGCCGGTCAAACTTCTGGGTCACCCTCATTACTGCCCTGACCTAGCACCGTGTGACTTCTTTTATTCCCAAAAATAAGAATCAGCTCAAAGGGATACAATTTTCGTCGCCGGAAGATGCTCTGTCAGCGTTCGAGCAGGCTGTAAACGATGTGTCTACGGCGGACTGGAAAAAGTGTTTCGAAAACTGGTTCACGCATGAAACTTTGTAAAGAGGCTAGTGGAGAGTACTTTGAAGAGATCTAGCAAAAAAAAAATACTTATGGAACATTTATTTTTTGCCATCGCAAAACGATTGATGTCGGGATGTTATACAGAATGTCCCGTAAGTCGACGTCAAGCCGGAACCGGGTGATAGTGACCGATCGCCCGATTCCGACTTGACGTTGACTTCTGGACGGGTCGGGTCATAATAGTTAACAGACAAAAAAACTTTGCTATGTTTTTAAAACTCCTGTTGCTACAAATTTTAATATTTTTTTCTATCTTAACTATTATGACTCGACCTATCACCCGACGATACATTCTGTATATAATATGATAGTTGCGAGGGAAACGCGATGCAGGATTTTGTTTCGCTGTGATGCTTAGTTCGCATGTGGCGGTGTAGATGCCGCCGCAATAGCATATTATGATTTGATCACATATGAGAACTTTAGAGCCAAATAGAAATAAAAAATGATAATAAGCGAATGGGGCAGGATATGAGAATCATGCATGGGACCGAGTACTGGAGCAACATGAAATTTGCCTATGCTCAATGTACTTATTCAGGAATCAAAATTAATGAAAATGAGACACAATATATGTCAAAAAGGTCTCCAAGGCATTATCTTAATCTCGGTGATAAAATGCAACAATAGCCCAAAATCAAAACCAAATCAATTCTTATCACCTAAAAAATCGAGCAGAGCGCCAGCAAAGCCATTAAAATACCATAACACAGTTAAACCATATGGGGAAGCAATGTTTGCTCTAGATCTATCATTTGGCAGTTCAATTATCTTCAATCATATCGCAATCCACGCAGCTTGCATACTCGTGAGGTGATTACCAAATGGGCTGAGATGTGGACGCCGCGTGTGCCACCCACCTTGTATCGTAACTAACACGTAACTCACGTATTAAATGTTAAAGGGAAGTTTTAGTTTCCGGCTAAGGAGACAACATAAATTAAATTTATAAAAAAACAAATATAAAATAACTATTTGACAATCTTTTATGGAGGTATTTTTCTTAACACGAGAATCACCGAAGTTTAATTTCTTGCATATTTTGGTAAGTTTAGCATAGCGATCTTCCAAAGTAATTCTTGTAGTATTATGTTTTTAATGGTAGAATTTGAATACAACCAAAATCAGATTAGATTTTATTTATCGCTGACCTAAAATTTGCGTTATAATAAAATACTGTCAAATCATTTACGGTGTATTTATTATTCACGAGAATGTCACAGACTTTATTATATTGTAAGATTTATAGCACAAATACCTAAATTGAAATGCCATATCATGTAAACAATCAGTTCTATTTTGTATAATCAAACAGGCTTCACCTTAACAGTTTATTCAAACATTCCGTCATAAACCGTACCTTATAAAAGTCTTTTAATATTGCGGCATCAATTTACCTATCTTATTGTGCATATGTTTTTCACATAGCCCCATAGTTGCGACATAGTCGGTTAATAGTTGTCGTATGAACTAATACTAAATAAGGCAAATAATGTTGTATTTAAATAGTATAAACGGCAAGTAATTGAGTTTCTTGTTAATAAACCCAGACTATAATAACTCGTGTAATAGCATAAATTGTATAATTTTATAACAATTATTATGTGTTAGGCTCAGTGTTTCTTGTAATGGATGTAGGGTATAAAGACATCAGAGACCGAGGACACAATATTTAGCACGAAGCCTTCCTAGGGCCAGCAAGAGTATGTTCATTTTCATCACAGGGCACACTATATACTGCCATACTTTTTAGCAAAGCTCCGGGAGTTGACTTGTAGAGCAACCTGCCTTCATGTGGATACATTTTACTACTTTTACATATGTACATTCTGTCAAGAAAGTACCGGGAAAAGATCAATAATACACACAATTTTAGTTATTCATGCAAATTTATTTTATAGCCTTCAAAGTATGCTCCTTCTGAAACGATACACTTTTACGCCAACGAATAATCTCAATCATCAAAACATTTTTAAACGCTTTTTCCGGAATTGAGTTCAGTTCTCGCCGCGAATTCTCCTTTATGTCTTCTACCGAATGAAAACGGGAGTTTGGAGTTTAGAAAAAAGAAAGAAGTCGGCTGAAGACATATATGTCTGGTGAATAAGGTAGGTCCTTGCTCGATGGTATTTGTTGAGTTTTTGGTCAAAAACTCGTTCACAATGATGGCCTTGTGCGAAGGCGCAATATCGTGATGCAAAATCCAAAAAAAAAAAAAACTACAAAACTGGCCTTTTCGTCGAATTTGCTCTCTTAAACACAGCATAACGCTCAAATAATATTTTTTTTTACCGTTTGGCCCGGCAAGAACTCCGAGTGCACAACATGCAACGTGCAACATGACTTTGATTTTTGATCGACATTGGCGTGGTTTTTTCGGTTTCAGTTCAGTGTAGGTGTAGGTGTCGACGTATCGTTACATAGTCTGGCCTCATCAGATAGATATGCAGAAATCGAAAAGTCGTTTCAGTGAATGTTTTACTGATACTAATAGATATAGCAAATATTTTGTGGACCAATGAAGCTTGAGAAGTTAACATGGAATGTTTCGGTGAACATGGGGTTTCAGGTTCCTATATCAAGTAGATTTTTATAAAAACAATTAGAGCTGAAAACCACGCTCGCAATCTCGAATGCTTTCCGCAGTGCTGACGTTTTTCCTATTGAAATTATTTAAAACACCGAATCTGTTTCCCAATAAGGCTCTTTAACAGAAAGTGGTTTGCAGTTACTGCCGAAAATACGACATAATAGGTTGGGGAAAAAGTTTCTTCGCATTTTTTTTGAAAATTCTAAACATTTTTTAACATAGTTTATTTACATTCAACTAAAGTATGTAGGTACCATTTTGTTCGATAACTTTTTGCCATCTTGTAGGTAGGGACATGGTCCCATTGCTATAGAAATTTTGGGACTTCTGATCAAAATACCGCGACAAGTGGTTTTGGCAGTCCTCTCGTGATGTTAACCTGACACTGCCTAAAGAATTCTGAAGAGACCAAAACAGGTGGAAATCTGAAGGTGCAAACACCTCCCAGCCAAACTCTCTTAATTATTGCTGAGTGGCTAAAGATGTGTGAGGTCTAGCATTATCATGATGAAAAATCACAGCCCTTCTGTTGATTAATTCCGGCCGCTTTCTCTCAACTTTTTGCTTTAATCTGATCAGTTGTTCGCAGTAGAGTTCAGAATCGATGGTCCTGCCTGGTGGTAACAGCTCATAATGAATAATGCCCTTCCAATCCCACCACACACACAGCATCAACTTGTTGCGAGTTAACCCGGGTTTCGCCACAGTCTGTGAAGCCTGACCGGCCTTTGACCACGACCTTTTTCGCACGTTCTCGTCGTACGTGATCCACTTTTCGTCACCAGTTATCAGCTTCTTCAAAAATGGGTCGGTTTCATTACGTCGTAATAAAGAATCACAAATGAGTACACGGTTCATTAGGTTTCTTTCAGTGAGCTCGTGAGGTACCCAAATATCGAGCTTTTTTGTGTACCCAGTTTTTTTCAAATGCGCCAAAACTGTTTTGTGGTCAATTCCCAGTTCTTGAGCTACGTCGTAACTACTGATATGCCGATCGTGCTCCACATTTTTCAAATATGGCATCCATTTTATCCGTAATAGTGCAACCAGAGCGACGTGCATCTTTGACATCCAAATTTCTGGATTGAAAACGCTTAAACCAAATTTGTACTACTCTCACAGACACTGCACCAGGTCCATAAACATCGCAAATTGTTTACGCGGCTTGCGTTACATTTTTACCTTTTTTGTAGTAAAATTTTAAAATGTATCGAATTTCTTCATTAGATTCACTCATCTTGACAGTACGAAAAACAAATAAAAATCACACATTTTCCTAATTTGAATTTGGAATTATGTTCTCAAAAATTTACACTTTCAATGATACCAAAACCAGCCAGATACAAATAGCCAAAGAGATTTTATTACAAGTTCATACATACTATAATGCGGAAAGACGTTTCCCCCAACCTAATATAAAAAGATTAAAAAGAGAACAGGAAAAAGTCTACCAAAGTAAACAATTAACGCCCTGCAGTGGGAAACAATTAGAAATGGCTCATCATCATCATCATCAGCCTACAGCAGTCCACTGCTAGACATAGGCCTCTCCAATTGCACGCCATTTAGCTCGACGCTCGGAACTCTCATCCAGCTGCTACTAGCCACCCTGCGAAGATCATCGCTTCACCTAGCCTGAGGACGTCCTGCCTTACGTTTGCCGATTCGCGGTCTCCACTCAATAACACGTCTACCCCAAAGGTCATCGGTTCTACGGCTAATATGGCCGGCCCATTGCCACTTCAGCTTGCTTATTCTGTGTGCTATGTCGACAACTTTGGTTCTCTGCCGGATCACCTCATTCCAGATTCTATCCCTCAGTGAGACTCCAAGCATAGCACGTTCTATAGCTCGCTGAGCGACCTTGAATTTATGGACCAGCAGTACCGTAAGTGACCACGTTTCGGCTCCGTAGGTCATAACAGGCAGGACGCTGATTGAAGACTTCATTCTTTAGGCTCTGTGGAATACGCGACGAGAAGACTCGACGAAGCTTCCCGAACGCTGCCCAGCCCAGCTGAATTCTTCCGCTGGCCTCCTTCTCAAAGTTGTTCTTACCATACTGCAGAGTTTGCCCGAGGTAAACAAATTCCCGAACAATTTCGAGAGCACCGCTATTGACAGCAATCAGTCCCGGAGAAGAGTGATCGTTGAACATAACTTAAGTTTTGTTCAAGTTCATCCGGAGACCAGTGCGTGCAGAAGAATCAACTAGGTCGTCCAGCATATGGTGCAGGTCATGCAGCGATTCAGCCAGTATGAAGATGTCATTTGCAAATCTCAAGTGTGAGATGTACTCATCGTTGATGTTGATGCCGCGTCCTGAGTTTTGACAGTCATAGTCGCGTTTTCATACAGACATCTCAGCACTTGGATGTATCGCCAGTCAACTTTGCATCGCTGTAGAGACTCCAAAACAGACCAGGTCTCGATAGAGTCAAACGCCTTCTCATAGTCCACAAACGCAAGACACAGGGGCCGATTATACTCTTCGGACTTCTGTATAATCTACCGTACCATGTGGATCTGGTCTATGGTGCTATATCCTCCTAGAAACCCGGCCTGCTCGGGTGACTGAAACTCGTCGAGTCTTCATGCTAGACGATTCGTAACGACTCTTGAAAACAACTTATATACGTGGCTTAGGAGCGAAATGGGTCTGTAATTCTTCAAAAGGGTCTTATCGCCCTTTTTAAAGAAGAGCTTGACAACGCTCCTTCGCCACGCCTCTGGAGTTCTCCCAGCGAACAGGACAGAGTTAAAGAGCTCCCGAAGCTCTTTCAGTACAGGGCTTCCTCCCGCTTGCAGGAGCTTGGTCGTAATCCCGTCGTCACCAGGGGTTTTTCCATTTTTAAGCTGTTTAAGAGCTGCCTCGATTTTGTCTTGGCTGACTTCTGGCAGGTCTTCCGTGATATGGCGGGTTAAGGTGGCTCTCGAATCTTCATTTTCGCGATCAGGTCGAGATGCATGCGATGCGTACAATTGGCCGTAGAAGTTTTCGACTTCCGAAAGGATCTCCGGCTTCGAAACGACGATATCCCCACTTGATCTTGATACATATTTGGTCAACTTCGTCAGGTGGCTCCTCCCAATTGATTGGACGAACACTTTCGACCCCCGATTTTGCTCAATCGCTTGCTCTATAGAGCGTGTATTGGAGCGTCGGAGGTCGCGTCGTACCAATGTCCTAATCTTCTTGTTGAGTGCCCGTAGTTCTGACGAAGTGATATGTGGATTTTCACGTCGTTCCGCCATAACCTCCAGAGTCTCTTCCGAAAGTTTGGACTTCCTGCCCGTACGCCGCATTTTGCAAAATCGCGTACCTTCGTTCCTGAGGATTTTAGAGAAAGGAAGAAAAAATATGTTGCGCCGAGCCTAAGTACATAGGACAACGTTAGAAACATAATGGGTCCAGGCATCAGTTACGCCGTAGAAGAGAACTCCAATTCAGTCTGATACCTTCTAAGTCCCATGAGAAATCCTTAATTAAATCGAAAGAAACTCAAAAACTTTTGAAAACCGTTGCTGTCTTGTGTACTGCATGAATCAGATATTCTAAACATTCCATTAAAGAAATCCTTTATACTTAAAATATATTCTATCTACTCGTACATTGCGAAAGACAAGAATGTGATAATGATTTCGAACACAATTAACAATACACATACAACTCTCAAATCGAACCACCTGTGTTGCCTTTCACCACATTTTTTCTTCAAGTTTTTATTCTTATTGGCATGCGTTTATAAATAATATCGATGACAAACACTCAGCTTTCTATCTAGATCATTAGAATGATTTGGAAATCTAGGTAAGTATAATAAATAATCAATGTAGAGATCTAGTTTCTAATATGAGATTCTTTTGCATTTTGATGGCTATTAATGCGTGGCATTTAAAAAAAAATGTGATGAATTAATTATTAGCTGTTTAAATAAACACATTCAGAATGACCTGATTAAATACAAATAATGAAATTCTGATAGGCCCAGTTTTTGCTTTGATTTGCAATATAAAGATTATGAGCATTAGGTCAAAAGGAAATAAAAAGAAGATTTGAATATGAAAACAATTATAATAATAATAACATGAACAGGAACGAAATACACTGACGAAATTGAAAAATGAGGACTATGTTGACAAGATCAGCCGCACGTCGAGCACGCCCACCACCTCCGGACTCATCGCTCAGCTCCGCCTCGCCGCCGCCGGTACCCAGCGCTATTGTGGGCGCTGTGACGACACCAGCCGCGGTAGTTGCGTCGAGCTCGAGCGACGAGTATTTCTCCCCGCCCACGACGTCACCACCTGCTCGTCGACGAGGAGGACGCCGGCCGCCGGACGGCTTAGGACCTCGAGGCCCACCGGCCTTTGATAGGGTCCCAGCTCCCGGCGGAAGTGTGCAGCGCATGAGATGGACACGATCCATCAATGAAAACGTCATGCGCTCATACTATGGGGCTACAGAGGGGGGCAACAATCTGACCGCGTACCGTGTTCGGATGCTCTCTCTATTTCAGGTGCTTGAGCCAGCTGTCAACGTTTCGGCACAACGACTGTCGGATCAGGTGCGGGTCATCCTACATAATCATATGTTGGATGACACTGTGCTTGATCACCTGCGAAGTGAAATGCAGAGTAGCCATGTCATCCCCCCCCCCCCCGTCTGACGAAGCTGACGAGGGAAGTGATGATAGGGCTACAAACGTAAGTACCCAGTGCAATGAGGAATTGGGGAGTGCTTTGGAGTGTGCGATTCGGGAATATCGGTTCATGTCGCCCGAACTTAGACCACGCTTACCTCGTTTGCCCATGCATAACAAAAATAGGGCGCTGGTGGCGGTCCTGGATTCGCAGTTATCAAATTATTTTGATGACTGCGAAGACCTCACCGATACTCATTCGATTCTGTACTGCGCGGCTGTAGCGGCATGTCGTGTAGCTCACGTCAAATTTCCCAATGACTCTAGAGCTACGCGACCGAAACCAACCGTACCAGTGGCAGTGTAGAATTGAACACCGTATTGGTGGGGCCAGAGCGCTCATCGGCAAAATAATCTGCTTCAGAGACGGCAATACTCGTCCAAGAGTGATGCGCTTTGTGAGGCGGGCGTTCTCAGGGACAGATATTAGCCCTCAGAACTATCTGTCCTGCGTCACAGAGCGCATCGACTTCCTGAAGCAGAAAGTGTATGCATGGGCTAACCGTATTCGTAGGTATAAGCGGCGAGTAGAGCGATACACTCAGAATCACACCTTCCAGAGCGATGAAAGGTGGATTTATAGGGGTTGGGAGCGACCAAACCAAGGTGTGGCTGACACGTGCCTGTCAGATGATGATGCCATGTGTTCTTTCTGTCGCAGCATCTGGTCGGTGCCTGTCAGTCACACCGAAGGTGGCTGGACTCGGGAAGTCGAGCGAACCTGCAATCGAATACCAGAAATGGGGGCTATTACCATCTGCCCCCAAGATGTAGCTCGTGCAGTCCGTCCGTTGCCTAACTGGAAGTCTCCAAGGCCGGACGGGCTGCAGAACTTTTGGATCAAATGGTTCACAAGATCGCACGCTCGCTTGGCAGCTCAGTACCAGACGGCTTTGGACTTTGGTTCGCTACCCCAGTTCCTAACAACAGGAGTTACCCACCTGCTCCACAAATCATGTAGCACCGTGGAACCCAAAAATTATAGGCCGATCACGTGTTTACCGACGGTCTATAAAGTGCTTACATCCATTGTGAGAGCTAAAATTAACAAACATATAGACACCAACTCCATCATGTCTGCCTCTCAAAATGGATGTGGGAACAGGTCCCGCGGTACTAAGGAGCTACTCCTCATTGATATGGCCATTAGCCAAAAGGTTCGTCGTTCCCGAAAGGATCTGTCGACATGTTGGATAGATTACAAGAAGGCCTATGACTCGGTGCCACATACGTGGCTCATGAGGGTGCTGGAGTTGTATAAAGTAGATGCAACTCTGCGCACCTTCTTGATGTCATGTATGGGGCGATGGAGGACGGTCTTTCGCTATCCAGGATGTCGGAATATCCTGAGGAATAGCGAGCCGATAAGGATCGAGCGAGGCATATTTCAGGGCGATCGTTTGAGCCCGCTTTGGTTCTGCTTAGCCTTTAATCCTCTAAGCACACTGCTGGAGGATTCAGGTCTAGGCTATCGGCTTAGGAGAGGTGGTCAGGTTATATCTCACCTTCTGTACATGGATGATCTAAAACTCTTTGCCCCCAACAATTTGCAACTAATGGAGCTACTGAAAGTAACTGAAACTTTCAGTAGCGCCGTCAGAATGGAATTTGGTGTGGACAAATGTGCGGTCATGCATGTAAAGCGAGGGGAGATTGTGGAATCCGTGGGAACCCAACTCTCGGATTCCATAAACGTCAGAGCCCTCTCCGCATCCGAAACCTATAGGTATTTGGGTATGTCGGAAGCGTTGGGCATCATTGGTACTGACATGAAGCAATCGTTGAAGGAGCGCTTATTTGGCCGCCTGAAGAAAGTGTTAAATAGTCTTCTGTCAGGCGGAAACAAGGTGCGGGCCTTTAACGGTGGGTCATGCCAGTTTTGATGTACTCTTTCGGCATACTCAAATGGACTCAGACCGAACTCGACGCCCTGGATAGGAGGGTCCGTACACTGCTGACAGCTAACCGAATGCATCACCCACGCTCATCGGTAATGAGACTGTATATCCCGCGAAAGTGTGGTGGTCGAGGCTTTTTAAACGCTAAGACCCTACACAATCGCGAGATATGCAGTCTCAGGGAATATTTCCTAGAAGCCGACATGGGGATGCATCGTGATGTGGTCGCGGTGGACAAAAGCCTCACTCCGCTCTCCTTGGCTAAAGAGAACTGGCGCAAACCTGTAGTGCTGTCAGCCGGCGTCCCCCGCCGCATACAGATCAGTTTTTGTTCGCAACACAGTCGAAAAATCTTAAAAATCGGTTTTTATTGCAAAAATACAAGTGTCATATATCATTGTGAGCGCGCTGCCAAGGCGCATGTGACCGTGCTTTTAAATTGTGCATTGTCAGGAGGTTCCTCTCTCTGGAGCCCTGACCGCCGGTAGCTTGGACCCTGTTCCCGATACCGGTGGGATACTTTTTTTTTATATTTTTAATTTTTTTTTTCAGATTTTTTAAAAAATATTTAAAAATGTAATTTATAAGTTTGTTAAATGTAATAAAGGAGATAATAATAATAAAATTTATTGAATAAAACTTTTACAAAAAGTGTACATTTAGCCAACACTAGTACCTAAGATTTCTTATACAATTATAGTACTTAAAAATTACTTAAACTAAAGTTTATTACAGGTGCAAGTTACCATGGTTTGATTTTTGCAATGTAAGGTCCCACCCGAACTAGGTTAATACAAACCTGTGTTTCAGGCCATCACTTTACACTTCAATTAAATTGGGACATTTTTTTTTTTAGTTATCTGAAATAAATATATTAACAAACTATTAACAAATATAATATATTAATAAACTATTAACAACTATGAGAAAAAGCATATTAATACATTAATACCTAAAACTTAGCCCATGTACATTTACAAAGGTAACTACATACGAGGGTATATTATTATAATACCATCATGCCAGAATTTCTAGAAGTTTTTCTGTGTCTGTGTAATTGAGTATGGCTAAATATTCTGAGAACATTTTACAACATTTTTTATAACTCACACTGTAGAAGCTTAGTGCCTTGTTGAGCCTATTATATAGAAAATGTCCTAAAAACACATAAAATCGATTAGCAAACGCATGTCTAGTTTGAGGGTTTATGCAAACCAGGTCCTTTCTTCTCTTTTCAGAAGGTACTGGGTCATAAGTAAGTGCAGTGTGTTGGTGTAGTACTATGCTTAGAATAAACAATTGTCGTACTGTTAGTACCTTGCATGTTAGGTAGAGCTGGTGCGTAGGAAATCTAAAATGACGAAAGGTGGCAACCTTTAGAATTGCTCTTTGAGCGCGCTCTAGAGGGAGTAAAATTGTTTTTGCAGCACCACCCCATGATGTTATGCAATAGGTAAGAATTGACTGACACAAAGCTAAATAAACCTGTTTAATTAATTTATGATCGGCTATGTTTCGTAAATTCTTAAAAACAAATATTAGTTTGCGCACTCTAGTACCTACATAGTAATTCGATATGCTTATGAAAATTTAGATTGGAGTCAATAGTGACACCAAGATATTTTAAATGGTCAGCTTTAACTAAAGTGGGGCAAGAACATGCAGTGTCAGCATACGAGCTACAATTATGTGCGTGAATGTTTAGATTAGTAAGCGATATGTTAGTATTTCTGATTGTAAATAAAATGTATTTTGTTTTATCTGCATTTAAAGTTAGGACATTATTATGGAGCCAATTACACACGATGTTAAATCCATTCCGAGCATATTCATAGATGCCAACTATAGATTTAGCTGAGAACAATAGAGCGGTGTCATCCGCATAAGAAATTATGACACCATTTTGGACTGAGAGGCTGCATAGTTCATTTATGTAGATTAAAAATTACGTAGGGTCCAAAATGCTCCCTTGTGGAATTCCGAAACAACTATTTTGAAGTTCAGCACTTGTAATCTGGCCAATTTTTATATATTGATGACGATCGCCGAGATTATCAGAAAATAGTAGAAGTTGTGCTCCTCTTATCCCAAGTGTTTCAAGCTTGTGCAAAAGTAAAGTACAAGAAATAGTGTCGAAGGCCTTGGCAAGGTCTAGAAAGATCCCTATTGTGTGCAAACCATTATCTAGATTGCAAGTAATATAATTTTTTAATTTGTGTACTGCATGGCTAGTTGATCTTTTGGGCCTAAAACCAAATTGACTCTCTGAAAGTAGTTTGTTATCTTCCAGATATTTTATCAATCTTCTGTTGATGATTTTTTCTAAAATTTTTGAGAGGCCTGTTAGCACTGAGATGGGTCTGTAGTTATTCACACTGTTTTTGTCTCCAGACTTGAATACAGGTGTGACCACAGCTTTTTTGAGCAATTTAGGGAATATTCCTTTAGATAAACATAGCTGAAAAATGTGGGTTATCGGAGGAGCAAGTAGGTATTTAAATCTTTTAAGTATGTTATTAGGTATGTCATCCCACCCAGTAGCACAAACATCCTTTAACCCGTTTATTAAACTTACTACTTCGTTTACATCGATATCTAATAAAACAAAAGAGTTTTGTTTGGAAGATGTCGTAGTCTGGTTTTGTCGGGAAAAATTGTTGGAACTTAGAGATTTTTCAGCCAAGTTTTTACCAACGTTAACAAAAAAGTTGTTTACTTTATTCATTGCATCGGATGGGTTTATCTCTGTTGATAGTAAATCAAGCGGGGGTACGGGATTTTTCGCTCTAAATGTATTAGTTTTTAAAAATGTCCACACAAGTTTACTATTTTTCCCCGCCTTCTGTAATTCATTTTTATCGTACTGATTTTTTAGTTTCCTCAAAAGATTATTACAGAAGTTTCGATACCTTTTATAAGTAACAGAAAGTATTACGTTTTCAGGTGAGAGTTTCAATTTTCTGTGAAGTTTGTCTCTATGTCTTATGCAACGAACGAGACCAGGTGTGATCCAGGGTTTAATACAATTGTACTCTCTAGGCATTGTCTTACTGAATGAGTTTTTCCTTTTTGCATTTATTATTGTAGCGAATTTATGAAATACTTTAAAGAAATATTTGCATCACTTGAATTATAAACAGGGTCAAAATTATACCGCGTATGTGATTTTCAAGGTTTGTCATATTAACATTAGTGTAGCTACGCATGCAGTTTTTTCTAGGTGAACATAATTGCAAAGTTAGTAAAACAGCTTGATGATCGGTAAGCGAAGAATTAGTTACCAATGTTATGGATGGTTTTTTTGATTTTAGAATGATATGGTCTAAACATGAGCCGCTCTGATGCGTGGGTTGATAGTGAGCTGGTAAAAGTCCATGAAATGAGCAAATATTCAGATAATTATGTACATGGGTATCGGTTTTCCCAGAAGCAATGTTAATGTTAATATCGCCCATAAGTATTATATTGTTAAAAGATGATAATTTTTTTAAGTTTGTGTCAAGTGAGTCTAAAAATCTTTCCATATTTTGAGACGGAGGCCTATAAATAGCCACGACTACCGTATCCGGAAATGTTTTAATTATTAAGCAATTACTGTCTATGGATACAGGTTCTTCTTTCATTGTTCGCAGGTTATCTTTGATATAAACGACTAATCCATCGTTTTGGTTTATATTTCTTTCAGTTTTGGAAGAATAATATCCGTAAAGAGATGGCAAGTTGACGTTCTGCTTTGACAACCAACATTCTGTTAGGACGATATTATCACAGCTTACGTCAAGATTTTGTAATAGTACTTCAAAACCGTTCATGTTTCGATTTATGCTGCGAATATTCTGTGAGAGCAGGGTTAACGTAATGTCACCAGAAGGAAGGAGGTATTTACAATCCTCAACATTACAGATTTTAGATTCGGACACAGAAAAACAATATAGATCACAAATAACCTGATTTGTCATGATAGTTATAAACTAAGAGCAAATGTAAAAAATAAGCTACCTGTTAAGTGCTAACTAAATATAGTATTCGGTGGCGCTCTTAGGCGCCTTCATAGTCAATTGAGTTGATGTAGTTTAACTCTGCATATTTCCTCGCCGGGCGTATTACATCACCAGTTGAGTGGTCACATTTCCTCTTGAAGCGTTTTCACGTCGCACATTGAGGGGGGGAAGATTTGCTACTACATTCCTTGAAGGAGTGACCAGTTTCTCCACAGTGATTGCAAGTAGGACTAGTTTCTCTGCAAAATTTGGCTGCGTGTCCAAACTGCTGGCAATTGAAGCACCTTGTGACTATTGTGAAATCTCTCACAGGGCATGAAGTCCAATTTATAAAAATTCTGCTTTGATTGATAATAATTTTTCTTATGCTAGCGGGTAGTTCCAGAATGTAGTTACAGGTAGGAAGGTCTTTCTTACCCGATTTATGGCTCAGTTTGATGCTCTCAAGGAAGGACTCACGAGTTGTATTAGGCGGCAGCTTGTCTGAAAGGTTCTGCTCGTAGATACACTCAAATACCTCCTTCTCTGTAAGGGATACGGGGACACCAATGACAGCGACCCTTGGACGCCGTTTAGAAGGTTCCTCTATTCTGATGAGACTAGTTTTTCCGAGTGCCTGAGTTTTTCAATATCCCCATTGTTTTCGGTGCTAATCAGAACGCCGCCATTTTAATTTTTTCTCAGGCCACGGACATGAAGCTTCAGTTGTTCGGGGGAGATTAACTTTTGGACAAGTGACTTGGTGTCTTCACTTGTTTGGGTCTTATCGCTAGGATAGATGGCGACTGATCTCAAATTTTCAGGACGGATGAAGTTATCGGAACCTTTCTTTACCATGCTAGCATAAGAGTTATTTTCTGAAGGATTCAGCTTTGCTTCATCGACCTCTTTAAACTGCTGGAGGGAGTTCACAACATTCTGGTGAACCTGTAAGTGCTGGATTGTGGTATAGGCCTGGATGGTTTTCTGCTTCAATGATTGGTATAAAACGGCCATCTGAGAAGTCCCACTTGAGACTTTCCTGCAAAGAGTGGAGACACGAAGCTTCTGATCCGAGTTCATTTTCCCTTCACCGACAACAGAGCAAATTTCGTTCAGAATGGCATCTATGGATCCTAACCATTTCTGGATCTCCGGCGTGCTGATGACTTCACTCGGCAATTCATCCTCCGCGGGCGCTGGTGGATTTGGGTCGCTCGGGGGTAAAGGTTCGGTAGGGGCTCGATCCTGGGTTTGACATACTAGAAACACTGTTTTATTGTTTATTTAAATTATTTAGTTCATCTTGCACATGAAACTCGGTAAAAACCTACAAGTCACACGCGACACACTTTACTTTATACTGACGACGCAAATAATTATTTATTTGTCGTAATTGTTTATTCCATTATATTCACTCAATACAAAAAACACACGTCCGCTTTGCCTCACGTCTCGCAAAGCGACTCCATTGAATTGATTGTTATTTGAGTGTTTAGATGCAGGAATGTGTGCGCCACAGCATCACACAAATATATGAGATCGCACATTCGAAGAATGAGCGATCATAATAATTCATATATTATCTACACCTACACACTATTGATGAGTTCTTAGATATTAAGAAAAAAACTGTTTCTAATTTCACATCTTATAGGGATAACAATTTTATTTTTATGTTTATTCTTGCCTTCTTTCATAGGACTTAAAGACAACTGTGAAATGTGGATGTACTATGGGTACACCGCTGGACAACCCTTCAGGGAATACAGGCGTGATTTTTTGTGTGTGTATTTTATTTTATTTAAATGCTTTTAATCTTCATAAACATTTTCATCGCCACTATTGATATTATACCTACAAACCTTTCACCTTAGACCCACGGCGTCTACCACATCGCTAACGACAGTTTACAAATCAATTAACAACATCCGATCAATGGACCGTTAGAAGCCGGCGCACGCGCTCCGCTACGCACGACTAACTACATGAGCATAAATTTTATAAAACAACTATTATGTAACATAATATAGGTATTAAGTAGCATTACCAAACCTAGGAATTCGGTATTAAATTTTATCTTTGTTGTACTCTTTTTTTACATTATGTCAGGATAACTGCTCACCTTCCTCTTTCTTACAATAATGATTCAAAAATACGCGGGATGTAGGGCGAAATTTTCTCGCGCCAATAGGATAAAAAATCAACTAACTTGTATGGAGGTGTTCTAACTGGCGCAAATAGTCGCGTGGCGTCGCCTCATTATGGCCAGAGCTTTACAGTGGGTCGGCAGTCAACAGAGCCATATTGAACTTGAAATATATTTGTAGCTAACCTGAGTGATCCGTAGTAACGAGGAATGTCAGTAAAAACGTATAATACAGACAGGAATGAGAATTACTGTTAACCAAATTGACACCCTACGTCAATTTGCCGTGAAAACAGTCGTTTTACACAACTGTCAAAGAATTACCGTTATGATTTGAATAAATGGAAAATTTAAGTTGGTAGTCGCTTTATAGGTAGGTAATTTATTTCAACTGAAGTCAATTCCTTACCTAATTAAATTAATTAGTTATTTAGTACATTATACAATTAAAATGAATAGCACAAAGTAACTGAGTAAGACATCGCCGTTACAGATCCGTTATTAACTATGTTTATAATAAACATTATCCTAATTAATAGAAACTTTCAGTGGGTATGTCACGATTATTATGTAATACAGGTAATTCTTTTATTCTGATCACATGGATACAAGAATTACCTACCTTAGCTTAGCTCGAATATTATTATAAATTATGTGCAAGGAAAATTGTACAGAAGTGGGCACGGATCCCTTTACGTACCTTTGGTGTGGCTTTTCAACGGTAAATAAATTTATAAGTTGATAAGCACATCACTAAAACCATAGAGTCCTACATAGAGGACATCCGTAGAGATTTTCCACCCCGGAACAAAAAAAAAGGGCTCTGAGTGCTGTACTTTACCGGCGTCCTACGGCGTCTGCTACCAACGCACGATAAACTGCGACCCAAGAAAAGCTTTACCGTCCTTTTGCTGAGCCTGTGCTGACAGGCCCTCTGATATCCAGTGGAACCAAGAAGCGTCCCCTTCTTAACTCAAAGTGCGAGTACTCAGAACAGTGGAAGTGACCTTACCCGCGACCTAGGCTTGAACTACTTACTACTTATCATAACTATATGTATGAACATTTCTTTACTATTTCTTTTATCTCTCTCTAACCTATCAGTTAACGGCCTGCGCAGCCTACCTGCACAGCCCCAGCCGTTACACTAGGTTAGGATTTTGGTTAAACTATAGCTTGTTTCTCACATTAATGGCCAATATTTCTGATTGACGTCTAAACAGCAGTGTTGTGTTTTAAGTGCGTATTAACAGCTATCAGTTATCAATAAACTGTAATTAAAATCATAAATATTCAATTATGTAGTGTTTAATCCAGTGTGAAGAAAATATTTTTTATTTCAATAGACTTGTTGCAACTGGGCTATAAACACTTAATGCGGCAATTTTCCTACAAAAACTTTGCAATAGGTGTAAACGCTGATTGTTATCTGAGCACTGCAGCCGTATGCACATAATTATTGAAGTTACTAATGATTTTTACGAAATATTTCCCCACGCTAACTGAAATATTTATCTTTTTCATGCAAAATACCTCTTTACAAAATATTCAAGACAACCGAGTTATTTAAACAAGTAGTTTCTGACTAATTAACGAAGTATGAACAACAAGTTTATTTCAGATAATTACATAATTATAGCGATTGTGACCAAAGCTTGACGTCATGTCATAAATATAGCAAAGAAGTGGAAAATGCTATTATTTATGTTAATTTCTTCAGTGCCAAAACTAGTCATAATTGTCGCAATATCTTTCCACTATAAAAAAACGACTTGTGACTCGATCGGTCTACTGAGGAAATGTGGAAATTCTATAAAATTTTATCTGACGCCTCCGACCATCGCCGTACGAATGCCAAATTTAAATTTTCACTATACATTTCATCGCACAATTTGATTCGCTCATGTGCATTTGCTCCGATCCAGTTGCAAAAGCGTTTCCTCGTTTTAATTTAGTGTTCCGTTGGTAACTCGTTAATTAGATTACACAGATTAATTAAAATCAGTTATATATTGCGGATGATATTGTACAACGTGTCCACATTCTGCTTTAGTGCCAGGATGGGCAATTTTAGGAGCTGTTCTTGATATACCCAGTTAAGCCTGCCTAATAATTTCTCAATATTGCCTCTATTTGGCTAGGTAATCCTAAGTTCTATATTTGTGAAACAAGAACACAAGATAAAGATTAAATCAGTGACAACAATTCATTAAATAATGCTCAAACGCATGCTGCCTGCAACTGCATGCCAGAATGCATGAGTGCCTTAATAAAATTTAACACGGTAGAGTAACAGAAAACAGATTAATAATATAGTGGTGTATTTGCATCACGATGCCTGTAAATGGCACAATGAGCAACTGAACTGTGCTTAATAATGTGGCTATTAAGCCAGAAAGAATGCCTAAATTGTTCTAATTATGGACCTTTATGTTTATAACTCTTGTCAATTAGATAGACATGTTTGTTGTTTATTTGTATGAAAAAAAAAATACAACTTCGGTCAGCAGCATAAGCATAATCATCATAACGTCCCCACTGCTGGGACACAGGCCTCCTCTCAGTGAGAGGGAGGGGGCCGTAATCCACCACACGGGCCTATTGCGGGTTGGTAGATGTCACATGTCTTCGAATTTTTGGTTCTAGGTCATGCCGGTTTCCTCACGATGTTTTCTTCACCGTTTTGAGAGCAGTGGTCGAACTCACGACCTACTCGTAAGTCGGAGCCAATACCAATGGGCCATAACAAAGGCTCTGCTGACTGCAGAGTAGTGGTTACTCTGCAGTCAGCAGAGCCTTTGTTTAATTAATAACAAACCCATGCTATTATAGATTAATATTATAAGCTCATCTTCATCTTTTTCCATCATTTCGAATACACATACTTTGCGTTAGGAGAGACCTTAGGGTTCGACACATACTGATGATCAAACTGGTATTTGCCCGCCACGAGCTTCAGTTTGCACCTTCGCTATGTGCTGATTATCCTACGGCTAGCTCATCATCCTCCTGCCGTTATCTGCGTCAATTTAATAAATAATGCAACTTGATACAATCTATCACCCAAGTCTAAAAGGAAATTTTACTGGAGCAATATTTCAACGTAAAAGTACTTGGCAAGTGAATGTGTAAACACACATTCACATATTTTATAAGTCATTCGACTTGTGACCAAACAGACAATACGTATGTCTCCTCGGCAGTCCCTTAAAGTGTCTTAACACTTTTACTATGGTTATTAAACTGTCGATTGTAAAACTGGTCCTAGAATTTGATCTAATTTCATCCATGTCATGAAGTCAATTTCTTGCAAACCGTGTATTATTTGTCATTTGCAATATTGCCTGAAATGTAAATTGAAATCGTGTATTACGCATTTTATGAAGTCATTACTTGTTACGCAAGTCTTATATAACATTGGTTCCGTATATCACAATATTGTGTTGATTACATTGATATTGAATATTATAGCACCAGTTCCAATATAATAGAATTTGTTTCCGACAAAATGATTAAATTCGAAGTTATTTTGTAATTTATGGGATAGGATCTCTATTGATTGAAAATCTGGAACATATCTGATGGTGGTATTTCACAAATCTACCATCTTAATTTCCATATATTTATGGAACTAAGCTGTGCATAGATATTAAACCGTTTTTTGTTTCTTACCATTACGTATTATAAGATTAGAGTTTTTATTTTAATGTCTACACGGGTTATTCATGAATTTCTTTTTAATCAAACAGTTTTGATGACCCAGATAACCAAAAACAACAAAGGTTATTTCATGAAAAAATACCTACTATTAGTTTTGAGGTCGTGAGTGAAAGTTGCAACACTCAATTACATTTAGATCAAATACAATTACGATGATTGATTAAACGAATTGATGAAACAAAACATTGCTCCTCCAACGCCTGTGCGTAGATTACACAATCAAATTCTAATGTTGAAAGTTATAAACAAAAAAAGTAACAACTGCATACCTTTACGTCTGACCATTGCTTTAGCTTAACAGCTCATTTGTTAGGCTAAACCGCTAGAAGCTTAGAAAGATCTAGTTTCAATCATAGACACAGTTGTTGTAACATTTAGTTGAACAAAATATTTCATTAACTTTTTTTGTATTAGCAACTCTTTTCAGAGCTGTCATTGCGACATCTTAAATAAAGTTGAGTACAAAAGATAGTGAAATACTAATACAATTAAGTGTGAATGATATTATTTAAATTGAGTCTAACAGGCTAAGGCCGTGGTGCCAACAATTATCTACGTTTGTAACTCGACATAGTTTAGACGCAGTTTTTTTATAAATAAACCGTTCGTAGATAACTATGACGAGTGGTTGTGAAGCAAATGTATCGGGTTTTATTTCAGTATTGACTTTGAAAAATGACGCCTGTATTCTCCGAAGGGTTGGGCAGCGGTACACATATAGTACAACCACATTTCGCCAGTTATGTTTAACTCCCAGGTAACAGGGGGTGAGCCATGTGTGCCATCAACCGGTCAAAAATTCAGACCCCGGGGCTGCTACTGATGGAAACACCCAGTAACACTGCCCGGCTCGCATTCTCAGTAGTAGCACTTGCGACCATTAGACCAAGGAGGTAGAAGGGAAAAAAACGTGCTCCGCCGACTCTCAAGTAACATTGGACAAGGAAAGTAAGATGATGAAAATCTTTATAACATAACATAACATCACGCCTGTAATCCCAGAAGGGTAAGGCAGAGGTGTAACTATCCTACACCCACATTTCGCCAGTTGTGCTTAAGTCCCATGTAATAGGGGACGAGACTATTGCCATTGACCAGGAACAAATCCAGACTCCGGGCTGCTACTGAGAAATTCTGGATAGAAAAACCCAATAACACTTTGCCCGACCTGGGAATCGAACCCAAGACCTCATCATGCTCAGCAGTAGCTCTTGCGACCATTAGACCAACGAGGCAGTAAAATCTTTATAAAGAACTTTATCGTCTTTATTTGTTGTTTGATCATCATTAGCTAAAGGAAACGAAGCTACTCGTCAAAGGATAATAAATGGATAATAGAGAAAGTGGTTTTTAAATGTTTTCTATTTCATAGTTTATTTTCTACAATGTCATAAATTACGAAAATAATATTTATGCAAATAAATTATATCCCAGAGCAGCCGAAAATTCAAGCGCAGTCCTCTCGTCTCAACAGAGCGACGGTGACTCATTAGGATTACTTGATTAGTGATATGTGAAACAAAAATATGCTTGAAGTTCCCGCAACGTGCGACGGAAGATGACTTCTTCCACGAAATAAAAAACGTCGTAAGTGCTTAAAGCTTGTAGTCGTGATAAAACCAAAAATTAAAGGAATTTCTAAAAATACCTTTAAAATTCTTGTCGCGTTGTATTAATACAAATAATCATCAAACCTTTATTTTATTAATCTTTAGCAAATTAAGTACAAATCGAAGTTCGTGATGTTTTTTTATTGAGCAATTTTTAACATTTTGTGTTTCTGTTCCACAAAAAGTTGGAAATATCATGTAGTTACCAGTTACTCATATTATTTTCGTTTTTTACCTAAGTGTTATCAAATTCATGAAAAATCAAATTGAAAATAGGCAATTTGGTTAGGTAATACACTCTTAAAGTGTGGTTGCATCGGATAAAAAAATATCTATTTGTTTGCTAACTATAATACCAAGTCTAGATATAATTATTACAGTACCTAATGCGTTATAGTTCGATAATAATAGTAGTACTTTCAGTAATATACATAATTTACAAAGTAGCGGGATGTATCTAAGGAAAAAATTGTTAGTAATTGATGGGTATTTTTGGTAATACGTTCAACTTAGGAACCGTCGTTTTTTTTGTGTGTCTAGATAATATATTAAAAATGTTTGCTACGATTTAAGGCACCTGCTTTACTAACCAACTATCCTTCGATAAATGATTGGTCTCGCTGCGCTCGACTAGATACCGCACCATCTAAAAACAATAGCTCCGTGAATGCGGCAACTCATTATTGTAGTGTGTGTGTAAGACATCGTTACTTGCTAATTGTCAGTTGACTTTGACAACTAGTGTGCGTGAAGAATTGTGTTACCAGCTGCACACTGTTACCCGAGTTAATGAGAAAAATGTTTTATGGTGTGGTCTATTAATTCAGTTATAAATATAGCTCCGAAAATACTTAAAACTGAACAATAAATTAAAAGCGAACGTATAAATATATTTGTGTACAAGTAAGGCGTACGTTACTTCTTTAGAAAAAGGATGGTATATCAATGATTAGGCCTCATTTTGAATACCTTTACTTTGCATACGATGAATTTACGTTTTCATCTTTCGAGAGGAAAGTTGTTCAGTTTCATGTTGTACATATTTACACCGTTAGGTGTATATATTACAAAGATAAATATTAAATAATTTATAGAACTCCGCTAAGCATATAATAACTAGGTTAGATAAATGAAATAGGATATGTAATAAAAACAAAAACAATAAATTCACATTATAAAAATCTCAACCACGGGGAACTTGAATCTTATATACGCGGCAACACTGAAAGACGTTGAGGGCTCATGTTATTTTGTGTTGAAATTTCGAAATTATACGATACCCACTGATGGTATGTGATCTCATGTCCTTGTTATTTCTTGTAGTATTATTTCTACAGAGTTTCACTACGCAAACTGGCATTTTAGTTCGGATTTTGCCCAAAATTTTAATAAAACATTCGGCACGTGCACGTCACAGACAGCTTGCTGTGTGAGTGTGACTGGCTCGGGTACGCCGAAGGCGTAATATTTGTTACTGCATTTGACAAGTACGCCGGCGGTATCTTGTCGAGCGCAATGAGACCAATGCTGACGGCTTATCAATTTATCATTTACGCCGCTCGAGGCAAATGTGATCTTTACTTATTTCAAATTCATGTTATTTGTCTTATTTCATTAATTGCTATTACTCAGATGATATCGAATTTACAGATCGTTTTGTTAAGAGTGTCATTTGTTATAAAGTTATGATAAACAACGATAGCTGTAGAAGCAGCGCAGACAGAACATTTTAATTACTGCAGCAGATTTTTTGGATATGGTATGGTTAGGGAAATATTTTCCTGATATTTTCTGAATATAAACCTTCTTCCAATATTCCTCCCGTGTTTGTTTGGTTGCAGTTTTGATTTAAAAAAAAACATGTTTGAAACTTCTATGTACTTGAAAATAAACTATAAACCTAAATCCTTGAACGACTGTTTGATATAAATGGAAGTAGTGTTATTGGACAATACTTTAATACCAAGTTCTGACCGAAATAACATAATGTATGCCATATAAAGACTGATTCATGCTTAACATGCATTGACCGAGTTTCAGTTTCAATTAAAATTATGCGTTTAAAAAAAAACAAGTAAAAACTTAAAAAGTGCGTTTAAAAATATAAATATTCAATAACACAGCCTTTTAAACTCTTATTAGCACAATCTCATTCAACCAATCCTTTAAGTATACTAACTTAGACCTAAACTATTACAAGAACGACCTGATGAATTCTTAAATACTAAAAATACTTGAATTAGTTTTTTGGAGTTCCGTATTCCGGGCAAGAATCTACTTAGTTGCTTTCGTTATGTGCCACAGAAACGTGTCAAACTCATTTTACTTTTTTAACTACAGCATTACAGTATTATTAGTCAATTTAATTACAGTTTATCAATACTTCAATCAAAAGCAGATTTTACAAAAATATATACTTAAGTTACTTATTTTATAATGATGATGAGTCAAGTTATAAAATATGCACAAAATATTAATAACTCTAACATAACTTTATTTATCTAAATGAATGGTGCGGCACCCTACTCCATCTGCGGTTAGACACGAACTTAACTGGTTTTTAAATACTTTTTGGGTGGTATTTAACCATATGTTGCTCTTGATTCATTGACTTCTAAGTTATGCACATAAGTAGATCGCGATCAGTTAAAATACTTTATAATGTCGACTTACGACAAGAAAATTGGAGTGTTTGTGTGTGTTTTTCAACAATTAACACGCTTGTCAGTTGTCAAGTATGATTAGACCACCTAACTTGGAACAGGCTGGACATATTTTGTAAACATGTTTTATTGCTGAACGAGGCGTAGGACAGTCGGGCAATTCTGGTTCATAAATTAATTCCTACACTAAATTGCCATATTGGCAAGTACGAAAAATCTGTGCTAAACCTGCTCATTTAACAATGTACATTTTAGTATTATGTCAGGTAAAATCGTCAAAAAAGCTATTTTTAATTATTACACTTCTATAGCGTTTTCTATCAACAAAGGCACAAATAAAACGTAGAATTATCACCTAACGAAGGCAAACTAGAATTCAGGATACATGAGATTGTTCCAAATAACACTAAATTAATTTGTAGACATTCAATTTATAATTTAGTTGCAAACTAGCAATTGCTGGGTTTAGTTTTAACTAAAGACTCAATAGAACTTGTCGTGAATGGAAATGATCTATTTAAATAGAAAGGTATTCGCATGAAAGGACACTAAACGCGATCAACTCGTGCGCATAGATACTAAGCTGGGTACAAATTTAATAATAGCCTTATTATTAGTTGTTTGTGAATTATTAAAATTTTTGTAAAAACAAAAGGTCGAAGACCATTTTGCCAGGAACTAAGGACAGAACCTATCTATCTGTATACCGATATGAGTTTTCCCATAAATACAGCATCAATAGTCAGAAGTAGTTAATCGTCTAGCCCGAATTATACTATGAATTAACCAAAAAGGAATGAACAATTAACTAAATGCCAAGTGAACCCTGAAAACTGGACAGGTGCGAGTTACGATACGCTTTCACTATTAAAAAGTTTTCAGATCTGATGTAGAGCCAAGCCCCTAACTACAATTGCATGACACAACATTAAAGACCATTTACTTCTAACATAGCCGGGTTGTTAAAAAAAAATTGCAAGCCAGCAGTTACTTGCTTTATAGCCAATGAAAAAGAGTATCATCTTTGTTGTTTGCACCTCCCTTTAAGGGGGTAGGAGGGATAAATTACAGATTTCTTAAGCAAGCTTTCTTGCACAAATCCAAGCCTGCATACCAAATTTCAGCTTTCTGGGGCTTGGGGAGAGGTTTTGATGAGTGAGTGAGTTGACTTCAGTCAGTGACAAAATCGACGAATTTGAATAATTAAATCCAAATTATAAAAGCTTGACAAATGAAATTTAGTGAGTTTTATGAGTTTGCTGACTATATTTTATCATATCAATATGCACTAGCAATGCCGAACATAAGAGGGTATAAAAATACGTCGAACGCTTTGAGAAAAGGTAGGCAGTGCCGCGTTTTTTGTTTTTAGCACTACCGTGCGCCCTTATTCAAAACCACAAACTTGACATTGTAATAAAAAACAAAGTCTCCCATACATTCCAACTGCAATTGTATGTTTGTACGCAAAATATTGAAAGATTTGCCATGTTTAAAAAAATACATATACTTCTTAGTTTCGGAGATAAGGGAGGGAATGGGCAATTTAAATGTGTAATTTGTAAATAAATTTAAAACTGTTTATTTTATTTACATATTTTACATTTACATTTATTTACAGAAAATGAATTTGAAACACTCACAAAACAAACCCTTTCATTTGATGTGTCACACGGTACAGTTTGCATTACTTTTGTTTTAATTTTCTAGTTTGCTCCCCAAAAGTGACCCCTTTAAGAGTTCCGTGTTTTTATTAGGACGTTCGGAACCCTAAAATAACTGATTTGAATATATATGTTATAATTTCAAAACTGTTTTGATTGTTACAAAATTGTTACATAGAGCCATAATAATGTCGTTGAGGGTGAATGCTTCAATTATTAAGACATGTTTTTTTACAATGGGTAGTATTGTAAATTAAACTCTTATAACTCAAGATAAATAACATAGGCATTTGATAAAAACATTAATACATTATTGTTCAAGTGTCCATTTAAAAATCAATCTAAATTCAATTAAGTTTTTGTCAAGAGCAAATTAGAGGATTTATTAAATTAAAATGTTGTAAAAAGTAAGGTCTCATGATTAATTCATGATTGATACAATACGGCGCACACTGCACTGATTATCACTATATAATTAGTATACTTTAGCAGACAAAGTAGCAGGTGTCACTATAAAAAAAAAGAACATCCAAAGGTCTCTAAGAGCAGGAACTAACATACTAACTTCTCTCTACTAACACTATATTCATGTTTATCGGCACCATTAAAGGAACACAATAAACATATTTCTTGCTCATTACCTGAAAGTGATCGGGTAGGTTCCAATCGGGCGTTGTCAAAGACCTTGGTTAACTGTGGCAGTGTCAATGGAGCATTTAGTTAGGCATGTGGTAATAATGACCAGTTTAACCGCGTTGTGCACGACTGGGGACAGGCCCCAATGTTAGCGATGTAATTTTTATGATTTTACTAATCCGCTTGCATGTTGCGTTCTGCGTCATGATTTTCATTAGAAAGAGAGAAAATAATATGAATACAGGTCTAAAATACTTGACATCACAAACAAACAAAAAAAAAATGAATGAACACAAGCTTAAACTCAAAGCATTTATTTCAATTAAACAATTTACTTACACTTTTTTCAATTCGCTCCAAAGAAACTGTTACCGCATGACTGATCTTTCAACAACAATATTAATGCACCTGAAGAACAAGATTATGCGCTTTTAATTATTCCGTGAGACAGAGATAGTGGACAAATAAAATGAGTCCTATATCATCAATTTGCCAACAAGTAATCCAACACTCCGTTGACAGTTAGACCAAACCTTCACACATTAAGAAACGCTCGCATTAGAATTCCTCATATTCGGGAGCAGTAACGTCACAACGTATCATTTATGACGTGGTACACAATTTCACTTTGATTGAAGTATGTGTGTCATCACATACTTATTCAATCGGGAGCGACTACCTTGAAGTAACGAAAAAAAAACAACGTAATTAACAGGAGATGAATGACACGAACACCTTATTATTTGACAATAATTCATATTAATAATTCTTAGGGTGAGATTTTAATACTTTACTATAACATAACTATAACAAGGCGACACTATTTAAAGAAATGTACAAATGTTACAAAACTGTCTTAATTAAGTAAATTAATGTGTGTAACGAATAAATATACTGTAGGTAATAAGTCGTGTGACCCTCGGTCATTCATAATGTACTTTACTTTTCCTCATAAATTATTATTAAACGGTATTAAAGAGATTGCCACATTTCGACAGGAAGTAGTGCCAGTATCTGTCAATACAGTGATAACCTTTAATCACTATAAAATATTGCTCAATTTTTATGGTTTGCCTTGTAAAAAGGGCGGTCACCATAAGAATAGGAACTAGTTATTGTTCTCTCGTTTGTTAAGGCGGATGCATGAATTCGACGATAAAATAGTTACCGTTTAGATAACGGTAATTTTCTTACCTTTGTATTATTTTAGTCAAACCGACCGCCATTTTACTCTCATCTATTGCTGGAGGCTCTTACATGCTAAAATTAGACTATTTGTTGGGCTTTTGTGGTTAAAGCAATGTCTCAAAAATATTATAATTACTTGTAATTAAGTTCCGAAATAAGACACATGAAAAGTATTAAGTTTTTGGCTGAAATTGCTAAAATTTCATGCAGTGTGGGCTGTAAGACGCAGCAACTTAAGCTGCTGCGTTTAGTTGAGCACAAAATTAAAGCATATTTACCTAAATGCCCACCACTTAACAACAGTAGTCACTAATCATTGAATCTATCTAAGTACCTAACTAGTTAATTGTGACTAAGTTCAGCTCGCGGCATTGCTCGCATTTACTTAGGAACGGGGGAAAAATATTTACGACCCGTTTGCTATAATTTATAACAGATTAGATTTCGCACGCCTTTGGGTCGTAAAATAGTCGAAGCAATAAAATATCTATCGCGGTTCATATTGAACTGTTAGTAGGTAACGTAACTTTTTTTTTTTAGGCTGTGCAACGGAAGTTTTTGGAAACATAAACGTTCATAATTAGTAATTTTTCGCATCGTTGGCGTGTCTTCCCGGAAGCACGTGTCAAACAAAACTAATCAAAATAAGCCTTAATTTCTTGCGTTTTACCGCATTTACTCTTCTTCTACATTTAATATCTTCGCAGGAGCACTAATTGACAGCATCCGCACCTAATATAATGCGAAATACTTATCAAACAAAAACCTGCGTAGAATAAATAAATAAACAAAACCATTCAAACTTAAACTACCTACCTATAATTGTCGGATTAATGGGAGCATGAATGATTCATTATAATTTTATTAATTTATATGACGAATGCGTAACCCATTTGTCATATAAATTGACAATCGACCTAAAACTTTCAAATATAAAATCAAGTTTATCTGCGAGATATTTCGCAAAAAAAAATCTTTAAATTGGAGGTAAGTAAACAATCTATTGTTCTTGGGCCCTACCATTGTTCCAATACGTTCACTGTTTTGTAACTCGTTAAAACAATGTGGTCAAAACTTCCTATTCTGTTGTGGCCTACCATAGATTTGTTGTTGAACGAACGACTGCAACAGTTGTGCAATTGTCAATTTAAACATGCTCGGACACTGAATATCGTGTTTCTGAGTTTTAGTCTACGTGTTCGATACAGTCGGTGGATAAAATCTATAGTAGGTATACTTACATTGGGGTTCGCAAAAACCACAATCTACGAGAAATATTTGACGATTCGGTCGCATTTTCCGTGGCATAGACTTGCATGTAGGTAATAAGTTTTAATGTATTCAGTAGCTATCATATAACAAACATTATGTTACGCTTTTATAATATTTTGGTACGCTAACTTCTTATGAAAAAAAACTAATTCGTATATCTTTAGACGTATGAGCATGACATTGACAACTTACATATAGGTATTTGCTTGAATGTCTACAGCACTAAAATCGAAGTATTAGATCCAAATGATATTATTTACATAGACCCTGCACCCGACACACTATCAATCTCCATCAGAATAATTTTATTACGCAATTACCCCACTGAAATCTCAATTATGAATTTTGAGACTCGATTCAATAATAACAATCTCTATTCCATATTGCCGAATCGATCGACTTTGGTAGGCGCAGATTTTTTTGCGAAATGTAGGTAACTACTTGATTTATTTAAACTGCGATCGGACAGGTGACAGGGTAACGAGAAGCGCCACAATGGATATTGAATTATACATGACTTTTTCACCTTAATTTAAAGGCTCGTACACACTGGCGCGACGCGACAGTGCGACACAAAGCACCGACGCGCGACGAGCTGCACCTTTGTGTCGCTCTGTGGTGTTGCCGCCAGTGTGCACGAGACTTAATTCGATAATACATAGATAACACTTTTAAGTTTATTAACGTCGAAGGTTGGAAAGCGGCTTGACAATTATAAAAAAACCTTCGCTTTATCTACCTAAATATTAGTTTCGAAATGATACAAAAACTTAAATCACATTGTGTGGACACAAGTCTCCTTAAAATCGAAACCAACCGCTCGCCCACTTGATTAAGGTCATCAAAACAGTCATAATCTATTATATCTGAAACTTAAGAGAGAAAAATTAATGAGACTGCTCTTGTATTTTCGACAGTAATGAGTAATGAGTTATACTCCCTTAGCCGTATTCTCACAGTCAGAAATTATACATACTACTTGTAAATGCTGTCTTAAAATTACACATACGCCTGCCCTATGACCCTCACCATCAGGAAAGAAGACGAAAGTACCTACACCAAATTCGTTGAAACTGCAACTGCTGGTTGTTTTTTTTGTTATCAAGATTTTATTTTTCACTTGCTAAGTGAATAACAGTAACAAGAAGTTATTATACTATCATCAACATACACTAAGTGGAAGAATACGTATGATTGAAGCTAACTCAAAAACTACTCATCGCAGTTGACCAAATTTATATGGGACCACTCGATAAGCATACCACTTAAGACAAAGTTAGTTTTTTTTCAAATCGGTTTACAAATGACGGAGTTCTAGAGTAACAAACAAAAAAAAAATACAAAATAGAAATGAAATACAAACGAACTGATAACCTCCTCCTTTTTGAAAGTCGGCTAAAAAGTAAATTTCAAGGAAAATTTGTGGTGTGCATAAGATTTCCTGGCTTTTGAAGACCCTACTTTACAAGTTCGCACATTTTACCTACATGACGTCAACTTCAGTGTTTAATGTAATAGGTACACCTTAATTACTGAAACTGAAAATAGTTACTGTAACTGCAGTTCTCCTCTATCTAACTACATCCTCAATGTTATGTACACAAGACATCACACTTGCCTTTTGTACCTATATCAGGTTTTCCAAACATGTTCCCACAGATATGTGAACTAACACATTATTCAACAAAGGCTTCGATGACAGCATATTATTACGTGTCGAACGACATGTAGAGCGTTGTAAGGTAAAACAAATGAGTTACATTATCGCTAATATGTCAACGCAATTTCGTAAGGCCGCGGAACAAATGCCAAACGATACGATACCGCTGTAAATGGCCGACAGAACAATACCGACTGATATCGCAGAGTAGTTGCGGAGTTAGCAAACCTCGAGATTTTACCTCATAAAAATGTATTGCTATTAATATTTTCTGTATTCAGCACTTTTAGTACCGTCAACTGTGGCATATTTACTTTCCATGAGCGAGTTTTCTGTTTTTGCACCGCTTTTATATAAAATGGCGGCAACATATTTAAGTAATCGAGAGATATACAGCATGTAACGAAAACCCTGTCCGATCCTGAAGGGTATTATTTGGTATCGTAGTGCGTACACAAATACGTAATCATATAATGGATACGAGATAATTATTTTTCCCCAATGAAAACAATTAATTTAAAAAATTAAAAATAATCATACCAAAGGCAACACTGATCGCTCGACAGGGTTCACCAGAGTTCACCTACAGTTTGGTGTCAAAGAAGCCGCCTGAGCGCGGCGGTCCTTTGTCGCATGCCGCCAAAGAAACGTAGGACTAAAGAAATCTACGTTTTGCCTACGCGTAGGCATAAGCTGATATTTTATTGTAGGCTTACGCACAATGACCCCAATTTCTGACCTTCTGTTTATCAAGAAACAATTATTATTGAGTTAATGTGATGTGATTTAGGCAATGTACCCACTGTAGGTATCAGTTTATTAAAACATTTACTTGTTACATACCTCTATCTATCTAGAACATTAGTACACATTCGACACCTTTTTATTAAATTTGCACGTACTCTTCGCAGCGCACATGTGTACGATTTGAGTGACTCGAAAGCTTCCACAATCCGAGCTGTTACTTCGATTTCCGAATCACACATTCACTCACAAATAAAAATTAACATATTCAAATATTCCTGATATTGTTCGTGATACGATAGCGGCACGTGATACTTACGGACATCCGATCGCAAGCTATCTCCACGTGAGACTGGCGAAGTGTCCAAACTAGACCTATTACTATATTGCCCACTGTTGATAAAATAATAGAGAAATACATTTACAAACAAATACACAATTTTCTATGAAAAAAACAACATACTAACTGACAAACAATATGGTTTTCAACCAAAAAAGAATACCACACAGCTGCTATCAACGTTCACAGATAGTATACATAAACACTTAGATGAAAAAAAACACGTTTTAGTAGTATTTATCGATTTCAGCAAGGCATTCGATACGCTCAGACATGACCGGTTACTAGAGTGTCTTCATGACAGCGGAGTTAGAGGCAAACTACTCGATTGGTGCGAAAACTATCTTGATGACAGAAAATACATGGTCAAAATCAGCGACGCGACTAGTGAACCAGTCATCGTAACTGAAGGGACGGCGCAAGGATCGGTCCTTGGGCCACTGCACTACCTCACTTATGTAAACAGCCTTGTGAATGTTATAAAAAAGTGCGAGATCTACCAGTTCGCTGACGACACCTGAGACAAGAGGACTTTGATTTGTTGGCTAAATGGTCCCATGACGCTGGGCTAGTATTAAACGCTAGCAAGACCAAATTAATGTACATCAGTTCCAGTCAAAATAGAAGCTCTTACCTGCCTAAACTAACAGCTCACTGTCATGACTGTTTGCATGACAGCTGCACCAATAAAGTAACCAAGCCTTGCAGCTGTGACTCCATAGATCTCGTGGATAGCCAAACATACCTAGGGCTTACCATAGATAGCCGACTTAATTGGAAAAAGCACATAAACGGTGTGTGCGATAAATTGAGATGTATATTAGCAAAATTCTCAATTATAAAATGCAAAATTCCATATCAAACTCTGCTAATGCTTTACAAAGCCTTGGCCGAATCCACGATATGCTATGGTCTGTCGAGCTACGGTAGGACATATAAGACTCACCTTGATCAAATTTACGCACTTCAACTACGTATATTGAAAGCAGTGGTCCCGCATAACATTAAGAAGAAATACAAAAATGACTATCATAAATTATTTGAATTCTGTAAGATAATACCTATACATGAAAAAATTAAATTTGTACTGTTAAAGGAACAATTTTTTAACAAAAATCTAAAGAAAACAAAAACCATTAATAACAATGAAATTAGGACTCGTAGCGTCATCAATGCTAAGCTGTTACTTCCAACGTACACGAACTTACACGGCAAGAGATCGTTAAAGTATTTAATACCTTACCTTATTAATCAACTACCTATATCACTGAGGGACAAAATTACTCGGAAAAACATAAACTACAAACTAAAGCAAGATTTCTTGCAAAAGATAAATACTGATAGCATATTAGTCAAAGGTTATATACTTTTAAAATTGTTATTAAAAATCGTTAAAAAACATACACAATGAAGCCATAATGTCTACCTAACAATAACAACATAAAGCAAAAGTAACAAGAAAATAAGCTGTTGCTAAAAAGGAACAACCTGTATCAAATCAAACATTCCTCCACCACTTTTGTTGCAAGGACGGACGGTCAGAATGGTCACCGATGTTCGCTCGTTAGTAAAAGATAATGTTTTAGCTAATACCCGTTTTATTTCATTTAATTTTTAATTTTTGACTGTGTACCTTCTTGAGTAGTTGTTATTCTTTAAATGATGTCGTCGAAGATTTTGGTGCACTTAAAAAAAGTAGCGACCAGTCGGCTACATCAAAGGATCGAGGACTCGTTATGAGTACCTACAGCGCGGCTAGTGCAGGGCGGTGTCCTTTGAAATAAAATAGGCAAAAAATAAAAGATTTCGCCGGCCGGTGGAGTGTTGTCAACTTGAATGAAAATTTACCATATTTAGTGTTACATTTCGCATGGTAACTAAAAATAAAAAAATCAATAGCTTTTGGTTTTTATGAGTTAGATTTTTTTTACTATTTTTTCTAGTACGTATGTTAAACCAGGAATACGCCTTTTTTGGATCGGACAGGGTTTTTGTAACATATTGTATAAGTACAGTACCCATGGGAAAAAATGCTCATGAAATGAAAAGATGACACAGTTGACTGTACTTGAATAGAGACGATTCAATCATTTAGAGCATTAAAGCTCTTAAAATTATTCAAAGTTGTAATGTAGTTTTCAAAATAAAAAAAAAGCAAGAACTTGATAGTTAGGTAGGCACATACTAAACTAATAATAATAATTGTATCAAATGAAGGCAATCATAGCTAGTATCTAGTTATTATCTATAATAAGCAAATCTGATTGCCTACCAAATGAAATAACAAAAATAATATCGCTGCATACCTGCAGAACTTTTTCACTTGTACTAATCAAAACGTTAATGGCTCCTAGACTATTATATCTTATAATTTATTGTCATTCTGTAATAATAGTAAACGGATAGTGATTAAAAGCTTTCGTTTCCTTTACAATTGGACCAAGGACTATTGACTTGTAACAGTTGTTCAGCTCGAAACGTGTGGGTAAACAATGATTTTAATTACAGATTAAGCCTAAGAATTTATTTTATTAAGCAGAATTATTTTAATGTCATGCTAGGCATTATCTAAACGCTTTTGTTTAATGCATAAGTAATTAACAGGACGCAAAAACAGCGTACACGCAAGTAAGTAGCACGTTACGTAGAATCAAGCAAAAAGCTCCATAGACGAGCATTATGTTAGCAATGAAAAGGCAATTATAGTGACTTTAATTGCTATTGACTTTTGAATTACCACCTCTATCCGTTAATTAATAGTAACTTATTGAAAACGGACTTGTAAAGAGAAACCCCCGTCGTTTGCGCCAAAGGGAGCCGACGACCGAGAATAGTCGAGGACAGACACAATGTTGATAGAATCTTATTTGCCACAAATTATTCCTGCCTTTCTATTACTCTCAGATCACAGATAATAACGGCAATCAAACAAACTCACATTTTCTCAGAGAAATATCTTTCCATGGATCATAGTAATTTTCTCTTTCTCAACACTGACAGTGTGACATTGTCGATCACATTAGCACAAGACTGATTGGTAGACGTCACTTTTACATGAACCTAGTCACGATGTAAAAGTTATTGTTTCGCTTGTAAAACTGGCTATTATAGAAATTGCTTCATTGATACCATAAAGATGTACACTGACACGATAAACTGAGTTCAACATGGTGCAGCATGGCTCAGCTTTCATTGTGAGGCTCACCTGTTAATTCCGGAACGTGTAAACGTGTCATTACCGGCGGCGGTAATATTGATTTATATGCGGCTTCTGAATAAAAAACTCGTTGCCGGAACATCATCGTGATTGTATGTTTTCATAAATCATGATTTTGTCACAAATCATCGTATCGCAAGTATCGCAAACAACTACAGATGCTATCACAATAATATTGGTTTCAGGATGTTTAGAAAAGTACCTGAATCAATGTATGTTCTCTGTAAAAAAATATACTATCTGGCGTAATATTAGGGTATCAGAAACGAGCATTTTGTTTACAAGATTGAAGAAAAGGATTACGTTAGAAACAATACCTCTTTTTAGTATCCTTCACAACATTTGACGCAATCCATCGCATGGTAGCAAGACAGTGACAAACATACAAGTCCATTTAATTTGTATAAAGCACACGTATCATCATCTAGATCCGCTAGAACTTTCGTTTGTATCTGAATGTTGTGCACGATCTGTACTATTGATTAGAAATTGCCACTCGGCGGGCTGATGTCACTGGCATGCAATGCGATTAGGTTGCTCCGGTTACAACATAGAAAAGAAATGCCCGAGTTGCATAAACACGTAGTAATGCACTCTGAGGATATAAACAAATGGTTGTGCAGTACCGCAGTGCAGCTTGACCATCTGTTCTGACGTTGTACAACATCGTAATTTGGATTCTTTACGGGGTAGAAATTAATATATTCTACGATATTGCTATATAGGTAACTCCAGTGAAATTAATTGGAAACCAACGTAAATCATTAATTGGAATCACAACTGTCATACTTTGACAGTTGTAAATAACAGTTAATTTCCCTGGCCTATTTAGTACCTCAAAGAAACTACCTATTTCTACGTGAATTTTTGATCAAATAGACTTTTACTCAGTTACGAAGAGGTTAAGTTTTGATGGGAAGCCCAACTGCAAATATTAATGACGTTATCGTCGCTCTCTTTGTTAGACCATATTATTATTATTATTAATATAAGGTGTGTAAGCACACAGTGTAGGTACATAACTTTCATAGTTAGTTGACTTCATAAGGAGTGCGTAAACGAAACCCAAGTAGGTGGTGTACGAAGGTACATTTTGTTCATTGACATTGTCACGCAGGCGTGACTTGATAATAGAACCTACTGCTATTTAAAATTCTCATCAAGTTATAAGAGAGAAAATGTATTACTAGAAATATACCTTCACTTTACACGTTTCGTTTTTCTTATGAATCAGTGGCTGTATAAGCTTCTATTCAAAAATGTTGCCGTTTCCTGTTCTATGTTTGGTTTTTGAGATTTCAGTAATTCACATAGGTATACTATCAAAATACACTTAAAGTGGCCTGGTATCTAATTAATCCAAAAGATTTTCTATTTTTCTTATGCAATAATGGAAACCTGATATTGCATAATATATTGTATATTTTTTAAACATTGTTACAAGGCCTAATTACATAAATTGAAAAAAATACTTTCCTTTAAGAACTACCATCATTGTTTAAATTAAAATCTGAGAATAAACAGTATGGAGAGACGGATATTCTTCGGTTGATACATAATTATTAAAATTCTGCACTTAGACACACATCATCTTCTACATCGTTACTCTTGTTTTTTTGGGTTAGCAGCCTATTTGTGATAATGATAACAATATTAAACTTACATAGAAAGTAAGGGGTAAGATTTATGCAACACTTCATCATAATGTAAGTTTCTGTAATTACGTAGGGACGAAAGTGTATCGAAAAACTTCTACTATCGGAAACTCCCACGTCCTGCTAGAGGGCAAATAACTAGTTTGAGATAAGACTAGTTTTGTCATTTTATTATGCTCTTGTGTGTTGTGCTGCGTCTTTTGTGTGCACTGAATAAGTGTTTTATCTATCTATCTATGTATCTTTGAGTATTTGTTGTGTCACTCATGCGCATAGCCGCTAGTGTTCGGTACACGCCTCTTGTGATTTAATCTGATGACGACAAACACATTTACGTAATGTATTTAGACTTTGTATTTGTTATATTCAATTCATGGTTTTCATAAATTATTTAATGTTGTTTGCCCTCTCCAGAAAATGTATTATTGACTAGCTTCTGTCCGCGAATTCGTTCGAGTTAAATTTCTTGTTATAACATAAAATATATCCTATGGCACTCGGCAATACTGTAACATCCCATTACAGAAAAAGAATTGCCTATTTACAGTAGAAAAATTAATAACATAAAGAATATTTGCTATTCACAAACCTTCGGTATCTCATCTCTGTCTGTTTTAGGTCCTACCAAGCCGCTTATCATGAAGTTCAACAACTGGAAAAGATCACAGCAATACAACTTTACTTTGAAAAGAGGCATTGGAACAAAATAATAGTCCTTTAGTAGCTATCAACGAGATATGCTATTAGCTTTTTAAATGCAATATCGATAACTTCTCGTTATCCCAGTTTTCCGAATCACCCACGACATTTTTTAGCACACTGTTATTTAGTCAATTAATAAACATTGAAGGAATTCGTTCTCGCTAAGTAAAATAGCTCAAATGCCAATGGAAAGTGATACAATCTCACTGATCTTGCCTTTTAAGGACGGTTCGCGGGAGAATTGGTGCATTCACGAGTACCGCGAAGCCGTAAACGATCTGTGGTGAATTTCTACTAGTGCGTAATAATCTAGGCTTAAAAGGCAAAGAACATTTTGTAACCTACTTACATGGCAGCTTAATTTCACAGAAACACGGGCTGAAATCGAAACGTTACACAAATAATCCTTTTTTACACACAAACACATACGTGAACACATCATGCCTTCTTCTCATGAAGGTAGGCAAAAACTACACAACGCCACCTGCTACAATCCTAACATAGATCCCTAATATTTTTTACTACTTAAATATTCATTAAATTAATTATGTTGTCAATTTAAACAAACACAAAATATATAAAGAAATTTTCGAACGCTAACCCACATTCATTTGTTTTTTCTTTAGATTTAGAATTCGAATCCATTTTTTTTAAATCAAAACGAAAAGTCATGATTTTAAAACATGCAATGAGGTTTTAATGTCAATAATAAATCCTGTCAAACTTTTATGAAATATATTTCTGTAACGAAGTTCCTCATCGCACGTTAAAATCTGCACGCTGCGAATGAGACCGAAAAAGTAACTATTTGACCGTCTACATAATAAGTGTGCTGTCAACTTTTTTTATTTTATTCAGTTACTCTAAAACGTTGTGAGTTTATTTTCATTGTGTCTGTAAATTAATACATAATATCAGCACAATAATATATGTACTGTGAATAGAACTTCGTTCCAACCACCCAACCAGGTGTCCCACGGCTCCTCCTGACTTTTATTGGTAGGAAAAACGATGCCAAAACTGTAACCATGAATTCAGCACATGATCTAGCCCTCCTAGCGTAGAAATTGTTCGTCACTATCCAAAAAAACTGCTGTTTCATAGAAAAGTACATGTATACCTACGGGGTCAAAATTTATGGATGCAACTAATTTTTTTTTACAACCTACCAAAAAAATTCACGAAATTTTTCGTTCATTTCAGAATCATGTACTTAATCCATGGTAACAGGTTGCGCGTCGATGTCCCTGCTTCCCTGATGAAACTCCTCAGACGTGATTAGTATCGATTTCTCAACAATATACCAGGAAAAAAAATGGTGGGGACCGCAGTTATAGTAGAGAGAGCGAGGGGCTTGTTGTAACAGTTTTAATTAAAACTAATATATCTTGAGATCTATTGATTAAATTTCTACTAAATAAAGATGGATGGATACTGTAACTCTTCCTCTACCAAATCAAGTACCATAACTATTGGTCATTATTTTACAATCAATTATTTTCTAGAAGAAGTGCGGTGTTACAACTTACCTCCTGATTGGGGCAAGTTGTAACGTCTACCGGGGCAAGTAGTAACGACAAAAAGAAACGACAATAATACCTCTAATCATTTATTACAACAAAATTGACATCTTTCTAAAGTAAGTATTATGTCATTCTTATCAAAAATCCTTCCTTTCCCTATTCCTTTAATTTTGTCATCTTTTCTGTTTTTTCTTCATCTTATACTGTAGATTTTCTTTTGCGTCTGCTATTTGTATTAGTTTTTCTTGGTGACGCCTTTGGTAAAGGTCTAATCTTCGATGGCGAGAAAGTTTTTTGCAGACCGGAGCAACTCGGAGTTGGTTCGTTTGCAGTATCGATTTGGCTTATAATTTACGTGGTGCTTATATCTACTTCAGGGACAGAATCTAATAGTTCTGGATTTTCAAGATTCAAAGATATATTATCTGTGACATTTACGTCATCTGGCTCTTGTGTAGGATCTGGACGAACAGTAACATAAGATGGCGCAAAGTCGGAGTCTTGGATAATATCAGCGTTCAAAGGCCATAAACCAGAAGCTTTAAATCCACTCATTATATTAGCAGGGTTTAGGGCAAGCGGTAACGATTCTTTCACAATACCTGGGATGTCATATATTGTCATCGTTTTCCACGGGTTGTTGTGCATCCATGCTGTCTGTGCCCTATTTGTGTAATTTTGGGGGCCGTCTAAATTGCAAATTGTGGGAGCAGTGCGGAGGAAACGAAAACATGATGACACTATTTTCTTTGGCTTTTTTAACCACTCCAATATTCACGTTGTGAGCTATGGTTATCAAGTAGCAACAGAACTGGCTCTTCCTTGATGGGTTTTGCGTGTTTGATAAAATAATCCATAAAAATTAAAAATAGTTTTTCAATCATCCATCTGGAGGAATTACCAGCACCAATGCAATCTGGAGGTCCACCACGAATAAAAATTTCAGAATATTTAAGCCTGGGAAAAACGAACATCGGTGGGATAAAATTACCCGCAGCGTTAGAGGCCCAAGCAAGTGTTACAAGAGTTCCCCTCTCAGCCGATGTGATAGCTCCAATTTGCTTTTGGCCACGAGCAACTACGATTTCCTTGGTTTTGAACCGTTGTGACCCCTGTTTCATCAATGTTCAATAATCGAGAAGCATTAAACTGATATTTTTGGAGAAGTCGTTGATATATTTCAAAGAATAAATTAACGTTAGTCTTATTGAAAGACGTCGCTCGACTTAAAGATGTCGCTTCTGGTGTTCTTAGAGATAAATGTGAATTTCTGCGCATACAATTTTGGAACCAATCAGTACCAGCCATGTTATTTTGATGCCAAGAAGGAGGAATGTTTTAGCACTAAGCTGCACACCGCATTGGTAAGCTAGTTTCCTTACTTCTATAGGAAGTAGTCCAAAATATATATCGGCGCATTTGAGTAGGTAGGAAGCTATCTTACCATCCTCTTCTGCAGTAAATACTTGTCTAGGCTTAACATAACCAACTCTTAATCTTTCATTACACTAGAAATAAGAACAAACTACGTGCTCCTTTTCACCGGCTTCATAAGGTCCATAACTCATTTGTTGGGCTAGGTATAACCTTTTATAACAAGTTCCCCTCTTCTTTACTAGATTTACCTTATAATGCGTTTAGGCTCAAGTAAAATCCAACCTTTGTTCAAAGGCATATTATTCCAAAAACGACTACTTAAACGATATGAACTGTTGGTCGCTGTGATTAACTCAAGACAATGTTCGTGTTCTTTCGCCAGAATCAGCTTACCTACTGACAGGGTATATGAGTTCATATATTTGTTTATTTTTTATTTGACGGAATAAGTCAATTATTTTGTTATCTTCATTTATTATTGACATGATCTACTCATTACAGGGGCCAGGGGCTTAAAACTACTTACATTACTAAGCGAACGCTCGCTAAGGGCACCCCCTGTGGGGTACGGACCTCGGCTTAGGGCGTCGCTGACGGGAGGACAGCAAGATGGGACAGGCTGGATCTGGATAATATTATTATTATCTGAGGAATTTAAAGCTACAGGCTCACGGCGCGGGCTGGCACTTCGTCGAGCAAGGGTCGGGAGGGACAGTTACGTCGGGATCTTCGGGAGGAACCTCGGCGGCGAGGTCGGAATGTCGGTGTGTGTTTGTGCACTGCACTGGTGGCCCTACTGCTCTTCTGAATGAGAGTTATGTGGTCATCGGGGTCAGTGAGGACATACTTGGGACGGCGGACATGACTAATGGAGGAGGGAATATAGCTAGCGGCCTCGACAACCAGAGGGTTGCGGTGATTCGCGGCGGTCTCGAAGAAACGCTTTGAAATGCGTTTCATGAACTGGCGGATGGTGGGAATCTTGAGGTCGACGTGGAGGATTTCGTTGCGAACGTACCAGGGGGAGCCTGTAATCCTACGAAGGAACTTGTTCTGGAGGGTCTGCATTCTATTGAAGCGATGGGGCTTGGCGTGTGCAAAGACTGCACTGGCATACGTCATGATCGGGCGGGCTATGGCAACATGATGCGGCGCGGTTTATAGGTTAAATCGAGTCAAAGAAATACGTTAATAGCGTTTAAGATCCTAGTAAAAGAGCCTGTTGCTACTTACCCTTGTTCCCCTGTTACAACAAGCCTTGATTGGTATCGATTTCTAAACACAATAATTCATATTTTTCAACTCACACTTCATGTAATAACACTGCGCTAAAAAAAGAAGTCTCCCATCACGTCTGCGGATTTTCGCTAGCTAATTTAATTTGACCCTGTATAACAACGTCGGGACCAACAAGGGAGACCCAATATAAAATCTAAAATACACACTTGGTAATACATAAATCATAAAGCAACCCTGTATCAATGGGTCGTGCTTTCGGTACGTATGTAGTACATATTTCAAAAATTGCCTTTTTAATTGTGTTGCAACAATTTTTTTTTTACTGCCCTGTTTAAGCATGCTTGGCTCAATTCATTGATCTACATAGAACAGGTTAACCCAATGGTGACCTTAAACGCATTCCGTTTCCTATACTTGCTTTCCTTTGAGCGACTTGCGTAAAAATAAGTCAATCATACACGGACTATGCGTGCTTTGCATAATAATCAGGTGGGCGGCGTAAAATTGTATGTCGTTTCTACTTAGATTGCATATTAACATAATCACTTAGGCATTGACTGTAGGTTAATATTAATGCGATCGAAAAACTTAACGAAATTGGTGCGTGATAAGTAACTTTGTACAAACTGACACAAAGAAAAAATGCAATTTGACACAAAGATAAAATCTTGAAATAATAATTAAGAAAAGCAATATTCTAAATAGATAAAAGTTTCATCAATTTTCAAAAATAATAATCTATGCACGTTTTTTATTTTAAATATTTTAGAGTCACGAATCAGCGTTTACCTATGTTATTTTTAAAGGGCCCTAATTACACAATGCTTTCAGTTTAATATTGGTGCTATACGGTGTGGGAATGAAAAAACCTTTGATCACAAGTTACTAAGCGTATTTCTTGTTGCTATAATATTTAAGTATTAAGTCCAATAATCATATTTGCCAAGCTTCCTACTTAAAGATCAGTATCGATTTAGAACAAGTAGGAACTAGACTCAAGGTCTGGGGTTTCGAGCTATATCCGTAAACGGTTCGACAAGATTGATATAACGACTGACACTTTTTGAACGTTTATTTAATTAAGCCTACTAATTTTATACGATACAGCCAATTAGAATTATAAACATAACATAACATCACACCTTGTTTCCCCGAAGGGTTGGGCAGAGGTGTACCTATAGTACACCCACATTTCGCCAGTTATGTTTAGGTCCCAAGTAATAAGGGACGAGCCTATTGCCATCAACCGGTCACAAATCCAGACTCCGGGCTGCTACTGAGAAATTCCAGATAGAAAAACACAATAACACGTTGCCTGACCTGGGATTCGAACCCAGGACCTCATGCTCAGCAGTAGCGATTAGACCAACGAGGCATTCGAGGGAGTTAGAATTATTAATTGATTATGATTTCCAAACTGAAACCACCGAAGTGTCTTGTCTTGTCTCTCAAACAAAAAATTGGTACGAGTTAAGTGTGTTAGAGTAGTGTCTTCGGTAGGTCTAATAAATATGTAAAAAAATACAACAACCAGTACCTTTTTAAAGTAAATAGGTGTAAATAATTTAAAAATTTATGAGCTATATTATTTGAATGGTCTGTCTATAGGCTAGATTTTTATTTATTACAAATTATATTTCGACAAATAAAACGATTTTAAGTTATTTTACCTTTTTCAACACATAATAATTGTCCCAATTAACGGGCCAGTAGGCGGTAAAATCGAAGCATCCAATTTATAATTTTATTCTGATTTATTTATTATATTCATTGTCTAACCACATCATTTCCATTATACCTAAATGTGCCTATTAGAATTTAAATAATTCATAAAACAATGTTATGTCATTGGTATTATCTAATAATATTACTGACGTTCAATGGTTATCTACAATTTCTTCACGCCACCGTCCGTATTCTCCTAGTCCGCTTCAAAACAATGATGTCAGACCAGTCCAAATGTAATATGGTGCAATTTATTAGTTTTTAATATGTATATTACTCTAGATATCTAAATCTGATAACGCTTTGAGAAATCGTTCGCAATCGAAGTTGCATAACATAACATAACATAACATCACGCCTTGTTTCCCCGAGGGGTTGGGCAGAGGTGTACCTATAGTACACCCACATTTCGCCAGTTATGTTTAAGTCCCATGTAATAGGGGGCGCGCCTATTGCCATCTACCGGGCACAAATCCAGACTTCGGGCTGCTACCGAGAAATTCCAGATAGAAAAACCCAATAACACGTTACCCGACCTGGGAATCGAACCCAGGACCTCATGCTCAGCAGTAGCGATTGCGACCACTAGACCAACGAGGCAGTCGTTGGTCTAGTCTAGTTGCATAAATACGGCTATATTAAAAACCCCTCTAAATTATTCTGATAAAGACGTTATACAATTTTCTATAAAGTAGTTTATTCAATGAGTATTATTCAATCAGATCCATAGAGCAATAATTTAGAATGAAAAAATAATGGAGTTGTTTAGGTAACCTAATGCATGTCGCTGAATTGATTTTCTGAGACTATAAAGTACTTATTTATAATTCTGGACATGTAATAAAAAACACCATACCTACTTTATTAAACTCTTGACAAAGAACCACCAAAGCTGACGAAGCCATAAACTTAAAAGGCTTTTAATTGCAAACGTCGAAATCCGGAAAAAGATTTCGCTTAGGTACGAGCCTCGAAACTGTTAATTACGCTAAGTGCGTAAAGCGTAAAAGGCGTTACAAAAATTAATAAATTAAAGCCGAGTGAATATTCGACAAACAAATAAGTTACCGAGGCGTAGGGCCTCGGTAACATAATTATTTAATGCTACTGCTAATGTGCCCCTTAAATTACTATTTTATTCAATTAGCAACGTCATTGTTCGACCAATTAAAAACCGCATCACACTGGCACTTTGGATTTCGAATAAATTTTATGGTAGTTAATATTCTGCTTTGTAAATTCATAGGTAAAGTACTATAATACATAAATAACAACTTCATTTTAAGTGTAAGGGGGAGTCTTCATCGCAAGCTTAGTTATTGACCCATCTGTGAGAAACATTTTGAACGGTTGAAGCTACCTATCATATCAAATGTCGCTGGAAACCTCTGTAACGCATGTAGACACAACGAAACATTTTCCAAATAATCACCTATGTACTTTTGTAGTTATTTAAGGGTTAATTTTGCGGAAAGTCAAAATTCGTCACTGAGTCGATCGAGTCGAAGTTAAATTCTCACCTTGAAAACTTTGGTGGAGTGAGTTTGAAGTGAGCTGTCAATACCTAGTGGCAATCCCAATGTAAATGTAAAACAGAACGACGTTGAATGTTGCTTGTCGGTTTTTCCGCCGCTCCGTTAACAGTAGAGCATCGCTTTACCCTCCGATGCGCTCTAGAACTTCATGAATTCCATAATAAACGGAATAAATACGTAACGAGATACGTAATTTATTTCGCGCACTATGATTTCGCTGTTAGAGATCGATCGTGATACTCTGGTGATGATGCTTTTATTATTGTAAGCCCGTTTTGTAAGGCGTTAATTATGGAAATACAGAAACACAGTTAGCCGTCGTTTTAAAAATATTACATTTAATGACTCGATGATCGTTTATCATGCACACTGGTATAATAATTATGTTCTCAGGGTAATTTTAGTAGATTAGTTAAAACTGAGTTTGTCCAGTAGGAATGAATGGCTCATGTATGATTAGCGTTACAAGGTAGCCATATATTATACGAACGAGCATCTGCAAAAACTTGCAATTCAATGAATTAGCATGCACATGTCAAGCTTTAATAGTAAAAGTAAAAAAATGCCACTAGTGCCAAAACTTGACAGAGACGAGACGAGGCCAAGCATTACATATTTTACTAAAACATTATCATAATAATGGAAATGCATAAGGTTTGCTTTGCCGAATGTTAAAAGTACTGATTGTGACATAGTATTGAATCAAGAGAAACTAGAATTCGTTGATAAAACGGTTTTCTTGGGGATCACGCTCGACTCGAGGCTGCAATGGGGTCCCCATTTAACATCTCTTGCAGGACGGCTAAGTTCTGCAGCATATGCTGTAAGAAAAATCCGTCAGTTTACTAATGTAGATACCGCGAGGCTGGTCTATTTCAGTTACTTTCATAGTATCATGTCTTACGGTATCTTATTATGGGGACGCGCTGCAGACATCGAGTCTATTTTTATTCTGCAAAAAAGAGCCATTAGAGCAATATATGGCCTCCGCATTCGGCGCGATTCTTTAAGGGAACTGTTTAAAGATATTAACATCGTGACCGTACCTTGTCAATATATATATGAAAACATCATGTACGTAAGGAAAAACTTAAATATTTTCAGTAAAAGAGGTGAAAGACACAACTATGGGACTAGAAATAGGGACCAATTGGTTCAACCGGGTTTCAGGCTGGCTAAAGTAGATTCATCCTTCATGGGGTACTGTTTAAAATGTTATAATAAAATACCTCCCCACATACTCCAACTGAATGAAACGAAGTTCAAAACCTGTATCAAACGCACACTATGCAGCCAAGCATATTATAAGTTGGAGGATTACATCTCTGACAAAAATGCTTGGCTCAACGCTGGTTCTGCTCCACAAGGGCGCCTAAACAATTGATAAGCATTCGGAAATATTGTTGGAGCTGCTGAAGATTGTAAAAACTATCTTTGCACTGTATAAATTCAATCTTTTAGTATTGTATAATTGCAAAGCACACGTGTGAGCACTATGTAGTACCTACTATAAAGCTACCCTATACTGGGCACGTCTGTCATTGACTTGAATGTGCCCTGGCGGCTGAGAGTATGTCACGCTCACTCAAATGTCTCGCTGGTGGTGGCGTGTGTGTTGGAGCATTAAGTTCCCTTCAAAATGGTTGAGCTGAATGGTGCTGATCCATACGTCATGTTCGTGAACGGGCGCCGTCAGTGGGGACTGGTCATCTCTTGGCTGCCACGGCTTTTTTAATTTTTCTTTTCCGATTTTTATGTTTTTTATTACGGGTCTTTCTACATCGTTCTCACATGTTTAATTTCAACAAGACTGATGTAACAAATTTTCTGTAACCATATTATTTAAAAGAGTGTCCATGGAGTTTCTTGCCCGTTCTTCTCCATAGGTACCTACTTCGCTTTGGAATGGGCAACTAGCTTCATATTTCTGACTGACCGACCCCTTGACAATTCAAAAGTGTCTGTAATGGGTTTATTTTAAATAAATGCTTTGAGTTTGAGTTTGGAACCACACAAAATTATGAGAGCAACCGTTAAAACGCAGCAAGATTATGAAAATTATTTGATTCTTTGCAAATTATACATGTTATCTGTTTAAATAAAATTAAATGCTGTTCGTTTGGTAAGTTGGGGACGGCTGGATCGATTGGGCATTTTTTTTTCATAATAGCCCGAACTAGGTTTTTTTGGCATGTAAGTTTGGGAAAGTTTCTCGGGTAAACTCAACTTTTTATTATGGGATTTTTGTATCGGACGGGACGACGTCTGCGACGACGGTTTTTGTTTGTTTGTTTGGCATCTCGCAGGTCAACCTATGAGGTTATCGTCTGCTTAAGCAGACTTGCCTGTGGTTGCCCTAATAAATTAAGGCTTCCAGCCAGGACTTAAACTTAAATACTAACTAATACTAAGCGACAACGCTAAGGGCACCCCCTGGGGGTACGAACCTTGGCTTAGGGCGTCGCTGGAAGAGGGTAGCAAATGACTAGCTGGATCAGGATTGATATTATTTTGGGACGAATTTAAAGCTACAGGCTCAGCGGCGCGGGCTGGCTCGAGCAAGGGTCGGGAGGGGCGTGGATTTGGGCGTCGCGGCGGCGGCGAGGACGGTAGGACGTCGATAGGGTTTTGGGCTTATGTAGCGTGGTGGTGGCCTTACTACTCTCCTGGAGGAGGGTAGTGGCGTCGCCGGGGGCGATTAAGATATGCCTTGGTCGGCGAATACTAATAATCCGCTGAAATCAAGGGGTTTGAATGTTTGGTGCCACAGTCGAAGAAACGCTTAGATAAGCGTTTCATGAACTGGTTTATGGTTGGCATTTTTAGGTCGACGTGAAGATCTATGTTTCGGACATAGTAAGGGGCACCCGTAACCCTTCTGAGGAAACGGTTCTGGAGGGTCTGCATCTTATGGAGATGTCGTGGGTGAGCGTGCGCAAATACAACGCAGGCATAGGTCATGATGGGACGGATAACTGCGGTATAAATGCGCAGTTTACATTTTAACGACAGTTTGCTTCGGGCTGTCAGTATAAACTGGAGTCTACTAAGAGCGAAGGAGGCGCGCGCGCGAACCGCCTTGATATGTTCCTTAAAGGTAAGGTTCTGATCTAGGATCACGCCTAGGTACTTGGCTTGCTTTTCCCAAGGGATCGGCTTGCCGTACATAGTGATCGGGCTGGGAAGGGGGAGGGGCAATCGACGACGTCTCGAGAAGAGAACCGCCTGACTCTTATCGGGGTTGACCTCGATTCTCCATTTCCGGAACCAAGCGCCTAAAACGTTTGCGGAGGTTTGGAGAGTACGAGCTATAGCGTTGGGACAGTGACCGGTATAGTAAACGGCAGTGTCGTCGGCGAAGAGAGCCAACTGAGCCTTTTTACTTTTTGGGATATCGCTGGTGAACAGTGTGAAGACGAGAGGAGATAGTACGGAACCCTGAGGGACACCGGCGCGATCAGGATGAGGGGACGAGAGTGCTCCCTCGATGCGATAGCGAAAGGTGCGATTCGACAAAAAGTCTCGTAAGATGAGGACGAGACGATCTGGCACTCCTAGTTGGTAAAGCTTGTATATCAAGCCGTTGTGCCAGACTTTGTCGAAGGCTTTCGCTATGTCGAAGAATAGCACACCCGTCGTCGCGTTACGCTGCAGACCAGCGCATAAGTGTTCTACGATACGGTGGACCTGTTGGGTGCCCGAGTGTTGGCTTCGGAAACCAAACTGCTCGTTGGGTATGAGGCTCTTTGCTTCGGCGTAGTCTTTGAGACGCTTATAAATAAGCCTCTCGTAGATTTTGCCGAAAACATTGAGTAAGCTAATAGGGCGGTAGCTGGAGGGCTCAGACTTTGGCTTGCCTGGCTTTGGGATACCGATGACGGTGGCTTCTTTCCATGCTTGTCGGAAGATGTTGTTGCTCAAGGCGCCATTGAAGATGGCGGTCATAAGCATTATTAGCGGGGCAGGAAGGAGTTTGTATACCTTATTGGTAATACCATCCGAACCGGGTGCCTTACGAGCGTGGAGCCCTTTAATGATGTCGTGCACTTCGTCTGGAGTGACGGGAGGCAGAGGATCATCAGGATCTTCGACGGGAGGGAGGGAGGCTCTCCGTTCGACTTCAGCGTCGACCTTGTTCAGGTGAGTTTGGTCTACTGGTTGAGAGCTGGGAGAACATTGGGACTCTAGGCTGTCAGCAAGACAATCAGCCTTATCGGGATCTGCGACGACGGTACGCTGGTTTACCATAAATATGAAAATTACGAGAAATTGACAGCTTGACTGAATGTTCTGTAACTCAATATATGGCAATTGTTGGAAGCTATTAATTGTACATACAACTTAAGTAGGTATCGTTTGCATGGAATATTATAAGTAAAAGTTCTATTTTTTCCCATTTCCCAAGTAATGAAAAAAATATTTTGGTAATTATTGACATTCGAGTCAACGTTGCATAGGTTTCCGATGCCGCCAAAGATGCTGGCGTGCGACAATATGCCTGTAGCAACGAGTTAATTATTTTAATTTTAATTATTAGTAGTTAAGCTGTCAATGGTCAGTAATTTATCAAACGTCGTTGGAACAGGTGCTTACAATGATTGTCCTTCTGTAATTGGTGATTTAGTTCAACTTGGCCGTAGGTAGCTACCTATTGAGTGTAATGAGTGGAGTTCCAATTAAAATCAATTTTGTAGGTAGGTTAATTATTTGATTCGGAAAACTATTTCCGTGAATGGTATTTGTAACATGTAACAGAAAATACGTTTTTTACGGTAAATATAGCGCAGATAAAGAACAGAAACACAAACACATAAAATAATGTAGGTTAACGGGAAGTGAATAAACTTAAAGCACAATGTAAATGTAAGTATTTTGCTATTGTTAGTACCTATTGATTAATTGTGAGTAAGAGCAAAAAATAATAACTACAAATTCCGAACTACAAATAACTCAACATTCTCTATATCATTCGAAGTTCGTAGAAATGTTACTATAATAACAAAGTGTTCTAAACCGATCAAGTACGAGCCGAACTCAAAACGCACTTCACCTTGGTTACGTAACACCAATCACTCAGTTATGTTGACGTAAGCATTTTACCCTCAGGCGTACGCGCACCAGTATGGATTCATTAAAGGAAACTGTAGCAGACTTGCATGAATATTATGTAACTTCATAAAAGTATTATTTCAAATTTAATTTTGTATTTCTTGTTTGGTTGTACTTTTACTCGTAAAAGTTTACAAGAAAGTGTAACTAATTGTTATTTTTTCACAGTTAAGGAGACACCACTTTTTCAAGGTTTTCTTTATTAAATAAAAACGAAATCGATATTTAATCATGTCATAATACGAGCATTACATTATTATATTAACCAGAGTATTTCATTATTGTCTCGGTGATATTAAATTGTTATTAGAGAAGCTTTCAAACAAATGCCGGTACAGTTAATGAACGAAATGTTAGCTCGTAATACGATTTTTAGCAGCAGCACAATACGAGCAGCCATTAAAATATTTGAAATAAAGCGGCATGTAATTTGTATTCAAAATTTGAATACAATAATAATGTATGACTGGTAGAACAACGAAGTCCGCACGTTCCGACCATAGATAACATCAGCCACATTTATATTTGCACACAATACAGAGAATGTGCAAATAAAGAGAGTAATGTGTTTTGTCATTTCGTGGGAATTAAGCGAGCTAACTGTGTGAACTATGGCGCTGGCAAAGTACACTAATGTCATGAGCACGAAGCAATGTGGCGAAATATTTTATCTTTTTTATTAATTTTTGTTTCGGCACAGTTATTGTAAAAGATTAATGGTAAAGATAAAAAAATTATGAATTTCTTTTGACAAGGTTGTTCTTATGTTTTTTAGGTCGTTTCAATTAGGCCTTTGCCACAACAAGCAGTGGAGATTTTATTTTTACTTCTTCTGTCAGTTGGCATTTGACTTTTAAATATGACGTATAAAATGGCATTAATGGCATTCAAAAAACAAAACCTCCATGAAACAAACACCCGAAATGAAGAAGTGCCATATTATTGTCGGTTCTGGCATTATTTCTATGTAGGAATAAATTGGTCAAAAACATGAATTAGCTGTTAAACCCAATCACAAACTTGACAACTACCATTATTTCAACTGTTGCATTTATTTCTACGGCCAAATATCTTGCTCAACGACAACCAGCCACTATTTCACTGATTATACAATGAATAGCAGTGTATTATTATTTTTATCGTCACTAATTGCGCACAAGTAACTACATGCGCTTGCTCAACACATTTAATTTACAAGCGCTCTTAATTTCATTACACGATTACGCTAAATTCTAAGTGCGTCTTAGCCTTAAATATATAGTTTTCTCAAATTTAAATGGCAAATAGCTAACTAAAGAGCGGCCAGCGGACTGTAAACACTTATTTAGTATAAATTAAATAGCGATAAATTTGTGAGCAGTGATTTGAAGAGTTAAATAAGTTATTAAGTCAATTAGCTTTTGTTCGAAATGTGGATAATTACCAAAACAATAGTATTAGTAGGTTAGGTTATTTTTAACTGTATACTTAAAAAGTTGCCTTTTTCGAAATTGTAAGCTCAGACTCTATGTTATATCGTGGCAATGCATATAATTACCGGAGTGTTCCCTTCCTATACACTTAACACTGCAACTGTTAAATACAAAACGTTTTGGACCATTTGAAGTGCGAAAATGATAACAACATAGATTTAACGACAATTGACTGGTTGTGGTGCCGGGAGAGATACCTACGATTGACTAATATGTTATCGCCTGGTACCCCTAATAGTGTAAAAGATACATTTTAATGACGAACCATAAAACGAACAGTAGGCAGGCATTTTCCATTAACCAGTAAATTATCTCATCATAATTTCACCATCTTCTCAAAGTTTAAATGATGATCTAATCTTAACGCTGTCCATTGCCCAAGCGTATTCAAAGAGAAACTCTGGGCCAAACAAGAAAAATGTTAAAGTATAGGAACGGTGTTTATAGTAATCTCAGAACAAAGAAAAAAAAAAACACGATCCAAGATTAGCCAATCTCAACGGAGATGAGCCAAGTAGCAGGAGGTATTGTGTGCACAAGTGTATGCGCAAACATAGGTGCACTTTCTGTTTCTTTACTCTTATAGTTCGATAGGACGGCAATCCGACAAGACCGGAGAGAGATCAAGCGCAGGACCAACGGCTTTATGTACTATAATCCGATCCACTGGGGTTTCACACCGTCAACTTTCAAGCTTCGGGCTGCTGCTGAAAAATTCCTGATATTAATACTGTGATTACTTTAACTCACACACTAAACGATTACTCGTTAAAATTTTAGGAAAATCATCTACTTTTACCATATTTGTAAATATGTAAGCACCCACCATGTATCTATCACATAATTAATTCACATGTTATTGCTTTATTTTTAAATCTTTTTGGGTAAGGTTTAGAATCAAGTAGCCTGAATTGGGGGTTGCGGCGTGTGGGGGGAGGGGGAGGAGGCGTAGAGTCGCCCCCCACTTTAACCGTCCGCCGGTGGTGTTTTGAACAATACCAAAGAAAGGACATTGGGTAGGCCGCATAATTACTCAAACCCACACCAAAATTAAGATTAAAACTAACCGAAAAAAAAAAAACACAAAAGTAAAAAACAATGACCAACATAGTCTTAACATTCACAACAATTACAATAAAATAATACTTAATAAAGTGAATATTCATCTCATAATAGATTAAAAAAAGACGGAAATAATATTAATCCGATCATATTAGGACCATGAAATGGTCTTTTTAGGAAAGAACCATACAGATTAGAGTGGAACTGTCCAGTCAGTGCAGTTGCATATGTCATAAATCGTGTAGCTCAGAACTTAAGGAGCTCAACAATTCGACGAACAATACCAAAGAAAGGACATTTGGGAAGGCCGCAAAGTAGGTACTCAAAATGCCAGATTAAAAAAAGACTAAGAAAGACAAAATAAATTTAAAAAAATATAACCCAGTAAGTCCTCACATAATAATTAAAATAAAATTCACTAAGTTAATATTCATGTCATTGTGTATACAACCTGTTTTTTTGATATCCCATAACTCTAGGGTTATATTCTGTAGGTAAAAATAATACTAAAACTCCTAGAATAGGTGGTCCAAAAATGCATAGTTGCGGAGATAATATAATAAATTAGGTATGAAATTGTCACCATTAAGACCAATCTTTACTTTTACGAGGTAGCCAATTTTGTTTCTTTCTATATAATCTACGTTTCATTGATAAATAAGAGTAAGTAATTAATTTTTATTCAAACCAATTGCAATCATTAAAATTTTAAGTTAAGATATGGTGTTTTACTTTATAATAGTGACTTTGTCGAATTATTTTGTAAGAAAATTAAAAAAAAGGATGATCGAAACATAATTCATAAGCCAGTTGATTCTTTGATACTCGTATGGTCTCAATCATACCCTAGAGTTTTGGGATATTAACAAAACAGGTTGTATAATTAATTATCCATGAAATGTCAAAGTGTTTATACAATAAAATAAAAGTTAGCAAACAAAAAACAACATTCAGTATGCAAAAATTGGACCAGGTCAGCCCCAACCCTTTTTGTCCTCAATATAATCTTAAACGGTTTATAAAGCTTTCTGGCACAACTTACGTTTAATGAATGATATGAATTTATTAAGGCTGAGATCTTGAACGTGGCTCGGAAGTTTATTATATGAATACATTGACATCTGAACGAGCCATCATTTTTTTTGAGCCTTGTTATATGTACAACAAATTTGTGTTTGTTCCCAGTATTTAACAAAGTTGTATTTCAAGAATTAGTTAGTGACCTATGGATGTTTTTAGAAAATAATTTTAAATATTTCGACGCAGCTCCGGCAGCTAAAATTGCGTGGGGGTGAGATAAACCCCCATTACCCCCCACAGTGTCAGAATCCTCAAATTCAGGCGATTTGATTTTAAACCCAACCTATATTTTTAACTATTGTGGTATGGTAATTTTATTCTAGGTGCATCGCATCGTCTTCACATAAAATCATAATAATAATGTACAAAAGATATTGTAAAACATTTGAAAAGAGTAAAGAGTGGTGTTTATAGCCCATTCGTCACCATACGAAACTATCTTTTGGACAACTAGAATCATTTTGTGAATCGCCTTATAAGTGCCTATTTGAAATAAATGATTTGACTTTATGTTTGACTTTGACCTAATCTAAAAACTCAATAATGAACAAACAAAAAAATAGGCAACTTTAACTACCAACAAGCGTAGAGCGCAACACGTATTAATATACTTAATAACACCAAATGACCACAACATTGCTAATACAATGGCGATTTCATTTTTGCATAACGGAACAGGATCTATTGAAACAAAGTTGAAATGTGGTCACGATACCACGATATCAAAACGGCTGCACATAAAAATCATACGGATTTGCCTGCGGCGACGCTCGTAAAATAATTATAGCTTCTGACGACAAGACGTGATAAATCGATGATTTTATTCTGATCATATGAAGATTTGTGGTTATGAGTAAATAAATTAGGCCACCCAGCACATTCATTATTGTGGATAAAGGAAATGGTGTCTTAGTCACCATTTAAAAGGCGTTAACAGAATGTTCCCTAAACAGAAAAAGGACAATGTCAGATCCTGCCCCAGCTATTTACAGGAAATGTCAATTAATGAAAATAATTGTAATGATGAAAGGACCTTTTCATAATACACTGTTTTTCAGTAGAACTTGCCGATTACAAATCAATGATAAAAGGAATTCAACCCCTGAATTTCCTATTGCGTTACTCATTGCGCATGATTACCAACAAAAAAAGCTTTAAATACCTGTAAAACAAAAACGACAACAATAATTATGATTATGCGTTACTTATTTGTTGTTGAAATCGCTTTATAACAATTATAAACCGCACCTTACCTATAATCAATGTAATTATTGTTATAAGATTTTTACAGAAACCACAAGTTCTTCCTTTATGCTAGTGGGATCAATATCGGCCTAATCGGGACCGACGGCTTGGCGTGCTTTCCGAGGCAAGGAGAGGTCTCGATATGTAATAAATCGTCACCCAAGCGTAGATCAACCTTCGGTCGACTGTGCGGCTGTTATTCCCCTCTATTAGCCTCGAGCTCCTCCGAGTAGTTATTGTGGTCGAGTTCGTATTCCAGCGAATAAGTAATTTGAACCGAGGACGAATCTCGCATTTACAGGTAACAGCAGCTATATTATGTGCATAAAATTATATAGCAAAACACTAAATTCCATTACCTACCGTTTTCTAGATTTAAAAATAACTTGACGAGATTTTTAATTGAAAAATGCTGAGTGTGTACATGAGTTATTGGATTATAAATTATAAGTTTTGTAAATTGCACGGGCATTATAAAATATTATTATTGTGTGGGGAATCTCTCCCATTATTGACACGATTACTATTGACATTTTTGATCTATAGCATTTTTGCATTGATTTGATTTGAATGATTACTACCATACCTGTCTTTGCCGCCAAGCAGAGCGTTGCCAGTTATAAAGGAATAGGTACCGTACGGGTAAGTGTATACCTACAGGCTCGTGTAGCTTTTCAGCTTTGCCTCTATGATGGCACCTGCGATTGCAGTTCACCGTTGCTAGGCGGCGTCAGGGATTTAAAAAGACCTTCATAATTGTTACAGAATTATAAGTGTTACACTTTTAATTGATAACAAAATCAATTATAAGTAATACTTATAAATGTGTTTTTCAATATGCTTACCCAAAACACTTGCAAAAGTGTAACAGTAATATATATATAACAGATATAACAGTATAGGTAAACGCGGCTTTGGCAAAATAGCCGCAATACTGACTGAGGATTGTTGCGGTACCGTGCAATTATGTCATAAACTGCTTATTTCTGTGACCCATACTAACACTTATTAACATATATAAAAGGTGGTTATCAATTCAAAGTGTATCACTCAAAATTCTGTAACATTGTTGTTTATGGTCCATTTAATTACGGTTACAGTTCGAGTCCCTGGGCGGCGGTAGGTACTTGTTTGCCACCCGTAATCATCAGCTAGCCTTTTCCCAACTATTTTGAGGTCTGCTTTCAGTCTTACCAGATGCAGCTAAATTCCAATATTTACATAGAGTGACCGCGTGTCTGACCCCCACAACCCAGTTACTGGGTAACACATTTGTAAGACTTTTTTGGGCTTCTGAGCATCCGTAACGACTTTACGAAAACGACAACGAGGATTTGTACTACTTACACCACCCAATAGCAATAAAAATTAACGTAATAACATAAGCATAATCAGCCTATTATGTTCCTACTGCTGGGACACAGGCGTCCTCTCAGTGGCAGGGAGTGGGCCGTAATCCACCACGCGGGCCCAATGCGGGTTGCTAGATGTCACTTGTCTTCGAATTTTTGGTTTGGTTTCCTCACGATGTTTTACATCACCATTTTTGAGAGCAATGGTGATGAAATAATTTACACAAAGTAAAGCGCCTTTCTGGGTTCGAATCTACGACCTACAACTCATAAGTCGCGGCCGTTACCACTGGGCCACCACTGCTCCTTCTTCCTCTTTCACAACACCTTAGAAAATAACCAAAACTCTTATACCTCCTTGAGTTCCCGATAGCTGAAGAAAATTTGCTTTTTGGTTACTCTACATAGGACACATGAACCATCAAACCTGCGTTTGCTCAGCGGTTTCCTAAGAGTTCAACATAAAAACGTCACTATGTCAAACACACACAAGCCAATGACACTATACGAGTAATATTAGTGTTATTAGCATGTGCATTATTTTGATTGAGAGCGGCATTGGTTCCCATGATACAAATATTGACTAATTTTGCCTACACCGGTAGACTATGCCTATGACTAGACAGAAATCAGATTAAGGAAGGTCGTAAAAGTTTTGTCGTATTAAAAACAAGTATTGAAAAACTAATTGGGTGCAAATTGTATCCAGTAGATTTGATAGACAGCAACATAAGGAAACAGAGTACACAGACGACCGCACGTCGTAACTGGCAACACTAAGACCTTATGCTGATCTAACGAAGTACGATAATTCAATAATTTGAGAGGCCAGGTTTATACTGGTTTTTTACCACTAACGTGCGGGTTACGATACTTTTTGATTGACAATCCTGTAGGTCTCGTGGTCGCAAGCGCAAGTGTTGAGCGTACCCTACGCTAAACACTCGCGCTTGCGACCACGAGGTTTGGAAAACTGTAATTGGATTTATCCATTATGAATATCTTGGTAACAGCCCGGATTTGAGAAGTTGGCGGAAACCTGATGCAACTTAATTGCTTCGACTAATTTTGTGTGAAAAAATTAAGCCAGATTAATCACCATAATTGCGTAACACATTATCAATCACAATCGGAATAATTATGAAAGATATTGCAAATCTATTACTTCATTCATTGGTTCGAAAAATTTATTGATTTAACAACGTAAATATTCCAATTTATGTTGTTGAACTGTCAAAATGAAAGCGATTTCTGCTGATAGTGTGTTTCACAATTCACCCCCCCGCGCCTAACCGCAGTAGTACTGATTTTAAAATGAAACGATTTTTTTTCTGCAGCGCCTTCTGGAATGCTCAGTTTAACTGGCCTCGCCATGAACCTACCTTTACACAAAGATAATTAAAGTTTGTTTTATACACCCACATTATTTTGATTATTTCCCAGCTGTAATTTTGCTTGACTAACTAATAGCTATTATTAATCTAGAACAATAAGCAGGCAGCAAATTTGCATTGCAATTTGCAAAGCCTAAACTACACTGACCTTTAAAACTTAGTATTACACTTTTAAAATTGCAATTTTCTTAAACTATAGAAGTCAGTTTTGAAAAAAAAAACTATGACAAACATCAACTTTCTTTGAAATTATAGTATATTATACATTAGTAACGTTTTTTACTTAAAAAATATATGCCTCTGAACAAAGGTTGGAGTTTTCTTGAGCTATAAACGCATTTAAAGGCAAAACTAGCAAATAAGAGGGTAGCTTGTTATAAAAGGTTATACAATGCTCAACAAAAAATAAAGAGTTATGTACCTTATGAAGCCGGGAAAAGGAAGCACGTAGTTTGTCCATTCTAGTGTTAACATTGTGAAAATCACTGTTTTTAGTGTATAAGTGTATATTTTGCCTAATAGGTATATGTATAAGACGTTGGCGAAGATGAATTGTCATGCCACCGTGACCACCGTGCCAATATCTTTTTAAAAAAACTCTCAGGTATTTCTGGCACCTAGCTGGTAAATTGCACGAACAGCTCGTTTTTGAAGGACAAATATACTTTGAATATCAGCGGCTTTGCCCCACAGCAGAATACCGTAGGACATATCGCTGTGGAAATAACTAGAATAGACTAACCGAGCTGTATCAGAGTCACGTGTTACGTAATGTCTTACTTTTCTGTTGGCGTAGGCGGCTGAATTGGCCCCACTGAAGTTTGGTTATGCCCAGAAAAACTGCCGAGTCAACAGTTTCAAGCAGCTCTTTATCTAAGACGATGTTGGGTCCTAGATATCTAACATTCAGTAAGACGAATGTTAGTAGGTAGATAGTATCGATCCATCATCCATATGTAGTAAACATGACCCTGGCATTCTCATAAAAAAATTTAAAATGTTATTTCACAAAAAGCATTCACAAGAATTTGGTACACAGATACAGTATTTATTTCATTTTACCTGAGGTACTGAAACTGATACCCAAACTAAGCCAGGGATTTTGGGAGTCAGTAATCAAACGTGGAGCATTTTCGTGACGTAAATTATTATGTAGCATTAAGGATCTCTTGAGCATATCTTTCTCAGGTCAGGGTACCATATTCTATGGCCACTAGCTCTGTGCGACTTTCTGAAGAGATGCCAGCCTATACGTGTAAGGAGAACCCCACATTTTATTTTATTTAATTTTATTTGTGAAAACAAACACTCGTACATTGTTTGGGTTGCGGTGCGGACGTGTTTTAGGTTGTACGAGAAACTTGTATGTAGTTCTAATTTTGGATTAAATTAAATTGTTATCACTCCGAAACTCGGACCCTCCTGGTTCGTCTTGAACCTATGCCCATATAACGCGGCGGCCATATTTGTTTGTGTCGGAAGTCTCGCTCTTGAGTGCTTGCAGAGGAAAGGGGTCGCCGACGCGAACGGTGAGTCAAGATTAGTTAAAATCTCGAAAAGTCGCTGCTTAGCTTGGATTTGAACCACAGTCACCGTGCACTCAAGTCGACCGCGCTATCCGCTAAGCCAAATCGGCTACGCTCTTGTAAGGAGTCTATTACGAGACGCGCATCTGCTACGCGCCAACCCGACTGCTTGCTATATTTTTATAGATCTGCTACGCCGCGCATTAAACTAACTAGCACTTTGCTGTACATATGTACGTACTGCATATTTTTGAATATTATAATAATGCCTAAAGTCAATCGTACGCCGCCGCCATCTACTCCAAGAATAGAAGTTCAGCGAGCGATATCTAATCCTGAAATTGCTGTTACTCCGATGGACGCCGAGTTTGTTAATTCATCCCAACGAACAAAACCGCCTCGTTCCGAGTCAAGCCCCATAAACGAACTTGGAGACTTTAAGGAAGAAATACGAGCAATGCTCACAACGTGGAACGCTGATCAGGAAACCAACTTAAAAAACTTTACGACCAAAATAACAATGGAACTGACAAAATTAAGACTGGAGAATGAAAAGTTACAAAATATTAGGTCAGAAATTGAGGAATCAGCAAGTCTCATGAATGAAAAATATGAGGAAATCAAGGCAAAGATGACAACAAGATGGCTGGAATGCGAAAGGTCAGAACAGCGGAAAAACATCCATAACCTAGAGAAACAAGTACAGGATATGCAGGAAAACCGACGATCTGCCGTAATTGAGCTGCGAAATATTCCTCCCAGGGAACAAGAGAATGGCAAAGATCTGGTCAAAATGGTAATTGATGTCTGTAAACCCTTACAAATAATAGTAGAACCGACACAGATACGTGACATTTACAGAGTGCAGGGTAAACAAGGACCCTCTAAACAAATAGACGCGGAATTCCACTCAGTTACGATGAAAAATAACATCCTTAATGCCACGCGTAACTTTAATAAGGGAAAGCACGCCACGGAGAAACTAAATAGTGGGCACATTGGCTTGACAGGTGAGCGCGTGCCACTTTATATTGCTGATCGTCTTCCAGCGAGGTCTAGGCAACTCTTTTATGAAGCTCGAAAATTTGCCAAATCGCAGGAGTTTCAATACTGCTGGTCAGCTGGCGGAAAAAAAATTCTTCGGAAAAAAGAAGGCGAAAAGCCTATTCGTATTCAGTCTGAAAAAAAAATCTCGATATATTGCATGTACAAGAGTTAACTTTCTTCTGCAATTATGTTCCGTTTTTTTATTTTGGTTTTATTACATTTCTCTTTCTTAAATTTTAAGTTAGTTAATTACAAGCTTTATAATTTTGAGTATGCCCTCTTGCAACGAAACAGAAACACCAAACACAGATCACTTCACAAACAAACAACGCGCCCAGTTACAAATTCTCTTCTACACAAAATATTACTTCAAAAGTGGGAAGGGTATATTATTATTTTTCTCAGATGTAGATGTCACACAGACTCTTTCCAAAATAATGTAAAACTTTCAAATGTAGTGCTTACAGTGTTTTTATCTATTAATAAAAATGAATGATAAACATGAAATTATGAATCATCTGGATTCTTATGGGTCAAATGAATTTTATAAATGCCCGCCAGACAAATATTTAAGATACTGCATTTTAATATACGTAGCGTTAATAAACATTTCAGTAACGTCCTAGTCTTATTATCCATATTGCAAACTGGGTGTGACGTTATAATTTTCTCAGAGTGTCGGTTAAGTAAAACTTTGTCTATTCCGCAACTTCAAGGATATTCGGCTTATTCTACAAAAAAAAGTTTTAACCAGAATGATGGTTTAGTGATCTACTTACGATCAGATTTGCAACATAATGTTATGGAACCACAATTTATGGAAGCAAACTGTCTGGTTTGTAAACTTGATTCCGATACAGTCGTTGTAGCAGTGTACCGACCACCATCCTATAGACATACAGATAACTTCTTGAACAGCCTAAATAACATATTAGCTTCAGTGTCTACGTATAAAAATGTGATTCTGGTGGGAGATATTAACATAAGTATAACCTCAAATAATAATGATCCACATTAAAGTGAATATATGAATTTAACTGCATCACATGGACTGCTTCCGGCGTACACATTTCCCACTAGGGAAAAAACTGTTTGGATCATACTATGATAAAGGCAAAAAGTTCAATAGTCTCATTTATATTGGATACTAATATTACGGACCACGCACCAATATTAGTCTGCATAAAAAACAACCAGACTCCACAAAAACGATCCAAATTAGTCACAAAAATTGATCATTGTAAAGTGGCCACAGAAATATCCAATACCGATTTTAGCTCTGTCATATTGACCAATAATCCGAATGAGGCTACTGATCTTCTTATAAATACACTAACCTCAATTGTACAAAAAAACACAAAAATCAGTCGTGTGCCCTCTAGGAGGCAAATAATTAAACTACTACTCAGATTCATTCGGAACAGGGATAATATGAATAGGAAACATAAAAAAGCACCAGAAAACTACACTTTGAAAATCACATACCTCCGTTATCGTTATTTCTGTAATAAATTATTAAACCGACTTAAAAATAATTATGAGAAAAATGAATTTATTAAAGCAAACATAATCCCAAAGCGACCTGGAAAGTAATAAATGACATTATAAATAAACAAGTTTCTAAATCTCCCCCCACAGACCTCTTGACCCTTTCCGGTCTTGATGAAAAATCCTCGATAAATGACGTCAATAATTTCTTCGCAAGTATAGGAAAAAATCTTGCGGTCAGACACACAATACGAGTACATACTATAAGCATGTTCCGTTTCTCCGGGATGATGCACATCCGAACTCTCTCGCTCTTCTTACCACGGATTTCGATGAAGTTGAGAGGATCATAATGAGTCTCCGTACTGATTCTGCTACAGGATGGGATGGAATTCAAAGCAACATGATAAAAGTGAGCCACCAGCACCTCGTACCCCCTATCACACACATATGTAATCTATGTATCTCAAAGGGAGTATTTCCAAGTGCATCCTATACACAAGAGTGGGGACAGAGGCAGTGTCAAAAACTACAGACCAATATCTGTCCTTCCAACGCTATCAAAGATTTTGGAAAAGGTTCTTAACAGTCGTTTAGTCAACTTTATGGAAGCACATGGCATTTTATCAGCTAATCAATTCGGTTTTCGTAGGAAAAAATCCTGCGAGGATGCTGTTGCTGCCTTTGCTGATAGTGCTGTAAAATTACTTGATATAAGGACTAATTGTCTCGGTGTTTTCTTAGACTCATCTAAGGCATTTGACACTGTCTTTATCCCTATCCTGTTGTCTAAATTAGAGAGAATAGGAGTGAGGGGTCCAGCACTAGCGATATTTATTAGCTACCGCTCTGAAAGGACACAATGTATCAAAATTGGCTCATACGTCAGTGATGAACACTTACTGTCTTTTGGAGTTCTCCAAGTCTTAATTTTGGGACCTACCCTCTTCTTGATATATGTGAACAGCCTCTGTAACTTAACTATCCCATACTGTAGCAGATACACTTATGCGGACGATACAGCTTTACTCGTGCATGGTATGGGCTGGAGAGAAGTACTGGAGCGAGCGGAGTTTGCGCTGGGTATAGTGATGTCTTGGTTAGGAGATAATATTCTGACACTAAAAATCGAAAAAACAAAATACATCCCGTTTTCAATTAGATCATGTACGCGGCCGGATGACTCGTAATGAACAGTCATATCAATGCCTCTGCCCTCCCCTAGTCAGAACAACACAAGCCAGGTACCTCAGTATCATGATAGACAACCTGATGTCCTGGAAGGTGCAAATTGACGGAATGTCTGGCAGAGTTAGGAAACTCATAGCGATTTTCAAGAGTCTGCGCCATAGTGCAGACTTAGTTACACTTCGAATGGTCTATTTTTCACTTTGCCAGTCAGTGCACTCATTTGGAATAACGACTTGGGGAGGTGCTCCAAAAACTTGTACGCTTATAATGGAGAGAGCGCAACGAGCTGTTCTTAAAGTCATGACTTTTAAACATTCCAGGTATAGCACTGCACAATTGTATCAGGACTGCAAAGTTATGACCGTTAGACAGCTCTTATTTTTTTTGGCATCCAATACCAGGGTAACTTCTTGACGGTCTGTTCAGTTATTATAAGCTTTCACTATGTCCGCTGAATTGAAATCTCTTATTCAGCAACTTGTAACGATAAAGGCTGGAATAACTATGTTTTCTAAATACTTAAAACTGTAAAACTAATAGAAGCTGAAAGCATTCCTTAAAAAAAACCTTGTTGAAACCGAGATAAAACTATCAAGATTCGAAGAGTTGTTGAAACAGTTTCAGACAAAACTTGAAAATTTGGATACTGATCAGTTGGAAGAAAATGACATGGTTGAAGGTGACTTTTGCTCGAACATTGCTAAAGCTCAATTATTTGTTGATAGTCTTGCTACTAGTGATATAATACCAGAAATACGCAATATTTTGGATTCGATAGTCGAGTTGGCATGGCTGCAGCGACTCCATAACAGACCAGGTCTCGATGGAGTCAAAAGCCTTTACATAGTCCACAAACGCAAGACACAGGGGCCGATTATACTTTTCGGACTTCTATATAATCTGCCGCACCGCGTGTATAGTCTATAGTGCTGTATCCTCGTCGAAAGCCGGCCTGCTCTGGTGGCTGAAACTCGTCGAGTCATCACGACAAAACCACTTATATACGTGGCTCATGAGTGAAAAAGGTTTGTAATTCTTTAAACTTATCACACTTTTTAACGAAGTAACGGCCGCGCTCTTTCGCCACTTTTCTGAAGTTCTCTCAGAGAACAGGACAGAGTTAAAGAGCTCCCGAAGCTCTTTCAGTACAGGACTTCCTCCCGCTTTCAGCTAATCCCGTCCTCACCAAAGGTTTTTCAGTTTTAAAGCTGTTTAAGAGTCGCCTAGATTTTGTCTTGTCGGACTTCTGGTAGGTCTTCCATGAAATGGCTGGTTAAGGTGGCCCAGAGCCACCTAATTTTCTGTATCAGATCGAAATGCATGCCGTGCATACAAATGGCCGTAGAAGTTTTCGACTTCCAAAAAGATCTCCGGTTCCGAAACGCCGATATCTCCACTTTATTTAGTCAACTGTGCGAGCGGTTGGTTTCTCCTAAACACTGGTTATTTTGTAACATATCCAGGAGAACAGTACTGCACCCACTAACTAGATTATGTAAGTTTATGCTTGTGCTTTATATTATATTACCTTACCATTGCCATGTAATCTAGTCCTAGTTGAACAATAAATCTTTGCTGTTAAAAAATTAATAAAAAAATTGGACGAACACTTTCGACCCCGACGATTTTGCTCAATCGCTTGCTCTATAGATCGTGTACTGGAGCGTCGGAGGTCGCGGCGTACCAATGTCGTATATTTTTGTTGAGTGCCCGTTGTTCTGACGAAGTGTTTTAAGGGTTTTCACGTCGTTCCGTCATAGGCTCCATAGTCTCCTCCGAAAGTTTGGACTTCTTACGCGTACGCCGCATTTTGCAAAATCGCGTACCTTCCTCCCTGATAATTTTCACCATTTTTTCGAGCGCCTGGTCGACGTCGTCTGTATCAAAACTTTTTTTTTAAAAGCTGTAACATGTTGAAACGTAGTGGATTGTACATTTACATATAGCATACTGTGTATCCAGACATAATATACAATGTACGATTGTTTGTTTTCCCAAATGGTTCTCCTTACACGTATGGGCTGGCATCTCTTCAGAAGGTACCCTGACCTGAGAAAGATATGCTCAAGAGATCCTTTATGTTATATAATAATTCACGTCACGAAAATGCTCTACGTTTGATTACTGACTCCCAAAATCCCTGGCTTAGTTTGGGTATCAGTTTCAGTACCTCAGGTAAAATTAAATAAATACTGTATCTATGTACCTTTTTTATGTGAATGCCAGGGTCATGTTTACTAAATATGGGTGATGGATCGATACTATCTACCTACTAACATTCGTCTTACTGAATGTTAGATATCTAGGACCCAACATCGTCTTAGATAAAGAGGTGCTTGAAACTGTAGACTCGGCAGTTTTTCTGGGCATAACCAAACTTCAGTGGGGCCAATTCAGCCGCCTACGCCAACAGAAAAGTAAGACATTAGGCTGACTTTGATGCAGCTCGGTTAGTCTATTTTAGTTATTTCAACAGCGATATGTCCTACGGTATTCTGGTGTGGGGCAAAGCCGCTGATATTCAAAGTATATTTGTCAGTGTTTTTTGATAGACGTGTACAGAGCCTTCACCGTATTGGACTCTTTCTGTGAAACAGGCTTGAATGTATCGCTCACCACACGCCTGTACACGCTTTGCCTTCGCCCCGAAGTAAATAGTGAGAATCGAATCTAATCGGTCGAATTCTTCTTCACTCCACATGAAGGAATTAACGAAATTGCTGTCAACTTACTTTTTATAGTTCTACTTTAAAATCCAACTACCTGTTTAAACACATGCTTTAGGCTGACTGTCCACTGGAGCGGAGAGGAGAGGAGCGGAGCGGAGCAGTGCCATATTGGCACTGCTCCGCTCCGCTTGCATACTCGTATATGCCGAATTGCATAATATCTCCGGTCCGGTTCAGTGGACCCCTATTTGCTAACTAGTTCATACAAAAAGTAGCGGTAAAAAAAAACGGGCCCAGTGCATCCTTGAGGGCCGGGGCTGGATCTCGGGATTTTCGACGAATGCGTATGTGACCCGGCTGGGCTAATGTTCAATAAGTCACCCGTTGAAATTACTCGTCGCATGAACTCTTCCTAGCTCTGAACAGTCCTCAACTCCACTCCGCATTACTCCCTTGCTTCGCTTCGCTGCCTCGCTACGCGTCAATGGATAGGCAGCTTTATAGTGCTGTTTCATTTAATTAACTATCCTTTATTATTTCACTTCAGGTTATAAAGCCTCTGTTTACTGTTGAGATTTTTCCACCAAACATCATCCATCGATTCGTGGAGAACAAAAGAGCAAACAGAGACACTTTAATAGCATGCGAATTCTATGACAGTTCAGCTTTAACAGTTCACCACTAAATCTATAGGTAATTCTATTTATTCATCGTGCCTTTATACTGTACATTAATTCGCCCAATCACCATTCAGATCTGCAAATTATATTGGCCGCGACAAATCTGCCACACGACATTGGTTGACAAGCTTACTATGATATAACTCCTTGCAACAATTAAATCATGTTTTATAATAAAACTGTTTAGGTACTTACAAATATGCTTAAATATCCGGTTGGCCTCCATATGGCCTTGTCAACACACTTTCTACAATAACAGACCGCAGCAAAGTAATTAGAAATAACGCGACACATAATTTAGATATTTTTGTTACCATTGGTTCGGCTTTCAATCAAAATCAACTTCTTTGAAGCATGAAATGGTCGATCAATTATTGAGAATCGTCAGAATGTTGAATTAAGCTGCCTGTTCCGAAGCTATCCTCTTTAAGCTAATAGATTCATAAAGAGCAAAACGGGAAAAAACATCGTAATTATGTATTTTGAGATCCGAACTGCTTTGAATCGGCGACAGTTCACTGTGTAGGAAGACTTTAGTGAAGATGAGTTAGGAGTCGCTGTACTTTTTATAATTAATTTACGTAAATACCATCACTTTAAACGCGAACTTCACCAATTAAACTGAACGCGATCAGCACATTAACTACGTTTAAGAGCTGTCAGTGTCATAATTTTCTATGGATTATTGACACTGACAGCTTTTGAACGCGGTTTGGACGTGCTGATCGCGTTCAGTTTCATTGGCGGAATTGGCACTAAGTGCCGAACTGACAGATACCCTAGACGTTAATGAAGCATTTATTTAGCTACTACTCAAGAATAATTAGTATATCTTGTCTAGTGGAATGAGTAAAACAAATTTTGCCCAACTCGATAGTAATTTTGACATTTGCTTGTTTGTAATTACGTTACAAGATGCCTGTGCCCACCGTATACACCAGTAATTCTAAGTTACGGAACTTTTGTCGACTCCAGAGATTATTTCTATTATTCTATGAAAAACAAAAACTATGAAGAAAAGTCATGCTACGCTATTCAATGAATATGAATCAGCATAGCATGACTTTACTAAAGTTTTAGTTTTGTCCATACTTTATTATTATAAAGAGGTAAAATGTGTTTGTTTGTAAGTTTGTATGTAGGGGTGATCTCTGGAACTCCCAGTCGGATTTGAAGAACTCCTTTTGCTTTTGATAGCCCAATTCTAGAGGAATGCTATAGGCTAGGTAACATCACGCTATGGCCCTGAGGAGCCGATCAGAAGGAAAAAAAGTCACAAAGTACGCTAAGCGCAAGCGAAGTGATAGCGCAGGCAGGTGATATGATGCGACGGGGTGGGTCGGGGGAAAAAGAAATTTCACGCCGACAAAGTCGCGAACAGAAGCTAGTACCTAATATAGAAGCTTTGCACCAAAAACAATGAAATCACGTTCTTTAATAATAAAGTAATGGTATCGAATAAAACGAATTACACTTTTAAATTTTATTGAGTACTAGCTGCTCCCCGCGGTTTCACCCGCATAAATCTTGATCCCGTAGGAGTATCGGGATAGAAAGTATTATATATGTTAATCCAGGTTATAAACTATCTGTGTGCCAAATTTCATACAAATCCGTTCAGTAGTTTTTGCGTGAAAGAATAACAATCATCCATCCATACTCACAAACTTTCGCTTTTATGCATAATATTAGTAGAATAACTTTCATCTGATGCCATTATCAAAGTTGGTTTGATACAAAAAACAGCAGTTTTTTTTGTATCAATACAACTTTGATAATGATAATTTTGTATGTTTTATTTTATTTCAGCTTATACCTTTCAACATCATGATGATTCGGCTAGGTTAGTTTTACTGGGTTTCTTTCAGATGATAAAAATGCTAACTGAAAACTCCCTTGTACCCGTATCAACTGCAGAATAAAACTGCACAATATTTACAAGTACATACTTAATCCTGTGAGAGGCAGGAAAGAGCCGAAAGTAAATTAATGCTTTTAGGGTTCCGTACCCAAAGGGTGCCAATGTTATCGGAACCTTATTACTAAGGCTCCTATGTTCGTTGTATGACTGTCAGACGGCTGTATCTCAAGAACCGTAATAGGTAGACAGTTGAAGTTTTCGCAAAGTGTGTATTTCTACTGCCGCTATAGCAACAAATAATACGAGTACGCATGCAAAAAAGGTGTTTAAAAAAAATGTAGTGTAAAATATTATACGTAAGCCTTCGTGTGAGAGTCCGGCTCGCAACCGATTTTTTACTCTTACTGCGTTGTTGGCATGACAAATGGCAGCTGCAGTAAACAGTTGGTATTGTTAATAATGTCATCCTTACGCCTACGAAATAGAAGTCAAAATCGTTTGAACGGACTGTAAAACGGTTTATTTAAATGTTTAGTTATATTCTAAATGGTGTAATATGTACTTTAAATTGTTCTAATTGTTACGTCAAAAGCACTACTGAAATTTTTTGTGTCTATCATGTTTCACCTCATTTTACTTATGTTACGTCATTTTTTATACACATACATCTATTGGATTCGTTACGTTTTCTTCAATTATTATGTGTTCACAATGAGTAACAATTTAAAGCAGTGATATTATACATAATGGCCATAAATAATTATGTATTAACTTTACCGAAAGTATTTATTAAGTTAAGAGCTCAGCCACATACAATTATAAATATATCTGGTTGCCACCATTATGAAAAAGTGAGAAAAGTTTTGGCGTAGGTACATACCTTTGCAATGTTTTATTTTCCTTACTGATTTAATTGTTTGCTGTGAGAGCAGTGGTGGCCCAATAATACGAGTTATAGGCAGATCCTTCAAAACACGTTCTTATGGAATACATAATTATAAGTGTTACATTTTGAATTGATTGTTTTTCAATGTGTTAACCAAAAACACCAACAAGTAAGTTAAATGAGTGTCATACCATTTTCATGAAGATTTTGTTACCTACTGAATCATAGAAAGAATTGCTGTGCGAAACAGCGCCGTAGGTGTTATATGGATAATAAGATGTGATTTTGGTGTAACAAAATACCACATTTCCAAACTGTAACGTAACGTTTAGCCGGTAGACCAAACGTGGTCACAAGTTAATGTAGTTTTAGAATACAAAATACAAATAAAATGTAGAAATAGAAATTAAGAATTAGAATCGATTAGATGTCGCGAAACAGCTCGCGTCGGCTGCTCCGCCAGCCCGCGGTCTGTCGCGAGGCAACTCGCGGTCGCGAAGCAGCTCACGTCGGCCGCTCCAACAGCCAGTAGCCCGTCGCGAGGGGGGCTCACGGACGCGAAGCATCTCGCTGTCGCGTAGCAGCTCGCGTCGGCCGCTCCACTAGCCCCCAGCTAGCCCCCAGCCCGTCGCGGAGCAGCTCGCGTCCGCAGCTCCACCAGCCCGCAGCCCGGTAAGTGAGTGGGAGGGACGGAGGTAAAGACGGGAGAGTAGAACACATTCACGCAAACAATAAGTCTAGTAGTGTATTTTTAATTAATTAAAAATATTAAAACTATAATGTACAGAACTCAGAAATAAAGATTGGTGTACATTTAAACAGCTTTTGAAACCCAAAGACAGGTCGAAGAAGAAGAATAAGTACGAAAGGAAAGAAGCCAATGGAGCGAGCCAAAAAAGCAAATCAAAAGAACGAGTCAAAAGAACCGAGTCCAAAGAACCTGGTTAAAACTCACAGCTTTTATAGTCCCTGGCCGATCTTCTAAAAGTGGCTTTTTAGTTTTTCTAATAAAATTATTGAATAAAGTAAGTTAAATAAGTGTCATACCACATTGGTATTTTGTTACACCAAAATCACATCTTTTATTCTATTTATGTATCTATTTACCATTTAAGGAGCTGTTGTGCACAGTAATTCTTTCTATGATTCTGTACCAAAATCTTTATGGAAATACTACGACACTCATTTAAGTCACATTTATTTGTTATACTGCTGAAAAGCAAACCTTTTGTTACCTGTATCTATTTTCACATCCACATATCTAAATCCATGTAATCTCTTGTTATTATTTTCATAAAATACCCGTTTTTTTTTTATACTTTGACATTTTCTTACATTGTTTTCCGTCATATTTTCTTTTTCTATGTTAGAGAGTTAACAGGCCCTCTATTTTATTGTAAAGCTATCGTAAAACTAGTATTAAGCCAAGTTCTCATTGTAAGCCATCTTTATTGTTTCTGGCCGATAACCAAATATGAAGTATTTGGATTTAAAACTAAAAAGTCACTTTTAGAAGTTCGGCCAGGGACTATAGAAGGCCGCCGTAAGTTTTAACCCGGTTCCTTACTTTTTCTCCTTTCGTTTTACTCTGACCACTACTTGCTCCTTAAATATAAACAATTTTATTTCTGAGTTCTGTTGATTATAGTTTCAGTGAATAAAAAAAAAGTGAAACTCTGTGAATTTATTTTATCTTGTGTGCGTGAAGGTGTTCGACTCTCCCGATCACCTCCGACCCTCCCACTTGAGTCTGCGAGAGGAGTCCGACGTCTTGGAGAGATCAAAAACGTGGCGTGAGACTCCGCCTCTGATACACTGGGACGGGAGGTCCTCACGTCCCTCCCCCTTTTAAAACGTTATTTTATTTCGAAAGATTTGAGTACCTCGCGGGTTCCTCCGCGACGATCTATAAACGACGTGAGCTCCTTCGCGACGGACTGCAGGTCTGGTGGAGCGGCTGCCGTGAGCTTCCACTCGACGGACTGTGGGCCTCTGGACCGGCCAACGCAAGCTTTCTCGCGACGGGCAGCGGGCCGGTGGAGCGGCCGACGCGAGCTGCTTCGCGACGTCTAATCGACTTTAATCTCAATTTCTATTTCTACATACTATTTGAATTTAATATTCTTAAATTATATTTAACATGCAACTACGTTTAGCCAGCCAGCTAATTGTTAGGTTAGTTTGCCCTTCTTTCTAGAACCTCACACCCTCTAATATAATACACTCTATCTCGTGCACTCTATATGCGAAAACGTCTTTAAACCCTCCTCAAACATTTATTCTCACCCTCTTGAAAAGTGTTCATCTTAATCCCTCGCGTGATATCTAACTATATCCAGGGCTCGAGTTTTTAGACCCTCTTAGCACCTCTTAGATCCTATTAGTATAACCCGCTATAACCCTCATAAGCACTTAACCTATTAGGCTAACTTTATAATACCATTATAATTTATTTTATTCTTATGATTGTTTATAGGTTCTTTAGCCATACTCTTTCGAGTGGTTGGCAACTCTATAAAAAAAGCCCCTAATGCCATGTAATTCTTCTTAGACATAGTTTTTCTTAAATATTGTTTTCCTTAAAATTGGTTTTTCTTAAAGTCTAGTTTCTCTTAGACTCTTAACACCGAGTTTTTTTTGTTCTAAACTTGGTTTTCTTAACCTCTAAACAGGCTAATAAAGCCTCTCTAATGCCTTGCATAAATTGACAATAATTAAAATGGGTTTTCAAAAAGGTGCGGGTTACGACACCTAATAAAAAAATAAGCCTTCGTAAGTTTCATTAAATATTTCCTCCTGGAGTATGCGTCATTGAATGTGAACCATATCCCCTAGTTCCCCTAGTTTGCTGAACGAATGCTTCTCTCGTTATGGACGGAGCGGGAGGACGTGTCAGACTTTTACTGACTAAAACCCACCGGTGTTCCGTCAGTTGCCTGTGCGAGGGGCCACGGTACCTCTTTCGAACAACCCGCGACCCTGGTAGAACAACCCGCGACCCTACCGAATATGGCCGAACGTTACAAATGAGGTGTTTTTTATTCCATACAACTGTGGCCAAATAATGTACCTTAAGAAAAAAGGCACGAAAATACAGGATAAAAAACGCAGATTCAGAAAAAAAATTGATTGGACTTTTGGAAAAAAAGATTGGATTAGACATTTGTACCACCTGAAATTGTTATTCAAAGATGTTAATTACTTGTAACACTAGTGTTTTAATCTGGCAATCTAGTGTTACACTTCTTCTGAAGTTTCGTTTCGTTACTTCATTTTATAAACATATCAAAATGATATTAACCTAAAAATTTACTGATTATTATGTTTTTTTTGCATTAAAAACAGTTACTTTTGCCTAGAACATTTTTGTGAAATATTTAGCAATTATACTATTGTTTCACATTTCAGATATATTAATGCGTTTGGTTAGCTTACCAAAAGTCTGTGCTCCAAGGCTGATAATTACCTTGTTTTATTTTTTGTTCACCATATCATTCCGTTTCGTTTTTGACAGCTTTCACTGCTATTATGAACGTTTCGTTGAACGCAGTTACGATGTAAGGTAGTGATTTTTTATGTAATTTTATTTCCTAATCTATCGAATAGTGGAGTATTAAATACTGGTAATAACACATTTTATTTTAAAGAATTGCACTAGTAATTTGTACCTCGGTACAAGTTTTGTCCGAAAAAAAACACCTCCTTTTGGTCAAAAGGCCAAATACTGGACAAGACTTTGAAATGGACTTCCAAAAATAAAACCTGCAAAATCTGCACTTTACCAGTACAATAATGAAGTCAAGCTCCGTTTACCTTTCAATAAATATCTAGATACGCAACGCGATAAGAACATAGCTTTAAATGATACTAACTAGTTTGAAACAGGCGCTGTAATATATCACGCTGCGCCGGCGATCAACGGGCTTGTTATAAAATAAACCCGCTCGAGATTTACACGTTATTTATATCAATGAGCCATGAAACCATTTTGAAAGTTGGACATTTCCAAAAATGGTAGTTTTCTCGTAAATATGAAAGGAATTTCCTAAGTTGTAATGTCAATCTTATATCAGTTGCTCAGTTGGAAACTTGGGATGGTCATCTGGCGCACCCCATATAACCATCTCAAGTTCCCAACTCCCAAATGACCTGCCTTTTGTTACTGTTCGCTGAGCATTAGGTAATTAACCTTGCTCACTACAGAATGCGCTATCAGTAGGTAGTAAGTAGTAATCTGTCACACAAGTTATATTCACGCCTTTTTCACACGAAGGTATACCATTCGCTGTAGTCCACCATTCGTTGTAGTCCACCATCAGCCACGTTCCACTAATGTTTTGTCAAGCATCATTGGCTTGGTTGATAGAAATCTCACGGCGTATTTTTCCATAAAGAGCCCGGCCCTTTAACCTTGTCAACTAAGTACAAGGCCCAAAAGTAAAAAGTCGTTTCTTCATAAAAAGTTTTTGTCTGAAATGGTCCACTTTTTAAAACCGGCATTGTTTGTTAAGACTTATTATGTACGCAGAATTAAGTAAACTTAAAAAAAAGACAAAATTTATAAAGCACAGTGATAATACAGTGTCAATTAACGTTACACATCTGAATTAGCTTATATCATATCGAAATCAAAATACTGCTACAACAATACTAAACAATATGTAATAAGTCTGACTAATTTGTTATCGTATTCAGCTCTTCGTGCATGATGACACTTCGCAGATATTCAGTATCGTTCCTACTACAAATAACGTTCAATAAATAATTCCAGACGATACATCTACAATGCACGCTAGCATTCTACTCGTATGAATGTGTCGAACACGACCATGTGTTGTTAATTTCCTCAACAAATGTTCCTTAAATGTGTTGTGCATACAACTGCGCACATGCGTGTAAGTATGTATGTTAAACACCTGTTGGACAACAATATTGATCGCTACATGAAACAAATTACCGGTTTTTTGTCAACAGTTCCAACACTTATGCTAATGTCTTCGGGTGGTCATACTTCATATTTAATATTTAATTCCAGAAGCTCGTGCGTGGTTAATGACTGACCTGTCCGATTTATTGGAATATTGCCATCAATAAATTCTTTTTGATCAGTGGTGTCGGTATGTCCCCATAATTATTATTGAAAAAAAAAGGAATAAAGAGGTGGAAACGTCGCAGTTTACAGCAAAACTCGTCCATTATTTGGAGTGCCCCGGACGTTCTCTTATGGATAAAGGAGTTAAACAGAAACAAAAACCCAACATACGATAGGAGACATTTTACGGACTAATACTGCAGATTCGGTAACAAACTGTCAGCGAAAATGTTCCTCTAGAAAACAATAATACATTAGCAGGCACGCACAGATATTACATGTATGATTAGTAACTCCACGTCGCTAGCAAATTGGCGAATTCAGGCACTATTACCGATCAGAAGAAATTTATCACTACGGCTATGGTTATTTAAATCACATACATTACCTTCTAGCCACACCGTATTGGGTAACAACTGTTGTGTGTTTAATTTTCTTTATTGGATGGCGGCCTACTTTGCTTACATGTAAGGTACCTGCTTTTTAGTCGTTTTCAGCTGTTTCGTATCTATGTATCCTTGAGTGTGGGTCTCAAAATAAAGAAATCGATTATAAAATCAAAATCAATGGGCACTTATGAAACGTCAGAAGCTAAATGCACGGTTCTAGTTGGTCGTTCTTTAAGGAAAAGAGCCGATAAGAAACTCCTACGGTTACTCTTTTTATAAATAGTTGGGTTTTACAATGTTTTCAAATTGCAATGTTAACAGGTATGGGAGATCAGTGTAGGCCTTTCAACAAGTGCCAGGTACATAACACATTAAGGAAATTGTCTACAAATCCTACAATGTTCTCAGATTCACATTTTTATTATGTTATTTATTAAATAAAAATAAATCTTAAGTGTGAAAAAAAAATCGTTTATTTGAAATTTATATTTATAAATCACCACGGTGAAAAGAAAGAAAGAAAAACTATTTATTAGGACTCGCACTGGAATACACATTATGCAGTACGTTGTGTGATACGCAGTATCACAAACCGAACTACACACACTCATAAAAACTTATAAATTAACACAAAATAAAACAAAATTGTTACTAAAAAACAAAGTCCTGTCAAAAACAATTAAGCATTTAACTAGTGCAGCTGCACATTCCATTAATTTATTTCTCGTCAAGGAATCCACACCTTCCACGCCTTCAGAGTGACCGGAAACCGCTCAATATAATATTCATTGCTTTATTTAATGATTACTTAGTTGAACACTCAATAGACAAGTTTTACATAAGAAACATTAAAATAATAATTAAAATACTTTACTGAATTAAATGAAAATAAAATGTTTAGTTCATAAATCAACGACTAGCTAGATTATACAATTAATCATAAAGTTTATAGAGATAACTATTATTTGATTAGGTTGAATAAATTATAATGTTAATTTAATCAATTTAACGTTTATGGTGACCTTTTTGTTATCTTTATTAAATTTTATAAAAAAGCTGAAGAGAACGCGCTAAACTCTCGAAAGACCAGTCGGATTTGAATAATAATTTTTGCGTTTGATAGCCCAACTCTTATGCAATAAAACATTACGAACGGGGAACAAAAAATTTCACGCGAATGAAGTCGCGGTCAGAAGCTATTTATTCGCCATTTGAATAGAAATTAAAGACATAACTACTGCAAGGAAAACTTTGTTATTTACGGGTGTGTGAAGGTACACAATTTTCTTTAACTATTTGGAAAGTTAAGGAAAGAAGCTTCTTTCCTTACGTTTTCAAATAATCTTGTCTTGTGAAAACCTGTTTCATGAATAACTGTAGACACATACAGAGTTTTTTTTTTTCAAAATCTTTGAATGCCGATCTAAGCTTCTCAAAAAGGTATGGATAGTCTCCCAAGACCCTTTTCCCGTAGCGTCAACGATTAAAGTGCCATTACTGCCCCGGCTCTAAAATTCATCCATTCAGACGTATTACAGATAAAGTAGGAACAATCAAATACAAAATTGGATCTTTTCAGCTGGACTCTTCGCTTCATTCCTACAACGTATTGTCATACGTGTGTACGTGCGTGAGTAGTGGTGGTTATGCATTATGACAAATTCCGGCTGTAATTCAGCTCAAAATACTGGTTATAGCTCCACCCCCTACCGTACACTATTCTCAGTTCACCATTACCTAACTGGCATAATTAGATAATTAGCCACACCCGATAAAAAAACAGAATGGCGATAAAGTCTTTACGTCGAGCATCACATAACATCTCATCGTACCGAGTCGATGGACCATTTAATAATCGATTACGTTTGCTTCCAGCTATGTATCGAGTTATCAAGTTGGTAAGTCAGTAATCAAGCATATTATATGCATCGTTATGTTATGAAACGATTGGTAGAGTATCATTGACTAGATTAGAATTTATTAGGAATTTACTAGATTAGATTAGAATAGTATCGATGTAGGTAGGCTTATTTCGCTGATACAATCCTAGGCAAATGCTAATTAAAAAACCCTAGAGTGGGTTTAAATTCATTTTCTGGGTTTACACAAAAGACAAATAATTCCTATGAAAACATTATATTTATAAATAAATTGTTAAAGAACACTTTAGCTTATAATATGTTTTGGTAAAAGTAACTTTGTTATAAACTTGTATTACTTATTCAAAATAACATTAATAAAAATAGTAACATTAATAAAATAACAAATTTTCTACATCTGCAGGATATGTTTTAGCATAACAATCTTTACAAAATTACATGCGTGTTGCTCAGTAATTTTGAGCTATTTTTCTTTTTGAAAGAGATGAAAAATATTTGCAGAAATAAAATGAAATTACCCTTTCCATTAATTTATGTTGACGCCAAAACATTTTTATCCGGAAATGGAGTACACTTTCTAACTATACATTATAATTTACAACCTCTCTTTATTTTAAAATCAAACAAAATACGTAGTTATGTAAAAATCCAATTTAAAACTAAAGAATTTGCACATACGTGAGTAGGCCACGCGGTACCTTTTTCTTTTTTTTTGGGTGGGAAATCATCAAATGACTTCTCCCGCTGTGGGTGGAACGAGAGGGCGTGTCAGACTTTGACTGACGGCACAGGCAATTGAAGGAAAACAAACCCGTGTTCCTTCAATTGCCTGTGCCAGAGCCACGGTTACTCTTTCGAATAACCCTCGACCCTGAGGCGTCGGCCCTATTGGACCCCGTCATTTAGTGCTGACATCTCTTTGAGGCGCGCGTGGATCACGACGCGCCGTCACCCCGGGCCTGGTCCCTACCGGACGGCGAGCTACGCATTGCTCGCCGTCCACAAGCCTGCGCCTACGGTGGCCGGGAATCTGCAGGCGACTCCCGACGCCCAGGGCGTCTCCTGCGGCAACTAGGGGCGTGAGGGCGCAAGGCTCTCTCCCTCACGCGCTCCGCCTCCTCCTTCACAAGCATTACTGCTTCGCAGAAGGAGGTGACATCTTTCCATTCCCTCTCGCTCCGTACCATGGCCTGGACCAGGGCCAGACGCGAGAGATCGCCGCCGCCGATCGCCTCCGCGAGGATACCGCGGGTCCGCCCAAGCTGGGCAGACCTCCACCGTATGCTCCACTTTGTCCTCCGGGTGATCTACACAATGGTGGCACCCGGGCGTTTCCTCCCGCTTTATTTGAAACAGGAACCTCCCGAAACAACTGTGTCCGGTGAGGACCTGTGTCAGGCGGAAGGTGAGGACGCCGTGGCGCCTCTCCAACCACTCCTCAAAGAGGGGACTTACCGCCGCTATTGTGGCGAGGCCACGCGACACGTGATGGTGAAAACTTTCACCCCCCTTGCCGTGTGTTAGTTTACCCATCATACACTGATCGAGTTCAACCTCTCGACACGGGTCGACGACGAAAATGGAACTCGCAGCTACTAAAAAGCCTAAACTTAACGCGCAAATATTTAACAAAACATTGTAATTTCTTGTCTAGAGCGGCAAAATGCACAAAGCGCGCCCACGCTTGGGATAACCGCGTTTAACTTTGTTCTTGTCAATTTCATGTCAGTGTCAAGTAGAAATTTATTGTTTAAGTCAGTATATCAAGATAGGTCGAAAGATCAATCTCAATTAGGAGAACTGAGAAGTGGTTGATTAAAACAGACCCTTTGACCGTATAAACACGCCATTAAGGGCTCATTTGTTGGCAGCGAATGAATACTTGTACTAGTGCTCACCTAGGTGCTGAAAGAACAGATTTCTACCTTCAATATTTACACCAATTTCCGCCGCTAAGCAGGGTTGCTCTGTTCCATTCCAAAGCTAGTGTCAAAACAGGCACATGAGACATTTCAGCTTGTCTATGTCTTTGTCTCTAGGATGGCAACGCATATGTGATGCCTTTAACATTACATAGGTCCATAGGCAGCTGTGACCACTCCTAATTAAATTCTAAACCGTGATAAATAGAGGTTTGTTTCGCTTCCGAAAGGCTAAAACAATGTGGTCGTAAAAGTAAAACAGTTTGCTTTTATTACGATTATTTAATAAGCATTACATCATTACGATAAAATAGTATCCACCTGCAGTATCTAGTAGGTAATCGAACACTCGAATACGACTGCACGACCGAATAATTGACACTTGAACTTTTGATTTGACCGCAGAGACTGTAACACTTGAGTTGCTATCTACTTTGTGAATGCGATATTATGTCGGTGTTACGAGTACGTATATTATGCAGAATAGGGTTTCATGATTTTACAATTTACTGAGTAACATATATTTCCTTTTTTTTATTAAGAGGATATAGGTTTTTGTTCTGAAATTGTCCGGTGCCGAACTAAATCCGCCACTAACGTTTGGCACCTTAGAATACACAGACAACAAATTACAAAATGATGAAGAAAGAATAGAAATGAAACACAATAGCTGCGCATTTAATCCGCCACCCGGGATTGGATGCACTTAAGCAAGTACGGAATTAGGAAATTCGCTACGGAACCCAATCCTTCACCTATATTCATAGAAATCTGATTTCAACGGCCGGCGTGACTAAAGATAGACTGTTTCATTGTTTAGTATTATAAAACGTAAACGCGCTTGCGCTCTATATCAGAGAGTTTCGTCAAATTATGATTTCGCGCTGTCGCACATTTTCGTGTCGCCAACGCAGGCGTACAAGGCCGATATAATAAAAGACGGAATCGGCCAAAAAACTGTAGCAATTGTTACGTAAACTAGTGAGAAAGTTGGGTGTGAGGTTGGGAAGTGAACAATCCACACACTCGGCCGCCCCATTAGCTGCCGGAGTGGAATGGCCGCATGAAACAATACACCGGACAACCGGTCATTTTAAATACATAATGTTCACAACTGTATGCGGAACTAATATGTTAATGAGCGTACCAGTTAGTGCTGAATTTGAGTCACGTCTAAAGTATTTACAGAATGAGATTACGTCAGGCTGTCAATCGACAACTGGTTTGATGTATTTACGTGGTTGCACGAAATTGGTTTCAGTAACAATTTCTGATGGGTAGGTATGGGCTTTAGTTATATATTTGAAGCAATGAATCCTATAAATCTTTACGTAGCGCATTCAAAATTGGTTTTCACTGTGTTACCAATACGAATAAAAATACCGTGATACATAGGTATGTAAAAGCTGGGCTGGTGTGAGGTCATGAATAGGTTATTCATGACCTCAAAACAGCCCAGCTTTTACAATAAATAACGTACTCTCAATCTGTCGGATCTTACCGAAAAAGCACGATAAAATCATAAAAGGTTTAAATACGTCACACAATCTAGGGCAGTCATAAAAGTAAAGTTTTGCAACCAAAAGACTGGTCTAGACACGGCTTATGTTATTTCCAAGTAATAAAAATAAACTTTATTACCCGAATGTTTGATTAGCTCCCCTTTCAGTTTTGACATTTGTATTACACAAATAGATATGTATATCAATGTTAACCTACATGTTTCACAAACGCATTATTGCTTAAAGTTATATGTTTTAGCTGCATACTTCACTTCAAACGGTACCGCTGAAAGTCTTAGGGCAGGGACACACTTATCACAAAAAGCGTCAATCCGCGTTTGGTTATGATGCTTTGATTACACTTATAAGCGTATCTCAGGTTAACGGTAAGTGCAGCCTACATCATTATTATGTACATGACTGCCAAGATAAAAGATGAAAGTTTCATACTGTTTGAGAAAATACCGAAGTTGAAAACACACATTGAGGACCGATAGTCACATACTCTTACAAAATGATTACAAAACCCCCTAAATAGAAATTTGAAGCATAATCAGCCTACAATGTTCCCACTGCTGGGACACACGCCTCCTCCTTGTGAGAGGGAGTGGGCCACCATGCCCAGTGCAAGTTGCTAGATATCTGAAGGTTGGTTCTTTTTTTCTTTTCAGCAACGTATCATTTAGGAACGCTTTATTTGCTAAATGACGATAGCTATTAAAATGTTTGCTACAAGATTGGTGGGTTAAATAAACTGGGAACTAGATTAGTTTGCAACCAGCAGCTAAGCAAAACACTTCGGTTAACCTTAACCTTTTAGAGATATGAGGAACAGGGTGTAAAATTCACTCATACTCTTTAGAAAAGGGAGGATCCTCCGACCAGATGGATGTCGTATCTGGTAGGCAACTGCCCGATGATTGCTATCGGGAAGTTGTATGTATGCTATCTGCGCGGTAAACTCTGCTTGCGCGATGCAGGATTGATGCGTTTGTTCGCATGTGGCGGTGTAGATGCCGCCACATCACTCCCCTCCGAAGACCGGAGGTCGATAGTGGACTAAGTCTTGTATCTTGCGATGCTTGCCAATGCCAGTTGGGTTCCAGTGGGTTAGAACCGGGTGTCGCATAGTTCGCGGTGAGTCGGAACTGTCTGCGAAGATGCCCCAGTGAGTCGGGGTGGCTGACTGCTGATGTCGACCAGGAGAGGGATTAAGCGCTCTGCTTGTGGACCGGCCGAATGTGCAATGTGCTGTGCCAAGGTTGCTGATGAGGCTGAAGGTGATGACCAGGTATGCGCTTGCGCTGCATGCTGATGGTCAGGACAACTGTTCAAGCCGTGGTTGCTGGCTGGCTGTGTGACTTGCGGGAGTGATGATGATGACGTCACGCTGAAGTGGTTGCACGAAGGCTGCGCTGACGTTCATAATCGGGGTCACCAGTTTAGAGATATGAGGAACAGGGTGTAAAGTTCACTCATTCTCTTGGAAAAGGGAGGATCCTCCGACCAGATGGATGTCGTATCTGGTGGGCAACTGCCCGATGATTGTTATCGGGAAGTTTTTTAGGGATGCTCAATTTTTACAGACGTTTTTTGAAGAATGCCGCTGAATTACAAGCGCCACTCAACGATTTATTGGCAGGCACAAACATGAAAGGATCAAAACCAGTTAATTGGACTTCCCAGTTGTTAGAGGTTTTTGAGCGTTGCAAGCGTAGCCTTTCAGATGCAGTACTTTTGGTTCACCCAGTTGCCGAGGCGCAGCTGGCACTCGTAGTAGATGCATCGAATGTTTCCCTGGGAGCCGTATTACAGCAGAGAGTGGATCACGTCGGGGTCACCAGTTTAGAGATATGAGGAACAGGGTGTAAAATTCACTCATACTCTTTAGAAAAGGGAGGATCCTCCGACCAGATGGATGTCGTATCTGGTAGGCAACTGCCCGATGATTGTTATCGGGAAGTTGTATGTATGCTATCTGCGCGGTAAACTCTGCTTGCGCGATGCAGGATTGATGCGTTTGTTCGCATGAGGCGGTGTAGATGCCGCCACAACCTTTTCATAAATCTGCCATTGCTTTGTAACTTTTACGGTCTAGACATAATTTTTCATGAGGTTAATCTAATTGCAAAATGTTTCTCTGCATTTAACTTAGTAGGTGTTGTTGTCTTCTTCTGTAATATGATTAATATTGTATAAACGGTCCCGCAAACAGGCATAACGCTACTCTAATGGAACAAAATCCATGAAGTTTTCATAGAAATTGTTCGTCTAGAGTTGCGTCGCGCTGTCGCGTCGCGCGTCGCGCGTGTCTACAGGAGCCTTAACTTTGGTCAAATAAAATAATCATTAATAGAAATAACATTTTACAAAGGTAAATTAACAACATTAACTACTTACATTATTGGTTTACTTTTAAAAAACATTAAATGTTGCGACATGTACTGATTCTTGAGAGTTTTAAATAATTAATTCAAAAGTTTGTGTTGAAATTGTTTCGTATGTTCTTACTGTCAGAAAAAAAAACTATTAAAAACAGAAATAATTCTAATGTGTACATGCCTTATATTGTTTAATGCATTATCAAAATATTTAATGGATTTGTTTAATATAAATACTTAAAGTGAAGTTTTTAACGCAGCGTTTGGCCACAGTTTGGCCAGGGGCGTCGACATAAAAAAATTGTTACGTAATACTTACTGTGTCGAAAGCATTAGATCGGATTATCACATAATTCAACCATAAAATTAAAATACTCCGATATATTTTCAGATACAACTTGAGCGGAGTGTGTAAGGATCGTAGCAGGTGGCGTTCTGTAGTTTCTGCTAACCGCCATGAGAAGAATGCGTGAGTTTATGTATGGGTATCGTGTACCTATGATAATTGAACGGCTATGGACAAATCACTATTTTGGGGTTATGATTAAAATCTAATAAGCATGTAAATGACAGTTCTGCATAATCAGTGAGCAAATAAAAGTGGGCTGGGCCAGTTGATTTGATACAGGGTGATATCTTATGGACAGGCACCCACTATTATTATTATTACTAAAACAATCGTAAAACTAGGTACTTTAAATCAACTTGCCAATCATAGCTGTTAAAGAAGTCTAGTAAATACAGGGTCAAATTAAATAAGTTAGCGAAACTTCGTAGACGTAATGGGAGGGGAAGATGTTTTTTTTGTGGGGTCGTCAACCGCAGTTATTCACTTAAAATCTGAGTTGGAAAAAAATCTTTATTTAAGTAAACTTCACAGACGTGATTGGTATCAATATCTGAACAACTCATACTTCATGTAATAACATTACCAGCGGTCGTTGACCCCATTTTTTATCGTGTTTTGGTATCGATACCCATCACGTCTCCGGAGTTTCTCCAGCTAATTTAATTTGACAATTTATAAACATTTCTGTTTCCACCATTCAACAACTTCGGAATTCCAAAAACCCACGAGCAACATAGTAACAAATATTTTTGAGTTCATAAATATTTAAATCATTATTAAATAGGATACAAACGCGGTGACACAATTATTCTGTTCTGTTTCGTGCGGCTTAAGATTTATCTGGGCACTGGTGATTGTAACAAGTATTACCATAAACCTAACCGGCCTTACTTTGTATTTATATACCTATATATGTATAACGTAGGAATATTTTATATGGGTAGTAACTGCAGTCCCTATTTTAACGAATACCAAGTTTTATATAAAGAGCGACTTAGATATTTATTAATATCGTATAGTATGTATTATATTTGCTTTCCTTTTACGTAACGTGTTGTCTTTTTTGTCAAAGCGTTTATTGTACTGGCCCAGATATAATATAATACGAAATAAAAATTGTATCATGAATTGTTTCATAATGGACCACTTCAGTTATGAGTTATCTTATGACTGAAGTTGTCCATTAACTTTTTGTCTCTTGTAGTCTTTTAACATTTTAGAACTTCACTGTCACGTGTGCCTGAGAGACATGTTTAGGAGAGTTGCTGAGAACCGAGCTGAATACCTATTGGGAAAAGTCCTACGTCCAGCGGAGGACTGCTGTAGGCTGATGATGATGTCTGTCTATTTATCATGTTATAAAACCATTTTTACAACTAAACCACAAACTCAAACTCAAAACATTTATTTCAATTAAACATGCACTTTTGAAGTGTCCGTATGGATGAAGGGGCTATGTCTCATATTTAAACGCAGATACTACAATATATATAGTAGTAAGTTAGCCAATTTTGTAGGTCCGATCCTGGCATTTGTAGAAAAACCCATTAAAAGTTTCTAGAAAATATATGTACGTAGCTACTATAGCAGTAGTTCAAATCGGATAACAATAGCATATACATTTTGTAGAAATTTCTACTACATACTGGTGTACTCCAGTATCCTGCACTTTCAATATTTCAAAAGATATCAATAGTTTAAATATTCCTTAACAATTTAGTGTATACATACCTACCAGAAGTATAATACCATGACCACAAATAATTCAAGCTATGATCAAAAACAGAGTTATATTTGCAATTGAATGATTCATCATCAGGAACCAGTACAAAGCAATTTATTACTGTCAAACGATTTCCCATTCTGAAATTGACTAAATTGACACAATGTAACTATATTTTAGTTAGACAGCACTAAGATGACACTGAATTATTAGTTTAGTTAAAATTGCAATTTTGCTATTCTGAATTTGACCTAAAATGTTTATTGTCCAACAAAATCTGATTATTTTTAATCTCGATTAAAAGGTGTACAATAAAATTGTTGTCATGAACTAAAATTACACCAACACCTCGAACTTCAGGTGCAAAAACAGTACTGCATCTTTTTTTTTCTTTTCTTTTATTATATCTCACGGGGTGCTAATAATAACCAGGTTATGAAGCCAAAAGCAAAAAAAAACCACGTGTAGTCGCGATTGTCAAATTCGATTTTAGTTGTCAAAATGAATGTATTTTTTTTTTTTTTTGACAGAACTACTTTGAGATTCTCTTATCCAAAACATTAATTTTGATTTTTAGTGATAGTTTAGTTATTTAAAATCGGTTTACAAGAGAATCGACACCAATTTATTATTAAACAACAATGTACGCAAAATATGGAAAATGTTTAACACCGTTTCCATATTTTGTGTACATTGGTGTTTCTCAAAATGCGGTTTAAGTCTGTATATAAGTTAAAAAAATAAGTTGGACAATATTGATTATCAAATGTAGGTAGCTCAAGTGACTCAGTATCTTCAAGAGTAGGTAAGGACTATAACCATGCAGTCCGGGTTTTTTTTTCATTTTCAATATATTTTTTGTTTGAACAAGGATGAAGGTTTCATTGACAAATTCTAGCTTTCTTGGACTTCGGGAAGTGCCCTAGAGGTTTTGATGAGTGAGTGAGTCAGTCAGTTTAAAAGCAAGAGACGTGAAACTTGGTGTGTTTTACAAGTCTGCTAACTACATTTTATCTTGAGAATTTAACCTCTCTAGCATTATCCAAGCCGAAGCTATGAGGATATGAAAATGCGACGAAACGCTTCGAGAAAAGGTAGGTAGTGCCCCTACTTTTTCCTTTGTGTTCGTCTTGTCGGGGCGGGGGTACCACCGTGTTCCCAGATCCCAAGAACAAACTTGTCATTGTAATTGAAAAACATGTTCTCTCATACATTCCAACTGCAACTATAATTTTGTACGCACAATATTGGAAGATTTACCATGTTATTTTGAGACCACAGGCTTCTTATAGGTTTTCCTGTGATCTGTAAGTAATTTATGTAAGAACTAATTTATGTAATTCTTTAAGTCTAAAGATTTCATTAAAACAAAGAAATACTATTCTATCGCATTGACCTTTAATAACATGACTTTACTAATCTAACAAAAATACAATATTTCGTCAAAGTAATGTACACAAAAACATGGTTAGTACATTATATAAATTAACTTGTCTAAAGTAATTGAGATTTCTGTTTGATGACATAAGCTATTTGTGAATGATTAGCACTAATAGGATATTGTGATTATCTTCATAAAATTAAAGAGGCAAATGAGGTATGTATTTAAATTCAAAAAGTTTTTTATGTTGACCTGAGAATCTGAGGAAAAATAAAACAGCAAAAAGCTTTTTTGCTCTAGCTAGCTCCATTATCTGGTCAGTGGAGTAACAAATTAGTTCCCTTGGTGTTCTCAGTTATAAATTCAAAGTTCAATTTGCACCAATTCCAAGTCCTTTTATATGGTAGAAATACATAGTTATAATAGTAACACACATAAACTGAGCAGAAATACAATAGGCAGAAACTACAGAACGCCACTTGCTACGGATCTGACGATCCGGTCCGATCCGGTATTAATAAATAATTACGTATCTAGATATATTATGCTATTCTGTAGCCCACTATGTCAACAAGCCATTAGCATCCCCTTAGACCAGTGCAATTAGTTGTGTTCTGAGCGATCATAGGACAAAACTACTTATCACAATTTGTTTACAAGTGACTCCTTGGACTTCCCGCAGCGTTTAATTCTGAAGACCTTTGTACTTCCTAGGTCAATATGATATGCCGATTAGTCGCCGCAGGAGACGCCATGGGCGTCGGGAGTCGCCTGCATTTCCCGGCCACCGTAGGCGCGGGCTTGCGGACGGCGAGCAATGGGTAGCTCGCCGTCTGGTAAGGACCAGACCCGGGTCGACGGCGCGTAGTGTTCCACGCGCGCCTCAAAGAGATTTCAGCACTAAATGACGGGGTCCGATAGGGCCGACGCCTCAGGGTCGCGGGAAATTCGAAAGAGAAACCGTGGCCCTGGCACAGGCAACTGAAGGAACACGGGTGGGTTTTAGTCAGTAAAAGTCTGACACGCCCTTCCGCTTCAACCAGAGGGGCAGAAGTCATTTAATGATTTCCCAGACAAAAAAAGGTCAACATGATGTAGTTCTAACCGAGGTGAGATTTTGCGTGACAAGCCTAAAATTAACTGGCATGTCAAAACACGCATTTTCATTACAGTCTAATTATTCATTTACAAAAGAAAGACTTCACTGTCACATCATTTACATTATTTTAGGCTAATAACATTGTGACTTGTCCCACGAATTAAAATTAAAACTTGCGGCATTTAACAATATGCCATTTCTTCGAAGTAAAAGCGTTCATGTTGTATGGCTCCGAAAGTAGCGATAAAATAAGTGATCATGGAAGTTTCACATTTAGTTTTATAACCGTGACTTGTTTATGTGATGTGTATGAGTTGCATATTCAACCGTTGTTGTTGTTACTAAGCGTTGAATAACAGCAGTGTAGTTAAAATCTTAAACAATTAAGTGAAGGAGGTTATGTTTACGTGTCCGCTACGACAGTTAGGTAATAGTTTTTATAAATTCTACATTGGTGTATGATCTAAGAAAACTAAAATAAAACTATTTCGTTAAGTATTTCGCAATTAACTATACAATTTACACTAGGTAAAAAATTAAATGACTAACTATACAAAAATACAAAAACAAATAGATATTTAAAAAAAACTAGGCATGGAAGTACTCGTGTGCATAGCTATCATCGTATTTGGAAACTTGCCCAGAAGACTGACAGCATTGCCAAGTGAATGGCAACTCTAATTATACAGTATTCTCTCGTCCACTTCAACATTATGTCGCACAAGTGTCACTTTTAATGAACCAAGGGGCCATCCCTTGGTTCATTAAAAGTGACACTGCCAGTCTCGCGTATGCGTCGGTATGTGTCTTGGAAGACTCTGCGGCCAGGTAGTCGTCTACCAGGAAAGCGTTCCTGGTAAAGTCGTTGCGCTGCACGAGCGACATCATTGGCGGCTCCGTAAGTCATCATGATGTCCGCATATCCTTCGTAAGAGAATGTCGCCATTGCACTAACAAAAAATTCAACAAATTTTAACACGTTACGTTTTTTTTTTTACTTTTTAACAACTTTTGTTGTCAAAAAGTAAAAAAAAAAACGGTACGAGAACCAATAAAACTCAACGATAACAAAGTAACAAAATGAAAGAATCGCGGAGTACGGTGAACTAGCACACACGTTAGGTAGCAGAGGCAGTGATGTCTGGACTAAAAAAATTACGGATCGGGGGCAGTGCCTGATTTGTTCAAACCAATTTAAGGTATGCAAGAAAGAGATAGAAGATAGATTTTACTGCGCAAGAGTGAGAAACCACATTTTACCTCTTTCTCAAGTAACAGTTACGCAATAAAATAAAAATAATTACAGTTTGGAATGTAGTCTTATGAGACTTTCACAATTCTAGCGAATTCACAAAGTTGTTAAAGGATTTTTATGGCATGTGGCACATCATTAGCAACAGGATAGACTGTCGCTTTTAGTTTTTTTTTGTAGCCATATAAACAGCTGTAACATGTACAGCTTTAATTTAAGTTTTACCTTTGCGAGTGAATTTAAAAAAAACTAGGTGACTAATGTCACTAATTTTGTATTTAAAAGTACTCTTAAACCATACACATCAAAATAAAATTAAAATTCAGAGTCTACGCCTTATATTTTTTTTAAATTTGTTTTTGAATGTAAAATTTGGGTCTTTTTTTTGTAAAACAATAAAAAGTCGATTAACAAAATCCACTGGGCATGAGGGGTGTTCAGGGGTCAGACAGGCTAGCAGATGATCCCTAGAGTCGACCATTTCAATTTGAAACACGATGCACCAAACACCCTGTATAATTCTTCGCAATCCAAAATTTTCAATTTGCAGACAATCTTGTTAATAACTAGAACGACATTTTCAGTCTAAGTCAAAAGATCATTGATAGTGATCGAATTTAGTTTCTTCAGCCGTCACGAGATGTTTTAATTATCATTGACACTCATTATTCTTCTGATAAACTGTTTGATGCCATTATTTGAACCCTTCTTGGTCCTGTTAAATCTTGAAATGGAAAATAAATATTTTTGATTTGAATTTTCTCTGTTGATGATGTGTAGTGTGATTTACCGGAAGACATGTATTAGTTTTGTTAGTTTATTTATGTGTTATATAGGTATGTGGGTTATTAAGTGGTTAGTTTGAAGTAAAAAAAAAACTATTTTCCGATTACCACTTGCCTCGGGGCCCGACACTAACAAATTATTACGTCTTTGTGTCCGATTTTCCTAACTTGTACGCCATTAACTACTTCATATACTAACAAATAACATAATAAACGTTTACTTTATACTTTCTCATACAAGTTTCATAGCTAGGTATGAAACTATGAACATACTTACTTAGTGCCCATTTCACCAATGTTACTAAACGTGTCAGTGTCAATACTCCATTGAAAATAATGTGTGAAATGCTCCCTTGTGTTTAACCGACGCTTGGCTTCTGTTTATTACTTTTTATTGTTAGAATATGTCATCATTTATCAAGCATTTTGTGAACTTATGTAACAGTCGCGGCTAGATCTAAAGCGGTGCAAAACAGCAAAAGATGTTTGTATGTGTGATTTTGCTCGGAAAATTATTGTTAGGTGTTGAACGATTATTTATGCATTTTACAAAAACCTTACAGTAACCTTGTAAACAGACATAGCAAATATCATCAGCCCAATCAAAGACCTTCTAGATACAAGGCTCCTCTGATTGCATACAGAGCGCAACTGCGAATTCATCTTCTTCCGACTACCCACACGACACCCATAAGAGACAACACAGCACAGTTTCCACTTTTATGTTCTTACTAAAACAATGCTTAACACTGTGAAAACGAAATTCAGACAGCATTCATCAAAATGTCAGAGAACATTCCTTAAATTCAAACAAAACTCGTAAATAATATAAATCTGAATTCTGGTCGCCTAAGAACACGGATTCGGTATACATTGCACACTACCCACGACAGCTTAACAAGTCCAATAAACTACAATACGTATTGTACTTATACATTTATAGTACATATTCAGTAAACCAGCACATTTCCCTTTAGACCTGTGAGAGAAATCTCAGACAAAACAATATACCTTTGTTTAATAAAAAGTTCACAATTCATTCATTATTTAAACGTAGAAATTGTCTGATTACATCTAAACGAAACTTTTCAAGTGAAATGTTTTAATACATCACAGTTAAAAACATTTGTAATCATTTTAATGTGAGATTTTTTGTCGAAAAAAGAAATTGTGTAAGTTGAAAATGGCGGCAAAATGTTTTGGTCGCCTTATGCGAAAAAAAATGTTAATTTCCTAACATCTTATGCGCACCTACAAGTAAACGAGAAAAAATCTTTTCATTGTTGAGGAATATCAAGCGAAAGAAGTGCTGTTTTAAACATCTTGCAGGCATGGTTCTTACAGGCTACAGCTAAATCCTATTAATATAGGCAACATACCTACCGATAAGCCCATTATTGCACTCCATGAGCGGAACCAGTCTGGCAAAGTGTTTGCAAATCAAAAAAACTCAAGGGAGTAAATAATTCGAACCGACATAGACTCAGCTAGGTACACGGATTCATTCATGGTCAATGAAAATCAACACATTACACACACACTTCATGCTATAATTTATGTTCTCACTTCAATGTCGAGTAAGCAAGATGGGAAAATTTAAAAGTTGGTGTCATAAATATTTTTTGCAATCAACACTTTTCCAAAACCTACAAATCTCTCAGTTACCCTCAAAAATATTATCGATCATTTTTTAAATAAAAAAACTTGTTATTTTACTTTATTTTTTTAAACTCTCTGCAAACTGGGGCAGCTTCACTGCGTAATACCTGAAAGTTTTTACGTCGTTGTCGAGTTCGCTTTGCTGCAATTACGACACTTTTCATCTCAACAATGTCGGCCATTTTATTTTATACTTGGTGAAAATATTTTTGAAATGAGAGCGTAGTCGAGTTTTTCTATATTTCTGACAACGAATATGAACATGGATTGTATCATCTGTCTGTCAGTGTTGCCACATTTTAGTTGTAGTTGTCAACTGAAAGTATTAAGATTATTAGTAAGATTTATTCTATTTTATTTTACATTTTTCTATCTTACAATCTCTGAACCATTTGATCCTAGTCCGTTCCATACGTCACGGCAACGTTTAGGAAATGTGTAAGTGATTTCATATGTTTGTTAAGTTTCGCACATGCTTCTAGTATTTTTAAAGCTACGCCTTGCATATCGCCCTAGTCGTCTTTTATGACAGGTAGACAAAGATTTATGAAATGAGCAACTTTTTGCCTCACTCATTTGTAACATTCATCAACCTACCGACTTTGGGAAAAATACCTGCGTCAGATCAAACCTATCAGTCACCATCAACTTCGTAAATTAAAACCGCGAGCTAACCCCAAGCATCCCAACGTAACAAGCCACACGGCAGAACCAATTTATCTTGCATACAGCCGCATTCCGTGAAAGTGTTGGTGTTATCATAATGGTCGTGGTGCATGTAACAGCCCCCACGGCTCCTAGCCAGTGATACCCTCGGCGGACTAGGAACCGAACGCCGGGTCTCACACCTACCGCTTTGCGCAAAAGTACCTACTTTATTTTAAAATTGTTAAAAGTCACTTTATTGGTGACGCCAGCTATTATGTTTGTAGTTTAGATCTGAAAGTTCTTGGCTTGGGGTTCTATTCTTCGGTAACCTGTCATTTCCCCGGCAATTACAAATCTTCACTTGAAAAATAACGTTTGGCAAAAACATAGTTGTCATTTCGTCATTAAACGAGTACAACAACAAGTTTGCCAAATAAGAAACTTAAGAAAATCATTACCAAATTAACTTTTTTTTATTACGTACTCTTTGACAAATAATCAATTTTTATTCATGTTATCTCATATAACGTTTGGAATAAAATCGATTAACATATTGCATTATTACGCAATTTCCTAAAAAAATAACACAAAAGGGTAATTTACTTTTAAGCTTATTTCTTTTTACCTATTCAAAAAAAGAAGCCCCACCAAACGAGGCTCTGTCGACTAAGTCATATTCCCACCAATATGGAGAAAATAACTTTGCCGGGTGTGAAAGTACAGTGAGTGGTTCCTTACTAGGCTTACCGGAAGCGAACTAGATAGATTAGAAAAACTACTTTTATACTCGCAAATTAAAATGTATATACGTGACGTTTCCAAAAGAATAAAAAAAATCAAGTGAAAAATGTATAAATGATTAAATATCGCGCGAAACATTTTTGTAAAGAGAAACATTTCCCAAAACAAATGTTAATAAAAAGAGAGTTATTAAAATAAAACTGTTGTGTAATAAGTTGTTTGTGTAATAAATAGTATAAATTGAACAATACTATTTGTGTCTTATATAGTATAAATTAGGCACTAGGATGTGGTGAAGGGCGGGCGTTTTGGGGACTGTGTTATATAATTTTGACGTTCGAAAAGTGCTGATTCTCAGCCTAATTTGAAAAAATGACTTTTGTTTTTGATTTTGAAACATTGGTTGTCAACGAAAAAAATGTAAATGGTGTTTTAGTGAAACTTTAGTGAACCCTATTCTTCGAACTAGATAGAGTTCTTTTACTGATACGGTCAACAGTTATCTTGAAACCCAATTCGAATCATTATGGCGTCTTCTTGCCACACATTTTTTACTTTACTACGAATTTCTTCGGTGGGTGCAAAACCAATTCTTTGATACATTCTGAAAACCCCATGACGCATGAAAAAAGTATTTTGTTGATTGTAACATAAAATATTGACGGAATTTAAATTAAAAGCGAGGCAACGACAGCTAAGATTAAAGATTCGCCGAAAAAAAGTTGTTATACCTTACGAATTTGTACTAAGGAAGTAATATAACATCGAACAGAATGTGCTTAGCAACCAACGTATTATTAAACCGAATATTTTCTGTTATTAACTAAAGTTGGACCTCTAAAGTATTTCAATGTAAATGTTACCTTTGTCGATATAAGTGCAACGGTCACGCAAGCCACGGAAATTTGCACAAAGGTTACATGTGTTTGATTTTTTAATAACCGTTTCAAGAATTTTTATTGTTATTTCCTTGGGGATCAATGTTGAACAGTTTATGCTATAACTTAATGCTGGCAATGAGACGATAGAGAGATATGAAGTAAATTATACGGTTTCAACTTTAAAATGCTGGGAGTTTTGATGCATTTTAATTTTAGCTGCAATTTGACTCTATCTGGAGTAAAGGCATACAAGGATAGCATGAACTCAATGTTTCAACCATCATCTACTTAGCCTTTTCGTAACTATATTGGAGTAAGCTTCCAGTCTACTGGGCGGCTGACCTGACGGTACCGGCCGTCAGGCATCTCTGTTCCCCCCAACCAGATCAAGCCCGACGAGGCGGGCCGGCACCAGTCGGGGTTGCGGAAGAATCTTATGTTCCGGAGACCACGACGTACGTGTGAGATGGAACACCGGGGTGGTTTTTAGTCAGTAAGAGTCTGACAGACCCCTCCGCCCGCCCCAGGTCGGAGGACATCAATGACGATTATCCACCCCGGAAAAAAAAAGGCTTCCAGTCCAATCGGATGCAGCTGAATACCAGTATTTAACATGGAGCGACTGCCTATTTGACCTCCACAACCTAGTTACTGGGTAACACGATGCAACTCCTTGAAAAGACTGGTAGTCCGACTTTCGGGCTTCTGACGACCCGTTAAGACTATCAAAGATCCACAAATGATAGCCGGGACCTTGGTATCTAAAGATCACGGCCCAACCGCGGTAAGAGTAGCTTTACCTGATCGATCCTTCCGTGCTGTTGTTATTACTGAACCACAAGCCTTGTCCCACATTACTCGCTATGCGAATAAGAAGATGATCAAACGATATCCTCCGAAATTAACTCTTATTCTACAAACTTTTACCTAGAAACAAACCTGCCTACGTAACCTTAACCAATCACTTCTGTATAAATACCCCACTAAATCAGCGGACAATACGGACTGCAGGTCTGTACCTACTGCCCGATAAGAAGCAAGTGTACACGCTTTACAAATGTCAATACCTGACCCTATTATTGACCTTACCACAGATTATACCCCAGTTAGGCCGGGATATGTTAATGTGGTACTAATTTCTAATACTAACTGACTTTATTTAAGCCAATGCCGCTATTGTTCTTATAATGGTATTTACATTATCGAAATGTAAAGTGTTTCGAAGTGTTACAGGTTAGACAAGAAACAGAGCATAGATAATTGTGAATTCGTCCAGGTAGGCTGGCTCTGTGCTGAAAAAAATACAAAACTGAGCTTCCAGTATAATTTAATAACAAAATGAGGCTGTTGTTGGTAACTTTCTCTCGGTATGAAAAATTTGATTCAATGATAAATAAGTGACGGAATCTGAATGAAAACTGCACTGTGGCAATGTCTGGTTTGGTTAATTTAATAATACCTTTGTCGAAAATGATTCACAATGGATTCTATGATTCTATGCTTAAAATTATACACAGGTCAGCGTAACATATTATCAATTTGACCAACGTTCCATGAGATATTAACCGTGTGAACTCCATCATACACACACATAGGAGATCACGTTTTAACGTAATCTTATAATTTATAGAAACTATAATTTACTATACTATTCAGACATAAACTTGGAATTTTTGTCTATGTGAGGACTATGTGGGTCATTGTTTTTTTCTTCCAGTCACTTTTAATGGTAGTCTGGCAGTTTGAGTACTTTATATATGCGGTCTACCGAAGTCCTTTCTTTTGTATTGTTCGTCGAATCGTTGAACTTAGTGCAGAACATAGTGCAGCTCAACTGATAGTAAATAGTGCAGCAAAACTTAAGAATTGCGTATACTGAGTTGACCGGTCCGCTCAAATCTGTGTGGTTCTTTCATCTTAAGACCATTTCAGACGCCAGTCTACATGGTTCTCAAATGATCTAATTATATATTATATATATCTATATATTTTAATTATTTTTAATGTGAAGTCAGTGTGTTCTTTCTTTGTTTTTTTTTAAGTTTATTTGTCTATATATTAGTTAGTATTAGTCATGGTCGGGCAGTTTGAGTAATTTATGCGGCCAACCCAAATGACCTTTCTTTTGTAATGTTCGTCGAATCGTTGAGCTTCTTAACTTCTGTGTGGAGCTGCATGATTACTGACAAATGCGTGCACTGACTGGACAGGTCCACTCATTATGTGTGGTTCTTTCCTCAAAAGACCATTTCAGACACCAATCTACATGGTCTTCACATGGTCTGACCAAGATTATGACTGGACTTTAAAAGAGACTGTGACCTCTGAGTTTGTTTCGGCCTTTCTTCTCAGAGTAGTCAGATAGGAAACGCCGATCTCATCTAGTTTTTAAAATACGATTGAAGCATGAAAGTGCTGGTACAAACTTACTTACAGAAAAAAAATCATTTAACTAAACTATTACATATAATTTGTGCTGCCGAAGGCAGCCTGCCTACAAGCGATAATCATATGCACCCCTATTGCGTAACACACTATAAGTCACGATCTGAATAATTTCTAAGGAAATTGCTAATCCATTGCATCTTATGTTTGAGAAAATTGGCTGCTCAACAACGAAATTAATGTTGTTCAACTGTCAAAATGAAAGCCATTCCTACCGTTAGTGTGTTACGCAATTACCCCGTTGTAGTAGTATTATAACGAGATCAGATCATTTTTAAAGCCACAAATCATAGCACACTTTCAGTGTCAGAGACAAGTTACTTTTGTTTCATACAACATTAGGAAACATTCTCTATAATTAACACACAAATATGGAGTTCCTGTATTAAATTACTGAAAATAAAAATGCAATCATTCATAATAATTACGTAGTTCATTGTCTGAGAGACTGAAATTGTCCAGGCATAGGCGGCCATTAACGAAACAATGTAAACTCGACAAGCCATAATTTTACGTTGTGACGTCATAATTCAATCACTCGTGGTCGTGATAATCAATTGTTAGCTCCAAATTGATCACATAGATCATGGAATCGGGGCAGGCGCAGTTGCCAAGTTTAAGCGATCAATTATAGCATGGGTTTTGGAACGGCAATTTTCTTGGTTAGGGTAACAAAATGTGGGTAATGACTCACTGATAAAAATCTTAAGGGTTGCGTAACGTTAAGAGAACATAAAAGTGATGACTGACTGACCCGACTTAAACATTGTGTTTTGTGCCTAGTGAAAAACTCTCATAGCACGAAGGTCTGTGTTCCCAAGAGGGGAATCCAGAGTTCACTAGTGACCCTACTGCCAACCAGGCACAGCCGTCGAGCTGCTTCTGATTTATTACCGTTAAAATCTGGGGTTCTGCCCAGCTGTCGCTCGACCACCAGACCATCGGGGACAAGCTGTTAATGAGACAAAAACTTTTAAATTTCACCTCTAACTGCCAAAACACCTATCTACCAGTTTATCGCTAATAGTGGCACCGACCTTAACGTCACTCGGCCTTTGTTACAGTCCATTGGCTTACGTCACGAAACTATTCCAAGTATGTGACCTTTTCAAACACATAATGTGCACATGAAGTGTCCTAGGTCTTCCACAGTAATCACTCTTGATACGACCAGACGTGTTCAATTAGTTAGCTGATTTTGCTGGAATTTACACCTAACAGCTGGAAGCTTTTTTTAGCTTCATCAACAAAGCTTTTCGCGTCATCAACAAAGCTTTTCGTACATAATTAGAAAGGTAACAGTTAAATATTTATGTTAGGGCTTTAATAATGCTTTGATTGAAAAGAAAGTGTTTTCAATAAGCGTAACGTCACGAACGTAAATGAAGGCTGTTAATTACAAATTTGTGGGAACGTTTACGTACAAACAATTAGCTTACTCATTAAATGCTTTCTAAATTGGTTGACAACAAGGTTCTTGTCAATAATATTTAATCAGAGGCCACACAACACGCACTCTTGTACATACATGAGATGAGCATCTCATTGTATGCTGCAACGGATGACGTCATCACGTCAACCCCGGCTATCGCTGAAAACCAGCTCTGTGCGCTGTATCGCATAGTGTCACTGGTCACAGCATCACGCTGGGCGATGTCCGTTTTACGTGGATGTGACGCATATTTTCTCCCAACTAGTTATTTTTAGGCTTCCGTACCCAAAAGGTGCCAACAGAACCCTATTACTAAGCCTCCACTGTCCGTCCGTCCGTCTGACTGTCAGCGGGCTGTATCTCATGAAGGTAGATCGTTGAATTTTTAACAGAGTGTGTATTTCTATTGCCGCTGTAACAGAAAATTAAAAAAAAAAAATGTTAAAAATTAAAGGCGGCATCCATACAAGAAACGTGTTTAAAAAAATCATATAGTGTGCGAGTCCGACTCGCACGTGTTGTGTTTTTTTTTTTACATACGTATTTTCTTTCTTTCCTTTCTAATGTTTACTCCTGCACTTCTATGAAACCAAAAGCAACATACTTCAAAAATCTACATGTTATGCAAATGGATCAAAATCAAAAGTCATTAATTCAAACTAGGCTGAGAATCAGCACTTGTTCACAAAACAGTCCCATATAACGGCCGTCCTTTACCACTTCCTAGCGCTTTAGTGCGGAAGAAAAAGTGGCGCAACAAACTCCCCAGCAGCACAGCTGTGTGTCCAGTTATACTAACTTATGCAAGTACCCAAACAAACACAATGTGTGTTAAAGGGTAAACATTTCGATGGAAACAAACATAGCACCATGGGAAGCAGTCTACCTAAACAAACCGCTTGTCTTATTGTCTATTATACGAGTACTATGTACCACCATTATACCGAATCATGAGAGTTAATAGTAGCCATTGAGTTGGTAACCTTACCAGAACTAAGTGCACGACATTTGGGGTTCCGTTGCTCAACTACGAAGGTGTCCAATAGATAGGCCAGTAATGAACAAAAGACTGTTTTAATTGACGCATCAAGGACTGTTCTAAAAGACTTTTGTCGTTGACCGTAACCCTGTGCACGTTCAGTTTCGTAATTGGATGAATTTATCGCAAGAACAAACTTAATACTGTAGTTGAAAAACATGTTCTCCCATACATTCCTACTGCAAATTCAAGTTGTTCGACTATTGCTCGTTTACTTGTAAAGCCTACTTAGCTGTCATAGTTTTCCTTTTAATTTCGTTTTATACAGGTTGGCCAAAAAGTCGTGGATCAAACGCAACTAGGGGTTAGATGGGGTCATCAGCTGCAAAAAAAATTATCTATGTGAGGTCCTTATAAAAAAAGTCAATTTTCTCATAAAAACACAATAAATTATAAATCTGCAGGGGTTGACCTTAAGGACCTACTGTAGATCATTTTTTTGCAGCTGATGACCCCATCTAACCCCTAGTTGCGTTTGATCCACGACTTTTGGCCACCCTGTATAATACTACTTGCCTTGAATTTTTACATATGTCATATACTAGCACTTCGCCCGCGACTTCATCCGCGTAGTTTTCGAAAATAAAAAGTTGCCTATGTTCATCAGACATAATTTCGGCTTCTAATGGTAAAACAATTTTTCAAATTGGTCCAGTAGTTTCGGAGCCTATTCAATACAAACAATCAAATCTTTCCTCTTTATAATATTAGTATAGATATAAAGCAGCCATGTAGCTAGCAGGTCGGGGGGATCTGACCCTAACAAAAATTAGCCCTTTAAAGCTTAATGCTTCTCAAACGGATCTTTGAATCCATAAATGGTTTTCACTCACCTGGTTAATTTTTTTTGAATTTTTCAACGATATCCCACACCATGGTAAATACATGAGAAAAAAATATGTTCATCTTTACGTATAAGTGAGGATCCAAAAAAAAATTTTTTCAATATTGTATTTTATCACTGACACTGGTCAACGTGACTAATACCCATGTATTGGATATATTACGTATATGCCAAATTACAGCTTTCTAGTACTACGTTTCTCTGAACTTAGCTGCGGACAGACGGCCGGACGGGCGGACGGACGGACGTGGCGAATCTATAAGGGTTCCTTGTTGACTACGTAACCCTAACAAGAAAATTTGCACACAAATGTGTGGAATGAGTCGACTCTCAGATTTTCTCGACGTTTTTCGGAATAATCATGGAAATGCCTTCTGCCTCCTCCTTTTCAGCAACAAAGTAAAAAAATTGCGTGACAAAAAGCAACGCTCAATAATTACAGCACCGATTTAGCTAACCATTATCATCAAAATGCAAAACATCGACTTACCTATCAATTAAAACATCCACTAGTATTTAATTAAAATACATCCTATTTCATAATTTCCACAGATTTACCCCGGATTACCTACGGAGCCGGAACTAAGATACCCGGTACAATGAAAACATTTAAGTCCGCGGTCAACTATCTATGAACGGAGATCAAACCTGGAGCCTGACCTTGAAGCCGTAATAGTGACCTGTACCACGGAAAACTGGACATGTCGACCGGTTATCGGCTGTCGACATGTTGCCTACAACGAAAACATGTTTAGGTTACGTTACCAGGGTCATGTAGACGGAGGTACGTTGTTGCTGACTTTGAAGCATATTAAACGCAGCGTCTGTATCAATGTAACCTGACTTACCAGAGGGTTGTAAAGGTACCTGGTAAATAGGATAGTAGTGCTATTCTGTAACCATCTCACCGTGAAAACTTAGGTGAACTGAGCGTGGAGTGAGCTGTCAGTGCCACTGATGCTAGGGATTGACCAAGACGGGGTGACACTGACCGCTCACTCCACGTATGTTGTCACGGTAAGATATTTACAGATTTGACATGCTGGTCAAAATTCAAAACTATACGCAAATCATTATTGATAGAAGCTAGGAGTAATTGAAGCTCCTTCAAAATGATCATCAGAATGTGTGATTAGGTGCTTACGTCAAAGCATAACAACAGATCCACAAGCTCATAGATCACTTATTATGTAACAACAACCTTGTAACACAAGCTACATATTATTCATCGCACAGTATCAATGAACATATCGGCATGACTCTCAGTAAGACATTAATTACAGTTTTTAACAATTCAAAACGCATACCTCACAGGCACCTGTAATAACGCCAACGCAAATGTATGAACAGCCTTCGAACTATAATAAATCGAAATGGTTCCTTTGATTCGACCTACGAACATTATCAATTTATAATTAATCGGCTACAGTGCCGGCTCCACGCCCACTTATGTACCATGTACTAAGGTAAATCTGTGTGAGTCATGTGGTTATTCAAATTGTATTTTTTGTCGCAAGGGTTACTGCTGAGCATGAGGTCTTGGGTTGATCCCCAGGTAGGGCAAAACGTTATTAGGTTTATCTGGAATTTCTCAGTAGCAGCCCGGAGTCTGGATTTGTGCCCAGTTGATAGCAATAGGCTCGCCTCCTATTACATGGGATGTATGTGAACTATAAAGTACACCTCTGTCTAACCTTTCCGCGATTACAGGCAAAGAAAGGCAGGGCAAAGAATATTTGGTATCTTTCAAAACCTTTTACACATTTTGCTCTTCCTAAAATACAGTTAGATATCTACGAGTACTATCAATTTACGAGTACATTGATAGTGCAACAAATCTGGTGTGGTTGCATTGAAAACAATCCATAATCAGCCTTGTTTCCACTGCACACAGGCCTCCTCTACGAGAGAGAGTGGGCCATAATCCGCCACGCGGGTCCAGTGCGGGTTGGTAGATGTCTAGATGTCACACATGTCTTCAAATTGTTGGTTCTAGGACATGCCGGTTTCCTCACGATGTTTTCCTTCACCGTTTTGAGAGCAGTGATGGTGCTGAAATAATTTAAAAAAAGTAAAGGGCCTGTCTAGGTGCGGAGCTAAGACCTACAACTCGTAAGCCGCGGCCTTTACCACTGGCCCACCACTGCTCTCTATTGGTATTAAATGTATTCGTTAAACTTACCTACTGATATCGGTATGGGTACAAAATATGAGTCCATGTCCCACTCTTTGAAGTGTCCTAAGTGCCCGTTCACTAGCACTTATGAAGACTTATTGATCGCTACAGGTGCCGCAACCAACGTGGCCACCTACTAGGCTCAAACAAAATAAAAACAAAGTACCATTGATACGAAATTAAGAAGAATTGGACTACAGATATTTATTGTGGTGTTCTACGGTTTGTAATAGACTTTGAATTTTTCCATCACACTAAAACTGAACGTGTATGTATCTCACTCCTATGTTCTAGACACTTCTACAAACCCTGCACACAAAGAACTTGGATAATTATAATAAATTGGCAATTAAATACATCATTTACTTTCAGATGAAAATCATCATAATCATAGTTTTCCTGTCATTGTCTTATGTTAATTGGCGTTGGCGAAAAACGTTTTAGAAAAAAAAAATCGCCATAGAAAAAGAAAGAAAATACGTTTATTTGGTAAACATGATGCAGAGAACCAACACAAACACATAAAATAACAGGTTGAGGGATAATATGTATCACATTCACGCAAAACGGCCACCGCTCAGCATAATGCTACGACCCTATGCGAGACAGAGCCCCAGCGCTGATTTTCAGCCGCTTCGCGCCGTTGACGCTCCTTCCGTTCTCCCGCATCAACCGTCACGCTATCATTCACTCCTTTCTCTTTCATATCATTCCTCACACAATCCATTCATCATCTTTTCTTTGGCCTTCCTCTCCCTCTCCATCCATCAACAGATTAAAGCAAGGTACTGAATATTAACCACTGAAATTGTGCAATAGTATTTCGTTAATAAGCATTGACGTGCGGAATCCTGTTTGAATAACATTTCCCTCATAAACTAGGCTAGTCCGTATACCGAGGGCGTATCGTACGTAACGTATTTACATAATTAAAAACAACTGGATGTATACGATAAACGAGTTGATTACTTAATACGCCTTTTCACTTCATGAAACTTAATTAAATATGATTTATATTAGCAACTGATATGTAATTTACGATGAAAATAACTCAAATTTTAGAGCGCTGCGAGTCGCAGGCGCTGTTTATATCGTGTTGCGGATTATGTCTATAAGATCCTCATGATCATGCTCATGATCATGTTATCATAATCAAACTTTGCACTGATCATTTACAGGTCAAACATGGGTGTAATTTTCTGGCTGATATTAACCATCAAGATTATTGTATACTATGGCGATAAGTCTTTCTTTAGCAAGTTCCTAATTAATAGGTCGGAGTTCGAGTTTTGCAACGAGGCACTCATCTACTCGCAACAATTTTTACGTTATAAAAGTTTCATAATTTACAGAGGAAATTAAAAGCTAGTTAGTGTGTGCAATCACTTGGAAGATCCATTCACAAAAGCCCGTTGACTACTATAACTACTACACCAGCCACCAGCCACGCTGTTTGGGTCGTGATGGTCCATTCTGGGAAAGAATACAGAACACTGATGAAGGATTTTTTATCACTGTCAGTGGATTATGACATGAATATAAAATTGATAGTAGGTAGGAAGCCAACCAGCATCTCCCTTTTGTTGTGAAAGATCAAGCCTTACAAGATGACGCGCTGTATTCGGAGGAACTACCTTCGTAACTTTACTGGGAAATGCTGCCTAAAGGAAAGCTCGTTACTATTTCCCTTCAACAGCATAACCTAAAAGAGACACGTTGCACGCGGAGGTCATACAAACGTCAGACTTCCTCTTAGTTGCTCAACAGAGGACCGCACCGGAACGCAGCGCACGCCACCTCGCGTGCAACTATACTCTATGGCTCAATGGCTCACCGGCTCAATTGAGCACTGTGACGCCATCTTTAATTGCTGATGTGCCCTGAGATATTGTACCGAACTCGTCTTTAAGATGCGGACATCGCATCGGAATCCGTAATTTTATCGATGTGCAATGAATAAAATTGCATTTAGAATATCCTGCCTGAAATGTGGGAATATAGAAATCCATCGTTTTGACACAAACTTATACTACATTTGCCTGTTTGGTACTACTATTTTCACATCCTCTACGACTTCCAATCCGGAAAAAATATCTTTCTCATTTCAAAGAAGAGAGGAAATCATATTTTAAAACCACTTAACTGAGCTACAGGATTGTTAATATGTTTTGGCAATTGACGTATTTCGGTACAGAGGAAACCAATGAATGCAACTACCACTATACATCAGTTTTATGACTCACTGAAAAAAAATCTGTACAAGGAAATAGGTAAGTTTGACTCATATGAAAAAGAATTTGGTGGCCATTAACTTGCTGTTAAGCAAACAAGATAATTATTCAAACCCGTACCTAAAAGAATGTTGTCAAGGGGTTTAGTCTAGTTCATAATATTTACTGGCATACGACCTTATAACTTTCAAATGGAGTCAAGATATAGAACTATTGAATGCCACGTGCTATTTTCGGACCAATCAATCAACAGTGGATTACGGCTCACTCCCTCTCACCGAGAGGAGGCCTGTGTCCCAGTAGTGGGAAACAGTAAAGACTGATTATGCAAACAACTCCGCCTATCGCATTCCATAGTTGAATAACATAGATGATACCTGTCAAGTTACATCACAACACCTGCTTCCTCACCTTCCGTGCTACGCTTACGTATTTAACGAATTAAATTTACGAACTATTTTAGACGAATTAACGTCTAAAATAGTTTTTTTTGTTCCTACTTAAATCATCATCATCATCATCATTTCACCCGAAAGACGTCTAAAGCTAAACATAGATCTCCCCAAGCACCGAAACTTTAACCGCTTCAGTGCTGCGGATATCTGCGGCCTTCACAAGCTCATTGGTCTAAACAATGTGCAATGTATTAAAGTGTAAACTTTTATATGTACTAGAAATAAGCAGTTTTAGGTATAATAGCACGGTAGCGCAACAACGCGCGAAGGACGGACAAACACGGCGTTGCCAAAATAGCCTCAATAAAGTCGGAATTGCGGCTCTTTTGTCAACGCTATGTTAACCTGTTACACTTATTAACCCTGTCAACACTTTTATATCGGTTACTGATATTTTACTGTTAAAATTTTGTAAGTGTTTTGGGTTAACATAATTGAAAACACATTAATATAACTCTGTAACATTTATGAAGGTGTTTTTAAGTCCCTGCTTCCGGTACGTGGTCGCCACTGCAGAACCTTTCGGCCCCATCGGCCGTCAGTTTTGCTAGCAATGTGTCCTGCATCGAATCAGAAATGAAGAGATCCGCAGGAGAACCAAAGTAACCGACATAGCCCGAAGAATTGCCAAACCTTCGTGGCATTGATGATCAATAAATAATATCTAAATGACAGACAATACAAATTATAAAGTCATCATTAATTTGTTATTTTATTATTATAGCTGTAAGTTGGCTTTTTATTAATTGCCTTTTTAACATATCCGCTTTGCAATAACGTTACATTCAGATAGTTAAAGCTTAATCAGCGGCGAAATATGCAAAGCATTTCACGGAGCAGTGGTTGCCCATTGGTATTGGCCCCGACTTAATGCTGATTTTGCGATCCGCACATATACTACGTTTAAGAGCTGTCAGTGTCATTATTTTCTATAGAATATTGACACTGACAGCTCTTGAACACGTTTTAAATGTGCTGAACGCGTTCATTTTCATTGGTGAAATCGGCACTTACGAGTTGTAAGTCGTGAGTTCGAACCCAGACAGGCACTTTACTTTGTGTGTTTAATTTCATCACCACTACTCTCAAAACGGTGAAGGAAAACATCGTGAGGAAACCGGTATGTCCTTGAAGCAAAAATTCGAAGACATATGACATCTACCAATCCGCACGGGGCCCGAGTGGTGGATTACGGCCCGAGTGGTGGATTACGGCCCACTCCCTCTCACTGGGAGGAGGCCTGTGTCCCAGTAGTGGAAACGTTATAGGCTGATTATGCTATGTTTTTATTATTTCACGGCCATAATTACAATATCGTAAATGAAAGGTGACTAAACGTTGTAACTTCTAACACAAATATGATATTGATTGATAAGCAAATAATCAAATCCAAATCTAATTCAAAAGCGTAGCAGTCCAGTTTATTACTTTTTTTGACAAAAGCTAGAAACTCTAACCTACATACTATAAAATTACTTCGTTATTTGTTTATTGAACTACAATCTTATTGAAAAAATTCGGGAAATGTTGATTCAGTTTTAAATCTTTCAGAAACATAGAAATATTATAGCATGTTTTTTTAAAATTCTGTGCTTTAAAATGAATTTTTCTTTGTCCGGCTGCCTGTCTGCCTGTCAGTCTGTCAAGACCCTTTTTCTCAGGAACGCGTGGAGTCATCAAGTTTAAATTAATATCAAATAGGTAGATCTAAAGGTCCCTTGGAACCCTCAGAAAGTCAGGGTTCTAAGTCAAAGCAATAAAAGAAACGGCGATTTTATGCGACACATGATACTCGCAAATAAATCAAAACAAATTTTGATCAAACCAAATTTTGAATCAAAATCAAAATTTGGCAAGAAGCAAGGTCTCACAGCACAAGGAAAGGAAAAAGTCCGAAAATCATTAACTTGTAGTTTGATTACATTTTTTTTTTTTGCGATTACAATGTTAAATTTGTAGTTGGACAATATTGATCGTGACGTATATCGATGATAAGGGAGTACATGTTCTTCAATTACAATGTTAAGTTTGTTCTTGGGATAAAATCATCCCAATTACGGAACACTTCGTTGTGCGTGATCCGACACGCAATTGGCCGGCATTTTTTTAATGATAAGCTGTTTATTTCTAAACCAAGAGACCTTAGATTTAGTTTCTCTAAACACACGTGTAAGTAAATTATTTAATTATGCACACAGGAGGTGCCTGTCAATCTAATTATAGAGTTTCAATATCCAATGAATTTATACTCAAACGTACAGTTTTCAAACACTTATACCAATTATACAGATATTACAAAAATTGCAACAATTTACAAAAGTATGATTTACGAAATAAACGTACTTAAATATCGATATTAGTACTAGAAAAGAACAATTTTCATATTTGTTTAATATCTGAGTTTTGCCGGAACACACTTTATAATAACTTTTATTGATTATGAATGATTTGTGAAATAAAGTAGGCATTACAACAAAGAAGAAAGTAATTATGCAAAGAATTCTTGGTGATAAACTGTTTCAGGTTGAAGGTTTTAATTTCAGCACACCAATCACAACAACCTTAATTCCGAAGATCGATTTTGTAGAATTATGAAATCGACCGATCAAACGCCCTTGCACTTTCACGTCACCTCGTTTTGTAATTTCGTAACGGAATTCCTGTTTTTAAATAATAATCCGAGCAAAAATATCGAGCAGTTGAAAGTTTTGTGTTGCGTTGTCGAAAAACCGACACTACTACATTCACTGACTTTTGTTTAATAAAGCTAATTATATGTACCTATTTACGTATATGCAGTTGTTACGTATGTAATACGCAATGGTTATTGATCAGATTTTTACGAAAATGGTATTTTGCAAACATCTAATCTTTTTGTGTAAGCCGTTAAGTGATTTTCTACTAGTATAATGGCGATTGGTCGATTTAATATACTTCAATAAAATTGAGATTGACAGACTGTACCATCGACAGCGTTAATTTATCGACAGATTTTTTGATTTCCAAATGACTGCCAGACTGTAGTTTTACTAAATCAGACGAAGACGCAAAACGTCTACGAAAACAAAAACACTTAGTTATTTAATTAATTGTGATGAAGCAAGATATCCTTTTAAGGCAAACTTAATCGATCTGAATTTAAAAAGTGTCGTTATTGCATATTGCTGAATTTGCTTTCACTTAAAAAATAACTTAATAAAACGTATTAAAACATAGATTGCATTACACAGAATGCACAAACTTCATAATAATGTTTTGACGATTCAGCTCATTAAAATGGCTATTTTAAACGCTTGACGACATCTTGAACTTGAGAGCACTCAGATATTATATGACTGAAATATTTTATATACATTAAGCCGTTTTGAGAAGCTGTTAAGTGGCCCATGTTGCATTTTGCTATTGCAAGTCCATATCATAACGAAATATATTCAAATGTCTAAGAAAAATTGCTTTAATGGCCATCTGGCGTCTGACTTATTGCTGTTGCATTTGATGTGAATGATGAAAAACAACTAACGGATCTCATATTCAAAACTATTGACTTTGAAGCCTAATAAAAAAACAAGCAGATATACACTTAAAAGCTTGTGTAGAAAAATGTGTTGTGACATAATATTGCGATTTCTGAGTAATGAACACAAGTGTATCTAAATTATGAGGTGTTACTTCGTAGGTGGTGATTTAACTCTAATAAATTGCTCAGTAATTTATAGCGTGATTGCCCTTAATAAGACGGCACGCTCCTACCTATTTCTTAGATGCCTGAGAACTCCCCATAAGCTTCAAATGTAGTATTTTTTTCCTTGGAACCGGGTCGTGTTGCTGCAGATAAAATGGAAATCAAAACGTCAACTGACGTCACTCCGGAAAAAAAATACAAAGGGTTCAATGAAACGTTCAAATTGTGCGCTTTCTCGCTAGCTTTCGCTTTCCTTTATCCAAATAGAACCAACGCTATAAGGAGATGTGCTATTATCACTGCCATCGTCACGTTCTGCGGTGGTCAGCTCTTCTGGTTCATCACCTACACGTTCAAATGTCTTTACACCTTGGACATCTACAATTTCGCCAGGAACATGACATTGGCCGTCGTTCTTGTTCTATTTTTTTTCAAAACGTATTACGTTATCTATGCGACGAGCAAATTCGCGCCATTACTGGACAAAATATCTGAAGACCTTTTAGAAGCTAACAATCTAGAAGAAGAATTTCAGACGCTATACGATGATCACATTAAAATAGCAAAAGTTGGCGAGATTTCCTGGTTGCTGATCCCGACAATCATGAGCGCCTTATTTCCTATTTATGCTGGAGTCTTGATGAGTATCGAGAGTATCCAAACTGATGATTATGAGAGACGTATGGTGCACGACATGGAGCTACTTTTTGTTGAGGATATTCAGAGTGAAACGCCTTTCTTTCAATGCATGTTCGCGTACAATTGCGTGCAATGCGTTGTCCTCGTCCCCAACTACTGCGGATTTGACGGCTCTTTCTGCATAGCGACGACGCATCTTCGACTCAAGTTGAAGTTACTGACCCTTAAAGTAGACAAGGCCTTCAGAAATTCCAGGACTCGTCATGAGTTGCGGATGAAAATGAATGAAGCAGTCAGAGATCACCAGGACGCGCTCGATTTCTATGCTCAGCTACAAAATGTGTATGGGCCCTGGTTATTTGCTGTGTTTATGCTTACGTCATTCATGATATCGTTTAATTTGTACCAAATATATCTGCTGCACCGGATAGACCCGAAGTATACGTCATTCGGGGTGGTCGGTGTCCTACACATCTACTTGCCCTGTCACTACGCGAGCGAATTGACAAAGGTAAAGTGATTTATGTTTTATTCATTAGGTTCGTGTGCTGCTTGTATAATTGGTACCCGTAGGCAACTATTAATCGGCGGAAGTCGGCAATGTATTTGTCGAAAATATATTGATATCGTGACCTTAGAAGTTTGTTTAGGTAGATAGTTAAATTATCCTTGTTTTTCCTACGTTTCGGTAAAACAGCGATTTCTCGGCGTTCGACGCTTTTGTGGTGCCTAAGCTGCGTATGCGCAACGTTAGCTCTAAGCATAAGTTTGGAAGACACAGGCTGAATAAACGATCATGTGTTAAGGCTCCCGCAAACAGGCGCGACGCCACAGCGCGACACAAAGGCGCCGCGTGTCGCGCGGCTTGCGGTTTATTTTTGCAAAGTGCTTTTATTTACCTCATCACAAATAACGTCAAAAATCAACCACTGTCAGACTGACAAGGAAAGGTACTATAGAACCCGGCGCTGTTAGATCAAGTAGATAATGTTTATGCAGTAGCTAATGATTACTTGCTGGTAATGAGAACATTAGAGAGACCGTAAGCTATGCGTTCATAACGACTATCAAGATGTGAGAAACAGCTATATTCGCTCTATGATTTATTTATTAATAAAGTACCATTTTATGTTACTTGGCGTTTGGATGTAAGGAAATGAAATAAATATGCGCAAAAATGTGATTGTTTTAGGTGCGTAGACACGTTTGTTACACCCTGGCTAAACCCTTTTGTAAAGACGCATCTAGAAAAATAATGCCAAATTCACCAGTTTATTTCGGAGACTAGGACTTGGAATAGGTAAATTCCATCCTAGTCTAATGTTATGAAGAAATCGCCAACCCTTTGAAATGTTGATCGCAGTTTATTGTGACTCCTACCAACACGAAGACTAAGTGTCTTCTTGTTGGTAGGAGTCACAATTATTCTCTTCTACCTCTACCTCTTCTACCTACTGGTTCTCAGTAAATGGATTTATATTTTGGTTAAATAACATAAAGAAGTAAATACATGCATAATCAGCCTATAATGTTCCCACTGCTGGGACACAGGCCTCCTCTCTGTGAGAGGGAGTGGGCCGTACTCCACCACGCGGTCCCAGGGCGGGTTGGTAGATGCCACATGCCTTCGATTTTTTGGTTTTAAGACATGCACCATTTCACCGTTTTGAGAGCAGTGGTGATGAAATAATGTATACAAAATAAAGCACCTGTCTGAGTTGGAACCTCGACCTACAACTCGTAAGTCGCGGCCGTTACCACTGCGGCACCACTGCTCTAAGAAAGAAAGAAATTAATATAAATAACTAGCTGACCCCGCAAACGTTGGTTTGCAAAAATTTTTTTTTTTTGTTTTTTTTTTTTTTTGAAAAATAGATGTTGGCCGATTCTCAGACCTACCCGATATGCACACAAAACTTCATCAAAATCAGTCAAGCCGTTTCGGAGGAGAATGGCAACGAAAACTGTGCCACGAGAATTTTATATATTACATTATATAAAATGAAATACTCGTAGCACGCAGGAAATGTCCAGAACAAAAAAACCTACTAATTGTTTCCTATATTTTTCTTATTCCAGACGAGCGAGGAGATACCCTTTGACCTGTACGTGGTGCCATGGGAAGCCTGGGCAGACAACGAGGTGACCAAGCTGCTGATATTCATGATCGCCAGGGCTCAAAAGAGAATGATTGTCACCGGGATGGGCCTCATCGTCTTCAACATGGAGCTATTCAAGTCTATTCTGCAAACATCTTTCTCGTTCTTTAATTTGATTACTGCTTAAATGCAGTATTTTTACATTAATTTGTTTCTAAAGCACTATTGGAAACATCACGCACGCTAATTAAGTCTATCTTAGTTATACTAAAAAGGTTTCGGTAGTTAAAAAAGGTAAACAATCTATATGTGTCTTTAAAATTTTTCACTCAGTTTAAAAATAAAATGCTATTTAAGCCAATGTATCTACAACAATAATGATTACGAAATAAATTGATGCATTCGTTTAAGCAGTAGTTAATTTGTTCAAATGTGTTTGTGTAAAAGTAACATCAAGATTGTTTACCCTTTAATACCTACCTAAACCTTTCTAGTATAAACAGACTTTTATTTGATAATCTTCCCACCTGGTGTTAAAAGAACTAAAGATAATTCATTTATTTAATTTTTTGAAGTTGATCGGGTTCACAATGATGCGGTACTTAATGTTTCCGGTTTTAAATAAATATAATGAAAACAAATTATTGAAATTTAATGAAATGTTTATTTCTGTAAGTAGATCTTACAATAAGACAATTTAAGACGTCAATGTTATGTTTGTCAATATTTTAAAACTGGATGACGCCGGCATTTCCAAGCTAAAACTCAGAAGTCATGGTCGCTTTTAAAATCCAAACATTATATATTATTATGATTTTATGTGAGTATGACAATGCAGGGCCATGTCTCGAAAGGCCTTTTGAAGGGCCTTTTATCATTTTACAGCTAGGAAATACTTCACTCAGTATTTTGTTTAATTAATAAAATTAAGTACACAGTATTAAACCTTGTCTCAATTAATCCTAAGTTCTTTCAATAAGATAACGATAAAAGTGTTAGAGTGTACTGTTCTCCACTGTTGTAATGCTGGACAGTGAGCAAGCAATTTTCATTGCTACCTAAGTGCACGAAATTAAAAAAAGGTTTTATTAATGAGTGCACTATTCGAACATTATCTGTATGTTGGTAAATAATACGAGAGCTATGAAGGCTAATTGCACTGTCACTGTCACATTTCGAAGCTGATTAAATCTCAACAGGCATTGAATGATGTTATGGAGCGCGTTTTTCTCTAGCAGCACGTATTTGCTTCTTTTAGCTCTATTTGTCCTTTTTTCGATGCGTGTCAAGAAATTTATACAAAGCTACGTATTGAGCGCATTGATAATTAACTTTTATGTAACAGAGAACTTTGGTGATTCTTAGTGGACCTTTAGTGATGGGGCGCAGAACATGATGTTTATTTCTGCTTTCTGACTCATAGTAACATAACCGTTGGCTCTAGTTTGTAGGAATCTCACATTACCCTTCATTCTCCAAACACGAGGAAGTCTCATCGAAAACAAAAGGGATTAAGGTGATTAATCATCGTCATTCCTCATTCTATCAATGACTGCACCGCAAATATTACTTATAGTTTATTTACAAGTATATGTTGCAGTAGACTGATATTGTTATTAACATAGTTATTACGATATCATCTGAACCCATCCATTATATACTTTTTAATATAACACGGTGACGAAGCGAGTTTCAAGTTAATTCAATTAAAACTGATAACATCAATTAAAAGCATCGCGGAAATATAAACCATTGTTATGAACAATAAAGATTAAAACTTCATCAAAAAAATAAAAAGAATTAAAATAAGTAAAACAAAAAGTAACCATGAAAAGGAGGTGTAGCTGAGCGTCTACAGACGGCTACTAGGCAGCAAAAAAAGAAACCTTCTTTTCCCAAACGCAATTCCTGGGATATGAGGCTAGTTTTTAACCGACTTCCAAAAGGAGGAGGTTCTCAATTCGTCTGCACGTTTTTTTTTTGTATGTTGTTTTGCATTTGTGGTTTGATTTCGAGAATTATTTTTTTATGTATAGCATAGGCTTCAGAGGTGGTCTCATATAAATTTTAGTAACTTTTCTTAAGTAGTTTTTCAGGTAGCTTCAAAAATACGTATTTTTTTCTACTTGATGATGTTTTAATAACTTCCTGTCACTGTTATTTACATAGCAAGTATTGTACGAATGTGTGTGGGGTAGGTAACACAAAAAGTGCAAAAATAAAAAGTTCTTTACAGAAACAAAAACAACCAACATAAAAAAACACAAAAAAATGAAAAATAACTTAAATTTCAGAAATCGTTTTTTTTAACATTGCTTTTTGCTTAATTAGTTTGTAAGTTATTGAAAAAAAAATGGGACCACCCCTAAAGCATACCCTATCCTATATAAAACACTTGTTTTCAAGCTAAGATCGCAAGCAAGTAATATCTCCTGGCTATATCCTGACTTGGCACATGCAAAACTGAGGATAGTTCTGTATTCACTAGGGAGCTACCCTCATGAATACAGAGCCAGCTTACTAGCACTATTTTGCTATTCTATCTTGAAAAACTAACCTCGTGGATCCCGGTCATAAGTCTTTTAAATAAGTTCTCATGGCGAGCAACTTCATTTATGTTCTATATTTGTGTTCACCAACCGCAATCACCAAATGATTTACTAAGTGTAAAGATGAGGACTGGTACCTACTTCTTCATCAATGCCGAAACTTGCACCTGAAAACAAAACTACGTCTACGTCACTTAGTTTGTTCTGAAGTTTATGTCTGCTGCAACAGGAAAATGCGCTCGCAATTTTAGAGAATAACTACTCGATGACGAAACGAATTTATTTGCTCACAAAAATCATCTGGGTTTATAAAAGTATAGGTAATTGTTGAGGAGACGAAACATTTCGCCTCACTTTGCGCATACGCATTTCACGCTTCAAATTACGTAAAAATACTTCCTGCTTTTTGTGTTTTTAACGATTTTGTTTACATCGTTTTGCGAGCACTAATTGATACAAAATGTTCACTTTAGTACGAGTATGTAGGTTCCGTATTTTTTTTTGTCCATGCGGGAGACAGTAAAGATAAGTAATTTTAATTGTGTCGTTTTTAAAGAAAAGCCTCAGCCAACGCGAGCGTAGGCAAATTGATACAAGGCGAGTGCTACTGTCTACATGTTGGCCAAGCCTCATCCAACGCGAGCGTAGGCAAATCGAACCGACACTGATCCGAAGTGAGACGAGTCGTAGCGAGCAATCCCGAGTGGTGGCTAGGCACGCCAAACGAACCGTATACACGTTACCGCTCGCCTGCACTCGGCCGGCTAGGCGAGCGTTGACGAGCAATGGCGAGGCTCGACAAATGGGCTGTCTATACGATGGTACTCGCCTTCGCTCGGCCAACTATGACCAACATGTATTGCCGGCTTTAGACAATTTTAGTGCGAAACTGAATGATTTCAGTAATAAATTAGAATGACCATCCTTGTTGCCTTGATTATGGAACAAGAGGTTTTGTCAGAAACTCTACATTTATATGCATAATGTTACTCGTGTTTATGTGCATGGTACTCGTATGTAACAACCTGCAAGACTGTTCCAGGACCAGGACCTTCCAGAAATTCTGTTGAGTTTCAGAACACGAAAAGGCCTGTGATCTTACCACGGTTGTAGGATAGTCTTGCTTCCATGGGATATTGTAAACTCCACATAAGAGCAGTTTCATCACGAGCGTGGCATTTCACTTTTTTATTTTTCATTTCGTGTTTTACAAACTGTTGCCAAATAAATGTTATTCATTCTTTCTTTGGTACCTTCTCAATAAAATAAAAGAATTGGTTAAAACGTCAGACTTTATTTCAAGGTTTTTATTTTTATAGTGAGAAGTACGAGTAGTAAATTTTCATTTTCCTTTTTGTAAGAGTTTCAAGTTTGTATGCTTTATTTGTTCTTATCCAGATGCTTCAATCGATTCTTATAGCGCGTGAGTCGCGCGATCGAGTGACGTAATAATCGGAGCACAACGGTACAGCCTCTAGAGCATGATAGCTATCGCACGCCGTCGATAGCAAAAGTGTCTGCCGACCCTGGCGTGCCCCCTCTACAGGTGGAGGGGGCCACTCCAGCTCCCTTCACCTTCGGGCCGCACGCCGCGCGCGACCAATGACCGCCCGCCCCGGCCCGGCGAAAGGTTTTATATACAAGTGGAATTCGCACTGCCAAATTGCTATAAGTCAAAATATAGGGTAGTCGGGCGGTTGACTCGTTCGTGGAGCACTCGACGCGCATGAGTCCGTACCGACGTCTTCATCGACAAGTTAGTGCTTCGTGTGATCGCGAGCTGGGATTATACGCGTCCTGAACACTCAGCCAACGGGCCAATGCACGGGCTCTGGAGGCCTTTGTAGTCATTTGTTATAAACGGGCATCAAACTTTGTGTGATAACATGGGGTGCAGTGGAAGATATATTTTTCTGACTCTGGTTTTGTGCGTAGTGACTGAACTTGCGATCGGTGTGAGAGTGGTGCCCAAGAGAAAGAAAGGTAAATAAAAAAATATTATTAATGTAATATTATTATAAGAAAAGATTTTATTTTTGTATTTTGTATTTTTGTTAGCTTAGCCGTTTTAGCGTGATAGTTTATATCACGCTAAAACGGCTAAACGGACTTGGATGAAATTTGGCATATGGGTAGATCATGCCTTGGATTAGGACATAAGATACTTTTTATCTAGATATTCCCACGGGATCGAGACTTAAGCAGGTGAAACCGTGGGGCGCAGCTAGTCACTAACAATGAAACTTCCTACATTTGCGCTAAAATTATGTTCTCATTGTGTAAAGTTTAATAATATTGCTACGTAATGTTTTATTATCAGAGGCTATAAACTCTTCGTTATGCACTAAAACGTATTTTAAAGCCTTACCACATGTTCTCAAGCTGTAGATAAATGTGCAGATTCCATATTGCAGCTGTACGAACCAAAAGCGGCTACTCTTTGGTTTGGTTCGTTACTAGACTCGACATAATATTCGTAATACGCGTTACAACTAAATGTCTTGACTATGAAATCTATTTGCTATAAGTACCTTTATATCTCCAAACGTAGAATATTTTCTATGTAAATATGCTCGTTTCCTCCAAAAATATCACATATTCATAAACGTAAGAAGTTTACGTTGGTGAATAATACAGACATTATTTGTATTTTTTAAATAACATTAACGAGCAGCCATTTAAATTAATCGGTAAAAGTCGTGCATCAATAAAAATGTATATTACATTAACGGTTCACGATTTCACCGCACACTGCGGTGCTGTAAAAAACAGAATCCCAAAAAAATAAAACAAAATACATTTATTACGGGCAAAAGAAAGCATTTTCATTTAAAATAAATAGAAATGTACGTAAAGTGACTTGCCAAAACTAAAAGAATATCACAACTAGACACTTTATTATATTATATTGTGAAGAAAAAAGAACTATAAAAGCTGTGAATGAGAAATATGTGCCGTTACCTGGCCGAATTATACGAGATCCAAATTATGTGTACTCACCTTGACAACTAACATTGTTTTTCTTTTCACATAAAAATGCTCTAAAACAATGTTCATAGTAAATTACCGTTGTATGAAAAGCTGTTGTTGAGTTTTTTTTTGTTTTAGAGATTTTAACTGGACTGCAGAGTTCGGAAGTAAAAAATTTGGTTACTGACTAAAATCATTACTCCATAGAAGCAATAGAAATTACTACAATATGCTTCTTTCACACGGACTGCGTGACTAACTGTCACAGTTAAATCCTCAATTGCGTATTTCTTACTTACTTACCTACAGCTAAAAAAGTTGCTGAGGAACTACTATTCCGGTACTTTTTAAATTGTACCAAGATCCAATTTCTCTTCAAATTTACTGCAGTAGGTACGAAACTTCTAGAAAACAAGTGCTAGAAGATATTGAAGTCTTTTTAAGAATCAATATTTTACATTTAATTCAACTACAACACAACTCAACTCACAATTTCGACACAACTACACCCAGAAACTTCACCAAGAAATTAATTTTAATTAGTCTCCAAATGGACATAAAAACATGTAAAATTCCATTTACATTTATTTTCTAACCGCACTGCTCTAAAAACTAGCTTCAAAACTAACTCTAAAATAAATTTGAGCACTAATTATTTACTTACGGTAACCTAGCAAGTAATACTTATGCAAAAATGTTCCTACATTTTAGTGTTTTGCTCTAAGCAAGAAACTATACATACGTAATGTAAATAATGCACATACAGCGCATGCGCACTGGAACTTGAGCTTGAATAAAAATCAATTACTCGTATTTATCAATGAAACTTAGATACCTACACACATATTATGATTGATGATATCTCCGAAACTATTCATTTTTGGACAACCTATTCTAGGATTTTAGTATTATTTTTACCTACAGAATATGGCCCTAGAGTTATGGGATTTCAAAAAAACTGGTTGTATAGTAAACATAATAATACTTACTTACTATAATATAAAAATATATAAAAACTGTCATTCAGTCTATCTATGAGTACAAGTCAGCGTGGAGAGACAGATTGACACTTTCCAAAAAGCTTATGCAAAATTCTGTCAAATGTTGTGCAATAACTTGGTAGACTGAGATCAACAACCCGATTTGAGACTTTAAACTCGTCTATGCTCAGTAAAAAAAGCTGATTGCTGAAATACTTTAAAACGACTAAGAACTCCAAAAACGTTTGTGCAACGCATGTAATAAGCCACAAAATAACTGCCCATATCTGTCCTAAACGTTCACGCAAGCTAGTACCCACAGCATAGCTTTAAATAACTCGTCTGATTCACTCAAGTTCCACCATAATTAATGGTGAATTTTTGACGTTACTCTCATTTTCTCACTAACTAATGAACACTGCAAGGTTGCGCGTGAAGTGTGGCAACTCGGATTTCTCAAGTTCCACGGCAGTTCTCACACATCCTGTATCGATTGAACGTTGCTACATGCTCGTGAGATTCGGAATTTTCGATTTAATTATCAGTTTCACAGTATAATACCTCCGAGAGTACTTACTAATTAATGTAGTTAAGCAAATTCTGTGCGAAATTACCGGTCCTGTGTTCGATATGGTTCACTCTCGCTTTTATTGCGAAATGAATCCGGTTTAAACCGTATCATACCTATAGATTTTTATATTTTGAAATTTGCTTTTGATAATAAAAGTTTCTTCTCATAGCTTCAGACATTGTCTTATGTTGTGTCTACATTTCCACCTGAAATCAATCTCAATTTTCTAAATCTCTTGACATAAATGGATCAGCTAGCTCGGTTTAACATTTAGTCTTGATGTGTTACCATTAGCACATAATTTTCCATACATTATAGCTCTATTGCATATACTACATGTCCAGTATTATTTCCGTCCATTTCCGACAATGTATCTTAGAAAACGTCCTTCACAGACAACTGTGACAGGCCTTAAATACTAGTTTTTAATCTAGTTTCTAGAGCAGACTGTGGCTGCTATGTGTCCGGTGTCCCGGGAACTTAGCATCCGGCAACTAATCAAGCTCCGTTTTCGTTAGACTTGTGACATTTCTCACTTTTCTTAGCAAAAGTGTGAGAGAGAAAATGTTAACGTCATGAACTTACCAAGTGAGACTTAAATATCTGTGAGAGTATCCCCGGTCTCGAACGGCTCTCGCGTGCCTCATCAGAATTTCCACGTTTTCCAAATAATTAGTCTCAATTGCATCTCTGCAATGCACCTACTAGAAATTAGTATGAGACTAGCTTTGAAAATAACGCAATCTGATATGTTTTAACTCTCCCCATAAGTGATTAATAACAATTTATTACACATCATGAATAATATTAATCTTAGCCTCGATTGCAATTACTAATGGATCTCTTATATTTTGCATTTCAAGATTTTAGTTCAAAAAAAATCTTTTCACCGCTTTGAACACATTCCAGTATTTAGCTTCCAACTACCGCCCAAACCGACACTGGTGCCGATTCTCTTGTACACCAAACTAGACTAACTAAACTATCACTAAAATTCCTCACTTTTTACTATGAGAATCTTGAAGCTATTCTGCAAAAAAAAACTCTAAATTTAAATCATAATTTTGACACAAATAAAATAGAATTTGACAATCGCGAGTCCACGTGTTTTTTTTGTTCTTTTGGTTTCGCAACGTCTTTGTTAGAGCCGGAGGCAGCCTGGGGCAGCCTCGACGTGTTTGAAATGGAAGTTTTTGTATGGAAAATATAAAATAAAAATATCTACATGGAGAGTTTTGAGGTTTCGGGATTTCAAAGGGGGTCGCAATTTTTATTATTTTTGTGATAGGACACACCGTTTTCGAGATGAAAGCAAAAAAAAAAAACAAGATAAAGTACCGTTTTTGAACGTCTGAAGTCGAGGTGTTGGTGTGAATTTTAGTTCACGCCAACTAGTTTTATTCCACATCTTTTTAATCGTGATTAAAAATAGTCATTTTCATGTTCAGATTTAGTTAGACAATCAAATTTTTTGGTGAAAAACGTAAAATTCAGAATAGCAAAATTTCCATTTTCACTAAACTAATAACTCAGTGCCATCTTAGTGCTGTCAAACTAAAATATAGTTAAGTTGTGTCACTTTAGTCAATTTCAGAATGGAAAATCGTCATTTGAAAGGATTCATTTTTTTTTTTAAATTTTTAATCAAGTTAAGAGGCATTTGGGACAAGACAATCGGCACCAATGTCTAACGTTGTGTTATGTTTATCATGAGGGCTTTGCCTCGGCGATATTTTGAAATCGCTAATTTATCGAAATTTAAAGCAATCACTAGTTCCGTAGCCGGAAGACGGGCAAGTAAAAAAGAAGTGCTGCCTGCATAAAATACCCATTATAATAGTGCGCTATCTGTGCTGTTAATATGTTAAGAAATAATTATTAATGAACTGTTAATTGCGTTTATCTTTTACATTGTTACCCTGAAATTTTAGAGGTTTCAAGTAGGTTTTAGTTAAACTATCAAAGTTAGTTGTTTCCTGACTTGCTTGCTTAATCATGTTTTGAAAACATATTTTCTTTTCTTCAAAATCTCAGTTATCTAGAACTCTATTGGGCGATGTATCTATGTAACTTTTTCTTCTGGTTTCGATTTTCCTCACGGATTGATGAGATAACTCTCAGTTGATTAACACATGCAAAAGACCTTACAACATCGTCACAAATATATTAGGCATAGATAATTAACAATTAAAATATGTGTTCCACACATAAATTTAGAAGAGATCAGCAGAAGGCCATGGGCCAACATCATCATTGTGTAATCTGAAAGAGAAATTAAATTAAAACAGGCCATAGCTACTTAGATACGTTTTCCATTCATAAAACGGGTAGTAAACATAAATTTACATTGTATGACACCGTCGAGCAACGCTTGGTATATGATATTATGTCATTTAATGTGGTTGTGTATGTATCTAACAAGAAATTAATCGTGCGCGGAGAAACCGTATTCAATACATAACAAACAAATGAATTAGCGTTAAATATAAACTAGCAACAAAGACATTAAAAAGCAAGAAACAGTGAGGAAATTTGTGTGGGAAGTCCGTGAGGAAAACAGACTCTATTATATGCAGCAAACCAATACCTTTTATCGCAAAGGAATCTTATTTATCTTAAAATAATATAAGGTTTTTAACTTTTAATGAAAGAGGCCTGCCGCCTAACTGACAGCAATGTTAGGAGCTAAAAAAAACCTCCATGCTTTTATTTTACTACTTCAATAACTGTTAAAAAGTAAAAAGGTTAGTTGAACTGGCAAAGGTGGTAGCAACAAAACATCAACATTCTACCACTCGTGTCAATATCAGCATTCATTTGTCGAAACGAATCAATTGACTTTTTATTGTGATACGTGGAAAATGCTAGTATTTCCGCATGCTCCTGAAGTTTTTCCTTAGATTACCTTTTCAGTGGCGGTGTTTTAAGATGTGCATAATTTTTTTTAGGGTGCTTTATTGGGCTGTCCTGTGATGCCTTTTGCTTCATGGGAGAGCAGTGGTAGCCCAGTGGTAACGGCCGCGACATACGAGTTGTAGATCGTAGGTTCGAACCCAGACAGGCGCTTTACTTTGTGTAAATTACTTCATCACCACTGCTCTCAAGACGGTGAAAGGAAAACATCGTGAGGAAACGTCTTAGAACCAAATGTTCGAAGACATACATCTACCAACCCGCACTGGGCCCGCGTGGTGGATTACTTCCCACTCTCACAGAGAGGAGGCCTGTGTCCCAGCAGTGGGAACATAATAGGCTGCTTATGTGATGCCTTTATCAATAAACGCCTCCATTTTGTGGAACTGTTAACAATATTCCTCTCTAATATACTCAGTGACGTCTTTATAGTTCGCTCGTGGTACCGTTTACAGATTTTCAATCGTTTCCAGATATACCTACGATCATTAACTTATAGCTACCTAAAAATACTGAAAGTAGGTATTGAATACAACAAAACGATGGACTTAATAACATACACGAATTTAATAACTTTCATGTCATAATTCATTCGAATATCAAAAAAGCCGTACAAAGTTATTTAAATGCAATTGTTAGTTTAATTATCACATAAAGGCCGATCACTGTTGCCCTAGTTGAAATATAATTGTACAAAAACTCTTAGGTCATACTATATCTATTTGAATTCTAAAAGCAAATGTAAAAAAAAAAAACTGAAAATAAATTGACCCAATTTGACTGATACGGTTAAATTGTGCTTAAAATGCAAATAGACTGAAACATAAACAGCTACAAAATACTTTTAACCAGTACTGAAAACAAATTTTCAATTATTTTTATTGAGTATAAAATTAACAACCCCTTTTTGGCGTGTTGCTCGTAAGGCTAATCGCCTTACGAGCAACACGCCAAAACACGCCAAAATATCACATTTCGTCTAAATACTGTACATAGTGAACTAACGTCATTATTAATGTGTGCCGCTAGTTATTCGAATGGTTTTTGCTTATATTTGAGCAACGTCCTCTGCATCCGTTCAGAACCGGCCGCCGCGTGCCACAGATCACCAAACCGACTGGATTAATTAGCCTTACTGACCTAGTTGCAGGATCATTGATGGCTCTCGCTATGTCAACGAAGATTTATTTAGTTAATTTAGTATGGATCTGAGTGGTTCGTTGGTCCAGTGGTTGGAAGCGTTACTTAAGTGGTTCTGGGTTCAATTCCCGGAACACGCAAGTTTTATTGGGTTTTCTATCTGGAATTTCTGAGTAGCAGCTCGGATTCTGGATTTGTGCCCGTTTGATGGCAACAGGCTCGCCCCGATTACACGATTATTATATTAACATAATTTATAATATATAAACATAACTGGCGAAATGTGGGTGTACTATAGGTACACCTCTGCCCAACCCTTCGGGGAAACAAGGCGTGATTTTATGATGTTATGTTACCTACCACCAACAAACAATAAATCAGTCATAATTCTGTTCTACTGATGACGTTCGCAATTTATGTTCCTTAGGCCGTCTACTCACTATTTTTCTTTAATTAACTAAGCTTTAAATCGTGTTTAAACAACGATTACGTTTCGGCCAATCGATCATATAATATTAGATAAGCCTTATGTAATTAGGTTTAAAGTCTGAATGGACGATTCAAAACCTGAACTTATGTTCAAATGGGTCGTGATAGGCTATAAGTAACCCAACGGGTTAGGTAGGTGCGCGCACGCAAATGTGAGCTACGTAACGTTTACTTCTTTCTCGTTAATTCTAGATTTTGTCCAGCCTGCGCCCACGTGACGTCGGAAATTCTATATGTCTGCCAAATTTCATCCAAATGTTGCCATTAACGCATGAAAAGGTCACAGACAGACAGAGTTGCTATCGCATTTATAATATTAAATAATAAGTATGGATATCTTCGAATGGATTAAGTACGTAAAAGAGATCGTGAGAGACCTGGGTTGCCCTTGCGAACTAACTAAGATTTCTTAATATTTCTGTCATCTCTGAAGTAATTACTCAGATCAAATTAATCTACATTGCAAAACAAAGAAATAGATGACTCTCATTAGGTGATTGTTAGGAAAAACCTTGAATGTTTTTAAAATAAATAGTACTACAAACATCCTCAGTGTTAGCATGTTAAATATTATTATCACACAAACTGTTGTTGGTTTGTTTTAAATTATTTTGAGGTTATCTTACTTTATAACATCAATCTTTAGTAGCTTCAGAACCAACAATTTATGAGGTCGCAATAAACAAACAAACCTACAAACTAAGTCAAATATTTGAAAAAGAAACCTTGAATTGATAAATGTGTTTGCACCTACTGTAAGATTACCCCTTACAAAATTAATAGAGATCTAAGATCACTGAAAACATAATATCTTCTTTAATATCGTATCATGTGGTTATTGATTAAGATCTGATCGTTATCACCAGACCTCCCAGCGGAATTCATAAATTAAGAATGAATTAGTGTAACATGAATTAGATAAATGAGGAAAAATTATTAATCATGCGAAAAGGAGATAGATGGCTGTAAGATGCGGAATGGGATCCATTTCTTTCTCTTTCTCAATAATAGAGAAGCCTCGGAAAGGACGTTAAGCTGTTGGTCCCGGCTGCCATTCGTAGACCTCTGACAGTCATTACGGGTCGTCAGAAGATCAAAAGTCTGACAACCAGTCTTACCAAAGGGTATCATGTTACCCAGTAACTGCATTGTGGATGTCAGTAAGGCAGTAACTTCATGTAAAAGACTGGTGTTCAACTGCACCCGGTAAGACTGGCAGCCGACCTCAACGTATTTGGGAACAGGCTTAGTTGATTGTTAGAAGCCCACAACATTTCCCATCAGGTGGAATGTTTGTTTGTTTGCTTACTTTACCCAATGTCATTAAAAGGTAGGGATCAACTGTAATTACAAGACAAAACTACGAAAACAATCTTTCATTGTAAAGATAAGAGAGTGTTTGTTAAGACTGAGGCTGATAATTTTTTTGACAACATTGTCGACCTCGATATTGGTTTATCACCCTGAGGTTTTACTATCACTTGCACGTCATAAAACGACAAGGTTCGTCTGTCTACGTGACAGTTAGATAGTTTCAGCCATACTTAAGTCTCAATTTTTCCCAGTGTTCTCGTAGTCACAAGCGTGACTGCTGAGCTGGGGTCGTAGGTCTGATTATTTTCTCCAGCCAACCGCGTCGTAATTGATCTATTTGATAATTACATGTATAACACTGATTGCTATCAAGCGTATACGTACCAACATTCTGTCAAAAAAGTATTGGGAGTTTGAGTTGCATCTTTTATTTAGATTAAATACAGTGCTGATTTACGTAAGATAATATCTAGTGTGAATCGAGAATTTCAAACACACACACAAACACAAACAACAACAAACTCAAACTCTCTGAGTTTGTCTTAAGTTTCGCCTCGCCAATGGAATTTCGTGTTCGGAGTCACTGAAAATGTTACAGAAGGCTCGCTTAAAAACACGTACTTATGAGCGGTACAAAGCGGTCAAAAGCGGTCGAGATGTGATGGAAGAATTGCCTCGCTCTAGTAGGCCATCAACGTCTTCAACTGAAGTTAACATCTCAAAAGAGTAGAAAATATTGACTGGAAATCCTCATTCAAGTTTGAAAGAGATAGCCGCTGAACTTTATGTGTCTCACGAGTCGATCCGTACTTTTTAAATAATCACTTGGGTATGAAACATGTTGCCGCTCGGCTAGTCTCAAAAGACCAGAATTTTCTCCAAAAACTCAATCGCATCAGAGAAGGTGTGCTAAATAATATAAATATAGCTGTATTCAATAATATAAATATAAGATTATAAGAAAATAAATCATTTGGAAAGTTTTATTCACCCATGCTTTTTATGTTAAACAAAAACATTTAATGTACATTTAACGATTATATATCTCTTTAATTTATGTTGCTGTCATCATATTATCACACAATTCAGAAATAATAATCATAAAAGCATACTCGTATTGTGTAATTATTAAGTGTAATTTTTATTGACAGTCTCCGCATTAAATGTGCAACTTATCACTAATGTCGTAAATTAAGTTATAAACTAACATTATTTTATCAATTATTAATAACACGTTTGTAAATCTGTTTTGGTTTGATTTACATCAATCAATCATTTTTGAAGAGTGAGATCAGATCCAAAAAAGAAATTCGTTATGTAACCATTAAGTAACTAACAACCTAACCACCAAAATCCTTTGGACAGGACATAATCAATCATTAATATTGCCGAAACTTTGTAATTAAACCAACGTTAATATATCAGAATTAAAAATAAGGTCAGTCAGTTTATAAAATCCGACAAAACATTTTGTAAAACACAAAATTCTGAAGTGGAATCTTAATAACTTGCTAGATGATCATAATTAACAACACTTCAGTTGAAATCTACATAGGTACATGACGCAACCAGCAATTTCCAATTAATTCTCAAACTGTGTAATATCAACGTGATTCGCTACATTTTTCTTACATACACACTGGCTGGACATTGCTTCAAAGACTACTTGCGACACCGTATCTCGGTAATTATTGTTCTTATAGTTCGCAACTGTACTGCAGAGGTGGTCAAATAATGGTCTTGGTCTTACCCCACACACGAACATGTAAATAATCTATTAGGTTGTTAGTCCGTCTGCACGAAACCCCAGATTAATGGCTTGTTCAGACTTGACTGGGTAATTCGTCACGTAATGCTCGCAACATCGAATTAGACACTTTCTTTTAATGGATGTCGATATTCTAATCGCGTTTTCACCGAAAAACTGATAAAAAAACGCCTTTCTAGTTAATGGTTATTCATCGCTTGTTGCCGCTAACGATATGATACGAGAGCGCTTTTACAGGATATGCTAAACCAGACGAAAATAGATTCGTAAACGAGTATATTATATTAAGCCATAGAAACAATACCAAACGGATGCTTCTTTTCTAAGGGGTATCATTTGTTCTATGAATCCTTTAACAGGACAAACAATTGATATTTTAAAGACGACAAAGGCTTCAACGCTAACCCTTTTTTCAACCGACTTAAGGAGGAGGTTCTCAATTCTTAAGTTTTTTTAAATGTTTGTTACGCGATGTCTCCCGCTATTGAAGAATGATTTCCATTTATTATTATGGGTAGGGTATGCTGCAGACCACATACGTTTTATTATCTTTCCTTTTAAAGTTTTTCTGTTAGCTTCAATAGTAAGTGTTTTTTTCCAATTAGTGTATAATGATGATGTGTTAATAACTTACTGTCACTGTTATTTACATATCAAGTAGTATATGAGTTTGTGTGGCTATAGGTACCACAACTGAAAAGTGAAAAATAAAAAGTTATTTACAAAACGGAGACAACCGACTTAAAAAAAAAAAAACACTGCTAAGAAAAATAACATTAGACAGCAATAATCAGCACAACCTAGTAACCTGTATAAAGCCAAGGTAAATAGTTTATGGAAATCCAGTTGAATAAATGTTGGGTATAAAATTGTTTGCGTATTCCAATTAGGTGCTGATAGCTACTATTTTTTAGACATTTCTGTTAATTTCAGCAAATAATTACGTACCTACTTAACTAAAGAACACACGCTATCTTACGTAAATACATAATTTATAAAACCAACTTGTTCAAGAATTAATTTAGTTTTCAAAGACTAATTATATACATTTAATTTTTATTTGGTCTAGTGGTTGCAATCGCTACTGCTGAGCATGAGGTCCTGGGTTCGATTCCAGGGCCGTGCAACGTGTTATTGGGTTTTTATAACTGGCGAAATGTGGATGTACAGGTACACCTCTGCCTAACCCTTCGGGGAAACAAAGCGTGATATTATGTTTTATGTTATGTTCATTTTTATAGCTTTGTTATATAACACCGTATAATTGATAGACGACTATGTAATTGGTTTATTCTTATTATTTGTAATTGATTAACGAACATGTCGCTAAGCGAATTTTAATCTACACATATTCTCTTGGATACATAATCCGTCAACTCGATATTATTATTTTTTTTATTTTTATTATTATTTTTGTATACCAAAATCAACCCAAATTATGTAAAGCTTCCTGAACAATGTTGCGTTACTTACTGCATCGTTCCTTCCGATGAATCTTAGGAATGATAATAGATTCTCATTGGGATAATAATCAGCTTTTCAAGGCTTATTAATAAATAGGAATACCGTGTAGATAAGAAGTAATTGGCGTGTCTAATTTCGGTGATCAGAACACTTGATCTGTAATATCCTTCCTAGCTTATCTTATTTATTCATTTGAAAAAGTACTCAGCTTCTAGCAACACATAGTGACTCTTCAAGACAACTTCAGACTTTACTACGTTTGAATAACTTCAGCTAGGTAAAGTAGTTTTCAATAAAAGTTCCAACTACATTTAAAACTATAAAGGGACACAATAACAGTATCGATATTTATTCTATCGTTGAATAATTATTACACAAGCTTCTGAATCAACGAACAATGGCGCTGCGGTCAGCGCAGTGCGGCGCGGACGCAGCCGAACCGCGACTGTTGCGCAACCCTCGTAATCATAGCACATGTCAACTTATGCAGATTCAAGGAACACACTCGTTTTACTCATTAAACCCCGTTTCATTAAACCCTTTTTTATTTTTGACGCATACCGAAAGCGAGACTCCTATGACGTGATAAAACGTACAATACATGTCTAACAAAACATCGGCTTTCCTAATAAGATTTATGAGCGTTTTTAAATAAATTTATTTGTCTCAATAAACATAACTAACAGGTGATAGGCATGGTGCAATGTAACACGCGTTTATGTTACTAAGTAGAGCTGGCGACAACGATAGAACTATTACAGCAAATACTGCCGTATCCTGATTTAATTATATCTATAACAATCAAGACTGGCTACAATCACAAACCAAGTTAAACTATTAAAGGAAATTTACTCAAATAATGTTGGTCATGCTTACGTAGCCCACAAAAAAAAGACCGAAGACATTGTTATTCTGGCATACATTGCATATACGATTCTCAATCAAGTGTGACTCACTGTCACTCACAAGACAACACATCAATCAATCTTACTGTCACATCGTATCACGTAACAAAAACTCAAACATTTTTTGACAAGTTTATTACACAGCAACACATTCGTAACGTACGCATGGCCTACATAAACCCACGAAATGCAATATATCATTAAGTTATACAACAAAGTCAATATCGCTATAAACGTGTTTATTCGGATGCTTAATTAATGTTTCCAATCGATACAGGACATAACTCTAATGCGTGACAAACAGAAGAACAACTTGCATGACATCAGGATCTCGACTTTCTACGCGTTAACAAACATTGCAAGCTTTGACAGATACTTACAGTGAAATTATAAGTGGATTACGCATCGGATTTGCGTGTATCAGTGAAGTCCTTACGACTATCACAGACTTGCATTTCGTTCCACTTGATGAGAAGTCGAATGAAGTGATATGCAGTTGTTCCGGTTTTTAACGAATTGCAAGCAGCCTAGATTTTGAATATTGATAACATTAAGCTTATTGAAACCGACCAGCGTGAAATCACTGGTATTGAGTTTCATTCACGCCTACGTATTACCGAATGAATATATTTTTGTCAGCAATATACTTGAGTGAGTATTTTATTGAGTGTCTTGAATAGTTATGAGCAAGGCATCAGTTGCGGTGTTAACATCCGTCGCCTGCGCGTGGTCTTGTCGCCGTCAATGTTACTAGTTCACTTACGTATAATTTAAAACTTTCTAAAGAGACCGCTCCTAGGTAAGTAGCTGCCATTGCCTCGGTCAGATTTCCCTTTCGTACGACGAGCTTCATCGGCTTATTATTATAATATTATTAGTGATAATACGATGTTCCCAAGTTCGTAGCTTGGCAACTGGTTGGCGAGATGAAATGTTAATACTTGCGAGAAACTATGGAATGAGAAAACCTTGTGCCTGTACGCGACTAGCCGTTATTAAAGACTCTGCTTTATTTCTAATTTACGATATTGAACTTTAGGTACCTATACTCGATTAATTTAATCAGAATACTTTTTGTCAGGTTATTAAAATCGATTAACTACATAATTGATTGAATGCAACACGCAATAAAAAGTTATTTTATAAAAATAAGTAACACCGCGGAAATAGAATAATTGATTCGTACCTCATTTAGTATCGTTTATGGTACCTATCAAATAAGGTAGTATAAGTTATATTGGAGTTAATTAAAATTAGCTATTGTTTTATTTAATAATTGTGCTCTTATACGAGGATATGAGCGAGCATAAGATGCAGTTATATTCCATATTCCGACCGTTCACTTTGATTGTTATTCGAGGCACAGTGTGGAACATTTTGTCTACAAGCATGCCTAACATGTTATATTTGCTACTAGGCTAGACTATAAAAATGTTAAAAAACAAAGGTTTCCGCAAACAGTATGTAGAATCCGAAACAGTTAACTGTCTCAGACTTAATTGAGCTGGTTTTCCTAAGTTAAAGTTTTTATGAGTGCTTATGTATTATGTATATACTATATACGAGGTTATGAATTCAAAATAAAATTATTCATAGAAGTATCTGCAAAATATTAAGCCTATTAGAAACTAGCAACAGTATCTATTTATACAGAATACCTTTTACTACAAATAATCTTAGAAAGCAATGTCAAGTTCAACAACCATCCTATCGATTGAAGAATTGATTATAATAATATTGCAGATTTAATCGATTGTTTCCGACTGGATGTTTCGATTCTTTCTGTGCCTACGCATCATCGATGCTGGCTTGGTGTAGGTCAAGATCGACGGCTCGGCCGTGGCATCGAACGCTATAGTTCTCATCGTCTCGTCTCGGCTGTCATCGAACTCGATTCGACAGCATAATTGCGATTGCGTACGTAAGTCGTTTGAGACCCGGTCGCAATTTGTGTCGGAAATGCAGATAATTATATGCAGTAGACCAGATTTTATTTAGGATAAATATTGAGTTAGGTAATTTTGTGTGAACTGTTTACATTTAATTGAAGATTAAGACTCGCGCAATGCGAATTCTTGTAGCGTAAAGACGTGGATTCACTAGAGTGCTGTCTCTGTCAAATTCATGGCTTTAATAGTTAAACAATATAAAGGTAGGTTCTTAGTTATAAGTGCTCACCCAAAAGTAGGTACCTAATGTAATTTTGAAAGTTCATAATTAATGTATGTTTATTGCACTTATTAGGAATAATAACAATTAGCAATAAGAACACAGCACAGAGCGTTTCAAAAATGTTTAAAAGTACATAGTTGAAACATTTAAATTCAAAGATCGTGATGTTTACAAATTTCAAATCAATAAAATTTCTAAAACGGCATTTATTCCCGAACCACGCACGTAAAACTCTTTAAGTACATACCTACATGTGTTTATTTCGTAATTGGCATCTGGTCACATAAAAGTCATTACATTCAACTCAGTAATGCGATTCGGTATTTATTGGAGCGATCTACTTGCTTTACAATATTGAGAACAGCTGGTGCGCTAGAACGCTGTTCTCATGATTTCTAACTTACACACATTCCACACAATCTCCAGCCAAACTGTACATTACCTGCTGTGCTTATCGAAAGCAATAGACAAGTCGACAGCGATCAGTAATGGATAGCGAACAAGTCTTAAATACTATGGGAACTTGTTGATAGGTTTGAAATCTAGGTCTTGGTGTGTGTAGCAACAACCTACAACAATTCGTAGGCGATTCAACTTGTATTAAGTACTACAAGTATTATACTTAACGCTTTCACCACTTAATGTTCTGGAATTACGCGTAATAACGTGTTATCAGAAGTAAACAACGGAAATTCGCATTCAATAAGTGTTTGTCTAAGAAGCATAAAACGGTCAAGTATTTGTGTAAGGAAACGAAAACATACGTTTGAGTGTTTGTCAAATACGTACTTAACAATAAAGTAAGTGGAACATGTAAACACTTGAAAACTGATAAATAGATAAATCAACAACAAGTCCTTTGTCGAATATAATTTGCCAAGAAAATTCAATTAAACCAATTACAGGCACTTTTGAATTGTCAATGTCGTTCGGTCAGAAAAATGAAGCTACTTGCCAATTCTAAAGCATAGTTGGTACCTATGGAGAAGAACGGGCAAGAAACTCCACGGCCACGAGCAACGACCTTTTAAGGACGATATGACACATAAGTCGGTACAGACCTACTATAATTTGTTACAATTTTATTTGACTTCCTCGTCGATTAAGTGGCTGTAAGCGCTACTGCGCTCCCTCTCACTGAGAGGAGGCCTGTGTCCCAGCAGTGGGAACATAACAGGCTGATTGTGCTATGTCTATGCTAAGCGCTACTGCTGAGCATGAGGTCCTGGGTGTGTGTAAAGTGTGTGGGTAAAGTGTTATTGGGTGTTTCCATCTGGAATTTCTCACCAACCGTCACGTACCAATCCGGAGTCTGGATTTGTGCCGGGTTGATGGCAATAAGATCGCCCCATATTACATTGGACTCACACATAACTTGCGGAATGTGGATGTGCTATTAGTTCAGTTGTGCCCAACCCTTCACGGAATACAGGCGTGATGTTATGTTATGTTATGTTTATTGACCTGTTTCCACAACGTGTTACGTCACCTCAGATCCGTTAAGCGAAAGTGATATAAAAAATGAGAAATTAAATTTAAGGAAATACGAAACGCAATTTTAAGATGAAATGACTCGATTGTTAAACTCGGTTTATGAAACCTTTTGTTGAAATGTTTTAATAGCTGTTTTTTGTGTAAACTAAAAGCAATTTGCAATCTGGTTCACAGTTGATACAAAAGAGGTCTTGAAACTGTTTCTTACTGTTTCTGTTAGGCTGCATCATTCCACTGCTGGGCATAGGCCTCTCCCCATGACTTCCAGCTCTTTTGATCCAAGCCTAAAGTAGATCATTGGACGTTTGTTTTCTCCAGTTCGTCCCGCCCCCTTCAATGGGGTCTGTCGCGACGCGTTCTGGCTGTTTCAGGGCTCCACGTAGTAGTTATTTTGGTTCACAGCTCATTGTTTCTAAAACTATATTTAAACAATGCGAAAACTGTTGGCAAAATTTAAATGTAGGTACTATGATATACCTCTGCCTTACCCTTCGGGCATACAGCCGTGATGTTACGTTTAAATCTACTTCCGATATTACTAACAATAGATAAATTGGCCATGTATTTTGTTTGCATCATTAATCAGGATGGCAACCACCCGATTATCCTTTAAAGTTAAAGTTTGGGAGCACCCTCGCAAGAACTTGGCAGTTTCATCACAACGATAAAGTTTTCTCATTGTTTGTATTATTTGTTTTGAGTATATCCGTGTGCTTTTTTTTGCTTATATTTATATATTATTAGATATATAATACATTACATTTAAAGTTTTTATATTTATAAAAATGCATTCCTCAAATTTCACTATAAATTTCACCTGTTTGTGTCTGCATCACACAAAGGTTCACTGGTACAAAATGACCATAGCATTAAGTCGCCTCTGTACAAATAAATAATAATTAGACGCCTTTAAGACTAAAAAAAAAAAAAAAACATTATAACTGTTACCCATAATATTTGCATGATTCGTGCATATCCATAATCTCGGAATGAAAAACGTTTCATTAGCCGGTGCAATTGAAAGTTAACTTAGTCTAGAAAGTTTAAAAATATTCTATACGAGTAGGTATTCATATAAATGTCTCATAATTTTAACAAACAATATTTTATTATTGTTTCGAACCTTTCACAGCCATTATAAAAATTCATAGGCAATATTATTTTTATGCTTATTTTGAAAATATTTAATTAAGAATAATTAATTAGAACGTTATTCTGAAAGTTAACGACTTTTTCGAGGCAAATCAGTAAATGGCCAATTTGTTTCAATCATATATTAATTTAGTTTAGTGTCCACTAATGCCCCTTTAACTTATTTATCGCTACCGTATAAAAACTATGACTTTATTATCATACAATTTAGGCACAGTTTAAAAACAATAATCATTATCTTAATATTATTGCCCAGAAGAACTAGATAAATCAGCCTTATTTATTCGGTTTATTGAAATATTGTTCAAATTGGCCTATTATATTACTGTTAATAATTTATTATATTCCTTAAATATCTGATTCATCAGCTACAGAGGCTTGACTATCTATCTAATTTACCTTTAAATGACATTGAAAATAATTATGTGCCCTCTCTAATTTCCTATATTTAGACCACGAAAGTGTTTAATTGACTGGTCTAGCTGCTTTTTATTTTCCATTTAAGGGATACTGGTCTAACAGGTTGCACTTTATGCACGAAAGTTGCGGTACGTTTATTTCAACGCATTATAAATCAATCAATGTTCAACTTTCGTGGTTGGTTCCCATCTAGTACTGGTTGGAGGTACATGGTGTTCAGGGTGATCCTTTACGAAGTTTTTTCCAAGTTCGATAAATAATTACCAGTTACTTTACGCGGGGCCTTACTTCAGTACATTATCGCCGAGCTTCAGCGGTTAATTTATGCCAATAACTGGCCAATACAGAGTCAATGTACTATTTGGATGCCATATCTAGTTTCAATGTAGCGGTGAGAACATATTGATTCATAGACCATAATAGTCACTGCGTAAAGTTTACTGGTCAACTGTAGGATATTCATTTCCTTCACACGATTTGTAATTAACGAGATGAGAAGTAGGTAATAAGGATGCGCCCGCTATGTTTTGAAATCGACTCTTTAAAATAAAAAGCATTGTATCGTTAAGTGTAGTGCAGTGGACAGTTACAGCACTGGTTCAAGAACGAGTGCGTTCACAGTGACTTTTACTTTCGCCAAACTGGTGCACTGCAGTGCAATGACTGGTGGCGCAACGGGTTTGAGCACTAGAGCACTGGTGACAAGGTTGAGAAATAACATGAAACTGGTCTTACGCACGTTACGTTAACGTTAGGTACCCTACCTTTATATTAACTAATTCCGGACCACCAAAAAATAAGAACTCAAGAAATGTACTACTTTTTCTGATTCATTAAAAAGCCGTTAGAATTTATAGAAATAAGTAATTATATGAAACGTTTAGAGTGCTGACATAGCTGCTACTTCTAATGACATTCTTACTAATTAACTTTAGTTTTTTAGTCTATTAACTAACTAGGTTTTCATTTGAAGAATTTTCCTTGGGTGAATTACGATCTCCTTAAGAAAACAGTTGGTGTTTTGCAATAAATACTGTGGCGTACAAAAAGTATGCTAATGATCAGTATAATTTGGACCACACTAATACAATTATTAGCTTGGTTACGAAATCGTTCACCTATTCAATTCCGGCGGCGGACGGCGAGGGCGCAACTAAAACCGCAAAAACTAAAATTATATTATACTGAATGTACAGTACACGACAAAAGCTTTATAATTTCCGGACCATTAATGGTGTAGCTCATTGTAGACAAGGCCACGTACCGTGAATGTGCCGGCCGCGGTTCACGACAATTGCATTCCACATTACTTCTCCACGAACGAATTTAGCAACTCAGCCTCAGGTGTTAAAGTTAATTTTATTACGACACGTCACGGTATGGAACCTTTCGCTGTATGACAATTTTAAAAGCGAATCTAATCGATTTGAGATCGCAAACAAACGTTAGATACGGATGTCGACAACGCCCTCGTCAAAGTTATATCGATCAGACATGATAGCTATTCATATCAGTCGTCGTTACTGACAGTCATTTAGATCACTGATATGCTAGTTTTGCAACTACATAAATCGCCGTGATGTTTATCGGTGCTTTCTGAATGTAATTATTAAAACGAAATGACTGGCGCCACCTGGCTGCCACAAAAACGTACAAGTAGCTATGTACCACGCAGTAACATTGCCTATTCAAAAATTATTAATATTCGTAAGTTGTCAGAAATTCCGTGTTTTCAAAAGCTCCAGATTTTCAGAATTTATCTTGAAACCCTTAAATCATTCAACCGGTATTATCCACTCGCTGCTGAATCAAACTAGACCTTAATTTCAATTTGACCACCTTATTCAATAAACTAAATGTAGTTCGATTCCGTTGTTATCACCATTTGCAAACATTTCAACGATTATTCAAAACACTTTTAACGAATTTATATACGGTACGAGAATTAAAATTCAATTAAGTGGAAAACCGGAGGCTGGCTGATAATTGTAATAATTCATTATGGAAACGGAACGTTCGGTCGAGTTCAGTAGAACGTGATCGCGGCCCACCGTTTGTAATGTATTCGATGCTGGCGCAGTCTCATTAACACCTCGGAGTTCCTTAATACAATTATGACAATAGCTGTACTACAAAACAACCCTTGTTGAAAATTACTGAAAGGTTTTTTCAATAGATTTCAGCAGCATTCATATTGTGTGTTTTTCTCGTGTCTAATGAAATTGGCTTATTTATGGAAAGTAAAATCAACAAATACACATTTTTTGCGCCTATACGCCAACCAAAGCGAATCATATGACTCCAAACTCGCGGGGTTTACGAGAAGCCACTGAAGAGTTACCACCGCATAAGTTTGGTATACACCTATATGCTAAAAATGGAAACTGCCCTTAAGTTTTTATACCCATTGTATTGACTTCTCTACATCTATACGTTCCTATCGTTTTAGGTTTTGACGCAACCACAAACTAGGTATCCCATTTAAAATTCAAAGGTTAATGCCCATTAAATATGTATTCAAAGGCTTCAACACTAAAACAAATCATCAGCTAATAGAATATTAGCAAAAGGCCCATATTTAATCTCATTCTGACAGTCTGATTAAGATATGGACCATTGTTTGGTATAAACTACGCCATTGGGAAGGCAATCAATTGTTTTTGTTTACCTTGCTCTGGCATTTATTTGCATACATTTAATGTTATCTGGTGGATAAAACGGCCATCTGTATTTGAAAGGTATTTCAATGACCACACGAATAACGATTTATCATTGATTTTGCTAGGACTGAAATTCCTACTTACCAGTTCAAATAGTTCATGTTTGTTTCTTGTAAAGTATGCGTTTTTTTATGACAGCATGTACATATCAACATTGATCAGGTAAAGTCAGCAATCTTCTGCCATTATTCCAAAGAAATTGGTGTTTGCGCAGCATGACTTTTTCTCTCACACTTCTTTAAAAGTTTGTAAACTGCTGAAAAAAGTCATAGTTATCTTATATTTGGTTCTAACATGTTGAATGAAAGGTGCAAGCGCATATGGTCAGTATGCAAGCTTAACATTAATTAAATAAATAAACAAGGATGTGAAAAGTTCACCAAAATTACCTAACAATCAACTTCACCTCGAATACAATAGTTACATGTTACATCTAAAATCACTTTGTAATCAAATGTCAACGTGGGTTATAAGTCATAGTCAGAACATTGCGCCATTCATAAGTGGCATTGCCATTGTAAACTGACATTCATATCACATGATGAAGACATTTGAATCGCGAATTATCCGAAATGCGTTCACGAGTTGTCGTGAACACGACAAACAGACAATGTGACAAACTTTCTATGTTATTTCGCGAAATAATAACACTGTGAAGAAGCCACGTAATTAGTGTTACGTCTTGACAGAGAAAATGTTATGGAAAACCTTTTCGACATTTCTCAAGGTGCTAAGTGGTATTAACGCAAATTTTTCGCAAGTCTAATTGTTACCGTAATGAATTTTGCTTTTATTTTCGAAGTTACATAATCACCTATTCCTAATTTGCCTCTTAACATTACTACTATTACTAAAGTCTGCCTACACTTTCCAATGTTTTTTCATAATACCTATAGAACAACCTATTTAACAATTTTATATTTGACGAGCGACGCCGACGCACACGTGTAAGACTATCTGCAATAACACAGCGATAATTGGTCAATGTAGAGCTAGCTTAAAGAAGCTACTTGCTTATATTATAACACGAAGATTATAAGAAATAAACGTTTCCCAGCCATGCATAACCTATTATGTCAATATTCCGTAATGTTTAGTTATTAAATCTCGCGATGATAACTATTGATTATAAGTTGCTTGTATGCTATGATTCTTTTTAATAAGCGTGGCTGGGTTCAAACTATAATCGTGGCCCTATCTGATGTGCTCCGTACCATGAAAATCTGACAAGACGGATAACCCTAAATCATAAGAATTTACAAGCTAAATAAGCTTAAAAATACACAATGGGTATGTTCGGAACTGTCTTTCAACTCGATTATATCACATTTCGTTGGCGTTTAAAATAACAATGACATTCGATTGGCTATAAAAATGACATTAGCTTATACACAAAATTACTTTGACATATACAAAACAAATGCAAATATGGAGAAATCTCTGAATGCATAACAGAAGACTGGTAAAATTGCAAATACTGAAAGCGGACTACCAATATTTATGGGCTTTTAATAAAAGCTGCACAACAAAATACATGTACATTACATAACATAAAATAATACGTGAGCAAAACATAAAAGCGAACTAAAAAAACATAACACAGTCATAATTTACCATGCAGCAACCGGCCACCGTAATCCGTTCAGTCAAATTCCTTACGAATGCAACCTTGACATATGATTGAGATAATACTAAGTGGAAACCGAAAGACAAGAAAAGGACTACAGGCACAATACAAAGTTGCACAATAAGTTGTGGGGCACAGCCTCTTAACCCATAGCTACTCAGTATGCAAAAAGCCATACGTTATGAAGGGTGAGATGACAGCTATTGTATGGAATAATAAGATATGCTGCGCCGATTTTTATTCTTTGATTACCTTATTAATTATATAATTCAATGGTTTTCTAACTAAACAGACAGCTGTGCTGCTGGGGAGTTTGTTGCGCCACTTCTTCTTCCCAGCTAAAGCACTAGGAAGTGGTGAAGGGCGGGCGTTTTGGGGGACTGTCTTATGTAATTTTGACGTTCGAAAAGTGCTAACTCTCAGCCTAGTTTGAATAAATGACTTTTGATTTTGATTTTGATCTCATATATTTGTGATACCAAAATTTGATGATGACAAAATTAGGAGGCTAATAGAATAGTGTCTGACCAGCCGAATACTTTCTAACTGCTTTCTGGTCTTCATATACTTACCCAGTTATAAAAACGGGTAAATTTTGTTGTAATTGAACTCGTCACCAATAAATTCTCCTATTCCTCAAGGAGGATCGTCCCAAGTACCTACATAGTTAATTCGCCATGCGTTGAAATCTTTTGTATCGAAGGCCGGTAAAAAAACGAGCAAATGGATATATTCAACTTTGTCTATAAGTTCGTCAGAAATGAAAACTTCGTAAGTCTACTGTGACTACATAATTAGTGGCTTATTTGCCAACGAATGACGGAAGAAAATAGATTGGAATTTCATACACTCCCTGAGAGCTTTGGTAGATGATTATCATAGTGGTAATGGCCGAATATAACACAAATTGACAATGCTTAGTTATAACTGACATCTTATCTTATAGGCTAGGCAAAATGCGACCAACTCCTTCCTTGTTTCGTACCGACGCCAGTTTTTCGTCTGATCGCAATTTCACCATAACAACAATAATTAATACGGACATTGCGCACTCAGCAACATGTTAAGCGACCTGTTTCGAGCCGATAGGTGACATACGAACAACTTTTACTATAGCCACCCAAACTGGGAGGTACGGGTCCATTTGAGCTTGTAAGTTGACTTAGAACTAATTAGTATTCTTATAAACTGCGCCTAGAACATGGCATGTCGAAACATAATGACATGTTTGTTTTCTCGTTCAAATAGCTGATCATGACACTTTTTACCTGATGCTTTGAGAGGTTGTTTCGAGGTGGTTTATTTTTATTTTTCTATATATGTAATTATGAACGTTGGCAGTAAGAAACACTTTCGGAACGACATCGTCCTCCCACTGTCAGCCGCAGACGATATTCTCAGAAATAATTTCACTTATTTTGTTAGACAGCTTCGATACTATAGACAGAAGTTCTATTAAAAATAAATAACTGCATTTCTAGAAATATTTCAGAGTGTCGAAGTAGATAACGGCAATGAAACACGAAGTTTATCGTGTTTTTAAACTAAAATCTGATCAATAATGTAAATGAACCTGATAAATTGAGATAAACACTTAAAAACCTAATCCTAACTTATTAATATTATAAATGCGAAAGTAAGTTTGTTTGTTTGTTACCTTATCACGCATAAACCACTGAACTGATCTTCATGAAATTTTGCATATACGTTGTCAAGGGTACGTTGAAAAGGACATAGGGTATCTTTTATCCAGAAACAAAGTAATGTTTTACCGAGGGAAAGAACACAAACTTTCGACGGTCACAGTTGCTTTAAGACGCTAGATGGCGCTACGTGCCTTTCGAATCATGGTTAAAATATATTATTAGAAACTTCAGTACATTTTGTGAGTTTATAACCTGGATTAACACACAGGATACTTTTTATCCCGGTAGTACGTTGCCGTGGGTAATTTCAGACTCACACGCGGACTAGTTAACACTTAAAGTAAATCAAGACATTCAAATCTATATTTGAAATACTAGATATATAGGTATGTATAAGTATTGATTTATCAATAATTGATAATCGACGTCCCCTGATTAGCAGAACAAGACCGGATCAATGTAAATCAAATAATAATGTACCGTTATCGAATAACTTTATTCATGTTTTGTCGTAAATAACATAATCTCATGAATATTCAACGTTTGAGTACGCGCCGATCGATCATGTATTGTTTTCAAGATTTATTGGACTGTCAATTAAGGCACCAACAGCTGTTTATTGGAGCATGAATTGGAAACTATGCATATTGAAATGGTGTTATATAAACTTCAGCATTTAGTCGTGTGATTCTTAGTTACACTTAGAGCGGATCTCTATAGGACAGAAGCTTCCCATTGGTGACAAAAACAAGCAACCTTTATGTTTAATAATCTACGGCAACATGTGAACATACAATGATTGCAGAAAATTGACAGAAAAAACTTAAATGTTGACTTACAAGTAATTCGTGATAAATCAATCAACCGAGAGTTATGCTTATGACACTTCAGTTGTAGCACAATTGGCTACGACAAATTGTGAGAAACATGACAGTTTTTATGAGAACGTACCCAGACGCGACGTAACGTACGTACACACAGGAATCAGTTTTTATATCAACTCGTAATAAACCCAGTAGCTATCAGGAAGAAAACAGTGTAGCAACCGCTGTGAAAGTGAATATATAACGTAAAACATTAATAGAGAAATAATTAAATAATCATAACAGACAATAAAAATAAACTCCGTACTATGGCATTAAAGCAACCAGATAGAAAATGTATTGATGACTAACATGAAATACCGGTAATTATTAGTTATAACTTTATGCTCAACTTAGAAATGACGGATATAAAGAAAATTTAAGAGGTGCTATAAATCCATTTAATATAACAAAAATCGTTAACGTTCATAATACGCTGTGCGGCTGCAGTGACGAATGTGTTCGTAAAGAATGAACAGTGGCGTCCACATCCGTCCCACATCTCTTACGTCGTCATAACTTGCATAATTCTATTTACCACAACATTAACTTCACGTTTTCTCTCCTATTTTGTAGTATTTTATGTCTTGTTAGTTAAGAGGAAATTATGCGATTATTTGAAGAAGCTAAGCTTCAGGACAACCGTTTAACTTTGTCAATTGCCGTATATCAGAAATTTATCTCATAGTTTTTGGTATAAACCAAACCAGGTCGAGTGAAAGTAAAACAAACAATGATTTTAACAAAATCTGATCTGCGTGGAGTTATTAAAAAATGACCAAAAAAGGGCCGCATAGTCTCCGCTCGGAATACACCAAATACTTGGGGAAAAAAGATTTAACACCATTTCAGCGAAAGTCAATACTCGCTCCAGATACAAACATAACGTGTCTATCGAACAGTGAAACCACTTGGCTTAAGAACGCGCTCTGAAAACTAAACTATACGGTGAACGTGCCAGTCACGTTCTGCGGTTGCTTTTGAACATATGAACATACGAATACGTGGCTAATTTACTAAAAGAACCGAACTATTCGAATAGTAGTAACTTTACTGCGCCAATCCTTATTACAAGAAAAGCAATAAAATTCGCATGTTCATTCTGTAACGTGTTTACAATGCAACTAGTTTAAGTGTTATCTGTATTTATCAGACTTCCAATTTATTGAAAGTTGGAACACTGAATGCGGATTAGGTAATCTATTGTACGAGTATGCAAGACACGTCATTTATTAGCAATTATTCCATTACTGAGTAAGCTTAAATGATCACTGTAAACATAAATACGAGGTATACGGAAACAATAGCGTTGGTAGTACTCGTACTGTAGACTAATAGAGGTGAAAACGATACATATTATCCAAGAGCAACACGATAAGGCTCTCTAGCGCAGCGCCATCGTGTGGTAACTCGGGCGTGAAACGTTCATTATTTCGACTTAAGTAATATTAATTGCTATCCGACTTTATAAAGAAAAGATTGTATTGCCAGTTTGCAACCGATTAGTCTGACGCTCGTTAACCGAACAGTTGATGCAACGTAACAGTTGCGAAACTCTTAATTGGCAATGTTAGAAAAATAGATTAACAAACACGGATTTGACGACTTCTGATCAAAACTATGATTTTGTTAAAGATAGACCTCGACATCCTCCAGATCTAATTACAATGATCAGAATGCAGTATAATCTCCGTCAAGCTGGTCACTTTAGTTCACCGGAATGACATTGCATTGTTTTTGTTGGTAATTGTTTCATTAGATTTTCCTCTTTCAGACCCGTTTCTGTAATAAATACCCACAACGCCAGCCAATTTTGTTTTCAAATAGATCCTGCATCCTCAATAATGAAACTGACTCATGTCATAATAATATCCACATTAAAAAAATCGATTACATCCAATTTCAGCGCATTTAGCAAACTAATTGTACGTAACGTCTATGTTTTTAAGTGTTTATTGAACCGTCAATAAGTATTACGTTTGATTCAAGTACATGCTTCATTATTTGATTTCTAACTACACTTATTATTTTTCTTTTATAAAACAAACACGGTCGCTTATTTCCTAATTTCATACGCATTTTTTTTAAACCTACATACATATCTTAGATTATGTGTTACTATTTTTGGCGCAATTTTGTTTCAGTTGATAATGTTTGTTCCGCTTTCAAAAGAGGTGAAACCGTAAACGTTTCATTGCGATAGTTTTTATTTAAAATAAAATTTGAGTTGTCCAGAATGTGTCGTGGTTAGGTTTGGAATTTATGTAAATGCAAATGTCACGTCTTCAAAAGGTGAGACGAGTTCATTAAGTTGAGTATCTTGAGGGAATAGTGCGTTAACTAAACAGAAAAACATTGCTAAACTAGTTTTAGTTAGTAGTAAGTATCCTCGGTTACACGCACTGCCGTAACATATACGCGCTGGTGTCGGCCGAATGTCGGCGACCACCTCACGTGACTTAGGAGTCGCATTCACGACATGATTTTCAATGAGATTTGCTTTGAATAAGTTAGTTAGCTTTCGATTTACTCGCGGCTAATGAATGGATGTAGACTAAGTTAACACTTATTAACGGTAACTGTTACAATACAATCAGTCTTCAAAATTGTGTTGTTTATAAATTGATTAGCTTGCACGTTCTACGGCTTTAATATCAACTAGTAGGGTAGTAAGATTGTAAATGAGCGGTTTCATATACGTTATTTGTTTGTTTTAATTTAAAACCGCTGAAAAATCTTACATCGTATATATAGGATGGTAAATTATTTAACCCGCAATAGTTAAAAATAAGCCAAACATGTCAATAGTTCAAGACATTATCTTTTTCGAATCCAACATCAGCCCGTCAGACAACTTTGGAGCTAATAAAGTTATCAGTCTTAATAACAACGTTGCAACACTTTCCCACGGTCCAAAGGAAAAGGAAACAACAAAAACCACGTGAATTGCAAATATTACAATACAGAAAATGGCCAATTACCATGTGTAGGTAATCATTTCATCACCTTTATTAAAATTGGTCGGCTAAGTCCGGCCTTAGTCCGTGGCCTTCGTAGCCGACATACGGTCGCTTTGTTTTCATATAATACATAACGTGTGAATGGTTTTGCAACTGTGTTATTGTGCGTTCTTCAAGGTGGTATGTCATGTCATGTCTACTGAAGATTAAGGGCTAGAAAATCCACAGGACTTGAAATTGTAAATCTACTGGCATTCATAGGCGCTAATTGGTTAGTTTCAACAACTTTGATGACAACAATATTGTGATAGCAGTAGAACATAATTCTAAGACTGTATCAGTCCGATTTTCATTTCCACTTCCTTCTATAAGCAACGTAATTTCCTATGCTCCTATCTAACATTCAAATCTCACTCTAAACAAGGTTTTTATCGCGATGTGTATATACACATCACACATCACAGTGCACACGCTTCCAACTAATCTGTACTTCTATGTTCTATGATATGCCTTCACCAACCAGCTTCACGCGTAGTTTACCCCCATTACTTTGATGGCCGTATCGAGCAGATTAACTAATGTCTTCACATTGTTTCGCTGGCGAAGCAAGGAGCCCACGGCCGGTCGTGCCATCGCATGCTTGACAATGTTATGCCATCTTCCGCTGTTGCTATAGCGTCCAACGATGCGTGTTCTGTACGCAATTTACGCCGCCTCTTAATTCATATTTGATCTTTAAGTTCATCATTACCATTATGTGTGTCATTATGTTGGTCTAAATCCATTTATTCTAACAACCACTAGATCCTTAACCTCGCTGGTACGTAGGTATAATTTTTTGCGTGATTCATGACAAATTTATTTGGACTAATGTGATAACTGTTTTTATTAGTATTATGTCAGTGTGTCAGTGACTAGAAAAACAGCAATCTGATATGCCGGATAAACTTAGATAATCATACATGTCCATTTTCTTATTTGGTGACATGTATTATTACTTAATAATTATGTCACTGGTGTTCTAGATACTCATATATGAGCAGGATCGTGCCAATAAAGTCGATAAACTCAACGTACTTTCGCAAAACGCCCACGTTGTTTGCAATGTGTGTCACATCAAAATGACCATTGAAGATTTTTAGTCTCAGACCATTTGGAATAGCGTGTATCATTTTTAGATCGATATTTCGTTTTGATTTTATGAGTCAGCTATTTTGTTACCAGTTTACTTCCTGTTCTAAAAGAAGTGTATGTGACTCTTTTTCATGATAAATGAACTTGGCAAAATTTGTAAACCCATTGTTAATTCAATATGGGAAGTTCAAGATTTTTCCGTCACTTCATGAACACTATTGTTTTCTTGTGTAGCAACATCGTTAAACTGTTATCTTAACATTTTTTAAACCATTTCAGTACATCTTACATTTTCATTGTTCTGCAACGAAACCTAACATAAAGTTGCATCATATTTTGTAAGGAAATAATTCTGTAGTTCATCAGTTGAAACTTGTGTTGCAATTGAAGACAATAATTGAATTTCGCACCTGACTCACTGTTGCAGTGATTGTGTTTACATCAGCGATGACATTTGCATTATGCATTTAAATTTATAAATTAGTACTTCTGAGCCAACACATTACTTGTGCAAAAAATCTACTTTATCAAGAATAACCACAACATTCCGTATGTTGTGGTTATTATTACACAAATAAATAGAAATGAATTATGATTTGGTATGTTGATGTAGATATAATGTTCATACGAATTTCACAAAGAGTGCGCACAGACCATTCATCTGTGTGCACTCTTTGTGAAATTAATAGCAATTACAATAAGTGTTGCATCAGTTTACAATATGAGGTAGACAATTCAATATAAGCGCCTAATTAAAATACACACATCAAAAAAGTCTAAGCAACACACAAATTTCAATTTTACCATGTGTTTTCGCATTAAATCCTTAGTATTTCTTATTAAAAATATTTTAATGCTTTTTTGAAATTAAACAACAATTGTTCTTAATTAACAATAATTACGAGTAAGTACTGTAAGTACGTAGTACAAAGTAAGGTGCCTAATCAACTAAACTTAAACTAAAATTAAATGATTGTACAAAAATTGCATAAATTAGTAAAAAGTATAGCCTCCTCTGTTATTGAGAACTTGCTGGCACCGATTATTCATAGAATCGATGAGACTGTTAATGTAGCAATTGCTCCCAATGAAATTTTAGTAAGTTCATCAGTTGTTGGGTGGTTGTCACTCCATCCAAGTCCTAACACGTCTCTGGAGCATGTGTATGAGCCAAGCGTTTGTGCGAATGGACGGACATAAGGCCTTAGAACATCCTCGACATAATTTACAGCGTTCATGTTACCATTTACAAAAACGAGCTCAGTTCGTCTGTTCTTCATAATACCCGCCCATACCATAACTGTTGAGCCGTTGTATGGATGCACTTCCTGAACGCACCTCAGTCTTTCAGTATTTCCAGGACGACGGTACACTCTTACTCTTCTAGTATCAGGCTTGAACCCAAATCGACACTCATCGCAAAATAAAATTTTATCCCATTGTTCCCGGGTCCATGTAATGTGTTCCCTACACCATTCATTTCGACGAGCGCGATTCCCGTGACGTATCAGTGGGCACCTAATTGGCCGTCGTGCTCGTAGGCCATACTCATGCAGTCGATTTCGCACAGTTTGGCAGCTAATAACAACACTACTTGAATTTTGTAGCCTTAAACCTATCTCTCGGGCGGTTAACATTGGCTGGCGTCTTGCAGTCAGTTGTATGTATCGATCTTGCCGCGTGGTTGTACACCTTCCTCGACATAGGTGTTGCTCAGCAGGATCTCCCGTGTTAGTGTAACGCTGATGAAGATGGCAAATAACGCTTCTGTTGACACCAAAATACCGAGATACCTGAGATTGACTTCTTCCCGCTTGCAACATCCCTACAGCTCTTTGCATTTAATCTGCGTTCAAATGACTTCGTTACATGACGTAAAAAATGTTTCAAAGTACAAATTTGTTCAGAACTTTTTTCAAATTAAGAATTCTAAATTTTAATAAGCAAAGAAAACGCTATAAAATTCAAACAAATGCATTCGCTTTTGAATTTGTAAAAAAAACAAATGATACTCCATATTTTTTTACAACCAGCCAGTATGCCCTCTAGATAATTAAATACTTGGTAAGAAATGATGTAATAATTGATTAATAATTTTAAATATTATGTGTTGCTTAGACTTTTTTGATGTGTGTAGATATTTATTTATTACGGACCACGTATAGGTAGCTGGGACAGACTTTATGCGGAAAGCAAAGAACTTAGTGTTGTGGTGCAACTTAATAGAGACCTACGTCCATCAATGAACTGCGAAAGAGTTGCTTGTTTGATCAAACATTATCGATCCTCCTCTTTCAATAGTCTCCATCGACATTCTATCTTGACGACAGATAACCGTACACATAATACTACATAGCTCATACTCTCCCATAAAACGGGCATCTAATCGCACGGCCGATATTAATCTAGACCCTTGATCACCGTTTTCTCCGTCTGAGAAGTCATATAAATTCCCATTAGTATTGAGGTACACGTGCTCAAGTGCAGTTCCTTTAAGGGCCAGCTAAATAATTGTCGATAAGCGTAGCAGTCGAACAATTTTCCATGTTATAGTTTCCCTTGGCTATTTTCTAGTACCAACTTACCAATCCCAACATAATTCTTTAAAAAAAACAAGAACCCGAGAACCAAACAAGACATAAGTACAAAAATGGTCAGGGTAAAGCCGTGGTCGCATGCCTGTATACCATGTAGGTACCAGAAACACCTACAAAATATTATGGCATGCAACCACTGCCATACTGACCATTTTCGTACGTATGTCTCGTTTCGTAATTGTTACAGCGTGATTTTTCAGTAGTCGGGTTTAGTTATTTTGGGGTCTTAACAATAATTATAATACACATTCGAAATGTTTCGAAATTCGAAATGTTAAGCTGTTTCATTTGATACGCAGCAAGGCATTTTTTTTTAGTTCATGACTTTACGTCCTCTGGAGGGCGCTATATTCAATGTCAGATAGCCTATATCAATACTTACCTCATTTGTCAAATTATGATAGGTAGATAAGAAGTTATGGGGGAACAGATGAACATCCATACGAGTACATACTTACCGGTCAAAGTTGTAACCCTCCTTTTTGTTTCGCCATAGTCGGGTAAAAATTGAGTTCTCAACCACAAATTTACAACTAAATTTCTTTCAATTCAAATAATTTTCACTGCATATTATCACATTATTTTATCTCAACATTATTTGCTTCTTTTTTTTGTGATGTTTTTGTGTCTCTTTGCCTTTTTTATTTTTTCCATCAAACGTATCAAAGAAGAAATTTCATTAAATACCTTGTTATTTTTTTGTTCTTTTGTTAATGTAAGTAAAGTAATCAATTTAATCAATTATTTTATAAATATAGAATTAAGTTTGTTGTTTTTGATGTTTCGTTTATGTAGAAAGGCTGCAGTAGCTCCTCATAACTGTATTTTTGTTTTGTTTATTGATTGTATAATTTTGAAGATGTAAATACATTTTTTATTTTTGCGTGCCGTAAGGTAGAGTGTGTTGGAACCGCTTTTACAATGTCATATTTTGTACCCACATTCATTGCAAAATAAACGATTTCTGTTTTCTTAAAATTAACATATAAAGTTGGTTCAAAATGTTTGAAAGTAAAATATATGTTTTAAGAGCCATAATAGCTGGTAAAGCGTGTGATAACAACTTGTAAAATGTTAAAATAAGTAACCACCGCAATAATTACGTACTTTTGCATGCTAGCAATAACAAAATGGCTCAGAATGACATAATATTACTTTTTTGCTGAATTCTAGAAATCTAGGTTTATATATTAACATAGTAACTTTGAAAATATACTGCAAGGTTATAAAGGAGTATCAGTGTTAGATTCTCTACGCTTGACTGCTATCAATTATTTTAGTTTTAAATCATGTTAGCTGCAAAAAAACGTCTCTATCTAATTGCTATTTTTCACCACTTAATTTACAATACATGAAAATTATGTATTTCCGTATATGGGCCGATGTATCAGGCTTTGTAACGAAGAAAAACCGTAATTGCATAACGTCTTAATTTAGAGAACAGCCGCTAATTTACGGTCGGGTTATTGAACGAACAGAAGAATTTTCGTTCAATGATCCATTCTGAACTGGGGGACTCTCTTAATAAGACACATATTCCTTACAACAATCATTATGAAAGGTAAACAAAAACGCGAAATAATAGTCATGTTAGTTATGTTCTATAATTTCAATACGGTCTATAATATAAAGCTAAATTAGAACGTGTACCTTAGATCGCTAACAGTTACAGACCGAAATTAAGTTAAGTTAATTATAAGGTAATAATTGTAACTTTGATTCAATAAATTTATTATTATTATTATATCAAAGTAGCGGAAGCGAAAACAATATTGTTTATTTTGTTCTTAGTTCGCCGACGGCAAAAACCGCTACCAAGGGGTTCCTAACTATGAATCACTATAAACGCTTTTATATGGCCCCAGTTCCTAAAGGTAATTGTTGTAGACCTGCGAGGCGTAATCGTGTGAACACAGACCTGCATATTAAGGTTACCACCCACTAAGACAGACATGGAGCTGTTTACATTTGAATATTTCCCAATATCTCACAAAGACAAAGGATAATTATTACCTATTATTTTATAAGATAATGATATACGAAATCGCAAATCTAAAATTCAAATATATTACCTCAAAACTGGATCAAACCCCACAAAATAGTGTGGGCAGGCAGCCCTATACAAAGGACGTCTAATATTATTATGTCGTTATACGAACACTAAGGCGCTCATTATTTTATTATCGTGCTAGGGCCGTAATTTATATCGATATCCGAATGGACTAAAGCTGTGACGTTAATTTGATATCGACTTATCACGACTGAATTAAATATTTCGCTCGGGGCGTGTCGATACTTACAAAATTGTGATTTAAATTAAAATGGTACCGAACACTGCCTGTACAGATTCCTGATGCTGATAGCACGTGAACTTTATATCAAAATGCAATTAAGTTTAAACCGTTTTCTAACACCACTATCTTATTACGTATTCACTCTAGTTTTGTGGGCGGATTCAATTAATATCGAACACGGTTCAACATTTCTCTCGATTATAAAAGGAATGGCGGACAGAACGCAAGCTGTCAGAGAAATCGATACATCACTTAACAATCTTATTTAAATTACGATTTACGTCGAAGCCGTCAATGAAATATGTATTTTTAACTGTTATGACAAGTGAATTTAAAGTGAAGGCGAATCGAGGAATGTGATATGCATATAACTTTTCGAATAATATCCTCAACGACTTTTAAGTAAAGATATTGTCTGTAAATTTAATTCAGATAAACAGCTTCGTAATGTAGAGGCTTACCCGTCGACGTAGACACAACCTGTATAATTTCTCTTGGCTTTGTTTGCTTTCGCACACATTTAAAACCTTTGTTTAATACACAAGAGATGTGGCATCTTTACCCGAATATAATAACCGCTTCTCCACATTAATTATATTCAAGACAGCGTGGAGACTAATCTACATCAAAGATCACAGAACACGCAAAATTTTCAGACAAATTGTACACTACCTTCATTCCTAAGCAGATAAGATAAAAGCGGTGTCGCATGCCACTCACATTCCTACACATTTCCCATGCAAGCGTCGAGGCCGCCTCGAATCGATGGTGGCCATAAAACAATGCCCATGAACCACCAAACCGTGTAATTAATAATAAGCGACTACATTAATTGCATGTACTGTATAAAACTGGCGCAAATGTAAGGGTGACCGTGAGTTGCGAAAGCACTGGCCGCCGTGTCATGGCCGCGATACAATCGATATGACAAACGATTGATATTGAACGATATTTCGATTCGATAGCGTATCGCTTAAACTACTATCTCGTTTGTATTGTTAAATAATTTGTCCGACACAACTCATAGTCATCCGAAACCAGGAATTGGTTGCGGTTAGATCCGGTTTGTATGTACTTTGATTTATTAAAAAGTATTTGAGCCAAATAAACTCACAAACGTATGTTTGTTTTATAAGCGTTGTCTGTAAGATTTTAATTCCTTGCAAAACTCCATCGTTTTATCACAAAGCGCATGCGCATTGTTTCCTTTAAAATGTCATTGTTTCCCTGCGAAAACGCGCAAAAGAGGTGGTTGCTCAAAGCCATACAAAATCCTAATCTCATTCAATCACAGCTTTATGGCGTCCTAAATACTACAGTGACAATGGTGCGCGCGCAATCTGCATTATTTGCATAACGCAGTCATTTACTGAGTCGACCACCGCGGCGGCACCGTTCCACAATTGTTTGGGAGCTATTGAACATATCCTACATACACGATCACTGAATCAAGGTTGAGGACGGTGGTCACTTACGAAACACTAGCTAGTTATTTTTTGTTAGTAAAAAGTAGTCGACCTCAGCTCAAGAGTAATTTTAAACAATTTAATTATTGTAATTTAACGTGGTTTTTGTGCACCTTGGGATACTTGGAAGAAACTAAACGAGAATGCCATTTGCTATAGTTGGGTCATGTAACAATAATTCGCAATTTTCACACACATTCTTAGCTTGACACGCAGCTGAATTATTTCTTCCCCGTAAACTTATTAAACTGGACGTCTTTTGTCTCGCCAAAAAATAAAACTAAGCGCAGAGAATGATCACGTTTCTTAAAATGAAATGACAGCCACCTACACACTTTTAGGAGATTAATCCTCACTCGACTCGAGTGACTCTTTCGTCACTTTATTGTACCTAATAGGTACAATAAAGTGACGAAATCACTTAAAACTTGGCAATTATTAAGTGTTCTTATTACAAAGTAGAGCAATAAAATTGCTAAGCGCCATAATGGGTTTAAAGCTCATTATTTGATGCAAGCGCTTCCCTTTATACCTATGTTTCCAAACAGTTTAGCTCCTTTGTTTCTGTACAATGGAAGACAAGATAAAAGTTGCAAGCGATAATGTGTGAATTGTTCATCTTTAGAGAACTTACATCTTCTTATCCTCGTTAATGTCGTGATGTTCTAGCAAAGGCGTCGTTATGAATTTAAATTGTACAATTAATAAACTAAACTTTTGTTTAAAACTTAGTTTAAGACTTTAGACAATTCTTATTTTTATACTGAAATATAAATAGTAATATAAATGTACCAAAAATGTATTCAACACTTATTCCTTTCATTCATACACTACTCCGCGCCCGCTGCCGCTTATGGCACGCGCCGGCTTCTCGGACACAGTGCGCAACCACAATTTCTCGTTTTCATGTTACGCATACGCACTAGGTGTTCGTATGCGTAACATGGTCCCACCACTCGTTACAAAATATCATCATACCCGCTTTTAACACCGTGTTTATTTATATAAACATAATTAATTTGCATGTTTTTATACTGCCTGCCTGTTTTTGACTGCCTCGTTGGTTGCTCAGCAGTAGCAATTGCAATCACTAGGGTTGCAATTGCTACTGCTGAGCATGAGGTCCTGAGTTCGATTCCCAGATCGGGCAACGTGTTATTGGGTTTTTCTATCTAGAATTTCTCAGTGGCAGCCCGGAGTATGGATTTGTGCTCGGTTGATGGCAATAGGCTCGCCCCCCATTACATGGGACTTAAACATAACTGGCGAAATGTGGGTTTACAGGTACACCTCTGCCCAACCCTTTGGGGAAACAAGGCGTAATGTTATGTATGTATGTTTATGTAAAAGTGTTAGTGTGTGACGAGTGGAAGTGGACGAGGTTAATTTATGAATTTGGAAATCAATTTTAATAGGCCTATTTCATAAACACACACAACACCTTTCACTATTTATTATTACAATATAGTAAAATGTGAACTTGAAGTAATTGACGTAATTTTTTTTTCTTCATAAATCATTAAGTAGCTATGTGACCGTTAAAAGTCTACTTCAAGTGCACCGCATAATTATGGTTGTAATGGTCTGCGAACTCATTGTGTCAACGTTTGAGAAGTTAAATAAAAAAGCAAGTTCACATTATACTACTGAGTTTAGCTTATTTATATACGAGATAGTAATCTTAACGATTTATTGTATCAATTTTATAAACTATCCAGCCATGAAAATAATTTTATGACTTGTTTACGTTTTTTTTTCTAATAATATCGCTTGACAGCAAAAGGAGGTGATCTGTAGATTATATTCGGTAAGAAACGAGACGTAAATTCAATAAATATCTAATGAAACTTTTTTTTTACAGGTACGTTTATGGCCGACATTCCAACTCTACGCTGCTTTTGGTGAGACCATACGATGACTACAATAAACTATTCATTTGGAAAACAAACTAACTTACACAAACTCTAACTTTCATTGACATAAAACCACTGAAATACTTCACATAAACGGTTACCAAAGGAAGCATTTACAGGTAACATATTTACACTAGCGCTACGAAATTACAAACACTTAGATAACAAATACCGTCCAATCATCGTTCTCTGCACAACTTCATTCACTAACTTGCCGAACATGAACCATGCCATTAAATCGCTCCACAACATATAATATTGACATAAGGCGCAATAGAGCTGCGCCTTCCGAGAAACCACTAAACTACCAGGTTCTCATACCGACATTTTCATTAACTAAAACAGTAGCAAGTCGAGCATTAATTTGACGTATCCCTGCTAATTGGCGGACCCGTGAGAACGCAGCGGTGGCCTAGTACAGAACAAATTGTAATATTCCAAGTTTGAATTTATTAAGAAAAAACTTTTAAATATGGCTGCCGTATGTTATGTTACGGTAATGTAATTAAAAGCGTGTCCTTAAATTACTGGTTAAGATTTCAAAGAGTACCTGTTTTCCGTCACCGTTTTTCTTTAAGGAAATTAATATCCTGTGATATAATTTAATAACTATTGTAAAAAAAGTAGGTGGTACTTTTTTGCTACTATTTGCCGAGGGACATTAAGTACCTGACTATAAATAACTTTTAAATGACTTGCTATGAAACAGCATTCTGGTAAATTTATCTAATAAATCTGTGGTCAAGAAAAAATATCTGAGTCAACGTATCCTGGAAGTTTACGTGGGTTTATTGACTATGCTGTTTTGCAGGCGGAGTTGCTAGGTTAAACACGATAACGAAAATTTATTCAAATACTAAACTTGTTTAAATTGACACAGCCAAGTTTCCGGATTTATTATATCAGTTCTGCAAGCATTGGAATTTACATAAAAATATTTAATTGCAAGCCTTAAGTTTAAGAGAGCAGAATATTGTAAGTAGGCCATTTTATGTTAAAATATTTAATTATGTAATGGACGTTATAAAACAGATTATGTTAATTTATCTTTAACAAATACAAACACATAAAGAAGTAGACCATGAACCAATCTTAGACATAACACATATATACTTTAGTTTACAACATTAATTAATTAGGTGCATACTTACAAACCAATCACCTTACGATAAACAACAAATCTACAACCAGAACATTTCAATAAAAATAAAAAACTTTTAAACAAATCTGTAAATAAAGCTAATTCTTTAGCAATTTTCTACCCGGAAACGAAGTAAACAAGTTTGCACATAATTTAGAGCTCGGAGCTATGTCGGAGCGTGAAATTGCCCGTCAGGCGTCCGGACCTAACTATTTTTGAGAATAAAACATTTTCACGACCTTAAAATTGATAATAATAGCAATTAGGTACAGCAGTGGTTGCATAGAAACAGTGTTTGAAAATTAGTTCGACGTCACTCGGTACAAGGGGGTCTGTTAGTATCAACGGTATTGACACACTTATGTATCTATTCATTGTTGAGCTTTCATAGCTTTATGAGACAGAAAAGTAGAGAGTAACTCAACTTATGAGAGCATTACTGGATTACTAGACTGTTCTAAGCAAATATTATAAAGAAAAAATATTTTATTTTTTGGATGTTTTTTATGTTACGCTTATACGCTAAAACGGCTGGACGGATTTGGATGAAATTGGACGTATGGATATACCATGACCTTTATGAGGACATCGAATACTTTACATCCCAATATTCCTATGGGATCGAGACTTATGCAGGTGAAACCTAGGTTCGCTGCTGGTTACTTATGAAGACGCGCAATCGCAAACGTTGCTGCTGTACATTGACTGTATTTTCTCTGACCGCTGCGATGCACAAGAATGCTGTTTAGATCACCTTACTTAGCAAAAGCAATGTCAGTGATGTTAACCTATTCTTGGTGATGAAGATGCAGCTAGCGTGTATGTGCTCTTAGATCTAGCAGAAGAAGAGATGAAGGAGATTTTCTTCATCCCTTTGTCGACGATTCACTAAACAAGGATATGCATCAACGCATGAGAAGAGGCTAAATTCGTAATTTAGTCTTCGAAATACTAAATTTCAATATGTCTAGCGCGTGTTTACAATTATTATAACATATAGACACGATTATATTCTCAGGAACCTTCTTTAAAGGTTATTTGTACGCGATTAATGTGGTACTGAATTCATACGATCTGAAGATTAAATCTTGTAAATGTCTAAATCTAATCGTGAATCTGGCATCAAATGTCATGCCGTAAAACAAATTTCTTATTGGAACAATAACATAAATTTCTACAAGGATTTATATAGAGCTGCTACGCCTAGATACCTATGGTATAATGTATGTGGACACTCTAAGTAATGTGTAAGTTTTAATCTAAATGTAAAAATGACCAGTTTAGTACAAAAAAGTCATTTCTATTTTAGTAATAATAAAAAAAGTATATTAATAATGGATTCCGTTGCCCAAAGAATATTGTATGGAACAGCCGAATTAAAGTATCGTTTAGTACGGGATATAATATACATCAATACTTGGTATGTTCTAAATATAGCAGGTGTAATTAGTTTTACATGCCACATAAATGGTTTGATTTATGTAAAACATCAATCTATTACAAAAGCTATCTATCACACTACATTTCACGGGTGAAACTTTGTTAATTTAATATGAAACTATGGTGAAACATCACCATGAAATCTACTTGAAATGTTATCCAAATATTGATAGAATATTTCCAAAACGGAGCTCAACTCTGTGCTACCTAAACACAGTACAGTTGCGTGGTAAAATTAATAATATTTAAACTGACAAAACAAAATGCTTAACAATTCGTGCGTACGCAGTTCAGATAATCTTAAGAAACTATTTAGCAACATTTGAGAAACTGTTAGTAGAACCCACTTTGAGGAGACTGCTCCAATGACATGTGTTTGTACCATACTTTTGGAAACCAGGTTTGTTCCATGGTTTCGGTCAGATTCCGAATAAAAGAGCAACTTCGTCAGATACACACACAAAAGACCACGTGCCTCCAAATTAGTAACGTTTTCCTACCGATTTATATTAAATTGAAAGTCACTTTCATTGGATTTCTTTTTACAGTTTTACGTCTACACTAAAGTACACTAACTTTCTATCAAAAATGTTACATTTTATTTGTTGCGATGTATCAGAATCGCGTGCTTTAAGTTTATATGAACTAGACACGGCACAGACACATAAATTGGACGAAAGTAAAACACGCCGTTTAAAAACTGCAGCTTCATGTCATACTTGTTTTGATACATCCGTCCGCCAACTATGTATGTAGAAATTTACTGGATGGGTGAACTGGATAAACTTGCTAAGCACAATCAGAAACTCAAAAAGAAACTGTCCTGGCGACATTCTCTCTTTGGTTAGCTTTCTTAAATTAATAATATGTTTGCTCTACAAAAAATCGAGTCCTTTCTTTGGTTTTTAAATTGGTAAGTATGATTCAATAGCATATTCTTGAAAGCAAATGAGACAACAATATGGTTTTAACTTTTTTTTTAACAAATTTACAAATACATAAATCATGTAGGTACGTAACTTGAAAAGTTGCTACACCGCTACGGCGTAGCAAGTACTACTCATCAATATCAAAACCAGACAGAGTTACGTTTAATCTCTTACTAAAACTTAATCAGTTAGTGTCGGTAAAGAAAAAACAAAAAAATAACACAACTAGTTAATATATTAAGTGATTCACTTATAAACACGTTCAAACAACCTTACGCAATTTGGAGGAACAATGCGCTAACAAGAAACGTTATTCTAGTGAAAGTACGGTGATGATAGTAAACAGCCACCGGGTGCGTGCGCGCAGCTAACAGATTGTAATTATGCGCCACGCTGTTCGCGTTGAATATTAATGGCGACATTAAACGTAAGCTCTTAAACACATGATGTATTCGCCTACAATTAATTTGGAGATAATAAGTCGTAGACAGCGGATTAAGAAAATCTTTTTTTTTTTTTTTTTTGTGAGTTTTCTGTTCATAACTTTGTGTGGATTTCTTAGTTCACGAACTAAGAGCTAGGTATTTGTTGTGAGAACCGATTGATATTGTTAGCTGCTTTCCTGTTTGAAAATATGCCTTTGCATTGGTAGACTAGGAACAGTTACTTGTAGGCTAGCATTATTAGTAATCCTATTACCTAGATTATTTTTTATGTCTTAAATCCTGCATATCCAATTACTTGTTTTTGCTTACAAAACAAGCTAACAGTGAGAACAACTTAACCCGTAATAAACTCCCATATTCCACACGTAGAAAATAGTATACCTATAGCACATTATTGCACATAGGTACTCTTCGCCATATCGGAAAAAATCTTACTTCCATTACAACATCCGCTATTCATTCCATTCTTTCATCTACAGGTTGCGAAGATTATTCTACTTTGAAATAAATTCTACGCACGAGTACCAACACTTTAAATTATAAAATACTAGTTTTTCGCCCGCGACTTTGTCCGCGTGGATTTCGAAATAAAAAATATATTTGCCCATGTTCATCAGACATAATTTCGGCTTCTAATGGTAAAACAAATTTTCAAATCAGTCCAGTAGTTTCGGAGCCTATTCAATACAAACAAACAATCAAATCTTTCCTCTTTATAATATTAGTATAGAAAATGCATTGATTCTGTTTTCTTTCCATATCATTCATTATCATATTATAAAAATAATAGTAATAATGTCATCTTTAAACATCCACGGTTGAACTTGAGACTCCTAAATAAACAATGAAAACATAACTTAACATCACGCCTAGTTTCACCGATGTTTGGCAGACTTGCAGGTACCCCTATTCCATTAACAGAAGTAATGAAGTAATATTCTCCAATTCCTGTAGTAGGCCAACGTTCGGTAAAGCATAATAACTGATTCCTATTAATATTACCACATTACATGAACCACAATATAGTGAAAAAGAAAAACAACTTAAAAGGAAAGTGGTCTTTATACTTTCTCTTGATTGTGATCAGAATCAATTTAATTGTTAACTTGCATGAAATTAGATTTTATGTGATCAAAGTGTGTCAGCCCTGTTTGATTTCACCATTCATTAGCGACGTGATAGTTACATATTTGCACAATAAACTAACGATTAATATGTTTATTTAACTCTCGGTTAAATTATGCTAACATGATTTTGCTGATTCATTTATGAGTATCTGTTTAAATATTGGTATTTTAACAATACTGCCTACAGTATGCAAACGAACTGTTTCTACAAGTTGGATAATCCAAGGAGTTTGTCTTTCTTGGATAGATTCTAGTTGATGAAACATTTAATTGTGGAATGTTACGTTACGAATACGAAATATTGTGCGTATTAGTTAAGCTCTAAATATTTTAGAAACGCAAGTGGTCATGAAACACTACATTTAAATAAAAAGGTTGCGTTAGAAGCAAAGAACCACAAGAGAATTATCGTTCCCTCATTCACATCCAGTATCTATAGGAAAAGCTCGGCTCTGAAAAATACAACACCATCAGCGAAGCCTATAACGGGGCTAGCGGCCCAGAATGACGAAATTCCCTTAGTATCGGCGCTGCGAATATTCTCAATTCCTTACAATGTGAGCCCTTGGCACATAAGGCGATATACATAGTAACACAATGTTTTTGAACCTAAACTTATCAGTTAAACCATGTAGCACACGATCGGACGTGTGAACTTGCCCAACGCTGCTCGTGCGCAGATCATGAACTTACTCGGCTAAGGTCACTACTTCGTATCAGATTACAGAATTCCACGCATAGATGAAAGATATTGAGACTTGAAAGAATACTGTGTAACTGACTTAATATTACTTAAGAACTGTCAATCATGTAGAGATACAATACATTTTTGTGCATGCAAAACAGATCTCCTAAATTAAAATAGTACCCGATATCACGAAGAATAAAACAATTAAATATTTAACATTTAAATCCAACTACAGCACCCGTGGACCTCAGAATGCAAGTACACTTTTTCGAACATTTAATAGTGAAAATGACATAAAAACATTATCATGAGCTTAACTTGCTTAAATGCTTACAAACAATTATATTAGGAAATGCCAAATGATCTTTTCCTCAACGCGAGCAATTAAATAAAAGTATCGGCTTCCGTAAGCGTTACTCATTATTCATAAACGTAGGCGTACCAACTATTAGCACTAAGAAACTGATTTATTCATAATTGGAGCATTCCTTCATGCTAACGATGCTTCACGTCTTAGAAACTGGACTATTATGCCACTTCCAACTTAATGCGTGCGATTAAGTCGTATTCATACATATGTTTATACATAACGTATTAGCTTACACCTCGTAGGCCCACTAACAAGGGTCTGAAGGCTGTCTGTCAGATTAAAATGCTGATGTTGACAGCTGTAGTCACTAATAAATTGGGTTTTGGTTTAATTGATATTTATTATAATTTCAACGGAAGCAATCAAGCAGGTTATATACAAGTGAAGGAATGTAACCTTTCTATTACAGTCTCGCTTGACCTCATGGTTGTAGTAATGATTGTAGAACACACAGCACAACTTGACAGTTGTGAATCCACGTTTTAAAAATTTATGGATTTCTGTAAATCATTCCCTAAATAAGGAAGATGTGATGGATGTGATCTAGAATGCGTATTAAATTCCGAAACGCAAGATCTTGAATGAACGGACAAAACAACAACCTAGACGTGCTGACCTTTTCTCTGTTATATAAACCGATCTAAGTAAACCTTTCGCTAGTGAGCTGTGATTTAAATCGTTTATTTGTAATCGATACAGTACTTGTACTTGCCAATCGGCGTGACAGTCGCTTGACATGGGACAGCGAACAAATATATCACGTTACAGACATGTCATTAGGCCGAGAGTTACTCTGTTTGCGTCCAAAGCGACAGTTAAAGTTAACTTTCACTGTTTCCGCACCAACGAGCTCGATTGTTAGGTTTCAAGCGGGGAAACTCTTACTCCTGACATAGTTATAACATTTTATCCCGAGTCAATGACTATTAACAAAATGAGGCGTTGGTAGTGCATAAACAACGACTTTCTATTAAAGTTGGATTTTCCAATATGACTGGCATTTTTAGAAAGATATCAATGTAGAACTGTAAAAGCAACCTACTCATCTTTGTCATCATTTCCTAGTTTCATAGCGCAAATTCTAAATTTATTTGTAATTAGTTTCCACCCACGACTTTGCCCGAATTGTATGTGGAAAAAGTAGTCTATGTCCTTCCCCAGTTTTCAAAGTATCGCCATACCAAATTTCATCAAAATCAGTGACGCTGTTTCCGAAATTAGCCGGAAAAAAACAGACAGTCAAAAATCAAAGATATTGTTTTTTTTTTGTTTTTGTAATGAGAACAGTATATACTTTCATATGCATGAAGTAAAAAGGTCTCATTTTGAAATTAGAAACAGACACTTAAATGTTCTTTTTTTGTATGTTTGTTTATTGTAATAGGTAGATGATCTGTATGACAAACGAATCAATATTGTATTCCGTGTAGTTTGAACTTCTAAAAATTTGCATCACATGAACGACTGCTGCAAACTAACAATTAAAAATAAGTGAACAAATTCTCAAGCGCATACATTTCTTAATTACCTTTTCATAATTTAAACCAGTAACCGCGTCCAATCAGCGAAAATCTGACACAAGTAGTGCACTACCGTCAAGTTGTCATAAATACCTCATTGAAATACAAAGTTTCAATGTGTTATACAGCGTTAAATCAACCCTTTAATTACCGTTTGACGTTATCTCGCTGCTCTGGTTTTAATTTCTGGTTTCTGGGATAATCATCGATTTCAAAGCCGTGGGCAGACAGATAGCAAGAAATATGAAATGACTGAACAGTACGGTTTCCGAGCTTTATCGTTAACGCAATAAACATTAAAGACGAGGAACTAATTGTATTTATATAATTTTCTAATTTAGTTCCTTTAAAATAAAATACAGGAAATTATTAAAATAAAATAAAATTACTTTAGATGATTACGAGTACAACAAAATATTAAATAGTACAGTGTCGTTTGAGGCAATAAACTAATTAACTAAAAGGCGTGTAATTAAATGTTCAGTTTTACAATAAGGTAGTTAAATAGCTTAGTAATCGTAAAAATAAACCTAACCTATGAATTAGTAGTAATGTTGTAATTAATCAGCAATTAACTATTTACCTTGTCTGTGCACGGATCACAGACAAAGTAAATATTAATTGACATAATCTTATTTCTCTTAGAAAAGAAAGTCCCGAAAGTCTGATAACCAGTCTTACTAATAAGGGGTATCATATTTCCCACTAACTGGGTTGTGGAGGTCAGGTAGGCCATAGTAAAATCGTAATCGTAATCGTATCGTAATTGTATTCAGCTTCATTCGGTAAGACTGGAAGCTGACCTCAACATGGTTATCTCATCTCTCAATCTTATTTATTTTTAAAGTTTTTTTTTATTTTTTAAGACGTGACCCCACACTAGGAATTACTCCTGTATCGTGGGTGCGTTGACAAACATGAAAACTCACATACACAAGACACCCAGACCCGGAACAACTATTTGTAGGCCTTACAAATATTTGTTCCGTGCGGGAATCGAACCCGCGACACGCAGCGCAGCAGCCGATCGCTCAACCACTGCGCCAACCGTGCCGTTCCACCAATCGTTGTTCTAGCTTCATTCACTGCCCATTAGGCAAATGAAGACATAACTTGTATAGACAGAACCACTCACTGGTGTCTGGTTTTATAAGTGACTGAAAGTCCTATGCAAAAACTGTAACCGTCTTATTACAAAACACGATCTAACTTTAGCCTGAGCCCTAATCCTTCGAGCCAGTTTTTGTATTTCGAACTTTATGCCACCTTCAGTAAAGTTCTTAATACAAAATTAACAACCTAAGACCCTACTAAGTTGACAGTTTTGTAAAAGAAACTGTATTTCGAGATCCGTTACGTTCCTAATTCAAAAACAGGCTCGATGGTTTAAACCATGTCTTAAGAAAAACCTTGTTTTGTAATATGACCGTAAGTATCTATTAGCTGTTGTTTTTAATTTCATCCTATTATACCTAGCAGCACCTAGCCTTCTCTAAGTAGACGTAATTCATGGATATCAGTACATTACAAGTGCTTTGATATAGGCCTGTAAGTCAGCGTGAAAAGTGTCTAACACATTTAGTAACTTCTGCCTCATAACCCAACGTGGTTAACGGCGTATGGAAAGGGGCTGACCGAAACAATCGTGTGTAACTATCGATGACTGATTAATTGCACAAACTCGACAAACATTTTGTTCCATCAACAAGTGGGTTGCACACAATACACGCTACTTACGTTTTTCATCATGCACCGTCACTAAGTGGGCTGCTAATTGAAAATCTGTAATACGAAGTTACGACTCTTTATTATTAAAACGGATATCGATCAATTGCCGCCTACGATTATGTGCACGCTGTATTCGCACATACGATTATTTAACAGATTCTATTATGTTAATGGTGTGAATACGAAAATATGTTGCTGATTGAATGGACAATTCATTTTTATAGTCACACTTTCAAGTCAATTTATCAACTAGTTTTGCCAAATACTATGTTGCCCTAAGGTTATTTATATCTATGATGGAGACCCATTACGAGTATAGACATTAAATAGCCTTCGGGCAACCTTACATAATTCTTTAAAGGTAGAGAACAAAGTTGCATTTAACGTAATCTATTGCTACAAAGTACTGTTACTGCTACCATTAGCACATAATAGTTTAATAAATTATCAGATACGATACGAACAAGCAATGTGTCTGAATCTGAAGTATTGTTTTGTCATTCTGTATTATTCTATAGTAAAGACAGAGAACATTATTGGGAGAATAATCGAGAAAAAAAGGGCAAAACGAAACACGATAATATAACATCAATTTATTCAACATAAAACGGCCAATGCCAATTACTTTATTAAAGACAAAAACTATAATATAAAGTATACAACTACTCGACCGTCATAGAATTAAAATTCTTAACTAAATTAACAGTGTTTATTATTACTATTTTACTATTTACATTGTTTTCAGAGAGAAGTGGAGAGAGAGTAGCGAGGTCTTTGCCCTGCAGTGGGACATCATAGTCTTTTAATAATAAGAATAAATTAATAAACGTACTTATATTGTTTATACAACTACTCGACAGTCATACGCTGATCTCACAATATACAGATTAAAATTCTTAAATACAGTGTACCAGTGTACATTCTGATATATAGTGTAGACGGAGATTGCGGAGTGAACTGGACTCCTTCAACAAGAACTGGTCCTTAGCAGCTCTAAACAGACAGACGTGGAAAGAGAATGGCGAGGCTTTTGTCCTGCAGTGGAATATCACAGGCTTTAAATAATAAGAATATAATAATAAGTGTACCTATATCATTTATAACTGCAGTCAGGTTCGTGGTTGCAGTGAAACAAAACCGACATATTTCTAGCTATCAAATCATTAAGCCTCATGTAAAACTACTAAATTAAAAGTATAACAAAAAGCATCATATTAGAAGCTTCATACTTCTTCGTTCCAAACGACCAAAGTACGTTTAACATAACTGTGGTTACACGCACGCGGTAATGTTATCATTTAACTAAACACATACTGTAATCGCGCAACAGAACAGTAATAATACTAATAATCCGGTGAACAGATGTGCTCACGAAGTCGATTAGATGGACGGAACGAGTGATCGCCGACGCGAATCGCAAACAACATGATTGAATGTAAACACGACTCTCTAAGCGAATCCATTGAGTTGCACCACCAACAGCGCCAATACGCCAACATTGGGATGCCAAAGGCCAACTCACTGCATTGTGTAAGATGAGTCGAAAATATTTGACAGAAAATGGTAATTATAATTTAATTCTTCAAATAATTTCGAGAACATTTTATTTTTCAAGTTGGTGTGGGGTGTTTTATGCTAGTTTCAAAACTTTACCACAAAAAAACAACATTTTGCAAGTTAGTAACCCAATAAATCGTGTCTTAATCAATTTAGCACTGAAACGAATTTGTAAACCAGAAAATCAGACGGAGAAACAAAACCAATTTCAGAAACGTTGCTTATAACATGGAAGTTATAAAAACGAACTAACATTTCACTGAAAATTGTGTGCTATATTACCTACACTGAAATGTGTTACGTGAACACGTATGTTTGAAAATTATAGATGTTTAAGTAACTAGAGTGTTATAGATTGGTCATGTGCAATTTTTCCGTAATCATTTTTAAAGATTTCCGTGGTATGTTTCACGCACATTATGCTACACATAACATCTAGAGTTTTACTTGAAAAGAGAAATTCTCGGGGGCTGATTGCAAACCACAGAGCGACCGCAGCAGCTGCTGCTAAATTAATCTGTGATTAGATAGAAATAATTTATGGGCGTTGTTATAAACAAGTAATAAACTAGGTTTACATAGCGGCAACAAACTTATTGGGTGGCGTATTTATCTGACTAATGAGCGGGTTTTGTAGTCCATAGTTTCAGAATTCTGAAAGCTTACTTTCAAAAAGTGAAAAGCCCCGAACAGCGTTGTAGGTGTAAGTCAAGGAGTGGTTGAGTTAAGTGCTAATACATCGAGTTCATGTTAACTAAAGACACGTATAGCTCCAGAAGAAGGTTTAAAACATTTCAATCATTGAGAATTAGCTAGAATCAGACCTTTTCACAAACAGATTTTAATTGCACAAGTCACTTACATCGCAACAACATACACGATCCACCGATTTGGAAGACCAAACAAGCGACTCGTAATTTGAAATAATAACTCTTCTGATAACCCGCCTGTAATCGCCGGCGCCGTAACGAATAGCCAGCCAATGTTAGTGTTTACCAATAAGGAAATAAAAGTATTGTAGTCACCTCAAGGCTCTCAGACCTAAACGGTTTCACAAAAAACGGCCAAAGTTCGTAGCTAACACGTATTGTTATGTTCCGTAACCAGACTAAACTTGAACAGTTTTTGCTGCATATCTACGAGCTAATAGCCTATAAAAATGTTGTAGCTAAATGCAAGCAAGAACAACATATTCTGTATGCTTATATGAAGCACCCATTTGCAGAGAACCCTAAAAGGTATTGTACAAAAGTCAGTACACATCACTACAGATATTGAGTAAGCAATTATAATAATTTGGTAACTGTGCGATCGTATCAGACTGCGAAACATTCAATGAATGCTTTGAGAAAACTGTAACAGTCGACAGGGAAGTAAAAGTCCTTTAATTTAAGGACATGGTCCCTGGTCCACTGTTGCGAAAACTTCGTGACAACACAGTCTTGTAACCATTACACGAGTGGCTACAAGGTACACTAAGAATTTACATTAACGCACCTGTCGAGAGCTACAACTAATTTATCTAATAAACTAATCGTTAGTAACTTTCAGCTACTGTCAGTTCTTGTGAAAATCGTAACAGATTCGCGATCGTTCGTTCCACTTGAAATAGCTTCGGAACGTTTGTAATTTACACATCTTTTATCTTTATTGTGTTATCTCGATTCATGAATTATGCTGCGAGTCATTTATCTTTCGTTGTAACGTTTGATTTTATGATAGCTTTATTTGGATATTTAGGTTTCGACGAGTAGGCTGTGATAAATAGCAGTGTAGGATTGTATGCAATTGTGGTATTCATCTTGGGCTATATTCTTCCACATTGTATTAAGTCGCACTTGTAAACAGTTTCATACCTACCTGCCTACTTTATGCTTTCATAATGATAGCCAATTTAACATTTAACATAACATCACGCCCGTATTCCCCGGTACATCTCTGCCTAACCCAAGCAGAGGTGTACCTAAAGCGCCAGTTATGGCGAAATGTGATGGCACTTTTTTAAATTAGTTAGTTAGTTTAGTTCCATTAAATTAGTTAGTTTAGTTCCATTAATTTAGTCCCATATAATAGGGGTGAACCTATTGTCATCAAATTTATTTAACTTTTTATAAACTATGTATTGAGGTTTTGAAAGTGACATTGACCTGTGCTTCAGCCTTGGTTCAAACATTTTAGATAAAAAGTGTAAATTAGGATCTGCACCAATTTTTACCGTGGTCACTAACAGAAAACTGGCATTTGAATCTTACACTATTCTGACCACTGAGTAAAAAAGGGTAATTTAAATGAATTTCCAATCAGACCGAGACGACCTCAGCCCGTCACCTTGTTCCCAACTTTTAGGCCAAGTGTACAGAAGACATTATTGTCTACGAATAAAAAAAAACAATAAGATCAGCTTAAAAGAAATCATCGGAAAACGTATCCGACAAGATTGAACCAAAACTTACCAGTTTTTTTTTCTGTTCTTCAGAAGCCATCAGCACAGCCGACGACCAATCGACGTCAGCGTCATGGTGGCAGGCGGGCACAGCCACACCGTTCCGCGAGGGCTCCAGCAGCTTCTCCTCCACCCATGGCCTCGTGCAGACGCACCCCTCGGGCAACGATCCCTTCGCGTCCTTCGGTAGCATCGGCAGCACCTCCGGACCCGCATCCAACCCATTCGCGTCCAGCGGCAGCGGTCCGTTAAGCGGTGGCGTTCGGAGCAACCCTCTGCCTTCTCTGGCAAGAAACGCCAATGGGAAACCTTCCTTGAAGCATCTTGACTTCACGAGCAGTGCGACGGCTGAGCTGAGAAGGAACCCAGCGCTGTCGGCCCCTGATGAGTGCGCCCGCGCCTGCAGGGAGAATGAACCACCCAGGATCTGCTACTACCACTTCACTTTAGAACTGTACACGGTTTTGGGAGCGTAAGTATTTTTTTTTTTCATTTTCATTTTTATCGACATAGGTAGGTTTTAGGACATAGGTGCGCTGCGATGTTATTTTACAAATTCTGTCCATTAAACATATTCAGTATTTCACATACGTACCTACTCATTTTATGTCTTCAAGCAAAACGTAAATCAAACTAAAAAGTAAATAAATAATACGTACCTAACCATGGCAAATTATATTTCGACATACTGTATTTAATTTTCAACTAGAACGGAAAACACTTCAACTCTAATGCTAATGAAGTTGGTTGCCTTTGCACCTACGGATAAATGAATCGTTGTACTTTTTTTCAAAGGAAATAGATTAATTCAAACCGAGCTGTGAAATTGCGATAGATCACCCATTGACATTGAAAGAGTTGTTTCATAACAATCATAATAGTCTCTTCATTTCTCATTAAAATTGCAAGTTGCTGCTAATATAGTCGGAAGTCTATTCAATTGTACCACTATAATTGCACGGATTAGACGTTTACTTTACAATCACTGTTATCGACTTATGTCACAGCACTTTAAAAAAAGGCTTTACGTTTGAGTAACTCCTTACCTCACTGCATTTCGTAAGAACTGCGCCAACTGCGCCAAGATCCAGAGATAGTCCAAATATTTTCGAGATGCTCACGCAAAGTCGTGCCGAAGAAAAAACCGACCCAGCGACCGACTTTTCCATTTCGCACATTTTACGCTTTGTTTCACACGAACTGTTAGCGGCATCGAATTCAATGCCGTACTTAAATACAATGAGTGATCCAAATTCCGTCAGGCCACGTAATTGATAGGTGACGACAGGACTTATGCAAACAAGTTATTTCACGATAGGCTACGTGTTGCCTGAAGAAATTCTTGTGTAAGATATATTGATAAGGAAATAGAGCATAGCTTTTATCACACTTAAATACATTCATATGATTGCAGGGCGTGTCAAGTATGCACACCGAATGCGACGAACGTGGTGTGGTCTCACTGCCAATGTGTGTTGGCCGATGGAGTGGAGCGAGGAATCCTCACAGCTAACAGAATGTTGCCGGGACCGTCCATCCAAGTGTGCGAGAATGACAAGGTAGTCATCGACGTGGAGAACCACATGGAGGGCATGGAGGTGACCATCCATTGGCACGGAATCTGGCAGAGAGGCTCTCAGTACTACGACGGTGTTCCGTTTGTGACGCAATGCCCCATCCAGCAAGGAAATACCTTCAGGTACACATAATCGTTAGAACGCGTAATTCTTGGTAAAAAAATTGTAGATTCCATTTTATAGCAATGCTTAATATTCTCCACAAATTGTTACAGATATCAATGGCAAGGTAACGCAGGTACTCACTTCTGGCATGCTCACACTGGACTCCAAAAGCTTGACGGTTTATACGGAAGCATCGTCGTCCGTCAGCCTCCTTCCAAAGACCCCAATAGTCACTTGTACGACTACGACTTGACCACCCACGTCATGCTGCTCAGCGATTGGCTGCACGAAGACGCAGCCGAGAGATACCCTGGTCGTCTGGCCGTCAACACCGGACAGGATCCCGAAAACGTACTGATTAACGGAAAGGGTCAGTTCAGAGACCCCAACACTGGCTTCATGACCAACACGCCCCTGGAAGTGTTCACGATCACGCCTGGCAGGAGATACAGATTCAGAATGATCAACGCTTTCGCGTCAGTGTGCCCCGCACAGGTCACTTTCGAAGGCCACAATTTAACCGTTATAGCGACTGACGGCGAGCCCGTGCATCCGGTACAAGTAAACACCATCATCTCGTTCTCAGGTAAACTAAGCACAAGGAAGCAATAAACATACCTGTTTACGATTTAGCTTTCGAACAATGGCAACCTGTAATGTGTGGAGGATGTTTCCTCACGACTGATCGGAGCAGCTTTTTGAGACCCACGCACGCTCATTTATTGTTCTAAAGATGAATATAATATGGGACACCGTTCGTTCAATTTATGATTTGAGTACTTTAAAAATATTTGAGTTATTTTAAAAGTATTCCTGCTTACAAAAGAATCTACCTAATCGTAATAATAGGTGCCAAATATAATTCATGATATCGGTTGCGATTTTTAAAAGACACGCCTATGTGTTGTAATAATGTCTAATTAAGTAGTGCGCCCAGTCGAGCAAAAACATTGTATAACATACGTGCTTCCTCTTTTACAACATTTACAAATTATCTAGTCCTAATGAAATTCTTATAAAAATGTTATAACTCGTTACAGGCGAACGATACGACTTTGTAATCGAAGCGAACAACATTCCTGGAGCCTACTGGATCCAGGTCCGAGGTCTCGGCGAGTGCGGTATTAAGAGAGCTCAGCAGTTAGGCATCCTCAGATACGCGAGAGGACCTTACCAGCCCTCCTCGCAGCCACCCACGTACGATGTCGGCATCCCTCAAGGAGTGGTGAGTTGTAGTAGCCGGTGTAAAATATTGTGATACTGTAATATATTATATACCACCAGTAGATTCAGTAGAAGATTGATACTATGATAATGTAAATATTCTTACATTTCCTGTATGTTGGTAATAATTTAACTGAGACGAATGAAGAACACGTTATTGTGGTGCTAAGTTTTAGTTGGTGTTCCGTGCGAGGTGTATGGAGTACGTTACGTTGTGTCTCTTACTATCCGCCTCAATGATTAAACAGCGGATATTGCATACTGAGTTCTTCGTGCCGACACGACAGCCTCGATTAAACATGGTCGAAATGTCGCCTTTATACAAACTTGTTACTCAAACATAAATACTGGTATACAGCCGATATGAAACAAATTTCGTAGCAGCGAATAAATTAAAACGAAAAATCAAATTATAGCTGCTGACGAATTAGACCATGTAAAGTCAGGTAAAATTGCTACCGGTACATTTACCGGTTCTGTAAATATATATCAATCTTGTCTCTGTAGCAATTTTAAAATCTACCACATACCAATGTAACGGTTTATTATAAGGTGTGTGTTTGCACTTTGATTGAATTTCTGCAAGAGTGCAAATAATTTTCCAACTAGTAGTTTTAGAAACCGTAGTCAATTGAGTAGTGAATAATGTATATTTGCACGTAATATTAGTAATTGCACGTACCTTTCTCCTCACTAACTATCCAGGTGATGAACCCGTTGGACGCAAGGTGTAATATTACAAGGAACGACGCTATTTGCGTCAGTCAGCTGAAGAACGCCAAGCACATTGACCCGGCAATCCTTCAAGAGAGGCCTGATGTTAAAATCTTCTTGCCTTTCCGTTTCTTCGTATATAGGCCTGAGATGTTGTTCCAGCCGAATACTTATAACAGATATTTAGGTAAGCTTCTCATTCGCATATAAATGTTGTTATTTTGTTCAATGAGATGAGAAATAGAGAACAAACAATAACACGATGTCAACTTTCCAGTTGCCCCTGGAGGAGATCACGTAATCAGTTTGATAGACGAAATATCATACATGGCCCCGCCCGCACCCCTGATTAGTCAGTATGACGACATTAACCCCGAACAGTTCTGTAACGGTGACAACCGCCCAGCTAACTGTGGACAAAATTGCATGTGCACCCACAAGGTCGACATACCACTGAATGCTGTTGTCGAAGTTGTACTTGTAGACGAAGGTATGTACATTAAACACATATTTAATGACCCTCGAAAATTGCCCTATTGAGCTTGGTATAATTAAAACCAAACCACTAATAACAGTCTGAAGATCAATTTGAACCTTATTTGCCGATGTTATCATCACGTCGAATCGATTTATTTCTTCGGTAATTACACCAGGCTGAATACAATAACGGGAAGTTATGCATCACGTATAGATTAAGGTAATTATAGATGCAAATTCTTGATTGTACTTTCCATTTTCCAGTTCAAATCGCAAACTTATCTCACCCGTTCCACTTGCACGGATACGCCTTCAACGTCATTGGTATAGGCCGATCCCCCGACCAGAACGTGAAGAAAATCAACTTGAAGCACGCTCTCGACCTCGACAGAAGAGGTCTGCTTGAGCGTCACCTGAAGCAAGGAGACCTCCCGCCGGCGAAGGACACCATTGCCGTCCCTAACAACGGCTACGTCATCATCCGTTTCCGAGCCAACAACCCCGGCTTCTGGCTGTTCCACTGCCACTTCTTATTCCACATCGTCATCGGCATGAACCTCGTGCTTCAAGTGGGCACCCAGGCCGACTTACCGCCCGTCCCCCCCAACTTCCCCACATGTGGCGACCACCTTCCTCCCATCACGCTAAACTAAATTGGTTCCTAGACAAATTGCCCAGTTTTTGCATGATGTGCAAATAAAAGTGCAGCACACAGCTATGTACAGTTGAATTAAATATGTTAACTAAGTGTAAATTTATGTTTGTTTTGTGTGATGTGTCCGGTAGATTCGAAGTGCTCGATTCTGCCGTTTGTGTTTTTTTTTACAAGAGTGATTCAATGGGAGTTAATGATGGTTTGTGATTTTATTTAACGATGATGCACTGTTTCTACGAGTTGACTTCAATTTTAATTTTATGCCATATTCGGTGATATTTTCTTAATTACGTTTTAATGATTGATATCGCCTATAATATGTACTTTGAGGCTCTTGAACCAACAATTTATTTTCGCGTATTGAGTATAGTTTTAACAAGACTAGTTCGTCCTGTAACTAACAACTTGCCATTATAATTTTATTTTCACCAATGATATATTTATTAATTGTATATATTTAAAAATTACTTATTAGACCTACTTGCTTAGAATTTTAAGACTTTTGGAACATTCCCCAAACCAATTTTGCATGCACTACCGTCTATGATACAATGTAAATAATGTACAGCGAACTTATGTAAATACACATTAGCCTGATCACTCTGTACACTCTGTAACACACGCCGTACACAAACGAAGACTGTATATTATTATGTAGACTGTAGATATACAGAGAAGCACACTTGAGGATACCATTAATTAAGAGATGTTAACTGTTACGGCTACTAGAAATCAGTGTGATTGAACCAACGGAAATTCCAAAAAGTAAATGTCGGTGCGTCCTAGTCGACTTAGAACGACAACACAGCTTACAACGAACATATCTCGCAGCGAAGTAGGTATATTATGCTATAAAGTAAAGAAAAGCAAACGTTACGATTTATCATAATAATATAAAATTACTATAAGAATGTAAAATTTTATACCTTTAATAAAATCTATGAAAAATAGCGGTTTTTTATTATTTTCCTTGAAAGCATGTGTAGTTAGATGATTCAATTGTACAATTAGTTGGTACATCGATTTTACAATGTACACACATATCAGTTGAAAAGCTGTTGTATATATTTGTATATAAAGCACAATAGAATTACCATTTTAAATATTAGGTAGATGACTCGCATGAGATGTCGTATGCATGAATTTGGAGGGCATCGAGTAGACTCCTACTTGGCACCAAACATACAGGTTGTACATCTTTTCTATTTCGTTGTACATTCTTAAAAAAAATGTGTACATAATGACGCTACTAAACAAATTCTTTTTGTAAAGCTTTTCAGCACAAGATTCAAAAGTTGCTTAAAATTCGGCTGAACTAACCAACTATAAGCTCATTGCTTAATGACTCTTAAGATCAATGGATTCTTTTTTTTATAAATTTAAAAACGGTTTTTAAATTCAGCACACATTGCTTGATCTTTACAATTGCTTTTAAACCATGTCTTTAACCCTCAAAATGTTATAGATTCTTAACCCCTTGGACGCTATCTGCAATGTTAAAAGAAATGACGCAGTTTGCGTTAGCAACTTGAAGTCAGCGAGGCCGGTAGATCCGGCTATATTGCAGGCGAGGCCCGATGTCAAGATCTTCCTGCCATTCAGGTTCCACTTCTACAAACCAAAAGACTTGTTCAAAGAAAATACGTACAGGAACTACTTAGGTAAGATTTTGAGGTCACTAGAAATTTATTTACATATTTGACAGCTTCGGTTGGGCTTGAAGTAGCGATGGCCGTTTTGCGTGGATACGCATCTTTTCCCCCAACTTGTTCATTTTAGTGTTTGTATTCGTTCACTGCGTCATGTTTACCTATTTGCGGTAAACATGACGCAACGTTTTTTCTTTCTTCTTCTTTCTTTCTTCAGCTGTGGTGAGTTTCAACTTTGGATATATTATGACGTTCATTTTTTGATTAAAACTTGACCTCTGTTGTATGTATCACCAAATAATATACAGAGTGGTGATAAGGTTATCACTTCAAATAGTACAGCGGTTAATACAAGTTGACATGTTCATGTCAACTTGTATTAACCGCTCACATAACATGGATAGATCAGGACCTATGGTATTCTATCAGGCTATGGTACTTTTTATCCGTGTAATACATTCTCGTGGGAAATTACCGTAAAAGCTAATATTATATAAAATAAAAAAATCTGTAATGTTTATCCAATTTCAGTGGCTCCTGGCGGTGACCACGTGCTGAGTTTGGTGGACGAAATCTCTTACAGAGCAGCTCCCGCGCCTCCTCTCTCGCAGATGCACGAGTTATCCCCGGATCTCTTCTGTAATGGAGACAACAGACCTGCCAACTGCGCCGTCGACTGCCGCTGCACACACATGATCGATGTGCCTCTAAACGCAATCGTGGAAATTGTGCTCGTCGATGAAGGTAGATACTCCGATATGCTCACGTCAATTTTTATATCGAATGTAGCCAGAGAATGCAAAAAGACAAAGCAGAAAGAAATACTAACGTACGCTAGGTTACCATTTCTTTCTGCTTCTTTTTAGCGTGTCGATGGAAAACTCAATGGACTCTGCCCAGAATTCTTTCTGCTTTTATGCCTTGAAACACGAATGACCCTCAAGGTGAATACCACTTCTATTTTACAACTCACTTGTGACCAACAGTAAAATTGTACTATAAATAACAACAACTTGCATCATAACCACGTACCCTTATAATTCCAGTGCAATCACCGAACTTGTCTCACCCGTTCCACCTTCACGGTACTCCATACAACGTGATCGGTATCGGCAGATCTCCCGACAAGAACATCAAGAAAATTAACCTGAAACACGCCCTGGATCTGGACAGGAAGGGTCTGCTGCACAGGCAGTACAACCTTCCACCCTTCAAGGATACTCTTGCTGTGCCCAATAATGGTTACGTCGTTTTAAGGCTAAAGGCAGATAACCCAGGTAAAATTGCTTTGTAAAATGTCTGTTAGTTTTTGCTAGCTTTTTTCCCGCAATTTTGTCTGCCATCTAGGATGAAAAGTTGCCTATGTCCATGTGTTTTACAGCTCGAGGTCTATCTATGTTCTAAATTTCATCCAAATCCAGTCAGCCGTTTTAGGGTGAAAGAGTAACAAACAAACTCACTTTCGCATTTATAATATTACTTAGCAATTAATATATGCTTGATTAAACCAATAACCACAGCGAAACATACATTTTTAGATTCTTGGTTTTTTACTTTATATTTTATTTACAGGATACTGGTTGTTCCACTGTCATTTCATCTATCACATAGTAATAGGAATGAACTTGATTCTTCACATCGGCACGCAGGGGGACCTGCCCCCCGTGCCTCCGAACTTCCCTCGATGCGGCGACCACCTTCCGACGATCACTCCGCCGTTCTTCCCGATACACTGACCATATCGAGAATTCACTGTTATCGATATTCGTAATCGATTTGTGAAAACGAAACAGGAGTGAAAAGCATCGCGTACTGCCATATTTTGTTCTGTTGTTGAAATATGAACAACGTGCGAATGGGATAAAAAATATTTGTTACTGTTATCTTGTAAATAATGTTCTAAACTTAAGGTGCTGTTCTAAATAACTAACCTTCAAATCTATCGCATTAGAAACCAAAGTATTTAATCAGATCACTGTAATAATATATAGATTTAAGTATTCGACCAGCCTTGTGATCGAAATGGCGACTAGACTCGCCATTCAATTTAATTTCTTTGATAAAATCAAATGTTATTGTTACTCGTTTTATAATTTTGTACATAAAGTTAGATTAGAATAAGTTATATAATAGAAACGAGACGATCATAATTGTAATGTTATTCCTAAATAAATTTAAACGATAAAGGGGTTAAGTGCAAATACGTAATTACCAACTCGCAATATGTATACCTAGATCGATAATCATAATTAGAGCTCCTTCCGACACAACTGCACAGTTTCTTTTGTCTGGACCTAGTTCTACAAACCACTTTGCTTTAAATTGTTTATTTCCATCATGTGTCGGTGGAGTTAGATAGACCTTTTAATTTTATTAAAGCATGTTAAAATCATTTTACCTCAAGTTAGTTGACATCATTCTAACTTGAGACCGTAATTCGTGTTACGGTATTATATGTATCTCTCTGACACAGTCGCAATGATATCGTAAGTTTGTATCGTCATTCATAGTGTTTTAGTTCATAAACAATCCATGTTCACTCTTTGAGACGGATGCAACGTGCTAACGATATAGTCTTTCACTTAAGATAAATCACACACTAAAAAATCTTCACGCGAAATGCGTTCTCTGATCAATAACACGACATACCTGCATAATTTTCAACTTTCATAGTAAACAATCAGTAATTGCTAATACATTATTAGAAGTATATTTGCAAAAAACTGCCTCGTTGGTCTAGTGGTCGCAATCGCTACCGCTGAGCCTGAGGTCCTGGGTTCGATTCCCAGGTCGGGCAACGTGTTATTGGGTTTTTCTATCTGGAATTTCTCAGTAGCAGCCCGGAGTCTGGATTTGTGCCCGGTTGATGGCAATAGGCTCGCCCCCTATTACATGGGACCTAAACATAACTGGCGAAATGTGGGTGTACTATATGTACACCTCTGCCCAACCCTTCGGGGTAACAAGGCGTGATGTTATGTTATGTTATTTACAATAAAGTGCTAAAGTTAATTGTTAAGTGTCGTATGTTCCTATTTGATTTCAAATTATTTGTTTGTTTCATGTTTTATTTATTTTAGTTCATTATAGTTTTAGCTTACTTTTGTTTTACCTTGTAATTGCTTTAACCTCATTGACTACTAATTAATTCATCACTAACCATTTCCCCAATTGCACATTCTTTGTTCTTATAACGCTGAGCTTTTTTGCTACTTTCTTCTCTCTTCGTTATGTTACATAAGTAGACGGATAACAAACAACTTACAATATTTAAAATGTTTGTTAAAAGATAGATGCAACATTGAAGAAATAAGTTATGTTAATTGTTTATTAATCATTTGGTACACAAACGAAGTAGGTTTACTCTATTGTATTTATCTTAATTGAAAGATTAACTCTAAGCTATTAACCATAAGACTCAGGGTAATATTTTGTTTTAAAGTATACACCTGTGTTAGGTCTGTAACATGGAAAGATTTCACTCTTTTCCATCTTAACTCTTTTAAATTATTGTCATTAAACTCTTCGAACACAATGTCGTATATTTAGGAAACAGTCATTTTATATTGAAAATAAATGTTTTATAAAATATTTTTATTGTTATTCTTAATTATCTCATTTATTTAAGTAACATCTCGACACCTCTTACGAAAGGTAAATAAGACAGGGGTGGAAAACTTAATTATTGGGTTGAATTGAATTGTGATCTTAAAAAACCTACACTAACATGAAAATTTTATTCTCTTCGATTTTTTTTATTAACAGTAAAATTATATACACAAATAAACTTCGCGCCTTCCTTCCATAGAGGTAGGCAAGAACTACAGAACGCCACCTGCTACGATCCTTACATACTCCTTTTGCCTCGTTTACGTTCTTACATCTGGTCAAACACGCACGTCGTCGGTTGCGAGTACTACGCACCTTTCCTTTCTTTCTGAAGAACATCTCCAGTGAAGTCACTATATATGTCCTGATAGGACGTCCCCTCCCGGCGCGGCGGCGTTTCCTATAAAATCTTTCTCTTTAAATATATTTTGTTAGTCTCCTTTCATCACAGTAAAAAAAAACAATAAACATAGGGCACTGGAAATATAAACCTACCTGATACTCTGATCACATCTCATTTTAGCCCATGACACTAATTACCAAACATACAGTATGTTACCACTTAACATTATAGATGCCTTTAGAAGAATGTACCAATTTCTTAGCGAACCAACATATGTACAGTAAGCGTTCAAAAGTGCAAAGGCACGTTAAGAGTCGTAGTGCTGTGAACTCGCGGTACGACTTCAAGTGTTTAAACGACACACACCACAAAGATCGCAATTTTGCACGGCACACACTAACGTAAAGTCGCGCACTAGCATCGCTATACACGAAAAGAAAATATATTTCCGTCGCTTTTGTTAGACACGCATCATGCTCGTGACCTGACCGGTTTATGGCATTGCTAAAATTCGAGTTAATCTAGTATGAGATGATAGCAGTAGGCGCCTAGCGTTGAACTGAGAAGCAGTTGGCGATTGCCAATTTTATATTTTGTTTTTTTTAATAATAACAATATTCAAAAACAATGCTGTTTTTTTTTTTTTTGGAATTGCACCCTTTATTGCAATTCCAATTTATAATAAATTTGAATTTAGAATAAAAAAAGCGTCACAAGTGATAACGAAAATAAAAACATATTTATCTGTTATAATATTTTACATCAGTATGGCTATCAAACCGATACGACTATTTACAATAACTTCTTCAGCCAAATAGGATGGTCAGTACTGTAACAAGGAAATTAGAAACAATTTGTTTTATATTGACATGTGAAATGTTAAAATAATTTGATAAGTAGATTTATTTTACTACAAACTTAAGCTTCGATCGTTAATTTCCAAAATAAGTGATTTTAATAAGTGGTTATGTAGGGCAATTTGTTTACATTAAGTATTTCACATTTTATTTGGCTTTAGTGAATATCGATAACATATTGAGGATAGCTTAAGTATTCATTTTCTTTAAGAAAAGATGATTGAAACGAAACCTCATGTTTTATAATTAAATATACAAGATAAACTATTCCGGAACTTTAAACGTTCTTGTTTATTACGTTATTGTTTGCTGGGCTTCGGCATTTCGTATTCATTAACTGCCTCGTTGGTCTAGTGTTCGCAATCGCTACTGCTGAGCATGAGGTCCTGGGTTCGATTCCCAGGTCGGGTAACGTGTTATTGGGTTTTTCTATATGGAATTTCTCAGTAGCAGCCCGGAGTCTGGATTTGTGGCAATAGGCTCGCCCCCTATTACATGGAACTTAAAAAAACATAACTGGCGAAATGTGGGTGTGCTGTACGTACACCTCTGCCCAACCCTTCGGGGAAACAAGGCGTGATGTTATGTTACCATGTGAAGTCTTGTTTAAATAAGCTTTCCACTTCATAAACAAGCGCTCCGACTAGCAAGGGTTCCCTCTTCCTCACATCTCTTAACCCACAGACTCACAGTATTTCTCTAGAACAAATTATGTAATACTATTACACATCTCTATTTCGAACAACAAATATGTACTAAATACCATTTTATTTCAAACAATTGCAACATTAGTAACTCACGGATGGACATCCGCCCCATCATGACCTATGCCTGCGTTATATTTGCGCACGCTCACCCACGTCATCTCCATAAGATGCCGACCCTCCAGAACCGTTTCCTCAGAAGGGTTACGGGTGCCCCTTACTATGTCCGAAACATAGATCTTCACGTCGACCTTAAAATGCCAACCATAAACCAGTTCCTGAAACGCTTACCTAGCATTTCTTCGACTGTGGCATCAAACATTCATTCATTTTGCTGCAAAATACTATAAGCTATAATAATGAAGATAAAATATTATAAATAACATTATGTTTACAACACTTTCACACTCACACAACGTTCACTAATTTAAACAAATAATAATTTATATTTAGTAAAATATGAAACATTTAAATGATAACACTCACACTTGTGTTATCATATCATTTATATCCACTTTTATGCAGCGCAATAGACACGCGCCAAAACTTCAATTTTTATATTTCATTTTAAAATTATAACCACAATACCGCTAATTAACAGATTTAAACATTAGTCAAAAACCAACAACGCTCAATTAGGTGAATAGTCGTAACGAATTGCATCTACCTCACAGAAATCTAAATAATTTACTCAGTTTTCTGTGTTCTACCTAGAAACTTTTATTATCCAAGTAAACAAGATGAACGAGACAAGTATCGAATGATTATCGAGCCACTTCAAGTAATGTTAAACAAAAATTGTTCATTTTAGGTATTATTTATAACATCAAGCTTAATCCGCAGGCGCAGTAACGACTAAGCTAGCATGCCATATGTTAAGTTAGTTGAAATTAAGAACTACTATTAATTACAGACAAAGTGAGTGTGTGTACGTGTCTAATTGTCTATAGTAATGAAACAACTTATCGAAGAAGGTCGTAAGTGAAACCGAAGCGTCGTTCTATTGCTTTGTGAGATTGCTTATGGACTTATGAGCGCTAGTGTACATACACACCAAATGCAAATATAGTTAGTTGGTATGCTTACTATGAACTACTAATTAGTTACATTTTTAGATGATTATCTATGCATAAATCTACAAATCAGTTCACATTGACAACATACAAAATGTCATTAGCTATGATGGCGATAGCACGACCTATTCCAATATTGTAATAACCCGTATCTATGTTGAAATACTATTGTCAAGGTACATATACTTTTATCAGGAGCTCTGAACTAGACATAAAGAATAATAAGAATTGAAAAGTATTGTAAGTTGTATTTAATAAAGAAAGATTATTTGGTTGGTTGTTTTATATAGAAATCTTTGGTATCAGAAAGCGATGAACTCTCACACAATTACGACTGTGTATCCCTTTGAAAATGACAGTTCTTTATAACGGCCGGTATAATATGTCCCAACCGCTTTACTACGAAACCCTTTTTTCCGGGGTGGAAAATCCTCATGAGTGTCCTCCGCCCAGGGGCGAGCGGAGGTCCGATTCTTACTGACTAAAAACCACCCCGGTTTTCCCTTCTCATACTTGCACCGGGGATTATAGATGGAAGCACCAGGTGGCCAACAATTAAAATTTTCTTAGGTTTTTGCATTTAATTCCAAAAAGGGTTTTTAGTGCGCAAATCGATAGTTGTAAAAGTTTGTAAAATCATCATTTTTCGAGTTATCTATCGCTTTTATTGCACCTGCCATGTTTTGTCTTTGCATCACTCTAAGTTTGACTGGTAGAAAATGCCTCAGGCAAAATGTCCGCCTTTGTTCAGTATTTTTTTACTTGTGCATAAAGTAAAAAAATACTGAACAAAGGCGGACATTTTGCCTGAGGCATTTTCTACCAGTCAAACTTAGAGTGATGCAAAGACAAAACATGGCAGGTGCAATAAAAGCGATAGATAACTCGAAAAATGATGATTTTACAAACTTTTACAACTATTGATTTTTATACATTAAAAAATACCCAAAAAAATAACACAAGTAGCGGCCACAATCCAAACCCGCTATTATCTTACTGACAGCGATTTGGCTTCTCTCAGCACGAGCTCTATTCGTACTCATACGATAAAAGGAAAATTCTTATCCGACCTTCAAAGCCTACCGCAGCATGAAAATCTAGCGATTTTCAGGAAATATACTGAAAAGTAAACAAACAAAAGGTTGAACTTCTGCAAATATGAGCACTGATAAGGATTTAACTAAGCTCAATGTTATATAACACGAAAATAATAATGTTTCACAGGATAATTCATCCACCAAATATATCGCTATGAAGTTCGCTATGAAACTCCTCTTGATTTTAATAATATATGCGTTACTTGTCACAGGTAGGTCAGTTATTTTGTTTATTCAGTTTTTCATGAAGAACTAGTCATGAATAATGTTAATATTTATACAATTTAAAATCGTATTCAAGAATATAAATTGATTTTCACTAAATTTATAAATGCAGAAATTAATGAACGATGCTGTGTAAACTCACGCGGCATACTGATTTGGTGATTACGGATTTATCTCATTCTATAAAATGCAGTTTTCATAGAAAATAGATTAATTTTGATGTTGGATTTCTTGAAATTTCTTCAGTGGATAAATTGTTTTGTATATTTCCTAGTGAACTTAAAAAGTTTAAAACCTGAAAGTAAAATCGTGGGTGGTCACGAAGCGAGACCGCACAGCCATCCCTATCTCGTGTCGCTACAGACCAGATTCCTATGGGTACGAGTACACACTTGCGGTGGAGCGATTCTCAATGAGAGATGGGTAAGTTTTAAAATTATATCTTAAAAATACATAACACAAACAAACAAACACACACAAACACATACAAATAAATAAAATTGAAGCGTCTGTTTGCATGCATATGAAACAGACGCTTCAAAATGCATATGAATGTATATACTGTACCTATGACAAAAAAAAACTTTTTTTTTTTAATTTTTCTCAGTAATCTCAGAACATTTTGATGAAAATTGGTATAGGTTTGGTACTTTGAACCCTGGGGAAGGGTACTTTAATAGACTACCTAAGCTAGTTATAACATACACTAAAGTTTATTTATTTATGTATTTATTATTTAAACATTTCGAACACAAAAAGGCACAGAGGCGGACTTAATGCCTTAGGCATTCTCTACCAGTCAACCAAAGGTGGTGAAGAGATAAGATGGCAGGTGCTTTGGTTCAACCAAACAATGATGAAAAAAACTTCAAAAAATGTAAATTGTGATGAATTACAAACAAAACACATAGAAATTGCGTACATAACAAGGTTAAAAACTTATAAAACACACGTACAATTTAAAATAATATTTTCTTACAATATATATGTACTACTGAAAACGAACTTAAGCGTGAGAGGTGTTGAGACGACTCTATTGTTGAAAGATTGTTCGAAGAACACAGTTTGTTAGCGTGAGATGAACATAGATATTGGAAGTGAGACACAATATAAGAAGGAGGAGTGGAGTTAAGAAGGGAGAAAAGTGTGGTCAAACGCGCGCAAACTTCTTATTTGGCGAATGGACATCCATTTGAGCTCAGACCTACAGCTCGACACATATATTTTCTGAGTTTGAACATGAACTGGATACAATTGTTGAGAAATCTGTCGAGCTTATACAAAAAAACTGCATTCAAGTCAAAGTAGCACACGTCACTATGGTTCTATAATGGGACTAGCTAGGCCAGTAATGAAATCGACCGTCTTGAACAACATTTGGAAATCCAAATGACAAGTGGTTGTTAAATGATATTTTGATGGCCAAGCCAATTGCGTTAGGAAAATCTACACGACGTGGTCTGCCGATACCAAGAGTACCAAGAAACTTCCAGATATCAGCAGGTGAAGAAGAAGAGATGTTCTCGAGAATATTGCGGCGTTTAGCGTTGTGTATCATGCTGCCTGCGCCTCATCGCCATACGAACCCTTGTCGTCATCCAAGGAGCAAGAGGACGCCGAAGTTTAATCTTCTTAACAGGAGCGTGATTGTCGTAGAGAGCAAGGACCGTCCGATCGAAAATGCGCAGTTTGTCGTCTACATCTGTCGCCGCTTCCAGGTGTTCCCAACTGAGGTTTGACGCATCCTGACAAAGCTTCTCAACGCCCATGCGAGCAACACTGCATGTGCAGGGGGGACGATACATACGAGAGTAAAGTTAGGTCGGTAGGAAGGTGGTAGGTAGGAGATTACGGGATCGAGGGGTGTGATGAGCAGGGTCAGTGTTGAAATCACCCATGATGACGTAATGTGCATAGTCTGACCGTACGGATTGAAGCACCAATTCAAGTTTGGAAACATTGTCAACGGCGGGTGTATAGTAGGCAACACCAAGCAGGGTCTTGACGTCTTTGACGTAAACCTCCAAAAAGAGGTACTCAGCGGAAGCATGGTATTGTGAGGGTGCTGAGGTAATGATTTTGAAGGCGAAATCGGTACGAAGATAGATAGCTGCACCACTGCCTCACTTTCCAACTATATCATTATGGATAAGAGTGAAACCTGGTAGAGGGTAGGTGGTGGAGGGAAGATGAGGTTTAAGCCAACTCTCAGAAACATGAAGAAACATGCATTAAGTCATTTCAGCATCGACATTGGCGTCGGTAAAGGTGTCCAACAGATCACTATAGTGACTTGGAACGCTTTGCGCATTTATGTGGCAGACATTAAACAAATGGCCTTTCCGTTGTCTGATGCTCCGACGCACAAAGTCACCAAGGGTATCAGTCAGAGAGCTGAAACTTGCATTAGCGGATGAGCTAGAGGAATAATTTAATTTAGTTGAGATACACTGTCAACTTATTCAAAAGCACCTATACGCTTGCCTTAGCAAATTAGCAAAAAGGTGACTGCGTGCTCAAAAGAAGAGTCTCAAAGTGTTTTGCATGTAAGACACTCACAAAATCAGACGATGTTTTATCTTTGCTGTGGTCACGTAGTGGATTATGCCTCACTCCCTCCTAAAAAGTAGAGGCTTTAGTGCCAGCAGTTGGTACCTATACGTCTTAAAATGGTTTTGAAGTCTTACAATATATATAGCTTGTATTATTTCTGTTTTCCGTATAGTTTAAGTTATTTTACTGTCTTTGAGCTAGTTGGTGATGATTAGGCGTAGCTTTGTACCTGAGTGCACTCTTGTGATTGGGTAGTGCAGCATGCTGAATTTGTGCCTAGTTAGTAAGGTAATAACAACTAAATATGGGTTTAGTTACACAATTTGTACGCGTTGTTTGAAGTGGAAATGTAAAAAAAAACTAGGATATACTACCATGAAAATAAAGTATCTACTTTATTTGTAGAGTTTATTCTCCTTCCAAATACTTCAATTTAATAATTTATATAAGATCCACCAGCAACACCATGTTAAAAACCTACAGCTTCGTAATGAACATAATTTTTAAGATTATTAATTTTTCTATTTACAATTGTGTTACTGTCACTTACAGATCTGAAATTCTTAAGAGTTAATCCATTAACAACAACAAACAATCAAGCACAACAACAAATGACGCTATTAATACGTTTATGGACAAAAATAGGTAACGAAATTAATGAGACATTAAAAGTCGCAGCCTTAATCCTTGATCGAAGCTAGCTTTGGACACAGTTAATCAAAAAACAAAATTTGCAAAAAAGTTACATAATTTAGTAAGAGGATCTGTTTTAAGTCTATTCTAAACTTCCTTAGGAAATCGAAAAATATTTACTAACCGGGACTTGATCTAATTGGCTTGAAGGCCAGTTGTGGATGCTCAAACGATGTAGATCGCACTGGTGTAGATAAATTGTCACTATGACAGACTGGTTTTATCGCTGAAGATAAATTAGAGCATTTAACTAAAAGCATTGGAAGTACAGAGAGCAATTATCAGAAACACGAAATATCTATCAGATAGATATTGTGGCCTATCTGCAATAGACTGGCTAGATCTAAGGTAGATTTATTAGTCGCTATATACTGGTCTAATTTTGTTTCAATTCCTTTTTAGATCTTATCTGCTGCTCACTGTGCCGTTGAGTCTTGGTTGATAAGATGGCTGCCACTGGATGTAGTTGCTGGTATACATGACGTCGATAACTTTGGAACTCAGTCTCAAGTGATCACGATCAGCGAACGAATACACCATCCTTTATATGAGGGGTAACCATATCATATTAATTTCACGTTCATTATCTTGATAGTTTTATTCCTAATGTGTGAAAATCTATTGAAAATATTTTTATTTTTAACTCAAAAAATGAGGTTCTCAATTCGGTTGTTTGCTTCAGAGTTTGACCAAATTTATATGGGTTTATTTATTTGGTCATGTTCTGAGGAAGTATTTTTGAGTTAGCTTTAATAATACGTATTTTTAACCAGTCACTGTTATTTACTTAGCAAGTGAAGGTATACGAATTTTTGTGGCGTAAGTACCACAACCCTACAGCTGAAAGTGAAAAATAAAACTTATTTACAATAAAACGACCGACTTAAAAAAACTACAAACTGAAAAATAACTTTCATTTCGAACGTCGGTGGCTAAAACGAAAATATAAAACCAAAGACACCGACCAAGTTATTTTCCACAGTGTAGTGTTTTTTTTTAAGTCTGTTTTTTATACTTTGTAAATAAGGTTTTTAATTGCCTACAGTCAATGCTTAAGAGTTGTTAAATGATTTGTAAACTAATTAATTAAATTAATGAACTGTTACAACACTTGCATTTTAATAATTAAGTATTTGCACATTTTCAGTGGTATTGGGCCCTACGACATAGCTGTTTTCAGCACAATTACACCAATTTTATTCACAAAGTGGGTCCAGCCTATTAAACTGCCCAATAACTACAAGATTGGCGGAGACCAAATGAAATTAGCCGGTTGGGGTGCTTTGAAGACAACCATTTTTATCCCTGACCTTCCAAGCAGACTGCAAGAAGTTAAAGTAACATACATCCCGTACAATGGTGAGTCAGACACTTTTTTAAAACTTCTTTAGTAGAAAATATTCCTATATGTTAATCATTTGTACTTTGACATTATTATCCCACTCAACTTGGAGTTTATGAGATGCCATTAAAGTTACATCCAATTAATTGTTTACTGATATTTCGTAGAATGTTACGCGGCTATCGAAAATTTGAAAGGAGATGACGAAAGCAACCCATTGGACAAAGACGCAAACATATGCACTGGACCCACCACCGGAGGTGTCGCAGCCTGCAACGGCGACTCTGGTGGTCCACTCATACAATACGTTCCAAACAGCATTTTTGATCCTAACGACCCGGTAGAAGACAATACAGAGAAATACAATGCAAGTAACTATATCTGTTGTAGTGAACAAGCAACAGAAACTATTGAAGATGCAACTCCTCAAGACAGACAGTATGTGGATGAATTCATTCCTATTGTAATAGGCGTAGTGTCATGGGGTGTGTCTCCTTGTGGAGAGGTAGGTGCACCCACGGTTTATACTAATGTGTCCACCTACCTTGATTTTATTAATTACAGTATCAGAGTTGTTTAATAAAAGTAATTTTGCGTTTACTATCCTTTAATTCCTTTCAATAAATAATTTTCAATTTTATACATAACTTCGCTCTGATATCTTTTGGACCTACTCTAACATAATATTATTATCAGGAAATATTTTGAAATTCTGACTTTGATAACGTTCCATTATGCTTGACTGTTTATTTTTTACAGCTACTTTCCATAACAGTGAAACTACGGGTATATTTAATCTTCTTACGACAGTCATTATTTCTTGCTGGTTTACAATATTCTATTAAGTATTATTATCATCTATAGGGTTTATCATTTATAACGTTGTATTGTACCCACGATCTAAATAAAACAGAAGTCTTATAACATTTGGAATTTACTGTGGATATTGACTATATACTTGATGCAGGACACTCCCAACAGTCTCCCTTGACCTATCAACTCTATACTATACTAAATGAGTATCCAAACAAAAGAACTATATTAAACCAAAGTTACGTATAAGAATTCCTAACTCTAAAATTACGTGACCAATTGTACACTATCAGTCTATTCGAAAATTTAGTTGAGCAGGACATCAGGCGGCCTGTAGTTCCCGCACTTAGGTAACGAGTCGATCACAGCTTTGGGTATCGCTTCGGGTACCCGGATCATGATGGCGGCAGGTATCGAGGAGAGAGCACAGGATCTGCATTCCAGCAGCCAAGCTCCTCCACGGTCTATCTTTATCCTGACGATTGCGAAGCCTTTGTTAGGCACTGTGATTGTGTCTTTCACTGGAGGATTTTGAAGATTTCTGAAATATTTTTAAGGATAAAATGAATACCAATAATAACGACAAAGATGACGATGATGATATCTCAGTCACGACGACTACAGGCTACCGCTTCCTGTCATGGTGGTTGAAAGCTCTCGATGTGCTTTCATATGACTAGGATATCCTACTGTCTGAAACCATTGAAATAATTATTGTAAATCTAGTATCAGGATAAGCTTGACTAGTAGGTACGGTCAGTGATCTGCTGGCCCTCGTACCGCCTGGCAATCTTTTAATTGCAATGTCGTTCAAATAATTCGTTGCTAAGACAATTTTAGTTAATTACTTTCTCTAACTCATTCACGAATTTCCTGTTATTATTTACCGCTGAAGGACAAAGAGTTCTTAAACAATATGTAATATAATTAACGCAAGACCTCATACACCCCAATTAGAGTATTGAGTTAAAAGCATAATACAATGACCCATGACACAGTGGAATGCGCCGCATTCAATTGACATCTAGAAATCTATTAAGTTAAGTACTGTGTTGAGCAATAAACATTTGAATTTGAATTCGACTTGCATTATTTCTGTTACATCTTGTAGAGAAGGAACGAACATGATGGTTATTATTAAAACAATGCTTTTCACTGAGTTTAGATGCTTTAAGGCCAGTTAATCCTAGCGGCTATACAAAATCATGAAATTTTTTGAACCCACAGCTTGGTGGAGTTAGAAGACCACCACCATTAAATTTTCTTTAAAATCGTTAATACTGATGTTGGTCGCTTATACAATACTTTCTCGAAATTGACTAGAAATGCATGTAGTTAACTGTATAACACGTGATATTAGAAACTCTTGAGGTATAATGACTCGTTCAAATCGCCACAACTCAGCTTCACCATAAAAAGGAAAGTGTTAGAAATCAGATGCAAGCCGTAGAAAGGTTCACAGCTTCCTTCGTGAAGTTTCCATAATCTTTCATGCCAATTGGAAAATAAATTGATCGTGAAGTTTTTCTTGCAAGACTTACGTAACACACTAACAGTGGGAATGGCTTTCAATTTGACAGTTCAACAACATTCATTGCGTTATTTACATTGTTGAGCAGACAGATTTTACGAACACATGAAGCAATGGATTAGCAATATCTTTCAGAATGATGCAGTTAGCACCCTAATTGCGTAAAACACTTTTCCGTTCCCGTTATAGATTTTGGCCACTGTGTAGGGTGTGTAAAATAAAATTATTTGCTTTCCTGCTAATAACCACAGTAAATCTCAATTTCAAGAGATAAGGTGGCCTATATTTATATTTATTTTGCAGATATGATAACTACGCTCACTAATGCATGTAATTAAACGTATTTAATCACCACCATGTAAATAAACGTAGATACTCTAGAAAAACTTAACCACATAATCGCCTAAGAAATTTCTTCATTATGGGTTCATGAGCTGGTGGCCTTAGATAGTTATTATATCTCAGAATGGCAACCTCTTTGTTGCAACTAGTTCATCTGAAGGTTTCTGAACCTTGGAAGATTGGTATCAAGTAATGATCACGAGCTGAAGTACACCGTTAGCTTCTTGCTGGTCAGAAAAACGTAAGTTGGTAATATTTACCTTAATATGTTGCCATCTTTGTTTAGCCTATGGAAGTCTGATTTCGAGATCGGCTTATCTTTGGGATTCTGCCACGTGGCGATAATTTGCATATTGTAGCCATGCATGTGAAATGTGTAAGAGTCGTTGCTGCCGAAACCTTGAAATTAAAAGTATTACGAATCAAGAACACAAATTAAAATAATATGACTATTTATAAGTGTATATATATGTAAATAAGTTTGGTTCATTTTGAAACTCTAGTAAGAACCTTCTGCGTATGGGATCGATTTCTACAATCGAAGTATAGGACGCTGTTTTTGCATCTTCCTTATTTTGCAAAACACAATGAATTCAGTTACCTATGCTTTGCAGTACGTACAGGAATGACTAACTCATGACTCAGAAAAGGGAGATTTACAAGGCACTCACCTTCATTAACTAGAGCGATTTCTAGCACTTCTCCTTCAATTGCATCTAACACTTGTACACATTGTGTCTCCACCTGCTTGTCTTCCTCCCCCACTTTGCAATACATATCCTGTCTGATGTCACGTGGTCTTAATAATATGGGTACGTTTGGGAACAGGAAGCTCTTGCCGTTTATTTGGACCACTCCATTTTCTTGAAGAGCTGGAATTGATATGAAAAATGGACAGTTTAAAATATGTATGATCCTAGGTAGATTATTACTTTTACAGTAGGGATGTTTATTTTTAACTCATAAAAATAAATGTTTCCGGATAGTGCAAAAAATATTGTAAAAAGCTTAAAAAACTGCCAAGTTATAAACGTTATAAAAACAGCACTATCGTAGAAGTGATGTCACGACTATGTAACTTCATACTAGCGCCATAATATATTGTCTGTCCTGTGCGACAAGGACGGGAAAAATCCCCTTCAAAAACTTTTAATCGTGTAGCTTCTTATATTACCCATTTTTCGAATATCTCATTTTATCGTATGACTCTTATGACGTATGACTATTTTGTAATAACCTTATTTGTTCGATCATTTCTAATATTAGTCATCATTTCTATTGTTCAGGAAAAGAAAAATTAATATGTATTTATAAATCAAATACCTGCTATTGGATTGGGATTATTCTGCTATTGGAAGTTAGTTACAAAATGTTTTGTCATTGAAACTACCGAACGGCTTTATATGAGTTATAACTAAATGGAATCATAAACAAAGTGTATGAGTACTTTGTGTCCAAATAAAGAATATCATTGAATTTCGAAACGACTGAAAATGTAATTGAGTCTTAAAATCATAACAAAAACAGTCATCCATTAATTCAATTCACTAATTGTGGAAGTTCAGATGCAGCTTAGTATCTATTTATCTGCAGGACCTCTACAAAGTGCATAACGTGCTGCTGTTGACAAAACACTTAAGCTGTATAATTTCCAACTAGCATTACACGAATATGTGCAATGAAAATTGTGATATTCGTATGCGTTATTTGCAAATATCGAGGTAGAAACGAAGTTATGTCTTTCTAGGCTACGTATTTGCAAGTATTGCAACTTATACTTAAGGATCCCACAGACAGGCGCGACGCGACTCCAGAAGATCAATTTCTATGAAAACTTCAAAGAAATTGTTCTACTAGATTCGTGTCTGCGACAGCCTTTAACTTTAGGTGTAGGAAAATGTATGACATTTCAAAACATGCTTACCAAAGGCAGCAGGGAAGAAAGGCTTCTTAGGGATAGCATCACTAATGTATCTAAAGTCGATATCAGCATCCTTGACTTTGACCACATTTCTGTCGACACCCAAATATACCGGCTTTACCTCTAACGTATGACTCTGATCTTGAAGGGACTCCAACATTTGACCCCCAACTACGAGATCAGATTTCCAACTCGTTTTAATATACCCATTCTGAAAAAAAAAAAACAATTGTTTTACGTGTGGAGCATATTAATTAAAAGGCTATTTTGAAGACTTGGCCTTGACTTGAAGATAAGTCTTCGCGATTAAAGTAGGTATTTGGGTCAAACAAAGGATGATTAAATTTTTAATTTGTATTCAATGGAATTGTCCTTCACAATGATGATTATTATAATTACAGTTATTGTAACATCTTCCAACAATAAAAAAACTCATAGTAACCTGGTTTTCTTGCAACATGGCGGTGTAGTTGTAGCCGGAATAGATGAACATCGCGTTGGCAACGAGGCCTGCGCAGGCGCCAGACCCGTGCGTCCTCACCCAGTAACCACCACCCTCTTCAGATGCACGGACTACGACGTCCATACGTTCACCTGAAATTAAGAAAGAATGCCAAACATTATAACATAAAAAAGATAATTTAAGATTTCAAAATAATGCACCATTAACAAAAGGCAACAGTTACTTTATAATGAGCTAAAAGTAAAAACAACAAATCGACTAATGTTTATGCATTTTGTGATCTTGAATTTGCTTTCAAACGCTACCAACGACCTCGTTGCCATTCAGTTGAAAACAAAAATTTTAGACGCAATATTAAACATTCACAAAGTAACTCATTAATATTTAAGATTAAAAATATTAAGACTAACAATCACAACAGCTAATAATACAAAGGGTCCGCACTCATACGACCTACATATCAAATATTATTTTCTATCCAAGTAAAACAAAAAAACAAGAGAAAGTGAAATCATAACAGACAAAAATGGTTAGTAGTGGTGACCTTAAACTTAAGCGAAAAGTAACACGATCAAGACGCACCTTTCTCCTCTAGTGAATATAAATTATAAACTATCTCGACCAACGTCCAACAAAGTAACTTATTCTATAATTGACCAAAGTGACGAAAGACTTTAGGCAAGATCCATTGGATTATATTCAATAAGATGATGGTTCTTTCAAATAAAACTATCAAATAAGCAATGAGTAGACTAATAGAGAATTATGGAAGAAAAAGACATTGCGGCGACCGTAATAAATTGGGAAAGGGCGAGAATGAGAAAATATCGATGATGGTGATAACTACGAGTACACACACATCCATGGATTTATTCGATCCACCAAAACACCTCGCGAAAGCACGAAGCAAGCACGTAGGTATAACAATTATGCTGAATCTCATACTCTTCCTAAACCTTTAATAACGTCGTATCCGATGTTTTTTTTTCGATTACTGGAGATAAAACGGTTGTAGCAACTAGCATGTCATCCATGCCACTTTCTCCGAAGTAAAAGTGCCATATCGTATAACTAGATGGCTGGTTCCGTTCACTCTCTCTGGCTATTAAGGTTTAAACGGCCTATGCAACATCATCAACAATGCGATTTTCTTATGTGGGTAATATCTTACAGACAACATTATAGAAACATTTAACAGAAAACATTAAACCACAAGCAAGTTTTCTATGCTATTTAAGGTTGGGTGCATTTCCGAAAACATGTTTTATTTGATTATTTATATGCAAACACTATAGTGCTTGCAGCCGTACTGATCAACCTATATTAAAGCTCGTTCCTGTTCTTGTCTTACCAATTCATATTTAACCGCTAATCAGAGTGGATGGAACAGAATATATAATTTGCGAAGCTAATGAAAATGGTAAACTGCATTTGGTTCACCACAAACACCAACTTGCAACACATTTGAGCAACTTGTGTCGACAGAATAGTTTAAGACAATTGTTTGAATATTCATCTACATCTTCTATCAAAATTCGCACCTGGTAGATACGAGTATAAGTAGTAATTAATATTTTCAATGTAAGATGTTATGGCTATAATCTAAAGTAAGGTGTAGTGTTTTAGTGTGTGCATTTGTGCAATTCGAATATTGTGATAAACGTGCATACAAAATATTCTAGCCAATGTTGCAACACCAATCCAATGTTGCAGTGTAACCTAATCTTAAATAACGTCAGCCTTACCTGGGTATAGTTCCACGTTTCTAGCCAAAGCTGGTTTGGTGGGTTTCCCATCAGTCGCAATAACTATCATTTCATGGTTTTCTATGTTTACAATTATGGGACACTCGATTGCAATTGCGTTGATAATCCTCAGCCTATACGCAAACCCTGCCATGACAAATATCCTGAAATATAAATAAAATGCATATTCTTGTAGGGAATCAAGAAATAAAACAATTAGAAGCTATAATGATTGCTGAAGAACAAAAAGCGTTTTATGAAAGCAATATAGAAAGGCCAAGTGTTGGTTGTGGACACTGAACACAAGGCAATGTGCAAACCACAACAGTTCAATGCCGAATGCAATTTCATGTACCTAATGGTATTATAGACACTAATAATAACATCGTTATTGTGATCTTGAAACATTTTTTTATACCTTGAAAACTTAGTACCACACTTTTAAAATTGCAGTAACTTCTATATTATGCAATTAAAAATTTAGAAAAAAAAGGATTACATTTTTAATTTTTTGGTTCTCTGGCTATAGCTTTGTATGGCAGTTTCGGAAACAGATTGTGCCGGCCAGCGGCTCTGATGGTGTCTGATGTAATTGTCCAGCACAAATAATCGGCAGAAAAGGCTATGGAGCTCTGGGCAGTCGATACGTTCCCGTAAGGTCTTATAGACTACCATAAACTGATCAAGGCCACTTCTCACCTCCAACGAGTTAAAGCCCAAAGTCTCTAGAAGATAGTTGGTAGGGTACATGTAGAGAATAATACCTATGGAAGAGGCATCTTAGGAATGTTTTCTGCACCTTTTCTATCATCAATGTTGGGATCGTGGTATAGGGGTGCCAGATACAGGCGTTCGACTCGAGTTTGCTTCGAACCAGAGTAGTGTACAGCAGCCGAATATCACTTGGATTGCGAAAGTCACGAGCAATTTGCAAAACAAATCTCAAACGCCTGAATGATTCCTTCGCAAGGATTGAAACGTGACCTCTAAAAGTCAGCAACGGTCGAAAGTCACTCCCAAATCCTTCATGTTGGTGACAAGAGTGATTACTTCACCTCCACCTCCACGATCAAACTATAGTCGTATTGAATTGGTCGCAACACTCTACTGTACGGGACACCTTGTACGTGCATCATATTTTAGAACTGGGTTATGGCCGAGTCAAAAAACGCTATATGTCATTCGGTATGTAGAACTTGCTTGTATTTAAAAATAGTTAGTTCACAATGCTCCACTCATAGATGGCGTCAATATCCCTTTGCAGGATTTTAAAATCCTCGCCCGTTTGGATTTGTGGTCGCACAAATCAAAGCTTACGGTCGTCGGCATATGGCAGGCATTAGATAAATGAGGTCATAATTGATCATGGTCGTCCATTGATCGTGATCAGGAACAGATTTTAGAAGTAAAATACTTATAGAATTATTATCCATACTAATATATATATACATATAAAATCCATACTTCCATACTTATATTATAAATACGAAATTAACTCTGTCTGTCTGTCTGTACGTAACCTTTTAACGCCTAAACCCATGAACGGAATTTTCACAAAATTAGGCAAGGAGATAGATGACATCTTAGGGAAGGTCATAGGCTACTATTTGTCTCAAAAATAATTGTGAAAGGGGGTGATATAGCGGATAAAACTTACTTTGTATGGGAAGCTTAGCATTTCTGAAGTTAGGGGGTGCAAATTGATGCTTGCGGTGAAAAAAAAATGTTCTTTTGTTTTTGTAAAATCAGGGGGGCAAAAGAGGTGATGATTTTAAAATTCGCGTGATTATTGATTGTTTTGTATCTCCTTTTAAGAGTTTTAAAATATAGTCAGAACCCGTATTTAAAGTATTATTTATTAATTTCACCCACGCGCTCCACCCATTTTAAAGTTATTACAATTTGAAGTTGTTAACTATTATGTGGGTAATACCGTTGTTAACGGCGACGCTAGAGTATTTAAAATAGTGATAATACTAAAATTAATTACTAATATGTTTAAGTTAGACATTTAGAATAAACAAACTGTTTAATGAAAATAAAAAAAGATTATTTGCATTTATTATCTCTCTATCTGTTACCTTTTCACGCTTTAACGGCTGAATGGATTTAGATGAAAGAATACTATTTTTGTCGGTAGCACGTTCCCGTGAAATAATTACCGAAATCCACGCGGGCGAAGCCGTGGGCAGAAGAATGCATTACCTGTTTGTGGAACAGGCCGTTTTATTACTTAATTACGAGTTTTTCAAACCTGTTACCATAAGTTATGTTGTACTTTGTATCGATCATTAATAACCATTTACACTCAATTATTTGGGATACTTCGCCGATAACGTACCCATAGTTTTTTCACACCCACCTGCTGGCTAACTTCAAATTATATGTCATGCAAACCTTTTTTTTTTTTTTTTTGTTTTTTTTTTTGTTCCCGGGTTGGAAAATCCTCATGGATGTCCTCCGCCCTGGGGCGGGCGGAGGGGTCTGTCAGACTCTTACTGACTAAAAACCACCCCGGTGTTCCATCTCACAATGTCATGCAAACCTAGCCCAACTGATGAACACTGCTTGAAAAGTGAACTTGTTTTGAACCTTTTATTTTCATATCCCAAATACATATACATGATACGAACAATTTTGTTTTTTCAAGACCTTTCTTATTGTTGTTTAAAATCCGCCATTTTGATTTTATAAAAATAAAATTGATTATAACCTTCGCGCGACCCAGACGAGTCGATACACCTCATGTATTTAAATCCATCCGGCCGCTTAAATGCTTCGAGGTTATAAAGAATTCCACATACAAAGAAACACAGGTACTTGTACGTACGCATGAAAAACAACCCTTCTTTGCCATCACGAAGTCGGGTATATAGTGTATGAAACTGCACATATCTAGGTATTCCCCGATAATTAACAGTTTCATAAAGTACTAATTCGATAATCGATTTGATGTCACTGATTTTGTGCCCGAATTCCTTGTTTTGTCTAACTCTTAACCTTGCCTTTTCATGATCGTCGGTAGTAACGCATTTACAGCACAGCATACTTTTTTTTCGGACTATCATAAAGTAAGAATTAATTACGCACATACTTTGAAATATCTCCATCGCCATTTATAATAAGGGCATCAGGTTTCAGTCGGCTAACATCTTCAAGTTTAGCAGTCAACAGTTCAGGGAACTTAGCGGCTATTGTTAGAGTGTTCTCGCCACTTCTGTCGTAATCATACAGAGACGAATGAGGCTCCAGTGGCTGCGGCTGATTGATGATCAGTGACCCATATACGCCATCACTTTGATGAGACACTGCAACAAAACACTAAGACATTGAAGGATATAAATAAGACATGTTTATATATACTTTATTGTACACCACAAAATTACAATTCAACAAAAAAACTGAACAGTTCTTGGAACAAGAACAACATGGTATATTAGGATAACAACTAACTATTAGTTTCCTAATATACCATATTTTAGGAAACCAATAGTTTGATGGACAGACGACGGTATATAGGCTGAATCCAGAAGGTGGAAAAATTGTGTTTTCCACCTTCTGGATTCAGTTGAGTGCTTTGTGTTGATTATTTTGTGCTTTTATTGATTTAGCAGGCTTTGTGTGGAAAACATAGATTTTGGCCGGAGTAAGAGCTACCTATATTGGAACAAATACTTCGAGTCTTCCATTATACCTACGTATTTGTCCTACGTCATCGCACTATTCTGAGTGCAGTGACTGTAGTCCTGTGCAAACAATGCTTCGAAAAAGAAGGCAAGGAAAATATTACCTGAATCAGCATGGTAGAAGAAAGTTCCTGGGGAAGTCGCAACAAACGCATACTTGAACATTTGTCCATATCCAATGGGGCACTGAGTCACCATCGGAACTCCGTCCATGTAGGGAGTTCCCTTCTGCTCAACTCCATGCCAATGGATACTTATATCTTGATTCAGGATGCTATTCTGTACTTCTACCACGATGATGTCGTTTACACAAGCTTGAATCGGTGGTCCTGGTGTCATTCCATTGATGGTTATAGCTGGTCGACCATCTTCTTGGATAGTTGGCTCCACTTTGAAACTGTAGTGACATCGTTTGGGCTTGACGTTAAATTTGCAAGGTCGGTAGCATGATACTTTGTCTGCAAGGTAATCATGTTCTTTCATGAATTTGATATGTAATTATTGTTAAGTTTTTTTGTTTTCATCAGTATGTATAAATAAATGCAAATTTTTTGTTTAATGTTTATTCAGTTCCAATATTAATGTGTTCTTGTAATGTTACAACAACAAACACATGCATAGTACAACGCACACGTGTATAGTACAAAATATCCAGTATAATTTAGGTTTGCGGAAATCTATCACGAAATTATGTGATTTTATAAACTTAAATAAACAAATCTTATGTTCCCTTACCTAAGTTTTTCGTACTATCCTCAAAAAGTATATTAGCCCCACTTGGCGCAAAACTCTCGAGGGATGCTTTTCCATTATTGCTAATATTGACTATGATAAAAAGGCAGCAAACAATCACTTTCATTTCCACAGAAAGACTAAATTGACAGCTGCCTCAACATTTATTAATGTATCTATTGTTAATAAATAATTCGTGTCACAACCGGTCGCACGGCGCGCGCGCTACGAAAGACGTTTGGTACGCAACTAATTCCAAACGACGAAAAAGCGGTTCCACAGACATGTGCTCTCTACCCCTTACCACGAACTTTAATTGGTACTCACTGCTCACTTTTTGCATCAAACAACTTGGAATAACGGTACAAGCGCGAAATGTGTCGTTTCTCGGAAACGTTATTGGTAGGAGGGCAGGAACTATTTGTAAGCCGTTCCGTTTGCTTGCATCGTAGACCCAAATACGTTGTATTGCTGAAATATGAAACTAAAGAAAAAGTAGTTCAACTGTTTCATGGTGCCAATATAACGACAAAGATCATGATAAAGATTTTATTTTTAATAAAAAACTCGTAAAATGTAATTAATAATAATTAACTTAACATAAAATCAAGTTAAGTTGCAATGTAGACAAGCTCACTGTTCAACGCCTAAAATGAAGGTCTGTCTATTTGATCTTCAATTAGTTTTTCATCGTTTCCATTATCTCTATTGCATAATTCCGTAAGGAACAAGGTTCTAATTTTTTCAACAAAGATTACAGCTACTTCATAATTGTTAAGTTGGTATTTAATAGAAACCATTCTATTATTTAGATTGACATTACATAAGGGAAGTTAAACATCATTTATCCAGGTGGATCTTGAGTATCTTTAGACAGTTTACACACAAATTCCAGTGGAACTTAAAATGTAACGCATTTAGCAACGTTCGTTCCGCACTTGCAATTTTCGAAGGAAACCATTTCAAAACTTTCAGTATTTATAATGTGTGTTAAGGTCGACTTAGAGTGCTAGTAGGAATGTTATTAACGTTTTTAGAGATCTGTAGTTCGGAAATCGGAAGGAACCCGAAAGAGACATTTCTTTCTTGTATACCTTTTTCAAATGCCCTGTGCAGGCTTTCTTTTCATCCAGGCTTTCTCCGGTTCGCATTAGGTTTGGGTTGAAATTGTATCACCCATTTTACTCAATACCAGCATTGTATACCATGCCTAAGGTGTGCCGAAGGAACTTAGCCTCAAGATCTGTCAAGTAAACCATAAAAATGGTTTCTATATTTGAAACGTTATTGCTAGTTTTGCTCGATAGAGGTTCAATATTGTGGTGGGCAGTTATAACGATGAATCATAAAAATTCGTTCTAGAAAATTCGTTTGCGTCATCTTAATTCATATATTTGAACTACATTGAAAACAAAAAATATGGTTATTAGGCATGTATGATGAACCTGTATCTACTTTTATGTAACTATAGGTACAGAACCGTGACCTCAAGATCATATTTTGTTGTCTTCATTTTGTAATACCTTAACGTCTTAGTCTTTTTGTACTATTGTTTATGTATGAATGTTGTATTATATGTAACGTTTTAACAAAATAAATGTCGAAACTTCAGAAGTCAAAATGTAACATTAGTCTAATTTTTCATTAAATAAAATCAAGCCATTATTTTCCCATCTCATATGTTTATGTAGGTATCTTCAAGTTTACAAACAAACCAACTAAAATTACTTCTTCTAGGATTGCCTTTTTACAGTTGATTGTAAAACATTACTTTTACGCAATACCGCACATAATTTTTCGGAATTACAGAACAGACATGTTTCTGTAACAATTAGGATTGCGAATTAAAATAATTATAATTAATTCGAACGAAAGAAAGGTAGGAAAAGGAGCGCGACTATCCCTTTCGGTTAGGTGACGGCCTTATGAGGGCATACAGAGGACGACAGTACATCACTTACACACACACGCACACTCACCAAAGCTATTTCATGGTAAAGGTACACATCTGTGCAAATGTAGTAAGATTTATATTTACAGGGTCAAATCAAATTTGCAAACGAAACTCCGCAGACGTGCTGGGTATCGATAACTAAACATGATAAAACAAAAATAAAATATATTTAATGTTTTTGTAAATATTTAACTTGAAATATCAGTTTTTTTTTTTGTAAACTTCAGAGACGTGATTGGTATCAATATCTTAACACCATAACAGCACAACTAGCGGTGGCTGACCCCATTTTGTTTTAATGGTCTTTAGTTATATATTACCCATACATCCATCACGCTTTACGTAAGCTAATTTAATTTGACCCTGTTTAACACAAATGCCAAATGTAAGTAATGCCATTAGAAAGTGCAGGTAAATTACTCCATACTTTCCTCATCTTGTAAAAAAGTCGAAATAATGCTTTCTAACGTTAGTGTTAAAATTTTGTAATACTTTAGGTACATACTTTGTGCTAAGAGCAGCAACAGCTGCTATGTTTTTTTTTTCTTATTTTGTACTTTTTCCAGAATTTTATTTGATGTTTTATCTTTCCTACGACCCATCATCGTCGTTTCTTTAGCCAATATGCTGGTTTCCATCGGCGTAGTGGCCTTTGAGCCAATCTTGGTCTTTAAAATAGTTATGAAATTGGTTTATCACGATGACCTAAGAACTTACCCATACTTTTTCCTATCCTTATTCATAACAGTATTTTCACAATGCAAATAAATGTATTATATTATGTACGATCGTGGTTCTCAGGATAATATGCAGGCTATTGAAACGGCCTTTATATGGGAACTAACTTAAACATCACTAAATCGTTCTACATAATCATAGTGTGCTATAAGGCACAGCTAAATTATTGTACCCTAATGTTTATTTTTACATATTCTGCGTTCTCCTTTACATTTATTTAAAAGTTTTATCACTTACAAACTTAAACATTGCCTGCAAAATAGATGCAAAAGTATAGAAATTGACCGGTTTAATATCCGCTGCCAACAGCTCCACCCGCTTCTGTGACTGACGCAGCATCACGAATACCAGTTTCTTTTCTTTCAAATCGAAGTTCTCACACCCACAACAGTACACTGACCTTTCAAAGGCTTCCGAAGAGTTTATCAACCTCTGGCAAAGGAAACACTATAAAAAGAACACTAAGAAAAATAAACCAAAATGGCGCGAGCCATTCCTGAAGCGGTATGTAGAAGAATATGAAAACAGCTGCATTTGAGCCAAAGTTTACGACGCTGTACAGAGATTTTAGTTTATCAACCACGGTCAAGGTTAAGGAATGTCTGTTGATTATTGATGAAAGCGTTTCCATAGCCAGTTGCTTGTTTTCCTCTCGATTGTATTTGACCGAGAGCCGTTATCTCGTAGGCCATCATTTGGTACATGGCGGCAGTGTGCGCTATGTGAAACAGCAGTAGGGCTTGGTAGTTGAGGATCAAGATCATGATAGTTAACTATTGCGCAGCGAGTATTGCGAGGCAGACCTCCCTGTTCGGAGACACTGTCAGTGGCTCCAGACCTAAAGTAAATTATAAAGGTATTATTGTTATTTGGTGAAAACAAAGGGAAAATACTTATACAGCATGTAACGAAAACCCTGTCCGATCCTGAAGGGATCGTAGTGCGTAAACAAATACGTAATCATTTAATGGATACGAGATAATTATTTTTCCCCAATGAAAACAATTAATTTAAAAAATTTAAAATTATCATACCAAAGGCAACACTGATCGCTCGACAGGGTTCACCAGAGTTCACCTACAGTTTCGTGTCAAAGAAGTCGCCTGAGCGCGGCAGTCTTTTGTCGCATGCCGCCAAAGAAACGTAGGACTAAAGACATCTACGTTTTGCCTACGCGTAGGTATCAGCTGATATTTTATTGTAGGCTTACGCACAATGACCCCGATTTCTGACCTTCTGTTTATCAAGAAACAATTATTATTGAGTTAATGTGATGTGCTTTTGGCAATGTACCCACTGTAGGTATCAACTGATACCTACAGTGGGTACATTGCCATTGCCCATTAAAACATTTACTTGTTACATACCTCTATCTATCTAGAACATTAGTACACATTCGACACCTTTTTATTAAATTTGCACGTACTCTACGCAGCGCACATGTGTACGATTTTAGTGACTCGAAAGCTTCCACAATCCGAGCTGTTACTTCGATTTCCGAATCACACATTCACTCACAAATAAAAATTAACATATTCAAATATTCCTGATTGGTATACTACATTGTTCGCGATACGATAGCGGCACATGATACGTATGGACATCCGATCGCAAGCTATCTCCACGTGAGACTGGCAACCAAGTCGGCTACATCAAAGGGTCGAGGACTCGTTATGAGTACTTACAATGCGGCTAGAGCACGGCGGTGTCCTTTGAAATAAAAATAGGCAAATAATAAAAGATTTCGCCAGCCGGTGGAGTGTTGTCAACTTATGAAAATTTACCATATTTAGTGTTACATTTCGCACGGTAACTAAAAATAAAAAAATCTATAACTTTTGGTTTTTATGAGTTTCTTTTTCATACTATTTTTTCTAGTACGTATGTTAAACCAGGAATACGCCTTTTTTGGATCGGACAGGGTTTTTGTTACATATTGTAGAATAATGGGCGAGCGTCTCCTGAACACGCGATTTAGAATATAATACGAGGTTTTTTTTTTTTTTGAAAAGTGTTTAGTATACGGACGCATACGGGCAGCTCTGGCCTCTCTGCAACGATGTTGAATTGACTGGCGCTACATCGAAGTGTTGAGATGCTTGTATGTCGTGCTACGATTATTGTCCAGATCTAGAATCAGAACATCAGCCCCATCCAACTGCTCAGAGGGGTGAGCCAGGGGGATGTGATATCCCCGAAACTAATTACCAACGCGTTGGAGTACGTTTACAAGGCGCTGGACTGGATAGGGTATCAACGTGAACGGCGAGTACATCTCACACCTTCTCTTTGCCGATGACATTCATAATGGCAGAAACAAAACGTCAACAATTTACGAAGTAAGTGTAAAAGTTGATCCTGGTCGCAATCGCTACTTCTGAGCATGAGGTCTTGGGTTCGATTCCCAGGTCGGACAACGTGTTATTGGGTTTTTCAATATGGAATTAATCAGCAACAGCCCGGAGTCTGGATTTGTGTCCGGTTGATGACAATAGGCTCGCCCCCTATTACATGGGACTTAAAAAAACATAACTTGCGAAATGTGGGTGTACTATAGGTACACCACTGCACAACCCTTCGGGGAAACAAAGGGTCATGTTATGTTAATTATATATATTATTCGGAAATACTAACTTTCAGAATAATATAGTTGTTTTTTAATTATAATGATAGAATGATATTTTGTAATAAACTTTGTTTTACAGTAAACCTAAAGCTGTCTCAAGCATTGAAGACACAAAATTGATTAGTGATGAAGGACTACATTACAAAATTATAATTGAAGACTAGAAAGAATTGATTATAATAGGACAAATAGCCAAAATTACTTACAAATATTTATTTCAACAAGAGTTTTTTCGACACTGTTCAATCAATTTAAATGACTTACCAACGACGCAAGTAGTCACAGCAAAACTATTCAGTACATCAATTCAATGCGGAAAGTATACGAAAAATCCATCGAAATAATTGAATCCGTAGAAAATAAAGACGAAGCGTTTGACGATCTTAATCAACTGCTCATATTATTTTCTAAGCAGAGGTCTGTAAATCAAAAATAAAATTAAACATGGTTAATTTCTTTATTGGTCTTTCTACAATTGTTATACCGTTTACATGCCAACCGTACAATCCAAGTGCACAATATTATGTAAGACACAGCATGCATAGTAAAATGTACAAAAAAAAACGCAATAATAGTAGGTAAAAAATGACACTTACAACATTTTCACATAACTTTAACAAGACCAAATACTTCCCGAATGCCTGAACTAACAGACACAGATATAGATTTTTTTGATTTGCAAAATCAGCCTATAACGTTCCGACTGCTGAGACACTGGCCTCCTCTCTGTGAGAGGCAGTAGGACTTAATCCACCATGCAGGCCCAGTGCGGGTTGGCGGATGTCACATGTCCTTGTAGTTTTGGTTCTAGGACACACCGGTTTCCTCACGATATTTTCCTTCACCGTTTTACACCTACAACTCGTAAGTTGGGGCCGAAACCACTAGGCCACCACTGCTCTTTTTCGATGAATAAGCCTAAATTATTACCAAGAACGCAAATAGATACCAAAGCTTTGCCTGATACACCACCCGCTGATGATGGCAGTTATGATCATGATGGAGATGTGGAGCACCCCGTGCTTGCTTCCACTGCAACCAGAATATACCGACGACATACACGTAAAATAGAAGCGACAGGTGGAGAATCCAAAAACCAAGCTGTTAAAGATTTGAAAGAGGAATGCCCATTTTTCACCTGACTATGTATAGAAATGAAATAAATCTTAAAATACAGCAATTTTTTTTTTATTAATTACGCTTATCACAATGTTAAAAGAAACGCAGGATTTTTTAATTTCAATTTTACTTTATGCTTATTCTACTTCAAGGGTAAACATATTAGCATGTTTTGAACGCATCTCAACTAACCTTTTTACAACGTTCCATTTTGCACACTGCTACTTGACTTTATTCAACTCTGATTCTGAGTTTCATACATTATTTTACGTTTTATTTACTCAGTAAGTATTTATTTTTAAGTCAATATATAATACAGATTAATTAAAAATAAATGAGTAATTAAATTAATGAATCATGCAATATGTAATTGAGTTAGGACGATTGAAACGTCAAAAACGTTTGACAGTTAATGCTCGACACTCAATCTATAGTGACAAGGGGGGGTCAAGTCTCTAAGTAGCCAATGCCAACGTCGGGCAGAAAGCACGAAACGGAGACAACGATATACGATAGACGGAGAAATCGCTATTGTTGCTTCGCTTGACCAGATTAGAACATTCCTACCATTTTGGTACAAAATATTTTTTCATTTAATGGTGATAACCCCGTTTCTAATTAAACCGTTATTTATTTTATCGACAAAATTCATGTGTTGTGAACATCATCCTTTTAAGAAAATAATTAATTATAAAAAATTATTTTTTTAGAAGCAATGAATAATTTAACTCTGGCAATAACACCTGAACTATATCTCTCATCTGTGGAAATAAACAAATATGGTTGTTCATCGGACACTGTATTTCTTTGTTTTTCTTTGGTTTTCCACCTTATACATAGATACTAAATTTTTCGTTTTTTAATTATTTCGTGCTGCTATTTTTGTTTTGTGTGCCTGCTCATTTTTACGAGATATAGATTCATTTCTTAATTTAGTTCCGTTTTTTGTTTGTTTCTGTTGTTTGTGTCTGGACTGGTTTTGTTTGAAAATTATTTGTTAAAATGTCACGCCATACGCGCTACGAACTTAGAAGAAAGTGTGCTAAGTGTAACATAACTGCAGCAGAAGATAGAAACTTGAGTTTCCACAGATTTCCTCTACCTGGTAAACGTACGTTAATAAAGTAAGTAATTAAGCCTTTCTCAATTTATATTAGTTTCATCCTCATTAAGCACGTAGTAATGCAATTAACAACAAAACAAAATAAAGTTACCCTTGTATGGGTCTCGTACCAACAATGATTTTTTGCCAATTAAATTTATGGTAAGTTACATTTAACATTTTTCAAATATGTAAAGAGTGGTCGCTGAAATACTGAAGCAGCCACAATGACTGAACATCAAATTCCACTATCTATAATATTAGTAGAGTAACTTTTTGGTGGAAATTACTAACAAAGTAGATTTTATAAACTGGTGATTAAGAAGTATTTGCAAGTTAAACCATGCGCAATAGTATAGTCAATCAATCTGCCTAGCCTTTGCACTACTATGTTGGGGTGGGCTTCCAGTCTAACTGCCACCACCCAGCAACTGGGTAATAACCTGGAATGACTCAAAGTATAGTATTCCATTAAAATCTAATTATTTCAATAATTTCAGGGCACGTATATGGGCTGAATACTGTTACCCTACTGGTGAATGGTCATCTGAGAAATCACTAAGAGACTTGCACTCACAACACAAGATGCTATGCAGTAAGCACTTTGATGACTCCTCATTTACTAGCAGTGCTAGGATAAGATTAAACAATTATGCCATCCCAATTGGAGCTCAGGACTTATTGGTAAAGTTTCGCCAGGAACAATGTGCAACTACAAGTGGAAGTGAACAAGATACAAATATCTCAGTTGAAAAACCTCAAGTAAGTTAACATGATTTACTACATTGCCTCCATGCGAACCTGGGTGGGTCGCACGGGGGCAATGTAGAAATCTTTGAATTTTTCGGCTTTCCTGTATTATAATATGCATGTATTATACATATAAACCTTCGTTATATATATAAAGTTTTAGAGATGTAAGCATACGTAGGGACAGACAGCAGGAAGCAACTTTGTTTTATACTATGTAGCTGTATACTCAAATCCCCATCAACTTTAAATCTAGAAAATATGTGAATTTATAAGTACAGTCAAACATTTTCCTAGCTAAAACTCAAAGTAAAACTCATTACATCTAGTCTGGGTATGCCTATTTCATCATAGACCTCCTTTCCATCAGGCATAACTGAGGTCAAGAGCAGACTTGTCTCAGTAATAATAAATAACAATATAAATGTAGAAACTGATCTTCATCTATGTTCACAAATCTAATTGTAATTTCAGGTGCGTGTTACAATAGGAACTTCATTACCTGTACAGGTGCCAACAATAGCCAACCCAACTACATCATTACCTGTTCAGGTGCCAACCACATGTGAACTAAATACTGATAGCCCAAAGGTTTGTAGTATGCTAATTTTCACTTACATTTATGTAAACAACAATCAAACCTGTGAAACTGTTGTACACATTTTCAGTCATATAAAATTTGATGATGAAGATTTTTTCCTGGCCAATTTCGAAATTAGCTAAAACTGAAAGTAAAATGATAAGGCATTGTCTTGGTATGCCTATTTCATCATAGACCTCCGTTCCATCAGGCATAATTGAGGTCAAGAGCAGACTTGTACCAGTAACAATAAATTGAATTTTGAAACTGATCTTCATCTATGTTCACAAATCTAATTGTAATTTCAGGTGCTTGTAACACTGGAAACTTCATTACCTGTACAGGTGCCAACAAGAGCCAACCCAACTTCATCTTTACCTGTTGAGGTGTTGACCATATGTGAACCAAACACTGATAGCCCGAAGGTTTGTAGTATACTAATTTTCACTCACATTTATGTAAACAACAATAAAACCTGCGAAACTTTTGTCCACACATATAAATAAGAAACAAGGTGCTTTGATATATACATTGATTAATTTCAACATAGTGATCCTTGCTGAGGTATTAAGATTATAAGGTTTCTTCTCTCTTATAAACTACCTATGTAAGTTAAAGAGTTACATTGGTACTTGATAGGTTTCGAACCCACAATCTGCAAAAGTATTGTTTAAGAAATGAGGCTCTTTAAGATCAGAATATTTTACTTAATACACTTCGTATTTCCAGGTGCCAAAGACTAAAGGGATTTTGAGGGAGCTGGATTTAAGCAAGTCAGTAGAATTGACCCCTAAAAAACTCAAACTTTACAAAAGATGCCGGAGAAATTTGAGTGAAATAATGAGACTGAGAAGAAAAATTAAAAAACAACAACATAACCCCTTAAAAAAATTAACAAATGATTCAAATGTCAATAGTCTCATAAACAAAAACATATCAGGTCCTTTTGCCTTATTGTTGCAAAGTCAACTTCAAAATACTCCCAGAAAACTGACTGGTCGGAGGTAGTATAGACGACAAAGTTATGGCTTTAAGCATCTATAAAAGGTCTACTGGCTGCTATAGACTGCTAAGGCGACTTTTTTGTCTACCAAGCGAAGGTACATTAAAAGCATTACTTAATAAAATTCCGATGAAATGTGGTATAAATAGCCAAATATTTGAGACAATTAAAGGAATAACCAACAATCGAGAACCTGAAGATAATCTGTGCATTTTGGCATTCGACGAAATGTCTATACGAAAAAATTTACAATATAATGGCAAACAAGATATTATTGATGGTTATCAAGATCACGGAAATCAAGGCAGAACTTTGGAGCCAGCCACACATGCATTGCTATTTATGGCCATTGGAATCAGAAAGAATTGGAAGCAACCTTTAGCTTTCTACTTTTCCGGTGACTGTGTTACAGCCGATCGATTATCTGTTCTTATAAAAGAAGTAAGTACCTATGTAATATAATTGCCTGGAGAAAAACAAAAGAGTATGTAATACATACTCATAATACTTTTATTTTTGTATTTACAGGTGCTTGATGCAAGCTTCCAAGCTGGGCTGAACGTCACTGCTACTGTGTCAGACAACTTTGGTGTGAACATTAAAGCTCTAAACTCCCTTGGTTCTTCAGTGGCTCAACCATATTTTGAATTTAAAGGCCATGAAATTGTCACAATTATGGACCCACCTCACCTAATCAAATGCTTCAGGAATAATTTGCTGAAGTACAACATCAAATGCCCTCAAGTATTGCAAAATGATGGAAAATCTATACCAGGTAATTTAAATTTTGTTAATCATAAATAATAATTAGGTATGACATGCAATAAATTCAAACTGGTTGAATAATCAGATGCTTGCAATTCAGACTTTTTAATATTGATCCTGTTAACCCGCCGCCACGCGGAAGATCACATTAATATTAATATATCCTGGGGCCTTCTGACATTATTTCTAATAAATTTAACATGTTTATTCTATCAGGTATAGCCAAGTGGAGCCACATAAAAGAATTCTTCGAAATCGACAGTACAAATCCAAATTTTGTTTTCGCACCTGGTTTGACCAAGCAGCATATTGAACCAAACTTCAAACAAAAAATGAAGGTCAGCTTAGCTTGCCAAGTATTCAGCCACTCAGTCGCTGCAGGAATTCTTGCGAAGATTGCAAACAGTAAGTTCTCATAATGGTAATGGTACCTGTCATATTGGGATAACTTTTAATATTCTTTATTTTTCTTTCCCAACTTACATCTATCATTACAGGGTAGCCTTATGCGACAGAGTACTTATCTAAACCCTTATCCTAAAATATGATTAACTTATTATTAAAATTCAATTTTGTAAGTTATTACAAACAAGGTATTCTTTGTGAACTCATTCAAAGAACAACAGAATAGGTCCAAGTCAGTAGCACTGATTATTATTGAATCGCTTTATTTAATGAATAATTAATAACTCCTTGTATGAACTTGCGATAGTATATTTAAGCCGTTGAGTAAAAGAATTACGAAAACCTCACCCGAATTGTAAAACTTATTTATGTTAAGTTCTAGAGGTTCAACTTAAAATTGCCTTTCTTTGTCTTGAGTTTTATTTAAATTTTCCTAACCCCTCACAAAATATAAATAAGTGTTACTTTTTCAGATGAATTGCCACAAGAAGCTACAACGACAGCCATGTTGATAGAGAAAATAGACCAGCTGTTCGACACCTTAAATGGCGATACGCCTGATCTGAAAAGGGGAAAAAAATTCCTTACAAATTTTACCCGTAGAAGTCCACATTTAACTTATTTTAAAGAAATGAGAACGATGTTTAAAGAATTGGAGTTTATTGGGGCCAGATGCAAGCCGCCTTCGCAGGAAGGTTTTATAAGAACAATAAATGCAGTCGAGCGTCTATTTTTAAATTTAGAAAAAAAATATAAGATAAAAAGTTTATCAACGCGCAGACTTAACCAAGACCCGTTAGAAAATTGTTTTGGTTGCATTCGCAGCAATTGTGGATGCAATCCGAACCCAAACACAATACAATTTGTTGCAGCTCTCAAAACTTCCATAATTAACAATTTATTGCATAGCAGTAAAAATAAGAACTGCCAAGAAGACGAAAATGTCATATTAAACGATTTAAAATCTTTTTTAACACAAGCTGACCCCAATAAAGATACAAATGCAGCTGTTGAAACATTTGATTTAACAGAAGGTGTAGAAGCAACTAGTACTGTGATACCTGAGTGTTCTGGAGAACTGCAAGCATGCGCATATGTATGTGGGTTTATGATAAAAAAATTAGGACCCATTTGCCATCAGTGCAAAATCACAATGCTTGCAGACCAGAACACTGAGGTAAATCATTTATTCACTATTTTTAAAGAATATAATTGTATGCGCAATAGTCTTCATTATGTTAATTCTAAATTCACTGAGACAGTGGAGATTGCTGCAACAATTGTTAATACATTTTTGGATGAGCATGGGTGTAAAATGAAAATTAAAAAAGAACTGATAGAAATTTTAAGAAGAAAATTAAATTTCGAATGGTTGCTTGATTGTCCGGAGCATTACGATAAAAATAGTATGCATATAATTGTTTCAACTATATGCATATGCTTAAAACGACACTGTATTTTAAAAAATAGACAGTTTACCGACGAAGCTTCGAAAAAAGCTTTAAAAAGAAAAATAAATATTTTAAAAAACGCTTAAAACTTCGTTTTATTAACCTTTCCATAAACAAATTGTATGTATAATGAAAACAAACCGATGTTCCGTTCATATTGATACTAAATAGCGGAATTTCGCTTTGTTTTCATCATACATGAATGAATCATCCATCTAATATAATAATATTGGTTTTTAAATAAGGCGCGAAAAGTAGTTCCATTGGTCTCATACTGGCGCGCTAGTGTCGCACGCTGTTGGCATTTTATTTCTATGAAGTCTTCATTCTTCCCGTCAGGGTATTTGTGTTCTGTGGTGACAATCATCGAGAGTCTAAGCAGTGACTTAAGGGCAGCTGGTTTTAAGGAATTCACAAAGTAAAAAAGACGTTTTAGAACATAGATGTGTATTATTAAGTATGTATTACTATTTTAGACTAAACTTCGAGTGTTAAATAGTTCGTTCTAGCACATTTATTTTTTTATAACGGCATCTCCTAACCTAAAAAGTAACATTAATATTTCTTGGATTTCGTAGCGTTTCAATTGTGAAAATGACCATATGACCTTATAACGATACATAAACTTTCATTATCAGGTTTTGAAATGTATGGGAAGTGGGCATTGTTCTTTGAATAAGGTTTTTTTTTCAAAAGCAATCTCTCAAAGCAATAGATTGACGCTTCGGTTTCACTAACGACCTTCTTCTATTAGTTGTTTCTATAATATAGACACGCACACACTCACTTTGTCTGTAATTGATAGTAGTTAATAATTTCGACTAACTCATGACATGCTAGCTTAGTCGTTACCGTGCTTGAGTAGGAGCGATTATGGCAAGCCCTGAGTTCGAATCTCACCTGCGCCTGCGGATTAAGCTTGATGTTATTTTCAAATAATATCTATTTATAGTTTTGATAACTTATTAATAATACCTAAAATGAACAATGTTTGTTTGTTTTAATAAAATTACTTGAAGTGGTTCGATAATTATTCGATACTTGTCTCGTTCATCTTGTTTACTTAGATAATAAAAGTTTGTAGGTAGACCATAGAAAACTGAGTAATTTATTTCGATTTCAGTGAGGTAGATGCAATTTATTACGACTATTCACCTAATTAAGCGTTTTTGGTTACTGACGAATTTTTAAATCTGTCAATTAGCGGTATTGTGGTTATAATTTTCATCATGCAGTGAAATTGAAATATTGAAGCGTTGGCAATATTATTGCGCTGCGTAAAAGTGGATGTAAATGATGTGATTTCACGAATGGACTAAGTGTGAGTGTTATCATATAATTTTTTTTTTTTACTAGATATAAATTATAATTTGTTTAAATTGGTGAATGATGAGTAAAGTGTTATAAACATAACGTTATTTATAAACTTTTTTCTTAATGATATAGTTAGTAGTATTTTGCAGTTAGAGCTAGCTAATAGTATAACATTCTTTGTTCTAGAGAAATACTGTGAGTCTGTGGGTTAAGAGATGCGAGGAAGGGGGAATCCTTGATAGTCGGAGCGCTTGTTTATGAAGTGGAAGACTTATTTAAATGAGACTTCACATGATGAATGAATATGAAACAAATGGTTTCATACCAACCGGACATTTTTCTGAATTATTCAACACGTCATTAAAACTACTATTCGCCGTGTATTCAACGCTATAAAGGTTGCTTCACCGAAGCCCAGCAAAAACAAACGTATTAAAAAATAACGTTTAAGTTTCGGAATAGTTTATCCTGCATATTGCGCTATACCCGTGATTATTTCATTTAAAGAAATTGTTAAGGTTTGGAAAATGAATACTGAAGCCATCCTCAATATGTAATCTATATTCACTAAAGCCAAATAAAATGTGAAATATTGAATGTAAACAAACTGCCCTTAATGTTATTTCTTAAAATCACTTATTAGATAGAAGCTTAATGTTTATGGTGAAATAAATCTATTTATCAAACTTTTTGAACATATCACATGTCAAAATAAAACAAATTGCTTATTAAGTTATTATAAATAATCGTATCGGTTGTTTATCCATATGCAAATTATAGCAAATTACTATCTTTTTATTTTTGTTATAACTTGTAACACTTTTTTATTCTAAACCCTTTATTGCAATAACAAAAATAATTTAAAAAAATCATTTTTTATTGAATATTGTTATTATTGCACCCCCAAAATAAAAAAAATGGCAATAAAACTGAACTACATCTTATGAGATCAGAACCTAAGTCGACTGCTTCTCAGTCCAACGCCAGGCGCCTACTGCTACCAGCTCATTTTAGATTAACTCGAATTTTAGCAATGCCATAAACCGGCCAGATGACGAGCATGATGCGTGTCTAACAAAAGCAACGGAAATATATTTTTGTTTCATCTAGTGCGATGCGAGTGCGCGACTTTACGTCAGTGTGCGCCATACAAAACTGCGATCATTGTGGTGTGTGTCGTTTTAACACATACAGTACCGCGAGTTCACAGCAATACAACTCTTAACGTGCTTATGCACGTTTAAACGCTAACTGTACATACAACGCAGCAATGCCAGCAGAAATAGGCTTAATGGTTGTATAGAAGAATGAGGGGTGTAAAGTTCATTCATACTCTATGGAAAAGACAGACTCCGACTAGACAGGTGTTGTGTCTCGTAAACAACTACCCAACGAATGATGTCGAGACGTTGTAAATATGCTAGTTGCGCGGTATACTCTACTTGCGCGATGCAAGATTTTGTGTGGCGTCAGTGTGATGCGTAGCATGTAGCGGTGTAGATGCCGGGACAGTTGTATGTACTTACGACCGGATCCGCGAGACACTTGGATGTTGATGGATGTAGCTTCAGTACAACACACAAGATATTCGAATATCATCATCATCATCTGGTTTTTCATTCTCAGTTTCTTCTTTCTTAACATTTTCGAATAATTAGAATGAATCGAAAATGTCAAAAGTGTGCATACCTACTTATCGTCAGCTAAATAATGTATATATTCACTGAAGGAATGAACATACAACCCTAGACTAACTTTATGTAGTTAAAATGTTACAAGCCGACTGAAACTCTAGTTAAATGCTAATCCTATTTCAATAATATCTGAGCACCTTTTAATTTAAAAGGTTTTTTTTTTAATTATAGATGGTATAGATTACATTTACCTATGCTAAAATTAATATGTCAAAAAAATGTTCAATAGCAGTGGTGGCCCAGTGGTAACGGCCGAGATTTACGAGGTGTAGGTCGTAGGTTCGAACCCAGACAGGCGCTTTACTTTGTGTACATTATTTCATCACCACTGCTCTCAAAACGGTGAAGGAAACCGGCATGTCTTAGAACCAAAAATTCGAGACACCTACTAAATCGGCCCGCATGGTGGACGAATACATTAAGGAAAATTGTTATGTTCCACTCTACTTGCTCGGCGCTAGACATATTTTCAAAAATCTAAACACAACATTTGAGATCACAAAGAAACAGAATATTTTTAACCTTAAATATAGTAACAAACGTGTAAATAGACTGCATAGTACTCGAGAAAGTATGGATACAAATCGGAATGACGCGTGCGGTGTACACAATGACAGGTTTTGAGCTTGTTTCATCATCAAGAGCACTTATCTGTGCTCTTTCACGCTCAAATTCTCCCAACTGCAACAGTACACTGCTATTTCAAACGTTACCGAAGCTGTCGTAAGCCTCTGACCTTGAACGCAAACAAGAAATATATGAAAAGGCTGTGGTAAACCAGCGGAGTGAAGTTGAGACAGCCGTCCAGTGGCAACATGAAAAATAAACACAAAGAAATGGCGTTCATACCGAATCCAGCAATATATAGCTTCCAGTTTACCCACAATGTGCAAAAATAGCGCATGACGCATAATAATGTTCTTAAGACGATCTTCTATTTCGAAATAATCTTCATTAGATAATTGATAAGTTTGTGTAAATACGCTTAAGCTCGTCATGTGTTCATAAAGGATTTGAATTACCGTAGCGGTGTGATAGAATAAGAACAGGAGGTCGACTACATAGCCACATCTGCCGCAATCGCTGTCTTGAACTGCATCAGCTGTCTGCCATTTTAGCTAAACTTTGTGTCCGGTTTCGACCAAGTTAATGCACACAATGTTAATTTTCAGTAAAATGTAATTATATACCAAGCTGTGCAGTGATTATAAATTTTTTTAAAAAAACATACTTAACATCACGCCTTTAATTCCAGAAGGGTTAGGCAGAGGTGTACCTATAGTACACCCACATTTCGCCAGTTATGCTTAAGTCCCATTTAATAGATAAGCCTATTGCCATCAACCAGGCACAAACCCAGACTCCGGGCTGGTACTGAGGAAATCTAGATAGAAAAACCCAATATCACTTTTCCCGACTAGTAAGGGTGGCAGATATGTGATTAAACCCTTGCCTAGGTGTTAGACAGAGTAATAAATTGGTTAATCACTAAGGAAAAGGTGTCGTCGTAATGAGGAACATAGAGTATAAAGGAGATGGATATTGCTCCCATACAAGTTTGGCCCAGCACGGACATAATTAAAACAATATATGATATGAAGTCATGTTTGTATTTAATAGTCCTGTTAATATTTTATCACTCCAGTACTCGGTGGTGTCGAGGTTTAAGACATTTTAGGTTAATTTTTGTTATGACATTTTAACGTTTATACAGTAAGCTTTTACATTGTCGTGATAGTCTAGCGGTTAAGGCCTCATTTCCCAAGTACGAGGTTGTGGTTTCACTTCTTGGCTAAGTACCAGTGTGACTTTTTCCAATTCATATGTACTTTCTTGGTTTACTGGCATCGGTGAATGAAAACCATTCCGAGGAAACCTGGACTTTTAATATATATCTGAAATCGCCAACCTGTCTTGAGCAAGAGTAAATACTCGTGACTTCTCTGTACGAGTAGCCCTGCAGTGGGTGGGACAATAATAGGCTGGTATTATTATTATTTATGAACAATTAATCATTTTCAACTACGTGTGTACAATAATCTGTAGGTATCACATAGACTGGTCCTGTGCTTCTCGCATACAGCAAATTCCCGCGAGGGGCCTACCTATGTCTAGCAGTAGACTTCTTTGGCAGAATGATGATGATGACTATTATTTTAACTCGTTTGTTAGAACGTAATATATGAATAAGGGTGGTGATCAATGCTCGCGTCTTCTCTGTATGAGAAGAGGCCTTTGCCCTGTAGTTGGACAAGCATAGACTGATATTACTATTTGATTAAACATTATCTTGAAACAATGATTTTTCTTATTGTTGCTGACTGTCATCGTTGACGTTGTTTAGCCACCTAGGAATGGGTGTACTATGCCAAATCGAATATCCATTGATCGACCACCATAAATCGACCATCTAAATACGTTCATAAAATCGAATAGTTAATAAATCGAACATTCAATATATCGTACTCTCATTACATAGAGTGTTCAAAATATCGAACGTCGCATATTCATTTCATCGAAATATCAATATACTGAATACTTTTTTTATAGACTTTTGTTTGTTTTGCGAAACATTTTCGTAGGGTCTTATTATAAGCCTGATTTCTCTCAAAAACGCAAGTTGGTCTTAGTTTTGGATGGCAATAAACAAAAACATTAATAAAAAGTTTTACTGGCAAATTGCACGGAATTGATGAGCATTTACTGGAAAGCTATGCAACACAGCATAATCACGCACCAGATCCTGGTAAGGTAGATGAACTATATTTGAGGAATTCTATAAAAAAATCATGATGCGAGCCACAAAAACCTATACACCAATAAATTGGCTACACAAATGACATAAAGTGTCATGTCAATACATGTCATGTCAGACTTTGTCAAGACAATCTGCTTAAAACCCGTAACACACGTACCTAGCTATAATGCATACAAATATACATAAACTGACTGCTTTTCCCATGGGGGTAGGCAGAAACTACAAAACGCCCACTACTACGAAGGGTACTTACGTGCTCTTTTTGTTTTGTCCGCTTTCAAAAGGTGTCAAATATGTAATTATGGCTGTGCATGTGTTTATTTTATCAGAAAGTATATTGTATAGTAAATGTCACAAAAATAGGTCAAAATATAATTTAAATGATCTTACTATAATAATACAATAATGTGTCCTGCACTGAATTTCTCAGTAGCATCCCGGAGGCTGAATTTGTGCTCGGTTGATGGCAATATATTACAAGGGGCTTACACATAACTAGCGAAATGTGGGTGTACTGTAGGTATACCTCTGCCTAACCCTTCAGAGATTACAGGCGTGATGTATGTATCCGATGGATGTGTAGATAGGTTATGTATGTTGGACCAATCACTATATCGAAATGTGCTTTATTTTCAAAACATTTATGTTTCACTTCGTGCATCCCTATCTTAAAAGAAGAAGGTAGTGTTTCCATTACTTTGAAGAACCAATTCATCTATTGAATTTTAAATAAAGAGATAAATAAAATGTGTCTTTTTTACTTTTAGTTCCGTTATCACTAAACACGCATAAATTATTTTTTTCTTACTCAGTTATCTAAGTTACAAGTACTTACATGTCGTTTCGAACAACAAATATGTACTAAATACCATTTTATTTCAAACAATTGCAACATTAGTAACTCACGGATGGACATCCGCCCCATCATGACCTATGCCTGCGTTATATTTGCGCACGCTCACCCACGTCATCTCCATAAGATGCAGACCCTCCAGAACCGTTTCCTCAGAAGGGTTACGGGTGCCCCTTACTATGTCCGAAACATAGATCTTCACGTCGACCTTAAAATGCCAACCATAAACCAGTTCATGAAACGCTTAGGTAAGCGTTTCTTCGACTGTGGCATCAAACATTCAAACCCCCTGATTTCAGACGCCACTGCCCTCCTCCAGGAGAGTAGTACTTTCACCAGCACCCTAATTAAGCCCAAAACCCGATCGCCGTCCTACCGACCTCGCCGCCGAGGCCCGCCACGACGCCCAAATCCACGCCCCCGACCCTTGCTCGAGCCAGCCCGCGTCGCTGAGCCTGTAGCTTTAAATTCGTCCCAAAATAACGTCAATCCTGATCCAGCTAGTCATTTGCTACCCTCTTCCAGCGACGCCCTAAGCCGAGGATCGTACCCCACAGGCGGTGCCCTTAGCGTGTAGTCGCTTAGTTTTTAGTTAATTTAAATTTAAGTTTAAGTCTTGGCTGGAGGACTTAATTTATTAGGGCAACCACAGGCAAGTCCGCTTAAGCAGACGACTCATAGGTTGACCTGCGAGATGCCAAACAAACAAAACTTTTTATTGCTTTTGCTGCGAATAAGAAGTGGCGCAACCAACTCCTTAGCAGCAACTTGATTGAAGTAATTGAAATTACGGAATACAAAACATTAAATTAAATCAATTGCCCTAATGTCACAATAAAAATATACTCAAGTACTACACTTATTAGGTATATAGTGCTGTGTAGTAGACAAACAGAACCCCATGCAAGATGAGTCTACTTTAGCCCGTCTGAAACCTGGTTGAACTTATTCATCTCTATTGCTAGCGAAACTCGAAAAAATATCGTGCGCAGCGCACACTATAAACATTTTCTAAAGTAAAAAGGTCCTTCGGTGTATTTGTGATTACCACCCCCTCAAGAAACGAACAATTATACGAACACAGCGCCTATGGAATACATGTGTAGTGAAGTGTACAGGGTTCTAGACATCTGGACGCGCCGCGAAGCCATCATGAGCGCTAAGCAGTGTGTAGGAGTCTGCGGTAAGCTTTTTCGAATCCGTACCCTTACTACACATAATTGTTTGATCCTACGAGCCGATACGATATACTTCTACTCTAAGTACTTGTTGTGGGGTTGTTTTTCCTAGTTTTCTGAGTTCTTAACTTCGTAGTTCATTTTGCGTCGCAAGTCGTCCAAGTGTCCAAAACGGCGGAACTCATTGAGCAAGATATTTTCGAACGTGAGATTATTATTGATGATCTTCAACGAATGTTACAATTCATACATTCAGACGAACAACAGTTTAGGTCACGCTCAAAAGAGTTGCAACAAAGAAAGTTCTTCAAACTTCGGGCCAAAATAGAAAAAGTCTTGATCAAGTCCCAAACTTTCGACAAAGAGGAACAATTACAGATTCGCTACATTTTCAATGACTCTTATTACGCAATTAGTGTTCACTTAGACAAATTGAAAGAAGAGGACAATGAGCGTAAACGAAGAATCTCGTCTAGTACGTCGAATAATAATTCAGTGGTACATATTCCATTTAATCCTAATAATACTGGGTGTGCAAGTAGATTACCTATTCTTCCAATGCCTACCTTCACAGGGGAGACCACGGATTGGGCCCCATTTCATGATTTGTTTCGTTCATTGGTACACGGCCAAAATACACTTGGGAGCAAATAAATCGAGCCACTACCTTTTTTCACGTAAAATGGTAAATATTTTTGGGAATATGGAACGTATCAATTCGAACTATATATCGCCTAAAAGTTAAGTTAATAACCTTAATAATGAGGGTAAATTGTTGAATAATAACCTTATTGAATGATAAATTATTGGCTCTGCAAGAAAAATGGTAATTTTGATAGAAAATTTAGTAGGGCTAAAACAGTCCATAAAAACAATAAAAAACAAAATTATTGCAAAAAAAATATTCTTAATAACTGGTATTACCCCCCCCGTGCCCTGATGCATTCTTGTAGCCTATTAGTCATCGATCTGATCAGAGTTACGATGACATATTGTGGTATGTTCTCCCACTCTTCAAGCACAGCGACTTTAAGCTCGGGAATGGATGAAACAGCGGGAACCCTGGCTCGGACTCTCCGTTTTAGCTCGTCCCATAGGTGTTCGATCGGGTTCAAATCGGGACTTCGTGCTGGCCATACCATTTGTTGAATCCCGATCGCAGACAAGTATTCCGTAACGATCTGCGCGGTATGAGGTCTCGCATTGTCATGCATAAACAAGAAATTTTCTCCGACAAAACCAGCATACGGCATTACGTGGTCTTCAAGAATGTCAGTTATGTATCGGTCAGCTGTTAATCCACGTCTACCACTGCCATCGTTGGCGGGGTCGACGAAGACAAGTTCCGTTTTTCCGTCTAGAGAAATTCCTCCCCACACCATACAAGAACCACCACCAAAACTCACAGTTTCTCGAATGCAACATTGGGCAAATCTTTCACCAGGACGTCTATACACTCGGTTTCTCCCGTCATTGCTAAAAAGACAGATTCTTGACTCGTCAGAAAACAAAACTGACCTCCAGTCTTCTAACGTCCAATTAATGTGTTCTCGAGCAAACTCCAAGCGAGATCGGCGATGAGCTACAGTCAATTTTGGGCCAGTTGCTGGTTTGTGTGATGTTAAATTTCGTTCCTTTAGTCTTCGTCTCACTGTCCACCTACTGATTGCGACACCTCGAACGTCACGTAACGCTTGCTGTAGCTGAACAGCATTAAGTCCACGGTCGCGCAACGAATTGGTTGCAATAAAGCGGTCGTCACGTTCTGTGGTTGCCCGTGGTCGGCCAGTTCCAGGTCGCCGAACAAAAGCACCAGTCTCCAGATACCTGCGGTATACCCGCTGTACCTTTGAACGACTCAAATGAAGTCTGCGTGCCACTTCACGTTGTCCGTGTCCAACCTCAAGTAAAGCTACAACTTGGGCAGCTTCCGTCGGTGTAGTATCCATTTTATCAGGTTATTTTGATTACACAGACACAGATAAAGACAACAATAACAAGTAATATGGGTATGATTAACAAAAACCTCAAATTTAATCTTTTCTTAACAGAGTACAATAAAAATGTCATAAGCAAATTAAATGCGATAATTTTATTCTACCCTTTAAACTTTAATTAAAATGAAATTTTGACAACTAACTACCCTCATTGTAAAGGTTATTAAATACCCTTTTAGGCGATATATGTTTCGAATCGATGCGTTCCATAATACCAAAAATAATAACCATAATGCGTGAAAAAGGAAGTGGCTCGATTTATTTGCTCCCAAGTGTACTTACACGGAGACTTATGTTTCGTTATCTGTTGTTATGATTAAAAAATGAACCATACAACCTTATTTGGTCTATACCAATTACAGATGACAATTATAGTGTTGCGTGAGATATTTTGGTTTCTCGGTATAACCACAAACGGGCTGTCGCCACGAAACATCTCGAAAAAATACTAGAAATTGAACCTGTTTACCGAGAAAATTACTCGAAGTCTGAGAAATTTACTCAATGTTTATCAAGAAAACATCAAGGCATTGCAGGCGATGCAGTTTCCGATAGATCAGTGGAGTTTCAAATTAACGACGATTTTACTTCGTAAAATTTTGTCTAGTATCCGAAAACGTTTCGAATTATTATTATCAAAACCATCGGATATACCCGACATAAATGCATTGATACATTTCTTAGAACGCGAGTTAGCCGACAACGAATTCTCTTCTTACCCACAAAATAAAAATTATAATCGTGAAAAGGTAGGTACGTTACGGACTTCGGCGACGACGTCATCGCGTGGCAGCGACGGCTTACGACGCGCGCTTGCAGCTAAAGTCAATCCATCGAGTTCGATTTATACGGAAAAGTTGGAAATTATTGTTTATGTTATGATCAAAATGTTCAAAATTCCTTAATTTATCTAACCATGATAGGCATTCTTTTATTCAAAACAAAAACGTTTGTATCAATTGTTTACATGTAGGTCATGATTTAAAGCAATGCAACTCCAACTTTGTTTGTCGTCCATGTCATAACCGACGTCACTCATTAATTTATTTCGAGAAGTCTCCCAGTTTATCAGTTATTAATGAAGTAGGTAGTAATGATAATGCTATTTCTTTTTCTGGGACCGAAACGACAGAGTCAGCGGTTCCCAGTACTTCGCACGCTGCCGCATTAACTGCGGTAAAGCACACGTCACGCGAGAGCAACAGCGATTCGCGATCCATTGCTCCGTCGGTTACTGCGAGCACAGTGCTATGTACGGCACTAATCAATGTTCATGTTGGCCCGCAAAAACACACAGTTCGGTGTATTATTGATACAGGAAGTCAAGCGACTTTAATTACCGAGGCTTGTGTGCAGCGGTTAGGTTCACACCGCCGGCAGGCGCTTGTTCCCGTGTTCGGTATCGGCGGGACCGACGTCGAAGCTGTTTACCACAAGGGCGTAGTATCATGTCATATCACTCCTACGCACGGGGATCAACCTTCTATTTCAGTTGATGCATTAATTTTATCTAATCTTATTTCACGTATGCCATGTGTGCCGTTGCCTTATAAGGGATGGTCACACGTACAGAATTTAACTTTAGCTGATCCTAGGTTTTATCTTCCACAATCAGTGGAAATACTTCTAGGTGCGGATATACTATCCCAAGTTATATAAGGTCACGTAATCAAGGGGGTCCACCCGGTTCACCGATGGCTATGAATAGTATCTTTGGTTATTTATTGATGGGTGATGTTTTTTGCAACCAAAGTGCACCGACTTCAATTTAAGTATGTCTCAGTAGTTTAAGCTCATACTACGATGACGGCATCAATCCATCAATCAGAAACGATTCTGGGAATTGGAAGCGCTTCCGGAAAAGATAATCCTAAGTCCCGACGAAGCCTTGTGTCAATCTATTTTCGTTATTCGCATACTCGCGATGCAACTGGGCTATATGTCGTTCCACTTCCTTTCAAGCTTGATGCTCCCGCCATTGGCGAATCACGAGATACGGTGGTCTCCAAGTTTAGAAAGTTAGAATATAGGCTCCAAGAGTACTTGGAACTCGGTCACATGGAGCCAGTTGATAGACTTACTGCTTTAGCCAATAGCTATCACTTTCCGCACCACTGCGTGGTCAAAGAGTCCAGCACGACTACTCGCACTCGCTTTGTCTTTAACGCCGGGTGTTAAACGTCGAATGGAATATCACTCAATGATGTTCTACTGGGTCCGAAATGGCACCAGGATATAGTAGTTGTTTTAAAAGAAAAGCGATAAAGATTGCTGTGTCACTGCCAACATCGAGCAGATGCACAGAAACATTAAATTACAACAATCCGATTGGGATTTTCAACGCATTGTGTGGCGTAAATCACCAACTGAACCTTTGCTTGATTATCGATTGCAAACCGTCACCTTTGGTGTCAGCTCATCACTGTACTTAGCCCTTCGTACTATTCAACAGTTGGCTCGTGATGAAGCCGCTAACTTCTCGCTGGGTTCTAAGGTTCTTCAGGACCAGGTTTTCGTTGATGACAGCCGGAGCAGGCGACGTTAAACATGCACTGGTTTTACAACGTGAGTTTATAGGTATTTGTTCGTCAGCCGGTTTCCAGCTACGTGAGTGGCAGAGCAATTCTCCAATGTTCCTCGCTGCTTTACAAACGTAAGGTGTTCAGGGCGAGCGGCTTGATAGCGTTTCTTTCGCTCTGATTGAAAATGACAAACAAAGAAAGGTTTTAGGACTTCAGTGGAATCCTAAATCGGATACTTTCAGTTTTAGTGTTCAAGAAACTACTGATAAAATTACAAAACGGTCCATCCTCTCACAAATAGCCAAAATTTGTGACCCTATGGGATCGTTATCTCCTGTAACTATTTATGAGAAACATCTCATTCAGTTGTTATGGATTTCAGGGATCGAATGGGATGAGTCACCTCCTGTAAATATTATAAATGCTTGGTCAAATTTTCTTAAAGAGTTACCATTATTATCGAATTTTCAATTTCCACGTTTCGTATTTGAAGAGGTGAATGTGATTCAAATTCACGGGTTTTCCGATGCTTCCAAGCGGGCTTATGCCGCATGTGTATACGCCCGTATTTCCGATAATAATGATAACGTTAAAACATTACTCCCTTCTTCTCGCTTAAACGCGTGTAGCACCTATAAAACCGGTTCTTACGATCCCGCGCCTTGAGTTGTGCGCAGCTGTTTTGTTATCTATGTTTGTTAAAATTAAAAGCGTGTATGATCCACACCTCAACTGTGAACGTGTTTACGCGTGGACTGATTCTTCCATCGTGTTAGCGTGGCTTCGTTCTCCACCACACGAGTGGAATACATTCGTTTCGAATCGCACTAGTGAAATCTGATCCCGGCTTCCTGCCAACTGTTGGAGACATGTTTCATCAGCTGAAAATCCAGCGGATGCACCTTCTCGAGGAATGCTTCCTACAAGTTTTATACAAAGTGAGATGTGGCTCCATGGGCCCTGGTCTCTCGCGCGCGTTTCTCTTTTTTGGCCAAGGCCCAAGACAATACCAGAAGTCAAACGTCATCTACCGTTGCATATCGTGTCAATCTCGTCCACCTCAGCGCCATCTGACGTGATCGAGTATATTACGAGATTTTCTAATCTAGGCCGACTTGTTAGAATAACAGCATTGCTATTTCAATTCTACAGTAAACGTAAAACGTTCAAAATTCTTATCTAAAATACATAACCTGAGTTTAATTTTAGTTTAGATCGACTTATCCATTTAGTTCAACATTCATGTTTCTCTGAAGACATTAAAAACATTTCAAATGGAATGTATCCATCAATTACGACGACTCAACCCTTTCATTGATTGAGTTTTAGTTGATATTGTTGAGAATCTTAGTTACAATCTTTTAGTAGAATAACTTTAAATTAAAAATATAAGGCTTCATGCTTTCATAGCATTTTTCATTCGTCTTTCGAGTGAAACTTCCTGATTTCTTTGATTTAAGTTTAAAAGAACTACATTCTTCTAAGGCGAGCAGCATGTTACGTACCGTTCTCTTTATGGTAGGTATTACCTACTGCATTAAATCTTAGGGATTTTTAGGATAGTTTATTTTCACCCCACTTCGAGTAATTAAGCTACGAGTATTATGTGTTATAAATAAGGGTTTGATTTGATTAATTGAATCGGCTTTCTCATTGTTCATTGGCTGAGCTGGCTGAGCAATCCGATTGGCACAGTAGCGCCATGCTTTCGTGTGTGGTTTTTCGCGACACTAACTGTTCTTAACGTGAAGCGTGCACAGCGCACTATAAAACATTTTTCTAAAACAAAAAGGTCCCTCGGTGTATTCGTGAAACCACCCCCTCAAGATAAGAACAATAATACGAACACGGCGCTCATGGAATACATGTGTAGTGAAGTGTAACAGGGTTCTAGACTTTTGATGCTCAGCCACGCTGTTTTTCTTTGTTGTTGCGCTGCCGTTCCAGTCATCGCATCAGTCATAAACCTCAACACGCTCTCTTTCCAGCTACGAATTAGAGGATTCGTGTATTTTTTGGTTTTGTATTTTATGGTCTAACTACGAGGAATAATTCACCAAAAGGAAGACGCTCAGTCTTCCTTTTTGTGAATTATTCCTCGTAGATACACATTGCTCGTAGATACACTTTTGAAAATATCTTGCTTCTGTTCTTTTCAGAATCACTTTCGTTTAGTACAGCAAAACAGAAAAGAGTTAGTGTAAATCTTGTTTTTTTTTTTTTTTTTTAATAATTGCTTCTCTATCTATTTCTATAAAAGGAGAAACTTACTGACTGATTGACTATAGTCCGGTTAAGTAGTCACGACCTCTCAAGGTCAACTACGAGATGCCATACACAAAAAAAAAAAACTGATTGACTGACATATCGCGACGATGCGTTCGTGGAAACTGTCCGTACGGTAGGCTCTTAGATCTATGGTTTAAGAAATTTATTTTCTCATAAGAATTAACAATTATTCACTTACTGAGAAACAAGATTTACAATTTATGTTTAAATAACAATAACAAGCGTACAGATAAAAGAAGAAAAAGTAACTTTTTTGCAGGTAGACACATAGCACAATAAACATCACCAACCGAGCAAACACAGATACAAAAGTAAAAGTTACAACGTACTAGATGTGGCATACAAGGCAGCGTACTGACTAATATAATTATTTACTCATAATGTGAGATTTTAGTTGTTTTTTAAACGCGGACAAACTTTTCTGTTCCTTTATTGCCATCGGTATTTTATTTTATATGTTAACACCCTCATATTCAAGGTTTCTTTTCCCGTAATTAACTGTTCTGGGTGTGCGCGTTACTAAGTAGTTGGAGTTTCGAAGTGTTATTTTTTGAACTTGATGTTTTTTTGTAAAATTAAGCGATGTATGAAATCTTCTACGTCTTAAAGAGATCTTCAATACGTAAGTGTACGACGGGGTACAAATAGAACCAAGAAGATCTCTGATCTTACTTTACAGCTCATGGAGGAGAGTCGCGAGATGATACTGTCAGTCCAATCTTCAGACGATGCACTCAAGCAGGGACAGCTCAACACACGGAGCTCTAACACCCGTATTTATAAACAAGCAATTACTTGCTGGTAATTAATTTCTTAGTGAAGTCATTAGTTGAGGATAGAATTCTTCATTACAAAATCTTATGCCATCTATGCTTAATCTTATGTCTTAGTCGAGTAATGTTCGTTACTTCCTTGATTAAATGCTTGAGTAAGAATCAACGCTAGATAGTTGTTTCCTTCTGGTAACACTCAGTAACTGCGTTTTGTTTCATTAGAAGGCAAAGTCAAAGACAAAGTCAAAAGTTTATTGCGAACTAAGTGTACAATGTTGGTGTTATTTTATGTTAGTACTTATGACTTAGCAGCCTTTTACAAGCATTGCAATTTTCATTCGCCTGCCCCTAACATCTATACCTTCCTTATCAGGCATACGTGAAATGATGATTATTTTAATTTACCGTCTATAATATTACTTTTTTTAATTATAAATAATCTGAAAAAAATAAAATTTTAATTAGTAATATAGTTTTTTATTTATTTAATTATTTCATAATAAAATAAGTAATTGTTGTTGTTGGGAGAAACCAAACGTGTGACACGACATAACGACTTATCGACATAACCATACAGAAATGGATTGTATCTTTTTACATGAAATTGTTAATTGATTGATTTTTTATTTCTTATCCTGGGAGGCACTGTGTAGTTTGTGGTTGTGACCTATTCATTTGAAGTATGTCATTCATTTAGATTTTACGCGAGTTCAAGATCTGTTTTTTGAAAAGAAAAAAATATATAATTATTAGTGTACGCCTCTGCCCAACCCTTTGGGGAAACAAGGCGTGATGTTATGTTATATAATTATTTCTGAAGTAGACAGGGAGAATACATTCTCGAGTCTGAACAAAGGATTATTCCTAAATTGCAAAATGCATTAGCAAGGCCAATGCACAAGTAACTCTCTTCTCTATACGACACTCGATTGTAAAATTTTAATATTTATGATGTCTCCACATAGAAAATCTGAAAGCTACTAGTGGTATAAAACGTAACGCCGTTAGTGACTGGCACAGTGGTCTTACAGGAAGCCCTCCTTGTTTCTCTGATTGCAAAGAGTCCGTAATTATCAATCAAATCACATTCATCACAAAACTTTTTGAAAAGTGAAATCTCTTTTTAAAACAATATGCTGAATAATCTTGAAATGGATCTAAATCACAAAAGCAAACTTAGGGATTTCTCGGCTCTGCAACTTCAATCTTCGGTAGTATATAGTTAAAGATGATTCTCTTTGGACAACACATCCAAAATAATTCAATGGAACTGCCGCAGTCTGGTGAACAAAAAGAGGGATGTTATTTATATTTTAAACAAATATGAGCCTTTTGCCTTGGCCTTAGCAGAGACCTGGCTCAAATCCAATCTTATTTTTAAAATTAATCAAAGTCAAAGCATTTATTTCAAATAGTCCCATAAAAATGCACTTTTGAACATCAACATTTACAAAAAAATAGAACTGATTCTATTTATTTATTTATTTATTTAAATTACATTTATAACACCTTTACAGACGTATCCAAGGCGATGTTATAAGTCACAATGTCTTAGGGCGAATTTCACCCAGTGAAACCGAATGCGATCATCGATCATAACAAAATCTATACTACGTGTAAGATCAGTGCCGATCGCGCCCTTTTCCACTGGCGAAATCAGCCCTAAGTAGATACACAAATTAATAAATAAAGAATAAAATATAATCACCGCGATCATAATTATAAAGTGCTACGCTAACAATTATAACAAATTAGTTACTACGAGTATGCTTAAAGCATCAGACCTCCCTCAAGTATGATTTGTGCCATTTTAATGAATTTCGGCAGGTTGTGTCCGAATATGTCCTCCGACACCGTAACCACATTAACAATACGTGCGGCTCGTGTCATAGGGGTAAACTTGAGTAGGTTAGTCCTAGCCGCTGGCACGTCTAAGAGAGCGGGGCGGCGGCGCGCACCTACGCACCCGTCCGGCGCGCGCAGCCGCAGCGCCGCCAGCACCTCCGGGTGGTGCCGCAACCCTAGCAGTACGCGAGCCACGTACTTGACCAGCGCGACGTCCCTTCTGACTGCCAGCCTGGTGTATCCGACCATGCCCAGGACGAACAGACTCGGGTACATTAGGGGATAAAAGGGATAAACCCCGTACTGTTTGCGGTAAAGAAATCTAGTAAATTTGTTTTGAATTTTTTCCAACATGAGGCTGTATTTCCTTTCATGCGGATTCCAAATTATTGAACTTGTTTCTAGATGACTCCTCACAAGTGCATTATATAAAACTTTAATAGCTGCAGTATCGGTAAAATCCTTACACTGTCTCAAGATAAAACCGAGATTTCTGAAAGCCCTGCCGCAAATCTCCACTATGTGCTTGCGGAACGACAGCTGAGACACCATCTGCACTCCCAGGTCTCGTACATGTGAGACGCGCGGCATAACTACGCCGTCCATTTCGTACTGATGCTGTAATGGAGCACGTGCGCGGCTGTAGCTCATCACACAACACTTTGTACTATTAAAATGCAGCTTGTTGGACTTGCTCCATTGGACTACATTTTCAATGTCAGACTGGAGGCGATTACAGTCGGCAGTTTCCTCAACGTTTAAGAATAATTTTAAGTCATCTGCAAACAGTAGACACTCCGCCTCTTTCACGACTGTTGGCAGATCATTAATTATTAAAATGAATTCCAAAGGTCCAATATTACTCCCTTGACTTACCCCGGAGAACGTGTAATAAGGTCTGGATTCATGTCCCGCAAACTCAACGTACTGTCGGCGCTCGCCAAGATAACTAGCAAAAAACTTAAGCAAGTGCGGTGTGAATCCCATAGCAGAGAGTTTGCACAAAAGTACGTCGTTATCCACGGTGTCAAAAGCTTTTCGGAAGTCAAAATACGCCACATCCACCTGCCCTCCCGCATCAATGACGGGCGACAGGTAGTTAACAAATGACAACAAGTTACCCCCCGTACTGAGACCCGGCCGAAAGCCGTGTTGAGCATCTGACAGTTGCGAGCTCACTTGTGTATAGATACTTTGATGCAACACAGTTTCAAATACCTTAGCGAATGCCGACAGCACCGCCACCGGTCGGTATGCACTCACGTCCGTGCCGCCACCCCCTTTCGGGACTGGGATAACCCGGGTGATCTTCCACTCGTCCGGGTAGTGACCCTCCCGCAAACACAAGCTGAAAATGTGCAACAAGGGCTCCTCAAAAACCATACGACAATCTTTGACAATGTAAGGTGGTATGCCGTCAGGACCTACCGAGCGTTTAGGCTTGAGACGCCGGAGCGCCGCGCGCAGGTCTCGCACGCTTAGGCTGTCAACATGCACGCGCGCCGCTCCCGCCGCCTCGCCACCCGCGCGCTCCGCTGCTACCGGGTCCAGCGCCGGCCGCTTTTCGCTATACACCGAGTGGAAATACGAGGCGAAACACTTTGCACATTCCTCCTCCTTCAGCAATAAGCCGTCCTTAGTGACTTTAGGTTTATTTCGCCTAGACTGTTTACTCCCAATAAAGTTCCAGAACGATTTCGGGTCCCCTTGTCGGTTCTTCTGAAGTCTGTTCTGGTAGACTTCATAGGTTGAAGCTATCTTTAATTTGACACGCGTTCGAAAACAAGAAAACATGTCATAATCACTTTGTGATCCAGTTGCTTTAAATAATTTGTGATAACGCCACTTAAGTTTAATATCTCTTATCAAATCTGATGTGTACCATTCTGGATAACTAAACCTAGACCCGTGCTTGTTTCCTTTGACATTTTTCTTAGGAACGCAATCGTCAAGGATCTTATTCACTGTTTTATAAAACGAATTTAAAGCAACTACAGAGTTCTGAATGTTAAACAAGCATTCCCAATTTACTAACCTGAACTTATTATATAAACCTAGAAAATCAGCTTTATTAAAATTCCACCTGTGTCTATTGAGTGACGAAACACATTCATTCTGAGTAAGCCCCCGATTACCCTCCGGTTCCCGATGAGAGAGCTTGGCGCTAATTACCAACGGCGGATGTTGAGTATCAATAATAACTAATGGTTCCTCAGAGAGTTGCACCCCTACGTCACTTAACTCAAGCGTTGACAATACCAAATCTAAGGCACGATTATTAATATTAACAACATTATTTACCTGCCGAAATCCACCGTAGGCAATAAAATATTCCAAATAATTTTGAATTTCCACCCTCGTAGACGGCATATTAAAATCACCCAACACTAAAACTTTGTCATGTTTAACACAAACATTCTCTAATATATGAAATAAATGCATATATTCAGTAGCATCACATTTCGGCGGAATGTAAACAACACAACACAAGAACAGAAAATGATTTTTTCTGTGTACCGTCGCGCACACAATCTCAAATAAGGCCTCGTCGACATTGTCAAGAAAAATGCGATTCAAAGTAAAGCGCGGAGAAGCCGCCAACAATACTCCTCCTTGTTTCCGCCCGTCAGCTCGATCACATCGTAATACGTTAAATTCAGTTGGAATTAGTTCTCCGTCATGAATCCCTTTATTGAGACCTGACTCTGTAATTGCAAACAGATCATACGTCGATGCCAATAAATTATTATGGAACGTATTTGTTTTCGTTCGTAATCCTCGAACATTCTGATAATACACTTGAATGCACTTTCTAGTTTTGATTGCCTTTTTTTGGTTTGCGGGAGTTTCGAAACCACACCCATTGGCTGAATTTCGCATTCAGTGGCCAACTGTCCACATCATTTAATTTTTCAAAAAGGGATTCCGGAACTCCAACCATAAATGACGCATAGTCTCTTGCACTTTTCGGAACAATTTTTTCGACTTTAATGTCCGAAGTTCCACAGATTCCCGCCACATGTTCACCTATCACATTCTCAGTTGTGTCTGGATGTAGTGACCACACATGCAAAAACTCTAGTCTAGGCGCCGTTACTCTTTTAAAATGTTTTACAATATTTTGTATACATTAATTATATTTTTATATGTGAAGACGATGCACCAAGAATAAAATACTATACCACAATTGGTAAAAAGAATTATAAATAAAGCAAAGGCAGATAAATTAATCACGTGATAGGTACATTGTGCTCACATATTTACAAACATTGTAAAAATATATGATTTTCCTAAAACATTACCTACGAATAAGTCAGTATGTGAGTAAAGTAAAATAACAAATTATATTGTATAATTTCTTATTTTTACTTAACAAATTATACAATACAATAAGCAACTAGTATGATTTTGTCTAGCCTCTAGATTGTCCTATGGAGCAGGACCAGCATGTATCCAAGCATTGTTATCTAGGATATAATCCTCTAATTTGTAATATGCTTGTTTACAAAATGTTTTTTAACTTAGAGGTGTGTCCTTCCACACCTACGCCCTCCCCGAAGACCGTCAAACTAGAGTCGTGATCCGTAGGATCCCGAAAGAAATATCTTATCGGACGACATTAAAGCCGACCTTCAGTCGCAAAACATCCCTGTTGCGGAGGTCCACCGCATGCACCTCGCCCTCGCCCTGGAATTACCTCCACCATCAGCAGGCTTTTAGGGGGCGAAAGCTTGTGGCGTGCCCGCCAACAGAAGGAGGGGAAGGGGCCAGAAGGGCTCCTCTTCGGCCGACTCCCGGCCTGAGAATACTGCAGAGGGGGGGATGGACTGCGCATAAATGGCGCTGTTCCGTCTCCTCCAGGGCAACATCAACCACTCTGCCAGAGCTCAGGATCTCTTGCTCCAGAGCATGGCAGAGTGGTCGATTCACGTGGCCGTGGTCGCCGTGCCGTACTGGGTCCCGCCCAGGGATAACTGGGTGGGAGATCTGGACGGTTTGGTGGCCATCATTGGCGGGGCTCTCGTCAGCCCGTCTCGGGGGCACGGCTGGGTAGCCGCCCTCGCAGATGGCGTTGGCGTCGTTGGGGCGTATTTTTCGCCCAACAAGAGTCTCGCCGACTTCGAGAGGTTCCTTGTCGAGTTGAGTGCCGTCGTGGGCCAGCTCCATCCTCGCCTGGTGCTGTTGCTCGGGGATCTCAACGCCAAGTCTGCGGCGTGGGGATCCCCGGTGACCGATGCTAAGGGTGAAGCATTGGAGGAGTGGGCGATCACGACTGGCCTGGTCGTCCTGAACCGGGGCTTGGTCTACACGTGCTTGCGGCAGCGGGGCGGGTCCATAGTGGACGTGTCGTTCGCAAGCCCTGCTGTCGCGAGCCGTGTCTGCGACTGGCGTGTCGCCGCGGAGGTGGAGACGTTGTCGGATCACCGATATATCCGATTCGACGTCTCCGCCCAGACCGCTGGCGGCCGCAGAACATCAGTCCCGTGTTCGAACGGCCCGCGCTGGGCGCGTAAGCGCATCGACAGGGAGCTTCTCGAGGAGGCAGCCATTGCTCAGGCCTGGTTCCGGGGGTCGGCAACGACCGGACCCGATGTCGTCGAGCTGGAGGCGCTGTGGTTCCGCGGGGCAATGACGCAGATATGCGACGCGTCCATGCCCCGCACCCACGCACAGGGTGCAAGGGGCCAGGTGTACTGGTGGTCCGCCGAGATCGCGCAGCTGCGCGTCGCATGCGTGGCGGTGAGACACCCGCTACCGGAGGAGACGTCGTCGGGTACCCGAGGAGGAGGCCGCGCTGTACGAGGTGTACCGCGCGGCAAAGCAGACTCTGTGGCTGGCCATCGACGAGGCGAGGACGCGATCCCGGGAGAGGATGTTGGAGACTCTGGACGGGGATCCGTGGGGGCGCCCGTATAAAGAGGTTCGAGGACAACTTCGAGCCGCGGCGCCCCCACTTACGGAGAGTCTCCAACCCGAGCTGCTGGAGGAAGTGACAGCAGTCCTCTTCCCGGTGAGAGCGGAGCATGTTCCGCCGCCGATGGCTTTGCCCGCAGCCGCAGAGTCTGCAGAGGAGGAGGAGGAGAATGCCATCAGCGTCCCAGAGGTGACACAGGCAGAGATGAGGGCGGCCGTGATGCGGCTCCGGGCCAAGAACGTGGCTCCGGGGCCCGATGGAATTCACGGCCTAGCTTTGGCCCGCGCTCTGCAGGAGTTGGAGCCCCAACTGAGAGGACTCTACACGGCGTGCCTTGAGTGGGGCCAGTTTCCCAGTCTGTGGAAGATTGGACGTCTGGTCCTGCTCAGGAAGGCGGGGCGCCCTGCCGACTCGCCGTCTGCGTACCGGCCCATAGTGCTGCTCGACGAGGTGGGCAAGCTGTTCGAGCGTATACACGCAGCCCGCCTCGTCGGCCACTTGTGCAGAGAGGGGCCGGACCTGGACGAGAGCCAGTTCGGCTTTCGGCATGGGCGCTCTACCATCCATGCTGTGTCGAGGGTGAGAGTCCTGGTGGAGGAAACAGTGTCCCGGGGCGGGGTGGTGGTGGCGGTGTCCTTGGACATCTCCAACGCCTTCAACACCCTGCCCTGGAGCTGCATACGGGAGGCACTGCGTTATCATCGGGTGCCTCTCTACCTCCGCCGCATCGTTGGGGCTTATCTGGCGGGGAGGTGTGTCACCTACATGGGACGTGATGGCGGAAACCAGCGCCAAGTGTCGTGCGCTGTTCCACAGGGATCGGTCGTGGGGCCGCTCCTGTGGAACATCGGGTACGACTGGGTGCTGAGGGGCGAGCTCCCGCCGGGTGCGGACCTGACGTGTTACGCGGACGACACGCTGGTCACGGCCCGGGGGAGTTCGCACAGGGAGGCAGTGTTGCTCGCGACGGCGGCGGTCTCACTCACGGTGAGCCGCATGCGGCGCCTCGGCCTGGAGATGGCCCTCAACAAGTCAGAGGCCATAGTGTTTCATGGCCACCGGCGGGCGCCGCCGGCCGGATCACACATTGTGGTCGGGGGGGTCCGGATCGCTGTCGAGCCCACCATGAAATATCTGGGATTGGTGCTCGACAGCCGGTGGGACTTCGGACCCCACTTCCGGCGGCTGGCGCCCAAGTTGTTGGGCGCGGCTGGGGCGCTGGCAACGCTGCTTCCCAATCTGAGGGGCCCGAGCGCCGCCTGTAGGCGGCTCTATATGGGGATCGTGCGATCCATGGCGCTCTACGGAGCGCCGATCTGGTCGTCTGACCTGGCGGCCGGCAGCATAGCTGTACTGCGCAAGCCGCAGCGGGCGATGGCCGTCAGAGTCATTCGGTGGTATCGCACGATCTCCTTCGAGGCGGGTTGTGCACTGGCCGGATCACCACCCTGGGACCTGGAGGCGAAGGTGCTCGCGTCACTGTAACGGAGGCGCGAGGCAGCGCGGGAGCGGGGCGAGCGACCGTTGCAGCAACATATGGAGCAGCATCGGTTGCAGCTCTGCGAGGTCCTGGTGGCGGAATGGCGGGTGAGGCTGTCACGCCCTACCGCCGGCCTCAGCACCATCGAGGCGATCCCGCCGGTGCTCGACCACTGGCTCGGGAGAAGGCACGGCTCCCTGACGTTTCGGGCGACGCAGGTGCTCTCGGGGTATGGTTGCTTCGGTAAGTACTTGTGTCGTATAAACAGGGAGCCGGACGCCCGGTGTCACCACTGCGTCGACTGCCGGGAGGACACGGCGTGGCACACGCTGGCAGAGTGTGCCGCTTGGGAGGAGCCGCGCCGTGCCCTCATCACCAAAGTAGACAACGACCTGTCGCTGCCGGCCGTCGTGAACGCGATGGTCGGCGGCGCAGAGTCCTGGGACGCAGTAGTCTCCTTATGCGAAACGGTCATCTCGCAGAAGGAGGCTGCGGAAAGGGAGAGAGAGATTTCGACTCTCAACCCGGCCCGCAGCAGACGCACCGGGCGTCGGAGGAGGGTGGACAACACCCTCTTCCGGCCCCCCTAAATGGGTCCAGGGGCGACGGATTCGGGGACATCCGTCGCCCCCCAACATCAGGACCCGAGAAGGCGGCGCGCGTAGTGTTCCTCGCGCGCCGACCACAGACGTTGCGGGGGGAGTACACCTCACTCCCCCCGCCCGAGACGGGGCCCGCGCAAGCGGGCCGGCACCAGCCGGGGTTGTGGAAGAATAATGTGTTCCCGCGACCCCGGCGTAGATGTGAGATGGAACACCGGGGTGGTTTTTAGTCAGTAAGAGTCTGACAGACCCCTCCGCCCGCCCCAGGGCGGAGGACATCCATGAGGATTTTCCACCCCGGGAACAAAAAAAAAAAAAGGGGACGGCTCATTTGTGTCCATGTGGACAGTCGGCGACGGAGAGGGCTCGAGGGCATCGCTAAATGTAGTAATGTCCGAGCTAGCGGTGCCTGCTTGGTCAGAGGGACCGGGGACGGACTGCTGCAGAGCAGCGAACTTCGCGCCATATCTAGCGAGGAAGTCGGGGTCCTTAAACAGGACTTCCTTGAAGAACGCCACAATTAGGTCGTCCTCCATGGTCGGAGTGGGGGGACAACTTGAGGGAGGGAATGGTGGAAATTATGTTTCCACGTAACCTAACCCTATACCTATCTCGCCGGGTGGATTGGCCCGGGGATGAGTTCCCTCCCTGTCGGGTGTAGACAGGGAGGTGTGTACCTATTGGTGAGCCCTAAGCTTGTAAACCCGTCGCCAGTCTTATTGTGCGAACGGGGCCCTGACCAGTCTAGCGCGAAGGGTGTAGACACACCCTAAAGACACTAGGTGAGTAGCTGAAAAGCAAAACTGTCACCAGAGCCGACTAGGAGATCCCCCAAGGCCGGTTATCTGGGACCCGTCCAATTGACTGCCTTGCCCTGAAGGGGTTCGGCGGGTGTGATTGGGACAACACACCACTCGGCTTCGTTGGCACCGTAAGGTTTCAACCGAGGACCACGAAACTGGTTTTACCCAGAAGGGGCCTAGTGAAGCTACTCACAAAACGCGCGAAAAAGAAATAAGATTTGCCTTGAAAAAGCCACTTTTTAATTGATTAAAATCAAAATCAATTTCTTGATAGTGATTTTATATCGGTGTAGTCGGGGCGACTACGATGACGTCACGAGGAGGCGACGAGAATGGTCGGGAAACACAACACTGGGCCTGGAGAGGGAGAGCGCACAAACACGATCGTCCGCGGCGAGAGTCGAGCGTCGAGTGGATCCCTTCCAACGCTTCGCACTCGCTTATATAAAGTGTCCTGAGTAGTGGGGAGAGTGGGGAAGTGAATGTGCCACTTTGCACAGCGTAACTCGGGCCGCTACACGTGCCGTTTACAAAGGTCACGCCGACACGGCCATACTGACGTGCGGACGTTGTCGTACGCGTAGTCTCATCAAGCATTATCTAAAATGACAGAACGTTATTCCTAATGTTCGTTCATCCTGACTAGCAATCTGGTCCGGGTCATCCCTTCACAGTTTGCTACTTACTCTAGACCGCTCGACATAGAGCCTTCGTGATTTATCCTAATACTAGCAATCTGGTCCGGTTCACCCCTGCAGAGTTTGCAACTAATTCTGGACCGCTTGTTATTAAGCCTACAGGACTTTAGCAATCTGGACCGGTTCACCCCTTCAGAGCTTGTTACTAATTCTGGACCGTTCGTTTTTGAACCTTCAGTACTCATAATTTTTTGTTCCCTTTTTTTTTGTTCTCTGTGGTTGTATAAAAGTCCCATTGAATATGTCGAATTTCATTATTTATATTCTGACTGAACGCTCTGTTTAACATGTTTATAGTAGATCAAGAGGTATCTCGTCTTGTATAACTTACATCTTAACGGTTTGGATTTATCTACGTCTAAAAGCGCGGCTGTTTTATTCACCCGGAAGAGAAATATTCCCTCAGTAAATCTCTTTTATAGGGAAATACCTATCCCAGTTAAAGATACATTCAGATATCTAGGTACTTATACTTGACGGTAAATTAAGTATTGTGTTCCTCATTGTGAATATTTTGTTAAGAAATGTGGTAATCACCTAAACATGCTTAGGTGCCTCTCTGGTGTACACATCCCTTTTCTTTGAAACTCGTTTACATGCAATCATCAGAAGCAGTCTGGATTATGGATTGTTCGTTCTAGAACCTGGAAGTGGAACATTTACAAAATTGGATCGCATCCAGTCTAAGGCATTACGCGTTATTGCGGGTGCTATGAAGTCAAGCCCCATTGAGTGTGTTGACTAGCGCGGCGCAAGCTGTCGCTCGTTATTTTCTCGCCATGAGTAGTGAACTTGTGGTGAATGAGCTGCTGCCTGGATGTGATGGACGAGATGTCCGCTGTCCAAATCTGCGCAATGAACTTCAGCGAGGAAAACATAGCTGCTGCCAAGCTATTGTTGTTCAGTGTGCTAAACAAGTACGACCAGATGGTGTCCCGCCGGCGTGACGGGACTAAGAGAAGCCTGCAGGATATTATCACGCTGTTCAAGGAGACCGACCCGGACGACGTGCCGACATTTGTGGCAAAGGAGCTGCACAAGCCTCCACCCGTCACCTTCGACCACGTCGATATAACGAGCCTTCTGAAGGACATTGTCTTTGTTATAGATTGTGATAATCTATAATACATTTACCTATGCTGAAATCAATTTGTCATAAAGAGAAACTTCTGTAATGTGTAACTCCGTGTCCTTATAAAAGCGATCGTCGCGTCAATGCGCAATCGTTGCTTTAATTTGTCACTCATTGGCGCGCTGTGGCGTCGCGCTATTGTGTAGGAGACTTACCCAAAGAAAGCGTTTTCACGCGACGATCTCTTATATTAGCACACTGGGTAAAAAGGGTAAATATTGAAGATGGAAGACAAAAAAGAAGCATACTACAAGCGTTTATTTATGCTTTTTCACATTCATCTGTTCTTCCCTGAGATTAATTCTAATAGAATAGGTTGCTAACACTGTGCTTAACAAAGAAAATATTAACGAAATCTTAAATCATAATAATTATGTTCTACTCTACTTGCTCGGCGCTAGACATAAGTTTTTTTAATCTAAATACAACATTTGAGATCATAAAGAAAGACAAAATATTTTAAAAGCTCCTACACCTTAAATACAGCAACAAACTTGTAAATAGACTGCATAGTGCTCGCGAAAGTACGGATACAAATCGGAACGACGCGTGCGGCATACACTATGACAGGTTTCTGAGCTTGTTTCAACATCAGGAGCACTTGTCTCCGCTCTTTCACGCGCAATTTCTCCCAACTGCAACAGTACACTGCTATTTCAAACTTTTCCGAAGCTGTCGTAAGCCTCTGGCCTTGAACACAATACAAGAAAAATATGAAAAGGCTGTGGATAACCAGCGGAGCAAAGTTGAGACCGACGTCCAGTGGCAACACAAAAAAAAAACACAAAGAAATGGCGTTTGTACCGAATCCTATACCTATAGCGGCACTGTATATAGCTTCCAGTTTACCCACAGTATGCAAAGCTAGAGCATGACGCATAATAATGTTCTTGAGACGATCTTCGATTTCGCAATAGGCTTCATCAGACCTTTGACAAGTTTGTGTAATGACGCTAAAGCTCGTTATGTCTTCATAAAGGATTTGATATACCACAGCGGTGTGTGAGAACAAGAACAGTAAGGCGACGTCATAACTGCATACTGCCACAATCGATGTAAGTTCTTGAACAGCTAATATCACCATGCAAACTTGACGGTTCGGACTAGCACTGATTGGTTCTAGACCTAGAATGAAAAATCAAATGATGATAAAACTTTAGCGAAACTTAAGGTCTCACCGAGTGCGATTCTAAGAAAACATACCAACACAAGAAACAACTGCGTAAGTATCCATTCCTATTGTTCTAGAGGGTATAAAGATCATGACTTCATTGATGAAATGGAACACGTAGCACATGATGATAATGACCTTGATGCTCTTCAACAGTTTCTGGTGCACATCTAGAAACCTGCCCGTTTCGATGATCAGATCGTCATTCTTTTTCACCACCTTCAAGAGATCGTTCAAATCGTTTCTGCAAACCATAATATTAACAATAGAATATAATCATTTATTTCGAGCAACAAGACTCATAGTGTTAGTAACAATATACTCGTACTTACAAACTATGTAAGTAATACACTTACAAAGACTAAAACAAAACCAAAAACAGAAACAGATAGTAACGTCATTGATGCAAGGTGACAGGCCCAGCCGAAACCTTGCAGCGGTGGTTCACAGCCTGCTGATAGCAAATCATATAAAGAAAATATAGGAAGATATTGAAAAAGATGAATGAAGCACAAGCAATGTACCTCGCGTGCAGCCTAATCGAATCAACCCCCAAGCGCGCATACATGGCCGGTTTTCTCAAATATGGCGAAACTGATATTAAAAAATCGTATTTTATTTTAAGGCTTATAAGCTATGAAATGAAACCTCAATCATGATATTTGGTACTATATTTTTTTAAATATTGAGGTTCCAATGAAAATACAGAAAAACATGCTATGCACGGTATTCACGAGTTGCGCGTTGCGAGCGCCTATAAAACCACCTGTAATTGAATTTTATTTATTTAATTATTTATGGGACTCCAACGACTTGTCCACTCATAAATTTTATGGGGTATTGTAACAATTTAATTTATAGACTGGAGTGAATTTTTCACTTATAGGTGTGCACAGCATATTAATTCAATTTTATAACAATACACAGAATAAGTACATAATTATAGGCTATAAAACAAAACTAAAAATTTAAACAAAAAATTAAAATGAAAATTAAAAATATAGAAATAATTAAATTTGCTTTGTTGCTTTAAACACTGTGGCCTCTGTGGGTAAATTTCCTTATCGATGATTCGCTTCGTGGTGCCAACACAAGCCTATACTTAGTGCCGTTTAGAATTGTGCCGCGCCGACCGCTTTTATTTTGACAGTTTCCTTTGTGTTTGCACAGCAGCATGAGGGAGCCCCCCATGCTGCTCGGTGTTTATTCACCGTAGCGGTCGCGCACCCACACGCCCCCGGGATGCCGAAGCCCGGCAAGCGCAGTTCACCGGGCCGCGATGCCGGGAACCAAGGACCCATCCGGCGATGGACAGGACGACGTCGATGCCGAACATCGGTCCGGTGCGCCGCCCGCTGGGCCGCCCTGACCAAACATTGAAGGAAGCAGAGCAGGAGAATGCACGAGTGCCGCAGTGGCTACCGGCCCACAGACGGTATGCGTCGGCTTACGACTCGCCCGCCATGCTGTCGGCATGCTCGTCGCGCGCGGGCTGGAGTATATCGCTGGAATCCGTGGGTTCGGCCGCGTCCGGTCGCGATGACGTGTCTGGGGACACGACCCCGCGATCCAGGCGTAGCCCCACCGAGGGACCAGCTGCCGCCGACGCCGCGATGACGTGTCCGCCATCACCGACGCCGCCTCTGGGGTTTAACTTTGAGTTTCAACTCGAGTCCAGGCCCCAGAAACAACGACGCAGGCAAAGCTCTGGCGAGACAGCAGAGGAGAGGTCGAAGCGGCTGCGTCCCAAAACACGGCAAGCACAACGCGAGAGCGCGCCGCGGGTTCGAGCCAGCGTTGCCGACTTTTGCTGACGCGGCGCGCCCCACGCCACCTCCACCATTGGCTGAACCAACCGCAGGGGTAAGTATCCAAAATTTACCCATTGCCCCCAAAGTACCCTCGACTGCCACTGTCGGCGCCGCGACGACGACCAGCTCCAGACCTTGGGGTACCAACCGGAGTATGTGCGTCACATAAAAGGGGCGCAAGGATGACCCGGTTGCGTATTCCTTGCAATAATTAAATGGACACCCGACGCACTATATTCGACACCACGACATTCATGTTTATGCGTGGGGATAGAAGCGTGGCGAGGCAAACGTGGGCCCGCCCTGTGCCACCGGTACCAGAAACTCCGACACAGCTCGCCTCAGTGCCACCGCCCGCTTGTTTGCATGCGATGCGGCACGTGCACGCACGTGGCACGAGATTGCCTGCGCCCGCGAGATGAAACGGCCACCTGAATTAATTGCAGCGGCCCGCACCCCGCGTGCAACATCAAGTGCCCTGTGTTCCAGGCAGAAATCCGCAACAAGCGAGCGAGGACTGTCGCCATCACTGTCGAGGACTGTCGGACAGCAGCCACTAGCCGGCCTCAAGTGGCCACTAAGAGGCCACAAGTGGAAGCCACAGAGGCCCAAGGCTCGACGCTGATGGCGGCGGCCAACGGGCCCACAGACAGAGATGCCACATCCTCGAGATGGAGGAAGAAGAGACGCGGGGGTAAAGGAAAGGGGAAGAAGCCCAATCCTCCGGCGACCCAAGAAGTGATCCCAGAGGCCGATCCTGCCGTAAACAGGGCGCAGGTCAAAATAACATCCAAAGCCGCTAGCGCCGGCATAGCGCCGCGGAAAAATGTGGAACTACTGAGATCAAAGTTCCTAGATGACTCGACGCGTGGCGGCGCTACCGGCGCCAAAACGACAGTAACAAATAAGGATTTACCGGCGCCATCAAACTGTGGTTGGACCTTAACAAGGCCATCAGGCAGGGACCGAACGCAGAAAAAATAATTCTTGATGGCCTGGCCACTCTACAAACCCTTTATAATGGCTAGGTCGTTAAGGGTGATTCATTGGAATGCCCGCGTCTTTCGGGACAAGGTCGCCCCTCCGTCATCTCCTGAGGGAACAAAACATCGACGTGGCGCTCACAAGCGAGAAGTTCCTGGGACCTGAAGATAGGATAAGGTTTCCAGGATTCCTCGTCTACAGGAAGGAGGAAAGGTAGGCACAAAACATCTGCTATCGTGGTCTGGCGGTATTAGTGAGACGAAGAGTCGTCCATCAGGAAAGCCCCTCGACGACACTTAACACATTTTACGCGTTGGGCGTACAGCTACACTTAGCCGGCCAGGATATTAATATATATAGCTGCTATAAGCCGCCCGTGGCTCACTTAGACCTATTAGAGGTGCGGGAATTATTAAACAAGTCACCGCACGATACCATCCTCGCCGGTGATTTTTATTGCAAGCCTGGGTGCTTGGAATTCATATCTAACGAATACCGAGCGGAGGCGGCTCTTCGCGGACGCGGAAGCCTTCGGCTATACGGTATCCGGCCCGGAGACGCCCACAACACATAAAACATTCTAATTATGTAAAACTTTAATTAATATCTAGGTTGATTATGTTTTTATTATGAATTTATGTTTGTAGGTCACTATGGCACGAAACTAAATGCGCAGCACCAACCCCAAGATAGCCCTTTCTGCCCTTGTCTTATACAAGGGCAGAAAGATGATGATGAGGTCATTGTTTTATAAAGTATTGTTTGCCTCTCTGACATAAAAAGAAAAAACAGGTATATCACATTTTTCTAAAAGATTCTTTTTATGAAAAATATGACCCCACAAAAGAAAGAAAATAAAAAAAGAGCAATAGAACTCAGAAAATAAAAAATGCTGGCTTCATATGTTCATATTACTTGGGCCCAGTAAGTGAGCATGTTAATCACAGCAGTGGGGTTTTATTTTATTTTATTATGTACTTATACCATAATTATTATGTTTCTGTTGTAAGAACTCTACAGTCTAATGGCATTTGTATATTTTATTTAGACACATGCCATTCAATCTGTTTCTCGTCAGCTGCACTAGAGCCAGTCTGCTGTGTCGAGAGTGTATAGAAGGTTCCAGGAGACTGATGCCTTCACTCGAAGACCACGATCTGACCAGCAAAGGCGTACGTCTGAGAGGGACGATCGTTTTATCGTCTCGACTGCACTGCGGAATCGCCACCTTGCCGGTGTTGATGCCCAGCAGGAGCTGAGGCGAGTGCGAAGGGTGGCTGTCAGTTAGTGGACAGTCAAAAGACGCTTGAAAGAAGCGAACCTGACCCCAAAAGGCCCCTGCCACAGGCCCAAAATTAACCCCAGGCCACCGGCAAGCGCGACTTTAATTTGCATGGGAACACCGTCTGTGGAGCATATACCAATGGCGGCCTACCCTTGTGAGGTGGTGAGTGAGGATTCGATTCACAATACTGGGTGGGAAATCATCAAATGATTTCTCCCGCCCTGGGTGGAGCGGGAGGGCGTGTCAGCCTTTTACTGAATAAAACCCACCCGTGTTTCTTCAGTTCAGTTCAGTCTGTGCCAGGATCACGGTAACTCTTTCGAACAACCCCTGGCAGGCATCGGCCCTATCGGAACCCGTTACTATGTGCTGACAACTCTTTGAGGCCCGCGTCGAACACGACGCGCCTTTGAGTCCCTACAGGACGGCGAGCTATCCATTGCTCGCCGTCCGCAAGCCCGCGCCTACGGTGGCCGGGAATCTGCAGGCGACTCCCGTTTCCCAGGGCGTCTCCTGCGGTGCCCAGGGGCGTGAGGGCGCAAGACTCTCTCCCTCACGCGCTCCGCCTCCTCCTTCGCGAGCATTACTGCTTCGCAGAAGGAGGTGACGGATGTCCATTCCCTCTCGCTCCGTACCATGGCCTGGACCAGGGCCGGACGCGAGAGATCGCCGCCGCCGATCGCCTCTGCGAGGACACTGCGGTGTTCCGCCCAAGCTGCGCAGAATGTGGAGGACTGCGCAGCTTGTCCTCCAGGCGATCCACACAATGGTGACACCCGGGCGTTTCCTCCCGCCTTTTGCGAAACAGGAACCTCGCGAATCAACCGTATCCGGTGAGGACCTATGTCAGGCGAAAGGTGAGGACGCCGTGGCGCCTCTCCAACCACTCCTTAAAGAGGGGACTTACCGCCGCTATTGTGGCGTGTTCTGTTCACTGACGAGTGCAGAATGTGTCTGCATGGCAGTGACAGGAGAGGCCGGGTCTACAGACGTCCGGGCGAGCGCTTTGCACAGTGCTGTTTCCGTGAAACAGTCGCCTATGGGGGTGGTTCATGCATGATGTGGGCTGGAAAATCCCTAGAGGATAAAACAGCCCTCGTTTTCGTGCCTGGCGGAGGGGTATATTACCGACAATCTCCTGGACCGTGTTGTTCCGTATGCAGGCTTTGTCGGGGATACGGACTCTTGACTGGCCAGCACTCAGTCCCGACATGAATCCTATTGAGCACGTATGGAACCATCTCAAACGCAAAGTTTGGGCCAAGAATCCAGGTCCACCGGACATCGAGGAGGTCAAGGAGGCGCTGTGAGAGGAGTGGGAAGCGTTTCCACAAGATGACAACAGAATATTGATCAGATCAATGAGGAATCGCTTACAAACTCTGACTAGGGCTAGGGGGGGAAACACTTCATATTCATTTTTCACGATTTTTTTGTCTCATTTTAAAGCGACTATAAGCTTTAAAACGATATACGCTTTTTTAATATCAGTTACACCATTTTTTGAGAAAACCGGCCATGTATGTGCGCTTGGGGTTGAGTCGATTAGGCTGCACGCGAGTGTAACACAAGACTAACTTTGGAAAAAAAATACCTTTTATAAATTATCCACCAGCTATTATTGGAGATGAGAAAAAACGCCGACACATTGAAGAAGCTGTTGATATAGTCGACAAAACCGGCAGCAAAGTACATCTGGTATTTCACTGTGCCCAAAGCATACACATAGAAGAGAAGGACCGTGTGGATTATCCAAAACAGTACTGCAATCATTCAAAAACGGATAAGACAAAACGAACTATTAAGATATTTAAAATTATTAAACATACATTTATACATTTTGGTGGGGCTTTAAGCAATTTGTTTGCCACTAACTGAGCAGCGATACTCAGTTAAAAAGATCTAAAATCCAACCTCCTTTTGGCACTTGAAAAATTTATTGGTGGTGGGCAATATTGTGTGTTATCAATAATAACTACCAGCGATCCAATAACTTACGGCTCATCTTTTTACTCTGCAGAGGAAAACCAGCAAGGGTTGGCAAAAAATTGATAAGCCAGACCAAATTTAAACACGAATTTTGCTTCAAACGCAACCTAAAATTTTTGAACCAATTGCTAATGCTATCTGCCATTTTAGCTAAAGTTTAATGTCCGTTTTCGACTAAGTTAATGCACACAATGTTAAATTTCTGTAGAATGCAATTATATACCAAGCTGTGAAGTGATTATATATTGAATAATTAACAAAGTCTTGTTAATTGCATCGGCAACTAATAAGGGTGGCAGATATGTGATTAAACCCTTGCGTGAAATGTACCTGGGTGTTAGACAGAATAATAAATTGGTTAATCACTAAGTAAAAGGTGCCGACGTAATGAGGACCATAGATAGAGTGTATACATTTATAAAATTCACAGCAACCAAAGACTTTTTTTAATTTGTTTTTCATTTGTATGGTCAAAAACCTATTTACTTTATGGGGCCTGATTTGGAATATCAATATATAGGTATATCGTGTCGCTAAAGCCGTAATATCCTCGAAAAATATGATGACCTTTAAAGGTGGATGAGATGAGGTGGTTGCCGGATGCAAACGATTTAGGTTTATACAAAAAATATCTGATATCATTTGACCGTTTAGACTCTGTAGTCTTTGTTCTAATCTTATCAAATCAAATCATTTATTTGCTTGAATATGGGTACTTAAATAAGGTGATACATAATTACAACGAAAGTTCTTTATACCATAATTGTCGTACCATAATAGGTGTGCGAATATATAATAAAAATATACACACACATAAACTCACGGCAGGCAGAAACTACAGAACGCAACTTGCTCCGATCCTTACATACTACTATTGCCTCGTTTACATTCATACATCTGGACGTACGAGTTCACGCACACAGCCGCCGGTTGCGAGAAATCCATAACAAATAAAAAATAGAGTATAGAGTATTTATGACATTTTTTTATGTGTGCATGTCGGAAAACGTGTAGTTTAGAGAAAGTGTATATACCACTTTTCCATTGAAAAGGAAGTATTCCGATCTTGCCTGGTGGGAAGCGCTTCCTGGGGTTCTCTACCACAATCCTTTCGAACACAATCACTCCGTGTCTCAGAGTTTATAATATTAATGCGACAAAGTGTCAAATTGATTTTCGAAAATAAATGAAAATCAAGGAGTCAGGCTGCACCTGCTGTACTCAATAAATCGACTGCCCGCCTGGAGGAGTGTGCTGCAGCGTTATCATGGTGAAGAAGGATCACGCATAGACTAATATATATATATACAGAGGGATCACTCTTTAAGAGCGCTGGTGAATATTTTTAACCATTATTGGATGTTAGGGAATAAAAGGACTTCTGAAAAACACATAAGATAATAATAATCATATTTATTGGAACTAAAAAACACAAATTACAATAAAATTATGAAAGATAATGACTGCATTAGTTATAAACTGTGTCGCAGCCATTAACGCCCATACAAGAATGTTTATGCGTCAGTGCTCCAGCGTTGAGAAATTATTATTAAGTTAAAAGAAAACTACAGAGGAATATAACAAAAAGTAATAATAATAAATGGCAACACCGAGTCAACAAAACGTCTGAATTTCCAATTTTGCAAAATATTATCAGTGAAACAAATTTTGACCAAATCCTACAATAGTTTTTCAATAGAAACCAAACCTGAAATTTGAAACAAACTTTTTAAAACCAAAAAAAGTGACCTTATCACGTAATAACAAAATGTAACAAATTTAATTAAAAACGACAGAATCGGATAAAAATAACATGAACAAGAACTGACGAAATTGAAAAATGAGGAAACTATGTTGACGAGATCAGCCGCACGTCAAGCACGCCCACCACCTCCGGACTCATCGCTCAGCTCCGCCTCGCCGCCGCCGGTACCCAGCACTACTGTGAGCGCTGTGACGACACCAGCCGCGGTAGTTGCGTCGAGCTCGAGCGACGAGTATTTCTCCCCGCCCACGACGCCACCACCTGCTCGTCGACGAGGAGGACGCCGGCCGCCGGACGGCATAGGACCTCGAGGCCCACCGGCCTCTGATAGGGTAACAGCTCCCGGCGGAAGTGTGCAGCGCATGAGATGGACACGATCCATCAATGAAAACGTCATGCGCTCATACTATGGGGTTACAGAGGGGGGAAACAATCTGTAGGCTAATTCACGTAACAAAAGAAGTTTAGATGCAGTGCAGTTGCAGTGAAGTTTCGATCAAAACAACGTTTTTCGTATTCTCTACCGCTATCAGAGGGCTAATTCACGTAATTTTATGACGCACCGATGAAGTTGCAGTGCAGGAGCAGTTAAGTTTAGGTTTGAGTGTCAAAGGGTATTCTCGTAATCTTTGAACTGCGCGTCAGCTGCGCGTAAACTGCACGTCAACTGCACTGCAACCAAACTCGTAGTAGTCTATGCCAAACTCTACCAAATTACCTACGGTGTGGCCACATGAAAGAAAAAAAAATACTCACTGAATAATCGAATAAAATCGATTACATTAATATGAATATAACGTTATTATAATACTGAAATAATACCTCAGTACTGATTGTAGTGCTTTTTCTTACCATATAAACGAACAATTATGTTTTGATTCGCAATCAAATATATATTTTGCTATAATTTGGCTGAATGATGGTCTAACATTGCCACGTAAAACTAAAACTGTCATATTATGAGGAAACGCGCTTATAACTTATAAAGCGCGAAATTCAAGACTCAGTGAACTTAGATGGTAAGTATAAATTATAATGATTATAATAAAATTATTAAGGATATAGGTACAGTGAATTATACGAAGTAGTAGCAGTTTAAATTCATTTCATGTAAGTTTCATCCTGATTCTTCCGTAGACATGACTTCACGCAAACGTGTGTCTGTGCGGCAAATGGAACTGCTGGTCGAGTATTTGGAGGGCCACAGGGATTTTGCCCGTGGCAGAGTAAAATCTAGAGAAGGGAGTGCCTTGACATCACGCCTTTGGTCAGAGTGCGCCAATATCTTAAATGCCGAGGCAGACGGGGATCCAAGAACTCCCAAAAACTGGAACACGGTCAGTTAGGTAGATCATATCGATATTGCACCTATGTGTATCGCTATCCGTACATTATACTTGGGTAAATAACTAGATTTGTAATATTTTTAGTGGTACACCGACTATAAGAGCCGCTTGCTCAACCGAATTAGGCAGATTCGGAATAACCAACAAGGTACAGGTGGAGGGCCAGGCGTACCCACTTCTTTATCCCCTTTAGAGGAGAGAATCGCTGCTCTGCTTGGTGCAGGCATTGAGATTGTGGGGAGAAGTGGCACACCCCAAAATGAGGTGCAAATAAATCCCTTGTCGGTAAGTTATTGAATACGTTTTATTTTATTTTTATCGTATTTAAGCTCGGGTCTTACTGACAGTGGTATTTTTCTTTTTGCTTTGCTAGCCTGCACCCCACGCAGTTTCTCCGTTGCCTGCACTTCCCACATTACCTTCAGAATGTACTATGCATGCACCAACACTCAACAATAGCATTAATATGTAAGTTTTTATTAAGTCAAGAACCTATCATTCTAGCTGAGCAATAACTATTAGAAATATGCAGTTCTCGTGTGAGAGGTCATTCTATTTTAATTTGGATAATTTATTACTAACCATTTAAGTAATGTTCATAAATTTATATTCATTTAATTTATTTATTCAATAAATTAATTTATTAATAAATAAATTAAATGAATATAATAATTATATTCATAAATGTTAATTATTTTTTCAGAAATGAAGATATCAGTTTTGAGGCTGACGTTGCAACAACACAAAACATCACACATATTACTGAAAGGTAATAAGTATAAGGATTAAGGTTGAAGCTGCAGAGTAGCCCGCGAAATTCATATTTTCTTACGTTTTTTGCAATTTGCGGGTTGGTTGTATGTTGAACAAAATATGATTCGCGATCGTAAAATGTACGTCTTTCCAGAAGGGACAACATGTCGAGTTTTACTATCGTAGAGACTTGTATGAATCATAGGATTGTAATTGGGTAAATACGTACTTGTTACGATCGTGAATCCTATAGGCTACAGTGGAGCTTCAACCTTAATAATAAGGATTATGATAACTTGTCATATTTGGGAAATAAATAACAGTCTGAAAACCATGACATATTTTTATTTTGTTTCAGTGACCAAGAGGCTACTCAGACAGCGTCGCAGCAACAATCCACGTCAAGACAGCGACGCAGCAAAAATCCACGTCAGCGACGTAGGCAATGTACATTTTGTCATTTTATTATTGATACACAATATACATAACTCACTTGTAATGGAAAATAATACATTAAACTGTTATTAGGTTGATTATATTTTACCTATTAACTGATTTTTATAGATACATTTTTAAATCTTATTTTTTGCAGCGCCTCGTATATCATCAGAGCTGGAGTAGTCTCAAAATACACTGGCCAATCTAGAAAAGTCAAGAATAGAGGTCGAAAGGCTTGTGGCTGAAGGCTACAGTAAGATGGCTGATGCCATGAACAGAATGGCTGATGCAGCAACCACATCAGCTGATGCACAGTACCGCATAGCAGTAGCACTGGAAAATATAAATCATTCCTTGGTAATAACAAATCTTTTCTTTTTTGCACACACAACTTTCCACTTAAATATATTTTGTTTATAATCCTAAAAGAGTCTACAATGCAGTCATTTTCTTTTTAGGCAAGACGGCGGGGGCGGCTAGCTTCTTCAGATGATACAATGTAAAAAATAGATGTGCTTGTTAAAAACAATTACAATATTATCATCATTATAAATACAAAAATAAATAATTATCCTCTATTCTGACTCTTATTCCCTATGTAGCCACAGGCGATTCATAAGAGCCTGTTGGACAGCCCGACCTTCCAACAAGTCTCTGTTTGGCTGCCTGTTAGCTTGCGCAAGAATACTCAGATTCTCTGCACGCACATCGTTCTCAGAAGCTCAACGCCTTACACGCATTCTCTCTTCTTGCTCACGCTCTTGATGTGTCAGTTGGGGCACTGGTAATTGTGCCATGTTTGCTATATTATGCATTACAGCACAGGCATTCACTATTTGACCTGCAAAAACAGGATCATAGTGAAGCATGTGTGCAGATAATAAACACCTGAAACAAAAACATTTAGAAACTATAATAAATATCTAACAATACAACAAAAAAGGCCTCAATATATTCAAGACTTCTTCAGGTCAAGATAATAAAAAGAGTATGAATATTAAGAGGAAACTTAGACAAAACTAGTTTTACTCAAATACATACCTGAATTGAGCTTTCAAGACACCAATGCATCTCTCTAGTGTATTGCGAGCTGAGACCTGCAGCTGATAATATTGGTCTTCTGGAGAACCTGGTATTGCATTCAACACTGGGGTCACATTGTCTTCCTCTATGCATAACCACTGTCACCTAGAAGAATAATTATTCATAATATTGAATAAAAACAATGTTTAACATATTTTTTTAATAGGTATGGAAGGACATTCACCCAACAAAAATATTTCCTCTTCATCATATTTTTGGTTAAGATAGGGCTGTAATGGGTGATCACGCCATACTGATGAATCATTGGTTGCCCCAGGCTTACTGGAGTCAATGCATAAAATTTTAAGATTCCAATCACATATTTGAAAAAATTATTTTCAGATGTACAGTTTTATTTTATGCCAGTAAAGCAAACAATATATTATAATAATTGTTTGTTTTTTAAATTATATAAAATAAGATTGATTATATTTAAATAGATTACATACAATCATCACATTGAGAGAATTATATCCTTTCCTATTGAAGTATCATTCTTCATGCTGACTGGGTCTTATAATGGTAACTTGGGTGCCATCAATACAGCCAATTACCCCTGCCAACTTGAACTTTCTATAAAAACAAATATAGAACCGGGCTATCACAATTTGATAGCCCAATTCTTGAGTAATTTGGAAGTGACTGGTTCCAGAGATTAGCATGTTCAACCAAACTCTTCAGCTTAATTAAATTACTATAGATAAACACGATGGACTAACCTTTGCCTGTACACTCAAACCATCCTTCCTTCTCCTTCGGAATACATGCCTCTAGTTTTCGAATCAATTCCCGAGACAAGTCTTTGCTCAGACGATAGGTTTTCTGGAATTCCCGATCCGAAATACGGAATGGATCCACAAAAAACCTATGCCTTTTTAGGGTTTGACGACGTTCTCGGACATCTATTTCGGCAGCGAGGGATAAAATCCTCAACCCAAGTTGGTAACTCCTGTTCACTAAAAATACGTTAAGAATTTAACTGAAAACGACTTGTAGTTAACAGGTTTTAACAATTAAACGTATAATATTTAATTTTAAACACTTACATTCCCAAAAAATACAATTTGATGCCAACAAAAGTAAATATTGATTATATACTAATTCACGTAACAAAAGAAGTTTAGATGCAGTGCAGTTGCAGTGAAGTTTCGATCAAAACAACGTTTTTCGTATTCTCTACCGCTATCAGATACGCTCGCGTCAAGTTCGCGTCACGCGAGCGCATTATCGGTATTCTCCTACTGCGCGTCATCAGTGCGTGGTTCTGAACGCAACAAGATCGGTATTTTGCTATTCTTTTGACGTCTCAAAATGACACATTTTAGGTTTCAATTCGATCAACGTGCAGTTTTGATTACGCACAACTTACGTTCCTCAATATTTACTTTTGTTGGCATCAAATTGTATTTTTTGGGAATGTAAGTGTTTAAAATTAAATATTATACGTTTAATTGTTAAAACCTGTTAACTACAAGTCGTTTTCAGTTAAATTCTTAACGTATTTTTAGTGAACATGAGTTACCAACTTGGGTTGAGGATTTTATCCCTCGCTGCCGAAATAGATGTCCGAGAACGTCGTCAAACCCTAAAAAGGCATAGGTTTTTTGTGGATCCATTCCGTATTTCGGATCGGGAATTCCAGAAAACCTATCGTCTGAGCAAAGACTTGTCTCGGGAATTGATTCGAAAACTAGAGGCATGTATTCCGAAGGAGAAGGAAGGATGGTTTGAGTGTACAGGCAAAGGTTAGTCCATCGTGTTTATCTATAGTAATTTAATTAAGCTGAAGAGTTTGGTTGAACATGCTAATCTCTGGAACCAGTCACTTCCAAATTACTCAAGAATTGGGCTATCAAATTGTGATAGCCCGGTTCTATATTTGTTTTTATAGAAAGTTCAAGTTGGCAGGGGTAATTGGCTGTATTGATGGCACCCAAGTTACCATTATAAGACCCAGTCAGCATGAAGAATGATACTTCAATAGGAAAGGATATAATTCTCTCAATGTGATGATTGTATGTAATCTATTTAAATATAATCAATCTTATTTTATATAATTTAAAAAACAAACAATTATTATAATATATTGTTTGCTTTACTGGCATAAAATAAAACTGTACATCTGAAAATAATTTTTTCAAATATGTGATTGGAATCTTAAAATTTTATGCATTGACTCCAGTAAGCCTGGGGCAACCAATGATTCATCAGTATGGCGTGATCACCCATTACAGCCCTATCTTAACCAAAAATATGATGAAGAGGAAATATTTTTGTTGGGTGAATGTCCTTCCATACCTATTAAAAAAATATGTTAAACATTGTTTTTATTCAATATTATGAATAATTATTCTTCTAGGTGACAGTGGTTATGCATAGAGGAAGACAATGATGACCCCAGTGTTGAATGCAATACCAGGTTCTCCAGAAGACCAATATTATCAGCTGCAGGTCTCAGCTCGCAATACACTAGAGAGATGCATTGGTGTCTTGAAAGCTCAATTCAGGTATGTATTTGAGTAAAACTAGTTTTGTCTAAGTTTCCTCTTAATATTCATACTCTTTTTATTATCTTGACCTGAAGAAGTCTTGAATATATTGAGGCCTTTTTTGTTGTATTGTTAGATATTTATTATAGTTTCTAAATGTTTTTGTTTCAGGTGTTTATTATCTGCACACATGCTTCACTATGATCCTGTTTTTGCAGGTCAAATAGTGAATGCCTGTGCTGTAATGCATAATATAGCAAACATGGCACAATTACCAGTGCCCCAACTGACACATCAAGAGCGTGAGCAAGAAGAGAGAATGCGTGTAAGGCGTTGAGCATCTGAGAACGATGTGCGTGCAGAGAATCTGAGTATTCTTGCGCAAGCTAACAGGCAGCCAAACAGAGACTTGTTGGAAGGTCGGGCTGTCCAACAGGCTCTTATGAATCGCCTGTGGCTACATAGGGAATAAGAGTCAGAATAGAGGATAATTATTTATTTTTGTATTTATAATGATGATAATATTGTAATTGTTTTTAACAAGCACATCTATTTTTTACATTGTATCATCTGAAGAAGCTAGCCGCCCCCGCCGTCTTGCCTAAAAAGAAAATGACTGCATTGTAGACTCTTTTAGGATTATAAACAAAATATATTTAAGTGGAAAGTTGTGTGTGCAAAAAAGAAAAGATTTGTTATTACCAAGGAATGATTTATATTTTCCAGTGCTACTGCTATGCGGTACTGTGCATCAGCTGATGTGGTTGCTGCATCAGCCATTCTGTTCATGGCATCAGCCATCTTACTGTAGCCTTCAGCCACAAGCCTTTCGACCTCTATTCTTGACTTTTCTAGATTGGCCAGTGTATTTTGAGACTACTCCAGCTCTGATGATATACGAGGCGCTGCAAAAAATAAGATTTAAAAATGTATCTATAAAAATCAGTTAATAGGTAAAATATAATCAACCTAATAACAGTTTAATGTATTATTTTCCATTACAAGTGAGTTATGTATATTGTGTATCAATAATAAAATGACAAAATGTACATTGCCTACGTCGCTGACGTGGATTTTTGCTGCGTCGCTGTCTTGACGTGGATTGTTGCTGCGACGCTGTCTGAGTAGCCTCTTGGTCACTGAAACAAAATAAAAATATGTCATGGTTTTCAGACTGTTATTTATTTCCCAAATATGACAAGTTATCATAATCCTTATTATTAAGGTTGAAGCTCCACTGTAGCCTATAGGATTCACGATCGTAACAAGTACGTATTTACCCAATTACAATCCTATGATTCATACAAGTCTCTACGATAGTAAAACTCGACATGTTGTCCCTTCTGGAAAGACGTACATTTTACGATCGCGAATCATATTTTGTTCAACATACAACCAACCCGCAAATTGCAAAAAACGTAAGAAAATATGAATTTCGCGGGCTACTCTGCAGCTTCAACCTTAATCCTTATACTTATTACCTTTCAGTAATATGTGTGATGTTTTGTGTTGTTGCAACGTCAGCCTCAAAACTGATATCTTCATTTCTGAAAAAATAATTAACATTTATGAATATAATTATTATATTCATTTAATTTATTTATTAATAAATTAATTTATTGAATAAATAAATTAAATGAATATAAATTTATGAACATTACTTAAATGGTTAGTAATAAATTATCCAAATTAAAATAGAATGACCTCTCACACGAGAACTGCATATTTCTAATAGTTATTGCTCAGCTAGAATGATAGGTTCTTGACTTAATAAAAACTTACATATTAATGCTATTGTTGAGTGTTGGTGCATGCATAGTACATTCTGAAGGTAATGTGGGAAGTGCAGGCAACGGAGAAACTGCGTGGGGTGCAGGCTAGCAAAGCAAAAAGAAAAATACCACTGTCAGTAAGACCCGAGCTTAAATACGATAAAAATAAAATAAAACGTATTCAATAACTTACCGACAAGGGATTTATTTGCACCTCATTTTGGGGTGTGCCACTTCTCCCCACAATCTCAATGCCTGCACCAAGCAGAGCAGCGATTCTCTCCTCTAAAGGGGATAAAGAAGTGGGTACGCCTGGCCCTCCACCTGTACCTTGTTGGTTATTCCGAATCTGCCTAATTCGGTTGAGCAAGCGGCTCTTATAGTCGGTGTACCACTAAAAATATTACAAATCTAGTTATTTACCCAAGTATAATGTACGGATAGCGATACACATAGGTGCAATATCGATATGATCTACCTAACTGACCGTGTTCCAGTTTTTGGGAGTTCTTGGATCCCCGTCTGCCTCGGCATTTAAGATATTGGCGCACTCTGACCAAAGGCGTGATGTCAAGGCACTCCCTTCTCTAGATTTTACTCTGCCACGGGCAAAATCCCTGTGGCCCTCCAAATACTCGACCAGCAGTTCCATTTGCCGCACAGACACACGTTTGCGTGAAGTCATGTCTACGGAAGAATCAGGATGAAACTTACATGAAATGAATTTAAACTGCTACTACTTCGTATAATTCACTGTACCTATATCCTTAATAATTTTATTATAATCATTATAATTTATACTTACCATCTAAGTTCACTGAGTCTTGAATTTCGCGCTTTATAAGTTATAAGCGCGTTTCCTCATAATATGACAGTTTTAGTTTTACGTGGCAATGTTAGACCATCATTCAGCCAAATTATAGCAAAATATATATTTGATTGCGAATCAAAACATAATTGTTCGTTTATATGGTAAGAAAAAGCACTACAATCAGTACTGAGGTATTATTTCAGTATTATAATAACGTTATATTCATATTAATGTAATCGATTTTATTCGATTATTCAGTGAGTATTTTTTTTTCTTTCATGTGGCCACACCGTAGGTAATTTGGTAGAGTTTGGCATAGACTACTACGAGTTTGGTTGCAGTGCAGTTGACGTGCAGTTTACGCGCAGCTGACGCGCAGTTCAAAGATTACGAGAATACCCTTTGACACTCAAACCTAAACTTAACTGCTCCTGCACTGCAACTTCATCGGTGCGTCATAAAATTACGTGAATTAGCCCTCTGACCGCGTACCGTGTTCGGATGGTATCTCTTTTTCAGGTGCTTGAGCCAGCTGTCAACGTTTCTGCACAACGACTGTCGGATCATCAGGTTCAGGTCATCCAACGTAATCATATGTTGGATGACACTGTGCTTGATCACCTGCGAAGTGAAATGCAGAGTAGCCATGTCATCGCCCCCCCGTCGCAGACTGTTGTGGTACTACCACAGTCCAACACAAAACAAGCTGACGAGGGAAGTGATGATAGGGCTACAAATGTAAGTACCCAGTGCAATGAGGAATTGAGGAGTGCTTTGGAGTGTGCGATTCGGGAATATCGGTTCATGTCGCCTGAACTTAGACCACGCTTACCTCGTTTGCCCATGCATAACAAAAATAGGGCGCTGGTGGCGGTCCCGGATTCGCAGTTTTCAAACTATTTTGATGACTGCGAAGACCTCACCGATACTCATTCGATTCTGTACTGCGCGGCTGTAGCGGCATGTCGTGTAGCTCACGTCAAATTTGCCAATGACTCTAGAGCTACGCGACCGAAACCAACCGTACCAGCTTGGCAGTGCAGAATTGAGCACCGTATTGGTGGGGCCAGAGCGCTAATCTGCTTCAGGGACGGCAAAACTCGTCCAAGAGTGATGCGCTTTGTGAGGCGGGCATTCTCAGGGACTGATATTAGCTCTCAGAACTATCTGTCCTGCATCACAGAGCGCATCGACTTCCTGAAGCAGAAAGTATATGCATGGGCTAACCGTATTCGTAGGTATAAGCGGCGAGTAGAGCGATACACTCAGAATCGAACCTTCCAGAGCGATGAAAGGTGGGTTTATAGGGGTTGGGAGCGACCGAACCAAGGTGTGACTGACACGTGCCTGCCAGATGATGATGCCATGCCATGTGTTCTTTCTGGGGCAGTATCTGGTCGGTGCCTGTCAGTCATACCGAAGGTGATTGGGCTCGGGAAGTCGAGCGAGCCTGCAATCCAATACCAGAAATGGGGGCCATTACCATATGCCCCCAAGATGTAGCTCGTGCAGTCCGTCCGTTGCCTAACTGTTAGTCCCCAGGGCCGGACGGGCTGCAGAACTTTTGGATTAAATGGTTTACAAGATCGCACGCTACGCACGCGGAGTTACCCGCGTCTATAAAGTGCTTACATCCATTTTGAGAGCTAAAATTAACAAACATATAGACATAGACTCCATCATGTCTGCCTCTCAAAATGGATGTAGGAACGGGTACCGCGGTACTAAGGAGCTACTCCTCATTGATATGGCCATTGGCCAACAGGTTCGTCGTTCCCGAAAGGATCTGTCGACATGTTGGATAGATTACAAGAAGGCCTATGACTCGGTGACACACACGTGGCTCATGAGGGTGCTGGAATTGTATAAAGTAGATGCAACTCTGCGCACCTTCTTAATGTCATGTATGGGGCGATGGAGGACGGTCCTTCGCTATCCAGGATGTCGGAATATCCTGAGGAATAGCGAGCCAATAAGGATCGAGCGAGGCATATTTCAGGGCGATAGTTTTAGCCCGCCTTGGTTCTGCTTAGCCTTGAATCCTCTAAGCACACTGCTGGAGGATTTAGGTCTAGGCTATCGGCTGAGGAGAGGTGGTCAGGTTATATCTCACCTTCTGTACATGGATGATCTAAAACTCTTTGCCCCCAACAATTTGCAACTAATGGAGCTACTGAAAGTAACTGAAACTTTCAGTAGCGCCATCAGGATGGTATTTGGTATGGATAAATGTGCGGTCATGCATGTAAAGCGAGGGGAGAATGTGGAATCCATGGGACCCCAACTCTCGGATTCCATAAACCTCAGAGCCCTCTCCGCATCCGAAACCTATCAGTATTTGGGTATGTCGGAAGCGTTGGGCATCAATGGTACTGACATGAAGCAATCGTTGAAGGAGCGCTTCTTTGGCCGCCTGAAGACAGTGTTAAATTGTCTTCTCTCAGGCGGAAACAAGGTGCGCGCTTTTAACGGTTGGGTCATGCCAGTTTTGATGTACTCTTTCGGCATACTCAAATGGACTCAGACCGAACTCGACGCCCTGGATAGGAGGGTCCGTACACTGCTGACTGCAAACCGATCGAATCGCGAGATATGCAGTCTCAGGGAATATTTCCTAGAAGCCGACGTGGGGATGCATCGTTATGTGGTCGCGGTGGACAAGGGCCTCACCCCGCTCTCCTTGGCTAAAGAGAACTGGCGCAAACCTGTAGTGCTTGACACTAATGATCGCATGGAAGTATGGCAGAGTAAGGAGCTTCACGGACACTTTTTCCGGGCCCTACATGGACCCGATGTAGATCTTCTAGCGTCCGTAGCCTGGCTGCGTTTCGGTGACCTCTTTGGAGAAACCGAAGGTTTCGTCTGTGCAATTATGGACGAAGTTATGATGACGAACAATTACCGGAGATTTATTGTGAAAGACGGCACGGTTGACATCTGTCGGGCATGTCACCGTCCGGGGGAATCAATAAGACACATTATCTCCGGTTGTTCTCGTCTAGCTAACGAAGAGTACTTGCATAGACACAACCTTGTAGCCAGGATTATTCATCAGCAACTTGCTCTGAAATACAGCCTTGTGGAATCGGAAGTGCCGTACTAAAGGTACGTGCCCGACCCAGTTCTCGAAAATGGAATATCACATTGTACTGGGATCGATCCATCATCACTGACAGGACTATTGTTGCCAATAAGCCTGATATAGTGTTGGTGGATCGAGTAGAGCGGCGCACAATGATTGTTGACATAACGGTCCCGCATGACGGTAACCTCGTGAAAGCCGAGAAAGATAAAGAAATCAAGTATCTTTTTGGCTCGCGAGGTTGTCGACATGTGGGATGTGGACTCAGCAATCATTGTGCCGATAGTCGTGACAGCCAATGGCTTAATAGCCAAGAGCCTCGACAAACACCTCTCGTTGGACAGCTGGATCAAGGGCTTGATTCAGAAAGCGGTACTTCTGGACACGGCTCGCATTGTCAGGAGGTTCCTCTCTCTGGAGCCCTGACCGCTGGTAGCTTGGACCCTGTTCCCGATACCGGTGGGATACTATTTTTATATATTTAATTTTTATTTAGAAAAAAAATATAAGTTTGTAAAATGTAAATAAAAGAGATAATAATGAAGAGAAAAATAAATTAAACAATTTAAGAAAATAATATAAACACGAAAACGTATGGTTATCAAAAATAGACAAGCGTGTATGTGATGTGTTGTGCGTGTGTGTGGGCGTGGTGTGTAGTGCGTGCGGAGTGTTGTACGTGAGTGTGCGTGGTGTTGTGTTGTGAGTGCGTGTTCATGTATATGTTACGGTTTAGCTAAGTTTTCAAGCTCTTCATAAGTAAGAGTACTCGTATTCGATTCGTACTCGACACTCTCTAAGATTAAGTGAATATATGTTACACATTCTGTTCACTCGATTGTACAGAATACAGCTTAGGTATCTATATTGACGCCTGACTACTTCATTGCCGACTGGCTCGATTTCACAGACTTCGAATGGATCTTCGTCTGTGCCTGAATGAGGCTAGCATCAAAAGTCAGTTCGGAGTGCTTACGAAGTACGGTGCTAAGTGCAAATAATTTTCTCACTCTAGGTACTTTAATTACCCCACATAGTGCGTAGAGTTCACTTGTGGGGAAGCGTATTGGTTTGCAGGCCATAACTTTTAAAACTGCCCGATGCTCCCTTTCTACTCGCAGTAATGAGGATTTAACAGAACTGCCCCAGGCTGTTATGCAATAGGTTTTGATTGAGTTAGCCAGAGCATAGTAGACCGTCTTTAATGTAGGGAAGTCAGCAGAAGCCCTCAGGTTCTTAAACACATATTAATTTCCTGACTCTAACTCTCTTCAGTGACTTTATATGTTCATTCCATGACAGAGTACTATCAATTTAGACATCAAGATACTTCATAGAGTGAGTACGTACAATTTGAGTACAATTACAGCCCTGGTTGGTGTAAGGGTTACATTTGTGAGCTGTTAGTGTGTAGGCAGAGGTCGGCTGTGATGTTCTGCGAGGGGAAAAGGTCATAAATATAGTTTTATCTAAGTTGAGGGTCAGCAGATTGTTTCTTAGCCAGGTCATAGTAGTCTGTAGAGCAGATTCAGCATGAGAGAGCACATCGGACCAATTATTACCATGTCCTACCAATGCCATGTTATAATTTTACAGTTTCGTAAATCAAAAATAAGGTGGGTCCAAGTACACTACCCTGTGGCACACCGTGGCTGATACATTTTGGTCTACTTGTATAATTTCCTATTCTAGTAGTCTGAGAACGACCTGTTGGGTAACTTGTGAAATTATTTAGGGGCAAACCTCTGATACCTAGTCGTTCTAGTTTGTTTAGTAAGAGTGGGATGGAGACCGTATCAAAGGCCTTAGAGAGATCTAGGAAAATTGGCCAATGTTTTTTATTTATTTATTGTTTAGGTTTTTAGCAATAGTTTTAGTTAATTCCAAAACTGCATCTTCAGTACTTTTGCCGGATCTAAAACCATATTGGTTCTCAGCGATAATATTTTGGACTTGTAAGTAACCGAGGAGCCTACTGTTAATGAGTTTTTCTAATATTTTGGATAAAGTAGTAAGCACAGAAATTGGCCTATAGTTATAGACACGGTCTCTAGTTCCACTCTTCTATACTCCAGGATGGACCAAACCCGTCTTGAACACTGAGGAAAAAACTCCTGTAGCGAAAACAAGGTTGAAGATATGGAACATAATTGGAATCAGAGTATGTCTTGCATTTTTGACAAGTATTGTCGAAATGCCATCACACCCGACCGCACTGGTAGAGTTCAGGCTGTAACAAAACTACTGGATCCTAGCTACACAAAAGGATGAAGGTAGACTTGGAACAGATAGTTTAATGGATGAGATAGACAATACAGGTAGTACTATAAAAAACAATAAACACGGTTCACACAACACTGAAGTTCATATAGAAGGCTTGAAGATGAACAGCTGGAAAGTTCGCCCGGAGGATGAAGGATCTTGGAAGATTGGCTTCGTGGGCGTAATCGGCTCCGTGAAGGGAAGAAGAGGAGGAGTTGGAGGAAGAGGGTCTTCAGGTGTCAAAGGGACACTTCAGAGTGCCAGTATCCTTCGAAGCTTGACGTAGAATATTCAGGCAGATGGTTACTCAGCAGAGTGCAGATATAGAATTCCCAGGCAGACGGTTTGTTGACAAAGCCCGGACGCCGAATCCACTTCAGATGCTTCTGCCCTTTCTTATATAGGCAAAATATTCCTCTTCCAGAATTTATTGTTGACGTTTTTTGAAGTTTCAAAATTATGTTTTCCTTCATTCTGACATCTCAACATAGTCCACAAACGCAAAACACAGGTGCCGATTATACTCTTCGGACTTCTGTATAATCTGCCGCTCCGTGTGAATGTAGTCTATGATGCTATATCCTCCTCGAAACCCGGCCTGCTCCGGTGGCTGAAACTCGTCGAGTCTTCGCGCTAGACGATTCGTAACGACTCTTGAAAACAACTTATATACACGTCTTAGGAGTGAAATTGGTCTGTAGTTCTTCAAAAGGGTCTTATCACCCTTTCTAAAGAAGAGCACGACAACGCTCGTTCGCCACGCCTCTGGAGTTAAAAAACAATAAACACGGTTCACACAACACTGAAGTTCATGTAGAAGGCTTGAAGATGTATTTCCAGGAGTTAAACAGGAAAGAGTTAAAGAGCTCCCGAAGCTCTTTTATTACAGGGCTTCCTCCCGCTTTCAGGAGCTCGGTCGTAATCCCGTCCTCACCAGGGGCTTTTCCATTTTTAAGCTGTTTAAGAGCCGCCTCAATTTCGTTTTGGCTGACTTCTGGCAGGTCTGCCGTGAAATGACGGGTTAAGGTGGCTTTGGAATCCTCATTTTCAGGATCAGGTCGAGATTCATGCGATGCGTACCGGCCGTAGAAGTTTTCGACATCCGAAAGGATCTCCGGCCTCGAGACGACGATATCCCCACATGATTTGGTCAACTTCGTCAGGTGGCAAAATCGGGGGTCGAAAGTGTTCGTCCAAGTGATTGGACGAACACTTTCGACCCCCGATTTCGCTCAATCGATTCCTCTATAGAGCCTCTAGAGAAGTTCTCACCATGTATCTACTGAACCTTGATTACGATACCACTTAAATCCTCCTAATTGTTCTGAGATAGATGACTGGTTTTCAGCCTGCCCATCACATCACACCACACCACACGATACCCAACTACACTACGCCACACCACACCACACTACACCTCACCTCACCTCACCTCCACCACACCACACTACACTAGTACTCAAAATTTGAATAACTGTTAATAATGTATCTTTTTTTTATTTTTGTTTACTGTGTTCTCATATCAAAAATTCGCATAATTTGTTAATATTATCTTTAAGATTTTATGCACTGTTGAGATTTTATGCAATACAATGTGAACATATATTTTGATATTCTGAAATATTATAGATAAATGTAATTAATTGCAGTTATTTGTAATAATTTAGAATCAAATTAAATTTATTTCTGTCTTTTTTTGTGTTGTGTTGAGTGCAACATTAATGTACCTTGACAATATTAATGACGTGTGGCAACACACGTTTTTCTAATTATATAAGTTCGTGGATATTGTATCTGTATTTCCTTTGCTGGAATTCCCAAATAAATAGATCATTAATATCTCAAAAACTTGTTTAAATTAATAAAATGCTCCTCTGTAATAAGTCTTAGAACCTCTAACATCTGCTTTCCCTTCGAAAGACCTCCTAAAATCTAGTACAGCCGGTACAGTTGTCCGTCTGAAGAGCTACCCATTTACTGAGATCCACCTCTCGTATAATACTGTTCGTTATTGAGGATATCCGTGACAATAATGTTTGATCAGTTGACCACTCTAAGGTACTTAACCAGCTACTGTATTTCATCTTCCGTACGATTATCCATTCATAAAAAAAAATAACCCTATGAATAAATTGGCTGTCTATGTTACATACGGATGGGCAGACTGACAGGGTTTCTATATGCCATACGGCTACAAATCCAATAGAACTTCTTCCTGTTGAAGTCGGTTATAACGATGCCTCAATGAATATTCAGTTTTTCTTAAAAAGATTCGGTTGAAGAGAACTGAGTGAGAACTTGAATGAGATGCCATCTCTTAGAATAATCTTATGAAGAATAATCTTATGTAACCATGTTCCTCAAAGAATTATTTTCGTATAAATTGACGAAGACATTGATTAATCAATTGTAGTAAAAGATTTCTTATTGAAATTTCGCCAAATTAAAGACACATAATAATGTTATTTTTCTAATGCATCTACTTTCGTCTTTATTAAATGCAATGCTACTTTATATTGTAACGTATATATAACCAATGTTTGTGGGTGTGCAAGTATAAAATTGTTCTCTTGCGTAAGAATAACCTCGTTTTTTTTCTTTATCATCATCAGCATCATCTCCAAAATTGGCACTTGAAAAGTTGGTTGGTACTGGATCGGCACTCTCCTCAGGTATTGAAATATAAAACATTTAATCACATTATTAATAAGGAAATGCTGATCACATAACTTTTATGTTAACTCCTTGACTCGGAACGCAAATGAATTCACATTAGAAGAATACCTTGGACTTTTCTGGCGGTGACTTATATAAAAACTAAGCGACTACACGCTAAGGGCACCCCTTGTGAGGTACGTCCTCGGCTTAGGGCGTCACTGGAAGAGAGCAGCAAAAGACAAGCTGGATCAGAATTATTGATATTTAGGGACGAATTTAAAGCTACAGGCTCAGCGGCGAGTGCCCTAAGCCGAGGTCCGTACCCCATAAGGGGTGCCCTTAGCGTGTAGTCGACACGCTTAGGGCACCCCTTGTGGAGTACGGACCTCGGCTTAGGGCGTCACTGGAAGAGGGCAGCAAAAGACAAGCTGGATCAGAATTATTGATATTTAGGGACGACTTTAAAGCTACAGGCTCAGCGGCGAGTGCTGGTTCGAGCAAGGGTAGGGCTTGAATTAGGGCGTCGCAGCGTGCGTCGGCGGCGAGGATGGTAGGACGGCATCCGGTTTTGTGCTTCTAGAATGGACGAGTCCACGCAGGCTTCGTGTTTTAAAAGGCGTGGCCGCGCTGGAAGGAATTGTCCGGTGTTGTCATCTAACACGGCCTCTCCTGACATGGCAGCGTCCTTGAAGCCAGCATCAGTTCTTGATGATGGACCAGCACCATCGTCCTCATGGTTAAATGCTTGATTCTCATCGCAAACTGAAACCATATGCACACGCACACAAAGTTATTAAATAAGTTAGCAAAAGAGTTGTAATTCAAATAGCATTGACTTTATGTACCTAACAACACAGACACTTTGCACAAAAACTAAACAGTCGTACGCGCAACGACTTCTCATTTCACAATTAGGATATACTCAGGTCATATACCGACACCAAATACCTACACCTACATAGTTACAGCAGGAAAATCATTAGACCTACTTCAGGATGTACACTCACTCTGTAATCAGCACAGGCCGCACCGACATCAACCTTGATACCTTCACCATGAGCTGCACTCTCAATAGTACAGACCACAGTCTCAGCTACTCAAAACCATGTACTAGGTAATTACATGAGACTCGGCACCCAACACAACACAAAACAAACGCAATCAGTCTACAAAGTGTAAGCAAAAGCTGGGTGCATACAACAAAAATAAAACCAATGAAAGTTCTCATTTCGTTTTACATATCGATTTGAATCTAAATCACCGGTATTTAATTTTTCTAATAGGGACAAAGTTTCTTCGTCACTCGCCTGTGCTATCTGAGCCCAATTAAGAGGTTTCTGCACGGCATTTATGACATTAACCGGATTTCGACTCAAATAATCTACATGAGACATTAAACAACCCTTGCGGTATTCTAAAGTAAAGTTAAAGTCCTGCATATAAATCCACCAACAATATACTCTCGGCTGAAAATCTTTATGACGACGCGCTTACGACCGTCTTTGTGTATTTGCATCAAAATACCGCCGTAATCTATTGCACTCGCGTCAGTATGTAACTGCGTAGGTAGATCGGGATCGAATATAGCTTAGAGGCTCGCTAGTTAAATAAGTCCCCTCTATGAGGAGTGGTTGGAGAGGCGCCACGGCGTCCTCACCTTCCGCCTGACACAGGTCCTTACCGGATATGGTTGTTTCTGGAGGTTACTGGACTAATTAAGCGGGAGGAAGCGCCCGGGTGTCACCACCATTGTGGGGATCGCCCGGAGGACACGGTGGAGCAAACGGTGGAGGTCTGCCCAGCTTGGGCGGAGCACCGCCGTGTCCTCGGCGATGGCGATCTCTCGCGTCCACCCCTGTTCCAGGCCATGGCACGGAGCGAGAGCGAATGGGAAGCCATCCCCTCCTTCTGCGAAGTAGTAATGCTAGCGAAGGAGGAGGCGGAGTGCGTGAGGGATCGAGCCTTGCGCCCTAACGCCCTTAGTCGCCGCAGGAGACGCCCCGGGCGTCGCGAATCACTCGCAGATTCCCAGCCACCGTAAGCGCGGGCGAGCAATGGGTAGCTCGCCGTCCGGTAAGGAGCAGGCCCGGGTCGATGGAGCATCGTGTTCCACGCGCGCCTCAAAGAGTTGTTAGCACATAGTTACGGGGTCCGATAGGGTCGATGCCTGCCAGGGGTTGTTCGAAAGAGGTAGCGTAGCCCTGGCATAGACAACTGAAGAAACACGGGTGGGTTTTATTCAGTAAAAGTCTGACACGCCCTCCCGCTCCACCCAGGGCGTTTGAAGTCATTTGATGATTTCCCAACCAGTATTGTGAATCGAATCCTCACTAACCCTTGGCAGATAAAAGCTTGATACCATATCAAGTGCACCGAACCATTTAACTTTACCAAGCAGACATATGTGATCATTAATTAACGGAAGCGGGTGTCAAATTTTAACTGTAATTTGATTTAGGGCTCGAAAATCGATTACCATCCTATCTGAACTCTGATTCACGGATTATGCCTATCTCTAATAAATGTTTAACTATAGCACGAACGTGTATTTTCTCGTCATAAGACAATATGTATGGTCGTTAATAAATCGGAATATCACTAGTCAACTTAATCTGCATTTCGCTATCCTTAACTGTAGTGGTAGCTGTACCAGTTAATAGTAACCAGAATATTTGTTCAACACGTTCAATAACTGTTCCATAACTTGCCCGGTAGCGAAGGTCGATATATTTTCGAAGGCCAATGTTGAATCTATCTGCGTAATATTGTTGAAGAAAACGATACGCTGTGAATCACCGGTACGAATGTACGCAACCACCTGTCCTATTTAAGACGTCGGTCCCAATAACAAAATAAAAATCACCTTCCAACGTAATATCATTTAATTGTATCGGAAATGTAATCATATAATTAGCTATAACCATTCTACCTAACCCTCGTACTAATTGGTGAGCCAGTTTTACCTGAAACGAAAAGTACTTAATCAAGTCAGATATTGGTGCCGATTCTCTTGTACACCGAATTAAACTAACTAAACTATCACTAAAATTCCTTACTTTTTACTATGAAAATCTTGAAGCTATTCTGCGAAAAATAATCTCTAAATTTAAAAATAATTTTGACACAACTATAATCGAATTTGACAATCGCGAGTTATAGTAGTCTATGATCGCGAGTCACGTGTTTTTTTTTTCTTTTGGTTTCGCAACATCTTTGTTAGACCTCGCCTCGCCTCGCCTTAGCCTCGACGTGTTGTAAATGGAAGTTTTGATTTTTTATGTGGAAAATATAAAATAAAAATATCTAAATGTAGAGATTTGGTGGTTTCAGGGTTACAAAGGGGGTCTAAATTTTCATTATTTTTGTGATAGGACACACCGTTTTCGAGATATGAGCAAAAAAAGAAAAAGAAAGTTAAAGTACCGTTTGTGCACGTCTGAAGTCGAGGTGTTGGTGTGAATTTTAGTCCACGCCACCTAATTTTATTCCACACCTTTTCAATCGCGATTAAAAATAGTCAGATTCATGTTCAGATTTAGTTAGACAATCAATATTTTTAGTTGAAAAACGTAAAATTCAGAATAGCAAAATTGCCATTTTCCCTAAATTAATAACTCAGTGCAATCTTAGTGCTGTCAAACTAAACCAAATTTTAGTGATTTTTAGTCTAGTTTAGAGGCATTTGTGACAAGAGAATCGGCACCATTATTAAAGAAACGCCTGAACCGCTGTCAATAAGTACATCGACAGGTATGTTCGATATAACAGCCCTAATGATATCGGAAGAAGAGCTACTTCGTATTACGAGTATTTTCAGAAATATTGGTTTGTAAATATGATTTAGGTATTTTGGGACAATGTTCCCACGTTTTCCTCAATCTTGACACCACGCTTTTACATAAACACGGTGGTGTCAAAGATAGCCTGGACTTCGGACGTCTTCTTCAGGATTGCGTGAAATACTACTTGTGCACCTTTGATCTGGCGTACATACCCCGGCTGGCACCCCAACGTCCGGAGCTCCTCCTCAATCTCCTTCTTGTCGGCGCCGGCGAATCGGGTGCCTGTGGTGTTGCTTTCGCTGCCGCTCTCGATCAACCAGTGCCGTTCTCGCCAGCGAGAGGCGGGGACCAGTTGTGGCGGTGCACGGATTTGGCACAGCTTTAGCTTCTTCCGGCTAGGGCGGTGACGCAAAGCGCGGCGGCGCAGCGGTACGGCGCGTGGGTCGCGTAAATGTTGCAGAGGGTTGCGCGGACAGCGCGAGGTACGCGTGCGGCGCAGCGGGCGCGCACGGCGGACGTAGCGGGTTGGACGAGTCCGTTGGAAGTCGCTACGTCCCGGTAAGGGGGCGCGGCGAGCGGAACTAGGGCTATGCCCCGCGGCCGCGGAACCTATACGGTGGCCCGTAAAAACGGGCCCCTCATTCGTAGGCCACAAATGCCAGTAAGATGATTGCTATTGTGCTCATGTAGAGTGATTGCTATTTTATTTCTGTAGGAGCGCCACAACGCTTATAATAAAGCGTCGATTTCTTCACGACATCTCGACGGTCTGTCACCGCCAGGTGAGAGACCCCTAGTTACTTAGGGGAGGCCCAGCGGCGACGACCTGTGACAGAGATGCCGACTCGACGCGCCTACAGAGTAGGTGAATAGCCCCGCCCGTCCAGATCACAGAGCTAGCCTTTCAATGTCCGGGCTAAGGGGCCGTCGTGAGTGTTTGGGCGGTATTGTAGTGTGTCACACCGCCCAGAGTTTACGCGGATCGCGGTCCGTACCGCGCCTCCACCTTTGAATATAGGTGCCTGTATAGTGGCGAATGTCAAGCACACGTTTAGCCTAACACACGTTACGCAACGCATGTGTTTTGTGGTGGAGTCTAATTGTCACAGATAAGCCGCGGGTAACCTAAATTACAGCTTATCCAGGCGTCAAACCCGTGCGATAGGGGCATGGCTATAGGTCACGGGGTAAGGGTCTCGCGTCGGCGAGGGGGCGCGCGTGCCAATGTCTTTGACATGCGAGGCGCCGCACAAACTCATCTAGGCTCTCAACTACTATGGTCCACAACGCCTGGTTCTGTTGCGTGCGGAGCTGCTTCCGGTTCGTCTCGCTCGTGAGGGTAAACCAAGCGGGAGTGGCGTACGTCAGTATTGGGCGAATGTACAACTGTACACGCCCAACTTGACGCGCGCTGGGATGCAGGACGAGAGCACTGGTTTAAGGAGGTGGTGGGCGACCTAACCCTGCGCATTAAGCGATGTAGTAATGTACGCGGCCTCGTCAGCATACAACGCGAGTGTCATGGGTGGCGTGGTGGGGATGTCGTCCGTGTATCGCGAGTCACACGCCTGAGACACGCAGCTGCCCTGCGGCACTCCCGCTAGCACCGGGCGGGCACTGGAAAACGCACCGTCTACCACCACCCTAAATGTCCTGTCTGAAAGGAAAGTAGAGACCACCTTTACAACGCGATGGGGCATGCCGGACGTGGCCATCTTGTATATGAGGCGCTCTTGCCATACACTGTTGGCTGCGGCTGCGAGGTGGTGCAGTACCCTCGACAGCTGGAGCGTCGTGCTGTGCTCCGCCCGGAACCCGAATTGCTCGGGTCGCGAAGTAATGTGTGGCTGGAGATGTCGCAGCAGGAGTGCTTGGAACACCTTGGAGACTGTCGGCAATAAGGTAATCGGCCGATAGCTCTCCGGCTTCAGGATATTTTTTCCCGGCTTGGGCAGCATTATGACACGCCCCTCCTTCCACGAAGCGGGAAAGGTCCCGGTGAGCAGTATCGCTGTAAACAGTCGAAATGGACGAGTAATTTTTATTTTTTTGGGAATGGCATCTCGTAGGTCAACCTATGAGGTTGTCGTCTGCTTAAGCGGACTTGCCTGTGGTTGCCCTAATGAATTAAGGCCTCCAGCCAGGACTTAAACTTAAATACTAACTAATAACTAAGCGACTATACGCTAAGGCCCTGTGGGGTACGAACCTGGACTTAGGGCGTTGGAAGATGGCAGCAAGGGACTAGCTGGATCAGGATTTAAGTGATTTTAGGACGAATTTAAAGCTACAGGCTCAGCGGCGCGGACTGGCTCGAGCAAGGGTCGGGAGGGGCGTGGATTTGGTCGTCGCGGCGGGCCTCGGCGGCTAGGACAGTAGGACGGCGATCGGGTTTTGCGCTTGTGTAAAGTGCTGGTGGCCTTACTGCTCTCCTGGAGGAGGGTAGTGGCGTCGTCGTGGGCGATTAGGGTATGACTTGGTCGGCGAATACTGCTAATGCGGGAGGGAGTGTAGCGGGCGGCCGCTGAGATCAAGGGGTTGGAGTGTTTAATGCCACAGTCAAAGAAGCGCTTCGATAAGCGTTTCATGAACTGGTTTTGGTAGGCATTTTAAGGTCGACGTGGAGATTTATATTACGGACATAGAAGGGGGCACCCGTGACCTTTCTGAGGAAACGGTTCTGGAGGGTTTGCATCTTATGGAGATGACGTGCGTGAGCGTGCGCATATACAACGCAGGCATAGGTCATGATGGGACGGATGACTGCGGTATAGATGCGCAGCTTGCATTTAAGTGACAGTTTACTACGGGCTGTCAGTACAGAGTGGAGCCTGCTAAGAGCGAAGGAGGCGCGCGCGAACCGCCTAAAAATGAGCCTTAGAGGTAAGATATTGATAGAGGATCACGCCTAGGTATTTGGCTTGGGGATTTTCCGGTGTTGTCATCTAACAATAGAAATAATAAGGGGGAATGCCCACCTTTCATAGACACATCGGTCACGAGTGCACACATTTTAAAGTATATGGATAGGATAATATGCAATTTCAACAATTAACTTGTCAAGGAATTGGTTTTAAAAAAACGACGGGTTTCACTCCGGGAGTGCAGGCAGAAGTGAAAACTTGAATATTAACGTTGTGCATTTTTGATATTTTAGAATGGTTAGGGAATAATTTTGCACGAATTGCTTTAATTATCAGTATAAAAGTAATATCATTTATGTTGTAGAATACAATATTTATTTATTGCGCTATCGTACGCAAACATGACAATTTATATTACATTAAAAAGTTTATCTCTCAGAAAAATGAATCAATAAAAATCAAAAATCAACAATTATCCGTCTTACTAAATTTTACATCACATGTACAACGCCGCTAAAGAAGTTTTCGTCTTACGAATTTTCGATCAGGTCACGTGTCCTGACGAGAGTTTAACATTTTTTACCCATTACAAAAAAAGTGTACAATGCCGCTAAAGAAGTTTTCACTTCAAAAAGTTTGGGTTTTTAACATAAAATAGTTTATAATCTTGACTAACGTAATTGTTTTACAATTATTGAATATACAAGTCAGGGTTAAAAGATTCATCGGAATCCATTAATTAAGCTTGTTCAATAGTTAGAATAATTAATCCGCAAGAAAATAAACTTAGTAAGGCAAATGCAAACAATAAAAGTAAATTCTGTAGGTTTTTGTGATTTGGCACTAAACTGCGTGTTTTTGGGTGGGTTTTAGTCAGTAAAAGTCTGACACGCCCTCCCGCTCCACCCAGAGCGGGAGAGGTCATTTGATGATTTCCCACCCGAAAAAAAACTAAGACGTTAAAGAACTTCGTTCCAATTAAACACTTTTTAATAATACAAAAATTATTAGTGACAACCGTAACCCTCCAATGTAAATTTAGGTAATTATTTCATAAAATAGGCCTAGTTTCTTTCTGTAGGTCATCGATCTCAACGCAATGTTACAAAGGAGCAAAAGCCGATGAATGTAAAGAAAATATGAATAAAAACGTGAAAATGTGAGATCAGTTGTTTATTTTAGTGAAAGAAATTATTGGATGCGGGAAGCACAGAACCGGTCCAAGTGGTGCTTGAGGAAGCTCTATGCCCTGCAGTGGACGTCTTTCGGCTGAAATGATGATGATGATATTTACTGACGGTTACACTGTTTCGGACACAGATATATTATGATTTACAGTGTGTTTGACTCAAAATTTCTACCAGTATTACTGAGTACACCTGTTATAACCACTTCGTAAGTAAAATACAATACAGTGATAAGGTCATATATAATAAGTTAATAAAGATTATCTTCATGTTTTCTTTCAAGTATTCATAAAAGGTCTCAGAATTACTCTGAGACCAATAGGTATAAATATCTTAGATGTAGTTACAAAAACCAGTGAATATGAAGAACATACAGTTACAAATTAAACACTTGGAAGAGACAGGAAGAGAAGATAGAGATACCTATATGAGCAAAAGACTAATAAACTATTTTTTTAATAAGTTTACCTACTTATCATTCATGTCATTCTCTCAACTATCTTACCCTTGTTTTTCAAATAAACTTATTTACTATTAGCCCATAACGTTTTACTGTTTGGCGCAAATGTCTGAGAATAAAAGATGTGAAACAACCCGCCACGCGCCAGGGCCGGTGGTTTCAAACTTTCAAACGGTTGGTTAACGTAATATACATAGGTCAAAAATAATAACGAATACGTAAGTTGTTGACGTTCTTCAAATACAAAGCGTTGTTTTACTGCCTTAAAACCGATCGTCAAAGTTATTCGAGCTGCCACTAAAAAACCAACACTTTTGCCCAACAATAACGGTTGGGAGATTTTTTATGGCAATGGTGCCGATTCTCTTGTACACCGAACTAAACTAACTAAACTATCACAATAATTCCTTACTTTTTACTATGAGAATCTTGAGATCAATCAAAGACAATCGCGAGAGTCCACTTTTTTTTTTCTTTTTGTTTCTAAACATCTATAATAGAGCCGGAGGCAGCCTGGGGCAGCCATATAGTCCGGTTAAGTAGTCACGACCTCTCACGGTCAACTACGAGATGCCATACCCAAAAAAAAAAAAACTGGGGCAGCCTCAACGTGTTTTATATGGAAGTTTTTACTTTATGTGTGGAAAATATAAAATAAAAATTTCTACATGTAGAGTTTTGGATGTTACTGGATTTCAAAGGCTGTCGAAAAATTTATTATTTTTGTAATAGGACACACCGTTTTCGAGATATGAGCAAAATAGAAAAAAAAAAGTACCGTTTTTGCATGTCTGAAGTCGAGGTGTTGGTGTGAATTTTAGTTCACGCCAACTAATTTTATTCCACACCTTTTTAATCGCGGTTAAAAATACTCAGATTCATGTTCAGATTTAGTTAGACAATCAAATTTTTAGGTGAAAAACGTAAAATTCAGAATAGCAAAATTGCCATTTTCACTAAACTAATAACTCACTGCCACCTTAGTGCTGTCAAACTAAAATATAAAAATACTCAGATTCATGTTCAGATTTAGTTAGACAATCAAATAATGTTTGCGGCCGGGCGAGCTAGCGCGCGGACGTGTGGCTTGCCGAAATAATAGCTTACTTTCAAAAACCATTATTTTTAATTTACGGTTGTATTTTTCTAAATGGATAAGAAATGTGACGGTTGTGATGTGGTGATCATAGATTTATTACATATGCAATGTTCAAGAGAGAAATGTAAAAAAGTATCATCTGAAGTAAGACACTTCAGATGATACACTTTTTTACATTTCTCTCTTGCCTTAACGGAGGTGCAGTTTGGGGCATTCACGCAGGATTACAAAAACAGATGGATATGTCCAGAATGCACATGCACTATCCCAAAGAAAGGTAATTCTGAAACACCGGTTTAAGAGGAAGCACAATGATGGACGAAACTTATACACCGAGTTACGTAAACACTGAACGCGGCACTCGTCGCAATCCAAAGGAGGTTATTGTGATTGATAACGGGAACCAAGTGCTTGATGAACTACGGGAGTTTCGCTTAGAGGTTAAAATTCGTCTGGATGAGCAAAGAAAGGATTTCGCACTACTGCAAAATAAGTTAGTTAACACAGAAACAGAATTAAAAGATCTAAAAAGCATTCTGAAGGTAGTTAGAAAAAAAGCAGACAAAGTGGATATTTTAGAAACTAAAATTAAAATACTATTAGAAAAAAACGAACAATTAGAAGCCAGTGTTAGTGCCAGAAATATTAAGGAGAAAAGTGAGACTGAACGAGGATCTAAAATACCGGCAGTGTCATTTGCAAACGTAGTTAAGGAAAGTCAAATGGAGGTAATTAGTCATTTGGTACCAACGATGGAATGTGTGGCCACGAAATTGGCCAACAAAGTAATTACCGGAAAAAAGCAAGATACAGTTATTGAAAGTGGTTTAAATGAATCAGTTACTGTAATAGAAAAGTAAAAGGAAGATCCAGAACTCTTTCAACTGAAATTCAGGGAACGGAGAAAAAGAAATATTTGCATGTATGGCGTCTGCAGAAAGTAACGACTGTGGAGAATTTAGATAAACACGTGAAAAAGCTGTATGGAGAGGCAATATCGGTTAAAGTAGAGAAAATAAAACATAAGACTGAAAGAGACTATGCATCCTTCATTATAGGAGTCCCCGAAAGCAAATATGAACTATTGTGTCAACCGGAAAGCTGGGCAGTAAATATTGGGTTTTGCGAATGGGTCTGGTTTCGGAGACAAACCAAAAACCAAAACCCCCGGAGTAAATCGGTGGATATAGTTTAACAAAACTTAAGGGGTCTTCGCACTAAATTAGAGGATTTTTATGTAGGAGTTTTGTCTTCAAGTGCAGATTTATTTGCCATAACGGAAACAGGCTGCAATGAATCTATTCATGACGCAGAATTAATTCCACCTGGATACTCCATTTATACGATGCGACCGAGCAGATGGGCGTAAACACGGAGGCGCGTGTCTCGTGGCCACACCGCGTTTTGAGCTGCGACGAGTGTCCCTACCTGGTGACGTCAACATCGATAATCAGGTGTTTGAACTGGTTTGTGCATCAGTGTACCAACGTAATAGATTATTGTTTTTGTTATGTGTTGTGTATATCCCACCTAACAGTAACGAAAACGAATACATGGTATTATTTAGGGTTATTGAACAGTTGTGTAAATGTTATAGTGACGTGATAGTAATAGGTGACTTCAACTTGCATTCTTGTCCTGTAAACATTCTCAATTATTTTCAATGTTTTCAAACTTATTGTGGATTTACTCAGAGTAACAAAGTAAACAATTGCAATGGTCGTCAATTAGATCTAGTGTTGTGTACATTCGCGGAGGAAGGGAGTGTGAGCGTGCGCGCGGCGGAGGCGCGTCTCGTGCCGGTGGACGCGTATCACCCGCCGCTCGACGTGTCGGTGAGTATTTGCGTGCGCCGGCGCCTGCGCGCGGGCTCGGCAGCACTGACTGCGGATACACAGGCACCTACTGGCTGGAATTTCAATCAAGCAGATTTTTTCATGTTATACTCATCAATTGCGGCCGTAGATTGGGCTCCAATGTATGAGTTAGATTTGCAAATGAGTTTAAATTATTTCTACGAGATTATTAATTCGATTTTTGACGACTGCGTTCCAAAGAAAAAGCGAAGTCGTGTAAGCTCAAGGTATATTTACCCTGAGTGGTACACTATTGAAATAATTCGCAACATAAAATTAAAGGCTGTTCTACACAAGCGGTATAAAACAAGTGGGTGTAGGACTGATTACGAAGCGTTTGCTCCGTGTAGATACATAGTTAAAAATTTGATTTCAGTCGCTCGGGAACAGCATGAGCACCGTGTTGAAAACCAAATGCTGGAAGACCCGAAGTCATTTTGGAATTATGTTATATCTAGAAGAGGTAGTAGAAAACAGCAACAGATTTTAAAGAATGGCGAAGCGTTGACTAGCAAGCAGTGTGTTCAGGAGTTCGCTGAGTACTTCTATTCAGAGCAGGCCGAGTTGGATGTCAGTGCGGCTATGATCGAAGCGGGCGGGGAGAACAGAGCGGCGCGGGTACATCTAGATCACTTACAACAGTCGGATGTTTGTTGCGCGCTTCAACAGCTTAAACCGAAAAGTCTTCTGGGCCGGACGGCATTCCTCCTTACATCTTTAAGGATTGTCGGTCGGTGCTAGCCAAACCGCTGCAATACATTTATAATAAATGTCTGGATGGAGCGGTGTTTCAGGAGAAATGGAAGATTACCCGCGTCGTTCCGGTGCCAAAGGGAGGGTCAGGGATGACCGTGGATGGTTACAGGCCTGTCGCAGTGCTGTCGACTCCGGCGAAGGTTTTCGAAGCGGCTATTCATAAGAGCATATTTCGACAGGTCAGTGGCCAGCTTTTAGACGTCCAGCACGGGTTTCGACCAGCAAGAAGCACTACTAGCAATCTACTAAGCTACATGGCTGGAAATAATGATATTTTGCTCAAAAAGTTAGCGGCCTTTGGTTTCACTCCACATCTCCTAAAGTTTTTTGCAAGTTACTTGAGCGGTAGGCAACAGTACGTAGAATATGAGGGACAAAAGTCAAAGCCATATTTTACCAGGTCGGGGGTGAGTCAGGGCAGTAATCTTGGGCCTTTGCAGTTCATTCTTATGATAAATTATTTGCCAGAAGTTGTTAAAGATTCCAAATGTTTGCTGTTTGCTGATGACCTCAAGCTGTCGCTGGAGATAAAAAAAGTGGATGACTGTGACAGGCTTCAGAGAGACATAGACAGAGTGGTAGCCTGGAGCAAGGATAACATCTTACAGTTCAACAGTTCAAAGTGCGTTACAATCACTTTCTCTCGCGCGCGCACTCCTATTCTATATACATATAATATAGACGGGTTACCAATGGCTAGGGCTAAGGAAGTTAGGTACTTAGGGGTGAAGTTCAACACTGAGTTAACGTTTCGTGATCACTTCACAAGCTGTTGCAGAAAAGCCTACCGTAATTTAGGTTTTATGCTCCGTATGGTGCGTAGTTTTAATAACATTAAAGCGTTTATCGCATTATACAACACTTTAGTTAAAAGTTAGTTAGAATGCAACGCAGTCATTTGGTCTCCACATGAATCTAAATATAGGCTCATGCTGGAGAGAGTACAGAACAAGTTTGTGAGGTACTTGTACTTACGCTTGTATGGTGTATACCCATTTTATCCGCTTATGTACCCGACTTTATTTATTTTGGGTATGGTTGGATATAACGAACTGAGGGTCAGGAGGGATCTCGCACTCACTCTCGTACCTATTCAAAGTACTTCGAGGGAAGGTACATAATGCGGACATATTAGGGCACATAGGTTTGTGTGTTCCGGACAGGTACGTGTGGCGACGACGAAAGCCACGGCTGCTGGAGGAGCCGCGCGCTCGGACCAATCTTCTAAATGAGGCGCCACTGACGCGTGCACTCCGCACTCTCAACCTCATTGCTAGTGACACGGACCTTTTCTATTGTTCTCTGAGTGAGTTCACAAAGAACGCATTGTATGTTATAACTTACAAAATGTAATTATTATAATAAGTTAGGATATGTACACTATCGCAATAGGTTACCCTGTAATGATAGATGTAAGTTGGATAATAAATAAATAAATAAATTTTTAGGTGAAAAACGTAAAATTCAGAATAGCAAAATTGCCATTTTCACTAAACTAATAACTCACTGCCATCTTAGTGCTGTCAAACTAAAATATAGTTAAGTTGTGTCACTTTAGTCAATTTCAGAATGGAAAATCGTCATTAGACAGGATTAAACCAAATTTTAGTGATATTTAGTCTAGTTTAGAGGCATTTGTGAAAAGAGAATCGGCACCAATATTTTGACCGTTTACTTCAATTTTTTAAGGGACACCTAACAGACTTGTCAAATGATAACAAACAACCGCTAATCATGGGTTCATTGGCAATGTCTCGGTATGAGGAACCTATGAAAAGTAGCTAGTATTGGTAATTGATAATTGGGTCGAAATAGAGGGACTGAAAATATTATGAAGACAACAAACTACTCAACACTGCTCTCTATGCAAAGTTTCTTGAACTGCCAAGTTTATTAGCTTGGTAGTTTGAAAACCACTCGAAGCAAGAAGCGCGTTGCGGACCGTAACTTTAAGTCGTTTCGATAAACTTCCAGAGATGGCGTTGTCTGACGCGAAGCCAAAAGCAAATATTTTCAAGACAAATGACAGCATTAGAAGGTCATCTGTTTTAGACCGTCTATGACCAACAGTAAAACAGGTTTCGTCAACGTCTGTTTTGTTCTGCGTAATGGAAGCTACGTTAAAGAATAACTATAGGTATAGTTACCCAAATCTAAAACCTGCCATTGTCCTTATCAAAGATCCCTGAAGTTGTTTGTAGCATTTTATAAAAGACGGCAGAATGCAGTTTGTAGGTAGCGAGGTTATTTTTACACGATATCTTTACCTTGCTACCTGAGTTTTTATCGTTTTACTCGGCGTCAGATAACTTTACAACGAATGCATTATGCAAACAAAATTAAAATTTAGTTAGCTCCACTAAGATAACTATTATTTCATTAAAATTGGTTTCTAAACATGAATTTGAGTCTCCGTCTACAACATTGAATTATTTGTTCATATTTAATGTTACAAACAAAACTGAAATCCAATAACCCGTGTAAAATCGTCCCCGTCTATACCTACAGTTATTGGAATTTCTAGATTGTTCTTCTTATACAGGTAACATAACATTAGAGTATTACGATTCACTTATTTTATTGCCAATAAACGATTAGGTAGGTAGGTACTTATTCACACATAGCTATCTGTTTAGCAAGTGTATACGTTGTTGTTACCTATTCAGATACGAAATGCGCAAAAAAAGGTTGCGCAATGACTCTAAACCTTGAAGAGATTCCATCATGAAACCATATAAAGGTTTTATCAAAAGATAGGGCTTATTGTTTTTAGGGCATGTGAACATAATTTATAAGTTCGTTATATTCTTGCAGATCTCGCGCGACGTCGCGCTTTTGTGAACGAGGCTATGGAAATTGTGAGAAATCACATTGTTCATATGTATTATGGATTCCACTAAAGTGCCATGACATAATAGTAAGATAGATAAAGTAGATAGATCCATTCCAGTACATTTCAACCTTTCCTTAGATTACAGTCCTATCCTAAATAATATTTATAATGTAAAAGTAAGTTTGTTTGTTACGCTTTCACGCTAAAACGCCTGCACAGATTTGGATGAAATTTGGCACACAGATAAACCTGATAGACCTGGGAAACGGGCTACTTTTCATCCAGCAGGCAAAGTCGCGGGCAACAGCTAGTACAAATTAAAATAAAAACCACCCGAACCTAAAACTTTTAAAACCCCGTCTGTATCAATTGTCAACTTCTGGTGAAATTTTTACTTGTAGTGTAGGTATTATATATGTCCCAGTCCCAATGCTAAAGTTAAAAGTGACTGGGGATTATTGGCTTATTAACGGCAGGCACTTTCAAAAAGACTAGCTTCAGCCCCGCGACTTCGACCGCTTTTTTATTAAACATAAAACATATCTTATGGCACCCGGCAAGACCATAACTTTCTATGTGAAAGATTTTGAAATCGGATATAACGTCAGAGACAGAAGACGATGCAGGTATTGAGAAAAATGATCGTAAGTATTTAAAAGCAAACTCATACAAGTGTAAGAAAAAATATGTTTTGAGTTACATAACTGTTTAAAATATTGCTTTTGTCTGTCTTGGCTTTGTTTTTCAATTCAAGACACTCTTCTTCCTTTGAATCATCCTCATTATTATCATTTCGGCCGCAAGACGTCCACTGCTGGAGTGCTGGACATAGGTCACCCCAAGTATCACTTCGACTGGTGAATATTCGCTCAATATTCAATACTTGTAATGGCGACCATCGCTTGGAACCCTTAATGACTTGATTACTTTTAATGGTTGAAATAAAATTAGTCACACCCATTTTCAGAACCTATGAGAGATCATGGCTTCTTCTACCAATGAGGATAAAATCGAGAATGTTAGTGACGGTATTAGCGCTTATATAAATAAACTGAATCCGTGTTATTACAAAACGAGTTCTCACTCACGCGCGACGAGGAACGGAACCTTCAATAATTTTTCGAACAGTAAACGTAAAATAGACTGTAGGTCCCGTGTAAGTCAAACAGAAACATAATTATGGGTTTAAATATGAAATTGCGATACACGAAATCTAATCTAGGTAATTGGTTTGAAATCTAAGGTAATTTATATGTATTTAATCAAAGTATTATTTTACCCTTATTTATGCCTTTGCGGTAGAACTCTGGGGACCTGGACTCACTCGGAAAAAGTGGCAGTCGGTTGGGGCCTGGTCGAGCGATTACGGAGGATGACATATGGTTTCTAACTGTAGGTCCTGTAGTGTTAAAACGGTTTCCAGAGCAGAGTGAGGTCTTGTGTTATCATGGAGCAATAATGGTGAAGATCGTTTGACGAGTCCGGAGTCCGGGGTGTCTCGTTGCGAATATCGCTATCATTGTTCGAAGTTCTGTGCAGGTAGACCGGATCTGAGGAAGCTGTAGTAAATGTTGTATGTTACCATCACTTTTCGATGGATAAGCTTCGCTTTATTGTTGCGTCTTTTGACCTGTTGTCAGCCATTGCGCTGTTCGCTTGCGGAAAGTTGATTCCTTACTATAAGTTGTTGGGATTATGTGTTGTGAAAAGTGGATTCTTTAATAATCGTAAAGAATCCACTTTTCATCACACATAATCCCTTCAATTCTGTACCGGTTCAAAAAGGTAAGGCAAGCTACTCAAGTTTGATGTTAACATCGCACAGGTATGCTAACATCCAAACCATGCCGCTAATTCCTTGTTAGTTTGATAAGGATCGGCTAAATCGGCTTCCACTTTAATTTTAATTCAAAGTGGCCAGTATGTTAGAACGGCTATTTTATATATTAATACCTATTATAATTATTTGATCCCCGACTAGTTATAACACCACCGGCGAGTAATAGTTTTTCGCAGTGAAAATAACTATCAAAGATAGTACTCGCTAAGCGACGCTCGCTTGGCGGGAGGTACACTCGCTGAGATACCATCAAGTAATCGCTCGTTGCCGCTGCCGCCTTCGCGCACTCGCTGATCGCTGCTCGCCAACTCGATCTTACTTGTTATTACTCGCTGCTCCCTTATCGCCGGCGGCGAGAAAGGTGCCTAAAGGTTTCGACTAAGGCAAAGTTTTAAATACAAAATAGACAACTAAGACTCGGGTTTTAAACTACTTCTTGCATTTAGAACTTTAACATAGAACAAAGTTCGACATTCAAAATTGGTGCAATGGTTTAAACCTGGGTCTAAAGATAAATCTGGTTTTGTGATAAGGCCAAATTGGTCTGCCCCAAGGGTCAATCATAGGACCGATCACTTAAGTGCTGTGAAAAATAAACAAAAACCTACATCTTACTACTTTGTTTTCCTGCTTTAGCGTATCAATGCAAATGTGTTGAACGATAAACTTAAAAAAAGCTTTTATGTATATAACCTCATTATTGACGCATTACGCACTAGTTTCCTGATTTAATAAATGGATTTATCGTTCCGTACTCGTGCTCCAACATAAGTACATATTATATTGGCTTTATTGATGTCAAGGCTTTGCAGACTTTTCAGACAGTTGTTGTGGTGATATGAACAATTATGAAAATGGTGTAAGATCAGAGAATTAAACTCTTTTAAATCTTGATTCATTTGAACAAGTAATATCCTGTTCAATGTTTACAGATAACATAGCTTATGTACTCATAATAGTGTTCTATACAAGGCAAGGTGTAACTTGAAATAACTCAAAACCAATTAGGAGGACATCCCGAAAAATAAAGTTGTTCATAACGATGAATACATGATAGATGTTTTCAGTTATAGCAATTACAACGCATAAATCTTTCAAAAATGCAACGATGTTGCGTCCTAGTTTTGAAAGTAAATAAACAGTATTCATCGGCTGACTAAAACTACGAACAACAACAATGAGTTAAAGTGAACATAAGAAACACGTCATTGCCTTCGTACCCTGTTTCACCATATATTTTTTATAGATTGGCCTAAAATTAACCGAAGATTCACCTTTATTTCTTGTTTAGGAAGCTCTTCTTCGTGAGTCGATAAGCAATTCAAATTGCATCGTCCCAGAACTAACCTTGATACTAAATGCACATACGTAGCATTACAATTTTTAGGAAAACAGACACATAAAATCACGCCTTCTTCCTCCCAGGGGTTGGGCAGTGGTGTACCTATAGTACACCCACATTTCGCCAGTTACGTTTAGTCCCATTTAATAGGGAGCGAGCCTATTACCATCAACCCGGTACACAGAAAAACAGTGCCAGAAAAAAGCCCTTGACTTTCAGGTTTAAAAAAAGAAACCCTGTATAAACACTGCTTCAATTGCTTTATAACTAGAATAGGAGTAGTCATCGTCAGTATAAATTAACTCATCATCGTTTAATCAGCTACTAAACGTCTGGTAAACATGGGCCTCCTAATAGATCGCTACAACTCAGTGCACACGCATATTTGTACTTAAATTATAAATGTATGGCAAAGTATTTGCGAATCCGGAGTATGTCCCTAAATATTTTCGGACATGACCTTTGATTTCGACCGGTGATTTCTCGACATTGTCAATATAATAAATAAGGTCGAATGAAATACACGACGTGCTATAAGAATCTAGATGTTTTTGCACTAAGCTTACTAAAGTGCCTATACGTATTTTTCTTTGTATAATATTTTTACATTTTTCTAGTATTAGTTGTAACATTTTCTAGATGGTTACGGTAATGGTCATACGTATCTGTTGCGAATACCCAAAGTAAATGATTTCCATAACCTTTGTACCTACAATCATTAAAAGTACTTATTTTAATTTTTGGTGTTAGGTATAACGGCGTAATAAAAATTTGAAATAGACAAATGATCATAATCATGAATGCCATATATCAACTAACAAGTACTAACAACATGGTCTGTATATAGTGTTTTTTGTCTTTTGTTGAAAACCTGGTAACCATCGTTACATTTTTGTCTAAGAAAAACGCTAGACATAAACTGGTTAATACATATGTAATATGTTTTAGATATGAAGAAACTGGACATTCAAGTAAAATTAGTAGAAACTTGCATTCTATAAAATTTTGTATCGTGTGGAAATTCTTATGAATGTCCTTCAACTGGGGAGAAGGACGTGTCATGTCTAACCGACGTAAACCCTTCAGTGATCTCCTGCTACCGTAAGTCGGGAGTGCGGCATGCTCTGTGCCCAATTTTTTACTTCCCCTTGACTATTCGATTTTTGTATTGTCTAATGGGCCTGCTCTTCACCACGCTCTTTCCCCGCTGGGAAAAAATATGTACAATAGGTGTGTAAAAATATGTTAAAAAGGACTTTTAATTCTACATTGGTACTCGTTCAATAACACAAATGGTGTCGCATAACTAGCGCAGCGAATCGTAAATATACTTCATGAAATAACACTTGAATAAAAATACGTTCAGCGACCCAAAAACAGCTTCTTCATGTGTGTGTGCCTCTGATAAATGGTCTAAATGATTTACAATTTACACTTTATGTTCTACTGTACAAAAGTATGCATACTCAGTACGATACTTTATTATACTGTGCTAAGACCCTGTACATTTAGATGTAGGAAAGATCACCAGTGGACAAATACGAGCTCCTCGTTCCTATGAAGCTAAGTTTCTTATAGTAACAATTGTAAACATAGTATAAACTCGTTGAAAAATATTATCAGAAATCATTACCTCGAGTAAATCAAGTATGGTATTACACGGCTCGTATTGTACTACCATTGTAATCGTACGTTGCCGGCTATTAAAACCTCTTCAGTTTATAAAACAAACGCATATACTTATTCCACTGGGCATTATGCTCAAAGAATTGATGTGGAATCTCGGAAATCTCTTTCACAACAAGTTTTCGAGCTGCTGAGACCGGATTGGACGTACTAACTACTTTCTTCTTTCTACGCTGACATGAATTTTTTGTTAAGTGCATATTTAATGCGCCCATAATGTTTTATAATGGGATCTTAGGACCTATTTTCTTTTATCTGTCTGGCATTAATGCTGAAATAAACCTTTTGCACACTGAGGCATACTATGCCTTGTTACCGTGCCCTGCCATATGTTGTTGTTATTTTCACTTTTTATTGTGTTCAATTAAAGGTTACTCTTTCTTTCTGTGGACGAAACATTAAAAATCATGGATAAAAGAAATTTGGGGCGAGCCTATTGCCGTCAATTGGGCTCAAATCCAGACACCGGGCTGCTACTAAGAAATTCCGGATCGAAAAACCCAATAACACTTCGTTCGATCAGGGAATTGCTCCCAGGACCTCATGCTCAGCAGTTGCGCTTGCGAACACTCAAAAAACGACCCACGACGACTCCTCGTTTTTTTATTGTTCTATGAAGTAGGTTATTAATGTTATTATGAGTAATGTAAGATAACATCACGCCTTGTTTCCCCGAAGGGTTGGGCAGAGGTGTACCTATAGTACACCCACATTTCGCCAGTTATGTTTCAGTTGCCATTTGTATATGAGTAACGTCCCAACACAATTTTCCTTTGTATGTTATACGTTACTAAAGTTCCTATCAGTCATTCAATCAATTTGCGTCTAGAGGAAAATAGTTACCGGTTACCGAGGTAACCGTAGCAAACATTTTCCTTATTGAATTTTCCTCAATTTCCATGTCTCATATGTTGATGAGGAAGCTTGGTTACGGGACTCAATCCGATGGACTGTGACGTAGTACGTGTAGTTAATAACGGTGCCTAACTGTAAGTAATCGGCTGAATTAATCGTTAAATACCTATATTTAAGCCCTGCTTACCCATTGCTGACTGTTATCTTTCGAGAGCCAACTTATTTTTTAACAAAATTCAACAATTTTATTGTACATGCTAAAAGTGAAGAAGTATACCTACTTAATAACTGATGGAGTCCATTATTTGTGTCTTAAAAAATGAGGAGGTTCTCAATTAGTCTGTTTTTTTTACCTACGTTACGCGATATCTCCAGCAATAATTGTAAATCAATCGATAGGGTATGCCTCAGGGGTGGTCCCATATATTTAGTTTTAGATTTGCTTGGCTAGTTATTCAGTAAGCTTCAATACAACGTATTTTTCAACTTAGTGTACTTTATTTCTTCCTGTTCCTGTTATTTACATAGCAATTAGTGGTATACGAATATAAGTGCGGTAGGTACACACGGATACATATCAAGCTATAAAATATCAGTTTATGCTGATCTTGCATTGTATAGGGTTTTCGTACAATAGCCGTGGCTACCACGGTATCACAGCAAAAAAAATACACCGACTTCCAGAAAAAGGAACTTGCAACTTTTTTTTTTTTTTGAGATTTTAATAAATAAACTCAACTCCGACATTACCTTAACGTGCTAGCATTAAATCAGAAAAATAAATTAGACCATTCTCGACTTCCGTGTTTTTCCAGTATGAGTTTAACGAGTTTTCGTTCGATTTTATATTCGTTTGTACAATAATAAACCTAGTTTAAAATGCTCGAGTACCTATTAGCAAAGAACCTTCAGAATTAAAATAAGTCATACAGACACTCGGTTTGCTGACCTTCTAAGTGATTATTACAAGTCAATAACGTATGTGTATGAAGTAAGTTATCTTACAGCCAAACCAACTCACCTTGCATAGTGTGACATAGAAATTCTAGTCTCAGGCAGGTAGAAGATGCCGCGAGAAATCACGGTACAGCGGACAGAGCTCCGGCGGGATCTCATGGCGACATGGAGGGTGCGATTGTCGCAACCCAGTGCTGGGCACGCCACAATAGCGGCGCCACGGCGTCCTCACCTTCCGCCTGACACAGGTCCTCACCGGACACGGTTGTTTCGGGAGGTTCCTGTTTCGCATAAGGCGGGAGGAAACGCCCGGGTGTCACCATTGTGTGGATCGCCCGGAGGACACGGTGGAGCATACGGTGGAGGTATGCCCAGCTTGGGCGGAGCACCGCAGTGTCCTCGCGGGGGCGATTGGCGGCAGCGATCTCTCGCGTCCGGCCCTGGTCCGGGCCATGGTACGGAGCGAGAGGGAATGGAAAGCCGTCACCTCCTTCTGCGAAGCAGTAATGCTCGCGAAGGAGGAGGCGGAGCGGGTGAGGGAGAGAGCATTGCGCCCTCACGCCCCCACTAGCCGCCGCAGGAGACGCCCTGGGCGTCGGGAGTCGCCTGCAGATTCCCGGCCACCGTAGGCGCGGGCTTGCGGATGGCGAGCAATGGGTAGCTTGCCGTCCGGTAAGGACCAGGCCCGGGTCGACGGCGCGTTGTGTTCCACGCGCGCCTCAAAGAGATGTCAGCACAAAGTGACGGGGTCCGATAGGGCCGACGCCTCAGGGTCGCGGGTTATTCCACAGAGAAAACCGTGGCCCTGGCACAGGCAACTGAAGGAACACGGGTGGGTTTTAGTCAGTAAAAGTCTGACACGCCCTCCCGCTCCCAGAACGGGAGAAGTCATTTGATGATTTCCCACCCAAAAAAAAAAAAAAAAAAGGCAGGTAGAAGAAGTGTGGAACTATACATAAGTACGTGCAGATAGCCTGCAATGGTACATCACATACAGTAAGATAGCAACAGTAGGGAACATCTCTTATAAGTTACCTATTAAGTAGTTCCTGCATGTACTCGATTAACTTAACTACTTAATCGTCACGTGGAGGAAGTCATAAGCATACGGATCAGTGGTACCTTTCTTATCAGTAGCATAATCAGCCTTTAATGTTCTCACTGCTGCGACACAGGCCTTGTCTCTGTGAGACTATAAGTCTCTTGTCTAGGTGCATCGTCTTCACATATAATTAAATAATAAATGTGTAAATACAAAATATTGTAGAACATTTTAAAAGAGGAACGGTGTGATTCAAACCCCCGACCATATTTAAAGTTTGCTGTGAATGACTTTTGTCCACTGGATTGGTGGATTCTTGCAATTTATTTAATTCCATCTCACTCAATTGTTGACCTTTCAAGTTGCTAGACCCGACACAGACCTTCTGCTACTACACCAGTTACGTAAAGCATCGTACCAGTTTTACACATTTATAGAAAAAAAAACACGTCTCTATAGCAATATTAAATTGACAAACAGATAGTACTCTAGCTGGCTAGACCACACGACAAATACTATTACATCATTAAATCTAATTATAGTGTGAACGATTTAATAGCATATGGGTCGCCAACCTTGATTTTCATTATAGCATCAAGTATAGCTGCCGCTGGTGACGTCACGGTGGAAAGCGCGACCAAGTGGACCGCGGCTCACTGCGCTCGGTTACACAGCGTTCAACCGGCTTCCTGTCAATGGTTTTAAATACAACGAGATCCACAGATTGAATGCTGCGTGAATGTTTTTTAGTTGCGCGATGCTATAGCTCAGTGCAGTATTGCTCATTGTACGCACTTGAGTTTGAAACACTCAAACAGACAGGGTATAATGCAATAAGCAAAAATAGGTGCCTAAACTGTAAGAAAATTACTAATCATATTGTCTCACAAATTTTGTGAACAAAAATTCTGCAATTAGGCTGTTTATACATTTGTATTGTTCACTTGTCCAATTTATTCAGTCGAAATCACGTCATCAGTAAACATTTGACAGTCTGCTGCTAATATTTATCTTTGATATCTATACACATAAGGTGAAAAAATGTTAGCTGACACTATTTCATCATATATATCTAAAGTACATAGACCTTTTATGGGGTACTGTGTTAAATGTTACAACAAAATACCTGGTGAAATATTGCAATTAAATGAAAGAAAGTTTAAAACTCATGTTAAAAAAACACTTTGTAATCAAGCATATTACAAATTAGAAGATTATATCCTAGATAAGAATGCTTGGAAACATGCTGGTCCTGCTCCATAGGACAATCTAGAGGCTAGACAATTAATATTTTAGGAAAATCATATATTTTTACAATTGTTTGTAAATATGTGCGCACAGTGTACCTATCACGTGATTAATTTATATGCTTGGCTTTATTTTTAATTGTTTTGTACCAATAGTGGTATAGTATTTTTATTTTGGTGCATCGTCTTCACATATAGAAATATAATTACAGTATACAAAATATTGTAAAACATTTTAAAAGAGTAACGGTGGAGTTTCTTGCCACTTCTTCTCCATACGAAACTACTTTTTGGAAGTGGCGCCTAGAATCAGTTCTATTTCTTATGTAAATTTTGACGTTCAAAAGTGCCTTTTTATGGGCCTATTTGAAATAAATGCTTTGACTTTGACTTTGACTTCAAGGGGTGATTCTACACATGAAACTGAACAACTTTCCCCAAGGAACCTGATCGATAAATGACAAAAAAAAACTTCCTTTTTTCCAAAGAAGATATTTGTGTGACAAACAAAGCGACCACATTTGGCCATCAACAATGACAGTTGATTGCAAAATCAAACCGTGTGGGCGATATCGAGCACATCAAGACAACGTCGGTCCGGCTGTGACAGTTTCTTTGATGAAGCGAAGAAACTGTCACAGCCGGAGTCGATCTGTCTGCAACACTAGCCGCACATCGCAACCATACGTAACCACCGCTTGCCCACATTTTGTCGTAGTGATCTAGTGTGGTTGGGGTACGTGTGAACGGGCCCTTAACGCCCGGTGATCCACAAAGTACCTATATTATCAAAATCAAATAATGATGCCGATTCCCTTGTCACAAATGCCACTAAACTTGACTAAAATCACTAAAATTTGGTTTAATCCTGTCAAACGGAATTTCCCATTTCCCATTCTGAAATTGACTAAAGTGACACAAATTAACTATATTTTAGTTTGATAGCACTAAAATGGCACTGAGTTATTAGTTTGGTGAAAATGGCAATTTTGCTATTCTGAATTTGACTTTTTTCACCTAAAATTTTGATTGTCAAACTAAATCTCAACATGAATCTTACTATTTTTTATCGCGATTAAAAACGTGTGGAATAAAATTAGTTGTCGTGAACTAAAATTCACACCGACACCTCGACTTCAGGTGCAAAAACATCACTGTTTATTTTTTCTGATATATCGATAATCCTATCGTAAAAATAATATAAATTACTAACCTCGTTCTGAAAACCCTTTAAACCCCTGAAACTCAACATATAGGTTATAATTTTTCATATTTTCCGTACAAAAAGTGAAAAATTCCAAAAGTCGATGTTGCCCCCTCTGCGCGCCTCCGGCTCTAAAATAATTCACGGGTTAGACCAAACAAGTGCCACGTAGCGAAGCCAAAAAAAAATAAAAAGAAACAACGTGGAGTCGCGATTGTCAAATTCGATTTTAGTTGTGTCAAACTATTTTAAATTTAATGATTGTTTTTTCACTTTCACAGAATAGCTTTATGATTCTCATAGCCAAAAGTAAAGAATTTAAGTGATAGTTTATTCGGTATACAACAGAATCGGCACCAATGTCTCGTCAAGTATGACTAGTGGATTTTCGTCTAAAGTGACATTTTCGCTCATCTCTTTGGAACATACTTTCACAGAATAATTTACCATAATCTAGCAGTTGTCGCCAAGTTATTGCAATAATACTCATGTGGCAACCGTCTTAGTAAGTACCAAAATTTTTCAGCATAAATCCAAAGTTGTTACTGGAACAACGTAGCGTGATAATTGACATTTAGAGCTGAAGAGCCGAGAGAGATATTGATTTCTAAACAGCGGGGTAATTGCGTAACTCACAAACAGTAGCAATGGCTTTCATTTTGACAGGTCAATAACATTCATTGCGTTGTATAAGTAGGTACTTGAGTAGACAAATTTTTCGAACATATTAAAATTAAATTAAAAATTGTTTATTTGCACCTTCAAGTCAAATACAAGGTTTACAATCGAAAATGGCCTGAGGTAAGTAAAGTTGTATGTTAGAGTTGCAGCCAATACCTAAGCTAAGATAACTTAATATCTTGTAATTATAGGTATCAGCGCCCACCCTCGTTATCAGTATCAGATAGTCATAAAATATTTATTATAATTAACAAGAATACATTTATACCTATGGGTTTAAGTTCTAATTAGTTATACTAAGTTGAGTTTGAGATTGTCCAAGAATTAGGGACTATTTAGGTGCAGAATAAGGATTAAAATGAGCAAAGAAACAAAAAAGTAAATAAAAGAAACAGGTAAACGGTGTGTGCTGGAGAGTGTAGGGGTGTGTGCGAGTGTATATGTGGGTGTGAGTGTTGGAGTGTGTGAGTGTGTGTGTGATGTGTATGTGCCAGAGGAATACTTAGGATGATGAATTTTAAGTACAATAGCGTAGGTACTATGAACTATTTATACTTACATGAACGGTTATAATCATTCATTATTGTAATTTAAAAATGAATAAAAATAACTATAAACGATTTAATCCAATTTGTATTAGTAAACATTTAGCAATATATTTGTCTTTAATTATACGAGTACATAAAAATTATGCAGGTACGCATAACAGCTTTTCAGTGTCATCATAGGTTAGGGGTAGAAGCCAAGTAATCACATTCTGTTTGCAATCTCTTTTTGACATGGAAAAAATTTGCAAATGTTTATTTGCAATGTTGAAAAGTCTAGGGCCTAGGAACATATTGAATTTTTGAGCAAAAGAAGTTCTACAGGGTAAAGATTTTAAAAGATCGAAACGTCTTCTCCTTGTAATCTCTTTGTCAGTCAGGGCACTTAGCTGGACACTAGAATGCTGCCTCATAATTAAGGCTAGTACAAACAGTTTACGTACAGTTAGAACCTCACAAACCCTGTACAGCTCCGTGGTGGAAAAAAACCTGGGCTTAAAGTAACTAACTTTCAATAAGGCTCTTTGAGCTCTTTCAGCAATCAAATTGTGCGTTTTAGCGGCACCTCCCCAACAAGGAATACAATAGGTTATAACCGATTGACACAAGGAATAATAAATCATTTTCAGAATATTAGCATTAGCTGAGTGTCTTATTTGTTTAAAAACATATATGAGTTTTCTTATTCTGTTTGAAAGATTAATTAAGTGATTTTTAAAATTAAGTTTTTTATCAAATATGAGACCTAAGTATTTAATATATTCAACAGAAGATAGGGAGGGACAATGACAATTTTTAGATTCGTTATGGCAGATGTGAGAGGTAATACGATGTGTTGATTGAACCGCTTCACTATGGTTGCGAATAGAGAATGACATAAATTTGGTTTTCTCGGTATTAAGCGAGAGGTAATTTTTGGCAAGCCATTTTGTAATAATGTTAAAACCATGTTGTGCTTTTAGGAAGGTTTCACTCCAATTATCACCATAAAATGTCAGGGTGGTATCATCTGCATATGAAATTATTTTGCAGTTTTCAATATCAAGTAGTGAAAGATCATTAATATAAATTAGGAACAACGTTGGACGAAGACGAACGATATGAAGCAATGGATAAGCAATATCCTTCAAAATCATTCACATTGTGGTTGAAAGTGTGTAACGCCAGATACTCGAAGCACTGATCAATAAATTCCCGGTTACATTTTACAAATAATAAGGTATTTTGAAAAAGGCTTGTGGGTATGTGAGGGGCTCGTGGCTAAATAAAAACAGCCGCTCGGGTCCCTCAGTCAGGTTAAGCTACGCTTGCCGCGGTTGGTCCGTGGATGGGTGACCATCTTTACATCCGAGACCGCTCTGTGCCTCGGAACGTCGTTGGTCCCGGCTGTAATTCTTGGATCTTCGACAGTCGTCACAGGTCGTCAGAAACTCGAAAGTCTGACAACCAGTCTTACCAAGTCTTACCATCGTAATTACCCAATAACTGGGTTGTGGAGGTCAGGTCGGAACAGGCTGGGCAGATGACGATGAAAGGGACATTCAATAAAGACAACCACAAATCATTAATGAAAGCCTTGTTTTTACTATTACAATTCAAAAAATCTTGTGGTTTGAGGTATTGACATCAAACAGCCTAGGCTTACGTATACTAGATAAAGTATTCATTCAATGAGTGTTTAGTCATCCTAATAGGCATATGTTTAATTGCACGTAAATTTGTGCGTGGGACAGGTGCAGTCTGATGACATCATTCATCGATATCTTTTCTAATAACATCTGTTTTAAGTGCAAATGAGAACAGACTGCTAAGAACATGGAATTACCATTTATGAATCATTGGAGGACGAAAACAGAATGATTAGTTTTAAGGCATCAACTATTATTCGTCATATGGGATTAACGGGCTTGTGATTAATTTAATGTCATGCTCCATCAGGTCATGGTAAGCAATACCGCGTTGGGTTCGTGATAACGGCGGGTTGTATTTTTTTCGTCTTTACAACACTCAATTTGTAAAATATTTGCGGTTTAGTGACATGTTCTAGTAGAGAGTTAAAATTGTAATTCCAGCGTCAAATCCATATATTTCCTGACAAGCAGATTGCTTCTTCCATTTCATTTTATACCTAAGGCATGCATAACTACTTACCTACATAGTTAACTTTGACGCATCGCATGCATCGCTTGTTTTTAAGGAAAACTGATCTTTTTTATTGTGAGATGACGTCACTGTTACCTGTATTACGAGTAATCAGTTCATACATAAGTGTAATAACGTGGTACTTTCAGTAGGTACTTCTTCTAACTCAAACTGGGAACTAATTTATAACTTCAGGTGCATTAATTAATCTTCCCCGAGTGACGTACTTACATCCTTGCTTTCTGTTTAATCTGCACACGACGGAGGACGGCACGAGCGATGCTCTCAACTTAAACTTTCACAGCATCTGTGTCTCAAAAAACGCAGATTGTTCCGAAAATAATGTTTTGGCATTTGCACAGTACATTTCCATCAAAACCCGCAGGTCGATTTCTCCGTTGCGTCGCATCATCACTTTAAGGCTCCATCAAACAGGCACGACCCACAGACACAGCTCGTCGCGCGACACATTGTGACTTAGAGTCAAATGTGAGTAGTCACTCACATTTCAGTCACGCAACCGGCCATTAACCAAAACCTTCCGTATCCAGTCTGTCCCAGCCACTTTCTTAAGGTCGTCGGTCCATCTAGCTGGGGGGCGTCCCACGCTAAGCTTGGTAATACGTGGTCTCCACTCCAGGACTTGTCTGCTCGACATAAAACAATATGGGCAGCATACTACCACTTACTCTGCTAGCTATGTCGGTAACGCCGCCGGTTATTTTCCGGATAATTTCATTTCTGAATTCATCCTTCAAAGAAACTCCGAGCATAGCCCACTTGACAGCGCGCTGGGCGACCATGAATTTCTAGACCAGTCCAACTGTCAGTGTCCATGTTTCGGCGCGGTATGTCATAACGGGCAGGACGCACTGGTTAAAGACCTTAGTCTTGAAACATTGCGGGATAGGCGACGAGAAAACTTGACGATGTTTCCCAAAAGTTGGCACAACCCAATTGGATCCTTCTGTTGGCTTCTTTCTGAAAGTTATGTCTACCGAGCTGGATGACTTGTCCTAAGTAGACACACTCCTCCACAACTTCAAAAAACGAGCCTTCAAAGTGGATTGGATTTGGCAAGACGTGTGAATTGTATATGGCTATCGTCTTGTCCAAATTCATGCCGAGGCCAACCCGCCATGAGGCTCCATTCAGGCTGGGCAGCATCGGGTCTAACTGTTTCAGCGTCACTGCCATTATGACGATGTCATCGGCAAAGCGAAGGTGTGATATGTACTCACCGTTCATGTTGATACCCTGTCCAGTTCAGCGTCTTGAAAACGTCCTCTAACAGATTAGTAAACGGTTTCAGGGGATATCACATCCCCCTCTCTCACCACTCTGAGCAGTCGGGTAAGGCAGAAGTCTCTGCCTTGTGATAGTGATCTTGCCTTTTGTTTTTGGTGGATATACTAATTAAATTAATTTAATCTTCACGAGCACAGCATCATAATTTAGTCCAAATTCATTTAACCCCGGTGTAATTTCGTAACACCAATTTAATGTTGATTTACCGACGGAACCACCAGTTCTTGGCTTGTATTTATTTATAGTTCATTCATTGAACGGCTCTGTGATACTATTCATTTATCATGGTCACTGGTAGGTCTATATGGTTTAGTGTTTAATTGTTTAATCCTGTGTTCAATTACAACGGCCTCGCCATTGTATACATGACTCGTTTTATGTAAACTCCTATTGGTCCAGTAAACCCAGTTTATATAATAATCAAGCTAATGTACTACTCTCAGGATCTGCTCAGTTACTGGTTTTATCCAATTTATACTCATCAACATCCACTATTTTTATTATGTCTCATAAAGCATTTTACACCTTACTTTAGAGCATAATTCACACCTATTCGGTTTCTTGTTTTGCAAGACAAGAAAGGTTTTTTTTGGGTAGCTTCTTTGTCATCTTTTGACTACTTGTAATTTTTGCTTCGTTACCCTTCTCACGTATAAAGTCAGCAGAAGTCCGAAAAAAATACTCATAAATGTATGAAACTCATAAATGTCATTACGTGAGAAGGGACACAAGCTAAATAATAATATTGATGGTTTTGCCGCATTAGAGGAACACGTGCATCCCTTATGACGTGTGACTCTCCCCGATGTGAGGTGGAAACAGCTCCACCCAGAATTTTAACTTTATGTAAATCTGTGTTCCCAAATATGGATGTGTGACCAAAATATGGATGCGTGTAAAAGTGAATAGAAACCTCAGGCTTCAGAGAATACCTACATGTTTGTGATCATTTTATTGATCTCTTGTTTTTGTTCCTTATTTTGTGTGACATTCCATCGACAGAGGTCATTACCAATAATAATAAATACCTACCTAATATTTTGTTACATACACATTTGTGGTTGCTGCAAAGCCAAATGTAGATATTATTAAAACCAGCATGCAAGGATGATATGGAATCAGGTAGTTAGATATGAATAAAGGGCCGTCCCATTTTTGAATAGACGAGCAGCTGTGCTGTGTATGCTGAAGTATGTAAAACATAAGTACCCACTGTCATAGATATGGAATGAAGTGTCGGTCAATGTTCTTTCTAGAGCCTAGTCGTATCTAACTGAGGTGAGGATAAATGTGCGAGCTTCTCCCGCTCCCCAGCCAAGAGAGGTTGTAGGAGGAACACCGGGGGGTTTTAGTCAGTAACAGAGTGACAATCAATAGTCAATCCGTCAACTCCAAGCTGTAGGATATTTGTGAGGATTTTCTAAAACAATAGGAACATCATGGACTAACTACTTGAAGCTTTTGAAGTATTAAAAAGTTGGCAATCTATATTAACAGCTAGGTAAATAGTAACGTGTTCGGGCCCACAATGGGTTCGATTGTGAGTCGTTACGCCGAGGCTCGGAAGTTCATTATCCTATTCATTTCATTGGTGTGATATGGTATGATATGGCCACGGTCTATACCGTGGCCATATCATACCAGAGCTATCTCGCAAATTGAAAGAAAGCTTAGAGTTGGCAGTTGCTGGGCAGACAATTCCGATATTCAATCTTATCTTGATTAAAGCAGTATGGAACAAAACTTGGTAGGAGAAAGTCTGATAACGAGTCAAAGCTTACTAGTAACAATAAGTACTGAAAACAAGCCTCTGCCAAAAATGTTCCCATTGGTTATTTCTATGCCGCTCGCATCCCTAGTTTACTATCCGGATAAGTCAGATACTTACTTTCAAAATATCCGGATATCATGCATTAAAAGGTAAATCAAACTAACATAAGTTACCAAGCGTCATTTTCATTTAAAAACTGTAATGTGAATGTTTAAAGGTCAAATATCTTCTTTAATATACGAGTAAGTATATCTTAAAAACAACAAAATATAATTCTAAACATACCTATTCCATTTCATTGCTTTCATTAGATAAGAAGGTACACGCATCAGTGTCGTCGTCAACTACAGTCGAGCTCCGGACAAAAGCACTTTTGAATCATCGTTATGATGAATCTATTGTGTCAAATGATGGACTTTTGAAAATATCTCATGGATTTTCACGATTACGAATACCTATTTTATTAACCAGCAATAAAAATTGTTATATTAATACTGATTTGGATGTAACAAAATATATAAATAAAGGAACAAAACGATTTATCCGTATTATTTGTTTTGTTCGGATAATAAAACAAAATGACATTATTATCTAATGTCCTCTGTATGACTTGTGCTCAAAGTCGTTACTTGGTGACTTGTTAAATAATCGTACGTGTTACTCGAAAGGTATAAATTTGAACCCTGCCAGACAAAATATGACAGAAAAAAACATTTTCAGACCTGTAGGCTTTACCCGTCTGTATGGAGGCAAGACTTGCAATGTTAAAAAAAACAATTACTAATACTTTCTCAATCTTATCTTTCTCTACAACAGTCATAGATAAACAACACAGGCAAAATGTAAATATTTTCTAAACTTATCAGCAAACATTTTTAGGTGAACTGTGATAAAATTCCCGTGTCCAACATTGATAACATGCCAGTCAAAGTAAATGGAACCCACTGAGTTATTTGGGGCTTACAAAACACTAACAATATCATGAATTCATGATTCATGGTTGGAACGTTCCCAGGCGATTTATCAATAGCAGTTTCTAGGTAATTGAAATGAAGGAGATACAAATTGTAAATATTTGTTTGAATACAGCATGTTTACTTATCATTTGACGGTTTATTAGCTAAGTTCCTCTGAAAGAGTAGATAAGCAGAATTTGTGGACATAGTACCTACATATTGTACCTACATACCAACTTGCATTGTTTCCTGATTCGGTCTACATGTAGGTACTCCAGTCACCAATGACATATTCAAGTCAAGATCCGCACTTACCGTTCCTGGCTGCTATTGATACCTATTGACAGTATTAATAAAGAAACCAAAGATTCTAAAAGAATGAAAGATAAATATTTATTTGGGACACGCACAGTATCTTATCATAATACTGCGATATTTAAAATATAAATACCGCAGCGCTGGTGTTCTGATAGGGCTCGCTCTGACGCCACTACCTGACTCGGATCCACTTTGAATTTGAATTCCATTGAAATAAACAACAACACCCATTCATAAAATTCCATAGGAATTTTGCACGTGAGTGAACGACACCATTTTCTAGTAAACGCAATAAGTAGGAAATAATACATTTGTTTCAGATTTGTTTCCTATTCATTGATAGTGATGATTAAATATAATAATATTAAAATATAATTATTTATTTATTATCAGATGTAAGGGAGTTAACGCACTATCAATATGTATCAAAAATATTATAATATGACATTGTAGTATACACAGAAAGACCTAATTAGGAATCAATTTCGCATGGGATGAAATATATGATTCGATAAAATTATAATTCTATATACAATATGATAGTGTGATATCCCCCTTAGTTATCACATTCAGTCCGGATGGCTGATGCCAGACTGTTTCCCAATCCCAATGCGTCATCTGAATGTGACAATGAACAAAATCGTTGGACGCGAATGAGTCAGCCTGATTGAAGTTAATTGATTGTGCAAAGGATTAAAGCTGCTGAAAATAGACTGAGATATTTGAAAACTTTTATTGAAACGAGTGGTCACACTGGTTACGTCAAAGATATGTTAAGAAAACTGTATCTACAGTTTGTTGGTGCAATGATAAAGAGTATAAACACTAACTAAACAACATTTCCTATGAAACCTATCAGCATAAACTTCATATAAAATGTGTCTGTTGTCTACTTTTGTAGAAGGAAGGACGAAGTATTTTCTACGTATTGAATATACCTAAGCGAGTTGTGGACCAGCACCCTATTTGCGTAATACACTGTTAATAATCACAATCTGAATGATTGCTAGGCCATTGCTAACGCGTTGCTTCTTATGTTCAAATAATTTGACTGCTCAACAACCTAAATAACGCTATTAATGTCGTTGAACTGTCAAAATGAAAGCCATTGCTGCTGTTAGTGTGTTACTGCCGAACTTCCGGTACCGGACTACCGGTACTACGACAGTCAGTGCAGTGTCCTCATAGAACACTAGAAAGAATACCGTTTTGTCGTTATTATGTATAGAAATATCCCGGCCATTGGATATTATTATAAGGATAGTATTTCAGGATCTAGACAGTGTGTTGTCATAATATTTTAGTCTCTGCAACAAACAAGAAAGAGTATAGAAACTGCAAAAAGAAAACAATATTATTTAACTTTGCCTGAATTTCAAGTTGTCCAGGTAAAGTCATGGGAATTATGGCTTATTGAAATAATATAAAGAAGAATTATTAAAACAATGAAGTACTAATTTGAAAATATCTTCTAACTGAACGAGTCACGTGTGTCACAAATGAAATAAAGTAATTTAAACCCACCAAAAAACATTCTGACAACATTAACTATAATAATAAAGAAATCGCAGTAAGGAACCTTAGACTTGGCACGACTTTGTCTAGATTTCATTACTTTTAAGAGATAAACAAGCAGCTCCATCGAGACTTGGCTAGTTTTTTACAGAATGTTTTTGGTGGGATTTCACTTGTTTTTGTAGAAACGTGGGCAAAGCAGAAGGGGAGGCATTCGCCCAGCAGTGGGACGCTATAGGTTAGATTAAATTAGAAGATGTGTCCCACTACGCTGGGTTTTTGCAATGACAGTCGATTTTTTATGTACCAATAGTAGAAGGGGGCATTACCATATCTCTAATACAGCTGAGACCAGCTGAAGGTTCTTCATCAGATAATTCAGACCTTCGATTTAAGACATCAAATGAAGCGGCCCACCAAGTTGAATATTTTTTTATGTATGTCGATCTCTAATAGTTTGGTTAGGCTTTTGTGTTTTCTAATCAGGGTCACCAGGTACTCCAGATCTTCGATTATACTAGTTTTTATAATTTTCCCTTTATGTGGCAATTAAACCCTAACTCTGTACCAAATTTCAGCTGTCTGAGTTTATGGGAAGTACTAGTTCTATTCTGATGATCATGAGTGAGTGAGTGAGTGTCATAAATGCGAAACTTTGCCTTCGCTTAACTTCGGACCTAAATGACCTACAGACTTGAAATTTTGGATTTTAAGTAGGTTTGTGATTATAGCTTACTGGATGACGAATTTCTGCGTTCTGGTCTTATCCAGAGGTTCTCAAATAGGGGCCTGAAAATGCGGCGAAATGGTTCCAGTAAAGGATGGTACGGCATGCGGCAGTGTTTGCTTCACGGTCGACTTGGCAGGGGCACTGCCTTGCCCCCCGATTAAGTAACTTTCAAAGCCCTTTCTGGAGGCCTAAATTGATTGAGGCACCCACAGGCAAGCCCGGTTAGGCAGCCTCCTAGGTTGACATGCGAGATGCGATTCACATAAAAAAACTTTCAGTTATTTAAAGAAATGGTTTTCGGTTTTTTCACATTTCGTGATGTTGATTGATTTATTGATGAATTGACCTGCAACATATTAAATTCACGTTGGAAGCCAGTCCATTCAAAATTCTCATTAGGAAGAGGCCAGCAACCGATTGCGTTCGAAAAACTACTGATAGCGTGTCACGCAATTACCCGCAGGTCTTCTAGTGTTATTTTAACCAAAATATATTGAGAAAAAACTCAACAAACATTGTTAGAAATACAGTCACAAGAATACATTTCTAATGGATGGCGTGGTAACTCAAACACCTGCACCGGCACCTGCTGTGGTAGCTGATAATATTGTGATGGGTGGGTTACACCGTACCTATGTCTCAATAAGTATATGTTTTCCACAACAAAATACGATGTAGAGTCTGTTTGCAGCTGTTTATACTTTCACACATAGCGTTTCATATTATTCTGGTGACTCACTCGCTGAATTGGCCAAGTACTGGAGTATTTTGTTTGATGTATTATCATATTGTAGTGACAACAGTCTGTTCTCTATTTACTTTGCTACTCAACATGTTTTGTGAGTCGTTTCAAAAAGACTACTCACCTGAGTAGTCGCTTTGAAATATGTATAATATACATATACTGGATCTGCCAGCGCCCGCGTGGATGTGAGAAATTATCCTACAGGAACTTGCTACCTGTACAAAAAGTAGCCTTCTTCCTTCCCCAGGATATTTTATCGAAATCCGTTCAGTGATTTAGGCGTGAAAGGTAACAAGACACAGTTACTTTCGAAGTGTGGATAAACGAATAGGTATATTGTATGAATAAATATTTTTGAAACTCAGAGCATTTATTTCAATTACTTCAACCATTAATAGGCACTTTTGAATCAAGGAGTCGGTCAGTCAGAAATATGAAGCTATTTGCCCATTCCAAAGCGTAGTAGGTACCTATGTCGAAGAAAAGGCCAGAAACTCCATGGGCACTCTTTAAAAAATATTGTTACAAATATATTAGTAACATCGTTAATGTCGATCTTATTTGTGAGAACGATGTACAAAAACCGTACACGTTAAAAGCTGGAGTGCAGCAAAAAATAAATAAAAACAATCCAAAAAAACAAATTATTAAAATAAGCCGTGGCAGCTACGAGATGACCAGACAGAACTACCTTTGTTTAAATCAGGTAGTACATCAGACCCCACAAATTATAGACCTATTTCAGTACTACCTACATTTAGTAAAATTTTTGAGAAATTAATTTTAGACCAACTGCAAAGATTTTTTAACAGACACAAATTATTACATAGGAAACAATTCGGTTTTACAAGGGGTCGTTCAGCTACTGATGCCGGTGTTGAACTTTTAGGACATATTTATAATTATTAAAACACGTCAACTGTTCGCAACAGACTAAAATTTATTCATAAAATAGTGTTTAACATATCATATTATAGATGGCGTTACAAGTCACTTTATCCTCATTTTGATACATATTTTAATACCCCCACTTATCAAAATAAACTTAATACACAGATTAATACATAGAAACAATACCAAGCATATTCATAAACTTGTAATGTTTTAAGTGACATAGACCTTTAGTCAGTATGTCAGCAGGCATTTCCTCAGTAGGGATATATTTAATTCGAACAAATCTGTACTTTACAACATCTCGAATATAATGACAACGTACATCTATATGTTTTGACCTATTATGACACTGATTGCTTAAAGCTAACTTCAAAGCACTTTGGTTATCACAATGCAAATCAATGACATAAAATGTATTTGTAATTTCATGTATTAAGTTCCTTAAGTAGACAGCTTCTCTAGAAGCTTCTGACAAAGCGGTGTATTCCGCCTCTGTACTAGACAGCGAGACCGTTTTCTGTTTCCTACTCTGCCAAGAAATAGCTGACCCTGAGAGCATAAAGCAAAAACCAGTATAGGATTTCCTATCTAAGGCATCACTAGCCCAATCACTGTCCACAAATCCTTGTAGATCACTATGATTATTACTATATTTTAAGCAATAATTCTTAGTACATTGTAAATATCTCAATACACGTTTTGCATAGTTCCAATGTACATGACTATAACAACTGTTGAATTGGCTAAGATAGCTCACAGAATAAGCAATGTCTGGTCTCGTTAATACGGCTAAGTACATTAAACTTCCAATTCGTTTTTGATAAGGAACATTAGGTAAACATTTATCAGATGACTTATCTAAATTTAATCTAGGCTCAATTGGAGTACATTGTGTTTTACAATCAGACATCTGAAATTTAGAAATTAACTGTTCAATATAGTGTTGTTGATCTACAGTGATAACATTTTTATTTTTATCTAAATTTATTCTCATGCCTAGATATTGTCTTACAGGTCCTAGGTCCTTTAACTTAAATTCTGAACCTAATACCTTTTTTAATTTATTAGTTTCAGTGTCACTGTTTGAAAAGATTAAAAAATCATCTACGTACAGTGCCACAACAATTTTAATTTTATCATTAATTTTGGTAAACAAACATGGCTCATAATGACTGTTTTTAAAATCTAGTTTACTTAAAACCTCTTTAACTCTTTCATACCATGCTAGGGAAGATTGTTTTAATCCATAAATGGCCTTCTTTAATTTTAATACCTTTCCCCCACTTTTGTTTACATAACCTTCAGGTAACGACATATATATTTTTTCTTTCAAATAACCATTCAGAAATGCAGTTGTTACATCTAAATGAGTAATACTCATTCCTGTCTTTACACTAAGGGCAAACAATAATCTAAGTGTAGAATGTCGCACTACTGGTGAAAAAGTGTCTGTATAGTCAACACCAGGTTTCTGCGAAAAACCTTTTGCCACGAGCCGAGCTCGAAACCGCACATTATTGTCAATATCAAATTTTTTAACAAGCACCCACCTGCACTTCACTATTGTCACATCACCTGGATTGTCAACAAGCTCCCATGCCTCACTGTCCTCAAATGACTGCAACTCTTCAGCCATTGCATGGTTCCACTGCTCCCTCTCTGGTCCCTCAAGAGCCTCAGAGAATACAATCTCTTCTGATGCTGAAACAATACTGGAAAAACATATGTTGCTAACACCATACCACTCAGGTTTCCGTCTCTGACGCTTGCTATACACCTCTGTCCCTTGCTCGGATGTTGATGATGTTGACTGCACTGCATGTTCTGGAACATCTTGTGTTGGAATTTCAATTAACTTTTCATTGCCATCAACATAAACTGAAGAATCTGAAGAACAATCAGAAGGATCCTCATTTCCTGGAATATTCTGAGACAATACCCCCACTGAATCACTACACTCTTCCACCAGACTGTCTGTTGGTGTCTCTTCATTATGAATCCAGATGACTGACTCTTCATTGGTTTCCTTAACCTCTGTCTCATCCTCCATCACTATGACATCTCTGCTGATCATAACAGTGTTCTTGGTTGGATTATAGACACGATAGCCTTTGACATCCTCACCATATCCCAATAGAATGTGTTGTGTGGCTTTCTTGTCCCATTTTAAACGTTTCTGTTTAGGGACATGCACCATGACTTTACTGCCAAATAAACGTAGGTGACTCAAGTCTGGTTTTGATCCGTACCACAGTTCATATGGAGTTTTATCCAATCCTGATGCAATAGACCTATTTTTCAAATATACAGCAGTATTGGCTGCTTCTGCCCAAAACTTTTTGTCTAACTTTGCATCATATAATAGACATTTTGCTTTCTCAACCACTGTTCTGTTAGCCCTTTCACAAAGTCCATTTTGTTCTGGGGTATAATAATTTGATTTTTGATGTATTATACCTGCATGTTTTAGGTAACTGTCAAACTCCTTATTGCAAAATTCTAGTCCATTGTCTGTTCTCAATATCTTGATTTTCTTACTTAGTTGATTTTCAACAACTGATTTGAACTCTTTAAATCTGTTGAAAGCTTCACTCTTCTGCTTCAGAAAATATATGAAAGTCATTCGACTATAATCATCAACAAATAACAGGAAAAATCGAGCACCACTTAAAGTTCTTGTTTCCATCGGGCCACAAATATCGCTGTGAATTCTGTGTAGCGTCTCTGTACTCCGCTCACCCACATGAGAAAAAGGTAATCTCATTTGTTTTCCCTCACAACAAGTGATACATTGAGACTTGGTTATGTCCAAAGAGCTATCATAAGACAAACCATCCACAATACCGTTTCTCATTTTAAGCATATCTTGACTGTTTATGTGTGCTAATCTTCGGTGCCATAACTTTCCACTAACTACTGGAGCAGCCAACCAACAACTTTGTGATTGTAACCTCAACTTATAGACGCCTTCCGACAAATCCGCAGTCGCAACCAAAACATTGTTCCTATTTCGAATAAAACAATGCTTCTCTTCAAATATGACATTATTTCCATTCTTAATAAGCTCACTTACGGATAATAAGTTGGTTGTTAAACTAGGCACACAAAGCACATTTTTTACTGTTATATGACAGTCTGATTCCGAAACAATGTCTACGTCTCCGGAACAAACAACTGGCACTTTTGATTCATTGGCGACAATAATTTCTGGTAAACACGGCGTTACATTCATGTTCTTTACCCAATCTTTATTCGCAGTCATGTGTGCACTTGCACCGGAGTCCACGTACCATTCGTTCTTGTTAAACTTTCCATTTAGGAAAACAACATTAAATACACATTTATTTGCATTTCTTTGTAACAATGGGCATTGATTTCGATAATGTCCATCCTCTTTGCACTTGTAACATGTAACTGTTTTGTTGGTGTATTATCTGTTTTTTTGTTTGACGTTGACGGACCGCCGAATTTCTTTGGCTTTGTGCTAGCAGAGGAATATTTATTTCTGGCTGCGAATGCTGAGCCACTGCCTTCAATGTCACTGCTAATCTCCATGTCAAGTAATTTTGACTTTATGACATCTGCAGTTATCGAAATACCCGAATGTTCAATTGCCATTATCATTGGAGAGTAACGATCGGACAAACCTGCTAATAATAATGACCCTACCCATTCGTCTGTTATTGTAAAACCCGTGCCATTCAACCTTTGAGCCGTTTCGACCATTTGTGTGACATAAGTAGCCATCGAGTCACAATTTTCAAGTCTTATAGAAATCAAATGTCGAAGCAAGGTTATTTTTCTTGAGAACCCAGAGTCATCAAACATGTTTTTTAACTTACCTATTCCATAATTCTGCCGAGCTCTTGGTGTTCTTGATATGCACGTACAATGCTGGATCAATCGTTAATATTAACTTTGCCTTCGTTTTTGCGTCATCTATTGGCTTTACTTCCAAATCCGCCATTGGTTTGATGTACTTATCCATCCCTTCTAGCACCAACATGTTTTCCGCCGCAAAACACCACTCATCGTAATTCTCCCTGCCTTTTAACTTCGGCACACTAGCAATATAGTTCGCAGTCATGTTTCCGCGAAACAACGTACACAATTTATCTATTTTACTCACTAAAATAACTGATAAATCGAGTAAGGCCCATAACCTATTAAAACACGTCAACTGTTCGCAACAGACTAAAATTTATTCATAAAATAGTGTTTAACATATCATATTATAGATGGCGTTACAAGTCACTTTATCCTCATTTTGATACATATTTTAATAATAATGCTTGGGAAGATAAATGCGATGCCTTGGGCATCTTTTGTGATTTGTCCAAGGCATTCGATTGCGTTCTTCATGAAACGTTAATCAGGAAACTCCGTCACTACGGGATCCGAAACACCGCTCTGGATCTTCTTACTTCATACTTGAGTAAAAGGATTCAGAGCGTTGACGTTAATGGAGAAAGATCTCCCGGATCTATCTTAACAATGGGAGTTCCACAGGGCTCAATTCTTGGTCCTTTCTTGTTTCTTATTTATATTAATGACTTGCCTTACCTCATAAAGGATAATCATGATATAGTGTTGTTTGTGGATGATACTTCACTTTTGTTTAAACTTAAACGTCAGCAGCTGGTTACTGACGATGTAAATAACGCGGTCTCAAAAATAGTTCACTGGTTCAATGTTAATAATTTACTTCTTAATGAAAAGAAGACTAAATGTATTAAGTTTACGCTACCTCACGTTAGGCAGGTGAAAACGAATGTGTTGATAAAGGGCGAAGAATTGAAACTTGAAGACAGCACAGTATTCTTGGGCTTAACTTTGGATGCTAAGCTTCAGTGGGGCCCACATATTGATAAATTGTCAAAAAAGCTAAGCTCCGCAGCATACGCTGTTAGAAAAATTCGAAATTTAACTGATTTAGAGACAGCCCGTTTAATATACTTTAGTTATTTTCATAGTGTGATGTCGTACGGTATTCTTTTGTGGGGAAATGCCGCCGACATGCAGACTATATTTGTTTTGCAGAAAAGAGCTGTTAGATCAATTTATAAATTAAGTCCGAGACACTCTCTCAGAGAGAAATTTAACGAAATTAATGTAATGACTGTGCCTTCTCAGTATATTTATGAAAATCTTTTATATGCCCACAAAAACATAAAATTGTTTAAAAAATACAGTGATATCCATAATATAAATACTAGGAACAAACACAAATTTGTTGTACCTACAACAAGGCTCAAGAAAATAGGTGGCTCGTTCAGATGTCAATGTATACGTTTTTATAATAAACTTCCAAGCCATGTTCAAGATCTAAGCCTTAATAAATTCAAATCATTTATTAAACGTAAGTTGTGCCAGAAAGCTTTTTATACAGTCAAAGACTATATTGAGGACAAAAAGGCTTGGGACTGACCTGCTCCAATTTTTGCATACTGAGTGTGTTTTTTTTTTTTTTTTGTTTGGTACGTAACTTTTGTTTTATTTTATATACACTTTGAAATTTCATGATTTGACATGAATATTTACTTTGTATAATATTATTATTATTTTAATTTCGTGTGAGGACTTAGTGGGTATTATTTCTATATATTTTGTCTATCTCAGTTATTTCATATTTTTTTTATATCTGGCAGTTTGAGTACTTAAAGCGGCCTACCCAAATGTCCTTTCTTTGGTATTGTTCGTCGAATCGTTGAGCTCCTTACGTTTTGAGTTGAGCTGCACGATTCATGACAAATGCGTGCACTGACTGGACAGGCCCACCCAAATCTGTATGGTTCTTTCCTCAAAAGACCATTTCAGACACCTACCTACATGGTCCTCATATGATCTGTAAAATAAACAATGACATGAATACTTACCTAGGTATTATTTTATTGTTATTATTGTGAATGTTAAGACTATGTGGGTCATTTTATTTTTTACTTTTGTTTTATTTTTTTTATTTTATTATCTCAGTTAATTTTAATCGTAACTTGGTCTGGCGGTTTGAGTAATTATGCGGCCTATCCAATGTCCTTTCTTTGGTATTGTTCGTCGAATCGTTGAGCTCCTTATGTTTTGAGTTGAGCTGTACGATTACTGACAAATGCGTGCACTGACTGGACAGGTCCACTCAATCTGTGTGGTTCTTTCCTCAAAAGACCATTTCAGACATCAATCCACATGGTCTTAACATGATCTGACCAAGATTATGTCTGGACTTTAAAAGAGACTGTGACCTCTGAGTTTGTTTCGGCTTTTCTTCTCAGAGTAGTCAGATAGGAAACGCCGACCTCATCTAGTTAAAAAAAAAAAGTTTGACGTGTAAAAGTGTTTTTACAAACCCACTTACAGAAATAAAAATCATTTATCATTTATCATTTAACTGCCGGCGACCGTTCACGAACATGGCGCATGGATCAGCACCATTCAGCTCAACCATTTTGAAGTGAGCAAAATAATCCAACACACGCGCCGCCGTCAGCGAGACAGTTGAGTGAGTGAGCATGACATACTATCAGCCGCCAGGGCACATTCAAGTCAATATAAGACATTACCCGGTAAATGGTAGCTCCATAGTACATAGTACTCGCACCTGTGCTATGCATTTACATATTACAATTCCTGCAATAACACGTAAGTATGTGACATGCCTTATTTACTAACAAAAACAGCAAATTTGGTATGTACTACGAGATCCATCATTTTATTTTTATTTTTAATATGCCGTCCTATATGATAGTGATAATATTTGAAACCCTAATCCTACGCTCTGAGCATTCAATTGGGAGGAAGTGGCATAGCTGAATCCCCCAAAACAATCATTTAGATGGAAGCAATTGTCACAATAATAGATATAACGACGCCTCGCTGCGTGTGTTCCACTGTTCAATGAGTGATTCAATATAATGGTTGCGAATGTGTGTGGCCTCTACGTCACAGAGCAAAAGAACTTTCCCCTCTGTCAATCACACACAATACATGCGCACGACACTCATGCGCAATTATTGCCGATGTGACAGGGTGATGCGGAAAGACATTTGATCAATCTAGTCTGCTTCTTTTAGTCACATTATGACGAACCAGCTTCTACGAATTTTAATCACTATTATACGTAATATTACTAAACTTTGTCTTGTAAAGGCCAAGTTATACAAATTAGATAAGTAGGTACTTATAACAGATACAAACATGCAAACGTCTACTTAAATTGCTGATGAGGTAGTCAACAATGGACAATAATAGTCTGTGATGTACTACATTTTCTATACCTACCTACTAAGAAGATAATATAAGCAAATGGGCTCAGGTGACTGAATGTTGCTTGCCGACGCGACGCGTGAAGATGATTACATCTTGCGAAACAGAAAATCGGGGACTAACCTCAAAAGGCCTTACTATAATAAAATGTTGATTTTAAGACGGCAACTCTTTGTACGTATTCAGTTTCTATCTCTATGATAATAAAAATAAAAACCGACCAAGTGCGTGTACGACCACGCACAATGAAGGGTTCGTTGAAAACATGTGTCCAACTGCAAATGGAAGTTGGTCGACTATTACTCGTTAACTTATAAAGCCTACTTTACCTTCGTTACTTTAATTACAGCTATCAATTTTTTCACATATCCAAAAACAACAATTTAGCTGGCAGGTAGGGGGGACATCTGACTCTAAATAAAAATTAGCAATTTAAATCTTAATACTTCGCAAACGGATCCGTAAATCGAAAAATGGTTCTCACTCACCCGCAAATTTTTGAACGACCTTTCCAAAGACACCCCACACCATAGTGTAGACGAGAAAAACAATTAATCTCCAGGTTACGTGTAGTGGAGGTACTCTACAGTTTTTTTTTCTAATTTGTCGGCGTGACTATTATGTGAATCCATGCCAAATTACAGCTTTCTAGTACTAAGCGTCTCGGAACTAAGCTTCGGACAGACGGACGGACGGAAATGGCGAAACTATAAGGGTTCCTTGTTGAATATGGAACCCCAAAAATGAATAAATGTGAAAGTTGGATGTTTGGTACTCAATCACGCAAGAACGGCAAAACTTGGCACACAGATAGTTTGTGAGGGGCAATTGCGAAACACAGTAGCAATGGCTTTCATTTTGACAGTTCAACAACATTCATTGCGTTGTTTACGTTGCTGAGCAGACAAATATATCAAACATATGAAGCAATGAAAAGATTCAAAATGATTCAGATTGTGATTGTTAATATGGTGCTGGATTAACACATGGGATACTTTTAAGCCCGGTAGTTTGTTCCCGTAGGACATTGTCCGACATCCATCCGGGCGAAGCCGCGGTCAAAAGCAGGGTCACAAACAAGTTTCACAAATAATATTACATTTATTTACATTTCCAAATATTGCGAAAACTTGAGGTCAACATTCGTATGTTGTTATGTGAACAGTCGAGTCGTGAGAATGCCTGGTCGAGTGAAATTCTCCGTTGGACAAAAGTTCCACGACGTAATACAACCGTAATAGCTAACGATCCTACGTGTGTAATATTAAAAACACTTGTTTATGACACCGTACTTTGAACTCTGAATATGAATATCAATAACTATATAAACATGAATATTTTGTGCTTCAAACGGGATGAAGAGTTTTTGGAACGAGCTTGACGTTTACAGATAGGATTGGTCTACACTCCTCACTAGCTAAGACAGAGTGGTCTGGAAAGGAGAAAGGGAGACCTTGGCCCTGCAGTGCGACAAGATAAGATAAAAATAAATAATCAACTTTTCTAGTCGAGGGTCTACACGAACTTTTTTACACAAGGTTTGTTCGAAATGTTGTCAAGTTTATGGGATTGGCGCTTAGTATGAATCATTGAACGTTTCTCCGTCTCACTGTGTCAGTGATTTATACCCTCACCATTAGTGAATAAATACCAAAATTAGTGGCGGGGCATAAGTGAGAGACAGACGAGCCCCAACGTTGTGGTTGAGTCATACATCCCTCCCAGCCCACCGCGGTGCCCTAAAGTCAACGGGCCATTCGATGAGGCCCATGTCGCCCACTCCATATCAGCCTGATGTCTGGTAATAGACCCAAATAAATGAGGCAAGCTCCATCTTCTATAAAACCTACACATGTATTGCCCACCAGACCAGCGCCCTCATAGCGTAACAACCTATTAATCATAATCTGGATAATTTTTAAGCATATTGCCAATCCATTCCTATGTTTGAGCAATTTAATGTATGAACGTAAATGAAGCAGAAGGATATGTAAGGATCGTAGCAGGAGGCGTTCTGTAGTTTCTGCCTTCACTCATGGGAAGAAGGCGTGAGTTTATGTATGTACACTCGGTCACAAAAATAACGGGTCAGTCACAAAAGTCCGAATATCTCTCGAACTACGTATGTTATCATAATGAAACGAATACTGTTCGATTGGGCATTTCATGATACAAAAAATTAATAAATTGAAACTTATGTGTACCTTATTCTCAGAATAAAAAAAAAACTAAAGTAAGAATTTTTTTTCTGAAACTTAAACATTTTGTAAGTTTTTTTTTTCATTCCATGCAAAATTTTAATACTTCGTATTGCCTCCCCGAGCTCTTCCTACAGCTTCCAGGTGATTCGGCATGCTGAACACCAAAATTCCGAGCCGGTTCTGAGGAATGGCTTCCCATTCCTCCAACAGTGCTTGTCTGAGCTGGGGTAGCGTGATTGGTGGGGAGTTACGACGTTTTACGCAACGCTCAAGCTAGTCCCATGCATGCTCTATGGGGTTTAAATCAGGGCTTCGCGCTGGCCACTGCATCAGTTCGATACCGACCTCTCCAAGGTACAGTCCCGGCGGTATGGGGACGCGCATTATCATGCATTAATATGCCATCCCGGTCCATCCTCGCCATGAAAGGTCCCACATCCCTCATTCAGGATCTCCTCCACGTACAGCTCTGCATTCAGAGTGCCATATTGAATTAGCACCAGCTCGGTGCGGGCATTGGCAGAAATTCCAGCCCAAACAAGTACTGAGCCTCCGCCGTGTGCCACTTTTTCCTCCACACAGTCTTGATGGAAGCATTTCCCTGCTCTTCTGTACACCAACTGCCAACCATCATGCTTGTAAAGCATGAATTTCGATTCGTCCGTGAACATTAACCTAGACCAATAGTCCAGTATCCAGTGTTGGTGCTCGCGACGTATCTCTCGTCATGCGATTCGATGTTGTCGTTCCAGTTTGGGGCCATTTGCGGGCCTTAATGGTTTCAAGTTTGCCTCAGCAAGAGGTCTCCTCACTGTTTGTGCGCAATTGCTACCACCAAAGCGAATAAAGTGGTTTTTTAGACCAACTGCAGTTTGGAAACGATTTCGGAGCGTTGTAGCCACCAGGTATCATGTTCCAAGAAAGTCAGGATTCTAATACATTCATCTAACGTGACTGCCATGCTCCACCTCACAGAATACTGGTTATGCACGTGGAAGTCGTTCACAATGGGGAAGGTCGGGCAAAGCTAATTGTAGATGGCGTGACCATAGCTAGGTCCCAATGGCCTACAAAAAATTTGACATTTCGTTCATTCATTTAATTTCATGTTCATTCATGTGTTTGATTTTTTTTCACTATTTCGTTATTTTCGGTGATTTCAGTACTTTAAATCAAGTACTTAACATGGAAAGTGTCAGAATTTTTATCCTTAATAATTCCTCCTAATCATTTTCTTCAAAATGTTTTCGACATAAACTCGAACTCAAAAAAATCTCTACGAATAGCTGTAAACCACAATTTTCTAATTTTAGGGGCTTTCGGGAAATTGTAAACTCCAATTTCGGAGTATCTAGGAACACAACAACGCGTCAATTTTCGCTCAAATAAAAGAAAACCACATCACGTCTTGTAGTATTAGCTTGTGTTGGGAACTAGCTATGACAGCGCCATTTTGACAGTTGCCTTCCCCATTATTTTTTGTGACAGAATAGAAATAGAAAGAAACCATAATGACATAAAGCAAAAATTTTGCTTTCTAAATTATCCATTTTTCAAATTTTGTTTTTTTGTAAATAAGTTTCATTCATTAGCCAGTATAAAAAGTATTTAATAAGAAGCGCAACTAAATAGTCTTTATTCTGTTTTTTATTTCAATGATCTAACTCTTACAGTTTTGTAGATAATTGAAATTATGTGACTGACCCGTTATTTTTGGAACCGAGTGTATGTGCATGTATTGCATGTAGCAATACCTAGCATAATCACAAATCAATGGTGATTTTGGTAAAGTGTTATCTGATAGCCGCTTATCATATTGGTCCTCTAATTGGAGGTCGATGATCGATGCTACCGCCATTGATTTTTTTTATATTCTGGTTCTCATTGGTATCAAATCATCATAATTCTGAAAAATTATTGAAATCTTTTGAAGTCTTCGCATTCTGATTTCCGACAGAACAATGGTGGTTTACCTATATGAAACCAGAGCTATAAGGTACTGGTTTAAACGGGTAATCAATTCTCAGTCAATCAGAAACGCTTTGCTACAACATTTTTTTCCCAATGTATATTGAAAATTAACGTCTTCCTTTTTAGCAGCCATAGCTGTTTACACATTTATTTAAATGACACGATATAGTCATAAACGGACTAGGTATAGGTATGATAAACAGTGGGGTAATTTGCGAAACACTATCAGTAGTAATCGAAAAACAATCGCAGCGGTAAAAAGATGCCCGTCTACTTGGCATATCATTTGACGAGTGAGTGACTCAATACAGATGAAGGTATTTTCCTAAGTTGATTCACACAAAGTGGTTGGTAATTCCACTTCTAGAAATAACAAGTTTCATGATGTGTTTACGTGGCTCCGCGTGTAAATACCTATATTAAAGTAGATAGATAGTCAAAGTTCTAAGAATAAATATATAAAAAATATTTTTTAATTTTTATTTAAAACATAAATATCACAATAAATGTTTCTTACAGGAATCACCTTTAAATTATGGACAAGTTTGTATTAATTTTGGCATTAATGGACGGAGATAAGATATCTCCCTAACGAAAAGAATTGAATAGACTTATTTAAAATGAACTAAAAATATACAAAAGTTTAATTATGTAAAATGGAAAGTTCCTAGCAAGTTCAACATTAAGTCAACAACAGAAAATAATTGCAAAAAGTTACACCATAAATGAAAAGTCTCTTATCTCCAAGAGTACACTCAAATATTTCAACATGACATTCACAACACTTCTCATTTTTAGACTTTCGTAATTTCTAGTCGACATAGTTAATTTCTTCATATGATTATCCTTATTAAATTTTAAACGAAACAGCCGTGAAAATTTATTGATTCAAATGAAATATATTTTTGAGAGCACCTATACTAGAACTAAATAAGTTTCCAAGAGTTACGCTGATCAATAAGTACCTCCCAAATTGAGCAATTTCTGGTATAAATGTTCAGCAAACCAACTACACAATACTACACAATAAATAAGGTACCGGTGCACAAAGTTTCATAATCATAAAAAAAAACAATTTGCCATCGAGGTCTCGAATGGCCATAGCACACCTCTATGGATAAGTATCTTTGCAAATTACCTTATCAGAAGAAACTGAATGATGTTTTATTTAAAATCTCTTTGACAGAGGCTTATTACATTCATACTGTCATTAAAATTCCTTTTGAAAAGACCAGAAAATGCAAACAGGTAGATAAAGCTACATACAAGTCAGACACAACTAGGCTGCTTATAGTTCAACCAATCATAACATTGTGGTGTTTTAGCCACCACGAAATTATCTTAATATGCTACACAAAAAGCTAAAATAGCAGCTACTATTGTAAACATAGGTCCATTGCGAGCTGCCGAATTTTTGCGTTGTATCGACTTATCCGCGTACGTCTGTAATAGACCACATGGGACACTCTTTCTCATGTTGTGTGTTGAACTGTTACGAATTAGGAAGCACTGCATCCCTGGTGTCACTTCTACGGCCTTTCCTTTCACATCCAAAGCATTCACGAGTGTCGTATTTGTCGTAGTGGTCGTCACTACTGAAGAAGTCACAACGCCGTTTTGCGCCAGCGCACCCGTTACATTTTGCGTCACATTTAGAGGACTTCCAGGTACCATGGGAACACTAGGTACTGTACCTGTTGCATTCACGGGGACTAACGTTCCGTTAGGGAGCATTGCGTACAGAACGTTACCTATCGCCGGCGTCACGGGTCCTGGCGTCGACGGGTGTTCCGCCATCATGTTAGTCGTATTCATAACAGTCGTATTTGTCACTGTGACCACTGATGTTGTCGTATTGGTGCCTGAAGCGTGTGTTTGCGCTTGATCTTGTAAAATGAAGCTACTTATAATCTGGCAATCTATTTTCGTCTCCTCGTAGTCACCGTTATCTTTTTTCACTGCAAATTTGCACACTTCGCCCGGTTGTGGTGTGTATTGCGTTCTGCCTGATGAATGCCCGCTGGCTGCATAAGCGGCGACGCCGAGAGTTCCAAGGTTGAGGAGCGCAAGACCGGCTAGCAAAGTACCGTATTTACTGCCCGAGTTTTGGTATTGGTAAACGTAAGTCGGGGGAGTGCCATGATACACCGGGTAGTGCTGAGGCGGTCCACCGCGGACAGGACTGTAGGAGATCTGCTGCGGCGGGTTGTAGTGATAGTTGTGAATATTCGTTGTATGGTGCACAGCAGGTTTGTTTTGTCCGTGACCGCTACCAGAAAGACCGCCGCCAGAAGATGGATAACCATGACTGCCACCAGATAAACCGCCGCCAGAAGATGGATAGCCAGGTTTAGCTCCAGATGATGGATATGAAGACCCACCTCCAGACAAGCCGCCACTTGGCGGATATCCATGAGTGCCGCCGGGTCGTACACCACCTGACGAGGGATACCCATGTCCCCCGCCAGACAGGCCTCCTGAGCGGTGACCGCCGCCGGATAAGCCGCCCGATTTAGGATAACTGTGCCCACCACTAAAACCTCTCCGCCCCGATATTGGTTCTAATAGCACAGCTAGTAGAAAAACGTACCACAACGCACGCTTGGGGTTAAACATTTTGAAAGTCACAATAACTACACAACACGTCCACCATCAACACTCGTGCGCACTGAACTGAAGTGAGCCGCGGCCTGCGGGCGGGCGCGTCTTGTTGCGCTTCGACAACACGAGCGAGACACGAATACTAACTTGTTTTATTTGTAAAAATGTTACCACACTCTAGACATAATGCTCCTTTAAAACAAATTCTATTTTATTTTTGCTCTATGGTGAATTGGCGATAAGGAAACATATTGAATTAAAAATATTTTGAATTTTTGTTTCGGTTTTACGGTTTTACATTACCCATAGATTATGTCAACGCCCATAGGTTACCGATGACAGTTGGGTGACATTACGTAAGTCAAAACGAAAAGTTTGTGCTCAAAACCATTTTTCCAGTTTATACAAAAGAGGTTAATTCTGTTATACATAGCTTAGAATAAAAAAAGTATGAATAATGTATCATCCCTCCAAATGGTAAAATACGTAAAAGGTAAAATGTGCCTTCTAGTCAACGCATGGACGTTAACGTGAAATTAAACCAAAATGACTGAAAATGAATAATAATAAAAGCCCTTTAATTAGACAATTTAAAGCTTATCCTACAACAATACAATTATAAGTAAATTGGAACTAGAGCAGAAAAATAAAAATAAAATCTATTATTGACACCGGTTGTCTTGGTCTTTTGCCCGTTGGCAAAGGCTTCCTCCATTTCCTTCCACTTTTTAATATCGACTGCTATTCGAATACATTGTTCTATCTGACTTCCTCTATGTCATTTACCATTTCTCGGGTACCAGACTTGCTGCATTTGTCTGTACCACTGAGGGTGAGACCACTTCCAATTGAGTTTTCTGGCTTTCCGTGTGGCATCAGCCACCGTCGTTATCCGTCTAATTTCTTCGTTTTTAATCCGGTCTTTTCTTTTTATTCGCATCATACTTCTTTTCATGGCACGTTGACATACAGCTAATTTGTCCAGTCTGGCATCCACATGTTTGGACCGGCAGCACGCATGAATGAAATAGTTTTTCTTTTCATTTTAAACTTAAAGCCATGCTCCACTTAAATCCCTATTATTATTTAAATTTTTAAACCGAATAATATCATAACATCCTCAAAGAAAACATTTATTTTCTACGACCCACACATTTGAGTTTACCCAAAACAAAGGGAGAAATAAAAAAATTGCACGTTTCAACATTTTTAAGTGTCGCTATAGCGGCCGGGACAGGTAAACAGATGCAGGTGGCCAACGTGACAACATCTCGGAAGGGAAACACCAAGGTACAGTGACGTAGTACTTTCCTACCCAATCGGTATTCGTCATTTTGTAAATCCATTGTCGTGTCGTCATTGGCAGTTACCGTGGGACGTATTTAGAACAGTGCGTAGATATTGCTGTCCCGCTTCTTTCCTCTCCCCTTTTTATGACGTGAAGATGATTGCAGTGACTGTTTCTGTTTAAAATGTATTTCCATCTGGCTGTTTACTAACAATAGGTTTTAATATTGATAGTAGGTCATAGGTTCGTAGTGACATCTAGCGGCTTCGGCGCGAAACTGTGATGTAACTACCACGTCTACAACACCAACAGAATAGTGTATGATAGTTAGCTTGGTAACCTTAACCTTTCGCAGCATTAATTGCAGGAGTGTTCGTCTACTGTAAGGCAGAGGCCTCTTTCTATAATTTCCAATATTTATAAAGTACCGATGATTTTTAGAATTCTTTACGCTCTTGTTTATTTCAAATAATATTTAAGTATTTTAATGTTACGAGTCCCTTAATTGTAATTATCTTTTATGTAGGTTCCTCATTATTATCCGTTAAAGTGATTATCTAGTTACTTTACTAATTTAGTTATAATGTAAACGAGTCATGTCGTTAGCTGATACAGTTACACAGCTGTGTATGTAGGTACATTTGGCATAAACCCTACATTTTAATAAAATTCTAGCTATTTACTCCTATGTTTACCCATTACCAAAACCTCATATTTTCGCAGAAATAGGGTTAGAGTGAGGTAATTAGGTACGCTCGATGAAAATAAACGGATACACATAAATAAGATTTAATTTTATATTTCCATAGATGCAACAACTTATAACAATCATACAAGCAACAAATAGTTTAAACATTCAGCAAATTTACTCAAGTATTTTTAGCTTTAACATGAAAATTCCATTCAACATCATCTATAAATACGATAAATCTTAACACTTATAAAATTATCTATTTCGAGAGACCGTGAATCTAATGCTTGGCAAAAATTACTACAAGCGACTTTAAATATTTACATTCTTCTTTCTCCTAATCATAGGAATGTTTGTTTCTTGTGACGTCTCCACAAGTGACACTATACGCCGGGAAGCTCCGGCAAGGCTCCTGTCAGCTGTGATCCGCACTGACGCTTCGCACGCGCCGAATCAATTCCTCAACCCTTCTGTACGGACTTTGGCACCTCTCCTCGTTGGTTTTTATAAGGTACGGCCCAGCCTCGCTATCTCTGCCCTCAGGAGTGTGACAGCCACTGGAACCGTCAGCTACTCTGTTGATAAATGGTTCCACGTCTGGGACTACCGGGGTTGCTACTGCCACAGCTCTATTCTCCTCTGCTGTGCTCACCTCTGCTTCCTTCTGCCGCAGCCACACCGGGGAGTTTACGTAAACTTTTGGTCTCTCTCTCAGAGCGTTGCATCTCTCTAAAGCTTGTCTCCTGACAGGTATCGGTGGTCTGTACGGTGCTTGTATGGTTACCCCTCTGCCTGCAATAGAGCAGAGGAGACCTTTCAACGCCGCTCTAAAATCTTTCAAGTGATATGCGTACAAGAAGGGATTGATGGCAGAGTTTAAGTGGGAGACTATGATGCAGATATATGTGAGAGGGTTTGGAATGTCCAGGTCAGGCATGAAGGCTTTGATCGCATTGACAGTGTAAAGTGGGATCCAGCAAATGATGAAGAAGAATACTATGATGGCGAGATTCTGTGTGGCTTTGACTTCTCGCTTCTGGGCGGCTCCTAGCACCCTTAGCATGGTGCCACCGCCGGGGATACGCCCCCGGCAGCCATCTACCGTCATCACCTCACTTAGCTGGAAAAATAAAAAGAGATATATTTGCTTTTAATGCTAAGAATAAGTACCAATATCGTTTCAAGTAGGCAAAATGCCAATACGTTCTGAGGCGAAGGTCATCTAATAATTCAAAAGACTTTAAGAAAACATTTACGGAGTTCAAATGTAAGTCAACTATTTGGTTGGAAGTCTGTCTCATTTTACCAGCACAAAATAAAGAGTTATTACATTTTTTATAACTTATTTGACGTTCTATTAGTATTCATGTTTCTATGCTTTTTCTTTAACTTTCTTTGTTACCGCAAAACCTTGTTTTTCTGCCGTTTAGGCCAAACAACTGTTCAACAGGAGATTAATGTATGGAATTTGACGTTAGACTGACAGTAGACACGCGTTGAACAAGTTGTTATGGTAAGACCTTCCTAATTTAGAAACCTTCGCCATGGCCGCCATCCCTAATGACAACCGGAAGAAACTTTCTCCTCTCCTTTGAATTTAGAACAACCCCTCGTGGTTCAATATTCATGTGGGTCGAGTAGTTTTGTATGGTATACGTACAGCAGATAATTTTTTCGTGATCACGATGTTGGTTCTATGGAGAAAGTTGTTCAGTTTGATAGTTTGTAACATTATTTATGATCAATTTTTGTTTTTAATTGCATAACCATCCTATAAGGCCCAGCCTTGGCCCAGGCTGGGACACAGACCTCTCTCAGTGAGAGGGAACGGATTATAATCCACCACGCGGGCGCAGTGCTGAGTGGTAGATGTCACATGTCTTCGAATTATTGATTCTAGGACATGTCGGTTTCCTCACGATGTTTTCCTTCGTTTATACTTAAATTACCTGTTTAACAACAACGCGGTAGATATGAGCATAGAAGGCAGCGAGCAGTACGCTGGGCGTCACAATGGTGGCGAAGTAGAGGAACAGCAGGTAGTTGTAGTCCATGACTTCGACGAAGTAACAGCCGGGCATGTTATTGCCGGCATGCCAACCGAAGAGTGGTAGGAGGCCCACACCGGCGCCCGACACCCAGCACACTGAGATTATACCTGGAATAGTAAAGAACATATTGAAGGAAAAGTTTAAATAATTTAGCGGGTTCACGCTGACAGGCGCAATCACAGATTTTAGCTGATCATAACATCCAAAAGTACAATTTCTAACATTCTCAAACCAACGGTTTTAAGGTATGCGGGAAGTGGAAGAAAACTGACTGTTGTAGCGCAACTTACGAAAGGTAAACTTATACGTGTGGGCTTCAATAGCCTGAGTTTTCCGAAATGCCTTTGGATATTAAGGATAAGGTTGGGAGGAGGACATTCAGAGCCCTCATACAGACAGACATACACAGATGTTTATACTGGTTGAATGCTAATTTTGTGAATTTGCCAGATCCGCTGAAATTATTTATACCCAATACCAGCTGCAAAGCCTCAGTAGATCTACGACGTATTTCAAGCTTTTAACCGACTTCCAAAACGAGGAGGTTCTCATTTCATCTGTATGTTTGTAACGCAAGTTCTCCGGCAATTGTGGATCGATTTCGAAAATTCTTCTCTAATGGATATGGTAATATGCTTCAGGCTGGTCTGGCCATATAAATTTAATAACTTTGCTAATAATACGTATTTTTCCACTTAGTGTTTTGTATATTGATGATGTTACAATAAATTCCTGCCACTGTTATTTAAATAGCAAGTAGTTGTACATACGAATTTGTGTGAAACAAAAAAACAAGCAACTTCCAAAAAAAAATATTACAAAGTACTTACAAAATGAATTTAATTTCAGAAGTCGGTGGCAAAAACGAAACTACTAAACCAAAAACACCGGATTCCGAAATTTTAGTTATTTTGTACTTTAAGGTTTTTTTTTTTTTGGAAGTCAGACCAATAATTATTTCTGCAATATTTATTTTATTTATTTATTTTCTTTTTGTCGGTTTGTGTACATGAACCCTGTCAGCGAACTTGCAAAACATAAATATAAGTAACCAACATTTATGATAAGCCTACCTACATAACTGCCTTGTGTGATGGAGTGGAGGTAATAACAACTAGGTATTGCCAACCTACGATCGCGATAAATTCCAGCACTATATTCATAATCACTTACCTACCAAGATTAAATCTAGTTTGTGTACGTTTTAAATAAGTTTTTCCTCGTTATACTAAGAACATAGATTTTATTTCTGGAAATAGTAATTGGACTGCTTATAACTAAATAAAAAAACCTTGCCTTTATTATTGTATCTTTGTATGCATAATCGTCTGATAACATCATCATCATTTCAGCTGAAAGACGTCCACTGCTGGACATAGGCCTCCCCCAAGTATCATCACTTTGACCGGCTCTGTGCTTTTCGCATCCAGCAGATTCCCGCGGCTTTCACCAGGTCATCGGTTAACGTTGCGGGAGGCCGTCGAACGCTACGTCTTCCGGTACTCGATCACCAATCCAGAACCTTTCGGCCCTATCGGCCATCCGATTTGATGTGCCCTGCCCACTGCCGCCTAAGTTTGGCAATTCTTCGGGCTATGTCGATGACACCAATGTTCTGCTGCGGATCTCCTTATTTCTGATTCGATCACGTAGAGAAACTCCAAGCATAGCCGTCTTCATTGCCCTTTTGGTGACTTTCAGCCTTCTAATGGGGCTACCTGATAACAGTAGGTTATAGATTTGAACTATAGCGTAGGTTCGCAGACACTGCAGTGTAAGTAAATCCGCTAAGTTAACTACATTACATGTTTTTTTTAAACAAGTCTAGGTGTAAGCTCACGTAAGGGTGGCATGTCCTAAAACTGACCGAAAACTGCCACGTTCAGGTTTCATCGATAAGCTGCGAATAAAGCTCATTTTCTTGAGTCAGCACGTTCAAAAGAAATTGATAAATTAACAGCCCGAGGTAATGGAGCGAAAGGGATTCTTAAGATAGGAGCAAATCTTCTCGATAGATCGAAATAGTCCATTTCAGAAGCATTTTGGTCGAATCATCGAAGAAGAAAAAGTTTCAAGGAAGGCGCCCGTCGGATTATTGTGAGTGATCGTTTGTTAATAATTCGGTTGCTAGTCTTTATTGCTAGGTAAGGTTATTTTTATGATACTATAAATCTCCAAGTACTTGATAGATTTTAGCAACAATTTAATCTGATACGCCAGTCTTAACATGCATAGATACTTTGCGGAGATAATATGATACACTCATAACACGTTCCACTTTTGCCTCGCAGCTTTTAAGTTAGTACAAAGATTTCTGAGTAGCTTTGAAAGCTTGGTATCTTGATTGCTAATACTCGTATCAAGCATTTTATATCAAACCTAACCTTACCTATATTATAGGTACAAAATCGCTTTTCGTGTCTGTCTGTGTGGCTGCTTAGGACTTCTAATACGCAATGGATTTGGATGCCTTTATCGCTATCATTTAGAGACTTTATTTAGATATAGCACAGAAATCTAGATGGTTCGATATGTCGCCACATTAGTGAATTGCACCCGAACGTAGCTTGGGTGGGTCGGTACTACCAAATAAATAAAGAAAAGCAGACAATTGACTGTATGTGTATATTAATTGAAAAAACTTAGCTATTAGTACCACGTAAGCAGAACTATAGCAAAACAGAACAGCTAGGCGCACTAATCACCAGCCATGTTTTCATTATAACATCATGTATAAATAATACGTTAAAAATGTCAGCTGAAACTTGTATGCAGTTTACACCTACATATTTAATTACAGTGTAAACTTACCGAGCCACTAAATATATAGCTGATAATCCATTACAACTTAATCTAGCAGGACATTTCGCAGTACAGGTGATATTTAATGACAAGATTTTTCTGATTTCAATAGGAGTAAAAGTCGACTGTAATAATAAACAATTCACATGAAATTATTAATATCGGCCGATTGATGATAACTCGACAACATAATACCCAGGACCACTGGTTTTTCAGCACTTAGTCTTCATTCCACGGCAGAGAGCATGCTATTGAAACGCAGACGCTGTACACGTGACCACAGAATTAAATAAACAATCATCTGTTCAAGGACAACGCGCACATCGGGCCTTAACATCCAATTAAACTCCGTTGAAAACTAGATATTTGCTCCAAGGTGACCACAAAACGATTTTCATGATATAGTGTTGTTTGCGGATAAATCACACGATCTCATAAATAAAAATTATAATTTACTTTTGAATAAAAAAAGACCAAATGCATTAATTTTACGCTATCTCACGTAAGGAAGGTGAAAATGAATGTGTTGAAGTGATAAAGGGCAAAGAATTGAAACCTGAAGACAGCACAGTATTCTTGGGCTTAACTTTGGATGGTAAGCCCACCGGGCCCACATTTTGATAAATGGTCCAAAAATCTAAGCTTCGCAGCATACGCTGTTAGAAAAATTCGTAATTTTACTGACATAGACACAGCCCGTTTAGTGTTATTTCGCTATTTTCATAGTGTAATGTTGTACGGTATTCTGTTGTGGGAAAATGCAGCTGACGTTCAGACTGTCTTTGTTTTGCAGAAAAAAACTGTTAGATCAATTTAATAAATTAAGTCCCTGACACTCCCTCAGAGACAAATTCTAAATACATTAGGTAATATAATGACTGTGCCTTCTCAGTATATTTATGAACATATTTTGTAAAAAAAATACAGTAAAAAAATACAGTGATGTCCATAATATAAACACTGGGAAGTAGGTACCTACAACAGGGCTCAAGAAAAAAGGGCTCGTTCAGATGTCAATTTATACGCTATTATGATAACTTCCAAGCCATGTTCAAGATCTAAGCCGAAGTAAATTCAAATCATTCATAAATCGTAAGTTGTTCCAGAAAGCCTTGTATACCGTTAAAGATATTCTATATATTTATTATAGTTTTTTTTTTTTGAACTGGACAGGACCACTCAATCTGTGTGGTTCTTTCCTCAAAAGACCATTTCAGACATCAACCCACATGGTCTTCACATGATCTAACCAAGATTAAAACTAAGAGGTCACAGTTTACGACACAGTCCCTGTGTTGTTCGATTCAAAAACGGGTGAAAAGGGCGCGGGAGAGCGTATCGATACCCGGCTGCGGGTCGCGGTGTGCCAGTGCCACAACTACACCGCGTCTTATAAGATCTAAGTGAGTATTACTGCTATGTTTTTGTGTTTGTGTTTAAAGTAATTTTTATTGTACATAATGATCCATAGATATTTGAAAGTTGTTAAAGTTTTTGTCTATTTCCAAAGAATTTTTGTCATCAAACACGTCATTTTGGGGGATTCCCTGTTCCTTGGACACAAAATTGTCCCTAAGCGCCGGACAAAAAATAGGTGTTCTTTATTAGTTAGTACTTATAATTTTATGATAGACTTTGTACTTTGTTTTAGAGAATAAAAGAAAAGAGAGAAATCGGAATGTAAGAAAAGAAAAAGAAAGGAAACAGGGAACAAATAGGTACTCAAACATGTAACATAAGAACTACTTGCGTATTGTGTGTAGAGGGCCATGACGAAGACTGGAAACAATGATCCAGCTGCCGTGGTTGGGATCATGAAGCCTGTTCAGATAACCCTGAATAGTCAGAAAAATAGATTTACGATCGAAGTACGATTTTTTGAAGATTTCCGGCGTTGGGGGATCAAAGGAGAATGCCCAAAAGCAGGTCCCATGTGAAGGTATCTAGTGTCTCAAGTATGTATAAATTATATTTAGTTTTTATATGTTTATGTATTAAATAACGCAATTTATATAAGCCTGGAATTAAAATTACTTTTTAAATAACTAAATGACTGAATATTTAACATCCGATCACAAAATTGATACCGTAAATGTTGCCAGGTATCTAAGATTTTCTAAGTTATTTATTATTTAATTCACATAATTATTAATGGATTTCATGATGGTACGAATATTACGAGTACAACTAGAGAATTACAGAATTGTGTTGTATTGTATTAGAGAATAAAATGGTAAACAATTTTATTTTCTCAATTAAAATACATCGAAATAGATTAAGTTGCCATTATTTAAAATATTAAACGTTAAATTACTGAATACTCAATACTTTGTTTATAGAATACAATTGGTAAGAATCCAAAAAGTACTCAGTGTACTATGTGATACTTTTTTTATTTTTATTTATTAGTTTAGTAACAACTAGAACAGAACTCCAAAGTCCTAAACTGTAATGAACATTAACGCGTTTAACCTCATTAACCGTCATGCCCCAGCACTGGGATTTCACTTTATGGCTTGACGTTCTTAGGTGTCCGTCATTAGGGGACTAATTTTGAGTATGAAAAATATCCTACAGGGTTCCCCCTCTAAGATACTTTTCATTATGGAAGTTTGTATAAAAAAACAATAAATGCAAAAAACTCGCTTAAGAAGTCACGGGCAAGAGCTAGTGTAATAGAATCTTAATTAAAAGAGCTATCTCTTGTTTACACTCTTGGAAATATTAAAAAAAACGAGCATGGCCGATATCAATGTGCATGTTTATAACATTTTATCAGTATGAAAACGTTACTCGTTAATTATCTTAATGCGTAGTACCTCGTAGACCACATAAATTAACGCAATTCAATTAATAACTAAGTTGATAATAACCGTATGTAACACGTGATCTACGTTTCGTCTGTACATTCATTAATGCACACGTGATTTCTCCTTGTATGAGTGTACTTATAATAGGAAATTATTCTTGTAAACTAACGAAATAATAGAACTGTAGCCCATACGCATTAATAGGTAATTTTGGCATGTAATGATTTGTTTGAGAAAACATTCGTAATAAAGAGATTGAAGTGAAAGGCAAACGCTATTTTATGAACATCTTTATTTACATAAAGAAAGTTTCCTTACAAAATATTATGATACATAAATGCAGCAAATGGCACATCATGGAGAACTTATCTAATAAAATTATTCATTATTCATTTTTCACAACACAAAATACAAAAATATTAAATTACAATATAAAAGTTAAAAGTTTGCATACACAAATATGTTTTAATGTGTAGTGCGCTGAGTTTAATAACAACATTATCGACACAGTAACACCAAAACCAAGTACAAATGTAGTTTATTGTGTAACACATACCTAATAAACTAAGATATAATTATACAATAACAACATACCTTTTGTACTTAAATTACACAGCTATAAATAAGGACATCCACCAAGGTGGATTAGCCAACCATGACTTCAGTTTAGCTCTTTCTGGTAGTATTCCGGTGTCTTTCTTTGGTTCAGGCATTTTCGCATACGCTATTAGAGTGCTACAATCAATAACATTACTCAAGAAACCATCTCTTGTTTGGATCTCTACGACACATTCCATGTCTTTAGAATTGACTGGAGGCCCTTGCACGGTCAAAGGATCGACTAGTGTGGAGTTTGTAGTACATATCGTGACGTTTACCGTAGTTGCGTTAACTGTTGTCACAGTCTTCGTAATGTTGGCTGATGAACCATTGACTGGTAACGTCGTAGTAGTCACAGTACCGTTAGCAATCGAGACATTAGCAGTTGGCACCGTCAGGTTCATACCTGTCACAGAGGCACCATTTACTGGAAATGCACTGTCCATAAAGGCCTTCACATCTTTATCAGAGGAGACATTGCCCAATTGTGCCAACAATATGTCAGGGTCTAATCCGTTTATTAGCCCAGTTTTGTTAGACATTGCTGTCACCGTAGAGTTAATTGAAGAACCATTAACTGCCACGGCTGGTAACACTGATAGCACTGGCACCACAGGCGCTGCTGGCGCCGATGACACTGTATTGTTAATCGTTGTAGTGGTTGTCGTACACACTGTTTTGTTCACTTGAGTTTCTTGTGACGGAGCCACCTTTTTACTTCCTTGGGTGAAAGTCGAAACGATTTCACATGGAATTTTTAACACTTCAACTCGTCCGTTTTCTTTTACTTTCAGAATGCAGTTAGCTTGGTCTTGAGGTTTGTTTTCTTGCCTGTATGAAGAAGAGCTCGGGTTGTCGTACCTGCGCCTGTAGTAGTCATCATAGTAGTAATGGTCGTGATAGTGACTATGTGATCGACCAAGATTGTACAAAGACAAGCCTGTCAGTAAGTCTCCATAGCGACTGTTGGAGTTCCTGTACTCATGGATGTAAACGTATTGTGGTGCGGTGTAGTACGTTGGCACAGCGTAAGGTACCGTGTTATGGTAATAATGTGTCGTATGATGAACTGAAGTTCCACTGTTCGTATTGTACGGTTTATAATTGTTATTGTTGTTTGAGTGAGTTCCCGACAATCCGTTTCCAAATGGATAAGTATGAGTCCCTGAGCCAGATGATGGTTTGTAGCTAGATCCAGAGCCAGACATTCCTGAAGAACTTGACGGGTAACTATGAGATCCCCATGATCCAGACGATGATGACGGGTATTTACTTCCTGATCCTGAAAGCCCCGAGGAAGATGAGGGATAGCTGTGTGATGAACTTGATCCAGAACCAGACAGTCCTGATGAGGATGAAGGGTAACTAGACGAACCAAAATTCCACGACGATCCTGAAGATGACGATGGTTTATTGTAAGAGCTAGATCCTGAGCCGGACAGCCCTGATGATGATGAAGGGTAACTTGAGGAACCATGATTCCATCCCGATGATCCTGATCCAGATAATCCTGATGATGATGAAGGATAGCTGTGAGATCCTGATGATCCCGAGAGACCCGATGACGACCAGGGGTAGCTGTGACTCGATGACGATGAACTTGGTTTACTCCAGCTTGAAGATGACGAACTTGGTTTACTCCAGCTCGAGCTGGACGAGCTCGAACCCCAGCTGGGTTTAGCGCTGTGACTCGATGACCCCCAGCTTTTGCCAAAGGAAGAGGAGCTGCTTCCCCAGCTCCTGCCTCCACTGCTGCTGCTCCTACCGCTGCTGCCCCTGCTGCTGCCTCTTGAACCGCCTCTTCCTTCTATATAACTCACAGTTAGTACCGAAACTAACAGGCACAACAAAAATATTCTGTTGGCCATTTTGCATGACGTAAACATGCGAGAGCTCAAACGCGTTTGATGCCATGCCCGTTGATTGGTTTTATTTAAACAAGTTCACGGATCAGTGTGTGCGTGCGTGTATGACGTAATCGACTATTCAGCGGGAACCTCAATTACCATCTCTTTCACTCACGCAGACAACAGATAAGTGGAGGCTAGAGGTGAAGTAAACATCAAACTAATTCATACATTTGGCCAGATAAGTGTAGCACAACAGGCAATTAAGCAGAATTTAGTTTGATATTGGACCGGTTTAATATTTATTTTTATACGCAATGGGAAGTCCATGTTATGTATGTATTGTTGTCAAAAGTGCCTAACTAGTGTGATATATTTAGGTGCTGCTCATGAGAATGGCTAAATTAATGTTCAATATGTCCAAAATACGTTAGGTTTTACCACACACCCATTTTTTAGATCAACCAACGGTTCGTGATAAACTTACCTGCTACCAAGAAACAGGTTCGTCTCAGACGTCAATGTGACTCATGCGCAGGCACAGTGACGTAGGCTATTAAAAGTGAGCCAAGTAATTCGGTATGTAATTAGAGTCTTCCTAATAGATTCCATAATTAATACAAGCTGTTAATAAAAACTGAGATCTGTACTCATACGGAATGGGTAAATATTGTGTTTTATGAATTTGGTAAGTGCATGTATGAGTAAACATTATTTCCATTACGAACAAAATTAAACATTTTTATTATTAGTTACAGAGATGCTTTAAAAAAGGTCCTACTGAAAACTGTAGGTACCTAGTTTTACGTTAAGTTGTATTCAAAATAACGTATTCAAACAATACCACACAGTAACAAATAGAAACTATGTAATTTGATGATGTCTAAATGCCGAAGCAAGGAATAAGAAACATTATTGGTTCGGAAATGATAGTAAACGTGTGAGAAAATCATCACATATGTACCTATATTTACAAGGTGTAATCGATATAACTGAAAATCCGAAAAGGGATCATATTACGCATCATTATGATAAACGATTTTACAGAAATAAAATCATGTATTATTTATTAACAACTTTTACAGCCCAATTCAAACTTTATGAGGCGGCTCTGAAGTGCACTACGGCGCGGTGAGGTACTGCGCTGCCCTCACCCCCGCTGACAGGTGAATTTGTTGACAGCTACTCGCCTCATGTTCCGAACTGCCATAAAATTTTAAAATGGGATCAAAACTTATACCGCGAAAATGTAGGAAACAGCTGATATTTTTTTTTCACGAAATTAGGTTTGGCCCTACAAGGACTCGTTTTCAGGCCTTCAGTTATTTCTATTTCACCTTGTCTCCACCACCTCTAGGAACTTCGGAGGATAATAATGGCGTCATTTGAATTATTCCTAGTTATCCGTCCTATTAAAACAGAATTCTAAACATTAGTCCTGTTAATTACAATAACAGCACATAATAAGTAGAATTTTTAAGAAATCTATTCCTGAACGACTGAACTTTGTCACCTCTGTATTCAATAAACTGAAATTATTATCCTCATACCTATCTGTTTGTTTTCCCGTTTACGCACACAAGCCGATTATGCGTCACTATATTAATTGTATCATTCCAAAAAGTGTCTGATAATGGGAAAAGCCCATTCAATCCTAACATATTGTTTTTTTAATATCCTAGCTAGCAAGGAAGCAACTATGCAATATTATTTAAGAAAAACTAAATCCTATATATAAGGACATACGTCGTCTTTTTAAAGAAAAGTTTTATTTTATTTGATTTACTTAAAGTAGTTCACGAATTTTTTAAATTTTTAAATAATTTGTGGACAGGTCTTATAGGGTAGTAGTAAACTATCAGATGTTTAACATGTAGTAATTCGGATTTTTAAAGTTTAGTTTTTGTTTGGGTCTTCACAAATCAAAATTCTGAAACAACAAACATTTTAAAAACATACATTGAAGTAGGTTTTACTCATTATGTATTATGCCTATGAGTAGTTCGGAGATTACCCCTTTGTATACTTACATAATCAGCCTATAATGCTCGATAATAGGCCCCCTCTTTGTGAGAGGGAGTGGGCCATTATCCACCACGCGGGAGTGCAGGTTGGTAGATGTCACATGTCTTTGAATTTTTGGTTCTAGGACATGCCGGGTTTCTCACGATATTTTCCTTCAACGTGTTGAGAGTAGTGGTGATGCAATAATTTACACAAAGTAAAGCGCCCGTCTTGGTTCGAACTCACAACCTACAACTCGTAAGTCGCGGCCGTTACCACTAGCACAACATTGCACTCACTCTTTCAAATCACTCACAAATTTTACCTCTTTATAAATAGTATAGATTAATCATGTACCTACAGCCCCGGGCGCCGGTACCCGCGTAGCAATAGAATATTAAATGTCTCAAAAGAAATTATTCATTACATTGTTTTGGTTCTGAAAGTGATGACCAGTATCAGAGAAAAATTTAAATAACTTCAATTTACTTAATTATTTCCTGATAGATCGGCATCTCATTTTTTTCTAAACAGTTCTGAAGGATACTACTTACAAAAGAAGTGCGAGGGAAAAAATAAAGTCAAAGCATTTATTTCAAATAGGCACATAAAAAGGCACTTTTGAACGTCAACATTTACATTAAAAATAGAACTGATACTAGACGCCCCTTCCAAAAGGTAGTTTCGTATGGAGAAGAATGGGCAAGAAACTCCACCGTTGCTCTTTTAAAAGGTTTTACAATATTTTGCATACATTAATTATATTTTTATATGTGAAGACGATGCACCAAGAATAAAAATACGATACCACAATTGGTCAAATGAATTTAAAATAAAGCAAAGACAGATAAATTAATCACGTGATAGGTACATTGTGCTCACATGTTCACAAACGTAGTAAAATATATGATTTTCCTGAAATATGAACTAGGAATAAGTCAGTGTGTTAGTTGAGTAAAATAACAAATTATACAATTAAATTAGCAACCAGTATGATTTTTTCTAGACTGGATTGTCCTATGGAGCTGGACCATCATGTTTCCAAGCATTCTTATCTTGTATATAATCCTCTAATTTGTAATAGCTTGTTTGCAAAGTGTACTTTTTACATGAATTTTTAAATTTTCTTTCATTAAATTGCAATTTATCACAAGGCATTTTGTTATAATATTTAACACAGTACCACATAACTGATGGATGTACTTTAGCTAATCTAAAAGATGGTTGATCTATTTTATCTTTATTTAAGTCTTAATACTAAAATTATGTCTATCATTTATTTTATTTAAAAAATGTAAGTAGATTTTTTCTCACATACATAATATTTTCATAAATGAATTGGCAAGGTACTGTGTGGTATTTTGTTACACCAAAATCACATCTTATTATCTATTTATCTATTTAATACCTGAGGAGCTGTTGTACACAGCAACTCATTCTATGATTCAGTAGGTACCTACTAAAGTCTTTATGAAAATTGTATGACACTCATTTAACTTACATTTGTTTATTTGTTGTACTGCTGAAAAGCAAACCTTTAGCTACCTCTGTCTATTTTCCACATTCATTTATCTCATTTCATGTGATCTCTTATTATTTTCCTTTTATTGAATGTTGTGACATTTTGTATCTAACATTGTCATCTGTCAGTTTTTCTTTTTCTATGGTATATAGAGCTAAGAGGTCGTCTATTTTATTGTAAAGGTATCGTAAAACTAGTGTTAAGCCAGGTTCTCACTGTAAGCCATCTTTATTGTTCCCGGCCCATAACCAATTAAGAAGTATTTGGATTTAAAACTAAAAAAGTCACTTCTAGAAGATCTGCCAGGGCAAATAAAAGGCAACCGTTACTTTTCACCTTTTTTTTTTGATTCCATCTTTTGCCTCCATCTTTTGACACCGGTTCTTTCTTTTCTGTTCCTTTGCTTGTTACTCACCAGTCAATGTATTTCTAAAGCTCTTTAATACAAACGTTTTGAAACTCAGTGAATTTATTTATTATTAACATCTTGTGTGCGTGAAACTGTTTGACTCATTCAATCACCTCCGACCCTCCCACTTGCGTCTTCGAGGGGAGAGGAGCTCGACAAGTATTGGAGAAATCTGAAAACGAGGCATAACACGCCGCCGCCTGAAGGTGTTCGACTCACTCGATCACCTCCGACCCTCCGACTTGCGTCTACGAGAGGAGTTCGAAACGTCTTGGAGAGAATAAATTACTTTGTGTGAGACGCCGCCTCCAATACAGAGAGAAGAGAGGTCCTAACGTCTCATTATTAACATTTATCTTATTTATTTCTAAGATACAACACCACACGGTTTGCCTCACTGTCTAACAACAACTGACGTGGGCTCCCTCACAACGGGCTGCGGGCTGATGGAGAGGCTGCTGCGAGCTCCCACTCGACATATTACAGGCCAGAGGAGCGGCCGACGTGAAGCTGCTTCAACCTCGAGCTGCTGCGCGACCGTGAGCTCCCTCGTCGCAGACTGCGGGCCAGAGGAGCGGCCTACCCGAGCTCTTTTAATTCTTGATATTTTTTTCTACATACTTTTGTATTTAATATTTAAAAATATTTCATTTTAACTTGTGAGGAGCTCATGTCATGTGTGCACAAGTGATGTGTCATCTGCAAATAACACCATCTTCAATTGATTTTGAAGTAATTGGGGTAAATCATTAATGTAAACTAAGAAGAGCAATGGACCCAATATCGAACCTTGAGGAACGCCCATAAAAGGACAAAAAAGATAAAATCAGGCTTATTTATTTTTCTATTTTCGTGATTTTTTTTCTGTTTCGCCTTATCATACTGTGCGACGCTCAGCAGTTAGCAGACAACTGAAGGAGGAGTATCTAAAGGCTCAGAGTAACACAAAAAGAATAAAATTGCATAAAATCACACTAGAATATTGTTAAACATTCTATGAAAAACTCAAACCTAGCCATAACAAAAAAGTTTCAAGTTTTCATCAGTAAAGAATTAAAACTTAATTTAATTTAAAATTGACTATTGGTAAGCACTAGCAGTGCAAGTCAATCCCGATAAAACGATTTCCACTTACAGTTTTCAGGTGTTAAAGCCGGAAAAATTAAATAAGTCATTGGGAAAGTATTTATCGCTTTTTCTTGTTTCTTTTCATTCGATTATTCCTGGAAAACGGACAACAGCATGGTTTAAAAAAGTTTAATAGAAATGCCTGTTGCACTACAACTACAGTAATGTGTGAATAAATGTGAACAACCCATAACTTTGACCGTTATATTTTATTCGCGCACCCATTGAAAACGATTTTTTGGGACTGGTTTTTAACCGACTTCAAAAAAGGAGAATCGACTGCATGTATTTTTTTAAATGTTCAACGATATTTTCGTAAATAGTGGACCGATTAAATTTCGATTAGATTTTTCCATTTGGTAGCGAAAAATTGCGTGGCGGTGCTATATACATTTATTAACTTGGTTAGGACAGTTGTGTGAGTTAGCTTCAAAACTACATATAAAATCCACTTTGTGTATCTTGATGATGATATAATACTACCTGTTACTGTTGACAGGACATATATACATACTTGCAAATTTTTTGTGGTAGGTAGGTACCGTAAGTAAAATGTGATAAATAAAAACGATTTAAAAAAACACTTCAAAGTGAAAAATAAATTTAATTTCGGAAATCCGTAGCAAAAAAACTAAATTACAAATCCAAAAACACTGACTTTTGAAATTAAAGTTATTTTTCACTTTGTAATGTTTTTTTGAAGTCGGTTGATTTTTATATAGGTATCGGATGTCTAGTGACGGTCAAAAATATAGAGACTTGCTAAAACAAAGATTGCAACAAGCATAACTAGAAAATTAGAAAATGTTATGCTAAGGGTTAAACAGCTTTTCATCAAGATTCGGCTCCGTACCACTTAACGAAGGTCATAATGAAATATTTCAAGGACAAAAAAATATCATGCTTTGAATGGCCAGAACACTCACCGGATCTCAATCCCATAGTAAATCTGTGGGCTATCGTCAAAGCTAGAATTCGTAAAAGAAATAGCACCACAAAATCAAAACTAAATAGAAGCTGTGATTCAGATATGGTTCCGAGATCAGCAAATATCAGAAGACTGTAAAATAAAACTTTTTGAAAATATGTCAAATCGAGTTGAAGAGGTTGTAAAAGGGCGGACATATTTCCTTAATACCTACTACCGATAATATGTAGAGTAAAATAAAATAAAAACAGATAAAATCACACCAATAAATGGCATTCAAAAATATCTTATCACAATGGAAATACCGGTCTAAAACTCACTGAATGCCAAGCAAACAAGTTTAGTTTTAAATAGGTGCTCTATACTTAAAATCAAACAATTTAAAGCAATCCCTAAAACGTCATCGCTTTACCTCTTCCAGGTGTTAAAGTGGAGAAACAGGAATAGGCAATAATTAACTTGCGAATGATAATTATCGCCCGTTATTTGGTTTTTTTTCATGAGATTATTCCAGAAAAAACGGACTTGCTTGCTACATTACAACTTAGTACTTAATATAAATACTTGTACTAAGTACGTGTGGGTTTACTTTAATAATGCAGCTGCTGGGGTACGATACTCTTGATCTCTTGACCGGCGCCGGCGCCGGGCCTACACCGCGACGGGGAACATTGGGTCATTGCCGCAACTGAAACTAATTTCATCATCCTGCCTCACTCAAGCAACTGGCACTGCAGAGAAACAATGCAGCACTGACTAAAATGGCGTGAACACGAAACGTCATTAGATCCATAAGGAGCCATCGTCAATTAGAGTCCTTAATCATCTCCTGCTAGATAAGGGCCTCATGGAGATTGAGTGAGTCGGAACTGCATAACTTCATTTATTTTTCCAGCAATCGATTTTGTCTCTGATGACTTTAACGTTTTAACGTTTCTATAGAATATTTTATAAGTACACTGCAAGTATTGTTTTACAAGTAAGAGCAGTTCAATGTGCGATGCCACCTAACCTTATTGCAACAATAATTCCTACCAACATTTCATATAAGCACCGGAATATGTCCTCCGTATATTAATATTTACTGCGGAAACACCGTACTTATATTGATAATACGAGAAGAACAATTACAAATATGAATAACTATGTTGAATTTTTTCAATTTATGGCAACCATTCAATCACGTGGATTTCTTGCCCACAACAATGAGTTGTAAATTGCAATCTAATAATCGTTTTTTAACCTGTAATCACGTTTATGAAGGCAGCTAGCCATTCTGCAACGCTTTGTAGCGACACCGAGCCGTCACGATGTCGTTTAGTTACAATCATGACGTCGTCACAGCAGCACATTTAAAATGTTACTCGAAGTCATCGGCGTCACTCTGTTGCAAGCACTCGTGTTGTGCTCCGAAGTGGCCGCGAAAGATGTGAAACCCTACATGTTCCCCATCCCTTTCGAATTGCCGAACCGGAACGACCGCGCGGACCAGTGCTGGCTCAGAATAGAAGACGTCGAGTTGGTGGAGACCGTCGCCATATATTGTGATATCGCTCATGCGTTTCTCAGCAACTATATTCACGACTACAACACGAGGAAGATGACGGAGGACGGTGTCGACGTGAGCCTGTGGAGCGAGAAGCCCAGGAGTCGTGATGCGGACATCCTGCCTCCGGAGAGTTCTCAGGACGAGATCAAAGACTGGCGAGTGACGACGGTGCTGGACCCCACCACTCACATGCGACTGTACGTTACCAAGAACGCGGACTGCAGGCTGATCATGTACAGCAGAGAAGGATTGACCAACTACCAAGCGGAATGTGAAAGGATTCTATATTTTATCAATGTCCGTATGAGTGGAAGTGCAGTGTTTTCCCGAGAACAAAACGTAAGACTCTTACTAGCAAGTATTTTCCTGGTGTATTTATTTGTGTAATGTTTATAACGTTGAGTATTACTCATTCTTATGTTGTTAACAGACTTGTTATAGTTATGTCGTGGACATTAAATTATGTTTTTCAAAAGTGTTACATTTTCTTTTTAATGTAATGGTAATTACTTGGTTCAGAATTGGCACAATAAGACCGTGTTATCTGGTTCGTGAAGGTCGGAATGTTAACAATTAGTTTTAAATTCTTTGATACCTTTACATCGTACAGAATTGAATGAAAATGTTTTTGGGAATTATGAACCTGACAAACATTTGGTATTCATTTGCCAATAGTTGTCACAAAATATTTGTTATTGTGTACAAAAGTATCGTTTTTACACGTTTGTTTACCATAATTACTTAACAAGACTTTAACAAGACAAGTTGACTCAGCTCCAGCTAGTAAAATTATTTTTAACAAAAGGTACCAACGTGGGTGTACTATAGGTACACCTCTGCCCAACCCTTCGGGGAAACAAGGCGTGATGTTATGTTAGGTACCAACTAAACGATCAGTGTGACGTCAACATAAATACAAACAATTGAGCATTAAAAATCTAAAGAAATACAACAATGGGTATTAAAACATGGCGTCGTAACTGACAATAATAATAAATATATAATAATTTTTATTAAATAATATATCATAGGTCATATCATTGTATCTCACTTTGTAAAAATAATACCAATTAAGATGAGTTCAGTTTGTAAACCAGAATTTCCTCATCGATGCAGTATTTTTCTTGTAAATGAATATTTGTTCATGAGGTATTCTAAAAACCCATCGGGACCAGGGCCTATGGACAAAAACTCTCACAGCGGTGATCCAAGATTATACAGGGTGGCAGGAACATCGACGCGAAATCCGTTACCTTGGATTTAGTAGGTACATTATTCTGAACCAAAAAAAATACAACGCAGCGGGCGTTGAAATTTTTTGGCGGTTATTAAAAAAAAATGCTGTTCCATACATTTTTACCGCGTAGGTATTGCACTTTTCTATGAAACAACCGACATTTTTTTTTATTACCGACGAAAAATTTCTACGCAGCGGGGTTCAGAATCATGTACTAAATGCCACCCTGTAAAATCTTGGACAATCGTTGTGAAAGTCTTTGTCAATGGCAGATCTCGATAGGTGTTTGGCATCCCTACCTCAGGAATAAATATTCATTAAAAAGGAAAATGCTTCATCTTTGAGGAAATCTAGAAGAGATCTAGAATCGTGTGCTGAATTTTGTCACCCTATTTACCTACGTATAAAAAATAAAATGAACTGTCTACAACAATAATTTTGGAGCCATTTGTTTTTTTGCGAAATGACAATCGAATTAAAAATACCGTATTCTACATTAAATACAGCGAATTAGCTCATTATTTAAACTTTTTGCGTGGTGTTTATCTAGCTGGTTCTACTGACTACGACAGAGCGGCCCAGCGAACCGTGTCTTCTCCATGTTTGTATAAACACAGCTGCACTATTGTTTTGAAAAAAAAAAAACATGAGAACTCAACATTTACGTAGTATAACATTTAAGTAACGCAACTAAATTTTTACGAAACACTGTAACAATTGAGAAAAAAAATACTCTTGCAGGAGACGATTTTCTGAAAAGAAAAAAAAACTAAGTGCAACACTGCATTCTGAAACTCTGTGTCACCTCATGAGAAACAAACGTTGAGAAGCAGTACCTAACTAACTAACCATGTTACCTGCAATACGAAATGTAGCCAAAACAGTTTTGCAACTTTTATTTCCTATTAAACGATGCTTGTAAAGAACATGACTTTTACTTATTTTCACTGACACTAGACAACACCTGAATGTTGGATTTTCAACTCTCGGTGGTAAGCGGGGCTTTTAAAATCAAACAGTCGCTATTAAGCGTCACCTAATTTTAATGCCAAAATAATAGTTGGTGAAAATGGGCATGTGTCTTTCAAATATTACGCTTATATCTAGGTACAGTTATTCAGACTGTGCGTGTGTTGGTGATTCAGTCATTCACCGAAGTTTGCGTTTATAACTATCCTATCATAAGTAATTTATTAATTCGGTTAACATAGGTATAATAATAAAGGCTCGTATAGACTGGCACCACACGCGACGCGTACCGCACGCAACAAAGGCACCGCTCGACGCGCCGAGCGGTGAAAAGGTGTCGCGTACGATTCGCGTCGCGTGTCGCGGCAGTCTATACGAGCCTTAATTGTAATATGTATAAAGATAATCATATTGAAACTCATTTTTCTATTTGTCAAGTATCATAAACTTGCTGTATAATGGATATATATGTAGCAGGTACCTAATAAATATACTCATCACATTCATTAAAAGTAAACGATAATAGCATCGCAGATATAACAGGTTTAATTATTTTGCAGTCACGAGTTTTTCTTACCATATTATGTAAATAATATCAGCAAATAGTCTTTACACTTTAGACATGGCGATAATATTTTTTACTACTGGTATCATTAAGCTGTACCCCCAGGGCGTGTTACTGAAAGTAAAGTTTCAGAGCTCAGGAACCCGGGTTCCATAACCAGGTTGTTTATTTATATTTTCATTTTCAATCATCAAATGGTTAGGTTAGGTTAGGCAGAGATTTGCAGTTGATTCTGGTAATTATGGGTCAGGGCAATAGCCTTATTGCATGCAACGAAATGGTGATTGAATTATCTATATTAATCACTTATTAAACTGACCTATGGAATTGCAACAGAACAATTTATTATGATGATTCCAGGTAATCAATTACTTAAATGAGCATGTTTATGGTATATAATTTTTAATATTCCTATTAGAAATCATTAAATTTTTAATATTTTATTAGGAATCATTAAGAAATGTGTTGATGTTCTTTAGACACGTCAGGTGGTATTGGTGCGACTATGACCAGCACCCTAATTGCGTAATACACAATCAATCGGAATCTGAATCGTTTTGAAACAGACTGTTAAGGCTTCCGCAGACAGGCGCAACGCCACAGAGGGACACAAAGGCACCGCTCGTCGCGCGACACGCGGTGCCTTTGTGTCGCGCTATTGCGTTGCGCCAGTGTGAACGAGCCTTTAATCCATTGCTTCATAAGTTTGATAAAAAAATGTACTCAACAAATAACGTGAATAACGCAATTACTGTTGTTGAACTGTCAAAATCAAACAGATTAGTCGTAATCGTTTACGAAAATGTGTTACGTAATTAGGCTGCAGATGTATGAACGTAAACGAAGCAAAAGAGTAAGTATGTTAGGATTGTAACAGGTAATTTCTGCCTTCCCCCATGGGAAGAAGGAGTGACTTGTAAGATTATGAATGTATGTATGTAATCAAGAAAGAAATACGTGAATGGTATAAGATCGTAAGGTTACCATTTGTACCCAAGTTAAAAAAAGATATTATTACTAGTAACTTTTATCACGATTCATCAAACTAGGCTTGCAACGAACGGCATTGAAGGTAAATGGAGCAACCGTGAGCAATGAAAAACAATTGAACCGAAGAAATTACCTTCACAAGTCTATTGGTTATATTTGCGATTGTTTTGCATTCTATCGAATTAGCACTCGGTAGATATTATTAGTTTAGTCTGACACGTTCATATACGAAAAGTAATACAAATTCGTGATGTCATCGTTATAATCAGCCTATTATTTTTCCACTGCTGGGACACAGGCCTCCTCTCAGTGAGAGGGAGTGGGCTGTCATCTACCACGCGGGCCCAGAGCGGGTTGTTAGATGTCACATGTCTTCGAATTTTTGGTTCTAGGACATGGCGGTTTCCTCACGATGTTTTCCTTCACCGTTTTGAGAGCAGTGGTGATGAAATAATTTACACAAAGTAAAGCGCTTGTCGCTGGGTCGGAACCTACGACCTACAAATCGTAAGTCGCTGCCGTTACCATTGGGCAACCACTGTTCTCTCGAGATGTGTGACACGGGTATTTAAAAATGAATTTCTTTAATTTTTCCTTTCTTTATAAAGTTGTACACATATTTTGCACTTTACCAGCCCGTCTTGCGAAGTAAGCTATATCTGAGAGCATATTTGACGGTTTCACAATATCACTTAGGTACAGATTATGATAATTGAAATCTGAATTGTAAAACGTTTCAATATTACAGCTTAGGCTACATTTGTATCCTACGATTACTATTTTGATGTGTAAACCTATGTGTTGTTTACCATGAGGGGTCAAACTAGCTGTTGCCTGCGACTTCGTCTGCGATCCAGGATGCAAGGTAGCCTATGTCCTTCTCCAGGTAATGGTCTATCCATGTGCCAAATTTCACCCAAATCCGTTCAGTCGTTTTAGACTTTTAGAGTGAAAGCGTAACAAATAAACAAACTTACTTTTGCATTTATAATATTAGATAAGATTTTTTTAATAATTTTGACTGCCTCCACCTAGACGCCCCAAGGCTGACGAATGACCTTGGGTTCCAATGTTGGAAGTTTTCGAAGCGGTCGGAAAGAGTGTGATTGGGTTTTTCTAAGAAAACTTCTTTAGCAACCCGGAGTCCGATTGTACAGTACGCCGCAGGTCAGTGGAAACAAAACCAGTAAGTATAAGCTTCCCTCTCGTTCTATTGATACTCCGTACTGTGGTATGTTGTTACACCAAAATCACATCATATAATCTATTTATCTATTTAACACCTGAAGAGCTGTTGTGCACAGCAATTCTTTCTATGATTCAGTAGGTACGAAAGTCTCTATGAAAATTGTATGACACTTACTACATTACTATTATTTAACTTAAGTTCATTTGTTTATCTGATAATTGTTGTACTGCTGAAAAGCAAACCTTTAGTTACCTCTGTCTATTTTCCACATCCAAATATCTAATTTTCATGTGTCTCTTATATTTTCCTTAGATTTAATGTTTTGAAGTTTTTCTTTTTCTTCGTTAAAGGGCTAAGAGGTCGTCTATTTATTGTAAAGCTATTGTAAAACCAGCGTAACTAAGCTTGGCTTTACGCTAGTTTTGTCACTGTAAGCCAATTTTATTGTTTCTGGCCGATAACCAAATATGAAGTATTTGGATTTATATTTGAAAAACTAAAAAGTCAATTTAGAAAGTCGGCCAGGGAGTGTAAAAGGCAGCTGTGAGTTTTCACCAGGTTTTTTTGACTCCTTCTATTGACTCGCCCTTTTGGCTCGCTCTTTTGGCTTCTTTCCTTCCGTACTTCTTCTTCTCTGACCTGTCTATGAGTTTCTAAAGCTGCTTAAATATACACCAATCTTTTTTTCTGAGTTTTGTACTTTATAGTTTTAATCTATATAATGAATTAAAACCACATCAGTGAAAAATCTGCGAGTTCATTTCATCATAGACTTATAGTGTGCGTGAATGTGCGTCTTTTTTTCGGGGGTAGGTGTTAAAAAAGTGTAGACGTTTTAACAATTCGGAATTTAATAAAAAAAAATATAATTAAATTAAAATACTGATTAAGTTTACGTCAGTACTTAGTCTACAGTAGGAATATTATAAGTACTCACGTTTGTGGCACAATTATGTGACATAGAAACGTTATAAACACCGCCTGCCAGCTCATCATCTGCACTATTATACAACATTTCTTGGCACTACACATCGCAGAATGTCTCAATTTGCTGAAGTCCTTGCTGCACAGAAAACCCTTGAGGATAACTTTTTGAGGAAGATTTTGGCGATGACATCTGGCTCGACCTGATCCCTACCTCGAATCCTGCCCTCATTTCCTCTCACGGTCAACATGACGCTCCTGGCTTTTCTCATCACGACATGATTTTCCTTTCGTTTATCCTCAAACCTCGCAAACTTAAGCCCAAGGTTCTGTACAGGCGTTATTTTGCGCGGATGAATGTCGAGAAGAGATTGGGAGCCCTTGACGGAAGCCACTTCAGTTGACGACAAGGTTGCCATCTTCAATGATGTTGTAAGCAACCTTTATAACATCCATGCTCCCGTCAAAAAAGTTAAGTTAAAACGCCCACCTGCTCCATGGATGACTACAGGTATACAGATGGCAATGCGACGTAGGGACCACGCGTTCCGAAAATTTAAAAGGAAATTATTCAAGGCTGCAAGGAATAGATGTAACCAGATGATACGCAATGCTAAACGCCGCCATATTATTGATACTATAAATTCTGCCGATATTTGGAAATTTCTTGGAACTCTTGGTATCGGCAAATCGCGACATTTAGATTTTCCTAGTTCAATTGACTTAGACGATCTCAACCGGCATTTCTCCACCGTTACTGTCATGGATCGTCTAACCAAGCAAAACACTCTGTCTCTAGTTTCTGGTCTAACGCGTCCTCACATAAATCCTTGCAGTTTAATTTCAGTTGAACCGGGAGAGATCAGAAAGATACATATCTCCATTAAATCGAAAGCGGTGGGATGTGACAATATCACCCGTGGTATGATTATACCCATTCTGGACCAACTCCTACCCGCGATGACCCATATAATAAAATTTTCCTTGTACACCGGAGTATTCCCTTCCCTGTAGCGCAAAGCCTATGTTCGCCCGCTACCTAAGGTTTCTAATCCCTCTCTTCCTACTGACTTCGAAACACTGAAATGGTTCTCCTCTTACCTTCAGGAACGTCAGCAGTCCGTTCAGGTTGGGGATTCTTCTTCTTGCTGGTATGATTTGGAGACTGGCGTTCCTCAAGGCGGTATACTTTCTCCTCTTCTGTTTTCCGTTTTTATTAATCTTATAACTTCCGAACTTCAGTGTGCGTATCATCTGTATGCCGATGATTTGCAGTTGTACTGTCACGGGAAGGTTGATGAATTACCAGACACCATCGATAGATTAAATAGGGACTTGGTAGCCATAAAAACCTGGGCTGACAGATTAGGTGTAGCAATAAACCCTACGAAGTGTCAGGCGATCATCATTGGCAGTTCTCGTAGCATTAGTAAGGTGGATGGTACAATATTGCCACCAGTACTCTTCAATGGTACGATCGTTCCTTTTAGCACTGGCGTGAAGGACCTAGGCTTGCACATTGATAGTACCCTGAACTGGCGTACTCAAGTTGCCCGGGTAAGCCAGAAGGTTACCGGAACGTTGCGGGCTCTGTACCGCTTGAAAAATCTATTACCACCGAGTACGAAGACAATGCTTGTGCAGTCCTTAATTTTCCCTATCATCGATTATGGTGATGTGTGCTACTATGACCTGAATGCAGATCTCATCGACAAACTTGACCGTCTTCTCAATAATTGCATTCGATTCGTTTTCAATCTGCGTAAATATGACCATGTCTCTGCGCATCGGTCGCTTCTAAAGTGGTTGCCCATACGTCAGCGCAGAGAGCAAAGGGCGCTGACCACCTTTTTTTCATTTCTTGACTCTACCTCTTCCCCACTTTCAGTACATTTGCGCCAACCACAATAGAAATCTTCGTTCACACAGTTCGCACAGACTTCATACACTCTTCCTTCTTCGTTCAGTCTATCTCTCTGTGGAATGCACTCCCCCAAGAAATCAGGATGGCAACCAACCGCCTTAGCCTTTAAAGTTAAATTTCGTGAGCACATCAACATAACGGTATAGTTTTCTAATTGTTTGTCTTATTTGTTTTTAGTATATTCGTTTATTTATGTATATTTATTTGTGTTTATATTTATATATAATTAGGTATGTATATATTATATTAATAGTTTAGGTATCTTTATATTTAAATATTTATTCCCAAATGATTTTTTATAAATTACACCTACCAATGTTTGACTCTGCATCACCCAAAGGTTGACTGGTAGAAAATGCCTACGGCATTAAGTCCGCCTCTGTACATCCTCGTGCGTAAGTATTAAATAAATAAATATTAAATACATAAACAAATGTGTTCAACTCTCTCGTCTTTACCTCCGACCCTCCCACTCACTGACCGGGCTGCGGGCCGGTGGAGCGGCCGACGCGTGGTGCTTCGCGACGGGCTGCGGGCTTGTGGAGCGGCCGACGCGAGCTGCTACGCGACAGCGAGATGCTTCGCGACCGTGAGCTCCCCTCGCGACGGGCTACGGGCCGGTGGAGTCGCCGATGTGAGCTGTTTCGCAACCGTGAGCTGCTATGCGACCGCGAGGTACCACGCGACAGACGGCGGGCCGGAGATGCGGCCGACGCGAGCTGCCACGCGTCATCCAATCGATTCTAGTTCTTAATATCTTTTTCTACATACTTTTTGTACTTGTGACCACGTTATGACAGCCGGCTAAACCTTACGTTACAGTACTACGCCAGGCCCGCTCAAGGTCAAATTATACCACTGACGTGCGGTCGTCTGTACCTACGTGGGACATTTTTTTTAGTTCAATAAAGGATAGAATACTCCGAAGATGCACTGATTGTGTCCTGTCATCTCACGTTTAAGGTAGTAAGTGTATCAGACCGGTCTAGAAGGTTTACCATTTCATTATTCACGCCTGACCGGTTTCCGTATGTTTATGAATGACTGCGTTTTGCTCAATCAAATTGTGTTGCTCGGCAGCCAATCGTGAAGTTCAAGGCAAGATTTCGGCTGTATCTTAGTATTTTCAATCCATGTGTATCCATCAGCAACCATAAGTGAAGGTGCGCTGCTTAACTCTTCAGACAGTAAAGCAATTCACATACAATGGAGTCATTCTGAGTGTAGATTTGGTTCCCTTACATTCTAACATCACAAAAAATATTCGGTAGACTGTAGCGTAGTGTTATTGTCTAAAACTCTTTTCTTATTTATACAAAAGACCAAATTAATTTCTATTCTACTTTTATTCATATATGTTATTACTAGCTTCTGAAATTGTCCCACGGGAACGTGCTACCGTGCGACAAAAAGTAACTGCTGGGATTCCCATTCAAACTTTCATCCCATATTACACCCCATATAGGAATATTTTTTAGAGATAAAGTAGCCTATGTACATCCCCAAGATGCCATCTATCTCCTTGCCAAATTTTATCAAAATCCGTTTAGTGGTTTAGGCATGAAAAGGTATCATACAGACTGAGATACTTTCGAGTTTATAATATTAGTATGGAAGTATGGATACTTATAATACAAAATAAAATAAAACTCAAATGTACGAAAACTTCGGACTACTTAACCCTGTCAAACATTCATAGAAAATATGTAACAAACAGAGCTGTCGGATGGCCAGCCCTTCGTACTGCTCCAGCGCACAATTGTCCCTTTTACCGAGTACTAAGTACTGGCAAGGATCGCCTTTGTGTAGACACACAAAGCAAGGCAAGGATCACTTTTATGGCCAGACTAAGTCTTCTTCTTAGGGTATCGATGGCTGGGCACGCCACAATAGCGGCGGTAAGTCGCCTCTTTGAGGAGTGGTTGGAGAGGCGCCACGGCGTCCTCACCTTCCACCAGACACAGGTCCTCACCGGACACGGTTGTTTCGGTAAGTACCTGTTTCGCATAAGGCGGGAGGAAACGTCCGGGTGTCACCATTGTGTGAACCGCCCGGAGGACACGGTGGAGCAAACGGTGGAGGTCTGCCCAGCCTGGGTGGAGCACCAAGGTGTCCTCGCGGAGGCGATCGTCGGCGGCGAGCTCTCGCGTCCGGCCCTGGTCAAGGCCATGGTACGGAGCGAGAGAGAATGGAAAGCCCTCCTTCTGCCAAGCAGTGATGCTTGTGAATGAGGAGGCGGAGCGCGTGAGGGAGAGAGCCTTGCGCCCTCACGCCCCCACTAGTCGCCGCAGGAGACGCCCAGGGCGTCGGGAGTCGCCTGCAGATTCGCGGCCACCGAAGGCGCGGGCTTGCGGACGGCGAGCAATGGGTAGCTCGCCGTCCGGTAAGGACCAGACCCGGGTCGACGGCGCGTCGTGTTCCACGCGCGTCTCAAAGAGCTGTCAGCACAAAATGACGGGGTCCGATATGGCCGACGCCTCAGGGTCGCGGGTAATTCGAAAGAGTAACCGTGGCCCTGGCACAGGCAACTGAAGGAACACGGGTGGGTTTTAGTCAGTAAAAGTCTGACACGCCCTCCCGCTCCATTCAGAGCGGGAGAAGTCATTTGATGATTTCCCACCCAAAAAAAAAAGGGTATCGATGGGCAAAAAATAAACATAATACGAACATATTATCTGTATTTTTTGCAACAATTTATTGTTGCTTTGTTTTACGCGAACTGCACCCACTGACGCAACAAGGTTATCAAGTGCTGGTTGAGTGCCCCATTGTCGACAGTCAACCTACTTAAGGTTTTCCGATAATACCTCAAAATCTATGAGACAGCCGGAAAAAGCCTTGAATGAAGTACTAGAAATAAGCCAACCACGGCCTCCTCGATGAGCTGAATTGATAACTGATACTCATGTCATACTTGTAGAGATATGAGGAACAGGGTGTAAAGTTCACTCATACTCTTGGAAAAGGGAGGATCCTCCGACCAGATGGATGTCGTATCTGGTGGGCAACTGCCCAACGTATTGATGTCGGGAAGTTGTATACAATATGTAACAAAAACCCTGTCCGATCCAAAAAAGGCGTATTCCTGGTTTAACATACGTACTAGAAAAAATAGTAAAAAAAATGTAACTCATAAAAACCAAAAGCTATTGATTTTTTATTTTTAGTTACCATGCGAAATGTAACACTAAATATGGTAAATTTTCATAAGTTGACAACACTCCACCGGCCGGCGAAATCTTTTATTTTTTGCTTATTTTATTTCAAAGGACACCGCCCTGCACTAGCCGCGCTGTAGGTACTCATAACGAGTCCTCGATCCTTTGATGTAGCCGACTGGTCGCTACTTGTTTGGACACTTCGCCAGTCTCACGTGGAGATAGCTTGCGATCGGATGTCCGTACGTATCACGTGCCGCTATCGTATCGCGAACAATGTCGTATACCAATCAGGAATATTTGAATATGTTAATTTTTATTTGTGAGTGAATGTGTGATTCGGAAATCGAAGTAACAGCTCGGATTGTGGAAGCTTTCGAGTCACTCAAATCGTACACATGTGCGCTGCGAAGAGTACGTGCAAATTTAATAAAAAGGTGTCGAATGTGTACTAATGTTCTAGATAGATAGAGGTATGTAACAAGTAAATGTTTTAATAAACTGATACCTACAGTGGGTACATTGCCAAAAGCACATCACATTAACTCAATAATAATTGTTTCTTGATAAAACTCAAGGTCAGAAATCGGGGTCATTGTGCGTAAGCCTACAATAAAATATCAGCTGATACCTACGCGTAGGCAAAACGTAGATTTCTTTAGTCCTACGTTTCTTTGGCGGCATGCGACAAAAGACCGCCGCGCTCAGGCGGCTTCTTTGACACGAAACTGTAGGTGAACTCTGGTGAACCCTGTCGAGCGATCAGTGTTGCCTTTGGTATGATTATTTTTAATTTTTTAAATTAATTGTTTTCATTGGGGAAAAATAATTATCTCGTATCCATTAAATGATTACGTATTTGTGTACGCACTACGATACCAAATAATACCCTTCAGGATCGGACAGGGTTTTCGTTACATGCTGTATATGCTATCTGCGCGGTAAACTCTGCTTGCGCGATGCAGGATTTGTCTGACGTCGGTGTGATGCGTTTGTTCGCTTGTGGCGGTGTAGATGCCGCCACATACTTCTTGATAACAGCAACAACGCAATGGCGTTCCTATCTGTATGTACATTACAGAAAAATTTGGTATTTCGTAAAATTTACCTCTTTATTTTTATTATTAACGTTGCTTTAGTTAAGACGTTTTACACCTCAGGGTCGCGGGTAATTCGATAGAGATAACCGTAGCCCTGGCACAGGCAACTGAAGGAACACGGGTGGGTTTTAGTCAGTAAAAGTCTGACACGCCCTCCCGCTCCACCCAGAGCGGGAGAAGTAATTTGATGATTTCCCAACCAAAAAAAAAAGAAAATGTTAAGACGTTTTAATAAAACGTCAAAAATGTATGGTTAAATAAACGCTAATCATTACTTAGCTTTATGCAACGTTTATAAATAAACTACATAATGCTGTGAATCAGCATAGTAACCGTGTAACCCCACAGTCAAATATTTTCTAAATAAGGTCCGTGTCCCACCAGACCAGACTGAGACATACACAAACGCATCTTTTATACAGTCCACACATAAGTTTTAACAATCATACAGTAGCGTAAACTATGCGGGTTCTATAGTTCTCATAATCTGCATAGTAGGACTTGCTCATATATATACAATGTGTAAGTTACATATATTTTTCACCACACTACCTATTATTTGCAATTTTTACCCATCGATTTCCGTGGGTAAAAGCCTTTTTTGTTTTCTAGAGTGTAAAAGGCTTCCGATTCAACATTTACTCGAAATTTTAAATTAAACCAAAGAGTTAGGAACAAAAACGTTTTTAAGACAAAACTTGTCAACCGAAAATACCTGGTTATTCAGAACCGAAAATATCCGCTTTTTAATTTATTTTTATTGCTAACACTATAAAATTATGTAATTTTTAATGTTAATTTGAATAGTTCTAATCGTAATATACAGTAAAAGGTAATAAAAGTAATGGTTAACTATACTTAGTGTATCGAAATAAATAAATAAAGTGTATGAAGCATTTGTTTTGAACGTACCTTCTCACTGAGAAATGACAAAAAAGACGAGGCTGTATGGCTCACTTCCTTTGCCTGCATGAGCGAATTTAAAAACAACAGGCACTTGAAAGAAGCCTTTGAAAGAATCCCGTTGTGGCCTGCCTGTGTCCCGCGCTAACATTCAAAAACTTTTACAACGACAAGTTTTTACAAATTTCTCAAAATGCGATGAAAATTTGACTTTGTCAGAATGGGTTGAAGCGACGGAAAATGAAGAATTGTGATACCTTCCTATTCTATACGTATTTTACTGGTTTTGTTTCTTTTTTGCAAGTACCTCGTAGTGTGGTGAAAATTGTTGTGTTTCACTTATGGGTAAAAGTTTATAGCGTTTCGTGATTTGAAACCTTCGCGACGCTCAGGGTTCTTCTTTTAAACCACTCGCTTCGCTCGTGCTTTAATTCTAGAACCCTTCGCTAGCTGAGGTTTGAATCCAAGCACTCACGGCAAAAAACACTTTTACCCAAATGTAAAACAAATAACTATTAAACAATCATTCAGAAAATATCAGTACTTAGTTGTACTTTTAAAATCTGGCCGGATTTGTCCGGACTTGTCCAGCTTTATGGTCCCTAGTCCGGACTTAGTCAGGTCTTGTCTTTTAGGAATACTAAAAACATAATTAGTAGGTAAGTACTTAAAAAAATATCCTGACTTTATTGCAAATGTCCAGCATATTGACATAATATTTTTTTTATTGCGAAATGATAACACTAGTTGTACGACCCCCTGACACATCTCGAACCAGCACTGGTATCTACGTCAACGAAGTAATCTTCACTTAATGGTCACCCCTGTCGGTTCAGATAACCTTAAAACGCACTGAATATACCGAATGACAAATTCATATTCTTAGTAAATATCTGGGTTCTGCTCGCGGCTTCATTCACATGGATGTTGGTAATTATATATCCTACGGAAACAGGCTACCGGGAGAAACAGTCTAAAGCCTTCCCCATATTTCATCTGTCTCCTTGACAAATTGATTCAAAATATGTTCCACGGTTTAGGCGTTAAAAGACTAAGTTACTTTCGTTTATTTTATTTTATATATATTAATACTAGCCGTTGACCGCGACTTTGTCTAGAATCCAGGATGCAAAATAGCCTATGTCCCTCCCAGATCGTTGTCTATTTGTGTGCCAAACTTCATTCAAATACCCATTCAGCCGTTTTGGCGTGAAAGCGTAACATTTATTTGAATATTATAGTTAGGATTAGAATGAATTAAATTTGTAGTTAACTATTACAAGTTTCTTAACATCAAAGACAAATATGTTTACGGTCAAGTTTCGAGATTGCCCAAAAGATTTGTGAACAGATCTTGATAAAATATCTCTGCAATCGATCAATCACACACATAGTCTCACAAATGGGAGTAGGTAGGCAGAAACTACTGAACTCCACCAGCTACGATCCTTACTACATATTTTGCTTCGCTGACGTTCATAAATCTGGTCAAATACGCACATTAAAGTTTCAACATAAAACTAATATGCATAAATTATTATAATAACTAGTTTTATCCCGTGTCTTCGCTCACATAGAGTTCGGAAATTATACCACGAGAATAGGTACTACCGGGATAAAAAGTGTACGTGTCCTAACCCGTGTCTATCCGTGTGACAAACATCTGAATCCGTTCAGCTGAGGCGTGAAAATTTAACGCGACAGAAGGACAGAGTTACTTTCACTTTCGCCTTTATGGTGTTAGTATGGCTGGCGACTTACTAGTAATCTTAGTAGTTCTAATAACCTACTAGTTACAAGGCAAATGCCCTATGATCATTAGGATTTCGTAAACACCTACATTTTTGGATAATATTTTATCGACGATTATTTTGCTGCAGTTTCTCAAAATCATATTATGCATAAAAACATTGATCGTTCACTGATTTAACGTTATTATGAACACAAAGTAAGGCTTTAACTTCATTAGAAAATGTAAATGATTTTGTCTCGGCAGGCGTGTATTTGAAAGCAGCCTTTCGAGACAAAATCATTTATTTTAATCCTACATTCCTTAAAGGATTCACCTTCTTAGCCGTTTCCCATCGGCTTTACGGCTTTACGTGGCACGGTGGGTCTCGGTATGTAATGGATGGTCACCCATCCACAGATCAACCTCAGCAAGGGTTGCTTAACCTTGATGGTCGACCCGTACGGCTGTAGTTATTAGACCACGACCCTCTCGGTACATGAAACAGACTCTAGTTCATTCACAAAGTCTCAACAGCAGCCATTTAAAAAAATACGTGTGTAAATCCACGTATTTTTCTCCAATAATAAAAACCGTATATCATCACACGACTCGACCTGAAACCTACTGAAGTAGGCTCGCTAGTGGTTGCGCTCGCGCGTTTTGGCATGTCTTTTAGATAAATATAGTAATTTAACATTTAATTTAATCAAGACAAACTCAACGAATTGTGCTAAAAAATCTCACTACCGTTCCATTTTATAAGAAATAATTAAAAAACGACGATGAAACATTACGAAAAGGGGTAGATAACTTTGGTTTTTTTTTCTATCCAGCAAAGTAAATCTCATCGTGTTATTAAAAGCGATTGCATGTCCACCAGATCCGTAAAGCAAGACGTTTTTTTTTCACAATTTTGTAACACTTTTTTACGTTTCCCATGTATTCAAAAAACTAGTACCAGCGGTCTCTATAGGGTCATAGCGCCTTAATAACAAGCCCCATGACCAATGGGATTTCCCATCGGAACCAATTCGTAACCACGAAAAAATTATCGTCTATATTCCTCAGTCCCTTATAAACTTCAAGACCTACTCGACCCTAACGTATTATTATTTCTCAATTATGAAGTTGGTCCAATGAAAAAAGTTCATTTTGATGGCTTGTCCCACACCCTTAAATTAGATCACACCTAACAATCTATCAATCTGCCAGAAATAAAATCATTTATAATTTATCATTTATGAGAGCAGTGGTGGCCCAGGGCAACGGCCGCGACTTACGAGTTGTAGGTCGTAGGTTCGAACCTAGACAGATGATTTACTTTGTGTAAATATTTCATCACCACGGCTCTCAAAACAGTGAAGGAAAACATCGTGAGGAGACATGTCTTAGAACCAAACATTCGAAGACATGTGACATCTACCAACCCGCACTGGGCCCGCGTGGTGGATAACGGCCCACTCCGTCTCACAGAGAGGAGGCCTGTGTCCCAGCAGTGGGAACATAATAGGCTGATTATGCATCAGTCATTTGCCTAGCCATTTCCCACCTATTTTGGGGTTTGCTTCAAGTCTAACCGGATGCATTCAAATACCAGTATTTTACATAGAGCTGCTGCCCATCTCCCCTCCACAACCCAGTTACAAGGTAATACGCTAATACGATACTCCTTGGTAAAACTGGTTGTCAGACTTCGGGCTTCAACGACAGTTAACGATCTACGAACGACAGCCGGGACCAATGGCTTTTCGAGGCACGGAGGGGTCACCCATCCACCGTGGCAAGCGTTACTTAACCTGTCCGATTGACCCGTGCGGCTGTTGTTACTTTGCCAAGAGCCCTTCATGCAGTTTATGGAGCGTTTGTGCAAAATTCATGCTTCATGACCCAGCGGGCATTGTCGGTCAGTGAATGAACGAATGTAAGGTGAATGTGGAATTGTGAAAACTAAAACAAATACTGCTAAGAAAACTAAACATCACAATAAATAAATACAACAATTAGTCACGACTATTTTAGCCCGCCCACAGAATAGCATCGTCATAATCTGCCACCAGAAGGTACCTATAATCCTCTATTAACAGATCTGATATTCCTCATCCCTCTTTAATCTTTGTCCTATAACATATGTTTAAGTGACATGGCCCAACTTGAAATAATCAGAGTGCGTTCTCATCGGGCACGTATCATCAACAATATTTTTCGACCTATTATTATTTTAGTACGAAAATAAACAACATCTTTACTTGGCCCACTTTCTCGGTATTGTTTCCAGATAACAGTAATTGCTTCTCATTATTATGATACATTAGTGCACTCAGAAAAGATATGTCGTGTGTTTTGAAAAATAAAGATATTATCGTTATCTCCATACCATTTTTCTTATATAGACAACATATTACATACACGATATGTATGTAATATGTTGTCATATAATCATCATTTTTAATAATGATCAAATCTTGACTAAAATTGTCTTGCGACGTGACACTTCTTAGACCGTCCAACCAATTTTCTTAATTCTTTTTCGATTCGAAACAAAGTTGTATTTAGCCTAATCGATTCTCACAATAAAATCGTAAATAAATATGTATAAGTACCAAATACGGAACCATTCACAGTGCGTAGTCCGACATACACTTGGCCAGTTTTAGAAATTTCGTTAGGAAACTACCACAAAAATGGAGGTATTACTCGTACTCAAGTAAATTAATTGACAAAAACTGCCAAACTCATACAATTAACAAAAATATTGACATGTAAAAGTGTTTGCAGAACTCCCAATTTATTTAATTCATTTAATAGATCAGAAAGTATCGAAAATAAAAACTTCAATAACTAATTGTCCATTTAAAATAATTATGAACAGCCAGCGCATGTTCTGAATTTTATTTCAATTATAGAAACAATTCGGCGCAAAATTCAATAAACGAAGTACGCATAAGCCTACGTTGAAAAGACAGCTACTTGCTGTCTTTTGACTCGGTTTCAATATAATGTCCGAAAAACGATTAAAATACATTAGAAAAGTTTATGCCGTTAATAAAAGCAAATGCTTATTAACGGTATTTAATTCTAAAAACTTAAAACTATTTTTATTTCAATTTCCAAAAAACCATTTCTGACATTCGTCATGTTTATTAATCAAGTCTATCGAAATTGAAAAGAATAATTGTTTATCACTTTCGTACATTAATAAGATTTGATAGGTTATTAAATATTTACAAAGTCAAATTAGGGTGTCGTATGTTGTCATTCTGGTGCAATGGGACCAGTAGGTCCACACTACCACTTCCGAACTATACGATTAATTTCAAGTTATCTACTTGATAACCCCATACAACCTTTGCCAATAATCGTCCTTGGCCTTTGCCCAAAATAACTTTATCGCTTCTGCATGTGTTGTTCGACAGTTTTACGAAAAATCCAAGCGTATTTAAATTCAATCAATTAATCATACTAGGTATGACCACGGAATCCGACCCTGACGGAAAGAGGAGCATCCCAATAGCGTAACACACTATTTACAATCTGAACCATTTTAAAGCATTGCTTCATAATTTCGAAAAATATTTTGTTGAACTCTCAAAATGAAAGCCAGTCCTACTGTTAGTGTGTTACTCAATTACCCCGCAGGAAGAAGTAGGTAAATGCCGCCGGCTACTTATTATATAAACTCTTAAGTGCATTTAGATGAGTACCTAGGTAAGTAGATCTCTAAACGCTTATGTAATTAGTACCTATTCGACTTGATATACTGTGTCGAAAATCACTGCACTCGTCCACCACATATTGTAATATTTATTAGAAACATTTGTGTTTCAAAATAGGTACCTACAATAAATTGGTACGTACGCCTTTTAGAATGTAAGAGCAACATGTGTTTGTATATTTGCTGCTATTCTGTTTTTTTTAAAGCTTTTAGGAAGTTGTTACTTAGGTTAAAGGGTTCTCAATTTTAATATACGAAAATTTGCGTAGCTTTATTCATTCGTAACTCAGCCTAGTTTGTTTGCTACTTAAACTACGTAAGCAGCTCATTTAAAGAGTATCTAATAACAACTACTATTGTACCTATTGTACATAAAGTGAATCCATAAAACAATAAAACAACAAACACAACAAATCGTTTTTGGATATTTCTCTAACACAAAAAAGGACGCCTCGATAACAATGTCAATGTATCTCCTGAAATCCTCTTGATAAGGGAATGACCAGACAAAATAAAATTGTAATAAAACTTACATATGGAGTTATAGGCTCAGTGATAAGCTGAACAAGTGACGTTGATTTAATGAAAGCTTTCAATCTGAAAGATGTTTAATAAGCGTTTTTTCCCTTCTACGAGTATTCATCATAATACCGGTTTAAATTAGGTAACCGAAGTCCTATTTTACATGTATTTTACGAAAGGTAGAATAAAACTATTTCAATAACAAACTAGTTTAATTTAGAGTCGATCACCGGTCATCAATGATTGTTTTGACTGAAAACCCATAAATTGTAATATATGCATTGCAACGATTTCTAATTGCAGCATTTCATATATTTCTAAAAATTAAATACTTACATGACAAAACTTTAAAATTCCATAATGAAAACTTAACTTCTGAAAAATAACTATTTTGATTTAAGTCATCTGTTTGTCTGTGTATCTAGTTGTTATCACTTAACACATGCATTATTTACGAGAATTGTGCTTACACAATTCTCGTAATTATAACTGTTGGCAGCGCATCGGGGAGCCATCAGAGCCGTCAGAGCCATCACGTCGTTCCGCTGCTGGAGGCGGCGCGGCGTACAATTAATCAACGTTAGCGAGGACATTGCTGACCGACAAGCTTATGGCAGCTACTGCTTCTGCTGTGTAGTTTATGTCTATACCATTAAGTACACTTTTAGTAACGTGCCTGGAAGAAGTAGAGGTGTTCATACTTTGACCGTAATCGTAGTGTTGCTACGGAGTATTAACCGTATTTGGCCAATAGAAAATGTTAAATGCTAATGGAACTCGCACTAGGCATAATTAGTAAACCGCAACAATTAGTTAGCATACACACATACACTCAGCAACATATGCCTCTCCCAAGTTGCGCTACAACACCCAGTAACGAGTACGTATTCCTTTCCTAATCGACAAGCAATCGCGGACTTTATATGGGCAATTACCATGCGATTCTTAAATGAACCCAAGCAAGAATATAGTGAACTCCCTCACACAAAATGTCGTAAAACGAATAGAAATTAATTATCTGTATACGGGACGACTAGCAACGCCTTTATGTCTAAAAAGAGCAACGTGTGGCAGCCGCTTATTCCCATTTATGAGGCGCTGTCAATATTCTGTGCTACAGTAGTAGTACAGTCCGTGAGTACAGTAGTTCCTACTTCATGTTACCAGTATCAGTCGACGGTAAATAACAGACCTTCAGGTAAGATGCTTCTTCAACTACAATATTTATTAAAGTTTCACTTTAATAAAACATACTGTCGAACATTACCCATACAACATACAACGATTATCCATATTTCAAACATTCATAATTTAATCCGAAATAATGAATACCCTATTTAGACAGCACTGACAAGGCAGACATTCTTACAAAAAAAACGTACAGTCCTTATACATTATCTGTAGTTAGCTACTCATAGGTGATGAATTAATGGATTAAATACTAGGAAAAAGGCCACGGTCATGTCGGTGATGCTAATCTGTTTCATTGTCCGCTATAAAATGTATTACACCAATTTGTATGTTCCAGCTTTGTTTAGTTCAATGTGTACACAAAGGATGGAGATTATAAAATAACAACAATGTTTTCGAGTGTATGTTTAAGCCTTGTTGGAAAGGTCATCAGAGTTAGGGGTGTTATTATTGAATTCTATTTTAGGTCAGAAAGTCTGCTGTTGGTATACCTACTGCAGATTTTAGTTCTTAGTGGGCATACGTACCTACTACTTTTTACTATTTTGCAAATTCTGATCAAGTTTTAGCGACGATCAGATTTCGGTCGCATCTGAATATGTTCAGAGCATAGCGTTCAGTCGCTGTATTCAGAAAAGTAACTAATTCGCTGATCATGCTAAGTTTCTGATACTAAGTAGTACAGATAATTACAGCTAGCTAGATTAAACGCTAGACCAAAGACAATTGCAATGAAGGGGTGACGTGTAGGTACAGAACGGTCTAACACTCACAGATTGTTTGTCGCCCCCTTTGAAGCCAAACATTGCTTTTCTCTTGTTTATTGTAACTATTATACTATGACATACGGTACGTTCTGTCTTCAAATCCGTTGGATCTGACCATTTACGGTCTCAAGATTGATCGCCCTTCAACCGACCTTAACGTTTGTTAGTATTTGAACCAAATAGTCGTCATTAAAAAAGCATTAGTCGGTTGCTATCGTCACTAAAAACTATATTTTAGGCAAGCAATGACGCATTTCATGGGTTACGTTTGTACCCAAAGCCCAAGGGTACTGCCAGGTCCAAAGTGAACAACTACAGTCCTATTGCGGTACATAACCAGGCAGATCAAGACCCAACTAGCCGAATGTCAGCATGGTTTTAGAGCTGGTCCACTTTGATAAACTGCATTAATTTTGTGGACTTTGCTGTCACCGAAATAGATCAAAATAAGCAAGCTGTCGTGGTTTATTTTGCATTTATAAAGGTGTTCGATCGTATTTAAAATGACGTCTTACTTAAAAAATAATCCGCATTGGGATTTAGCCCGAAGTGCTCCAACTCTTTTCAACCTATTTCACTGACCGTCTTCAGTTTGTTTAAATCTCTGGACATAAATCTGCCCCATAAATAACTTGCTGCTGTGTAAGCCAGGGTGGTAATAAGTAATAATAATAAGCGAACCCTTTTTTTCTTTTCTTTTTTGTGTGTGCGGAGCGGGAGTGCCTATCACACATTTAAAGACTAAAACGCACCCGTGTTCCTTCAGCTGCCTGTGCCAGGGACCACGGTATATTTTTCGAACAACCCGCGGCCCTGGCAGAGGGTAGCACCCTGGGGCCTATGCAGTTTATTATATTCGCTAATGACGTGCCGAAGGTCGACAGGACGTCACGACGTCTCATGTTTGCGGATGACCTGAAGTTATTCTTGGGTATTAATATCGTGCATGACTGTGAGGCGCTGCAGAGGGACATCGATATGGTGGTAAAATGGAGTGAAGCCAATCACTCAGAATTTAACACTCAGTGCAAGACTAAGTGCAATACTACATCTTTCCCGTTCGCGTGCGCCCATTCAGCACAACTACCACATATCGGGTCGGGTGTCCCTCTGAAGCGCGTCAACGAAATAAAAGATCTTAGACTGACCTTAGACGTGAATATGACCTTTAATCAGCACACTATAACGTTAGTGCACCAATTACGGCCAGTTTAAGCTAAATTCAGATTTATGTGCAAGTACATATTCTGTTACATGCGACTTAAACATAACTGGCGAAATGTGGATGTACTGTAGTTACCCCTCTGCCTAACCCTTCTGGGAAACAACAAACAAGGCATGATGTTACGTGTTTACATATTCTGGTACCAGCGCCCCTTTTTTTATTTTATTTGCATTCTTGAAATAATGTTCTTTTAAGTCAATTAGATAACAAGCAGCAAGAACCAATGAACGAAATAAAAACAAAGAGGATAGTTCCTATATTCCCTTCGAAAAGAGCTTGTTCATATTACCGTTTTTGCGGCACCAATTTCCAACCGCAAAATTAACATATAATTGCCTACATTACAAAAACATAAAAAATTAAATTCACAGGATTGTGTTTTCAACACATACAAGTCTATAGTTGATTTGTAATTTCTTAAGTTATTATTTTTACATAATGATGAACTGAATAACATTGTAATTTAATATTTTTCATGAAATTGAATTAAGATATTTTATCTTTATTTTTAAATGTGAATTTTTAATATTATGAACTGTGGAAAGTATTGCTTGTAAGTTACCATAAAATCACAGTCTAAGGTTACTGAATATTTCCATTATACTTACAGCTGGTATATACAACGCAATTAAATAAATAACAATAAAAAAATATACACTTGGGAGCAAATAAATCGAGCCACTTCCTTTTTCACGCATTATGGTTCGAAACATATATCGCCTAAAAGGGTATTTAATAACCTTTACAATGAGGGTAGTTAGTTGTCAAAATTTCATTTTAATTAAAGTTTAAAGGGCAGAATAAAATTATCGCATTTAATTTGCTTATGACATTTTTATTGTACTCTGTTAAGAAAAGATTAAATTTGAGGTTTTTGTTAATCATACCCATATTACTTGTTATTGTTGTCTTTATCTGTGTCTGTGTAATCAAAATAACCTGATAAAATGGATACTACACCGACGGAAGCTGCCCAAGTTGTAGCTTTACTTGAGGTTGGACACGGACAACGTGAAGTGGCACGCAGACTTCATTTGAGTCGTTCAAAGGTACAGCGGGTATACCGCAGGTATCTGGAGACTGGTGCTTTTGTTCGGCGACCTGGAACTGGCCGACCACGGGCAACAACAGAACGTGACGACCGCTTTATTGCAACCAATTCGTTGCGCGACCGTGGACTTAATGCTGTTCAGCTACAGCAAGCGTTACGTGACGTTCGAGGTGTCGCAATCAGTAGGTGGACAGTGAGACGAGGCTAAAGGAACGAAATTTAACATCACACAAACCAGCAACTGGCCCAAAATTGACTGTAGCTCATCGCCGATCTCGCTTGGAGTTTGCTCGAGAACACATTAATTGGACGTTAGAAGACTGGAGGTCAGTTTTGTTTTCTGACTAGTCAAGAATCTGTCTTTTTAGCAATGACGGGAGAAACCGAGTGTATAGACGCCCTGGTGAAAGATTTGCCCAATGTTGCATTCGAGAAACTGTGAGTTTTGGTGGTGGTTCTTGTATGGTGTGGAGAGGAATTTCTCTAGACGGAAAAACGGAACTTGTCTTCGTCGACCCCGCCAACGATGGCAGTGGTAGACGTGGATTAACAGCTGACCGATACATAACTGACATTCTTGAAGACCACGTAATGCCGTATGCTGGTTTTGTCGGAGAAAATTTCTTGTTTATGCATGACAATGCGAGACCTCATACCGCGCAGATCGTTACGGAATACTTGTCTCCGATCGGGATTCAACAAATGGTATGGCCAGCACGAAGTCCCGATTTGAACCCGATCGAACACCTATGGGACGAGCTAAAACGGAGAGTCCGAGCCAGGGCTCCCGCTGTTTCATCCATTCCCGAGCTTAAAGTCGCTGTGCTTGAAGAGTGGGAGAATATACCACAATATGTCATCGTAACTCTGATCAGATCGATGACTAATAGGCTACAAGAATGCATCAGGGCATGGGGGGGTAATACCAGTTATTAAGAATATTTTTTTTTGCAATAATTTTGTTTTATATTGTTTTTATGGACTGTTTTAGCCCTACTAAATTTTCTATCAAAATTACCATTTTTCTTGCAGAGCCAATAATTTATCATTCAATATGGTTATTATTCAATAATTTACCCTCATTGTTAAGGTTATTAACTTAACTTTTAGGCGATATATAGTTCGAATTGATACGTTCCATATTCCCAAATATATTTACCATTTTTCGTTAAAAAAGGTAGTGGCTCGATTTATTTGCTCCCAAGTGTAGGTTCCAGTAACGTAGGTAAATCGTATTTCCACTTAACGTCTCACAATAAAGTGTAGGTATTGAGATAACATGTCATTTTGTCGGATTTTTTAATCATTTAATAGTGTCAGTAGCGTTATATGTTTAATTTTAGTGATAATTTAACTACAAAACCGTATAGTTCTCAAAAATATTTGAGAACTATACGGTTTAAGACATTCTTCAAAAAGAATACAATTCACGTATCACGAGCAATACAAGCTAATGTTAACATTTAAGTACCCGACGTGCAAAGCACGTAATAGCAAATCGACGCCAGTACAAAATTCGTTCGGAATATTGCTATCTCTGTTTGACAAAAGAAGGCGGGCGAGGGACGCAGTGCGCAGCCGTGTGCGTGTGTCTGTGTGAGTAGATAGATAGCTATTAATAACTGTACTGTACTTACTGTACCTACTATTCATTCCCTTGGCTTCCTCTTTAAAAACCTAAGGCTACTGCTTAGCGCCGAGAGTTGAAAATCCAACAGTGTGCAGCACTCTATTGGAATTCTCAATGCTCGGTTCGACACCGAGAGTTGTCGTTGAAAAAACAGTGCGCGATAAAATCCCGCCGCGAGATGTTTACGTCCGTGCGAATAAGGTCTAAAGAAACGGAACAAACAAAGCTCTATAGGTAGGTAAATACTAATTTATACAAAATATACTTAGGTACTTACCTACTAGTGTGAAACTCAAACCAAGAAAAAAAATTCTTTATTTTCCAAGCAATAAGTCGGTAAAATTGGTATGTTTATCGTTATAACAAATTCGTCATTCGAGTTTGGATACATTTTAGTCATTTATTTTACATTTTTCGTAGTGTGATTTACAAAGATATCATGAATAACACTTTTATTGTAGGGAAATTCAAAACCGAAATTTTTCCGCAATCTGCTTGCCAATTTGAGCAAAGATATCGTTAACAGAATTAACCGATATTTTTGGAGTAGATGACAGTCTTAACACTGTCAAGATGAGATGGAGTTTCTTTCTTTTTAGTCCTATTTGTCAAACTATTTATTGCGGCCCACAGTTGCTTGGGGTTTGCTCCAGCTTTGCTTATTTGATTTTTATCATATTCTGTTTTTAGTTTCTTTAATAATTTGTTACAAAAGTTTCTGTATCTGGTAAAAGTTAGTTTTAGAACATTATTATCTGGCGCTTTTTTATTTTTTATATGTAAATTGTCTCTGTGGACAACAAAGCGAAGAAGCCCTGGGGTTATCCATGGTTTCATATTTTTTTTACGGTTTGGCACTTTGGTAGTTTGTGAATTTACCTCTATAACTTGCTTTATTAGCTTAACCATAGTTTCTGCTGCTACATGAGGATCTTGATTGTTATAGACGTCACTAAAGTATAGTTGCTTAATGTCCATCTCTAAGTGGTCGTGATTGACTCTATGAGTGAAGCGGTAATCCGCTTCTCTCATAGCCGCAGTTGTGGTTTCTTTTGATAGAAACAGCAAGACCGTGTCATGATCAGTCAGTGCAGAAAGAGCAACAAGTGTAGAAGCAGGCAGCTGACTCTTTAAGGCAAAGTGATCAAGACATGCTTGTTGTCTGGTGGGCAGTGTATGGGCAGGCAGTAGACCATGTGACGCCAACAAGTTTAGTTAGTTATGCTTGTTTGGGTCACGGCATAGATCGTGGATATTATTGTTTATGTCTCCGCAAATTATTATATTTTTGTAGCGTGCAATCTTGGTTAAGGTATAATTTAAGGAATTTAGAAAGTTTGTGATATCTTTATAGCCTGGAGGTCGGTATATTGCTAGAAGTAGTGTATTTTGGTCTATTTTTATTTGGAGACAGTTGGCATTTAAGAATGTGGGTTCTTCTACGGAGACCTTGAGCTCCCTCCTAACATAAACAACAACACCCTCATTTTGTGTAAGATTGTTGATAGTGCTAAAACGATCATAGCTGTCCAAATCAGGTATGCTGTATGTGCCAGGAAGTCAGCACTCTGTTAATGTAATAATATCCCATTAAATTTTTGTTCTAGCTAGGATTGCATAGAAACCTGATCAATTTTTTGTAATACTACGGATATTTTGATTCTGTATTTTGAGTGACAAGTTTGGCTTAAAATTAGGCGGAACACAGTTTTCAAGGTCATAGTTCGCCGAGTCCGAGACAGAGACTAAATCGATATTTTGTGTGTTCAGTAAATTATCGAATTTTAACGATATATTTCCCAATATTCAAACTTATTATTGCTTTTAATTCTGTGTTTGAAAGTTAATGCAACTACGACGCAAATTATGGTGTTTTAGCAACATCTCGTAAACCACCCGTGCAAATTATTACTTGTAGATATGAGGTATGTATAATGGATAATAAAATGTGAAAATAGTGAAATAATTTGTGTTTGATTTGAGATTCTTAATTAATATGATTTTAAAGTAGTAGTGTAGATATGTGTAAATTAGTTGTTGGTTAGTAATATTTAGCATAAAAATTATAAACAAAACAGATTTTGGTAATTTAAACAATAGTCACTATTCTTTATAAATTCTCGTGCTAGGTAATGAATACGTCTTGAGATGGTGGTGAGGACTTCAGAGATGTACAAAGGATATTTAGGGCACTTTTCATGCAGATGCGCAGTGTTGAGACGATTTTCTTTATTTATCTTGTTGTAATTTTTAGAAGACGTCAGAAAATTCTCTTCCAGTGTAGGGGACGAAAATTCCAAAATAACCATACCAGTTGACTCTGTCTCGCTCTTCAGGCGGAAGATATTTTTAATGTCATTATTCTGTAAAGGCTGGCTGATGACTTTGCCGAGTTTCTGGATTGTGTTTGTGAGGGTTTCACTGGTTTCAGGCTCTGAGGTAGGGATGTTTTTTATTTCAATCGAACTCGCTTTCAGACTTTTTTCCAAAAAGTCAATTTTCTGTTCCAGTGCGTTTATTACTGTCTGTCTGGTTTTTGCTGCAGTCTGCCTGTAGGTTAGATATATTCGCAATAGCGTTATCATATTTATCAGATAAAAATGCCATTGACTTCTGAATTTCCTCATTTCACAATCTAATTTCTGAATTTTGTGTACTAATGGCCAAGTTTTGACACATTTTAGAGTATTCAGTTAATTCTCATCAAAATGTCATACCAGATCAAAATCGTAATACCCTTATCGCATTTGGTGTTTAATGTAGATAAATTTTGTCTTTTACACTAATTAATTTGTACGTATGCCCGGATGGTTAAAAAGTTACCACTATAAGAACGGCGGACACCACGGGTGGTGCGCAGAGCGGGGCTCTGATGTTTCACGGCTAATCCACTAAACTGTGCTTAAAGCCTGGGGAAGGAAATAGGCAAGTGTTCATCAACACTCCACATGGGCGAAGCCGCGGGCGGAAGCTAGAAAGATTTAACGTTAGAAAAGTCCGTATTGTAGTTTAACGTATCAACATTTTTAACAAATTTACTGCATTATTTATTTTGTATCTTGAATTGCAAAGTATTTCCCACACATAACTTAATGTTGACATCGTAATTGAATTACACAAAGAAAATGCTTTCAGTTGATGTATCAATGAACGCAATATTTCGACTCCTTGAAAAGATACTTATTCAATAAAACAAAAATACATTTTTGGTGTAAAATTTGAGTTTTACCTAATTATTCTTGGGAGTATCTATTCAAAACAGTTATTAACTAAAAATTACCTTATTTATGATGTTGAAACATCAAACAACAACAACAAACACAAACATCACAGATGTTGTTGTTTAAAGTACAGAAAAAAACTATAAGAAAACATGCCATTTACTCTATAAAAATGTGCGAAATACAATTAGCTTAAACTTCATTTTATGTAAGTATTTTGGAAAAACAAACATGTAGGAACACACTGTCTTAATCCAAATATAAGCATAATGTGGTGGACATTTTCTTAAATTGCAAATGGTTTAGGTATTACGTTTGTATGGACAATTCAGACGTCGCCATGCTCTTAATACACGAACTTATGAAGAACGGCAGGTACTCATAAATAAACTAGTAATTATTAGATGCACAAATGTTTTTTCTTTTGCCGTGCTGTGGGTAAAAAGAAAAGTGATTGTTCCATTACATATCGTTTCCTGGCTGATGATATCGTTTCCTGATGGCAAGTCAAAATATACCTTGGTATGTATTTTAAATAAGTAAGTCGTAGAAGCAAATTAATAAATCATGAAAAATGACACAGACTTCTATACTAATATTATAAACAGGAAAGATTTGATTGTTTCCTTGTATTGAATAGACTCCGAAACTACTACTAGACCGATTTGAAAAATTGTTTTACCATTAGAAGCCGACATTATCCCTGATTAACATACGCAATTTTTTTATATAATTTAAAATAATAAGTAGAAAACACGAAATCCACGCGGACGAAGTCGCGGGCGAAGTGCTAGTTTTATATAAAATTGAGAAAACTCTTTTGAGATGTGGTGCCGTAAGGTTTTTTTTATAGAGTAATATACTGGATTTCTTTAATGTCATTGGGCACTTGACTGTGTTGCTTGTGTGTTATATGTTTTTCCTTGCGTAGTTTGTACATACCTACGTGGTGGTCTTGGACAGATGTTGTTTTTTCGTCTAGTGATACGTATTTGTATTTGTTCTTTTTTTGTAAACGATAATTCAGAGTATATCTTTGTTTAACGGCCTGTGTACAAATATTGTTTGTTAGTATTTTTTTCTGTTGGAGTGAGTAGTAATGGAATAATAGTTTAATCGTTATATTTTAACATGTTTCGATATTAGGTAGTCCATATGAGGTTTAACCATGGCGTTATATATAATAAATCTAACAGATTTCGGCAAGCAACGAACGATACCTCGATGCGATAATAAAAGACAGTTTAGAACTGAGTTTATCTAGGTGCGGCTGCCACGTTAGATTTGTATCTAGATGGAGACAAAGATACTTTTAAGAATCAACTTTGGAAAACAATTTTTTTTTTTTGTTCCTAGCATTGAAATTAATGTAGTTAGTTTTAGATGTGTTAACAATTATCAAATTATCTTGGAACCATCAAAGAATGTCTAAATTTTGTTGCGCTTGTTTAAGATGTGATCGATATTGTTGACAAACAAAATAAAGCCGGTGTAGTCTACATATAATATTATGTATATCGTTAACATGTTTTATGAAGAGCAAAAGGCCAAACATGGAGCCTTGCGGTACTTCGTAGGATAAAGTTACGCAGTTACTTCGCATATCACCAAAACGAACAATTCGCTGCCCATACGGTTCAAAATGCTTCCGCAACCCAGGCGATCAATCTGCTGAACGCCCTGATTGCTCTGGAGTTGTATGTCGACATATTTATGTATACCAGTAAATACATGTTTAATGTTTGTATGAAGTTTATGTTGATGGCTTTGGTGTTTACTGTAAATGCCGAAAGCAATTGTTATTTATATAAATACAATTACGCACGATAATATATATACTATTTATAATAAAAAATGGGCTTACTATGTGTGGCGTTTTAAAAAAGCTTTTCAGTAGAAATCCTGGTAGTTCTAAGTTCCCCTTTAGAGCTTTTATGTTGCATAGGTATCTAGGAAAGCTAGCCATGCCAAGAGAGAATGAAGAGGAGAGAATTTTAATAGAAATTGGTTAAAACGTCATCGTAGGGTTGTTTCAGTCGCTGTAAAAGCTGCTATTTCAATGTGTTTACGTATAAAATTTTATCTTTATCTTAACTTATTTGGTACTAGCGTGAGAGCATCAACAACACAACACAACTCCCACCCAAAAACTCTTGTAAGTAACTGAACTAGTCGATGTCACATCACCCCGAAAGGAACTTGTAGGTTCTTCGCGTTCTTCCTATACTAGAACACAATACCTCCGGGCAATATTCGTCTCCCAACTACAAAACTATTTCAAACCTTGTAAGTAATTTCGCCGTGGAAATAGTAATTCATTCTCTCAATTTGTAATTAATGTACCTAACCCTCTCGCGGCTAGAACGCCAGCCCACCAAGTCAACTGATTAAACTTCAAGTCACTCAACGTCAGTCCAAGGTGACGAAATAGCCTTGTAAACCATGTGTGGCTGTCGTACCATATGCTAAATACAAATAGTTTTCAAGTTCAATCGGAAATATAAAATTTTCTTTATGTACACAGTTTCCTTTTGATAAACTAAAATTCACGGGGAATGCTGTTGAAATTTTGTAGCTGTTAAACTCTTCCGCCCGAATATATTGCTAGTTTACAGACTTGTGTGAATGTCTGTGTATTTCGGGTTTAAGCATCAATCTCGTAGGTAGGAAATGCAATCATTCTGTGCACTCATATGTGAAATTAGTATCACTTGTTCAGTAACGTTCAGCGTAAATACAAGTGAAACTGAAGAGAGATGTGATTAATCAAATTAAGGACTTAGACAGTAATTTTCCTCGAAAATTAGCAATTTAGCGCCCTCCGTAGAACGCGTTGGGCTGTATTTAATTATGTTTACATCATTTGTCGTCGTAAATTGAATACGGCGGAGGTCATTGTCGGAATACTTATAAATAGCTCAGAACTTATGAACTAAGTCCTTATTACAAACATTCGTTCAGGATGACAATCAAAGTCTTTCACGAATATGACTCACTGAAACATTATCCTTTTTATGTAAAGATATATTCTATTGTATTTTTTTGTCTTTGGGTGGCTTATAGCTAACAATAAAAATGTAAAATTAATGTTATTCACGGCAAGTCATTCAAAAGCCTCCGCAGTTAGCAATAGAGTATTGTTGTACAAGTTTAGTTTAACTGATTTAAGTACTATTAGCTCAATAATAACTGAAAATCTGTAGCATTAAATCAACTATTATAAATGATAAATGATTTTATTTTCTGTAAATAGGTTTGTACAAACACTTTTACACGTCAATCATATTTTAAAAACTAGGTGGGATCGGCATTTCCTATATAACTACTCTGAGAAGAAACGCCGAAACAAACTCAGAGGTCACAGTCTCTTTTAAAGTCCAGACATAAGGTCAGGTCATGTGAAGACCATGTGGATTGATATCTGAAATGGTCTTTTGAGGAAAGAACCACACAGAATGAGTGGACCTGTCCAGTCAGTGCACGCATTTGTCAGTTGTCATGCAGCTCAACACAGAACTAAAGGAGCTAAACGATTCGAGGAACATTAGCAAAGAAAGAACATTTAGGTAGGCCGCATAAATTACTCTAACTGCCAGACCATGATTAAAACTCAAAATTAAAAAAAATGCATTTATAAAAACAACAAATCCACAATATCTTCACATTCACAATAATTAAAATAGTATAATCCTTTACGAAGTAAATGTCATTGCATATATAAAGTGCATCAATGTCAAAGTGTAAATAAAAATATGAAAATAATCTTGGTCATATCATATGAGGACTATGTAGACTGGTGTCTGAAATGGTCTTTTGAGGAAAGAACCAAACGGATTTGAGTGGACCTGTCCAGTCAGTGCACGCATTTGTCAATCATCGTGCAGCTCAACTCAGAACTAAGGAGTTCAACGATCCGACGAACAAAACAAAAGAAAGGAGGCCGCGTAAAGTACTCAAACTGCCTTAAAATTGGCGGCATTAAAAGAAGAATAAAAAATGCAATGACCCACATAGTCCTCACATTCACAAAAATTAAAACAATATTATACTTTATACAGTAAATATATACATGTCATTGTTTAGATAAAAAGGTAAGTATATAGAAAAAAAAAGTAAAAATAGCTAATTACAAATCAATTATGTCTGCGTAAACTTATTGGAGCAGCTCAATCCCAAACCTTCTTGCCCTCAATATAGCCTTTGACAGTATCATAGGCTTTCTGGCATAATTTCCGCTTTATAAAAGATTTAAATTTATTAAGGCTTAGTTCTTGAATGTGGCTAGGAAGTTTATTATAAAAACGTTTACATTGACATTTAAACGAGCCACCTATTTTCTTGAGCCTGGTAGTGGGAAAAACAAATTTGTGTTAATTCCTAGTATTTTTGTTATGGATATCACTGTAATTTTTAAACAGATTAATATTTTTTATGTGCATATAAAAAAAAATCATAAATATACTGAGAAGGCACAGTCATTATATTAATCTCTTTAAATTTGTCTCTGAGGGAGTGTCTGGGACTTAGTTTATAAATTGAACGAATTGCCCTTTTTTGTAAAACAAAAACTGTTTGAATTTCGGCGGCATTTCCCCACAAAAGAATACCGTACGACATCACACTATGAAAATAACGAAAGTAAACTCGTTGTCTCTAAATCAGTTAAATTACGAATTTTTCTAACGGCGTATGCTGCAGAGCTTAGTTTTTTTGACAATTTATCTATATGGGGGCCCCATTGAAGCTTGGCATCCAAAGTTATGCCTAAGAATACTGTACAAATTTCGGGTTTCAACTCTTCACCCTTTAAAAGAACACTAGTTTCTACTTGTCTAACAGGAAAACATCGTGAGGAAACCGGCATGTCCTAGAACCAAAAATTCGAAGACATGTGACTTCTACCAACCCGCACTGAGCCCGCGTGGTGGATTACGGCTCACTACCTCTCATAGAGAGGAGGCCGGTGTCCCAGCAGTGGGAACGTTATAGGCTGATTATGATGATTATGATAACATGAGATTTCGTAAACTTAATACATTTAGTTCTTTTCTCGTTAAGAAGTAGGTTATTAACATTAACCAGTTAACTACCTTAGCGAGGGCGCTATAATTAGTACGGTCAGATGTACTACCCGATTTAAACAATGGTATTATTTTACTGTTTTTCATCAGATCAGGAAACTCACCACGGTCAAAACAATTATTAAAAATAACAGCTAAAGTAGGTGCTACAATATCTATAATTGACTTAGCAACATCCACAGATTTACCCCATAGATCTGCGGTCTTTTTAACAATTAATGTGTGAAAGGTTTTAATTATATGCATATACGCATATACAAGAAGTACATGCTTATGCATAAATGCATGCGCAACCACTACTAGTATACTAATGCTACTAACAACTACTACTACTACTGGTACTACTAATATTATTAAAAAACGACGGGTTGCACTCCGGGAGTGCCGGCAGAAGTGAAAACTTGAATATTAACGTTGTGCATTTTTTATATTTTGGAACGGTTAGGGAATAATTTTGCACGAATCGCTTTAATTATCAGTATAAAAGTACTATCATTAATGTGGTAGAATACAATATTGATTTATTGCGCTATCGTACACAAACATGACAATTTATATTACATTAAAAAGTTTATCTCTCATAAAAATCAATCAATAAAAATCAAAAATCATCCATCTTACGAATTTTCGATGGTCACGTGTCCTGACGCGAGTTTAACATTTTTTACCCATTACAAAAAAAAAAGTACAACGCCGCTAAAGAAGTTTTCACTCCAAAAATATCGAACATCCGTGATCCGGAATCATTAACTACACTTCTTGTTCTTGCCACTCATTCCTCTATAAGCCTTCTTGGCTATCAAACACAAACGCCCTTAGACCTCGCTTGAAGTTTAAAGGTCCCTTTCCAGGTCAGCACCGTTAATCTGTCTAGTTGGCTTCCAGCCTGAACGGATGCTGCTTAATACCAGTATTTAACATGGAGCGACTACCTATCTGTCTTCCACAACCTATCTCCATCATCAATAAAATGAAATCAAAAAGGCTTCGAACGCACGACTCAACTCAAGATTACAACGTCACAACTTCAATTCTACGCCTAAGTGATCAATTTAAATTTTCAAAAGTGTTCTGTGACCCAAAAGAGCTGTAAAATCACTAGTTTAAGTGGGATCTAAGAAAGAATCAGTCCGAGAAGTAGTGGTCGACGAGTGACGCCGTAAAGATTGTTATTTGTTTGACCTCTGCCACCCTGCGCGGGTGGAAAGGTCACGTATTCGTAAAATGGCGGCCAACATAAAGTTCTAAAGAGAATAAAAGGTGTCGACTTTGAATCTAAATGAAGACGCAATTAAATAGGGTGTGAGAAATGAAAAGGATCAGCAGCTTTAGATTTGATCCTGGAATTCTAAACTTTATTGTATAATTAAGCATTGTTTAAAAAATATGAATGAAAAAATTCGTCACCCTGGGTTTGAGATTATATTGCTGGGTTTTTATGTGTATGTGTAACACAAACACCATCAGACCAAAGATATACATCATAAAAAACGTACGAATATAGATTACATATTGTATAACTCCGGCTGTATGAAAATCTATATAATTTTGGTATGATGTCTTGTTTGTAACTTTTTATTTTTAATGCAATTATTTTGTAGTGTGGGATCATTTTGGGAGGGTAACAAATGGAATTTAATGCCCATGATTTGTTTAGGAACCTATTTAACATTTTAAAAGGGTTTTTAGTATTAAAGAGTGGAAATGGGGTTTATACATATATGTACAGTCGAGCTCACTAATATATTGGCAGTGTTAATGTTTCAAAATATTTTAAACGTTAAAATGATCATAAAGTTATAAACAAACTTAAACATCTATAAAATGTTGTCATATAAATTGTTCTTATGTATGTTAAGGTAGTGCAGTCAAAAATATCTGACTATTCTTCGGAACATAATTATCTAAATACTCTAGATTTCAATATATTTGGTGCAACCTAGGATTCGTAAATATCAATACAGCTTTGAATAATCAACTAAATGCTCTTAACCATAAATTTATTTTTGCTTGCCGGTGCAGAAGTACGAGTAATAATGCAATGTTGCCGTTCGTAATAGGACTTTACGAATCTGACAACGTTCAAATTCAAATATTTTTATTTGTTGAACACTGGTGAACAAAAAGACAGATGCCAATATTAATAAAATGAAAGTTATGTCTTGCTGTCAACGGCGAACAGATATTTTAATTATGGCAAAACGGGGTGTAACTTCACTGCCGCGAAAAATCACGTCAGGTACAGGTACACAATCAGGTACAGCGGACAGAGCTCCAGCGGGATCTCATGGCGACATGGAGGGTTTGTTGTAACCCAGTGCTGGGCATGCCACAATAGCAGCGATGAGTCCCCTCTTTTAGGAGTAGTTAGAGAGGCACCACGGCGTCCTCACCTTCCGCAGGTCCTCATTGTACTTGACACAGGTCTTCACCGGACATGGTTGTTTCGGGAGGTTCCTGTTCCCTTTAAGGTGGGAGGAAACGCCCGAGTGGAGCATACGGTGGAGTTTTTCCCAGATTAGCGGCCATCTCTCGCGTCCGGCCCTGGTCCAGGCCATAGTTCGGAGCGAGAGCGAATGGGAAGCCGTCACCTCCTTCTGTGAAGCAGTTATGCTTGCGAAGGATGAGGCGGAGCGCGTGATGAAGAGAACCTTGCGCCTTCACGCCCCTAGTCGCCGCAGGAGATGCCCTGGGCGTCGGGAATTGCCAGATTCCCGGCCACCGTAGGCACGGGCTTGCGGACGGCGAGCAATGAGTAGCTCGCCGTCCGGTAAGGACCAGGCCCGGGTCGACGGCGCGTGTTGTACCACGCGCGCCTCAAAAAGATGTCAGCACTAAATGACGGGGTCCGATAGGGCCGATAACTGCCAGGTCACGGGTTGTTCGAAAGAGCGGCTCTGGCACAGGGAATTGAAGGAACACGGGTGGGTTTAAGTCAGTAAAAGTCTCACACGCCCTCCCGCTTCACCCAGAGCGGCGAAGTCATTTGATTATTTCCCACCCAATAAAAAAGGGTAATCTAAGCCTATACTAAAAACTGCATAGATCATATTTGTGAACCCTTGTTCTATTATTTAGCACAAAGTTATGTGCTAAATAATAGGAACAAGATAGCGCACAATTTTTTGAGTCTTTGTCTGTAGCAATTTTATTGATTTAATGTAGTCACATATTTATGATGTCACAGATTGTTTACAATTTATTGTAAGGCAAAGCCGTTTAGAGGTTAATGAAACTTACCATTGCCCATATATTTTTGATTCATGAACATGCTCAGATATTAAAGATATCGACTGTACCGGACCAATCAGAAAGTATTGCGAAAAAAAGTTTGTATGTATGAGAGACTGGCCAGTTATAGTCTATTTTGAAAATATGTTTATTTGTAAGTAAAAATAGGTAAGTACGTTCCGATTTAAAAATTTCCCACATTGTTTGTGATTGCGAGCTAATTTAAATTTTCGTGTCTCTTAAAAAAATGGATCTGCGCCGGGAACATTTTCGCGCTATGATTTTTTCCTATTCGCCTGAAATATATCGCCGGAAACCGAGCGAATCGTACGATGGGCTTCAAATGGCATTCATGGTCGAAGGCCCTTCTAAGACAACCGTGTATCATTGGTATAACGAATTCAAGCGCGGTCGACTAACTTTGGAGATTCAGCACATACTGCAGGTTGGATCGGGAAGGCTTCACGAAATTCTTCACGTGAGGAGGATAGTTTTACCGACGCTCAGAAGCAGCATAACATACGTGAAGCATAACACAGGAAAACGGTTTAAAAATTTTGATGCGCCACTCGACGGTTTGAGTGTTTCAAAACAAATCGATGCCTACCAAAGACAAGCGGGAGGAAGATTTTGATCCCGAGCTTTTTCAATTTGACTGTCTACTTGGTGTCAATTACTTTACGGAACTAAATAAGCTTCAACGCTGAATGGTATACTACCAAAAGCTTGGCAGAAATTTTCTCTGTCGTGAGCAACATTCGACACACACAGGGCTCCGCGGGCTACTGCTCCACCACGACAACCCACCTTCGCACACCGCGCTCATAATGAGATACTTCCTGGACAGCACGCCGGTCAAACTCCTGGGTCATCCTCCTTACAGCCCTGACCTAGCACCATGTGAGTTCTTCTTATTCACGAAAATAAAAATCTTCTCAAAGGGATACAATATTCGTCGTCGGGAGATGCGCTGTCAGAGTTCGAGCAGGCTGTAAACGTGTCTACGGCGGACTGGAAAATGTGTTTCGAAAACTGGTTCAGACGCCTGAAACTTCGCACAGAGGCTAGTGGAGAGTACTTTGAAAAGATTTTTATAAAAGTACCCATGGAATATTTGTTTTTATTTTCGCAAAACTTTCCGAGTGTCCGACGTAAAATTGTAGATAACCAATATATTTTTAGAAGGTACTCTTTAATGCTTTTAATTACCTAGATACCAATCACGAATGGATCATTAAAAAAAGTTTGGTACAAAGGAAATTCTGGTGTACAGAATTTCCTTTGTACCAAACTTTTTTTAATGATCCATCATATTGATTTTGTTCACTTAAAATGTTTCCTTCGTCACCGAGACCATAAAATCGAATCGATTGACATCTCATTCATCAAAGCAAAGCGATGGTGAAACATACGTAAATACAAACTTTTGTACATAGACTGTTAAAAAACAATGTTCCTAATCATTTCGCAGTACTTCTCCAAAATCGATGAGGGTAGCCACCACTTTTGGCTAAAGAAACACATAGACGCAATATCTGTTGAAAAAGATAACGGCTTCTGTCACAGCCTAGTTATTTATTGCCAGTCCACCACTAGGGCTACGGAAATTAAAGGGTTCACGTACCGCGACCTTGAACTTTGAACGTGACGAAGTCAATGTGAAAGCATTTATTTCAAATAGGCCCATGAAAAGGCACTTTTGAACGTCAAAATTTACATTAAAAATAGAACTGATTCTAGGCGCCACTTCCAAAAAGTAGTTTCGTATGGAGAAGAAGTGGCAAGAAACTCCACCGTTAAAATGTTTTACAATATTTTGTATACATTAATTATATTTCTATATGTGAGGACGATGCACCAATAATAAAAATACGATACCACAATTGGTAAAAATAATTCAAAGTAAAGCAAAGGCAAATAAATTAATCACGTGATAGGTACATTGTGCTCACATATTTACAAAAAATTGTAAAAATATATGATTTTCCTAAAATATTAACTAGGAATAAGTCAGTGTGTGAGTAAAGTAACGACTATTCGTTATCCTGTGTCATTTATACTGAAATAGTCACGTGGATTAGTTCGTAATACTGTTTGGTTATTATTTCTTCAGATATCTTTGGACCCTACTCACTAGAAGTGAGTATTTAAAAAATTGTATTTCCTGTAACTTAAACAAAAATAATGGAATTACCACATAGTCTTCTAAATAATTGTGATGAATAAGGTTTGGGTACAAAGGCTGTATCTCCCGCGACCTCGCGGGATCTACATGATTTACTGCTTAGTTTACGGGATGTTACCTTCACTATGTGTTAATCCTGGACACATTCTATCTCTGTCCGTACTAAATTTTGTTAAATCCGTTGACACTGAACAGTGAGATAGAGTAATAAACCTAGGTACCTAGCATATTATTATCCATTCTATACATGACTTTCGCACTAAAAACACACATTATAGAAGTAGGTGGACATATGTAATTTAGCGGCACTACATTCTTCACTTAGTCAAAATTAAACTTGGTTTATTTTTCTCTTTTACTTTATGTTACATTAAACCGTGGGACTTGCTCGATCAAATTAGCCTAGAGTTACAACATATGAGATTGGACGAAGTCCTAAGCTACAGTTATATCGGATTGGACTATAAAAACGTGAGCGGAGGCGTTATCCTTTAAGCCGTTTTAGAACTTTGTTGAGCTTAACTAAAACAAATAACTGGTGCTCAAAATGTAAGCCGCATTTCTCGATAAATCCTAAAATTCTCATGAACTAACAAACCCGCAGCAAATTGTGAAAACGTGCCAATCGACTAAACTTTGTATGATTTCAGGCCATTTCAGGCAACAATCACAATATTTGTTCACAAACTGATATCAAAGTTACCATTCCACTTGTTTAAATAGCTTGGAAAACGTGATATAGCGCATTGCGACATATTTATTACATAAATGATATGAATTAAGTATCATTGTGTTAATTGAACACGTTTAAGAAGGGCTGAGCCGGCTTAACGTCGATCCATGATTCGCTTTTCCGACAACTCTCCAACAACTCGTGTGTTTAACTTAGGCGGCATACATAAACCAGTTGAGAAAACTACAGATAATAGAATTGGATACTATTTGGAATAAGAACTGATAATCATTGTGAGGCAGACAGTCACTAAGAATAACCTAATCTGATATAATCGAATAGCTTTGTTCTCAATACCTCAGACCTTCTCAATAAAGTATAAAACAAATATATATAAACCACACAATCGACTAAACTGTGCCAGCAAATAGAACAAAATCACTGACTAATAAATCTGAGATAGCTGTCAGTTAGGTATGTGTTTTTGCTGTCGGGTTTTTTTGTGTTTATTGTTTTAGCATTTGTCGTTCCAAACCACATTTACACATACAAGTTGTATATTTTACTGTAACCCTTTATTTTGTCACTACTACTTTGACTTTATAAATTTTCAGGGATGAAAATTGTTTGAAGCCATAATTTTTCACCAAAAATCGGCCACTTTTATTCTTTATAATTTTTATATACCCAGTGTCATTCTCACAATCAACACAAAGCCTACGACACCTCTCTATAAACTAAAATCTCGCTAAAATCCATCAAGCCGTTTAGGCTTTAGAGCGTGCCAAAGAAATATGTATACATACATACTCGAAAAACATAACCCTTTTTCTGGCCCCTGCTAATGATTACGAATTATTCTAAAGGTTTACTTTACTACATGTGATCGTAGCGGAGGTCTACGAATTTACTAGATTGCTACGAATTGACGTAACCGATGCTACGAAGTATCGTTTGGGTTTTGGGTGGTGCATTGCCAGGTGCGGTCGCAGCCCAAGATTGGGGAGGGGGTCACCATGGGTGCCGAGAAATATTTTTAGGGAGGTTGCATTTCCTGGGTTGGTCTAGTGGTCGCAAGCACTACTTCTCAGCATGAGGTCCTGGGTTCTTTTCCCATTTTTTCAATTAACGCCATCTAGACATTTTAATTTTACAATAAAGTTCCTGAAAAAAGGCCATCTAAGTGATATTGCAAGTAAAACTATTTTTGTATATGTGTGTGTTAAGTATATGTGTGTGTTAAGACCTTTTAAGCACAGTGTTTTCTATAAAAAATAAGTTAATGCGTTAGTTGCCGCGTACGATCAAGTTGTCTCTCAAATATTTATTAAATAAGTAAGGCGTAAAAATTTAAAATTTTGTGAAACAGTGGCGGCGTGCACAACTACGGATACCCCTTAAATCCTTGTCTTACGAAGAAACTGACCAACTTGTTTATAGTACACACTTCACACCACCTGCGCTCAACATAGTAACCACGTACAGGCCACTGAGAAAGTATTTAAAAAAAAGTTTTTATGTATGACAGACAGTTATAGTCTATTTTGAAAATATGATTATTTGTAAATAAAACTAGGTACGTTCCGATTTCAAAATTTCCCTCCACATAGTTTGCGAAATTATCGTGTATCATAAAAAATGGATCTGCGCCGGGAACATTTTCGCGCTATGATTTTTTAAGTCAAAGTTAAAGCATTTATTTCAATTAAGCCCATAAAAAGGCACTTTTGAACGTCAAATATTCTATTAAAAATAGAACTGATTCTAGGCGCCACTTCCAAAAGGTAGTTTCGTATGGAGAAGAAGGGGCAAGAAACTCCACCGTTATCTTTTAAAATGTTTTACAATATTATGTATACATTTATTATATTTTTATATATGAAGACGATGCACCAATAATTAAAATACTATACCACAATTGGTAAGAAGAATTAAAAATAAAGAAAAGGCAGATAAATTAATCACGCGATAGGTACATTGTGCTCACATATTTACAAACATTGTAAAAATATATGATTTTCCTAAAATATTAACTCGTAAGTAAAAAAAATAAACAAAAAAAATTATAATTAAATTAGCAACCAGTGTGATTTTGTCTAGACGGGATTGTCCTATGGAGCTGGACCATAACGTTTCCAAGCATTCTTATCTTGTATATAATCCTCTAATTCGTAATAAGCATGTTTGCAAAGTGTACTGTTTGTACGAATTTAAAATTTTCTTTCATTTAATAGCAATATATCACAAGGTATTTTGTTATAACATTTAACACAGTACCCCATAAATGATGTATGTACTTTAGCTACGAGGTACGCTCGAGGTGTTTACGATTTCAAGTGTCGCCTGAAACCGGACGAATTGTACGATAGTCTTCAAATGGCATTCATGGATGAAGGCCCTTCTAAGACAACCGTGTATCGTTGGTATAACGAATTCAAGCGCGGTCGACTAACTTTGGGGGATGAAGAAAGAAGTGGTCGCCCTTTGACGGCTGTTACAGAAGAAAACGTGCAAGCAGTGAAAATTTTAATACAAGACAATAGGCGAGTTACGTATCAAGAGATTCAGCACATACTGCAGGTTGGATCGGGAAGGCTTCACGAAATTCTACACGTGCATCTTCGCGTGAGGAGGATAGTTTCGCATTGGGTGCCGCACAACCTCACCGATGCTCAGAAGCAGGACGGGTGGAATGGTGCCGTGATATGATTAACAAATTTGAAGTAAGCTTGTCCCGGCGTGTTTACGACATCATTACAGGTGATGAGTCTTGGATTTATCAATACGATCCAGAAACGAAGCGCCAGTCGACGGTTTAAGTTTTTCAAAACGAATCAACCCCTACCAAAATAAAGCGGTATAGAAGCGGGGGAAGATTTTGATAGCGAGCTTTTCAGTTTGACTGGCTACTTGGTGTCAATTCCTTTTCGAAACCAAAGAAGCATCAACGCTGAATGGCAACCTAACAAATGCTTGGCAGAAGTTTTCTCTGTTGTGAGCAACAAGCGACCAAACACAGAGCTACTGCTCGACCACCATAACGAGGAACTTCCTGGACAGCACGCCGGTCAAACTCCTGGGCCACCCTCCTTACAGCCCTGACCTAGCACCGTGTAACTTCTTTTTATTCCCGAAAATACGAAATGTGCTCAAAGGGATACTACTAAGGGATACTATTTTTCGCTGGAAGATGCGCTGTCAGCGTTCGAGCAGGCTGTAAACGAGGTTTCTACGGCGGACTGGAAAAAATGTTTCTAAAACTGGTTCAGACGCATGAAACTTTGTATAGAAGCTAGTGGAGAATACTTCCAAAAGATTTAATAAAAAAAAAATACTTACAGAACTTTTGTTTTTATTTTCTGAGTGTCCACATAGAGTTTAATAATATTCTAATTTTTTTTTTTGGAATTCTTACATTAATTATTAATTAACTTTCTTTGAGAAGTCTGGAATGTCTTTTTATAAATTTTTGAGATGGGCGTTGATAGCTGCGCCACAGTATTTTACTTTTGAAGATAGCCACTATCTTCGTTTTCCTTTGTAAATTTTAAACTTAAGTTGTTCCAAATCAACTTTTTTTTTGGCTAGCCCAAATAAAAAAGCTGTCGCCCTAGTGGACGATATTAAGTATTGTATTTTTGATGAAATTGCATGAGTTTAGATGTTAAAAATCAAAAACCCGACAGGCAGTAAGTTATTTTATTAAATCTCAGATTGAATGCAACCAACTGCTTCAGACTGCTTGAAAAGTGAGCTTGTTTTGAATCTTTGTTGCAGTCGGGTTTTCCGATTTTAATTATTTTTTATTACTTTTAGTGTGTTGTATTTTTGGAATCGTCTCTCTAAGCCCTTTATTCTGTAACCCAGCACAGTACAATTTTCTTTTTTCAAGACCTTTCTTATTGACTAATCCTTCTAATCCTTCATTGCGCTCGAGGTTCAATAGCGCCCGCGGTATGTAAGATCCCTTTGGTTCATAATCTACTATTAGTACATCATAAAGTGATGAGAGATGAGAACAATAAGAAAGTTTTACCACTTCTCCGCATCACATGCCCCGGCCGCCACGTAACAGCCGCCACATAACGGCCGCCACATGTTTGCTGTCATGAAAATGATGCCATCGGGGTTCAAAGGTTAAGAAGGCCAGATTCCAAAACCTAAACTGATGTGAACCAGTTTACGCTTTTCGTCATAACTCGACAAAGTAAGTTCTCTTTTTGTTTATTGGTCAAAAGAAAACAATCCCTATTCAAGGCAGAAAATCAATGTTTCCAGTATGATGCTGGGCATGCTATGTTGTAAAATACTTGAGTGTGTTCACAACTGTTAACCAACTTTTAAAGGAGGAGGCTCTCAATTCGTCTGTATTTTTACAATTGTGGATCGATTTTCAAAGTTATTTATTCATTTGGTAAAAGAACCTAGCGTTGTGGTCCCATATGAATTAAAATAAGTTTGCTTTGGTAGTTTCTAAGTAAGCTGTTAATGATGTTATAAAACTTCCTATCACTATTGTTTATGAAGCAGGTAGTGGTACTTGAAATTAAAGTTATTGTTCAGTAGTGTTTTTTATGTGTTTTTTATTTTATTTTGTAAAAACGTTTTTTCATTTAATATTTAAAAATTATTTAAATATTTTCTTAAGAAGTGTGGTATAATATATGTAGATAAAACAAGTCTGTTTCAGAGGTCACCAAGACATTAAAATTCTGTAAATACCATGCAAAACTTCCATAACTTGCATAAATCATGCAGGGAATGGCATTCATTGATCAACATTTTATTGAATTGTTAAAACCATCACTTAGTAAAATGTATTTTTGCAGTTGACAAAGCAAACCTATGAACCTATGAATCAGGATGGTGTCATTAATCATGGATTTGCTTAATGGATGACAACTAGTCTCATCGGAAGTGCTTAAGAAGTGCAACGGGCCACGAATGAAGACAGCAATCGTATGAAAATAGAGAGTTTTCCTAGGATGTGTATGCCCTAGGTTTATATGTATTAGCATAATCAGCCTATTATGGTCCCACTGCTGGGACACAGGCCTCCTCTTTGTGAGAGTGAGTAGGCCGTAATCCACCACGCGGGCCCAGTGCAGGTTGGTAGATGTCACATTTCGTCGAATTTTTGGTTCTAAGACATGCCGGTATCCTCACGATGTTTTCCTTCACCGTTTTGAGAGCAGTGGTGATGAAATAATCCACTGCTCCACTTCAGTTTACATGTATATGTAGGTAATATACTTTATAGGTTCGTTCAGGAGAAATTACTATAAATGTACCTAATCTTCATTTTTGGTTTTATCATGGGATTTAATAAAATCCGTAATATTATCTGCAGCTTCTGAGATAGATTGCGTATATATAATATATTAGAACTAAACATAACATATTAACACTACGCCTGTATTCCCCAAAGGATTAGGCAGAGGTATACCTATGTATAATAACACTCACATTTCGCCAATAATGTTGAAGTCTCACGTAATAGTAGGCGCGCCTATTGCCATCAACTGGGCACAACTCCAGACTCCGGGCTGCCATCAAAAGTTCCTGATGGAAAAACCCAATATCACTTTGCCCGACACGGGAAGTAAACCCACTACCTCATGCTCATCAACAGAGCTTGTGCTGTAAACATTTTAAAAGTACAGCAGAATTACAATATTCCAATACCAGATCACCAGTATACCAGTAGTTATCAGTTGATTTTGTTACTCAGAGAACAATTTTAAGAAGCAGCTCAACTAGTAAACAAAATTACTGAAACCCATCTAACATAGTTATTTTCTTTACAAATCAAGTATGGATAACTATTTGAACTAAACGTGTAACCAAACAATCAGAAGCAATAACGAATAAGTGCAAAAACCTTCGAAGCTCAGTAATAGTGGCGCAATCATTATCGGTTGTTGACCCCAAAAGGGTAATAGGGTAACAGCCAGTGGTCTATCGTAATTGATCGGAACGAACCATAACTCTGCGTACCTATGTACCACAAAAGAAACTGGTATCGGTATCGAACAGCAGTACGGTTGGGTATCACTCAAAGCTACCCGAATGTGTTGTTTCAGTGTGGTTACAGCCTAGTAACCAATAACGAGTTCCACGTTTATGTGGGTAGTTCGTTTTGAACAGGACTTCGATAAATCGGATTGAAGTGTGTGGCTCTCGTTACAAACTAATTTGAATTATTAATAATTTGTGGTTTTTTTAAATCTATTTTTAATCCACCGAACAGTTTCAGTTAAAGATGAAATGTCTAGCCTACGATATTTAAGTTTTAGCTAAACATAAATATTAATTGCGTAAATGGTGTTCAAGAAATTTCAGCCTTGACACAAGCTTGAATTATAAAAGCTACACAAGTTTCTAACTGTTGTTACATCCTATATATCAAATGACTTTCACTGTTCCTTATCTTGAAGCCACTTCAATGGCTACCTAACATTACAGAAAGATTACAGAGCTTACATAAACTTACTAAAAGTCACTTTTATATCACGCACCAACAATATGTTGCCAGCCAATTTATTCTTCAGAAAAACATAATTTATCATTTTCATATATCCTTTGTCCTTCGTCACCGCTATGACACATTTTTCTCAAAGAAGTGAGTTTATGACTGATTGAGGAACTTTCTTCTACCAATTACATTTCGCATTTGCTTTTCCTTTTTTTTGCATTTATTATTATTTGTGGTGCGAATTAGAAATGTAGAATTAAATAAAGCAAAATCCGCTGAACTCTTTTGAACTTTGTGTTTAAAGGTAACATAACCTTCTGATTTGAAGTAACGTGCCCATTCTACATTTTCTCTTTCTCCCTTTTGAAACACTGTGTAACTTTGGAAACAAGAGTCCTAGCCAAAATGGCTAACTTAGATTAGTTTAAGTAAAACTGCATGCGAACAATATATACGTTAAACTCATATGTCGGGTAAAATGTTTAATACCCGAACTGTTCTGCCAATACAAGTAATAAAACCGGTGCGGCTTACAGCACGTGCTCCAAACTTCGGTACTGGCACTTGTGCAAGTTTTCTGATAAACCTTTTAAGACAGCCACAGATGCGAAACTTGGGACTTTACTAGAAAAGAGTTTCTATTTGATCTATATTATAATTTGCTTGGTATCGTGGAGTTTCTTGCAGCCACTTCTCCATATGAATCGACAAATTGGAACCGTGCACCTAGCTTCTGACGTAACATAAGTGCCCATGTAGGTTTATGTGAAATAAAATATTTTGATCTTGAAATATGAAAAAAGAATCCTCTACATCGTTAAAATGACATCCCGCAGTATCGGTTGTTGCAAACAATAGTTAGTCTTCGATTATATTGCTATACTTTGCTTTTTGCTTTAACCAAGTAACATTTAAAACAAATTGGCTAAACCTGATAACAAGAACAACACTATTGATTCGATTTGAGTTTTTTTTAAGTCTATCAACGACTTAACACAAAACTTCCATCAGACAGGACGTAATTTATATTGGGCAGAACTCGACTCCCACAAGGAAGGCCTATCTTCTATGAAAAGTGATCTGGCGCAATTAGGAAATAGGTAATAAGCCAAATACAGGCAGTCACAATTGGATATTTACGCATAAACATTTATCATCCAAAATAAATGTAAGCCAAATAACTTCGTAACTAACTTTGGAGATGAAAGATGTGTTCAATATAGCCAGACGCGTCAAGTTTACTTCGTCAGAATGTTACATCAATCACCGTGATGTCAAACATTTCGTTTGTCTGGATTCAACTACAAATACATACATTGATTTTGATTGATTAATTATTTGTATCGGTTTGTTCTTTGATGGAAGTATGTAATGTTTAAGCGTAGAATAGTCATTTGAACAACATGAGTAAACGTAACATCATTCCATAGTTGAAGGTTAGGAAAAATTGCTGCTGCCATAGATTTAGCGTACCGTACTACTAGCGTTAGATTGGCAATGCAAAAGAGACGGCATGCGGCACAGTCTATACGTACTTTAGAGCGAGATAGATAGACGCCAACATTCGCGTACACGCCATCGGCCTGTATCGGCTCACGTCATTCGTGAACGAAATAAATCCCGCTTATTTTTACAAAAGCTCAGGTTTTAAAGTGTTTAGTAGACGTGAGTAATAATGGTTACCTGTGCAGTACCTGGATGTATCTCTTTAAGAAAGAAAACCCACAGAATTATTCACACGTGTTGTAGAAATTGATGTTTTAGAACTGCTTAGTTTTTAGGGTTCCGTACCTCGAAAGGAAAAAACGGAACCCATATAGGATCACTTTGTTGTCCGTCCGTCCGTCTGTCTGTCCGTCAAGACCCTTTTTCGCAGGAACGCGTGAAGGTATCAAGCTGGAATTTATATCAAATACACAGGTCTACTGTTCCTTGGTGCTGTGAAAAACAAACTTATAAGCCAACGCAAACAAAAGATACAGACGTTTATGCCGCAAATTTTCGACACTCGCTAGGGAATCAGAATCTTGAAATTTGGTACAAAGCAACGTATTATAGCACAGATAATGGAAAAATTGCGTAAACCATAAATTTATTGTTACATCATACTATTAAAATATTTTTAATAATTTATTCTTACCACCCCTTTCCTCATGAACGCGTGTTAACTTTTACTTTTATATATCTACAGGTTTGTACGGTACCCTCGGTGCGCGAGTCCAACTTGCACTTGGCCGGATTTTTGTTTTTGCACAAATGGATGCAACGATTAATGTTTTAATTGCATAGGACAGCAAAAATAATAGATACGTGAATTCCTACTTTTTCCAACGTCACTTTAGTAGTCCTAGAGATTGACACAATACGTCGACACTATCGATAACATCATGTAGATATAATATTTTAAGAAACGAAGTTCCTTAACGCAACTTGCGGTAGGAGTTGACTGGTACAAAAATTTGCGACTTTCTATCTCTCTCTCTTTCTTCTTATTATATACGAGTTTTATGCGAGCCGCGCGAGTCAAACCAAAGAAGGTTCATGTATACGAGGTGTATTTATGTGTGAGGGACGTAGTTGGCCTCATTTATCATTCTGAAGATGTTTATGAGATACGTATAGTCTGAACGAGTTTTCCGAAAAGATATAAAAGGCAAAAATGTAAATATGTTTAAAAACGAAAATAATATAATCTTTATTTTGCAAACATAAATGCTTTTTTTTGCATACATTGACATGTATGATTCGCAAGTATTATTCAACAACAAACACCTATTAATAATACTTAAAATAAAATAAAACATTATTTTATTAATGGAATAAAGTATGAAGCAAAGTAAATTGCAAAATACTTCCAAGGAAAGCTTACGAGATATTAACAATGAAGTTCTCTTTGGAGGAAATTAAAAATCCAACACGTGTTGTTTATACTTTTATTTTTGTTCCTTTAAACATTTATCATGGTATGCACTCTATCCACATCTGTTTCAAATCAGGAGATACGAATACACTGCAATCTATATCGATAATCAAAGTGGAGGCAGCTAGTGCAGCACTATTAATCACGTACACTGGTTTTATTGGTTTTTGGTCTCGCCCTAACAAGCATAGTGGGGGACTTTGCCTATCTTACACTATTAAATACTAAATCTAGCTGTTACCTACAACGGGCACAAAAATACCCTAATGTTTTGTACTGGACCATATCTGGAAACCTCCTGATTACGGAGAAAATGAAGGTCAAAGTTCTAACTCTTATACATTCATTCATTCATTCATTCGTTCATACTCATAAAGTCGTTTTTTAAATGAAAGATTGAGCTGGCCAGTGAATTTTGCATTATAACTAGCATTACCTAATGCTCCCGATAAGTAGAAGGAGATGTACCATCAACAATTGAGTTATCCAGTTTAAAAATCTTGAAACTTTTTGTAACTCATTAGTGAAGTCTACCGGGAGATTTCACAAAGAAAGTAGGTACTTACATTAAACTCTGCCAAGAACGCATCCAAAATCTCCTTTTTTTTGCTAAGTTTGCAAAACGCAGATACAGGTTAACTTGTAATTTCACGTATGTCTTTAAGGATATTCAATTGGATACCAAATACCTTAACAAACCTTTCGATGTATGCAAATGTTCTAAAACATCAAATACTTAAAAATGTAAGGAAGAAGTGTAATAACCATTTTAAAAATCATCTACCAACATGAACTTTGACAGCAGTTATCTCAAAATTTTACCATGACATGAAGCGTACAAATTACGGGGATTAAATAAAGATTCATCTTTATTTAATCAGCTATCTACCAAAAGTAAAAAACAAAATATTCAGAGGTGCCGATGAAACGGTCGATAATGCTGGCAAAGGACGAACTCATCCGCCCCGACAATAGTGTCGCTTTCGACAGTCCCGATAAGGCTGAATGTCTTGCCGACAGCCTAGAGTCCCAATGTTCTCCCAGCTCCCAACCAGTAGACCAGGCTCACCTGAACAAGGTCGACGCTGAAGTCGAACGAAGAGCCTCCCTCCCTCCCGTCGAAGACCCTGATGATCCTCTGCCTCCCGTCACTCCAGACGAAGTGCACGACATCATTAAAGGGCTCCACGCTCGTAAGGCCCCCGGTTCTGATGGTATTACCAATAAGGTATACAAACTCCTTCCTGCCCCGCTAATAATGGTTATGACCTCCATCTTCAATGGCGCCTTGAGCAACAACATCTTCCCACAAGCATGGAAAGAAGCCACCGTCATCGGTATCCCAAAGCCAGGCAAGCCAAAGTCTGAGCCCTCCAGCTACCGCCCTATTAGTTTACTCAATGTTCTCGGCAAAATCTACGAGAGGCTTATTTATAAGCGTCTCAAAGACTACGCCGAAGCAAAGAGCCTCATTCCCAACGAGCAGTTTGGTTTCCGTAGCCAACACTCGGGCACCCAACAGGTCCACCGTATAGTAGAGCACTTATGCGCTGGTCTACAGCGTAACGCGACGACGGGTGTGCTATTCTTCGACATAGCGAAAGCATTCGACAAAGTCTGGCACAACGGCTTGATATGCAAGCTCTACCAACTAGGAGTGCCAGATCGTCTCGTGCTCATCTTACGAGACTTTTTGTCGAACCGGACCTTTCGCTATCGCGTCGAGGGAGCACTCTCGTCCCCTCATCCTATTCGCGCCGGTGTCCCTCAGGGTTCCGTACTATCTCCTCTCGCCTTCACGCTGTTCACTAGCGATATCCCAAAAAGTAAAAAGGCTCAGTTGGCTCTCTTCGCCGACGACACTGCCGTTTACTATACCGGTCACTGTCCCAACGCTATAGCTCGTACTCTCCAAACCTCCGCAAACGTCTTAGGCGCTTGGTTCCGGAAATGGAGAATCGAGGTCAACCCCGATAAGAGTCAGGCGGTTCTCTTCTCGAGACGTCGTCGACTCCCTCCCCCACTTCCCAGCCCGATCACTATGTACGGCAAGCCAATCCCTTGGGAGAAGCAAGCCAAATACCTAGGCGTGATCCTCGATGAGAACCTTACCTTTAAGGCTCATATTAAGGCGGTTCGCGCGCGCGCCTCCTTCGCTCTTAGCAGGCTGCAATTCGTACTGACAGCCCGTAGTAAACTGTCCCTCAAATGCAAGCTCCGCATCTATACCGCAGTCATCCGTCCCATCATGACCTATGCCTGCGTTGTATTTGCGCACGCTCACCCACGTCATCTCCATAAGATGCAGACCCTCCAAAACCGTTTCCTCAGAAGGGTCACGGGTGCCCCCTTCTATGTCCGTAATATCGATCTTCACGTCGACCTCAAAATGCCAACCATAAAACAGTTCATGAAACGCTTATCAAAGCGTTTCCTCGACTGCGGCATCAAACATTCTAACCCCCTGATTACAGCGGCCGCCCGCTACACTCCCTCTCGCATTAGCAGTATTCGCCGACCAAGGCATACTTTAATCGACCCCGACGACGCCACTACCCTCCTCCAGGAGAGTAGCAAGGCCACTAGCACGCTACATAAGCCCAAAACCCGATCGCCGTCCTACCGCCCTCGCCGCCGAGGCCCGCCGCGAGGCCCAAATCGACGCCCCTCCCGACCCTTGCTCGAGCCAGCCCGCGCCGCTGAGCCTGTAGCTTTAAATTCGTCCCTAATTAATACCAATCCTGATCCAGCTAGTCATTTGCTGCCCTCTTCCAGCGACGCCCTAAGCCGAGGTTCGTACCCCACAGGGGGTGCCCTTAGCGTTGACGCTTAGTTTTAGTTAGTATATAAGTTTAAGTCCTGGCTGGAGGCCTTAATTTATTAGGGAATCCACAGGCAAGTCCGCTTAAGCAGACGACAACCGCATAGGTTGACCTGCGAGATGCCAAAAAAACAAACAAAAGCAAAGGACGAATTTACAAATTTTTGAAACAACATTGAAATGAGTGAAAATCTAAATAGTCAACTGGTTATACCATCTCACTACTTTCTAACCTCCCAGCAAATCATCACATGTTTGCCACCCAGCTCGTCACGTTCAGCATGTCGATTCTGTAAAATTCTAACCGTAACGACTTGCGTGGAGTGAGCTGTCAATGTCATCCTGTCTTGGTCCAATCCCCTAGCATCAGTGTAACTGACAGCTCACTCCACGCTCACTTCACCTACGTTTTCACAGTGAGATGATTATAGAATAGCACTACTGCATGTCGATTCTGTAAAAATCTCAAGGTGAAGACTTGCGTGGAGTGAGCTGTCATTGTCATCCCGCATTCCTAGCATCAGTGGCACTGACAGCTCTCTGCATGCTCACTTCAGATGGTTGCAGAATAGCACTACTGATCACGAGTTGCAGCGCAGCTTTTCAGTGTATTACTCGCTCATTTTTGTTACATATGCGCATATGTGCAAAATGTCATGCTTGTAAACCCAGCTTTGAGTTGTCTGTTAGTGTAATAATGAATATAATATTTTATTAAAAAGATTTTCTTTTTAGCAAAATATATCTAAGAATTCCATGATTTTCAGTGTCTGAGTCCATTTCTTTATCTGCTTTACTGACCCGACCTAATGTAACTTTCTCAACCAAACACATTTGGAATGAAATAACAGTGAAGGTAATAAAATTAGTCACACACTCATTACGTAAGCTCCAAATTGCCTTTATTTACTCCGAAGAAAACGTGTCTCGAGTACCAACGCGTCATTCGAAATTCTTTGCTCACCTGTTACAAGTGATACTTTAGTGTTCCAAAATTATTTTGGCGAATGCTAAAAACACGTAAAAGCACGCAAGTGCTCCACATAAACAAGGTTTACGGTTATGTTACGCGTTTGGTGTGAAGGTAGAAAACAAGTCATTAATACGCAATTCAATTCACATTCGTGTCTGTACATCCCTGGCATAGGAATGGGAAACGTGTGAAGACTAACATCAATCTATATGTTATTGACAGCTTGAACTAAAAAAAAACTAATAGGAAACCGCATTTTATTTTCTTTTTGTTTGTTTGTTATGCTCTCACGCCAAAACGGCTAAACGGAATTAAATAAAATTTCACACACATAGGCCATGAACTGGGTAAGAACATAGGCTACTTGTCATCCTGGATAGCAGACAAAGTCGCGGGCAACAACTAGTTTACAATCATAGAGTGGGTAGGCCAGACTCTTTTGTATAACATACATAGTTACCTCTTAACATAGGCTTTTACCAAAGATTAAAATAAAATAGTAAAGTTTGAACATTGCCATTAAAACACAGATGACAATATTTATGTTCTTATGATATTATTTGCCACTATTCATTCTGTACAGCTTCATTTGTTTGTGGTTACGATTCTTGTTATTATTATGGAATAACGCGTCGCGACAGAGCCAAGTAAATGCATTTTAGAGTGCACTTACTTGTTTCTCCTTAAATGTTTTCACGCCAATGATTTGTTATGTGTGCAGTGTATGTAGAGGAGTAAAAATGTCCATTTACTTAGGACTTATTTTCATGTGGCGTCATTGCAAATATGTTTATTGCGAAATGGTTAAAGCAAACCTATTTTCCTTAGGATTTCGCCATGTCTATGGGTAAAACAGACTCCCACTGACAAAAAATAACACTGTTCTCACCCACAGCACATTAAAACTGACCATTGAGATAACCAGTGCAATGCACTATGTAGCATTGCTACATTCAAACCTTATTTATTTATATTGCAACCTGTATGGACAGAGTGGCTGTTATTATGTTTTCGGTATTTTAAAATTAAATTTTGACAATAACATATGTCATATTTTTTTCACTCTGAGGAGTCATTGCAGAATTTATCTCATCAACGATAGAAGTATTTAATTTTTAATTTGATCCAATACGACAAAATTTATTTATATTCTAATGACCTCCTACATCTTAAAGCCTATATGGTGTTATATGATAATATCTCAGTTGTAAATTACATATGTTCTTTTGAAGACTCGCCCGACGGGCTGGAACATCGTAAACAGCTCGTGACCCATTCCGAAGTCGTTCTGGGTTAAAAAAAACTTTCAAAATAACATACCGAAGCAATTAAAGCATCAAGGTCTGTAAATGTATGTATTAACCCTAGCTCACTAAACATATTTTCGAGTTACACATTTACTAAACAATAGTCATTTTGACTAAAAAAATAAAAACTATAATACTTTTCTCGAAATTATTTTATTTAAAAGAAGAAGGTAATTTAAGATGGAGTATTAAGGTTTCTTAAAAACTATTAGACATGTGGCGGCATCTACACCGCCACATACGAACAAACGCATCAATCCTGCATCGCGCAAACAGAGTTTACCGCGCAGATAGCATATATACAACTTCCCGACAACAATCATCGGGCAGTTGCCCACCAGATACGACATTCATCTGGTCGGAGGATCCTCCCTTTTCCGAAGAGTATGAGTGTACTTTAAACCCTGTCCCTCATATCTCTTCACTAAAAATGGTATTCCTGGCAGTCTGAGCAGACAGGAATGGTATGTTCGCATCAAATGGCCTCCTGCAGGATAGGCATGATACTATGGTCATCCTGTGCCTCTGCAGGGCGAGCATGGATAAAAACGTTGTGTCTTAAATGCAAGCACGGTGGCGTGAGATAATTCTCTCGACATGTGATATAATTTCTTGACGTTTAATTGGGACTCTTTACGTCTTATTTGCGCTCAAATATACGGGCGCAGCCATTTTGTCACAAAGGTCACACTTTGACAGATGGTTATGAAAAATTTATCACATTCGGTCAGCGGTGGTGATAAAAAATTTATATTAATAAAAAAATAAAAAAAACGCTTATTACTGCACCAAATGGCAGTAAATCATTTTAATTATCTTCTTCTGTGAAGAGAAGTACTACAAAATTAAATGTAAATTGACAAGACAACGGATTCGTCAATAGCGTCGTTCCATTAATATTACAACCGGCACTGAATTATAAAACAAGAACAACGGAACAACAAAGACAGTTGGAAGAATGTTTACACGTGCTTGTTTCAAAAATGAATTAGATCCCAAATAAATTTAAAAGTTGTTTAACTTTATGAACTGCACTCATACATACATATTATTTTGTTTGGTCGGATATTCAGATGGCCATAGACATTTTAACTTTTTTATTTACTGCGTCACATATGAAGTCAGCAACAAGAAAGGCATATCACGCCATATTATTATGTCACATGGTTGACCCATGCTAGCATTTAAGGCAAATTGTAAGACATGACATATTTTATCTCATCTTGTCACATCTTGACGTCCATGCTCGCCCCGCTGATATGGGCAAACTGCGCCAATTTCTTGATTGTTTGGCTGTGCTTGAGAAGTACTAGCCACGACATTTTCAATTTGTATGATATCTTTGATACTGATAATACATTAAGAAAAAAATCAAAGCTTTCCACTAAACATTAGTCCGTGAGACTAACAATTCGTCAAAACTCCAGAAGTAGAAAACGTGCAGATGCAATGCATGCACACGGGTCACTAAAACAATGACTTAGGAGGGTACTTAGCGCAAGCCAAATACCTAGGCGTGATCCTTGATGAAAACCTTACCTTTAAGGCTCATATTAAGGCGGTTCGCGCGCGCGCCTCCTTCGCTCTTAGCAGGCTCCACTTTGTACTGACAGCCCGTAGTAAACTGTCACTTAAATGCAAGCTGCGCATCTACACCGCAGTCATCCGTCCCATCATGACCTATGCCTGCGTTGTATTTGCGCACGCTCACCCACGTCATCTCCATACGATGCAGACCCTCCAGAACCGTTTCCTCAGAAAGGTCACGGGTGCCCCCTTCTATGTCCGTAATATAAATCTCCACATCGATCTTAAAATGCCTACCATAAACCAATTCATGAAACGCTTATCGAAGCGCTTCTTTGACTGTGGCATTAAACACTCCAACCCCTTGATCTCAGCGGCCGCCCGCTACACTCCCTCCCACATTAGCAGTATTCGCCGACCAAGGCATACTTTAATCGCCCCCGACGACGCCACTACCCTCCTCCAGGAGAGTAGTAAGGCCACCAGCACACTACATAAGCCCAAAACCCGATCGCCGTCCTACCGTCCTCGCCGCCGAGGCCCGCCGCGACGCCCAAATACACGCCCCTCCCGACCCTTGCTCGAGCCAGTTCGCGCTGCTGAGCCTGTAGCTTTAAATTCGTCCCTAATTAATATCAATCCTGATCCAGCTAGTCCCTTGCTGCCCTCTTCCAGCGACGCCCTAAGCCGAGGTCCGTACCCCACAGGGGGTGCCCTTAGCGTTGTCGCTTAGTTTTAGTTAGTATTTAAGTTTAAGTCCTGGCTGGAGGCCTTAATTTATTAGGGCAACCACAGGCAAGTCCGTTTAAGCAGACGACAACCTCATAGGTTGACCTGCGAGATGCCATTAAAAAAAAAAAAGGTACTTAGCGCGGTGGTGCGGAGGAATGCCGGAAACATGCCGAAACAGCGAATGCGTGGGGGCCGTGTCGCCTGTGAGACTAATGTTTAGTGATCTAGGTTTAATAAGCATGGGAAATACCTTGGATGCATGTTATGTATGATAATTTCCAATAAGTTCGATTTACCAATCGGATCGAGTATATTTTCATTTAAATACGAAACCTAAATAACGAAATCTTTAACATATTATCGGGAGTCGATTATTTTTGGGGAAAGCTCAAACTCAACAAGACCTGAGTAAACGCATGCAGGAGGCCAATGAGTTGGCAGACCTGCAGGGCTAACATGACAAGCGCGAGAACGCTCGATATGTCGATTTCTCGAAATTTGCCTACGATTTTGACGTCATCCTTACACCTAACATGACCGCCAAACTCGATTAAACTCTAAAAAGGCACTTTGACAATTCTGTATCTCGCGACGAGAAACCGATGTAGCAAGTTATTTAAAACAAATAATTTTTATCACTGCAACATCGGTCGGTTTTACGCATGGAATAAGTATGTTCTGTATTGATTTAACGTCCACCTCTTTTAATTTTTGTTTAGTTCCATAAAACCGACTATTTTACTGTTTTTCTTTGGCATGCTAAAATTAAAATTTACAATTAGTGGCACTTATTATACTCACTAGATAATCCACCTCAATTGATAAATCGGCCGAAGGTCACTATTCGACAAAGCGAAGGTTGATATTGTAACAATCATCATAAAACACATGATATTGCTTTTACTCACCAACTTTGCGGACTTAACTGGCGATTTTCGTAATTATGTTGCGTAGGCAGGTACAGCCATAACTCCCTTGATTTCGATAATCACCATAATTGACAAACTAGACTGATAATTACTGCACTTGATGCTCATCTACGTAATAGTGCTTCCGTGCGCCAAACTTTCTGTCGCGGCCGCCGAAAGGAACTTCATTCCAAAGTGCATGTAGGCTGCTTAAAACTAAGTATTTTCATTCAATTCAATCAAATCAATTATGTCAATTCAGTATTTCAATTAAGTTTTTTCATGTTGTCTAATAGAACTAGAACGAAAATAAGTATAATTATGAATTAGCCATGTTATTTTGGATATTCAATTTTTTTTTTTTGGAACATAATTTTGTCTACTCTTCTCGTCGTCAAAATCGAGGACGAGTAAATTAGAGAAAATCACGATTTTCTCATGTTGAATTGTCAAAATGCGAGAAAAATTAGGTGGTCATGTTAGGGTTCAACGAGAAAACATCAAGTTTGACAGAACAAGTCAAGTATTTTGTATGGCAGTGCTGTCAAAAAACGAGTAAAGTGACGGTATAGACGCGACGAGAAAATATGAGAGTGAGTAATTGTCGCGTCTGGCATGTTAGCCCTGCTGGTCAAGTCAAATGCAGAGAGGTACGAGTCTCTGACAAATAACCTCTCTTTTAGCTGTGCCTGCTCCCAGGCACCCCAGCCTCAACTTATTACAACCAATTGTTTACCCGGTGCCAGTATTAGCCAATGAATTAGTAATATTAGACTGACAAAAATAAACCCTAGTTCAACTGTTATATTATTACACGGGGATAGCTTAAATGTAAGAAAAAAATACATAATTAAATGTGTCCATTTGATGTTACACCATCACAATGAAACTAATAATTGTAAATTAATTTTCTGTGCCTTGCCTTATTCTCAATATTTGTCTGATGCGCAAAATAGGCACATTTATAATTTAAATATGTTAATTTATAATAGGACTTGCCGTTATAGTGACACTATTTTATATTTTGATTGTAATCAATTTATTACTGATTACAAACTGACAAATTATACAATGTATTTGCCACCTAGATGTAGGAGACAAGTTGCTAATCTTTTAGCATACAATATACAAAGTGACAAGGGTACATGTAGTGTACCGTCGATTACAGTTAGTAGTGGTACTAATACTACTTTTGATATGCCTTGTAGTTTAAACTATTAGGTGCGACAACGGGTGTGGCGCATATGTTGAATGTTGTTCATCAAAATATGCAGGGTCTGTCCGGAAAAGAGTTAGAGTTAAGTTTATTTATGGAGAACTATGATGTTCACGTGTTATGTTTGACTGCACACTGGTTGAAGGAACATGAAGTAGTGTTTATCGATGATGATTATTTTACCGTACAAAGTGCTTTTGTGAGAAAAAGTGCTATTCGCGGTGGTTCTTTAGTTCTTGTTTCAAACTAGTTGAAATGTAAACAACGTTTAGATTTAGTTAATCTTTCTATCGAGCGCACTATTGAGTTGTTTTGTGTTGAACTAGAGCAATTCGTTGTAATCTGCGTTTATCGCCCTCCATCTGGTGATTTTATTAGTTTTGAATCGGTAATGGAGGATTCTCTCAATAGGTTAAAATCAAGTAATAAGAGTATAATTTTATGTGAAGATATTAATATTAATATTTTAGATGTTACTCCATTAATTATTGGACTTCTCAATTAATTTAGGTCTTATAATTTGATTAACTTATTTCTTGAACCAACTAGGATCACGGCATCTTCCTCAACTTGTCTTGATAATATATTTAGTAATTGTGATGCCAAAAATAAATTAGTGTTAAGTGACTTAACGTCCGACCACTGTGGTTAATTAGCTAGCTTCCCCATGACATTACATAAAAAAACGTATAAACTTGAATGCAGGCCTTATACAGCTAGTCGTTGTAACAAGTTTAAAAATAATATAGCTCATAGAATTACACCATCGTTAGTAGAACACGAGAATCCTAATGAAATTTACGTAGCCCTTTTTAATGTTGGAGCTATTTTCAAGAACAAAACCATTAACATTAATGGCACTTCTGTTGGCTTCAACCAATGGGCTACTACAGGTATTTATAAAAGTAGAGCGAGACTATACGAGTTATATGGTTTGAAAAAATACAGGTTTGATACTCCTTTCCTAGAGTATGTAAAAAAATATTCAAAATTATTTAAAAAGATTTGTGCTATTGCTAAATCAAAATTCTTAAGCGATTCGATTAAAAAATCCAGTAATAAAGTAAAAACCACTTGGAAAATTATTAACAATGAAACGGGTAAGTCGGTTAAACAAGAAAATCAACTTGAGATTATGGTCGATAACAAATTAGTTAGTAAGGCAGCTGACGTAGCTGAGGTATTTAATGAGTTTTATGCCAACATATCTGTAACTACGACTTGCTCCTTAAATTCGTCCCCGTCTAAAGCTGAGAACCTTTTGAATAGTAGTGTGCCAAAATGTACTCGCTTATTTAGCTTCGAACATGTAACGCCTAGTGATGTAATTAACGTCTTTAACACTCTTAAGTCTAAAAACACTGGTGATTACTGGGGCATCTCCATTAAACTTTTAAGTAATATAATAAACATCGTAGCCCCCTATCTAGCTATTACTTTTAATAAATGAGTTGATCTAGGAACTTTTCCTGACCTCATGAAGAGTAGTAAAGTCATACCATTATTTAAATCTGGTAATAAAAATAGCATTAGCAATTTTAGGCTTATTTCTATTTTACCAGCATTTAGCAAAATATTTGATAAGTTAATACTTAATCAGTTGCTAAGACATTTTAAATTAAATTAAACTTAAAGGACGTTCGACCACAGATGCGGGTGTTGCTCTGCTGAAACACATATTTAATGCATGGGAGAAATCGCAAAATGCTATTGGAGTTTTCTGTGATCTCTCTAAAGCCTTTAATTGCTTTCGCCATGACAAGCTTTTGCTTAAACTACGAAGCTATCAACGTAATAAATTCTTATTTACATAATAGGTTCCAATGTGTAGATGTCGATGGTGTGAAATCTTCCGAGCTACCAGTTCAGTTAGGTGTACCTCAAGGCTCAATACTGGGTCCATTCTTGTTCTTAGTGTATATCAATGACTTACCATTCTATTTAAATGATATCTGTGACGTTGTACTGTTTGCAGATGATACCTCTCTTATGTTTAAAGTAGACAGGAATAGACAAGATTTTGACGACGTAAACAGTGCACTCTCAATGGTTACGGATTGGTTTACGTCAAATAACCTAGTTCTCAATGCCAAGAAAACGAAATGCGTGAAGTTCGTCTTACCGAATGTTAGAAATCTAGGACCCAAAATCGTCTTAGATAAAGAGCTGCTTGAAACTGTAGACTGTAGTAGAACTGTAGACGGCTGTTTTTCTGGGCATAACAGTAGATGCCAAACTTCAGTGGGGCCCACACATATCAAGCCTAGCAGAGAGGCTCAGTTCAGCCGCCTACGCCGTCAGGAAAGTAAGACAATATACTGACGTTGATATAGCTCGGTTAGTCTATTTTAGTTATTTCCACAGCGTTATGTCCTACGGTATTCTGCTGTGGGGCAAAGCCGCCGATATTCAAAATATATTCGTCCTTCAAAAACGAGCTGTCCGAGCAATTTATCAGCTAGGAGCCAGAGTTTCTCTTACAGATTTTTTTAAAGATATTGGTATTCTCACGGTGGCATCTCAATTCATTTTAGCCAACATCTTATATATTAGGCAAAATATACACTTATACACTAAAAACAGTGATGTTCACAATGTTAACACTAGAAATAAGAACAAACTACGTGCTCCCTTTCACCGACTGCATAAGGTCCATAACTCATTTGTTGGGCTTGTTACCCTCTTCTTTACTAGATCTACCTTTTAATGCGTTTAAGGCTCCAGTTAAATCCAACCTTTGTTCAAAGGCATATTATTCCATTAACGACTACTTAAACGATAAGAACTGTTGGTCGCTGTGATTAACTCAAGACAATGTTCGTGTTCTTTCTCCAGAATCAGCTTACCTACTGACAGGGTATATGAGTTCATATATTTGTTTTTTTTTAAATTTTATTTGATGGTATAAGTCAATTATTTTGTAATTTTCATTTATTATTGGCATGATCTACTCATTACAATGTTTTTGAATGAGCTGTATGGCAATATGTGGTTAGCTAGCGACCTTGACAATTGATAATATTATTCTTGCCTGAGCAATCGGCAGCAAGTTCGTCATGCTCCCTTAGATGTCACTGCTTGCGGTAGCGTCGGGGGTCGGGTTTCCTCCTTCCCTCAAATATGGCGAGGGGGGTAATGGCTGATATTAGCGTTATACTCGTGAACGGGTGCTGCTTGTGGTTACTGGTCGTCTGTCTATGGTTTATTATTGTTACAGTAATTGTTCTGTTAATTTAGTTTACTTTGATGGTCCTAGTTTATCATTTATTTATTTTATTTGTTTGTATAATAATTCCAGTATTGCATATGTAAGCTGCCATGCCCTTTAAGCCTGGAGGCTTTTTATGTATTATTTTTATTCTCTTTTTTTGGTATTGGCGTGGCTAGCTGACGTATGGCAATTAATTTAATGTTTTGGTAATTACTTAGAATTGTTTAGAATCCAGTTCTTCTAACCGAACAGACAGCTGTGCTGCTGGGGAGTTTGTTGCACCACTTCTTCTTCCCAGCTAAAGCACTAGGAAGTGGTGAAGGGCGGGCGTTTTGGGGGACTGTCTTATGTAATTTTGACGGTCGAAAAGTGATGATTCTCAGCCTAATTTGAATAAATGACTTTTGATTTTGATTTTGCTCGCTCCTCGCTTCATCAAATGTCGCGTGACAAGAGTTATTTCATAAACAACCTATGCCCTTCATGATTGTGATGACTGATCCATTCTATCATATTAAAGATATTCTTAAAAGCTACCTCGAGCGTTGTTCCATTTACATGATTTGAATTGGAATATCGGTTTTAAATATAATTACATTTTAACAACTCGGGTAATTCAAATTTCCAAAACATTTTCATAAACTGAAAAGTTTTGTGTCAATTTCAAATAATTATTTCGATATTTTCATTTCTTTAGGCGAAACATAGACAACATCACATCACGACATCTAGTTATTACGATGACTACTATTTTCTGAATTTTTTTATTGACTGCCTATACTTTCAGCTCTTTGCTCACAATGTTCCAATATCACGTAACGTCTTATGTGGGCGCACATAAGGCGTTACGTAACATTGGGAGATTGTCGACATACTCGTATACTTGTCGAAAACGTGATATTATAATATCAATATAAGGTGTTACAAGACCTTTTATGTTTGATTGAATATACTTAACGTACTTTCTTTCTGCGTGTGTTCTGTTAGTTTTTTATTTTTGTCTGAAGAAATTTCTTCGTATCTTATTCTTAGAACTCTGACTTAAGGCTTATTTTGGTTGGAGTCGTATCTTTGACTTAAGTCGTATTTTATTATTTGTACTTGAATATAGTTAGGGATACCCCAGGGTTGTATTAGGTAAGAAAGGTTAATTTACATCAATTTACTTCCTAGTTTTTAAGTTGTTTAGGTTAAGTTTATTTTGGTCCCTAGTTTTTATGTCTTTAGTTACTCTTAGGTTGGGTGGACACACTTGGAGCTCGCACAGATATAATCTGTATCTGCTGCACTTCAATGTTCTTGTTTAATTTTTTTTTTGTTTTTCTACTAAGGTCATGGATTATTAGGTATTAAGCGAAATAAAGTTGGTTAATTTATTTTGTTCTTCTTAATTATCACTTCCTTTTAGGGTCATCTAGGGCCACGTTCAGCATTTTTACTGGAATCGGGGTATTGGAGCATTAACTGTTACATTCAAACCTTATTTATTTATATTGCAACCTGTTTGGGCAAATTGCCTGTTATTATATATGTATTTTTTTCTCTCTGAGGAGACATTGCAGAATTTTTCTTCTCAACGATGGAGGTATTTAATTTTAAATTTGATCCACTACGACTTAATTTATTCACATTTTAATTACCTCTGACATCCTAAGCATAAGTGGTTTTATAAAATAATATCTCAGCTGTAAATAACATATTTTCTTTTGAAGATTGGTAAGTATTTATTCAATTTCCTCATTATTGTTTTTTCTGGTCCACTATTACTGGACCCTTACTCGCTCGCAAAGATTCTGCTTGTTTCTTTGGTCTGATTCTATATTTATTTATCTATACATGACGACTGCTTAATGCAAGCCGAAGTTCGGCTCGTCCGACGGGCTGGAACATTGTAAACAGCTCGTGACCCATTTCGAGGCCGTTTTATCAGCGTTAGTCTCTCACAGCTTGCGTTTGGACTGCGTGTGCCAACCTGCAAGCCCAAGATTCCCTTGTCGTGCGCACGGCGCCGACAACACCGGATTTTCGTATTCACACTATCCAACTTATTCTTATTAACATTGGAGTTTCTAGATATTAATAGTTTTTTTTTAAATTCATTCAGCTCTTAGATTTTACTGTGTACGGACCCACGGTTCAACCTAGTGCGTCATACCGTAAACATAGTATTTTGCTTTTAATGGCCCGTTTTAAAAAAAAAAAAAATATTTGTTTTATTTCAATAGGTATAACTTCCAAAATAACTTGCGGTAATACCAATCTACCACTAAGGTTTACCTGGTTAATCTCTTTAAAATATATGCAACATTTCTGACTTTTTTCCTGTAAATTTTGGTTTTCTTTTTTCTTTTCGGCGTTTTAATACTTTATTACAAAAATTAACGTATCATGTGGCGGAGCTCTTTTTTTTTTGTTTTTTGTTACAAATCGTAAAGGCTGTATCAATATAACAGTAGATAGGTACAAATTGACCGTGATCAATTACCGTGGTGTACCATTGCACTGCTGTCATTCGGCCTAAAAACATTCAGCTACATCGGCTGAATTCGGGTACACCAATTTTTTATTGTATTTTACCATGTTTACGAGAGCCTGCACCACACCAATATTGTTAAGTCCATAATTATCCAACATTTCATTATAAACTATCAGATTTGAATTATGTTCATATTTTATTATAGTGTACAGATACTGAGCATTCAATATTTAGATCTACGCACTACGTAAGAAAATTAACCCTACTTACTTACTTACACATTTTATCTTGCCACGTGATGTCTTTGGCATGAGAGAAGTAACAAACAGCCTAGTCAAAAAAAAACGATGCTTTAAAAAGTAATCTCGTGTTTAACAGCTCATCAAACAATTGACGAGATACCTACTCACTTGTTGCTTGCCACAACTAGATGAGCATACAAGGTCATCTTATTATTTTTAACATGACTATCTCATGGTAATATTCAGTCATTAGTACTAAGCCTCAAGTTACCGTCTACTTCATATACGATATAATAGTTCGACTTCACAGTTCTCAACGTAAGCGATAGCATCCCCTCGTAGGCATTTGAGACTTTCAGGGGGGCAGTAAAAGACAGAAAATTAGAGGCGTTGAGATGGGATCTTGCGACTGGGCAGGGTCAAATTAAATCAGCTAGCGAAACTCCGCAGATGTGATAGGTAGAGCGATACCTAATCGAGATAAAAACGAAGAATAAACGTATTTGGTGATTTTCTTTTTGGGGTCAACGACTTCAGGTCGTGTTGCTACTTGAAATATTTATTTATTTTATTATATTTATGTACACACAAGTGAAATACATAGGGTTACGACATAATTATAATTTGAGAACAAAGATACTTCTTTTCATAGAAATTACTTCCAGCAGACCTGTGAAAGGAGAAGTGAAAAAGAAATGTAGACAGTAGTGTGTGAGAACATAATATTTATTGACACAGACTGTGTTACATTTGAACAGATATACAGGACACATTCAAGTTTTCTTAAATTTATAATGAAAGTGTCTGAACTAGATATAAAGATATCTGTATCTCAGACATCAGCGCTCTTCCTTATGATGACCATTACATTACCAGCTTAATTAGTCATAGTAATGAAAGGAGGTATAACATTACACAGAAAAAGTAAAAAGTTAAAATCAAAATAATCAAAAAGGTGTGTGGAGTGTTATCCTCTCAGTGAGTTGTGTCAAAGTGTGTGAAAGAGTGTGAGAGGGTGAGTATAAAAGAGATTTACTATTTTAGTATTTTTTATAAGTTTTCTGTCTCTTATGAATAATGTGAAGTCTAAAACTAAAATAATGCGCAACGCAAATACATATTGCATGCAATATTTAAATAAACATATACCTATATCTACTAATATAAAATTCTCGTATTTGTGTCACGGTGTTTGTTACCAAACTCCTCCGAAACGGCTTGACCGATTTGTATCAAATTTTGTGTGCATATCGGGTAGGTCTGAGAATCGGCCAACATCTGTTTTTCAAAAAAAATGCAAAACAACATTTGCGCGGTCAGCTAGTATAAATGTAGAAACACTCACAGTTAAGAGGAAAATTTTAATCGACATTTGAAGAAAGAAATATTTTTTTAAATCCCGAATGCTAGGCGAAAGTGAGTTCCACAATCTTACAGCATGGACAGAAAAGGAATAAGCATAGTAGCTTGTTTTATGTATGTGTGTTTAACTCAACACGACAAAACAAAAGAAAACAGTTTTTTTAACCCATACTTCCAGTAACAACACTGCTTACGGTTATTGACCCCTTAAAAAAACTATCAAACCCTTTTTTTATCGTGCTCAGATATCGATGTATGAAGTTTACGATACCCATCGTCAGTAGAGTTTCCCTAGCTAATTTAATTTGACTCTGTATAAATATAACACGTTTAAATATAGCCGTGGCAATAGCTGTTTCAGATTTGTGACCCCATCGGTCTCTGTATCAGCTATTGCCACGGTTTATAAAATTGGGGGCTCAAGAACCTGAACCTCTGAGAACCTAAAGTCGACTTAGTCATCATCATCAGTATTCTCTTGCCCTTATCCCAATTTATTTGAAGTCTCCCATACAGTTTCTCTATTAGGCATCGTCATCTCGGTAGTCTTCCCTTTTCTAGGCAGAGAGCCTAGACGAAGTAACATTAGTTTAGCGATGACGTTAGTAGAAAAGCCAAAAAATATACGGGTTTAACGTATGCTATCGAAATGTCACGTGATCATAGGTCATGGCGTAGTACAATGGACTGACGCACAGCGCCTCAGGCCAATTTTATAAACCGGTTTAAACCAATCGCGATCTAGGCCGACGACAGATCTACACTATCAATATGTGCACTCACACAAATGCAAAGCTCAGCTTAGGCCTCGCGGACTGTATAATAGTAAAACGATAGCGATTGGAGAAATAAAATCGCTCCGAAGCGAATGCAATTTGTCTAGGCCCTCTGATCATCTTTCACACAGTCCATCCATTGTCTTTGGGTCTTCCCCTACTCGTTTCATAATCAACATATAATGTTCCCACTTCTGGGACACAGGCCTCCTCATGGTGAGATCGAGTGGGCCGTAATTCACAAGCGGTTCCAGTGCGGGTCGGTGAATTTTTGGTTCTAGTATATGCCGGTTTCCACACGATTTTTTCCTTCACCGTTTTGAGAGCAGTGGTGATAAAATAATTTACACAAAGTAGAGCGCCTATGTAAGTTCGAACCTATGACCTACAACTTGTAAGTCGCGGCCGTTACCGCTGGGCCACGCCTATTCAATTAGCCAACCACATATACAGTCAAAACTATCCTCATGTCATTTTCCTCCAAGTACTAGTAATTAAGCATAACCTACAAATAACAAATTTTCAGACATCAGTTTCAATTAAAATTGACTTCAGAAGGAAAATAATTAACATTTCGCTCTTGGCATTGGATGTTGGTCTCAATTTTCGCCATTGACACCAACGACATTCTTATGAACTGGGTCATTACTTCGTTCCGACATCAAAGACAATTTTTAGCATAAATTTCGGCCACCTTCATCAAGAATGAACAACAGACGGTGAGTGTTATCATTGCAATCGATAAAGCTAACAGTTTAGCATAATCTTAAATTGAAAAAATAATTTGGGTTGTAAACTGCACAAAACTAAATTAATTTGGTACATTTTAACGTAACTACCACGAAAAAGTGCTTAACGTTCAACTATTTTCATGTCCAATATTTTATTCTTATTTTATGTTAATTAAACTCCACTACATATGATTGTGACAGATAAAGTAAACTACAGTCAGCGCAATAAATATCTGTATTTCACAGATAGTGTTATCTCAACAAACTAAAACGAGGAATCTGAACAGCACGCACCGCTATAAAAGTTTTACAGCTGACCGACGGACGTTGACGTTTTTCTGTACCTCCAGTAAGCAGCTCTTCTTAGTAGTGTTTATAAGTAAAAGCAATAAATTAAAAGCGAGTTATTAGGTCAACTGTTTGTCAGATCTCCATTGAATATACATTAACAGCAGAGAGCAGTGGGAGAAAATTCATCTAATTCAAGCGGAAATTTCAAGGTGTACCCGCGTGAAATTGTGTGTGATTGTAAAGTCATAGGCAAAATCTCCATATATTCCCATTATGTTATTAAATATAGTTAAACTTTAATTAAAAAACAAGTATTTTCATACTACAAAGACACATAATATGACGCATTCGGTTTTACTAAGATTTAACCACATCTGGGATTTCTGTTAACTCTCGAATTTATTAAGGATAATAACGAAAATATAAACACATTTCAGGAAATAATAAGAATGACTTGCCACAAAAAAAAAAACATAAACCAAGATACCAGAAAATAAAATCATCAATTTGTGGCGTAGCGCCGTAGCTGTGGTGCTACGAAAAAAGTAAAGCTCGTAGCAACATTTTTATGGTGTTACCTACATGCTTTCAGTTTTACTACCATTTTTTTACCACTCTTACTCAACATAAAAATAAAAACGTCAAACTAAGTAAAGCTCAAAATATAATACAATAATATCAGGGGAATAGAAAAGTCTAAATAATTAAAATACCAAAAGTACAATTTGTAAACAGACTACCTACGTAGAATTTAATGGAATGAAGTTGCCCCCAAAATGTAATTAGTATCGTGACTATGACCGACATCCTACCAGATATTATTTAGACATGGCAATCTATTATTACCAGGGTTGCCAATTTGTGGGGAATTCCTCAAACTGCGAGGAATGTGAAGTTGATTGGGCATTTTTTGAGGAAAATGTGGGGATTTGACATCATACCGTTAAATAATATCGATAGTTCATACTTCGATAGTTTGATGACTAATTAGAGATTAATCGTTATTTGTGCAACAACACAGCAAAGTATTTTTTTTGCTGCAATTATTGAGTTCGAATCGTAGCAAGAGATTCAAAGACAAGAAATGCAAATAGTTTGGTCTCGTGTAACACATACAACTTTCACTCCAGCAGCGAGAAGATATTAACGAAAGGTAAAAAAAATACAACATAGTTGAAATTAAACCACTTATAAATTTGTAAAATAAACAATATCTAAAAAAAAATATTTCATTTAAAACCTTAACAGATGATTTGCAATTTTACGGTTATATGTGTATCCGAGCGTGTTCTTTATGTTCTTTCTTTTTTGGGCCTACTAGGTATGGAATTTGAAAATAGAACTTCGAATCGACTTGTTCTATCTCTGAGAGACAAAACAAAGTGAAGTTCAAATCTTTCAAATTTTGTGAGTAGACCCAGCACTGTTCTCAGCATTTAAAAAAAAGTTACCATGTTTCACAGTCGCAGCAAAATCGAATTTTGGTCACCGTCGTTAAAACCTGCTTGTTTGAGGTGCTGAGGTGAAAAATTTTCTGAAGTATACTAGTAAACAGTCGATAAACTAGGTAGGGTTGACGAGTGGCGAGCTCACTTTTGATTTTGACTCACGGATTTTGATCAAAATGGGCTTGATCTTCATGGAGATAACATTGATGCTTAATGTTACTGGGCTAAAGTGCTCTGCCAACAATACTTGTTCCCAAACATAAATATTGTGATGTCCTTATTTCTAATACTGCCTAATGCTACCTGTAATGAAACCACGGAAATCCCAATCACAAGAAAATCTTTTCGTTGAAAGCTTTTATAAATACATTGTATAAACCAGTGGGTGTTCTACAAAAATAAGAACGTATATTATAGCTGTTCCACGAATTTCGCAGAAAGTAAACAAACGACGTACCTACCCGGGAGACTAGTGGAATTCGCAATATACTGATACCGATAAGGGTCGGACTTATTTTATTAGTTACCATCAAGCACTAACACATTTTGTTTGTTTTTCAGCCGATACAAAATAGAACCCATTCACAGTTACTTTACCCAATAGCAACCTAATTGTGAGAGAGTTTGTTTAAGATCATTGTGAATTTCACAGACTAGTCAATGGCAGCAACCCAACCGCAACCTTATTGCAACGGGAATAAAGATCACTGTTATGTTGACAGTGATGCCAACTCAGAGAAGTATGAACGGACTGTACATCTTCAACACGCTGCTCAAAATACTAGGGTTTTTTTCGGAAGTGATAGCTGAAACAAACGCCTATTTTTCAGGGTTTTTGACCAAACATATTATTTTGATGGATTGAAGAAACTTGTCGAGCTGAAAGGATGTTTATGTAGAAATAGATCAAAATACCATGTTTTTTTTCTTCTCAATGTCACTGATTGTCAAACCGATATTTGATCAAATCTGTCCAACAAAAAAACCCATACTTACATATTTTCCTTTAGGAATGAACGAACCATGATTTCTTAAAGTGTGACCTTATAAAAGCAGAAGATATGCAAGATTTCTTCCTTCATTTTATATGTTTTGGCACACTCATTCTTTAACAAATTCACTCTTAAGATTAGTCTATTACACACCATCAAAATACGTATTTATTCAGTACATCGTAATGATTTTTAAGAGTACTCATATGGCCCGTGTGCGGAATGAGTGATCCAAATTAATCGAAATATATTTGGAACGGGACGTGCAAGTGAATTCTAAAGTTGGTAATAGTTTTTAACAATTTCTAACATTTTTTCAATACTAAAATAAGAAGTAAATAATATTCTGCTAATATTCTAATATTCTGAGATATACATTATGACGTTTTCTTAGAGCGCGCGGTTTGAGTGATCCACTTTATTGGCCATATATTTTTTTTTATCTCAGGTTTAACAAATTTTTTATTTCGCCAAAACGTTTTAACAATTTTTTACTAAATCTTCCCCGATTTTTGTTAAGATTAAAGAGAGGACCCCTCAATCCACTTGCACATAATATAGATGTAAGATTTGAACATTATAATTTTTTTTTTTTCATTAATTAAGTTTGCAGAAAAAATTGAGGTTATAAGCATACCTAACCTTATTTGGCAAATGAAAAATAAATCTTTAGGGTATTTTAAAATAGAACTTCGATTTTAATTATTCAAATCATCAAATCAAAGCACTCAATCTGTACGCACTACAAATTGGCATCCACGGGTACGTTTGTGATCAATTTGTTTACATTTTTGACGGATACTTTTGTAACAGACTACATATACCTACGGTACAATCATAACTGTGTTCATTGTTGAACTTGACCTTTCTATGAAATTGCGTCGAAATAACAAATTTTAAATTGTATCTATACCATTACATTGATTGTATACTCAGTACTAAGTGATTATAATTTTGCGTGCCACGTGAAGGCGCGATATGATAAGTCTACGACAATTTGCAACATTCTCGATGTATGCTAATATGGCGTATGGCTTGCGATATGACATGTCATGTTATATCTATCTTGTAAAAGGTCGTTACGTAATCACTAAGGTACTGGGTCTTACTGGGTCGTACTTCCCAGGTCGGGCAAATTGTTATTGCATTTTCCATCACAAATTTCTTAGTAGCCCGGAGTCTGGATAGTGGTGGCAATAGCCTCGCCACTATTGCATGAGGCTTATACAAAACTGGCAAAATGTGGGCTAACTATAGGTTCACTTCTGCCTAACTCTTTTATTAAACAATTCGTGATATTCAGTAATAATCACATACTTAGATGAAATTCCTGACTTCCTTAAATCGACTTACTTTTTCGCACATTTTATTTGACTCTTTTCTTTCTTCGCATAGCAACCACGAGCAACGAACTATTGCGCATTTGAAGATCAAAATTTGAGAGGCCATTTACAGAATATTCCGGTCAAGTCCTTTTGGAGACGCCACAGACCAAGAAAGTCTACACTTTACATGGCTTCAGTAAACAAAACATACTCTTTGAAATGAGACACCAATTGAACCTTCTTAAGGGTTGTATCTTATTGCGATGCGGTGGATCAAGACCAATAATAAATCAGAATGTTGATCTTTCAGCCATTTTCATAAGCTAATATGGGTAAGCGGATAACCGAGAGGAGTTTTTTATATTTAAGAAACGCATTTGATAAGTAAATAATTCAAGCAAAAAGTCTGATGTAGTAATGACGATACAAGAAAAAGAATGAATTTTTCGACGCCATATTTTAGTGTGTTTATAGTTTAGCTAGGTTAGGTTATTATATTTTAATGGTTTGTTAGTTCATTTAATTAATCATTATGTTCATTTCTAAGAATAATAATAATTTATTTGTAAAACATAGGTCTAAAAAGTGAAACATACAAAGGTCTTAAAAGTAAGGTAGTGCGCTATGTTTACGAACTGGCTGTGTTTTTGTGTGTTGTTCATTTGAGGAAGTGTTTCTTCTTTAGCGTCCATAAGTGGTGAAAAATAGCCCTTAGGTTTGTCTCGTCGTATACCTTAGGCCCAGGGGTAAACAAGAGCAAGTTTACTGAAAAAAATTGGAAAATAAATTCAATAGCACTTTGCCACACTTGAATATTTGTAACGAATTGTTGCTCGACGTCGACCCTTGAATGTATTCCAATGCAAATGAAACGTTATTTTTATTGAAATCCGGTAGCTCAATGGTTTTATTTCCTCAAGTCAGATCGTGTAACGCACCATTTCGTAACCCCACTTTACGAACCCTTCTATCTATTCCCTAAAGTAACATTCATCATTATCATCCACAGCCCGACATTACCCACTGCTGAGCACAGGCCTCTCTTATCTTGTGCCAATCCTCACTCTCCTGTGCCAGCGTCATCCAGGGTCTACCCGCGATGACAACAATATCGTCCGCCCATCTAGCCGCCGGACGACCTACGTTTCGCCTTCCAGTCCTTGGACGCCACTTAGTTACTGCCTTACTCCACCTGCCATCACTGCGGCTTGCCAGGTGTCCTCCCCAACTCCATTTGAGTTCCATAAGGTAACATTACCTTTGTGTTATTCGCGATGCATACCTACATATAAATCATTTATGAACTTCAGGCCTTTAAGAGCAACCTATTAAATCATGAACTATAAACGATCTTCTTTGTCAATGCCGCCGCGGTTTTGACGGCGCCAGTTGAAAGCAGTAAAATTAATCGCCCATTCGAAATCACTGATGTCATAAAAGACCTCCTAGACATCATCAATATTTAAGAAAAATGGCGACAATCACGTGTCAGTTATACAGTAATATTTGCTTCTGAAGTTTGAAAGTGTTCATTGAATGAGTAAGATATTTTTGTGTCCATACAGGGTGGCAGGGATATCGACGCGAATTCTGTTACCATGGATTCAGTTCATGATTCTCAACCTCTGAGTTGAAATTTTAGTCAGGTATTCAAACAAAAATTGCTGTACGACCGGTTAGGTATTTTTTTATCGACGAAAAATATATACGTCATTACGTGTTGAATTCATGACAACAGTTTGCGCGTCGATGCTCCTGCTACCCTGTATAGAGAACACAAAAGAAAACAAATAGTTAGGTAATGAAAAACAACTCCTTGGTTACAAGCAAAATGAGTAAACAACTCAATTTATTTCAGTGGCGTTTTGCTTTATATTTTATTAAATTAATGAAAGAATTTCGCAACAAGCAAGCAAGCTAATCGTTTATCATTTCAAAAATATAATCTTTTTATGTTTCACTTGTTGTTGGAGAACGAAATTTATAAATCAACACTTATTTAGTTAATAGGCTTCCTCATGTCATCAGTCATTCTTTATTATGGTGGCTATAAAGTTAATAGCCTTCCGAATAAACACACCTCGAATTGTTTACGCTTCCTAAATAATATGTGTGGCCCTTAATATGATTTCCTATAAAAGAGTATATAAAATCATCTTTTTACATACATACGTAAACTCACGCCTACTTCCCATTGCGGTTTTGTCTTAAAAATAAGTGTAAGTCGTTTTCTTCAGAATTAAAGCAGCCATCTCGCTTGACTTTGAGAGATGGAGCCACAGTTGCTTGAAACCAAAACTCTGTGGCAAAATCGTAGGTATCACAGAAATGGGCACATTATTTACTGAATGTCAATTCTGTTTATTTCGAAACACTTTTTACTCAGAATTGAATGGTACAGAAAAACTTAAAATGTGACGAATTGATACAGAATATCCTCAAATCATAAAAAAAAGCAAAAGCAATGGTAGATAATAAAAAGATGACAAGCGGGTTGTATGTGGAAGACAGCTTTAGGCGTAAAAACTCGACATTGAAGAGAGTACTAGGGCGTGCTCCTCATGATGTATCATTTGAGCTTATCGCAGCCATTTGTAAGTTTTTCGCCATCCTGTGGTACTGACAGCATATTAGTCATCTTTTTTTGGTGAAATCTTGACGTTGAATTCAGTGATTGTGTTTTGTCTTTGATAAAAACGTTACTAAGACGGGAGATACTGTCCTTAAATATTATATCCTCTCGTTTTACAGACTTGTAGGCTCATAACATAACATAACATAACATGACGCCTGTATTCCACGAAGAGTTAGGCACAGGTTCACCCACATTTCTTCATTTTCCCATGTAATAGGGGGCGAGCCTATGGCTATCAACCGGGCACAAATTCGGACTCCGGGCTGCTACTGAGAAGTTAGGAGGGAAAAACCCAACAACACTTTGCCCCACTCGGCAGTAGCGCTTGCAACTACTAGACGAACGAAGTAACGAGGCAGTCATTTTAATTTGTAGGCGCATATTCATTTTTCAATATAAATAAATCATCGTTTTATAATCGCTCGCTCTTGTTTAATTTATGGTATTCAATTAAATTTGGGAACACGACACACACTGGAAAAAACATTTATGCACTTGGCTTGGTTCCAACATCGTTCATTTAATGAACTGCAATACTTCCATTTATATGTATAAACAACATAATGCACTCCAGTTTATAATGTTATTGTACCCATTCAAATTGAAATAGCTTGATACTCTTTCTTATATTTTTCAGAGTTTTCATAAATGTGAATGATACGTACAACGTTTACAATACAAATCTGCGTTTGTATTGATATTGTAAACATGTAAATGTAAAAAAGGTTTTCTTGATACTTTTAAGGAAAATAAACGAAATTTTATTATTCCTAGAAAAAACCCAATTCTCAATAACCAAAAAAAACGCAAACAGACAAAAACTAGGAACTCATATTTTTTTATTTCCGACTAAGTTTAGTTTAGTTTCGTAGAAATAGTGTATAAGATAAGTAGGTTAGTGCCAAAAATATTTATAAATAAGTACAAATAAATAAAGATTTGTTCTGATTTTAAATAATGCCGAAGGCATTCCTTTACCTACCAACTTCACAATAGTTAGTCGAGCGCAACGGAGAAACATCCTCACACTGATTTACGCTAATTAGGAGAAGCTAATTAGAAACACGAGGACAATTTAGTTATAAATGTCAGTTTGTAGACCGCTGGTTTATTTAGCTGTAAATAAATAAACTCCTGTAACAAGACTTGGAACATAAATTAGAACAGGTTTCTTTTAACTGGTTTATTTTGATTAATAGGCGTTTACAAGCTGGAAGTTTACTTAAACTGTCGTGGTTTGTTGTTTAGAGAAGGCGTTGTTTCACTTGATTTAGTGAAAAAAAACCCATAGAATATCAGGTCAATGAAAGGACTACAACCAACATTTTTTTAGATCCACATTTTCTTCATCCTTGTAAACTTAAGATTACCTTCACTAGCAATCGAACGATTCAATCTCGTTTGACTTGGTTTTAACCTGGACTGGTTTTAACAAATTTTACGTTTTCACTAAAGTTTTGTAAAACTGTAACTAACTAAATAACAGTTTCAACTTGAGGGAAATGCCAAACACTAACCTAACCTAACACTATATTTGCGAAGCAGGTAGCTTAGTGAAACAATCACCATAAATCATTATTTGATGGCAGGACAGGGACACGAATAATCCTCAGATTACGGTTATCGAACAATTCACGAGTTAGTAAAAACAAAAACCGTCATACCATCAAACATATGACTCAAATTTGATTCTATATCAATCCGCCCAAGGATTACGGTGGCTACAGTCGATTCGACGATAATGGGTATTTAGTAATGTATGCAAAACAGCATGGGTCACTACATATTACAGCGATAGTGACGTCAGATCGAGCACGCCGTATTAATCACTATTGGGCTTCCAATGACGACGAACCACACATTGATTTATCGTTTTCACGCGTCTGCAATGTGAGCTGACTCATCGGAACACGAAATACTCATACCTATATAACGTTATGTTACCTCGTTCGTTCAATAGAACGAAACGATATTGAATTCATCTCCTCCAGCTTTTTTAAAATTTTAATTTTGGCAGGAGTGGGTAATCCTCATGAACGCCCAGACTGCCTTACTTATGAGCCAGTCTGGGCAGTGCCGGACTCTTACCGGCTAAAACCACACTCCTGCCTTTTCAGTTACCTCTGACATGATCAGAGCCTTTTGCATTACGTTTGTGATTTGTTGTCGACAATGTTTTTTTTTGGGAATTTGGGGAATGTTTAAGCTGTCGATTAGGCACGAGCAGCCTAATTGCGTAACACATTTTCGTATGCGATTACGACTAATCTGTTTGATTTTGACAGTTCAACAACATTAATTGCGTTATTTACATTGTTCAGCAGAATTTTTTATCGAACTTATGAAGCAATGGATTAGCAATCTGTTTCAAAACGATTCAGATTCCGATTGATTGTGTATTACACAATTAGGGTGCAGGTCTAAAATATTGACTAGTTTTACAATCACTTACTTCATTTTACAATTTTATAATATTGTTTTACTTTCATAAGTTTGCACTGTGGCTATTCTAACACTTTCAATATATTCTACAGTCATAATTTCAATGCCTACTACGAGTATTCTTAGTGTTTTCATCTTTATCAGAGTTCCTACTACTTTTACTTTACTAATGACTTTATGAGTAGAAATGAAACTATTGACCCTTGGTGTCACTGCCTCTTGCTCAAACTTATCCTCATGTTTCAAGCACTGCTCAACGACTTTAACCTGAGAGTGGCTTGGAGCAACGTTCTTTACTCCTTTTGGTGTTACTCTGCTTTGTCGTTCCGGTTAGTTTATCGGACCACCACGGCAGATTTTGCTGCTTGAATTGGTCCAGTTTCTCATGAAACTAGCGCCAATTTGCTTTGATCTTAATGCGGCTTTTGTGGTCTAACCTCGTCATGTCCTGCACCTCTGTCTAGTAATGTGCCATCGCCAGCATGTCTAATTGATTGTCCTCGACACAGTTAGTGTGGTGCCGGTGTCGTTTCACAGCGCTGTGGATAGCTGCAGAGACATCCTTAGCAGTATGCTATTGATGCACGGGACAGTGCGTCCCACTTCCCCCGCACCGGGCATTCACTGGTGAATGCATTGTGCTCGTGGTTCCCCGTCTTGGCTCTGGTACAGTTGATGCACACCGCTGCTTCAGCCAATTGTTTGTCTGGGTAGTCCGCTCTGAGATGCGGGTCGCCACAGTGGCTATAAAGGTCAGTGGGCTCTTTGCAGAAGCGTTTCGAGTGACCATAGCCTAAGCAGCGGGTACACTGCACCAGTGGCGTCTGGTCTTCGACGCGGACTCTCTGGAGGTCGATCCTGACTTTACCTCTTTCGATCGCCCTCCTCCAGATCGTGGGGGGGACACTGAGCACAATGTGGTTAACGTGAGGGTTCCTAGTTTTCTTCCTGAACCTGATTTTCATCCTTCCTTTCTCGTCTCCGAGGTCGTGGAAGAGCTCCCGATTCTGATTCCTTAGGGCTTTGAGGACTTCCTCGTCACTATGTATCAGTAACACGTCCCTTAGAATCAGAAGCGGGTCCCTGTTCGTCACCTCCTCGACGACGAGGTTCTCTCCAACCGCTTCTATTCTCTCCTTGATCTTCTTTCCTCTTTTCTTGTGCAACCCATTATTATCTTCCTGTCCTTTGCTTTTCTCACTCTTTCCACCTGCACCCAACCTTCTTTTGCATCCACCGCCTTTCTAATTCTTTCGAGAACCTCCTCACCCGTGTCGAATTCCGTGTGTTGAGGAGACAACCACGGAATGCATCGTCGCTCGCTCCAGGGTCCGTCCCCCGGTGTTGCTTTTACGCGCTGCCGCGACACTCGCGTAGATTTTCTCCCCAGCGCGCTCTGTTTATTTGAAAGTGCATGTCTTAGTTTTTCCATGTGTTCCATGTTTTCAAGGATTAGTGAGCTATGTTTTTCTATTGTTTTTATCAGCTCAGTCTGACAAGAGTTAGTCTCGCTACGTATGGGTTGGGGACACTCTTCGGCGTGGCGTGTTACAGGATCTACGACTGCAGGTGCAGGTGCGACAGAAACTTTGCTCCGTTCTGACTCTTTTACCAACTGGTAGAGCCTGTTGATTGCATTGATCACCTCAGTTTTATCTCAGTTTTGAGGTTGTGAGAGTTGCCCAAATGAAGCTTCGCTTTATTTAGGCAAGCTCTCGCCTCCGCAGTGAGGTTTGGGTATCCGGACTCGGGTTTCTTTGGCGGCCTTGCGATGTCGACAGGTACTCGTCGTGTCTCGAGAGTGCTGGGAGCAGCTGGTGTGGCGTCATGCTTTGGGTTGGTCGGGGACTTGGCCTGGGGCTCAGTTTTCCCGGCCTCCCATTCCCCAATGCTACGCCTCACGCTGGTAAGCGGGGGTCCAGCCTTCTGTGTAGAACGCAGCGAGCCTCTAGGGCCCGGCGAGCTCACGTCTTTCTTGGCTGGTGTGCGGAACATGGTGCTTGTTTTTGTAAAGGTGGAATTCATAAGTTAGACCACCATTCAGAGGATACTGGTGTTTCTTCTGTGTCTCTGTAAAGGGGGGATAAGCACAAAAAGAACAAATAAAATAATAAAACTTGTCCTACAATCGAACGACAGTCAAGTCAATAAAAAATAAGAAATTAGAAATGTAAAAAGCTCCGTCAAGGAAACGCCCAAAGACGTTAAAACACGTTATTTTACTTCAACCCACTGAGTTAAGAAAGAAAAAGTAGCTAGAAGAGCTCTAATTCGAGATAGATTATTTTTCAAAACTTTACTGAAATTTTAAAATTTTGAAATTTGGTAAAAAAAAACGTGTTTTTCGACTGAAAAAATAGTGAAAACCAGGAATTAATACCACCTAACAGGACTCGAGCTCGCGGAACGCGCACCACCTGTAGTAAGGCAGGTAAGTATCTATTGAAATTAAGACCAACGAAGAATTTGATGTAAATTTTGAAATAAAATTTTACTAGTTTTTCTTGAAGAAAAATATGTTTTTTTTTTTAAGTGTTTGAACGTTTTTTTTTTTCGCGTCTATGTCAATTTAAAACAGTCAGATAGTAGGACTTAACCTAGTTTAGATCAAAATAGCTGGAAACAGCTTCAAAATGCGTCACCTGGATGCAAAGTTATACCTCTCCTCCAGCTTGGACCGCGGACGTCAGGTAGACGAACTTTATTCGTTGTCGTTGTTAACCCTATCAAACGACTTTCCAACGGCGGTTGATAGGGTTAACAACGACAAGCTGCTGATTAAACCTAGCTGCATAGGTTTCGCACCATCTCTCCTCCGTTTCTACACAGACTACCTACGCGATCGGTAGCAGTTCGTGAGGCTCGGTATGTACGAATCAAACACCTACCACACGCGTTCAGTCAGGGCTCAATTTTGTAGCCTTTATTATTTTCAATCATGGTTAATGATCTTCCCCAAGTTCTCCGTCATGCAAGATGATTGTTGTATGCTGATGACTTGAAATTGTACCGAAATAAACTCCGAGCGTGACTGTTTGGCACTGCAGCACGACATAAATGAGGTACACAAATGGCAAATGGGAGCTTAGACAATAAAAAGGAATTTAATCTACTATGAATACAATTTAAATATCGATACTATCATGAAAACAACAGCCATGAAAGATCTGGGAGTCACATTCGACGGAAAGCTCACCTTCCAGTCAGGTGAGCTTTCCGTCACATTGCAACGGTAGCCAAGGTATATAGATTACCAAAGGTTGGGTTTTGTTCTGCGTAATTGCCGCGAATTTTGCTCCGCGCATGCCATAAAAATTATATTTAATGCGCAAATGGAATCCATCTCCTGCGTGTGGAATCCACAAGAAAGTACCTACGTGCTTTTACTGGAAAAGTACAAAAAGCGTTCCTCAGGTTTCTCTATAAAAACATGGCTATTATCCTTACCTCTATCCGACTACAATTTTACTGGGGTGCCTCGGATATAACTCGTTAGAGGTAAGGCGAGCAAAAGACCAGCTCGCTATAACCTGTAAGACGCTCCGTGGCACTGTTGACGCGCCTGAGCTGCATGCTGTGCTGGCTTCCTTCTTTGTCCTAGAGCATTACTGCCGCGAATCTTTTTGAGACCTTTTCAAAAAGAGTAATATTATGCCGGTATCTTGCCAATTCGTTTATAAAAATATTATGTACTAGCTGTGCCCGCGACTTCGTTCCTTTGCATGTCGGAAAAAAATGTGTCACTTAGAGAAGGTGTAGGTACCACTCCTCCATTGAAAAGGAAGAGTCTTACGATCTTGCCTGGTGGGAAGCGCTACCTGGGGTTCTCTAACAAAGTCCTTTCGAATGCAGTCGTCTTCAAGGTTTATAATGTCAGTGCGACGAAGTGTCACTTTGATTTTTGAAATAAATGAAAATCAAGGGGCCAGGCTGCACCAGCCGTACTCAATAAGTTATCTGGCGGAGTGTGCTGAAGCGTTATCATGTTGACTTCAGTTGCCTGTGCCAGGGCCACGGTATCTCTTTCGAACATCCCGCGACCCTGAGGCATCGGTCCAATCGGACCCCGTCACTAAGTGCTGATATCTCTTTGAGGCGCGCGTGGAAAACGGCGCGTCAACCCGGGCCTGGTCCTTACCGGATGGCAAGCTACCCATTGCTCGCCGTCCGCAATCCCGCGCCTACTGTGGCCAGGAATCTGCAGGCGACTCCCGACGCCCAGGGTGTCTCCTGCGGTGACTAGGGGCGTGAGGACGCAAGGCTCTCTCCCTGACGCGCTCCGCCTCCTCCTTCGCGAGCATTACTGCTTCGCAGAAGGAGGTGACGGCTTCCCATTCCCTCTCGCTCTGTACCACGGCCTGGACCAGGGCCGGACGCGAGAGATCGCTGCTGCTGATCGCCTCCGCTAGAACACGGCGGTGCTCCACCCAAGCTGGGCAGACCGCCACCGAGATCCGAGATGGTCTACCGAGAACCTCTAAAATCTGCTTGCCCCTCGAAAGACCTACGTACATTTACTGAGATCCACCTGTGGTAATGGCTGCCATTTTGGATTTTGATTTAGTGATTTTCGGCACCGGCGCCACAAAAGGTAGGTAATCTGTTCGTTATTGAGGAGATCCGTGTCAAAAATGTTTCTTCGCAGTTCATGATCAGTTGACCACTGTAAGGTACTTAACCAGCTACTGTGTTTCACCTTCCGTACGATTATCCATTCAAAAAAAATAACCCTCTGAATAAATTGGCTATGTCTGTGACATACGGATGGACAGGCGGACAGGAAAACGATAAGAGTTCGGTTTCTCTATGCCATTTGGCTACGGATCCAACTTCTTCCTTTTGGAGTCGGTTGTTAATAGACATCAAGAAATCTTTTTAAAAGATTTGGTTGATGAAAACTGAGTGAGAACTTTAAGGAGTTGGGACCTCAACAGTAGAGAGAAATCCAGAACCAAATATCCAAAGACCCAGGGGTCCAGATCTTGACTACAGCAGAACTCCAGAAGAGTATCTACCTACGAAACTAATTTATATCCTAATTCCGACAATTTTAATACTTGCCATTAAATACGAATGAGTGTTACTCTTCTGCGGAAATTCTTAAATTCTTAACACCGCTATTCAGAAAATGACATTTGCTTAACGCCATCTATCGATCACAGTGGATAACACGAAACTTGCTCTGCATACAATAAACTTTTTAAATCAAACTGAAACCCAATTTTATTTAAAGAAAGTTGATATTTTAAACTAATAAAAAAATATCTAACATTGCATACTTTATCACTCAGAATCACAAGCAATCTGACAAACAGACAAAAATTCCAAAGATGATAGAAATGTCATGTTTTGGTTATCCTTTAACACATCAACTATTTTTTTATATTTTCAATGTACAGAAACGCCACGTCTACATAATTATTATATGTATAGATTAGCACTTCGCCTGCGACTTCGTCAGCGTGGATTTCGAAAGAAAAAAAAAAAGTTGCCTATGTTCATCAGACATAATTTCGGCTTCAAATAAAACAATTTTACAAAAAGGTGCAGTAGTTTCGGAGCCTATTCAATACAAACAAACAATCAAACCTTTCCTTTTTATAATATTAGTTTATTATAATGTATAGATAGATATATAAAAGGAGTGCCTCGTTGGTTTAGTGGTCGCAATCGCTACTGCTGAGCATGAGGTCCTGTGTTCGATTCCCAGGTCGGGCAACGTGTTATAGAGTTTTTCTATCAGCCCGGAGTCTGGACTTGTGCCCGTTCGATGGCAATAGGCCCGCCCCTATTACATGGGCGAAACGTGGGTGTACTATAGGTACACCTCTGCCCAAACCTTCGGGGAAACAAGGCGTGATGTTACGTTATGTGTGTTAAGTAGATATAGAAGATGTTAGAAGAAAATTACATCTTTTAAATAAAATAAGTTATAGACACAATTTTATTTAAATAAGTAATAGAAATATAGATAAATAGATCAACCATTTTTAAGTCAAAAGTCAAAGTCAAAGTCAAAGCATTTATTTCAAATAGGCCCTTACAAAGGCACTTTTGAACGTCAAAATGTACATTAAAAATAGAACTGATTCAAAAAGTAGTTTCGTATGGAGAAGAAGTGGCAAGAAACTTCACCGTTACTCTTTTAAAATGTTTTACAATATTTTGTATACATTAATTATATTTCTATATGTGAAGACGATGCACCAAGAATAAAAATACTATACCACTATTGGTACAAAAACATTAAAAATAAAGCAAAGGTATATAAATTAATCACGTGATAGGTACGTTCCGTCAAAATAATAAATCCATTGAGAGTTCCACAAAAGCTAGCAAATTGAAGCAAAACGCCGTAAACGGTGACGTATCTTCAAGAGCACATCCGTCAAATTTTCTTAAGATTTTTTGCGTTTTGCAGATCAGTGTCGGTTGTATGTTGCACAAAATATGATTCGCGACCGAAAAAGCAAGAAAACTAAGTTAATTTAAATTTCTGGGTATACCCTGGCGCGTACAAAATAATGGATCGTTATTAAAAAAGCACAGCTATTATAAAACGAATCTATTCAATGAGCATTGATTTTGTAATGTAAATACAAAATTATTTTAAATGATTATAATACTAGTGTATGTTCAGCTATTTACTTAGCTTCTATTCTATTCGGTTAGACCATACTACACTTTCTGAGAGTTTTTTTTACTAGCCTGTACTTTCCCACTCCTGGACAAAGGCCTCCCCACACTCCTTTCAACTTTCGCGAGCCCACGCATCCTCTTTCCAGTTCTCACGGAACCTGTCCAGCACGTCCCGCCATCTCAAGATCATCTATTTTTCAGCCAGAATGCAACACTTCTAAACCCGGATTTCCGCTGAAGTACGTTTTATAGGTCTTGCAACAAGTAACAAAGTACAGTCCGCCAGGCCTAAGCTAAGATTTGCATTTGTGTGAATGCACGTAGCGACGCGCCCTTAGCTTGGTTTAAACCAGTTTATACAATCGGCCTGAGGCGCTGTGCGTCCCTCGCGCGATCACATTGGTGCAATTGACAAACAGAATAAACAGTATTTTCATATCACGAAGCGACGCGCGGTTTATATATTGTAACCAAGTGTACAGACATGCTGTGAAATTGAGTGTAAGCGCAGGAGCTCTCGGTACAGTCCGAGACACGGGCGCAGTCGGAAGTGTGTGTGTATTATGTGCTGACGCTACTCGTCTTCACGCACACATTTACAACGTGTTTGTACACCACGTGATTACCACGAGTAAAGCGCGCGTCGCTTCGTGATATCGCGTCTGTGAGATAAGAATTCTATAATTGGAAGATTGAGGCTTTGCATGAAATTCAGCTTGATGGGCTTGAAAACAACGTTGTAAAAAAAAACTAGGACCTAGGGTGAACGTTATAAGCAATTATGAATTTCGGTTAATATCAGGTGGCTCGCATTCCTTGTTCTCTGAACGTAAACCAAGCATAGACTTTCCATAAAGGATTGTCGTCAAAGTCACTTCTTTTATTAAGTTTCAATGAGATTCTCTCAGTGGGTCATCATTGTCAACATGAAACACTTCTGCATTTCAATGTGCGTGTCAGAGAAGATGATCATGAGAAGTCATTTGCGGATATCCAATCCCCAAAAAAAAAACATTATCCGACATATATTCATGTCCACTCGAAATATGTTCTCAATGTTATTTTAGGAAAGAGGACAAAAATAAGAAAAAGAGGACACTCAGTTCTCTTTTTCTTATTTTTTTTCAACCTTTTAACATAAAAAACTTTTTAACTTTTTTACAAATAACAAGCACTTTTTTGAAAAGTTACATTTCCCATATTTTTCTGTGAAATGACGGGATTCAGTTGAAATAAACATCTTTTGCTGGAAATGCATTTCAAAACAAAGCTCGTAATGTATCAAGGAAGCAGCAGTTTTTCATCGATGCATTATTTACATAATGTTTAGGAGAAAGCATCTTTGAATTCACCCACATGAGTTATCTATCTTATTATTTAATTGGAGAGAGGAGTAGGTACTAATGCAACAATCTTAAATACAATCTCTCAATAATTTGATTTAATATGAGCACTACAGTCCAAAAGATTCTTGATATAATTAACAAACAATTCTGTGCCTACTTTTAATCGTGAAACTCGGTGAAACTGAAATGTTTAAGAGCAGGGCGACCCATGAATTGTCCATACAAACGTAGTACCTAAACCATTTGCAATTTAAGCATATTTCCACCATATGATGCCTATATTCGGATTTAGACAGACATAATCTTTTCATCATCATCATCATCTTTTTTTCCCAAAAATACATACTTAAAATGAAGTTTTATTGTATTTCGTCCTTTTTACATCGTAAATGACGTTTTCTTATCGTTTATTCTATACTATAAACAATAATATCTGTAATGTTGTTGTATTAGAAACATAGCTCATATTATCTAGTTACGCTTAGTCGAAAAAAAAAAGAAAAAAGATTAATTCATCATTTTTGGTATTACAGAACATATCAAAATTTATCATAAATTTTCAATAGCTAGTAGTGCTATCGCGTCGTGCAAATGTCAATGTGTACGTGGTCGTAATGCTCACGGTAGTAGGTGTGTATTGCTCGAACAAGAACATACATTACCGCAACGTTGCGCCCGCCCGCCGGGGTGTTGCGTGTTTGTTGTCAGTGTTAGACGATTACTTAATTGTCCCGTGCGTGAGTATTTAATTGTTTTCTAAATTGTATTATAATATTTCTGAAACTATTGACATATGCTGTGAACTTGGATTTGGATTTGCCTTGTTATTTGGTATCGAGTAACCTAACCATTCTTACGAACTTTAGCTTTGCTAGCGGACTTATTATAAGTCCGTAAGACTTATTATTTACGATATTTTATTTACGATTTGGTTTGCCGACATGGACTCCGAAAGTTGGGATGTATTTAACTGTTAGTATTACACAATTATAAGTTACCTGTTATGTTTGGGAAATACTTGCAATTTAAGAAAATAAACATTACATAAATAAGACAAGTAAATTGTTTCAGTATACACATAATGCAGTAAATTTGTTAAAAAATGTTGATACGTAACATTACGCTCGTTCTCCCACGCGTCCCGCGGTGTCCGCCGTTCTTATAGTTGTAACTATTGAGACATCCGTCCGAATTAATAAGTGCAAAAGACAAAGTTTATCTACATCAAACACCAAAAGCAATAAAGGATGAGAATTAACTAAATACTCTAAAATATGTTTTGTAAAAACAAAAAAGGGAATAATTTATGGCTCACTATTTTGGCTATAATAGCGTCCACAAAAAAGTTAGATGTATGCAGTCGCGGACTTTTATTTAGAATTGTATATGAAAAACAATCCTAGGATACATTATCTTCGTTTACTACGCCTACACGAACACGATACGGCTTATGCAGCGTACGGCAAGATAGCTCTCAGAGGGCTGGAGTTTTTCAGACTTACTTTATACTTATCATTATATTAGTGTTGTGCACAACACTTTTATTATTTTACTTGTATTCATTTTTTTACAATAAGTTACAATTTTCAAGATTGGTAAAAAGATACATAGATAAGACAGAAGAAGCCTTAGTTTTTGTATAGAGGAGACCAAGGGAATAAATTAACTTATACAGGCTTAGAAATTTAAAAAAAGACAATATCCCTATCATTTGTATTTATTCGACGTACGATATCGGGAGGTTTCCCCCTAATACCGCGCGCGATGACGATTTATAGGTACCATAAGTAGTACCATAAATAATTTATTCAAGAACACCAACAGCATACAGGTACATTCAACATTGGTTTACAAAAGTATTCAGGAAAGGTTTGTATAACTTATCTGCTAGATTTTCTCTACAAGGCCTAGAACTCGAAATATTCTTTTAAGTTGAGATACCGGCATTGTAATTTTTTTTCCAAAAAACGCATTACGAGTCTGTAGATTTACTAACGATTCCCCAAAGTAGTCAACAAAAATAAAGCAAATCATGAACATACCTAATTACTAATAGATAGAAATATCTTCCGATTCGTTATGAAAGATTGGTAGGTACAGTAAGTACAGTACAGCTATTAATAGCGTTCTATCTACTCACACAGACACACACACACGCCTGCGCACCGCATCCCTCGCTTGCCTTTTTTTGTCAAACAGAGATAGCAATATTCCGAACGAATTTTGTATTGGCCTCGAATTGCTATTACGTGCGTTCTACGTCGGACCCTTAATGATTCTCGCTACATAATACTACAAAGTATTATCTAGCGAGAATCATTAAACATGACTGTTAAGTTTCACCGAGTTTTGTTTAATTATCAAACTTTAATTAGGTTTAAGAAAACCGGCCAAGTGTGTGTCGGACCACGCACTTTGAAGGGTTCCGTAGTTACGATAAATTTATCCTTAACGTTGTAGTTGAAAAACTTGTTCTCCCGTACATCTATATACGTCACGGTCAATTTTCTAACTGCAAATGTAAATTGGTAATCGCAAGTTTTTTTTGCGATAAAACTGCAAATTAACCATTTTGGGACTTTTGTCCTTTACTTGTGCTGTGAGACCTTGCTTTTTGACAAATTTTATGAGTCTAGGTCAACGGGAAGTACCCCGACGGTTTTGATTTATTTGCGAGTAACAAAATTCTCTGTATTTTTTAATGGGGAAGGTCGGGCAAAGCTAAGTGTAGATGGCGCGACCATAGCTAGGTCCCTACGGCCTTTAATAAATTTGACATTTCGTTCATTCATTCCATTTTGTGTTCATTCATGAGTATGATTTTATTTCATTATTTCGTTATTTTCGGTTATTTCAGTATTTTATATCAAGTACTTGACATGGAAAGTGACAGAATTTTAAACCTTGAATATTTCCACACAATCACTGTCTTCAAAATGTTTCTGACACAAACTCGAACTCAAAAAAATCTCTACGAAAAGCTTTATACCACAATTTTCTAATTTTAGGGTCTTTCGGGAAATGGTGCACTCCAATTTCGAAGTATCTAGGAACACAATAACGCGTCAATTTTCACTAAAATAAAATAAAACCACATCACGCCTCGTATTATAAGCTTATGTTGGGAACTAGCTACGACAGCGCCATTTTGACAGTTGCCTTCCCCATTGCTTTGACTTAGAAGCTTGAGTTTTTTAGAGCTTCAAGGGACCGTAGACACACACACGTATTTGATATTAATTTCAACTTGATACCTCCACGCGTTCCTAAGAAAAATGGTATTGATTAGACTGACAGAGGTTTCCGTTCTTTTCCTTTTAAGGTACGGAGCCCTAAAAGCGTCAAACGTTCCATCACCGCATTTAATCGCATAGCAAGATGCTAAGCTACGCAAGTATTCTTCGCTTTGCTTTGTATGAAAATGTAGTATGTAGGCGGGATCGTTCACTGCAACCCAGGGCCACGCTACGCACAATAGCGTGGCTGGCAACAAATGAACCGCGTAGCTAACATGACAAACCTCTCCTCGCACATCGGTGGTCAACTCACTTTTACATATCCACTATAAATTCATCTACCGAAAATTCGAAACATTTTCATCGTGGGACCAATCACGCTGACTAAATCGTCGTATCTCGAGTTACTTGTTATTTTTCTGTAACATGAACCTCGTAAATTGGATACTAGCATGTGCCTCACTAAAAATGACTTTAAATTTTTCAGTTTGAATACAGTTGAAGTTATTTAGCATGTAGTTTGAAACATGATCTATTTTACCACATTCGAGCATACTTACGAAAAAAAAACTGGTTCCGAAATGAAATGAAATGTTTTATTTCTTTAAGAAGATCTTCAAAGACACTTTTACTTGTCAATATTTAGTTGGTCCACATTTTAAAACTAGATGGCGCCAGCATTTCCTAGCGGACTGATCCTTGAGAAGAAATGCCGAAACAAACCCAGAGGACATGGTTCTGATTCTTAAGGCCAGCGCACACCGGAGGACGAGGGACGTATGCCGCCTGCTAGCGCACACGGATGAATTGTGATGGAGCCAGCAGCTCGCCGGCGCACTACTGGATGCTGTGTTCAACGGGTGGCGGCGCGCGGCGCGAGCGAAAATGCGAAGTGCACTTGCACTGCCTCTCCCTCGCAATCGTATGCTAGCGGACTCCGGCGTAAACCGTCAAATCCCGCCGCAGTATCCTCCAGCGTGCGGAAAGCGGGATTTCTGCGCGCTGAGCTATAGATATAGATTCCAAAATCTATATCTTGTTACCATTATATACGTACGAAATAACGTTGGTAAATTTAAAGTACACTGCCCCGTCGTTGTGCGCTGGTGTTTTTTCATCAAAAGCAAAAAGCTATTTTCAAACTGTAAGAAAAAAAAACCGGCCTTTAATAAATACTTCGCAAGGTGTTCATGTGTAATCGTATTTCACGGATTATTTTACTCGGGCATGTTTTGAACAGGAGTTTATTTATTTTGCTGTTGTTCGCGGCCACTTGAGCCACGTGCTATCAATGAAATTTATTCATTGACAGCACGTGGCTCATGTGTTTATAAATTGGATAGGGAGGTACGTAGGATATGTTTGCTGTACCTATCTTAAAGATGCAATAGGCTCGCCCCCCTGGCTCTCGCAAACAGCGCGACATAAAGGCACCGCTCGTCGCGCGACACGCGGTGCCTTTGTGTCGCGCTGTGGCGTCGCGCCAGTGTGTACGAGACTTAATACATTAAACTCAAACGAAAGTAGCGGAATATGCCTGTTAATGGCCTACCTCCCATTTTGCGCCGAATGCCTTGTATGTGTGCACTTGATGTCCTGCATATCGATTCTGTAAAAAATGTCACCGTGATGACTTGCGTGGAGGTGGAGTGAGCTGTCAGTGTCATCCCGATTCCCGTCTAGGGCAATCCCTAGCATCAGTGGCACTGACAGCTCACTCCACGCTCACTTCACCTATGTTTTCACGGTGAGATGGTTACAGAATAGCACTACTTATGACTTCTTTAGAGAGCGGAGTTCACGTAGCTGAATTTTGGACCAAACATATGATTAGAAATGTTTGCCATCGATGCGTTAAGCAGCAGAAGAAAGATACACCTCTGCCACAGCTTCAAAACTAAGCTTCCGCGTAACCCTTTGGTCACTACAGGCGTAATAAAACAACATTTCGACTCATTATTGCTTTTTTTGTTTCAGGAACAATAAATCTATAGCCTTTTGTTGTATCACTATAACCAAATAAAATTAGCTCTCGTGATTTCATATCCCAATTACGCCACGCCTCCTTGCTTTAGGTATGTGCACCATTGCTTTGCAGCCAAAAAATTTGAGGTGGCTTAAGTCAGGCTTTGATCCTGTCCATTTTTCATACGGAGTGATTCCAACAAGTGCACGAGGGACCGGTTAATGAGATATGCAGCTGTCACTATGGCTTCTGCCCAGTACACTTTTTTTGCTCCGGACAATAGGGATTGCTAGTCTGATGTTTAATACCAGATTCCTTAAGATATTTTTCGAAACTGTTATTAACATATTCCTTGCCATTATCTGACCGAAGGATCTTAATACTTTTGTTCATTCTATTTTCAACTAAATTCTTAAATTCTCGAAATCTTTCAAGTGCCTCACTTTTGTGGGTCATAAGGTATACAAAAATCTTTTCCGAGTAATCGTCAATGAAACTCAAAAAATACCTGGCCCTCCTAGGGTAGTCTCACGGGGTCCACAGACATCGCTGTGAATTAGTTCTAGCAAATCCTTTGCCCGGGAACTCACATGTTTGAAAAGTTGCCTGGCCTGTTTTCCTTGTAAACATGACGTATTATCTTCATCAATACCTACTGATAAAGCTTGATTGCTAATTGTATCAAGTTTATAAGTTCCATTTATGCAGGCAGCTGTTGTCAACTCTTCACCTTTATTATTTGTGACACGCAGCCGTAGTTCGAAAATTCTACTTTGCAGCCTTTTTCAGTTATCTTGCTGACAGACAGTAAGTTAGAAGTAGCTAATTCCGGAACATGAAATACATTGGTTACCTGTATTTTGTTTAAATTGTCATTTTTACCCTTGACTGTTATCTGTGCATTTCCACAGGATTCAACTTTGAGCATCTTGTCGTCAGCTATGCGGACATGACTTTGAGATGGTTTGTATTCTTCAGATAACCATTCCCTGTTGTTGGTCATATGTACTGATGCTCCGGAGTTGATATACCAGTTGCACTCATCATTTACTGAAACTGAACCCAGTATTAGCATTTTTGTCTGAGCTATTTTTATCTGAGTTCTGTTTTTTATTTCTGCAGAACTTACCTAGATGGCCATAATGGTTACACTTATAACAACGTGGACCTTTTGATTTTACTTTGTTACCATTTCCAGATTTAGATGTAAAGAATGCAGAAGTTGTGTCTGCCGGTTTCACATCCTGTAATATCTTAGTTTTAACAAAGTCTGCTGATATGGTAGTACCAGAATTTTCCAGTGCCATAAGCATAGGCTTGTAGGACTCAGGCAATCCTGCCAGCAACAATGTTCCGAGCCATTCATCGTCAACCTTGAAGTTTATGTTACGTAGCTTATGAACCGTGGCCATAATCTCATTGACATAATCTTCTATAGTTTTACTATTATCCAAAGTGGTAGTAATCAGGGTCTTTAATAAAACAAACTTTCCTGGTAAGTCCAGAATCGCTGAAGGCTTTTTCTAAATTGTTGCATACCTGCTGTGCAGTTTTGCAATCCTGTATGTGGGCATAATTTATTGGATCCACCAATAGGATTAATTTGGATTTTGCCTTCTTGTCCTTCTTCAGGTCCACGTTCGTTCCTTCGACACGTTACCAGAGTTCCTCGTGATCTAGAAAAGTTTGAAACTAAAAACCTCCACGTTGAGTAATTATACCGGCCAACTAGTTTTTCAGTGTTGAATGAACTATGTGCTGAATTTGAAGCCATTACTCGTACTATAAAAAGATTCTTCCTGATATTGTACACGTCACACGGAATTCGAGCCGGCCGGCAGATTTTTTATCTAGATATATTTTTCCAATTTCCTGAAAGATAATAGCGTAACCACGCTCTGCTACCATGTAGGAAACTAACTGATTGGGAAATTATAAATAAGGAACGTGGAATGATGGAACTTGGAATTATTATAACTATATTGTTAGAATATATTTTACAAAGATGTACAGAGCTACAAATTGAATTGACAGCTGACAGGTGTGGCAGCTTATTGGTTGCGTACTATTTCAACAATTTCCTTAAAAAGGAGTCGCGCACTCGAGCCCCATGAGCGTTTCAACCCCAAACGGCTTTAAGCTGTAGTTACCATAAGGTCTCAATAAGCCGCAGCAGCAACGCCAGCACAGCTCGCCGCGCTAGGAACATGAGATGTCGCAAGGGTATCGACACAGGTTGCGTCCCACACCAGAGGCCTACCCACCTTCCAAGGCAACATCGTCATACCGTCTGGTCTCTTCCCAGGTACCAAGCCGTTTCTACAAGGGCTCGACGAATAATATCGTTGATGCTGGCGTACCGTGATGAGACCTGCGCTCCTGCAGCAAGACCGGCCATGGTGCCCAAGAATGTCGACAGCTTCACCTTGAGTTGCTCCGCATCGGTGTCCGCAGTGACACCGGAGCAACTCGAGGTGCGCCTAAGTGGAAACAAGTAGCGAGCCGAAACGATGAGTCATCCATCTTAGTGCCTACGGAAGATGACGGGAGCGCCAGAAGACACAAGCCTCACTCCCACTCTCCCACACGCTCCAACAGGTGTCGTGTTTACAAGGTTATTCCGTATAATACTGCAGAGCGGCACGTCCCACCGTCTCTTGGGACAAACCATTTTCCAACAATTTAACGCCCGATGCGTTGAACGCTTCGAAAAACACGCTACATACTTCGTAATTGAGTAGTGACGTAGATAAAATGTTCCTGGTCAATTTATCAGTACATAGACTGTGGACCGAGGAGAGGAAGGCCGGTAAACTTATACTAGAAATTTTGCGGACGCCGAGACCACCCAGGCGAATGGGAACTGTGGCTTGCTGCCACGCTCGGTCGTCCAGGGCCACATTTAGGATCGAAGTTAGTGTGTTTCTAATAATTTGGTCAACTTTTTTTATTGGTTTCCATAGATGGTAGGCGCGAAGGCTAATGATGATGCTATGGTAGAAAAATTTACAACGATAGTCTGTGTATCAGTGGTTTGGGAAAGATAAATTTCACATTTTGAAAGGTTAAGGCCAATAAAATTGGTTGGCACTTCCCGTGACCCAAGGACTGGCTTTTATCCTGGCCAGAGGCTCAGCATTGCTATACAACGGGGCAATGCCGCCTGTTTCTTGGGTACATTACCAGTCGACAGCGATGCGGAGGAATATTTCGACGCCGTATTTTAATTTATTATTAGTTTTTGTTAGGTTAGGTTATTATATTTTAATAATTTGTTAGTTAATTTAGTTTATTATTGTGTTTTACTCTTTATAATGTACCTATTAAAGATAATTATGTATACTATAGAACTGAAGTTTTCTTTAAAAAAAGATTAATCTTTTATGATTGTGTCTACATCATCTCCTAGGGTTCCGTCATCCAAATACCATACGTTGAATTTTGAATTTAGCTGTCGAATAATTGGACTTATGACCAAACTAAAAATGACTGGGTCAGGAGGATCGCCCTGTTGGTATCCAACAGCTGATTTCAAATCGTTGTCTTTGCAAAGTAATTTAGAGGGGTGCTTGTAACATTGATAAAGAAAACTTTAAATTGATTTTTTTTGTAACTTCTGCCAACAAGGTGTGTTTACGGAATTCAACGCGAAATTAAGTTTGTATGTTTGTTTGTTTGTTAGACTTTCACGCTAAAACGGCTGATCGGATTTGAATGAAATTCGACACATGGGTAGACTATGACCTGGATAAAGGCATAGGCTAGGTAATTTTCCTCCTGGATAGCAGACGAAGTCGAGGGCAACAGCAAGTGTTATATAAAGAAACAAAACTATTATTTCAATTTTGGACACAGCATATCATACGGAATCCCAACGATAAATCGTGATCAAAGTAAATCAATACCGTATGGATTACTTAATGTTGACAGAGACTACCGACACGCGCCTTCCGACGGCGAACATGATTACCTACTACCATATAAACATGGGGAAATCAACTCATTTTATTGTGTTATGTATCTATTTTATTGAACTTGATTCTGTCCGTGCAGTGGCGTGAGTATTTAAAGATAGAAAAATAGAGTGACATTCACATGTCTTGAATGTAGAAGTATTTCAATAACTTATAAAAGTAAAATGTTCAGCTAATGAGAACAGGAACAGTCATAAGTTTTTTATTTATTACTAGCTTCTGCCCGCGGTTTCGCCCGCCTAGATGTCGGAGTTTACACGGGAACTTGCTACCGGGACAAAAAGTAGCCTATTTCCTTCCCCAGGATGCCATCTCATCATCATCATATCTTTACCAAATTTTATCGAATTAATAATATTAGTGTGGATGTCCTAGTAATATGACTACCAAACCTTTATTTTCATACGCTGATTACCGAATCTTCCTGGCACCACACTCACATTTTGATGCTAAGTGATCGCTAAGTGGCCGCCTTGGGCCCCCGGTCCTGGGGGCCCAGCGGGACAGGGGCCGTACGCCTCCTGCCGCCTCCCCCCATAGCCCGCCAGTGCTCAGCAACAAAACATTTCATGGCAGATTTCCACCCTTCCGGTCATTCAGTTATCGGTTATCAAACACTATGTTATGTACTTTAAATTACCATAACATATAGCTCTTAACTCTGTTTGAAGTGTACGTCGATTCGACGTGGGACGGCTCTTTATATGAAGTGTCGTACGAAATTGATAAATAAAACTGTGAAACAGTTCCGTTGTAAACTGGTTATAAACACCTTTTCAGTATTTTGAGAACAGTGTAGGAATTGCTTGTGTGAATATTGTTGAAAGTTTTTCAGTACATTTTGATCATTTAAAGACCATGAGAGGTTGTGAGTCTGCGCGCCATCGTTGTTTTCACTAAGTGAAAATCTGTCTAGATTCAGTGTACGCACATTTCAATACAGGTTTTTTTTTTACAAAGACTTGCATGATCCTTTCACAAAAATAGGACATTTGGTTTTGTAGTAATTGTAAAATATAACAAGATATGACTAGACTCGTTTTATGTATTATTTATTTAGGTAATTTAAAAACCACAACACAACGCTTTAAAACTAATCATAAGACAGGCACTTGGCAGGATTATTAAATGTCGAATTATAAATTAGTGAGATGAAAGTACGAGTACCTACTTATAATGTAACAAAAAGATGTAAATCGAACAGCATTAAAATCGTTTTTCAGAGTACAAAATGACGCGTGTTAATTAAATTACAGTACAGACCCATGGGATACGAAAACTCAGACTACTTAATATAACTAGGAATAAGGATATTGCACACATAACATGTTCCTAAAGACATACAATGAACATTTTGAATACATTATTATGGAAACATTAATATGATATTGTACAGTGGCGTATCATAATAAAAAAGTAGCAAACAATGCAGCTAAAATTGCAAAAACGCCACTGATTAAAAATCATCAATTTAATAGTTAGAACAGTATCCTGGTACACGCAACTCATTAAGTGGAGCTTCTTCCTTGACACTCTCCTTTTCCTTGTCCTTACAACAACACGCACAACACAAGTACAAAGCTATGACAGTTCCCAGCAGCGTAGGCATCCAAATGTACGTGGGGACGCCCGAATTCCGCACAGTGCTCGCGTATTCCTTCAACAAAGCACAAGGAACATGATTCCTCTCTTTATGCATCGTTAAATTATGCCACAACACGCACTCTTGCTCATCTGTCACTTGTAATGCTGGCCCCGTGTCCTTTACAAACGGCTTCACATCAATCTTTGGCGACGCTATGTCAACCGGACGAGAATTATCCGTCATCGTTGGCTCAATAAATGAAGATATCATAAAACACGGAAAGTTCGTCTCTTCGAAGTGCGTCCGTTCGATGATTTGTAGAGAACAAGTTTCATCTGGACGAGAGTTGTACTGATGCGTGTGGGACCAGCCCATGTCAGTGGAACGTCCTAAGTTATACAGAGAGAGACCAGTGAGTATGTCGCTGTATCTGCTGCCGGACTCTTTGTAGGTGTACACGTAGGTCGGTGGCATGGGCCTGTACACAGGGTACAGTTGCGTGGAGGAACAGGTGCGACACGTGAAGTGGACGTTCTGTGGAGGATGGTACGAGTAGTGAGTATGGCTCGTGGTCACGTGATGACCGTGTCCATAACTGTGCGACCCTCCATGTGACCCTCCATGTGACCCCCCATGTGACCCTCCGTGTGATCCTCCGTGTCCTCCTCTTGCAACTACACAAACATTGATAATAAAGACGTAAACAAATATCCCGTGAATAATACCCATGGTACAGCGTAAAGGGCGGGTCCCGGCGCGCGACTGCCGCAGCTCGGGAGATGAGGTCGCTTGGCCGCCATGTAGACTGGCTGGCGCCAGTCTGTCGCCCCCCGACATAACACTGGGGTGAAAGTCCGTGAACGAAATGTGAAATGATAGGTTGCAGACATCGTATTCACGTGTCGTGTCCTGTCTTAATATTGATATTTTAATACCACGATCGTAATTTGAAGTTATGACGTCGTAGAAAAATTCACGAAGATTAATGCGTGTCGGAATAAAGCCATTATTGTGTTATCAAACAATCGCGGATTATGTCATGAGTGGTCATGGACTCGTGAGTTAGTTGAGCGTACTTGCGTCCACGCACGCCACAGTACTCCGGCTCGCGGACAATGCGCGCCTCCTACAAAGCGCGCTCTTCCTGCTACTCACGATGAACGATTTCCTGAGCATTGTCGCCGAGACATTGAGATCATTTCTGAGATACGAGCATCGCATGAGCTAATCTGTAAACTAACTCTACTCGTCTAGTTCTGACCAACACTGAAATTCATTGGTCCATGTACATCTTTTCCATAAATCTTGTGCGCCCAACTCGTATCACACCTGCAAAGCATAGTGCGAGTGTTTATTTAGCTTCCATTTCAGAACTGTTAAAGGTGTGACCGAAAATAACATTACCGAAATATACGAGCACTCTTTTTGTTATTTCTGTACTGATCTGTATTAATCTTGTACGTTACAAGAATTCATAAACATAAAATGGTTTATTTCACGATTTATATTCTCTAATTAGATATTCTATGGACAACGTTTGCTGACCAGTTGAAATAGCAAACATTGATAAACAATTAAGACTGTTCTTTTCCATCATTCTGAATGAGAAAACTACACTGCTCCATAATAACCCAACCCAACCAACATACTCAATGAAGCAAAATTATAGTACACATAATAAATAATATAAATATAATAATAAATACAATAACCATTTTCCAAATTCAGAAAATGGTTATCACCAAAGAAGCAGCTATAAGTATAGACGTTCAAGTTCATATATGTTGGTATCATCGTCAGGGTTGAGGTCGCGTTACTCCAAAATGTCGGATCGTATGGGTTGTTCGTCACTTCGTTAGATTACATCGTTATTAGCCACAACCCTATCAAAGTATCGGGTTTCTTGGAAGATACATGTCTAAAAGTCATTAAGGGGAGGAACATTCTATAATTTCAAGGTCATGATAACGTAATTATATGATGACTGTTATTATTTTAGGATAATAAAGGCTTTTATTGTAGCTCTTGGGCTTGAATTGTCTTTAATAAGACGAAAAGAAAATAAGGGTTTCCTTTCCTCTACCTAATTAACTGTCCTTTTGTTTTAACCATAGGTCTCAACTTGGGCGATAACGCAGGGGGCGTTGGGCGTTTGAAAATTTCAGGGGGCAGTTAGTAAAAAAATTGGGGGCTCTACAAAAAAAAACTCAAAGTGTGCGGTAGGCAAAATAAGGTTGAGAACCTATGGTCTATACAGTCCGGCTGGAAATTATAATTCCCCTGTTTTATGAAAGCCCCATCAAGTCTCTGATCTGAAGCTACCGTCAAATAACATGGTACCTTCTGTGATTGGATTAACAAAATAACAATAATCAATTGGCCACAAAATATAAGGAAATTTTTATCTAAAATTTCGGTAAAATTTTGCAGACACCAGCATGAAAAAAATGTCCTGTTATTTCTAGAGCATTGTCAATTTTCAGATGATAATCCATAGTCTGATGAACTAATTTTCCTACTTTGATCTTAAATTACTCAAATCTTTTATTTTCATTTTTTTATTTCTGCATAAATTTCCCAAATAATTTTACTGCAGCGTCTAAACTCCATAAAATATACTCATCATATCAGACTGTATTGTATATATAATATATACAATACAGTCACTAATTCATGGTAGGTATAATAAACGAGACAAACAAAACCATTTGGTTTCCCATCAATCTTCTGAATTGGGAATTATGGCGCCCAATGACAAATACTACCTCTGGATACTTGTTACAAAAATGTGATTTTATAAGGGAACAAAACTAACGTCAGAAAACGTCTCAAATATAGATACATTACAATCTTCGACAAAGTACTGTTAACGATGTATGAGTGAAGAATCCGGTAATGATAAGGGTGCTGTAAACATTTGCTTGCTCCTGAGAACACAATACTGAAAAATCTTGGAACCAAAAGATTTCGAAAAACCGGGACGTTACAGATTTATAATCAAGTCGCTGGTTTATGAAGACAGCTTCTTTTCATGCAAAGCTGATGCTAACTCATTATCATCATCATTATTTCAGCCGGAAAACAAATTCCTGCAGCCTTCACAAAGTCATCGGTCCTCCTTTTGGCATGCCGTCTTGTACGCCGTCGCCACTCCAGAATTTTTCGTGCCATCTGTTCCGTGGGCAATGTCAATGCCCACTGCCATTTAAGTTTGACAATTCGGCTTGACGCTGACAATGCAACGGGAATTGCTAAAGCCAAAAACATAAACGAGTAACAAGATCTTCTTCGCAACCACTGAACCGATTCAAGAGCCCCTTGGAAATGAAATGGCAAACACATTTCAAAGCGCTAAAATGTGTGTTTGAAAGTGAAACAATTATTCTAAATTTTACGACGACGGCTGGTGTTAATGATACATAACTTACATAGCTACCGTTAACTTCATGACTACATTTATCACAATCATACATAGCAATAACCGAGGAAGGATTTTTCAAGGGTTTAAAACGTGACTAGAAATAGAGATGATGTCAATTTTTTTATTTTTTAACTTGTTTCCAAATAGTGCAAACAATATTACAAAAAGTTGACAAGAAACGTTTTAAAATAAGTGATAGACAAGGACAGCACTATCGTAGAAGTGACGTCACGACTATGTAATCCCCTCCAAAAACTTTTAAAGCGTGTATCTTCTTCATATTTACATCGATTTGACAGATATTTTCGATTATCTAATTTTTACTATGCCCTAATTGCAATTACATTATTTTTACGAATATTTTCATATTAGTTATCATCCTAAATAAGTAATTTTATCAAAATCATAATTTCTATGACTTCGTAGGAATATATTATTATCGGACATCAAGGAGGCTTTTATCATGCAGTGGGTGGACACTAACAAGGAGAGGATGTGTTACGTCTAGATAATAACGTGCTCATAAACCTAATGAATGACTTAGGTACATTTGGGTATTGAGTCTGTTCAACAAACACCTTGTTTATTACGAAAACCTCTTTCGTAGAAATTAAAAACTTTGACTTTTTGAGAACTTTCAAAAGTCTGTATTGATTCTTCATTTTTATGGCTGCTGGTTTTCTGTTTATGAGTGTCTTTTAAAGTTAAGATTGTTCATCAAACTGATCTGTGATGCCTAGTTAGAATGTAGTAGCTTCTTTAACACCTACAATAAATTAAATCACAATATAATTACGGTTGGTACGCTAGGATCCCTTGAATTGTGAAACTCATAGAGAATCGTATCGTGTCCGTTTGGATTGAGGAGCCATGTCTCATATTTAAACGAAGATACGAGGGCGGGTCAATAAGTCCGTGACTTTTGGAATAAAACACAGATTTTTTGATAAATAAATGTTTTATTTTTCAACGTAGTCTCCCTTGAGCTCTATACACTTTGTCCAACGCTTCTCCAATTTTTTTATCCCTTCCAAAAAATGTGATTTGTCGAGGTCCTCAAAATAGGCCTTTGTTTGCGAGATGACTTCATCATTGGAGTCAAATCTTTTTCCACCAAGCCATTTCTTCAGGTTTGTGAACAAGAAGTAGTCACTCGGAGCCAAATCTGGAGAATAGGGCGGATGAGGGAGCAATTCATAGCCCAATTCATGGATTTTTGCCATGGCAACTGCACATGTGGGCACCCTTGCATTGTCTTGGTGGAAAAGAACTTTTTTCTTGGCCAAATGAGGTCGGTTTTTCTTCAAATCGTCATTGAATCGGTCCAATAAGTTGGCATAATATACCCCATTGATTGTTCTTCCCTTTTGAAGGTAGTCAATGTGGATTATCCCGCGTGCATCCCAAAAAACAGTCGCCATAACTTTATTGGCTGACAAACCCACCTTGGCCTTCTTTGGCGCCGATTCAACCTTAGAAACCCACTGTTTTGACTGTTGTTTGGTCTCTGGTGTGTTGTGATGGATCCATGTTTCGTCCACGGTTACAAAACGGCGCAAAAACTCCTCCATATTGCGATTAAACAACGCCAAACCTTCCTGTGAAGTTGTTACACGATTGCGTTTGTGGTCGACTGTGAGCAAACGCGGCACCCATCTTGCGGAAAGCTTTCTCATGCCCAAGTGATCATTCAAAATTGAAACCACTGAGCCATGCGAGATCCCTACGGTTTCCACAATCTCTTGCACTTTCAATCTTCGGTCGGCCAACACCATATCGTGAATTTTTTCGATTGTTTCGGGTGAAGAGACCTCAACTGGGCGTCCAGGACGTTCGGCATCTTCAGTTCTTGTACGGCCACAACGAAATTCAGAAAACCACTTTTTTACCATTGAAATCGATGGTGCAGAGTCCCCATAGTAATTCTCAAGCTTAGCCTTTGTCTCGGTAATGGTTTTATTTCGCAAAAAATAATGCTTAATAAGCACACGAAATTCACTTTTTTCCATTTTTTCCTCAAATTACTGGGTAGTCTGATAAGGATAGCTGTCAAACACAAACTAACTGACGCAGCAAGTTCAAATTTTGACAGGAGTCAACTGACAGATGCCTGTTGACAGGAGTAGTGTTGCTTTTTCAGTAAAGAGGTCAGAAATTCAAAAAGTCACGGACTTATTGACCCGCCCTCGTACTACCAATATTTAGTAGACAATTAGCCGATTTTGTAGGCCCAATCCTAGATTTTTTGTAAAACCAATAAAAAGTTACAGGACGATTAAGGTGGCCCCTCAATCCTGACGGTCTCTAGGAAATATATGCACGTAGCTACTAAAGCAGTTGATGAAATCGGATAACATTAGCATAGATATTTAGTAGAAATTTCTACTAAATATTAACATACTCCAACATCCTGTACATTCAATATTTCAAAAGGTATCAACAATTTAAAAAATCCGTAACAATTTTGTGTTCAAACTATGATCATAAACATAATTAATTTGCACATAAATCATTCTTCAGCAACCAGTACTTAAATAACGAACACAAAGAAATAATAATTCTGTGTGTAATGTTTTAAATATTATGTCTATGTGAATAAACTAATAATAATAACCCAAACGCCGTATCTACGTTGATGTCGTGGTGGGGCATGCGCGCTCCGAACTCTTGGTCTGTGCCGGTACAGTTATCTTTGTCGGAACTGCTAGACTAGACCCCAATACCCTATCTCCTGGGAGAAGTCTTGTCCCTCACCACTGGCACCTCTTTCTTGACTTTATGGCCGGCTCAAGTGGAGATACGCGAGAACAAACAAAAAAGAAAAGAGAAAGGAAGATAAGTTTTCCAGTAAGTACTTTTAGGGATCTCGAGTATCTTAAAGGTTAGGTAAAGAATTATCCTGATCGCTGTGGAATACCTCACCACTCCTCAAGCCCTTCTGGATATATTGCCCCCTTGTCGCTACGTCTCTAAGCGCTAGTGACAATTTCCGGGGGTCCATTATTGAGTGTTCAAATCAACCCTTGCCATTCTTTTCGTGTATAATTAAACATAGATCAGGCAGAGGCCATGGACCTTCCATAGTTCTAGGTTCCAATATCTTTGTTCTCATATTCTGCAAAAGTCCTATACCAACCAGGGCCAGGGGTCAGCTTTGGCTGCACTTGCATAGTGCGTACAGGGATAATCGTCGGTCGGTGCCTCACTTAATTAAAACCGTCTAATGGGCCCCTGCGATTTGGCTTCGGCCCCTCGTAAGCCTTCTAAAGGACCGACATCCATGGTCTCGAGATAGGAAAATGTAAAAATATGACTATGCAGACTGTTTTCTAACGGCCTTCATGATTTATAAAGAAAACAATAGAAGATCCATCACCATCAATTCGTGATAATGGTCCGCAATTATTCATTACAATTATATAGCGCCCTTGCAAAACAATATGTATTTAGATAGAGCAATAGATTTTATATGTTAATTATTATTTTAGGCACACTTTGAATATAAAGCGCCTCAATTTAGAGACCATTATGAGTCAGTGACGAACGATGTGAATCTGTTCTTGCGTTCACCGTAACGTTAAATTTTCAACACTCCAAGCTTACCTCTGCAGCTTATGCCGTTAGAAAAATAAGTAATTTAACTGATTTAGAGAAAGCCCGTTTAGCGTACTTTAGTTATTTTCATAGTGGGATGTTGTACGGTATTCTGTTGTGGGGAAAAGCCGCCGATATTCAGACAATTTTTGTTCTACAAAAAAAGGGCTATTCGTTCAATTTATAAAGTAAGTCTCAGACACACCCTCAGAGACAACATTTAAAGAGATTAATATAATGACTATGCCTTCTCAGTATATTTATGAAAAGTTTTTGGATACACATAAACATATTCATCAGTTTAAAAAATATATTGATGACCATATTTTTAATACTAGGAACAAACATAAATTTGTTGTTCCTATTATCTGGCTCAAGAAAACAGGTGGCTCGTTTAAATGTCAATGTAAACGTTTTTATAATAAACTTCCTAGCCACATTCAAGAACTAAGCCGTAAAATTTAAATCTTTTACAAAGCGGAAACTATGCCCGAAAGCCTATTATACTGTCAAAGACTATTTATCACAAGAAGGCCTGGGATTGAGCTGTTCCAATAAATTTACACAGATAATGTTGATGTTTAATATTGTTATGCTATTTTACTTTTGTTATATTTTTTTCTAAATTTGTACCTTTTTACATAAACAATTACATGTATATTTACTGTATAAAGTATAATACTATTTTAATTTTTGTGAATGTGAGGACTATTTGGGTCATTGTATATTTTTTTTTCTTTCAGCTAGTTTCAGTTAGTTATTTCTTAAAAAGACTATTTCAGACACCAATCTACATGATCTGACCAAGATTATGACTGAACTTTAAAAGAGACTATGACCTTTGAGTTTGTTTCTCAGATTAGTCAGATAGGAAACGCCGATCTCATCTAGTTTTTAAAATATGATTGACGTGTAAAAGTGTTTGTACAAACAGAACCTACTTACAGAAATAAAATCATTTATCATAGAAACACATAATATCGAGTCTTAACATGGTCATGTCATGTGTAACATGTTCCTTAGCATGGAGAATTTGTCTTACCCCATGCTATGACAAATTCTCCATGCTAAGGAACATGTTACACATGACATGACCATGTTAAGACTCGAATTCACTGGCGCGACACAAAGACACCGCGTGTCGCGGGAAGAGCGGTGCTTTTGTATCACGCTGTCGCTTCGGCCTGTTTGTGGGAGCCTTTATTAGGCAAGCTTTGCCTGTCGGCCAGAGGGTCAATTCCCGTATTTTTAAGAATCGTTCGCATTCTTATAGTTTCAATGTGTCAACATAATTAAAATTTACATTGATTGACGCTGAGATTAGAAAGTGACTTGGATTTGAACGGTTTTAATTACGAGATTTTTGTCTTTCTGATAGGTGTTTGTTAATTTTAACGGGTATAAAAAGACACTTAACGATGCCGAGAGACTCCCATAGTCTTGTAGGTACTAGTACCTACAAGACCCACAGTAACCTTTGTACTGGACCATATCTGGGAACCTTCTGGTTACGGAGATATTAAAGGTCAAAATTCCACTGAAGTTTTTTACGCAAACAAGTTTTTAACGTTATATCACAACTTAAAATACCCTACACGACTCCTATTATACCGTTGCATGCAACCATAAGCAAAGTAACCACTTGTGATTTTTGACAGCAAAAATAAGAATCGTTTCCCAACAATTATTGTTTTGCTTTGTTACTTAGTTTGATGTACCTACAGCATACGTAGTTTTTAACGGCTATGTGATGTGTGATTTAACACCCTGTATAGATTTGCCTAATTTAATTATCACAGATGATTTCTATCAAACTCTATTTAAAAAAGACCCCATACGTCACCAGTCGTTCTGGGGAGAAAAGACGTTTTTATCGGACCCCCACCGACTAAAACTCCACGGTTCCACGTTCTGCCATGAGTCAGGGGTGAGAGTGAGTGCCTACCACATTCACTGCTGGATACTTGTCTCTCCCAAGACGTACTACGTTCTTAGTTATTTATTTATTTCGTTTTATATTTTTTGGAAAACTTACAGCTAGGCAAAAGTACATTCCTAATTAACACGAATATGGCAATCAAGTTATCTAATAGTTATTTCCCAGCTCTTCCATAATAACATACTCAATACTCAATATCTTTATTGCTTTACCATAATGTGTACTGAGGTGGTAACTATATAATTGAGATCATTATAGACATTTTTAGACCAAACGGTTTTACGATACTTACTTCCAAATTAACAGGGGCTTCGCCACGATTGAAGATTCAAGATATAATAGCTTTTATTCCCGACTCGACGGATTTTGAATCCATCCCGTGATAAACGTTTTTGGTTTCGTTAATTTATGAAATAGGCTGATCTCAGCGTAAATCGTTGAGATCAGATTATCGGTTAAAGAAAAGCTAGGTGGACTGTTGTTGTTAGACTGTGTGAAAGTTAAAATGGAAAGGGGATGACTACTGAGATGGCGACTAACAACAGAGAAGTATGTGAGAAGTAGGCATGCGGCGCCGACTCCAAATAAGATGGAATAAGGAAAGGAGAATTATGATGATCTGCACGAGTAACATGGGTTTTGTCGACGAAGAATAGACAAAAAGTCAGATTTCTTTTATTCATCTGTACGTCTATTCTTTCATCGACAAAACTCGTTTCTACGGTGGGGCATGCTACGCGTGCAGATTATCGGGTCCAATAAAGCACATTCCTCAATCAAAGTAATACTTGGAAAATGAGGAAAAGAAGCAAAAGAGAAACCGCAGAGATCGTCCGACCAACGCACTTGTTCAAATATAACCTGATACTCACCACAAGACATCGTAACGAAGGTTGTAGGTACCTAGTGCAGTGATAGGTGCAAATAAATTAATTTTATTACGAACTGGCTGGTACTAGCCATTGCAGGCTTTTGTTTGAAGCCCTAACTGATCGATAGATAGAGAGGATTTGGTTGATAAAAAAGAGAGGATTTGGTTGATAAAAAAGTCCTTGGTATCACGCGATATCATAGATTTTTGGTCAAAACATTTGCGATTACCACAATATTAGTTACTAGTTTTAGAAAACTGAATAGGTATGTAAAATAACGATTACCTAATCGTACCTACAAACGTCAATCATAACAAGTTGTAATTAAATTACAAGTATTTTTCTCACAAAAGTCAGTGCTAATAAGTATAATAAAAAAGCTGTTGACGTGACGCCACTATTTCTGCCACAGCAATCATTTAAATCATACGTTCTATTCACAAGTTTACTCTTTAACTCTGTATTTTATTTATGTTTCCTGTTTATCCTTACTCCAATATTTTTTCAGTAACTATTAGGTCATTTCTTCATAGTATTTTACAAGCATATTGATAAACAATATCGCAATTACCTACGTAGTGAGTGAAGCGCCACACCTGTTACGCGACGTATAGTAGTTAGTTTTGATAATGCAGAATATGCAATGAAAGTGGTAAAAGTTGCGTAAATATATTGAATATGCTGAAATGGTATCAGCCAGCACCCCTATTGCGCAACAAAGTTTCAGTCACAATCCGAGAGTTTTGAAGGATGTTGCTAATCCATTGCTTCATAGGTTTGAAAAAATCGTCTGCTCAAAAACGTAAAAATGAACAAGGGTAAACTGTCAAAATGAAACCAATTGCGATCAATTGTCCTTTTGTTTGTTACGCATTACCCCACTGCATTGGGCTCGCGAGGTGGCTATAATGGGTACGGCCCACTCCCTCTCATACAGAAGTGTGCGTTCCAGCAGTTGGAACGTTATAGGGTGATTATGATATATGGTTGTATGGTTGTCTTAGGTTTTATGGCTAAAGGCCAGAGGATGATAATGATATAGGTCTGAAGGCTAATGAGGATCTTTTGTAAACCATCAGTTGCACCTTTTTAATCCTATTCTAGGCAGTGTCTTCTCTTTCTTCTTTCTCATCTATCATTTTTTCAGTAAGCAGTGACCAATGTGAGACTACTGTACTTATCAACACCATAAAATAGGAATACCTATAAGTCCTATCGTTTATTTATAGGTTACCAATCTAATCAAATCGCAACCAAAGAAGAGAAACCCAATAATTATTTTGTTTATTAGAGTCACGGTCACCTAAATTCATTGAACGTCACGATTGCCGACAATAAAAACTTGCTATAGGAAGCCATTTCTTCTGTTTTCTTTATGAACTTTTTCATTTGTTGGTTTGGGACAATGCGTAAATAAAACCGTGAAAAAAACAATGTTGTTTTTATTTTCGTGAGAAACAATTTTCAGTGACCTAAAAAAAGTTTCAAATAACAATATTCATGTTTCTTATAATTTGGTTTACATGTTTTTGTGGCAGCATCCTTTGATCTGCGTTTTTTTGGAACCCGCTTCAGTAACAGACGACCTAAGGTAAACTGAAAACACATATATCTGAAAACGTTTGTTTGTGTTCACGTAAACATTAAAGTTAAAGCGATTATGGAGTTTAAATACAAATCCTCTTGGTATCCTTGTTCCTTTGTTTGTCATCTAGGTACCTTATTTAGGTGTAAAGTACATATACCTACCTACTATCTTGGCTCATTCATAACTGCTCTTCACTATTTTGTTTAAATCTACAGAAACCATCGCTGCTGCGGTGCGTAAAATAAAGTTAAATGTGCTGCAATATATATATAAATTTTCATTCATGGAATTCGTAAGGTTCCGATAGGTACCTAGTTACCTACTTATGTATGTGGAAAACTGGAAACTAGGAAAAACGATTAAGAATCGTAAGTCTTTCTTTTTTCTCGCCTCTTCTGTTTTTTGTCCTAGCTAACTGTCGGAAAACTCTTTGAAGACAAATAAGTTTCATATAAATTAATTGTAGGTACATAAAACAAGTATTATTATCTTATGCTCTAATATGGATTGATTGCCATTGTGTTTAAGCAATGGTCATCAAGTAGTTAGCAATAAAAGATCCAATAATGTGACCACCGCAACACGGTGGCAATTTTGACATAATATACCAATGTAATAAACTGTCTTAAATGGACAGAGCACGTATGTAAGTACCTTTTTTTTTTTGCTTTCAACATAGGACATAATAAATAGATAATTATGAGGTATAGGTACTCACTAATAGCTGTTCTTGTGCGCACATTCCTCGAGTAGCACATCGGATGAAGGATTGCCCAGTAGCGGTCCACGGAAACACCCACCAAACAAAAGATACTAATAGTGCACAGCATCACTAACAACGACACCGTGAACAAACACGCGTGGAGGTTCCGTGGCTGGCCTACTGACGCCAGGATCGCGAACGGTATTCCAAGTAGACCAACCAAAAAGTCTGCCACAGCAAGAGACACAATGTAATAGTTAGTGCGTCGTCGCAGTCTGCGTTCACGATGGAACACATAGATCACCATAGCGTTCCCTACTACCGCCACCAACGCCACCAAGATTTCAAAAGTTGTGTACGTCGCATGAAGTTCAGGAGTCGGTGTCCGGTGAGGTGCCGACGCCACCGTCGATGCCTCCGGCACCATATCCTCAGTGGTATCCGTCATTGTTTACAAGTGTCCACCTCGAGAATAACATTTACTACCACTTCCGATTAAAAATGAGCGCACAATTGTTGTATTGTTGAGAAGTTTTACACTTTTCGGAAACGCATCCGAAACCAGCATGATTGCCGCTACTTCCTTTGGTTTTATACAAAAAATAAACATTGCTGTTCAAGTGAGCGGACGTGAAGCAACGTGTAAATTTTCTAGGGTCCTAGTGTTAACTGTTGAGTTGGAAACTATTAACATTTATCCGCATTCAGATCACGAGCGTACGCGGACGAGGCGAGCGTGTCCCGCCCGTGAGGCGTGCTTCCCATCACTGCGGCCGCGAATTGGCGCGAAACCGCGACGACGACGGACTGCGTCCCGGCGCCCTACGCCGACGCGCCTAGCACTTGTTGCGACTCGCGACCGCCACCACCTGCCCTTGAAATGGGAGTCAGATTCACGTTGCTCATGTGACATCGAGATCTAAGTTATCGCTCATTTAATTTAATGAACTCTGAACCATCGTAACGACTGTACGACGTAAAGACCGTAGAGACTGTAGAAGTCTCTTCAGTCTCTCTCTCTATAAAGAAGTACATCGCAACATAGTGTTAATTAGCAGCCGCAGGTCGTAACATAAAACTGCTAATGTTCCAATTACCTAACTAGCTGAGCCTCGACTAAGAACTAAAATAACACAGCTGGAACATCTGAGCGAGTTTTGCACAAGTCTGTTATGTAACTTCATGATCAAAGATATGGGCCCCAAGCTACAGGGACCAGAGGGAATATTTGTGTAACCAAATACCTATTCGTAAAATATGATCTAAAACCTATTTTTTATTGTTATGGGAATGAACGAATACCTAATGAAAAAATATAAAAACATACATAATTTGCTATAATTTGTTTGAAAAACAGCTCCGGTCTATGACACATTTCCACTGTCCTACGCAAAGCGATCCATCAGGGAGTCTACACTAGACAGCTGGCAATACCGGTACCTAACCGAAACAAGCGAGGGCAAAGGCATAAGGCTGTTCTTCAGTGACATCAGGAGGGCATACAAGATTCTGGAGAAGATAGGTATTCCAAACAATCTGAGAGACCAACTGTTTACAGGACACTAGGGTGTCCGCGAGTACTTATTTAGATTTAAGCTGTTTGGGAGCCCAGCCTGTGTTTGCGATGATGCCTCCGTTGAAACAGTGAAACACATCCTCATTGACTGCCCTAAGTTCACACGGGAGAGGTACGACTGCGAGCAAAGGCTGGGGCACCCCATAGATGTTGTTGAGGATCTGATTGGTGACGACAATTGCCGAACCCATTTCGTGGCTTTCGCAGAAAGAGTCTTGGCCAAAGCTGCGAAAGCAAATGGGTCAATACTCCCGTAGTAATAATCATGTTATGTTTTAATTAGAAAAAAAAAACACTTTTGTAATATCTTCGACGCACGCAGCACACTCAACTAAGAAAATGAAAAAAAAAAAAACAAAAAAAATGTAAAAAAAAACATAAATATTTATATAATATATTTATAATATATATGGAGCACTTCAATGAAACGGATAATTTGCGGACACGTATAACGCTTCGATTCAGTATTTACTTTGGATTCACTTTCATTTACTTAGAGAAGTTCAACTAAATAACACTTCATTTTTATAATCGAAATGAATTCATTACTGTTGTGAAATGAAATAAAAATTTTCCTTTTCAAATATAAAACAAAAAAAAAATCTTCTTCTTTTAATCACCAAATGAAATGCTACATAAAACGAAGCCATCTGGTGGCGAAACGGAGTTCGCCGGGTTTGCTAGTGTGTGTATAATAATAAGTTAGGTTAGTTCTTCGTATAGATTCCACTGTCACAGCAATATTGTATAGCTTGAGAAATAAGTGCCAAAATCAACATTGGCAATAACGTAATATGAGGCAGGAGTGTGGTTTTAGCCGGCAAGAGTCCGGCACCGCCTAGGCTGGTTTATACGTGAGGCAGTCTGGGCGACCATGAGGATTTCCCACTCCTGCCAAAAAACAAAACACGGTCCAAATAGCTTCAATTTTCGAGATCACTTCGCTCGTTCGTCAATGAAAGCTTAGGTAACATATCCGAGTCGGGTTAAGAGGGTCCCCAACTTTACAGGGTCCCTTTCTGTCTGTCCGTGTTGCTCGGAGACTATCATCAGTAATCGGTGAAAATTGTAAAGGTGTATTCTGTGCACTGCTAAACAAAGGTGTAGCGATTTATTTTTATTTTTTAAATAAATATGTTTGGTTCACTCCACAGCCCACATACATGAAAATGTGAATGACAAAAAAAAACAAGTCAGCGTGTGGGAGATCTCTGGATCCCATAACTAAAAAAGATGATGTCCCTACGTGACTTTTTTATTTACTTAGGTCAATCCTCTGTGAGGTATTGCATGATTTCTGTTGAAATGGAACGCAAACAATAAGCTGCCACACCTTTCAAGTGTCTATTTAATGATAATCTCTATTTTCCTTTGTTTAAATCCTTTGATTACAAGCCTTGCTTTAAATCTTGCAATCTCCCCATTTTCATTAGTTTTTGTAAATAACACTAAAAGAATTTTGAAAAAACTTAAATTTGAAATGAAAAATACTAACTAATTAGTTCTTTAGTTATTCTCATAATTAACAACTTCTTTGTACTAAAAAGTTTTTTCCACATTTGACAAATATTTTCTACTTCAACCACCTGTCAAGTGTCAAATAAATTTGTAGCTCAAGCTCATCGCAAAGCAGTTCCTCGTCTTCGGAAGACGAGCAAGGTTTTGCCTCACCGCCACCTAACAAAAGGTCTAAGCGGCGCAGGTACAAACAGGTCGGAACCCTTTCGGATCCTCGGATGGATACTCTTATTAACCAAGTTAAATATCTATCAGACTGTGTAGCTCAAACGGCAATTCGTACGAATTATAATAATAAAGAGAACAATAATGGCGGCCGTTGCGATCCCGTGAATACTGCAAATTGTAACCAATTTTTAAATAAACCATCGAATTTATTTTTGTTGATTCCTTAGGAGGCTCCCAGGTTTGCCTTAACATGCCCAGTTATTTAAAGGGTAAAAACAAATTCAATAATAACAGTCAAGTAAACAAGACAAATACCAAACCATCTAATAAAACAAAATTTGAAATATTAATTTATTTTAAATTTTATATTTAAAAAAATAAGTTCAACTCGGACAAAAAATCTAAAAATAATTATAAAAAAACATTCCTTTCGTCGTACAGGTACCCAAGACACATCCAACGCTAATTAAAGATAAATGACAATCAAAGCAGTGTATTAAAGGGCGGTTGCCTAAAATTCCATGTTTAAGCAAGGAAACAACTGGGGGCCAGTCAATATATTCAAAACATAATAGCCGAGAGCCGCATACCATTTCTAACAAAACCGCCTTTACATTACCCTTACAAAAGAATAATATACAAGTTTGCAACAAAACCATCGCAGAAAATGACAGAAGTCATAAATGATAAATGATTTTGCAATGATTTGAAAGTTTGCACTGCAAACCTCCACGTTGAGTAATTATCCCGGCGAACTAGTTTTTCAATGTTGAATGAAACATGTGCTGAATTTGTAGCCATTATTTAAAAAAAAAAAACTTCCTGATATTGTAATGGCGTCACATGGAATTCGAGCCGGCCGGCAGTTTTTTTAAATCCCGATATATTTTTCCAATCCTGGTTATTTCCTGAAAGATAATAGCGTAACCACGCCCTGCTAACAAGTAGGAAACTAACTGATTGGGAAATTATAAATAAAAATGGTGTAAATTATTGTATACTGTTCTAATATATTTTACAAAGTAGTACAGAGCTACAAATTGACACTTGACAGTAAATTAAATATGGAAAAAACTTATGAGTACAAAGAAGTTGTTAATTATGAGTTATTCTCATAATTAACAAATATAAAGAACTAATTAGCTATTATTTTTCATTTCAAATTTAAGTTTTTTCAAAATTCTTTTAGTGTTATTTACAAAAAAAAACTAATGAAAATGGGGAGATTGCAAGATATAAAGGATTTAAACAAAGGAAAATAGAGATTATCATTAAATTGATATTTGACAGGTGTGGCAGCTTATTGGTTGCATTCCATTTCAAAAGAAGTCATCCAATACCTCACAAAGGATTGACATAGGTAAATAAAAAAGTCAAGTAGAGACATCATCTTTTTTAGTTATGGGATCCAGAGATCTCCCACACGCTGACTTGTTTTTTTTTTGTCATTCACATTTTACATGTATGTGGGCTGTGGAGTGAAGCCAACATAGTTATTTTAAAAATTAAATAAATTTCGCTACTCCTTTGTTTAGCGGTGCACAGAATACCTTTACAATTTTCATCGATTACTGATGATAGTCTCCGAGTAACATGCCTGGCTATGTGTTATTCGGATGAACGGACAGACAGAAAGGGACCCTGCAAAGTTGGGGACCCTCATAACCCGACTCGGATATGTTACGCTTACGAGTACCTAAGCTTTCATTGACGAACGAGCGAAGTGATCTCGAAAATTGAAGCTATTTGGTCCGTGTTTGTGATGTGAGTTTGTATAGTAATAGAATAATGTGGAGAATATTAAGAAGGTGGGTATTTTAAGTTTCAGGTGTTTTAAACTGTGTGATTTCATTTATTGACCAAAGTTGCCTCGGACTTTTGGTTGAATCTTCTATTTGTTTTCTGTAATATTGTATCTTTATCTTTTGTTGGAAGAAAAGTTACGGAAGCGTTTATAAGTTATTGTTAAAATTATGTTGAAGGGTTCTAATATTGTTTGGTGCTGCATTTGTGTTTTACTATGTGCCACGTAGATACTCTGTCCCGCCAAAAATATCTACTGCCCCAGTGGTCTGTAGGTACTAGTTCGGTTTTGACTGCCTCGTTTATAGTGTCAAGAGCTACTGAACGTTGGTGGCTCAAGTTCGTTTCCCAGGTCAGGCACATGGGCAGGTGGTGTGACACCGGCCGTGGCGGATGGTTGTCACTAAAGCTACGGATTCTTATAAAAGCGGTGATCGCCACATGCGTCCGTAATGTCCTATTTGGACAATGATTGGACATAGCATTTTTTGACACCATAAGGTAAAATACTGGTGAAAATGACAGATTTTCATGATCTCCGCTATGAATGTGCCGGAAACAGTATTTTACGAAACCGTAGCTTTAGGGTTACCAACTAGGCATATAGTATATTAGTTGGTCCACGATTTATTCTTCCAAAGTTCAATGCATAAGCACTTTTAAAATGTTAAAGACGCTGAAATAACCCAATAAAATCATGTGCTAAACCGTCGTTCACGCGTAAGAATTTATTGAAAACAGCATTATGAAGTATTAATTACTTTAAAACTAGAGGTGTTTACATAACAAAATAATTTTTATATTTTATTTTTGACTACTTATTTAATTGTAATAAAATATCTAAATAATGCCTTATAAACCGATGCGCGAGCTTGAGGCATTTTTTCGCCCGATCATGCCAGTGCAGTCTTTGCACACGCCAAGCCCCTTCGTTTCAATAGAATGCAGACCCTCCAGAACAAATTCCTACGTAGGATTACAGGCTCCCCCTGGTACGTTCGCAACGAAATCCTCCACGTTGACCTCAGGATTGCCACTATCCGTCAGTTTATGAACCGCATTTCAAAGCGTTTCTTCGAGACCACCGCAACCCTCTGGTTGTCCTAGCCACTAGCTATATTTCCTCCTCCATCAGTCATGTCCGCCGTCCCAAGCATGTCCTCACCGATCCCGATGACCACATAACTCTCATCCAGGAGAGCAGTAGGGCCACCAGTACAGTGCACAAACACAGACATTCTGACCTCGCCGCCGAGGTCACTCGCGAAGACCCCGACGTAACTGTCCTCCCCGACCCTTGCTCGACGAAGTGCCAGCCCGCGCCGTAGCTGAGTCTGTAGCTTTAAATTCCCCGACTAATAATGATATAATCCAGATCCAGCCTGTCCCATCTTGCTGTCCTCCCGTCAGCGACACCCTAAGCCGAGGTCCGTACCCCACAGGGGGTGCCCTTAGCGAGCGTTCGCTTAGTAATGTAAGCAGTTTTACGCCCCTGGCTGGAGGCTTTGAGTCCGCTTAAGGCAGCCACAGGATAGTCCGGTTAAGTAGTCACGACCTCTCAAGGTCAACTACGAGATGCCATACACAAAAAAAAAATTGGCATTCAGTCCAGTGTCCACACCTTAGGGTATTTTACCCTAAATTTGGGTATTTATAAGCGCTTAGGGTATTTTTTAGGGTAGAAAATTATTTAGGGCATTTTTCAGAGTAAAATAAATATATAAGGATTTTTATAGAATGTTGAAAACTCCTTGCAAGCAAAATGGTGATGGATTGAATACGTGTTTCCGAACGTAAGTAAATAACTTGTTGTGACGATGTACCGTTCTCTTCAGTCTTCTGCTAGCACAAGAATCTATTTTTGAGAGAAATTATTTCGAATGAAATGTACGATTTTAAGAAAAAAAAACTGCAGATGACATAGAAGCCCAGACTATTATGGATGCATTCCAAGAATGTTTGGAAACAGTATACTAGTTTGGCTATTAGTTTATTACTAAATTGCATTTATCACGCCTTGTTTCCCCGAAGGGTTGGGCAGAGGTATACCTGTAGTACACCCACATTTCGCCAGTTATGTTTAAGTCCATAAGTAAGTAAGTGCAATAGGGGGGGGGGGGGGTGGTAAATTTATTTGTATACGTTTAAAAAAAAGTTTGGGTAAAAACAAAAAAAAGTGACGACGGACCTATGTCGCCCGAGACGTTCTCCGCTCCGGACGAAATCGCGAATCGTAAGTGAATGTACTAGGCCTAAACAGTTTTAGAGACTTGTGAGTATATTTTTCTATATATATACACATTGTGATTATGTTATTCATACATATTAATGTTTTGTGTTAGTAAATTAGTGTTTAATTTTGAGTCGAAAAAGTGAAGTGAAGTTAGTAGGTATCACGGAAAAAACAAGGGTAAAGAGAAAAAAGTTGAAAAAACATGAAAGGTATGTGCAGTTCTTAGATAAATAATAATTGTTCCCATTATCTTAATTAAGAAAATTTATGTAATTTACTTTTATTTCTATAATCTAAAATTGTGTTAATTAAATTTGTAGAGAATTACATATGCAGAAATCTATCGCAAATCAAATATTACCTGGAACATCATCGATGAGCTGAAAGGATGGGTACAAGGTATTTATTTTTACCTAGTTATAATTATAGTTATTTTAAGAAGAAAATTTTTTATAGACTTTTTGGTAGGTAGGTACCTACTAATTTTATAATAAATGTTTGATTTATTGTTTTTAGTTACGCTAACAAACAGGATTCACCAGGCTCGTTATCAGTAGGTGAAAAGGGAAAACTGTATATTTGTAATAAATCAACAGTATTCTTATATTGCACAGGGAGGAAAAGGAGAACAAGTCACCAGAGAGATCAGGAACAGGCCTTACTTGATGAAGGTATAATTGAAATAAAGTCGACCCGTATTAAACTCATAGATACCTGTTATAATAAATAAACTGAAAAACTTGTATTTATTTTTACGCTGCTGCACCTGACATGAAAAAAATAATTATAGGATATATTTAATTTTAATAAGATTGTTTCTTTATAATGAAATCCACACTTCTAATATAAATTAGAAAGTAACTCTGTCTCACAGTATGTCGCCTAGAACATGCTAGGTGGACAAAATTCAAGTTTTCATTTCCAGGAAATCTTAATTGCATAACACAAACAACACCCCCAAACTCCAAATTCCGAGAAAAAGTTGTTTTTCAAATGCTAAACAGTCATAGAGTTCAGAAGTCAGGTAATGAGTTTAATGCAAGCGTTCCGGTCAATCAGTTGCAATTTAGCGACACTTTTGTGCACATCTCATAGTGGTTTATTGTGATATTGTGAAAGTTTTTTGTGATGGATATTAATACTGAGGGTATGTACTATTATTTAATATATTATTTTTATCAGAATCTATTAAAATGAATTTTTAGCATTTTTTTAACTAAATGCATAAATTTATGCGTAATTTTTTTCATAAACAAAACTTTGAACGTTCAGGAAATACATTGATTCGCCTCTATTCGGGCTAGTTTTTAGATATATTGTAGGTATAACTGTGTAGTTTGTAAAATACACATATTGTTCAGCACACTTCAGTACAACTTTTTTTTTTTTTTTTCAGAACATGTTTACTCTATTTCATGGGTAGCATTTGTTGAAGAGTGGTTGAAACACACGTAGAATGATAAAAGATCGCGTATTTATGACTATCTTTCTTCAAAATTTCACTTTGGTGACATTACTGAAAGCAGCCAAAGAGAAATAAAGTTGAAAATATCCAACTTTTCTACTAAGATTGAAGCCAAATGGTTGGCTTCGGGAAAATCGAAGGAGCGTTTTTTAATTAGAAATAAGACTTGGCTGGATGAAGGAGACATACAGTTTACTGTGAGTTCTTTAGCCCCACAACCTTCAACATCGAGTGAGGTTGTGACATCTGCAGGAAGACCTCGCAAAGATTTCGAGGAATCGTCGTTTAAGACGAAGAAACGTCGAGTCGTGGATCTCGTAGAATCTCGAAGTGCCAGTGAATTAGTGACTGCTGCCGAAATTGCTATGCGTTCAGCAGGGCAAAGAAAAGTTGCCCATGTGATTAGAGACATCAGTGAAAGGCCAGATAATATTATTAAGTCAAAAGAAAATACCAGTTCCGTTAATCCTAGGCAGTTAAGTAGTGACGAAGCCTTAGCATACTATATAGATTCGAGATAGAATATTAGTACACAGTACCTACTGAGGTCATCAAAGCGGCATTGCTTCCAATTGGGCAACTTTCCGAAGAGGCTCAAGAAGCACGTAACAAAGATTGCCGCAGATTTAGGGAGTACAACACCCGCAAGTGCTCACGTGTTGCCACGAATAGAGACTTGCTATCCATGTTAATAATAACATCTGACCCTTTGATCAATGGCCTTCGTGAGATTCCCCGAAAAAAGCCGGAAAAAATATGTGCAGAAGTATTAAAGTTAATCGTAAGCCCGACCATAGTAGCATCAAGACCGGAAACGTCATCATATTGTCGCACATTACCACAAAATGATGACGATTCACCAGAAGATTTTGATGATGATTCTGATGATTAGGTTTAGGTTAAGTTAGTTTGTACAGTAGGTATTTATTTATTTAATGCATTTTTGTTGTTTGTTTATTATTTTAAAATATTTTTTTCTGTTTTTACATATTTTTTTTGTTTTTTATTACAAAATCATACCAAAAACTATTAATAATGCCTCAACATGACTACTTATATATAAAAGCATCGTTAAATATCATAAAATAATATTGTTCACCTAGCATGTTCTACGCGGTACACTGTGTGTCTGTATGTTACCTTTTCATGGCTTAACCACTGAACAGATTTCAATATTTGGCTAGGAGATAGGTGACATCCTGAGGAAGGACATAAGCTATTTTTCCGGTAGCTCGTTCCGGTGGGATAATTTCCAACATACACGCGGGCGAAACCGCGGGCAGAAGCAAGTTTGCTATACATTCAATATAAAAGTACTATTCCTGCATGTCCCGCTCGTTTCTTCAACCATGTACTCAGATAAATTTATTAGATGTATATAATACAAGTTGGCCTCGCTATACTCTCTGCGGTCTTATAGCGAGGGAATTAGGGAAATCAAGGCACACAGGAGTCTCGAAGCGCGCCGTTATCTACAGACCAACACGGCGGCGTTCTGTGGTAGGTAAATAATAGAGGAGTACAACACGTGTGGCCAGTTTCAGACGTAGGTACCTCTTAAGCGCTGGTAACACTTTATAGTTTGCTTTTGCTTTATTGAATGCCGCACTAGGTAACGATATTTTTTTAAGGTACCTAAACATAACACGTCATAATGACAATGACATCCATCCAGTATTACGGAACCAAGTAAGTAAAAACTATGGTGTGATGATCCCGCTTCAACGCACACTATGATTGTCAGCGATAGCTCGAACGCACACAGACACTCTGCGCTCCGATATTTACCTATTTTATTAGCGCGTCGAAATTGGTAGGGACCCTTGAGTAGGGAAAAAAAATAAAGCTGAAGTAAAATCTGACTTTCGCAAATGGGTTCATGTCAGGAATGTTTAAATTTCAAATGGCAACCGCCCCCTAACGGCTGAACCCAATAACTTATCCATCTCCAATTTTGGCGTACAAGACATAGAAAAACCTATAAATCTCTGGTTTTAACGTTCCGATAAAGCTAAAGTATGCAACCCTATAACGTGTTGATAGGGATAGACAGAATTGTACTGTTTAGTATCAGTAGCGATCTGTCGTATGTTATTGAGTTTGGCCGTTAAACAGACTGAGATGAGAGTTAGGTAGTGTCAAATTTGTGTACTAATCTAGAACTGACACATTTTATGGGTGGCCTTCAGGCAAATAAAACAAATTTTAAAATTATAATACAAATAATTAAATTATATTTGTCATTAAATGTTCAGCTGCACAAGGACAAATACATAAATAGAACACAATATTGCTTACAGCAAAAAAAAACATAACATCTTCACTGCATATGTAATCTCTGTACAAAGTGACCTGGAATTCCAATATTTAATAATGATCTACCATCTACTTGATCTAAGTTTGGATGAAAATGCAATAATGCTTCCCAGCACATTTCACTCAATTTTGGCAGACATAACCACACCTTATACAGTATATTATTTCTACTAGTTGCATCCTCCTTCGGTTCAATACCACCAAAAACATACATACAACCAGATGATGTAACTGCCGATGAATGAAAATAAAGAGGATGCGGTAACACTGTCTTCTGCATCATAGTCCATTGTAAATCGGAGATGTTTAACCTCCAAATATCTTCAAAGACTGAATTTCCATCTGAACCCCCTGCCACAAACACTTGTGGCCCAGCTGGAGAATCAATCTGTACTGCGCTATGGCATTTTCTCGGCAGAGGTGCAATAGTATCTTTTCCACTATCATCAGCTCTTGGAGTTAAAATTGACCAAGTATTATTCTCAAAATCAAACATTGGTATCTCCATAAGTTCAAAGGCCCACTCCCCTGTTCCTCCTCCAATTATATACAGTTTATTACCAACACGGGCAATTTCATGTCTGTACCTGCCTAATGGCTCACCTTCTTGACCTGTACCAACAAACATTGGCTCCCAGACTAGTGTTCGAAGATCTAACCTGTAGAATAAACCAATCATTATTATTTTGTAACAATACATAATTGATTTTTGTTTTACATAGAGCAATTTATGAAACTATTATTAAGATTTTAGAATATACCTATAAATATCACAGTTATATGCAAATCCATTGGTACCACCAACTGTATAAAAACATCCATCATGACACAATATAGCTTGACCATACTGTCCTGGAGGTCTGGCACCAGTTACATCTAGGATCTGCAGCCTGGCATCCTCGTTGCATGTTCGCCACACGATCACGTCGTTGCTACACTTGTTGCCAAAGGGCGCACCTGTGCCTCCGAATATCTATAACGAAAAGCAACTTTTAACACAATTTGACTCAAATTGCACATATATCAAAATTTTGTTTATACAGACCATTAGATATCTGCCATTCATACACATAGCATTTGACGCTAATTCTTCCGGCATATTTTCAATTACTCTGTGTTGCTTCCATTTTCGACTAGCTATCGAAAAACTCCAAAGTTCTTTAAACAGGGGCCGCGCCGGTGTCCATGTCGGATTATCCCTTTGAATATTGGTCAGGGGTAACGAGGGATTATACCCACCAAAACAATAGATATTAGCATCATCACAAGCTATCCTGTGTCCGCTACGAGGTCTGGGACTTTCGAAACCCCGACATCTAACTTCAGTAACCTTAAACGGCTCGAAGATGTAATCTTTTCTTCTAGACGTCATAATATTTGGAGACCAAATGCTTAATTTATTGCAAAAGTAGCATAAACTTAAACAAATCCCATTTACAATGGTAAATATAAACTTCACAACAATACGATTAAATTCTTTGATTGGATTCATTCAACGTGCGAATGGGAAATGAAGACATTTGTGACTGTCACATCTGTCAATGTCAACTGTTCAGCTGGGCGCTGGGCCATTGAGCTGGGTAAAGCTGGGCCACAGCTGGGCTCTACGGCTGGCCTCACAGGGCCTCTCTAACTTCTGGCTTGGCTTGACGACTTGACATGCAGGGGTGCGTTTCATCAATCAGTACGCTCACTCACGGCCTCACGCCCGACGACACGGCGAGCGTTCCGGTTGGCCGAGCCGAAAACACTCACGGTACTACGCTCTGTACTGTGCGCCGTCGAAAGCTATTGGAACGCACCCTTGTTGATCTGTAACTACCTGTACCACCTAGTGTGAGATGGTTGTGAGCCAGGGCCTAGTCAAACGAGGTGATGGGGATGCAGGGGTGAATCGGCACGACAATAAGGGATTTTAACATTAAACTAATATAGTTTGTTGCCAAAAAAGGACTAAATGAGTTTTCTGTGCTCTTGTTGCTTAGCCTTGTTGGCAACAAACTATATTAAATTCATCGTTAACATTTCGTCCCGTCCCGATTGACCCCTGCATCATTATTCACCGCATTTGTGGGTACAAATGTGGTACGATGACGATTGACGACAATGACACGACGACGATTATAGCAGGACGGCGCCGACCAGCGGCATGGCACAAAAATTTTTCGTCGACAAATATCAACGTAACGAAGTGAGTAAACTCACTAGATATGATTTTATAATAAATCAAATTCAAAGCTTTATTTCTATTATACCATTTATTTACAGGCACTTTTGAATTGTCAAGAAGTCGGTCAGTCAGTAATATGAAGCTAGTTGCCCATTCAAAGCGTATTAGATACCAATGGAGAAGAACGGGCAAGAAACTCCATGGACACTCTTTTAATTAATATTGTTACAAAAATATTAGGTACACGTTGATCATACATGTGACAACGATGTACAAAAGACGTACACCTTAAAAAGCGTCCAGAGTGCACTGATGTCAATATAATCAACATAAATTTACAAACAGCATTAATAGCCCGCCTGTAATCCTCGAAGGGCGAAGGGTTAGGATGAGGTGTCTGGAGAGGAGACGGTCCTTTTCCTGTTATTTTACCTTTGTCAGCAGCAACCTTGTGACGGTAATAAGACCACGCCCGCCAACGCGTGGGTCTGAATGGTGCGTTCTTTTAGGAACGTTTTTTTTTATTAAAGGACAAAAGTTGCCGGTGGTGAATCGATTTTGATGGTTATTTCCTGTATACATGAGGACGGAATAACCCGATTTGACAACGATGCATCAGAGGCATCGTTTTGAAAGGAGCCTTTGGGTCAGGGAACCGGAAAATGGTTGTTCATAAATTAAAACCTGCGATTTCAGTGTTTAATTTTATTTCCCAAAAAATCTTGTCGATACAATGTTGGGCAAAGCTTTACATCTTGCCATTACATGGAGAACAAAGCTGATAGTAATAAAATATAATATAGCATAATAATTTGGATGCCCTTCCCACATTAGCATAAAGTAATCAAATTGTTCTCTAAAGCAGTTTCAGGCTGGAGTTTACTGATATTGCTACTGTTGGGACCTACTGGTTCGTCCGAGCATGAGCTTTCGGTTTGTTAAACCTTAGACCACACCGCGTAAGAGCGCCGCCTGACGCGGAATATGGTACGCGCGCGCGTTATAATAACGAGTTGAATCGCTCCGGCAGCCTACTGCATCTTATTTTTGAGCGTCAAAGTCAACATATACGTTGAGCTTAATCCGCCTAGTCTGAAACCTTCGGTTTGTTAAACCTTTGACCACACCGCGTAAGAGCGCCGCCTGACGCGGAATATGGTACGCGCGCGCGTTATAATAACGAGTTGAATCGCTCCGGCAGCCTACTGCATCTTATTTTTGAGCGTCAAAGTCAACATATACGTTGAGCTTAATCCGCCTAGTCTGAAACCACCCATTAAGATAAACAGTTAGCAAGTCATTTTTGCCTATAATGTATGACATGACTAGTAAAATTCGTCTACAATTTACAAAAAGCAAAACATGTATTTTTTTTTTTGCATTAGCAAATAGAATCAAGTCAGTAACAAAATTAAATTAGTTATCAAGGTAGTAACTACATAAAATCACATTGCAAATAACTATATAAAATCACATTGCAAATTAAGAGGTACGCTGCATTCCAGTGGTGAAGAGAACCTTCTGCTTAGATTTCTTGTTTTTCTTGCCAGAGGGCGAGGAGGCGGCGTAAAGAGCGGCTTCTATTGCGTCACTGAGTACGAGCGAGCGCGGAGCGGACGCCTCGTCGTCGGCGGGGGGCGCGGGCGGGGCCTCCGCTGCCCTGCGGACACGCCAGGTGCCACTGGTGCTTGCCATCTATTAAACAAAACAACAATTTAGGTAAATTATTATACATACATTTCCCTTCATGCTGTATCTAAACTGTTTGAATAAAAATAATTTACCTTGGCAAAAGATGGTCCTGGGGGCGGGGATCCTACACTGGTGGAAGGGCTGGAGTTTACATATGAGGTCAAAGGACCAGGGTCTAATGGTGGGCTGGAAAACGAAGTCGCAGCTGGAGGGAATACTACTTCAGAGAAAAAGTCTGGCTTTGGAGGACCCTCCATAGCGCGGCGGTAGGCGCGTTCACGGCGTCTTTCGTCACGTTCCTGACGAGCTCGCGCCTGGGCACGTCGGTCCAATTCACCTGAAATCGAGACACGAATTGTGATTAGTTATTTAAAATGAATTCAAATATTCCACTATAAACTGAAAGATATTACTAGAGCTTTAGCATAGTTCTATTTTTAAACAACTACCTTTGAAATTTTGCAATGCTGAAGGAGTGATAAATGGTGGCTGCAACTCCAGTTCAACAACATCATACGCACAGAAGAGAGGCAAATGTGCAGTACATGGCATGTGTTTTCTAGTCTGTAAACATAATGCAAGTTGAGACATAGATGCGTAATAACATCATATTTGAGTAATAACATGGTATCAGTCGATAGTAGTGTTGTCTTACTTGTTCACTGAGTGAGAAAGTTTCACGGTGCAATACGCGACCGTGTATAACTTGTGGAGCAGCAGCTAATGCACCCCATGATGCATTCAGAATGCGCACATTCAAACTGTTCAGAAATACTTGCTGACCATCTTCAGCTTGATAGAAATAAAAGTACTTTGATTGATTGAGTTTGTCTATATCTGTGACAGCATTATCCTCAATTTGTTTAGCTTCTTGAGGTAGACATTCGGTCAACGGAAACTCTTCTGGCTGCATATTGTCAAGTTCAAATGCTGGTGCATTTGGGTTCAAATTAGAATCAACTGCATTCAGATTTAGTTCCTTCATATTATTATGAATAATATCAACACATGCAGCTCCTCTTTCGTCACGTCCATCAAACCAGTCTGGATTATTCTGGTTTTCTTCCTGTTTATCATACACAGGAGCAATTGCATTTTCAGTTCCAGCATCATCAACATCTTCCTCCTTAAACTTGGGCATTACGTCAACACAGGCAGCTCCTCCTTCGTCATTTACGTCAAACCAGTCTAGTTTATTCTGGTTTACTTCCTGCTTCTCATACACAATAGGAACTGTATCTTCAATTTCATCTTGTACAGTAACCTTTGGTACATTAAAACTAACATTAATGTTGTCCTCCTTATACTTGAGCATTTCTAGAGCTTGTTCCAAGAAAACTATTTCAGTTGTATCAATCTCTTCCAAAATTTGTTTTTCTATTTCATTCCTCTCCCTTTTCAAAATTTCATGGACCTGTAATATTTTAGTTTGTTGATATTAAAATGGAAACTCAATAACTTGTTAAATTGATACAAACACTTGATAAGAGATTATACCTGTTGCTTAGTGGCTGAAAACATCTTGCAATAGGGTGCATCATTGATATTCTCCAGAGGTAAGATGGAAGGCAGTGCCTCTGTCATTTGTCCGCGCGGCGGCGCCACTTCTACCGTTGTGGAACCCCGCAGACGGCGCACAAGTCGCATTGTCACCTAGAATAACAATATGGAATGTTATGCCTCAGAAACTACACATACAGGAATAGCATAATAATAGTACATTCGAGGGTAGGTAAAAAAAAGTTCGCGGAATGAAAGGGAAGGGGCGTGAAATATTACATGAAATAATTTTTCCTTTATAATATATTCTCCATTTAACTCACACTTTTCAGACCTTTCACATAATTTGTTTATATCTTCGAAAAAATAAATTATTTGTCAAGGCCTTCAAAATATGCAGAAATTACCGACTTCACTTCTTGTTTATCCATAAATTTAATTCCACAAATTTCTTTTTTCGTGATTGGGAACAAATAGTAATCAGAAGGGTTTAAAGATCCGAAGCCGCACTTGTGTCAGGCAGCCATTGCAACATGACTTATGAATGGGTATGTTGTTGTGCAAAACACATCTCAAGACGAGCCCATGGGATCCGTAGCGCCCACTCAAAGGTTGCTTGATCACGAACAGTTCAGAACCCTGAATCACGACTGGCGATCGAAATCGAAGAAACTATTTTAATTTCTTTGAGCGAGATTGGTTTTTTTATTATTTTAAATGCTTCTTTTAATTTTTCTAGTAGAGTAGCATAGTATTGACCTGTCATATCAACCCCTTTATCTTTATAATCAATCAAATAAAATCCATTCCAATTCAAAAAATACTAACACTGAGCGCTGACTATGCCACTTGTAAACCATTCTTTTTCCTGGGTGTGTAAGAGTTCCAGACTGATGACATTTCTTCCATAATGATCATTGCAGGTGATTTTCCTTGCTTATTGAGGAACTTAATCACAGCACAATACTCAATTTTCTCCATAGTTTATATTATCTTAAGATTTACTTTTTTATCCAGCAATATCTCACACATTAATTAACCAACAGTTTTTTTTTTTGTATGGCATTTCGTAGTTGTCCTTGAAAGGTTGTGACTACTTAACCAGACTATCTATGAACCAACTGGGGTGAAACTTAGTATTTTTAATTGTATTGAGTCACAAAGTAGTGATAGGTAAAATAACTACCCCCTATTCTGCAAACTTTTTGAACCACTCTCATTCAAGTATTGATTTGATTTTGTGAGTTGAAATTTCATCCATTACTATGGTGTTATTATCAGATAATTAACAATGGAATATTATTTTACCTCCTCAGCAGGTGACCCCCACTGCACAATCCTTGTGGGCTTCATATCTTTGACGTGCAGTGGTGTAGTACACACAGGGCATGGTGGCGGCTGCTTCTCGTGTGTCGCAGCATAGTGCAGCACGCAAGCCCAGCAGTACACGTGGCCGCACAGGTCCACTCGGCCTGCCGCCGGAGTGCCCAGGCATATCGGGCACTCAGAGCGACCAGTGCCTCTAACCACCTAAGAGCATGATTATTGCTAATTAATTCTGATGGCGATAAAAAATAGGCGGAATAATTAAATAATTTAAAATAAATTAAGTTTTTTTTTTTTTATCAGAAAAAATTAAGCAGAAATATTTACTAGTACAGTATAACACTAGTCATAAAAAAAAATGATGTGCTAATGAATGCAATTTGCCTTAATAGTTCATTAATTGCCCGTTGGTCTCGTCGTCGTCACTAAGGGAATAGAACCTCAGCAGTCGCGCTTGCGACCGACTGCTGATCTTCGATTACCTTAGTAACAACCCGGAGTTTGAAAGTTGGTGGTGTGATACCCTCGTGCCTCGGAAAGCACGTTAAGCCGTTGTTCCTGCGCCTGATCTCTCTCCAGTCGTGTCGGATTGCGTGCCGACCCTTCAGACTATGACAGTGAGGGATGAGAGAATGCACCTGTGCCCAAACAGGTGTGCACTATAATATGTCCCGCGCCGAAGGTTTGTCTCCGTCGACATTGGCCGCCATGGCCGAAATATGGACTATTATTATAATTAGTTGCCCATTTAGAATTTTTGACTACAAACGCTTAATTAAAGCAGTCAAATAAACTTGAATTTTAATTACTTACAATTTCTTCAATATGCTCCCACTTTATTGGGATATCTGGGTCCAACAAGTTTGGCTTATAATCTCCATCCTCCTTCACCACAAATTGGCAACTGTAACATAAAAATAATTACTGAAAAACATGGGACTTTAACAACAGCTTCAAATTGAGTTGCAATTAGTTATTAGATTTTTTGACACCACAAAAAGAATGAATGACTAGAATAGCTGAAGAGAACAAAATAATTGGTTAATGTTATTGCTTACAGGGGCCACTAAAATTGCGCAACATCTTGGTAATTTCTATACAATCTTGGCATTTGCTTGGATGTGATCATTCACCATAATTGCCAATAATTGTGCAATTTAGTTGCCCACATACTTAAGGTTAGATAACCTAAAATTAAAGCCACTTTCATTAATTACACTTACTTATTCTGATAAGAAACTAAGTCTGGTAAATCAGCAGCTGGCAACTGATTCTTTGTTCAATAGAGGTCATTAGCAAAGTGTATGTGAACTTACTAAGCCCTCAGATAGAGATCATGTCCAAGTCGGCTTGGACCTCGGTTCTGCTGGCATGGACGCCGCAACTGGGGACCCCTATGCTCCGGTACCCCACGTGTGGGATACATAAAGTTCAGCAAATGGTTCAAGTTTCGCTTCTTGCTTCCGGGCACAAAAACTGAGCCAAGCTCTGGCTCATCATCCCCTTCTAACCTGTAATTATATGGTTAAAACTATTACACTGGTATGATAAACTGTATAATCATTGTTATCAACAATGACTATACAGTTTATCATTCAACTGATGGCTAACATATTAATAACTTTGTGTATGGTCATTAGGTGCACTGATGGATTATATTATGCGGGATTTTCAAAACAAAGATTATCAAATTACACAGCATAACAGCTGTCAAAAGCTTTCCTTTACCATTCCAATATGTGACCATTATCACCACTGAGATGGTCAAATTTTAATGTAGCATGGAATGTACTTAAGTAAGTAATTCAAATTTTAATGATGTTCCTACCTGGGGCTCGTCGTTCCACCCACAAGGTAACCAGCGGGACCACGAGCACGGGGTCTCCTGTCAACCTGTCCCTTGCCACGCTGTACCGGCAAATTCTTCCTGCCAGGTTCATTTTTGGGAGCACTTCCAGGTCCATCACGTTTCTTATTATTACGTGGCCAAGGCCTCTGCGTCAAATCTAAAAACAAGGGTAGATTTCTTTACTGTCGGCACACAACATGATAGCAACGACAATGACATGACATTATCAACAAATACCTATCGCCTTGCAAGCACGCAGAGATACCTATCGCCTATCAAGCACGCAGAGATGGCGCTAAATTACCTTCTATACCATCTACAACGGACCCAGGTTTTTTTTAGTTCACCATTATGAAATGAATCACGTGATTAGAAAAACAAAATAGGCATCATTACACCACCCACACACTGCAAAGAAAGTGTTCACGTTTCATAGTTTATGTAGGTATCTAATAATTGGACATGGGGACTTACCAGTATTTTTCTTACAGTCGATGGCTGATGCCCTCGACTGAGGCTGAGAAGTTCGATTTAAAGATTTCTTGTCCATTCTGGATTCCTCCAACATCCACACAAACAGCTGAGCGGGAGACTCCGCAAGGAGATAACGATATTACGTGCAAGGCCGACATTTTAGAAAGCCATGTTTTTAATACAAAACAAAGAAAAATATATTTTCCGATACAAATAACCTTTACCAAGCGGTAAATAGACAAATACGTAACTTTGAACACAATAAAGGGAGTATAACTACTCCCTTTCGCCGACAACGACGAAAACTTTGTAGAACGAAATCCTATTAGCTCGCCACAAATATGGCGACCGACCGGCAGCCAGCCGATTTTTCGGATGCGCACTTCCGCTAAAATATTTATTTATGAGAGTCTCATCTAAGATACAAATAAAATTAAAAACAAACTTAAAGCAATGTGGTTTTTAGATGCGTTTGTTTCAGTTATTTAAAATTCGTTAAACAAATTATTTTTAATTTAAAGAACTTGACATGACTAAATATTTTTATTTATGAATGGCGTTACTTTTTTTTATAAAAAAACAATTAGTTTCATACTCAGACCAATTATCCTACATCGGGCCGAGGTTTCGTAACACGACTTGATTATAAACAATTCTTTAGAATCCATTCAGATTTATAAATCATTGAAATACCTTGTTAATTCACAAAAGGACAGAATTTTGTTTTTGAGTACGTAGACAAATACATTCTTCTAAAGAAAAAGACCTGTATCCAGTCACGATTTTACAAAAAATATAATACTTTATATTTTGGCGCGAAACCCAAATTGTAAAAACTGTGGCAATTGAAATAAAATTGACGTGTTTTTCTTCCATCATCGAGTTTTTTTGACACGTACCATGCAAAGTGCTGATTTACCTAAAGAAAAGGCTTCTGAGCCTAACGAAGAAGCGCGCCAACCTTCTGTTAGTATTGTTTTGTTGAACTTATTGTAGATAGTTTTAACATTTTACTTCAGTCGTTAAAACAAGTTAGATAGCAAAATTCTGACAAAAAAAATGTACCTCTGCCATGCGATGACTGTTCTATGCGTATAATATTTCACATAAAAATATACTAAATGTTTTTCATACTACCCGTGGGAACTCAATTCCTTACAAAAAAGATTTTCTATATACCTTCAATAAAATGTGTAACAGAAAAAGTACCTAATACAACTTTTTACAGCCCGAAACTAAAATGCCTCCCCACGGGCATAACCCAAAGAAACTTACTTTTGCCGAAAATGTTGACTTCACTCCATCTTCGCAGAGAAACAGGTAACAAATCCTCAATAGCTATAAGACATGACACAGATAAAAGGTTAAAAAAATTTGTTCCAATCGCGTATGTTAGCTAACAATATGGAATTCCTTCATAATCATTTTTTTCAGCCTATTTTAGTCTTCTGCTGGACGTAGGGCCGTTCGCAATATTAATACTTACATCTAGGTACCTCTCAAACCAAGAAGAACCAAGTTGAGGAACAAATACGCCTGATCCTGATTCCCATACAGCCAAAGCTTTTTGCGATCAAATATGAATGTAACATACATTATTTTGGTAGCTCATACAAGGACGTACTCAGCCAGCCGCCGGCCGAGATCTCTCACATGCAGAAACTGCTTTGGCTGCAAAAACGCCGCACAGCCGGTCTGTGGGCACAATGTGATGACTGTGATCGCTGGCGCTACTTGCACGACGTCCTCGACAGACAGGAACTGCCCAAGAAGTGGTTTTGTTGTATGAATGCAGGTTGGCACCATTAAAACACTATGAAAGTTAGAATACAATAGGATATATTTATTTGCTTTAAAACATGGCTGGTCCATTGAAAGGTCTGATATTACATGTTTCGCCATGGACTAAGTACTTAAGTAGTTTAAATGCATGGAGTAACTAGTATTTAAATAACATGTAAAATGTAAAAAAAATACGACATTTATTTGTTCATTATAATTAGGTATAACCATTTCTAATACTAACTTATTTATTAGGGTTTCGTGTAATATACATATTTGAAACCTTAACAATAATAGTTGAGTAGGTATTATCGTAATACATAATTAATGAAAACTTAGCCATATTTATCTGTTACACTTTTATCAATACGTTCTTTCACACTATAACAACAATTACCATTAAGCAATCGGATTTAGAGTGTTTTAGAGGGAGTTCCCTTAGTATTTCTACTATAATAGTTATTTTTGTAGATTTGAATTGCTGTGATAAAGTTATTCATGGCATAATGTGTTCATTGATGTGTTAGTAGATATTGAAAAGTTGGTTAACACTTTCCTTTTTCAGACAAAGAGTTCGCCAGATGTTCTGTGCCCGAAGCTCCATTGCGTCTGCATGATGAGGAAGACTTGATTCATAGCGAGTATGCAGCAGGGTCGCTGGTGTGGGCCCGCCTAGCTGGCTGGCCATGGTGGCCTGCAATGGTTGATGACTGTCCCGACACCGAGCAGTACTACTGGCTCGATGGCTTCTCTGATATACCCGTAAAGCTTTATAATTTTCTTTGAGATTTCTCTTATGTTGTATAAGTATTATTATTTAGGAAGTTGAAGCTTAGTGAAGCGTAAAGTGGATAATCGAAATCCTCAGATGCTAAATAGTGTGAAATTTTGATATGACTGTGTCCAACAGTAAACTACCAAGTATAGGATGATGACCAACAACCATTAACATTGTTAAAAAAAACATATAAACTAAATCCATTTCACTTTTCAGACTCATTACAATGTTGTATTTTTTGATAACATGGATGTTACTCGGGCGTGGATTGCTCCGGACCAGTTGATGCCATTTTCTTCTAATAAAGATATGTCAAAACATTTGCTGAAAAACAAAAAGTTCAACAGTCGCCTTAAAGCAGCCATGGCTCAGGCAAATGAGGCCAAAAAAATACCAGTTAATATACGTTTGGCGCGATTCAGCTTCGTAGCTAGACATAGGGGAACTATTAAAAGTCCTAAAAAAATTATGAAACATGATGTCAAGAAATATCAACTACAGTTTAAAAAGAAGTTTAACATCGATTTTCCTATAGAGAGCTCTGAATCCGACGAAGATATTAACGTGAATAATGATAATAACGTTATCATGCTGGGGACACCGAAAAGGGCTAAGAGGGAAAAAAATCACATTTCGAAGAATCCTGCTAGCGTAAATGAGCAAAAAGTACTCGCTGAAAATAATAACGCTATGTCGAATATCAGCGAGCCGCAAAATATTAACACTGAGGAATCCGTTGATAAGCCATCCAACTCTATGGCAGTTCAAGTAGGAAGTACGGAAGCAGAATCGATCGATAATGGTAAACATTTGATAAACGTATAAAATTAACGAGGATGTGATCAACGTTCACTGCAATTATTTTTCGTAATCTAAGACTATTTGTTTGTATGTTTTTCAGACACTTCTGCAACTTACGTGCCCGAGAACGCAACTCAGCCGTCACAGAGAGAGTTGAGTATCAGGATTGAAACACCAAGTAGTGACTTTGATTTTTAATTTATATAGTATTCTTAAGTTACGATATAGGTACATAAGTACAGCATAACTGTAGCACTTAGAAATAAAGTTTTGATTTAAGCTATGTTTAATTTTACACACTTCGAATATGACACATAAGCGATAAAATTATTATATGAGGAAGAGCTACTTCTACTTCGGCTAACTAGTCTTGAGAAATTGCAAGAGTGAACAAAATGCCCGAAGTACCTATGCAGCCAGTTATCCAGAGGCATGGGGTCTCAACTAGAACATTTTATAATTAGTCTTCAAAAAAAGTCCAAGATGGCAGCATAGGTAACCATTATGAAATTAACAATCATTAGAAAGCGATAAACGGCAGAATTTTGGCTAAATTAAGATTAGTAAAAATCAAGACTTCCTTGCTAAATAATGATGTATCTCTTCACACTCGTTTTTCAACAAACAAACATAAAATAAGCTTTTACCTTCAATTCGTACCCTTAAAATGATAAAAGTAGCCATCTGTTTATCATTTTGTTTAGAGCTCTTTGCAATAGATGGTGTTTTACTCAATTTGTCCTGTCTTCAAAATAACCTTTATAGTCACAAATTTAAATCAAACAACTTATTTTAAATCTATTTCTTTACATAGAAACATAAAATAAATCTATTAACATGTTTTTCTGAAACCGGAAGTATTAAAACTTTATTTTAAAAGGATGGCACGAAACTTTTTAAAAGTAGGTCGACTCCTAGATGGCGTTGTAAAATTACTGTTGAATCGCTGATGATGCCATCTGTTAAACATTTTGATGACGAAAAATTGCCAGACTTAAGGAGGTGTCATTTCTTTGTATGAGATTGGGTATCTGTATGTAGTATTATAATATCTGTGCCAGAGGATTTAAAAGAGTGTCCGTGGAGTTTCTTGCCCGTTCTTCTCCTACCTACTACGCTTTTGGAATGGGCAACTAACTTGATTTTTCTGACCGACCGACCTTGACAATTCAAAAGTGCCTGTAATTGGTTTATTTGAAATAAATGCTTTGAGTTTGAGTATGTTAAGAGGTCTTTAGAAATAGAAATAGTGGCATTTTCACCGTTATCCAAGAGTTGTTCTATTGGAGAACATGGGAATGATCATAACCGTTAGACTAGCTTGGCTGCTCAAATCCATTATGCCAAATGCCAAGGCATGTTACACTGTGCAACATATTTTTTAGCAAATACAAATTTATAAACATAAACTCATCAATTCTCTTGTTAGTAGTTTATCGTGTCTGCCCGAGCCGTATTACTTATTTATAGGCTAGAACTTAGAACTGATGTAACAGGAAGTGGAGAAAAGACTGTCTTCGAAAGGAGAGGTTTATCTCCAAAACACTAGTAGCCTTGTGAGACAAGCTGTACAGAATGATTATGAATAGCACAATATACATTAATACTGTGCTGTGTGCATGCAGGTAGGTTTAAATGGATGCTCCACTTCGGGTTTAGTTATTAACCGATGTAATTAATAAATTAAGTAATTAACTTCACCCATGGAAGTAGTAGCTAGATACTGCTGTAAAACCTAGACCCCACCAGCTTATTTTTTTTTGAGTTATTTGCAAGTATCTAAGAGATAGTTGCGAGGCCTCAGCTTGGTAAAAAAAACCAGTAAGTCCATGTTCGCGTAAAAATATCGCGGCGGGGTTTTTTCGAACACTTCATCTTCACACTCCTTAACGATGAGCGTTGAAAATCCTACAGTGTGTTTTTTCGACGCGCTTGGATTGAAAATCCAGCTCGTGATAATATCCCGCCGCAATATTTTTACGCGTGGTCCGAAAGATACACGATTTTACTAGTTAGGTCTATGTTTAACTTATTTTACTGGTCGGGCTATAAACTAAAAAACTTTCAAACATTAAAAAGACGAGTTAGCTAATTTATCAACACAGGGCTTAAATTATTTAGATGGATTGGGTCGTCACTGTCGTCAGTCGTCGTAGGACGTAGAGAGTGGTTGTCTCTGCTGTGCTCCGACAAAACAAAAAAGCGTGCGCGACACGTGTGCCAACCCTGCGCCTAGTTTCGGACAACGGAGTTATTGATGGTATGCCATAAAATTCTTTGGAACTGTGCACCTACCTCCAATGCATACAAGGAACGGCTTGGAGACTACCCCGTGCTAGTTAACCTGGTGAATTCGTTCCTTATATTTGAGGCATTTGCCTTCGAAGCTGTATTAAGTATGTAAACTCTTAGGTACGCGCTGCCCCTGAACAGTTGTCTAACCAAAATCGCGCATTCTCTCCGCGTTCACCATAACCATGATATTTTAGAAATGATGTATGTATATGTGTAATTATGTGCCTCGTTCGTCTAGTAGTCGCGGGAGCTACTGCTGAGTATGGGGTACTGGGTTCGATTCCCGGGTCGGGCAAAGTGTTATTGGGTTTTTCTGTCTAGAGTTTCTCAGTAGCAGCCCGAAGGCTGAGTCTGGATTTGTGCCCGGTTGATGGCAATGGGCTCGCCCCTATTACATGGAACTTAGGCAAAAGCAGTTTCGTCATTACAATTTATTAAAGTATTGTTTCCATAAGTTTGTTTTTTACTTTATTCCCGTTGTCCCCGAACTGTTAGTTTGTAGCAGGCCATTAACAAAAAGGAGAAATTAGAATGGTTGCGTCTAATTATAGTACTCTTTGGGTTGCCGAATTATAGTACTCTTTGATGGTTGCCTAGCTACAACTCGTACAATCTAAACGTAAACTTAGTACATTCTGCACTACTGCCTGGAGGTGTCAAGTTGGAACATCTAGATCCTCAAATTCCAACAGGTTATTGGGCCTGCGCCAGAATGGAAAGTTTTACTGCTAAATTGAAGATTGGAAATTTAGAAGGGAAGGTAAACTGGGCTCAATGGAAACACAAAGTATCCATTATGCTGCGTGCTCCAGAGGGTGCTATGGAGGCAGCAGAAGGTAAAATCCAGAAACCAACCCAACCGAGTGTAGCAGCTGGTGATGCAGAAGTTGGTGCCTATAATTTAGCAATGGTAAAATATAGAAAAGCTGACAGCAGCGCTTTGCTCATAATCACAACAAGTTTATCAGACGACACACTGAATAAGGTCATGCGATTCGAGACTGCAAAGGAAGTTTGGGAGGAACTTCACAGACTCTTTGACGGACAATCTGAGGATAGAGCTTACAACTTGTGTATGGAGTTTTTTGGCTTTAAGCGTGATAATAGAAACGACGTATCTACCCATATGTCCAAGCTTAAAAATATTTGGAATAATCTAAATGCTGAAATTACCAAGACTGACACACACGTTAAGCTACCAGAGCTGTTCTTAATATGCAAAATTCTCGAAACGTTAGATGAAAAATACTTTTCGTTCAAGTCAAGTTGGCTTCTGATCAATAAAAATGACAGAACCATAGAAAGTTTGACAAGTCACCTCTGTCCATACGAGAGAGCACTTAGTGGAAATGGCGAGACTAGTCAAGAGGCCCTAGTAATAAATAAGACAGTGAAGAAGAAGAAGCAGTTGACAAAATATCACTATTTTTCTGAAAGTGGTCATTGGGTAAAAACCTGCCCAAAGTGGATCAGTGATGGAAGACCACCGAAACCCTCTAGAGTAGGAGCAGGCTCTACACCACTTATTCAAAACATAACATTGATGATCGTCAATGCATATTCATCGGAACAATCTCAGAATAAGGGGAATTGGTTCATGGACAATGGGGCGACAGTGCATATCACAAACATGAGTGACATATTTCAAGACTTCGTTAATTTTGATTTGAACCACACAGTAACCACTGCAGACGGTACTACCATTGCTGCAACAGGGAAAGGATCGGTGGTAGTTGAATCAAATATAAATAGAAGAAAGGAATTTATAACCCTCAGCAACGTTTGGTATGTGCCATCACTAACAAGGAACTTATATTCGGCTTTAGCTGCGCAAGACATGATTCCAAACAGCGTTTTTACCTCTACTGCAACAGAATGTAAGTTGGTAATAGATGGAATCACACGGATTATTGGGAATAGAAAACCCAATGGAGGATTATATAAGCTCAATATAAAAGCTGTAATCCCAGATAACCATATTCAAGCGAATGTAGTGACGTCACAAGAACATCTTCTCCAAATATACCATGAGAGATTTGGACATCAGAATCCTAGACATGTCAAGAAACTAGTGAAACGAGAACTAGGTATAGACATAAACAGTGATGGTCTCAAATGTGAAGGGTGTATTTTTGGAAAAACACACCGTCTAAAATTCGGTAAAAGACAGAGAGCGTCAAGCATAGGTGAATTGATCCATGCGGATGTCTGCGGTCCTTTCGAAGAAAGTTTTTCTAAATACAGGTACTTTGTGTTATTCAAAGATGATTATTCTAGCTACAAATCGGTGTACTTTATACGACAAAAATCTGAGGTCAAGAATATGTTAGTACGCTTTATAGCTGAAACGAAAGCAAATGTACATTTAATCAAAACTATTCTTTCGGATAATGGCAGGAATTTGACAACAAGGATTTTCGAGATATTTTACACAAGCATGGAATTATACAAAGACTCACAATGCCATACACACCCGAACAAAATGGTGTAAGCGAGCGCGAGAACCGAACATTAGTAGAAGCAGCACGTTCAATGATGCACTCAAAAGTGGAGCTGCCACAGAAGCTTTGGGCAGAATTGATCAATACCGCGACATACGTGCTCAATCGTACAGGCCCTTCTCGAGTGGAGAACAAGGTGCCTTTTGAATTGTGGCATGGAAAGAAACCCAAAATCAGTCACCTGAGGATTATTGGTAGTGAATGCTACGCTCATGTACCGAAACAGAAACGAAAAAAACTAAGCAAGAAAGCTGTCAAAGAGATACTCATTGGATACGAAAATGATGATGGGTACCGCATATGAGATGGTCACCAAACTCAGAGATCGAGAGACGTAACCTTCTATAAAGATGTTGAATACAAGATTCCAACTAATATTGATGTTAATAAGTCAAATGAGCTAAATAATGTTCTAGAGGGAGAAGAAGCCAGAGATCATGATTTAGAGGCGGAGAATCTTGAGTTAGAGGGAGACAACACTTTTTTTCAGGAAGAAAGAACTGAAGATCAACATTCAGATAATGGTGATCAAAATCTCGATGGAGAAAGGGACATGCCTGAAAACGATCTACAAGGACGCGACAATTTTTATGATGCTGAAGACATAGATCCTGTAGAAACGATCGTTGTTAATGAACCAAGATACAACTTGAGGGACAGAAACACTCTGAGGCCCCCTAAAAAGTGTGACTTTATCTGTCTAGTAGAGTCGTTTCCTGATACGTTTAAAGATGCTATTCAAACTAAAGACAGTGAACACTGGCTACAAGCCATGAAGAGTGAAATAAACTCTCTACGAGTTAATGATGTGTGGACTTTAAGTGAACTACCACCTAATAGAAAGGCGCTTCCCTCAAAGTGGGTCTTCAGAATTAATAGAAATCCTGATGGCTCTACCGACAAATACAAACCTCGCCTGGTGGTGAAGGGGTTCAAGCAGCGGTTGGGTGTCGACTACGACCAAACATTTAGTCCAGTTGCAAGGATGGGAACTATCAGAGCCCTAATTAGTGTTGCAGCTAAAGAGAGATTGGTCCTGACACAGTTTGACGTGACAACAGCGTTCTTATATGGTAGACTAAAAGAAGAGATCTATATGGAGCAACCTGACGGCTTCAATGATGGTTCAGCACAAGTATGGAAACTGAAACGAAGTTTATATGGACTAAAACAAGCGCCACGTTGTTGGAATTCTTGTTTTGCCGAGATTCTTCTGGAATTAGACTTTAAACAGAGTGATGCCGACAGCTGTTTGTTTGTCAAGAAAATCAAAGGAAAGAAACTACTAATAACATTGTATGTCGATGACGACCTAGTAGCTGTTACAGACGCAGAAGTTACGGAAGCTTTTCTAAATGAGTTAAGAAAGAAGCTGAAAATAACTACAAAGCCTGCATCATATTACCTTGGTTTAGAGATTGAGCGAGATTCAGATGGGTCTATAACCATTAAACAGGAATCTTATACGAAAAAGATTCTGGAGAGATTTCATATGACGGACTGTAACCCCCTTTCAACTCCAGTACAAAAAGAATTGGGGAAGTCAACCTTTGAGACAGGGAAAGTGTATGGTGAAAGCAATGATTTTCCATATCGAGAAGCTGTAGGTGCCTTGGCATATCTTATGGTCGGAACACGTCCCGATATAGCTTATGCAGTCAGCGTGGCATCGAGAAAACTTGAAAAACCTGATAAGACAGATTGGCAGATGGTCAAGAAGATATTTAGATACTTGAAAGGAACGTCTTCATTTGGTATTAAGTACAAGTCAGACCACTCCAATGACTTCATTGTTGGCTACAGTGATGCTGACCACGGTGGAGATCAGCAAACCGGTCGATCAACTACAGGCGTTATATGTTTATACGCTGGAGGAGCGGTAACATGGTTAAGCCAAAGACAAACATCGGTGGCAATCTCAACAACAGAAGCCGAAATCGTTGCAGCAAGTGAAGCTACAAGAGAGTTAATTTGGTTGCAGAGAATATTGTCCAAACTCACAGAGCTGAAAGTTTTCCCAACGCTTCTAGTTGATAATGAAGGTGCAGTTCGCCTGGCACAAAACCCCGAATTCCACAAGCGAACTAAACATATAAGAATTAGACATTTCTTTGTGCGAGAAAAGGTTCTTAATGGAGAAATATTTGTGAAGAGAACAAGCACAACCAATCAGTTGGCAGACATGCTTACCAAAGCAATGCCAAGACCAAGACTTGTCCAGTTAAGAAGTCAACTTGGACTGGTTGAAACTTTTTAACATAATCAAAGAGGGAAAGTGTTAGAGTTTGTAGCAGGCCATTAACAAAAAGGAGAAATTAGAATGGTTGCCTAGCTACAACTCGTTGATTTTTGCTATTGAACTTTGACAATATAAAAAAGTAGTGTATACAAAAGTGATCTTTTTATTCGTGTTCTTGCTGTGTTAATAACACTAGTTTTTTTCAATACAATCTAAACGTAAACTTAGTACATTCTGCACTACTGCCTGGAGGTGTCAAGTTGGAACATGTAGATCCTCAAATTCCAACACGAACGTCGTGTCCCCGTCCTAAGGGGACAGCGGTACTTCAATTCAGGGCTGCCATTTGTACGATTTAAATCGTATTTGTACGACTTTTTGCAGATTTCATACGAGTACGATCGAAGCATCGAAATCGTACGGAAAACATACGATTTTTTACATTTGATCCATTTATTTTATTCAATTAGGTCTGGCAACAAAGTAACAAACTTTTGTCTCAAAAGAGTAAGTATCTAGAGCAGTGACAGAATAATATAAATAATGAAACGAACGTGCTCAGCCTGCCCAGAGTGTTGAGGGAATTCCCTTTTATTCTAATTTCCTTAAATTAAAAACCAAACTTAGAAATAGTTTGGTCAACGAAACTGTCAATGGCTCCTTGCTGGCAAAGCAAATGATAAGAGTCACCGGAAACTGCACCGATTTTAAACCAACAGATGACATGATTAAACTAATGAATAAGGAAAATTTATACAAAAAAAAGTGATTTCATTACTATAATTAAAATTTTCATACTATTTTCATTACATATAATTACTTATTTCGTAGTATTTTTATTGTTAATTTTGTTATAAAAAGTCAATAAACGGATGAATAATAATGTACGATTTTTTGTTTCGAATTTTCCTTGGGTATACGACTTTTTTAATGCTGTGGTACGATTGCAGAATTTTTTCACCTGGCAGCCCTGCTTCAATTAAATATTAAAAAATACTTCCCGTTGTCCCCATACACGGTTCCCGTTAATATAGTTGAATAAAATATGTAACAATTATTGTCCACAGTCCCGTTTTTTCTTTTTTCTGTAGTATTATGTGTTAGTCAACAACTTAGGATGCAAGAGCGTGCGAAGCGAGAGAACAAAGACCCCGGCATCCTCTTCGTGGTTATTTTTTTAAACCAGCCAGAAGTAGAAGCCCCCTTAGCGGGGCTCCGTTGCGTCGACTACGCCTACATGAATTGTAAACTTTGAACTTTGGACCCTCCTCGAGATCTTCACTACAGTATAGTAACAGCACTGCACTAACTCCCTTAGTGTATTGGGGACAACAGGAAATAAATTTTATCACGTCCCGCTGTCCCCGTGACGGGGATATGGCATACGGGGACAACGGTAATAAACGTGTATTTTGTAGCAACAAGCTTACAAAAATGTGCTTCAGGGGCTAGTGCAAATCTTGGGGTTCATTCGAGAGTGTTCAAACCACGCTGGGGTCGGTTCATTTCATTCATTCATTCACAGGGTCTAAATTATTGACATGGTAATACAAAAAAAAAACTTGGCCGACTTGGCTAGAGTGCGGCTCTAGTTAAGGTCATAGATAATCAGGGCTGCCATTTGTACGATTTAAATCGTATTTGTATGACTTCTTGCAGATTTCATACGAGTACGATCGAAGCATCGAAATCGTACGGAAAACATACGATTTTTTACATTCGATTGTTTATTTTATTCAATTAGGTCTGGCAACAAAGTAACAAACTTTTGTCTCAAAAGAGTAAGTATCTAGAGCCGTGACAGAATAATATAAATAATGAAACGAACGTGCTCAGCCTGCCCAGAGTGTTGGAGGAATTCCCTTTTATTCTAATTTTCTTAAATTAAAAACCAAACTTAGAAATAGTTTGGCCAACGAAACTGTCAATGGCACCTTGCTGGCAAAGCAAATGATAAGAGTCACCGGAAACTGCACCGATTTTAAACCGACAGATGACTTAAACTAATGAATACGGAAAATTTATACAAAAAAAAAGTGATTTCATTACTATAATTTAAATTTTCATACTATTTTCATTACATGTCATTACTTATTTCGTAGTATTTTTATTGTTAATTTTGTAATAAAAGTCAATAAACCAATAAACGGATGAATAATAATGTACGATTTTTTGTTTCGAATTTTCCTTGGGTATACGACTTTTTTAATGCTGTGGTACGATTGCAGAATTGTTTCACCTGGCAGCCCTGTAGATAATATTAAAAAATATGAGCACAGACAAGACACTTCAAATCTTGCCGAACTTGGCCGTCACGTCAAGTCAAAAAGAAGAAAATTGAGGAATTCAAGAACTTCGTCGTACGCTTAAACGATTATACGAATAAAACTTGTATTGGAATACTAATAATCACAATTCCAGTGAATTGCTTTTCGTAATACCTGCAGCATCGGCTGTAGATAAACTCCAAAAATGGCTAGCATATCATTCGCAAAAAGTTTGGTTAACCCAGGTACCACAAGCTATATTAGATATTAATGAATAGTGCTTGATTTCATTGCAATAAAGCCTGCCTGTGGCCTTGTGTTCTAGTATGTATTATTAGGTTCCAGCTTTGGATGAGCTACAGAGTATTCTTTCCATTTTCATTTAAAAATCCATTGTAATTAGACCACACTCGGTTATCGGAGGATTATGTAAAACTAAGTTGTACCGACACTCAAGGGTTTTATATTGCAGTTATATATGCCGTGATCATACTATTTGTTAGTGTAGATTAAAACAACTTATTTAGTAGTCAACTCCTTTACAAAATAAACTCGAAAATTTTGAGGTTACGTTATTGATTACCTACTGAATTGCAGTGACAATTTTTTTTTTTATGTTTCAGCTGTAAAATTACTTCTCAAACAGAATAATTGCTCACACGTAAGGAGCACTGGGCTGCCTGGCTTGACACCATTGAGTATTATCCTCAGAAGGAACTATGCAGAGAAACAAGTATTTGAGCGAACAAAACCCCATTGTAATGTTGGTACTATTGGGCATGTTGACCATGGAAAGACCACACTTACAGCAGCCATCACGAAAGGTATTGTTTTGTTGTGTGCCAAGTTTTCTAGTTTTATGAACTTAATCAAACTAGTCCAGGCTTGTGATTGTAAAAAGTTAAATTGGCAGTTTGGCAGTGGTTATGAATCAACGAAACTCAAATTTTTAACAACAATCAACGTTGACTAGTATTTTATAGAAACGTTAGCGTGTGTGGAGTCTTTTGTTTCTGAATACCTTTAGTTCCAAGCAATCTATGAATATATCATTATTATTTATTTTCTCCTTCAATTTGGAATGGTTATTTATAAATAACTTTTAAAGAGTGAATATATTATATGTACATGCTAAATTAAATTGTTTTTCTTTTAACTGACTCTTTCCCCTTTCCTTGTTACAGTATTAGCAGATGTCAACCTTGCCCAGAAGAAAGGTTACGCAGATATTGACAATGCGCCAGAAGAGAAAGCTCGTGGTATTACCATTAATGTAGCCCATGTTGAGTACCAAACGGAATCTAGGCATTATGGTCACACAGACTGTCCTGGACATGCAGATTACATCAAGGTAATACAAATGGCATACCTTCAAATAAATGAAATCAGCCAAGACATAAGCATCATCTTAACTGAGCCAAACAGAAATGTTTCTCTGTAACTCTTTATAATTTTGTGACATTTATATTAGAATAATTATAATCAACAAAATGAGAAAACATTAAAATACAGTAAAAACAAATTGGTTTCCAGAACATGATCACAGGAACTGCCCAAATGGATGGGGCCATACTTGTAGTTGCAGCAACAGATGGTGTCATGCCACAGACACGAGAGCACTTGTTACTCGCCAAACAGATTGGCATCCAACATGTAGTTGTGTTCATCAACAAAGTGGATGCTGCTGACCAGGAAATGGTGGAGCTTGTAGAAATGGAAATCAGAGAGCTTATGTCTGAGATGGGATATGATGGTGATAAAATACCTGTGATTAAAGGTTAACAATATTCAATGTTTTATTTACAAACATACCAAAGTCTGTTAAAAACTAGTCTTTGTGTATAAAAAATTACCATATAAAGCACATGTCTACATTCTTTTTTACAGGATCAGCCTTGTGTGCATTGGAGGGTAAGAGTCCTGAAATTGGATCAGATGCAATTTCAGAGCTCTTGAAGGAAGTTGATGCATTCATCCCAACACCAGTTCGTGACTTAGACAAGCCATTCCTCTTGCCAGTTGAGTCTGTACACTCCATCCCTGGACGTGGTACTGTGGTTACTGGTCGTTTGCACAGAGGTTTGTATTAATTGAAACATTTGGTGTAAGCAAAATAGATGACATGCAAAACATTGATTTTATGAAAGAAAAAAAAAATAAGTTACAACCATTATCTTATTACAGGTGTCTTAAAGAAGGGTACAGAATGTGAAATTGTTGGACATGGTAAAGTTATGAAGACTACAGTCACAGGTGTTGAGATGTTCCACAAGACTTTAGATGAGGCCCAGGCTGGTGATCAACTTGGAGCCCTTGTCCGTTCAGTAAAACGAGAACAGATAAGGCGTGGCATGGTTATGGCTAAGCCAGGCACAGTTAAAGCCCATGACAATGTTGAAGCTGCTGTCTACATCCTGAGCAAAGAAGAGGGTGGTCGGTCAAAACCATTCACCTCCTTCATCCAATTACAAATGTTCTCCATGACATGGGACTGTGCCTCACAAGTAGTTATTCCTGATAAAGAGATGATTATGCCTGGTGAAGACGCTTCGTAAGTATTTCTGAGCACCTAAATAACCACCTGTACTCTGAATACGCGCTTCGACGTGGAGTTACGGACATACAATTACCAAAGCATGTAAAAGTTTTTTTTTATTATTAAGAAAGGTTTCTAACATAAATATTTGTTGTTTTGCAGGTTGCGCTTGCGTCTTCTGAAGCCCATGGTTTGTGAAACTGGTCAAAGATTTACTTTGCGTTTGGGAGATATGACGCTCGGTACTGGCGTTATTACCAAAATCAACAACAACTTATCTGAGGAAGACAGGCTGAAGCTCTTGGAAGGCAAAAAGGCCCGAGAAAAGGCTTCTTCCAAGAAGTAAATTTTGTTAGATTTAAAATGTTAAGCTTAGGAGTGTAGTTCAAATTATTAATGTATGCATTTACCAATGTAACATTCAATAAATAAAAAATCTATTGTTTTGTTTTATTTTTGTGTAGCACAACATTAATGACGATTTGTAGAATTGCTAAACTGACGCAGTGTGCGCATAAAAAATGTGACAGCACGTTACCAGTTAGCCCAAGTTCGCGCGGACGAAAAAATATTCGAGGCGGGATTTATCGCGCGCTGGATTTTCACTGATCTGCTTAGCGCCGAGAATTTAAAATCCAACAGTGTTTTTGCGACGCGCTGGGATGAACTCTGTTAGATTCTCAACGCTCGACTCAACACAGTTGAAAATCCAGTGCGCGATAAAATACCGACGCGCTATTTTCACGTCCGTGCTTAAAGATGACCGCGTTTCGCGCGACCACCGGTGCCTTTGTGAACAAAGGCACCGGTGGTCGCGCGAAACGCGGTGCCTTTGTGTCGCTCCAGTGTGCACGAGCCTTTACTGTTAATGCGCCATATACAAACGACAAATACACTCCTGGCCTAAAGGAAAGATGAAAAATTATTGACTCCTGCCTACATTCCTACTCCTTCGGCGAATATAATAGAGTAGTGATTGTCTGCTTCTGTTGAAAATAATAACAGCAGAAAGCCTGTTCCAAATTATCCTACCACCATAAATAGGTTTTACCCAACAGCCTCATCACATTCAGTTTTTTTTTTTTGGGATGGGAATTATTCGCCTCTTCACGATTGGACTAAGATATACGTGAAGAGCTAATAGAATAAGAACGCACATTAATAATTGCAATCCAGAATCATCGGCGAACCATACTAAACCGCCTAGTGCCTATCCATGCGAGTACGAGAACGTAATGTAGTGTCATTTGTTCCAGATTGCTGTTGTTAGTCATGCGTGAGTGAGCGGTTTGTAAATACGTCAATACCGGCTAAGATTATGTTAACTCGTAGATAAATGTTAATCAGTTTCTACATTGAGTCACATTCAATAATAAAGAAAGAAAGAAAAATCTAATCTGCAGTCTTCTACAGGTTCAGTTTGAATGAAAAACGAGTCTTTTTCCAACTTTATTTCAAAAATTATCACCACAATTTTACAGTGTAATATTGTCAGTCATGCGTACAAATCAAAATACAATACTCACTGGTTATGTACATGCCAACTGCTAGAACAGTCCTGCATTAATTTTAGTAAATTTATGTACCATCAAGAATTTACATTACACAGCATGCTGGCCAACACATTTGTGTAGGATTACAGGGTTTCCTATGCACTTAATATTTAATCTGCTCTTTGGATGACTCATTTAATACAGGGATGTTACTCTAATACATTGTAGTCCAGCAATATGATATTCTAATTCTAGTGCCTTTACAATAAAAAAACAAATACTTAAATCTTAAATTCCTTTTAACGTAGATTAATTAATTAAAGCAAATACAGAAATTATGAACAATTAATAAGTTAGTGTCGAATTTTATACCAACTCCTTGACCACTTGAACTTATGGAATGAAATTTAAAATGATGTGATTGTGTACACATTGCACAATCAATGCAGGTGGACTGAAATTTTGCTTTAGCTATTGGTATTTTTACAAGTCTTCATCTTCCTCTGGCAGCGCAGTGTCTTGGGCTTCTTTGAGGTCCTTTTCGATTTGGTTCTGCCATTGTGGGTCCATTGTAACTTCAGGGGGCAGGAGAGCAGGCATCGCAACAAACTCAAGGTTACCATCACCAATCAATTTCCTAGCTAACCACAAGAAAGGCTTTTCAAAGTTGTAGTTAGACTTTGCTGAGATGTCATAGTACTGAAAATAAAAATATGAAATTAGATACATGCTCATGTACTGCACTGCAGCATTAATCAGTTGTATTTATTATTGTTTGCAAGATAGCAAATATGAGCAGCAAGTCTCACCTGTAGGTTCTTTTTCCTGTGGAACACAATGGTTTTTGCTTTGACTTTCCTGTCCTTAATGTCTACTTTGTTTCCACACAAAACAATAGGAATGCCTTCACAAACACGAACTAAATCTCTATGCCAGTTCGGTACATTTTTGTAGGTGACACGAGAGGTTACGTCGAACATAATGATGGCACATTGACCTTGGATATAGTAGCCATCTCTTAGTCCTCCAAATTTCTCTTGACCAGCTGTATCCCATACGTTAAATCTGATAGGGCCACGGTTTGTGTGAAAGACCAAAGGGTGCACTTCGACGCCAAGGGTAGCAACGTACTTTTTCTCAAATTCTCCAGTCAAATGTCGCTTGACAAATGTAGTTTTGCCAGTACCACCATCGCCGACCAGCACGCATTTGAATGTTGGCATATCATCTGCCATTTTTATTGTTTTTAGACTTCTAATTCTGAAAAGTAACAGAAAAGTTCAAAATTAGCAAGAAAACTGACAAAGACTTCGTGACGTTAGACGTATGTAAGTTTGGCGCAAATAATTAGATTCTTTGGTGTTCCATGCACTGTTTTGGTATTCTAGGACAAATTGAAAACAAACACTTGGCGAGGAATTAAACAAACTCACTAACCCTATGAAACTGACAACTTAAATTTGCTCTAACTTTTCACCGAATGGCGCTCAACTAGGCTCACAGGAATTTAGCTCAATAGTACCGGACATTAACACCAATTACACTAAAACTACACAAGTAAAAACATAAATATCATATAAGATTAGAAGCGTGTGAAGTATAGAATCAAATTACATAAAATCTATGCACTTATTACCAAGATTGTATAAGAAAATCGAGATTAAACTCGTTGCAGCTTAAAGTCGTTACGGCTCACAATGGCGTCACTTGACTAAGCGGAAGATTTCTTTGACAGCGACAGGCGCAATGACTCCTTCAGTCAGTTGAGAGACTTTTATAAATGTTTAACTCGTATCATACTGCAGTTTAAGGGGTTTAATAAAAGATTAAATCATTTTTGATATTAAAATACTTTACTGTGTGAAATTAAAATGTATTTAATATGCTATTTTAAATCCAACAAATTAAAATACCATCAACTGAAAGTTAGCGCCTTCGCTGCTTTACCGACAGGTCTGTTGACGTCACATACTATTTCAAGCAGTTGCGCCATCTACAACTTTGCAAAATTTCTCACAGTACATGAGACAGGTAGTGAAGTTTTGTTCGTTTCGTGTGTATCGATTTTTTGAGTGAAGTGAACGTAGTGTTCGTGTCCTTTAGTTTAGTGACGTTTGTTAGAAAAATATCTGTGAATGGGATTGTGTAACGAGATAAAACGTTTATTTGGTGTGTGATTCTCTGTAAAGGATGACGAAGGATAGGTTAGCGGCGCTCCAAGCGGTAAGTTAGTTTTTCTTAGTTTCTCAGCGCTACTATAACCAAAGGCTTTAGTGATGACCTCGAATTCATAAAGAAACAGCATTGAAATCGTGTGGTATAGCAGTCATGTACGATCAAGACCTTGGTCTTGGTTCCCACAGACCCAGGGAATCACTTTCCAGGGTACTACTTCCAATGGTGTTCTTTATTCTCGTCGCCCCACCCCGGACTTGACACCGCTGAATGATAGCTGTCATTGAAGCGAGACAATTTGTTGCGTTCCGGAGTTTTACCAACTACCTACTTTATCTGCATTTTCCATTGTTTTTATCAAATTTAGCAAGCTTCATAGTTGTATAACCTCAATGGAAAGGCTATCTGCCCACTCAACTTTACAAAACATTCTACTTGGTTACCAACTGCATAGAATATAGCTCTATTTTAATTATGTAGTATGAATCTTAGTGCTATCTGATAAATGACACTGAAAAGTAATCTGAACAATAATTTTGGCTACCGGAGTAAAAGGTTTAAAGCAACTTCTAATGAATCTTTAATCTGCAAGGTTTTACAAATGACCTTTAAACCAGCTGAACCTACAATACTTTCTGTCTTTATAGACAACAATTTCATCAGTTCTTGTATGCGTTTTGGATGTGCTGATCGTGTTTAGTTTCATTGGTGAAATCGGCACTAAAATGGGTTCAAGAGCTGTCAGTGTCAAAATTTTTATACACACAATAAGGCATAACATGCCGCTTCCTGTGGGTAAAATCTTACTCAAAGATGCATTTTTATACTTTTGCCATCAATGTATTAAAACCTCATTTTAATCTCAGTTGAACATAATACCGATTATTATTGACACTCAAGCACCTACATTGTGTTAAAAGGTAACATTGTTAGGTCATCAATTAACATGTTTCATCCATAACCTATTGATCTTTAAAACTCAGCAATTTTTGAACAACCTATTATTTATTTGATCTTTGTGTTATTTTTCCTTGCCGTTTCTATTGTTTTGTTTGGCAAATCAAATACTTAGGTATATGACATGTACATTACTAATTAAAATAAGTATTAAGGTTCATGCACACACGTCGGTGACGTCAACGTCAGGTCGCCGATCAGTCACGTCAATTTCAGGGACGCGTGTGAACAGATAGTCAGTCAATCATAGCAACTCCTCAATACATTTTTCGATATTCATGTTTCGTTCGTAGCAATGCAACTTCAACTTATTAAACCATATTTTTTGACGTGACTGATTGGCGACTTGACGTTGACGTGACTGACGTGTGTGCCTTTAAAGTGAAACATACTACTGAGTAAATGACATCATCTCTTTCTACTTAGCATAAATTCATTTGGATGTTACCTTAAAAATATGAATGTTGATAGATCATTTAATTTTAATGGTCTTACGTTATTATGTTCTGGTTTCACTAAGGGCGTGACTAAGGGACGTCAAATAATCCAGAAGCTCAAGTCCAGCTGTGGATTTTTTTATTACTCTCCCATGTCCTGAATCTTTGCCATTCATATCTTTGAAATAACGAAAAAAGCGTATCATAAATCCAAATCGATTTTAATTTACGAAATTACGAACCAAAGGGTGAGAGGCAACGTGTTATTTGTGGATTTAAGTATCTATATCTATAAGTAGGTGAGAATACGTAGGTATAGTACGGAAGCAATGGTCATCACTTTTCCAACCCATTTTATGGAACTGCCGGTCAAAACTCTTAGTTTCTCTCCCAGTACCCTTCTTCAATTCTCTGCCCATAAGCTTGCTCCGGCAAAACCAATAAGAAAGAGCCAAGAGAACTCATACAATGCAAAATTAAATCCAATAATCATCAACTAAGAACCTCAACTTGCGATTCCTATCGATCCAACTTTTGCTTCCAAGTTCGGCTCAAACTCGACGATAGAAGAGCATGCGTCTAGTGCCGTAAATATAAAAAAAAAAAAAATGAAACAAATATGTTTTCTACTGTCGATACAACGATCATATTGCAAAGCTCTTGCCTATAAAAGTACGGCCAATGCAGTTCCATAAAGCCGACATGTGAAACCTTTCTTCCAGGTAAAGACACCTCCCCCGTTTTAGAAAAATATTCACACGAGCATTGGATATTCAAATGTATTCACAATGCTGCTACAAAAGTGTCGTCATAGTTTTATCAAACTTTATTTATATTCTAAACTGATACGGTTGTTAACTACATTTATATTTTACTGAAGGTTTTACTATTACGTAAAGTTACCGCAAAAAACTTCGGCAACGGCGTTCTTCGCGACCCAATTCTGAGTACTTGGAATGGAACACAAGGAAGATGGATATCAGAGTAATGGGGCATTTTCTTGCAACAAGCCGTCGCCTATTGCTTATTTGTGTTGTGTCGTGACGTGACGTCCACATAGCGTGCACTGAAAGATTAAACTACTTTGCCACGAATCCCCCAAGTCTATGTCATACAAATATTTGTGTAATAAACAGAAGTGTTATCCAAATTCGTGGACTGTAGTTTATGTCACTAAGCAGTTGAATACGTTAGCTGGCGCTGTTATCAGCTGACGAGGGCGGCATCCGGCACGCGACCTTCACTAAACTTGACTCATACCAACACAACAGCCGTCAGATTTGCATCATCAATCATGGCATTCGCATCTCTGATCGTACACATAACACAGTTGCAAACGTACTAATTACCAATAACCTTGTTCACGCTTAAAAAAATAAATGTGTGCCTATTTCATATCTTGTAAATCAGATTTCTCATGGCTACGGGGGCTAAGCTACCCGTAATCCAATAAGATTGTTTGCATAATGGTTTTGCTTAAGAACCTAATTGAACAGACTTTAAGAACAGTACTCAAGTTTTTTCCTTTTTCTCATTTTAAGATGCTTCAAGTATAAAGTTAAATTTCATTTGAATTTAACAAAACCATAAAAACATCCCGGAACAGCTTCCAACAGATCGAGCGGTCTCAAGAAAGACTAAGCCTGCTGAAAATCTCCCACCTGGGTATGAGTTGCCTAGATAACCTGGAAGTCTCCGACCATAGGTTGGTCGAAGCAAGGAAAACCTGCTCAGGTGGAGATACATAGCCGACTCCTCCCTGGAGTGCAAATGTGGTGCTGTTCCACAAATGATGGGACTCCTGATATCATGCCCTGCGTGTCCTGCACGTTACTGGAACTTATTTATGGACTCTACTAATGGCGCTTTCTGTTCTGATTCAATTTAAATTGCTGCCGACACACTAATATAAAGAACAAAAAACTTGAACTGAATATAAAATGATTTTAGTTAATACATATTACAACATAAAAACATTTTGCGCCGACTCCAAGTAACATGGCAGCTAGAAGATTTTGCAACATAACAATCCATGAAAGCCAAGCAAAGTATATAGGTATAGGTTCTATTGATGTAGTCGAGGCGTTCACGTCACATGCACTTGCAACAGCTGATTCAAGTTATGCGTCGCGTCTATTTTTAGCATACGTCTCATATGCTGTCTGAATGAATGAGTCCCCTTTTGAATTGCAACATTTTCGACAACCCATACTTAAAGCTCTGATATTGATCTGATAGTGCCGTATTGCACTATCAGAATTTTCAGAAACAATACAAAATACCTTTTCGAACCATAATGCGCTTCCAATTTATGCATTCGGTCACTTCGACGAAATGCCGACCAATTTCCTTGAAAAATGAACAAAAATACGATAAAACCATTGATGCACACACGATGTTGTTCTGCGTAGCTCTACCATCGAATTCGTGCTCCGCCAGAGTCTAGTCTCCGACATATTATTTGTGTTAATGTTCCTGGCGACTTTCCAAATAAAGCCTCGACTCTGCGAGCTGTTTGAGGTCGCTGGGACTTTATGCCAAATTATCCTATTCAGATTTATTGATACCGAGATACCATCGCCGCCGTCGTCGTCGGGTTTTTGAATAATTTGTTATAGAGGGGTAATATGCGGGTTTTATTGGGCAATATTATTGATTTCTCTGATTCTGTTGAATCAGTACTAAAATGTTGGGGATGGTCAGTTTATACATTTGTCTCAATGGAGAAAATTTTATCAAATGCTGAATATCCTACAATGCAATGTTCTGTAAATTGAATTTGCGATAACACAACTGTCTCGAAACATCGGAAACCAAACTAGTGTGCGGCTGCGAGTGCCTATAATACGTCTGGCGCTACGTTATGCGTTTCCTGTGCTCCGGTTTTGGTACAGCTCGTTCCGCAGTCGAAACATAACTCAAACGTTGCATACCAATAAACTATTCGAGGACCTGGCTGGACTTTTTAATTGGAATCGGAACATTTGACTGTGGGACACACGATATGAAATGTGATCTTAAACTATTAAAACTTTGTAATAAAAAGAAAATACAATGCCGATTAAAACAATTTCTCGCCAGAAATCATTATCAGCGCCTTACATTTCCACTGAAATACGCCGTCCTCACGCTTGGCAAACCCAAAAAGGGGACGCTGCTTGCTTGATGTCTTGACATTGAGAATACATCATAATTTTAATTTTAAATGGCCCAAGTCATTGCGGGCATTATTCAAGAATAATGCCCGCAATGACTTGGGCCTGATAAGGTGGTCACATTATAATAACCATGGTTATTAATTCATATACGTGCGCTAGTAAAAAGATCTACTATGACAATATATTGTGCGTAATGTTCAGAAAGAGAGACTGAAAACAGTACGTTTAAACATACAGTTTTCAGTCTCTTTCAATGTCTACAAAAAAGTCACGGTGTTTTGGAGGAATGGCTTGGACTCTCATAGATAGATCTAAGAGCCTGACAGAAGTTACTTAATTTTTGGGTTTTAGACGATGCGGAATTGATTGTTGGATTTGTTGGTAGTAAAACAGTAATTGTCACTCTATTGAAACATATTTTCCAACTAACTAACCGGAGAAAAATAAACACAGATGTCTCAATGCTATCCATAATGGAACGACACAAGAAACAATGCAATATACATCCTAAAATTTTCTATAAAACAACATCCAACATCCTTGACAGTTCAAAGACAATAGTATTAATCAGGCATTCAAAAACTATTGTAAATAGCGCTAGTATTCTAGTATTACACAATATTGCCATAGAACCTAGGAACATGAGTGAATATTTCTCACCGGAATTATCTTTATTTAGGCATTAGAAATACTTTGTGAAACGTCCATTGCGATAATAATTATGTGCAAAAAAATATACCGTCGAAAGTCACGATAATCAGTGTTTTTGCTCATATTTGTAAAGTACGTTCGTTTTACGTGAATTTGGTACTACTTGACAAGTTGATTTGCACAAAATGGTCTTTAACAAGATTTACGCAGGAACAATATTTCTCGAGATATAAATGAGTACAGCGGTACAGCTTAGGAAAGTTGAGGGGAACGATGATTTTGTTTTGGCACCACCTTTCAGATAAAGTAAAAGGCACGTTTTTCTGTTCTCGATATCGTAGGACTAACGCATTTCGAAATATCACTGCATTATATGAATAGTTGGTCTTTTTCTTTATCCTGTTCCTCGTTCTGATCTTCTGCTTCTCTTATTACTCCTTATTTTTCATTATTTTCGAAATGCTTTCATTAGTAGTAACGTCAATAGAAAACACTGAATAAAAGAACCGGAAATAAACGATACTGAAATATGATTTCGTAGTATCGTTTATTTCCGGTTCTTATGTATTGTAAGTATTCAACGTAAGGACAGTTAACACATGGCGCTCTTGATATCTGTAATAACTTCTCACACAACATTGCTACCATCGTATTTAACACAAGCTTCTGCCCGCGTCTCGATTTTCGTGGAAGTCGTAAGACACCACAATTTACTAAAATAACAGCTATATTTTATAACACTTTTCTGTAGTTTTGGTCTCAGCAACCGAAACGCGGGAGCAAGCGACGTAGAGTTGTCCGTGTGAGAAGCTGCTCGATGTCGATAGCGGGCAGCCTCTCAGTAGTTTTTTTTTTTAAACGTTTCTCCACACTAGGAATTACTCCTGTATCGTGGGTGCGTTCACAAACATGAAAACTCACATACACAAGACACCCAGACCCGGAACAACTATTTGTAGGTCATACAAATATTTGTTCCGTGCGGGAATCGAACCCGCGACACGCAGCTCAGCAGCCGATCGCTCAACCATTGCGCCAACCGTGCCGTTGTTTCCCCATAGCTTGCGAAGGTTTTTGTTTTTGGGGAATTAATGAAGCTCTGCGTACCTGTATACACCTAATGGCACAACACTGGCACACTAACTGATGCTTTCTTATAAATTATTCGTGACAAACTGCTATCACTTCAATACTATAACAGTAGATTTTACAATTTACTGTTATATTGTTTTACACACGGGATTTCTCATAACCTAAACTAACTATAGTTTTTTTTTAATTATAGTATCATATTTATACTATATATATATTATACTATCATAATATAAAACTACACCAAATTGAAAAATGAAGCATAACAACTAAGTTTTTATATTATGTTATGATTAACTGCAAAGCTCCTTAAAGGTATGGCGGGATACTAATAATTTAAAACGGTTAAATCTGTAACTATCTGCTAAATTCGTAACCTATTCAGTCCAGTAAAGTAATGGAATAATTCGACTGACTGTCTTCATACACTGGTGTATTGTGTTCTCTGTCACCTCACATTTCCTACATTTATTTGCCATTTGATTGCATCTGGTGATTTGTAATACAGGCATTTAACGCCTAACTCAGACACCAGCTCCTCACATTGCTAATAAAAAGGGAAAAAAAAACCAAATAATATCTGAAACCTAGAATAAGTTTGTAACTGTGAGGAGAAATAAACAACTTATTATTGTTATTATTTCCCAGTACTCAAACCTCAGTTGGTCCGATAGAGTTTTTGATCCTTATATCATAAGGATAGATTGGCAACAACATTTTATTTGTGAAAATTTGCCAATATTCTTACTGACTGTTTTAAAAAAAAATCTGTGTTTGCTGATCAAAATGTTACAAAAAGTTAAAAACAGTCTCTTAAGACCGTTTTCTTGTAGCGCCAACAATGAAGGTACGGTATGTCACGATTGACTGCTTAGCTCTATAAAGGTGTAGCGTGATGATAATCATTTAAAAGGTTAAAAGATTTTTCCCTATCTGCAATGGTTTGGCTGGTCTTTTTACAACTTGCGGTAAACTTTAGAACAATACGCATGAATTGAAATTGCCCATCCACCATAGCAAATAGCGTGATATTTTATAGCCTACAGACTGAACAGACTTATAGGAATAAGCATAATCAGCCTAGACTTATTTTGTCATTAAAATCGTTCCCAGACCTCGCAAAAAACATAAACATCACGCCTGGAATCCCAGAAGGGAGAGGGGTTGGGCAGAGGTTTTTGCTGGGTGTACAACAGGTACACCTCGCAGAAAAAGAAAAAAAAACTGTTTTGACTTCGCTACGATTTAATAATGTGTCTTCTAGCTTTTTTGTTCCCGACCCCGACTACCCCGTCGCATCACTACGCCCGCCCGCTCTATTACTTCGGTTTCGCTCAACGTTCTTTTTGTCTTTTCCTTTGCTCGGCGGCTCCTAAGAGCCGTAGCGGTGATGTTAAATAGCCTTTCTTTAACCGTTCTCAGTTATTGGGCTATCAAATGCAAACAGATTTTTTTCAAACCCGACTTTTAGTTCTAGAAATTAGCGCGTTCAAACAAAAAAAACTCTTTAGCTTTATTGTACGAGTAGATGTTTTATTTAGCCAAAATCGGAATCGGGGCATTTTTTTGTGAAAAAGATTTACCAAATAAACAGTGTCCTCCTTTTTCACCACGACAGGCCTTGGTCATAAAAAAACGTTTCCCTTTTCCATCCCGTTAAGTGTTGATTTTTGGAAAACTCTAAACTACGCTCTTTTTGTTTTTTGTATTAAATATTAGTACTGAGTTTAGAGTTAAGTCCTCTGAATCTTTTGTGAGGTGTTGTTTAAAAATATTTAGTCTTTATTATTTACTGAGGAAAACATTGCCAATTTTCAAGTTTATTAATTATAGGAATAAGATTTTTCATACAAACAAAAACCCCTTTTCAACCCCATCCATATAGGTCGAATTTCCAAAAACCCCTTCTTAGTGGATGTGCCTACGTCAGAATAATTATCTGTGTGCTAAATTTCAGCCCAACTCATTCAGTGGTTTGTGCGTTGATAGATCACCAGAGACAGTTACCGTTACAAAAAAAATACCGGTATAATTACCAAAACATTTCGTTCTGTTACGTTAAATACTTAACGTTACAAATAACGTTAAGTCATGGGATTTACCGGTATCAAAATAGCGTTACTAATAGCGTTATTTCGCTAAAATCTAGTAAGATCTGATGCGACGTTGCCAAACCGAAACGGACGCCGCGTGCTATGCGTTCGGTTCTTGTATTGTAAGCGGAGCGGCAACCACTAGCATTTATCGTTATTGTTACGCTTGCGACGATCGGAAAGATAAGAATACGAGACGTCACGCGCTCCCACGTGTTTCATTTCATAATCATACGGCACACAAGCATCGCGTATGCCGATACGTCTATTGCCTGTTATTTTCAACTAATAATATTTTTCCTAATGCAACTGCTTTAGTAAAAATATTATTATGGGCCGAAAGAAGTGCAACAAAGTGTACCGATATCTCAAGGTTTTCAAAGAAAACAATGAAGCAACTAATATACAGTTTTTTTTCTATACCTTTATATATTTTGACATAAACAATAACATGAGTATTTACTGTTTAAAGTATTATGTTATTTTAATTTTGCGAATGTGAGGACTGTATGGGTCATTGTTTTTTTTTTCAGTTACTTCTACTGATGGTCTGGCAGTTTTAGTACCTCATGAGGCCTACCCAAATTTCCTTTCTTTTGTATTGTTCGTCAAATCGTTGCGCTCCTTTAGTTCTGAGTTCTGAGTTCACCATTTCAGACAACAGTCAACAAGGTCCTCAAATGATCTGACCGAGATTATTTATTATTACACATTGATATTGATGACTAAACATATATTATATACAATGATATGAAAGCTTACTTTGTAATGTTATTATAATTATTGTGAATGTGAAGACAATGTGTTTTTTTTAAATATATTTACGTCTTTTTTTCTCTGTTAGTTGTAATCATAGTCTGGCAGTTTAAGTAACTCAGGCGGCCTACCTAAATGTACTTTCTTTGGTAATGTTCGTCGAAACGTTGAGCTCCTTAGTTATAAGTTGACCCGCATGATGACTGACAAATGCGTGCACTGACTGGACAGGTCCACTCGATCTGCTTGGTTCTTTTCGCAAAATACATGATCTGACCAAGATTATGTCTGGACTTTGAAAGAGACTGTGACCTTTGAGTTTGTTTCGGCGTCTCTTCGCCGAAACGCCGATCTCATCTAGCTTTTAAAATACTATTGACGTGTAGAGAAATAAAATCATTTAACATTTACTTGCACATTGTGCAATAAAACATTAAACGTGATGTTTACTCGCAATGGTTGTTGTGAAAAATAAATTTAAATAACATTAACTTTAATCTGAGCCACCTTGTTGCTAAATATATGACAGAAAGGGAGGAAGTACTGTTTCAGAATTACTGTTTTGTTAATGCTGTATTTCTAGATTCCAGAGTTAATTCCACACTTCCCACAGTTCAGCGAAATAATACATATAATAACTTGATTCACAACTGTTTACCAAAACTTACTAAAAACAAACGAAACTTACAAATACGTGGGACTATGGGGTTCTTTAAGTTTTTTTTTTTAATCTTTTCAAAGTACTCTCCACTAGCCTCTTTACAAAGTTTCGTGCGTCTGAACCAGTTTTCGAACCACTTTTTGCAGTCCGAAGTAGACACCTCGTTTACAGCCTATTCGAACGCTGACACCGCATCTTCCGGAGATGAAAATTGTATATCAAGGGATATACAATTTTCAGCGATCAGAGCGGATTTTTTATTTTCGGAAATAAACCGAAGTCCTACGGTGCTAGGTCAGGACTGTAAGGAGGGTGACCTAGGAGTTTGACTAGCGTGCTGTCCAGCAAGTCCCTCGTTTTGAGTGCGGTGTGCGAAGGCGTGTTTCATGGTGGAGCAGTAGCCCGCGGAGCTCTGTTTGGTCGCTTGTTGCGCACAACAGAGGAAACTTCTGCCAAGCATTCAGCGTTGATGCTTCTTTGGTTCCGTAAAGGAATTGACACCAAGTAGCCAGTCAAATTAAAAAAGCTCGCAATCAAAATGTTACCCCGCGCTTCTAGATCGCTTCACTTTGACGCAACACCCAAACCGCTGACCTGTAATAATTTCGTAAACACGCCGAGACGAGCCTGCTGCAAATTTGTTTATCATATCACGGCACCATTCCGCCCGGGCCTGCTTCTAAGCATCGGTGTGGTTGTGCGGCAACCAGCATGAAACTATCCTCCTCACGCGAAGACGCACGTGTTGTATTTCGTGAAGGCTTCCCGATCGAACCTGCCGTATGTGCTGAATCTCTTTATACGTTACTTGCCTATAGTCTTGAATTAAAATTTTCCTATTGCCTTTTGTTTTGTTCCGTAACAGCCATAAAAAGGCGATCACTTCTTTCTTCATCCCCCAAAGTTAGCCGCTTGAATTCGTTATACCAACGATACACGGTTGCCTTAGAAGGGCCTTCATCCATGAATGTCATTTGAAGTATATCGTACGATTCTTCCTGTTTCAGGCAACACTTGAAATCGTAAAAAAATCATAGCCCGAAAATGTTACCGGCGCAGATCCATTTTTTTAATTAGACAAGATATTTTAAATTAACTCGCAAACAATGTGGAGGGAAATTTTGAAATAGACTATAACTGGCCAGTCTGTCATACATAAAAACATATTTTGCAATACTTCTGAGTGGCCTGGAATAATACTAATAATACGTTTTGTAGCTCAACAAGAGCTACAAAAAGAAAGCTCTGGTGAATTGGCAGTGGCACCCAGGTCCGGGAACAAAAAAGCACAATTAGAAAAGATTTCATAAACAACAATTATTTAGAAAAGCATGATGATGATTTATCAGTCCGCTTGGTCAGAGAAAACAATAGTTTTACTTTAATAAATATATAGACGAAATAGATACTTTTAAAATAAAACCGTTACTTCATTTTACTAACAAAAATGTTTGATTACTGGGAAACCAAAAACATAAGTTTATATTTTAATGTGAATGATAAATTATCAATTATTTTATTTCTGTAAGTAGGTTACACTTTTAGACGTCAATCGTATTTTAAAACCTAGATGAGATCGGCGTTTCCTATCTGACTACTCTGAGTAGAAAGGCCGAAACAAACTCAGAGGTCACAGTCTCTTTTAAAGTCCAGACATAATCTTGGTCAGATCATGTGAAGACCGCAGATTGGTGTCTGAAACGGTCTTTAGAGGAAATAACCACACAGAATGAGTGGACCTGTCCAGTCAGTGCACGCATTTGTTAGTAGTCATGCAGCTCAACACCGAACTTAAGGAGCTCAACGATTCGACGAACATTACCAAAGAAAAGACATTTGGGTAGGCCGCATAAATTACTCAAACTGCCAGACCCTGATTAAATTTAACTTATTTTTAAATACTTTGAAAAAATAAACAACATATTCACATTATCTTTACATTCTCTAGCCTGAAACACAGGTTCAACCTAGTTCAGGCAAATTAGCAACTTTGCTCTTTTTAATTGTTATTATAAATGTGTCCCTTTTTATTTAAATAAACTTCTTTATTATTTATTATTCACAATAATTTAAATACTATAATACTTCACAAAGTAAATTTTCATGTCATAGTATACATAAATTGTCCATCAATGTCAAAGTGTATATAACAATCCGAAATTAATCTTGGTCAGATCATATGAGGATCATGTAGACTGGTGCCTGAAATGGTCTTTTGAGGACAGATCCACACAGATTTGAGTGGACCTGTCCAGTCAGTGCACGCATTTGTCAATCATTATGCAGCTCAACTCAGAACTAAGGAGCTCAACGATTCGACAAACAATACAAAAGATAGGATATTTGGGTAGGCCGCATAAATTACTCAAACTGCCAGACCATGATTAAATTTACCTTAAAAAAAATACTTTGGAAAAATAAACAACATTTCCTAAAAAAATATGGACCGTGATTTTGGGTGCAATTTTGAATTCAAATAGAACTAATAATCATGGCGTATGATTATAATTAGACAATTAGAATTTTAAAATATAAATCCTTTAGTGTAAAAACAGTACTGTTTTTGATTAGTTAGTGTTTAACTAGTGCTAATAAAAAATTAAAATATATTTTAGTGATCATTTTAATTAATGTTTTCAAATAAAGTTTAAATCGTATTTTTTTTCACATATCACTTTTTTATCCTAAAACGTAGCTTAAGCAAAAATCGCCATAGTTCTTTATTTGTGATTGTTCACCAAAGAAAAGATAGACGGTGGTTAGTTTAACTCGCGTTGATTTTAAAAGATTTTTTTACTCACTAACGTACTTTGTCGTATTTATTCTGTGTCTATACTTTAGCTGGATACCTTTTTAATTCTGTCAAAAATATTACTACTCCGAATGAATGTCCTTCGTTTAAGTGTTAGAGTTAGCAGTTGCTAGTGAATAGACTAGATATAGGCGTAATGTCGTATCAATGATTCCGATATAAACATACACAACTGCATTTTGACAGAAAACAAAGGTAGCTATATTCGACCCTTAAACGTTAACACCGAAAGATGCTTGTCTCTCGGCCGTCATTGTTAGAAAGAGATAGGCGTAAAAATTACCGGTAAAAGAATAGTAACTTTTACCGGTACTAATACTGGTAGTTAGATAACGTTAACTGACTCATAAGTTTCGTTATTAATATCGTTACTTATTTATCGTTAACATAACGGTAATTGGTATCGTTATAAAAAAAATAACGGTAATTCGGTCCCTGTAGATCACCCAATCAGTCACAGTTTCCTTTTATTTCTAAAGATTAGAATTTCACTGAAAATTATTCACAAAGTATTTTTTTCCGCAGATTTGCCTTTTAGTGTCCTTATTTTCCTGGGCTAATACCATTCCAGCAATCATTGACGTGTAACACGAGTACCTAATTAATATTTTGACACACGGGAATATGACCCTTGTTAACAGTTACAATAACATGTACTCCGGAACAGTTTTGCACATGATCGCGATAAGCTCTGTGATGGGATTTGTCTTGTAATTTTGTGTAAACAGTGCGACCTCGCCTGAGGGATGTTGGGGGATCGTCGTAACATGAGTTGAATGCTGAAACAAGGCCGTCTGTTTGACTGTTGTGCAAATTATCTCACGGCTAAGTCCGTGACTAATATCTTGCATTTACTTTGAACTAAAAAATACGAGGTTCAGAATAGTAATGTAATTATTGTGCTTTTCGTGTTTGAAGGTTTTTAGTTTCCTTAGTAAGTAATGCCTGGATGTATGGGTATTGTTACATTGGGATGATAAAGGGAACGATGAGACTATAACCTATCTGTGAACGACGAAGAATTTCTTTGAAAAAAGAAAACCGTATTTCTTTTTCGGGAAAGTTTTCTTTCGGGTCAATTTCGATGAAGATAAAACTATAAAAATCTCCTACTATTATAGTTAATAGTAGTAGATATTCATATTTTATCATACATGAACACATAGTCGTGAAAGCTTAGATTTCAAACTAGTAATAAATAATGTGGCCCGACATTGCAAAAGTCCAAACGAATTGAAGTAAAACTTACGACGATGGCTATCCCAGGGTTGAAACCCCAACTAAACACATTTACAGTGAAAGGAATGAGGTCACAACGCGATATTTTAAAGAAACTAACGAAGGCGACATCCTGACTAGAGCGACCTGGATTACCGGCTTTGTCAAAAACTTAGTCAAGAAAAATAACAATTACAACATTTATTATTTTTACATTTTGATCAATATATTATCCCACATGATCTCTCACGTGGGATAAAAAGTTGATTAAGATTTTCTGATTTAGACTCAAATAAAATAAACCTAGGTCAGCTAAATGAAACAATCAATGTAAATATCGAAAGGGATGTAACAATAAATTACAATAGTTAAATGTTGTTGTAAATATTTCAGACATATTTCGGATAATTGGTGCTGTTAGATAGGGTCAGTGACGCAGCTTTTTCCAACAAAGGCTGTTCAATATGTGGGTCGAGTAACTTTTGAGGATACATAAGACGTGCGACGGCCGAGAGCCCTTCCCAACTCATTCGTCGCTAGTGATACGCAACTCGGATATACTGTTTCCAATTGAGTTCGTGATATCCTGACGACCATTTACATTATTCAGTTTCCTTTTGTTTCTTAGTTCTCTTATCTTTATTGGTTGTCTAGGCCCTCAAGTTAGCCCCGCGGGATCGCGGGGCTAACTTGAGGGCCTAGACAAGATAACATTCGATCGGAGCGATTCTATTTCTACAATCGCTATAGCTTCATCGATAACGAAGTTAGATTGACAGACGAAGTACACTACGTTTCGCTATCGTCTAGTCGATTGGTCTGTTCGATAAAAATAATATTTTGTCTTTAGTCTGTCGTTAGCAAACGTCAAATTCCGCGCTGTTGCACGAAAAAGTTTTGAAAGTGATAAATTAGTGATAAAATACTGCCTCGTTGGTATAGTGGTCGCAATTGCTACTGCTGAGCATGAGGTCTTGGGTTCGATTCCCAGGTCGGGCAACGTGTTATTGGGTTTTTCTATCTGGAACTTCTCAGTAGCAGCCCGGAGTCTGGATTAGTGCCCGGTTGATGGCAATAGGCTCGCCACCCCTATTACATAGGACCTAAACAGTACTGGCGAAATGTGGGTGTACTATAGGTACACCTCTGCCCAACCCTTCGGGGAAACAAGGCGTGATGTTATGTTACAAATATTTGGTTAAGTAATAAAAACGAAAAGTGCTTCAAACATGTTCAGTAAAATAAATAAATTAGTCTCTATAAATAAAATATTCAATAAACTTTTCCTCCAATATGCGTTTTGCCATTCGCCGGCACGGCACCGACACGGCGCCTGCACCAGCCCGGCCGGCGCCGGGCCGGGGTACTGTTTTTCCACTGGGCCGGTATACGCTTGGCTCTTTTGGGTTGTACTATTTCAACACGTAAAAATGGTGGCGTCAAGTCACCGTATTTATTGGTCACATCTCTTACAATTAAGACGAAAAAATTTTAATCGCAGAGAAATCAAATTTTGTATTGATCGAAACTTAAAAGTGAGATACTTAGAAGGTTACTTAGGGTGGATTTCACCACTGAAACTGAACGCGATCAGCACCTAAACTACGTTTAAGAACTGGCCTGTGTCATTATTTTCTATGGAATATTGGCACTGACAGAACGCGTTTTAGATGTGCTGAACGCGTTTAGTAACATTGATGAAATCGGCACTTACTTACATACGAGTAAACCCTATTCGAAAAGTTGAAAGTTGAAGTTGAGTTGGTAGAATGTAGCGGAAACTTTTAGTAATCTACATTGTTGTCAAATAAATGAATCTGAATCTGAAAATGGACCCCAAAAAATACTTCAACAATTTTTGTTTTTGCTGGTTTCATATTTTTATCCCAAAGACAAGGCCGGGCCTCCATTAACTCTAAAAGTGTTACCACGTGTATTTAAAAACCATAACGAAATATATTTCATGCATTTTTGCTTCCCCGGCTGCATCAAGTCGCCATTTTGTTACGTTTTCTACAGGGTCTTGGCGTTCGCTAATGTTTCCATCATTCGAATTGAAAACTAGCGATAACGCTTGTGAAAAAGTGCCACTTGGCTACGCATCTGACCGCATCTCCATGAAAGTTACCGCTCGACGCTGTCGGTTCGTTTCATGGAATCGAATGATGTGTACATTTTCTAGCTAAGTTCTATTCGTTGACCTATGATCACGTCACATTTCGATAGCTTTTTTTTTTTTTTTTTTTCCCGGGTTGGAAAATCCTCATGGATGTCCTGGAGGGGTCTGTCAGACTCTTACTGACTAAAAACCACCCCGGTGTTCCATCTCACACCTACGCCGGGGTCGCGGGAACACATTATTCTTCCACAACCCCGGCTAGTGCCGGCCCGCTTGCGCGGGCCCCGTCTCGGGCGGGGAGAGTGAGGTGTACTCCCCCCGCAACGTCTGTGAGCAGCGCGCGCGGAACACTACGCGCGCCGCCTTCTCGGGTCCTGATGTTGGGGGGCGACGGATGTCCCCGAATCCGTCGCCCCTGGACCCATTTAGGGGGGCCGGAAGAGGGCGTTGTCCGCCCTCCTCCGACGCCCGGTGCGTCTGCTGCGGGCCGGGTCGAGAGTCGAGATCTCTCTCTCCCTTTCCGCAGCCTCCTTCTGCGAGATGACCGTTTCGCAAAAGGAGACCACTGCGTCCCAGGACTCTGCGCCGCCGACCATCGCGTTCACGACGGCCGGCAGCGACAGGTCGTTGCCTACTTCGGTGATGAGGGCACGGCGCGGCTCCTCCCAAGCGGCACACTCTGCCAGCGTGTGCCACGCCGTGTCCTCCCGGCAGTCGACGCAGTGGTGACACCGGGCGTCCGGCTCCCTGTTTATGCGACACAGGTACTTCCCGAAGCAACCATGCCCCGAGAGCACCTGCGTCGCCCGAAACGTCAGGGAGCCGTGCCTTCTCCCGAGCCAGCGGTCGAGCACTGGCCGGATCGCCTCAATGGTGCTGAGGCCGGCGGTAGGGCGTGACAGCCTCACCCGCCATTCCGCCACCAGGACCTCGCGGAGCTGCAACCGATGCTGCTCGATTTGTTGCTGCATCGGTCGCTCGCCACGCTCCCGCGCTGCCTCGCGCCACCGGTACAGTGACGCGAGCACCTTCGCCTCCAGGTCCCAGGGCGGTGATCCGGCCAGTGCACAACCCGCCTCGAAGGAGATCGTGCGATACCCCCGAATGACTCTGACGGCCATCGCCCGCTGCGGCTTGCGCAGGACAGCTATGCTGCCGGCCGTCAGGTCAGACGCCCAGATCGGCGCTCCGTAGAGCGCCATGGATCGCACGATCCCCATATAGAGCTGCCTACAGGCGGCGCTCGGGCCCCCCATATTGGGAAGCAGCGTTGCCAGCGCCCCGGCCGCGCCCAACAACTTGGGCGCCAGCCGCCGGAAATGGGGTCCGAAGTCCCACCGGCTGTCGAGCACCAATCCCAGATATTTTATGGTGGGCTCGACAGCGATCCGGACCCCCCCGACCACACATTTCGATAGCTTATGTCAAACACATAAATTTTTTGACTTTTCTACTAGCGTTTTCGCTAATCGAATGTTACTTGGTCTAGGCCCTCTGTATCATAATCCGTTGTAATATGTAGAGCACTTCATCAACATAGCAAGCGACCGTCCAATATTTTTTATCGGCTTAAAGGCCTTTCTTTGAAGGGTAAACAACCCCAATCATGCAGCTGCTCAACGGTTATTTAACTGTGGAAAATTTAAACCATTTTCCGACTTATCCTCACGAAGACAAATAATATAAGCAAATGAAAAGCCGCACAGCTTCCGTCCACTGTTTCTTTGACGTAAAACGGCCGGAAGAACAGAATAATAAAAATTTAAAATTTTGGACATTACTATATTTATGCAAATACATGCATTTCGATATCAGTTGCAAACGAAACACATGCGACCAAGTGACGAGCGTGCTCGGAAGTGTCGAGGACGGGTGCGGCAGGGGCGAACTGGGGTGGTTACGTAACGTCTGCCGCAAGTCCGCAACGCTCCTCGCCTTCTCCCGCTACCGTAAATGCACGTAGTGGTGCCTATTGTTGTCGCCCACACGCATGCTTGCATTTCAGCTCAGCATTTTATTGGGCGACGACGTCTTGCTTGTTCGTCATTGCAGTGAAGTTTTTATTACATCAACTTGTGCAGGAACAGCAATTTTTGTTGTACGGCTTACTGCATACACAAAGTACGCAAATAAAACTTCTTATACCTATACAAAATGGCTAAAATTAAATATTACTCGTATCTTACATCGGTTGTATATGCCATATCAAATAATCCACTGAGTAACTAGTTGCTCAAAATAATGACGTAATGCAACGAGCATTACCATTATGATCTGATCATCAAACAACTCTGACATCTTGACTTTAAATATTTATTCTCAGAAGAACAGCTTTGGGAATAATCCCAGATATGATGTAGAGGTCGTAAATAAGCGGCATCAGCGGTGGAGTACAAGAGCACCCTGTCGGGCTTTATAACTTTCTACCTGTAAAGTCGTGAGCCACGTAAAACCGCGGCTTTGATTTCTGACCTTGTATTATATAGGTCACACCACTCGAATCTTGCCAATAAATACGCATAACATTTTAATTGATATTTGAAGCGGGCTGTTAAGCATGATTTTAATTAAACGAGAATTATTTTTTGCTGGTGTGTTATTTTTTAATTTAATGCTGGGAATATTGAAGTTTACACTTTGAAAATTTAATAAAAGTTACAAAATTAAAGCACTTTTAGTAAATTGAAGAAATTAATTGAATACCTTAATTTCTCATTAAACACTAATTTGTACCGGTTTGTGAATCTTCCATGAAAACCATTATTAGTAAACCTAGTCATCAAGAGAAAGAATCATGACTGTAATGGGATAAGTTTCCGATTATATAGAATGCCTTCTACTCGATTCGAAGACCAACGTCGAACAGCTAGCAAAGTAATAATGACAAGTTAATTATTTAATGTTGATCTTCATGCTACAGAACCAGGTAGATGGGTGTACAGAGCTATAAATCGGCATTTAGTTGACATTTCTCTTAAAAAAAGACTTTATAGTCTGCAGTATAAAGTCGGAAGTCTCGGTCATCTTGTACGAAGTTTAGCTGTTTTGGCAACACTGTTCCAGATCATTACTTGTAATGAAACATAGATCACTGGCCCTGCCGGACCTGTTATAAGATCGTTCCACATAGATTTTAATTGGGAAGTATTTCAGTGGAATATCTGATCCTTATTATTTTCTAGAATTGATCAATAACATCGTATCTGAACACAACGGCGGTGTTTTATAGAACGAGCACGCTAAACAGACTGAACCCGAATTATGAATTGAAACAAAAAAACGGCCAGAGTCAAGTCAATAAAACTATGTCAAGTAAAGCAGATTAGTGTTCAAAGAAGATATAAGTGTGTCTGACATCCGACTGTAGTGAACTGAGTGGTTGGGGATGCCGCTCCATGTTCCGAGTCTGTTTCAAGTGGAAAAACTTGTTAATACCGCAATTCTCAGTTGCCTCAGGGCAAGTCTACCCGCCCGGACCGCTGGAGTTACGTCCTTTTCTTACGTAACGTTTTATCTGCACACAGACTTGGTAAATCATGGGCATTTCCCAAGAGTTTTTTTTTTACAGTAGGATCTTAAACGTATGCTTTAAAAGCAAAGTTCGCAGAGTAGCTCAAATGTTTATAGTACTTTTAATTTTAGATAACGCTATCTGTGTAGTTATGTAAATATTGTCTCAAAGCAGAATTTACAGGATGTCAGTTTTGTCACGACTGTTTGAAACAGTGTCTAAAGACGACTGTGTTCTGTGGAATTTGTGGAGTGTTAAAATCATTCTTGTTGCGTCATAGTTTCTTTTATGAGTATATAACAAAAAAAAAAAATTGCATTGTCGAGATTGTGCTGGAGACACAAATAGGCCGGGTCAAAAAGTTGTAAGTGGTGACGAGCGAACTAGGTGCCAGTCCACGCGTTCCGCGCCCGTAATTATGTGCAGAGATTTAGGGATACCGCCTCCAATTGACCCAGATCTAAGTAATCCCCTTGACGACTTGTACTACCAGGGATTGTTTTTATCTTATTACAAACTTGCTTTTTTTCGCATCCCTGAAATAAACTAAAGTAACACGGGAAAAATATATTTTTCAGGTTTGTCATGACAATGAAAATCTGCTGCGCATTGCATTTCGGATTGCTGTAACGTCTGTTAAGGTCATTGAAATATTGATTTCGGAGTGTGCTAACTGTGATAAATGATTTATTTCTGTAATTAGGTTTGTACAAACACTTTAACCTTCACGTCAATCATATTTTAAAAGCTAGATGAGATAGGCGCGAGCTCAACTATTCGACGAACATGAATAAAGAAAGGACATTTGGGTAGGGCCGATAAAATAATCAAACTGCCAGACTATCGTTAAAAGTAACTGAAAAAAAAAATACAATGACCCACATAGTCCTCACATTAACAAAATTAAAATAATATAAACGCGAAAGTTTGTGAGTATGGATGGATATTTGTTACACTTTTACGAAAAAACTAATGAACGGATTTGGATGAAATTTGGCACACAGAAAGTTTATAACCGGGATTAAGTACTTTTTATCCCGATACCACCACGGGATCAAGATTTATGCGGGTGAAACCGCGGGGAGCAGCTAGTATATTACAATTTGTATTTTATTTACTTTCACTTGGTAGGAAAATTATAAATGTATTATAACTATCTTATGAACGAACTTAATCTTCTCTATAATTTAGGCCACGCAGAAAGTATTGCAAAACAAAGTTTTAGACTAGCCAATTATAGTCTTTTTGAAAATATGATAATTTGTAAGTAAAAATAGGTACGTTTCAATTTCAAAAATTCCCTCCACATTGTTTGCGAGCTAATTTAAATGATCGTGTCTCATTAAAAAATAGACCTGCGCCGGAAACATATTCGCGCTATGATTTTTTACTGTTTCAAGTGTCTCCTGAAACCGGACAAATCGTACGATAGACTTCAAATGGCATTCATGGATGAAGGCCCTTCTAATTGTGTATCATTGGTATAACGAATTCAAGCGCGGTCGACTTAGTTTGGGGCATGAAGAAAGAAGTGGTCGCCCTTTTACGGATGTTACGGAAGTAAACGTGCTAAGAGTAAAAAAAAAACAAAACAATAGGGGAGTTACGTATCAAGAGATTCAGCACATACTGCAGGTTGTATCGGGAAGCCTTCACGAAATACTACACGTGCATCTTCGCGTGAGGAGGATAGTCTCACGATGGGTGCCTCAAAACCTCACCGATGATAAACAAATTTGAAGCAGGCTCGCCTCGGCGCTTTTACGACATCATTACAGGTGAGTGAGTCTTGGATTTATCAATACGATCCAGAATAACGAAGCGCCAGACGACAGTTTGAGTGTTTCAAAACGAATCAACGCCTACCAAAGTGAAGCGATCTAGAAGCGGGGGGAAGATTTTGATCGCGAGCTTTTTCAATTTGACTGGCTAATCGGTGTCAATTCCTTAACGGAACCAAAGAAGCATCAACGCTGAATGTTATACTACCAAATGCTTGGCAGAAGTTTTCTCTGTCGTGAGCAACAAGCGAACAGGGCTCCGCGAGCTACTGCTCCACCACGACAACGCGCCTTCGCACACCGCGCTCAAAACGAGGGACTTCCTGTACAGCACGCCGCCGGCGCCGGTCAAACTCTTGGGTCACCCTTCTTACAGCCTGACCTAGCACCGTATGACTTCATTTTATTCCCAAAAATAAAATCTGATTAAAGGGATACAGTTTTCGTCGCCGGAAGATGCGCTGTCAGCTTTCAAGCAGGCTGTAAACAAGGCGTCCACGGCGGATTGGGAAAAGTGTTTCGAAAACTCGTTCAGATACATGAAACTTTGTATATGAGGCTAGTGGAGAGTGCTTTGAAAAGATTTAATAATAAAATAGTTACTTATAAAACATTGATTTTTATTTTCGCAAAACTTTCTGAGTGTCCCACGTATATTCAAGAGATTTGCTTTACCTGATATTATTAAATAGAAAACTTGCGTTAAAACCACCGTAGCTAATATAAATTACCTTGGACCTACTTAGAGTTTTTCAGAAAATAGGATTATCCTTTAGGTGCAGTCTAGACTATCGAGACGGCAGGGTAATTTAGTTTGAGGGGTGAAGGCCAAGATTGCGTAATTCAGCTGAACTGTACGCAACGCAAACTATGCGCAAGGATGATTTGGTAATAGTAATAGTACTAATGTTGAGGTGGTTAGCTCAGATAATTTAAACTAGTTTGTAAGACAACAGAAGGTACCAATAATATTATAGTTCCACTTAAAAACAAAAAGGTATTTTCTAGCACTACAATAGTTAACTGTAGAAAAGGGGCTAAGCAGAAATCCTGGAAATTATTTCATCAAAATATTCAAGGATTTAACTCCAAACAATTGGAAATTGAATTGTTTTTAGAAAAAACAATGTTTGACATTATTTGCATAACTGAGCATTGGTTAAAAGATTCTGAAATGTTAATTAATTACGAGAATTATAATGTGGCCAGTTGTTTTAACCGAAAATCAATGCTGCGTGGTGGTTCACTAATCCTAATTAAACGTTGTATAAAATCAAAAGCTCGTAAAGACATAGTTGAACTATCGGTTGAACATAGCGTTGAACTGTCTTGTGTTGAGCTAGATAAGCATGTTATAGTGTGCGTTTACAGACCCCCAAATTATCAAAACTTCTCTATATTTGAGTCAGTAATGGAAGATGTTTTGGCTAAACTTGCAACTGGTAATAAATCAGTTATTATCTGTGGAGACTTTAACATTAATATTTTAGAAAATAATTCAAATACCAGTAGATTATTGAATTTGTTTAAATCATTCAATTTGTTAAATGTGTTTGTGGAACCAACCCGAACAACTACAACTTCTGTTTCATGTATTGATAATGTATTTTGTTGCTGCGACTATTTAGATAAAGCTATCGTTAATTATCTCCCTTCAGATCACAGCGGTCAAACCGTAACTTTTGAGTCCAACATAGCGATACAAAAAGTGCAGATACAATCGAGACCAATAACATCTGTCAATTTAAATAAATTTAAAAGCACTTTAATTTGTAAGTTAAGTAATCAGGACCTTACAATGAATAATGTTAATAGTTTGTATAAAGAATTCTTTTCGGTAGTTCAAACCGAGTTTAATAATATTTTTAAGAAGAAGTCTAAAAGTATCAGCCCTAAGTTTTTATTTAGTGACTGGGCAACTAAAGGACTTAGGAAAAGTAGGGAAAAACTTTTCGAGCTGTATGGCCTTAAGCCTTATATTAACACGGAAACTTTTAATAAGTATGTTGCTTCTTACTCAAAAATTTTTAAGAACACTAGTAAGGCTGCTAAAGCCTTATACATTAGCAACAAGGTAAAATCAGCAGACAATAAAATAAAGACGGTTTGGAAAATTATCAATAATGAAACGAACAGGATCAAAAAGCAAAATTCTGATTACACACTGGAGACGTCACGTGGTCTCATTTGCGATAACAAAAAAGTTGCTCAGGAATTTGTGAATTTCTTTACCAGTGTCCCACTAAAAACCACTGAAATCTTAAATTCTTCGCCCTCGCGTGCTTTTGATTTAATGAGGGCGAATGTTTCTGCCTGCCCGATTGAATTTAACTTTAAGCATATTAACCCCTTAACAGTAATAAAATCTTTTAAGCAAATCAAGATCAAATTGACCGAAGATCTTTGGGGAATGTCTATTAAAGTCTGTACCTCCATAATTGAAACTATAGCACCTTACTTAGCCTTAATATTTAATTTGTGTGTGGATCAAGGAGTCTTCCCGGATCTAATGAAATACAGTAAGGTAATACCACTTTTGAAATCCGGGGACAGTAAAGACACTAATAATTATAGACCTGTGTCCGTGTTGCCGGTTTTCAGCAAGGTTTTTGAAAAGATAATACTTAATCAGATGCTCAATCATTTTAATACTAATAAAATCCTTCACGAGCAACAGTATGGTTTCACCAAAGGGCGTTGTACGACCGACGCTGGTGTTACCTTATTAAAACATATTTTTAACGCGTGGGAAGAGGCTCAAGACGCCATAGGAATCTTTTGTGACCTCTCCAAGGCATTTGATTGCGTCGATCACGAAACCCTGCTTTTGAAACTTGAGCATTACGGACTTGGAAAACTTGCGCTCAGTTTAATAAAATCTTATTTAAATGATAGACAACAGCAAGTTCAAATAAATGGTGTCAATTCACTTGGTTTAAAGGTAAAAATGGGTGTTCCACAAGGCTCGATATTGGGTCCTTTCCTCTTTTTAGTATATATTAATGACCTACTCCATTTATTAATAAATCAACCACAAATGGTGTTATTTGCTGACGATACTTCCTTAATTTTTAAGGTAGATAGACGTGCTTCAAATTTTGACGACGTAAATAACGCCCTACTGCTGGTCCAAAATTGGTTCACGGCTAATAATTTAGTACTAAATGGAAATAAAACTAAGTGTATAAGATTTTCTTTACCAAACGTCAAGAGTAGTGATTGTGAGATAGTATTGAATCAAGAGAAGCTAGAATTCGTCGATAAAACGGTTTTCTTGGGGATCACGCTCGACTCAAGGCTACAATGGGGTCCTCATTTAACATCTCTAGCAGGACGGCTAAGTTCAGCAGCTTACGCTGTCAGAAAAATCCGTCAATTTACTGATGTAGATACCGCGAGGCTGGTCTATTTTAGTTACTTTCATAGTATCATGTCTTACGGTATTTTGCTTTGGGGACGGGCTGCAGACATCGAGTCTATTTTTATTCTGCAGAAAAGAGCCATCAGAGCCATATATAATCTCCGCAGGCGCGATTCTCTAAGGGAATTGTTTAAGGATATTAACATCATGACTGTACCTTGTCAATACATCTATGAAAACATCATGTACGTAAGAAAAAATGTACATCTTTACAGTAAAAGAGGTGAATGACATAATTATAGTACTAGAAATCGGGACCTATTAGTTCAGCCAGGTTTCAGACTGGCTAAAGTAGACTCATCTTTCATGGGGTACTGTCTAAAATGTTATAATAAAATACCTCCCCACATACTTCAACTGAATGAGACAAAATTCAAATCCTTTGTCAAACGCACACTATTCAGGCAGGCATATTATAGGTTGGAGGACTACATAACTGATAAAAATGCCTGGCTTAATGCCGGTCCTGCTCCACACCACAACTAATTAATTGACATTCGAATCACTGTTGAAGCTGCTGAAGATAGTAAGAATTTATTTGCATTATATAAACTCAATCTCCTTTTTATTATATAGATGCATTGCACAGATGTGAGTACTTTGTACTATAGAGCTACCATTTACCGGGTAATGTCATAGATTGACTTGAATGTGCCTTGGCGGCTGATAGTATGTCATGCTCACTCAAATGTCTCGCTGACGGTGGCGCGTGTGTCGGATCATTTAGCTCCCTTCAAAATGGTTGAGCTGAATGGTGCTGATCCATGCGTCATGTTCGTGAACGGGCGCCGTCAGTTGGGACTGGTCATCTCTTAGCTGCCAGGGCTTATTTTAATAATTAATTAGCTGGATTGTTTTTAATTATGTTTTGATGCACTCTGGACACTTTTAACGTGTACGGTTTTTTGTACATCGTTCTCACTTATAGTGAACAACATTAATCGATGTAACTAAGATATATGTAAAAACATTATTATTTAAAAGAGTGTCCATGGAGTTTCTTGCCCGTTCTTCTCCATAGGTACCTACTACGCTTTGGAATGGGCAACTAGCTTCATATTTCTGACTGACCGACTCCTTGACAATTCAAAAGTGCCTGTAAATGGTTTAATTGAAATAAATGATTTGAGTTTGAGTTTGAGTTTGAAAATTATATCAATCTGTATTCCGAAAACGTTGATGAACCAGTTATAACCAATTAGGACGGTTTAATCCAACACACGTTGTACAGGGTTAACGAAAATCGCCGCGTTGCTCTGCAATTAAATTGAAATACGTTTTGGGTTACTGGTATACCCGGATTTTCGTACTAACGCCACTTGACGCTGTTTAATTAAACTTTGTTAAATTTTAAACGCGAAAAACCACCGTTAACTGATTAAACTTTTAAATGTTTGAATCAAACGTGATGTAGGAGCAGAATTTGTTCTTGTTTCAGAGTTGTGCGAGCCATTTGGCTGAATATTTAATTAAATATACGAGTATTTTGAACGATCAGTTCCTAGTTTATTTTAATTTTTTTAGGTTGTTTTCCTACCGGTACGTTTACAAAAAAAAAACCTCTCCAACATAGCAACAAGGATTACACAGTAAAAAATACTTAATAATAGTTATGTATACTAATATCACAAGTATGTACTTAAGTACGAACATTTTATTTCGTCTATTAGTTAAATTTGATCTCATATTACGCGTAGGCGTACTTACATAATATTCAATTATATTGAAAAAATATGATCATATTGAAAGAATATAAGAAAGTTTTTCACAAAGCTTTGAATTTTGCCGATACTTTGAAGTTTTGAAGGCTAGATAACTACACAAAAAATACAACACTCCGAAGAACAAAAATATATATTTTTAATGAAAGCAACAGGATAAGTTAACGACTGAATGAAAAAAAAAAAAACCTGGCTACAAAAATATAATCGGAGCCAGACCGATTCTAGGAAGCCAATACAGCTGACGTTATCAGATCTGGTACGATTGAAATACGTGACCTGACTCCCAATTCGCTGCCTCAAGCTGACTCCAGGCCACGAAAATAGTGTGCGGCCATTTAACAGAACATTCGCAATTGTGGTTTTCATTGTAATGTTCTTTCAGCGAATTGCACTACAGATTATGTAATAGAATTTTGAAAAAGTCGACCAAGCCTTCTGAGATTCATATGTGAATTTTCTTCTACTTCTACTTAAGTTTTTGGGATTACACAAGATTTTTACAGGAAGTAAAAATCTTGTGTAATCCCAAAAACTTTCCGAATTCCTATAGTAGAAGAAAGGTCTTTTTTCATATCATTTTTTTTATTTAGGTCATTTTTTCAAGAACCCTGTTTACTGAAAGGCGCTAGAAATATCGAACAGAATGTACTTAATTCCTTGTTCGGTTTGCTCTAAGTCCACGTTTGTACGGACAATCAAATCTCGCCGCGATATATTTACGTCCGTTCGAACGTGGTCAGCAGTTCATAGCTACTTATACAAATGTATAATAATTATGTATACCAAGGCGGTCATCCGGAGCCGGTGGCGAAGTGGTGACCATGACCGCGTCGATCGGCTCGACTTTAACTCTGCCTGCTTTCTGTAATACTGTTACTAGGCGACTGAGACCTTCCACAAATTGTATATCAGCTCTATAGTTTTTAACACAATTTTATTATAACTACCAGCTTTGTTCATGATTACTCTTCTGAAACCTAGACACAATCTTACAGTGAAAACATCTCTAACAAGAAAATATTTTTTTTAAACTTGTTAAGAATTCGTCACTTATAATAATATAGGTTGTTCCTATCCAAGAGGAGATGTTAAGAATCGTCAAACCTTGAATTCTATATCTTATCGTAAAAACAAGAGTATGTTAACGATTCATAAAGTTACGACAGGTTGTCATGTAGATAAAATGTAAATAACATTGTTATACATACGAATAACATGTTCACTATTTTGTCTGTCAATCAATCTGCCTAGTCTTATTCCAACTATGTTAAGGTCTGCTTCAAGTCTAACCGGATGCATCTGAATATCAATATTTTACATTGAGCGACCAGTATTTTACCAAGCGGTAACACGGGTACCCCTTGGGTAAGACTGGTTGTCAGAATTTTGGGCGTGTGACTACCCGTAACGAATGTCAAAGATCTACGAATGACAGCGGGGAACACGGGACCAACGGCTTCAGTTTACTTTTATTTTGGTTGTGTAATCATGCAACGGTAAAGTAATAATGAGAAGAGTTGTAAATGAGATTTGCCAGCGTACGCCGAGTCGGGAGGGTTCATAATCATTGTAAACAATTGGCCGTTTCCTGCGCTGTTAAATCAGGATAACTGCACGAATAACGAGCGGTACAAATGTGTACAATTACGTTTTGTATCGTAAATACAAATCCTTTTTATGCTCTAATGCGTATGAGCGGGGTACGGGCTGTTTGTAGGTGCGAGATTCGAGGTGTCATTATTACGCCGTGTTACGCCTCACACGTGTTGACACGTTGACGCCGTATCCCGTGCCGATGTCATAAGGTCAAACTATTATAAATACATTCTGTGAGTGCTTCTTGCGATAAGTGCTATAAATAGTAGTAAAATGCCAACGACTATTTTTAGCTAGCTATTAAATAAGAGCCAGAAAAAAAAAATTGTGGCACGCACAACTGTGAAAACTTTTCTAGTCCAACCTATGAATCCAAAATATATCCCTTTTTAAACTTCTTCGTCTTCCTTACATTATGACATTGTCTGACTGAATAAAATAATATAATATAAATAAACTTGAATGTGTGAATGACGACAACACTCAAGTTTTTTTATTTTTTTTGTAATCCTTGGATCCCTATAAAACGCTGATAATGAGTTGTCCAACCGACAGCCATTGTCAGCGACACAGCACGGTCTGAACCCTGACTCTGACCGCCAACGAGCCACCTCCATTCACGCTTTGTTGTCATAAAATGGGCAAATTATATGTTGGTTTGAAGATAAGTAAACAAGGCTCCGCTGAAAGAAATGGTTTTAATTACACGTTTTCATGATTGTTATGGATATTTTGAGTTGGCATGATAATAAGGTCCAGAGATAATGTAATGTAGAGTGGTGTTGATCTCCTTAGTTGCATCGTCACCGTGAAGTCCCAGCGCAACGGTAGGCCTTTGTGGATCCACGGACTGTCCGTATAAATTGAATAATGGCTCCCGCCTCAACTAAGTGGATTCTATTTTGCTTTTCGTGTACGGCCGATGTCGACCTCTGCTACGGCACGACTTGCTAAAACAACCACATTTTACCCCCTGGTCCCTGTATTATTCCTTTGATTTTGAATTTCAGCGTTTCATACATAATTTCATTAGCGACCCATATTACGTAATGACCTTTGTGGAGTCGAGTTGATCTCGTTATAAATTTATCTAGGAAAGGCGACAGTCCTGTTTCTAGTTAGACGTTTTCTACTGAAATATTATTTAATTATGAACACGTATGAAAGTCACCATCGAATCAATCGGTCATGAATAAGGATAATCACTAGTGGCAAAGTATAATGAAGGAAAAACCTTAATAATAATATACTATTACATTTATCACCTCACGTTATTAGTCATTAAATAATGATGTACAAATAAATGTGGCTCTTATACAATTTCCAAAACAAAAAGTGGGTCTCAGAACCATAAAAGATACTCATGAATTCTACAGTTTTATAAAAATGAAAATCTTAAGCTAAAGAATGCTAAGTGTAAAAGTCCTGAGAACTGGGAAGTGTAACATGTTGCGCCACTCCTCACGTCAGCTTGAGTAACAAGTGCAACGTGGATAAATTAAGTGTCGACCGTCCACGACACGGAGCCATTCATTATTTCTTCTTACTCCACAACTGCATAAGTGTAATTAAAATTATTTAATGTCTTTATATAATAACGATTAATTATATTATGAGACCGCCCGCGTCTTCGCTCATATTTAATTATCAAGTTACTAGAGCACTGAATGTCGTATGCGAAAGATATGGCATTGTTTTTTATTTTATTATTTTGTCTTTTCGTATAGAAGATTAAAAACCTGAAGTCCTGAAGTTATTTCTTGGATATTGTTGAGAACATTTTCGAAAGCGGCTCCGTTATTTTTTCCTTGAATGGAAACCTGCAATCTTCCTTGATGCCATTTATTGCTGAACATTTATTTTGAATCTGTGCTAATATTTATTTTTCTTCTATACAGGCGCAAAGCGACGATGACGATGTCGGGCCCGACGACGTCAACGTCGCCGTCGAAGGAGGCTTTATGGATGAATTCTTCAGTGAGGTAAGAAATCTTTTGTTTTCACTCCATCAACACGTAATCCACTTAAATAGACTGTAATTAACCTCGGGCTGCTGCTCTACAGCTGGCTCTTTAGTACCAACATTATATACTGAAGGCTTTGTGTATTACAGTTGTAGTGTAAACTCCGCAGCTAACTTGGTGACTCAGCCCTTTTTTATTAAATTGTTTAAATCGGACTGTGATAACAACTCTTAATAATACATATTAAATTCAAGCAGTCTTTAAAATGTTTATAACAGATTCTTAGTATTCCGGTTCTTAAATAACATAAGCTATATATAATATGCCTATAAATAATACTTATTTACATGCACAGAATAAAAAAGTTCATAAAACCAGTTCCTAGGCTGCTGGTCAATGACATCATGATGTCATAGGAAGCCAAGGATATATGTTGTTTTGTTCGCAATTTAATATCGAACATATCACGAATAGCATATAATAGTCGCGGTACAGATTATATAATACTACGTACAGATACCCAATCCCATACTAAGAAATGAAACCTCCCTAAGTCTGGCAATTGAGCTGGCAATTTTTAGTCCTCCAAGTCTTCAACAGATCGCAGCTTAAGCGACTATCTAGTGGTCGACCTACTTTTAAAACGTTTCATGCAATCCTTTTTATGTAAAGTTTTCTAGTTCCGGGTTCAGAAAATCATGTTATTAGATTTCTTTTATATTTCTGTCTAAAAATAATAATAATAATAAAACCTGTTTTGATTTAAATACGTAACAACATTGGAAACTGTGATGAGGCTGGACCAATTGAGTAAAACGCCATCTATTGCAAAAAGCTCTAAACAAAATGATTAACTGAAAGGGTTCGAATTAAAGATAAAGGCTTCCCTTTTATTTTATTTTTAAAATACGTGTAAATAGATAAATCTGCACTAAACTGGGAAGTTTAGACTTTTACCAATCATAATTCAGCCAAAATTCTGCCGTATATCGCTTTTTAATGCCAGAATGCCTATTATACTGTCAAAGGCTATATTGAGGACAAGAAGGCTTGGGATTGAGCTGCTCCAATAAGTTTACACAGATATTGTCTATGTTTAATTTGCTGTTAAACTTTTATTTTTGATTTTTTTAGATAAACAATGACATCTTTATATTTACTGTTTAAAGTATAACATTGTTTTAATTTTTGAGAATGTGAGGACTATGTGAGTCATTGTTTTTTTGTTCTTTCAGTTGTTTTAATCACGGTCTGGCTGTTTGAGTACTTAACGCGGCCTACCCAAATGTCCTTTCTTTTGTATTGTTCGTGGAATCGTTGAGCTCCTTAGTTCTGAGTTGAGCTGCACCATGATTGACAAATGCATGCACTGACTGGACAGGTCCACTCAAATCAGTGTGGTTCTTTCCTCAAAAGACCATTTCAGACACCAGTCTACAGAGTCCTCATATGATCTGACCATGTTTATTCTCGGATTTTTACACTTTGACATGACGTGAAAATTTACTTTGTAAAGTATTATAATATTTTAATTATTGTGAATGTGAAGGCAGTGTGGATTTGTTGTTTTTTTTTTATCTCAATCTATTTTTAATTTTTAAAATTAGTTTTAATCATGGTCTGGCAGTTTGAGCAATTTATGCGGCCTACCCAAATGTCCTTTCTTTGGTAATGTTCGTCGAATCGTTGAGCTCCATATGTGTTGTGTTGAGCTGCATGATTACTGACAAATGCGTGCACTGACTGGACAGGTCCACTCATTCTGTTTGGTTCTTTCCTCAAAAGACCATTTCAGACATCAATCCACATGGTCTTCACATGACCTGACCAAGATTATGTCTGGACTTTAAAAGAGACTGTGACCTCTGAGTTTGTTTTGGCGTTTCTTCTCAGAGTAGTCAGATAGGAAACGCCGATCTCATCTACTTTTAAAATAGTATTGACGTGTAAAAGTGTTTGTAAAAACCTACTTACAGAAATAAAATCATTTATCATTTATCATTTATCATTATCATTTAATGATTGTTAATTTCATAATGGTTACCTATGCTGTGCCATCTATGATTTTTTAAATACAAATTATAATTTGTTCGGTTATGTATTAAGAGATATTCAGTCATAATGTAAAGAAATATGAATCATATGTGACTTCATTACGGCAGATACACGTCAGTTTTGTCGCTCTAGCGCTCCGGTAATCAGCGCATAATGAACTCGTGATAGTATGACTCATTTACGCAGCATCTGCTTACTTACATTGCCATTAAGGAATTTCTTTAACCTCCACATAACAGAAGTACTTACTCATTTTTTGACGTCGAAGGGAATTCCAATATGTTATTCATATTCATTTATTTATTGTTTGTCACATACACATGGGGGGTATGTTACAGCGATACAAAAATTTTAATTGTAAGAACTGTCTTTTCACTTTAAAAATTTTGTATCGCTGTAAGAGATACCCATGGGGTGTACAATATTTATTTGTATGTTAATGTTAAGTTAAAAATTATTAAATAATATGAATACAATTAAACTCTTGTTAGTTTAATCCAAAGCATTGGTTGTTTTAGTCAATCTCAATTTACATTCATTATTATACACAATTATTACGAGCATACAATTTACGTTTAATAAGTCAAAAAATAAAAATTAGTTTAACATGTCCATTTTAGTCAACCTCATCTTACATTCGTATAAAGACGTTATTACAGTCATGCAATTTACAATAAGTCAGAAACCATTTTAGTCAACAAATTGGTCATTAAGAAATTCGTTAATTGAATAATAGGTTTACATACGAGAAATTCTTTTAAGTTAGATTTAAAAATACTGAGTGATGATATATTCTTAACACAGTTTGGGAGTTTATTATAGATTTTAACTCCAATGCCAAATACACTCGATTCAAATTTTACTGTTCTACATTTGATGCCTTTATGTTCAGTTTTATGTCTCGCACTTCTCACCGTTTCATACTCATCAATATCGCGTTTTATCATCATTGCCGCTTCAAATATGTATAGTGAAGGTAGGGTTAGGATATTCAACCTTATGAAAACTGTACCCTAATTGCGTAATACACAATCAATCGGAATCTTTATACGTTCGATAAAAAATTCTGCTCAACGATGTAAATATAGCAATGAATGTTGTTGAACTGTCAAAATGAAACAGATTAGTCGTAATCGTTTAAGAAAATGTGTTACGCAATTAGGCTGCTGGTCTACATGAATCAGTCTGTCTTGGTCAGCATATACTTCTAATACACTTTTTTTGTGCTTTTAGAGCCCACTCTCTGTTGGTTGAATTACCCCAAAATAGAATACCATATTTTAGTATGGAGTCTACATAAGCATGGTAAACAGTTAGTAAAGTACTCTCATTTGTAACTTTTCTTAACATGTAGAGGGCATATGAAAACTGTTTTAGTTTTTTGCAAACATGGTCAACGTGCATTTTCCAGTTTAGTGCAGAGTCAATATGTATGCCAAGTAAATTGGTGGTCTTTACTTCCTTTACAGTTTCACCTCTATGTTGTATCTTCTGTTTAGGCTCTTTAGTTTTTTATTTATATTAGCAAGCATTTATTTGCAAATATGGGTAAACAATATGCAGATGTTTAATATTTGTGTATCACAGTCTTGGTATCACCATATTTTACCTTTCGGCATACAAAGTAAGTATATATAAAGAAAACACAAAAATGAAAACTAAACAAAATAAAATTACGAATGAGATCAATACAACTTTCAAAATAATGTGTAACAATAAGTCCTAGTTATAAAAATACAATTCTAAATTCGCAGTTTATCCTGCAAATATTCAGATACACTGTAATATGCTTTATTTATCAAAAAAGTTTTTTAGGTTTTTTTAAACATATTCGTCAAACATACTCCATTATATATTTGGTAGGTGATTGTAAACACGGGGAGCCATACAAAATATGCTATTATTTAAAAAATAGCATATTAGGACAACAAATTTTACCATTATGTCATTTAGATTTATAATTTTCAAATAAAGAAATGTTAGATCATACAAAATCTTATAATGGATCCCACATAGCCATGGTAAGCTGACAGTACAGTCGATATATCAGCCATTTTGGAAAGCATGTGTAAAGCATACGACTGTTGATTTTATTTTAAGCATAAATTCTCAATGTGCGTTTTCCAATTTAAATTGCAGTCAATATTTAGACCTAATTTTTTTTATTAGGAGGGTTTATATAGGAGATATAGCATGCTTTTTCTAAATTAACTTGAAGATTGTTGACATTTTAACCACTTTATGATACATTCAAGCGAATTGTTAAAATTAAATTCGTATTTATCTTGATCCTCGTCAGTAAAAATAGCTGTACTGTCATCTGCAAATAAAATCATGTCATGGTTGCTTTTGGGAGGTCATTAATATATATTATGAACAAAAGTGGACCAAGAATACTTCATTGAGGCACCCCGAACTTAACCGTTTTAGGCTTAGACTGAAACGTTTGTTCATATTTTGTTTCATTTGATACTCTTGTTATTTGAGTTATTAGAACCCTATTTTTGAGGTTTTTTTGCTTATTTGAGATGGGTTTGCTCTTGACTCTAGTCTAGGTCAAAAGTGACAGAGACAAAGTGTACGATGGAGTGAGCTTACCCAGAAGAAGCCTGTTCACTCTAACTTTGAAGATTTAATGCATTCCCTCTAACTCCGTATTCTTCTAGTTTATTGAAGAGGATATTATGGTCTACGTAATCAAATGCTTTTGACATGTCCATGAATATTGCAGTTATATGTTGTTTATTGTCCAGTCCTGTCATTATTTTCTTTAAAAAAATAATTATTGCGTCGCTCGTTGATTTGCCTTTACGGAACTCAAATTGCTCATGTGTACAATTATATATCTACTTTGAACACATTTTTGTATTCAAAGTAGATATATTTTTTTTTATAAATTACTCTTTCAAATATTTTTGCAATAATTGGTATTAAAGCTATTGGTCTATAACATTTCATTTCTTCTCTATCTTCCTTTTTAAATAATGGGTTTATGATTATTTTAAGTTTTGAGGGTAATATTCCGTATTCCAGGCACAAAATTATAATGGTGCTTACTCAGCACCATTGCTGGAGCTACGATATGGGAAACACGTTTAATTATTTTTGTATTTATATAATCGTACCCTGTACTATTTATTAGTGTTATTTAGCCTTTTTATTATTTGGTCAACTTCATCTGATTTGTCGGTTTCATGAACATTGAATTGCAATTATTATATGTCGAGTGTTTTCGAATCAGTACCTTTTTGCTTAATTGTAGGTTTTATGTAATCTATAAAATAGTTATTAAAAGAATCAGCGATTTATTCCGGCATTGTAATTATTTTGTCCTTTACTTTATTTTTTTAAATATCCTCGTTGGGTGTTACAGTTTTATAGTTATTAACTATCTGCCATACCTATTGCTTTGGCTTTGTTGGTAGCTGAATTAACAATAGTTGTTTTGTGAATTTTGAGATTTTTCAGCTAAATGTAGTTTTTAGCCTTTTTGTGTAGTAATGCATGAACCTCCATTCCTGTTGTTTCGTGAGAAAGAGTCTCCTAGCGTAAAATTAGGCATTTTTAGCAGCTTAGCGTCCCCCACAGCCATGTTATGTTCGGTAATGCAGAGAAGATCGACAGGGTTGCAACTGATACTTTCACTCAATGAGTACAAATGAACCGTAAGCTCATCTATTTATAAAGTCTAGAAAGAAAAACGTCCCTTTTTCGCTGCGAGATATATCGCCGGATTTGGCGCTAGCGAAGTGGATTAAATATTCTGCCGTGATAAGAAATGTTTTCTTAAATAGAGGGAGATTGTAACATTACACCATACCTTTGATGCTTTCATAGAAAGAACAGCAATTCCAGTTTGCAAGCTCCTCGGCTATTCTGTCTGGCCGAGTTTTCCAATCAGCATAGTTGTACAAAAGTTTCAGCGTGTTCCTCCCTATTGTTTTCGCGTTGTGCACGTAAGCGTTGTTCTGTTTGTTTTAATAGTGTGTATTACGTTATTGCTCGTCGCCATAGGTATTTAATTATGTTTACCCTCATCTGTGGTATTTCATGCTTCAGAGAAGAACAATGTCCGTCAGACAACCGGTAGATTCTCCGAATTCTTTGTAGCGGGATTAATCCCGGTACATAGAATTCGGAGTACTGGCTTTAAAGCCAGTTAACGATTACTCATGTACATAACATGTCTCTCGGCAATCATCGCATTTCCAAATACAAACGAATGGTAATTTCCATGTCCATCAATTATTATATTATAATAATTTGAATTCAGAACTAAGTACTTTATAGCAATAAAGAAGAAAATCAAAACAAAACAGCAGTTTTGTTTTGATTTTCTTCCTTCATATCTATCAGTTTTTTTTTAACATTACATGGCTTTTTGATGGCTTTGTATACGTGCTCCTACGCTAAAATGTCAGCGAAAAAAAAAAGTCGTTTAATATAAATTATACAGTTATAAATACGTAGGTAGGTACGTACTGCACATGCGTGTGTGTAGCATGGCCTCTATCATGTTTCAATAAACTTATACAAGGATTATAAGGTACCTACGAGGGCGGCACTTTCGGGAATCAAGGAAGTGACACAACATATTTATTGCTTTTCGAAGTAATTTCCGCGAAATTTGACACATTTTTCCATACGATGGAACTGATCATTGATGCAACCATTCCATTCGGAAGTTGGGGTCTCCAAAATGGCCGTTTTGTAGGCGTCCACAGCTTCTTCAGGTGATGAAAATCTCTGTTCACGCAATTTATTCTTTATTTTAGGGAAAGTATAGAAATCATTAGGGCTTAGGTCGGGGCTGTACGGCGGATGGTCTAATAATTCTGTTTTCTTGCTCTAAAAACACTTTTGTTCTGTGTGCGGTGTGAGAACTCGCATTGTCGTGATGGAGGATGATGCGGCGGTTGCAGTTCTCTTTACGGAGTTCAGAAGCAACCTGTGGCAAACAAATGCTAGCATACCATTCTGCATTAACCGTTCTTTGTCCCTCAAGAGGAATAGTCGTAACATGGCCGGTTTCTGAGACAAACGTGGCCACCATTTTTTTTGCAACACTCCGTGAACGAACAATTTTTGTTGGCTTTAACTCATTTTCGAACACCCAAACTCGTGACTGGTTTTTTGTTTCGGGTTCGTACGCGTATATCCAGGATTCGTCACCTGATACGATGTTGTAAACAGCATTTGAGGATCCTGCGTGGAATCTTTCGAGAGTTCTGATGCACCAAGTAACGCGAGCCCCTTTTTGCTCTTCACAGAGCGAATGCGGTATCCATCGAGAAAACAACTTTTTACACCTAATTGTTCATGCAAGATTATTTGTATTTGACTCATGCCAATGTCTAAAGTTGCCTGAATTTCGCGGTATGTCACATGTCGATCTTCCTTAATCAGCTTACGCACAGCATCAACGTTTTCTTGGGTGACTGCAGTTTTTGGACGACCTTGACGGGGATCATCACTGAGCTTGACACGTCCACGTTGAAATTCAGCAAACCAGCGATAAATTGTGGTTTTGGATGGGGCTTCATCACCAAATGCAGAAATCATCCGGTCAACACACTGCTTTTGTGTTAAACCACTTCGAAAGTCATAATAAACCATCGCTCTTGAATTTTCTCGAGTCAATTCCATTTTCTCAACGACTAAACAAGTTTGAGAAAACCTTGTGACAAGACCGAGAATCTTTTTTTAAATAAATAAATGATATTCGATTTTTAAAACCAAGGAGTTTTCAATTAAAAAGATTTTAATATGACAGGAACAGTGGAAATATTCCATTACCGATACTTTTAGTGCAGCCCTCGTAACAACAACATTATCGGTTTTATGTCCCTACTATGTTTGAAACCTATTTGCGTTATGAATTCGCTATGCTAATTACTTGAACAGTAAATTTGTAGAGTAGATTGAAGAGTAGTAGAGTCCTGAAATACGGGGGAACATGCAAAAGGCATACTTTCACGGTTGCCTAAGGCCAAGTCAAGTGTTTAATTGGAGTTATTGGACGGTGAATGCGAAATTCAATTTATATCGATTCATAGACAGGATTTAACTTGTAAGTATTTTGGTAACTTCGCTTGCAATTTCTTCGAAGTAATGAAGTATTTGAAGATAACGGGGCTTTTGTATAATTAATTGTTTCGTGTTATCCGTCCCACGCAGTTATAAAAAAAACCGTGTTAAAAGTCTATTAATCATTGCTATTGATTCCCTGGGTAGATTAGTCACTGTAGTTTTCCCTTAAAAAAGTCAGTGACTTAGTAGGACGTGACTCATGTTCTCATAAGTATGACTGCATCGATTCAGATTGCCGCTGTACTTAAAGAGGTTAAAGTTCACATGGTTACACAGCACTAGCTTTTGCTCGCGACTTTGTCCGCGTGAAATTTCTTTTTCCCCGCCCACCCCGTCGCATCGCATCGCATAGCCTGCGCTACTTCGTTTTCGCTCAGCGTTTTTTCTTCCCTTTTTTGGTTTTGCTCGTCTCCTAAGGGTCATTAATGTTCTTAATGGGAACTTAATGTTAGTAGCATAGGGAGTCTATCGCCTTCCTCATGAATTGAAGTGTTAAAAGATTTTTTGAAATCCAACGGCTAGTTTCAGATATTAGCTGGCTCAAACAATCAAACTCTTCCAGCTTTGTAGTTAGAATAGATAGATAGGTAATTATAGACAAAAAAGTAATTTCTTGTGAACTAAGTAATCCCAAAATTATTCATTTGTTTTTTTTTAATCTTTATCAGGCCAGGACGTTATTTGACAGTAACGAAATTGTACATAAATTCACAGTTCATCATAATTTACAAAAATAGTTAAATGTTACACTTTACCATCGACCTAGTTCACAAATTCACGACCTCTCTGGGGAATTATCGCTGCAGGCTTAGCACGAGCGCCCTAGAGAAGCGTATTGTCGACGGAAGAGTAGACAAAAATGGCGTTTCTGTGTAGACAGTAGAAAGTTTTCTACTGTCTACACAGAAACGAAACGCAATTGTACGGTAAAAATGGGTAGTTATACACATCACTAGCAACTTACCCGTTGCTATGGAAAATCACTGTCTATAAAGCAACCTGAGTCTAAGTGTGTCCTCGTGCTCGCGAAAAAGAGATTTCGAGGAGCGTAGAAAGCGATTTCTATTCTACAGTAGAGTAGAAACAGAAAACGCCATGCTAAGCCTGCTGAAATCAATAATTCTCTTCCGTTCTTACCAAAAAACTAAAAGATCGTGTTATTTGGTCACAGTATATCAATGAGACAGTAAATCAGTACAATACGCAAGCGAGCCAACTGGTGCATTGGCCTAGTGTCAGCTTTTTGTGATTAATGTTTCTGCAATTCGAGCTCGATTCCCGCATGACAACCTTATTATCTTCCACAATGAAGTAATATTATTGTTTTTGAAGTGTGCTTTGAATGTGTAATCGAACAACGAAGAATCCTAGGGTTGCGATGTAGATCTATATGTTGGACAGTTTATGCAGAATCCATGATATTTAACAGTAGGTATGTACACCATTTTAAAAGCCAACAAAACAATCTACATTTACGTAGGCAGCATTTTGTGATTGGGATAGCGTAAAGCGTAAATGCACGCTTTCAAGATAAATGGAAATGCGGTCATAACACTCTATTAATTAATATTTAATGTAACCTACCTCCTATAAATAACATCCTTGAAAACTGAACAGTATCATTTAAAGTCATTAAAAGTTAATTAACACAAACGTTTATCACCCCTGCTTATCTTTTTGTAGAGAAACCTCTTTCTATGAAGAGCTAACGTAGTTCGATCATCAATTGCATGTTGGAGGATTTAAGACACCTGATCTATTTGGGTCTACGGGGAGTACGTAAAGTTGTTACTGAGTGGCGCCTTTAAGGCCACGCTACAGACATTCGAGTACAAAGGCAGGTGACATCACACACATCCTAGCTATCAATTGAAAACATCGATACATTGTCATAGAAACTAATAATAATGAAATAGGTTAGGTTATGGAATGACGTATTATTTCCGTGACAATATTGTAGGCGTTATTACCGGCTCATTTCCGACTGGCTTTTCCGAGCATTCCGCGTAGCGTAGCCGTGTAGCGCTACGAACCTGAGAACAACGCATATTGAACTACTATACCTTACAGGTACATAATTTACTTAAAATAACAAATTTATTTCGAAAACAAAATATTTTGCGTTATAATAACCAGCTCATTTCCGACAGCCTTTTCCGAGCATTTGGCGTAGCTTAGCCGTCGTAGCCGTAACGCTACGGACCCGAATACTACGCATACCTACTATACCTTGAACGTACTTATTTTACTTACATGATCATAAATCTGTTTCATGTATTTAGCCAACCAATATTATGGGCGCTATTATAACCAGAGGGGCAGTTCCCATTCTAATCTCAGTCTCAATCTGTCAAAAATACAATCAATTTACATACATTTTTGACAAGTTTTTGACATTGATTGTCGCTGAGATTAGATTGTGACTTGAATGTGAACGTCTCTTAAGTACGAGGATTGGCCTTCAGCTCATTTCTGATCGACTTCACCGATCGTTCGGCGTAGCGTAGCCGTAGCGCTACGAACCGGAGTACTACGCGCATTGAACTATAGGTACTTCGTATATCCATACCATATCTAAGTACATACACAATAATTAACAAATAAACTTGTTCTTACAAAATAACAAAACTGTTCTACGAATTTATTTCCGAAACAATGATGGGCGTTAGTACATTTGGCGTAAGTCATAAGTCATTTATTCACTAACAAGAAATTGTATCTGAAATTTCATGGCTTAAAAAAGAAAATTAAATTACGTAAGAAAATAAACACTAAACAATTACAACAATGCATAAATACAACATATAGGAATTTTATTATAAATCTTCAACAGCATGTAGGCACTTATTCAATAGAAAACTTTTAAGTTGCTTTTTAAAAGAGCTTGAGCAGATAGCACGAGAGGCAACTTATTAAATAATATAACCGATTGATATCAGGGACGTTGCCTCACAATATTCAAACTAGGTTGTACCTTGTAGCTTATAATATCTTGTCTACGTGTGCCTTCCCTAATCTGTCGTTCATCTGCTGTCTCATATTCATGTAAATATTTGGCCATGTTACTTAGAAGCACAAATATGTAAATGTTCGGCACTGTAAGTATATTCAGATTAATGAAATGTTCACGATAAGAAAGAGAGAGAGAGCTCTTTGCGGGATACGGACTAAAGTCCGTATTGCTCGTTTTTGTAACACAAACGCTCTTTTGATATTATAGTCATAACTTTTACCCCAAAACATTATACTATATCTAAATATACCATTTTCAATTGCTCAATGCTAATTTCTGTTCTAAGTGCTCTTAAAGAATAACATGCGGAACAAACTGATGCATCTGTAGCATTTTATATTGTTTTCCAATTTAGTTGCTCGTATTATATGTATGCCTAAGAATGTAACTTCCTTGACGAGGACAATTTTGTCATCATTCAAAACAACCTCTAAATCGTCCTTATTAAGGGCTGTCGTTCTAAATAATAGTATTTTGGTCTTTGCGGTGTTGATTAACAATTTGTTCATAGTGCACCACACGTGAAATGATTGTTATGCTGCATTTACAGTCTCTGCTAATGTATCTATGTCATTTGCTGCTACTATGGCATTAGTGTCATCTCCAAAAATTACTATATCTATCTCAGATAAAATTGTATTTATGTAATTAATGAAGTCATTAATAAATAAGATAAATAAAACAGGCCCCAATATAGATCCTTGCGGGACACCCCATAGTCATCATTACTGTTGCTGATTTATAAACTTTTTTGGAGCCATCTTGTATTTTGACAATTTCTACGAACATTTTTCTGTTTTTGAGATAAGAAGAGAATAATTACATGGCCTTACCTCTTATAACATAATGCGCTATTTTTGTATGAAGTATGTCCTTGTCGTATCATTACGTCATCAAGTAAAGTATATATGGCGTCGTAAGTGCCAACACAATTCTTTCCACAATTTTTTCAATTTTTGATAACCGAACTGTCTTCGGTTTAGAACACAATTTACACGCAAGTGAGCTAAAAGTCGTTTTTTTACGATTTTATCAAATATTTTTGATAGGACTGGTAGCACGGAGATAGGCCTGTAGTTTTTAGGATCGGTTCTACTACCTTTTTCATAGACGGGCATTACTTTGGCTACTTTTAGCTGGTCCGGGAAGATCACACAGAGGCTCAGCTAGTATGGAGATATGTTCCTTAATTAAGGATATTGGGATCTTATTATTGACACAAAATACTTTTTCTCCATACTTTTGACTATCATTAAGACCTCATTTGGAGTGACAGAATCGATTGTCATATCGTAATTTTTTCCGTATGTATATTTTTGAAAAAATGCTGTATGTTGGTCTCTCTCTACTGCCCTAGAGTTACAGTTGTAGTTAAACTGGTTTGCTAAAATGTCAGATATTAACGACGAATTTCGGGCTGTATTTTTTATTCTTATTTGTACATTTTCTCACTACTTTCCATACCTCTTTACTTAAATTTTTGGAATTATTAATTTGCACCATTATTGCATGTTTTTTAGCCTTCATCACAACAGTCTAACATACACAGAACATAAACAGTCTAACATACTTATTCTTATACATTAAGACACTTGAATCGAGATTGTTTCCATAACGTGTACATAAGAACCGTTTCATTTTACTTGATGTGTGAATTCCTTTAGTGATCCACTGTAATTGTTTTTTTTTCAGGTATATTTTCCAATCTTTTTTTCTATAGCTGTTTTGGAATACTTTTTAAATGTTTTGAGAAATGTATTTATACCCATGCAACTCCAATCTTTTTTTGGTAATGATATTGGCAATACACGAATTACAACTGTTACGAATGAAAGTAGCAGAATCGATTAGGTTCCTGAAATTATAACACCTTAGTAAACTGAGAAATTCCGTTTTTTACTGTCCTCTAGTAGGTCAACATTAAAATCTCCACATATTATAGACTTCCCATTGAATAAATAATTGAGTAACATTTCCAATTTCTCTAAAAACACTTCGAAATTTTTGTTTACGGGGTTTCGATAACAAAACCAAAATCCAGTGAAAACATCTTTAACAGCACATATAGAAATATGTGGTGTTAAAGATATTTCACTGGATTTTTATAACATACACATACTGGATTTAAATAAACATTATATTTTGTATAACTTATTAATCGCGTCGATAATTTCTGTTTGCCTATCGTTTTGTACTAGGATCAAACTACCTCCTCTATTAAATTTTTTCTGGTATTGTATGAGACTAGTTTGTATATATATCTATATTAAATAAAATTACTGTGTTTACATTCAAGAAATGCTCGCTCAAACATATATATCTAGCTTTTTATCAAGGCTTTGTAACATAAACTTCTAGTTCAGTCTTCTTGTTACTAATTCCACAAACATTCTGATGAAATATGTTTAAATTTGTATGTTCATTTAATACTACATTACTATTCGCGAAAAACTTTCGATGTTGGTACAGAGTCCGCAGCCTGTGTTAAAGAAAGCGATAAATTTGGTAGGGTGGCATCATTTTTAAAGTAATAAGGTATAGTACCAGCTTTAAAGTGACTTATGACTGTGTATCACATTTAAATCATTGCAGTAGTGCATGCAGGTACAGCTTTATGTATTTTTTTAAGTTATGGAAAACATTAACTATGGCTTAAGTCCTTACTTTCCCTGTGTATTTGGAAAACATTTCGTGTGTGTATTCCAGATGATACACACATAAAAAAGTCTAAGCAACAGATACTATTTCAAATTATTAATCAATTATTATATCATTTCTTACCAAGTAGGTAATACCTATGTAAACTTTTTTGATGTAAAGGACCTAGTGGCTGGTTGTAAAAAAAAAACGAGTATCATTTGTTTTTTTTTTCACAAATTCAATAGCGAATGCATTTGTTCGAATTTTATAGCGTTTTCTTTTCATTATAAAAATTTAGTATTCTGTATCAATTTTATGAATTAAAAAATAATTTGAAAAAAGTTTTGAACAAATTTGGATTTTGATACATTTTTTACGTCATGGGGCGACGTCATTTGAACTCAGATGAAATGCAATGAGCTGTAGGGATGTTGCAAGCTGGAAGAAGTCAATCTCAGGTATCTCGGTATTTTGGTGTCAACAGATGCGTTATTTGCCATCTTCATCAGCGTTAATCTAACACGGGAGATCCTGCTGAGCAACACCCACGTCGAGGAAGATGTACAACCACACGACAAGATCGATACATACAACTGACTGCAAGACGCCAGCCAATGTTAACCGCCCGAGATATAGGTTTAAGGCTACAAAATTCAAGTGGTGTTGTTGTTAGCTGCCAAACTGTGCGAAATCGACTGCATGAGTATGGCCTACGAGCACGACGGCCAATTTGGTGCCCACCGATACGTCACGGGAATCGCGCTCGTCGAAATAAATGGTGTAGGGAACACATTACATGGACCCAGGAACAATGGGATAAAATTTTATTTTGCGATGAGTCTCGATTTGGGTTCAAGCCTGATACTAGAAAGGTAAGAGCTAGACGGTACACCGTCGTCCTGGAAATGCTGAAAGACTGAGGTGCGTTCAGGAAGTGCATCCATACAACGGCTCAACAGTTATGGTATGGGCGGGTATTATGAAGAACAGACGAACTGAGCTCGTTTTTGTAAATGGTAACATGAACGTTGTAAATTACGTTGAGGATGTTCTAAGGCCTTATGTCCGTCCATTCGCACAAACGCTTGGCTCCAATTTCACGTTGATGCATGACAATGCGCGTTCGCTTTTACACACGGGAGTTCTTGGCAAGGGAAAACATCCTGGTATTGCCTTGGCCTGCACAATCGCCAGACCTCAACCCCATCGAGCATGCATGGGACATGCTCCAGAGACGTGTTCTATAGGACTTGGATGGAGTGACAACCACCCAACAACTGATGGACTTACTAAAATTTCATTGGGAGCAATTGCCGCAGGATAACATTAACAATCTCATCGATTCTATGAATAATCGGTGTCAGAAAGTTCTCAATAACAGAGGAGGCCACACTTTGTATTAATTTATGCGATTTTTATACAACCATTTAATTTTAGTTTAAGTTTAGTTGATTAGGCACCTTACTTTGTACTACGTACTTACTCGTAATTATTGTTAATTAGTATTATAAAAAAAAACAATTGTTGTTTAATTGCAAAAGAGCATTAAAAATAATATAAATAAGAAATACTAAGGATGTATGCGAAAACACATTGTAAAATTGAAATTTGTATGTGTTGCTTAGACATTTTTGATGTGTGTACTTATATCAAACGCTTAAGCATATTTAAAAGTCTCGTTTCTAAGATACAGAAGTCGGTTGAAAGCTTCTATTCTGGTATTAAATAAATTAACATTCCATTTTAGTTTAAAGTTAGGACAACACAAAATAACATTGGTATGCTTTATAATCTCTAGTTTACATTTTATGTGATTTACTAATTCATCACACTTACTTGAGACTAAGAAATCTTTTTCACCTAAGAGAATTATACAATAGTCATTTAGAGGTAGTTTACAAGTTTTGTTTCGAGTGTTTCTAAAAGCTCCACAATACCTGCCTTCGGCATACAATAGTGGCAAATTTTGGCTTTCGGAAAAAGAGTTTCGGCAATACCTAGTATGTTATTTACATTATTATCGCTAATTAGCCGTAGCGCTATGAACCCCAAAACTACATATTGAACTACACCGTGTCCTTATTTTTCTGATATAATTAAATCTGTTTTAGAAATCTCCCAGATTTTCTATGTCGCGAAACTTGTGAAAGTTACAACAAAGTTAGTCTCTACTTACGGCACACTCATAAAAGTTGGTTACTTCCAGAACCAGAGCTTTTGTCTTGTTATTACGTTGCTACGTAGATAAAACTTTTCTCCGTTTCTCTGAAGTATTTTGTAAGGGTTGGTATAAGGTGGGGGTTTAATTCGTATAGCTTCGTTGAACTGTAACTGTACAGACGAACTGACGTCGCTTACATAATCCTAGTTAATCCGGTTCCCGCAAACAAGACCCGCTTTGCGGCACAGCTACCTTTATAAATAAATTTACTACAGCATCATAAATCCGTGGGGCGGCTGTGTGTTTACGTTATGTATATTTATGCAAAAATAATACTGGGTCGTATATTGGTCGCTAACCCCGCATGCCCAACGTGGTTACTATGGACATTAACTCCCTTTACAAGAGGTCAACGCCCATCAAATTGCGATAAGCCGAATAGAATACAAAAAAAAATTCGCCCCATTCATTCGATAACTTTTACGAAGTTACTTTCAGCCTACAGACCCTGAACATTTTTATAAATTGTACACGGCTGTACATTTTATTGATATTTTTGAGTTTCCGAAGCCAACAAAACCAGTACCACAAACACCATTAATACAATATTCAATGATTGTATTTAATTGATTATTCAATAAACAGTAAACTTTTATTTTAAGATGTGAATGAAATTAATAAAATATGATCTCAATTAAATCGGAATACAATAGTAGGCATGTACTTAAAATGCTATGAGGTTAAAACAATATTTGAATTGATTAGTTTCATTCAGTCACAATACCCTCGTCAAATTTTCAAGGATTTTTTTTATTGCTTGGTTCGAAAAAATAAACCTTAAAAGATCTACTTAAACGTTTCATATTTTAGTCTGTAAGTTAGCAGATATTTTATTAATCATACTGGTCTCGTAAAATAAGACCGAATTATATGAATGAAAACCAAATTATTTTCCCCAAAATTATTTGCATAAATACAGCAAAAATAATTATCTACAGAGATATCTACTACTATGGTTGTCTGAGTACATTTACAATACAGGGTCATTTCTTGAACACATAAATTAGTGTCTACAATGACTTCAATTGTTTACTGACTTTTGTTATGTAATATTATGTCGAACAGTATCTAGTCAAGTATTACAGTAGTCAAGAACAGAATTCAATTGTACTTAAATAGAAAAAAATAAGGCCAATTATCGTAGGTACCTAAAAACGTTCTAATTCAAGTCGCGATCTCAGCTCAGCGACAATCAGTGTCAAAAACTTTTCAAAAATGTGTGTTAATTGATTGTATTTTTGACAGATTGAGACTGAGATTATTAAAAGAATGCGAACGTTCTTAAAAATACATACGTGAATTGCTCCTCTGGTTTAACCAGATTTCTCTAGATTATCAAGATAATGTTTATCTCCATAACACATTGTAACCTACTACGAGTACTGCGACTGTACTATTGGGGCTTAATACTCTTAATAGGCAATGCCTGCAACTAATTGGTATCATCTAATCACTTAGCACTCTAAGCAGTAAGGTAATTTCCCGCAAACTCCCACATTTAAGCTTCACAAAGGGGTGAACGATTACTGCAATCTATATTATCGTACGACTACTTACATTAATTGGTGGGAACGAGACCTGTTGTGGAGTGAATTCTTATACAGTATTGTGAAGGCCTGTGCATTGTAAAATAAAGACGCAATTCTTCGCTCAGAACTTGTTCGAATGTAATAAAATATCTTTTCAAAATTGTGTAGACATTTTTAACTTGTACCTCTCGAAATTAAATTTTCATTTCGAACGAAGCTTTTCAATTTCTCGCAGAATAAAAAACATCATTTTATCAAATTAAGTTTTCATTATTTTTCTGTATTACATTCTATAATATTATGGAACCTAATACGTATTATAAATACAAGATCTATGGTACCGATAAACGTCCCTACGATTCTAGTATCTAAATGCTTTGAAAACTATATAAAAATGATAATGCTATATTCCAAACCCGCGTAGTCCCTTAATGAGACGGTAGACTGCCCCAGGGATATCTAATTTTCCTTCCCGTCCTTAATATTTCTCTGTGATACAGAATACAATAAAAAATACGAGTCGTCGCCAGTTTTCATTCGTGACGTGAATTCTTCACGCGTTTTCATTAAATTCACAACACAACACACAACTGTGTCATAAATATTCAGGCTGCGCTTGGTATTCATCATAATCATGCGATTCATTTACATGTTATTAAGTGTGGATGGGTGATGTGCTTACATGTCGCTCGTGGTGGAACGATGGTGGTCGCGACGGGCGGCGTGCACTTAACGTTATTACGTCATTACCACACATACATTTCTTATAGGTTGTCCGTAGTCTCCGTGGTCCAGTATTAATTAATAGATGACGTGTTTATCATTGCACAGCTGCAATACCTCTCTCTACAATCATATTATTAAACCAGAAGCATAATATCTTGATATCATATAGCATACATAAGCTGCTTATAAAACAATTTTGAAGTTTGATAAGGTCAATTGATAAAGAAACGCTGCCTGACCATGACACGGAAGTTCGTTTAGCCACCACATCAAACAAAGATTTTTATGTTGAGAACACGAAAGCACCGAGTTTCCGTTCACGTTCCATTGCTTTTCTTCAGCAATAGCTTCGATAAAATTCATTGATTTAGTTGAAAAAGAAGCGTAATGTACTGAAAGAAGAAGCGGGACTTTGAATTTGGTATTGTCATTTTAAGTTAACCCAAATTGAGGTTTGCCTCAATTTCGGAGGAATTCTCAAATCTAATAAAATTCTGAGGATCTAATCACTAGTAAGTTCTACTTATACAGTTCTGCTTATATAGTTTAAGATAAATATAACATGCAGCATCCACAATTAATTTTGTGTAATTACGACTAAAACAGTTCGTAGTTTTGCTAAATGACGTAAACATGCTGTCTAATGAGTAACATGCCTCATATTAATACCAGGGCTAGCTAAAGCCTACTCTGTGCCCCCATTTGCAACTCCATTTCAGCTTACATACGTATTTCTAACAGTTGCGACTCTCGCAGAATTAATGGATCACGTTTTTACTTCGATGGTCGCAGCGACCTTTTTACTCTACCTATCGAATCGAAGGTAGAAAGTGGAGTCGTAATAACGAAATGGATTATTAATACCTAGTAATGAGATCGAACATGACGTATTCAAATCTTGGCAGCGAATAGTAGTAGTCCTGTTTGTTATTTATTGGTGCTAGCTCGACATTTTTGATTGAACTAGTGTGTGAGGGACTGAATGATTCATGACTTGAACATTAGTATGTTCAAGTCATGAATCATTCAGTCCCTCATTTCATGGATACAATGTAAATTCGATAGATATATTTATAGCGACGCCAGATTTAATGGGTGCATAGCTTGTCTAGACAAGTAGGTATAGTTAGAATCCGAGTAACGTGTATTAAACATCACGATGGTGTGGCAGACTAATCGTTAAGTTTGCTATCGGCTGGCCGCCGGACGATATCGGTTATCGGGCTAATCTGATTAATTGGTGAGTCATGATGTGAAGTGTCGACCCGGGCACGGACGTCCTCCCATCGACTCAACCGCATTCCCGACCCTGAACCGTACTTTGAGTTATCAATGTGCCCGATTCAATGACCGACACAATTAGGTTAAACACATATTATTTGTGTTACGTATTACCTAATAATCTTAAAAAATCGGCCGTGTTTGGTTTTCAATCCCCATTGTCTTTCGCAAGATATTTATAGTTCTTTTTGACAATGCAGCTTCCATAGTCTCAAATCTTGGTAAAAGATTAATACCAGAAGAATTCATACTCAATGTATTTCTAGAACTGCAAGCTGATTGAACAATTGCATGGCATGCGGCAAGACAAAATACTTTTGAAACAACGATTTTCCCTTCGTTCAGTTTTCGCTTAATTATGTATTCTTTTGAATCAGTTATCAGCCTGTTCCGGTGATTCAGTGCTGCCTATTGTGTTTACTGATTGAATCTTGATAAAATGTTTACACGATGAATAGTCTGGTTAACCTCAATTCGTTCAGTTAGTACTTAGTGGAAAATAATTTTCTTTTAAACTGAATGCAGTTTATCTGCGTGAGAGCGTTTGTTCTGCGGTTGGACTTTAGCCAGTAATCTCCCTAAGACAAATTTAACGCTGAACATGGCCCAAAAAGCTATCTGAACGAATTAGCTAAGGAACTCCATCCTAGACATTATTAGACCTTGTTTTCTTTAAGCTCAAAGTTGGTCTCATTTTCTCAAAATAAGACCAACTTTGAGCTTAAAGAAAACTTAACATTGTATAATTCTTTTTCATTGCATTCACATTTTAATTAATGACAACGGAAAGGCGCGAGGTAGTAGGTCGGCTAATTACGGAGGGTTTGTATATTTTCCGCCACCTAACAAAAATATTTGATTGTGAATTTCTCCTTTTGTAAATAATATAAACACAATTTGAAATACAAATAAAACTTCCATCAAACCTTGACCCCAAACCTTAATTGTGTATATTGCCTTAGGTCTAACAACAATTGATTTAGCCGTCCGATTATTGTTTGTTTTATTTTCGTAGGCATAGGCAATATTGATGCCAGATGCCTTTTGAATAATTACACAATTAACAGAAATGCAATACTTCTTGTATTGCATTTCTTCAAAAGCATGGCCGGGTCTTGTCGATGGAAGAATAGAAAAACTGATAGATTTCTTTTGTTCAGATATCATTTGGCTATGGTCGTCATGCTACGCGTGCTGACGTCCTAGGATAGTAATATAACCACGGAATAGATAAAACTTCGTTCGCTCGTTGGTCAAAGTTTAATTTGTTGTTCATACAAAATTATGTACAACGGACGAAAGTTGTTATTATTTTACAAATTTTCCGCACAATTGTGACACGCGCGTGATAGCTGCGTGGCCACTTCCACTTGTTTTTTCTATTCTGTTAATATACATTTATATCTTTAATGGCGACACAGTCTTGTTCCTACCACTAAGCATTATTTCTTCAACTCCCTACTGAAAGTTTTGTGATATATAAAATCATATCTAGCCAGAATAGTAGCCATAGTTGGTTAGGTGAGGGTGTATCAGCTGGCTTGCTGCCAGCAGAGCCAACGCCGCGCCGCCGCGGCTAGACTTCGAGACGTTCTTTAGTCCGATACAGAGATAAACGGCGAACTGCATTGCTTCGGAACCACATCAATCCAACCTGAGTCATTAACTTTGTGCAAAACATGGCTAGTAAGGCGACGCAAAAAAAATAATGAGCTCAGACAAAACGCTACATGAAAGGTGCGAAAATTATGAATGAAATTTTGTAAGCGCATTTTTCTCGTCATTTTTCTTTCTCTACCTTGCTTGATTTTTCCTGACCATTGTTAAGGTCTCCCATAGTTAATAGTAACTGTTTGAGTTACTTTATTTCACTCAAAAAGAATACAATTAGTCACTTTTACGAGGAAAACCGTAATAATTATTAAGTTAAGTGACGGTTTCGCCGGTAATGAAACTCACTCTAAGTAAAAAAAAAAACGTACGAAACACAGTTTTCAGGGGTCTAAAAACGGCTTAACTGTTTTTCTTCTTTCTTTTTTTTTAAGCTAAGAACACTATCAACTCACCTTTCAAACGAAACAAAAGACAGATACACGTTTTGAACGTGTAACTCCACTCTTTTTCCGTCGGGCTTAAAAAAGAAACAAAAAACAGTAGGTAAAAACGAAAATTTAAACATTTTAGTAAGTTTTAAATGCTGTATTTTTCAACAAAATACATACATAAAAGATTAATTTTATATTTCCACTTTATGCTTTGTTCGCGTGGATGACCACGCTGTTAGATATAGACAATTTGATATCAGTTGGATAACTTATCGTTATCACTTATCAGCTTGATATGAAATCTAAGCATAAACAGTCATGGGAACTACAAATAAACAGAAATGTCTGTTTACAAAATTATTCTAAAATAACGCAAGCCAATTGTATTAGTTAAAATCATTAAAATGCTGTTCCGAAGTTCATTATGTATGTTTGGCAAGAAGAAAAATAATTATCTTTGTATGTTAATGAATAAAAAAAACTGTGTCGTCCATACATGGGTAAAGCCAATTTCTCTTGATGCCAGCAATTATAAGCATTGGATGGAACTTAATGAACCTAATGGTAAACATTTTTCTGTGCAGGTTGAAGAGATACGAGAGATGATAGACAAGATTCAGGCGAACGTAGAAGAAGTGAAGAAGAAGCACAGTGCCATCCTATCAGCACCGCAATCAGATGAAAGTAAGTTTTGTCACACTTGTATGTTATCGGATGCTAAACTACGAGGGCGGGTCAATAAGTCCGTGACTTTTTGAATTTCTGACCTCTTTACTGAAAAAGCAACACTACTCCTGTCAACAGGCATCTGTCAGTTGACTCCTGTCAAAATTTGAACTTGCTGCGTCAGTTAGTTTGTGTTTGACAGCTATCTTTATCAGACTACCCAGTAATTTGAGGAAAAAATGGAAAAAAGTGAATTTCGTGTGCTTATTAAGCATTATTTTTTGCGAAAAAAAAACCATTACCGAGACCAAGGCTAAGCTTGATAAATACTATGGGGACTCTGCACCATCGATTTCAATGGTAAAAAAGTGGTTTACTGAATTTCGTTGTGGCCGTACAAGCACTGAAGATGCCGAACGTCCTGGACGCCCAGTTGAGGTCTCTTCACCCGAAACAATCGAAAAAATTCACGATATGGTGTTGGCCGACCGAAGATTGAAAGTGCAAGAGATTGTAGAAGCCGTAGGGATCTCGCATGGCTCAGTGGTTTCAATTTTGAATGATCACTTGGGCATGAGAAAGCTTTCCGCAAGATGGGTGCCGCGTTTGCTCACAATCGACCACAAACGCAATCGTGTAACAACTTCACAGGAAGGTTTGGCGTTGTTTAATCGCAATATGGAGGAGTTTTTGCGCCGTTTTGTAACCGTGGACGAAACATGGATCCATCACAACACACCAGAGACCAAACAACAGTCAAAACAGTGGGTTTCTAAGGGTGAATCGGCGCCAAAGAAGGCCAAGGTGGGTTTTTCAGCCAATATAGTTATGGCGACTGTTTTTTGGGATGCACGCGGGATAATCCACATTGACTACCTTCAAAAGGGAAGAACAATCAATGGGGAATATTATGCCAACTTATTGGACCGATTCAATGACGATTTGAAAAAAAACCGACCTCATTTGGCCAAGAAAAAAGTTCTTTGCCACCAAGACAATGCAAGTGCACACATGTGCAGTTGCTATGGCAAAAATCCATGAATTGGGCTATGAATTGCTCCCTCATCCGCCCTATTCTCCAGATTTGGCTCCGAGTGACTACTTCTTGTTCCCAAACCTGAGGAAATGGCTTGGTGGAAAAAGATTTGACTCCAATGATGAAGTCATCTCACAAACAAAGGCCTATTTTGAGGACCTCGACAAATCATATTTTTTGGAAGGGATAAAAAAATTGGAGAAGCGTTGGACAAAGTCTATAGAGCTCAAGGGAGACTACGTTGAAAAATAAAACATTTATTTATCTAAAAATCTGTGTTTTATTCCAAAAGTCACGGACTTATTGACCCGCCCTCGTATATAGCCGAGACGGCCCACGTGATGTTCAGTTGTCACCGCCGCTTTTGGAAAATTCTTATTTTCTACAAAATCAAAATATTTTATTTCACATAAACCTACATGGGCACTTATGAAACGTCAGATTCTAGGTGCACGGTTCCAATTGGTCGTTTCCTATGGAGAAGAGCCGGCAAGAAACTCCATGGTTACTCTTTTAAAAATATTTATCTTTTACAATGTTTTTTAATTACAGTGTTAATAGGTATGGTAGGACAGTGTAGGCCTGTCAACAAGTACCATATGTTAAACAAATAGACAATGGTCTATAAATTTACAATCCACAAGGCCTACGACGTTATCACATTTACAAAATATAAAATAATCTAATAAAGTAAAATCAAAAACTAATAAAAAATTGTAGGTATATAATGTCAAATATACTACAATATTAAATGGTATATACTACAATATTAAAGGCACTTCAGATCCAAGCGAAAAAACTGAAAAGCAACGGCAACGCTGGTTGGCAGCAGTTATTGGGATCGTTCAGGCTTAGAATGTCCCTTTCCCAAAATGTCTCTTGGTATCAAACAGTCCCTTTCCCGAAATGTCCCCTTCCCAAAGTGTCCATTTCCCAGAATGTCCCTTTCTCGAACCGTCCATTTCCCAAAATGCAGGGGGCATTTTGGGAAAGGGACGTTTCCCTTTCCTACGACAGGTACGCGTTTAAACTGGCAACTACAAGTACTAAATATTTACAAAATGATGGTAGTACTTCCTAAGACGAAATCCTTCATAAAGAGAGAGAGAAGAGAGTAAAGTACTGTACGTCGCAGTACTCCACTCTCTTCGTAGTCCGACGGACGACAGTATGGGAGGGAAACTAAATTGCCATAATCGTTTTTGATCGCGGAAAACAGTTTAACGTTATTAGTGTACGTAGGACAGTATCCTATCTGGAATTCAACCTCCTACGTAAAAGTTTGGGAAGTAGCGTTCTGGTTGTAACTGAGATTATCCAGCTGGAATAAATGAAGTAATAAGTGGTCGTAATGACAGCTCTTTAGGGTCTAATTAGCTCTCATTAAGTCATGATGGGTTGCTAAGCCGGCCCGTTGTGAGCGTATCTAGAAGAGCGTGAATACATACATGCCTCTATGACATTATATATTTTTGAGGGGCATGTGGTTAAGTAATGACAGCTGCAGGGGTCGATCGATCAGGTAAAGCTTGCCGCGGTTGATTCGTGGATGGGACCATCTTTACATACCAAGACCCCTCTGTGTCTTGGAAAGCACGTTAAGTCCTTTGCCCCGGCTGTCATTCGTGGATCTTTGAGTCGTTAAGGGTCGTCAGAAGCCCGAAAGTGGTGAAACTGGGTTGTGAAGGCCATATAGGCAGTCGCTCCATGTAAAATACTGATATTCAGTTGCATCCCGAAAGACTGGAAGCCGACTTCAAAATATTGGGTAAATGCTAGGTAGATGACGTCGTTATGTATTTTATCTATCGAACTGTTTTGTCCCTTTCTGTCAAGTTAAAATTAAGTTTGACAGAAAGGGACAAAATAGTTCGACAGCTAAATTAGGTTTATGAAGCAAATAATGGCTTTGCTATGAATAAGACGGTAAATGTATTTAAAAAAAAATGAATTCCAAGTTTTTTGGCTCACTTCCGATTCCCAACACAAAATGTTAATTCATTCGTGTCATGGAGTTGTGGTATTAAGCCCCCGTAAATCTTTCCACTCCTTAAATGAATCGCTATGATTAAGTCTGTGAAAAACCCACGACTTCTGAAAGTTTAATGGCTATAAATAAATATGTTTTTCCATTGCCTACGCCATGGTAGGTATTGCTGTTAGAAGGGCGTGGGTAGTTCTTCCACTTAGATCGCAGTATACCCACACAATCAGTACGTTTCAATTTTTATAGGGCGAACTTGGCATTTACGTAGACGTGGGGGCGATCTGTCTGTCTGCTTTCATGGGGTTACTTCAGATTAAGTGAAACTAACTTTAATTCGGAGACGTAAAATTGCTTTTCATGATAATGTCATATAACATAAAAAGGAGGTACACCTACAAAGGATAACTGGATATCAAAAAAACGTTCGGAATCTACGCTTATTTTTTTATCCTGTTTCCTGTTGAGTTTTCAATGCTATAGTTAGTATGCGTGTAGCGTACAAATTAGTTTTTAATCAAAGGTTCACTCGAAATGTTTCATTTATTATTCCAACAAATAACTGAAGTAGGTACATAGCTTTGAATGTGTTCGTGCTATTTAGCCTATTTATGGTAGCAAAATGAATGATTAGCGATAGCACTGTTGATTTTGTGTGCGAGATTAGTTCGAGTTCATTCCGGTGACGTTGGCGCGACTTCAAATACTGTTTAATTATTAAAAATTCCTCCGTGTTCCTTCCATTCTAAGCATAAAAGGTTTATACTTTATGGTTAGAATTTTTTATTAAAACTCATATTTTCTCTTTTGAATATATTTTAGGAAGGGTTAAGGTGTATTTTGTTTCAAAGGTAGAATATTAAAGTTCTTTTGCGGTATTATTTTTTAGGTGTTATAATACGGCGCCTTTCTAGGAGCTCACTCGACAACAAGGGACCCTCAGCAGGAGCGTCACGAATAGCCGCGATTAGCCATTGACCCGACCTAAATAGCCCCGAATAAGCCATCGTTGCTGTCGTTAATATCGAACAAGCTCACGATAACAGTTTATACGTTTAATGTAATAAAACAGTCAAATGTACCTTTGAAACTCAGTAACAAGAACGTTTCACTCAAAACTTATTCATGCGTTTATCGTTTATTTAACATTGTACGAAGTGGACGTTTTACTACAGTTGCCTTTTGATAATTAACGTGTTTGGCTAACATTTAATTCTGAAGTAGCATGTACTACGTTAACCAAGGCAACAGAGAGAGAGAGAGAGAGACGCTTCAGCGTCACGAAAGTCTCAAGCTCAGTTTAGCTCCTTTAGTTTTGTGTTGAGCTGCATGACAACTGCGTCCACTGACTGGACAGGTCCACTCATTCTGTGTGGTTCTTTCCTCAAAAGACCATTTCAGACACCAATCTACATGGTCTTCACATGACCTGACCAAGATTATGTCTGGACTTTAAAAGAGACTGTGACCTCTGAGTTAGCTTCGGCCTTTCTTCTCAGAGTAGTCAGATAGGAAACGCCGATCTCATCTAGTTTTTAAAATATGATTGACGTGTAAAAGTGTTTGTACAAACCTACTTACAGAAATACATCATTTATCAAGGAATGCCTTGTCTGAACATTTCCAAGATTCCCGTTTGAGCGAAAGTTGCTCCATTTATTTGGCATCATGGAAGCACTGGCGGCAGTCGGTATGAGGCTGTGTGCCCTTTTATTTACATACAATTCGAAATATTTAAATATTCGTGCAATATTATATTCATAACAAAAGTAAATATGCTAATGTTGCAATAAATATACTGGTGAAAGTTGCCTCGATACATACATTACAGGAAATAACTAATTAGTTGTATGAAAGTTTATGGAAAATGAACTTGTCGGCGAATGAAAGAGGCAAACAAGTCAAAATTGAAGAAATCGATCTGGTGTGAACGAGACACGGTTAGCTGCAGGTGATACATGTTGAACGAACGTCGCCCGCCGTGCTTTATCGCGTTAACGAACCTTTACATTTTTCGACACTTAATTACGACATAACTAACACGTTCATGAACCCTGAAGGAGCTGAGTTACAATAACGAAATCTTGTTGAAATAACTACTCACTGTGAAAATGTTACTTTATTAAACAGGACCTACAATCCACATTTATGTATAACTGTAATTACATGTTACCAGCCTACAATTACAGCAGTAACAATTCTTTCAAACGACATTTACGATTCTCCCAGGATGAATAAAGAAAATAGATTGAAATATCAAGTACCATTATGTTGACGTCGATAATATGATAGAGAGAATCTATAAAATATTTCCTAAAAGGTATAGAAATGATCAAGTTCAAAATGAAACGACGATAGGAAAAATTGGATTTTCTTTTAGAAGTATTTTTTTGCGTTGTCTACACGGGACGGGCCAGGTAAATTATTTCAATGGAATTCTTCTTTCAATGAAAAGGAATTTAAAGATATTTTTGTGCTCTGCATAAAATGGATTTCGTCTCTAGCGGTGAGCACTTTCTAACTTAGATAACTAGGTTGGTACATTATGTAGGTGCTGGCCTCATTTATTTTTACATAAACATTGTTGTAATACCGCGGAAACTTGCGGACCTATTTCCAGGATCGAAGTTATCTTAGCTTCTCTACCGCGCGCTGTTTCTAATTGAATTTTTACTTCAAATGTATTTTCCTTATTCCTATAACTGAGAAATGATTCCTATCCACTAACGACAGCTCTTAATGCTCTTTTATAACCTAAATCGAACTCTAATTCTAATAAATCTTACAGCGCACACGAACTTTAAAATCCACTAAAGTATTTTGACGGCATTTAGCCGCCAAAATGACCCGGATTTCGAGCTTGAAAGGGATTCGAGCTCAAGCGTTAACTTTCTGAACATAATGCTAGCCACCGGCAGGTGATAATACCCCGCAAGGGATTCCGCTCTGAAACAACATTGTCGGGAAAGTGCTTCTACATGCGACATTTTGTAAATGTATGTTTATTCAGTTATTCCCTGGAAATTCAAAACTCAACTAAAAGCCAACTGAATATTCAGTTACTCACAGCTATGAACGATTTATTCACGCGTTTCCATATATGCTCACTAAATAGTTTATGCAAAAAGGCAAAGCGTTGTGCTAAATCCTATACCCATGGGACCTGACCAGTCGCCGTATGTAACCGTGTGAAATTATCAACACCTAAAACTATTGTTTTTCAGTTATCGATTAGTCACAGTTTTGGGTATATTTATGCATTCCCCAACTCGATCAGGAAATGCAATTTCCGGGACGCGATATACACAGGAGAAGTCATTATGGTGATGCCCGAGGATATTGTTCCCGATACCGAGAGATATTATATTTCATGAAACGTACATGATATATGGTTGAGGAAAGGTTTAAAATAAGCGTTTGGAAATATTTAAATTTGAACGTTATAGGTATCTTGAAACGTTTAACTAATTGGTGGAACAAATGTGAGTCTTTAAATTGAACAAAAGGACCGTGCAAAGTCAAAAGATTTTCGAACCCATTCATAGCTGAAAAACATCCCGTCGTTATCTCATTTGTTTTCAATACGGTGCAGATCGTTCACTTATCTCATCAACTATACTGCTAATTGTATTGCTCCCCTCCTCTAAGCAGCTATTAGACGAGAACGCAGGTTTGTTATTAAGCCGATTAACCTCTTGAACAGACGTGCTCACGTACAAATGTCACGTAGGAACAACGACTTTGATTGATATCCAAATAACTGCTCGTATCTACAAGATTTTCGGTCGCCGTCTCTGTATTGATTGTTTATTTTTAGTACTAGTGTTTAGTTATATGGTTGACTCTTGGGACTGCGTACAGGTAGTAGAGGGGCAATAAGTAAACAAGGCATCAAATATACTTGCTTTGAAATAATTATAATAAACAAGGTAAACTATAATTATGATTGATCGACAGCACAACCATTGGTTAGTATATTAACACATTTTCTGGCCAACTGATTAATTTATCAGAAGTCAATTTGAATAAAAAAAAATACAAATTGTATGCTTTCCAGAATGTATTCAATATTTATTCAATCCATGCAAAACCAATGACCCTACTATCGATCGTTTTGGCGAATTCGATTAGTAAACAAAAAAATAGACCAGCCGCTCGACGCAGTTCGAAGTCGCACTCAAATTTATGTTTTAATTGCTGAAAGGGCGAGTTGAATTATGCATGAACTATATATCCAGTAGATTTTAAACTGTATTTATGTTATTTAACAGACCGATGTTTTCTGAACGAAGCCTATTTTATTTTACAGAAACAAAGCATGAACTGGAAGATCTCATGGCTGACGTTAAGAAAACTGCCAACAAAGTCAGAGGAAAGTTAAAACGTAAGTGAGCGACAACTTAGCGTTAGTGCTTTTCATTGTCTTCTATTTTATTTACCAGGCTAGTTAGCGTTCATCTGTTTATTCTGGCACAACTGATTCACAGACATAGAGCAGAACATCGAGCAGGAAGAGCACTCGAATAAATCGTCAGCGGATTTGAGGATAAGAAAGACGCAGCACTCGACGCTGTCGCGCAAGTTCGTGGAGGTGATGACGGAGTACAACCGCACGCAGACGGACTACCGGGACCGCTGCAAGAGCAGGATACAGCGGCAGCTGGAGATCACCGGCCGCGCCACCACCGACGACGAGCTCGAGGAGATGCTGGAGCAGGGCAACTCCGCAGTATTCACACAGGGGGTCAGTGCACTTGCTATTTTCTATATCACACCTTCCAGATGCTTAGGGGTTTTCGGGGTGGCGTTAAACCTTAAGATAAACGAACTTAAAAAACTTTTTTTATGTCAAGAAACACAAAGTGTGTTTCGTTTTTCCGATGTTTCATAATTTCCACCAAGTACTGTATGTAACTCACGCTCCACGTTCCAAACTTTCGAACCCCTTAAGGATTACCATTGTAACTGGTGCCAAGCTGCAGCACTAAATCAAAACTTGACAAATTGCCTGCGGGAGATACGCGGCGTTGCCAAGTCTGCGCGGCACAGTAACAGAACGTTATTGGGTTAAGGCATAACTGCGCAGGTGTGACATTATCACGCACATTATCTAAACATGTTAGCCGAAATTACCACTTTGTTAGACTACGATTCCGAAAAGACCATTAAAGCTTACTCGGAAACAGTTTCTATGATTGTATTGCGAAAGCTTGCGCGCCACCATCCTTGCCTTGTCACGCACACCGGGATTACCACAGGAGCAAAATCCCAGGCTCTGGATACAAGCACTAGTTGGAATGACAAGTAAAATGCTATGAAGTAAAGGTTTGCGTATATACCGGGTCTGGTCAGGTAACAGTTAGCAATTTATATAACAAATTGCTATAACATCACATATGAAAACGATAGGAATCCATTTCTTTAAGTATGTCTGTTGTGGATATGGTTGCGTAGTTCAATAACTTACGTTCATAGTCATCCTCTGTCGAGGGGCGGGTTGGCACTATTGTGACGTCACTTAAGATATACTTAGTACGACTAAGTTTATGCGAATCTATTTATAATTCACAATCGATAAATAAAACTGACAGTACTCAATAAACAACTCTAATATTTCTTCAAGTTGTTTACTTGGTTCTTGGTAATTTAGTCTAATAATGATATTAGGCGAAATTGATATTATTAATGCACTCCTATATTTTATACTAGCTTCGCCCGCGTGGATGTCGGATATCGTCCACGGGGACGTAATACCGGGGTTAAAGCATACTATGTCCTAACCTCATCCAAATTCTTTCATCCGTTAACGAGTGAAGTGTAACAGATAAGTGGTAACAGATAGACATTTAAACTGCTCAAAACAAAATAGGTCCCACCAAGTTTTTACGTTGTCATTTAAAATTGAGAGCAATGCTCTCAAAACGGTGAAGGAAAACATCGTGAGGAAACCGGCATGTCCTAGAACCAAAAATTCGAACGGACGGACGGCTCACTACCTCTCATAGAGAGGAGGCCTGTGTCCCAGCAGTGGGAACGTTACAGGCGGATTATGCTAAGCTATAAAAAATTACTAATGTTTATCTGGTTTTGATGGACAGGTGTGTTAAGGCTAGGGCTAACAAGTTGTTAAAACATAATCAACATTTCAAGTTGTTTATTTGCTCAGAAGGGAAATTGCAGCAAAATAATTAGAAAAATAAACATAAATAACCTAACCTATCACAATTTTTCGTAACTATTGCTTCAGCGATGTTACGCTTGTAGCGACTGGTTTACAAGCCTGGCTTGGGGATGATTTTACAAAAAAACCTTGTAGCACGTAGGTAATTCTTTATTTCTTACCAAAAGCATACATTTGAATGTTCATAACCCGAACTATAGAATTTCTGGGGTTCCTATACAAACTTTCAACCCATCTGTCACCCCCTTTAGACAAAAATAACGCTATGCCCTTCTCTAGCATACCATCATCTCCTTGTATTTTTTTTATTGAAATCTATTCAGTGTTTTAGGCGTAAAATAGTGTCAAAAATTAAAATTATGATGGACTCACCCTTGTCGTACACACTGTAGTGTAAAAGACAGTGTGTTAGCCAAATTATTTTTATGACTTTAAATTGTATTACCTTTTGACCAAGTAAACCGATTTTGATGAAATTAAGACTAAATGTTAGCTCAGTGTACGAACTTTTACCATATTTCCAATAACTTAAATGTCTATGAGAACTACCTATAAATATCGATATCACATGTAAATTTTAAAGTTGTCCCCTATTTTACCCCCTTGGAGGATAATTTAACAACGCTGTAAGAGGTTATTCTTTATTTCTTTCCAAAAGCACAAATTTGAATATTCATGTTCTTAAGAACTGCTGGGTTTCCCATTCAAACTTACATCCCCTTATCCCCCCATAAAGGATTATTTTTGAGACAAAAACTATTTTGTCGAAATCCGTCAATAGTTTAGGCTTGAAAAAGTAACGTAACATACAGACTGACAGAGTTACTTTCGAATTTAGTATGGATATGCATGTTACTAACATTTAGCCATAACTGCATAATTATTTAGTGGTGTGCTGTCCTCCGAACAGTGTAATTATACACAATCGATAGGGTGCATTGCAGTGAAATGTTTTGGCTGAAAAACGCTAGATACTCATGTGTTCAGGCTAATAAGCGGAAGAACATTTATATAAATACCTATATTTATAGTAATAGCTAAGTACGCTAGAATTTTCCTGTCTCGATAGGTAGATCGTTTAGTTTAGATACATAGGGATCCAGACAACAATGAGGTCTTGAGGTCAAACGAGTATTTCTTCGGATACACGAGCCAAAGTTTCGTATACCACGAGCGTAGACGGTGAACACATCAATTTTTATGACTAATATCTTATATTATTAACTTTCGCTAGCAACATAACTAGCGAATAGTTATGATGTCAGTCTCGAGTTAATTAAAGCTTCCTTCTAGATCGCAATCTTCCAATTATGACAAAGGATTCTTAAGAAATTTTTGCACTGATTGAGTATAAACCACCACGCCATGAATCCCAAAATGACAGGAAACGGAAGCGTATTAGTGCCAAAAAAGATGTTAAAAGGATGGGCTTGAAATCGCAATAGACCTGGATAAGAGAAGGGAGGCCTTAGACTGTGACCAACTTTGTCACTGAACAAAATTACATCATGCTTTACTTTATTTCTAAAAATGTTTTTCAACATTTTACAGATAATAATGGAGACCCAGCAGGCTAAACAGACGCTTGCAGACATCGAGGCGCGGCATGCCGACATCATCAAGTTGGAGACATCCATCCGCGAGCTGCACGACATGTTCATGGACATGGCGATGCTAGTCGAAAGCCAGGTCACACTTACACTATGTCTTATTTACTTTAAGCAGCGCGTTCTCGATCAATTTTAAATGAGATTAAACCAATAGTAAGTCATGCAATGTAACTCTTATTTCATTGTTATAAAGTATAAATTAGAATGATTGTCGGGAGTTTCATCAAACTCACGGCAATCATTCTAGTTTTATATCTTCCTTCACCAAGGTTTCATTGCAATGACTTACTTTGGTTTTACGTCGATCGTGAATGCCTTACGAGCTGTGCAAGCGATTGTAACGGTTGACATAAGTATAACAGAGTCGAGTTCTGCTGTAGGTATGCGTGTGGCGTTTGTTTGTCAGTCAGATTGTGCCGTCTAACTGTTATTTGAAATCCTTCGATGGATTTCGTGGAAGAAAATAACCTATATTCGCGCCTTCAAAAGGCACGAAGTCGCTTGCAACAATCACTTTAATTGAAAGCGCTCTAAAAAATTACGTTTTTTTTATTATTTAAAATGATTTTTGAGTGTTGAAACTCTCCTGGTGGCAAACATGTAGGTAGAGAGTAGTTCCGTAGAAGTATCCTAGTAGAAAACATACTAAACTTGTTCGTATGGATACAGGGAGAGATGATCGACCGCATTGAGTATCATGTAGAGCACGCTGTGGACTATGTCCAAACTGCCACACAAGACACTAAGAAGGCCCTAAAATATCAGAGCAAAGCTCGACGGGTGAGTGATCATTTCAATGACGATTCATTCTTACTAATCTATATTTGTTTTGTTTCTCCCTGTCCGTCTGTCCGCCCCCCGTCCCTAATCCTACATCGCCCTGTTTTGTTTCGTTGTGATGATTTGATTCGTTGAACCCTGCATTTTGTTATTGATGATACGGTGATTGGTTCACACTTGTGTTTGTGTCTTCATTCCTTCCATTCTTGTGTCTACACTATATGCTTTGACTGTTGTGTTCATACGGCTCGACTAATATACGGTTGAAGTGGGCTTCTTAACCTGACCTTGTACTTGACTCTTTGTCTCACTAATCTATGACTTCATTGTGTGTGCGTAATTTGCCTTTTGTATATGGTGGTCTTTGTTATATATATAACTGTAATCGAATCATGCATTTAAATATTACTAACCTCTGCAACATGTTATTATGTAACAAGTGTTTGGTGTATCATAAATAATATCTGTCATAAACTCCCAATCTAACCTTCCGTGCAATAACTAGGTTAACACTAAATGTCTTATACATTGTAACACATTATTTGTCCGTTTGTGCTTCTAGTTTAAAACATTTATTTAACTTCGTCTATAAGGATTTATGCTGTGTCTAATCAAAGGGTTTTAATATTAATAATAATACTCTATAACTATCTTTATTAACGTTTCACGACAGCGCTTTGGTCGGCTCCTGTAACACGATATTGACTTTGGGGATTTCTATAAAATCGTATGAACCAATCGTCCGTCGGTGTCAGCCGCGGTACGTTGTGTCCCTCCCCTCCCCGCGCCGTACCCTTAGCACAGCAGGGCGAGCTGATAGATCGCATCGAGTACCATGTGACGCAAGCCACCGACTACGTCGACTACGGCCGCGTCGAGATCCGCAAGGCCGGCGAGTACGCGGCCAAGGCGCGGAAGGTAATGCATCACATACCAACTAAACCACGGCTCAGCCGGCTCCTGTTACTAAACTACGAAACCCTACAGCGTTTCTACCACCATACGGAACTCTGGGATGAGGCGCTACTTAACAAAAGCTATTCTCGAACCGACAACAATTTTCTATAACGTTCTATCGACTATCAACAACAGAAAACTTCTAACATAATTTCCGCTGAAGTTGTATCTTATCAAAAAGCATGTTGCATGAACGAATGACATATCTAAAAAAAAAGTGCTGGAATTTTTTGTATTCCAATTAAACATTCATTAACTTCCCTCGTGTTTTTGGTGCATCATAACATTAACTACACCTAATCCTTGTTAAACATTGAAATTAAAAGTATTCAAAACTAATAGACAAGCAGAAATGAGTATGAAAACTCCCAATATAACATCATACCGTTCTAAAAAAGGCAAAACTGTCAAAAGGTATCTTGAAGTTTGTTTTGGTCTTGGCTTTTGTGAACGATGTAAATATCTGAGTACCATACCGAGCTTGCATGTGAATCAGACAAGCAGAAATGAGTATGAAAACTCCCAATATAACATCATACCGTTCTAAAAAAGGCAAAACTGTCAAAAGGTATCTTGAAGTTTGTTTTGGTCTTGGCTTTTGTGAACGATGTAAATATCTGAGTACCATACCGAGCTTGCATGTGAATCAGGACATAACATAGCACTCAGAATTGTTTGTATGAATCACTGCACTGTTTAAGGCCTCTATCTATCACTTAAATTGTACCATATAAATAGTGTCATAAAAAAAAGCTTTTAATGTTAATCATTTTCTTAATACTTTTAATAGAATATGCTGTATGTTCTGTTGAAACAGAAGTTTCTCTCGTTCCTTTATAAATTTTAATTTTTAAGTTGTGTATTCATAGACAAATCCATAATTTATGTCGCCTAGAAGTTTTACAACCTATTGACATGAACTCATAACATGCTTGTGTAAAAACACAGATATGAGCATGCGTTTAGACCGCATGAAATGTTACATAACGGAACGAAGGAAGCTTGCATTGCATTAATTCTAGTTCACAGCTTTACATAATGGATTGCTGGTGTTGTGAACAAGGTCGTATATAGGTTTAGATTTTTTCCGAACATTTTTTAGATCTTCATGGCGTAGATCCCTAGTCAGTAAGTTGCAGTTATTTATTTGTGGTATTTCAAGATTAAAATTGTCCCGTATCCGGCCTTGGATGTGTTGGTAATGGCGTATCGTATATTTTCTTGTTGTTTTTCCTTTACCATTGCAGAAAAAAATATTCATCGTAACATGCCTGTCTGTGTCTGTACCCTGATTATATTAATTACCGTTACCGTAGTGAAGTTTCTTTGATGATATAAATGTGCGTCATACTTCATACCTCGACTAGTGTTTTCTTTCGATTTCTAAATGGTAAGAGGGATTTTTTATCTGCAATCCTAGTTGAAGTATGGATCCAGCGTTGGGTTGGCTGCTTTGACAAACATCTGAAGTTTAAATAAAAAAATAAGCATGCATTTGTAAAAATATCGACATCATTATCAGCAATGTGGCATACTTTTTCACTCAATAACAGTATAAAATGCATGATTTAAAAATATTTGAATAATGTAGAATGACAACCCTCACATCAAAAAAGTATGATCGACAGATTATTATTATTTGTAATGAAAAATTAAACAAACTGGCCAAACAAATGAATGAACCCGTACAACCGAACACCGGGTAGGTGAATAGGACTGCAAGGAAGAATAAGTAATTGGAATTGGCAAGTTAGAATTCTATTCCACCCTGCAATTATATTTACCCAGTATTACGTTTGCCAAAGTTGTCGATTGTACTTAATATTTCATAGCGGCGTTTTTATTTTCTTTTTGTTTTTCCTTTATCATTGCAGAAAAAAATCTTCATCATAATATGCCTGTCTGTTACGCTGGTTATATTAATAATAGTGCTCGCGATTGTGCTGAGTTAAACTTCGTGCGAAGACCACCGGCTTGTGACGTCATCGCCGTCGGCCCCCCATGGACTAAGTGAATGAATTCAGTTGGTTTGTGACCACAAACACCCAACATTGATATTCGTCTGTATACCATTGAAGTAAATGTAGACTGTAGCTACATTTAACACGATATTTAACTGGATGTAATTGCTTGATTATTTTAAAATGGCAAACATTGTTGTTAGTAATGTCACAAGACATGCATTGATGTAGCAAGTGCATTGTGCTGTAAGGTTTTAAAAAAGGCTGTGTTGTGATATAACATAATCTTCACCATCATCCTCTTGCCCTTCATCCAATTTATTTGGGGTCGGCGCAACATGGTAAAAAAAACATAAAAATGAGTACCCTAGTTTCCAAGGGCGGATCCAGAGAGCGGGGGGGAGGGGCCATGCGCCTCCCCCTCCAGACGGTTCAAGAAAAACATAGAACGCCATACTGAAAATGATAAGAACTTCTTTTAGTAACACGAAATCGACATCGACGTCTTAGTAGCCTCTTAACTTATAGTCGAAAGAAAACCTATCCTCCTATACATACGAAGCGGGATGATCTTGTATTTATTTTGAAGTCACCTTTCGTCGTACCCTGACAACGTAACTCCTTTATCAGTATTTATGATCAAAAGAAAATCTATCCAAACTGTCCCCAAGAAATAAATCCTGGATGCGCCCTTGCTAGTTTCTATGTAGCTGGTAAACAGCAAATTTTAACATTTCGATATTTTCAGAAATTAAATGGTAAATCATTAGGGACAACCGTACGCAGCGTCATCTGTAAGGCGTTTTTCAGAATAAAGATTTTATAACGCAGCCTTTTTGTTGAATACTTTAGCAGCGTTATATAAGGCTCCACACAAACAGCCGCCACGTGACAGCGCGATACAAAGGCACCGTTCGTCGCGTGAAACACGGTGCCTCTGTGGGTCGCGGTCGCGTCGCGCCACTGTGTACGAGTCTTTATTTGATTACCACACAGGAATATAAATAACTGTTTTACCGTCACGGTAAAAGTTCGAAGACAATATGTGTAAAGTGCAATAAGATAGATTGTGCTTTAGAATTATAATATTAGCTTAACTGGTATTACCAGGCTGTCTTATATCATATGAACATATTTAATATTAATGGCTGTACATACAACTCAGCTCTTAAATTTGTTAGTCAAAACATCACAATTATTAAACAGGGCACTATTATTGGAGTACACAGATGTTTATCTAAATCTTCCTTCTGCCCTTATTAGTATTTACTATTAGTTACTGAAATAACAACATTTATAATACTAAATAATATATTTAATAGCTTTATGCGGTTTGTTAACTACTTATTAAAGTTTATTTAATGCCGATTGTTGATAAATATAATATTAGCATTTTCTCTATTTATTGTTAGCCATTTGCTCGCAGTTTATTTCTCCTAATTAAAATACCAATCTTTGTGATTATATCAAACACATTTAAATTATATTCGCAAATACATATTGTGATTTGAGTAGTAAAGATTTGATCATATTTATAATGATACAAAAACAGGAACCAAGGACAGCGCTACAATATAGCTGTCTTAGGCCGAGCTCTAAATGTTACTTAGCACGAGCTTTGTATAAGCGATATTCCTGTCACTTTCGTACAACTGTCAAACTACAATTGCTAGACAGAGACGGGAACATGTCAAAGCGCCAAGCAACGTTTATAGATATTGGCCTTAGTTCACAATCAGTCAATATCAAAGATAAAGCGACCAGTATTTACCTAGTTTAAGTTCTCATTCTTTGTGTATTTACATCCTATTATTTCTTTGAGGCTTCATTTTACTATCGGCCTAACGATATATGTAGTTGGTGAATACAGTGATAATTTATCGCTAGTAAATACTATTAAATTGGTTACTTAGCTAATCTTTTTTTGTTTTTTCTGTTATAATCTCACAGTGATAACTTAGGTGAGCTGTCATTCCACCAGCACGTCGATTCTGTAAAAATCACACCGTGAAGACTTGCGTGGAGTGAGCTGTCAGTGTCATCCCGGCTTGGTCAGTTCCTAGCATCAGTGGCACTGACAGCTCACTCCACACTCACTTCATCTAAGTTTTCATGGTGAAATGGTTACAAAATAGCACTTCTGATGCTAGGGATTGACACTTTTGACAGCATCTTTTAAGCTCAATTCATGTAAATTTTCACAGTGAGTTTTTACAGAACGGTGGGCCGATCTTTGTTCAGTTTGTAAATGCAGAACGCTCTCATTGAATTGTTACAATCAAATATAATTTTTGCTTAGTTCATTTTATATTTGAGTTGTTTTGTGTTCGGTTTAGCTGGAATGTTCTTTCCAGTGGATTAAGACAATGAATATGGCACCTGATTATCATTTTACTCGTTACACTTATTGCATTTAATAATAGCATTTTTATGATATTTTCACAAGTTAAAGCATACATACATACTTTGGTGTGTAATAGTGTTAAAGAACAGCACAATATATTAACTGTGATTAAATTGTAATATTTGTTTAGGTGAAAGTATAAAATTGATGTTTTAGCTCAACTACACCGTTACGTCGACTAAGCTTGCGCACTTATTTATTTAATTAAAAGACTGTGAAATATAATTTAATGCCATTTTCATTATTATTGATGATTAATTACTTAATTATGTTGAGACCTTTAATAGAACTTATGTATTATTTCTTAAAAATACCTTAAGTAGTAAGGTAATAAACACCCCTCCAGCTAAGGGTGTGTTACAAAGTTGTTTATTAATTCTATAATCGTAAAACTACTCATGTTGTAAATATGTTTATAATTTCGAAAATTACATTTATATTTATTATTTCTATTTTTTTTATTTTTTTTGACACCTAATTTAATTTAATCTTTATGCAAGGCAAATGACGCACCCACTTTACTGTATCTAAACGAAGCCTATGACTACATTACTGCAGTCTTTTTTAGTCATAATCATGGTAATAATTGTAATAAGAGTTTGAAGTGTCTGGCCCGAGTGGTCGGGAGGGCCGGTGTCGCGAGACACGTATAAAGCGAACTGTTGCATGCTCACCACTCGTCACTCGACATTTGCCGCCTACAGAAGAAGATCATGATCCTAGTGTGCCTGCTCATACTGGGCATCGTCATCGTGGGCTACGTGTCCAGCTATTTGGTTTGAGCGGCCACTCGTACATCGTTCGCCAAATGCTCAAAGGTAATTAGTAAGTGCGCGGCGAGCGGCCGGCCTGTGCACTGTGCACTGTGCACTGTGCACTGTGCACTGTGCACTGTGCAGCCTCGCCGCTCGCTGTCACCGCTAGCCACTAATGCGTGTTGTGTTTGTCCACTGTGCAGAAGAAGATAATGATAATGCTGTGTCTGCTCGTGCTCGGCCTCATTGCGACTGGCTACGTGTATAACACATTCTTCTAATCGGGTGAACGGGGGCAGGTTTGATGCGCAACATTTAAATGGGCTTTATAGACCGCATCCCTAGTTAGAATCGAGACTTGAGTAGATTCATCATTCGATAAAGCCATGCTTTATTAACTAGACGCCGATCAAATCGATCTACCATCTTATCCGAGACAAATTCAAAAGTATGTCATAGAAATTGGGGTTTGAATTTTGCATGAGTCGGTTGCATAATAATATTTGAATAGGATAAACATTGTACTCGTATAATATAGAATAATAATTATTTATATTTTGCTACACGGAATATTGTGCGTTGAAATTTGCTGTAAGTTAAGTATTTGCTATTAGCTCAGGATATTACGACGCCTTAGAAAAATCTACAATTAGGAAACAAAACTTACTACACTATTAGAAATATGACACTGCTATTTTTTCCAACTTATGTATATCCCTATAACAAAATAAATAATGTATATCCTGAAGTTGCCTGACCGCTTATTTTTTTTATTTTTTTAACAAGTAATTAATCTACTTTTATTCTATTTTATAATCCAAGCACTTCTTTATATTTTCGCACCTTGTATTGTTTCATGTTTTTACTCCTACCTAGGTTTTTCATTATAATAATTTATCTATTCTATCGTTAGGTTGATTCACTTCACTTCATTTCTATTTATTTATTTAGGTGTCATACTATGCAAATAATTCAAGAGCCATCATACACACATACCTAGGTACATTAAATTTATTTAATCAACATTATAATCTAAAGGTCACTTCCAAAGCTTTTTTTGTCGAAACTAATTTAATGATCATTTTATGTGAACATTTAAATATTTTTATATGTAAAAGACCTCCAGATTATGAACGTATATTAGGTCGTTTGTTACCACCCTGTAAGATAGTTTCGGTTAACATTAGCTACAGACACGGAATAATCATTCATATTTTATATCCACAATATTTGTAGCAAAACTTTAGGTATTTAGTGCTGATTTAACCAACGAAAATGAACGCGTTCAGCACATCTAAAACGCGTTCAAGAGCTGTCAGTGTCAATATTCCATAGAAAATAATGACACTGGCAGCCTTTAAACCTAGTTTATGTGCTGATCGCGTTCAATTTCAGTGGTGAAATCTACCCTAAGTGTAATAAATAAATTAAGTTATAACAGTGTGCGACACTCCAGGAGTAGGGTTGAGTACACTGTAGTTTCTCGCTACCGGAATTGGAAAAAAGCGTGGGAAAGATTTCTTTACGATAAACTTTTTTTCATCTTATGAAAACACTCCTGAGATGTGGCTCACTGTTGTTGATATAAGATAAATTCGTTATTTAGTACAACTATGTATTATTTTGAATAAAGTATATGATTTAAAATTTTCAGGACCGTCATGCAAAGAAAAATCGCCGCGCATATTACGGTGCCTGCATCCCGCCTGGCAACAATCAACATTCTACAACAGAGCGAATCATCAACACGTATAAACACCTCTTATTTGTTGTTAGAAGTTCGTCTGTAAGATTCAAACTACATATATTCAATTACTTATCATCTGAGATACGTCATAGGAACAAATTAATGTTTGATATTATCGTCGTTAGTAGCAATATACTGGCCGTACCTACACCATACCTAACCGCTGGCTCTAATATCGGTTTTCATAGCGATCACACAAAAAACGAATATTTATTTATGAAAAATAAACTAAATAACAATTTAGTGCGCAATAATCAATGAATATACATATGTTAGTTATACGTACATTATATAACTACTATCTACACGCATAACAGTATTTAGAGTCTTATAAATATCGGTTTCCTCTATAATATTCCTTACTATAGATATCTTATAGTATCATGTCTGCTAATGAAAGCTGGATTCATTATTAAACATTGTTTTTTTTAATACTCACAATATGGTTGCTTAGACGTCATAATGTGAGTATAGTTTGTATTTATAAGTAAAGTGATACAAAGATTTGACAGATCTCTCTTTCATGTAAAGATTAAGTCTCAATAAATGATTTCTGTTTAAAATCTTGAATAGTTTAAACTCGTTGATAGGTTAGAGGGAATGGTGGAGTGTAACGCCCGTGCACCCTTGAAGTGTGGCAATGTTGCGAGGAGACGTGAATGTTGGGCTGTGACATCAGATGCGAGGGTGTGCGGGTAGGTGCGATATCGTTAGGTTCTACCTCACCATTAGTTGAATAGCCTCCGCGCCGCCTCGCGGGTCGTGCCGGCGTGCGGAGCCAGCGTGACGTCACGCGCGTGACGTCACGCCGCGGCGACGCACGCGCACGCTGCATATCGCGCCGGCGTGCCGTCGCCGTAGCAATAATAAAGTTCGATTACAATTGTAAAATTGTTTAAAACTTTCGAATGTGTGATAGTAGATGCAGTTGTTGTTTAGTTAACTTTATTATAATAATGAATTGTTATTGTGAATGTAACTTTTATTAAACAGTAAGAGTACTTTGTCAAATACTACATAGTATAAAAGACTCATTGAAATTTTTAACGCTTTTCGATCAAATTTAAAACTGAGTGAATATAAAGTTTAATTTGATACCTTTTAAGACCCTCTTCGTTGTACAGTAACACATAATGTAGCCGTTTTAGCTAGGGTAACTTTTTTAATAAATTTGAAGTACAGAGTCTTCAGCAATATAAGAATAGTTATTGAGCAGTATTTTCCGTTTGTAATAATAAATTGTAGAGAGTCACTCGAAAATTTAAGCACCAAAATGTATTAGCATTTTCCTATAAGAAAATAACGTTATAATTAAACGATTGTCTCGAAGAAGGATTATTATGTAGTCGTATGATATGGCATATTGTTATAACATGTCTCGGAGCGGCGCGCGAGTGGATAACGGCCCTAAAACCCGCGAGTGTAGCCTCGCGCGCCCGCACTCGGCTGCAGTTCAATATTTAAGAACCTTAAGCAATGTTAATTTTAACATTTATAGCATAATTAGATTTTTATCCTTAAGAGTAGGATTTCATCTAGTTGCCTTCGTAACAGTAGAGAAATTAGGTGATACCTTTTCTCTGGGTAGCTTCATTATAAAGTCATGGAGGTCAGCCGCGTTTCTCCATAGACAGTCAATTGTGTCGCTTGTCTTCCGCGCCGACGCCGCGCCCGTCGCGCATGCGCCGTGTCCCACGTCGCGCTGACACCAGCTAGTTGCATCTAATCTCATCGTATCTTAGCATAAGTATTATATTAATAGGTCTCGAAGCGAGGCCGAGTACCTGAGCTGACACCAATCTAACGTTAATGGTAGTTCTGTGCGTGCGCCGCAGTCCGCACTCCGGGAACAGTTCGCACAAGTAACAAGACCGCGGAGCGCGCTCGGACCGCGAAGCGTTTCGCACACGCCGCGCGACCTGCGAAACACTTCGCATCCAATCCTAATTTGTATAAAATAAATTGTTAGAGTAGGTATAACCGAACTTCTAGTCAGCTTTTAATAATCTCTATTGTTCTAATAATATCAATGGTAATATTGCAATTGTATCTTCTGTTACTAGTGTACATATAAGTGATGTTCTCGTGTTCAAGTACGCGCCTGCCGGCGGGACGCGCCCGCTGGAGGCGCGGCGCGTCTGTCTGAGACCCTAGTGTGAGTTTCTTTTAACCATCTCGATTTTACGCATCGACCGCGTTCGGCGCTCTAATTGGCCCTTGGCAATCGGAGCGTAACTTCCGAAGGGTGAAGGGCCAATCGGAGAGCCGAACGCGGTCGATGCGTAAAATCGAGATGGTTAAAAGAAACTCACACTAGGGCCTCTGTACGATCTAACAAAACTCAATGTTATCCTAAAGCATAGATATTTTCATAATCAATAGTATGCATATTGTTGATTGGATTGCTAATTTTGTATGCGTACGTACACAATTAGTATAGTTTATATACTTATGTGTCAATTCTCATAGCGTTTTATTACATAACAGACGATAGCTAGTAAGTGTTAAACGTAATCCAAACGTAATCCATAAATGATTGCCGTGCTGTTTAATAAGCTTATTCAACTATTTATGTTATTTTAAATGAAAGATGTTTGATTAAACTTGTATTCTTCAATCTTGAATGTTTAAGTAATTGTATCACAGTTAAATAACAATTAACCAGCATTTAAACAATAGATGAATCATGAATCTAATTCATGGAAACCCGTAGCTCTGTTTATATATAAAAATAAATTAACAGTTCACGAATCAAAGTTATGCTTGATAAGAATAATAATTGGTAATTGTGAAACAACGAACATTTTGAAATGTAATTTTAAGATCCCAGTGATGAAGGCATACTTTGGAAAATCAGTTTTCTATCGCCTCATGTCTTCAACAGTTTTCATTAATAGTTACCAATGTTGAGTATTGAACTACAGAATTGTATATTGTCTGTGTCATGTGAATATTCTTCCTGAAAATCATTAGATATTCAAATAAATTATGGGGTACCTTGTCAAGCCAAGTATCTACCGGCAAGTCCTAGCCATGCAAAGTAGGTAACAAATTAGTTACTTAAATATCTTTTCAGCTAAAGTAATTATTAAGTATTTTCACGGACATCTTATAGGTAACAATATAATGATCCGCTTATAACGTGCAAGCAATGACACTCTTCACTTGTAGAACAAGAAAAAAAGAGCTGCCATTTTCTTAGTGCCAGTATAATTTTTTTGCTATCTGCCGGTAGAGAGGCCACATTGCTAGAGGTGCCCTCATGTCATGATGCTTAACAACGTCATGCCTGCTGACGGAGTACTCACTCGAATTAATATTCTACAAATTATATTGTTTGTCAGTAGAGTCGCTAGACTTCAATTTGTAGTAAAATGTTCGTAATTATCAAATTTCCACAATTGTGCTTTATTCTTTCTGACTCTTTGATGTTGCTTGGCGTTGAATGATGTGAAACATTATTATATATTGTATTAGAGTTTATAATTTATTTTATATCATGTTACTTTTCATAATTTAGTTTAGACAAAAATGTTAAAATAGTTTAGTACCGTTTTACGGATGTTTCTTGTACCTATATAAGTATTTCAGAATTTATATTAAAGTTGTATTCCCTATTACAAAGTTGTCTCGTAATCTTCTTGTAAAGGAACACTGAATACCTACCTACAATCATTGTTACAATTACAAAATCTTGTATTACGAATATTAACAGTGAGGTTCTGGACATACAACATGTAAAATTCGAGTTAGAATGGTTTTATAGTCATATTATATTCTGTAGGTTATCAATCTGAAATTCTCTCATAATTATAAAATAAACGGTGTTTTCTGCTGTACTTGTTGTTTTATTAAAAGGCGTGAAAGGCAACAGACAGACAGAATTTACTTTCGCATTTTAATATTGCAAAAAAAAAACCTGCTGCAAAAACACGTACCTAACTGAAAAGACAAAAACATGCATCGTTAACTATTGAACTTTATTTTGTGTAAGTTTATCGCAGGCAGACAAACATAAGTTAAACCTTATTTCAGGTTATTGGTTTGTCCCCGTCTGCAATAAACTTACACAAAACTCGCGATTATTTAATGTCCGTGCGAACGTGGTCTTATAATTAAACTGTAGCTTGCCGTAAATCTGAAGATGTTGCACATTAATAGTTATTTGTTTTACATAAGGGTAAAAGTGTTTTTTGCCGTGAGTGCTTGGATTGAAACCTGAGCTAGCGAAGGGATCTTCTATAAGGGAGCTTCTATTATTAAACCACGAGCGAAGCGAGTGGTTTAAAAGAAGAACCCTGATCGTCGCAAAGGTTTCAAATCACGAAACGCTAAAAACTTTTACCCATAAGTGAAACACAACAATTTTCACCACACTACGAGGAACTTGCAAAAAAGAAAGAAAATCTGTAAAAACGTATAGAATCTGTTTATTAAAATAAATGAAAATGCGGATATTTTCGGTTCTGAATAACCAGGTATTTTCGGTTGACAGGTTTTGAACGTTCCTAACTTTTGTCTTAAAAACGTTTTTGTTCCTAACTCTTTGGTTTTATTTAAAACTTCAATGTTGAATCGGAAGCCATCGAATTTTAAAACACTTTTACACTCTAGATAACAAAAAAGGGTTTTACCCTCGGAAATCGATGGGTAAAGATTGCAAATAATAGGTAGTGTAGTGAAAAATATTTTACATTTATTATATAAGTAGACCTTGGGATCGCAAATATCTTGTTATACCTTGATTTCTCTTTGTCGAAATATTTCAACATTGTTTTGAACGTCGTAAGTGAAAGTCTTCCAAAGTATGAATGCATGATGAATGAACAAATCAGGGATTGTTATTTGGTTACGGTAAATTAAAAGATCAACTACAACAGCAGCATTACAAAAATGGCTATAATAATGTGTCTCGGTGCCAACTAGTAAGAAAATAATACAAACTAAAATTATAGTGGATATAAAAAGTGTGTAAAATCGCGATAAACTTACACAAAAATCTTATTGCAAGGGCATAAAAGCGCTGTCAACGTCAAATTGTACCCCAACAGAACGAAGCTGAGCCGTGCCGGTACGAGAAGCCTCTTTGCGAGAAGCTTTTTTACAGGGTTTACCTTCCATATTATTATTATAATCTTTGGTGTTTACCACCCACGGTGCGCCGACGCGCCGAGCTAGATCAGCTACTATTTTAATGCCCCCTAGAAGTTTCTGAATCTGTGAAGCAGTTTTGCAACAGTTGTTTTTTTGTATAAATTAAAATATAGGGCGATACTCCTCTCTAAATCAGTGGGCTAAGGATTCCTTAGCCTAATACCTTATACCTATATCTAATAAGGTACGTATGCGTGTCATCTAATACTGTGTTACCGCTGTCTATACTATTTTCCTGCACACACTGCATAATATAAAGAATAAACAGGTAACGTTAACCTCTACCGTAAAAAAACTTAGCCAGAATGAGGAAATTCCATACAGAGCGTGCCAAGTAAATCGTAGATAATCCTTTTCATCTGGTATATCGGTTCCACAGAACATACAACCGTATACAATTGTCTATACCTTCATCGGTTCAAAGTCAACGAATTTTTATCATCTCGGGTGTCAACTATCTGAATTGAACGAACCAATCTATCGTTCGGTATGATAATAAAGATGAGTCTTGCCCTATATTTTCGTTTCTACAAAATAACAACTGTTGCAAAACTGCTTCACAGATTCAGGAACTTCTAGAGGGCATTCACATAGTAGCTAGCCTAACTCGGCGCCTCGGCGCACCGTGGGTAAACACCAAAGACTTTAAAGGCCCCACAACGAGTACCGAAACGTAATAAGTTACGATGCGCGGGAGACGCGCGTGCCAAGCGCACCGATCATGAGTTCATGAACTCTCAGAACTCTGGCTGGTACTTAGTTGCGTCACAACAGTAAATTTAAGTATATACGTATTGTTTTATTTTTCTAGCAGGCATTTTTTAAGGTTATTTATAGATTAGAATGTTTAAACTTGAACTTCAAATTGTTATTTTGTCAGCCAGCCCTAAGATATTCTGCTTGCAAAGGAGAATGGCGAAATTGCATGTAATTTGGGACACATTGATATTGGGGTTGCGTATTTATGGAAACTTATGAATAGTTAAAGTACGACATGACCAACGAAAAAGCAAATGATAAGTAGGTTAGAGAAGTTGGGAGAAAAAGATTTGAAATGTAGAAGATTATTACCTAAAATAATCTAAAAGTATGGCATTGTGAGGCTTATTATATCTTCTGGTGGTCGCCGGAGCTGACAGCTTTGCGCGAGGCGTGCGTGGCTGCGCGACACCTGTACACCAGGCACCGCAGGCTACGTATCCGCCCTCCGGATACGGTAGCCATTCAGGCGGAGCTGTACGAGGGGTACAGAGCGGCAAAACCCGCCCTCCAAGCGGAGATCCTGCGGGCCAGGGCACTGGCCCGCGAGGAGTCGCTGGAGACTTTGAACAGGGACCCGTGGGGACGCCCGTACAAAATGGTGCGAGATAAACTCCGCCCATAGGCTCCCCCACTGACGCAGAGTCTCCGATCCCAGCTCGTGGAGGACGTGGTAAGCGCTCTGTTCCCTTCGCGAGCGGAGCACACTCCCCCGCCCATGACTCCGCCTACTGCGGTGCCGGATGCGGACCACACCGCCGACGACGACGATGATACTTCGGAGGTGACCGAGGTAGAGCTGAGAGTGGCGGTGGCTCTCGGGCCTCGACTAAGGGGGCTCCTAAGCGCATGCTTGGAGGGGCCAGTTCCCACTTCGCTGGAAGACGGGGAAGCTGGTCCTCATTAAGAAGCCGGGGCGCCCTGTGGACTCTCCGTCCGCTTACCGGCCCATCGTGCTGCTCGTCGGGTGGCTGGTGCGGATGGGGCCGGATTTGGCGGAGAGCCAGTTTGTTTTTCGCAGGGGGCGCTCTACGGTGGACGCCATCATGCGCGTGCGAGCCCTCACGACGGGGGATGCTGTGGCCCGGGGTGGGGTCGTCTTGGCGGTGTCTCTAGATATCGCCAATGCCTTCAATACCCTGCCCTGGAGTTGCATCAGGAAGGCATTGCGGTATCACCGGATGCCGACCTACCTCTGTTGCGTGATCAAGGCCTATTTGACGGACAGGGCCGTCATCTACCCCGGTCACCGAGGAGAGTGGAACCGGCGAGAGATGTCGTGCGGTGTCCCACAGGGATCGGTCTTGGTGCCGCTTCTGTGGGATATCGGTTACGACTGGGTGCTGCGCGCCGATCTCCCTAGGAGCGTCAGCGTGGTTTGCTACGCTGGCGACACGCTGGTCCTGGCACATGGGAGGTCGCACCAGGCGGCGGCCGAGCTCGCTCTACGGAGCGCCGATCTGGGCGTCTGACCTGACGGCCGGCAGCATAGCTGTCCTGCGCAAGCCGCAGCGGGCGATGGCCGTCAGAGTCATTCGGGGGTATCGCACGATCTCCTTCGAGGCGGGTTGTGCACTGGCCGGATCACCGCCCTGGGACCTGGAGGCGAAGGTGCTCGCGTTACTGTACCGGTGGCGCGAGGCAGCGCGGGAGCGGGGCGAGCGACCGATGCAGCAACATATCGAGCAGCGTCGGTTGCAACTCCGCGAGGTCCTGGTGGCGGAATGGCGGGTGAGGCTGTCACGCCCTACCGCCGGCCTCAGCACCATTGAGGCGATCCGGCCAGTGCTCGACCGCTGGCTCGGGAGAAGGCACGGCTCCCTTACGTTTCGGGCGACGCAGGTGCTCTCGGGGCATGGTTGCTTCGGGAAGTACCTGTGTCGCATAAACAGGGAGCCGGACGACCGGTGTCACCACTGCGTCGACTGCCGGGAGGACACGGCGTGGCTCACGCTGGCAGAGTGTGCCGCTTGGGAGGAGCCGCGCCGTGCCCTCATCTCAGAAGTAGGCAGTGACCTGTCGCTGCCGACCGTAGTGAGTTCGTTGGTCGGCAGCGTCGAGTCCTGGGACGCGGTGGTTTCCTTCTGCGAGACGGTCATCTCGCGGAAGGAGGCTGCGGAAAGGGAGAGAGAGATCTCGACTCTCGACCCGGCCCGCAGCAGACGCACCGGGCGTCGGAGGAGGGCGGACAACGCCCTCTTCCGGCCCCCCTAAATGGGTCCAGGGGCGACGGATTCGGGACATCCGTCGCCCCCCAACATCAGGACCCGAGAAGGCGGCGCGCGTAGTGTTCCGCGTGCGCCGCTCACAGACGTTGCGGGGGGAGTACACCTCACTCCCCCCGCCCGATACGGGGCCCGCGCAAGCGGGCCGGCACCAGCCGGGGTTGTGGAAGAATAATGTGTTCCCGCGACCCCGGCGTAGGTGTGAGATGGAACACCGGGGTGGTTTTTAGTCAGTAAGAGTCTGACAGACCCCACCGGCCGCCCCAGGGCGGAGGACATCCATGAGGATTTTCCACCCCGGGAACAAAAAAAAAAAAAAGGCGGCGGCCGAGCTAGCGACACTCGGGGTTGCGACAATCGTCGAGAGGATCCGGCAGTTGGGATTCGAAGTAGCCCTGCATATGCCCGAGGCCATGTGTTTTCATGGTCCTCGGAACGTGCCAGTCAGGTTTCCAGTTAACGGTAGAAGGGGTTCACATCGGCGTCGAGTCGATGATGAAGACCCTGGGACCGGTCCTTAACAGCCGGTGGTACTTCGTGGAGCATTTCCGACGTTTGGCTCCAAGACTGGAGCGGACTGGAGCTGCCTTGAAGCGGCTCCTGCCCAATCTAGGGGGTCCAAACGCCTACTGCCGGAGACTCTACGCGGGAGTCTTGCGGTCCATGGCCCTTTACGGGGCACCGGTGTGGGCGCCTTCTTTGAGGCGCCAACCAGCCCGCCGGTTGAACGCGTCCCAAAGGGCCGTCCGGCTGGTCCGGGGATACCGCACGGTCTCCTGCGAGGCGGCTAGCCTCCTTGCCGAATTGCCGCCATGTGATCTGGAGGCAAAGGCCCTGGCACACGTATGGGAGTGGCGCGAGGAGGCAAAACGCCGGCGTGTAACTCCGCTGCCGCGAGAAATCACGGTACAGCGGACAGAGCTCCGGCGGGATCTCATGGCGACATGGAGGGTGCGATTGTCGCAACCAAGTGCTGGGCACGCCACAATAGCGGCGGTAAGTCCCCTCTTTGAGGAGTAGTTGGAGATGCGCCACGGCGTCCTCGCCTTCCGCCTGACACAGGTCCTCACCGGACACGGTTGTTTCGGGAGGTTCCTGTTTCGCATAAGGCGGGAGGAAACGCCCGGGTGTCACCATTGCGTGGAACGCCCGGAAGACACGGTGGAGCATACGGTGGAGGTCTGCCCAGCTTGGGCGGAGCACCGCAATGTCTTCGCGGAGGCGATCGGCGGTGGCGATCTCTCGCGTCCGGCCCTGGTCCAGGCCATGGTACGGAACGAGAGGGAATGGAAAGCCGTCACCTCCTTCTGCGAAGCAGTAATGCTCGCGAAGGAGGAGGCGGAGCGCGTGAGAGAGCCTTGCGCCCTCACGCCCCTAGTCGCCGTAGGAGACGCCCTGGGCGCAGGCCCGGGTAGACGACGCGTCGTGTTCCACGCGCGCCTCTAAGATATGTCAGCACAAAATGACGGAGTCCGATAGGTCCGACGACGCCTCAGGGTCGCGGGAAATTCGAAAGAGATAACCGTGGTCCTGGCACAGGCAACTGAAGGAACACGGGTGGGTTTTAGTAAGTAAAAGTCTGACACGCCCTCCCGCTCCACCCAGAGCGGGAGAAGTCATTTGATGATTTCCCACCCAAAAAAAAGGGCTTATTATATCCTTGTACAGATTTAGGACCCACGCTCCCCTGGTTTGAGAAAGACAGTCTTTTTATAGCTAGGTAGGAACTTGAAGTAGGCATTCTATTCGGTGAAGACATTGATAGAATATCCGAAAAAAATGTGGAGGGAGAAGATAAAAGTGTCAGCATATGATTTAGTTACTGGGGGATATACTATTGTACTGCCTTTGCTCTGGTTTTCACTATGCTACTACATAGTGAAAACCAGAGCAAAGGCAGCAAGATGCACTTTCTTGTTCTCTTTCACAACTGTCTCCTGTGTGGCTGTGCTCTTGACCTCATTTATAACTTCTTTTTAAATTTCGAGCTGAAGATGACCCATCGGGATCCATGCCCGACTGGTTAGATAAATTCATAAAACAGTCATAAAAATTGCCTGCCGAGTGGATATAGGTCAGGCGGTTCATTCATTTCACGCAAAAAAATTAAGAAAACTTACCACCACCAAAAAAATACACAAAATTAATCTAGGAGAAGTATAACTGGGTTGGGTCTAGTATCGTTTGGCAGGAGTTTGGGGGTAAAAAGGGTTAAAAATGGTAAGGGTGGGTTCCCTGATTATAACGCTACCACTCTTATTATAAGGTAATGCATATTTTTCGAGAAATTAATAAAAAATGTTTCTAACCTCAATTTACATAAACTGCGAAACGAAACGTTAAAATCGGCGATTGACAATCAAATCTGGACTAGTGTATTGTCTGTGGTGCAAAATGTCGAGCTAAAGCTATGAAACGGAACGTAAAAAAAAAACGATATTTGTGCAGTGGTGCCAACTTAGGGTAATTTACCCTAGATTTAGAGTAAAGTAAAATCAACGGGGTAATTTTTAGGGTAGAAAGTCGGTGAGGGTAATTTTAGAGTATTTTTTTTGTCAAGGGTTAAGTTGAATAAATATTCATGCAAACATTTTTGTACCTCAAGTCATGAAAGAGTGAGCTATTCGTTTTTAAATTTCTGTGAATGCACCTAATTATCATCGATTGGAGATTTCATGAACGCACTCATTTAATTAGTTTGTTACGACTCCCTCTCCGCCTGTCTTGTTCCTTCCTACTACATATTTTTCTGTGCCCGCTAACCGCTAGCAAACGCAAAGTACTTTGTATCCCACTCGCTCGACGCGTACCTACTAAAACTTCTTTCTCGTAGCGCCCATCATAGACTCAATGAAGTATTCAAGTACTTGGGACAAAAAGGATCTTTGGAAAACACCAGATTTATTCATGGTTTCAAATATCTATACAGCTTGTCTATAATTAAATATATTATATGTAGATTGAAATGTCTACTCTTGTTTATGATCTTACATGAAATGTATCAAATATGGATAGTACCGTGCAGGAAAGCAATTTAAAAACTTAGGGTAACTTTTACATTTAACTTAAAATCTAGGGTAAATTGACATCAGACTTGGGGTAAAACAAAACCGAGACATGGCAACACAAATATCATGTTTGTTAAGTTTCATTCTTTCATTCCGTTTTTTCTCCCCGAGTTGTAAGAAGTTAGTGTACCACCACTTCACGGTTAAAATATGTTCCAAAACCGAATCGGGGCACCCCGACTCCACGTAGTCTTTTGGCTCCTACCCCTAGAGTGTTTATAAAAATCCGGAGGCGCGAAGGAAGGGCAGCCACCACCCGCTGTAACAAAGCATAGGCAACCATGGGTGCCTATCCTTTGTTACTTAAGTGCGAAGGGGTTGCACTTCCCGCAGCGCCGGAGACGTCGCCAGGAGGGACGATGCACCCTCCCCCGTCATACATTTCACGTCGTCTTCCGCGCATGCTTTGTTTGTCAGTACTATCTCAACACGGTTACCAACTTAGGGGATTTCCCGCTAGATTTAGGGGGTAAATAAGTGAGATGGGATTTGTTTTGGGGGAGGGGGGTCTTTAATATTTTTAAATTGAAAATATTTATATGTATTTCTTGACCTAGCGACTTATAACGACATCTAGTGTTAAGGAATGCATACTCCATATTAGAACTCTTTGGAAGTGTTGCCTAGCAATACTTACTGTTGATAATTTTGTCATTCTGATTATTAGTTTACTATCAATATATTTTATCGTTTCTCTTGATTAACTGTTTTCCTATAACCTACCACCTAACTTTTAAATCTAGTACGTAATTCTACAACCACTGTGGTGACTGGCGTTGCGGAATAGACTATCTAACAACTGAGCTGCGCACGGCCGTTTCATCGCTTACATAACCCAACATACATGATTTGAACAAGAAGGCGGTAGTTAACAAAATAAATGCGTTTATCTTAAATGTGAAACGCATTTAATACATTCACCAGGTATAATTGTGTATCGAGAATGTTTCAAAGCATCATGATGGTCCGATTTACATTAAATCGAAATGGTGGATCTTGTACAACTTCAGATGAAGACGAAATATTTTATGTATTAAATAACTTATTTTTCTTTTATATTTTGAAACATATTACAGCATATTATTTCTAAATCATTATGAATTTATATATTTTTAGGGGGACAACTCAATTATTTTAGGGGGGTTTGACACAAACTTTAGGGATAAATATTTTTGAGAGTTGGTAACACTGTATCTCAGGTTTTGACCTAAAAACAAGGGAATAAAAGTGTACAAAGTGGCCAAACGTAAATATAAAACATTGGTTTTTTCAGATACTATCAGTATCTGAATTTTTTTTTTCAAAATGTAAAATATTGATAATTCTAATATTTTTGATCAGATTTATTCTATCGAGAAACAGTTCAACAACTAGCAATCACGTACAAACTAACATAACCGATTACTTTAAGTCATAAACTTTACCGTAATGGTTTTTTTTTCGACGTAATACATTATGTATGTACATTCATACCTACATTAAATTCATAACAACAAAAATTCGCATTTTTATTAACATTTCCACCTCTAAAAATGGAATAACGGCACATTTCGACCTTTGTAAGCGGGTGCCTCTGTAAATGAGAGAACTATAATTTTAAACCTGCTTAATTGGTAAACGGGATTATTGGAAACCCTCATAATTGGTATTTATGTCTTGGTCCCTTGAGATCCCAATTAACCAGGTTTCACTGTACTTACTTTCGTCCTGAAGCTTCCCCAGTTATGACGGTGAGAGAAAAAACTAAAAACATTTGATTCTTACCGTCTAGGATACGTTTTACAGGTAGATATTATTATTCTCTATTTATTAATAGAGAATAATAATATCTACCTGGTTCAATGATTCTTGTATTCTAAACCCAGTGTATTGCTATGGCGTTATTACGTCATACGAATCCTGACGTATCTTGTTCATGTTATTAATTAAAAAAACAAACAAGCGTCAAACTATGTCAAATTAAATACATCCTTTAAAACTACACATTAATTTGTTGTTATTAGATTAAGTTGATAGTTTGTAAGTTTCTGCCTGTTCTTTAAGTAGATTAATTAACTAAGTTTTCATTCATAATAAAATTAAGGGTTCAGTAGTCTCGGAATTTAAAGATTGCGCGAAACTGTGTGCTACTTAAATCTCCCTGTTTCTGGGTAAAGGGTAAATTTTTGGTATCACTAGGTTCTAAATATATTTATGGATATGTTTATAATATTCTGTCTCATGTGGCCACGCTACCTCGCTCTCTATGTTTCTGCTTATTGTTTCAGCTCTGTTGCATGCTTATATTTAGCTTATACTACGTATATATATAGATATATACGTAAACATATCATGACTTGAATCACACGTTTCAAATATAAAAAATTGTTTTGAAGAGGTAATTGAGCTTTTTAGTGCTTTTAGATAATGTATTAAGGTAACTTGTTATACATAATCATAGTTAAAACATGTTTACACCCAAAAAAAACTTTTAATAAAAAAAACGGTAAAGTGAAAATAGAATAATATTTAAGTTTTTGAACGTTGCCTACTATAAAGACAATGACGTTACAGCTGGCCACAAACAAGCGTTACCATTCAACTTCCTTCAATAGTCGTTCACCTTTATTACTGTCTTGGTACGAATTAGCAATTCAGAAGCAGGCCCACAGAACATATATACCCTAGCAGGCCTGCTTTTGAACTGCCTGGAAATTTAACGGTTTTTTAGAAGCTTCTAGTGAGCCCCCTAAGACAATACAGATTGTTTTTTAATTATATGGTGTTATCATTTTACAAAACGGTTAACATTCTTGGCAGAGCGGCGCGTCGCACTATGCAAAAATTTTATCACATTTCTCTATGGCTAAATGTCACTTTTGGTTGTCAATGTCATGTACTTATGAAGTCATGGCTTTTGTCAAACTTGTCAAAGCCATAGAGAAATATCAAAGCCAGCTAAGGCCGCATTCCGAATTGAGCTGTAATCGATTTGAGCGCGCTTACACCCGTTGCGAGTTAGCGTGAGCGCTATTAACTATGTCCCGTGAATCGTCATAGATGACGTCATGGCATGCGCCTTCTTGCGATAACGCCGACCATGCCCTAATTTACAAATGATAAATAATTTTGTTTCTGTCAGTGGGTTTGTACAAACACTTTTACACGTCAAACTTTTTTTTTAAACTAGATGAAGTCGGCTTTTCCTATCTGACTACTCTGAGAAGAAAGGCCGAAACAAACTCAGAGGTCACAGTCTCTTTTAAAGTCCAGACATAATCTTAATAAAACAACAAAAGTAAAAAACAATGACCCACATAGTCTTAACATTCCCAATAATAACATTTAAATAATACCTAGGTAAGCAAATATTCATGTCATTGTTTATTTTACAGATCATATGAGGACCATGTAGGTAGGTGTCTGAAATGGTCTTTTGAGGAAACAACCATACAGATTTGCACGCATTTGTCATTAATCGTGCAGCTCAACTCAAAACATAAGGAGCTCAACGATTCGACGAACAATACCAAAGAAAGGACATTTGGGTAGGCCGCTTTAAGTACTCAAACTGCCAGATATAAAAAAAAAAAAAAAATAACAGAGATAGACCAAATATATAAAAATATTACCCACTTAGTCCTCACACAAAATTAAAATAATAATAATTTTATATAAAGTAAATATTCATGTCATAGTGTATATAATAATCATGCAATGTCAAAGTGTATATAAAATAAAACAAAAGTTAGGTACCAAACAAAAAACCATATTCAGTATGCAAAAATTGGAGCAGGTCAGTCCCAAGCCTTTTTGTCCTCAATATAGTCTTTGACTGTATAAAACGCTTTCTGGCGCAACTTACGTTTATTAGATGGTTTGAATTTATTATGGCTTAGATCTTGAACGTGGCTTGGAAGTTTATTATAAAAGCGTATACATTGACATCTGAACGAGCCACCTTTTTCTTGAGCCTTGTTGTAGGTACAACAAATTAATTTGTGTTTGTTCACAAAAATATTGTAATAATATCACTGTGAGCGAATTGTTGACAGCTCTCATCTGTCATAATCGTGATAACTAAATCGGAACGCAAATTATCGATGTGAGCGCTGTCAGCGATTGTGGTCTAAATCGGAATGCGGCCCTAAGAGTCACTGACAGACCCTACGCGCCGCGGGACAGTAGCTTGCTACTAAGGCTGCTTTCCGAATTGGGATGTAATCGATTTGAGCGCGCTTACATCCGTTCCGAGTTAGCGTGAGCGCGATAACGATGTTCCGTGAATCGTCATAGATGACGTCATGACATGCGCCATCTTCCGATTACGCCGACCATGCCCTTTAAAAATATCACTTTGAGCGAATTGTCAGCTGTCATAATCGTGATAATTATCTAAATCGGGACGCTAATTATCGATGTGAGCGCTGTCAGCGATTATGGTCTTCTCGGAATGCGGCCTAATAACTGATCTGTGACAGTGGTAAAAGTGGACAAAATACGATACGGTTAACTTAGGCCGCTTTCCGAATTGAGCTGTAATCGATTTGAGCGCGCTTACGTCCGTACCGAATTAGCGTGAGCGCGATAACGATGTCATGTGAATCGTCATAGATGACGTCATAACATGCGCCATCTTGCGATAACGCCGACCATGCCCTTTAGAAATATCACTGTGAGCGAAATGTTGACAGTTCTCAGCTGTCATAATCGTGATATCTAATTCGGTACGCAAATTATCGATATGAGCGCTGTCAGCGATTATAGTCTAACTCGGAATGCGGCCTTAATGATTTAGGATAATTTATACAAAAATTTGCAGAGTTAAGTAATCAAAATGAACGCGCCACCAACATTCGAATCATTCCTTTTATATGATGGAGAGAAAAAGTAAGTATTTAGCCCTTACGACATATTTTGGTAGCTTCCCTTGATATGTTTACATTAAACGCCTGTTCTAATTTTAAGGGTACAGAAAGAAGAAGATACTAAGGTGACCAACGCAGCTATATTTACAGTAAATAAAGAAGATCACACACTCGGGAACATGATAAGGCAGTATGTATTTGTCCCTTTGTCTGAAACTTAACGTTCTTGTGGAAATTTTATTTTAATGTTCGTGAATGTATATTTCGCAGGCAGCTGCTGAAGGACCCGAAAGTGCTATTCGCCGGTTACAAAGTGCCTCACCCTCTAGAGCACAAGTTTGTGCTGCGCATCCAGACAACTTCTGATTATACTCCTCAAGAAGCATTTATGAATGCTATTACTGACCTAACCTCTGAACTGTCACTGTTTGAAGAACGATTTAAGGTAAAAATTACTTATATATTTTCACAGTATAGTAGCCGGCACGTAACTTGGCAAGGTTTTGGCGTAGTTGGAGTAAGTTCACACATGTGCACTTAGTGTAACAAATTATTTTTTTCACGTATATTGTTTGTCATTATTTTATGGTTCTTACCATATATATTATTATAACATCTGTTTAGAAGAGAGTAAAAGAAAGGAAAAAAACATCTAACGATTCTTGCCAAGTTACGTGCCGGCGACTATATATTGTTTTTTCAATTCCACATTTTTTACATTCAAACAAAGTGTTGTGCCTGTATTCCCGAAAGGAAAATCCAGAGGAATTCCCGGGAGCAAACCTATTGCCATAAAGCCGCCTGATATTCTAAGCCTGATGGCCCACATCTCTGTGCTCTGAGCAAAGATGTTATAATTTTTATATTATTTCCCTTGGAATGTTTTCAACCAACTGGTATTTAAATGACTAGAAAAAAATGTTTGCATTGATCAATCCATACATTTTGTTTTATGAACTGAAAAAAAAATTGTTTCAGGAAGCTATCAAAGAGAAGAAAGAAGGACTAGACTAAATAATAAGTTACTATGAATGCTTTAGATTAAGAATATGATTAAGTAATATTTTAATAATGAAATTAATGGAAAGTGACCTGCTGTTTGCTTAAATCCATGCCTTTTACTAGGCTAGCCAAGGTATTACTTAATAAAGGAAGTGGCAGCAGTTGGAGACTCAGATAATACTTTTATTACTGTGCTTATAGGTGGTTTGTCTTGCATTAGTCAGCGTTAACAGAGGTATATTATTTTTATTGTGGTGCTGCCTAGTATCATTAAGGCATAGTTTGTAGATACCTTTTCCTTAGTCTTCTAAGATCTAGATAAGGCATTCAACTTATTGTGATTATTCAGAAAGGTATTCAATTTTATCTGATCAGTTTCAACTGAACCAATTATCCACCCGATAAGATCACCAATTATTGAAAACCAAGGTATTCAAACTGATTTCACAATCCACTGGATAAAATCACCCATCAGATATGAAAATTAGGCAGCATAGTACATATATAGGTCAAAGATTGTTTTATCTCACCTCACCACCATCTTTATGGATTATAAGTTATTCTGAGTTCGCTCTTCAATCACCAGCAAATATTCTAAACACACAATGACGTGACATACACTGAGGTCAAAGAATTTCTTAGATGAAACGACAAGACAACCAAACAAATGATTGGCTCAAACATGGTGATATTTGTCTGGACAAATATTGCAAAAAAGTTGCAAAGAATATGGAAGGGGAGCCCAGAGGGTTCTTGAGCAAGCATATGCAGGGCGAAAAGTTTATAGCTGAGGAGGTGCGGCATGTTGAAAGAACACCGAAAATATGTTTGAAGTTTCAGATATGTGGATGTTAGGAGACAACTTTTAGATTTCGGAAAAGGTATGTTCGGCAAACATGATTTTCTATGTAACAAGACCCAGCTTTAGCGCCATGAGCCGATCGGATCCTAAGCCTAACTGCAGATTAAAAGATTTGAACCTAAGGCTTACTTACTGTTTTTTTCTGCGATTATTGTCTACATTATTGGCTCCATAACTGATAATGCTGGGATCAGGGATTTGTTACAGAAACAAAACACATAATTCAATTTAATTTATTGTTATAAAACTGTTGTATTTTGGTGTTCATCTAATTATTTTAAAAATTAATTAAAATAGGTTGCAATTGAGTTATCGTAGAATCATGATTGTGATGTAAGACCAATTTGTGCCATAAAAGATAATTTCTCAATATGCATTATGACCAGATAATGCATACGAAAAGTTGATTACCATTCACCAAATTAAGAAAAATATAACATGCAATGATTCTCTTATAATATAAAAGATCAAGGGTACTTATTTACAAACATTTTCCTAAGATATTAACTATAAAACAGTGATACCATGTCTATGGTAAACAATAATAAATAATAGCCAACTAAAACATGTAATAACAATAACGGTAACATTAAAACGAATCCGTCAATAAATAGGCAAATTAGAAAGTTTCCTCTTCATCACAGTTTTCTGTTGCGTGGCCAAACACTGGAAACAAAAATAAAACGAAGGATTAGAAAAATAACAAGATAATTAGCATCATCTCCATCAACCAATGTATTCGCTTCGTAATTTCTTAGCCACTGTTAATAAAAAAACTCCCAGTAAATTGAAACTTCAGTACGGTAAAACGGGGTGAATAGGGATGCAGGGGTGAATCGAAACGAAACTTTAAAAAGGATTTTAACATTGAAATAATATAGTTTGTTGCCAATAAGGGCACTTAATCGTTAATTATAATACAGTCAATAGTTACGAGAAATTTTTGGCAACAACCATTATCATTAAGGCTCGTTCACACCGCCGCGACGCCACGGACGCGCACGATTCTGCGATATTACATCTGTAGAACAATTTCTATGAAAACGCGCGCGACAGTTCACACAGGAGCGACCTGTCGCACCGCGACACTGTCGCAGCGCGTCACCTTTGGACCATTCTGTATGGTGTAGCCGCGATATCGCGGCTACATCAAGTAGTGCACGCGACACCAGAAGAGAGTATATATGGTGATGCAGTCCAAATTGAGCTCATTAATAGACGAACTTCGTCAGAGGACGAAGGCACGTCTGTGCGTCTTTGCTGAGCGTGGGGTCCTAGGTTCGATTCCCCGGTCGGTCGACACAACCCAACCTAACCTCACGTTTTAGTAAAATTAAATCATAAGCAAAATAGTATGTCATTGAAATAATATGACCCTTATATCATTGTCATAAGGTTTATAAAAATAAATATTTGATTAAATTAATTTGAAACCCAAGTACCAATCCACCAACCATTTGAAACTTAAAAATTCCACGAAATGTTCGATCATTCTAATTTATACTTTATTGCAATGGCATAAGAGTTACATTTCAATGTCTTACTAATGTTTTTGGCGGCATGAGACGTGGTCAAAGGAGTAGGTACCTTTTTGAAGATGCCGAAACTACAACCGCGTCGCGTAGCTTATGCGACGACTCGTCGCCGCGATATCGCATGGGCTACATCAAGTCGCGACGCGGCACCACACCAAAGGAAAATTTTGGATGGTGTGGTGTAGCTGCGATATCGCGGCGATATCGCAGCTACATCAAGTAGTGCACGCGACACCAGAAGAGAGTATAAATGGTGATGCAGTACAAGTTGAGCTCATTAGTAGACGATCTTCGTCAGAGGACGAAGGCAGGTCTGTGCTTGTTTGCTGAGCGTGGTGTCCTGGGTTAGATTCCCTGGTCAGTCGACATAATTCAACCTAACCTAAGTAGGTACCTAAGATTGGCCACACAAGCACGCACTACGAATAGTCTTGTGCCTGCTCGGTCATTTTTAAGATCGCTCCGTACTAGTACATTTCGGACAGTGAACTAGTTCATTCTATTCGTTCTAACAGCTCTATTCGTTCTTCGCTCTCGGAGTCGGTCAGCATTTCCTTAAGCGAGGCTCGGACCCGGGAGCAACACGCTCTTTATTTATGGTCTTAATGCAGTAACGTAACAAAGACATTGTACTAAATCACTACGTTTAGGTACTTTAGGATGATGTACCTAATGGAAGATATTTTTTAGCATTTAAATCAGAATCTGTGTCGCCGTGACGGTGACCAAGTCATAGTATTAATTTAACACATTTGATTTTCCTTCATACTTGAACAGGCTTAGGACTGTCATTCTGATCAATCGTAAAATTAAAATTACGTTTTTAAGTAATATAAGAATGAAACCAAAACATTTGTTTTTATCTGCACAGTACCTACTTAATTTTTTGGCAACTGTGTAATGTAGAAAACGTTTAGAATATTAGAATGGCGAATTCGGTCGTTCGGGTTCGGGTAGCATCGTCATTCGTCGGCTATTCTCTCTCGTTCTCATTCCCAGACATCGAATGAATTCGTATGACGTATCATTTTATTTCTCGTTCTCATTCGCACCTAATAAGATCGCGCGGTTTAAAATGTACGAGTCCGAAAGGAGCTATTAGACCTAATAGAGCGATTACAAGTCAGAGTTCGGAAACGATTCTTTTAGTACAGTGCAAAGATTCGGCTCCTATTCGTTCATCGTTCATGAACTACACAAGACTAACTACGAAACTGGCGAATTTGGACGTGCTAAGTGACTTAGGTAGGCGTACCTAATTAAGTTTTTTTACAGACGTTTAGTTTCCAAATAAAGTCATTTCGTAAAAGTAACATTAACATAATAAACTCCTAAAGTTCTTTTTCGCATGCAACACATTTTTATTCCTTTTATAGGAAGTGGGCGGATTTCGGCGAGTTTGCTGAGCATGAGGTCCTAATGATGAGTTCTTCATCAGATGACGATCTTTTGATAGACTTAAATAAAAATACGAAACTCCAATGACTTTCGTAATCGGTTACCTATAGAAAGTGTCATATTCCATCACACGCGCACTGTAGGTAGGAACTAACTACCTACACAGCACACATACGCAAGTCTGTGCCGGCTCGCCTAACGACAACATTGATACCATTAATGTCAAGTAAAATTAATGACTTATCTGTTGATTCTTATAAAAAAAATAACAAAAGGTCTTACTTACTGTTCATTTTTTTTCATGCCGTTATTAATTTATAGGTAAGAATCATAAGGAGTTAGCTTACTTATTCCCATTAAATAACGCTCCGATGAGGATTGATGACATAAAAGATACAAGTGTACCTACATAGCGATACAGTAATGTGTAGGTATTTATTAATTTACTAATGCCCGTTTAAACAATCACTAGACGACAGATTCCCAAATGAATTACTAAGGTACTTGAGGATTTAAACCTAAAATTCTAATTTTAAATCACCTTGGGGCTGATTTTTCAATAGTAAGTAAGTACAGGTATAGCATAATAATTCGTCAGAGAACTTATATCGGACGTAATAATAATACGGTGGTTTGATATATTTTCTACACAAATGTTGTCAAGCCGTCATTTTTATTTCTCAGATACGAGTTTCAAATCTAAAAGCCAGAGCTAACCAACTGGGCGCCACTTATCCTTTGCGCGCGCGCTTCATGAGTAGGTAGGTGGTATAGATCGCGCCAATCTTCTAGACGCCTCTGATACAAAATGCGATTTTTGAAAAGCAACTTTTATACTAGGCTGGCGTTGACCTCGCGTGAACTTAAGCGAAACAGCTGAGCTGGTAGCTATTTCAAATTTTTTATGCAAGTGTATTGCTGTGTGAGTTGTACAATTAAAGATTTAAAAAAACTGCACAAAAATGCCAGTAATAATTAAGAAAAAGAAGACGAAAAGTTTCAACTTTGTGCCCAAAATAGTGTAATAATAAATTGTGGTTGCACGTCATTTCCGTTCACCCCGTATTGGTGCAGTCGTCCTGTATAGATCGACTAGGTAGATATAGGTCGCCAGTGGTAACATTTAGACCTTGACCGGAACTCGTAGTAAAGAAATAAAAATAGGTATGTTTGTGACAGAAACTTATTAGAGGCCAGCATAGGCTAGCTACGGGGTAATTACGTAACACACTAACAGTAGCAATGGCTTTCATTTTGAACGTTCGACAACATTTATTGATGTACGTTGTTGAACAGACAAATTTTTCGAACATAATCAATGGATTAACAATATCCTTCAAAATGATTCAGATTGTGATTGATACTGGTAAGCAGTGTGTTACGCAATTAGGGTGCTGGCCTCTTATTCGGCTGTATCATATGCGGGCCATTGTGCCTAGTAGTATATTAATGTTCCTCCTACTTGCGGGTTACGGGCACGTGAGTACATTACAAGAAGCGGCGGCAGCGGCGGCGGCGCGGCGGTGGCGGCGCGGTTTCTCTTTGAAAAAGATGCGCGCGGTATCCGAGCGAATACAGCTTAGTATTGCATAATTTTACAATACTAAACTTTTGGAAGGATTCAATGATAACAAAAATTATTGGAAACTGCAGGAAGTTGTTTATTTGTTCAATAATTTATTTGGTGTTCTTCGGCTTTGCAGTCAGCGGACTTGCATGAAACTCATAATTAACATTATGTAAGACATCTGAAATCAGTAACTGTTCAATGCATAATATTGTTTTTAAAATGTTTAATCACAAACAAAGTAAAAAAAAAACCATAATTCTAAATGGGCGGGCGGCGCGAGTTGAAGCTGCGCAGACAGCTTCGTCGTACTTTTTAGCCTGTTCAGAGCGGGCGTCCGATTCAACGTAAGAGTGCTTGGGCTCCGCTAGCAGTCGATTACATGATAATATGAGCTGTGCGTGAATCAGTTCGAGTTCAACGTATTCAGCATAATTTTGTAAGAAAATCATTCACTTAGATACTAAAGGAATTAGTTTGATAAATAAATTTAAAGTAAGTACTAGGTAAGTTCCAATATAGTTACAAATATCAACTTTTAGATAATTTTACAAATGATAATTAAGTAGCTGAGTACGAGTAGATACCTACTGTGGTGGTGGGTGGGTACCTACCTACTGAAAGTACACTTTACATATTAATTATTATAGAAATTAAAGTAAATTTTCCGAAATCACATAAATTAAAAACTAAAACTTAATTATTTGAAGTAAATACACTTCCGAAATCGCCAGTTTCGTCCTTCGTGCGTGTTTGGTCAAGCTAAGGCTACCTACTAAGGTTAGGTTGGCTTATTTCGACCGACGCGGGAATCGAACCTAGGACCCCTCGCTCAGCAACCACGCACAGACCTGCCTTCGTCCTATGACGAAGATCGGCTACTAATGAGCTCAACTTGGACTGCATCACCATTTATAGTCTCTTCTGGTGTCGCGTGCGCTACTTGATGTAGCCGCGATATCGACGCGATATCGCGGCTACAACATACAAAATGGTCCATTGGTGTGGCGTCGCGTCGCTAGCACTACAAGTCGTCGCACCGCGACGACTTGTAGCTTCAGTGTGAAAGGTGTTGCGGCGCGAAAGTGTCGCAGAATCGCCTCGCGACACGTCGCGCTGTGGCGTCGCGGCGGTGTGAACGAGCCTTTAAGGCTCGTCCCCACCGGCGCGACGCCACGGTCGCGCACGATTCTGCGATATTACATCTGTAGAACAATTTCTATGAAAACGCGCGCGACAGTTCACACAGGAGCGACCTGTCGCACCGCGACACTGTTGCAGCGCGTCACCTTTGGACCATTCTGTATGGTGTAGCCGCGATATCGCGGCTACATCAAGTATTGCACGCGACACCAGAAGAGAGTATATATGGTGATGCAGTCCAAATTGAGCTCATTAGGCTCTGTAGGCGCGTCGAGTCGACATCTCCGTCGCTGGTCGTCGCCGCCGGGCCTCCCCTAGGTAACTAGGGGTCTCACCTGGCGGCGGCAGACCGCCGAGATGTCGTGAAGAAAGCGGCGCTTCACTATAAGCGTCGCGGCGCTCCTACAGAAACAAACAAGAATCCACACACATAGGCGCACGTATCTCGCGTGCGCCAAGTATCACCCGCCAAGAAGCGACCAAAATGAGAGGCCCGTATTTACGGGTCGCCGTATGGCTTCTGCGGTCGGGGGGCCAAGCCCCGGCACCGCACGCAACGCCCCCTTACGGGGGCGCCGCGATATAGCTCCGAGCTTGAGCTCATTAATAGACGAACTTCGTCAGAGGTCGAAGGCACGTCTGTGCGTCTTTGCTGAGCGTGGGGTCCTAGGTTCGATTCCCCGGTCGGTCGACACAACCCAACCTAACCTCACGTTTTAGTAAAATGAAATCATAAGCAAAATAGTATGTCATTGAAATAATATGACCCTTATGTCATTGTCATGGTTTATAAAAATAAATATTTGATTAAATTAATTTGAAACCCAAGTACCAATCAACCAACCATTTGAAACTTAAAAATTCCACGAAAAGGTCGATCATTCTAATTTATACTTTATTGCAATGGCATAAGAGTTACATTTCAATGTCTTACTAATGTTTTTGGCGGCATGAGACGTGGTCAAAGGAGTAGGTACCTTTTTGAAGATGCCGAAACTACAACCGCGTCGCGTAGCTTATGCGACGACTCGTCGCCGCGATATCGCATGGGCTACATCAAGTCGCGACGCGGCACCACACCAAAGGAAAATTTTGTATGGTGTGGTGTAGCTGCGATATCGCGGCGATATCGCAGCTACATCAAGTAGTGCACGCGACACCAGAAGAGAGTATAAATCGTGATGCAGTACAAGTTGAGCTCATTAGTAGACGATCTTCGTCAGAGGACGAAGGCAGGTCTGTGCTTGTTTGCTGAGCGTGGTGTCCTGGGTTAGATTCCCTGGTCAGTCGACATAATTCAACCTAACCTAAGTAGGTACCTAAGATTGGCCCCACAAGCACGCACTACGAAACTGGCGAATTTGGACGTGCTAAGTGACTTAGGTAGGCGTACCTAATTAAGTTTTTTTTACAGACTCTTAGTTTCCAATAAAAGTCATTTCGTAAAAGTAACATTAACATAATAAACTCCCTAAAGTTCTTTTTCGCATGCAACACATTTTTATTCCTTTTATAGGAAGTGGGCGGATTTCGGCGTGTTTGCTGAGCATGAGGTCCTAATGATGAGTTCTTCATCAGATGACGACCTTTTGATAGACTTAAATAAAAATACGAAACTCCAATGACTTTCGTAATCGGTTACCTATAGAAAGTGTCATATTGCATCACACGCGCACTGTAGGTAGGAACTAACTACCTACACAGCACACATACGCAAGTCTGTGCCGGCTCGCCTAACGACAACATTGATACCATTAATGTCAAGTAAAATTAATGACTTATCTGTTGATTCTTATAAAAAAAATAACAAAAGGTCTTACTTACTGTTCAATTTTTTTCATGCCGTTATTAATTTATAGGTAAGAATCATAAGGAGTTAGCTTACTTATTCCCATTAAATAACGCTTCCGATGAGGATTGATGACATAAAAGATACAAGTGTACCTACATAGCGATACAGTAATGTGTAGGTATTTATTAATTTACTAATGCCCGTTTAAACAATCACTAGACGACAGATTCCCAAATGAATTACTAAGGTACTTGAGGATTTAAACCTAAAATTCTAATTTTAAATCACCTTGGGGCTGATTTTTCAATAGTAAGTAAGTACAGGTATAACATAATAATTCGTCAGAGAAATTATATCGGACGTAATAATAATACGGTGGTTTGATATATTTTCTACACAAATGTTGTCAAGCCGTCATTTTTATTTCTCAGATAAAAGTTTCAAATCTAAAAGCCAGAGCTAACCAACCGGGCGCCGCTTATCCTTTGCGCGCGCGCTTCATGAGTAGGTAGGTGGTATAGATCGCGCCAAACTTCTAGACGCCTCTGATACAAAATGCGATTTTTGAAAAGCAACTTTTATACTAGGCTGGCGTTGACCTCGCGTGAACTTAAGCGAAACAGCTGAGCTGGTAGCTATTTCAAATTTTTTATGCAAGTGTATTGCTGTGTGAGTTGTACAATTAAAGCTTTAAAAAAACTGCACAAAAATGCCAGTAATAATTAAGAAAAAGAAGACGAAAAGTTTCAACTTTGTGCCCAAAATAGTGTAATAATAAATAATAAATTGTGGTTGCACGTCATTTCCGTTCACCCCGTATTGGTGCAGTCGTCCTGTATAGGTAGGTCGACTAGGTAGATATAGGTCGCCGGTGGTAACATTTTGACCTTGACCTGAACTCGTAGTAAAGAAATAAAAATAGGTATGTTTGTGACAGAAACTTATTAGAGGCCAGCATAGGCTAGCTACGGGGTAATTACGTAACACACTAACAGTAGCAATGGCTTTCATTTTGAACGTTCGACAACATTTATTGATGTACCTACGTTGTTGAGCAGACAAATTTTTCGAACATAATCAATGGATTAACAATATCCTTCAAAATGATTCAGATTGTGATTGATACTGGTAAGCAGTGTGTTACGCAATTAGGGTGCTGGCCTCTTATTCGGCTGTATCATATGCGGGCCATTGTGCCTAGTAGTATATTAATGTTCCTCCTACTTGCGGGTTACGGGCACGTGAGTACATTACAAGAGGCGGCGGCGCGGCGTTGGCGGCGCGGTTTCTCTTTGAAAAAGATGCGCGCGGTGTCCGAGCGAATACAGCTTAGTATTGCATAATTTTACAATACTAAGCTTTTGGAAGGATTCAATGATAACAAAAATTATTGGAAACTGCAGGAAGTTGTTTATTTGTTCAATAATTTATTTGGTGTACTTCGGCATTGCAGTCAGCGGACTTGCATGAAACTCATAATTAACATTATGTAAGACATCTGAAATCAGTAACTGTTCAATGCATAATATTGTTTTTAAAATGTTTAATCACAAACAAAGTAAAAAAAAATATCAATAATATTACCTACCATAATTCTAAATGGGCGGGCGGCGCGAGTTGTAGCTGCGCAGACAGCTTCGTCGTACTTTTTAGCCTGTTCAGAGCGGGCGTCCGATTCAACGTAAGATTGCTTGGGCTCCGCTAGCAGTCGATTATATGATAATATGAGCTGTGCGTGAATCAGTTCGAGTTCAACGTATTCAGCATAATTTTGTAAGAAAATCATTCACTTAGATACTAAAGGAATTAGTTTGATAAATAAATTAAAAGTAAGTACTAGGTTAGTTCCAATATAGCTACAAATATCAACTTTTAGATAATTTTACAAATGATAATTAAGTAGCTGAGTACGAGTAGGTACCTACCTACTGAAAGTACACTTTACATATTAATTATTATAGAAATTAGAGTAAATTTTCCGAAATCACATAAATTAAAAACTAAAACTTAATTATTTGAAGTAAATACACTTCCGAAATCGCCAGTTTCGTCCTTCGTGCGTGTTTGGTCAAGCTAAGGCTACCTACTAAGGTTAGGTTGGCTTATTTCGACCGACGCGGGAATCGAACCTAGGACCCCTCGCTCAGCAACCAAGCACAGACCTGCCTTCGTCCTATGACGAAGATCGTCTACTAATGAGCTCAACTTATTTTTTTTTTTTTTTTTGTATGGCATCTCGTAGTTGACCTGAGAGGTCGTGACTACTTAACCGGACTATCCTGTGGCTGCCTTAAGCGGACTCCAAGCCTCCAGCCAGGGGCGTAAAACTACTTATATTATTAAGCGAACGCTCGCTAAGGGCACCCCCTGTGGGGTATGAACCTCGGCTTAGGGCGTCGCTGACGGGAGGACAGCAAGATGGGACAGGCTGGATCAAGTTTAGTTGATTATTATTAATCGGGGAATTTAAAGCTACAGGCTCAGCTACGGCGCGGGTTGGCACTTCGTCGAGCAAGGGTCGGGGGGGACAATTACGTCAGGATCGTCGCGAGGAACCTCGGCGGCGAGGTCGGAATGTCGGTCTGTGTTTGTGCACTGTACTGGTGGCCCTACTGCTCTCCTGAATGAGAGTTATGTGGTCATCGGGATCGGTGAGGACATGCTTGGGACGGCGGACTTGACTAATTGAGGAGGGAATATAGCTAGCGGCTTTCACAACCAGAGGGTTGCGGTGATTCGCGGCGGTCTCGAAGAAACGCTTTGAAATGCGTTTCATGAACTGACGGATAGTGGGAATCCTGAGGTCTACGTGGAGGATTTCGTTGCGAACGTACCAGGGGGAGCCTGTTATCCTACGGAGGAACTTGTTCTGGAGGGTCTGCATTCTATTGAAGCGAACGGGCTTGGCGTGTGCGAAGACTGCACTGGCATAGGTCATGATCGGGCGGATGTGAGCTCAACTTGGACTGCATCACCATTTATAGTCTCTTCTGGTGTCGCGTGCGCTACTTGATGTAGCCGCGATATCGTCGCGATATCGCGGCTACAACATACAAAATGGTCCATTGGTGTGGCGTCGCGTCGCTAGCACTACAAGTCGTCGCACCGCGACGACTTGTAGCTTCAGTGTGAAAGGTGTTGCGGCGCGAAAGTGTTGCAGAATCGCCTCGCGACACGTCGCGCTGTGGCGTCGCGGCGGTGTGAACGAGCCTTTACGGTAATAAGTTAATAAAATATCTATAAAAACTGTCCCATGCTGTCACAGCAAAAATACTCCTTGACATTTTGCGAGTGACATTCAACCATACGGTAGAAAAGCAATTTCGAGATCGATTTGGACATATCTGGTGAATAAGGTGCTTGCTCGATGGTATTTGTTGAGTTTAAGGTCAACAATTCGTTTACAATGATGGCCTGTCAACATGTCATTGACTTTTGATCGACTTTGGCATGGTTTTCTTGGTTTCGGTTCAGTTAGAAGGTGCCACTCCGAAGCTTGTTGACTAGTTTGCATGTCAAACTCGTAAACCCACGTCTCGTCACCAGTAACTCTCAAACTTGAATGAGTATTTTCAGTCACTATTTCCTTCACATTTGCGATGTTAACTTCAGTTGAAGACGTTGATGGCATACCAGGGCGAGGCAATTCTTCCATCACATCTCGACCGCTTTTGAACGCTTTGTATCACTCATGAGTACGTGTTTTTGATAAAGTCGATCCACAGTAAGGCTTCTGTAACATTATTAGTGACTCCGACCAGGAAATTCCATTGGCGATGCAAAATTGAAGACTAACTCTTTGTTCGATGTTTTTGTCCACTATGAAATTCCCAATACACACTAGTTATGATCTAACTAAAAACATCACTTTAATTAATCTAAATATCAGATGCAGAGAACTCAAACTCCGCGCCAAAATAGAATTATAACCATAAACAAATCATCCATTCCTGATACTTTTTTGACAGAATGTACTAATAAGAAAAAACAGTGGGGTTTAAAGAAATATGGTTTGATACGTGAGGATCTAGTGTCTACCTGGCCGAGTACTGAGCTTAACAAAACTAAGCTCTTTTTGGACGGTATTAGCAATCGACACACTAAAAAGAAGATTTACCTTCACAAATATCGCAGTAGGGTCTAGGCGGCTGCGCAGCGCGGCGGCTGGCCGGCGGCGGCGGCGCGTCAGGCTCGCCCGCCTGCTTGGGGCAGTCTTCCGTGTCGTGCGCGTCGAACACGTCACAGATGTCGCAAAACAAGCGCGGGGCCACTGCACGCGCTTTGCGGCCGTTACTGCATCAATAATTAATAATATGTATTAGAGATGGGCCGACTAGGCCAAACCGATCATTGCTTTAGGCGGAATTCGGAAAAACCGAAACTGTTAGACCACGTTCGCACGGTCGTACCTATAAAAATCGCGGCGTTAATTTTTCGCGCACTGGTTGAAGATTCAACGCACTGCTTAGCGCCGAGAGTTGAAAATCCAAGTGTTTTTTCGACGCGATGCATTATGTTGGATTCTCGACGCTCGGATTAATAGCGAGAATCCAAACGCGATTAATTACGTGCGTGCGAACGTGTCTTTAAAAAAATTAAGTATAAACAATACGTTACGTACGTTCTTTTTCAGAGTTGTGGAAGCTGTCGTTTAGAATTTATTTTTCGTTAAACCAAGTTCAATTATTGACTACCATGGATGGGCCACGATAAGCACGATAGGTCGTTGGTCCCGGCTGTCATTCGTGGATCTTTGAGAGTCGTTACGACTCGTCAGAAGCCCGAAAGTCTGCCAACTAGTCTTACCAAGTGGTATCGTGTCACCCAGTAAATGGGGTGTGGTTCGATTACAGATAGGCACTCGCTTTATGTACAATACTATTCGGCTTCATCCGGTTAGACTGAAAAAGTGCAGTACCTAAGCAGTCAAAATATATGGAACAGCATTAAAAACAAAATTGTCGTCGGTTTTTCTTTCATGGTCCAGAATCAATTACTGAATCTATTAACGGTAAAATTGGTAACAGGTTGTGCGTCGATGTCCCTGCAAACCTGTATAGAGCTTCAAGGCTATTTTGGCGCGTGGCCAAAATAGGAACTAACGCCGCCATTATGTTTTTTGAATACAATTTCAAGGGACATTTCACAAAACAATTGCATTTTTTACCAACAGCGCCCTGCCAACATCATTCGAATGCCAAAAGATCATCAGTCCATTCAGTTATTTTACCTCTGACAGCAGCAACCCAATTTGCTATACCCAATACTGCTGCTGCCATATATGCCTTAGAACAACAATTACAAAGATCATTATGAATTTGACCGACTTGTCAATGGCAGCAACCTTATTTCAATGGATTAAAAGATCACTGTGAACGGACTTTAATAGTGTACTTACAGTAGAGGTGGTTCACTGGCTACTGAGCCACCTTCGAGCGCCTGCACTCGCGCCATCAGCTGTTCGTTCTTGCGCTGCATATCCACTATGACTGAGTTGAGGAAGCTCACTTGACCGTCAATCATCTCCTTCTCGTCCGTCACCCTGTAAAAATATTAATGAACATTAGCCTTTTTTTTTTATGAAGTAGAAAAAAAAATGGTCTGCTAATCCATACTATAGTAATCCCAACTTCGTTACTAATATTATAAGTGCGAAAGTAAGCTTGTTTGTTACGCTTTCATGCCAAAACGGCTGAACGGATTAAGGTGACATTTGGCACACAGATAGACCATGACCTAGGTAAGGGCATAGGCTTTTAATCCTTGATCGCAGAGGAAGTCGCGGACAACAGCTAGTAATATTTTAACGAAACTAACTCTCTGTCTGTATGTAACTTCTTCACGTCTAAACCGAACAGATTTTTATAAAATTTGGCATGGAGATAGATGGCATTCCGAGGAAGGCTCATTTGGCCCTGGCAGCACGTTCCCAAAGTCAAAGTCAAATCATTTATTTCAAATAGGCACCTACATGGCACTTTTGAACAAAAAAATTTACAAAAAAAAAAAAAATGAATTGATTCTAATTGCCTCTTTCAAAAGGTAGTTTCGTATGGAGAAGAATGGGAAAGAAACTCCGCCGTTACTCTTTTACAATGTTTTACAATATTTTGTACTTACTTGTACATGAATTATTAATTTTATGTGAAGACGATGCACCTAGAATAAAATTACTATACCACAATAGGTGAAAAGAATTAAATGTAAATCAATGGCTGGTAAATTCAGTATGTGATAGATACATGGTGCTCACATGTTTACAAATATTGTAAAAGTAGATGATTTCCATAATTCTTTCAACAAGTAACAATTTTGTGTGTGAGTTGTAATTACAGAATCAATGTAAAGAACATTTTAATCGCCTGGGAGGATGCACAAGATTGGAATCTTTTGCGACCTCTCTTAGGCGTTCGATTGCGTAAACCATGTGACACTTCTGCTGAAACTAGAGCACTGTGGGATTAGGAATACAGCTCTTGATCTACTAAGATCATACCTAAAAGACAGAAAGGTTAAAGTTCAAGTAAACGCGGAATAAACTCATTAGGGGCTTGAAATGGCAATGGTCGTTCCTCAAGGTTCGATATTGAGTGAATTCCTTTTCTTAGTTTACATTAATGATTTACCCCAATTACTTCAAAATCTACCGAAGATGGTGTTATTTTCAGATAAAACACATCACTGATCTTTAAAACAGACGGTCACATAATCTGGACGACGTGAATAAAACAAATGCATTAGATTTAAATTACCTACTGTTAAAAGTAGCGAATGGAGACATATTGAATGGAGAATTTATTAACACTTTGTTAACAAGCAAAAATATTACAAATTAGAGGATTACATCCAAGAATGCTTGGAAACATGCTGGTCCAGCTCCATAGGATAATCTAGTCAAGACAAAATTAAACTGGTTGCTAATTCAATTGTATACTTTGTTATTTATGACAATGATTTACATTCTTTGATTACTCACTCACTGACTTATTCCTTCTTAATATTTTAGGAAAATCGTATACTTTTACGCGTTTGTAAATATGTGAGCACCATGTATCTATCACGTAATTAATTTATCTGTCTTTGCTTCATTTTTAATTCTTTTTACCTATTGTCGTATAGTACTTTTTATTCTTGGTGCATCACATGTAAAAATATAATGAATGTATTCAAAATATTGTAAAACATTTTAAATGAGTAACGGTGGAGTTTCTTGTCCATTCTTCTTCATTCGAAACTACCTTTTGGAAGGGGCGCCTAGAATAAGTTCTATTTTAATGTAAATATTTACGTTCAAAAGTGCCTTTTACGTGCCTATTTGAAATAAATGCTTTGACTTTATAATTTCCGACATACACGCTGGGGAAGTCGCGGGCAGAAGCTAGCGTTGTTTCGGACTTAGCCCGCTTGTAGGTTCGAAACTAATCAAAGGAAACGCACCACCGGGATAAAAGTTCTATGTCTTAACGCAGGCGCTATGGTCTGTCCGTGTGAATTTCATTGAAATAAAAGCTAGAAGACAGACAGAGTTATTTTCTCATTTAAAATATTAGTATGGATGTCCTAGATCCTAAGCTAATGTTTTTCTTTTATGTTTATGTTAATTTTTGACTTACTGTTCAGTGGCAGAATCGCCTTGTCCTAATACACCTATAGCACTGTTGTCATTCTTATCTCGAATATCTTGACCCTTTACAGCCATCTCCTTCTGTAGAAGAAGCTTTTCGCGCTCCGCTATTTCTGCTTTGGCTTTGTGGCTCTGAAAAGTACAAAACGGAAATCTAAAAAGCTTTCCTATCCTCTATGATCCATCACTTTTGTGAAGTTTAGTTCGTCATTCACACATTTTGAAAAAAAATTACTGTTAGCGTGATGGGCGATTTTTAAAAAAAACTTTTTTTGATGCCATTCGTGTTTTTTATCTAAATTTAAAAGTTAGTTGATTCCATAAGGTTTTTATCCTTATCAAAAAACTATGTAACCAACTGAGGTTTGAGTACTAGAAAAGTCAGAAATTGCATAAAACTTTTCCCATACATTTCGTAGGAAATGAGACTCCAACTGATATAACGTACCCTTGCTGACCCGTCTCAAAAATCCAGCCTGTTTAAGAAACAAAGTCGGGTAAGGAACATCATTTGTAACTCAAATCTTTGATTTGTTGGATTTGTCTCCGCCCCGAATAGCAGAATAGCTATTGAAACATGGTAAAAATTAAGGTTTTTATTTTTGATAATATTCTGAGGCGCAGGTTGTTTCTCATAAGGGCAAGTTTTTAAATTGTCCGTTTTAACTTCTCTTACCTTAACTTCTTCATGTAATTTGCCTATCAAGTCTTCTTTCAGTCTCAAGTCTTTGACTTTATTTTCAATATCAGCTTTAAGGTTTTTGAGTAAAGTCTCACTCTTTGCTACAGTGTCTGCTGAAGATTGTTTAGCTAGTTGAAGTTCTACTGTCAGTTTCTTTAGCTGCTTATCTTTCTCTACGTCACTACTCTGCTGAACAACTACTAATTCCAATTTCTGTGTCAATTCTAATATTTTATTTTCAGCTTCTGTTAGTTTTTGTTGCAATTGGTTTTGTTTTTCGATTTCTGCTGTCACAGTGTCTTTGGATTCTTTTAATTCTTTGTCATAGTCAAGTAGTGATTTTTTGTAGTCATGTCTTGCGCGCTTGCTTTCCTTCTTATATTCATCAAACTGAGTTTGTAACTGTCTGTTCAAATCTTCGTAGTTCATTTTTTGAGCTTCATTGATGTTCGTAAGCTGCTTGATATCCTGTTCAGACTTATCTACCAGTTTTTGTAATTCTGATAGCTTTTCCTTCGACTGCTTAAGTTCTTCGAGTTCTTTGTCTTTCTCCGTTATTTGAGACTGTAAAGTTATTGTGGTAGTTCTATGAGATTCTACTTCGGTTTTATATGTTTCATTTAATTTAGTATTTTCGAGTCCAAGTTGAGCGACTAGTTGCTGTGTTTCGCTAGAACCTAACTGTAAGGCAGCATTCATCTTCGTAAGCTGTGACTCTTTCTCTTGGATTGTAATATCTTTGCTGGAAACTTCTTGTTTTAACTGAGCTACATCTGATTCTAGCTTAGACAGTTTCTGTGAATCAGTATCATATTTTTTATTTTGAGATTTCAGTAGGATATCCTTTTCTTCTAAAGATTTTTTCAGGTCGTTGTTAATAGTTAAGTTTTCGTTAATTTTGTTTAAGGCGTCTTCATAGTTTTTCTTAAGGTTCGTTAATTCCGCCAATGTTTCACTGTACTTCGATTCTAACGAAGTCTTTTCCAGAACTAAATTAGATATTTCTGTTTTCAGTACTTCTAACTGACCTATCTGTTCCTTTAGTACAGTTCCTTCTGCCGAAGAGTTAGCTATAAGACTTTCATATTGATGTTTCAGTGTGGAGGTTTCTAAGGCAGCTCCATTTAATTTCTCTTCTAATTGCTTTTTACTTTCTGAAGCTTTTTGTAATTCTTCATTAACCTGTGCTATTTGGCGATCTTTTTCTGTAACAATTTCTTCATTCGACTTGAAATCTACTTCAAGCATTTCTAACTTTAACGTGAGGTCTTTAACAATGTTCTGTTTTTCCTCCAATGCTTCATTTAGACTGGTTTCTTCGGTCTTTAACTTATTGGCTTCTTCGCAAGCAGTTGTTAAATTATTTTGTAGTTGAGATATTTCTTTTTCGAATTGAGATTTTTGATTATTTAATTGGGCAGTCATATCGTCTAAAATGTTTTGTAAACTATCTTCATGTTTTCTTGCTTCTTCGAGTTTATTATTCAAGTCATTTTGCGCCTCTGTCAGTTGATCTACTTTTTCCATAAGCTTCACTTCCGATGTTGCACCGTCTGCTTTTAAAATGGATACTTCTTCTTTATACCTATCAATTTCAATTTCAAGTTTTTTACAAATAGATTCATGTTCACTATTCTGTTCATTCTCTTTTATTTTAAGAGCTTCTATTTCATTCTTAAGTATTGAGTTTTCATCAAGAAGTTTATCATTATCACTTTGGAGATTTCTCAAACGGTTATTAGTTTCAGCAGCTTGAGTTTCAAATTCTTTTACTTTACTATCTGCCTCCTTAAGTTTTTCCACGTTTTCATTTCCTGATACCACCAATTGTCCGCGTTCAACAGAGAAGTCTTCTTGAACCTTGAACAGTTTTTGCTTCAACTCTTGTTCTGCTCGCGCATGATTGTTCACCACTTCTCTGTGCTTGTCCTTTAAGTCCTGCAATTCCTTTTCAGTTTCCTTCAGGTGTTGCGATAACTTATTGAATTGCTCATTGGAATCTGTCGTCTGACCAGTCAAATTCATATATTCCGACTCAATTTTTTCCTTAGACTTTTGTAGCTCTGAACACTTCTCATTGGCGCCTTCATACTGACGCTTGTATTCACCAACTTCCAGTTCCATTTCTGACATCTTTTCTTTAAGATCATTGTTGCTTTGCGTTAACTCGCTGATGGACTGTTTCAGTTTTTCGTTCTCTTCTTTTAGAAGTTTCAGTTCATCCACGTTTATAATGAATTGAGAATTCAGAGCTTCGAATTCCACTTTACTTTGATCTAAGGTTACTTTGTGACTTTCAATCTCTTTTATTAGCTGTTCTATTTTAGTGTTACGATCATCAATTTCTTTCTTATGTTCTTCAGCGATTTTGCTGTGCTTAATATTGAAATTAGCAGTTGTTTGCTCAAATTCGTCTTTGAGTTTTATTATTTCCTTATCTCTTTCGTGAATAGTCTGTTTATATTCACTGACAAGTTGCTCTGAAGAATTTGTAGATGTACTCAGTTCAGCTAGTAGTTTTTCATACTCCTTGGTCTTCGCAGACAAACTTTGTTGTAATCCTAACATTTCCGTTTTATTTTTCTCGTGTTGTTGCGAGACTTCACTTAACAGAGTTTCATATTCGTTGACTTTGCTATCATATTCATCTTTAACACGGCCCAATTCATCCTGTAACGATTTAAATACTGATTCGTTTTTCCTCTTAGAGTCCTCTAGTTGCTCTAAGTCTAGTATTTTAGCACTAAGTTCCATTTTTAGTTTTGTGATTTCTTTGTTAAGATTAACTTCATGTTCCTTACTTAGGCCAACAACTGAAAAAAAAAAATTATAACAGTTTTAATTTAATATAAAAGTAAATAATTTGTATTAACAGCAAATATTTTTATATGGTAATTAAGTATTATTACCTTTATTTAATTCTAACGTTTTATCATCTACGGCAGCTTGCAGCTGAGTTAACTTAGTGTTAAGGTCTATAATAATTTGGCTGTTTTCCTTATTTAATCTTTCTAAATTCTGTTTTTCAGTTTCTAACTTTGATTCCGCTAATTGCAGTTTCGCAGTCAACACAGAAACTTGTGTTTCGTATTCAGTCTGGGCGATATTCATTTTTGTTTTGGCTTCGGTTAATGCCTTCTCAGAATCAGTCTTTACTCGACTAAGTTCCTCCGACATGCTCTTGCCTATTGAATCTTTTTCGCTTTCTTTTTCTTTAAGGAGAGCGTAAGCTTCATCTAATAGTTTCTGCAGCTCTGACGATAAAGCTGAAATAAGATGAATTAAGGTGAGTTTGAAAACAAAAATATTGTAGATTACTTGAGGAAAATAACAGAAAAAACTTTAAAGGATGATCTGCTTTTAAACACAGTCATAGCTAATTATAGATTTTAAGCACTGCAACCAGAAATATTCAATAAAATCGTTAAAAATGAATCAGAGTACCAATGACATTAGCTAGACATCTCTCACACTTCTAGAACTACTTACTATGTGCAGCCGCCAGTTCCTCGCGATGCTGTTCAGTGGCGGCGACGGTGTCTGCGGCGCGCTGGTCTTCCACCATTCGCAGCGCGGTGGCCGTGGCCTCTGCACGCGCCGACTGGAGATCTAACTCGGCTTCGAGCTCACGAATACGATGCTCGCGAACTGCTTTCTCTTGCTGAACATACGACAAACAAGATGGAACAGAAATTTTAGGATGTACTTTTTTTGCTTGATGGTTTCGATTTCAGTGGCTGCGAATTATCAAACAAAAGCCTTTTTTGAACTAAAATCTCTTCGTAGATTAATAAGCAGGTGCAATAAAACTTACCTCCATCGCTTCTTTATATTTCTGTAACAAAAAATAAGTAAAATTAATACATGAATCTGTACACCAGGTCCTCAAATCAATCGTTCAAGTTTATGGTCTAACTTACATTATAATCTTCTCTATTAATGTTCTCTTCTTCTGTTCTGAACATGAGATCTTCAACCTTCTGCTTCTCATCCTCCAACAGCTTGTTGATCTTGTCCAACTCCGCCTTTAGCTTACTGTTTTCAGAAGTCGCCTGAAACATAAAATAATAAAATCAATATTTAAACAAACTTTAAGAAAAGAAAACTAAAAAGGTGGCAAGGACATTGAAGCGCAAACTGTAATCATGAAGTCAGCACATTGTTCTAGACCCCCAGCGTAAAAACTTTTTGCTCGGTAAAAAAAAATGCTGTTCCATAAATTCAACGAGTTGGTATTGCAATTTTCTATGATATAGCAGTTTTTTTTTGATACCGATGAAAAAATTCAACGAGTTGCGCGTCGATACCAGCCTGTTTTCAAAAGGATCTGAAAGTAAGGTTTCGCGTTCAGACCATCAAGGGTCCTTATGTAAACCGCTTGAATAGATGCCAGTCTATCTTGAAAGGAAAGCGTAGCGTTCTCAAAGATGGCAAAAATGCTCCCTACTCGGATCTTTTTATTCAAAGTGAGCTCAGAGACAAAGAGGTTCGTAGAAAAGAGCAGGGAATTTTTGAAGTGCCTCTTCCCTCCTTTTCCCGAAGTTATGCTGTAATAAGAATCAAAGTGCGATTTCTGAGAGATTATTGATCTTCGTAAAAACCCGACCGTTGCGTTGTTTGACTCGCGGTTCAATGGTCGTTTCATGTTTTTTTATTGGTTAGATATTTTATTTTTTGTTTATGTCATAATTGAGTGTTTATTTTTATTTACTTATTTAAGTGCTCGTGTGTTTATAGTAATTTTCAATAAAATATACAAATAAGTTCTCAATAAGTCGATATTATTATAAACCGTTTTTTTAAGGCTCCCACAAAGAGGCGCGTCGCGACAGCGCTACACAAAGGCACCGCTCGTCGCGCGACGGCTTTATGTCGCTCTATCGCGTCGTGCCAGTGTGCACGAGCCTTTACCGTAATAACATCAATTTACGACAGTAACCTACAATCTTGATCCTATCTTAAATGCACACTGTATTCTAATTTCGTTTGTAGATATAAATTATTTTTCATATAAAATTTCTGAGAGCTTTCATTGGTACCTACCTACTTATCTGCAAGATTTGATAAATATAATGCTCGAGAATACGGGCCAAAGTCCTTAACCCCAATTCATCTATTGGCAGCCATGCCTTGGAAAGGTACCTACCTAAGACTAGGCACAAACCATCAAACAAAAGAGCATTCATTTAAGAAGGTATCAATACCTTTGTGGCCTCCTTCTTGAGTTGTGATAGCGCGCTCTCGGCGCGGTCAGCTTGCAGCGATATCTTGGCCATCTCGGCTCGTTCCAACTCCCTCTCTCGCATCAGTCGCTCTAAATGTTGCTGCTTCTCTCGAAGAAGCTCCTAATAATTAAACAATTCATTATTTTGGTGACTATTTCAGATATGACATAATGTGTAATAATTCAGAATATTTAACTACAAAAGATCATGTTCCACAATATACCTACAAACTATTACAAGAAACCTTAGTAGCAACACACAAACAAAAATAACCTTAGTAGGTAGGTAAGACCGCATTATATATTCTTCACCTAATAATACCTAATTATAATTATAAGTTGTTTACAAATAAATATAGGTATTCTTCGAATTTATAAAATAATAAACAGCGGTTTTTATGCATCAATGCGGTTGGCTGTGTAATTTCTGGCGGTGACAGATTCGGGGTATCATTCTTCTCTGGAAAAACACATCAATATTCGTAAACACAATAATTCAATTAACTGAAAAAAAAACAGAAAAGCTGTGGTTACTTGCAATACAGTGTTTTACCGAAGGGTTTACGTTTCACAACATTGCATGCTTCATCTTCTCTGGAAACTTTTTCTTTTTCGATCATTAGGTTTTAAGTGAGTTTGAGGTACTGGTCAGTACTGTGGTTGGTTGCCAACCAACCTGAAATAGCGTTACAGGAGTTGCGAGATTACAAACAGCAGGCTTCACAACGTTCTTACTAAATAAGTAATTAATAAGCTCTTCCATCAAACTCACCTTCTTGGTTTCTTCATAAAATCAGCCAGTCCTTTTGACCAAATATTCAAATGCAAAGGCATAGCGTAGGTACATATTTTTAACGTAAATAAATTATAGCAGCGAGGCTGCTGAAAAACAACACACGACTGCCATTATTAGACACATGCATGCATAAATAAATAGGCCATTACAATGACAAAGGGTAGAAAGGAAAAGCCTTACGGCCATATGTTGTTATTTTTTGTTTGTTGTATGTGGTCATTATTCACAATTGTACACGCAATACCTATTTAGGTACCGTACCAAGACCGCACCTATATTATTTAGGTCGTAGGTACCTATTGATTTATTTTCAAAACCATAAATCGTGTTGTATACATTTACTAAGTTGTTTTTGATTAGTCAGAATAAATGTGCAGTTTATTACTTCAGAGCAGCAACAGTTCTATTCTAGCTAAATAAATATCATTGTTGCGAAGTACCTATGTACTTCATAATTATATATTGTTACAACTTTGTCGGGAGAAGCAAGGGGCCGTCCCTATTTCCCTGACGCGACGTAACAATGCCTTCGGGGTGCAATATCTAATTTTCCGCTCCAGTTTCTGGTACCTTCGTATTACAGTTGAATTGCCGCCTCATTGCAATTTCGATTCTGAATCGACTCTTAAACTTTATTCCTTTTGTAAAATCGGAGCTATCCTAAAAATCAGGAGAAATTTTCGTGAGCCTAGGTACGGGTCTACAGGCTAAAATGGGGATATATTCTATTCTATGTAGCTTAGGAAATTTAAAAGTAAGTACCTAGTCCCTTTCGGAGCCAGTTTGTTTTGGAATGAATATTCTAACCAAAATGTACAGAGTTATTACCAAAAATTCTGCTAATAGTTATTATTGTTAATTAACGTCCACAGCCAGACATTGCGAAGTCATGAAAAACCAAAAAAAAGTCTAGCTAGTGTTTATCTAGATATATCGACATTTATTTTGTTCAACCATAAACGAAAAAGCCCGTGTTTTAATTACATACGTGTTTTGTTCTTATATGTATAAAGTTACTTAATACCTACTCAAAACGACGAAACTTAGTCACGTTATAAAATAATCTAGCTAGGTAGATAACGACTTAGGTAGGTACGTCATTAAAAATAAAAGCCCTACGTTATCTGTACTTGAACACACAATTGATTAGGTACCTACATAAAGCATTATTAATTACGCTAGCGTAGTAGACCCAACCCAGTTCTATAGATAAATAGCTTGATTATAATACCGAACGTACACTACTATACTTTCCTTAAACTGATAAGTTATCTAAGTAATAAAAACAACAATAATTTGCACTTAAATATGATTATTTTATCAAAGAGTATTGGGTATATTCATGTATAGCTGCGTTCTTTAGTCTCTGGCACAGTGCAGTTAATTTTATAAGCAAACAAAACAAATTGCGGTCTTGACAACGGCACGTTTAATTACCACTTCTATAAATTACTTGTTATTGTATTCTTATGAAGAAAAACTTGCAAACATATAAAGCGTGCAAATTGAGCCACATTGATTCACAAATGGCTAACAGCTGTGCTGTATGCCTACCCTTTTATAAAGAGGGGGAATGTGTCTGCGCAGGGAGATATCTAATCCTTCCCCATTGTATATCTGAACAAGGAGACTGTCTGCAAACAGCGATATACATATTAGGTAAATCCTCATTCATATTGTAAACCGTTTGTGCAAAACTTCGCACCGGTAACTTTGGCTGTCATCTTTATTCTTTCCAAGGTCCAACCCTCGCCTAACTTGGATTGTCTTATTTGTTTTGTAGGCATACAAAACCTATTTTTGCACACTCAACACACCGTGAAAGACCCCATTTATTCTAGAATATTAAATAACTGCGTCAGTCCCTTCCCAAGGTCTGCGAGGTGTTAGGTATTCTCCAGAGGCTGTGGGTGACGGAGATCTGGCATGACCTAATACTACGTAGGCAGCTTGTAGTCATGTCATGTCCACTCCATGTCTAATACGTAATAATAACTGTAATTTATGAGTCTATCATTTGCTAAATTGGTATTTACGATATTTCTTCGCGTAGGCTTGTTTGGCTACCTAAGTAGATCTTGTGCTATTTGCATAATGTTAGGGCAAAATAAGGTACTTAAAAATTAACTCGAAGTTGAATTTCATGATAAAATAATAAACAAGAACTAGGATTATTACATAGATCTCGTACAAAACCAGCTGGCTCAGTAGATATAATTATGGCGCACTCAAGCGCTGAATGCAGGGACCAGACCACCCACCCGCATGGGAGAAAATATAGTTATCGATTGCGGAAATGTTACGACGGCTGGGACAGTCGGGAAACGACTTCGCAATTTCCGAATACAATCTTCACTTGAGCAGATACTATGTCCCTATAAGGATGGCATTTAAGCGGGAACGAGGTGGTTAAAGTATGCGTTTCGTTAATTTTGCATTCCTATGTTGATTCAACAAAATGAATATGCATACGGTTGATACCTATTAAGGACACTAGTGTAAGACCTATAGTTAGGTGTGTAATTAGCTATGACATTATAGCCGTCCCGGAAATATTTATAGATAGCATTCATCGAGCACTGTATTTGTGTACTCGCTACAAATTATGAAATTAGTTGGAAGTAACAGATTACCTTAATATGAGCTCGTTTAGTCTCGGGAGAGTTATGTTATGTTAGGATCTGGAACGAGGAGCCTCTAGCTAGGCAAGTAATATTAATATGGTCTCGTCCATCATCTAGGAGTGCCTCTATGGTAAATAGCGTACTACATAATATAGTAGCTGCCTACGCCAATAATGAGGTTCAAAAGGTTTTCATACTAAATCCACGGTACTTCAAAGAATATCTTCCGAAATTTGGGATTCGCAATCGAAAAGTTATCGAATATTTGTAGTTTCATATTTGGTAATTTCGTGGGTCATCGAACTCATGTCATGGGAGAGATATGTCCATGACTTAAGGGATAATTTGGACATTCAACTTATGAGCAGAGCTTACAAATTGGTTAGCAAGTTTAGGAGTCTCTCTCGAGAAACCATCTTGGAATATGTATTCGAGACATACGACATGTAGGTGGTAAAATTGGTAGCTGCCTAATTAATTAGACGAATTCGCTAAGTATCACATAGGTAAGTAAAATAAAAGTGTTCGTCGAGAAAAACGGTGTCTTGCACAAAATGTGTGATGAAAAATGCATAATTTAGTTTAAATCTAATACAGTGGAATGTCTATAACTCGAACCTCGTTCGAAATCCTCAGTAAGTCGAAAAAAATTGCCATTCCCTTCCGCTGAACACCTAAATACGCTGTATCTCGAATTATTTAGACTTTGTAACTCGAACAAAATGTTATTTCCCTACGAAGCTCGAATTTCAAAAAGGAGACTCCGTAAGTCGTAGTTAGTTAGTAAAATATAATGACGTCTTACTTGGAATCCCCGAAATAATAGCAATAAAATCCAAAATGAATGTTCGGGTTCGGGGCTTCTAATCTATTGTTTTTGTCTTGTACACGTGCAATGAATGAATGCATTTATGAAACTTTCTAAGTAACAGCTGTGAACGTGATGTTTGTTCCTTGTCGACACAGGTCACGATTACTTATAGCGGAGCTTGTCCGTCAGTGTTATTTTGGCTGTTAACTAACAACAACATGAGTACAAAGCGGAAACTAAAGACTTTGACTCTACGTGGCATAAAAAAAAGACGTCGCAGCTCAATACGGATTGCCAGCAAGCACTTTGTCTACAATAATTAAGAATGAAGCCGAAATGTTGCGAAGATATGAATCAAGTAGCAATTTATCTAGCAAAAGACGGCGTCTAGCTGAGTTTCCTGATTTAGAAGAATGCTTACTCATCTGGTTCAAACAGTGTCGGGACAAAAACATAAGCGTATCTGGGCCTATCTTACGCGAAAAGGCAGAAGTATATGTAATTTGTTTTAATATGTAAAAAATATTAAAAAACGTAAGTTGAATTATTATTCAAATTCGACTCTACAAATCGAAATATACACTTAGAAATCGCACCTCTGTAAGTCAAAATTTCAGCAGTTAAGTCTATGTATCTCGAAGTTCTTGTTAAGTCGAAAACTCGTTAACTCGATTTTTTTTGCATTTCCCTTGACTTTGGAGTTATAGAGATTCCACTGCATTATAATGAAATTATCTTTATTGTAATCTTATTACTATGTTTTATGAATTGCATAATTTAAGTAATTGAAATTGTTTTTTATCTGTTTTGGTTTTGTTACTATAGCTAGCTTTATAGTATATTACTTATTGTTTTAAATATTTGTTAATTTTGGTAATGCTCGTCTAGTGGCAACCACTGATTCTTAAATATGATTTATTTGCGGATAATTTAGTGGACTGCAACATTACTCCTTATTTTTTTTGTAAACTATTGCATTATGTATATGTTGTAGTTGTTTATTATCCCTTAATAAACTAAAATAAAATAAAACCAGTAAAAAGAGATAAGTACCTAAAACAGTACAGTAGTAGTAGTAGTATAAAATTAAAAAAAAACAGTCTATTATAACCTAAAATAGACTGCTATAGGCAATATAACGGATCTACACCCCAGCCTTGTAGAACAAGCATAATAATCGGATATAATAAATACCAAACAAGATTTACATAGAGAATACCCACACCGGCACCCATATTTACATACAAAGATATTCTAATAACCACACCTCCATTCATGCATATCGTATGGACTTGTCAAGAATATGAAACCACTTGCTATACCATAGGTACACCTAATCGGCCATCTGACAACGCTATTAAAAATTACGTGGGCGTTGACTTCCTCAAGAATTGGAAGAAAACTAGAAAACAAAGTATAAAATTGATAATAGGTATTCTCAAGTTTAGGTAAGTAAGTAGGTCGTAGGTTCGAACCCAGATAGGCGCTTTACTTTGTGTAAATTATTTCATCACCACTGCTCTCAAAACGGTGAAGGAAAACATCGTGAGGAAACCGGCATGTCTTAGAACCAAAAATTCGAAGACATGTGACATCTACCAAACCGCACTGGGCTCGCGTGGTGGATTACAGCCCACTCCCTCTCACAGAGAGGAGGCCTGTGTCCCAGCAGTGGGAACATAATAGGCTGATTATGCTATTATGCTTATGTATTCTCAAGTTTTCAATTATGAAGGTACGTTAGAGTTATTAAGGAATTAATATGTATTTATAGTAACGTACCTACAGTAACTTTATGATTTTACGACATTCTTTCTTAATTACCGGCGGCTTTTGATACAGTGGTTTGATTCAAATCTTAGATTAGCAATTTTATATACCTTACACTATCATCAAGATAACAACTTTGCTTGTAAAACTATTCTAAGAAAATTATATGATGAAATTGTTATGAACATCATATCATCAAGATAGCCGACTCTACCGCAAATTTCTGGGAACGACTCGCGCATTGCATCGATAAGTTCTTTGGAATTTAAATACTGTAATTTTATTCAGAGCGTAAGATATTAAAAAACACGTCAGTTTTATTATACGTGTGATTTACAAAAGCATAAGCCTTCACTTGGAGGCGTGCATCATTATATACCAAAAGTAAAAATAAACCATCAATCGGAATGACATATTTACGAGTAGCCCGCAACAACATTCAGTTATGTCGTGCACCATAAAACTCTCGTATCGACTGTGAATATCAAATTAGTTTACTACAATTACTTAGTCAAGGGCACCGTCGACTCCCTCCTGCTAAATTACCCCGCGGGGCAGTTTAGGAACCAAAGCAGTCTCAATAGTGTTACAGTTACAAGTGATTTCATATTTCTCACAAACCATCCGGTAATTCGCACATGCCTTCACAAGCTATTGTACAGCGTTAAAGATGCAATAAAACAACAGTTAGGTAAATCTTAATTATTTATTATCACCATAAAACGAGGGATAATGAAGGTAGGACAATAATACACAGAGAAAGTAGTACAGTTTATTAAACTTAAATTTATTAATCACTAATACGTTCTCACAAAATTACGTTTTTACAAGGTTTTAAGTTTAGAAACTAGACCTATGTTTTAGTTACTCTAATAGTAGAGATTTTAATTACTAGTTTTAACAATAATATATTATTAATAAAAGTGAAAACCTATCTTAGTAGCAATGGAATGCTTGTGTTCAAATGAGTCTTTTTTATATTTATGAATATCATCATTACTTACAGGCACTGGATAGTATTAAAAACTAAGAAAAAATGTAAACAATAAAATGCATCTAAAACATAAATGTATCTCAATATCTTCATGATTTTTCTTTCAATTGAATATTTAATAAAAAACAAACCAAAAAAAGTATCACAGCTTTGCTATTATGAAAAGGGATGAAATTCTGACATAGCTACCTAGTATTACAATGTGTATTGCAAGCTATTTGCAGGTGTATTGTCGGAACATGATCATCATTAAAATAAGTGTTTTGTACTTAGAAGTGCGCTTTAATTGACAAATATTGTCTATTAGGAATTACTAAATTGACCCTGTTGGGCAACAGGACGGCTTGGGACACTAACATCATTAATGTTAAAAGTTTAGTTTGTAAGTATACAAATCAACGTCAAAAACACAAATAAATTACTATTACGTACATTCGTTGTCGTTTTCATTAGTATGAAAGAAACAATCTTAAAAATTAAGTTCAAAACAAGGGAAGCCCCGTGTCGCCACCGGCGCAGTTGGAACACACTGGCGCCACACGTGTACTGAACTTCAGAACACCACGAAGGACGGCTGTACACAGTGTACTACACTGTGGTCCTTTCTTAGTAGTTTTGTGTAAGTTGTGACGTTTGGCACACGTGTGGCGCGCGTGTCGCCAGCCTACCGCGCGGCGATGGTGGGGTACTGTACCTGCAGGGCGTTCTTCGCGGACACCGGGGTGGAGGAAGCTCGCGGACCACCGACACGCTGCCGCCGTGCCGTTAGTGACAGTGCCAATACGCAACAAACATGAGGGAAAACAACACGCGTTAACGCACTCAACTCACTTCATGGTGTATATCACTGTACCGGTAGATGAGGAGTTCAATGATTCGTCGTAAAAATAATAATTAGGTATGAATTAGGCTGTTAGTCAACAGCCTTATAACGATTTCATATACGCTTTCAATGAGTGCGGAATTGCAAGACCGCATTTGTCCCACTTGACCATATCAGTACGAATTACATCTATCAGTACAGCTGAAATCTTGATGAGTTTCAATGGCACTTAATGCCAGTCCATTGGTTTCTCTAATACACCATAAAGTGAAACACACAACACGATAGATGGTGTGCGACTGTGACACACCAACTGTCGTTTTAGCAAATTATAAAAAGCTCTAAAAACTAAAACTAATGAAGTAATGAAAAAGAGATATACGAAATCTACTAATGAGGTGCTAATGTATAAAATATGTACGTTGCATAATTTTAATATTTTATATAATTTGTAGGAATCGTGACTATATTCGAAATTTTTGAATTAGTATATGTAATAGAAGTTTCTACTGAGTATCCTAGTGGTTCGGTACACTCAAGTGGAATGCTTATGATGATACGAATTCTTTGGATACATAAGTCTTTCAATGGAGCGCTGAGCAGTCAAGCCCTTGACAGGCTCCAAGCCTTCTTTAAATAATAGGCACCTATCGCAAAATGGGTTAATGATCACAATGCATCTATGTATATGCAAAACAATTGTTAATTCCCACAACACTTAGTTTTGTCGTATAGTACAGTCCCAAAAAGTCTTAAAAATAATATCACAGTCCGAAAATATATTTTTAGAAAGTACGATATGACCATTGCAGTCTCTTGAAAACTATTTATATGGAACTAAATATGGGCATACTAAAAGCCAAATGAGATGAATCACTACGTCCAAACGTGTCTTCGATTCACTACTATTAAGATAAAAATAGAAAACAACAGAATCAAATTACATTCTAAAGAACTTAAGTACTAATTAGTGAATCGAAAACAAAATAAAACAAAAAATATAAAAAAATATTAACACAAGGGCCAAACCAAGGAGTGCCAGCTACAGTCTATAAATAAACTCAAACCAATTGTCATGCAAAAATAAGCAATTTCTAGATGAATAGATACCATCACTTTTGCATGTCATTTCGTTAACCATTCTCGTTCACGTAAATTGTTTTCATGTCAGAGTACAAGCCTGAAGGTAAGCTGTATCTATCTAATAACTTGTACTGATTGTACTTGAAATTGAACATAGAGGCTAGTCCCCTTCGTGATGGTGACTACTGCTCGCTGCAAAACAGTGCAATTTATACAATTAACTTGCACTTTGCATGTGAAGCGACTAGCTGTAAGGCCGGCTATTAGATTCTTCGCAAAGTGTGCATTGCATCTTGGTTTATTTGTAGTTTTCTTGCCCAACACTAAAATTTCACAACTAAAAGAGCTATCAAACGATCAATCAAAAATGTCAAGGCAAGAATCGATACAGCGTCAATGAATGAAATCGTAATTTCAGTAGCATTCAATTCAAATATACACCACATAGGGGTACGTGAACTGAAAGGGTGACACGCAAGAGAAATGGTAGCTTTTCCCGAAGCCTGAAAAGTGAGTGCGCGGCGGCGGCATCTCCACGAATATGTCGGCACTTGTAGCTGAGGCGACCCCGCGGCTGGCCCGAGTCACGGCGGCCGGCCGACCCCCCCACCGCACCACCTCGCCGCCCCCGCCCCGCGCACTCCGCGCCACCGACCCGCTGCCGCTGCTGCCGCTCGAATCACTGCGCCGTGACCGCTCTGACCGACTGTCGAAGCTCAGCACGCTCTCCGAGCACCGCCAAGACTTCGGCAGCGTCTCGCTAGCCCAACGCCGGGGGTTAAGCTCCTTACTCTTATCGTTCGATCGAAACACTATATCGTAATAGACTCGCGGCTTCGGCAAAGCGATTATGGCGCAGCGGTCATTTTCGACGTGCTTGACGAGCAGCGTCTTGTCGAGCAGGCTGGGCGCACTGCGGTGCGGGCGTGCACGGGCCGGGGGCAGCGGGGATCGCGGCGAGTGAGGTTCAGCCGATCGCGCGCGGGGCTAGCCTACCTGAGCGCCCAGCGACGTCACCCCGAGCCTCACCCCCACGCGGGAAGATGCGATTGACGTGCCCAGTGACGTCAGCGATTCCCGCGAGTTGGAGCGCCGCAGAGGAGTCGCACGTCCGTTGTTGTGGATGGCGCACGCGCCTGGCTTGCGGTTCGATGGTGACCGTGATACTTTCGAGACGGGCGCGAACAAGCCGAAGCGATGTGAACATTCGAAATACCTGAAAGAGGAATCGATATCGGTATGATATGATACTGGACTCAGGACATAAGGTTTTGATTACAGTCTTAATTTGTTTGGAAACTATACCTCTTTCCATCTACTGAGCCGTCATTTTTTCCAAGAGGATCGTCGAGTTCTACACCCGCCCAGACACCATTGGCAAAATCGGTAACACCAACGTAACGCAATGTACCAGCTTTACTGCCGCGGCTGCTAGATACGATGACTCGGTCTCCTACACGGACATCTCCGTTGGTCGTTGTCGATATTGATGCATCTATGGAAGAAAACATGGATTCATTCTTCTAGCCTTATTTCGTGTTTTCCGGGAACACACATGGTGTCTGACTATTACTCACTCATCTTGCTGCTGACGACGCTGCGTATGCTGCCGTTTGGTGAGAGTGCGCGTCTTTGCCTGGTGCCGGACGGCGGGCGTTCGAAGACGCTGCCCGCGTCTGAGATCGGTGATGCATCGTGAGGAGCATGTGTTATAAAGGGCACGCGGGTCAAGCGAGTAAGTCGAGAGAATACGCCACGCTTTTCTGGGCACTGGAAATAGCGGACCCCCGCTACAGAGCCGTCGTTTTTACCTATAAAAGTCATCACCTGTTAGAACAAGGTACAAACGCGGAGTATTTTAAAAGTGACCAACATTATAGTAATCATACCAATAGGTTCGTCAAGCACGATGCCGGCCCAGTCGCCGGGAGCGAACTGTGTCTCGCCGATATATGCGATCTGGCCAGGTTTGGTCCCACCCACCCAAACGCGTTCGCCAATTATGAAGCTGTCAGTATCCTCTGTTAATATAACACTATGATCTGAAATAATAATCAAATATATTAAAATGGAGGCATAGATCATTATATTTTTTGAAAACCCCAAGAAATAGAAATTCTGAAATAATCATATAATCCTTTGTGATTACTAGAGAAAATAGAGTAATTGAAAGTTGATGTCTAACGAGGATTGAATTATATAGCCTTCTGAATATGCATGGCCCTCTTCACTATTCCGAACACACACATATCAGGCATATGAACTGAATATGTACCGTTGTATGCAAGTGCATGGCCACCGGGGTGACTCGCTAACTCGTTTGCATATCTTACATCAACATTGCGGACTTTCGTTTCTTTTGAAACTCTGAACAAACTGCAGTTGACTTCGGAGACCACTAAGCGCTGCAATAGAAATCCAAGAACAAAAAGCTCATGCTTTCCACGATCCAAAATCTGCGCAAACACCATGGCAAGCACAAGAAATACAAATACTCGAACGTCTATAGAGCATGTGATGGGTGCGGTCTATGGTGCATGGATTGATTGCTATGTTTAATCTAAGTGAAACTTAAAATACGGAACCAAAATTATTTTCACGACATCGTGAGTTGAGAGGTAATGTAAAAATTGCACACCAATTGTAACGTAGATTGATGAACAGGTATGATGAATAGGTATGGGAATGTCACGTATTGTCGTGGCGCAATAATGTTGGTAAGAGATACCGTGCTAGTTACCTGATGACCTCCTTAGGCCAGCCTCGCTGAGGCGGCGCGGGTGCTTCTCCCACAGCGCGTCCATGGAGGTGACACTGAACGTGCTGCTGGCTGCGATACACACAAGCGACACACACATACACATTAGCCTCTAACTATTAGACAAGTGCTCCTACTGTTCCTACTTCACACGTCTCACTACGTTTCGTAACAGTTCCGCTAATAATGCGAATTTTGACATCTAGGTAATACTTAATAATTGCATTACATGCATCTGAGTACACAAGCAAGATACGGTTTATTACACTTATTGTGTTACTGCATATGTTTACTAGTACCTAATTATGTAATTTTAAAGTACTCCGTTTCTGTAGTTAGCTACTGGCGATATTTAACGTCTGAATAAACATAGTCGAGTCAATTTAAACTTATTTGTTGCAATAATAACAAGCGGATTGAAACGGAACAAAACTGAAATATATTTATCAATTTTAAAATGTCAAGTTGTGTCTATTTCAAAATCACCAATGTTATTATTTAGCTTGTCCTCATTATGTGATTAATTGTAGTTTCTTTGTCTGCAAATTGTGAGACTAAATTATTTATGGACAAAAAGCTTAACAAAAGATAATAATTATGAACCGATTTTAAAACAATGTCACTAATTGATCGTAGGCGAGCGCCTCTACTTGTTGACACGCAATCAATGCAATGCGATGGAAACGCGAAGCATTTCAAACGCGGAAACCGACACTGTTAATGGCAGATTAACCCAAGTCCCGACGTGCTATGGATGCATCGCATACGTCCCTAGCTTCATTAATTCATTAGTTACTTATCAATATTAGCTATCATCATTCCATTCTACCCTAGGTATTAATATTTTACTCCTCTTTGTCATGCATTGAACCTTATTTCAGTTCAGGTCGAATGTAAGTCTGAATCGAAGCTAGAAATCATTATGATATTTCGCTGTTACAAAATTAGATTTCCTAATGGTTATGTTGTGTCAAACCAAAATTGCTTACATCATGTATTGTGGTAATGCCGACCCCTAGCGCTAAGAGCCATCACCATGTTACAATGTACATTATTAACAGACCATGCCTCCACCTCCACAGTTACTCTACTGTTATTAGTAGTGACCAACTTACTTGATGCCTTGCGGTGTGATCGCGGTCTCTCCGGCAGACTGCTAGAGACTTCGTCCTCCTCAGCTTCAATTAAATCTGCCCCATTTCGTCGAGACAGAAGAGTGACATTATGAATAAATGAAATTAAAACTATGTACAGATAGAACGATAATGAGAGGTGATGATATCGTGTATTGCGTGCTTGAAATTCATACACAAGAGGCATGGACCATGCACGCTTACTGTGCTCTGATGCATGCAATCGTAAATAATAAAAAATCATAATAGTTTTAACCTTGGACATGCTGGAACTCACCTGATAAATGTTTTCTCGAAGAGTCGTCACTGAGCTTCCTCAGTGTCTCCGTGGAACTGCCGTCTACGACAACAAAAAACAAAGACACATAAAGCAAAAAATAAAAACATGCCGACAAATAATACAGAGATGATACAGAATTATCTTGAGACAGATGGTAGAATAAGTTTATATGAGAATGTACATTGCAGTCGACATGATCACAAGAAAACTATGGTATTTTGAGATGTTTAATGATACAGAGATGGTTTGCGACATTTAGGCAGAGTTTGATAATCCACATAACTTATGAGCGTGTGAAACACCCACTGTAGACTATAAACACAAGGCACAACTGGTATCTACGTCCACACATTTGAGTAGGCTCACAAACTGTGGTGGGTGATGATAATGTTATAACTTCAAAGTTGTTTACTCAAAAAAATTGTTTACTGTTTCGATTTGTTATGCTCAATTAGTACTATTGATCAAATAAAGTATGAAATATAGAACTCCATCAAGTTGTTTGAATAATTTACGTGGTCTCATAGAAGTAGAGTCGACGAATAACATTTTCCAATATATTACATTGGATCGCTGCCGATGCGCGATGGTGTCACACAACACGTTAACTTGCACTGATCCGAGCTATGCTAAGACACGTGTGAAGCCGGCCGACTGGTAGTAGCGTATGTTCGGATTGTCCGGCACTGATCGTCCGAAGCCTGATTAATCATCAAAGACAATTGCGCAGCGGAGCGGCTTTGTGGAAGAGCGTGGGCTTTACATCATAACCGAGTGGTGTGACAAGTGGCTCATCTCCTAACACTACACGAAGAAGTAAGTGAACGCTTAGAAAGTGAACTTTGAATGGACATGTCTAATGTCGTCGACGTACTAAAATGTAAACGACATCGTAATTAAGACAGTGACAAAAACAGAGAACTCGCAAAGGTAAACAAATACAATTTGATATAAACTTGCCAATTAAATAAACTGTAGTGTGAACTATAATTAGTAGCAATTTGCGACTGATTAAGATACAATCAATAATAGTGATCAATCAAACTAGGTACATGCTATAATTAAAATATGCAATCATCTCGCACCTGTTCCGTAAACCCCGAAGCTTTTCCGCGTAGGTTTCAAATTTTGAATTGCATTTGACAATGACATTAATTTTCTAACCAAACGGATGACTGTAATAAAACAACGTGCCATAATGAATTCAAATGAAACTAGTCTGGGACAAATTAAAGCTAGAGCACAGTGCACTGCAGACACTAATAAAATATGAACTCTTTAATAGACTGCCACGAGGGGTTCCTTTGATTATATTCGCAGTTGCAAGTTTTCCCATTATTACTGCGAACGGTTTCAGTCTAGGTAAAACTTATAGATTTTGCGTGTTTTTCTTGATCACAATGTGGTTTATTGCGTTGTTAACTTGCACATGTATACAATAACAATAAAAACAAGTGATTTATCATCCATGACCTTCGGAAGGACGTCGTTTAACCACTTTTGTGGCTTGACGACTCATGTACAACGTGTTCATCGCGATAACACAATAATATAAAAAAATACTCGTAATTGTTTAAAATATTGTCTCGTTTCCATATCATTGGTGTTGATGCGGAAACTTGGTGTTTAAGCTATTTGTCCATATTTCGTGGTCGCATTAAATTTAATTGACAGCATTAACATAACAAGAAGGTTTTTTTCATGTTTGTCGAACAAATGACGGTCTTCTTTTGTCATGTAAAGAGGTACATTTGTCATTATTATTGAATAAATTCTATACTTTGACAATGAGCTTGTGATTCAAATGGCAAGGACGAACTGGTCAGATATAGGTAAGAAACAGTTGGTTATGAAAGACAAAATTTATGTTCATGCAATAAACAGCGAGAGATAACCTTTCGATAGCATTTTAAAAATAAGTAACTTATTTATACAATGGTATCACAGCAGGTGCTATTATGTGACAAAGTTTGATCCCAGGCTAATGTTCGTGTTCTCCCGCCATACCTCATAGCGGGGGCGACATAATCTAGTTCTGAATATTCCCCTTCTGTGAATCATGTATACCGGTTAAATTATCTCATGTAATACCAACAGTTTAAAAAATTATGTCACTTTACTGAGAAGTTTCAAGCACATCGAATAACCCTTCTGAAAGCGTTCCAGCTTCAACGGGAAATTTCCTAGTTCAAGGAATCGAATTGTGTATGAATGCGTAAACCTTGTCAGCAGAAGACTCATCCCTACTATACATTACATCATGAACCTTTGACCACACTTTTGTGTCCTCATCGAAGTGTAGTTTTATGACAAATTGATTGGCAAACCCTGGGGGGATTCCAGTTTTAACTGCCTTTGCAGAATTTCTAAATTTTTTTGGTATAGAAAAGGACATGCTGACCTATAGAGTTTATTATTCCACGCAAGTTATGGAGTGGAGTACGGGAAACGGGTTACCACGGCGCTTCTGGCAACCGGTCTTGGCAGCAATAATGCGATCTTTGAACTCCGCGAGTTATGTACTTCTTGTGATTTCAGACCATATCGGCAATTTTTCGACCGACCAAAGTGGGGCACTGCCTGAAGCTAATAAATAAAACAGTATTAAACTTTCAAAAGCTTGTCGAGGAAGTGCAGCGATAATTTTAACACTTAGAACTGGATGTTACGAGATTTCTGTTTGAAAAGCTTCTCGACATATTTACTGGTGTGATTAGTCTTGGAACGATAATGAAACCACACGAAATTTTCGTGATAAAATGCTGTCAGGTCGTGGAAAACACTCTTAAGTACCATCTTTATTAACATCCGTGCTTCAAATAGGTACTTCGGTTCACAAATATGATGTAACTGCTATAATAAGTAACGTCTTTATTTACCATTTTATTAGCATATCGCGGATAACTCGGTAACACAGTGCGACGAAAAACTTTTTGGTACGACATTGGTTTTTGTGGTCAAGTTCAAGTTGATATAACGTGCGCAAGATAAAAACAAGCAAATTAGAAATTAAATATTTATTTAATATCTTGTAGACATTGTACCAATACCAATGTATGTATGTTGTACCTAGCTAAGTATAATAATAAAGGCTAGGTACATACTTTTTTTTTTTGGGTGTGAAATCATCTAATGACTTCTCCCGCTCTGTGCTCTCTTAATCAGTCATCATCTGTCTTTTCCCAACTGCATATGTTGGGGTAGGCTTCCAGTATCACCGAATGCAGCTGAACACCGGTATTTTCATGGAGCGTTACTGGGCAATACGATAGCCCTTAATAAGACTGGTTGTCATAACTTCGTGCTTCTGACTACCCGTAACGACTGTCAAAGATCTACAAATGACAGCGGGGACCAACGGTTTAACATGCTTTCCGATACACGGAGGTGTCTCGGTATGTAATAGATGGTCACCCATCCACGGACCGGCCTCGGCACGCATTGCTTAACCTGCGATCGACCCGTGCGGCTATCTCAAATAATCTATAGGCAATATTAAAATGAAACACAAAAAAACTGGTAACATAAAAAAAACTGGTTGTGCAGTGTTTAAAATATAGGCACAATACGACACCTAGTCTAAATTACAAACACCTGAATAACCATTTACTTAAATTTCTTTTATAACATGTTTTTGGTTCACTCCTCAGTTCGGGCCGCAAATTAAAATGTAGTTAGCATCAAGTGTTCCAATTAATCAAGCTTTGCGTAGGTATCACACTTTCCCGGCGAATAGACACTAATTCGTCAATTAAGACCAATTTTGCGGTCAACATGAGAGCCGGCCGCGCAATTGATGCAACGAATCAACAAACTGCTGCAGGACAGATGCAATTCTCAATGGCAATAATTACTTAGTTTAGTTAATAGGACATGTGAATCTGGCTTCGTTAAAGATTTCACGATAATTAAGAGCTATGTACACGAGAATAACACTCTGCAGTGTAGTTTCGAAATTGCGCCAACTTTTACAACGACACTGGAGTAACCGAAGTCAATTCATTGATAAAATAATGCATTTACTCATGCGTATATCTCACGCACGGTATAATAGCCACTTGTTGCGTGATGATTGGATATCACTCCGTATTCTCATTTCCTACCTTTCTCTTATCGCAAGTGAAAAGTCTTGGGTTAAAAATCGAGGGAAATACTTTCATGTCAATTATGTTATTTATGAACTAAATTAGATATGGTTCACTCAACTTTGAAATGGAAATACTCAGTGCGACCGAGTTGGCGGACAGACTGCTGCCGAGATCCTCGCTATGTATAACGCAACAATGAGAAATGGCAACAAGATCGTTTCTACAGCGATGTCAAAAAACACCAATGAATCATCGATCTCATATTTTAAGCAATTAATTGTAGAGACATTATCATAACTGAAATATTTATTGGCTTTATGAGAAAAAATGATGGCGTATGGATCCATGAGTCACCAGCAGATATGGGGACAATGTTGGTCCTACCTTATAATAACAACAGGCCGCGTAAACAGAAAGACGCGAAACGCCAATTTGTATTCACTAGCAAATGACAATAAAGACTGAGTATTCCATATACGGCATATTTTAAGCCAGAAGCCGTAATTCACGAATTAAAAAGGACTCCACTTTAACATGCGACCAAAATAACAGATAAGTTATGTCACTCACCGCTCTGATGTTTATTACCACCCGAAACTCTTCCACGATTTATTAACCATTGTTTTAATCTTGGTAATTGTCAATGATGGAGATGCCAATGCTATCAATAAGATCGCTCAGGTATTCGCGATATCTGTGGCTAGATAACGGACTCCTACTTGTATCACATCAAAGTGGGTCAGTTAACAGATAGCATAGTTATAGAGCAAATTGAATGTAAATCTAGTGTTTACATAAAATGCGACTGTCACGGTTGATTGGCTTAAACGGAACTTGACTCGTCTGTAGGAGTTATCTATTTAATAGATCAACATCGCCATTCCAAATAATTAGTCCAATTAAAATGAATAATCACCGCCCTATAGGATACCTTTAATAGGAGCGCAAATGGTATGAAATTCGATCTACAATCAGGACACGTTCGCTCCCGCTACGATAATGGCGCGTAATGAGCCGCACAACACCACACCTGGCATGCTAATTGTGGATCGTCACACACGCTAAATGATGATAATTAATCCGAAAGAAGCAGTTAGTGGAGTGTAAGGAATACCAATCCGGCAGTGAAGATCGAGCCTTTCGCTCCATACGAAAACTTATAAATATGTGGAAAGTTGCTACTCAAGAATCAGCTTAAATAGTTATGATAGTTATATATGATAGATAGATCAGATACGAGATGGAAAAAATCAATTGTTTATTCAATAACGGAGGAGAACACTTTTGTGTCGAAATAGTATTAGTAAAGTGGTACTTGATGCGAAAATTTTTTTATGAAATTCTTTACGTGAGTAAGATAGGAATAGTTTGCGAAGAGAATTAATTCTGATCTGACATGGTGACATATAGTAGGTGTAGTTTACTTTAAACAAGGTGTTGCCAAAATATTGAAAATAAGGAAACAAACACGGCTGGAGAACCGGATGTCAATGACAAAAGTCTCGAGTCACGACCTGAGCATCAATTTAGGAATTTAAAATATCTATTATTTTAAATTCCTAAATTGATGCTGTGGCACTAACGGAGAAGATGCCATCATAGCCAAATTTCGGAAAAGATTTGAATTTCTAATTCTACCAGAATCGGCTAGAATAACAAACACGTTTGTAAATGTTACTAACGATACTAATGTTAGATACTAACCATTCTTAAATTAATGTGATGCGCTGTCCGATTTTAACGTGACAACGAAAAGGTATGTAAGGTACTAAATACATAATTTATATTGAAATGCGGATACCATTTCAAACTGTTAGTAGCATTATTACGCTTGATATCTGTAATGCAACTAGCATTGGCATTACTAGAAGAGAAACAGTTAGGTGTGGGCCTAGTCACGAAGTTCTCACGGCTGCAAATATACCGATGCCTATCTTGGCCTATGATAAATGCATCAAATAACGCTCAGCTTACAGGGCGTGGAAATTACTGAAATTATCTTTACTTACTACACAGTACGCTGGCAAACCAAATGATCTGGCGATAATCAGGTTTGGATTTCACGCAATGCTATACCTTACACGGCTTACACGTTGGATTTATCATCAAATTATCATAGCCTAATGCTTTCTGTTAACATACAAGTGCTAATGACTACTTTTTGGGTAACTGTGCAAAACAGTCGCCCGCGTGTACATTTTTAAACCACGCGGATGGAATGATGATGACATCAACTTTGTGTACATAAATATATCTTGTCAGAGCAGATTCTGGGGCAAACCCTTTAACCATGGTTAAAGCGTCGTTAGCACATATGGGCACTAAAGATAAACAAGGTGAATCAGCGGTGTTACTACATGTTCAAAGTATGGATACATGGAATTGAAACCTCGGTCGCCATCTGTATACACAAAGTCGCTTATAAGTTACGTGTCACGTAGATAATCAATATGGTGAATTTATCGATACGGTGTAAAATGTATAATTTTCATTGCGAAAAACATCACAAGAGACACCAAATTGCAATTCCCAACACTTGGAACCTTGAACTTGAGTGCGTCTCAAACACTGTTCTGATGTAAGTGCTTTGTCAATAGAGCAATTTACACTATCTACATGAATTCAGCCGCCTACACTATGAATATACCTACGCCATAGCAAAACTGATACATGTGTGTCATAAAAAAATAAAGTTAAACAAACACGTTTCGATCGATAAGTTCAATGACAAAACGAATGAAGTATGAAGAACTACTTTCCTATAGTATTTTTTTTTACATTCCCTATCTGTTATTGGAAATATTGAATAACTTAAAGAAATTGGATAAAAGTTCAAATACTGTCGGTAAGAAACAGGACAAGGAATCTGATAATCACAAAGTTATCACCGATAATGAAGAGCAAATAATAGATAGAACAAACAACACTGATCATACATAATTATTAGTTTTTAATAAGTAGAACTGATCAAAAGATTAAAGGAGGAACTATGCTCCCTGCTCCGATACGGTCGATATGAATTTCATACTTAGTCCAATATTGACAATAACTTACGGAGGCGTGTTGTCGTTCCTAACATGGCTGTTAATTCGTGCTAAGGTGAACTTGTGTGTTAAACGATTGATAGAATATTTAACACGACGCCTCTGCTTCTTTATAATCAGAGAAATGTCTATGAAGTACAGCAGAGAGGCGTTAATGATTCGCATTCGAATGGCTATAAATATCGTATTAATACTTGTCATGAAGTAACTTATTGTTAACGAAACCCTGAAACCTTATTTACAACATTATCATTATTATTTTTCCAAAGTCTTGCAATGCGTCATGTATTGCTAATACTCTCATTAATGATCCGTCACGTAACGCTTCAACAACTAAATGTTTATTATTTTTGTACTACAAAATATACAACGGATAGCTGAATGGGTTACGATTCATATTCACGATAGTTGGACCGTTAAGTCTGTCCTTCAGTAGTCTGGTTGATTAATTAAACGAGTAGTATATCAAAGGGGATCAAATACCTATGGACTTAAATATGACATGTAATTTTAGCCTTAGTTTTTTACTGCACCTGTCGGCTTTTTGATTTTGTACGAATTGCAATGCGTTATTTCATTTACGTCGCAGTCACCGGCAGTGTTAGTATACACTTAATCTATTACATTCTAATCAAGCCCAAAGCAGATTTCCTAACTTCGCTGTCATCTAAACAATCCCTTGATAAGAAAATCGACCCATGAGCCATGACTCATAGGGATAGAGCCGGAAGAGTAATAAATCTGCGTAGATAAAGTGCTCTAGTTCGTAGCTGTTAGGTTATCGGCTGTTAAGCAAAACTTATGACTCGTTAAGACGAGAAAGTTAACCCAATTGGAAAGCTCTAGGCTTACCAAAATATATTACAGGCTAGACAGTAGAGATTTATTCTATCATCCTATTCCCAATGGATGAATGCAATTGCAAGAACAGAGGGATCAGAGGAAATCCCCCAAGTGATCGGGATGGTCTAGACAGGCAGGCGCCGATTTCGGCGACTATAAATAAGCCGAACGTCTCCGACCTACTCTATAAAACTGTTAAACATGATCTAGAAAAATAGAGCCACATTTGGCTGATCTCCAGGTCTAACTGCTATTACAAAAACTGAAGAATACCCATTCATTGAAAATTTGGAAAATCTTTAATTTTTGTTAGTTATAGCTACTAATGAGTTATAAAATAATCGAGCCATTAAGTTTATATGTATAGTAATAACTAGGTGGTGATGTTTACGCCAAGTATTCTGTAAAAACAGTGTCAACTAGCGAATATACATCACAAAACAAATCGTATGATCTCAGCCTTTACGTATTGTGCTGCGCAAAAACATGTTTTGCAGTGTTGTCTAAACTTCAGTGAGGTACACGATTCATTTTAACCGTCTTTGTACAAGTTCTTGTCGCGTGATTACGTGATAGTTCAGTTCGTAAGATAATCAATAAAACTGGACATTGCTTCCAAAGCGAATAAGAGCTATATAAAACGTGCCTAAAACTACTTCAATATTATTTACTTATTTCCTCAGAATGATAACAATTTATTGCTAACTTTATCAATAAATATCGAAGTCCTCAGAAATTTCGTAACAAGTCACTCATCGTCATCAGTAATAAAAATCGACTGACTAAGTAATGTTTTATATCAAGTGGCGCCGCTGTCGGCAAAGAAAAACTGGTCAAGTGATTGACGAGCGCTCCGACAGAGTTAATTTAAAATAATGAACATTAAACTACGTCAAAAGATGTACCACCAGAACCACATACAAGCAAGAGATTGCCACGTGAGATGCATCCCGTCACAAACAATAAGAGCTATCCGTCCACTTGGTCATGGTAACGATGACAGTAAAAACGGGATATCCTGCCGTATCTTGGCAACATAGATTCAGACGGAGGACATGGTATGGACACGTTATTACGTGTTATCTTAAACGATGACATAACAAGAATACGCCATTATTCATTATTTGCGGCAGGGGAGGTGCTGTGATACCTCCGTTTGCGATTAAGCATACATCTCAATTTCAAAATAAAAATATCATGTAAGACAAGCCGCTGAGTGACGATTGATTACCGAGGCATGTTTGGCTCGGTCTGATACGCTCGAGAAGAATCGCTATCGACGCGAAATTGAATCCATGGTTCAAGGCAGCACCTGAACAGGTTGATTTATAGCTACGACAAAAACAATACATTAAAGGGTTATATGTAAAGACAAAATAAGGAAAATATCTACAGCCTCGAAGATCTAGTACGTGGATACAAGATGATGATACATCTAATTCGTAATGCAAGGAAATCACGCAAAGTGCAGGTCACACCTGCTCCGTAGTTTCGCCACGGTTGACCGACAACAATGCTAGCTGTGTAATTGAGCAATTCCGACTCGAAGAGCACATCACCGATAAGGATAAGAGACAGGAAGTGGACAGGGCAGCAGGTACTTCGTTTACTCTAATGCTGACAACATGACACGAGACAAATGTTATCGCCGCAAACATAAGGAACGTGACCTGCGCACCGAAATGGGGATTCGCGAAATGAGGAAAATTCTTGGAAAGATCAACAACTAACTATGAAGAGCATTTGTTACAAGACAAGTACAGAAAGTATAATGATGCATTAACTACGATGGCTGTACGATATACATTCTTATTAATGGTGGAGCATGACTGTTTCATATCGTTGCTGTGGAATAACAAATACTTCGAACTAATTAACATTGATTATTACACATATCGTACCTTTAGTATTTTTAGTCCGTTAAGGTAAGGATGACCTTGAATTCTTGGTAACATTTTTATCGCGCTATGGGCTTAGGTAATGTTCTAATGGCCAATAGCCACACTGACTAAACGGTAAGGAGTGTAGCATAAGTTATTAAACGAGGAACATGACGTGTGTCACGCTACAGAATAGAAAATGATAAAGAAATAAAACTATTACGCCACTATTAACAAGGTTGTAAAGTAAACAGGTTTATTGAAACGCCATGAATAGAATTTTGCAGGTTTGGGCTTTGAATTTTACTAACAAAGGAGAGCATGACAACTGATATCTTTTCAGTGGGATGAAAAGTTTTTTTTTTAAATGAACGGGTAACGCTTAATAAACGTGATATTAACATATCCTTTTTCCTGTTCTGAAACAAATGGTTTCGACAACATATACTCGTAAACTCATCATAGAATTGTATTATGTTGCTATTGACCTAGTGTGCAGAGCTTCAGCGCACAGCGATTTCGCTGATATGATTTGTATGTGGCTACAACGAGGCCAGGATGCAAGTATGGTTTGCGATGTGGCATGTCAACTAGTTAGCCAAACAAGGTTAAGTGCGTGCGACACTGCAATAGTAAAATCATTAAGTGACTAACAAGTATAAGTGCATCGGACCAGCGGTCATGGTAAACTTCTAACAATAAACGCACGCTTAGGAAATTAATGCCGACCATTGATTAAATAAAAGGAAACAGAGCCATTAGAACCAGTTTTTATTCAAGTGCAAAGAACACGGTCCGTGTACAAATTGAAAACGACAATAACTAATTTGCTTGAATAAATCGACAAAATAACTGAGCAAGAAACAAAGCTGTCTTCCTGTCGAGTCGAAAATGTTAATTGTTAAGAACTTTACTAAGCAGTTTTTCACAGCTCCACTAGGGGGTTGCAAGGACAAGTACAAGGGGGGGGGGCTCGTGTGAGGGAGGCAAACGGACACGCCTTTAAACTACACAGTTTATGCCCATTTTTTTTACCATTGCGCAATTGCCCTAACTTCGCTGTATCATGAAACTAGAGCCGAGGATGTTCATTAGGCAAATGAGCGTCTAAAAATACTAAACTATGTAGCTTATTATTTCATGTTGTCGTTCCCTGGGATAAATATTCCTCTAATTCATGAATAAAACATTTTTTTAATTTATTAGATGTTCATTTTTGTAGAAGAATTCATCGACCTCTTTAATTATATATTGAATAGATAAAATATCTTTCAAATCAAAAACACAAATACATATTTTTTTTAAACTGCCATTTCAATGATGATAACGTCAAAATAATTTCGATTATGTTAACATCAACTCTAGTTACGATCATCTTGATAGAAGCAGGCAATGGAACAAAGTAAATTAAATAAATTATTTAGACCACTCCAAGATCCACAAGGATGCTAGAGAAAACGGGAAAGTTGACAACAAAATAACACATAAACGTTTAAGGATGGGCATGAACGCTAATATGAGCATGCAAATGTTAACATTAACACAATTATTAAAACGGTTTCTCTAAATATGAATTTAGACCTCAATATGCATCTAGTACATGAGAACAGTAGTTAGAATAACAGCTATATACGTGACAATAAATTTATGAGATCATGTAAGAGTCACGAAGCACGAGCCTGTTTAAATCTAAATATGAAAACCACATTGTTTTGACTGCGCACGTTCTACAGTTGTAGAGTTGTCACTTGTTTGGATTCGAAAATCCACGTCTAGACGACATCTTAACCACAAATTCGATAATGTTTTGCATGCAAGGTGTTCGATTTATTACGCTAGCTTGGAGAATCACTTAAATATTATCATTATGATTATGACCGAACATCACTGTCATTTCAGAGTCTATTTAATCTCTAATTGGGTGTTGTTTGATAAAGAGCTTTTATTCAAATGAGCATGCCATTATTATTCTTCTTTCTGTAGCTAAGTTTGGAGCATCTTCAGTTTTTGAGTGACTGTTATTATTATCATAATTACATTAGCATTATAATTTGCAAAACAGTTAATGTGGCACTGGTAAGACATATATACATTTCTAACTTGTGTAATGGATTTGGATATACATATGTATTCTGGATTTTAATGACTAAAATGAACCATGATCAGGATCCTCATATTTAGTTAATAAGAAGATCCATTCGGTTCATTTACTAACCGAAATCAATTACTATTTGTAAATCTAGGACTCTGTGGTGTGTCTACTTAAAATGGTTTTATTATAATAGTTTCTACCATTTAGCATCTTCCTATTAGCGTGCCGGTGGTTCACGATTCTAACATAACAGCTTAGAGTATACAAGGAATATGAAATAGCATAAAATTAATGCGCACATCGCATCGTTACGATATTTGTATGACACATTTTAAGTTGAAATTGCAATCTAAATTTTCCCAGTTGTGCATTGACAAGTTATATCGAATAAGTTCATCAGTGGATGATATCATAGATTTAATTTGTTTTCGATTATTCGCTATAAATAATGTTCATAATAATAACATTAAAATTGCAAATAAAAATAAAATAGTGAATATTAAAATTCAGGAATATTAGTCATCAATGGCTTCCAACTCGTTTTATGGGATTATTATGTAAGTCGTAGTGAACTTTTGGCCTATGTTCACCTAAATAAGGTAACGTTACTGAAGAATCTAGACTCACCGGAAAAGCTGAATTTGGTTTCAACGGGCATCTTGGTTCCACAATAATCTTTGAGAAAATTCTTGAATACTTCTAGGTGTCCTAGGTTGAGGTCTGGGATGCGAAGCGATAGCGCTTCGAAGTTCGGCGATCCTGCGCGTTGCAGATGCGCGGTTGTGGTGTTCACACGCGTCGGTGTCGGTCGTCGAGCGTGTACTGTCGGCCGGCGCCGGCCTACACCGCGCTGCCGCCACCGCCCTCGCTCATACCTATCTCTACGTTACTTTGTTTTTGTTTTCCCGGCGCACCCGCCACCCCCGACCGCGCGGACGCGTAAAATACTAAATTCACAAAGTTACTTCTGCTATTCCGGGTAATTGCGGATGCTTATTTACTGCTCCGTACATAGAAATATAAAACTTTCTTATATCTATGGCTATGTGTCTGTACAGGTGGGGGTAGTAATCAAGAAAAGGAATATGTATTGGAGATAGAAATATTTCGCCAGGGTCTGGGAGGACCCACTCTGGTCGGGCTGAAGGTATTGCTAGGCAGTATTGACGAATGTCGTTATCGTTATGAAAAAGGCAAGCTCATAAGGCGCTTACACGTCATACCCGAAACGAAAGCTACTTCAATTCTAAACACCGCTATGCCGCTATCCCGATAAATTCAAGCCCAAATTTGGGCACTCTTTCTATCCAATGCACCACGCTTTTTTGTTTAATCATTGTATATAAAAAAGAACTAATACAAGTCAAGTGAATTATTTTATAATTTTTAGTTCGTAAGAAAAGCATTAAAATGGATGTCAGACATCGAACAGCACTTAAATGAATTTTGATCTATTGCCGCGGAAGGGAAATCAACGTGGAGAAAAAAATTTAAATCTCTACCCTATGCCGTAAGGTAGGATCTGGAACCTCAAAAATAGCAGTCCTATATCAGTCGCTCAAACAGAAAGCCATTCAGGCGTATAACGCGGTTGATGCTATTCAAGAAAAGCGCGACCTGACGGAACATATTTCGTAGCTTGAGCAGATGATAAAGGACTCTGGTTCTGCTGGTTATGCTTCTTTTGCCGATATGGTGAAAAAGGTATCAAATAAATTCGTTCGACCTAATAACCTAAGCTCTGTTGCCATTTATCCCAATGATAAAAGAGATTGCCCACCGCACTATGGACAGATGTACTCAATTCGACATTGTTGTCTTCAGAAAATCATTTACAAAATACTCGATAACATGTGTAAAGACTTCCCCAAAAAAAAAAAAAACTACAACGGCATTTCCGAGATATTTATAAAAATAAATTACTATTTTGAGGTTACTATTTTACCATAAAATGAATTGAAAAAAACTATTTTATTGGATCTGAACGGGTTTACGAGTAAGCTTTGTGCCTTTGAAGTAGGTACATTTGTGTAAAATCTGTAGCGGCCTATGTTCCTAAGTACAAAAGATCATACTACGATAAAAGGACAATGTTCATTCAAGTCTTACGGGGTTGGTGAGATCCAGACTCGTAAAATGTTCATGATATTATTCGGAATCTCCGACAACATGAGTCTGCGCATAAGTGGCTTTAATTTCAAAGAGCAGTTGAGACATCGCTCCACAGTTTCACTCGCCATGTTCAATAAATCTCAACACAAAAAGTCCTGTCTTTAGTAATAATTTACAACACACACGGTGCAGCGGCGTTGGAAGTATGTTTATTTTAATTGGTTTTGCAGCAGTAATGGAGGAACGAATAGGCTCAAACTCGACGCACAACTTACCAAAGCCAGCAGAAAAGCATACTGGTTGACATATGGAAAAAATATGACAGACGCGCAATATAAATCAATAAGGCTGATAAAAGATTCTAATACATTAGATTTTTGATCGATTTCCGCAAACCAGCTAATGGTGTTTTGCGAATACCACTTGACAACCAGTGGTATTTAAAAAAACCAGCAAGTACATGTGATTTAGAACTCCGTTAATATTTTCCATACGAATTAAAGTTGTCTGTAACCATTTTTACTCTTTGTCTTATGAGAAGAAAAGCAAAAATATCGGTTAGAAACACAAAAAAAAAACATATCTCGTTTTAGAGGTTTAATATTTGTGTTTTTTAATCAACATGGGTGTAATAGCACTATTCGTTTACGAAATATTCCGATTTTAATATAAAAAATAAATAAAAATAAAGCTATTAACCTAACCAACCAAATATAGGCACCGACCCGCACCGCACCGCACACTATCGTCTCGTCACATTTTCAATGAAAATAAGAAAGATGTTCTGTGGGGGTTATAGAAACAATTTTTTAAATATTTTACCTTGCGTGCTATCTATCGATATTTAAAAACATATTTTGTAAACACCTTTTTTATTAAATAAACATGGCACGCCACAATAAATCAAACAATGAACACAGAATCGATATCGGGCCCTGTCAGAATATCAGCGATGCGTTATTTATTTTTTAAATATCGCAACATTATGCTGAGATAGTAGCCTTTTTGGCTTCGCACAGGTCTTTTTACTGTTGTACGGAAACATAAAAGTACTCATTATTGTTCGAAAATTTATCCCATTGTAAATAATTATTTAGTCTTATTAAAACAATATATTTTAATTTTAGATATTTCATGCTGTTCAACTTTATAAGACACGAGACAGTTTGCAAGAGTACTGTCCGTGGGCAATCGCTTTTAAGTCAAGTGACGAAACAAAAGAACTCGTGCAAAAAATCATGCGGCCCGAGAAAATGAACCTGCACGTTCGTGGAGCCCACAAAACAAAAAATGGAGGCGTGATTATGAGTACCGAGACGTACCATGACGCTGATAAATTGAAGCAAGCGGAAACCTCGAATCGTGGTTGTAGGAGTGCCGAATTCTTTGGCTGAAAATGAGGTGTTCAGATGCATTTTCGAACAAAGCGCAGCCGACAAGTTCCCAGCGATGACCTTGGACTCCTTCTTGGCCTCAATAAAATTAAGCCACAAATCGGGGAAGAGAACTGCTACGACCTGTAATTACGTTATTGAAGTGCTAATATAATTTTTTCGTAAATAATGTAGAAATTATCTACATATTTAAGACCTTAATTATTAGTATTTAGGTAAATGATAAAATAATAAATTCATCAACTATGTCACTATTCTTAGAACATTATGTTGAATAATTATTAAAACAGTTGTCCTAACAGTAATTGTAAGAACTCATGCCTGTGATACAGGTTTACTCTAGTACAGGCATCATACTTTGTAATACCTATAATTTTTACCAAATTTTTATTTCGGAACAAAATTTTTTTTTTTTTACTGTGTACATGCTTTTAATTTATGTTTATTATGGATAGTGTTTTGGCTTAGCGTAGAACTACCGAATGTTGACATATGGGGCTTAAGTTATTTGGGATTGAGTTTTTTTAGGGGTACAGTGAATCGGGCTCTCGTTATTTAGTTTGAGTAGTTCTTGGTAAGTCAACAACTGGTCGTGTTGAGAGACTTTTTATGAAATGTGATTACTGTCGAAAGTTATGCGGCAAAGACCAGGACCAGTCTGTAATTAATTTAGACGCAGCTCGCACAAATTCCCTAAAATTATTTCTTTCTTAAACTTCCTCATCAAGGTCATGCATAAAAAAGAAAAAGAGGCACCTTCTGTAAAAACCACTATCTACGATTGAAAGTGGTACTTTTGTGGTTTTCCTCAATATGAACTTTTCGACAGGCATATATATTTTTATGTATGTAGGTAGGAATCCCAAGTTTCAATTTGTGCAATATTAAGGAAGGGCTTGTAGGAGAACTGAAATGTAAAACTACGGTTTATGATGACTGATTTTCTGACTCCTATACCTATGAAATGTAATAAATAAATTATAATTACGAAAAAGACATTTGCAATGGATTCGATTGGCTTGAAAACAGAAGACATTACCCCATAAAGCCCATATCATGTATGTAGAGATGCGTAGATATGTGAACTAAACTGAAGTAATCGGCTGAAGTTATCGTGTGAGGAAGTCAGCCCCAAATACGTAGACACTCCTGTCCCTGACTCGGCATTTGCGTTTTGACACATCCCTGCCAAGATTTGTTTGCTACAAAGGCGGACTTGATGCCTCAGGCATTTTCTACCAGTCTACGTTAGTTTAGGTTTGGTCCTCTCCGAAAGGTGAACTGGGTTAGGTTTAGAAATTCCCATTTTCATTTCAGAACAATATATTTATAGCCCTTAACTGTACTCATTTAACTTTATCTGCGCCTAGACAATGTAATAAAAGGAACAATGAAATTATTTGTCTTTTCTAGAAATAGTCATAAGATAACGCACGTATCACTAAAGACGATAAGACGTGCGTGCTGCGAATTCTTACTCATCGGCCACGCACTAGGACAGGGAAAGCTCTATCTAAACAACATTTTACTTGATCGCTTTGTTACATTATCCTCTAATAGATAACCTCATACAGCATCACCGAAACTGAAATGAATTTAAGATGCGACATTTAATAAAACTATGCTATGCTATACGGCCATTGTGACGGTAAGGAACATGAAGGTTAAGCGATCCACGATTTCTAATAGGTCAACGAAAGCGAGCGACCGGAGGTCGACTGATTCACACGTCACCGCATCCTCGTGAAAACGTTTTAGTCTTTAGTGGCTGCGAGACACTTGACCGAAGACACAATTGATCGTTACAATTTAGTAAACACAGCTAGTACCTTTCACTACACTGGCCTACGTATGACTTTTAATGGGTGGGAAATCATTAAATGACTTCTCCTGAATCGTGTCAGACTTTTACTGAATAAAACCCACCCGTTTCCTTCAGTTGCCTGTGCCAGAGCCACGGTACCTATCTCTTTCGAACAACCCGCGACCCTGGTAGGAAGGCCTACGTATGACCAAACAATAAAATAATTCACATTCGGAAAGACAAGGCAGAAGGAACATACATGAAATAAGAATTATGGTACAGTCATGTTTTAGAGCGGTCAGACAGCTTATGCAACATCAGACCATAAAGTTTAAAGCTTCCTTTCACCACAGTTCGACAAAAAATTCCAATTAAATACCTATGCATGATACTTTTGTTATGGTGCTAACTTTTATCTCATAGATACATTGTGTCCACAAGTAATTTGAAAACTGCTAACACAAAGTTAGATGAATCTGAGAAGTCAATCACCCGTGCGGGTTTAGCCGCGGGACGGTCAATTTCACAAATTTATATTTCTGAAAGGATGTCGGTGATTTATCCGACGTCCCGGAGGCACGAACTGACGTGAGGCAGCGCTGACTCAGGGTTTAGGAGCCCGAGATATTTGCACGCGGCGCACGCGGGGACTTTTGAGTTAGCTGTGCACAAACTGTGGCGTGCCAAAGTGCCAAGTGTGTCGAGACTCCTTTAAGGCAATAAGAATTTGATAGTCACGCAAAACATATCCACGTAAAATTTTACTGTCCAAATTGTCTAACACCAGACATTTCCTAGACATTCAACGAACTAAACGGTTACAACAGAAAGTGTGTCTGCCTTGCTAATGAACACACGAGGCCTGACGAAAACCGAAAACACGATAAAAACTATCTGCACGTAAGAAACGTATATTTTAATACAGAATGAGAAGTTGTGTTCCGTGCAAAATATTGAGCAATGCACCAAACTATTACGTGGTTAATTATTGACTTAAAAGAGGGGCTTTGACCGATAGATTGGAATCCAAACAATCTGCGAGCTGTGCTATGGCTTATGGAGCGAGTTTACAGCGGAAGGCACGTAGCTATCGTGTTCCTTGCCCTGTGAGGATTAATTTATAACCCGTTGTTGAAAAGGGCGTCGGCATAACAAACTGCGAAAAGGTCGACGAGCTACCAGAAGAGACGGTAAACATCACGTATCGCATTGAAACTTTCGTGTTTGCATGATATTTCTAAAACGAACATGCTACGACTGTGATCAAGCAGTAAAACTTTGAAATTAAGTAAATAAATTTACAGACTGAAAACACCATGTCATTTATTTTTGTCCTGCATCACAAAGTTCTGTTTTTGAATGGAAAACAAGAGATCACTCTTAAAATGTCGATTTGACTTATCAACTGAACGATAAGTCAAATCGTTAAGATCGTTGGAGGGACAGTGCGAATTCTAAATGTCGGAGACATAGTAAAAAGTCTTATAAATTCTACTTTTGACTGGTTCCAAGGCGCTAATGAAAAATTTGGTATCGCATTACCGTGGGACTGTTTACAGTAAATTGGTTTTGGCACGTCGCCGTCGAGCACTGGAGTATAACCTCCGCCGATATCCTGTTCCACAAAGTCACGTACAAAAACCTTGGGTAAATAAAAAATATATTGAAGTCTCGAAATAGCACTGTTTTTTTTTGTTTTTGATAGTCCGTATTTAAAAAAACAATTTCCTTATTATACGCAAATTAAATCGAATAAGTATAGCGGTGAACGGTGTGCCGTATGGCGCCACTTGAATATGACATGAATTATAAATTACCGTTTAGCTATAGGTTACATAGGGAAATCCCGGTTTTCCAGGCAAATGGGTATTACCTGCTGGTACCCAACCTCGAGAGCTACGTAATTGATATGGCATGCTGTCTTCCGTTACTGTATTTGGTAGAGATCTGCCTCTATGTAGCCTAGAATTTTGTGGTAACGGTGAAAGTTTCGTGACTATTACAAGACTTTTGGGCCTGATTGTAACAATAGGTAAATTAATGGTGTAGAAGTTTCTGTTTTGTTTTTTGGGGTCACCAATAACGTTTCGGCCTAACGTTTAGGATCAAACATGCTTTAATATTTTTTCCCTTCAAAAAATTACAACTAAGTCGGATTTCTCTATCGAATAGGTACCTTGTTTTCAAAATTCTGATAAGTAACTGGATATTCTAGAATAGATCTCGTATGTCCATTCTCATGAAAATTCTATACAGCCGCCGGTGTCGGTAAAAACAATGAAATTATGCGCATAAAGACACGTAGAATCTGAATATAGTTATTGTTGTGACGATTTTCCACACCTGCGCCTTCGCGTTGCTGACGACAGCCGCCAGACCGAAACACTTTCCAGTAATGGTTTCAACATACTCGAGTTACAGGAATATCGTATCACCTGAGGGCAACACCCGCAACATAGTGAAACACCAGGATGTTGCCAATTCGTACGCAGAATTGGCTTACACCAGTTAAATAACGGCCAGTATAGATTGCAAAGAATTGAGAAACATTAGGACGGGTGATATCATTCAATAGACCATTTTATTACATAGAGAGATTTAGCATAGGAAACTAGCCACAGATAAACAATTACCGTCACAAAAGTATGAATGAAATAGAGATTTCAAAGCCAAACATTCCCAATTCTTCATTGTTGGGCGCAGTTACTTATTTTCTAACATTTGCCGACTAATCTGAGCAAGTAGATGTACTCAATTGTACATTGAATATTATGTAGGATTGAGTATGATATCACTAGCAGACATGAATAATGCAACGGCGACCTTCAATAGCTAAGATCAACGAATGTCACAATTTTCTATGCCATGTACTTTGATGTTTGAACAAGAATATTTAATTATCCTTCTGAAGCGTATATCTCTCTCTCGGTATTGAAATAACCACATGATTTGGTTTTGTAAGAATACCGGTGTCAAGTTATTAAAATGATAGCAGAATTACAGTACAAAAAGATTTCAAAAGAAATTGTTTCCTCCCAGTTAATTGAATTGAATCGATGACGCGACGTTGTTGCAACGTCAAAAACCGACCTGCCGTAATATTTCGCGGTAGAGTTCGATTGTGCAGCGTTTACAATCAGTTGAGTTCATAAAACATTAGACAATCGCAATAATTATGTCACTGTCATGAGAGCATTGTTATTGCAGTGCAAAATCAGCTTCAAGCCTTCATCTCAATTGAAATCAAACAAAACAAGCTTATTAAATTGCTTAGAATTCTATTTTCGCAATTAAGTTATAATTGCTGTATAAATTATATTGTTCGCAGAATTATGAGATAAGAAGACATTACGAGAAAATTCTTAGTCGATCTGGGGATTAGGATCAGGATAAAACCAGTATTCAAATATATTAAATTCTTAATTCTGGGCTCAGTTTTGGTCGGTTTCCAGTCTCACCGGACGCAGCTGAATTCCAGTATTTTACATGGAACAACTGCCTATCTCACCTCGATAACCCAATAACTGGGTAATACCCCTTGGTTAGACTGGTTGTCAGAGTATTTCAAGGGTTGGTTATTTCTAAGCACAACAACATCACGTGTATTGGGGATTGAAAATTAGAAAAGATAATAATGATCTCCTCATACGGTATGAGAACATGATACATCTGCATATATCAGCAGAATGATTGTGTTTTGTAATCTTCTGCTTGCACCTGGTTTGCCAAACAGTGACGTAGGATTTGTTATTGCTTATTATTTTATTGGTTTGCAATACCAACTATTATAATTGTCCTAAGTGCAACAAGCTGACATTTTGTGGAAATGTCAGACTAAACGTTCCAAACCTAGAATGAATGTTAACGCTCAAGGCAGACCACTTGCAGCTTCAATAATATTGTTTTGATTGGAAGCACGCACCGCAACCGAAGACCGTTCAATAGATAATTTAATTATAAACCAAGTAACGATCTTGAAATTCGTTTCTATGTGCGTGCCAGTTTGCCAGGAACGTAAATAAATAAAGTGGTATGAACCATGATGGAATATAAGTCGGTCGGTTACGATCAAAGAGGCATCGGTTTATGGAACTTGATTACGACATCCTAATGCTAATAATCGTAACGGATATTAAGCGCTGCCTTACGATGGATGGTGAAATACTTATTTAGACCGTCAGTATTGGCTATTGGCATGGGTTTGTATGACTGTTTATGTGGATGCCACACAGACATAAGCACTTAATAAAGGTCTTGTAAAGTCTTTCCACATTTCGTGTCTCATAGAATGTGTCTTGATTCGTGTATTGAAACAAAAATATATTATTTTTATAACATCTGAATGAATAACTTGTAATGAGGCACCAGTCGAAGCCGAATAGGAAATCATAAATGGACTAAGTTTTGCGAAGAAAAAAGTATTTCCATCGCGCATTTTCCACCACCGACATGGTGACGTAAATGGTGGCTGCGTCGCCGAACTGTCAGTTATGACGATTGATTGATGCGACTGCTTGAACAATAGGCTGACTTTAGAAAGCATTACCTACTAAAGAACTTACTGCCTAGTAGCAATCGATAACGTTGCCCAAATGTTGGTGATCCGTCCAGATGTTATGGTTGCCTACCTTTTTTTGCCTACGTATGCCACGCCGTGTCCTCCCGGCAGTCGACGCAGTGGTGACACCGGGCGTCCGGCTCCCTGTTTATGCGACACAGGTACTTCCCGAAGCAACCATGCCCCGAGAGTACCTGCGTCGCCCGAGAAACGACAGGGAGTCGTGCCTCCTCCCGAGCCAGAGGTCGAGCACTGGCCGGACCGCTTCGATGGTGACGAGGCCGGCGATAGGGCGTGAGAGCCTGTCCCGCCATTCCGCCACCAGTACCTCGCGAAGCTGCGACCGACGCTGCTCCATATGGCGCCCCGCGCCCTCGCTTCCTCGCGCCACCGATAAAGTGACGCGAGCACCTTCGCATCTAGGTAGTGCACAAGCCGAACCAACCCAACTTTTATTTTTATTTTTTGTTCCCGGGGTGGAAAATCCTCATGGATGTCCTCCGCACGCGCGGAACACTACGCGCGCCGCCTTCTCGGGTCCTGATGTTGGGGAGCGACGGATGTCCCCGAATCCGTCGCCCCTGGACCCATTTAGGGGGGCCGGAAGAGGGCGTTGTCCGCCCTCCTCTGACGCCCCGTGCGTCTGCTGCGACAGGTCACTGCCTACTTCAGAGATGAGGGCACGGCGCGGCTCCTCCCAAGCGGTACACTCTGCCAGCGTATGCCACGCCGTGTCCTCCCGGCAGTCGACGCAGTGGTGACACCGGGCGTCCGGCTCCCTGTTTATGCGACACAGGTACTTCCCGAAGCAACCATGCCCCGAGAGCACCTGCGCCGCCCGAAACGTCAGGGAGCCGTGCCTTCTCCCGAGCCAGCCGTCGAGCACTGGCCGGATCGCCTCGATCTTGCTGAGGCCGGCGTCCGGAGTCCCACCGGCTGTCGAGCATTAATCCCAGATATTTCATGGTACAGCGATCCGGACCCCCCCCCCCCCCCCCCCCGACCGCAATGTGTGATCCGGACGGCGGCGCCCGCCGGTGGCCATGAAACACCATGGCCTCCGACTTGTTGAGGGCCACCTCCAGGCCGAGGCGCCGTATACGGCTCACCGTCAGTGAGTCCGCCGCCGTCGCAAGCAACGCTGCCTCCCTGTGCGAACTCCCCCGGGCCGTGACCAGCGTGTCGTCCGCGTAACACGTCAGGTCTGCGCCCAGCGGGAGCTCGCCCCTCAGCACCCAGTCGTACCCAATGTTCCACAGAAGCGGTCCCACGACCGATCCCTGTGGAACACCGCACGACACCTGGCGCTGGTTTCCGCCATCCGGCTAAGTAAGCCCCCACGATGCGGCGGAGGTAGAGAGGCACGCGGTGGTACCGCAGTGCCTCCCGTATGCAGCTCCAGGGCAGGGTGTTGAAGGCGTTGGAGATGTCCAAGGACACCGCCACCACCACCCCGCCCCGGGACACTGTTTCCTCCGCCAGGGCTCTCACCCTCGACACAGCGTGGATGGTAGAGCGCCCATGAACCAACCCAACCTAACCTAACGTTTTAGTAAAATGAAAACATAAGCAAAACAGTATATCTTTGAAACAATATGACCCTTATCTCATTGTCTTAAGGTTTATAAAAATATATGTTTGATGAAATTAATTTAAAACCAATTGAAACAAAAAAAAAAACATGAAAATGTCGATCATTCTAATTTGCACTTTATTGCAATGGCATAAGAGTTACATTGCAATGTCTTACTAATGTTTTTGGTGTAAGGAGTAGGTACCTTTTTGAAGATGCCACAAGACAGCCGCTACTACAAACGCGTCGCGTCGACGCGTTTGTAGCAACGACTTGTAGCGCCAGTGTGAAAGGTGTTGCGGCGCCATAATGTCGCAGAATCGGCACCGACACGTCGCGCTGTGGCGTCGCGCCAGTGTGTACGAGCCTTAATACAACGATAAATATCTAGTAAGTCGGAAAAATTACGGCCCTCTAGAGAGCTATCTTGGCGTGCGCTGCCTAAACCGTTAGACATACACAAAGATAATTTATCGTGGAATTATTTTTTTAAACAGTTCTAAGTAAAAGTCCGCGATAATATATATCTTTCTTTTATGTGGAAGCCATTATGGCCAAAATAGTGAGCTATAAATACATTTAAATTAGATACTTTTTACAATGCACATTTTAGATATCTAGTTAATTCGTTTCCAAAATGAAAACCTGTATCGCTTTTCGTATCTAATGTAGATAAACTCTGTCTTTTAAACTAAGCAATTTGAAAGGATGGTTCAAAAGTTACCACAGTATGAGAACGGCGCGCCGAGCGGGGCTGTGATGTTCACGGCTAATCTGTTGAACTGTGTCTTAAGCCTGGCGAAGGACATAGGCTACTTTTCATCAAAAACCACGCGGGCGAAGCCGTGGGCGGAAGTTAGTATAAAATAATGCTAACCTTCTGTTCTGTTCCTAAACTCTTTTTGCAAGTCGGTTTTAAGTAAGTGATAAGCCAAGAAGGAGTTTAACTCCGAATAAAGAGACAACCCTAGAAGTGACAATTTGATAGTATATTTGAAGAGGTATATTCATACACGTTATGGCATCAGTACTTCCACAATTATTTCTAGTTTCCGTAGTAGTGGAGTGGGAGGACTTCCAACGGCACAAAGACCAACATCAAATAGATTATCAGTTGTTGAAGCCATTTATGGAGTTAACGATCAAAAGGCTGCAACAGTGCATAGGTAATGATTGATGGAAGATAGCCCATCGTTAGGACTGACTATTGCAATGGTTAATTCTAATGACTATTACTACTGGTGCTGGGGCAGTGTGGTCTACAGCACATAATCATGGAAATAATCAATTAATCACACACATTGTTGCTTATTTCAAGCATATAAATCTGATTATTCTAATATTCAGGAGTTTTCAAAGCTGTATATTTTATAAGAAAGCATTTCCTTTTGGCTCATCTGATGTGTACCACCACATTCCACCATGAGTTAGGGCTTATCCTAATTAGCAACAATACCTTACATTTAATTTATTGTGTCTGGTATGTGGAATTACAGATCTAAATAGGCAATTAAAATAGCAAATTGGCAGCTAAACTAGTAAATCTAAGTTGTTACTGTAAGTGCGGGTGACAAATAAGGTCACACAGGTAACGGGCTGGAGGTTTGAAAGTAATCTCTTGCCTCTTGGGGCTAAACGAAGGTCATCTTTAAAACTAGACACGATGAATAAATTACTGCTTTTTGGTTAATTTTATAAGAAGTTGCTTGGGAGTTTTTTTTGGAGTTACTTGTGTTGTAAAGGTAAATTGAACTAATCAGGAGATAATTTTTATTCGATTTATGACCCGTAAATAGTTTTTGGATGGCAAAAGTAATTCTAGTATTCTAGTTTCTTTCTTATTAGGAGATTACTTCGACAAGTGTTTCGCTTTTCGGAATATGGTAACAAAGCACCAATTGAAGAGCGCGTGGTAGCGCAGCGCAAGCGCACGTCACGGCTCGGTGAAAGTGAACTACACGGACAATGGAAGACGAATTGTAAGACCCAAACAAACAACATGGAAACGCTAATCCCTGCCGCCCGCGATGCTATAACATTCGTTTACTGTTCAGCTGAATCGAATTGAAACGTCCATCCTTGACAAGAACACTAATAAAAGGAAATTACTCAGCACTTTATTGTTTATGTGTACGCTTCGTTTATCGCCAATTTCAATTAAAACCCTTAAAATTAGGTCATCATTATAATTAATTTGTAGAAGTCTACGTCTACCCTGCGGGATCCCGCAAATAGGTACCTGGATCACGCGGGATTAAGAAAGGTCAGTCCGTAAACACCGGTATAAAAATTATCTTGCGGGATTGCATTCCTTAGACAGCAGAAAGTATATTAAACAGTAAACTGTGAAGGTCGTATTTAAGAACCGGTAATGCTATAACAGGATCATTTTTTTGCCAATGTCTATTTGTAATGGTGGTGTCGGCAGCATCGTAAAAACAATAAACATTGGACGTTAACTTTTAAAAACTGGATCATGTTTTTTTTTTTTGGTGAGAGACTGACATATGACTAACGGCCAAGCAGTTAGTTGTTTCAAAGTGTGTCACGGTTACTGTTGAAATGTGATATCAGCTAACAAAGAATTAAAAGTCTTTTGTTGCTTTTACTTGGTTGCTTGGTTTTGGCGAGAACATGGTGTAGTTACCGCCTCACTGGTTGATAGAAATCAAATTAAATTAACTTATGTTTTCTTTTTCTGTGTCTACAGCTGCCTCTATTTACAGAGCAGCTGGAGAGTATATTCGTTATCGATGATTGGTTATTTTTTACCTACTGTAAGAATTCTAACTATGTAAATTGTAATTGATTGTAAATTGTAATCCAGTGTAGTTCAGCAGTAGCCGTAACTAAAGCCTGATAGCATTGAAAACTGCGACATTCTCATTTTTGCTGAATGAGAATGACGCAGTTTAATTAATCAAATGTATTGATAACCTTCAATTCAGAACCATTAAAGTGCATTTTATTTTTTTACCTTTTGCTTAGTCATTAGTGTAGGATAGGTATCGAATTGCTCAATTTAAATGAAACAGAAGTTTTTACAGACATCCACTTTTTACAATAGTTTGTTAGTGGAAATTTGAATTTATTTCTTAGGCAAGTACTTTTTTATTATCTACTAGCACTTCGCCCGCGACTTCGTCCGCGTGGATTTCGAAAAAAAAAAAAGTAGCATATTATGTTCATCAGACATAATTTCGGCTTCTAATAGTAAAATAATTTTTCAAATCGGTCCAGTAGTAGTTTCGGAGCCTACTCAATACAAAGACACAATCAAATCTTTCCTCTTTATAATATTAGTATAGATCAGAGGAAAGAAAATGCCCAAAGGCCTAAGACGCTCTTGGTAGGTTAATATTAGAAGGTAGGTAGAGGCATATAAAAGCTTACTCATGCATCTTGAAGTGAAAACGGTGATTACTGCTACGAATCAGAAAACGACGATTGGTGGCGCACAGTCACGAGCCGATGCCAATCGACCATCGGACATGGACATAAAACCGCGCACCTGTGATACTCGCCGTAACATAGCATGAGAAAAAATACAAAACAATATAACTAACAACATTTTCACTTTCAACCAAAGAATTTGACACCTTTTTTCAAGCTCTATTTTTCCTTTTAAACAAACATTTCAACTTAATTTGAAATTGATTGATGATGATGAGTCGATTTATATTAATTTGAGTCGTTAATCGACAAAGCGATGCACGTCACGGATGGTAAACAACTATTTAGAAAACAGGTTTCGCTTCATTTTGTTTAAGGCCGTATATTTTTGATGTCTCTTCGTGATTATCCAAAGATACTGGGAGAGCTGAGGTCACTTTGCATCTCATCGATATAATAAGCGATGATGACCTAACGCAACACTTATTTTTCGATTGAATAATGTGCCGTGTACTTTCCTTATCTTATTCGTATATTCATTTCATTTTACATTTCGTCTGATGCAACAACAGTCATGTAGGGGAATATAATCAATGGATAAGGATTTGAATAGATATGACTTTTCGTATCTTTAGGATTGCACGATATCTTTGTAAACAAATTGAAAAGCCATGTCAGACTTTCTCGTGTAAATGGGAAACACCGTTTTTGGAAACCACGAAAGTTTTTTGTAGTGAAACGAATCATGACTGACGTAAACGGTCGGCGGCAGTTGAGTTTGAAGACAGTCTTTTCAAATAAGGTAAAAAATTAATGAAATACGTAGGTGTTTTTGTTTTGCGCTGCACCTCTCGGCCGCAAGCAAACATCGGCAAACGTGATTTCGTTAAAGAAGATGAGAAAACAATCACCTCTCCCTGCATGACAATTCTAACTACATGATTGGTCTTCCACATAGCTCAATATAATCTACACACACGCACTTCGTTATCGTGATATTGCGCCTGCAGTAACTGGGGCAGGCACATTGCAACATGAATAGCAAATACATAAGTACATCAAACCATTTCATCAGTACTCAATATTTTAAAAAACAACCATTCTCCAGGCCCCAGATTATTATCTATCACATGTGATATAAATAGGAATTTTTTATCAAGCCTGCTCAAATGTGAAGCTCAGCTCAAGCAGGATGTGAGCCAATTGGAATTTAATTACCCATTCCCCAGTGGCCTTGTGTCTCTCTTGAACATTATTACACGTAATAGGATTGTCGGTCCGATCAATACCTAAAGTCAAAAATTTTATTGACAGCTCATCAAACCGTTACTTTAAAACTCTGCCTTAAATTAATGATTTATGAAACATTGAGCATTGCTTAAATACAAAAAAAAAAATAAGGCATACAGGTAATTACCATTAGTAATATAAAATGTACCAGGACTAGAAATCTTGTCAATTGCAGTTTGTTAATACAGCATAACAATGTGCTTACTGTGTCTTCAGGATAATTAATAATCACTTTGTAAGAGGCAGTTGTGACATCATTAGTATGTATGAAGAGATTATAAAAGTACTTATTAATAAGAGAAAGATTTGTTTGTAGTAAGGATTTATAATATTAACACTCACCAGTTCTGGGAGAGATGGGCACAGCAGGTTTGGGCGCAGAGTTGGAGCACAGCCGACCAATCTTGGAGGGTGGCTTCAAGCCGGATGGTTTGGGCAAAGAAGTTGGTCTTGTGGAGTCTGCTGGCTTGGTGACAGGGGAGGTTGCTGTGCTGGCAAGTGATGCATTTTCTGAAGATGTGGATGACGGTGGTGCAGGGGGAGCAGTAGCCGAGTCCGCAGGCAGGGTCTCTTGTGTCTCACTCATTTTTTTAATCACTTAAAACACTTAATATACTGACACTTCAGTCCAGCTACATTATTTTTACTGAAAAAACTGAATTTTTATAGTATGTTAGTAACACGACGAGCATTCTAAAGCATCGTGCGACTAATATACTAAAAATATCGCGAGTTCCCGCGCAATAGGTCGACACGTAATCTGGATCACGGCCAGTGCGTCGTTGTAAATAAAGATAAACAAAATTTCGCGGTCGTGTGTATAAAACCCTTATCGTTATTATAAAATAAGCACCGTGAATATACACGTGTATAAATAAATAACACTAATAGAAAATACACATTTATGTTCTACGTGTTACTTTTATCGTTTACGTTTAGTGTATCTAAGCAAGCGTGTTTTCTAAAAAAAATATAACGGCATACCTTGAAGAAATGGAGCACGAAAAGTGCTACCGGTGTAAGGTAAAGAAAAACTCGCGAGATTTTTACCGCTCGTCGGACGGGACCAGCTGAGCTTGACCGTTGACGTTATCACTGCCACTACACACACACTATCTAATTATATCTAATGGACGAATGTCATATTTCAAACACTAATATTTAAAGTATTAAGACAGTTTAGTTTATAAAACACCTAGAAATTAGACAGGCTGTCGGCTAACACAAAACATATTAAACCAATGCATTGCAAATGCAATAAACTCATCCGTCCTCCCCTCGGTTAAAACTTCAAAGTTACGTTTAGTTTTTTCATTCGTAACCATTTTGTTTGACAGAGATGAAAAGATTAACGTTAGCTACGTTTAGTATCTTTCTCTCTAAGACTTATTTAGACTTATAGGTACTTTTTGCTTTTTTTCTACACAAAGAACAAAGAATAAACTTTGTATCAGATTTTTAGCTCGATTTACACTGAAGCGAACCCCGCGCAGGACGAAAGATACTTCATCTTCATAAAGATTATTTTTTTCCGTCACGAGACACAGCCGAGCTTTTTGAAAATATAAACTTTTTATATAACAATGGTTTCCGATTCATTCCGATCATAGAACAACTTTTCCAAGCACAGACGACTGTGAGTCAGTGTTTTGGCAGTAGAAAAGTTTTCCCTCGTTTGAGAAACTTAAGCAGAAAGACCACTATTCTTACTTAGTCGAATTAAAAACATGCCAATCAAAATTTGACGTTATTGACATGACACTGAAAAGAAAGAAAGAAATGTCTTCCGAATCCGATTTCTGGCTGTGTGTGACTGTGTGTTTCCTTCATCATCGAGCCGATGCACTCAGAAGAAAGATTATACCTACTTTCGATATGTCTGTGAATAAATATTATGAATTAATGAACAAATAAACAACGAAGATGAAGCTCGTTCACAAAAATATCGAAAGGGATGGCTGCGGGTAAGTTGCAAACTAACATGTTGCTTTACTTTTATTTAAAAGAATAACAGAGTATCAGTGAAGTAGGTATTATGGTGTTTATTTTTATTTTAAGGAGTATCGGCCTTATCCCCGAGGAGCCTGAGGACATGTGGCACGCATACAATCTCGTCGCGGTAGCTGATGCGGTGACGGCGTCCACAGTGCGCAAGGTTCAGACCGAGTCATCAACAGGCTCGTCAAGTAGCAGCAGAGTGAGGACCACACTCACTATCACCGTGGAGACTATTGATTTTGATACACAAGCATGTGTGCTGAGGCTGAAGGGCCGCAATATTGTGGAGAATCAGTATGTTAAGGTAAATAATAACCCAAGGTTTTATTTTTGTGTAAGTTATTTGCGTTTATTTTTAATACTACTATTAAATCTGTTTTTCCTTTTTGATATAAAATAAAAGTAAGATTTTCATAATTAAAATTTGTTCACTTTTCAGTTTCTTTAGAACACAAAGTGTGAGTTAGTGCTCAAGACAAACAGATTAATACAAATATTTTCAAACTACTAAACTCTTTTCAGATGGGTGCCTATCACACATTAGATTTAGAACTAAATAGAAAGTTCATTTTACAAAAGACACTATGGGATTCAGTGGCTTTAGAGAGGGTGGAACAGGCTTGTGACCCAGCTGCCAATGCTGATGTAGGTGCAGTTGTGATGCAGGAAGGCTTGGCGCATGTCTGTCTCATCACACCCTCCATGACACTAGTGAGATCTAAAATTGATATTACTATACCTAGGAAGCGAAAAGGATTTGTGCAACAACATGATAAGGTATGTTTTCCTTCAGTTATGTTGTTGAATTTCCTGAACTATGTATGAAAGTATATTTTGTAAGCAGAATGTAGAAAGATGGCCATGTATAGTTTAATTATTATAAGCCTACTAGCTGCATCCTGCAGTTTCTCCCGCATAAATCTCAATACTGTGAGAATATTGGGACATAAGTATTCTTTGTCCTAACCCAGTTTATGGTTTACCCATGTGCCAAATTTCATCCAAATCCATTCAGCCTTTTTAGTGTGAAAGTGTAACAAACAAACATACTTACTTTCACATTTATAATATCAGTTAGGAAGTTAGGATGCCGGCAGTGGTTTGAAATATCTAGGTTGGTTGATTTTATATTCTCCATGGAAACTCACGACACACAATAATTAAAATAAAATTATTTTAATTAGTCACATTTTTCTATTGCAGGGCCTAAATAAGTTCTATGAAGCTGTAATGCAAGGTATCCTGAGACATGTAGACTTCAGCATCGTCAAGTGTGTTATTATTGCATCACCAGGATTTGTTAAAGACCAGTTCTTTGAGTACATGATGCAGCAAGCAGTTAAAACTGATAACAAACTCCTCATTGATAATAAAAGCAAGTTCTTATTGGTGAAAGCTTCATCAGGATTCAAACATTCTTTAAAGGGTTTGTATAATTTTAAATTGTCAGTTTGATTTTTGGTCCAACTCTCAAAAAGGGGAAATCCTTTGATGAGCAATGAATAGTACTAAACAGTACAGATAATAGTAAAAACGTCTTTTCAGTTGGTGGTAAGTTAAATATTTCTGACCAACAAAAAAACATTCTGCTGCGAATACCTATGAGACATTTAGCTAGATTAATGGTTGAACATTTTAAAGATAGGGTCATAGTTGTACCAATTTTGGGGCTGGATATAATTTGTCTATAACGTCACATCGCTAGTGCAGTTACACGCGCGCGACCCACTATTTTTCACTATGTCAGAATTCCAATTTGTATAGCTAAATTGGGATGATGACTACAATTTTTTTTTTTTTCCGTTTTTATCCTGCGATCAGTCTCTCCGACTATGAGCAGATGAGATGGTTCTGTTGGCATGTGGGGCTCTACTCCCAGTGGAGTTTGCCCTATTTATTCGAAGTCAATCTTCAGACTGACTGTTCTGGTCGAAAATGTCCCGCCGCTTTTTCAATCGGCGGATGCTCTCTGGGATGGTTAGCTGCCCCGCGAGCTTATTTGGATGCTTTAGCAGTCGGGATTTGTAGTTGTCACCATGCGTACTTATCTCCTCGTTGACCATCTGAATATTGAGGATTTCATGGATCTCTGCTGTCTTGATAAACCATGGTGCGTTGGATATTTGTTTTATTATGTAGTTTTGTGCCCTTTGTACTTTCATTATGTTGGAGGCACTGGCTGATCCCCAAAGTTGGATGCCATATGTCCATATTGGCTTTAGTATGGTTTTATATATGAGGAGTTTGTTATCTACAGCCAGTTTTGAGTTTCTTCCTAGTAGCCAGAATAGACCTCTGTATTTCAGGTTCATTTCTTCTCTTTTTGTTTCTACATGTTTTCTCCATGTGAGCCTGCGGTCGAGATGCATGCCCAGATACTTCACAGACCCGTGGTGTGGCAATTGACTGCCGTTTAGGGTGATCGGGTCACAGTCATTTTTACGGAGGGTAAATGTGATGTGCACCGATTTGGATACGTTGGCGGCAATTCTCCATTTGGCAAGCCATTCTTCAGTTTCATTTCAACTGGTTTGCAAAATACGAGATGCTTGTGTTGGACTTTTGTGCGAGGCAAGTAAGGCAGTGTCATCCGCGAAAGTGGCAATTGTGATCTCAGAGCTTTGAGGCAAGTCGGAAGTAAACAAAGTGTACAGTACGGGTCCAATAACCGAGCCCTGGGGTACTCCTGCGGTTATTTCATGGAATCCCGAGGAGGACTGATTTTCTCTTACTTGAAATATTCTGTATGTGGTAATAAGGTTTTTATTTTGAATAGCAACCCTTTGTGCCAGACTCTGTCGAAGGCCTGTTGTATATCAAGAAAAGCAGCTGAGCAGTACTCTTTTTTCTCAAAGGATTTTCTGATCGTCCTGCACACTCTATGGACTTGTTCTATGGTAGCATGTTCTTTCCGAAATCCGAATTGGTGATGTGGGACAATGGACTTTTCTTTAAGGACATGTAACATTCTGTGTAGTAGGGACTTTTCGTAGAGCTTAGACATAATTGGTAAGAGACTAATTGGTCTATATGAGGTGACTTCATGTATCGATTTACCAGGTTTATGGATCATTATTACTTGTGATACTTTCCATAAATCTGGGAAGTAGCCTACTCGTTGAATGGCATTAAAAAGTATAATCAAGTACACGATTCCTTTGCGAGGTAATTCTTGAAGGACTTTTTTGTCAATAAGATCATAACCTGGAGAGCCTTGTTGTTGTCCATTAAGTTTATATTTCTATATATCTCTTTAGGCGTTACTAGCTTCAAGGGTAGATCCAGTTGAAGGTCTTGGTTGAGGACAAGGTCAATATCTGATTCATCCGCGTTTGGTCTCGGGTTATTAGGCTGAAATACATTGCTGAGGTGGTTCGCAAATGCATCAGCTTTGTCCTGTTCGGTTCTAATCCAGGTTCCGTTTGGATTCCGAAGCGGTGGTTTGTGGTGCAAGGGTCGATCCAAGTTTTTACAGGCTCTCCATAACGAATAGTCAGTCATTTTTGTAGCTGTGAGACCTTCCAAATGCGTATCTAGAGCGACACCATCTGCTTCAATTATAAGGGTCTTTAGCACTATAATAGCTTTGTTTAGTTCCGTTTTGTCATTTGGATGCCTACTTGTGTGCCATATACGCCGTAGTCTTCTTTTTTCCATAATTTTTGACCGTATGGTTTCAGAATAAACTTTATTTTGATGTGAACGTTCTTTACCTTCTGGTGTTGACTTCCAACAACTTTCTTGGATTATCGAGGTGATATTTCTCGCAGCTACGTCGATGTCCAACTCAGTTTTTAATGGTATTTTGAGGTTGATTCCATCCTCAAGCAATTCCCGAAACGAGTGCCAATCTGTGCGCTTGTTATATAATTTCGGGTTTATTTCAGTGTTGAGGACCGTGGTGCCAATCGTCAGTATTACCGGAACATGATTTGAGTTAGCGTCTAGGCTTGTCTCTACATGGTGAAAAAGCCTGGATAAACCCTTCAAAATGAAAAAATCTATGACATCCGGGAGTTTGTTTGGGTCTGTGGGCCAGTTGGTTGGGTCTGTTGTAGAGATTGTCCTGAGATGGTTTTTGTCTATACTCTTTTTGAGCTCTCTTCCTCTTGTGTTAGTAAGTCTGGAGGCCCAGTGAACATTTTTGGCGTTCCAGTCACCTCCGGCTATAAAGCTCCTCTTTCAGCTTATGTTTGGGTGGACAATAAATAGCTGATACATTAAACGTTCCATTTCGATCTTCTATTGCGATGGTTGTTGCTTGTATGTACTCAGTTTTAAAACGTGGTTGTTCATAGTGTTTGATATTGGACCTTACTACTATGGCCGCTCCAGCGTGTGCAGTGCCGTCCGGGTGATCAGTGCAATAGATGTCGTAATTGTGTATGTTAACACTGCTGTTTGCGGTTGTGTGAGATTCTGGCACTAATAGTATGTCTATGTTGTGGGTGTGTAACAGAACTTCTACCTCTACTTTATTTGGAGATAGTCCCGCTGGGTTCCACGTTGCTATCTTGAGGGAAGTCATTGTGACATCTTAGTGACTAGGGTCGTTATGAGATTTATTAACATACTCATTTGTTGTAGGATAAGATCAAATTTTTCTGCTTGTCTTAAAAGCATCTCTTCTATGCAATGAACTTTGCTTATTGTGGCATCATTTTCATCTTTGGAGGTTTTGTCGGCTTTTGTTGCTTCAGCATATGGCTTTTGCATGTTGTTTGGTCTTAGTCGTGGTTCGGTTGGGTAGTGCGCTGTCGTTGGTCTGGTCCATTTATTTGGAAGGGATGGGTAGTTTTTGGCATCTGGTTTTGGAATTTCTCTGGTCTTAATGTGTGGTTGTATGTAGATGTTGGTTTCTTTTCTGGGCCAAACTTTACATTTACTATCTCCCCAATCACAATATTTCCTGTCTCTTCTAGTGTTTCTTTTATCACGCTGCTTGGTGTAGTATGGTGGAGGTTCCTTATTACTATTCTACAGGTTCGCTTACCTTCCTGTTAAATGTATGTCCAATTAGTCCTTTTTGTCTAACAATATCTATTGTGGTTTTGTAGACGTCTACATTAGCGCAGTTAATTCTTAGTTGGTTCTGATTAATGATTTTGTAGTGGAAGTCCGCTTTGTTGACAACACTCTCTAGGAGCTCCGTTAGCTTGGCAAGGTCTTCGATGCCATACAGGATTATGGGTGGTGGCTTGACAACTTTTTTAGCTGTCTCAGTGTGTGCTATTGTTGTGTCTTCTTCCTGGTCTACTGGGAGTCCACTAAATGTGTTCTTAACTATTATTTTCTCGGGAGATGGTGAGGATACTTTCTTCCTTTTGGCATTTCTTAGGACTGGTGCTCTCTGCCAGGTAGGAGGATTGGCGTCTTTGTTGCCCGTACTTTTTTTTTTTTTTTGATGACTACTGTTAAAAATGAAAATTACATTATTGTTATTTCACAAAAGGCATAGTAAAAATGAGATAATCGAAACAATCTGTTATACCGATATAAATATGAAGAAGCTATACGCTTTAAAAGTTTTTGGAGGGGATTATGCCTGCCTTGTCGCGCGGTACGGACAATGTTCGGCGCCAGTATGAAGTTACGTAGTCGTGACGTCACTTCTACGATAGTGCTGTCCTAGTCTAACACATATTTTAAAACGTTTTTAACTTGGCAGTTTTTTAAGCTTTTAGACCTTTTGTAATACTATTTGCACTATATGGAAATAAACATTTCTTTGAGATAAAAATAAAAAAAATGTCATCATCCCCATTAGGGTTCTAATGCTTACGCAGCTGACAATAGCAAAATAATTTCAAATTTCTCCTAAAAGCCGTAAATCTAGTCGGAACTGAAAATAAATTCAATCGAAGAGAGCTTAGTCATACGGAATGGAATAAGCCTACGTGCCAGGCAAATACAATAGCTACGGCATTATGAGAACCCAAAACTGTTGCAAATTACAAAAAAGTTACAGATGTCGTCATAAATATGCTCAGAACGGAACAATATCACAATTGGTGAAGGCTAACTTCTTATGAACTACAATGAGTCTACTAAATCCAGTGCAGAGCAAATACAATGGCTACGGCAGTATCGGAAACCGTAAGAAAATTAAAAAAATGAGATTTCGCCCCATAACTGCTGTAAATCGTAATTGTAAAAAAAAGGACAATCGAGAGTTTACATCATATGGCAGGGGTTCCCAAACATTTTCATTTCGCGGCGCACTTAAAGATTTCGTATTTTGTCTCGGCGCTCAGCTGGTCGAAATAGGAACAATGATATGATATTATGTAATAAGAAGAATAATTATATTACTATATAAGAAAAATAGAAGCTAAAATACAATGGCAACTTAGACGATTTTCGAGCGTAAGTATCGGCGAGAGAGCAACGTATGCATCGCGCGCGATTTGAATTGTTTATTTCGTACCCGCGAATACCAAAGTGTCGTTTCCGTAGACTGCCGGAGAGGTAAACAGGAGCAATTGTGAGGCGCCCCACTTTACTAATAAGCAAATACAAAAGCTAGGGAAGATTAGCATTGGAAAGATAAAAAAAAACATGTCCATGTGGTGAGGGTTTGATTGGAAGTGAATAGCTAGTACCGATTGACCGGGGAAACGAAAAGAATTTGTTTATTCTGTAAGTTGGATATCGGAATCACTTTTAGCCACACGTCTAAAAAAAAAAACTATGAAATATACCTTCTAGGAGTCGACATTTCCTATCTGACTACCCATAAGAAGAAATGGCGAAACAAACTCACTGGATTATTACAGCTCGGTTATACCTTCTTAAGTAAGGCAAGTTAGGTTAGAACTGAGAATACTTTTTGCGAGTCGAGCGACTGGAGTGCGCTTGTACTGCTACTGCTACTAGCGAAGCGAGCTCGGTCGTCACGAAACTTTGCTCGCTATACTGGTGTATCCCATCATTAAGTCAGCTTAGCTTGATGTGTTGCGAGAGAGCAAGCCTGGCGTGATAGTGACTAGCAAAGTGCTAGCACCGACCACGTATTGTTCAGGGAACTCTTCTCACTAGATTACCTTATGTTAGGTTACATTACAGCTGTGACCAAACATTTTCACGAAAACAAATGACGCGGACTCGAACTGCACCTACTTATTTCTTTATTACATAATAATTTGCAGAGGTTTATGGTAAAGTTAATGTTGTATCCTTTAATAGATGCCATAGTGCTCATGGCTATTTTTCATTCATCCAAATAAGATTAGGTAGTTCTTATCTTCTTCAAATATTATTTGTAAAGGTGTGCATACTTCCTGTATATCATAATTAATAAGGAATACAATCTTACTATTATTTTGAAATACTTTATTCAGCTGTAGATGTTTAACAAAACCTGATGTGGATGAATTTATGTTGAGACAATGAAATGTTTTATTGCGATGTTATCTTCTTTCTATTAGTTCATCAAAATATTATTAATTACAGAAGTATTACAAGAGCCAGCAGTAATGGCCAAGATCTCAGACACAAAAGCAGCCAGTGAGGTGAAGCTGTTGGAGAGTTTCTACACAATGCTGCAACTGGAACCTGCTAAAGCTTTCTATGGGAAAAAACACATTGAATGTGCGAATGATGCCCAAGCTATTGAGATCCTTATGATTTCTGATAAATTGTTCAGGTAATTTTCTTTTAATTTACAACTACATTTACTTATAAAAAAATGCTGTGAGACAAACTATGAAGTATGCAGAGCCTTCAAGAACTTAAGATCTGACTATTTGGAAGATCATCCAGCCTTTTCTGAGAGCTGTATTTTTTCATCATCCTAATAATGCCTCCCACGAGCATCGTCACGACCTCTCCTGCGTTGTTCGTACCTAGTTTATTATTGCGACTTTAACAATATTGCGTTTATACAGTTGCTGTGATTTTGATTTTAATAAAACTAAGTTACTATGTTTTTCAGGTGTCAAGATATACAACAACGGAAAGATTATGTCGCCATTGTTGATTCAGTTCGGGAAAATGGCGGCGAAGTGAGGATATTCTCTAGTATGCACGTATCTGGAGAACGTAAGTATATATCATAATAATGATGATACAATTAACGCTGGTTCAGTATCTATTATAACCACAGTTGGAATCAACGAGGAACTCAATAATTTAATCATATTTCTTACTCAGTTGGTCTGTATATTTTTCTCAGAATTAGACCAGCTGACCGGAATAGCAGCGATCCTACGCTTCCCGATGCCTGAGCTTGAGGACAGCGATGCTGAAGGCGAATCCGACAGTGATTCTAATTAGGAAATTATTAAAAAAAACATTCGGTCCATTCATACCTGTTATCCAAAATTAGCTGGCTGCAATTTCAATGTTGTTTTTTGTAAAAGTTTTATACAAGATTAGAATGATCAAAAATAGGACAATAACGGACATTAATTTATGAACTGATATATTATAGTGTGAATGGACATTCCTGTGGTTGATCCACAACAAAATAGACACATTGATCTGCTCAAGTTTGTGCGATATAGCGTATATACATAGGACACAAGTTTATTTTCGTTATAGAGAACTAGATTTTTTAAAATTCAATGTCTGGTACTTCATATCTAAGTTGGTACTAAAATGATATATAACTTAGTGTGATATAAGCCATATCTAATAGTACCAAAGTAATTTTGTTGCTTATAAATGACTAATATAATTGTGATTGTCTTGTTTCATTGTTATTTGAAGGAAATGTCTTCAACTTTTTATATTGTGATGTAAATATTTATACTGTAAATTAATTAGCACAATACAGAAATGAAATAAACACTTATTTTGAAATATGTTTTTATTTATGATTTAAGCAGAAGCTTCCAATGCTTGTTCTCTTTGTTTACGTTTATCTGCTCTCTTTTCTTCCTTGGCTTTCTCGTCATGAAGACGCCTCTTCTTCCTTAGCAACCATATTTCCTTCTTGCGTTTCTCCTGTCCAGCCTTCATGCTCTTGTAAAGGTTCCTGTGCTTCTTGCGAACAAGCTTCTCTCTCAGCCTGAATGCTTGTTTGTCTTCTATCTCTTTCTGGTATGGATGCTCTTTATGGGGCACACCAGCAGTCACAGCCATTGCTTTTTTCTGTAATAAAGAATAAAATAGTGTGAACAAAAATTGGATATCTAACAACCTATTTTCAGGTAAAAACATTTCTGCCAACCAAAATGAGTGACTTCACTTACATCATACCCCTTTTTATTAACGAAAATTACTAAACAATCTTGTCTTACCTTCTCTTTAGCTAGTTTCTTTTTCTCTGGGTCCACACCATCATCATCGCCAGAGTCGGAGTCTTCCTCAACCTCCTGTTGGTACTGTTTGGCCAGAGCTGCTTCAGCATCACCATCCTCCTCAGAATCCACTTCCTCCTCATCTTCTTTGTCCTCATCACTGGCTTCTTCTATGTCAGTGCCAGATTGGTCATCATCTGGTGTATAGAAATACTTTTATTTTTATAATATACATGATAATTTGTGCACAATAAAAAAATAATGTTTTCTAGATTAAGTATGTTTTAGATGAAAACTTACCCAAAGGTTTGAAGTTGGGATCATTGAGAGCCTTCTCTTCAGGTGGAATATAAACTTGATCCTTAATTTTATCAACAAATGGTGAAAGATGAGGTGGTAAAACAGCTCCCATTAAATATTGATTGATAGGCAGCAGTGTTCTAGCATTAACACTATCAAACACCCATTGAGGCTGTACATAGTAACGTGACAGATACTGTTTGTCCATGGTGGGTCTGTCAACAATGTGGTATGCAATGCTCTCATCTGATTCTTCAAATGTGGCTCCAACAAAGTGATCCTTGTCCCAGGATACTTCACCACCAAAGCAACGGATAATGAAAACTAATGGCTCTCTGGGCACCTCCCTGTTTATAAAGAATTTGAGGCCTTTGAACATTGTCTTTAGTTTCTGGACTTTTTCTGCTTCAAGTTTTGCTTCCTCTAACTTCTGAGGATCCTCATCCTCAGTATTAAAGATGTCAATTTCTGGCAATTCTTCAGCATCATTGGACCCTGCTACTCTGGCTAAAGACAAGTTCATGGCTGCTATCCTCTCAGCCACATAGGCATGCTCATCTATAAGCTCTTTGTCATCAGCTGTGAAAGCTGCGGTTAATTTAGGTGGATAGACCAAGTTGAGAGAGTGATACAGTTTGAAATTGACAAAGCCCAGCATCATTGTGTAGAATTCAACAAATGTTGACATAATTTTGAAATCTACCTCATCTTTGTTTTGAGGCTGCAAAAGAAGAGATTGTGTTAATAAAAATTTGGTAGAAAAAGAAGACAAATATATTTGAATATGGGTAATAATCAATAATAACCTGGAATGAGAAATGATGTGGTACAATCCATGTGATGGTCTGTCCATCTAGTTCAACTTGATAATAGTAGCCTTTGACGGACACAAATACTTTACGGAGTGCTTTTGCAGCTATGACTGCATGCATGAACTCAACCGTCAGCCTCCTGCAAAGCATTGACTGGTCTCTGGGTACTTTCTTTAGGGACGGGAAAGTGCTGAACAAGAAACATAAAGTTAGGCAGTCATCCAGGTCTCGTAACGCATCTACAAATGTAGGATATCTTTCCTTGACAATGTGATCTATGTTTATGTCTGGATAGTCCCGTAAGAACTTCTTCATGTTTTTGTACTCTCTCATTGCCCTTGCACGACGTATTTTTTGTTGGTACACCTAAAATAAGAACTTGGTTACAATCCATGTTGCACAAACTGCATAATAATTGTTTTAAGTATTGAAGTACTTACTTTTAAATCTCTCAGCTTCCATATTATAGGTTCGTGTAGTAAGAACTTTATGTCTTTTGTGTGGTACAATGTTTTGATACCGCCTGCACCTTTCTGAGCCCTTTTACGATTGCGAGGTTCTCGTGGGTAAATACCTTTCAATATGCAAATACGTCTGAAATCTTTGAGAGACAACTGTAGTTTCTTTAGGGCAGCCTTCCTGGTCATAAACTGTGCTCCTTCTCCGGATGAATACTGAGGAAAACCGAAATTTTATTGGTTATACCCACTATTAAAACACGTGTTGTGACGTTATGAAATATGTTTACATACCTTCTTCTTTTTCTTAGAAACCATTTTTTCTGGTTATATTGATTCTTGACTTATATAAATATTACCACTTCACAGGTTTCTTATGTATTTACGACGTTTATTTTAATTTTTATTCATCGTCGCAGTTACAAAAGCATGATGCTTCGCTTGTCAATCTGACATTTCTAGGACAGAGTTACCAACTTACCAACAGCACAGTGTTGCCAGGTCTTGTTTTTGTTTTACCCCAAGTCTGATCTCAATTTACCCTAGATTGTAAGTAAATGAAAAAAATACCCTATTTTTTTTAAATTGGTTTCCTGCACTGTACTATCTATATTTGATACATTTCGTGCAAGATCATAAACAAGACAAGACAATTAAATCTATAATATACTTAGATATAGACAAGTTTTACTGTATGGATACTTGAAACCATGAATAAATCTGGCATTTTCCAAAGATCCTATTTGTACCAAGTACTTGACTACTTCATTGAGTCTATGATAGGCGTAACGAGAAAGAAGTTTAAGTACGCGCCGAGCCAGTGGGATTCAAAGTACTTTGCGAACAAAACAGGCGGAGAGGGAGTCGTAACAAATTATATGAGTGCGTTCATGAAATCTCGAATCGATGATAATTAGGTGCGTTACAGAAACTTAAAAACGAATAGCTCACTCGATCATGACTTGAGCTACATAAATATTTGCAAGACTATTCATTCAATTAAACCTTGACAAAAAAAAACTCGAAAATTATCCTTACCGAGTTTGTACCCTAAAAATTACCCTGTTGATTGTACTTTACTCTAAATCTAGGGTAAATTACCATAAGTTGGCATCACTGCAACAACACCAAACAACAAACAACACGCCTTTATGGAATGGGAGTCCAGAGACGAAAAAAATGTTAATCTAAACTAATAATATGAAAACATTATTCAAGGTTTGATACCACTGATATCAAAATTTAGAACTTATTGTTTTAGTCTTACGAATAGTATACCAGTCTTTATTTTATTTCATTGTATATTTTACTCGTCATCCTCTACAGGGATTTTACTACTTAGACGTCGCCGCGTCGTGTGCATAGGCCCATACTCTAGCGCTGTCTAACTAGGAAAACCGGAGTAGGTACTTACGTGTGCGTATGCCCACGAACACGTAAGTAATTAGGACTCAGGAATCGCCAGGGAATAGAAGGCATTGTTAGAATAAGAAAAACAAATAATTTCACATTTTATTACATAAAAAATAAATAGCAATAAGTAACAGTTTTAATCTTAAATTCAACTCTCTATGCTTGAGTGTTTTCTTCCGATTGTGTATTTGATGATGTTGATGCAGGAGTTGGAGTAGTGGTAGCTTGGTTCTGGTTCCACGCATTGGGGTCTACCATCACATACATAGGATAGGCGTAGGAAGCTGGGGACCACATAGGTGCAGCCTGGGACATAACTGTACTGGCGGAATCCTCACTAAGGCCTGCATCCTTGAGTATGCTCATTGCGTTTGTGTAAGCAGATGTCATTTGCGGATAAAACATTTGATAGGGAAACTGGTAGGGGTATTGTGAAGCGCTAGCCTGATGCTCACACTTAGGAGTTTCGGTCGGACCTGAGGGGATTGTATAAGCATATGGGTACGAAGCGACCTGACTACCTTCAGCCTGAGTGTTTGATGGCACGGGCATAGCGTAGGCGTACTGAACTGGTGCACTTGGGATTGCACTAGGCATTACCGCACGCTTTTGAATTGCACTTTCGTCGTGTGTTGTTGGGTATCCTGAAGCATAGGCCATTGGAATCGCAGTAGCTTGTGGCTGTGCAGCCGCTGAAACTGGCATAAAGCTTATCGGCTTATCTACCGCCCATTGCGACTTCGCTCCGCTTTCTTCCGTGGCTGCGACGAACAGATCTCCAGTGGTCCCATCAGTCGAAGGTTTTACGTAGAGTCCATGGACCGGAGTGAGATGGTTGCTATGCCATAGGTTTGGATAGCCGCTCACGCAGGTAACCACCAATGCAGTAACGACAGCAGCACTTTTCACGTACATTATTGAACTTTATTTCAACAAGTAATGTATTATTCTTATGCTTTACGTTGATAACTGATGGCGTTTAGGATAGAGAGATTCATTTTATACTAATTAAAGTAATGGGAGACAAGAGGTGGAAAAACTAATCATGCTGCAATGAAGATCGTGTCCATTTCACTTATCTAAAGCACGTACAGTTTTCTTATTCCAAGAGTTCGGCTATCTCGTCTGATTATGACGATTAAGATGCTCTGCTCTATCTTTGATTAAATTCTTAGATAAAACTTTAACATTGAGTAGGTATCCACATGCATTAAGGTATCTATTAGCAGATATAGTTTCTTACCTATTTTTCTTTTGTTTACAGAAAATTAGTTTCAGGAACTTTTCTATATGATAGGTAGGTACAAAGGTACCTAGATATAAAATAATCTATTTTAAGAGCAGCTCACCATTTATTGATTATTAACTAATAATTTCTGGGATCGTATTTTTTATGGTGAGAGCATACCTCCACTCGTGCAGTTTTTACCCTGCTCGTGTTTCGCCTATCTGTTTTAAAAATTCATTACAATAAATTGTTTGTGTATAAAATATAGGTGAATTATGCGGTTGAGAAATGCTTAATTACAAAACAATGATGACTAATCATTCTTTGTAAAAGTGGACATCTTCAGTTATTATTTCTTATTGTCACGTCCACACATATTTTGCCGACCTTACTTCCAAGGTTATTGCAGTTATGTTGTATGCTAATGCATGATTTATGTATTTATACCTTCTTTTTGATGTCAGGATGAACAGTAGATACTGATGAATAAGTGGTGTATCAGCCAAAAAGGCACAAAGTAACAATTCTTAGTTTTCAAAACCCCGCACAATGAGCTCACGATGTAAGGTCTGCAACATGATCATTGGCCAAACAAAATTTTGTGCAGAAATCGTTAAGTGCTGAAGCCAAACGCTGTGCGTCAATGGAATGTAATTAGGTCTAGGATTGGAATCTAATACAAGGAGCCTTTTCCTTCAAAAACGTTGATTTGTAGATGACCCAGCATATTAGACCAAATAATACAATATACATTTACCATTACCACCCAATAAACTGCCAAATGCACTTTATTGGGTGGTAATGCGATGAATCAAATATTCATCGATACGAGTGAAAACTATTTTATATTTAGGTACTGACTGAATAAAACATTTTGAATTTGGAACAAACACGATTATGTACAAAAAATAAATCGTGGTGAAAGTACCTACTGGCTGGATAATTGGATATATTCCATAGCAAAAATAATAAAAACTGCCAATTTAAGGTTCTTTTCTACTTTCTCGCAGTGAATGGTAAAAAGTAGAGTACACAACTCGTTCCTCGCTCCGCCCAGGATTCTAAACTAGAATCCTTCGCTGCTGTCGGGATTCCACTTAGACCCTCGAATTAAATTCCCTTTTTTTCACTTGTTGTATATTCTGCAATTTCAGCCCATACTGTCCCACTGCTGGGTAAAGGTGCCTTTCGATCCTTTTCCCACTCTTTCCACTCACAGCTAAGAACAAATACTTGTATACTGTTATTTATAACATTTATTAGAGTCCTATCTAAAGCCACCTTTAAGAAGAGGATTTTAATCCCCGCGCGTTTTGATAGAAAATACAAGTCACGTTTCGTGGAACAAGATTTTTTTTATCATATAGCCGTTATCCTATATGTAGTTGGACGAGCGTCATCTGAAAAATAACCACTTATTTTTTTATTTATTGTTCATTTAAGTACCTATAAACATAAATCAAAAACAATCTAGCGATAACTCGTAAATTACTTTTTTGTTCTTATCCACGTCCATGTTAACGGCTAGCGTTTTGTTGATATTTTGTACAAGAAGTGTGATGTTGTTCAGGACTTCAACCTGTTTGAGGGATCACGAAGAGTTCTCTTTGTGCGGGTGGAGGTGTCCTCCCACCTGTGTTAACCTAAGGATGTTAGCCACAGGTAAACCATGGCATATCGATCTAAGCGATTTAATTGTATAATTAAGAGAAATCTACAGTACTAAGTAAAATTTTCCGTAAGAATAGACATATTATATAATTATAGATATGTGCCCATCGACGTGGGACTGCCGCGTCGGGTGTCGATGTTCAGCGGGTTTCATCAGGGACGAGTTTTCCAAACAATGCGTGCTCGTTCAGAACTGTCCAGGTAAAATCATGGAATAAGTTAGTAACTAACGGCAAAACCTATCTGAAATCCATCATCACAACAACTCCTAGAGGTACCCTAAGCCTACCGATGAGTAATGAACATTTATGGTATCTGAGACCGTTAAGAATAGCTATGGTAGAATATGGTCGTAAAAATTGTATTTAAACAGTGAAGGAAAATATCGTGAGGAAACGGGCTTGATGAATTGGAACCACCACATGCAACTAAGCCTCGTTCCTTCTCTGTACAAGAAAGTGTTTTTGTGTGTGTGGAAGGTTACCTACATTATATAAATACGGCGAAACGAATACCTACCTTACGTAGTGATGGAACTTTCAAATCGTGCTTACCAGAAATCATAAGTCGAAGCGTGAATATATTTGTAACTGGCACACTTAAAATGTAGGGCGAGCATGTAAATTTAATCATTTGTTATAAACTTAAAGAAATACTGAGTACAGGTTTCGTTGACGCTACAATATTTGTCTCCGCGGCAACCGTACTTGATTATTATGAAATGTTAGTATGCAATATGAAAATTGTACCTTGGAACTTCCGAACGCTGATGAATGTAACCTATCCGTGACAAAATAAAACATGTAATTAATTTCAATAACGATTGCAATCTCTTACGGGATGGGCAGAACGACTCTGAACGAATATGGTAAAAGATAAATTATTATTTTTTGCTCCTTTTAAACGGGAAATATGTATGAACTTACCCACTGTACCCTCACACATCCGCTCTCGGAAAATACAAGCGGGATATTAATCATGATCACCTTGCAGTTTTTAAACTTTATTCTATTGTTATCCCATGCATAGCTTTAATTACAGACAAATTATCTCACAGAACCTAAACACGATGCAACAATTTGTAGACTTTATAGAGATACAAATACTTATTTTATCCATACAGGAACCGAATCCATATTATGACGGATGGACCAATGATCATCACTCTATAATCGAACCGTACTTACATCGCTTCGAATAAAGTAACTGGTATTGTGAACATTTTGGGTTTGAGCTACAATCCACGCAGTCCTGTTGGTGTCGAACGTACGACTGACGAAAAAAAAAAAAAAAAAGAATAGAATTAGATTATATTAGATTAGAGTAGAATTGGGCCAAATGTTTTTGGCCCAATTCTCACTATTGGTTATTCCACTAGTGTCTTTGTTGGGACTGCCCAGAGTCTTGATATGTGCCAAGTTGATTGCAATATCTTAGTCCCTTAAACTTTAAGGCTTAAAGGATTTAACATTGAAAATCAGTAACATATTGTAACACAAACGTCTGAACGCGGTAAAATAAAAAACTACCGAACGGACTTTCATACGGTTTTCACCAATGGACGGAGTGATTCATGTGGAAGGTTTTTCATAATGTGTATAATTTAATAAGGTTAGCAGCTTTAACTGGTCACGGGTCATTTAATAAACACCTCTTTGTCATAGGAATCATAGACAGTCGTCTGTGCAGGGCCTGCATGGAGGACGACGAGACCGCAGCTCATGTGTGCGTCTAAACTGCCAATCGCCACGCATAGGGCAAAATACTACGGTAACCCAGGTACCCTAAGTGAGATAGTCAGTAACACCAAGACGTGGCTGGCCTTCTTCGGGGAGCTGGAGTAGATCTAATAATCGCTTTTACCACCCATACGCAAAATTCGCGCATTGACGTGGAGTTGGGGACACCACCCCGTATTATCTATTTATTTTGTGTAAACTGGCTGAAATATGACGATGATCGTTCAAGATGTCGGAAAAGTCACGTAGACTGGCGTATGTAGCGTAAACCAAGAGTACAGTACGTAAGGCCATTTTTTTTTGTTCCGGGGTGGAAAATCCTCACGGATGTCCATCGCCTGGTGGGCCTCCTCGGATTGGGGGGGGGGGGGAGTGGGGTGGTTTCCGGAAGGCCTAAGTTAAGCTTTGCATTTGTGTGAGTCATTACCAATCGCACTAATGTGATCGCGCGAGGGATGCACAGCGCCTCAGGCCGATTGCGAAGTAATGGACGCGTCGTAACGCGTAAGTTACCGTGGGATATTTTTCGATATTCGCACGCAACAGTTGGTATTACCATAAATTATGCACAGTTTCCTCATTACGTTTACCATTATTATGTACTTCTGTCAAGTAAGAAAATGCATGCGTGTGTTGGTTTTTGAATGTAAGGTTGTATTGTATCTTTCGGTAATGCGTGGTCGTACGCATTTACGCATTCATTGATGCAAACATTTACTTGTAGTTTAGTTATCTAGTACACGATATTAACAATAGAGTGACCTAATTGGTTGTACTTTGATGAGATCAAGGAAGCATCTGAGTTTGCAGAAATATCTCGGTCAAGTACTTGTTTAGTAAACTTGTGTAGATTGCAATCTAAGTCAATTTGATCACAAAGTCAAATGCAGCTTACGTATAAATATTAGTGTCTCAGTGGTCACGGTACAGCACACAGTAACCATGAAGTCGGTATTATTTTCTGGTGTATTTGCCGTCGTCGCTCTGTCGGTCGCAGGGGCCCCTACTTACTCTGAAGGGGAACAGCCGCGGTACGTGAACAAGCAGCAAATACAACAAATAGAAGAGTTTCTCCGGGAGCGGCGGGCGCCGTACGCCCACCAGTACGTGTCCCCGTGTGCGTCTGCCGGCGCCATGCAGCATCCCGTCAACTCCGCGCCAGTAGCATCCTTCTCCGCTCCATCATACCCAGGGTATGCTGCGGTACCGCAATACGGATACGCAGCGCCGCACTACCGCTCTGTGAACGAACAGTTGGAGCCTGAGTTGTTGGGCTTCTCCGATATGGATCAGTTCATGCAGGGGCATGTACCGATGGCAAGGCTGGGAGGATATGGTGCCGCAGGAGTAGCTGGTGCGTCTCCTGCTCTGTCTGCTGCGGGTGGACGGGTACTGACCCAGGCCACGTCCGGTACTGCGCTCGGCATATTCCCCAACGCTAACGTCGGAGGCTGCAGCGTGCCCTTACTGTTCAGCTGCTCGCCTACGATAGTGCCGGGACATATGGTGGAGTCTCAACCTCACGTCGCCCCTGCATACCCTACTGCTGCTGCCACTGCGGCTGACTCGTACCGGCTGGTGGATGAACCCGTGCAGCATGAGCAACACGAACAACACGAGGAGCTGCTCTCACACGAGCACATGAGCCATGAACCCAGTCACGCCACGCACCAATAGTGAATTTCATAGTGTATTAGATTAAGCTAGTTGTAACGTAATGTATTGTTGTCAATAAAAGTTATTTGTACCTCAATATTTTGTTTTAGCATAATTAAATGTAATAATCATGCCAAGTAAAACAAACACTCAACATACACACAAAACATGAAGTAAATATACAGGATAAGAAGTTTGAATTGTCGGTGCGTTCAGGATAGGTAAGGGTTATGGTGTTCCACAGACCTATAGGTATGTTGGGGGCAGCCTATTCTATCTATGAACCCTAATAAAAAACTTGCCCTGTTGATGTGGCTGGTTTCCAAATACTCACATACTATTGCTGCTGCGATTCAGGCTTCATCTCTGTGAGATAGAGTGGCCGTAATCCACCATGTAATCCCAGCAGTACGGGTGACGAAATAAATTGCTCAAAGTTAAGCCTTACTGACACTCAGGGTTCGAAACGACGCTCTAAATGCTCTCTTAAGTCCTCCCGTTAATTTGTAAGTAGTCAAATTAAATGGATGGACATTATGAGGCATTATTGTATGATATTCATCTACCTAAGCCTTTATGAAGGTTATTAGCTGAGCCTGAAGAGATTATATCAAAGGCGTCGGATCCAATGCTCAATGTGCCATAAGCTGCTTTTCCATTAGAGATGTGCTATGCTACGTTGCTATGGATGCGTTTGACATCAACCATGCATGTTTATTGGTCCACATAGCACTAGTGGAAACGGGTTCAACTAAGCTATATTTTTATATAGAAGAATGCGTGCAATTGATGTGTGCTATGGATGGAAGCTTTGGAGGCGCGCGTGGTGTAGCTATGTGCAGAGCAGAGTATTCAAAGACATTTAATTATTACTTAACAAAAATCTCTTTGAGAGTAATATTCTTAGAAACGTTCACATTTTTCGTAGCTTAGCTTTCACATTCTCGCTCCATAGCTGCATGACATCTCTGGTAGAAAAGCAGCCTTACTCTTTATGTACAAGAAGACTACACAAATGACGCATTACTAAAAGACACGTTTGTATATAAGTATAAAATGTAGCTATGAAAGGCATTCTCCGTGAGTAAATGCGTATCTATAAAGTAGCATTGTCACTGTTTATAAACCATTATCTTATAAGTCTTAACTTCATTAAATCAAAATGAAGATAACGTTCATACTTATTATTGCAACAATTGATTCTGTCCTCATGGCACCAATAGAAGAGACAAAGAAAACTGCAGCACACGAAAATAAAGACATTAATTCTCTAAATTCAGAAGTGATAGATTTTCTGGATGGGAAGAGACCATCACCATTGGAAGAGGTGTTCGTGTCTACTTCCAAGGATGTCTCTTCCAGGATCACTGACAGTCAAACCGTGTATTTTAACAAAGACAAATTGACCTTGAAAAAGGACGCCGATCAGGTAGCAAGCACCTTCAATTTGCCACAAATGGGAATGACCACGACGGCTTCTACGACTAGTCAAGATCTTTCAACCAATGGACTTGCTTTGCCGACTGGCTTGTTTCCCCAGGAATCCCGTTTTTCTAGATGTGAGGGACGGCTTTCTGAAAGTGACCTGATAAATGCTATCGAAAAGCCTTTGTCTGAAACCAAAGCAGCTTGTATTAACCAAAGTTTTCTCAGAAAGAAGAGGAACACCATTTGGTTGGATACAGTACATGCCGTTAGCCATTATAAGGTGTCGGAAGATTACCCAGAGTTACATCAAGGCAACCATCATGTCATTTCCAAGGATTATCCTGTTCCGAATCTAGTGAGAGTTTCGCTTCGTGAACAGTTCTAGACTTAAGTAATTGTTTTAATCTTAATAATTATTTTAAATTATGTAATGAATACACAAAACTGATGTACTTTTTTTGTTTTGATGTCCATGTTTTCATTCATAGTTCCTATTCCCAAGCTGGTACCCTATAATGAATCTATTGAGTAAGTATTGTTCACACAACCTAAACTGCTAGATGTAAAAGCATAAATAATGTATGGAAGTTCGGAATTTTTTGCCGATGAGAATCCCATCGGGAACACATGTAAATGTATAATTTAATTAATTATTATTGTTTCATCTCTAATCACCAGCATCCAAAAGAATGCCAACAACAGATTTTGGTTTTTAATTAAGTTATCGTAGGTCGTAAATTTGTAGACACTCGTAGACATTCGTAGCATCATATAGTAGAGCTACGCAGGCTACGGGCTACAAGCTACGATTATTCACATTTTTGGGTGCCTAAACAAGATACTCTTGATACAGTATTAGGTCACATAATACATAATAGAACAAGCATTAGGTACAAACAAATATTCTTTGGGCTATTTGAAAATGACATTAGCGTATATTATTAAGAAGTGGCACAGTACAAAATATCTGTGTATGTTAATTAAATAAATAATATAAGCAAAATATTTATAATCCAAATGACACAGTGGCATAGATTAATTTGAAATAATTTGTGTTATTGTTCATGTTTTTACATTATTTCGTGTCCCATAAAAGGCATGATTTTATATTTTTAAGAAACTTGACACATTATATCAAGAATACAATTATTGACAGCCTACTTAGTTGGTGATTGTCGCAAGCGCTACTGCTGAGCATGTGGTCCTGGGTTCGATTCCCAGGTCGGGCAAAATGTTATTGGGTTTTTTCATCAGGAATTCCTTAGTAGCAGCCCGGAGTCTGGGTCTGTGCCCGGTTGATGGCAATAGGCTCGCCCCCTACTACGTGGAACTTAAACATAAAGCTGGCGAAATGTGGGTGTTGCTATAGGTAGGTACCTGCAGCTCTGCCTAACCCTTCCGGGATTACAGCCGTGATGTTATGTATGTACAATTATTTTTTACACAGAACACGGAAACATATGTGCATACCATATAGTATTACGTCATAATTTGTTAATTATTACAAAATTACATACATAGTTTGCACGAATCGAAGAATTTAAAATAAAGTGCAAACTCATCATTACATTACGTAGAGACTGCACAGAAGTGCAGTATTAGCAAAATTATAAATACAAATAAAACTTAAGTTGAGTTTGTCTTTTCGTGAAATTCATTTTTATGATAGAGTCCAATATTTAAGGTATTAAACGACATTCAAATTGTTTTCAAATCCCCTTAATTCACCGTAGGACTATGTGATTATTTGTAGTTTCTGATATTTTTAATAAATTTAAATAATTATGAATGTGTAGGTACCTGCTGTATTTAAACACAAGCCTAAGCAAAGAAGATATAGATAATTGTGTATGAGAATACGAACTCCAATTTCTATTGTCGATGAAACGAAAAGTACGTATGTCATAACTAAATCTTAAAAACTAATGTAGTTAATAATTATATAGTAGATTACAGTTTTTATTCGCTATTAGGTAGTTATAATATTCGCAAACCCAGCTGGTGGTGTAAAAGTTATGAAATCTACTGAAGCCGATACCCACTTAGTTATAAAAGTTATTTGCATAAGAGTCATTAAACGTTAAAAATATATGGTTTAACAGACGTAGAAAATAATGATTGCGTGAAGTCGCGCGCAGAGTTAGTCCATCAAACATCTGCTAACTGTGTCGTACGTGAACATAAAATGTTTGTTATAACATTACTGTAGAATGCTGATAAGTAGAATGATGCAAATCATTTAATCTACTTGAAACATGTTTGTTTTTAAAATTGATGTCTTGATAAGTAGTATATGATTCTTGTTATCAGTTAAGATTGATAAATGACAAGAAGTATCTAGATTTGTATGGCTTAAGTACTTTGGTGACATCAAGGCTCGCACATGGCGTAACACGATGCAAACTCAAATTAGAATGACAACATTTTTTACATTTCTAAATCAAAAAAATATTTGTTTGCTAGTGCATACAAATTATTGTTATTAACAAAAAGTGTAAAAGCTTAAAAATGGCCAAGTTATAAACGTTTCCAAAAAACTATAAGACAAAAACAGCATGATCATCGAAGTGACGTCACGACTATGTGTTACTTCATACTAGCGCCATACATTGTTAGTACTGCGCGACAAGGACAGGATAGCCCCCTCCAAAAACATTTAAAGCGCGTAGCTTCTTCCATATTTCCACCGATTTTACAGTTTTTATCGATTATCTCATTTTACTATGCCTTATAGTCTAATAACATAATTTGTTCGAACATTTCTAATATTAGTCATCAATTCATCATTCCTATTGTATGATACTGCTACATACTTTAATAAAAAGGAATACAAAGCGTTAATTCCTATCTATAGACTAGCGACATAAAGATATTAAGTTTTTTGATTAGATATATATAATTTACTATCAGCGAATAGGGTTTTCTGCCTTTGAGCGGTAGAAAATTTTATTTATCGGTTAAATCAATTGGACATTTATATTTATTTTATATTGTCTCTACTCTATTCTTTTATTTTATTAACAAACAGACCAGTTGTTCCACGCGCCTCAAAGAGATGTCAGCACAAAATGGGACGGGGTCCGATAGGGCCGACGCCTCAGGGTCGCGGGAAATTCGAAAGAGTGGCCCGTGTGGCCGTGGCCCTGGCACAGGCAACTGAAGGAACACGGGTGTGCTTAAGTCAGTAAAAGTCTGACACGCCCTCCCGCTCCACTCAGAGCGGGAGAAGTCATTTGATGATTTCCCACCCAAAAAAAAAGTCTGCAATCCATTGGAACTGTGAAAAAAATCGAACTTCCTAATCCACGGCTTACTTTAATTATTTATTTTTTTGTATTGTTTTATTAACTTATTTATTTTTTGCTAAAAAGCTTTTAAAGTGTATGGTTTTTGTACATCGTTATCACATATAGGATCAACATTAATGAAGTAACTGATATATTTGTAAGAACAATATTATTTAAAAGAGTGTCCATAGAGTTTCCAAAGCGTAGTAGGTACCTACTACGCTTTGGAATGGGCAACTAGCTTCATATTTCTGACTGACCGACTCCTTGACAATTCAAAAGTGCCTGTAAATGGTTTAATTGAAATAAATGCTTTGAGTTGAGTTTGAGTTTGAACGGAATCAAAAGATTATGCGGCCGTTTATGCCGCAGGTTGCCTCATATTTTGACACTCGCAAGGGAATCAAAACCTATAGGGTACTTCCCGTTGAGCTTGAATCATGAATATTGGCAAGAAGCAAGGCACAAGTGAAAGTAAGAGACAAGTCCGAAAATCGTTTCTTATTGGTGAAGTGATCGTGACGTATATCGATGTATGGGAGAACATGTTTTTGAACTATTATGTACAGTTTGTTTTTAGGAAAAAATCATCCTAAGTACGGAATCGTTCATTGTGCGTGGTTTGACACGCAGTTGGCCGGTTTTTTTTAATGTAAGTAACTTGACATATTACTATCCCAAGAATACAGTTATTGACTACCTCGTTGGTTTAGTGGTAATTAACGCTACTGCTAAACAACGAACGTGGGTTTTATTAGAACACAGAAGTTGGACAAACTGTGATTGGGTGCTCCTATTAGGAATTTCTCAGTAGCAGCCCGGATTCTGGATTGTGCTCGATGAATTGCAATAGGCCCGCCCCGTAACATAAGGACTTACTCTTAAGTAGCTGACGCGGCAGGCGTTACCCTGTCCAGATTTCGTAAGTTCATACAAAAATCCCATCGAAAAAAGGACGTTCAGTTTTTAAATTTTCCGGGCTTTTATTAAAATTTTTCTTTTCTTAAAACCTTATTCGGGCTATTATAAAGAACATTTAAAAAAAGAAACGAATCTGTCGAGCCGTTCTTTATTGATGCGCTTACCAACGAACAGCATTTAATTTTCACACTGTCTACCTCGTCGAGGAATACAGAGTTAATATATGTTTTGTTTAGATAAAATTAAGCAAAATTATGACCTATACAGTGATCAGCTCCGCGATCAATTTTCACACTGAACAGATATCTAATTGCAAGAACTACCTAGCATAAGCATAAGCAAAATCAGTCTATAACTTTGCCACTGCGTGGACACCGGCCTCCTCTCTATGAGAGTAAGTGGGCCATAATCCACCACGCAGGCCCAGCGCGTGTTGGCAGAATTTATGGTTCTAGGACATTCCGGTTTCTACATAGAAGCCTACCTACATAATATCGTCACTTAATTAACCACTTATTTATAAGAAAGAATCGTATATTTAAGTGATTCGTTTATTGTTTGTAAACGGACCTAGGATGCAGGTAAATATTGTTGATTTGAAAAACATAACTATGAGCAATAGGTTTGATGAAAGTTTTATTGTGCTGCGTGATTAGGGTTAATACGTTCTATGTTATGCCTTGGAAAAATACGAAGTTTACAGGTTTACTTAGTATGCAACTGAAACCCACGCAATTAAGTAGAAATATGTATAATGCCTGTTTATACAGTTCCTAAATGTGGTTTCAAATAGTACACCAATTGCTTTACCCTGTTAAGGACCAAGTTCGATAATATAGAAGTATCTAAAAATGACTGTGACATGATTTTCACGTTTATCATATTTAATTCTTTCATGACAATTAAGATTAGCACCTTCGGTTTATTTATTGAGCTATGTTAGCACCGTTTAACTAGGTATACATACCTACTATGAAGTAAATCGATAGCTAAGTGACTAGGGGAATTATTTTAAGTCCGATTCTCGGAATATAATTCGTGTTTGGCGTAAATGTTTCGAACCGGAAGGCGTTGTCTCAGCAATTGTGAGCCAGTTACTATAAGCACGTTTTGTTTTCTTTTACATTCGATCGAACAAATCTCCTACGGTAATTTAGTATAAATTAACCACACAGTTTGATCTCAGCATCAATCGTGGCATCAGACATGAAGAAGACACTCGTAGTGGTATCTGCTCTGGTAGCTGTGGCCATCGCGGCCCCCGCGCTGCCCGGGGATGGCTTAGAGAACACAGGTCCCACTCAAGACTGGCACCTTCAAATTCAATCAAGTTCACCAGATAATTTGAAGAGAGAACGGAAGTCAGCATCGGAGATCAGTACCAGTTCCATTTTAAATACTGGGGTCTCAAACAGTGAAGTTCAAAATGTACACATCGACGCTGGACTTTCAACGCCCACGGGAAGAAGCTTCACATTGAAAAAGCCATTGATTGTGAAGAAAAAATATGGGTACCAAGTGTATCGTGATTCTGAAGAAGAAAAAGCTCACGCCGACTCCAATGAAACCTGCGGCCGGCAAGTCAAGGTCAAATTGTGTAATGAAGATGATAAACTCAGGACTTCAGTGACAGGTTCTGCACATGAAGGTTCTGATATCCATACCGCCGAAGATGATGTGAAACATAGCATCAAGATGGCGAAAGAAGCTGTTGAGAATTTGCAAAGAGATCTTAAGAAAATGGAAACGAAGACTGACATGAAAATGGCACATGAATCGCAGTCTGATACCGAACTACATGAAGATATTGAAGTAGCTAGACAAGCACTGAAACATATCCATGATAATTTTGGTACGTTAGAATCGATGAGTTTACACGCTACAACTTCAAAGAACTCAGAGGACATGCATGATATTCACGTTACCATAGCAAAAACAGAAGAAGAGAGGATGGCCCAGTGGAAAGAAGCCCTCGAAAATATCCAGAAAAATGTTGAGATAGCGAGAAATATCGAGGATAGTTTCAAAGCTGCCAGCAACCAGGATAGTACGTCACACTTGGATCAATCAGGGGCTGCATCCACAGTCGTTGATAAAAAAACTGATGAAAATATAAATTCGCATGCAGTCTTATCCGAAGCCAATAATTTACGTCTTGCGCAGGATGGATCTTTAGAAACTCATCATCAAGAAAAAAAAGCAGCAGATGAAATGATTCTGAACAAGGAAACGAACGAACATTTGAGTGAACATAATGCTGCAGTGGAACAAAATACCGAAGATGACATGAAGACTGCTCCTTCTGAAATGATTGAAGTTCATTTAGACAACATTAAAGCCCATGAACCTTTGATAAGCGAGAACCACAAAATTCATGAACATGAAAAAAGTGCTGAAGGCAAATTGGAAGAACTCAGTGTACACACCGACAGCAAAGATTTATTGAACAAAGAGAATATTGTTGATCAACATAAAGAAAAAAGTTCTGAACTTGATATGGACATGCTACCAGGACAATCTGAGCATCACATAGTGCAGGTACCATTTATGAAAACAGCTGAAGAAGGAACAGAAACCAAATTTGATGTTGAAAAAGGTACTGCGTTTAAATCGTCAGAAAATATTCCTGTGGCTCCTATCACCAAAAGCACCATTATTAAACCCTTTTCTTCAGACGCCTTCAGTGAACATCAAAAAAGCGCAGTAGAGATGGGCATTGAAGACAAAATTGAACATCATATGGATCATGAAAAAAGTGCAGATGACGGTATGATCGATTTTCTTGCAAAGTCAGCTGATGGTTTAGATCAAGACAAAATAGAAAAAGAAGATTTGCACAAAGAACATTTAATGGAAAAAGCGAAAGCTGCTGAAAATTTAAAATCGGAGCAGAAAAAACATCTTGCTGAAAACTGGGATATGAAACCGAAGGAAGCCGTTGAAATCAGACACCTAGATAGCATCCCTAAATCTACAGAGCAATTAGAACACACCCATTTTCACAATTTAGGTGAAAAAAATGAAAATGTTAAGTTATTGGCAAAATCAGTGGACCACACCTCAATCCTAGACCACCAAAAGCAGCAAATGATGCAGCACGAAGAGTTATCTTCTATGGAAACTGTACCAGAGATGAAATCAGCGGAAGAACATTTGCATCATCTGCAGCACATGCACAACGCACAGTGGGCACATGAAAACACACACTTGGATCATCTGTCTTCGATGAAAGCTGCTGAAGAATTTGACAATGAGTTCCGCATGGCTCACGCACAAGCACATGGTATCATTCCCGATCATACCATGGATAATTTAAGAAACTCTCACTTGGCTGAACATCAGATACCGAGCAAAATGGGTGTCTCTCATGACTTTGAGATGGCGAGCCACGTCCCAGCTCACCCCTACCACCCTGCGAAATATCATCACAACTCGATGACGCACTCACAAATGCACGAGATGGGTGGTATGGGTATGCATTCCAACTTCCACCCAAGCATGAGAGACGCGATGGAAGGTTTTGGATCAGATCATATGTTCCGCTGGAAGCCAGCACAGGAATCCGCTAGAGTGGCATATGGATCAGGCTTGTCGAGTTCCTCTGGTTCAACTGGTGCGGTTGGCGTTTTCCCCAACGCAAATATCGGAGGCTGTGGTATCCCCTTGCTGCTGAGTTGTTCGCCGTCTGTGGTGTCGGGCAGCTTGGCTAAGGCCCACTCTGCCGGCCCTTCATCTTACAGCTCCCCCTCCTACAGAATGGAGGAGGACTTCGGCTTCCACAACAAACGTGACATCAAGAAGACGAACGACATGAGAACCAGTAACGTTCTGCGATCGCCTACGATTGTAAAACAGAAAAATTCAATCGCCCTAGATAACAAAATGTAACTTAAGACTTGACAGTATCGGCAATCTAAAATAATGGACCATGTTAACTTATTTAGTTATTTATTACCAATTTTGTACTTATGTTTAGAGAACATCACAAAAAGAATAAAGCATTTTCTTCAACTTTCTTGTATAAATTAAACCTAGCTAACACAGTTATAAAGTAATTAGTAGATTCATGTATTTTTATGTTGATCTTAATGATCACCAATAAACATGGTCTTCACATGATCTGACCAAAATTGTCTGGACTTTAAGAGACTGTGACCTCCGAGTTTGTTGAGGGCTTTCTTTTCTTAGTAGTCAGATAGGAAAAGCCGTCCACATCTAGTTTTTAAACTAAGATTGACGTGTAAAGAAAGAAAAAGAAAGAAAAAAACGTTATTTGCGGTAAACATGACGCAGTGATCGAACACTAACACCAAAGAGAACAAATCGGGGGAAAATATGCGTCAAACCTCCATACAGAAATAAAATCATAACATAATGCTTGTATTCACCTAAGCTATAGACAGAGGTGTATGTTTAAATCCCATGGTATAGGGATATTATATTGCCCACACAAATCTAATTGCGACTGTAGAACGTCGACCGACGAACTGGTAAATATACCCAGGACCCCGGGTTCGATTGTCAGGTCGATTATAAATAATTAATCTTGTTTGTGGCTTCACCTCAGTTGGTTAAAATACATCATTAGGTATGTAGGTACGTTAGACTGCAATTGCAATTAAATATTGCAAAATGACAATAAACTAAATTCAAATATAATTAGAAATTGTAACATGAAACCACACATTCGATTGTGACTTCAAAATATTGCTGATTTATGTATTGCGACGTTCTCAGTTCATCGCGCTGAAGTATTTATTTCAACACATTTGAAATAAAAGTTTTGTCAAAGAACATTATTCGGTGACTAATTACGATGCTAAGTGCGTGTGTTATAATTTGTGTAAGCTTCGGCTTTATTCAGACTGCTCCCTTAACTTACAGTAATCCGTTTTTCTCGAACTATAACAGTGTGGATTACAATGAACTGGTCCGCGCAACACGTAACCTGATCCCGCAACCAGCTCCTGAATCAGTGTTTCTGAGACCTTTAGAGGTCAACAGTCATTCAAACGACGATGCAACTGTGTACCGAGAGGGTAATGATTTCATCAAATTACCCACTTCTGCATCAGATGACTTAGTTGCGTTGGATCCCTTACCTCAGAGTTCATATTTTGATCATCGCATTCAACCTGCACTGCCCCTGGAATACGGCTTTATCAACCAAAACATGCCGTCGGCAATGGTTTGGAATGACAAATACAATTTACGAACCTCTTATGACACTGATCCAGATACCTACGAAGTAGATCAAGGGCTGAATGCAGATTTGCAAGAGGATGGTTTGTACCCTTTTGTTCACACCAGCATATCTGCAGCTCTGAACCCCGTGCCTCCGGTTAACATGTTGCCGCCTGTTTACGCAACACACATCCATGAAACGATGCCGTCTCTGGAGACTCGTGGTGACTACGATATTGACGTCTTGAACCCTGAGAACTCAGAACTGATGCCACCAAACTTGCGAATCACTCGTTCGAGAAGACATTTTCTAGAAGACTTGGCTCATGACGCGATGCTAAACAACCTCCTGCCGACGATGGCTGTGCCATTCGCGCGTGGTGCAGACAGGTCTCCGTCCTACCAAGTGTCGAGACCGGCAGTGGCGCAGAGAACAGGTCAAGTGATGGCTGTCTTCCCAACCAGCAAGGGTAATGATTGTGCTATACCGATGCTTCTACGCTGTTCTCCAAACTTGGTTCGTGGAACACTGTCCGGATCATACGCCGAACAGTCACCGCAGGTGACGTCAGGGGCGGCGTACAGAGAGGACATGGAACAGTTCAATAATAATGCGTTTAGACAAGCTAACATGTAAATGTATTAACAAACCATAAAATTGTTTAAGTTAACATTTCAAAATCAAATGACTGAACCCAGTAAATAATGAGTGAATGTCAACCGTTTGTTTTATTTTCGTGCCTCAAATTGTTTATATTACAACTCTCAAACTTAATCATTATTATTCTATCGATATTCGATAAACAAGTAGTTTTCCGTCAATATTACATGTGTGTTACTATCGAATAGCAACAATTTTCTTTATTTTATTTTTCAATAACCTTTCTGGACCATTATCAGTTTGGTTACAGGATACAGGCCATTGCCACTGCTACCTCTTTAGATTACTTGACCTCTCTTTAGTCGATTCAAAGATTCACTGCTGTCCAGCAATTTAACAGCCAGACGATTTGGGTGGATGGCTAGACGATCAGCATAACGCTTTTTAAGTTTATTAATATCTTCAAGAATGTTAGAGTGACGAGATAATCATGAATTTCATAATTCCGTGTGAACCATGGTGCAATGACAATGTTCCTCAAGATGGCGTTTTGAGCTCTTTGTAGGCAAAATATGTTACTTCTGCTGGCTTCTCCCCATAGCTGGATGCCGTGTGACCATAAAGTAGTAAAAATAAGTATTACGAAAACATTCGATAACAATTTATTGATAAGCGGTTTCTTTTGTTCTAACAAATAAACAAAACTCTTGAGCTTTCTATCATAAGTAGTCATTTCTAGAACATGTTATGTGGTTCATGTCTTACCCTGTTTATCAAATTTCATTCTATAGTGTGGTTCAGGATATCACAAGCAGATAGTATTGGTAAGGGAAGAGTTAGTCAGCTCGTCAGATTTGATTGAATTGAGTACTTACTTACTTTTAATAAATAAAAGTGCTGATTATTATGTATTTTAGTAAAATACATAATAATCAGCACTTTTCGTTCATTAATGTAAAGTATACTTTCAACTTAGTGCCAGCAATGACTGTTTGACTTTTCATGATGACTTTACGAAATATTATAAAGCAAGCGCGGCTGCGAAAGTAAAGGCTGCAGGTTCCAAGATAAGTTTACTAGGTTTTGTATGGTTTTGTAATAAATCAATAACTTGTTTACTTTTTCATCTTCGTCACTTCTTCATCTCTAGACTCGTTTATCTAGAAGTTACAAGCGCGAAAACTGAGCGTGGGGGACATGGGTTCGATTCTCAGGTCGCTGCTCGGGTAAAAGTTATTTATTTATTTGGTCATTGTACTCATCCTTTTGAACAACTTTTACATACATTTTGTCGAGTGTTGCCAGCAAATGTAGTAGTAGTAGATATAGGATTTGGTAGCTGATTTTATTTTCTATTTCAGGGTTGGTCCCATAGAAAAAGCTGTCAATAATGATTGTCAGTTATTTCAATTACATTTTTTTATGTGGTATGTATTTTTTTTGTCTCCAGACACACCGAATTGTCCCCCGGGTGAGGTCCTCGGCTCGAACCTGCAGTGCATCACTCGCAGGCACGTCACCGACACCAACGAGACACATTGGCAGTACTATGACGCGCCATAGGAAAAAAGTTCTAACGTTAAATAAAGTCTTTGTTATAATTGTTTGTTTTATGGAGTATCAGCTGTGTGCCCAATGGTGTTTTCCATCAACAACTTAGCATGAGCCTTAGGGGATGAGTACATTCTAAAAACCTACCAGATTTCGCGTTTCTTACGTCAAAAATGATGTTAGAAACGTGGAATTTGCGTGAAAAATTACAAACATTCATCCACTATTTAACAAGGCATACCCTTGTTACCACGCAATTTTCGCAATCCTTCCTTAATACTCAAATTTCCTTAACACTTAAATAACTTAATACTTCGTTATCTAACATATGGAACGACAAAAGTTCATGATTAGACCCAGTGGTGTGAGCAGCTAGTTGTCTGTCAATGAATTGAATTTAAGAATTTTATCAATTAGAAAATGTCTCCAAGTAAACGATCGTGTATTGTTTTCTATGTTGAGACTTTTCAGTCCTACGCTGAATAATCGGCTGAGTATCGGCTGGTTCTAAAGCACGACGTAGTACTTAGCTATATCTAATCGGTTTTTACAAAATTGACATTCATCATCTCTCTGAGTAGAAAAAATAAATCAATTTTCAGTGCTTGGAACTCAAGAATCACATAAACTAAATTCAAAATTAAAAAAAAAAACAAGATTCATTCTGTCAAAAAAGTATCAGGAATGGATGATTTGTTTTTTGTTGGATTGGCACAACATTTTTTTCATTTTGGCGCGGAGTTTGAGTTGCATCTGATAATTAGATGAAATATACTGCTGTAATTATATCATATCTAGTGTCAGGGGCGTATTTAACCTAGGGCCAAAAGGGCCATGGTCCAGGGCGGCAGGTTAAAGGAAGTTTGATAGACATCAAGACGCGGGGCTATGGCTTTTTGATCGGCGGCGGGGCGGCGTCGTGTCGCTACTCCGGACTAGTCAAGATGTTTCGACGTTGCTCGTGTCGTTTTTGTTCGTGTCCACAAGCGAGAGCTATGGTCAACGAAAGACGATGCTTGCCTTTATAAAGTTTGGAGCCAAATAATAGCGGCTCTTGAAGCTATAAAAAGTGACTCTGCCCACCGAAAAGCATTGGTAAAAAAATAAGCTGCAGGCCTCGGGGACACGGTGGAGCATACGGTGTTGGTCTGCCCAGCTTGGGCTGAGCACCGCCGTGTCCTCGCGGAGGCTATCGGCGGCGGCGATCTCTCGCATCCGGCCCTGGTCCAGGCCATGATACGGAGAGAGAGTGCAATGGGCAGTCACCACCTCCTTCTGCGAAGCAGTAAAGCTCGCGAAGGAGGAGGCGGAGCGCGGGAGGGAGAGGCAATCCTTGCGCTCTCATGCTCCTAGTCGCCGCAGGAGTCTCCCTGGGCGTCTAGAAACGCTAGCAGATTCCCGGAAAAAGTAGGCGCGGGCTTGTGGACGGCAAGCAATGGGTAGCTCGCCGTCCGGTAAGGATCAGGGCCCGGGTCGACAGCGCGTCGTGTCAAAGAGATTTCCGCACTAACTCACGGGGTCCGATAGGGCCGATGCCTGCCAAGGTCGCGGGTTGTTCGAAAGAGATACCGTGGCCTCGGCACAGGCAATTCAAGGAACACGGGTGGGTTTTCGTCAGTAAAAGTCAGACACGCCCTCCCGCTCCACCCAGAGCGGGGGAAGTCATTTGATGATTTCCGATCCAAAAAAAAGGGCTATTGGCTTAACAAAAATCAATAGAAACGGTTAAATTATCGGAATTTCAAAGACTTGCACCTGATTGCGTAACACAGTACTCGTATTTGAAGGATATTGCTAACCCTTTGCATAAGTTCGAAAAAAAAAATCTGCTCAACACGTAATTAACGCAATGAATGTTATTAAACTTTCAAAATGAAAGCTATTACTACTGTTAGCGTGTTACGCAATTATCCCCCTGTATAAACAATTTAATTAATGAAGTTTCCAAAATTCTACTAGGTGTCGACACAGACGTAGAGGTAGTTTGTACTTTCCAGGCTTTACAAGTCACTCATTACTTTTGTTGAAGATCAACGGGAATCTTTTAATACTCTTGAAGATTCGGGTAAAAGAAAAATCTCAGAAGAATACAGAAACACATGACGTGGTAACCGCCAATGGGGATGATGTATTTTTTCCCAATAGTGCAAATAATATTACAAAACGTGTAAAAGCTTAAAAATTGCTAAGGTATAAACGTTTTAAATTAAGTGGTAGACAAGGACAGCACTATCGTAGAAGTGACGTCGCGACTATGTACCTTCATACTAGCGCCGTACATTGTCCGTACCGCTCGACAAGGACAGAAATAATCCCCTCCAAATACTTTTAAAGCGTGTATCTTCTTCGTATTTACATCGATTTAACAGATTTTTTTATGTTCTCACTTTTTTGCATTTCGCCTTCCTTGAAATTACATTATTTTTAAGAATATTTATAATAGTAGGTCATTATCCCATGTTGCATGTTTATGCTTTTTTCAAAATGTATTGTACACAATTTGATAATACTTTAATTCCGAAGACATTTTCGGTTAATAGTAATGCTTCCTTCAGTGACTGGGCTACCATTAGTATACATAAAAGTAGAAAACGACTTTATGAGTTGTATGATGAACGGACTTGTATAAACACTGCTGAATTTAATTTATATGTTAGGTATTATTCAAAGTTATTAAAAAAAGTTTGTTGTATGGCCAAGTCACGTTACTTGAGTTCAAAAATTAAAAATAGTAGTAATTTAATTAAAACGACATGGAATATCATTAATAGCGAAACGGGAAGGTCATGCAACCGAAGTAGTGACTTCAGCCTTGATATTGATGGCAACATAATTAAATCAGATTCTCAAGTCGCCGCGGGCTTTGACAATTTCTTTGCAGAGATTCCCGTATCGACTACTAAATCTCTGAACTCATCGCCCACTACTGCAGAGTCTTTGCTTAAAGAAAACGTTCCAGTTTGTGATTCTGAATTTAATTTCCAATATGTCACCTGTAGAGATATAATTAAAACCTTTCACACATTAAATGTTAAAAAGACCGCAGATCTATGGGGTAATTCTGTGGACGTTGCTAAGTCAATTATAGATATTGTAGCACCTACTTTAGCTGTTATTTTTAATAATTGTATTGACCGTGGTGAGTTTCCTGATCTTATGAAAAATAGTAAAATAATACCATTGTTTAAATCGGGTAGTACATCTGTTTTACAAAGGGTCGTTCGACTACTGATGCCGGAGTTGAACTTTTAGGACATGTTTATAATGCATGGGAGGACAAGCGAGATGTTTTGGGCATCTTTTGCGATCTGTCCAAGGCATTTGATTATGTTCTTCATGAAACATTCATCAGGAAACTGCACCACTACGGAATACGGAACGCCTCTCTGGATCTTCTTACTTCTTACTTAAGTGATAGGATTCAAAGAGTAGATGTTAACGGAAAAAGATCACCTGGATCTGTAGTTAGAATGGGGGTCCCCCAGGGCTCAATTCTTGGCCCATTTTTGTTTCTTATTTATATTAATGACTTGCCATACCTCTTAAAGGATAATCATGATATAGTGTTGTTTGCAGACGACACTTCACTTTTATTTAAACTGAAATGTCAGAAGCTGGTTACTGACAATGTAAATAGCGCCCTCGCTAAGGTAGTTAACTGGTTTAATGTTAATAACCTACTTCTTAACGAGAAAAAAACTAAACGTATTAAGTTTACGATACCTCATGTTAGACAAGTAGAAACTAGTGTTCTTTTAAAGGGTGAAGAGTTGAAACCCGAAAACTCCACAGTATTCTTAGGCATAACTTTGGATGCCAAGCTTCAATGGGGCCCCCATATAGATAAATTAGCAAAAAAACTAAGCTCTGCAGCATACGCCGTTAGAAAAATTCGTAATTTAACTGATTTAGAGACAGCGCGATTAGTTTACTTTAGTTATTTTCATAGTGTGATGTCGTACGGTATTCTTTTGTGGGGAAATGCCGCCGACATTCAAACAGTTTTTGTTTTACAAAAAAGGGCAATACGTTCAATTTATAAATTAAGTCCCAGACACTCCCTCAGAGACAAATTTAAAGAGATTAATTTAATGACTGTGCCTTCTCAGTACATTTATGAAAATCTTTTATATGCACATAAAAATATTAATATGTTTAAAAAATACAGTGATATCCATAACAAAAATACTAGGAATAAACAAAAATTTGTTGTTCCCACTACCAGGCTCAAGAAAATAGGTGGCTCGTTTAAATGTCAATGTATACGTTTTTATAATAAACTTCCTAGCTACATTCAAGAAGTAAGCCTTAATAAATTTAAAACTTTTATAAAGCGGAAATTATGCCAGAAAGCCTATTATACTGTCAAGGACTATATTGAGGACAAGAAGGCTTGGGATTGAGCTGCTCCAATAAGTTTACATAGACATAATTGATGTGTAATTTGCTATTTTTTCTTTTTTTTCTTTTAATGTTTTTTTTTCTATATACGTACCTTTTTATCTAAACAATGACATGTATATATTTACTGTATAAAGTATAATATTGTTTTAATTTTGTGAATGTGAGGACTGTGTGGGTCATTGCATTTTTTTTTTCTTCTTTAATGATGATGGTCATGCTGTTTGAGTACTTTACGCGGCCTCCTCAAATGTCCTTTCTTTTGTATTGTTCGTCGGATCGTTGAGCTCCTTAGTTCTGAGTTGAGCTGCACGATGATTGACAAATGCGTGCACTGACTGGACAGGTCCACTCAAATCCGTGTGGTTCTTTCCTCAAAAGACCATTTCAGACACCAGTCTACATAGTCCTCATATGATATGACCAAGATTATTTACATATTCTATTTACACTTTGACATTGATGCACTTTATATATGCAATGACATTTACTTTGTAAAGGATTATACTATTTTAATTATTGTGAATGTAAAGACATTGTGGATTTGTTGTTTTTTTTAATGCATTTTTTTAAATTATTAGTTTTAATCATGGTCTGGCAGTTTGAGTAATTTATGCGGCCTACCCAAATGTCCTTTCTTTGGTAATGTTCGTCGAATCGTTTAGCTCCTTTAGTTCTGTGTTGAGCTGCATGACAACTGACAAATGCGTGCACTGACTGGACAGGTCCACTCATTCTGTGTGGTTCTTTCCTCGAAAGATCATTTTAGATATCAATCCACATGGTCTTCACATGACCTGACCAAGATTATGTCTGGACTTTAAAAGAGACTGTGACCTCTGAGTTTGTTTCGGCGTTTCTTCTCAGAGTAGTCAGATAGGAAATGCCGATCTCACCTAGTTTTTAAAATATGATTGACGTGTTAAAGTGTTTGTACAAACCTATTTACAGAAATAAAATCATTTATCATTTATCATTATCATTTATGTAAATTGGATCCATTGTCTGAAGCAGAAGTTAGAGTGAATGCCAAAACTCAAAAAAGTGTACCCAATGGCGGATAATCGAAAAGAAGAATGTGGTCTTCTAAAACAATTCTTGACGTCTCATGAAAATAAACAAAAGGATTTGAAGGAAGCGTTCCCACTTACTGAAAAAGCATTACGCATATTTCTGTGTACTACTGCGGTGTCAATTGCAGTGCAGAACTTTCGTTTTCCGCAATTAAAATAATAATAAATTATCTACTCTTATGAACGTTTAAACAGATCAGCTATTCTTAATATACAGGGTGACAGGGCAATTAGACCTTTTCCTTGAAAGAGGTTATACTAGAGGTCATTAGCAACAAATTAGGTCCAGCTAGGAGTCAAAACTGGATAATTACCGAGCTCTGGCGGTTCTTCAATATTTTTTTTCTGACTTGTTACCAAAAACAATTAACTATGAAAAAACTGCTCTCTTAACATTATATTGATGCTTTTTTGAAAGCTGAAACATTTGTGATCATTAAAAAATATGCTTGCTCAAAACATACATTTAATCTCAGGAAACGCATTGACATGCAACCTACAACTTTTCTTTGACTATCGCGGTGTTGTGCACTCGGAATTATTGCCGGAAGGTCCAACGGTAAATAAAGAATATAATTTAAGCGTTATAATTAAATTTGGATGAATAACTAACATTTTGTGAATTATTGATCTTTTCCCGGTACTTTCTTGACAGAGTAGTAGATCCAGGTAAGACTATATCACTTTACAAAATAAAACGTTTTCGCGTCATCTGCATGAACCACAGCTGCATTCTTCAATGATAGGTAGATTTGTCAAACAAATAAATAACTTACTGTATATTTAAAAAGATTAAGAATTCATAAAACTGTGTATCACAGTCAAATGATGGACAATCATAGAGGTTTCTCTATGTTTCTCTTTCATTCTTCAAGTCATCGATCTGTCATCCATTCATTTTAAACGTATTAGATAGGGGCGAAAAGTTTTTCCTTTATTTACTTTGTCCGAGGTTAGTAAGCACAATAAGGCGTGACTATAATTCTTAGAATAATACATACAACACAAACAGTTCCTTCCCTGAAAATGACTAGTGTTTACAAGTATACATGTTTCCTTCAACAAATTCGCAATAGATTAGGATCATCATGTAATACTGCGCAATATTTATTTGATTAGATACACCGCAGCATTTAAACTCGATCTAAATTGTATCAGATCGTGTGTGTCAGATAACAATGAAGGACTAATGATTATTAATGAGCTCTACCGAGAAGTCTGTTCAATTATACCACTTATGTAGTACATAGCTGTTAAGTTTATTATATTAATTAAGGGCAGATTTTTCCATCGCCAGAATATATCTTTTATCCGTGTGTGGCGGCATCTACACCGCCACATGCGAACAAACGCATCAATCCTGCATCACGCAAGCAGAGTTTACCGCGCAGATAGCATTTATACAACTTCCCGACAACAATCATCGGGCAGTTGCCCACCAGATATGACATCCGTCTGGTCGGAGGATCCTCCCTTTTCCACGAGTGTGAGTGAACTTTACACCCTGTTCCTCATATCTCTTCACTGGTGACCCCGACGTGATCCTCATATCCCTAAACCGTGTAATAATGTTTTACAGTTTCTGTAAGGAAACACTGTCAAAAATTCAAAACTAATCTTAGGATAAAGATATCGGGGCCCTACTTATACCACAAAACTTTAAAATTCTACACTTCTACAAAATTGATAAATTGTTGAAAAATTGCGTATCACAGAAATTACAAATACCTATATATAGTTACAATTTACAATGTACAAGTCCCTTCTAACCCAGAGAAGTTTCAAGCGCTAGGTTTAAAGGAAAAACTGCATGCTTCTGTGTTATGTGCTTACATAAGTATGTATTTTTGTATGGTGTGGCATATGTGTAGGTACCTATATAAAAATAACAATATTCAATCCAGTATGTAATTTTTATGTTTAAATGATACATATAGATATATAGATACACTTGTACAACTTAAAAAAAAAAACGAATATATACATATATATTTATATTACCTATGCACAATTTTACACAATGTTTGCTTGTCTATTTAGAATAGAATAGCTAGAGCCGAGTCGAGCCGAGTTCTTTACGTATAGTATTTTTTGAAACCCTTAATTTAGATCAGCGGTTCTCAAACTTTTTTGGTCACGGAACCCTTTTGACAAGCAAAATACTTGACGGAACTCTACAATAAAACAATAGTTTTTAAAAGTGTATTCTTTATTATATAAGCATAATAAAAGTACAATGTAACAGTTACTAATTATTACTTACTTTACCACATGGCAAGTACAATAATAGAAGATATTAAAATGAAAAAATCTTAACTAATGGGAGGTATGAAACTGTTTTTTATTTTTCATCAATTGGTTGATATCAGGTTTGATAGAAGACATTTGAAGTCTCATATCAGGTTCGGCGTCCAGTCTATTGCGATATTTTGTTTTCGTGGCTGCATAGGTTGATCCTGTTTCGCAAAAATATGTTGTTGGGAACGGGAGAAGAATATTCAAAGCCATTCTGCCAAGCATTGGATATGCACCACGGATTCTGCACCAAAAATTGTTGAGAGGCGTCGTTTTGAACAGTGACTCCGTACTTGTGTCTGATGACATTTCTAAAAGAGATTCATATTTCTCGTTTGACATACTTTTGGGCTTTTGCAAGTTGGGTAAAAAAGGATTATGAATCCATGAATTCAGCTTCATTTTTGTATTCTGTTCTTCGGGAAAATACTTTTCAAAATACTCATCGAAGTGAGATATTGGACTAATTCTTCAAACACATCATCTTGAAACATTTCTGAGTCGTTATCGCTAACAAACTCACTGAGTGACGTAAAGCTTTCTATTTCTCTTTTACCAACGCAAATAATCCAAAAATCTAATTTTCTTTTGAAGGCAGTTATTTTGTTATAGGCCTGGAACACTGTTGTCTGTTTACCTTGCAATGATAAATTCAATTCGTTCAGTTTTTGAAAGATATCCGCCATAAAAGACAATCGGAACAACCAAGTTTTATCATACAAACGGTCTTTCAAATTAAAAGAAACTGTATCTGCTGAAAGAAACATTTGTAACTCGGCTCTAAGTTCAAATAGCCTTGTTCAAGTTTAACCCCGAGACAGCCATCGCACTTCTGTATGGAGCAGCAGTGTTTTATGTTTGCTGCCATAATCTTCACACAATAATGAAAACAATCGGGATTGTAGTGGTCGTGATTTGATAAAATTTATTATTTTTACCGCTTCATTCTTAGCTAATTTTGGATTTGACGGCATTTGCTTCATCGCAAGTGCTATCTATGCAGAATACAATGGCTGGAACTACAATTAGGCGCTTTACTTTTTATTCGTGATACTGCTCCTGCTGTTTTACCTGTCATCGCCTTGGCCCCATCTGTACAAATTTCAATGCAATCGTTCCAACTAAGATTATTTTCTTTAAAAAATATGTTTATTTTATTAAAAATTTCTTCCCCGGTAGTGTTTGTGGGCAGCGGTGAACACATAAGCATGTCTTCTTCAAAATAACGTTCATATGGATATCTCACGATAACCAGCAAGATAGCCAGACCAGAGACATCAGTTGACTCATCCATTTGCACTCCTACAGGGGTATCGCGGAAGCCTAGGGTTCCGCGGAACACACTTAGAGTACCGCTGATTTAGATATAATGTATAGTATGATATGTTTCGTTTATACACTTGTGGCGGCATCTACACCGCCACATGCGAACAACGCATCACACTGACGTCACACAAATCTTGCATCGCGCAATCAGAGTTTACCGCGCCGCTAGCATATATACAACTTCCCGACATTAATCATCGGGCAACCATCTGGTCGGAAGATCCTCCCTTTTCTAAAGAGGACGAGTGAACTTTACACCCTGTTCCTCATATCTCTTCACACTGGTACAAGAGTATCTCAGTTAAGAACTTCAGTCGTCCAAATCTATTAAAACAGATTCTAAGCCTAGAGCTGGGCGGTCAAGATTAAGTTCAGTGTTTTATAGCCCAACCCAGATAAAACATAACACTTATTATATGGTGGTAATGAGAATTGTTTGTAAAAAATTTGGAAAAGTGACAGATAGATAATTATGATGAGTAAATATTTCTTTGAATTTTAAGCAAACATTTTTTTTCTTTTCTGAGAAATCAACCAACATTTACCCTTCATAGGGGCCCCCAAATAAATTTATATACGGGGCCCCCGCCAAGGCACGCTACGCCACTGCAAATACGTGTAGTACATATTTCAATTTGAATAAGGACATTGTTTGATTGCGACTGCGACCTTCTGCGACTTGATCGTTTACTAAGTATTTTTTACATGAAAGTGTCATTTTCAGGGTTCGGTACGGCCTAATAAAAAACGGAACCCTTGTAGGATCACTCGTGTGTCTGTCTGTCTGTCCGTCTGTCACAGCCAATTTGCTCATAATTTACTGGATTGATTAAGCTGTAATTTGGTACTATTATGAATTTCCTTCGCCACGGACGCCAAACACGGTCATGTAACGTAAATAAATTAATTTTGAATATCACAAGGGTCACTTTTGGGGGGAAAACTTAAAAATTAAAAACAAAAGTCTTGCAAACTGTATCGTGTGACATATCAAATGAAATGGGGTTGTTGAAAGGGGTCGCCAACAATATTTTTGTTTAATTTAAAAATTATTTAAAGAATTATATTTGAAGTTATTTAAATAATTGTATGAAAATTGACCAATCCCCCCCCTAATCTCCGAATATACTGTGCCTAAAATTTTGAAAAAAAGACCAAAATTTCTTTCTTTATCTACAGATTAAGGGAAAACCTATAAAACGTCTATGGTCTTTTTTAAGACCATAGACGTTCTTTTGAACATGGTAAATCTTTCAATATTGTGCGTAAAACTCGAAATGTATGCAGTTTAAACATGTTACATGTTTTGTTACTTCTAATTGTTGTATCGAAATGTTACTTTGTATGTATATGTAGTTTGGATGACAAAATTATAATTTGTTATCTTGGAGTTGACCTGATGATTGAGCCAGGAGGTGGATGGTCGAACTCTTCAGTGGCTACTAGTAAACCCCTCAAGTTTGGGCTCATATGATTCAGTTTGACAAGTCCAAAACACTGGGCTTAGGCAACGAGGTTTTGATGATGGAGCCAGGAGGTGGATAGTGGAACTCTTCACTGGCTACTAGTAAACCCCTTGAGTTGGGAGTCATGTGATTCATTTTTATGAGTCCAAAATATATTGCACTTGATGTTGGGGGTCCCATGATGATAAAAAATTATAACGAAAAAATACGTTTTTATTTTTCTTATCACTTGTAACGCATTGTTTTGTTCTAAACCGTTTATTGCAATGACAACAAAAAAAAAAACAGTAATCTTTTGGAATATTATGATTGCAAACCAAAATGAAAAAATTGCCAAGAAACTGCGCTGCATCTTATAGAGATCAGAACCTAAGCCGGCTGCTTCTCCGTCCAACGCTTGGAGCCTACTGCTACCAGCCCATATTAGATTAACATGAATTTTAGCAATGCCATAAACTGGCCAGGTCACGCGCGTGATTCGTGTCTAACAAAGGCGCCAGAAATATATTTTTGTTTCATGTAGTACGATGCGAGTACGCGACTATAAGTCAGTGTGTGCCGTGCCAAACTGCGATCTTTTTGATGTGTGTCGTTTAAACACAAACAGTCGTACCGCGAGTTCATAGCAATACGACTCTTAACGCCTATGCACTTTTGAACGCTTGCTGTACAGCCAAGCCCCTAACTCTACGAGGCCTTACTCTACTAACCTTACATCTTGGTCAAAATGTATGGCTTGGCCGTTCCATTAAACTATTGCATGATACAACATTATTTAAAGACCAGTGACTTAATTTCTTACCATATGCCCTTAGGAGTGTCTATGCGAAGGCCGCGAAACGGCCAAGCCGTACATTTTGACCAGTATGTTAGGTTTGTAGAGTTAAGAATTGTTGAATTAGGCTTGGCTTTTCATTAGATCCGATATCTTTTTAAGTCTTGGCAACCTACTTTACATGAAATGTTTTTGGTGGGTAACATCGTCGTGAGGAACCCTCTCCACGCGAGTTCAACTCGCACTTGTCCGATTGTACATCTAGCGCCTAGGAAACTTATATTGGTTAGTTAGTTATATTTTTTAATATACTTTTTATTTTGACCAACGACAACCCCATTTTCCCTCTTATTAATAGACGTAAAATGTATGGTTAAATAGTCGCTAATCGTTACTTAACTTTAAGCAACGTTTTTAAATAAGGGGGTGAATGTCCAGGCGAATCACTGTCCATTCCAAGGTTGCCTGGAAGAGATCGCAGAAAGCGATAGCCGCCCATCGTATATTTTGTATTGTTTCTTTTTTTTGTTGTGTAGGTACAATAAAGTATATAAAGATAAATAAATCAACTTCTCCGGGGAAAAAAACTATGTAAGCCATCGAATTTGTCGATAGCGACACTACAATATTTCTACTATTATTACTCTACGACGACAACGCGACGACACGGTTTGCGTAATGGCTGAGCGATCGACTGCTGCGCAGCGTGTCGCGGGTTCGATCCCCGAAGAAATTCCTAGTGTGGTGGTGTATAAGAAATAAAGTTATTTTGCCCCGGGAATGGGGTGTTTTTGTATGGGATTTTCCGAATCTCCTTTGTAAATTGTTATTGTAAAGTTTAATAGGCCCTATAGGACTTGGTATTGGAAAAATCACCTCTTAGAAGAGTACCTACTTCCTTAGGGCTGATTTTATTAAAGCCACCGCAGTATAAGTCTAGGAACATAACTTTGGTCGAATTCGCCCTAAGATAAAACGAAATCTGGCAAACATAGGAAATCAATGATCAATTACAATCGGTGTCAGAACTTTGGAATAATATATTCATAATAGGTCCACAGTTCACTTTACATAGCTCATCCAAACAGCCAGATCCGATGATATTACCTAGTCATGAATGAAGCAAGCGACCCTGAGGATTATTAGCAATCAGGTTTCCCTGTTATCATCTACTTATTATGCGTTTTATTATAATCATAGGCAGTGTTATGTAGGGTATACTTTATAGTACAAACAATTACCCTTGTTATCTTGTGCTTAATGTAGGTTATTTTCTAATTTTATGATAGCGATAATTACTTTATACAAGCCCTCATTCTGGTGGTCTTCGAGGTTAGGTGCACCGTTTCATTTTATTAAGTTGTAGCTATTTTTACCCGACTACGGAGGCCGGTCGGCTAATTAATATAGCATCATACACGTGCTGGATTTGTAAAACTCTCTGTAAACATTATCTCAAAGGAAATTCAACCTATAGTTGCGTCATTCCTTCAGAGTATGTCTGTTCCATTACCAATATTTATAATAAGAATTCTTGCACGTGGGAAGCTCCACGTATTTCGTATTTATTATTGGGATTATCCTTCCTTTGATCGAAGTCACTTGCGTAAACCGAAGAATAACTGTGACTTGGAAAGCTTGCTGTGACGTAAAATGCAGGATTGAACAGAGGGACCAACTGTTTACTCCTGCGTCGAATATAAACAAACAGCGAGCCAGCCAGCTTGACTCTTGCGCATATGTGACGTGAAACGACAAGCCCAAAGATAACAATACAACGTTTAAAAGGCAGCAAAAGTAAAGCGAGAACCAAACAAATTCAGAGCGTTTGATAGCAAACACACGTCCAAACTTCCAATATATTTTTTAAACAATGGCGAAGTTTCTGTTATTAATAGTATTGTCTGTTATGTGTGCTGTTGGTTACACCAAACATATTCATCCGAGGAATATAATTCACACGGAAGAAGACGCAGCTATCAACAGTGACACCATTTCTACTGAAATAGATGGCATGCCAATTGTGAGTACAGGTTTCCTTTTTATTTAATCTTCAGCTGAACTCAACTCAAACACGGACTAACTCGATAAGTCAAGTCGTTTAAGGGGGGTAGTCGAATACGTTAATATTGTTAAGAGGGTGGATGCTGCTGCGGGTTCTTATTCTAAGTCTTCTTATTCTATGAACCCATTAACTATGGTAAGGTTGGTGATCACAGTATGAACCATGTCATTGACTTAACCAAACATATTTGACCCTAGGACTCTCGCCAGAAGTTGAAGACATGCATAATTTGACGTTTCAGATAACAGAACAGTGGATGTTACTATCTCATTCAGACTATCAATATCTTGTTACCTTCAATCAACTCCTTGAACGATGGCCTTACCTACTTAAATTGTATTATTCTCCAATCGTGTTATTGCTTTTATCAGCGTTACTGGCTATGTCTTTGATAACTTGTGTTTACACAAAGCATTGTCTTTTGTATCACACAACTCTCCTTTCCATATAGATGTGACATCTTTAAGTACCTTAATCCACGATAACTTTGTCAACTTTAATCATCAAGTAGATAACGGGAGATTGAAAGTAGATTTCCAAATATCCCTCTCTTAATCAGAAGATCACTGTTTGAGTAGTTGTTATTTACAGAAATACTAATTTTAAGTTTCTCGTTTCAGGAAGTCATACGACACATCAAGCAGAGTCGTTTTGTACCAGTCAACAACGTGCTGTTCTTTATGAGGTATCCTCCTTGTGACGAGGGCTTTGAGCGCGACCTACTTGGTGTTTGCAGGGAGGTCTGGGAGTAGCCTTAAGAAAAATGATCAACACAGCGTAACCTGTATGGAGTTTCATCGCTTTTGATAGCCTTGAGTGAGTGGAGTAGGGAAGCTGCGATAATAAAGAAGAACATTTTGGATAAGGTCCCGCTCATCTCTCCGAGCAACCTATGTAGTACAATGTCCATAGCGAAGCAGATGGTCGGTTGTATGGAGTTACACTGTGGTACATGTGACTAAACCTGAGCGAAACCCCCTATTGCACCGTGTGATAATAACGATAAGTTGACATTAATTTTTGAGTAGATAAGAAAGATTAAGAGATTATATTTAATATAAATAAAACTTATTATGATATAATTCCGGGTTTTACTTGGATTAAATAACCCTAAAATGAATGTATGTAAGGTAACAAAAGCAAGAAATTACAGTTTATGAGCCGTGTTTATCGACATCACAAAACGATTGATTTAACGCGTACAATTTTTTTTCTCAGCTAACATTCACAAGACACTCACTAAGATACGCCTCAGTTTACTAACAATTTTCTCACGAACTACAAGCTACAGTTACAGTGCACTTAAAGTATCCTACACAGTTCACGGCAAACATTATTCACGGCACAAAGTATTCACAATTTAGACTCGTCGAGCTGGAGTGAACCCGGCCGAAGAGGATGCTCACCTGGTACAAAAAGTCATGGGTTATGCTTATACATATACTAGTTTACTTACATTTATAATGGAGTGTCTGTCCCTATGTTCAAAATTTAATATTTGGGTCGTTTTAACATGCGCCGGTTCAAACTTGGCGACATAAAATCTCTAAGAAGAATTTGTTATTGTTGACTACATGAGTTTTGTTGTTAAAAAGGAAGATACAACTCCATCTTCATAAAATAGCACTCTAGATACAAGATAAATTTGGGCAAATATCTTTCAGGAGATAACGAATGAAAATCTAGGCACCACTTACCGAAATGCCTTGGGTTGTCAGTAATGCGGGCGGCGGCATGACGGTGCCTTGACCAGACAGCGGCGACGACAGCGTGGCCACGCGACACAAAAAATCCACGTTTCTCAGTAAATAAGAGAGCTTACCGAAATGTCGTGGTGTGGTCACATAAGGGATGCGGGCGGCAGTGTGAAGGCGCCGTGTCCCAAGAGCGGTGACGGCAGCGTGGCCACGCGACACAACGAATCCACGTTTCTCAGTAAATAAGAGAGCTTACCGAAATGTCGTGGTGTGGTCACATAAGTGATGCGGGCGGCAGTGTAACGGCGCCGTGTCCCGACAGCGGTGACGGCAGCGTGGCCATGCGACACAACGAATCCACGTGTCTCAGTAAATAAGAGAGCTTACCGAAATGTCGTGGTGTGGTCACATAAGTGATGCGGGCGGCAGTGTGACGGCGCCGTGTCCCGACAGCGGTGACGGCAGCGTGGCCACGCCGCGGATCCACGCGCCGCGTTCGCAACAGAACGACTCTACGTTGTTCAAGGCTCGCATGTAGATGGTTGTAACTCCACCTTAGAAATCAGCATTACGTTACCAAAATAAGGAGGTATTATGTAGTTTACGGGTAAGAGTTCGTATACTTACAATATAATATCCGCTTGACTAAACAGTAACTCGTGACTACTCTCTGATCACGATGACTCTTGCACTCCAATAAATGAAATCTATCTTATCCATGGCAAAAGACAGGCCCCTGACAGTCAGCAGCGCCCTTATCACGAGAAGACTGACTGCACTATTCAGTAAGACCTGTCTTGGGGGAGTAGCTTTGGTATTGATGATTGTTCACGCTTCTAAGTACGGTGCGCGCAGTTCTCCATAGATATGTACGTTATGCGTAGGCGATGATTAAATTTATCAGCCCCAAGCTCAGGAAATTTAAGCCTTTTCCCCGAAAGCACACTGCGCAATTTCGGAAAGGTTTACGTGTTATTATGCAAACACGCCATATATTAACAAGAATCGATCTACATTTCTGTTTGGAATCCACATTTCTCGAGCATATTTATAAAACTATTTTCGGTATGTTTATCGTGTTTCTGAGGCAGATTTTCTTATGCAAAAATATTAATATTTAGGTTGAGATATTTTAACCCACTCAGTCTGCTCTCAGATATTATTGCAAGGTATGCAATAATACCCGAGAGCAGACTGAGTGGGTTAAAAATATCTCAATCTAAATAAGCTCAAATACCCGAGAGATAAATACCAAGACACCTTCCTATAGTTAAGCTGTAGATCTTTTCAAGGTTTTCCCAGGATAGCCCGAATAGCAAGTCTTTGGATATTTTCCACTGATGAGTCTGATGAAAACAGGCTATCGAATGGAACTTTAGATATTAATGAACCTTAAACTAATACCGGATACGTTTCTTCGCAGGGTGACTCCCCAAATCCTATGTCACTCCAAGTGAGAGGAACGTGTTTGCCGTAATTGAGTTTTTATGACGTCAACATTTATTTTAGCTTCGCCTCCTTCATACATTTACGCATTGGAATATCCGTTAACAAATATTAAGAAGTAAATATTAATATGAAATATTTCGTCTCTTCTATGAATGGGTTGCGTCACTTTCCTGGTATTGTAACTAACAAATGACTTATACGCGATTCCTGTATTAGAAACTAAGCATTTAGCAGACTAAGTTAGTGCATTTTTTCATTAGTTCAAATTGCTACTTCCTAAATTGGACAAGGACATTACTTACATGTCTTCGGAGATGTTAGGCTTAACAAACTACCTATGAATTATTACTGAATTATGGATACAGTTCCGCAGAATGTACTTATTAAGACGACCTACTGCTTAGAAGTGGAGTAGAAGACATTTATTTTGAGTTTATTATTATTCTAGAAAAAATCTACAGTAAAAACAGTCAAAAATCTCGAGACTGTTTTATCTCCAATCATTCAAAAGACGATTTGTGGTGATGAAATGTCAAACACTGCAAAAGTGAAATTCATTGATAACCATATTCAAAATAAAGAATGGAAGAAGCAATAAATTTTGAATATAAATGAGAAGTATTTATCAATGCTGCTAGCATGATAAAGTTGGACTTTTATGGAAAAACCGTGCATCTGTTTGACAGGTATATTGGGTGCATTGGGACAATTTATTGGGTGTATTGGCATATTTTTACTGTACAAAACTTTTTGGCGTATCGTTCCAAGCATGATAACATTATTTACGCATATTTAGATTGCATCTAATGCAGTTTTTTCAATGGACCGATTATAATTACATAATGCCAAAAATGCAGAAAATATACATACGGTACGATATATGTATAAGTTGACAAAAAAAAAACTGAGTTTACTTTCCATAATCTAGTTTGCCAACAACTCTACCTCCTTACTTTCAGTAATCTAGATTGCTAACAACTTACCGCCTAGTCATCACTTTTCTAGCAGTTCTAAAAATCATGTCTGACCTAGTTGAAAACGCAATTCTTACTAAGAACTAGTCATGTGTATAGAAATAAGTTTTACCTGCTCTTAACACATAAAAAAATGTTTACTTTTACGCTAATGCGGCAAGAATGGAACGGATAGTTTTTTTTGCCGGATATTTACATTGCGTAATTCTGAAATGCGTTAGTCTCTATATCAACATTGCCAATTTTTATCATAACAGTAAACCATGCATCGAACAACATAACAGTAGAACCTGGCCGAAAAAAATTATAGTGTGATGAAGATGAGCAGCCATTGAGACGATTTTAACATTTGTTTAGAGCAGAGTCTCATTTTATTCGGTTCTAAATTGTAACCGATGTTAAAGGATAGAATATCAGATCACAAATCAGCTTCCCTCCGTTGTGGCTTCACCTGGTTTTATGAAAATATATGCATAACGTCCTGACCTCTGCAGGCTTCTGATAACAAAGAACTTTCGTACCGATGATGATGAGCTGTGTGCCGAGATAGGCCAGTGCGTGTCCATGTCTGGGCATCGACATCTCAGTCTCTTGCTTCCATTTGCGCAGTTTCCAGTCCCACACATCAATCGCACCCACGCTGTTTACTGTCTTTTCCTAAAAAATATCGATGTTCATTGATCATTATATTGTATTTTCCTCCTCGTGGCGGAACCTTTGGTATTTCTGTTTAATTTCTTTCAAAGTCAGCAGGCAGTAGGTACCTAATCATCACTTAAATTGGAAGGTGGTGATGGTGGTGGTGCAGTTTGATGCTCCTGCACATCCACTAGAAACCAGTCCTTAAACTATTCCTTCACCTCTAGAATACTACTAGTCTAGAGGTGACTAAGGAATGGTTTCCAGTATCATTTTTATTCAAGGGAACAAAATTATACTCCTATATTCGCTTTCTAAATACCAACTAACCTTATCCGAAATCTTGCCAGCTCCGCCAACGATGTACAATTTATCGTTCATTGCAAACATCGTGGAGAAACATCTGGGAAACCGCAGACTGTGTATTTCTGTCCACCTGCATTGAGTCATATTTTCATAGAAAATACAAGTATCTGTTCATCTTGGATTTATGCCAGAAGGCCATTTTGTATTTAAAACCCAGAATTTTGTAAATTGCAAGAGTCTAGCTTTTTGCACTACGAATACCAGTCATCTAGGACTCATATCTAGGTTCCATTTTCGCTTTTGATGACGGAAACCTAACATTAGCGTAGAGGCTTTTTCAGCGGTGAATGAGATGGGAGCCGTTTGGCAGCAATTGAAGTAATGTCTCGATTCTTATACTTCTGTAGCGTTGAAGTTGGCATTAATATGTAGGTGTAGAGATCATAGCTTACTCATTAGTCTTAGAATTGTAGCACTCAACGATCTTGCAGACGGGCTTCTTCTTCTCGCCGGTCATGCCACCAGCCACCCAGATGTACTCGCGGTACTTCGCACAAGCCACGGCCATTCGACACACGCTCATCGAACGCACCTCACTCCATGAACCTGTCTTAGGGTCGAACTTTTCCACTGAACGGAGAACCCTGAAAGAGGGAGACAGATACGAGAGTTAACTTAGATAAAAAGCCGGATAGCTGTAACGGTAACGTAGCGTTTTCTTTGGATTTTAACTCATACTTATTGTTCCAATATATTAAAGCTAAACAATGAAATATCATGATGTGATGAACTGTTTCTATGTCTTGATCTTCCACCCTTCACCTACAAATTACATACCTGCCCTTCTTATCAAGCCCACCGATGGCGTACATGGCCATGCGATGCACAACCAATCCAAAGTTCTTCCTGGGTGTCAAGAGACCGCTCTCGCTGTACCAGGAGCGTGACACAGGCTCGAAGCTCCACACAGTGGACACTACCGCTGACTTGCCCCGGATGTCGTCATCACGGGGATCCGCGCCGCCTGACAGACAAATAAGGGCTGAATTTTGTTCGAGACAATTTTGAACTTTACACAGTTTGGATACAAAAACGGACAAAAGTCAATTGAATTCCACGGATAAAATAAGTGATCTGGTGTTGGATGAATCAGCTCTAAATTATGAATTCAAGCATTTGAAAGGACCTACCCTTGAAACTGAGAGCGAAAATGTGGTGTTACCTGATGTTTTCAAAGAGATTGGTATCTAGTATTTCCTCACCGACAAGGTACACCCGGCCCCTCAAAAAGCCAACAGAGTGATGATGTCTTGGCTCCGGTAGATCTCCCACATAGTCCCAAACGTTGGTCACTGGGTCGAACCTGAAACGGTGTTGAATCGACTATGAATAATTGGAAATATGTATGTTACATGTACGTTTCTACAGTATGTATATAATAATGGGACAACATTTTCACCTCGTACGAGATGTGCGGCGCATTTGAACGATTAGTTAAAATAAGATAAAACAAAACCGATTTCGGTTATCAGTTAATGGTTCGATAAGTAATAATATCATCTGCTACACTTCTCCTTATAGTATCATAATCTTAGTTTACCCTTTTGCAGAATGAAATGACCTAAAATAAATTTCTTGAGATTGAAGAAAGTTTTGCGTTGGTTAAGGTATAGTTTACCCTACCGATACATATATTTTCCTGTGTTTCCCCCGAATCCATATGGAGTGAGGAGATCAATTCCACCGAAAACTAAAACAGTCTCTCTGTCCCAGTTAAACAAGGATCCTTCAGCGATGTAGTTCTTGTTTGAAGGGCCCAAGATAGACGTCGACAGCTTGTTCCTGAAATCGAAATTATAGCAATATATTTATTTGCATGTAAAGCTTAAACTTTACTAAAAAATCACAAAAGTAAAGGAGATGGACAAAATGTGCCCCACGGAGTACAAACGTACATTTAATGCAGATAATTAAAATAAAATAAATAAAGAATTTTGAATAACTTTTTATGCATCATAGCAGAAGTGGAGAAATAATCGTAATTAAAAGTTTTTCTGTTTGATTTGCGTTTTATATACCTTTTAATGTTACCATATAATATTAGATAAGTTCAGAACAGGGAAAAAATATTATATGAAGGTTTTTAAAATAATAAATAAACGCTTAGCAGGCCTTAAATATACACGTAAATTATTCGTAACCATAATGTAATAAAACGTATTTTTTGTATGTGTTCTTGTCTATAAATCGAACCATCTATGACTGAATTTATAGATGTTAGTGCAGTTAAGGATAGGATAATATGACGTTATTACTGGCAACACCGCTGACAAATGTCAATTGTCAATACCATATTCCTTCTTTGATGTTTGCGCCGGTTTTCTCGTTCGAATCGTGTTTTTGTTTCATTGTTTTCGCTTATACGTTTATATTTTATAGTGTCGTAGCGCCACACGAGTGCTCTAACTAATAATGACTGTAAACTGTATAATTACAAACAACGAAAATGGACCTTTTAGAAGCGTGTGTTGACTGTAGTTTTCCCAATAAGAGAACGCGCGCAGGCGGCATGTAATATCATCATTACCCCCTGATGTGATGAGTTATTCTATAGGAGTGGTTAACTTTTGAGGTAAGTTCTAGTTTCAATAAGTACCTCCTACTAAAATATATACGACAGGTATTATTTACTCCATATTCTAACGTCGTGGTCAAATCTAAGACTAATAGGTTCCTATTTTACCTTCACAGTTGTCATCTCATAGCTGTGTCTGTGGTGCCTGTTATGACAATAAACCAAGACGCCTTGTAACCAATTCAATAAAAAGACAACTAGGTCATACCAATGTTTGTTTTGGCTGTTGGAGATCAGTTATACGTGCAAGAAGACACGACATTTTGGAATTGAGATAATGTTTTGATAACATTAAATGATTAAAATAATGTTCTTTGTTTTATTATTTGCCATATACAGAATATGCTACTGTAGATATTTTACTTCAAGTGCTATAAACAATAGTTACAAACTATAGATTTTAACAGATTATAAAAAAATGCGAATATTTTTTTAAAACTAATATGCTATTTATATTAAACGCCTGGCACAGATATATACACATTAATTTACATGAAATACCTTAGCCATAGTGCAAAATTCAACCTTTTCAAACGTTCATAACTTTTGTCCACAACTGCTCAGCAATATGCCTCTTTTAAATTTTGTTTGTAGAAGATCAGTACTATTAAATGACAAATATTTTGTATCTGTACATTCTGGGGTACAAGCCCATACATTTTTTGGCCATGTCCTTTAGTGTACGAATGTGAGTACAAAAGCATAATTTTATTTTGACCACCAAATACAGCTGCGTATGATACCGATGGCACGTGCATTAGGCGCTGGATGATCCTTATCTACTGAGCGTGTGGGGGTCTTTCCCATTGATCTTAATTCATGGCTAAACTAAGTGTAGCGTCTCTTTGGATTCTGATTAATGCTAAGCAGCCTATGAAAACCTCGTTGCACACACCACTGTTCTGTAAACGCAGCGTACGCAGCCTTCTATTAAAACTTCGCTCACATATTCATCTTGGCAAGGGACTCCTTGGACTGGTTGAAGAGCGATATCGGAGGGCTCCCCATGTTGTTTTGCGACATGAGCGCGATGTTCCGCGGCGTCGCCTCTGACCGTGGCGCGTTTGTCGCAACTTGCGCCCGAGGACCAGATGTGGGGCTGTGGGATGAACTAACACCTTAATTGCTAGTTTCTAGTCGGGTAATATCTTTCAAATATGAAGGATGTTATAGATATTTTTAGGGCCATTATACAACAACAGCATGTAAATGAATACAATCTTGTTTTCCTCCTAATTCAAACTTTTATTGTCAGGAGATTTTAAATTAAAACAATAGAAACTATAAAACCTGCCTTCTAGATCCCGACAAAGCAGCAGTGGCTGCAGCCAGGTATGAGGCTGCCACACTGTGCCTTCTCTCTGATTTCCTCATTGCGTACTTATTCTGCGGAAATCAAATAACTATCTGTAATAAATATTAACGTGAAAGTAACTCATGTATTTGCACGCAGATATCCTTTTTTATTTATTTATTTAGATTTACCAACTACAGAAATTACAGGAAACAACAGACATTATAGAACTAAATATAAAAATATTTAGGATTTATGGAGTAGGTATCGGTAATAGAAAAAGATTTTATTTAAATCTTTATTGCTATCTCGTAGGTGGATTAGGAATGCAAGGTTTTATAAACAAAATTCGATGTTCTGGTAGGCCATCAACGTCTTCAACTGAAGTTAACATCGCAAAAGTGAATTAAATAGTGACTGAAAATCCTCATTAAAGTTTGAGAGAGATAGCCATATATAAGGTGTATCTATTCATACACGAAATATTTGAACAGGTGCGTCTATAGGTCGAACATAAGCTATAGAAATGATTTTTATTTTTTTATCTAAGCATCTAATTTAAAAAAAAAAAAAATGTAATATTACTTAACACACATAAAATACTGGCTCTTTCATATTTTGTAACATCCATTACGCTACGAAAATACTACATAGAAACTACTTTCATTGAAGCGGGCAAGGTCATGGCGGTGCCCTTAGATGTCGCGTGGCTTTTATGAATTATCAAAAGAGGCGCCGGCGGCGGCGCCGCGCATGATGCCTCGCCCCGCGCCCGCTCCGCCGCCGTGCGCAGTCTCGCGCGAACTCCATGTTGCACTGCACGCGGCTTAACCAACGTGGAACGCATCGCGCTTCGCGCAACAAACGCAACAATGCCGAAATATTCCAACTAGGAGTACCAGAACATGGTGGACTGCTACAATGAGGGTGAACTTATTTTGCTCACAGCACAAGCCCCCTTCCTAGAGATCCTAGAAGCTCGACAGCGGCAACGGGACTACGGGGTCTACATGCCCCCAGCTGCAGACGGAGGCAGGTCTGATCTTACGCCGTTGAACTTCCATGTGTGGGGTAGGGATAGACCTGATTTATCGTAATGGCGGCCAGACCATTTCTAGTGCGGAACAAAAAAACGTGAATTGTGGCGTTTACGCAGTGATGGCTAGAGATAGAGACATTGTTAAAAGTGCAACGACACATTATTTAACGTGCAACTGCAGGGTGAATATGTACAGCAATTCTGGTGTAAATAATATAAATAAAAACTACGTCGTTATGAGGTATGTACATTTTAAATTGTTCGCGCTATGCACTTCTTACAGTTTACATCTGTACAAATAGGTAGGTACACAACCTATCAATCAGCTGACAGATACGACTCGACGCACAGTTCGTAACCAACAGAAGTCATTACCTTATGCGAAATCGCGTTGCGTCAGCTGTTTATTTTTCTATTATTATTATCTAAAAGATGTGTAACACTGTAGAATATGAATGTTTTAATCGAATCTAGGATCCTTTTCGTAAAATAAATAAGAAAATGATTGAAACGTTTCGATGCTCGCTCGTAAAAGTCGTGACCCCACAGAGGTCAGCTGCTTATTCAGATGTAAGTATCTAGTTTACAGAAGGTACTGTTTTTGTAAAACTTCGAGGAGGGAATTCAATATTGTAGCTACTTAGATTTAGGTACTTTTGTATTTTAAATTCACATTTATTTTTATTGTAAGCGATAACTCTGTTATCAAAATAAGACGAGATCGAGTTACGAAGAGAGAGACGGCACGCGCCCCGCTGCTACGGTTGGGCGGGCATCGCGCCCGCGCCTCTCCCCGCCGCGTCTTTGATTCATAGAGCTGGCAAAAAGGTTTTGTGTAAAACATCTCAAGCAGTTTTAAATTATGATAATTACGTAAAATAAAAAAAACATTTAGATAAAAAATTCTTTTTCGTTTCTATAGCTTCTAAACGACCTATAGGGGCCCCTCTTTAAATATTTCGTGTATGAATAGATACACCTTATATACAATTTTAAATAATCACTTCGGTATTAAACATGTTGCCGCTCGGCTAGTCCCCAAAAGACCTGAATTTGCTCCAAAAACTCAATCGTATGAGACGCTGACGACATGCTAGAACGAGTCAATTCCGACCTAACATTCATGAAACGCATTGTTACTGGTGACGAAACGTGGGTTTACGAGTTTGACGTGCAAACTAATCAACAAGCTTCAGAGTGGGGCCTTCAGACTGAACCGAAACCGAGATAAAAGAGAATTCGCGGCGAGAACGGCACCCTAATTGCGTAACACATTTTCGTAAACGATTACGATTAATGCGTTTGATTTTCACAGTTCAACAACATTCATTGCGTTTTGTACATTGTTGAGCAGAATATTTATCGAACTTATGAAGCAATGGATTAGCAATCTGTTTCAAAACGATTCAGATTCCGATTGGTTTTGTATTACGCAATTAGGGTACAGAACTCATTAGGGATGATGACTAATATTAAAAATGTTACAGTCGTGACGTCACTTCTACCATAGTGCTGTCCTTGTCCAACACTTATTTTAAAATGTTTGTAATTTGGCAATTTTTTAAGATTTTACACTTTTTGTAATATTGTTTGCACTATTTGGAAACATATTTTTTTTTGAGATAAATAAAAAAATATCGTCATACTTATTCCGGAAAAAAGCGTTTAAATATTTTTTTGATGATTGGATTATTCGTTGGCGTAAGTGTATCGTTTCAGAAGGAGCATACTTTACAGGCGATAAAATAAATTTGGATGATTAACGAACATTTTGTGTATTATTGATCTTTTCCTGGTACTTTCTTGACAGAGTAGTACACTAACAATAAGAATGGACCCAGTATTCACACTTGAGGTACACCTAACTGAACTAGGTAGTAGAAGATTTCACAAATAACGCCTACAACATTGGCGCCTATTATTTAAATAAGAATTTATTACGTTGAGAGCTTTGTTTTGAACACCGTGATTACGTAGTTTAAGCATAAGCGTGTCATGGTGCACGCAATCAAAGGCTTGAGACCACATAAAACTAAATAGCATTTTGCGAGGTCTCCTATGCGTTACAAATGTGCTTCAGCAGAGCAACACCCGCATCTGTAGCCGAACGACCTTTTGTAAAGCCATATTGTATTTAAATTAAAACGTATTAGCAAATATTTTACTAAATGCAGGTAAGATTTAGGTCTGAAATTGCCAACGTTATTTTATTACATGATTTAAATAATGGTATGACTTTATTACTCTTCATGAGGTCAGGAGAAACTACTAAAACAACAAATTTATAAAAAACTTAACAACTGGATAGGGTACGGTAGCTACGATGTCGATTATATGACAAAATATTTGTGTGTCAAAAATATTATCTACATCACGAGGCGTTACATTTTCGAAGCTAAATAAGCGACTACATTTAGGCACACTACTATGCACATGGTTTTCAGCTATAGACGGGGACGAATTTGAGTCGTAGTTAGAGGTATGTTAGCAAAAACTCATTAAATGCCTCAGCTAATTTGCTGTCGACCATAACCTCTAGTTGATATTTCTGTTTAAGCGACTTACCCGTTGCATTGTTAATAATTTTCCAAGTTGTTTTTAATTTATTATTGGAATTTTTAATTGAATCGCTTAAAAAAAAGGGTTTAGCAAAATCACAAATCTTTTATATACTTTTGACATACTCAAGAAAAGGAGTATCAAACCTGTATTTTTTCAAACCATGTAGTTCGTATCATACTATATATTCAACACGATTTATGATAGTGTAAGACCACTAATTATAAGTAATGTTATTGTTTCATTTAACATTGTTTTGTTACTCAAATTACACTTTACCTTAATTTTAGTTTTACAAATGTCGTCTTACATAAATAATGAATTTATTAAGTACTTGCCAAAGGTTGATGGGAAGAAACGTCCCCACCATCCAACAGATTTGAAATAAGTGTCATTAGAAGCGTCTAGGAGGATAGATCATTTTTTACTATGGCGACGAAGAGGAATCAAGCAAGCACTGTAGCACCCCGGCTAAAGGTAACAGCAGAACACCATGTGGTTTTAGTCAGTAAGAGTCTGACAGACCCCTCCACCTACCCCAGGGTGGAGGACATTCGTGAGAATTATAGTTTTATAATATATTGTATTTTTTTACTAACAAATTTACTTATTATGCAATAAAAAGGATTAGAATATGGCGATCTTAATAATGTTTTCTTATAAGGTTATGGTTTTTAAAGATACCGCTCGTTATTATTATTTTTTGTTCACGTATTTATAAGAGTTATATTTTAATAGACCGGGATTTGGCCGGCAGACATATTATTGCTTATTGGTACTTCACTTGCCTCACCGGCAATCGCACTGTGGGAAGTTGTGCGCACATAATATCCATTGTATGGTTTATGGGGTTAGGGCGTCATATTGACTTTAATGCACCGGCACAAATGCTTGATAATATTTACATAGACGACTAAATGTAATTGTTAGAACAGTCAAGAGCACTTCAAGCTTGGCTTTTTGGACTAGCTCTGTCCGTATGGCACGCAGTATAAATCAGAGCTGAACTTAAGCTAGTAGTGTGTCGTTTCACATGCTTTTGGCTGTACTAATGAGTTACTAGGTATATTAATTAACTGAAACACTGTTATTATACTCAATGATTTTCAGTTTGAGAATTTAGTATTTTTTTAAATAGAATCATCATTTTTTTACGTGAAATATGCTTTTTAGTTTGTGAAAGAAAACATTTTTTTTTATTTAAAAACATTTTTTTTTGGCAAAAAGTTGTTTTTTACAATTAATTAACCCAATAGTTTTTGCAACTAATACAGGTACTTAGGCTTTTTTTGGTTTCAATGAACAAATTGACACGATTGAATCCCATGACTGTTGTAGGGTGGGGACGGGGTTCATACAAAATCCTCTGTGGTCCTTTTAAGAAGTAATTACATTGTTTACATAATTAGGTAGATGAATTAATAGTTAACTAAGGTAAAGGAGTGCATATTTAAAACGTCTGTTAACAGATGGCGCTGGATGCTCTGTAATGTTCTACCATGGTACATCGGTTTGTGTCGTAACGAAAATGTAAGCCAGTAAAGTGCTCTAAGTGGAAATATATTTGATTTATTATACCTTGAGTGTTTTTATTTGAAATGTCTAGTCTTAACAATATATACTTTTTGGTCTCGAACAATAAAATCTATCTAAGGCAGCAAATTCGGAGTGGCATAGCTTGCAGAGGAGGCATTACATGAGCAGTTCATGCTTCACGGCTGCAAGCTTCGTCATTGAGAATTTGCTGCCTAAATTTTTACTACACATACTTTTTCACTTAAGCTGGTCTCCACAGTGTCGCTAGACTCACTGTTGGTTGTGTTCAGGTCTTCAGCAGAATCCTTCTCTGGTGGATCGTACATATTATGTTCGTTTTTGGATGAAGGCTGTTGGTAAATGTGAATTCTATGGTCAGAAAGTTTCTTAGAAATTGTCACGCCTATCAAAAAGTACTGCTCTATGCTTTACATTACGTCTGATTGCCGCTTTGAACTTATTTTTACATTAGTATAAAATACAAAAAAAAAATTGGTAAGAATAACGGGATTTATGCTTGAATTCTGAGCTTTGATTCCCTCCCTTTTGAATTCTTTATATTTTTGTTTAACTCTTTTTATTGCACCAAAATAAAACAACATAAAAAGGATAAAAAAATTACAATAAATGTTACATGATTTTGTTCCATGGTACACATGTGAATGTGTTGTATCTGTTTGCGGCGTTGCTGCCGAGCCAGCTCCAATTGTTGCTTTTGCATCTCTATGTGTTTCCTTTGTTCCTAGAATCGTTTATTTAATACAAAAAAGAAATATAATGCTATCTTTGTTTTCATAAAAAATACCTTGAATTCAAATGAGGAAAATGTCGTGAGTAAAGTATAAGGCTATAAGGCTAGGGGAAGACGTACGAAACGATGGATGGAGTGCGTGTGAAAGACGATATGGCTGATGATGTGATAATTACTGAGATGATGACTAATAGAGAAGAAGTATTGAAGAGGAAGACACGTTGTGCCGACCACAAATAAATTGGTTTGGGCAAGCGAATGATTAAGATAATACCTCGAATTGCTTTTGGTGTTTACAAGCTAGTTCGGGCGATCTCACTCTAGTTTCAGCCACGGTGGGTAGCTGCATGGACGTGTCCTGGTCAAGCGATTTTGGTGATCTGGCCGATGGACAAACTGATGCTTGGCCTTCTTGAGTCTGCAATAGATTTTATTAGAAGAGGTCTAAGCTGAGCTTTGCATTTGTGTGAACCAATCGCACCAATGTGATCGCGCGAGGGACGCACAGCGTGCTCTAGGCTAACGTCACCCCTACACTACCTCTATGTGCACTCACAGTAATGAAAAGCTCAGCTTAGGCCTCGCAGACTGTAACATAACATCACGCCTGTAATCCCCAAGGGGCTATTCAGATGTAAAAGAGATAGAAATAAGGTGGTGGTAGTACCACCACTACTACAGAAACTGTTACTATGAATTCATTACTTGAGCTATCAATTGATCCAGCGAAGAAATTTTTCGGTGGTTATTAAAAAATATCTGCTGTTTCGCGTCGATATCCCTTACACCCTGTTTATAGTTTTTGTTGATTTATAAAAAATAACTTCACACCTTTCTTCGATGTTCAAAAAATTCGCTCATCGTCGGGAAGGATTTATCCTTGTCACCGGTAAGTCCTTTCAGTGTGGCTGGTAGTGGGAAGTCCATTTTAGGTCTCCGCATTTCCATTTTCTCGTTATCCATGCCTCGCATGCTGCCTGATGATGGATAAATACTTATTATAACAAATGTTTATTGTTTTTTTCTTATATTTTTCTTATAATTAAGTCGTATCCTCGTATTTGGCTCCGTTACTTGCGCTCCGTCACGTGGCGCGTTGTATTGTGTGATCCGCCTTAATAAGTGCTTTCAAGTGTACGGGTTATTAAACTCATCATACTACCCACAAACAGACGCGTTTATTTAAAATAGTGTACACAGGGTGTCCCATAAGTCGACGTCAAGCCGGAGTCAGGTGATGATAGGCCATTACTCGTATAGTAAAAAAAACAAAGTTTAAGTTTGTAGCTATTGCTCCTATTGGAATAAAAAGACCGTCACAGGCAGTGAATTTTCTTGTTTTTTTGTAAATAAATGCCCGTAATTTTTAAAATACATAGCATAGTTTTATTTTTCTGCTATTATGACTTGAACTATTACCCGATTCCGGCTTAACGTCGACTTACAGGACACCCTGTATTACTGTGCAATTTCTGAGAATTCTAATTCGCATTTTGCATTTATTTATAAGATAGTAATTAACGATTTGCATAAGTAAACAATTTAACAGTCCGTTTCCACGTCACAGATTTTAACCTTTTATATTATGATGATGACTTATGTAAATATACCCGCATTTAACCAAGCAATAGAACGCGAGTCTATTGCCATGAACAAAGCTCAATCCTCCTGTTGCTGCTGAGAAATCTCTGATAGAAAACCCAATAACAATTTGCCAGAGCTGAAAATCGAACCCAGGACCCAGGTGATCAGCAGTCGTACTTACAACCACTGGACTAATGAGATAGTGGCGATAAGTACACAACTATTCAGGATAAATACAACGGGTCCCGAACACTGAGGTACCTACAGCAAAGGCTCCCACAAACAGGAACGACACGACAGCGCGACACAAAGGCACCGCTCGTGGCACGACGTGTGTACTAGCCTTAAGTACAAACAGCCTAGGTAAAGCCATGAAGATACGTATGCAAATGCTGATCTCTCCTACAGAGTTTCTGTGTAACTGGGTACCTGGTATGTTTTCGTCGTTCCTTCTGGGCGGTTGCATCATGGCCATCTGTTGGTACATCTGGTCTTTGGGGACCATGAACTGTTCCAAATAATTCAGGAAGTCCTTGTATGTTACATGGTTCTATAAAATGTACAGCATTTTAGAACGCATTACTTGCTATTATCGTTTCAAGATCGTTTGAGGTAAGAACGTTTTGTACGATGAAGTATATCTAGGTACTGTTCTAATATTTGTTGTTTATTATCCTCCTAGATTATAACACTTGCGTTGCATATGTGAATAAATACTTAGCCAATGTAATTGTACACCTGTCTTTTGTCATTCATTTGTCTGAGTAACTTCTACAATTACTTGATGTACCTTTTCCTCGCCGATCCAGTTTCTCTCAGCGGGTTCCGACAGCCCGAGTACATCGATCCAATGATAATAGTTCTTAGAATTGTTGCCATACCAATATTTTATTATTACATAACTGTGGATTAGAAAGGTCATTTTAAAACTCATAGAACTTTAGAATAAGTCTAGCGGTACTGAACTCAATATTTGGAAGAAAGTGCTATACAAGTTTTCCTACAAAGAAATTCTTGTATTCAACCCTGGCGTTTTATTTCTATGCTTGGGTAATAAGTTGTATTATGTCATACTGCTTTGTGAATGATTGATTCTTTATGATTTAAGTCGATAATAAAATTATAATGCTAACTGTGCTATGTATGAATACGTATATGCATTAGCAGTAGGTAGTAACCAGATACTATGTTTAAAATAATTCGTCACGATGTTATTTAGGTATATGGCAAAATTATGCATAAATACAGTAGATACTTATAAATACATTCAATTTGTATCCTATGGGGAATTACCTTGATCTCACATGTTTCGTGGAATTTACTTGCATTCATTTACTGGTAATTGTATGTCAGTTTAGTTTTAGCACATCGACAGTTTTGTATAGCTTTTAGAACCAACATTACTGTGGTTATTTTCTCATGGTCTCGTTACCTTGATATTCTTTCTTATAGGCATCCAAATTCAAAATTTTCAACCCAAAATCTCATACAATTTTAATGCTCATTGATCATGTGCTACTACTACAGCATTTTTTGGACGTATGAGAAAACTCACGCAAGACCATCATCGACCATCTGCTGTACTTCAGGATCGTTGACGATCTCCAGTACCTCTGCGTTGTCGGGGTTACGTTTGATGTCCACGAGCTGCCACGGCGAGATGAGCCCGAATCGGACGCAGCGCATCACGTCCACTGCGAACCGCCGTCGGGATGACCAGTCACCGTAGAGCCATCGCACCCCAGCCATCAGGACCTCTATCTCGCTGGAAAACAACCGACTTCCAAAAACAAACCTAACAAAGTGTATAATAACTTTAATTTCGGAAGGTGGCAAAAAACAAAAATGCACATCCTGAAATGAAAGTTATTTTTCACTTTAAATTGTTTTTTTTTAAGTCCTTTGTGCTATGTAAAATACAAAAAAGATAGTTGAATAAAACTTGCAATGTGTTAATTATTAAATTTCTACAAAAAAAAATTGGGACAGAAGAATTTTAAATAGAAAAAAGGCTTTTATAAAAAATACAATTCAAGACTCGTAGGTGTCCTGACTGAGGCTATAGAACCAGCAAAGACATCTGTTTCACCACCAATGGAGTTGGCAAGAGAAAGCATAAACTAGTTCCACTATGAGGCAGGACGAAAGTCCTTCGGTTAATTAAAGCGGCTCCCAATACGTGGGATACTAAAGGAGATATGCATAGCTATTTACAATTAACGGTTCGATACGATTCCGTGCCGAAACGAACAACAATCCATGTTATCAAAAGAGTCCTCTAAGGCTGCTCCCAAATCAAAAACCCGTTTGTTTTCAGTTTAATAAAAATAGACAAACCCCATTCTTCCGAAAGCTATTTTCTGTCGGGCGCAAGGCAAATTAGTAATTGAAAACGTGCCTTTTTCGATTCGAGAACCTATCGTATGGTGGTGAATAGCCAAAACCCAAAGTCAGCCGACCAGCGAAGTCCGCCATGGGATTTGGATGCAAAAGACCTCGCGCAAGTATGGGAGTGGCGCGAGGAGGCATAACGACGGGGTGTAACTTCGCTGCCGCGAGAAACTACGGTACAGCGGACAGAGCTCCGGCGGGATCTCATGGCGACATGTAGGGTGCGATTGTCGCAACCCAGTGCTGGGCACGCCACAATGGCGGCGATAAGTCCCCTCTTTGAGGAGTGGTTAGAGAGGCGCCACGGCGTCCTCACCGTACACGGTTATTTCGGGAGGTTCCTGTTTCGCATAAGGCGGGAGGAAACGCCCGGGTGTCACCATTATGTGGATCGCCCGGAGGACACGGTGGAGCATACGGTGGAGGTCTGCCCAGCTTGGGTGGAGCACCGCCGTGTCCTCGCGGAGGCGATCGGCGGCGGCAATCTCTCGCATCCGGCCCTGGTCCAGGCCAGAGCGAGAGGGAATGGGAAGCCGTCACATCCTTCTGCGAAGCAGTAATACCCGCGAAGGAAGCGGCGGAGCGCGTGAGGTAGAGAGCCTTGCGCCCTGCCGCCTCTAGTCGCAGCAGGAGACGCCCTGGGCGTCGAACACGGGGAAAACGGATGGGTTTTAATCAGTAAAAGTCTGACACGCCCTCCCGCTCTACCCAGAATGGGAGAAGTCATTTGATAAATTATCAAATGACTTCTCCCATTCTGGATAGAGCGGGCCCACCCACAAAAAAAGCCGGCCAGCGAAAAAATATGTAATATTACTATCGCGCTGAATCTCTAGGACCATTCCTTCATCTGTTTTTTTCACTAAAAAAATCTAGTTTTATACATTTTAACATAACATAACGTCACGCCTGTAATCCCCGAAGGTTTCGGCAGAGGTGTACCTATAGTAAAAAAAATCGTTCCCACACCCACATTTGGTTTTGCAAATTTATTTTTATTAAAATGTACATTACATTTTAATAAATAATAAATTAGATTAGAGGTTTTCTCAATACACGAATATTTGGACGAAATTAAGAAGACTGTTTGTTTTCCTTTTGACACTTATGATCTTTAAGTCAAATTAAATGTTAGAAATAATAACTGTATTGCCGAAATCCGCAAGAATAACGCCACGATGAGCGTTCAAGTGAGGGACTTGGATACTAATTTGTAGCAAATTGATCACATAACATGTGAGAGCAATACAGTGCGTTCCTCAACAGAAAACCGAAAACCTGTTAACGGTCGCAAAACAGTTGGCAAGAATTGTGGGAAATGATCTTCACGACAACGAAATACAGTCATTTAATAGAGTAGCCAAGTTAAATGAGAGAAATCGTCCACGTAGCATAGTCGTCAAGTTAGTCAGTCCTCGCACTCGGGATAGTATACTTGCTGCAGTTAGAAACTTTAATAAGAGGAATAAGTCGGAGAAGTTAAACAATAATATTGGTAACGGTGGAGAAAAGCAGCCGATTTTTGTGACGGAAATCTTACTCTCGCTGCATATATGCAGCTACAAGAATCGCTGCTAAGAAAATAAATATAACTTTGTACTGGTTCGGAATGGTCGCGTATTTGTGAGGAAAGAAAAATAACAACTAAATCTCTGTTAGAATTAGCTCGCAAACAATGTGGAGGGACATTTTGAAATTGGAACGTACCTATTTTTACATAGATAATCAGCCTATTATGTTCCCACTGCTGGGACACAGGTTTCCTCTCTGTGAGAGGGAGTGGGCCGTAATCCACCACGCGGGCCCAGTGAGTGTTGGTAGATGTCACATGTCTTCGAATTTTTTGGTTCTAAGACATGCCGGTTTCCTCACAATGATAATCATATTTTCAAAATAGACTATAACCGGCCAGTCTCTCATCTATAATAACTTTTTTTCGTAATACTTTCTGAGTGGCCTGTTATATACATCAATAATAGGATAGGATAAAAGTAAAAGTAAAGCCACAAAGCCGGACTACTTTCACCGTAGCATGATGGATTAAAGATATAATCCATCATGCTACGGTGAAACCACCGAAGATAGTAAGTGATTGACATAAAATAACCCGATGAAGGTTGACTACAATGGCAAAAACAAACTTCCCAAAACCTGTTTGACCAGCAAACAATGATTCGTATTTATTTTTTAGAATCTAGTGTGAAACACTCAAGTACGCAGGTATGTACCTTGGGCACTCAGCATCACATATTCGCTGACAACCTTGGTACTATATACCTGATATTTATACCACGCTATGATTGTATAGCTCGTTTCAACACGAGAAAAGGAGAAGAATGTATCTATGCATTGGAATACATATTGCAATGTCTTTTAAATGTCATACACTTATCATGTCTGATTACCGTGTCGGTAAAAAAAATGTTTTAGAAACACCCATGGTGATACAACACAAATTGGGTGTTATAAGGAACTCATTGATCATGATGGGAAAACTTGGAAGAAAACTAAATGGACGAAACCAGAAATAGGTTCACCCAATATGGTCAGAAGTGTCAGAACCAGTATCTTATTATAGGAGTAGGTTTTGCTTCTTGGGATAAAGTGGTAAATTGCAGTGATAGCAAAAACTTGATTGATTCTTTATCGGGATGAATCAAGTACATCTTAATCTAGGTGCGGACGGTGCGGTTTTACACATTAGATAGATACATTTTAGATTTCAAAGATCAGTGCTAAAAATTAAGGGTTTTTATAGAAATGTCTATCGCAAAAAGGCAATATGTAAAAAAAAAACTTTAGGGTATATTTCGGGTAATGTCTAGGCGTTCGTAAACTAAAACTCAACCCGGACGGGCTCGTAGGCTCATACCACAAACTGTGCTAAATGTAGCTTTTAAGCTTCCTACACTCTACCCACACAGTACCGGGTCGGGGTCGCCCGTGCAAAGTGATCTTAATACGTCAGAGATGCTAAGGAATCTGTAGATGTTAGGAAGCGGATATCAGATATCAGGCGTGACACTGGGTAATTTATAATGATGCAAATCGGAAAACTACCGAAGCCCACACAATGCATGTATCTACGTCATATCGTCGTATCAAGGATCGTGATGTATTTGTTTTAATTAAAACTAATATAGTTTCAATTAACACAAATATTTCACGATCCTTTCAATTATAATATTTATCTTATCGTATTGGTCGCATACATAAAGTAACTACGGATCCAAATGAATAAATTAATATAAAGTTTGTCTAATAACGATAATTGTTGTTGTATTGTTATTGGAAACGAAAACGATGAAGATGGCAACAGTAATATAGACTAGCTAAGTGTAGTGAATCTAAATACAGAGGATACTAGTATGTACCTTGTTACAGATATGTAGTTTGATTTCAGAAATATCATTAACTCGTCTGTCTCCAAATCGATAAAGTCTTTCGACGCGACTAAAGGTAGAAAAAATCTCATCACACGAGGGACCTAGAAATAATAAAATATTAGACATTGATTCAATTGTTTCTACATGTGAAATGATTTTGTTATAAACTTGTTTACCATTAAATCCATCACAGGCGTCATTCCCTTTTTCCTTGCCTCCCTGAATAACGCGAATGCTGTGTCTTCAGTAAAGAGGGTCTCATTCACAATAAAAGACCAACATTGGTCTTCTAGATCTGTTGAAGGATTAGTCTGCGGTAATTTGTCTACCATCTAATAACAACTAACGGAGTTCAAAATTTGACCAAATTACCTTTAATAGCCAGATACTGCGCAGCGTAAAATAAATCTAAGATATTCTCCCTCTTCAGCAGTTTATTACTTTCATTTCCATTAAATATCATCCATTCGTAGATGGTCTGAAAAGCTTCAGGTGAAACGTTGGCCTGTGAATTGATAATACTGTAATTTAAAACAGATGTCAATATGTAAGAGGGTATTATAAAATATTTTATAAATATCTTTCTCACAGTAGGCAGCTCAATTTCTCTGTGTGGATTCATGTCAAAGAATGAAGAGTAAACTTGCAACACAATGTAGTGGCAGTGAAACTCCTCATCGCCGATATGTATAATGGTGTCAGTGTTTCTGGAAACCAAAATCTTAATTGAAACAAATAGGGATTGGCACTTGGCACGAGTTGGTGTTTCTACGTACCAAATAAAATCAATAAAGCGTTGGATAAAGTACCTACATTACGAGTAGCTTTATCTGATTAAATAAGTACACAATCGCAGTAAGGAATATTGTATGCACTACGTTGTACCTATCATGTATTACGTCTTATGCATGACATTGGCATTGGGTGTATGATAAAAGATATCCAAAATATTATAAATCCATTGTCCGGGTTTATACTCGGGGATTTTTTTGTTTTTCTTTGTTGTGATTTTTTTTGTTGTTATAACACGCTTTTATAATTGAAACGAGCTGAGCCTTACATATAATTATGAATTCTTCGATAAAACTCTTGAAATAGATCTTGTTTCTTGGGAAGCTGCACTCGCATCCAGTCTATGGGCTCTGCCACTGCGTATCCGAGACTCCCCAAGTCTTTGCCCTTATCTTCTCTAGCACATGGCGATTTCGGTTTCGTGTTCCGATCGGCAAAAGTATTTTTAACTTGAATATTCGTGTTGGTTGTTTCTCTAGTTTTAAATTGTAGTTGTGGTTCAGAATCTATATCATGGTCCTTAACACCAAAGAAAGCACAGATTATCTAGAAGTAAGTTATTTAAAGCAATTAACGGCAGTTTAACGTGAATGATACTAACATAGTTTTGTGACATTTCACCGTCAAGTTCACCTGCTGCTTTCCCTTCAAATTTTACCTTCACCTTAGCTTGAGTGGGATCCGCTAATAATACACCAACCGTGGATGATTGAAACACTACCTTTAAAATCAAAACAAAATTTAAAAACCACCAAAAAATAACAAAATTAAAAAGATAACGGGTCATTTACTTGATTCGACTGAACTTTCAGGTTACCGCTAGGGGTCGACTTGAAAGGGAAAGCAGCTCCTTTCTGAAGTCCCATTTGGTTTGTGCTATCAATGCTGGAAAACAAATGGAGAAGAGCGTTTTTGTTACAAATCAATTTTATGCTGCTTAATTTGGAAACTCTTAAAACTCTTAACTTTGCATAAATAGATAATGTTTTCGTAAACATTGTTTACCTGGAATTGTCTGCGCAAGACGACGGGTTTGGGTCACTATCTTTCTGAAAACCGTTTAAGTACTCGTCGGCAAACTTGCTCGCATAAGATTCAGGTGACATTTCGGATTTCTTCTTCGGCTTTCTGGTGATAGATTTAAATGATAAACGAATTAAAGACCTACTTAAAGGTACTTCCATCGTTATTAATAGTAAGTATTAATGTACTTACTTTCCTTTAAAGTTCCACGACATAAATGGTTCAGTATGTTTTCTACGACGTCTTGTGTCAGCGTCGCCAGAACTATTGCAATATGATTCTTTGCGTTTCTTTTCTTCTTTAACTCTTTTCTTGAAATAGTCTAATGCTGGAAAGGTATTGGTGTACTATAAACTTGTGCATTTAAATATATACGGTTATGACGACTTGATGCAACATCGAGATTTCTATATGTGTAAGTTTAATTTACTATGCACATAGACCTTCCGGAATATAATCTCTAAATGATGGTGAAACCCGCATTAAAAGCAATTGCGGAGATAAGAAGGACAACGCGTTCACACAGACAGACATGAAGAGCGACTCACATAAATGTAAGTAAAAAAAACATAAAATGTAAGTAATAAATAGTAAGTAAATAGTAGAGAGATGGAGATGTTAAACCAGCGGGGTAATTGCGTATCACACTAACAGTAGAAATGGCTTTAATTTTAACAGCACAACAACACTCATTTCGTCATTTACGTTTTTAGGCAGTTTTTTTCAAACATATGAAGCAATGGATTGGCAATGTCCTTCAAAATGATCCAGATTGGGGTCACTCACTGAAATCACTCGATTGCGGTGTCAGATCGGACAGTGAACTGCTCCTGAATAGTTTCGGCTTGATAGTGATACAATATTGTTCGAATATGCTTCTTGCTGGCCTGAATCTTCTTCTGTGGGGTGTAACAATGCTGGGGAAAAAATATTTGTTAAAGTTACGAACTGACGTAAAAACCGAGAACATGAACCGAGAAATCAAAACATAATTTCATGTAGATATGTGATAGTTTTCGTGATAATTTTTAATATGCTATCATCTTAAAAGATCTGTTCAATCAAGTAGATCTACTTATTAAGTATTGATTGCGTCAAATCGACGGCAATTTTTGAGTTTTTCTTAAAAACTACTCGACAATTTTGCTTCAATCTTTGTTACAAACCAATGCTTAATTTAGAATTAATTAATATACTACATCAGAGTAATGACTAGTCATTATAACTATGTATATACAAAGAGGAAAAGTAAGTAGGTATATTTTCTTTTCCGAATTGCAACTTATATCATTTGTAATCAGATTTTCCTTATTGTGCCACTCAATATCAATCAGTATTCTACTCAAGATGTTTCTTATCATAAAAGGTAATTTCCTTTGATGACACAAGGTTGGGTAAGGGTTAAGGAAAATGCAATTTATTCCAATAACATTCACATCCATAATAATAAATAATGTTTGGTAATTATTTTTAGAATCTCAATTAATTTGTGCAACAATGGGTACTTACTCTGGCGAATTATGTCTGAGTGTAGTATTTCTTGCATTTGACACCACTTCTGTATCATAAATCTGCAGCGAAGCAAACGTGAAACACTTGATTCAAAATAATAATAAAAAAAATAACCAAGATGGTAGATCAAAAGTTCGTCTGTGTCACGTTCATTCTATTGATTGTTGGTGTAAGTATCTATCTTATATTTCTACTTACTTTTTCCAAACTAACACTTCTTATCATTTCAACTACACTAAACGAGTAATACAGGAACATGAACCATATTGCAAATACTAATGTTTTTAAGTTAAATATAAATACCCAAGACTCCTTTAAAAATTTTGACAGTTGATGTTCATGTCGTTTTAGAAGTCTTGTCAAGCTTGAAAGTATTCCAAACATTGCTTTGTATTGTCATGACTACGTGAAGTGTCAGCAGTTCGCCCATTGAGGTTTTAATCCAAGTCTAGTTCACCAAGGAGTTTAACGCTAAAACCTTCCCCGCCCATGTCGTTAACTGCACGTCGTATTGCTTTTGTTTTGGTTACTGATGAATAAAGTTACTATTCCTGTAAACTTTCCATAAACCAAATGTGTCAGTCGATCTTGTAATATCACGTTACACCTACTACACGGCCTTATCCATCGACGCGTGAATTCAGCACATTGTATGTGGACCCTAGCGTAAATATTCGTCGGTTATAAAAAATAATGCTGTTCCATACGTTTTACTGTGTAGTTACACTTTTGTATGAAAAGTTGGATATTTTTTGTTCATAACCGGCGATTTTTTAAATACTGGTGGGTTTAGAATCATGTCTGCGCGTCGTTGTCATTACGCCCAGTATACCTTAATAAAATGAATTTATTTTTCCAGAGCTTTGTGAATTCGCTGCCTCAATTCGCTGCCACTGCTCTGATTGATAAGCCTAGCAACTCTTCCAATAAACCACCCTTATCACCACCATTGACACCATTGCAGAATGTTATAGTGGTCCCGGACAACTGCCCAGAGGGCCAGAATATGGCGAACGACGGTGTGCCGGGAAGTTTTTTTAATTAAAGCATGATTTATTTTCTAAACGAAACGCTGAGTGTTAATGTTAACGAATAAAGGTGACTCAAATGAGGTCTACGCCGAGTTCTTTTCACAAATAAATACAGAGAAAATCTATTTGAACTGTTTGGCCTAAAGCAACATATGACGTATACAAGCTTTCATCAAAATTGCAAGATATTCGAAAAAAAAAGAGTGTGCAAAATAACTAAAGCTCTTTATATTAACAATAAAATAAAGTCTGCTGATGATAAAATAAAAACTACCTGGTAAATAATAAGTAATGAAACAGGTAGAAAAAGACAGCGTAATACTGAATTTAATTTAGAGACTGCACGTGGCCCCACCAACTCAAATGTGAGTATAGCTCGGAATTTGAAAACTTTTTTGCTAATTTTCCACTTAAAACTACCGAAGCTTTAAATTCCTCACCCGCGCTTTCTGCTGCCTTCCTTAAAAATAATGTAAAAGCATTCCCTTTGGAGTTTAGGTATTAGTATACAAAGCCCCAAGCAGTTATAAAACCTTCTAAAGATCTTAAAATTAAATCAATAGAAGACCTCTGGGAAAATGTTAGTAAAAGTCCGTAGATCTCTCATCGAAACCCTTGCGCCCTATTCAGCTTTCATATTTAACACCGTCTTTCCGGATCTTATGAAACACAGTAAAGTGATCCCATTGTTCAAACTACTGAAGCTTTAAATTCCTCAACCGCGCTTTCTGCTGCCTTCCTTAAAAATAATGTAAAAGCGTTCCCTTTGGAGTTTAGGTATCAGTATACAAACCCCCAAGCAGTTATAAAACCTTCTAAAGATCTTAAAATTAAATCAGTAGAAGACCTCTGGGAAAATGTCAGTAAAAGTCCGTAGATCTCTCATCGAAACCCTTGCGCCCTATTCAGCTTTCATATTTAACACCGTCTTTCCGGATCTTATGAAACACAGTAAAGTGATCCCATTGTTCGGTGATAGTAAAAAGCCCAAAAATTATAGGCCTGAGTCAATTCTGCCAGGTCTCAGTAAGGTGTTTGAAAAGTTAATGCTCAATCAAATAGTACGTCACTAATAAAAATCCCATCTTTCATGAACATTAGTACGGTTTTACTAAAGGGCGTTGTACAACTGCTCTAACTCATTAGGGTCTGAAATGACAACGGGTGTTCCTCAAGGTTCGATATTGGTCCCATTCCTCTTTTTAGTTTACATTAATGATAAATCATTTACTTCAAAATCAACCGAAGATGGTCTTATTTGCAGATGACACTTCATTGATCTTTAAAATAGACCGACGGTCACAAAATCTTAACGACGTGAATAACTTTATTCTTCAGGTCCAAGATTGGTTTTCGGTAAATAATTTGGTACTAAATGAGAGAAAAACCAAATGCATTTAATTTAAATTACCTAATGTCAGAAGTTGCGATTGTGACATCATATTGAATGGAGAAAAACTAGAATTTATAAATCAGAGAGTTTTCCTAGGAATCAAGCTAGACGAGATGTTACAATAGGAACCTCATATCAGCTCGGCCGCGTATGCTGTTAGATAGATAAGATGGTTAACAGATGTAGAAACCGCGTGTTTGGTTTATATTAACTACTTTCACAGCATTATGTCATATAGCATTTTACTGTGGGGTCGGGTCGGGCAGCTGACATTGAATCCATTTTTATTTTGCAAAAGAGAGCGCAAAAGAGAGTCAGAGCATTTACAATCTACGTCGCCGCGAATCTCATAAGGAACTGTTTAAGAAGATTAATATAATGACGGTACCTTGCCAGTTCATTTATTTATTAAATTCAGACACAGTGATCCATATTTATGTTGGTATACTTAAAAAGTATGTTAGCTACCAAAGATATACATGCCACAATAATCATACAGTAGAAAAGATCCGATACCGGTTATGAAAATATTATGTATGTAAGAAAAAATCTGCATCTTTTGAATAAAATATGTGTATACATAATTTTAACACTAGAAATAAAGATAAAAACCATTTTTCAGACAATCTAAAGTACATACGTATTTTATGGGGTACTGTGTTAAATGTTACAACAAAATGACTTGTGATATATTGCAATTAAATGAAATAAAGTTTAAAACTCATGTTAAAAGTACACTTTGTTAACATGCTTAGAAATATGCTGGTCCTGCTCCATAGGACAATGTATTGTCTATTTGAAATAAATGTCTTGACTTTGACTTTGATGAATTTATACAAGTCCGGTTATAAACTAACATTTTCAGATTAAATATTTAAGTACATCTTTGTTTTCTTCTTGCAGTCCAATCCTGAATCACCGAACCACATTCTTAATAGTCGCAATAATGAAACATTGGGAACTTCTTAATTATCGGTTAATTTTACAGAAAGCCAGAAAGCAATCTCAAGAATAATAGCAGGTACAACTACTTTCATCGTAACACACTACATTATAAACGATCGACACTGGATTTTGCGTATTTTCATTATTGAATATTGTATCATCGGTAATATTGTTATCAATAAAGTAGATACTAAGAACAGTTTGTGTTTTTCCTTCCTGAAGTTTGGAAAAAAACGCTTATCGATGATAAACCACTTGACTGAATGATGAGTTTAAAAAAATATATTATCTATATGACCAAGGATTTAGGTAACGCGGCGCAAATCATGCAATTTGCTAAGTAAAAAAAGAACCTAACCAGTGTAACAACTCAACATATTTAGTGACTAAGTCTTCCGCGTAAAATGTATTGCTCCCCCGACTCACCCCGACTCCCCCGACTCACCTGTCGCTCCGGTTCACCTGCCCTCGCTAGCACTTCATTTTCGCTTAGCGTTCTTTCTGACATTTTTTCTTTTTGCTCGGCTCCTAAGGGTTATAGCGTGATGTTAAATAGCCTAACAACTTCTCAAGAATTGGGCTATCAAATGCAATCATATTATTTCAAATCCGACCGTACTCCCGGACTCCGGATCCCATAAAGAAACTTACAAACAAACAAACATTTTTTTTCTTTATAATTTTAGTATCGAAAATTCAAACAATTAATATCGCTCTCTGATTACACAACGTTACACATTATTAGCATCAAACTCATTTTAACAGGTGTTCGTACAAACTAAGATTTCGCGCATTCGTACTTCCATAGCTTCGACTGTTTCTCTTCATTCCTTGGACGTACTAAATATCGGGATCTCAGAATAACAGATGTTTTAATTTATCAATATTTTCATACACTTTGTGTGCCTACATAGTGTGTAAATAGCCTTGCACTAGCGGGTTTTTTAACTGTCGTGCTTTGTTTATCCTTGCTTCTCTGACTTAAGAATTTGTTTTAATGTCAACTAAATTCTAGACGGTGACAATCGATTGCATTATAAATAGCGGATTCCCATGTACGTCATAGAACCATGTACACATTCCGTTTAGTAGAACGCCGGATGTTACACTCAAAACTGGACAAAAAAGGGTCTTAACCACACCCTTTAAATACTAGAACGTCGCAAAATTCACTATATATCACTGTACAAGCAGTTACATGTAAACATCATAATTCAAGGAATTCATTGATTCATTATCTAAATTCCAAAATGTTGGCGGTTTACTTCAAGTTTACCGTCTGCTACAGTATTTACATTACGCATTTGATAGTTGTATACTACCTCGTAGGTCGTAGGTATACTTATTTCTATACACAATTATGCTATACTTTTTCAAATTTGACTGGCTATTTACTTTGGTCAATTCGTTTACGGAACCAAAGAAGAATCAACACTGAATGGTATACTACCAAATTCTTGGCAGAAGTTTTCTCTGTTGTGAGCAACAAGCGACAAACACAGGCTCCGCGGTCTACAGCTCCACCACAACAACGCGCGTTCGCACACCGCGCTCAATACGAGGGACTTCCCAGACAGCACGCTGGTCACCCTCCTTACAGCCCTGACCTAGCACCGTGTGACTTCTTTTCATTACCGAAAATGAAAAATCTGTTCAAAGGGGAAAAAAAATCGTCTCCGGAAGATGCACCGTCAGCGTTCGAGCAGGCTGTAAACGAGGTGTCTACGGAGGACTGGAAATAGATTTTCGAAAACTGGTTCAGATACATGAAACTTTGTATAAAGGCTGGTGGACTTTCTGAGTGTCCCACGTAAATCTTAATTCAAAATAAAGAAAATTTATAAAGTAGGTTTTTATGTAAACTAGAAAATCATGTTCTAAAATAAACTCGTTCATCGCTTTTGGTATTTTCAGAGCAGTAAGTACTTACCTACTATATATTTACATCAATTTACGGACAAGCTTGATTGAAGAAAATCGAACAACAATAAACCTGCTCGGGGCGTTATCATTGAGGTTGGCAAAGCTCAGTCACTTTCTACAGTAGCTTTCTATCTATAACAGACTTTTTAGATTCAACTTTTAGTTAGGTAAGTTACTACCCGTTGAACAAAACCATGATCAATCAGTATTTAAGGACGATTAGATACATTATACACTTAGACCATGTTCACTAGGACGCGGACGTCGCGAGCTGGATTTGCAACTCTCGGCGTTGAACCGAGCATTGAGAATCCAACAGAGTGCATCCCAGAGCGTCGAAAAAACACACTGTTGGGTTTTCAACTCTAAGCGCTAAGCAGTCCGTGGGCACGTGGACTTACATACTGTGTATAATTTACATAATGTCATGCAAATTTTTACTGATTTCTGATTTTTTAACTAGGGGCAGTAAGTACTTAAGGTGCCTACAGATTTGCCCGACTTTTGACGATCGACACGTGTAGTCAAACAGAATGGAGAACATGAGTAAGCAACAGACGATCGACAGTTTTCTTTTTGTGTCCATATTTTTATATCCGTTTTTATGGCCACGGATCGTTTTTGCCGCTCGATAAATGAACAACGGATGCTCAATTTTAATCTTGTTATTTATTGAGTAGTAACAAGAAACATTGATAAAATTGAACAAATCTTTAAGCAGCTGACAGATCTTATTGATCGTCAAAACAGCACATCGAGTGACAATAGGCTGCTTACAGATTTGCTTGATATTTATGTCAGCAAAATTATGTGTGACTAAATGATAAATGATTTTATTTCTGTAAGTAGGTTTGTGCAAACACTTTAACACGGCAATATAAACACTTTTACACGTCAATACAAACACTTTTACACGTCAATACAAACACTTTTACACGTCTTTTACTTTTATTTCACGACTGTTATTTCAAAAGAGATAATAATGTGTTATATGCATGACCATTATTTGTAATGATTAAAATTTTCTTTTTAAGTAATTATTTTTCTATAAATTCTGAGTTAGATAAATAGGTGTGGTGCGCACTGGTTCGCAATGGTCTTGTACACAGAGCGACTCAAAACACCGCTTGTCGCGCGACACGCGGTGCATTTGTGTCGCGCTGTCTCGTCGTGCCAGTGTGTACGAACCTTAAAGCGTGGGTCGCTTCGTTATTCGTGAGATAAAAATACCAACGACAAATTAATTTTATTGCATTCTTTCCTGAAACCTTAAATAACGCTCACTTGCTTTGTGTGGATATGGTCGCTTATACAAAGTAACAATGTATTATAACGAGGCCTCATTTAAAAATCTATCAACCATGTCAGCATTATTAATTTTGTGAAAAGGATTTCAGAATTGTTCGTATAAAACATGGAACAATCTGGTAATCAAGTGCAAAGATCAAGTAGAGTAGGGATGTTCAAGTTTGCGCAGTGTACAAGTTGCGAAGAGCGATTCTCCAATCAGGAAACTGTGTTCTGCCAACTTCACTTAACAGCGCACCATCAACGTTTCAAACGGGCGATAAGTTGTATTTTATTTTACACAACTTCCTAAGATTAAATTAAATTTGATACCTGTGTTACAATATTTAGGTGTTTTGAAAATGTGATTGTAATTGATATAATCCAGCACCCTAATGCGTAACACACAATTAATCACAATCTGAATAATTTTAAAGGAAATAGCTAATCCATTATTCGAAAAATTTGTTTGCTCAAAAAAGTAAATAACGCAATGAATGTTATTACACGGTCAAAATGAAAGCGATTACTACTGATAGTGTGTTACGCAATTACCCCGCTGGTAAGCTGTTTTTATGTATTTATTTATATCAAATTACTATATAATGGTGTTTCATTCGAGTTAATACGACGTCCTGGCCAAAAATAGCAGTAGTGGTCTTTCTAAGGTCTTTAGTGCTCTGTGTGCATGAGTGCGCATAGCCATCGGGTACAAGATTGCGCGCGCAGTCTTCTACACTGTATCAGACGTTTATTTAAGATATTATGTGTTTCATCATAACATGTCTTTACTGCAATGCTAGTAATAAATTATTTATGTGTTTAGGATGTCAAGAAGATAAAGAACAACGAGGAGAAAAAATGTAGTTTCGAGTGTAATCGAAGAAGCTCGTAATTTGATTGCAGAAGGAAAAAATAAGCGCCGAGAGTTGTCGCCGTATCCAAAGTCATCTGTTTGCAACTCTCCACACAAAATAATACTCTAAGAAGAACTTAAAAAGAAGAATGATTAACATTTACCTAAAAAGAATGAGAGTGTCAAACCAAAGAAGCCAGCAATTGCACCCAAAAAAGAAAATTGGGGATATCCAGGTTGCTCTGAAGTGTACAGAGATCCAATTAATAATTATTATTATTGAATAGATCGAATGTATTTCATGCACTGGGGACACATCAGATCTCTCGAACTATAGGCCCATATCTCTTACTACTGTCAGTGCCAAGGTGCTGGACAGTTTGCTTGATAGGCATGTGGCAACCCGCATCGAATTGCATGATGCGAAGTTTGGGTTCAACCTGGTTTCTCCACGGAAAGTGCCATACTGTGTCAAGTATACGTCCAAGTATACTGTTAATACTGTTTCAAGTATACGTCCGGTATAATACGCCTAGCGGTGTTCTCTCTGGGGAACGCCAGCAGCACCTATCAGGGGGTTTGCGGAAGTTCCTTAGAGTAAGTCACTTCTTTCGAGTATCAGGTCCACTGGGTTTGCGAAGTCTTGAAAGACAGTCTGGATATTGACCGTGATTGCAGTGCGTTGGCTGTCCGCTGCAATACGTTGGCTCGCAGATTTACAAAATGCACGACTGAAGTTACGGCTATACTGTATAAAACGTACTGTCAGTCGTTCATATAGTCTTTGGGTCAACAGCGCTCTGCGCCTTCCATACAATAATACATTCAAGGTGTTGATAGGGTTGCCGCACTACTGCAGTGCTTCCGGCATGTTCGCAGAGGCGGGAATAGATGGCTTTCACGCCATCATGCGCAAGCGGTGCGTCTCCATCATGCGCAGGGTGCGCGCCAGCCCCAACAGCATCCTGGATGCTATAGCAGTTGGGAGGGACAGCCCCATACTGGGACATTGGATACGCGTATATCCCACTGTGGCGTAATAATAAATATAGTTTGTGTTGATTCTCTGGTAGATGTAAGTACTAACACTAGTTTCCAAGTCGTTTGTGTACTTAACAAATGGACGTTAAGGGTTCGAAATAAAAGTTTTTAAATTTTCTGTTTTTTTATTAAGGATGCTGCAACTTCATTTTACAGTTCCTAAACATTACCTTTGATTAGCATTTTTTTTTTCATACTATGCAGAAAACAAGTAACTAAATAAAGACTGATGTTGGTTGTAAACTGTTTCTTTTTTTTTAGAAAACATATTAGTTCCAGTTAAAAACAAGTGAGTAAATGTTTACTCTGAATTTTTTGTTTATTTATTTTTAAATTCTTAAATATATTCATATATATCAAGTCCTAAATCAAAAATGTATTCCCAAACTTTAACATGTATAAAAGTTTAGGCGAAAAAATCATATTATTGCTGAAACAAAGAAAACTTTTTAATTTCAGTAGCAGTATAGCTGACTCAAATACCGAAATCAAGACAGAGCAAGGCGGTGACGGCGCGACTTCTAGCTTACCAGATGTTGTGCGCCGATTAAATCGTTATATGATCCAAGTCCCACGTAACCAAGACCCGTGTAAGGAACCCGAACAATTGACCATCGACAACGTTTGCCGCGAACCCTGGAACGAAACCAGAAAGACTTATTAATTTAGAAAAGTAATGAATATTTTTCATTCGACCATGCAAGATTTTGGACAATCCCGTATGTCTTAGTTTTTTTTTTATTCTGCCTGAATCTTTGTTTACCTACTTCCTTTACCTAATCTTATAAATGGATTCTAATTGTTCTTGATTAAATTTGTTACATGTGTTTTAAATAAAAAGTTTTGACAATATTATGCATGTTTCGTGTACTAATTTACCACCAATTCAATATATAATATTGTCAAAAATGAATATTGATGTTACCAATTTTGAATCAGAGGAAACATTGGACTTCTTTTTTAAGGGTTCCGTTCCTCAAAACAACATTTTTAAGGATGAAAGATATTGATAAGACCGCCCATAGTATCACCCCTTGTATTTTTTTTTACATTGTTTTCTGTAATTTGATGGTGTACAGAATAAAGAGTAGGTATTCTACCTATCTAAAGGAACCCCAACAAAAGCACTTTGTCGTCCGACTTTTGTAGATCTAATAACACGTTACTTGGAGCTTTAACAAATTGAAGCTTCTGAGACAACGCAAAAAAAACGGCCATCCATGCGACTTATTTTGAAACTCGAAAATAAAGCAGAACCCCGTAGGGTACTTCCCGTTGATTTAGAATCATGAAATTTGTACTACATGAGGAAAGTTGAAGTACTTAGGAAAATCGTTTTTTTTTTCAAACCTAACATAAACAGCCTTATTTATAAAAATCTCGCTAATCATTGATTAGCCACTGCTTAGCTACTTAAGCATTAATTTTTGGTGATTAGTAGCGAAACGGAATAGAGGTGAAATTATGCTTTCAGCACAATAATCAAAATAGTCGACTACAAAATAGACATTTAAGAACAAATTTGTCAAACCCATAATTTTTCTATCTGTCGTGACTATATCAGACATAATATGTCAACATTCATCCTATCTGCGGGAACGCGTCTCCTTCGCCCGTCCTTTTGATGCGCCTTGCAGGTCGCACCTTAAAATTTTCTAAAAACCCCTCCTTACTCTACTGACTTCTACTCCTATTCTTTCTCTGTACACGCGGTTCGGTTGTGGAATTCACTTCCACCTGACATTAGGAACTGTCAAACTGTTGTGGTGTTTAAGAGGAGAGTGAAAGAACACTATCTTTCCACTGAGTCATAGTTGCATTTGTTCAATATATGTGTATGTATTTAGTGTTATTTATTTTAGAAGTATCTATGTAAGTATATTTTGACTTTGTATTTTTATTTTTAAATCAGTGAATTGTTTCGTTTTATGTATTTTGTTTTCCCTTTTACTCTTACACACGTTGTCTACATCTATCATATACTCTCCTACTGCAGTTATGCTGGAAGAGATTTCTTTAGAAAAAAGCATTGCCTTTGTACGTACTTTTCTGTTATCTTTATTCTTCTTGTCTTTTTATATGTGTGTACATAAATGGTTAAATAAATAAGTAAACATTTTCATCGGAAAAAGGTTAATTTGAGTAAAAATATTTATTCCGTTATTTCATTGTGTTTGCTACGGTAACAATGAAAATGATAAGCTCCAATAATTGGAGTAAACAGGGAAAGGTATATCCCTGAATTTATCTCTACTTACTAATATAAATTGACCAAATTAATGTTAAAGCAGTAGCCGATAATAGCTATGTATTATCATGTCCTACCTTAAAGAGAGTATACTCTTTTGGAAATGTATGTAGGTACTTGTGTCTATTTATATTCCTTCCTAATTCCAACTGCTGTTGCAACGGGGTTTCAGTGTCTTTTAATAATAATTATTATACTTGTTTACAGGAACAAGTCTGACTGCTGCTATGAAAGCCACACCTAGCACCAATACTATGCAACCTCGCAAAGATGGGGAGAGAGGAGCCATTAGGGCTATTTGGAATTGATGAGAAATGAGAGTGGCATGAGAAAATAATGCAACAGTCCATGTCTTTGTAAGAAGAATATTGGAAATCAGAAATAGAGAATTTATAACAAAACTGTTACTTTATTAAGTTTCAAAATAAATAAATTCTACAAAATGTATCTTGTTCTTTGTGTGTAACTGCCACAACGTGACTTTTTTTTTGTTGGCCTTAGATCTGGCGTCATAAGATAAGGTGCGCATGGGATAACACATATAATCACTATCTCCGATGATCTGCCTCTCGTGAGGAAGCTCATATAGGGAAAACTGAATCAGGAAAAGGCTCAGGAGGTTTGATGAGAATGAGTTCGTACTCATTCTTATCAAACCTCATGAGTACAACTCAATCAGGAGAGGGCTCAGGCCTCTTTCTTCTCCTGACTTAAAAACTAGAAAACCATATTCTAAAATAAACTCGTTCATCGCTATTGGTATTCTCAGAGCAGTACTTACCTACTATATATTTTCATCAATTTACCGACAAGCTTGATTGAAGAAAATCCAACAACAATAAACCTGCTCGGGGCATTATCATTGACGTTGGCAAAGCTCAGTCACTTTCTACAGTAGCTTTCTATCTATAACAGACTTTCTAGATTCAACTTTTAGTTAGGTAAGTTACTACCTGTTAAACAAAACCATGATCAATCAGTATGTAAGGACGATTAGATACATTTTACAATTAGACCACGTTCGCACGGACGCGGACGACGCGAACTGGATTTTCAACTCTCGGCGTTGAACCGAGCATTGTAAATCCAACAACAGAGTGCATCCCAGAGCGTCGAAAAAACACACCGTTGTATTTCAACTTTACTTTTTGTGTCCACATTTATATTTTTATGGCCACGGATCGTTTTTGCCGCACGTTATATGAACAACGGATGCTCAATTTTTCAAATCAACAAATCTGTAAGCAGCTGACAGATCTTATTGATCGTCAAAACAGCACATCGAGTGACAATAGGCTGCTTACAGATTTGCTTGATATTTATGTCAGCAAAATTATTTGTGAGTAAATGATAAATGATTTTATTTCTGTAAGTTGGTTTGTACAAACACTTTTACACGTCAACACAAACACTTTTACCCGTCTTTTACTTTTATTTCAAAAGAGATAAGAATGTGTTCTGTGCACGACCATTATTTATAGTAATTAATTTTTTAAGTAATTATTTTGCTATAAATGCTGCCTATACACATCCTATAACGAGCCTGCCCACCTTACACAATTGGTCAGATTGTAATACCAAAACCGTAGGATTGATGAAACTTCTCTGTCGATAGTTTCTGCCACAGCAAGTCGTACGACATTAGGTCAAACGCTTTGGAAAGGTCTAAGAAACATGCATTATCAGCGTACTATACCGAACGTATACTTGAAAGACAGTATGGCACTTTCCGAGGAGAGACCGGGTCTGAACCCAAACTGCCAGGTCTGAAATCATGCAAATCGATGTTGGTTGGGGTTGCCACATGCCTATCAAGCAAACTGTCCAGCACCTTGGCAATGACAGTAGCAAGAGATATGGGCCTATAGTTCGAGAGATCTGATGTGTCCCCAGTTCATGAAATACATTCGATCCATTGATTCGAAGTGTACAGAGATCCAATTATTATTATTAATTGGATCTCTGTACACTTCAGAGCAACCTGAACATGCCCAATTTTCTTTTTTGGGTGCAATTGCTGGCTTCTTTGGTTTAACTGAGACTGTTACTGTGTTCTTCTCAGGTAAAGGTTAATTAATCTTCTTTTTAAGTTCTTCTTAGAGTATTCTTTTGTGTGGAGAGTTGCAGATAGATGACTTTGGATACGGCGACTACTCTCTGCGCTTACTTTTTCCTTCTGCAATCAAATTACGACCTTCTTCGAATACACTCGAAACTACATTTTTTCTTTGTCTTCTTGTTGTTCTTTATCTTCTTGACATCCTTAACACATAAATAATTAGTTTATTGGTATTGCAGTAAACACATGTTATGATAAAACACATAATATCTTAAATAAACGTCTGATACAGTGTTTGACTGGGCGTGCAATCTTGTACCCGGTGGCTATGCGCACTCTTGCACACAGAGCACTAAAGACCTTTGAAAGACCACTACTGCTATATTTGGCCAGGACGTCGTTTTAACTCGAAACACCATTCTATGGTATTTTAATAGAAATAAACACATAAAAACAGATTTAATAAAAATAGATTACCAGCGGGGTAATGCGTAACACACTATCAGTATTATAGTAATCGCTTTCATTTTGACAGTTCAGTAACATTCATTGCGTTATTTACTTTTTTGAGCAAACAAATTTTTCGAACATATGAAGCAATGGATTAGCAATTTCCTTTAAAATTATTCAGATTGTGATTTAAAAATTTTCTTGATTGAAATTGTTAATGTGTTCTAAATAAAAAGTATTGACAATATTATGCATGTATCGTGTACTAATTTACCACCAATTCATCAATTGACCTTAAATATTGATGTTACCAATTTTAAATCAGAGGAACATGGACTTCTTTTTTTAAGGGTTCATTAAAATTTTTCATCAATCAGTTAATTTTAAAAGATGAGAGATGGCGAAAAGACCATTGTATCACCCTTTGTATTTTTTTTAAAGATTTATCTATAGTTTGATGGTGTACAGAATAAAGAGTAGGTATTCTACCTATTTAACGGACCCCCAAAAGAAGCACTTCGTCGTCCGTCTGTCTGTCAAGGTTTTTTTTCTCAGGGACACGAGGAGGTATCAAATTTAAATTAATATGAAACAAGTAGACCTAATAACACGTCCCTTGGAGCTTTAACAAATTCAAGCTTCTGAGACAACGCAATCAAAAAAACGCCCATCCATGCGAAATATTTTGAAACTCGAAAATAAATCAAAACCCCGTAGGGTACTTACCGTTGACCTAGAATCATGAAATTTACACTAGGTAAGGAAAATTTTACTACGGAAAATGTCCGATATTTTTTTGCGTTTATAAGTAGATAAACTTACATTTGCATTTGGAGAATCGACCGTCACGTATATCGATGTATGGGAGAACAGGCTCCAATGCTAAGTTTGTTCTTGGGATAAATTCTTACCAACTACGAAACCCTTCATTGTGCGTGGTCCGACAAGCAATTGACTAGTTTTTTTTCTTGTTATTCTGCTTTCAAACGTTTTTGAAAAGTTGCTTGCATGAAACGGGAATGGAACCAACCCAAATGCGAAAAGTACTTCCGTATTTTTATCACGCCATTTTAAAAGGGTAATTAACATTGTCCTCATAGTCACGTGAATAACGAAAGTTGGCTCCCGTATCGGTACGTCTATTTAATTGAGTCATTAGGATCAGGGGCGGATTTAAGGGGGGGGGGGGGGCACGGGGGCACTGGCGCCCCCCAGACGGTATTTTTGTGTTCTGTGGAGATACATCAAGACGTTGCGGCAAAAAAGGGCGCTAATGAAGTGCTGGACATATTTAGCAGGAAACATAAAAGAAAACTGTCTTTACTAAACTTTGTATTTTTCTATTGTTTTGACACTTTCATAAACCTTCATAGACATACTTGAACTTGTAGAAATAAACTTGAAGTATGGTACTTCAAGTTTATTTCTAACAGTTATTGATAATTTTTTGCCCGTCCGCCTCTTGTGCCCCCCCCAGAAAAAAATCCTGGATCCGCCCTTGATTAGGATAGCGAAAATTACAGGTGTTAAGTTCAAAAAGTTTACCTAGTCACTTTTTCTTGATTTCGCTGTCATGGTTAGAAAACCCAAAAGCACATAAAGGTATTATTATAATCTATCTGACCGACAAACGTTGTCCTGTCCAATTTTCAATAATTCACACAAAAACACAGAAAAAAGGAAACCTTTCCATTTTTCTTTCCTTATCAACCTAATACCACCCAAAAAAATGCCAACTCTGTACAGCCGTTCTCCGGTGGTGCGCTTACCTACAAACATCATTAAATTTTTATTTTGTGTTATCGATACAATCGCAAGCTAAAGGTTTCCTGCCACTAACTGATTAGTCACGGAAACCAATATACACAATAATTTAGTCATGTGTGTTTTGAAGTATAAATATACGTATTGATAAGACGCCGTCATCGTCAATTGTTGGAAAAATATCGATAGCGGATCATTTCGATGGAGAAAACGTATTTTTGAGGGGACCCTATAATCAATGAATCATGGCGGACGACGCGCGGCGTCATTGACTGTGCACGCCTGATAAAGCCCTGTGGAGTAGTCTGTATAAAACTGCTTAACGGCCGGCTGTCTGCATCAGTCCTGGTTTGCATCTAGACGCGAGCGTGTGTGTGAAGTGAACCAACATCAGAATTTTCCCATCTATTCTAGTTATACAATGTGAGTACAAGTAGCATAGCATTATATTTATTTTTGTAATCGAAATACTAATAGGGAATTTAAAAATATTTAAAAATGATTTATATACATTATGCAGGTAACACAGGTCTTCGAATTTAATTTCAAGGCAGTCATTGAGCTTTTGGTAGGCGCAGGATTCAGAGTTCCGTTAGCACATAAACCACTTTAACATAGGACAAATCCTTAAGAATCTTGTGTGTTTACCGTGTTTAGTTTTCACACCTATAGTGTTTATCTATAACCTTGTGTAAACGACCAAAGTATTGACTTCCATGGTATGTGTGTGTGTGCGTTGTAATGTAATTAGGTAAGTAGAAATCTCATAAGTACCATAATCTTAATGCTCAGCTCCGAGTACATCTATATTTTTTTTCCTACTCCTGTTGATTGTAGTATTATAGTAAGTTCCGTGCTCTTGATCTCGTTCAAGGCTAGACTAACCTGCGCGTGGCCAGAAATCGTGACGACACGTTTTTTTTTGCTAACCGGCGATCGTTGTCATTGGTATCCGATAATAACATATCTGCAGCAACTATTAACAATCAAAATACTGACGGCTACAATGAAATTATGTAAACCTTTTTTCATGTACATATTTTCTTTTAACATGGGTAATTGGCAAAGAGCATGTTATTAGGTATTAGATAATAGTGTAGTGCATTATCTGCAGCTAATTACATTTCAATTGCATTAACAAATTTATTTGATTATAATTACCATAACTACTAATTTAATTAGTAGATAATTTTCCTAATCACTGACGTCATTAGATAACTTAGTCCTTTGAAGGTTCACACTTATTTTATTTTGTGTTTTTAGACGGATTTCAATAAATAATGTACAGTACCTAGCGTTCATAAGCCACTTTTGTACGCTTACTGCACCTAAGGTAAACGCAGCTATTACAAACCCTGTTACTCGTAAGATAGTTTTAAAATCGATGAAAATTATTAAGAGTGGCGATTGTTTTCAGACCCAGTGTTTTGTTTTTATATGAAACTCTCGCTTAAATGCCCTAAAATAGGAGATATTCATTTAAAAAATATAAGTTAACAAGTCGATTGTTTTTATTACCGGCTATGAAGCTATTAAGATTTTTATGATGCCGTTACCGAGTGTAGGTAAGAAACGAAGGCAATATAAAGTGTGGTATATTGTTAAAAAGAGATCAAGTTAGTGTGGTTTCGTGGAGGAAATTAGCTTGGATTAAGAAGGGGATGCATGCTTGCATCAAGTCGTTACCAATTTCATTACACTCTTCATAGGAAAAGCCACTTAGCCACCCTTTTTTTTTTTTGGGTGGGAAATCATCAAATGACTGCTCCCGCTCTGCGTGGAGCGGGAGGGCGTGTCAGACTTTTACTGACTAAAACCCACCGTGTTCCTTCAGTTGCCTGTGCCAGGGCCACGGTTTTCTCTGTGGAATAACCCGCGACCCTGAGGCGTCGGCCCTATCGGACCCCGTCATTTTGTGCTGACATCTCTTTGAGGCGCGCGTGGAACACAACGCGCCGTCGACCCGGGCCTGGTCCTTACCGGACGGCGAGCTACCAATGGCTCGCCGTCCGCAAGCCCGCGCCTACGGTGGCCGGGAATCTGCTTGCGATTCCCGACTCCCAGGGCGTCTCCTGCGGCGACTAGGGGCGTGAGGGCGCAAGGCTCTCTCCCTCACGCGCTCCGCCTCCTCCTTTGCGAGCATTACTGCTTCGCAGAAGGAGGTGACGGCTTTCCATTCCCTCTCGCTCCGTACCATGGCCTGGACCAGGGCCGGACGCGAGAGATCGCCGCCGCCAATCGCCTCCCTGAGGACACTGCGGTGCTCCGCCCAAGCTGGGCATACCTCCACCGTATGCTCCACCGTGTCCTCCGGGCGATCCACACAATGGTGACACCCGGGCGTCTCCTCCCGCCTTATGCGATACAGGAACCTCCCGAAACAACCGTGTCCGGTGAGGACCTGTGTCAGGCGGAAGGTGAGGACGCCGTGGCGCCTCTCCAACCACTCCTCAAAGAGGGGACTTACCGCCGCTATTGTGGCGTGCCCACACTTAGCCACCCTGCGGGGTAATTTTGAACATACTAACAGTAGGAATGGCTTTCATGTTGACAGTTCAACAACATTCGTTGCGTTATTTACGTTGCTGTGCAGACAAATTTTCGAACATATGAAGCAATGGATTAGCAATATCCATCAAAATGATTCAGATTCAAAGTCAAAGTCAATTGTGATTGATAGTGTGTTACGCAATTAAGGCGCTTGTGTATGCTGTTTGAAGAAGACATTATTGTCGATGAATAAGGGCCTAAGATCAAGAGCAAAGTAAATAAATTAGTTTAGAAATCATTAGAACCAGAACAGAAAATATGATCTGCAATTTCGGCGTTCTCTACCAGTTCCGGAGCTATATAGCGCAAGATAGCACGTTATTTCAGGTCTGTTCAAAGGCTGCAGGTTACGGGAACAATTGTCACAACTCTCTCACTTTCTTATTGAGTATAAATGTAAGTGAAACATTAGAGGGTTATGTAAATATGTCAATTAAAAAGCTAGATGATACCTGAAATAGCGGCTAACAAATATTTAGTGAAAGACATGAAAAGCTGCGTCGATCTCAAATAACAGACATAGTATGACAGGAGGATGCAATTTTAATTGAAGCGAAAAGATTTTTATTGTTTGTGGTTCCAATAATACACCTAAACATGGACCCATGGATAGCTGCCACTATTAAAATCATTGAAGCTATTACCGCTCTATTTAAATTTCAAGTTTTATGCTATCAAATTACTTAAACTTTATGAAATACTATCCGAAATTAAGAATGTTCACTAAAAAGAACACATTTAATAATACAGAACAAGTGCTGCTTTCTTATATTTCTGTAAAAAGTCATAGGCAAACATTTTATGTTACCTGTAGCAACAAGAACTTTTACTAAAAGGCGTACTCGCTGTCGTCACAGATACAAACGAATTTTGTCTCTTTGCCAGGATGCCACTCTCACCTCTTTGCGATGCTCAATGAACAAACATGTGTAGTTCGTAAAGAGTCTTCAGCATAAAACGTTCCGAAAAATTTCGTAGCGTAAATATTGCAAATTATTGGAATGGATCGGTAATAGCTGCGGATTTTCGACTGCACTTACCTTATCTTAATATAATAAATCGTAACGTCATTAGACGAATGGAATCGTACACCCAAAAGGGTTTTTATAATATGATAACAAGCTAAACTAAGCTAAAGCTTACTTTACTTATGTGTCAATTTTCTATAACTACAGAATGGCTGATTCGGACCGCATCGTATTCCCTGACGAGGTCGCCGAGGTCAAGGCTAACGCCATGGCTGCAGCCGAGGCCCAGGACAAAACCTCGGGCGGAGACAGCAACACTGTTGAAGAGACGCCGAAGGAAGTCGTGGGCATCACTACGAGGAACATGATCACAGTCCCCAGCAACTGTCCCCCTGGCTTCCAAATGGGCGCCGACGGCGTCTGCCGCGAAGTTTTCAAATAATTTTGCATATACGAGAAATTCTACTGTTAAGTGTTTTAAGGACCGTTTATTCACGTCATAGCTCTACGTTTGTGCACGTTATAGTGTCGTCGAGTCAGTTTACGCAGCTAAAACCCGTTACGTGTAAACGGCCCTTTAGGTTTAAGAACTACGAATATACACCTTTTTAGGATAACCACGTAAATCATGACGAAGCAGTATTAATGAGATCGAATCGGATGGTGTATTTATATTTTTTACCTGAACAATAATTCAGTGTTGTGTTGTGTTGTGTTGTTTGAAGACAATAAAATTCTAAAATGAGTAAACATTAACATTTTTTTATTTTGAATTTATACGTAGTGTGAATTAAACCAGTTGTAGGTATAAAATAATTATCCTGTTGTATAATTATTCTCATAATGGCATAATAATGACTAACCTTGTAGATCTTTTGCACGCACTTAGGTGTCTTTCAATGAATACGAATAAGAAGTTAGGCAAAAATTATGCTATGCTGTAGGGCAACAAAACTAGCAGTCCCTAAATATATACTTATATCATGTTCGTGTTCTTACCTCCTCCAAGCGTAGTCAAAGATACAACTTTGACTGCTGTTTGCATCCTGAGAGCGTTCATCGTCTGTTTTGATGCTTAACTCATAAATCGGTTAAGTTCATGATGCAACACGCATAGCATTTTATTCATCTGTCATTTTGTCTATTCTGTCGTCGACTAAACTCGTTTTTAAGGTGGTCTAATACTACGGGTGCTTATAGAAAAGACCCAAGTGTAGCAGGGCTGGTGACGTCAGTCTCATAATTTACATAGGTGTTACAAACTGCTACTTATACATCAGTGGAAAAATTAACACTATAGACATTAGCACAGCACCGTTTCACTCGACCACATCTGGGCCCATGGAACCTAGGGAATAGAACTGAAGTATCGGACCGAATCCAAATTCTTATTAGAGTTCAAGTTTTCTACCAGTTTTAAAGAAAGGCAAACATTATGTCCTCGGCGCATTACGCCGTCCTTACTTTGCCGGTACGGTCAATAAAAGAGGTACACAGGCAATACATACCTACATGCTTGTATCTATGCAGTAAATATTCATTGGTGATTAAAGCATAAGGTACACATAGATGACCTGTGTTTTCAAGACTTGGCCAACACGCATAACGGGGTCAGAAATGTTACTATAGGTACCTAATTAACTCACTGCATACGTAGGTAAGTATCTCATTCATTGGCGGTACCTTCCTTTAATTCCTAGTTAGATATCGGAACTAGATAAGTGCTGACTTAACAGTTCTGGGTTTAGATAACAAAGCCACCTCAAAGGTGCGTCCAATGAAATTCCATGAAGTACCTACCTATAAGATTATAACGTAAACTATCTATGAGTAGGAGATAAACACGAAAAAAAATTGCTAAATTGTACAGCCTCAAAAATATGTATACCTACATCGACAAGAATATATTTGATGGTCTACAATCTACGTTCCATAATATTGTATGAATGAATAGCTACAACTAAGCGTTCTTACCTAACCAATGAGTTTTATGTTTTGTGGCTACACATTGATGCAATATTATGGAACACAGACTGTAGACAATTTAATGAATTCTTGCAGATGAATACACCTTTTTGAGGCTAAGTGTACCGACCCACTCACTAGTTTCAAAATCATTATGAGCGATGATAACATCTGTGTTCCCACTTATTAAAGTATCAGATGTTTTTTTTTCACATTCGTAGACGGATTTCCTCGTTTACTCTAATGAGGTATCCACTCCTAATTCCATTAGTCGCTTAGTAAAATGACTTGATGTGTTATTGAATACATTCATTATTTTTAGGGTTCCGTAGCCAAATGGCTAAAAACGGAACCCTTATGGATTCGTCATGTCTGTCTGTCTGTCCGTCCATATGTCACAGACACTTTTTTTCCGAAAATATAAGAACTATACTGTTGAAACTTGGTAAGTCTGTGAACCGCATTAAGATTATCCGCATTAATAATAATTTTGGGGGTGAAGAACTGAAACACAAAAAATAAATCATCAAACCCATACGTGTGGGGTATCTATGGATAGGTCTTCAAAATGATATTGAGGTTTCGCAAGAGACACTTCCAAAGTGGTAAAATGTGTGCCCCTCCCCCTGTTACTTCTAAAATAAGAGAATGATAAAACTAAAAAATTATATGATTTACATAACCATGCAAACTTCCACCGAAAGTTGGTTTGAACGAAATCTAGTAAATAGTTTTTTTTTATACGTCATAAATATAAACCGTGATTTAAAAAAAAAAACACCTTTATTAAAACATCGATCAAAATTACAATTCGTTGTAACTTTGATCGATGTTTTAATAATGGTGTAAAGTTCTTGTAGTTCGCTACAAGAACTTTTATATTATGTTACTTGCTGCTATGGAACCCTTCATGGGCGAGTCCGACTGGCATTTGGCCGCTTTTTTATATTAAGTATATTAATAGTGTGTGAGATTCCTTTAATAAATCAATAGACCCCACGTTCTAATAATGTTGAATTCATTATCTGAAATGTTTACGAACAATGGTGTTCATTCATTACATACATCATTTATGTTTCTGATAAACGAGGCCAAACAGGTTAGAAAAGATTCAGAGGGGGTTACCTAATAATGTAGGTAACTGAAATTGTTCAGCTGTTTGTCAGTATATTTGCTCTAAACTTTTCTAAAGCGCACTCTTCCTGGAAAAAAGTCCGTCAGTTCGAGTGATATTCGTACAGTCACGAACACACTTACGCAAGAATCAAAATGATTTTTTTTTCCTTAGAGTTTTAATAATATATCATATTTTATGTTGTTGTACTAACGAAACACCACTTTTTATGAAGTAGGTATTTCCATAAAGATGCAATTTTTATTTCACGAGAAAAACGCTTTTAATTTTGCGTAAGGATAATTCATGCTACTTTGTTTTCTTCTGGTTCTCTTCTTCTTGACAACGTCAAGAAGGAATAATTATATATTAATTGTAGGTTAATACAGAGTTATAAACCTCTGACAGTCAAGCTAAGATTAAACTGGTATTATGGGTGACAGGGTTCTCAAGTTAACACCAGTCAGACAAATAAACAAATGTTGGGAAGTCCACAGTGTAGAAAGAAAAAAAGCGACATGGGTCCTTACAATGTCTACTTCTAATACTTAGGTTCAGATTATTTTTGCACTGACCCACCTCAACCGAGCACCTGTATAATATTAGTAACAGTTAGGTTAGAGGCAGTTAGTTTAATAAACACTCGCTCGACATATTATGGGCCACTCTGTCTACAGACAAGTTTCATTTCAAATAATACAAAATGGTAGGTGCTACCAGCTATTGCGCATAGCCAGAGAAAAATAGGTTATTCTAAAAGACGATTTCATTTCCTACAATTATTTATTATTTATTTCTACCATGTGCAGCTAAACGAAGGCGGATGATATTGTCTGTGTTGCAGAAGTGTCGTTGTAGATACTATCATGAGGATAAGCTTGCCTGAGTCGAGCACCCGAAGAGGACGTCACGTCGAACTTGCAAGTTCAGCGATGATGCAGACCGCAGCGAAGTACCAAAGCAATTCCCAAAATAATATTAACGACTGATTCAATCTTTTATTTTTTCTATCAGAACCAACTTTGTTAACTTCAAGAAAAAAGCACATTATTGTCATTTTCAGTGCAAGCTGTTCAGATATATTTTAAAGTTGTGATGTCAAATAAAACCCATTTTGTTTTACTAATAATTAACGATCATTTACTTTAAAATATTCATATAATTACATAATAATGACCTAACTTTTTGTGATAATTAAAACATAATGTCTAAGTTAAAAAACAATTATTTTTTTCCTAAAACCCTGACATCGTAAAATATTGTTGATTCGCCTACAAAATTATAAGTAACCGAGCGTTGCGTAAGTTTTAACAAATGGAGCATCACTTTCGCAGGAATTCCTGAAAAAGAAAAAGGACAACGTTAACACATTTAACCTACCTGACGGATCACTAGCTACTGTAGAATAGGAAATAATAATACTTGGTATCGAAGTGGAACTTGGCGTATCATACGCCCCGAAACTAAAGGAAAGTAGCGTGATATCACGTGTTTTCGCAATGTATGATATGATACGGTCAACCTGCAACCAGCTAGGATTGAACTACAGAATCGTAAGTGAAATGGCAATTGTGCGATTTTAAAGGCCTGGTGTAAATTAATTCCTTTTCTATTCTGCTTCCAATCAGCTGATGAAGGAGCTGTGTATGCCTTAGAGGCTTTAGCACTAACTTACCAAGACATTCGAAAGCAAAGCAAACTCGTTGCAATTTTTGTCGTTGCATTTTTTTTGTAAAAGATATATTGTACTAACATCGCCATTTGACTAACCTATTGTACTAACCAACCATAAGTGTTGCTAGCTTGTTGTCATAGCGAGTATGGGTCCATGATGTTGCCACTAGATATTGTACTATTTTGACTAGAAAAGTTTGGACGATTTCTTATTAGCTGACGTTCGCACGGACGCGCTGAAAATCGAGTTCCATACTCAGAGAAACTTAATATAAGGGATGTCAAAAAAAAAATTGGAATGTCTCTGGTATACCTCCCTTTATATAATTTTATAGTATGGAGGGTATGCATAGATCCGCGCGTGAGAAAAAAAATGTTATGAATTTTTTTGTATGGGAGAAAACACTTAAAGTTAATTATTTTTGAACTGAAAGGAACTGAAGGGCTGGCGCTCACATGAGCTATTGCACCTCACACAGTGATCAAGATAACATACAATTCATGCACCTTTCGGTGCCGCTTTGCTAGTAAGAAATTTTAGAAATGTATAATTTTCGGTATATGTGATTTTTCCAATCTTTGACGTAATTAAATGAATTTGATGACCTCTTTTCATATGTTTTAGTTAGTAGCCTGTTAATGGCCTTTTTAATTGCAATAATAGAAAATGATATTGAAAACATAGGTTTTTTTACAAATTGCATTCAAAGAACTAACTCATTTGGCAATCACGTTCATCATGTCATTATGGTTCAGTTGTAATTGAGCTTAATTCTCTCAGTAGCTTTTAGCACTATTACGCGCGAACTATACTTATTACGATCTATTTATTTTCGTGTTGTGATGGAAGGTTTTGGTACCAATTTGGACATTTTCAAGTTTGTGGCAAACAACAGTTGTTTTTCACAGCCCAGTGTGTTATTAGAAGTTTTTGTGAATGCCGTTGATTTGTCAGAAAATGAAAAGAAAGAATTGAAACAATTCTGTCCGACTTATGTGTGTTCGTTGAGAAATAAATGGATCTCGTGTAATCGCAAGAGATATACATTCAAATAGAAGTATGAGACATGGCTGCAGGAAAACATAAAATGGCCATTAGTAGCAGTAGAGCAGCAACGTTGTTCTAGTTCTGACTTCGGTGTTAATGAGGATATATCAAAACCCCACAAACCAGAGACGTGCAGTGTTGGAACAACAAAAACCGTTCATGGAGCTAAGCCTGCTACAGAAGAGAAGGAGAGTGGAACAGCTCCTAACGTATAGCACTGAAAGCCTAGCTTATGCGACTGGTTTAAAAGCAGATAGCAAGAATGTAGCAGATATAATAAAATTGGTTATAGAGCATCCTGAAGAGGCTACAAAGATTAAGGAATTGTTGAAGACCAAGAAAACTACGCCCATATATTCGGCTGATAAAGCTTTAGGTCTTTTGACCTCGTTGAAGCTTTCGAAGTGGCAGTATATAACCTTAAGAACTTGTGCAAAAGAAGAAGGAATACCACTATATCCTTCGAATACTGCCATCCTAGAGGCGAAGAAGGACTGCTACCCACCAAAAGATACCTTAGGGTCACGTAAAGAGGGGTAAGAGTCCAGCTCCAAGCAATTTTCAACAAAACTGTTACCAGACTAGGAAAATTCCTACGTTTGGAGTCTTCGCTGGATGGCAAAGAGTTGACCCTGATATGCATGTGGGGATTTGATGTTGCTTCAGGGCAAAGTTTATATAAGCAAACTATGGCAGACGACGACGATTTCAGTATTTTTATGTGTTCCTTTGTGCTCCTGCGCTTAGTTTGTGGTGAAGAAAATATATGAGAGAATCCAAAGCCATCTTCCACAATGTTCTGCAGACCTCTTTATTTCAAGTTTGCAAGCGAGAACAGCTTGAATATCATGGAAGAACAGAGTCTGATTGAAGCTGAGATCGCAGCACTGGAGCCGTCTATCATGGGAAATCATGTTGTTAAGCACTCAATGCTTATGACAATGATAGATGGCAAAATCACTTCGAAATTGTCAAAAACCTCAACGCAGACTTGTGATATCTGTAAGGCTACCCCTTCGGAAATGAATAAGTTAGAGAAGATCTTAGAGTGAGTTTAGTATAATTTGATTAATTAATGACATCTTATTGTACTGTTACCTATCTTTTATTAATTGATTCACTTTCTTTCCAGAAAACCGGCTTCGACAGAAATGTATCAGTATGGTTTATCTACTGTATGAACCAGTATGGTTTATGCTTGGATCAGATGTATGGAGTGTCTACTGCACATTTCATACAGACTAGACTTTAAAACATGGGAAGCCAGAGATGCAAGCAGTTAAGAGTCATTGAAGAGTAGAAAACAAACCATACAAGAGAAGTTCCGTGATGAAATGGGCCTCCTAGTAGACATCGTCAAACAAGGTGAGTTAAAGTAACAGTCGCTTTTCTCTTTTTTTTTTCTAATAAGCTATTGTATACATCTTTTCGTTACAAAATCGTTAAGTATTATTTGTTTGTTTCAGGTTCGGGAACCACAAATGATGGGAACACAGCCAGGATTTTTTTTGTGATTCTGCAAAAACTGCAGCTATCACAGGATTGGATTTCCGTTTGATCCAAATATTTGCAACAATTTTACGTGTGTTAGCCTGTGGGGAGCCCATAAATGTTACCGCGTTTGCAAACTTTACGCGCCTCACTGCTGAAATGTATGTAGACCTCTATGGCTGGTATTACATGCCTTCGAGTGGCCACAAACTTTTACTGCATGGCGCTGAAATTATCAAACACTTCAACATTATGCCCATTGGTAAATTATCTGAATATGCATCGGAAGCCAGACACAAAGACTTCAAGAAAATTCGAGAGCACCATTCGCACAAATTTTGTCGTAAAGCGACAAACGAAGACATCTTCAATGGTATCCTTGTATCGTCAGATCCTTATCTGTCCAGTATAAGACCTGTGCTAAGAAGATCCACAAAAACAGCTGCTACTGATGATATGAAACCTCTTCTCATCAGTGACGATGCAGGTGTAGACAAAGAGAACATTGAATTTGTCGATGTTAATGCGTCAATGATAGACCCGGATTTAGAGGACTTTGATGATGGCGAAGATACTACCTGTTAGCAGTAGTTTTTTATGTTGTTTTACTATTAGTCGTAAATAGCTAGACTTAGTATAGTTGCTATAGATATAATAAATGTAATAGTTGTGATATTCTCAAAATAATACTATCTTCACTGTTTTTTATTGTGTTAAATAATTATAGCGTATCATAGTTATTGACGTATTTTTGTTGTAATGTCTTGGTATTAGCATTCACTAATAATTAAAACTATTTGTATAAAAAACTTGATTTTATTGGACCTTATTTTTAATCATCTATAATAAAAATAATTTAGGAATATTACTTTTCTATATAGGTATATCTTAATTGTTTTATGAATCATATCTATTGTTTCACTAGTATTTTACCATACAATGCGTTCGGTAACATCATTTAATTACGTTAAAGATTAGAAAAATCAATAGTGTAACTACCCTCATTAACGCGAGTATGCCATGTTATTAGTATCTAATTAAAACTCAACGAAAATGACGGTGATTCCCAAATGAGTTCTTTAAATGTTATTTGTAAAAAAAAAACGTATGTAATCAATATAGTTTTCTATTATTATTTCTAGTTTTATCCTTAGCAGGCTATTACCTGACTAAAATATATGAAAAGCGATCGGCAATTTCATTTTATTACGTAAAAGATTTAATAAATCACATAACCTAAACTCGAAATTTTAAAAAAATCCTACGCGCGAAGCGGCACCGAAAGGTGCATGAATTGCATGTAATCTTGATCACTGTATGAGGTACAATAACTCATGTGAGTACCAGCCCTTCAGTTCCTTTCAGTTCGAAAATAATCAACTTTAAGTGTTTTCTCCCATACAAAAAAACACAAAACATTTTTTTCTCACGCGTGGAGCTGCGCATTCCCTCCATACTTTAATATTATATAAAGAGAGTTATTCCAGAGACATTCCCTTCTTTTTTTTTTAATCCCTGACATTTAGTTTCTATGAGTACGGAGCTCGATTTTCAGACCACTGTGGGACGCACGGATTTTTTCGCGCACTTGATCTTCCACGCACTGCTTAGCGCCGAGAGTTGAAAACCCAACAGCTTGTTTTTTCTCACTCTGTTGGTTTCTCAATGGTCGGTTCAACACCGAGAGTTGAAAATCGAGTGCGTGATACAATCCCGACGCGATTTTTTAATGACCGTGCGAACGTGGTCTTATAATTGAACTGTAGCTTGCCGTAAATCTGAAGATGTTACACATTAATATTTGTTTGTTTTACATATGGGTAAAAGTGTTTTTTGCCGTGAGTGCTTGGATTGAAACCTGAGCGTCGCGAAGGTTTGAAATCACGAAACGCTAACAAAAAAAAACACAACAATTTTACCACACTACGAGGAACTTGCAAAAAAGATATAAAATCAGTAAAATACGTATAGAATCTGTTTATAATAAAAAAAATTAAAAAAGCGGATAGTTTCGGTTCTGAATAACCAGGTATTTTCGGTTGACAGGTTTTGAACGTTCCTAACTTTTGTCTTAAAAACGTTTTTGTCCCTAACTCTTTGGCTTTATTTAAAACTTATACGCGTATACGCAAATATCTTGTTATACCTTGATTTCTCTTTGTCGAAATATTTCAACATTGTTTTGAACGTCGTAAGTGAAAGTCTTCCAAAGTATGAATGCATGATGAATGAACAAATCAGGGTTTGTTATTTGGTTACGGTAAATTAAAAGATCAACTACAACAGCAGCATTACAAAAATGGCTATAATAATGTATCTGCGTGCCAATTAGTAAGAAAATAATACAAACTAAAATGATAGTGGATATAAAAAAATATTTTATTTTATTTTTTATATCTACATACTTGTCACTATATACAAATAAAGTTTAAAGTAAATAAAACATAACAAACATAAAGCGAATAAAATTATAGTTAGAATAGGTACAATAACGTAACCCTAATAAAATTGTGCGTGATTTTGGAAAGAATTTCTCCATGTGAATGAACAAAAGTTTTATAATATGGCAGAAATTGTCATGCAGAAGTCCTACATCATGCTGAAGCATGTCTAGATGCGACACTCTTGTGATACTAGGCACACCTACATCATGGTTTCATCAAACTGGAGAGAACACAACACATACTTAATACTTGTCTATCAAAATGCACCGCCAATTACCGAAGGTACACGCATGGCTTGTTTGAGACTCATCTCATGAATCGCAACAACATCCATACACAAACTACAGCCGCCTACGATGCACTAACTAAACGCGCGAGTACTTACTCGTCCTCCCATGGACATATGTCGTTCCGCTGCTTACGTTCAACTATGCCGCTTTTATTATCACGCTTAACAATATTTGTTTCAGAGACCGACGTCAGTTCGTCTTTATGAGCAATATGTTTCGTCGCGTCCGCGTCGGACGCCGCCCTGGAATCTCCCGAGACCCTTTGCAGTGGCGCCGAAGGCACTTTGTCTACGTTGTCGTCGTCGACCCCGATGTCCTCGCACACGGCGAGCGGTGCCACTGGCGCCCGCCCCGGCGCCGGCTCCACCGCCACCGAGCAGCTCGGCTCCGGCGCCACGCGCTCGCCTGCCAGTGCCAGATCAGACTGCCTCGCGCTCTTCAGCTCGAACTCTCGAACAGAGCTCGTTGCAGCATCCTCACTCTCCGACTTGGTCTCCGGAAGTTCGCCGATTTTACTACTCGTATCTCTATTTGAGGCCGGACTGGTTTCTTTTATCGTTGACGATTCTCGGGACAGCACACGTTGCACCGACACGACGTCGTCTTCGGACGATTTCGTTCGGTCGGAATCCCTCGAGTCAGACACTGCGCCGGAAGCGGACGAGTCGTCGTAGGACTCCACCGAGGGCGCGCAGTCGACAGACTCCAGCACAGACCGAATTCTCACGGTATCATGCGGCGCCTCGTCTCGCGAGTTGTCACTACCTGGGTCGGGCGGCTTCGGTTCGAGCCCTTCCGTGAAGGGTGCAGGTCGATCTTCGCCGAACTTGCATACGGGCCGCATCGGCTCCGTGGGCGTCGCGTCCGCCGACGCGAACACCGAGGAAGGCCCGTCCGAGTGCACGAGGGAGCGCGTCGTGTCCTCGGGCGAGCCGGTGTTTGGCGGCGAGTAGGTGGACTCGTCGTCGGGCGCGGAGCTGACGCTGATGGTGGGAGTGGGGTGTGGCGGCGGCACGACGGCGCGCGGCGCGGGCGGCGGCACGGGGCGCGGCGGGCGCGGCGAGTGCGGCGGCGACGCCAGCGGCGCCAGGTGGCGCGGCTCCACGGCCGACAGGCGGCGCAGGGGCGGCGGCGCGCCGCGTAGGCCGCCGTCCAGCGTGCTCTGCTGCGGCAGGCGGCGCGTGCGCTCGCTCACCACGGCGGCGCTCACGTCGGACGACGAGCTGCCCGAGTCCGCGGCCGAGTCCTGCCGCCGCCTGTTGGCTCCACCGTACACCACCTCGCGGGACGAACACTCCCATGGTAATACATCGGCAGTGTCATCGTCAAGAGGATCTCTGTAATGACAAAATGTTGTTTGTAGGTAGATGAATAATCCTTGCTGCAACATAACATAAAACTTGTCGATCGAGATCGGACTCTACTATTGGTTCCGTACCCTCAAAATATTTAAATTTTTATACTATTTGTATTATTTGCCGCAATAAAGATCACCGTTACACATGTTCTGTGAGACTTTCTGACTATATATTACGGTTTTAAAGATACTCTGTGACAGACTGACGGCGTAGGCTAGGGGTATTGGGGTCCCGTTCACTGATTATCAAGTTGCTTTTGGTAAGTTACAAAGAATATGAAAGTATTGAACTTGGTGTTGTTTTTTTCAGACCATAAGTATGCATACCGTCATGCCTTCTTAACCCCCGATGAAAACAGAGGGAAGTTAAAAGTTTAACGTGTGTATCTGTGTGTCTGTATATCTGCGTGTCTGTCTGCGCCATCGTAGCTCCCAAACGGCTGATACGATTGCGTTATTTTTAAATATTATTAGGTGACATAATCGAGTGTTCTAAGCTATGATTCAAGAAAATCTGTTCATCTGTTTGAAGATTACCAGCTCATTTCTAGCTGATGAAGGGATGACGAAATTTGGTAAGTATTCTATTACTGCAATTATATTAGAAGCACATCTGATGCAGCAGCATCACCTGGAATTTGCAGGAAACCCAACTCCCTCATCAACATTCAGCAGAAGTATCGTGTTTGTACTCATTGGAATGGTCTCAATGAACTATAAGTTTTAGATCGATGGTGATCAGGATCGGATGGTGGAGTAGCAAAGAATGAAAACGTCAAACAGACGAGGAGAACAATAATGAATGTATACTATTGTATATTTGCTAGCCGTACACCGCGTTAGCTTTACCTGGATAAAAAGTATCATATGTCCTAGACCAGTCCAGTCCTAGACCCAGGGCATGACCTATCCGTATACGTTTCATCCAATTCCGTTCAGCTGTTAAGGCATGAAAAGGTAACAGACAATCCCTTAAATCGTTTAAGAATAGGTACACAAAACTTCAATTTTAGAATGATTTTACAAAAACGCGGAAACACGTAATTCTAAATTTCACGTAAGTTATTTAATGCTGGCTTTCTCATACAAACTTTCATCCTTTATTTCACCCCCTTTAAGATTATTTTTTGAGACAAAAAGTTTAGACGTGAAAAGGTAACAAGACAGAGTTACTTTCTAATTTATAATATTAGTATGGAAGTATGGATAAGTCTGAAATCGCCAACCCGTCTTGAGCAAGCATGGTGATCAATGCTCGTGCCTTCTCTGTATGAGAAGAGCACTAGGCCTTTGCCCTGCAGTGGGACAATAATAGGCTGGTAATTATTATAGTTGAGTTACCTGAAAGTGGTAAGGTCGCAGAGGTTGGACTGCGAGTGGCTGTGGCTGGGCTGGTCGGGCGGCCGCGGCGCCTGCGCAGCGCACACGGCCAGCTCGTGCGCGGAGCCCGACAGCGAGCGGTCTGAGCCGCGCCGCCGGGACAGAGCCGCGCCGCCGCTCGACGTGCCCGGCTTCTTCTTCACTTGACCACCGAAGTTGAAAAATCTACGCAGAAAATTTTCAAATAAAGAACCCGTTTGCGCCAAGTTCAATCAAGAAATATGAGGCATGGTTATGGGACTCCAAAGTGTTTCAAATGTTAAATGTGTTGTGAGGAAAATTAAAATATGAAATCCAAAACATGCATGCTGCGGGACCTAGCAAGGATGGCACATCTTTCAATTAAATATTTAACTACAAGGACTGGTGCTCACTTTTGAACCTCGTCTGTAACAAGCCCAACTAACTTAGCCTTCTTCTGGTGCACGTTCCTGCCCTCAGTCAGCAGCCGCTGAAAGTGGTCTGATCTCACGAATCGCGGGTAGCAGTCCTTCTTGAGCAGGAGTCCATACACGTGTTCCGCGGCGTGGTCGAGCGCGTACCGCGAGCCGCTGCGCAGCCCCTCTGTGACGCGCTCGGCCGTCGCACCGTCGATGTTTATCTCGCACGGCGCGCCCGGCTTCAGAAACTCTCTGACAAACGTTACGGAAACTTAAGCAAATACACTGAAGTAAAGAATTACATGGTAATCGTTCGATAGACGAGATCACAGCCCGACGGCGTAGTGATTACTGTTACCTTCAGTAGAATTCAGAACCGTATTAAAGCAATTCTGTGCGAATTGAAATACACCAGTTTACTGTAGTAAAACGTAGTAGAAGTAGTACTGAAATAAAAAGAAGTGCTGTGTCATCAACAAGAGATAATTATGTTCTTACCAAGAGGTAGCTGTAGGTTGTAGAGATCATTTATGTGTGAAAGAAAGAGAAAAGGCCCTGTTACACCGTAAGTAATAGGTAGATCATCACTTATATAATTTCCAATTTTAACTCTTAGAAAGTGTTCATATATAGGTAATCTTATAAGGGTTTTAATGGTACACCCGTCACAGCAAAGATTTTTAACTTGTTTGGTATGTTGAGCAAAGAGACAATGACAAAAGCTTTGGCAAATTCAATAAATATGACAAGAGCTTTCTTTTTACTATCATTATTATTTACATTGAAAAAACTACAATTTCTCAAAAATAAACATACTCATAGATATCTTCAAGCTTCTTGGGTATCTGTTTGGTACTGCTGCGTCGCAGGTCCATGACCGCGAGCCAGAACCTGATGTTTTCGTGAGAGTACTCTTTACGCAGGAAACTGGTAAACTCCTGTAGCCCCGTGGGGTCAGACACCAGCTCGTCGATAGACACCGCCCAGCGTTGCACCCGCCTCTCACCTGGCACCTCCACACTAACCGGAAATAACGAAATTATAAGGTTGCGTAACAATATCGTTATCTATCTCAATGCGTTCAATGCGACAATAGAAGGTACACCACTTTAGGTAAGTTCTTAACTCTCTAGAAAGATAGTTTTGTATATTTTGTTCAACTCTTAGATAATGAAATACTGAAATGTAAAGAAATCAGGCATGTAAGGTAGTCTCTACTTTGTACAGGCGTAGTACTAAACTCACAGAGGCTGGTTAATTTGCCAGAATAGGGTGTCGTCGGTGACCCAAGGGTTGGAGGGCTGCGGCTGGGTGAGCCAGGGATCGTAGGGAGTGAAGGTCTCCGAGTAGGCGATGAAGGCCTCAAGGGCAATTGAAGTCTTCACTCTCGTACGGTCCAGACTCGCTTTTAGATGCTCAATCTAGAAGTAGAAAGTTAATAAGAAGAATTTTAGTCACATCTAAATACGGAAGGTGGGGATTCAAGAAAAAAAGTGTAACAGATGTCTACGTTACAGCGGATTCTAACGAGTTGGAAGCAAGGAATAGCAAAGAAATCAATGATTATATAATCATTATTTTCGCTTTGCAGTTGTTAGGTGCACGTACCTCCCTTGTGACCTGGTACACGGAGCGCTTCTTGACGCGGTGGTGGCGCGCGCGCACGGGCACGGGGCACGGCTCGAGCGCGCCCACCACTCCGGGCGGCGGCCGCGCCACGCGCCAGTACGCGCGCTCCTGGCTGTCACTCACTATCTTATCGCCTTTCTTCCTCTCCTTTGCTAGACGAACCTAAATACGAAGAAGAAAATATAAAAGTTTCGCTATTGTCGTTTGTTGCTGGTAATTTAAAAAGCACTGAAGGCGTAAGTACGCCGAACATACATTGCGTATTTTCCGTAAGGTATCGCTATAGACTTATAGTTGTTACTTTCGAATGCATCACTTGTTTATTATTTTGATGTTAAAGCCTACTGAGTAATACTGACTGGTTTACCACGGAATAAGAAACTCTATTCTGTGGGTTATCGGTATTAAATACGCTCTCAACTTAAAGGTTCTCGTACTCGTTTGAAGCGATACAGTACGCTCTAATTATTACTTCTTTTATATCTGGTGAAAAGCTCATCAGAAAGTAGTCACCTGTTCCTCCGCCTGCATGTTGATGAAGTCCCATTTGGCGGCGAGGTTCTTCTTGAGGTTGGCGAGAGCTTCTTGCTCGTAGTCCTCGAGACCATGTCTCTGCTTGTTGCGTAGTGTCCGCTTTACCAGGTAGATGGCGTACTCCACGTTGTCCGGGCCGAGGGTCGGCGCGCTCGAGCTGCCGGCCACACGAGGCGCTTGCCATGGCCAGTAGTACGGACTCTGCCAGAGAATAATACGATTCAAAATTATGCCTAGAGGAAATAAGGTTTCGAAAAAAGACGTTTTACCTATGTCTTACTGTTCTATTCGAATAAGACCCCAAAATTGTACTTATTTCCGTTTGATATTTCGTCAGGTGATCAGTTAACTGAGTGGCCTATGGCAAGCTATCAATGACCATGAAGATTTGCAAGGTATGCAAGTTTGCCTGCTTAATGGGCAATTCTTGCATTTGCCGGCTAAATGGCTAATTCTTGACGTTTTGGCATCTATACTAATTTTTGTTATTCCAGGTGGGTGTAAACTTTAATTTATTACTGAATCAAGAAAACAATTTATTCGACCATAACTTTCACAATAAACTTACTTGAAATCTATAAAGAGAAGAATCATCCTTTAAGACAAGGTTTTTCAAATCGTTGACAGGAAAGTAGTAACCGTATTGGCAGAGTTGATTCGCTAAATTTATTGCTTCAACTGTAAATTGGAGAACGGTTGGTTAATTCATTTTTATTTGCATGAAATGGAAAGTGTGTAGTACATCAAAGGCGCTATAGCTGCATGAATAAAGCATGATACAGAGAGCGCTCCTTGTTATGTTAGTTTAGTCAACACGAAAGCCTTACCAAGTTAAAAACATCCATGAGATAGGCTCAATTAAACGCAGCTACAAAATACTTCTACAATTCTACACTTGGTAAGTTTTCTAAACCGACACTGTTCATCAACAGTCTACCAACAAACACGGGAGCGGCCTTTAAGCAAGAAAAGGCGATGTAAGTAAACAAATATCATCAGCAGTACATATAACATGCTTGTAATTTATTGTTTACATACATGACTCTAACATTGTGTGTTTTCGCTCGTTATCACTAGAGTCTACAACCAGGGTGCGCCTTCGGACCCAGGCCAGCATGGGCCCGGTGCCGACGATGATACACTCAGACTCACCATTGGTGCCATCTTCGAAATCAAACCGATCCATTAACCATTCGACAACATCATAACCTGAAATGAAAAAAATACATTAATAATACTGCATTAACGGTATTTACATATACAATGAGCAAAAAACATATAATTCGTGAAATCATCATTTTAGTAGTGAATCAGTTAATTTGGACTTCTGTTTTGGACGGTGGCTCCAAAACTAGGGCAATTATCAGACATTAAGAGAGGTTAATTATGAGGTTAACCATGTCATATTCGAATTGATTGCCACGCAATATCTTATAGGCTAGATTCATAATGCGACAATGGACCAATTAATTTTGGAATCATTTGAATGATACAAAGTTAGCAAGCAATCATATATTTGAACGGAAAATTAAAAAAAAATTGTAGGTACATATTTTGTTCTATTATATAAAAATATATCTTACCCATAAAGGCAGACGGAATAAAAGTGAGAAAAAGTTTTTGACTTCTGACTGGTATCCCCGTTTCAGTACTTTGCATTTCTTTGATCAACATTTCCATCTGCAATTCAATGTTTTGTACGAGTTTGAGTAAATATTAAAAACAAAATAGAGGGTGCTTAGCGTATACCAGTTTCATAATAGAGTAGGGTTCCGTAGCTGTTAGCCGGTAACTTTTTTACATGTTATGGCAATTCGAGCTTCTGAGATTGCGGTGAGTTTCGTTAATTTGCCATTGATGACTCTCGTCGTTAATGTAGTATTGTAAGCGCAACTGTTGCATAATCAGCCTATAATGTTCCCCCTGCTGGGACAAAGGCCTGCTCGGTGAGAGGGAATGGGCCGTAATCGACCACGCGGCCCCAGTGCAGGTTGAGATTTCACTGTCTTCGATTTTTTGGTTCTAGGACATGCCGGTTTCCTCACGATGTTTTCCTTCACAGTTTCTCGCGCGACTGTTGAACGCGGTCCAATTTTGTTACCACAGTTTTTTGATCATCTGACCCGGAATCGTACAGATTGCCTTTATTTGGCAATTTACGAAGGCAAACAATCCTAGTTTCAATATAACTAGTGCTGTCTAAGTTTAGGTAACTCAGTCTAGTCAGTTGTTATGTTATTAATAAATACTATTAGCACTACTGAGATAATAAACACAATATTGGTCTGATTAGCACTGACTAAAAACATTCCTACTTTAAATGACCTACTTGTATACCGGAGAGCTTAGGTATAGGCTCTACTTGTGAAATTGATTATGCAACAAAATCTAAATCTGTAGAAAGATTTAAAGCATCGCTCGTTGTTGACGTCATTCGCGTCCTTTTAGGTCAACGTGCACTCGAGCTGGTCTGTGGGGCGTCGAGGGTCATCCACGTAAGTGGCTGACCCTGCGGTGAATGCCGCCCGAGAGCAGAGAGCTCTCGACTCTCTCAAGGGGCGCCTCCATCGGGGACAAAGCCAATGCAGCCACGCTCAACTCAATTTAATGTGATCGAGAGCGTTTATTAAATACCGAGATTGATTTTATTTCCTCATAATTTCACGATGCAAGAGATACGGCACGAATCTGCGATTAAAACGCAAAAGTTCAGAGCATCTAGTCTAGTCTACTCGAGTGCATTGAAATCGTGACTGGGCAATGAGGGTTTTCGAAACTTTTTCTGCCACTAGGCGGCGCTTCGTAGGCGTCAGGTCCAAACAGCTGTCAAATAGCACGAGAGTAGAGTCGTAGGTACTGAACATAAATTATTGAAATTCTATTGTATTTGGAAGTGTTATTGATTTTATTATGGATTATTTTTCGTTGGAGTAAATTTATCTCTGCGAATGGCTACAAGCCACTGTTTTAATCGGGTTTTATCTCTCGTAGGGAACTTATGTCCTCCTATTTTATTTGCACACATAGGCACTGCACAACACTGTGGCATTTTAAACAACGATATTCCGGAAGGAATGATTTTAAGAATAAATAAACCAAAAAATATATAGAAAATTACAATTCGCGTATGTATTTTGACAGTCCATTGGACCTGCCGCTACATTCCTGCCATCTATCGGAGATCATTTCAGAAAACCCTAATTGGAATGATTTGATACGCAGTAGAGAGTTGCCGGGGCTGCTTATAGATGATTTCAAATAATTGAACACAGAAATAACTGAGCATCAAACTTGTGTCAAATATTGTATAAAATTCATACACAAGTGACAGGGCGGTGGGAAGGATCGATGCCAGAACTAAATTGTGGTGCCTTTCATAAATTATATAAAACGGTCATGTTGTAAATAAGTAATTTAAAAAAAAACGCACAAAAAATAAGAAGTGACAAATGCACAGATACCTACTTATATCGTATCTAATGCAAGTCAATTTAATTATTTAAGCGTGTTTTTTTGTATTTTAAAAACTACACATATTTATCTTTAAAAAATTTAGGCTAGTCCCTATATTATTCACTTAGTTAATAGATCTAACTCTCCTTTAGTCCATAAGTCTCTCTTAATTCTTCATTTACTCTTTTCGTTGAGTTAATATGTATCTCTAAACTAAGTCAACGAAAGTATAACTTGAGCGGTTTACTAGAAGCCACTAAAGAGTTCCACTATCACCTCCTGGGTCCATCATCAGACCCTCGACACCAAAGGCACTATATTGGACTCGTCAAAACGAATCATTTATTTAATTGTCATCCGAACTACATAATACTTGCAAAGTTTCATCAAAACGAATCATATAAGCCCAAACTCAAGGGGATAACCTAGTATCCACTGAAGTGTTCCACTATCGACCTCCTAGATCCATTATCAGATTAGCTCCAACATAATTGCATTATCATCGGTCCTTGATACATATGCAAAGGACAATGCCAGAAACTCTATAGAACTTTGTCCCATTCAAATCAAAAAGTCATTTACAAGCCTGCAATATGCAGCATCTTAAAGCTTATTTATTACTGTGAACCAAATATTTGTCCTAATGCCTGTAGAACTTGCGGTTTCTGTTAAAATATTAAAACAATATGGACATTGATTATTTGTAGCAGTTTCTAAACGTTAAAAAGCGATTTAAAACAACATATACGTTACGCATTATCATGATTATTATAATCGTAATATGAGTTTTTGTTTTACAGGTACTTAAAACTTTTTTTATGTTGTGTTTAATGCGCAATAAGTAACGCAATAGCAAATTCAGGGGTTGAATTCCTTTTATCATTGATTTGTAATCCGCAAGTTCTACTGAAAAACAATGGATTATGAAAAGGTCCTTTAATTATTACAATTATTTTCATTAATTGTACATTTCCTGTAAATAGCTGGGGTAGGATCTGGCATTATCATTTTCAAGTCAATCGGATGTCTTGTAGTTCGTGAAAATAAAGTTGAAAGATTCCGTTACAAAGATTAATACAGTTCAAGCTAATAAAATCATGTTAAAAAAAAGCGTGTTAAGAAGTCAAAACTAGACACTCGTCACACGACGGTGACGCACTTTGTAAAACGCCCAGTTAGCAAAATTTACATTTGACTGCTCGGATCTTATGTAAGCATTGGACTGCGAACGTGTCATCACGTTAATGACATCTATTATGTACCCATGTGATGTCATACTCGTACCTATGTGTCTAGATTGCGGGAACAAATCATAGTGAAAAAGAATTAAAAAACTGTATTTTTAGAAGATCGAAGACACTTCTGTCCTTTGCTATATGCCGTAATGAATATGTGTTATTTTGATAGGATCATCTCAACGAAGGGCATAGGCAATCAGTTGGCAAAATATTTGTTATGGAGCACTGTGTGACGAGGGGTGGACGTTGATTTGTCCATTCGTCCTCGAAGATGGGAGCTGGAAGGCTAAGTGGGTGACGTCACGGGCGCGATCGATTCCCCGGCGCCGAGGAGGAGCGGCGAGTGTGGTGGTGGGAGGGGGGGGGGAGGGGGGGGCGGAGTCACATCTCGCAAGCCCTAGCGTCTTCGTCGCCACCTTTCGCCACGGTTTTACGTACGATTCATTACACCTACAGATTATTTGGGACGTACATTCTGTATATAGTTAGAAAAGCTATACTAAGTACATAACTAACCCCGTGAACTAACCCCGTGTCACTATTACATTGATAGACTTTATCTTTTATGCTAGTTGCTAGGTTATAAACATCTAAACAATTGGAAACAAAAATCGGAGTGAGATTTCCAGCTTGCACGATCTCGAATTACTCCACGTTTAACTTTGCTTCTGATTCATGACTTTAATGTAAGTCTTTATACTACAATTTATATTAAAAATAAGGAAAACATAAAAAATAGAGTGATTTTTTTACGCTAATGCATTAAGGGTTAGGGCGGCGCGGTCGGCGCGTGGGCGGGCGGGATGAGGTTTGGCGGCGCGAACCTTTTGCATTTTCGCTGAGTCTTGTTCAATTAATAAAATATTTTCACCCGCCAGAATAAAATTCTCATAAAAACGAACGCTCAGCAAAAGCGGAAGGGACTAACAAAATAGGAATATAAAACGTTTTTGCCTCAGCGAGTTTTTGTTGTTTAGTACGTTGGCATTTCAAACTGCACGTTATATTTAAAATCGAGGTTTTCAGTATTTAACATGCCCTAAATAGAACTGATGCGAATGTCAATTATGAAATCAGTAGCACAGTTATAACAGCTATTATGAAAGGCATAAAACTTTTTCAGTCAGGTCACCCCACTTATTTAGTCAGCGGGTCCATACTAGCGACGAATAATAAGATTCTTGGAAATACCCCGTTGTTTATTAGTGAACCCTCTATTGTTAGGGGCGTCGCGAACGCCGCGGTGACAAATAGTAATGGCGCGTGTGGGGTTCTATTACAATACAATCGACTATACACGTAGTCAGCTTGTAAATCAAAGTCATTAGTACGAATAATTACTATTGCTGTAACAAATGAGCGCACTTTTTACCTATTTCAGAGTATAAGGAAACGTATTCTGTTTATTCCGCAGATTAATCGCCCGAAATGAAAATATTTGCTGTCAATAGCGCTGTTCTTCAATGCTGAAATTGATACTTATTTTTAGAACATTTCAGCTGAAGTTTCCGTGCTATCTTATGTAACGTTTCTCCGTTACGAGAGGATATAAACCGATCATCTGACTGAATATTGCCGAAGATACAAGCATCAGTGTTTGTAAATATTGCACGTTCGTACTTTGATGCTTTTGCCTAGTTGATCTATTAAAATAGCACTAATAACCAGTAAAATGCTTTGCTTTTGACCATACTTATCATATGAATTCAACGGTATTATTTACATTGATCTATTTTCTGTTAACCACCGACTGTTATCTTATAAAAACTAGCGAGCGCCAGGCTACTAAGCAAACCCTATCGATTCCCAGACGGCAGCAGTATGCCTGGCGCCCGGCGCCTGTCGACGGTTATGTTAAAAATAAACAGGGAAAGCACTGCCTGCCTACCTTCTTCACGCTGCATAATGTAACAACTAGTATTACTCACTTCGTACAGAGTGGGTAACTACCGTTATTTTACACCAGTATAGGTCCGTGTCTCGTTTAGTATGTTGTTAAAAGAATGTTTGAAGTTATTTGGCGAATGAAATATTATGAGGGGCATGGAATGATACCAAAGAAAATTATAATTTACTTAAAAACGTCATATGATGTGGTATACTAACCTTATCGAAAGCGAGGGGTCGGTGTCTAGGCACGTCAGCGAGTTCCATGGCGTCGGTGGGGCGGAGCAGGGGGAGCGGGCGCGGGGGGTGCGCGCGCGCCGCTATCCGACCTCCATGGGCGTCTGCCGCCGGGGCCGCATGCCGCTCGCGCCCGCGCTGCGCCCCCGACACCTGCCCAACACACGCCGCACACCACTACTCGTTAGACAAGCGCCATCACTCAGGCAGGACCAACTAAACAGTCGTAGCCAAATGAAACTAGCTTTCTCCGTGCGGCCGCGAGCACGACACTGTCCGCCACAGCCCGACCGTTCCATTGACGAGATCAGACCGTTAAAATGTATAAATGCATCGATCACTTGCATTCAATTAAGAGCGTGCGCTCGGTAGACGAGGCACTAAGCATAGCTATAGATATATAACTACAATACAATCAAGCTAATCATGATGACACTAGAGGAATTACAAGCAATTAATCGGAACCTTGGGTGTATTCGCACATAATATTTTCCTTACCTAATCGACAGTAATCTGCAGCTTGAATAACATTTATAAAAAAACGTTTACTAGAGCCAGTCTAAAGGGTGTTCAACAAAATACATTTCAGCATTTATTTTATATCTGTGTCACTAACTACTGTGCATATTGTGACGGTGGTGATTACTAACATTGTTGGACGAGAAAGTAGGAAGAATGTTAACAAAATATGTCTATAGAGGATAAGGTATTGAGGATCTGTCCAACAAATTCCAGGTCGCGGGTATAAAGCAGCAGGCTATAAAAGATAACTGAACAGCCGTTCTGATACTAAAAAAAGGTGTGTTTCAAAGACATTAAAGAAAATACACACTGTTAACGCAAAAAACTTGAGCCCAAAAGTCACCAAGTTATCCTCACATTATGTCCCACGTTTTCCTGTACTCTTATTTTTCTGCATTCCGTCATCGCTCGTACCTCACTTCTATAATTAAACCAGTGTTTATTTAACAGTGGGCACATACCTACACATGTCGGTATGTGACCAAATTAGATTTGTACCTAGAACAAACACGCGGAAAAATTATAAACCATGGCCAAGTGCGTGTTAACGAAACCGGATAAACTTAGCTAACGGACATGGAGTCATGTTTGCGTGCTTCAAGTGCTCTAATTGTATCTAACCTCTAATTAGTGGACAGATATAAAACTAATAAGTCAAATCTTGAAATATTATAACATTTTCTCGACGACTCACATGTGATGAGTGCAGTTATCGCAGTTATGTAGGGATTTTAAGTTTCCTTAACCTTCTTTTTTGATGCAACTGCTGTGTTGTTGCAAAGTGTTTCCTCAATGGAATTCCTATTGAGTATACTAATTATAATAAAATAAATAAATTCATTTATTTCAGTTATATAACACCCATTGCGAAACGATAAATATAAATCACTTATAATAAAGTCAACTTAGATAAAATAGAATCAAAATCAAAATAAACCCAAACAAAATCAATTATATTAGATCAAAATAAATTGAAAATAATAATAAATATGGTGGAGTTTTGTGATGCCACCTGAAGGGAAAGTACTTTTAATACTGCAGATAGAACATTTTACTCAAAGAAAACCCTCCTTTATTTTTGAATACAAAGAAAACTGCATTCATAGATTTTCGAAAATTCGCTTGCTACATCCGGGAATCGAACCGACTAAAATCTGTAAAAAATACACCCTATACTTTTATTGATCAATTTTATTATAAGGATGAAATCTCAACAAACTTGATAAATTAAATGAAAGGAAAACCATGAAATCTTAAATTATTTTAATTATTTAGAAAAATTGGTAAACTAATTACTTGCTCGAAATGGGTTCCATTTTCATACATTACACCAATTTATCATTTCATACACCAATTTATTCTTCTAACGAATTTATAGAGATATAGAGATATATATACCCTTGGTTTATAGAGATATATATGTGCCGTTTGTACCAATCCAGGTATTAGAATGGTTATTAATGTAGGCAGTAGTAATTCTGCTGTTACGGGCTGGAGCACCATCTTGTTGTAGAATTATTTGGTTTCGCTCTTCCTCGTGGAAACCATTTAACTCATTTCTTAAGAGATCCAGTATTTCAATATACTTGACAGTGTTTAAATGACCTTCGTACACGTGGACTAACACTACAATATTTCTCCTAATTCCGCACCAAACGTTGAAAGAAGATCTTACTTGACTGTTAGTTTCATGAACACGAACAGGATTCACTCGAGACCAATAGTGGTTATTGCGGCGATTGTACATGCTGTTACTGCTGAAGTTGGTTTCGTCATACCAAACAATGCTACAAAAAAAATAGGGTTACGGTCAATTTCTCTCAGCATGTTTTGACAAAATTGTAATCGTCTCTTACAATCCCCAGGATGCAATTTTTGCACCAACCGACCTTCACGATAACATTTATACTTATACTTTTTCAGCACTTTAAATACGCGAGTGTGAGTTTTTCCTAATTCTTCGTCAGCATCTCTGCGTAAAGCCTTCGGAAATGATTTAAAGTATGTTAAAACATTTAGATCAAAAAAAGATTTTCGAAAATTCCCTTGCCACATCCTCGGATGTGGCAAGGGAATTTTCGAAAATCTTTGAATGCATTTTTCTTTCTATTCAAAAATAAAGGAATGTTTTCTTTGAGTAAAATTTGCTATCTACAGTATTAAGAGTACTTTCCCTTCAGATGGCGTTACAAAATTCTAGGGTGGAATTTTTGTATAGCACCAGCTACCGCTGAGTTAACGTTCTCTTGCAACTGAACTGCTTTTATTTGCAAAGATGCGTTTAATTATCGTAACTGTCCAATTTCCTTTATCCAATTTCTAAACTCTATGACTTGTCTTCTATCTTGGCTATTCTTCTTGTTAAAAAATCTATGAACAGACCACACATAGGATCAGGAAGTACAATATTAATTGATTCATGAATTAACATTTGAGATAGTTAGGTAACCTGATGCTAGCTCTTCCTTTCTATCCTATATTCTGCACCTACCTGATGCACATATACTCACGGATTGTGAAGCCAATATAAACAAAGTATTGTACCTTGACAAGCCATGCCGGTGAATTCACGAACTCGTCTAAACTCATTTGATTGTTTCTCTGAAAAATTGTATCAGTATATTTTTATAATGTTCAAATAGTAGTTTATTGTCTATGCTCGGATTCTTCAGGAGTTTAACTTCCTCAGTATCCGCTGAAAACTAAGCATATTTGCAGTTTTAGTTCTTAGGAGTGCTTTAGTAGACGCAGCTTGTAAAGTTTAAAGTACTTATCAATAAAATAAAAATAAAAAAAATTGAATATATACATATCCTTTACAAACAAATCATAAAACTATTTACAAAAAATATCACTAACCTCATCCAACAATTGAGATCATAAATATGTGGCGCATCGTGCGTCACAGTGATATAGCTCATTGATCGCATCTAAACACACGTGCCCACAAATCCGCGGCAGCTCGGACACGATGTAAACATGTGCACTGGCTGTTTATACACGATCGAGTTAAACGATTGACATAAATATAGATCTCTGACGACTCAGCGCGCCTCCACTCGCACCGTTCGACAACTCGCTATTGTTTAGCAACCGACAGACGCCGACTGACTCACAATATCTTCTGATAAAACAGATAACGCTGCGTCCGTTAAATCTCTCCTCAAGTCGTAAATTTTTGAGTCACAAGGGAATTTCGGGAGGCTTAAGCACCTTTAGATAAGTGAGATAAGTGCTCGACGTCGTACGCGAAACACTCCTCGTATGAATAATAACTACATCGTAGATTTTCATACAGTTTTCATGACTTCATTTGACGTTTACGTAGCATTAAAAACCATGGCCTTGTTCATTGTTTATTTCTAGCGTACTTAACTAAAGCTATTCTATGTTATAGGTAATAACCATATTCACTTCTACTTAAATGATAGAACTGGGCAAATCATTACGCGGTTTATGCGCAGATTTTCTGGGCTACCACTTCAAGTCTAGGAATATTTTTCATTTGAAACCTTCTGGTATTGACGCTTCTGGCCTTGGTTCTTGGATTGGTCTGTACTTCTACTAGAGTTGTTTTTATTTTTGATTATGTGTTTGGACACTGTTATCAAGGTATTACTAGGAATCCATTTTAGCATTTAGCATTTTAGTAGTGATTTCATGTGTTATATCTTTATCTAACGATTTTCTATAGGAGTGTCTGTTTCACAATCACGTTCTTCTTTCGTATATGGTTCGGAGGTAGTAAATGCTGCACATTAAATAAAAGCCCGCCATACATGGAGGTCTCGGAATTGCGTCAGTCTCTAGCTCTCGCTTTTAAGGAACGACATCAATTGTGTACCTATATAAGTATGAAGGTACAATACATAGCAGAAACGATTAAGCAGCAATAGCAGGTTCCATGTGAAAATGACTTTAATCACCTGTCTTTATTAACTATGCTTTCCATATAATATTCTTATTCTTATTGAAATCAATTTTCCGGAGCAAACTGTACTTTTGCGAATTTCAGCTTCCATAACATGAACTTTTGAAAGCCAGTGTTGTAAGTCGACGCACACGGTCACTACCATGTGTGACTACCACTGTACACATTTTTGGCTAGTTTATTGGTCATCTATACATTTAAAAGGAGAAACTGACTGGTTGACTGACTGACTGACATATCAGCGCACAGCCGAAACTACTGGGACTAGGAACGTGAAATTTTGCACACGGCTTCCTTTGATGCAGGGAATCACTAAGATAGGGTTTTTAGAAATTCAAATTTGAAGGGGGTGAAAAGGGGGGATTTCGTTTGCATGAAAATACTTACTCCTTGAGTTAATAAACTTGAAACTTAGTACGTATAGATATCTAAGTATATTATAAAGTTTGTCTATTTGAGTTTCACTCAACTAAAAGGGAATTGGGAGGTGTCCAAGTTTGTAGGAAAGCATTTTAACGCGCGGTCCGTTTGACTCAAAACTCAGTATTGATAGCATAAGCTTCCGTCAGTATTGATACTTAAATTTATAGGGTTTTTAAAACACCAACCCATGAATGGGTGAAAAGGGGTAGTAAATTTAACAGCGGGGGTTGTTACTGTGTTGCTTGATTAACACTAAAATGGATAGAAATAATGTTGTACTCAGGTTATGTAAACGTTGTAAACGATTTTGCAAAATTCCAACCCTGTAGTGTGAAAAGAGGGTATACATAAAATTATAAATAATTTTCCGTTGATCAATCAACTTGGAAATTGACCCGGTTACTTTTTAGATAAAATACCTTTTTAAATGACCTCATTTGACCTCCACCTGGAGGAGGTGTAAAATGTGGTAGGGGAAAATACGAAATCTACGAGGACGAAGTGCTAGTTTCACATGTCCGTCTAATACAGTGCAACCTCGCTATAACAAAACGGAAGGGAACAAGTAAATATTCGTTAGATCAAGTAATTCGTCAAAACTGAGTTTGTTAAGTTGAGGTTAGATTGGTCAAATACTTGTTAAAAAGGTAATTAATGATTCATACATAAATTGAGCAGCTGCACACCGCCGCCGCCGCGCGCCGTGACTGTGACAATAAGACTTCCACTTAGCATGATGCTGTGCTATGGGGTGCTTTGGACGCTATCATTTTAGATTTATATGTTATCCTCAAATCCTTATTACATTATGATGAAGGTAAACCCTCATTATAATGTAATAGAAATCTCTAACAGAATACATTTGAACAATTTATGTTTGGTTTTGCTTGATATTCATAGACTTGAAGAACATTCCTTTAAACTCAAATGGCGTTAAGTAAAAACGTTTCTGGTGGATGATCACCGGAAATCTTGAGTGATAGTCGTAAAAAGAGCTTGTTATTATCCAGATTATAAAATGTTTGGTTATTTACAAAATACATTGCGTTAGTGCGAGTGCCCACTGGCGGTGGTAACGGGGCCAAGATTGAGCTGATGTTTATTCACGCAATGTTTACGTATTGGTAAATCAGCAGCGTAACTGAGAAACCGTAAATAATCCTAATGAACACTTTCTTTTAACTGCCAATGTAAATTACACTCAATGCTTGAGAAATAAGTCTGAAAACAAATAGATACGCAACTTGCGTGAGATTCTTAAAATTTTCTTCAGTTCTGTTTCAGTTTTGTAAGTATCGTTTTCGCTCACTATGGTGTAATTATTCATTCATACAATTCATCCAAACCTAGACGTTTTTAATAGTTTATAGGTAGCGTAACGAACTTTCATATTTCTAAATTAATAATAAATCAATCATCCCGTCCGTAATACCTAACAAAAAAACATCCAGACATTGCACGAAGCACATTATATGCACACATAAACAAATGAGTTTAAAGCCTGGACGGGGCCAACTACCGTCCATTAATTGCTTCCACCTCCAAATACTGAAGCAATTTACATAAAGATCCACTTAGCGACATATACCTATGGATGTGAAGACCGAATATATACACGTTGAACATCCAGTGATTGACAATGAAAACTAAAACCTCGCTTGTACTCGTTACATCCATACATCAGACAGCAAACATTGAAGCATTACGAGTGTACTTAATGATACAGAGAAGAAAGGAACAATAGCACACACACACAGTAGATAGTAAGTGGTGGTAGGTACCTCGCATCTGGGAGGCGTGCCAACGATCCCGCACAGCGACACGCGCCGCACGAGAGGGACGTCTCTTCCCATGGACACTTTCGCACATCTCTACACCCGGCCCCGGGCGACGAGTTACCACTCAATTAACACTGATTACCGCTAACTCGACCTCTGTGTGTCTCCATTGTTTGCATCTCTTCGACTGCCTTTGGAATAATAAGCAGCTATATCTCTATTTTCTAAGACTAACATCTTAACATTCTAGGACTTAATCGATAATTACAACTACCTACTTGATCCTGAACCTCTATTGTCAGACTAAACCTACAATTTGACTTTGCGTGGACAAAGCTAGTTTCATTTATGTACCTACTATGCATAGAAACATAATAGAATATGAACAACGGTTATAAACAGTGGCAGCGAATCAGTGTGAAGAAAACCAGCGTTCCGTAACAGTTTCTTGCGCCGGAACGTAGTGGCTGTGGCGCGCTCGCTCGACGAGATCGACCGATATTCCATTATGTAACATCCATCTAAGGTCCGCTACTTAAGCACTAACTTGAAAACTTAACTAGCAACTTCAAAATATTTGTGCTTATGATATTTAAACGTCTAGCAATGCTCTACTTTAAAACCAAGATGAGAAAAGAATAAAACTAACCGATAGATCATCGGAGCAGTCAGCTGCGCAACACACGACCGTCGGTTACGGGTGCACTCCGGGGTTGAATACGACAGTCAGAGTCCAGGTAGTCGTAGAAATAATAATTGCGTCCTGAGGTATAGCAGGGTCCGCAAGGATTTTATGACAACTGTTTTCGTAGTCGGCAACGTTACCTACGTATCGTCATGAACCAGGCGGCGGCGGCGGGTTGCGCGCGGGGCGCGAGGCGAGGCGCGCGCGGCGCCCGGGCCCAGCGCCTATTCCGCAGGACGAGCGCGGCCCAGCACTACGGGCGAGGACACAGGCGACGAGCGGCGATACTGTGCGGAGCGCGGCGTGGCGCGGTGTGCCTGTGCAGGGCCGTCGGGCGCGGTCGTTCGCGGTCAGCGGTCGCGGCGCGGCGCGGCCATGGCGGCGGCGCGGCAGGCGGCGACGACTCGCGCACTGCCGCCGCCGGGCCGCGCCCGCCGCTCCCGGGCCCGCGCACGCGCCCCAGCGCCGCCCCCGCCCGCCCAGCGAGCCAAATTGATCAGCCGGATCCTCGATTGCAATGAAATTTATGACAGGTTGTGGATCTATTATCGACGTGATACCGCCCGAGCCGTGGATAATAATTGAAGTCAGCACGATAAGCGCAGAGATTTCGTGATCGGAAGTTGATAACGTCCGGACTCCGATGCTACGGAAGTATATTATTGACCATTTTGAGAAGGAGCAAGGAGATGTGTCTTACGACATCTAATTTATTTTCAGTTATTAAAATATTATATTTCTAGGATTCTAGGAAGTAGGTAGGTCCCTAAACGACGACTGTTCAAAGTGGGACGAGCCAAAGTTTCAGACGATCAACCGAGGCAATAAACATCAGTTTTGGTCAAGTTGCTTATATAGAGCAGCCTGAAAAACTTCACATCTTGGAAAAAATTCAGGTGAAAAAGGGAAACCTTCAAGAAAATAGATCGGCGTTTGTAATGGCCGAAACCTTTCAGCGGTGAACTCTGAGCCTCTTAACCCGGAGTAAATACCTTACGGCAAACTTAGAACTAGAAAAATTCAGGCTACCTGATCTGAAACTGAAGGACTTTAAATTTATTGATACCTAATTAGGCCTTGCAATCCTTTCTTGTTCTTACACAGTACCTACAGCAAGCAACCCAATAGCGTACCTACAAACTTTCAATCACAATCTGAAGGACTTTAAAATATATTCATAATACCTACATTGCTTTTCGGACCCCACAGGCAGGTCGACTCTTCGTCTTTAACGGTAGTTAAACCAGCCAGCCAGCAAATAAACAAATCTTTTTGATACAAATTTACGGTCCGTAGATACCTATCCAGGAATGAATGGTTTTTTTCTGAAATTACGTGTAACTATATTGGTTTAAGCGGCGCTTGCCAGTAAAGCTCCCAGTCCGCATGATATATTCCGACATTTTCAACAATAATTGCAATATTTCAGGCAATTTACACAAAACCTTCCTCATGAATCACTCCGTCCATTGGCGAAATCGTATGAAAATCCGTTCGGTAGTTGTTAAGTTTATGGCGTTCAGACAGACAGATGCGGCGGGGGATTTTGTTTTATATGTCTATTTAATATATGTCTATTAAGTTTCTATTTAATCTCTTGCCCTTCCAGATATAGCAATGCATTGTTTAAAATCCTATAATGTTTGGACCAAGACTGACGACAAGGACAAGATCAGTCCGCCAGGAAATGCCAGCGCCATCTAGTTTTAAAATATTGACCAACAAAATATAGCGCAAACACAGTTAAACACAGACCGACATTAATAATAAGGTAATAATGGTAACATTGAATCAATAAATTATCTGAAATATCTCGAGACCCTAGGGTCCCGGACCTTTGGGAGGCGTACAAGGGGCCGAAGCAAACTCGCACAGGCCCCTAAGACAATTTTAAGCGTTGAGGTAACAACCGACGATTATCCCATGCACTATATGCAAGTGCACCCAAGGACAACCCCCGGGTGGTGAAGGACTATTGCAGAACATGGGAACTAAACATATAGGGCTATGGGTTTGGGAGGCTGTAGTAGACTAGTTACCTAGAACTATGGAAGGACCATGTCCCCTGCCGCAACCAATGCAAGGGAATACACGGAGAAAATGGCAGGGGGTGTCTTGCACACTCAATAACGGGCCCCCAAAAATGGTCGCTAGCACATAGTGACGTAGCAACAAGAGGGCAAACTTTCTGAGGTGCTTGAGGAGTGGATAGGTTTTCCACGGCTATCAGGACAATCCCAGAAATACCACCTTATCTTAATGGAATAATTCCTTCCTCCGAACACATTTGTTCTTGCGAATCTCCACTCAAGCCGGCCAATGATGGCAAGAAAGAGGTTGAAGCTCTGTTTTTCGTCAGTGTTCACTCCAGCCGAACAATAAAGGCGAGCCAGAGGTGATGAACAAGACTTCTCTCGGAATATAGGGTCCGTGGGGTCGCTGCTGCCCTGCGGGTTTACGTATCTATCTTGGTCTGGCTCCTCACCTTTTCAATAAGTAACTAAATTAGTATTTCTAATAATAAAATAAAAGCTGTGTGGCAGGTAAACAAAGAAACTGGAAACACAAAACAGCAAGATCAGAATGAGTTGTCTCAAAAAAATGAAAATGAAACCATTTCAGATAAGTTTAAAGTTGCTGAACACTAGAATATTTATTTACCAACATCCCAATTGAGGTTACGTTTATGGAAGCACACTCACCTTTTAGAAAGAATAGACCAAATTATCCGACACACACTTACTTCAATTTTAAATGTGGCCATGGACGACCGAGCTTGGGCACAAGCTACTCTTCCCATTCGTATGGGAGGCCTCGGCGTCCGCAAAATTTCTAGCATTAGTTTACCGGCTTTCCTATCCTCGGTCCATGGTACTGAGAAATTAATCAGGAAAATTCTTACCTCCACACTGAATAATTTTGATGTGCCGTGCTTCACCGAGGCTATGGATGCCTGGAGACTCGCTTGCCCGAACTCTGATCTACCCGACAATCCGTTTTCCCAGAGACGTTGGGATGAGCCGCTCTGCAGAGTAATACAGGACAATTTAATTAACACGTCTGCTACTTCTGAGGAGCGTGCGCGCCTGCTGGCTGTGGGTAAATGGGAGTCAGGTCTGTTGCTTCATGCACTACCGTCGTCGAACATAGGCACTTTGTTCGATGACACCATTTTTCGCCTCGCTGCTTCCCTGCGACTAGGAGCTCCTTGTTGTTCTCCTCATCGCTGTCACTGTGGCGAATTTGTCAACAGTCTCGGACATCACGGCCTGTCTTGCAGCCGAAGTGCCGTAGCGCGGCACGCCAACATTAACGACATCATCCGACGAGCTCTTGTCACCGTCGGCGTTCCAGCTGTACTAGAACCCATTGGCTTGGCACGCGACGATGGCAAGAGACCGGACGGCATGTCTTTATTTCCATGGAAGGTGGGTAGGCCTCTAGTGTGGGATGCAACGTGTGTCGACACTCTTGCGCCTTCCCACCTTTCTGGTTCGGCGAGCTGTACTGGCTCTGCTGCTGCGGCTGCGGAAAACCTCAAGCGGCGTAAGTATAATAACCTTATCGGTAATTATATTTTCGAGCCGTTTGGGGTTGAAACCCTCGGGCCGTGGGGTCCGTGCGCTCATGGTCTCTTTAAGGAAATTTGCAAACGGCTGGTTGACACTTCCCGTGACCCAAGGGCTGGCTTTTACCTTGGCCAGAGGCTAAGCATTGCCATACAACGTGGCAACGCTGTTGACGCTATTTTTTAAATTGTGAATGGTTTTTTTATTTTGTAAATTTGCTTAAATTACTCTGTATTAGCTGAACCTTTACTAAAATAAAACTTTAGTAAGAACATTCCTAGTTTTGATTTCGAGCCAATTTCTATTGTCACAATTAAAAAAGCTTTCAAAAATTTTAACATAAAAAAACACTGAATACTTATACGTAGAAGACACAATTGCTCCTGTCCTAACAGGCATATTTAATCAATGTTTAGACAACGGTAAGTTTCCTGATTTAATGAAACTTAGTAAAGTAGTATCAATATTCAAATCGGGTAGTAAGAGCCCTCTAATAATAAACCTATATCTGTGCTACCATTTTTTTTTGTTCCGAGGTGGAAAGTCCTCATGGATGTCCTCCTTGGGGCGGGCGGAGGGGTCTGTCAGACTCTTACTGACAAAAAACCACCCCGGTGTTGCATCTCAGACGGTCGCGGGAACATACGATTCTTCCGCCGGTTTCACGAAAGGTAGGTCGACAACTGACGCGGAAGTAAAACACCTCGGAATCCTGGGAGAAGTCCCACGATGCAATTGGAATTTTCTGTGACCTCTCAAAAGCTTCTGACCACAAAAGACTGATCTGTAAATTACACCACTACGGAGTTCGTAGACAAGCTGCTGATCTTGTTTTTTCCTATATATCAAACCTGCAGCAAAAAGTAAAAGTTTGGATTGTTTTCATTAATTTAGCTAAAAGAAAATGTGCAATTAAAGCCAGTATGAAACGTTTGTGTGTTGACAATAACAAAATTTTCTTTTTTTAAATGTTCTTGCAATTTTCCAGGAATATAAGGCAGCTAATGAAAACATTTTAATAACTACAATTCCTAGAATCTTTTTAGTGTATTTAAAACAAAAACCTACAGTTTCAACGCTGAACGTAGTTTCCAATCGCAGTCATGAGTCTTGTGATTAAGTACCTACTCCATAATTGTCGAATAATTTACATTGCATTGAACTTTCCCAGCGATGCTATAATTTACGACGCTTGACAGTTTTGTTGACGCACGGACTAACATGTTGGTAATTACGTGGCAATTATGATGGTAAAATAATTGTGTGTAAATACTTTACGAGTGATTGATATAATACTTGCTTGTGCAGAAGTACTGCATCTAGTGTGGATGCACAGAGCATCATTAATGTGGATGTTACCCCGTGTTTACCTAGTGTATTCATATTTTTAATAGTCTTTTATAGGACTTGTCGAAATGAAGTATCGACTGGATTTGTCAAATCAAATCATTTATTTCTTTGCAAACATGGGTATATTACTTAAGTGTTTAAATAATAAAGTTCTCAATATTTGTCTATGGGTTAAACGCAGATTTAGAGGTTAAGCTACAGTTTCCTAGAAGAGCGGTGTCCGCCATATAGCGTCTGCAATTTACCGGTGAATGACGTCACTCAAACGTTATTTTAGAAAGTCAGTTGGTGTGTTTTCATAAAGAGCGTTTTTGAAACCGTAAAGTCAAACTTCGCTGCCCAAAGATTTAAATCATCAATCAATTTGAGACTTTCGAGGCTAGACTCGAGACACTGGCCACCACAGCTAACAGCAATTGGTTTTGCGAAAGAACAGTATTGCAGACTTTTTGAAAATATCCCTCGTTTCCAAACGCAAGATTTGGAAATAATGGACACCGAACCTAGTACCAGTAGCTTGATGAAACCTATAACCAGACGAGTCGTTTCAAAGTCAAATGAAACAGACAATAAAAAAATAACGAAGAAAATGTACACGAAATTCTTGCAAAAAAGGGGTGTGACTACGTCTTGGACGCCCTGTGTTTTACGTGAATACGTGAACGTAAGGAGTAATATTTTCTGAAGTGGGTAGAGGTCGTGCTACATTGACTACGTTTATCCTTTGGTGGGTTCAATGAGCGCAGAAACCATAGACGGTCACACACATCGCACTTATGTCACACATCGCACGTATGATAAGGTTAAATGACAAACGTAGTAGTGAAACGTCCACAAGCGGCGGCCCATTTCTGTCTTCATAATCGGCGATCGCACACAATCGATGTCTTTACAGGCAGCCGTAAACGATTACGACTAATCTGTTTAATTTTGACAGTTCAACAACATTCACTGCGTTACTTACATTGTTGAGCAGAATTTTATAGAACCTAATGAAGCAATGGATTAGCAATCTGTTTCAAAACGATTCAGATTCCGATATGAATTAGGCAATTAGGGTGCGGGATTCATAAAGAAACGATTAAATCATCCGCTTGCATAGGCTCGGCAGCCCTAGCTGCAGATGAAATGGCGACGTCGTCGTTGAACCCTTTGAACGCCTTCGTTCTTTTCCATTCCTGGCATCGCTTCACTCTGTCATATGACGTTTTAAGGGTATCACTGGACTGCTCTTGAGAAGCCCTTTCCAATCGTATACGAACCCTATATTTTGACGAGTATTAGCTGACAATATATAACTAACTTGTTTTTTTGAACCCCAACAGGCGCTGTACTTTGTGTAAATTATTTCATCAGTACTGCTCTCAAAACGGTAAATGAAAACATCGTGAGGAAGCCGGCATGTCATAGAACCAAAAATTCGAAGACATGAGACATCTACCAATGCCCGCGTGGTGGATTACGGTCCACTCCCTCTCATAGAGAGAAGGCCTATGTTCCAGCAGTGGGAACGTTTAGGCTGTTTATGCTTATCCTATTCATGCCAGCGCTGGCCTGGACAGAAAAATTGTTTACACGGGGCCAATACCTGATGGCTAGTCTAACTGACGGCACTGGCTTTATGTATGCCTTGATGCGAGAAGCAAAACTTATAATATCCTCAAATCTCAGTTGTATTTTTTTTACCAGATCTCTGCCACCTCAATAGCGCACAAAGGGTATTTGGCCAATCGAGCCGGTCAAACTTATAACTTTCCATTGTTTTATTTGTAATGACTGAGTATTTTGCAATGAATAATTAATAAACTTCAATTTTTATTTCATTCTAGTATCCTTTTGTTGTGTTTGTTTAGCCTATACTGTTCAACTGATGAGCAATAGCCTCCATTAAGTCCTTCCTGGAACTTATTTTTCCACTGTGCCTCCTCGTACCAGCCCTCATGGTACGCGAACTAAACTTAAGTATTTTTTTATATATTTGTGCCAACGCTCTCCTCCGTCCTGCTCACTCTCTATGTCTTCAGAAACCTTGTCATAATCTGAAACTGATCTTCAGATAAGGGTTCCGCCAGAATCATAAACTGAATTGATTACTTCAAGAACAGAATTGATTTCTTCTTGGGATTTGGTTTCATGATGACTAGCAACAGCGGGTCAGAGTTTAGTAAGAGCCTGTTTAAAACATGAAGGTTACACTCCAACCTGGATAATTTTCTCGGAAAGTTCTGCCTGTTTAGCCTGAAATGTTTCTTTCGTGCCTCAGCGGCTTTTTTGGAGAGCGATCCAATTGACCAGTTGCCGCGTGCATTAAGATCCCATAAACTTATGTAAAGTTTTGCAGTTTCAATGCTAGAAACATGCAAATAGAATCCACTTGAAATTATTTTGAGGATGACCTAAAGCCGGTAAATGAAATTGAAATCGACACCAGTGATTTCTGCAGCTAATTTAATATTGGTGAAAAATCTTCTACTCGTGTTTCCATGACCATTCCCTAACTATTGCATGACACAACATAAAATACCAGTGACTTAAATGGTCTTTCCCATTAAATTTATTTTTGCATGCCGGTGCAGAAGTACGAGTAATAGTGCAGTGTTGCCGATCGTAATAGGACTGTACCAATTTGACAACGTCAAATTCAAATTCAAATATTTTTATTTGTAAAACACTAATTTAATGTAAATTAGTGTTTTACAATTAAAAATAAGTAGGAGTGGCACGAGGAGGCAAAACGCCGGGGCGCAACTCCGCTTCCGCGAGAAATCGCGGCACAGCGGACAGAGCCCCGGCGGGATCTCATGGCGACATGAAGGGTGGGATTGGAACAACCCAGTGCTGGGCACGCCACAATAGCAGCGATAAGTTCCCTTTTTGAGGAGTGGTTGGAGAGGCGCCACGGCGTCCTCACCTTCTGCCTGACACAGGTCATCACCGAGCATGGTTGTTTCAGGAGTAGGCGCAGGCTTGCGGACGGCGAGCAATGGGTAGCTCGCCGTCCAGTAAGGAACAGACCCGGGTCGACGGCGCGTCGTGTTCCACGCGCGCTTTAAAGAGATGTCAGCACTAAATGACGTTGTCCGATGCCTGCCACGGTCGCGGGTTGTTCGAAAGAGATACCGTGGCCCTGGCACAGGCAACTGAAGGAATACGGGTGGGTTTTAGTCAGTGTAAAGTCAGAAGCCCTGGGTAGAGCGGGAGAAGTCATTTAATTATTTCCCACCCAAAAAAAAAGGGTCACCGAAGACTATACCTATTTATTAGTTTAAAACTTCGAGACATTTCAAATTCTCAAGATATTTTTCATAGAAAAATTGCATAGATATTTGTGAACCTAACTTTGTGTGAACCAGGGATTGCGCGCAACTTGTAGTCACATATTTATGATGTTACAGATTGCTTACAATTTATTTTAAGGCAAAGCTGTTTAGAGTTGTAAGAAACTTACCATTGCCTATATATTTTTGATTCATAAACATGCTCAGATATTAAGGAACTCGACTGTACCTACACTTGTCGCGATGGTAAAGTTCCGAACTTCCGTCTGATACTAGGGAGCGGGTGCAGCCGGTGAGAGAAGGGAATGGGTTGCCTATTGTTCTCTAGTCAAATTAAACAATAATCAATCAATCAGTTTTTTTTTACCTACGTTCTTTTTTAATTGATTTAAGACTGGCTAGATTGGCAAAATACCCCTTTGTGCAGCGTTGGCATTTGCCAGTTTTCTGGGTCATCTGGACTGTTGGGATGGATCAGTACAAGACAGATCTGAAACTACATGGGTAGAGAAAATTGTTTATTGTATTATATTCTTTATTTACGGACAACATTGATCCAGCGTGTTAGTGACAATAATATAACTTAAAACTAGTGTTAGTAGTTACATTACAACAAGTATTGTGAAAAGGACAACCCCACATTAAAGTTTAGTGATTGTCCTTCTCACAAAACCTTTAGTAATCGGAGAGTCGATACTCTGCGCCATAGTTTTTAGAATGCTGTTGCCACTCGCCCGCAACCTTGACAACAGCGATGCGGTTTTCTTGCGAATGACGGCGTGGAAGCCGTCAGTTCGGTTTAGCGCAAACATATTAGAAGCGCTGCACCACACAGGCAGTCCCAACAGCATCCGTATATATATTGCACGCGTAGGTCATCCAGCGTTCTTTTGGTATAGTTGACCCAAAGATTCCCCGTGTAAAAGCACTAGCAATATGCCTTAAAAAACGTAATTTTCACTAGCTTGCTACACCGATGGAATCTTCGGACCAACATGTTACCGCGGACCGTCAATACCCTACGCTCCCTTTCAATATCAACATTGTCCTTAAGTGGTCGTAAGTGAGAATTTGCCCTAGATATTTAAATTTTGTCACTCTTTTGACGCTCAAGCCGTTTAGGGTAGGTAAAATCAGGTATAGTATCCAATGTATTCGCACTTTTTTACATTATAAACAAGTCTATGTGAGGCAGCATACGCCTGACAGACCCTCAGCATTTCATTCACGGCGCCAGCAACGCCATGTCATCAGCGTAGCTGATACTATTTATTTTCACACCGTGGACGCTACATCCGACCCGCATATTGCTGAGGTCCACGATTAGGCCATCGACATATGTGCTAAATAGCCTAGGAGATGTAAGACCACCCCGCCTCACACCGCATTCTAACCTATATGTTTTGGAAAGTGCATTGGACCACTTCACAACATTTTCTTGGTTCCCATACCAATATTGCAGGATCCTGAGGATTCCCGTCGGTACACCCTATCCCCAAGGTCTCTCCAGAGTACATCAAAGTTTACCATATGGAAGGCTCTGGAGAGATCCAGAAAACAGGCATATACGGTTTTACGATCGGTGTAACTCTGGACCGTATGTTTGAGACTTACTACGGCGCTTTCCGTTGACAGTCCTGGTTAAAACCCGAACTGTGAGTCATGCACGGATAGATATTCTTTCAAGTAAGCATCAATTATACCTTTCAGCACTTTTGCCTTTGTGGTTGCGAGAGATATATGTCGATAGTTTGACTTATCCGAAATGTCTCCGGTCCTATTCTTAATTATGGGAACCACCAATGTTTTCATTAGATCTGCCGGTAAGTAAGAATGGCTGTGGCACATGGTATAAAACAAAGATAAAACCCTTGGTAGATGGACCCCAGCAAATTTAAAATGCTCAATACTGAGCCCGTCATGTCCGGGAGATTTACCTCTATTCATATTTTTATTACAGTTGCAACTTGCTTGGCCGAATAGAACATTAGTGGCTTCCCTACCTGACTTTCAGGCCATTGATCATATCAACTGAGGGACCCAGAGGAGATTGCACTGTAAAATGTTCCTTGAACATATTTGCCACCTCCCCCGGAACACTCTTCCCGCCGACATTCACAGAGAGACCAGGCTTAATATCAAGTTTACTCGTGGACTTCCAAAACTTAGCGAAATTATTTGTTGCTCTTGCTTTTGCCATCATATCCATCTTAATTTGCTCCTGGTTTTTTTGGCACCATTTTACCCGACCCTTGAAGATGTTACGGGCCACCCGCATTTGTTCAAAAATAACCCCAGAGGTTGGCCGACTGTAAAACCCACATTTCGAATTTAAGCCTGGCCTCCCTGTGTGCATCTCTTGCATGGTAATTCCACCCGCACAACGTCTTGTTGTTCCTACAACTACCTACAGTCCCTACCTTTTCATATGTTTGCTCGGCGGCATCGCATAATGCACAGCACATGATATTTTACTATATGATACATCTAAAATAGCTTTGTGCTCGCTTAAATTACAAAAAACGATGGCTACACATTTGAAACTCTGTAGGGAAATCAATTTCTCGCAGCTTGCTGTTACATAACTCACGGTATCTGTCAACTTGCGAGTCCTTTCGTTCCCCCTAAATAACCTTATTGCAAGGAGTAGAAATTGTAACTCGCTTAGGTGTTACTATACTCAAGTCGCACTCAATGCAAAGTGGTGGATGATCTGACGTATACACGTCCTCATTTATAGTAACCTTGTTCACTGCAGCCCAGGCTGACAGAGAGACTACAGTGATCAAGCCATCTCCTACATCCATGTGCTTCACTAATAAAAGTATAGCTACTAGAAATTACTCCCAGTTTTTCAATACGAGTATCAGCACAGATAAACGATTGATCTGCACAGAAACTAGTAAGGGCCCAAAAAAAATAATTCGCTTGGATGTGCATTAAAATCACCCAGTATAAACAAACTCTCAACCCCACCACTCGCAACAATTGCACTGATCTCACCTAACACTTCGGTAAACATAGGCAAGTTATCAGGCGAATTAGTCGGCATATACACACAAGCCTCAATAATCGAGCGCCTGCCAATACTAGCTTTAACGGCCGCCAAGCGACAGCTGTTACATTCCAACACAGTGACCGTGTCAAACACACCTTTCCTCCACAGAATGGCTACTCCCCCATACGGCCTTCCAGTCAGTAATCCGGCAGTAGTGTCAACGGCTGACTTGCCGGTATATTCAAATTCATAAAAAACCATGGTAAGGGGTAAAAGCCATGTTTCTTGGAGACAGACAATATCACACATATTACATACCCTTCTACTCGTAACACTTTCCATCGATCGTTTAGCAGATTTACAGTTAAAAGTAATGATCTTACAATGATTGTTATTATTTTGTTTGTAACTATGCAAATTATTTAGGATTTTCATTATTTTCATACTCCTACGCACGTCAAAAGTGTCTAGGGATCAAGGTGTTTAGATAAATGATACCCAAGTGTTCTATATCGATCCCCAGAGGTCAACGACGCCTACATGGGGTCCATGTGAAAAAACTAACAGACTGGGTTACGAATACGACTTCTTCTAAGACTTCCGGGCATGATTTTAAACGTTATTGGTTTCCAGGGGTCCTCCAATTCCGTGTACGTCAAGTATCTGGCCTTATAACAAAGCGAGATTCGTCAGGAAAACACACAAACTACCACTATTCTTCTGTCCAATTTCTGTGTTCACGAGCCCATTGTAAACGGGCTCTGCGATTGCGGGGCTCAATAGATGGTACACGTAGCGGCCTTCTTCGGGTACAGAAATTGACTTCATGCAAGCGATTTCTTATGGTTGAATCACTTATTAATTTCCCTGAAAAGCTATGAAGTCTAGTAACCAACATCATCGCGGTCATTGTACGATTTCGTCGAGCAGAAACTTGTATGTAAGGATCTTGTCTGCGTGTGGTGGTCTACTACGTGTCTCGCCACGCTGCCAGTTATGCGGTAACGTCACACTATAATACTCTGCGTAGTGCCTAGAGCGATTGCCACAGCACGTTGCCGAGAACCAACTTCGAACATTCCCACCACGGCTTCGAACATTTCTTCTCAGATTATATAACGTTCTTTTGTAGACTCCACTCAGAAGTATAACAGACATTTTACTAATTTCATCCTTTGACTGAAATTCAACTGGCAAAAACGTGCTTGATCCGAAACTTTTGAAGTGTGTAGGCATTAAGTGAAGTCCAAATAAAACCCTAAGCACTTTGAATATGTCTATACTTAGATCGATTGTTATTGGAATGCAGATAGGAGACTTCCCTACTTCTCTTTTAGGCGAGGCCCTCGTCACGCGATTACTCCATTTCGCAATTCTAGCACTACCTATTTCATCGATACGGTCAAGTCATTTGGCGCGCTAACCGCTCACCGCGATTCACTTCTAGATTTATATCTAGGCGTTTATCGCTAAGTAGCCGGTAACACGCATATCTACTTTCGGGCTGGACAAAGCTCTATAATTAAGTAAAGTGGGCTTGGTGTAATGGCTTAGGGGTTGGCTTGAATGTAAGCTTAGCTTGGAAATCCCGATTGCATAACCTCAATAATGTTTTGGGATAATTTAGTAAGAATGTTTTTTTTGTTTTATTTAATTGTCAATAAGAGTAACGAAGTGATTTATTACTACGGATAATGGATGCTTACTATACCCAGGGTATTGCAGATAGATACCTACAAAGTGGCTGATGAGAATGAGTTATCAAAGAGGCGATCCACAAAGTACTACACACGTTAGGGGGGGTCAACATAGTGTAACATCGTAGGGGAGGCAAATCCAAAGTATTAAAATTCTAAACTTCAACTCAATCGAAAAAAAAATATGTCTATAAACTCCCACCTTCTTCCCTGGGGGTAGGCAATATCAATCAATATTTTTATAAGATTTATTTAAAAGCCACACCGCGGGAGAAATATGGACGCTCAAAGTTAAAAGACGCTTTTAATGCCTTCTGCACTAAAGTCGACCAAGTCAGAGCTTAATTAACTAAGAAATTCTAAAGTAGGTCAATCTTTAATAGAAAATACATCTAGTACAGCATATAGGCAACCGCTCTGGTTGGCTGAGGTGACGCATTCATAGGTCTTCATCAGTGTTGGCCCAAAGTTAATCTGATTAACGATTAAAAATTAATGATTAAAAATCATAATCAAAAAATTTGATTAAGATTAATTAATCATAATCAAAAAATTTGATTAAGATTAATTAATCATAATCAAATTTAAAATGATTATGATTATTAATCATAATCTTTCATCGTTAATTTGATTATTTGATTAACTAATAACTACTTATTTATTTATTGGAAGAGCAACACCAACAGCTTATGCAAAACATAAATATGCTACTTCAAAAGCAGTAATAAATAAACTAAAATGGAATTCTGTATATAAAACAATTATTTCAAAATGTAAACATTCCTTATTCCAATTTCACAGACTTTTACTGCGTAAACACCGGGGAGGGGGTGGGACAGAGGTACTTCGCGTTAGCTTCTCACTCTCCCACTCTCTCGTCTTTTATAGCACTAAACTACTATTAAGTATATGTTTAACACTATCTGGCTGAAAGACGCTCGCTCGCACTCGGTTGGCGATATTTTTTTCAGATTTTGCAACTTTTTGTGATATTGTTTCACACAGTGATTAACTTAAAAACAAACATGAATTGTGATGATGACTCTAATAGTAGTGGTGTTTTGATGGATGTACTAGTTTATAATCAAGTTAATCAATTAATGATTAGTGATTAATGATTAACGTCAATAATCATGATTAAGATTACTTTTTTAATTGATTATTTTAATCATGATTAATGTAATCTGATTATAATTAATCAAATTAATTAATTGATTTAAAAATTAATTGATTAATTGCAACACTGGTCTTCATACCGTCATGAACTTAGGCATTTGTCAAAATAAACATTGTATAAAGTGTCCACTGAAAGTGCAATACTGTGCCTTAAGCATACCGTTAAATACTACACAGATCGTAAGACACCCGTGTACGCGTGCTTCCTTGATCTTTCCAAGGCTTTCGACCTTGTGGCCTATGACCTGCTGTGGAGCAAGCTTAGGAGCGTAGATTTGCCGCCGGAACTCATCTGCATGTTCCAGTACTGGTATGCGCACCAGGTTAATAGTGTTAGGTGGACGGGAGCAATGTCGGATGCGTATCAACTTGAATGCGGAGTCAGGCAGGGTAGCTTAACATCTCCTACCCTGTTTAATTTGTATATTAACGAGCTGATCGTGGCGCTCAGCAGTCAACATGTCGGCTGTCACATTGACGGTACATGTGTCAATAATCTAAGTTATGCTGACGACATGGTGCTGATGAGCGCTTCGGTCTGCGGCTTGAGGAAGCTGTTACAAGTATGCGAGGAATATGCTTGTGGTCACGGCTTATTGTATAATGTAAAGAAGAGCCAGTGTATGATATTCGAGACCGTCAGTGCGAGAAGTCCGAAAATTATACCTCCGGTCAGACTCAATGGGGTTCCTTTGGATAGGATTGACCAGTTTACATACTTGGGCCATGTTTTGACTGTCGACCTCAAAGACAACGCTGACATGGAACGGGAGCGGAGGGCGTTGTCTGTTAGAGCGAATATGATCGCCCGGAGATTTGCGCGGTGCTCGAATGAGGTTAAGGCTACGCTCTTTAGGGCGTACGTACATCGCTGTACTCCTGCAGTCTGTGGGCTCACTACTCTAACAGAAGTTACAGCGCCATCCGCGTCCAGCACCCTAATTGCGTAACACATTTTCGTGAACGATTACGACTAATCTGTTTGATTTTGACAGTTCAACAACATTCATTGCGTTATTTACATTGTTGAGCAGAGTTTTTATCGAACTAAGCAATGGATTAGCAATCTGTTTCAAAACGATTCAGATTCCGATTTATTGTGTGTTACGCAATTAGGGTGCAGTACAATAACGCGTTCAGAGCAGTGCTGGGGCTACCCGACACTGTAGCGACTCGGGTATGTTCGCAGAGGCGCGCACCGACTGCTTTCACGCGATAATGCGTAAACGCGCCGCGTCCTTGGTGAGCAGGGTGCGGGTTAGCCCCAACATTGTACTGGCGACGATTGCAGGAAAGATAGACTGTCCCTTCATCCGGCATTGTTCCAGCAGACATGTTTCTGTACCAGTGTCGGAGGATTGTTTGCTGATTTATTTATTTTGGTTCCCTCTAATTAATTATTTTATTCAATTAGTTTTTTATTTTTTTTTCCTTATTCCGTTTAATTAATGACTTTATTTAATTTATTTTATGTGGTTATTGTTAATGTATGTCTGGTAATGGGTGTTATTTACCTGAAATAAATGAATTTATTATTATAAAGTTTTTCCTTGTCTGTCGACGTTGACAGTGACGACGACCTGATGTTGACAGAAAAAGTTTCAATGAGTTGAAGAACAGGCTAAACTTGTATATCTTTTTCGCGTGACTAGGAAAACACACCAACTTTCTTTATTAAAAAACGTTCTAGTGAAGTCATTCACCGGTAAATGGGGATGGCAAGTTAAAGCTAATCTCAGATGGACGCTGCGTGCGGTTGTTCCCAATGGCGTCAGTATGACATTTCTTGAATCGTGTAAACAAACCAAAAAAACGAACTTTGTGGCCGATTAGTGTAGTTTATTTGATAACATGGACGCGAAAATGTATTCTACTTGGAGCTTGCTTGAACTTAAAGCCGAGTTAAAGAGAAGAGGGGCGTCTGTTAAAGGAAGAAAAGCTGATTAAGTGGAAAGGTCTTGAAAAAAAACTTTTTAGGAGCTGCTTGCCTAGACCTAGGCCAACGTAGACCTTTAAAATCAATACGCTTACAATGTTTGAACGAATAATTTTATAATTAAATAACTTGTTAGTCGTTAGTATATATATTTTTAAATTTTATATTGTTTGTTGGTGATGTATTGTATTTATATAAGTTAAAATTATTGAATCAAACTAATTGAGGATTATATTTACATGCATATCTTTACTTAAGTAATAGTTCTTTTTACTTTTGGAGTTTAAGAGAGATGAATAATTGGTTATATTTTTCCAAGTAAGAGCTGTATGATAAAAATTTTAACTTTAGTACACCACAACTCTCTCTAACATAAATATTAACTCTATTTTACCTCCGCTTGAAAGACAATGTATTAGAATTTTTTGAAAGGTCAATATTTCTTATCGGTTTTATTTTATGTGATGGTAGTTCCTATTTTACTAATACGAAATATTTCTGTCATTTTGAAGATTCAACAAAAAAACAGATGCATCAGAAAAATTATATGAAGACAGATTCCTCATATTGATAAGATCCGCATTTATCAATGATCACTTTTATATAAAAGGATTTGTCAAGAAGACAATGAAAAAACTCAACTATCAATTTGACATCAAGATAGATGACCAGGGTCGCATGGCATGGCATGGCATGTAAGCAGAAACAGACTTATTAGCCCTGAATCTGTACCTTATATACAGAGTCAAAATGGGGAATTACTATTTAAAAAAACCTGCCTGTATGATTTTCAAGTACAAGGACAAATGTACTGCAAGGGCAGAACATTCTGTAATTTATTTATAATGAAAAAGATGAGTTGTTCATAGAAAACGTATTATCTTTGTTAGATAATTTTACAATAACGATATATAGGCTGAAATTATGAATAAATATCTGTATAAAGATTATTATAATATAATGAAAACACCTAAAAGTTATTTGTGAGTTTTATTTGTTATACACTCTCGGAAATTGCATAACATTATACATATAAAAATATTTAATATCTATATGTCTTAGTTAAGCTGTTCAGTAGAAACTCCGCTTACTCCACTCACACCTGTATTTCATATAGTACTATATGAAAAACAGTATAGGGAACCAACCATAAACTTTGCGAATAGTCTAATACCTATGTCAGGTTGATAACAAGCTCTCGGTAGTTGCAATATATCGTTCCCCTTCTAATACCACAAAAGTTAATTATGATGGTTTTTTGACCAGTCTCAGTTGTATCTGTGAGAAGATAGCAAGCTCCCCAAATATTGCAATGGTAGGTGACCTGAATATCGACATAAAATTAGGAAGTAGGAATGACCGGGCGTTAGACTACCTTATTTTAAACGCATCCCATGGGCTATTACCAACTCACCTTTTACCCACTAGAAATGAAAATTGTCTTGATCACATATTATTAAAAACAAAGTCATCAGCCACAAGTTTGGTAGTAGAATCGCATATAACAGATCACAAACCAATTATACTTACAATCTCAAATACAAACTTTACCGGAAACAAAAAGTTTTCACTAAATCTCGTATTAATACAGAAGCAATAAAAACGGAATTAGAACATACAGATTTTACAAATATTTACAAAACTGAAGATGCGAATGTCGCTATGAATGAACTGGTTACACTACTGTCATCAACCGTAAGTAAACACACAGAACAATTTAATGTAACAAGGAATAGTTTCCTTGTTACATTAAATTGTTCTGTGTTATAAAACCATGGATAACTACTGGCCTATTGAAATGTATTAAGCATAGAGATAAATTACACACAAAATCGAAAAAATCATCAGATAATTTAATATTACATGTAACATATACACGCTATCGAAATTTCTGTAATGCGCTACTGCGTAAACTGAATTGGACTGACTTCTCCGGACCTTTTCAATATCTACTTGAATGGTCTTATTGAGGAGCTGAAGAGAGCTGGTGTCGGATGTTACATAGGCGGTGACATGGTCCTCTTGAGCCCCTCAATAAGAGCTCTCAGACAACTTGTGGGTATTTGCGAACGTTATGCCAAAGCTCATGGCATAGTCTATAATGTAATGAAAACCGAAATGTTAGTTTTTAGGGCTGGTAAGGGACCGGAGACAGTCCCGGATGTTTTTATTTATGGTTCACCAGTAAGGGTTGTACGGACGTTTAGGTACCTAGGCCACATCCTTACTGACGATCTCACAGATGACGCCGACATAGAACGGGAAAGGCGGGCGCTCTCCATAAGGTGCAATATGCTTGCGCGCAGATTTTCTGTTTGTAGTACGTGTGTTAAAAAAACGTTGTTCCGTGCCTATTGCCTCTGTTTTTACACATGCCCGCTGAGGACAAAATTTAAAAGGTCGACGCTAAGTACTACGCGTGTACCGTACAATGATGCCTACCGCATCTTAATGAAATTTCCGAGGTACTGTAGCGCGTCGAGTATGTTCGCTGAAGCGAGGGTGCCAGACTTTCATGCCATTATTCGATCGCGCATAGCATCGTTTTCCAGCATTTTACGCAAATCGAGCAATCAGCTGTTGAAGGTCGTTAGTGAGGATTGGAGCAGTCCGATCCACAGGTATTGGCTCGAAGTTCATCGGAGTGCCAACCGACGGTAAAGATTTTATAATTTTAATTTTATGATATTTTTATTGTGTAATTTATTGATGGTAACAATTTAATTGATTTTAATTTTAATGTACATTCAATTGAATGTTTTTATTTTAATGATTGGATTGAATGTTAATGTTTAACGTTTTATAAATTTAGATGAAATTGTATGTTCTTGTAATTTGTATATTGGGACTTGGTGCCTTGGTAAATAAATAAATAATAATAATAACAATAATATGAGAGGAGCGAACTTGAAAAGTCCCACGGTAATCCAAAAATGTTATGGAAAACGATTATGGAAATTACGAATACCGGTAAAATACACTCCAGTCCAGATGAACTATTAAAAATAACCGATAACCCTAAATCCTCCCTAAACAATGTCTGTTCCTTCTTTAGTAATATTGGTAAAAACATGGCAGGGGCAATACTTAATGACTCTAATAAAACACCTCTTACTCGAGATAAACCTCCCGGTTTCATAAGCATGACGCCGACACCGCCCATTCATTCACTCGCTATACAAAAAGTAGACCACAGTGACGTCAATTCAATTATACTACAGCTGCGAAGCGATTGTGCAGTAGGCTGGGATGGGATCCCTTCGTCGCTTCTCAAGACATGTCGCCACACTCTCGTACCGGTGATAACACACATTTGCAATCTTTGCATAGACACGGGAGTTTTTCCGGATGCTCTTAAGAAGGTCATAGTACACCCAATCTATAAGGGTGGGAACAGGAGCTGTGTCAATAATTTTAGGCCAATATCTGTTCTATCCTCGCTCTCGAAAATAGTAGAAAAGATTTTAAACAATAATCTTAGAAGCTTTTTAGACAGGTATAAAATTATTGCTGAAAACCAGTATGGCTTTAGGTCTGGTGTCTCAACTGAAGATGCTGTACTGGATCTAACTCAAACTATAGCAAAGACACTAGACAGCAAAACTAAGTGCCTTGGCATATTTTTGGACTTGTCGAAGGCTTTCGACACAGTTTCTGTTCCCAAACTAATAGCCAAGTTAGAGTGTGTGGGCGTGCGTGGCATGGCTTTGAAGCTCTTTACTGACTACCTGACAAATCGCACCCAGCGAGTTAGGATAGGATCGAGACATAGCGAAGAAGAATCGGTGTCATTCGGCGTGCCTCAAGGAAGCATATTAGGACCCGCGCTCTTTCAAATATATTTAAAACGACCTCTGTAGAATGTCTACACCTGATGGTAAGATCTATGTATATGCCGATGACACGGCGATTTTAATTCACGGTCCTACGTGGGACGATGTGCAAGCTAGGGCTGAATCTACACTGACTTCCGTTATGACCTGGTTAATCTGAACTTGCTGACGCTAAACCTGGATAAAACCTTTTATATACCCATTGCGATCCGACGTAACAACCTACCCCCCGAATACTTTTTCGATCACACCAAAATCGGCAAATGTCGTGCTCTTGTCCTGCAATTGTTAGAACTAATAACGTAAAGTATCTGGGGGTGCACATAGATGAGGGCTTGAGATGGGACAAGCAGCTTGATACTCTTACTACTCGAACTATCCGTCTGATACACATCTTTACATCTCTGCGAGAATCAACAATCTGAAGTTGGTATATCTAACTTTGTGCCAATCTATCCTGGAATACTGCATAACCGTGTGGGGTGGAGCAGCGAAGACTTTTATTCTGAGAGCAGAGAGAGCTCAAAGAGCTGTGCTTAAGGTTATGACCAGGAAACCGTTTAGATACCCCACAGTACTACTATATTCTGACTGCAAAGTTCTGACGGTACGTCAGCTGTTTGTTCTTCGATCTGTCCTCAGAGTGCATGGCTGCCTACCCCTTCCTGATCCAAGGAACCGAACATATGTCCCCTCTGGGGTACAGCACAAAACCTCGTTTGCAAAACACCAATACTACGTAAAATACTACGCAAATTCAATATCAAATCTAAAATTACAGACTGGCTCATAAAACAGGACTACGATAACACCGAATCTCTACTGGCATACATCGCTTAACAAATCAATATTTATTATTCAATATTTAATTGGAACACTAAACGCTACACAAACAAACACCTCCACTCAACACACACACACCCATACAACACAACTAACATTTCACTCACAAACACGAACACACACACCTCTCTCCCATTCGAATCCCTACTCTTTCTAAATTCCTGCATGCATCCATCCATCCATACATGCTCAAATAAATCTAAAATTACTTACTCAGCTAACTCACATCTTTTTTTTTATAGTAGATTGGCATCGACACTCGTCCATCATTCATTTAACTTACAGTACAGCTCGGTTGAGTCACTGTCTCCTAAGATACAGGCCACCCCTAGTTTAGGAGACAGAATTTAATGTTTTTGGTAATATAGACAATTATTTCTTTCTCCCTTTGTGTCCATTGTTAGTTGATTAAGTATTAGCATATACTACTATACAACCTGTGTCTATGTATATATTTTTGGATCAATAAACTTATTATTATTATATGATCTGCCGGCAGTAATGTTGACAAAACAAAATTTAAATTTCTCATAATTTTTTAATCCAGTGTAAAACTTGGCAGACTCAACATGACTTAATAAAAGGTCTGCTGAAAAAAGAGACAGCATCGTGGCAGTCTGAGTAGAAACTGATGTATTGTTATTTTGATTGTTAACATTGACACCACAATCAACAGGTGTAACAAGAGAAGAAATTTCTAACTCTCTTTCGTATTCCATTATATTGTGGATTCTGATAAATAGAAGGATGTGGGTTTTGATTGCTTGAAAGATGTTGGAAAAGATTCTTTTGAATGTTTCTCTTAGCATGTCTTTGGTCTCTCGCACGAGCACTGGCTGATATCCTTTTCTGGTTCCATGAAAAGACACTTGGTACTGCTTATTTCTTTAAAAATTTGTGTACACAGGGCAAACCTTAAAACAAGATGAACCATGATAAATATTTAAAGATATTATGTAATGTTAACAATTTAGGTATATAGATACTAGCTTAAATAGAAGAACTATCGTTATAACACCCACCTGTACTCACACTTAATGTTTGGTAATCATTTTCATGAAAATTATCTCGACATAACCTCGTCGTCCTAGTAGGCTCAGTTTTTAATCCTTACGGAAGCTATCCACTTTCTTCTTTTAATACGATTTATTTGAAATTTGTGTTGGCCTACGTTTTAACACCCAATTACACAACACTTTGTAATTTCTATGTTATTTGTGAACATCTTCTTTATGATGCTATACAATTAGACAGATAAATTGGAACAATCGTATACAGCGCCACTTTGACAGTTGCCTTCCCCATTGCGGACACTATGAAACCGTAGCTTCAGTACAGATTTTTCCAGCTTCAGCTTTTATCCGTGAGAAAAAAATGACGTCTGAAAGTTTTGGAATAGAAATGTAAAAAACACGCCAAGACGCACAAAAATGATAAAGTAATTTAATTGACTTATATTAGTTCTTTATATCCACTGATTATGAGCTGCACGTTACAGGAACTGATGGCCGCTAGTGATGACGCCAAATCAATGATTAAACCGTAACAAAAAGCGTGGAGCATATTTAGCCTATACTGTTCACACTGCTGCGACACAGGCACCCCTCTCGGTGAGAAAGAGTAATCCACCACGCGGGCCCAGTGTGGGTTGAGATGTCGCATTTCTTCGATTTTTTGATTCTAGGACATGCCGGTTTCCATATTTTTTAAGTACTTAAGTGATAAAAGCGTGTTTTTTTGTTATTTTTAATACACATGTTTGTATTTTTACTTTTTAGTCGTGTTTTTTCAATAAAATAATAAGAAGGTTCACTAGGAGCCACAAAAGAGTTCAACTATCACCTTTTTTTTTTGGCTTCATCATCAGCCCTCGACACCAAGTGCATTATATTAGACTCATCAAAAAGAAACATATGACTTCAAACTTGAGGAGTTGCTCTCTAGTTGCCACTGAAGAGTTCCACTATCCTCCATCATCAGATCAGCCTCAAGATGCCAAATTATAATTTTGGCACCACACTACATATACATACCAAGTTTCATTTCGATACGACAATTAGAAGTAGGTTAAAATTAACTATTAAGACTTTTTTACATTGTTTGTTGGTTATTTATATGCGAAGCTAACATAACAGCGTGTTAAAAATGACAACAATTCAAAATTAATTTATAAAGTTATTTGGTGTTGGAAAAATCAGCAGTAATACTGATAAATAATTAAACTGACACTACAACGGATTAATCTGCTGAAACTGAATTCATGAAGAAAGCAATCGAACCGGAGTGTCCCGCCAAATGGGATCGAAATCTAACGCTGCCAGCATTAGATTTTGATCAAATTTGACTTATTTGTAAAAAATATTGTCGTTATTTAAATAAAATGAACTTTATTAGTAGGCACGTATCCAATATAGTATCTTTCGTATTGCTCAAATAACGCAAATAATTATACAAATACTCAAAGGGTGACTGGGCGTTAGATCGGATGATTGGAGGAATTATGTCACATTCAAGAAGTTGATTGAGGTGGGGGCTAGCTTTTATATTGTATTTTCTATCCCATCGTCATATCTAAACGAGTCAACTAAAGGTCGTAACATCCGGGGGATTGCGTAACACATATAATGACAATTGATCGCAAAGGGTTCAATTTTGATAGTTCACCTACGTTTATTCCGTTATTTACGTTGAAGAATTTTTCAAACCTATAAAGCAATGGTTTAGCAATATACTTCAAAACTCCTGATCAGGCAGCATTGTTTGCCTCAAAAGTCACGTAAATTCGTGACAATTCTAGGTATTCTATAAATTATAAGAAATACATGAAAATCAAATTATATATTCTTATTACTTAGGTAACATTAAAATCAGACGATTTAACAAGTTTTATTGCTGTGTACTTTAGCGCAACAATAGATAATTAACATACACAATACAAAATAAACATATCACTTTACAACAATGTTTGCACAAACTTCAAAACAATACTTAATACTGCCACTTTCAACACCACATGGAATGCTAAACGAAGAGGGTTATTCTAAGACAACTTGTCACAAACATGAAGTGGCAATTGAAAACAAACTTGTCACAAAAATGGATTTTAATACTTACTTAAAACATCATTATAATAAATAATTTGGACAGTCGATGATAATACATCCTTACATTGTATGTAGCCGATATAATTTGTACAACAACACTCCTATATTGCAGAACAATGAGTAGAACCAATAAATATGTGACGTTGAGCGGGGAATAAACATAAGTATTAGAGAAAAGATATAAAATTTATAAGATTACCCTTGCCCAATAGCCAATAAATGAATGAATGGCTTTACGCTCGCGACTTGTCTGATTTGATAAACTTATCGAGGTCTGCGTCACTGGCAGGGTCGACCTGGGACAGCTGGCGGAAGCTCTCGTCGTCCACAAAGCAGATCTCATGGCCATCGGGGTCCGCTAGAATGATGACTCTAACAGTGGCCTTGCCTGGCGTGTCCAGAGATATGAGCGGGGTCAGGATGGTGCCCCTGGCTGCCTGAATCTTCTGGTCGATGATTGGCTGCTCTTCGAAGGGGACCGAGAACGCGATGCGGCCGTACGCCTTCGCGCGGTTCACTGGCTCACCTGGAATTGCATTAAATTATACATTAGTATAGGTATTCGAAAATTGATGTAACTTTTAATTGTAGATGTAACTAGGAGTAGGTGAGGAGGTACCCATCCGACTAACCCTGTATAAATAAATAGTAATACTACGTTTTACAAAGTCTACAGAAATATTCAACACTGTTATCAGATTTTCCTAGGTAGATACTTAAATATCAACTACCTTCCACATGTAAGATTTTATCAATCTACATGTGTAAGTGCCAAGTACGAATTATTTGTCGATTTCTAATCTTTTCCTTTGTCAGATGCGAGGATATGTAAATCTAGGTATCACACGGCTGACACGCAGCGTGATAGTGACAATAGGTGCATCATCTTAAATAGATTTGTAGGTAGCTATATAGGTACCCACTTTCTGTTGTCTTCGCTCCGTCTGATAAAACACTGGAGATAGCGTCAATCTCACAAAGTAAATGCGTTCCTTTGTGAGATTGACGGTACTGTCGTGATAAAATTCATTTCAAAGTCATGTTATTATTTACGTTAATGGCAAGAAAAATCACAGATGTAGGAGTACATGTTACTATGACGTATATCACATTTATCCGAGATTCTAAATCACATTGCGTCGCAATGAAGTGTTTCATTACCAAAATGTTCTGTGCCAACTCCTGCATTAGGGTGCTAGCATAAAGAAGCGGGTTTCCGGCTAGACAAATCGGTACCAATCGGTGCAGGTGCACACTTATGGAAACAGCTAAAACATTAACTGTTTCTTTCCAAAGATCAGCCTGCAGCGACCTACACCTTGATTCCTGCCCGAAAACACGCTTCTTTATGCAAGCACCCTACCTAACATACTCTATAACTAAATATGCTCGGATAATGCAAAATGCGTGGAAAACTACTGCTCAAAGGCTTATAATGTCAGACACAAACAGAATTTCTAAATTATGAAAAGCCTCCACTTTCGATGGAAGCAAGAATAATCACGAATTAAAACATTTAACAGTAGAATCGAGAATTAGAAGTATACTTAGATTTTATCAGTCACATGTGTAGGCAAACAAGTAATACATCACACTTGTATGGTTCTTAAAAAAACCTAATCATCTTTTGTTCTTATGTTTGTTCTAAGAAAACACGTAGTATCCATAGATGGTGGATATAACATGTTTATAATTTCACAAGTACTTGCCAATGTCAACTAATTCCAATTTAGCTTGTTGGTCATCGAATCCTAAGGTGACTGTCTTGGTTGTCTTCTCGAAGATCTTCAGACTGAGTAGACCACTCCAGTAAGCGATAGATTTTTCCAAGTTTGAGCTGGCAAGGGTCACCTTAACCACTGGATCTGTGGATGACCATTTAAAGGATAAATAGGTGTATTGGTTCAACATTGAATCTTTCATCCAGCAGCCTAATTACGTAACACATTTTCGTAAACGATTACGACTTATCTGTTTGATTTTGACAGTTCAGCAACATTCATTGCGTTATTTACACAGATAAGCAGATTTTTTTTTATCGAACTTATGAAGCAATGGATTAGCAATATGTTTCAAAACGATTCAGATTCAGATTGATTGTGTATTACGCAATTAGGATGCAGGACATTTATGAATCTGTTTCTGATATTAAAGATTTGCTTCAACTTGAACAGACTTATGTAGAGAAAATTATTTTGATTTTTTTATAGTTTTTACGCCTAAACTGTAGAACACATAAATACGTACTAGTCTAATATGGTTGCTAGCATCCATTTCAATGTAAGTATAATTATATTAGACACGCCACTTACGGCCGAACCCTGTAACGTATCTATCTCCAATTTTAGCGTACTGGAGATAGAAAAACCTATCAATACTTATATGGTTTTATCGTCACAATTGAGCCAAAGTATGCGACTCTATCATGTGTTGACAGCTATTTGTTTGACAGAGACAGATAGAATTGTACTGTCTATCATCAGTAGCGTCTCGCGTCTTAGGTTATTGGGCTTCGCCGTTAGTCATGGTTAATGAATACTGTGTTATTATTAGTTGCATACAGTATGTTTGAAGAATATGTTAAAGAGTACCTCATCATCTGTCTAGCCTTTTCCCAACTGTGTCTCTGTCTGACCGTATGGAGCATGGATTTTACCTGGCCTGACCAGTTACTGGGTTATACGATACCCTAACTATTTATTAAAAATAAATAAAACATTTGAACGACTTTTTCTCTTCATTAGGATATAAATAAGTGTCTACATGGTCTAGCAATAAAAAAAATATTTTTACATGCAGAGGTCGTTTCGTTAGTACCTATAATGGTGTGAAGCTTTCTGTTGGTTATCATGCGCCCATCACATGATTCGTACTCGACGCATACGTTAATGTCGGTTCCTAGTTTATCCACAAAACAATCATATCATCACCTGATAAAAAAAACATCTCAGACGGTGATATTTCAGCTGAAAAGTGCTTTATCTTATCAATACACAATAATTATCATAGATGACGATGACAAACTCTCATATGTATGGTAAACAAGACTAGCTAAAACATGTCAATACTTGTATGTACCTATGTGTAAAATTGCACAAAATCAGCATAATGTGATGACTCTTTCAATGTTTTTCAACCAGGATTTCATATTCTAGATCTAATCTATATATATTATGTTTATTTAATATATTGTAATAATTGACTTAATTGCGTTGCTTTGAAAATAGAATAGTTATATACATTTCAATGTTTTACAATAACGTATTTAATTATTTTCAATATTTTACAAGGTTGCCATTTTGACTGTCATCTTCATACTTACAGTTCCATTGTTTAGTCCATAGAGCTAGGCTGCTAGGTTATAAACATAGTTTGTATTGGTACCTCAAAGACTATGCGAATGATGTAAACGTTCATTTACATAAATAAATGCGAATAAATTGCCAAAAATGTTTGTCCCCGCATCACATCAAAGCGGCTGCACCTATTGGGCAAATTATTTTTTGTTGTGTTTGTAATTGTCAGGATAGCGTGGTATGAAAGAAAAAATGTGGAAAGGAAGGGAAGTCGGAAATTTGGATGCTATGTTTGTATGAAATTCAACCCCAATTTCAAAAATTTCCTACTCGCAAAGCAGCACCGAAAGGTGCTTGAATTGTATGTCATCTAGATCACCGTGTGAGGTGCAATAGCTGATGTGAGCACCAGCCCTTCAGTTCCTTTCAGTTCAAAAATTATTAACTTTAAGTGTTTTCTCCCATACAAAAAAATACAAAACATTTTTGTTCTCAAGCGTGGAGCTGCGCATATCTCGATTTTCAGACCACTGTGCGGCGGTTAGTCACAAATTATTGTGAAAAAATGTTACAAGCTTAAACAAAAAACATGTGTCATTGTGCCAAAAAAATCTTTTGTTAAGTAACACATAAACATTATGTTTTACTCTACAAATAACAAAACAATATAATTATCATAATTTAAACTGATAATGCCAGCATAATGCATTGCATCACCATAATTGTGACGTTTTTTAGAGGGACCACCATAATAACAACCATTGTTACTCTGCCGTATCTGGCCAATGATAAGCCACGAGGAGCAAAAAGCGAGGGGGGGGGGGCTGCAAACGTGTTTTCATCTTTTAGATGGTCCACTTTCAGAATTCCTCTTATACATAATTATGTTGAGGAATTCTGAAAGTGGACCAGCAAGTTTTTTTTTTTTTGCAAATTGGTTATCATGTGGAGTGAGGAATGAGGACTATATCATGAGGAAAGATTGGAGTAAAAATGTGGATGGCAGTTAAAGTAGGGGAATACAGAAAACGAAACTAAGGATAGACAGTGTGGTGACTAAAGTGAAAAAAGGTAGGAGAATGATGAATTTGATAGTTGCAGATTTCTAATAATTTCTTCTTAATTTAATAAATTTAAAGCATTCTGTTTCCAAATGGGCTTTGTTCGTTCAGAAAGGAATTTCTGCTGGATAAAAAATAGAAGTACTTAATTCTTTGCTTTATCTTGTTCAAATACTCAACTCACCTCTATCAAGGGGCTGTGGTTTGTCAACAATGAAGAACTTGTATCCACCGGGAGCTTCAACATATTTGACTCCATTTTGTTCCTTAACTGGCCAATTGTTAGCAACGGCCCTCTTAAGACTCTCACTGGACTGGACTGTGAGGCCGATGAAGTCATTGCCTGTTTCGTAGTGTGTGATACCATAGTTGTATGTAAGCTCCACTACGAAGTGTGAGTCTTCTGGTCCATAACCAACCATGGTCTTGCTCCATCTGTTTGCGTACGGCCTAGAAATAAAAATAATAAATTTGTAATAGTTGTATTAATATAATTCTAGGCTTCATGAACCTTCATAAAATGTTTTTTTTTTTACTAAATACATCTACTAAGTAAGGTAGAAATTAGTTTATGGAGCTATAAATTACTAACCCATTGCAAGTAGCTTCACATCCCTCACTGAATTCCTCATGTCTTAGGACCTGCAAAAAACGAACATATTATTGAAAGCTGTTTCTCAGTTTCTGCATGCTTAAATTACCTACTGACGAAATGAATAATTAAATAAAGACTTGCTTTGTTAACAATTTTTTGTGATCAGGCAAAGTGTTAAGTACTGGGTTTTTCTATCTGAAACTAAGTAGTACCCTGGAGTCTGGATTTGTGCCCGGTAGATGGCAATAGGCTCGCCCCCTATTACATGGGACTTAGACATAACTGGCGAAATGTGGCAGTACTATAGGTACATCACTGCCAACTCTTTTGGGGCAACTAGGCGTAATGTTACCTACCATTTGTGTACATTATCATTAGATACTTTTGAAACAGACTATAATTAAGTACTACAATGAATGAACAGATTAATACTAATAGAAACAGTAATTTTTCATTGGGATGCTGCTTGGACTTAGATTATGCATGCTTCTTGCGCTATCTATCAGTCTTCAGCTCATTTTGGAAATCAAAAATATTGTGTGAGTGATGATTTTTTGTCATAAAAAATGGATAAATACCTATTTAAATTCAGTTTGTACAAAAAGTTTGAAAAACTCAAGATGGATTCCTGCTTTATTGCAGGGTCAGCTGCCATAGTAACACCAGTAAGATAATATCAGACTAATATATAGTTAATTTTATTATAGTTTAGATGACTTTATTTACATTTGAGTAGGTATAGATACCAAGCCTTAACCTAATTGAGAAATGAACTTAACAGGTTCGTTGTATACATATATATATTAGACACACAATAATTAGACATTCACCATGACTCATGCTTGTTATGGGACTGTGAATTGGTTAATTATGTGAATTTAGTTGGAGGTTGTCATTAAGTTGTAGATTGTTTACTCTTATGACAGAATTCAATATTGATTGTTCTTGACTTAAGTCACTATGTGTCACTGGAACATTGGAAGTTAGTAATAATTACTCATTTGTCTGACACTTACTGTCATTTTCTAATTACAATGTATTATTGCTTTGCTAATTGAACAGTGTAACATGGTTAAATATTTATTTCAAGGAAAATTCTTTTATAATATAATCAGAGGTTGTAATCTGCCAGTCATTCCAGTCCGCATGGAAGTGATATGATTGGAGCCCTCTTTTTAAATTGTATTGTGACAGTGGGGGAGGGCTACTATGGATTGGCTTTGTTTAGAATCTCAAAATAACAAGGAATTAGGTAATTAGTATAACTTCTTGCAAAATACACATCTACATGAATACTTCTTACATAATCATATCACTTAAATGCAGACCATTCCATGACTAGCAGATTCGGACATCTGTTTTTTTTTTGTTGTATATAAAAAAAATAGATTCCCAAATAGATGAAGTGCCTGTTGAACAAGTTTTTTTTTTTAAAGTTTACATTTATTGAGTAGCAATTATTATTAACACTAATACGGTAAACTAGTCTCCTTTAAATTGTATCATAATTGTCCTCTTGTTGATGACTTTTGAAAACTAATATGTGGAACAAAATTGAATTGTATGCCGCATATTAATTAAAATGAAAATAATGCACATTAGTAGAAACTCTTCTGCAAACAAAGTGATAGATTACTATTGCAGACACAACTTGTGTAACAGGTAGGTAGTTAATCCCTAAGAAAACCTGTGCAAATTACATAGAATAGTGTGTTAGTTCATTTGCAGTAACAAACACTGCAAATGAGTCCAGTCATTAGCTACATTTAAGCTTTAGTTGCAATTTACAGCATTTACAAATAATGAGTCATAAATCGCCAGCGAGGTAGGTAAAATTACATGTTTTAGTAGTTTAGAAGTGTGTCTGTTAGACCTTGGTAAGTTTTCTAGAAACCATTATTTAGTAATGCTGTTTGATTTTTCAATTTTTTACAAATTCTCTATGTAATAATCTAATTGTTTACCTTCATTCCCAAGATTGCTCTGTAGAATTTCGCAGTCTGGGTTCTGTCGGCGACTTTGAACACGAAATGTAGAGCACGGCCGTTGATCATCTTGAGTTTCTTTCAAATTACTGAGATTACTGAAGAAATGTAAGTACTATGTTTTACTACTACAAACGTAGATGAAACTTTATAATAATAAATATAAAAGTTTCTAATATTTTAATTGCAAAAACAGGTACGAAACACCCTGCTTCTATCCACGCACTGTCACTCTCACTCAGCTCGGCTTTTTGAATTTGAAATTGTCAAATTTGTCAAGCAAGACGTCAAGTCGTACTGTCGTAAGTACAATTTCGATTCGACCAACTTATCTGTGCAACGGCCGTTTTTCGAACTAACATTTTGAATGAGATATACGATCGGTTTTTGTTTAACTTCTTGATTTCGTTTACAATCAGCGCCACCAATAATGTTGTACATTTTTGTTGTTGAGTGTTTGCAATGTCATTATCAACTTGACAACTGAATGAAGATGATTCAACAAAAAAGAGTTGCCCATCATCTTGTAGCGTTTTAGCTTAGATGATAAAATGAGATTGTAATCTACTAATCAGGAGGAAATTGAAATTTGACATATAAAAAGTATTTTATTCTAAAGTGATTTATTTATTCGTGTTCTTGCTGTGCTAATTCGATTTGACCCTCAATCTTAAAGGAAACTTAGAACATTCAGCACTACTGCCTGGAGGTCAAGTTGGAACATCTAGAGATCCTCAAACTCCAACAGGTTGTTGGGCCTGCGCCAGAATAAAAATAAAGAAGATTGGAAATTTAGAAGGGAAGGTAAACTGGGCTCAATGGAAATACAAAGTATCCATTATGCTGCGTGGTACGAGAAGGTGCTATGGAGGCAGCAGAAGGGAAAATCCAGAAACCCAACCGAGTATAGCAGCTGGTGATGCAGAAGTTGGTGCCTATAATTTAGCTATGGCAAAATATAGAAAAGCTGACAGCAGCGCTTGACTATTAATCACAACTTGTTTATCAGACGACACACTGAATAAGGTCATGCGATTCTGTTGGAATTTCAGGATGTCTAGATGTTCCAACTTGACACCTCCAGACAGTAGTGCAGAATGTTCTAAGTTTACGTTTAGATCGAACGAGAGGGTGAAGTGACATAATTAATATCTTAGCAAGAACACGAATAGATAGATGACTTTAAAATCAAATACTTATTGTCCAAGAATATAACCATAGATAATACACTATGAATATAACTACAAAATCAACAAGCTGTAGCTAGGCAACCATTCTAATTTCTTCTTTTTATTTAATGGCCTACTACAAACTCCAACAGTAACCACATTAACCACATAGGCAGTTCTCCTGATGTAGATCAATGGAAAACACTTGTATTCAGTTGCATCCGGTTGGAATTGAAGCCGACCCCAAAACAGGTAGGAAGAACCTAAGCAGATTGAATAACTAATTCCATAGCAGCATCTTTGATCGCCGGCGACTTGCTAGCGATTTCAAAATCTCACGTCGGCTGTCAAAAACTTGTGTGGACGTGAAATGTTAAAATCTACAGCAAGTCGCCAGCAATCAAAATCACTGCGATTGCGACTTGCTGTGTATCTACCCTACCTATGTTTTGCGAATAACGTCACACTTGCACCTACCATTTTTTTTACGAGGGAAACCTTCAAAGGCGTCCTGGTTTCAGGGATAAGACCGGGGACGTGGGATTTTTACCTCACTAAAACCACCCCGGTGTCACCATCTGCACAAGGAAGGGGGCTCGTTACCTCTCAAAAGACCGATCCAAAACTTCCTCTGTGCAAAGTCTGTTGGGTCCGACACATAATTGCACAAGTGTGATCTCAAATTCTCGCCTGCTTTATGTAATGTTGGCGGGGGTTTCAGCTGGTTATCTTCTCCGAGCAGCAACAGCGCTCTCGCGATCCCGCTCGGCAGCCTCCTTCTGGACCATCACGGTCTCACAAAAGGAGGTCAATTCTCCTCAGTTCACTAACTACGCCAGCATAGACCCAACTACTGCTGGCAGAGACAGGTCTCGCCCTATCCTGGCGACGAGGACCCGTCATTCAGGAGACACTCCTCGAGCGTGTGCGCGGTAGTCCAAGCCACGTTTGCAATGGTAGCAATTTGCCGTGGCCTCTCGCCAAATCCTGTTCAGGTATTCACCGAAGCAACTGTCTCCAGTGAGCACCTGGGTGAGCCTGTAGGAGATAAGCTCCCCTCTTTTGAGCCAGGCTTCGAAGTGCAGCCGCTCACACCACCGCTCGAGCGCGTGTCGCTGTTCCGCCTCAGCTTTACAACAGCTGAACCTGACACGCTATTTCTTTGGCAGGTAGCACGGATTTGGTTATAGACCGACCTCGCATCCATACCCGCAAGGATGTCCAGTGGCGAAAAGCATGCTAGTATAGGTGGCCGCCTCTAGAGATACAGTTCGGTATGATGGTGCAATATGGATTTTCCGCTGGAGGCTGTTGATTTTACTCCTGCAGTGTCGCACGCCTGACAGCCTATTTGCCACCTCCAACTCAGCAAGCTGGATGGTCTCTTCGAAGGTGTCCCCGCCAGCAAACGACGATACCAGGATGACATCTGCGTAGCAAACGACATTAACGCCAATGGGGAGGTCGACACGCAGGACCACATGAGTGAGGTTCCTAATAAGACATGACCTACAACGGACCCCTTCAGAACCCACCACGTAACCCCCCATCGATGAACGCTACTGTCAGAACCACATAGGGAAATGCCGATCGCGAACGCTTGTGCCTATCTACCTACAGCCAACCAGGGTTTAAGGCAGAGGAATATTAGGTAGTACCCTCGTTTTGCCAGTTATGCCGCATAAGTCCCATGTTATAGTGACTACTACCCTATCACGAATTTTGTAGTAGGTATTTGATATTTAGTCCAACATCTCAAACGCTCTGCTGGAAATAGCGAAGCCAAAAAAGCACTAGACGGTAACCAGCTGCATGCTGCTGCACGAATAAAAAAAAGAATTCTAATCACATTGATTGTATTTTCAAAGCATAGCCATCAACCAGCACCCTAATTGCATAATACACAATCAATCGGAATCTGAATCGTTTTGAAACAGATTGCTAATCCATTGCTTCATAGGTTCTATAAAATTCTGCTCATCAATGTAAGTAACGCAGTGAATGTTGTTGAACTGTCAAAATCAAACAGATTAGTCGTAATCGTTTTCGAAAATATGTTACGCAATTAGGCTGCTGATTATGAAAGTGAAGGTTGCGTATAGTGATAATGTTTATTAAAACGCTACTGATAAAACCATTTGCTTAAATCGACACTTATGTGTGCGTGCCTAGGTCTATGTATTATTTAAGTATACCTACTGCGGATCACGTACCTATGGGTATCACTTATCGATCTAAGACGTTATTAATTAAAAGGCAATCAAATTTATTTGCCATTATATTATTAGATATGTGCTCTGCGTTTTTGTGATTGGTAATTTAGAAACGATGGTATATTATGACCCGGATTCCCCGCCTAGGCCTGTAAGACACCGGTCTAAGGGCCCAGCCAGCCTGAGTTTCCAAAAAGGCTTCGGGATGGGAGGGGGCTCAAATGCCAAGTGCCTAAGTGGGTCTCTAAGTCCGGGACTTGGTAAAATAACTATGCCATACAACTTTGCGTAAGTATCTTATAAATTTTTCAGCGAGACACCTCTGCTAGGCTCATACCCATGCCCAATTCAAGAATAGCAGATGTCTTAGCTTCGGATTTCCCATGTTCCAGTGGCCTATCGGCCTATAAAGCCCTAAAATTAGTTTTCATAAATATTTGATTGATAGAAAGAACTGTCTGGCCTACGTAACTAATTACTTTTACACTAGATGTGTGTTGTATGTATGTACATATGTATATTTCTTAATAAAGAAACATAGTTACTTACTTAGAGTCTGTTATAAACATTTTTAAGTATACGGACTTTTACTTATCTGAATTAAAACCGAGTGTGGTGTGCACGAGTCTGTGGTAGTACTGTTGTTGAGATGTAGATAGTTACTTTCTTGTCGATAGAGCCTGACCATTTGGACTGCAAGCTATAATAGCAGCTATAATTTGGATGCGGTTTCAGACCAGTTGCATAGAATTCGTCCACTAACACTAACTACGTGTTCAGCAGTTGTTGGAACTACAATGCAGACATGAGACAGTAGAAAACCAGACAGATGGCAGCCGATAAGAAGAGAGGACATTTTGTTTGGGAAATTAGGATACTTCTATCTTATACCCTAAAACAATTTAATCAAAATCCATTATTCAATCATTCACATAAAAACTACATATAATTTCATACAGAAATACGGTTAAATATATTTTCTCTTATAACTAATACTACATCCATAATTTCGTGGGTAGGTTTTTATTTTTTTTTACATTTTCCACATAATATGCAATAAATATATCTTATATAAATATCTTAGATAACACGTATTACTATGTATCTATGGTTTCTGCTACGTTCTGTAAATATTTTAATTTGATTTTTTAAATCTGATTATATTTCTCAGGTATTCCGTTAATTCAGGATATGATTGGGAAAGACGTAGATCTCTTATCTTTTTTGTTAAAAGTACTAGGTATGTAAGTTGCAAAATGTAGATCTATACATATAACAATGTACTTTGACTTACTTACATGATGACTTAATAACTTTTAGACACGATGACTCAACAGAAAGCAAGTTAAACATATTTTAACCATGGTCATTACCACTACTCGTACAATCGTTAACAATATTTGAAAATAACTACTTCAATTAAATTATTTAAAGTAACGCTACAGATTTAATCATTGTTGGCATCTGACCAATTTTAAAATAACTAGTTTAAGTACAAGAAGTTAAATAAACATTTAATAAATAGAAACCCACTATAATCTGGCTTAAGTAACATTGTAACTGACTAGATCAATTCACAGGATACGCATTAAATGCATGACAATAACATAAAACGAAACACAAAGTTAATACTAATAAACGCAGTTTAAAAAGATAATTTGTGGCTTACATTAGAACACTTTTCACTTAAATCAGCTATTTCATTAGACATCATAATTAAATAGTTTTAAGTAGAAATAAATAAACGAAAACGTACGCAACACAGATGAAACTCAGTAGAATTGATACTCTAACAATTGACCATGTCTCCAACACCCCATTAAAAAGCACAAACAAAACTGCAACAACAAAGAAACTTCATAGTTTGTGTTCTTTAATTTTTAAATACAATAAATAGGCGCATGTGAAGTTATCTTACGAAAATAAGAAAAGCTTTAAAAAAAAAAATGCCATAGTTAGCGGCACACCTCATGTAGACACAGTCAGTTTTATCCTTGCCTTAAAAGAACTTTTTTCAACATTTCCATCGGTAAAGTAATCATCGTCAAGTTTTAAGACAATCCGAATTTATGAATTTCCAATTTTGATTTATAAATAATGCAGTCCAAGTGCTTATTTGTTGGGGTTTAATATACCAGCCGAATGTTACAAATAAAAAGAAAATTACATACCTACCGATGATCACATGAATGATAATTAGCTCAAAATTTCGTTTCGTGTAGCGAAATTCTCAACTCGGAGTTGATAGAAATACATCAATTCCACAATGATAGAATACTTAATATATAAATGTTAACATAACGTGTTCGGGTGTTCGTGTCGGGTGCGCGGTTTAGTTAGGCTTCTCCTTTTCCTTGTCACTGCCATCTTTTTCCTTTTCTTTTTCCTTATCTTTGTCTTTTTTTTCTTGCAGTTGTTGCAGGTGCGCCGGCAAAGCTTTCAGTATAGCGTGGACCTTCGGATCAAAAATAAAAACAGTAGATATTTAACATAACATAACATCACGCCTTGTTTCCCCGAAGGGTTTGGCAGAGGGTTACTTAAAGTACACCCACATTTCGCCAGTTATGCTTAAGTCCCATGTAATAATGGGCGATGGCAATAGGCCCATCAACCGGGCACGAATCCAGACTCCGGGCTGCTACTGAGAAATTCTAGACAGAAAGACCCAATAACACTTTGCCCGACCTGGGAATAAAACCCAGGACCTCATGCTCAGCAGTAGCGATTGCGACCACTAGACCAACGAGGCAGTCGTTATTTATTATTACAGTAGATATTTGTTATTTAGAAACAAAATATTAATTTATTTGAAGTTAACCTTTCAAACAATACCTATGGCTTGTGGACAATTTTTTTCGTTTTGCATAGGCCGAATATCGTACCCAGAGGCACGCTTCTTATTATTATACTGAATATTTTCATCAATCAGCTGCTTGTTAATCTCGGAGAAAACACGTAGGTATTGATCTGTGATCACCATTGCGCTTAAACGTGATAATAAATATCTTGGAACTCCCCGATTGTTGGTCTAAGTATAACACTAATAATGTGTAATCGTTTAAAATGCCTACCTCCTCAGCGACGGCCATAAGCACGAACTCGAACTGCTGCTTGGTGGCGACAGTGCGAGTGCGTTGGTCTCGTATGTGTTCTAGCGTGGCCGCAATGTCGATCTCCTTGGCGCCCTTGGCCATGCGGTTCAGGACCATGTCGATTAGGCAGTAGGTGCCCGAGCGACCGGCTCCGTCACTGGAATCGGATTTTGATGAGGTTTTATTTAGACCAATATAATGTTGCTGAATATAGCGCTGTACGCCGAGATCTGACAATTTGCCAGCAAGGCAAGCAGTTTGCCAGTCATGCGCGCTATCTCTTGATTTCAATTCCGATCTATCGAAATTGGGAACGAAAGTGTACCTAACTTTTTACAAATTGTTATGCGTTATAAGTGGTTTTCAGTAATGAGTATAATATGGCATGGTTATTAATATACAGTGTTTTACGTAATTCCCGTAAAAAAATAAACAATTTAAAAAAGACGAGATAAACGTCGAATGATGCGGTATAGGGACAAAGCGTTTTCTATGAATAAAGACGAATTTGCAGCAAACTGTAGAGAAGCAAATTAGTTTAAAGAGTAAGGCCCTAGAACTCGCGGCTAAGGCTCATTCAATGGCACCATATAAGCATAATATGCTGAAGCATAATATACTTTCTATAAGTTGGTGATTATGATAAAATAATATCAAATCAGTTGAATCTAGACTTTGAATTCTTGTGTTCTGATATTGCTCACTAATTGGTCAATCGAAAATATCTTCGACATTTCTTTGATGATAACACCCACGGATAACACTTTACCGTATCACATTAAATCTTTTTGTTTAATAAAGTAAATGACGCGTTAACCAAACCATTGATTTTATCTCATATTTAAATTAGTTCAGATTAGAATCAAGATCGTGATAAAATTATTAATTACCGTAGGTATGTTTAATTACCTTAATAGGTACCTACCTACTACCTATATGTTTATCAATTTTGTCATTAAAGATCATTAACTCTGCAAATGTAATGGGTAGTTATAAATATCTTATCAATATATAATAAAAATTATTTGATGTTTTTTTTGGGTCAAAGGCTTCAAAGGTAAAAGGGCTTCAACTAACAGCGGTGCCTCGTATATGTAACAAGTATGAGTTAACAAAAATCTGTTTTATTTTGTTTTATCATGTTTAGAAATTGATACCAATCACGCCTGCAAAGTTTAAATAATTTAAAAAACGGACATTTTAAGTGACTAACTGCGGTCGATGGTCTGCCCCAAAAAATCATCGTTTTTTTTTGTGATGTTTACATTTTCACACCTGCAGAGTTTCACTAGGTAATTTCATTTGACCCTGTATATTCCTTGGATCTTTCGTTCATTTAACGTTCTGCATCGTTCTTACATGCATAATTTCAACATGAATGATGTAACCAATTTAATGTAAGTACTTAACCATAATTTGATTTAAAAGAGTTTCCGTGGAGTTTCTTGCCTGTTCTTCTCCATAGGTACCTACTACGCTTTGGAATGGGCAACTAGCTTCATTTTTCTGACCGACCTACCTTGACAATTCAAAAGTGCATGTAATTGGTTTATTTGAAATAAATGATTTGAGTTTGGGTTTGAGTTCAAGGTTTAATAACCTAAACTATAGATCTATTTAATATTTAGATTTTACCTGCAGTGGACCACAATGGGGCATGATCTTCCTCTGTACGACTTGTTCACTTTTCTGAAAACAAAATAATTATTGCTTATATACTAGTGAAACATAAACTATACAAAAACCTTCTGTCTTGCATGTTTTATTTGAATTAAAATTGGTTTTATCATAATTAATCATAACTGGTTGCTCATCAAATCATTCTTAATGCCCATAGAGTAAAACAAAATGTTTTAGGTATTGTTTTATTAAACTATTTGAATGCTCTAACTTTTTGCGGTAACGGCCAGAAATCCATTACATTTTACTTGTAAAAAAGTCAGCTATCGCGCCGCTTTATTTTATAACTTTTTCTTTTCACAATTTCTTTACATTTTTGTAACTTAATATTTCAAGAATTTCCTAATATCACTGTTAGTTACGTATCAGGCTATTGTAATAACACGTAGGTAGCTCACCTCCTGAATTCCAAAAGGGCCTTGGTCGATGATGGAACGCCGTTCTCAGGCCAGGAGAGGAAGTGGAACTGCGTGACAGTTCGGGTCTCGCCGGTGCGCTGGTTTTTCAGGTAGAAGCTTCGCACCAGGTAATCGTCGCACCATATATGCTCACTTACCAGATGCACCTGGAGCATACAGTGTTAAATTAGTTTTTTACTCGCTGCTGTGCCCAGGAATCTAAAGTGTAAAAACGATCTGGGGTTTTAGAATCTAAGTATATTTTATTCTTGTAGCATAAATGTGTTTTTGGAATATTTTTAAGTTCTTACTATATATTATATATCTATATATTATTGGCACTCTTGTGCCAATAATATATCTAGCGATTCTATTCCGGAAACTAACCTCGTAGATATGGTAAAGTTCAGATCCCTCTTCAGGCCAGTAGCGGTGGCAAAGCTGTTGTCCGTTCTCGGTGAGGCGCGTGAGCATGACCATGACGACGCTGCCCTGCTCCCACACCATCTGCCAGAAGTCGGGCGCCGTGTGGGCCATGGGGCCAGCGGCGGCGATGTACGCGGGGTTGCGCGGGTCGTGGTCCGTCTGGAGAACAAATAGGGAACATTCCGAATTAGTTATGCAATGAGATATACGATGGATACGATAACGATTACGTTGCTTGTATCTAGTAGTTTCAGTTCAAATCGCATTTTGGTAATAAGTATTTGGGGTTTAAGTGCAAAGGTCGTACAAGATTTTGAAATCTGGAAACACATTATGTTGCTCATTTTGGTGATACCTTTCCATACCATTTTACAACCAGTGATAAATAACAGTTGACTTACAATAGTCGAAGCATTGATGTAGTCAGATCCGAGATGGTTGGAGAGCGTGTTGAGCGTGACCCTGGAGTGGTCGTAGGGAAGCACGTCAGCGTAGCGGTTCTTGCCGGTGTTGTCCTGCTTCAGGGCTGCGGTGGTGGCGCAGGGCTCCGCCTCGTACGCACACAGGGCGCGCCACTCTTGCTCCAAACGGTCCTTGTTTCGCAAGTGATCTTCCATGTAAGCCTGTTGAAGAAATTGTTTTAAATAATTCTTCTTCTTTTTCTAGTCGTATCAACCGTGGTACGTGGTACTCCGGCGATAAATTGGTAATAACGCCATCGTTGTTTCATAAAAAAGATTTATTATAGCTTTGCTAACCAAAACAATGTGTCCGGTAGAGATGTCCATGTTAGTTAGAGCTGGTTCCTCACTCCTGAAAGAAAATAAAGACATTAAATCACCTTACTTACTACTAGCCAATTTTTAAACATTTATAGCAACTCGAAAAGAAAATCTCAAGACCTCTATTCTAAGCTAGCGAAATATGTAAGACGTTCTTACCATGAAGAAGTGCTAGATCGAGTTGACGGAGAGTTGCCTTCAGCAGGTTCCTTAGAGAGCGAGGTGATGCGCTGTGGCGGCTCGGTGGAGTGTGTGGGAGCGGCGGCCGGTTGCTGGCCAGTCCACTTCCCCGACATGCGTGCTCGGCACAACTCCTGCAATGTGACGAGCTCAATATACGTTAGGACTCACGAGTAATAACAATTGCCGGCAAAAATTTGAGCATCTACACTGAAACGTATACCATCTTACCTGATAGTCCCTAGTAGCTTCAGCATCGATCTCTGCTGCCGAGGATAGGCCGTTCATCTTCCTCTTATTGCTCATGTCTCTCCTCAACAGCACAGCGAAAATCACAGCCCCTACAACCAGGACCATCAAACTCCCAATGAGAGCCGACAGTACTGGCAGATCGAGGCCAAGTATGGGCTCGGGTGCGTCCAAGTGGTGACTCACCGGACGCTTGCTCTGCAATCATATATTCAACATGAAGTGGGGAGAACTGTGACGCTCATTTGTATGCCCAAAGTATTGTTTAAAATGCTTACTCTGTCACCGATGCCAGTGGATAGAATTTGCGCTCCAGTCTCGCGACGCAAATCATCTTTAATTTCATCTGGAAGGAATATTTAGCAAAATATAATACGTGTCAGTTGAAAGAAGTCGGGAAGATCGGTAGTGCCATCTTGTAATATCTTACCAACGTGACGCGCTACGGCCATAGCATCATACCCTTTATTATTCTTCTCAACTTTGAATGTTACTTCACTTGGATCCACTCTGAAACAAAAGGTTGCATTCTAATATTATAACCACAATAAGCAATAGATATATAAATAAATAGAAAAAAAAGTTAAAACTATAGATTTTAAAGTAGACTTTATTAAAGTTACCGGGGGTTTGTAAAAGTGTTTTTCTCTAAACCAAGCATTTCTTCTAGTCTTGAAATAAATGAGATGCCTTTCTCCCAGTCAGTTAGGAACCTGAGGCAAACCGATTATAACATCAATGGGAAAGTACCTTAACATTTATTTTCTGTTTTACACTTTGGAAACGTGAAAGTTCTCACCTGTTTTTGAACAAGACGTAGGCGTATGATGGGTCATAGTCATAATCATTGTGATCGTGGTCACCAGGCTTTTCATCTTTTTCTACGGGCTGCATACCTTGTGCTGTAACATAAAATCAGACCGATGCTGTAAATAGGGCGATAAAACTACAAACGATTTTAGACAACACCGATATAGAACTTGAAACATGCATAGCTTTTCATTTAGTGAAGACCAATCTTGAGTCAAAACAATATTAATTGCCAAAGGAATAAATAACAGATCGAATTCAACAGAGACAAGATTTTTCATTAAGCAGGTATTGAAGAAATATTTTTTTCTTGTAGAGATAGTAAAGCGCATAAAACTGAATATCATGGGGGTAATGTATGCATAGTTAGGTTATAAAACCATATGTATATAAACATTGAAGCTGACATAATGACAACATAAATGACACAGGGTGGGCTACAGCCTAAAATCAACACATCAAAGAGTACAAAGGAAACGCCATAAAATAAAGTCATCCATCACACAAAGGCAACGCCTTTTATACAGAGGACTATTACAGCCCATGCCTCGTGTCTCACAATAAATTAAAATGTGCTGAGGGAAACACATAGTGCGGTGTTCTATACAAGACGAAGAAGTGCTATTAGTAAAAAAATATACTTTAATTGAGATGCAGCTCTAGCCTGTATGTAGCCTGACTCTATTCGAGGGAACATCGATAGGTATCTAAAACAGTTATCTCAGGCCGCTGTGACACTAACCTGTCACTGATTTATTGTGGTATAAAATCTTTAATGTTTTTGCGTCCAGGCGTGGCCCAGGCTTTTTAACATCGTCTCTTTCCCTACGCTTAAAGCCCCATTCGTTATTAAGCAAATCTTGAATATCCTCGGGGTAAAATTTGGGACTTTCACCTGAAACATCGTCGGCATATGTAACACCCTCGGTCTGGGTTGAATCACTTTTACGGGTCGAAGTTCTTGATATCAAGGGGCCTATGTGAAAAATAGCCAAGAACTAAAATAATACATTGGTTAACTGAGAAGTACAAATCAGAGAAATTAATTAAAAAGTTGGTACGTCAATACTTCAACAGAATGAGTGAGATAAAGTTGCTGTTGTACCTACAATGCAAACGAAGCAGGAAGCAACACAAATTGCCATCTTTACACGGAGGTAACTCTATGTTCTCATGTTATGCGATACATGTGACTCACCTTGCAACTCGTCTTCCCTGAGCGGCCCACCTTCGGCGTAAAGGGCTCCTTGTGGCTTTTGTTTAGCATCGATGACATCTCGCCAGTAGTTCATGAAGTATTCCTCCATTTGTTTCGAATGTTTAGCGTCTAGTGCGTACGAATTATCTGCAGCGTTACAAAATGGCTTAAACAAATTTAAATTGAATAAACAAAGCAGTTAATTCATATTGATATCTTTATTACCTTTGATATGATAAGGGTCCAGCTCCCCACTGCCAGCATCAATGGGAAACTCATCTATTCCGTCTTCATCAATATAGACCCTTGGTTCAGGTAATTCACCCGGATTCTCGTATTCAAAGGGAAAGTGTTTCTCAGCAAAACTCTGTTTATAATTCTTCCAAGCATTGGAACGAATTTCTTCATCTAGTGGAGAAAATCTATTGCTCGTGATATACTCCGCAGTGAATGGTGGTGCTTTAGTTTTATACTTGCGGAAATGAGCTCCCACACGTTCTTCGTCAGCGTACGCCATGTTAGGTTCGTTTTCTCCAAGAATGTCAGAAACGGATTTTTTCTGTTTATCGATAATAACCCTAGGCATAGGTTTTGCGTTATTTATTGGCTTTCGCTCTTTTTCAGCTAGAATGCGTTCCCTGAATCCTGAAAACGGTAGAGCAATGGGAGATTCCTCGCTTCCACCCATTAACATCAAATCGCGTATTTTGTCACTTGGCGTTTCGTCATCCATTGGTTCGTTGTCTTCAATAAAAATAGGAAGATCTCATTAGTTATTTCATTAAAGGAAAAGAGCTATCAAAATGCTTAGTATGCGTTTACCTTTGGGTACGTAAGGAGTCGGGTCGTCATCAGGTGTCAATGGAGGATTATACACTTCATTAGCAAAGTTTGAGTCGGAGATCGGTGGCATAAAGCGCACATACGCTGTCTCATCTGGTTCAATCTGTATTTTAACACGATTATTAAGAACGGTTTCATCTATCAAGACAAGTGATTCGTTAAATAGAAAACTTACTTCTTCGGCATTTTCTGCGGGGTTTTCTTCGGTGTCGGTACTTAATTTAGGGTCAGCAAAATGGTCACATATTTTTGTGTTGACAGATGCTGGATCACTGGAAAAATTAATCGAAAAAATTTAGTCACTGGGCAAATCACAGTCATCCTCGAAAGTAGGAAACATTTGACGAAACATTATATAATGCTTTATAGAACAACTATTGAGATGGGAGGGAAATCTCTGATGCACTCCATTGAACGTACGTTGACCACGTCGTCTCAAGCAGAATGTTTTGCGAGAGGCAAACGAGTACGTAGTTGTCATTCTATCTGATCACCAATCTTTGACCAACGTGCAGACTACGGTCGCCACCCGTATTTTGAGAGGTTCCGTTGTGCAACATAGTAAGACGGTGATATTGATACTAGTGATGTTAAACAAAGTGTGTTATGACTAACAGGTCCTGGCGCAGCGTGTAGAGCATGGCCTGCAGCACACACTGCGTGTACGCATGCTCCCAGCGGTAGCCACGCGTTGCCAGCCGCTGAAGCTCACCCTCGAACCATTGCAGCTGCTCCGAGCTCATGTCATACCTGTGCGAGGATGAAGATTGGAGGATTAAATAGCTTTTCAAGGAAGACAACTCCAAGATATGTACTCAATCGTCTTAAAATCAATGGATAGAGGAATGTAACCCAAAACTGTGAGAATGGAAGAAGAAGAAGAAGCATGGAATTCTATAGAGGGTTGAAAAGAGTAGCGTTTAGGTAACTATAGTGAATGATAAACCTGACTGTCAAAGTTAACTTACTGATAAAGTGATCCTTCCTCCACTTCTTTTTCGTACACCGGTATACATTTACCAAAGGCGAAATCTATGGAATAAAATTGGCATCTCTTATTACATTAAAATATATCGTTATGGCAGAAATATATGTTATTCAAAAAATACTATTGGTGATTAGATAGTATCAGACATGTGTCTTCTAAACACACTGAAACCATGACTTCAGCACATGATTCTAGACCCCCTAGCTAGATAGTGTAGAAATGTAACATCGTATAAAAAAAAACTGCTGTTTCATAGACAAGTGCAATACCTTCGCGGTCAAAATGTATGGTAGAGCAATTATTGATTTTAATAACCGACCAAAAACTTCAACGCAGGGGGTTCAGAAGAATGTACCGAATCCATGGTAACAGATGTCCCTGCCACCCTGTATATGTGTTGGAAATCACACCACAGCTAGTGCATTTATGTAATGATTTTTAAGATTATAGTGGAGTTCGTCATAAGATTACTTACCGTCGTAACACCATTCCACCCCCTCCACGCATAAGGATGCGCTGAATAAGCAACCTGGACAATGAAACGTGCCGTTACAAATAGATTCTTTAAGTTAGAGACAACGTAAAACAGAACCTCGGCGTTTGAGAGGAATCTCTAATCTGGACAGGTCCACTCAAATCTGTGTGGATCTTTCCTCAAAAGACCATTTCAGACACCAGTCTACATGGTCCTCATATGATCTGACCAAGATTATTTTTGCATTTTTTATACACATTTTGACATTGATGGACATTATTTAAACAACATGAAATTATTGAATGTCATGAAAATTTACTTTTTAAAATATTATAATATTTTAATTATTGTGAATATGAAAACAATGTGGATTTGTTGTATTTTTTTTTCATATGTTGTATTCATGAGTAATTTATGCAGCCTACCCAAATGTCCTTTCTTTGGTTTCGTGTTGAGCTGCATGATTACTGAGAAATGCGTGCACTGACTGGACAAGTCCACTCATTCTGTGTGATTCTTTCCTCAAAAGACAATTTCAGACACCAATCTACAAGATTATGTCTGGATTTCAAAAGAGACTTCATAGTCTCTTTTAAAGTCCAGACATGACTCTCCCTCTGAGTTTGTTTCGGCCTTTCTTCTCAGAGTAGTCAGATAGGAAACGCCTATCTCATCTAGTTTAAAAAAAAATGTTTGACGTGTGTTTGTACAAACCTACTTACAGAAATAAAATCATTTATCATTATTTATAATCACTGCTCCGCAATATCGGCAGCCCTTGCGCACTGGCAAATATTTTTACTACAGATCGTGTGCTGATAAGACGAAAACTGAAGAAACGGAAAACAGAATACTGAACCCATAATTAAATCTAATGCAGATTTTTAGATCTTTAAAAGTTTAGATGCTTACTTATATAGTTATCCTGTAGTCCTTTACCTTAATGGAGGTACGTTATTTGATAATTAATCCATTTTAAACCGTACAGATTCGTATATTTTATTTTTAGATGGCCCAGGGTTTTCAAACTCCAGAGTTACCAATGAAACATTTAACGCGTATCGGAATCGTTTTATTTCCATTTCAAACATCTACAGCATTTTCATAGAAAAAGGACCACTATGAATATCAATAGGTGGTAAAAGAGACTATAAAGTGTTGAGTTTGTAAGAAAATCTAAGATTCAACAGCTTAAAGCGATCCTCACGTCTGCTTTGAAGGTTTACTTAAGGTTGAGCTCCGCCAGTTCAAAGGTGCTGTAAGATAGACGTGTATTTTGTACCAAAGAATTGCACACTTTTTCAAATTCAATATTGTATTTTGTTGCTACGATTCTGGTTAGTATTTCGAATAGGAATTTTACCAGAAGCGGGATTTTTACTACAATGCTATGCAATCTATGCGTCCTATCCTTTGGTTCTGCTGTAGGTACTGCTTTATGTTCATACCACCATCCAGATAGAGAGATTAGACTACATAATTATTATAGAATAGAATAGGAAACTTTTATTTCAGACAGGCGTCCATAGGGTTAGTAACAATTTAACTTAACTTCTAGTGTTAGTAGGTTACAGACACAACAACAACTCAAATCAACAACCAACCAATCAACAACTTCAAATGATTGAGTAATTTGGGTTCTGTATCATGAAATAGTGAACCTTTACGGTAGGTATTATCAAGAAGGTGGTCAGCATCATCAGGCTGGATTGTAGGTATTTCAAGCATCGTTCTGTCAGCACAGTAATTTAACTGACCTTTATAGGTATAGGTACCTACATTTATGGCGCTGATGAGCTTATGGTTTCTTTAGATTATGATGACTTGGGTTGTTGTGGTGAGATAAGCAGTCGCTCCATATAAAATGCTGGGAATCGCTGATAAGTTGTAGATGACTTACCTATGTTTCCATCGGCATGCGAGGGCGCCAGCGTGCAGAGCAGCGCCAGCGCCCAAAAAGCCTGTCGTATGGACAGGTGGAACATTACATCTGCAAAGATTGTTGAATATTTGGTTAATCATCTGGAAATTATACCTACATTTTAAGTTGTCTACTTCAGAAATTAGGGTAGCTCCAGAGTCCGTAGCATGTTTTTGACGACTTATTTGGTACGGAATATGTGGCAGAGGTTATTTTAGACTCAAAAGGTTCGGATGTTTTTTTCAAAATAGGAGAATTGACGTGAAACTTTGTATTTATAAGGTTGATACTATGTAAGTCCCTACAACTAATTTAGGAAAGCTATTAGGGGTGATATTCAGTATATGAAGCGACGGTACACCGTACATTAGTAGATACCTACCAACCGAAATTCCTTTACATTCTAGATAATGTTAATACGTACCTACATTACCTATTTAAACATCTTAACGCAGAAACTATTGAACCTAGTCCGCTAACTACGTAAAGTAACGACTAAAGTTAAAACCTTACCCCTTCCATTCTCCTGACAAGCAAAGTACAGCGATAAGGGTAGAACCCTCTTTGTACCGTAGTTATAATGGTCGGACTCCTGTTCAAAATGAATGCTAAGACATGATGATGTTGCTAAAATACACAAAGCATTTAAGACCGTAGTTCTGGGAGTGGCACAACGCAATTTAAGTTGCAATCGACTATCAGCTCGCTTAGAAGATTATAATAATGATCCCGATCTAAGATAAACCATTTATCATGGGATTAAGTTACAGATAAAATCTTGTGAGATCTTACAAAGACCGCAATTGGAGTGGAAAACAAACTGCATGTCTGCCTGCGCAGTATACATTTGTATTGTGAGGAGGACTTCGATCTGAGGCAGCTCAAAGGTTTATTATGTGAAACGTGCGTAGTACGTTGTTATAAGCTGGCGACACGATGTATGTATGTAGTTACTACCTTAATATCGGACTGGTGGACTTCAATGTTGCAATAACGCAGACTAGCAAGTTGTGATTGTGAAATTGTAACTATGAGTTCTCAAAGCTAGTACCTTTTGGAGTTGGTAATTCACGATTCAATTTAGATTTTTGTAAAATAAGAATAAACTGCATTTATTTTTCTTGATGTTGATTTCTAGTAATAAGTAAATCTATGTTTTCTAGTCATGTCACATGTCCTACCCCAAAATATCTTGTACTCTGTGCGTCCTATCTCTATCGGTTGTCAAAGCTACCATCAACAGACAACACAGTGAACCCCGCTTAAAACGTTGCCCGGTATAAATACAACACCATCTTCCATCAATCCAAAGACAAAATATGTGGTCGAAATTGAATCTATACAGTGCAAAGATAGTTTTTACAATCTTCAGCAGCTCCAACAATATTTTCGAATGCTAATTAATTAGTTTATGCGCCCTTGTGGAGCAGAACCAGCGTTGAGCCAAGCATTTTTGTCAGCGATGTAATACCCTAACTTATAATGCAGCCATGCATAGTGTGCGTTTGATACAAGTTTTAAACTTCGTTTCATTCAGTTGGAGTAGGTGGGGAGGTATTTTATTGTAACATTTAAAACAGTACCCCATGAAAGACGAAACTACTTTAGCCAGTCTGAAACCTGGTTGAACCAATTAGTACCTATTTCTAGTCGTAATTTGTGTCTTTCACCTCTTTTACTGAAAAGATTTAAATTTTTCCTTACGTACATGATGTTTTCATTTATATATTGACAAGGTACGGTCACGATGCATCTTTAAACAGTTCCCTTAAAGAATTGCGCCTGCGGAGGTCATATATTGCTCTGATGGCTTTTTATGCAGAATAAAAATAGACTCGATGTCTGCAGCGCGTCCCCACAATAAAATACCGTAAGACATTATACTATGAAAGTAACTGAAATAGACTAGTCTCGCGGTATCTACATTAGTTAGTTGACGGAGGTTTCTTACAGCATATGCTACTGAACTTAGCCGTCCTGCAAGAGATGTTAAATGAGGACCAATGGGGTCCTCATTTAATATCTCTTGCAGGACGGCAGCCTTGAGTCGAGCGTGATCCCCAAGAAAACAGTTATAACAACGAATTCTAGTTTCTCTTTATTCAATTCTATGTCACAATCACTACTTTTAACATTCGGCAAAGCAATCCTTATGCATTTAGTTTTTTTCCTATTCAATACTAAATTATTAGCAGTGAACCAAATTTTTACCTGCAGCAGGGCGTTTTGTACGTCGTCGAGATTTGATGTATGTCTTCTTTTGTTAAAAATTAAGGAAGTGTCGTCAGCATATAACACCATTATGTGGTTGTTTTTTTTTCAATAAATGGGTTAGATCATTAACATATCCTAAAAAAAGAAAGGACCTAATATCGAGCCTTGTAGATCACCCATTTTTACTTTTAAACCAAGAGCAAACCAATAGATGATCAATAGAAGATCTTATCTCTACCAAACAATAAGATTTGACGGCATCTGAGAATGATCAAATCCGTAAAACTGTATGAGTATCCAAATAGCAAAAATGTTTAATTTACCACTGCATGGCAGTGACATAGTGACATGTTAAGTAATCACAAAAATTGGTTTTTGTCATAAATACACCTTGATCTTGAATTAGCATCCCCAAAACAATATATTTTCGAATATACGTAAACAATCTCAGGAGTCACAGACAAGAATGTTGGGCAATTGTATAGTGACACTTTAAAAAATTAATCGGAAGCAAATTGCATTAAATTAATGTTTGCTTTTGGGAAGTTTGGAGGGAGTGCAACTAAGTGTACAGTGTGTAGTAAGATGATGTAAAATGTTAGAACATCCCTGACTTTTTTTAACACACTCTAAACCCTGTAACCACATGCAATTGACTTAAAATCTAAATCCAATTCCACATCAGAGTAGTGGAACCGTAGAAAGGTAAGTACTATTTTTTAAACAGACAGCAGAATATATTCCACGTTCAAATGATCTAGATTTTCCGTAATTAATATACGCTTGGCATCCGATTTATAACCGAAGCGTGTTTACTTTGTTACAACTTGGATGTGTTTCCTTGATACAGTATTGAGTAATAACGTCGGTCAGCGTGGGCGTATGCTCGGGGCGTGGGCGGAAAGTGCCGGCTAAAGTCAAGAGACACATCTGTAAAATCCTCAAAATGTTTGAGGATTTTACCGCTCAGATGTGTCTTGTGACTTACTTTGCCTAATTGGAAGTGGGTTTGGGAGACCAATTTAATGTTTGTTTTAAATATGTAGTTTATCATAAGTTCATCAGTAGTATCTTAATTTAAACATTACAAAATAACGTTTTGAATTCATGAAAACAACATAAAATCATGTAAACCATAAGTTTATTTTAGTCGGCTTCTGTGACTGGTTCCCTTTTTGGCAGACTATAAAAAAACGCTTCTAAAAGTATCCACCGTAACAGTGTTACCAGTATATAAATAAATAAACGAACAAAATAACTTACGGCCAGCGTCTGTACAACAATTAATTGAAAAGAGCATTGTTTGAGAGTTATTTGCGAACAATTTTAGTCGCCGCGTGGCATTCATTGACCGCTGCAATGTGGACGTGGGCGGTGTTGCCGCGCTGTGCAATTGACAGCCGCCCCTGCAGGTAACTAATTAAATAGGGACTGACGTACCTGCTGGAAGCACAGGATAGCTAAATATAGCTATGAATCTAGCCAAGGTGCTGTGTAGGTGTAGAGATCTTTAGAACGGTATTCATTATTAAATAAAGGTTATTTTTGAAAGGCAAGCTAGTTCAGTCAAGTTATGGTATGTAGAGTGGAAATCTCAACTATGAGGCAAGGGAATTTTTATACTAATAAATTAATTCTAAAAACAATACAGTATTGGGTGGCAAGGACATCGACGCGCTGCCTTTTACCATGGATTCAGCACGCATGATGCTGTTGCCGGTGAAATTTTTCATCGAAAAAAAAAAATTGTACAATGGTGTTTATTTTTTCGACCGTCATCAATCATGTGCTGAATTCATGGTAACGCTTGTTTAGCTTGCGCGCCAATGTCTTTGCCACCCTGTATTTCTAAAAAGGAACTGAAAGAGTTGCAAAGTTTAAAGTTTTAGTCATTCCCGGTTTAAACGGACATAACTACGAACACAAATACCTTCCCAATAATAGATTGTTTGTTAAGGCTCCCGCAAACAGGCGCGACGCCACAGCGCAACACAAAGGCACCGCTCGTCGCGCAACAGACCGGCCTTTGTGTCGCTTTGTGGTGTCGCACCAGGTTCACGAGACTTTACGAAAACAGGAGGAAATTATTGGCGTTGCATTTTATTTATAGGTACCCTCTATACCGGGATAAACCAACGAAGGGGTAGATTTTAATATAGTACTTTCCGTGAAATAGCCCGAAACTTAAGGAAACAGTGGATGAGGTAAGGAAGGTGTGGAAACTGGACAAAATTTGGCAGCTCTTCAGGTTCATACTTGGAATGGAAGATCAACAAATCGCGTTTCCTTATGAAATAACAATGATAACGTTGTGTCAATGTTTATCTTTACTGAGTGTTGCAGGACCCATAAAATAAATATTGAAAGATGAAAACCTACACTACAGTTCACTAACTTCAATTGATCCATTTCAAAGAGTGTAATAAACTATAAAGCCAAAGTTGAAACGTGGTAAAGCAAACAGAGAATTCGATTCGTAGAACCACCTTACATTGCTTCGGACGTGAACTATCGGAAAACGCCAATACACTAAGTGCCAGCGTCCACCCTTAAGGCTTCTATTTATTTATAGAAACACATTTTTGCTTCTCCTAAAAGGGATATTGCGTTATGACTTGATCACATCAGTAGTGGCCCAGTTATTGAGTTAGTTGTTAGAAAATGGCTGCTATCAATCTACCATCCCGTGCTTTCTGTTTGATTTCTAGACGAATTATATGTTTGATGGAAATCTGATATTTCTTGCTCTCAGCAGATAAAGAATGTCATATTTAAATTCACATTATAAATGTCTCGTGCCCGATGTATGTGTTTTCCCGGAATTTTCCTTATTAAAAGGCAGGTAGCTAAATTAAAGAGTAGGACGAGTAGAGACGAGTATTAATAACTACACGTGTATACTGGATAGAAAAGTGCGAAGATTTAATATAAGGCAAAATAATACAGGTATTCCTCATAGGTAGGTCCCTATAGCTGTAGGCATAACTACAGAAAACTGCAGTAGTTACTCTAAGTGCCAAATGAAAGTACGAACACAGTATTTACAGAGGTAGAGGTATACGGCAGTAACCCAGGTAGATTGGATTGAAAGAGTTGAATTAAATTGTAATGTGAAAGGTCACGCGTGGGCCGACTTAGCAGCTTTATATTTGGGTACGACTGAACTCCTGAAAACTTTACTAATGATACTACAAAGACCAAAAGGCAAAATCACGTGTACGTGTACGTGTATATATTATTATTACATAGTCAAAAATGGTTATGTAAAACCTTCGTGTTATCTCTGATTTTCCTTCAATAAGTTCAAGTTTCACAAAAAGTAGTTCTTTGTGTAATCGAATATTACTTCGACGGAGTCCTTTGGTTTTTTCGTATTTAAATGTATAGCTAGTTAGTTATACAGGGTGGAAGGGACATCGACGCACAACCGGTTACCATGGACTCAGTACAAGATTCGTAACCCCCTGCGTTGAAATTTATTGTCGGTTATTAAAAAAAAAATGCTCTGCCATACATTTTGACCGCGTAGGTATTGCACTTTTCTATGAAACAGCACTTTTTTTTTTGATAACCGACAAAAAATTTCAACGCTGGGGGGTTCAGAATCATGTACTGAGTCCATGCCGGTTGTGCGTCGAGGCTCCTTCCACACTGTATACTGGAAACAGTTAGTTGTAAAATAGTTTACTACTGTACTAGTACTTTTCTGCTTATTTTGGAATACAGTTTCCATCGAACCAGCATGTCGATTCTGTAAAAATCTCACCGTGAAGACTTGCGTGGAGTGAACTGTCAGTGTCATCCCGTCTTGGTCATTCCCTAGCATCAATGGCACTGACATCTCACTCCACGCAAGTTTTCGAGGTGGGATTTTTACAGAATCGATCATGCATATGCTTATGATTCATTAGAATCAGAATAAGGATGTCGATTCTGTAAAAATCTCCAGCACTCTGACTAACCTATCTGATCCTTATCCTTACTAGCTAACCTAATCCCTACTTCTGACCATCAGAAAACAACGTTCGTAAAATTTGTAGATAACGAAACTGGCGACTCTACTAGGTTTCTGAAGGTAATATCATAAGCTATCAGCAAGATTGGCTGGGTTTTATAAAGATGGAAAAGTTTAAAAAAACTTCCCTAAACTTAACCCTATAGTAAAAAAAAATGGATACAAACAGTCATGTTGTCCATTAAAACCACCAGATGACATCTAGACAAGCGCCTCGAAACTAACTTATTTTTTAACAAAAATACCAATTGGAAGAATTGGTATTTAGCCAAGCCATCAATTATCCACTACCACATGAAGAAGCCGCTAAACATAACCCGACATAAAAGGAGACATAGCCAAGTTCTTCCCCTTTACCTCCATCCCTGCGTTAGTGCCCCCGCTTCACATGCCTCAGTCGACTGTGAATGTATGCCCCTACAGCACCCAGCCCCAGACTTGTCCACAGTGTCCAAGCACATTCCATGCTTCTCTAATAACTACGAAAAGCGTACAGAACACACCATACACCATAAGCAGTCCAACAAAGTAAATTGTGGACTTTGCCCCGTTTTAGAAAGTCCCAGAGGCTTATTGACTAAGGAGCAACGCGATAGAGCTGCCACATTTTCTGCCCCCTCCGTGAGCAGTGGTCGCTCATTGATATTGGCCCCGGCTTTCGAGTTGTAGGTCAAGACAGGCACTTTACTTTGTGTATTTAATTTCATCACCACTGCTCTCAAAACGGTGAAGGAAAACATCGTGAGGAAACCGGCATGTCCTAGAACCAAAAATTCGAATACATGTGACATCTACCAACCCACAATGGGCCCGAGTGGTGAATTACTGCCCACACCCTCTCACTGAGAGGAGACCAGTGTCCTAGCAGTGGGAACGTTATAGGCTGACTATGCTTATGCTACCCCCCTCAGCCCCCAAACGTCGCCTAATACAAGGAATACGAGACTTAAATACATTATAAATACAGACCAAAGTATTCAGTTCGAATGACGTTCTTGGAACAAAAGCGGATGATGCCCACAGTAAAATAACAGCAATTAGTAACAAAAAACAATTTAAATAAACATCTCTAGAAGAAGATCGGAAAGATAACTGGCACGTGGAGTTTTCATCTTTCAAAGCCTCTCACGGAACTAGCTTTTTTCTATAAACAGGGCCTATAGGTATACCTATCTAAGTAATATTAAAATACATATAATTAACTCTTATAATATTCTACAATTTATAATATCCCTCACATTATTTTTCTTATTAGCACGACCACACGAGTTCTGAAAATGCCACCGATTCAACGCTCAATGTCGCTGAAAACATTCCTAAGTATAAATTATCTAATAACATTCAAATGGATATCAAGAATTGCAGGCATGGAATGGAATATTAATATGATTGCAGGCATATTCTTGTATACATTTTGAGAACCTACTTACTTGCTTTTGTATTTGTTTTAATTTATTAGGTACTTATTTTCGTCTAATATGTTGAATTCCTAAACCTGACTTGGTTTCCGTACGTCATTTCTGGGTGACCACTGAAAATCAGCGCTGTGCTGTGGGTCCCCCCTATAGCACAGCATCATGCTGAGTGGAAGTCTTCTTGTCACACTCAAGGCGTGCAACTGCCGACTATTTATGTTCTGTGTACGTAAGAATAAAATAAATCTGCTTTGTTTTTTAGTTTTGTAATCGAGTTATTTTGTATGCACGTGTTTCTGTTATAATAATTCTTATATTTCTTTCTTTCTTTTTTTTTTAACGTGTATCTATTTGGCATGTGGCAATTGGAAGAGAAATGTGATAAAATATTTGAATATGAATACCATTTAAATATGTTTTTCCCGTATCGGTTCAAGGCTCCTACACAAAGGCGCGACACAAAGGCACGGCTCGTCGCGCGACACGCGGTGCTGTTGTATCCGCGCTGTCGCGTAGCACCAGGGTGTACGAGCCAGAGTCGAACATATAACCCTACATCTGCCTTTTGTATGTTTACATTTATTTGATTGATGATATCACCAATTAGGTACTAGGTAGGTAAAACTGTGACTAGCTGGCCTATATTGTGTTACTTAATACAATTTGTTTATCGACCTTTACTGGAAGCAAACCTTTCCAGTTTTGATGAGTGTTTTTGAGCAACAGTATTTCCTATGATTATTAGATTTCTATATCCCTAGAACTGGATATAGAAATCTAGTTCTAGATGAAAAACTCGTACCGCCCATTACATTTTGAAAGTTAATTGCTGAAATGCCCCATTACACAATACTTTAAACAATGAGTAAGTTATAATAAAGGTCCTTATCGCCCCCAATTTCTAATTGGAGATTTCCAAAAATAAACATGCTTGTGAGGATAAAAGATGCCTGAATAAAAAGCTAAATTGTCATTAAAATAGATAAGAGAAATGGCCTTTTTTACGGAATAACTACTAACGTCTTCACATCAATAATACATAAAGATGTGAAGAATTCTAAATGTTAATGGCTTCTATTTAGGTTCTACGCGACTAAAACCTATTCTATGTTTACCCCGAATAAGTTTAGGCTTTAGAAATGTAATTCCACAAACTATTTGTTTGATATCAACCCCAAGCCCCTCGGAATAAAAGCTAAAATTGCGCAGACCGTCGCGTCGGTACAACGGTCTATAGTTTGTTATGTCGGATCCACTGACGTAGGCGCTCATGCCCTTTGCCTCCCACGCGAATTGTATCTTGATACAATTTTTATTACTGAATTTATTGAACATCAACTGTAATTATCGGTAGTAGATAGCACTAGAAATAATATTTCCAGAAAAGGAGCATATTTCATGAATTAGCGAATGACTGACCGTGCATCGAGGGGCTGCTTCGGTTCGAATGACAGTTTATCGATTGCGGCAGCTAAAATTAAACATGGAGAAGAAAAATAGTAGGTAGGTGATTTAGGAACACATTAAACAATTCACTCAAGCCTTTAGTTTATAAACAAACACTCACAGTTTTAATGAATTTTTATGTGAACTCGTGTAACAGGTTTCCCGTTAATATGCAGATATAGCGACGGCGACTGAAAACATGTAGGTAAACTGAAAGGGCGGGTTGTTTGAGCTATGTGTAATGATTGTTCTACGCACCGTTTAGAGCCGCCGATAACACTGGAACATGTCCGAGATACAGTTGATACACTTAGCTCCCTCACTGTGGGCACTGAGGCACAGGTCGAGCGAGCGGTGGCAGTGCGAATCCGCCAGCTGTGTGCCGCGCGCGAGCCTGCGCACTTCGCTCTATCGATCCTGCGCCCGTCCATTCACGTGCGGCCACTTCGCCGCCTACATAACGACGCACCGACGCAATGTTACACACCAATCATCATTAGATAACACGATATTAGCACTGGACTCTCCGAACCCCACACTTGAGCCACTTCACTCCAACTACAATTAAGACTTTATCGATGAAGCTTTAATGAAAAAGCTAGTTTTCGATTGTCTCGACTATTACATAACGATATATGGTTTCAGTCTTGATCCAGCTTAGCTTGCTAGCACTTAGAGCTGCGTACATTTTAATCGAAGTATCACGTTTGAGTAAACACGAACATGTTAGGAGGTAGCCGCGACTGTCGCCCACGCTAAGTTATCGGCACCACCCTGCATGTAAATGACGTACCCAGTTATGATAACACGGCTTCGGATCGCGCCATTGTCGCTCTAACTCCTACCACTACAATAGACATAATTAATTCATGAGCCATTTATTTGTCGCTACTCGTAGGTCTTCTGATACCTGTTATTTAATCAATCCTGAATATGAAATACTAAAGTAGAGGGCAACCCGTTAGGCTAATGAGCGTATATCTGCAACAGTAAATATAAAATGGATTGATTCATATAGACGTCCATTCGCTGCAAGTTTCAGAAATTTTAGGTGTTCCTAGACTGTATCTATATACGAATACTTCATATGTAGGTGTTCCTACCTATCTACAGTTCAACATAGGTAGGTAGGTAGACAGATATAGTATGACACACAGACGAACTTGGTCTTCAACATGATAAGTAGAGCAGAGATAATACAGATATACAAAGCCGCTTCTACGCTGTGACATGCATACGTAATTTGACGACACACTTCCACATGGTCATGGGATTGTCAGACGCAGGCCGCACAGTTAATAACTGCTAAGACATTGAGGACTTGGGACCAAATTAATGAAATTGTGGTCTCGATCTTTACACATTATCACGTCTTCACGTTGGCTAGGCAACAACAGTACGACTACGTACCCACCTACCTAGTTATAACTGATCCAGCTTATTATTAAATATGGAGTTCTTCTAATGTGAAGTAGTTAATAACAGGTGGTGGTTCTTCTCCATACGAAACTACCTTTTGGAAAGGAGCAATCAGAATCAATTCTAATTTCCTGTAAGATTTACGTAGTACTATTTGAAATACATTATTTGACTTAGATTAACCTAGTATACCCACCTATCTACTTCAAGTAGGTATAACGTTTACCGTTACTAAACCACCTGAATATCACGTTTGTAATTGTCATCCCTTGATATTCACCAAGAGATGACAAAAGTAAAGTAGGTTAATTATTAGCATTTTGGTTGGTTTATTATTCAGCTTCTAAATTAGGCAGCAATAAACAACGCTGACACCAGTCAACAAACAAATCCCTTGTTCCTAGACAGAATCCACGATGGCGTTATAATTATCAATTCACTCGGCAATGGTCTCTTTGGAATTATCAGTTGATCATGTTAGAGATTCGTAGCGCTTTATTACCTAACTAGCTTACGCCCGCATGCTTGACGGAAATTATCCCACGGGAAGGTACTACCGGGATTAAAAGTACCCTAAGTGTTAAGCCAGGTTATAAACTATCTGTGTGCCAAATTTCATCTTAATCCGTGTAGCCGTTTTTGGACCAATCCGGAACATACATCCAGAAAAACGGGCAAAATTCTAAAAACTATAAAAACAGCATCGACTTCGTTGTACTGTAACGAGCCGCTGAAGAGCGATATTAGATTTATAACAGTATAAAAAGACAATGCCTGCAGGCCTCCACACAGATTGAAATATAGTACCGGACTGAAAGAACTTTATTCTTGGAATCGAGGCTACGTCTCTCTTATTCCTTGGGTGACGTATTGTAAGAAAATGTAAATTAAATTATAAAAATAATTAATAAGTAATTTGTTTTTATTTATATTATAAGTTTGTTTGTTTCTTACGCTAACAAAAACTTAAGCTTAGCGTAGCAAACGGCAGAACGGATTTTGGTGAAATTTGTCACATGGGTGACCTGGAGAAGGCCATAAGCTACTTTTGATCATGGATGGCAGAAAATATGTGAGATACCTACCGTTTTTCTCGCTAAGTCTTATTAGACTCAGCTTACTACTGTAGGTACCTGTAGATGTACCTATACAGGAAAGCTTACAGCTGCTGAGATATGCAATATCGTCTGCATCTTGATAAGTGGGTATATCATATACAGGATAAGTTTTTAACCAGTGCGCCACAGATAATATAACATCTTACGATGTAACCTAGCAAAGACATTTTTCAGTGGTTTTCAAATAAAAAAATTGCTGTTCAGTACATTTTGACCAATACCAATGAAACAGCAATAGCTGTTTTTCGACTGATCAATTTTGAAAATATAATTATTTGTAAGTAAATAATGTTTGCGAGCTAATTTGAATTATCGTGTCTCATAAAAAAATGGATCTGCGCGTGGAAAATTTTCGCGCTATGATTTTTTACGATTTCAGGTGTCGCCGTCTGAAACCGGACGAATCGTACGATAGACTTCAAATGGCATTCATGGATGAAGGTGTGGCGGCATCTACACCGCCACATGCGAACCCACGCATCAATCCTGCATCGCGCAAGCAGAGTTTACCGCGCAGATAGCATACATACAACTTCCCGCTAACAATCATCGGGCAGTTGCCCACCAGATAAAACACCCATCTGGTCGGAGGATCCTCCCTTTTCCAAGAGTATGAGTGAACTTTACACCCTGTTCCCCATATCCCTAAAACTGGTGACCCCGAGTATGAACGTCAGCGCAGCCTTCGTGCAACTACTTCAGCGTGACGTCATCATCATCACTCCCGCAAGTCACACAGCCAGCCAGCAACCACGGCTTGAACGGTTGTCCTGACCATCAGCATGCAGCGCAAGCGCATACCTGGTCATCACCTTCAGCCTCATCAGCAACCTTGGCACAGCACACTGCACATTCGGCCGGTCCACAAGCAGAGTGCTTAATCCCTCTCCTGGTCGACATCAGCAGTCAGCCACCCCGACTCACTGGGGCATCTTCGCAGACAGTTCCGACTCACCGCGAACTATGCGACACCCGGTTCCAACCCACTGGAACCCAACTGGCATTGGCAAGCATCGCAAGATACAAGACTTAGTCCACTATTGACCTCCGGTCTTCGGAGGGGAGTGATGTGGCGGCATCTACACCGCCACATGCGAACAAACGCATCAATCCTGCATCGCGCAAGCAGAGTTTACCGCGCAGATAGCATACATACAACTTCCCGCTAACAATCATCGGGCAGTTGCCCACCAGATACGACATCCATCTGGTCGGAGGATCCTCCCTTTTCCAAAGAGTATGAGTGAACTTTACACCCTGTTCCTCATACTCCTAAAAAGGCCCTTCTAAGGCAATCGTGTATCGTTGGTATAACGAATTTAAGCGCGGTCGACTAACTTTGGGGGATGAGAAAGAAGTTCGCCCTTTGACGGCTGTTACGGAAGGAAACTTGCTAGCAGAAAAATTTATTCCAAGACAATAGGCGAGTTACGTATCAAGAGATTCAGCACTGCTGGTTGGATCGGGAAGCCTTCACGAAATTCTAAAAGTGCATCTTCGCGTGAGGAGCGACTTCTTCATTTGGGGCCACGTGAAAGAGAAGGTCTACGCCAACAGCCCAGCGTCGATTCAAGACCTCAAAGATGGAATTCGTGAGGCTATCTATTACATAGGGCAGCCACTTTGCGATTTGGTTATGGAAAATTTCATGAAAAGGATATGGTCCTGTAAGCGTGGTCGTGGTGGTCATTTGCCTGATGTTATTTTCCACTATTAATGGCATACCTTCCTCTTTATAATGAAATAAACATCCGATCATTTATATTAAAAAATGGCATTTTTCTTTCAATATGAAAATGACACCTCTTATTGGAAAACCCTTTACTTATTTGTTATGTGGCATGGATGTAAACACGTTCTCGTAGATTTTTTAAACGGAATACATAAAACACTAGCTGAACCGGCGAACTTCGTACCGCTTCAGAATATTATCTTCGTTACTATTATTTCGTGAATTTTTGCTATACGGGGCGGAGACAAATCCAACAAATCATAAGGAACCAATTAGCAGATACTAAGGCATTATCTAATGTAAATTATGTTATTAGAAAATTTTATAATAGAAGGTTCAGAGACATTGTGCTGTAGATACTTACTCGGTCTAGGCCAGTTTTGCTAACGGGGCATAACATTCGCAAAGTGTGTAATTGACACAATCGGTTCAGCTTATGATTGAGGACCCACAGTTCGATCATCATTGACTGATAGTTGGGGGACTGTCGGGCAAGACGGGACCCTCAAGGTTCATAAATTAAAACCCATGTTAATGAAAAAATATTTAAACAAAATAAACATTCTTGAACATAACCTCTTTGGCTATCATAATTAAAATTAAAGAAACAAATTATTAACATTATTTAACAACATCAACTTTTTTTTTTATGGCATCCCCTTTCTGCCTTTAGGGGGTTGGTAAAACGGGCGAGCAAAAAGAGCACATGTGAGTGATGGCCATCCAGAGTACCTACCAATTGACAATGCATGTCGTTTATGTTTTTTTGTATTCAGTTTTAGTCCTTAACTAACTAACTTTTACAGTCGTGCCAAATAAAAGCGATATCTTTGGTCACGTGCGTGATGCGTATATTTGAATATATAAATCCTTCACAAACTGGTAGCAGAGCGTGATTGTTTGCAAGTATCAAAAATGGCATCAACTATGAGTTATCGTATTACAGAACCTTTCATAAAGTCAAACTACGATATGTGGTGTTAGCAAGCACAAGCTGTACTAATTAAAAATTATTTTTGGGATATCGTAAGCAGCGAGAAAACGTTACCACCGGCTACGTATGCGGCGGCGAAATCGGCATTCAACAATGAGGACTTGAACGGAAGGACTGAAATCCTACCTTTATTGGCACCGTCTGAATTAAAACAAATAAAAGTCTGCGCGACATCTAAAGCTGTATGGGACAAGTTGAAAGCTACTTACCAAAACACTGGGCCTGCGAGGAAAGTAACCTTATTAAAACAATTATTTCTAAAGCGAAAAGACCAAAGAAGAAGAAGACATACGTGACCACATATCTTCGACGACGAACGACAAACTCGCAGACATGGATATAAAGGTACCTACCTCCAAAAATGCGTAGAATAATGCTGCTCTACAGCTTGCCAAAAAAAATTGAGAACTTTTGGATAACCATCCAATCTAGAGACACCCTGCCTAATCCCGAGATCTGGACGAATACCAAACAAGGAGAGGAAATGAACAGATGAATGGGAAGGACTGGAAATGAAAATGAAAAAATAAGCAAGAGCTGTACAAACAAAAGCCACACTATCGAGACATGTTGGGGCAAGACACTAAAACACAAATAAAAAAGACAACGGAAGCAAATACAATAATAATTACAACTTTTGTCTGAGCAGCGTAAATTCAGATGCAGATTAAAGTGTCTGGTGTTTAAATAGCGACTGCTTATCACACATGTGCCGTGACGAATCGATGTTTTCTAACATGACCCCTGAAATTCTCACCCAGTTGGCATCAGACAAATATACCAGTAGAATTCAAGGCAAATGAAGAGTTACAATCATCACTGATAAACAATGCTCCAAAAAATTACAGTGACATTATAGAATGGCATCACAAACTCGGCCAGATAAACGAAAGAGATTTATAGAAGAAGGCTAAATATAACCATTCGTAGGTATGGCTTAAACTTAAAAATTATGTAAACATGGAAACATGATGTGAGGCCTACATCAAAGGCAAATTGTCCAGGTTACCGTTCTTAAGACATAATTATCTATACACAACCGTTAACCTGGAAACAATCCATAGCGACGTTTGTGGAGCTTTTGATACACTAGCAGGATCAAAGTACTATGTTACTTTCACAGAGTAGTAGGACCCAATATCAATAAGGCCAATACGGAACTACGAACAAACGTTCAAAACGGTACACTCACACAGAGGCACGCCAATTGACGAGACGCCAAATCGCCGTATTTTTTTTTGGTGTCGTTTGTTTTCAAGGGGTGCTAAAGCCGATAGTAAAGTCAAAATGAAAATCCAAGATGGCGAATGCGAGATTTTTCAACCTTTTCATCATGGGTGTCGTTTTCATGGGTTTTTGGGGGTGCTGAAGCCAAAAGTGAGTTCAAAATGAAAATCCAAGATGGCGGTTGCGATTTTTTTTGTCAAGGGGGTCGCTTTCATGGTTTTTAAGTATGTTCAATATTTCTGAGTTTTTTTATTGCCTTCCAAGGTATTTTTTGGTTTTTCAAATTCTGGCTTCAATCTTTTAATTTCAGTAGTTAGGTGCATCTTCCCATTATCTTTTTCTTCCTCATTTATTTTAACAGGCGTATTTCAATATAAGTGTTTCGGTGATAATTTGGAGGCATCTAAAACAATAAATAAATACTACACTAAATAAAAAGGACAATTTATGTAATTAGATAGGGGTAGTGGCGAACGTTCGTGATTGCCCAGCGAAGCGTGTTCGCCAATATCCCTTGCGCCAAAAATCAAAACACGTTTTTTTTAAAACTACCTTCCTCTAGGAAACCCTAAACCCCTAAAACTCAACATGTAGGTAATAATTTTTATATCTTCCATACAAAAATGGAAAAATTCTATTTTAGTTGTGACAAAATGATTTTTAAATTTAGAGATTTTTTTGCAGACCAACCAACGCTACGTCTTCCGGTACGCGGTCGCCACTCCAGAAGGTTGTTGCTTTATATATATTATGCTGGACATCGAAGAAACAAGAGACTTTAGTGCTATCGAGTGCCGAAGCGGAATAAATAAATATGACGCCTTGACTGAAACCGCAAAAGAGCACTCACCTGAAAAGTCTATTTAAAAATCTTGGGACCTATGAGAGCATTAGGCATAATAAACCACAACCAAGCCGAGAACACAATGTTCACTTCCAAGTCCATACACATTAACCTAAAATGCATTTCATAACGAAATTGCATAATGGACGAAGCGATGGACTACGTCGATCCTTTTATTCAAGGGTAGCTCATGGAGGTAAAGGTTGTCTTCAAAAGTTGACCTTATGTTGTAGAGGCTGGCAGTTAATAGGTACTCTATGGACTATTAAATGCCTCATACGAGCGGGTCCAATACGAAACTTAAAATAGGTTGGGGTAGGTAGGTCTCCCCCGCCGAGTCCTGGGACGCGGTGGTTTCCTTCTGCGAAACAGTCATCTCGCAGAAGGAGGCTGCGGAAAGGGAGAGAGAGATCTCGACTCTCGACCCGGCCCGCAGCAGACGCACCGGGCGTCGGAGGAGGGCGGACAACGCCCTCTTCCGGCCCCCCTAAATGGGTCCAGGGGCGACGGATTCGGGGACGTCCGTCGCCCTCCAACATCAGGACCCGAGAAGGCGGCGCGCGTAGTGTTCCGCGTGCGCCGCTCACAGACGTTGCGGAGGGAGTACACCTCACTCCCCCCGCCCGAGACGGGGCCCGCGCAAGCGGGCCGGCACCAGCCGGGGTTGTGGAAGAATAATGTGTTCCCGCGACCCCGGCGTAGGTGTGAGATGGAACACCGGGGTGGTTTTTAGTCAGTAAGAGTCTGACAGACCCCTCCGCCCGCCCCAGGGCGGAGGACATCCATGAGGATTTTCCACCCCGGGAACAAAAAAAAAAAAAAGGTAGGTCTCCCCCGCAATTTTGGCAATATGAATGCGAATTCAACAAGTGACGATGTCCTCTTTTTATTACCTACCAAGATAATTATTGTGACCATAAAAACGTGTGATAAAATTTTCAGAGAAGAGTGATGCCTGTTAATTGGATATATACGTGTTAATCCTATTAGGTAGGGACGGAATGAGGCTGAAATTTTAGAAATGAGTTTATGTATCTAGGCTTTTTAATCTTAAATTGCCTAATGAATAAAATATTAGGCAGCCTCTAGGTAAAAACTAATTAAAAATAAACACTAAAAACACTTACTCCAGAAATCTAGTTATAAGCTCAAGCCTCAACCTACCTGTTGACCCTAGCTAGTATTATATTATCTGTGCCCTAGCCGATTGTCGTGTATGTACGGTAAGTGCTACTAATCATTTACGTAAAATATCGTAGGATATGTCATTCGAAAAACATAGTAAATACGTCGCATGATGAGAAATCGAAGAGAACAGGTAAAACTAAAATGAAAGCCATCATTTAGGATGCCAACAAGATCTTTTATTAGTGTCACCCAAGTAAACTTAGATGATGCAGAAGCATATTTACAAGGACTGTACATTTATACAGGTTCCATACTCCCACGGATTAATATCTGATTATTACACACGGCTGATGTTCATGTTTTATGACAACAGAATACCTTAGGATACCTTCGCAACTGGTGTTGGTCTAGCGTAGGCGTACGTCGGCGATTTTCACGCCTAATTAGACGTGCGCTCAGAGCAATGAAACTTTTTAGGCAGAGGCAGCTGTGTGAAGAAGTAATAACGTTATTTCCGCAACACTCGACCCTCGACATATTTAAGACTCGAATGAGAAACGAGTAAGGCTCATTTCGAGCGACGTAATTACGGGTCGGGTCGGGCGCGACTGTCCTCAACCTAACAGTGTCTTTCACGTTACAAACGTTAGTGAAGATTGTCTCGCGATATTCATGGGAATAATTTCGAAATGCCGTCAGTCTTATATACATTGACATTTCAGAAGACTATATGATATAATTTTAAAAAAACTTGTGTTTATTATGATAATAAACTCAAGTTTTTTTCCAACATGTACAAAAGTGTTGAACGCCAATTACAAAGTGGAACAGAGAAAAATACTTTAGGTAAAACTTGCCATAGGTTTGCTTAAATCTACATTTTTATCAACATCGAATAATTAGTTACACCGGAAGTACATGACAATGACCTTTGAATATCAATAACGGACACATAATATAAAGTACGTTACCAGCATGGCGGTAGTACTTACAAACAATACTTACTTTTTTATTCGACGACATTTTACGCATCCAAATGATGGCGAGTACCTCAAGCGTAGAGAGAGCATGTACATTAGGTACATAACATTTCATATTCCATATGAGATATAGATCGTAAATTAAAGTCGTTTTAAGACATTAAGAACATTAACACTGGTTGGTTTATCTCGAATTGTTATTACATTTCTTTTCGTTCTAGTAAATTATTATTAATAGCTGCATTGAAACGCATTTTTTTTTAAATTAACGCCTCTCGATCCGGCAATACGAGGCAAGCTTAAATCACTACAAATAATAAGGCGAAATAAATAATTACAAAACTTACTTAAAAACGTGCCACTGACGCAACTTAACTTTTGTCCAAGTAACTAAACTAGCAGGTACTTATTGGTGCGGCACCGTGTGATGTTGTTCGACTATCACCTAACTAAATAAATAGCACACTAGGGCCCGGTTTTGTAAAAGCTTATCTAACTTAATCGCTTGTAACATCTCATAATAATAACAGGGGCCGTATAGGGTAGTCTGTCATTGTTTCAGTGCAAAAAAGGAATAGTGTTAAATGTCCTGCACAGTCCTTACACAGTTATTTTACAATAGCAACCTTATTCCAATTACAATAAAGATCACTGATTTTGACAGAGCTAACAGTAGCAGCAACCCAGCAGCCTTATTGTCACGAGATTATAGATCACTCTGATAATGACAGTGATACTTAACTAAGAGGTAAAATAATTTAATAAAGTAAAGCTCCTTCTCTTTTTGAACTGGAATCATGAAGACTTTGTCACTTTTCTATGGGGCCCTGTTTTGGTTGGTTCACTAAAATAACAACAACCAATCACAAAGATGGCATGAGATTCGACCACAGATTAAATTGAACAGACTCTTATAAAACGGGTAAATATTAAAACTAAGAAAATGAGTAAAATTTAGTAATACATTGTAAAATTGTAAACGCTCCGAGTCCTTTTACTAAAAGAACCTTGATTCGAGTGGACGATGCATGCTGCCAATATCTACTTAGAAATGCTATCATGCATAAGATAAAACTATGTAGCTTGCCAATTAAATAACATATAATTTTTGTCATTTCAGCACAGTTATAAAATTCTACTTACATCGATATGTTTTCAACAGTGGAATAATCAACATTGTTTATAATGCACCTTTATCTACGTGTATAGAAAAATAAGACAGCTACAAATCTTTCTATTAGCCGCCGTCTTATAATATTCACATTGTACCCTATCCAAATAAAGTAGATATAAAAATAACACTCCGTATATAAATCGCTTTGATATTACATTAAATAGATATTTACAGATATTCGAGTTACATGAAAACAGTATAGTTACAATATCATTTGTTATATCTACGTTTCGAGTTTCATACTGAGGTCGATAATACAAAATTTAGTCATTAGTTTACATAAAACCGTGGGTGACTTATGTATAAAGATAATGGAACTTGGTTGCAGGACCAATAAACATTGATTCAACGTTTACAGTAAAATCACAAAATGTTAGGAAGGACAGATTGTCTCACGATATTCATGGGAATAATTTCAAAATGCCGTCAGTCTTATATACATTGACATTTCAGAAGACTATATGATATAATTTACAAGAAAACTTAAATAATAATTTCGCTGTGTATTTAAAATATGTTTAGGAAACGATATGCTTTACAAAGAGCCTAAAAGCTATAATATAATGAAGAGATAGTCTTAACGAGTCTTATGAAATGTCAACCTGTAAATCAGTCGAAATTTTGTTTTAGAATTAAAAAGGCACAAATATAATATCATTGGATGGTAACTTAACATAGGTTTACTTTGCAACATTTTTCTAAACTGGTTTGTGGGGGCTATTGAACAATACTAGAATTATTTAGGCTTCGTAGGGCAGGGCGGCGCGGGGCGATGGGGCCGCGGGACCGACTCTTCATAAACTACGTCGTATAGATTAGTGTTGGAGTACACCGGCTGCGGCGCGTACGCGCTCCGGACCGACGGCTCACCTATCTCACTGTAGAAGTTACTCGCCGTGTCGTTCACCTCATCATACAGCGCCTCCCCGCGAGACGTCGACGCGATACTGCCACCGTAAATCCCATAACCCGAATAATTACCATAATCAACATTCTGATATTTGAACGCGGAGTAATTCTTAGAATTCTCCACACAATCGCTGAAGTTCTGTAACTTTTCAGCTTCTTCTTCGTATTTGGGCACGTAGATGTTCTTCTCGTAATCATTGCTCGTGTTGGGTTTCAAAGGCGTTGATAACTTCGTGTAATAGTCTTTTGTTTCTAATATAAACTGCTGTTGAACCGGAGTGATGTCGTAGTTCTTGTATAGAGGAATGTCGTTATACTTTTTGTCCCCTGTTCCATTATTAGCAGCTGCAGCTGAAGTCGACGGTGCATAGTACGCGGGCTCACCGTACGGGTAATCACTGTTATTGCTCTTAGATCTAAGGTTTAGAGATTCTGAAATTCTGTCGTCCAGCGACATTTCAGCTAGTGATGCCGATACACTTGGTACCACATTTCTTTCCATTGAGAGAGCATTATTCATTGCGTAAGTCAACGGCAGGTTTCCGTAAATATTATTATGGTTTGTAGCAGTACTTGTTGATGGCGTGTTATTGTAATGATAAGAAACGTCCGCACTGTTGGATGAGTGGTTGTTACTTGCGTATCTGTGAGATTCTTGTGTTTGTTGGCTTATATTAGATTCGTTTATAGGTATTTCGTAATTAGATCTAGTTTCATTGGTACTGGGCCAGAACTGCGACGTGTCGAAGGGGTCTGGTTGTGTGGCGGCAGCCTGCGATGTACTCATGTGGAGGGGACTCGATAGATTGTCTAAAGACTTAGCGCCATAGAGATTTGAGTAGTTTTGGAGACTGTAGCTTGCAGATAGTCCGGGTAAACTCTCTATGCTCTGCTCGCCCCAGTCGCTGTCGAGTCCTGTAAGAACGGAAAAAGTAACTTTATAAAATAAAATAAAAACTATAATTTTGTCAAATTATATCGTGATGTCTTGCTTTTATATAACACTGCACCACAGATAATATAATACTACGTACAGATACCCAATCCCATACAAAGACATGAAACCTTCCTAAGTCTGGCGATTGAGCTGGCAAGTTTTCTACAGATGGCAGCATCAGCGACTCACTAAGTGCCAGAGACTGTAGTTTCACAACGCCATCTAGGAGTCAACCTACTTTTAAAACGTTTCGTGCAATCCTTTCTAAATATTTATTTTTAGTTCCGGGTTCAGAAAAACATGTTATAAGATTCTTTTTTGTAATTCTATGTAAGGAATAATAAAAACAAATAAAGTTGTTTGATTTAAACAAGTAACAATATTGGAAAATGCGATGACGGGACCAATTCAGTAAAACCCCATCTATTGCAAAAAGCTCTTAACAAAATGATAAACAGATGGGTATTTTATCATTTAAAGGGTTCGAATTGAAGACACAGGCTTCTTTTTTATTTTATTTTTAAAATACGTGCATTATGAGTGGAACTAGATAAATCAGCACTAAACAAGGAAGTTTTTACTTTTACCAATCACAATTCAGCCAAAAATTCTGCCGTATTTCGGTTTTTAATTATTGTTAATTTCATAATGGTTACCTATGCTGCCATCTATGATTGTTTTTCAAGACAAATTATAATTTGTTCGAGTTGAGACCATGACTGCACAATAATTTCGATACTTAGACATCTTTTAATTCACTTCGTCATACGATTTCAAAGGGTAACCATGTGGCGCTTTGCAGACTTGGTGATCTATTAGAAAATAACAATAAGGCTGAACTGACCATACTTCTGATAGACCCAGATTATTTATTTATTTTCTAGATTATGTCATAGAGTGGTAAAAAAGGTATTAAGATGGGTCACACGATGCGCTACAATAGGACAGCAGTCACTGTGGAGATGGACGGTGGACCATAGTGGAAGAACTTAATAAAAATACTTTACTCCACTGTCAAACTGCTGTTGTACCTGATCTGATACTAAGTTTGTTGAAACTTGGGACAACGCGGTGGCTTGTGAAAACAAACCCAACCAATAGGTTTGCTCCAGGCAATTCCTGAAATTTTCTTCGCCGGTCGGCAATAAGCAAATACAATACGTGACCGTTCCCAAGCGCCCTAGGGGTCTCTAACATCTGGCGAGTTGTTCTCAAAAATAAAAATGACATGTGCTTATCACTATTTTCACGCTAAAGCATAAACTATGGGAACCTATTTTAAATGACAGCTGCGCGACAGATTATCAAAGGCTAACGGCGCGTGAGCTTTCAATGCCCGGAATGTTACCATTTTTATAAATATTGTTTATTTTATTTTGTTGAACACTTATCTAGTTATTATGCGTATGTATTTTTATTTTTTATTTTCATCTTAGCGTTTGCTACACTGGTCGACGTCATTCAACGCCGGCTGTCGCTGAAAACCAGCGCTGGGGCTCTGTCTCGCATAGGGTCGTGGCATTAAGCTGAGCGATGGCCGTTTTGCGTGGATGTGACGCATATTTTCCCCCGATTTGTTCTCTTTGGTGTTTGTGTTCGATCACTGCGTCATGTTTACCGTAAATAAACGTTCTTTTCTTTCTTTCTTTCTGCACACTTACCAACTTCAGGTACATCTATTGGCTCATCGAGTATGGACACAACATTCTGACCATTAGTTAAGGACTTTTTGACAGGTGTACTCAATCTTGTGGCAGGTGGGAGATCCAAATCGATTAGTATGTCTTCTTTCACTGAAAAAATAAGCAATAAATTGAAATATTAGAATGAATAAGGCAGGTACAGCACCTCACCCACCATTTTATTGTAGTCTTTGTACACTATAAACTTTTCTGTAAATTGTCATCATGTACTACAATGTTTTCAGATAAATAAAATTATTATTATTATTATATGGATCTGTTAAACTTTATTTTAATTAGACAGAAAGGGAAAAAACAGTTCGCCAGCTAAAAATGGTTTATCAAGCGAATGGCTTTATTATGAATAAGACGGTTATTCTTCTTTCCCATGGCAACACAGACTACACACACTTTTCAATCTATTTAAACTACAAAAAACGTTTCATATTCGTTCTTTATTGGTATTATTGTGTAAATCACAAAAACATTTAGTCACAGATTACCATACCAGTATGAGTTACACTTCCGTCCACCAAATGTAACCGTTTGAGGATATGCTAACACAATATTTCCCCTCGAAACCTTTTACCAGACTGACAAAGTGTGTGTCTGTGTTGAGTGTGAGTAATCCGAGAGATACGCCCTGTACAGCTGTATAGCTCCGTGATCTATAGCTATTACCTTTAGCACGGTCACGTATCACAATAAACTGCCAAGTTGACCTTACAGTTAGAGCCTCGTGACGTCATGTCACACGTAGGTAAGTACAGATATTTTACAACTGTCTATACAATACCTAACTACGTTTGTAAATATTATGATTATTACCTAAACTAATATAAAAAGAGAAAAGGTTTGTTTTTTTTTTGTATGATTTTATGTTTGTTTATCACGCTTAAACGGCTGAACGAGTTTGGATGAAATTTGGCCATGTTCAAAATTTCATCCAAATCGTAGACCCTGACCTGGATTAGGCATAGATACTTTTTATCCCGATAATTCCATGGGATCGAGTCTATTACGGGTGAAACCGCAGGGTGCAGCTAGTTTATTTAAAAAAATAACTTCACGCTTGTATTTCGGCAAAGGAGTATTTAGTACACCCATATTTCGCCACTTATGTTATAAGTGCGGTGTAAAAGGAAGATAAGTCTAATGCTCTGTGAATTCTCTAATGGTCCTAATAACACTGGCCCGATGAGCGGATTGAAGTCTTTTGCCAGTATCCAGTACAGGGGTGAACTTAATAATCTGAAACAAACAATTATTTCCTTTTCCACTCTTACCTTGATTCAAACTCTTCGAATGTGATTCCCTAGTGTTTCTAGCCCGTTCCAGAGCTAGTGTTGCCACTCGATCGTTGGTAAGCTTATTATAGTTGAAGTGTTTGCTGCCAGTGTTGCCACCGCGCGTCGTCGGCGGCTGGGTGGACTCGATCGTGCGGCGCTTGCGCAGAACGACAGCAATGTCTTCAGACACGCCGTTAGTAGGTAGAGATGTATTGGAGGCCGATTGGGCTAGAAATTTGAAGAAGACTAAAGAATTTAGATAAGTGTTATGAATGTAAGGTTTATCGCCGTCGCACATTTTCACACAAAATTCAATAGCAATTCGACTCGGTTTTTTTTTGTGTATGCCATCTCGTAGTTGACCTTGAGAGGTCGTGACTACTTAAAAAATAAATATCTTTAATTATTTTTATAATTAGTCCATAAGTTGTCAGTGATTAGTAATTGATTGATTGAATATTGTGCTTATATGCTGTGTCTGTGCCTTTGGATGGGGCAGTCCGGTCTGCCAGTAATCATTTTCAGAATACTGTTACGAGAGTTACGCAAGCGTTGTAGTAAGGAAGCCGCTTTCTTACGCATGATAGCGTGAAAGCCATCCGTGTGAGCTTCAGCAAACATTCCAGACACACTACAACGCCGCGGTAACTGCAACAGCATCCTGAAAGCGTTGTTGTATTGTACGCGCAGGACGTTGTAGGCTCGGCTCGTATATGACACCCACAGGCCGCACGAGTAGAAGGACTGACAGAACGCCTTAAATAAAAAACACTAAGACCTCTCTTTTTTGAGTTGTAATTAATGCCGTGCACCTCCGCATACGTCTCGCAGATCGTGAGTAGCTTCCTCAGTCCGCTCATCGATGGACTGAGCAAAATCATGTCGTCCGCGTAACTTATGTTATTGACACATGTACTGTCTATATTACAGCCGATATGTGTGCTGCTCAGTCGCTCGATAAGCTGATTAACATATAAATTAAATAACAGGGGTGAGAGGTAACCCTTCATCAGACCGTCAAGCACCTTGGCCATGGTGGTGGCTAGTGAGATGGGTCGATAGTTGTTCATGTCGGATGTGTCACCAGTTTTGTTCTTAACTATCGGAACCACTATAGTCCGCATAAGTGGCTCCGGTAAATAAGAATGACCTAGGCACAGAGTGAAAAATAGTGAAAAAACTCTAGGTAGATCCCGCATGTTTAAAATGTTCGATGCAGACCTGACTATCCTGTGGCTACCTAGAGCGAACTCAAACCCTCCAGCCAGGGGCGAAAAACTTACATCACTAAGCGACTGCTCGCCAAGGGCACCCCCTGTGGGGTACGGACTTCGGCTTAGGGCGTCGCTGGAGGGAGGAAAGCAAGATGGGACAGGCTGGCTCAGAATTTGATGATTATTATTATCGGGGGAATTTAAAGCTACAGGCTCAGTTTCGGCGCGGGCTGGCACTTCGTCGAGCAAGGGTCGGGGGGGACAGTTACGTCGGGGTCTTCGCGAGAGGCCTCGGCGGCGAGGTCGGAATGTCGGATAGTGTTTTCTGTGCACTGGTGGCCCTACTGCTCCCCTGGATGAGAGTTATATGGACATCGGGGTCGGTGAGGACATGCCTTGGACGGCGGACTTGGCTAATGGAGGAGGGGTAAAACGGGCGGCCTTGACAACCAGAGGGTTGCGGTGACTCGCGGCGGTTTCGACGAAACGAAGAGTTGCGTTTCATAAATTGACGGATAGTGGGAATTTTGAGGTCGACGTGGAGGATTTCGTTGCGAACGTACCAGGGGGAGCCTATTGTCCTACGGAGGAATTTGTTCTGGAGGGTCTGCATTCTATTGAAGAGGTGCGCTTGGCGTGTGCAAAGACTGAACTCAAAGTAAGGCATTGAAATGTGAGCTTTACATAATGTCATACAGTGATGTTTCCCAAATTAAATGAACATGCTGCGAAGACACATTGCCGAAGCGTCGTCGTACACTGACGTCAAAGCATGTACAAAAAGCTCACATTTCAAGGATTTACATACTTTAAAATGAGTCCGTTTACGCTTGACATTAAATACGATGATTTTATGATTCAGGTCATGTTAAGGATATCGGTAGGTCACGGTAGGTGTGCCCGGTATCGCTGTCAAGATAACATCAAAATTCCGTGTATTTAATGTAGACTTGACTCAAGATACAAAACAAATATACCTACATCACGTTTTTAACAATCAATATTCACAAACCAAACTATGTCATATGTCCAGGTGCGACATGTTTGTGCTAACCATACAGACTTCATAACTCACAGGAGGTAAAACATTCACTTAGTCATAGATTAGCGATTTTCAATGCTAAGTGCGTCTCAAATGACAATATTACGTCGCAATGTTGAACAATATGCTTCTACAATGTGCATAATACGACTCTTAAAGCAATGCAATATGAATGCATAAATTATTTTTAATACCTAATTATATTATTTTTAGGTTTACTAATATAAATACACGTATTTGTATTGATACTTGACCTACTCAATGTTCAGAATGTACAGGACTTCATTCATCAGATATGGATACTAAGTCATATTTACACAAGCTTTAATCAGTTGTGTTTGAGTTGCATTGCTTCAAAAAATTATCATCCGTCGTTAAGTATAAAATGTTTCATAAATGGACTAGCCTTTTAGCACTGATCTATTCTTCAGGTTTACTGTTTACCGTTCATGTTAAACTAATATGAAATAAGTATTTATCAGTATCAATTTTCTCGTCAAACAATGAAATATCAAGCACGTCGTTATTCCTCAGCGCAATCTAACACGATGATTATAATTACCACTGGGTGTTGCCGAACAATACGCAATTATATCATGCGGTATGTTTCGTAGACCAACTGTGCAATAGTTAAACTTTCCTCAGCAAAAGTAAAAGTGTAGGAACGCCACAATTACGCGCATCATAAAAGTGAACGTGTTTATAAATATGGCTAATGAAGACGTTAAAGTTATGCATTTAATTATGTTAATTTGGAGCAAATTGCTGCTAGAACTAATTGGGCATTGTTCTGGCGACTTATGGTTGTTTGTACCGAACCTAGGCATATGCTAAATTGAAAACATCCAGTGTTTCCTTTTTGTCAAAGCTATGTTGCACCAAATTTATGGATCAGCCTGGTTTGAATCACTGCAAATGGGATAATACAGATGATTTCAACTAGCTCAATGACAAACACTTAGTTTGTATTGAATACCAGTGAAGAAATATATAAAGATCATTGTAACAAAATACACTTACCTCTGTTTACTGGTGACAACGTCTGAGATTTCTTAACTGCCTGATTGTTTTTACTAGTTTTTAATGCTGTTGTTACCAAGGTGCTAAAAAGAAAAACACTTTTATATATTCCAGAACAGTTACTAAACAGTAGTTACTTATTTTAATTAGTATGTTTTAAATGACTACCTTGGAAATAGTCCAACTTCTAGGGTGCGTTGGTTCTGCCCCTTCCACCAGTGCAACTCGGGCCGCTTGTCTATCAATATGATAGGGTCGCCCGCGTCGATGGTCATCTTACTCGGTCGCCGGTAACTGCCACAGGAAAAGTATATTTTGTAAACAACCGTTTCTTTAATATTATGACATCTGTTTATGTGAGAACCAATAGCCCGATACAATGCCTTGTTGAAGCAATAAAAAATATTTTCTTTACGAGAACAGTTTTCTGGCATAAGCATGAGGTCTTGGGTTCGTTTCCCAGGTCGCGCAGTTTTATTGGGTTTTTCTATCTAGAATTTCTCCGTTTCAGCCCGGAGTCTGGATTTGTGCCCGGTTGATGGCAATAGGCTCGCCCCCTATTACATGGAACTTAAGCATAACTGGCGAAATGTGGGTGTATTATAGGTACACCTCTGCCTAACCCTTCTGGGATTACAGGCGTGTTTTGTTATGTTTTCTGGCATTGAATATTGGTAAATTATAAAACAAACCAGTATTAACTTATGAGGTAAACAAATAATTTCAACAGTGTTAGGATGAAAACTAAATAACACTTTTGCCTAACCTAGGCATCTAACCCAAGACTTCACACTTGGCAAGCACGCTAACAACCCTGATTCGGCAATACAACAGATTTCTAACAACGAGGTCACATAAAATTCCAACATTTGCTTACCTAAGTGCAGCAATAGCAGTTTCGAACTTATTGGTCTCGATGTACCGCTGTATGCCGGCGAACGTGGGCCGCTCCTTGGGGTTGAGGTCCCAGCATTGCATCATCAACATGTACACGTCCGGGGGACACGCGCCGGGCGCCGACAGCCTCTGACCTTCGCGCATTATTAGCCGCAGTATCTCTGAACCGTTTAAACCTAAAGGAGGTCAAGCACATTGTGTAAGAATAACACATGAACTTTAATATCACATAACATCCCGCCTGTAATCCCAGAAGGGTTAGGCAGAGGTGTACCTATAGCACACCCACATTTCGCCAGTTATGTTTAGGTCCCACGTAATAGGGGGCGAGCCTATTGCCATCAACCGGACACAAATCCAGACTCCAGGCTGCTACTGTGAAATTCTAGATAGAAAACCAAATAACACTTTGCCCAACCTGGGAATCGAAACCAGGACCTCGTGCTCAGCAGTAGCTCTTTCACCACTAGACCAACGACGCAGAACTTGATTGGTAGTAAATAAATAATAAAATATTTACGCAAACTAACACTGATCGATTTTTTTTTATTGTTCAGAAGAACAATCGTGTCGTTAATTTGCATGAAATGTATAAATTGGTTCTTCAAATTTTTATTTTCATACAGTATTGGATAGGTAACTTATTGATGTTTCACTCTAAAAGAATGTGTGTGAGCAAGATGTAAACAACGGCAATAAAGAGGCCATTATTTAACCCCCCATAACCCCCATTAAAGTAAACTTAAACTTTACTTATTTAAGCATGCATCACCGCCTACAACACCATTGCTTACCAAAGAGACAGAAGAAAATAGTGGTAAAATGCGAACCTGTCAGTTTTTTTTTTTTAACCTGCTATTAAGGCACGAGTTACGGTTACCTATCCAGGGTTCCTCCCCGAAGGTGTACATCTCCCAGAGCGCGACTGCGAACATCCAGACGTCCGAAGCGTGTGAGAACTGCCGGCTGCGAAGCGACTCCGGCGCACACCAGGGGAACGGCACTCGCCGCCCCTCGCTCATCACGTAGCAGTCGTCCGCGTCCGGAAGGGCGCGCATCAGACCGAAGTCGCCTATTTTTACCTGATGTTAGACCAGAATGAGATGGAGAGCTTTTAACCAATTATTCTTCACTGTACTTCAAAGTCCTTTGAAAAAGATTGGGACAAAAATATAATATAAATGTTAATGTTTATTTACTTTAATATTTTAAATGATAACAGACAGTTTCTCAACTATCACAGCCAAACCTACATAGTTCAAACAGTGAATATACAAAACAAACAGTACTGAATCACCTTGTCAAACAATTAATATTGGAGATAGCATGCATGTAAGATAACCACAGGATAGGCATCTGCCCATCCCATTTAAAATTGTGATATAGTCACCTCTTACAAGATACAGCAAAAGTTTTAGAATAAATCTATTAAGAATACACAAACATAATTAAAATTGATTGATAAGACTCACTCACCAATTCCAATGTAGACAGTAAAATATTCCTGCAAGCTAAATCTCTGTGCAAGAACCGATGCTTTTCCAAATGCGCCATGCCTGAAGCCACTTGCTCTGACCACTTGTAAATGTAGTTCAGAGACACTTTGCCATTCTGTGCCACAATATAATCCAGTAAAGCCCCCATAGCTGCTAGTTCACAAACCATCATCAATGGATGGAATACAACACCGTGAAGTTTGATGAGGTTGGGATGTTTTAAGCTGTGCATGGCTTCTACTTCTCTTCTGAAGTCATCATAGATGCCTGGCTGTGAGAATGCATCTGCCTTTAACACCTTAACAGCTACAGGAACTGTTTGAGATGGGTGTTCAGACACCCGCCATTCTCCACGTTTGACAACTCCAAATGATCCATTGCCTAATTCGCTGTGTAATCTGAAAATAAGTTTGTGTATCAGACACATGATGTCTTACACCACACACACTAAGCATAACTATTTATCTTTCTTGGTAAATGATTTTACATAAATAACAAATGCTCAATAAATTTAGTGCATTGCATACCCTGTATATCATATAAATAATTATTCTATAAAATATGTCATTTTAAATTTGTTGTTTAGATACCTATTCACTAAATAATCAATAATTTTATTCACATCATTTATAATTCAATTTCTGTTCATTTAATTCACTAAACACATGTAAACAATGCACAGCAAGGCCAGTTTCTTATTTAAATTTTGATGTAGGTAATGAAAATCCTGTTTTTATTGTAAAAACCAAGATTAATAAGTTATTCACCTTCACATTATAATTTTTACTGAAAATCTTGAATACCATTTCTGGTCAGGAAGCAGGTACATTTTACCTGATAACTTCACTGGCACTGGGATTGTCAATTTGTCACTTTTGGCCAAGTTGCAGATTTCCTTGAGGTTTAGTAGAAGCAATAAAGGAAAGGATGTGGAAAAACCACACAGTGGGTTTTTCTTTAACATGATTAATCTGCTATAGAACTCAATTGAGTTTATACTCACATAATATCCTTCTCCAGTATAATACAAGTTGTTCTTGATTCTGACTGTGGTGTTCTCACTGCTAAGTCAGTTTTCTCTTTAGAAACTGAACTTGATGATGAACCAAATAATTTGTTCCAAAACTTTCGGTTCCATAATTGCAACTTTTTTTTCCTGACTGCATCAAATAACCTGCGCACCCCAGGCTTACTGATGCCAAGCTTTTCAAGGTCTTCAGCATGCACATAGTCAAAATGTGCTAGTCTCGTTATCTAAAAACATAAAAAATGAGAAATTTTGTTTGTTTGGTATTACACAACACAAGTAAACAACATTGTATATAATTATAGAATATAACTTAGTACAGAGTATTTATTAAAATAGTAACTAGAATGTGCGTAAAATAATTGCCTTAATAATTTATTGTTTACCTGCAACTGATCTCTGATTGGTAAATAAAACTGTTCAAGTTGAACATGCTGCAGAATATCACAGAGCCAATCAGTCCCCGATTCCATTTTCGATTATTCTTCACTATACTTTGGGTTAACATAGAATAAACGCATCTCTGATCTCGAGCAGGAAGTGGTCGTTCCAAAGGATGTGTCCGAATGGCTGTTAGTCTGTTACTACACAAACCAGAATTATTATGGTTACAAGTTTTTAATGCAGATCCAGATAAAGTTGAATGCTATCACATTTACTATGTCACTTATAAGAGGAAGCTTATAAAGCATTGAATGCTTGTTTTTATGTCCATTATAAATTCACATAATTTGGGAATAAACTATTAAAATAATGAGATTATTGAGTCTCGATTGAGACACCAGTATTATTATATTTACCCGTAAATGACAGTTACTTTTTTGGTCTTGAAAATAGAGTAGTCGACCTAAAATGAGTTATAGTAGATGTAACTGTGTAACATGGCAACTCTCCCTCAATAATCGACTAAAAGAAGTTTATGTAGAGTCAACGTTACAAAAAAATATATGAATTTTTCCTTGAAATTTTAAAGAAAGTTACACCGGTCAACCCACCAGGGTTATCAACAACCCAATATAGTGCTTTTATTGCGAAAATCGTAAGATTACTCTATTGTACCCGTCTAATTACTTTTTTTCGCTTTGCTCTATTGTCAGCTGCCTTTTCCTCGTGTTGTAAACAGACTGTACTTGATACTCTGCTGCTCTATGGAAAAGCGGCAATTTAAAAAAATATATAGAAATAATTATTCAGAATTTCTGACTTTGTTGTTCTGTGATGTGAAACGAATCAAAAGGAAAGTTTGGTTTTATTTTCTATTAACAAAATATTGTCTGTTGAACCATGGCAAATACCGCAGTGCAATGCAACCCGAATTTGAACAATGCTCCAGACGAAAGTCTTTCTGAAGTGAAAGTAGTAAATTTCGGATGTATACCCGTAGACACCGTTGTAGAAAAATCTATTTCAATTGAAAATACCAGTGAGGTATGTGAATGCAATCTAAGTAGGTCTCAGAGAAAGGGTACCTACTTATGGTACACCGCCCTGCTGGACTAAAGATGCTTTCTCGAAGTTAGATAAGTACTCTGTCCGGGAGCAATTGCTTCCAAAATTTGCTATAGACATTTCAGTTTGTAAGTTTTTTTACAATATTTATACAATCCAGTACAGTCCGTGAGGCCTAAGCGGAGCTTTGCATTTGTGTGAGTGCACATAGCGATGCGTCCTTTGCTTAGCAATCGGCCAATAGGACAATCGGCCTGTGGCACTGTGCGTCCCTCGCGTGATCATCGCGCGATTGGTAATCACTCACACAAATGCAAAGCTCAGCTTAGGCCACGCGGACTGTAGTAACCCTTTGCTGCTACCTGCGGCAAAACGTGGAGGTAGGTACCTAAACCAAAAAATTAGAGGTCAGAGGGTCATCTTAGGGGCTGGTTACAAACAAGCATGTATGAATTTGAAATCACGTCGAACTCACTTGATTCCACTTGGTTTTTTTACCATTACTTACCACCACCACCACCTACAGGTTAATTTATTACATTTCAGAATAGCCTAACATACAGGGTGTCAAAAATTTATATTCTGAACAGCGTCGACCGCGTGTTCAAAGTGTCCATTACGTCGAGTTTTGTGAATCCGGGTGACAGCGCCCGAATCAGGATTGTGTTCAAGCCCAACATTGTCGGGCAGTCGTTTACTGAATATTTCCTTGTAGACGACACCGGTAGTAACACATATAGACTCACCGTTACTGGAAAATGCTTTGGTGAGCTTTATTTATGCTGTAATGTAGGTATCTAATGGCAATGCATTTCTATATATCTAGCTACTACAAAATCCCGACCTATAACAATTAAGCAGACAAAAAACTGGATAGACGAACTTTGTATGCAAACTTCGAAGTAGTTTTTCTTTAAATTTTTAGGTCCAAAAGTATCAATAAATAAAAGAAAAATATTGTTTCAAATATGCAAAAACGTGTCAGACCGAAGACAAGAGGTGATCAACATTGTAAACAAATCATCAGTGGACACGACATACCAGTGGTACATGCCAGCCTGTGGTCAGGGGTGCTTTCAAGTAGGACCTACATCATTTGATTAGTTTTTCAATGAATATACAAATCTATTTTAACTTAGATACTTTGATTAAAAACTTTGCTTTTAGATTTCGACAGGTAACTGCGGTCTCATCAGAGCAGGCGAGAATATCACCACCACAGTCATGTTCACTGGTACTGCTCTTGGAATATATACTGCGGAATTAGTCTGTTTGGTCCTCAATCAGGTAAAGTACTCTAGTAGTTTTGTTATTAAGTATTCCATAAGTAGGTAAGGTTAGCTTCTTCGCGATTCTATAGAACTTATTCAAAATAATGTAAAGTTAAATCTGCTACATGTTGGCTGGAGTGAGCTCCGAGTGACTCGTAGAATTAAACGGTGCAATTTCCTCGTCTTTTGTGATGAGTCCAATTTGCGCCTATTATTGTGTTGTCAATGAAGTTAACGAGTAATTCCAGGAACCTTTATTCTTGAACGTGTTTGCAACTGTAGTATTACCGGGAAACCCATTATTTTGTATTCAAGAGCATGTATTTGAGAAGAATTGGAAGCAAAAGTCTCGTTTCGTCCATTTAATGGAGAATAGTCTTAACCGTCTAAGCAATATACCTTCAGCTTCTGTGTTCGAGAGATATCTCGACTTCGGCACTGGAAGTGTTGTGGATGTCACAAGGAATATATCGCAAACTATTTGTGTTACTAATCATGAACAAGAAGAGGGCTATATTCAATGGATGCCAGGTCTGCTTACACTCACTTTCTTTTTATAAATCTAGTTAGATTACCTTTAGACCTTAATGTGTAAGTCGAGATTGTAGGTATGCACTGTAGTGACACTACACATGACATTACAACCAGAGGTCACACTGCACTTATGTCTAACGAGTGCAATGCAGGCGGGCTTTCACGATAAACGCCTGCTCCCGTTGGATACAGCGTCAACTGCTGTTTGAAATTCAACGAACGATGGTATATCTTATCTACATAGTACATTCATTGATGCGATCAACATTATTATCTAATCGTACTTGGTTCTACACAGGTGAACAAGATATTTAGGATATAGTAGTATATAGGTAGTATATATATATATATAGTCTTTTTTTTTGTACCTTAATTACATCAAAACTAATATTATAAAGAGAACAGATTTGAGATTTTGCATGTTTGTTTGTAACGCTTTCGCGCTAAAACGGCTGAACGGATTCGGATGAAATTTAACACATGGCTTGACCATGACCTGGGTAGGATACTTTTTGTCCCGATATTCCCACGGGATTGAGACTAATGCTGGTGGAACCGCAGGGCGCACCTAGTACATACATAAAGTTACGCCTCCATCCAATAGGGGTAGGCAGAAATTGCAGAACGCCACCTGCTACGATCCTGTACGATCATATTCCTTTTGTTTCGCGTACGTTCATGCATCTGGTAATACCTACACACACGTCGCAATTACGTCGCACCTGATCTTTCTGAGGAACATCGCCATTATGGTCACTTGATAAATTTTCTTCCAGGGTGTCCCTTCCCGGCGACGTTTCCACTCACGCTGTTTTGTAACGCTACCTACCTTTAGTTAGTCGCCTTACATCCATCCTCTTAACTTGACCATTCCAATCCATCTAATTACCAACTCTTTTAAATTGTTGTCACTCTTATTATGTTTACGAGTATCCTATGTGTAAATTGAAACAAAGTTCACTGCAAATAAAAATGATTTTACCAGTGACCTGTATCTGCAGATCCAGAGGAGGCACCTTTGACATTTATTGTTACTAGTAATTTTACGAATGCCTTCTAGGACGTGAGTGTGACACATTTGCAACAATTGGGATGATGACTACTATTAAAATGTTCTTAAAAATAACGTAATTTCAAAGAAGGCATAGTAAAAATTTGTTAATCGAAAAAATCTGTTAAATCGATGTAAAAATGAAATTTTGGAGGGGATTATCCCTGTCCTTGTCGCGCGGTACGGACAATGTATGGCGCTAGTATGAAGTTACGTAGTCGTGACGTCACTTCTACGAAAGTAGTGTCCTAGTCTAACACTTACTTTTAACTTATAACTTGGCAGTTTTTTAAGCTTTTGAAGAGATATGAGGAACAGGGTGTAAAGTTCACTCATACTCTTGGAAAAAGGAGGATCCCCCGACCAGATGGATGTCGTATCTGGTGGGCAACTGACCGATGATTGTTGTCGGGAAGTTGTATAAATGCTAGCTGCGCGGTAAACTCTGATTGCGCGATGCAGGATTTGTGTGACGTCACACAGTGGGTCGAAACTATGATTTTAGTGACTTAGGGCTCAACTTTGCTTTTTTACTTTTTTCCTCATGTGGATGGATAGAGCTCATTAACCTCAACAATAATTGTTCTGATGTATTTTTTCCTAAACTTTATACTTTGGGTAGAAAAATGTGTTTTGTTATTTTTTTGTATGGAGCGGATCAAATAACCTTAAATTCCTGCTAAGTAGCGTGTGATCCCGCGTTGAAACTTTATTTTTCATATACCTTGTCTAGTCTATTATCATTTGATGCTATTAACGTGTGCATAAAGTTGCAACTCTGCCAAATAAATGGATCGAAAAAAATGAAAAAATATATAGAATAAAAAGCTACATTTTTTACTTTCGTAAGTTCTTTTAAGTTAAATTTGATATGGAATAGTAAGTAAAAGCACGTAATAATACACATAGTTACTTAACAACTAACAACAATACATTTAAAAGGTCCCTAATTAGCTTAAATTTACTAATATATGTAGTATTAGTAAATTTAAAGCTAATCACACTAATCATAATACATTTAAAAGGTCCCTAATTAGCTTAAATTTACTAATATATGTAGTATTAGTAAATTTAAAGCTAATCACACTAATCATAATACATTTAAAAGGTCCCTAATTAGCTTAAATTTACTAATATATGTAGTAGTAGTAAATTTAAGCTAATTAGGGATCTATGAATTTCAATTTCTTTGTTTTAATGACTTTAACATGTTTATGAAATGTTATTTTAAGTTAGATTTAATACTGAATAGTGAGTAAAGATAGGTACATAATAATACAAATTAGTAAAGGTAAACTAACATTACTACAACTAACACAAGCAAACTAAAAACTAACTATAAACAACATCAAACATTACTATTTCCTTTCAATTATGAGTTTGACATTTATAAACTAATAAAAAAAACAAGAAACTTACAAACTACCAAAAAATCTTATTCACTATCGCTATGACTATCTTGTAAATTATCTACATCAATAAAATCTATATCGGATTCTGTGGGAAAAATCAGCAGAAGCTCTTTGACTTTTGGAGAGAGAACCATTATATTTTGTTTCACCATTCGAGGTCTTAGACTTGTGATCTTTGGATCAGAAGACAAAAGAAGATTGTGTATAATATCCTCATTTGTCGCTGTTCTACTTACCTTTCTAGAATGACTCTCTCTATATTTCCGGAAATCTTTATTACGAGCTTCCGCTGCCTCTTCCGACAGTTTACCTATAGGTATGGCACCAAAGTGCTTAATTATATCACTCCCATGTACTAACAATTTATGTATACTGGAAGGCATATAATACCAGGGATATAAGTGAACGTACAATTGTGCAGTATCTCTACAAAATTCGGAAAACTTAGAAAGATCCACGCTCTCTCCAGATGCAACCGTCTGAAGAATCACATGAAACCTTTCTATTAAATCTTTATCTATTCCTGTTATGCGAGCTGTTGTTTCTGCATCCCTAAAAAATCTTCTGGCAGTATTGCCATCATTGGTTGTGCCTACTCCTTGCTTGACTACGTCAATAAGTAAACCGCATTCTTTCTTAAACGCTTGCTGTATAGCGCTCTTTCTGAGTGACATTTTTTCTTTGTCATCGCCCCTGCAACTCCATTTTTTGAAGTCCAAACGATAAGCTGCAAACAAAAAGAAATATCACTTAAATAAAAATCTCACAAGTAACTATATAACGTGAAAAAAATTATGAACTAATAAAATTATATTTACCGATATGAAGTAAGCACTCCATGCTTCTTATCCAGGCATGTAAAGATGACATTCCATACTGGAACACTTCTTCGTTGTTCTCTTTTTGAGCAAGTGACTCTAAATTGTTCATCTCTGACGGTTTTGCTTTGCAGATATCACAGACAGCTGAAGATGTGTCTGACAAATATGACGATATTTTGCCGTCTATCATCGTCAAGTGCAATTGATGCTTAACTTCAACTTGATTGAACTTGATTGGCTGAAGTGTTTCTATTTCTTCGGTTATGCTAGCTTTTATAGTTACCACTGTTGACTGCGTTTCTTTGGTAAATTTGAACATTATCGGACGGCAATAGAAAGTTGATGAGGGTCGATCGTTTTCCCAAACAATTGTTCCATCACATTGTTGAAGCCTTATAGGAACTAGACTGGCCATGAAGATAGTTGAGTCATCAAACTCTGCTTCAGTCTTTTGTTTATAATTACTTTGACCTGAGGCTCCATCAAAACCACATTTGCTTATTAGCAGTAACTCAGTTGGCGAATCCAAATCTAAAGTAATCACTTCTAAAAGCCTAGATACCGTCAAGTTGAGTAAAGCTTGCAGTTTAATAGCAGCTCCTTCTTCAGTTATAATTATGTCTTCTTTCCCTGGATAACATTTTGCCTTCGCTTGTTTTATTTTATAATAAGAAGGGTATAAATCAGACCTATTTTCACTTGCTGCTTCTCTTAGGCTTATATACTGCCACTTACTTAATTTAAGTGAAACTAATAAAGACAGTGCCTTATCGGGTGAATATGTACTACTTTTCGGTTTACTTGTACTTAAACACTCTTTAACTTTTTCTAGATCTTCGGGGTGATTTAGTAAATGGTTCATAATTTTTCCTACATCCTCATTTCCGGTGTTTCTTAAACTAGCAATTGTAGTAGCTTTAAGTTCATCCGGGGATAACGAAAGCGATTGGTTAATTTGATCAACGCGTCGTCGTTTTTGCCTGGAGCCCAATTCCTCGAAAGGTTTTCGAGGTGTAAATGTAGATGTCGAAGCTTCTGTAGTAGATGGTGGTAGATTTTCGACATCTTCAGTATTACAAATCTCGAGCCTTTCCTGTTCAGTGTTCACAGCTTCAGGTATCATTCCTTCGGGCCAGTTTATTGCACGTTCCAACCAATCACCATTTTTTCTTACAAACTGTGCTAACGTGCGACTACTTCGTTCCCATCTTGCACTTATATTTGAACAAAAGCGCGTACAGAATTTTTGGAGCTCAACACTGTTCTCTTCGGTCACGTTTATTTTATGTTGTAGGAATTGAAAGAATTTTTGACTATCCGACAGTGACTTGACCTGCTCTCTTAAAATCATAAATAAATCTAAATTGTTAACTAAATTATCCATTATAACGAAAAAGGGACGATCAGAATCACGAGATGTTAGTAGTAGTACGAATAAACGAACACTAGTTAGTATATAATAAATTATTCATTTTATACTTCCAGAATCCAGTGACAAACAATGTTTACTAATTTTTCTACTACCCTCATTAACTAATTATCCTAATTAATATTACAGTAATGACTAAAAGTGAAAAACATTGTTATTTTATAAGGTAAAAGGTTAAGCTAATTACAGTAATTAAACACACAAATAGAAATTAATTGATTTCATATCCACATTTTTAAATAAAGGTCCCTAATTAGCTTAAATTTACTAATATATGTAGTATTAGTAAATTTAAGCTAATTAGGGACCTTTTAAATGTATTGTTGTTAGTTGCTAAGTAATTATGTGTATTATTACGTGCTTTTACTTACTATTCCATATCAAATTTAACTTAAAATAACTTACGAAAGTAAAAAATGAAGCTTTTTATTCTATGTATTTTTTCATTTTTTTCGATCCATTTATTTGGCAGAGTTGCAACTTTATGCATTTGTTTATAGCATCAAATGATAATAGACCAGACAAGGTATATGAAAAATAAAGTTTCAACGCGGGATCACACGCTACTTAGCAGGAATTTAAGTTTATTTGAGCCGCTCCATACAAAAAAATAACAAAACACATTTTTCTACCCAAAGTATAAAGTTTAGGAAATAATACATCAGAACAATTATTATTGAGGTTAATGAGCTCTACCCATCCGCATAAAAAAAAAAAGTGAAAAAGCAAAGTTGAGCCCTAAGTCACTAAAATCATAGTTTCGACCCACTGTGCGTCAGTGTGATGCTTTTCGCTTCGCATGTGGCGGTGTAGATGCCGCCACACTTTTACACTTTTTGTAATACTATTTGTACTATTTGGAAATAAACATTTTTTTGAGATAAAAATTAAAAAATTGTCATCATCCCCATTAAGCAACCAATTCATGGAATTTGAGAAAACCGAATTAAAAAGTATTTTTGAAAACTTCACAGAATTCGTCACTAATTCTCACTAACTCTCAAAAATGGCCTTCATTGCTTTTCCATTGGGTACTTATTACCTACTTTAACACAACCTTCGATGTCACAAAATTTTCTTAAACATCAAACAGTTAATAATTAACCATTTTCAAAATTCATCTACGTAAATGAACTTTGACACCAGTTATCTCAAAGTAGTACTATGGCAATAAGCCTACAAATTACGGGGATGACATCTACATGAGCTATCTAACAAGGTACGGATATTTAAAAAATATTTTGAGGTGCCCATGAAGCAGTAGATAATCCTGGCAAAGGTAGAAGTAGCAAATTCTTATAAAATTAAACAATTGCGTGTTTTGCAAATTAATTAACTGGTTTACGTCATCCCACTACCTTTTTACCACAGCAACACTTCCTGGGTTAGAATGTTAGGTCGATGCCTCCAGGTCGCAAGTATTTTAGCCCTGGGTTCGCTTACCACGCCCCCCAACGGGGCCGTCGCGATTTCCAAGTGAACAGGTCGCAAGTTGTGACGCCGCTTTTGAGTAGTAAGTATTAGTCGCAGTCGATGTCACAGAGCATCATTATAATACTGGTAGTCGACGCGCTGATCACTGATCACTAGTCGGTTTGTTTGTTTGTTTGTTTTTTTGGCATCTCGCAGGTCAACCTATGAGGTTGTCGTCTGCTTAAGCGGACTTGCCTGTGGTTGCCCTAATAAATTAAGGCCTCCAGCCAGTACTTAAACTTAAATACTAACTAAAACTAAGCGACAACGCTAAGGACACCCCCTGTGGGGTACGAACCTCGGCTTAGGGCGTCGCTGGAAGAGGGGAGCAAATGACTAGCGGCTCGAGCAAGGGTCGGGAGGGTGATCGCTAGTCGCTGAGTACGCTTGTTTTTAAATTACTGTGCACGTACAAACTCTTAATTATTCGATGTATACTTAAAAAATATGAAGCTTTTGTAAAATAGATAAGTTTTTTTAAGTGACCAGCAACCACGTTCATAATTTGTAAAAGGGATTGTACAGGCTGTCATTTATATCCTACTAGTAGCTCGGGAGAGGTTAAGGTCAAGCTGTGAATTGCGAAAGACTGAGTTACTCGATTTGTGGGTTGAACCATTACTACTGAATGTCGTAAAAAGTTGTCATTGGCACAAAGTTTGCAGCAGCCAACTCTTTTCTTCTATGACAAAAGCTTGAACAACCGAAGTATGTTCAAAAATTAAGCATTCGTACGTGCGCAGAAGTATAAAAACACGTGAACTGCTTGCGTGATTAGCTCATCGACTGCTAGTAATACTAGAAAGTGGCGTCTCAATTTGAAAACGTAAAAAGGAAGGATTGCTGAGTGTAGAGAAGGTAAAGGAATAACCATAAACAGTGTCGGATCCGGGGGGGGGGAGGAGGGGATCAAGCCCCCCCTCCCCAAAAGCATCAGAGATCTTCCGTGAAAAATCTTAAAGTGTACTTGATATTAAACTTTTGAGCAAGTTTTACACCACTCTAGGTACAATTGTCATCAATTACCCTCAAAATAATTATTATTGTGTTTCAAGTTTTAATTTTTTTCAACTAATTCTACATAGTCTTTCCTTTGACGGTAACAGCCGCTGTATATAAAGTTACTGTTTCGCTTCATGATTTTGAAAACGGCTTTAACTGTTTGATGTTTCAGAAATTTTAATTACATCGAGAGGTGTGGAAAGGATTATGTACCTACTCAATGAAATAGCAATGAAGGCCATTCAATTTGAGAGTTCAGGCAAAATTGATGTTTGGTGACGAAATCTGGGAAAATTTAAAAAACTGATTGAAATTGGGGTTTCTCAAATTCCATGAATTTTCGCGTAGGATTAATGGGGTGCTTAATTACTGCACATGGGTCACACTATCACATCCACGAAGGAATACGTCAAATTACAAGTCAAATCGTTTCAAGAAATTCTTTATGAAAGACTAAGTAAAATTTTCAGATCCAGATAACATATTTCTGGTTGACCCTATCGCTTCTATAATACCTCCTAATGAATCAAGACTATTTACAGTTAGATTCAGGTAAGAACCAATACTGCCGTATTAAGTAGGTTTTTTTTCTGACTACCCTTCTAAATTTAATAGCTGATGTAAATGTTACTAGGCCCAAGATCGAGAACGAAGTATACGGTTACCTGATGTGCGGGGACTATCAATACAAAAACTTCAACAACGAAACTCAGGAGCTAAAGTTGAAACACACATTGTTCCGTATTCCTTGTACAGGGAACACGTGGCTGCCTTGCGCAGAATGGACGACTGAATGGGATTGTCCTACTGAGGTGATATAGTCACTTCTTAGGTACTTAGTTTTTAATTATCAAAAACAACTAGATGGTGGGTCCGTAGGTATTATAATATATACAGGGTGTAAAAAGACCCATCACATAGCCGTTAACTATATACGCCTTCTGTACATCAAACTAAGTAACATTGAGCAAAAATTATTACTGGGAAACGACTATTAGTTTAGATGTGAAACGCTGGTTACGGCAGCGCCACAGTACAAAACTGTGGCAGCGCGCAATTTAACGCACAGAAAACATTGAGTTGATGGGTGCACGAAGCGTTAGGTACAGTGGTTATGGTAATGGGGTAGTACCTATTTAAAGTCAAGCTCACTTAACCTTTTTTTCGTAAAAATAATTGAAACTTTGACCTTCAATTATTATCTTCTTATCAGAGCAGCGGTGTAATTACGTAACACTACCAGTAGTAATCGCTTTCAGTTTGACAGTTCAACAACATTCATTGCGTTATTTACGTTGTTGAGCAGACAAATTTTTCAAACATATGAAGCAATGGATTGACAATTTCGTTCGAAATGATTCTGATTGTGATTAATGGGGAAGGTCGGGCAAAGCTAATTGTAGATGGCGTGACCATAGCTAGGTCCCTACGGCCTACAAAAATTTTGACATTTCGTTCATTCATTTCATTTTATGTTCATTCATGAGTTTGATTTTATTTCACTATTACGTTATTTTTGGTGCTTTCTGTATTTTAAATCAAGTAATTGACATGGAAAGTGTCAGAATTAATATTTCCTCGTAATCACTTTCTTCAAAATGTTCACGACATAAATTCGAACTCAAAAAATCTGTACGAATAGCTTTAAAGCACAATCTTCTAATTTTAGGGGCTTACGAGAAATTCGAACTCCAATTTCTGAGTATCTAGGAACACAACATCGAGTCAACTTTCGCTAAAATAAAATAAAACCACATCACGCCTTATATTTTTAGCTTGTGTTGGGAACTAGCTACGACAGCGCCATTTTGACAGTTGCCTTCCCCATTATGTGTTACGCAATTGGGGTGCGGGTCTTGACGACCGACGGTAGAATAGATTTAAATGACATAGAATAGACAAAATTACATTTCTTTTATTCATCTGTCATTTTATTTATTCTTCCGTAGAGAAAACTGGATTCTTTTGTGGTCATTCTACGCGTGCAGGTTGTTGCCGTCATTGTGTTTGTGTTCAAACACAATGACGGAGAGTAGGTACAAGTGTGATACTCGGTTTCGTGAAGGTTTTCTTTGCACCCGTTCATCAGATAATCCCGTGTAATCAGATTCCCAGTTAATTTCAAAGTAGGTTGGTGTTGTGTAGGTAATTCTACCACCAACAGTACCTACAAGAACGACGTTCGCTAATTTTATGCTGTCGAACAAGTTTGAAGTTCCTATGCATTTCAAGTTTGATCCACCTTATGGCACGTAAGTCTTTATTATTATGTGATAATATCTTACACTTTTGGAATCAAAATCCGTATTTGGAGCTTTTGTTTGAATAATAAGTCATAGACCTTATACAAAACATCACGCCTGTTATCCCCGAAAGGTTAGGCAGAGGAGTAGTTACCTAGAAACTTAAAACCACAGGCTGCAGGCCTTATACCGTAAGGCATTTAGTATAAGGCTATAACACTACTTCTATTGCAGGAATTTCGTAGTAATGCCTATTTGTGGAATTGTACCGAGCCGCGGATGGCAGATAATATCGGTTGCTTTAGAACCTAAGTGTTTCGGAGATTACTGTGAAGCTTGGGATCTCATGATAAACAAAGTACAAAAAGTAAGTTGATTTGTTTTCCTTCTTCATTTCATGCATTGTTTTTTGAGACCGGTTTTATTTTTTTGATCAATGGCAAATTATCTTATTTCTACGATTCCTCTTTACTTATACTCTTCATTGAAGTACATCCAATTACAGATAATACTTTAACGAGAAGGTAGTTTAACATTTCTCCTTCCAACAGACCCGAATCAGTTTTACGGGCAATGCGGAAATGAGTCAAGTAGAGGTGATGTCCCACGGGTATCGTCCGGGCACGCATGCGATGCTCGAGTTCCCTCCCACCATCACTGGATGCACCAACTACTGTACCTCATACCTTCACAACCTGACGAGGGTGGACATACAGTACGCTGATATTTCACGAATATTAAAAACTAGCTGTTGCCCGCGACTCAACGACCACGCGTGCGACCTTTATTTTTTGGTCCAGCACCCTAATTGCGTAACACATTTTCGTAAACGATTACGACTAATCTGTTTGATTTTGACGGTTCAAGAACATACATTGCGTTCTATATATTGTTGAGCAGAATTTTTATCGAACTAAAGAATCAATGGATTAGCAATCTGTTTCAAAACGATTCAGATTCCGTTTGATTGTGTATTACGCAATTAGGGTGCCGGTCTTGTCAGTCTGTCGTTTCGTCAGTCTGTCAATTCTGTCAATATGTTTTAAGATAAAAAAACGGGAGTGAAGAAAGTAGGTTCTAGGTAGGGATACCTAGAACCTACTTTCTTCACTCACTTTTTTTTTTAGAGAGATCGTTTTCTTTTATACAAACCCTTTTCTGTGTATTACAAAAGTTTACTTTACATTTTTATATTTAAAAGAAGTTAACTATTATGACTGGACTCATAACCCGATTCCAGCTTGACGTCGACTTCTGGGACAACCTACATATATACATATTTAGAAAAAATATAAATAATTATTTAAACTTCATAAGTAGAGATCGTAGTACAACAGAGAGATGACCATCTAGAGATTACTATTCGCTGTTCGCGAAGGAGCTATTCAATGGAGCCGCTTTGCATGCTTCTCAAGGGACTTTGTTTTTTTATTGGTGGAAGTATAAAGTTACACGATTTTGGACCGTTGGGCGCATAATTCGACCGACACGTACTATGGTGGACTTTAGGCCGAAATCCACAAGCTTGGAAAAATATTGTGTTTTTCTTAAAAGATACACTATAGATACAGGTTTAATATTTATGTACATTGTATAATTTAAAATACACGGTCCAATCTTTGTTTCCATATCCTGTAGAAGTATGCGAACCGGGGGGTGCACTTGCATAGTGCGTACAGGGATAGGTAATCTTCGGTTGGTGCTCATGTCATTGAAAGCGCCTACCAGGTGTCTGCGAGTTGACTTCCGCCCCTCTTGCGCCTTCCAATGGTACGGGACCCCAGGGTCCCGCTATATGTCACAGACACAGTAATATAATGATATTTAAATGCTAATGATAGTAATTCTCATCAGTAATTTTATTTTTATTTTCAGCATAAGAGTTATAAGTAGCGTCGATTGGTTGGGTGCAGATGAATGTGGATCTATAGTGCTGCCTCCCAAAGAGATAGTATATTATCACTGGTGGTTCTTCCCAAAAATGCATGATAAAGTCTATGAAACCATCATAACTTTATCATGTGTTTGCTTGATCGATGGCAGGTGAAAAGCTTTTGACAATTTACTATTCAGTTGGGAGTATTATGGTGAGTCATATATTTTATGAAACAACTTTTTTTTAGGCCAGTCGGAGAACCATCAGAGGTATTTATTGCCTTTTCAGGATTTTCCGAATTACCAGATTTGAGGGTTAATACTTCTTTAATTTATATAATTTATGTTATTAGTGTCTAAAACCTGTAGTAATTGCATTGACAACGTTTCAGATATTGCCAAGACAAAATAATCTACACGACATAGTTGTTGGAGAAAGTTTGACGTTCCCAGTGACCTTGTACAACAGTGGTTCTTGTTGCTACACGTCCAAGTTGTATCACAGCATTGATGGCATGGGAGATGATTTCAACGGTGACAGACTTGTAATAGATTCTTCAGTGGTGAGTTCTAGTTCTAGATACCATATACTTATGTATGAGACTTTGACCCACATGCAACTGACTTATTTCGATATGATCAAAATGTTTACTTTATCCACAGAACTGTTTAAACCCATCAAATCACTGTGAGGTGCTAATGACGGTGACGCCCGGTGGGGCAGGATCACGACAGCTGTCAATCAAGTACACCGTCCTCTTCCGCACGGAGCACGGCGAAATTGAAGAGATACAACCGATAAAGAAGAGAATTTGTATTATATGGTACGACGGGATTTATCCTACTATTAAGGTGCGTCTTTTAATTCGATGGAGTTTACGCAAAAACTTTCGACCCAACTATTCACGTGTCTAACTACAGTTGCGTTACCCAACAAAACGACTTATGGGTTACCCAAGCAAGAAAGAATAAGATTGTTAAGGCAAATTGGCCGGAATAAAATTTTGTTGAAAGATCTGGAGCAATACGCATGGGTAGGTACCTATACCTACATAATATAGAAACTGGATGTGGGGCTTAAAGTGCTTGTAATGTGTGGCGCATGGAACAAGATCATACGAGGTAATGAAGAGTTGAAGTAACTAATAAGTGGTACCTAAATTAGGAGTAAACTACTGCTTATATGTCTATTTGCCCTATGATGTGAGAATTTTGAAATTCAATCCATCGTTTTTTTTTTCAGGTAAAGCGCACACTATCAAATAAATGCCCAGTTATTTTGAGCAATCACTGCGTTTGGAATATCGTCAACGTGGAGGAGTACGTAGGCAACTTACATTAGGTACCTAATTACATCGACTTAGTTTCAGCAGTTTAATGCTAATCAAGTATTTATAATTTCCAGGCTAAACCAAGCTTTCGCGGACTGTCGACCGAACACCCCGCTACATGTTAACATTTTCGCTCCTGATTTATGTATACGGAACGATCAAGTCGAACTGGTGTTTGTAATGGGCTGTGTGTACCAAGCACCGGTCCCATGGAATCTTCGCAGAGAGAAGATATGCGAATGCGAAATGATAGAGATCAAAGTTGGAACCTCCTTGTACGAAATGAAGCATACATGTGTACACAGATCGCTGGTGGAACTGTATCCCCTTAGTGGAATCGTTTCGGTAATGACCTTTTTTTTTTCCTTCTTATTTTAAACTATAAATATTTATAAACGAACATTTTTTATCGCTGCAGTTGTTAGAAACTTATTTTACTACATATTTTTTACAGCCTGAAAGACCTAACCTACTGTATTTGAAGTTCAACTACTCTATCAAAGGATTAAATACACTTTGCTATGTAATGACGATGCCAAACCAAAGAACTTTATTCATATACGTGCATATGTATGCTTTTTTGAACACTAGGGGCTTACTGACGCCATTGCGACGTCCCGTAGATCACGAGTACCTGGCTCAACTGGACTGTGGTCGAGTGCCTATTAATAATTTAGATCCAGTCATAAGGGTGAGTATGTCTTAATTAAAATACTGGTCTCCCAGAATATAGTAGAATGGTAAGAACGGAAGTCGGATTCAAGTAAGAAACTCTAGCGCCACACGAGATAAGAAGAATCTCAAATGTCAAAAATCTTAATGAGCAACTGAGTGCCTTTGTGAAACTAGATTCTAATACCCAACACGGGAAATCATTAAGTAAATTAATTTCAGATCGTATGGTTTTACAACCCGACAGATGTGTTCACAACTTGGCGTTTGCTTCGCGGTAACACTGTGTCTCCCGATTCCGTGATCCGCTGTTTGCTATTCTTTGCCGAAGTGCCGCCCCTCGGGAAACTAGCTATACCGTTTGCTTTCATGCCTATGGAAATGATCGATTACGAGGTAAAAAAGAAATCAAGAACAGTACTGTAATCAAAATAGACAGAGTCCAGATAATTATAGCCTCAATGACCTGCAGCAAGCAGTTGCCTGTAAGGACTGTTTGACATTACGAGTATTGTGTTTTTATGCTTTACGAGTAATCTCATGCTGGGGATTGTGCCCTTACTATACAATTGTACATACAGCTGATTGTATTTCTTTAACTTCATATCATAATCAGCCTGAAATGTTCCCAATGTTGGGACACAGGCCTCTCTGTAAGAGGGAGTTGGCCGTAATCGTATACTTCGTAAGTTCACATACTTGTAAAAATTGAGGGTTAATATCTTGCTACTTCTAAGCCAAAGAGACAATTTTTATATTTCCCAGGTGGTATTCTTGTGTTCATTTGGTTATGATACCGTTAAGATCTTAGTGAAAGGACAAGGAGGTCTACCTAACTCTATCGAGACAAGGCTGGATATTCCATACTATGTCGAAAGGGTCATCAGGGAGGCTCACAGGAGAGAAGTGGTAAGAAATATTATTTGTACTTTGTTATGCCAGTCTTGTGTTCTAAATGTTAACTTTATGGGCTATTTGGAAACAGTTTTTTTTTTTCAAAACATGATTATTATTAACATGAAGTACCTAGCATCAAAATTATTCTGTGGACCCGATGGTAATGAAAAGTTAAGGTTTCCAACAAGTCTTTTCGTTAGTTGGCAAATCACAAAAGTGCTAAACACATTTCGAAGAGAAAACACTAACAAAAATCATTTCTCCAGGTTTACTTGTCAGTGGAGCACTTGACTATACCCATTATGCCGACGCATTCCCTTTCCAGAGACATAATAAGCATTTGCAACGACACTGACCATGTCATGAGGTTCATCTGGCTACCGTAAGTTTGAACTGAATGGCTTTATTTTCTTTTATGACACCTTCACTAAGACAACAGCAGGATTATAGCATATTCCTTTTATTATCATAACATAACATCACGCTATTCACCGAAGAGTTAGGCAGAGGTGACCCACATTTCGCTAGATATGTTTAAGTCTCATGTAACAAGGGGCAAAAGCAAAGGTTTTGCCGTCTTAACCCAGCAGAAGCGCTTGCAAAAAACGCTTCTTAATAATGTATTGGCAAACATTGTAGGGAAAGAATGGCCAATATTCTTAACGTAGTGATGACTCCGTGTTGGGGTGTGATTCAGCCAAAAAGTGCAGAATGGATAACGATGACTGTCTACACTCTTCAAGAGCCTGCCACTTTCACGTAAGATTAGTGTACTTATTGTTTTTTTGTTTGAATCAATAGCTGCCACAATTTTCTTACCCTCAGGCAAAGCATTTATTTCAAATAGGCACATAAGAGGCACTTTGAACGTCAACACAACGATTCTAGTCGCCCCTTCCTCAAGGTAATTTCGTATGGAAAAGAATGGTAAAGAAAGTCCACCGTTACTCTTTAAAAAATGTATCCATGTAGGGATGCAAATGCAAGGTGACGATAACTTGATGACACTCTTTTTTTCCGGCTTTCGATTTGGTCAAGGCAGCACCAAAGGAGACCAGTCGCGGTTACCCTGGTCGGGGAAGTCCTCCGTTTAATGTTTTGGGTCAAAAGGGAAAAACGGGTCCTTTATTGGGCCACTTCGTTGTCCGACTGTCTGTCAAGACCCTTTTTCTGAGAACGCGTGGAGGTAATAAGTTGAAATGAATATTAAATACGTTGTACGTGGTCTACGGTCCCTTGGAGGTCTAAAAAAATCAAGCTTCTTAGTCAACGCAATAAAACATACGGCGATATAAGCGACTTATGAAGAAGCGATTTCAATTTAGTTTTATTTTAAATTAAAGGTGACATAATATGTGTTGTTGGACATACGAGGGCTGCACTAAAAGTATCGGGAATGGAATATTTCCACTGTTCCTGTCATATTAAAATCTTTTTTATTGAAAACTCCTTGGTTTTAAAAATCGAATATCATTTTTTTATTATAAAAAAGATTCTCGGTCTTGTCACAAGGTTTTGTCAAACTTGTTTAGTCGTTGAGAAAATGGAATTGACTCGAGAAAATGCAAGAGCGATGATTTATTATGACTTTCGAAGTGGTTTAACACAAAAGCAGTGTGTTGACCGGATGATTTCTGCATTTGGTGATGAAGCCCCATCCAAAACCACAATTTATCGCTGGTTTGCTGAATTTCAACGTGGACGTGTCAAGCTCAGTGATGATCCCCGTCAAGGTCGTCCAAAAACTGCAGTCACCCAAGAAAACGTTGATGCTGTGCGTAAGCTGATTGAGGAAGATCGACATGTGACATACCGCGAAATTCAGGCAACTTTAGACATTGGCATGAGTCAAATACAAATAATCTTGCATGAACAATTAGATGTAAAAAAGTTGTTTTCCCGATGGATACCGCATTCGCTCTGTGAAGAGCAAAAAGCGGCTCGCGTTACTTGGTGCATCAGAACTCTCGAAAGATTCCACGCAGGATCCTCAAATGCTGTATACAACATCGTATCAGGTGACGAATCCTGGATATACGCGTACGAACCCGAAACAAAAAACCAGTCACGATTTTGGGTGTTCGAAAATGAGTTAAAGCCATCAAAAATTGTTCGTTCACGGAGTGTTGCAATAAAAATGGTGGCTACGTTTGTCTCCAAAACCGCCCATGTTACGACTATTCCTCTTGAGGGACAAAGAACGGTTAATGCAGAATGGTATGCTAGCATTTGTTTGCCACAGATCGCTTCTGAACTCCGTAAAGAGAACTGCAACCGCCGCATCATCCTCCATCACGACAATGCGAGTTCTCACACCGCACACAGAACAAAAGAGTTTTTAGAGCAAGAAAACATAGAATTATTAGACCATCCGCCGTACAGCCCCGACCTAAGCCCTAATGATTTCTATACTTTCGCTAAAATAAAGAATAAATTGCGTGGACAGAGATTTTCATCACCTAAAGAAGCTGTGGACGCCTACAGAACGGCCATTTTGGAGACCCCAACTTCCGAATGGAATGGTTGCTTCAATGATTGGTTCCATCGTATGGAAAAATGTGTCAAATTTCGCGGAGAATACTTCGAAAAGCAATAAATACATTTTTAAATAGTAATGTTGTGTCACTTCCTTGATTCCCGAAATTTTCAGTGCCGCCCTCGTATTTGATGAAAATCTGTTGAGCCGTTTAAAAGTTGTGGGGGGTGAAAGTGTTTTAATTAAGATAATATTATTATTAGGAACCTATGTACAACGCGGGCCAAAAGAAGTCATCTGCAGGCTTAGCATGGCGTTTTCTGTTTCTACTCTACTGTAGAATAGAAATCGCTTTCTACGCTCCTCGAAATCTCTTTTTCGCGAGCACGAGGACACACTTAGACTCAGGTTGCTTTATAGACAGTGATTTTCCATAGCAACGGGTTAGTTGCTAGTGATGTGTATAACTACCCATTTTTACCGTACAATTGCGTTTCGTTTCTGTGTAGACAGTAGAAAACTTTCTACTGTCTACACAGAAACGCCATTTTTGTCTACTCTTCCGTCGACAATACGCTTCTCTAGGGCGCTCGTGCTAAGCCTGCTGATGTTGTTTGGCTCTCTTTTTTTTTCTAAATGAAAAAACTTCGATTCTGTTTTTTGATTATGTATTTGGACCTTTAGAATTTTGTTGGTCAAGTCGAGAAGATTATATCGGCCAAATGGGCGCCGTCACAATTGATTGCCATACGGGCTCGTTATATAGCATTTTTCATCACTTCGGCGAGAACTTCGGGCGACAGATTCTCGCACTCGTGTCGAATGTTGTCCTTGAGGGCTTCCAGAGTCTCGGGCTTGTTCACGTAAATACGGGAATTCAAAAAACCCCACAATAAAAGTCTGGAACGCTTAAATCGGGCGATCTTGCGAGCCAGTGCAGAACGCTGCCTTCAGAATATCGGTTGTAGCTCGCGCAGTGTGTGCCGTTGCTCCGTCCTGTTGGAAACACATGTCCCTCAGTCCTAATTCGTCCAATTGCGGCAGAAAAAACTCGGTCAACATGGCCCTGTAGCGCACACAGTCCACTTTTGTCGTTTGGCCAGAGGCATTCTCGAAAAAAAATGGCCCGATGACTCCTCCAGCGTGAACAGCGCACCATGCAGTCACTTTGAGTGGGTGTAATGGCTCCTCGTGCATCACTCGTGGAATTTCAGTGCCCCATAATCGATAGTTTTGCTTGTTCACGTACCCGCTGAGGTGGAAATGAGCCTCATCGCTCATTATGATTTTGGTCAAAAAATCGTCCACTTCTTCCTCGAGATTGAGGATGGCTTGGGCGTAGGTTACGCGCGTTTGGCCGTCGGCAGGCAGCAGCTGATGCACGGACTGGACTTTGTACGGGAACATGCGCAGGTCTTTGACCAAAATTCGCCTTAGGGACGTCCGGCTGATGGCTAATTGCGTGGCGCGGCAACTGGGCGATGTTTCCGGCGACAGCTCGACATCCTCGACAACAGCGGCGATATTCTCGGCAGAACGGGCGCTCCGGGGCCGGCCACTCTTGGCAACGTCTCGTGTGGTCCCATACTTTTCAAGGTTGGTGGCCAAACGGCGCATTGTTGGCGCAGTCGGTGTCGGACGGCCGGGGAATCGGCGACGGATTTCGCGCTGCGCCGACACCACAGACGAATTGTTATGCGAAAAAATAGACACGATTATTCCGCTTTCTTGGGGAGTGTATCGCTCCATGGCTTGTTCACTTGTATTCTGCATCTGTCTAGTCCAGAAATGTCAAAACAGATTTGACATTGGCGACCATTTGCAAAAATGAGAGCATCTTCCAATAGGATGATTTCTTTTGGCCAACCTTGTATTAACAATTTAACAAAATCCACGAAAGTATGTCGCGTTGGGGGACCGAATAAAGTTGTGTGGGGTGAAAATCGTAGATAATAAATAATTTGTAGCGGTCCCCCCAACGCGACGTTTTTTTAGAATTATTAATACGTACTTAGATATTTTAAGATTGAGTTTTATTTTTTACTTTTTAAAGGGAACGTAGGTTTTTGTGTCGGGGGTTTTTTTATAGTTTTTGTTTAGTCGCAGGTTTTGGCGCGAACGAGGCGCACGTACTACTTCCCATTTTTTTAAATGGCTTTTCGCATTTCAACTAAGGAGGTTGTCGGCAGCTTAGGCTTCCAGCCAGGTTAAAAAACTATACATAATATAAACTATGCGACTACACGCTCAGGGCACCCCCTGTGGTGCTTTTTACGGACTTTGTCTTAGGTACGAGGTTGACACTGAAAGTTCTTAGAAAATCATAAACTGAACAAACTAGCAAGTTATTAATTTTATTATATCTTTACAAAATAGTGTCCATTTACATCAATACATCGCTGCATCCGATGGAACCACTGAGAAAAGCATCTTGTCGACTCGTCCTTAGGGGTCTCTTCGACGGGCTTTTGAAACGCAGCTACTGCTTCCTCGGCGTCCATAAAACTTTTTCTCGAAGTTTTTCTTTTATTTTCGGAAATAAATGAAAATCGCAAGGTGCGAGGTCGGGGCTACAGGGCGGGTGACCCAGTAATTCCACGTCTGACGTCGCTAAGTAGTCGATTGTTTGCTTGGCGGTGTGCGACGAGGCGTTGTCGTGGTGAAGGAGGATCCTACTGCGAGGTCATTTCTCCTGTTTTTCAAGACAAGTGGCAAACAATTGTTAGTGTACCACTCCGCAGTAACTGTTTTTCGATCCACTAAAACAATTATTGCGTAATGACCTGTCCTTCCGAAGAACGACGCCACCATCTTTTTTCCCACGCTTCGACCTCTCTTCACTTTAGTTGGCAACTCCTCGTAAGGAAACACCCAGAAAGCAGACTGTCTCTTAGTTTCAGGATCATAACAATAAATCCAGCTTTCGTCACCTGTAAGTATGTCGAACACAGCATTTGAGACACCTCCGTTAAATCTTTGAACCATTTCACGACACCAATCAACACGACGGAGTTTTTGGACCTCTGTCAAATTATGAGGTATCCACCGAGCACAAAGCTTCCGGACCGCTAAATGTTCATGGAGAACTTTGTGCACTTGACTCATACCTATGCCTAAGCTTGTCCGAATCTGCTGATATGTCACTTTTTTGTCAGTCTGCCGAACAACACTGATGTTATCTTTAATCGTCGCCGTAGAAGGCCGTCACTCACGCAGATCATCGGTGAGATTAGTGCGACCATGTTTAAACTCATTAAACCAGTTGTAAACAGTGGCACGAGATGGGACTGCACCGTGAAAGGCTAATCGAAGTCTATCATAACTTTCTTGTTGACTTGAATGACATAAAAAATCATTGTACGAACATTTTCTCGCGATAGATTCATGCTGACGCGACAGACAATTTTGAATTTGCCGCCCAATCGTAAACAAATGAATTCAATACATACACAATAATATTGGCAAGGAGTTCCATTTTCAAAATTTTAACAATTTTTTTTATTATATCGTTTACAAGTGGCCAGTTCCAAAAACTTTCAGTGTCGCCCTCGTACGTGGCGTACCTACGTAAAATAATACCTACTTAAAGAAAAGATCTGGTGCCGTAGTAAAAAAAATGCATGGGTGGGCTTCCCCGACTTAGGTGGCATTGGCCGGATTTTGTATTTTTGCCCAAATACGGCTGATCTCCTTTGTGTAGTGATCTCGTTTCACAGAGGTGGCAATTTCTAACTGAATTAAAAGTAATTGGAACATTAATAGGACAACAGTGGCGTGCGAAATTTTGGATTTAACTGATCGAAAAAACTACCAACATAATGAACTTTTAAGACGGAATAGAATTGAGAAATGCAATGAAGAATTTATTATAACCGAAGAAGGAATTTTCCACCCGGTTAGTAGATAGTAGATACGACTTGGAATAGTACCTTCATCGTCATCATTTCAGCCGAAAGATTTCCACTGCTGGACATCCCCCAAGCACCGCCACTTCAATCGGTTCTGAGCTACTCGCATCCAGCGGATTCCTGCGGCCTTCACAAGGTCATCGGTCCACCTTGTGGGAGGCCTACCAACGCTACGTCTTCCGGTACGCGGTCGCCACTCTAGAACCTTTCGGCCCCATCGGCCATCTGTTCTGAGAGCTATGTGCCCTGCCCACGGCCACTTAAGTTTGGCAATTCGTCGGGCTATGTCGGTTACCTTGGTTCTCGTGCGGATCTCTTCATTTGTGATTTGATCACGTAGGGGAAACTCGAAGCATAGCCCTCTCCATTGCCCTCTGGGTGACTTTTAGCCTTCCAATAAAGCCCATTTGTGAGCGACTACGTTTCAGTACTATAGGTCATCACTGGCAACACGCACTGGGCAAAGATTTTCGTCTTGAGACTGCGGTATGTGGGATGAGAAGATTTTGCGTAGCTTCACGGGTCGGATTCGACGATTGATCTCAATCTCGAAGTTAGATCTACCTAACTGGACAGTTTGTCCTAGGTGAACATACTCGTCCGCAGCTTCGAGTTTAGCGTCTCCGATCTTCATGAGTTGGTGTTACATGGGCATTTGACATGACCTTTCTTTTGTCCATGTTCATTTTAAGACCCAATCTTTCGGAAGCTCTACTAAGGTCGTCGAGCATTGCACTGAGGTCCTCCATAGTCTCAGCCATGGCTACAATACCGTCGGCAAACCGAAGGTGAGTGATGTACTCGCCATTGATATTGATGCAAACTCCTTTCCAATCCAGAACCTTGAAGACATCCTCCAGTGCAGTGGTGAACAGTTTCGGAGATAACGTGGGAGACGTTATCTCTCTGAAACTTCACCGCTCTATCTCACACCTAGCTGCAGATGGATAGGTTTCGAGGTCTGATCCTGGAGTCGGACTGACATAGTGGCGTTTTCGTACAGACACTTCAGCACCTTGATGTACCGATAGTCGATCTGGCACCGTTGAAGAGACTGAAGTACAGTCCATGTCTCGATCGCATCGAACGGATTCTCGTAGTCTACAAACGCTAAGCAGAGAGGCAGGTTAATATACTCGGTTTTTTGAATAACCCGTCGCAGCGTACGTGTGTGGTCTACGGTGTTAAAGCCTTTAGGGAATCCGGCTTGTTGAATTATGGGGGGCCTGTCGTCAAACTAGCGCGTGAGACGTTTCGTGATGACTCTTGAAAACAGCTTGTAGACATGGCTCAGATGTGATCTCACTTAGGGCCGATAATTCTTAGGAAGGGCATTGCCGCCCTTCCTAAATAAAAGTATCACCACACCTCTGTTCCATGCCTGCCCCCGAGTATGGCGGAATCAAACAGCTTCTGGAGGACCTTAAGAACGGGTTTTCCGCCGGCCCTTAGGAGTTCTGCCGTAATTCTGTCATCACCCAGCGCCTTATAGTTTTTGAGCTGCTTCAGGGCCATCCTAATCTCACACAAGCTAATGTGCGGGATGTCTTCGGCATAGTGCCGGGTCAATCTAGCTCTTAGGTCGTTTGCCAGAGTATGTATAGTACCTTAAAAGAACATTATAATCGTTCGAGTTTTCAGGGAATTAACGATTCGCCGCCTTATGTCTTTGACATAGAAAAACCACAGCCAATGTATTTGGCGATGACCGTCTCGATATCATCTAAAGGCCAGCGGGATGGATATCCAAGAATGCTTCTGAGACAAATGTGGGAACAGGTAACATCTTATGCGAATATAATATCAGCAGAAGAAACAGATCTCCAAATGAAAATCACACTAATATTTTCAGCCTCCACCATACGATTTATTATCTTCGGACCTGAACGACTCCGTGGTTGAGCGGCCTTCGGGTGGCAACAGCATGACTTGGCCAGATATTCTAAGGATTATAGACGGAATTTTATGGTATGATGTCCAATATTACAAGGTTTTTATTCGGGGCCAGGAACATCATTTACCGGACCATCTACTTTCTGATAAGCGTATTTATACGATGTATAAATTTTTTATGTCATTTTAGGGACGCAATGCACAGTAAAATGTTCCGCAGTCAAATAGAGTATTACTCTAAGGAAGAAATACCAGTATTAGGACAAGTTATGAGAGTGTTGAATCGTGAGAAAAGAGCAAAGTTGAGTCAAAGGTACAGATAATTGAGTGTTTTTAAGTAGTTTAGGGATAAGTAGAACATTGTATGGGGTTTTAATATAGCGGTTCAAGACACCCGCCATAATAAGTCTCTCTCTCTCGCCTCTGTTAAAAAAGGGTAAAATATGTGGGTTTGTTCGTTTTGCCGAATCTGTGATAGTATTTTTTTCTGTAATTTCAGGGTTACCTCCGGGATATGTGACGCCATAGTAAATAAAGCTGTCTTCCACACTTACGGCCTCAATCCTAAACAGAATTCAATACTGGAGGCTGAATAATTTCACTAACCTAATTGTGTTTCTTAATTAATAAAACGTTTATTTGTGCGATACGATTTACTCACTCAATAATAATCAATTCAAGTCTATGTTAATGAATATTACAAAAAAAAGAGTTACCTATTGGTATCAGTCTAGGATTTTTTCCAACCTTAATTGTATTTTTTTCGGCTTTGGCTCCCCAATCACTGTGACAGCGACTCTATCGCCCAACTTCGGCGTCTGATTGCCTCCTAAATTGCTTCGGTGGATAAGGCCGTTATCTCCCACACCACAGTCGACGAAACAGCCAAAGGGTACAACATTGCGAACAACACCTAAAATGTTGATAGTATAAATATTCTTGTGACCTTAGTTCACGCGCTTTGCAACGAAACGTTTCGTTACAAAAGAGTATATTAATTTGTAAAATTGGAAAGGTGTTGCCAGGTCAGAGTGTACAGTCCTCGAGGCCTTAGCTGAGCTTTGCATTTGTTTGAGTGCACACAGCGACGCATCCTTTGCTTGGCAATCGGGCAATCGGTCAAACGCGCGATGATATTGGTGTGATTGGCAATCACTTACACATGCAAAGCTCAGTTTAGGCCTCGCGGACTGTAAAATCGCGTAGTGTAGTCGACCTCTTAATGACTTAATCACAATAAGGTTTCTAAGAGCAATGTAGCAGCACGCGTAGCATGAACACCATAGAAACGAGTTTTGTAGACTGAAGCATAATTAGACAAAACGACATAAAACTAAAAGAAATCTGTCATTTTGTCTATTCTATCTGTCATTTTGTCTATTCTATCTGTCATTTTGTCTATTCTTGCGTCGACAAAACCCGGTCATGCTACGCGTGCAGTTATGGTCTGTTCTAAAAGTATCTGATGAAATTGTAAACGAACGCTGTTCAGTACACTAATTGCGTAACACATTTACTTTATCTCAAACTGAATAATTTTTAAAGATATTGCTAATACATTGCTTGTTATGCTCGAAAAATTTGTCTGCTCAACAACGTAATGTTCAGTACACTAATTGCGTAACACGTTTACTTTATCTCAATCTGAATAATTTTTTAAGATATTGCTAATACATTGCTTGTTATGCTCGAAAAATTTGTCTGCTCAACAACGTAAATAACGCAATGAATGTTGTTTAACTGTCAAAATGAAAGCTATTACTACTGGTAGTGTTACGCAGTTACCCGCAGGTTAAATTCTTACGCAAGACCTCTCTAAAGCGAATATTTTACACATGCATCAGTATTTTTGGAACGCTTTTAGAACTTGTGTCTCATCACATTTTCCGACAATTATTGTTTAGATGTTAATTGAAAAATCATCGACGTTAGTTGAGGTTATCTATTAAGTAATAAAAAAAAAATATACAGGCACCACAAATTGGCATCCACAGGTACGTTTTCGTCATAAAAAATGTCTGATACTTTTGGACCAGACTTTAGTTAGTTTTAACCTTAGTGAAGTTTTAGTTTTAGCTGGTGGTTTTTTTTTCAAAAGTAGTAAAGAAATTACGAGGGCGACTATACAAAAATGCTATTGATGAATTAGTGTGTAATACGCGCGTAATATTAGCGAATTGAGTTACTTGGCTTGCCTTACATTGTTGCATACAATGTGCATTTGTGCAATACTCGCTTAACCGTTGGATACGCACTATATTTATTTATTTACCTGTTAATGTCGTGCCATCTTTTAGTTGATCCAAGTTTTGCACAGCAAGGGAATAAACAGGTTTACAAAATGTAATCACGTTGTCTTCATACTTCTTTTGTTTAAATGCATTTATTATGAGCTCTAAGGTACACACATCAGTCTTTAATTCTTCACTAGTTTGGTTTATATTTATCGTTACAATTTTACTTTCAATTAATTGTGGGAAATGCGGTTTCGTGAGGTCTTTTAAATTTACTCCTATCTTTTTTGCAAACCTGAAAGCATAATACACTGGTAAATGGTAGTCCGTTTGCACAATTTTGCATAAGATAAAAGGACACTTACGATTTAGCTATTTTATAACTCTCTGGGTGGATAATAGTGGTATCCAAGGGTTCAGAACTCCCCAAAACTGTCAAAAATCCGGCGCATTGTTGGAACGTAATTTTTCCTATTCCTGCAACTTTCAGGATCTCTGCCCTTGTTTCAAAACCACCGTTATCTTGACGGTATTCTATGATTTTTCTAGCTCTACCTTCATTTAGACCTGATATGCGCCTGAAAAATACGAGAGAAAAAAAATACACACTAAGACAACACTTAAGTTGCATCAAAAGACAGTCGCGTTTTGTTATGACACCTCTGGCACACAATGACGTAGGGTCAAATCACTGCGTCATTGTGTGCCATTGTGTGACTGTCATGGAAATTTGACGCTACTTAATCATGTTCGAGCTCACTTTTCTCACTATGGACACTTTGTCGCGTGACTAAGGGTGGATTTCACCAATGAAACTGAACGCGATTAACGCTTACACTACGTTTAAGAACTGCCAGTGTCATTATTTTCTATGGAATATTGACACTGACAGCTCTTGAACGCGTTTTAGATGTCCTGAACGCGTTCAGTAAAATTTGTGAAGTCGGCACTAAGTACGTTAAATCAAATGTTTGGGCAGTGGGGTTTGACTCTACGGTGTCGAAAATGCTCTCTAGGAAAACACACCAACTTACTTCAATAGATAACGTTTTAGTGACGTCATCCGTCGGTAAAATGCAGACGCTATGTCTCCGCTCTTCCAGGAAACAGTAGCTTAAGAAGTAATAACACACAATATGTAAGAAAATTCAAGCCCTCCGTATCAAAAGATCCTAAACGCAAATAGTCCTATAAGCAAATAGTACTAAAACCAAAAGAACGGGAATGTCTTTTTATTTATTTTTCTTTTATTGGCCTACCAACAATGGTTTACACTGTACAAATTTAAATTAATATCCACCATAACCAAAGGTTAGTGTAACAATTTCTTACAGGTTAGTACCGCATGCCCCATAAAAATAAGGTGTGCTAAAAGCACTAAACTATAAAATTAATACTACATATTAACAAAAACTTACAAGTCTCTTCAAGTTTATTATGCGTTATTCAGTAAAAAAAATAGGTTCGATAGGTACTACACGACCTTGTTAGGGTCGCGGGTTGTTCGAAAGAGATACCGTGGCCCTCTCCGAAGATTTTATAGGAAGGTCAGTTTATTTTGGCCACTACGCATTTCAAAGGCTACCGAAGCATCCCCGAATTTTACGAGACGCACCTGCACCCATGACGATCTGAACAACGTTTCTGACGCAAATAGTCCAAAAAGTCGCGTTTGTCCTAAACGCGACTTTTTGGACTTTTGATACGGAGGGGATTCAACATACAACAATAAGTACTTTTACCTTAACATTGCTTGAGATGCAGTATTTACGTCAACACCAACTAAACTAACAACTTTTTCGACAGCACTATCTAATGCAGTTTCGAGCATTTTGGGTGGAATATCGTGCTGATACATGCCAACGCCCAAATTCTTGGGGTCTACCTAAGAACAAAATTGATTCATTAGTGAAAATACATTTAATACAATTATGTACAGTCCACGAGGCCAAACCTCAGCGTTGCATTTGTGCGAGTGCACATAGATAGTGTAGGTGTGACGTCGGCCTAGAGCGCGACGCGTCCTTTGGTTAGTTTAAACCAGTTTATATAATCGGCATGAGGCGCTGTGCGTTCCTTGCGCAACACAACTCCGCCTCGCACCTTCCACGCTTCACCTCTTGTACTGGTAGCAGCGTGACGTGTTTAGTTCTTAATATTTTGTTTTTGTGTTCGATTTATTAGTGAAATGGCTGCCAACACAAATAAACCAAGAATACGAAAACATTTAAATAGCCAAGTAAAAGAAATGTGTAAGTTAAATAGTTATTTTAAAGACATGAACGATAAAGGCATGTCAAGTGTCATTACATCAGCCCAATTGGATATTGACGGGAATTCCGCTCTCCACTGTCAAGAGTTTTATTGGAAGGTAAAACGTCTTTTGGGAGACGGAAGCATTTAAATCTCCGAAAAATACCAGATGCACCAAAAATATCTTTGACGATTTTGATAAAGCGTTAATCCGAAGAACTATTCAAAACTTTCATTACTGATAAAAAGGTGACAGCTATGAAGCGAATAGGTACATGAAAAGTTGAAGACAGAAATAAACTATCCAGGTTCAATTTGGTCTTTGAGTAAAGAAGTGTTAGAGACATTTCAAGGATTTAAATGGAAAAGGACAGGAGATAATGGAAAAATACGAGATACGTTATCTACGTATAACTATGTTGATTAAAATCTCCGAATATCGCATTCAGGGCCGGCCAGTCGTTATACCGACGAAACATATCTAGACACGACTCACTCTTCTTCGAAATCTTATTCAGATGGCAGCACTTCTGGTTTGAAGAAAAAAACAATTTCTAAAGGAAATCGTTTAAATAACAGTCCATGCCGGAGGAGAGGACGGTTTCATACCAAATTCACTGCTGATGTTCAAAGCAAACTAAACTAACGCAACTATCACTAAAACTCCTTACTTTTGAATATGAGTATCCTAAAGATTTTCTGCAAAAAATATTCTCTAAATTAAAAATAATTTTAAATAAAAACCTAAAACATAATGTTTTTTTTTTTTTGTCTACTACTTTAAGTAATCACTTACACAAATGCAAAGGTCAGCCTAGGCCTCGGAGACTGTAACATCAACAGGATTGTTATATGAATGGTACTCACTTTTATAAGCTCTCCCAAAGGATCTAACACTCTTCTTGCGATTGATAACGCTGATATCAGGTTTGGGTCCATATTTGGGTGTTCCTGAGTAATTGAATGAATCATTTGGATACATAGTTATAATTTGGTAGCTGACATACATTTTATCGACTCTCATAGAAATAGAAGAGCTTAAGACCGAATAATAATAAGTAACGGAAATAATAATCAACACTTAAACATATGGCAACTGGACATACCTTTTGAGCCTCTTTGCTAATGGAATAAATAGAAGCACCTTGTTCAGGCACTATAATAATAGGAACATTATCACATATATTATTACTTTTCAGCCATAGCTCTGTTTCACGACAAGCTGTACCATTTCCTAAACCAATTAATTCTACACTGTAAACAACAAATAAGTAATAGTTAATATAATTATGAAGGAAAACTATTGAACTATTGTGCACCTATAAGAAATTCATAATAGAGTCATACTTACTTGTGTTTAATAATTAAGTCTTTTAGCTGTTTGGCAGCTGGATCAAATGCTTTATGCTGTCTCAAGTCTGGGTATATAGTGCATGCATCCAGTTTCTGTCCATTCGAATTTATTATGCCAACCTGAAATAAATAAACAAATCATTATAATAACATCTGTTTTGGGCAAGAGTAATTGAGAATTTTAGTAGAACCAATTATACCTTGCAGCCAGCTCTAAAACCTGGATCTAAGCCCAAAATGGTTCTATTTTTTATAGGTTCTGTCAAGAGGTACTTTTCTAAATTTGTAGTAAATGTTTTGACTGCTTCCTTTTGTGCAGTGGCGGTCAGGTCGGACCTTACGTGTCTCGACAGCCAAGGCTTGATCAGGCGGTTGTAAGCATCACCCAAACCTTTGCGAACCCAGACAGCACTTTTCCACAAAGATAGACAAAACCTTCAATAAAAAAAAAATATGATTAATCCCGCATGTGACCAGCAATCATAATTATGTGCAGTCGGCAAATTCCTTATCATCCTCACAACCAACGGCATAAGAGAAAAAAGTGGTCAACTACCAAATTTGTTGGGTGTACAATCAATAGAACAATATTAATAGTCTCTTTTATAAATAAAAAATATAGGGCAATGATTGGGTACCTTTCAAGTTTATTATAAAACCAGTCAGGAATAACTACTTTTACTGAAAGTATTTTTTCATCTTCCCCTCTATTCAATGCTAAAGTTTGATGTGGTTTCACAAACTGACTGGGGCACTTCCAGTCAAAATACAATTTATAAGTCTCAGAGTCTGATTTATTGTCCACTTTCTTCTTATCATCTACCTTTTCTTTAGTTGAGCTCTTTGTCCTACTACTTTGTATTGTAAACCGAGTTTCTTCTTTACTGAAAAATTAAATCTTTAATAATGGAAATTGTTTTTAAATTGATGACAATGACATGCCATATCTCAGATCTAAATCAACTTACAGGGTTCTCATTTGTTCTAAAACCCGGGTATCCTTGTACATTATATCTGCTACTATATGAATTATATGAGACTCTACTTTGTCTACGGTCCCCAATTCATCATCATTATTGCTACAAAGCATGTGTAAGTCAATGTATTCTCCATTTAATAGTCTTATTGCATGTGGCTCCAAACCAAGATTGCGGGCTCTCTCAGCAAGGGATAATGAATGTGATTTTAGTGGTGCATACTAAAACAGAAACATGTAATTATTTGTTGCAATTTCCAATTCAACCAGAACAACTCTAGAAGGTCTTCCCCTCTTTTTAAATTATTTACAAAACTCTTGTTACATTTCCCTAATGTGCACAGCAGCAAGCTCTGTCAATTTGTTTTTATATTTCAAAACCCTTGTTACATTTCCCTGATGTGCATAGCAGCAAGCTAACTGTCAATTTGTTTTTATTTCAAAACCCTTGTTACATTTCCCTGATGTGGATAGCAGCAAGCTTACTGTCAATTTGTTATGTTCAGAAAATGTGATGACATATTAATTTACATTATTAAAACAAAATATGATTTAGAAACTGATTACTGCTATAGCAGAGGAGGAATGAATGTGTAATGAATATAGTTTAAAAATGAAATAAAGATAAAAACAGGTTGAAAACAAATTATGATTGAATAAATTTTAAAGTGTCTGGAAAGCTGTAAACACCCTGGAACTTTGCACCAGCCAGAATGAATCAAAGCCATTGGAAAGGTAGAAAAATAAATAAAGAACTTACTATCAAATCAAGTTCAGACAAGTTACGGGCATTCAATATACCTTTCTCAATTTCTGGTGTTAACTTTTTAGACTTCTTTAAAGTCTCAATAACAGACTTCACTTTCTTCTTAAGCTGATTTATGTTTTCATAACTCTCATGTAATTCCTGGAGGCTAAGAATCAATCAAACTGATATTAATGTAATGAGTAAATGTTAAGTACAAATACTGTTGAGGAGTCTGTTAATGTAATGTTGCCAAATTTAAATGAAATAAACATACAATTAACATGCATGTTTGACTTTTAAAGATCAACAATTATGAATATTTAGTTAACAAAATGTTGAGGATTTATATTCTGCAATTCTGCAATATATATGTTCAAACAAGAAAAGAAAACACATTTATTTGTACTAAATGTAACACAAAATAAATAATTCAAATCAAGTATAGTAATTACCGATCTGGCATCAGATTATCCACAGCAGTTTTTCTGTATCTGGCAATAAATGGCAAAGTGCAACCTTCTGTGAGAAGTCCTATCAAATTTTGAGCTAATTGAAGAGGGATTCTCTCCACTTGGGCCAGCATTTCGGCTTCATTCCATACATTTGGAATAATATCATTGTTATCAAACAGGTGAATACCTTCCTCATTTTCTGCTGATGCCTTGGCTCCTTTGCTCTTTGAAACCTTTGGATCTTTACTCTTCGGTATCTTTTTAGTACTTTCGACCTTTTTAACACTTTTCGAACTTGTCCCTGGAATAGCTTTTGTGGGTTTCAATACAGTTTTGGCTTTTTTCGTGGGAGAAGTATCATCACCATCAGTATTATCTTCAGCATATTCAACAGCTTTCCGCTTTCTAAGCTTCGGTGCAGCAGCAGTTTCCATGTTCATTATCTAAACAAAACGCCGCAGAAATGTACAAACTTCAAATTCATGAACAATGTATACATTCAATTTAGCTGCTCTTTGAATTCACCACAATTTTGTTAATATCACGTAGGGAACAAGATAGTAAATACAGGATGTTCATTAATAAGAAATTCTGACGGTGAAGAGGGTCAGGGTCTGAAAAAGAAGTATTTGTAAAATATGGTAAGTACTACTTTGTAAATAAACGTTGAAAACGTTAGGAAAATACGAATTGATGGACATCCTGACACTGACATGACTTGTTGGTCATGGTCATGATGTGACACTGACATGACAGTGTCAGTGTCATGATGTGAGTCCACACATAGCTTTGGCGACAGCTGTTTTACCCTTGAAATCGACTAACCAACGAGCGGTCTATTGCTATCTGGTATAAAGCACCTATGGAGATGGCATAGCAGCTTTTTTCGACTCGACGCTCGACTCTCGCCGCGAACGGACGTGTTTGTGCGCTCTCCCGCTCCAGTGTTGTGTTTCGTATTTCTACTCGTCGCCACCACGTGACGTCATCGTAGTCGCCCCGTCTACTCCGATATAAAATCAATATCAAGAAATTGATTTTGATTTTAATCAATTAAAAAGTGCCTTTTTCAAGGCAAATCTTATTTCTTCATCAGACTTTCGTGTGTAGCTTCACTAGGCCCCTTCTGGGTAAAACCACAGTTTCGTGGTCCTCGGTGGAAACCTTACGGTGCCAACGAAGCCGAGTGGGGTGGTGACCCAATCACACCCGCCGAACCCCTTCAGGGCGAGGCAATCCATTGGACGGGTCCCAGATAACCGGCCTTGGGGGATCTCCTAGTCGGCTCTGGTGACAGTTTTGCTTTCCAGCTACTCACCTAGTGTCTTTAGGGTGTATCTACACCCTTCGCGCTAGACTGGTCAGGGCCCCGTTCGCACAATAAGACTGGCGACGGGTATACAAGCTTAGGGCTCACCATTAGGTACACACCTCCCTGTCTGCACCCGACAGGGAGGGAACTCATCCCCGGGCCAATCCACCCGGGGAGTTAGCAATAGGGTTAGTAGGCTAAGTGGAAACTTAATTTCCACCATTCCCTCCCTTAGGCCTTCCCCCCACCCCGACCATGGAGGACGCCCTAATAGTGGCGTTCTTCAAAGAGGTCCTATTTAAGGACCCCGACTTCCTCGCCAAGTATGGAGCCAAATTCGCTGCTCTGCAGCAGTCCGTCCCCAGTCCCTCTGACCTAGTAGGCACCGACAGCTCGGACATCGCTACGTTTAGCGATGCCCTCGAGCCCTCTCCGTCGCAACTTCCAGGTTGCTCGCCGGCGGCTGTCCACATGGACACCAGAGAGCCTTCCCCTCGCCCGACCTCGCCGTACTTAATCTCGAGCGACGACCAGAGCTCCTCCCCCTCATCCGACGAAGGCGTCTTTAAGACGGTCGGCTCCAAAAAGAGGAGCCTCAAACCGAGTCCTGACACAAGGACAAAGAAACCGGCTATCTAAGCCACCTCCGCTCCCGTGGCTCCATCCGCCACCGCCCCCTCTCAAGCCGCCTCGGCCTCAACCTCTTCCCTCAGCCACAGTGCTGCCAAGCCCGCTGCTCAGCCTTCTGCGGCAAAGAAAATCGCCCCCCCTCCCCCTGTGTACATCCAGGACAAGGGGAAGTGGACAGACGTGTCCAAATGGTGCACCGACCTGCGTATAGGCTACACCAGCGCGAAGTCTACCCAACAGGGTATTAAGGTAACCGTCCCGACGTCAAACGACTACAGAGAGCTCACGAAGACTCTCCGTCTTAGAGGTGTGTCCTTCCACACCTACGCCCTCCCCGAAAACCATCAAGTCCGAGTCGTGATCCGTAGGATCCCGAAGGAGATACCCGCGGAGGATATTAAAGCCGACCTTCTGTCGCAAAACGTCCCCGTTGCGGAAGTCCACCGCATGCACCGCGCCCGAGGCAGGGTACCGTTCGATATGGTCCTCGTTGTCTGCCCTCCTACTGAGGGTCACCACCCCATTTTCAACGTCCGTTCCATCTGCAACCTCACCGGCTGGCAGATCGAGAAGCCGTTTAAGACCGGTGTCATAGGGCAGTGTCACCGCTGCCAACTTTACGGACATTCGCAGATGCACTGCCACGCGAAACCCAGGTGCGTCAAGTGCCTGGGCGATCACGGCACTGCTGATTGCACTCGTCCTAAGGACCGCACCTTGTGCACAGAGCCGCCTAGCTGTGTGCTATGCTTCGACTCAGGCCACCAGGCCAATTATCGTGGGTGCCCCAAGGCCCCCAAAACATCATCTCCCAAGCTGACGAAGCGTGCAGACGCCCGTCAGCAAAGGGAAAGCCCCCGCTACGCCCACGCGTGGCCTACCACACAGCATCAGGAGCGACTCAGTCCTCAGAGGCCCTCGCCCTGGAACTACTTTCACGGGAACGGGTCTAGGAGCCTTAGCTCCTAGACCCGTTCCTGCGGCCATCCCTCCACTTATGGACCCCCGCATCCGCGTCAACGCGCCTCCAGGCATTCCTGTGCCTCTAAACAAAGCCGCTCCGGCCGCGTCAGCTCCGCCCGCAGCCACCCGGGTGGTCGATCAGAACCCGATGGACGCGTTTAATGTCATATCAAGTACATTCACGGCCTTCCTTACCCCTCGTGCCAGGAAAATGGCAAGTGAAATTGTTGCCGCCAGAAATGCCGGCAACATTTTCATGATTCAGAATATCTACAATGCGTACCCGGACATTACGCAAGCCCTGATGTCCTTTAACAATCAACCCAACCCTAATCATGAATAAAGGAATCCTCGCGCGAACCAAACCCCGATCCCTAAAATTAGGTTATTTCAATGCCAATGGCATCCTGCGACAACGCGCTGAAATCAGCGAGTTCCTCCGCGACCACCACATCGACATCCTCCTTGTTCAGGAAACGTTCCTTAAACCGAGTTACCGAAATCCGTCAATTGCAAACTATCGTACAGTTCGCAATAACAGGACGCGTTGCCATAAGGGCGGTACCCTTATTTATTACAAAAAGGAGCTATACTGCATTCCCATAGACCCTCCCACACTCTCACGATTAGAAGTGTCTTGCTGTCGGCTTGGCATGACAGGTCATCAACCGATCACCATAGTTTCGGCCTACCTCCCCCCATTAATACTTCGGAGAACTTCCAACTCCTTACTGAAGATCTTTCTGTACTTTTTAGCCTGAGTGACTCTGTTATCATAGCGGGTGATCTCAACGCAAAACATCCCTCCTGGAATAGCACCAGGACCTCTTCCAGAGGGAGACACTTGTTCAACCTCTCCTCCTCTCAGAATTTCGATGTCATCGCGCCGATGACTCCCACTAATTTTCCCCCCGATCCCAATCACACCGCCGATGTTCTCGACGTGGCGCTCCTACAGAACGTCAACCTACGGTTGGACTCTATAGAAGTGGTACAAGAGCTCGCTTCCGATCACCGTCCAGTAGTTATGCAACTGGTCCCCCGCATAGGTCTGCCCGATTCCACCCAACCCCTTCCCAACAAAGTGGTAACGGACTGGAGGAAAGTAAGCGATCGCTTAAAATCCACCACGTCCCCCCACTTGGACCCAATCCCCGATCATTTTGACTCTATCGCTGACACGACGGCTGCGATTGACTCATTCACAGCTCACGTACAATCAGTCCTGAACGATTGTTCAAGGGAAATTCCAGCGACGGATGACCGTCGCTGGAAGTTGCCGGACGATGTACGCGAACTGTTGAATGAGAAGAACGCGGCTGTCCGTGCCTACAGCAACTTCCCCTGCGACGCGAACAAAGCCCATATGCGTTACTTACAGCGTACTGTAAGAACACGCATAGAGGAGCTGCGTACCGCCGGCTGGGACAAGATGTTGAGCGAACTAGAGCCCACCCACCTAGCCTTCTGGCAACTCCAGAGGAAGCTCAGATCCGGAGAAATAGTCTCCATGCCCCCCCTGATCCGTCCCGACAAGACCATCGCCTTCGATGATGACGACAAGGCTGAGCTTCTAGCCAACAGTCTAGAAGCCCAATGCTCGCCTAGCTCTCAACCAGTAGACCAAGCTCACCTCTCTGAGGTCGACGCTGATGTCGAACATAGAGCCTCCCTCCCTCCTGTCGAAGACCCAGAGTATCCACTGCCCCCAGTCACGCCCGACGAAGTGCACGACCTCATCAAAGGTCTTAAGGCTCGTAAAGCCCCCGGCTCAGATGGAATCACACAATCAACACTCGTGCGTACAACAGGTCCACCGTATAGTCGAACACATCAACTTCGGTTTCCAACGAGGTTTGATGACCGGTGCTGTCTTCTTCGACATAGCGAAAGCGTTCGACAAAGTCTGGCACAAAGGCTTATTATATAAGCTGTACCAACTCGGTGTGCCAGATCGTCTCGTGCTCATCTTACGGGACCTTTTGTCGAATCGCACCTTCCGTTATCGCATCGAAGGAGCGCTATCCTCCCCCCACCCTATTCGCGCAGGAGTCCCTCAGGGCTCTGTGATCTCTCCCCTAGCATTCACGCTATTCACCAGCGATATGCCCAAGTGCAGCAAGGCACAGCTGGCTCTGTTCGCAGACGACACGGCCATTTATTACACCGGCCGCGATCCAGACTCGATATCTCGCATTCTCCAAACCCAAGTCAACAAGCTTGGCGCCTGGTTTAGGAAATGGAGAATTGAAGTAAATCCCGACAAAAGTCAAGCGGTTCTATTCTCGAAGCCGCGTCATACCCCCTGCCCCCCTCGACCGATCACCATGTTCGGCAAGCCGATCCCTTGGGAGAAGCGAGCCAAATATCTTGGTGTAGTCCTCGACGAACACCTCTCGTTTTCAGAGCACATTAAGGCGGCTCGTTCGCGCGCCGCCTTCGCTCTAGGTAGACTCCACTTCGTCCTCAATGCACGTAGCAAATTGTCACTTAAGTGCAAATTGCGTATCTACACAGCGTGCATTCGCCCGATCATGACCTATGCCAGTGCAGTCTTCGCACACGCCAAGCCCGTTCGCTTCAATAGAATGCAGATCCTCCAGAACAAGTTCCTCCGTAGGATAACAGGCTCCCCCTGGTACGTTCGCAACGAAATCCTCCACGTAGACCTCAGGATTCCCACTATCCGTCAGTTCATGAAACGTATTTCAAAGCGTTTCTTCGAGACCGCCGCGAATCACCGCAACCCCCTGGTTGTGAAAGCCGCTAGCTATATTCCCTCCTCCATTAGTCAAGTCCGCCGTCCCAAGCATGTCCTCACCGATCCCGATGACCACATAACTCTCATTCAGGAGAGCAGTAGGGCCACCAGTACAGTGCACAAACACAGACCGACATTCCGACCTCGCCGCCGACGTTCCTCGCGAAGATCCCGACGTAATTGTCCCCCCCGACCCTTGCTCGACGAAGTGCCAGCCCGCGCCGTAGCTGAGCCTGTAGCTTTAAATTCCCCGAATAATAATAATCAACAAAACTTGATCCAGCCTGTCCCATCTTGCTGTACTCCCGTCAGCGACGCCCTAAGCCGAGGTCCGTCCGTCCACCCCACAGGGGGTGCCCTTAGCGAGCGTTCGCTTAATAATATAAGTAGTTTTACGCCCCTGGCTGGAGGCTTTGAGTCCGCTTAAGGCAGCCACAGGATAGTCCGGTTAAGTAGTCACGACCTCTCAAGGTCAACTACGAGATGCCGTACCCAAAAAAAAAAAAAAAGCATAGCTGAGCGCCCCCCTCTGCCTAAATCAATGGGGAAGAAAACTGGCAGCTTTTGCCGAGGGTGTCGCTGGTAACGCTTGGCTCACAGAAAATGACATAAGCTGTCAAATTACATACAAAACTGGTTTACAAAAACTTTTGCACGGCATCAGCAAGGAACATATTTACTGGGCATCAGACAATAAAATGCCGCACTGTGTTGTTATCGGTTGTAATGACAATGGATATCATTAATTTCCTAAAGACATACGATTAAAAAACAACTATGGGAAAGGGCGACTAAGATACGCAATTTTACAGCTTCCGTTCATTCGAGATAACTCATGATAACTCTCTGTTTCATGCTGCTGAGGTATCCCAAAGTTCAAATTACGATCAAATGATACGATTCTGTAACAAATTTAATTTAAATTCAGTTTTAAATTATAGGGTATGTTCGTAGCTCATGAAACATCAAATATGTTATAAACCTACACTACGATAATGAATGAACCACATGTTCCTATTCATAAAATTGGGTTTTTTGCTTTTAATCACAAGAAAAGAGGCTGTAAATACCTGCTGACCAGATCCGCTTTTCGGCCTCGTAGTGAAGCTCCTCGGCTCTTCAATTCAGCTTTTAAGTGAGGTACCTACAGTCCACGTTGAATACATTGTTTGTTAAAATAACAAATAATACACGCTAAATGCTGTTGTAATTATTTAAAAAACGAAAAACATTGAGAAATAAAATGACAGTGCGATGTTGTGCCACCTGTTCATAGCTTTGCGATTACTTCTCCATTGGCCAATGACCACGGCTGGTAATCTCGGAACAAAAATTCCTGGAATTAATAGACGTGTTTGTCTATGGGTGCACCTATCCAAAATGACAACCGCCCTTCGTCCCTTTCCTCTTTGTCGCCTGTGCAATTGACGCCATATTTGTTTGTTAAGTCTATCGTAGTCAGTGTTGCCACCTTGGTGATTTTGTCACTAGATCTGGTGATTTTTCAGAGCTCTTAGCGACATTTTTTCATCGTTTAGCGACTAATTATTTTTTAGCGATTTTTGACGATTTTTCAATATGGAATTTGGGAACACCTAATTGAGACGGAAATATGTATCTTTCTGGACTTAGTCTATGGTCGAGGAGTCCCAAACACTGAGTTATTGACTTTATCGTTTTTGTTTTATCATTCTGAATTCGATTTAAAGTTGGTAGGAAATGGCACGTTCTCAGTGAAAGAACAGTAAAGAAGTTAGTTGAAGAGTGTGTCCATCGTGTCGTTTCATCGACGGAGTGAGAATAGTGAAGTTCAGCATATTAAATTCGATTAAGAATGGAACTGCCGTCCTAGAAAAATAAAATACGCAAAAGTATAGAAAAGAGTGAAAAAGTATAGGAGGAGCATGATGAACTCAAAAGCTGGCTTAAACTTCTACCTGGTGACGAACTGAAAGGGTTTTGCTCACTTTGCCTAGCGATGTCATTGAGGCTGTCGGCAAAAACACAAAGTACTAATTAGAGATCTATCACAACCAACTACGTCTTCAGCACAAACGTCGGCGTCTGTGGATTATGATAACGTAATGGAAGATTAACGTTTCAAAATCTTGAATTTTAATCAAGTCTGTTCTATTGATTGTTACTAAATATTTTTTTTTTTTTATTCATGCATTCTATAATAATAATAAAAGAAATATAGCGAGAACTGGTGGTTTTTTTTTCAATCCAAATTTCCAAAATATGGCGACATTTTACACTGGATCTAGTGACAAGATAATTTTTGAGGTGGCAACACTGATCGTAGTCTGTGGTTGTCTATTCCCGCCATTGCAGTTTTAAAGTTGATCGAGTGAAGTTCTACGTTGATTTATTTCCGTAACTTATCCTCTCAAATTTAAAAGTGCAATAGTTTTACTACGTGCATTATGTTCCGCACTTGCTGTGTTGTGAATTGCGCTAGTAAACGAAAGGACGTTAGATTATTTAAATTTCCCATACGTGAAATAAGACACAAGTGGTTAGAGTATATTAACTGTGAAAAATTGCGAAAGTTGAGTGCAGAGGATCTTTGCAAGCGTTTTGTCTGTCAAAAGCATTTTGAGCAGAAGTTCATCACGACCAATGCGAGGAATCGTCTTCTTGCTGGCGCTTATCCCACGCTGTTTTCCGATAGCGAAATCACCAGTGGCACTCCTCGGCTTCAAACTATGGACACTGACCACACCACTGGTAAGTACCTCAATAACATGTTTTTTTTTTCTAAAATTCCTTACGAACTTAAATGACAAATGCATCAAGTATTAATCTCTGGAACAAAATAGAAAATTGTTCAGGGGTTAATAAAACATTTATTGTGTAATTTTTTACCATTTTCTTGTCCAGTGAATTAAGGCTATTAATAACTTGATATCATCACATAGTTTTTTGTAAGCTTATTCAAAGTTATTATTTAGGGTTCAATACCCAAATGCTGCCTTCCTTGCCGTACTTAGGCTCCGCTGTCCGTCCATCTTTCACACAAGCTTTTGAATGATAATAGGAAATTTTGACTGAATGTGTACTAAAATGGCCACTATAACAATATATAATTAAAATAAAATAAAGTAATTTTGTTAAGGGGTATACATAAAACTGAAATATATGTAGTGTTAAATATTGTATGGGCAAATGGAACCCTATGTGTGCAAGTCCAACTTGCACTTGGCTTTTTTTTACTTTTTACTCATTTTGAGCACTTTCATAATATAATTATTTTGTTTTGTTGATAAGCTTAAATATTTCTTTACAGGCAATGCTGTTTCTGATCACACCTATGCTAAGAAAAGGCAGCATGAGGATCAAACCTACTGTACTGAACCCACAAAGAAACATAGAATGATTGAAACTGGTAAGTCATTAAGCTTTTGTCTTAGTTTTTGGTTTTTATCTTCTTCTTATATATAAAAATCAATTGCCGTTTGATAGTCTTGCTAAAACTCAAAAATGGCTGAACTGATTAGAGTAATTTTTGTTTTGTTTGGTTTGCTCTAATAAGGGTTAGGTTTAAAAATAAAAAAGAGGCATTGCAACACATGCCAGGCTTATTTATACATTATTAGCTTGTAATAATATAATAAATGCTGTTACTTTAAAATGATTTTTTAAATGTATTTTTGTTTAGTGGTATTTTTGTCTAATTGCAAAGAAGCACTTCTTTGAATAATATTTTGCAAAAAAACAAAATTGGAGCTATTTTTTTTTTTCAGGTGTTGATGTTATGGCTGCTACTGGCAATAACCCTAACATTGTGGATTACACCACAACATCATTACTTGACACGCCTTCCACTTCAAGCTGTGGAAATGAAGCTTCACAAAACCAGATCTTACGAGGTAATAAAATTGAATACTATAATAATTTTTCACCAATAGTGAGACATACATATGCAACCAAATAATATCCTCTACTATGGCAAAAAAAAAACTATATTGTTGTGTATGATAGGAAATGCTTAAAAGCAACTTATATTTGGAACTTTTTATTTAACAATTTGTTTGGTAATGTTTGTACAAAAGTGAAGTAATCAAGTAATTTATCATAGCATTTGATGTAAATAACGTTGTGTAATACAATACTGTACAAATCCAACTTGCACTTGGAATGTTTTGATTTTCAATCTGCCATATTTTGCTGACTTATCACACATTTTAATTTACAGACGCAGTTATTCCTTCTACTCCGAGGGCTTGTGTCCGAAGAAGGCGTGTTATTTTGAAGAAAAAGTCACTTACACCTAAATGTGCCAGGCTCTACAGTGAATATTTAAAATCCCGGAAACAGTTGGATTTCAGCAAAAGAGCATGAAGAGCACTAAAGTTTTCCAAGCAAAATTCCTTTGAGAAACTGACAGAGAAAATGAACCCCATGGCCAAAAAAATCATGTGGATGCAAATTAAGCAGTGCACCAAAAAATCTAAGGGAAGACGCTTCACTACTGAGGAGAAACTTATAGCTTTATCAATATTAAAGCAAAGTCCTAAGTGTTACAGATTCCTGCATAAAATATTTATCCTACCCACAAAACACACTCTAAATAAAATGGTTTCTGAACTGAATATTGAAGCGGGTATCAGTGCTCAAGTATTTGATGCAGTAAAACAAGAGGTACTAGATGGCTATTACTAACTTCAACACAGATTCTCAAGGAAACATGCTGATCTGTCTTTTAATGGTTTTAATATTGCAAGAGTAATAATATTTAATTTATCATTTCAGGTAAACACATGGGAAGAAAATAAAAAATATTGTTCAATTATGTTTGATGAGGTTGCTTTAGAAGCAGCCTTGACCTATGACAAAAAAAAAGACTCTATCACTGGATTTGTCAAACTTACGGAAAAAATTAGTGACTTTGCTGACCATGCACTTGTCTTCATGTTGAGAGGAGCCCTTTACAAATGGCAACAGCCTATAGCCTTCTATTTTTGTAAGGGGGCAACATCAGGGGTTCAACTTAAATACATAATAAAGGATGTAGTAACAGCTGTGGGAAACACAGGCTTGTTACCTGTAGCTTTAGTCTGTGACCAAGGTACAGCCTTTCAATCGGCTCTAAAAAGCCTTCAAGAGGACACACGGAGGGAACAAATAAGATTAGGTTCCAGCCGAACTGGTGAGAATAATGGATAGTTTTCCTGAATCATAAATACCACTTTAAGACTTTTCAGGACATAAAACGCCCCCAGATGTAATAACAGTAATAACAAAATAAATTTTCTAGTGTCTCATTCAGAGTCCTTTAACTGATTAGTGTTTTTCACATATTCCACACACAACTTTACTTAAACATAATTGGCGAAATGTGGATGTACAAAATGTGCCTAACATTTTTCCAATGCAATTCAATATTGAAGATGTATATTAAATTCCTGTCATTATTTTACAGATGATATTATAATTATTAATGGCCACTCACTAAGCGTGATACATGATCCACCCCACCTAATAAAGGGTTTAAGAAATAATTTCATTACCAAGAAAATAAAATATGATAACAAAATATCGAAATGGAGTGACATTGTGGATGTTTATAAAACGGACTGCAATCATGCACAAATGCGATTGTTGCACAAATTGAACGACGAACACGTGATTCCAGAAAAAAATAAAAAGATGAAGGTAATTATTGTTTTTGAATTGGGAGTTTTTAGAGATGTTTGTCTAACAATACCTATTATATTTTGATCACAATAATCATGCATAAACGGCTGTACAGAGTCATATGAATAGTCTTGTTTATCAATATTTCAAGGTATTCAAAACTGAGTACTTAAAATAGTCTGTTTTATTGCAGGTTAAGAATTGTATGAGAGTGTTCAGCAAAACAGTGGCAGCTACTCTAACATACACGGCTCAGTTTTGTAAGTATTTTGCCTGCAATGTTCTTTTCTCACCATCTAATAGTTGGACGTAAAAATAAATATACTAAAGCACTTTTTTGTTGCAGCTCAATATGCCGATGGCAAACAAGTAAGCTCAACTTTGAAGAATACGGCTGAAATGGTGTTATTTTTTGACGATTTATTTGATTCGGTCAATGGAGCATGTCTTTCAAGTAAGAAGAATAAAGGTAAACCTTTGCGGAATGCCGTCACAGCATCGTCACAGCACCACAGATTTTGGAGTGAGGCTATAAAAAAACTACAATGTATAAAATTCATAGAACATAAAGGTAATAAAGAGATATCAGTGCCTTCACTAAAAAACTGGATAGTTACACTGAAAAGCTATCAAAGGTTGTGGCAATTTTTCAAGAATAAAAATATCAGGATCTTGAGACCAAGATATTTCAACTCGGATCCAATAGAAAACTTTTTTGGACAAGTTAGAGCCTACAACTTTAGAAACAATGATCCAAATTGCCACACCTTTAAAAACACCTTTAAGAACACCTTTAAGTCACTTCTAATCACAAGATTTATAAAATTTCACTCCGATGGTTATAATTGTGAAGAGGATTCAGGTGAGCAACTAGTAAAACTCAAGGCCTTATTTGAAACAAGTAATAATAATGAAGAAAATGCCGAGAGTGCCTGCTCAGCTGTATCCTCTAACTTTCGGAGTGCAGCTCTAGAGAATATCCCCTCAACTGCAATCCAAGAAAAGCTAAAAGTACACTCACGGGCTTATACCACAGGGTGGGTTATACGAAAAATGTTAAACAAAAACCATTGTAAGCAATTCGAAACTAACCTGACTTCTTATGAAACAAGCTCTACCAGTAACTGGATATCAGGACGAGAATATAAAAATACAATAAGCCTTAAAAAATTGACCTACCCTTCCGCAAATGCCGTGAGAGCTTTTGGCTATATAATTGAGGAAGCAAATAAATACTTAGAAATCACACCGCAACAAACAGGTATTGGTGCCGATTCTCTTGTCACAAACGCCTCTAAACTAGACTAAAAATCACTAAAATTTGGTTTAATTCTGTCAAATGACGATTTTCCATTCTGAAATTGACTATAGTGACACAACTTAACTATATTTTAGTTTGACAGCACTAAGATTGCACTGAGTTATTAGTTTAGTGAAAATGGCTATTTTGCTATTCTGAATTTTACGTTTTTCACCTAAAAATTTGATTGTCTAACTAAATCTGAACATGAATCTGACTATTTTTAATCGCGATTAAAAAGGTGTGGAATAAAATTAGGTGGCGTGAACTAAAATTCACACCAACACCTCGACTTCAGACGTGCAAAAACGGTACTTTAACTTTATTTTTCTTTTTTTGCTCATATCTCGAAAACGGTGTGTCCTATCACAAAAATAATGAAAATTTCGACCCCCTTTGTAACCCGGAAACCACCAAATCTCTACATGTAGATATTTATATTTTATATTTTTCACACAAAAAGTCAAAACTTCCATAGAAAACACGTCGAGGCTGCCCCCAGGCTGCCTCCGGCTCTAACAAAGACGTTGCGAAAAAAAAAAAAAAAAAAAAAACACGTGGACTCGCGACTGTCAAATTCGATTAGTTGTGTCAAAATTATTTTTAAATTTAGAGATTTTTTTTCGCAGAATAGCGTTAAGATTTTCATAGTAAAAAGTAAGGAATTTTAGTGATAGTTTAGTTAGTTTAGTTCGGTGTACAAGAGAATCGGCACCATTATCAAAGACATTAAAAATAAAATTAAATTCAAGTATTCGTTTGATTTTCTGGATTGTGTAATACACAAGGATGCCGTTGAGGAATGCTTTCTAGAATTAAGTCTTCGATTAGCAGTATTTAATTGGTGCAATGTTAATAAAATAATAAAGGGCACAGATGTGATAAGGTTGGAAAACAAAATTTTGCCACCAATGCAAAAGAAAGCATTTATAAAATACAAAACAAAGTTAAAAAAGAAAAAAATAAAAATTAATTTTTTTTTTATTTTCATCACACAGAACTAATATTCCTTTTCTAATACACATTCATTCAATAGCAAACACCACAGGTGTGCTATAGATGCACTTTTCTACACACACAATGACAACCGTGGGTTGAATTAAAGCAGAACCTCTTTTTGTGGAAGTCGGTTAAAGGCTTAAAAGGCTAGTTTCCAAAATCTGGGCTCAACAAACCTTAGCAAAAAGACCCGGTCACATCACGACACGAGCGACAAAATGGTAAAAAAAAAAAACGTCAAAATCACTATGTGCAGATCAGAATAGCAATTTTTCTACTATGGAAGATTACCGTCTGAGTACTACTTAGTCTGTGCCAATGACCATGCACGTTTTATGAAAATAGTTCATTCGCCGACCGCTGCCATTGCCTATCGTATTGTGTCGCAAGTAAATGTTCCCAAAAAAATTGTAATGTTGCAGTTTCCTCTTGCAAAAAGCGATCGGCCACTTAAAATTTTCGAAACCATGGTGTTTCCCTACCACACGTAAGGATAAATTAAACATCAACATAGTTTTATTTGAGTAGGTACAATGTCGAAATAGTCGTTATGCCGTTACGAAGAAGAAAACAGCCGTTACGATACAAGAATACCTTAGATATATGATTGGTCTTGCTGTGCCCGACTAGATACCGACGGCGGCGTACTTGTCAAATGCGGCAACAAATACCATGCCGAATTCAGCGTATCCGAGCCAGTCACACTGCAAGCTGTCTGTCTCGTGCACGTGCCGAATGTTTTATAAAATTTTGGGCATAATCCGAAAATTATATAATCAACTTAAAATTAAATGACACGGCGAACTAACGACCTCCACAGAGGGGATGAGAACCTGTCCGCTACGGTCATCAAGATTTTATTGCGGCTGCCACGCATTCTGCAGATCAGGGATGCCGTTTTATTGCGAAAGACGACATGAAATCCATTCATGTGATATAACGCGAACATCCCTGACGCACTACAGAAACGAGGCAGCCCCAACATCATCCTGAAGATATTATTATACTGGATACTCAGGTTATCCAGCGGCCTTTTGGTGTGACTGGTCCACAGATTCCCAGTGTAGATGCTCTGAGAGTATGCCTTAAAAAGCGTAATCTTAACTTCTTCAGAACATCGGTAGAATCTGCGGACCAGCATGTTACCTCTGACCGCTAGACACCTGCGCTGCGCTCCCTCTCGATGTCAACATCGTCCTCAAGGCCGTCGGTAAGGAAATGCTACAGGTATTTAAATTTCGCGATACGATAAACTTTTAAGCCTTTCAACGTTATACAATGTGAGTGCTCTGGACATCCACCAGCGGCCCTAAATACCATGTATTCCCTTTTTTGCACATTATACATAAGGCCGTGTGTATGCGCATAGACCTCACACACCTTAAGCAGCTCTCCGAGACCCCCCGCCGCCGTCGGGCTCAGCAGCACCATATCGTCCGCATATCTAATGTTGTTGAATTGCAAGTAATTCTTTTTCAGTTGTACTATAATTGCACAAATGTTTGTTGAGTGTACGGGAAGCATAGGCGATAGGCTTATCTTTGCCTATTTCGCCTTGGGTAAGAATAGCACTGATCGCATAATTGGATGCATCAGAGCTTAGAAGGAATGGTTTGGAAAAGTCTGGATAAGATAATAATGGAGCTGTAGTTAATTTAATTTTTAGGGTTTCAAAGGATAACTGATATTCGTTTGACCACACGAATTCAACGTTCTTTTTCAGCAGATTTGTTAAAGGTTGAGTAATGCTTGAAAAATCGGAGATGAACCTGCGATAATAAGAAACGAAACCGAGAGATGATTTGAAGTCTTTGAGAGTTTTTGGTACAGGGAATTCATGAACTGCTCTTAGCTTTTCAGGGTTTGGTTTGACGCCTTTGCCCTAGATATGAAACTTCCTTTCGCAAAAATTCACACTTATCCGGTTGTAGTTTTAATCTGAATTGACGGAGTCTGGAAAATACGTTAGTCAGGTTATTTATATGAGAAGGGATATCAAATGAGGAAATAACGATGTGATCTAAATACACGAAGCGTTGGATGCTTTGGAGACCAGATAAGGCTGAGTTCATTAATCTTTGAAAGTAGACGGTGCATTCTTTAGACCAAATGGCATTCGTGTAAATTCGTAATGCCGGGTTGGGATTGAAAATGCTGTTTTAGGAGAATCATCAGGAGACATATTAATTTGGTGGAAACCGGAAGCTAGATCGTGTGCTGAAGTATTTGCACTTACCTAATTGGTCTAGGATTTCGGCTATGTTTGGGATAGGATAGGAATCGCCAATGTTCACGTCGTTAAGCTTACGGTAATCGATTACAACACGCCATTTTCTTTGACCGGAAGCGTCAAGCTTCTTGGGTACTACCCAAATTGGTGAAGACCATGGGGGGGAAGGTTTTACTATACCTTGTTTCAACATTTTTTCAACTTGGAAATCAACCTCTTTCGGGAAATCTGTATGTCTTCACATGAATTGGGCTATCGGAAGTGGTTTTAATTTTATGTTCTATTGCATCAGTGCAAGTTAACTGGTCATCGGGTAGGTGGAAAATGTGTGAAAACTGAGAACAGACGGAGTATAATGCCTCAGTTTCTTCTGGATTAAGGTGAGACATGCGAAGTTGCTATAAAACTTCTTCTGTGCGTTCACGAATATGGGGTTCAGCTATGGTACCGATAAAGACCTACACCTAAAGCCTGTAGTTCAAAAGGATTTAAGTGTAATCTAATATCAGACTTAAAGTTACAGGTTCTTCTGAGATGTTAACGACAGAAATATTAACACGGTTGTTATTCTTAACTTGGACCACACAGTTTGCTACTAATAGATCTTTGGATAGATGTTGGTCGATTATTAAACCTCTGATTTCTGGGTTTGCTTCAGTACATTCGATTACGGTTTCGCTGCGTCATTTGCATTTTAAGTTTAATATTTTTTAAATGCAACATACCTTCATTATAGTTCATTTGGCCACTCATGGAATTGAATAAGTCGTTTCCAATAATACCAGCGTATGGTACGCTTAAGTCATTGAATAGATTGAATATGTGTTAGGTGTTTACAATCACTATGAGATTTATCGTGTGTAAAGATGGTTATAGGGATTTGTCCTAATGTACATAGGGGATTATCAGGGGTTGAATCGATACCCTTGATTTTTGCATGTAATTGATTCATTTATTATGGGCATTTCGTCTTTTTTATTATTTATTTTTATTTTTTGAATTACGTTTAAAGGTATTCCTTCTTAAGGCTCTTCTGTCTGGTTCTTTGAATCTTAGGACATGGTTAATATATTAAAAGAATAAGATTAGTTCCCTATTGCAAGTCTGGAAATAAGATTGTTATAGTCGACAACTTATGTATCGGCAGTCTTATCGGTTATGCTCTGTGTTGAGACTGGAACTGCGACGGGCGAGAGACATAACATCCGTTGATATGACGAATGGATTGGAATGTTCAAGGTAAGCCGTTGTAAGTTAGTTTTATGTTGAACTTGGCTCACTTTAATATTAAGGGAAAGATGTTCACAACTCACAGTATTATAACGCACATGTTCTTCATATTTTACGCAGGAACTAGATCTGGAGCTGCAGCTAGAACTGAAACTGGATTGACCTTGAACTAGCTCAGGAAGAACAACCCGCGACCCTGGCAGGTGGCGTATGGCCTAACGTTACAATTTTGGTCAAAAGGCCAAATACTGGACAAGACTTCGAAATGGACTTCCACAAATAAAACCTGCAAAATCTGCAAAGCAGATTGCTACGGCTAGCCGCGCGGGTATATCCTTCGTGGCCCGCGCGTAGGTTTTCTACTCCCCCTGAGCGGAATGGACCCTCAAACGTTTCGCGTCCCCCTGAAGTGCGCTCGGTGAGGCTGAGTCGTCAGGGCGCTCCCTCTTCGCCGGCCCCGTACCGCTTGGTCCAGGCTGTGGTTTAGACGTGCCTGGCAAGGTGTTGTCTTTCAGCTGCGCCTGTGCGTGTGAGGCTCTAAGGCTCTAACCCCTTTGCTATCTAAATCGAGTTTAGTTATGGGTTTTGGGGTCGACTGGCGGCCCTGGCAGACCTGTCGCGTTCAGGGGCTTTTCGTGCTGGGTTACCCCTTCGCGTACTTGCGGCTGGTTGCGTGGTTCCGCGTCCGGCTTCTTTGCGCACCGGGTTGCCCCTTCGCGTACTCGTGGCTGATCACGTACTATTTCTTCGGCGTCCGACCGCATTTCGCGCTGGCTGGAGCCTTCGCAGTCCTGCTTTCGGTCGCTCACTTTCCGTTCCCGGGCCATGATTTTCCGGCGCTTTTTCAGCAGTCGTACTTCATCAACCGGGAGGGTAGTAGAGCTGCCAGGCCCGTCATCCTTCCCTGCCGCCCTCTGTCTGTGTCTGTCTTGGTCATAATCGGGGTTGGTGAAGCTGTTCCGCACGATGATCTGTTGCCAAAGGCTCGTGGGAGGCATACACTGGGTTGTGGGTATTGGCGCGTTGATCTCGGCCTAATTTTTGTGTGTAGGCGCGTTAGTCGCGGCCGGTGTTGGGTTTTTGAGCGCGTTAGTAGCTGCCTGGGTTGTGTGCGCTGAAGAGCACGGTGACATAGTGCAGTTCGTTGCCCCCCCCCAGATTACGTTGGGGGCTGACCGCCATGGCGGTGTGGGATTCCCCGTCCTGGCCGGGACCCACCTCGGTAGTAACTTTGGCTTTCTGCACTTTTGTCTTGGTTTGGGGGAGGGCTTTTTTAGGACGGGGCATAGGGACAGGAAGGTAGGCATTTGGTGAGAGGGTATGGATTCTTTGGGGTCACCCTAGTCTAGTAGTCTGGGATTAGGCCTAAGGATTCGGGAAACGGCAGGGTGTGTGGATATGGAGGAATGGCTTGATTAGGCGTATAGGTTCATGAGAGAGCTTTGGGCAAAAGAGCTTAGGGGCCAAATCCTAGGCTCAGGATAACCTATGCACCCTAAATAGGTTACCCTGAGCCTGGGATTTGGCCTTCGGGAACTTCTTTTGTCCGGGATTTCTTACGAATATGCTCCGGCCGCTGGATCAACCGTTCTAGTCGGTCCCGCAGCCGGAGTAGGGCTATCCGCAACCTGCCCACCCGCTCGGTTGCAAGAGAAGAAGTGCCTGGCGATCTAGGTCGCCCAACCGCGGATGAACGCATACATTCGCGTTTGAGTGATCCAGCTCAGCAAATTATCGATATGAGCGCTGTCAGCGATTATAGTCTTACTCGGAATGCAGCCTATGACGATTCTCGGGACATCGTTATCTCGGTCACGCTAACTCGGAACGGGTGTAAGCGCGCTCAAATCGATTACAGCCCAATTCGGAATGTGGCCGCGTGAGTCTGACAGACTGACACTGACACTAAAATGACAAATGAATGAATGCGTTGAAATTGTGAAATTGCAAAGCTTGTATAAAAGTTTGATTACGTTAGTTTGGTTCATAAATGATTTTAAATTATAAGACCAAGAATGTCAACTGAAGCTGAACCAAATGTTTCATTACTTAAACAGCTTACCCAAAAATTTTATACAGGAAATCTTAATTTTTGCCTGACGGTAAGAAAAGACATCTGCTTGTGGTATGAACACTACAAAACAATATTTATAAATAATTATATGGGGGAAACTTTATAAGTATACCAACGACTACTAGAGATTTACATAGCCCAGCACGTCAGGTGCTTCATTCTTTATTCTTACCTAAAGTGAATTTTTGGGGTTAACTATGAGCTAACATGTTATTTGTTTCAGCGCGAAGATATCGAAAATATGGATTGGGATTGGCAGCAGGATTTCTTGAATGCTACTGTTAATAGTAAATTGATTCAAAAATACCCAATGAGGGGTAAATTTGCCAGGTTGTTTCTAAAGAAAATAATTCAGTCTTTGGAACCAAGTCAAGAGGTTCATGACGATTTCTACTCACAGTTGTGCAAGAGCATGAATTATTTGAATGTAGATGGGTTTAGCTATCAACACTATGTGATAGGGAATGATACAAATAATATTATTACAATAAAAGAAACCAGGAATATGGTGGTCAGCGGTACAACAGGGTTGAAGACTTGGGAGGTATTTTAAACTTAATAGGTTTGTCCCTTTCGGTAATATTTAGATTTTCCTTGGTGTATGTAAAAATATAATGACAAGTGATGATTAAAATGGGCCCACATGGTATGGTTGATTTATATCCATACCCTCTTGCAGAAAAGGGCCTTGAGTCCCAACAGTGGGAAAATATAAAGATACTAGGAACTTTTTTTTATGTTACCCATATAGGTTTCTATCTTGTAAAAAATATTGCAAATTATCTTTGTTCCAGGCTGCATTGATGTTATCAGACTGGGTACTCTGCAATCAAAACATATTTTCAAATAAGAATGTCTTAGAACTGGGCTCTGGTGTGGGCTTCACTGGTATAACTATTGGCAAGCTTTGTGATATCAAATCTTTGGTGCTAACTGACTGCCACAATGAGGTATTGAAGACCATAACTGAAAATATTCATATTAATTTTACACATCTCAAAGAAGAGAAGGACCAAGATATTACTTTGTTCAAAGCTCAGGACAAATGTCTAGGTAGATATCCCAGTTTGAAAAAAAAAATACTGAAGCTATAGTTCAAGTAATATTATTTACAATTTTTAAGGTCTAATGATGCTGGACTGGAATGTAATTGAAGCTTTGCCCGAAAGCATTGTACCAGACATATTGATTGGAGCAGATATAGTTTATGATCCTTCAATACTACAACCTCTATCCAATGTTATACAAATTTTCTTTGCTAGGAATAAGGATCTAGAAATTTATATTGTAAGTATTATAAGGAATGAAGAAACCTTTAACGGATTTTTAAAAACATTAGGTGAGCATGGTTCTTAGGAATTATTCAACAAAATAACTGTTGGTGTAAAGAATGTGCAATATATTATGTAATCTTTTTATTAATTACAGGTGAGATGGAACTGGATTTCAAAAGAATAGAACTATCAAAGAGTGTGTTGATTGAATGGGATGAGAGTATAAATAAATGTTTATTAAAAATAAAAGCAAAGTTTAAATGAAAACAGGTTTTTTTTTTTAAAGTCTGTTATAACTGGCACTGTAAAGTTGAGTTGCATCTATGGAATTAGTAACTGACTATTTTATAGGACACTGTACCTTACTATGTATAAATTTCGAAAATTAGTATTAAGGTAGGAGAGCCCAGACATTTTTGAGAAAGCCTATGCAGGGCGAAAATTAGATAGCTGAATAGCTTTTTTTTATTAACGCTTTTGACGAAAGAATCCTTTTTTTTTACTAAAAAGGTTTCAAAATCCTGCTTTGTCCAAAAAATTATGTGGCAACGCTGGTACACTTTCAGAGTTCCAAAAAGCACAAAATATAATGTGATCTTCACAGTGAACAATGCTACAAGGGCCATGGTGGCTAAGGGCTAGCAAAGAGGCGTCCTCTCGCCACTTCTATGGAACCTAGTTGTAGACAGCCTCATCAAAACATTCAATGATCAAGGCTATTTCACCATAGGCTACGCTGATTACCCATAATAATAAATGGCGCCTACGAAAATACCTTATGCAACCTGATGTGCAAGGGCGGATCCAGGATTTATTTCTGGGGAGGGCCAGACGGATTGGATAGATTTGCTTTTGAACATACATACTGATAAAGGAGTTACGTTGTCACCTATATAGGTATAGGTTAGGTTTTCTTTCGACTTTAAGTTAAGAGGGCATTAGGACGTCGAAGTCGATTTCGCTTAAGTAGAAGAAATTCTAATGATTTTCAGTTCGGCGTTCTTTGTTTTTTTTTAACCGGCTTGCATGGCCCCTTGGGGATACAGGGGGGGGGCCTTGCTCATGTGCGAAGCCTTGAAAATAGTAAAGGACTGGTGCGATAAACACCCAACTATTAGTAAACCCTACAAAAACCTGATTCTCTTCTCAAAGAAAAGGAAACTGACGACACTACAATTTCCAAGAGTCTTTGGAACCACCTTTCAACCAAAACCTGGCATATTTTTGGACAAACAGCTGAATTGGGCAAAACATACCAACTACCTACATCATTACAAAAGCCAGGCTATTGATAAATGATAAATTATTTTTATTTCTGTAAGTGGGTTTGTACAAACACTTTTACACGTCAAACATTTTTTTTAAAACTAAATCTAGATGAGGTCGGCGTTTCCTATCTGACTACTCTGAGGAGAAAAGCCGAAACAAACTCAGAGGTCACAGTCTCTTTTAAAGTCCAGACATAATCTTGGTCAGATCATGATAAGTCCATGTGGATTGATGTCTGAAATGGTCTTTTGAGGAAAGAACCACACAGATTGAGTGGGCCTGTCCAGTCAGTGCACGCATTTGTCAGTAATCGTACAGCTCAACTCAAAACATAAGGAGCTCAACGATTCGACGAACAATACCAAAGAAAGGACATTGGGTAGTCCGCATAATTACTCGAACCGCCAGACCAAGATTACGATTAAAACTAACTGAGATAATAAAACAAAAAAAATTAAGAAGAAAAAAATAAAAAATTAACCATATAGTCTTAACATTCACAATAAAAACAATAAAATAATACCTAGGTAAGTATTCATGTCATTGTTTATTTTACAGAACATATGAGGACCATGTAGGTAGGTGTCTGAAATGGTCTTTTGAGAAAAGAACCATACACATTTGAGTGGGCCTGTCCAGTCAGTGCACGCATTTGTCATTAATCGTGCAGCTCAACTCAAAACGTAAGGAGCTCAACGATTCGACGAACAATACCAAAGAAAGGACATATTTTTTTATTTTTTATTTATTTTTATGTATGGCATCTCGTAGTTGACCTTGAGAGGTCGTGACTACTTAACCGGACTATCCTGTGGCTGCCTTAAGCGGACTCAAAGCCTCCAGCCAGGGGCGTAAAACTACTTACATTACTAAGCGAACGCTCGCTAAGGGCACCCCCTGTGGGATACGGACCTCGGCTTAGGGCGTCGCTGACGGGAGGACAGCAAGATGGGACAGGCTGGATCTGGATTATATTATTATTATCTGGGGAATTTAAACTTTAAATTCCCCAGATAATAATAATATAAATTTAAATTTTAAAGCTACAGGCTCAGCTACGGCGCGGGCTGGCACTTCGTCGAGCAAGGGTCGAGGGGGACAGTTACGTCGGGATCTTCGCGAGGAACCTCGGCGGCGAGGTCGGAATGTCGGTCTGTGTTTGTGCACTGTACTGGTGGCCCTACTGCTCTCCTGAATGAGAGTTATGTGGTCATCGGGATCGGTGAGGACATGCTTGGGACGGCGGACATGACTAATGGAGGAGGGAATATAGCAAGCGGCCTTGACAACCAGAGGGTTGCGGTGATTCGCGGCGGTCTCGAAGAAACGCTTTGAAATGCGTTTCATAAACTGGCGGATAGTGGGAATCTTGAGGTCAACGTGAAGGATCTCGTTGCGAACGTACCAAGGGGAGCTTGTGATCCTACGGAGGAACTTGTTCTGGCGTGTGCAAAGACTGCACTGGCATATGTCATGATCGGGCGGATGCACGCTGTGTAGATACGCATTTTGCACTTTAGTGACAATTTGCCACGTGCATTTAGGACAAAGTGAAGTCTACCTAGAGCGAAGGCGGCGCGCGAACGAGCCGCCTTAATGTGCTCTGAAAAAGAGAGGTGCTCATCGAGCACTACACCCAGATATTTGGCTCGCTTCTCCCAAGGGATCGGCTTGCCGAACATGGTGATCGGTCGAGGGGGGCAGGGATTGCGACGCGGCTTTGAGAAAAGAACCGCTAGACTTTTGTCAGGATTGACTTCGATTCGCCATTTTCTAAACCAAGCGCCAAGCTTGTTCACTTGGGTTTGGAGAATGCGAGCTATCTAATTTTCATCACGGCCGGTGTAGTAGATGGCCGTGTCGTCTGCGAACAGGGCCAACTGCGCCTTACTGCACTTGGGCATATCGCTGGTGAATAGCGTGAAAGCTAGAGGAGAGATCACAGAGCCCTGAGGGACTCCTGCGCGAATAGGGTGGGGGGAGGATAGCGCTCCTTCGATGCGATAACGGAAGGTGCGGTTCGACAAAAAGTCCCGGTAAGATGAGCACGAGACGATCTGGCACCCCGAGTTGGTACAGCTTATATAATAAGCCGTTGTGCCAGACTTTGTCGAACGCTTTCGCTATGTCGAAGAAGACAGCACCGGTCATCAAACCTCGTTGGAAAGTTGATGTGTTCGACTATACGGTGGAGCTGTTGTACGCACGTGTTGGGTTCTAAAACCAAACTGTTCGTTGGGGATGAGGCCCTTTGTCTCAGCGTAGTCTCTGAGACGCTTATAAATAAGCCTCTCATAGATTTTGCCGAGGACATTGAGCAGACTGATGGGGCGGTAACTAGTAGGCTCCGACTTTGGCTTGCCGAGCTTCGAGATACCGATGACGGTGGCTTCTTTGAATGCCTGTGGGAAGATGTTATTGCTCAGAGCACAATTGAAGATGGTGGTCAGTAGCATTATCAGGTGGGCAGGGAAAAGTTGGAATACCCTATTGGTGATTCCATCTGAGCCTGGGGCTTTACGAGCCTTAAGACCTTTGATGAGGTCGTGCACTTCGTTTGGCGGGACGGGGGGCAGTGTATACTCTGGGTCTTCGACGGGAGGGAGGGAGGCTCTATGTTCGATTTCAGCGTCGACCTCAGAGAGGTAAGCTTGGTCTACTGGTTGAGAGCTAGGCGAGCATTGGGCTTCTAGACTGTCGGCTAGAAGCTCAGCCTTGTCGACATCATCGAAAAGAAAGGTCATTTGGGTAGGCCGCTTTAAGTACTCAAACTGCCAGATATAAAAAATTAAAGGAATAACTGAGATAGACAAAATATATAAAAATATTAAGTATGTATAGATGGACTTAGGCTTGGTAATAAGTTATTAAACCCAATATTAAAATATTTTACAAAATATTCGTCGACGTCTACTCGATAGATACATGGAAATATTTTGATTTAAATTAATAAGCTAATTTAAAAATATGTGCTTCGGCTATCATCGTCTATCTTCAAAAATACGAACGCGCGATCAGCCTTAGACATAAATCGTAATCAGCCTTAAACTAGGTTTAAGAACTGTCAGTGACAATATTCCTTAAAATAATGACACTGACAGTTCTTAACCCTAACTGAATCAGTTTGACAGTCTGAGCGGGATAAAGTGATACATGGCGCAGGGAAGTGGGGGCAAACTATGAATTTGAGCCTCATTTGATCTACAAACACACACAAGCCCCAAACGTAGATAGTATCGGAAGTTTTATAAAAAACGGCTGTTAAATTAGTATATTATGGAATCTTACGAATTTCACGCGAACGAAGTCGCGGGCACAAGCTGGGACAAGAATAAAGCCGGACCAGCATAGCTGTTTACAACAATCCGACAGGCTATCGTATCGAAATAGACACATTTCGTTAACCTGATAACCTGATTTGCATTGCCCTTCCGACATCAAACAACCGTCGAAAGAACAGCAAAATCAAAATCAAAAGTCATTTATTCAAACTAGGCTGAGAGTCAGCACTTTTCGAACGTCAAAATTACATAAGACAATCCCCCAAAACGCCTGCCCTTCACCACTTCCTAGTGCTTTAGCTGGGAAGAAGAAGTGGCGCAACAAAATCCTCAGCAGCACAGCTGTCTGTTTAGTTAGAAAAACCATTGTACTATACAATTATAAGGTAATCAAATAAAAAAAACCGAAACACAAAAAATCATATTAAATAATCTGCCATGTAAGCTAGCCACGCCAATATACCCAAAACATAAACCAATTAAAATCAATGAAAAAAACAACTACACAAATAAAAGCCTCCAGGCATAAGGGGCGTGACACCTTACAGATGCATTATTGGATTATTTTTAAGTACACACAAATGATAAACAAGGACCATCGAAGTAAAATAAATTAACAGAACAATTACTTTAACAAAATCAAAACCATAGACAGCAAGACGACCAGTCACCACAAGCAGCACCCGTTCACGAGCATAACGCAAAGATCAGCCATTGCCCCCCTCGCCATATTTGAAGGAAGGAGGCAACCCGATCCCCGACGCTACCGCAAGCAGTGACATCTACGGGAGCATGACGAACTCGCTGCCGGTTGCTCAGGCAAGAATAATTTATGATCAATGGGGAAGGTCGGGCAAAGCTAATTGTAGATGGCGTGACCATAGCTAGGTCCCTACGGCCTACAATAAATTTGACATTTCGTTCATTCATTTCATTTTATGTTCATTCATGAGTTTGATTTTATTTCATTATTTCGTTAATTTCCGCGATTTCAGCATTTTAAATCAAGTACTTGACGTGGAAAATGTCAGAATTTTAATCCTTGAATATTTTCTCGTTATCACTTTCTTCAAAATGATTCCGACATAAACTCGAACTCAAAAAAATCTCCACGAATAGCTTTAAACCACAATGTTCTAAATTTAGGGGCTAGCGGGAAATTGTAGACTCCAATTTCGGAGCATTTAGGAACACAAAAAGGCTTCAATTATCGTTAAAATAAAATAAAATCACATGACGCCTTGTATTATTGGCTTGTGTTGGGAACTAGCTACGACAGCGCCATTTTGACAGTTGCCTTCCCCATTGTCGAGGTCGCTAGCTAACCACTTATTGCAATACAACTCGTTAAAAAAAATTGTAATGAGTAGATCATGTCAATAATAAATGAAGATACTTAAAAATAATTGACTTATACAGTCAAAAAAAATTAAAATAAATATACGAAATCGTATACCCTGTCAGTAGGTAAGCTGATTCTGGAGAAAGAACACAAACATTGTCTTGAGTTAATTACAGCGACCAACTATTCTTATCGTTTACGTAGTCGTTAATTGAATAATATGCCTTTGAACAAAGGTTGGATTTTACTTGAGCTTTAAATGCATTAAAAGGCAAATCTAGCAAAGAAGAGGGTAGCTTGTTATAAAAGGTTATACCAAGCCCAACAAATGAGTTATGAACCTTATGAAGCCGGTGAAAGTGAGCACGTAGTTTGTTCTTATTTCTAGTATTAACATTGTGAAAATCACTGTTTTTAGTGTATAAGTGTATATTTTGCCTAATGTATAAGATATTGGCGAAGATGAATTGTGATGCTACCGCAAGAATACCAATATCTTTAAAAAAACCTCTAAGAGAAACTCTGGCTCCTAGCTGATAAATTGCTCGGACAGCTCGTTTTTGAAGGACGAACATATTTTGAATATCAGCAGCTTAGCCCCACAGCAGAATACCGTAGGACATAACGCTGTGGAAATAACTAAAACAGACTAACCGTGCTGTATCAACGTCAGTGTATTGTCTTACTTTCCTGACGGCGGCGTAGGCGGCTGAACTGAGCCTCCCCGCTAGGCTTGATATATGTGGGCCCCACTGAAGTTTGTCATCTACTGTTATGCCCAGAAAAACCGCCGAGTCTACTGTTTCAAGAAGCTCTTTATCTAAGACGATGTTGGGTCCTAGATTTCTAACATTCGGTAAGACGAACTTTACACATTTAGTTTTCTTAGCATTGAGAACTAGGTTATTTGACGTAAACCAATCCGTAACCATTGAGAGTGCACTGTTTACGTCGTCAAAATCTTGTCTATTCCTGTCTACTTTAAAAATAAGAGAGGTATCATCTGCTAACAGTACAACGTCACAGATATCATTTAAAAAGAATGGTAAGTCATTGATATACACTAAGAACAAGAATGGACCTAGTATTGAGCCTTGAGGAACACCTAACTGAACTGGAAGCCCGGATGATTTCACACCATCGACATCTACACATTGGAACCTATTGTGCAAATAAGAATTTATTACGTTGAGAGCTTCGTTTTGGACACCGTAATGACTTAGTTTACGCAAAAGCGTGTCATGGTGCACGCAATCAAAGGCTTTAGAGAGATCACAGAAAACTCCAATAGCATTTTGCGATTTCTCCCATGCATTAAATATGTGTTTCAGCAGAGCAACACCCGTATCTGTAGTTGAACGTCCTTTTGTACAGCCATATTGTTCATTATGAAGGATGCTATTTAAATTAAAATGACAGCAACTGCTTAAGTATTAACTTTTCAAATATTTTGCTAAATGCTGGTAAGATAGAAATAGGCCTGAAATTGCCAATGTTATTTTTATTACCAGATTTAAATAATGGTATGACTTTACTACTCTTCATGAGGTCAGGAAAAGTTCCTATATCAATACATTTATTAAAAGTAACAGCTAGATAGGGGGCTACGATGTCTATTATATTACTTAAAAGTTTAATTGAGATGCCCCAGTAATCACCAGTGTTTTTAGATTTAAGTGTGTTAAAGACGTTAATTACATCACTATGCGTTACATGTTCGAAGCTAAATATGCGAGTACATATGCGAGTACAGCGTTTAGAGGACTCCTACGATAACATTGATTGATGTTCATTTTGGTCCGGAAGCGTATCGAATGGTTGTGAATAGCGATGTAGTTAAAAATGCGTCTTACTACAAAAGACCATGCCTACAATGTCAAAAACAATATTTTTTTACTGTCACTGTCAACTGATGTACACCTACAATGTCCGCATTCCAAGTTAGACAATAATCAGCTGACAGCGCTCACATCGATAAATAGCGTTCCGATTTAGATATCACGATTATGACAGCTGACAATTCGCTCACAGTGATATTTTTAAAGGGCATGGTCGGCGTTACCGCAAGATGGCGCATGTCATGACGTCATCTATGACGATTCACGGGACATCGTTATCGCGCTCATGCTAACTCGGAACGGGTGTAAGCGCGCTAATATCGATTACATCCCAATTCGGAAAGCAGCCAATGTTAAATTGGTGGTCTTCCTACAGTCTGAAGAATTGAACTGGATCTACTTTATTCAAGAAAAATGATAACTGATGACTAGGCAGCATGGTCTCAGATCTTAGCCTGTTCCTTTAGGAACAAAAAAAATAAAAAAATTGGTGGTCTTCCTTCTGTCAAGTAGTGTCAAGTGTCAAATATAATCATAACAAAAAGATTGTAAAGAAGTGTTGTGCAATTCTACTAAATTTAACTATTTAAACTTAATTTTAGGTTGTAATAATTATTATTACACTAGCACAAATATATCTGTGCTTTTGTAATTCAGACAAAACCACTTTTCATTGATATTTTACACAGGGGAGGATATAATCTAACTCAGTACAATAACCAACTGGTAATCATAGAGAAATGTCTGGAGAAAATAATAGCCCGGCTCCCGAAGCTAATGCTACATCAGAGAATACTAATAAAAGTCAAACGGACACTGGCTCGAAGAAAGATGAGGCGTGGGGTTACGATTTGTACCCTGAAAGGCGCGGTACTTTTAAAGCTAAATTGGGTAATATTCTAATTGGTAAAGAGGGAAAAGAGAACATTGACAAGTTCAAGTGCGAGCAGCACGTCTATGAATGTGTTAAAGACAGTAAGCATATTTAAGTAAATGATACTTATTTAAGTTATGGAAGAGTGGAGTCTCATAACGCAGGCTTTTCTGCTTAAAAGGAGGCTCCATTCACTTTGTTAAGGTTTACTTGTTAAATAATAAACCAGTTTTCTTTTTTTTTCATAGTTTAGTTTGATAATATCCACCACCTACTTTGAGTTAAACTTTCTGTTGGTTTCTAGGTTCAATTGTTAAAGTTATGATGGCAGCTCTTAAAAGTTCTGGTTGGTAAGTTCTTAATTAATTCTTCAATTGTAAACTCTAGTTATAAACATGTTTAGTTTATAACTAGAGTTTACAATTGAATAATACATAATAAATTTAAATACCCACCTTAAATTCAATAAAAATTCTAGTCTTTATTAATTTAAAAATATCTTTCTACTCTTGTTTTCAGTCCCATTGATATTAGGCGACATATATCGTGTGAAGTATGTGACTACTCTGTTAGTGGGGGCTATGATCCTGAGCTGAATCAGGTAACCTTTAATTTCTCTCAGTATTTTCATTCTTACTAATAAGTCAAGTCATTTGTTCATTTGTTTAATATAGGTACAATAATAATGGTAGATTTATAAAAATAATAAAGAGTGTGCATTCTTATGCCAGCAATCAAACTCAGCCTATTGCAGTCCACTGCTAGACATATGCCTCTGCCAGGCTGTGCCATAACTCCCTGTCCTCCGCCTTCCGCACCTTGTCTGTCCCAGTCACCTTCTCAGACCGCTGGTCCATCTAGCTGGGGGGTGTCTCACACTATGCTTGCCGAAACGTGGTTATAATTTCAAACATATAATTTTAAGTAACCAATGTCAACAAAAACAGAAAAAAAGTCAATACATTTCATGTCAACACTCAAAATAAAAAATAAGACTACTTATTATGTCTTCAATAAAACACCAAATATCGTAATTTGTGTATTGAGTTATGTAGCCTAGAAAGGCAAGTGAGTAAATCATAGAGTAGTTAGGAACAATAATATCCTGGAGGGTAGACTTAATTAAAACCTAACAGACACAAACTTATAAACTACGAAGTATGTAGGTACCTATATACAACATACCTTTCCCCCAAGTATACAAAATATATTTAAACTTTAACTTATACTTAAATTCAACAATTTTGTATTTATTTAAATATCTACATTAACATTATGTCTATGCAATATACATTTGATGAGGGCTTTCATATGGGCCTTTTGTATGAGATACAACTTTACTTTTAATCTTACCCCCAACGTAACCAGACTCATAATCACTGGGTATACCTAAAATTTCTGCCCATTTGTCCTGACTCGGTATTTCAATTATTTCTTCACTTGAGCATGCACCTCCTATCCTATCCGGTTGACAACATTACCATCATCGGTTGCAACTTGATAGTTGGATGGCCCTTACCTTTTAACCACCATACCAGGCAACCACAGAGGTCCACTACTATAATTTCTATACATCACACTTTGGCCCACATTAGTTTCTTGAGTTACTTTGTGAGCATTATTGGTAATCTGTTGATTACTTTTATTTTGAACACGATTTTCCGGATGTATAACATCTAACAATGTACGTAGGCGCCTGTTCATCAAGAGTTCAGAGGGGCTCTTGTTAGTTATTGTGCAAGGAGTTACCTGCAATCCTAGTAGCATTTGAGGAATCTTAACATCCCAATAGATGTCATCCATTTTGCGCAATGATGACGGTACCACTACTCGATAACCCAGGAAAATACAATCTTCATGCATAGAAAGTTCCGAACGAAGTAACCAGTATGGACGCAGTTCATCATCAGTAACTCTAGCTAGCCAACCACTTAGTAAATGATGACTGACACGAGATAATACACTATCTCGCTTTGTTGATAATGCTATTTGGTCAGCAACCACAGGGAAGTCTGTAGATGTCTCTGCTGCCTAAGCGAGGCGACAAGACTGTAGGCATAGGTCGCTTCGGATCGAATATGCCCAACAACGGTTTATGGTCCGTGACTTATGTTGTTAGTATGAAACTTGCTAACTCCAAATGAAATGGCAGTGGCCTCTTTGTCTAATTGTGAGTAACTGCGTTTGTGAATATGTAGAGATCTGGAACTCATAGCTACGGGGCGCTCCTGTCCGTTTTCCATTACGTGGGACAAAACAGCGCCGACGCCGTATTCTGAGCTGTCGTAGGTGAGTACCAACGGCTTATTCAAATCGTAATGAACGAGCGTTAAGTCAGATGACAGCAGCCTTTTAGCCGTCTCAAAGCTCCTTTACTCCCTGTCTGTCCATTGCCAATATTGTGTTTTATCGAGCAATCTATGCAGGGTCTCGAGCATGGTAGCTTTGTTAGGTACGAACCTCTCATAAAAAGTATATAATCCCAAAAACGCTTGTAGCCGTTGAACGTTCTTCGGTTCAAGAGTTCGACTCAACTTTGCTAGGTGCAGGATGAATACCCTCAGCGTCTATGACAAAACCAAGAAACTCTACACGTTCTTTGGCAAACTTACATTTGTTCCAATTGAGCCGCAAACCTGCCTTACCGATGCGCTCCAGTACTGTGGCGAAGCGCTGTGTTATCTCCGACATGGTCCGGCCACTAATGATGACGTCATCGATCAGTACCGCGACGCCGGTAACTCCCGCCAGCAACGCCGTCATCAAGCGCTGAAAAATTCCCGGGCAGGCTTTAACACCAAAAGCCAGTCTATGTACTGAAAACAAACCTTTGCATGTGTTTAAGGTTAACAGCTGTGCTGTGGCGTCTATGACGACCACCTGTGTATATGCACGGTCAAGGTCGAGTGTCGTGTAAAATTTGCCACCCGCAATCGTAGCAAACACTTAACTTGCAGTCGGCATAGGGTTGGTATCAGACTCGGTAACCTGATTAACCGTACTACGCTAGTCACCGCAAAGACGAATGACCCCGTTTCGTTTGGGTATTGGAACAACCGGAGTTGCCCATTCTGAAAAAGACACAGGGCGAAGTACTCCTTCCCCCACTAAACGATCTATCTCTTTTTCAACATTGTCTTTAATAGCATAGGGTACGGGACTTGCCTTCAAAAACCTAGGGGTAGCACCTGGTTTCAAATGTATAGCCACAGGGTTCCCCCTGTAAGTACCGAGTCCGTCCCTGAAAACCTCGCTGTACTTACTAACTATCTGATCGGTCGCAGACATGTCAAGTTCAGATATCATATTAACATTTAAAGTAATACCCAGTGCCTCGAACCAGTTACGTCCCAACAAATTCGGTCCCGAGCCCTTAGCTACAATGACATTCAAAACACACTTATTGTCTTTATATTGTACTTGCACTTGAACTTGTCCCATCACTGTGACGGGCGAGCTGTTCCACGTACATAGGCGGTTGGCAAGCGCACTCGCGCCCACGTCTGCTGGTTCACCAAGGAGAAAGCGGCGCCGGAGTCCACCTCCATCGCTACCTGCGCGCCTTCCATTAGCAGCTTCACCTCGTATGCCGGAACGCGAGAGTTCGTCGTGATCTCTATGTTATAAATGCCATTAAGATCCACGTCAGTCTCGTTTTCGGCTAAGTTAATCTTTTCAGAACGACTTTTCTTTTTAGCGGTGCATATTCTCTCGATGTGACATTTCTTCTTACAAAAGTGGCACACGGCGTTAACAAAGCGACATTGGCCCGCGTGCCGGTCTCCACATCGATAAAACAGTCGAACATTTGTTTTGGATTGGACTGCGTTGACGTCCATAGGCTCACATGACGGCAACGACGTCGCCGCGGCGTCAACTGCCGTCGCGTCGTAACTGACGGCGGCGCCGGTGACGAAGGCGCTCTCCATCATACGAGGTCCCTGCCCGCACTCTCGGTCGATAGCAGAGCATCCACTACGTCATGGTATCGCAAAGTATCTTTCTTGAGCAGTTCGTATTGCAAATTGTGATTGTTCATACCGCATACCAATCTGTCACGAAGCATCCTTTCCATGTCCGTAAAGTTACAACCGGCAGTGATTTTTCTGAGTTGAGCTATGTATTCCGCAGCGGATTCCCTGTGTAGTTGAACGGTCGCGGTTATAAAATTTGAACGACATAGAAATTTCATTCGGTTTTGGGCTGTTATGTTTGGTTAGGATCGCTTCAATTTCACTAAATGTTACTTCACTAGACTTTTTAGGTGTAATCAACGCCAGAAGAGTCTCGAACACTTGTACGCCTCACACTGTGTAGAAATTTGCCCTTTTAGACGAATCTGATACGACGCCATTCGCCTCAAAACAATATTTAAGTCTGTCGATGTAGTTGTCCCAATTATCACATATCACATTGAACTCATGAAATTTCACTGATTAACACTCCATTGTCATGTTTTCGTCTCACTCGTCGCCAATCCTATATCTTCAATAAAACACCAAATATCGTAATTTGTGTATTGAGCTAAGTAGCCTAGAAAGACAAGTGAGTAAATCATAAGAGTAACCCTACTCTGTAACAAAGGAACAATAATATCCTGGAGGGTAGACTTCATTAAAACCTAACAGACACACTTATAAACTACGAAGAATGTAGGTACCTATATACAACACTACTAAAACAACCTATGAAAGACATGAAAAATTACGAAGCATGAAAACTATATTTATGAATTAACTATACTTATCTCCACTCTGGTAATCGAATCTGAGTCCCAAGATACAGACTAAGTGTCTAGAATGTTACAGATAGTAGTGTGCCAAAATGTATCAACCCGTCAAGGAATGGTACAAGGAGTGCTTGCTCACGAGATGATCCATATGTTTGACTACTGCCGGAATCAACTGGACTTCAAGAACATGGAACATCTGGCTTGCACAGAGATAAGAGCAGCCAATCTCACGCATTGCTCCTTTGCAAGCGCATGGTCACAAGGTGATGCTTCATGGGGCAAAATTAAGAAGGCTCATCAGGTAATTTAAAATCAAAATTCTTGCTTTGCCAGCTTGAGAAAGTGCCCTAGTTGCAATTTGTTGATGATAAACTACTTAAACATTCAAGTCCTTCTTCTTAGTGTGTTGATCGCAATCTATATAGTCAGCCCAGAATTTGGCTATAAGGTTGGCAATTTCAATGGCGTCCAGGTCTCTCACCCGAAGCACGGTAATGCAGTATTTGCTGCTCCCAATGGAAGCATACTATCCACAACTGGTTTAGTCTGTAAGTAGGTAGGCATGTAAGTAATTAAAAGAAAAATTTAATAGTATTAACTCTTGATTTCACTTTTTCCAGGATTGTGTGAAAACCAAAGCATTATATTCCGTCCTTGCTGTCAGACAAATAGAGATGAAAGAGGCTATTGAAATCATAGAAAGAGTATTCCCAAAATGTTACGACGATCTTGAGCCAATAGGACGGAGAATAAGAAGGAACTCTGATGATATGCTCAGGGCATTCAAAGAAGCAGCTTACTTCGGGTATGAATAGAAATCATTGCTATTTATTATGTAGAATACATATGTAGTTAGTGTAATTTATGTACAAAGTTATACAGGATCAAAATCGTTACAAAAATAAAACAACTAGGAAATTATTTAAAATAATGTCTTTTATTTCATTATTTTCTTTATTCACTTAACTATTATGTATTGCCTAAGATTTGTAAGGTTTTTAATACTGCCTTTCCACAGTTTCGTTAATGTAACAGATATGAATCACAAGCCTAACCCTATGTCTTAATTAGGCAAGTAAATTACTGAAAAGGCACAATTTTTTTTCAGTAGATGTTAGAAGTTAATTCTATGTAATTGAACCTCTTTCGACGTTCATCCTTTGTCCGCCACGCAACACACAATCAATTGATACCTAACGAATCCGTAAACCACGAAACTCATAGTAATATCGTAGAATTAACGTACTGCAAAAAATTACATTAATTTTATTGAATAAAATTTAAAACTTATACATTAATTGTCAAGTGTTGACTATGTTGACCACCGAGAGTTGTGTTCATCGAAGGTTTAAAGGGATGGAAAATGAAAAATGTAACTTACAGGCCGCAAGATCAACAAGTAAGCGATTAAACACCAAATGGCACAGTGGCTTATAATGTCGGCAAAGGGTCAGGGTTTCTATCGGAACATTAAGCATGTCCGTACATCCGTGGCGGACAAAGACAAATATACCACATAATGCTTACCTCTTATTGATTTATCACACAATGCTTCGTTCTTAAACTATGATTTATTATTATGACATAATAAATGTTCTAATTATGACAGTAATTAGAACAGTGACCAAAATGATTTGATCAAGCATTTTGTGCATAAAACTGATTTGTGCTACATTATAATGACCTCTTAATGAGTAAAATATGAATTTATAATGAGTTAATGGCGTACACAATTTCAGTTATTATCTAAGATCATAACCGCACATGACTAGATGCGACGAATAAAATCTTTAATAATAGGTAACTATAGTCAGCAACGGATGTCGATTACAACTTTAGTTTTAAAATTATAATTAGGTACAGAGCACAATACTTAAAAAGAAAATGTAAAATCGTAGGTATAGGTAAAAACTTTCGGCTTTATAGCCTCCCACAAACAGTCGCAACGCGACAGCGCTACATAACGGCACCGATCTTCAAGCGACACGCGGTGTCTTTGTGTCGCGCTGTCGCGTCGCACCAATGCGAAAGTGCTTTAAGGCTTGCTACAAACAATGCGTTCCCTTTCCACTAAGAATAGGAATGTCCGTGCGCCATAGTGGAAACAGCGCCTCGTTTACTCATTTTGGAGTAAATCCAATGAGATATAACAAAAGCAAATTACAAAAACAGATACCAACAAATTTAATAATTTAAAACGGATAACAACATATTTTCTTTGCAAGCCCTCCTTTTCAAGTTACCGTTGACAGATCGAGGTCATTACCGCTTCTATTCTTATACATTTGTCGCCCGGCTGTACCGAATCATGCCAACCCGATCAAGTGTGTAACACCCTTTTCATGAAATCCTGAAAGGCAGTGTATCGAATAATTTTGTGCCACTTTAGATGAAATGTAAAAGTAGCATCGTTCATCGTTGCTGACCGTACTTACCTACTTAATTAATTAATTGCCAATAATAAAAATTGGTTGCGTTTTTGTTGGTCACACATAGGTAAGGAAACTTGCTCGTCAGTTTGTTTCTCTTTGTGATCAGAGGGGCAATTCCAGTATCAATCTGTCAAAAATATCGGTAATTTCCATACATTTTTGACAAGTATTTGACAATGCTTGTCGCTGAGATGAGATTGCGACTACATTTTGAACGTTTTTAATTACGGGAATTACCTCAAATGTCGTATTTATTTGACTGCGGTTTATTTGATAACAAATCACAGTCCGAGTGAACAGTTGATTAAGATCGGTGAACTCATTAGGCTATCTCGCCTGACAACTGTGGTAGTAGGTACCTACCTAGTTGTAAGCAGTGGGCAGTGGGTAGGTACTTAGGTACAGGTATTAAAGCTGGTACTGGCGCGACATAAGGCTTCGCGCGACGAGCGCTGCCTTTGTGTCGCGCTGCCGTATCGCGCCTGTTTGCCTGGGAGCCTTTAAACTATGGAAACATCAATATATATATGTATGTGTATTCTGAGGGCAAGCTTCACAGACCGTACTTTAAGTGTAGGAAGAGTTCCATACGAATATACGAGTACGAACCCTGTACCTATGAGGATAATTCTCATATTCGTATAAGCGAATGTGAGCAACCTCAATATGAATCTTTACTCAACAAAGTCAAAGTGCGGTCTGTTAGTCTTGTCCTGGGGGGAACATCACGTCTTTCAAAGTTCAAGGTGAAATAAAGCCTAGAACAAACTACGAGTAGAAAGTCGAAAAACAGAAACGAACGTGTCCCTCAGTTATGATTATTGTCATAGTGCATACCAATTTTTTATCATGCCTTTCTAAAACTATGGTTTTATAGTTATAACTTTTATCATAATTTTGTTTATATTAATTTGTTTATGGGGTAAAAAAATATAAACATCCTGAATAGTTCCGTTTTTTTCGATAAAAAATTGAACGGTTGGTTTCATAAAACTTAAATTCTAGGTGTAATGTATAAAATTATCTTAGGATGACACCTACAAGCTATTTTATAATAAGTTAATAAAACTAAATGAGCACTACAATCTCTATGATATCGGTATTATCAGGCCTTAGTTGTTAAATATTTACTTACTAGACTTACTTACCATTATATTACAATTTATACCTACTGGTAGGCATTTCTCTAAATGCCATTAACGAGTTTGGGATCAATCACACACATGATCAATATGATACGGAAAATGGCTTTCAGAAACATAAATAGTAAGAATCACGAAGTAAGGGCTAAGATTAAAAAAAAAAAATTAAAAATACATATAACTGCTTGGGAGACGCGAAAGATAAGCAATATAGAAACACTTCATTACCAAATATTTTATACATGATAGCTGTACCTTCCTAAGATATTCATTGCATTAAGGCTTGTTATTCTATTCCGAGTAGGTATAAGTAGATAGAGAAAATCATCTTCGATAAAAATCGTTGGAAAAACACAAGGCAAAGGCACTCGAGTCAGAAAAGGCATTTTACTTAGTTTTGTACTATTGAGCTCAACTGTGGTCCCCATGCTGCCCGCATACGTACTTAACGATATAATTGTTATCATTCCACGCTACTCGTTTTTAAATCTCTCAAAATGATTTCTTTATTCTGAGCATTGCTAAGAATTCCACTATAATTTTAGAATTTACTAGCGTCACAGTACTCAATCTTATTCAATTGAAACCGTATTCTTACAAGGCACATTTTTACAGCTCTAACTTTACATAAGGACACTATATAAACAAATGTATTCTTTCAAAGAAACTTCGTTGGATCTTAAACAATGCGTATATACGCATTGTTTACGAAGATACCCTTAAAAATATAACGTCGCGTTTAAAATGTTCAACTTTGTTAATTAATTAGAAGGTATGTAACTTACAAATACAGGGTCACACGTTTATACTTATAATTCGACTAGGATCTCGTCTAATATGTACAACAACGTCACATCGTCTGCATAGGCACTATGATCACAAACTTGGTGATGTTATGGTGCTGAAACGTAGGTCACTTAACGTTCACTTGAGTCGTGAGGCTCGGTGTGCCTCACTGAGGTATGTGGTCCAGTAAATAACGGTAAAGAGACAGAAGCACATGGGGAACACCATGAGCGCGAACTTGTCGAGCGCGCCGTGCTGCGCGCCGCAGAACATGACGCCGCGGTCCATCCGCTGCCTCAGCCGTGTCACGAAGCTGCTCGGCCCGCCGTTCCCGGACGGCATGGACTCCAATATTGGCGAATCCTACAAAATAACAAACAAATAATTCTGACAATAGTCTTGCTGCATAATCTTCTTGTAACATAGTTCTCCAATTTATTAACACGGTCTACACATGGTCTATGGTTCCGTAGGCATTTCAGGCTAAAGTACTCCGACATCAAGATTACTACGCCTACCATTGTAATAACTGTGATTTTAAGCAGTGCGAATTAATTTTGCTTTTTCTTGTACCTTTACCTACGTTCTGATTTTCTTACTAGCTCAAGTTAGCCGAGTATCGTTAACTACTGGTTATTGCGGTGATTTTAATATCTAAGTACTCTACAAATCATACCACCACCAATGGATTACCACCAATACCTACTCTTAAATCATGTTGTATATTTCGCTGGCATGCACTATGCTTGCCTGCTAGGTATAAAGTATTTAAACAAACATCTAAACTAGGTATTGTTGTAAGTACCTAAAAGTGTCATTTGCAGCGTTTTACGATAGCCACACTGTGCGGTGTTGTTGCTTTAAATGTATATTTTACCTTGCTGACTGATCTTGTTTCACATCCAATCTTATTTTGTCTCCAATTCCTTCCCGAGAGAGACTAGAAATTGGTGGCCTAAGTTTAAAAATTAATGCACCTAAATAATACGTGGTATTTTAAGTATTTTACATGCAGTGTAATGCTACACTGGGTACTGGGAAGTTACGGTAAATATTCTATGTTAGGAGCGAGTTCAGGCGTAGTTGTAATTACCCTTTGTATGGTCTGGTGTTCCATCTGTTGTTTGAAGCCGTCCTCTTCGACGCTCAACGTGGGCGAGAACATTCTGCCCTGCGGCGTGCCCGTCACTGGCGTACTCATCCTCTGTGGACGTAAACCCAGGCCTTTTATTGTTGTTCTTTGAATACTTTAGTACGATTAGTATGTGTTGTGGTACGTTGTTAGTGGTCCGCATTGTGGTGGAATGATTCTACGTCGTGAGCTGTCGGGACTGACCTGCGAATGGTTGATATGTAGCGGCGGCGGCGCGAGTTGCGCGGCGGAGGCAGCGCGGCGCAGGTCGGCGCGCCGCCGGCTCCAGCTCTTGTCGTAGCGGATGCCGAACAGCACCACGAAGTACTCCATCAGCGCCAGGAATACGAAGATCGTGCACGAGATTAACCAAACCTCGATGCACTTCAGCTCTAGCGCGTCTGGCGAGTTTGTGCTGGAATGTAATACGACCCTAAATTTTTTACTTTAGTACGATGCCTTCAGGAATTTAAAAGTACTCCTCAGCGTCAAATATACCCGAGTAGGTATTTGTGAACGTTTTATACTAAAATTTTCAGTAGAGAATCTCTGAAGCTTTGTCATAAAAAAGATGCATTTAGAATGAGATAAGATTTACGAAAGTCTTCTGTTACTTCACCAAATTTATATCGTGGTTAATGAACATGTTTGTAAGTGCATACCTGACTGTGTCGAACATAGTGACGAGTGAGAGCAGCGTGGTGACTAGCAGTACCATGCGGCCCGGCACGATCTCCGGTATCACGCAGAAGCTGCCCCACGAGATGATGACGAACAGCGACGACGGCAGGTAGCTCTCCAGAAGGTAGCTACGTAGCTCTCGCGACAGCCTGATCTGTAGCCGCGCCGCTGAATGCTCGCCTGACGATGCGAAACATATTGAACATTTAACTCTTCTAATATTTTCCGACTTATGTGTTTACTGGTCAGTGCAAGTGAGGACGTACCTACCTAACATCTAACAATTACTATCTACGAACAATACTAAACATAGTGTTTGCTATTTCTACACTTACCGAAGCTTAGCCCGCAATGCCAGTACTTTGGCTCAGCAGCACGCAGCACTGAGCTTGTGTATAGCAACTCTGAATAACATCGCTATTCGGGTGGCTCTGCTCTGATATCAATTGTCAACAATTATTGCAATTAACTTGTACATATACTCGAATTTTGTAGATTTTCTCTTTTTATCACATCAAGAACATTTGACTTCCACTTAACAACAACAAAACACAAATCGTGCGCCACAGACGTTCACAGAAAGGAAGATGTTGCGTGGAACGGATGTAATAACCAATTGAAAGTTTTTGAGATGTTGAGGTATTTTTCAGAACGTATTTAGAACGTTCTTTAATAACGATCCATTGTGATCATCCGCGCCAAGCAGTGCGGGCGGCATGCCAGCGTATAGCAACAGCGCGTTAGCGTTAATAGGTACATAGTTAGTTACGAGGCGCAAACACAAGCGCAAAGCAATAAATATACATTTACCTTCACCAAAATTGCGAATATGATTACTTTTGTCCGTGACGAAGGTGACCACATATTTGGGCAGTCTGAACTCGCTACGCTGCTCGCTGCCCACGGGGCCGATGCCCAGCCACGGCGCCACCTCTCGCCACTCGAAACGCACATCCTGCGTCGTGTATTTATCTGAAAAAAATAACACTCAAGTTAAACAAAGTCAACATAATCGTCGTATACTAGTAATCGTGCAAATGTGCAATTATTGACGACTCCAGTCTAATCTCGACAAAATCTATAAAAAACATTTACGAATCCAAAGTAGAACAACTGGCGTGTAGACAAAACATGTCGTAATTCTGTCTAGCATAAGAAATCAAAACGTATTATACGATTCTGAAACTTCTCGCTCTTGGTTTCTTGAAGACTTTTTGCGACTAGGTTAACTGTTTGATGGAAATTACCTAAATGCATGCATGGCATGATGCTTCCCAAAAGTTATATAGAAAATATTTAGTTTTCTCAACTAAAGAGAAATCCCCAAAATCTTTTGGCCTTGTCAAAGAGAACAATGGAATCGTATTCTCTCTTTAAAGTAGTACCTCTGAAGTACCTACTAAGAAGAAATAGAAGAGAAGAAGAGATATTTTCTTAGGGGTAGGTAGTTACTCAACATAGGTAAATCATCAAATTGTAGGCACTTACAACTACTGAAGTCGATGGCACAGTTCTGAACGTCCAAAGGGTACAGCACGAAGTCCATCTCGCACTTGATAGTTATAGTCGCTCTGTAAAAGATATATTCATGGCTAATTAATTGTTGACTCGCCCTTTCTTATATCTACGCGCACATTAGAAAGTTGAAGCTTAGGACAGTTCCTTATTTGATACACAAATTACAATAGCCAGAAGTCAAGCCCCATTCATTTGGGGTTGAATCAAGTCAAATGCGGCTGATTTTCAATGATAAGCTAAGGTAGGTATCATAACATCATAATATAATATAATCTGTAAGTATATAGCCATGTTCCCACGCGTGAACATGTATCTGGCTGCATTATGTTTATATCAAAATAGACGTCATTTATCAAGACTACAATTTACGACTTATTGTCGATCATGCGTTAAATAAAAGATGTACTGAAATACAGTTTATAAATAAACCCCATTAGATAAAACTGTAAAACTGAAGGTGAGAGTTTTACTAAGATGATGTTTGGACGTTAACTTGACGTATATTTATGTTAGACTTAGTTGGGAGCAGTGTCAATAGTTATTAAACTAATATAATAAAGTAATGGACGAACCCAATACTGACTGAGACGGTGCGGTTTGAATAGAGCCTCAGCGACGCCATCTCTTGCAGGACGGAGAGTATCCTCATGGTCTGGAGCTGCCAGATGTACAGGTCTGGCGTCCAGATGAGCGCGCGGAACTCCCACGGCAGGTCAATGAAGGGCATGTTTGATGGCACGTGCAGCCTGCTGTCTGCCCACGACACTTGCAGGAAAACGTCCAGCGTTATCTCCTGCGGAGACCATGCGGACTATTGGAGCGGTTTATAGATAAGTAAATAAATGATAATTCCAACAATTATATAAAAATGAAAATGGAGCTAATGAAAGCGAAATAATGTCAGGAATACATAAATACTTAGCCATTGGTCATGCTAAAACTATTGAACATAGAAGGAACAGTGTGTTCAACTTACCTCTTTATTTTCATCAACTCCAGATACCCGGTTGACATTCACCCCTACGTATACTGTCGTGTTTTTGTCTGGAAAAACAATGGAAAACGTATACATTTCGTTCCTAGATTGTTGGGAAATAATAGCTCCTAATCAATGGTTTTATGACGGTCGACATCGGAGATAGCACGGCCGAAAACCGCAATATTAGCTAAGCCGTGCAAGCCACCAAACATAGCCCTCGTAGCTGAGCGAAGCCCAGTATTTACAAATTTTAATTGGTGTAGAACTTGCATTGACAGGTAATTAAGTCTTCAGCTATATTGTAAATCATTAAATATATTAAACCAGTTAATTGTAAAAAAGAAAAACTAATCCATTATGCCTTTATATAAGTAAGAATTCACGATGTGCTCAAACAACAGTACTTACAGGCATCGATTTTTAATTTTGACAACTTTATTATTCGTATTGTCTGTTCTTGTGCCTAAGCATTAGTATTCTCAGCTTGAACTCGGTCACAGGCTATGTTGCCAAATGTTACTACTCGTTACGTTGCTACTCTAACTACGACTAAACGTTTACTTTTATTCTAATTATTTTTATTTTGTTCTTTCTAACAACTAGTAGATTTGTTTAGTAATCTGTGGTTAACGTTGTGAGTAGTGTAGGTATTTGTTACCTCTATTATTAAGATCTAACCCTTGTTTACTTATTAATACACTGCTGTTTGTCCCTAAGTTAATAAATAAATAAAGAGTGTGATAAACTTGTTCAATATTGTTTCCAATTGGAAACTACTGAAAATCTAGTGAAAATATTCGCCCCGTAAGACTGAAACTGAAAATAAAATTGTTCTAGATTCTGTTGGTTTTTATTGATGAGACTTTTATGAACGAAACAAACAAATTTTATTCCGATTTCCGAGTAGATTCGACATCGTTCGATACCTACACCTAGATATTGCAAGTAGGTAAATGAACGTCAGTGAAGGTTCGTGATGTAAAACCATTAGGATTACTGGATTCCAGCTCTACTATTTTTGTTTTAGACACAGAAAAATGTCTCGTCGCTTATAAAATATGATAATTATTCTGATTCGGTAAATTTTAAAGTATTATAAAATTAGTTAGGCGTGAGTAACAAGAATGGTCTCACCTGCGAAAAGGTCTTGATTCAATGATTGTGAAAATGGATCAATGGTTGTTGTGTTCTTTTTTATTGAAGGTCAGTATTTTAATACAATGTTTCTAGATAAAGTATTTTAATACAATGTTTCTAGATAAAGTATCTAGAAACATTGTATTAAAATACTGAAGCAACTTACATAATTTGATATGTTGCTTCGAAAGTAACATATCAAATTATGTATCAAGGGTCATAATTAGCAGCGTTCGTTGACGTACGACAATCACCTACGGCTTGACTAATGATTGGTTTTGCGACCAACACCGGCAACAGCGCGATTGTGCTGAATAATGTCCGGTGCTAAGTGGATAGCCGTGTAGGGACGAGCGCGTATCTACGCGTGACTTTATAAAAATATGACCTACCTTAAATAAAATTAAAGTGTTTTTTAAAAATAGATCGCCATTTACTTAGGCAAAAAAATCTACATGTCAAGGGTACTTGGGTACCTCCTTACGGTTTTACCTACATGGGAGCCATGGAGGTAAAACCTTTTAAGGGTGCCTACAATTCATTTCGTCGATAATGAGCGTAGCCATGTAAAACTCATAAGCAACCTATCATTTAATTAATGGCCTGTTCATTTATCTAATTAATATATATCATTTAATTAATGCCCATGTTCCTAGTATCCTAGTGCCTGGCACTAGGATACTAGGAACTATACTAGTATAGGCTCCTAATCTTTCACTTATTAGGTAGATAGACATAATTCTGAGTTCCGGGTGCTTTATTCGTTTTTCCTAAACGGGAAACCCGATAATGATTGCGTGCTGTAGTATTCATTAAATAAAAAGAAGTGTGACTTACCGGGTGGAATGTTTCTGTTGTAGCTTTTTGGAATTTCGTATACATGCTGGTCCATGTACAGGATCTGGCTGAAAAAAAGTTACTTACAATTAGACACCTAAATTATGTCAGTTACCTACAACACGGATCTATTACGTGAAAATATATAAATAACATAGCGGGCATTAAGGCGGTTCCCAAACATACGGATAAAATACGATAGGTTTTAACACCATTATGATGAAAACAAAATTGTATTGTCATAAATAATTTAATGAAAACACAAATGAAGAAAAAACGCAGAACATACAGATCATTCACCGTTATTATGCCTCTACCAGCAGCAACTCAACCGCACGATTAAAAAGATCATTTGAGAAGTGGCAACCATAATGCAACAGCAATAAATATCACTGTGATTTTAACAGTGAAGCAAACTCAGAGGTACAATTACTGAACGGGCCGTACCTACCTACTGCGATTTATGTCATAGTGAGGACTGAGAACATATAAAAATTTTGGTACTTTTTATCTTCATTGGTAATCACAGAATGACGGTAATGAAAGGCATCGCGAGACTTGTAATTATTTGAGAACTCCGAAATCTCCACGTTGCATCGACCAACCGTGGGATTAATGCTAGTTCCTCCTTTAAATACAAGACAAAGACAAGTTTACTCTGTAGTGGGGCATTAAAATCGGAGTCCCTGACACAGCTTGTAGAGTTAACAGGCCATGTTGTGGGACCTTGCCAGGCCAGTATACGAATAGTATAAATATCCTGGGCCGTTAACTCATGGTAGTGGAAGGTAGGAGTGGGGTTTTAGTCAGTAGGAATTAGGCATAACCCTCCGACCTGCCCAAACGAGGGTATCATTGATGATTTTACCAAAGAGAAAAAAAAATGCTAAGATCCGATCAATGAAATTTTGCAGGCATCCGGGACTGGAAGAGAAGCGTGGAGAACCGGGTGTAATGGCAGTGGACCGTGATAGGCTAATTTGATAGTAATTTACAAATATACCAACTTTTTAGGTCTGTGGCACATCGAAATGTATTTCCTTTTGTCCTTCCTTGTTTGTAGGTACGAAACCGTAAAAGGTGAAGGCACGTGTGCGTTAAAGATAATTCTCCACCTTACGAGTATACCTACGAGTATCTCAAGTTCAGTAATCGTTAAATTAAGTACTGATATACGAGTATAAGTTCTGTAGGTATAATTTCTCTGAAACCATAGTAATACAATTGCTTGTCAGTCTATTTTGTACGGCGTAACTATTGAACTGTGATTTTTATGAAATGGTTGTTTATTGTAAGGGTTCGTTTAATTAATTATCCTTTCTGCAGTAGGATCCTTGTTTTTCAGGACAATTTACAACCTTTGTCACTATTTTCCCGCATGAAAAGGTACTACTCACTTCTATTTCTGTGCCAGTCACAATAAATACTTTTTCTTTCTTTCTTTTTATTTACATATAAAATAAGAAGTTTCGTTCGAGGTTTGTTGGAAATGTTTGGATAAAAGAAAATAGCCTAAATCTTCCAAATTCAAATGAATTATCTAAGCCTACACAAAGTTCTTAAATGTACAAGTTGCCTGGTATGAAATTCTCACTAACAGAAGACATCTTAACCAGCGGGTCCCAAACAAGGCACAGTCTGCATATTGGTGACCCAAACACTACACAAAGTTAATAATCCAACGTGTTCTGCTAGCGCACGATTGTTATTCATCGTATCATTACAAAATAAAAATAAAAAAAACACAATAATGTATGCAAGAATAAAATAAATAAAATAGATTATACACACACTACAGTTAAGGTGAGTAAGTGTGAGTAGGTATTTTATCAGAGAGTGAGTGCTGCAGTGTAAAATTTCTGTTTCCTCGGAAGTCCGGCCCAGCAACCATTCTTTAAGTTTAGTTTTGGAGAGTAGTTGTACGGTACAGTGAAAGATTTGCTTATAGCATGAAACACCTGAATGGGTAAAAACGACGAAAACCGGGCCGCAAAGAGGGTTTTTGTTTTTAGAAGGGGGGTTATTTCAGCTATTTTCCTACCTCTCTTACTCTAGAGCGTTTTGTGTTGACTTGTATGAGGTTTAGAAGTGTACCTACCCGTAAAACCCTAGATTCCGTAAATAGTTCATCCATAGAGAAACGCCGCGGTTTTTTCAGACCTTGAGGACAGCCCGCTGGGCCTGTTCCAGCTCCAGCATGCATGTCTTAGTGGCGCTGCCCTAAGACCTGCACGCTGGAGATACTCTTACAAAGTATTGTAGGACAGATTGGCATAGAGAGGTTTTACCTGCAAATATACATTCTTAGGAGCACTGTCTCGTAAGTGGTTTGATCGCAATTGTAAGACTCCCGCTGACGCTATCCCCAATTTTGACACAAGACCAGTAACTGCTGAACAAATCTAAGGACAGGCCTCTGACACCAAAGGGTTCTAGTTTTATTAGCAGTGTAAGAATTGAGACTGTGTCAAAGACGTTGGCGAGGTCTAGGAAGACACCAGCTGAATGGTGGCCCTCGTCGATGTTGTGGTGGCCAGTCAGGAGACTCATGACTCACTCAGAAGACTTCTCTCGCCAAAAGCCAAACTCTGAGAGGAAAGAGTCTAGAAAGCTTACGATCTCAGTTTAAGACTGCTCTTTGTTTTTTGTATTTGTTTTTTAATGTTCTTAATAATCCGAATATGTTTATTAGGGAAAGTAAAATTAGAAAAGTTGCCTTGAAAATTCGGGAAATACTGAAAGCGCCTTTTGTCTATGGGATTTTAGTATGACCTGTAGACCACGATTCAAACAATGAAAATTGTTTTTTTTTTGGTTTTTGAGTTAATTGAAATTTGAACAGGACAACGTCTGTCGGGGCGGGACAGACATCATATTATTTTGTAATAAACTGCAGAGCCTGTACCCATCTAAGCGACCAAAGGTTAATTTTCATCTTATAATATTCCTCCACACCCCTACAGCCAACAGTTTAATCTAATCAATGGATGTAATCTCTTATAACAGTCACTAGTAATTAATAAGACAAATATCCGGTTCATATCTTGTGACGATATTGCCTTTATTTTTTAGGGTTCCGTACCTCGAAAGGAAAAAACGGAACCCTTATAGGATCACTTTGTTGTCCGTCCGTCTGTCTGTCTGTCAATACCCTTTTTCTCAGGAACGCGTGGTGGTATCAAGCTGGAATTTATATCAAATACTCAGGTCTAATGTCTAAAATCAAACTTCTAAGCCAACGTAATCAAAAGATACAGCCGTTTATGCCGCAAATTTCCGCAAAATTTCGACACTCGCAAGGGAATCAAAACCTACAGGGTACTTCCCGTGAACAGAGAATTTTGAAATTTGGTACGAAGCAACTTCTTATAGAACAGAATAAAGAAAAAATTGCGAAAACAGTAAATTTTTAGTTACATCTTAAAATAAAATATTTTTAATTATTTTAAAATTACTACCCCTTTCCTCATGAACGCGTAGAGGTATTAAATTGAAATTGAAATCAAATAATCAGGTCTTATATACCTACAGGTTTGTACGGAACCCTCGGTGCGCGAGTCCGACTCGCATTGGGCCGGTCTTTTTTTCTAGACATTTAGTGACTTCGTGCTTCAATGTAGGTAAACGTGATAACTTTAATGTTGGATTGCTTGCACCTAGAAACTCCTAGGCAAGCGTGCCTCATAAGGGGAGTACGTAGTGGTAGTGCCACTAGCCCACTATCCAATGAAAAGCAGTTCTTCTGACAGAGGAAACTAAGGTAGTATTCGTTATTGTCACAGATATGTTAAACGTGTGAGAACACCTTTTTAGTTTAAATTTTGTATATTTAAATCTTACGACATAGGTAGCAATGATAGGTAAGTAGGTAATTAAAGGAGAAGCAGTTTTCCTTGGCGTTAACCGTTACCTAAAAAGTAGGAATCGGATTGGTTACTGGATTGACAAGTTTAATTTCAACACCATCGACATAATTCATTGATTAGTGTTAGTGTAGGTTGGTATAGGTTCTCAACATTATTTTGTCCACCGCCCACTTTGAGAACATTTTTTTTCTAGAGCCCTCATTATTTTTATTCTATATAAACGTGTTATATTAAATAGTAGCAGAGTTAGTTTGTAAAAACCCGTAGTCTATGATTTCTATGCGACCATCTCTTACACAAACAGTAGTGCAATAAAGTTAATTAATTTCAACATAATAGTGAGCGTAGCAGAGCAGTAATACAATTATGTACGAAGGTAAGCAGTAACGTTGCATGAATGAATTAAGGACAATACAGGTGGTAAGCTAATCCTATTTGTGAACGATGCAATTCACAAATAATAAGTGTTTGCGAGAAGAAGAGAAGAGAAGATATTAGAAGGCATGGGCCTAATTGGTCGCTGGAATGTTCGTTAGGCAATTCAGGGATCTTAATAAGAAGGTTTAGGAGGAGAAGTCTTTAACAGTTTCAGGAATTGATATACCTAGGTATCACCAACATGATAATCAATGTTTCTGACATGGCTTGCAGAGTAAGCAAGCTGAAGTGGCAGTAGGCTGGCCATGTTTGTCGACGGACCGATGGCCGGTGGAGCAAACGAGTCCTTGAATGCAGACCGCATATTGGCAAGCGTAGTGTGAGACGCCCCCCAGCTAGATGGACCGACGACCTTAAAAAGGTAGCAAGGACTGCGGTTGAGGAAGACAGGGTATTGTAGCTCAGTCTGGAAGAGGCCTATGACCAGCTGTAGACTTCGTTAAACTGAGTTGATTGATACCTATAATAAATACAGCTAGCCCTTATATTGCCCAAACCAACAATATGTCACAAGCTTACAACATAAATCTAGATTTGAAAGTAATGGTTATCGATGGACAGTAGGAAGAGATACAAATAAAAAAAATACCTGGTCCATATTTCAACGAAGATCGTTCAGTGTGAAGTGTACACAAGAGTTTCATCAGGGTTCCCCCCCCCCCAAAGAGAAAATGCCCGTGTTAGGGCAGTCCATGGAGTATCAATTAAAATAGGAGACGCTAATGATAAATTCCAATAAACACCTTTCCGAGCACTGACACTACTAGGTACCTCACACTCGGCTGCCGCGCCTTCCTCCACTAGATAAACAAGCGGCTTTATTAAAGAAATAGCCTCGTGTGATATTATAGGGTTTTTTGAGGTAAAAGAAAAATAAATATTTGTTCGCACCAGATGGCGTATACAGCGTCAGTGGGCGCAGATTATTTGACCTAATAAAACTGATATAGGAGGTAACATATGTAGTACGCTCGTGGATGCGAGGTACCTACGAGTACAACATTGTGTTTGTACTTAGTATATGATATAGTTATAATTTAGTTTATTAAGTTTGGTATGCTAAATTAGTGGATTCATGATTTGTTTAAAAACAGTTATGATCAATGAGATTACATGGTATTTATATAGTTTCAGTTTGGAAAAGGTTTTTATAGGTTCAGTTTTAAATTTATATTTATTGTATGTTGTAGTGTTTTGCATATTTTCAGGGACATTTCGTTTTCAGGGCTTTCGGAAATGTTAGGTAATGTGCCTTCCAAATGACTAAAATGATTATGAGTGATTGTAATCGAATAAAGAGATTTGGAAGTATAATATTTGTATGTTTGCGTGCAACTTATTAAAAAAACTTTGTTCTATGTAGGTATTTAGTTTATTAATTTTATACTTTCATCGCGGTCATTAGTATTCAAAGTCAAAGTCAAAAGTCAAAGCATTTATTTCAAATAGGCACTAAAAGGCACTTTTGAACGTCAACATTTACATTTAAATAGAATTGATTCTAGGCGCCCCTTCCAAAAGGAAGGTTCGTATGGAGAAGAAGGGGCAAGAAACTCCACCGTTACTCTTTTAAAATGTTTTACAATATTTTGTATACATTAATTATAATTTATATGTGAAAACGGTGCACCCAGAATAAAATACTATACCACAAATAGGTAAAAATAAAAATAAGCAAAGGCAGATTCAGATATTCTAACGACATATTTTTTTAGCAGTTTAATAATGAGTTTCCTTGAAAAACTGTAATGAAACTGGCTTTAAATTAACCTTGTGTACCTACATTAGCTACCAACTACGCTGAAAGTAATTAGGTACCGTGACTTATGAAAATCGCATGTTTAGAACATAACCCGGAATAACATAAGACGAATTAAAATAATATCAAGTATTATATTTTATCGTTCTAGGTCATCGGTGCAACTCTTTTGTGTTCAACTTACTATTCTTTTGCATATATTTGTCACGCGAACTGTAGACTGTGAGTACCTACTTATGTGTAAAAGTTAGTACTTTTGTGTGAAATTTAATTTTTAAACGATTAAAAACAAATTTTTGAAAGTGTGAGCTTAAGATTTTTAAATATACAATTCCTTTTTTATAACTATTAAATATTTTATAACTGTGAACCTACATCAGTAAGCTATTATTTTTTTCTTGAAAAATATCACATTACATTATTTCATGAATTATCTACTTCGATGATTCGTAAAATTGCCCGGATATAATTAATTACTTAGGTACTTAGTTATGATTATAGTTTAAAAAAAATGTTTAACAACAAAAACAATTAAGATTTTTTTAAATAAAATCGTAGCGAAGTCAAAACTGTACATTGAAACTTTTTAAACAAAGCTGCTAGGTTTGGGAACGATTCTAATGCCGAAAATATGGTAATTCTCATTAACGAATACACGAGTCTCGAAACGAGTCCATATTGACCTAATGCTTAAAAACTAAACACATTATCAAAATTTAATCCTGTAATATGTTTTTCTCTAACAAATAGTACATTACTGCAGTAGCCGACATTAAAGGCATTGGTGAGCTCATTGTACATTTGTCTATCAATGCCTGGTTGCAACCAAGGCTTGTATAGTACTTTTCTTAAATAATGCGCGGAAATTCGAACTAAGTAAGTTTATTAATTATAAATTTCAGAATCAATGACAAACAACCATTGATAAGGTATTTAATATAAAAATGCGAACAACGATAATTTTTCTCGTGAACATATAGGTTCATTATGTTTCTTTTTCACTTTAATCAGCTCTATTTGTTCGAGATTAAAATAAAATCTTTGATAAGTTACCTCCTTGGTTGGCATGGGTCGAAGTCTAAAGTTCGTTCCATTTTTAAATTACACGACAGTTATGACTTTTAATAGCAACCTTTTTTTTTCTTCTGGCTTCGCACTGTGTCATAGTAACGTATTCAGCCGCTAAATACGACAGATATGGATTTTCATACTCATACTGCCGGCCGCTGCTTCATGTACGAGTATTTGAGCAGTAGGTACAGCATGTAGCAAATAGTACATTACTGCAGCGGCCGACAACAGAGGTAGTGGACTAACGTGAATTGTTTCGCTGAGCTTGGCTGGGTGGGGAACGAATTTAACAGATAGTTACTGATTTAAATTACATCTATATTTATCTTTTAATTACACGTTCTTATATTTGTATTTATGTGTTATAATTATTGATTGCAAGCATCTGTTTTAATGGTGACGTTCTATTAATTTGTGTATTACAGTAAATAAATTAAAAAATCTAAATAAACCAATTTTTATTTTATTTTAATAGATTTCTATTATTTTTGAATAAAATAACATAAAAAACTGAACTCTATGATAAAGGGGTGTGATCGAACGCTCAAGGTCGTTTGGTCGAGGAAGCGCCTTAAATAATGATCATACCTTAATGGAGCTAAGCAGTCAACTTTCAACAAAGTAATAGCTTAGCGGGTCTTCAAGTTCGATTCCCAACAGTTGATATACAGTAACTCGAAAAAAATTGCCATTCTCTTCCGCTGAACACCTAAATACGCGGTATCTCGAATTATTTAGACTTTGTAACTCGAAAAAAATGTTATTTCCCTACGAAGTATTGATGATACAATTTATACTCCATAACTCGAATTTCAAAAAGGAGACTCCGTAAGTCGTAGTTAGTAAAATATAATGACGTCTTACTTGGAATTCCCCGAAATAATAGCAATAACAGTAATAACTTAGAAATAGCGCCTCTGTAAGTCGAAATTTCACAGTTAGTCATATGTATCTCGAAGTTCTTGTTAAGTCGAAAACTCGTTAACTCGATTTATTTTGCATTTCCCTTGACATTCGAGTTATAGAGATTCCACTGTATTTTGTGCTACTATTTTCACTTTTTGTAATACTATTATTTGATAGTTCGTAGAGCGGACACAGAAAAACATTAGGTTTAGGCCTCTTTTGTCATCTATGTTTTAATAAAAAAATATTTATGGCTAGGTTAGGTTTGGTGTCTAGTGCGGAATCCTATGTGTGATAGCTGATCGTCAGGAATTATGTGTAAGAATGCTACACCAACAGCCCGAGTTTCAGTGGCAAGCAATGGTAAATTGCTACTGAAGACTGCGGGCATCGATCTCAGGACGAGCCACTTCTCCACGGACAACTGTAGGTACGTCGCTTGCTCTAGTCCCGACTCTCTTTAGATTCTGCCTGCTGAGACCAAAACTGCAAACCCTAGTATACTCGTACAAGAAGATTTATAAAAATGTGGTTGATATTTTTTTTTCGTGGTGTCATATGACTTTCACGCGCTAGTAGTAAATTAATGTGTAACTTATGGAAAGAGGTGGACAACGCAAAGAGGTGTGCCAATACATTTCCTTCCTGTACACGTCTGAAAGTATCATGTGTAAGTAAGTAAACGTTGACCCACATCATTCAGCCTTTTTTCATGCTATAGCCTTTTTTTTTTGTGTAGGAAATTATCAAATGACTTCTCCCGCTCTGGGTGGAGCGGGAGGGCGCGTCAGACTTTTACTGACTAAAACCCACCCGTGTTCCTTCAGTTGCCTGTGCCAGGGCCACGGTTTTCTCTTTTCGAATTACCCGCGACCCTGAGGCGTCGGCCCTATTGGACCCCGTCATTTTGTGCTGACATCTCTTTGAGGCGCGCGTGGAACACGACGCGCCGTCGACTCGGGCCTGGTCCTTACGGGACGGCGAGCTACCCATTGCTCGCCGTCCGCAAGCCCGCGCCTACGGCGGCCGGGAATCTGCAGGCGACTCCCGACGCCCCGGTCGTCTCCTGCAGCGACTAGTGGGGGCGTGAGGGCGCAAGGCTCTCTCCCTCACGCGCTCCGCCTCCTCCTTCGCAAGCATTACTGCTTCGCAGAAGGATGTGACGGCTTTCCATTCTCTCTCGCTCCGTACCAGGGCCGGACGCGAGAGATCGCCGCCGCCAATCGCCTCCGCGAGGACACTTTATGCGAAACATGAACCTCCCGAAACAACCGTGTTCGGTGAGGACCTGTGTCAGGCGGAAGGTGAGGACGCCGTGGCGCCTCTCCAACCACTCCTCAAAGAGGGGACTTGCCGCCGCAATTGTGGCGTGCCCATTCATGCTATAGCCTAACGCCGGAATCGCATCGCTGGCGCCGAATCCGCCGCGCGCACTCTATCTTTCTCGCTCTCGGAAATAACAATCTTGAGTGATAGAAAAGGATATGGCATAAAATAGGCGATTCCGTGCTGACAGATGTGGGTCAATCCTAAAATGCCACGTGCCTTGTTTAGCTGGTGTCAACTGTCTCGGATATACGGGCTCGTCAGCACCCTAATTGCCTCACACTATCAATCATAATGTGTACCATTTTGAAGGATATTGCTAATCCATTTCTTCTTATGTTCGAAAAATTGTCTGCTCAACATCGTTAAAATGCAATGAATGTTGTTTAATTGTCAAAATGAAAGCCATTCCTACTGTAAGTCAGGATGTGAAATACGGATGGCACGGCTCGTCCATGTCAATGATTTCATGTATCTTACTCTATATAACTCCTTATCCAACTGTGTTCGGAATGTTTTACTTAATAGAAAGATATGTATAAGTAGGTACCTCTGTGTCAACATTCACATATAGAAATTACGACGTCTTTGATTTTTTTATTTTTTTTAACGTTTGGCATAAAGTTGAAGTCTGACAATTCAGAATGGAAAAACTGTCAAAAATACAAAATGTATGCTCAGGCTAGGAAATAATCTAGTTAAAAAGTTTCGTGGAATTCGCCCTTACCAGCAATGATTTTCACGTACGAACCTACGAGTTATCTACTAGTTTGTTTGTTTGTGATCTTTTTAACCTAAGGTGGACTGGCAGAGAATGCCTTGAGGCATTAAGTGTGCCACCTCATAATGCCAGGTACATGAAGTTATTAAAAAATAACTATCAGCCTGCAAGCCGCAGCCGAGCTGGGAGCTTCTCAATTGCCAATACCATCATCGTGATTACAGTTATCACCAGCTCAGCATTTTCTACGGGCGATTCACTTCCAGTAGGTAACATAAGATTCGACTGACTTATTATTATTTCTAACTGACTAACTTTTGCACGCGTAGAGGTCGAAATTTATCCCAAGCGAACAAACTACCCGGATAAAATGTACCTATCTTATGTATTCTTACCTAACTTATCCTATCTTAACCCAGGTCAGGTTCTATCTGTGTGTTAAATTCCGCCATTAGATATGGCGTGAAAAGGTAAGAAATAGACAGATTGCATCGCATTTATAATTTAGCATGAATTAAGGAAATATGAATTGAGTGAATGTCTTAAGATGAATAACTCCGAGTAATAGTGCACTCTAAGAACCTGTCTACTTGGACTGGAGATCACAATATTATTGATGAAAGGAAATCTCTGTTGATCATCATCTTGACATAATCATTTAGTCGCTTTTAGCGATCCCCACAGATGGATTTGCCAGTTCTTTGAAGTAAACCTGAAGATTATTAATGAAACAGTTAGTGCCTTCAAATGTTTGTTTCCATATGCATTAGCGCTTGCACTCTTACTGAATGTGTTAGATAAATATAGAGAAACTTGGTATAGATCTATTGTTATACGAAAAGTAACAAGTTTTTTTCAGAAAATTACTTGCAAATAAAGTGCAACAGAAATATGACTTTGAATACTTTTATTATTGAATTCTTCTGCTCCCTTCTCCATCTTGTTTTATTCACTAACGTCGAATTGTGGTTTCCATACTATATTTACTGGTAGGTACTTTCGATCAGTAAAATACGCATATTTTTATCGCATCGTGAATATTCTTCTCGCAAACAATGTTCTCAAATATCTTCAAAATGCTCTTAGCCCACAGATCTACAGCAGCAAAGAGTTTTAAAAGAGCGTCAACCTCATTATTTCATTTGATACGAAAGTGTTACAAAAAAATAAAACACAATCACGTACCCAGTACCCAGCTGAATTACAATTTGTTCCAATCGCTTCAATTATAATGATTCAGTTTGTTTCAGTACTGCAGATGAATCTCAAAGCAGACTCATCACGACGCTGGGAGTCATTACCAGGCTATTTATAAAGATGTTCACTATTAAATTGTTCTATTTTTGGTTCTCGGCTCATGATTGTCTATGATTTGTTTGTGTTTTATGAAATTATGATGCATGTGTCATTTAACCTTTTCTTCTAATTAACAAATATCTGTACTACTATATCGGTACTACTAAAATGTACGCGTTCTATTGAGTTGCGAAAGACGATCCAGAGAGAATGTCAATAGAGAGAATGAGTTATATCTTGGTAAAATACGAAAACTATAAATGAGCTACCAGTTAGAAGCAAACAAGAGAGCAGGAAGTACGACTGTTTGGTCAGAGAGAATCAGAAGACACGAAGCACAAAGTGGTTGCTTAGCATGAAACGGCTATTAGAATTATACTGGTCATTGGCATTGTGTTTTTGACAAAAAAAAAACACATACACAGCTACGATTTCCCATCATTGTCTTAACATACAATGTTACTCAATACATATATTCGTCGGGCCTTTACAACAAAGAGTTCAAAGCCTAAATACTATCTACCATATGTAAGTACGGCGTAGGTATGATTAATTAATTGCCAAATCAATGCGGAAGTTTTTATGGCATTCATGATGACAGAGTATTTTATGACCATTCCTAAAAGTAAGGGTTCATATATTATAAGCGGAAGAAATACTGGCAGCAGGCTACTTAACAAAATATTATTACAGGCACATATGTAAAAAATATGTACCTATTTATCTTCTCTTTGAACCTCCACAATACTAGACACTTTTCAAGACATCTGTGCCTTGAAAAGTGTGTCGTGTGTCAGGGCAATTATTCAAAAACTAAAATAACATTTCTCTTTGCAAAAATATGATAATGTATTTACTAAATGTTTGAATTTCCCGAACATTACTCTTTCAGTTTAAACTCGTCAAAGCGTAATTTAAGATACAATATAAGATGTATCAAGTTCTATAACTGGGATCGGACGGGAACATGAATTTTATCGAATCTGGTGAACATCAGCGGTGAACGTGTTCGTTTGATAAGTGCGTGTTGTAAGTGTCGGTCGGACTAAGACGTCGCGACGGCCGCGGGGCTGGCAAGCGTCCAGGATGACTGCCGGAGCTCGCCCCATATGTATGTGCCTATCGCGTGATGGAAAAATATCAACATTGTTGCTAATGTCGCTTCACGGGGTTGACGGACTACACACATGTTTTATTTAATTTTATTAGTCTAAATCAGATCGTTGTTTTGGGCAATTTCGATTTTTTACTTTGATATTCATTAGTCCGTTGCTCTAAATATAAACTAATGCCTTTTTCCCATGGGAGTAGGCAGAGACTACAGAACACCACCTGCTACGATCACGTCACGTACGTTCATACATTTGTAGTGCTATTGTGCAACCATCTCACCGTGAACACTTAGGTGAAGTGAGCGTGGAGTGAGCTGTCAGTGCCACTGATGCTAGGGGTTGACTTTTCAAAGTCTTCACGGTGTGATTTTTACAGAATCGACATGCTGGTCATACACGCTCCGTACAATATTTCCTGGTGTGCAAGCATCTCAATATGCTTTAATAATAACATGCTAAGATTACCATTTAGTTTGTCAAGAATGGTGATTGATGATGGTGCCATCATCATCATCATCACGTTGGCTTGCGAACGTTTGTTCATTCGTTGTTACGGTTTCACTGTAATAACCGGATACAACCGGAAATATAATATATGAAAATCTTAGAAGATATTTTGACTTTTCAGGCTTCTACATGTACCTATGAAATTAATTCATTAACCTATTGTAACACTGAATATATTTTCAGTTACAATAGCAGCTCTTAGAAGCAAACAACTATACTACTAATACCTTATTCGTCCCTTTTCAGTTTTCAAAGGGGTAAGCGTTTTCTGAAATAATAGACATTTAAATACAGTGTTGAATTATGCAAATACCTTAACGTTACAATAGGTACGGCCAATTAAAAGAAATAGAATAAATAAGTGGTCAAAGTGGTTTTGTCTTATGGGACAATCAAGTGCGCTCGCTATATTTGAATATATTTGAATTCTCGCTATATGAGAAAACCGAAGGTTAGATTTTCCTTTAAAGAAAACTGTACATTCATTTATTGTCGCTTTACTGCCATTACCATAATAGTAATAGAACCATTCAACGATTGCTGTTGCGTTGTTTTACAACTACTAATGATAGTACTGTGATGATAGTTATTAAATCCCGATTATTACTTATCCCGATTTATTTCTGGTCGGTGCAACACGTTTCTTCTTCAATATTTCTCTATTAGTGCCGCATCTCGGTAATCTCATCTTTCTCACATTTGCATCCTTTATTCGCACATTCATGCTCATCCCTGACGACATTTTCCTCATTCCTCTTCATCACATATCATACCATGAAAACCGATTTCCACACAAATTTTCAGTCACCGCGGTGTCACTTTCATTCTTCCTCTTATATATACAAAAATAGTGTATTGCCATAAAACAAAATTAACAAAAAAAGGTAGATTACTCTGACTCCTGCGCTAGTTTTAACTGTGTTGCGAGGAACCAGTGTCTTCTTGTAATACAAAGACACACAGTTTTGTTGTTTTAAGACAACACAAAAAAAAGGAAACAAAAAGGAAATACTTTTTTAATATTTAGACAATGCTATAAAAAATATTTTATAGAAAACAATTTAATAAAGTAAAATGAAAAAAATAAAAAAGACATTTACAACTTGTTACACATGGTTCTTCCTTTGCGCGAAGCATGTTTGTTAGTGTTTGTGTAATTGTGATAGTGTGTGTTTGTGTATGTGTGAGTTTACATGCTTAGGTTCTTTGTCAGGAAAAAAACAATGAAACAGTAACAGGTCACAATCCAATTAGTAGATTTTCAACTGCTTTGTAGTCAAGCGACTTAAGCCATATGAAGATAACTTTTTAAAAGGACAATGCCAGAAACTCTATAGAACTTTGCCCCACTCAAATCAAAAAGTCATTTACAAGCCTGCAATATGCAGGATCTTAAAGCTTATTTATTACTGTTATAATCTACTAAACTAAACATTTGTTCTAATGCTAGTAGAACTTGCGGTTTCTAGGTGATTATAGGTTAGGTGCAGTTTATAATTGTTATAAAGCGATTTAAACAACGCATTAGCATAATTATTATAATCGTAATATGAGGTTTTGTTTTACAGGTATTTAACACTTTTTTTGTTGTTGTGTATCATGCGCAATAAGTGACGCAATAGGAAATTCCGCGAAAACGTTAAAATTTATCATCATGGGTGACGTTTTCATGGTTTTCGCGGGTGTTGAAATCGATAGTGAGGTCAAATTAAGATCCCAGATAGTGGCTGCGAATATTTTCATTTTGTACTTCAGGTTTTTTTTGTATTGTTATTTTTACAAATAAAGATGTGGTAAAATTTTTACCATGTTGTACTTTTAAACTTTAGGTAATATGTTCTTGCTGATGAGATGAAAAGTTGTATGTGTTACAGGAGACCAAAATTATTTGCATGTCGTGTCTTTAAATCCCTTGCTGCGCTCAGGATTTAAAATCAATGTTCGCAGCAGAAACAAACTTTGCTCTCTTGTTACACCAATAACTATAATTTTATAAAATAATAATTTTCCTCAAGGGCATCGATGTGGACTGTATGGAATCTAAAATTTCGGGGAGAATGCAAGCAGTATAAAATTTCTCTAATTTGGGTAGCATTTCTCAACAATTTTTATTCAGAGCCAGTCCACACGCCAGTAGTTTAGTCATGTTCTTTATAAAAAATCCGTGCCATTTTTTTTTTAACATTTGAGAACTTTTTATTCTACGGCAGTGTCCGAGGTCCATTCTATAACAAATCATGGGGCACTTGATTTCTATGAGGTCGTCTTCACCGAAAAGGCCGTCAGGCGAAGCCCCAAGATAACAGTAGGTAATCTTTATCAATAAAGAGGCCAAATTTCCTAATAACGATATTCTCTTGAATATAAACCTTCTGTAACGCTTTTTTTTTGCCATGTGAGATTGCAGCGACATGCTCTAGAAATCGAGTATACAGTGATTTTACTGGAGGGGCCGAGTTGAAGTTACAACGTGTCTTACATATTTTAGATGCATATTTTACATTTTTTTACTGTTGACGACCCCTGGGTTAACTGTCAAAATGACGTAATGCATAAGGCGGAGATGCGAGCGACATAGGCCCGTTCTCTTGAAGCCCTCGGGTGCGACCACAGTACTACATCATATGGGCGCGACTGTCCGCACGCGCGACGTACATCAACGACATCAAGTTTTAGGGCATTTTTATTTTAGAATTTTGGTATAAAATAATGTGAAGGTAAAAAAAAAAATGGAAAGGTATGGTCTTAAAAATAGTATGCTTAACTATTTTTTGCAAATTTAGTCAGTCCCCTATGTTTAAAAAATATTTTAATTCATACATTTTAGATCAGCTTTTGCATACTTATCGTTTATTTTTTTGCGTCGATTCAATTTTTATCACGATTCTAATCACTCATGATCTTAAAGACCATATGGGTGACCAGTTAATAATTATATTTTTTTGTTTTATATATGATTGTTCCGTGATACCAGTTAGATACAAATGACTGGGAAACCCGAATGTTTTACTTTCGCTCGGAAAATTACTATTTCTCGCAACATTAATCAAAATTCTAATCAAAGTACCACAAACCTTTTTTCTTACAAGGCCCACCACAACCCACGGTACCCACCCTATCATACGCTTTTTCTAGATCAATGTGCACCATGTGCAAGTTCTTGTGTGCACGTCTGTACTTCTCGCACAATTGGCGGAGTGCGATAGTCATGTATATTTTTCCTCGACCTGGCGTAAACCGAAACTGGTTCGGGATAATCTTACTTTCCTCTCGCAACCTTTTCTCTATATCTTTCTCCCATATATCCATACCATGTGACATGAGCGTTATCCCTCGATAGTTGTTGCAGTCATGTATATCACCTTTATTCATGAAAAAGGTAATAGTGAAAACCACAAAACAATAGAGAAACATGACTCTAAGGGTAAGAGGCACAGGGCCTTGGTGAGCTCTTAAAAATCCCTTTTCACGACTTAACTCGTACACCAACAAAATGCCCCAACGCCTAAACTCGGGACCATTATTAATTACCTTAGCCTAAACAAACGTTGTTCAGTTCGCTTTTAGTAGAGCTACGGCCAATCACTCAGCAACTGCGTCGATCGAGTCGTTAACCATAACGGCTAACGTACATATCGCTCGGAGATCCAATGAACAGAAAGGTTCCTCGATCTCGATCACAAACGGGAACATAATGTCTAATGTGTGGTCTTCTTTAGAGATGGATGGACATAGAGTTATTGAAGAGTTTTCTATTCAATGGTATGGAGGCTACTTACCAGCGATGTAAGTCTGTTGTAGACGTATTTTAAGGCATCAAAACTTTTGAGAGAGATAGATGAGCTTTCATTAAGCCGGAATCTATAAATAAAATTAATTTAACTTAATTATTGATTAAAATAACTTTCCCATTCAATACATTTATTTTTATAAGTATTTGGCCAATTACTTATACAGATTTTGAATCTCAAAATAATTTAGTGGGTAAAATAAATTATCCCACAGTTACAAATTGATGCCGCGTCGATTAAATATATTTACTTTGGCCTTTGGCGCCGGAAGAGGCATCGGAAACTTTAACGCGAGGCGAATGTGAAGGACCACGGTTTAAAAGCAATCACAGTGCATGTAAGCCAAGCTGATGGACCAATTACAGTTTCATTGCCATCGTAGAAAGCGCTAGGTGTTTAATTTATTTTGTCGTTTATTATGACTGCGTGAAAGACAAAACGTCATCCCACCTGGCCGGCCATATCTCGCGAAGAACCGACAACCGCTGGGGTAAACGAGTTCTTGAGTGGAGACCGCGACTCGGCAAACGTAGCGTAGGACGCCCTCCGGCCAGGTGGGATGACGATCTGCGAAAGACTCCAGGCAGATGCTGGATGCGTCAAGCTGAAGACAGGGTGCTATGGCGCTCATTAGGGGAGGCCTATGTCCAGCAGTGGACTGATATAGGCTGATGATGATGATGATGATGATGATGATGAAAGACAAAGCATCTCTGTCATGCCTCATTAAATGTCACACGAAATGTACACTCATAAGACACAGTCAATTGCATATCATTAAATCGTGTCACGTCCGGTGTTATGTTTTACGATCACATGATGACAGAAAAACTCGAGTGTTTTACACAAATATTCCAATGATGAAAATAAATCAACAAACGAGACCAAAGTTCGTGGATGGAAAATGATTCGTTAACAGTACTATTTACACGAAATAAACACGTTTTGCCAATCGTACAACGCATTATGTGCAAATAATATTATTACATTGGTGTAATCGTCGTATTGGTAATAGTGTCGCGCTCGCGGTGCATTACGATCGGTAAGTACAATGCGTGTGAGTCGAACGTCTGCGTACAGTCGCTGACGTGCGACGCTCGACAGACGCAATGCTAGCCGCTGCAGAGAGGTATTCAGAGCAAGGGTTTATTTCTGTTGTCAGAGTTACCGCAACCGAGCACTTGGGTTATATTTGGGTTATTAGTGACGCAAATAGCTGTGATAAACGGGTTTAATTTTGGCGCGCCACTCTCCAATAGCTATTGTTGTCAATAGGTCATTAGTGTCTTCTTCGACAAGGTTGGCTATCTGGATTACCTTTGATGTATATGATGCTGTTTACTTCGGGTGAAATGTAACGCCATTTCTGAGATACATTGGACACCGAGGTTCCTTGATTATGTCCAAGGTGGATTTACTCCGGGCCATCCATTAGTTTGACTTTTTGATTGGCATTTTTATTTCGGCTGATCAGTTTTTACCTACAATACATAATGTTTCAGTGTTTGCATATCTGCTGTTTTATAAATTCAGATTATCTTTCAGTTGACAGATGGAGGTGTGGGTGAAATTATTTTTGGCACGTTCAGTGTTTTCAATAATTAGCGACTCGCTTTCATTACTGTAAATTCCTAGTGTAAAGGAATTTAGTTAAGGCTGTTCTGATAACATGGACGTAATTTGTGTGCTAGGTATAGTTCGTTTTATACTACCTTAGTAAATATATTGGTTTATAATAGTCTGTACATGTTTACTAATACAACATCGTCTGAGACTATTCAGCACACTGGACTTTTCCTTTTACACGCAATGGTTCATGGTCTATTTTAAAGTACGTGCGATACGAAGGTTTCATTCAATAATACCTGTTAAAAAAGGTGCAGTAGTAAGCGAGGTAGTCGAGTTCCCAAGTTGAACCTTGTTCTAGATATGATGGCATCCGTCTTATTTAGGTTTCTAGGTGTTTCAGGAAAACGTCAATATTCGAAATGGCAACCTGACTGCTAAGCAATATTTTGTATCGATTATAGAGAACTTAGCTACGGTTATACTTACTGGTAGAAAATGCCTATGGCATTAAGTCCGCCTCTGTGCATCCTTGTGCGTAAAGTATTATATAAATAAATATAACACTTTTGAACTAACTCTTAATTCACTAGTTACGTTTTTGATATGATGTGGCACTGCTGTAGCACTGACGATTCAGCGCATAGGTGAGACATGAAACACAACAAAGTTATTAATTTATCTATGAATAATTTTGTTGTGTTTCATGCTGCTTCAATGCTCACAGTGATTTTGTTTCAAAAAACATTTTCACTTTGAGCTCATTCCCACATAATAGATAACATTTACCATTTTACCAGACTTACAGACTTTTGAAATATGAACTAAATAATATTCATCGTCTGTAAGAAAGAGTTTGCTGTCCGGTTCTTTCTTTCAATCTTTTTGTGTTTATGTACCAGTATCAGAGAAGATAATATTGAAATTGTAGCAAATAGCGACACTTTTCAGAATTATTATAACATGTAGGTTCTTCTGTAATTAAAAGATAAAGTTTAGGTACTTATTTACATTTGAATAAGCAAAACATATTATTTTGTTTTATCAAGATGGTTAGTAAGTAGGACAATGAAAAACAATAACAATTTGTTTTCATTGTATTTAGACCGGCAGATCATGGACATGGTTTTTAGAGGTTTTCATAATTATTTCCGCTTGTGTGATATTGAGATGTTTTGATGTAGTAGTAATGATGGTAAATCGTATTTCTTTACATGTTCCTATGTTTGGTTGTGAAGATTTAAACCGAAGAACTGGTTGACGTAAGTGGGATTGGGCCGAATATGTGTACCGCATGTCAGATGAGCTGTGTGCAAAAAGAGCCACTGAATGCTAGCCGACATCGCGGCAGACCAAGACAGGGAAAGAACATGACTCCTACCGAAAGAACTGGCCTACAATAGCAAAGAATAAGTATGGAAAAGGGAGAGGGAGGCCTTTGCCCTGCTGTGGGACATTTCAGGCTGGATAGATAGATGTTTGATTATAATTAAACCTAGTCTAGTCGAACGCTTTACAAAATAGGACGAGACAGTTAAAAACAAAATTTCCTTAACTGATTTGGCTGTTTGACAAAACCTAATCACTGGTATTGACAGATAATGACTTGTTTCTGAGGAAGTCAGATCTTTCCACCGGTGTATCAGTGAGATGTGTGTGTGTTGGTGTTTACCTAGCGGCCAGCTAGCCTTGCCAAGCGACGCGGCCGTGGCGGTGACACCGGCGCGCGTGCACGCGTCTAGCGTCTCGCGCGCTTGCCAGATTTACACACAAATTTATATGCCCTATATTTATATTTATATGGGAACACTGAATCTCGTTTTATATGGAGGACAGGCTGAGACAAACCTGGTAGACACTTGCAATTTGCTGCATTTAAATTGGATGTGGCTAACTTATGACACTGTCATCTCCATGTTTCAGGAAAATTACATCATCATTTGTTACGAAAGAAACTAGGGAGTGTAATGTTCTTGATCTCAGTTTGTCATAGATTCTTATCATGTTTCTCTTTGTTTAATTTTAAACTCACAAATCTAAGTATAATTTAAACTAGACAAACAAGTTGAGTATTTTTTTAAACTAACTGTGTGCTGTTTTCTACTGGTTAAAGTAGTTGCTTTATTCTAAGAAACTTAAATTTTATTGAATAAAAATGACTTCATAATATAAAGTAGGTATAAAACGTTGAGCTTTCCGTACAAACAACTCCATTTTCACATGAGAGAAAAATTCTCCAACCCACGTTCCAAATCGCTCACATAATTGAATTAGTTATTTGTGAAATAATTACAATGTTTCTGTAATCTTTATGTAGTATCGCGTTTATCGTCATAAATTGCGTGCCCAATAAAATTATTTTTGTAGCTCATTTGTAGGTCCCAGCAAAACTTCGCGATGGATAATAAATTTTTTTTGTACTTTTGTTTATTTTTATGGTATGTATCAGGAGGTTTCATAAGATTCGTTGGTAGCATTCGTCATTCAACGAACCTCGCGCACTCTAGCAAGTCCCTGTCGGGCGTGAAGGCAGCTCCCCCAGCGAGTGCCACCACCGCCAGCAGCGGCGCCAGCAGTATCCACATGTCGGGCTACGGTTGCGGCCGGGACCGGGCGTCACCTCGCGCGCATACTCTCACTGCACTCACTCGCCGGCTACACATGGTCACACATCACTGCACAGTCACAGTCCTCGTGTTCCAGGCGCTGAGCGGTTCCGCGCGTGGCTCGAGCTCCGAAGATCAGCGAGCGCGGCGCGATACTACGCGACTGCGGCGGGTGGCCGATACCGCGGCGGCGGCGGGCTAGCGCGGTCACGGGCGCAACCTTCGCTTCCGCGCGATCTCACCCTGTGACGCGACCGACGGGCGACGCGAGAAAAACTATTGCTACGCAACCGACTACGAGCCGAACGATCGGCGTCTGCGACGATATGCAACGACCATTAAATAGTTAATTCATATTTGAGCACTGACCGGACACGTCGGCCGTGACGTGGCTGACCCACGTGCTTAACTGGTGATAACTAATTTTACACATCAAACTTACACGAGTAATTACAACAAAGTATACTGTTAATAAAGCCGATGTTCAGTGCTGCACGCGAGTAGTCGGCGTGTCGAGCTCGCGTGACAGAGCCTGCCGTGCCCAATCGTTAGACAACATTTGACTTTCGCAAATCTACTCGGAGTGACTGTTACAAAAGCGAATAAACTGCTAACAAGATTTTAATTTCCAAGGGCATAAACCATATAAACAAGCAACGCTATGGCTGTTACATTTTTCAAAATATTTCATAAGTTTCAGTCTCTCGGCGCGTGTATATCCGAATGTAAAAACTGTTCTATGAGTTCTATTTCTGAGTATAAATAACAGTTTTAACCTAGAAAAGTATTACTAAACACTACCATTTAGGTTTTTACAAAAAAAAAACAGGAGTATACCATAATAGTAAAAGTACTGGTATACCTAGTATTGCTTTACGAAAACTTGTTCATTGTTACGATATTTTGATGAGAGCGTTCACATGAGTGGCATTGGAGTAGAACCAGTAAATAAGGGAAGCTATCGGCCGTGCTCATCGGGTATGCGGGCAACATTGAGGATTAATTTAATATGATCGCAACGTCAGCCGCGGTACACAAATAGAGTGAATCTTAAGGAGATGCCGACGCGTACCGACGGTAAATTGATTTCGAATGCCATTTAGAACGATCAAACTTTATCGAGCCCAATCGAGCCGCATGGTTTATACCACGTTTGTATCTAATCAGTAAAACGAAATTTTGTTTGTTAACATTTTTCTTTGAAAAGTATTACAGCTTTCAGCGACCTTTATAAAGCCTTCAATGGACACCAAGTGAACTAACTCGTGTCTTCTCTTCAGCTTGTACACTTTTGTTGCAGACCTCGTGCTGCCATTTCTTCATTCGTGTAAATGTAAAACATGAATATATTAACATCGTATAATAAGTACATAATCACGTAGAGCCCTTATTCTATCTGACATGTTTGGAACAGCTCCAACACGGGATGTGCACAATCCGGTTTTGTATTATTTATTTCTGATAATCCCACTTTGCTTGTTCGTTTATTAATAAAACTGGGTATTAAGTATTGTAACCGTATTATATTCTACTAAACAGGGAGTTAGTGAAATAATGCTTTGTTATCAAATATGTGCTCGCGATGCTTTGCGAGCAGGTGAAACATATCTTAATATTCAAGTTTATTATTCTTGCTCCTTTCACGTAGTTTCAACTCCACTTAATTCACGTGTATGTTATTATTATAGTAGTCAGCTCTATGATATGGTAGACATTGCTACGCAAAAGCAATGTATTCGTAGAACAGCGCACATCACGGTATTGGCACAAACGAGAGATGATAGAACGTACATAAGTATGAGGATCAAGCAGCTATATGATAACATGTTGGTGGAACGTATTTTATGTTTTCGATGTCTGCCAGTATCTACCTACAGTACGCTTCAATTCACAAAGCATTTTCTGCATACTACGAGTATGTTGTGGAACTGACCTACCATCAACAGTGTTTCAGTACCTAAGGAAGTTCTACATGAGCGCTTTCAAGATGAGTTATGAAATTCGGCAAGGCATCGCGGACAGCGCTCGTTGTTGATCACAACATCAGGGGTGGTCTCTTACATCGCTGCGCCTACCACCGCAGGTTACTTCGGTATAAACGACGCATTTTGGTAAAAAAAATAACAACAAAAAACCTTTTGTAAAAACATACAGATGTAAGTCGAAATGCGCGTGTTCTGTGGTACACCTTTGGCTAGCTCTTCGGGGATAACAGGAGGTTATGTTATGGTTAAAAAAACGTGTTGCGTAACAACGTACGTTTCTAGGTTACTATGAGGTACAGTACTTATTGGCTATTCTAGTGGCAGTGGAGCGTGTCACGAGTGACAGTATAAACTTGCACTTGATCGGATTCCCTTCGTCCTAGCTGTTAGCTGTTAGATAACCGGTACTCACTACTTTCCGGTGTGATCCACTTACTACATGTTACTACATGTTTGTGTCAGTTCGGAAGTTAGGGTAGAATGTAGGTACTTGCAGATTATTTTGTGCAGTTTCTGATTTAGAGATTTTAGCATTACCTATTCTTAGAAACATCTAAAAGCTTCGATACTATTATTTTTAATATAGGTACTGGATTGATTTTACCAAGATATGGGGATACTATAGTTGTAAGGTTCTATTCTTTCCAATCTACTCCAGACAAAATCAAACAAGTTGCTAATTTAATTGTGTTTTATTTTTATGACATTGATTTACGTTCTTTGATTACTTGACGCACGCACTGACTTATATCTTGTTAATATTTTAGGAAAATCGTATACTTTTACAGTGTTTGTAAATGTCTGAGCACCATGAATCAATCACGTAATTAATTTATACGTCTTTGTTTCATTTTAATTATTTTTAACTATTGTGATAGAAATACTATGGTCGTAGGTACGGTCAGCAACAAAAGTTATTGGGCAAAATATTCATACTTATTTTTTTAAACATATTGTTAAATTTAAAAGTTTTGTTACTATTGGCTGTTACATGAAATGCTGGAATGCAATGCTCATTAGATGATATGTAAAAGTAATAGTGTTACTCAACTTCGTTGCTGACTGTACCTTATCATCGTGTCATGAGATGATGATGGTACCACATTTCAATAATGTTATTCTTTGATTTGATTTACAGATAACGATATCATAATTTGTTTTAATTAACTTTTAATTTGATGATAACAATATCTTAATATGTTAAATATTTGTTTTTAATTAGTTTCTTTGATTGTGAGAACTCACTTATCTAAATATAGTATCACATCAAAATCTGTTCCCAGAAAACTGAATATGATAAGAGAGATAGATATATCACTGGGCAAACTAGTATGGAAAGTATAAGAGAAATATGAAATTATTCTATGTAAGTAATTATAGCTTATCAAAGAAAAATGTGCAATTTTGCCATTTTTCTTGACATTTATACAAAGTTCTTCTCTATTATAGATTTCTGCTACGTAAGTCTGATAAATTAACTAGGACTTTGTGCGAATGGGACATTATTCGCACATAGTCTCATTCGCACAATGTCCCATTCGCACAAAGCCACATTCGGACACAATGTCCCATTCGGGAGCACCAGTCATAAAAAAAGGTAATCAGCAGCTTGCGAATGGGACATTCTTCGTCAGAAAACAGCAGGCAAGCCATGTCACCACCCACCAGTGTGACTGGAACTGCTGATTCTGGAAATCCTTAGTCATCTGACAAATAGCTTGACGATGCAGATGAAACTAACTTGACACTGTAATTGTATCTAACTAGCAATGCATTAATCAGAATACGAAAAATTTCGCTGAACCCGACCTAATTGGATTTCCCATTAGCAGTTTCGCTGTTTTTCGGAACATTCGTGCCGATGGTTTTCACGTCACGGGCATTGTTCCACGACGTGTCTCGGCGCGTAGGCAGCTTTTTTACTCGTCTGGCGGACGTCCAGGTGTTTTGGCGGTCTTTGTCAATGTTGAATTTATTAATACTCTACATCACATTGTTTTTCAGTCGAGGTTAGCGACATCGCTTAATTGCCCGCCCTTTGTTGAAGTTATTTACCTTGTCGTGTTTATTGCAAAATGCAAATGAAGTTATAATTCTTTTTCCCTCTTTAACTTTTCTACAAACACAATAACTACTGTGCTTTACCTAGGTTATGTTCTCATAAAATTAAACGAAACCATTTATTGTTTTTTGTGCAGTATTTAGTCACATCGTCTACTGCAAGGACGCTAAACAGTGTCAATTGAACTTGCGTAACATCGTCTGGTATTCAAAAAATGTAATTATTTGGGTGTTGGTAGCGAGTGATCAAAATAAATCCGGCATGTGAGTGTTTGCCAGATCGCAGCAGCGTGCGCGCCGCCTCCCGCCGCACCGCCGCCGCGCCGCTCGCCCGGGCAATGCGCGAGAGCACTGCGACTTACCGCTAACCGGTGTAAACCGGACAGATGTGCGACAATTAACACCTTCAGCTTTGAATCCCCCTTTTAACTCAACTGGAGTTCTGATTGGGCGTCGGTTGATTGTATTATTTTATAATCATAATGTACCTTACTTTAACGTACCTTGAGTGTCTCAATTAATTTTAATTTTTAATTTGTAATACCGGAAGTACTGCTTAGACTTTACAAAGACTTATTGTGTAAATTATTTGTTGTTATTACACTATGAAAAATTAATTGGAATAAATTCTGAAATAATATCTATCTATACCTACCCTCAAATTTCCTGTTTATCATTATTTGTCGTAATGATTTAAGTACTTACTCAAGACCTATTCAAATTTCTGTCTGAATTAAATTTGGTATTTAACTAGGATCTATGGAACAATGATTAGTAATTCATTTTTTGTTATTTATCTATTAATTTAATTTGGGTAGTAGTATTTATTATTATTAAATACATATTTTAGTTGTTTATTGCGGTATCAACTAGATGTACCTTGAGTGTCTCAATTAATTTCAATTAAATTGAAATAATATCTACCTATACCTACCCTCAAATTTCCTGTTTATCATTATTTGTCGTAATGATTTAAGTACTTACTCAAGACCTATTCAAATTTCTGTGTGAAAATTAAATTTGGTATTTAACTAGGATCTATGGAACAATGATTAGTAATTAATTTTTTGTTATTTATCTATTAATTTAATTTGGGTAGTAGTATTTATTATTATTAAATACATATTTTAGTTGTTTATTGTGGTATCAACTAGATGTACCTTGAGTGTCTCAATTAATTTCAATTAAATTGAAATAATATCTACCTATACCTACCCTCAAATTTCCTGTTTATCATTATTTGTCGTAATGATTTAAGTACTTACTCAAGACCTATTCAAATTTCTGTCTGAAAATTAAATTTGGTATTTAATTAGGATCTATGGAACAATGATTAGTAATTAATTTTTTGTTGTTTATCTATTAATTTAATTTGGGTAGTAGTATTTATTATTATTAAATACATGTTTTAGTTGTTTATTGCGGTATCAACTACATAACTTGTTTCTTTTTTTCTCATGAATAAAAGAAACAAGTGGGTCTTAACATTTCAAAGATTTCATGAACCCTGAGTTCTTTTTTTTTTTCCTGTTTGTATGGATTACCCCAACCTTGTTTCTGCGGTCAGCCCAAGGATTTGGCGTCAAACTGGAATACATTGACCAGCTTTAGATGTCTGTTAAATATAATTTACTGGAAGTATTTTTGTCTGCTAATAACTATTTTAGAAACGCCCTCGCGATAATCATCGTAGATATTAAAAATAATACTGTCTTGTCTTGTCTTGTGGGTGTACTAAAGTTACACATCTGCCTCAACCTTCTGGGATTACAGGCATGATGTTATGTTAATGTTATTTAGCTAAATAATGTACTTATACAATTATTTTGTTGTTTAAAATATTTAAAGAACTCAACAAAGATTCGCCCCCTAAATCAAATGCGGAATGAACGAAATGGAAACCTACAAACGTAGAGAGAGACTTATGGGTCTATTTCATGAGATTGTATGCGTCTCTTCCATAGTCTCTTTAAAAGTACACTGTACTAAGTATATGTATGTAATTATAATAAAAAAAATAACCACACCTTACCTTACTTATTACAAATAACGATTATTTCCTAACCCATGATTTCTACTTGCAACAACCAACAATGTATTAATCATTTATACAAGTTTTACAATACTTATGATTCAAAACGAATATTTTTGCCTTTGGTACTATCAACTCGTAGTCAACTATGTTACCACTGACTAGGAATAGTTCTTTGATCCTATCAACTCGTAGTCAACTATGTTACCACTGACTAGGAATAGTTCTTTGATCCTATCAACTCGTAGTCAACTATGTTACCACTGACTAGGAATAGTTCTTTGATACTATCAACTCGTCAACTACACTCGGTCCAAAAATAACGGGTCAGTCACAAAAGTCCGAATATCTCCCGAACTACTTATGCCATCATAATGAAACGAATACTGTTCGATTGGGCATTTAATGATACAAAAAATGAAAAAATTGAAACTTATGTGTACCTTCATTCCTATTCTCAAAATAAAATAAAGTAAAGTAAGACATTTTTTTCTGATACTTAAAATTTTTGTAAGATTGTTTTTTGCATTTTTTCATTACATGCATAATTTAAATACTTCGTATTGCCTCCCCGAGCTCTTTTAGAGCTTCCAGGCGATTCGGCATGCTGAACACCAAATTTCGGAGCCGGTTCTGAGGAATGGCTTCCCATTCCTCCACCAGTGCTTGTCTGAGTTCGGGTAGCGTGATTGGTGGGGAGTTACGACGTTTTACGCAACGCTCAAGCTGGTCCCATGCATGCTCTATGGGGTTTTAATCAGGGTTTCGCGCTGGCCACTGCATAAGTTCGATACCGACCTCTGCAAGGTATTCATTTACAATTCCGGCGGTATGGGGACGCGCATTATTATGCATTAATATGCCATCCATATCGTGCAGTTTTCGAACGGAACGTTTTTCGCGAATTACATTGATACATTCTAGTCTACACTAATAATTTACCTTCTTACACCTAAGTACGTTTTTGCTTAGAGTTTTTTCCTTCTTTTTTACTCTTTCTTGATAAATAAACATAAAAATATAAAACTAAACATGAAAAGTACCTACAATGTAAACATATGTACATAAAAATATATAAAATTATTTTGTGCTAAAACGGTATTGAAAACATGAAACCGAAAATGGAACAAATATCAAATATCATATTTGTCATATGTCATTCCATTGTGTGTTTAACAGTTAGCATGGGATTTATTAGCTATATTTGCGATTTTGTGGATTCTTGACGACTTGGGCTTACTTTTGTATTTTGTACGGAATATTCTGCACACCAACCTAGACTACGGCATTTACTTCTGGATAGCGATTTGCAGGTGATTAAACATATGTATACTTAAGAACCTACGGAATGTATGCAATAGAAGTTTGCCGGGATGAGACTCCTCTAGAAGGGATATTTGTTGGCAACCACTCATTTGTTCTATGTGCCTGAATTCGATCTATGAAAATAGGTAGCAAGTCATACTACACGTACATCGCAGTGGATAAGAGGCTGGATGGTCGAAATGCCATATTAGAATATTATTTTAATTGCCCCGTGGGAACACGGACAGTGGGCTATTGAGCTCACATTATGAGCATATACATGGGCGATGCAAGAAACCAGTGCTTTGTCTCAGCACCGGCTTCTTTTTTTCAATTAGATAAATATATTATATTTTAATAAAAAGTTAAATAGGAATCTTATTCAATATAAGAAAGTAAAAGGTAAATAATTATGTACAGTGATTGTATGTCTTGAATATTTTATAGGTAATTTTATAAAGTAAATAAAAGAGATTTTTTCGTTCTTTTATTTAACAAACTCCTAGTTTACATGAAAGGACGGACAGGAGGATGATGCTATTTAAACTATTTGATACCTGCTATTTTCAGCTTGATTTAATCCGTCCACCGTAATTAGAGTACATAGAGTTCCCTTATCCCTGCAGACGTATGTTAGCAGTTTTATGAATCATCAATTGGACGTCAACGTATATGTGATTATACGAGGTATACGAGTTTGAATAAAGACGAACATCAGCATTAAGTATACCTAGTTATCGCCGAATATACCAGCGAAACAACCCTTCCACTACATTATGCAAAAGGAACCTTAGTGCTTCATATACACCAGATTTATCTGGCTAAACAGATGTAGAAGGAACCTATAGATACCTACCTACTGAAAGAGATTTTAAGATTCAGCATTATTTTTATTGCCCAGAAGAAAAGAGACCCTGGTGTCCTTAAAAAGTCAGGTACGTAGTACTGCAACGCGCGTTTATGACTCGGATTTATAAACGTGTTAGAAGCAAAAGGAGTAGGTATGTCAAAATCGTAGGAGGTGCTACCTTCCCCGACGGAATATATGTGTGATTTTAAGAAAATATGTATAAATAAGCCATTCTTCTACTAAACTCCCTAATTTTCTAGCCTATTTACCGAACCGTTCGACTTATGTCGTTCTTTAACTATGATAGATTTCAATAATATACGCAACCCCTATCAATGGGTCCCAAATTACATGCAAGCTCGCCATTCTCATTTGTGGTAGCGGAAAAATATATGTTAATGTTAAAAAAAATCTGTGATAAAATATATAAATATTTTTGAAAATATTAATTTTCTGTCGTATTCAAAACACGTTTTTGAAAAGATTTCTCGATGCAAAAAAAAGGCAAACTAACCACTTGAAATGATCTCCCAACAAAAATATCTGTATTACTTGTCGGTACAATTATAACACTTTATTACCATATTTAAAAAATAAACTGATGTTGCTAATTTTGGTTACACATACATTCTGCTTAAAAAGTATCGGGAATGGATGATTTGTTTAAGGTTCCAAATTCATTTCATGTTGTTGTTAGATTGGCAAAACTGTTTGTCCATTGTGGCGCGGAGTTTAAGTTGCATCTGTTATTTAGATTTAATACACTGCTGTTTTTAGTTAGATCATATCTAGTGTGTATTGCGAATTTCTTAATGGACAAAAACTTCGAACAAAGGGTTTTTCTTGAATTTAGCATAGCCAATTTCGTGTTCGGCGTCACTGAAAATGTTGCAGAAGGCTTACGGTGAATCGTCTTTATCAAAAACACGTGCTTATGAGTGGTACAAAGCGTTCAAAAGCGGTAGAGATGTGATGAAAGATTTGCCTAGCTCTGGTAGGCCATCAACGTCTTCAGCTGACATTAACATCGCAAAAGTGAAGGAAAAAGTGACTGAAAATCCTCATTCAAGTTTGAGAGTGATAGCCGCTGAACTTTCTGTGTCTCACGACTCGATCTATTTGAAATAATCACTTGGATATGAAACATGTTGCCGCTCGGCTAGTCCCAAAATACCTGAATTTTCTCCAAAAACTCAATCGCATAAGAGTCGCTGAGGACAAAAGTCTAATGCCACGGTAGTTTTTACACTCATGCTGAGAGCCTTTCCCTTATATAGTGGTTCGATTACAGCCTTACACCAATATATCTCCAACACATATTAAAGATCCGGCACAACTGGCTTGCCACTACCCCGTCACCGCCATTCAGCGTTTCAGCAGACACTCTTTCGTACGCTGCAGCTTTCCCGACTTTCATCCCTTTCAGCGCTCTTACAATCTCATCTATTTCTATATCATTCTCTTCATCTACATCTGAGCGTGGGTCTTCAAAACTGGCTCTGGGACACTATCCTCACAACTAAACAAACTTTCAAAGTATCCCTTCCAGCGTTCCAAGACCTTACGTCTTCGCTTATTAATCATCCATCTTCTGCTCTTATAAAATTCATACTCGATGTTCCTGTCACTCCGCTTGCCAAACTTACCTGTTTCCAGAACAGCTTAACATTGGCCCTGAAGTTATCAGAGAACTTCCTGTTATATTTTTCTTCCTTTTCATCCTTTTACATTTTTACCATCTCTTTCACCTTCGTTTTCATATCGGAGTATTTCTTCTTTACGCTTTCCAAATCATCGGTCACATTTGTTGCCTGATTCATCCTATTTTGAGCCTAACAGGCTAACACTTTAAGCTTAACCTCCTTCTTTTTCCTCACAACCGCTTTAAATTTACCATCTACCCAAGAATCATTCGTTGTACTACCACACTTCCTCTGCGCCAGACCACATACTTTTGTGGCTACTTGCATCATACTATGTTTTGCTATATCGAATACTTCTTCAAGACTGTAATCGTTCGTATCATCAAATATTCTAAAAGATAGCGATAAAAAAGAACGGTTTTCTGTAGGTAGATATTTTATTTACGACTCTCTGACTCTACTCATGTCTTTTTAAAGAATGACAGAAATACCGTTCAGTACAAGACAATGATGTACATGTACAGGCTAATACACAAAATTACGATCTATCGTAATTTTAGGGATGAATTTAGTGTTGAAAATTCTATAAGAAAGTCTTGTGCAAATTTGTAAACTTCTAAGTCCAGTAGTGTAGGCAGTGCTGTCAGTAAATGGATAAAAACATAAGATTAATAAGTAGAAGCAACTGTATTGCATTACTTTCTTCGGTGGCCGTTTAGAGCTTCACACCAAAGCCTACAACTGAGATCATTAGGTATTATAGTATACATTTGTAACGTGTCAGCCCGTAAACGTCTGCTACTGAACACCTCCATCCCATTACGTTGACCCGTCATCCAAAAACCGACGAATTGATAATTACAAGCCTTTAATAAGCAGACAAGAGCACAGTCTACTTATCTTTTCATACAAACTGAAAATTAGTATTGCGCCATGATACGATCTTCGAAGTAGACGCAGTACTTGTTAGTCGATGTTGCATGACCATAAAGTTGGTAGTGACGTTATTTTCATGGACTCAGGACACGGTCTCCACGCATAAGGAACTGGGTCAATCAAAACACGGCATGTCAATACGATGCAGTCCTTAGTTTAAAAAGTAGGTTGAATGGGTAACCTTTGATTAGGTGTATTGGTTGTTAGCAATAGCTGAAGTAAATAAAATACCTAGCACAAACGCTTGGGTAATTTTAAAATAAGCTTCATTTATAGACGGGCCCTATGGGTGACACTTATTGTGGTTGTAGCTAAAACTAAAATTCTTAACTTAAATGCATACTTAGTTGTATGCATGATTCAAAAATCGTTCGAATTTACTTTACGTTTACACGGTGCGGTCGTGGCTCTGACTTGACCATTTCAAGAGACCAGTGCAGTGTACAGGTATCTAAAAATATCTTTCAGATAAGATCTTTCAGAAGTTATAGCTTATCTAAAGATATGTTTCCAAAGAAGATCTTTCAGAAGTGTTAGCTTTAAGTTACGGTTTTATCCTTTATGAACTATCCGTAATAAGACCTTGTTTGTGTTGTAAAGAAATTTTTTGAAAATGGATCGCATGTGCTCTGCTAAAATCACGGTCATTATAAGTCGGTTTAAATATGGGCAAGCAGAAAAGCGGAAAAAATAAAAGCAACGATTATTGTTAATCATACGTCAGTGACGTAACCCGCGAACCCCTTCACTTGTTTCGTCCTTGACAAAGCTTGGTATTTGAGCCATTTCGCGTGTTTACTCAAATTACATTAGAATTTTCAAACTTAAGTTTATGTTGCCCATAAATATTACCTGATGAATAACTTGTGTGTATGTGGATAATGTTATGTTAGTTAGGCTACCTAGTATTTGTAGGCACTAAGATTGCAACTGAATTTGTCGGCATTCTATGGTAATAAGTATGTGCCATTTTTTAAAATTTACATTCTTAAGAAGAGCCAAAGGTCCCTTCCCTGTTTTAAAAAAATAATAATTTGTGGACATTTGCTGGAAAAAACAAAAAAAAACAGCGAAACTCACATTTATAGTTGCAGCAAATGCATAAAAGTAAGTTCAATATTTGGGTTTTTATTCTCTTCGCAAACAAAATGCATACATCGAATTTATATTTTCATAATCCAATGCCATATTCCTCCATAAGTAAATAAAGGCAGACCTTTCGTGTTTCGCTGGCAGACGGGCTCGCATTGATTCACCAAATTGAACTTTAAAATTCTATGGTAGTGGCCTCACTGACATCTCGCTGACACGAGGCTATCAACTTATTGATTTTGTTTCATTTTAGAAGATAATAAGTACTATTTAAACCTTAAACTTGAATTCTTAAGTAGTTTGATGACGCATTGACCAAGGCTTATATATGTGCAGCTACCTAGAAGCTATAACATTAAGGCCACAATTCTTAATTAAAGGCTCCCACAAATAGGCGCGACGCCACAGCGTGACACAAAGGAACCGCGTGTCGCGCGCGCGGTTCCTTTGTGTCGTGCTGTGGCGTCGCGCCTATTTGTGGGAGCCTTTAATTTTACAACACAGGACCATGCGACCCTTCCAAGCACTGAAGTTGGCATTCATTGCTAACCTATTCATTTACAAAAAAAGGAAAAAAATATTCTCCGCCGCGTACATTGAAGTTGGCACCGCGTAGCAAGACCGGGTTTTCTCGACGAAGAAATAGACAAAAAGTCAGTTTTTTTTTGTTTTTCAGTCAATATGTCTATTCTTCCATCGACAAAACTTGTTTCTACGGTGGTCAGCTACGTGTGCTGGAGACACAAAAATATACCTATCAGAATATTTTGCTGCCTTTAATAATTGGATTCGTCGTCTTTTATTATCTCCGCCTCCTTCATCTCCCGTAACGCTCTAATAGTTTTGCTAGAGCAATGAATATTGAATATTGTATGAAGAAGCATTTATAAAGAGTAGGTAGGTAAGAACCTACACTTAAAACAATGCACGGCAAAGGGCAAAGGGGAGCTCCGGCAGAGGACGGCGACAACTCCACAATCACACCGTGTCACGGCATGCCACGCCGACTTTACAATTATTGCCAACATCTTTGCATACATCTTTTACTTTTTGTGTTTCTCAACAAATCGTTTTGATAGGTAAAACTTCATGAAAAAGTCCTATTTTTTGTTCCAGATTGGTTGCAGTAAGAGTGCCTTTACGCGTACACATGTTTCTATGTAATGTTCACTATCTTCTTTTATCAACGGCACATTAAACAATCGCTTAAGACACAAATAATGACCATTCATTAGAGCGGTTTTTTGAGCGATTGCGCAACGATCTATTGATTCTTTTTATATAAAAAGAATCAATAGATCGATTAAATAATAAGCAGCAGATACTATTAATAATTAGACTATATAGTCTAATTATTAATAGTATCTGCTGCTTATTATTTTTATCAGTCTCTAGGTATGCTCGGCCTATCACCAATTTGGGATGTCTGAAATAACGCAAGCATACTACCGTCAAGTGGTCAATTAAGTCTTACGATTTTTTTGTGGTTGCTAATGATTTGCCAATTGAGGCTTTCTATGTTTACCTATGGACAGAAAGTCTGAAATAAACGTTTATTATTATTATTATTTAAAGGACTCCATGTCAAAGCATCGCTGATCACTTCTTTTCTTATTGGTATCTAAAACCTAGAAGAACCTCATTAGGAATATGCAAGTGTTCCCGAGTCGTTTGAATGAAGTCCTAATATACTCGTAGCTAATAACAGACAGAGCAATAAATCATTTGATGCAGATCTTACGAGATCTATAACCGGCGTTCTAACATTAGAATAACTATATTAATATCTAGATAAATTGTACGGTTATATAGAAAGCCTAGATGCAAAATATTTGATGTGTTTTATAACTCATTACTTTGCACAGCTGATGGGTAAGTCATGGTTTTATTACTCTCTAGGCGTTCGATATGAACAAGGTTTGGCGTGAAATATTGTTATTAAAGTTATAATATGACATAGAGCCTCATAAATACGAACTCATTTTTCCAAATCTGTAGGTCGATAGATATGTTGAAACTATTTCGTGGCACCAAAGTTTACTTTTTTAACACTAAAGTTTAAAAACTTTAAGGCTTTGACACACTGCTGATGAAACTTCCGCATTAAAGGTTTGCGTGTGATTTTCGCCAAAAAAGGAGCTCAAGGACGTTCGTTAATGAGTGACGCAGGTTGCTGCGTGACTACGAGCAAGGCTCTTTCGATTCACCGGGTATTAGTTGCAGCTCCTAGCACCGTTTACATCTACCGTTTGCATGGGTAGATCTCTATTACAATTACTATTATACACACTACTGGTTTCGAAGTCGTCTCTTCCAATGATAAACAAGAGTAGATTTGTTTATCTTTGGAAAATACGACTTTAATGCAGTTTTTTGGTGTTTGGAATTTGAGGAAATTCTTTCGTTGGAAGTAGTTTAGAGGGTGATTTTACCAGTCTAAATTTTACCACTTTCCCTATGTACCTGTAGACAAAAGCGAAAACATTACTCTCCGTTTGGGTCACGCCGCAGTCGAGTAAAATAACAATTGTGAAAAATGAAAATGGTGCAGGTAATCAGCTTTATTTATTTTCTACACTGAACTTCAGCGGGTTTCAGCGGGGTAAGTGCGTAACACACTAACAGTAGGAATGGCTTTCTTTTTTGAAACTTAAACATTCAATGCGTTTTTTCCGTTATTGAGCAGTTTTTTTCGAGCATAAGCAAGTGATTTGCAGTATCCTTCAAAATGATTCGATTGTGACTGTTAGTGTGTTACGCAATCAGGGTGCAGGAAAACTCGCGGCGCTCAGCGCCATCTACTAAAAGTTTACGAAAATACTCAAGGCGATAGCGGACTGAACTACAGACGAACGCCAGCCAGGTTTTCCGAACGTAGACTCGATTGGAGCGCTATTCCGCTTCGTGTTATTCAAATATTCCACAAGATGGCCGCTAGAGAAAACAATTGAAAAAAAAAAAAAAAACAACAAACACATCTAAGGGATGTTTTCATGCTTCAGGCGTTAACAAACGACAACTTTGTTCTAGTGTTTAGCATAATGCTAATTAGATTAACATTTACGTATTGTTGAAACACGCAGTTTATTCTATTTACAGGTAAGAGTAGCTTCATCAATCAAGCTAAAGACTTTTATTATATTATTTTCAGATTAAGTTGAGACTTTCAGTTTTTTAAATTAAAGTTCTTTTAAGTCAAATGGGTTCTTACCTACGTTAAACATAGCGCTCATAGTCATAAAAGAACTGCTACAGGTATGCCTAATGGCATCAAGTTTAACCATTACCATTTAATTAAATCCACTGTAAAGTCACAACGAAATTTTATGTTGATCACTACGTATAATTTCTGCGTTCGGCCGAATTGCTGTTCATTTTGCTGCGATGCAAGTGGCCGGCGTAAATTTACACTGGAGAGCAAATATTTACCCACCCGGCCGTTCGGTAGCCTGCCGCTGAAAGCCAGTGTCACATCGAGTCGACCCCTTGTCCATTCAGCCCACACACTGATTGACTTTTCATAAGCTTGCTCGCCTTTATACACCGTGCCTTAGCACATTCAGAACCGGAATTAAAAAAGTTTGTGCCACCAATATTATTCATTCTTATTTTCTTGTAGCAGTTTAGAGAGTGGTGAAGTGTTTCTATTTTAAAATGGCAATATCCGTCGTTGAGCAGGCAGCAATATAATAAGAACTCGTGTCTCTTTCCATGTTGCATTTATTTAGTTTGATAGTGGGAGGTTCTTGAAGGCTCTTTACTAGATACTGTTTAGAAAATTTTAATGACAATAGATACGTAATTCCAATAAACTTCGTCCCACCCATATCGGAATACACTTAAGTTGCTCTTCATGCAAATTACATTTTGAGAAGTTGCTCTTCATGAAAATTACATTTTGTGCCCGAATTTTCAATAAAACAAGCCCACACGCTCTGAACGGAGACATCAATAACTTCTTAAAATAATTAGCCCTAGTGGTGGAGCTTATCTCTCGTTGCTCGGCAGGGACCAACTTTTAATGCCACGTCCAAGAGCGGGTTTTTCAAGAAACGACACTAATGTCTCCTCAAACTTTGCAAAACTCTTTCATGTTTTATGAAATGAATATGAAAATTGTATTCAAAGAAGCAGGTTATTATCTATATATGTAATATTGGTAGCAGCTGAAAATCGTGTAATCAAACATGTTCGTCTTCAAGTAATAGTAACTGATCTCGCTAACCGCTTGTAAGACTTCCGTTGGTGTGGGTCACTGAACATTGAAAAAATTGACATGGATTGTCTAGTATATTGTAGATAATAATAATATTGCAGCGAAATAGGGACAAGATAACCGCCGGCATATTATTATTATTATTTTTTTTTTTTTAATTATTATTTTTATTTATTTCTTTCCACAAATTACAGATATAGTATTTATTAGTCTACAGACACAGTTTCATAGTTATTTGTGGAAGACTGGTGCCTAAACTAAGTTTTTTACAAAACCTGTATGTCAGGTCACCAGGCCCCCATAACAAAGTTTCACATTATTTTCGTTGCACTGGACACGGTCTGATTCGTATATCTTATAGAAATAAAAACATAACACATTATAATATTGCAATACTGCTCATTAAACATGATTTATAAAATTATTGAATTAAAGTAATTTATTAATTAATTTAATTAAGAATACATGCAAGGGAGGATGTATGTGAATGTGTGTGAAAGCGTGTTGGTGAGTGTGCGAGATGTGGAGTGAGTGTGTGCGTGCGTGGTTTGGGGTGCTTGGATGTGTGTTTTGCGAAGGGATTTTTGTAAATTTTTATATCAAGATATAGTTTTAAAAAGATCTTCAATTTGTGTATAATCTAATGTGATAAGCCAGTCAGTTATTTTCCTTTTAAAAACTGCTTTGTTTAGGTTATTAACAGAGAGTAAATGATTCAGTCTGTTATATAGAAATGGGCCAAGATAAGAAAAGAAATTTCGGGCAAATTTGGATTTTACTGATTTAGGTTGGCATATATTCCTTCTTCTTCTTCTCATATCGTAATTATTATCGGTATTTACAAAAGGAATAAGAGATCGTTGTTTCAAAGCCACATGGAGAACAAAAAGCTGACGAATTGAGAGGACTTTAGCAGACTTATAAACTTCTACAGTGGGATGACGGAAAGGAAGAAATAGTGCAACTTTAAGGACTGCCCTTTGAGCCCTCTCCAGTGCTAAAAGGTTAGTTTTAAACGTTCCACCCCATGAAGTGATGCAGTACGTCAGGAGCGATTGGCACAAAGCACAATAAACAGATAGTAGTTGCTTGGAGTTTAGGATCGACCGAAGATTCCTAACCACATAGATAAATTTCCGTATTTTGCCAGTCAGACAATTTATATGTTCCGCAAAGTTTAATTTAGAGTCTAAGGTGATACCCAAGTATTTAATATGGTTTACTCTCTGCAATTTGGGACAAGAGCAATCACCGTTATGGGGGGATAAACATGTGTGAGCGACGATGTAGAATGATTGGAGAGATGACTGCGGACTGTCTCTCAGAGAAAATGCAACATACTTGGTTTTAGTGGCGTTTAAGGTGAGTATATTGGTTCTCAGCCAATCATTCACAGCATTAAACCCAACCTGAGCGTAGTTATGAACCTCTTCCCATGAGTCTGCACTGAAAAGAAGCACAGTGTCATCCGCAAAGGTAATAATACGACCATTTTTAAGGGAGAGATCGCAGAGGTCGTTAATATACACCAGGAATAATGTGGGCCCAAGGATGCTACCCTGTGGAACTCCAAAAGCTACGGGAAGAGTATCACTAAAGTGGTTATCAATTTTAACAAATTGTGTGCGGTTAGTTAAGTAATCTTTGAAAAGTGACAATTGATTTCCACGTATGCCGAGGTTTTCAAGCTTACGAAGCAAGATCGGGACCGACACTGTATCAAAGGCTTTTGCTAGGTCTAAAAAGATGGCTAACGACTTATTTCTATCATCCATGAAAGAAACAATAAAGTTTGTCAATTCGTGCACTGCCATTCCTGTCGATTTCCCTGGACGAAAACCGAACTGAAACTGGGACAGCAGGTTATTTGATTCTAGATATTTCACCAACCTGTTGTTCAATAGCCGTTCCAGAATTTTTGATAAGGCAGGCAGAATTGCTATGGGTCTATAATTATTAACACAGTGTCGGTCCCCACTCTTGTGAATTGGATGGATAAGTGCCTTTTTAAACGCAAGTGGAAATGTACCAGATTCTATCGCCAAGTTGCAGACATGTGTAATCGATGGTACTAAAAGATTCTTATGTGCAATGAGAAGGTTTGACGAAATGTTGTCACAGCCCACGGCGCAGTCGCGCTTGAGAGAGGAAACAATGGTAGCTACCTCATCTTCATCAGTAGGCAGGAGAACCATGGAATTGGCAGTGGTTGGTAGGTGGGTACAAGTCGGGGAATCATCATGACCCTGCTGTTGGGCGGTTATTTTACTGGCCAGGGTTGAGCCAATACTGGCAAAAAAGTGGTTTACTTTGTTTAAGCAATGTTCTGGCTGATCCTGCGGGCTTATTAACTCAGTCGGTGATGTTTTGGGTCTTGATCTATTCGAAACTTTATTTATTATTTTCCAGAGGCGGCGGTTGTCCTTTCCCGCCTTTTTTACTTCTTCTCTTTCAAATTCCCTTTTTACTTTTTTCAAAATTTTGTTACAATAGTTTCGATATCTCACGTATGTTGTCTTTAGTATTAAATTGTCAGGATGTTTTTTTGATTTTTTATTTAGATTGTCTCTGTTCTTTATACATCTTAAGAGACCCGGAGTTATCCAGGGTTTAATAATTGTTTTCCGCAAGGTGACGGTAATTATTTTAGTTTTGGACTCTACTACATTTTTGAGAATGTCAACCAGTTTTTCAGCTGCTACGTTTGCATCATTCGCCTCGAGAATTGGTTGAAAGTTTGCTTTATTTAAGTCGGAAAGTACTCCAACTGAATCTGTCCGTGAGATCCTTTGTTTCAAGTGTCTAGGAAAACATTGATTCAACGAAAGGATGAAAGTATAATGATCTGTGAGGGTTGTTTGAGCTATTAAAACTTTTGCGGGCAATTTTGTTATATCAGTTTAATAAGATGGGAACAGACCTTTCCAATGACAATGTCTACCTTTTCCATTCCGTTTCCCTTCGAGTGAAGGTCGCCAATGGCCAACCTGTTGACATAATCCTTTGCTTGCCTTTTACGACACTTTCGGGAGGACCGATTCTCTGCCCTTAATAGCCTACCCAAACAATTTAAGGAGACTATTTGTATACTTATGCAGAGCAGGTAGTAGCAGGGATCGTTTATTTATTTATTTAATTGACATATTAACTGAGCACTGAATTATAAAGAGGCCGTCTTAATGGCATTTTCTACCAGCCAACCATATACGATATTTAGTAGTACTTCGTCTGAAATTCCATGGTTGAATACGCATTCACTAGTTCGTGTTTAATATAGGGGTAGTTCGGTAATCAATGCTGCGGCTGCGGTCGATGGCAGACCAATGTGCTGTATCGAACGTATTCCGGCCGCAGATAATGTTATAAGCGTTTGCATATATTATTGGTTTGAATCCCTGGATTACCAACAAGTTATGTGCGGTTTTGTGCAACATAAGTCAAACAATTTAACTCGTCATATTTATCGTCTAGACTCTTCACTACACTTATAAAAATATTTATGGGCGTACCATGGCGTTTGCTAATAAGAGTGATGTCACTTGCATCTGTTAAAATTCACTTCAACAGTTCAATACAACAGCACTTGCCACATTTGCACCTGTTACATTTCCATATCACCAAATTTACCTACAGTAAGTTTACCTACACCAATTCAAATGGCGTTTCAGTTTATCTATTACGTGTATTTTATGTTGCCTGCAGGCGTGATTAATCTCAGTGTTGGCCAGGGTCTGCCTTCCGAAATGTCAAATGAATTTTTGGAAGTGTGTTTAAACTTAAGTAATCTACCTATCTATGTGTGTCTGATTTACGGAACCACTTTGACTGTTTCCGTCAGTTTTTATGGTAGGAATTGTAAAAGAATTATCTGAAAATATTTGTCCAGCTAGGTGAACCAGTTGGCACCTTCTTTTTGAAACCTTATATAGCTGCGATTAAGATACGGTACAGATAATAACACAAAAATAAATCTGGAAAGTAGAACACATATTTACCAACAAGGAGGTCAAATCTAAACCCTCCTCCATTTCCTTAACCTTCAAAAAACCACATGCAACAAAATTTATCGGTAATTGAAAACGTTCCTAGGGTTATCCTTTGTGTGGAGCGATAAGAAGAGTTTTCAAAATGCTGATCGACGTTCAACTTGTTCCTGTATTCTACGACATTATAATTAACTTTGTTGAGATCATTTATCAACGTGTAAGTAATATTAAATAAAGAGCCCTCAAAGTCATCTGCATCGGGAAACTGCGCGGTCATGTGACGGAAACAGATCATCGTACATAAACTTGAAAAGTTTATGTTTTATGTAACATGGTGACGGCTACGGCTTTGTCCATAATTCAAAGTTGGACCGTCGGCCTTCCAAGAATCCTCACTGACACTTGAAAGAAAAGAAAACAGCTTAATAAGGAATTGCAAGTGATGAATTGGCTACATTGGCTACCTTTATATAAAAGCCCGTTACTGATTGGAGGCAAAGTCTATTAGGAGCCAAGGCGCCCAATTTCCATCCCGTTCTTAGAAGTGTAAAAAGCCAGGCCAAATACCCAGAAAAGGAAATTGGTGACGTGACCGTTTTTGTACTGTGGGTGTGTCAATTCGAACCTCGATAAATGACTACTAAATAAAAACAAACATTTGGGATTCACTAAGAATTGGTCGCAAAATGGGTCGCTTGCAAAATCAGTTTCGTTGTCGACGACGATTTGTTTGTAAAAAAGAAATAATGGTTGTGTTGTGTTGTTTTGTGGCGAAACAAATCAAAAGTTATTCAATCATTAAAATAATTATTAAAGTAAAATGAAATGATTATCATTTTCGCCTTATTGTTAAATATAGGCCCCATATTCTCATACTGGACAAATGGCTAGTCTACACGAACAAAAACATTGAGATTAACTTCAACCTCTCGCGATTTATTTTCTCCATAGACGGAAGCACGTAAAGGTCAATAGAATAGGGATAGGCTTTGATGCCTCGGCTCAGTTCGACATACAAGCGGAGGGACCGCCTGTCCGCTCGACTGTGAACGAACGGGACTTGGCACCACCCTGCACCATACACACTTGGCTGTTGTTATTCTGCATGGTAGTATGAAAGAAATCCTATTCAGGCAAGTGGAAAATATGTGGTACACCAACAATATGTTACAGGGTTTTCGAGTATCGCAATTTCACTGAATTCAGAGTAAATAATAACAATATTTACACTAAGCGCGATAAACAACATTGTCAGTTGTAAGCTTTTATGGACATTTGCATTTTAGTAGTGGACTTGTGATGTATCGTGTGAACGAGTTCCAAAGGAAATAATAACCGCAAAGAATGATGGATGGATTCTCGGAAAGGTCCGTCTCTTACGTCTGCACGAGCTAGCGTGATCAGATTAGTTGTTCCGTTTCGTGCATATTTACTGTAGTAGCCCCAATAACATTTTTCTGGAGTAAAGAACCTGCTTCCATTTTTTTTTACAAAATACCCAAAGCGCTACAAAAAATTATAAAGAAAAAAAAACAGAAAATCAAACCCATGTTAATAATACCCACACTTTTATTTTTGTTTTATATTTAGACAAAGCTGTATCATTTTATCGTAGACAGTTGTCTCTGTATAATAAGATTGGTTTAGGTTAAACTGGTTGATTCCAACCCGCTGCAGATGAATCGGATTAGCTTGGTTAAAACTAATTTGTTCCAAAATTGAGTTTTGACAATAACATTATAAAACGTCGGGTGTTTTAGTAGCAATGACCTGAGCGGATTAAAAGATGAGATGACATCTCTCAGATTATACAGGTGTCTATCGTATGCATAAAGTTCTTATTTTTCTTAATGATGTTCTGTCAGTTTAACTGGGTATATAATAATATCAAATATGTACATACATTATGTGTACGTCGAACGTTTGTACGCTAATGTTATTGACAAAATTATTATTTTTGCTATAACTGAAATCGCGGATATAGATAAGGTGGTCCTTAGATGGAAGGGTTACGATTCTTAGAGTCAAGATTTAGAATACCGCTGTTTTAGCTAATACCCGTCGTTCCAATATCAACAAGGAATCAAGCCCCAAGTACCTACCTTATTAACCACAGCCGATTACTCAAGATACTTCCCAGATGTGAGTAAAGCTTTTATCTCTGTGACTGTAACGTATTTCTCATAACCGCAGATGAGAGTCAAAGTAGGCACTTTATAATAAAGCACTTTGTCGTGAAAGTGTTTTAATTATCAAAAGTTAATTCAACGTCTTTATATTTATTATAAGCCCTCAGTAAAAGAGTAAAGACGCATTTCATTTGGCCTGCGCAAATATGATCATATTTCTGAATTTCGTACAAAGCTCAAGTGGCTTCCCATACGTCTTCGCCGGAATTCTCATATCTTATTTCAGCTCTACAGTATTCTGTTCAACCCTACAACCCCTTCTTATCTTAAAAAACGTTTCAAGTTCCTTCATGACACACATAACAGATATCTGAGGTCATTGGAAAACTTAAGACTTGAGATGCCAATGCATTCCACCAGTTTTCATGACAAGTCTTTTACAGTTCAAGCAGTACGGTTATGGAATGCCTTGCCTATGTCGATGAGGTGTACTCAATCACTGTCCACTTTTAAATTTCTAGTAAAAAAACACTTTCTCACTCCTTAATCATTATTACATATAGTTTCCTGAGTCTTGTTTCGTGTTTATTATTGTGTTTAGATGTGTAGATAAATGTATGTATGTATTTAATGTATATGTATATGGTACACCACTGACTACCTGCAGTATTGTCTCTCCTTCTCCCTTTAATCCATCCAAAGGTTGTCTGTAAAAGATCGCTTTTAGCGATAAGACCGCCCATTGTGTCACCCAATGTAAAATTTCTACATAAATGTCTGTAATTTTTAAGGTGTACATAATAAAGAGTATTCTATTCTATTCAAATATTATAATCAAAGGCAGCTTTATAAGTCACCAGATGCCACGTTATTTTTAACCACAATAGCACTAATTTCCCCTAGCCAGTTTGTAAACAACGGTAGGTTGTCAGACTGGTCGGTAGGCATATAGACACATATAACTAGAACTTCACGAGTGTTACCTCTATCCGCTCTAATTGCCGTAATAATATCACTTTCACTGCACAACTGTCACATTTGTAACAGCCCGCCGCCTCGCCCAGGTTGCGTCCCACACCAGAGGTCTACCCACCTTCCAAGGCAACAACGTTATACCATCTGGTCTCTTCCCATTTCTAGTTCCAAAACCGTTCTATGCCGGCGGTGACAAGGGCTCGAAGAACAATATCGTTGATACTGGCGAGCTGTGATATGCGACCAGCTCTCTTGTTGCAGAACAGGCCATGGTGCCCAAGACTGTCGACAGCTTCACCGTAGTGACGCCGATGCAACACAAGGTGCACCCAAGCGGAGACACGTAGCGAGCCGAAACGATGAGTAATCCATTATTGTGCGAATGGTGGATGACGGGAGCACCTGAAGCCACAAGCCTGACTCCCATTCACCCACAGCCAGCAGACGGGCACGCTCAACAGTATTAGGTGACGTGTTTACCAGGTTATTCCATATAATACTGCAGAGCGGCACTACCCATCACTCTGGGAGGACGGGTTGTCGGGGAAAACCGTATTGGGACAAGCCATTTTCCAAGCGTTCAACGCATCGGTCAAACACGGTACTTCAAAATTTACCAGTGAGGAAGAAACAATGTTCCTGGTTAATTTATCAATATTGTGGACCCAGGCGAGGAAGGCCGGTAAACCTACACTTGAAATTTTGTGAACTCCGAGACCCCCCAGGCGAATGGGAAGTGTGGCTTGCTGCCAGTTGTCCAGGGTCACATTTAGGAACGAAGTTAGTGTGTTTTGATTTGGTCTACTTTTTCTAAAATTTGTGGATGTTTCCATAGATGGGTGGAACGAAGGCTGTATGTAAATTTTGGTCTGTATGTAAGTTTTGGTTGTTGTTAAAGCAACAGTATCGAATGAGTGTTAAGGCCGAATGAATGTTTATTTTGAAAAGTCTTTCCGAGACATCATTGAAATTTTGTATTTTTACCTCAATGAACGTTTGAAAGGATTCGTCAAAAATTGGAGAACCTAGGAGGTGAAGAGAGTTTATTTCCATAATTTTGATACATTTAACACTTTTAGACGACCCTGTTGGCTCAGCGGTAGTGAGACTGCCTTCTGGGACAAGGGTTCCAGGATCGACTTCCGGTAGGGCAAGTGTTTGTGTGATGAGCATTGCCATTTGTACTTAATCATAGATAGTTATGGTATTCAAGATTTTTATTTTTCTAGAAATAATTGTTTTCAGATTACATTCGATAACAGCGAACATATCTGCCATGGTGATTGGACAAGAGCTCGGTGAGAAAGGCTAACGCTGCCTGCCGTGGAAGATAAGCCTGCAGTGGAAGATGCGCCAGCGGTGGTCTGCCCAGCTTGGGCGGAGCACCGCCGTGTCCTCGCGGAGGCGATCGGCGGCGGTGATCTCTCGCGTCCGGCCCTGGTCCAGGCCATGGTGCCGAGCGAGAGGGAATGGAAAGCCGTCACCTCCTGCGAAGCAGTAATGCTCGCGAAGGAGGAGGCAGAGCGCGTGAGGAGAGAGCCTTGCGCCCTCACGCCCCTAGTCGCCGCAGGAGACGCCCTGGGCGTCGGGAGTCCGATAGGGCCGATGCCTCAGGGTCGCAGGAAATTCGAAAGGTACCGGTATCTACCGTGGCCCTGGCACAGGCAACTGAAGGAACGCCGGTGGGTTTTAGACAGTGAAGGTCTGACACGCCCTCCCGCTCCACCCAGAGCGGGAGAAGTCATTTGATGATGTTCTTCCCAAAAAAAAAAAAAAACGGCGAGGCCACCGGCGGAGCCACACGACAATGTATAATTGTTGAGCTGTAATTTCAAGTGAGTTGGATTCCGAATGGGGTGAGTCAGGGAAGGAGAGGTCATGTGCCGGGGCGGGGTGTTTGCTCTCCAGAGCTGTAAGTGTCTCTGGAGAGTATGGCGCAACCACATCGCTAAAGACGATCCTAGTCGCACCTCTCTATATCACCCTCGCCTAGTTTAGACTCCAAATGGTGCAATAATCCTCTTTGGGGGAGGTGAGCTGTTAATTTAGGGTTGAAACATAAGGATTTTTTTTTTTACAATTATCCTTGATTTGTGCTGTTAAAAATTTTCACATTTAGAATTCTAAACGCGAAGGTGAGTAATTGCTCCCAAGCAATTCTCTCGGACAACGAGGCGGATACAACGCGCTAAACTGGAAGCCCCGGATGGTTGCGCGCCACGAGGAAATCTCTTTAAAACTGGAGTTGATAAACAGACAAACGGACAAAAAATCGAAAAACAATACAGGCACATCAACTCGCAAACTGTAACCATGAATTCAGCATTTTAGACTTTTTTTAAAATTATTTATCCCCTAGCGTAGGAATTTTTCGTCGGTTATCAATAAAAAAAGCTATTGTTTCATGGAGAAGTGCAATACGTACGCGGAAAAAATGATTGCAATCATTTTTTGTTTCTTTTTATAACCGCAGTGAGTTCAGAGCCACATCCATGGCCCTTTACGGGGCACCGGTTTGAGGCGCCGACCTGCCCTACAATTGAACGGGTCCCGAAGGGTCATGGTCATCCGGCTGGTCCGGGATACCGCACGAACTTCTACGGCGAGAATTGGGTAGCTCGCTGTCCGGTAAGGACCAGACCCGGGTCGACGGCGAGTCGTGTTCAACGCACGCCTCAAAGAGATGACGGCACACAGTGACGGGGTCCGATAGGGCCGATGCCTCAGGGCCGTGGGATGTTCGAAAGAGATACCGTGGTCCTGGCACAAGCAACTGAAGGAATACGGGTGGGTTTTAGTCAATAAAAGTCTGACACGCCCTCCCAGCGGGATCGGGAGAAGTCCTTTCATGAATTCCCACTCAAAAAAAAGCTGGTAACAGGTTGCGTCGATGTTTCTGGCACCCTGTACTTTCGGCATTTAGAATCGGTCCCAAAACTTTTTTTTCAAACCCGAGTTTTTTTTTACCGACTTAAAAAAAAGAAGGAGGTATTATTCCTATTCAGTTTTGACTTCGCTTCGATATTATTATTTTATCAAACTCAAACTCAAATCATTTATTTCAAATAAACCCATTACAGGCACTTTTGAATTGTCAAGGGGTCGGTCAGTCAGAAATATGAAGCTAGTTGCCCATTCCAAAGCGAAGTAGGTACCTATGGAGAAGAACGGGCAAGAAACTCCATGGACACTCTTTTAAATAATATGGTTACAGATTTTTTTTTTACATCAGTCTTGTTGAAATTAAACATGTGAGAACGATGTAGAAAGACCCGTAATAAAAACATAAAAATCGGAAAAGAAAAATTAAAAAAAAAAGCCGTGGCAGCCAAGAGATGACCAGTCCCCACTGACGGCGCCCGTTCACGAACATGACGTATGGATCAGCACCATTCAGCTCAACCATTTTGAAGGGAACTTAATGATCCAACACACACGCCACCACCAGCGAGACATTTGAGTGAGCGTGACATGCTCTCAGCCGCCAGGGCACATTCAAGTCAATGACAGACGTGCCCAGTATAGGGTAGCTTTATAGTAGGTACTACATAGTGCTCACACGTGTGCTTTGCAATTATACAATACTAAAAGATTGAATTTATACAGTGCAAAGATAGTTCTTACAATCTTCAGCAGCTCCAACAATATTTCCGAATGCTAATCAATTGTTTAGGCGCCCTTGTGGAGCAGAACCAGCGTTGAGCCAAGCATTTTTGTCAGAGATGTAATCCTCCAACTTATAATATGCTTGGCTGCATAGTGTGCGTTTGATACAGGTTTTGAAATTCGTTTCATTCAGTTGGAGTATGTGGGGAGGTATTTTATTATAACATTTTAAACAGTACCCCATGAAGGATGAATCTACTTTAGCCAGCCTGAAACCCGGTTGAACCAATTGGTCCCTATTTCTAGTCCCATAGTTGTGTCTTTCACCTCTTTTACTGAAAATATTTAAGTTTTTCCTTACGTACATGATGTTTTCATATATATTTTGACAAGGTACGGTCATGATGTTAATATCTTTAAACAGTTCCCTTAAAGAATCGCGCCTGCGGAGGCCATATATTGCTCTAATGGCTCTTTTTTGCAGAATAAAAATAGACTCGATGTCTGCAGCGCGTCCCCATAATAAGATACCGTATGACATGATACTATGAAAGTAACTGAAATAGACCAGCCTCGCGGTATCTACATTAGTAAACTGACGGATTTTTCTTACAGCATATGCTGCTGAACTTAGCCGTCCTGCAAGAGATGTTAAATGGGGACCCCATTGCAGCCTCGAGTCGAGCGTGATCCCCAAGAAAACCGTTTTATCAACGAATTCTAGTTTCTCTTGATTCAATACTATGTCACAATCAGTACTTTTAACATTCGGCAAAGCAAACCTTATGCATTTTGTTTTTTTCCCATTTAATACTAAATTATTAGCAGTAAACCAATTTTGTACCTGCAGCAGTGCGTTATTTACGTCGTCAAGATTTGATGAACGTCTACTTATCTTAAAAATTAAAGAAGTATCATCAGCAAATAACACCATTTGTGGTTGTTTTTTTAATAAATGGGGTAGATCATTAATATATACTAAAAAGAGGAAAGGACCTAATATCGAGCTTTGTGGAACACCCAATTTTACTTTTAATCCAAGTGAATTGACACCATTAATTTGAACTTTTTGCCGTCTATCTTGTAAATAAGATCTAACTAAACTTAGCGCAGGTTTACCTAGTCCGTAATGCTCCAGTTTTAGGAGCAAGGTTTCGTGATTAACGCAATCAAATGCCTTGGAGAGGTCACAGAAAATTCCTATGGCATCTTGGACCTCCTCCCACGCTGTAAATATGTGTTTTAGTAAAGTGACACCAGCATCAGTCGTGCAACGACCTTTGGTGAAACCATATTGCTGTTCGTGTAAGATTTTGTTGATGTTAAAATGATTAAGCATTTGATTGAGCATTACCTTTTCGAACACCTTGCTGAATACCGGCAACACGGATACTGGTCTATAATTGTTGGTGTCTTTGCTATCCCCAGATTTGAAAAGTGGTATAACCTTACTGTATTTCATTAAATCCGGGAAGACTCCTTGATCTACACACAAATTAAATATTAAAGCTAAGTATGGTGCTATGGTCTCGATTATGGATGTACAAACTTTGATAGACATTCCCCAAAGATCTTCGGTCAACTTGATTTTTATTTGCCGAAAAGCTTTTATAACTATCATAGGGTTTATATGTTTAAATTGAAATTCAACCGGGCAGCCTGGAACGTTCGCTCTTAATAAATCAATTGAGACTTTGGGTGAGGAATTTAAAGCCTCCGTAGTTTTAGATGGTACATTAGTAAAATAATTTACAAATTCTTGAGCTACTTCTAAGTTAGAGCTTATGGCACCACGTGAAGTCTCCAATGTGTATTCAATGCTTCGTATTTTTTTCCTACTAGTTTCGTTATTTATAACTTTCCAAACAGTTTTTATTTTATCTTCCGCTGTTTTGATCTTGTTGCTAATGTACAGGGCTTTAGCTATTTTGCAGGTATTTCTAAAAGTTTTGGAATATGTAGCAACATACTTATTGAAAGTTTCAGTGTTAATGTAAGGCTTAAGGCCATACAACTCGAACAGTCTTTCTCTACTAATCCTAATACCTCTGGTTGCCCAGTCACTAAATATAAATTTAGTGCAAATATTTTTTGTTTTCTTTTCAAAAGTTTAATTTGAATTCAGTGTGGACTAATGAAAAGAAATCCTCATAAAATTTATTTGCATCGTCCATATTATGGCCCAGAACATTTAACTTATTATTTAGGGCACTATTGATACTAAATATAGATAATGAAGTCCCAATTACACCGCCACGTGAAGAGCGATTAATTGGGTAACGTGTACTCCACAATATAATTTATGAAGCGTATATATGGCCCAATTTTAAGGGATCGCCTGCCTGAATGATTGTTAAGTGCAGAATAGTCCCGAGGCATATTTCGACTATTAGACAATTAACCGATTTTGTTATATTTTTTTGGCAGAGTGAACTTAACACCTCCAGTTAGACAAGGATCACGGGATTAATTTTGTCAAATAATATGGCCAAACGAAAAAAATTACTAGATCTAAACAAAAAAATAAAACTCACACGTTAATAATGTCAAACTTCTGGTTCCTGTCATAAATATTATAAAATACGTTCTGTCAAAAAAGTATCGGGAATTGATGATTTGTTTATGGTTCCAAATTATTTTTTGTTGTCGTTATATACTCGTAGATTGGCACAACTGTTTTCTATTGTGGCGCGAGGTTTGAGTTGCATCTGTTATTTAGGTTAAATATAGTGATTTTTCTAGTTAGATCTTATCTAGTGTGTATTGCGAATTTCATAATGAACAAAAACATCGAACCAAGAGTTTGTCTTAAATTTTGCAACTTCAATGGAATTTTTTGTTTGGAGACACTGAACATGTTACCGAAGGCTTACTACGGTGAATCGAATTAATTCAAAACACGTACTTATGAGTGGTAAAAAGCGTACAAAAGCGGTCGAAATGTGATGGAAGATTTGCCTCTCTGGTAGGCCATCAACGTCTTCAACTGAAGTTAACATCGCAAAAGTGAAGGAAATAGTAACTGAAAATCCTTATTCAAGTTTGAGAGAGATAGCCGCTGAATTTTCTGTGTCTCACGAGTCGATCGGTACCAATTTAAATAATCACTTGGGTATGAAACGTTGCCGCTCGGCAAGTCCCAAAAGACCTGAATTTTCTGCACAAACTCAATCGCTTAAGAGTCGCTGAGGACATGCAGGAACGAGTCAATTCCGACCCAACATTCATGAAACGCATTGTTACTGGTGATAAAACGTGGCTTTACGAGTTTGACATGCTTCCAACTGAACCGAAACCGAAAAAACCACGCCAAAGTCGATCAAAAGTCAAAGTCATGTTGCCTGTTTTCTTTGACTATCGCGGTGTTGTGTACTTGGAATTCTTGCCGGAAGGTCAAACGGTAAATAAAGAATATTGTTTGAGCGTTATGAAATGTTTAAATTCGACGGAAAAGGCCAGAATGTGGAAATTATATTCTTTGATTTTGCATTACTATATGCGCCTACGCGCAAGGCCATCATTGTCAACGAATTTTTGACCAAAAACTCAACAAATACAATCGAGCAAGCACGTTATTCACCAGATATGTCTCCAGCCGACTTGTTTCTTTTTCCTAAACTTAAATTACCACTTGTGGCACCACTTATGATTCGGTAGAAGACATAAAGGAGAATTCGCGACGAGAACTGAACTTAATTCAAGAAAAATCGTTTCCTAAAAGTTTTGATGATTGGATTATTCTTTGGCGTATGTGTGAAGGAGCATACTTTGAAGGCGATAAAATAAATTTGGATGAATAACTAACACTTTGTTTATAATTGATAGTTTCGCGGGACTTTCTTGACAGAGTCAAGTAGTAATAGTATATTAGAAATGAGGATAGACGACAAGTGGGTATCATTAATTTTGTTCTCCATTCTACGCTTTCCTGGCCTATTTCGAAGACTCGCTATTTAAAAGGTAGTGTGCTCATTAGTAACCGCACGAAGATTTATTTTACTCATAATGGAACGAATTTCTACGGATTTGTAGGTCATTTTATCTAGGAAATCAATATTTTGCATTAACTTATTTAGTAAACCAATGAATAATGTTAACTGAAACTAAAACAATATGTTAGTGATAGTTACTAGGTACGTACATGACTTTGAACTTAATATTTAATGCAAAAAAGAAACTTGGTTTCATATTTGACAAACAATCGCCCGAAAATAATTTCCCGTCACCTGATCCAATTCTGCCTTATTTTTCCAAGTCCAACAAAAACATTTAACGAACAAGACAATCATAATAATTTCAAAAGCTAACAAAATACGACTGTGAACATTTCGCGAAATTTTATTAGCGTGTTCTTTGACGTTCTACTTTTTAATTGCATCAGGGATGGCCAGGCAGACGGGCCACCACGCGGTACTGCGCTCATTAATTCGATTACTGTTTTATTTCAAGCCGCAGGACGTTTAGTGAAAAAAGACAATTAATCAGAACATTCTCTTGTAAAGAACACCTATAAAGAAAAAAATATCAGAACATTCGCTTGTAAAGAACACCTATAAAGACAAATTAATCAGAACATACGCTTGTAAAGAACACCTATAAAGACAAATTAATCAGAACATTCGCTAGTAAAGAACATCTATAAAGACAAATTAATCAGAACATTCGCTTGTAAAGAACATATATAAATACAAATTAATCAGAACATTCGCTTGTTAAGAACACCTATAAAGACAAATTAATCAGAACATACGCTTGTTAAGAACACCTATAAAGACAAATAATCAGAACATTCGCTTGGAAAAAACACCTATAAAAACAAATTAATCAGAACATTCGCTTGTAAAGAACACCTATAAAGACAAAGAATCAGAACATTGCTTGTAAAGAACACCAGACAAATTAATCAGAACATTCGATTGTAAAGAACACCTATAAAGACAAATTAAACACGGAAAATAAATAATCTGAGAAACCGCTCTCCAATTATGTTGGATTCCAGTCTAACCGTATGATGTAGCTGAATACCTGTTTACGCCGGGTGTTGACACTTGACGTGGATGACATTGACAGCGTCACGTTGTCGAGCCTCGACTTGTTCTTGCTCGTTCAATGAACGGACCGCTCCGATCTAGTACAATCTGTGAAATGTCTAGTACGTTTCACAGATTGTACTAGATCGGAGCGGTCTACTAGTACTGTTAGTACATTTAGTACACTGTCGAATGAAGAGTTTTATGAGTAGCTTGTATGTCATGATGGTATCACACAGATATGTTAACAAATGCAAATTTTTACAACTTCACGAATTCTCTGGCAGAAGCTAATAATTATAAATAGTAACATTTTATTAATTAAGCGAATAGCAGCATACATATATATATATATATATATATATATATATATATATATATTTGGAAGAGAATAATAGCAGTTTACTAAATTCAAAATGAAAACTTACTAGAAAGTATTTAAAAAATATTTTATTAAAGAAATCAGAAATTAATTTGAAAACTCGGCAACCACGCATAAATGTTTCAAAAGATAAAAAGCAAAATAGATTAAAATGTTATCATGATAATGATTATAAACAACTTGGCAAATCAGAGTTATGAAGTTGTAAGTTTGAGTACCTACTCAGAGTGCACCGAGTGCAACAGAGTAAAGATCCCTTCCCGCTCGATCCGAGAATCGAGAATAAGCGTGCAGCGTGACCGGCATCTTAGTACAAGCACATACATAGTCTGTGGATCCAAGTCCGAGCGACAGATCGGACGGAACGTGATCAAAACGAAGTACTGAAATACTAAATGACCGAAGTACTAATAAGCTTGGCGAATAGTTCATTCTAGTACAGTGTCATGAATGAATTCCAACTAATACTTAGTTCATGTACTACACAAGCCTATCTAGCCGCGGCGAGAACAATACCAGGATTTTACATGGCGATTTTACATGCAAAAACATGGCATACAATGGGTATTAATATTTAATTATAATGACTTAAACATGTTTAGCTAGGATAAAACATCATTAAAATGGAATAATATTGAAAACAACACCTGAAAAGCTCTTTGTTTCACACAGTCTCATTTACCTTTGAAGTTATTTAACAGTATTTTGAAGCGTGAACTGAGGTATCCCCAAGTTCGGTCATCCCTCATCCACCCGTATCCAGTCTTTTCTCGACACCGTCTTCTTTTGTTACTCAAATCAGAAAAAAAGATATCATTAAAATGTTACGAGTACAATGGGTTTGGGTAGGTAATAGTGCTTCAAGTTGTCAACGTAGGTCAACGACCCGTGGCCGGCGAACATTTGATTCGAAATTCAAACTTTATCATTCCGAATAACTCTATTATACTGAATGCACAAACCGTGCGAAGCCAAAAGAAAAAAAAAACTCTATTATGCTTAACATAAAAAAAAACACGCGAATAATGATACGGTCTTCTTACTGCTAACAGTAAGGCATAATGAAAAAATGCGATTCGCGACTGTAGGAATGATTTGTTTCGTGAATAATAATTTTCAATTTCATTCAGTCGTCAACTTTGGAAAGTTCCACATAAGAATTTTTCAGAATATTTCAAATGAAAATTCTTTGATGAATTTTATTTTCCAAAGTTGAAAATAAATTTTAATTTTATTTTCCGGCCGGGGCGGTGGCGGGGGGATGCTCGTGATCATCTTTCTTTAGAATGTTTAGTGTTCTTTAGTGACTCGCTTACTGCCTGTGACTACGCACGTGTTCTTTTTCTCGGAATTACGACGACTTGTGATCAGTTTCTTTCCTTTGACCTACGCTTTGTTTTTCGGACTTGTGATAGATTGCCTACCTGTGACCAGTGCTGTGTGAATCGGACTAGATTCGGAATCTGACGGCTACAAAAGTGGACAGATGGCTGCTGCGAGGAGAGAATACACCCAACGGGAGTATGCAGAAATGCATTACCTGTATGGCTTTTGCGACGGCAATGCCCGGGCTGCTGCCAGGGAATATCGTCAACGCTACCCTAACCGTGATCGTTTTCCGGACTACAGGGTCTTTATACGCCTACATAATTCGTACATGGAGGGAGTCTTACCCGGTCAGCATGCTCCGAGATCAGGCAGACCAGTGGTGCGATTTGAAAATGAAGATGAAGTGCTGAGAGAAATAAGATTCTTTCCTGGTATAAGTCAACGCCAAATATCCCGTAATCTCGGTATTCCAAGATCGGTGCGACATATCATTAAAAGAAACAAATATCACGCCTACCACGTGCAAAGGGTGAAAGCTTTGCTGCCCGGTGACCTAGAGTTATGTTTTGCATAGAGATGCTAAGATACCACAGAGAGGATTCGCAGTTCTTCAACAAGGTATTATGGACGGATGAGTCAAGTTTTTGAAGAATGGGAGTGTTAAATATCCACAACCTAGATTTTTTTCTTTGGGGCTACTTTAAAGAAATAGTTTATCAAGGAGAGAACAATAGCGAACAAGAACTACGACAAAAGCTCGAATTTGCTAGGGTACAGTTATCAACAACAGAGGTGCATTCCGTAGGTTACGTAGGAATTTCATTAGACGTTGCAGATTATGTGTTATGGTCAGAGGCAGGAATGTTGAGCATTCAGCAACCAAAACAATAAAAAGTGAGTTTGCACCATTAAACTTCTGATGGACCTTATAAAGGCCATCAGGCAGGGCCAAGTTGTTGTTGAGACGGTCATCCTGGATGGCCTGGCCACACTATTAACCCTGTACCATGGCTAGGCCACTCAGGGTGATCCACAGGAATGCCCGCGGCCTTCGGAACAAGGTCGCCCCCCTCCGCCACCTCCTTCAGGATCAAGACATTGACGTGGCGCTAATAAGCGAGACGCTCCTGGGACCTGAGGACAGGATTAGGTTCCCGGGATACATCGCTTGTAGGAAGGACGAAAGGTCGGCTCACGTGCGATACCGTGGTCTGGCAGTATTGGTGAGACGAAGAGTCGTCCATCAGGAAATCCCCTCGACGGCACTCAACTCTTTTTATGCGCTGGGTGTGCAGCTACACGTAGCCGGCGAGGACATAAGCATATATACGTGTTACAAGCCGCCCGCGGCCCACTTGGCCCTTACCGAGCTGCGGGCGCTTGTAAACAGCTCAACTCACGCCACTATCCTCGCCGGTGATCTTAATTGTAAACACCCGGCGTGGAACTCTTACATCACGAATAACGAGGGGAGACGGCTCTTCGCGGACGCCGAAGCCTTCGGCTATACGGTGTCCGGCCCAGAGACGCCCACACATTAACCAGACGTTGTACGGCATACAGGCCGGACGTGATGGACATCTTAGTCCACCGAGGGCTAAAATGCCAGATCCCGCAACAAGTCATAGACGACGATCATCAACCCGTGCTCGTCGTCCTATCGGGAATGCCGGCCCGACTGAAGCCCATAGCGCCGCGTCAAAAAACGGATTGGACGGAGTTCACAGAGAAGGTAGAGGCCACAACGCCGACTCGGCCTACTGTTCACTGTACTGTGTGTAATGACGTCACTGTTTGCATATAAAGCGCCTACAATTCGGCGACAAGCATGCAGCCGCAGGGGAGAGGGCTGTTGCCGCCCCTGCCGGCGCATATCAATGCGATGATCGCCGCGAAGAGGCGCATGCAGTGGCAACAACTGAGATGCCCGACCATCAAGACGCAGCTTAACCGTCTCGCGGAAAAGGTAAAGGCCGAGTTACAGGCTCACACCGCCGCGGGCTGGGAAGAACGTATCGACGTCACGACAGACAGTTGGCCGTTGGTACACCGACTATGCCGCCAGCTTACTAGTACCCCAGCCCCGGTGCGTCCGCTATTCAACAGCGACGGGGCGCTCAAGTACGTAGCGGAAGACCGGGCGGAGGTCTTCGCCGAACACCTGGAGCGTCACACAGCTGCGCACAATAAAAAGGAATATTCGGTGTCAGTATTCCTCGACATGGAGAAGGCCTTCGACCGTGTATGGCATGAAGGCCTCGTCTACAAGATGGCCACATCCGACGCACCCCGCCGCGTTGTAAAGGTGGTCTCTACCTTTCTCTCCCACAGGACCTTCAGGGTGGTGGTCGACGGCGCGTTGTCAAGCGCCCGGCCGGTGCTGGCCGGTGTGCCATAAGGCAGCTGCGTGTCGCCGAACTGTTACTCACGATACACGGACGACATCCCCACTACCACAGACTCGACGCTCGCGCTGTACGCAGACGACGCCGCGTACATCACTACATCGCTCAATGCGAAGTACGCGGCGTTCAAGATGCAGCGCGCCCTCGATCTTCTTTCCGAGTGGCTGTCTAAGTGGCGGCTGTCGGTGAACGTGGGTAAGACGCAGGCGATGGTCTCTGGATCAGCGCAACTCCCACCAAACCTGAAACTACAGGGAGCCGACATCGAGTGGTCGCCGTACGGGGGTGGTCAAGTTGGGTGTGTACAAGTTGTACGTACGCCCAATCTTGACGTACGCCACTCCCGCAAGGTTCGTCCTCACTAGTGAGCCGAGCCGAAGGCTGCTCCGCACGCAACAAAACCTTGCGTTGCGGACCATTGTTGACGCCCCTCGCTATGTGAGGAACGACGTCATCCAGAGGGACCTCGGGATTGAGAGCCTGGATGAGTTTGTGGAGCGCCTCGCGAAAGGAATGTTCGCGCGTGCCGACGCATCGGATTTGACGCACGTCAAAGACATTGCGCCCTGGCATGCGCGCCCCCCCGACGCGAGACCCCTCCCCCGCGACCTGGTAGCGGATGACGACTCCATCACCCCGGACTGACTCCCAGATATGCCGTAACCAGGTAACACACGGCTTATCTGTGACAATAAGACTCTACATTCACAACACACATACCCGTTTGCGTAGCGCGTGCTACGTTAATATAGGCGCGTTACGTAATCGTAAACAGACATCACCTCTACACATGCACACTAACTCACACGTGAACGCGCGGTGCGGGCCGCGGTTCGCGTAGACACTGAACGGCGTCACACAGACACAATACCGTTCACACACTCATGACGGCCCCTTAGCCCGGACAGTGAACGGCCAGCTCTGTGATCTGGACGGGCGGGGACCATTCACCAACTCTGTAGGCGCGTCGAGTCGACATCTCTGTCGCAGGTCGTCGTCGCCGGGCCTCCCCTAGGTAACTAGGGGTCTCACCTGGCGGTGACAGACCGCCGAGATGTCGTGAAGAAAGCGGCGCTTTGTTATAAGCGTCGCGGCGCTCCTACAGAAACAAACTAGAATTCATACACATAGGCGTGCGTACCTCGCGCGCACCTGATATTTTATTAAAACGCAAAGCAAATGAGGGGCCCGTATTTACGGGCCACCGTATGGCATCCGCGGCCGGGGGGCGAAGCCCCGGTACCGCACGCAACGCCCCCTTACGGGGGCGCCGCGATATAGTTACGAGAGTCGTCGGGCAGTTGCCCACCAGATACAACATCCATCCGGTCGGAGGAATCTCCCTTTTCCAAGAGTATGAGTGAACTTTACACCCAACTTTACAACGTTCCTCATATGTCCTCATGTGGAACCCCATATGGTGTAGGTGAGCATAAATGTAAGGTTTTCTTACAACAGATTGCTTAACGGCGTTGTAAGTAGTCAGCTCAATACATTCCGTGTTTACTTTAGGACTTACTACATAACCATCATATTTTACCATGATATCTTTAAGTAGTAGTATTTATGTCTTTTGTAACAACAATGCACTTACGAAGTCTATATTAGTTAGCGAGAAGCCGGATACAAGTTTTTTTTGTGTTTTTGAGCAAGGTTAGTGATATAATGTTGAAATTATTGAAATTGTCTCACGTTAATAGATATTTGACACTTACTTGGCTACGTACCTACTCATTCAATTGTAAAACAGGTCCGACTTACAGGGAATCTTTTCGATTTACTTTGTCTTGTTCTCAGTGGGTAAACGGTGCCTCCTTCCTCCGAGGATGACGTTTTTGCCCCAGTATTGCACTTAGGATTGCCGCTCAGATCCGCTACAAACGGTTGCTCCGAAGGCACCGGGCGACCAGCGATAATGTTAGCCTAATTTCTATCACCATTTCTGCATTTTGCTGACTAACGTTCAGCGTAACACTGTATAATACGTGGGACACTGAGGAAGTTTTGCGAAAATAAAAATAAATGTTCTATCCGTAAACATTTTTTATTAAAGTTTTTCAAAGTACTCTAGCCTCTATAAAAAGTTTCATGTGTTTGAACCAGTTTTCGAAACACTTTTTCCAGTCCGTCGTAGACACTTCGTTTACAGGCGAAAATGATATCCCTTTGAGCAGATTTTTCATTTTATAGAATAAAAAGAAGTCACATGGTGCTAGGTCAGGGCTGTCAGGCAGGGAGGGGTGACCCAGGAGTTTGACTGGCGTGCCTCGTTTTGAGCGCGGCGTGCGAAGGCGAGTTGTCGTGGTGGAGCAGTAGCCCTGTGTTTGGTCGCTTGTTGCTCACAACAGATAAAACATCTGCCAAGCATTTGGTAGTGTTCCATTCAGCATTGATGCTTCTTTGGTTCCGTAAAGGAATCGCGAGCTTTTTTAATTTGACTGGACCAAGTAGCCAGTAAGCTCGTGATCAAAATCTTCCCCGCTTCTAGATCGCTTCACTTTGGTAGGCGTTGATTCGTTTTGAAACACCCAAACCAAGACTCATCACCTGTAATGATGTCGCAAACACGCTGAGACGAGCAAACTCAAACTCAAACTCAAAGCATTTATTTCAAATAAACCAATTACAGGCACTTTTGAATTGTCAAGGGGTCGGTCAGTCAGAAATATGAAGCTAGTTGCCCATTCCAAAGCGAAAGTAGGTACCTATGGAGAAGAACGGGCAAGAAACTCCATGGACACTCTATTAAATAATATGGATACAGAAAAATTTGTTACATCAGTCTTGTTGAAATTATACATGTGAGAACGATGTCGAGAGAAAGACCCGTAATAAAAACATAAAAAAGCCGTGGCTGCCAAGGGATGACCAGTCCCCACGGACGGCGCCCGTTCACGAACATGACGTATGAATCAGCACCATCCAGATCAACAATTTTGAAGGGAACTTAATGATCCAACACACACGCCACCACCAGCGAGACATTTGAGTGAGTGTGACATACTCTCAGCCGCCAGGGCACATTCAAGTCAATGACTAGGGTAGGGTAGCTTTATAGTAGGTACTACATAGAGCTCACACGTGTGCTTTTCAATTATAGTTTTTACAATCGTCAGCAGCTCCAACAATATTTCCGAATTGTAATCAATTGTTTAGGCGCCCTTGTGGAGCAGAACCAGCGTTGAGCCAAGCATTTTTGTCAGAGATGTAATCCTCCAAATTATAATATGCTTGGCTGCATAGTGTGCGTTTGATACAAGTTTTGAACTTCGTTTCATTCAGTTGAAGTATGTGGGGAGGTATTTTATTATAACATTTTAAACAGTACCCCATGAAGGATGAATCTACTTTAGCCAGCCTGAAACCCGGTTGAACCAATTGGTCCCTATTTCTAGTCCCATAGTTGTGTCTTTCACCTCTTTTACTGAAAAGATTTAAGTTTTTCCTTCCGTACATAATAATAATTTTAATTTATTTCTCCCAAAAAGGTACAAGTTAGTTACATGGTATCAGGTTACAGGCAGAGTCAAAACCTTTGTGAGAGCTGGAGTCTATACTGGGTTCAGGACCTGTATGACAGATCTCCAGGCTCACACCATTAAAATTATATATGCACTTACGTAATATAACATCATAAAAGCTTCAAGTACTGAGAGGAAGATAAATCTATAAATAAAACAGAAGGTAGATGTGCTATGAGAGTCTTTGGAAAGTGTTGTGTGTCCGTGAGTACAACATAAGTCCTCACGCCCAACACCCACGAAGGGCACCGGACGCGAGCACCTACTAGCTTGAGAGTGTGTGTCTGTGTGTGGTTAAGAAGGTGAACGCGATCTGACATTAATTTAAGTGGGTGTTTATATAAATGAGAAAAAGGGTCGGACCGATAATACTGCCCTGGGGGACCCCGTAACATATGGGAAGCTCTTCGCTTGTCCAATCACCGATCTTGACGCACTGCCGTCTACCCGTGAGGTAACTCTCGAAGAGAGCAAGTTGAGTACCTCTAACACCGATCCTTGCTAGTTTAGCAATAAGATACATGATGTTTTCATATATATATTGACAAGGTACGGTCATGATGTTAATATCTTTAAACAGTTCCCTTAAAGAATCGCGCCTGCGGAGGCCATATATTGCTCTAATGGCTCTTTTTTGCAGAATAAAAATAGACTCGATGTCTGCAGCGCGTACCCGTATTAAGATACCGTAAGACATGATACTATGAAAGTAACTGAAATAGACTAGCCTCGCGGTATCTACATTAGTAAACTGACGGATTTTTCTGACAGCATATGCTGCTGAACTTACCCGTCCTGCAAGAGATGCTAAATGGGGACCCCATTGCAGCCTTGAGTCGAGCGTGATCCCCAAGAAAACCGTTTTATCAACGAATTCTAGTTTCTCTTGATTCAATACTATGTCACAATCAGTACTTTTAACATTCGGCAAAGCAAACCTTATGCATTTTAGGTTTTTCCCATTTAATACTAAATTATTAGCAGTAAACCAATTTTGTACCTGCAGCAGTGCGCTATTTACGTCGTCAAGATTTGATGATCGTCTACTTATCTTAAAAATTAAAGAAGTATCATCAGCAAATGACACCATTTGTGGTTGTTTTTTTAATAAATGGGGTAGATAATTAATATATACTAAAAAGAGGAGAGGACCTAATATCGAGCCTTGTGGAACACCCATTTTTACTTTTAATCCAAGTTAATTGACACCATTAATAATTTGAACTTTTTGCCGTCTATCTTCTAAATAAGATCTAACTAAACTTAGCGCAAGTTTACCTAGTCCGTAATGCTCCAGTTTTAGGAGCAAGGTTTCGTGAATAACTCAATCAAATGCCTTCTAGAGGTCACAGAAAATTCCTATGGCATCTTGGGCCTCCTCCCACTCTGTAAATATGTGTTTTAGTAAAGTGACATCAGCGTCAGAGTAAAGTGACACCAGCGTCAGAGTGAAGTGACACCAGAGCCTGCTTCAAATTTGTTTATCATATAACGGCACCATTCCACCCGGACCTGCTTCTGAGCATCGGTAAGGTTGTGCGGCACCCAGCGTGAAACTATCCATCTCACGCGAAGGTAGAGAATTTGAAACTGTAGAATTTCGTAAGGCTTCCCGATCCAACCTGCAGTATGTGCTGTATCTCTTGATACGTAACTCGCCTTGTGTCTTGGATACAAATTTTCACTGCACGTTTTCTTCCATAACAGCCGTCAAATGCAACTACTTCTTTCTTTATCCCCCAAAGTTAGTCGATCGCGCTTGAATTCGTTATACCACCGATACATGGTTGCCTTAGAAGGGTGTTCATCCATGAATGCCATTTGAAGTCTATCGTACGATGCGTTTTGTTTCAGGCGACACTTGAAATCATAAAAAAAATATAGCGCTAAAATGTTCCAAAAATTCAAAAAAATATCAAAGCATTTATTTTAATTTAACCATTTACAGGCACTTTTGAACTGTCAATAAGTCGGTCAGTCAGAAATATGGAGCTATTTGCCCATTCCAAAGTTTATTAGGTACCTATGGAGAAGAACGGGCAAGAAACTACATGGACACTCTTTTAAATAATATTGTTGTTACAAATATTAGTACATAATATTAGTAATATTAGTTACATTATTAATGTTGACCCCATAGGTGAGAACTAAATGATCTAACACACGCGCCACCGTCAGCAAGTAATTTGAGTGAGCATGACATACTATCAGCCTCCAGGGCACATTCAATCACACGACCCGGTAAATGGTAGCTCCATAGTACAAAGTACTCACACCTGTGCAATGCATATATATAATAAAAATGTGATTGAGTTTATACAATGCAAATTCTTCCCGCCGCAGATCAATTTTTTTTATGAGACACGATAATTAAATAAGCACGCAAACAATGTGGAGGTAAATTTCGAATTTAGAACATACCAATTTTTACTTAAAAAAATATTACATTTTCAAAATAGATTAGAACTGGCCAGTCTCTAATACGTAAAACTTTTTTTCGCAATACTTTCTGATTGGCCTGGCACTTACTAAAAGCTTTATGATTCATTTTTATCAACATACAAATTTTCAAAGAAAATTAACGAGAGAAAGTCTTGCCAAAATTTTAAGACGCCATGACACTTGACAAGTGACAGATCTTACTCGCTGAAATCATAGACCGCTACCGACCGCTACCCCAAGACCGACCATATCATGAGTTTCTGCTAAGTGTGTGAAAGATCACAGGTAACGTATGGCGAATGCAAGGTACGTTTAAAGTTTATGGTAAAATTATTTAGAACGAATTTTCCCCCAATGCTTTGTGTTTTGAAGGATACATTATAACATTACCTTTGCCGTGTGGTCGGCGACTAAACTTGCGTTCCACTTCAAAATAAATTACTCAGTAACTTTTATTCAAGGACTTTAAGGGCCCAAAAATACAGTTCTCGAAGGAACCTTCTCCAGCAGTATCTAATCTTGTAGCGATATTAATTTATCAACCCCTTCTGCCTTGCCATACAACATTAGCATCGACCTACTGCTATAGATGTTCTATTCATGACCGACAATAAGTAAAAAAAGAATATTTAAAACAGAAGGAAACAAAACCGAATGACGAGCGAGAATCGTGGTAGGTGGTGCGGCGAGGCGTACGCCCGAACCCACCAGTTCCACGCCGAGAACGCTTCATCATCGTTAGTTGGCATTGTTCAAACGTATCGTTCATCAAATCTACGTCTATTTTTTCCATAAAACTTTTCTCTATTGTGCCGTGGAAAACGTAAAAAAGGAAGACCTTTAGTTTCAGTTTGTTTGTGTGATTGTCAATTGAAGTTGGTTGAAATTAATAAGTGTGTTTGGTTTCGGAGTTTTTTGTAGAGCCTAGTTGAGAGATTTTCAGAAAATAAATGGAAAATACCTTTTTTTATCTGAAATTGTGGTATTCATCATCATCATCATTTCAGCCCAAAAACGTCCACTGCTGGACATAGGCCTCCACCACATTGTGGTAACTTGATGTTTAAACTATTCCATTGGTACATTATCGAATGCCAGTAGCTTCTTTTTACTCACGAAATCAGAAAAAAAATACGCTTGCTTAATTTGGTGTCGGAAGGTAGAGTTGTTTCGGAACATATTAAGATCTTCAACATCGGAAGGTGTAGTGGTCCGTGTTGCTCTTAGAAGATAGACTGTCAACAAATCGAATGGATAATGATGACATGGAAGATAAACTTAGTTTTTAAACTTGGTAATCGTAATCGAATGTAAGAATGACGCAAAATGGGGACGAATGGCGTTCAAAGAGAAGCTTTCGGGCTAGCAAAAGCAGATTGGAAAATAGAAATATCGGTAAAGGCAAAATACATTTGGACCAGCGCCGAATGAGAAAACCTTATGAAAAGAAAATAAAAAAAAGGAAAAAAAAAAAAAAATTAACTATATATTTCTCTTTCTTTCTTTCTTTAATAAGAAAATTCCGACGCAATTTTTAACCTTCCGCAATTGTTTAAAAATTAACTATGTTTTTTGTTTTTGCTTCCTTTCTTTAGAGGTATTTATTTCAATAGAAAAAACAACCAACCAACGGCATAACAGTATATTATTCAGTATCTTTTATTCAGGGACTTTATGATGGCATAAAAAAAACGCTTATAATCAAAGACAGCTCATCATCTCAACCTGGTCTTGTCAGAGGGGTTGAAAAAAGTATATAAATCTGCGAGATATAAATAACAGTAGGCGAGATCATTGTATTGTGAAACAAAAGAACTTATTGCGAATAATGAATATATATTTTGCGAACAAAAGGGAACAGAGTTTATCGTATTATTATAATGTACCTGTATCTAAAGGCGCTCCCTCCCCGGAGCATTGCCAGATTCGATTTTGAGCTTTACGTTACAATACTGCTTTACTGGCTGACGGGCATTCACCTGTAATATTGTAACAATCCAAGATTCGATAGGATTCGCATTCATGTTGCAAATTGTATCACGGGTGCTCCTTACTACTGTTACATTACAGGCGAATGATTCCGGTGAATGTAGTGTTACAAATTACATCGTTACCGGTTGCGCACTGTAATGCTCCATTCTACTCACTCACTGACACATAAACACACGCCTTTTCCCATGGGGGTAGGCAGAAACCACAGAACGCCACCTGCTACGATTCTTACATAACGTACTCATTTTGCCTTATTTACGTTCATATTTTTTTAAGGTTACGGTTTTTAAAAGAGTAACCATGGAGTTTCTTGCCGGCTCTTCTCCATAGGAAACGACCAATTGGAACCGTGCACCTAGAATCTGACGTTTCATAAGTGCCCATGTAGGTTTATGTGAAATAAAATATTTTGATTTTGATTTTACTACGTACTACGCACAGATTACTATAATTTTAGCAAGCTATAGATACGACACTGACCTAAGAGCTTAGTTCCGTTCCGCGTTTTGTCTCTACCATCGCCCACGTGAATTGTTAGTTATCGATATCGAGTACAACACACAGAATGTATCGATAAATTCGGTTGGGTTACCTACCAGTATAGGACTGAAAAAAAGTGAAAAAAAAGTCACGTTCTTTTTAAATTTTTGATATATTATTTTTATATTATAAATTAATAATATTGAAATACATTTTTTTCTCAAACAAAAAGTTTTATATTTTTTTAATACCATTAGTTTTGGCTCAATTAGTTTAATCACGTATTTTTCTTCAATACCGACAAACTAGGGTTTGGATATCCTTATATAAAAACTTTTCAGGTTTGTAATCATCAACAAAAAAACTCTCATGTTACCACTACGTACAGCAATTTTGCTGGTTGTTGTGATAGTGGACTGAGGATCTTGACCTGAAAATACAATGAATTTATAATTGTATATCATTCTTATATAAATAGCTACAGACACGTAGGACAAGCGTATTTTATAAACATTTTCATCATGTTATACCTGAATTTATGTACGTTGTGATAAAAGACTTGTGCTTTCAACAATGCTCAAAAATGTTTGAACACCACTCAAGGGTGGGAACACCATATGTTAGTCAAAGGACAATAGCCATCTTTTCATTTTATTGTTTGACATCGAAACTGAAATGTCCGTGTAATCGTATATGTGTGTTCCAACTATGTCACATCCTACAAATTATCACTACCAGAGCACTCAAACCCTTAGCAACCAATTCTTATTCCCCACGTGCACAATAAATTATTATGTTTTATTGCTATGGACTCAAAACCATTTCGATGACTCGGTGATGGTAAGCTGCTTACCATCACCGAGTCCTTTCAAAGTGCGTGATTGGGTCGAATCGATGAGCCGGAATCATTGGGCATGTTCCACTCTGAAAGTAATGTTACTGTTATTTTATGTTTTTTTTTTACATTACATACAAGTGGAGTTAGAATATATAATATCAAGAGATAAACGGAGAAGTATTATTGTATATTTATAGTTTGCTGTTTAGTCAAAGTAAAAATCAATTAAAAGGCTTTGTAATAGGCAACTAAGGGATTATGCAACTATGATGATGTATGAAATGGGATAAGAAGCAAACTGCAATCATTAATCTGTTTATCAAGCGGGGTGATCATCGAAACAACACGACACTCGAAGGTTGGCTTTGGTTGTGGATATTCGGACAGTGCTCGACCACTGGCTCGGGAGGAGGCACGGCTTCCTGTCGTTTCGGGCGACGCAGATTCTCTCGGGGCATGGTTGCTTCGGGAAGTACCTGTGTCGCATAAACAGGGAGCCGGACGCCCGGTGTCACCACTGCGTCGACTGCCGGGAGGACACGGCGTGGCATACGCTGGCAGAGGGTGCCGCTTGGGAGGAGCCGCACCGTGCCCTCATCACAGAAGTAGGCAGTGACCTGTCGCTGCCGGCCGTAGTGATTGCGATGGTCGGCAGCGTCGAGTCCTGGGACGCGGTGGTTTCCTTCTGCGAAACAGTGATCTCGCAGAAGGAGGCTGCGGAAAGGGAGAGAGAGAGATCTCGTCCACTGTCCCGATCCGCAGCAGGCGCACCGGGCGCAGGCGGAGGGCGGACAACGCCCTATTCCAGCCCCCCTAAATGGGTCCAGGGACGGCGGACTCGGGGACGTCCGCCGCCCCCCATACATCAGGACCCGAAGTGGCGGCACGTAGTGTTCACTCCCCCCCCCCCCCCCCAACCCGAGAAGGCCCGCATAGGAGGGACCAGTCGGGACCAGTCGGGGTCGCGGAAGAATCATATGTTCCCGCGACCCCGACGTAGGTGTGAGATGGAACACCGGGTTGGTTTTTAGTCAGTAACAGTCTGACAGACCCCTCCGCCCGCCCCAGGGCGGAGGACATCCATGAGGATTTTCCACACCGGGAACAAAAAAAAAAATATGGTTGTGGATACACAGGTTGATAAAATTTAAGACACTCAGTCGTTTTAGGGGCGAAGGTAATAATAACTTCAACCAAATTAATATTAACCTACGAGCAATCAATGTTGACAATCTGACTAAATAAGTTACCCGCCGCACTTCGAGGGTCAACAAGAGTTCAACAGCTATATAAGAATAACGAAGTCGCATTCAATATCTTCTCAACATGACCAAATCTTCTTCTTCATACTCTTTTCAATTTTTATCACTACATCTTCTTTTAAACCACACCGTTGCCTTATCATATCATTCCTCAGACTATTATTCATAGTCAAACCACACATGCTCCGCAAGAAACGCATTTCCATAGCATTGATTCTGCTTTCATGCTTCTTTAGCCACACCCAACATTCACTTCCAATCATAAGCACCAGCACACCATTGTGAACAGCCAGTCGTCAACAACCAACTGGTTGGTCACAATTGCATGTATAGCACCATTCATTTTACTCACTGATGTAAAGCTCGAATCTGAATGTTTAAATTAGGTATAGGCGAATGCTCCCGTAGAGGGAGCGCCTTAACGTATAACTACAATATATTGGAAAGGATTTCTAACCCGAGCAGTCCGCACCTACATACTCGTAAATGGGAACCTTTTGTGTGTCTATATATTGGATTTCTCATATTAAAATTTATACATTTTGTATAGGTACGAACTTGACCTTGATACGTCCAGAGAAAACAGTAATATTTAATTCGATATTGTGTGGGACGGTAAAAAATATTGGTTTATGTGCAACAGAATACCCTGAATGTTGAGTGGAAAGTTAGATTTAGGAAAATGTCAGTAAGGACATGACGCATGAGAGAATGAAGGTATACATACCATTAATACAAAAAAACATTTTATGACACATTTGCTCGTAAAGGGTCTCTTATTTCACCAATTTCAATATCGTAATGTATCTCATTACGTACTAGAGCGTTATTGTAATGTAAAACTCACCGTTTATCAAGATGCTCCGTCTAAAACGAACGGTACTTTTTTAAATCTTAGCAAAGAGTATTTATGACAGAAAAGTGGTCAACATTTTATGAAAAAAATTAACTTTGGGAGATAAAATATTATTATTAGTAATACTGGCTGTTTTTGTGACTTTTCCTTTAAAAAAAACGCTGACGCGCGCATATCGCTAATTTGTGAACAAGTAAAACATATTCAGCGCGCTTTTTCTTTTCGCTGTATTTGTGTGTGTTGTTTTAGCTGTGGTTTGTTTTCATTTGAAGATGTCGTCAAGTAATGATGAATTTATTTATTCGACACTGCCAGAAGTCTCTGGGCCAGCGAAAAAGGCTACTCTAAGCCTCTTGCCCGAAAAATCGACCAGTAGATACTTACAAGCGTATCAAAATTTCATATATGGCATAGCATTTTACCTATGGAAAACAAGCAAAGATGCAAATTCATTTTCAGAAAGTGTGTTTTTAGCCTATTTCATGGAACTTTCTCAAAAATATTTGTCGAACTCATTGTGGTGCTACTATTCAATGCTAAAAAGCACTGTGAAAACAAAACATGGTATTGATACTCCAATTTGCTGGCATTTCTAAAAAGACGCACAAGTGGCCATGTGAGTAAAAAGTCGATAGTATTTTCGGCTGACATTGTCAAGAAGTTGCTAAAAGAAGCTCCGGATTGCCGATATTTGGCAACAAAGGTCAGTTGAAACTAAATTATTGTTATTAACTTCTTTCATTTTCGTATTTCTTAACAATATAGGTGTTTTTACGCTGTTTTTAACTCTTTTTAGGTTTTATTAATATTCGGCATAAGTGGTACATGTAGACGTCAAGAGCTGGCAAACATCACAACTAATGATGTGGAGAACCATGGGCGGGTTTATTAATATTCAGCATAAGTGGTGCAACTAATGATGTCGAGAACCATGGGCGGGTTTATTAATATTCAGCATAAGTGGTGCAACTAATGATGTCGAGAACCATGGGCGGGTCCTTCTTGATCGTTCAATATACAGGGGCCTTTTCATGACATAGTGAAGAATTACGAAGCGCTTCGTTCAACAAAAGCGATGTCTAATAGATTTTTACAAAATTATCAAAATGGAAAATGCACTAGCCAACCCATTGGCATAAATAAAATTGGAGCAATGCCGAAACAAATTGCCACTTTCTAATGCTTCTTCTTCACTTTCTTCTGAGATCTTAAATTTGGATGATCCACGTGAATACACAGCGCACAGTTTCGGAAGGTCCTCGGCGGCACATTGCTCGACGATTCAGGTGCGAACTTATTGACACTAAAACGCCACGGAGGGCGGCGGCCAAACAGTGTAGCCGAGGGCTACATAGATAACTCGATGAGAAAAGATTAATCGAGAATAAATTAGCTCCCGCATTACAAAGAATATAAAGAACAATGCCCACTTCCCATACATTTCAAAACCTGATAATGAAAGTTTATGCATAGTTACAAGGTATAGTAGAAACACTACCTGTAAGTATAAAATATAATGTCATATGGTCATTTTCACAATTGAAACGCTACGAAGTCCAAAAAATATTAATGTTACTTTTTAGGTTAGGCTTTGCCGTTATAAAGAAATAAATATGCTAGAACGAATTATTTAACACTCGAAGTTTAGTCAAAAATAGTAATACTTACTTAATAATAAGTAAGTATTACTATTTTAAATTTTATTGAAATTAAGATAGAAAAAACTGACACTGACGGCTCTTGAACTCGTTTCGAGTTATTTTCTAATAAATTAATATTTAAGTAAGATATTTGCGTGACTGTTCACCGTTTTTGAATGCTACGGCTACATTGGCGCGATAAAGCGATAAATTCTTCACATTCAAAATACACCAACTCTTTCCGTTTGGTCAGTCCGTTTTGCTTTCAAGCCCAACATTTCAGTGCTTGAAGTCATTCCTGCTGTACTATAGTATACATAGTACTTATTAGTTCCATGCCTTTTTCGCAAAGTTATTTAAAAAAAAATGCTTGAAAAGTGCTCCTGTCTAGAAGACCGACGCCTCGCGGTGCTAGGCTCCCTTGCAACGGTCTTCAAGGCGGAAAGGCTCCACCCTGCACGCGCGCAAGATGCAAGACCTTCACCTACGGCGAGCACGCGTGGCGCCCTAGGCCCGCGCATCTGCGTCGCAGCTGTGAAGCACTTGGTGACATGACTTGTCAGATAGACAATTCCTAGTTTTATTGTGGACGTTTTATTGTGTTTTTCAGTGTAAATATTTATTTTTGTGTTTTTTTTCTAATTATTTTTACTTATGTTAAATGCCACCTGTAGCGACGCCGGAATAAGTGCCAGCCAACCTGCCACATCGCTCGATGCTCAGGTGAGATGTCCTCATTGCTCCCAGCCACGCTTCTTTAAAGGCGAACGGGGGTTGCGGATACACTATGGCAAGGTTCCCACACCTTATAGTGTGCCTTTGTGCTCCCCAGCCACAACTTTAACACATTTAGACCAAACCCTTTGGAAAACTCATTCAAATTTAAAAAATTCTACCTCTGTTTTAAAGAGAGTTCCCCGGGGCGCAAGGCGGTCTGTTGCTTTAAGTTTGACGCGATGTCTCCGCCTTGCGACCCAGGAGAATTCTTATAATGCCTGGAAGCAACTATTCACCTTCCCTTATAGGATTCTGCATGTCCAAAAAGATTTGGCAACTAAAAAAACATTCACAAACCTAATTAAAGACAACTGTAACAATTCGACTACCATTTTAGATCCAAAATTACATTTCCACAGGAACCTTTCACAAAGAGGGTTATGTTCACATGTAGAATTCAAATTAAGTGAAGGTGACATCAGGGGAGCGGCTAGGCTACTTTTCAGTAGCGATGTGGTGGCACCCACTCTCCAGAAACGCTTTCAGCCCTGGATAGCAAACATCCACCGCCTGCGGATGGTCTCACCTTTCCCGACCTTCCCCTCCCTCCCGGTCCGGATTCAACTCCTTTAAATGTTACTGCCCCCCAGCTGATTGCAGCCGTAGGCTCCTTCCGAAGTGGTTCCGCCAGTGGCCTCGACGGCCTGACTCCTCAGCATTTAAAAGATTTATTGAGCTCAGGCGCCGGGGAAGCTGGTGAGTCGCTTTTGAAGGAGCTTGCAGCTCTTATTAACCTGATGCTCAACGGTGGTGTGAATAGTTCCGTCGTCGATGTCTTGTACGGGGCCAAATTATGTGCCCTGCGCAAGAGGGACGGCGGCATTCGTCCCATTGCCGTTGGGTGCACCTACAGGCTTACGGCAGCCATAATATGCTGCAAATTGTACTGCGAAACTCTAAGCAACAAGTTCCAGACCCTACAGCTTGGCTTTGGATTTAAAGGGGGCTGTGAGGCTGCCGTACATGCCCTATCTAGTTTTTTTAATTCAAATAAAGGTGAGGTTTTCCTCAAGGTTGACGTTAAGAACGCCTTCAACTCCGTTAACAGGGACACTTTGTTGGCTGAAGTAAAAAAGTAGTTACCAGAAATTTATGGTTTTATGTGGCAGTGCTACAGGAACCCATCAAAATTATTATATGCCAACAAGGTGATCCTCTCGGACCAGTCATTTTCAGTTTGGCTATTCATCCCATAATACAACAACTAAATTCAAAATTCAATGTCTTGTATTTAGATGATGGAACACTAGGTGATGACGTAGACACTGTTCTAAAAGTTCTTCAATTACTAAAGCAGCAATTCCAATCCATCGGCCTCGAACTCGACAACTCAAAATGCGAAATTTACCTTTGTGACTATACCGACAGACAATCGACCATGCAGAAATTCAATTCATTAGCCCCAGATACTCGTATCATAACATAATAATATAACATCACGCCTTGTTTCCCCGAAAGGTTGGGCAGAGGTGTACCTATAGTACACCCACAGTTATGTTTAAGTCCCATGTAATAGGGGGCGAGCAGATATCAAAATTTTGGAAAAAAGTTCTTTACATCTCCTAGGTTCCCCAATTTTAGAAGACAGCTTTTCACAATTCGTCGACGAAAAAATTAAACATTTAACGATATTTCGGAAAGACTTTCTAAAATTAATTTACATTCGGCATTCACCCTTATCAGATATTGCTGTTTCGGTCCAAATTTTATGTATTTTCTCCGCTCCTCTTTATGGAAGCAGTCACACCTTTTAGAAAAAATCGATCATATTATTCGAAATACTCTAACATCCATTTTAAATGTGGCATTGGACGACCGTGCGTGGCTGCAAGCCACACTACCCATTCGTTTTGGTGGGCTCGGCGTCCGCAAAATTTCCAGTGTAAGTCTACCGGCGTTCCTGTCCTCGGTCCAAAGCACCGAAAAGTTAACCACAAGAATTTTAGCCCGTTCTCAGTTTGACTCTGAAGTGCCTTGTTTGACCGATGCGGTGTACGCCTGGAAAGTGGCTTGCCCGGACACGGTTCTGCCCGAGAACCCGTCTTCCCAGAGACAGAGGGATGAGCCGCTCTGCAGGTGGGTACGGAATAATCTTATTAATTCGTCCACCAATACTGCCGAGCGTGCTCGCCTGCTGGCTGTGGGTGAATGGGAGTCGGGCCTCTGGCTTCAGGCGCTACCGTCATCCAACATAGGCACTTTGCTCTGTGACTCCACATTCCGGCTCGCTACTTGTTTGCGTCTGGGCGCTCTTTGCGGGGCTCCGCATCGCTGTCAATGCGGTGAAGCAGTCAACTGCCTCGGACACCATGGCCATTCCTGCAGCAAGAGCGCTGGTCGGATGGCACGGCACGCCAGCATTAATGACATCATACGTCGGGCTCTTGTCACCGCCGTGGTGCCAGCTGTTTTAGAATCCAATGGCTTGGCACGTGACGATGGGAAGAGGCCAGATGGAATGACCATAATGCATTAGAAGTTGCCATCCAACGTGGCAATGCTGCCAGCCTTTTGGGTACTTGTCCCGTTGACAGCGATGCGGACGTATTTTTTGATGCCCTATGAGCTCTATCCCTCTTTTTTTGTATACATTTGTACATTATATATTTATTTTAGTGTTAGCTTGTATATTGTAATTTAGTTCTTTCACGATTAATAAGTAATATGGTTGTGAACAAGATTAAAGAATGTAAACTTAATAATATATATCTGTGTTCTAAAACGTCTTTTTTACTTTGTGAATTCCTTAAAACCAGCTGCCCTTATGTCACTGCTTAGACTCTCGATGATTGTCACTATAAATTGAGTGTCGAGCATTAAATGTCAAACGTCAAAAAATACGTTTCAATCGTCCTAACTCAATTACATATTGCATGATTCATTAATTTAATTGTTCTAAATGAACAGTTCTAAATTTAATTAATCTGGATAATACAGTGACTAAAACAGAAATTCTTACTGAGTAAATAAAACATAAAATAATGTATGAAACTCACCACCAGAGTTGAATAAAGTCAAGTAGCAGTGTGTAAAATGGAACGTTGTAAAAATGGGTAGTTGAGATGCGTTCAAAACATGTTAATATGTTTACCCTTGACGTAGAATAAGAATATAGAAAAATTAAAATTGACAAAATCATGCGTTTCTTTTAACATTGTGTTAAGCTTAATTAATATACATTTCAATTAGCTGTATTTTAAGATTTATTTCATTTCTATACATAGTCAGGTGAAAAATGGGCACTCTTCTTTGGAGCCAAGTGTTGACTCTCGACCATCTACGAGCACAGACACGTACATTCCACCATCGTCGCCGTCGCCGCAGCCGCCTCCGTCACCGCCGCCACCGACTGCATAACTCTGTGGTCTCGTTTCTCCTACTTTCACATAAGATAGTGAGAGAGAGACTGGTGAAATTGTAACTAATAATAATAACTTGACAACATAAAAAATGCCAACTAGCAACGTAACAATTAATTTTACTGTTAATTTTTTTTAACTGCTTTAACAAGTGATTAAAGATTTATTCGTTTAAGAAAGTCCGAGTTTTATTAATTCGGATTAAAACGTCGTATGACATATGTGCGCTTTGATAATTTACTATTCCGTGATTACCCCACTTATATCATAATGTACTATTATTTTCAAAAGTAACTTATAGTAGATGATTTGGATGATTTATCACAACTCTTTGGATAATAATGCCTACAAAACACTGGTTCAAAGTGGTCAAAATTTTGTTTCGATGCCATAAAAGTTAAATTTTTCTTCATTTCTTTTTCACACGTTTATCTTCTTTAATGTTTTCCACACAACTCAAGAGATATTGAACCTGTGTACAAACCAAACAATTTCCGGACACTAGTGTCCGGAAATTTGTGAAAGTCAAGTTGCCTCCATAATTTATGCAAGTATATTTTAATTACTGCTAAAAGCATCGATTTTATTCAAAATGGAATTTAAACCCGATCTTCATCCAATACTGTGACAACCCTGTACTTATCACAAGCCAAAACAGAGGTAAATGGATTAATATTTTAATAAGGTTTTCAATGCCTGGAAACAAGAGGGGTGGATAACATCTACGTCACTCGCTGGATAATGAAGCCGTCAGCGCGGACTGTGGAGAAGTATTATTGTAATAAATCATAGCTACTCGTACGTCATCGCGTTGGCGCTAAGCATATTAAATAGTCACGGAACCTAGGTTCTGAAATAGCATTTATATCATACAGTATCGACGCACAGTCGCTGTAAGGGTACGACCCCAATACATAGTAGTCGTATAATATGATGCTAACCACGAAAAACATTTCACGTAGATTGCCAAGACTTACATAACGCTTTCACTGTTAAAAAGTTATCAGATCTAATGTACATCTAATCTACAAATCTTAACCGTTTCGCGCCCGTCGCACAGACACTCCTATGGACTTATGGTAAAATAAAAATAAAATATTTTATTTTACATAAACCTACATGGGGACTCATGAAACGTCAGAAGCTAGCACGGTTACAATTGGTCGTTTCCTATGGAGCCGGCTAGAAACTCCACGGTCACTCTTTAAAAATAATTTAATTCTACAATATTTTCAAATAACAGTGATAATATAGGGATGGCAGGACAGTGTAGGCCTGTCAAGAAGTACCATATGCTTAACAAATAGACAATGGTCTACAAATCTACTGTCTAAAAGGCCTACAACGCTTTCACATTCACAAAATACAAAATAATCTAATAGGATTTAAAAAAATCCTATTTAAACCAAATGACATGATTGCCATTTCAACTGTAACCAATCTGAATTAATATTCTGTTCACAAAAGCCACTAATAAAGAGTTGAAATTAGAATTAGGTATAGATTTGTGGTACATCAGACCCCACAAATTATAGACCTATTTCAGTACTACCTACATTTAGTGAAATTTTTGAGAAGCTAATTTTAGACCAACTGCAAAGATTTTAACAGTCATAAATTATTACATACCAAACAGTTTGGTTTTTCAAGGGGTCGTTCAACTACTGAATTACTGATTGGCGGTGTTGAACTAATAGGACATATTTATAATGCTTGGGAAGATAAATGCGATGCCTTGGACATCTTTTGTGATTTGTCCATGGCATTCGATTGCGTTCTTCATGAAACGTTAATCAGGAAATTCCGCCACCACGGGATCCGAAACACCGCTCTGGATGTTCTTACTTCATACTTGAGTAATTCAGAGCGTTGACGTTAATGGAGAAAGATCTCCCAGATCTATCTTAACAATGGGAGTTCCACAGGGCCAATTCTTGGTCCTTTCTTGTTTCTTATTTATATTAATGACTTGCCTTACCTCTTATAGGATAATCATGATATAGGGTTGTTTGCGGATGATACTTCACTGTTGTTTAAACTTAAACGTCAGCAGCTGATTACTGATGATGTAAATAACGCGATCTCAAAAATGGTTCACTGGTTAAATGTTAAAATTTTACTTCTTAATGAAAAGAAGACAAAATGCATTAAGAGCAGGGTGACGTCTGAATTGTCCATACAAACGTAATACCTAAACCATTTGCAATTTAAGCATCTTTCCACCATATTATGCTTATATTCGGATTAAGACAGTGTTTATCTAGGTTCCTACATCTTTTCTTTTTCCAAAATACTTACCTAAAATGAAGTTTAAGCTAATTGCATTTCGCGTATTTTTTTCAGCGTAAATGACAGGTTTTCTTATCGTTTTTTCTGTACTAATAACTAAATATTGTATTAGAAACACAGCCTATATTATCTAGTTGCAAATAGTCGAAAAAAAAGATTAAGTAGTAGTCGTACTGCTCAGGGTAGTAGGTGTGTATCGCTCGGACAAGCACACATATTACCGCAACGTTTTGCCCGCCGGGGTGTTCCGTGTTTGTTGTCAGTGTTAGACGATTACTTTATTGTCCTGAGCGTGCGTTAAATACGCACGCTCAGGACAATAAAGTGATGCTTATACTTTGTTTGCTTTTTAAATTTTATAGTAATACTAGCTGACCCCGCAAACGTTGTTTTGCAAATTTTTTTTTTTTTGTTTTTTTTTTTTTTTTGAAAAATAGATGTTGGCCGATTCTCAGACCTACCCGATATGCACACAAAATTTCATCAAAATCGGTCAAGCCGTTTCGGAGGAGTATGGCAACGAAAACTGTGACACGAGAATTTTATATATTAAGATTTTTGATACTATTGACATATAAACGCTGTGAACTTGGATTTAGATTTGCCTTATATTTGGTATCGAGTAACCTAACCATTCTTACGAACTTTAGCTTTGCTTGCGAACTTATTATAAGTCCGTAAGACTTATTATTTACGATATTTTTTTCGATTTGGTTTGGTTGCCGATATGGACTCTGAACGTTGGGATGTATTTAACAGTTAGTATTACCCAATGACATATTATAAGTTACCTACCTTCTACCTTCTTAGTTACTAAGTGTTTTGCTTTGACACCCCCAAGCAATAAGACGGAAATCTGTTTTTTTTGTTATTTTTTTAAATATGTATCTTTTCAAGGAGTCGAAGTATTGCGTTCATTGATACATAAACTGAAAGCATTTTCTTTTTGTAATTCAATTACGATGTCAACATTAACTTATGTGTGAGAAATACTTTGCAATTTAAGAAAATAAATATTACAAAAACAAAACAAGTACATTGTTTTAGTAAAATACACATAATGTAGTAAATTTGATAACATTTTTGATAACGTTAGAAAAGTCCGTATTGTAATGTTACGTACAATACGGACTTTTCTAACGTTATTTTAGCTTCCGCCCGTGGCTTCGCCCATGTGGAGTGTTGATGAAAAGTAGCATTTATGTATTTCCCCAGGCTTTGTAGTGTTGGAGTCGATTTCCTAAAAAAACAACTAAAACGCACATCTCTAGTTACGGTTTACGAGAGTGACATCCCTAAATCTTTTAAAATTACCGTCGTGGGTTGCTGCTATAAACATCCCCCGCTGGACGCCTAACGTCCTCTTTCCTTCGCATCAAGCAGGCCTTGTAGTAAGTTTACATAACCCCGAGATAAACGGGTAAGTGCTCGAAGATCTGTTGATGAACACGGACTCGACGACACCACTCCGCTCCGTCCGCGGTTACCCACGGGTAGCGGAAGACACCGTGCAGATGTGGTGCGAAGATGATTATGCTCTGACTTGGTTGACGCAAAATGCGCCCAAAATCCGACTACCAGACACCGACCTGACACTTACGGTACTACGACAATCTGACTTGCCCACCCGTGTCCGAGCCTCGCTTTTCGTCCCTCGTTACGCAGGTGACGTGGCCCGGCTCCAAAGTGTTCTGATTCGTCAGAACACTTGGTATGACATCGCCAGGTGGGTGGTCGCTGTACAGGGCAACTACCGTCGGTGGCAACAACTGTGGGACTTTTTTGACCCTGGGTGTGCCACCGGAGGAAGTGGAAAAGTGGTGGATAGATCCATCTCCGACTAACTCCACCCTACTGCCTTCAAAGCCCTTAAACGTCATACAGACCAACCTCCAGCATAGCCAAACTGCCACGGCTAGCTTGCGCAGGGCACTGGAGGTAAAACCCCGAACCTTCGCACTGATCTAGGAACCATGGATCAGGAACAATAGAATATGCGGCCTCGGCAACATCGGAGGTAAGCTAATCCTCAACAGACATAATTCAGACCGACCAAGAACCTGTGCCTACATACCCAATGGAATTCCTACAACAACACTCACTCAGTTCTGTTCCAGAGACCTGATAGCTGTCAGGCTCCAGACCGAAGGCGACGTTCCCGATGTTGTATTGGCCTCGGTATACGTGCCAGGCGAGGACGCAAACTGGCCGCCAAAAGAGATGACCGACCTAGTACAACACTGCGAGCGTGCCAAGCCAACCTAGACCTGATCATCTGCACCGACTCAAACGCTCACCACCCACTGTGGGGCAGCGACGCACCGAACCTCAGAGGAGAAGTACTATCCACCTATTTATTTCTACTAACCTTAACATTGTTAACCGTGGTGCTGAACCCACTTGGGTCACAGTCCGAGGGCAAACGATCATAGACCTAACCCTTGCAACAGAAAATGCGACAAACTTTATCACAAATTGGCACGGATCCGACGAGCCTTCTTGCTCAGACCACAGAAGGATTCGGTTTACATTAACTACCAACACAAGTAAACCAGTGCCTAGGCGGAACCCGTGGCGCACCAATGTACCCGGGTATAAGCGCCTCCAAGCCTCCCTACTAGGCAGACACCTATCACTAGTAACCATAAGAGACACACCCCGCACAACGCGCAAGAATATATTACCGAAGCATACAATGCATGCTGTAAACTAAGGGCGCCAAAAACTAACAGCGAGAAGAACCCATGGTCGAGCGCTGAACTTAGTAAACTCAGAGATGCATTACGTAAGCAATTCAACAGAGCCAAAAACACCAGACTCCCGGACGACTGGGAGTCATACAAAGAGACCCAACATACATACAAAAAGCAAATGAGAACTGCCAGAAGAACAGCATGGCGGAAATTCTGTAAATCTATTGAAACCAATAATGAAGCCGCAAGGGTAAGGAAAATCCTATCAACTGATCAGGACCGAACCCTCGGCGCGCTGAAAAAACTCGACAACTCATACACACTAACTGACCATGAAACCAGTAAGATCCTCCTCGAGACTCACTTCCCAGACTGCAAACTCCTAGAGGACAAGGTGTGGGAAGCTGAACCAGAATGGACCCCAACGGATCAAAACTGGTCTAGGGCCCGCAATATAGTAACAGAAGACCGGATAAGGTGGGCCATCAACACCTTACAGCCCTATAAGTCCGCCGGGCTGGATGGTATCTTCCCAGCCCTCCTACAATGGGGGGTTGATATAATGACACCATGCCTGGTGGAGACCTTTCGGGCCTATATAGCACTCAGACACATACCCCTAGCTTGGCGCGAAGTGAAAGTCATTTTCATACCCAAACCAGGCAAATCCGTCTACACACAACCCAAGGCCTATAGGCCCATAAGCCTCACATCCTTCCTACTGAAAACCCTTGAGAGAGTCTGTGATAGATACATTCGAGACGGACCTCTTCAGGCAATACCACTTCACAAACAACAACATGCGTACTCCACAGGCAGATCAACGGAATCTGCGTTACATAGCGTGGTTTCCAAGATTGAATGCGCGGTGGACCATAAATACTCAGCACTAGCCGTCTTCATTGATATCGAGGGCGCCTTTGACAGAACCACGTTTGTTAGCATCAACATGGCCCTCGACAGACACAATACAGACCCGACCCTGAGCGGGTGGATCACTAATTTGCTCAAACTGAGAGCTGTACAGGTAACAGTGAACGACACCACAAGGGCCATTGTGGCGAAGGGCTGCCCGCAGGGGGGCGTTCTCTCGCCACTTCTATGGAATTTGGTTGTAGACAGCCTCATCAGAACACTCAATGACAAAGGCTACTTTACTGTAGGCTATGCCGATGATATCACCATAATAATAAATGGAACCCACGAAAATACCCTATGCAACCTTATGCGCCAAGCCTTGAAAATAGTAGAGGACTGGTGCAACAGACACCAGCTATCCGCCAACCCCACAAAGGCCGAACTGATCCTCTTTACAAAAAAGAGGAAACTGACGACACTACAACTACCACGATTCTTCGGAACTACCCTAAGCCTATCAAGCGAAACCAAATACCTAGGCATCTATTTGGACAAACAGCTGAATTGGGCAAAACACACCAACTACATCACTACAAAAGCCAGCATATCTCTGTGGCAGTGCAAGCGAATGCTTGGCAGAAACTGGGGGATTAACTCCAAGGTAACCTACTGGCTATACACTACTGTCATTCGACCAATTATCACGTACGGCTCGTTGGTCTGGTGGCCTAGGATAGACCTGAGCACAGCCCAAAGAGATCTCGAGAAACTGCAGCGTTTTGCTTGTGTAGCAATCACTAGCTGCATGAGAACTACACCCACTGCTGCCCTACAGGCAATGCTTGGGTTGCCACCCCTACAACTCATCGTGCGGGACGAGGCGACCCTGGCTGCCTGCTGGCAGCCAATGTTGGCATCACCCTGCGACAAAACCCCGAAGCAACACTACTTCCAAAAGCACTACAACATTGTTCTCTCAGAAGAAAAGTGTGACTACTCAAGCCCGAATGAGGTGAGAGTATACACCGACGGCTCGAAGACCGGATCTGGGACCGTAGTCGGAGTCTTTTCACATGACCTCAACATAAACATATCAAGTCCGCTGGGAATGTTCAACACCGTCTATCAGGCGGAGTTTGTGGGCATTATGCAAGCGGCGTATGCCATAGAAACCAGGAAAGTTACGGACACCCATATACGTATACTCTCCGACAGCGCCTCAGTCCTCCAATCATTGGGGAAAAAATATATTACCTATAAGTATAATACTAGAATGTCACAAGGCTCTAGAACGAGTAACGGTATCAAACCGCAACACAGTGACACTGCAATGGATAAAGGACACAGTGGATCGCTAGGCAACGACGCAGCTGACGAACTAGCCAGAAGAGCATCCAGCACGTCGGCATGCGGGCCTGAACCCATCATACCCATCCCCTTCAACCAGATACGTAGGTGGCTGCAGGAGTCCACCCACACACAAGCCGAGAGCTGGTGGACCTCGAGACCACCAGGCTGCAGGCAGTCCAAGGAAGCTTGGCTATCCTTAGATGGCAGGCTAACCAGACGTTTATTACGCCTGAACTGAAATGGTCTGCGCCTGGTGACGGGGACCATCACAGGACACTGCTCGCTAAATAAACACTTTTACATAATAGGCATAATGGACAGCCCTCTGTGCAGAGCTTGCATGGAGTCGGACGAGACCGTCGCGCACGTGCTTTTTGTGAGCACAGGCGTTATCCAGATTAGGACAGAAACCCTCGGGACACTCGGATCTTACACAGAGGTTCTCAACAGACCAGAAGCTTTGATCGGCTTCTGGAGGGAGGTGGGCTGGTTGGAATAATAACCACCGACGGCCGCCGTGGCCCACGCACAATGGTCCACATGTAGGACTAAGTGCGGAAACCAAACCCTCTAACGTTACATAACAACATAGTATTTACCTACCTATCTACCTACCTATTTAGCTTTGTTTGTTCCGATTCTTTAGACCTTGTTCGCACGGACGTAAATATCTCGAGGCGGGATTTTATCGCGTTCAGTATTTTCAACTTTCGGTGTTGAACGGAGCATTGAGAACTCCAACAGAGTGCTGCACAATGTTGGATTTTCAACTCTCGGCGCTAAGCTCGGCGCTTGAAGATCCAGTGCGCGAAAAAAAATTCTCAAGGACACTGCTCCTCTTTATTGGTACTGGAACGTTTGTCCGACTTTATTACGTTTAGTTTTTTTTAAATAGATGAATCAATAATAACAATTGTAATAGCAATATTTATGAAGAACATAACAAAATAAAATATTTATTCAAAATCCTTTATTTTGATTGTTCTTAGTTCAGGACTACTAGTACTGTGGCGGCATCTACACCGCCATATGCGAACAACGCATCACACAGTCGTCAAACAAATCCTGCATCGCGCAATCGAAGTTTACCGCGCAGCTAGCATTGTACACATCTTCCCGACAACAATCATCGGGCAGTTGCCCACCATTGTATACATCTTCCCGACAACAATCATCGGGCAGTTGCCCACCAGATACGACATCCATCTGGTCGGAGGATCCTCCCTTTTCGAAAGAGTATGAGTGAACTTTACACTCTGTTCCTCATATCCCTAAATACCCATATCGCGTAAATAGGTATAAATTATTGGAATATGTTTTATTTGACACTTTTGTTATTTGACTTGTATTCATAATTTTTATACTATTAGTGTAAATTTTTAAGTTTAGTAACATAAGTACATAAATACGACTGAAGAAGCCTTAGTTTTTTTAAAGAGGAGACCAAGGGAATAAATTAACTTATATAGGCTTAAAATTAACAGTATTCCTATAATGTGTATTTACACGACGTACAACGTCGGCCGGTTCCCCCTAAGACCGTGCGCGGTGACGATGTATAAGTACCATAAGAAGTACCTTATATAATTTATTCAAGAACACCAACAGCATATACTTTTCTTGATTTTCTCTATAAGGTCTAATGTCGAAATATTCTTATATGTTGAGACACCGGCACTGTAAAGAAAATGACAAAAAACGCATGACTAGTCTGTAGATTTACAAACGATTCCCCAAAGTCGTCAACAAAAACAAAGCAAATCATGAACATATCATAACATATGTAAGTAGGCGTGGATTGTCGGGCGAAGAAAATAGAGATACTAGTTACAGCACAATCACTTTATTTCACGCACAATTTCTTATAAAATAATCACCATGAAATAACCTGAAGGCAGAGGTCCGACATATTAAATGAAAGTATGGGATATAGCAGTAACCAACTCTTTTATTCCGACAGCTTGTTAATTAATTAAATAGATCGGGATAATAGCTCTAGGCGCTACAGCAGGCGCACCGGGCCGAGCCTGCCACAAGAATGATCCCCCTCCTCGCTGCGCACTAGCTTACATTAAGTTGCTTGAGAAGTGGGGAGAGTGGGGAGGCGAACGTCCCGCTTTGCACAGCGTAACTCGGCCCGCTGTACCTACCGCTAACGGTGACGCAGACACGGCCATACTGACGTGCGGACGTCCTCGTACGCGTAGACTCATCAAGCATTGTCTAAAAAGACATAATGTTATTATTAATGTTCGTTCATCCTGACTAGCAATCTCGATGAGCAAAAAATCCAGGTCATCCCTACTGACTGTGCAACCAACTCTGGACCGCTCAATTTTGAGCCTTCAGGACTTATACTAGTAATCTGGTCCGGTTCAGCCCTGCAGAGTTTACTACTAATTCTGGACCGCTCGTTATTGAGAACTTTAGCAATCTGGTCCGGTTTACCCCTTCAGAGTAATAATCTTCTGGCCCGGTCCAGCGACCCTTCAGAATTATAACCGCCTGGACCGGTCAAATGACCCTTCAGAATTATAACCTCCTGGTCCGGTCTTACGACCCTACAGAGTTATAATCTCCGGTTATAACAAACCCTTCAGGATTGTTACTGCTTGGTCCGGTCATGAATGACCCTACAACATCACTCCAGTTTATACAGTTTTTTTTTTTCTTTCTTTTTTTTGCTCTTTTTTGGTCTCTTTTTGTCTCTCTTTTGTCTCTTTTTTGTCTCCTTTTTAGTCTCTTTTTTTTTGTCTCTTTTTTTGTCTCTTTTTTTTGTCTCTTTTTTTAGTCTCTTTTTTTTAGTCTCTTTATTAGTCTTTTTTTTTTCTCTTGTTAGTCCGGACTAAAATGGTCCCAGTAGATAATTTAATCAAATGTATTAAAATACTTGTCTCAACAATCCACACATGCTATGTTCATTGGTAGTTTCACTACCACCAAAGTCATTTACTTTAGAGCCTATAACAGAAACAAACTATTTTAATCTTAAGAATAGACTTGACTTAGACACTCCACCGAATGCGTGGCACGCCTGTGCGATGCCGACCGAGTCTCATGTCATACAGCCAGCAAAATGTCACTTCAAGGTGCATAAGCGTTCTGTGTTGTGTCAGAGTGTCATGTCATTTAATGTGTCGTAGCAGACACATAATTCATGTTCACACACACAATACATAACACTCTAAACTAACAAACGACATCTATGAAAACTAAATAACACTAATTTAAGTATTGAAGCGCCGTCACGGCCAGACTGACATTCGCACGTCCTTGTGCGTCTCCATCCCCTTAAAGTCACCGCGGGCCCATTTTTCTGTAAAAAGAATAAAACAATTAAATGTAAAAAAAGGTAGATACATTACTTTGTACGATCGTCCATCGGTGACATACATTACAACGTTTTATAACCCACAAAATTAACCTTTAGGAGCTGAGCAATGAGCAGCGACCAACTTAAATAGGCGTCCCTTCAGCCAGTTATCTCTCCAGATAACATGGACCAGGCAACCAATCAGCGTCTCTCCGATCACTCACTAGTACCACAGATATCTCCATTGATCTCATTGCCTCTCAGACTAGACCATCACTTTTATAATATGACCCAGAACCTCGGCCTGCATAAGGCAGTTCTTTAGACTACCTAATAACACACACCATAGGACGTCAACCCGCATAAGTCGGTCCCTTACTTTATCTCACAGATTAGTACCAATGTTACGTTTAATAACGTTTCTTCACTCTCCTAGGCCGAGAGGTTTCCAGAGCTGGCGGATGTGAACTACAAATAGACAAAGCATCACTAAAACCACCCGATGACGCCCACTCCATTCGTCAATCGCGGACTGCGCCACCTCGGCCTCCTTCAAGCTACCAGTCAAAGTGGTAGCTAAATGCACCAAGCCCTCACTTCCCCGGGCATTGCACGAAAATGCTTACGACCATATTTGCATTCTCTATTAGACACACAATAAAGGGAAGTCTGTACTCCCTGCGAAGCCCAATCGAACCCCCCCTCCTGTCACATTCAATGAAGTAGGAATAACAACTGTAGAACGGTCTCATTTTTCCCACTGTGACGCAGCAACTCTCCCAATATTCTCCGATGCTATCTTACGAATTTCACCCAAATCTAACCGAAACCCAGACTCAGAAAATGAAGCCACACTTAAAAACCGCGCCCGAGTCCCAAACACAAGTTCTGTTTGTGTTACCCTAGACCTTGCACCATCCGTCGCTAGCTGCACTTCGAGAAGCTCGCCTCGCCAGGTCCCACCAGATTCACTTTCGATTATAACAAGTAAGCACCTCAATGTCCTCATGACTCTCTCTACCCGAACACATGCCCTGCCAGAACCGTTAGCAACAAGGTGCAACTCTACACCATGTTCACCATAAAATTGCTCTGTCTGCACCAATACAATACCCACCCCGATCCGAAATGATCCGCGAAGTCGCACCGAAAAGACAGAGCCTCCTTTAGTGCTTCATCTGCACCTGCTGCATTCAACTAAGAAGTGCACTCGAGAAGGACTCATTTAGTGAAAGAGTCAACAATGACAAGAATACTCCCTACCATCGATTCCTCCACACAACTTCTCCGCGATGTCTAAATGTACAGTATAACATTGTGCAGAAACCCTAAGCATAGGATGGAGTGAACCCCGAACAATCCCTTGAGGCCCAGCACACAAGTGTGAAGTTCAATCAGTGCGTTCCAGTCAAATCATTTTAGTCAGAACCCGTTCTGATGTTAGTATTTCGATCACTTTCTTGTAAATATCTTGTCTGTCCATTTGTTATGCCCTTTTAATTTGATTCAAGATTCTTAACGTAAAACACGTGAAATAGGGGGCAAACCGCCAAAAACTAATTTATAGGACCTACAGATCGCTCAAAATAAAATTATTAAACTATTATTTCACTATGATTACCTTACACCTACAGTTAAAATTTACAGGGAAACGAAACTCATGAATATTAAACAACTTCCTGCATATTGCACCAGAATACTTAAAAATTCTAAGTAAGTTCATTCACACAAAAATACATCAGGTACAAAATCGCAGCAATAGTAGGAAGGATCACATTTTACTGCCGCGAGTGTGGACAGTAAATGGCGAGAGAACAATTATTTTTGCGGGAGTGCAACAATGTAATAAGCTACCTGTAGAAGTAAAGAATGCAAAGTAAGCGTTTGGTTTTTTTTTTTTTTTAATCACTTTCTAAGTGATCAAACACTACTCCATTAAACAGACTTGCCCTACTACTGCATTGCTTTATTGTGGCACCGGGATCGCATTCCTTATCTACGGTAATTATTTCTTTTGCGGGTGGATCGAAAAGTTTTAAGTTTTGTGTAAGTTAATAATGTTATTTGCGTACGCAAAGAAATGGTATTACAACTTAGATGATTTAATGTAAATTCAAACAATAGCTGCTTAGTTTGTGTGTCCAAGTTATATTTTAAGTTTAAAAACGTTCTCAAGTAAGTGAAATCTTTGTAATTTCTTTTCGAGAAATAAATTTCTTTAACCATAAACACCATACCACCAATAAATAATCAATTATCCTTTCGCACTGAACTAATGCGAGTTTATCTTCACCATGTAGGTCAGTTTTGATGTTGTGGTTTAAGATAAAGAAACTCTTTAGTAACGTTAACTTTCTTACCCCAAATAGAATGTAATTTTGCAATATCCGTACGTACATGGATCTACTATCTAATAGATCCCTTTTATAACTGGTTCTGTAATTGAGTTAACAGGCACAACATGAAACCAAAAAGGACACCGACGTGTTGAATTTCACCACGGCTCAGTATTCTGCGATTCATATTTAACGTTTTCTTTACACAGGTATACCTGTAAGGTAAACTAAATCACAGCGCATAGTGCCCTGGAATTTTTGACAAAGCCAAAAGCTACAAACTAACTACCAGATTATCTATTAAAAAGAAAAGGAACGAGCTCACCGGATGATGTGGTTGTCCCTACACGTAGCAGGTGAGACGGTTCGTATCACGACTCTTCGGTGCTGGTGCTCGATTTGAATTCTTCACTTCGGTCAAAGGTTCGTACTGCCACTTGCTTCAATGAATAGATTTTTGGACTGTTGTGCATTAACGATGACATGTGCTATTGAAGCGATTGCCATTATCAGGATCAAACCGTATCAGTCGCGCAGTTGCGGTGAAATTTGACGTTTGCGGTTGAGTGGTTGCCGGAAGTCGTGATAGCAAAAACTCCATATTTTGAATAGATTTGACGTTGGCCCACACTTCACTGTCATCATTATTTTCTTCAGGTTTTTGCCCTTCGAATCCCACTTCTGATATCGGGATAGGCCCTCATCAGCGATATTGCACTTTGTAAGTAGGCGTGGATTGTCGGGCGAAGAAAATAGAGATACTAGTTACAGCATAATCACTTTATTTTACACTAACAATTTCTTATAAAATAATCACCATGAAATAACCTGAAGGCAGAGGTCCGACATATTAAATGAAAGTATGAGATATAGCAGTAACCAACTCTTTTATTCCGACAGCTTGTTAATTAATTAAATAGATCGCGATAATAGCTCTAGGCGCTACAGCAGGCGCACCGGGCCGAGCCTTCCACAAGAATGATCCCCCTCCTCGCTGCGCACTAGCTTACATTAAGTTGCTTGAGAAGTGGGGAGAGTGGGGAGGCGAACGTCCCGCTTTGCACAGCGTAACTCGGCCCGCTGTACCTACCGCTAAAGGTGACGCCGACAAACATAATAACTATTAGATATATGGGAGGTACAGTAAGTACAGTAAGCTAATAATAGCTATCTATCAACTTACACAGACACACACACACGGCTGCGCACCGCGTCCCTCACTCCCTTCTTTTGTCAAACAGAGATAGCAATTTTCCGAACGAATTTGGTACTGGCCTCGAATTCCTATTACGTGCGTTGTTCGTCGGCCTCTTAAGTTTACGCTACCTCACGTTAGGCAGGTGAAAACGAATCTGTTGATAAAGTTCGAAGAAACTCGAAAACTGACGACCATTTAAAATCCCATTTGAGTTAAAATGTGACAATATCTGGATTTTACCTAATGCTGATAGCAATTAGAGGGACTACCCTTACTATTCGATTTGAAAATTGCTACTACTTTACTATGTTTCAATATAACAGGAAACGTACCGCTGCACTGTCTAAACATTGATTAAATATGCCTGTTAGGACAGGCAGGTAAAGGTTCTTGGAGATATAAGCACAATCTATTGGTATCGTCAAAACGAATTATAATTATGAGCCCAAACTCAAGCGGTTCCCTAGTAGCCACTGAAAAGTTCTACTATCCACGTCTTGGCTCCATCATCAGACTAACCAAGTGCAATATATTGGACTCACCAAAACGAATCATATGACTCCAAACTCGAAGGGTTTACTAGTAGCCACTGAAGAGTTCCACTGTCCACCACCTGGCTCCATCATTAGATCCTCGTAACCTAAGCCCAATGTATTGGACTCGTTAAAGCAAATCATATAAGCCCAAACTCGAGGGGTTTCCTAGCATCCACTGAAGAGTTCTACTATCCACCTTCTGCTACATCATCAGATTGGCTGTGGCAGACGGACAGACAGACATACACAAGAGTGATCACGATGATGATAAGGGTACCGTTTTTTCATTAGGACGTACGGAACCCTAAAAACAAGATGGCTGCGTTACTTCCGATTTTGCCCACGCGCCAAAAGTGCCTTGCACACAGTGTACAGCTGTACTCGCATCACGCATGCATAGCTCACAGCTCGCATTGAGGCATGCCTCTAACAAAAGATGAAAGTGCTGAAAGCGAAGCAGTGAAATAAAAGTCTTCAAACTCGCTTTTATAAAAATAGGTATTATGGTCATTAAAATGTTGATGCTAACTCTTTAGAAACACTGGCTTGACGCGGTCAAAATATTTAACTGATGCCATTAAAGTTATACTTTTTTATATTTTTTTACAATAAAAGGCTTCATTTTCCTTTTCTCTCGTATTGCGGCCAGCATTGTCAACCCTGCCATCCATCACAGGAGATATCGCACCTCTTCGTACATAACATATCTATGTAAACATAGACCCTAGGAACACAAGCCTTTATCTAGGTGGCACTATAGTGTCCACCACAATTCATTCTATTAGAGCAACACAATATTATTGTATAAAAGCGTGCCTCCATCTAGTCAATGAAATATATTTCCTGAAAAGTTATTTTACGGCCATGCAGTAGAAGATAAAATTCCATTCCATGCCGTTACATCTCTTTACTAGCGTGTCTGTTATTCCTGGCATGTAACATATTTTCTCTTGGGTGCGGTAATCGTTTCCTGCTAAATTGCGCTGACACCGCACCAGACCTATATCCTACCAATATTGATGGAACACTGTTCGTCTCTCACCCTCTATTTAAAGGCTTATCGAGCCTCTGATCTGTAAATATGCCCTCGAATTTTTGTTAGCTGTTGGGAAATTGTAAACAGTAAAACATTTTTGACAAGAAATATAGATTAATGAGCTTTATAAACGTTTTCGTCTATTATTATTATAGAGAGCAGTGGTGTCCCATTGGTAACGGCCCCGACTTATGAGTTGTACTTGTAGGTCGTTGGTTCGAACCTAGACAGAAGCTTTACATTAGGTATGTAAATAATTTCATCACCACTGCTCTCAAAATGGTGAAGGAAAACATCGTGAGGAAGGTGGCATGTCCTAGAACCAAAAATTAGAACTCAAGGGCCATCTACTAATCCGCACTGGGCCCTCGTGGTAGATTATAGCTCACTCTCTCTCGAGGAGTGGCCTGTGTCCCAGCAGTATGGAACATTATAAGCTGATTATGCTATGGAGTACCGTAAAAAAATATTCATTGCTTAAATAAACAACATGATTGAGCCACAAAAAATCTCTTTTATAATAATCCTAACCCTTTAATTAGGATTATCCTGTTGAGTAAAATTTTCGGAATAATTTTTCTCGTAGATCTTTTTCCTTAACGTTTAAATGCTTGGCGTTAATCTGGATGAAGATAAACTAATCGGTGCGGCTGTTCACCTAGCAGTTCGCGTAGTAAGACATTTGCCATTGGGGTCTGAGCCCTGAGAAACGAATCTATTAATATTAGCAGTGTCAGGTTAAGATAACATATTTGTCTCTAAACGTGAACTGAACATGGGTCCTCCAATAACGAGTTTCTATTTTTTTGTGGTTTAGTCTGCCCGTAGACTGTCACTCAGGCAGACAATCAATCAATCAGTACCTGAGTGAGTCAGTCACTGTTCTGATTTAATAAAACGGAACGACTTACTTTATAAATATAAATGAGGCGGGCATCAAAACATAAAAGATACGTTCAAACAATCCATCTGTAAAGTTTCCTCTAAAATGTTCAATGAGCATGGTTAAATTAATGACGTATATGTAATGGCCTTGTTATAGTCTAGTACTTCAAGCGCAGCACTAAATAGCCTTTCATGTCAGCATAAAGAGAATGTAGGTTTACGACATTTTTTCTACTTCATACGGGTAATACTACCATAACACCCCATGTTCTTAATTAACAAGGTGAATTTGACCATTTGACATAAAATAGAAGTGCTAAAAACCTTTTCATTTATTTGTATGAAAAGAGTTATGAACTTCATAATTTTCGCTTTAAACTCAGCATCAATTTATATGCGAATGTCTTAATTTCCTCCCACACTGACATTTCTTGGATCATTAAATCTATTGTAGATAGAAAACAAAGGCGTAAACAATGACAAACACGTTTCTTGTGTGGAGACCCACTTTGATTTTTATATTTATTACGTAGGGATATTTAAACGTTGCAAAGTTTTACCTGTTCTAGCGCGCGCTGAGTATCTGTTCCTGATAGAACATTTTGATAACAGTGATATTCAAATTCCAGTGAAATATGACGTGAATCACGACATGCCAAATCAAAATTATTCCAAGTGCCACGCAAAAATAACTTTTATTGCAGGCGTACCGCTTCTTTCACAATACCCAATTTACTAAACCAAATACCTGTAGACATAGAGTTTCAATGAATAGTAAATAAAGCGTAAACTTCAAGAACATAACATAAACTCGATTATAAATTAATTGTCAATAGCGCGTTGATCAAATCTCAGGCCATGGCATGCTAAGATAGACCCAGAGGTCTGATTGTGTGCTTTGTTAAAGTTTAAGGAAATTGTAATTTACAAAAATATTAATAAATAATAAAGACAAGTAATGTTTGGTTAGAAATACACACTCAGTGAAATTTTGAACTATCTACCTATTACGGACAGCAGAAGGTTAGTTATAGGGTTCCGTTGGCACTCTTTTGGCAAGGAACTCTAAAAAGGAAACAACTTTTTTGCATTAATCCTTTTGGCGTGTCGAACAGAATTCCTAGCAGCGCTCCGCGCTCGTCAGAGCGTTTCTGCCAAACATGCGAGTTGCCAGCTTTGTGAGCTCTGATGGACTTTTTGCTAGTCTGATTCAGAGAGTCTGTGTATGTTTTTGCGATAACCTACTGGTAGCGCAAGTATAATTGTTGCTGTATTGTTTCGGAAATTAAAAGTTTTGCAACAGAGTTTTATCCGTGCCTCGGATGCAGCACTTTATGTTTTAGTTCAAGGAAATGGATTATAACGATGTTTAGCTAGAAAGTGGTTTAATCATTATCCGTACATTTTCATCCATGATATCAGAATTGGGGCGCCATTACAGTAATGTATGTAGCTTGTATGTATAATAATTTCATTATAGTATTATGTGTTCTCATTACCGGAGCCTTTAGCAGACGGTCTATTTATCTCGAAAAAACCTTTTAGTTTTGTTCGTGTACCATATACCCTTATTATCTTAATATGGATCACGCATAGCAGGTACGACGAAATATGGTTTCTCGTTAGCATTATTAGAAAAAACTAGATAGTTAATCGAGTGTCAGTTGTCAGGGCTGACCCGGGTACGGACGAGCGCTACTCGATACATTGCTTCGCCAGATGACGGTAAACGTGAATGAGAATATTACATCATAACACTCACACAACCGACGCTCGCTGGTGCTGCAGTCTCCGCGGTAATAAATCATCCTTGTGAAAAATGGTTACATAGCGAGGTAATGGATGACCGAATATTTGACACGTTTTCAATATCACTCGAGCACAACCCTTTTTCGGGGCTCCCAGTATTTATTTAAAACCGTCCGATTTACAGTCATTTAGAGCCAAAATCGACCCACTCATTTAGACGAGATTGGACGAAAAAGGCTCGATAAACGAGGGGGAATAACTGTTGTAAAAGGTTATGTCACATCATCACATGTGTGCCTTTATATTGAACTGACCAGTTGTTATTTATTTATTTTATTATTTATGTACACAGAGTAAATTACAAAGGGATACGACGTAATTGTATTGTGTATGTGAGTTTTCATGTTTGTGAACGCACCCACGATACAGGAGTAATTCCTAGTGTGGGAAAAAAAAATATAATTATGTTATGATGAATGAAATGTTAGCAATAAGAGTAAAGCAACAGGCGGACTCTAAGTAGAAATCTGTTTACGCCTTGAATAAGACATTTGATTCATACGTGGAGAACTTTTACAATTTGCATACACGAAATGTGCATATAACTTGCATTATTGTACAGTAGGTACAGCAATACATTGCAAGCAAGAATTTTTTCCCTACAATTTAGGATTTTACACCACTGTTTGACATTGTACATCTAAAGTTAAACATGTTATCGTTTTGTCTTATTATTAACTTTGTCTGTGCGAAAACAGAATAGTAAAATAAAAAGCTATTCAAAAGTCATAAGCCAACATTGATTCGTTTTTCTTTCTAATTTTAACGTAGCTGATGGCGTAACTAAATATTAAATAAGTGTAAAATCTCTTAAACAAAGTCGGCACCGACGATCGCAGAGTTCAATAATCTTTATTTATGCAGTGTTTTTTTTTTAAACCCGATTTTCCAAAGGACTTTTTGTAATTTCAAATTGTTCTAACAGAAATTAAAATAACGGTGTTTGTGCGTGCGAACTACACGATGTGCGTGTAGACTAGCGTTTAACTGTTCATCACTGATACTATCTCTGTCGGACACGATGCCAGGTGAGAAAGCGTGCTTTTTGGCCACGCCAACCAGTGAGTTCGAGTTTCAACTTTAAAACCTTAATCCCACCTCGCTTTGTAAGGAAGGCGAAACCGCGAAACTGACTTCACTTACAAAAGTTTCGACAAACGCCTTAGACATTTTAAAGATAAATTTAGTTTTAGGTGCGAAACGCTTGATTTTATTAAGTATCCGCAAATCTAGAAAATTCTCAGAAGTTTTATGTTTATAATCAAATGAGGCAGGTACAGTCAAGTTCACAAACAAGGACAAGTCAAGTAACAATGTTTCAAAATATTGTAAGCGTTAAAGTTATCGTAAAGTTCTATACAAACTTAGACATCAATCAAATGTTATCTTAAAAACTGTTCTTAATTTTCTTACGGTAGTGCAGTCAAAAATATCTGTCTACTCTTCGGAGCATAAATATCTAAATACTCTAGATTTCAATATTTTTGGTGCAATATAGGATTCGTAAATATCTATCCAGCTTTGAATATTCAACTAAATTGAATTTACAATTAAATTAATTTTTGCTTGTTGGCGCAGCTATACGAGTGGTAGTGCAAGGTTGTCGTAATATAACTTTACCAATCTGAAAACGTTGAGAGCTGTATTATTTCATTATTTATGTGTTAGGAAATCTTAGGGTAACGAAGACTAAACCTTTTTTTTTTGGTGGGAAATCATCAAAGACTTCTCCCGCTCTGGTCTAAGCAGGAGGGCGTGTCAGACTTTTACTGACTAAAACCCACTAGTGTTCTTTCAGTTGCCTGTGCCAGTGCCACGTTATCTCTTTCGAACAACCCGCGACCCTGGCAGGCATCGGCACTAATGGACCCCGTCAGTTCATGCTGACATCTTTTTGAGGCGCGCGTCGATTCGGCTACCCATTTCTCGCTGTCTGCAAGCCCGCGAACGAAGGTTATACCTACCTATTTGTTTAAAACTTCGAGATATTTCTAATTGTCTAGATGTTTTTCATAGAAAAATTGCATAGATATTTGTGAACTAAACTTTGCGCTAAATATTATGATCAAGGGATTGCGCACAATTTTTTGAGTGTATGTCAGTAGCAATACTATTGATATAATGTAGTCACATTTATGATGTCACAGATTGTTTACGAGTACATTTGTAAGATGTTTTTTACTTCTGTGTTTTTTTTATTTTATTTTCTCAGTTACTTTTAATCTTTATCTTGGTCTGACGGTTTGAGGAAATATGCAGCCTACCCTATGTCCATTCTTTGGCATTGTTCGTCGAATCGCTGAGCTCCTTAAGTTTTGAGTTGAACTGCACGATTACTGACAAATACAGGCACTGAGTCGCTAGGTCCGCTCAATCTGTGTGGTTATTTTCTCAAAATACCATTTCAGACATCAATCCACATGGTCTTCACATGATCTGACCAAGATTATGTCAGGACTTTGAAAGAGGCTGTGACCTCTGAGTTTGTTTCGGCGTTTCTTCTCAAAGTAGTCAGATAGGAAACGCCGACCTCATCTAGTTATAAAAATAAGATTGACGTGTAAAAGTGTTTGTCTACTCACAGTAATGACATCATATATTTATCATAATATGTGGGTCATAGATGTCACTTGTCATATCTACAAATACATTACACTATACATACAATATTGAACAATATATAGATATACTTATATTTTGTAGACAAAGAATCTCTGAGGTTTTAAGACGGGTGGGCAAAAAAACAATCACATTTTTTTTTTAAATTTTACATTCGAGTTTCGGTTACCGATACGGATAAGTTACAAATTCTTGAATTTTTTTTAGTATTAAAAAAAATACTCAAGAAAACAGGAAAACGCTTGGTATCATATATTTTTTGTGATCGCCTATACGAAATCACAATGTACATAGTCAATTTAAAAAAAAATGTTTAAGTCTAAGTAGCAACAATATGCGTTGCTAATCAATAATGTTGACAAATGCTCGTACAGCCAACCCTTTTTATCTGCCTATTCGCGTTACCTGATGCTTATAACCCAACCACAAATTGTTCCCAGGATCGAAACAACTCTATTGATAGGTAAGACGCTTATTTATTCGTAACAGTTCGTGCGAATTTAATCCAATTATTTTCTTTTAGTTTTCGTACGCCGTGTTATCCTGTCTAGCCTTTCAGTATAATGAGATCACGGAAATGTTAACCAAATTTGATAGACAGATATAATGTGTGGTAGAGCAGGTACATTAACAAGATTTAACTAGGCTTTTTGTTGAAAGTAGGTACACTAAGTATCGATACACTGTGTGTATATCAGATCTGTTATATTTAAGTGATTTTTTTGTGTAACAAAGTATTAGTAGTTTACTGTTAGCAGTGGCTGTCCGGTGTAACATGCTGGCCCGCAGGTTTGCACGGTGTACAAATTCAGTTAAAATCACGCTTTTTACAGCATGTTGCCAATCTTTTTACGCCAGCAGCCTTTGGGTCGGTTATTCACAGCGTACTGTTGGGGCTGCCATGGCGTTGCAGTGCGTCAGGGATGTATGCTGAGGCGCGGGTGTATGGCTTTGCCGCTATCGTTAGGAAGAGGTGCGCCTCCCTACTCGCTCGGGTTTTTGCAGTACCAACACTATACTGGGTGTTTTACTGATCGGTGGGAGTCCCCCATGATAAAAAGGTGGGTGCGGCTTCACGTCGTAATTTAATTTTCTGTCAATGTTAACATTAGTTTTTAAGTAGGTACATTGCTGCTATCAAAATATGGACCTGATCTGAAATAAATGTATAATAATAATAAATATTAATATTTTTTCATCAAGAAATGTGATATTTTATTTGATGAAAAAATATTAATATTTATTATTATAAAACATCTTACTAAATTAAGACGTGTTTAAAGCAGCTTTCATTATTACGAGTAAAATAGTTTTTTTATGAGTCGTAGTCTGTGCTAATGATATTGCGCAGTTAAGTACCGACCTTAATATACACAAACATCTTGGCATAAAGATGTTCCCTAGAACATCTTTATGCCAAGATGTTTGTGTTCTTACCTATAAGAAAGTATTTCTTAATTTGCTACCTCGGTTAAGATTCTTATAACCTGTGTTTTTCTGCCAATTACTTTTTTATATACTCTGAGATTGAATACACGCATGGGTGGGTAAGTAGTCTTAAATAAACGTTTCGTCAATTTTTTCCAACCCGGAAAAAAAAAGACATCTAGCTAGACCATATGTAAATTCATCTGTATTTTTAGAACGAGTGACAACCCGATTTGTAGCAGGCATCGAACTTCTAACGGACAACTAGTCAACCAGCACGAAATGACGAAACTGACTAATAAATGACAAATAGTCTGACACAAAAGTTTCCAATTATGTCACAAAAACCCATTCGAAAAAAAATCACTCGTACATGTCATATGTCATATGACCGGAAGCATTATTCGATCGAACTTAATAGACTTCTCTAAAAAGTCACAAAAACTACCGTGCAGTACCTATTCTTACAAAAATGATTCATAAATGTGACTTTTATAAGCATATACATAAAAGTCACGGCAGGTACATAAAATGTACAATGCCCTCTCACTTGTTGAGCGGCTGATAGGCCGCAATCGATAATCACTCCTGCCGCACGGGACGATTACGGTTACCCATATTTATTCACGTTTGAACCATTTCCAATGTATGTGGAATTAATTTAATTATCTTCGAATTTTTTCGTCACCAAAAATTCGAAGACATGAGACATCTACCAACCCGCACTGAGCCCGCGTGGTGGATTACGGCTCACTACCTCTCATAGAGAGGAGGCCTGTGTCCCAGCAGTGGGAACGTTATAGGCTGATTATGCTATGCTATGCTAATCCTGTTTAGCTAAAGTTTTTAAATTTATACTCTGTACTATATATAGAGGTTATTCATACGAATAGCTGTTTCTAGTTTAGACATTACCTATGTGAATAAAATAATTCATGTTACCGACTGATTGTAAAGCGGCAGTTACGTTAAAGCATGATGCAAACTTCATCTGTGCACCGTTTCTCTGAGTTACAACAAAGCACTCGGTCCAACAGAACAACGGCGCAAATATCTAAAACGAGTTACGATTACTGCAATAAAAGTCAAAGACCATGTTTTGTCACTTCGAAATAATTTATAGTTTATCGACAGCAATAAACAGCCCACTCGAACTTTAATATTAAAACTATCGCTGCGACGTAAAACGGACACTCATAAAAACTGTAAAACAGCCCGTAAATCGTTGAAGTGAATCATACCGAGAAAAAATATTGCAGAACAGAAAGTAACTATCTAAAAAACACTAGAACAAGAACTGCAATTTAAATTAGAAGCCATCTGGAAATCATCAAAAGCTATTCAAGCAGTAGGTACTTCAGAAAAAGAAACTGTTGCTTAAGAAGGAACAGGTTTTAATCTGCACAAGTCTTCAGACTGAAAATTGGGTAGGTAATCTCACCTTTTTGTAAATCGAATTTGTTTTTCGTACTCACACACTCGCTTTGAATGTTAATAGGACCTATTTACTTAATTATACTATATATTTTCCCTATTACGAATAGTTTAGTAGGTATACTAAGTTTAATCAAGTACTTACTTAACAATCTCATTACTTTAAGCAATCGTTAAATATATTTCTCGACGCGTAATATTTATGAGTCAGTTCGGATAGAACAACAATGAATATCTGAATCAATATGAACAACACACAGTATCACCAGTATGTAGGTAGATTTCCTGTTGCGTCGAGTACTTCCCGCAAGTCGATATCGGCTGTTAAGCTGACACGGGAAGCCAACTTAGTAGAATTAACTCAACTTGGTTAATATACGTCTGAACTTTGACTAGTGTTCAACATCAGTTCGAGAACGGTACTGCAGTTTGAAGCGGTGTTTTATTTAAATCAGATCAACTACTTAGGAACAAATTACTATTTAAACGTTTTCGTCTATTATTATTATTATTATAGAGAGCAGTGGTGTCCCAATCGTCACGGCCACGACTTACGAGTTGTACTTGTAGGTCGTTGGTTCGAACCTAGACAGAAGCTTTACATTATGTAAATAATTGCATCACCACTGCTCTCAAAATGGTGAAGGTAAACATCGTGAGGAAATTGGCATGTCCTAGAACCAAAAATTAGAAGTCAAGGGCTATCTACCAATCTACACTGGGCCCACGTGGTAGATTTTAGCTCACTCTCTCTGAAATAGTGGAGGCGTGTGTCCCAGCAGTATGGAATATTATAAGCTGATTATGCTTTGGAGTACCGTTTGGGTAGTTTTAACGAAAAAAATATTCACTGCTTAAACAACATGATTGAGCCACAAAAAATCTCTTTCATAATAATCCATTTTTTTTTTTTTTTTGGGTGGGAAATCATCAAATGACTTCTCCCGCTCTGGGTGGTGCGGGAGGGCGTGTCAGACTTTTACTGACTAAAACCCACCCGTGTTCCTTCAGTTGCCTGTGCCAGGGCCACAGTTTTCTCTTTAGAATTACCCGCGACCCTGATGCGTCGGCCCTATCGGACCACGTCACTTTGTGCTGACATCTCTTTGAGCCGCGCGTGGAACACGACGCGCCGTCGACCCGGGCCTGGTCCTTACCGGACGGCGAGCTACCCATTGCTCGCCGTCCGCAAGCCCGCGCCTACGGTGGCAGGGAATCTGCAGGCGACTCCCGACGCCCAGGGCGTCTCCTGCGGCGGCTAGTGGGGGCGTGAGGGCGCAAGGCTCTCTCCCTCAAGCGCTCCGCCTCCTCCTTCGCAAGCATTACTGCTTCGCAGAAGTAGTAATGCTTGCCGGCTTCGTGACGGCTTTCCATTCCCTCTCGCTCCGTACCATGGCCTGGACCAGGGTCGGACGCGAGAGATCGCCGCCGCCAATCGCCTCCGCGAGGACACTGCGGTGCTCCGCCCAAGCTGGGCATACCTCCACCGTTTGCTCCACCGTGTCCTTCATAATAATCCTAACCCTTTAATAAGGATTATCCTGTTGAGTAAAATTTTCGGAATTATTTTCTCGAAAATCTTTTCCCTTAACTTTTAAGTGCTTGGCGTTAATCTGGATAAAGATAAACTAACCGGTGCGGCTGTTCGCCTAGCAGTTCGCGTAGTAAGAAATTTGTCATTGGGGTCTGAGCCCTGAGAAACGAGTCTTCATATTAGCAGTGTCAGGTTAAGATAACATATTTGTCTCTAAACGTGAACTGAACATGGATCCTCCTATAACGAGTTTCTATTTTTAGTGGTTTAGGCTGCCCGTAGACTGTCACTCAGGCAGACAATCAATCAATCAGTACCTAAGTCAGTCAGTCACTGGTCTGATTTAATAAAACGGAACGAGTTACTTTATAAATATAAATGAGGCGGGCATCAAGCATAAAAGAATACGTTCAAACAATCCATCTGTAAAGTTTCATTTAAAATGTTCAATGAGCATGGTTAAATTAATGACGTATATGTAATGGCCTTGTTATAGTCTAGTACTTCAAGCGCAGCACTAAATAGCCTTTCATGTCAGCATAAAGAGAATGTAGGATTACGACATTTTTTCTACTTCATACGAGTAATACTACCATAACACCCCATGTTCTTAATTTAAAAGGTGAATATCACCATTTGACATAAAATAGAAGCGCTAAAAACCTTTTTATTTATTTGTATGAAAAGAATAATGAACTTCATAATATTCGCTATAAATTCAGCATCAATTTATTTTCAATATACATTTGTCTTAATTTCCTCCCACACTGACACTTCTTGGATCATTAAATCTAGTGTAGATAGAAAACAAAGGCGTAAACAATGACAAACACGTTTCTTGTGTGGAGACCCACTTTGATTTTTATGTTTATAACGTAGGGATATTTAAACTTTGCAAAGTTTTACCTGTTCTAGCGCGCGCTGAGTATCTGTTCCTGATAGAACATTTTGATAACAGTGATATTCAAATTCCAGTGAAATATGACGTGAATACACGACATGCCAAATCAAAATTATTCCAAGTGCCACGCAAAAATAACTTTTATTGCAGGCGTACCGCTTCTTTCACAATACCCAATTTACTAAACCAAATACCTGTAGACATTAGAGTTTCAATGAATACTAAATAAAGCGTAAACTTCAAGAACATAACATAAACTCGACTATAACTTAACTGTCAATAGCGTGTTGATCAAATCTCAGGCCATGGCATGCTAAGATAGACCCAGAGGTCTGATTGTGTGCTTTGTTAAAGTTTAAGGAAATTGTAATTTACAAAAATATTAATAAATAAAAAAGACAAGTAATTTTTGGTTAGAAATACACACTCAGTGAAATTTTGAACTATCTACCTATTACGGACAGCAGAAGGTTAGTTATAGGGTTCCGTTGGCACTCTTTTGGCAAGGAACTCTAAAAAGCAAACAACTTTTTTGCATTAATCTTTTTGGCGTGTCGAATAGAATTTCTAGCAGCGCTCCGCTCTCGTCAGAGCGTTTCTGCCAAACATGCGAGTTGCCAGCTTTGTGAGCTCTGATGGATTTTTTGCTAGTCTGATTCAGAGAGTCTGTGTATGTTTTTGCGATAACCTACTGGTAGCGCAAGTATAATTGTTGCTGTATTGTTTCGGAAATTAAAAGTTTTGCAACAGAGTTTTATCCGTGCCTCGGATGCAGCACTTTATGTTTTAGTTCAAGGAAATGGATTATAACGATGTTTAGCTAGAACGTGGTTTAATCATTATCCGTACATTTTCATCCATGATATCAGAATTGGGGCGCCATGACTGTAATGTATGTAGCTTGTATGTATAATAATTTCATTATAGTATTATATGTTCTCATTACCGGAGCCTTTAGCAGACGGTCTTGTTATCTCGAAAAAACCTTTTAGTTTTGTTCGTGTACCATATACCCTTATTATCTTAATATGGATCACGCATAGTAGGTACGACGAAATATGGTTTCTCGTTAGCATTATTAGAAAAAACTAGATAGTTAATCGAGTGTCAGTTGTCAGGGCTGACCCGGGTACGGACGAGCGCTACTCGATACATTGCTTCGCCAGATGACGGTAAACGTGAATGAGAATATTACATCATAACACTCACACAACCGACGCTCGCTGGTGCTGCAGTCTCCGCGGTAATAAATCATCCTTGTGAAAAAGGTTTACATAGCGAGGTAATGGATGACCGAATATTTGACACGTTTTCAATATCACTCGAGCACAACCCTTTTTCGGGGCTCCCAGTATTTATTTAAAACCGTCCGATTGACAGTCATTTAGAGCCAAAATCGACCCACTCATTTAGACGAGATTGGACGAAAAAGGCTCGATAAACGAGGGGGAATAACTGTTGTAAAAGTTATGTCACATCATCACATGTGTGCCTTTATATTGAACTGACCAGTTGTTATTTATTTATTTTATTATTTATGTACACACAGTAAATTACAAAGGGATACGACGTAATTGTATTGTGTATGTGAGTTTTCATGTTTGTGAACGCACCCACGATATAGAAGTAATTCCTAGTGTGGGAAAAAAATAATAATATATATAATTATGTTATGATGAATGAAATGTTAGCAATAAGAGTAAAGCAACAGGCGGACTCTAAGTAGAAATCTGTTTACGCCTTGAATAAGACATTTGATTCATACGTGGAGAACTTGTACAATTTGCATACACGAAATGTGCATATAACTTGCATTATTGTACAGTAGGTACAGCAATACATTGCAAGCACGATTTTTTTTTTCTACAATTTAGGATTTTACACCACTGTTTGACATTGTACATCTAAAGTTAAACATGTTATCGTTTTGTCTTATTATTAACTTTGTCTGTGCGAAAACAGAATAGTAAAATAAAAAGCTATTCAAAAGTTATGAGCCAACATTGATTCGTTTTTCTTTCTAATTTTAACGTAGCTGTTGGCGTAACTAAATAATAAATAAGTGTAAAATCTCTTAAACAAAGTCGGCACCGACAAAGATCAATGATCGCAGAGTTCAATAATCTTTATTTATGCAGTGTTTTTTTTTCATAAAACCCGATTTTCCAAAGGACTTTTTGTAATTTCACATTGTTCTAACAGAAATTAAAATAACGGTGTTTGTGCGTGCGAACTAGACATTGTGCGTGTAGACTAGCGTTTAACTGTTCATCACTGATACTATCTCTGTCGGACACGATGCCAGGTGAGAAAGCGTGGTTTTTCGCCACGCCAACCAGTGAGTACGAGTTTCAACTTTAAAACCTTATTCCCACCTCGCTTTGTAAGGAAGGCGAAACTGACTTTACTTACAAAAGTTTCGACAAACGCCTTAGACATTTTAAAGATAAATTTAGTTTTAGGTGCGAAACGCTTGATTTTATTAAGTATCCGCAAATCTAGAAAATTCTCAGAAGTTTTATGTTTATAATCAAATGAGGCAGGTACAGTCAAGTTCACAAACAAGGACAAGTCAAGTAACAATGTTTCAAAATATTGTAAGCGTTAAAGTTATCGTAAAGTTCTATACAAACTTAGACATCAATCAAATGTTATCTTAAAAACTGTTCTTAAGTTTCTTACGGTAGTGCAGTCAAAAATATCTGTCTACTCTTCGGAGCATAAATATCTAAATACACTAGATTTCAATATTTTTGGTGCAATATAGGATTCGTAAATATCTATCCAGCTTTGAATATTCAACTAAATTGAATTTACAATTAAATTAATTTTTGCTTGTTGGTGCAGCTATACGAGTGGTAGTGCAAGGTTGTCGTAATATAACTACCAATCTGAAAACGTTGAGAGCTGTATTATTTGATTATTTATGTGTTGGGAAATCTTAGGGTAACGAAGACTAAACCTTTTTTTTTTGGTGGGAAATCATCAAAGTCTTCTCCCGCTCTGGTCTAAGCAGGAGGGCGTGTCAGACTTTTACTGACTAAAACCCACTAGTGTTCTTTCAGTTGCCTGTGCCAGTGCCACGTTATCTCTTTCGAACAACCCGCGACCCTGGCAGGCATCGGCACTAATGGACCCCGTCAGTTCATGCTGACATCTTTTTGAGGCGCGCGTCGACTCGGCTACCCATTGCTCGCTGTCTGCAAGCCCGCGAACGAAGGTTATACCTACCTATTTGTTTAAAACTTCGAGATATTTCTAATTGTCTAGATGTTTTTCATAGAAAAATTGCATAGATATTTGTGAACTAAACTTTGCGCTAAATATTATGATCAAGGGATTGCGCACAATTTTTTGAGTGTATGTCAGTAGCAATATTATTGATATAATGTAGTCACATTTATGATGTCACAGATTGTTTACGAGTACATTTGTAAGATGTTTTTTACTTCTGTGTCTTTTTGATTTTATTTTCTCAGTTACTTTTAATCTTTATCTTGGTCTGACGGTTTGAGGAAATATGCAGCCTACCCTATGTCCTTTCTTTGGCATTGTTCGTCGAATCGCTGAGCTCCTTAAGTTTTGAGTTGAACTGCACGATTACTGACAAATACAGGCACTGAGTCGCTAGGTCCGCTCAATCTGTGTGGTTATTTCCTCAAAATACCATTTCAGACATCAATCCACATGGTCTTCACATTATCTGACCAAGATTATGTCAGGACTTTGAAAGAGGCTGTGACCTCTGAGTTTGTTTCGGCGTTTCTTCTCAAAGTAGTCAGATAGGAAACGCCGACCTCATCTAGTTATAAAAATAAGATTGACGTGTAAAAGTGTTTGTCTATTCACAGTAATGACATCATATATTTATCATAATATGTGGGTCATAGATGTCACTTGTCATATCTACAAATACATTACACTATACATACAATATTGAACAATATATAGATATACTTATATTTTGTAGACAAAGAATCTCTGAGGTTTTTTGACGGGTGGGCAAAAAAACAATCACATTTTTTTTTTAAATTTTACATTCGAGTTTCGGTTACCGATACGGATAAGTTACAAATTCTTGAATTTTTTTTAGTATTAAAAAAAATACTCAAGAAAACAGGAAAACGCTTGGTATCATATATTTTTTGTGATCGCCAATACGAAATCACAATGTACATAGTCAATTTAAAAAAAAATGTTTAAGTTTAAGTAGCAACAATATGCGTTGCTAATCAATAATGTTGACAAATGCTCGTACAGCCAACCCTTTTTATCTGCCTATTCGCGTTACCTGATGCTTATAAGCCAACCACAAATTGTTCCCAGGATCGAAACAACTCTATTGATAGGTAAGACGCTTATTTATTCGTAACAGTTCGTGCGAATTTAATCCAATTATTTTCTTCTAGTTTTCGTACGCCGTGTTATCCTGTCTAGCCTTTCAGTATAATGAGATCACGGATATGTTAACCTAATTTGAATAGACAGATATAATGTGTGGTAGAGCAGGTACATTAACAAGATTTAACTAGGCTTTTAGGAGAAACTAGGTACACTAAGTAACGATACACTGTGTGTATATCATATCTGTTATATTTAAGTAATTTTTTTGTGTAACAAAGTATTAGTAGTTTACTGTTAGCAGTCTGTTAGCTTCACGTCGTAATTTAATTTTCTATCAATGTTAACATTAGTTTTTAAGTACATAGCTGCTAACAAAATATGGACCTGATCTGAAATAAATGTTTAATAATAATTAATATTAATATTTTTTCATCGAGAAATGTGATATTTTCTTTGATGAAAAAATATTAATATTTATTATTTTTAAACATTTTACTAAATCAAGACTTATTTAAAGCAGCTTTCTTTATAAAAATAGATTTTTTATGAGTCGTAGTCTGTGCTAATAATATTGCGCAGTTAAGTACCGACCTTAATATACACAAACATATTGGCATAAATATGTTCTAGGGAAGAAAATATTTCTTAATTTACTACATTGGTAAAGCTTCTTATAACCTGTGTTTTTCTGCCAATAACTTTTTGAAACACTCTGAGATTGAATACACGCATGGGTGGGTAAGTAGTCTTAAATAAACGTTTCGTCAATTTTTTCCAACCCGGAAAAAAAAAGACATCTAGCTAGACCATATGTAAATTCATCTGTATTTTTAGAACGAGTGACAACCCGATTTGTAGCAGGCATCGAACTTCTAACGGACAACTAGTCAACCAGCACGAAATGACGAAACTGACTAATAAATGACAAATAGTCTGACACAAAAGTTTCCAATTATGTCACAAAAACCCATTCGAAAAAAAATCACTCGTACATGTCATATGTCATATGACCGGAAGCATTATTCGATCGAACTTAATAGACTTCTCTAAAAAGTCACAAAAACTACCGTGCAGTACCTATTCTTACAAAAATGATTCATAAATGTGACTTTTATAAGCATATACATAAAAGTCACGGCAGGTACATAAAATGTACAATGCCCTCTCACTTGTTGAGCGGCTGATAGGCCGCAATCGATAATCACTCCTGCCGCACGGGACGATTACGGTTACCCATATTTATTCACGTTTGAACCATTTCCAATGTATGTGGAATTAATTTAATTATCTTCGAATTTTTTCGTCACCAAAAATTCGAAGACATGAGACATCTACCAACCCGCACTGAGCCCGCGTGGTGGATTACGGCTCACTACCTCTCATAGAGAGGAGGCCTGTGTCCCAGCAGTGGGAATGTTATAGGCTGATTATGCTATGCTATGCTAATCCTGTTTAGCTAAAGTTTTTAAATTTATACTCTGTACTATTTATAGAGGTTATTCATACGAATAGCTGTTTCTAGTTTAGACATTACCTAAGTGAAGAAAATAATTCATGTTACCGACTGATTGTAAAGCGGCAGTTACGTTAAAGCATGATGCAAATTTCATCTGTGCACCGTTTCTCTGAGTTACAACAAAGCACTCGGTCCAACTGAACAACGGCGCAAATATCTAAAACGAGTTACGATTGTTGCAATAAAAGTCAAAAACCATGTTTTGTCACTTCGAAATAATTTATAGTTTATCGACAGCAATAAACAGCACACTCGAACTTTAATATTAAAACTATCGCTGCGGCGTAAAATGGACAGTCATAAAAACTGTAAAACAGCCCGTAAATCGTTGAAGTGAATCATACCGAGAAAAAATATTGCAGGACAGAAAGTAACGATCTAAGAAAACACTAGCACAAGAACTGCAATTTAAATTAGAAGTCATCTGGAAATCATCTAAAGCTATTCAAGCAGTAGGTACTTCAGAAAAAGAAACTGTTGCTTAAGAAGGAACAGGTTTTAATCTGCACAAGTCTTTAGACTGAAAATCGGGTAGGTAATCTCACCTTTTTGTAAATCGAATTTGTTTTTCGTACTCACACACTCGCTTTGAATGTTAATAGGACCTATTTACTTAATTATACCATATATTTTCCCTATTACGAATAGGTTAGTAGGTATACTAAGATAAATCAAGTACTTACTTAACAATCTCATTACTTTAAGCAATCGTTAAATATATTCCTCGACGCGTAATATTTATGAGTCAGTTCGGATAGAACAACAATGAATATCTGAATCAATATGAACAACACACAGTATCACCAGTATGTAGGTATAGCCCAGTCATATTAGGGCTTTCACCTCGGAATGAAAGATAATAAGCTGCAAATTGGTATGAACCTTTGTTTTGTCATTCTAAATGTTGTCTCAAAAGTCACAATCGTTATCGTGTCCGCGTCTCAAGATATTCAAGGTCAAAGGTCACAAAAATCGGTTTTTCGCGAATATCTGGCTTCCTATCGGTTAAATGAGATTTGCATTTATTATAAAAGTTGTAGGCTATAAAATTCCCTACAACTTTTGTTTAAACTTTTTTTTCATACGACTAACCGTTTTGAAGGTAGAGCGCGAAGAGTGCACATCGTACAGTCATATACGGCCTAATGCAAGGTCAAGCGTGAGTTATGGTTATCAGTACGTTATAAAGTCAATTATTTACTTGGAAATTATAATTATTAAACAATGCCTATTATTTATGTACTAACTATTAATTATTTATATTTAATTAAAGTAAGTAACTTGATTATTTATATATAATTATTCATATTTAACTATTTAAGTATAAAATATTATTAATTCTGGATTATATATTTTAGTTTTATTTTAAGTTAAAATGATAGCAAGAGTATATATTTTACACACATTTTTATTTATTATTAAATACGGCATAATATACATTTATCAAAATGTGAGTTCAAATATCAAAAGTATCTTTGTTGATTTTAATTGTAATGAAATTGGAAATGGAAGCTAATTATCTTCTTCTTCTTCGTCGTCTTCTTCTTCTTGTCGCTCAAAAATGTTCGATTCATTGTCATCATCCTCATTATCTGTCATGTTCATCTCCAAACCTTCCAGAATATCGGGATCATATGTATTTTCTTCATCGGGATTACTTGGATACAGTGAAGCGTTGAGGCAAGCTTGTCCGTTGCACTGGCCGCAAGCTAAAGAACATTGTAGCCCTGATTTTCCAAAATCAAAGACTTCATTTCGTTTTTTACGAGGTGCACTTGACGTTGAAGGTTCACTCTCATCTGTGCGTCGTTTTGATGCAATAATAACATTTTTACTCGTGTACACTTTTCGACACTCGGAATGCACATTTACAGAACTTAAAGTATTTAAATAGTCTATATGTCCATCATTTCTTTCAATACTTGCAGTTTTTAAAGTTTGTAAACCACGTACGACATTCACAGAAACACCTTCTGAAAGTTTCTTATCACATATAAAACACAAATCAGCCATAGCTCTTAAAACCGTACGTCCGTAGTTGCAACGGTACAATTTCAAACTAACGAATAATCTTGACTCATACAAAGTGGAGAGAGTGGCCTTGAATACTATAGAACATCTGTCCCGGCAATGAATAGAAAAGGGCATAGGGTAGGGACAAGTATTTCCAGGTATATAAGTATTGAGAAATTTACGCGTTTTAAAGAAAAGATATATAATGTCGTGTTAACTTAAAATAAAACTAAAATATATAATCCAGAATTAATAATATTTTATACTTAAATAGTTAAATATGAATAATTATATATAAATAATCAAGTTACTTACTTTAATTAAATATAAATAATTAATAGTTAGTACATAAATAATAGGCATTGTTTAATAATTATAATTTCCAAGTAAATAATTGACTTTATAACGTACTGATAACCATAACTCACGCTTGACCTTGCATTAGGCCGTATATGACTGTACGATGTGCACTCTTCGCGCTCTACCTTCAAAACGGTTAGTCGTATGAAAAAAAAGTTTAAACAAAAGTTGTAGGGAATTTTATAGCCTACAACTTTTATAATAAATGCAAATCTCATTTAACCGATAGGAAGCCAGATATTCGCGAAAAACCGATTTTTGTGACCTTTGACCTTGAATATCTTGAGACGCGGACACGATAACGATTGTGACTTTTGAGACAACATTTAGAATGACAAAACAAAGGTTCATACCAATTTGCAGCTTATTATCTTTCATTCCGAGGTTGACCCCTTTTTTTACCTAATATGACTGGGCTAGTAGATTTCCTGTTGCGTCGAGTACTTCCCGCAAGTCGATATCGGCTGTTAAGCTGACACGGGAAGTCAACTTAGTAGAATTAACTCAACTTGGTTTAATATACGTCTGAACTTAGACTAGTGTTCAACATCAGTTCGAGAACGGTACTGCAGTTTGAAGCGGTGTTTTTATTTAAATCAGATCAACTACTTAGGAACAAATTACTATTTAAACGTTTTCGTCTATTATTATTATTATAGAGAGCAGTGGTGTCCCAATCGTCACGGCCACGACTTACGAGTTGTACATGTAGGTCGTTGATTCGAACCTGGACAGAAGCTTTACATTATGTAAATAATTGCATCACAAATGCTCTCAAAATGGTGAAGGTAAACATCGTGAGGAAATTGGCATGTCCTAGAACCAAAAATTAGAAGTCAAGGGCTATCTACCAATCTACACTGGGCCCACGTGGTAGATTTTAGCTCACTCTCTCTGGAATAGTGGAGGCGTGTGTCCCAGCAGTATGGAATATTATAAGCTGATTATGCTTTGGAGTACCGTTTGGGTAGTTTTAACGAAACAAATATTCACTGCTTAAACAACATGATTGAGCCACAAAAAATCTCTTTCATAATAATCCTTTTTTTTGGGGTGGGAAATCATCAAATGACTTCTCCCGCTCTGGGTGGTGCGGGAGGGCGTGTCAGACTTTTACTGACTAAAACCCACCCGTGTTCCATCAGTTGCCTGTGCCAGGGCCACGGTTTTCTCTTTAGAATTACCCGCGACCCTGAGGCGTCGGCCCTATCGGACCCCGTCACTTTGTGCTGACATCTCTTTGAGCCGCGCGTGGAACACGACGCGCCGTCGACCCTGGCATGGTCCTTACCGGACGGCGAGCTACCCATTGCTCGCCGTCCGCAAGCCCGCGCCTACGGTGGCCGGGAATCTGCAGGCGACTCCCGACGCCCAGGGCGTCTCCTGCGGCGGCTAGTGGGGGCGTGAGGGCGCAAGGCTCTCTCCCTCACGCGATCCGCCTCCTCCTTCGAAAGCATTACTGCTTCGCAGAAGTAGTAATGCTTACCGGCTTCGTGACGGCTTTCCATTCCCTCTCGCTCCGTACCATGGCCCGGACCAGGGCCGGACGCGAGAGATCGCCGCCGCCAATCGCCTCCGCGAGGACACTGCGGTGCTCCGCCCAAGCTGGGCATACCTCCACCGTTTGCTCCACCGTGTCTATGAAGGACACGGTGGAGCCTATAATCCTAACCCTTTAATTAGGATTATCCTGTTGAGTAAAATTTTCGGAATTATTTTCTCGAAAATCTTTTTCCTTAACGTTTAAATGCTTGGCGTTAATCTGGATGAAGATAAACTAATCGGTGCGGCTGTTCGCCTAGCAGTTCGCGTAGTAAGAAATTTGCCATTGGGGTCTGAGCCCTGAGAAACGAATCTATTCATATTAGCAGTGTCAGGTTAAGATAACATATTTGTCTCTAAACGTGAACTGAACATGGATAACGAGTATTTTTTTTGTGGTTTAGGCTGCCCGTAGACTATCACTCAGGCAGACAATCAATCAATCAGTACCTAAGTCAGTCAGTCACTGGTCTGATTGAATAAAACGGAACGACTTACTTTATAAATATAAATGAGGCGGGCATCAAAACATAAAAGATTACGTTCAAACTATCCATCTGTAAAGTTTCATTTAAAATGTTCAATGAGCATGGTTAAATTAATGGCGGATATGTAATGGCCTTGTTATAGTCTAGTACTTCAAGCGCAGCACTATATAACTTTTTATGTCAGTATAAAGAGAATGTAGGTTTACGACATTTTTTCTACTTCATACGAGTAATACTACCGTAATACATCCTGTTGTAAATTAATAAGGTGAATATGACCGTTTTACATAAAATAGAAGCGCTAAAATCCTATTCATTTATTTGTATGAAAAGAATTATGAACTTCATAACATTCGCTTTAAATTCAGCATCAATTTATATGCGAATGTCTTAATTACCTCCCACACTGACATTTCTTGGATCATTAAATCTAGTGTAGATAGAAAACAAAGGCGTAAACAATGACAAACACGTTTCTTGTGTGGAGACCCACTTTGATTTTTATGTTTATTACTTATGTTATTTAAACATTGCAAAGTTTTACCTGTTCTAGCGCGCGCTGAGTATCTGTTCCTGATAGAACATTTTGATAACAGTGATATGCAAATCCAGTGAAATTACGTGAATACACGACATGCCAAATCAAAATTATTCCAAGTGCCACGCAAAAATAACTTTTATTGCAGGCGTACCGCTTCTTTCACAATACCCAATTTACTAAACCAAATACCTGTAGACATTAGAGTCTCAATGAATAGTAAAAACATAAGCGTAAGCTTAACTCTCAACTCGAATATAACTTTACTGTCAATAGCGCGTTGATCAAATCTCAGGCCATGGCATGCTAAGATAGACCCAGATGTCTAATTGTGTGCTTTATTAAAGGTTAAGGAAATTGTAATTTACAAAAATATGAATAAATAAAAAAGACAATAAAAAATTTGTGGTTAGAAATACACAATCTGTGAAATTTTCAACTGTCTACCTATTACGGTTCTTGAGATACAGCCCGCTGACAAACGGACGGACGGACAGCGGAAGCTTAGTAATTGGGTTCCGTTGGCACTCTTTTGGCAAGGAACTCTAAAAAGGAAACAACTTTTTTGCATTAATCCTTTTGGCGTGTCGAATAGAATTTCTAGCAGCGCTCCGCTCTCGTCAGAGCGTTTCTGTCAAACATGCGAGTTGCCAGCTTTGTGAGCTCTGATGGACTTTTTGTTAGTCTGTTTCAGAGAGTCTGTGTATGTTTTTTGCGATAACCTACTGGTAGCGCAAGTATAATTGTTGCTGTATTGTTTCGGAAATTAAAAGTTTTGCAACAGAGTTTTATCCGTGCCTCGGATGCAGCACTTTATGTTTTAGTTCAAGGAAATGGATTATAACGATGTTTAGCTAGAACGTGGTTTAATCATTATCCGTACATTTTCATCCATGATATCAGAATTGGGGCGCCATTACAGTAATGTATGTAGCTTGTATGTATAATAATAACATTATAGTATTATATGTTCTCATTACCGGAGCCTTTAATATACGGTCTTGTTATCTTGATAAAACCTTTCAGTTTTGTTTTGTTCGTGTACCATATACCCTTATTATCTAAATATGGATCACGCATAGTAGGTACGACGAAACATGGTTTCTCGTTAGCATTATTAGAAAAAACTAGATAGTTAATCGAGTGTCAGTTGCCTGGGCTGGCCCGGGTACGGACGAGCGCTCATCGATACAGTGCTTCGCCAGATGACTGGAAACGTGAATGAGAATTTTACATCATAACACTCACACAACCGACGCTCGCTGGTGCTGGAGCCTCCGCGGTTATAAATCATCCTTGTGAAAAATGTTTAAACAGCGAGGTAATGGATGACCGAATATTTGACACGTTTTCAATATCACTCGAGCACAACCATTTTTCGGGGCTCCCAGTATTTATTTAATACCGTCCGATTGACAGTCATTTAGACCCAAAATCGACGCACTCATTTAGACGAGATTGGACGAAAAAAGCTCGATAAACGAGGGGGAATGACTGTTGTAAAAGGTTATGTCACATGATCACATGTGTGCCTTTATGTTGAACTGACCAGTTGTTATTTATTTATTTTATCATTTATGTTCACACAGTAAATTACAAAGGGATACGACGTAATTATAATAATTATGTTATGATGAATGAAACGTTAGCAATAAGAGTAAAGCAACAGGCGGACTCTTAGTAGAAATCTGTTTACGCCTTGAATAAGACATTTGATTCATACGTGGAGAACTTGTACAATTTGCATACACGAAATGTGATGCACGACAAAGATCGATTATCGCAGAGTTCAATAATCTTTATTTGTGCAGTGTTTTTTTTTCATAAAACCCGATTTTCCAAAGGACTTTTTGTAATTTCACTCTCGTTTTAACAGAAATTAAAATAACGGTGTTTGTGCGAGCGAACTAGACGTTTTACGTGTAGACTAGCGTTTAACTGTTCATCACTGATACTATCTCTGTCGGACACGATGCCAGGTGAGAAACCGTCCTTTTTGGCCACGCCAACCAGTGACTTCGAGTTTCAACTTTAAAACCTTAATCCCACCTCGCTTTGTAAGGAAGGCGAAACTGACTTAACTTACAAAAGTTTCGACAAACGCCTTAGACATTTGAAAGATAAATTTAGTTTTATGGTTTGTTTAAAGATCATTTTAGGTGCGAAACGCTTGATTTTATTAAGTATCCGCAAATCTAGAAAATTCTCAGAAGTTTTATGTTTATAAATCAAATAAGGCAGGTACAGTCAAGTTCACAAACAAGGACAAGTCAAGTAACAATGTTTCAAAATATTGTAAGCGTTAAAATTATCATAAAGTTCTATAAAAACTTAGACATCAATAAAATGTTATCTTAAAAACTGTTCTTAAGTTTCTTACGGTAGTGCAGTCAAAAATATCTGTCTACTCTTCGTAACATAAATATCTAAATACTCCAGATTTCAATATTTTTGGTTCAACATAGGATTCGTAAATATCTATCCAGCTTTGAATATTCAACTAAATTGAATTTACCATTAAACACTTGTCATATCTACAAATACATTACACTATATATACAATACGGAACAATATGTAGATATGCTTATATTTTGTAGACAAAGAATCTCTGAGGTTTTTTGACGGGTGGGCAAAACATCAATCACAAACATTTTTTGAGAATTTTCCTTCGAGTAAAATCTAAAATAGTAATTTGTTCCTAAGTAGCTGAACTGATTAAAATAAAAACACCGCTTCAAACTGCAGTACCGTTCTCGAACTGATGTTGAACACTGGTCAAAGTTCAGACGTATATTAACCAAGTTGAGGCAACTAAGTTGACTTTCCGTGTCAGCTTAACAGCCGATATCGACTTGCGGGAAGTACTCGAGGCAACAGGAAATCTACTTACATGCTGGTGATACTGTGTGTTGTTAATATTGATTCAGACATTCATTGTTGTTCTATCCGAACTGACTCATAAATATTACGCGTCGAGGAATATATTTAACGATTGCTTAAAGTAATGAGATTGTTAAGTAAGTACTTGATTAAACTTAGTATACCTACTAACCTATTCGTAATAGGGAAAATATATGCTATAATTAAGTAAATAGGTCCTATTAACATTCAAAGCGAGTGCGTGAGTACGAAAAACAAATTCGATTTACAAAAAGGTGAGATTATCTACCCGATTTTCAGTCTGAAGACTTCTGCAGATTAAAATCTGTTCCTTCTTAAGCAACAGTTTTTTTTTCTGAAGAACTGCTTGAATAGCATTTGATGATTTTCAGATGGCTTCTATTTTAAATTGCAGTTCTTGTGCTAGTGTTTTCTTAGATCGTTAATTTCTGTTCTGCAATATTTTTCTCGATATGATTCACTTCAACGATTTACGGGCTGTTTTGGTGACAATACCGATTACAGTTTATAAGAGTGTCCGTTTTACGTCGCAGCGATAGTTTTAATATTAAAGTTCGAGTGTGCTGTTTATTGGTGTCGATAAACTATAAATTATTTTTAAAGTGACAAAACTTGGTCTTTGACTTTTATTGCAGTAATCGTAACTCGTTTTAGATATTTCCGCCGTTGTTCAGTTGGACCGAGTGCTTTGTTGTAACTCAGAGAAACGGTGCACAGATGAAGTTTGCATTATGCTTTAACGTAACTTCCGCTTTACAATCAGTCTGTAACATGAATTATTTTCTTCACATAGGTAATTTCTAAACTAGAAACAGCTGTTTGTATGAATAACCTCTATATATAGTATAGAGTATATTTATAAACTTTAGCTACACAGGATTAAATTTATTAAATTGGAAATGCTTCAAACGTGAATAAATATGGCTAACCGCAATCGTCCCGTGCGGCAGGAGTGATTATCGATTGCGGCCTATCAGCCGCTCAACAAGTGAGAGGGCATTGTACATTTTATGTACCTGCCGTGACTTTTGTGTATATGTTTATAAAAGTCACATTTATGAATCATTTTTGTAAGAATAGGTACTGCACGGTCGTTTTTGAGACTTTTTAGAGAAGTCTTTTAAGTTCGATCGAATAATGCTTCCGGTCATACCATGTACGAGTGATTTTTTTTCGAATGGGTTTTTGTGACATAATTGGAAACTTTTGTGTCAGACTATTTGTCATTTATTAGTCAGTTTCCTCATTTCGTGCTAGTTGACTAGTTGTCCGTTAGAAGTTCGATGCCTGCTACAAATCGGGTTGTCACTCGTTCTAAAAATACAGATGAATTTACATCTGGTCTAGCTAGATGCCTTTTTTTTTTGTTCCGGGTTGGAAAATCCTCATGGATATCCTCCGCCCTGGGACGGGCGGAGGGTTCTGTCAGACTCTTACTGACTAAAAACGACCCCGGTGTTCCATCTCACACCTACGTCGGCGTCGCGGTAACATATGATTCTTACGCAACCCCGACTGGTGCCAGGCCGCCTCGGCGGGCCTCCTCGTGTTGGGAGGGGGACCGAGGTGTTTGACTCCACCGCAACGACTAAGAGGGGCGCGCGTGGAACACTACGCGCCACCACCTCGGGTCCTGATGTATGGGGGGCGGCGGACGTCCCCGAGTCCGCCGTCCCTGGTCCCATTTAGAGGGGCTGGAAGAGGGCGTTGTCTGCCCTGCACCTACAACCAACCCCTTGCGACGTGTCAGGTAAATAGCCCCGTCGCCTACCATTTTTCGGCTGCAAAGGATAGGGAGACCGGCCAACAACATACCGACACTCCTCTTCCCCTGCGGCCCCACAGCGTCCGCCATCAAACGGTGGTGACCCCGTTATGGCCGCAGAGGGTAGGGCGAGCGGCGCACCGCAATACCGGCACTCCTCTCCCGCTGCGGCCTCTATTGCGATGTCACCCAAGCGGCACCGCAATCTTGGTCGCTACGTCGTCGGCTTTTCGGCAAAAGCCATGACGAGCTGCTCCTCCTCGGGTACCTCTTCACCGTGGAGCTCAAACCACGGTTACTAAGCCCCCCACCCCGCCTCGTCAATACGGAAGCCACCAGGGGGGGGGGGGGGGGCATGCTGGATGCCTGCCCCGACAAAGTAGTAATGGTTGATTTTCTATTTATACTTGTGTACTCTTCACAACCTTGTATGTTATGGAAGGAATAGTTGCGTGTTAGTGTTATACGCTTGTAAATTATAGCTGCTGGAGGCTACCGTAACGGAAAATCTTAATAGTTTTAATAAGTAAGACTATTTTGAGGGAAGTTCTTGTTTTTATGTTCCGTACCTCGAAAGGAAAAAACGGAACCCTTATAGGATCACTTTGTTGCCCGTCCGTCTGTCTGTCTGTGAAGACCCTTTTTTTAAGAACGCGTGGAGGTATTAAGCTGGAATTTATATCAAATACGGAGATCTACTGTCCCTTGGAGCTGTGAAAAAATCAAACTTCTAAGCCAACGCAATCAAAAGATACAGCCGTTTATGCCGCAAATTTCCGCAAATTTTTGACACTCGCAAGGGAATCAAAACCTACAGGGTACTTCCCGTGAACCCAGAATCTTGAAATTTGGTACAAATCAACGTATTGTAGCACAGATAAAGGAAAAATTGCGAAAACCGAAAATTTTTTGTTACATCATGTAATAAAAATATTTTGAATAATTTTAAACTTACTACCCCTTTCCTCATGAACGCGTGAGAACTTTTACTTATATAGCTACAGGTTTGTACGGAACCTCCTTCTAGTGGCTGCGTGCTGAGGACGACCAATATCGAACAATAAAGAGTTCTTCCTTGTTCGCTTTTGGTTTCGTCTCTTTATATGTAAATGTTAGAAGACAATTTGATTATTAAATGAGGAATCAACGCTCGTAAATAGTAGTTTTAACCTGTGAAATAGTTTCGAAACACGATGTATGGGAGTCCTAAACTTTAGGTAGGTATAACTCTGGGGTATACGTCACGTATACCTACCCCAGAGGTATTGGCAGAGGAGTACAGTGGGTGTAACACCTACATAATCGATTACAATATTAGTAGTTCGGTTGCACTTGAAAAGATCACATTTAAATCTATTGCCATTATGCCAGGGTTATTCTTGAAATTCTCGCTGCTCCCTAAATATCTGCATCTAAAATAACACGTAGGTAGATCTCAAGATCGTTATCAGTTTTTTCAACCAATAAAAAATCTTTGTTCTTTATATACATTTATATGTTTTAATCATATACCTACTTTAACTAATCCTTGTGACATCGAGCGAAGTATTTTCTAATACTCACGAGTCCCGTTAAAAAAGCGATTAAGGTTTTACGCAGCTACGAATAGATGCTTAGATATAGGGAGCAGTATTTTCCTACGCTTAAAATTAAACTGATCTATCCATTTGACTCGTATGTTTTTTTCTGGTTTATAGGACCATGCGTTTTTGAAAACTAAAAGACCTCGCTGATAGGTCAAAAAAGTCGATAAAATTTCTGCACATAAGCAATTACAGCATTGAAGAATCTTCTATATCGCGAGTCTATTCTTAGACACGCGTGATGGTTATAGAAAACCTTACTAACTTAAGTTCAAGAGTTGATTTTTGCTGGCACATGTGTTACATTACAACTAATCTCCCATTACCATGAAGCATAAGTCCCGGCGTCGTCAAGAGGGCTGGGCAGGCTCCTAACACCCTATTCGCATGCCACACGCGTTTGGGCTGGATAAGGCCAATAATTGTAAAGCTAATGTTTCGATGCTTATCTCATTGTACTGTTAGTTGTTTAATAAGTCACGGCTTTACTTCGCTATTTGGGCCGAAAGCTGGTAACGTCGATATTCGGTCACCGAATAATGCTTCGTCAATTTGGCAATATCTGTGTGACAAATCTAATAAGTATACTTAGTTTACCTCCTTACTTAACTGATATGGAGCACCGCTGAATGATAAGCAGACTATATCTGGGCTAATAAGACAAAGTAATTATGAACCTATGATTATCTAGGCGGTTTATTGCATGTATTTATATTCAGCAACTTCTAAATGGAAAATTTCCACTTCACTTCCCTTGAATGAGAGTTCGGTAATCGCAGATTATTGTTGATATGGATCGATGCTGAGAGCCATACTCATTGGCCTGCTTAAAATATGAAAATTAATAGGCAAATTGAATGTACGTTCAACACAGTTGAAATTTATAGTGTCAGCTCTCCTTTCACCCAGTTTTGTAAATAATAATGGTGGCGCCCCACTCTCCATAAATTCTTTCAGCCCAGGAGAGTAGATATCAAGCACACCTTTCACGGCTCCTAGATTCAGATTCAACTCTTTTTAAATGATACTTCCCCCTGCTGATAGCCGTGAGCTCCTTCCGAAGTGGTTCCGCCGGCCTCGACGGCAGGTCTCCTCATCATTTAAAAGATTTATTTGAATTCAGGCACCGGGGAAGCTGGTGTTAATGATGCCAACTTATGTGCCTGCGCAAGAGGGACGACGGCATTCGTCTTGCCATGTTGTGATTGCCATTGACTGCACCTACAGGCGTATGTCAAAATATGCTGCAAAACTTTGGACGCTTAACTTAACTTTGGTCAAGGGGCTGCAAGGCTGTTGTACATGCCGTGTACTCACCAGACGAGATGGGTTTCGATAACTAAACATGATAAAACAAAAGAAAAAAACTTGATCAGTTTTTTTGTGGGGTTAATCAGTGTAGTGTAATCACTTGAAACATCTGTTCACTTACTGTATAAACTTCACAGAAGTAAACTTCGAATAAAAACGATAAAAAAGAAAAATTTCTCAACTCGTACTTCAAGTACCTAAAACCACTCCAAGCTGTCGTTGACCCCGCCAATTTTTTTTTAAATATATATAAATATGTTTAAATCTCGAAACACAACACGTCTGCAGGGTTTCGGTAGCTAATTAAATTTGACTTTGAATTTGATATATTATTTTAGTGTTAGCCTGTATTAAAATTAAGTCGGGGTACCTACTGTAACCAAAACCAAAAACTTGTTAGAAGATAAATTCTATCAATAAAAAAATACAAAAAACATAATTGCTTTATTTTCTGGCAACTAAGGCCCATAGAAAAAAAAACACAAAATAATCTTATAAAATCGTAAACTATTACATAGTCTAGACTACACTACAAATCTATTTACTTCGTTGGGTTGGTTGCGCTGATTCGTGTCGTCGCCTTGCGCGAAAACGCCAAATCACAACACCCGTTGCCGTCGGCCAAAATTACTCCTTCATGAAAGTCTCCAGGTCGGAAGAAAGTGTCCAGGCGGAACCCGTACTACAAAATAGTGTAGTGCGGGTTTATGCAGTTTTCATTTAAATATGTAATAATAATAATAAACAGTCATGCGAGATTAAGTACCTGTAATTGTATGAGTTATTTAATATATCTGTGCAAATTATTTGTAACAAAGAATCTCTGTTGCTATAATTTAGCTACAACTTTAGTTTCCGAAAGCAAAATTTTAGAACGTTCGTGACCTAAAAATGTTCACATTAATTATTACGTACGAAAATAGGTCCCTGTGTTAATTACGGTATAATAATAGCAACCAAAATTTTATGAGTTAGCACTCTAAACAACAGAGCAACAATTAACTGAAGCATTAAACGAAGTTACCTACGTAGTACTATTCTGTAAGCTTCGATTCAAATCCCGCCAAACAATTCACCTTGTACACATTCCTAAGTATTTAAACTTGATTAGTGTATTATGATATTTAATTAATTGCAAAAATTCTATTAAAGTAAAATTCACTCAAAATAATAGACTAAAGAAACTAACAAACTATTAAAATATAATAACCTAACCTGACAAAAACTATAAACAAACCAAAACATGGCGTCGAAAAAAAATTAAATTAAATAAAAAATTTGCATCTGGCCAAGATAAAAGCCAGCAGCAGGTCACGAGAAGTGTCAACCATGTGTTTGGAGCTGTCGTTGAACAAACCTTGAGCACTCAGACCAGCGAGAAATTCAACCCCAAACGGTTCGAAAATATAATTTCCGATAAGGTTATTATACTTTCGCTGGTTGAGGTTTTCCGCAGCCGTAGCAGCAGCGCTAGCACAGCACGAAGAGCTAGGGTGATAGAATGGCGCAAGAGTATCTATCTACACATATTGCGTCCAAAACAAAAGGCCTACCCACCTTCCATGGAAATAAGCCATTCCTAAGTTACGTTTGTAATTGAAGAGCATAGTACTCAGCCATAAGTGCAGCCTGAGAATGTCCATAATATAGATACCTCAGTTTCTGACAAGAAGGTAGGTACGGAAAAGCGTACGTAGGCGTTGCTGAATTGCACACGTGTCACGCTAGCGTTTCAAGTCGCACCAATCTACGATTACAAAGCCAGGATGCACGAACATTCCACCTTGTCACAGTCTCCGCATTAGATCACATCATGCGTGAACGCAAACGCTTTGACGTCCCATCTTACATTTCTACTCCAGAGAGCAAAGACTAACAATAAATTGACCTAATACTCATTTGATCTCTGTATTGCTGTCTCGTTGGGAAAAAAACTTTTTCTGAGCCACTTAGGAAAGGAGAGCTTGATTTTCTAGTAGTATCTGCCCAATCAGATCTAGTAAAATACACAGAGTAAGACCGGTTTTATTAGGGGTTTCAGGTATCGAGATAATGCGTCTTCCACGTATCGCAAAAACTATTTGTATAGTTTTAGAGGAGTTACATGTACTGTCACTTTTATAAAGTATAAGAATCACCTCTCGGTATTACTGAGTACCTTAAATTTTACAATTTGATGGCACTGTCAGTAACGCGAACGATGGGTATATTAATAACTGTAGAAATTATGTTATTTATGAAACATTGAAAGTAAGATGAATTTTCTGTCCCTACTTGGCAATTTCCATTTTGCAAAGTAGCGTCTTTTGAGTGGAGGTGAACAGGAAATTCTTGCTATCAGAATTTAATATCTGGGGAGGTTACAAGTGGACGGTGAAGGAGGGGAGGGGGGAGTGTGTCAAAGTGGTGTTTTTATTTCAGTAGCAGCCGGTGCGAACTTGAGCGATCAGCAGACAGCAACCACTGATGAGCTTTAGGATAATTTTTTTTTTTTTTTATAAAGGATTATAAAGAACATCGAGATTATAGGTACACCTCTGCCTAACCCTTCTGGGATTACAGGCGTTATGTTATGTTATGATTATATAGAAAGATTCGTAAGCAAAAATGAGAGAAGGTAGAAGTGTTTGTACAAAAAACCTACACTGTTTTAAGTGAAGGCAATTGATAATAATGAAACCTATTATCTCATTACGATTTCACCAATAACACTAAACACGTTCAGCACAACTAAAACGCGTTCATGAGCTGTCTGTGTCAAAATGTTGTCATCGAATATTGACACTGACCGCTCTTGAACTAGGTTTAAAATGCTGATCGCGTTCAGTTTCATTGGTGAAGTCGGCACTTAGTCTTGTGATCATATCAACAGGCACTCTAGTCCTACCGTATCATAAACAACATACCTGTTTAGACATTTATGACGGTTCCAAGTTAAATGATGACTTATAGCCAACCGTAAACATCTTGGATGACTAAAACCATCTGTAATGAAAGCCGCCCTTTTACCTAAATGTGAATGAGCCCACAATTCACAACGACAAATATAGGTTTTTTTTATCTATATTTTGTGTGTTATAAAAGGTCAAGTGTTTAATAGCATTAAGGTTCACATCAATTTAAAATATTTCTAGAAACCATGTTGTATTGATAGCTATCAATCGTCCCACCTTTTTATACGCAGCTGACGTAGAAATATCTTTTAGGTATCAAAGCGTTATACTCCTTTTAATTTTCAATAAAGAACACATGAAACACACAATCGTACATAATAGAAGTTATGTAGTAACTTTTCGTTAAATAAATAATACTTTTTTAAACTAAATTAAGGTTAAATGAAGACAAATTAAAAAAGCAATTAATTGCCCTGAAGACGTGAAAACGCGACTGAAATACTTAATTAAAAAGTTACGCCTTATTGCTTTTATTTTGCATTTGAAATTAATTGAAAGGGAAAGAATAATAAAGATTAGTTGCCGTTATTGTTAAGAAGACAATACTTTGAGGGTGAACCTAACGACCGGTTTCAGCGAAGCGGATAATAGGGATATTAATTATCTATGTTTTTTTTTGTTGTTTATTTCTTCTAGTAATTTGTTCATATCTACTTTTAAATAATTTTTTTTTGAATAACGAGACTGCTACAGCGAAATAATAAATTTCTACAATTACATCGTGCTACAGCTACATCGTGCTACGGGGCTACAGCTACATCGTGCTACGGGGCTACAGCTACATCGTGCTACGGGGCTACAGCTACATCGTGCTACGTGGCTACAGCTACAACGTGCTACGGGGCTAATACTACATAGTGTTACGGGGCTACAGCTACATCGCGCTACGTGGCTACAGCAACATCGTGCTACGGGGCTACGGCTACATCGTGCTACGGGGCTACAGCCACATTGTGCTACGCTGCCGCACCAATTAGAAGTGCAGTAAGGACGTTATTGGTAGTTTCGAGTAAATGGTGCCCACCTTTTTTTATTAGGTATAATTTTGATAAGTTTTGCAAATACTTTTTGTTTTGATTTACATATATAGCTGAATATGCATTGTTTCATAAGAACTAATCCAATTCTTATAAGTTAACCGCCCGTCCTTACTACGTTTCTAATTAGCGCGGCAGTACGGGGCTAAAGCTAAACAGTCCTACGGGGCTACAGCTATATCGTGCTACCAGGCTACACCTACATCGTGCTAGCACTGTCGCGAAATCCTGAAGGGGTTACAATTATTAATACATTAACATGTTAAGTATTAGGATGCCTGATGGATGGATATGTTAAACAATAAAAGACGGTTCCTATGGTAAAAGTATGTTATAGGAACCGTCTTTTCTCACAAACGTATCTATACAAAATAAGAAACGATTTACAATCAATCTTTAGTTTCTGTTTAAAAAATACATTAAATGGACGGAGATCACATCAACCCAAGCGTAAATTAAACGAAAACAACTTTTACAACGTTTTGATGTAATTTAAATCGAGTTTTTTGTCAATAAAATACTTTCTGTTTCACTTATAGGTTTGGCTTTCAAAAAATGGAGGTTCCAAACATTGCATATCTCCGCAGATTTAATTTAGGATTAGTCCCTTTTAAGTGTGAACTGTGAAAGTGCCTTTACGTTAAACTCAACTACAATTTTGTGTGAAGGATTAGTCTGTCTCATAAAAATATCTTACACGTATTTTTATTAAACAAAAGATATAAACATCATAGTATACGAATTAATGGCAACATTAAGTGTGCGGTTATGTTTACATCATTTTAGTGTTGTGTCAGCCGATACTTAAGTGAAAACTTTCTGCGGAACCCCGCTGACAAAGGCATTTAATTAAAAACCTAGTAAATAAGTACCGCAGTTTCTGTTCAATATTGAACTTTGTGTTTCCCAATACTAAACTTTGAGGTATGCATTAAGAAGTCATAATATCGATTACTTTTTGAGACTGTTTGTTAACTTCCTTTGATTTGTATTACGTAATATTTCCTGTAAACAATCTTTACGACCGTTTCTAAACCTCTTATTTAAGATGTAAAGGAAATAATGGGCTAAATGCTATTACGCCATTTCAATAAGATTTACAAAATTAACTGTTTCAATTTAAATACTCAACCTAAGAAAGACGGTCTGAAGATTGAAAGGGCTTCGTGAAGGTGGCGGGTTTACTGGATCAATGAACCCAGTTATTTAACTCACAATGCAAGAGTATTCTTGGCAAATATAAATTACCTTCGGAGATGGTAAAAGCAAGCAGAACCCAGAGTACAGCATTGTCGTCCACCACAATGCGCGATGATTTTTATGCATGCAAGTTTGTCAAAAGAGTCTTGGTGGAGACGCGCCTTATACTCAACAATATTGTGTAATGCCAAATGTATGTGCTTGCGCAATATTTAAATTAGATAAAAGTCTTTTGTTGTTACTGTAGAAATTGTTATCAGCATTTGTATTGAATGGTGGGGTTTAATGACTCGGAATGTAGGAGGCATTGTTCGCGGTTATACGCGGTCTACGCTGCTACGCGGCTACGCCTTGTTTCGGATTTTAGCGCTAGTGGGCTGTAGCACATGTGTTTGGATATTACGCGCGAACCTCAGTTCGTGCGGAGTTTCATGATGAGGCGATTAGCTGTTATTTATAGAATGCTATATATAATTTTGAGCTACCTGGACGTATATTCTGGCCAACGACCAACCTAAATATGGTAACAATATTTATGAGTTGGAACTCAGCACCTGTTGATACTTGAAGGAAGTAGGTATCATGTTCTAGTTTCCCAACGAATCCATAATACCTCTCTTTTATTCATTAGTGCAAAGTGAAAGCTCGACGACCGGAATTGCCTCCGGGCGGGGATGATTTATAAAGACCAGAGCCACTTAACAGAATCTGAGATCGGCTGAATTTCTACATAACAACTTGGTATTTATAAACGGAGGTATTTTTTTTTTATTGTAGACGAAAAAACGAAACGAGATGAGTTTAAAAATAGAAGTGTGGTTGAGATTTTTTTCTTTGTTGAATTGGTGACAAAGGGAGTGAGGATGGTTTCGGCGCTCAATGAAAATTGTCTCTGGGGCGGGGGTGTGAGGGGGCGGCAGGTGGGCGCGGCGGGGGTGGGATATCGATCGCGCGCGCTGCGCAACAAGTGCCGCGAGGCGGTCGCCGCGTGCCGCCGCCGCGCCGCATACCGCACGCGCGAAGATCTCGTCCCACACATGTGCAGCATTGCTCAACAATGCGTTGAACAACGTTCTATAAACCACAAAACGATTGATGATAGGGGAACATGTGCAGAAAGTGACAGCGGACGCTGCCGCAGATCCACACGATGATCCGCCACTGTTGCATTTCACGTTCGTCAGCTAAAACTCCGCCCTACTTATATTTATAACATTAAAATTTGAGGGGAACACTTGAAAATAGCCCATTAATAGTATAATTTTTTTCTTAGAAATCATTCTAGTTATGCATTCGGGACACTTTGTTTTTACAAACGAAAATTATAAAGTTAAACTGCCTTCCTTAGTACTTTCGAAAAAATCTTGATGTATTTTCCCGACATTTTCCATAAAAGTAAGAAATAATTATTTACGAGAAGTAAATCACGACGTTTCAGAAGTTATTTATTTTTATTCAGAGACAATTTAAGTAGGTACATCGGTAAAGTTTTTGAAGTAAATACTTGTATTTAAAACATATAAAAATTATTTTACTACAGGTAAAAAGTACGTGACCCTTAAATTGAGTGGAAAATTAACATCTGTACACACACTACCCATTTCAAATCCCTCTGTGCTAAGTTTCACGAAGAGTTTCATTATATTCATACAAAGGATCACAAAAAAATCTCTTAGATCATATTTTGTTGTAAATACAGGGTAAGTTTTTAACCAGTGCGCAAACTGTAACTATGAATTCGGCTCATGATTCTTGACCCGCTAGCATAGACATTTTTGTCGATTATTTAAAAAAAATAGCTGTTTCATGGAAAAATGCAATACCAACGAAGTCAAAATATTCTGAACAACTACTTTTTTTTTGTTATTTATCTATTATCCTGTAGATAATAGATACATTTACAAACATTAATAGACCACATAGTTTTTGAAATTTTATCCAATATTATTCAAATTTATTAATAAATAATTATAGAGGGTGTAAAAAGACCCATCACATAGCCGTCAACAACGCATTCAGTAAATACAATTATATAACAGTGCACAAAAAAAATTGCTGGAAAACGACTTTAATTTTCTGGTGTGATTTGCTGTTTGCGGTAGTGAGCAATGTAACGCACGTAACACATTGTGCTTATGGGTGCATGCAACGGTACAGGGGTCGTAGAGGTATTTAGAATATCAGCGCTGCGTTATTTTTTTTTATTTTAAATATCGCAGCATTATGCTGAGATAGGAGCCTTTTTGGCCTCGCACAGATCTTTTTACTGTTTTTTGTTGTTATTCTGTTAGTTTATACATTCTTTGTTATTTTTTTATTTTTTTACTATTTGTATTCCCTGTGCGTGTCCCAAATAAAATATTTTTCTTTTATATTTTTCATTTAACGTTGTGTTAACATTAAAAACTTTTTTTCGTAAATAACGTTGGGGTATAGGTTGGAGTTTTGACCTTCAATATCTCCGTAACCAGAAGGTTCAAAGGTACGGTACAGTACCAAAAAATACAATGAAGGGGATTACATTGACTTTCGGCTTCGTAAGTGTCTTTTTACAACCGTCAATTTTATATCTATCTTTTTTCTAAAAACTAACAATAAAACTACGTATGTATGTTTTGAAACGCAATAGAAGGAAGCGAACACGTGAAGTGATTATAATCCGTCATAAATATATTTAAATACATTCAACAAAAACTACAATTTGTACCAACTAAGAAGACATTTTTTTTTAAAGGCACATACATCCCTATGATTTGAAATATTCAAGTAGAGCTGTAATCATGTACAATGTTTCTATGAAATCTTCATTGTGAAATTAAAATCTTTTTTGAGGAATTAAATGTAAAGAAGAAAACAGTGAAACCCTTAATCTTTATAACCCACCATTTATAAAAATGAAAACGATAAAACATAACGTAACTACTATAAAACACAAATTCATACAATACATAAATCGAACAATAAAAAAAACATACAATAAATTTATTTATTTCACCTTTCAATGGTTATTTTTTATTTTTTTTTCGTAAATCGTGGTAACGTTGCCAGCACAGTTGTATTTTTCTTTCGTATTTCATACAAATTCCATGCTGTATTAAATACAAATGAATAAATACCTAAAATTCATAACTAAATAAAATGCCTATTGATTTGTAATGCTAAAGTTATGATCAAAGTTATTCCTACAATATAACGCTCTGTTGAAATCAGAAAATAGTAAAAATAGTATTTAAACAATTACAACTTACAAGTCACGTTACTCTAATGCATTTTGAATGAAAGTTTTTATCAATTAGACACAATATTGATATAAGATCCACAAATTCATTAATACTGTTTTGGCAAACGGAAGGTATTAGGTACACTTAGACGATTCTTATCATTATACTATCGGATAGCCTTTGTTACTACATTTGTGGTTATTACAAACCCTTATTAGGTCATTATTCTTTCCAAAGTATTTTGTGTAACGAGATCACCCCTAAAACATACCTCTCGCAAATGTTATCGAACACAGATCCAATATCAACACTTCATATTATCTTTTGATTGATTTGATATTTTGTGAAACATTCAGTCGTTTGTGGCGCCTTCCTCGCACAACTCGTACATATCTTACTTATAAGTTAGAATAACTTTATTCTAATCCTAGAGTATAAACCAGTCACGAATATCCGTCACTTCTACATTATCACTTTTCCCTACATTGTCACTCTGTAATACACTAAAACCTTAACTCTAAAGGTATATTTTGTATGTTGGCGTTATTTCCACTACTTATCTAGTTATACACATATAAAGTAGACACATCACGAAGGAATGGACAAATCTCAATAGATGTAAGTATATCACGTAAGAAACGTTTTTATTGCCTAATATAATCGTAAATTAGTGGAACCATTAACTGGGCGGGGACGAGACAGATGACCTATGCTTGTGACAATCACATGACAAACGACACGAGAAATATGTGGAGTTTGAAAATGGACCTAACTTGGAACTCCAACCTGATACAGATTTGTTTTCAAGATTTGTATAATAATTCTTATACTAATATTATGAATCAATTGTAATTTCGACACATCAAAAAGTGTAAGGTATAAGCTTTTGGAATACACAAATCAAATTACCATCCAAAAGTTAAAATTCATACATAAACTGTATGACTGTGATTTACTTAAAAGGCTGGCTGAAGAAAATAGCGATGACAGCGAATTTTCATGAACATCTAATACAAAGTCCACTTAATTAGAGTATAATATAAATAGTTTTATCGGTACGTATAGAAAATTCGAAAGTTACCCGAGTTCCTTAACTAGCGGTGATATCGTGATACCGCGAACCACGGTGCCCGCATGTCGATCTAAGAAATGACGCAAGAGTTGCGTTTATTGCTGTGTCGTTCACGGATCTGTTGGAGATGCGCGAGCTGCGCTGGCGACGGCACATGCGGCGGCGTGGGGCTGGACCCCGGGGGGCCCTGGGGGCCCGTGGGCAGCGACTGCCGCCGCCGCCGGCGCAGTGCAGGCGACAGGTTGTACTTCACCTTCGCCTGAACCAACAGCTCCTTAAAAATCTGCGATACGTTCAGGTTTTCCTTCGCCGAAGCCTCCACGAAACCGTTCTCCCAGTCCACTGTTACCACAGATTCTGTTGTGTGAAATTCCACCTGTAAAATAAATCAAAGTTATAATAGGAATAGTTTGGTGTGTACTGAACTTAAAGATAAGACCTTTGGCTTGACGGATTTAGTTTGGTGAGGTGCACCCTCACCAAACTAACTTACACTGTAAGTTATTACGGAAAAGTTTACCCTTCAGGTAATACGATATCGAACGAAAAAAAACAGGACAAGTGCGCGTTGGTCCACGAACACAGTACAAGTACAAGGTAAATATTGAAGATTTTGATAATACGAAGGAAAAATTTGTAATAGATGATATATTATGTGGCACTTTCGTGAAAACCACCACTCATCGAACTTCTGCGTATAAGTCCTCAGTAATTAGCATATCTTTGTCGGGAAATCTTCTGTTTTAGTACACCCAAATGAGTTTTGAACAGATTTATAACGCTAAGTTTTATGAGTTAAGTTTAAAGTATTTTCCAAATATATATGTGTCCCGAAACTAGGCCAGATATATATTATTATATATATATTCTCGATTCTGGTAAGTAGTATTAATAATGAGAAATAGAATGTCTTACACAAGACTTTTACACGGGTATTTCTAAGCTTCATAAAATACTAGGGCGGGTCAATAAGTCCGTGACTTTTTGAATTTCTGACCTTTTTACTGAAAAAGCAACACTACTCCTGTCAACGGGCATCTGTCAGTTGACTTCTGTCAAAATTTGAACTTGCTGCGTCAGTTAGTTTGTGTTTGATAGCTATCTTTATCAGACTACCCAGTAATTTGAGGAAAAAATGGAAAAAGTGAATTTCGTGTGCTTATTAAGCATTATTTTTTGCGAAAAAAAACCGTTACCGAGACCAAGGCTAAGCTTGATAAATACTATGGGGACTCTGCACCATCGATTTCAATGCTAAAAAAGTGGGTTACTGAATCTCTGTCGGAGAACATGTTTTTCATGAATCCTACTTATGCGGGAGGGAGTGTAGCAGGCAGGCGACGCAATCTTTCACTGGGGTGCTTTATGCCAAAGTCAAAGAAACGTCAAGGCGTTTCATGAACTGCTGGATGGAGGGCATTCTGAGATATTATTATCTAAGTGAACATTCACATTACGGACATAGAAGGGGGCTCCCGTAACCTTTCTCAAGAAACGGTTCTGAATTTTATGAAAACGGCGTGGCTTAGCGTGTGCAAATACGACGCAGGCGTAGGCCATGATGGGACGGATGACCGCGGTGTAGATTGCTTTGAATTTGAGTGACAGTTTGCACCAAGCGGTCAATATGAATTAGAGCCTACGATGATACGAGCCTATGAATTAGAGCCGAGAGCAAAAGAGCGGTAAAAGATCACGCCTAGGTATTTAGCTCGCTTCACCCTAGGGATCGGCCTGCCATACATAGTGATCGGGCTGGAATGAATCTCCATAAGAGCGTCCGTTCTCTCTTCAATAAAAACAAGGTTATGGTAGTGCACAGTGCGCGGCGGTGCGGATATTGAGAGCTAACCGACGCTCGGGGCTATTGTGCGGAGTGTTCCGGACACTATCGCTCCGGTGTTCCGGCTCGACCAACTAACTTCGTCACGCAGCTATGAAATAAACATGCTGTGGCTAATGCGGTAGTACGCTGTTTTAGTCAACTGCGAACACAGTTTGGAAGTTTATAATGCATTATCAGCCTATTATGTTCCCACTTCTGGCCACAGGACTCCTCACTGTGAGAGGGAGTGGGCCGTAATCCACCACCTGGGCGCAGTGCGGGTTGGTAGATGTCTTCGAATTTTTGGGTTCTAAAATATGTCGGTTTCCTTACGATGTTTTCCTTCACCGTTTTGGGAGCAGCGGTGATGAAATAATTTAAATATAGTAAAGTGCTTGTCTGGGTTCGAACCTACAACTCGTAAGTCGCGGCCGTTACCACTGGGCCACCACTGCTCTCTTGATGTTTGGAGGTTATCCCGCTGATACGAAACTAAGCCGATTATACTCGATTGTCAGATTGTTTATGTTATCGACATAGTGTCCTGGCTGTTCAATTTTCGTAGGCATTTCCCATACCTGAAAGCCCGTCGGATAATAGCATAACTGAGCGGTTTTACTTAATCGCCACCGATTGTCCGTTGCTAGTATTAAGTGAACACACATGCATAATACAGTCCGAGTAATTGCTGTTTGTGCGTTAACAAATGTTTCAAATTAAGTCAGCATCGCAGAACAGCCCATAAAAATCCCTGCGCCATGTTGTTACAAACAAAGTTACAATTACAATGCTGGCGAGAAAAGTTGTCGCTTTTGTACCAGTACTCTGTACTGTAAGCATGACAATAAGTGCTCCAGTACAGTTTTAACAAATTAAATTAACTTAGTTTCATAAAATGGGTATAAATTCTATTGTGTTAGACAGACAGCGAGTTCGAACTGAAACGGAGAACTCTCTATTTCGGTTGTTAAACAATACTATGGCTTTTTCCAATGTCTTTTGAACTTGGAATATCTTAATCAACATAATTACCTCGTGCACGTGTCACGATATTATTGTGGACTACCACATCCATAAAATATGGAAATACGTGCACGCTATATCGTGGACGGGAGAAAAGCATCTTCATAAACACATTCTCCGATTCCTAAATCGAGCCACCCTGAACTTTATGTATAGAAGTCTATGTCTTTATAAATGGTCGTGAATTCAAATGCTGGCGGCATCAAAACTGCCTACCACTTATTTTTTGTCTCATTTGTTATTTCGTATTTTTTTAGGGAATCAATTTTTGGATGGACACGGTGGCAGAACGTTGCTAATGAGATTTACAAAATTTGAAACAGTTAGTAGCGAGACCTCAGACGAAGAATTTGAAATGTGAAAACAGCAATATTTATCACAGTATAGCAATGACATAGAAAAGAGACGAGAAAAATGTTGAACCCGTCCAAAAGATTCATCGGTGAAGATTGACCTGAATCAACGAGATGCCATTAATAATAATAAGCCATTTATTCCTAAAAAATAACAAGTTACACTTTTATAACATTCCTTAAATACCTATTTTTATTTTATTTTATTTACTATATTCAACAAAAATATACATATAAGAGACATTCCATAGTTTTCTATTTAATGTTTACATACCTAGTTATCAACTATTTGAATTCATTATACATTTTCATTCCATTTAGTATTAAATATTCATTATATCATTATATTATAATCGCCACGCGGCCACCTCGCGGCTCGCTCCAACGTGCGTCTTCTGCGCGCGCCGCGTGACCTGCCCATCTCCATTTTAGCCTGCAGGCTAAGTCTGCTACGTCTTTCAGTTTGGTGTTCATTCTGATTTGAGAGTTTCGAATTCTGTCTCACAGTTTCAATCCCAACATACTTCGTTCAACGGCCCGCTGGAACAATTGGAGTTTGGTGATGGTTTCTTTTGTTAGTGCCCAGCTCTGGCATCCGTAGAGTAGTGTGAGAAACACGACAGTTTCGAAAGCTTTTTTTTTAGTTTGATTGGGAGTTTCGATTTGAAAATGTGTTTTAATGACCAATATCTTTTCCAAGCAAGTTTTATTCTACGCTCTACTTCGCCCGCAGTTTGCTCCTTAAATGTGATTCTCTGTCCTAAATACTCGTATACATAATCTTCCACGTACTCTATTTCCTTTGTTGATATTTTTACTACTTTGTTGATTTTTTTTCTCCGTTGGTCATTATGCGAGTTTTCTCTAAATTCATAGTCAATCCACATTTTCTACTATCTTTATCTAAAGATTGCAGCATGTATTCTAGGTGTGTGTGGTTGTCGCAAATTAGTACGATGTCATCTGCGAAACGTAAGTTGTTCAATGTTTCTCCATTAATGTTGATACCCTCAGAATCCCATTCGAGATTACGGAAAATGCTCTCGAGGAGAGCAGTAAAAAGGTTCGGTGATATCGGTTCGCCTTGTCGGACTCCACGTTGTACTTGAAATAACCTTTCCCTTGTCTTTCTAATTTAACTTTGGCTTTACCCCTTTTATAAATTTCTTTTAATATTTTTGTCTACTTTTGTGGAACTCCTTGTTGGTCTAAGGCTTTCCACAGAGCTAAGTGTCCTATTAAATCAAATGCTTTCGAATAGTCCACGAATGCAATGTGGAGCCTTTTCCCGTATTCTTCGTACTTTTCAATGATTTGTGTCACAGTAAATATATGATCAACTGTAGAGAACCTTGGGCGGAAACCAGCTTGTTCTTTAGGTTGATTAAATTCTAGAGTCGGCATAATTCTTTTCAGCAATACTTGCGTGAATACTTTGTACGTAGTCTGTAATAAGCTTATAGGCCTATAATTTCCTAGGTCCTCGGGATTTATTTTTCTTTTCTTTTAAAAATGTTCTACGTTCTATAAGTTTAGCAGTATCTCGTGAGATATCTTCTTTGAGTGTTGGTTTCGTAGAGTTCTTGTTTGATGATGAAGTCACACTCTTAATAGTTTTTATGGTGGTAGAGTATGATTCCTGTACGTCAACAGTATCACTCATAGATGCAGAAGCCTCAGTAAATTAGTTTTTAAGTGATTCCTTTTCCAGTATCGTCAAGGCGCAGGCTGTACCTTTGAATGATTTTCTTGACTTCACTTGTGCCGCGATCGAATATTTTGTTCGTACCAGTCTATGGTCGGTAGGGTGTGTTGTGTTTATGATATTGATATTTCTCAATCGGTTTTTACTATTGATTATGAAATAGTCAATTTCGTTGTAGGTTTTACCATCAGGATAGCACCAAGTCCATTTTTGTTTCTGTTTCTTTTTAAAATAAGTTGTCATAATATGCAGCCGATGTTCTATGCAGAAATCTGTAAGTAGTTTTCCTCTTTTGCTTCTTTTACTGTTGTAGCCCCAAGGGCCCATAACGTCTCTGTCCTCCGGTTTGGCGGCACCGATTTTGGCATTAAAATCTCCCATTATAATTGTAGTTGGACCTGTATTGCACAGAGCCGTAATTAATTCGTCGTAGAATAGTTGTATGTCTTCATCTTTTGATTTTTCTGTTGGGGAGTAGACTTGAATAAAATTAATTTGAGTATTATTTATATTTATGTCTAGTCGGGCTATTCTATCCGATATGGGTTTTAAATCCATAATGTATACTTTCAAATTGTCTTTCAACAGAACACCAACGCCGCTGTAGCCGCTCTTATTTCCTGAGTACATAAAAATGAGATTGTCTTTTTCTACGATTTCAAAGTCTTTTAATCTCGTTTCTGAAAGATGTCCCAATCGATATTCTTTAAGGCATGTAGCAGTTCAGTTTGTCTCGTATCGGTCGCTAGCGATCGGATGTTAAGTGTAGTGTATTTAGAAAATATGTGGTGTTATTTTCACTTTCATTGTATTGCAAGGAGGGTTTTTAGTCGATCACTCCCGCGGGGACCAGCCGTACTGGGAGATCTTGTTAATGTTTTTTTCTTTTTATCCTGTTTTAAGGTTGGAGGGGGGATGTGAATTTCATGCGTTATTATTGTTTTTAGCTTGATCTGTTGTTTTATCACATTGTTTCATGTGGCTAGTAATTTGGTTATTTGCTTTTAGTTTCTTTTTGTTGTTGGACCTGCTAAATACCATCCGTACTGTAGGCAGTTTCTGAGGAAGAACCTGAGGGTGGCGTTTTATTGTTCGGTTTCTAATTGGTTTGCTTAACTATGAGTTTATCATAGTTGATGTAGGCTTCATTTCCCTTTTCTTTTTCAAGTTTCAGTTGTTGTTTCAAGTGTTCTCTGAGCTTAAGTACCTTAGTTGGAAATTCGTGTTTGATATACATAAAGCTGCTAGTTCTTTTTAATTTTTAAATACCTTTATTTTTATTCCCAATGTTGTAAATGCGATAACTACTGGTCTAGTGTTATCGTTTCTTTTTCCAAGTCTCTTTACTGCCATTAATGCCATAGATAAATATCATCCGTCTCTTCACAAGTCGAAAGCTTACTCTAGGATGCATACTCGGTAGGCTCACAATTCTTCCTCTTCTCTACCATTATAGCACTATGAAGCTTGAGGCTACAGGGGCTAGTGCAAATCTTGGGGTTCATTCGATTAACCGAGTCTGGTCAAGCCACGCTTCGGTGCATTTCATTCATTGTTTCGATAAAGGCCCTCATGGAATTACACGGTGGCTCGATTTGGGAGTTCGGGAGTGTAATTCCATTAATTTTACTTCTCTGTGGTATGTGATGCCCCGAGGACGCCCACGATAAAATCATCACGTTAGAAATGATAAGAACGCACTTAAGGTATACACAATTACAACAGAAATAATAATAAAATATACTAGCTGTCGCCCGCGTCTTCGTCTGCGATCCGGGACGAAAAGTAGCCTATGTTCTTACCTACGTCATGGTCTATCTGTGTGTAAAATTTTGTCGAAATCCGTTTAGTCATTAGCAAACAAATAAATAAACAAACTTACTTTCGCTACAATATTAAGTTAGGATATCGTTCCGAGAAGAAAATAAAATAAAGCTTTTGTTAGAAAATGTTGGGTGTGTTGCACACGGTGTTCAATTTTTTTATTGGAGTTGTATTAATTCACGAGGGGAGCCTCGTTTGCTCCGACGCTTAAGTGAAATCCTTTTGTTAAGCTTTTAAGTATGTGTAGGCAGAACTTTTCTTTACGACGACACGACTTAGCTATTTCGTATGTTGCCCTCTAAGTACTAACTCAATAAAAAACCTGTTAGTCTGAGTTACTTCTTGACGAATATATACATTTGTGAAGTAAATCACTATGACGTGGCAGGTTTTTGCATTGCATAATTGTTCATTCATTATGCAAAAGTAGAGCGATAAAACCGCCCATTGTGCTTTTTCATAATAATAAATAAATTTCTTGTTTTAATAACGTACTAGCTAAGTACTCGTACCTAATAAACTTGTTTTTTCTTACTTTTTATATACGAATAATAAAACTTCCTCATTTCTCCGCTTTCTTTTTATTATGATTAAGGAAAGCAATCAATTATAATTTCGGTTCAGTTATAAGGATTCGGTACTTGGGTTTTTTCGCAATAAATTAAGAGAGATTTTTCTTAAAGATCCCCATTATGTGACCAAAGTCATGTCTCATAAATGGTTAATTTTCTTTTCACACTTTTAAAAGTGTGTAGTGAACTAAAACCAACTATTACTTCAAATGTCCTGTGTACCTTTTTTTTGGAAGAAAATCATCAAATGACTTCTCCCGCTCTGGGTGAAGCGGGAGGGTGTGTCCGACTTTTAATGAACACGACGCGCCTTCGACCCGTGCCTGGTCCTTACCGGACGGCGAGCTACCTATTGCTTGCCGTCCGCTAGCCCGCGCCTACGGTGGCCGGGATCCGCTTGCGATTCGCGACACCCAGGGCGTCTTCTGCAGTGACTAGGAGCGTGAGGGAGCAAAGCTCTCTCCCTCACGTGCTCCGCCTCCTTCTTCGCGAGCGCATTACTGCTTCGCAGAAGGAGGTGACGGCTTCCTATGGCCTGGACCAGGGCTTGTCGCGAGAGATCGCCGCTGCATGTCCTGTGTACCTAATGAGCGTTTTCACATTATCAGGTTCTGCTGGGTATCCCAAAGTCACGCAAAATTTAATTTGATAAAAAATTGACAAGCCCGATAGTATTTCCCATCGACAAAATGGTGAATATTTGAAAAAAAATATCATGCTCATTTAATCCATTTTGTGTCAGAATTTTCAAAATTCTGAATACAAGATTTTTATTTTGTAGAAGGGGCTATAAATTGTGTTACTGTTTCGCATGTACTGTAACCATACTCTTTTGTTTTTGATGTTTGCCACCGCTCATGAAGATTCGTTAATATTGACAGGCACATAATAATATGAAGGAACAACACTGCCCTACTGCTACATCTACAATTTATCAGATGTTTTATTTAAGGACATAAAAATCAATTTAGTAGTTTTTAATTGTCCCCGGTCATGTCGGATTGCCGTCCGTATTCTAAAAAAAAACCTTGACATAGATGGAAGTATTAATATATAAAACTTACAAACCAACAAGGTACGATACGTCATCGACGAACTTGCTTTGGAACATGGGCACAGTTATAGGTTACCGCCTAGCCAATCTACGTTCATACGGCACTGCGCATCCTATGTATACAAGTATTGTATACATAGGATGCGATATTTTATCGTTAACCGTGCTGAGAATGACTTTTTGTACTCAAAACTGAATGTTTTTCACACAGGAGACAATACGATCTAAAATCGATCGAATAATCTTGTGTTGCTCCGCTATTCAAGAAATCTCATTACGATTTGGATTGGGTTCCATAATATTTGATCGTGTCCTGGATTCATTGTTTATTATGTGTTGTAGGATATGACAGTCAAACTGTCTTCACCAAATCTGTGCAGAGTGAATATAGCAATATGGATTACGCAGGACTGTAAGCAGTATTACATTATAGAGTATTTATCTATGACTCGGGGCGCGAACCGATTGTGCCCGATTTACTATTTTTGTATTTATTTAAAACATATAATAAACTTAAAAATCCAACCTTTAAATTCCATATACAATACGATTACCTCATGGTACCTACATGCAGTTTTCATATTATTGTGCTGCATATGCTGTTAGTAAATCGACCCTGTTTCGTTTTTTTTTTCACCGAGTAAATTACAGTTTATTGTGTTTAGAATCCTTACTTTCTCTAAGACAAGTACACACACGCACATACACACACACCCACCCACGCACAAACACACGAACACACACACACTTACACATATATCTTTTTCAGTACCTAAATATACTAATTTGATTGTTTTTATTTGATTCTAAAACCGGCAAATTCGGATAACCTCCTGATATTTTTTTAAAACCCTTAAGATAGTTAGCGCGTATACGCGATCATCACACACATTATTATTATTATGTCACTCATTAGTTCGGAAAACCGGAAGGCGCCCTCTGTCAGCCGTTGACCGCGTATTAAACACATATTATTCTGGTATATTCGAAACCAGCCATAAAGCATATAATGTGTATAAGCCTACATTATAATTTCCGTTGCACGGCTGTTATAAAGTAGATGATTCACGTTAGTTTAATCACTTTGCAAACGTTATAAATCCTTTGTTGGAAACATAAACTATGCAACGTTTTTTAGTTAATGTTCTGGTATCGGCACTTAAACAATAGTTAGCCACGACATTATTCATTCATTACGCTGTGTTGTAACTACTTACTGCTTTACGTCAATAAAGTTAACACATTTAAAAAACAAAATTCGTAATTTTGGTACACCAAGAGTTTGCTATATTTCCATTGCAGCTATTGGAATGTGTAACTGAGGAAAACTAGAAAGTGCATCAATAATGTGAGGAAAAAGAACTGACTTCCCATTATAATAAATCAAGGAAAATGCCCAAAGAAATGGGTAACATTTGCAGTCGATTTCGTCACATCCGGTTAATGTCGGAGCAGTGACGTTGGTTGTTAGGTTTCCTGCGACCTTTCGCTCCAAATATTGCGACTTTTTGACATCGCGGAAATTCAATTTTTCTCACAACACGTTGGAAACGACTTCATAGAAAATGCGCAGTCAAATGCTCCAGATCGGTTTAAGAGATTTGTGAGGGTAATCGTATTTGATTTGCACTCAATTGTGATACACGTTTTTCAATTAAAGCTGCTACCTGCATTGCAAATTATTGATTTATGCATTCATTTTGTAACAAAACATTCATGTTTTTATCCAACGATTTTCTATATTTGCCCATGTATTTACGTAGTTCGTGTGACATATGGCAGGTTTTTTCTTTTCTGTTTTGATCCTATAGATTTCTTGGAATTTTTGAAAATGTAACTCCAGGTTACGTGATACGTGACACCTGCTTGATCCGCTTCACGACTTTGTTATCCAAACTTCATCGCAATAAACTGTATAGCTCAGTACACACAGTCAACAAACATGAGAGGCAAATATTTAACACCGAAAAATGAGCACATCTGAAAAATTTCTTAAGAAATAAGCAGTACCTTTGTGCTCAAATTCCAATTATGTCGTGTCTCTTTGTATTTTACTGTGTGTACATAAATAATAAAATAAATGAATAAACATGAGGCAAAGAACCAGTTTTATACAGGTGGTATCGACGCGCAAACTGAAACCATTAATTAATGCAGCAATTAATTATTCAAGACCTTTTTTTAATAACCGACGAAAAATTGCAACGCATAGGTAGGGTTTGAAATCATATACTGAACCCATGGTAACAGATTGCACGTCGATGGCCGTTCCACGATGTATACTTGGGATTGCTCATAGAAAAGACGTCGTGAAAACATAACGCGAATTTGAAACCTCATTTCTAGATATTATAATTCACAACAAAAGAATCGCTTACCTGACGCGCGCCTGCTTCCGCCAGGTCCACCTTATTGCCGACTACGACAATGGGCACAGCTGTGCTATCTTTAGTTTCGTGGATCTGATCTCTCAAAAGCCTCACTTCAGTAAAGCTGTTTGCGTCAGTGATGTCGTACACCAGTATGAAGGCGTCGGCAGACTGCATGGACAGCGTCCTCATCGCGGGGAACTCGTAAGCCCCCGACGTGTCTAATATATCCAGAGTCAGTCTAACTCCGGATACGTTGAAATCTCCGTGATGCATCTCCTCTATGGTGCGCTTGTATTTTGGTGAGAATGTGGTATATAGAAACTGTGAAATGAGCGACGACTTGCCAACTTTGGCAGCTCCTAAAACTACTATTTTGTGTCGCACCGCGTTGTTGGTGAGGTTGCCACTGCTTGACACCGTGTCCTCCGTCCGCTCGGTCCTGAAAATAAAAAGCTATTTACCATCTCGAATATCAATACTATGCTAATATGAGATTTTATATAAATCCAATTTCACGAATGGTTTATACGGGTGCTATTATCTTAACACAATTGGACATTATTACCTACATGAAAACAGATCACTGAATTTAGAACTAATTTAACAGTTCAAATAAATCGAGCCATAAATTTTACGACAGCGTGCGGGACGTATTTTGCAAACAGAACGATAATCATTCAAATTAAGTTTGAGGCTTACAATATACCGGAGTTCTTCGATATAACGTTGCGAATGACATGTTTAGCTAATACATTCATGTAGGTGTCGATAACTAGCAAGGGCACTAGACTCCTTATCAACGGAACTTGGCCGCATATGGCACAGCTAATTGACAAACAGATCGGGTAAACATTAGTAATTAGTGGAGTGCTGAACAATATGTTCCGAACGAAAAAATTCTGTCATATGAATATTTATCTGAGTTTTGATATCTGGAATATCAGTGTTGCTATCATTAATATAAATAAGATGTGTCATCAGCTTATCTGAAAGCAAATCGATCAATAATGGCGTGTACTACGTGCTGTTTGAATGTTAGTTATTGACGAGCTATAATAGCGACAAGCACTTATCGGTACTTGGAAAATTGTAGACTTGGATTAAGTCAGGTATGTAAACAGTCAACGATGCTCGACCGGTATAGAGACACTGTGGTTTCTAACCCGTAATCTGCAACGCATTGACCCACTTCCTTGGGTTTATACATTCATGCACCAATACATTCATGTAAAGAGAAACATGGTTGGTGATTTCATGTTGTTATGTTTATTTCATACTAACTGTAGGCCGCGACATCGTCTGCGATCCAAGATGAAAAGTACCCTATGTCCTTACTTGGTCATGGTCTCTGTGTGTCAAATTCCATCTAAATCCATTTAGTCAGTAGGCGTGAAAGCGTAACAATCAAACAAACACAAAAATACTTTCAAATTTATAAAATATAGTTAGGATTTTGATGGAAACATATGATGCTTATAAAGAGCTGAAGAAACTGATTGCGCACAGGCTGAAGAACGAAGCACCAACTACATAACCATAGCGCGTTTTATGCAAAAAAACAAGGTGGTTAGGGTTTTTGCTGCCCAAGGTACCTAATTTAAGTATTACCACCTAGATAACCTTGATGAGTAACAATCAAGTGGAAATGCAGTGCAAAAGTACCATTAGCTATTCATAATCATTAAAATTATCTTTATTGAAACTATTTCCATAATTGTGATCGATTCGAGTTTGACGCTAGTTACAATAGAACTACTTTGAGCAGTTATTTCCTTTGTCAGCCCCGGATCGCTCATTATTATCGGAATGTTTCCGCTCGTGCTGTCGTGCTGATTGCGCAATTGTGTTCGCACCTTCGTCTAAACTGAGTCGGGGAGGACGGAACAATGTTATGATCGGTTCGAATGAAATAAACTTTAGTACGATTTCTTATTTGGAATCGACAATAGCTCACCTTACGGAATTTGAATTTAAGTACCAACTTTTTGACTTTATCTAGATTTCACAAAGATCGTTAGTAATGTGTTTATTTATTCATATTTAGCAAGAGTGAACAAGACATCTTTTGGGCACGCCCGTTCCATCATGAACCCCATCCATCGCTTTACATCAGGCGTAATCGTGGTCAAGAGCAGGGCCATTCGGCAATTTATAAGAAAAAAAAGGATTGAGACGATCGATCAATTATAAGAAAAATCCACATCGATCGATTAAAAAGTTTCGTACCTTTAGTTTCTCTCCATAAATTGTGTTACGGATACCAAGCTTTTAAACATGTACCTACGGACAGTAACTTTATTATCAGAATAACTTTTGTATATAGAATAGAGAGGCACAACGAAAACTTCATTTGGAATTTAAATTGTGTTTCTACAAAGTATGGAAGTAAAGTATAAACTAGGACACCATGATAGCGAGTCTTAACTTTACTTTTAGCTCCACTACGCTGTATTGTTATGGTGGAATCTTATTACCTGTGTACAACAAATGTGTATGTTCACAGAAGCCAAAGTTCACAAATATGTAGTTATCTATAGTAACTTTTGGTTACTACGAGTTGCATTAACATTGATTTAGTTATTTATAAACTTTCCGAACTGTCCGAAATAGTGGGTTCTCCCGATTAAATAGAACTTTGTAATTTTTGTATCGAGAACATTTTATTGTATCGTGTATTCCTAAAAACGCATATACCAAAATGTAAAAAATCGCTATCTCATAATATACTTAAAAATTTACACGATAAAGAACCAGCATTTTTTTTTAAATTTATGACATTTCGCTCATTTCAAATTAAAATTAAAATGTGAGAAAAAAAATAAGACGCACTGAAGAAGGCGATGGTGAAAAATGCAATAAGTTCCAACTGCATTTAAATAGTTTACATAAGGGGTCGACATTCCAAGTCCAACCCTTTTACTAAAATATAATCTTTCTAATATCCCCTATTCATAATTCCTTAAGCTGACTGCTTGCTATTATTTCTCCTATAAATAAAGTTTATCCTATCCTATTTATGGGTAAAGATATTGGGTAGTTAAGTTTGTCTAAACGGCGGCATATTCAATAAGATATGGTCAATTCTCCAACTGCAAATGTATGTTTGTATAGCAGTTTCTTTTTTTTAAATGTATTTAAACTACAAATAAAACGATTTTTGAATGCCGTGCACTACTCTAAATCGCAGTTTTTTTTTCATTTTTTATTGCGTTGACTTAGAAGTTTTTTTTAGAGGTCCGAGTGACTATAGACCTACATATTTGCTTTTAATTTCAACTTGATACCTCAACGCGTTCCTGAGAAATAGGGTCTTGCAGGCTGACAGACAGACAGACGAACAACGAAGTAAGAAAGGATGGCGTTTTTTTTCCTTTTGAGGTACGGAAACCTAAAGATGAACAAGAGAGCGGAGGTGAGTTAACGATTAAAATTAAAATAAAAACGTTTGGTCTCTTAGAGGCGCATTGTAGAAATAAATAACAAGGAATAAACAGACTGACATTCATGGGAATGTCAGTCTGTTTATTCCTTGTTATTTTACAATTGTTTATGTCATTTCGATACTAAGCTATCCCTACACTAATAATAGGTATCGCTTCCAAATACCAATTTGGAACATATCCGTTCTCCTTTCGATGGCCAAATTGGCATCGCTAATTTTCGCAAAATACCTGTGGAGGGTTAAGTATCTACTTACTTAGCAAATGTCTTGAGTTTGTTTCACAATAGTTTCTGGCGGATATATTTTCCTTCAATATTTTATACATTTACAAAAATTAAAAAGTTAACAGGTTTGTTTGTTGGCTACAAGGTTAGGTTGACGTGAGGTAGAATGTTCATTTGTTCAGTGTTCAGTCTACGAAGACCGCAGCATCGAGTTTCAGTAAGCAGAGCTTCGAGAAACACCCACGTACTAAAATGTGAGATAAACTACGCAGATAATGTAAAGAATGTTATGTACTTTGTGCTTTTATGTTAAAGTATTGGATGTGGGAGTATTTTCCAGTTTCATTTTGTGAATACAACAAAATCAATTGACATACCTATCAGATCATAGGATAAACTCCCAGAAGTGGTGTTTTAAGGTTCGTACACAATGGCGCGACGCGACAGCGCGACACAAAGGCACAGAGTGTAGCACGACGAGCGGTGCCTTTGTGTCGCGCTGTCACGTCGTGCCTGTTTCGGGATTATTTATTTTTATGCTTATTTTGCTACATTTTTAAATATTTTTATAAAACAACTTAAAAAATCATTTAAAAATATAGTGGTCCGCCGGTAGCGGAAGCAGGGTCTAAGCTACTGGTGGTTAGGGCTCCAGAGACAGGAACCTCCTCACAATGCGAGTCGTATCGAGGAGTACTGCCTTCTGAATCAGGCCCTTGGTCCAACCGCCTAACGAAAGCCTCGAGAGATGTTGGTCGAGGCTTTTTGCCATCAGGCCATTGGCCGATACGACAATCGGCACAATGAGAGCCGAGCTCACATTCCACATGTCAACAACCTCGTGTGCTAAGTCGAGATATTTAATTTGTTTCTCTTTCTCAGCTTTCACGTGGTTCTCGTCATGTGGAATGGTAACATCGATAATCATTGTGCGGCGCGCTAATCGATCTATCACTACTATGTCAGGCTTATTAGCGATAATAGTCCTGTCAGTAATGATAGACCGATCCCAGTACAACGTGACAAGGTCATTTTCGAGAACTGGGTCGGGCACATACTTGTAATACGGTACCTCAGAATCCACAAGTTTATATTTCAAAGCAAGTTGCTGGTGAACAATCCTGGCTACTTGGTTATGCCTGTGCAAGTACTCGCCGTTAGCCAGACGAGAACAACCAGAGATAATATGTCTGATGGACTCACCTGGACGGTGGCATGCCCGACACACGTCAACCGTCCCATCCTTCATAATATGTCTCCGGTAGTTATTCGTCAAGATAACTTCGTCCATAATTGCACAGACGAAACCTTCAGTTTCCCCGAAAAGGTCACCAAAACGTAGCCAGGATACGGACCCTAGGAAATCTACACCAGGCTCATGAAGAGCCCGATAGAAGCTCCTTGCTTTGCCATACCGCCTTGCGGTCATCGGTAGTAAGTACTAAAAGTTTGTGCCAGTTCTCTTTAGCCATGGAGAGCGGGGTAAGCCACTGCGACCACATCACGGTGCATACCCATTTCGGCTTTTAAAAAATAAACCTTGAGACTGCACACCTCGCGGTTGTGGAGGGTCTTCGCATTTAAAAAGCCTCGACCCCCGCACTTTCGCGGGATGTACAGTCTCATCACCGATGATCGTGGGTGATGCATCCGATTTAGAGGAGTAGCTCCTTAGTACCTCGGGACCCGTTCCTACATCCATTTTGAGAGGATTCAGATTAGCTAACCTTGGTAGTTCCAAATGCCACACAAAAAGTATGAACGCCTAAACTGCTAACTTAATAGCTTTATGGACCGATTACTTGAGTATCATCAAAATACACACAAATAGTGGTACACGCCTAGAAATAAACAAATGGGAGAGGATTACGCAACCGTTGTCTTGTAGAGCTCTCAAAGATCACTTTATTTAGCTTCAAAGGCTGTGAAGAACAATTATAAAGCTACGAGGATCGTTCTAGGCAATTTTCGGAATTCGTATGATGATTTGGGGATGAAAGGGAGTAGTGTTTTGGCTAAATATCTTTGTACCCAGTGCAGTGGCAGGGATTCAAAGTGTATCCAAAATGTTATTTTGAAAAAACAAACTGGCGCAATACCTACCTATGTACCAGGCCACTCAGAAAGTATTGCGAAAAAAGTTTTTATGTATAGAGACTGGCCAGTTATACTCGTAGTATATCTTGAAAATATGAATACTGTAAGTAAAAAGAGGTACGTTCCAATTTCAATTTTTTTCTTTAAACTGTTTGCGAGCTAATTTAAATTATCGTGTCTCTTATAAAATGATTGAATGAACCTAAAACATTTACGCGCTATGATTTTTTACGATTTCAATTGTCGCCTGAAACCGGACGAATCGTACGATAGACTTCAAATGGCATTCATGGGTGAAGGCTCTTCTAAGGCAACCGTGTATCGTTGCTATAACGAATTCAAGCGCGGTCGCCTAACTTTGGGAGATGAAGAAAGAAACCCTTTGATGGCTGTTACGGAAGAAAACGTGCTAGCAGTAAAAATTTAATCCAACACAATAGGCGAGTTACGTATCAAGCGATTCAGCACTTATTGCAGTTAGGATCGGGAAGCCTTCACGAAATTCTACATGTGCATCTTCGCGTGAGGAGGATGGTTTCACGCTGGGTGCCGCACAACCTCACCGATGCTCCGAAAGCAGGCCCGGGTGGAACGGTGCCGTGATATGACAAACAAATTTGAAGCAGGCTCGTCTCGGCGTGTTAACGACATCAATACAGGTGATGAGTTTTGGATTTATCAATACGATCCTGAAACAAAGCGCCAGTCGACGGTTTGCGTGTTTCAAAACGGATCAACGCCTACTAAAGTGAAGCGATTTAGAAGCGAGGCGAATTTTGATCGCGAGCTTTTTCAATTTGACTGGCTACTTGGTGTCAGTTCCTTTACAGAACCAAAGATCAACGCTGAATGGTATACTACCAAATCCTTGGCAGAAGTTTTCTCTGTGGTGAGCAACAAGCGACCAACCACAGGGCTCTGCGGGCCACTGCTCCACCACGACAACTCGCCTTCGCACACCGCGCTTAAAACGAGGGACTTACTGGACAGAGCGCTGGTAAAACTCCTGGTTCACCCTCCTAACATTCCTGACCTAGCACCGTGTGACTTCTTTTTATTCGAGAAAAAAAAAATATGCTCAAAGGGATACAATTTTCGTCACCGGAAGATGCGCTGTCAGCGTTCGAGCAGGCTGTAAACGAGGTGTCTACGGTGGACTGGAAAAAGTGTTTCACTGGTTCAGACGCATGAAACTTTGTATAGAGGCTAGTGGAGAGTAGAGTCCAAGAAGGTTTCAACACGGTCTGCCGCTGGCTTGCCTCAAACCTGCTAACTCTAAATGCCACAAAAACTTTTTTCTAACTTTTTCATTGCGAAATACTCCAATTCCATCACACAGAATAATCGCACATTCTTGTCCCCAGCAAATAGACTCAATCTGTAACTGTCCACATATTAATTAATCTAAATCAGTTAAATACCTGGGTGTGACAATAGATGACGATTTAAACTTCAACGAACATATTAGTAATGTATCCAAGAGAATCCGTAAGCTAACATATGTCTTTCAAAATCTCCGGCACGTAGCGGATTCTAAAGTTGTGCGAACTGTCTACCTGGCGCTCTGTCAGTCTGTCCTTACCTACTGCATCTCCTCATGGGGCGGAGCAGCCAAAACAGATCTTATTGAACTAGAAAGAGCTCAAAGACTTATCCTAAAAATCTGCCTATTCTAACCGCGGCTTTTTTCTACTACAGATCTGTACCAACAAGCTGAAGTTTTGACGGTTAGACAATTATACATTCTTGCTGCTACACTTAGGCAACATGTCTCCCTAAACTACAGTAGTCTTAATCCAGTCCTAAAGAGAAGGCGCTTTCATCAAGTCTGTCAAGCTAGAGCAACTAGGACGAGGTTCAGTCGGCGTTTCTTCTTTTTCCAAGGGCCACGTCTGTATAATATTGCAAACAAACTGCTCACAATTTTTCCATTAACGAAAATTGAATGCAGGCGTAAGGTCTCAAAATGGCTCCTAACACTTACCTATGACGACACGGTGAAACTATTATACAGTTACAGAGAAGTATAACACACATGCACAACACAGACTCCCATAACATCACAAGCACAACTCGTATAACACCACCCAAAAAACCACTTCACACAATATACGTCCACCAACAAACTCACAAACATATCAGAACACCATTATTTGTTGTAATGTAAATTTTAAAATCAATTTTAATTTAATTTCAATTTTCTTAAAATTTTTAATTTGATATTTATTGCTTATAGCTGTAAGCACTCCCTGCTATTTTTATTTATGTCCCCAGCATAGCTCTCAATATTGTATCCGAGATAAGGAGGCCAGGAGACCCGTAGCACAGGTGTTACTTAGTATGGGCTCCTGTCTCCCATCTTCAAATGTTGAAATATAAAATGTGTAAAATTTAATAATTGTGGGAGAAAATAAATAAATAAAAAAAATTAAATAAATAAAAGAGTACTTTGAAAATATTGAATAAAAAAAACATTTTCCTAAGAATAGAACATTTATTTTAATTTTCCTAAAATGTCTGAGTGTCCCACGTATAACTACAAAAACTTTTTCAAAAAAAACAACCACCTTTCCAAATAAACACTACAAAATAAAATAAAATATTTTAATTTAGTAAGTCGGCGGCAAAATACGAAAATAATAAGCCCAAAGACACCACCGTCTTTTAGACACCAAGTTATTCAAAAGTACCCAAGCAAAGTTAATATAGTTTATATGTGACCACTTCGAAAGCATACCCCTTATCAACAAAAAAAAAAGTGGTCACAATTGGTGAACATACAAAAAAGTCTATTAAAAAAGTTCTACTTATGGCGCTATAAGTTTCCTTTAATGCGGGCTGACCTCTGTCTGACCTTTGCAAAAACTACGCTAAGGTACCAACTAGTTTCAACTGTTGGGTAGGCAAAAAATTAAATACGAAGAAAATATCCGAAGTTTACAAACTTTTGAAAGTTAGCGTTTTGCTTGTGCCAGGTAAACGGTACACCTGTGACAAAGAATGGTACGAACTGGAGTAGTTTCAATTCACGAAGAAAGTGTTTTATATATCAAAGGGATATTTTTATGCGTGTCGGAGTGTTGTACACCCAACACTAGAATAGAATAGAATAGGTCTTTATTTGCTTAGAATGTAGGTACTTACATAAAAATAAGTTGATACATTAATAATAGGATCCATGTACATTCTGCCTTAATGTAGCATGCAAATGTTACATAAATTAAAGGATAATGTTTATTTTCCTATATTTTATTTGCCAATTCAAGGATATAAAGGCATGGGAAGGTTAACAATTTATGAGACTTAAATATAGGTACGCAACTGGCTGTTACTTTAACACCAAATATAGCTCTCAGGCAGCGCTTTTGAGCTTTGAAAATGCTTTCTCGTTCACTACAGTGACCCCAAAATATAATACCAAATCTTAAGATGGATATTACTAGACCAATAACAAGTGTTTGGTGAGAACATATTTCAGTACTATTTAAGTATCGTTTATCGTCCCTTGACTAGTCAAGGCCGTAAAAATAAATAAAATGCTTGAGACACGATCGTAGATGAGTTGCTGTAAATTACCCTGAGCACGGCATTAGTGTCGTGGACGTGCTTATTGGCACTTTACGATCGAAGCGCTTTATTTAGCAGCGGGTGGCATCATATTAATTTTATTGGTCCATTGTGATACTGAGTAAATGTTGCGTAGGAAAGTTTAGTCCCTGAGTATTATTTTACATTATTTATGAATGCTGACGACCAGTGTCTTTTCAAATAAAAACTCCAAGTTTTTGCACTTAAAGAACAGTAGAATATGTTTTTTCAGAAAAATAACAATGATTTTCTCCAAAAAAATTTGCAGGTTATTGAAGGCTTTTGTTTTTCTTATTCAAGTATTCTTGCTAGCGAATAGCGACTGTGAAATTTTTTAAATGCAATTGAGAATACTAGATATAGTTACGTTAATATTTTTTCTGCAAAATAAACGGCGGCGGTGAAAGGCCTGACTTTATTATTTCGCAAAAATTTTGTAACGAGTTCCATGAAAATACACCGCAATGTTTTAGAAGTTTACTGGTAACCTACATTTTAGATGCTAAAAACACGTTGGTTAAATATTTAAATATAGTAAATTGTTATGATCAAAAAAGTTAAAGAACATACGCTCATTCTATTTTTAAAACCCTGCAGGAGCTTTACTTTAATAAATAAATAGGCACTCCAATTTTAGATTTGATTATTCTTTTATTGGTTTTATAAAATTACAAAAAAATACTACTGATTTTTAACCCAACGAACCTCCTACTACACAATGCATTACATCCTTTTTTTAGTCTGCTGGTAAGATCTGAACTTAAAACAAAAGCCGCAAATCACATTTAATATGAAATAAAACAATCGATTATGAAAAAACATAGCTCCGTATTTTCAATTCGGATGAAAATGATTCGGCGATTATTTTCAGTCTCGCTGAATCGGATACGATCAACTGGAAAATGTTATTCACTTTTAAAGGATTACTAGTTTACCGTGTCGTCTTTTTGTTGGGTCTATTTTTAAAATCATTTGTTAGGGCCGGTTGTTTCAAACGGTTGGTTAACATAGTAACATACTCACGTCAAATAATATCGATTACGAAAGATGTTATACAAAGCGTTGTTTCACTGCATAAAAACCGATGGTCAAAGTTATTATTACTAAACTTGCGGACAAAGAATGCGGGTCAGTACAAATATTTAAAACTACTACGCGCTAGTGTGAAGTCGTGACGTCACTTCTACAATAGTGCTGTCCTTGTCTAACACTTATTTTGAAACTTTTATAACTTGGCAATTTTTTATATCATTGTTTGCACTATTTGGAAATAAACATTTTTTTGAGACAATAATTAAAAAATGTCATCATCCCTATTATCTAAATAACATAAAAAATATACAAAATCTACAAAAGTACGTTGAAAAAATTATGGGTGGGACCTCACATACGTGGGACTCTCAGAAAGTTTTGCGAAAATAGTACTCGCCACTAGCCTCTATACAAAGTTTCATGCGTCTGAAACAGTTTTCGAAACACTTTTTCCAGTCCGCCGTAGACAGTTCATTTACAGCCTGCTTGAACGCTGACAGCGCATCTTCCGGATACGAATATTTTATTTTCGGCAAAATAAAGAAGTCACACGGTGCTAGATCAGGGCTGTTAGGAGGGTGACCCCGGAGTTTGACCGGCGTGATATCCAGGAAGTCCGTCGTTTTGAGCGCGGTGTTCGAAGGCGCGTTGTCGTGCTGGAGCAGAAGCCCGCGGAGCCCTGTGTTTGGTCGATTGTTGCTCACAACAGAGAAAACTTCTGCAAAGCATTTATACCTTTCAGCGTTGCTGCTTCTTTGGTTCCGTAAAGGAATTGACACCAAGTAGCCAGTCTATTTGAAAAAGCTTGCAATCAAAATTTTCCCCCGCTTCTAGATCGCTACTCTTTGGTAGTCGTTGATTCGTTTTGAAACACTCAAACCGTCGACTGACGCTTCGTTAGTGGATCGTATTGATAAATCCTTGGATTTATCAATAAAGCAAAAATAAAGCAATAAACGAAAAATTTGCGAAGTTTTTGGACCTAGTGCAGTGTCTGTGAGAGTGGCACAAGTTTGGTTTAAGCGTTTTCCATCCGGAAATTTTGATGTCAAAGTTGCACGTCGCTCTGGTCGCCCTATTACGGATAAAATGGATGCCATTTTTGAAAAATTGGAGCAAGGTCGGCACATCAGTAGTTACGACGTAGCTGAACAACTGGGAATTGACCACAAAACAGTTTTGGCGCATTTGAAAAAAACTGGGTACACATATAAGCTCGATATTTGGATACCTCACGAGTTCACTGAAAGAAACCTAATGAACCGTGTACTCATTTGTGATTCTTTATTACGACGTAATGAAATCGAACCATTTTTGAAGAAGCTGATAATTGGTGACGAAAAGTGGATCACGTACGACAAGAACGTGCGAAAAAGGTCGTGGTCAAAGGCCGGTCAGGCTTCACAGACTGTGGCGAAACCCGGGTTAACTCGCAACAAGGCGATGCTGTGTGTGTGGTGGGATTGGAAGGGTATTATTCATTATGAGCTGTAACCACCAGGCAGGACCATCGATTCTGAACTCTACTGCGAGAAGTTGAGAGAAAGCGGCCAGAATTAATCAACAGAAGGGGTGTGGTTTTTCATCATGATAACGCGAACATTTTTGCTGAGTGGCTAAAGATGTGTGAGGTCTACTCACACATCTTTAGCCACTCAGCAAAAATTAAGAGTGTTTGGCTGCGAGGTGTTAATGCATCCGCCGTATAGTCTTGACCTTGCACCTTCAGATTTCCACCTGTTTCGGTCTCTAAAGAATTCTTCAGGCAGTGTCAGGTTAACATCACGAGAGGACTGCCAAAAACACTTGTCGCGGTATTTTGATCAGAAGTTCCAAAATTTCTATAGCAATGGGATCATGTCTCTACCGACAAGATGGCAAAAAGTTATCGAACATAATGGTACCTACATACTTTTTAAATAAACTGTTTAAAAAAATGTTTTGAACTTTCTTAAAAAATGCGAAGAAACTTTTTCCCCAACCTATTATTTTGAAAGTTCAAAAACTTTCATTGCGTAATTTATGTTGATCAATGGATTAGTAATATCGTCTAGTGTTTCAGATTCAGATTAATTGTGTGTTACGCAATTAGGGTGCTGGTCTTATTATGTTCTGCCAAGTTTCTCGGATACGTTGGACGACTCGCTGTACAGTAAAAAGTGACACGCCTATTGTTCTTGCTGTACTTCACTGACTTCTGCTGCTTCTAACATAGTGACGATACGTGTACACGTATCGTCACTATGTTTTTCTGGTGTTAGCAACATGTTAGTAATTCTAAAATGATGGTGAAAGACGAAAATGACCGCCTTTTAAAATTTCGGTTTGACAGATTGAAAACAAGCAAAAGTAAAATAACCGCTAATTGAATTTATTTCCAAAGTCGAGGTTTTTGAAAATGTTACCTTTTTTAGTTGCGTTGTAGATCATTTACGGTTTTATTTCAAACGAAATTAGAAAATACATTTTTTTCTATGTTAAAATCAATTTACTGATATAGGTACCGCGAGACTAGTCTATTGTAGTTACTTTCATAGTATTATGTCGTAAGGTATTTTACTATGGGGACGGACTGCAGACATCGAGTCTATTTTTATACTGCAGAAAAGAGCCATTAGAGCCATATATGGACTCTCTAAGGGAACTGTTCAAAGATATTAACATCATGACGGTACCTTGTCAATATATCTATGAAAACAACATATACGTAAGGAAAAATCTACATATTTTTAGTAAAAGTGGTGAAAGACACAATTATATCACTAGAAATAGGGACCAATTAGTTCAACCAGGTTTCAGGCTGGCTATAGTAGACTCATCTTTCATGGGGTACTGTTTAAAATGTTACAATAAAATTTCATTTCATTTAGTTGATGTAATTATATGGGAAGGCCCACATAATTACATCAACCTATATGAAACCTAATTATAATCTTGTATAAAAAGCACACTATGCAGCCGAGCATACTATAAGTTGGGGGATTACATCGCTGATAAAAATGCTTGGCTAATCGCTGGTCCTGCTCCGCAAGGTGGCATCAAGTAATTGATTTGCATTTGAAAATACTGTTGGAGCTGCTGAAGATAAAAAAACTATCATTGCATTGTAAAAACAATCTTTTAGTACTGTATAATTGCTTAAGACATATATGAGTAATATGTACATATTATAAAGCTACCATTTACTGGGTACGTCTTTCATGGACTTGAATGTGTCCTGGCGGCTGAGAGTACCTATGTTATGCTCACTCTAATGTTTCGCTGATGGTGGGGCGTGTGTTGGATCATTTAGCTCCCATCAAAATGGTTGAGTTGAATGGTGCTAACCCATGCGTCATGTTCGTGAACGGGCACCGTCATTAAGGACTGGTCATCTCTTAGCTGCCACGGCGTATTTTTTTTTCATTACGGACGCTTTACGTTCTGCATCGTTTTCACATGCATAATTTCAACAAGAATGATGTAACCAGTAAATTGTAATCATAATTTGATTTAAAAGAGTGTGCGTGGAGTTTCTTGACCGTTCTTCTCCATGGGTACCTACTACGCTTTGAAATGGGTAACTAGCTTCATTTTTCTGACCGACCGACCTTGAAAATTCAAAAGTGCCAGCCCAAAACTCGAGGGGTCCACCTCCTGGCTCCATTATCAGATCAACTCCACAAAGTACAAGACTTACAAAGTTTCATTTCGATACGACCATAAGAAGTAGGTTAAAATTGACTTCTAAGATTTTATACATTGTAAATTACAAGTGAAACTAATAAAAGCATGTAAATTAAAAATAGTTTCGTCTTTGTTTTCTATTTACATGCTAATCTAGCTTTCATAACAAATAGAAGCAGGTATACCGACTATCCGTAAGAAATACAGACTTGCAGCTCTCTTTAAGGGGGTTGGAGGGTGAAAGATACAAACATAACATTACATCACGCCTGTAATCCCAGATGAGTTAGGCAGAGGTGTACCTATAGTACACTCACATTTCGCCAGTTATGTTTAAGTCCCATGTAATCGGGGCGAGCCTATTGCCATCAATCGGGCACAAATCCAGACTCCGGGCTGCCACTGAGAAATTCTAGATAGAAAAACCCAATAACACTATGCCCGACACAAACAAACACAAACCAAAAAAGATACAAACTTCTATATTTATTTGTTGTTTGTAAATTCTAGCCTGCATACCAAATTTCATCTTAGCTAGACACATAGAACTTTTTGTGTTTAACAAGTCTGATAACTACATTTTATCTTGAGAATTTGAGCTCTCCAGTATTTCCAGGCCGAAGCTATGAGGTTATGAAATTACGATGAAGCGCTTCTTGAAAAGGTAGGTTGTTTTTGGCTAGTCTTGGCGTGGGTACTCGTACTACAGATCCCAAACACAAACTTGACGTTGTAGTTGAAAATCATATGCTCTCATACATTCCAACTACAATTGTAAGTTTGGCGCAAATGTTTGAGAATAAAATAACGTTAAACAGTAGGTTACTGTAATCGTTAGTTTGACGCTAGTTAGCGCAATTTTTGCCGTATCGTATACGCGTACGTCGACTGGACGTGAAACAACCCTTAATCAGTCAGCATTACTTAATTGTTGGTGAATATTTTGCAATGTAACAAGAGATTCAAATAAAACCACTACTATATAAAACTAAAACTATCATCATGTGTATTTTCACTAAGCATGCATTATTTTGTAGGAGTATTTTCACCACCACATCGTTAAAAATTGGATCGAATATCGTTCGAATTGTTGAATTTATTTATCTCCTACCTATACAGCCATTGGTCGTGGGTTCTAACCCAGAGAGTCATTTCCACTTTCCTCATGATCCGTCAAACATCATGAGAAAACCGGCATGTCCTAGAACCAAAAATTCGAAGATTGACATCCAGCAACCCGAACTTGGCCCGCGTAGTGGATTAAGGCCCATTCCTTCTCTGCTGAGAGTGGCGGTACATAGGCTTAGTGCCAAAAATCGAATGAATGTCACGCAATGTCAATTTTCAATCAATTTTTTTTTTCAATCAATTTCAATGTCGTTTCACGCCCCAGGACCCGACGGCTTACCTGGAAAAGCCTGGGTTCTGGCCTTGGAGGCTCTCGGGCCTCGACTTATTGGGCTCCTAAGCGCATGCTTGGAGGAGGGCCAGTTCCCTCTTCGTTGGAAGACGGGGAAACTGGTCCTCATTAAGAAGCCGGGGCGCCCTGCGGAATCTCCGTCCGCTTACCGGCCCATCGTGCTGCTCGACGAGGTGGGCAAGCTCTTTGAAAGAGTAATTGCAAACCGCCTTGTCGGGCGGCTGGTGCGGGTAGGTCCGGACTTGGCGGAGAGCCAGTTTAGTTTCCGCAGGGGGCGCTCGATGGTGGACGCCATCATGCGCGTGCGAGCCCTCACGACGGGGGATGCTGTGGCCTGGGGTGGGGTCGTCTTGGCGTGTCTCTAAACATCGCCAATGCCTTCGATACCCTGCCCTGGAGTTGCGTTAGGGAGGCATTGCGGTATCACCGGATGCCGACCTACCTCTGTCGTATGGTCGAGCCTATTTGACGGACAGGGCCGTCATCTACCCCGGTCACCGGGGAGAGTGGAACCGGCGAGAGATGTCGTGCGGTGTCCCACAGGGATCGGTCCTGGGGCCGAGAGGATCCGGCAGTTGGGACTCGAAGTGGTCCTGCACAAGTCCGAGGCCATGTGTTTTTATGGTCCTCGGAACGCGCCACAATCGGGTTCCCAGATAACGGCAGGAGGGGTTCACATCGGCGTCGAGTCGACGTTGAAGTACCTGGGACTCGTCCTCGACAGCCGGTGGAACTTCGTGGAGCATTTCCGACGTTTGGCTCCCAGACTGGAGCGGGATGGGGCTGCCTTGAGGCGGCTCCTGCCCAATCTGGGGGATCCAAACGCCTCCTGCCGGAGGCTCTACGCGGGGTTCGTGCAGTCCATGGCCCTTTACGGGGCACCGGTGTGGGCGCGTTCTTTGTGGCGCCGACCAGCCCGCCGGTTGAACGCGACGCAAAGGGTCATGGCCGTCCGGCTGGTCGGGGGATACCGCACGGTCTCCTGCGAGGCGGCGAGCCTCCTTGCCGGATTGCCGCCATGGGATCTGGAGACAAAAGCCCTCGCTCACGTATGGGAGTGGCGCGAGGAGGCTAAACGCCGGGGTGTAACTCCGCTGCCATGAGAAATCACGGTACAGCGGACAGAGCTCCGGCGGGATCTCATGGCGACATGCGGTGTGGGTGCGAATGTCGCAACCCAGTGCTGGGCACGCTACAATAGCGGCGATAAGTCCCCTCTTTGAGGAGTGGTTGGAGTGGCGCCACGGCGTCCTCACCTTCCACCTGACAAAGGTCCTCACCGGACACGGTTGTTTCGGGAGGTTCCTGTTTCAAATAAGGCGGGAGGAAACGCCCGGGTGTCACCATTGTGTGGATCGCCCGGAGGACATGGTGGAGCATACGGTGGAGGTCTGCCCAGCTTGGGCGGAGCACCGCAGTGTCCTCGCGGAGGCGATCGGCGGCGGCGATCTCTCGCGTCCGGCCCTGGTCCAGGCCATGGTACGGAGCGAGAGGGAATGGAAAGCCGTAACCTCTTTCTGCGAAGCAGTAATGCTCGCGAAGGAGGAGGCGGAGCGCGTACTCACGCCGCAGGAGACGCCCTGGACGCGTCGGGAGTCGCCTGCAGATTCCCGGCCACCATAGGCGCGGGCTTGCGGACGGCGAGCAATGGGTAGCTCGCAGTCCGGTAGGGACCAGGCCTGGGTCGGCGGTGCGTCGTGTTCCACGCTACTGAAGGAACACGCGTGGTTTTTTGTCAGTAAAAGTCTGACACGCCCCTCCCGCTCCACCCAGAGCGGGAGAAGTCATTTGATGAGCAGCAGTAGGAACATTATAGGCTGATTATGCAATATAAGGCTATTTGACTATTCAGTTTAAATCATGAAACAGTAAATACTTTTATACAATATATTATATAATATTAATAAAAAGAAATTTATATTATCATAGTAATTGCTTGAATGTTTAATTACAGTTCATTTAAAACACACATCGGAACAATTTCTTCAACGGCTGAAGCTTATGTACCTCAAACCTGGTTTTTTGTATAAGTATTGTAAGTTTTTAACTTTAATTCATTTTTAAATATCTGCTGACGCCATGAACTCAATTATGAAACAAAAATGTAATTAATTATTGGCATAATAATTAGTTACTGGTTTATTAGATTTATTTGTACTCGCAAAAGATCGTGGGCGACGAAAAGTAATCGATTTTAATTGACGTTAACGTTTGACAGACAGTTGTCACACGTCGTACTCACAGACGAGCGACTGATTGACACGAATACCATGGCGTCGCCGAAGCACCGGCTTCGTGTTTTGCTGCTTTCCCGATCCCGAAGTGTTAAGTGTCTTGCAAGTGTTGGACTCTAGTGAGCCGCTGGTGCGCGCTGCACTACGAATCGAGACCCCGTCGACTACGCCCACATAAAATATAAAACTTTGAAATTTGGACCCGCCACGTGATCTCCCGCACCCTTAATGTTCCTACTATCCCAAATATCTCGGCACCTATGGTTTTCCGCACTTTGGGGTTTTCAAATTTACACTATAAAGGGTAAATTCTACCCAAAAAAAACCTACTATAAAAAAGTGATGGGCGGTAATGTATAGTTAATCGGTTCCGATATTTGCTAATCAAAAAGGCGTAATTGATTATAACTGAATAGGTAATTTCAGTTCTACATAAATACAAACTTTGTGGTTTTCGCGAGAATGTTACCGCCAGCAATAACTTTGTTATGAATTAACAGAAAACAAACAAACACCGACTATATATATTACACATGAATTCAGTAGCATTTGTAACACCTGTGTCAAATGATTTAATCTAAAATTTAAATTGAATGTATTCGCCACATGCCGTGTCAACTGTGCACTTGATGATCTTATGACTGCGCCAGTGAGCGGAGTTCGCGCAGCTGAATTTCATAATCATAATCATTTATTGCATTCGTGTAGTTTAGAAGATGTTACAAGTATTGAGGTTTCATACATGAACCCTGCTAGGGCACAGCATTATAAATAAACAGTTTAAAGTTCTACAGTGTCACAATAATACACAAACCACTGTGCTTATACAAAAATAATTTAACTAATTTAAACATGTTTGTTAGGTGTCCAAATTTTATTATTTAATTAAGTAATTGTAATGTATTACAGGATAGAGTAGAACAATTAAGTGGTCATCAGGAACAAATAGCGATAACAATAATAACAAAAAAATAAGGAACATAGGTAGTCATAATTGTAGGCGATGTGTGTATTGTGTACAGGTATGAATTTCAAAATTCACCTATCGTCACAGAATTCCTTTAGAGTGTAATATGATTTTAGTATAAGATATTTTTGGAGACTGTTTTAAAATTTATTTTCGTACTATATGTTCTTAATTGAATTTGGAAGCATATTAAATACTTTAACGCAAATGGTTACAGGTCCTCAATGGAACATAGTTAATTTTGAGCTTGGTAAGGCTAATTCATTTTTGTTTTGGCGTCTAACACTTCGATGTTGTGGGAGAACGTCCTTTGTGAGCTGGAATAGTGACTGGTGTTTTCTTACAAATTTGTATACCAGTCTAAAATATAGATACCAGTTAGTGTAAGGACCTTGTGTTTCACAAAGAATGGGTTGCAGCTTTCTGTGTTATCTATATTGGCAAGAATTCGTATACATTTCTTTGTAGAATAAAAGTCTATCTTTGCACCATTTCCCCACACCACGATTCCGTTATTTAGCCAGGAGTGTGCGTAGGATTCATATGCTGTTTGAGCAGTTTTAAAGTCGGTAGCTCTTATAAGCTCCTCTAAGGCATATATAAAGCTGGCTAGTTTATTTGCTAAAGCATGTATATGGGCTTCCCAGTTTATATTGGTATCTATAGTCAAACAAAACAGTTTATAAACTCATTTAGGCATTGCAGCTTTATGTTGTTTTATGAGTAATTTATGTCCAATTTGCGTTTTTGTTATGGTCTGAATTACATTAGTTTTGTTTTGTCAAAATTTAATTCAAAGTTATGATCTTCTAACGATGCAATAATTTTGGAGAGCTTATCGTCTAGTCTTAAGTTTAAGTTTTCTATATTGGTGTAAGGGAAATTTATAGAAATTCTAGGAATAATAAGCATCCCAAAACGCTGCCTTGCGGTATTTACATTGTTTCTTTTTGCTTTATTAGATCTTACGCGTGTTATTCGGCCAGTGTTTTGGTCGCTATGTTCTACCTTTACGTATTGTTCTCTATTTGTGTGCTACCTCTAACACCTATTGCATATAATTTATTAAGTAAAATTTCGTACGAAACTCTGTCGTAAGCTTTGCTCATATCTAGTAAAATCCCTATTGCGTATTTTTTGTTATTGATTATATTTGAAGCTTCCTGGATATACTTAAATATTGCTAATGTCGTGGATCTATTTTTCCTGCACCCATTCTGGCTATTGATTGAATATTTCATATCTTTCGCAATAAGAATAAGGTCGTTCTGACATCGCAGTCTCCAATATTTTTGAGCATATTGTTAGCAATTTTGGGGCAAATAGGTTTGAAGTTTTTGCCATCGATACGTTATGAAGAAGATTTGAATAAAAATGAAAAAATCTTTTCAATTAATTATTTACAGAGCAGGTAATAATAAATACTTGGAATTTTTATTTGAACATTTTACTCTAATATGCTTTCACTTTATTTAGCTTCCTTTTATAGTAGATATCTACGTACCAATGAATAATTAATGTATTGTATAACAATATATCTCAATGGCTTTGTGAAAATAAAAAGGAAGAAATTGAAGCTCGCTATAATCTTTCCATGAACTTTCTGGACTCAATAAGGAAAATTGTATGAAGTAATAAGACAAGCCAGCAGTCTGTCCGTTTTAATGCAACCTTTTATTATTCAAACATTCGGATAATTAAGTAAAATATTCTTTTTAATAATCTCAAACAGACTTCAGAATCTCGAAACGTAATTATTGTTGAAACTGCTTTCTACGATGTTATTTCTATTATAGACTGAGTATCATATAATATGCTCATGTAACCCGTTGACATTAAGAAGCTTTTCAAGAAGCTGAGCAGTGGTAACCCTGTGGTATCGGCATTGACTTACGAGTTGTTGGTCGTGTGTTCGAACCCAGCCTGGGGGCTATTCTTTGTGTAAATAATTTAATCACCTCTGCTCTCAAAACGGTGAAGGAAAACATCGGGACCGGCATTGCCTAGAACCTGAAATTCGAAGACATGAGACATCTACGAATCCGCACTGGACCCGCATGGTAGATTACAGTCCACTCCCTCTCGGAGTGAGGAGGCCTGTGTCCCAGCAGTGGGCACATTATAGGAAGAATATAAAAAGCTTTTATAGATACATGCGAGCTTCATTCGACCTTGAATAACACTTGTATTATTGTGTTATGTAGCAAATATCGATTACTTGCCGTTGAAGTTGAAGAGAAAATGCACAAAACGTAAAAAAAGCAAGTACCCACTCTTATCTCGTGATAATTATATCTCGTGATAATTACATCCTTTAATTACTCCTTCCCACATATCCATCAATCTTTCCATGCCTTGTGAACAGACTCCTTACTCACTTACTTGCTCCACAATCTTATCATTTATTTTCACATCACACACCTTCTTCTTATAACATTCATTATCGATGTTCCTGTCACTCCGCGAGCCAATCTTACCTGTTTCCAGAACAGCTTAACATTGGCCCTGAAGTTATCAGATAACTTACTGTTGTACTTTTCTTCCTTTTTCATTTTTACCTTCTCTTTCACTTTAGTTTTAATTTCGGAGTATTTCTTCTTCACTCCTTCCAAATCATCGGTCACATTTGTTGCCTGATTCATACTATTTTCGTCGTAACAGGCTAACATATTAAGTCAGGCTTCTTTCTTCTTCCTCTTACTTCACCATCTACCCAAGAATCATTCCTCCTTATGTCATTCATACTTCCACACTTCCTCTGCGCCAGACCACATACTATTGTAGCTACTTGCACCATACTATCTTTTGCTATATCCCATATTTCTTCTAGACTATAATTATTCGTATCATCAAATATTATAGTAAAAGTGAAGACACTTTTACTTCCCTCTTATATTCCTGTTTTACTTTCAATTCTTGCAGCGTTTCTACTTTTACTCAGTCTAGAGTAGTTACAGGAAATTGAACTCGGTGACGTCAATGCCTGAACAGACTATCCACCCGACACATAACCACACAATGATCAGTCTCTACATTAACACCCCGATATGCTCTAGTATCTGTGACTTTACTCTATAATTTTTCATCCATAATCACAAAGTCGATCATGCTTCTACTGTCTTGCTTTTCCCACGTTTACATATGAACCTTTCTATGATTAAACATAGTGTTTATGACAGACAAATTCTTCTGTACACATATCTCCAGTAAATTCATTCCGTTCTCATTCACTCTATCATCCCCAATTGCACCTAATACTTTTTCGTACCCATTCTTCTTCACACCAACCCAACCATTAGTCTCCAAGCATAACAATCTCTCAATTCTCGGTTGACCTACATACATTCAATAAATCCCTTAACTCCCCCAAAATTCGTCCCTCTCCGAAGGTGAGCTTCCCATATCGGGTGCATAAACGCACAAAAGGTAGGGTTTTGGCCCACCTTTGCTCTTACCCATAGAATCCTGGGGCTGACACAAAAATAATCTTTCACACCTTTCATCATCGCCGCTCGGAGAGGACAACCCCCACACCCTGACAGGCCCTATGTGTCTCTTAAACACCGGACCAGATAGCGGTCAGAGAACCTTGTTTATATATGTCCACTTCCTTTCTTTTCGTCTCATTCATTCATCTATCCTTTTATACTTCACCATCTCACACACCTCATCGAACTTATCTTTTATACCTCTCTTCACATTCAGCGTAGCTAAGCGACTTTCCGGCGCTCGCTTTTCGCCCCGTGGAAACAACTGAAGTGGTATGTGGCGAATAATAATTTAAACATAAAGCGCTCAGTCCAAAACTTTTTGAAGCGAATGTGGCTTCAAAAAATTTGGCAAAGCTCAAACGCCGGAATTATAAAATGGTTGTAAATGCTACTCTTGGCTAGAAAATACAAAGGAAGCCATGCAGACACAAAATAAACTGTATTCAAGTTTTGAATTTGTGCCAGTTTGTAAACTTTATCTCAAAGAGTAGCTGTAAAATTGTATACGGTCAATACGCTTGTAATTTTAAAGTTTTTACCAAAAGTATTGTCCGTGCCTACTCCGAAAAGATAATGAACCATTATACCTAAGGTCAGTTCATCTTTAAAGAAGGAAGGTTACTTTCAGTACTTAGGGTACTGAAAGTAACAAAAAGTTACCATTTGCCCATAATATTTAAGTAATGAACGCTTCATTAAGGTCTTTAAGTGATTTAAAACATTGATGTGGGTGTTAAGGTTTTACGAAAAATGTGTAAAAAAATTATATAGCAGGCTTCTGAAGCTTTTTAACCATCTAATCTAATCTAACTATCCAGTGATGTCCCACTCCAGGGCAGATGCATCCCTTTTCCACACAATTCTGTCTTTTGCTTGTGCCGGCCAGTCCCTTCGGTAGGTGTTACGCTCGTTCCGCCATCTTCGTCTCGGCCTGCCGCGATGGCGTCGCTCGTGCGTTTAGTGGCACCCATTCGGACGTTCTCTTGGCCCATTTGTCATCTGTCATGCGGCTGACATGTCTGGTCACACTTAAGCTTAGCGGCTTTCTGACCTACCGTTAAACGAAATAATGATTTAACAGAGCAATCAAGTATTTGCAAACTCAAGCTAAAAATTGACATGACTTTATAATGAAATCATTATTTTTTTATTTAGTTATGCCCTCGATTTTATCATATCAGTGTAAATTTTGGAATTCTTAGATAAGCGTGAGCTTTAAGAATTGATTGATTTATACAATTGATTTATAATTGTGGAGATTAAAATTTGACAATAAATGGAAACACTGGTAATACTAATGCATGGGAGTATCTATTTTGAACTTATACGATACCGGTGGGATCCATTTTTTTTATATTTTTAAATATTTTTTAAATGTATGTAAGGAAATGATTTCCCTCCAATTCCGCAATTTGAACTTACCCGCGCTCATTGAAGCGCGAGTGATTATAGTAGAATGATAGATTGTATGGTTGAAGGATATTTCCTTGACGGATTGAACTTACAGACAGTGAAGAGTCAGTGTCAAGTGTTTTGTGCATGGCATAGTGATTTGTAGGTTACTAAAGTTAGATAAAATACCAGAAGGATATAAAGGAGACGATAATCGTGAATTCTAAAGCTTTGAATGTTGTTTATTTATTTACGGGTAAAGTAATATTTTGTAAAGCAATGGTTACCTACTTAAAGCAACACTTTGTAAAACAATAAAAAACACTTTATTTACAGAAACACAGTTGAGTTTACTTTCGGACGTCGGCTACCTTATCTTATATGTATTTATATTTTAAAGTAATCGATAAGTTTTGAAATGAAATAAAGGAGAAAATAATAAAAACTAAATAGTAGCACGTGGTGGGCGACTGCCTCGTTGGTCTAGTGGTCGCAATCGCTACTGCTAAGCATGAGTTCCTGGGTTCGATTCCCAGGTCGGGCAATGTGTTATTGGGTTTTTCTATCTGGAATTTCTCAGTAGCAGCCCGAAGTCTGGATTTGTGCCCGGTTGATGGCAATAGGCTCGCCCCCTATTACATGGGACTTAGAAACATAACTAGCGAAATGTGGGTGTACTACGTATAGTACACCCACATTTCGCCAGTTATGTTTTTAAGTCCCAAGGGTTTGGCAGAGGTGTACCTATACACCTCTGCCCAACCTTTCGGGGAAACAAGGCGTGATGTTATGTTTATGTTCATTTGGTGGGCGGCTTTGTATGTGAAGTTCCAACTGTAGAAAAGTTAGAATCTATATTTTACCAATCAAGTCTGAAATAGGTCACTCCGAAGTTACGTCTAGTTTAGGTTGAAGCGTAGTAGCGTGATGAATCCACATAGTTAGTCGGATTATTGTGGCTCACTCCCTACCGAGTTCTACAAACCACTGCGAAGCGCTACCAAGATACAAATTTGGCAGTTTATGCGATTGGACTCGATCGATACGTCGGCTTATTGCGATTTACAGGCAACTTGAAAATCAGGACCTACGAATACTTTACATTGAATTAGATTAGAAAACCTCTAAAATTGATCGAGTGGTTTTAGGAGTTTTGGATAAAGACTCAGAACTTATTAAATCGTTCATAGTTATGAATTTACTGTTCTATATATTATCTGCGTCGTTCTCAGCCCACCCTGGGCCATCAACTTTACTGACCACGTACATAATATTTTATCACCTCGGAAGCTAGCCTCGGAGGTATAGATCGTGCAGCGTGATAGAAAGAGTTAGTATAATGTTTGTAGACAATGGCTTCACAATGACGAGTAATGGGTTAGTATTACTTAGTATTTCTTTAATACAATCGTCCTAACGATGTCTTTAATTCCAGTTACTGTCTGCGTTACTTTCTTATAACATAAGCTAACGCGTCACCACAAGCCGGTCCAATTCTAGGAAGTTATAACTAGTTTTGTCTACTGAAAATGTTTAAGAAATAACAACAGTTTTCGCGAAATGATTTTATCAGAGCCCAGGTTCTATCGCGGGTCGCCATCCATCGGATAAGCGACTTAATCACCTTTCATGACGCCCTCACAGAGAAATGGGGCTCCTTACTTTTTGTTATCAAGTGCGAAACAGATTTTCGATTATAAAGGAGTTTTCAATCCCTAAATTAAACGAATATAAAAAAACTGTATTAATAGTGAGAAAAATAAAATAAACACTTGCCGTGTTTTTGAGAAATGGATGCCTAAAGCTTATATAAATCGACAAATAAACTAGTTCCGTGACTCGGCAACCGAATTCCTCAACAACTGGCCGTATGAAAGTTTTGAAACATGTTCCATCAAGGGTTGAAGAAACACTAAGCATGGGAATTCCTGAAAGTCTTCAGTTCGCGGGCTACAAAGAAAGTACGTATCCCTTTACCCTGTATGTATAGTTGTAGTCCCATATACCTAGTAGGTTCAAATACCTCAGACTGCCAGACAGCTAGTAATGAGCTTTCCTGTCACGTCGCCTCAGAGGCCCAACATTCATTTAATTCACAGATCGTTCATTTTATTCATTTCGTTCGCTCCGAGCTTCTATTATCCTGCAGATTTGCTTTGGAATGCTAGACTAAAACAATGACCGAGTTTGCTTTATCTAGGGATTTTGAAGCTATATGAAGTCGAAATGTCGTGTTGTGAATATAAATGATTCATTTAGATACCTTTTCTGTAAGGAGCTGTGATATGAGTTTATGAATGAGAAACAAGAAACTAGGAAATTTCGCTCTCCTCATTGATCATACATAAGCGTGTAAAATAATGATCGTTTAATGTTACTATTTTTTAATACTTACTCATAACTTTCGTAACAACAGTAAAGTCCACGAGGCCTAAGCTGAGCTTTGCATGTATGTGCACTACATGGCGATGCATCATTTGCTTGGCAATCGGCCTGAGGTGCTGTGCCAATCCCTCGCGCGATCACATTGGTGCGATTGGTAATCACTCACACAAAAGCAAAGCTCAGCTTAGGCCTCGCGAACTATACCTACTTGATGAAGGAGTCTTTTTTTTTCATACTAAATTCGGAGAACTCGACATTTTTGCCTTTGGTGAAGGCATCCAACCAACATCGGTTAAAATGCGGCGTATTGGTAAAAACGACATAAATGTACAAATAAAGTAATAATATTTTATTTGCCTGGGTTCGAAAACCAGTAGTATTTAATGATTTTCTCGCAAGTTCCTTTCCTTGAAAAGAAGATCACAGTGGTTTAATTATTATGATCTTGTAATGGGAAAATTCAAGGACGAGCAACTGCAAGCGACGGCGATGTTGATGAGCCATCAACGTCAAATCATAAATTGATCAGTATTATCGATTCATATCAAGTTTTTAGCAAAAGTCTGTTACAGCTTCGTTGATATTGAAGATTTAAATGAACTTGATAGATCAAAAAGAGCGACACTATTTACAGATAGTAATCGGCCCTTTCGGCCATATTTAGAAGAATTGTGTAGATGTAGGTAGGTAAGTTCAGACTCATCAAAGTGAAGTTAGGACGACCCCAGGCTTGATTTTTCCCATTCTTATTTCGATTAGACAATATTATCTAATAAAATACGCCACACATTGATCTATAAGCTTGAACAAGTAAAAAAATTCACAAATGATTTTCCTCAATGTATGCTTCGCAAAACGTTTTCCCTTTTACATTCCGGTGCCGTTTCAAAGGCACTCGACGTCAAAGTACGCACAAAACAATTTTGGCCGTTTTTTTTTGTGTAAAATCGTCCCCTAGTGGCAATTTGGAATAACTAAGGGTGACTATCATCCGACAGACTCGTCGCAACTAAAGCAATCAATGTGAAGTCCTCAACAATGTGTCAATTTAAAACGATTTCATGCAGTAATCCTCAGCACTCGGTTTTCAGAGGAAAATAAGAATTGGAATATCACAATAGTGATTCGTAAATTGGATACTGGTGTTGTTGGATATTGGTGTTGGTGTAAGAGCTGTGGTAGTGTGGAACAAATTATAGTCTGCAAATGCAGAAGACAGGTTGATGTGTGCTTCGTCTATTCTAGAAATAAATAATGACGTTACGTTATGTTCAAGTTGAAAGTTATACCAGAAGGTACACAAAAGTTGATAACCACAGAGATCAAGACTAACAATGCAAATTAGTTCGTAAAATAAACATCCACTAGTAAAATAAACGTATTTATGTTAACTAGTGTTGGCGAGAATTTTCACCATTCAACAAACATTGAAGTTAATTAAAGCACATGACTATCTAACTAAAACAATGTTCGTTGATCAAATATGCTGGCATAATCTGCTATAATAAATACAGTATATCGAATCCGAACACGATGTGGATACCAAGCCACTTAGAAAGTATTGCGATAAAAAGTTTTTACGTATGAGTGGAGTGACTGACCAGTTAAAGTCTATTTTGAAAATATGATTATTTGGAAGTAAAAATAGGTTATTGTTCTTTTTTTTTTTTGTGTATGGCATCTCGCAGGTCAACCTATGAGGTTGTCGTCTGCTTAAATGGAGTTGCCTGTGGTTGCCCTAATAAATTAAGGCCTCCAGCCAGAACTTAAACTTAAACACTAACTAAAAGTAAGCGACAACGCTAAGGGCACCCCCTGTGGGGTACGGACCTCGGCTTAGGGCGTCGCTGGAAGAGGGCAGCAAGGGAATAGCTGGATCAGGATTTCTTTGATTTAGGGACGAATTTAAAGCTACAGGCTCAGCGGCGCGGGCTGGCTCGAGCAAGGGTCGGGAGGGGCGTGTATTTGGGCGTCGCGGCGGGCCTCGGCGGCGAGGACGGTAGGACGGCGATCGGGTTTTGGGCTTATGTAGTCTGCTGGTAGCCTTACTACTCTCCTGGAGGAGGGTAGTGGCGTCGTCGGGGGCGATTAAAGTATGCCTTGGTCGGCGAATACTGCTAATGCGGGAGGGAGTGTAGCGGGCGGCCGCTGAGATCAAGGGGTTGGAGTGTTTGATGCCACATTCAAAGAAACGCTTCGATAAGCGTTTCATGAACTGGTTTATGGTAGGCATTTTAAGGTCGATGTGGAGATTTATATTACGGACATAGAAGGGGGCACCCGTGACCTTTCTGAGGAAACGGTTCTGGAGGGTCTGCATCTTATGGAGATGACGTGGGTGAGCGTGCGCAAATACAACGCAGGCATAGGTCATGATGGGAAGGTTATTGTTCCCGGCGCAGATCCATTTTATATGATACACGATAATTTATAGTAGCTCGCAAACAATGTGGACGGAAATTTTGAAATTGGAACGTACCTAATCATATTTTCAAAATAGACTATATCTGCCCAGTCTCTCATGCATAAAAACTTTTTTTCGCAATACTCTCCTATCGCAGGTATGCTGGAAGAGATTTCTTTAGAAATAGCCATCACTTTTGTACGTATTTTTCTATTCTTTTAAAAAAAAAAAAATTGTCTGTTTATATTTGAGAAAAAGAAATAATAACTTTTTTTTTGCATTTCTTTCTGAGTGGCCTGGTATATCAAAATAATTATTGTTCCACAAGAGTAGAGAGTTTTTATAAAGTTAAGAAGTTTAATTGAGCGAAGTTTTTGCCCAGCAGTAGCAGCATATTCGTAACTGTGTGCAAATTTATTAACAGAAAATATTTTGTGTGACTGTCAGTGGCGAAAACTGAAAGTTTTCAAAACGAGTATGTCGCATAAAAACTGTGTTCAAACAATTAAAAAAATAAAGCCTCGAATGATTTGAAAAACAAACCGATAGGTTTGACGACAAAGTATAGTCGCTAGTCAAATTCAGATTAACTAGCTATCCTTAAATAATGCAGCCATCTTTTAAAACGTGCAAACGACCGTAAACCTATTTATCTTTGAATTCATGCTTGAAATGACAATGTGCGGTGTAGTATGTTGCAGTAACGTTATCATGTTCAACACGGCCATAGGGAATAACCTCGAAAAGTGTCACCGAAGTTCACACCACTTCTTTTATTTTTAAAGGTTATTCACATAATACTTTCCCAAGTTTTTGATAGGAGAACTACAAATAAGAATATACTACTGGTTAGTTCAGAAATTCCCAAACAAGGCATCAATAATTTATGTGTCATTAGGAATAGCTGATAACACAGCATCGTATTTAGGTTCTTCGACCGCAACTCGCTAAATTATTAAGGAGAATTTTACGAATCTTCCAGAAAAATTATGTTCTCAGCTACTATGATCACAAAAGGTTAACATTTGCTGGTATATGTTTACATAATTATATTACAATCGGCGAAGCTAAAGTCAACTTTAACTACTTAATGCTCCATGGTTGTATATGTAGGCACATAATATATTGCATAGGTATATCGACGTATATATATGATTGTGTATGCTTATCAATGATATCCCGTCCAAGATAGTGTAAGTTGATAAAGCCTGGAATGTTCGGTGGCTTTCTGTACAATCTAACAAAAAAACTGATTACGTTAAATTATAAATCAATGTAAAGTAACATTGAACAGAAATAGAAGTACACTGGCGTGCAATAAAATGAAACATCGTGATAAAATATAGTACCTATTTCTGGCTCTCTATTTTTATTCTATATTATATCTATTCTGTATTTTTATTCATACTTATTTTTAAATATTCTTACTAATAAATGTCGACTAATCTCGTTAATAACATTTGGTAAATAAACTTTTTTTTCCTACTGAGAATCTTAAAAACAAGTTTAATAATTGGCTAGCAGTTATTTATTAAGTAAGGATTCAATTTATTAAGTAATTATGTTATTTATTAAAACATGATCAGGTTTTATCACTCGCATATTTCTAGAAATCCCGAAAACAAGTTGTTCACATTTTCTTTAATGTGCTTGCGGTGATTATGACGAAGATGATGATGAGGTAAGTAGTAAATTATGTATATGTAAATTATGTTGGTAAATGTTCTGACAGTTTTTTTTTAATTAAACCCATTTTGGCGTCCTGTGTGGTCCGTATTACCTTAATTATGGAGGTAACACGGACTAATTTGAGTAAAAATAAATTTATGTCTAATTACCTAACAAGTAGCGAACAAGAACTAGAAGCAAGTAACAAGTTTAGAGCAATGGTGGCCCAGTGGTAACGGCCGCGTCTTACGAGTTGCAGGTCGTAGGCTCGAACCCAGACAGGCGCTTTACTTTGTGTAAATTATTTAATTACCACTGGTCTCAAAACGGTGAAGGAAAACATCGTGAGGAAACCGGAATGTCTTAGAACCAAAAAATCGAAGACATGTGACATCTACCAGACCGCACTGGGCCCGCGTGGTGGATTACGGCCCACTCCCTCTCACAGAGAGGTGGCCTGTGTCCCAGAAGTGGGAACATAAAAAGGCTGATTATGTAACAAGTAGCGAAACGAAGCGAGCGAAAGTAGCGTTACTCTCGAAAATGCTGACTAAAACGAATAGTTTTATTCTAAACCAGTTCTTGGTTAACTGGTCCATTCTACCTTCCCTTCTTCTACAGGAAATAAACAAGGAGACCTGTAGTCCGTAAGCGTCAAGAGAAGAAATTTAATACTTTTCAGTTCCACCATTTAACCGGTTTACCGACCCTGTGTGGTTTAAATACGTCAGGCGAGTAATTACTATAATATTCATAATTTATAGCGTATGGACGCTATAAATTATGAATATTATGCTCCGCCACACCTCTCAGTCAATTACCGAGAACATGGTTCAATTACTTCTTTTTATAAACGGCTACTTTGTGTCGGCCGATAGCCGAGAAACCTATTTCGCAACTATCGTGTTTTTTAATCTGATAGACGTTACAGCATTCGAGTAGCACCCTTGCATATTATTTAAGTAGGACTCCAAACTTTACTCAGTAAGGAAAAATAAGGAAAGTAATAAATACAGCGCTTTATGCGCGATAAGGAAAATGGGCTTACATCGTGCCTGATATGGAGTGACATTCGGTAAACAATATAGTGTGGACATTTTGTTTATGCGAACGTTATAATAGTGGCGTTTATAAATATAATATTTTCAAACAAACAGTTTGTTACGTGTATATTTTCTTCAAATAACTACCGAGATATACTTATGTATATATATCTAACCCACCATTTAAACCAATTTGAAGTATGAAAATGTTATAATGTCCGTTCAGTGAGTAAGCGTCGAACATTACAATAACACACACGTAACAAACAAACATAGTTTGTTACGTGTAAATTTTCTTCAAAGAAATATATAAATCTGACCCACCATATAAACCACTGTGAGGTATAAAACGTTATAATGTCGGTTCAGTGAGTAAGTGTCAAACTACCCGCGTACCGAAAGGGAGTGCTTCGTCGACGCCGCGTTTTATCCACACATAAAACAGATAGTTTCCTTGTATAAAACGCTGACGCATCATGTATTGTACTGCAAAAAGTTCGAGCCAGGTCGGCTTCGTAACCATACCCTTCATAAAATGAACTGTTTTAAATAGCTATAAATATTATTCCCCTTTTTCGAAACACATAGATCAACGATAAATTGTCTAAAATAAAGTCGCAAAGGCAGGTTATTTTGTAAAAAAAAAAATACTTGTTAGGCTAAAAGGCTATCGAATACATTGTTACACAAATCTTGTTAGGCCATCTCGGAATGTGATAAAATTCACTTTTTTTTTAATCCATGCAGATGCGAAATACGTACCGCAAGGATTTGTTCGTAAATTTATTCAAATCAAACAAAATTAAATTGGTTCTAGATATTCTAAAATCGTTTATATCAGTCTAAAGATTTTCGTCTCATCGGATATATTCAGAAGTTGAAGTTGAAAAGATATATATTCTGTCTGTTCAGCTTTTCCGTTATATGTTTTATTTTTTTCTGGCACAGGTATAAAAGAGGTTTTATTGCGTTGAAGGTAAATTGAGATCCTGTAGAAGCGTACCTACTCCATTAAGACTAACTATGCAGCACTTACTCGTATACAGAATTTTACAAATCAGAAAGTAATAATGTCAGTAAAATTATCTTATTCATTAAAAAATCTTTACAAAACATTGTCAAGGGATTGACACTATTCACTTCACCTTAGTTTTAATCATTATTAATGATCACAGTGCGGGAACAGAACGAGCCTATTTTATTATGTAGGTATTCTTTCAATAAAAAACGTTTTGGGGATAACGAATTCCGGGTTTTCTTCACTGAAAATAAAATAAAAAATGTTTTATTACGACGTACAAAGTAATATATTTACATTTTACGTTATTCTTACCATTTCAATTTCTTTATGCTTGTATAAATAGTAACCGAAAATGTTTCCTAAGGGTATATTAATGCTTTGGAACCATTATCAAATAAACAGGATACATTTTTAGTTTAGTTTAGTTTACTGGTATTCATAATGTATACTTACCTACTCTTGAAAAACATAGGTACGAGTAGGTACTTTTTTTTCGGAGATAGTACAAAACCTATAAAAATACAGTTAGCAAAAAAGCGGCTGAAGGCTAAATAGAAAAGACAAAAAGGGGGATTTTCAGAAAAGCCTGAAACGATAAAACTCAAACAAAATGGTGCCTAATGAACTTAATGTTCGTTTAAATTTTGTTTCAAAGTTTAGACCTACTTTATAACCCTAACTAATATTATAAATGTGAAAGTAAGTTTGTTTGTTTGTTACACTTTCACGCCAAAACGGCTGAACGGATTTGGATGAAATACATGACACACAGATGTACCATGAGGCAAAGGGCAACCTGGATCTCAGACGAAGTCTCGGGCAGCAGTTAGTAATTTAATAAACATACATAACACGCCTTGTTTCCCCGAAGGGTTGGGCAGAGGTGTACCTATAGTACACCCACATTTCGCCAGTTATGCTTAAGTCCCATGTAATAGGGGGCGAGCCTATTGCCATCTACCGGGCACAAATCCAGTCTCCGGGCTGCTATTGAGAAATTCCAAATAGAAAAACCCAATAACACGTTGCACGACCTGGGAATCGGACCTCATGCTCAGCAGTAGCGATTGCGACCCCTAGACCAACGATGCTGATTCTCATATTTGTATGCATTTCTTAACTATTATCAACAGATACACATTTGAAACATGCATAAATGTTTAAAGTAGTGTCATGAACAGTGTATAAACAAAATCGGATTAGTTGCACAAAAGCTACATTTACAATAAATTAAAATATTTTTTCAGAAAATATCTTATAATGGAAACTTTATCAACATGACTATAAAATCACATCCTGTACTGTCGCGATCATATCGGAATATTCATTGTAGAGATGAAGTCAAGCCGAAGGTAAATTGGAGAAAATAGCCTGGCCTTTTCTCAGATAACGAGTTTCCTGAAAGTGGGGCTTGTCGTATGAACCTAACGCATTTGACGAACGATCAACGATAAGAAAGTTATGCGTTAGATATTACTAGCAAATGCAAGACCCGTTTTAAAATTTAATAAGCGACACAAAGTGAGCGAACACGTACATTAGATTATCTTAAACAAACTATGACAAGACAACTATAACACATGCTCTGTTATAGAATACATTAACTTTTATCAAAAGTTTAATATCAAAGGTTGTGTGCTCTATATAATCTAAATTCTGGCTCCTAATTAGGTGCGTAATGTAATATTAATATTTTGTGAGTTGACGTAGCAGACCCAAACAAAACAACTACGAGGTTCTACGAGACGCTCTTACCTTCGTAGACGGTGCTAAAAAGTTAGTAAAGGCTACGAATATTTTTGATGAAGGGTTAAATCTTATTTGGTTTTGTTTTTTTTTATTACAATTAGGGTGTATGATCACCTGTGGGGTCTCCGCTCCTCCTCATGATCCTCTTTCATAAACGATGGTTGCAGACTGAATCTGCGCCTGAATTGGTGACGACCCTTCATATTGGCAATCGTTAATTCACTTAGCACATAGTAGGTTTAGTTCCAGTGAGTTCACAGCGCAATGTTTGAGTGCGTGTGCGGACAGCGCGTGGCGAGGCGCGGGACGTGCGCGGCTCGAGACGGTCGCAGGACGAGTGGCGCGCTGGCCCTGCCTGCCTGCCCGCCCGCCACACGCCTTCGTGCCTTCGGCCGACCCGACGCACCAATATTTCGGAAATCTATTGAAAATATACCACTTCGTGTCGCTGGCACTACAGTATTTCAAATTTTGTTGCCCAATACTTCGTTATCTCCACATCGTCATCGGTAGCAGCGGAGAGGTCAGTTTGACAGCATATTTTGAGGCACAGAGGGCAGGGTAGGAGGTGAAGCATAGTTAGCGACACAGCTCCACTTCGATATTTATTTAGCTAAAAAAAAAACTATTAAACCATCAACCAATAAAATATTAATGTTACCAATTGGGATAAAGGCCGAATCAAAATTGTAATTCTATTGCAATGAAGCGTATCGATTGCGCCAAAACGATAGCATTCAGCCAATCAATATGCAAAAAACTAAACATCAGAGCGTCTCGAGATACTACGATAAAGGGCTAACGGGCTATATTTAATTACATTCCCAAAAAAAAATTTTCAATATAGGTTGTACATTAATTAAATTATAACAGTTCTATTGAAATTGTTTTCCGTGTTTACAAAAGACTTCACAACTACACACATTATCACGAAGAAAAGTGTAGGTATCTAAGACCACACCTGTAGAAGAGGTACTTATAGGCGCGCCTGTTGCTGCGCCCGCCCGAAACCCCTACAATAAGAGTGGATAAAATGTTCTGCGTGTTTTCCCAAACTTTCTCTCAGAGATATTGTAGTTAGAGTGAAAGTACACTCTCGTCTCTTATATCTTCGTCAGTTTTCAAATTATTTCCATTATCAAGTTAGCAGGGTAATTGCGTAACATGCTAATGACAATTGATAGCAACGGGTTTCATTTTGACAGTTCATCCTCGTTCATTGCGTTTTTTACGTTGTTTAGCCGACGAATTTTTCAAACCTATGAAGCAATGGTTTAGAAATATCCTTCAAAACTCTCTGATTTTAATTGAAATTATGTTACGCAATTAGGATGCAGGACATATAATACCTATTTAATATTTGATAACTTGATAACAAAGATCAAAATAGCGTACACCTTTGACCAATGTCGAGATGGCCTGAACCGGAAACCTAGCCATTATATGTAATTGTCAGAGTATGTCAGTGTCAAATTCCTATTTGGATTGACATGTAAAGAAGATGGCTGAATGTCATTTGGCGGTACTGACGTTACGAAGAAATATGTATTGTGGAGTAGGTGAAGCAGAATCAATCGTGCAATAAGCAATCAAAAATAGCCCTTAAGGCTAACGTTTTATAAATGTGTGTTTCCGAATATATTCCACCGTCTCTCCTCTTATTGTCATCAGTTGATGGGGTTTTTATCACAAAGTTCCAAACGGACGGGAGTCATAATAGAAAAGAAATAAATTTTCTCTAAGTGCGTGCGCGTGATGAAAATACGTACGAAGTAATTTATGGAATGCTATCAAATCCTACCTTCGCAAATTGTTGTCGGTGCTACCAGAATCTTACGGTTTTGCAATAACTGATTTTGATCACGTACATTTTTAGCAAAGTAAAAATTATATGTTTTCCAATAAATAGTATTTAAGTAGGAACCGAGAAGTAATCCGGTAAGGTTTGTATCGTATTCATTACGAGTTATTTCATGTGTTGCTGGTTTCGCAATAAGGTAAAATACCTAGGTCGAAAAAAATAGAAAAGTAAAAGATATGTTTTCGTCTAACGCATGAATTCTAAATTTATACGTAAATATTTTCGTTAGGCTCATAAGCCTACCGTTTTCACGCTTATGAACAATTTTATATTTCACTTTTAGAGGGCTATGTGGGCCCCAAATTTGTTTATTTGGAAACTCATTATTGCTTTATCATAGTATTTTGTCACTCATTCAAGAACAAAATTTCTGCTGTTAATAAATGAAGCATTTTATCATTATTTATTTATTATTTTTCTTCTAAAATCCTAGTTAATCATTTGTGACTTTAGTTACAGATATATTAAAGTGATGCAGTATTGCATATGTAAGCGGACACGCTGTGAATGCCTGTAGGCTTACATTTAGGTATTATGATCTGTTTAGGTTTTTATTATTTATTACTTTTCTTTTTGGTTTGGTTTGGTTTTTGTTCGTATTTGGTGTTTGCTAGCTGACATATGGCAAATGATGTAATATAAGGTTTGTGTTTCATAATGTACAATAGTATCTTACTATTGTACCTATACAATCAAGTTCTTCTAAATGAACAGACAGCTTTGCTGCTGGGGAGTTGGTTGCGCTTCCCAGTTAAAGCACTAGGATGGTTTTATTTGACTGTCTTATGTGATTTTGCCGTTCAAAAAGTGCTGATTCTCAGTCGAAATTATGTCGGAATCCAATAGAAATCTTATGAGTGGTCAAAGCTACACATGGGACCATTGGGGAATTCGAATTCGAGTTAATATTGACCTTGGTATTATCTGGTCCCTTGGTCCACCCGGTACTCGTTATCCCTCTAGAATAGCGACCCTTTTCCCCATATATAAAACTAGCCCTAACAACGAAGATTCGATATCCCTCACCTAAACTAGAAAATACCTCCTTCCAACCTTTGCGTTGACAAAATAAAATATCTATGACTGCAAGACAGCGACTTTCATTTGTTTTATTTGGGTAAGTACCTAGGATAATGATGTCCCCCAAAGCTCCATCAGTACCTGTCTCGGTTATTTGATCATAATGAGGACTTTACAAATGGAGGCGAGGGACTTAACATTTTTTTGTGAAGGTATTGGCAAAGGTCACGTTTTCTACGACCACCGAGCCATAGACATTCAAAAGTTACCTCGAGTAGAGTCATCTGTCACAATAACGCGGTCAAGCAGCAGAATGTTGAAAGCCGTAATTAAATAATGTTTCGTTAAATCGAAATTGGATCCTGACCCTATACTCGTACAAACAATTAAACGCTCGCTTGTGTGAAGGTGTTGTCAAACAGAACTTGATAAAACAAGTGAATTAGGGTGTCTTCCTCAAGTGGTCGTATGAAGACGCAGGGGGTGAGGCGCCGGAGGCCCGGGAATTGCAAATTAGGCTCGTGCGGCGTCGGGGTGGGGGAGAAGGGGGAGACGCCCTGTTCTGTTCGGAGAAAAATAGCTCAACAAGTGAGGAACTAACCCTTCGTGATCAAAGACACGGAACCGATACTGCTATGATACTGCGATGTACATTTTTGAATCTACATAAACAGGCCTGCTTGCACGGGGTTTAACTGAATAACCAGCGTTAATAATTCATAGAATCAAGGCATTTGTGGCAGTATTTGTAAATTAATATTCTGTTATTTGCGTTTCACAATGTAGGCATAATAAGATGTTTCAAAAAGACTTAAAAGCCAAGAACAAATTATCGATCAATAGAATTCAGTTTGATTTTAAAATTTTGAATAAATATTCAAATGCAGTGTACAAATTAATATACAAATGCCAATGAAGGGCGATCTAACCCTAAACTAACCCTAAACGACTAAAAACTCATACATATGTGTATCCTGCCCGTCCTAACATACGGTGCTCAGACCTGGTCACTTACCGAGTGGCAAACGTTTGCCAAAGAGCAATGGAGCGCAGCATTTTAGGTGTTAACGAACTTGCAGTATACGAAACACCACGCTGCGCTCTTAAACGGGGATCCTTGTGGTAGGCAAAATGGCTACCGAGCTGAAATTGGATTGCGCGGTTCACATCTGCCGCATGCACGTGACCTCTGGGTAACACGGTGGGTGCCTGAGGATGGACGTCGCCGCCGAGGCCGGCGCAGGAAATGGAGGCGAAAAAACCCAGAAGTGTACCGCAAGGGTTAGATCTAAGTTGCTCTGGAAAAGAATGCCTGGAAAGTTTTGGAGGAGGCCTTTGCTCAGCAGTGGGACAGTGAAGGCTAACTAAAAATAAATAACAATAAAACAATTACAAAGTCATATATTACCATGTTTACTTTTAATTATTATAGCAACCCACTTTGCTATGATCTTGTTTAATATGAAATTTATAGGAAATCGTGCGTGGTCGGTCTTATTACCGTGATCAAACGCGGTTAGAGTCCCTTGAGATATTATATTCTGTATAAATTTCACTGTGAACGCTTTGTACGGTAAAGTGAGCTTGAAGTGAGGATTGAAACTATTGGCAGCTCACTTCACCTAAGTTTTCAGGATATTTTTTTATCAGAATAGACCGACCGTCAGTTATCGAGAAGAACGATGCTGAACGTACACTTTTATTTGGCTCATTAGTAGCAACTTCTCACGTTAGGTACTCCCGAATTGCCGAACTTGGATATGAAACGTTGTTATTAAACAACATTATGTAATCATTAAGTAAGTTTGTAATACGAACAAGTATTTTGAACAGTCATGTGTTCAAGTTTAGAGTAACATGTTCTTAGTCTTTTTATAGGGTGTAAGATTTTTGCTGGCGTTTTATTTAGTTTAAAATAATGTCTTGTCGAAATATAATATTTCATTTGTATGAATTGTTGCAACCTTATTTTCAGAACGTCTAATATTTATCGAACTGTACCTACACCTACAAATATCGGTTTATTTGGTCCTTAAAATGTAATATTAAACAGTAAAATGTCGTAAAAGAAATGTTGAATAACATAGAAATTGGTACTTTTAGTAGTCTGTGAAGTTATTTTCAGTACATATTTCTATTTAAAAATGTTTTTTTGCTGTAAAGCAGTGCAATGCCACGGTACGCTTAGTGTGAAGTGTATGTTTCATAAATGTCGGTATTCTAAGAAAGGTAACCAAGAAGATCTAGTCACATCTCCTAACATTACGAGCTTCGTCTTCAGTATAACTTTGTTTAGGTATACTTGTTCCAAATAAACCTCACAAAAGTATGACCAGTAAGTACAAGTATTTGAAATAAAAAAAGAAATGAATAATTGTAAGAAACATGTACTCAATGTACAGTTGGAATACCTAGATAAGTATCCCCCTAACCAAGTAAACTGCTTGGAAGGGTACCTTAGGTAACCAACCGTTCGCACCCCTAATAAATTACAAGAAGTGCCACCTCTGCATCATCGTGATTCCAGTTTTTATGCTCTTCAAGCAAAAGTAATATCGTTTTATATTTTTTATTACTTTCCCAAAACTCATTACAGCTTTTGTAATTAAGAAACTTCGGTATTCATCGGAGTCGCGTTAAAAGTACTTACGTAAAAAAAAATACAAATAATTTTGTTTTGTCAGAGATAATTTGAATTCCATGGGATGTTATTTATTCTCGTTCCTCTCTCTCTGTATAGGGTGACTGGAAATAAGTGATGGATACTTAAAAGTAATTATTGATTTGAGTGAATGGTGCTACACATGCAATTGTGACCAACCAGTTCATGTCCAAAAAGGCACGACTGGCTGTTCACAAATTTTTTTTTTTCCGGGAATGGCATCTCGCAGGTCAACCTATCGACAACTAGGTTGTCGTCTGCTTAAGCGGACTTGCCTGTGGATTCCCTAATAAATTAAGGCCTCCAGCCAGGACTTAAACTTATATACTAACTAAAACTAAGCGACAACGCTAAGGGCACCCCCTGTGGGGTCCGAACCTCGGCTTAGGGCGTCGCTGGGGAAGAGGGCAGCCTGTTCACAATGGTGTGCCTACGCTTATATATGGAAGTGAATGTTGGGCGTGACTAAAAAAGCATGAACGCAGAATAAATGCTGTGGAAATGCGTTCCTTGCGGAGCATGTGTGGTGTGACTTTGAATGATGAGGAATTGCTGAGGAATGATGTGAAAAGGCATCGGTGTGGTTTAAAAGAAAATATAGTGACAAAAATTGAAAAGAGTATGCTTAGATGGTTTGGTCATGTAGAGCGGATGAATGAAAGGAGACTAACAAAAGGTATTTACAAGGCAGATGTGAGTGGAAACGCCGGGAGGGGACGCCCTAGGAAGACATATTATAGTGACCTTATTGGTGATGTTCTTCAGAAAGGTCAGGTGCGTAGTACTCGCAACCGGCGCTCGTGTAAGACCAAAAATATGAACGTAAACGAGGCAAAAGGATCGTAGCAGGTGGCGTTCTGTGGTTTCTGCCTGCCCCCATGGGAAGAAGGCGTGAGTTTATGTGTGTGTGTATGTGTATGTATTATTGATTTATTTATTCCATTGTTACCGTGCATTATTCTTTTTTCATTCATGTAACATGAGACAGAACAGGGTCAAGCGACTGAAGCACACAGCACAAAGGCACCGCTCGTCGCGCGACACGCGGTGTGTTTGTGTTGCGCCTATGCAGGCCACACGCACGAGCCTTGATAGTACGCGCGGGGTCCGTACGGTTGTTAAAATGAATGAAAAAATTATAATGCATGGTAAAAGTGTTTTTTTTTTTTTTTGTATAATTTGATTAGTTACCTACTCTATATTCTATTGAGGTGATTTGGGTTATATGTTTGATAAAAAAAAAGTTTCTTTGGGAAACGTGTTTGTTATGATGAGTGCAATCTTGTGTTCAAGTATCGATCACTAATTGCCAGTCACTCTATATATATATTGAGCTAGGCAAATGTAGGTCAGCTAAACAGGTCAAACAATTCCAAGAATCATTTATGCTTCAAATAAAATAGTGCCTCAGAAATTCGAATACAATTTCCTATTCCCATCGTACATAGGGAACGCGTGATCGAGTCGAGTCGCGTTCAGAATCCAAGTTTAATCGGAATAAGTTCTCAAACAAATCAACAGGGAGACGGCGTGAGATGCGTTCCGAAACCACATACCGATGGCGGTGTTAAATCACTCCCGAAAGGGGAAAATGCTTTGAAAGACATGATGTATGCTGAAAGTTTTGTACAGTGGAGCCTGACAAAGTGATTGCTATGCAGGTTTTTAAGTGTTACGAGAAGTGGATCGGTGAATAAATCGGTAGTTTGCAGAGGATTACACAAGATAAATGCATTACGGAAAACTTCGGGTTAGGGTTCCGTACCCAAAAGGTGCCAACGGAACCATATAATTAAACCTCCGCTGTCCGTCCGTCCGTCTGTCTCTCATGGACCCTAATAGGTAAACAGACTATTGTCGCAATAACAACAAATTAAAATTAAAATAAAACCATACAAGAAATGCTTTTTTCCGGCGTATCTTTTATTAGTATGTAGTGTTAAATATTGTACGGTAATACGGAAACCCTCGTGTGCGACTCCAACTCGCACCTGGGCGGTTTTTTCAGCACTGCACATCTCTACTTTCGCAGTACATTTTTATCTTCAAGTTGTTATCGTAAATCCAATGTTTTTCTAATTTCCTCGTATAGTTATATCTATATCCATTTATCTAATCGGAACCTATGTGTCACTGAATGAAAGGTGCCTAGATTTTGTCAAATACTTGTTTTCGTATACCCATTAAGCCTTACACCCATTTGCTATAAGTATTGGAAATCTATTTTAATAAAGTCAACAATATTCCGATTTCAAAAGAAACTCGTAGGTAGTACCTAAAAATATTTTATGAACAACAGATATTCCAAGAATTATCAAGCCTATTATTAATTTCTGTTCGGGAAACTAACAGGGAACTTTTTACGGCATTTATCAGCAAAAAGGGTTTATTACGTTTATGGTTAAGTTTGAGTGCTTTAGCTGTGCTTGTGATGTTTTGATATTTTTATTATGGTTATTAATTTGAATATTCAATTTGAAGATTTCTATCAAGTCTATGCTGATCTCGCACTGTATGGGATCCAGTAACAATTTAACTTTCTAGAAACGATGATTAATAACACAGAAAAAGAAGTCTTTAGAAGAGCGCAGAACATAAATAAGAAACACAGAAAATATGAAATATTATAACTTTTTGTTGGTTTTGCACTCTAAGACGTTTGTGATTCTTGGTACACTGACAAACAATAGCCAGTGAAAACAATCGATTTTTGTAACAATAAAGAGCCTTAGGAAAGACATCTTCATCTTTATGGAAGTTGTCTTCATCTGGCTAAAGTCGCTTGACTAAGAAGCGGTAAAAAATCTACTAACAGTGGTGTCTTTATAACAACATTACCTGTTTACGGTTTCATAATATTTGTGACATGATACAAGCTTGTTAACTCACATACACACACATACACATGGACTAACAAACATAGTTTCGCAGAAAAGAAGAACATTATTTATGTAGGTACTATGTTTTGTAATTTAATTAAAATTTTATTTAAAGTTTATACATCATTTTTAAAGTATTAAGTGTAAAGTGTTAATTTTGTTTCCTTTTTTTTGTGTTGTCTTTTATCAACATAATTCGTGTCTTTACATATACTGGAAGACATAGGCGCCTGCACCACAGTAATCAAAGAATTCTATTATTTGTTGTACAATTACATCTTGTTTGTATGTCAATAAATAAGTTTTGTATTTTTTTGTATCTGTCCAGCAAACGCAATGTAAAAAAGGGAGAAAACCAATCTTAACACAAACAACAAAACAATGTACAACTATTTCTTACACGACGTAAAAATATCAGACTTTTTTATCACAAGAAACTTCATGCAAACGGTTTATCTTCGTCGTAATTGAACGCTCGGGAACAGAAAATGGGGTGGGTCTGGTCGGGCACCAACATCAACCCGTAACCGCCGACGGGTCACAAATGTACGGAATTATTGAACAATAAATTTTGTTTCTACCAATATACGTTTTGTTATCCGTTTGTCGAGCAATATTGCATTTTGACATCATTAAGCTACATCATGTTCATTCCGTTTTATTGTTAATTAAAATTTATTAGCTGGACGTTTCTTGTGGGTTTTATATTGGTAGCGTATTTGGCTATATTCTCTTTTGATATTGATCGTGTTGTTCTTGGTAAGGAGTTAGATACTATCGGTTCCTTCGGGTACAGTATCGTAAAAAGCCTCGTTGAGGATAGAACAATAGCGGTTCCAGCTCGGAGATTAGTCTAGCGTACGTGCGTACGTGTAATGCCTTAATTTAATATTGATCTATTGTCCTGAATATGAAACCTGCTTCATATGAAAGCAATGAAGGACGGCGTTCTGCGGCTGTTAAAACAAAACACTGCGGTTTCCAATTTATGGGTTATTATGTCAGACTTGGTTAGAGTAGGAATATTATTACGTAGATTAGTAATAAATCTTTATAAATAATAGTAGCTTGATACCTAAGAAAACTTGTGCAGATACCATTTTATGACGTTCAAGTACATTTAATTATGCTAACAAAGACAAAATTAAGTTTGAAGACAGAGTATTTGTAAATGTTCAGAACGTTTTGTGTCATTGAACATTTTATTTCGTTTTGTGGAAAGGGTATAGAGGTATTGTAAGGTACATATTGTAGACGATGAAGTTCAATGGATATTTTGTATTTATTTGTATAATACGAATCCTTTTGATTGATTAGCCAATTACAGAAAAGAACCAAGCACCGGCGCAGATATATAATTCTCAGCTAGGATATGTTTATCCTGTATGCAATATTTTGTTTATATATCCTCTTAAGAAAAGAGATTACTAGGAAAACAGGATATTAACTTTTTCTTGTAAACGTATTTCCTCGAACTCTAACGTATCAAATATAACAAGTTCCAAGAAACGACTTATTAATTTAATTGTTAATAGGCTAGACTAGGTACTTATTCACTTACCACGAAATCATCAAAAGCTGAAATTCAACATCAAATTACGTTTCTCGTAGATTCTCGTAGGTTCTAAAGGGTCAAACGGATCCATCATGCGAACCAAATTTATAACACATACCTAATCACGCCTGTATTGTGTACATAAATGTATACTTAATACTTCCATATATCGCGAGTTCTCCGATCTGCTACCAAGAATTTCCTATTTGAAAAGTTCAAAGCTAAACTTTTCCCGACCCGGAAATAGAATCTAGAACCCAACTGTCAGCAGTCGCTTGCGGCAAAATCAACAAGGTATTCAAACAACCAGTAACTTCATAATCCAGCAAACACTCGTTAGTCCTTTAATTTGAGATCCCGTTTTAATGCGGAGTCTTAGTTCGAAGTGTGCTTAGTCCTTTAAACGTAAGGCTTAAGACCCACTTGAGTAAATTCGCGTAGTATAATATCAAAACAGCTCGCCCACAGTTCCGTCTAACGAATTAAGCGAGACCTTTCGGATTGTAATCTTTCGTAGTGAGATTTCGAAGAGAGCTGTTTATAATTTAACATTATGTTTTTGTAAATGTAAAGGTATATTTTTTTAATTGTATTGTTTATTGGTTGGATGTTATTTATTATTTTCGCATCAGGATTTTATAAAAAAGTCACTTAACGAAGCCGAGAGTCACTTGTTCTCCCCGTCATTGTCATAATTTGTTGTACTGGACCATACCTGGAAACTTTTTGCTTACGGAGATATTGAAGGTCGAAATTCAAATTTTAAGAGAGTTTTTTTTTAGTAAAGCAATTTTTTTAAGTTATAACACAACTTTATGTTAGGTTATAACATTAAAACCTGCGACCCCTGTACCGTTGCATGCACCCTAAGTCAATGTTTTGCGTGCGTTAAGGCTCGTAGAGACTGGCACGACACGCGACGCGAATCGCACGCGATACATAGTCACTGCATGTCGCGCGACGAGTGGTGCCGATAGGTCGCGTGTGATTTGATTGACGACGGCTGTGCACAACGAAAAGGCTCCTTATAGGAGTATAAGGAGCCTTTTCGTTGTGCACAGCCGTAAATAGCGATTTTTGACACCAAAAATTAAACTCGTTTCCCAACAATTATTTTTGTGCTATGTTACTTAGTTTGATCACAGATAATATAACACCAAAGTACAGATACCCAATCCCATACAAAGAAATGAAACCCCCCTAAGTCTGGCAATTGAGCTGGCAATTTTTAATCGTCCAATTTTTCAACAGATGGCAGCATAAGCAACTCACTTATTGCCAGAGACTGTAGTTTTACTACGCCATCTAGGAGGCGACCTACTTTTGAAACGTTTCATGCAATCCTTTTTATATAAAGTTTTATAGTTCCGGGTTTAGAAAAACATGTTATTAGATTTTATTTTACTTGTTTACTTTTATAATTCTATGTAAAAATGATAACAATAAAAGTTGTTTGATTTAAATAAGTAACAATATTGGAAACTGTGATGAGGCAGGACCAATTGAGTAAATCGCCATCTATTGCAAGAAGCTCTAAACAAAATGATAAACAGATGGCTACTTTTATAAAAGGGTTCGTATTGAAGATTAAGGCTTCCTTTTTATTTTATTTTTAAAATACGTGCATTATGAGTGGAAATAGATAAATCAGCACTAAACAGGGATATTTATACTTATACCAATAATAATTCAGCCAGAATTCTGCCGTATATAGTTTTTTAATGATTGTTAATTTCATAATGGTTACCTATGCTGCCATCTATGATTTTTCAAGACAAATTATAATTTGTTCGAGTTGAGACCCCATCGTTTGATGTATAGAATACGTAGTTGACGGCTATCTGATGGGTCTTTTTACACCCTGTAAGACCGTACGTAAGTAGCTAACATCTTTCACAATCTTTATAATAAGTGATAGATAAAGTAGAAAAATAATAAAATAAATAAACGTGCTTAGTCTTAGGCGAGAAAAAACTTTTTAGTAGAAAAAGTTTACGTCCTGTTTTTCCTTGTAACCTCTTTATTTCTTAAGCGGTAATTTTCTTGTGTACACAGGCTAAGTAAACAAAATATTGCATACAGACATAAAACTTCATAAAACGACTACGAATAAAGCTTTTTCTTTGTTAGCTAGCGAGCTGTCAAGCCCGATAACGAACTTTTGCCGAAGTGTTACACAAGCTCATTTGTGTGCGGAGTTCAAAACGCTGCTGTACATTCTATATACTTTGACGATAATGGAGGTTCTAAACCATTTTTTAAGATTATTTGCTCACCGTCGAATTCCATTTTTTACTGTTGAACAAAAAAGGATTCATTTCATGATGTTTGACAGCAGCCTTTACTGCCCTCTCTCTCTGAAGTCATAGCAGTTATATGCACACTTTATGTGAGTTCCAAAGTTTTCACTCTTAAGTTATATTACAATAGTACCCGACCTCATGATGAACACAGTACAACATAGTTTGTCTCGTTACAAAGGAAGAGTTAAATGCTGGGTTACTTTATTTCCACAAACACACTCGTGCATGAGACAATAAGCTCGTTTATTTAGCACATGTAGGCGTGGAACTGGCTCACTTTCTCGAGCACATTAAAGAGAACAATTTACACCTTATTTTTACTTACTGCAACCTCTTTTAATATTCTCCATCGTTGGAAATTTCCCACGCTCAGTCGCTTAATGTACATCTGCAGCCTTCTTACTGTAGGCGTTCCGAGTCGCAATACCGCAAAGCGGATTATAATGAGTTAATAACACCACCTTAATGCGGATCTAAGAAATATACCTACCTACTTACTAAACTGTTGTATTATACCAGTACTTAAACTATCTTCCTAGTCCTTACCGATCTTATCGTATCAAAACTATACCAGCGAAAAGATATCATTTAAAAAACAAATTGCAAAGATAAATATGTCCGTGTTCTGAATATACGCAGGGTAGCGCACGTTCACTACATACGAGGCAAAAAGGGACCCAGGCTGGGGCAACAGAAATCCCAGGATTTTTCCCTAAAATAGCTTAAAATACACCTGTAGAACCGTAAAACATTTTTACGATGGTCGTATAAAGAAGGATATTAAAAATGTGAAGCATTTTTCCCTTTTTACTTCTTGGGTGTCACTGGAAATAATTCCCGTGTAGTGATTCCTTTCTAACGCTTGAGTAGGAGAATATTTATTAAATCAGGATCATAAATTCAATCACTTTAATTGGATACTTGAAGGTATGGGTAGTTGACAGTGGAGATAATGCACAAATCTCAGAAATTGCTACAACGCGAGTTAGCAGAACTTCGAACGGAAACTGACGTGGAAATCACACCAATTTTATTAATATTACTGTAACATTTTCAATCGAATTCTAATGAACGTCTCAATTTGTGACCTTTAGGTAATACTTTGTTTCTTAATATCGTGAGGATTCTTTACCCTCAGCATAGTGAACGACTGCAAACAAACGATAAAACCTGACAAGAGAAAGGACTGACCTTTCTCTTGTCAGGTTTTATCGTTTGTTTGGTAGGGATCAAGCGGTACTCTCTGACGTTCATTCACCTATTGTGTAGACAGGCTCTTTGTTTCGGCGAACTGTAATTGAATGTGTCCAACATCAAGTGTTTCTATGTTACCAAACCAAAGCGTCGTCAACGATTACTAACTTTCAGGAGGTTTTAGTAATTCATGTACTTATAGTGTGCAAGCTGAGACACGTCCTTTGATTCCACATTAGCTATTATTATTAAAGTGTTAATTACCAGAGCAATAACTAATGCTTCATAATAATATGCTTGACACACTTCAATGGCTGTCAACGGTGTGTTATCTAATCACGCAAATCTTGATTGAGCTGTATTGTTGTGGCGTGTTACAGTAATGTATTATAGATGTAAATGCTCAGTTTCAGTGTTGGATGGCGACCAGCCGCTCCGGGTCAAGCTCCTCTCATTAGTCAAGTCGCTCGGTAGGACCTTTTTTAATCGGGGGGCACGGTAGTGCCCCCGCCAAGTCGAGCGCGAAGCAAACACTGCCCGTACCATCCTTTACTGGAACCATTTCGCCCCATTTTGAGGCCCCTATTTGAGAACATCTGGATAAGACCAGAACGCAGAAATTTTCGTCATCCAGTAAGCTATAATAACATACTTTATGTATGTGATTATAGCTTACTGGATGATGATCCAAAATTTCAAGGCTGTAGGTCATTTAGGTCCGAAGTTAAGCGAAAGCAAAGTTTCGCATTTATGACACTCACTCACTCACTCATGATCATCAGAATAGAACTAGTACTTCCCATAAACTCAGACAGCTGAAATTTGGTACAGAGTTAGGGTTTAATGGCCACATAAAGGGAAAACTATAAAAACTAGGATAATCGAAGATCTGGAGTACCTGGTGACCCTGATTAGAAAACACAAGAGCCCAACAAAACTATTAGAGATCGACATACCGCCTTAAAAAAAAAAAACAACTTGGTGGGCCGCTTCATTTGATGTCAAAAATCGAAGGTCTGAAGTATCTGATGAAGAACCCTCAGTTGGTCTCAGCTGTATTAGATATATGGTAATGCCCCCTTCTACTATTGGTACATAAAAAATCGACTGTCATTGCAAAAACCCAGCGTAGTGGGACACATCTTCTAATTTAATCTAGCCTATAGCGTCCCACTGCTGGCCGAATGCCTCCCCTTCTGCTTTACCCATGTTTTTAGAAAAAGAAGTGAAATCCCACCAAAAACATTCTGTAAAAAACTAGCCAAGTCTGGATGGAGCTGCTTGTTAATCTCTAAAAAGTAATGAAATCTAGACAAAGTCGTGCCAAGTCTAAGGTTCCTTACTGCGATTTCTTTATTATTATAGTTAATGTGGTGTGACTTTGCCGTTTAACATTCTATGATAAGAAGTCCGTCTGTACTGGAAATAATGTTTATACTGTTTGTTTCAGGCTCGCCTATACATAATACGCAGCTTTATCAAGCCAAGGGCGGGTCCAGGGGGGGGGTGTGGGGGTCATAGAAGCACTGGTCTCCCCTAGACGGTTTAAGTAAAATAAAATTGAATCGTCTGGATGGACTGGCCTGAATGCATATCCATCAAGACATTGCTTTATTGCTGCTCTCACAAGGATGTTTTTTTAACTAGCCTCACCTAGTGACCTAGTCACTAAAAAAACAGTTGATCTAATGATCAGTTTTTAACAAAAAAATCCCACAAACAAGCGCGACGTGACGGCGCGACAAAAGGCAATGCTCGTCGCGCGACACGCGGTGCCTTTGTGTTGTGTTGTTGCGTCGCACCAGTGTTTACGAGCCTTAATGACAAAACCGCTACATTATCCAACTATGTACAATCGACAAACAATTTTTTCGGTATACAAGAGAACATATTTTTACTGTGTGTAATAATTTAAGCTTATGGCATTACATAAGGGCAGTTGTTTGAGGTTGTGGCCCAGAGGTAACGGCCACGAGTTGGAAGGTAGTGACAGCGCTTTACTTTGTGTCAATTATTTCATCACCACTGCACTCAAAACGGTGAAGGAAAACATAGTGAGGAAACCGACATGTCCTAGATAGAACCAAGAATTCGAGAACATGTGACATCTTCCAACCCGCACTGGGCCAGCGTGGTGGATTACGGCTCATTCCCAGTTACGGAGAGGAGGCCTGTGTCCCAGCAGTAGGAACATTATAGGCTGATTATGCATTACATAAGAGAATGATGTAATAGTTATTTGTTACGCAAGGCTGCAAAGTTGGCGCGTTTTTGGCGCGATTATTTGTATTGAAACCTGAGTAAGCGTAGGAGTCTAGGTTCAAATATTGAATCCTGAGCGTAGCGAGGGTTTCAAAAGTTGCAAGATGCCGAAGAACTTTTCTGCCGAACGAAACACACTACTTTTTTACGTCACTACAGCCAGCGAGGAAAACGCTAGGTGCAAGAAAAACAGCGAAATATATACATTAAATTAGTGTTTAATTATTTTTTTCTTTTTTTTTCTTAACCGTGCTGGCCAGTTCACTTGTTCTAAAAATGAGGTTGGTGTACTGACGTGAAATAAGTGTTAATGCATTTTCAGTGGACTGGTGCTATAGACTGGCGGTCACCAATCGAAGTCAAAGATTGATTTTAATCCGATTCCAACAAATGGTTCCTTAAGCAAAGCGTTGCTATACCACAGTTAGTGCAGCGTCGGTTCTCCATTAGAAATAGGGCAAAATCAGTTGTCCAAAGTGTGAGTAGCCAAGTTTAATCAAAATGAGAAGATGCAAAGTCCATGAAAGCTGGGGTCGGTCGGGAGAGCAGTAACAACAGATATCCAGAAATAAAGCCAAAAAAACGTCCACAAGAAAACATTCAAGATGCGAGTCACAAGAACCTACACACCTTAGATTGTCACACGAATGACTTAAATTGTCATGTCATTCAAAAGACATTTCTTGACTCTGTCATGACAATCGAAATAAATCCCGTAACAAACGTGCCCAGATATCAGATGTATACAAACATACATAAACTCACTGCTTTTCCAATGGGGGTGGGCAGAAACAAAAAAATACTCCCTACAACGACACTTACCTCCTTTTACTTTGTCCACGTTCATACTTCTTGTCATAAAGGCACGTGCTATTAATAGAACATATATATTGTGTTGTACACATAAGGTGTCACATTTAGAATTATTAGGTATAGCTGTGCGTGTGTTACACAGAATTACACGATATACAGAAAGAATACCGTAAATGTCACAAAAATATGTCAAAACATATTGTTAAATTATCTTCCTGTAATAATAAAATAATGGTGCCGATTCTGTTGTACACCGAAATAAAATAACTAAACTATCACTAAAATTCCTTCTTTTTTACCATGTTAGAGCCGGAGGCAGCCTGAGGTAGCCTCGACGTGTTTTATATGGAAGTTTTTACTTTTTTATGGAAAATATAAAATAAAATACCTACATGTAGAGTTTTGGAGGTTTCTGAGTTTCAAAGGGGGTCGAAATTTTCATTAATTTTGTGATAGGACACACCGTTTTTGAGATATAAGCAAAAAAAAAAAAAGATAAAGTACAGTTTTTGCACGTCTGAAGTCGAGGTGTTGGTGTGAATTTTAGTTCACGCCAACTAATTTTATTCCACACCTTTTTAATCGCGATTAAAAAAAGTCAGATTCATGTTCAGATTTGGATAGACAATATTTTTTTTGGTGAAATACGTAAAATTTAGAAAATGGCATGTTGCTAACATTGCCATTTTCACTAAACTAATAACCCAGTGGCCATCTTAGATCTGTGAAACTAAAATATAGTTTAGTTGTGTCACTTTAGTCAATTTCAGAATGGAAAATCGTCATTTGACAGGATTAAAACAATTTTTTGTGTTTTTAGTCTAGTTTAGATGCATTTGTGGCAAGAGAATCGGCACCAATGTCTCCTGCACTAAATCACTAAATCTGTTTGTAAAGATACTTACTAACTAAGTAATCATGTAAGGTTCTATTGAATTTCTCAGTTGTAGCCCGGAGTCTGGATTTGTGCCCGGTTAATGGCAATATATTACATGGGGCGTAAACATAACCTGCAAAATGCGGGTGTACTGTATGTACACCTCTGCCTAACCCTTCAGGGATAACAGGCTTGATGTTATGTGCATAATGGATAATTGAATCAATCACTATGTCGAGATATGCGTTATCTTGTGAAGAAAGTAGTGTTTTCATTATACTGATGAACTAATTAATCTATTGATTGTTAACTACAATTAAATGTGTTATTTCCGTTATCACAAAACACGCATAGACGTATTTATTTTTCTTCCTCTGTTATCTAAAACACATGTCATTTCGAACAGTAAACATGTAATAATTACCATCTTATTTTAAACAATTGCAACATTAGTAACTAACGGAAGGAAATAAAAATTTAAAAAACAAAATAATACTCTTTTAAATTGATATTTGCCCATTGAGGTATGCGAGGAAATGAAAGCTGTGATGGAAATTCAAATATTATACTTTCTTTATTATCAAGTCATTGTCCGTGCTTAGCTACACTTTATCCATGACCATTCTAATCCAATACCTTCTAAGTAACATTTGTCTCCTCAACAACGTTAATACCGCAATTAAAGTGGCTGATCTGTCAAAATGAAAGACATTGCGATTGATTGTCATTTTATGCATGTTATGTAATTACCCGAAACCACTCAGATAAAAGAAAGTCAACATTTAGTATGTAATAAATATCTTATGTGCCAATACTATTGTAAGATAAAGTAAATAACCCCGGAGCAAACGATACGATTCTCATCTATCACGCGTTCTTTTAGGAAAATATTCGCAAACGGTTTGAAAACGACGAGGCCTTCCTTATTGCTGGCGTTTTGATAAATAGGAGATATATTTTATATGACGAAGGGGAGGCGTGCTATGGAGGGGCTGCTGCAGATGAGACCCGAATTGAGAACACGCAGAATTTAAGGAAATTGACGAGTTGTACGTGTACATATAATGGGATCTGAAAGTCTCATTTGTGTGAAACCTAGCACATCAGTTGGTTGGTCTGAGTACCTATATTCCTGACCATTTACGAAGTCCGATTTGATAACTATCAAAATACTTTGTGGAGCGATGGGAAAAAAAACGGTTGGTTTATAAACCATTTGTCTAGTCATATCGATTTGGCACTGGTACTAAAACTGGGAGAACCAGCTACAAAAATACCTGTCGGTTACCCCAATAGGCTATCTTGAGATCGTCAACCGACACTTATACACGTGATAAACACTGAGTCACTGAAAATGTTACAGAAGGCTTACGGTGAATCGACTTTATCAAAAACACGTACTTATGAGTGGTACAAAACGCTCAAAAGCAGTTGAGATGTGATGGAAGATTTGCCTCGCTCTGGTAGGTCATTAACGTCTTCAACTGAAGTTAAAATCGCAAAAGGGAAGGAAATAGTATCTGAAAATCCTCAGTCAAGTTTGAGGGAGATAGCCGCTGAACTTTCTGTGTCTCACGAGTCGATGCGTACCATTTTAAATAATCACTTGGGTATGAAACACGTTGCCGCTCAGCTAGTCCCAGAATTTTCTCCAAAAACTCAATTGCATAAGAATCGCTGAGGACATGCTAGAACGAGTCAATTCCGACCCAACATTCATGAAACGCATTGTACTGGTGACGAGACGTGGGTTTACGAGTTTGACATGCAAACTAGTCAACAAGCTTCGGAATGACGCCTACCAACTGAACTGACATAAACGAGAATTCGTGGCGAGAACTGAACTCAATTCCGGAAAAAGCGTTTAAAAAGGGTTTTTATTATTGGATTATTCGTTGGAGAAAGTGTATCGTTACTAAAACAGCAAAGATTTTGTGTATTATTTATCTTTTCCCGGTAGTTTCTTGACAGAGTAGTATAATATTACCAAACATTTTCCAATCCGATTTTATCCGATCATGAGAAACCGAGAGAGAGCATTACCGTAATTATATGCGGCAAGACATGGAAAACGTTTCTACTGGGATTGCGTATCAATTTAATCCGGTTAAACTTTCATGGCATTTAAAAAAAAGGTAGTATAAAAGAGGTAAAACCAAGCTTCTTAAATTCAGGAACATATTTTATTACAAAAGATACTTATTTGTGGCTACATCGATACAACCCAAAACATTGTTTGTTAGTTACAACTCTGCACTTCCCACTCATCTGAAATGAACTCTAACCTTCCAAACATACTTGAGCCATTTCTTTTTAGGAAAGCACCTGAAACAAAATTATCACATCGCACTAAGTGTCGCGGTCTGATCAGATATCGCGATGAAAAGAAATAAATAAAAAACTGTTAATCGAAAAACAAATCAGTAGCTACACAGACATACAAATATATAGATATCGAACCCAGGACCCCATTCTCAGCAATCACGCTAGAAAACTTTAATTAGTCTTGACCCACCAACCCGGATGTATCTACTGGTGAAACATACCTTGGACATTATAACTCCTCCCTTTGAAGAAATTATTAATTTTCATAGGTGTCCTTCGCCAAACGATTAGCAATATTAGTCCAATAGTTACCATTACTACAATCGGTATCAAAATACACATTCCATGTTGTTGCATCCTGAAAAGTAAAGACAGAAAGTAAAACGATTTTAGTTTTAGCGTCTCTGAAACGGAACTGGGAGTTAAAACACCATCACAGTGACCGTTATTAAAACGAGTGTTGTAGAATAGAATAGACAAAATGACAGATTAATTTACTCATCTGTATTTTTGCCGTTTCTTCTGTCGACAAACCCGGTCATGCCACGCGTACACCATAATGTTGCTGAGTCTGTGCTCTTGATTTGAGAACCAACAGAACTGGGATAATCAATAAATGGTCGGATTGAAAAACTCGTGCGTCTCGTGGCTGTTTAAGAACAGCCGCACAGGTTGATCGAAGGTCCGTGGCTTACATGTCGAGATCCTTCCGTGCCTCGGAAAGTACGTTAAGCCTGATTCCAGCTGTCATTCGTAGATTTTTGACAGTCGTTACGGGTGACAACCAGTCTTATCAGAGGGTGTCGTGTTACCCAGTAACTTTTGTAGAGGTCAGAAAGGCATTCAGCTCCATTCGGTTAGTATGGTAGCCGGCCATAACAAAGTTGCGAAATTTTTAGGCAGATATGCTGGTCGGATTGAAATAGTAAAAACTACGTATGTATGTACATAGGCATGACCTTTTGTTAATCTTTGAAAACAATATTAATCAATGAATTTGCTTTGCAATGACTTATGTTTTGAACACGAAAGAAGAAAGAAAAATTGGTTACAACTTAATACACTTACCATGACGTTTCCATCGAATCTCCCGAAGTGACAGTAGTATTCGCATCATTGCCAACAACTCTTTCTGTAAAACTGCTGCTGCTCACAAAATATGGCACAGGAGTAGTCGTCGTTGTATTTTCAGTGTGGTTGTTATAATACTCGTATGTACTCATCGTTTTGAATGGATCCTTTGTTGTCGTTGTCGTGTCTTCATTGCTACTCGTAGAGATTTGTCCTTTAATGCATGTGTCATTCACTGAGTTGTATCCAGAGTAGCATTGACACGTGTTCGGAGCGACACAGATGGCATGGAAGCAGTTAGGTACACATACAGGTACACAGGTATCGTTACGTTTCGTGTAGCCAGAATTACACACACACACTTCTGGATGTTTACAATAGCCATTCGTACAATTTGATTTACATGTTGATTTACAAATTTCCCCGCTGGAAATAAGTAACAAAATACGTAAGTTCGTAACCACATTCAAGTCAATGAAAGATATAGGTATAACTCAGTAATGGTAGCTAGGTACATCGTACTCACACCTTTGCTATGCAATTTTACTGTACAAAAGAAATTGACTTTATGCAATGCAAATCTCCTTTGGCTTATCAAAGGTGATAATTAATTTGATTATAAGGTTAAAAGGTATGCTAATAAGGCATTCAGCAGCTCTAACAGTATTTTAAATGATAAATAATTTGTGGTGGCAACTTTTAAGCTCAACCAGTATTGCATAGAAACTAATGGTGCCATCTAGCTTATGTTTCCAAAGACCACATCGAGGAATAAGGCGATTTGCATTCGATTAAAAAAAACGTGTGTAATAATTTACTTACACAGTGAGTTTAACACAGATTGGGGCCTGAACTTCGACTAATGACAACACTATAGTGAAGAAATAACTCACAGAATTAACAAACATTTTTTAATTTTAGATACGAGTGTCAAGTCTCACAATGAACAGTCAACTACAATATTAACTGAAAATAGGAATGTTAAAAAACATTTCAATATGATAACGACAAATCACATATCCGGCGTGCGTAACCCAGTGATAACGTGGGGTAATTTGAGAGTGTAGGACTTCCCCCAAGTAGATGGACCGACGACATTAAAAAGCTGGGGCAGACTGGATGCAGAAGGCGGAGCGCAGGGTATTGTGGCGTAGCCTGGGAGAGCCCTATGTCCAGCAGTGGACTGCGATAGGCTGAGTTGATTGAATTTGAGTTATTTCAAAATACTCCTACGAAATACCGATTGTACTTCATTGTTCTTACGTCGGACCAAGCACCTTTCAGTCAGCTTGACTTAACATGACTGTCCCAAAGAGCCATGGATTGTACGGCTCTCGTCTAAAGACGATGAACTTCTTACCGATGTGCCCCGAGATTAGACAGCTGTCTGTGCAATGCATCCCCCAGTTATCATTCACATCCGGGGGACCAACACCTTTGAGGAATAAATACACATCAGTGAAAACCGAAAAACATGAAAAAGACATGAAAGTAAGTAACCCACGAAAGTGGTAACTTAAGAATAGAATAACAGTTAAAAACACAAACAATTTGTTTACAGCGTATTTTAGATTGTAACTACAAAGGACTAAATAACACAGTTTTTTTTACATTTTGACTTTCGGATACGAATACTCCGAGCAATCATCTGAAATATATATCAAATAGATAATACCCAAATACGATAACGTAAGTTTCAATTCGTTTCAAAGAAACTCTAAAATCGTCATATTACTAAATGACCTGTCAAAATATCATCTGTATCTGAAACCTAAATGGACCCTTTCAATTGGTGCTACAGAAACCAATACGTACAGTGGTGCTATTCTGTAACGATGTCACCGTGAAAACTTTGGTGCAGTGAGCGTGATGTGAGCTGTCAGTGCCACTGCTAGTGATTGACCACGACGGGATGACACTGACAGCTCACTCCATGCAAGTCATCACGGAGAGATTTTAGAAGATTTTAGAATCGACACGCTGGTCAATTTTTAAATATTTTAACTCGAAAACTTAGGTAAAGTGAGCTTGAAATAAGATGACCTTTCATCTGGTGCTAGGAATTGGCAGCTCACGTTCAGCTCACTTCAGCTAAACTTTCACAGAATACACCGACAAGTTTTATATAATTATTTATTTATACTCTAGTGGCACTACTTTTGTTCAACAATGCTGTTCGTCTTCGTTTCGCCATTTCTTCTCAGGGGTAGTCAAATAGAAAATGTCTTATCCACCTAGCAGATTTTTTAATACTTTCCCGTGTAAAAGTGATTCCTATTTATCGAATAAACCATTTTATTTAATTATTGTTAAACCCGAGTGCAGAAGACTTCCACAGCAGTCGACGTGATTAATCGACACGAATAAAATGTGTAGGTAATTTTGTGACTGACAGATTAAATTATTCCGATTTGTGTATTATATTTAAATAGTGTAAAAGGATGAAAATATTTACATGTGAACAGAAGTCGATAGGGATTCTATTTCAAGCGACTTTGGTACTTAGTCTCCAGAGGTTTTCTCAAATTTAGCCTCAAATTAGATATAACACTGTTAGGTCAATAGTGTTTTATTCACAACATTAAGTACCTAATTTGGACATAAAGAAATATACATTTAATTACCACTTCACCTCAACCTACTCACTAATTACTTGTTCCTGAAGTCCTCTCTACAATGATAAATTGCCCATGATTAATTACCACACTGTCACATCGCTAAAATAAATTTTGCTAATTAATATTTAGGCATGCTTGAGTTTCAAGTCGTGTTACAAACTTAATTTTATTGTTTAATTTTATGCTTTATTATTAATGATTGAGACCATGCCGATATCAGTTTTTAAATCAACGTCAATTATTGACAGAATTAAACCAAAATGTTCTCTTAATTAACCAAACCACCCTGTATTACCCACTTTTATGTTTATAGGCTCCTCTTTCACGACGATTGAAACAAGAAAGTTGAACGCTGTAACAACGGTAATTAATAAACGTGAACTTCGAAGTAACCTAAGTATCTTAGCAAAAAGGTATTTAATCGGCAGTTATACTAGATGTATTGAGTTCCGAACGTAGGATTAGCAGGAGTGGAAGTTTCTGAGTAACGAAGTAAGGTAGCCGGCGAGACAACTCAATTACGGGAGATGTCTGCGCTCGCTGCTCGCTGCTCGCTTGCGGAGATACCCGACACCCGTCAAGTTGTCGCCGCGCGACACCCGTGTGATCACCTCCACTATATGCGCATATCGAAAATTGCTTTAATTTACATATAGGCGGGTAGTTTATACGACTACGACTAACAGATATTGCCTTCCTTTGTATGCCGCGGAAGCGTGTTTTCCTCTTAAGCGTAACCTTTCCGGCCACATCTTTTTTCAAAATGATTTAGTGCGGATTCACAAATGAACTGAACGCGATCAGCACTTTAAACCCAATTCAAGAACTGTCAGTGTCAATATTCCATAACTGTTTTGACAGACTGACAGCTTTTGAACGCGTTTTAGATTTGCTGAACGCGTAAAGTTTCATTGGTGTAATTCGCCCTAACGTATCTTAACTACACATATCTGAAGTCTTTTTTTAACGTACTTCATAATATAACCTTTATCCTACATGTGTGACAATGTAGGAATGATATTGTTAATATAATACTTACTCAATAGAGAAGGTCGGGCAAAGCTAATTGTAGATGGCGCGACCATAGCTAGGTCCCTACGGCCTTTTATAAATTTGACATTTCGTTCATTCATTCCATTTTGTGTTAATTCATGAGTTTGATTTTATTTCACTATTTTGTTATTTTCGGTTATTTCAGTTATTTATATCAAGTACTTGGAAGGTACATGGAAAGTGACAGAATTTTAAACCTTGAATATTTCCTCGTAATCACTTTCCTCAAAATGTTTCTGACACAAACTCGAACTCAAAAAAATCTCTACGAGTAGCTTTATACCACAATCTTCTAATTTTAGGGTCTCTCGGGATTTTTAAACTGATATTTCAGGTGAATAAGTAACTGCGGTCGATAACATGATAATCAATTTCTTTTTGGTTATATCATGTTTCATAGCCATCACGTCTGCGGAGTTCCCCTAACAAATTTAATTTGACCCTGTCATCATATTTTATTTATAGTATTCACAATGAAGATGTAACCTTCTTCTCGATCTTATAAACAAAAGAAACATATTAAAATCGTTTTCGCACAGTAACTAATGGCTAACATAAACAGTTGACGAATACAAACGTCCAGACGACGGCGCATTATGAAGCCGAGAGCCTCCGAAAGCTTCCGAAAGCCGTTGAGACAGGAAATAAACAATTTTCTTCTCTGTATATGCATGGGAAGAAATGGCGGGCACAAAACCAGAGCTGCATAAATCTTTACAGATGAGGCCTGGAGACCGAACGAAGTGTATTGATTATATTTTGAACAGAGATGGTAAAAGCATTGAATTTTTCCGATGTACTTTGGTATTGACTCAGTTTTTCTGTTGTTAATGCTAACTGCCGTTTATGACTTATACTTAGTCTTGAGCCAGTATAGAAGTTATGTTTATAAATATTCCGTGTAACTTGCTACAAGGTCATTGTTAATATTTCATGTAATTATTTACTTTCTGGAGAATCTTATCGAAATTCTTAATGTAAACAAACCCAACGGCAACAACACGACCATTAATTGTAATATCCAAAACCAAAATTAATCAAATTGCAATCAATGAGTAACAGTCGACTGAAAACATCTATTTCACGAAGATGACGAAGTTCAACCGTGTTACTCGAGGATACTCAGAAAATAATCCCAAAGCCTTTATAATATTAGCTGTCAGAACAGCAACCAGGTTTATAATCGCATCCTGCGAGAGACGCTTATCTCCTATCTCCTGCTGTCGGCGACTTTCCCCTTGACATAACAAATGTTTTTAGAGGTAATAAAATGTTTTTCAAAGGTTTCACGCGGTGAGATCGATGCGCCCGGAGATCGAACGCCTCACAGGATTTAATCAATTTGTTGGAATAAGTCGGCGGAAGCCTATAAAAAGATTTATAGACCAAAGGACTTTTCCTTCCGACCCCGGTGCACTTTATTCCGAGGAGCTCAGCTCAGCTGGTAATTAGATTCGTCGATTTAAAGTTTCAAATACAACTGATTGCAAATGTGTTTGCCTAAAACAGCAATTTTAGCTTTATTCCAGGAGACGTTTGGTATTCATTGTGAGCTGTTACAATAAAATCCTCGAAACGAATCTACATACGGCTTCTCTGAAAGAAAATGCGGTTTGAATATTTTCGAAGATAGAGTTTAGTTGAACTTAGACAATTTATCTCTTGAATATCAATTTACTACAATAACACAAAAGCGAATATGAAGTGTATGCGAAACTAGGCATATCGTGAATAATATCGTGAACTTCGTGAAATCTCCAACAAGTTATAGAAATATCAATTTGTTGTTTTACCTCTTACCAAGCTGCAGAAGGTAATCACATCAGTGACTCTTTTTCTCTAGACGTCGACCCACTTTGACATCGGGTCAAAGTGGGTCGACGTCTAGGGAAAAAACCGGACAAGTGCGAGTTGAACTCACGGTTCCGTCTATGATGTTACCCAACAAAACAACAACATGTAAAGTTGGTAACTAAGACTTACATAACGCTTTCACTGTTATATAGTTATTAGATCTAATGCTGGGCCAACCTTGTTCTACAAGGCTGAACTCTACAAACCTTACATCATCTTGATCAAACGGTTTGTAAAAAAAAAAAATTACACAAATAAAAGCGCTCCAAACTTTAAGAACTAGGTAATACAAGTCAATACAATTATTTTTATAATTTTGTGTGCGTAATAAAAACGTGTTTTTTAAACTACGTTTTTTAATTTTTTGGCTTTTTAGTCTAGTATATTCTTAATTTAGTTAATAAGTCTAAATTCAACGAAGTTATGACCTGAGCGGTTTTCTAGGAACCCCTGGAGAGTTCCACTTTCGCCTCTTGGCTTCATCATCAGTCCCTCGTCCCCAAGCCTAATCTTTTGAACTCATAAAAACGAATCAAATGAGCCCAAACTCGAGTTGACCACTAGTAGCCACTCAAGAGTTGCACTATACACCTCCTGGCTGCATCATCAGACCGTCAACACCAACTGCAATGTAATGGACACAGCAAAACAAATCGTACGACCCAAAAGTAGAAGTAATAATTAGTAGCCACTGATGAGTTCCACTATCTACCTCCTGGCTCCATCATCAGACTTTCGTTGCCTAAACCCAATCTATTTTATTTTTGTCAGGTAAACAAACAATTACGCACTATACATGGTTAACATGCTTACGATCTAGGTGTATCAGTGCGTAACTTACTACGTTATCCACAGATTATGTATTCGAAAATAAAGGATGCGCATGAGTGCAATATTACTAAATAACCATACAACTTAGTAAGTCTTACTCTTATAATACTAGAATTACATATAAATGTATTTGTGAAAATAGTTTAATTTTCTGTTAGTATTGGACTCATATCAGCCCAAAACTCGAGGGGTTTACTAGCACCCACTGAATAGTTCCACTGTCCACCTTCTGGCTCCATCATCAGATCAACTCCAAGCTACTAATTTATAGTTTTGTTCTACGAACTACATAAACACATAAAGTTTCATTTCGATACGACAATTAGTGCCGATTTCACCTATGTTACTAAACGCGTTCAGTACATCTAAAACGCGTAAAAGAGCTGTCAGTGTCAATATTCCATAGAAAATAATGACACCGACAGCTCTAAAAACGTCGTTTATGTGCTGATCGCGTTCAGTTTCATTGGTGAAATCCACCCTTAGAAGTAGGTTAAAATTGACTTTCTAAGATTATATTACATTTTTAATTACAAGTGAAGCTAATAAAAGCGGGTTAAACGAGTTTCGTATTTGTTGTTTATTTCAATGCTAATCTAGCTTTCATAACAAATGGAAGTAGGTATACTGATTATCCGTAAGAAATTAACTTGCACCTCTCTTCAAGGGGGTTGGAGAGTGAAAGTTACAAATTTCTAATTTTATTTGTTGTTTGTTTGTAAATCCTAGGCTGCATACTAAATTTCATATTTCTAGAACTTCGAGAAGTGCCCTAGAGGCTTTGTTGAGCGAGTGAGTGAGTCAGTCATTGTTAAAGCTAGACAGACACATGAAACTTATTGTGTTCAACAAGTCTGCTAACTACATTATATCTTGAGAATTTAAGCTCTGTAGCATTATCCAGGCCGAAGCTATGAGGGTATGAAAATACGACGAAGCGCTTTATGAAAGGGTAGGTAGTTTTTGTTTTTGGCTCGTTTTGGCGAAGGGACTACCGTATCCCCAGATCCTAAGAACAAACTTGACATTTGCATTGTAGTTGTTAAACATGTGCTCTCAAACATTCCAACTACAAGTGTGTACACACACAAAATTGTAAGATTTACCATGTTATTTTAAGACCAAAGAACTAATTTCTGTATTTTTTTTTTCTCAGTAGTGTAGGATAGTCTTGTGTAGTTCGTGAACGATGAACGAAAAGGAAACGTATCTTCGCACTGTACTAGAAGAAACGTTTCCGAACGCTGACTCGTAATCGGTCTATTAGGTCTAATACCTCTTTTCGATCTTGTACATTGTAAACCGCAAGATCGTTTGTGCGAACGAGAACGAGAAATGATAAACAGTCACTGATTGTTTGACAGATGCGTTCGATGTCTGTGAATGAGAACGAGAGCGAATAGCCGACGAATGACGCTGCTAACCGAACCTGACCGACCGAATCTGCAAGAATGAGATAGTGAATGAGATAGTAGAGTAATGACTAGTTCACTTTCCGAAATGAACTAGTACGGGGCGATCTCAGAAATGACCGAGCAGGCACAAGACTAGTGTAGGAGATACCTAAGCGGTGGGGGATTTTGGTAAATTTTAATATATTTTCTTAAATAACTTAAAACTGTTAATTTTTTTAATTTATACAAAAGCATGTTTTAGAGCCTCACAACAAGCCCTTTTATTTGACATGTCACACGGTACAGTTTGCAAAACTTATGTTTTTTTAGTTTATTTTTCAACCCAAAAGTGGTCACTTTTTATAGAAAAATATACATTTTTGAAAATTCGTTTATTTACGTTACAAGACCGTGTTTGGTGTCACTGAAATTCATGTGTGCCAAATTTCAATTTAATCAGTCCAGTAGATTCGGAGCAAAATTTCTGTGACAGACAGACACACGAGTGATCCTATTTGGGTTCCGTTTTTCATTATGACGTAAGAAACCCTAAGAAGTAAGAAAAAGTAATCTAACAATAGTAATAGTTTGTGTAAATTAGCACGACACGGTGCGTCCCTTTTATAACGTGTGACTGCGCAATAAATAATACCTCGCATACTGACGACTAGTTAATGGGTATTCACAGGATAATTAACTTGATAACGTTATCGGATCATAGATAATACACTCACATGCTCACAGATAGGTCCTTAAAAAAGGTGGCGGAAAAATACTGTGGCTTAATGGGAATCAGTAAAGTCTTCTTTAATGTGGCGTCTGAAGTTTCCCAAAAAGGTAGGGTTTTTTCTTTGGAGTACAAGTAAATATTAATTTAATTTTAATAATCATAAAAATTTAGCAAAAGGCGGTGTTATTTCAACTATCTATCCACTTACAAAGGTGATACAATCTTTGCAATACCTTTTGATACAACCATGCAGTTTGGATTTGAGGCTCGTTTTTAGACGTATCACAGGGTTCATAGGCCGATACGATACCCACAAATTGTAAATGACTTTGGCTCAATCCGACCTCGAATGGCTGCGTGCAGCTTCCATTGATGCATTACTCCCATCCAATTAGAGGCCGTCCCTTTCGTCAAGATATCCTGTGATTGCATAGTATTCGTATTTGCTTTTCAAAGCGTGGTAGACCTCGTAAAAAATGTTACTATTAGAAACATTCGTTTAGGTGCCAAAATAAAGTAATATAAATATAGGTGTACATAGGTAGTTTGTTTGAGAGACGTTGATGTTATTTAAAATTTCAAATAATACTAGGTACTACTATATACAGCTAATTGTTTTTTTGTTCTAACAGGACACGTTGTCTTCAAAAGGTCACTACGCAAAAACAAGGAGTTGGGATGATGACTACTGTTAAAAAATGTTCGTAAAATAGTGTAATTTCAAAGAAGGCATAGCAAAAATCAGATAATCAAAAAATTCTGTAAAATCGATGTAAATATGAAGAAGATAAAAGCTTTAAAAGTTTTTGGAGGGGATTATTCCTGTCCTTGTTGCGCGGTACGGACCAATGTACGGGCTAGTATAATTACGTAGTCGTGACGTCACTTCTACGACAGTGCTGTCCTAGTCTAACACTTACTTTAAAACGTTTATAACTTGGCAGTTTTTTAAGCTTTTACAATTTTTGTAATACTATTTGCACTATTTGGAAATAAACATTTTTAGAGATAAAAAAAACATCATCCTCATTGTTACGTATTATCTTGTACACATTTTTATATTATTTTGTGATGTTAATTTTGTTTGTACAACATTGGGCATTTGGACACATTGGTAATTACACGTGGAAGCTTGGTTGTAGTTTAACATATCCACTCTACTTTTATTAATTAATATTTAAAGCTAAATCTTATTATTTTCTTGAAAATTAATCGCTGAATCAATGTACGAGGACTGTGAAGTATTTTTGAGTGTATGTTTACTTACTTAATTTCTAAGATAAAACTTAATCATTTTAAGTGACGCTGGTTCGTTTGTCGTCGCTTAAAATATAATTGTATTATTAACTTCTTAGGCGTAAATACGAATACTGTAAGTGTCCTCCTCAGCGGGAGCTAAGTTAAAGCTAAGTGGACACAGTTCCAAAGCATGTGAACTTACTTAACCCACACTCGGATCATAAGAGTGAGTTCACGACTTTACGAAAAAAAAATAGAGAAAATATTAGTCAACAACCTAGTCAGCAGGAGTAGGTGATAATTACTAAAACCTAATAAATCGATTTATTTTAATAGTTAAGGGTAAACTTGCTCATGATTAGAAGAGAGTAATAAAACAACTATCGAGCTAATCCCCCCATCTTCTACGGGGTCGACGAGTGGTCCACATAAGCACTGGACCGCGAGAACTGGATGACATGGGGACCTCACCCCAGCAGTGGAATGATACAGAAATATAAAAATTATTCGCAAGTGTTTCTATACGGAATGACAAGCGGTTTTCGCAAAACACTCGCGTCACGGTACAATACATATAGCCACAGAATTACAATAGCTTTGCAGTTTAACGATTTTCGTTAAGAAAAAGAAAGAAGGGAATATATAGCCTGTTATCATGGATTCAGTACATGTTTCTGGACCGCACCCCGTTGTAATCCGTCGGTTATTTAAAAAAAATGCTGTTCTATACATTTTGACAACGCAGATTTTATTTTAATAACCGACTTAACCGATTTCAACGGTCGGGGTTCAAACATGGTAACAGGGGGTGCGTCGATGTCCTGCCAACCAGTATTTACATTAAAACGATGCATATTATTTTCAAAGTAAACAATAATGTTGAAGTTACAAGAATGTCGCGTCACTGATGTAAGCATTTATTTACATAGAACTCCTAGTAGGTGAACAAATCTTTGTTTTTCTATTCTGATCTCGATACCGAATTGGTTTTAATGGATCCGGATGGATGTTTCCTTTTATACTTCTTACAACTCGAAAGTAAATGATATTACATGTAATCCTTAAAAAGCTTAAATTCTTAGCTTTCTATAATATTACGGAGTACCTTGTCTAAGCTCCGTAGGTCATTGACCGAACGCTGTAATTCTGGGAACAACTTGCCTAAAGTTGCGGAGTCAAGACAGATTATGTAATTAAGATACCAATTAGAAACTTTAAACTGCGACATTATGAATGCAAGCGAATAGTTGGCAAGTTGAGGTATAATTTTGTAACAGCACTAATCGTTAAAGATTTACTACGAGTTTCGTTGTTTAGACGTAACTCATGTTAAAACCTGCTATATGCCCAAAACCTGCTATATTTATAAGGGAACTAGCTTCCGCCCGCGGCTTCGCCCACATGGTTTTTAATGAAAGGTAGCTTATGTCCCTTCCCCAGGTGTCCCTCCCCAGGTGTCCTTCCAGCTACTCCGCTGACCTGTGTCAGTTCAGCGGATAAGCCGGAAGTTTTCCTGCTTAGTTGATACTTATCGTTATATTATGGACAAGTCACACAGCATCTTTACAAATTGTAGCCTTTGTGTTATTCTGATGTATAAGCTAAATTACTGTAAAGTTTCATTAAAATCCATTAAGTAGTTTTTGCGTGAAAGGGTAACAGAGATCCATCCATCCATTATTCTCATAAACTTTCTCATGATTAGAACTAGTAGTAGTAGTAATATTAGTACGAAGTAGGATTGGATAGAGCAAGTAAATATTAAAAGGCATTGCGATAAATCTTCATGAAGACACCGATAACAGAGGGATGTACTGCAAGAACTACGGTAAGTAATTATATGACCTTTATTCTCCTGTACTTATCCCATTTTATTTGGGGTCAGTGCAATATGTATTTTCTTCAATACTTCCCTATTAGTCGCCATCTCGGTTGTCACCCCTTTGTAGCCATATCATCTTTCACACAGTCCATCCATTGTTTCTATGGTCTTCCTCTACACTTATAGCCATCTAAATTCTCAACACTTATGTGTCCTTACGACATTTTCCTCATTCCTTTGTACATTGGCATAGCTAGGGATTTTGTCTAAGGGGGGGGGGCAGCCGTCCAACTAAACTAACCAACGTTATTTAATGAGAGATCATAACTGAAAGTCAAACTCAAAGCATTTATTTCAAATAAACCAATTACAGGCACGTTTGAATTGTCAAGGTCGGTCGGCTAGAAAAATGAAGCTAGTTGCCCATTCCAAAGCGTACTAGGTACCTATGGAGAAGAACGGGCAAGAAACTCCACGGACACTATTTTAAATCAAATTATGTTTAAAATAGATTGGTTACATCATTCATGTTGAAATAATGCGTGTGAGAACGATGTAGAACGTCCCGTTCGTTCCGGTCGTTGTTGATGTATTTAGTTGATGTAAATGACGCCTTGTAATAAATTATCCCACCAAAAACATTTCATGAAAAGTAGGTTGCCAAGACATAAAACGCTTTCACTATTAAAAAAATTTCAGATCTATTGAGAGCCAAGCCACTAATTTCAACTTGATATCGAACAACGAAGTGATCCTATAAGGGTTCCGTTTTTTTCCTTTTGACTTTTTCAGGCACGGAAGCCTCATAAAAAAACGATTAAACAGAACATAATTCTTTTATACTATCGATTTTTCTAGGCTTGGCAAAAAAGTTTTTAGGGTAGGATATGCCCAAACTTGCCCCCCCCCCCCCTCTGGCTACGCCCATGCCTCCGTATCACATGCCAATACCATGACAATCGATTTCCACACCACTTTTCAGTTACCGCTTTCAAACTTCCTCTTAAGTACTAATTTCTTATTCTACTCATACGCGTCACACCACACATCCCTCTTATCATTCTTATCTCAGCTGCATGCAATTGCTTTTCAAGTATCCCTTTTGTGGCCAAACATGCTGATCCATACAAGACAGCAGGTCCAACTACCCTACTTACTTTTATCTATGAAATTTCGGTGTAGTAAGTTACAGAAAGTAAAAGTAATTTTTAAATAAATATTTTTTATTTCTGTCAATCAAAATATGCACCCATGCTATCGATGCGTATCTGCCAGCGTAGTGGTAATTTTTCAATGCCATCCTTGAATAAATTAGGTGTGCGACCAAATTTTGGAAAAAGTAGAAGTTAGTCAGCGTATGTCTGGTGAGTACGGTGGATGGCGCAAAATTTCCAATCCTAGCTCTTGTAGCTTAGAGATCGTCTGTTGTGCCGTATGAGGTCAAAAGTTGTCGTGTAGGAGCAGCGGGGACGAGTGATTAATCAATAACGAGTCGTGCGTTCGTTTGTAGTGTTCAGTCTGAGCACCACGTAATTAATGTTGGGAGCTGTTTGTGCGGCATAACTACCGCGACGGAACTTGTATTCCATAATTACTCATTGTTTATCGTGACCATATTGATGAATAAGATACATATGTAGTGAAAACAAAACACTCATAAATGAACAAATAACTGAATTTGAAAATAGATTTTTTTTATTTTTATTATGATAAATATTTTTGTGAAACATTATGTTACAAATAATATAGTTATCAATAATGAAAAGTCTTGAATTTATAATAAAATCAATTATCATTGCATCAGTAGGTCTTAGATTAGATATGTTTCTCTACCTGAAACCTTCTAATAGACATGCAAACTGCCCACAATGCCACAATATTGGACAGTCCATTCTGCTAGTCACAACGCTAAGACCGCCGTTGCAACTACCGCGGGCACGACTAAGCAATGACGCAGCTCTCTTTCTGAGGATGGCAAGAAATACCGACGGATGAATTACTCAAACATTGATAATTTCTATCTAGACCCAATACTAAAATCTACGCAGACAAAGTCGCGGGCAGAACTGTGGCATCTACACCGCCACATGCATCACACTGACGTCACGTAAAATCCTCCATCGCGCAAGCAGAGTTTACCGCACAGTACCTGAATAACCATAAACTGATAAAATGTTCGTTTTCCTAATTATGTTAATATTAGCGTTAAGGTCGATTTTCACCTAAGGGGAAAAGGCCGCGTCACCCCGTATGGCCCTGTAGAGCTCGTCACCAGACTTGGTCACTCTCCCACCGGTAATAGAAATGAATTCCCAAATTTATAGTAGTCCGATACCTTGACATTATTAATGAGGCTAGGTAATAATTGTAACTAATGTTAAATGAGACTTAGGAATTCATAGTTATGAAATAATATTGGATGTGATTTTAGAAAGCTATATAACAGAGGGATGCAGAGTATATTATTACATAAACTTGTGAGTAACCCAAATGCTAGCGTAACAGGTATTTGATCAGTCGTAACTCTCACGATACCTCGCATCTACACTCGGATTACTCAGAGATACACTTCCATAAAGTGACGCAAGCGGTTTTTCAACGGCGTTACGTCGACATCATGCTCTTTTGTAGTCATGCTCCCTAGCAGTTCTCTCGAACTGATAAACGTTACGTCGACATCATGCTCTTTTGTAGTCATGCAGCCCTAGCAGTTCTCTCGAACTGATAAACGTGACGAACCGGCTTTTCCTGCGGCAACCTTGCGACCGTCCTTGCAACGGAGCGGCTAGTTAAGGAGAAATGGTCTCTATCAGTCCTTAGACTGGATATGAGATAGATGTGGTCACCCGAACCCATGGAAGTTCACTCTTTGCATAACAAGAATATTTGCAAGACACGTGTTCATGTCAGTCTGACCGAATTATTGGTCTGAGATAAATAATACAATATTCAAGTATTATTAGTTCATTAGAGTTGAGAAATCTAAACTCGAGGATCATTAATAAATAGAGTTTAAGGTCTTAGCATCAGCCAGAGGCAACGAATACAACATTCAAGGATTACTAGCTATGAGAGAAGAGAATCAAACTCAAGCATCTTAATATAGTTGTGCTTTCAACTATCTTGAAAGTTTATAGACAGCCCCAATGAGCCCACCCTTCACCACTTCCTAGTGTTTATGCTGGGAAGAAGTGGCGCAAAAAACTCCCGAGCAATACGTCTGATTAGTTATAATGACTATCAACTCCATCAGCCTAGGATAAATATAATAACTAAAGACTCACCCAGTCTCACCAACAAACACACACATACCACGTTAAATACTAGATTAGTCTAATCTCAGCTTCAACTATATTTAACTTATTTCATATTAACTCGCTCTCATATAACAGCCCACTTGGACAAGGCCACTGGCACTTAATAACATTCTTCAAGAGGTTGGCATTTCATAATCATTCAACCAATGTTCAGATAAACAAATTATTTCAAACATTGTTTTTTCTAAAAATAGTTCTATTTCTAATTGTTTGGATGAATTTTTTTGAATATTTAGATGACTCGCCCGCAATGCTCTCAGCATGCTCGTTATAATTATACTGATTTCTTGTAATTGATTTTATAATTCATTGAAGGATGTCCCTGGTAAACAATAGTTTTGAGTAGAAATACTCTTGTTACTAACTAATTTCCCTAAACCTCTTCCTTTACTATCTGAAAACATAACTGACTGAAAACAAACTTGACTACTGCAAGAGGAAGCACTACTAGCTGGTTGATGTCATCAACCGTCGGGCAGCCCACCAGACACAACACTCGTCTGGTCGGAGGATCCTCCCTTTCCCATAGAGTATGAGTAAACCGTACACCCTGTTCCTCTAAAGAACCTTATTTAATAAATGCGAAAGTAACTTTGTCTGTTACCTTTTCACGCCTAACCGGCTGAACGGATTTAGATGGAAGGGATAGACCATGACCTGGGTTAAGTCTGGTTATTATACTTTTCATTCCTGTAGTGCGTTCCCTTGAGATAATTTCCGACATCCACGCGGGCGGCAAAGTAAGTTATATACGGTGGAAGGGACATCGACGCACAACCTGATACCATGGACTCAGTACATGATTTTGAACCGACAAAAATTTCAACACAGGGGGCGTTGAAATTTTTTGTCGGTTATTAAAAAAAAATTGCTTTCCCATTCATTTTGATAACGTTGGTATTGAACTTTTCTATTAAACAGCAGTTTTTTTTTAAACAGATGAAAAATTGCAACTCCAAGAGGTCCAGAATCATGTACTGAATCCATGGTATCAGGTTGTGCGTCGATGTGCCTTCCACTGTATATAACTTACTTTGCCGCCCGCGTGGATGTCGGAAATTATCATGCTCTTAAGGAGACATGGTCTCTATCAGTCCTTAGACTGGATATGAGATAGACGTGGTCACCCGAACCCATGGAAGTTCACTCTTTGCATAACAAGAATATTTGCAAGACACGTGTTCATGTCAGTCTGACCGAATTATTGGTCTGAGATAAAGAATACAATATTCAAATATTACTAGTTCATTAGAGTTGAGAAAAATTTCAACACAGTTGAAATTTTGTGTCGGTTATTAAAAAAAAATTGCTCTCCCATTCATTTTGATAACGTTGGTATTGAACTTTTCTATTAAACAGCAGTTTTTTTGTAAACAGTTGAAAAATTGCAACTCCAAGAGGTCCAGAATCATGTACTGAATCCATGGTATCAGGTTGTGCGTCAATGTCCCTTCCACCCTGTTTATAATAGAAGGTTTAAGCCCTGTAGTTGAAAAGTAAACAAGTGAAAATTGACACTTACCTAGGCCGATTACACCACAACTTGCATAATGCGTTTATCGATAAACGTATTTAAAACATGATTCTGCCTCTGTTTCAATTATCTTTGGTGTTAAACGCATTTAGTAATTTGTGGTGTAATTGTTGTTTTTCCATCCACTCCATCCATCTTTCGTGACCCCGCGCGTCCTGTTTCCAGTTCTCTAGGAACCAGTTCTGGTGAGTTAGTCAAAAATATTAAATAAGGAAATTAGAGACGTATAAACACTAGACAAGGCATTACGCAATAAATAGGAGCACACAGAGCATACGGGTTACAAGCTACTGCCTACAATTTACTCCCCACATTACCAAATTAACTCGTCAACTTAACCGCACGAGTATCTCTAACATATCCTTTGTGAACAATAGAACCTTTTGCTCTCAGATAACGCGTGTGAGCACTCAGCATTTCTACTTGACTCGCTGCGATAATAACCTATAGAAAAAGTAATCCTGCCCTGATACTCGTATCCTTCGGACCTGCGGCAATTTGAACACGATTTATTTTGCTTAAATTGAATATTTAAATTACTTTTCGTTTATCATAACAGTGCTTACATGACTTGGTTTGGTAACTAAATAAAATAATAAACGGGTTTTACATACATACATACACTCACGCCTTCTTCCCATTGGGGTAGGCAGAAACCACAGAACGCCACCTGCTCCGATCCTTACATACTCCTTTTGCCTCGTTTACGTTCATATATGTGAAGAGATATGAGGAACAGGGTGTAAAGTTCACTCATACTCTTCGGAAAAGGGAGGATCCTCCGAGCAGATGGATGTCGTATCTGGTGGGCAACAGCCCGATGATTGTTGTCGGGAAGTTGTATACATGCTAGCTGCGCGGTACACTCTGATTGCGCGATTCAGCAATTGTGTGACGTCAGTGTGATGCCTTGTGCGCATGTGGCGGTGTAGATGCCGCCACATCACTCCCCTCCGGAGACCGGAGCTCCATACGTCTTTGCAAAATTTTTGAATAAATGTGACTGGAATTGTCTACCTTGATCCGTTATTACCTTCTTAGGGCAACGCTTTCGTCACCGTCTCCGCTGTCATGTCAGGGAGTGGAATCACCTCCGGCCATGTGGTATACCTGTCAATGGTAGTAAGGCAGTATTTGAAATTACAATATACTGGAAGTGGTCCTATTAGGTCGACATTAAGCTCCGCGAAACGTACATCTGGTAAGTCAAATTTACCTAGAAGAGATGTGGTATGCCTTGTCACCTTCGACTTTTGACACGGAATGCACTCTCTTACCCAAGCGCGGACGTCTTTCCTAAGGGACGGCCAAACAAAACGTTCACTGACCATCTTGATGGACGCCTTCGCACCAGGGTGGCTAAAGCTGTGCAACGACTCGAACACACGGCGTCTGTAAGTCCGTGTCACGAAAGGTCTGTGTTTAGACTAGGAAACATCACAATAAATATTCACGTCTGAACCTGGTACTGTCGCTAACTCGAGTGTTAACGAATGGTTACCCCTCAGAAGCTGTTGTAGCTCTGGATCATCACGCTGAAGTAGTTGCACGAAGGCTGCGCTGACGTTCATACTCGGGGTCACCAGCGAAGAGATATGAGGAACAGGGTGTAAAGTTAACTCATACTCTTCGGAAAAGGCAGGATCCTTCGACCAGATGGATGTCGTATCTGGTGGGCAACTGCCCGATGATTGTTGTCGGGAAATTGTATATATGCTAGCTGCGCGGTAAACTCTGATTGCGCGATGCAGGAATTGTGTGACGTCAGTGTGATGCGTTGTGCGCATGTGGCGGTGAAGATGCCGCCACACATGTAATAAACGGGTTTTGTATAGTAAATATATTGGATATAAATTGTCAGTTTGTGAAATAAGTAAGCGATCATACCTGTTAACGTGTATAAGTACAACTTCCCTGATTTAATAATAATTAGCCATGTTCTTACTCAGATTATTTGTCAGAATATATTATTAAATACGTATAATTATAATTAGGATCCATGCTTTAACATCTTAAACGGTTCATGATTTGTAAGGTTTTTCGTAATTAGTTAAATGATGCCTTGGTTATTACATATTTTAATATTACACCTGCTCGGAAAGTAACTTAAAACTTTTTTAAATGAGGCAGAATGTACGTCATTACAATTGATTATGCGGGTCGAAAAATTTTATGAAAATCCGTTGTTAACGTTCTGAGCGGGCAGAAAAAGTAAATATAAATCCATTGTAGTGTAATCTTTTTTTTTCTAATTTAGGGCAATTCAGTAGTAAACTTAATGAAGTATAGTGTTATGCCAAATACAAAAAAAAAATATCACCAAGCGCAAAATAACACTGGCCACACAGTTTTGCTTTTTTGCAGATTGATTTTTTTTTTTTTTTTTAGAAAGAATGAAAAAGTGAAAATCACCCGCGCGTGGATATATATATACCTATATTGTTTTATTTTTGTGGTTTTCAATTTGTGTTTACTGTAACAATTTATTACACTCTCGTTAGTAATCATAGGTCACTTTCTTATATTTCAAACTCAAACTCAAAAGATTTATTTCAATTAAACTATTTACAGGCACATTTTAGTTGCCCATTCCAAAACGTAGAAAACGGAAACCGTAAACGTCTCTATGGAGAAGAATATGCACGAAACTTCAAGGACACTCTTTCAAATCAAGATATTAAAAAATCCTGGGCACATTATTCTTGTTGCTTCTTCTTGTGGCAGTTAAGAAATTACCGGTCTCAACCGACGGCGCCCATTCACGAACATGTCGCGTGGATCAGCACCATCCAACTCAAACATTTTTTATGGAGCCGAATGATCCAACATACACACCACCATCAGTGAGACATTTAAGTGAGAATGACGTACTCTCAACTGTCTCGCTCATTTTAAGTCAACATACATCATAATAACATAGTAAACGGTACCACATTACTTCGGTACTCATATTTACAAAATTTAAAAAATGGTTCTAAATTATACAAAACTATAGTTTGCAATCTATTTGAGAGATGAATAAAACTTTACTACCTAGGCGGATAATCATTAGTATCTATTGATGTATTCAACAATTAAAACTTGACAAAAATTAAAATAAAACTTTAAAGTCAAAGTCAAAGCATTTATTTCAAATAGGCCCATAAAATGGCACTTTTGAACGTCAAAAATTACATTAAAAATATAACTGATTCTAGGCGCCACTTCCAAAAAGTAGTTTCGTATGGAGAAGAAGTGGCAAGAAACTCCACCGTTACTCTTTTAAAATATTTTACAATATTTTTATACATTAATTATATTTTTATATGTGAAGACGATGCACCAAGAATAAAAATACCATACCACAATTGGTAAGAAGAATTAAAAACTTTTTAAGTTCGTAATTTCATTAAAAAATAATAATAAGGGAAGCATCTCTTCCAACATGACTTCAAGTGGCTGTGGAGCAGAACCAGTATTAAGCCAAGCAATTTTATCTACGGTATAATCATCTAACTTATCATGTGCTTGTTGACATAGTATATGTTTAATGCATCTTTTGATTTTTTTCCCACGTGACTCGACGCTCGACTCTCGCCGCGGACGGACGTGTTTGTGCGCTCTCCCGCTCCAGTGTTGTGTTTCGTGTTTTCTACTCGTCGCTACCACGTGACGTCATCGTAGTCGCCCCGACAACTCCGATTTAAAATCAAATCAAGAAATTGATTTGATTTTAATAACTCAAAAAACTGCCTTTTTCAAGGCAAATCTCGTTTCTCTAACAGACGTTTTGTGAGTAGCTTCACTAGGCCCCTTCTGGGTAAAACCACAGTTTCGTGGTCCTCGGTTGAAACCTTACGGTGTCAACGAAGCCGAGTGGGGTGTTGACCCAATTCGCACCCGCCGAACCCCTTCAGGGCGAGGCAGTTAGTTGGACGGGTCCCAGATAACCGGCCTTGGGGGATCTCCTAGTCGGCTCTGGTGACAGTTTTGCTTTCCAGCTACTCACCTAGTGTCTTTAGGGTGTGTCTACACCCTTCGCGCTAGACTGGTCAGGGCCCCGTTCGCACAATAAGACTGGCGACGGGTTACAAGCATAGGGCTCACCAATAGGTACACACCTCCCTGTCTACACCCGACAGGGAGGGAACTCATCCCCGGGCCAATCCACCCGGGGAGTTAGGTATAGGGTTTAGGCTACGTAGGGAATTTTCTCTTTCCACCATTCCTTCCCTAATATAGTTCCCGCTCCGATCATGGAGGACGCCGTCCTCTTGGCGTTCCTCAAAGAGGTCCTATTAAAGGACCCTGAGTTTTTGGCGAAATATGGCGCCAAAATAAGCCAAGTTTCCAGTCCCACTCCGTCTCAAGGCGCACTCGCTAACTTCAGCGACGCGCTTGAGAGCCCGCTATCGCCACCTGCAAGTGAACAAGGCATTCCACCCTTTGTTCCGCACCACAATGTTCCGGCAACTATCTCGGCCCCCATTGTGTCACCCGCCTTTGTTCCGGTAGATAATACCCCGGCCGCTAATCCGGCCCCTATTGTCTCGCCCGCCTTTGTCCCTGCCGCCATTGTCACGGCCTCCATTGTTCCGGCCGTCATTGTCTCAGAGACAACGCAGCTGCGCGCCGCTGTAACAAATACGACGGAGAGCATGGACACGTCAGTCCCACTCTCCGAGGAAGAAGCCCGCACCTCCTCCTCCAGCGATGACGACTTCCAAGTCGTGGTCAAAGGAGGCAAGAGGAAGGCGGCTAAATCCTCCGCCCCCGCTGGCCCGGTCACCAAGGCCCAGAAAAAACAGGACGACTTATCGTCCAGCTCCACAACCGCCCCTAGTCCGCGGGCCAGTCGCCCCGCCAGCCCTATGGCTTGCCCACCCGCTCCTACCGCGAGGAAGCAGAAGCCCCCTCCCCCGATATATGTCCAGGAAAAGTCCAAATGGACTGAAATTTCCAAGATGTGTGTTGATCGCAAGATCAACTACACCAACGCCCGATCCACCCTCCAGGGGATCAAAGTTACCGTCCCCACGTCTACGGACTTTAGGGATCTCTCCCGCGCCCTACGTGAAAGGAACTACGCCTTTCACACTTACTCCCTTCCGGAGGAAACCCCTACTCGCGTCGTAATAAGGCGCGTCCCTCAAGAAATCTCCACCGAGGAGATTAAGAGCGACCTCATCGCTCAAGGTATCCCAGTTTCCGCCGTCCATCGCTTACATAAAGCGAGACAGGGCCTAGTCTACGACATGGTCCTGGTCATCTGTGACCCCACAGACGGTCACCACCCGATTTTTAAAGTTAAGTCGGTGTGTTCGCTCTCAGGCATCTCAATAGAGAAGCCTTACAGAGCTCAACTAATTGGACAGTGTCATCGCTGCCAATTATATGGTCACTCGCAGTCCAACTGCTATGCCACCCCTAGATGCGTCAAGTGTCTAGGAGAGCATGGCACCGCCGACTGTACCCGCCCTAAAGATAGGGAACTATGTTTAGAGCCTCCCAGCTGTGTACTCTGCGGCCAATCGGGACACCCGGCAAATTACCGGGGCTGTCCTAAGGCCCCGAAGTCCTCATCTCCGAAACTCGCGAAACGCGCTAGCGACCGCCAGCACAGGGAAAGCCCCTGGGGTAAGCCTCCTTCCGCGCTGATGCCGGAACGGCTTAGCCCGCAGAGGCCGTCTCCCTGGGCTAACCTTAACCACCTGAAGGCTCCCGCAGCTTCGGTGACATCAAAACCCGCGCAACCAGCGCAATCCGCGCAACTTCCAGCGCTGATGGCTACCGCCATCCCAGCGCCTTTGGTAGCCCCCGCGGCCCCTACGGCCGCTCCAGCGGCACCTCAGGGAACCCAGGGCCGAAACAGCGCCCAAATCATATTAAGTACATACGCGGCTCTCTTCACCACTGCCGCGGATAAAATGGCGGAAGAAATCGTTGCTGCAAACGGCAACGCAATCCGCCTTATGGAAATTCTCAGCGCGTATCCCGAGATCGCGCAAGTTCTACACTCACTCAAATATTAATTCTCAATGGATAATACGAGAGTAAATAGTAACAAACCCCGATCCCTTAAATTAGGCTTTTTCAACGCAAATGGCATTTCAGGTCAACGCGATGAGATCGCCACTTTCCTCCGCGACCATCAGCTTGACATCCTCCTCATACAGGAAACCTTTTTAAAACCACATCACCGAAACCCGAATATTGCCAACTTTAAACTAGTTCGCAATGACAGGTCTCGATGTCACAAGGGTGGCACACTCATATACTTTAGGAAATCTTTGTATTGTATCCCTATAGACCCACCTCCTCTCTTCTCCCATCTGGAGACCTCTATCTGTCGGCTCGGCATGACCGGCCACCAACCGATCACCATCATCTCCGCTTATATCCCACCCGACAATGGTCCGGAGGATCCCATCTCGCTCCAAAAGGACTTCACTGCCCTCTTCGGTATGAGTGACTCCGTCATCTTGGCGGGGGATCTTAATGCCAAGCACCCGGCGTGGAATAGTAGCACAACCTCAACCAGAGGTAGGTTAGTTTTCAAGTTAGGCGAATCCCTTAACTTTGACGTCATCGCTCCAATGAGCCCGACTCACTTCCCAGGTAATCCTAATCACCTTCCCGATGTTCTCGATGTAGCGCTGCTCAAGAATGTGAACCTCCGTTTGCAATCGATTGAGACGTTCCACGAGCTAAATTCTGACCACCGCCCTGTAGTCATGCATCTTGCACCCTACTCGGGCCCGATCGACCCCAACCGCCCCCCTCAGACCCAGACGATAACCGACTGGAGGAAAGTAAGCGAAAGACTGAAATCCACCACGTCGCCTCACTTAGACACCATCCCCGATCACTTAGTGTCAGTCGCTGACACGACGGCCGCAATCGACTCGTTTACAGAGCACGTACAATCCGTATTGACGGATTGTTCACGGGAAGTTCCGGTGATGGAAGACCATCGCTGGAAACTACCTGCTGACGTACGTGACCTGATAACCGAGAAGAACGCGGCCATCCGTGCCTACGACTCCTTCCCTTGTGACGCGAACAAAGCCCACATGCGCCATTTACAGCGTGCTGTAAAGAAACGCATAGGGGAGGTTCGCTCTGAGGGCTGGAACAAGATGCTCAGCGAACTCGAGCCCACTCATCAAGCCTTCTGGCAATTACAGAGGAAATTGCGTTCCTCAGAAGAGGTCTCTATGCCTCCTCTCATCCGCCCCGACAATAGTGTCGCTTTCGACAGTCCCGATAAGGCTGAATGTCTTGCCGACAGCCTAGAGTCCCAATGTTCTCCCAGCTCCCAACCAGTAGACCAAGCTCACCTGAACAAGGTCGACGCTGAAGTCGAACGAAGAGCCTCCCTCCCTCCCGTCGAAGACCCTGATGATCCTCTGCCTCCCGTCACTCCAGACGAAGTGCACGACATCATTAAAGGGCTCCACGCTCGTAAGGCCCCCGGTTCGGATGGTATTACCAATAAGGTATACAAACTCCTTCCTGCCCCGCTAATAATGCTTATGACCGCCATCTTCAATGGCGCCTTGAGCAACAACATCTTCCCACAAGCATGGAAAGAAGCCACCGTCATCGGTATCCCAAAGCCAGGCAAGCCAAAGTCTGAGCCCTCCAGCTACCGCCCTATTAGCTTACTCAATGTCCTCGGTAAAATCTACGAGAGGCTTATTTATAAGCGTCTCAAAGACTACGCCGAAGCAAAGAGCCTCATTCCCAACGAGCAGTTTGGTTTCCGCCCACAACACTCGAGTATCCACCAGGTCCACCGTATCGTAGAGCACTTGTGCGCCGGTATGCAGCGTAACGCGACGACGGGTGTGCTATTCTTCGACATAGCGAAAGCCTTCGACAAAGTCTGGCACAACGGCTTGTTATACAAGCTTTACCAACTAGGAGTGCCAGATCGTCTCGTACTCATCTTACGAGACTTTTTGTCGAATCGCACCTTCCGCTATCGCATCGAGGGTGCACTCTCGTCTCCTCACCCTATTCGCGCCGGTGTCCCTCAGGGTTCCGTCATATCTCCTCTAGTTTTCACGCTGTTCACCAGCGATATCCCACAGAGTAAAAAGGCTCAGTTGGCTCTCTTCGCCGACGACACTGCCGTTTACTATACCGGTCATTGTCCAAATGCTATAGCTCGTACTCTCCAAACCTCCGCAAACGTCTTAGGCGCTTGGTTCCGGAAATGGAGAATCGAGGTCAACCCCGATAAGAGTCAGGCGGTTCTCTTCTCGAGACGTCGTCGAGTCCCACCCCCCCTTCCCAGCCCGATCACTATGTACGGCAAGCCAATCCCTTGGGAGAAGCAAGCCAAATACCTAGGCGTGATCCTTGATAAAAACTTAACGTTCAAAGAGCACATTAAGGCTGTTCGCGCGCGCGCCGCTTTCGCTCTTGGTAGACTCCACTTTATTCTGACAGCCCGTTGCAAACTGTCACTTAAATGCAAGCTGCGCATCTACACCGCAATCATCCGTCCCATCATGACCTATGCCTGCGTTGTATTCGCGCACGCTCACCCACGTCATCTCCATAAGATGCAGACCCTCCAGAACCGTTTCCTCAGAAAGGTCACGGGTGCCCCCTTCTATGTCCGTAATATAAATCTCCACATCGATCTTAAAATGCCTACCATAAACCAGTTCATGAAACGCTTATCGAAGCGTTTCTTTGACTGTGGCATAAAACACCCCAACCCCTTGATCTCAGCGGCCGCCCGCTACACTCCTTCCCGTATTAGTAGTATTCGCCGACCAAGGCATACCTTAATCGCCCCCGACGACGCCACTACCCTCCTCCAGGAGAGTAGTAAGGCAACCAGCACGCTTCATAAGCCCAAAACCCGATCGCCGTCCTACCGTCCTCGCCGCCGAGGCCCGCCGCGACGCCCAAATCTACGCCCCTCCCGACCCTTGCTCGAGCCAGCCCGCGCCGCTGAGCCTGTAGCTTTAAATTCGTCCCTAAATAATATCATTCCTGATCCAGCTAGTCATTTGCTGCCCTCTTCCAGCGACGCCCTAAGCCGAGGTTCGTACCCCACAGGGGGTGCCCTTAGCGTGTAGTCGCTTAGTTTTTAGTTAGTATTTAAGTTTAAGTCCTGGCTGGAGGCCTTAATTTATTAGGGAATCCACAGGCAAGTCCGTCTAAGCAGACGACAACCTCATAGGTTGACCTGCGAGATGCCATTTATAAAAAAAAAAAAAAAATGATTTTTTTCTTAGTAGTTAGTTGAAAAATATCGAATGGAATTTTAGTTTACCATTTTACACAGTACCCCATAAAAGAACGTTAGACAACTTGAATCGAGGTCGATCTAATTTATTCCTATTTCTAGTGTTAAAATAATGCCTGTCACTTATCTTGCTAAAAATATGTAGATTTTTTGGAACTTACATAATATTTTCCTATTTACATTGACAAAGTACCGTCATTATGTTAATCTTTTTAAACTTAGATATTCGCCTCTGTGGAGGTTGTAGATGGCCCTAACAGCCCTCTTTTGCAGAATGAAGATAGAATCGATTTCTGCAGCCCGTCCCTAAAAAGTCAGTTAAATAGACCAGTCGCGCGGTATCCACGTCTGTTAATTGACTTATTTTTCAAACAGCGTAAGCGGCTGAATGTAGCTGCCCTGCAAGTGATGTTAAGCGAGGACCCCACCGTAGCTTTGACTCAAGTGTGATCTTCAGGAAAAACTTTTTTCAACGAATTCTAGTATCTCCTTATTCAGTTCTAGTTTTAACTAAAGCTCGGAGTGACAACTAGTTTTATCTGAAAATCAAATATGAGTGGCAAATTCTAATTTAAACTAGGTATTTCTAGTTTTAACAAATGCATTTAGTATAAACTAGTTCTAACTAGGGAAAACGCGTTCTATCTAAAAACGGGTTTTAACTGTAACATTTACATAGACAAGCTCCTGTGCATGTCTGTTTATTTTAAAAATCAGTGATGTGTCATCAGCACATCCATTTCACAACACCTGCTCGCGCAAGTCAATTTAAATGTCCTGCAAACCTCACATTAAGCATGTAATTAGCACTAGGATCTAGTCGGTCATTATTAACTAACTGCATCAGTTTGCTTGAAAAGTGAGTTTGTTTTGATTCTTAGCGACAGTCGGGTTTTTAGATTTTGTCATTTTAATTTTAATCCTTTTAGTGCAAGTAATTCCACAAACTAAGATATATTAGCATGAAAAACACAAACCTGTCTTTGCTGTCACATAGTCGGGTAAATAGTATGAAACTACACCACTAGGGTATTCACCGGTTATTTAACAGTTTCTTGTACTACCAATTCGATATCAAATTGATTTTTATCACCTCGCATTAGGTGCGAAAAGTAGATTTTACTCTTCGGGGATAAAGTTGCCCTTCGTTTTGGGCGAATAATCTACAATACGCTGTAATAATCTATTATTGTCTTAATTCGCGAAACTGTCACACGGTACAAATCCCTCTCTCTCTTTATGAATTCTTGATTTAGATTGGCCAATAGCTTATACAAGTTACGGCAAACTTCATACAACAACGAGTTCCACTTAAATAAAACTACAGATTTAACGGATCGGCTGCGTAGGTGTAAGTTCTCGATAAATTTCACCAGCAATTATACAATTTCCAACTTCGAAATAACAAAAACAACAACCCCAACTCACAGCTCCTGCTTATTAATTTAGAAACGAGGTAATTCAATCTACGTCCCGTAATTCGTTTATTTGAAAATCAAGATTGCTTTATTAATTTGCAGAACTCTTCGGCAGTTGGTAATTGCCTAATTCAAAGATAAGAAAAGGCATCAAAATATTTGAAGTTCAAACGGATCATCTTATATGAATCATATTTATTTACCATTAACGTGTGGAGTCTGTTTCACTAGATGATGGATTGTTAGTTTGACGGAGGTGCTCACAAAAAGGTGTGGGTACACCATACATTAGCGGTGAAGCCAGTTTACACGCGGAGGCTAATGTCTACATACGTCAACTTTTCACCGGTATATCACCACTTATACTCGCACACCAGAATCAACCATACACTGCTTACAATAAGGATCATTGTGCTTGGTTTCAATTCTTGGCTAACAGAGACAAACCGCAGCGTACGCCGACACGTACTCAACACGCAAGTATTCATCATTCTGTAACTGGCTGTCACGCGTTACATCTAAAAAGATTAATATGTGAAATTAACAAACGGCGAATATTTTACGCCAGCGTTTTTGTGAAATGCCTTACGAAATACTAGACATTTACGGATAGCCGTCGGCGTGTGGCAATTAATAACGTTTATCTTAATGGAAACATTAATGCTGACTCGTTAGTTATTGTTTTATGACGGACAAGGACTTTGAAAGTACGATATTTCACGCATATTCCGTTTAACCCATGACAAGCTCGATATTCGCCAACTGTATCACAATTAATTAACTTTTGTATAAAGCTTACGGTAATTTTTAACTACTTACTATTGATAAAAATACAAAAAATCTTACTACATTTGAAAGAAACTTTACAACATTTTTATGTACATTTGAAAGCAGTTCTATTAAAGCTATAAATACGCAGAAATACATCCAACATTTATTGAAACAACATAATTATTTCTCGCCATCCGTAGGCCGCAGACCTCTGCGCAAACAGGTTGGTTTGAAGACTCCGCCTCCACTCCGCCTCCGTAATAAGATAACCTTGGTGTCCCTCCGCTGTTTAATGAAATAATATTACTTGCGAATCTTATTCGTGACACCCTAATAAAAACTACGCAATTTCTAAATGAGAAATAGCATCTTTTCTAGAATAATCCTGCCGTCCTGCATGGTTCTTGGGTAACTATATATGTTGATTACATACATAATTATCCAAGAATCAATATTATCTAACGATCCGCTTTAATTACACCTGAAAATAAGCATTCTGAAGCCTTATCGTTTTAGATTTTGAATTCATTAACGTAAAGTAATTTGGAAGTTTCTCAACATGTTTATCGGTTCGTAGTATCGTTGTTTAGCCACGTTTGTCATATTTGATGACTTCATTAACAGCCAGCCAATGTGTACCTCCATTCCAGTAATGAACTCTGGTTTATGGCGTACGTACCGTTCGTATCGGCACAAATGACGTCACTAAACTGATCAAATTAATACGATAAAACGTATATACGTAATTGAAATATAATCTTCGTTTGAGTAAATCTACAAGTACGGTACTTTGCTCATCAAAGCACCGCAAAATTAAAGTCCCGAGGGTCTCAAATATGTATAAGTATCATTAAACCGCTGAACGGTGATTTTGAAACAGATTAAGAGTCCGAACCTTCTGGAGCGATTCATAAATTCGCTTAGATGACAATTTGACTGCGGGAATAATAAATAAAGTGTGTTTGCTCAACTTTCTGCAACAACTCATACTAATTTGAGCATCTGTTTGGTGCTTTCCCTATTTGTTTTCAACTACGCGGCTAGAATGAATTTAGAGCTTATTTCACGTATTAACACGCGATGAAAGCAGCATATGGGTTTCATAAATCAATAGTTCTCCTATGTGTACAACCAAACATGCAACAATTTGAAATAAAGATGCCCATTTTCAAACGATATGAAAAAAAACGACAATTCTAAGAAGCGATTTATGAAAAATGAGTAATTCTTTTTCGCAAACATAAGTACACATAGATGTATAACTAGTGACCCAAATATTCAGATGGGGATTTTCCTCCTATATAGAGGGTGCTCTGTAATGAGTGCTGCAGCGGCGAGGGTGGGGTGGGGCTTAATGAATTTGTCAGTCAGAAATCTGATGCGCTCTTTGCGTACACCGACAAGCTCGTAATAAATTTGAACGACACAACTGCACCGTCTGCAGCACAATTATTCAGCTCAGTGATATTTCAGCAGCCAACTGAATAGTAACTTACCTTCTGAGTTTACGCTTCGTTTCTTCTGAATAATTTATATTCACAATTTTTTTTTGGAGAGAACCTCCATAATTATAAGTTACATTATTATAATATTGTATCACAAAAATATAAAAACACACAATTTTGTGTGTTAGTGACTAAAATTGTAAGCAGTCGTCGATTGTGCTCAAAATTGGCAGCTCATGCGGCAGCAACCACGTCTCCTGCAAGGCTAGTATAATAGCTTGCTTACTTAGTGCCCTGAGACCTTCTATCGCTCTCTTGATAGACGTAGCTAATTACTTGGCTGTCACTGTTATCCAATAAGCTTGTTATCAGTTATAGCCGCACACTCCTTATTTACCCTCCTTTCTATAACTATATTATCTTGTAAACTGTAAAAATCTGGTTTCAGTTTAAAAGTTTGCATATGTCTTTTTATTAAAAGTCTAGCCAAAATTAAAGCCTAGTTTTTTTCCTCACTGTAAACAACTAAACCATGATTTTATACTTACGTTGTTATTATTTTTAACTTTGAAAGTAAATAACCCTTGTAGAGTGACTCTTATATTGAGACTAGAAACCTGTTCTAATTGGGTGCCGAATAACCGAATTACCTTAACATTGAACTGTAGTGAAAATTGGAATATAATTTGACGTGTTCAAGCTACGAGCTACGCCGTAGCATTTCTCGTAGCAAACGACACTGACAAACGGTTTGTTAGAACGGCCTCGAGATCTCTTCGTTGAGGATTCACTAATGATGTACTTGTAGCTGTTAGCTGCGGACCCTTTGAAAGTAATAATTACTTAGTCGTCTTCGTTTCTCTTTTCACAACTCGTCGGCGACTCGGAAATGTCGAACGTGTCCGGAGCTTGTGTTCTAGATACTTGGAACGATGTGACACGAGTTTAATGCCCATCGAGCCGCTGGCTAAATTCATGGTGTAAGAACGTGACTGAAAGATAGATCGACTTTAGCACTAACAAAACAATGCGGATTTCCTAAAAATACATACATGAAATAATAATTATTCCTACCACCTCCTTGATACTCGGATCAGAAATTCAAATGGTGTTATATTAATATTAGTGTCGTGGAACTTTATCTGCATAGGTTAATTACGGCTTACGTATCTGAGAGTTTGATGAATATTCAGCGTCGGGCTAACACCTTGCCAGTCTTTGCATAATTCGCAAGATCGCTTCACGAGTCTACGTATAACAAACTACGCGAATATATCTTACATAATTAAAATAGTAAACTAGCGACCCACCCGGTCGCACGGTTTTTACACCTGGACAAAACATCAAGTTTATTTTTATTTTATGTGAGTTTAATAACTATTCATTTATACACATAAATGCTGGGAAAACCCGCATTAAAATCCGTTGCGTGGTTTAGAAGAACAATTGGTCACACAGATGGGCACGAAAAACGATTGCAGTAGGGATGAAGTTAGACAACAGAAACAACTGTTAGACAAAGACAGCACTAACATAGAAGTGACGTCACGACTATGTAACTTCATACTAGCGAAATACATTATCCGTACCGCTCGACAAGGACGAGAATAATCGCCTCCAAAAACTTGAATATCGTGTAGCTTCTTAATATTTGCATCGATTTTACAGATGTTTTCGAATATCAGATATTACTATGCCTTCTTTCTTACATTAGTTATCATCCCGATTTAAGGCTCACGCGAAGTTGCGACGCGATTCTAGTCTTTGAAATTGTAATTGTTCTACCTAGAGTCACGTCGCACTATCACGTCGCGGCTGTCTGTGGGAGCCTTAATAAATATTTATAGTTATAGTAGAAGTATAAGTAAGGATTATAATTAATGTAATTATAAAGGCAAATGTTTTTCTTTTAACAGTACAAGTAAGACAAACCTAAGTATTGTAGCTGGAAAAAAGCACTTGACATTTACCGGTTAGCGCGTGAATAGTTAATTAGGACTAATAATTATAAGTCTAGCGCTTGCTGAAAAGTTAATTAATAAAGTCAACGAAGTTAATTTTAGTTAGACTGCCAACTTAAATAGTCTGTATAATAATATCACATATGTGATTTTTGACAGGTGTTTGAACTGACAAACACAGAAATTGACGAAGGGTGTCAATTTGCTTAAGACATTATTTCCCTGACTGTACCTAACGCTTTCTTGGTTCGTCATTCAAGTAGTGGTGCTGATCTACGCGTCTTGTTCGTTAACGGGCGCCGTCGCTGAAACTGGTCTTCTCCTAGTTTGCTACGGCTTATTTGCTACGGTTTTTAATTGTTTCTTCATTTTCCCAGGATTTTGTAATATCTTGATTTAAAAGAGTGTCCTTGAAGTTTCATGCTTGTTCTTCTCCATAGAGATCTACGTTTTGGAATGGGCAACATAATTTTAATTTCATTCAATCAATTATATTTTTGTCACAATTTACAACACTCAGGCCCAACAATTACAAATACCTATTTTTTTTAATGAATCGTTAATTTTTAAGGTTCCGTACGTCATGATAAAAAAACGGAACCATCGTGTGTCTGTCTGTCTGACTGACCACCTGTTACAGCCACCGAAACTACTGGACTGATCAAGTTGAAATTATTGAGCAAGTGCCTACTCAAGAACAATTGGCTGATATATTTACAAAGCCATTATTCTGTGAAGTATCTATGGCAGACCATATATCTATGATACATCATTATGGTAGCTAGGATACGCTTGTTATAATTTGATGTTGTCACTTAAAATAAAACATTGTGAACTTTCAGTCACCGAAATAATGTATTTCTATATTTAATATTTAACATGGTAGCAGAGCGTGTACGAAATAAAACAAATTGAGTATCCGAAATGTCGAGCACTAAAATTGACCCTCTCACTAGAGAGAACTACGACACTTGGGTGATACAGGCTGAAGCTGTCCTCGTACGACACAAATTATGGAAATACATAGAGACTGATGCTGCAGTGGCTGATCAAGAAGGCGATAGACAGGCGAGATCTGAACTCATACTTATAATCGCTCCTTCTGAGCTTAAACAAATTAAAAAATGTACTACTGCTAAAGCATTATGGGAAAAATTGAAAGTCACATATGCCAGTAAGGGACCTGCGCGAAAGGCATCCCTATTAAAGCAACTGATCCTAACAAAATTAGAAGGGCATGATGTCAGATCCCATCTAAGCAAGTTTATGGATATAGTTGACAAATTGGCAGACATGGACGTAGCTATTAATGAGGACTTGTTAACAATCATGATGTTATACAGTCTCTCAAATGAATTTGAGAACTTTAGAGTCGCTATAGAATCGCGAGACACTCTTCCGAAGCCAGAGGAGCTTCAAACTAAAATAATTGAAGAATGTGAAGCACGTCATAGCCAAAACATGACTAATAACGACGAAACTGAATCCTCTTTTCAAGAAGAAGCCCTTTACACGTCCTGTAAAATTTGCAAACGTAGTGGTAATATCTTCAAACGCAAGACTTACAAAATTTGTACGAATTGCTGGAAGAAAAACAGTGAGAAGCCTAATAAACACACTGGTTCTCATAAGAACAACTATGCTATGCAGTGCCTCCTTACACATAACGAAAAATCTGAAAACAGCGTTTGGGTTCTGGATAGCGGTTGTACATCTCACATGACATTTCAACGAGACTTATTTAACACTATAGAGAGAACTTCCGGAAAACTGAACTTTGCAACTAAAGAGCAAACTGCAGAGATTAAAGGAAGAGGTACAGTCTCCTTTGTAACAAAAAATGGTAATGGTATAGCCCTTACACAGCTACAAAACACTCTATACGTACCTAGACTGTGCACCAACTTGATGTCCGTCAGTAAGATGACAGATGCAGGCTGTTCTGTCCTCTTCACAAAGACTAAAGCGACGGTCAACAATCCAAAAGATGGAATAACTCTCACCGCATTTAAACATGGAGATGGTCTTTATTACATTAATCCAAGAAAGCGAAGTCATCAAACATCTACGACTGGCACAGAAAACTTGGTCACATGAACGCCAAAGATATGAAACATGCACTCAAAAACGAGAATTTGCTTGGCTTGGACTTTGATGCTACTGAAACCTTGGCAGACTGTGAAATCTGTATCCAAGCAAAACTTCATCGAATTCCTGCACCTCGTGAGAAAACAACTCAACGAACAACAGAACGCTTAGAAATCGTTCATAGCGATGTATGTGGACCTATTAGAACGCCCACAGTCAGCGGAAACAAGTACTTCGTTACTTTCATAGATGACTTTAGCCGATACAGTCGAGTTTATATGATTAAAAGCAAGAACGAAATCTTAGAAAAGTTTAAAGAGTTCAAGGAGTTAGCGGAAACGCACACGGGGAACAAAATCAAATTCTTACAATCAGATAATGGTACCGAGTATGCGAACAAAGACTTCAACGCTTATCTGAAACGTTGCGGGATACAGAGACGTCTCACCGCACCCTACACCCCGAACCAAAACGGAGTTGCTGAACGAAAGAATCGTACCCTTGTGGAGAAAGCGAGAGCAATGATGATAGACGCACAGGCACCATTAAAATTCTGGGGCGAAGCAGTATTCACTGCAAACTACCTATCAAACAGGAGTATAAACAGCGCCGTTCAGAAACAAACACCATTCGAGCGATGGGTTGGGAGAAAGCCCTGTATTAATCATTTATACGTGTTCGGTTGCAAGACTTACGTTCTGATGAAAGGCACTAATGGTCACAAATTTGCACCAAAGGCAATTCCTGGCATGTTTGCGGGATACTCTGAAACATCTAAAGCTTTCAGGATTTTCATACCCTCGAAGAACAGCATTACAACTTCAAAAGATGTTAGGGTACTGAAGACTATGTTTTACGATGAATCTAATAAAAATGCAATTTCCAGACTTCTGAACGATTTAGAGTTTTCATACGATCCTAATGAAACGTCATCGCAACAAACAACACGCAAGCGAGTGGATATTAAGCTTGACATTCATGAAGGAGATAATCAGCAACAAGATGGTGATACTGACGCAGATGATCAAGATGAAACGCTGCAACAAAGTTCGGTCGATAGCACTGAAGACGTTCGACAAGCGGAACCAGCGAATAATGAATGTGAATACGAATCTCTTTCCGGATCTTTTACCGATGTCAATGATGATGAACCTGATGCTGATGCTGAAGAAAATGCGACCGTTCAAACGAGGTCATTGAGAGACAGGTCAAAAATCACAGCTCCTAAGCGCTACGATGATTTTATTTTGGCAGCAGCTGAAGAAATCGAAAATCTTCACAAGCCTAAAGAGCCTGAGACCTTCAAAGAAGCGATGGACTCTCCTTACAAAGTTAAATGGCAAGATGCCATGCACAGTGAAATAACTTCACTGCATGACAACCAAACCTGGGATCTCGTTGATTTACCCAAAGGACGAAAAGCACTCCCGTGCAAATGGGTGTATAAAGTAAAAATGAATCCTGATGGTAGTGTCGATAGGTATAAAGCCAGAATGGTTATCAAAGGTTACTCTCAGCGACCTGGAGTTGATTATGATAAAACATTCAGTCCAGTGGTTCGTCTGAGCACCGTACGAGCATTGCTTGCTATAGCTGCTCGGGAAAATCTAAAACTACAACAGTTCGATGTTTCAACCGCCTTTCTGAACGGCACCGTAAAGGAAGATATTTACATGAAACAGCCGGATGGCTTTCAGGATGGCACCAAACGAGTCTGCAAGCTGAAACGCAGTCTCTATGGTTTGAAACAAGCACCGCGCTGCTGGAACACCTGCATTGCCGAGTTCTTAAGAAACTCGGATTTCCATCAGAGTGAAGCGGATCCATGCCTATATGTTCGAATCAGAGGACAATCTAAAGTCTTTATTGGTCTTTATGTTGATGACGGACTTGTAGCATATAATACAAACAGAGCAGAAGACGAATTTATCAAGGAATTGAAAACAAGGTTTAAGATAACTACGAAACCTGTGTCATACTTCCTTGGAATGGAAATTAATGTCCGCAAAGACAAGACCATTTCATTAAGTCAAAAGTCTTACACAAAGAAAGTGTTAGAAAAATATAGAATGTCCAATTGCAAACCAGCACCAACGCCAATCATCAAAGAAAATGAGATGGCAGAGGAAGAGGAAGTCAACGCAAATTTCCCATATAGACAAGCCGTGGGTGCTTTGGCATATTTATCAGTAGGCTCAAGGCCTGATATTTCATATGCTCTGGGTGTCGCATCTCGAAACCTCGGAGCACCTACCAAGAAAGATATCATTCTGGTAAAACGCATCTTCCGGTACTTGAAAGGGACCCAACAGAATGGGCTAACCTATACTGAAAAGTCGCCTCCACGCTTAGTCTGCTACAGCGACGCAGATCATGCAGGAGATCAAACTACTGGAAGGTCGACATCTGGAATGGTGTGCTTATTCTCCGGTGCTGCTATTAGCTGGAGAAGCCAGAAGCAAACGACAGTCTCCATCTCCTCGACTGAAGCAGAGATTATAGCAGCAAGCGAATCTGCACAAGAGATTCTATGGTTGAATCGCCTTATTAACAACTTGATTAAAATTGAAAAACCAGTACTGAACCTGGACAATGAATCGGCTGTTAAACTTGCGCACAACCCAAAGTATGAATATCACAAGCGCACCAAACACATAAAGCTGAAATATTTTTTCGTAAGAGAATGTGTTAGCAACGGAGACTTCGACGTAACGCACGTTCCTTCGGAAAAGCAACTTGCTGATATGTTTACCAAACCACTGTTCGGCCCCAGGCTGCATAATTTAAGTTCAGCATTGGGATTAAAGAATATATTACAGTAATATTCTTTAAAAAGTTCCGAGGATGTGAAGTATCTATGGCAGACCATATATCTATGATACATCATTATGGTAGCTAGGATACGCTTGTTATAATTTGATGTTGTCACTTAAAATAAAACATTGTGAACTTTCAGTCACCGGAATAATGTATTTCTATATTTAATATTTAACAATATTTAACATATTCAAACCAAGACTGGTAAAACATTGCGAAGACTTCGGTTTGAAAAAAAAGGGGGAATGTTAGGAAAGCACTTCCAGCATTACCTTATGAAGTCTTCCCTTCTAGATTAAAGTATGATCTATGTTGTGGTTGCTAGGTTACACTTGTTATTCTTTGTATTCGTTATCCACGAAATATATGACTTTGTAAGAACCTAATTTCGCTAAGTTTACTTTAATATGGTAGCAGAGCGTGCAAAAACGAGAGGATAAAAGTTAAATTTCTTTTTTCTTTTTGTTTCCTAAAGAATAAAAGTTCAAAAGAGTGAATTATAATGTCTTTAAATATGAAACTCGATATAGGACTATTCGATGGAAGCAACTGGCTGACCTGGAAATATAAAGTGTTGTTGCTGATGCGGAGTAACACAGGCACATTAGAAGCTGTGCAGGGTACTCTAGTAAAGCCGTCACATCCGGGTGAAGGAGCCAAAGCGGAAGCTCTTACAAAATACAAAGTTGAGTATGACAGCTATAATAAAATAAAAGCACTGCATTATTACTATTGACAACTAGTATGACCAACGAGATGCTGAACAAAGTAATGCGTTTTACAACTGCGAGTGATATGTGGGACGAATTAAACCGTATTTACGAACGAGGGTCACAGGACCGAACCTACGATCTGTGTATGCAACTTTTTAACTACAAGAAAGATCACACTCATGACATGGGTTCACATATGTCCGCGATAAAGAATATTTGGCATGATCTGAATCAAGCTTTGTCAACAGTTTGTAATCAACTACCAGACATTCTTTTGAAATGCAAGATATTGGATTCCCTGCCAGAAGAGTATTTCGGTTTTAAATCAAGTTGGCTACTTATTACATTGAAAGATCGTACGATCGAGAACTTGACCACCCAGTTGTGTGCTTACGAGAGAGCTTTGAAAGATAAAAACAAAGCTGAAGGTAAATCCAGCATGGAGGTACTGATAGTAAATAATAGAAAACAAGATTATAAGAAGAAGTTCAAGTGCAACTATTGCGGAGCAACAAGTCACATAACCAATAGAGGAGATCAGTATGTATTTTTCGAGTACTTTAGCGAATCTCATAGAGTAATGACAGCGAATGGTGAAAATTTTGAAGCTATCGGAAAGGGCTCAATACAAGTAATTAATGGCAAAAACGAAACAATTACGCTCAATAATGTTTGGTATATTCCTTGCATTCAAAGAAAGTTGTTCTCAGTGCTAGCCGCACAAGATCTTTGTGAGAATAGCTCTTTTGATTCAAATACTCGGTCTTGTTTATTTAAGGTTGACGGTAAGACAAAGTTAGTCGGTACTCGGGACAAGTACGGAGGTTTGTACAAACTTAAAATACAAGTAATTACACCGAAACTCGAGATTAACCAACTAACGGTTACTAATCAACTTCAATTGTACCATGAACGTTTCGGTCACCAAAACAAAAGAGAATTTGCTATGCAATTCAAATCTCAAAATAACAAAGAAGTTTGCAATGGTTGCGTTTATGGAAAAGCCCACAGAAGGACGTTTGGGATCAGAGAAAGATCAACAAGACCTGGAGAGCTTATACACACTGATGTGTGTGGACCTTTTGTGTATTCAATATCAAAATATAGATACTTTGTTCTACACTCGACGCTCGACTCTCGCCACGGACGGACGTGTCTGTGCGCTCTCCCGCTCCCGGCCCAGTGTTGTGTTTCCTGTTCTACTCGTTGCGACCACGTGACGTCATCGTAGTTGCCCCGACTACTCCGATTTAAAATCAAATAAAGAATTTGATTTGATTTTAATCAATCAAAAAGTGCCTTTTTCAAGGCAAATCTCGTTTCATTAACAGACGTTTGTGAGTAGCTTCACTAGGCCCCTTATGGGTAAACCACAGTTTCGTGGTCCTCGGTTGAAACCTTACGGTGCCAACGAAGCCGAGTGGGGTGTTGACCCAATCACACCCGCCGAACCCCTTCAGGGCGAGGCAGTTAGTTGGACGGGTCCCAGATAACCGGCCTTGGGGGATCTTCTAGTCGGCTCTGGTGACAGTTTTGCTTTCCAGCTACTCACCTAGTGTCTTTAGGGTGTGTCTAGGCGACTTCGCGCTAGACTGGTCAGGGCCCCGTTCGCACAATAAGACTGGCGACGGGTTACAAGCTTAGGGCTCACCAATAGGTACTCACCTCTTTGTCTACACCCGACAGAGAGGGTCACACATCCCCGGGCTCATCCACCCGGGGAGATAGGTATAGGATTTAGTCTACGTGGGAACAAATTTCTACCATTCCCTCCCTAAACTAGCTTCTCCTCCGACCATGGAGGACGCCTATATTTTGGCGTTCTTCAGAGAGGTCCTTTTTAAGGGCCCTGATTTCCTAGCGAGATATGCTGACAAGCTATGTCCTCGCTCCACCCCCACTCCATCCCAGGACGCACTCGCGAACTTCAGCGACGCCCTCGAAAGCCCGATGTCGCCACCTGTTGCCGAACAAGGCATTCCAGCCATTGCTCCGGCAGCTATTGTTCAGGCAGACAATGTTGGCCGCTAATTCGGCCCCCATTGTAACACCTGCCTTTGTCCCGGCAGACAATACTCCGGCCCCTATTGTCTCGCCCGCCTTTGTCCCTGCCGCCATTGTCACGGCCTCTATTGTTCGGGCCGCCATTGTCTCAGAGACAACGTAGCTGCGCGCCGCAGTAATAAACACGACTCACCCGGAGAGCATGGACACTTCAGTCCCAATCTCCAAGGACGCACCTCCTCCTCCAGCGACTACGACTTCCAAGTAGTCGTTAAAGGAGGCAAGAGGAAGGCTAAATCCTCCGCCCCCGCCGGCCCGGCCACAAAGAAACACGACTACATCGTCCAGCTCTACTTCCGCCCCTAGTCCGCGGGCCAGTCGCCCCGCCAGCCCTATGGCTTGCCCACCCGCTCCTACCGCGAGGAAGTAAAATCCCCCTCCCCCGATCTATATTCAAGATAAGGCCAAATGGACCGAAATATCGCAAATGTGTGAAAACTACACAAATGCCCGATCCACCCTTCAGGGGATCAAAGTTACCGTCCCCACGTCTTCGGACTTAGGGATCTCTCCCGTGCCCTGCGTGAAAGGAACTATTCCTTTCACACGTACTCCCTTCCGGAGGAAACCCCCACTCGCGTCGTCATTAGGCACGTACCTCGTGAAATCGACACGGAAGATATAAAAAGCGACCTTGTTGCACAAGGCGTTCCGGTCTCCGCCGTACATCGCTTGCATAAAGCGAGACAGGGCGTTCGTCTATGACATTATCCTGGTCATATGTGACCCCACAGAGGGGCACCACCCGATCTTCAAGGTGAAGTCGGTCTGCTCGCTCTCAGGCATCTCCATCGAGAAGCCTTACTGAGCTCCATTAATTGGCAAGTGTCATCGCTGCCAAATGTACGGACATTCGCAGTCCAACTGTTATGCCACCCCTAGATGCGTCAAGTGTCTAGGCGAGCATGGCACCGCTGACTGCTCCCGCCCTAAAGATAGGGAACTATGTCTAGAGCCTCCCAGCAGCGTACTCTGCGGCCAATCGGGGCACCCAGCTAATTACCGGGGCTGTTCTAAAGCCCCAAAGTCCTCCTCACCCAAAGTCGCGAAACGCGCGAGTGACCGCCAGCACAGGGAAAGCCCCTGGGGAAAGCTTCCCTCCGCGCAGATGCCGGACTGACTTAGTCCTCAAAGGCCCTCTCCCTGGGCAAACCTTTCCCACCTCAAAGCTCCCGCAGCTTCGGTGCCCTCCAAACCCGCTCAACCCGCTGAAGTTCCAGCGCTGATGGCTACCGCCATCCCAGCGCCTTCGGTTGCCCCCGCGGCCCCTATGGCTTCACCAGTGGCACCTCAGGGAACCCAGGGCCGAAACAGCGCCCAAATTATATTAGGCACATACGCGGCTCTCTTCACCACCGCCGCGGATAAAATGGCGGAAGAAATCGTTACTGCTAATGGCAACGCACGTCGCCTCATGGAAATCCTCAGCGCGTATCCCGAAATCGTTAACTCCCTTAAATTAGGCTTTTTCAACGCAAATGGCGTTTCAGGTCAACGCAATGAGATCGCCGCTTTCCTCCGCGACCATCAGATCGACATCCTCCTCATACAGGAAACCTTTTTAAAACCTCATCACCGAAACCCGAATATTGCCAACTATAAACTAGTTCGCAATGACAGGTCTCGATGCCACAAGGGTGGCACACTAATATACTTTAGGAAATCTTTGTATTGCATCCCTATAGACCCACCTCCTCTCTTCTCCCATCTGGAGATCTCTATCTGTCGGCTCGGCATGACCGGTCACCAACCGATCACCATCATCTCTGCTTATATTCCACCAGACAATGGTCCGGAGGATCCCATCTCTCTCCAAAAGGACTTCACCGCCCTCTTCGGTATGAGTGACTCCGTCATATTGGCGGGGGATCTTAATGATGTACATCAGAACGTTCGGCCAATCGAGGTAGGGAGCTGGCTGCTACTCCAGTTTTTTTGTGACGATTTGGTGACTCACAAAGATGCCAGCCGAATAATATGTGACAGTACAGTTCGAAAGTTAGAAGCATTTATGTATGGCCGAACGTTCTGATATCAGAACGTTCGGCCAACCTGAATCTCCATAACGGAGGACCTTAGAGAAACTGTTACTGAATAAGGATTTAGTGACGATTTGGTGACAAACAACCACTACTTTACTTTTACTCGTAATGTCACCGGTTAAAAGTAAAATGACCTTTAGCTCCCGGAATATCAGGACGTTCGGCCAACCTGATCTCCATAACTGAGGACCTGAGGGAAACCAATAATGAATAAAGATTTAGTGACGGCACTGAAACGAATTTATATTGCTTTAGTTTTTTTTGTGACTACCCTATTCAATTGTAAATTGAAAATTAAACATTTAACCTCAGAACATTGGGATTATCGATTCCTTCACAACGAAGAAACCTAGAAGAACCGTTAATGAATAAAGATTTAGTGACTGCCCTGAAACCAATTTGTAATGCTTCAGGTTTTTTTGTGAGGACCCCATTTATTAGTAAATTGAAAATTAAACATTTAACCTCAAAACATTGGGATTGTCGATTCCTTCACAACGAAGAAGCCTAGAGGAACCGTTATTAAATAAAGATTTAGTGACTGAACTTAAACCAATTTGTATTGCTTTAGGTTTTTTTGTGAGGACCCAATTCAATAGTAAATTGAAAATTAAACATTTAACCTCAAAACATTGGGATTGAAATAGGGTGACCATGTATTTTAACGAAACAAGTATTTATCGTGTACCTAGGTACCTACTCAATACAATGTCACCTTTTATCAACTATTTCTATTATTATGTAGATATTCCAACGAATCAGTGTCCACTTGCGTAGTTTTTGTTTTATTTTGGCCGAGTCTATTAAGGTAAAAAAAAAACTATAATCCACAAAAGCGGTAGTTAGGTAGGCAGGTACATCCTAATTTGTACTTTTTAAAATCATCGTTAAATTGGGTCACCACGATAGAAGAGACCCACTTGATCAATATTTATTTCGTTGGAATATCTACATGATCACCTTATTTCAACTATACTACGTCGAACGTATTGAGTACCTAGTAACACAATAAATACTTGTTTCTTTAAAATACATGGTCACCCTATTTCAATCATCATCCGCCATTGCGCCATTTTATAGATTCATCTTAAATCAGTAAAAATACTTGCACCATTGCACTGAAAACCTGCAGAGCAGTTACTTGTTCTCGACGACTGCAACACATCAGGGGTTTTTACGAGTTTTCTAGGCTTTTTAGTTGTGGAGGAATCGATAATCCCAATGTTTTGAGGTTAAATGTTAAATTTTTAATTAACTATTGAATGGGGTCCTCACAAAAAAACCTAAAGCAATACAAATTGGTTTAAGTTCAGTCACTAAATCTTTATTTAATAACGGTTCCTCTAGGCTTCTTCATTGTGAAGGAATCGACAATCCCAATGTTTTGAGGTTAAATGTTTAATTTTCAATTTACTAATAAATGGGGTCGTCACAAAAAAAACCTGAAGCATTACAAATTGGTTTCAGGGCAGTCACTAAATCTTTGTTCATTAACGGTTCCTCAAGGCTTCTTCGTTGTGAAGGAATCGATAATCCCAATGTTTTGAGGTTAAATGTTTAATTTTCAATTTACAATTGAATGGGGTAGTCACAAAAAAAAACTAAAGCAATATAAATTCGTTTCAGTGCCGTCACTAAATCTTTATTCATTATTGGTTTCCCTCAGGTCCTCAGTTATGGAGATCAGGTTGGCCGAACGTCCTGATATTCCGGGAGCTAAAGGTCATTTTACTTTTAACCGGTGGCATTACGAGTAAAAGTAAAGTAGTGGTTGTTTGTCACAAAATCGTTACTAAATCCTTATTCAGTAACAGTTTCTCTAAGGTCCTCCGTTATGGAGATTCAGGTTGGCCGAACGTTCTGATATCAGGACGTTCGGCCATACATAAATGCTTCTAACTTTCGAACTGTACTGTCACAAATTATTTGGCTGGCATCTTTGTGAGTCACCAAATCGTCACAAAAAACTGGAGTAGCAGCCAGCTCCCTACCTCGATTGGCCGAACGTTCTGATGTACATTCTTAATGCCAAACACCCGGCGTGGAATAGTAGCACGACTTCTACCAGAGGTCGGATCATTTTCAAGTTAGGCGAATCCCTTAACTTTGACGTCATCGCTCCAATGAGTCCGACTCATTTCCCCGGAAATCCCAACCATCTTCCTGATATACAAGGAACTTTAAATTGTTGCGTTCGAGAGATGTAACTTTTGAAGAAGTACCTCTGTTAGATCGAGAAGTACCTGTTAGTGAGAAACCTGAAATCAAAAAGAATACCTATGAGCTACCTACTTCCTCTATAGATGATCAACCAAACTTAGAAGTACTTCATCAACGTGATGATCACTTGAATTCATTGAATTTGGATAATGAAACAGGTGATAGTACTGCGGAAGAACAACAAGAAGAAGATAATTGGTTCGAAAAGGTGATACAGATGAAGAAGAACGACCAGAAGAAGAAAGTTCATCAATCAAGTTATTGCTCTTCCACAACCATCTTCATGTCGAGAAGCCATGCAAAGCACTGATAAAGACAAGTGGGTTGAGGCTATGAACAATGAGATAAATTCTCTGAAAGAGAATAAGACATGGAAACTAACACAGTTACCAAATAACAGAAAAGCCCTTAACTGCAAATGGGTATTCAAGGTAAAGAAGAACCCTGATGGCTCGATTGACAAGTTTGAAGCGAGACTAGTTGCAGTCGGCTATTCACAGAAAAAGGGAATAGACTACCACAAGACATTGAGCCCAGTGGCAAAACTAAGGACGATCCGAGTATTATTAAGTATAGCCGCAAATGAAGGTTTATCGCTGAAACAATTTGACGTGTCTACAGCTTTCCTTTATGGCAAGGTGAAGGAAGAGATATACATGCGACAACCTGAGGGATACAATGACGGATCTGGCAAGGTGTGCAAGCTGATAAAAAGTCTTTATGGACTTAAACAAGCACTTAAATGTTGGAACGAGTGTATTCACAATTTTTTTTATTGAATCTGGATTTTCACAGAGCGAAGCAGATCCATGTTTATACGTGAGACAACGTGGGAAAACAAAGATTTTGCTAGCTTTGTACGTTGATGATGGATTATTAGCTTCGTCTGATGAAGTAGAAGCTGATAATTTTATTGAAAACGAACTCAAAGTTCGTTTCCAGATAACGACCAAGCCACCATCATACTTTCTTGGACTAGAGTTGGAGCGACACAATGATGGGACTCTAAGAGTTCATCAAGCTGTATATACTAAAAAGATTTTGGAGAAGTATGGGATGAGTGACTGTAAAGCCGTTGGAACAGTTAAAGATATTCCTGTAAAGAAGTTGGCGGAAGATATCTGTGACACTAAATTTCCATATAGACAAGCTGTAGGAGCGTTGGCTTATCTCATGGTGGGTACAAGGCCTGATATTTCCTATGCAGTCGGAGTCCTATCTAGAACCTTAGATAACACTACTAATACGAATGTGTTACAAGTGAAGAGAATCTTCGTTACCTCAAAGGAACAATAGAGACTGGTCTAGAGTTTAAAAAGAATGAGAAACGACTCATGTGTTACAGTGATGCGGATCATGGAGGCGACAACTTGAGTGTTTGTTCTACTAGCGGGTTGATATGCATGTTCGCTGGATCACAATCTCCTGGAGAAGTGTGAAGCAAATCTCAGTTGCGCTATCGTCCACAGAAGCAGAAATAGTAGCTGCCAGTGAGGCGTGCCGTGAAATGATTTGGCTAAAGAGATTGTTTAAGTGATAAATTAGAAACACCAGTACTGCGCATTGATAATGAGACTGTAATACAACTAGCTAATAATCCGCCTTATGAATTTCATCGGAGACGAATTGAGCAAGGCACTTGCTCAATTCGAATACGCAAGAACAATTGGCTGACATATTTACAAAGCCATTATTCAAACCAAGACTGGTAAAACTTTGCGAAGACTTCGGTTTGAAAAAAAAGGGGGAATGTTAGGAAAGCACTTCCAGCATTACCTTATGAAGTCTTCCCTTCTAGATTAAAGTATGATCTATGTTGTGGTTGCTAGGTTACACTTGTTATTCTTTGTATTCGTTATCCACGAAATATATATGATTTTGTAAGAACCTAATTTAAATACGTGTACCAAATAGAAATTTGGTACACGTATTTATTTCTGTGACCCAAATATGTACGTGTAACGTTAACAAATGAATGTTGAATATGAAACAACAATAAAATGAAAAACAAAAGTTTTTAGGGGTTTTTTTTGAAGGTCTCAAATATATTTCTTGTAGAATTTTAAAACAAACAGGTTTGAAGTTATTTAAGAAATTTTGTGAAAATTTACCTTTTTCCCTTATCTCCAATACCACTGCCTGCAATTTGAAGAAAATCCAGCAATTATTTCTTTACTTACGGATTACAGGAAAACCCATAAGAAGTCTATGACCTTAGAATTACATGGTAATTCTTTCAATGTTGTGCGTACCAACTTACAATTGCAGTTGGAATATATGGGAGAACATGTTTTGCAACTACAAAGTCAAGTTAGTTCTTGGTATCTGGAGGCACGGTAGTAAGCCCACGCCAAGGCGAGCCAAAAACAAAAAGCAGGGGCACCTTTTATCGAAGTGTTTCGTCGTGTTTTAGTACCAGCTTCGGCCTAGATAATGCTAGAGAGTTCACATTCTCAGAATAAAATTTAGTTCGAGCACTTTTAAAACATACTAATTTTATATGTCTAGCTTTTATACATTGGATTTTATAAATACCCAAAAGACGTCGAATTCGTCACTGACTGACTCACTCACTCTCTCATCAAAACCTCTAGGGCACTTCCTAGAAGTCCTATAAAGCTGTAATATGCAGGCTAGGATTTACACAATCACAACAATAATTCAGAAATCAGTCTCTTTCATCCTTCAACTCCTTAGGGAGGTGAAAGTCTGTATATAAAATAAAACCTCTATGGTACTTTCCCAAGTCCTAGAAAGTTGAAATTTGGTATGCATGCTAGGATTTGCACACAAACAACAAAACAAATAAGCATTAATATTAATTGTAACTTTCAACTTGCAACCCCCATAAAGGGAGTTGTAAGTTTGTATGCCTTACGGATAATCGGTATACCTACTTACATTTCTTATGAAAGCTAGGTTAGCATGAACACAAAAAAAAAAAAGTAAACTCTTTTTCGTTTGCTATGAAGGACTTGCAATAAATACATTTTTCCGAAGATGCTATATGTCAGGGTATTGATTTTAAAATGTCTGTGTAATATCGCCGTATAAAATACAAAAAAATTGAGCACCCTACAAACAGAAATTAAATCCCAACCTGAACATTTCAGGTAAAGTAGGTGGCCATAACGCTTTCACTTTAAAAAGTTATCAACCCGTATGTAGATCCAAGCCCCTAACTCTACAAGGCCTTACTCTACAAACCTAGCATCATGGTCAAATTCAGCTTGGCCGTGACATTCAACTATTGCAGACACTTCATTACTTACCATAAGCTCATGGGAGCGTCTGTGCGACGACCGCGAAACGTGCGTACATTCGATCTGATAACTTTTTAACATTGAAAGCGTTATTTAACTCTTGGCAACCGAATTTACATGAAATGTTTTTGTTCGGAACCCTCTCCACACGAGTTTAACTCGCACGGTTTTCGTAATGCATTCCAATTTGCGGCGGGAACGTGACGTTCATTTTATCCAACGGTCCAGTGCAGAGCATAAAATAAATATTATTGCGAAATGGGATTCACAGAGATATTTGAATTATACATAGTTATAATGTCCGCTAATGAAAAATAATCATATCTCATTTAATGTTGTGAGTGGGATGAAAATATTTTATACAAACTTTAGAGATTTGTTTCAGTGCTAATAGGGACTATATTAGTGTTACGCTCATTACCTCTTGAAAGAGGGCAAAGATAATTTAGTTGACAGTTTTTTTTTCCAATGTGCGAAAAAGAAATGATGTGCGAAAGAGCTAACGATACCGATAGTTAAGACGATGAAGCGGTTTATAAAGTGTGTTATGTCGAAAAGTGTTTAATTTTTTTTCCCCTTCTAACCCGTAGTTTATCGACTGTAACTCAAACAATTTTTCACCTCAGCACCTCAAACAAGCAGCTTTTAACGACGGTGAGCAAAATTCGATTTTGCTGCGAGCGTGAGACATGGTAACTTTTTTTGAATGCCGAGAACAGTGCTGGGTCTACTCACAAAATTCGAAAGATTTGAACTTCACTTTGTTCTGTCTCTTTCACTTCGATACGAAAAAAACGAGAGATGGAACAAGTCGATTCGAAGTTCTATTTTCTAATTCCAAAAAAGAAACAAACAATAAAACGTTAACCGTAAAATTGTAAATCATCTGTTAAGGTTTTAAATGTATTTTTGTTTTGGTATTGTTTATTGTACAAATATTGGTTGAATTTTTACTTTGTTGTATTTTTTTGTCCTTTAGGTAATATGTTTTCGCTGCTTGAGTGAAAAGTTGTGTGTGTCACACGAGACCAAATTATTCGCATCTCGTGTCTTTGAATCCCATAGCAGCAGAACAACTTTGCTCTCTTGTTGCACAAATAACGATTAATCTATAATAAGTCATGAAACTATCGAAGTCTGAACTATCGATATTATATAACGGTATGATGTCAAATCCTCTTTATCCTATTATTTTCCTCAAATAATGTCAAACCCCAATAAATCCCCAATCACCTTGAGATTCTCCGCAGTTTGAGGAATTCCCCACTAATTGGCAACCCTGGTAGTAATAGCTCTTTGATACCATATTAATAAACAAAGGGGTACCTAAATGATCTTTTCTAACCTAAAGTTAAGACAAAACGGAGCCGATCGTCTTGTCACAAATTTCTCTAAACTAGACCAAAAATTACCAAAGAAATTGACTAAAAGTGACACAACTTAACTATGTTTTAGTTTGACAGCACTAAGATGGCATTGAGTTATTAATTTAGTGAAAATGTAAATTTTGTCATTCTGAATTTGAAATTTTTCACCTAAAATTTTGACTGTCCAACTAAATCTGAAACCCCTAAAACTCAACATGTAGTTTTTTTTTCCATAATATAGTTAAAAAGTCCATATAAAACATGTCGAGGCTGTCCCCGTGAGCGCCTCCGGCTATACAAAAATTCACGGGGTAGGGCAAACACGTTGCGAAGCCAAAAGAAAAAAAAAACACGCGGAGATTGTCAAATTTGATTTTAGCTGTGTCAAATTTTTTTTTTTCAGAATAACTTTAAGATTCTCATTGTGAAAACTAAGAAATTTTTAGTGTTAGTTTAATTCGGTGTACAAGAGAATTGACACGACCAGCTGTGTATACATTATGTTATTAATTACCATTCGGTCTACAATCAATATGGGTACGTCCCACATCTCACCCAGATTGACTAACTACGTTAGTTTATTAAGTAATAATGATTATTAACATCTAACTGACGGCTAACCGACCGTTATGACATCAAGTAATATTGGAAACAATATCATGCAAATTGGACGACCTTATGATCTTTAGCGACCGTTTTGCGAGGTGAATGTATAATCGAGAACAGATTAGTATAATTTTTACTACGACTACGGCTTTAAATCACCATCATCATCATCATCACCATCAATCACCATCGTCAGTCATCGGTTCATCTTTTCTTTTATTCAGGTGGAAGTGGTGGAACCTACAAAACCTGAAGTGCTTTTGGCATTTGAAGGCCAAAATCCAAGACTAAATGCTTAATTACAAACGCTCAGAAATTACTTAGTAAAAATAAACAAAAAATAAGATTAATAAACGTTTTACATAATTATAGGTACGAGAAATGTAAATCAAACAAAAAGAAAATCCAATTACGACATAATTCAATAGACGTGGGTGAAATGAATTGAATAACTTCCAATACCCACGTGAGTCTAAATGCAAAAAAAGCTTAACGAACATTTTCATTTACCTTATGATTGGTATTTCAAAGAAAAACGCGGTTCTCGTTCTACATAAATAGACACAGCGCGCAACGTGTTATTTTTACAAAGCGACTTTCAATTTATACCGGTGCCAGGTCCTGAATCGATATGAAAAAAAAAACATTGATATTCGTAGGACACTTGGGAATCTGAGCGATCGATCACGATCACGACGTGAAATCCCGTCGGAGAATGTTCGGAATTCAAATAAGTAACCAAACATCTGTGATTTCTTGATATTTTCTCATCAAACACAGCGCCCACACTTCGCGCCCTCTGATTGGCCAAATCACGACCGCTCCTTATGTCTTAGCTTTTCTTTGTGACTCTCTAACCGATTGTGATTCCAGCAGTTTTGAAACCTGATTCTTTTTAAGCAGACTTGGTAGACTTATCAAATTAGATGTAACATTTGATTATGTTCTAGTATTTGCAAATCCGTTGACATTTTCTGTGAGAAATGTCATGTATGAATAGTGGATTCTAAACAAAGATTTATTTCAGGAATGTAAGCAAAACGCAGGAGGATTATTGAATTAACCTCAATCACCGGGATCGGCGGGATCGGCGTAAAACCCGGCAAAGTTCAAAGGTAACACACCCATTTGTATTATTATGCACTTGTTTACGATTGGAACAAATGCCCTTCGTAATGGTTGGCGCAGGGGGTAATAAAAATACGTGGAGTGGTCTCTTAACGGGAGAGCTATTACGTGCTGTTATGCTCTACAAGCTACAATGCGGTGGTTGTCTATTTACTGCGTGGGTTAACTGGTTCAAAGCGAGTCTCGTGCGGCCTGTCGTACAGTGGCTTTAATTGGCTCGTTCTAACGACCACGCCTCTCTGCGGTACACATCGTGCTACTCCGGCAAATTGATTGTAATCTAACCAAGGACAAACCCAATAAAACTATTAGATTAAGGATTGCCTACTACTATCCTTGTTACGGAGCCATGAACGGCTGTAAACTTGAACTAGAAATGTTTGAGGTCTTACGTGACTTTGATTTACTATAGTATACAAACGTGTTTTGTTCTAGCACGAACAAACAAAAAATTAGGGACCTAGAAGATGAATTAATTCATGCTAATAGTCGTTTTATCCAGTTAGAGAAAGAAAAAGAATGTACCCAGGTTAAAGAAACTAATCACTTATATAATGAATTGGTAAACACAAATTGTAACCCTCACTCCATAACAACTATTGATCTAACTGAAGATTCCTTGCTGAAACAGAATTATAATTGTAATTATAGTCATAATGTTAGTCATAACGAAATAAAAAAATATGCAAAACTGAATCGAATAATTAAAAAATACCAGCAATTTAGGAAACAGCAAAAACACTTTTCTAAAAATATTCCACTGAGAAAAGAACGTGTTGATCTTATCAATAAGTTAAACAATTATCAGATCAAATTAGAAGACAGCAAAAAAATCTATGAAATTGATACACAGCGCTTACAGTCTGACATACAGGTACTTGAGGGCAGACTTAGTTCCCTTTACATTAAATATGTGGGTTCTCAGAACCAAATTAAAGAACATATCCTTGCAGCTAATGAGTTAGTTATGTGTCAGTGTACTTGTCAGAAGGTTTCAAACCCTGATGCTGTCCAGACTAAGTTAACGGATGACCCATCCCAGACTGAGAGTTTGTCTCAAGACTGTATTATTAACCAAGATATATCTGATATAGTGCAAGATCTATCTCAAGTGGTACAGCTTGATACCAGTAGCTGTCCATCTTTAAGTAGTCATCATTGTTATCATTCAGTTATGTTCTCAGATAGTATAGGAAGAGGTTTAGGTAAATTAATTAATAACAACCTGAGTTATTCTACTCAAAACTATTGTACGCCAGGGTCAACCTACAAACGAATAATGGCATCAGTAACAGGAAATGAATGTAATCCTGAAACCAACATTACTGTATTTGTAGGTAATAGTTCTAATGTCAAAAAAGATGAAATCACTGACTGTGTAACAAAGTTGTTACAGATAGATTGTAGTAAAATAATATTATGAGCTTTCCCATATTTTGAAAGACTGACGAATAGACAAAACAATTATATTCATATGTCGGCGTCACCGTTAGCGGTAGGTACAGCGGGCCGAGTAACGCTGTGCAAAGCGGGTCGTTCACCTCCCCACTCTCCCTAATTCTCAAGCAACTTAATGTAAGCTAGTGCGCAGCGAAGAGGGGGATCATTCTTGTGGCAGGCTCGGCCCGGTGCGCCTGCCGTAGCGCCTAGAGCTATTATCGCGATCTATTTAATTAATTAACAAGCTGTTGGAATAAAAGAGTTGGTTACTGCTATATCTCATACTTTCATTTAATATGTCGGACTTCTGCCTTCCGGTTATTTCATGGTGATTATTTTATTAGACATTGTGAGTGAAATAAAGTGATTGTGCTGTAACTAGTATCTCTATTTTCTTCGCCCGACAATCCACGCCTACTTACAAAGTGCAAGTGTAATATCGCTGATGAGGGCCTATCCCGATATCAGAATTGGGATTCGAAGGGCAAAAACCTGAAGAAAATAATGACTACAGTGAAGTGTGGGCTAACGTCTAATCTATTCAAAATATGGAGTTTTTGCTATGACGACTTCCGGCAACCACTTAACCGCAAACGTCAAATTTCACCGCAACTGCGCGACTGATACGGTTTGATCCTGATAATGACAATCGCTTCATTGGCACATGCCATCGTTAAAGCACAACAGTCCAAAAATCAAGTGATTGAAGCAAGTGGCAGTACGAACCTTTGACCGAAGTGAAAAATTCGAATCGAGCACCAGCACCGAAGAGTCGTGATACGAACCGTCTCACCTGCTACGTGTATGGACAACCACATCATCCGGTGAGCTCGTTCCTTTTCTTTTTAATAGATAATCTGGTAGTTCGTTTGTAGCTTTTAGCTTTGTCAAAAAATCCAGGGTACTATGCGCTGTGATTTAGTTTACCTTACAGGTATACCTGTGTAAAGAAAACGTTAAATATGAATCGCAAAATAACTGAGCCGTGGTGAAATTCAACACGTCAGTGTCCTTTTTGTTTCATGTTGTGCCTGTTAACTCAATTACAGAACCAGTTATTATAGGTAGGGATCTATTAGATAGTAGATCCATGTACGTACGGATATTGCAAAATTACATTCTATTTGGGGTAAGAAAGTTAACGTTACTAAAGAGTTTCATTATCATATACCACAACTTTAAAACTGACCTACATGGTGAAGATAAACTCGCATTAGTTCAGTGCGAAAGGCTAATTGATTCTTTATTGGTGGTATGGTGTTTATGGTTTAAGAAATTTATTTCTCGATAAGAAATTACAAAGATTTCACTTACTTGAGAACGTTTTTAAACTTAAAATATAACTTGGACACACAAACTAAGCAGCTATTGTTTGAATTTATATTAAATCATCTAAGTTGTAATACCATTTCTTTTCGTACGCAAATAACATTATTAACTAACACAAAACTTAAAACTTTTCGATCCACCCGCAAAAGAAATAATTACCGTAGATAAGGAATGCGATCCCGGTGCCACAATAAAGCAATGCAGTAGTAGGTCAAGTCTGTTTAATGGAGTAGTGTTTGATCACTTAGAAAGTGATTTAAAAAAAAAAAACAAATGTTTAGTTTGCATTCTTTACTTCTACAGGTAGCTTATTACATTGTTGCACTCCCGCAAAAAAAAAAAAAATTGTTCTCTCGCCATTTACTGTCCACACTCGCGGTAGTAAAATGTGATCCTTCCTACTATTGCTGCGATTGTGTACCTGATGTATTTTTGTTTGAATGAACTTACTTAGAATTTTTAAGTATTCTGGTGGAATATGCAGGAAGTTGTTTAAGTTTCGTTTCCCTGTAAATTTTAACTGTAGGTGTAAGGTAATCATAGTGAAATTATTGTTTAATAATTTTATTTTGAGCGATGTGTAGGTCCTTTAGATTAGTTTTTGGCGGTTTGCCCCATATTTCACGTGTTTTACGTTAAGAATCTTGAATCAAATTAAAAGGGCCTATCAAATGGACAGACAAGATATTTACAAGAAAGTGATCGAAATACTAACATCAGAACGGGTTCTGACTAAAATGATTTGACTGGAACGCACTGATTGAACTTCACACTTGTGTGCTGGGCCTCAAGGGATTGCTCGGGGCTCACTCCATCCTATGCTTAGGGTTTCTGCACAATGTTATACTGTACATTTAGACATCGCGGAGAAGTTGTGTGGAGAAATCGATGGTAGGGAGTATTCTTGTCATTGTTGACTCTTTCACTAAATGAGTCCTTCTCGAGTGCACTTCTTAGTTTGATGCAGCAGGTGCAGATGAAGCACTAAAATAGGCTCTGTCTTTTCGGTGCGACTTCGCGGATCATTTCGGATCGGGGTGGGTATTGTATTGGCGCAGACAGAGCAATTTTATGGTGAACATGGTGTAGAGTTGCACCTTGTTTCTAACGGTTCTGGCAGGGCATGTGTTCGGGTAGAGAGAGTCATGAGGACATTGAGGTGCTTACTTGTTATAATCGAAAGTGAATCTGGTGGGACCTGGCGCGGCGAGCTTCTCGAAGTGCAGCTAGCGACGGATGGTGCAAGGTCTAGGGTAACACAAACAGAACTTGTGTTTGGGACTCGGGTGCGGTTTTTAAGTGTGGCTTCATATTCTGAGTCTGGGTTTCGGTTAGATTTGGGTGAAATTCGTAAAATAGCATCGGAGAATATACGGAGAGTTGCTGCGTCACAGTAGGAAAAATGAGACCGTTCTACAGTGGTGATTCCTACTTCATTGTATGTGACGCCCCTCTGGGTTCGATTGGGCTTCGCAGGGAGTACAGACTTCCCTTTGTTGTGTGTCTAATAGAGAATGCAAATATGGTCGTAAGCATTTTCGTGCAATGCCCGGGGGAAGTGAGGGCTTGGTGCATTTAGCTACCACTTTGACAGGTAGCTTGAAGGAGGCCGAGGTGGCGGCAGTCCGCGATTGACGAATGGAGTGGGCGTCATCAGGTGGTTTTAGTGTCGCTTTGTCTATTTGTAGTTCACGTACGTTATCCGCCAGCTCTGAAAACCTCTCGGCCTCTGAGAGTGAAGAAACGTAATTAAACGTAAAATTGGTACTAATCTGTGAGATAAAGTAAGGGTCCGACTCATGCGGGTTGACGTCCTATGGTGTGTGTTATTGGGTAGTCTAAAGAACTGGCTTATGCAGGCCGATGTTCTGGGTCATATTATAAAGTGATCGTCTAGTCTGAGAGGCTATGAGATCAATGGAGATATGTATGGTACTAGTGAGTGATCGGAGAGACGCTGATTAGCTGCCTGGTCCATGTTATCTGGAGAGATAACTAGTTCAAGGGAGGCCTATTTAAGTTGTCCGGCTCAGCTCCTAAAGGTTGATTTTGTGGGTTATAAAACGTTGTAATGTATGTCACCGATGGACGAGCGTACAAAGTAATGTATCTACCAGTTTTATTCTTTTTACAGAAAAATGGGCCCGCAGTGACTTTAAGGGGATGGAGACGCACAAGGACGTGCGAATGTCAGTCTGGCCGTGACGGCGCTTCAATACTTAAATAAGTGTTATTTAGTTTTCATAGATGTCGTTTGTTAGTTTAGAGTGTTATGTGTGTGTGAACATGAATTATGTGTGTGCTGCGACACATTCAATGACATGACACTCTGACACAACACAGAACGCTTATGCACCTTGAAGTGACATTTTGCTGGCCGTATGACATGAGACTCGGTCGGCATCGCACAGGCGTGCTACGCATTCGGTGGAGTGTCTAAGTCAAGTCTATTCTTAAGATTAAAATAGTTTGTTTCTGTTATAGGCTCTAAAGTAAATGACTTTGGTGGTAGTGAAACTACCAATGAACATAGCATGTGTGGATTGTTGAGACAAGTACTTTGATACATTTGATTATATAATCTACAGGGACCATTTTAGTCCGGACAAAAAAAGAGACGAGACAAAAAAAAGAGACAAAAAAAAGAGACAAAAAAAAGAGACAAAATAAAAAAGACAAAAAAAGAGACTAAAAAGAGACTAAAAAGGAGACAAAAGAGAGACAAAAGAGAGACAAAAGAGAGACAAAAGAGAGACAAAAGAGAGACAAAAGAGAGACAAAAAGAGCAAAAAAAAGAGAAAAAAAACTGTGTAAACTGGAATGATCTTGAAGGGTCATTCATGACCGGACCAAGCAGTAACAATCCTGAAGGGTTTGTTATAACCGGACCAGGAGATTATAACTCTGTAGGGTCGTAAGACCGGACCAGGAGGTTATAATTCTGAAGGGTCATTTGACCGGACCAGGCGGTTATAATTCTGAAGGGTCGCTGGACCGGGCCAGAAGATTATAACTCTGAAGGGGTAAACCGGACCAGATTGCTAAAGTTCTGAAGGCTCAATAACGAGCGGTCCCGAATTAGTAGTAAACTCTGCAGGGCTGAACCGGACCAGATTACTAGTATAAGTTCTGAAGGCTCAATATTGAGCGGTCCAGAGTTGGATGCAGTCTGTAGGGATGACCTGCATTTTTTGCTCATCGAGATTGCTAGTCAGGATGAACGAACATTAATAATAACGATATGTCTTCTCGTTGCTCGTTATGTTAGACAATGCTTGATGAGTCTACGCGTACGAGGACGTCCGCACGTCAGTATGGCCGTGTCGGCGTCACCGTTAGCGGTAGGTACAGCGGGCCGAGTAACGCTGTGCAAAGCGGGTCGTTCACCTCCCCACTCTCCCTAATTCTCAAGCAACTTAATGTAAGCTAGTGCGCAGCGAAGAGGGGGATCATTCTTGTGGCAGGCTCGGCCCGGTGCGCCTGCCGTAGCGCCTAGAGCTATTATCGCGATCTATTTAATTAATTAACAAGCTGTTGGAATAAAAGAGTTGGTTACTGCTATATCTCATACTTTCATTTAATATGTCGGACTTCTGCCTTCCGGTTATTTCATGGTGATTATTTTATTAGACATTGTGAGTGAAATAAAGTGATTGTGCTGTAACTAGTATCTCTATTTTCTTCGCCCGACAATCCACGCCTACTTACAAAGTGCAAGTGTAATATCGCTGATGAGGGCCTATCCCGATACATATGCTTAATACGCATATGCACTTTTTAGCTAGTCATCACAGTGACAAGCTTGTGTTTTTTGACACCAACAGTTTTGTTGAAACTTTAAAATCGACTAGGGATACTGTGTATCTGCCTGTTAATTTTAGACACATAATAGCAAACTCAGACATAAGTAGTATGTCGAAGTCTTGTGTTATTAATACCACAATAGTTAGTAATAATACTAAAAGTCACGTGGCGAGCCTGAATAAATGTAGCTCAAATGTAGCTATAAGTAATTCTACAAACTGTACGAAGGAGGTTCCATGTCCCTCACTCACTACGAGCTCACCGTCTGGTGGTGACATTCAAGTCTTGGGCTTAACTCCGGATAATCATTTAAACTAGTTTGTAAGACAACAGAAGGTACCAGGAAGAATAGTCTTATAACTAACAACAACAAGGTATCTTCTTGCTCAAAAAGATGTCATTATCAAAAAGAAGGTCAGCAGAATGCCTTGAAGTTATTTCATCAAAATATTCAAGGTATTTCTTCCAAATTATTAGAAATTGAAATGTTTTTAGAGAAAACAAAGTTTGACATTGTTTGTTTTACTGAACATTGGTTAAGGGATTACCAAATGCTAATTAATTATGAGAACTATAGTGTGGGCAGTTGTTTTACCCGTAAATCTATGCTGCGTGGAGGGTCTCTAATCTTGATTAAAAATTGTTTAAAATCCAAGCAACGCAATGACATAGTTGGTTTATCAGTTGAACATTGCATCGAACTGTCCTGTGTTGAGCTAGATAAGCATGTTGTAGTGTGCGTGTACAGACCCCCTGATTATCAGACCTTTTCTTTATTTGAGTCAATAATGGAAGATGTCCTAGCGAAACTTGCATCCAGTAACAAAGCCGCAATTATTTGTGGTGATTTTAATATTAATATTCTTGAAAATAATTCAAATAGCTGTAGATTACTAAGCCTTTTTAAATCGTTCAATTTATTTAATGTTTTTACCGAACCGATTAGAGTAACTCCAACTTCTGCTACTTGTATTGATAATGCCTTCTGCGATTTTGATTATTTAGAAAAAGCCATCGTAAATTTTCTGCCGTCAGATCATAGTGGACAAACGGTAACTTTTAGGTTTAAAACACCTTTACAAAAATTGCAAATACAATTTAGACCAATAACTACTGGCAAATTAAATAGTTTAAATAGTGCCCTAAATAATAAGTTAAATGTTCTAGGCCATAATATGGACGATGCAAATAAATTTTATGAGGATTTCTTTTCATTAGTCCACACTGAATTCAATAAAACTTTTGAAAAGAAAACAAAAAATTTTTGCACTAAATTTATATTTAGTGACTGGGCAACCAGAGGTATTAGGATTAGTAGAGAAAGACTGTTCGAGTTGTATGGCCTTAAGCCTTACATTAACACTGAAACTTTCAATAAGTATGTTGCTACATATTCCAAAACTTTTAGAAATACCTGCAAAATATCTAAAGCCCTGTACATTAGCAACAAGATCAAAACAGCGGAAGATAAAATAAAAACTGTTTGGAAAGTTATAAATAACGAAACTAGTAGGAAAAAAATACGAAGCATTGAATATACATATAAAAGAAGTATTGAATACACATTGGAGACTTCACGTGGTGCCATAAGCTCTAAATTAGAAGTAGCTCAAGAATTTGTAAATTATTTTACTAATATACCATCTAAAACTACGGAGGCTTTAAATTCCTCACCCAAAGTCTCAATTGATTTATTAAGAGCGATCGTTCCAGGCTGCCCGGTTGAATTTCAATTTAAACATATAAACCCTATGATAGTTATAAAAGCTTTTCGGCAAATAAAAATCAAGTTGACCGAAGATCTTTGGGGAATGTCTATCAAAGTTTGTACATCCGTAATCGAGACCATAGCACCATACTTAGCTTTAATATTTAATTTGTGTGTAGATCAAGGAGTCTTCCCGGATTAAATGAAATACAGTAAGGTTATACCACTTTTTAAATCTGGGGATAGCAAAGACACCAACAATTATAGACCAGTATCCGTGTTGCCGGTATTCAGCAAGGTGTTCGAAAAGGTAATGCTCAATCAAATGCTTAATCATTTTAACATCAACAAAATCTTACACGAACAGCAATATGGTTTCACCAAAGGTCGTTGCACGACTGATGCTGGTGTCACTTTACTAAAACACATATTTACAGCGTGGGAGGAGGCCCAAGATGCCATAGGAATTTTCTGTGACCTCTCCAAGGCATTTGATTGCGTTAATCACGAAACCTTGCTCCTAAAACTGGAGCATTACGGACTAGGTAAACCTGCGCTAAGTTTAGTTAGATCTTATTTACAAGATAGACGGCAAAAAGTTCAAATTAATGGTGTCAATTCACTTGGATTAAAAGTAAAATTGGGTGTTCCACAAGGCTCGATATTAGGTCCTTTCCTCTTTTTAGTATATATTAATGATCTACCCCATTTATTAAAAAAACAACCACAAATGGTGTTATTTGCTGATGATACTTCTTTAATTTTTAAGATAAGTAGACGTTCATCAAATCTTGACGACGTAAATAACGCACTGCTGCAGGTACAAAATTGGTTTACTGCTAATAATTTAGTATTAAATGGGAAAAAAACAAAATGCATAAGGTTTGCTTTGCCGAATGTTAAAAGTACTGATTGTGACATAGTATTGAATCAAGAGAAACTAGAATTCGTTGATAAAACGGTTTTCTTGGGGATCACGCTCGACTCGAGGCTGCAATGGGGTCCCCATTTAACATCTCTTGCAGGACGGCTAAGTTCAGCAGCATATGCTGTAAGAAAAATCCGTCAGTTTACTAATGTAGATACCGCGAGGCTGGTCTATTTCAGTTACTTTCATAGTATCATGTCTTACGGTATCTTATTATGGGGACGCGCTGCAGACATTGAGTCTATTTTTATTCTGCAAAAAAGAGCCATTAGAGCAATATATGGCCTCCGCAGGCGCGATTCTTTAAGGGAACTGTTTAAAGATATTAACATCATGACCGTACCTTGTCAATATATATATGAAAACATCATGTACGTAAGGAAAAACTTAAATATTTTCAGTAAAAGAGGTGAAAGACACAACTATGGGACTAGAAATAGGGACCAATTGGTTCAACCGGGTTTCAGGCTGGCTAAAGTAGATTCATCCTTCATGGGGTACTGTTTAAAATGTTATAATAAAATACCTCCCCACATACTCCAACTGAATGAAACGAAGTTCAAAACCTGTATCAAACGCACACTATGCAGCCAAGCATATTATAAGTTGGAGGATTACATCTCTGACAAAAATGCTTGGCTCAACGCTGGTTCTGCTCCACAAGGGCGCCTAAACAATTGATTAGCATTCGGAAATATTGTTGGAGCTGCTGAAGATTGTAAGAACTATCTTTGCACTGTATAAATTCAATCTTTTAGTATTGTATAATTGCAAAGCACACGTGTGAGCACTATGTAGTACCTACTATAAAGCTACCCTATACTGGGCACGTCTGTCATTGACTTGAATGTGCCCTGGCGGCTGAGAGTATGTCACGCTCACTCAAATGTCTCGCTGGTGGTGGCGTGTGTGTTGGATCATTAAGTTCCCTTCAAAATGGTTGAGCTGAATGGTGCTGATCCATACGTCATGTTCGTGAACGGGCGCCGTCAGTGGGGACTGGTCATCTCTTGCCTGCCACGGCTTTTTTTAATTTTTCTTTTCCGATTTTTATGTTTTTTATTACGGGTCTTTCTACATCGTTCTCACATGTTTAATTTCAACAAGACTGATGTAAAAAAAAATCTGTAACCATATTATTTAAAAGAGTGTCCATGGAGTTTCTTGCCCGTTCTTCTCCATAGGTACCTACTTCGCTTTGGAATGGGCAACTAGCTTCATATATCTGACTGACCGACCCCTTGACAATTCAAAAGTGCCTGTAATGGGTTTATTTGAAATAAATGATTTGAGTTTGAGTTTGAGTTTGAACGTTCACAACAACTATCCCATAGCATTTCGGTTTAAATTGTTGCGACAAGTACAATTAGTCTCACGCAAAGATAGCCTTAAAACTATGTAAATATTATGAGTGAAACGAGTGTTTGAAGAATAGAATCAAGTTCTTTTATATCGGGCTTAATAAAGGTGACTTTTTGCCGTACGATTTTCGAAGCACGGTGAAATTCGACTGTCTAAATGGCTGTTCGGCTGGGCCGCAGGTGACTAAAATAGCATGTTCCAAAGTAGAGAAGGTAAGTTCTGACGTTTGTCGTACGGCGACAGGTCGACCGAGAAAATGCTCGGTCGCAGGCGCTCGCCCGCCGCATGAAGGTCGACATTTTGATGAAAAATGAAATAGGCACCTGCGATTTTTATCGACCTGTGGCGATTCAGCTAGTAGGGTATGTTGCACCACTTCTTCTTCCCAGCTGAAGCACTATGAAGTGGTGAAGGGCGGGCGTTTTGGGGGACTGTCTTATATTATTTTGACGCTCAAAAAGTGCTGATTCTCAGCCCAGTTTGTATAAATGACTTTTTATTTTCAATTTGAAAAATCGATCGTATTTTATTTACGTTTACTCCATGCGTTCGTGCTAGGCCCACAGGTCGAAACAAACGAGAAAATCTGGAAAAAAATGTTTGGCTCTTCGTATCTGGTTATTCAAAGGTGAAATTTTGAATCAACAAACACCTAAGTACACTCCGCATCACAACATGAATAAACAACAACAACACAATACATATAGACATACACAACCTAGAGTTGAGTACGAAAAACCATATATATGCAACTGTTTTATTAAAAACGCCACCGCATTGCATTCGCTACGGGAATTAAATGCAAACAAAACTCTTTTGCTCTGGTATTTATTAAAATATCAAGAAATTTGTCATAACCAAATGATTACGTCTTATCTTCCCACACATTGTAAGTATTACGATGCGGTACATTGACCCACGCCTTTTTCCCATGAGAATACTTATAATAATTATTCTTCCGTAGCTTCATCCACGTTCTTAAACTGGTTATCTAGATAAGAATTTCATTCGTTAACACTTTCTAAAGTCGGATTCCACATTAATCCATTAACGCCTTATGGTGTTCTCACTTCAATAACCTAACTGGAAATAGTCTAAGATTAAGCACCAGCAAAAGACATTCATGTTGCAATCACGGTGGAGCAGTGGTGGCCCAGTGGTAACGGTTCCGACTTACGAGTTGTAGGTCGTGAGTTCGAACCCAAGCAGGCGCTTTACTTTGTGTTAATAATTTAATCACCACTGCTCTCAAAACGGTGAAGGAAAACATCGGGAGGAAACCGGCATGTCCTAGAACCAAAAATTCGAAGACATGTGACATCTACCAATCCGCACTGAGCCCGCGTGGTGGATTACGGCTCACTACCTCTCATAGAGAGGAGGCCTGTGTCCCAGCAGTGGGAACGTTATAGGCTGATTATGCCAGTGCCAATTCATAGTGCCATCTTTAAAACAAGCATTGGATTTGTTGACGTTTTATGGTAAAACAAAAATAAATGTACATTTAAAAAAGTAAAAAAACAGTGAGTACCTATGGACATTAATAACTCTGGGAGAACTAGAAGCTGCAACACAGATAAGAGCGTAGCTCCAAGTTGAAAAAGCTCGCTGAAGAGCGAGAATCTAAGTGACAAATGATTCGTATGCTTCTCCCTAATGCACACTTTTTCATTGTAAAATTACATTCCAGTTACGAGTCAAGGAGAACGGGTAATATAACAAGTTTATTATGCGGGGTGAAGGTTTGTTTCAAACAGCTTTGTCAATCTCCGTTATTTGGTATAAGACAGCACACATACGTCTACGTAAATCTTTTAAAGGCAGTTAAATAATTTTCATAGTATTTACATAGATGTCCACACTGTATATGTGTATACACGGCTACATATCAAGCTATACATTTCCAGTTTAAGCTGAGCTTGTATTGTATAAGATTTTCGTACAATGAGAGGTCAGCTTATACTGGCAATGCATAGCTAAATATGTAGCTGGATGTACACACCCTAGTAAATCAATTCCCTACAAGGTAAGATGGTAATGTTAGTCTTACATTTTTACGAGCAATCTATATAAAATTGGGGTTTTGGTTTTATAAAATCAATCTGTTTGAGCTATTGCAGTAAAAATATTATTCCTATGCCAGCCATTAATACGTTACGATCAGAAGAAGGCCCTTGCCCGAGGCCCGAGCGCTCACGCGCTGCGGAAACGTATCACAAAATTGAACGATTTTTACTCGAAACGACGCGAAATCCTTTACTATGGATTCAATACATGATTCTGAACCCCAGCGTTGAAAGAAGAATGCCCATTTTTCACCTGAGTATGTATAGAAATTAAATAAATCTTAAAATTCAGCCAATTGAATTGTATACTAATTACGATTATCACAATAGTTAAAGAAACGTGGGAAAAAATTTTTTTTAATTTAATCTACGTCTATGGTTACAAAAAATGGTAATATGATTTTTGAACGCATCACAACTACCCTTTTTATACGACGTTCCATTTTACATACTGTTACTTGACTTTATTCAACTCTGTTTTTCAGAATCATACATTATTTTACGTTTCATTTAATCAGTAAGTATTTCTTTATTTGCCTTTATATAATACAGATTAATTTAAAATAACATAATAATTAAATTAATTAATCATGCAATAGGTAATTGAGTTCGCACGATTGAAACGGTTTTTTTTGACATTTGACAGTATAGATACAGTGATAAATGTCATGAATCTAAGCAGTGACATAAGCTTTCAAGGAATTGAAGACATTTTAGACCATAGCAAGGTAAGTATTCCTATTTCAGACTAAACATCGAGCGTTAAATAATTCGTTCTAGCATATTTATTTATTTCTATTTGGTAACGGCAAAACCTAACCTAAAAGTAACATTAATAATGTTTGGACTTCGATTCTTAAAAACCTCGAAACCGGTTGCTGAATTCATGGTTACAGTATGCTTCTCGATGTCCGTGGCACCCTGTATAGTAGGATGGTTCAACTTTTGTATAACATGCAAAATCAGCCTATATGGTTCCAACTGCTGGGACACAGGCCTCCTCTCTGTGAAAGGGAGTGGGCCGTAATCCACCACGCGGGCCCAGTGAGGGTTGGTAGAAGTCACATGTCTTCGAATTTTTGGTTCTAAGACATGCCGGTTTCTTCACGATGTTTTCCTTTACCGTTTTGAGAGCAGTGGGGATTAAATAATTAACACAAAGTTAAGCGCCTGTCTGGGTTCGAACCTACGACCTACAACTCGTAAGACGCGGCCGTTACCACTGGGCCACCGCTGCTCTGTGTCTGTGTTTTGTATAACGTTTCGGTTTAATTTTTACGACAAGTACAAGTAGTATCATATTATAGACATGAGTAAATTTTTAAAACAAAGTACCTCGTGCGAAACAAGTATTATCAATTTTAAAATCGTTCGAATTTGCGTTACTTACATTTACTCCAGGCGCTCGTGCTTAGGCCAACTGGTTTCATACAGCCTATTAATTTTTAAGTTGTTAAATGTCATATATTGGTTCAGTTACAGCAAGCTTCCAAACCCAATAAACCCTTGTTGAGAAAGAAACTAGTTGGTTCGGTATTTTCTAGATGTAAACAAACGTTCTACTATTTTACAAATATTTACACAATTGTATGTAATTGATATCTTATCAATGCAATTGGAAAGAGGCTATGTTGTGTCTTTAACTTTAAATAAGAAAGTCGTTTGTTCACGTACAAACGGATTTAATACTCCACTACAGTATAAAGCAGTTCATTTGCTTACTTATAAGTATAAACAATCACAGTACTTAACTACGAGATACACAAGAGAACCTTAAAATCTTATTCAGCCGATCGAGTAAGACCGTTTAAGCGCCGCATGCCTTCTGCTCCTACAGAACTTCCGTTTATACTTTCTTCTAGTATGAAAAACTTTCAATTTATCATTGTTCGACAACTCGAGAATGTTCAGCCATTTCTGGTCTAAATCTTCCGGTGGTTTGTCATTTACTAGTATGATGGGTAGTCGGTTGTGTTCCACTTCCGTGCGTACATTTTTGTGTCCTCTCATGAGTGCTGTAGATATTTCTGTCCACTTGGTAGCATTGTCCTCGGGGCTCGAGGTGGAAGGCTCCTTGCCAGATACAACAGAGATGTCGACGTTGTTTTGCGTCAGCTCTGTTATGGCAACATCGCCGTCGGCGTCCTCCAGCTCGCCCTGCCCCACCTCCACGTCGAACAAGCGAAACTGGAATTACAAACATTTTAGATAAAGAAAGGACCGTCTTATTACGGACTTCTAAGGGTAATTATGCTGTAAAGGAACACTTCTGACGTTGATCCTTTAATTACTAGAGTTAAACGATGAAAGATTATGAGAATATTTCCGAGTAATCTCTGCCCTGATCTATCTTGCCAATTAGAATGTTAATATTGTTCTAGAAGAGACAGGAAAGTAAGGTTTGGTCCCGTTGAGTAACACCACGTTGTGTTACACTGTTACTCAATTGGATAAATATTCTCGTTGAGTAACACCATGTTGTGTCTTTGTGGTGGTGGTCATGCTACGCGTGCCGTTTCCGAATTATTATGTCAGAAAGAGGGTAGTTTAGATTTTTTTATTATTATGTTGACCTCATCTACAAAATAAACATACCTGCTGAACTATTTGTCCCTTTCCTGCGGCATCGCAGCTACGGTGCAATTAAAACAATTTACGTGTTTGTATATGCATTGTGACGAACGGGTTCGATTTCCGGCCGGTCTAGTGCAGATAACAGATTATCAATATTTTCTCGGGTCTGGATTGTTGTGGTTCAGTCTGTTGTTTCTAATATTTATTTACATAACGAATGGGTGTTTAGAGATACGCGTCTGGATAATCTTTGCCTTAAGTCAAGGTGTATTTCAACAATAGTTTTACCCAAAAAGAAATTACTTAACGGGAACACGTGTTAGTCAGTGATAATTAATGGAAAAGAAAAACGTGGCATTGAGTTACAGTGTAACTTGTCGGGATAATTTTTTCCCAATGAGTAACAGTGCGTAACAGTGAGTAACATTAATCTTAACTTCCGTTTCCGTTTCTGAAATATTATGTCAGACAGATGGTTTGTCTGACATAATATTTCAGAAACGGAACGCGTAGCATGACCACCACCACAGAGAAACAACGTGGTGTTACTCAACGGGAATATTTTTCCCAATGAGTAACAGTGTAACACAACATGGTGTTACTTAACGGGAACAAACCGAAAGTAAGCTTGACAGGTTCAAGCTTACTTTCCTGTCTCTTCTTGTTTATTGGAGCCAGCGTCGTGCCTAAAATAAAATTTTCATTTGCGGATACAGAATAGAATAAATATTAATTCCAGTGCACAAAACCTCTTGAACATGTAGAATTAATAACCCATCCGTAAAGCATAAAATAACTTTATGTAGATTGAGTACAAACAAAATTTACTGTAAAATAATTACAAATGCCAACCAGAACGCTGTATAATTTGCAATGAAAATTCATTACAGCTTATATTTAGAGCACAACGAGCAACATTGTGGCGGTAATTTCTCACGAACAATCTATTGTCGTACTGAGAGCAAACAAACATCGAGCAAGTTCGTTTGAGACGTAAATATACAACATACACATACCCACATATTGTAATGTATCTACGTTGGAACATGTATACAGGGTGAAAACTTTCTGATGCCAAAACCATAAAAAAAAATCCTGATAACAGTAATCATGAAAAACATTGCGTAAGAAAGTAACAAAATTACGAAATTCAAAACTTGTCAATTCATTAGTATTGACAACTAACATATCCATCCGGTATGTTCATGTACCAGCATGCCGACATTTTAAAGCCGTAATATGAAAAAAAACTCATGAGAACAGTACCATTTACGAGATTTACTCGAACTACCGAAATACGCGACTAATGAAGCTAAATGTTACTCGCATTCATTATTTATTGATTACGGTTCACTGGCCAATTGTTAGATAAACGTTCGTAATTAAGGTATATTGAGATTCATGTGGTTTCCGGTGTAGTAGAATAGTCCGACCTTTATCATCCAGTTAATGTCATAAAAGTTTATTTGTGTATTTCTCAAGACATTATGGCCACAGAATCGTTCTAGGACAGTAAAAACAACATTAAGCTGTTATAAATCTATTAGCCTAACATAATGATTACGGAAATCTTTATTTTATTTCTATTCTTCTTCTTCATGTCAATGGCACGACACTTGCTTAAGTACTGTTGGCCCAAAACTTTGCCACTTCCCTCCCGACCCTTGCTCGAGCCAGCCCGCGTCGAAAGCCTGTAGCTTTAAATTCGTCCCTAAATCACTCAAATCCTGATCCAGCTAGTCCCTTGCTGCCCTCTTCCAGCGACGCCCTAAGCCGAGGTTCGTACCCCACAGGGGGTGCCCTTAGCGTGTAGTCGCTTAGTTTTTAAGTTAGTACATAAGTTTAAGTCCTGGCTGGAGGTCTTAATTTATTAGGGCAACCACAGGCAAGTCCGTCTAAGCAGACGACAACCTCATAGGTTGACCTGCGAGATGCCATTCCCAAAAAAAAAAAAAACTTTGCCACTTCCACAGCGTTATCGGTCGCAGCGCACAGGTCACTTTGGCTACATGTTATTTATTTTATTTTATAACGCTATACATTTACGGGTTAATCTGACGAGACTAAATCGAAATGTACAGTACACATCAATATGGAGATAGATTTGATTATAAACGTATTAACAAATAATTGAATCTCGCTCCCTTCTCTGATTTGGCCCCTATACAAAAACATGATACCATTAAAAATCATTGCCTCCCAAAATATTTACACATTAACTGAAACGCGAACAAATATGTGTAAAAGATAACTCTCGTTAACGTCAATGAAAAATAAAACGAATGTTTATAACGAGCCCGCTCCACACGCCGCCATTCATGATACATAAATGGTTTTTATATAATCGGAGCTTCAGTAAACCTCTGTAACTGCAAACGACAGATGCCCTAAAAAAATCAATGTCCAGTTCGTCTTAGATATTGCTTTGCATTAAATATAAGAAAGCTTGAGGGAGAAGAAAAATCGGGTCGCATTGCCTGGGGTGCTGGTTCATCCCGGGCAAGTTTTGGTGTCTACGGTAAAAAACGTGACGATAGAACTCTCTATTTATTTATTAAAAATATGGCTTTCCAACGACTTATTAATTATACACACACAGTAATTGATTTCTAAGTTTTGGATAATAGTGAACTTGTCACTTACAGGAGTGCACAGAACTTGCAAAATTAAAGTTAGGGCAATACAATACAATGTTTTTTTTTCAAAGAAATAAACTAAAGAAAGGTGCTATAAATTAAATTAAAATTCAAGAAATAAGCCTAATAATTAAGTACCTACTTAATACAAGTGTTGTGGAAATTAATTAAGAGTGGTTTAAATGTAGGATCTGACAGGGAATGCAATTATTTAAAGATGGATGTACGATTTTTTTTGTTTTCGACGAGTTTTGTGCCCAACACTTAGGAATCTTTATTCTGCTTAGAAGCCAGTATATGTCTGTAATTGTGGCTATGTATGGCCAAATATATCGCAATCTAGTATAAAGCACTTGAAAACTTTGTCACTGATTTGAATTTATACCTACTGCAAAACGGGGCTAACGTGAAGTTGGAATCGGGTGATACAAGTATAGTAATCAGAAAAATATTTAAAAAATCTTTGCAATGTAAATTATTTCTAATTGCCTGTAAGTTTTAATTACAGACTGTTACCGTTTTTTTTTTGTTTTACTGTGCCGGTCTTTTAACTCCTTTTGCAAAATAAAAAGTTTAAAATATTTTTCTGTTAACTTATTATGACCCCACCTATCACCAGACTCCTGCTTGACGTGACCTCTGGAACACCCTGTATGTACTTAGCTATGTGGAAATCTGACTGCAAGTATTAGCATAAAGCACAGCAAGAAATTTCAAAAAGATATTCCATAATCATTAACTGATCAGCACGGTCACCGGTTACAAATCAGCGGAAACGTTTAGTAGCCGTCAGTATGCATGCTGGCCCGAAGCCAACCATGATCCATGACTTACTAGATACGACCCGTAATTTCGGGGAGTTGCTTGACGTTCCTCTCACGTTTACAATAAAGTTTGTTTAGCCCACTGATTTATTAGGGAATTTGTTATATTGGAACTGATTGTGGGCACTTTCTTTTAGCCAAATGTCGTAGTCTTTACGTGTTTGGGCTTGATGATTCACTCGGGGCGTTTCCTTCGATATGTATGGAATACTGACAGTGAAACTTAAACTTGCTATTCTGTAAAGTTCACTTCGAACCTCAATCAAGTGGCACAATTATACTTCACTTTTTCCCTAACATTTTTGTGTAAGTATATGAGGTTTGTTTGGATTCTCGTATATTCTCGTCTACGCAGAAACCGGGTATTTATTTTAGTGTTTCATTAATCACAACGCAAACATAACACACTGCCCACGTGTATGTCACAAAATTTTATTTGAGTTTGTATGAGAAGGTATAAAATAATAAGAGAAAATATGTACCTGGTTGGAACATGCATGTTCGTGGCGCTCACGGAGAGGCTCGACTGTGGTATCAAAATTGGCTTTTGCACAACAAACCCAGGGCAGGGTATATTTATGATAATATGTGTAAGTTTCGAAATATATTTAAGAGCAAACTAAAATACTGTCAAGATAATGAACAGCAAATTAAAATGGACATAATAGCAAATAACCATTCTAAGAAACAGTTTGGGTCATTTTGGAAGTCCACAAATCGCCTGAATCCAAGGTCGAGCCGCCCAGTGAGTGTAGCGGGTGTGCATGAACCGACAAGTATAGCAAATGCTTTTAAACAACATTTTAAGGTTGATTCACTACTTAGAGATCAGACTCAGATGTTTGATGCAGAGGCCGTCTCGGGTGACGTTACCGTCCACTTCACTGCAAAGGAAATTGCATTGGTGATCTCGGGAATGAAAAGAGGTAAGTCGCCCGGTCACGACGGTCTTAGCATGGAACATCTGAAACACGCCGGCGTACACCTGCCGCGAGTGTTGGCCATGTTTTTTAACCTTTGTGTTAGTCACTGCTATTTGCCTGATGACCTTATATACACTACTATAGTACCTATTGTTAAAAATAAAACCGGAGATGCCTCTGACATTTCCAATTACAGGCCTATATCATTGGCGACTGTCATAGCCAAGTTGCTGGACAGTCTGCTTGACAAACAGTTATCGAAGCATATTAAGTTGAAAGACAATCAGTTTGGCTTTAGACCAGGGCTCTCCACCGAGAGTGTTATTTTATGCCTCAAGCAGACTGTAAAGTATTATACTCACAGGAAAACTCCTGTGTTTGCCTGTTTGCTGGATTTGTCAAAGGCATTCGATCTCGTTAATTATAAAGTACTGTGGCGTGAGCTTCAAGAGGAGGCCTTGCCGATTGACATCATAAAGTTGTTTAATTATTGGTATAATAATCAACTAAACAGTGTGAAGTGGGAGGGGTCGTTTTCTGATGTGTATCGGTTGGAGTGCGGGGTGAGGCAGGGGGGATTGAGCTCACCTCGACTTTTCAATCTGTACATGAATCGACTGATAGTTGAGCTCAGCAACACTAATATCGGTTGTCATATAGATGGAGTGTGCGTTAATAACATTAGTTATGCCGACGATATGCTATTGCTGAGCCCATCTATCGGTGCCTTGAGGCGACTGGTGTCAATCTGTGAAGCGTACGCGGTAGCTCAAGGACTCAAGTATAACGCCAATAAGAGCGAAATAATGGTTTTTAAAGCCGGTGCTGCAGGTTACCCAACTATACCAGAGATATCGCTCTGTGGAGCACCTTCAAATAGGGTGACGAATTTTAAGTACTTGGGCCATTGGAGGATTGGAAAGATAATATGGACATTGACAGGGAACGTAGATCGTTGTCGGTACGATGCAACATGCTGGCCCGCAGGTTTGCACGATGTACGGAAGCGGTATAAATTACCTTATTTAAATCTTTTTGCTCGTCATTTTACACGTGTAGCCTGTGGGCTAGTTATAGTTTGCGTACATATAGTGATCTACGTGTCCAGTATAATAACGCACTCAGGATACTGTTGAGGATGCCATGGCGATGTAGCGCGTCAAAGATGTTTGCTGAGAGGCATATAGATGGTTTTGCGGCCATCGTACGTAAAAGAACCGCTTCTCTGCTTGCTCGTCTTCGTGGCAGCACCAACACAATCTTGTATTTATTCGCAGATAGATGGGAGTCTCCAATGCTGCGACTTTGGATGAAACTCCATACTCTATAACTTGTATGTCTACTAACACTAGTTTTTTTAAGACCATTGTTACTAACACTATGGGCGTAGCCCGAAATAAATGCTATAATAATAATAATTAAAACGGACACACATTTCTCTGTGTAGTACTTATTCCTATGGCACTCGTGGGCTGCAACTGAAAATCAGCGTCAGTTGGTACATATTATGCTGAGCTGAGGCCCTTTTGGCATCAATGTCTTTGTTTTCTGTTTTTATAGTTTTATGGTGTATTTTTTATTGACAATTAACGGATTCTTCTTTCTGTCTTTCTTATGATGGAATTTTGAAACGTACAACTTTTCAAGATGTAAAAGAGGTTGCATCGCTTGCCGGCGCACATGTTTTATGTCTATGAATGTATTTCCATGGGGAAAAGGTCGAGTCCGTCTTTACCGTACATACGTAAGTAAACAAACAAACAAGTAAGATATTTTCTTTTGTTTATCTACGCCAAAACTATTGATACTAAGCACACAGCTTCCGTAAATACGTAAGCCATTGCGTATAACGTCCAGAAACATTATTTAAGGGGGCGACGAACAACGCACGATATAGAAATTCGAGGCTGGATTCCGAATATTGCTTGACAGAAGAAGGGAGCGAGGGACGCGGTGCGCAGCCGTGTGTGAGTAGATAGACAGCTATTTTGAGCTATATTGTACTAACTGTACCTTCCATTCATTCGTAACGACTCTGAAGATAGTTCTATCTATTAGTAAATAAGTATGTTCATGTTTTGCTTTGTTTTTGTTGACGACTTTGGGGAATCGTTTGTAAATCTACAGACTAGTAATGCGTTTTTTGGAAATTTCTTTATAATGCCGGTATCTTAACATAATTATAAGAATATTTCGACATCTGGGCCTTGTAGAGAAAATCAAGAAAAGTACCTATATGCTGTTGGTGTTCTTGAATAAATTATATAACTTAATTAATTAATAACTAATTATGGTACTTATACATCGTCATCGAACGTGGTCTTAAGCACCGTCCTAATAGAACGCGATTGCGCGATCATCGCGCGAGTAAGCGATGCGACCATCGCGTGTACGCGTGATGGCAGAAACTAGTGTTTTATTTAATCATCGCGCGAATTGACGACTCGACGAAATAAAATGGCGGCTAGCCGGCCGGGCCGGCAAGGCGAGAGGGGCGCGGGCGCGGTGTGCCGCTGCGCCGACGCGATTCGCGCGAATTTCAATTAGGACACCTATTCGAATTCAGTATGTTTGATCGCGCGTTCGTACGAGCTAAGTTCGCACAGTCGATTTACAAACATTTTGATCGCGCGACAGCGTCGTGCGATTGTCAGTTAGGACACCTATTCCAGTTCAGTATGTTTGATCGAGCGTTCGTACTAGTAAAATTCGCGCGAACCTGCGATGATCGCGCATTCGCGTTCTATTAGGACGATGCCTTAGAGGGAACTGGCCGACGTTGTACGTCGATTAAATACAAATTATAGGGATATTTATAATTTATTCCCTTGGTCTCCTCTTAAAAAAAACTATTATTTATGTACTTATTACCTTTAATAAACTAAAAATTGTTACTAAATGTATAAATAATTAATACAAGTCAAATAATAAAAGTGTCAAAAAAAACACAAATTTATACCTATTTACAAACTCAAAGCATTTATTTCAAATAAACCAATTACAGGCACTTTTGAATTGTCAAGGTCGGTCGGTCAGAAAAATTAAGCTAGTTGCCCATTCCAAAGCGTAGTAGGTACCTATGGAGAAGAACGGGCAAGAAACTCCACGGACACTCTTTTAAATCAAATTATGTTTACAATAGATTGGTTACATCATTCATGTTGAAATTATGCATGTGAGAACGATGCAGAACGTTAAAAGCGTCCGTTATTTATATGAAAACAATTCGAAAATAAAATTTAATTAAAATACGCCGTGGCAGCTAAGAGATGACCAGTCTCAACTGACGGCGCCCGTTCACGAACATGACGCATGGATTAGCACCACGTTATACGAGTACATCAATAACACCGTCCTGAGCCAAGAACAATAAAAATAAAGGATTTTGAATAAATATTTATTTTGTTATGTTCTTCATAAATATTGCTATTACCATTGTTATTGTTGATTCATCTATTTAAAAAAAACGAATCGTAATAAAGTCCTTGAGAATTTTTTGCGCGCACTGAATCTTCAACGCACTGCTTAGCGCCGAGAGTTGAAAATCCAACAGTGTGTAGCACTCTGTTGTAATTCTCAATGCTCGGTTCAACACCGAGAGTTGAAAATGCAGTACGTGATAAAATCCCGCCTGAGGTATTTACGTCCGTGCGAACATGGTCTAAACAAATGCAACAAACAAAGCTCCATACGTAGGTAGATAGGTAGGTAAATACTAATTTATACTAAATATACTTAGGTACCTAGTAGTGTGAAACTCAAACCAAGAAACTTTAAAGTAATATAGCTTATACATCAGAATAACACATAGACTATAATTTATAAAGATTGTGTGATTTGTCTATACTAATATTATAAAGAGGAAAGATTTGATTGATTGTTTTTATTGAATAGGCTACGAAAATAATGGACCAGTTTGAAAAAATGTGGGAGAAGCAGAAATTATGTCTGATGAACATAGGAAATACTTTTTTTGTCGAAATCCACGCGTTCGAAGTCGCGAGCAAAGTGCTAGTACATAATATAATGATAAGTATAAAGTAGGTCGGAAAAAATCCAGCCCTCTGAGAGCTATCTTGTCGTGCGTTGTCTAAGCCGTATGGTGTTGGTGTAGACGTAGTACACGATGATAATGTATCGTGGGATTGTTTGTCATAAACAATTCTAAATAAAAGACCGCGACAGCATACATCTACATTTTATGTGGAAGCTATTATAACCAAAACAGTGAGCCATAAATGAATTGCTTTTATGTTTTTACAAATCACATTTTATATTATTTAGTTAATTCTCATCAAAATTAATACCTTTATCGCTTTTGGTGTTTGATGTAGATAAACTTTGTTTTTACACTTATTAATTTGGACGGATTATTCAAAAGTTACCAATATCCGAACGGAGGATACCGCGCGCAGAGCGGGGCTGTGATGTTTCACGGCTAATCCGCTGAACTGTGTTTCAAGCCTGGGGAAGTAGCCTATGTACTTATAGGCTACTTTTCATCAACACTCCACATGGGCGAAGCCGCGGGCGGAAGCTAGTAAGAAATAACGTTAGAAAAGTCCGTATTGCAATGTTACGTATCAACATTTTTATCTTTACTGCATTATTGTGTACTAAAACAATTTACTTGTTTTATTTTTGTAATATTTATTTTCATAAATTGCTAAGTATTTATCACACATAAATTATGTTGACTCCGTAATTGAATTACACTAAGAAAATTTCAGTTGATGTATCAATGGTTAGGTTACTCGATACCAAATATAAGGCCAATCTAAATCCAAGTCCACAGCATTTATAAGTCAATAGTGTCAAAAATATTACAATAAAATTATGCAAATAAATACGCACGCCCAGGACAATAAAGTAATTGTTTAACACTGACAACAAACACAGAAAACCCCGACGCACGGCGGGCAAAACGTTGCGGTAAATCGGTTATGTGTGCGCCTGTGCGAACGATACACATCTACTGCCCTGAGCAGTGCGACCACGCACACATTGACATTTGCTTGACGCGATAGCACTACTAGCTATTGAAAATTTGTGATATAAATTTATATAAATTTTGATGTGTTCCGTAATACCAAAAATAATGAATGAAAACTGAATCTTTTTTTTTAGGTTTTTTTGCAACAAGATAATATAAGCTATGTTTCTAATACAGCAACATTACAGATATTGTTGTTTATAGTACAGAAAAAACGATAAGAAAACATGACATTTACGCTGTAAAAAATGCGAAATCAAATTAGCTTAAACTTCATTTTAGATAAGTATTCTGCAAAAATAAAGATGTAGGAACCTAGATTAATACTGTCTTAATCCGAATGTAAGCATAATTTGGTAGAAATATGCTTAAATTGCAAATGGTTTCGGTATTACGTTTGTACGGACAACTCAAACGTCGCCCTGCTCTTAAGGCAAAGTTCTATTTATTTGCAGTAGAAGCAGATTTGCGCAAACCAAAGCAGTTTTGGAATAAAGCAGCGTAAAGTTGGGAGTAAAACTTTAGTTTTTTTTTTTAAATCGTCACGTAAGGAGAAAGCGTTATGCGCCATCTTGGATTGAAATAATAATCCATGTGACTTTTTACTATACATGTATTAGAAAGAGATAAAGAGAGAGTTGTCATGGTTTTAGAGGGTTCTGAAGCTGATAGTAAGGTCAAAATGATAATCCAAGATAGATACTGCTTGCCGGATTGCCGCTATGGGATCTGGATGCAAAAGCCCTTGCGCACGTATGGGAGTGGCGCGAGTAAGCAAAACGCCGGGGTATAACTCCGCTGCCGCGAGACATCACGGTACAGCGGACAGAGCTCCAGCGGGATCTCGTGGCGATATGGAGGGTGCGATTGTCGCAACCCAGTGCTGGGCACGCCACTATAGCAGCGATTAGTCCCCTCTTTGAGGAGTGGTTGTTAAGGCGCCACTGCGTCCTCACCTTCCGCCTGACACAGGTCCTCACCGGACAAGGTTGTGTCGGGAGGTTCATGTTTCGCATAAGGCGGGAAAAACCCCAGCCACCATTGTGTGGATCGCCCGGAGGACCCGGTGGAGCATACGGTGGAGGTATGCTCAGCTTGGGTGGAACACCGCCGTATTCTCGCGAAGGCGATCGGCGGCGGCGATTTCTCGCGTCCGGCCCTGATCCAGACCAAGGTACAAAGCGAGAGGGAAAAGGAAGCCGTCACCTCCTTCTGCGTAGCAGTAATGCTCGCGAAGGAGGAGGTGGAGCGCGTGAGGGATAGAGCCTTGTGCCCTCACGCCCCTAGTCGCCGCAGGAGACGCCCTGACGTCTGCAGATTCCCGGCCACTGCGGGCGTAGGTTTGCGGACGTTGAGCAACGGGTAGCTCGCCGTCCGGTTAAGACCAGGCCTGGGTCCACGGCGCGTCGTGTTCCACGCGCGCCTGTAAGAGATGTCAGCACACAGTGATGGGGTCCGATAGGGCCGATGCCTCAGGTTTGCGGGATTTTCAAAAGTGCTTTGTAAAAAAAAAGAGATACCGTGGCCCTGGCACAGGCAGCTGAAGGAACACGGGTGGGTTTTAGTCAAAGTCTGACACGCCCTCCCGTTCAACCCAGAGTGGGAGAAGTCATTTGATGATATTCGACCCAAAAAAAAAACATACTGCAAACATTTACAAGCTCATCATGGGTATCGTTTTCGAGGGTGCTAAAGCCGTTAGGGAAATTAAAACTAAAATTCGAGATGACTGCTGCGTTAATGTAAAAAAAAACATCATGAGCGTCGCTCTATAATTTGTGTGTTGTGTCATCATGTGTTGAGTTGAAGAAAAAGCGTAAGGAACTTCGTTACGTTCCACACTTTTTATTTATTTATCTATACTTCTCCATTCTTCATTTCTGCACCGAAGTCAGTCCCAAACGTTTGATTCAAAATTTATTGGCATTTCATTTTGAAAAGCAACCGAATTTAATGGCGCTCTTGACTTTGTTGATGTAACCTTGCTCTGTTATTGTTATTAAATTTTAAGTTTCATAAACAACACATTGAGATGGTAAATAAACTTTTCATCTTTCAACTCGTCAATGGAGTCTGCGAAACTTTACTATCGCTGTCAAAACGTTAGCGGAGCGAATATTGAGTGGTGATGTAGGTTCGTAACAATTATAATAGGGTTGATGACTAATATATAAAAAAATGGAAAAAAATAATGTGATTTCATAGAAGGCGTAGTAAAATGAATTTATTCAAAAAAAAAATCGATGTTAATATGAAGAAGCTACACGCTTTAAAAGTTTTTGGAGGGGATTATTCCTGTCGCGCGGTACGGAAAATGTCAGTTCTACGATAGTGCTGTCCATGTCTACATTGACAATGGACAATCAATGTACAATTTGACTACATTTAAATTTAAAAGGGCGCCAAAAGAAATTTAAATTATGAAAGTTTATTACACGATTGACAATTTTCTTAACGATGATTCACTGGCTGATTGATTTCGTACATTTAAGACAAGTTACATAAATCAAGTACGATACACGTGCATATCTGAATTACGATGTTTTAATATAAACAGCACATTCCAATTTATTTAAAAAACCAGAAAGTTTTCAGCAATTCTATAAAAAGTATGTGCAAAGGATATGAATGCCTTGTAAACGTTGTCGGTATATTTTGAACTGGCTACGAGTTAAGATGCTCCCCAACATTGTTATTAATAGATGCAGACTAAACACAGGGCTTTCAAAGCCTTCAGACCATTCCAGAATGTTGTTGTTTCTCATAGAAATTTAAATTCGTCATAAATGTTTGGCGGCCGAAATGGCAGTCTGAGCTCGATTTGAATACACGCATATATTTTACCTATGTATGACCTACATTACCAGAGGTCGGAATGTTTAAGCTGATTTGTGTCTGTCAAAAAGGTCAGCCCAAGACATCCCTACAAGCTCATTATATGGTAATTAATTACTTAGACAGTCAGCAAGGGCAGCTCTTCGTGGTTATTGGTTTGGCATCTGACTGTAAAAATAAACCCCTCTTGCATATTTATATTTCTGGAGTCAAGGAACCAAGATAAATACGTTAAGATAAGTATTGCAGTAAGACGCTCAATGAAAACAGGGCACGCGAACTTATATTACTTATGCACTGTATTGTTCGTAAAACCCGATGGAATACGTCTATTACTACGTAAGTATACCTAGTATTATCTTTTGCACCGAGGCAAAAGAGTTCATCGTTCGTTGCACAGTAGACAATACACAGAACATAAACCCTTCTTCATAACATACATCCGATTAGCTCTAAAAGTGTATTTATGAAATACACTTTTATGTTCAACTGTTTTTAATGAAGCAGACCTAATGTTTTACATTAAATAGATTTGTTTCAGCAGTTTTGTTGAGTTGTTAATTCCGGTTGTTGCTTGTTTTAGCATTTACCTACCTGATTGATAGAGAAGATCGTGAATGATTTTTCATATGATAAAAATAAAACTCATTTTCTTATCACGACGACATGACTAAGAAAAGTCTAGAATTACTTTAAGAAAACGTTACAAAACGAACCCAACTGGCAGAATGCAATACTGACGTAAAAGTTGTAAGAATCAATCACTTAAGATTTACGACTTTTCCGAAAAAAAACTGTGTATCTTTCTAAAGAAAGTAAAAAGCTAAAAAAATACTGAAAGCCGGTATAACGATAGTTAATAAGGCCATGCGTACAAGCTTTGCGATAATCATTTGATTTATTTACCGATGAAGCGCATTAACTACGTTCTTGACTTTGGCTGGTTCACATTTTAATCGTTCGTACCACATTTCGTAAACAAGCTGTTAAAGCAGCATCAATCGGGGGCTAACCCTTACGCAGATGTTTGCGTTCGCATAAACACACGTTGGCAGTGATTCAGACAACGTTTATTGCTACCTCGCCCTCTAGTACTACTTTGATGTTGTTTTTTTTTGCAGACTAGTGAACAAGTCTGCGTCATTCATGACGTCGTGTATTCAAATTTTCACTTGGGTTCCAACATCCTACTTCTTCATTTCGTTTCAAACTCATACAGGCCTGACTATTCCGTAATTTAGAAATAAAAACAAGAATATTTTCCAAAAAGCTTAGAATTCTTAGGTAGTGTTTTTCATTAAATTCGTGGTTTCAATTTTCGTCTAAAAGAATTTAAAAAAAAAAGGTAACTTTCTCTGATGATGCGGCACCAGAATGAATAGTTTTCCTAAATAAATGTTACAGCAACACTCATAAACGCAATTCCGTAACCGGTACTCCTAATTTTATGACGAGTCCTTTACAAAAAATACATCAAAACTTCGTCGAAACAGGCAAAAGGGACTTGAGAGATGATGAATCATAATATAAATAATTCTTCGTACAAAAGTTGTTGTTTGACAAATGTTTGGGATCGCGAGGGTTAAGCTCTGTTTTGCTGCGTCACATCTGTTTGCAAACATGTTGATTAATGTGCCGAATGACCCGTAGTTATGCTTCCAAGTTTTGTAAACAACTCGGGTTTATAGAACTGGGGAAATCCTTCAATGCACTCGAGCATTTAATTTGGCTGACTTAGGTACGGTGAAGGAAAACATCGTGAGAAAACTTGGAATTAATTGTCTGAAAGGGCCTTCTATTTGTTGTACTGGCTATTCCCCGCGATTTCGTATGTGGACTGCATGTATAAAAAAATCCTATTCAATTAAAAAACTTTTATTTCGGAGCCATATCGTCCATTTGGTTAATATACAAATGACTTAGAAAATAGTGTTAGTGCTTACATCTACCAGAGAATCAAAGCAAACTATATTTATTATTACGCCACAGTAGAATATACGCGTATCCAATGTCCCAGTATTGGGTTGTCCCACCGAACTGCTGTAGCATTCAGGATGCTGTTGGGGCTGTCACGCACACTGCGCATGATGGAGGCGCACCGCTTGCGCATGATGGCGTGAAAGCCATCTATTCCCGCCTTTGCGAACATGCCCGAAGCACTGCAGTAGCGCGGCAACCCTATCAACACCTTGAATGCACCTTGTATCGAAACGCGCAGAGCGCTGTTGACCCACATACTGACCGTACACACACACTCACATACTTACATTCCCACACGAACACAGACACACACTCACACACGTGTGCACGGGCACGCTGGAATTAGGTACCCTCTTTTCATTTTGATTTTTCTTTTCGTATAGACTCCTTCTTTGAAATGGAAGAATTTTCTTTTTTTTAATTTGTATTCTTTTCAATAACCCAAACACAAAATTTTTGTAACTAGTAGAAGGGCGGAATGTCCTCACACAAGCATTTATTTTGCTTTTAAGGACATTCCTAAAAGTTAAAAATGTAACTAAAAAAACGTATAGAACGACTGACAGTACGCTGTAAACAGTACCTTTACTTCAGCCGAGCATTTTGAAAATCTGTGAACCAACATATTGCAGCGGACAGCCAACGCCCCGCGCTGACGCTCAATATACCGATTGTCTTTCAAGTCTTCGGAAACCCAGTGGCTTGCTTGAGAAACTTGAATGAAGTGACTAAGGAACTGCCGCAAAGTTTCAACTGAGGTACGATTGGGTAAGTTTTAGTGCCCACCTTAAAGAAAAGTACATGTCTTTTCTTGACATTGTATCTGAGCCCATGAGCCTCCGCGTACCTCTCATATGTCGTAAGCAGGTTTATCATTGCGTTAATCGAGGGGCTCAGCAACACCATATCATAAGCATAACTAATTTTGTTGACGCATACTCCGTCTAAATAACAACCCTGATAGGTGACCATTGTCTATCTGTGGGCCAAATTTCATACAAATCCGCTCAGCCGTTTTATCGTGAAAGCGTAATAAACAAACTAACAAACTTACTTTCGCATTTATAATATTAGGTAGGATTTTGAGGAGATTACGAAGGAATCGTCGAAAAGGATTTTACAATCACCTAGGAGCGACATATTTCGGTTTAGTAATTTTTTTCCAATTGAAGATTTTAGCCTCTTTGACGCAACATAACGCACAAATAACCACATGTTCTCTTCATTTTCTCGTAACTTAACTCGACAAGACTGTTTCGACAAACTCCTGAACTCATAATTTCACAACTCGAGACAGTGGGACCATTATAAATGCGCTTGCTGGTTGATAGATCCGGTAGTACCTATTCTCAAAGGAATTATTATTGGGTAAAACCACATAGAACCAATTTAAACCAGTGTAAACAGCTGGTGTTGGTCAAAGCTGGTCGGAAATCGGAAATTATGACAACCAGTTCTAATCGGGGCAATACTCGTAACACTACTAATCGGGTTGCGGCACAATCGCAGTTCATTTGTCTAGATCCGCATCCGGTCAGGCTGAAAATTCGACTCCAATATGATAATTTCCGCACATTATTTAAGTGGGAAATATCTTTGAAATCTTCATTGGTTTAAGCCTATTGTTTGTGTAGTTTGCGTTATTGTAAGCAGATTCAAAAGCTCATGGTTTACCTTAACTTGTGCAATTGTGAGAATGTGAGACACAGAATAACGCCTACGTAATTTAGGTGTCAATTTTTGAAAAGATACTCTCTCTTTAGTATCAATTCATAACTAAACACAATAATCTCTTTACCATTAAATGCTGGAAAGCAATGTCTCATTCTGTCGATTTAGATATTAGGACTGTGAGAGTATGTTCTCGGTGCTATTCGTACACAGATTTCTATAACATGTTATTAAAGGTACATCACTTATAATAAAGTTTTAATTAAAAAACTTTATGCATTTGTCTGTATATCAGTGCCTGAATATTGATTCCACGAGCATACAGTACACAAAAATGTTTACTGAAGCTGTAAAGAGCAGTAAAGGTCTTTAGCAAACATTGTTTTTTAAACACCGACATTTTTTTTGGATATTATTTATTTCTGCAATGTTCATGCCAACTAATTTACTTCACCAGCCTTTACCACCAGCATTAGATAGCTTTTAAGCATCAAACTTATCCATGGACCTCACTAGATGCCATAGTAATTACATCGCAGTCACCATTGACTTAAGCCCAACGGAGCACTATATCAGATGACCAGGCAAACAAAACACGTTAGTTAGCCATAAATAATTACCCTGTTCTTCTCCCTGGAGGCGGTGTAGAGTATCCAGGCGACGTACACGAACATGATGAGGGCTGGTACGACGAGGCTAGCCACGATCGGGATTCGCCGGACCCAGGCGTGGTACAGCGCCAGGATGAAGAGAGAGATGCCCACCAGAATGGCCATGTACCGGCCAGTGCGCCGGCGCTCTTCCTGCAATGTTTGGTTGTGGTTTTAAGTACAACAGCTAGACACTGTTTGAGGTATACATCCATCGCATCAAGTGAGGTAATCTGTAATCAAAGGCAAAAGAATATGTTGGATGGTGGAAAAACAAACTATCCTGTTTTTAAAGTTTGCTGGAACACAGGCCTCCTTTTAGTGAAAGGGGGTGGACCGTACCTTAATCCGCCACGCGGACCTAGTGCGGGTTAGCAGTGCTAATGAAATAGTGATAGTAAAGCGCCGGCCGGGGTTTGAACCAACGGCTACAACTCATAAGTCGTGCATGTTAACACTGGGCCACCACTGCTCCCCGAAATATTGCATACTTATTGACATTTAGATTTTGAGTTCAAATTGACAATTAGAAGCAGTTTTTTCGAAAGTCATTATGCGTTCTGCAAATAGCAAAATGGTAAGTGTCACTCACATGCGAAAACTCGTAGCTTGTTAGTTACCAAATAAGATACCAAATAAGATACCTATGTAAGGAAATATGCACTGGTTGTAGCCCCGTCTCCACAATGCGACAAAATAATTTCTCGCTACCGGTGTCGCATGCAATACGGTACGAACACTGCAAAACCTCGCTCGACGTGTCTGACAACTCGTAAACGAAATGTTCCGCGACACGTGTCCCTGCGATTTTGTGCGATGTAACTGGTGACAACGGACATTATTGTCATCCAGTGTATTCAAGGTGTGGCTGTACGCCAGTAAACTTACCTACATTCAAGGATGTGTATTGTCAGGGTGATTGGTGATCGCAGCTTGAAATGTTGTCGTTTATAAAAAAGGGACAATGCGTCTTAGCATCCCTATTCACTTGAATGACATCAAAAGAAAGCCTTGAATGCCATGATGTTCCGGAAACAACGGCCTGCACCCTAATTGCGTAACCCACTATAATTGCGTATACACCTAATCACAATCCGAATCATTTTGAAGGATATTGCTAATCCATTGCTTCATATATTCGAAAAAATTGTCTGCTCAAAAATATCTCTTGCCCTTATACCAACTTATTTAGGATCGGCTCAATATGTCTTTTTCTTCAATACAAGATGACGACTTATAGTCATCATCCCGGTAATGACCCCCTTCTAGCCATATCATCTTTCACAGAAATATAAACGAGACTCAAAAATGTCTTACGTTGCCAAAATAGGTATACCTCTAACCTACAAGGACATGCTCATAAAAATGTTTCTGAAACACAAACCTAACGTCTCCTCTCGGCAATTTTGAAACTTCTCGCTCACTTATTTACGTGCACGACTGATTCCTTTACAACGCGAAGCAGACAAATTGAAAAGAATTTTTAAAAACACAGAATGAAAAATACGAAATAATGATACCTAGGTATTTATTGGGACCTGAGTGCTACCAGATGTTTTTACTCTATCCCTTATGACGTCACAGGTAAAAAAAAAACTTTAAAATTAGTGGAAAAATTCGTTCATGATCATACGGAAATGGCCCGTGACATAAACAAAAGTGATTCCATGATGGATTTATGATTAGTCAACGCCGATAATAGATACTGAGATTCAGGAAATGTAAAATACATACCTGCCGCAACCATGAGCGTTGTTAATCATTTTTAAAAGCCATAAACACTGTCTTGTGTTTGTGGAATATAAAATGTAAACTTCCATGTAAAGAAAAACAAATCTTTAACTATTATTGCGGCAGCGATCTTTAGTTGACAGCTGACGAAAAAACTCATAGGAAGGCTAATAAAACTAATTTGACACACATCAACGCTAGATTCTTGTTAGACGCCTGCATAGCATAGTACTTATCAACTCTTATATTAGAACCTTGCAAACAATTCAACATGACAAGAACTGTCGTCTATTTTTTGTCGACCCCTGTATATCCAAACACGAGGCCGATATAGCCCGTAACAATATTAGGACAATGATTAGATTGGGTCCGTCCCTGAGCACCTGCGGGCCCCGTGTGTGAACCGCATCAGCTATCAATCAGGAACCTGATTCAATTAGCCGCAGATTGATACAGCGCCTACACGACGCGGTTAATGCAACATCAAACACCGATGTTTGTCTTATTATATCGGGGTGATCAAAAGAAAAAACGCTTTTAGTAGCTTATTAAAGTTTATTACTAGATTTTGCCTTCAGTTTTGTTTGCGCCAGATGAGCTGGCGAACTTTCTCGAGTTCTCCAGCTCATTTCTGTGAGATCTGGAGCTTTTTACATGAGGCAGAGCACTGTGTAAAGTCTCGTAGACAAGACGCGGATTAACATAGACAAGTGCCTATTTCCATTTTATATCGAGACCTTGGTTAAAAGTACGACAAAGTAACTGTCACTTCAATTGTAGGGGAGATATTAGTAAGTTAAGATGCTATGAGATGAGATGAGCTACAGGGAGTAGGAACTACGTGATATGTTGAAAAAAACGTATACCATGTGCCTATGAACCGGTGTGAAAAAAAAAACTAAACATTTTTTTTTTTGATCATCCTTTCGGACGTAATTCCATAAATTATACCTCGTCCATGTCCATGGAGTTTCTTGCCCATTCTTCGCCATAGGTACCTACTGCGCTTTGGAATGGGCATCTAGCTTCATATTTCTGACTGACCGACTCCTTGACAATTCAAAAGTGCCTGTAAATGGTTTAATTGAAATAAATTATTTGAGTTTGAGTTTATATCAAACCGCTTTCTTAAGAAGTCGTCGCGTAGTCAATAACAAGGTCTGTTTACATAATAATTGTTAAGTACCTGAGAAATTGTTATTGTTTTGCTTGCTGGTTATGACAGATCACCGTAAACCAATGCGACGGTAAAACTCCTATATGCATTGTGAATGAAGCAGCTCTGACACTTTGGAACTGTACTGAAGAGAAAAACTAAGAAGTTACTTAGAAAATGTAAATAGTGGTTCACTAAGAAAAGTGATTTTGTACTCGTAACTCGACTCCCAAAGGATTTAATGAGGGGTCGGAGTTTTTAAAGCAATGAAAGCAGCTAGCAATTGTTTCCAACATCGAAAAAAAAAGGTTATCAATTTTCTTCAACATGATTAGAACCGTGGTTGATTGGAGCTTCGCCACACCCTTAATGCATTTGTGATTGATAAACAAACCGCCTACTCGAGTACTATCTACATTTATTATTAACCGGACTCTATTACCACGTTGTCATGATAGCCTATGCCATGCCAAGGCAGAGCAACGGCAAGATGGACGTGAAGGGTGTTAAAGGCAGCATTTACCGAACGGTCCACACTGCGGTTGGAGAGGCGTTATATGTGGTCGCGATCCTCAGCCTAAAGGGAATAACGCAGAAAAAGATGACTCTCTTATGACTGATGACTATCTTATGTCCTAAAATCCTGCCCTGTCCTAGAATAAAAAATTTGAAGAAGTACCAATTGTGACATCCACCATCCTCCACCTGGTGGATTACAGACCATTCCATCACGCAGAGAGATGGCCCGTGTTCTTTCAGTGGCAACATTACAGGCTGCTTGTGGCTGTGGCGGCATCTACAGCGTTACATGCGGATTCAGCACACTGCACATTCGGCCGGACCACAAGCAGAGCGCTAAATCCCTCTCTTGGTCGACACCAGCAATCAGCCACCCCGAATCACTAGGGCATCTTCGCAGACAGTTCCGACTCACCGCGAACTATGCGACACCCGGTTCCAACACACTGGAATCCCAACTGTCACTGGCAAGCAATGCAAAGATACAAGACTTAGTCCACTATCGACCTCCGGTCTCCGGAGGGGAGTGATGTGGTGGCATCTACACCGCTACATGCGAAAAACGCATCACACTGACGTCACACAAATCCTGCATCGCGCAATTAAAGTTTACCGCGCAGCTATCATATATAAAACTTCCCGACATCAATCGTCGGGCAGTTGCCCACCAGATACGACATCCATCTGGTCGAAGGATCCTCCCTTTTCCAAGAGTATGAGTGAACCTTACACCCTGTTCCACATATCTCTTCATGGCCTTGTGATTATCAGTATGGCAGCACAAGCTGTATGAGAAAGCTCATGTCTCGATAAAAGATGAGCCGGTCAGCAAGATCGGCCCTGACTGTCGAGTGACCAACAAGGTCTCATCTTCACTCATGGAGGGTTCCTTTCATCACACAACAACAATATCACGCCTGTATTCGGGCAGAGGCAGAAGTGGGTGTCCCCAAATAACCAAAACATGTTCTTCTTGCATGTTTTGAATCAAGTTATGTTCAATATGTTGTCTTAAGCAATGTTATGAACTTCGAACTATAACCTTGTTAGGTTAGGTTCTATTAAATTGTTATTAGCATGAGGTACTATAATTTATTCTGTTTTTAATGTAGTTAGCACTGTGTTTGTTAGCATGTAGTACTAACGTACCTCTCGTTGAGACCGCTTGGCGTTCTGCTCATCCTGCAAAAGAAGAGCAAGGCGATATATTGAGGTTTATACTTTGTCGTCTTTTGTCCTGTGTGTAATTTTTGCAGTACCCATAAAAGAAAACTGTTCTTGTCCCAAAGCATCACAGTTATCAATGGTCCAATGATGTAACTATACTTTAAAAGATCAAAACTACAATTACAGATTCATGGTAATACTAGCTGTTGCCCGCGACTTTGTCTGCGATCAAAGATAAAAAGTAACGTATGTCCTTACCCAGGTCATGGTCTATCTGTGTGCAAAATTTCATCCAGATCGGTTCAGCCGTTTCGGCGTGAAAGCGTTATCAACAAACAAACTTTCTTTCACATATAAAATATAAGTTAGGATAAGCATGATAAAGCGCGGTGGCTGCCCGTGCGTTATCATTCTATATTAATTTTCATTCTGGGCTGGCTCAATTTAAATGCCATTGCTTCGTTAAGAAAAACGAGTAGTAAAATAAAAAAACTCAAAATTATAGTAATTCAAATTATTCTGATCTCACTGATAAAGTTTACGTTTTAATATAAAACATACTTAACAAATATTGTGGCCACAAAGGAGATTTTTCAGTGTTGTCTGGTTTTGAAAGTACCCCCGCGGCCACAGCTGACGGCTACTTGGACAGACGGCTAAACGGAGTCCCCCGGGATCCGAAAGGATAGTCTACTTCTCGGAAAACTCACTTCCTTTATAACTGACTTTACCCCGATGTTGCCGTTTTTCTGAATTCCCCGCAAACCCTCATTTTTCACTCGCCATATTTATGTTACCTCCGATTCGCTTTTGACACTCAAGCGGCTTTATTGTGGCGAAAATAAAGACAGGACATTATCTACAAAGGATATTTGTTACTTCGTTCAATTTTCTTTATATGTCAGAGATATACACTGAAATAATGGGGAGATGTGGGCGGGTAAATGTTCTAGAGGTATATATAAAAATATGTCTATATATATCTTATATCATGGTCTGATTGAGCTGTTTTTTTCAATACGAAGATACAACGTTCACGCAGGCTCTCTTTATAAAACAAACAATGTTTCATAAATTGAAATAGTATCTACGAGTATCAGCAACATTATTTCTTCTCTCAAACTCATGCACAATTTCGAACGACTTATAACAAGAAAATGTTCATGATTGCGAACGAGTATTCTTCAAAGGGCGCTTTGGGATTGCCTGACTAATTTCGGCTTCCTACGAAGACATCGATAAGCTTACTGGAAAAAAAAACTTGAAACTATTCGGAATATCTTGGACCATGCGTGAGAGAAACGTAAACAATCAAAATGATGAATGTTAACTCACGACATATATAATTTGTTGTAACAAAAATGGTGTAAAGTTTATTGATGAAGTTAACCATTTCCTACAAGGTGATTAAAAGTAAACGCTTTTAGTTAGATGATGTTAAAAGATGAAAAATATTTTAAGTGAAGTTTGTAGAACAAAAATCATTCACCTGTTACGTATTTTCAAAAATCTTTGAAGATTGATTGAATAATCTTTTTACATCTTTGATATTTCTCTGTGCTTCGCAGAAACATCGTCGAGGGAATAATACAATTTTAATAAAACTTGGTGCATTGAAGCGTTAAACTAGGGAATTCAAAAGCGAAACAAGTTAAAATAAATGTTTGATTTAGGTACCTGCTGAATACAAACGAAAATGATTGATCATTCTTAAATCAGAGTACGGAGTTATTTGATTGATAGATTGCGCCGAAAAATAGCAAGAAGTGCGCAAATAGTACGTTCAATGTAGGATAGGTGCAGCGTACTTACCTAAAACTTAAGCTGACACCAATATTTTACTCCTCAATACCTCCCTCTGTTTCTTTTACCGAAAGATATCGGTAAACACTTTTAAAATAAATGTGTTATAGAAAAACTGTCAACAGATATTGGGATTTTAGGTAACTTACCTGTAGTTAACCACGGCACTCGAACAATTTGCTTAAAGTCTCGTGCACACTGGCGCGACGCCACAGCGCGTCACAAAGGCACCGCGTGTCGCGCGACGAGCGGTGCCTTTGTGTCGGGCTGTGGCGTCGCGCCTTTTCACCGAGCCTTAAGTAATTTTATAAAAGGTGTGAATGTTAGAAACAGATCTGCTAAGTAATTACTTAGTTTTTTTGAGTATTCATGAACAGATATGAAGTTTTTTTTTATAGGTACCTAATGATTAACCTTCTGTTTTTTAATGTGTTAGATAAGACGTCAGAAATGAAAACGCGTTAGTTTTTTTTTTTGTAATTAATTAATTCTCTAAGCTACTTAAAGTTCCATTGCGCTCATCTTCTTTTACAGTGCGAATGAACTGCAAGCAATGTCAATGGTGGTTGGTGGTGGTATCAAGTATGGAAAACAGAACTTTGTTGCGGTCCCAACGCATGTGCTTAATTAAACTTTAACGAAAACAATGTCGAAGTTAAACCTTCTACTTTACATACATAAGCACAACATACAGATACACATACTGTTAAAAGCTTTCAGTTAAAATACCAAGTTAGTTTTTCACTTTAACTGTTCAAGTGCGTTACCTTAACAAGTGATTCTGATGATTTCTCCATTGTGATCGAACCTTTGATGTCATTGTTCAGCTTCAGATTCATTGTATCGTCGGTTCTAAAACACAACGACTTATTAGATAAAAATACAAACACGTTTTTAATGTTACTGCAATCTGTTAAAAATGCGCGCGAAACGTGATTGATATCCTCGAAATAAAAGACGTTACTATAGCAACACACCTGTCACTCATAAACACAGACTATAAGATCGGAGAGAGGTCGCAGCGAAAACTACGACAGTACGACAAGACGAGAATCACGGATTGCGTGTGCGCGTATTACCGACACGCGAGCACGACTACACTGCAGACGAGACGGGATTAACGCCACTGCATAATCATTCCACTCTTTGCTTGCTCCGCTCGTTAAAAAACAAGTAAATCCCTATAAGCTGTCTATCAACTCGACAGCTACACTAACTATAGTTCCTTATACACCAGACACCGTAACAATGATGCCATTAATCACTTACACGTAAATATCAGCAGATGAAGCTTACCAGATCTCAATTTTATGGTTGTGCTAACCACATGCTGACTATAAAAGAATTTCGCTAAAAACTAAGAATTCGCGAGTTTATTTTGAGTCGATTTTAATATGTGAGATGTTAGATTAAATCACTCAGTAGGTCGAAATAACCGTAAAATTGTTCTCAGCACCGTTAACCGCTACCATCGATCCGCGGGAAACGCTTCGTTGATTAATTATTATGCCAAAGGAATGTCTTTGATCTATCGAGTGCTATTAATATCTATGTTGTACCTTGTAACATTTACTTGTAAACAGGTGTCAATGACAGATAAACATAATTAACTAGATATAATTTACTATATCCTACTGCTTCAGCTGTTAACAAAATTTTACCTTGCAGACTTATCATCCAATTTTATCGCATAGCATAATCATAGAATAATGAGCCTATAATGTTCCCACCACAAAAAAAAAGTCGGAGCCAATACCACTGGACCACCACTGCTCACAGAATGAGCCACCACTGCTTAACGCATAGAATTTAGAATATTTTCTGAATATATTTCATCAACTGCGACTAGAAAGGTTACCCATACCGAAACCCTTAGAAACCCTTCAGATCCGTAGTTACTGAAGTAAAGTGACATCACACAGCTGTCAAAATGATTACGTTCAACTAAGTACCGTGATTTAAATACATTGAAATATCAAATTAACACTGTAACTCAACTCAAGCCTATTTCCCAAAGGTACCTAGGCACAAAATCAAAAACAACCACAGACTCTTTTGAGAACAACACCAATAAGATCAAAGTATGTAAGTACTTCCGTCCTACCAGGGCGTTCTACTGCATCTTATTTTAAACGGTAACGTGGTCCTATCACATAGTTCCGCAATCTATCATCAAGTTTATTCCACTCATAGGTGCTCGCTTTGTATGAATATTAATGAAACTGCGAACAAAATAGAAAGCTGTAAACTGAACTAGTGGGAGTATTCATAATAAAAGAAAATCACGAAGCTTGGCTTGTGATTACAATTAAAATGTAACAGCTAAGTTGACATAACGTATGCGTACGTAACGCTGTAATGAAAAGTTGGGGCGCGTCGTTAAAGTCAATGACGTGTACCAGCGACACGCCGTTAAACAAACGCTCCGAAGTTTTCCATTACTAACAGCTAGGCCTAGGGAACGACGACCTTTTATCTTTTTAACTGTATCCAGCTGTAAAGAGGGATACAAATCAATAAGTAAGTATTTGAGAAACAAATATTATGAATTGTTATTCGCGTTTGGATGCGCACTCAGAAAGTAGCCTACATTAGTAGCCTAGATTGCATTGATTCAAATTTTCACCAAGGAAATTCATCGAGATCAGCATATCAACACACAACAGCAAGAGTCAGTGTCAATATATTCTTTGGATTATTGAGACTGACAGCCCTTGAATGCGATTAAGATGTGCTCATCGCGTTCATTTTGATTGATGAAATTCGCACTAAGATGGGAATAACTGATTGACATGTTGCGTTTATAATCTGTAACAAAATTGTAAAAATATATCTATCAGCCCACAAACCCGCAATGTTGAACGTGGGTGAGCTAGCATTTGATGATTTCCCCTCCAAAAAAAAAAAAAAGAAGTGTGAGCTCGCTTAGATACTAGGCTAGGTACAATAAAAGACAAAGGTACATAACCTAATCACCACTGAAAAACAAGGTCACCTAAAATACCCTGAGGAAGGTGTTATTGCGGTGACACCCGAAACCCGTAAGTGTTACTAATTGGCTTTAAGGAATCATTTGAGCGAGCAGGTACTTACGTAGTCGGTCTGTTGTAACCATTCACCGATCTTAATGTCGCCCTTCCTCATTTTGAGTCTTTTTAAATGATATTCAGAGGAAAGGTTAAAGAATTCTCTCATTTATTATAGTTATACTAGCGACCCACCCCTGCTTCGGATAGTTCTTACGACTTGACGATTTCTTTATTATACTGTGTCACTTTCCCAGTAATATACACATAGACCTTCCAGTAATGATGGTGAGTACCGCATCCATTATGTGCCGATTTCACCAATGAAACTGAACGCGTTCAAGAGCTGTCAGTGTCAATATTTCACAGAAAATAATGACATTGACAGCTCTTAAACGTAGTTTATGTGATGTTCGTGTTCAGTCTCATTGGTGAAATTCGCCCTGTATAGCCTACTAGAGCTTCGACAATAATAATTTCTCATTTATATGCTGTATGAAAACGGCACACATATGCTGATGGTTTCTCTATATGGATACCAGCATGTCTATTCTGTAAAAATCACACCGTGAAAACTAGCGTGGAGTGAGCTGTCAGTGTCATCCCGTCTTGGTTAATCCGTAGAACTGACAGCTCACTCCACGCTCACTTCACCTAAGTTTTCACGGTGAGATGGTTTGCTGAATAGCACAACTGATCGCAGGAAATTTTCACCGTAAGGAGGTGAAGTTTTGGAAATAATTACAAAATAATATGAATACGTACCTACTACCTAGTATGGTACATCATTTATTATCGTTCTATATCAAGATTAAACCTGTATAAAAGAATGGCAGTAAGATTCTTTCATAAAACCTATGTACTTAGTATGTCATAAAGTCTATATTAAACAAGAAAGGAAAGCGCCCGAACAGGAGGTAATCTAGTAGGGAAGATAATAACGTACTCTACGTAGAAACGAGTCAAAGGGTATTTAATTCCTTTGTGATATACAATATTGGACAAACCCGGTTTCGTCTACCATACCTGGAGAATTTAGGTTAGGTTAGTAGGTTTTTATATCCAGTCATTTTATACTTAAACAGAGACTACCTTTATTTACTGTTGCATTAACTTACATTCATTATGAAAAGGTCGTACGAGTTGTTTCTGCCAAAGAATAAAATTTATTCCAGTTTAATGTTCTATTTCTTTGAGCTTTACGATGTATAAACCTAAATAACTTTCACGTTAATTTAGTAGAATTTCATTTAGGATTGATATCATTCATAATCACAAAAACAGAAAACGTTGAGATGGCTGCAGAAACATAAGCTTTAATGAAGCTTCAGTGATGCCCTGCCTGGTGCTACTAGACCTACAATGTCCCGTCAAAACTTCATTTATTTAAACTCCTTGGAAACGTTCAGAAAGGAAAACCGACTGTCTCTGACGTTCATGCTCTAAAGTCCAGAAGCCTCAATGTTATAACGAATGTTCATCCAAGATATGACTGCAGCAAATTCTAGCAAACCATTCAACAAGGCACGCCCGTGAAATATAGCTGTAGTGGTTTGTTCACTAGGAACCCTGGTGTATAAATTGTACCTGCAGAAGCCATAAAATATTTAGTCACCGACAAATCCTTGGTACATGTACGTAGTAGGTACCGTCCCGTCTCGAATAAACCTCAGCTCCTCAGCAGTGACTAACGCGCACTCAAAATACAGGCTAACAGATTTATTGAAGAAAAGTATCGCTATCGAAGTATTCGATTCTCGTTCCAACTAAAAATAAGTAATCTCGTTCCAAATAAGTACTCGTTTCAATTAAGTAACTAGTACCTAAATGATAAGACCTTGTTATTGGATTAAATTATCCATTAAAATAAGTAGATACCACCACTTATACATATTAATATACATTTGCAATTACTCACATTTTGTATTGTGTGAATACTTGCGTGGAGTAAGCTGTCAGTGTCACCCCGTCTTGGTCAATCCCTAGCATCAGTGGCACTGACAGCTCACTCAACGCTCACTTCACCTAAGTTTTCACGGTGAGATGGTTACAGAATAGCACTACAGTTTATAGTATGAATAGAAAACATAGCATACCGCCATACCTTGTAAAAGGTGCTTGAGAAAGAAGGTGCAAGAGTGTGGGTGTGGGCCACCCACTGCGCAAGTCTTACGAGAATGATGTGATCAGGGTTTTCTTTTATTTTTCACGATCTGTTTGTACCCGGCGTCGACCGGGGTAAATTTCATTTAAAAAAATACTTTCATACAATCTTTCTCCTGACATTTACAAACACAACAACAACAAAAGAATTAGCCAAACATGTGTAGCCGTTTTGAACTGATGCGCGGACAAGCATTTTTGGCAATTGATTTTTATTTATATAGACGATTTAAAATATCATCTCCCTCGTTTTTGACCAGTCATATTTGTGTCTCAAGAGGGCACATTACACTGGCATTGGTAATCATATGAAAACCTTTCACATATGTCACGAGCTGAAACCCAAAATGCTCCAGATTTAAATATGTAGTTTTTCGTTTAACATATATCGTCGTTCGTATAACTTATTGATATTCAGCCGCACTACTTTAGTATTTCTGCCGAATTGGATTAGTATTAAAGACGATTTCATTTCAAGCATAGTGGAGTAGGGTAGCGGATTGGTATTCGTTAGATAGTGATGATGATTTCAAACATAAATGATCGCGCAACGCGGTACGGTGATCAGCACGACATTTTACCACAAATAAAATTCAACATCCCACACGGTTAAAAGCAAATACAGTACGATACAGCCATATTGTGAACTAACAGCAATGAAATGAAATGAAATACTGACCTGACTGATACCAAATTTCTGAAGCTCATGCTGTTCAATAACATTAACCACAAATTCATGGAATAACAACCGACAAAATTAAGTCTTAGCCATGTGATCCTTAACCCAAAAAAAAATCTTACCCACCACATGATCCTTTTTTTTAACCCCCGACGCAAAAAGAGGGCTGTCTGTGTGTGGCATCATAACTCCCTGATGGATGTAGCGATTTCAATTTAGTTTGTTTTGTATTCAAGGTAACTTATTTGTGAGTGTTCTTAGACATGTTTGATGAAAATCGGTTGAGCCGTTTAAAAGTTGTGGGGGGTGAAAGTATTTTAAATAAGATATTATTATAATTAGGAACCTATGTATTTACAACTTTACAAAATCTACATTGTAATAAGTATTTACCTAAATTAAAAAAAAAACCCCGACCCAACAACCTAAGTTCCCTATAAAAAGTAAAAATTATAAAAAAATACGTCGCGTTGGGGGACCGAATAAAGTTGTGGGGGTAAAAATCGTAGATAATAAATATTTTTTTAAATTTTTAAATGGAACTTAGGGTTTTGTGTCGGGGTTTTAATTTTTTTTTTCTGGGTGGGAAATAATTAAATGACTTCTCCCGCTCTGGGTGGAGCGGGAGGGCGTGTCAGACTTTTACTGACTAAAACTCACCCATACTCCTTCAGTTGCCTGTTCCAGGGCATCTCTATAAGGCGCGCGAAAAACACAACGCGCCGAGAACCCGGGCCTGTTCCTTGTCGGACGGCGAGCTACCCATTGCTCGCCGTCGGCAAGCCAACGCCGGCGGCCTACGGTGGCCGGGAATCTGCTGGCGATTCCCAACGCCCAGGGCGTCTCCTACGGCGACTAGGGGCGTGAGGGCACAAGGATTGCCTCTCCCTCTCGCGCTCCGCCTCCTCATTATTACAGATCATTACTGATTGGCAGAAAGAGGTGACGGCTTCCCATTCACTCTCGCTCCGTACCATGGCTTGGACAAGGGCCGGACGCGAGGACACGGTGGTACTCCACCCAAGCTGGGCAGACTTCCACCGTATGCTCCGTCATGTCCTCCGGCCGATCCACACAATGGTGTCACCCGGGCGTTTCCCCCCTGTCTATTGCGAAACAGGAATTTCACCAAAAAACCGTGTCCGTTGAGGAGCAGTGTCAGGCGGACACCACTAATCCTAAACCCTGAAAAATAATATCGGATACTTGCAATCCAGGAACTACATATTTATCTTTAATAAATCTTAGGTAATAAGTACGTCGTAGGCCTATTTATTGCATAACACACAATTAATCACAATCTGAATAATTTTAAAGGAGATTAATTGCTTACCCATTGCTTCATGTGTTCGAAAAATGTGTGTGCTCAACAATGTTAATAACGCAATGAATGTTGTTGAACTGTCAAAATGATAGCGATTACCTACTACTGATAGTGGGTTACACAACTACCCCGCTGAAGAGATATTATGTTGCATGTTCTAACGTAACATAAAAATTAAGTAGGTATAGAATTCTTACAAATCATTTAGACAAGAAGCTGTTTGAAATATATTTCAAGTGAAATAGGTAGGTATTGGGTGCTGCTTCAACATAATATACCTTACCTAATAATGTCATTTTACCTTGCGTAAACCTGAAGATAAGTTCCACAAACATAGTCATTTAAAAAGTAATTCTAAGCTATCGTTGAAGTTAAAAGGTCTCCTTTGTAAATAATAGCCTTCATTTAACTTGTTGGCGGCACTGTCAATACGGGGTGAAAACTTTTCTAACGGAAATATCTTTTTCCAGCGGAACGTTTAATTAAAAAAAGTGTTTTAAAGTTACACAAATTTTATGTACAAACTTCAGAACGCAATTAAGAAATATTAAGTGTCGCTCTTACAACAATTCATGCCGCTTGACTTAGCGCTTTGCTCCTTCCTACATGCAAGTCTTTATTAGACAAGTAATTGATGATTTGCCTTTAAAACCAATATATTATTTGCAACTCAAACTTAAATTACTCAATACTCAATCATTTATCACATTCCAGTAACGTGTATGTGTGTGTGTACTCTGTAGTAATTTAAATGTCAAAATCCCGAAACGTCCATCTTTACTAAGGGTTTGAAGAGATAAGTTCCAAAGAACGTTTTGAGAAATAAATGTCTTAAACCATAAACCATAATTATGTAGACTTCACGGCAGTCTCCGCAAAAAAAAATCTGTTATTTTAATTTTATTATTATTTTATGGGCATAAAAATTGTTAACACAAACAAACTGAAGTCTTGACTCCAGCGCTAGGTAAAACACCTGTGTTACAGGAGGCAGTCTCTTCTCCCAATAAATTCTGAGTTTTATGCAATATACATCGTTTAAATTTACTTTACAACAAACAAAAAAATGATATTAAAACAGCAAAATAGTAGTTTCATTCATTATTTCATAGAACATAGAACTCTTTTGACCCTAAGCGTACTCTTTACTCGAACCATTCCTTTACCTGTCGTGAATTATGGAATACTTAGTCCTTGTCACTCGTCGCCATAACTCAGTGTTGGCACTCCCCACTAGACATAATATCTATGTTACAGCATAGGTTACACCACCTGTCATATTGGATTATGAATTCTCAATGAGGCATGCGCAATGCAATGCAATAAGGTGCAATCTCTAACGGGTGTTATAGCACTGCATACGTCTAGTATCTCGTCTGTGAATTTTAACATACAATTATCTTTGTTATTTTGTGATATTCTTTTCGAAGTCTCAGCATTCTTTTGTTCTCCTCTACTACAATTCCAGTTAGTATGTACGTAATTATTATTCCAAGTGCGAGTGGACGATTTTAGTCAAAAATAAATTTTGTCTGAAATCTTCTATGTCCCTGCCTACTTAGTCTGGCGCCATCATTAACAGATTCTAACTGCTTACATCTTTTTTTTTTCTTTCACATTGTAGGTTTGCAAGAATCTAAAATGGAGCGTTAGGCATACCTATGACTAACACGTTCAATTTAAAATGCACATACCACACCAAGAAATAAATAGGTAAGTATGCGTAATAAATCTTGTCTCGGAAGTTTAATCAATTACTGATCGTTCCTGCAAAGTAACTGGGCTAGTGCAGTGCCGATGAACTGTGGGTCCATGGCACAGTGCCCGTGCCGCTGGGGACGTTGCCAACACCGTGGCACCATAACTGTGCCGCGTGCGTGCCAACTGCACACGCTATTGTCTGAACCACGCCGAACGACCGCCATTCATACTACAAATATAGTATTACGTAGTAATTTTAGGATTGCGGCATTCGCAGCGACCGCGACGCGGCGACTGTCCGCCCGAATAGCCGTTGGTTGCGCTTATTTCAGCCGTATTTTAGCTAGAAATTTCATTACGAGTATATGAGAAGTTCTGGAAAATGTAAAACAGAATTTACAATGTCGCCAAATTTTGCCTGTCATCATTGAATTTTTCAGGAGCAAGGCGTTTTTCTTAACATTACTTGAAAACATACAAATATCAAACTTAGCCAACAGGGCAATGATCGCAATGTGAAATTATAGTAATTTACCTAACTAAACCTTACCTACAGTAACTCATTAGCCCTGGGGTCTAGGCGGGTAAAAATATTGCTCTGAATTTAATTATATCTCGCTGGAAAATGTAAATCAAAAATAAAAACTGACCAAGTGCGAGTCGGACTCGCGCACCGAGGGTTCCGTACAAAACTGTTAGTAATATAAGTAAAAGTTCACACGCGTTCATGAGGAAAGGGGTAGTAAGTTTAAAATTATTAAAAATATTTTTATTAAATGATGTAACTCAAAATTTACGGTTTTTCAATTTCTCCCTCATGTGTGTTGACATTGCTTCGTACCAAATTTCAAGATTCTAAGTTCACGGGAAGTACGCTGTTTTGATGCCCTTGCGAGAGTCGAAAATTTGCGGAAATTTGCGGCATAAACGGCTGTATCTTTTGATTGCGTTGGCTTTGAAGTTTGATTTTTTTCACAGCTCCAAGCGACAGTAGACCTGAGTATTTGATATGAATTCCAGCTTGATACCTCCACGCGTTCCTGAGAAAAAGGAAATTGACAAACAGACAGACGGACGGACGGACAACAAAGTGATCCTATCAGGGTTCTGTTTTTTCCTTTCGAGGTACGGAACCCTAAAAGCGAAAGTTTTTACAAAAAAACTAAAACGGAATTGTTTTGTGGGCTTTGAAAATCGAACTCTCTCAGATGGTGTGAAAAGTAGAGGATCTCCCCGGAGATAAAGGTATCTCCGTCTTGGCACCTGGGCGAGCTCGAGTCCAGCTCCTGTGACATAAAACACTGCTTTATCCCCTAATGAATAATCCACTATTCGAAGTTTATTCGAAGCAGGATCCGTGGCTGATTAATTGGCAACGAATCTAATACCGTCATCCATCGGCGTCATCGTGCGGTGACTTGAAACGCTTCTAAACGCTCGATAGTATTGGAGGGGCCGGTTGTTTTCTATGTTTTGTACAGGGTTCCCTAAAATAACCTCTTTTATAGCTAAAAGAGGTAAGGTAAGTTTAAAGACAAATAGGGATTCTTGTAAAGTGTAGGTACTTTTATAATTTATAACCTTATTAAATTCACGTATAAAATTGATAAACCCATTCGTAAAACGTTTGGTGAACGTTATTTTGCGCCAGCCTGTATAAATCTTCAAACATTCTCTTATGTAAATTACTGTATTGCATCGAGTTTTTCTAAGTGAACACAGCACTGTGCTGCTGGGGAGTCGGTTGCGACACTTCTTCCCAGCTAAAGCACTAGGAAGTTCACCACTTCCTAGTGCTTTAGGGCGGGCGTTTTAGGGGATGTCTTAAATATAATTTTGACGTTCGAAAAGTTCTGATCATCAGACTAGTTTGTATAAATGATTTTTGATTTTGATTTTGAATTGACAGTAATAATAATGGACGAATGTGTAGATATCTAATGACCGAATAACTTCAAATTATTTATTTATTTATTTATTTAACCATTTATGTACACACATATAAAGACAAGAAAAAAAATAAAGATAACAGAAAAGTACGTACAAAGGTAATGCTTATTTCTAAAGAAATCTCTTCCAGCATACCTGCAGTAGGAGAGTATATGAGAGATGTAGACAACGTGTGTAATAAATAGTAAAAGGGAAAACAAAATACATAAAACGAAACAATTCACTAATTTAAAAATAAAAATACTAAATCAAAATATACTTACTTATATACTTCTAAAATAAATAACACTTAATACATATAAAAATAAATACATACACATAAATTAAACAAATGCAACTATGTTACAGTGGAAAGATAGTGTTCTTTCACTCTCCTCTTAAACACCACAACAGTTTGACAGTTCCTTATGTCAGGTGGAAGTGAATTCCACAACCGAACCGCGTGTACAGAGAAAGAATAGGAGTAGAAGTCAGTAGAGTGGGGAGGGGTTTTTAGGAGATTTTTAAGGTGCGACCTGCAAGGCGCATCAAAAGGACGGGCGAAGGAGAAGCGTTCCCGCAGATAGGATGGCGTTAAAGGGTTGTGGAGTAAGTTAAATAGCAGACACAATATCCGAGAGTTCCTGCGAAGTCGAATAGGGAGCCACTTGAGTATCTTGCGAAAGTTAGAAACGTGGTCATACTTTTTAAGATTAAAAACAAAACGAATGCAGATATTTTGCAAACGCTCAAGCTTATTTAAAAGCTCCTCGGTGGCATCCAAATAACAGGCATCAGCGTAGTCTATGATGGGCTGTATGAGAGTTTGAGCAAGGGAGATTTTAGTGTTCAAGGGCAAGAAGCTCTGGAGGCATTTCAACGAATGGAACGTGTAGTGCACCTTGCGACTAACTTGAGCAACATGAGCAGTCCACGATAAGTAAGAGTCCAAGGTCACCCCCAGATTTTTTACCGTTTGTGCGTATTCTATCTGAACTCCATTCAGACAGAGTGGAGACAGCGACGCAACATCGAGCCTATTTCGCATATACCTGCCGCCGATAATTATGGCCTGAGATTTCTTAGGGTTGATCTGCAGTCCAAAAGACCGCGACCACTCGCTAATCAAATCCAGGTCTCTGTTCATAGCAGACACGGCGGCTTCCGCATCTTGCGTCAAGAAATGATCGTAAAGCTGCAGATCGTCGGCATAGAGATGGAAGTGCGAAGAGATGACACTGGTGACAGAGTTAATGAACATAGAAAAGAGAAGAGGAGAAAGAACGCCACCCTGAGGCACACCAGCGGTAAGAGAGCACCATTCAGAAGAAGACTCTTCGAGACGAACTCGCTGAGAGCGTCCTTTTAGATAGGAATCGAACCAGCCAATAGTAGAAGAAGAGAAATTGAAAGATTTAAGGATACCCAGAAGGATATCAAAATCGACAGAGTTGAAGGCACTGCTAAAGTCCAGAAGTACAAGTAAGGTGAGAGATTTGTGGTCCATAGCCCAGCGGATGTCATCGGTAACCTTCAGAAGAGTCGTTACAGTGCTATGACCAGGTCGAAAACCAGATTGAAAAGGACTAAGAAGGTCATTCGAAGAAAGAAAGGCAGAAAGTTGCTGATGAACAATGTGCTCAAGCACTTTGGAGAGATAAGGGAGGATAGAAATAGGTCGGAAATCAGTCGGTGAGACCGGGTTGGAGATTTTGGGTAAGGGGATGATATGGGCTTGTTTCCAGGCCTCAGGAACAGTACAAGAGAACAAGGAGAAATTGAAAATGTGGGTCAAGATGGGAAGTAGTGTGAGGAGAATCGGAGAAATCATTCTTGAGCAAAGATTATCATTACCTACTGCAGTGGAAGAGATAGCAAAAATAGATTTTTTTACCTCACTTTCACCAACAGGACTTAATTCGAAAGAAGGACACTGCGCCACCGGCAAACAGAATAGTTTATTTAAAGTAGCTGATTTGACGTGTGGATCCAATGTAACAGGGGGAAGTGAGAAATGTTTGTTAAGAGCGCACACGTCAGTGTCAATACTGGAAACAACTGGAGTCTTACCAATACCGACAGTTTTTAGAAACTTCCGGACTTCAGAAGAGTTGCGGTTGTCGAGAGAATTATGGAAGTAGCGTCTCTTTGCATCTCTACACATACGACTGCAGCGATTACGCAGCAACTTAAACGCAATCAAGTTGCGCTCAGAAGGACAGCGTTTTAGCCTCCTTTTGGCTCTGTCCCTACTGGCCATCGCATCCTTAATGGCAGAAGTGAGCCAGGGGGCCGGGACATACTTTACTTTAACTCGACGGATAGGGGCATGACGATCGTATAAGCTGAGTAGAGTGCTGTTGAAAATGTGAATTATCCTATGTAAAGAAATGTTTAGTTGTCCAATGGACTTCGCATCGTAATTCCATGCAATTTTTCCATGCATAGATTTTATAAAAATACAATCATTATTTTAGGTAGGAAGTTGTATCAGCAAAGAAGAAAATACCCTGACCTGACAGAAGTAGTTCTGTCCTGTCAATAATCTTGTTCGTGATTTGGAAAATGGTAAAAATGAAAATCCCATAGAAAATGGAAATCAGTTTTTCCAAAATGTTAACAGTTTCCGGGAAACATTTTTCTTCTTTCCATAGACCTAATTCGAAATAAAATAAAACAATTTTGGTGGTTCCCCATACTGAGAACTGAAACTAAAAAAAAAAAACATCAAACCCATACGTGTGGGGTATCTGTGGATAGGTCTTCAAAAATGATGTTGAGGTTTCTAAGATATTTTTTTTCTTAACTGAATAGTTTTCGCGAAAGACACTTCCAAAGTGGTAGGTAAAATGTGCGTCCCCCCCCCCCCCCCCCTAAAATAAGAGAATGATAAAACTAAAAAAGAAATGTGATGTACATTACCATGCAAACTTCCACCTAAAATTGGTTTGAACGAGATCTAGTCAGTATTTTTATTTTATACGTCATAAGTCGTAAACCGCAATTTTTAAAAATACACTATTATTAAAACATATATCAAAGTTACAACGAACTACAAGAACTTTTATACTATGTTACTTGCTGCTACAGAACCCTTCATGGGCTAGTCCGATTCGCACTTGGCCGCTTTTTTTTATTTATGTATAGAATCAAAGCATTTTCACCTCCCTACTTCCTATACTAAAGTCCTAGATATAATTTTAAGTACTGGTTAAGTATACACAAACCCTGACTACGTGCACACCTAGTAACTTACTAATTTAGCTTGACACACATTTATATAGAGGCGCTATGCTATGCAACTGAACGTGGTCGCCGCTAGACCCCAATTAACGTTTGCATAATAATGTTCATGTAATTAGTGCCTGAATTGAAACAATTTGCGCTCAGACATTTGATATTCCGTCGCCAACCTCGTGAGCATCGAATTTTTACCATTCCAGGCACATTATACATATACATTGGCACGCTTTTAATCCCCGTGGGTTAGGTAGCCACTTAGGTAGTTATCTAAGTTTCGCCAAGTTATGTTTAAGTTCCATATAACAGGGGGCCAGACTTCGGACTGCTACTGAGAAAAACCTGGTGGGGATAACCCAATTACACTTTGCCTGGGAACTGAACCCAGGACAAACGAGACCGACAATTTGAATACTCCGTCGCCAATTGAGTTACCATGAAATTGATAGCATTCCAGGAACAGTATGATGTACATATAAAGGTATTTCTGCTTAATTAATTAGTTTTGTGGTCTAGTGGTTGCAAGAGCTACTGCTGAGCATGAGGTCCTGGGTTCGATTCCCAAGTCGGGCAAAGTGTTATTGGGCTTTTCTATCTAGAATTTCTCAGTGGCAGTCCGGAATCTGGACCTTTGCCTGGTTGATATATAATAGGCTCGCGCCCTATTACATGGGACTTAAACATAACTAGCGCAATGTGGGTGTACTATAGGTACATCTCCACCCAACCCTTCTGTGATTACAGGCGTGATGTTATGTTATGTATACATACATATTCAGTCTAATATGGTCCCACTGCTGGGACACAGGTCTCCTCTCTGTGAGAGGGAGTGGGAAGTAATCCACCACGCGGGCCCAGTGCGGATTGGTAGATTTCACATGTCTTCAATTTTTTTATTCTAAGACATGCTCGTTTTCCTTCACCGTTTTGAGAGCAGTGGTTATGAGATATATTACAGAAAGTAAAGCGCCTGTCTGGGTTCGAACCTACGACCTACAACAACTCGTAAGTCGCGGCTGTTACCACGTTGCCACCACTGCCCATAATACAAGTTATTTCATAACTTAATAAGGGTGCTGGTTGCAACACCTACCTGTTTTGTTAACTAGCATTAAGTCAGGTCAGAGGTCGGTAAACGACCAGTGGAGCTGAAGTTACTTGAAGTACCTATTACTTGCGAAAATCATTTTTTTTTTTTTGTATCGTCATAAGATATCGATAATATCGGTTCACACAAAAAAAACTGATTTAACTGGACCCAACAGAGTAATTGTCTGCACACATAAAATGCCAATTGATCGCAATTGATTTCACTATGACAGTTCACCCACGTTCATTGCGTTATTTTCTTTGTTGAGCAGACGATTTTTCAAACCTATGAAGCAGTGGATTAGCAACGTTCCTCAAAACTCTCAGATTGTGATTGCAAGTGTGGGTTAGGGTGCTGTATAGAGCAACTTAACCTTATTTATGTAAAAACTTTATACTTTGTTGTCAATATTTTCTACACATCCCAACGATACCTATCTATTGTTTTACCTTCTACAAGGTTTGTGAGTGGTTCGTTTTTTTTATATATTAACGACTGAATCTTTATCCTCAAAAAGAGAGAGCATCAGAAATTCCGAACACGGTACGCGGTCAGATTGTTTCCCCCCTCTGTAGCCCCATAGTATGAGCGCATGACGTTTTCATTGATACAATTCAACTCTACATCAACAAAAATACGCCCACAGCGCGCCCGCGGCGCCTATTTTATTACAGATAAAACATTCATTCATTAAAATAAACGCAACAAATTATTTCGGTATTTTCTAAAATATCACACCTTCTGTCTAAAGTTTAAAATACTTGAACCCTTGCTATCAGTTCGAGACTGATACCGTTCTGATAACGATCGATCGATACGTAAAGAGAGTTCAAAATGAATCATTTTATTTTCCTACAATGACATTCCGTTCATAAAAGAGTATCTCAATATCATTACTCAATTTTGTACAGTATTCATTTAATGGCCCATAAAATAAAGCGCATTGTTCACGAACGGTTTTACAAATATTTAAATACCACCACGTTCATGACCCGAATAAAGTTTCAGTGTTGCTGTTATTGTGTTATTGTAACAAACCATCAAAACGAGCTTCAGAGCTATACAAAATAAATATCTTTGTCCTCTGTTGTATTTAAGAACATTAATCTACGGAGTCTGGCAGATAATAGGTATAAACATACCTAGCTACTTATGTTAGTAGAATGGCCTTTTCAATAACGAAAAGATGAATGGGGGAAAGACAAAAGAGTCGATTTATAATTATACAAAAAAAAACTACTAGGAAAATTATATAATAGGTAAGTATGTTAGGAACAAAATTGTAAGCATGAGGTGACACTACTTAGCCTGATACAGATTGTGCTGTTCTTGTGGTTTGACGTATGTATCTACCTACTACTACAGAATACTATCAACTTGAAGGATGAAGAAGATGGTGTTCACAAAAACTTGACGACTGGAATAGCTCTAATCTTCAGTACGTAGTGCTATATAATTTATATTTTTTATGATATTGATTATACATTGTGTAATTTAACTCACACACTACATTATTACTTGTTTTATTTTTGTTGTAAAATCATGTATCACGTATCACGTAATTAATTTACCTGTCATTGCTTTATATCAAATTCTATTTACCTATTGTATATATAATATGTAGTAGTTTTATTATAGGTGCATCGTTTTCACATATAATTAAACAATTAGTGGTTTAGTTACAAAATATTGTAAAACATTTTAGAATATTATCGGTGGAGTTTCTTGCCCATTCTTCTCCATACCTTATGGAAGCGGCGACTAGTTTTTTTTGTTGTTGTAAATTTTGACGTTCAAAAGTTCCTTCTATGTGCTTATTTTAAATAAATTATTTGATTTTGACTTTGACTAAGCGCGACCTACATCATCCATTGTCGCATAGTTAGATGCTGTATGAAGATGCAGCGCAAAGATATCTCGCCTCATTAACTGTTACGTGCAAAAATCACATCTGTTCTAGCAATGGTTAGGTACCCCGAATTGCGTCATTAACGCGATGAATTAGCGAAGTTGTATTACAAAGGAGAAATAATTTATAATCAGAACAATGTGCTGTAATAAATTGTATCGTTCGACAATATGTACGTTTGGCAACAAAAAAAAATATTTTCGCCTGCTCAAAGCTCAAAGCATGTCGAAAAAGGTTTCCGCTTTGTATCTGTATCGGACTACGCTGACGTAAAAACGGGAAATGTTTTGTTCGTTCCAATTTGTAATTCTCAAACGAAGCCAGCCACTGGCTGCTGCATTGGATTGGAGCATGAGGTAAACCTTGTTCGTCAAATGATTACTACTAAAACCCCGGGAGTACCTAACCTACCTTATAAACTTTATGTATAATCAATATTAGGTTTCCAAAGATTTATTATACTTACATAAAGACCGATCACGGTTACCATGCCTACGAATTATGATTAGAAAAAGAGCAGGGTTACAAACAGTTTGGTTAATATTCAGCTATTCTCTGATGTACCTATTGTTTCACAATTTCAAGCAACAGACCCATGCAGCATTCGGGGGTAAGTAGGTATTTTGCTTTTATCTATCTTTTGCAACATCACAGCAGCTGTCCTGCGATTATAGCGTTAATATTTACCGAGTGAATATAATTATTACTTCGTAGGAAGGAGGTTGCATTTCGCGCCATAATAGCTCGCATCAATTTAGACCCTTTTACAGTTTGAATTAGCGAGGACTCGCGAAACTTTCAGTGAAGTTTCGACATTAATCTAAGTTTTATGTTGATAATTTGTCTGAAAACGATATATTTACAGGGAAGTCGGTGCTAAAGCCTTTCAAGAAGTTTTATCACGTATTCTCAGTACATTGTTGCTTGTCTTGTTGCACAAAAGATGTTCTTTATAGCGGTAAAGACGTCGTTAACATACAGCCGGTTCGGACGATGTGATGGTCTAGTCTCATGGGGCACGTACTAAAAGTACACTTTGATGCCCTTTTAACATTTTGTATATATAAGTACCTACCAGCTACATTCTAACTTTGTGTTGTGGCGGCTTTGAAGTACGCCACTCGCTGCGCAGTACCTCACCCCTCACCCCCGCTGACAGGTGACGCAACGACTCGCCTTATGAATCAGAATAAGAAGTCATTTATTCAAATTAGGCTGAGAGTCAGCATTTTTCGAACGTCAAAATTACATAAGACAGTCCCCCAAAACACCCGCCCTTCACCACTTCCTAGTGCTTTAGCTGGGGAGAAGAAGTGGCGCAACAAACTCCCCAGCAGCACAGCTGTCTGTTCAGTTAGCAAAACCATTGAACTATACAATTATAAGGTAATCAAAGTAAAAAAAAAACTGTAAGAGATCAATGAAATAAATTACAGAATAAAGACTGATAAATGAAACTAATTACAAAAAAACAAAATTTGAAAAACGGATTTTTTTTGAAAAAAAAAGTATTGTGAACGACTTCCACGTGCATAATCAGTATTCTGTGAGGCATGGCAGTCACGTTAGATGAATGTACCAGAAACCTGACTTTCTTGGAACTTGGGCGGAGCCAGCGTGAAATTTGCCGAATCGCCTGGAAGCTGCAAGAAGAGCTCGGGGAGGCAATACGAAGTATTAAAAATATGGATGTAATGAAAAAAAGGAAAAAAAAATTCTTACTTTGGTTTTTATTTTATTTTAAGAATAAGAATAAAGGTACACATAAGTTTCAATTTATTTTTATTTTTTGTAGTTAAATGCCAATCGAACAGTATTCGTTTCATTATGATAGCATACGTAGTTCGGTAGATATTCGGACTTTTGTGACTGACCCGTTATTTTTGGGACCGAGTGTAATACACAAATTAAAGCCTCCAGGCATAAAGGGCGTGACACTATTGGAGTGAAACCCAACCACGAGACATACAGGTCATGGGAGACACTTATGTGATATAGCTGACAAACTGGCACTGCAGGAAACTTGGCCGCATGACCTGTCATTGTTTGGCACTATTCATAAGGAATTTGAATGTACGGGTAATTCGGTGGTAGACACTTCGGCAGGAATGCTCTTAGGACGTACTTATGGAGGAGTAGCATTGCTTTGGCGTTAGAGGCTCTTCAAGTCAGTATGTATACTTAATACAGTGCAATGTTGTTCGAATCTCTGCCATAAAAGCTTGCTTAGTGGATAGTGCAATTTTAGTGCTCGGTATTTATATGCCAACAGATTCGACTGAAAACCTTCTTGAATTTACGGAGTGCTTGAGTGAAGTAAGTGCCATTGTTGAGGCTAAGGATGTGGAAGCAGTTTATATGTTAGGGGATTTTAACTCTCACCCGCATCAGCTTTTCTGGACTGAACTATGTAAATTCAGTTTGGAACAAAAGTGGGTATGCGCTGATGTGGAGTCATTAGGCTTAGGATCTGGCAATCACACGTATGTGAGCGACATGAATGGTAGCAAGCGTTGGTTGGACCATTGTTTTGTTACTCAAACAGCCTACCACTCCGTACTGAGTGTTAACATACAGTATGATGTTTTCTGGTCTGATCACCTTCCTGTAGCTATAGAGTGCAATTTGCATAAGATCCCAGAAAAACTTGAATAACAACAGTTAGTGCAAGACAAAGCACCCAGCATAAGGTGGTTCTAGAGAGCTCCGAACGTAGTCTCGGCGTAGAAAGACGTGCGTGGACGAAGTCTCCGCGGTTAAGGACATAACCGTGGAGACCTGCGCAGCTGCCCTGGTGTCCGGCTGGATACGCAGGCAGCGGGTACGCCTCAGGCCACCGAGTAAATCGGTCGATGACAGTAAGACAGAATCTGTAATCACAAGAAATGGTTAAGGCCCCTACGATGTCGAGGTGCATGTGGGTGAATCTGGAAGAAGGAGTAAGGAATGAGGAAAGAGGAGTTACAGTGTGGCGAGTAATTTTACTTGCTTGGCATTTCAAGCATTGTCTGGCCCAATCTCTACAGTTTTTGCGAATCCCCGGCCACACAAAGCTTTGCGTCACCATTCGCACTGTAGCAGAACATCCTGGATGATGTATATAGTGCAACGATTGAAAGACTTGCTTTCTAAGCTGTGATGTCACATATGGGCGAGGCTTCGGCATTGTAATATCGCATACAATGTGTACGTTTTCCGTCAGCGTCGCGATCTTTTCCAGCTTGAGTGAAGAGCCGTTTCGAAGCAGGTCTTGCAATTCTGGATCTGTTTCCTGAAATGTGCAAGATCGTCAAAGTTTATTGCAGCTGACACCTCTTCAATCCGTGACAATGCATCAGCGACGACATTTTCTGTACCTAATATCCGTAGTGAATTTTTAAAAAACTTTCACAGTGCCTTCAGAGGATACATCCTAGAGAGAGCATTTTGGTCTTGGGAGACTTTAATGCAAGGGTAGGCAGAGACTATGAAGCCTGGCCTAAGGTTCTAGGAAGGCATGGAGTTGGAAACATGAATTCCAACGGCCAGTTGCTGCTAAGTTTATGTGCTCAGTATCAGCTCGCAGTAACAAATACTATGTTCCGCCTTGCTGCTAAGCACAAAACGACATGGATGCACCCAAGATCTAAGCACTGGCATCTCATTGATTATGCTATCGTACGACAAAGAGACTTGTCCCAGGTCCTTGTTACCCGTGTTATGCGTGGTGCACATTCCTGGACGGACCATAGACTTGTCAGGTAGGTTGCGTCTCCGCCTTCGTCGCCCTTGCCGAGCCAGTCAGAGCAAAGCAAAACGGTTGAATGTAGAGAAGCTTGCTGACTTCGAGACGAGGAGGGCTTTTGCGGAGACTGTAGCTAATAATGTTGTGCCGACGATCCCTGTTACTCTTGATATTGATTCTGTTTTGGAAATTCTGTCGTCGTCAATACTGGATGCCGCAGCTGCTACTATAGGTGTAAAACCTCAGCAAACCAGTCTTCCCGACTGGTTTGACGAAAATGACAGAGTCCTGATGGAAGCAATTGCCAAACACCGAGCTTTGCTTAAGAACAACGAAAGTAGTGCTGTGATAAAAGATAGTGATCGGGAGTTGCGCAAATTCACGAGAGAAGCTAAAGACAGTTGGTGGGGGGAAAAGGCGCAGTATATGCAATGGCTTGCTGACAGTCATCAAATTGGAGAATTTTATAATGAGGTTCGTAAACTCCTGGGTAACTCCAATTTTGTCAAAGTGCCTCTGAAGTCGCTTGATGGTAGCCTTCTGAAAAGCAGGGATGAAGTGCTTAGGCGTTGGTCAGAACACTTTGATAATTTACTTAACGTGGATCGAACTGCAGATCTAATATGCATTAGTGATCTACCTCAACTCCAAGCAGAAAAAGAGCTAGATGATCCCTTATCTCTGGACGAAGTTGTCTGTGCGATAAAAGAAGAGCAAAACAAACGTGCGGTTGGCTTGGACCTAATACCAGGTGAGCTGCTAAAATGCGGTGGTACTGAGTTGCACACGCTGGTCTGGGAACTATTTGTTCGCATGTGGGAGGAGGAACAAGTTCCCAAGACATTTAAACTCTCGCGCATTAGGGCCCTTTATAAGAACAAGGGTGACCGAGCAGATTGGAATTCTTACCGCGGCATTTCACTCCTCTCAGTCCCCGGAAAGGTTTTCGCCAGAGTGTTGCTTAACCGCCTAAGGAAACTGTCAGAAAAGATCTTGCCAGAAACGCAGTTCGGTTTCCGACCGGATAGGGGTACTTGCGAGGCAATCTTCGCAGTTCGACAGCTGCAGGAGAAGAGCAGAGAGCAAGGCAGACACTTATACCTTTGCTTTGTCGACCTGGAAAAAGCGTTTGATAGCGTTCCTCGTGAGGCCCTCTGGATAGTGCTGCAAAAATTGGGATGTACGGAGAAGTTCGTAAAACTTGTGCGTCTCCTGCATGATGACATGGAGTGTTGTGTAGTGGCGGAGGATGAGCAGTCGCAGTTCTTTTCGGTTACCTGTGGCGTGAAGCAGGGCTGCGTTTTGGCCCCCACTCTCTTCGCCCTTTATTTTGCAGTGGTCATCCGTGAAGCCCTTGCGATATCTTCAGAGGGTGTCCGGCTGCGTTTTCGAACAGATGGCAGTCTTTTCAAATTATCGAGACTAAAGGCAATCACAAAAGTGTCTCTTGCACATATTGAAGAAATTATGTACGCAGATGACCTGTGTTTTGTGGCAGAATCCCCAGAAGGGCTTCAACAGCTTGTTACGAACCTTCACGAGCAGTGTTCTAAATTTGGCCTAAAGATCAGCGTCAAAAAGACGGAAGTTATGTCTCTGGACGTTCATGGAAATGAGACACTGAACATTAAGCTTGGAGAAGACGTACTGAAGCAGGTTGAAAAGTTTCGATATCTGGGGAGCACGTTAACATCTAAGTGTGACGTTGATGCCGAAATCAACAGCAGAATCAATGCTGCTGCTGCAGCTTTCGGTAAATTAAATGCCAGGGTCTTCTGCTCACACGACTTAAAGCGCGCCACAAAAATATCGGTATATATGGCTGTTGTGCTACCTAACATTTTATACTCCGCCGAAACATGGACACCGTACCGACGTCACATTAAACAATTGGACCGATTCCATCTCAAATGCCTCCGTTCAATCCTTAACGTCCATTGGTCTGATCGAGTGCGCAATACGGAAGTATTGAGACTAGCTAATGTGGGAGGTATTGAGGCGTACCTCATGAAAAGGCAACTTCGGTGGTGCGGCCATGTGACACGCATGTCGGAACAGAAAGTGGCGAAGCGCATCCTTTATTCGGAGCTTCAGGAGGGCAAGCGGAAGCATGGCGGGCAACTCCTAAGATTTAAGGATGTACTTAAGCGACACATGAAGGGTTGTGACGTAGATCCATCTCAGTGGGAAGAGCTTGCGTCTAACCGCGGAGAGTGGAGGTCATTGGTACAGCAGAAAGTTTTTGAAAAAATACTTTACTGCTTATTATGCCGCTAATAATTCACAGTCGTATGGGCTGTATTTCTTTTGAGCATCGCTAAGTTTGTGTGAGTAAAATTATAGTGGTTCCCAGTCCTTTTCGCTGTTGAAGTACTGCGCCGATGACGGTATCAGACACTTCAGTGACTATTATTAACTCAGCAGATCTGGATGTGCCAGTAGAGTTGCGTTGCATAATGAAGTCTTATTGTCTTCGAATGCTTTTAGAAGTTCAGGCGTCATATCGATTGTATGTGCTCCTTTAATTTTCGGACCAGCAAGGACAGCATTCAATGGGGCTTGAAGTTTAGCTGCATTTGGGACAAATCGGCGATAAAAATTTATCATACCCAAGAATCGTCGAAGCTCCTTGACCGTCTTGGGGACGGGATACTCCTGGATAGCCTGGATCTTGGTCTCGAGTGGTTTCGTACCTGTTGCTGACACACGGTATCCCAGAAAAGTTACCTGTGAGTGTCCGATGTTACACTTTGATGTGTTTACCACTATACCGTAGCTCTTCAGGCAGTCGAATAGTTGGCGTAAATGCTGTTTGTGCTGTTCAGGGGTTTGTGAGAACACGAGAATGTCATCGATATACCCGTAGCAGAAGTCTAAACCCAGCAAAACTTCGTCGATAAACCTATGGAAAGTTTGAGCAGCGTTCCTCAAACCAAAGGTCATGTAAGAGAATTCGTAAAGACCAAATGGTGTAGTGATGGCAGTCTTTGGAATGTCGTCTGGGTTTATAGCCAATTGGTTATATGCTTTGACCAAATCAAGAGTGAAAAATACTGCACATCCTGATAGCTGGTAGGAGAAGTCATGAATGTGCCGGATGGGGTACCTGTCTGGTATTGTCCTTGCATTTAGTGCTCTGTAGTCGCCGCATGCTCTCCATCCGTCGTCCTTCTTCCTAACCAGGTGAAGTGGAGCAGACCAGGCACTTTCCGATCGTCTAGCCAAGCCACTCGCTAGCATGTCTTCGAACTCCTTCTTAGCAACTAGAGTTTGAGCTAGATCGAGGCGTCGAGGTTTACTTGATACTGGTGGACCTGGAGTTGTCCTTATGTCGCGCAACGTGTTATGCTTACCCAGTAAATGTGTACCTGGTGGTCGCGTGATATCAGGATACTCGCGAAGAATTTCGTGGTAGTCGGTGTTACCAACTACAGCCTTCACAGATGCAATATCGTCCGTTGACTTACATTGAGTTCCTGATACAGAAAGTGTCGTTACGTTGTCTATGAAAAGCTGATTCCTGCAGTCTACGAGTAAGTTGTAGAAACTAAGGAAGTCAACGTCTATGATAGGTCTTGACACATCGGCCACTGTGAATCTCCAGGTGTAGTCCCTTCTGAGACCCAAGTTAAGTCGCAGCTGTGTTGGTCCGTAGGTGTGTATCAACGTATTATTAGCAGCGACTAAATCAAATTTTGATTGTTTTACAGGCGACTTTACAGCCGACTGAGGGAAAACACACAAGTCTGAGCCAGTGTCCACAAGGAATTGCATTTTCGTAGTCCGGTCGGTTATGAATAAACGGCCTGTTGAAGTAAGGCAGTCGTTAGCCGCTACTTGCGACCGCCCTTTGAGTTTTTCCGACGTAAATGTGCAAGGTTGCTTACATTCGTTTGCCTTTTCTCCTTAGGTGTAGTAGTAGTAGCAGTGCGGGTGATTCGGTGGTGGCTGCTGTGGTCTAGAGCTGTTAGAGCGTTCGCGATCATACCTTTCTTGGTAACGGTGTGATTGTGAACGTGAGCGGGAACGTCCTCTCCAGTTGTTGTTCATCCGTGATGTCAGCAGCGCCACTTGTTTTGTGAGCTCACTTACTTGCTTGAGCAAGTCTGGTGAAGTGCTAGTAGAGGCAGAGGCGGCAGCAACTTGTGGGGTGCTTGGTACAATTTCGTACACCCGGTCAGCAATCACGGCTAATTGTTCAACCTGTAAGTCTGCAATCTGTGAAGCCATTGCAGTTTGTATATTTTGCGGCAATCGGTTAGTCCAGAGACTTTCGACGAAATCAGAAGCACCAGCGGGTCCAGCTAGGTTTTGCAGGTGCCGAAGAAACTCAGATGGCCTGCGATCACCTAGCTCCTCGTCAATTAAAAGCTGCTGTATCCGCTTTTCCTGTGAGGCAGACAGGCGATTAATAAGTTCACTCTTTAATTTGTTATACTTATCTGTTTCCGGTGGTTTCGTGATGATGTCTTTAACCTGGAGTGCATATTTAGTCTCAAGCTGTGTAGTCACGAAATAGAATTTCGTCGTGTCGCTGGATATCCTTGACAAAATAAATTGGCCCTCTAATTGGGCGAACCATAAAGCCGGTTCCTCTGGGCAAAAAGGTGGACAGCGTAGTGGCAGTCCGACTTTCGACGCTTCTCCAGATACAGCAGATACTGCTTCTTTAACGTCAGCATCGGCAAAATTCTCCGAATCGGACAACCTTAAAAAATATATAAAATCGCTCACTGCTTATGTTTTGAACCACAGCCTTACTTTCTTTGCACCGTTCTAAACAAACTATCACTAGTTGAATCACCACTCTTCTTGCTTCACTGAAACTGCTTGCTTCTTGATGTAGACGAGTCTTCAATATGCGCGGTAGTCGAGGGTCACCAATGTAGAAAATCAGTATGGTCACCGATATCTACTAGATCAGGAATCGAACCAGGGAATATTAGCTTCAAAGCGTAAAGCGTAGCGTAGCGGAAGGATGAAATAATGTTTCGAGAATTTATTAATTAATAAAAGAATTTTATTAAAATGATTTTATAATTATATTAAAATAAACAACACTGACAATTAAATTAACCGAATATAAAGCAACAATACAATATTAAGCGCGACACGATCCGAATAGTTCGGTAGGTAGTGGTGGTGGTGGTGGTGGTGGTGGTGTATCCACACTTATGTTTAACAAAATAAATGCTTGATTGATTGATTGATTAGAATGAAGACTGTGTCTCCGCAGGCCGGCTCACCGGCCGGTGGAAGTGCGTGCACGCAGACTTTCGCAGCCCAAGGTCGTTGTCGCCGTCGCCGGTACAAGTATCACGCGCTACTGGTGTGCGCGCGGCGCGTGTAAGCGTGAGGACATTCGGTGCAAACATCGTATGATCTGCATGTTTGGCCCAAGATTCATGAGCGGAGCGATGTCGCTCTAAAATGTAAGGTGGTGGTCCAATTGATTTTTGTTCCGCCACATTTTGTCTAGGGCTGCCATTTAGCCCCATGAAAGTATTCGACTGCAAGGAAAAAGGCGTATTATTGGGTGGAATAAACATGTTCGCTCTGCTCACATGGAGGCGAAGTTAAAGTATCAGTCCTGGTTGTCTTGCAATAAACCCAATTCCAGCAGAGTTTGGGAAGAAATGCGAGATAGCCAAAGGGTATTTAAAGGCAAGCTTAAATGGTGCCAAAATCACCAACACTAAATAAAAATGGACATAATAACCTCCCAAAGAATGAATAAATGAAGAATACATCCCGGCTTGACCTTAAGCCAGTTTTGCCGGTGACGGTGGCGGGCTGCAGTACACCAGAGGAAATAGCGAATACTTTCCTAAACTACTTTCGCGTTTCCTCGCCGCTGGCCTTCTAAATCAATGGTCTATGCTGAGATCTGTCACAATAGCCCTAACATTCGTTTTAGTGCCAAGCAAGTTTCATCTGCAATACAGAAAATGGCCAGAGGCAAGTCTCCAGGTCATGACAGTCTCAGCATCGAGCACTTGAAACACGCGGGCGTACACTGTCCGAGAGTGTTATCCATGTTTTATAATTTGTGTTTAAGTCACTCTTATCTTCCTCCCGAGTTAATGCACACATTAGTTGTCCCAATCATAAAAAATAGGACTGCTAACGTAAGTAAATACAGACCCATATCACTTGTTACTGTGCTAGCAAAAGTATTGAACAGTTTGTTATATAAAACTCTCCACGAATGGTTGAAATTAAACGACGCACAGTTCCGGTTCAGGCCTGGACTTTCCACTGAAAGCGCAATATTGAGTCTTAAACAGACTGTCCAACATGTGTGTGACATGATCACGCCTGTGTACCCGTGTTTCTTCAACCTCTCTAAAGCTTTCGACCTCGTCTCCTACGACTTATTGTGGAAGAAGCTCGGGGAAGCATGTGTACCAGCTGAAATTATACGTCTTTTTCAGTACTGGTATGGTAAACAAGTGAATTTTGTAAAGTGGAATAATTCATGCTGCGTATGGGTTGTTTTTTTTTTGTTCCGGGGTGGAATATCCACAGCCCTGGGGCGGGCGTAGGGGTCTGTCAGACTCTTACTGACAAAAAACCACCCCGGTGTTCCATCTCACACCTACGTCGGGGTCGCGGGAACACACGATTCCTCCGCAACCCCGACCGGTGCCGGCCAGCCTCGGCGGGCCTCCTCGTGTTTGGGGGAGGAGTGAGGTGTTTGACTCCTCCCGCAACGTCTAAGAGGGGCACGCGTGGCACACCACGTGCCGCCACCTTGAGTTCCGATGTATGGGGGGCGGTGGACGTCCCCGAGTCCGCTATCCCTGGACCCATTTAGAGGGGCTGGAAGAGGGCGTTGTCCTCCCCCCGCCTACGACCAACCCCTTGCCCCTTTCGCCAAGTCTGATGAATGGCCCCGTCGCCTACCATTACCCGGCCGCAGAGGATAGGGAGAGCGGCCAACGACATACCGGCACTCCTCTTCCCCTGCGGCCCCACCACGTCCGCCATCAATCGGGGCGACCCCGTTAGGGCTGCAGAAGGTAGAGAGAGCGACGCACTGCAATACCGGCACTCCTCGCCCGCTGTGGCCTCACCTCAGTTGCGATGTCGCCCAACGGCACCGCAACCTTGGCCGAAACGTCGTCGGCCTTTCAGCTGAAGCCCCGACGAGCGGCCCCTCCTCGGGTTCCTCTTAGCTACACCTTGTGGTTCAAGCCACGGTTACTGCAGCGCTTTTTAGTGCCTCTGGCATGTTCGTTTACGCGCGTGTTCATTGCTTCCACGCTATGGTGAAGAGAAAAACAGCGTCGCTATTGGAGAGAACGCGATCAAGTCCTAATAGCATTCTGAAGATGTTAGCGGACAAATTTAACTCACCGATAATAAATCACTTCATGCAGGTGTTGGTCAGGCAGGAGTGATTCATTAATTTCATCCGGTGAAAGTATCATATATATTTTTTTTCTGTATGCTTGTATTTAGGTTTCATTGTAACACACTAACATAGCTTTTATGTATTTTATTGTACCTAACCAACTAACATAAACTGGATCATTGTTGTCTTATAAAATAAATTAATTTAATTTAATTAAACGAAATACGGAAATTGTCGTCCCACAACTGTACCTACCCACGCAGGCAATGCTATAGGCAAGTACCGATTCTAATTTTAAACCAATTGTCACAAAACCAATGATCCGTGCCTCGATCACGATCGAGATGGAGTGAAGTTCCAAGTAAACTAGAAAATAAGGGAGTCCATCAAAGCTTTCAACTACAGCGCCTTAAGTTTGATTGAAGTTCAGCGTAGAGTTACCGAGCCGTTATCACTTCGTCTCTTGTACCTATCATAGAATTAAAAACCGTGTAGAAGTGAAACTCGTGTAGGTAGATAGGGTTTTCTTTTTACGTTCGACGAAGTAGCCGAATTGAAATAATTTAAAACTGTCGTGGGTAAGTTGTAAAGGACATCGTCGTGAATGGCCCCAGGACCATTAAACATCCGACGTAGTTAATAATTATAAATATATTTTGTTATAGGTACTATTCGCGAATATCAGTAGGTATGAAACGGACATTCCGCGTTCTATTTTGAACAATTAAAAGAGCTGTAACGATTAACGACATCACATCAAAAAAGCTGCCATCTTTGACAATTAGATTTGACATGACAGTAAGTGATGCCCAATCTTTTATTTCCCACATCCATATCGAGATTACTTGAGTTGACCACCTGCTCACGGATTACAACGCATACGTACTTTCCTTTTAAATCTTTTTCGCTTATAGTGCGCTATGATAGGCTCAGACGATTCTGAAGTGAAAGAATTCAACAACTAAACCGATTTTCATAACCTAATTAATGCGTCCTAAATAATGAATTATCTTTATCCATACAATTACTACACATGAGGTCGTTTGTGCACTCACTCATATTCGTGTTTTTTACGAACAGCATAAAAACGGATCAGAAATTCACAAATGGGCGCTGTGCACTTACTCGTAGTCGATTCACGATTCTCGTACACGAATACAAATTGAATACGAGAGTCCACGGGCGCTGGTCCGATTTTCGTGAATTCACTAAAAACATTTCGATGGCAGAGATCGCGTTCATAATGTTGCACACATTATGAACGCGATCGCATTTCGCACTCACTCATATTCGATTAGTTTTCGGGTTTCCACGAATACGAATCGATTAGGAGTGAGTGCACAAATATATTAAGTAAGTAATATTTCAAATAGAAATAACACGCTGACTACTGTAAGGTATCAATTTTGTTTAAAATTAATCGATACGGATCTAATGTATGGGTATCCCTAATCCTTGTCATGCCATGTAAGGCCGCATTCCGAGTTAGACCATAATCGCTGACAGCGCTCACATCGATAATTTGCGTACCGATTTAAATATCACGATTATGACAGCTGAGAACTGTTAACATTTCGCTCACAGTGATAGTTCTAAAGGGCATGGATGGCGTTATCGCAAGATGGCGCATGTCATGACGTCATCTATGACGATTCACATGACATCGTTATCGCGCTCACGCAAATTCGGTACGGACGTAAGCGCGCTCAAATCGATTACAGCTCAATTCGGAAAGCGGAGAACTCAACTGTCAAACTATGTTTACAAAACGCTAAAGCGATATGTGTAAAATGAATTCCTACATGTATAATAAATTACATCAAAAAAATCATTAGGACAAAGTCGTTTGCATTCAAGTTAATTAAATAAGTATCTACTTAATCTTAAATTATCTACCTACCTATTTTAATATAAAAACTATAAGATTTACCAAATAGTTGCGTAAAATGCTACTTTTACTTTATTTAACACCAAACAAAATGGGTAAGTACCGAAGTAGTTAAATGTTTTACAGAGGCCCTAGTGCGAGTTTCTTTTAACCATTTCGACTTTACGCATCGACCGCGTTCGGCGCTCCGATTGGCCCTTCACCATCCGAACGCGGTCGATGCTTAAATTCGAGACGGCTAAAATAAACTCACACTAGGGCCACTGAATCCCTTAGCTTAACTAGCCACATACAGGCAGTAGAAATAGTATTACGAGACAGGTATTTACTAGCACCTGCAAGAATTCTATATAACATCAAAATCATTTATTTTTATAAATGCTTTTTGCAAGTTGTCCGTCATTAAACTTTGTCATCATCAGCATATGCTTGTAATTTAGAACACGATAAGTAATTTTCCTTCGCTGTTGGTCCTGGGCCGATGTATGGGTGCAGAACAATCTCCTTTTTTTGATGACAGAGCACGTAGAGCGGTACGCGCCCTGTAGCTCACGTTACGAGTATCTACGGCGTAGCGTAGCGCATAACGTGAGCTACGACCGACGATTGTTGAACGTTTCTTACGCCACTGCCACAAAAACTGTACCTAGCCAATGTAGGCATTAATAGAGCATTCGGTGCGTTTGGCTTCCATTTAATCTTATTCTATGCTCGTAAATAGACATAATAGAATCGGTATCTACATGCTGTTTACTCAATTCTTAGTGTTCTAAGGGACAGTTTTTGTAGATACTTTTACTATGTAGGCATTTCCAGGTACATAACAAGGTTGTAGGATGTCTGAGAGACAAACCAGTAACCACTCGGTGATAGAAAAAGCAGAGATTTGGGTCGTGTTGGACGACCCGTTTTCCAGTAATTAAAACATCAACTATAAGACTTTTTTTCAGATAGTTACTTACCTACCTACCTACTAGTAACCTATGTTCAAACAACGACTGTCGAAATTTGTGATAAAATTCATTGTTTAATTTGGTTTGTACCTACTACTTAGCTGTTGGTAGTGAGCAAGTGTAAGTTTTTTCTAATTATGGAAAAAGTGCAGTACTGGTGTTTACGGTGGACCCGGTGATTAGGTTCTTGTTTTTAGATGAGAAGACGTGTAGAGAAATTAAAGAAAAGTTGACGACAATGACAACAATCCGATAATGGTTCAATGAATTGAAGCGTGTGCAGAATATATTGCATTATTTGGATAGCAAAAAATAAACTCAAAATTTAATAATTTGAATATTGTATCATGAACTTTCTGGAGAACATTACGTTTCGTGTTCGAGGCACTCGTCGTACGCGTTCAATGTCAGACTCGCAAAGTAATAACAGTCAATTTGAAAACGAAACACTAGATGGCACCGCTACCAGTCTCCCCGAGAGGGGCAACGACGGTGTCGTCGTTGCCCCTCCCTTTAGTTTAAATAGTAATTCGTGTAATTACTATCTAAACTAAAGGAACAACTTGAGAAACTAACACTTCAATTAAGTAGTGCAGAAGAAGAAATTGAGATACTTACATTGGAAAATAGTGACCTTAAACAGTCAAACCAGCAGCCTAATTGCGTAACACATTTTCGTAAACGATTACGACTAATCTGTTTGATTTTGACAGTTCAACAACATTCATTGCGTTTTGTACATTGTTGAGCAGATTTTTTATCGAACTTATGAAGCAATGGATTAGCAATCTGTTTCAAAACGATTCAGATTCCGATTGATTGTGTATTACGCAATTAGGGTACAGTAGTTGGAAAAGAAAGATGAACTTTACAAAAACAACACCAACACTCCTAATACTAAGAAAACCAGGCAAAAACTTCTACTCCAAAAAAAGGGAAGCATTACTTAGTAAAAACACGCAAACAGAGCAAGTAAATACGTCTGACATGAAGAAAAATAAGGGCACTCAAACTATTGCAACGGATACTAAGGGATCATCTAAGGAAGAATCTGCGGAATCACCAGCAATACTTCATACAAAAAGCCATAATGAAGACCCAGAGAAAAAAGTTAGTAAAATCTGTATTATAAGCGGAAATAAATATAATAAAATACGTACAATTGCAGAAAATAAGTTTAAAATTGTGAATTACGAGTATGTTAATGTTAATGAGTAACTTATCACCATACTCAGGAATAAACAATATGTTTTGCGACTTGGAACCAAAGCTAAAGAAATTGACTATGAATGACTTCTGTATTATTTTAATTGGTGAAACAGACTTCAAATCTACTAAGGAATATTCTAGTATCATTCTCAACATAAGAAAAATACTCGGAAAAATTCAACACACCAATGTTGTTCTCTGCATGCCGACCTATTGACATTGTATTAGTAATGTTACTTTGTATAACCTACCATGGTGTTGTCGGCTCCATATTAAGGTTTGGAATTATATTTTGGGGAAACTCTACTAATAAAGCAATCATTTTTAAATCACAAAAAATATGTATTAGGGCTATGTTTGGTTTCAAAATGACTGATAGTTACAAACAGTATTTAAATACAACATTTTAAGTCTCCCTTCCTTATTTATTTATGAAATAGCTAATTTTATAAAAACCAATCCTAACATATTTATACCTATCGGCGGGATAATAATAAATTATGAATACTAAGATCAACCACCGCATTGATTTGAGTATTTTTTGTTTAGCACCAATCATTTATAATAAAATCCCAAAATCTTTTAGACAAATGCCTTCTGCTCTGTTTAAAATACATTTTCAACACACTTGCTCATAAAGTGGCTCTATGGTCATCGCAATTAGGCACAGAATGACACCCATAATCAAACTTTTTCATTGCTATAACTCACTAGTGAGTTATAGTTTTTTTTATTTATTTATTGGTGGAGTGGCGTTGTTCTTAAAAACCTTTTCTTCAAAAAAAGATCGTGTTCAATAGAACAAATAAATTAATGTTCCTATTGCTTGCTCATTTCATGCAATTTCTTATTTAAATAGATAATTTTAACTCGTACGTGTTTAATAAATAAAACTTTCACTCAAATATAACTTTTGTTTTCTCTGTAATAGAAGAAAACTTTAATTCCCCATTTTGTACGTGGCAGAATAGGCGCAAACCCTATGCGCGGAAAATAAAAAAAAACCTCATCCCTTTAGTCTGTGGCCGATCGCAATGCGCGCGCATAGGAAAACTGATTAATTTTTACCGCCATAGCGAAACATTTTTCACAACTCGTTTTCACTATTGAATTTATAGTTATTTATTAATTAAAATGTCTACAAGTACTAGTTACGAAGAAAATGATTTATGTTGTACACCACCCGATATAGGATGTGAAGCCCTTAACATTATGGAAAGTTTACTACCTGAAAACTCCAAGGAAAAATGAGTTTTTATTGATATTTTATTCACAAGAGTGTTGAAAAACGTCGTATGATACACGTGTGTATTGATAATTACCGTCCTCGGCGGTAATCACCAATGTTACACACTAGTACCATAATGTACTATTAAAAAAACATGTCATAGCCAAATGCTATTATACCATGTCGAAATTTTTTAATGACCCCCGTTAATTAAATAGATTCCTAGAATTACGACATTTTCACAATTTGACCCTAAAATCGGAGAAAAAAAGATCCATTCTTAATTTTTTCTACTTTTAATTAGCATTAGGAATAAGTTATTTAATTTTTATAGTTTGCTGTGTAGACTCAAATTATTTCTCTATTTTTGATTTATTCTAAACCAAAAATATGTTGTTTTTGTACGCCATATATGGCAAGACATGCAGAACTACCTGTTATTTTAAGACCTTGCTAAACTAAACTCATGTTTTTACAAAAAAATAATTCTATTCTATTCTATTCTATCATTTAGGCATGTCAAAGCTATCGGCAAGATGGGTGCCGCGTTTGCTCACATAGTCAAAACAGCGGACTGCACACGCAGAACATCCACCAATAAAGCCGAAAACAGTTCGATCGGCCTGAAAAGGCATGGCCACCGTTTTTTGGGTTTCTCAGGACAATAGTCTACATCGATTATTTGCAAAAGGGAAGAACAATAACAGGACAATATTATGCTGAGTTATTGGAAAGATTAAATGACGCATTTGAAGAGAAAACTGCCCCACTTTGCAAAGAAAAAAGTTCTATTCCATCACGACAATGCACCGGTTCACCGTCACGTCACCGCGACAAAATTAGTGGAATTAGGCTACAAATTACTGCCGCATCCACAGTACTCTCCTTTGAACCCACGCGATATTTTTTCTTCCAAATAGGATGAAAAAATGTCTTGGCGGAAAGAGATTATTTATTATTACAACAAACGAGGAGGTAATTGCCGAAACTGAGGCATATTTTGCAGAGTTCGACAAACCCTATTTTTCGGAGGGCCTAAAAAAGTTGGAATATCGTTGGGCTAAGTGGGTCGATGTAAAAGAAGACTATGTCGAAAAATATAACAAAAACTTGTCTAACGCAGGCACTTATCACCCTTCGTTACTCCCCGAACATAAGCTTAAGAACATCCCACCCAAGTGATCAAACTCTAATTGAAGTATGAAGTGGGCAGACCTAGATTATTTGAAGCGCGTGTCGGATAGGACTTCGTGTCGTTTGCATAAGGTAGGTACGCTTTCTTTAAAACTTAGACAAGACCTAATAATTTTTAGTTATACCAGGCCACTCAGAAAGTACCTTCTGCAACAAAAAAAAAATTTATTTATGAGAGACTGGCCAGTTAAAGTCTATTTTGAAAACATGATTATTTGTAATAAAAAATAGGTAAGTTCCAATTTCAAAATTTCCCTCCACATTGTTTGCAAGCCAATTTAAAATACGGTGTTTCATTACAAAATGGATCTGCACCGGGAATGGAGGCATTTTCGCGCTATGATTTTTTTACGATTTCAAGTGTCGCCTGAAACCGGACGAATCGTACGATAGACTTCAAATGCCATTCATAGATGAAGGCCCTTCTAAGCAACCGTGTATCATTGGTATAACGAATGCAAGCGCGGTCGACTAACTTTGGGGGATGAAGAAAGAAGTGGTCGCCCTTTGACGGCGGTTACGGAAGAAAACGTGCTACCAGTGAAAATTTTAATCCAAGATAATAGGCGAGTTACGTATTAAGAGATTCAGCAAATACAGCAGGTTGGATCGGGAAGCTTTCACGAAATTCTACAAGTGCATCTTCGCGTGAGGAGGATAGTTTCACGCCGGGTGCCGCACAACCTTACCGATGCCCAGAAGCAGGCCCGTGTGGAATGGAGCCGTGATATGATAAACAAATTTGAAGCAGGCTCGTCTCGGCGTGATTAGGTACGACATCATTACAGGTGATGAGCCTTAGATCTAACAATACGATCCAGAAACGAAGCGCCAGTCGACGGTTTGGGTGTTTCAAAACAAATCAACGCCTACCAAAGTGAAGCGATCTAGAAGCTTCTCCTATTTGACTGGCTACTTGGTGTCAATTCCTTCACGGAACCAAAGAAGAATCGACGCTGAATGGTATACTACCAAATGATTGGCAGAAGTTTTCTCTGTTGTGAGCAACAAGCGACCATACACATGCTCCGCGGGCTACTGCTCCACCGCGACAACGCGCCTTCGCACACCGCGAGAGCAAACGAGGGACTTCCTGGACAGCACGCCGGTCAAAAACCTGGGCAGTGGCGTAGCGTGCCTTGGCGGGGCCCCGTATAAAAAAAATGTTTGGGGGCCCTTATGAAGGGTAAAGGTTTCTCACAAAAGAAAAAAAAATATTTGCATTATGCACAAAAGAAATATTTATTCATCATAATCATCTATCTGTCACTTATCCCAAAATATTTACAAACAATTCAAATTATATATATCCTTGCCTTTTTTTCGGCATACTGGTTTATTAAATCATTTATAGCTGATGATTAAGTTTTTCTAAAGTTTCTGCCTCTATAGACAATAGGTCTGACAGGCGTTCAAGTCGGGGGCGTCGAGGGCCCCCGTAGCCCCGGGGCCCGTATAATTGATACGGCAGATACGGCGGTAGCTACGCCCCTGCTCCTGGATCCTGACAGCCCTGACCTAGCAGTGTGTGACTTCTTTTTATTCTCGAAAATAAAATATCTGCTCAAAGGGAAAAAAATTTCGTTACCTGAAGATGCGCTGTCAGCGTTCGAGCAGGCTTTAAACGAGGTTTCTACGGCGGACTGGAAAAAGTGTTTCGAAAACTGGTTCAGACGCACGAAACTTTGTATAGAGGCTAGTGGAGAGTACTTTTGGAAACATTTATTAAAAAAATATTTACAGAGCATTTGTTTTAATTTTCGCAAAATTTTCAGTTCTGTGTCATAAGTAGACATACTACCAGCTGTGGTCCTTAAGTATCATAACAACGCCGCATCCACCAGCACGCGTAGCATAATCGGCTTTTGAAGACGGATGAATAGACAATATAACAGAGAGAATAGACTAAATGACATTTGTTTTATTCGTCTGTCACTTTGTCTATTCTTCAGTCGACAAAACCCGTTTCTGTGGCGGTCATGCTAAGCGAAATAATTTGCGCATTCTTGAATAGGTTACCTAGTTTTTTTTTTCATGCCATAAGAACTTAGAATTATTTGCTTTGTCGACATAAGAAGAAAAGTTCAAGAATCGAGAGATAGAGAATGAGAAAAAGATGTAGAATATAAGAGCGAGCGAAGCGAGCCTGAAAATGTTGTCACCCTTACCTTGAATTTGTTCTGTTTTCTTTTGACCATAATACATAAAGTGCTTACTTTGTCGAGTTTTGACGAAAAGCTTAAAACGATTTACAGTAGTTTAGGTTTTGGAATCTGGCCTTTCGAACCTTACGTACGAGCGGGGTGCGCAAATTCTCGTGTTTGCTTCGCTCGCTCTTGCATCCTAGATTTTATATTTTGAAGTAAAAACTTTCTCAGACGCGTTGAGCTATTTTTGATAGGGGGAAATCTTCGTGCTGAGGGTTCACGTCACCGAAATGCTAATATTAACAGTACCCATAGACATGGGGTCTCAACTTGAACAAGTTACAATTTGTCTTGAAAAAATATCATAGATGGCAGAATAGGTAACCATTATGAAATTAACAATCATTAAAAAGTGATAAGGGGCAGAATTTTGGCTGAATAATGATTGGTAAAAGTCAAAACTTCCTTATTTAGTGCTGATTTATCTATTTCCACTTCTTGCCCGTATTTAAAAAATAAAATAAAATAAAAATGAAGCCGAACCGACTTCAATTTGAACCCCTTTAATGGTAAAAGTAGCGATCTGTTCATCATTTTGTTTAGAACTTTCTGCAATAGATGGCATTTTACTCAGTTGGTCCTGTCATCACAGTTTCCTATATTGTTACAATCAAACAACTTCTTTTTTTTAATTTTTTCATAGAAATACAAAAGAAATATAACGACATGTGTTTCTGAACCCGGATCTACAAAACTTTTTATAAAAACGATTTCACGAAACGTTTTAAAAGTAGCGCGACTCCTAGATGGCGTTGTAAAACTACAGTCTCTGGCAATTAGTGAGTCGCTGATGCTGCCATCGCATAGGTTGAAAAATTGGACGAAGAAAAATTTTCAGCTCAATAGCCAGACTTAGGGAGGTTTCAATTGTGTGTATGATACTACGTACTAGGTAATATAATACTACGTACCTACAGATACCATTAATATCTGTACGTAGTATATCTGTATGTAAGTATAATCCGTGCCATAGATAAAAAACCAACACTATGCCTGTACCACCTGTACCCACAGGTATGACGTGTTGCGCTTGTTGTTGCTCGGATTGCCGATAGATGTAAAAACCAGACTAATAAATAAATAAAACACACTGTTATTTCGTAGTTTTAAAGTTTTCACTTCGGTCGGTAGTCTCAAGACTGCCCTACATAGCCATAGTGTAGATACGCATTTTGCACTTTAGTGACAATTTGCTACGTGCATTTAGGACAAAGTGAAATCTACCTAGAGCGAAGGCGGCGCGCGAACGAGCCGCCTTAATGTGCTCTGAAAAAGAGAGGTGTTCATCGAGCACTACACCCAGGTATTTGGCTTGCTTCTCCCAAGGGATCGGCTTGCCGAACATGGTGATCGGTCGAGGGGGGCAGGGATTGCGACGCAGCTTTGAGAAAAGAACCGCTTGACTTTTGTCGGGATTGACTTCGATTCGCCATTTTCTAAACCAAGCGCCAAGCTTGTTCACTTGGGTTTGGAGAATGCGAGCTATCGAATTTTCATCACGGCCGGTGAAATGAACAGAGCCAACTGCGCCTTACTGCACTAGGGCATATCGCTGGTGAATAGCGTGAAAGCTAGAGGAGAGATCACAGAGCCCTGAGGGACTCCTGCGCGAATAAGGTGGGGGGAGGATAGCACTCCTTCGATGCGATAACGGAAGGTGCGGTTCGACAAAAAGTCCCGTAAGATGAGCACGAGACGATCTGGCACACCGAGTTGGTACAGCTTATATAATAAGCCATTGTGCCAGACTTTGTCGAGCGCTTTCGCTATGTCGAAGAAGACAGCACCGGTCATCAAACCTCGTTGGAAACCGAAGTTGATGTGTTCGACTATACGGTGGACCTGTTGTACGCACGAGTGTTGGGTTCTAAAACCAAACTGTTCGTTGGGGATAAGGCCCTTTGTCTCGGCGTAGTCTCTGAGACGCTTATAAATAAGCCTCTCATAGATTTTGCCGAGGACATTGAGCAGACTGATGGGGAGGTAACTAGTAGGCTCCGACTTTGGCTTGCCGAGCTTCGGGATACCGATGACGGTGGCTTCTTTGAATGCCTGTGGGAAGATGTTATTGCTCAGAGCACCATTGAAGATGGTGGTCAGTAGCATTATCAGATGGGCAGGGAAAAGTTGGAATACCCTATTGGTGATTCCATCTGAGCCTGGGGCTTTACGAGCCTTAAGACCTTTGTTGAGGTCGTGCACTTCGTCTGGCGTGACGGGGGGCAGTGGATACTCTGGGTCTTCGACGGGAGGGAGGGAGGCTCTATGTTCGATTTCAGCGTCGACCTCAGAGAGGTGAGCTTGGTCTACTGGTTGAGAGCTAGGCGAGCATTGGGCTTCTAGACTGTCGGCTAGAAGCTCAGCCTTGTCGACATCATCGAAGGCGATCGTCTTGTCGGGACGGATCAGGGGGGGCATGGAGACAATTTCTCCGGATCTAAGCTTTCTCTGGAGTTGCCAGAAGTCTAGACGGGTGGGCTCTAGTTCGCTCAGCATCTTGTCCCAGGTACGCAGCTCCTCTATGAGTGTTCTTACAGTACGCTGTAAGTAACGTATATGGGCTTTGTTCGCGTCGCAGGGGAAGTTGCTGTAGGCACGGACAGCCGCGTTCTTCTCATTCAACAGTTCGCGTACATCGTCCGGCAACTTCCAGCGATGGTCCTCCGTCGCTGGAATTTCCCTTGAACAATCGTTCAGGACTGATTTTACGTGAGCTGTAAATGAGTCGATCGCGGCCGTCGTGTCAGCGATAGAGTCAAAATGATCGGGGATTGGGTCCAAGTGGGGGGACGTGGTGGATTTTAAGCGATCGCTTACTATCCTCCAGTCCGTTACCACTTTGGTGGGAGGGGGTTGGGTGGAATCGGGCAGACCTAAGCGGGGGACCAGTTTCATGACTACTGGACGGTGATCAGAAGCGAGCTCTTGTATCACTTCTATAGAGTCCAACCGTAGGTTGACGTTCTGTAGGAGCGCCACGTCGAGCACGTTGGCGGTGTGATTGGGATCGGGGGGAAAGTGAGTGGGAGTCATCGGCGCGATGACATCGAAATTCTAAGAGGAGGAGAGGTTGAACAAGTGCCTCCCTCTGGAAGAGGTCCTGGTGCTATTCCAGGAGGGATGTTTTGCGTTGAGATCACCCGCTATGATAACGGAGTCACTCAGGCTAAATAGGACAGAAAGATCTTCAGTAAGGAGTTGGAAATTCTCCGAAGTATTAATGGGGGGGAGGTAGGCCGATACTATGGTGATCGGTTGATGACCTGTCATGCCAAGCCGACACTTCCAATCGTGAAAGTGTGGGAGGGTCGATGGGAATGATTAGTTCTCGCGAGGATAGCTTTATCCATTATTAGGGTTGGGTTGATTGGTGAAGGACATCAGGGCTTGCGTAATGTCCGGGTACGCATTATAAATACTTTGGATCATGTAGAGGTTGCCGGCATTTCTGGCGGCAACAATTTCGCTGGCCATTTTCCTGGCGCGAGGGGTGAGGAAGGCCGTAAACGTGCTCGAGATCACGTTGAAGGCGTCCATCGAGTTCAAAATCAAAATCAAAATCAAAAGTCATTTATTCAAACTAGGCTGAGAGTCAGCACTTTTCGAACGTCAAAATTACATAAGACAGTCCCCCAAAACGCCCGCCCTTCACCACTTCCTAGTGCTTTAGCTGGGAAGAAGAAGTGGCGCAACAAACTCCCCAGCAGCACAGCTGTCTGTTTAGTTAGAAAACCATTGAATTATATAATTATAAGGTAATCAAAGAATAAAACCGAAACACAAAAAAAATAACATATTAAATTATCTGCCATATTTAAGCTAGCCACGCCAATATACCCAAAACAGAAACCAATAAAAAAATCAATGAAAAAAACAACATAACTTAATACACAAATAAAAGCCTCCAGGCATAAGGGGCGTGACATCTTACATATGCATTGCATGATAACACGGGTGGCTGCGGGTGGAGCTGAAGCGGCGGGAGCGGCTTTGTTCACGGGCATAGGAATGCCTGGGGGCGCGTTGACGCGGATGCGGGGGTCCATGAGTGGACGGATGGCCGCAGGAACGGGTCTGGGAGCTAAGGCTGGAAAAGCCTGCTGATGGTGGAGGTAATTCCAGGGCGAGGGCCTCTGAGGACTGAGTCGCTCCTGGTGATGGGATGTTGGCCACGCGTGGGCGTAGCGGGGGCTTTCCCTTTGTTGACAGGCGTCTGCACGCTTCGTCAGCTTGGGAGATGAGGTTTTGGGAGCCTTGGGGCACCCACGATAGTTGGCCGGATGGCCTGAGTCTCCGCATAGCACACAGCTTGGCGGCTCTGTGCACAAGGTGCGGTCCTTTGGACGGGTGCATTCTGCAGTGCCGTGATCGCCCAGGCACTTGACGCACCTTGGTTTGGCATGGCAGTGCATCTGCGAATGTCCGTAAAGCTGGCAGCGGTGACACTGCCCTATGACACCGTTCTTGAAGGGTTTCTCAATCTGCAAGCCGGTGAGGTTGCAGATGGATCGGACGTTAAAGATGGGGTGGTGACCCTCAGTAGGAGGGCAGACCACAATGACCATGTCGAATGGCACTCAGCCTCTGGCGCGGTGCATCCGGTGCACTTCGGCGACTGGGACGTTTTGCGACAGAAGGTCGGCTTTAATATCGTCCGCAGGTATTTCTTTCGGGATCCTACGGATCACGACTCTAGTTCGACTCTAGTTTGAAACCGTTGCTTTCAAGTCAAACACACCTTTACAAAAAATTCAGATACAATCTAGACAAATAACGCCCAGCAATCTAAATAGATTTAATAATAACTTAATATGTAAGTTAAGTATACCGGGCCATATTAGAAACAACGTAAACGAATTATATGAGGATTTTTTTTTCGGTAGAGAGCACCGAGTTCAATAATACTTTAATGAAAAAAAACAAAAACAATTTGCCCCAATTTTTTGTTCAGTGACTGGGCAACTAAGAGTATTAGGAAAAGTAGGGGAAAATTGTTTTAGTTGTATGGCCTTAAGCCTTATATTAACTCTGAAACGTTTAATAAATACGTTGCTAATTACTCTAAAACTTTTAAAAAGACCTGCAAGGTAGCTAAAGCCTTGTACATTAGCAACAAGATCAAAACAGCCGATAATAAAATAAAGACGGTTTGGAAAATTATAAATGACGAAACCAACAGGAATAAAAGACACAATAATGATTTCACACTTCAGACTTCAAGTGGTTTCGTAAGCACTAACAAAGAAGTTGCTCAAGAATTTGTTAATTTCTTTACCAGTATGCCACTTAAAACGACTGAAACCTTAAACTCCTCGCCCCTGCGTTCTATTGACTTATTAAAAGCAAATACTTCATCTTGCCAGATTGAATTTAAATTCAAGCATATAAACCCCATAATAGTAGTGAAAGCTTTCAAGCAAATCAAGATCAAACTAACAGAAGATCTATGGGGAATGTCTGTTAAAGTTTGTACCTCCATTATTGAGACTATAGCGCCATAATTGGCTTTAATATTTAATTTGTGTGTGGATCAAGGAGTATTCCCGGATCTAATGAAATACAGTAAGGTAATACCACTTTTCAAATCCGGGGACAGTAAAGATACCAATAATTACAGACTTGTATCCGTGTTGCCGGTTTTCAGCAAGGTGTTTGAAAAGGTAATGCTGAATCAAATGTCTCACACGGTCAACAGTATGGTTTCACAAAGGGACGTTGTACGACTGACGCCGGTGTCACCTTATTAAAACACATATTTACAGCGTGGGAAGAGTCTCAAGACGCCATAGGAATCTTTTGTGACCGCTCCAAGGCATTTGATTGCGTCGACCACGAAACCTTGCTCTTAAAACTTGAACATTACGGACTTGGAAAACTTGCGCTCAGTTTAGTAAAATCTTATTTGAATGATAGACAACAGCAAGTCCAAATAAACGGTGTCAATTCACTCGGTCTAAAAGTAAAAATGGGTGTACCACAAGGCTCGATATTGGGTCCTTTCCTCTTTTTAGTTTATATTAATGATCTACCTCATTTGTTTAAAACCCAACCACATATGGTGTTATTTGCTGACGATACTTCGTTAATTTTTAAAATTAATAGGCGTGCATTAAATCTTGACGACGTGAATAACGCCTTACTGCAGATCCATAATTGGTTCACTGCTAAAAATTTAGTATTAAATGGGAAAAAACTAAGTGCATAAGATTTTCTTTACCAAATGTCAAAAGTACCAATTGTGAGATAGTATTGAATCAAGAGAAACTAGAATTCGTCGATAAAACTGTTTTCCTGGGGATCACGCTCGATTCAAAGCTTCAATGGGGTCCTCATTTAACATCCCTTGCAGGACGGCGGAAAAATCCGTCAATTTACTGATGTAGATACCGCGAGACTAGTCTATTTTAGTTACTTTCATAGTATTATGTCGTACGGTATTTTACTATGGGGACGGGCTGCAGACATCGAGTCCATTTTCATTCTGCAGAAAAGAGCCATCAGAGCCATATATGGCCTCCGCAGGCGCGACTCTCTAAGGGAATTGTTCAAAGATATTGACATCATGACCTTGTCAATATATCTATGAAAACATCATGTACGTAAGGAAAACACTACATCTTTTTAGTAAAGGAGGTGAAAGACACAATTATATCACTAGAAATAGGGACCAATTAGTTCAACCAGGTTTCAGGCTGGCTAAAGTAGACTCATCTTTCATGGGGTACTGTTTAAGATGTTACAATAAAATACCTCCCCACATACATCAACTGAATGAAACCAAATTTAAATGTTGTATAAAACGCACACTACGCAGCCGAGCATATTATAAGTTAGGGGATTACATTGCTGATAAAAATGCTTGGCTAATCGCTGGTCCTGCTCCTCAAGGACGCATCAACTAATCGATTAGCATTTGAAAATACTGTTGGAGCTGCTGAAGATTAAAAACAAGAATCTTTGCATTGTATAAACAATTTTTTTTTGTACTGTATAATTGCTATATGCCATATTATGTGAGTACTATGTACATGCTTTAAAGCTACCATTTACAGAGTACGTCTTTCATTGACTTGAATGTGTCCTGGCGGCTGAGAGTATGTCATGCTCACTTTAATGTTTCGCTGATGGTGGCGCGTGTGTTGGATCATTTAGCTCCCTTCAAAATGGTTGAGTTGAATGGTGCTAATCCATGCGTCATGTTCGTGAACGGGCGCCGTCAGTTGAGACTGTTCATCTCTTAGCTGCCACGGCGTATTTTAATTAAATTTTATTTTCGAATTGTTTTCATATTTAAATAACGGACGCTTTTAACGTTCTGCATCGTTCTCACATGCATAATTTCAACATGAATGATGTAACCAATCTATTGTAAACATAGTTTGATTTAAAAGAGTGTCCGTGGAGTTTCTTGCCCGTTCTTCTCCATAGGTACCTACTACGCTTTGGAATGGGCAACTAGCTTCATTTTTCTGACTGACCGACCTTGACAATTTAAAAGTGCCTGTAATTGGTTTATTTGAAATAAATGCTTTGAGTTTGAGTTTTGACGGTCTTCGGGGAGGGCGTAGGTGTGGAAGGACACACTTCTAAGTCGGAGAGTTTTGGGTTAGCTCCCTGTAGTCATTCGACGTAGGGACTGTCACCTTTATACCCTGCTGGGTTGATTTGGCGCTGGTGTAGCCGATTTTTAGGTCGGTGCACCATTTTGACACGTCGGTCCATTTCCCCTTGTCCTGGATATACACAGGGGCAGGGGGGGGTGATCTTTTTTGCCGCGGAGAGCTGGGCAGAGGGCTTGGCAGCACTGTGGCTGAGGGAAGAGGTTGAGACCGAGGCGGCCTGGGAGGGGGCAGTGGCGGATGGAGCCACGGGAGCGGAGGTGTTTTTTTATTTGTCAAAACATCCTACTTATATACATTTATTATCTAGCTACCTCTAAACACTGGCCTGATGGTTTACAATTAATCGACCAATAGCAATGCGCCATAGGGCTAGCCGAGCGCGGGGCGCGGGGCGCTGTGTTGCACACGGCACGTTTTGTCGCGAAGTCATATATAGAAGTCGCGAGCTATGCGCGATCCTCCTCATCCGCCCCGACAAGAGCGTCGCTTTCGACAGCACCGACAAGGCCGAATGCCTTGCTGACAGCCTAGAGTCTCAATGTTCTCCCAGCTCTCAACCAGTAGACCAGGCTCACCTGAACAAGGTCGACGCTGAAGTCGAACGGAGAGCCTCCCTACCACCCGTCGAAGACCCTGATGATCCTCTGCCTCCCGTCACTCCAGACGAAGTGCACGACATAATTAAAGGGCTCCACGCTCGTAAAGCCCCCGGTTCGGACAGTATTACCAATAAGGTATACAAACTCCTACCTGCCCCTCTAATAATGCTTATGACCGACATCTTCAATGGCGCCTTGAGCAACAACATCTTCCCACAATCGTGGAAAGAAGCAACCGTCATCGGTATCCCAAAGCCAGGCAAGCCAAAATCTGAGCCCTTCAGCTACCGCCCCATCAGCTTACTCAATGTTCTCGGCAAAATCTACGAGAGGCTTATTTATAAGCGTCTCAAAGACTATGCTGAAGCAAAGAGCCTCATTCCCAACGAGCAGTTCGGTTTCCGTCCCCAACACTCGAGTATCCACCAGGTCCACCGTATTGTAGAGCACTTGTGCGCTGGTCTGCAGCGTAACGCGACGACGGGTGTGCTATGACAAAGTCTGGCACAACGGCTTGATATACAAGCTTTACCAACTAGGAGTGCCAGATCGTCTCGTGCTCATCTTACGAGACTTTTTGTCGAATCGCACCTTCCGCTATCGCATCGAGGGTGCACTCTCATCCCCTCACCCTATTTGCGCCGGGGTCCCTCAGGGTTCCATTATATCTCCTCTAGTCTTCACGCTGTTCACCAGCGATATCCCACGGAGTAAAAAGGCTCAGTTGGCTCTCTTCGCCGACGACACTGCCGTTTACTATACCGGTCACTGTCCCAATGCTATAGGTCGTACTCTCCAAACCTCCGCAAACGTCTTAGGCGCTTGGTTCCGGAAATGGAGAATCGAGGTCAACCCCGATAAGAGTCAGGCGGTTCTCTTCTCGAGACGTCGTCGAGTACCTAGGCGTGATCCTCGATCAAAACCTTACCTTTAAGGCTCATATTAAGGCGGTACGCGCGCGCGCTTCCTTCGCTCTTAGCAGGCTCCACTTTGTACTGACAGCAATGCAAGCTGCGCATCTATACCGCAGTCATCCGTCCCATCATGACCCATGCCTGCGTTGTATTTGCGCACGCTCACCCACGTCATCTCCATAAGATGCAGACCCTCCAGAACCGTTTCCTCAGAAAGGTCACGGGTGCCCCCTTCTATGTCCGTAATATAAATCTCCACGTCCACCTTAAAATGCCTACCATAAGCCAGTTCATGAAACGCTTATCGAAGCGTTTCTTTGACTGTGGCATCAAACACTCCAACCCCTTGATCTCAGCGGCCGCCCGCTACACTCCCTCCCGCATTAGCAGTATTCGCCGACCAAGGCATACTTTAATCGCCCCCGACGACGCCACTACCCTCCTCCAGGAGTAGTAAAGCCACCAGCACGCTACATAAGCCCAAAACCCGATCGCCATCCTACCGTCCTCGCCGCACTTTGTGGAGGTGCCTAAGAGGGCCTGGCCATAAATACATTTTGTAAAAATCGGCGCAGGTACTCGTATTATACCTCAAACTGTAGCTAAGAAGTTAATCTACTATATTATACATAAATTATGTATGTGGTCGGTACTGGTTTATAAAAAAGATCATCTAAACACGATCATTCCTAAACTATCACAAAACGATCTGAATTTGTATTTTTTTCAAGATTATTTTCTAGCCACCTAGCAATGAAAACTATACAAGTATTATACCATTACAGAACGCTTATACTATGTACTTTTGACTGATATGCATAAAAATGCTATATATGTGTAAATATATTTACTAGAAATATTTATCTTGTGACATATAATTTTTGCGTACCTGAAACTTTCAATTATAGTTTTGACAGTTGCCGAAATTTGCCGAACATATGTTAATCTATTATAGCATAAAACAGTAAAAAATCCTACAAATACGTAGGTGATGTTATTTGACTACTTGCTTATTATAGGTCTTATTTGTGACATTTTATTAATTGCGGTTTACGTTAAGATAATGTATCGAGTGTTTCCCACCATTTTTTAGTTCACATACATAATAAATTATCAATTATACATATCGTAAACCGCATAACCACACAATGATAATTCGTTCTTTCTACCACAATTTTGCACACGTTTCAAATCAATATTTTTATATAAAATAGGGGTTCTGAATACTCAATAATTACATACTGTTTTTCGTTCGTCATTGTCGTTACTTAAAGTGTAGTAACCTAACCATCTACCTTCTCGCAACAATGAGTGAATTCAACTGTACCAGACGTGACTTATGTCTTGTTTTAATTGAAAGTGACGGGAATTATGTTGTTGCTTTAACAAGTTTTATACGGAATAATTTTACCAACTTTTCCGAGGCAAATATCGCTAAGATTGTAGCAAGTGTGCAAAAAAATCTTATTACAAACTTTCGTCAACGTTACACAAAATCTGGCAGAAATAAGCAAATATTTTTAAACAAGAATAGCGTTTGGTTGGACGTCATATTTACCGTGAATCTGGAAGAACCTACTTGTGAATCCGAACCTTCGACATCGACAGGAAAGCGAGGACGCCCTTCGAAAACCTACGAAGACAGTTCCGATAGAACACAAAGACGAAAGAACAAGGAGTTGCTTGAAACATGTGGCCTTGATTTTATACTGAATTCATATCTTCAGGGATTGAGATCTCAAGGGGAAACCGAAGAAGCATTCATTGTCGAAATTTTACGAGTATTGCCCATGGAAAAAAAAAGTGATATACGTCAAAATCTCCTAAACGAACCGGCACATTTAACAGCGTACTCTAAAGACGAAGCTCTCAGTATTTTCATCGAGTTGGACCTTAATATGGCACAGTATGAAAACATGAGGAGTTACTTAATCGCGAAGAATTGCTTATTATTTCCATCATACAAATCAATTCAGGAAGCTAAAGGAAAGTGCAACCCACCAAGATCAAGCGTAGAAATTAATAATATTAAAGCAAAGGTGAATCTTCAAGATCTGCTGGATCACACTATTGCAAGAATTTTACAAATAGATGGTATATACAAAGTTGGCAAAACACATTTAATGCTTTATTCTAAATGGGGCTGTGATGGTTCAAGCGGACAAAGTGAATACAAGCAAGTCTTAGTTGAAGAAAGTGAGTTAATTTCTGACACTAATTTATTTATAGCTTCATTAGTGCCTCTGAAACTTATAAATATTAATACAAATGAAACTGTGTGGGAAAACCCTGTTCCATCATCAGTAAGATTTTGTAGGCCCATTTTAATAGAGTTTTCAAAGGAGACACCTGAAAAGACAAGAAGTGTAGTTAATGAAATTGAAGCTCAAAAGGACGCTCTTACACCAACTTTAGTCAATATAAATGGAGAAGGTATCGAAATTAAACATACATTATTTTTAACCATGGTTGACGGGAAAGTGGCTCTAGTTTTGTCAGAAACTTCATCAGGTGCTGTGCGCACTATTTGTGGTGCAAGACCAACAGAGATGAATAATTTAGAAAAAGTGCAAATAAACCCGTTGATGAAAATGCTTATCAATTTGGGTTATCGACATTGCATTGCTGGATTCGATTTATTTAAGAAAACCATCTAGTAAAAAGTCTATGTAACTTATAGATGAAGCTTTAGAGTTAGTTGAATAATACAGTGTTTCTTTTTTTAGTTAAAAGTAATGGTACATAATAATAGCAGAAATCATTTTAAGAGTTTAATTTGTGTTTATTATAGCATTTAAGGTCATATTATTTAAATATAGTCATAAATTTCTGAACATTTTTCAACATTTCAAGTTTACTATTTTTTTTAGACAATAAACATATGATTATATCCATTAATTGTATATTATTTAAAAGTACATTTATTCAAGAATACACAAAAAAAAATCAGCAGCAAATCTATGAAAACATGGAAGTTATGGATTTATGACCCGAAACCGACTCAATCTCCACATAGTGCGCCGCCGAGGCCCGCCGCGACGCCCAAATCCACGCCCCTCCCGACCCTTGCTCGAGCCAGCCCGCGCCGCTGAGCCTGTAGCTTTAAATCCGTCCCAAAATCAAATAAATCCTGATCCAGCTAGTCCCTTGCTGCCCTCTACCAGCGACGCCCTAAGCCGAGGTCCGTACACCACAGGGGGTGCCCTTAGCGTTGTCGCTTAGTTTTAGTTAGTATTTAAGTTTAAGTCCTGGCTGGAGGCCTTAATCTATTAGTGCACCACACGCAAGTCCGCTTAAGCAGACGACAACCTTACAGGTTGAACTGCAAGAGGCCATACCAAAAAAAAAAAAAAAAAGCGCGATCCTTTTCGCCGCGCGCCGTCGTCGAGTGAAGACTGCCTGCAGTGCCTGCCGTTCCGCGGGACGCGTGTGTCCATATGCGTGGTCCCGAAGTGAGCAATGAAGATACGGAGGGTGCTGGTGCTTCTGCTTGCTTGCTTCCGCTTACAAACCGCTTCTTTCGAAGCGAACTTGTTTCTTTATGTTTGTCAATACGTGCTCGTCTTTTTCAACATGATTGCTTCACTGTTTCTTGCAGACTAACAAAAACGTGGTAAGGTAATTGGTTCGGTGGTATGTGATAACTGTTTCGGTGATATGTGGTAGCTGGTTCGGTGGTATGTGGTAACTGGTTCGGTGGTATGTGGTAACTGGTTTCTGGTGACTGTGTGACGGGTACTGTGTCGCTACAATTAGTAACTAGCTGCTCCCCGCGGTTTCACCCGCTTAGATCTTGACCCCGTGGGAGTATCGGGATAAAAAAATCCTCTATGTGTTAATCCAAGTTATAAACTATCTGTGTGCCAAATTTCATCCAAATCCGTTCAGTAGTTTTTGCGTGAAAGAGTAACAAACATCCGTCAATACTCACAAACTTTCGCTTTTATAGTTGAATAACGCGTGCGCTCTTGTTCCAGCACGAAACGAAATGGTGTTGTCCTCAGTTCTTATTTCGTTATTATAATTAACAATAATTGATCTGGAGAAAAAAAATCTTGTGGCTGGATAATGAACTATATTGTCTTACTATTCATATTTATTTTAGACATACACGCCGAGCACTGTTGTTTTTTTTATAACACTTACATATTTAAAAAGACGTTATCGAATAAAAAATTAATCGAACGAAAATATTGTATTAACATAACTGTCTTGTACGAACTTAAGGAAAAATATCCAATAAATTTTATACCTACAAAAGTTCCATTTTAATTGTAACGTGTGACTGTTTCATAATATTATCTAATGCAAATAACATGCATTTTAGGGAGCCTCCTCTCCGTGCACGTCTTAGGTTTTATATTGCGTCCTACTACAATATTCAAATAGATAAGCTTGGCTGAAACAACACCAACGCCACCAAATAAAAATACAATGTACACTTAAAGAGTGTGTTCCCAGGCCGATCACTATGTACGGCAAGCCAATCCCTTGGGAGAGGCAAGCCAAATACCTAGGCATGATCCTTGATCAAAACCTAACGTTTAAACAGCACATTAAGGCGGTTCGCGCGCGCGCCGCTCTCGCTCTTGGTAGACTCCACTTCATTCTGACAGCCCGCTGCAAACTGTCACTTAAATGCAAGCTGCGCATCTATACCGCAGTCATCCGTCCCATCATGTCCTGTGCCTGCGTTGTATTTGCGCAGGCTCACCCACGTCATCTCCATAAGATGCAGACCCTCCAAAACCGTTTCCTCAGAAAGGTCACAGGTGCCCCCTACTATGTCCGTAATATAGATCTTCACGTAGACCTTAAAATGCCCACCATAAAACAGTTCATGAAACGCTTATCTAAGCGTTTCTTCGACTGTGGCATCAAACACCCAAACCCCTTGATCTCAGCGGCCGCCCGCTATACTCCCTCCTGCATAAGCGGTATTCGCCGACCAAGGCATACTTTAATCGACCCCGATGACGCCACTACCCTCCTCCAGGAGAGCAGTAAGGCCACCAGCACTTTACACAAGCGCAAAACCCAATCGCCGTCCTACCGTCCTCGCCGCCGAGGCCCGCCGCGACGCCCAAATCCACGCCCCTCCCGCCCCTTGCTCGAGCCAGCCCGCGCCGCTGAGCCTGTAGCTTTAAATTCGTCCCTAAATCACTCAAATCCTGATCCAGCTAGTCCCTTGCTGCCCTCTTCCAGCGACGCCCTTAGTCGAGGTTCGTACCCCACAGAGGGTGCCCTTAGCGTGTAGAAGCTTAGTTTTAGTTAGTATTTAAGTTTAAGTCCTGGCTGGAGGCCTTAATTTATTAGGGCAACATCAGGCAAGTCCGTTTAAGCAGACGACAACCTCATAGGTTGACCTGCGAGATGCCATTCCCAAAAAAAAAAAAAAGAGTGTGTAACGTTTATTGTGATCAGTTCAACAATGTTGTTCGTACATTTCGATATATTATATAGGTAACAGTGTAAACATTTTATTCATTGTAAAACTATGGAATACAACAATTTCAAGCAATTCGTTTGCGTTTAACAATTTCATAAGCTAAGTGTACTTTTTTTCTTATTTCAAAGATTTTGTGACTTTTCGTCGCAATGGTCTTTGCGATTTATTTCGTTAGGGGAGTGAACACACTTATAAACGGACGCGAAATCGTCTTGAACCGGTCAGAACGAGCTTAATGACGGCTCAAGCCGATTGCGCGTCGATAAGTGTGGTCACCGTCTAAGGCCGCATTCCGAGTTAGACCATAATCGCGGACAGCGCTCACATCGATAATTTGCGTTCCGATTTAGGCTGCTTTCCGAATTGGAATGTAATCGCTTTGAACGCGCTTACACCCGTTCCGAGTTGGCGTCAGCGCGATAACGATGTCCCGTGAATCGTCATAGGTGACGTCATGACATGCGCCATCTTGCGATAACGCCGACCATGCCCTATAGAAATATCACTGTGAGCGAATTGTCAGCTGTCATAATCGTGATATCTAAATCGGAACGCTAATTATCGATGTGAGCGCTTATGGTCTAACTCGGAATGCGGCCTTAGTTATCACGATTATGACAGATGAGAGCTGTCAACTTTCCACTGGACAGTGACGTCCTAAATATATGTACTTACGTACATATCAGGACATATTATAATATTATTAAGAATAGAGAAGTAGCCAATTCCTCACCGGTATATATACTGGGAATAACATGACAAAGCATTCCTATTATGATTTAAATAGTGCAATAAGACACAATTTATACAATAGCTTTAGCATCGCCGTGTTTTGTTTTTAGCAATTTGCATGACGAAATAAAGCTTACATAACCCAGAACTTTCACATTATAGATGGTCAATGCTTAAAAGCAAAATAGGTGGTACATGTACAGTCAATCTCACAACAGTGGTAACATTTGCATGCACTACGAAAACCGCCCTTACTGCTACGCCATAAAGGCACTGTGAATGCAAATTTGTTACCACTGACGTGTGGTCGACTGCATACAATGGTTCTTAGTGCCATCTTCTTTCCAACAACGTAAACAATTCATAGGCGTTTTTTCCCTAGTTTGTTCTCAGTGACATTGGAGTCAAGACTGCACATATCGGTGTAGTTACAGTTGTATATACTTTCATGGAAATGTTGCTTCAAATGCTCCAATGGGCATAGTTCGTGTTCGCACATCGGAAGCTTAATTATTTTTTCTTGGTGAAGAGTCAAAACATGGTCGCCGTCCTTGCATCTGGGGACAGAAATGTTAGGATATTGATTATTATAAAGGTGACGTAAATCGTCCTTTAAAACATAGATATGTACAATTTATTCCCCAAATCTCCCTAGTTTACACAGGCCATAAATCTAAAAATATGATAGGTATTGTACCAGTTTTAAAGTCCCAATGCTGGACAAAAGGTTTTTTGTTTTTAAGCAAACACCACTCTTGCTCAATAGTATAAATAACACGAAAGCGCACTCCTTTCTATTACATTTCTATGCCAAGCCAACTAATTCCGTCAGTGTTCTGTTTTTCCAAATTACAACGAAACACTAAAACAAAATGTTAACCTATTTCTTCATAACAGATTTTTCGCAACAGTTTTAAATACGCTGCAATAAAACTGCAGCCCTATTTTGTTTGTCTGAGATTTATATGACGACTTGTTGCCTACATTAGCGCGCTAAGTGCCAATTAATCTGAATTTCACTGGCACGCTAAGAAATCTGGATTAAGTGCCTCTTTTACAACATAATGGCTTGATCTCATTTGTTACTTGTAGCAGGTATACGTACAGGTTATAAATTGGCTACTTTAACACGGGATATACTTATGCCTACATACCTACGCATTTTAATTAAACATTTGTATCTGCATGTACCAATGTCCGTACAGTACAGTAAAAAAAGTTGTTTGCGTCACCTTTTAGCCTTAAAAATATGTGCGTGTGTACATCGTACACACTGATTTTAATTTATTAACTTTACTTAATTGATCTGTGTGAACTAAAGTGCCCTAAAACCAGCTAACATTGTGTTCTGGGATTAATGCAAGAAATCGGGACGAACCTATGGGTTTATTGAAAAGCTCAAATGAAACACAGTTCCTTAATTTGTGTGCGATATTCGTTACTCATAAATAAGTTACCTGAACAATACAAACGCCAAGTTAGCTGCAAAACAGTCTATTTCGGACAATTTCCAATCCCTGTCCTCCACAATGCGGTCCCCTTTGAGCGGCGAAGACGGTCTAAAGAGCTTCAGATGCGTCAGGATCTTCAGAACAGCGCCCGAGTGACTGAATAGGAAGACTGAACGATACCCGCGTTCTTTGCTGCGTATGGAATAGTGTGTAAACTAGGGTTAATAGCTTATATATTAACATTAACAGTATTAATAGTAACTAAAGCCTAGTAGTATAAAATATGTTGATTTCAGAATGACTAGTATCTACTGTTGCAAAACTCTTTGAAAAGAAAAAGATTTTGAAGTTGTCGGTACCGCAAACTAAACTTTATTTGTTTACGGGTCAGGCCAATTTTCGTAATATAAAACGTACAAATTCAAGTCGCAATCTCATCTCAGCGACAAAAACGTCTTAAACTTGTATGAAAATTGATTGTGTTTTTGACAGATAGAGACGAAAATGAAGAGATTAAAATGCGAACGTTGCAAAAAAATCGGGAATTGCCCCTGGGTACTCCTTTGAGTTCGTTTCAAACCTTGAATGAAATACAGCACCAAGCCGTAAATATGGCACAACGAATTTAAGAGAAACTCGACTTTGCAGAGGAGGCTTCCCTTTTAACTATATCGTATTTAAAACAAAATGTTAATAATAAAAAATGTAGCTTGCAAAATAAGTAAATAGTTGTTTACCCAAAATATTCAAACATGTTTTTCATTAGCAAGCATGCTTGGCGATACGTTAGTTCGTGTCCATAGCCATCGAGCCAATACGCTTTGAGATCATGATAATACTCAAACACCTGGAAAATAAACAAAGACGTTCAAACTTAAAATATAATAGAAATATTAGGCTCTTAACTATGTACACCTTAGAAATTACAGATATGATGCAAGCTTTTATATTGTAAAAATTAAGAAATCCTGTACTTTTACTTTTGTTTTTTAAAATAAAACTTTGTTACTTTCGTCACCATCTTGAGCAGAAATTAAACCGAAAAGATTTCTTAAAAACATCTATTTTTATTTTTCCTAATTCTTTATCGGTTTTTTGTATAAACTAGTTTTCTCAGTCATATTATTCGCATGCATTCAGCCAAATACAGTGTAACTGTGTTTTGTCGTGTCGTGACTCCTGACGCAGTGTAAGCCAAATTAACTCGTTGTGTTTTGACGAACTCCAGCACCCTAATTGCGTAACACATTTTCGTAAACGATTACGACTAATCTGTTTGATTTTGACGGTTCAAGAACATTCATTGCGTTCTATATATTGTTGAGCAGAATTTTTATCGAACCTAAGAAGCAATGGATTAGCAATCTGTTTCAAAACGATTCAGATTCCGATTGATTGTGTATTACGCAATTAGGGTGCTGAACAGATTCGTTTGATTGTTGCATCCCGCGACACAACACAACACGACACTGTAATGTGACGGTGGGTTTACAACATTTTTCTAGAAGCGCAGAACTTACCTGTATGCTCTTTTCATCAAACGCGTAACACCAGGGCGATACATGATGTTTATCCCAAGAAGTTTCATATCCACAATACTTATACATCAAATTCACCGTCTCTGTAAATGAAAATGTAGCTTTAAAGAAACAAGTTTTTGTTCAAAAGATTCTTATGATTTAAGCATGAAAAATACTGCGTACCATAGTAAATGGATTGATTCTATAGTACCGATAAGGTTAATTAAGTCCTAGCTGGGCAGAGCAGCGCGTTTATTAATACCGATGGCCACAAAGTGTATTTTTATGTAAATAATAAGCTCACCCGATAATCAGTCAAATTTTGAGGCGATAAATTGCCAGGCAAGACATGCGTGTAGATGAACCTAAATTAGTGTATGCGTGTATTATTGTGTTATTTTTAATGTGCCTACAACACGTTGCTTCATAATAGGCACATCACTGAACAGAATGAAATAACAGCCGTGTTTGTTACTTCCTAGAACGCACCGCATCGCATTGAGTACGCTACAGCCGCAACGGCATGCACTGCTCCACCAGTGAAGGAAGGGTAAAATAAAAACAGTCAGAACAGAAATAATAATGAATAATGGAAGGTTTGTGACACTCAAGCAAACTAAAGCAGGCTTCAGCTATACAGCGCAGCAGTTATTGTCTTACAAACCGAATTCCAGTACTCTATTGAGGCCCAGTCTATGAGAAATAGACTCCAACGTCTTATTCATTTCTTTACTATGACTAAACAACTTAGTCTCCTTGTAAGTGTCTGGATTTCTCTTAACTTGCGTTAGCCACCTGTCACAGTGTTTGTAAAACTGAAAAATTGCAACTGAGTGAAGAGGGAAGCTTAAAGTTAAGAGATGAATGGCCTAATCTTCAAACGAAACTCAGAGCTTAAGGCCGCGCGCGGCAGGACGGGTTATGTCAGATACAGTTTGGTAAAACGGATCACAAAAAGCCGTCCAAATGTATGCAATGCAACATGCGGCTAGGTTTTGTGTTTTGTTTCACTGTTGACCAAACTGTACCCGGCCTTAGATGTTTGCGATGAGACGGCCATGCGAAAGCGGGCTATTCTATTTAAACAAACTCCTAGAAACATAATGACCGCGTATCGTATGCGCCGAACGCACTTTTCTGAGGTTAACGGTGGAGTTTCTTGCCCATTCTTCTCCATACGAAACTACCGTTTGGAAGGGGCATCTAGAATCAATTCAATTTACGTGTACATTTTGACGTTCAAAAGTGCCTTTTATGTGCCAATTTGAAATAAATGCTTTGACTTTAACTTTCGCCGTATCATTGCAATCATCTGATCCACCAGTGCAGTATCACATCAGATCTGTATCATTCATAATTTTTTAGAAGAAATATTATTACTCGTAACACTGGGTCAACTCTTGTGGCTGGCGCAAATATGATGTCTTGCGATTCCTTTTTCTCAAACAAACCATTGGTGAAGTATCTCGCACTTTGCTGAGCCCTTTGTGTTGCTGTGTAACGGAACTGGAATAAGTATTACAATCGAAGTAAAGTTAGGATAAAATTATTAATTAAATACTGTTTAAATGCAGGTGTGTTGATGATGATATCTAGTATAAAATTGCCAACCATTGGTTTATTTAGCTTCTTCTGTTCCACCCCATACTCCTGCTACTTTTGTTGTTTTATAACAAAAACCCGCAATTACCACAATTTATTGTTTTGTGCGAATGTGTAAACTAAGATTAAATTGTGTTTTCTCAGCCAAAAAGTGTTTCTCTTTTTGTTCACCCATCAAACAGGCACCCCGGTAGAATATTTTGGTACTACACGGTTGAAAACATTTATTTTAAAGACAGAAGTTCAACTTACTAAAAATGTCTTGTTGCTATATGTCTGTTTGATAGCATTGGGAAACCTTTTCTGCATCCTCTCGGCCAGCAGTATCATTTCATCTCGACCTTCCAACGTCAAGTAGCTTTCTTCATCAGCATCTAGATCAGTTCTCCAGTCTTTCAGATTGCTTAATTGCTCATTTGTTAATAGACCTGATGAAAGTGTAGAAAGTTAACAGGAAATTAAATATGATCTATACTAATATAACAAAGCTAAAGAGTTATTTGAATGCGCAAATCTCTGGATCTACCAGATTTGGGGTGGGGAGCCTATGTACAGCAGTGGACATCTTTGGGCTGAAATTATGATCAGCCAGATTTGGGTTTGATAGCCCAATTCTTGAGGAAGGTTATAATATTTCACACCACGCTACAACCCTTAGGAGAGGAGCAAAACAAAAAAAGTCTGATAAAACACTAAGTGGAAACGACGTAACAGCGCAGGCGGGCGATTGATGCGACGCGGTGGGTTGGGAACCGAGAAAGTTTTATAAAATGTGGGTGTTATTTAAGTATATTGTGTATCTTACGACTCCCACATGAACAAAGTCATGGGCAGAAGCTATGAACTGATAAAATGTTTTAAGTTACCTTCTCATTCACCACAATGGAAGTTGTTCCATTTTGTGCAACAATAAAAGTGTAGAATAACCAGTAACAGTGGCTAACTAAAGAAATAATGGATACATCTAAGCAAGGCTATTTTCAGGTATGAGTAATATTATATTAAAAACTTAAATTATACAATACATAAGTCAAAATAATCAATTATGTTTATCCTGTAAACTGGTTTTAACAAACAAATCAATTACAAAACAAAAACTAGTTGAGGATGGTGTTTCCTATCTAACTACCTTGAGAAAAAACGCCGAAACAAACTCGGAGGTCACCGTCTCTTTCAGAGTCCAGAAATCTAGGTCAGATCATGCCATCCATCAAAAAGGTTATATAATAATTGTAAACAGTTCATTATCTTTATGGAAATGCAGGTGCATCAAACAAGATCTATAATTACAAACCTTTGCCATGTTCATGTTGCAGTAACACTTCATACTTTAACTCTAAAAGTTGTGGAGCAGCATGTATATCTTTACGACTTGGTAACCTAGTACCATGACGAGTCACCATCCATATTTTTGTATCTTTGCAATCTGAAATTCAAATTGTAAGGTGCACGTCAAATGAGAGTAACTATTCAGGTTCATTTTTTTTTTCAAATGGTAGTTACGTACTTCAAGAGGTAGGTTAGTGATTGAGAAATCGAAAATTTATACATACATATGCAGGATATACACTCAAAAAATACTAGTAAGCAATAAAGCTACTTAATTCGTTAAAACTTACTTGGATAATTTATTCTTGAATCATTTGTATTAGCTCTAAACCTGTAAGGTGTGCGTGATCCTAAATGATGCCGAATATAATTTCTTTTTAAAGAACCCACTGATGCTATGTCGTATATTAAAGCTAAGAGAAAAGCTGAGATTAATAAATTCATAATATTAATCCAAAAACAGAATTGTAATTGAAAAACTTGAACAGGAACTTTTTTCAGATTTAAAGTTTGGCTTTCTTTTTGTGAATTTCAAAATAAATAATAGTTTTGACAGTTGAATAACATTGACATTTATTTTTATTTTTTTGTGTTCCTAAGGAACAGGCTAAGATCTGAGACCATGCTGCCTAGTTATCAGTTAAATTTTTTCTTGAATATAGTAGATCCAGTTCAATTCATCAGTATGTAAATCCATAATGTAGGGAAATCCAATTAAATTCTTCAGTTTTATATTCATCCAAGCAAGTAATTCCAGTTTAGGTCATTATTATATATCCATAGGTAATCAAATCCAGGTAAATTCATCAGTTTCTTATCTTCCATGTAAAGTTAATCCGTTTAAAGTCTTCAGTTTATTTCAATAATATCCATGTTTAAGATTTGTTATTCCACAAAATCTTTAATAAAGTCCAAGTACTTGTCATTCCATATTTTAAGTTATTTTGTAAGAGCCGAGTGTCGTCTTTTTTTTTTTTTTTAGATCCCAAGTGACAGGAAGCAACATTAAAACGTTAGTATTATTAGCTAAAAAACGGGTAAATCAGTACAACTATTTGAACATAGATTTATTTTAGAATACAAATTATATTTATGAAAGTCCATGAAAAGATATTTAGATATTATACATTTTAAATACACATGACAGTTAATTATCTATAAACACCATGAGTTAAATTTGTCCAACCGTACTATTAACAAAATTAAACAAAGGTAAATACGTCGAGCTATTTACAAGAAGAGCCTGGATGGAGCGCGGAACCAACTCAGGGCTACCATAAATTTCAATTAACTCATCCATCAGCACAAGGCGCTGGATGCCAAAAGATGAGCACTCAAAGAAAATGTGAGCAAGAGATTGCTCTGCTTGAGAGTTACAACGATCACAGAGAGGACTGTGTACAATTTTTAGACGAGACAAATGATAATTTAGTCGACAGTGACCAAAACGAAGCCTAAGTATGGTGGAGTAAAACTTCCTGTTCATGTAAGCATTGATTTTACAGAACCAAGGCATGGTTCTTAAGAGAACATTGTAAACTGCATACCACATGCCTTTATTTTCAATTTGGACTACATGATTCCAATGCCTTTACCATATATCAGCGGACCTTTTTTTCAACAGAGGAATTATGTCTGTACAAGGAACAGATATGTTGAGGAAACTAGTTGAATCTGGGACATCATCAGAATTTGTTATAACTCTAGCTAAAAAGTCAACCCTTTCGTTGCCCATCACACCAACATGCGAAGGGACCCACATGAACAAAACTTTAATGTTTTGGAAAGACAAATGTAACCAATTTTCTTTTATTAATGATATAAAATAGTTTGTATTAGCATTCAATCTATTATTTTTGAGATTTTTAAGAACACTCATGCTGTCACTAACTATTATTACCCATTGATAACATCCATCTTTTGAATTCCTAATGGCAGCAAGTATGCCCACAGCCTCAGCTGTGATATACTTGTGTTTGAGTTTGAATAACATTGACAAGAGTTTTTTAGGACAACATTTTTGCTTTTAGTATGAAGTTTGGATACAAGCACATTGGGTAATTTTTTAACTAATGAAAATAAAAAAGCAAACCATTTTAATAGTGGCCAACAGCAATACAGCTGCAAGAATCTTTGTTGTAGTGTAGTGTTTATACTGCAACTAGCGACCCAACCCTTTTTTTTTTTTTTTTTTTTGGTATAGCATCTTGTAGTTGACCTTGAGAGGTCGTGACTACTTAACCGGACTATCCTGTGGCTGCCTTAAGCGGACTCAAAGCCTCCAGCCAGGGGCGTAAAACTACTTACATTACTAAGCGAACGCTCGCTAAGGGCACCCCCTGTGGGGTACGGACCTCGGCTTAGGGCGTCGCTGACGGGAGGACAGCAAGATGGGACAGGCTGGATCTGGATTATATTATTATTATCTGGGGAATTTAAAGCTACAGGCTCAGATACGGCGCGGGATGGCACTTCGTCGAGCAAGGGTCGGGGGGGACAGTTACGTCGGGATCTTCGCGAGGAACCTCGGCGGCGAGGTCGGAATGTCGGTCTGTGTTTGTGCACTGTACTGGTGGCCCTACTGCTCTCCTGAATGAGAGTTATGTGGTCATCGGGGTCGGTGAGGACATGCTTGGGACGGCGGACATGACTAATGGAGGAGGGAATATAGCTAGCGGCCTTGACAACCAGAGGGTTGCGGTGATTCGCGGCGGTCTCGAAGAAACTTGTGTGTGTGTGTGTGTGTGTGAATCTTGAGGTCAACGTGAAGGATCTCGTTCTGAACGTACCAGGGGGAGCCTGTAATCCTACGGAGGAACTTGTTCTGGAGGGTCTGCATTCTATTGAAGCGATAGGGCTTGGCGTGTGCAAAGACTGCAATGGCCATATGTCATGATCGGGCGGAGACCCAACCCTGGTTCGCACTGTTTTAATGACTTACTAAGGTTCGCATTCCGAGTTAGAACATAATCGCTGACATCGATAATTAGCGTTCCAATTTAGATATCACGATTATGACAGCTGACAATTCGCTCACAGTGATATTTCCACAGACTATATTTCTATAGGACATGGTCGGCGTTATCGCAAGATGGCGCATGTCATGACGTCACCTATGACGATTCACGCGACATCGTTATCGCACTTACGCCAACTCGGAACGGGTGTAAGCGCTCAAATCGATTACATCCCAATTCGGAAAGCAGACTAAAACATCGAGATTTCTCTATCATTGTAAGTTCAATGAACTTTTCTATTTATATACATGGGGTCTCAACTCGAACAAATTATAATTAATTACAATTTGTGTAAGTAACCATTATGAAATTAACAATCACTTAAAAGCGTTAAGCGGCAGAATTTTGGCTAAATTAAACTGGTAAAATCAAAACTTTCTTGTTTATTGCTGCATCTATTTACACTCATATTGCAAGTATTTTCAAGGAAAACATGAATGATGCCTGAAACTTAAATTCGAACCCATCAAATGATGATCTGTTAATCATTTCGTTTATAGCTCTTTGCATTAGATAGCGCGTTACTCCATATACACATCAGAGTAGCCACTCGTTACTAATTTAAATGTTTTTTTTTTCTATTATATAAATCGAAATGTTAAACTTAGAAACGGCAGATCGTGTGGTTGTGGTTGCTCAGCGCGGTCGAAAACAGCTTTGGGTGCACCGGGACGTCTGCTGTGGACACTTCGGCTGCCCTTTTGAGCGGGAGGCCATACGGTGGTGTCGCGATATTGTGACGTAAAAGTGCGTTCGAGACACTGTCGCGATAGAGTGTAAAAATGTGCGAATGTGCGCGGTCAGACTAACCGTAAGAACTAGATCTGTAGTGGTTTTTAGTGTATACATGCCAACGAACTCGAAAATAATCTTCCGGAGTCTGCAGCCTGTCTTAGAACTATTCGCTCAATAATAGAAGTAGCGGAGAATAAAGGAGTTGAGGCTTTTTACATCCTATGAGACTATATTGCACATCCGAATCAGTTATTCTATAACGAAATGATGAATAATTGTTCAGAACAAAGTTGGGTCTGTGTGGATGTGTGTGTGTGTGTGTGTGTGGTGTGACAGTAATACCTATACTTTTACAAGTGAATCGCATGGCTGTAATAGATGGTTGGACCACTGCATCGTGACGAAGTCTTCGCAGCAATCAGTCGTTAGTGTGACAGTAATGTATGACTTGTATTGGTCCGACCATTTCCCGATTGTGTGCCTTGGCTAGAATAAATTGTAAAATTGTAGATAACAATCCTGATGATAATCTTGTTAATCGTGTGGGCGAGAGGACTTCGGAGCAGATTAGCGAATACCACGACCTCTGTCACTTTAATCTGAAATTTATAAAAAATCCTCAGGCGCTGAGTGATTGCTGTGATAAGTTCAGTGATCACAGAGAACATCGAATACTGCTCACCAGTATGGAATCCCATTTACAATACTAACGTCAATCGCATTCGTCGAAAGTATTCAAAGGAAATTCATACAGTACATTCAGTTTAGATCCAAAACCTATTTGCGTAATTATTACAGCCACTGCAGGAAGTTTCACATTCTTCCACTACTTAATTGAGCGGAGAAAAATTGCAGACATGGTATTCTCATTCAATTTGGCAAATGGTTCAACCGACTGTTCTGAATTGAAGAGCAAAATTGGGCTGCGTGTTCCATCCTTTACCTTAACCCCTCGGAATCATCAACCTCTGTACGTTCCCTCTGTGCGGTGCATATACCGACTTATGATAAGAGCTAGCAGGGCTATCTCGATGTGTCAGAGTGTTGATGATCTAGATTTATTCTCCACCAGTGTTCCTAAACAAAAAAAACTACTGCGTAAAAACTTCATTGAACATATTTTCTTAATTCTCTCTGAGTACCCAAAAGAAATAAAATAAAATAAAATAACATTGATCAGCTCTTGATGAAATGTATGGTAATATTGTAGATATACTGGCACAGGCCGCCGTAAATACCTATAAGATAACGTGTCGGAGGAAGGGTGGCTATGTCACAGGGTGGAACAAACATTTCGCAGACGCTCACCGCGAGGCGCGGCTTAAATTTCACGTGTGGACAATGGCTGGTCGCCCGACCAGTGGTCGTGTATTTTATGTTATGGCGGAAGCTAGGAGATATTTTAAGGCCAATCTCAAGTGGTGTCAGAACAGGCACGAACAGCTTAAAATAGATCTCCTTGCTTGTAACCACGCTAACAAAGACTTTAAGCATTTTTGGAAAAACACCAGTAAAATGTATGTGATGCCGAGTCTCCCGGTGAGTGTCGGGGGTGTTACTGACCACAAGAATATTGCTGAGCACTTTACGGTGCGATCACACTTAGGCTCGGCGTCTCATGGAGTGAACGGTGCTGAGACCATTGTGCCAGAGAGGAACACAAAGGTTCCAGCCAAGACCGTGGCTAAAACCATTTCGGAAATGCAAAGTGGAAAGTCGCCGACTCACGATGGTCTCAACATTTTAAACATGCGGGAGTTCATCTACATAGAATATGGTCACTATTTTTCACTCTGTGCTCTGTCATTCTTATTTACCGGAGTCACTTATATAGTGACTATAGCAGTGGTTCCGATAGTTAAGAATAAAACTGTTGACACGTCGGATGTGTCACCAGTTTTGTTGAACAACTATCGACCCTTCTCACTGGCCACCACCATGGCCAAGGCGCTTGACGGTCTGATGTAGGGTTGCCTATCAGAATTTGTTAAAGTGCATGACGCCCAGTTCGGGTTCAAGGTGGTAGTGTCCACGGAGAGTGCCATGGTGTGCCGCGGTGTACACGTGCTTCCTCGATTTGTCGAAAGTTTTCGATCTCGTCTCTTATGATGTGCTATAGGACAAGTTGAGGGGCACGGGTGCATCGGCGGAGTACACAGCCCTCTTCAGATACTCGTATGCTCACCAAAGAAATCGGATCAGGTGGGTCGGTACTCTGTCGGATGAATATCAAATGGAATGCGGTGTCAGGCAGGAGGGTTAAGCTCACCCCTGTTATTTAATTTATATGTTAATCAGCTTATCGAGCGACTGAGCAGCACACATGTCGGCTGTCATTTATACAGTACATGTGTAAATAACTTATGTTACGCGGACGACATAGTTTTGCTCAGTCCATCGATGAGCGGTCTGAGGAAGCTACTCACGATCTGCGAGACGTATGCGGAGGTGCACGGCCTTAAATACAACTAAAAAATGAGTGAGGTCTTAGTGTTTACGGTACCTAAACAACAGCCCCGTCGTGTACCTCCGGTATTTCTTAACGGCGTAGTACCTAACCACTGACAACCTATGGACTAATTTAGGTCTGATATATCTTATTTATTTATTTGTTTACTAAAAGAAATCTAGTTACATGTTTTTCTGAACCCGGAACTATTAAACTTTATATAAAAGGATTGCACGAAACGTTTTAAAGTAGGTCGACTGTCGCTGATGCTGCCATCTGTTGAAAAATATGATGAAGTAAAATTGCCAGCTCAATAGCCAGACTTGGGAGGTGTCATTTTTTTATATGGGATTGGGTACTTGTAGTTTTTATAATTTTATCTGTGACATGTCATTGTCAATTATTTTCTAAGCCCACGTAAACACGGACGTTAAATTGCGCGGCGGGATTTTGTCGCGCACTTTATTTTCAATTCTTGGTTTTGAGCCGACGCGATCGTTCAAAATCTGACTCACACTCAACTCTCAGTGTGCGATAAAACCCGGCCGCGATATTTTAACGTCCGTGCGTACGTGCTAAATTATGGTAAAAACCGCAATAAAACCCGTTGCGAAGAACAACGCGGTCATTTGCGTGAACAGCGTGTAGTCACTTAGTTTTTAGTTAGTATTTAAGTTTAAGTCCTGGCTGGAGGCCTTAATTTATTAGGCAACCACAGGCAAGTCCGCTTAAGCAGACGACAACCTCATAGGTTGACCTGCGAGATGCCAAACAAACAAACAACGCGGTCACACAGTCACACGGACACAAAAAGTGACTAGACTTTTAACTACACGACTTAATATATCTTTTATGATTTAATATGTTATATGTATTATGAGATTTGCTCGAGATGGCTCGATGATGGAGATCGAGTGGATTTTTGAAACAGGGCAGTCTTAGGGGGCATTAAGGGTTAAGTTACCTTAACCGTTGGTTATCTACCGTGCTTTTTAGACATTCAGATCTGCATTCACAGATTTTGACAATAAAAAAATACGGACAGCAATAAAATAAGCTTGCACAATTTTTTTTGGGTGTTAATCAATCCTGTTCTATTTCATATCATAAATGTATCAGAGTAACTGAGGTTTGAGTACCTACTAGAAAAGTCAAAAATCGCAAAAACCGACCCATCCATTTAACTACAAGTACAATGGTTAGGGTACCTGCTTTATCTCAAAAATTCACCATGTATAGGTATATACTAGTACTAGGGAGCCTGGCTCAGCAACTACAACTACCTATGGTTACTCCACGGCAACAGATGACCTGCATATATTACTCATAATATCTTTAGCGACTCTTGTAGTAAATAAAAGTAACAACACAATAATTGATTCTCATAGCTTTATTTTCAACATACACAAATCTTATTCTACTTGTAACAAGACATTTGATAGTTGTAATGTGGCTTTTAACGTAAATGGCTTATTCAAACTTTCCACATTGAATGTTTCAGTAGCAAACTCTTCACTTTCAGGGTTTTCATGCAAAGAAAAACTGATGTCTGTAAAATCTCCTCCTGCATCAATACTTTGAACATTCTGAGCATAAGGTGCAGTTCCTTCCTTAAAGAGTTGAACTGTTTGATCTAAATACTTTAGATATATATCTTTTCCTAAAAATTCAACTTCTGTATTCAAGTCCCTCAGAGAAAACTCTGGAATATCCAACAGCAATCCAGCTTCCCGGGCACATCCAACAGAAATCACTTCATCTGGACTTATCCCAGAAAGCACTTCAGCTTCAGGTAACAGATTTGCAATAGCAGACTGAAGTTTTGGTATCTTCATACTTCCACCACAAATAACTATTTTGTGAATTGGTCCACCAAAGCTTTCAATGACTTGTTGGGCAGGCTCCATGTAAGCATTAATCTTTGATGAAATCGCATTTTCAAATCTTGCACGAGACACATTCTGGCTCCAATCAACACCATCTAATAGTGATTCAATAGACACATGAGCTGAGTTTAATGTAGACAGTACATGTTTGCAATTGTCAGCATGAACTAGTAGTTTTGCCATAGCTCTTCTACTTTCTTGAGGATCTAATTTCCATTTTTGTCTGAACTCTTGTGCAATATAATCAGCCAAATCTTTTGTTAGACACTGTCCTCCTAAGTCTGACCTGTAGATATTCTTTTCAACTGTCATAAATCCACCGGACACCTTTACTACAGAGACATCACATGAGGATCCTCCTAGCCTATAAACTAAGACATTAACATCCTCTACTGTTTCTTCAATGTTGTAAGCAAGGAGTGCAGCTGCTGGTTCACTGATAACTTGAAGAACGTCAAAGCCAGCCAGTTCAGCACACTTCACAAGCCTTTCTGTACTTGTAGTAGACCAATGCAATGGTGCAGCCAGTACTAACTTCAAATCTCCTTCGTTATTCATAGCATGGCTGGCAAAAGTAAATAATTTTGAATAGATTTTAGTAGCAATAGTATCAGGGTTAGAATAGACAGTAGTTTCACTTGTTTCGAACTCGTACACCACTTTGTCTTCATTCTGGATGCGACATGATGAGGATGATTCCACGTACGCGAGGTCATCTGCATTGAAGTCACTGTTCATGAGGCGCTTATTGTGCTTGATGATCGATTTGGAAGAGGCCTGTCCAGATTTCGCGGGCAGTCCAATCTCCCATTCTGTGCCGTTTAGTGCTACAATAGCAGGAGTCACTCGGTCTCCAGCATCATTGGCGATAATTAATGGTGCACCGTTAGAATAAGAAGCTAACGATGCCGAATGGTTACCCAAATGTATTCCGTATGCCGCAGCCATTTTCTAAATTGTTATTCAAAATACAACTGCAATCTCAAAATTACTTCGGTTGAATAAATATAAGCTATATCACAGTACCTAAATCTTCAAGTTTTAGTGAAACACTGTTTTTTTTTTTTTTAGAAATTATAACCTACACTGACACACCATCCCTTCCCAAACACATTTATATGACGGTCTCTGAATGAATGACACTTGACTTTGACAGTGACATTGACAAACGGCAACGAAAGTAAACCATAGCCAAAACGAAAACTAAGAAATTTGCGACACCCATTTATTAAAAAATAAACAATATAAAGTGAGGTAGTCAAGTTCAAAGCCCAATGTAACTTAAATTATTATGAAAATAATAATTGGTTAGTATGTATCCATTTTGGAGGCTAAAAAATAAATAAAAAACGATTATTTTTTTTCTTCCAAATATAATGGCTACATTTGAGATTTTTCGATCCACTTCAGCCAGTTAGTAAGATACGTTTTAAAAATGAAAGGTAACAACAACAAAACAAATGTTTTACGGCTTTGTAATGTGCGTGTTACATATTTTTGCAAAACAAGTATTTTTTTAAAGCTGGCTTACTGGGCCTGCCTCAATTTTGTGCTGTAGAACAATTGTATGAGAAACAATAAAAACTTTTATTTGTTTATTTATTTAAACCTATTGATTTGTTAGCACCACAAACAAAGACCGTTTAGTGCTTTTGCCCAGATTTCTTTCACCTATCAATTAAAACTAAAGAAATTCGAGCGGGCTTTTTCAAACAACAAAAAATATAATATTTCATTTGGCTAGTAATAGGTATTGAATATAGTGAAATAATATTTCATGGAATGGATTGTAAGCAAGAAGAAGAAGAAAAAACTGTTCTTGATGGTCGTCTTCAAAATATACTGAACAGTTTATCAAGGTGTAAAATTGTGAGTACACTAATTAATTTTAACTCAAATTAACAATCCTCTGTTGTTTCAAAATACCTAACAATACTAAATATGACATAGGATTTTACAACAGAAAATGAAGAGTGCAAGAAATTACGTGAAGCTAATTCCAAATTGGAAGTGGAATTGAAGGAAGTTCGTGAAATGGAGAAGTCTCATCGCTACCATCTGTTGACATCGCGGGAGATGATTGGGAACCTTCAGGAGACTGTATCACAGCTGGTATATTTGAAGCGGGACGTAAAGAAGTTGAAGGAACAGTTATCTATGAAAGAAACCAACATTGCGGACATAGAAAAGGTACCCACGTAAAACATCATTTTAGATATTAATGTAGTGGATGAAACAGTTATCTCCACCCGCGGTCGAACCGATTCAGAGAAACGAAAATGGTACAGTCAACCTCACATCAATGGTAACGCTTGCACCACGATAATTGTTTTTGCTATTGCAGCTTAAAGATGCTGACCACTGGTGTGGGGTTGACTGTACCTAGGTACTTGGTCGACGGCGGCGTACTAATCGCTGCACGACCCGTTATTATGATGACACCTGTGCCTCTGGAGACACCAGCTGGCGAGGACATGTGGGCACGTTTCACATCAAACTATTCTACTTTCTATGTTTGTGTCGTGTATATTCATCCAAGTGCATCGGACGAAATAACGGTTTCAAAAAGAGGAATCTATCACTGGTTCATTAAAAAGTGCAGTGATTATTGTTGGTTATTTGAATTTTAACGCTATAGTACATATAATAATATTTTAAGTTATTATTGTTACTTTTTGAGTGTTTGTGGTCTGACTGAGAAGAATAAGGTGATAAATGCGCATAAATTGGATGTAGTGTTGGTGGCAGATTGCGATAGCTGCGTAGATGCGGCAGAGATTGATGGTGGAGGTCTCGTACCACGTCGAGACGCATTTCATCCGCCATTAGATGTTTGCTTGACACCTAACAACACGATGCGTCTAAAGAGTTCTTAAAAAAGATCCAAGTAACCTTGACACGCAGAAGGACTGGAATTTCTCCAAAGGAAACTTCGCACAGATGTACAATCCAATATCTGATGAATTATGGCAAGAGGTTATTTTCGCTTGCGACGTTGACACTGCTGTAGAGTATTTTTATGACATGTTGTAAAAAAAAACACAGACCTAAAAACACCAAAACGGTTTGGTTCACAGTAGAACTAATTAATAACATCAAATACAAAAGTGATCTGCATCGTAAGTGGAAGACATCTCAAAATCAGGTTGATTACGTCAATTTCTCCTTGGTTAGGGCAAGTATTAAAAAAAGAATGTCATGTCAATGTGAAACGAATACATCAAGAACATTCAAAACAAACTTATGTGTGATCCTCATGTCTTCTGGCAACATATTTAGTAATGTAGAAACGGCTAATAGTAATATGTCTTTTATTCGTGCACATAATCTTAGGCATGCACAATAGGTCCCTGGCGAGTAACCTATAGCCCGTGTTCTTTCTAGGAAAGATCTCGGAGTACCTACTATTCGACCCGAGACTAACTTTTCGTGTCACAGTCAAAGTCAAAGCATTTATTTCAAATAGGCACTAAAAGGCACTTTTAAACGTCAACATTTACATTTAAATATAATTAATTTAAAGACGCCCCTTCCAAAACCTATTACTCCAAAAGGTATGTATCCTCATGATCACATGAGGTCGCTCGCTGCTAAATCATGCCAGAGATTAAAATTTGTTATTTGAATTATGCGTGGGGTTAACAATTCACTAGCCATTGAACTAGTTTACATGTCCTCAGTCATGAGTAAGCTGGAATCAGCTGCAGTGATTTGGAACCCATAGGAACGCAATCACGCTTGACTTCTTTAAAAAGGCCTTTCTTAGATTTCTTAAAATACTCTTCGGCGTCGTGCCAGTGTATACGAGACTTTATGCGGAGTGAGTCCGATTGCCAGGAACTGGTGGCGCAGTTGGTAAGTCTTTTTGTTCCAGTAGTGCCCAAACAACAACTCAGGCCACGAAGTCGCCGGCTACTAGCCGTACCGCGTACGCACAGTATCACGAGCTCACTCGCCCCTCGTTGGGGCCCTCACTATGCTCAATGATCTTCTTACATCAACACCGGATTGTGACTTGTTTGCCGGGAGATAGAAAGATGTGCACTGTATAAATTCAATCTTTTATTATTGTATAATTGCAAAGCACATGTGTGAGCACTATGTACCTACTATAAAGCTACCAGTTACTGGGTACGTCTTTCGTTGACCTGAATGTGTCCTGGTGGCTGAGAGTATGTCACGCTCACTCAAATGTCTCTCTGGTGGTGACGTGTGTGTTGGATCATTAAGTTCCCTTCAAAATGTGCAGATCCATACGTCATGTTCGTGAACGGGCGCCGTCAGTGGGGACCGGTCATCTCTTGGCTACCACGGCTTATTTTAATTTCCGAATAGTTTTTTGATTTCGTTATGTTTGTTTTTCATTACGGATGCCTTTAAAGTGCACGTCTTTCCACATCGTTCTCACATATATAATTTCAACATGACTGATGTACATAACAAAATTTTATGTAAAATATTATTTTAAATAGTGTCTATGGAGTTTCTTGCCTTTTCTTCTCCATAGGTACCTACTATGCTTTGAAATGGGCAACTAGCTTCATCTTTCTGACTAACCGACCTCTTGAAAATTCAAAAGTGCCTGTAATTGGTTTATTTGAAATAAATGCTTTGAGTTTGAGTTTTGTGTCCTGAATGTTTAAGATTTTGTGAGAAGATGGGTGGAAGATAATAATCAGATAAGAAAAAAATATGTTTTAATTTAATTCACTTCACTGCATTTTGTTGATTTTACTAGTGTTAATGAATTGTGTTTTGTTGTTAATTAAATAACAAAATTAACAACATCTCGTGTTTACATATTTTTTCTGTTTTTAATTGCATTTTACCACCTAAACTACATAAATAGGTATGTGTGTCATTTTTTTGTTTGTAAATTGATCTGTATTCTGTAATATTGTGCATGTAAACTTAGATAAATAAATAAATCTAAAGATTATTCTGGGCATTAGGTACTTTGAGCTAACATTTTTGGCCAGCCAGATGAGAGCGTTACCCATTAGTTCTGCCTATTATTATTACGCTCCTAAAATTCCTAGGAATTTAGGAATTCTCGTTCGACTCGATTCGGCGACGCACTACAAGCGGCATAAATTACGCTGCTTTAGGTACGCTCGGTTAGCCCCATTCCGGTAAGAAACAAGCTAAGTACCTAGACCTATAACTTTAAAGCCCGTCACAGACGTAGCTATAATATATATTAATATGAATCATAGCAAGGCATATTACGACATATTTTCTATACACAATGTCGATTGACCGCACACGCAGCTATAATATATATTTCTATGACGTCACCAAAATATGTCGAAATATATATCTCGGTATATTTTGGCCTTTAAAACCGTGCGCTTGCAAAGGCGAGGTAAGGGCAAAATATATATTATAGTATAGTTCTCGTGTGTGGTAGTTTGCTATACTATAATATATATCTCGGTATATTAATATATATTAAAGCTACGTCTGTGACGGGCTTAAATACTGATAGATTTTGCTCTACAGGACAAAGAAAATACTCTACAAAAACAGAACGAAAATGTGATGAAATTGCGAAGTGCCTACGAGAAACAGATTGAAGAGCTGAAGGCTGAAAGTAAAAGGGAAAGTTGGTATTATTCATCTTTAAAATAACTCCCACATGCTTAGGTAAGTACGTAGATAGGCTAGGCAGAAGGGTACCTACTTACGTGCAGTTGGTCTCACGACGTAAATGAAGAGTCACTCCACTATAGAACGGGATCTCTTCAACCATCCTTCTAGTTGCTATGTAACGAGGGCTTGAATTCTACCTACAGGTTGATAGGCCTACTTCCAAAATTCTCATCTTTAAGTAAGTATTTGTACCAAATGCAATGTTTAGCTCAACAGATGCAGCACGAATGCGATGCTCAGGTGGCACAGTTCACGTGTGTCGTCGAAGAGCTGAGGGCTAAGATGAGAGAAATGGAAGCTGAGCATAGAGAGAAGGTTCGTGTAACTGTAACTTAGTACCTACTTGGGGATACGATACGGGAACAGCACTTTAATTGCGTAACACACGATGAATCGCATTGTACATGATTTTGAAGGATCCATTGCTTCATATGTTGGAAAAAATTGTATGCTCAACAACGAAAATAACGCAATGAATGTTGTTGAACTGTCAAAATGATAGCCATTCCTAGTGTCAGTGTGTTACGCAATGACTCCGCTGGATCATTGTACTGCGATTCGCTGGGCATCAAGGCTTAAGTAAGTTGGTGGTATTCAAACAAGGCGTAGGTAACTGAAACAACTGAATATAAGTACCCGAAAAGATGTCAAGGTAGTATTGAACTCAAGAAAAAAATATCTGCTGTTCCATAAGTACATTTTATCGAGTTGAACTTTATGGAGCAGTTGTGTTTTTTTCGTAAGTCCAGATTTCAGCCCATGAAAAGAAAGTAGTTGTTCTTGCAAACTACTTATGTAGCACAACTTGCAGGTTTTCACGATGCACTTAGCTTCCGCATCATCTGCTACTCTAAAGGTACTAAATTCGCCCGTGCAAATAACGCGTCAGGCATCCGCTCCGTGAGTTAAGTCGCCAACTCACCGTAGTTCCATCCATCCCTCTCTGTCCATAAAATAAACTTATCTTAAGTACCTTTGTTTTATTACTAAATCGCATATTCCAGATCAACGTGGTAGTCCTGGAGTATGAAGAGAAGGTACAGCGCGAAGCTGCGCGTGCGACGCAATTACAGGAAGAGTTGGCGCGGGAGACGGCGCGCACTGACTTGAACATTGACGCTTATAGAAGGGTTCGTATAGCTAGATTAGCTAGTAACATAATATCATGTAGAAATCTAGATAGGAGGCTAAAATATGGTTATGTAAGATATTCAGAACAAAGAAGTTCTGAATATCTTACATTTACAGATTAAAGTTTGTTTCTCCAGACAAAGTTTAATCGGTTTTTAAGTATGTATTTAAGTATCTATTTTATTGCACCTGCCATGTTTTGTCTCTGCATCACCCTAAGTTTGACTGGTAGAAAATGCCTCAGGTACTATAATTCCGCCTTTGTACAGTATTTTTTTACTTGTTCATAAAGTTTTAATAAATAAACAAACATCTGCCCTCCCTTGAAAAAACCAAACCAAAAAATAAACTGCCTGAGTACCTATTTTATTTAAGGAATTGACAATAGATAATTTACACAAAAATTTGCTTATAGAATGTCAAACTAACGTTAACTGCTTCAGTTAGGCGGCAAAAATAACAGCAGCCCTTCAAATCACATGATATGTTAAACATTCTGATAACTCTCAGCTATATTTTGTGCCAATCAATCCAACCCTTTAGTTACCGACAGCCTTATTGCGTACCTAACACATTTTCGTAAACGATTACCTACCGACTAATCTGTTTGATTTTGAGGTGTTTACATTGTTGAGCAGAATTTTTATCGAACTTATGCAGCAATGGATTCAAAACGATTGACTGTGTATTACGCAATTAGGGTACGGGTTTTTTTAGTATCAGTGTCTACCTATCAGTAGTTTCTTCATTCACCAACGTACGGCATTCATATCGATTTATATTTATATACAAAAACCATACTTAAGCATTCCATCTTCCATGTAGTCAGGGAAACATTATAAAGCGCCCCACCCATTTCTCTAAAGTAATGGAGCGTCTAAAGAGAGAGGAGACGGCGGCAGTAGCTTCCGGCGTTCTCCTGCACTTAAACAACACAGACATTTATTATAACTTACCTCAACGTAACAAACCGTGGTTTTAGCTCGTAGCGATATAATTACATATCTGTATCCCCGTCATTGGCCATTAAAACTGCGTTTAAACATAACATCATCGTGGATAATGGTGGCAATAACATAATTATACAAAACGTTTTCTCTTACTTAAAAAACTTATCTTGTAGCGACTCGAGGAATTAGAGGAGAAATTGAAACAGAGTCAATTCAAGCAATACTTGCAGAGCAGTTACCCTTCGCAACGTGAAAATCACGTTGAAAGACCATATTCAGCCAATAGGGACCCGTACGCAGACTATCATACCATAGACTCGGACCCAGTTCAGGATGTAACAAGTAAATATCCCTTGCCACCTTCTCAAAATAAGGCCCCGAAGAACACAAACAGTCTGCAAGTGATTTATTACGATAAGAATGATCGAACTCCTAAAGCGAAAAGTTCTGAGAAAAAAGGTCTGTTCCATATAACTAAGAAGCGGAAACTTTACAACGATAAAGACTTTCAGGATTTTTAAGTTGTGGAAGGGAACTAGTTTATTTTTATTTTTATTAATTAATGTAATTTGTAATAAACTGCACGTTTCATGCTTTCGTAGTTTTATTTTTATTTTATTAAAGTTATGCAGTATCCTTTTCTCAATGGATTCATGACATGATGCAAGATTTATAGTTATAAAAAAATTAATATAGGGTTCATTTATGACACTTTCATATTATGTTCTGGGAACGAAGTAATGAAACTCACAATCATCACCCCTTATTAACTCCGTCTACTGTTCAATACAGCAGCTATGATCATCATGAATATTCTTTAGGACATTAGAAAAGAATGAATTAGTGGACACTAAACAAGTAGGTGCCTACTTACCTTGAGCTATGACGATCAAGGCAGATACTTACGATATATATAATATGTCTAGTGTTGATGCATTGCAAATAACAATATCAACATAAGACTGCAAAAACTCGCCAACAGCTCGACCAATTGTAATGAAACTTTGGTAAGTTGTTGTGTGCGCGCTGGAGAAGGTTCCTACTAACAAAAAAAGAGAATATGAAAAAGGCATTGCAACACATACCATGGAATTATCTAGTACTTAGAGTCAAATGATTCAACAATTTCAATCAAGTGTTATTTCACAAAAACTGTACCGAAAAATATTAATAAAACTTACAACATTAAACATAATAATTCATTTCTTACATAACAACTAGATGACCAGTAAGTAACTATTGTCTAGCCACAATAGTTAATCGTAACGAAAAAAACAATTATGTTAGCAACGATGGCTCTTTCTAATTTAGCAGTTGCTTTATCTGATACCAACCTGTTACAGCGATTATGAAAATAACTACATGATTACATAGTACATACTTATTCTGTATTCATAAGTTACATCACAAGATGACCTACATATCGTCGTTTAAATCCTACCTACTTCCCTTGAAGCGTGAATTGCTTTATTAGCCACATTCGGCTAGAAATAATTTATGCCCTGTAATTACAAGTATGCACGAAGTATTAGTGTGCCATCTAAACTGTTTGGACATGCGATTCATGCTTAATTAGGTAACATTGAATTATAAATACAAACTACTTTAAATTAGGGAAAACGTAGGTACATATATAAAACACAGCTTCGGTATCATCTGGGTAGGTAGGTACGTCACTATCTACTAGCTAACTATCGAATTCGATACCTCGAATCACACACATCGAATTGAACACCTGCAATTATACTTGTATGTCAAAGCACGTAGGTATGCAATATCTACATCAATTCTTGTAAAACTCTGCAGACTCGCAACAGAGCTAGACAAAAACAACATAGGAAAGTTATACAAATAGAGGCATTCTCTTCAAATAGGCTTAATGCTGTCCAACAGTGAAAGTGTAGAGAGATAGATGTATTGCCAAGCTTCTCTAGTCTAGGCTTACGATCTAATGAAAATGTTGAAAGTTAACCACACTATAGGATAATAAACAGAAATTGCTGTCAATATAAAATAAACGACAGCTCGTGCCATAAGAAAGCGAGATGTTATCTCTAATAAAATGAGGCAGGTAAGCATGTAATAACATGAATTTTCTTAAAAGACTTTCCTACTTACTCGCTCAATTAAATAGGAAAAAGTTGGGAATTTCTAACATGGTTAAAATGAAAATATATAATTTCGATATCTTTTATAATTCCAACGTTTTTCTTAAAATATTACAAGGTAAGAACACAAAATTACTTACATTTATAAAGTATTTACGTATGTACATAATTGTACACATTGTACACCAAGAAGGGTTTTATTGGTTTCAGCCTCATAGTTAACCTAAAGCACGACAATAGTAGTTAAAACTTAAATGAAATAAACATAAGCATATATTTTATTATCTTTGGCTAGCACTTAGTTTCTCAAGAAGAAGAACGGTAATTATAATCATTTAGCACCTTACTTAAAACTATTCTGTCCAAAACTGCTTACGTAAGCAGCAGCCACTCACAACCATAACATACCTTAAGTAAGTACACAGATAAAATTGATCGTGATTACAAACAGAGCGAAAATTGCGGAAGTTACATGCCTAAACCATAAAAATGATGTCAAATTGAGTAATTGTCATTTACCAACTGGCTAAATTGGCAGATAAAATAAATTTAAGGGAGCAAACATATGCAAACGATTGCCAGAAGTGCGGAAGATACACATTAAATTACTCGTAACGGGATTTCATACGATTGCTTCCGGATATGTTCGTTCCAAAGTATCATGAGCTTGCGCAGGGATGCGTTCGAAGTTTTTGGAGAATCCGGAACAAACTTTCGATCCGTTCCATCCGTCTGACAGTGAGCGCACGAGTTTCATCGTAATTATTCTACATTTTTAGTTTGTTCACAAAATTGCGCACGATTCTGCCGCTACCGAAACAACTATAATTGTGTTTGCACACACTGAGGAATGCTTGCATGATGCACACAGTTGTCGATGCGTTTCAGAATCTGTATTCAGCTCCTGTACCCTAATTGCGTAATACACAATCAATCGGAGTCTGAATCGTTTTGAAACAGATTGCTAATCCATTGCTTCATAAGTTCGATAAAAAATTCTGCTCAACAGTGTAAATAACGCAATGAATGTTGTTGAACTGTCAAAATCAAACAGATTAGTCGTAATCGTTTATGAAAATGTGTTACGCAATTAGGCTGCAGGTCTCAGACAGTTTTGATTTTTAGTTACCATTTACCCACGGTGCTGGCTACGAATAAGCCTGTCGAGGGAGTTCCAACTGCAGGAGTAGTCAATCTGGAGGTGTCCGTATCTGGATAAATGGAAATTATCCGGAGCTGTCTTCGGAAAAGGTCGCGCCCAGTCTTCGTATTCCGGAGACAGGCTCTCGTACATAAATTGCTCGTAGGCATCGGTCATCCTATCGACAAAACAATCATCATTGGAATGTTTTTCCATAAGCATCAAGTTCTTGTGACGCAGCACTCAGGAGAGAGCGCTGGCCACATGGTCCTGATCCTGCGGCGAAGCAGGCTGTAGCAGCAAGCATAGGATTTTGGAAGCGCATTGGAGTCGGATCGTGTGTGTTTGCGATCCTCTCCTTAGCAGTGGAGGGAGCGACAAAGAAGACGAATTTTGCGACCTCATTCAATTATAAGGCTTTAGGAATTTGGTTTACAAATCGGATTAATGTGACACGTTTAATTATTTACGTTCTGTCGTCACGGAAATGTAAATATCTACTGTACTTTACACATGAATGTTAAAATCAACATCAATGTAACGCACGCAATCTCCCACCCGTGTCAATACACGATCGGAGGCGGATTAGATAACAATCGAACTATTTCCTAGCGTCTTCGTCACCACCTCGCACTATTTCACGTTATGACGATTATAAAGAATACGCCCATCATGAGTGACTGACTTTCTAGCTATCCGCTAAAACCTCGCAAAGCTGCATTCACGTAATCCGTGACTAGAAAGTCGTGTGTTACCCGAATAATTGCTCTAATGCCTGATTGCCTGTTGTTTTTAAAAGGTAAACTAAGTTGTTTGACGTTGAGACTCTTTACCGGTTTTACCAGTCTCTACAACATTTTTCGGTATCGTTGCCTATCAGAAGTTATTTCGTAATTAATTAAGGTATCTAATTATTGTTGAGGCAAATAAGGAAACGCACACCTAGCGCATTCATACAACATCGTTGATAGCTGGTGGCTAAGTGAATACAAAATATATGTTGGCAACACAGGAATGGAAAGCGAAACTATGCATCGACTGCCAATATTATTCTTCAGAAGCACACGGATCTTTTAATAACAAAAAAAAATGCCTTTACCTACTAATTAACTAACTAACTTAACATTAATTAGCATAACAACTAAATGGTAGCCCACCATCGTTTTTAAAAATTGATAATCAAGTGATCAAGTCGTAACTGCTAGCTGCAATCATGCAAGGTTAGCGGTTCCTTATTGTTAAGTAAAATGTTGTGGGTGCAACACCATGAGTCATTACATAATTAAATTATAGCGCCCACTAAGGTCAATGTTAGGGGAACAAGTTTCCCTACATACACATACGTGAGCCGAGCTACATTCTCACAAGTGCAACTTTCATTTGTAGGAAACAAAAAACTGGTGCGCGTTCACACGACGGATGTACAATGCTTGTTATTATAATACAGAATCGCTCGCCTCACACTACCTTTACTAACGATGGCCGTTTTTGTCGTTGAACTTTCCGTGGAAGCTAAAGTCACGCCTAAGTGCTGGGAACGCGAACTTCCCATGCACAGGTACGCAATTTGAAATGGCAAGTGGCTAACACGAGCGGCCATTATTTTTCAATAAACATTGCACTTTAACAACGCTTAACTTACAAATTAATGATGGACCTAGTTAGTGGTTATGTTAGAATATGGAACCTATTAATTAAATTGTGTGCTCTCTAATTTGAGGCCGCTCGAGGCGTAGATAATGTAGTAATACTTGTATTTTACTATCTCGACACAGACTGGGTGATATAGCCAGTTTTACTATCAGGATAGTGTGGCATATGCTATGATTACACACACCAACGTTGGCTGTATAGTAATTACGTACAGTGAACTAGTGTAGAAATCCGCAGATGTTACCCGTGCATGTCTATTATTTATCTCATTAGTGTGAAAACGTCTTCGTGTTTTGTCGTGGTGGCTGGCAGCTGGAGTGACGCGATGTCGTGACCACGACGCGTAACTCTTAGCTCTTCGCCTGTTTACAATATTTTTTACACATCGTTATCTCGCTGATCGACGAGTGTAACGCAAGCTTATTGAGCATGTTCAATTGCATCTTTTTCTACTGGCTAGGTTAGTAACTCAGAACTGTAGGTCAAGCATCTTTTAAAATCGAACTTCATGGATTTGATACTAGATTTGGGTTGAATGATCCATTTGCCCATAAACAGGACAAGTATTCAGACAGTCCAAAACAAATCTAGATTCCAGATAGATTTAAGGTTAACCTAGGTAAATGCTTAGATCATGAAACTTTGCTTTTGCCAAAGGTTATGTAAATAGAAATTAATGTTCTCATTGAATTGAACATGTGTCTCCACGTTTTTTAGCTTTTTGTTGCACTTTCCAGGGCTCAAAGCATAATTATTCGCATGAATGAAGTAACAGCTACCTTGAGCATGCAACGTAATTATATATGTTTATTTATTTCCACAAAACGGCACAGGAGTACATACTGGCTAAGACACAAACATCGGAGACGTATTATGCACCACATTTGAATCTGGGCGGTAGATTATCTGTTTTTATTATGTCCTTGCATTTGTAAGTTGTGCAAGAGAGGACTGACTGACTACAATTTTAAATGTGAACTAATTTTTGGAGTAAAACTAGTAGCTTTAAATTAAGTAACAAACAGTGACTTTTGCAACTTTGCCTACTTACTGCTAACTTCTACACTACACTGACTGACTTAGAAAACCCTTGGTTGTTCAAAAGACTTACCTAGATTGTCTTCTACTCTTGGAATATCCAAGACCTGCCATCACATATTCCGGAGGATGTGTGAGCGACATTCGAGTCCTGGGCGGAGGAGGCATATACCCTGGGGGTACCATACCTCCATAGAGTGGCTCATACAACATCGGGTGAGGGACGTACGTCGGCTCATCCACGAACATTGACCTTCTGCGATCCCCTGGAATGTAGAATACAGTTTTTTTTACTACAATTAATGTCTTTCTTAGTTCTGGCATGTTCATAAAGAATATGCCAAGTGGCCGTCTTTTCTTGTACGCCTTAAGCGATTGAATTTATACAGTGCAAAGATAGTTTTTACAATCTTCAGCAGCTACAACAATATTTCCGAATGCTAATCAGTTGTTTAGGCGCCCTTGTGGAGCAGAACCAGCGTTGAGCCAAGCATTTTTGTCAGAGATGTAATCCTCCAACTTATAATATGCTTGGCTGCATAGTGTGCGTTTGATACAATACTACTTACAAATTACATTATTTTTATGAACATTTCTAATATCAGTCATCATCCCTATTGTGTCAAGGGGATGCATATTTTTCTGGTGCATTTATTTACAAGTTTAAAATCCGCTACCTATATGGATAGGTAGGTATGTACTTAAAACTGCGGAGTAATTGCGTAGCATACTAACAGTAGGAATGGCTTTCATTTTGACCAACAACATTCATTGCGTTATTTACGTTGCTAAGCAGATATTCGAACAAATGAAGTAATGGATTATCAATATCCTCTACAATGATTCAGATTGTGATTGATAGTGGCGTAGCATTCCTTGGCGGGGCCCTTTATAAAATTTGTTTGGGGGCCGTTTTAAAGGGTAAAAAATTTTAGTTTGGGGGCCCTTATGAAGGGTAAAGATTGTATTTAAGTATTCATCATAATAGGTATGATGACTAATATTAAAAATGTCCGAAAAAAAAATGTAATTTCAAAGAAGGCATAGTAAAAATGAGACAATAAAAAAAATCTGTAAAATCGATGTAAATTTTAAGAAGCTACACGCAATAAAAGTTTTGGGAGGGGATTATTTCCATCCTTGTCGGGCGGTACGGTCAATGTATGGCGTTAGTATGAAGTTACATAGTCGTGACGTCACTTGTACGATAGAGCTGTCCTTGTCTAATAGGTACTTATTTTAAAACGTTTATAGCTTGGCATTTTTTGGGCTTTTACACTTTTTATAACATTGTTTGCAGTATTTGGAAACAAAAATTTTTTTGAGTAAGAAATAAAAAAATTGTCATCATCCCTATTATCTATCTATCACTTTTTCCAATTTTACAAACAATTGAAATTAAATATACACTCTCCTTGCCTTTTTTTCGGGAAACTGATTTATTAAATCATTTAAAGCTGATGATGACTTTAGAAGTTTCTGCCTCTATGGACAATAGTGACAGGTCTGACAGGCAGGCGTTCATGTCGGGGGCCCCCATGTTACAAAGTCAAAGCATTTATTTGAAAATAAAGAATTTGCAATATGGGGAGAAATGATAATATACTTTGCACGCAGTACCTACAATTTCGATCTATGTTAAAATAAGCGTGAAGATTAAGAAGTTAGAGAACGTTAAACGATAAGTTTGACTGATTAGAGAAACGTTAACGTTAGGTACAAGGTAGTAGGTATACATACATAATGTAAATAGGAAATAAAATGGACGTCATCTCGGTGGGGTTTTCTCCAATTACGTACTATAGTTGACGTCCGTAGTACCTACTACATAAAACAGTGGTCTCAGCAACCCCACAGACAAGAACGGTTGGGCAAAAATTGCCGTTGGAAAAATCAGCTTTCTTTATCAGAAAAGCAGCCAAAAAAACTTTCACATGTGGACTTTTGCCTCTCTAAAGAATCGCTCTGACGACGGATCTGGCACCATTTCCAGCGGATTCCCAGTTTCCCACGAGGTCCTACCGTTGCACCTTTACCAGGTTGTCGGTCGCCCAAAAAGGTGGTCTTTTTGGGGGTCAAAACCATGCACGATGCAGGTGCACGGGCATCGTTCCTGCGGCTGCGGGTAGCACTCACACAAATGCAAAGCTCAGGCCTCGCGGGCTGTACCTAGCTTTAGGATAAGCTAGAGTGCTAGACTAGACAGTACTGCATCTGCAAGTTTGACTTTCGGCAGTTTGATTTCTGAGTCTACCTAATTTGCACAGAACAGATTAAGCCCCAGTTCGCACGGACGTAAAAATATCGAGGCGGAATTTTATGACACACTGGATTTTCAACGCGCTGCTCAGCGCCGAGAGTTTAAAATCTAACAGTGTGTTTATTCGACGCGCTGGGATGCACTCTGTTAGATCCTCAACGCTCGGCTCAACATCGAGAGTTCGAGAGTTGAAAATCAAGTGCGCTATAAAATCCCGTTGCGATATTTTTACTTCTGTGCGGACGTGGGCTTAGTTTCAGTGAATGCAGGCGTGCAAAAGACCGAAGAAAAGAGGAGAGGAAAGTATGAACAGCGAACGAATGAAATAAATTGGTAATCTAGGTAATTCTACATATTCTTAAACTGTTTGTAAAACACTGTAATGTTCTGGTCACCGCGCAATAAAGAGCGTAACGTTTTCGATCCTTTCGCATTGAATAGATCATAAATAGAATATTTATTATGCCGCCCATACCATAATAATACTATCATCCAACTTTTATTATAACGGATTGATACTGTAATATGGTTATGTAAATTAAGGCACAGTAAGTACAGCCAGCAACGTAGGTTGACACTACCAAAAGTTTTAGAAGTGATAAGTATTTGAATGAAAACATTACTGTAGCATTATTACTTACTTGTTTGAAACAAACTAGAAAGCTTCCAATATTATGAAAAACTAAAAGCAGTATTGAAAATTTACTACAATAAGTATTAATTATTTATAACGGTTTTGAACTTTTTCGCTGACTATATTATGTCTACGATTCACATTTGAAACTGTATAAGTCTTAATGTAACTTAGGTTCTATAGTTATACACATCTCATCATCGTCTGCCTAGTCTTTAACCGAACTCCACAACCCAGTGACTGGGTGACACGAAACCCCTTGCTAAGATTGGTTGTCAGACTTTCGGGCTTCTGACGACCCGTCACGAGTGTCAAAGATCCACGAATGACAGCCGGGAACAATGGCTCATCGTGCTTTCCGAGGCACGAGAGGCCATCCACGGACCAACCACAGCAAGCGAAACTTAACCTGGTCGATCGACCCCAGCGGCTGTTATAACTTAGCCTCAAGCCCCTCCACAATCAATCAATCACAAGTCGAGTCAATTAATACACAATATCTATGACGTCAATATACTGGTCACCTACAAATCAAAATTAGCCATAGTGGCGAAAATATAGGGTTTTACAAACCAAGTTCTTGGGCTGTACTTAGACTTAACTATAACTACCTAATTACGTGGATCAGCACCTTGAATGCGGTTTTTTAATCACAATTTGAATTATTTTGAAGGATATTGCTAATCCATTGCTGCATATGTTCAAAAAATTTGTCTGCTCAACGTTACAGATAACGCAATGAATGTTGCTGATCTGTCGAAATTAAAGACATTGCTACTGCTAATGTGTTACGCAATTACCCCGCTCGCGCTGGTTAGATTCTTAAGAATCCTCATGGAGCATTTCAAAGTCAATGATAACGAACACATTTTTAACTAAGTAATAGTTAGTTAATTACCTAATTAATTAACGGAATGTGACATTATTACAATTTAAGAAATATTTTAATGAACTTGAGTATCGTATGTACCAAACGAAGGTTTTTAACGTCTACCCACATTCGACTAAAAGCGCTTGACATCGGTCAGTTGCTAATGTTTGTTGAACAGGTTGATTACATGATTACTCACTTATTGGTCTCTCGCCGTATATCGCTTCATCCGGAGGAAAGTCTGGCATGATTGTTCGAGATACTTTGCGACCATACATCGCGTACTCCGGAGCAACGACTTCTTCAGGCAGAGATCTCTTCCATCTTGGCGGCGGCAGCGGCGGCTCTTCTCCAGAATCATAGTTTTTCGTAGGCACATAATAAAAACTAGCACTGACTGGCTCGCCGGCAAACGAATTGAAATTGTCTCCCTGACTCGATTCCGCGGTCTCTGCCTGCATCATCCCATAAGCCTCGTTGTCCCAAGGATCCAGATAAACCCGGTGATTACTCGGAGGAGTTTGGGCTTCTTCTCCTTCGCTGTCGAAGTCTACTGCAGCCCAGTAGGGGCTCCCCGCGTGTCCTGGCATTGCTTACAACGAGGTGAACACAAACACTGTATGTTGTGAGCCGTCACAACGATTCTAGGATGTATTGCGCACTGAAGCACTAGTCATTTGGACACATAACTATCACCACACGTTCGCGCGTACCGTCCAGATATGGTGTAGTGTGTAATTTATATTCTCTGCTTGGAAACAGTTTGTTATGCTCAGCACGGATCGCGTGGACATTCGACAAACGAACGATGCAATCGGCGGGAGAGTTACGGGGCACATACGCGCGGGCGCACGCCACGGCACCTGTCTTCAAATGGCGAGGCGTGTGCGAGCCACCGAAACGAGCTCTAGAGAAGATGCAACAGATATTAGAAATGTAAACGAACGGCAGAGGTTCACACGCAAACTTTGAAAGCAGTTTTTAACGCAGTAATCTATCTATTGCAAAATGATAAGCTGGATAAATAGTATGCTACCTAGAAGATGAACATTAATTTGTTTATGTTTCCAAAAAAGTCGATTATTGCTTGATGATGCTGATGCTTATGATGACTATTTGACTAAAATTAATATAGTGATTAAAATAAGTGGTTTGTTGTAACTTAGAACTGAGCACCGAACAAATAAATACACGAGTGACGTGTGATGACGAGTCCGCATCGGTTTAGTAGTGGGTGATGATGAGGCATTAAAATACCACCTTGTGGGCGGTTAATGAAAGAGAATTTAAACAATGGTTGAACTTGAGTGTTAATGATTAATTCATCTTATTATGTAGATTTTTACTTGCTTGGCACCTATTAGTTACAAAGTAGATAACGTGAAATTAAAATGTAAGCGAAGCTTGGGCTTGAATTAAAACACACTATCTATGTCGTTCCTACCGGCCTGCTGTGTAAATTGCGAAAATAAATGATGAAGGTATGAAAATATGTAGATACGTCAAGGTTTCTTCATATAGTAGGTAGTTTCAATTTAAATATCATCAATTTTATTTGGAGCTAGAGAGACAGATGACCCTATTTCTAAAAAAAAAATCAACGACGACTCAAAATAATCTCTTGTCAAGTGATTGTGTTGTTAATAATTCAGTCATTCCACAGCAGTTGACAATTTGATATGTGCTGAATCCATGGTAACACGTTGTGGGTCGATGTCATTGTCAGCCTGTATGTTCTATGTTAAATGATTTGGTTTCCTCAGTTAGTCCCCTTAAGTTCCCTTCAAAACGGTTGAGCTGAATGGTGCTGATCCATACGTCATGCTTGTGAACAGGCGGCGCACAGACTGGTATTGGAGCCGAAAAGCTGGCCATTAATCGAAAATCCAAACATTTAAGCATAACGATGGCACTTGGTCCCAAAACAGGTTGATAAATGTGACGTCATTTGGCTCCATCCCCACTGCAATCGGCTATACCAGTTGGGTGTAACAACATTCAGTACGTAGCACTCGCTCGATACGATCGGACTTTGTTCACTGCGTTACCGTACTTCAACACAGTCGCGTTGCACTTTCTTATACTTTAAGTGATTTTAGTTGAAATTGTTATTATGGAAGTGTCTGAGCAAGGTATGTACTTTATATTGCACCTTTTTTACTTGTTAAATATTGTTACTTTACTGTATTTTTGCCTTCCTAAAAATACATCTAAAAATAAGTGCACTTTTTCATAAGTTTTAACTTAAATAGATATTTTAAATACATTATACTCATTAGTACTGCATCAAAGTTATGTCATATGATAAATTAGAATGTCTATTTTCACATTCCACTTCCAAAGTTTTCCCGAGTTTTCCCCAAAAAAAAATAAAGGTAAATGTAGAGCCGCCATAAAAATTTTGCTTATTTTCTTTTTTATTATTTCCCCAGTATCTCAGCCTTCAGTCATAACAATGACTAGAAAAGAACTGCACGAGCTAATAAGAAGAAGCCCAAAAAGGCTTTTTAGTGAAAAACTCAAAGATTTTGAAGTCAAATTATTGGAAATAACAAAGTGTCCCGCTGAAAAGTTGGCCGAGCTCAAGCAGGTCATTCGTAATTTCAAGGCTGTTTATAAGCGAAAATGGCTCACGTGTCACAGTACCGAGAGCCGGTTTTTCGAAAACAATGAAGACTGGTTAAGTAAAGAAATTATTTTACCTGCTAGAGAAACTTCAACAAATATAAAAGGGCGACCGACAAAAGAATTCCGGGAATCAAGTGACCGTTCAAAGCGGCGAAAAACAAAGGAGCTTAGGAAGAATGTGCCTGTTGATGAGCTGACATATGCTGCGCAAATGAGTCACCGGGCTGTAGGTAATAAAGACACGGCTAAAATGATTCAAGAGATAACCATGTCTCCAACTAGAGCAACAAAGATTCGCAAAGCAGTTGCTGTTAGTAGTCAACGTACTAATACGAAAAAACACTCCCCCGAAGAAGCTTTGGCAATATTTGTGGAAGCCAACTTAACCATGACCCAGTACGAAGTTATTCATCAGGCCAACAAAGATGTGTATCCATGTTATAAATATATTCAAATTGCTAAACGAGATTGTTATCCAGCACGTATTTTTCATGAAACTTATGCTGAAATTAAACTACAAGACTTGGTGGATCATACAACTAGAAGATTGTGTAAATATTTAGAGCAAGTATTACATGTATACCGCGGAAATCATACTAATGATTTTGTGCTGATTTTTAAGTGGGGATGCGATGGATCGCAACAAAGCCAATATAAACAAAAGTTTCAAAACGAAACAGACATCGCCCCCGACGACGCCACTACCCTCCTCCAGGAGAGTAGTAAGGCAACCAGCACGCTTCATAAGCCCAAAACCCGATCGCCGTCCTACCGTCCTCGCCGCCGAGGCCCGCCACGACGCCCAAATCTACGCCCCTCCCGACCCTTGCTCGAGCCAGCCCGCGCCGCTGAGCCTGTAGCTTTAAATTCGTCCCTAAATAATATCATTCCTGATCCAGCTAGTCATTTGCTGCCCTCTTCCAGCGACGCCCTAAGCCGAGGTTCGTACCCCACAGGGGGTGCCCTTAGCGTGTAGTCGCTTAGTTTTTAGTTAGTATTTAAGTTTAAGTCCTGGCTGGAGGCCTTAATTTATTAGGGAATCCACAGGCAAGTCCGTCTAAGCAGACGACAACCTCATAGGTTGACCTGCGAGATGCCATTTATAAAAAAAAAAAAAAAAAAAAAAACGAAACAGACAGTGATGCCAGCATGTTTCTTAGTTCCCTTGTTCCTCTAAGACTGACATTTGATAAGAGAGTTATTTGGCAAAATCCTTTCCCATCTTCGCCTAGATTTTGTAGGCCGATTAGAATGAGGTTCATCAAAGAAAACAAGGACGTCACAAATGAAGAAATTGAACACATAGAAAATCAATCTAGGAATTTGCAACCAACTATTATCAGTGAAAGAATTGAAATAAAACACAAACTACTACCAACAATGGTGGATGGAAAAGTGTGCAATGCAGCCACTTACACAACATCCACAATGCGCTGCTATATATGCAATAAAACATCAAAAGATTTTAATGATTTAATTTTGCAAAACACGGAAGATCCAGAGACATTCAAATTTGGATTATCGATTTTACATGCGAGAATCAGATTCTTCGAATTTCTTTTACATTTGTCTTACAAAATAAAGGCAGAAGTACATAAAAGTCGCGTCACACTGAAAAATGATAAAGATAAAATAAAGTCAGCCAAAGAACATATTCAAAAAGAATTTAGAGAGAAAATGGGATTGCTGGTTGACATACCCAAAGCCGGATATGGTAATACAAATGATGGCAACACATCCCGTAGGTTTTTTAATGACATTAACGTAGCAGCTACCATCACAGGAATCGATATCGAGTTAATTCAACGATTTAAAATAATATTAGAGGTGATCTCTTCAGGTTTTGAAATAATTGTCGAAAAATTTGGTATATACACCATGGACGCAGCCAAACATTACGTTCAATTGTATGCCTGGCAACCAATGTCACCAACTGTCCATAAAATATTAATTCATGCTCCGAGTGTCATATCGCATGCCTTATTACCAATTGGCCAATTGTCGGAAGAAGCTGCAGAAGCCAGGAACAAACACTTTAGACAATACAGGGAAAACTTTGCCAGAAAATTTTCTAGAACAGAATGCAATGAGGACGTTCTTAACAGGCTCTTGCTAACTTCTGATCCATATTTGAGTAGCCTGAGTAGACACAATGTTAAAAGAAGCAGAATGGCAATTTCTAAGGAAGCCTTAGAGTTTTTAAATTCTGGCGAGCCTGAGGAGGGTGAGGAAGAATATTTTAATAGGTAGTAGGCTTATTTCTATGTGTAACTTTTGTTTTTAGATCTTTTTTTAATGAATGTTAAATTTTGTTAATAAATACCTCAATATTGTAAAAGATGTTTTTTATACCTATAAGTAGGGGTGAGATTTTATAGTGTCCTAACTTTGATTAAATAGTTAACTGTGTGTGCAATAACTGTTACCGAGTGTATTTTTAGAAGTAATAGCATTATATTGAAAATATATCTGGTGTTAGAGTTTTCAGGCTCGCCGCGCGGGCCTCTAACTTGACCTAACGACTGCTTCCAGGGATAGCAGCCGAGACTGACGGCATAACGCCCCTTCCAAAGCACGGAGAAGTTTGAGAATTCAATTTTGAACACATAATAATCAGTCACCCATCTAAATAATGACAGTGCCAGATGTTGCTTAACCCGTACGATCGTAAAAATGACAGAAAACGCCACTAGGCCAACGAACTCCTCAAATAGACACATCAAAAGCACATAAAAAGCAATAAATATTATTGGCCAGCTTTTCGACTCCAATACCAGTCTGTGCGGCGGCGCCGTCAGTGGGGGCTGCCAAGGCGTATTAAAATTTCCGAATTCTTTTTTTTTTTGTATTGTATGTTTTTCATTACGGACGCCCATATCGTGCACGTTAAAACGAATGATTCCTACATCGTCCTAAGCGATTGACCGTTTAGAAACTTATTGCACTCTTGTAAGTAAAAAAAATGCTGTTTTTTTTTGTGCGTGCTGTCACCCTGTATACAGTCTAAGTATGGAGTAGTCGCCAGGCGGAAACTACACTGCAAACTAAACTTGCTATCCTTCGAGGTGTAGAAATAGCTTTCATTTTGACAGTTCAACAATATTCATTGCGTAACGTTGTTGGAAGCAATGGATATCCTTCAAAATGTGTCAGATTGATACGATACGATTGATACTAAGTGTGATACGCAATTAGAGGTATTTGTCGTCCACGAATAGAAGGTCGATTCGGTTGTCAGCTTCAGTCTGCCAAAATAAAAAATAAATATATAAATCTTGAGTGCCTTGTTTGCATTTACATTGCTGTAGGTACAAGTTGCGGCTTTTAGCCCGCGGCTGCTCTCGCGTAGACTGTGATATTAGTATTCGTGTATTGTTTTTCGAAACTAACTGACGTTTTTTTTTTTTTTTTTTTTTTGTGTATGGCATCTCGTAGTTGACCTTGAGAGGTCGTGACTACTTAACCGGACTATCCTGTGGCTGCCTTAAGCGGACTCAAAGCCTCCAGCCAGGGGCGTAAAACTACATATATTATTAAGCGAACGCTCGCTAAGGGCACCCCCTGTGGGGTACGGACCTCGGCTTAGGGCGTCGCTGACGGGAGGACAGCAAGATGGGACAGGCTGGATCAAATTTAGTTGATTATTATTAATCGGGGAATTTAAAGCTACAGGCTCAGCTACGGCGCGGGCTGGCACTTCGTCGAGCAAGGGTCGGGGGGGACAATTACGTCGGGATCTTCGCGAGGAACCTCGGCGGCGAGGTCGGAATGTCGGTCTGTGTTTGTGCACTGTACTGGTGGCCCTACTGCTCTCCTGAATGAGAGTTATGTGGTCATCGGGATCGGTGAGGACATGCTTGGGACGGCGGACTTGACTAATGGAGGAGGGAATATAACTAGCGGCTTTCACAACCAGAGGGTTGCGGTGATTCGCGGCGGTCTCGAAGAAACGCTTTGAAATGCGTTTCATGAACTGACGGATAGTGGGAATCCTGAGGTCTACATGGAGGATTTCGTTGCGAACGTACCAGGGGGAGCCTGTTATCCTACGGAGGAACTTGTTCTGGAGGGTCTGCATTCTATGGAAGCGAACGGGCTTGGCGTGTGCGAAGACTGCACTGGCATAGGTCATGATCGGACGGATGCACGCTGTGTAGATACGCAATTTGCACTTAAGTGACAATTTGCTACGTGCGTTGAGGACGAAGTGGAGTCTACCTAGAGCGAAGGCGGCGCGCGAACGAGCCGCCTTAATGTGCTCTGAAAACGAAAGGTGTTCGTCGAGAACTACACCAAGATATTTGGCTCGCTTCTCCCAAGGGATCGGCTTGCCGAACATGGTGATCGGTCGAGGGGGGCAGGGGGTATGACGCGGCTTCGAGAATAGAACCGCTTGACTTTTGTCGGGATTTACTTCGATTCCCCATTTCCTAAACCAGGCGCCAAGCTTGTTGACTTGGGTTTGGAGAATGCGAGATATCGAGTCTGGATCGCGGCCGGTGTAGTAAATGGCCGTGTCGTCTGCGAACAGAGCCAGCTGTGCCTTGCTGCACTTGGGCATATCGCTGGTGAATAGCGTGAATGCTAGGGGAGAGATCACAGAGCCCTGAGGGACTCCTGCGCGAATAGGGTGGGGGGAGGATAGCGCTCCTTCGATGCGATAACGGAAGGTGCGATTCGACAAAAAGTCCCGTAAGATGAGCACGAGACGATCTGGCACACCGAGTTGGTACAGCTTATATAATAAGCCGTTGTGCCAGACTTTGTCGAACGCTTTCGCTATGTCGAAGAAAACAGCACCGGTCATCAAACCTCGTTGGAAACCGAAGTTGATGTGTTCGACTATACGGTGGACCTGTTGTACGCACGAGTGTTGGGTTCTAAAACCAAACTGTTCGTTGGGGATGAGGCCCTTTGTCTCGGCGTAGTCTCTGAGGCGCTTATAAATAAGCCTCTCATAGATTTTGCCGAGGACATTGAGCAGACTGATGGGGCGGTAACTACTAGGCTCTGACTTTGGCTTGCCGAGCTTCGGGATACCGATGACGGTGGCTTCTTTGAATGCCTGTGGGAAGATGTTGTTGCTCAGAGCACCATTGAAGATGGTGGTCAGTAGCATTATCAGGTGGGCAGGGAAAAGTTGGAATACCCTATTGGTGATTCCATCTGAGCCGGGGGCTTTACGAGCCTTAAGACCTTTGATGAGGTCGTGCACTTCGTCGGGCGTGACTGGGGGCAGTGGATACTCTGGGTCTTCGACGGGAGGGAGGGAGGCTCTATGTTCGACTTCAGCGTCGACCTCAGTGAGGTGAGCTTGGTCTACTGGTTGAGAGCTAGGCGAGCATTGGACTTCTAGAGTGTCGGCTAGAAGCTCAGCCTTGTCGACATCATCGAAGGCGATGGTCTTGTCGGGACGGATCAGGGGGGGCATGGAGACTATTTCTCCGGATCTGAGCTTCCTCTGGAGTTGCCAGAAGGCTAGGTGGGTGGGCTCTAGTTCGCTCAACATCTTGTCCCAGCCGGCGGTACGCAGCTCCTCTATGCGTGTTCTTACAGTACGCTGTAAGTAACGCATATGGGCTTTGTTCGCGTCGCAGGGGAAGTTGCTGTAGGCACGGACAGCCGCGTTCTTCTCATTCAACAGTTCGCGTACATCGTCCGGCAACTTCCAGCGACGGTCATCCGTCGCTGGAATTTCCCTTGAACAATCGTTCAGGACTGATTGTACGTGAGCTGTGAATGAGTCGATCGCGGCCGTCGTGTCAGCGATAGAGTCAAAATGGTCGGGGATTGGGTCCAAGTGGGGGGACGTGGTGGATTTTAAGCGATCGCTTACTCTCCTCCAGTCCGTTACCACTTTGTTGGGAAGGGGTTGGGTGGAATCGGGCAGACCTATGCGGGGGACCAGTTTCATGACTACTGGACGGTGATCGGAAGCGAGCTCTTGTACCACTTCTATAGAGTCCAACCGTAGGTTGACGTTCTGTAGGAGCGCCACGTCGAGTACATCGGCGGTGTGATTGGGATCGGGGGGAAAATGAGTGGGAGTCATCGGCGCGATGACATCGAAATTCTGAGAGGAGGAGAGGTTGAACAAGTGTCTCCCTCTGGAAGAGGTCCTGGTGCTATTCCAGGAGGGGTGTTTGGCGTTGAGATCACCCGCTATGATAACGGAGTCACTCAGGCTAAAAAGGACAGAAAGATCTTCAGTAAGGAGTTGGAAGTTCTCCGAAGTATTGATGGGGGGGAGGTAGGCCGAAACTATGGTGATCGGTTGATGACCTGTCATGCCAAGCCGGCAGCAAGACACTTCTAATCGTGAGACTGACGTTTTCAGATTGACAGATTTTTTATATTGATGGAGTGTCTGCTGAAATGCTTAAGAGCGGTGACGGGGTGGTGGCAAACCTGCTGTGCCGATGGAGGTATGGCCGTGTACCGGATGATTGGTGTAAGGCTGTAAGGTAAGGCTGTAAGGTAAGGCTGTAAGGTAAGGCTGTAAGCGTACCACTATATAAGGGAAAAGGCTCTCAGCAGGAGTATGAAAACTACCGCGGCATTAGTCTTATGAGTGTTGTCGGCAAACCGTATGCGAAGGTTTTGATAAACAGAGTGATAATAGTGACAGATGAGAAAATAGGAGATGTGCAGGCAGGATTTAGAGAGGGAATGGGCTGTATGGACCAAATCTTCTCCGATGCATAGTCAGGCAAAACACAAGAAAGTCTACTGTGCTTTCGTTGACTTTTAGAAGGCCTATAACAGTGTGTAGAAGAACTGTCGTCGACACTATCCTTGTACGGTGTAGACTGGCGCTTGGTACGGGCACTGAAATCTTTATACAAGGTTTCCAGTGCTTGTGTTAGGATAAATGGGGCATACACGATCTGTCTCTCCATCTCGAGGGGTGTTAGACAGGGTGTGTAGCGTCACCGTGGCTGTTCAACCTGTACATGGATAATTGTCTGAAGGATTTAAAAAAGGGTGAATGACGATGAATGAAATGCCTGTCAAATGCCTTCTCTATGCAGATGATCAAGTGCTACTTGCATCGTCAGCAGAACAGTTGCAAGACATGGTGACTGTGATGGATGAAGCCTATACGATGAAAAAAATGAATATAAATGTAAATAAGACAAAAGTCATGGTGTTTGTAAGAGAAGAGGATGCATCGGTGTGTGATGTGAAAATAAATGATAAGATTGTGGAGCAAGTAAGTGAGTAAGGAGTCCGTTTACAATGGATGGAAAGATTGATGGAGATGTGGAAAGGAGAGTGAATGCGGGAAATAAACTGAATGGTGCTACAAATGCAATTGTGACCAACCAGTTGATGTCCAAAAGGCCACGACTGGCTGTTCACAATAGTGTGCTGGTGCCTACGCTTATGTATGGAAGTGAATGTTGGGTGTGGCAAAAGAAGCATGAAAGCAGAATAAATGCTGTGGAAATACGTTAATTGCGGAGCATGTATGGTGGGTGGGACTTTGAATGATAGGCTGAGGAATGATGTGATAAGGCAACGGTGCGGTTTAGAAGATGTAGTGACTAAAATTTAAGAGTATGCTTAGATGGTTTGGTCGTATGTTGAGATGATGAATGAAAGGAGACTAGGTCAGGTGCGTAGTATTCGCAACCAGCACTGGTTTATGAACAGATGTATGATCGTAAACGAGGCAAAAGGAGTGTGAGTATGTAAGGATCATAGCAGGTGGCGTTCTGTGGTTTCTGCCTACCACCTTGGGTAGAAGGCGTAAGTTTATGTTATGTTATTTAAGTTTTGTATAATAAATAAGTTGGAAAGTATTTCCATCAAAAACAATTCAAAAATGCTGTTTTCACAAATGCTGTCAGGAGGAGCTCCCAGAAAGCAATACTGCTATCTGTATAATCAAATGCCTTCAGACATTCAAGATTTGGGTAAAAAACGTCTTCTCGTTCTTGTAAGGATCGCGTTGTCAACAAGGAACCCATAAAGTTTCCCATCTCATAACTGCAGCTTTGCTCAGAGACTCTTAGTACATGAAAGCTGTAATGTAATTGGCATGAATATATACCACGCCGCGCGCGCCGCCCGCGCATATAATATAAAATCTGGAAAAAACCATAAGGGTCCTCGACATGTAAAGTAAGGTTTTTTTTTTCGTGTCTGCCGGTGTGGGGTGTCGTTGGATAGGTATTTCAATAATAAATGCGGGTTTGTGTTAACAACTTTTCAATTAAGCGATCCGTTTGTGAAATATTAAGCTTTAAAGTGCAATTTTTTGTAAGAGACAAGTGTGCACCCACTTTTATTTAGGCTGGAAAATCATCATATGACTTCCCCAGCTCTCAATGGAGCATGAGGGCGTGTCAGACTTTTACTGACTAAAACCAACCCGTGTTCCTTAAGTTGAACAACCCGCGGCCCTGGCACACATCGGCCCTAATGGACCCCGTCAATCAGTGCTGACGCCTCCTGGTCATTACCGGACGGCGAGCTACCCATTACTCGCCGTCCGCAAGCCCGCGCCTGGGAATCTTTGGGTGATTCCCGACGCCCAGGGCGTCTCCTGCGGCGACTAGGTGTGTGCGGGCGCAAGTTTTGCCTCTCCCTCACACGCTCCGCCTCCTCCTGCGCAAGCAAAACTGCTTTACAGAAGTAGGTGACGGCTTCACTTTCCCCCGCGCATCGTACCATGGCCCGGACCAGGGCCGGACGCGAGAGATCGCCGCCGAAGTGTGCCCCCCTGCCGCTAAATGGTTGTTTTGGTTTAAAAAAAAAAAACAAGGCAATAAAAAAAACCGGCCAAGTGCGTGTCGGACTCGCGCACCGAGGGTCCCGTACAAACCTGTAGGTTTTTAAGACCTGAGTATTTGATGTCAATTTAAATTGTATACCTCTACGCGTTCATGAGGAAAGGGGTAGTAAGTTTAAAATGATTAATAATATTTTTATTATATGATGTAACAAAAAATTTACGGTCTTCGCAATTTTCCCTTTATCTGTGCTATAAGACGTTGCTTCGGCCTTTAAGGCCTTTAAAAAAACTGATGATAACAAAATCGGGAGATAGGTACAGTTTAGTGTAGCAGCTACATATCTACCGCACGCGCCAGTCGATGGTTTGGGTGTTCCAAAACGTATCAACGCCTACCAAAGTGAAGCAATCTCGAAGCGGGGGGAAGATTTTTATGGGGACAATTTTTTATTTGACTGGCTTTTTCGTGTCAATTCCTTTACGGAACCAAAGAAGCATCAACGCTGAATGGTATACTTACTACCAAATGCTTGGCAGAAGGTTTCTCTGTTGTGAGCAACAAGCGACCAAACACTCGGCCCCGCGGGCTACTGCTCCACCACGACAACGAGCCTTCGCACACCGCTATCAAAACGAGAGACTTCCTGGACAGCACGCCGGTCAAACTCCTGGGTCCACCCTCCTTACAGCCCTGACCTAGCACCGTGTCTGCTCATATGGATACAATTTTCGTCGCCGGAACATGCGCTGTCAGCGTTCGAGCAGGCTGTAGGTAAACGAGGTGTCTACGGCGGACTGGAAAAAGTGTTCAGACGCATGAAACTTTGTTTAGAGGCTAGTGGAGAATACTTTGAAAAGATTTAATTAAAAAATATTTACATCGAGAACATCGTCTGAGTGTCCCACGTACATCTTTGGTAGCAGAGCAGCTTGGGCGGCCGAGCCTATGCAAAGAGAGATGATGAAATCACTTTTAGATCAACGCCGGACTGTATGTGCGAGCGCCGATTATGAAGACACATTGGGCAGCAGCTAGTTCATGTTTCACTACTATCCATTCGCACCTTACGGACATTATGTGCGATGTGTGTGACCGTCTATGGTTTCTGCACTCATTGAACGACGGATGAACACAATAGCGGTAGTACCACGATCTCCACCCACCTCAGAAAATATTACTCGTTACGTTCACGTGTTCACGTAAAACACACGGCTGTGCCCACACCACAACCCTTTTATAACCTCAAGCTGTCAACGTTTGTTGTTATTTCCGGATTATATTTATTACAAGCTTCTGCCCGCGACTTCGTACACGTGAAATTTCTTGTTTCCCCTACCCGCTCCGTCGCATCGCATTGCCTGCCTGCTGTTTTCGCTTAGAGTTATTTCTGACTTGTTTTCCTTTTGCGCCATGCGGTGATCACTTCCAGTTTTTACCGCGTTAATCATAGAGACATTATTGAATACCGGTACTTGCTTCTTCGTTGACATAATGAAGTCAATCTCGAGTAGCGATGGGTAGCTATTATAATAAGTAGCCAACTAGCGGCTATTCAAAAAATAGCCACGGCTACGATATCCGTCAACACGATAGCTAGCTGTTGGCTATTGCCTAGCTAGAATATCTGACAAGTTTATGGCACAGCGGGTAACCCCCACAGAGTTTTGCAGCCGCTAGCCGTCCCGGTAGCCGGTTGCGCGGCTAGTAGGACTAGCCAGAGTAGCAAGTAGCCGATAGCTGAAATAGCTGTGTGCGCGATCACTGCGGGAACTACTGAGTGAGTAGTGCGAGACGCCATTATGAACTGCGTAAGCATTGCACATCTCTTTCTCACAATATTCACAAAATAATTTAGAGAAAGTGAGGGCAATAGTCTTAGTAATGCTTATGCATTACTAAAAAAAAGTTACCAGCAGATGTAAAGTTAAACCAAATAAATAAATATTTAATATGTAATTACTTAATTTAAAAAAAACACTTTTTTAATTAAAAAACGTACTTTTTTTTGTTGTTTTTTTTTATGTTAACCTATGAGGGAAAGTCATTTCTTTTCAAAAGGGTATAAAATAAAATAAAAAACGAAATTCGACATCAAATTATTATTTTAATCATCAAAACTTGTTGCTTTGGCGAGGATCGAACTCGGGTCGCAAGGCAGTTGAGCATTATTCGAATCCTACCTAGCTACCGGGTAACCGGCCGCCGCAAGCGCTATTCGCTATTCGCGGTATTCAATAGCCAAGTAGCCAAAATAGCTGGCTATTCCACCACAAATAGCCGGCTAGCAAAGCTATTGAAATTTCGGCTAGTTACCTACCCATCTCTAATCTTGAGGGCTTTTTTTTTTCTAACATGGTGACAAGCGCGAGAACGCTCTCTTTATCGATTTGTCTACGATTCTGAAGTCATCATGGCCAACCGTTAGGCATAAAGGCCTCGTAGCCATGCCATATACATTTTAAAAAAATGGCTAACCGTAAACCACAGAGCATCATTATGTATTAGGTAAACTCAAAAAAGACACTTTGACAGTTCTTACAGCCGAACCCAATAACATTATCTATGACCCTATAAAGTGTTGACAGCTATTTGTTTGACAGAGACAGATATAATTATTTTACTGCATAATCGGCCTATAACGTTCCTACTGCTGGGACACAGGCCTCCTCTCTATGAGAGGTAGTGAGCCGTAATCCACCACGCGGGCTCAGCAGTGCGGGTTGGTAGATGTCACATGTCTTCGAATTTTTGGTTCTAGGACATGCCGGTTTCCTCACGATGTTTTCCTTCACCGTTTTGAGAGCAGTGGTGATTAAATTATTTACACAAAGTATGCTTAAATTAAAATACAAAATTAGTGGCACATGATATCACAACTTGACAAAGCGAAGGTTAATGTTCTAACAATCACCAATAAGCCTATGATATTGCTTCACCACCTTTGGGAAATTTATTTATTTATTTATTTCAGGTGAGGGGAGGAGGCAGACGGAATGCATAGATTTTCTTTTAATCATACATAGGTACTGATAAAGGAGTTACGTTGTCACAATATGACGAAAAGTTAAAAGAATAAAGACAAAAAAAAAAGCAAGCGTAGCGAGCTCAAAAAATTTAAGCATATCGCCTCGTACGTATAGGTTAGGTTTTCTTTCGACTTTAGGATAAGACGCTACGAAGACGTCGAAGGCGATTTCGTGTAACTAAAAGAAGTTCTAATGATTTTCAGTATGGCGTTCTATCTTTTATTTGAACCGTCTACGCGTCTGGGGGGACAAGGCCCCTTGCCCAGCTACCACCCCCCCTGATCCGCCCCTGCACCCCGCCTCGGTTGGGATATTTTCTTTAGAGTCTGCTTATAAATAATTTATAGGAGCTACTTTGGCGATATAAGTAAAAAAGTTTCAAAACTAAGTGAACCTAGCTTAGCGAACGAAGCATCGACCATTTTTAGATATGAGTGGGGTCGGCTAATTAAGTGCATTAAAGCTTTCTTGCGGACTGAGGCCCTAGGCTGGTGCGTTGTTGACTAGGCAGACCTCCCGAGCCTTACACTCAGTGGGCCCTCAAACACCGCCAGCCCTGGTGCCCCTCAAGATATTGCACTTTAAATAGTTATGCCACTGGGTTCCTCCGATCTTAGCCGCCGATGTATAATAGGTACATAGACTATTTAGTAAAATGGTCCAATCCGAGTCGCAAATAATTTCATTTACTTTGGTCTATGACACTATATTTTACATGGCAATAGTTTACACGTCGTACTTCGCGCCAGAAATGCGTTAAATGTCAAAATGTGTTAGTTTTTATTTCGTGAAATAGAATCTGGTGTAACGTGCATTGTTGGTACAATTTGACGTAAAATAAACGTAACCAAGTGCGTACTTACTCTGTTTTTGATATTTTTCGAAGTTGTTTTAGTTACGGGTACAGACTTCCACAAAGTAGCAGAGTGTACATTGGCATGGTTTTGTTTCGTACATAACTTTTTGTATAACTCTGTACATGTACATAAGTATATCAGCTTAGCTGACAACGAGTACATTTGTGTGAAAATATAAACTAGATCTTCGTTTCCGACAACTTTGTGTTCAAGAGTCTTTTCCTTCGCGCAATCTTCATTGGAATCCTATTTCAGAAATGCCGGACGAAATTAGCATCAGCAGTACGGACGTGAAATCGGCATTGGATAGGTTGGAGCACTATTCGTTAAAGAACCACACAAGTAGAACCCAAAATTACACCAAAATACTTACTGCTCTGGAGAAAGATGAAGACCTAAGCTTAACAGAAACTGAGAGATTACTGGCAATATGTGTACACGACCTGAGAGAGGATATGAGGTACACTGCCACTATCATGAACATTATTCCTGCTATTATATCCAGAGTCCAGGTAATTGAGATCCATACTATCAGTAGACTTCAGGGCATGTATTGTTATTGTAATGTTTGTAAACAACTTTCCAGATGGGTAGATATAACACTAATCCAGACTTGTTACCATCGGCTCTGGCAGTGATATATATCATAAAAACAGCTGCTCTTCAGAGCAAGGTGGAGTCACTGAAGCAGTTATGCTTTGACACACTGTCATCATACCCTAATGACACACTCATAGCAGCCTCAGAGCAGCATCAGGAAATCATGGAGATCTTCAACCTGTACTGCCATATGAGGATACCTATCGGAATGAGATTACAGGTATTATGGTTATTCACTTACTTCATGTCAAACTTTAAACTTGTATGTACATGTTTAGAAGTTACAAGTGCTGATGACACACTGATTAGTAACTTATTGCACTTAAAAGGTATTGTTGATGAACAGTTTTGTAATTTACAATAGATTGGTGTTTTTTTATAGACCATAACTGCAAAGCCTATTCAGGTATACTGATTACTTGGATCAAACTTAATTATATTGTATCTTAAGTGTAAACAAAATGTATATTTATTGGTAGATTTGAGGTTATGGTGAAAGTCATCCAGTACTTCAGTTGTTTGTTATAAAAACCAATCCTATGCCGTGTCTAAACTTCAACATTTTTGGTAGGCTTTTTGATGTATTTATTTGTATGATAAAAACTGTGAAGGGTTCATCACATCACTAATAATTTTTCACTCAATTTATTGGTAAAACTATTTTTTTCAGGCTTGTTTAGTAGTGCACAAATTACTAAAAATACTACCACCAGAAAAAAAGAGACAATTTGTGGAAAAAGGATTATCAGTTTGGTTCTCCAAGATAATTCCTACTTGTATGAACTTGGAAGTCATAGAACATCCACAGTCAGTAGAATTACTTGAGCTTTTGACTGAAGAACTCATTGCAATTGATTACACTGACAATCAACATTGGCACTACATTCTGGAGAGTATTTGTAGTACACAAAAGTAAGTGTCCAGTAATTATGTAATGGTTATCATGCTTTTGTTTATGTAATATTTTATGTATACAAAACATTTTCATTTTTATTGAGAAACATAGTCTATTTTAATGTAAATGAAATGCTGTTCGTTGGTAAGCGCATAACTTGAGAACAGCTGGACCAATTTGGCAATTTTTGTTTTAAAATGTTCATAATAGTTAGTTTTTAAGAGAAAAAGTTGAAAAAGTCGGCTGGAAATTTTTAAAATTATGGAAAAATTGAAAGTGGTTTTTCTATGGGAATTGATTTTTAGACTGGGAAACGTCTGTTGGGTCAGCTAGTTATTATTATAATTAGATTTTGCATTCTAATCATATATTTTGAGTTTTCTAGTTTAGCTGCAGGTTTTTAATCATCTTTACTAAGTTTCTGTTTGACTTCAACTTGAAAGTTAATTGTTTGAACATTGATGTTTAATATTTAATACACACTATTTAATTTCTAGGTACCCTGCTGTCATGAAGACTCTTTTGCAAAAAGGGAGTGATGTGTGGCACAGAATATGGATACTATTCATCAGACTTCTAAAGCACCAAGTGACACAGTCACTGGGTAATGTCGGAACTCCCATAAATTCGATGTTGCCAGTAGTTGAGGCAGCATTCAAAGTAGATGTGGCGAACCGGTGTAAAGCATTCCAGTGTTGGAGTGTTCTCATTGAGAGTTTCTCAGCTGAAACAAGTGAAAGTAATATTAACAAAAGAATCAAGCTGTTAATAATTCCACTAAAATCAAATAATGCTAAAGTTGAAACAACTGCACTAGCTAAGTTCAGATGTTGGTGGCGTTTACTAGAAAAGTTCCAAAACAAAATAGATAAGTTCATTGACACTTTTTTAGTTTCGTTTTTGCATTTCTGTTTTGGAAAAAGCAATATTACAGATAAATCACCATTAATACCTGGACAAATTTCCATGACAGTGAAGAAACAATGTATACAGGCTCTTGTGGAAATGGTTGGCCATGTTGATTGTGATGGATGCACTGATTTACCTAAATTGAGTGGCAAATTGATTAACACTAAGAATTTAGTGGATAACTGGAACCATTGGGCCTTCTCTTTGACTTCGGCCATTATGATGTCAGTTAATCCTGATAATGGTTTGACAAAACAACAAATGACATGTTTGTGGAAATCATATCTTATGACCATCGGTGAACTACCTGAAAACAATATACGGAAAGACCTGTTCTCTGAAATGTTATCCATATTATCACGTTTGGTAAAGGTAATTTAATTTTTTCTGATAACATTATGATTTAAATTATTTAGTAATAATTTATATTGGTGTTTCAGGAATGTAAATCTAATGCCAAGTACTCTGAGATAGTGCTTAATACATTGATACTCTCATTATTTGATGGAGACATAAGAATCAAACAACTTCTTAAGACCAGAGTAAATGATGTTAATCGTCCTTTATGCAAAATTATAATTATTATACTGGACCCCTCATTGCATCTTGCATATCAAAGGTAATTTTTGTTCCTTTGAGTCTGATTGTAGCTATATTTTATGTATTATTGTTTTGGAAAAACTTACTCTATTATTGGGCAGATTTGATCTTAGTTGTTGTTTCTTGATTGAACTAAGATTATGTCATACATTTCATGTCTTTGTTTTCCTCATGTTTATATTTTTATTGTATTTGCAGTTGCAGCTTTAAAGAGATGGTTACAAAACTTAGAAGAGTAACAGACATGTTATTAGATCCAGTATACTCTGACCCCAGTTTTGTTGTAGAATTTGTTTTACAGAACTTGACTGCGAATGACATGTCTTCGACTTTTTGGACTGCACTGGCAGAGTCAATAATTTGTGAGTCACAGAATGTCACTTGTGAAAAAGTTTTGTGTGAAACTGTCCTGTGGCCATTGCAATCAATAAAAGCATTTACTCATGTACGTATTTTATATTTTAATTTTATATATTACTAGCAAAAAAATACTAGCGACCCGACATTGCTTCGCACAGGTGCAATGCACTAAGGTTGCTACATGTCAAAACGTCCAGATTTTTGCTTCGTTCATAATAAGGGTTCTAGCGTGATCTGAAATAGCCCATAGCCTTCCTCAAGATTTGGGCTATCAAATCTCAAAATGATGGTGTAAACCATGTCAGAATCATGGTAAAAACCGTATCAAAGTTGTCACACAGTCAGGTCTACTCCCTAAGCACGAAAAATATAGTTTCGGCCGAAGTTACGGGCGATTCCTACTCCGCATCACCAACGGACAGATTATTTTGGGGTTCGGACCTAAGAATGAATGATACCACAATTTGACAGTAGTCCTTACTCACGATGACCACGATTTGACAGTGGTCCTTACTCACGATGACCACGATTTGACGGTTGTTCTTACTCACGATGACCACGATTTGACAGTTGACCTTTTTCCTGATGTGTTTTAGCTCATCACCAGCCATATTGTTAACTTACCACCAGTCATATTGTTAACTTGGTAGATTCGGGAAAAAGATGCCTAACTGTGTTTCTTGATTTGAAAAAAGCTTTTGATACCGTTTCTGTCCCCATTCTTGTGCGTAGTCTGGAAGGTATAGGCGTAAGAGGAACTCCGTTAGCATTGCTAATAGATTATCTGCGGGATCGTAGGCAAAAGGTTAAGGTAGGGGAGTATATTAGTAAGGAGACTTACGTGACCTACGGCGTTCCGCAGGGTAGCGTACTGGGCCCGCCTCTTTTCTTAATATATATAAACCATCTCTGCAAAATGATGCAAGATAATGGTCGCGTTTTCTCATATGCATATGACACTGCTATTACTTTCTCTGGTGATACGTGGGAATCTGTATATAAATGTGCTGAAAGGGGTCTTTCAAAAATTGCTGACTGGTTGAACTCACATCTTCTTACACTTAATATTTCTAAGACAAAATATATCGCATTCACAATATACAACAACACTCAACCTGGACCTAACACAACTCTCAAAATCCACACCTGTCATAATATATAACACAAACTGTTCCTGCGAATATATTGAAAAAGTGACTCATATAAAATACCTTGGTATAATCGTTGATCAGCGGTTATCTTGGCATACTCACACATATATGGTCATGGCCCGTATGAGATAACTTATCTGGATATTTAAGAATCTAAGACATGTGACAACAAAAAAAATGTTAACTGAAATCTATGTCTCTCTGGTTCAATCAATTCTTACCTACTGCATACCCGTGTGGGGCGGTGCAACAAAAACGAAGTTTCTTGAGCTAGAGCGAGCACAGAGATCTCTTATCAAGGTCATGTATACCAAACCGTACAGATTCCCAACCAATGAGTTATACTCTCTTAGCGGTATTCTCTCAGTCAGAAAATTATACATACTACATGCTGTCTTAAAATTACATAAAACCCTGCCTTATGACCCTCACCATAAGGAAGGAAGACGAAAGTACAGTGTTGTACCAGTAAAATTCGTTAAAACTGTATATGCTAAAAGACAATTCAATTCAAATTCCGCTGCCCTATATAATAAAATAAATAAAAAAATAAATATCTATCCCATGACCTCCAATGACTGCAAAAAGGCAATAGTGCAATGGTTAGAACGGAAGACCTATGATGACATTGAATTATTGCTGCAAGCATCGTCAATATGATTTGAAAAGATACACACATACACACACACAAACATACACACACATTCATGCACACACGAACTCACTCACAAAAACTAACACTCACAATTTTTAGGATATATCACTTACTTTTATTTTATTTTATTTAGTTACAGTTCAAGTCTTGTCTTGTTTTGGTTTTGATATTTTAACTTTAATTTTAATTTTTTGTATAATTTTTTGTTGTTTTTTTTTTATTTTTTTATTTACTTTTGTACACCACTTTTACCATTTTTTAAATTTGTAATTGAAGAGCGGAATCTCCTAGCACAGGTATATCTTTTACTTAAAAGGAGGTTCCTATGTAAGATTTACTGTAAAAGATGTACAAGATTCTGTAATAAACCTTTTTGTATTTTTTTTGTATTTTTTGTCATTCGACAAAGATAATTAATCGGGTGTAGGGTTCACTCCAAAGTTTCGAATTACTTTTGGACGGCCCCGTATCTTCGTTGACTGGCTTAGAGAATCTTATGTGTAGTGATTGTATGCTATCCTACAATTTGTTTTTGTATCAAGTTTTCACACAGACTCATTGCTATGTACAGGAAAAAATCTTAACTTCCTTATTATTTTCAGGTAAAGGATTCTGCCATGACATGGTACACAATGTATGACTTATTACATCCAAAACTGAAATATAGTGAGATCTTTGAAAATGCTATATCAACATTCCTCTTTACTGTGACAGATGTTTCTAATTCCACGATATATTTCAAATTGTGTGTAGCACTTTGCATGCTAAAGCACAAAATGGCAGAACGGAGCTGTAAGTACAGGAATACGTTCATTTTTATATAAGCGTTGGGACACCCCTGCTGTTTTATGATTTATTTGCAGAATTTTGGTGTGATTACACTTAACATCTTTTTTAAATGACCAGAAACACATCAGGCCGAAATTATGATGCGTTTTGACTTAAATTAAAAAATCGGCCGGACGGAATTGCGTCATTTTCGACATACACACAATAACCGATTTCGTCGAGGCTTAGATTTCTGCGCCGAGTTACGCGACGTTATTTTCAGCAGGTGTGTCTTTTCGCGAGGGATTTTCTATGTATGGCCAACAAATGATTAAAAAAGGCATCCATAAAGTCCTGTCAACAGCTAACTTAGCTTAGACTCGGCCCAAGACCCACTCGCTGTAATCTTGGTGACTTTAGCATCAATCTACTGATCATTGTAAAATCAGTGAGACATGAATAACTTGAATGAAACAAAACTATTGCATTTATTTTTAAATCAATAACTTACACTAAAAACTTTTTATAAATGTTTATCATTAAAATAATCAAAAATGCAATACTCTTGTTTCCGTTAGCAACACTGACGTTTTCTAATGTAAAGTCTAGTTAGAATCTCAAACGTGTTGTACAGTGTTTATTCAATGAGGCAACTTGGGTTCAGCTAGGTACTTTGACGGGTGTTTGATGATTCTTTAGTAATATGATGTTGCTCAATAGATCATTCAAAATAATTAACTTATTGTTTAAATATATTACATTTGAATATACATCTTTATGCAGGTTCAGCATGTGAAAAAGAATTGGAACAGCTACATATTGCGACCAGTCGTATTGATAATTACCACAACTATGAAAAACTATTTCCATTACTGGTTGATAGAGTAGTTGATACGATCAGTATTATAGTAACAAATATAAATGAAACTGCTGCACGGTACATATTATTCTGTTTAAAGAAAATGATAAAAGTGATGACATCAACATGCAATCAACATATTGATGTAAGTATCATTGTGTATATGCTATCTACCTTTTTTATTATAGATTATAGTACATTTTAAACAATCACTTCAATTATTGTTACAGGCCTCCCACATATTGTCTTTCATTGATTGTTTATTGAAGTCATTAGATTCATTAATTCAAGTTGAAACATATCAAAGATTTATTCCAGTTATTATTGACGAAGTAATAGATTGTTCTTCATTTCTATCACAACAAGCTTTAACTAAAAGTACAGTCCTTAAAGTTTTGAGGACATTGCAGTCAAAAATGGTTGATGAAACTGATATAACTTTCAAAAAAATAAAAGCGATAATAGATAATATTGAAAACAAAACAATGGTTATAGAAAAAAATCAAACTTCCGATAAAAATAAATTCACAACACCGAAAACAAAAGAAGTTCCAAAAAGGACAAAGAAAAGAGAAGCAAGTATCGTGAATACTGTTGTAGAAAACGGAGAAGAGTATGTTGTAGTGAAATCAAACTGGAAATTCAATCCTAGAAAATTAACAGAAAACCAAAAAGAAAAACTACAAAGGAAGAGAGAAGATATTCCTGCTCTGTATCAAGATTTATCACAATCTCAAGATGAATTTAAACTTGTTTCGTGGAAGACAGATTCACAAGACACGTCCAATAGCAGTAAATCAGAAAGCAAATCTTGTAAGTCAGGCAGTAATGAAACTGGTACGGAAATGCTTTTAAACTTACCAAGCTCTGATGTTGTGCCCAAAATATTGGAAAGCTTCTTCGCAGAAAATATAAAAAATAATCCTACTCATGCAAAAGACATACCTGCAGATAAGAAAGTAAACAAAAATGAGACTGTCACTCCTAAAAATACTAAATCACCTCGTATGGCTTTGAAAGATCGCGTATTTCGCAATGTAAGAAACTTAATAGAAAATTCAGGAGTTCAAAAAGAAAATAAAACTGCAACTGTAGATCTAAATAAGACTGAAACCATTATAATGACCCCAACTCAGTCTAAAAGCGATGATACGGCTAATATCGTAAATTCTGCACCTCCACTGGTTTTAGCTGATAGGCCCTCACGAGTTAAAAGAAAGCCGAAAAAGTATGATGAGCTGCAGTTACTTACAGGTGCTAAAAAGAGTCGCCAATCTTCTCAAGACTTAAAATCTAAATGTGAATCAATGCAATCCAATCCTGACACAACTCCTTTGAAAGCTGTCTCGGCAGAAGATGCTTGTCCTCCAATAGATTCTGTTCCTGATAAAGACGAGGTGAATAAACTAAATGATTTACAAGTTCCTGAAAATGTTAATATTTCTGGTGTCAATGAGGGTATACAGAGTAATGAAAATTTACAGAAAGGTGAAAGTGATATTATAAATGAAATGGATGTAATTAAAGTAGTTCTAGACACTAATATCGAAATGGAAGAAAAAAATCCTTCAAACTTGGTTTTAAATGCCAGTATGGATACTGACAAAAATGATGACAAAACAGACGAACAGAAAATCGAAAGTTCTACTGAAAAGAAAGTCGAAAGCTCTACTGAAAAGAAATTCGAAAGTTCTGCTGAAAAGAAAGTTAAAAGTTCTGTTGAAAAAAAAGTCGACATTTCTGCTGTAAACAAAGTCGAAAGTTCTAATGAACAGAAAGTCGAAAGTTCTACTGCAAGGAATGTCGAAAGTGCTACTGAAAAGATGGTCGAAAGTTTTAATGACAACAAAAATGAAGATTCTAACAACAAGAAGGGAACATGTAATGCTATTAACCCTAAAGAATCTAACAAAGAGAGGGAAAGGTCAAATGACATCAAATATCAAAGCCCTCATGATAACAAGGCTAAGATTTCTGATAAAAACGAGGGAACCCCCAATGACAAATATGGTGACAAATCAAGTGAAAGAGAAACAAGCCCTAGCAAAAGCGATGCTATCGAGCTGTTAACGCCACTAGAAGGTTCAAAGAATAAAGTGACTGAAGAACAAAAGTCAACCACTAAAAAGATCATTAGAAAATCGAGGATTGAAAAAGAATTAGCAATAGACATGGTAGAGGGACACCCATATTTAAAAATGCAATCACAAAAACGATGGACCAGAAAAGCTTTAGAATCCGCCGGCACAGATCGAAGAAAAAGTTTAGTAGAGAAGCTGAACAAATCAAAATCTGAAGCCAAGAATGATAAGAAAATAAAAGATAAAAACAAAGACATTGAAAGCTCTAGTTCAAACTCCTCGCTAACAGTTGATGATAGCCAAGGACAAGATACTGAAATAAAAGAACAGACTTCATTTACAGAAGATCTACCTTTCTCGGATGACGTTATTGAGAGCTCACAAGACTCCACTATTACTACTATATCCGTTAAATCAACTAAGAAGGCTTCTAGGAGGGTTCCCATCGTAACTTTAGAAAAAATTAAGTTATTACCGGATAAAGCTGACAAAATTAATGAATCTCAAAGCATATTAGATTGCGTAATGGTCGGCGTTTCAGAATCGGCAAAATCCAATCAAGAGAGTAAAGATGATAGTGAATTACCGCTAAACAAAACTGCTGCAGAAAGACAAAGTCAAGCAGATCTCACTGAGAATATGGATACCGAACCAATTGAAGATCTTTCAGAAGTCGTTTTAATAATAAATGACGATGTCCCGGCACCACTGACTATAAGCAGTGATGAAACTGAAGTAGGAGCAGAAACACAAGAAATAGCTGGAGTTGATACTCAACCAACCGATCCTAACAACTTCATGGAAGTTGATGTGGTACATAATATTAAAGATACAAGTTTGACAGTTGTAGACATTACTACTGATGAAATTTGTAGTAACAAAAAGAGAAAATCTTCGACTACTAATACATCTATCAGTGAAAAATCTGTAAATCCTCCAGAAGATATAACAATAACTTTATCAGATTCAGCAGTTGTGGAATTGGAAAAGGAGAGCGGCGCTTCATCGCCTTCATCGTTTGGAGACGACGCTAAACGAAAACAAGATTTCTTAAATAACACGCTCGAGATATCGCCGATAAAAAATATGAGCCCTGAAAGAACCAAAAAGTCACCATCTCCTGACACTAGCGGTGACTATGTGGTGATAACATTGTCGTCACCAGTGCACAGTAATGGAGAACCGTTTGAAAAATGTGGCTCACCTGAAGTATTTACTGAGGACAAAGTATCTCCTGATAAAAGAGATCAGTCGCCGCCTCGAGTTGAAGTCACTGTGACTAACACTAGTCCTAGCTCTTCTTTGTCACTCAAGAAGAATAGGCCTCAAGTACGCGCAGGAGGTCGAGCAGCACAAATGCTAGGACTATGCTGCGTCCCTGATAAAGTCCAAGCTATTGTTATTCAAGAAAAGGCTGAAACAGAAGAGATGAAAAAGAATAGCACTCCAAGTACACCTGCTAGAAGGAACTTACGAATTTTATACAACTCTGTAAGTGAAAATATTGAGCCTCCCAGTGAAAATGAAGACAGTGAGAAATTCCTCAAGTTCAGGCGATCACTGCCTGCGGTTGATAGCAGTCCAGTATGTCCCATATTAAAGAGGAAACTTGTAGAGATTGCTGACGACGCTACGATATCGCCAGCCAGTAAAGTGAGTATTATAGTGTTGACGACTGAACAAGAAGATTCTTAAAAACACGAAAGAACTTTTTGGTAACGTGATTATTATTTTTTTTTTCAGAGAAAGAGAGTTAGTTTCCATGACCCTCCAGTGTCAACGACGGTATCAGTTCAGAAGTACATTGAACCGGGAGGTGTTCGATCTCCACAAAATTCGGCGCATAAACGCCTAGAAAGACAAATGCGTCAACAAACGCCTCTGAAATCACCTAAAAGATTAGACCATGCATTTAAATTAGACACCGTGTTGAACAGAGCCGTAGAAAGTTTCACAGTCACTCCAGTGATTAGTAGTCCTGGTACTCCTGATGACACTCTACAATCGTCACTGGATGCAACGCCTGTTGTTGAGATTGTAAGAGCAAGCGAATTAAATGACACTGATCCTATATGCCCAGACTTAGTTGATTGTGAGGATCCCATAGACAACATTGCCGGTGAATTATCGTCATTTGCAATGAAATCATTGCTTGTTATAGAATTAGTAGGGAAGGTGGAAACAGTTGGTGATTTGGCTAAGATGACAGAACTTGAAGTGAACAGGTTATGCATTAAAGCGCCTAAAGTGAAAGTGGCAAGGAAAGTTTTAATAGATTATGCTTCTAAGAGGGTAGAAATACCACCTTGTGATGTGATGGTGACGATAGATGAGGCTATATTTAACGAGCCTATGCCTGATCCGGACTTGAAGTCTTATGTTGACAGCGCAGCGCAAACATTTACAAATGTTTGCGTCGAGACAGAAGTACAAACAGTTGCTACGCTGACCACTGTAACGTGCGTACAGACTGAGACCACTCCAACTGCGCATGTAGTTGTGCAGACCGACGAATCAGGCAGTAAGTCTACTGCAGATATTGTTAAATCATGTTTAGCAGAGGTAAGCATTTATAATTTATAATTAATTAAAATTTATTCATATATTTCTTAACACAAATTACAGATATAGTAAATTAATAGTCTACAGACAATTTCATAATTTATTTGTGGAAGCTGTTGCCTAAACTAAGTTTTTTACAAAACCTGTATGTCAGGTCACCGGGCCCCAAAATTTAATATCATATAGAAATAAAAACATCACACATTATAATATTGCAATACTGCTCATTAAACTTGATTTATAAAATTTGATCATCATCTAAACTTATAGTCCCCTAAATCAAATAGAGCGTGACGAAATGTAGTCTTATTTATTTTAATGGTTGAAACCAATGTCAGGTGAAGTCTTTTTACGAAATATTCATACTTTATAATTTTTTCCAGAGAGAAGACTTTGTGGAGCAAGTTAGTGAACATTTAGAAGATTCTTCTATCCAGCAGATTACTGACAAACTACCATTCAGTGCTATAACTGATGTGTTAATGAAGAAGATCACTCCGTCTGACGCTAAGACTCTCCTGAACCAAGTGTTAGAAGACCAGTGGAATAACGCCACAGAACAGAACCGTAGTAATAAAGAATTATCCTTTATTCGAGAATACATGTGTGACAGGTTTGATCCCAAAGATTTGATTCTGTTTTGTAGTGAGGTGCTGAAATCTGTGTATGATAAGCCTGCATTTCCTTAGATTTGCTCTACAGTGCTGTAGAGTTGTTTATATATTGGCTAGATATGGCTCACGGTAAGTGGTGAATTGCGAGTTTATTGGCTCGTTTGACTGATTTCATCAATGCATAGAATTAACCAAATGTAAGACTGTATCCTACCACAGCCGGTCGTATATAGTACTGAAGTTACTGAGTTCTGATCACGTATTTTCTTATCAATATTTTTTTATAAATTGAAACACGTGATTTTTAACACTCACAACAGTGACATGTAATTTCTCATAATCTTCTATCATTGATTTTTATTCTTTACATCCAAGTTTTGCAAATTGTATTGTGATGATGTGACTGTATGATACTGTTGTATGTATGTATCTTTTAGAACGTCGCATATTTTTCGTTGAATGCGAGTTATGTTTTATTATTAGCTTTTAGTCGAAACCACGTAGGTACCTAATTTGGGATAGGAATATCAGAATTTAAAAAATAAAAATAATGGTTCATAAAACTATTTTTTATTTAATGTAAAACAGGTAATATTTACATTATTCAGTCATGATAAGCGACCGCTAGCGGTCACAAACATTAAATTCTTACACAACACACGGAACAAACACTATATCACTTGCTATTATCACCACAAATGCAATGACGGAACATGTCTTCACAGACAGAACATAGTTATTTGTAAGACATAGGGTAAAATATTAGTTTTTAGAATAGCATAAACTGTAAGACAGGGATGGAACATGGCATCGAGAGATATAATATCTAATATTTACAGCAACCCAATAAGACAGGTAATGGTTAAAGCTTTATTTGTATAAACATCAAGACTTAAACTTTCATAAATTGGCACACTATAAACTTTCGTTTTGGGAAACTGTTTCGCGATTAATGACCTTCCTAATAACTGTTTAGAAATAATTTTAATTAAAATTAAACGGAAATGTCAAGAAAAGAAAATTCTGTGAGGTTGTGTAGTTACTATTATATATTTTTTCATAAATTCTGTGTTGGAATTCCAGTATGTAACAAATAGAACAGTAAATATCCTTTTGCAACCAAAATTGCATCAATATTTAGTATTCAGAAAATTTATATAAGTAAATGAAACATTTCCGTAAAAAAAAGTTTCGGTTGCGCCTCTGCCTTACACACGTATTTACACCTTTATTATATCACCCATCCCAATTTTATATCACACTAAATAGACGTCTTGTATTATTTAGACCCTATGATTGCCAAATTAGGTATGATTGTCGAAAGCAAGTGTACTGACTGATTCGGTAATGTAGTTTATTTGATAAGCTGTAGGAACTAGATAAGTTGTAATAAATTATTTTGTAAAAGTTTATGTTTCACTTGCTCCTTTAAATGTTTGCGTTTATTTAACAGATGCGTAGAAGTACATGTAACGCTTCTGTACATTTAAGGCCGCTCCTCATTTGTTTGTAGGTACTGTTTCTTGGTTTACTACACAGGGGGTCCACTCCCTAAGCACGAATTCCGTAGTTTCGATCGAAGTTACGGCCGTCTCCTACTCCGTATCATTTACGGACGAAAGATTAATTCGAAGCCCGAACTAATCATGAATGACAACTAGATTTGACAGCTGTCCCTAGCCCCAATGTGTTTTTGCCCGTTATATATATTGAATTTGACACTTGTTTTGACAGATCAACTACTTTCGGACGGGCCCCAATCTTCGTTGACGGACTTAGAGAGGAGACTTACCCCCAGGGACCAAAAACTTACCGAGCGCCATTGCAAAATGTCTTGTCACCATGACTTGAGTTTGATACGGGCTCATTGCAATGTAGATGCGAGAAGTTTTTAGTACTGATAATAGGTATACCTACCTACATAAAATGAGATAGTGGCCTTAGGTTGAATTGTAATATATTTTGTTGTATGCTTTACTATTACAATTTAATGTCGTATAAAAAAGAAATCTACACAACTTCTTTTCAGCGGCCTTTAACAATATTTATACTCGGCAATTAGTGATTAACAAACATAACCTCTCCTTATTCAGCCTTGTACCAAAATCACGAAATGCTTATTTTAAACTACTAGTTCCATTTACTAACATTATAATAATTACATATTTTTTGTCTCCCGAATCAATAACTTACTTACAGATAATATCGTTATTGAACCGATCGTACTTTGGTGTACTACTGAGCTTTTTATTTATTCACATGAAAATTAATCTTACTTAAAGAAGACAACGTTAAAACAGTCTATATACATCTTCCTCCATACAGTTGTCAACGCAAGCGTCTGTGCCCTAATGTGAGTTTATTTTAACCATCTTGACTTTACGCATCGACCGCGTTCGGCGCTCCGAATGGCCCTTGGCAATCTCAACTTTCGATTGGTGAAATGCCAATCAAAGCACACACTCCCTAGTGCGAGTTTCTTTTAACCATTTTGACTTCGACGACCTCTGCTAACATTTGGAGCAAAAAATGGTAGGGTTTATCTGTGAAGGTAGTACTAGAGTGCACGCAAGATAAGTCTGCACACGTGTTTGACCATATTCCTGCCAGATTTGATCAATTTCGGCACAATAATAGCGATTATTTACTTTGGAAAACACTGAACACACCACACTCTCCTTACATTAGATATAAAAGTCGAGATGGCGGCAAACGATTATTTCCGATTTCGGCTGCGCGCAGACTTATTTTGCGCGTACTCTACCGTGACATGATTAAGTGAGTCTTTACTGAACACCAGTAAGGAGTCGATAGATAGACTGTTGTAATAGACTACTTATTTTGATTTTGGCATAAGGCTTTTAGACAAAGCTCCATTTAAATTTCTAACTACACGTTGATGATAAACAGTTTTTATCACTCACGAAAAACACTTGACACCTTCAAGAAAAAGCGTTCATGCAACTTACTTCACTTTCTAGGAAATTATACTACCGATTGCGTTTTTTTTACGAAGGTAGCTTTATACTTTGGTCCATAAATTGAGCACTTGATTTATTATAAATATTATTTTAGAAAGGTTAGACGGCCACTGTCAGGGAAAGCGCATTTCTGCGACGTAGTCTAAATGTTCTAAGTTGTGATGCGAGTTGGAGCGTCGGGGAGCGCGCGCCCTGTGGATGTTGTGCTGCGAGTGCGCTCGCATCACCCTGTACGTGCCCTCACGACGCGGACCTGCGTCGCTCGTTTTCCGCGTTGATGATACCCACTCATCATCGCGCGTCCTCGACGCTGTCGGAGGTCTCCGGTAATTGTCGAAAACCCGGCGATTGTCTTCGTAGCGCTGTCGTTGCCAATTACGATCCATATCGTGGCCATAAAGATCCAATTCACCGGATGGTTGAAACTGGCTAGCAGAGTTCTGGCAATAACTGGATCGCTTCCACCCGACGTCGTATTTCTTCTGGCCGGTCTCATCGTCACCTATTTGCCGGCGTTGCGACTGGTTAGAACTGCTTTCGCTTGTGTCCTCGCCTGATGTGCCTATTCCGAGATCTTTGTCATCGCCATAAATCTTATAAATACCATTTGGGTTTAAATTCTTGCCGTTATATATTTGGTCATTTAGAACTAACTGTGGGTGTGGTATACAGTAGGGATTGGGAAAACGTTTATCTAGTTTTGCCATTTTGATATCGTCTTTCCTTCTAGTACAAGAGCCAGGACCGAATAGGGACAAAAGTACTGGAAGGAGGAAGAGGCCATGCATTGCTCCAAAGAAAATGACCATGAACACCATTTTGAAGAATACCGAGAATATGTAACTGTCAGCTAGAAGCAAAGCAATCACACCGAGAATAGTACTGAATGATCCTTGAACGATGGGCAACCCAAGGGAGTAGAGACACTCGCTGACTTTTTCGTCAGGGTGTTTGGCTTTTGACGCCATGTATGCATAACAGATATGTGCGGTAAAATCAACCGAAAAACCGATGCACATAATCAAGTTTATCATGGATATGGAATCAAGGTTGATATCCCAGAGGGCCATGTAGCCAACTACACCGATTTCAATAGATATTATACTGAATGCCACCCACAAAGAGCAGAGGATGTTTGGGATGAATACAAAAGACGTGATCATCATCATAAGAGCACCGTAGCATAGATTCTGAAGAGACGTTGGCCTCACAAGTTCGAACTGAAAAAAAAATGAATAATATGTTAATTTACATTTCTGGTAATTACGTCCGCATAATAAATCCTTTCAAAATATAAATTAATCAAACATACCTGATCGAAAAATACGAAATAAGGATGAAATACAGAGGCGTTCAAAGAAGACTGAGCGACGACGTTTCTCAATGCTCTGACCATTTCTTTTTCATGGTTTGTTCCGCTAATATTAACTGCTTGAACTAGGAATCTCGAAGAAACAATTCGATTTCCTTCCTCGTTGAATCTCACGTCTAGAGAGAATGGGTTTGCTGGGAACAGCCACAACTGTAAATTAAAACAAAAAAATAATAATATTTAGATAATAATCGCTGTTTAAAAAAAACATTAGGGTGTCATCACATCAATAAAGATTAAAATATTCTAGACAATTCGAATTAAAAATAATGTCTATTGAAAGATCGGCAGCCGTTGGAAAAGATTAATCCTGGCGTGTAGACGGCAGATCGAGAGGAACAAGCGTGGGACGCCACTAATCATACAATTCAAATTGTCCAATTCAATCCAAATTTTACCAACCTCTTTAAGATTCTGAATGAATTCATCCTCATTATCGATAGTCACGTTCAAGTAGTCGTTGTTTCTCGAAACGTAGTCGACAAAGGTTCGAAGCCAAGACTCCGTGTACAGCGAGTTGGATATGTACGTTGTGTTCTCCAAGCTCTTGGTCAAAGCTTCGACTTCATCTTGCACTTTCGGATCAGAATAATTGTACTCTCCACTTATAACCACCTAGAAAAGAACGAAAATGGTTTAGTTATGATCGTAAAAAATTACTTAGCAGCTTAACAGTTTACGGCATAATTCTCTATGCGTAAAACTAAAAATAAAGGAAAAAAAAAGCGAACGTTTAAAGCATATAATAAAATTATGCGTGAAATGGGACGGGGTGACGGGGGTGTGTGTTGTTGAGATTCCTATTTCATTGGCGCGAGTTTTAACGAGACGGGTTAGGTCACTCACTCTGACGACCCCGTTGTTCTTCACGGTAGATCACGAGATTACGTTTACGAATTATGTCTGAGTATTTCTTTTTGTTGTTATGTATTTTTTGGTTTTGTGGAAATTTTGATTAGTTTCTAGTTTTAAGTGTGTGTGATATGACACAATAGTATTAAAGTTAGTAGTAGTAAGTAGAGTTTCAAATCAAATGGGGATAATCGTCGTTTCGAAACGGAGATCCTATCGGAAGTTGAAAACTTCTACGACCAATAGTACGCATCGCATGCATCTCAACCTTATCCTGAAAATGATGATTTCAGAGCCACCTTAACCCGCCATTTCACAGAAGACCTGCCAGAAGTCAGCCAAGACAAAATCGAGGCAGCTCTTAAATAGCTTAAAAAAGCCCCCGGTGAGGACGGGATTACGACAGAGCTCCTGAAAGCGGGAGGAAGTCCTGAAAGAGAGAAGTACTGAAAGAGATTTGAGAGCGCTTTGACTCTGTCCTGTTCTCTGGGAGAACTCCAGAGACGTGGCGAAGGAGCTGGGTCGTTCTCTTCTTTAAAAAGGGTGATAAGACCCTTTTAAAGACTCATTGAAGTTCCTGAAGTTCAAGGTCGCTCAGCGAGCTATGGAACGAGCTATGCTTGGAGTCTCTCTGAGTGTGGATCATCTTATTCCGGATTCTATCCGAATCCGGAATTGATGATCCAGGAGAGAACCAAAGTTAGTGTTCACAGAATAAGCAAGCTGAAGTGGCAATGGGCTGGCCATATTAGCCGTAGAACAGTCATCGGCTGTTGGGTAGACGTGTTCTTGAGTAAAGACCGCGAATCGGCAAATGTAAGGTGGGACGCCCTCAGGCCAGGTAAAGTAGGTAGGGTAAGCAACGATCTTCGCAGGGCGGCTGGTAGCAGCTGGATGAGATTTGCCGAGAGTCGAGCTGAATGGCGTGCAATTTGAGAGGCCTATGTCCAGAAGTGGACTGCTGCAGGCTGATGATGATGATGATGACACAGTAAATTGTTGTATCTTAGAGAGTAGAATGGCGAGACGGTTCGTCCGAAGTTACTGTTTTTTTTAATTTATTTTTTCAATTGAGAAATACGTCATATATTATTTCATTTGTATGATTTATTTAGGTAGTGTAAATTTTTACGCTATGTATTTATTTCGTGTTTTTTTTAAGTAGGTATAATTTATGAATTTATCAGACATAAATCAGCTTGTATTAGCCGCTGGCTGTACCTACTATGCATTTAGTAGGTCGCACCCGCACTCTGTACACTCTATACAGATAAGTCTTTATCGGGCCTCGAAAACTCGCAGGTTTGTCAAAAAGCATTTCTATTTACTAATTAGCTTCTGCCCGCGACTTCGTTCACGTGAAATTTCGGCCCCCGGCCCTCCGTGTCGCAATCGCATCCCATCGCCCCCAACGTTTTCGGATCGTCCTTTCAGATGCTCGGCTCCAATGGGTCGGTGCGCGATGGTAAATAAAGCTATTTACAGCCGACGACCCTTAATAACCTTTCTCAATAATTGTGCTATCATGTGCTAAAATAAAATTCAAATCCGACTGGTATTCCGGAGACTGGCACGTTCAAACAAATAAAAAACTAAAAAACTCTTCAGCTTTACTATTATTTGCAATAATAGTATAGATAAATAGATAAGATGTGCGCTGGGTTGTGGTGGTCACATAGGCAGGCGCGTCATTTAAAACACAGGTATTCAGCTGCATCCAGTGAGACTGGGAGCCGACCCCAGCATAGTTGGGAAGAAGGATAGGTAGATGATGAATATTTGCGTTTCTAAATGCAAAATTAAGAATCCAGTGCCAAAATCAAGAATCCTGTGCCAAAGTTAAGAATCCAGTGACAAATTTAAGAATCCAGTGCCAAAATTAAGAATCCAGTGCCAAAATATGCAGATGTGGGTAATCAATCAAGTCAATAGTTTATGTATGTGAAGTGATTGAATTGAATTCATTAAGGTCTTGTAATCAATAGGTAGGTTGGTAAGGGCTTACCTGAATTCTGTATGGGAATTCTCTGTAATACAGATCTTCACGATCAAAGAACTCTACAGAGTATGAATCCACTTTAGACAGTTTCCTTCTTTCCAACCCTTCTTTGAGGTTGGTCACTCCGTACCCTGCTCCTGCCAGGTATGCTATGAAAACTACGATAACTAGGGCTTTTACATAGCCATTGTTCAGTAAATCTGCCATGGTGGTGCGGAAGAAGGCCATGATGACGTGTTCCTTGTTGTCTATTGGGTTATCAGGGTCGGCTGCGTCTATGCCTCCGCTGCAGAACATTCTGTACATCCATGATTTTTCTTCTGAAAATAAAAGTAGGTACATCATTAGGTCCATAATAATTTATTATTAACTTGCGAACCGCCCCTGCTTCGCACGCCTTTAACGACTACATTATACTAATCTAATGCTAGCCTACGTGAGGTTTTGCATGGGTCTGGTTCTTGGTACTGTCATTCTGTGTCCCAGGGCAGGCAATGAAATTATTCTTGACTGAAGGGCCAGCAACGTGGCTATAATAAAGTTTCTATAAATATGTTCGTACAACACAGATTACTCAGTGATCTAGCTAGGAGAGCAGCGATTCACCCCACAATTAGATGTAACTACTTACACCAAAACTGAATAAATAATGATTACTTTGAGTGACCAGTGGTGGCCTAGTGGTAACGGCCGTGACTTACAAGTTGTAGGTCGTAGTTTCAAACCCAGGCAGGCGCCACACTTTATGTAAATAATTTTATCACCCCTGCTCTCAAAACGGTGAAGGGAAACATCGTGAGGAATCTTGCATGTGATATCTACCAACCCGCACTGGGTCCACGTGCTGGATTACTACACTTCCTCTCACCGAGTCTCACCGAGAGGAGGCCTGTGTCCGAGCAGTGGGAACATTATATACTGATAATGATGACTTCTTAGGTCCCTCATGTACTACAAAACATTTACGCCCATTAACAATTAAAAGAACACTAATTAATCAGTCTTACCTTTCCTGGCCCTCGATTCCGGCAGAACTTTCATAAAAGTTATCGTATGTCGGTTTTGTTTCTCGCGGTAGCCCGATAAGGCTACACATCCGGCGAAGAATGTCAGATGCCACACGAAAGTGAAGCAAACGGCAAGACCTGGAATGTGAACAGAGTACCTATAATTGACCTGGAACAGCGATTGTTGCCATATCGGGTGATAGAATGTTCTCATCATCAGCGTCACCGTAGTACAGGTAATCATCAGTCCTCTTGTCCAGATGACCATATCACAAAGTATGGAAGCTACAGGCTGTGGGTGGACTTTTTATCTAACACTGGACTGTACTATAGTTTATTGTGTTTTAAGTACGGTTTTGAGTATAACCAAAGTTCATTGAACTTACCAGAGTACATGCAGAATATTTGCACTGACGGGAATGGAGAGAAGATACCGATGAAGAACGAGAGCATATCCGTAACGGAGGTGATCGTGATGGACACCGCTGCTTCTGACAGCATGATGCCCATCCGTTCTGGCACCGGGAGCTTCGGAGAGGCTCGTCTCCACGCCGCTAACATCACGAACGTATCGTCGATTCCAATACCTGGAACATTGCAAAACAAAGTTATGAAGACTTGTCGAAAACATGTGGGTTTAATAATATGTAGTGGTCGAAACAATAGGTGGTAAAATGTGGTGTAAGTTAACATAAGGTGCAAAAACGTGACTGAAATAAACCACACGTTTATCATAAAAACGAATGAGTAGGTACTACGTTCTGAGAAAGATGATTAATAGATTTGATTCTGAAAGAAACCCATGGGGCAGTTTATGCCTTTTAGTTACGGTAAGCATGGCACTCAGATAAATGGGACCCTAATTATTTTGAATAATGACGATACAATCATTAGAGTGAAACTTACCAATCATTAAGAAGGGAGCAGCTAAATTAATTCCAATGAAGGAAATGCCTAAATATATGGCGCATCCGAATGCTGCTGCCGTGGCCATCACAGCTGAGATGTTGCCCAGCAAACCCAGCCATGGTTTCGAGCGAACCCAGTCGCCCATCATACAGGTTACTATAGAGAATATCCCCATGAGAATGAAAGTGGAACTAAAGAATGGTATGACGGTCCTCGTGTTCTTTTCTAGTTCGTGGTCGAGGGTACGTGAGGCGAAGCGAGCGACGGAGATGTGTTTGAAGCGGCCGGTGTCTTCCGCTATGCCGACTGTGTCCAGAAAGGCGTCTTCCCATGCTGCACCTCTGTAATTTATAAAGAAGAAATTATATTAATCACAATTTTAAATACTTTATTCATAGTCATAGAGGATAGAGATATCAAACGAGTCTCTTAAAATATTACTTCAAAAACGTATCAGGAACTTATAGACCTTTCGAAATATTGACCCACAATTAGTTAAACTCTCTGCCTTTCCATTCGTATTCTTGTCCAATAGTACACAGTGCTTAGTATTCGAAACGATTTCTTAAACGGTGTCAAGATCGAAGTCTGTTATCTAAGTTATAAAGCCGTGTGCTTACACAAATTGTATTGCTATTGAAATTCAAAACAAGTCATAAAAAGCTTAATGAAGCAGAATGAGCATAATAAGTACAAATAAGTAAACGATAGAAACGCTCATCGTTTCCTTCCAAAACATAATCACTGCTACAATCATCTCTTCCTTGTATCGCATGCATGGCTATTCTGAGTACTTTACAGTTATTTTAGAGGATATCCTCTATTACATGTAAGATCTTCATTCAGACTGTTAACTATGATTTTGTGGTTTGTTCTTGTTTGCAGTGAACTTTTTGCAATCAAAATATGAAATATTTCTCACCTTCCATCCAGTTGCAATTTAGTATCCGTTCTTACAAACCAGACTAGCTGGACAGCCGGCACGGACACTATGATGTCATCCACGACCTTCGACCCGCCGAAGAATACCGGGAACGCATGAGCCTCCCATGTTACAGGATTGAACATTATAGGGAACGTCAGGTTTAGTTCGCCGCGCTCTACCTGTGAAACGAAAAACAAATAAACGCTATCATTAGGCGCATGCTTTAAATTTGCGCAGTTTGGCCAAGGAGGTATCTTTTAAGCTGCGCTTCGGAAAGATATAGAATAGATTCTTTTACACGCAAGAGTTGCTAATGACCATGGACCAATGCCAAGGCCAATGACATTGAAAACATACCAGGTTGCGAAAATGGAAATCGTGTCGTGGACATATGGAAGAAATAGGTAGGCTTATTGTGGCCTGTTTAATGCCTGCGGAAGTCAGTAAGCGATGGACAAAACGGATCATCAAAACCTAGACAAATAAATGTAGTTTTCGTGCGCTTGCTATGATGATCATGAGTAGGTACTTAGTTTCTTTCCCATGGCGGACCTTGTCGATACGCCGGAAAAGCGCTAGGATGTAGAATGATTCTCTGCGAAGGTAATGGAGACTAAAAGGTACTTCTCAATGCAAAGGTAAAGGTTCTTCTAATTCCTCAAAGGACAGTCATGTTTTGTGAAGGCATGACATTAGTTTAATCACACGTACAAAGAATTTCCATTAACTACACCGCGAGACATCACGAATCCTTGTGGGTACAAGATATCTCGAGAAGGATGCTTAGAATATAAATGACGGATGGCACATTGTTAATAGATATTGTTATACATATCTTGGAAACCGACTAATTGTACGTGTTTTATGGTGTGTTGGTTTTTATTGTGATTTTATAACAATAGAAGGATTGCCTCAATAGTATGTGTTTTATGTGTAATCTTAAAGCGTGTATTTGCCTAACATTGCAGAAGCTGAAAGTTATACCTGCCGTAACAAAATTGCGTACGGCGCTATTAGTCATTGCTGTCTTTATGGCCAGGAGAGGACATTATGATGGTATGATGGTATTATGTACATGTGTACCTACTTGCCAAATAATTTTGGAGTATAAACGTTGCATAGTAAATGTCTTTCATAATTATTGCAGGTAGCTTATATCATATTATACACCGAATTGTTGGCAGATGTTTTGTGCCTTTATTAGAATTTCTGGAAGTTCGCCTTTAGATGTACATTAATAGGTACAATATAAATATACCAAGGGAAAAATATGTTACATTATCTAATTCTCAGTCGTACCTACATGTTTCCCAAATCGCGAAAGCATTCCGCTTTTGCGACTGGAAAAACTTAAAGGTAATTAGGTGATAACCAGAGCCCAAGGGTTTTAATAGCTACATATTGCTTAGTACAAGTACCTTTATTATCTGTGCAGGAGTAATAAAAGAAAAATTTCTTTGTTTTTCCTCTCTTAATGTTCAACAATGCAAAATACAAAGTTACAGCTCAGTGTGCGGTCTGCGGTTAAAAGCGCATTATGCCAATAATCGGAACTGTTAGGTATTTTATCTGTAACGTAACTGACTATTGTATTTGAAACTTTAATGTTTAATTGTGGTGAATCATCGAATGAACTCTCGAGTTGCCTTGACTTGACTCAATGTGAGAATTCGGTATGAATTGAATGTTAAGCAGGTGTCAAAAACTCATGGTATTGATGTGAATTTCCTGATGGCGACCATGTCATTGACATGGTTCGCCATTGAAAGCATTGTATTGTTCAGCAAATAAAAACAGTGGTACCTAGTTGTCTTGTTTTTTTTTCAAGTATTTCGACTCCATACTAAATTTATATTCGAAAACGTAATAAATTCGGTTTATTTGTAATTCAATAAAATTGTCGCTTTCTTGATTGCAATGTAAATCACGGAAGTTTTATAATACCTAGATGATTTCTTATAGTTTGACGATATGTTTAAACGTTACAATTGAAATTTTGAATTACAGAAACGGATTGCTGTTGGGCAAATTTATAGGTATAGTTGCATTGTAATATGCATTAAATTGAAATTGGTTTACGATAAATCAATAGGTATTTTTGTTATGACATATATACTTTTCTACTATCCAAAATTCTTCTTACTTTGACCACGTTTCTAGTTCTCGAGGGCGTTCCGCGTTGTTGCAAGATCTCTAGGCAACTTCGAATCCCTTAATTTCACATTATTGTATTAAGTGCTTTGGTTCAGGTTACCTACGGCAAATTACCGTACCGACAAATAGATAAAGGCTCCCACACACAGGCCCGACACAAAGGCACCGCTCATCACGCGACACGCGATCGATGCCTTTTTGTCGCGGTGTGACGTCGCGCCTGTGTGCGGGAGCATTAATAGGGATGATGACTCATATTAAAAATGTTCGAAAATATAATGAAATTTCAAGAAGCCATAGTAAAAATGAGATAATCGAAAAAAAAATTAAATCGTTGTAAATATGAAGAAGCACGCTTTAAAGGCCTTTGGAGGGGATTATTCCCGTCCTTGTCGCGCGGCACGGACAATGTATGGCGCTAGTATGAAGTTACATAGTCGTGACGTCACTTCTACAATAGTGCTGTCCTTGTCTAACCCTAATTTAAAAACGTTTATAACTTTGCATTTTTTAAAGCTTTTACACTTTTTATAATATTGTTTGCACTATTTGGAAACAATTATGTTTTGAGTTAAATATATAAAAGAATCATAATCCCTATTATATAGGTTGGTATGTGAGGATCGTAGCAGGTGGCGTTCTGTAGTTTTTGCCTCATGAGAAGAAGGCGTGAGTTTATGTATGTTTTTAGGTAAGGAACACTCTTAACAATTTAATGTGAGTAAGTAGTGTAAGACGGCGCATGTTTTCAAGCAACGACTTCAAAGAGAAAGTCCAACGCCAAAGAAATCGAAAGCATACTGTTAATGTTTACGTACTTGTAAATGGGACATTTGAGCCGGTTTCAGTTTTACTTGACACATTTGCACAAGTTTTGTTCAACCGGTAACTACTATGCGCTGACCACTCTTTAGTCTTTATTGTTTGAGTAAATACTTTTACTTGTGTTTATATTGGTTGAGAAGACAATGCCACATCTGGAGAGCATAATAAGTTGTTTTTATCGACAAACAATTTCATTTACTTGAATGGAATTTTGAAAATGGAAAACGTGGTCGTAACAGCCGATCTATTCTGTTCAAACCTAACCGAGAGAACATAAGTGAAGTGAGCCGTCATTCCACCTGATGCTATGGATTGATACTAATGACAGCTCACTTTAAGCTCACTTCACCCAATATAGGATATATATAAAAAAACGATTGTTACGACTACGATTTCCAATTTCAAAAATCCATTTAAGTATTCGAGCCTTAAATGGAATTATCCTTAAACAACATAATATGCTATCTAGAATTAGCATTGTCTTCTGAACCAATATAAAATAGACAGCTTACTTCAAGCTCATCAGTTCACCAAAGTTTTCAGGGGTAGATTTTTACAAAATTGTCGATCAATTCTTTAAAAATCTACCCCTGAAAACTTTGGTTTGCATTTGATCGAAACGGCTGACGTCTTCGGTGTGGCAAAAGAAGCAGCATGGGATGCAGCCAGCAGCATACTACTTACCAATCCGTTTGTGATTATGACAGTATTTCGTCAATTCACATTCAACGGAGGACAATCACGGGTCGCCTCGAGCACGAAGACATGAGCAGGTAACATGTGACTCACAAACATAAATCAAACATCATTTAAATGCAACGATAGTAGACTATCGTTGCATTTAAACTAGAGTTGATTTAGGTAAGTATTTTCTAGAATTCTATCAGGGGGACGCGAGTAACCAGCAGCCAATGACACAGAAGATTGTTTAGATCCATATTACGAGTTAGCCACTCTGTTACGGCTAACTATATTTCTCGTAAACTTGGACATTTTGTGACTTTGTGAGGCTTGTATACAAATGGCACTCCAGTTGACGTAAGTACCAAATTATCGCGAATCAGTGACAGTTATCGAAGTATGTGATGTTTAGATATCATCAGGTTAAAATGTTTAGTTTCCCTTACTTCGCCAATAATCTTGTCCAAATTGAGAATGTCGTTGCTGAAGCACTGTCCTTCCCACCGCGCGCACTCTTCCTTATAAGTGAAGGTGTCTCCGTTCGGCATCGTCACCGTCATATTCTGTACTAGCTCGTCAAGCTGTCGCAATTCATTCCATACTTCAGTTCGCAGCATATTCGTGGTATTGTCTTTCGCGACGATTATTACTCTGCCGAATCGTCCTGGGGATAGAAAAGTCGGTTAGGAGCTTGTCAGCGTAATCTAGTGCAACAAAAATATAATTTAATTTAAGGACGTTGACCCCAGTCTCAAACAACGCAGATTTTGGAAATTGGTGATCCCAATGTCAATGTTTTGTGGTGGAGTGAGAGCTCAACGTTTAGCTAAATAATTGCTTAGACAAAAAAATACACCGAAATGAGTTAAGGCTAAAGGCGTGTGTGTATGAAAACCAAAATGACTAATGTGACCGGTTTCTTGTAGACTCACGTTCCTGAAGTAAACCAATAAAGACACAAAAGCTCAAGTAACTAAATGTGTATTTTACCAACCTGCCCGCGTTATCCTTCCAACATTAAACCTATGTGAATAGTTGACTTTGAAGTTTTCTTCTACTATTCTCCTCTCATATTTGCCTTGTCCACTGACGGGGGAGAATAGGTATTCTGGGTCCATTTCATAGTGTATTCTTTGGTAGCCTGTGATCATGAGTAGTGAGAGGAGGATGGGGATGATGATGAAGTAGCCTGGCTGTCTGCCGACGACCAGGCCGAGTTTGTAGAAGGATCTGTTGAGGACATCGTCCACTATTGTTAGTCTGCAACCCATCTGTAACAAAGAGACAGGGAGTTAGATAAAGAGTTAGATGAACATAAACAATCGCACAAACAGTTCGCGATTTGTACTTATCGAGCCCGTACATCTTTATTTTAGTTCAGTTACCCAGTGTAAGTCATCGATGACTTTATTAGTCATCGATGACTTAAACTGGTATTAAACCAAAATTGTGGTTTTGCAACGATTTCCATATATTTGAATAGGCTAGCTGTGGATAACGCAGAAAAATAAAACCCTATTGTACAAAATTGTAAAAATATTAGTCATTTGTGTTTATTAGGCAAACATCTTTGTTTTAGCAAATATGTACGTTTCTTACTTCGAAAGTGAGCAATAACATTTAGATTTTTACCAGTATTACAACAAAACACGCGGATCTTAGATTTGGGTTTAGTAATTTGTTGAACTTAATGAAGAATTCAAAATGTTTAAGCTAGCCTGGCTTATAAATTAAACGACTTAACTTTCTTTAACACATCTAAGCGAGTAAAGCAGAAAATTATAACTTGTAAGGTTGAACAATTAGGGAATACCACTTAAGTGTTTGATCTGCGCAGTTACACTAAGTAAGACAAGAGTTATGAAGCCCTAATATATGTATACCCACTTACAAGATATTTAAACCGATTCATGATACTTGCTTTTATTACAGTTCGCTTTAAACCAATTTTAAAATTGTTCTATGAATTTGCATTCATAATAAAACCTGTCGATTAATGGTGCTTGGATGTTGAATTACTGTCTGTTAGTTAATTAAAATGTATTGTGTCGAAAAGTTATTAAACAACGAGCCATGCCTACGCATTTAAATTCCTTTAATATATGTCATGTCCTATTGTCTAATGAGGGTTTTAAATGTGTAGGTTAGTAAGTGTGTGTCGCATTAAGCGTTGCCGACTAATTATGCAATATTAATGACCAATTATTCTAAATCGGTGCACCAAGGACAGGATTTATTTATTTCTTGATGTTGTAGCACGATTATTGATTGTTGGTACGAAACGCAAAATGCACGTTCGTTTGAATTGTTAGGTTGGTAATTTACGCTGTTACATTTCTAAGAAACTTTGCTAATTTATATTTAAATGATGAATATGATGGGTTACACTTCATCTTAAAAGATTAGGGCAAATAACGAATTTGGTGTTCCTGACACCGGAGGAAACATTTCATAAAAACATTTTGTAGGTGCACAATAAATGTCCTTAAATACTTAGATGCGTTCTTTTGAATTGAAGAAACGTTACAATGTGAGAAGGTGACAGACTTTTGCTCAAGAGTGGGACAGTACAGGCGTACACAGAAATTACCTTCATAACATAAAAGGGCACCTTTTACCGTCAGTACTTTTAAAAGGCTCGTTCGCACAGGCGCGACGCGACAATTAGACATAAAGGCACTGCGTGTCGCGCGAAGAGTGGTGCCTTTGTGTTGCGATGTCGTGTCGCGTCTGTTTACGGGAGCCTTAATGCTGTGATAGTATCACTGTGAGACTAATATAATGTCTCTCAATTCGAATGATCTTTTATGTTACCGCATAACACAGCTGAGCGGTTTCATGAGTATTGCGCACTATTATGGCATTTCTCTCAGAAAGCACCTAAACATCAATTAACATATGAAATCAAGCATAATGCAATTTTATCTGGAGCTCTACATCTAGGAATACATGTTATGGTAGTGGGTAGAGGCAAATATATTATGTCTTCAGTCAACCAGATGGAATGTTGTTGACGAACTGCATTATCAAGTTGTTTGACGACGCATAGCCAGCCTTAGAGTCAAAGAAAAAAGTTTCATCAGCCCGTATTTCACCGGCATCACAATACCTTTAAACTAAAGTTAAGCAATGCTATTTTGCAGCCAAATAAACATGGTCTTAGCTGGTTCTCCCTGATAAGGAACTAGGTATGAGACCTTCCATAGTCCAAGAGAAGCTATAGAAGTATGAGGAACAGGGTGTAAAGTTCACTCATCCTCCAAAGAAAAGGGAGGACCGTCCTACCAGACAGGCTGACCGATGTCGCGCAGTAAACTCTGCTTGCGCGATGCAGGATTTTGCGTTACTTCAATGTGATGCGTAATTCGCATGTAAAGCTATATACAAATACAACATATTTGATGCGATACAAGTCAGTGTGCTAAACACCAATAAGCTCATAATATAACAATAGTTGCAAATGATTTTTTTGATTGGTCAATACCTATGATTTTGAAATCAGACGTTGCGAGTAGGTAACAGACAACTTGTTCTAAATGCAGTTAAGCTCGTCAATATTGCAATTAATGTAATGAGTTTTTGCAACACGTCCTTTTAAGACTTACGACCTTTAACCACAGCATGACGGTTCCAAAATAGTATGTCTTAGAAGAATATAATTATCATGATTTACGGCGATTCTTAAAGGACCAGCAATAACTGTGATTACCTGCGGTTGAAGCACAGATGTTCATTACAGTGTGGTTAATATAAGTCAGCACAAATAGAAGCCGTAAAAAACTGTTAACAGCCTATTTGACCTAATAGTGGTAAAAGTTTTAACATGGTACTGTGTAGTTTAAAACAATAACACAAAAAAAAAAAAAACACTTTTAAATAACACTTTTTCTGGCATATTGTCAAGTTTTTTATTCTTTTAGTCTTTGGATTAGCTTCACTCAAAAAGCTGTAAATGCTCTTCGCGTTCAGTCCAACAATGCATTCAGGACGCTGTTGAGGCTGTCCTGCTATTGTAGTGCCCCAGGTATGTTCGCGGACGCGCAAACTGACCGGCTTCGCTACGATAAGACGCAAGCGTGCAGCGTCCCCGTTGCGCCAGTGCGTGCCACCTCCAACAGCCTTCTATGTATTTGTGAACGATAGGGCAATCCAGTTTCCTAGCAATGCTAGCAAACTGGATTGCCCTATCGTTCACTTTTTAAGCTAGCTACATATACCTGCTTATAGGAACTTAGTTGTTTTGTAAATATAACTTACATCGTATGTAAGGAAACTAACGTTATGAGACCATGATACTTGAAAAAAATGAGTTTTTATATATTAACATAACATAACATGACATCACGCCTTGTTTCCCCGAAAACCGAAGGGTTGGGCAGAGGTGTACCTATAGTACATCCACATTTCGCCAGTTATCCTTAAGTCCCATGTAATAGGGGGCGAGCCTATTGTCATCTACCGGGCACAAATCCAGACTCCGGGCTGCTACTGAGAAATTCCAGATAGAAAAACCCAATAACACGTTGCCCGACCTAGGAATCGAACCCCTCATGCTCAGCAGTAGCGATTGCGACCACTAGACCAACGAGGCAGTCTATAGAGGTTTTATATATTATTAAACAAAAAAGGTCATACTTCTACTCATAAAAATCGATTGTGTCATCAAGATGGGTCTTGCCTCCTACCTCCATACTCAACGATATTCCATACCTCCTTATGGACTGTGGGCGAGTATTGATAAATGATTTTATTTCTGCAAGTGGGTTTGTACAAACACTATTACACGTCAATCATATTTTAAAAGCTAGATGAGATCGGTGTTTCCTATCTGACCACTGTGAGAAGAATGGCCGAAACAAACTTAGAAGTCACAGTCTCTTTTAAAGTCCAGACATAATCTTGGTCAGATCATGTGAAGACCATGTAGATTGGTGTCTGAAATGGTCTTTTGAGGAAAGAAACACACCGATCGAGTGGACCTGTCCGGTCAGGTGCACGCATTTGTTAGTAGTCGTGCAGCTCAACTCAGAACTAAAGGAGCTCAACTATTCGACGAACATGAATAAAGAAAGGACATTTGGGTAGGCACCATAAATTAGGTACTCAAACTGTCAGACCATCATTTAAAACTAACTTTTAAAAAAATACAATGACCCCCATAGTCCTTACACAAAAATTAAAATATGTAATATGATACTTTAAATTATTCTACCTTTGAAAACAATTTACATAAAAGTAAAATAGTTATAACAATAAAAGTAATACTACTAATAAGTAATTAGTAGCAAGTACTAAAGTTATGGGACTTAAACATAACTGGCGAAATGTGGGTGTGCTATAGGTACACCTCTGCCCAAACCCTCGGGGAAACAAGGCGTGATGTTATGTATGTATGTCTATGAAAAACTAAGATTAAGTTCGAGAACGTTCTCGATAGATTTGGCGGTTTCAAGAAAGCAGACGAGTAAGTAAGAACCTTCAATTTTTTTTTGACCAGATTAAATCAACAACCATGTGCAGAATCACTTTTGTTTTAACTTCGGTTTGACTGAAATTGCTGTACCTTTCATCAGTTAACTAAACTAAAATAAATGAAGGAAACAAAACTAGTGTTTTAAGAAAAACCGTGAACAATCCGTTGTGCGGAGGTCGCCTCACGGCCGCTGACTTTCTTTGCCAGAATTGTTGCGACATTGAGTCGTAATCGTTGCAACAATCGATAATTTACCTTTAAATAATACTAGTTCATACAATTATTAGGATTCGGGGTCATTTGATTTCTACGATTTTGATGTATTTGTTATTTTATTTTATTTATATTTTATTAGCTTTCTAGAATGTTCTAAATTGATGAGCATGGTGATTTAAAGCCGTCTCAAACTACATGAAGTTGGCCTTATCAGATGCAACTTAAAAATTATTGAATTTCCTGTGTTCTTGTGCTATTGGGTGTGAATCTTTGTTTTTTTACTCATGTTCAGTCGACCAGGCTATTTCGTATATCTAACTAAAAGGCATTTGCCTATACACACATTTGCCTTTATATATTAAAAATAGGTAGGTTATGTTATAAGTTACATGCACCTATTTTTAAAAATAATGTCTTAAATGTGCAGAGTTGTCATTTTTTTTGCAATGCCATAAGTTTAAGACGCACACAAAAAAAAATCTGTGTAGTTAAATGGTGAATAGTTTTTCCCATATACCGAATAGGTTTTTCGACTACAAATGTCTAACCAGACTCTCTTATTATGACTAGACTCTAATCCTGCTACTGAGCAAATATACTCCAATTTTTACTTTTCGGTTTCTTTGATTTGGCTAATTAGGTCAACAGAATTGTTGTAGATTTTATGTGTTTATGCAGGTTTTAAGTAAACATGTGCTTAGCTACGCGACTCACTAAAATAGTCAATCTTGGGTAGGCACGCATGCAGAGGAGTCAAATGAGGCATGACTAATTCAGGATCTGCGACGACACAGATCTTTGTCCATACATACTAGTGTCTCCTAATAACGATCTTTTATAATCATTGTTCAAGTTGTCAATTTAACTAATGACTTTGTGGTTGCTGTTTGTGCTCATTTATTTAAAAGGCAATACAATTATATAGTAAGTAGGTATAGTTACCTAAGCAGAGCAGTTCATGAGAAGGATGAGTGTGGAAACAAAATAGAGTAAGTACATTACACAGCATCGTATCTATTAATCAAGTTAAATATGTATGAGTACGCATGATTGTGATTATTTTGGTAGAACTTTGGAAGAATTCCGTGTTCTCCAGCATAATGTATTTCTATGGCCTAAGGAAATTCGTTCACAGGACTTGTATCTACAGGCAGCGTGTAAATGAAGAGAAATAAAGGCCCACCAAGGGCACATTGCATAGCAGTAGCGAAATACGATGATGATTGATTTCTAGTGTTTTTTTTGGTATGTGAATCTGAGACTCAGTCATGGTAAAATTGAGAAGTCGAGATGTGTCGTGGGACACCCGGTTCGAACAAAGCGAAAGTTCCTTTCGCCTCATATTATGTATTAAATAACAGACACAATGAAATAAACTAATTAATTATTGGTTTAGAGTAGGTAATGAAAAAAAAAGTGTAACATTTGGATGTTACACTTTTTTTTGATCTTGCTCTTATCGCCCAGTGTGCGGAGTATAACGTGCGATAGAGAACTTCGTTCCAAAAGCAGAAGATATTTTTCAGTAATCTTAGAAAGCTTTTTTTAAATAATATTGCATTTGTACCTACCAAATATAGTATGCAAACAACAAACCTATAAGAACAAATATTATGCAAGTTTTATCTTTTTCTAAATCTAGATCGTAGAATCTAAGGTAGTTAGGTAATTAGATACGGCCTTATCCGCTGGCCTTACCTTAGTTTCGATTAATATAATAGGCGTTAAGAACTAATAGTTGCTATTGAATCTACTAACCAAAGTATTATCGCGTTAAGGTAATTCAGAGATAAATTAAAAGCTCTCCTACAATATTGAAACGGGCTGCCCCAAAAGCTGGCGTTACTATAATCACAGTATACATAATAGTATACTATGTAATAGTTTTCAGTTCGAAACCCTCCGGTAACACTATAGAGGTATGAGTAACAGGGTGATCCTCTATGGAAAAGGGAGGATCCTCGAGACGGGAGGTTGTATTTATGTTAGATTATGTTAGTTGAGCGGTAAACTCTGCTTGCGTGATGCAGGATTAGGTATGCGTGATTGAACACTATAAAAGTAAACTTTAAAAAAAAAAAAGGGAACCAATTTGGTTCCCTCAAACTTCAGGGCAAAAGCTTCTTCTCATTCCGGAAAGAAACTTACTCCAGCTTTGTCAAACTGTAGGATTTTTCTTAAACAGTTAGTGCCGACGTGTGTGAAGAAGGGAACGGCAGGCTTATGTTCGGCAGTGGGATATTACGGGCTAAATAGATAGATAAATCCTTAGGTAGGCAAATCAAAGTAAGATAACCAAGGTATACGGGAATGCATTTAATTTACATATTTTTATTGACGTAGATATTCTTCTGTTATCTTCTATGTATTATTACAACTTTTTTTTCCCACGGGAGTTAAAGATGCAAATTTAATTAACTAACTTAATTATAACTTATTTTAATTAACTTATACAGGTAGTTACCCTAAGGGAGGATCCTCGATTTCTGTCTCAGAAACTTAGGATTTGTTCTGACAGACACAAAGCTTCACAAACATCACAGCAGTTAGGGTCCTGTATGATGCACTAGTCAGGAGTCATCTGGAACATAGTGCGGTAATATGGGCTCCACATGAAGCTAAGTACTCTGTCATGCTGGGGCGCATTCAGAACAAATTCACGCGCCATTTGTACATGAAATTATACGGAGTATATCCGTTTTACCCACTGATGTATCCCACTCTGTTTGTCCTGGGCATGGTTGGATATAATCAACTGCAGGTCCGAAGGGAGTTTACGCTGGTCGCCTACTTGGTGAGGGTGTTTCGTGGAGTGCTAAGTAACCCGGGAGCATTGCAGCGCTTGAACCTGTGTGTACCGGACCGCTACGTGTGGAGGCGGCGTAGCCCGCCACTGCTATGGGTGCCTACAGCCAGAACTAACCTGCTTGCCAAGGCACCCCTTACCAGAGCTCTCCGTACCATCAACGACCTTCAAACCCAGATTGATGTGTTTACTTGTTGTTTGAGTGAATTCGCAAAGGTATTACTATTTATACTATGCTACAAGCAAAATAATTAGGCTAGTATATTATGCTGTATGTATATTATGCTGTTTTGTGTTTTTTTGTATTTGTGTAATAGTTTAATGATGGTGTTAGTTTTAATATTTATAATTTTCATGTTTTAAGTATTAATAGTAGTTTGAAGTTCTTAACTGTCGCATTAGGGTAACCCTGTAAGGATAGTTAAGTTGTTATAAATATATAAATAAATAAAGATTCTTCTAAACTTTTTCTATACAAGAGTTTTGTCTTATAAGTAAGTGTGGTAAACAAGTATTTTTATATAGGTACATAATTATGGTACAATGTATTCATCATACACATAAATTTAATATAAATCGCCTATCATTATCTCGACCAATAACTGGAATGAATATTGTATGAATTTCATACAATTAATATTTATATACACTCTCTAGAGCTTTAAAGCGCCTAAGGGTCACAGTTATTCCAGTGTTGTTTACAAACATCGTACAAAATAAATACTAAAATGAACAGCTGTAGTGCTATTCTGTAAGCACCCCACACTGAAAGCTTAGTTGAGGTGAGCGTGGAGTGAGCTGTCAGTGCCACTAATGATATGGATTGTCCAAGACGGGATGACACTGACAGCTTGCTCCACGCAAGTCTTCACGGTAAGATTTTTACAGAATGGACACGCTGATCATAAAGAAAAAACAAACGAAAAACAATATGGTCAATTGGACATAATATCAGAAGCCGAAAAAGCTTCGTACGAAAGCTTTAAAGCTGCAAGCCCCGAGAAAAATCTCATGGTAATTTATTTCAATTGCAACGTTACCATATTTTCCTCAGAATTTTCCTTAAACGCAAACCTAAACGGTAATAATTATTCTGTACCTGATTAAAAAACATAAATCTGATAAGTATGTATGTAGACCGTCGGTGTGGACCTCCTTGACCGACCGGACAGCTACCTTTCACTTATATACACTTCATTTATATAGTGTACAACTTTATAAAACACTGACTGGCCATAACTCGGTCATGTTATACAAAAAAGTTGATGAGACTGTATGTGTGTCGGTGGTTTGTGTCTTCACTTCTATGAAGACTTGTAACATTAATTTGGGTCTACGTTCTATGTTAGATGATTTGGTTTCCGCACTTAGTTCTTCAACTGGACCATTGTACGTGTGCTACGGTGGCCGTCAGTGGTTATTCCAACCAGCCCACCTCCCTCCAGAAGTTGATCAAATCACCTGGTCTGTTGAGAACATCTGTGTAAGATCTGGGTGCCCCGAGGGTTTCTTTCCGAATATGGGTAACGCCTGTGCACTCAAAGAGCACATGCGCGATGGTCTCCTCCACTTCCGTGCAAGCCCTGCACAGAGGACTGTCCGGTATACCTATTTTGTGGAAGTGTGTGTTTAGCGAGTAGTGTCCTCTGATGTTCCCCGTCACCAGGCGCAGGTCATTCCTGTCCAGACGTAATAATCGCCTGGTTAGCTTGTCATCTAAGGATGGCATAGCTTCCCTGGACCACCTGAGCCCGGTGTCGAGGCCCACCAGCTCTCCGCTTGTGTGTGAGCGAACTCCTGGAGCCACCTGCGTATCTGGTTGAAGAAGATTGGTAAGATAGGTTCAGGTTCGCAGCCTGCTGTGCTAGATGCTCTTCTAGCCAGCTGCAGCTGCGTCATTACCTAGTGATCCGCTATGTCCTTTTATCCATTGCAGTGTCACTGTATTGCGGTTAGATACCGTTACTCGTTCTAGTGCATTGTGACATTCTAGTGTTAGACTCGAGGTTATATATTTTTTTCCTAGGGATTGGAGGACTGAGGCGCTGTCGGAGAGTTTACGAACATGGGTCTCCGAAACTCTCCTAGCTTCTATGGTATACACCGCTTGTATGATGATTGATGCCCACACATTCCGCCTGGTCGCCGCCGGAGTCGGTCTTTGTTCCGTGACATTAACTTGGGTTATTCAACAATAAATACATAGGTGTCCGAAAATCATAATTATGAACATAGGGAAAATTATAATTATTTTGTTTTACGATGTTTGTAACCAAAGCTGTAGTTACCGAGTTAATTAGGGGCTTTAAAGTTATGGAGAGTGACTTCCTGAAATAATTGTCGTTGATTCCAGTCGGGTCATCAGAAGGAGGTCTCTATGAAGATAAATCATGTCATATCGAAGTTTTGTTTTTTCGAAGCTGATCACACTTCTAATCAGCCTTATAAAGAGTACCAAATATAACATTAATATTTAATTGTTGGAAGGTTACGTTATTAATAACACCGACCGTGTTGGTAGAAAAGCCTTTGCAATCAACAGCCTATGTCAAAAGTTCATATTTGTTGAGGACAAAATATGCTGTTTGGATTGTTTCGCTTCAGCAAGGTTTAAATTCAAACCATCCAACTTTCCCGTACAAAGGTTTTCCACAAGGATTTTCCCGTCCGCACAAAATACATGAACTCTAAATCTTGCATTCAAACGAACGTCGCCTAACATAAGCATTTACAAACCGTTCAATTTATTAGAACAAATGGTTATCACAACATGTTTTAAACACAGATCAATTGTTGTAAAGCTTGTGTCAGTTGTCATCAGATGTATGTACCTTTTAAGAAAATTATGATAATCTAGGACGAGTAACGTTAAGCTTTGTCAAATTCGGGTAGTTATGAGAGCTATGAAAACTGATGAAATTTTGACTTTACTGATTCAATGGCTGGGTTATTGTAAAAATAATTTTAGGTTTTACAACACCGTTGGTCTGATTTTCAACCATTTATGTAAATGGTTCCTACATTGCGTTAGGATCGAATATTTAAAATAATTTAGCAGAGGAGCCAATTTGGGGTTTGATGGAGCTCCTGCAGAGCCTTATCAAAATAAAGAAAAACTAAATATTGAAATTATTATCACTCAAATTTTTGAGTTGCCAAGTGACCCCCGCTACGGTTAAACGTAATACGCGGTTCGCTGACGTACTACATTCTCTACTAATGAGGTCATACTAACCGGTAATTAGAAAAAGATAGTAAAGGACAGTATAGGTACCCACAGATCATATTTGTTTGCTTAATAACTTTATCGTAATAAGTTATGTAAGAGGTTGTTACTCTTAAGCACAATGGAAGGTGATTCGAACTGCGTTGCATAGAAGGTCATCTCGAAGACGCGAGACGAGATGTGATTGCGTTTGTGAACAGTTTTGTTAGAACGCGTAATCTGTTTTTACGGGAAATTGCCTGGAATCTGGCGTCGACCCAGATAGATGCTTTACTTTGTATAAGTAATTTCATCACCACTGCTCTCAAAACGGTGAAGGAAAACATCGTGAGGAAACCGGCATGTCTAAGAACCAAAAATTTGAAGACATTTGACATCTACCAACACTGGGCCCGCGTGGTGGATTACGGTCCACTCCTTCTCACAGGAAGGAGGCCTGTGCCCCAGCAGTGGGAACGTTATAGGGTGATTATGCTTATGTTATGCTATGCCTGGAATCTCACGCAAATATTTTTGAGCCGAGAACTATTGGATATTTTTTAACCTTTTATTTAGTTTCACCTGTCGTGGTGTATGTCTGTTATCAAATGTTAAATATGACTTCCTGATCTCCGATTGAGCTGAAATTTTGCATAGATATATTTTTCGATTATTCTTTTATTATTCCTGTTATTTAATACATAATATGCAGCGATAGGAACTTCGTTCCAACCGACGGTCGATGTCCCACGACACGTCTGGACTTTAGTTTCAGAATAATTAATATAAATACGGTAGAAATTGTATTTAAGCTCAGAATTGGACTTAGAGACTTGGGTCTTATGAAAATACGGCTGTAACCCAAAGAAAACAAGTCCACTCAAAGTAAGTTTACCGTACTTGAGGCCATTCGGCTGTACAGAATATTATGCTTTGGGACATTACATCTGACCCGAAATACTTAGGCCTAAGAGCCTAAGTATTTGCATGTTTTTTTTTAATTCAGAAAAAAACATGGATCTATGTAGAGTGAAACAAACGACATCAGAAACAACATTTCAAATAGAGTAAAAATTTCTGTTTTACCTGCACCTCGTTTTATACAAATTATGAGGTATTTAAGTAAGAAGTAAATACATATTCGCAACTACTTATAGAAGTCGATTGCAGTCGGTGTTGTGAAAGTGCGGGCCGGTCAACGGCTCTTTACTTAGTTTACGTCATGTGTCAAATGAATCGTGCGCAGCGGTGCGCGATTGTCCTGTGTTTGTTTTCCTTCAGTAGTTAATAAAATAATTATGTATGTTGTTTAGTGTTGTTATAGAAGAAGAATGATAGATAATAGTTGTACAAGATCTCGCGCGTGGCCAAAACCGCAACTGACGCCGCCATCTTGCATTTCATAGATAGACAATTTCCGTAATGTTTTCCAAAAGCGTCTCCTGTCAATGTTATCCAAGCGCATCTAGATCCTTGTTACACTCTACCAATATTGTGAGAAAGTAATAATGTGTCTACAGACCTATCGAAAATTGATATAATATAATGGCTTATTGTCTTTGCCTTACGTTAAATATTACCATACAATTTTAAAAACGCGATTTTTTAAAATAAGAAAGTCATTGTAGGTAGGTACTTGAATTTACATTTCAGTTTTTTTCTAGAATGTATCAAGACAAACTCTGCCCTGCCAATTTTACGGTCTGTGCACACCGTACAAAACAATTATTCAGTCTATCATAATTGCTTAAAACGGTTAGGCATTGGTTTTATATTGGAATAAACTGATTGACATTATTTAGAAATTAGGTAAAAAAATATATTTCCTATAGATTTTGTAGTTAATCGTGGTTGTATAATCTATATAAGTATTATCATAAATGATTTTATTTCTGTAAGTAGGTTTGTACAAACACTTTTACACGTCAACATTTAAGTAACTAGTCTCATCTAGCTATTTAAATATGACGTGTAACGGCGTTTCCTATCTGACTACATTGAGAAGAAAGGCCGAAACAAACTCTGAGGTCACAGTCTTTTTTGAAGTCCAGACATAATCTTTGTGAGATCATGTGAAGACCATGTAGATTGGTGTCTGAAATGGTCTTCCACTCAATCTATGTGGTTCTTCCACGTAGATTGAGTGGACCTGTCCAGTCAGTGCACGCATTTGTCAGAAATCCTAATCATGCAGCTCAACCCAGAACTTAAAGATCTCAACGACTCGACGAACATTACCAAAGAAAGGACATTTGAGTTAGCCGTATAATTTACTCAAACTGACCGACCATGATTTAAACTAACTAAAACAAACACAGTAAAAAAAAACTAACACATTTATTTATTTATTGACTTAGTGACAACAAACAGCAGTGTATAACTATGTTAACATAGGTTAGAACTTAATAGTAGAGGTAACAAATACACTACTCACAACGTTAACCACAGATTATTATTTTTATTTCTATATTTGTTTTCTTTGGGCTAGTTGGGTAGACCTGCACCCTAATTGCGTAACACATTTTCGTAAACGATTACGACTACTCTGTTTGATTTTGACAGTTCAACAACATTCATTGCGTTATTTAAATTGTTGAGCATATTTTTTTCGTACTTATGAAGCAATGGATTAGCAATCTGTTTCAAAACGATTCAGATTACGATTGAATGTGTATTACGCAATTAGGGTACTGATTGATGGCACGGGCCTAAGCCAAGTGTACGAGTGGGGTTAGGTTAGGGGTTATGTGTTGCAGTAATATTAGATACTGCGTGGTTAACCACAGTATGCAGCTGTATGTTAGCCGAAATTATATTTGAGTGGGAGTATTGGTGCAAGTTGTCCGACTCACTGGAGGATATTTCTTGCCTGCATGTATTGAGAATCACTGCCTTCTGCATCAGTTGGTAGGTGTCAGATGGTGAGGGAACTAAGGGCTTGATGAAGTTGTTTGGGTATTACTCCTGTTGCAGATATCATTATGGGGACTGTTATGACTTTATGTAGATGTCAAAGTCGGGTTATTTCGTCTTTCAGTGCGGTGTATTTGGATAGTTTTTCGGCTATTGTAGTCTGTAAGTTATGTGTATTTGGCACGGCAATGTCTATTAGGAATCCAGTTTTATTTATTAATGTGATGACTGGTCTATTAAAGTGAATTGTGCGGTCAGTGAGTATGGCTTATTATTACCAGATTACTCACATTATCTTCACATTCACTATAATTAAAATATTATAAAACTTTACAAAGTAAATTAACATCATGCCTGTTATACCCGAAGAATTACGCAGAGGTAGTTTCCTATAGACACCCACAGCTATTTTTCGCCGGTTATGATGATTTTTATTTACGAAGTATTCTGTACGAATTTTGTATTAACTGCTTTATTTTCCAAGAACATATTTTGTTATAATTTAGTTAAACATGGCTAGCTGAGAATCTGGGATTCAAGTAGGTATATCAACTTTCTACAAACTTCTTTATATTTATTTGTAGGGAAAAATGCGGTAAAACCACGTAGTTACCTACCGTGGAAAACTACTTCGTACAGTCAAGTTCACTAATGACGATGTTTCAAACTATTGTTAAGTGTCAAAATGATCATAAAGTTCTATACAAACTTAGACATCAATAAAATGCTATCGATATACGGCAGTGCAGTCAAAAATATCTGACAACTCTTCGGAACATAAATGTCTAAATACTGTAGATTTCAATATGTTTGGTGCAACCTAGGATTCGTAAATATCTGTACAGTTTTGAATATTCAACTAAATGGCCTTTACCATTTAATTTATTTTTATTAATTGAGTTTTAGGAAATCTTAGGGTCAACGCAATAGGGAAATCTTGGCGTCAACGAAGACTATAACTTCTTTTTTGTGGGGCAGAAATCATCAAATGACTTCTCCCACTCTGTGCGGAGAGGGAGGGCGTGTCAGACTTTTACTGACTAAAACCCACCCGTGTTTCGTCAGTTAGTGCTGACAACTCTTTGAGGCGCGCGTCGACCCGGGCCTGTACCCTAATTGCGTAATACTCAATCAATCAGAATCTGAATCTATTTGAAACAGATTGCTAATCCATTGCTTCATAAGTTCGATAAAAAAATCGGCTCAGCAGTGTTAATAAAGAATGAATGTTGTTGAACTGTCAAAATACAACAGATTAGTTGTAATCGTTTACGAAAATGTGTTATGCAATTAGGCTGCTGGTCCTTACCGGACGGCGAGCTACCCATTGCTCGCCGTCCGCAAGCCGGCGAACGAAGACTATTATACCTTCTTATTTGTTCAAAACTTGGAGACATTTTAAATTGTCAAGATATTTTTCATAGAAAAATTGCATAGATATTTGGTGAACTTTGGGCTAAATAATATGAACAAGGGATTGCGCACATTTCTAAGTCTTTGTATGTAGCAATACGTTGATATAATGTAGTCACATATTTAAGATGTCACAGATTGTTTACAGTTTATTTTAAGTCTAAGCTGTTCAGAGTTTTATGAAACTTACCATTGCTTAGATATTTTTGATGAACATGCTCAGATATTAAGGAACTCGACTGTACCATATCCAGGTGGAATATAATGTTTTGCTGAAATCTATACTAATATTAAAACAAAGAAGTAAAATTTGAGTTTGTATGTATCGGAATTACTAATCTGATTGCAAAAATTATTTTACTGATCTTGAGCTACATATTACCGAATGCCTTAAGATAATGTTCTGTGGTATAATGTCCACGCGGACAAAGTCGCGGGCAGAAGTTACTTATTAATAACCTGTCATTATTATTCCACCCCACGTGCCATACCTTACCTATCTTTGTGACATTGAATCTAATAGACACTAAACGCATTTTGACCTCTAAATGACGCCATTTTCCGTATTTTCTCGCCCTGACCCGCCTCCAAATGGTTTTATGATTTCAGTCACTTTTATTTTAACACCATTAACATTTTTTTCAGCGTAAAATGTTTGATTAATTACCAGTTAGAAGTCATTGTCAGACTATTAAGCCTTGACACAGGTTGAAATAATCGTAGACTATAAAACTTCACGGCGACACTTTCGCAATTTACGTATTTCTTACGGAGTTGCGAAATTATAAATGAATTTTTGTCAATAAATTGCGAGACCGTGTAAGAACATGCAAATATTAAACCACCAGCTTGTGGAGCCCAAAAACGCAAATTTATTAAGTCAAAAGATGATGAGCTGAACTAAGCGCTGTGTTAGTCTGTAAATTTCAGAGATTTAAATCGTTAGATTCGCCCTACCGCGTCAAAAGATGGTCACGTATCTCTTTCGTTGACAATGACAATAGAATGAATAGAAAAAACTAGTGGAAGTGCCCACGCAGCTAATACGCGCGTGTCACAATTATGCGTAAAATATGTAAATTAGTAACAACCTTCGTCAGTTGTAATAAGTCTTAATTTTGTATGAACAACAAATTCATGAATGCTTATTTGCTTGACGAAATGCTTATTTTTTATTCATACAAAATGAAGACTTATTACAACTGTCGAAGGTTGTTATTTATTTACAGATTTTTCCGCTCACTGCCTCGTTGGTCTAGTGTTCGCAATCGCTACTGCTGAGCATGAGGTCCTGGGTTCGATTTCCAGGTCGGGCAACGTGTTATTGGGTTTTTCTATCTGGAATTTCTCAGTAGCAGCCCGGAGTCTGGATTTGAGCCCGGTTGATGGCAATAGGCTCGCCCCCTATTACATGGGACTTAAGACATAACTGACGTAGTTGAGGTACACCTCTGCCCAACCCTTCGGGGAAGCAATGCGTGATGTTATGTTATGTTATGTAGATTTTTCCGCATAATTAGGGCATATCTAACAGTTTAAATCTTTCGTAAAATTCGCTTCATACTTCAATCAAGTGCCCGTTAACTAAATAGACAAACGAATGTCACGGTTTTATAACTGTCATTTAAGCAAATGATCGCGAATTTACATCTCGCCTACCATCGATATGATACCGATGTAAATCGTAACAAAGCTAACTGGTTTTTGCTTTGAAGTGATTAATTTTGGGCGCAAATGCATCCATGGGGAAAGAAGTAGACGGCCTTGTCTTCTAAAGATAATCTGTCGAGGTTGTTGACTTATAATAAGGCGCATTGGTCTAGTCAAAGGTCACGACACCTATAGTGTAGGCACCGTTGTTCTTCTTATACACGTAATAATGTAGCTAATAAAGGGTGAGTTTGCCCTAGTGCATTTTTTTTTAAATCTTTGTAGTACTTAAGGGTGCTTTTTGCTTCTGGCGGAAACGCCTCTTGTTCTGGCTCTGCGAATGAATGTTCTATAAACTTCATGAAATTATGCGCGATAATGCATTAAACAAAACAATAAAAATACTAATTACGATTCGACTTTTTTCCTCGCTAAAAAAAATATAGAGGAGACGTGCGCCCTTGTTTCTGTCATCAGCCGCTACAAACAACTTTTGTAATAGGTTCATACATACTCGTACTTGTGTGTGTACGATTGTTATAATAGCTTCTACTAAGTGTTAATTTTTCGTATAAACAATGTGGAACTTTGTTCACAGTTAAATGTTATTGTTAATTACGAAGCGCCCTATTGATTCAGAAGATAATTATTGAGGTTAAACAAATCTTAACGTGAGTAAATAAACATAATATTGACCATTGACACATCATTACAAATATATAGAAGCTAAGTACTTTGTATACATACTAATTAGTAAGGTATTTACGTGTACAGTTTTGACATAATCGTTTGTTACTAGCTCGGAAAGTCCTTGCCACAGGAAGGACGTTAAGCCGTTGTTCTCGGCTGTCATTACCAGTAACTCAGTAACCGGGTTGTGTGGTTAGATAGGCAGTCGCTAGTCCAGAAGCCGACCATAGATATGGATATTTGGGAAAAGGCAAGGCAGAAAGGATTTTTATTTTCGTCATTAACAAACGATAACTACTATCATTTTTTACTGACGAAAATAAAACAAAAAGTAAAGAGGTCTTTGTAGAGGAGTTTTTCCGAGTAAATACAACAAGCATACCTATTTCTGCAGCCTCTCATCAATTGTTCCTGTATTCCGGTTTAAATGCATAGGCTAAGTAATAAGTAATAGCCGCATGTTTCGATTGATCAGCGGGGTACTTGTGTAACACACTATCAGTAGTAATCGTTTTCATTTTGACAGTTAAACAACATTCATTGCGTTATTGACGTTGTTGAGCAGACAACCTTTTCGAACATATGAAGCAATGGATTAGCAATTTCCTGATTGTGATTAATTGCGTGTTCTTCAATTAGTGTGCTGGTTAAGCTATGCTTGCCGCAGTTGGTCCGTTCATGGGTGACCATCTTTACATACCAAGAGACCCATCCGTGCCTCGGAAAGTAAGTAAAGCCGCTTGGTCCCGGTTGTCACTCGTGGATCTTTGACAATCGTGACGGGTCGTCAGAAGCCCGAAGGTCTGACAACCAGACTTAACAAGGGGTATCGTACTACCCAGTAACTGGGCAGTGGAGGTCAGTTAAGTCGTCGCTAGTATTGCAAATGTTCATGGGCGACTTCTTAGGTGCAAATTACACCCAATAAAAAAAAATACAAGTACCAAGCAAATACAAACTCAAAAACCAAACACGTCACATCGCACTTAGGCATTTTTCCAACAGCAACCTATCAAATATAATAACAGGTTTAATAACTAAATTATGTAAGATTAGGGTCACAGTGTCATCTGCGATGTTACCTCGTTCCTAAAGAATGGCTAGGGTTGTCAATGTTCTTAATATGCGTTTCTAATTATGCGCACGCAATATTAACGAACGTGGTTTGTAATGGTGAGGCTTGTAATGTCCTAATCGTAACTACTGACCGACTGGCGTGCTTAGCTGTTTAGAATTTTAATGATCATAACACTATTTTGGACATTGTTAAAGATGTTTCGTAAAGGAGTTATTATGTTTTAAACGTATTTTGTAGTTGTATTTAATCGTATCTTTTTTTTTGCAAAATAAAAGAATGCCCTCTCATGATTTATGTTTTCAGCCGTTACGTTTTTATAAGCAGTACGGTCATTTATCCCTATTGATTGATTTTTGAAATAGTCATTCAATAGGGTTATATTATTATGAACGTAGAGAGTTGTATTGATGACTTTACTTTAGATTTCACACACTGAAAATTCCAAGTGTCGACCTATTAGGTTCAAAAGATGCCCTGTGTCAGACGGACGGACGGCGGACAGCCGAGTCTTAGTAATAGGGTCTATTTAGATCTGATCGGTTTTTTTAAACTGTGGATAACGTTGTGAGTAGTGTGTTTGATACTCCTATTAACATCTAATCTATATATATACCTATTAGTACACTGCTGTTTGTTGTCCCTATGTGAATAAATAAATAATTGGCAACCGTTGGGTACGGAACTCTAAAAAGTATTGGAGGAAATAACTTAACATTAACCAGTTTAGTTAAGTCAAAGTAACAAGAAACCTTTTAAAACTGTAAATTTTAGGTGTAAATGAAAATTATTAATGTATGTAAATACAACCTTAATTTGATTTACGCATAGTAGTACTGTGAAGGCTAGCTATAGGTACATAATTATGTAATTATATACTTTTTATATGCATAAATAAATGTAAAAAAAGTAGTATTACAACACCTATCCAGTGAAGATCCAAAAGGCCAAGGCAATGATAGAGTTATAAGCTTATTTGTTAATTAAATGTAAAATTAACAACAAAAAAAAAACAGAATATATAAAAAATTACCTTGAGAAACACCGTCCTTATTATTACTTGGGTACTTAATAATAAAAAAACCCTACTTAAAATACGATTTAAAAAAAAACACAGCAATGATAGTATGGGCAAGTTTATCTAATATATAAAATTCTCGTGTCACAGTTTTCGTTGCCATACTCCTCCATACATGAGTGATGAAGAGTTACTCGTATGACCCTTACTTTTTTTATTGCGGCAATAGAAATACACACTATGTGAAAATTTCAACAGTCTACCTATTACGGTTCATGAGATACAGCCCGCTGGCAGACAAACTGACGGACGGAAAGCGGAAGCTTAGTAATAGAGTTCCGTTGGCACCCTTTTGGTACGGAACCCAGAAAAGTAAAAATAATAACTTAGTGATGTCATCCAACTATGTCACGAACAAGCACGTTAGAAACAACACTACGAACAAAATATAATGCATATTTCACATAATATTTGGCACGTGTATAAAGATCATCTGTTACGTGAGTGAATTAAAAATCGCGGTCGCAAACTGTTATTGGCAAATGATCTCGCAACCATCTTACGTACACTACACTGCACACTGTCTTGTTGGTAGTACAATCGGCAACAACAATTACTGAAATTTGTAGAAATTGAAGAATTTAAATGAAAGTGAAGTGCCGTTTGTAGAAATTGAAGAATTTAAATGAAAGTGAAGTGCCATTTGTAGAAATTGAAGAATTTAAATGAAAGTGAAGTGCCATTTGTAGAAATTTAAGAATATAAATGAATAAAGAGCTGTGGTGGCTCAGTGGTAACACACGGGCTTTACTTTGTGTTAAAAAATTCATCACCATTGCACTCAAAACGGTGAAGGAAAACATTGTGAGGAAACTGGCATGTCCTAGAACCAAAAACTCGAAGACATGTGACATCTACCAACCCGCACTGCAGTGGGAACATTAAAGGCTGATTATTAAGAAAGAAAGATAGAAATAAAAATATTTATTTGAACACAGTTCGTGAAACACAAAATACAAAAAGCAAAAAAAAAAAACGACAACAATAACGCTGAAAAGGTTCATTTGAGCATTAATGCCAGATAGATGCTGTCTGATGCTGGATTTCTAATGAACCTTTAGGGACAAGTGACGGGGAGTACAAACAGTTTCAACATACCTAATATACTCGTACATGCATCATCATACATATTATGTTCAATTGCAAGATGGAATGAACCCAGTTACTGGCTAACACAGAGACATAAAAAGAGTAGCAGACCAAACTGTAATCCCTAGTTATATTTATATAGATGGATATTGTTCTTTATACTTTTTTTAAAAGTATCTGGTTCTGTCACCTGTTCTTACACTTACTCATATATAGATAAAATTTGACGCGTAGCTTGTCTTTCCAGCACCGCCATATTGATAAGCAACATCATCTGCAATTTATTAATGAACGAATGCACAGATACCAATTAGTCTGAAAGAAATCATCTTAACAATTAGTTATTCCAATACAAGTAAAATAAAAATATGTAAATATTAATTTAATTCATTATTTTATTTCAATATTCCTGATATTATATTCATAAACTAGCTTTCTGGCATCCCAACACCTAAACTATAGGTCCCACCAAGCTGGGCTAAATAAAAGAACTGGCCCTGCAGTTTTTAACCCATACGGGTTAAAGACTGCAGGGCCAGTTCTTTTATACGATACTGATGTCAACGGTATGTGTATATAAAATACTCACTTAGCCTTTTACAATAACCAACGTAGTAGATGTGCGGTTCTAATCGTTAAGACTTTATTGATAAGTACTCTACACTTCTTATACCCAGACAATGTCGATTTTCGCGGATTTTCTGCAAGTATATCGGCGGCAACCGACCTCAGTCCGGTCCTGTAAAGAAAACATTCCCTATGTGTGCGTAATGGCTACGCAATTTTAAGCGAATGTTTGGTCTGTTACTCTTTATGCGTCTGTAGGCTAACACGATAAGTCTTGGTAAAACTGGTTATCAGACTTTGAGCTTCTGACTCCCGGAGCCGGGACCAATGGCGTAACGTGCTTTTCGTGTATTTACCAACACTTGATTATTTTTAACAAATCAACTGCATGGCATTGGCACTTTGCACTTTACCTGCCGAGCATGCAAAAACTTTTTTTGCTCATAAAATAGCCTGGCAAGAGAAAAAAGGTCACTGATTATCTCGATGATATTATCAATTAATAAAAAAACTGAAATTATCACCGAGATTGGTCAGAATAATGATGTGGTTATGAACCCGACTGTACAAAATGACTCGCTTAATTTTTATACAATTTCGAAGTGGGAGGGTCTACCAAGCTGTCAAAAATTAAGCGATACTTTATGTTTAAGAATGATACTCACGTACATCTGATTTCGAATATCATATTTCATATAAAAAAACCTCGTTTTTTATGATAAACCTTGATGTCGTGAAGGATTTTGACAGCAGTCTCAAGAAGGTATTGCATGCGCAGGGGCATTAACAGGTAATCTAGAGGCAGTTAAGTATTGCAGTATACATTAGATATAGTGATAGTTATGTCGAAGGCCAAAGTGTGTTAAGCTTTAAAATATAATAATATTATAGTTATTGCCAAATCGCACGCTTTAAGACAAAGGGTTCAGACGCCAGTGTAGGTACATTTTTCTATAATCCAATATAAGTGAATATCACGTAGTATCTACTGCTTAATTAAATTGCGCAAGTGCAGAACTAAAGATAATTTATCACGGTAGAGCAAAGCCCTTTGTTTACACGACACTGTTTTCATTACAGTACTGCGTATACGTGCCTACACACGGTGGATAAATCGTAGTTTTTCACGGTGTGGGCCTTAGTACGGTCATAAAAGCTTCTGCATAAACTTTTTCAGTAAACAAAGTAGTTGGTTCGATGACGAGTTCTTTCGCGTATTTTCCAGTAATGTCTGCACCAAAATTTCTAACGTGTCGCAAGCACTCAGTCAGACGGTGGAACAAGGCCGCCTCCAAGGCTGTGTCGTGGCTGAGTCGAGGCAAATGGAGCACACGAGGCTGCCTCGAGGCTCCGCACCGATGGGCTTTCCTCATTCACCAACCACTTCCGCAACACTAATTGTAGACTATTGTTATGCTTCGCTAGCCCTATTTCCATGTGTCCTTTTCTAAATATGGACATCATTATTTTCTTTTCGGTTATCCTCTTTTAGTAACTTCATTGCTCTTCCTCATCTTTAAAATATATGAGTCAATGTAGGTTGTGTATTTAGTATGGTTTCAACAAAATGATCTTGAATGTTTGCAGCGCACTTGAGAGGCTAACCGGATTATAAAATGGTAATTGCTTTCTGTTTTCTGTCTACTTTCATAATCATTGAGCTCTTATTAAGTCAGGCTTTAATTATAGGTAGGGTATGAGACTTTCACGTCAGAATTTACGTTAACAAATTATTTTGATTAGCTCTGTTTACTATGTTCAAATGGGATCTCATTATTTGTGTCAAAAATGGGTTTGCTTTCGAAACTCTATTGTCCCGAGTAATGTTCGGTGGTTTGTTGTTGACATGCGTTGATTGTTCTTTGTTTTTTTTAAAGATAATTATTCTTAATAGTGATAGAGCAATGCGCTTGCGGAGTTGCGGCGCTTCGCGTGTCGGTGACCGCGCGCGAATCATTGCATGCACGCTGCCAGTCGCTTTCTATCCACGATATATGAGCAATATGCGGTGAAAAATAATATTTACTCAACCCAAATAAATCACGGTATTGAAGTATTTACGATTCTGGGTTTTATCATCATGAAAGTGGCAAAGTTCTAGAAATGCACGTGTTCACCACGATCTAAATACCGGACAATGATGTCGGGTTTCGACTAAGTCATGCGTGCGATGCATTCACCAATTATGTTCGTATTCAAACGTTCCTTGGTTCATAATTTAGCTCACCGTTTACACAATTAACAATTATTGTTAACTTTTGTCCATTCGAAGTGTAATTTCTCCGCCCACGGCAATGAAATCCATCCTGTTTGACCTACGACCGGCGCACGCGATTTCCAAGAAGCAGAAGTGACCCGAACTTAATGAATTTGTGTCCATTGTTAACTGTACGAGTAACTTAACCTCACTCATGTATGCGTCGTTTTCTAGATAATGTTGCAATTTTTCACAAATAATGCGTGTAGAAGAATATTTCGAATATTTCGAGAGCTCGACAATAACAATTTTGTCATTAACTTTTTGATTATTATCCTCATGACTTTGTTTCGCAAGACGTATTTAAACGCATTCTCTGTTTGCATATCGATCTACTTTACGACTCGATCTGTACATATATGTATATTAGGTATTTTATAATCGTTTTTAAGTAATATCTGGCAGATGCCTTTCATTGCAGCTACAAGCTTACGGCCATCGGTTATGTGTGCCGTCGATTGTTGCAACCATCGCGGCGGGCGTTGCGATAACTCTGGTTACAGCACATTCGATCCACCGACCGTTTCCGCTTGTTACTCGCTGGTACGTTAAACTACGTTCAGTTTCCGTTCAATATTTAAGTGTCCCAAGGTTTGAGAATGTGTCTTCAATGCTTCTTGATCGTCAATTGTTTGAGATATTATTCAACATTATGACTAATCGAGGTCGAGTCCCAGTCAGCTTGAGAAGACATTGACATAAATTTCGTTTGTATGTATGTGTCCCAAATTTCGTTTTTTCCCATCACTTTTGGCTTCTAAAATCGCAACGTGATATTTCACAAGCACCATTAAATCTGACAAGGTATTTTGTATACATTACACAAAAACAATAAGACAGTTAACCACTTCTTTGTTATACTTTCCTGGTACTTTTGTATGACAAAAGATGTGGACAGAGCTTCGTCTGTGTGACTAATTAACACTGCGATGTCACTTGCAGAAAGAAATAATAGTTTCCTTCAGTTTTCTGCGTCTGATCCAGTACCTGTACCCTAATTGCGTAATACACAATCAATCGGAATCTGAATCGTTTTGAAACAGATTGCTGCTTATCCATCGCTTCATAAGTTCGATAAAAAAAACTGCTCCACAATGTAAATAACGCAATGAATATTTTTGAACTGTCAAAATACAACAGATTAGTCGTAATCGTTTACGAAAATGTGTAACGCAATTAGGCTGCTGGTCGTAAAATAGAACATGATTTAAAAAAAAATGTCTTTGTAGAGCATTGTCTCACTTACACCTGTCATGACAATCTCTTTCTGATCTGCCACGTTTATGGCCAGGTACTGTACCTGCTACTCTCTAGTCATGTCCAGGAAGATAGTGCCGGCGGGAGGGTTAATAAGCAGTGTTGCAATTCGCTGTGGTACGACGGTGCCGGTGCAGTGTTGTGATGTAACCTGAACACTGTGACTTGGTCGCTAATCGCCCACTTTTGCAGTAGTGACCACAATGTATATTTCTAATGGACAAAGTAATTAGCAGTACATTGCTATAAAGAGATTCTCAAAGTGGTGGGTGAAAATATATTCTTTCAGCTTACTTAAGCTCTATATCTTTGACCGTCGAACGATGAAACCTTTTTTATTGACCTATAGTTTTCATCCTCTAGGTGGCGAGAAATGGTTATTTCGACCAACAAAGGGTCATAGGCACAAAAAATACAAACAGAAAAATAAAGACACTTAAAAAATACAACACAAGCATACTACAGATCTCGAATGCTTAGTATGTGAACCACACAGCAATAATACTGGTAATCGATCCTCTGCGCGAATGCCATCAGGATGCCGTTGGAGCTAGCTCGAACCCATTGATGTGCATCATTTTCGCATAAAAAATTAAAAACAATCTACTTGCGACTGCGCTGCAGAATCGGAGCAGCCGCATCAACACCCTGAATTCATTATTATATTGCACACGCAAGGTGTTGTACTGTCAGCGCGTGCATGTGACCCACAGGCTGCTCTAGAATGATGTACAATAAGCTCTGAACCATGTTGTTTTCACTTCTGGGGTACAACGAGCAAACCTGCGGGTCATCCTATTCGCCCTTACAGACAACGCCCTGCGTTCTCCCTCTATGTCTGCATCGTCTGTCGTTATGTCGGACAACGTTCCTATTGTCCTGATACCAAAGTCAGGAAAGCGGGAGTTTATTTTAACCATCTCGACTTTATGCATCGATCGCGTTCTTCACTCCGATTGGCCCTTGGCAATCGGAGCGCAACTTTCGAATGGTGAAGGGCCAATCGGAGCGCCGAACGCGGTCGATGTGTAAAATCGAGATGGTTATAAGAAACTCGATATCTGATGTAATAGCCTGCCAGTGGAGTTTTAGCAAATTGCAGTGTTTATAAATAACTGTTATTTTAAACCGTTGAATATGTTTTTCTAATACATGTTTCTCGACAAATAATTACCTACATATAGGCAGGTACTGACTACGTGAACGTTTGTTGCGCTTGCGAAATCGATAAACCCGTTTTTAATTCGAAGATTTAATCAAATGGTTAAACTAAACATGGGAATAACAAGTTAACAGAGAGAACAGGTTCAGTTAAAAGGACATTAGGTATTTATTACGAGTACTTATGTACAGCAATATATGTTTGTATTTAAGTCTATCTAACTTAATTCAGGTGTCTATCTATAATTCTAATAAGGACATGATAAGTTATTTCACTAGGTACATGAAGTCGGTCATTTATCTGCCTAATTTCTCTAAAAATAAAAAACTACAATGTGCAAGAAAATGTTAAAGAAAAATTCTGTCCGCGAAATCAATGTTTCACCACGTTAAATTATAATTCATATACTTGTAATAAATGCTCTAACCGTATCGCAAAAGTCGCAAACCAGAAGCTATTTCAAGCCATTTATTCGCCAACACGATTTGTTATTCTTTCAACAAAAATCGTTAACTACGCTACAATAATATTCTAGCATACACTGGATCTTTAAATCTCAGGATAATTAGACACTGAATCATCAATATCTGAGCTATAACTTAGTAATTTACACGCCAAATTAAATCGCGTAATGTTCACGTATTCAGGAAACCGAACACACATGCTATGCCGTTCACTCTACGGCCTTTGGTATAAATAGGTTTTACACCTTTAACAAAATATTACCTACAAAGTGTAGGCCTGACAGCTTAATTATATTAAAGTAAGATTTGCATTTGAAAATGCTAGTGCTAATGATTACATTATGTACATTCTAAGGAATGTTTTTAAAAGAGGTTGTAAATCACGGTCATTCATTTTCTTGTAGTTTGACAAACCGACTGGTCATTGTTAACTGAGAATATTAGAAACGGAATCTCAAAGAATATATATGCAGATGTATGTTGACAGTGGACACCAAATTAAAAAGTGATACATTTATAAGTCTGTTATGTAGAGAGAACAGTTTTCTCTTTCGTCAAAAACTGGTTTCAGGTTTTGGGTAACTTTGACGGTGAGACTTTTTCATTTCATCATTGTTATTTTGTTTTATAAAGACTGCCTATCAACTATATCGGAAGGCAGATATTGTACGTGCGTTTAATAACGCGAATCGGTGAATAAGTATACATAAATTCGATTTCACAGGATATTCCAATAACATGCAAACTATTTTTGGCGGCTCAATAAATCATAATTTGTTGAATTGGCTGTAGTAGTGTTCCTTGTTAGTTTTTTCATATTTAAAATACATGTCCTTCCTTTTGCTACTTTATAATAAGAAGCAAAATCTAGTGAGTTATAGCAATAAAATTGGTTGGGACGGACCGACGACGGTTCCGCTTTTTCATTCGGAGCTACAGAAGCCTAAAAACGGTGAAACGCTTGGCGTCGCTTAGAACCTTATTAGGCGGGTATACCCGAATCTATATAAGAGCGTAGAATTTTTCTGGTACATAGCTCCATAGTTCGAATAGGGACAAACCTAACTTGATAATACAGGGTGGAATCTACGCACAAACTGGATCGAACCATGGATTCAGTACATGATTCTGAACCACCTCTTTTTTTTTTTTTTTTTTTTTTTTTTGGTGGGAAATCATCAAATGACTTCTCCCGCTCTGGGTGGAGCGGGAGGGCGTCAGCACAAAGTGACGGGGCCCTATCGGACCGCGTCACTTCCTCCCGCCTTATGCGAAACAGGAACCTCCCGAAACAACCGTGTCCGGTGAGGACCTGTGTCAGGCGGAAGGTGAGGACGCCGTGACACCTCTGCAACCACTCCTCAAAGAGGGGACTTACCGCCGCTATTGTGGCGTGCCCATTCTGAACCACCTGGAGACGATTTTTTTTGTCGGTAATTTAAAAAAATATGCTCTGCCATACATTTTGACCGCGTAGGTATTGCACTTTTCTATGAAACTGCAGTTTTTTTTTTTTGATAACCGATGAAAAATTTCCACTCCATGTCCTGAATCCATGGTAACAGGTTATGCGTCGATGTCCCTTCAACCCTGTAAATGAAGCCTTGAACTTAGATATTTAAAAAATCTGACCTTTATAGATATTTTCAAAGACGACTCAAAAAATTCAAACGTTATTGGCCGAAGTATGACGTAAGTAACCCTAGACCACGACCATTGGTAATTTTGACTTATGGCTATCAAGACTTCTCAAACTTTGGAGATTATCCAACATTATTACTGTGTAAAGTCAAGTAAGTAGGCTTGTTAACTTTTAAACCATAATTTATTACGTAGTAGAATAATTGTGTATTTATGTTATAATCATCTTCGTGGTCATTTATTATGAGCTTTTATTTGCTTGCTTGCTTGTTAGTTGAGTAATAAATAACACTATAACAATGACCAATATATGTATCTTTGAGTACCTATGTTTATAAAATAATTAACTGGTTTAAACAAACCTCTGGTACAGCCCTAATTGATATTTGGACCTTGACTTAATCATACAGGTTATAATTGGTAATAATTGGTAATAATCAAAATTTTAGAATATGTTGTTTTGGAATTAACACAAAATTAAATAAAAAATTATATCCAATTTATATACATTTTATTATTTTTATTGTAATATAATAATGTTTAATTATTTAATTTTTATTATGATAAAATATTTGATTATGTATCTCTAGGCAGAACTTTTCTTTAGGCGAATTAAAGCCCTAAACTTGTCTTATCCAGTTGGTCACGTTTTGTATGTCTTGAGATTTTCGCAGTTATTTAATTATGTTTATTCATTTATTCATCAGATATAAGGGATCCGTTTGGTAAGTAACAATATTCTTATCCTAAATCATTCATAATTGACGAGCACCCGTACAAATGAGTTGTCATGTCTCTTGGTATAGCACGTAGTGATTATCTGCGAAATAAAATACCTATATAATTTAATAACAATAAAAATAAGTAGGAGCTAGTATAATAATATCTATATTACTAAGTATACTTCTCCAATCGCTGTTCTATTTTTATTTACTTCACCGTATATCTAGTCTCATTTAAACATAAATTTTGTAATTTATTTATTATATTTGAATATAAATTTAATTATTTTGAAAAGTATTAAAATAGGAATGCTGTATGATCGATTCTCCTGCCCATCGAAATTGAATGCGCAGTAAATTTTTGAACTTCAAATTAAGAAATACCCGAATTTCCACTGTGGCCAGTATTTCTTGGCTAGTGACGAAGTACGAAACTAAAATAATTCTCAATTTTAAACATGGACACGGTTGACGTTTATCAGTGCCGCCATTTTAATAGCAAGTTTTATCGACCATTTTGTCAGTGCAACGGCCGTTTTTCGAACTGAACTGATATTTTTATGGGTCATACGATCGGATTTTGTATAAGTAACTTTTTGATATTCGTTTGCAACCAGTGCCACCAATAATCGCACAGATAAGTTGGTCGTACTACTTACTAATAGTTGGTTGAACTGGACAGGCAGTGTAAACAAAAGTGTTTTTTTCATATATTTTTAACCAAGGACTACAAATCTTGTAACCAGCCATGATTATTTCTGGTTATACTTTTATTCCACTAGGTATAGTGAATATCAAAACAATGAATAACTTTTATCTTTGTTACTTACTAAAAGCTCTTTGGCTCTGACGTTAAAGGAAAACCCTTCACTAAGGTTGTCATTAAGTAACTAGATAACAAACTTTTTAAATTAAGATTTAAATAAAAAAACAGTACGTTTAAAACATTTTTCTAATCGGAAACGCAGAATATTAAAAATTAAACGCACTTAATTATACCTATCTAAAATTACCTGAAATTCATTCGGAACTTTATTTTAATAGCGTGTTATTGTATGTAGCGCGGTATATGGAAAAAGTGATTGTATCTAGCTAAATGAGATCTGTCATTGTTTTCGATCTCTGCATCGCATGCTTATCTGCCGACGACGATCGGAAAGTAAGCAAGCGTGAAATTAGACCGTGTTATTTTTGCTGCATGCACACATAGGTTTGGAATCGCCGGTTATTATTTCAGTAAAAACCCCGGAACGGATGAAAACTAAAAATGTATTTATTTTGAGCTAGCGAGCCTGACCTGCTTCGCGCGGTTTTAACGACGATAAAACATCGAGATTTATTTATTATTAGCTAATGCCTTACAATGCTTTTTTTAAACTATCCCTTTTTTTAAAGCGAACAAAACAAAAAGCATTTAAACTAAGCATTTGAAGAGATTCGTAAGCTTATTTTACCTGTGATAGCTACTTCCATATGGGAGGGTCTACTATGCGAAGCTATGAGTTTTTCGCTTCGTTATTGGTAAAGATACATTAAGTATCCGTAAATTATAGGAATCGGCCATAAGTCGTATTTGAGTTTAAGCGAGACTAACGAACCGCGATTGAATTGTAGAGTAATTATATTAAGAAGAAGAATAAAGATTAAATTGATTTGCTTGAAGCAAATCAATTTAATCTTAAATGTTAATGTATAATACATAGAAATCTTCCAGGTCAAATTCCGTGAATGATGGTGAAACCCGCATCAAAATCAGTAACGTAGTTTTAAAGAACGACTCCGTCACACAGACTTTAATTTAAAATGTTTAGCGCTCCGCTCGTCGCGCGACTCGCGACGCGTGTCGGCTCTGTCTAAACGAGCCTTAAATTGACGCGACGTCTTGAGACTACAATAACTGTCCTAGTTAGGTTAGGTTAAAAATATTGTATACTCTGTAGATACTAGCTGTTAGTGCCCGGCGTCGCCCGTGTGAATTTCAAGTCTACCACGAGTGGTTTAGGCGGTAGCGATGTCTATACCATCGAAATATCCAAGTTTCCGGTGGATTTTCAAAAAAAGATCTGTCCAGCTTCTTTTCGTAATTTCAGACAATTAAGACACAACAAAAAAAAACTGACAAATCGGTCGAGCCGTTCTCAAGTGAGGATCTTTCATACATGTGGTAATTGATTTTTATTTATATTTATATAAGTAGATAAGAATATTACTCATACGAAATAAAGGGATTATAAAGTTCAGCGGCTCATAAAAAATAGGTGTGAAAGATGTCATTTAAATAATAAATTACAGGGAAACACGGTGAAAACTTCCACATCCTCTTAAAATGTGTTAAACCGTAAAGTAAATGTCATGGAAACTGGGTAGTACCTTTGTCAGCGATTAACTTTTACGTTTATTTTTATGACGTCAAAAAATCGAAAGGTGTTGTTATCCTTCAAAATAAATGTACAAACTTACGTTTTTTACTGATTAATATTTTATATGAAAACTTATGGAGAATTAAATAATTGATTACTTCCTATTGTATAAGCTTCCGTGTACGTGAAATATCAATGAGTAGTATCCCAGTCTACTCGTCGTACTTCATAGGGCGGTACTCTTCAAAATGCACAACCGAACAACTTTATATGAATCATAAGGAGATTCAATAATTAATTACTTCCTATTGTATGAGCTTCCGTATAAATGAAATATCAATGGATAGTTTACTCAATATAGGCACTTACTGTGGCATAATGTGGTGTCCTGTTTACCTTCGACTTACATCGATTAAAACGTCACGACACGTTGGCCTCTTTCAACGACTTAATGCGGATAATGGAATAAGTGCGTTTGTCCACCGCAGCCGTCATAGGAACGTCACCGAGAACGAGAGGCGGCGCTGCGTGTCCACCGCACGCCCGTGTCCCGAGCGCCCGCGCCGTCATCCCGGACGCCGAAGTTTCGAGTAGTTCGACGCGACCGCTAGAACTCGGTACAAGATTGTGACGGGCCCATGCGGCAGCCGTTACCGGACATCAAGCTCGGTTCGAATAATCTCGTTTCTCGGTGACGTTCCGGTGACGGCGGCGGTGCATAAACGCCCTAAGGAAAGGCAAGACGTCACGCACTAGAGATCAAAACGATTCGCCGACATATTTATTCAGCATAAAAAATTTGGAAAACAGTACTTACAGATTAAAACATGACCTTGGATGTTGAATTATTTGTAGTAATGCGAGACTGTGAAATGTATTGTAATATAATTATTTCTTTGTCGCTACCTACAAAGAAACAAGCACAAAAATAGATACAGAAGACAATAACATTAAGTTGAATAATATATCAACGGCTGTGTGAAAACAAATCACAACAATGAAAAAATATTAAAAATGGATAGAAAAATGTCTCATTAAATAAATACATCAATTTAAATTAAACAAAGTCGGGTTAGTTACACCATTTAAAACTCAAGATCGGCTGGACTGATTTTATGATCTTAGATTTGTTGGATTTGTCTCCGCCCAAATAGCGGAAAAACACTAAACTCATGGGTAAAATTCACGAAAAAAAAAAACATTGAGATACCTAATATTCTGACGCGGTTCGCCGGGTCAGCTTATAAAAAAAGAAAATATCTCCTGATTTTAAAAATGAAAGAAAGAAAAACATTAATTACAAAATCACACAAAGTGTCAAATAAGCCAGATATATGCTTTTCTTTTATTTCTATACACGATTTACACGAATTACTTTCATTTATGTAGCAGAATTGTTTATGATTCATCTTTTCTTTGCCTTTGGCTAAAGATGTTCAGCTTTGGACTTCATCAAAGTATTCAAAAAAGGAGTCATACAGATATACAGGTCGGATTTTTAATAATTCGGAAATCACACCTGCCTAGGTGATATCCGAATTATTAAAAATCCGACTGCGAAAAAAAATAGTACCCACTAAAGCTGCGAAAGAGGGGTGCGAATGGCTTGTTAAAAGTATCAGTGATTAATAATCAAACTCTTTATAATATATATGACACCATGTAACGCGTTATAAACATTTATTGCTTTGTGGATTTATTTAACAACTTATGTGTCTAGGAGTTCTAGGACGTAATACTTAGAATAAGAGACACAATTACATGTATATGTGTGTGTTTATGTGTACGTGTCATTTTTAATTACAAGATGATGTTGTAAAACATAGTTCGTAACCCGAAGGGTTGGACTTGAACTCATTTTTCTATCGATATTTTATAGAATCTGTCTATAACATCTATTTATCTCATAACGTCATTGTGCTTTATTACCTACATGATTTTATGACGACCGCTTATTCATTATCTACCAAAATTAATTCTTCAGGAAACGTGCTTAGTTCTTTTTTTACTGGGTCAATACTATACTCAAAACCGGCCAAGTGCGAGTCGGACTCGCGCACCGAGGGTTCCGTACAAATCTGTAGGTATATGAGTAAATGTTCACACGCGTTCATGAGGAAACTGGTAGTAAGTTTTAAATTATTAAAAATACTTTTAATATGTGATGTTACTAAAAAGTTACGGGTTTCGCAATTTTTCCTTAATCTAAGCTATAAGACGTTGCTTCGTACCAAATTTCAAGATTCTGAGTTAACGGGAAGTACCCTTGTAGGTTTTGATTCCCTTGCGAGTGTTGAAAATTTTCGGAAATTTGCGGCATAAACGGCTGTATCTTTTGATTGCGTTTGCTTAAAAGTTTGATTTTTTTCACAGCTCCAAGGGACAGTAGACCTCAGTATTTGATATAAATTCCGTCTTGATACCTCTACGCGTTCCTGAGAAAAAGGGTCTTGACAGACAGACAGACAGATGGACGGACGGACGGACAACAATGTGCTCCCATAAGGGTTCCGTTTTTTCCTTTCGAGTTACGGAACACTAAAACCAGAAAATAACATTGTATAAAATAACAATTATTCTTGCAATTGTGTACGTATAAAGATACCACTTACATAATACAATAAAAAATAGTTATACATGTAAAACAATGCAGTCTGGGATGCGAATGCAGAATCTGACATTTTAAAACGTATTAAACAATAGTGTTACACAATGCACCGATTTTACATAACGGTGTAACTTGCACGTTGTTAAATGTACCACTTTTTGTAGTACGGCACACTTGTGACTGTAGTAAGTCAACAAAACGGAAAGAATCGCACTATCACGTGCTTATGTACTGACAATAGTATCGAATATCAGGGAAGTTAATGATTTTGCGATATTTAAGAGAGCTTTTTCAAACCTTCTCGAAGCTCATTTTGAGCCCTTCTGGAGGTATATGACCAGGGGCTGATTTAAGGGGGGGGGGGGGGCACGGGGGCACGTGCACGATCCATCAAGACGTTGCGGCAAGAATGGGCGCTAATTAAGTGCTGGACATCTTTAGCAGGAAACATAAAAGAAAACTGTCTTTACTAAACATTGAATTTTTCTTGTAGAAATAAACTTGAAGTATACAGTTATTGTTAATTTTTTGCCCTGTATACAGTTATTGTAAAAATATCCTGGATCCGCCCTTGTATAAGACGTTGACGCTAAGTAAGAACTACTACAGAATTTGATCTAGGTACGAGTATTTATTTCAAGAGGTGGGTCTTGTCTTTTACGCGCCTATTTCAATATTTTGATTATTTTAAACAAACGACATATTTTTGGCAGCCTGCATGATGTCAGGTTCCCTTTTGCGACAACGTTTACATTACCGATAAGACTTTTGCTAATCGTTAAAACAAGGTTTTGTTGAGATGTGCGAACATCACTATTTACATGGACCGGTAGACAGTTTTTACTACAGGTAAAAGTGTAAACTAAATTATTGAGATACTGAAGAATCTAGTTTCTACGGGGTCAATCGCTTTGAGAACTTTAGTAAAAAAAAAATACAAATGCTAAAAAAATGTACATAGGTATTGAAACCTGTTCCTATGTCGTAATAATAATATATTAACATAATTTCATACATAATCCGCATCCAAGTTCTAAAGCACTGCCTTTAAAAAATATTGCAATTAAGATAAGTTTTTTTTTAAAGATTCGGCGGATTTCGCCAGTGCTTAAGTCCCATGTAATAGGGGGCGAGCCTATTGCCATCCACCTGGCACAAATTCAGACTCCGGGCTGCTACTGACAATTGCACATAAAAACCCCAATGACACTTTGGACTTTGCCCGACCTGGGTATCGAACTTAAGACCTCATGCTCAGCAGTAGCTCTTGCGACCACTAGACCAACGAGGCAGTCGAGGATGTTTTGACAATTCGAAACATATTGTTAAACGACACGCTACGAGTATGTATTTTCGTAGAAAAGATGAAAGAAATGTAGAAGAGACGAAAAGGTAAAATGATATGTGTATCCCTTGACCCTGTAGGGTGGAAGGATTATCGACGCACAACCTGATACCATCGACTAAGTGCATGATTTTGAACCCCCCTTTTTTTTTTTTTTTGGGTGGGAAATCATCAAATGACTTCTCCCGCTCTGGGTGGAGCGGGAGGGCGTGTCAGACTTTTACTGACTAAAACCCCCCCGTGTTCCTTCAGTTGCCTGAGCCAGGGCCACGGTTTTCTCTGTGGAATAACCCGCGACCCTGAGGCGTCGGCCCTATTGGACCCCGTCATTGTGTGCTGACATCTCTTTGAGGCGCGCGTGGAACACAACGTCCTTACCGGACGACGAGCTACCCATGGCTCGCCGTCCGCAAGCCCGCGCCTACGGTGGCCGGGAATCTGCTTGCGATTCCCGACGCCCAGGGCGTCTCCTGCGGCGACTAGGGGCGTGAGGGCGCAAGGCTCTCTCACTCACGCGCTCCGCCTCCTCCTTTGCGAGCATTACTGCTTCGCAGAAGGAGGTGACGGCTTTCCATTCCCTCTCGCTCCGTACCATGGCCTGGACCAGGGCCGGACGCGAGAGATCGCCGCCGCCAATCGCCTCCGCGAGGACACTGCGGTGCTTCGCCCAAGCTGGGCATACCTCCACCGTATGCTCCACCGTGTCCTCCGGGCGATACACACAATGGTGACACCCGGGCGTTTCCTCCCGCCTTATGCGAAACAGGAACCTCCCGAAACAACCGTGTCCGGTGAGGACCTGTGTCAGGCGGAAGGTGAGGACGCCGTGGCGCCTCTCCAACCACTCCTCAAAGAGGGGACTTACCGCCGCTATTGTGGCGTGCCCAGCACTGGGTTGCGACAATCGCACCCTCCATGTCGCCATGAGATCCCGCCGGAGCTCTGTCCGCTGTACCGTGATTTGTCGCGGCAGCGGAGTTACACCCCGGCGTTTTGCCTCCTCGCGCCACTCCCATACAGTTTAACCGCGTAGGTGTTGCACTTTTCTATGAATCAGCAGTTTAAAAAAAAAACGATGAAGAATTTCAACTCCAGGTGGTCCAGAATCATGTACTGAATCCATGGTATCAGGTTGAGCGTCGATGTCCCTTCCACCCTGTACATACCTACCATCATCAACATCTGACTAACCTCTTCTCAACTATGTTGGGGTCAGCTTCCAGTCTTACCTGATGCAGCTGAATATCATTAAATAACATGGAGCGAAATAACTACGTCCACAACCCAGTTACTGGTTAATAGGACTCTCAAAAATATCTATTACCTATGAACAAAATACCTATAACGGTTCGATGTTGGTAAAACTATGAAGATCATCATCATCAGCCTACAGCAGTCCACTGCTGGACATAGGCCTTTCCAATTGAACGCCATTTAGCTCGACTCTCGGCAACTCTCATCCAGCTGGTACCAGCCACTCTGCGAAGATCCTCGCTCCACCTAGCCTGAGGACGTCCTACCTTACGTTTGCCGATTGGCGGTCTCCACTCAAGAACAAGTCTACCCCAACGGTCATCGGTTCTACGGCTTATATGGCCGGCCCATTGCCACTTCAGCTTGCTTATTCTGTGAGCTATGTCGGCTACTTCGGTTCTCTGCCGGATCACCTCATTCCGGATTCTATGCCTCAGAGAGACTCCAAGCATAACACGTTCCATGGCTCGCTGAGCAACCTTGAAACTATGAAGATGTTGAAGTTTTTTTTTCATATTTTGGTACAAGACATCCCGTGGTTCGGATTAATACCTCCAACAAGTGTGACCAAAATTCGAACAAAGCCTTTAAAAATTAGACTCTATTCTAAAATGGAGTGGACTGATCGCACGGACGTTAAATAAATAGTGACAGGTAGACGGACATTCTGATCTTATTTCGCTAGTTATTGAGCAATTTTAACGCTCACTGTGTTGCAAACAAAACAAGTTTGTTAAATGTTACTCAGTTTTGCTTTATTTTTATAACTTGATATTTGTTGCGAAGCAGTAACTGAGAGATATGGCTATACGGAGCATGACACTTACGAGAATTGACCTGTTGATCTCTGTAAAAAGTTATTCGTGGTCTTACATAAAAACAAATGTATGTATCATTTTGGTCGATAGTAAGTTGTATATTTATATCACTGAACTAGATATTTCTGCGTCGATTAGTCTAGGTTTCGCGTCGATTTCAACACTTTTTTGTCGCTTCAGCATCGCAGTTTTTTTGCTTTTTCATTGAATCATCGTCTAAAACGACTTTATTTTGATGTTTCTGAAGCTATTGTTGCTTAAGTAATTTGTGCTCATTGTACATTCATGTTCGTCAATGCTTAAGCAGTTTTGCATTTCTCTATTTGATATATAACTATAAATATCTTATTAGTCGTTTAGCTGAACTACTTAATTATTTGTGTGGCGGTTTAGCAAAAGTATTTCCTGTTTTATTTAGTGACAGAAGAGACTGAATAATTTACGTAATAAGTGCTACGGTCTTAAGTGCTCATTTATACGAGCGGCGAGTTGCCTACGGCGGGAGCCGTAGATGCGTAGAGTGCCGCGTGCCGCGATTTAATTTAATGCGTATTTAATTTAATTTTTAACGTGGGTTTTCTGGACATCAGCAATTTTTACTTCCTGTAACTTTTTTAATTTCGATGATTTTTTTGCTAAAGCGACACTTATCTCGTAAAATAAAGGTTTTATAGAAAAAAATACGATTTATTAAATTATAAGTTTCATAGAAAAAAAAAACACTAAAAATATGGTTTTTATTCGTAAAATCAATACTTTAAAATTAATTCCTGAGATCTGGGATTTCAGGTTTTGGCGTTTAAGCCAATTTACCTTTCCACCGTCCGATATATACAAAAATATATACAGCTATTGAGAATCTCCTAACACTCCTCCTTTTATGGTCGGTAAAATAGGCGGAACAGCCAGTAATTAAGATGGCATGGATGGATGTTACACAACAGCCGATCTCACCTAGTTTTTAAAATATGATTGTAGTGTAAAAGTGTATGTACAAACCTATTTACAGAAAATAAATCATTTATCATTAACATGTATTTAAAATCCATTTTTGTAACAAAATGCCAAAATTAGAGTTGTGAAGAGTATGAAAAAAAAAGAAAAATTGCTGTGATGCATGACATTAAAAACGTTTATCTTGTAAGGAGGTTTAATGAAAACTTAGGGTCCAATAATAAGATCATTTTACAAATTTTGCAATACAAACAGACCAAAGCTACCTGACACCTACCCGTTCTACTCTCAACGCTAAAGTTGATTCACCTTAAGAAATTGCATAAGATTTTAGAATTTAAATAAAATATCTAAGAAATCAATGCAACATTTTTTATAATATAAAAATGATTACCTAAAATGTCGGTTTCACTACTTTCGGGAATTACTTTCAAAAGATGTCCGAATAAGTCATTAAACAGTAGTAAAATTTATCTAGAATTTTTTGACTTAGTTGTTGTTATTCATATTTTGGGATTTCCTTCACGTTAAAGATAATAAATTTACTTCTTTCTTCTTATTCTTTTTTCTTAGTATATAAAACTCAATTACTGTTCTTCGAGTTAAAGTCTAAAACTCAGTTAGAAAAATTAAAACACTAACTTGCATAGTCTAAACACTGTTTAGACTTTAGACGGCAAAGCTTTTATTGCTGCATAAATTTAACACTCTTATAAAAATGCTAAAGGAAATTATATCACACCATGTAAGCCAGGCTTTATTAGTCCGTATTCGATCAATTTCGAAAATAGAATCTGTTACAAAACCAATATTCGTAGCTCTTTACCAATATTAAGAAGGCCTTGTTCTCAAGAAAAAATAAAACAATCCTGTGTACATTAAGACCAATAAAAAATGTGACCAACCACGCACCTTTGCCTAAAAAGGGTATTTTATCCACGCCATGCCCCAAACATTGGGCGCAAAACGAAGGCGATCTCTCTCGAATTCACAACACCAACCTTGATTCACGAAGTTAAAGTTAAGAAACGGTCAGGTGTGCGTGTTAGTTCTCAACTAACCAATCACAATTTATGCAAGAGGACGTGACACGGGCACCGATCATGATGTATTGTTCCATTAATTGTATGGGACATTACAAACCATAATAGTGTAAGTATATTTGGTAGGTACATGAAGTGTTGTGCTATAAACATTTAGAACAAGTGAGCCGAAAACAATTTTTCAACGACCTTAACGTAAAAGAAGATAGAAAGACTTTAAATTTGTCTATGGCTATATTGCGGTTTTGTTTGCTTGAAAGCTGATCTCATTTCAGCGACAATCAATGTCAAAAATGTATGAAATTTTTTGAGATGTTGAGAGTAAGATTAGAATGCGAACGTGCTTGAAAATACCGGAATTACCCCTCTCTGTTGTAATTATGATAGTTGAAGCTGTGCTCTATTAGTTATACAGCCATTCACGGCCATTTTTGGTCCTTTATCTATAGCCCTTATTCGGTACTAAGTTGTTAAGTTCTATTAATACCGTTTACAGTTTTTCGTTCATTAATAAGAGGCCTCGGTTTCGGTAAGTGCGGGCTGAGTTCAATTCGTATCATCACGTCCTGAAAGATGTTTTATTTTATGAATTTCATGCTTTACCAACTTTAGCCATGTGAGTAGATGGAACATTGAAACATTACAAATACAGTAAAGTCTTCTATTCATAGTGACTTGCTTAATGAGGTGAGGGAATGAGTCGTGGACAGGACACCATTTATGAATGTTTTTTTCTATGTGATTAATTCCATAATGGAAAAGCTTAACGAAAACGTGACTAATTAAAGCAACAAAAAATTATATGCCCAGCGAAATAAAGGATTATTTTGTAAAAAAATATTGCTAATGCAGTTATTTTAACATCCATGAATTGTTTCTAAATTAACATCACATGGAACTAACATGACTGAGATTAATGCTTAGAAACGTGTTGATACTAACTAGAAACAATGGTTATACGCACGGGTGCATATAAGTAGTAATTATGTTAATAAGTGCAGTTTTACCATGAGAAAAAAACATCACTAAAATCGAATCGTTACACAGTGGGTGGCTGAAGACGGGCGTAGTCACCGAGGCATGCCTAAGAAAAGCTGGAGAGACAATTTGGACTCGTACCTGAACGATTGCCAGGAGAAGGCACAACATAAAGAAAATTGGAAAAGTATCGGGGGAAACCTTTCCTCAACAGTGCGAAAATATTACCGATGTAGAAAATTAATATATATTTGGCGGAATGACAAGCATACAAAAATAATTTCCATGAGAAAAGTATCGGGGGAAACCTTTCCTCAACAGTGCGAAAATATTACCGATGTAGAAAATTAATATATATTTGGCGGAATGACAAGCATACAATAAGAATTTCCATGAGAATTTGGGAATGCGAAAAACAGCGAGTGCAACGTTACGATAAGTCAGTTGGGTTGAAAACACACTTATGTAAACACACACTACAATTAGAACGGCGAAGAAGGAGTTATAGGAGTAGGTCTGCCTAACTAATCCGAGGTTCTCCGATGGCTCATTTTCTAAATTGCACTATTCCTATGAAGCCTTTCTTAAGTAATCAAGTGTCTTACTCAAGCGTTTTTCAGAGTGGTTTTATGAACTTCAAAATGGATATATTGACCGTCACATTTTATTCTGTCTATATTCTCCACGGCAAGATTTGATTCGAGCACATTTCGGACTTTGTACCTTCCCTTTTTTCTCATGAAAAAAATATAGCAAAGGCAAAAAATACTATAGTAGGTATGAAGCTGGACATAGCAGGTAACCACGTGCTACGTTGCCACCCTTAAAAGTTGCACAAAAAACTCTTTGTTCAGCAGGTAAGAGTCAACTAAAAATACATGTCTGAGGGATATTTTTTTTTCACTGGCCATATTAGGGATTCCCTTGGTGTAAATTCTCAAATCGATTTACAACCTTTTTTGTACCAAGAATTAATACAATCTGCTGAATTACCTACTGCGGCTACATGTGTTTTTTTTATGGCATATAACATTATACAGAAAGAAAGGTAAATAAATAATTCAGAAAATACTTGATCGGTTTTAATGTGAATGGGTACCTAAATTAAGATATGTATATATCATTTTGAAGTAGTGGTGGCTCAGTGGTAACAGTCCCGACTTACGAGTTGTAGGTCGTGAGTTCGAACCCAAGCAGGCGCTTTACTTTGTGTAAATAATTTTATCACCACTGCTCTCAAAACGGTGAAGGAAAACATCGTGAGGAAACCGGCATGTCCTAGAACCAAAAATTCGAAGACATGTGACATCTACCAACCCGCACTGAGCCCGCGTGGTGGATTACGGCTCACTACCGCTCATAGAGAGGAGGCCTGTGTCCCAGCAGTGGGAACGTTTTCGGGTGATTATGCTATTATGCTAAATATCATTTTGCATTGTTATCTAATACGCTATTATTTGTCAAAAATACTCGAATTTTTTAATAAACTAGTTATACACTGTGTAGTTTTCTTACGCAATCTGGGAAATGTAATAAAAAATGCTTAAAAATGCTTCATACGTTTTACAGTCTGCATATTCATAAAGTACGGTAATGAAATAAAAATAGACTATTGCTCACACATTTGATACGAGTTATTTACTACTTAATGTTGGCATATGTACAAGTGCACTTTTTCTCCACGTGGTAAACCTACTGATATCAGCACACCATTTTTTTTTTTTCAAAGTTTCCGATCAGTGTTGATTTTTTTTCATAGGACAAATGCTGGGAAATTTCATTGTAGTTTCATTAAAATAGTGGTGTGCTTTTATTACTTTATAGGAGAAATCCGTGACGTAAATTTAGTTTTTTTTTATTATTTTACTTAGCTTTAATAAGATAATCTAATATATGATATAAACAGTAACTAATTTATAATGTAATTTAACCTAGTTTTGTGATAGTATGTGTTATGACTAGTTTTGACCGATAACTTGTATGTGTGGTGCTAAGAGTTAATAGGTATAAGTTGGTTATTAATAAATAAATAAGATTGCTAGGTTTCGACTTTACAGTGAAATATTGGATTATGAAAAAACTCTCAATAGTAAGTGACTGCACAAGTGCCTTGTATTGATGTCTGAAAGACACTTTACAGTGGCTTACCGAGTTGCCCCCATTCTAAAACTGTGCCATATAGTTTAACAACAACCTTGCAAAATATTTTACGCACACCTCAATTAAGTTACATACTTTTAAAAAATACTTCAAGCAAAACTTTAACTTACCTGCATAATGTATTTTAAGGTTATGCAATTTTAAATGAATCACATTTGCTTACAAATAAACGACTAAAGTTTGTGAGAAACTAATTTAAAAAAAAAACAGGAAATAATGTTATTTGATAGGTTTTTTTTTTGGATGAGTTTCACTTATTTCTTCGTATAAATTCGTAATTTATCACATAGCATTCAACACACATTATTTATTTACATTTTAATTAAGACAATAACTTACACGTCAAAATAGGCATCATACAAAACGTACCTATGCTAATGAAGAAAACACATGGAAACATTTTAAAAGTAGAGCGATGTGGCATCAATTTTTTTTTTACTATTTGTTCACACGGTCATAGTGTAACCTACTTTCTCTATGATCCAACTGATGGGATAAAATCATGATCTAAGATTTCCCATCTAGTTTCCACGTATGTTACGTATTATTAGAGTCGTAACTATCAGGATCATCTCTAGTATTTTCATTCGAATTTCGAATAACGGTCATCAAATGATTGATATTGTAAGTAAAAGTTAAACAAAAAAGACTTGGTTTGAAACTTTAAAAATTATAATTGCAAACTTTTTTCGCTGAAAGCAGCAGAGCGGAAGCAATATTTTCTAACAGAAATACTTTTTACTTAATTTAGAGTTAAGACCGTACTTAGTATGGTAAAAAATTACGGTTTTTGTTTTGTTTGTGCGGCAATTTCGAAAATTCAAAGATTAAACAAAAGATAAATTTCGAGAGTGATCTACCTAACTAGGTATAGATCATTACTTCGTACTACATGTTTAAAAGGATGCGCCCGTAGTGATGTGCATTAGAAACTATCATAAACTTTCCCTGGTCGTGAATTATGGAAAACTGGAGAAAATTGACGCGAACACGAAGACATTATGAGAAGATTTATTTAATCCTATTTTCTCACACATGGTTCATTGTATCTTTTCATGATTAATTTTAGAAGGAGTGGCACTAATTACTTACTTTTCATTAATGCAAATTGTCCTTTGGCAAAAATCTACATTTAGGTGTACTCAAATTGAGCAAGTATTTTTTGAAATTCTTTATTTTTATAAAGAATGAAATACTCTTACCATAATAAAGTCGCTTAGTCTAGTAAACAAAACGATTACAGTAATGTTGCCTAAATAAAAAGATGCTTAGCCACTTATGGCAAAATTGGAGACTTGCGCACCCTACTTGTGAAACTAAGCATATGGCATAGTAGGTGACACTCTTCGGAGTTAATCTACTTAATCAACAATCCAAATAACTTTTCTTATAAAAGTTATATTAAGTAGGTATACAAGAAAGCGTGTTAGTGCCCGTGACAAATTGACAATTATTAAAGTGAGTCAAGCTATTAGGTAAGTATTAAATTAGGCGCATTTAGATATGTAACATTACGTAAAGTAATTACTGTTTTATAACATTTTCTTAGTATTGCTAAATTAGATTTTCTACACTTAAGATGGCTGTAATTGCGCTATCATACTGGTTTGGTAATAAAAAGAGACATTTTCTTTTATTTGGCCATCATAATAAATTACATATGAGTGCCAGTGAAGCGGCCCATTTGTTACAAATGTTTGTTTTGATATACTTAATTAAACTGTTCGCGAAACACCCGCGAGAAAGTCTGTCTACAACCGGACGTTTTGAAGATGTGTGTTGTAAATAGGTAGCCGCAAAACGAAACTGCACTATGCAATAAGTCGCCTCGACAGCGTTGCTGTTGCCGCAACACACGAACGGACAAACAACTAAAATAACAAAACAACGAAAATTACCTTGGATTTGTAGGGGGTTGCTCCTTAACAAAAATAAATCCTTCACAAAAATTTGTTCCAAAACACTTGTTTTTTTTTCACTTTGTTATTCACTGAACAGTTTTGGTCGATTCACCTCACTTCATTCGAATACATTTTTAAAAGTTGAATATCGAAAATTGCTCGTTTGAAAGTAGCGGTCGTGTGCGCGGGCGCGGCTTGCGTCAGTCGCGATAGAGCGCGAAGTGGTGGCGCGGCAGTACCCCACTACGCTGTCGACTGCGCTGTTGAAACAGTCTCAGATAAGGACCACCTCCACTCACCGCTTCCCGCTGCGAGGGCCCTAATCCTTTATGAGACCGGAGAGGAGTCTATGAACTTTGTCACACAATTTTTTGTCGTATCATTGTCGGTGGAATTCTACGTATTCTCTTCAATCTTTCGAAATGCATTACGACGTTACCTGACCCATTATTGTGAAGATTTACTAAAGTGTTCCTGATTGTGGGACTCGAAAGCATGAGTTTTGTCAAAAAGGTCTTTGTAAAGTTTTGTGATCTAATCTATTGACATTTTACATTTAACGACCAAAGGATATTACTGAATTTAGATAGGAAACTTGTGTGTCTAATAAAGATATGCTTGAAAATGCGGAACGTGATCAAGAGCTGCCCACATAATGGAAACTGGATAATAACCCTTTGTGGGTTGTTTCCGCTAGTGTTGCCATGTGGGCTTTCAAGTGGAGCCCCTAGTTTTATGGAATTATTTATTTATTTATTTATTCACAAAATCCGCAGCCCTTAAATAATTTAACTTAAAATGAATAAACTAATCTTACAGCCAATGACGGATTTACAATTTATTACCTACACTTATCAAATGCACAGAAACAAACAGGATGACAGGCTAGCACCCTCCAAACATACCTAGGTGTGCAGTGTGGGTGGGTGTGCAGTGTGGGTGAGTGTGTAGGTGTGTGTGTGTGTGGTATTGAGTTGTAATGGTGTATGGATAACTTATTAAATACTATTTATAACTGTTAGTCAATTCGTCGCAAACAGAAGTTACTAAGAGTTTTCTGAACATACCTTTCTTGGTGTAAAATATGTCAAGATGAGAGAATTTCTTGTTAAAGTTTCTTAGTAACATATTCTGTAATTTAAATAAAAACACACTGAAAAACGTAAAAAATGTGTTCTACGTAAACGGAACTGTTCTAATCGGTTGTCTTGTAGCTTAATTCGAAATTGAGTTGCGTAATATCGATTAGGTACGCGTGAACAAGTCTTGTTCACTTACGATATGACCCATATCGTTCCAAATATCCACTGATCCACGCTACAGACGTAACTTACTTGTACAAACAAGGTAAACTAGTATAGGCTTGAAACGCTCGCTTCATTTCATCATGACTTCTTAGAACGAACGTTTTTTTTCTAGGAAAAAAACGGATAAAAAGCGCTGTTAACTGTGTCAGCAGCTTTACGTAGAGATCGAACGCACCAAATCTAGTTATCTTGTGACCAGCTGTTATGTCTAACGAATTGGTTATTCTCTCACTCTTGCTTCGTTTCCATTCCAATCATAGTAAATGGCTAGGTGATATGTTAGTTGACTGTTATATCTATATGTTAAATAAATTGTCAGCCATTCGGTTTTATGATCATTAGCAAAATTACTGAAATTAATTATCAAGAACCAACTGGTATTGCGAACTAAGTGTATAAGAGTTAATGAACATATAATCAACTATAAAACTATTCACAATTAAAAAAATAGCGTCAAAAAATCATCCGCATCGCTGTCGACTGGTAATGTTCAACATTACCAGTCGACAGCGATGCGGATGATTATATGTTCATTACTGACACAGAGACTGGTGGCGTTGCCACTTTGTATGGCAATGCTTAGCCTCTGGCCAAGGTAAAAGCCAGCCCTTGGGTCACGGGAAGTATCAACGAGCCGTTGAGAAATTTCCTCATAGAACCAACTTAACTTTGTAGTTGGAAAACATGTTCTCCCATAAATCGATATACGTCACGGTCAATTCTCCATCTGCAACAGTACGTTTGTCTTCGCATTTTTTTTAAATTGTCCTGTGAGATCTTGCTTCTGGGCAAATTTCATGATAACAGGTCTACGGTAAGTACCATTTGGGTTTTAGATTTTTTGGCCAGGATCAAAATATGTCGCATGAATAGTCGTGTTTTTATTGCGTTGACTCAGAAAATTGTTTTTTTTTAGACCGTTGGCCTTCATAATTATTTGATATACATTTCAACTTGATAGGTATCTCCACGCGTACCTGAGAGAAGGGTAGAAGACAGACTGGTAGAAGGACGGCCAACGAAGTGATCCCATAAGGGTTCTGATTTTGCCTTTTCAGGTACGGAACCCTAAAAAGGCTTATCCAAATAGTCCTTTTTACATAACCCTTCTTTGGCACACATAACTTGATACCATCCTGGTCAACGCCGCCTATGCCATTTGCTCACGATAAAAACCGACAAATGTCTACTGAGTCTATTAAACAAAGATAAAATTCAAGGCAGCCACAGAATCAACCTAATGCTTCCTCTCTGACATCAAACGTCTGCCAACCGCACTAAGAAACAGTGAAGTAAATGAAGTTTGACCTTACCACTTGACGGAATTGTCTGGAGACAAGGATCTTCAGCCTTGACTGACGGAGCTATGTGCTAATGTTTATTGTAATCGTTGAATCATATTTAATATTTGGTGTACAGGGTCGCTACACCCACGCGGGAAGTTAAGATGGGTGTCCAAGATCCAGACCAGTCATTTGAGGCTTGGAACAAAACTTCTTACTTTAAGTAACTTTAGCAGCTGACTACGGAGTCAATGGTCAACTTGAAATATTATGAGTTTAGAATGCCATTTTTTTGTTTTATTGTCATTACTAAAAAAAAACTTCGCAGATACATATGATGGTATCGATATCTAATGACTCATTAGATCCCACATACACTCCCATCCACCCCACATGACCATGGGTGAAACCCATCACATCTGCGAAGTTTTGCTAGCTAATTTATTTTGACCCTGTATAGACAGGATTACGGCAACATTCACCCAATATTGTCAGATTTAATGGCATTTTAATATTTATTAGGAATCAAAGAAGAATAAGAAAGAATGATCGAAAACAAATTAAATACAATTTAAATTTACTAATCACTAACTGGGTACCTACAAGAATTTTCATTCATGCAAACTAATAATACTTAATTTCCTTTATTATGAGGTAGTTTTGATGCGCGTTTTTGTTTTATACATTATAAAAATATTAATACCCTTTATGATTTCACTTATTTTGATACACAAAAGTACACACAGTATAAATTAAAAATAAGTCTGGAAATCGTTAATATGTAGTTTAATAAAAAAAATAAAAAAACATTCAAAACTTTCATTTGCAGTTGAAGAATTGACCGTGACGTATATCGATGTACGGGAGTGCATGTTTTTCAACTACAAAGTTCAGTTTGTTCTTGGGAAGAATACATCCCATCTACGGAACCCTTCATTGTGTGTGGTCCGACACGCACTTGGCCGTTTTTTTTAAAATTAGTAGTTCGTTGTTGACTCGAACGATTTTAGTGACAACTCTTCCAATAATCTTTAACAGCCCTAACATTTCATTCGTCAACATCATTATCATTCAGATATTCTTATCCCAATTTATTTGTGGTCAGCCCAGAACTTCTTCTTTCCTTTCAACAGTCTTATTCTTCCATAGGTACTTGTTTATTAGTCGTCACCCTCTTTCTGGCCATCTTTTACACAGATTGATATATCTTCAAGAAGATGAATGGGATCGACTTGATGTGGAAGGTGTTATGGTGCAGCTTGGGAGAGCCCTACGTCCAGCAGTGAACTGCGATAGGCTGAGTTGATTGAACCTCAATCAGACATAATCAGACTATAATGTTACCACTGCTGGGTCACAGGCCTTCTATCTGTGAGAGGAAGTGGGCCGTAATCCACCAAGCAGGACCCGTGAGGGTTGGAAGATGTCACATGTCTTCGAATTTTTGGTTCTAGGACATGCCGGTTTCCTCACGATGTTTTCCTCCAATGTTTTGAGAGCAGTGGTGATGAAATAATTTACACAAAGTTAAGAGCCTGTCTGGGTTAGAACCTACGACCTACAACTCGTAAGTTGCGGCCGTTACCACTGGGCCACCACTGCTCTCGTCTTGTATATGGAGTTCAAATGAATAAGTCTCCTGCCAACGCTTTTCGAAAAAATATAAAAGTGTATTGATAGAAAAAAGGTGAAGTAAATTTAAATAGAAAAACGATTGGCTTACATCTAGTTAGTATGAGGATAACTGCTCTCCCAGATAGGCTACATGGTAGTATGTTCAGTTGTGATTGCTTTTCCATTTCATTATTCGAACGAAATCAAACGCATACTAGTAGTAAAACTAAATCATCAACATATATTAAAATAAAAAGTAGCCGGCACGTAACTTGGATCCCGACCCTTGCTCGAGCCAGCCCGCGCCGCTGAGCCTGTAGCTTTAAATTTGTCCCTAAATCACTTAAATCCTGATCCAGCTAGTCCCTTGCTGCCCTCTTCCAGCGACGCCCTAAGCCGAGGTTCGTACCCTACAGGAGGTGCCCTTAGCGTTGTCGCTTAATCTTTAAGTTAGTACATAAGTTTAAGTCCTGGCTGGAGGCCTTAATTTATTAGGGCAACCACAGGCAAGTCCGTCTAAGCAGACGACAACCTCATAGGTGGACCTGCGAGATGCCATTAAAAAAATAAATAAAAAAAAAGCACGTAACTTGGCAAGGTTTTGGCGTAGTCGGAGTTCATGCATGTGCACTTAATGTGACAAATTATTTTTTTCACATAAATTGCTTGTTATTATTTTATGGTTCTTACCATATATTTTTTTAACACCTGTTTAGAAGAGAATTAAAGAAAGGAAAAAAACATCTAACGATTCTTGCCAAGTTACGTGCCTGCGACTATACTAGATACAACGGAACGGAACGGACACAATATTCTACTAACACCACTTTTTTCTTTTATTATCTTTTACTACACAAATGTACACGGCTCTTTACATATCAGTTTGGACTGACTTCTATTATACTATTATCTTAATTCCGAGTTGAGTCCGCGTCGCGTGGTCGTAAACTTGGTCTCCCACAGAACAGAGTAAAGCGCACAGGTTCCAGAGTAAAAAGATAACAAAAGATAGAGCTCGAATTGAAACTCCTTTGTTATCGTATAGTTATTGTTTGCTCTAGCTTATTGTCTGCCTTTCTCTGCTCAGTTGTGAAAAATGGTGTCATTGTGAAGGATTATTTTAGAAGATTTATAAAAAGTCATTATGTGAGATTGTGTGTACATTTAAACACATACAGGATGGCCGGAGAATTGACATCTAAAGGTAAAATTTAGACACCTTTTATTGCGGGGCATCCGTATCACCCGCGTATGTATGCTCCGCGTTTTTTATTTATTTTAAATATAATTTTCACCACCCTAATGTCAAGTAATACCTTAAAAATTGTGGTTTACCTGGGCTTTATGGAACATAAGCTTGAAATTGCTATAAGCGGTCAGGGGTCCAGAGAAAGGAACCTCCTAACAATGGGTATGATGACAATTTTTTAATTTGTATCTCAAAAAAATGTTTATTTCCAAATAGTGCAAATAGTATTACAAAAAGTGTTAAAGCTTAAAAAACTGCCAAGTTATAAACGTTTTAAAGTAAGTGTTAGACTAGGACAGCACTATCGTAGAAGTGACGTCACGACTACGTAACTTCATACTAGCGCCGTACATTGTCCGTACCGCGCGACAAGGACAGGAATAATCTCCTCCAAAAACTTTTAAAGCTTGTATCTTCTTCATTTTTACATCGATTTAACAGATTTTTTCGATTATCTGATTTTTACTATGCCTTCTATGAAATTACATTATTTTTAAGAACATTTTCAATAGTAGTCATTATCCCAATTCGAGCCGTGACCAAAAGCGCGGCTTTCTGAATCAAGTCCCTCAATTTATTATTACTATTCTTGAGAACTCCTTTTTTGTGTGAAATGTTATCATTAATAATACTTGTAAAGTGACACATTCTCACCTGTCTATCGCATTGTTTCCGTATAAATGACAATGGTACTGTATTATATAACTATTTTGTTTTGAACGACCACTCATCATTAGGCGCTGTTACTGATGAATACTTGTTGTTGAATAGAAATTGTGTAGAACTGTAAACATTTTTTTAATGTCGTTTTTCCTCGTGGAATGTGAAACTGGTAATTTATAGCTTGATTTGTAGCCGTGTCTACTAACCTAGGTCATGGTCTATCAGTATGCCCAATTTCTTTCAAATTCGATCAGCCGTTTAGGAGTAAAACGGTAACTGAAAGAAGGACAGAGCTGCTTTCGCATTTATAATATTAACTAGCCGTTACCCGCGACTTCGTCTGCGATGCAGGATAAAAAGTAGCTGATGTCCTTACCCGGGTAATGCTCTGAGTGGCAAATTTCATCCAAGTTCGTTCAGCCGTTTTGGCGTGAAAGCGTAACAAACAAACTTACTTTCACATTTATAATATTAAGTTAATATCATTAAAGTTAGGATGTAAGTATGGAAGTACGGATATTATTAAAATATATTAGGCAATTTTCACAGTGATACGGCCAAGTAACACATGTATGTAAATGATCCACAAACAAACTGGGCCGTATCAATTTCTCGTTGTTATTAAATTTCTTTAGGTTTGAACACATTTGGCTTATTTTATTAATGAAAGTAAATAATTTGAACGCAGTCTTTGAAACGAATCCACCGCGCCTTGCGAAGTGGAATACTTGTGAGCAGAGTTGAATTCTTTCAAACTTGTTTAGAGAATAATGTGGTGGGTATAATGTCCTGAATTCGATGCCCAGTGCTGTATGGTTTTTCCAACAAGAATATCTTAGTCCGGAGCCGGAATCTAAGAAGCCCGTTTGAAGGCACTAGGCTCGCCCCCTATTACCTACGTGGGATTTAAACATAGCTGGCGCAATGTGGGTGTGCTATATTTACGCCTCTGTCTTACCTTCTGGGGAAAACGCGTGAACGTGAAGAACTATCCCCGTCAGCCAGTTGTACTAGACTTCTCCAGCTCCAGCATATTCTTTCTTCGAGTTTTGTGAAGAAACATTTCCTTTAGCTAACCAAGCAGAGTCTTTTCTCACACACGATTCTTACTTAGATCCGGGTCATTATTATAAGTCTTTGATGTAATGGTTTATCACAGATATACTGATTAACAGTAAAATGTCAGCCATCATCAAAGGATCGTTTACTTTCATAAACCTTTCCTTCCGCATCGGCCTATCCATTAAGATTAAAGGTAATTCCATGTTAAACATACTTATTAGCCAATTAGCAAAAGCCCCTAACAACTTAAGAGCCATCACGACAGGGTCAATTTTAAATTCAAATTAATTAATTTAACTCACACATAGTTCTCAGAGTCAGAAATGAAGAGATCCGCTGTAGAACCAGGGTAACCGACATAGCCTGAAGATTTGCAAACTTAGGTGGCAGTATGCACCACATTGCTCGCAGAATAGATGGCCGATGGGGCCGAAAGAGTGGAGCTGGAGTGGCGACCGCGTACCGACCTTGTGAAGGCCGCGGTCGTAGTGACGGTGCTTGGGGGAGTCCTATGTCCTGCGATAGACGTCTTTTGGCGGAAATGATGATGATGACACATACATTCTAACCATGGAGTTTCTTGCCGGCTCTTCTCCATAGGAAACGACCAATTGGAACCGTGCACCTAGAATCTGACGTTTCTTAAGTGCCCATGTAGGTTTGTGTGAAATAAAATATTTTGATTTTGATTTTGAGTGTGTGCGAATGTACAGTCGCGGAATGAAAAGGATAAGCACGTTTTGGTTCAGCACCACGCATGGAACTTATTATTTTCCGAAAGGTAACAGATTTGTGATATGCGGAAAGTGTACATTGTTGAATATTGCATAAACATAAACATTTCTTTTTGTTACTTTAAATGCCGATTTCACCAATAAAACCTAACGCGATCAGCACATCTAAAACGCATTCAAGAGCTGTCAGTGTCAATATTCTAGAGAAAATAATGACACTGACAGCCTTGAAACCTAGCTTATGTGCTGATCGCGTATAGTTTCATTGGTGAAATTCACCCTAAGTCTGATATCGCCAACCCGTCTTGAGCAAGGGTGGTGATCTATCCTCGGCCTTCTCTGGATGAGAAGAGGCTGTTGTCCAGCAGTGGGACAGTATTGTTGCCATTTCACGAATTTGGAAATTGCCATCCGTGGATATTTGAATGCACAGGCATCGTATTAAGAGGTCTGTGGCAAGTTGGAATCTTGGTAGCATCATCGAAGTCTCGATTATTTCGTTCTCCGCTCATGACTAGCTTCCGGGCGCCGACCGCACATTGTTAAATTACATCATCCTACGTGCTGTTACCATTACGATAATGTTAAGTAGTCGTAGGTCCTCTTACGACTTGTCTTAAAAGGACCGCGAATAAGATTTACTGTTCAACCGGAGTAACGATTTAAAAAATAAAAATAAACCCTAGTGCGTAAAAATCAACTTTAAAAAAAGATTGGAATTTTACGCAGACGGAATTTTCGATATTTTTAATTAACTTTTTTTATTTTACGGTTTTTTGTTAATAATAATTATTTTTCACGTTAATAAGCTTTAATAAAGTTTTGATATAAGTGAGAATTGTTGCTAATTAACTTTAAATACTCATACATCCTAAATGGTCATTCAAAATGAAAAATTACAAGAGAAACCTAAAGATGATTTTAAAAGACCTTTTTAATGATACTCCATTTGACATAGTTCGTCGACTTTTTTTTTTGTCACAATATAGAGTCTGGTTGTCGCATTTTGAACATTGAATAAGTCAAGTCTTTAATGATACTCGCAAGTTTAAGACAAATCGATTGACGTAAGAATCATAATAACGGCCAACGCGTTTGGTCTTTAGAGTGCCACAAAGGAACAAACATACATACATAGGTTGATAAACACATTACCCTCTTTTACCTAGCGCAGTCGGATAAAAGGATATTTAACGAAGCCGAGAGTCATTTGTACTCCCTATCTTTGTAATATTTTTTTGTACTGGACCATACCTGGGAACTTCTACTTCTGGTTACAGAGATATTGAAGGTCAAAATTGCAACTTTTACTGACGATTTTTTTTACGAAAAAAAAGCTTCAAAACACAACTTTAATTACCCCCACGACCCCTGCTCCGTTGCATGCACCCTTAAACACAATGTTTCTCGTATTTTACATTGCGCACTAGCGCAAATTTTCACACCAAAAATAAAAGTCGTTTCCCAGTAATCATTTTTGTGCAATGTTACTTACATAGTTTGTTTTACAGAATGCGCGGTTGTTGGCTTGGTGTGTTCATCAAAAGTATGCAACGGAGTTTGATGGGGTTTTCACAACTTTTAAGAGATGTTATTCATAAAGGTTTTCGTGTTTATAACACTTATATTAAATTTACATTTAATAAATAAACCTCGATATTTTGCAAAGTTGTAAAACCTGGGGCGGGTCGCTTGTAAAGTATATAGCCAAAATCATTAAAGGAAATCTCTTATTTTTGGGTCGAGAAGTCATTATAATCATCTTTAAAGTACGTTAAAACATGCATTCATCAAATACCGTTAAATATAATTTCAAAAGCATAAATATTTACCGTTCCGACGAATGCAGGCAAGTCATCAAAACTGAATACCAAAAAAACGTGAGAAAAACATTTTAAATTAAGCAATATGTTAAATTGGTAAACGATGATGTTTTTTAAAACTATCCACACGTTGTAACATCGTTCGATAACTTACACAAGATGGATTGCGATGCTGTGGTTGAACCCGCATTGCGTTTGTTCTTTGGCTGGCCCAGGCTTCGTCGACTATATGTGTGAACTCACTTTGATTCACATGTTGCATTTTTCTAGAGCCATAGTGAGAGGCGAGCGGCGGAGCAGTGGTGTCCCAGTGGCAACAGCCGCAACTTACGAGTTGTAGGTTTGAACCCAGACAGGCGCTTTACTTTATGTTAATTTTTTCATCACCACTGCTCTATTAACGGTGAAGGAAGACACTATGTGTTAACCGGTATGTCCTAGAACGAATCATTTGAAGACATGTGTCGTCTACCACCCGCACTGGGCCCGCGTGGTCGATTACGGCCCACTTCCTCACCGAGAGGAGAGCTGTGTCCCAGCAGTGGGAACATTACAGGCTGATTATGAGCGGCATTTTTTATCTTCAGCGATGTGTGGCTTCGACATCTGCTGAAAACGGTGGGATCGATCGGATGCTCAATCTTAGGTAACCAAACAATTTACACATAACTCATACCAACTGTCAGTCCAATCTGTGACCTATACGGTGGTATGTGGACCAAAATTGTTTTTGCGTAACTAATAAGGTAAAATTTGTAAGATTAAAATTGAGCATCCTGAATTGCTTTCCTGTAATAAGGAAAACGATAAACATAAATTAAGCTTTTTTCTCGCACCCATGCGTCATCTTCGCAATCGACACTCGATTCAATTTAACGGTATTTTGAGACCTGCTTATTGTATTCTGAGAATTTACGTATCATTTCCATGTTTGCAGGTCAACGTCTGATTAAATATTATGTACAATTTTTGTTTGGGTCGAGAAATGTGGTCAAACCAAGTCCAACAATTATTGAATTGTTGTACTTGGTTTGAATCCCTTTTATTCAGAGATAATCCTTTGGTCCTTTCAATTTGGTAGATAGGCATCCTCGAACCTAAATATTTTGTCGGTATTGGACTCTTTGTTATTCTTAACTTTAACATGCCGTTTTGATTTATTGAAATTTTGCCATAATCCAGGATTATCCTGGCTTACCAATCATTGTTATTCTCAACTGTTTGTAAACCATTGTGATGCTCGTATTTCTGTTCAATCTTCAAATATTCGTACAATTATTATCAAGTTCATATTGGACAGTGTTGTGTCAGTATATTTTGTCGGCACACTAACCGCGGGCACCTTTATATAATAGGATTACGAAAATTGCGCGAACGATAGGCCAGCCAGCCTGATTCATAAGTGTACAGTCGCCGGTCATAATATAGAAATGATCGTCCTAATTTGGGCGCCATTATTGCATGAAGAGTTGTGAAAGTGACTGGCCGAAGTAAGTGTAGCTGCCGTACAGTCCTTGGTCCTTCAAGGTCAGCCAGGCTCGTAGGGTTGTCAGACTACTTCATTTGTTGCTAATGTTTGATGTCAGGCAGTGTTTCTGTGTTCCGGTTTGAAGAGAGGTGTAATATACACCCATGACCAGTGTCCTGTCCCTCACACACTCTTTTCGCTCAACGCTCTCTTGGTCTTAAGCCTGACTGTAACACATCATGTTCGCCCAGCAAAGGGATTATGTCACGAGGGCGATGCAATTGCGAGGTCTATAATAACAAAAACTGACTTTCAAGGTAGTGTTTATAGCTATTGCACGTTTGACCGTCTTTTGAAAGGCCCTACGTGTACGTTTAATGATGATGACAGTCTTACAGACTGTCATCATCATTAAACTACGTTGTCTGCCATTTAGAAGCTTAGGCCTCCTTACACTGGGCACGCCACAATAGCGGCGGTAAGTTCCCTCTTTGAGGAGTGGTTGGAGAGGCGCCACGGCGTCCTCACCTTCCGCCTGACACAGGTCCTCACCGGACACGGTTGTTTCGGGAGGTTCCTGTTTCGCAAAGGCGGGAGGAAACGCCCGGGTGTCACCATTGTGTGGATCGCCCGGAGGACACGGTGGACCATACGGTGGAGGAATGCCCAGCTTGGGCGGAGCACCGCAATGTCTTCAGGGAGGCGATTGGCGGCGGCGATCTCTTGCGTCCGGCGGAAGGTGAGGACGCCGTGGCAACTCTCCAACCACTCCTCAAAGAGGGGACTTACCGCCGCTATTGTGGCATGGCTCCATGTCGCCATGAGATCCCGCCGGAGCTCTGTCCGCTGTACCGTGATTTCTCGCGGCAGCGGAGTTACACCCCGCAGTTTTGCCTCCGCGCGCCACTTCCATACGTGCGCGAGGGCTTTTGCCTCCAGATCCCATGGCGGGGAAGAAACCGACTGGGAATTGAAAAGGCTGGAAAACTAGTTTTTTATTCAAATATTATAATAGTGATATTGATTTCTCAGATTTAGACGACCCTAATTTGTGACTTCATTATAATATCTAAATCTGTTTTTTTCCAAGTTGATTTCTTTGAAAGTAAGTGAAATTAAACATTTTCGATTAAATCATAGATTTTTATTGAAAACATCATTTGATTTAAATCGTGATTTAAATCATGATTACTACGGTTGATAAACTTGGGTATTGTAAATGATTCGCGTTCATCTTGCTCATATAAACTGAAGATTTACTTTTGTGTTAATAGCTGGTCTATTAAGATACAGCTCAGCAGCTTATTTGTTTGACATAGAATAACTAAAATCTTAGTTACCCAGAAAATAAAACTAGGTATCTAAGTGTAAAACAAATAGCAATAGGCTTAAACTGAACAGTGGGTGAAACAAGGCAATGATGGTGATGATGAAGTGCTAGATTGCAAATATGCAAATGTATGCAGTTACAACAAAAGTCATGTACATTTATACAAGAGAAACATGTGTAACATTATGTCTATTTGTAATATATGTTTGTTTGTGCCCGGCGTCGCCCGGGGTGAATTTCATACAAAAATATTATCCAAATTTTCGACCTTCCATATAAACCTTGTCCTCACAATTAAAATCTCAACAAAAAATAATTAGCCAGGTGCAGCCGCTTTGAAGTGATGTATTTATATAGATAGTTTCGAGGTGAACGAACCAACAACCAAATAATGTTCCTTTCAAATACAAGTTCACTATGAGGAACAGTATGCATCATTTGTAAACCCCAGACGGGTCTTGCCACCTAAATCATTCACTCCTCACGAACGAACGATATAATGACAAACTGCATCAAATGAAGTTTCTAGACATTCTCGTTGCGCTCATGCATGCGAACGTGTAGAATTTTCTAGATCGATGGACTGTAGGTAAGCTTTATTAGAATCGGACCTCTAAATTGCTTAATCTTGTAAGGAGTAGCAATGTTGAGCGATTTGTCATAGAATGATTGCCATTCGAGGAATTGTTTCAATTAGAGTTCCTTTTCAAATTAGTGGATCTATTTGGAGATGATGAGTCTGAATGCGTAGCAATCTTTCGACCCTGAATCTCAACGAGAGGGATTGAATGCTGATTCAAATGGATCCAGCGGAATTTCAGTATTTTTATCTAAAACGACGAATATATACTCATACCCAAACTCAAATTTTTGAGAGTAAGAGTTAATATCTGCCAAACTAAAGTGTCACGAACATAGCATACACACTGCTTATTATCCAGCTTTCGATAGAAGCTTCAACTTCCATTTTACACAAACATCTACTTAGTCATAGGTAAAATAGTTTTTCCAGAATCTAAAACACACTAAGATTACATATAGACGGATATTACAAATCTTTACCCCGTCAGGTTGATTTGACCATCAAGCGATCTAGCAAGATAAAGCGGATTCTGTTGCAACCGGGTCTACGCGCACGCACACAGTCCAACAGTGAAAGTGTTTGAGGAAAATCCTGGTGCGTAGCTTGTTCATTTAGCTGTCAGTATAAAATAACTTGTCCACCTTTCTGCGTACACCATTGAATATTGCAATGAGTTAATACATTATTAATATGCTGGCTAGTTGAAAAATATAAGTGAAGGAAGACAGATGAGGAAACGATGTTTGAATGTTGTGTTTCCACATGCAATATTTCATATAAATGACATTGTAAGTGACGAGGGAATTATGGAAAATTATGTTTTGAAAGACAGGTAATTTTACTTATTTGAGCCACTCTCATGATCATGAGCTTACTAAGCTGTGTTCTATTATAGATAATTGAGATCAAACAGTTAGGAAAGGTGTAGAAATGAAGATGGAAATTCCTACTCTACGTGATCCTAAAAAAATTTTTTCTTCTTACATTAGTGATGCTTAAAACAAACGCAAAACCCCATTTTCGTTCAGATTTTCGAACAGATGCGCATAAACGTTTAAAAGAGTAACGGTGGAGTTTCTTGCCATTCAACCATACGAAACTACCTTTTGGAAGGGGCAACAAGTTTTTTTTTTTGTAAATGTCGACGTTCTAAAGTCCCATTTATGTGCCTATTTGAAATAAATTACTTGTCTTTGACTTTAAACTACACTCAAATAATACCAAATTTTCTAAAATATTCATCGGGTCGTTTTCGAGTTCTAATGTGGTTCCTCAATTCAAACATCGGTGGGAGAATTCAGGACCCACCTAAAACGTCCTGTAACTTTCAAAGGGATTGGGTAACAAAATCGGCTAGTATACTACTAAATATACGTAGTACCCGCGTTTATATTATATGAGACACGGCTTCTCAATCCATACGCACACTGCTTAAAATTTTTATGTTATTAGTATACTACTTGCTACTTGCACCGCTAAAAAATAAATGGAATGTTATTAATAAAGTAAACGAATAGGAATTAGATTAGAGAAATGATCGTCGCACGCGCTGATGCGCACTCATCTCGATTGCAAGTGCATTCACGCGCAGTCGCGAACTGTCTATAAATTCTGTTTTTTTCTTTCTAAGAAGAAAACTGTTTGTCTACTGTAGTGGACTCAATGGTCGGCTATAACAGTAGACAGATAGGTATTTAATAAGATAGATCTTTCTTCTACACTGACCTACAAAACTTAGTACCACACTTTTCAAATTGCAATTTTTCCTAAACAACATTCATCAATTTTCCTTAAAATGATTATTTATTATACATTACTAACGTTTTTAAATTAAGAAAAAATTTCAATTTTTTACTGGAAAAAAAAACTCAAACAACATTTTAAAGTATGTTTCATAACTGGTATTGCCTCCTTGGGCTCTCATTACAGCTACGAGCCGATTTGGTACACTGAAGACGAGGTTTCGGAGGCGATGTTGGGGAATAGTGTCCCATTCTTCAATCAGGTCCTGTTTTAGGGCCCTGAGGGTGATAGGAGGTGGTCTGCGGCTTCTGATTAACCTCCCGAGCTCATCCCAGACGTGCTCATTCGGGTTGAGATCTGGACTTCTTAATGGCCAAGCCATCAAGTTGATACGAACCTCCTGAATGTCCTCTTGTTTCACACGAGCGGTGTGTGGCCGGGCGTTATCCTGCCTCAGTATCGATCCATCACCCATATTTACAAAATATAGCCCAGTCAGGGTGCCTTCCTATGGCCACTAGCTCTGTGCGACCTTCTGAAGAGATGCCAGCTCATACGTGTGCAGAGGCTCCACCTCCACCGTATTTGGTTAAAGTGAATGAAGCGTAGAATGTGGAGAAAATTGTTTTTTTTTAATAGTCTGTACCACACCCTTAAATGTGACCACAGCTTATTGTAGGACTGTTCTTCGTAGTGTAGAAGATAGAAGTGGTTATGGTATGCGAGCAGGGGAATTGCCTCGTGTGGGTCTAGTGTTCGCAACTGTGACTGCCGAGCGCGGAGTTCGGTCCTGGTATGGTGCCCGGTTTATGGCAATATAATCATCATCATCTGCCTACAGCAGTCCACTAATGGACAAAGGCTTCTCCAATTGCCCTCCATTTAGCTCGACTCTCGGCAACGCTCATCCTGCGAGCTACCCTGCGAAGATCGTCGCTCCTCCTAGCCTGTGGGCGTCCTAACTTACCTTTGCCGATTCGCGGACTCCACTCAAAAACACATAATATACTCGCCCTTTATTACATGGAACTCAAACATTAGTGGGGGAATGTGGCTGTTCTGGGGTTCCTTCATAGGAAAATACTGACGTGGTATGTTATGTAGTGCTATACTAATGTTACACCAATAAGAACTAACAGTAACAGCTATTAAGAGGTCAAAAAGTGTTAATATTTCATTCGTGAACTTTAAAATCGCAACACTACTTGATCTCTTAATATCGATCGAGGCTATGCCAGCTCCACATGTTTACGTTAAACCAGTCGCGTGCATCTCAAGTAGTCTACGGCTATTTGCTCGTTATTAACAAGTTTCTGATTAAAATATGTTTTATCAAGTGGTACTGTTGTACTTACTGCCAAAGTTGTTCTATGGTGCTACTCTTAAAAGTTCACAGCGATCTTGACCCGAGCCGCGAACCAATAAAAAGCAATCTCTCTTGTTTTTTTAACGGACTTAATAAAAGAGGTTGTGCTTCCCACCCAAATCCGCAATTTTATCAAAAACTGCTGCTCCAATTTTGTTAATGTTTCCAAACATCATTGCGGATTCGCGCGTCGACACCGTTCGAGAATTTCGAAGTATGGTTAAGATAATAGCACTACGCAGTTGTCTTTAGCAACAACTGTTACATACTTTGCTTAGTAGTGTACGGGGGAATCTACTCGCTGCAAAACTTCGATGAAGTAATGAGGAAAGTTTAGACTAAATAAATATACGTGATTTACAAATATGTATCGACGTTACTGGAGTAGCGTTACATAATTATTATTTTTACATCTGTAAACACACGCCTAGTAAATAAATTCTAACTAATTTTATTATACTGCTATTAAGTTAATGGATCATTGATATAAATTACCGATTGTAATCTGCTTCTTAAGTACTTCTTAAGCACCTGAAAAGGTGTGTGCAATTGTGTCCAAGTAATTGTTGGCCTCGATTTTCCTCATCAACAACATCATAGAATTTAATACTTACAACTAAGTTGTACTGTAACTTGAAGTTTAGTCGCTACATGCACTGGCCCGAATTCGCATTCGTGCGTAAAACGCAATGCGCTTGCGTCATGTCGGCCATCTGTTTCGTACCGACACCAATGTCAGCTGATTAGTCAATTAGGCACTTATTATCTTTACCTTTTTCCTTTAAAGCGGTGAATCAAAGAGGTGTGACCACTTTTTGTTCATCTAAATACGTCAGTAAGTGAAATCGTTCGACATTGATTCGCTGCCGTCACCACCATACCAAATGTGTCGCAGTTGCCGTAGACACCAAGTTTGGCACATAGATTAATTGGACTGCCTCGTTGGGCTAGTGGTTGCAAGGGCTACTGCTGAGCATGAGGTCCTGGGTTCGATTCCTAGGTCGGGCAAAGTGATATTGGGATTTTCTATCTAGAATTTCTCAGTAGCAGCCCGGAGTCCGGATTTGTGCCCGGTCGATGGCAATATGCTCGCCCCCTATTACAAGGGACTTAAGCATAACCGGCAAAATGTGGGTGTACTATTGGTACAACTCTGCCTAACACTTCTGGGGTTACAGGCGTGATATTATGTTAGTTTCTATTTATCGATCTAGTATTCACACCGAACAGATATCTGCGTCGATTAAAAATGTAACCCTCAATTTGTTTGAAGCCGAATAATCTGAAGGCTAATTCCCTTAATTAAAAACGTTCTAAATCTAGTCAAAATCTCACTTCGGCAACAATCAAACGTCTAAAACTTGTCAAAAATGTATAAATATAACGTCAAATTACTCAAAATACTACAGGTATTTTTGACAGAATGCGTACGTTTAAAAAAAAACGACGATTGTCTCTCTGTTCTCAAATCTCATGTAAATTTTGATAGCCATCGTTATTTCCGCGCCAGAGATTTTCTAAACAGACACTTGATCAGCTGTGCAGAATGTCTCACAAAAAAAAACAACACCTTTATCTGAATAGATAACTTTTTGTGTTGTAATTATTTAACTTTGGAACGCAGTGTAGGTCGTTTTGATATATTTTTTGCTTCTTTAAGTTATATTTTCTGTATCATTTAATGCCTTTCTAAAATAAACGCATCTTCAAATGCAGTTATGCGATTTTTAGGCGTGTCTGTTTCTTTTGTTTTTTTTTGTTGTTTCAATTTATTTGTAACATTGAAAATCAGTTTTTTTATTTACAATTTATCATTATAAACTCTACTGATGTGACTTTTTATTTCTTAAATTATTAAAATATCCGGTTATATCAAGGATATCCTAAAGCAATAAAATAAATAACACAAAAAAATATCATAACAACTTTTTCAAGTAAATTGAACAAATCAGTAGATTTGTTTCGTGTACTTGTTAAATTTAGATGTAATCACGTCAAATTTAACAATTCATATCTGCTTATCACTTTTATTAGCATATTGCTTGTTACTTTCAACTGTGACCTTAAGTACGTATCGCGTAGTAGCGTAGTTTGCCCGTACATGTGCCCAATTTGATTAGAAAGAGCGGACATCACCAATTTGGCCGGGCCCCCCTCGACGGGCCGTGGCGTGGCGTGGGCAATGTGGGCATGTGTTTTATACACCCATTCACAAATAGGTTGGAAAATAAATTAATATTACGTCGCAATGGAAGGAAGGACTGAAATAGAATTATGGCGTTGATCAGCGTGAGGAGACAATGTGCCTATGCCTAATTAAAAATGCAATTTGAGGAAGAAAGTGTAATAAAAATAAAGGACTTTGGTGGTTTTGACGCCCTTTTTAAGATTCCGTAGTTACTCGTAACAAGGAACCCTCATAGTTTTGCCATATCCGTCCGTCCGTCTGACGTCTGTTGTCTGTCCGAGCTTAGTTCAGAGACTCTTAGTACTAGAAAGCTGTAATTTGGCATGGATATAAATATTAGTCACGATGACACAGTGCAGCAGTGGTAGAGTAAGACTGAAAAAAATTTGGTACCTTCTCTACGTAAAGTGGGGATGTTTTTTTTCTCCACCCCATGGTGGGGGGTCTCGTTGGTTAGTTATTTGAAAATATTGCGGGTTTGTACAAACCATTTTTCGATTATTGGATCCGTTTGTCAAATATTAAGCTTTAAAGTGCAAATTTTTGTCAGAGTCAAGTTTGTGTCCCCCGGCCAGCTAAATGGTTGTTTTTGGATATGTGAAAACAATTACGGTAGAAATTAATAACGAAGTTAAAAGGAAAACTATCTTACTTAGTTAGGCTTTACAAGTTTACGAGTAAATGTCGACCAACTTATATTTGCAGTTGGAATGTATGGGATACCATGTTTTTCAACTACAATGTTAAGTTGGTTTTTGGGATAAATCGATCTCAACTACGGAATCCTTCATTTTGCTTGGTCCGTAACTCAAATGGCCGGTTTTTCTAGTCTGTGAAAGGATACTTAACTCCGCAGAAAAACTGTGACATTATTTTATTGTAGGATCATTGTAAGGTATGCTGAAATGTGATGATTGATACGAAGATTCAGTTAGTTACTTATATTAAAATTATTTTTTTGCCAATAGGTTACGTTTGGGTTATTGGTATGTGATTATAGTATCACCATAATTGGAAACTGTTCAAAATTGAAACGCACTGAAAATGCACCAGCGTAAGAAATAAGCTAAGACTATTATTACATACAGGAGTCAGTGTCTTCACTTGTTGTGGAACATTAACAATTTATTGATCTTGTGTCGTATGGGGTGTGTCGCATTGTGTGTGTGCTTGGTAGTTGTACTATGGGTTATATTTGTTAACGGGTGTTATGTTATTAAACGCCTTGCAATTTTTATCGAATGCCTGCATATTTAACTATTTTGTCCAGTATTGTCCTCTATATAATCATTGCCAGTCTTTTGTGAAGATGGGTAACGCGTCATCAGCTTAGCTTGCGGATATTATTATGTTCAGTATTGACAGTAGGGGAATGGAAGTAAGACGGATCCTGCAGGCTCGAAGATCCACCTTCATTATTTAGAAAGGAATAACGCGATCTCCTAATGAATTTTGTCATAACTTTATAAAGAAGATCTTCATGCTTCCTCTATTGGTCAGCGTACCTACTCAACGTTGCCGTCAACGTGAGCATGTTCAGTGGGCCTAGTGTGAGTTTATTTTAACCATCTCGATTTTACACATCGACCGCGTTCGGCGCAATGATCGAATGGTGAGGGGCCAATCGGAGCGCCGAACGCGGTCGATGCGTAAAGTTGAAATGGTTAAAATAAACTCACACTAGGGCCTCTGATGTAAAATTGACAGATTATTAATTGACCTACAGTGTGCTTAGGCTTAACCACTGCTGGGACACATGCCTCCTCTCGGTGAGATGGAGTGGGCCGTCGTTAAACGGAACCGAGCAAAACGGACCGGAGAAATATGAAGAGCGATTGTTCATTGTGAGATATCAGTAGACCAAAAAATATCTAAGAAAGGGAAACCAAGAAAGAGTATAAATAAAAGAGATTTTACAAAAAGAAAAATTTCTGTTTAAAATTTAATGATGAAAAGTTGTTTTCAGAATCAAGTGGGGAATAGGTTTAATGTCTTGTGCTTGCACTGGCTATGAAAAAGATGATGATGAGTCAGTTGTTGTCTGAGAATAATATGTTCAAACAGCTTTTTTTATTTGAGTCCATTTCGCCTTCCTGTGTGGTCCATTGTTCTTCGCTAACAAAACGGACCAAATCAAGCTGCTTAAGTCGTCCGTTCCGCCTTCCCTCCCCCTATGTCTATTTGTTATCAAGGGGTTGGCAACAGGCCGAAAGGTTTGCGGTACTCATTTGAAATTGCGAATAAACGTGAAAATATCGCGGCGAAATTTATAAAGCACAACTATCGGTTGTGAATCTAACAGAGAGCTTCACAGCGCGTCGAAAAAACACATTGTTGGATTTTTAACCCCGGTGCTAAGCAGAGCGTTGCAAATGCTCGACCATGGTGGCGCAACCATGGTCGAGCTGTCAGCAAAATATACTCAACTTTATGGTGAGTATCTCACCAGGCATCGAATCGGCTGTGCAACCAACCATACATTTTGTTGGTGGCGGCGACTAGTTGCGCCGCCATTGTAACCCACCCAGTGAAATTATTAAAAAAATTAAAATTCTTGTTTAATTTAAATATTTAAAAACAACTCAAACTCAAACTCAACTCAAACTCAAAGCATTTATTTCAAATAAACCAATTACAGGCACTTTTGAATTGTCAAGGTCGGTCGGTCAGAAAAATGAAGCTAGTTGCCCATTCCAAAGCGTTTGAACAATGAGCTTCTCTGTCCAACTGTACTGTTGAATTATTGCTAATAAATGTAAGTACATAAAAGCAATAAGTCCGCCCATTGTATGTCTTTTGGTTTGACATGTAATTAATTTTTTAATGTAATTTTGTGGTGTACAACAAAGTATATATAAATAAATAAAAAATAAAAGTTGGACTCATGCGAAGACTGTTATAAAAGTTGGACTCCTGAGAAAAACGGAGTCTTGCGAACAGAGAGAAATATAGCCAAGGATTTACGAAAACTGTGTCAGTCATGCACTGCCCAAATATTCTTCGCAACAATTTCACCTTGCCAGCGATACAGACATGTCCACAAATGTATACCTGCTTACCCCATGTTGGGCAACACATACCTACCTAGGCACCTACCACCTATTAGGAACAGGTTATATTGTTGTAGGTTATATTTACTTAGTAACGGTAGAATGCTTCTTTTCAACACTTCGTAACTAGCCGAGACTACGTAAACATGTCGTTTATGTTTTCGCTTAAATAAACGAACACGAGTATGAACAAATACATATATATCGTATTATTGGTTCAGCAGGATCATCAGGGTTGTGCAGGAATATTGCAGTTCGTGGTGGATGTGGTACAACGCGGGCGAGTTAACATGGCATCTGGCTCAAATGACGTTTGTTGATAACAGTTATTTTGTAACGTTGTTCAACGAAATCTCCAAACGCCTGGTTGACACTTCCCTCGACCCAAGGGCTGGCTTTTATCTTGGCCAGAGGCTCAGCATTGCCGTACAACGTGGCAATGCCGTCAGTCTCTTGGGTATATTACCAGTCGACAGCGATGCGGAGGATTTCTTCGACGCCCTATTTTGGTTTAATAATAGTTTTAGTTAGGTTTAGGCTTGGTTTTCGTATTTTAATTGTTTGTTAGTTATAGTGGTTAGTTAATTTCGTATGTTATTTTTTAATTTTTATGTCACTTTATTTTGTTTTTACTATAAATATTACACCATACTTTGATACGAGTATAACAAGTTCCCAAATATCATTGGCTATTAGTAGAGATGGGCGGGTGGGTAAAAAATGGGAAGGTAAAAATTGGTATGAAAGGATAAAAAAGGTAAAAAAGAAAAAATACCCTTTTTTACCGGGTATTAATAAAAAATACCGGGTAAAAATGTGTACTGCCATTATATTATTTAAATGGCTTCGCCGTGAAATGAATACTGTTTTTATATAATGTAATTGGCTTCGTCATCAATACCATGTTAATTTTGACCTTGACCACTGAAGATAAAATATTGATTTTAAATAACTACTACTTTAATAAGATCTTTTTCACCACACTACCTATTATTTGCAATTTTTACCCATCGATTTCCGAGGGCCTTTTTTGATATCTAGAGTGTAAAAGTGTTTTATAATTCGAAGGCTTCCGATTCAACATTTACTCGAAGTTTTAAATAAAACCAACGAGTTAGGAACAAATAGTTTTTAAGAAAAAAGTTAGGAACGTTCAAAACCTGTCAACCGAAAATACCTGGTTATTCAGAACCGAAAATATCTGCTTTTTAATTTATTTTAATAAACAGATTCTATACGTATTTTACTGATTTTCTTTCTTTTTTGCAAGTTCCTCGTAGTGTGGTGAAAATTGTTGTGTTTTCACTTATGGGTAAAAGTTTTTAGCGTTTCGTGATTTGAAACCTTCGCGACGCTCAGGGTTCTTCTCTTAAACCACGAGCGAAACGAGTGGTTTAATTCTAGAACCCTTCCCTATCTCAGTTTTCAATCCAAGCACTCACGGCAAAAAACACTTTTACCCATATGTAAAACAAATAACTATTAAATCTTTAATCAACATAAAATAAACTGTTTTAATTAAAACAAATATAGTTAACTAAATGCTGCACACTATATATATCGTGAAAACATTTCAAAACAAATAAATGAGTAACAATCACTTAGATTTTTCGTTTCAGAATACAATAATTACAATGCAACCTAGACAGTAAACATAAAAATATTAAAATTTCACACTCAAATAGTTTGATACTCGTATAGCGCAAATATTCAGTCTTCATAATACCTTTAATTTTAGTAATATCACATTGTCTAAACCCTTTTTGTTACCTAACATATCACAATTACCTACATAAGTAATTTTGAAGGATTAGTGTTAGTCATCATCATTAAATTAACTCCACTAAATTATTACTTTAATTAAGTAGGTCTTATTATTATTTTAATTTAGTAGGGCCTCATGGCACGATGTGAGATTACTTTTAGTTCTGCATATTTACACTAAATAAAAATTATAATTAGTAAAAATTCACACTCGTATTTTAGTACTCTTAATATTAATTTCAGTCAGGTCATATCAATTTCAATCCTCATTACTGCTACTATTACCACCACAGTCCAAAAATATTATATCATGTCCTGGTGATCTTCTTGCTAAGATATTTTCTTCTGCAGTGAGGTTGTTTCGATCATAGTCCTGACTTTCATCTTCACTAGATTGGTTTTCTCCAGACTGTTCAATGTTCTGAATATGATCTGGAGTCATCATATATTCAGGAGAGTCACTAACTTCAGATCCTACAACTTCATTGTACTTGTGGAGTAGATCCCAGTTATAAGATGCAAAAGCAAGTTTAGCTGCCCTTTCGGACGTCAAACGGTTTCGTTTCTTTGAATATATGTGGCCATGCTTGCTGAACGATCGCTCTGTTGCTGCAGATGTGCACGGGGCGGTTAAAATACGTACTGCTATTTTGCTCAGGTTTTTAGACGAGCAAAGTCCCTTCCACCATGTTACGGGACTTATATCTTGAACTTTTTCCCAAATGAAAGTCCATCCCTGGCTTTGTAATTAGCCAAATCTGTGACTGCATCAGAATTGTGATGTTTTGTTTAAACTTTTTAAGGAAGCTACGTGGCTACCCCATCGTGTTTTTACTGATAATTTCAAAGTCTCTCCGGTTTTCTTTTCTTTTATAATTTTTTAAAGTTGGCTTACCTTCTTTTATAGTAACAAAACTTCACACTCATTCACGTCAGAATACTATTGAAAAAAGATCTGAATATAAATAGCAAAAGTATAACTTGGACGTTAGACACACGAAAGCAGAAACGAAGCGCGACTGCGCGGCGCGTGCACAACAAAATTGCGGAGCTCTAGAAATTCTGTATTTCGAAGTATTTATAAAAAAATACAACATTTACTTTAAATGAAACTGATTTTAATTTTTACCCGGTATAAATTAAAAATAGGAAGGTAAAAATGGGTATAAATGGGTATTTACCCAAAGTCTGGGTTTTTACCGGGTATAGCCCCATCTCTAGCTATTAGTATTATTAATATTTAAAAACACAACAAACATTATACAAATGTCTAGTACCATGTTCCGAGCCAGGTGCCATGTTAATTCGCCCGAGTATAATTATATCAGGTATCCGGCTGCATGCACGAAAAAATTTAACGTTACGAAGTAGATCGTAGTAAGAAGTATTTGTTCTTTTATTAGAAAAAAAAGTTGCAGCGGTCGGCGAGTGCAGTAACAATAGGTTATGTTACAATAGACTTCAAAATTATGGCGATTCATATAATTCGCTCTGCTAGAGCTACAGAAATCAGCCAGTGTCACTGTTATCCGACCTTTTTAGTGCTTCCAGTAACTTCGTAATCAAATTAGGCACCGCTACTAGCTGCGCCATCATATAAGATCCCCATCCCCATTAATAATGCAAGTGACACTATTTATTTTTAGACAATTGATTTGGAAATACAAAAAAGTTAAATATTAAATTGACGTCATTTTACACAACTGTCATCACTAAAGACCTAACAAACGGATCCATCAATGTCACCTGTCAACTTTTGCGGTAGCAGTAAGTTTTTTCAATGCCAGAGAAATCACAGGTGCGTTGCCATTCCAGAGCCATGAAATGTCTTATGTCTCATATATATCTTATGTGCCGAACAGCCGCGGCGCGCTTAAACCAGAACATGGTTATTTCCCCTAAGAAGTTCTTTTGCAAAAAGCTCTACTACTCGTACTAAGGGCTGAACCCAATAACGTATCTATCTCCGTTTCTGACGTACTTACTTAAGATAGAAAATTGGTTGTCGGTTAACGGATGATAGTTTAACGTGACAACGTCATAACAACACATTGATGAATGATACTTTTATGAATAAAATTGAATCGTTTTTATTATTGTTTAATCATACATTATATAACTATGCAAAATAGATATAAGAAGAGAAAACTTTTTATCTAACATCAATTAAATGAATCACCGTAATTTTTTTGTCAATTGTAACATAACACTCGCCGACCGATGCTACTTTTTTATAATAAAAGAATAAATACTTCTTACTACGATCTACTTCGTAACGTTAATTTTTTTCGTGCATGCAGCCGGAGTTCATCGATTTATTAGACGTTGTCACGTCAAAAACCTACCAACCTCTGGTTTTAAAGTCCCAATAAAGCCAAAACGTGCGACCCTATAAGAGTTGACAGCTATTTGTTTGACAGGGACAGATAGAACTGTACTGTCTATCATCAGTAGCTATCTGTCTTAGGTTATTGGGTTTGGCCGTAAAACAGTTAGGTATTTACAATCTGTCAATCAATAAAACTACACTGAAATAGGCTTTAACTGTGACTTTCGGTTTGACTAGTTTTACTGAATAGAACATAAATTACCGTTGTATTTATCATACGAAGTTAGTTCACGCTGATTATATAATTGTTTTTACAAATATTATTGTTAAGTTATAAGTAGGTTGTAACTGTTTCTCATGTCGGTCAATGTACGAACCAAATAATATAAATGGGGATACGCACTAGCTTTACTTCGCCAATGTTGGTACAGAAGAGTAGCCTAGTAAGCTCATAGACGTGAAATGTCTTCTTATTTTTTTTAAAGTTTGACGAATTGGGCGCAGATCCGATCGCTGCATCAGTCGCGTTTTTTGGTCCTCAAAAGTGCAGGTGTATGGACACTTTGACACTCCAAATTATGGGCCGACGATAAGCAATAAGTATTTGGGATACATAAAATCTTGTTTTTACGTTTCTTGACGATTCTTCTCCTTATCTACGGTTTCCTAGAATAACGTTTTCGTCACATCCTAGCGGACATCATGATAATCTGTCACTTTCATCAGTTTACGACATTAAGGTGTCTGTTTAAAAACTGCTAAAAACGCTCTACTTTTGGAACTGACAGACTCCTTGACAATCCAGAAGTGTATTTAATAAACGCTTTGATTCTTGCCTTCGTCTTTCCGATAACCAATTTCTTGTTGGTTTCGGATAAAACTCGTAAGTATCCTTTTAAGGCTTATCCCAGCATTGTTTTTACTAAAACCACTGTTTATCTTTCTTGATAAACCCAAACAAGAACAGGAAAATGAAACACTTTGCAGCAACAATACTTCGATCAGATACTATGACATAACATAAACTCACAACATAAATACAAAGTGGATTAGCAAAACGCCTTTGGCTGCTTATTCCATTATTTATCTTACACCGTGAGATAAATAATGGATTAGGTATTACGGGTTTAAATGATCCCGATTTAACCTCATACAAGATGTTGCATGCAATGAGGTGCTTGAGAAGCTGGTGATTTGTTTTTATTTTATTCTACGCATTATCAGCATTCAGCGATTAATGATTCAATTTGTACTTCTTTATTCTTGTCCTGTTCAACATCAATATGTCTATTTTTCAACCACGTGCAGTTCAGCTTCTGGGCGAAGGTCTTCCCCTTTTTCTTCTACACCTCATGTGTTGCCTTTTCCGGTGAATCTTTCATTAACGTTTCCTGGTCATCACTTTAGATATATTTTCTCTGTCATTACTATTAGGGAAAAAGGTGACTAATGAAAAGTACGAAAATTTCTTATTTCAGACAAAAATCAAGACAAAGGTACAAAAATGGTCAGGGTAAAGTTATGGCCTGGGAGCAGTGGTGGCCCAGTGGTAACGGTCCCGACTTGCGAGTTGTAGGTCGTGAGTTCGAACCCAAGCAGGCGCTTTACTTTGTGTAAATAATTTAATCACCACTGCTCTCAAAACGGTAAAGGAAAACATCGTGAGTAAACCGGCATGTCCTAGAACTAAAAATTCGAAGACATGTGACATCTACCAACCCGCACTGAGTACGCGTGGTGGATTACGGATCACTACCTCTCATAGAGAGGAGGCCTGTGTCCCAGCAGTGGGAACGTAAGGCTGATTATGCTTATGCATTTAGCCTAAAACCAGCGGATGATCAAGACGCTTTCAACAATTCCTCATTTGTCAAATGATGGTAAGTAGTTTAGAAGTTATGAGGGAACAGATGAATATACATACATACATTCATACATACATACATACGCACATAGTGGTCAAAATCATAACCCTACTTTTTACCTCGCCGTAGTCAGGTAAAAATACAAGTTGGTAAAGGTATTTTTCATTTCTAAGGAACTGAATGACGTAAAACTGGTCATAAGTAAGTAGTTAATACGCTCCCTGGAAGTCTATCACACTAATGAGTTAAGAAATTAAGAGATATACTCGTGTTCGTACTTAGAATACTAATGAGAAATTGTCTCATTACTCATAGGGATGGTCAAAGCTTACCTTTGAAGATTTGTTTAGGATCAAAAGGAATGAGGGCAGAAGTCTGTGTACAAAGGCTTTTAACTACAGCCTAAATTTTCTGTGAGAGTACGAGCAACGTTTATTTTCGTTTGGCTTTGTTCTTCCAAACGGTGGCAATTGGATGATGACTGATATTAGAAAAGTTCATAAAAATAATGTAATTTCAAAGTAGGCATAGTAAAAATGAGATAATCGAAAAAATCTGCTAAATCGGTGTAAATATGAAGAAGATACATGCTTTTAAAAGTTTTTGGAGGGTATTATTCCCGTCCTTGTCGCACGGTACGGACAATGTACGGCGCTAGTATGATGTTACATAGTCGTGACGTAACTTCTACGAAAGTGCTGTCCTTGTCTAACACTTATCTTAAAACGGTTTTTCACTTTTTGCAATTTTGTTTGCACTATTTGTGAAACAAACAATTTATTGAGATAAAAAAAAAATGTCATTATCCCTATTATCTGTCTTTCTTCTGTAATACATAACTGTGACGAAAGCATTTATAAATGTTTTTCTCCACCGAGAACGAAATCTTTGTTTTTTATTATAAATGGCATCTCGCAGGTCAACCTATGAGGTTGTCGTCTGCTTAGACGGACTTGCCTGTGGTTGCCCTAATAAATTAAGGCCTCCAGCCAGGACTTAAACTTAAATACTAACTAAAACTAAGCGACAACGCTAAGGGCACCCCCTGTGGGATACGGACCTCGGCTTAGGGCGTCGCTGGAAGAGGGCAGCAAGGGACTAGCTGGATCAGGATTGATATTAATTTGGGACGAATTTAAAGCTACAGGCTCAGCGGCGCGGGCTGGCTCGAGCAAGGGTCGGGAGGGGCGTATATTTGGGCGTCGCGGCGGGCCTCGGCGGCGAGGACGGTAGGACGTCGATCAGGTTTTGGGCTTATGTAGTGTGCTGGTGGCCTTACTACTCTCCTGGAGGAGGGTAGTGGCGTCGTCGGGGGCGAACGAAATCTTTGTCTTTGATGGAGTCTTTTCATCAAGGCTTCAAGTAAGATTACAGCCTGTTTGGAAAATTACAATTTCCTTCATAGAATTATTTTCTTAAACCAAACAGAAAGGAGGAACGACAAGGATTTCATATTGAACGTGGTGGATTACGGCCCGCGTGGTGGATTACGGCCCACTCCCTCTCACAGACAAGAGGAATGTGTTCTAGCAATGGGAACGTTATAGGCTGATTTTGATATAATTATAATCTGAAAAAAAACTAATAAAAAAAAACATTTTTGCCTACTACGATAGATCACTTATTTTCTTATACTTATGCGACTGTCCTAAATAAATGTTTAATGCTCACTAATCCTAGCATAAACCACGTCTTATAATAACTAAGTACCAAACAATTACAGCGATGTGCGGATATGTACATTACATGTACGTACATTATTATAAACAATAACTGTTATTAATGATTACGCACTGCCACGGTGTTACTGACTACCCATACGTAATTCTGTGTGTTTTAGGCTTAAATGAGAATTAAATAAGCCGCATTATGTTTATGTAATATTTATGTAGGGAAACATACAATACACACGCACTTGGTGTACCTAATGCGTGTTGCTAACATGTACCTACGATGAAACAAAAGAGGTCTTATGTATCATACATTAGTATGATTATGATTATGACCACCTAACAAGAGCTTATTCCAAGCTTATTCACTCTGATCAGTTTATCAAAATTTCGTTTTTTTTTTTGTAGTTTCCTAGGCCACTTTGCTCTGCTGCTCATAGCAACGGAGTTTGTCTTGAAGTCCCACCAAAAAAAAACTTAATGGTACAGTAACTTTTTAGAAAAAGTTCGGTTTTTAGCGTATTCTTTGGCACTCAAATGTGACAGTATCGTTTTGACGCTCGATGTGTCATAACGCCCTCGTACTTTAATTACTCACAAAGCTTGTGTATCTAACAATCTTAAGTACACAAAACTTTTGAACTAAAGCGATAAATGTCGGTCGTTATCTACGGCATGCGGCAAGTACGCATGCCCTTGCGCAGGGTTGCCCAATACCGCGCAACTTTGCCCGAATTCTTTACTAACATGATTTCTACTCTATTGAATTTGATTAAAGATTACATTAATTCGTATTTAGGAAACGACTATGTTGACCAATAATGGCGTCGATTGAATATTGCCATTAAAATATTTAAAAGTAGAATAAGTAGTTTTTAAATAAATTCCGATGAGGTAAGGTTTCCTTGATAATAATTTTCGTTGTAGGTACTGAATGTTTGATGACCGTTTTGAAAAATTGTATGTAATTTAAAAGTAAGTGCCCTTGTTGAAAGCGGATATTTTGCAAATAACCGTCGGTTTCGTCACATCCTAGTGATAACACTTTGTGATTTTAGTTTGAGGCAAATAACCAGTATTGAAAGAAGTAATGTGTTTGTATGAACCTAAAAGAGTAATAATTTATTAATTATTTGACTAAGATTTTCATGTTTCTGAATCTTAGTTTTGGAAAATGTCTAAAGAAACGTTTTGAGTACTATGAAATTAGATGGCTTTTTGATTAGAGGAAGACCAGAAACCATGGATGAACTGTTTAAAGGTGATATGGCTAGAAACGGGGTGACTACTACTCGTAAGATGACGATAATGACGACTGATTGAGAATCATGGAAGCACATGCTTCACGACTATGATGTATCCTGCGGGATAATTGCGTCACACGCTACGCCGATTTTACAACGAAACTGAACGCGATCAGCACTTTGAAACCCAGTTCAAGAGCTGTCAGTGTCAGTATTTCATAATAATTTTGACACTGACAGCTCTTGAACGCGTTTTAGATGTGCTGATTGCGTTCAGTCACACACATTCGGCGACAATGAAATCAAATCAGCACTACAACAGTAGGAATGGCTTTCATTTTCACAGTACAACAACATTCAATGCGTTATTTACGTTTTTATGCAGATTTTTCAAATATGAGTTATCTAAATATTTTCTATAGATATGTTGAAATATCCTTCAAAGTCATACAGATTGTGATTCATAGTTCGCTATTAGGATGCTGGTTTTGCGGCTACGAAATAAATGAACAATTCTGTGCGATATTTTTAGAAGATCTTATAAGCAACAGCTGCAACAGCTTAGGAAATAAGCTGTTAGCTTGGCTAATACTTTATTGTAGCATGCGCTGCGAAACATAAAGAAGTTACACAATGACTGTGTTATTAACACAGTATGTTTCATAACTAATAGGCATAATTTTACAAGTAGATGCCATTATAGTTATTTTGATTAAAAAAAATTGATAATTGTCATCTTATTGAGTAATGAAAATTTAAATTGAATGCGAATATGGTTTTGTGATAGGTATGATTACATTTGTACGTCCGGTTCCTGTCTCAAAAAATAGCAAAAAAAAACAGTATTGATAGATTTTGAAAAAAGGCCGTTTATTGCCCTCAACTGAAACTTAAGTGTGGTAATGCTTTGTTATTGGAGAAGGTACCTACGAGGTAGTGATAATTCCTGAATCTGGTACACACCCCCCTTCCCCCTATAATACCCGTTGCCCTGCCAACTACGTAATAATATTATAAACGCGAAAGTCTGTGAGGATGGATGGTTGTTTGTTACTCATTCACGCAAAAACTTCCGTACGGATTTGAATGAAATTTGGCACACATACAGGGTGGAAGGGACATCGACGCACTACCTGATACCATGGACTCAGTACATGATTTTGAACCCCCTGCGTTGAATTTTTTTGTCGGTTATTAAAACAAATTGCTCTGCGAAAAAATTTTACCGCGTACGTATTGCACTTTTCTATGAACCAGCAGTTTTTTTATTAAAACCGATGAAAAATTTCAACTCCATTAGGTCCAGAATCATGTACTGAATCTATGGTATCAGCTTGTGCGTGCATGTCCCTTCCACCGTGTATAGTTTATAACCTGTACTAACACATGGAGTACTTTGTATCCCGATATTTCTACGGGATTAAGATTTATGTAGGTGAGACCGTTTGGAGCAGCTAGTAGTTTTATATACAGCGTGTTTCAGAAAAGTGTGATACAGACCATCAGACTCACCAACTTTCTCCATTGGACCAACATAGTAAGCAAGAAATAATAATCAGCCGTCCCATAAATTCGGGTCGAATACTTGTTGATGTTTTGTATGAAGCAGTTGAAAATTTCATCGCGACTGCGAGAAAGTTCTTCAGTTAATTGGTCAGTACTGATGCATTCTAACTAATATTGTAATTAGGGATTGCAATCCCGCAACTCACTCAATCCCGCGGGATTGATATGCGGGATTGATCAATCCCGCGGGATCCCGCGTATTTGAAATTATTCACAGTAGTTCAACTTTTTGCCCCGTTTGTATGTAAGATAAAGTATAATTTTTTTGATCTTATAGGGCTATAAGGTCGAAAAATTAATACTTTATCTTATTTAAAATTATGTTATAAAATCGAATTGAAACTACAGGTTTTTGTTTAAAAAATCACTAATTATTAATTAAACATGTCTTAAATTATGCAACAAAAATTATTTGTTTTCTAACAAAATAACAATGAAATTATAATTAAGTACGAGTAATTAGTAATCAGCCTTATTAGACCTTAATTTTTAAATGTATAGCATCAAAAGTTGTGTTAAATTTTACCCTTACATCTAACAACAGTTTTATGATGTTTGTAATTCAGTCTTAATAGTCTTATTCATATAATGACTAATGCACGCAAAACTTCACGAATGTTTTAGCGGTAAATTTAAATTTGCGGGATCCGCGGATCCGCGTTTTGAAGGTGCGGGATCCAGCAGATTAATAAGTGGAGCGGGATCCCGCGGGAATGCCGGATCCCGTTTTGCGGGATTGCAATCCCTAATTGTAATGCAAAAGTGAGTTTGTTTGTTTATTGTTATATGCTTTCACGCTAAAACGGCTGAATGGGTTTGAATAAGATTTGGCACACAGATAGACCATGGTAAGGATATATGATATTTTTCATCCTAGATCACAGAAGAAATCGTGGGCAATAGCTAGTGCTGTATATAGCCAATTCAGGGATTAGGCATTCGACAAGGCAGCGCTGACCTAGTAGCGTGGTATCTTATTTGCGAGGATATCGTGCTGTCTTAGCCAACTAACACTCCTCGAGGTAGATAAGTACTAAGGTTCGCCAAGCTGACTAAACACTCATTTAAAATATAGAAATACATAGCAAGACAAGACAAGACAAGCAAGACATAGCGTTCCTTTTATAAATATTGACAACTGTAGTTTTTGTTAAACTTTGTTTTTTTTGACAATTATGGCAGTGTCAGTTTCCTTCCCGTTACATTTTAAAGATTTTTTTCTTATAATTGTCGTTTTAATAAAGTTGCAAGTAGCGGGTTGCTAGGTCATGGTACGGCATTGAAACCTTAAGGGGCCGGCGAACAACGCACGTAATAGGAATTCGAGGCTGGATTCGGAATATTGCTATCTCAGTTTGACAAAAGAAGGGAGCGAGGGACGCGGGGCGCAGCCGTGTGTGTGTGTGACTGTGTGAGTAGAGAGATAGCTATTATGAGCTGTACTGTACTAACTGTACCTTCCATTCATTCACAACGACTCTGAAGATATTTTTATCTATTAGTAATTGGTTATGTTCATGATTTGCTTTATTTTTGTTGACTACTTTGGAGAATCGTTTGTAAATCTACAGACTAGTAATGCGTAATTTGAAAATTTCTTTACAATGCCGGTATCTTAACATATACGAATATTTCGAGATCTAGGCCTTGTAGAGAAAATCTAGCAGATACGTCATACATACCTTTCCTAAATGTACCTATTCGCAGTCGGTGTTCTTGAATAAATTACTTATGGTACGTATACATCGTAATCGCGCGCGGTCTTTGATGAGAACCGGCCGACGACGTGTAAATATAAATTATAGGGATATTTATTATTATTGTCTTTATTCATTTTAAGCCGGTATAAGATTATTTATTCCCATGGTCCTCACTTTAAAAAACTAAGGCTTCATAAGTCTCTCTGATGTTTTTCTTTACCGTTTTGAGAGCAGTGGTGACGAATTAAATTACACAAAGTAAAGCGCCTGTCTGGGTTCGAACCTACGACCTACAACTCGTAAGTCGTGACCGTTACCACTGGGCCACCACTGCTCTCTAAGCAATAATGAATACATAATAATAGCATTCTGTGCTAAGAATAATAAAAATAAATAAGAAGGATTTCGTATAAACATTCATTTTGATGTGTTCTTACGTCATAAATATCATTGTTATTATTGATTTATCTATTTAAAAAATATTAATCGAAACTTGATAAAGGTGACAATACATTATCGACTAAACGAATAATACAATTATGGTAGTAGGAGTGTCAAAGATACACACTAAACACTCTGATTTATATGATTTGGCTTTTTATCTGTAGTACTGTGCATAAGATGATAATCAACCGTATTCTAGCGGCAAGAAGTTTCATTATACAATAAAAATAACATTAAAATCCTTGCAAGCAAAGTAAATGCGACACAATGCGAAATGTTTTAGTACTGAGCTCGATACATAATGGTTATGTATGTGCTACAGCTAATTTAATGAATATGAATAGCATTTATACTATTCAGCCATTATAATATAGGTAATATCTACTCAATTTAGACAAACTGATTATTGAGGCATCAATATTCATCCTATCAGGGGTATTGTATGAAAACTGGTTACGTCCAGCTAAAATATAATAATAAAAATGTCTTCCTGGTCCTTACCGATTTCTGTCACAATATAGTAAAGCGCACAAGCTTGTGCGCAGACACAGGTGCACTATAGGGCCTATACCCTCACTCTCAAATCATGTTATGCGTAAACAAACTTGCAAAAAAACGTTCAACAGTTACGTATGATATTGACTAATCAATGAAATATGATATGACCTATGATCACGTGACGTTTTGATAGCTTATGTCAACCCCATTAATTTTTTGGCTTTTCTACTAGCGTCATCGCTAATCGAATGTTACGAATGTTACTTTGTCTAGGCCCTCAGTGTCCTTGAGATACTTACCTACGCCGCGGCGTCGTAAAAAAACGCGGCGGGGTGTTTCGCGCACTGGATCTTCAACGCACAGCTTAGCACCGAGAGTTGAAAATCCAACAGTGTTTAGTTGACGCGCTGGGTAGCACTCTGTTAGATTCTCAATGCTCGGTTCAACACAAAGAGTTGAAAATGCAGCGAGATATTTTCGTCCGTGCGAACATGGTCTAAACAAACAGAAATACCGACGCTACACAGGTAGGTAGATAGGTAGGTAAATACAAATTTATGCAAAATATACTTAGGTACCTACTAGTGTGAAACTCAGACCAAGAAAAAATGTATTTATTTTCTAGGGCTGAGTCGATGCCCTCAAGCAATAAGTCAGTAAAATTGGGCTTTTTATTGTTATGTCGAATTCGTCATTCGGGTTGGGATAAATCTTTGTCATTTGTTTTTCATTTTTCGTAGTGTGATTTATAAAGATATCATGAATAATACTTTTATTGTAGGGAAGTTCAAAACAAAAATTATGACAAGAAAAGTATCTTTACGTATCAATACAAAACTGTTTTGCGTAAAGTATTGAATTTTCGTAAGTAGCTATTACCGACATGATGGCGTAAATGAATCGTGCAGTTCTTAGTAAATGTTAGAACGTGGTTATTGTCAAATTGTTTTGAGTCAGCTGAAACCGTTCTGGGAACTTACAAGCTTTTTAAAGTAAATAATTGATTAATAAATAATTATGTGTCCCCCGGTCTCGTTTTTGACTACAACGGTTTGTAACGATACTGAGACTGAATCGAACTAAAATAACCACAACAAAAAATAAAATAAAATACGTATCGCCTTTGAAATCCTACTAATCTTTCGATCCTATCTACTATACTACTTCAAACATGAAATTTTGTGAGGATGGATGGATGTTTGTTACTCTTTCACGCAAAAACTACAGAACGGATTTTGATGAAACTAAACAGTAATACAGCTATAGTCTATGTGTTATTCTGGATAAAAGTCCGCGACAGCATACCTTTTATGCGGAAGCTATTATAGCCAAATAGTGAGCCCATAAATGAATTGCTTTTTTGTTTTTACAATACACGTTTTAGGGTATTTAGTTAACATAAACATAACATAACATCGGTTGGGCAGTGGTGTAGCTTATAGTACACCCACATTTCGCCAGTTAGTCAGTTTATTTAGTTATTTCTCATCAAAATGAATACCTTTATCGCCTTTGGCGTTTGATGCAGGTAAACTTTGTTTTTTACACTTATTCATTTGGACGGATATGGATCAAAAATTACTGAAGTCAAATCAAAAGTTTTTTGCGAACTATGTACGTAAACACCGCGAACACCGCGAGTGTTGCGCACAGCGGGGCTGTGACGTTTCACGGCTAATCCGATGAACTGTGTTTGAAGCCTGGGGAAGAACATAGGCTATTTTTCATCAACACTCCACATGGGCGAAGCCGCGGGCTGAAGCTAGTAAAAAATAACATTAGATAAGTCCGTATTGTTACTCGTACTAACTGCATTATGTGTATATTACTGAAACAATTTACTTGTCTTATTTTTGCAATATTTATTTTCTAAAAACTGCAAAGTATTTCCCACACATAAATTAATGTTGACATCGTAATTGAATTACACAAAGAAAATGCTTTCAGTTGATGTATCAATGAACGCAATACTTCGACTCCTTGAAAAGATACATATTCAACACACTCATAAAAACTTCACTCTAGCATAGATCTATATTTCTATGTCTATATGTAGATAGTAATATTATTTGAAATAATTTAGCACCTCAGTTAATTATAACTAAAAGTATTTCAAAATTAACTAGTAGAAAAACCAATCATATTTGCTTTGTGGCATTTTACTGGTACATTCTCGAGGGTAAAGGCACTGAAAACCGAAACACAGGCATTGCCTAGTTCGGTTGCAGTGGCTACATCCATTTTATTAGAATATTATAACTGCCAAACAATTTTTTTGTAATTATTACTAAGTTTTGGAGAAATAAAAAATCTTATCTTATCTTATCTTATAAACAAAAATACATTTTTCCTGTAAAACTTGAGTTTTACGATAACCGACTTATTGCTTGGGGGTGTCTATGCAAAATACTTAGTAACTAAGAACGCAGTAAGTAGGTAACTTATAATACATCATTGGATAATACTAACTATTAAATACATCCCAACGTTCGGAGTCCATGTCGGCAACCAAACCAAATCGTAAATAAAATATCGTAAATAATAAGTCTTACGGACTTATAATAAATCTGCAAGCAAAGCTAAAGTTCGTAAGAATGGTTAGTTTACTCGACACCAAATAACAAGGCAAATCTAAATCCAAGTTCACAGCATAAGTCAATTGTGTCAGAAATATTACAATACAATTTAGAAAGCAAATAAATACGCACGCACAGGACAATAAAGTAATCGTCTAACACTGACAATAAACACGGAACACCCCGGCTGGCATAACGTTGCGGTAACGTGTGTGCTTGTCCGAGCGATACACAACTACTACCGTGAGCAGTATGACCACGCACACATTGGTATTTGCTTGACGCGATAGCACTACTAGCTATTGAAAATTTATGATAAATTTTGATGTATTCCGTAATACCAAAAATGATGAATAAAAACTTAATATTTTTTCCTATTTTTTTCGGCTATTCGTAACTTAATAATATGAGCTATGTTTCTAATACAACAACATTACAGATATTGTTGTTCATTTTCGGTAAGTATTTTTGAAAAAAAAAAGATGTAGGAACCTAGATAAATACTGTCTAAATCCGAATATAAGCATAATGTGATAGAAATATGCTTAAATTTCAAATGGTTTAGGTATTACGTTTATATGTACAATTCGAGCGTCGCTCTGCTCTTAAGGAGATCAGCTAAAATTGTACTAATAATTGCCAACGTTCACTCTCGTGAATTATGATAATACTTGCCGCAATGCCTGGTTGGTAGAAATATTTTAAAATACTCAATACTGAATACTTTATTGCATTCCATAATGTGTACATATAACAGTTGGTACGTTTAAACATCGAATCAATTATGGACCCTGTCGGGCACAGCAAAGTTAATTTTTAATTATAAAGAGGAGAGAGGATGAAGGCGCTTTAAAAAAAAAAAAAATATTTAGTTTAAATAGTTTCATTAGGATAGAATAGTATTATTATATTGTATTTATATGTGTAGTTTTAAATTATATTTATGTATTTTATATTACATATTGCATGATTTACATAAAATAATAATAATAATATTTTTCTAAATAAACAAGAAATGGATGAGGTGGGAGTTTTCAGATCCGGAAAAGTGATAACCTGAAACTAAACTAGAATATTGTAACGAGTTTTTTATACCGTTACATGTCTTTGATCATTATCATGATTTCGGAACGATTACTAGTTGTCATTTTTTTTTCTGTGATACATTCGCCTGACGTTTCAAGTGACTCGTCAAAATTTGACGAGTCACTTTAGCAATCTTTGTTCGTGAGGTGACAGGTCTCCTAATTTTCCCTAAATGGAATCATAATTAATCTTGGACATTTTGGCTTATAAACGCCATAGTCTTAAACAAAAGGACCCAGAGTAAATTTCTATCGGATTTTTGAATCCGTCGTTCGGCTCCCTACGGTGCTTTTGTTACCATCTATCTTCACGGTACACCGAGGGAGACACGAGTAATGTATCCCTGGAATAAGCGTCTACAATTGTGGGTGCTTATTCTACCTTTACATCTACCGAGGAATTTCTACTGGCCTTCCACGGGGCTGATCACCTGAGAGGTACCACCTACGGCTCTCGAGGTCACCTTCAAGTTTTTTTTGTCTTACTATTTTTTATCATATCAAAACAGCCTTCAGCTGCTAATTTAAAATGACTGAGAAGGTGCAATGATGAAATAACATTAACTAAAATTTATAATAGTTTAATTGTATTCCATAAGCTAAAAGTAGACAATAAACTGGGAACGTTCAAGGTAGTGAGTCATTTAATCACCGTTGACATCCTAAGATTAATTGTTCAATCTCTCCAATTTTATCTGGCTATCCATTAATAGTGTGTCGCTCCACGGCGCCCGAAATTTCATTTCTTTTATCAATTTTTTTTTTAGGAGATCACACACACTCAGAAACACTCATATTTTCTAATTTTTTTTATACTACAATTGATCCCCATAAGGGTTCTTTTCTTTTTTTTAATATTACAATATGTATTGAAAAAAGAAACATACCGACTAACGACGTATTTAAACAATAGAATTGTAACATCAAAGTGATTTTACACTAAGCGACATACATAGGTATTCTTCTGTGAAATGACTTTGTGTACTATAGATGCATATTGTGACACTTTGCACCTGAGATTTTGGAGGCCCTGAAATGTTCTGAGGTGAAGCTTGACTCGAATTGAAATGATGTTGTGAAAGTCCTCCTCATATTCTTTTTTTTTATGACAATTTATCACAGTCATGAATAAGGCCCTTTATATCGAAAGTCTATAATAAACTTTCGTAGTTTGCATTATGTATGTGGACTTGAACATTCACGTTTTCCCTTTAGGACGATGTTTAACTTTCACTTTGCAAAACAACAAACAAGTCAGTGCATCTTTAACAACATTAACGGGGACATAACGAAATCGAGTATTTTGTATGAACAACTCTGTATTTAGTCGCAGACTTTCGTTTGTAATGTAAGCCATACACGCTACAGCCCACCGGAGAGATCTACCTGTTCTGTTATGCCTGTGCTGGTCGTGCACATGTCGCATAGCTATATCAATTACTGCACAGAAGGCCTAAGATAGAAACAGTGACGTTCTATCAGCCATAATGATGATTGAAAAGTCTTAAATTTAACTGATAAGTAACCGAAAAGCAAATCAATGATGTTGAAAAGTGCTGTGGAAATACGAAACGCTTTGGAAGCAATTGCCACTTCTCTATTCCAATGCACGCTCTGATCAAACCGCGCAGGCGCATTTGCACAGGTAGACTTCTCCAGAGGACCGTATCATGTATAGCCGCCACAAGATAATGTGAAGTTGACAGTTGTCCCAGTCGCCTGCTTCCTCGTGCGAAACCAACATGCTTAGCAAAACCAGGAAGGTCACAGTTCAGCACTACGACTTCGGTAGCAGATTGGCAGCATCTGCTTCTATCCTCTGGTTTTACAAACAACATGTTTCATCTTTGCTTCCGTTCTGAATTGCTAACTAAGATCGAGCTTATAGTAGTTTCTTTTTTTTTAAATTCTTTTTGTTGATCATTTAAGTATTTTACTACTGGTAACTGGTTTTTCCTCTAAACTTGAACGCAGCTGACAAAATTAGTCTTGCAGAATATTTTAAACCAGGACATGTCCCCAGTCGATGTCTATACAGGCCAGGCCACACGCGTTTATTCTGTTTAATTAAATGTAGTTTTATTGATTCATCCGTTACAAAGGGCGTAGATAACAAGCTGATTTGACGGCGTAGTAACATTGTATGTACTACATACTGATTGTGCGCTGCAAAGGTGTATTGATGTTCAAATTTTGTTGATATTTTTGGCATTAATTTTCTGTTATGTTAATAAGTAACCGTAACTTGATCATAAAATTATTCTGCGCATTCAAAGGGAAAATTGTGTACAGGGATAGTACTTCAATAATAATATCACTATTATTCTCCCACTGGATGGCAAAGGCCTTTTCTCATACAGAGAAGCATTTATCGCCACGCTTGCCCAAGGCGGATTAACGATTTCAGACTTCCTCTCGATGTGTTCCTTCACTTATGTCAGAACTGTTATAAGCCACATACAGTACACGAGGCCTAAGCTGAGCTTTGCATTTGTGTGATTGCACATATAGATATTGTAGGTGTGACGTCGGCCTAGAGCGGGATTGGTTTAAACCGGTTTATGGTGCGCTTGGACTCACACAAATGCAAAGCTCAGCTTAGGCCTCGCGGACTGTACTTTTTAAATGCTGTGTAGTTTGTAATTAGAAACTCTTCTGTTTCATAAGCCATACTACTTAAAAAGGGGTGGCGAGCCGTGTGACAAATGGTTACTTTTATCACTTCTTATTTGCCTCTTACAAATAAATAGGTCCTCTATATTAATCCTCGATATAAGTTTTATATCAGTGCAACAATAACACATAACATTACGCCTTGTTTCCCGAAGTGCTGTGCAGAGGTGTACCTATAGTATACTCAGTTTATGTTCCATGTAATAGGGGGCGAGCCTATTGCCATCAACCGGGCACGAATCCAAACTGCTACTTAGATATTTCATATAGAAAAACCCAATAACACTTTGCCCGACCTGGGACTCGAACACAGGACCTCATGCTCAGCAGTAGCGCTTGCGAGCACTAGACCAACGAGGCAGTCAACAATATTTGCGTTATAATTCAGTTAATGAATCAATCAACTCAGCTTATTGCAGTCCACTGCTGGAGATAGGTCTCTCCCAGGCTGCGTCACAACACCCTGTCTTCCGCCGTCAGCATCCAGTCTGTCCCAGCGATTTTTTAAAGGTTGGTCCTCCTATCTGAGGGATACGCCGTCTCCACACAAGGACTCGTCTGCTCCACCGGCCATCGGTTCTTTAACAAACATGCCCAGCCTCCTACCACTTCAGTTTGATAAATCTGCTTCCAGAAAACTTCATTTCTGATTATATCCTTCAAAGAAACTCCGAGCCTAGCCCGCTCCATAGCGCGTTGAGTGACCTTGCATTTGTGGACCAGCCCTACTGTCAGTGTCCACGTTTTACTTACCGCAATAATAGTATACCATTCATATCTGGCTACATATCTATAGCATCACTTGGGTACGGCTAGAACGATTTGCTTAATTTTCATTTAATTGTTCATAACAGTCTGAATAAGGACAAAACATTGGAAAATAAGCACGGAAAATTTTAAAATTCGGGAGAACATGAAATTGCTTCATTAAAGACAGGACAACGTTTTTCGAGTCAGCTAGTGCGTAGCTTTTTCCTAATACAGACAACTCGTGTATTTATGTCAGTTAGAAAAATACCTAGCAGTCAAGAAAGGCATGTAAGGTCGGCAACGCAAATACGAGGAAAATCGCAAAGATACTCGTACATATATCACTTTTCGAGGAAAACATATAATCGAAAATTCTGTGTGTTCGTTAATTAGAAAGGCTTGTTAATGAGATCTGTATTCCGTTTGCCAATGAGAGTTTTCCAGTACCTTTGAACAAGTTCACATGATTATGATTTTTATAGGGTTCGAAATTTTTCACAAAAAACCGGCCAAGTGCATGTCGAATCACGCACAATGAACGGTTTCGTAGTTCTATGAATTGATCCCAAGAACATGCTTAATATTGTAGTTGAAAAACACCAAGTGCAAATGTATGTTTGTCGACTATGTCGTTAACTTGGAAAGCCTACTTAGCTGTGATAGTTTTCCGTTTTACTTCGTTATACATTAATACTACTTACTGCCGTGAGTTTTTCACATAACCAAAAACAATTTAGCTGGCAAGTGAGGGGGGCACCTGACTCTAACAAATATTTCAAACTCAAACTCAAAGCATTTATTTCAAATAAACCCATTACAGGCACTTTTGAATTGTCAAGGGGTAGGTCAGTCAAAAATATGAAGCTAGTAGCCCATTCCCAAGCGAAGTAGGTACCTATGGAGAAGAACGGGCAAGAAACTCCATGGACACTCTTTTAAATAATATGGTTACAGAAAATTTGTTACATCAGTCTTGTTGAAATTAAACATGTGAGAAGGATGTAGAAAGACCCGTAATAAAAAACATAAAAATCGGAAAAGAAAAATAAAAAAAAAATAAAAAAGCCGTGGCAGCCAAGAGATGACCAGTCCCCACTGACGGCGCCCGTTCACGAACATGACATATGGATCAGCACCATTCAGCTCAACCATTTTGAAGGGAACTTAATTATCCAACACACACGCCACCACCAGCGAGACATTTGAGTGAGCGTGACATACTCTCAGCCGCCAGGGCACATTCAAGTCAATGACAGACGTGCCCAGTATAGGGTAGCTTTATAGTAGGTACTACATAGTGCTCACACGTGTGCTTTGCAATTATACAATACTAAAAGATTGAATTTATAGATTGCAAAGATAGTTTTTACAATCTTCAGCAGCTCCAACAATATTTCCGAATGCTAATCAATTGTTTAGGCGCCCTTGTGGAGCAGAACCAGCGTTGAGCCAAGCATTTTTGTCAGAGATGTAATCCTCCAACTTATAATATGCTTGGCTGCATAGTGTGCGTTTGATACAGGTTTTGAACTTCGTTTCATTCAGTTGGAGTATGTGGGGAGGTATTTTATTATAACATTTTAAACAGTACCCCATGAAGGATGAATCTACTTTAGCCAGCCTGAAACCCTTTTGAACCAATTGGTCCCTATTTCTAGTCCCATAGTTGTGTCTTTCACCTCTTTTACTGAAAAGATTTAAGTTTTTCCTTACGTACATGATGTTTTCATATAAATATTGACAAGGTACGGTCATGATGTTAATATCTTTAAACAGTTCCCTTAAAGAATCGCGCCTGCGGAGGCCATATATTGCTCTAATGGCTCTTTTTTGCAGAATAAAAATAGACTCGATGTCTGCAGCGCGTCCCCATAATAAGATACCGTAAGACATGATACTTTCATTTTCATTTCGGTACCTTAAAGTTTAATACTTAGCAAACGGTTCCCTAAATCGAAAAATAGTTTCCCCTCACTGGCAATACTTTTGCACGACCTTTCCAACGACACCCCACACCATGGGACAAACGAGAAAAAAACATCCCAACTTAACATGAAGGAGGTATACAGTTTAGACGACGCAACTCTTGTTGTTTCCTATCCACGGTTCAACAAAACTACTTTATTATTTTATTCTAACTCTTACCTTAGTCTAGTCCTCTAGATTTTCTTGTACATTTAATAAAATATACTCTTCGTATTACACCGGTTACTACCACAACGACCCGAATCGGGACGTTTGACCCGCGGACCCGCAGTTTCGCAACTAAGCGCGTGCGCAGTATTAATGATCACCACGAAATAACCGAACAACTAATCTTTACATTTAGAATTTAACGATATTTTTAATGAATATTAATCTAGTGTAACACTGTAATTACTTCACATAATGAAAATCTTTATCGAATTCTCTTAACTATGACGTCACAGTTTTCTAATTCGTGATAATTATAGTATGTGTGCTCCATGTTAATCAGAAAAAGGAAATAAAGTTTATGTTTGTGGTGACGTGATTCGTATTCGATGAAACATTTTGTGCCCAAGTCATAACCCAGTGAAGATGGATGTAATGTAGGTAGAAGCAGACACCTTCAATATGTTATACTATGTGACTTGATTTTGTCTACTTATTTATTTCACACAGGCAGGGTTTTTAGGTTATTTTTTTGCAAAATTCTAGGCCTTGCTAGCTGTTAAAATCGTAGGTATGTAGGCATTCAAGTTATACTAAAAGCTGCTAGCTAACCTCAATAACCCCAAGGGAAATCAAGACTTTCGCAAGCACATGTTAATAATTAGAACGTATCAATTGCTTGGCCGTACGGCCTCGGGTGCCTAGGTAAGTGAGTAGATAAGGCGCGGAAATAAGCAAATGTTACATTAGCTCTTCACGGCAATAAATAAGGTTCAAAATCACGATGTTTTGACCAAATAAAAGTAATCTTGCAGTTCAAAAAAATTAAATAAATACACGGTTCAGTTGAATAATTTTATTTCTTTAGTTGATTCATCGTCATCATTTCACGTGTAAGACGTCCACTGCTGGACATAGGCTTGGGGGAGCCCAAGCATCGGCACTTCTAACAGTTCTGCGCTTCCCGCATCCAGCGGATTCCTGCGGCCTTCACAAGGTCATAGGTCATCGGTCCACCTTGTGGGAGGCCTTCCAACGCTACGTCTTCCGGTACGCGGTCGCCACTCCAGAACCTTTTGGCCCCATCGGCCATCTGTTCTGCGAGCAATGTACCCTGGCCACTGCCACTTAAGCTTGGCAATTCTTCGGGTGGGTTTTAGTTGATTGAATTTCCTTTATCACAACCACAATTTATCATAACCTTTACATCAAATATGAAAATTTACGCTCAACATTTTGAGAATTATGCGACTAAGATTTTTTGAGCTCTGTCTAACGATTGTTGTGTCATACTTTTTATTTTTATGAAATATATTTGATGAGAATGAGAATGAGTCTTTTCATTGCACATTTGACAATACATTTTTGTTTTCTGCTTTGTAATGTGTACTTACCTACCAATACGCCTAACTGTGCGAACTGATAGTTTTACGGCGTCCAACGTTTGGGCAGCGCCTTAAAGGCGGTGTAGAAAGGTGGCGGTAGGGCCAGGCCCGGTTAGAGGAGGGCCAGAGGCAATTGGGAATTTTGCAAGGGTAGTAGGCCTACTCAGACAAAGGCTTCTCAAGTGGCTTAGGCTTCGCACAGAAAGACCTCTAAGAGCTTGTAACACTAGCGTTTAATTTAGATTATAACACAATTATAAACTACATTAACTACCAAACTATTAAAAAATAAAAACCCAACCTTACTAAAACTAAATAGTATATTTTTTTAACGTTCTTGCTTTGCTTTCCCAAATAAACATTACTCTCCAAAGAAAAACTGGCAATAGTCTAGCTGTTCGGAATTTTCGTTCTATAGTAAAGTGTGGTGCAAAGTAGAAACATGCTGGTACGGCTACGGCTCTGCGACTTTGGGCCAGCTGGTAATTTCCATATTTTTACGGCCAACTCTAGTAACGTACGCATTGCAATTTGAGGACTTTTAGCTTGACTTGCCTCATTTGGGGCCAATGTAAAATCTCGGTAATCTTTTTAGCAATAAAAGTTTATTTTTATGGTTCTGTACGTCCTAATGAAAAACGGAACCCTTAAAGGTGACTCGTGTGTCTGTCTGTCTGTCCGTCTGACACAGCCAATTTACTATGAATCTACTGGACTGATTAAGTTGAAATTTGGTACACATTTGAATTTCTGTGACCCAAACACGTTCGTGTTACATAAATAAACGAATTTTAAAAACTAGAAAGTTTAAAAACAAAAGTTTAGCAAACTGTTACAATGTCAAGTTTGATCTTGAGATCTGGGGAAACGGTAGTACCCCCGCCAAGATGAGCCTTTCTTGAACCTTTTCCCGGATCGTTTCGGTTTCTCATAACTTCGGACTGGATAAGTGACTGGTAGAGTGCTCAAATTCTCAAGATAAAATGTAGTAAGCGGACTTGTAAAACACACAAAGTTTCATATATGTGTGTATGCGACGCAACTCGCATAAGAACTTTTTGAATATGTTGTGTTTTGAATAGGTCTTCTTTTAGCTGTCAAATTGATGTGCATTTTTTTAACTTGTTGTCTGTCATCGTCTCTGAAAAGCTATTCTACTATGTATCTGTTATTTATGCTAAATTAAAGTTACTTATTCGTTTACGTGTTATACCCGATATTTTCTTGCACTTTGAGCCCTTCATGACCATTACAATGTGTCTACACTGCTGCTTTTACACTGACTGACTCGCTCCGAGTAAGTGAGTCAGTCAGTATTTTTATACTGACTGACTCACTCACTCGGAAACTGAAATATGGTATGAAAGCTTGGATTTGAACACAAAAATTGGGCTTAAATAACGAGGGTCTGATGATGGAGCCAGGAGGTGTATAGTATAACTCTTCGGTGGCTACTAGAAAACCCCTCGAGTTTGGAGTCCAATGATTTGTTTTGATGAGTTCAATATATTGCAATTCGTGTCGAGGGTCTGATGATGGAGCCAGGAGGTGTATAGTATAACTCTTCAGTGGCTACCGTCGTTGTCTTTAGACTGACCAACGAAATGAAGAATATAGTAGACATAAAAGTTAAAAATAAAATAAAACACGTTTTTGTTCACATGCTTCTAATCAGTAATTGTTTAGTTTTAATTAATATAAAAAGAGCTCCTCGCTTTTTGATTTAATCATTGGATCAGAAGAGCAAATACAAGTCAATTTAATTATTTTAAAATAAATCGTGTTTCTTTAACCTACATGTTTTTTCGTTGACTATGAAGAAAGTAACTGGTGGCTTGCAAGTAATACCTTTTTTACCCGACTATGCTAGCTTTAAGGGTTATGATTTTAACATGTCTGTAATATCAGTACAATATCACCACTAAAATTAAAAGAAATGCAATCTTACAAACATTATTTCATGTAAAGTAGGTCACCAAGACTTACGTAAAGGCTCGTGCTCACTGGCGTGACGCAACAGCGCGACACAAAGGCACCGTGTCGCGCGACGACCGGTGCCTCTGGTGCCGGTGCCTGTCCCGAGATACGTAAAACAAAAAAAAACGGAAAGTGCGAGTTGAACTCGCGTGCTCTCCACGCGAGGCAACTCGCACTTATCCGGTTTTTTTATCGTTTTACGTATCGTTCGCGTTGTGCAAGTGCACCCAAGGACTCTCCGTTGGTGTAGGACTTTGCAGGATATGGAAACAAAGATATTGGGTGGCTATAGAAAACCTCCCTAACTGACCAAAGTTTTATAAAAAAATATACCGATAAAAATGGCAGAGAGGGAGAGAGACCGGCTTACGCACTCAATAATGGGCCCCCGAAAACGGTCGCTGGCATTGTGTTGTAGCTACAAGGGGGCAACATGTCCTGAGGAGTGGAGCGGTATTCCACGGCTATCAGGACAATCCTGGATGTACGGTCAAGCCACCACCAGCATCTTACTGGAATACTTCCTTCCTCCGAACACGTTTATAATTAACTTATTATTTTTAATTGTTCCTTACTCCTTACCTCACAAGAGTTACACGTGTTGCTGGCATCAAAAATACCCAAAACTAAAAACACTATCGTGAGCTCACCCCACGGAGTCACAGCACCTTAGGCCAAGGTTACAACAGCACTATTAAAAAGCCAGGCTATGTAACGAATAAGGTTCTCCTCAATTGACCTGGCGACGTTACCTGCAAAGTTTATATGCGTGTTATTTTATTTAAAGGTCTAGTTGTTTCCTGTTATAACCAAAACAAAAAAAAAAACAAGAAATGATGGCCTTTTAGCTATTTGATTTAATAATTGACGTTAATTAATTCATTTTGCAAAAAAACGACCGGACATAATTAAAAACATCTCTCATCGATTTATAACTTCCGATATTCAAATCATGACCTTTCATTTGGATTAGCTTCCCAAGTTTAAGTATAATAAGATCGTGTTTTTATCAAAAAAAATATACAATAAATTCTAAAAATATTGAAAACTGATATTTTGATTGATCTGTAAATTTTAATTAATCTTTTAGATTAATCCATCTCTATCACCTCATATTTTTTTATATCTGTCTTTCTTAATGTTACTTTAAATACTATTTATTTTCATTCGTTTTACGAGTATAATGAATAACATACATGATTAAGGATACAGTGCTACTTATGTGGATCACGTAGAACCATGCTTAGTTTAAACTTGACGACGCATGCAAGGAGAATTACAATATTAGAACTTTAACTTTTAATCTTACCTTGAACTGATATATGCAATTAATGAGAAAAACAGATAATGCATCGTGAATATTAATTTGTTATAATTTTATAAGATAAATAAATATTAATGTCATAAAATAAATAATTTGGAAGGCCATCCGACTTAGCACTTGGACGTTGCCTAGAAAAAGTGACATTTTATCACCGGTAACGATAATGGAAAAGTCATAAATGTATTGGATTTATATTATATTACAGAGAACCATAGAAAAAATTAAAAGTCATTGTAATTTGAAATGCGAAACACTTTGAAAGCGATTGTCACTTTTCTAGGACCGTTGGATATCTACATCTACTGATGTCAGGTTATCGCAAGAACGAAACAATCGACGAATAATCAAACTTATAATGTAATGTTCGACTATTCGTCGATTATTTCGTAAATCAAACGCAAGTGGATACCAGACGATCAAATGACTTTTCCTTTCCAGCCAGATCCTGGTCAGTAATATTATGGCTGTAAGCTCGTTAATCATTTTAGCAAGCCTCTCTTTGCACAAGAGTCGTGTCGCCATGGACTTATAAGGAACTTTGATTGTGACGTCAATTGTTTCAAGACACGTCATACATGAGAACTACGTTCAATGAAATTACGAAACCTGTTTCAACATGTTCGAGGAAAATCCTTCAAAAACGGACGCTACCCCATTTACGGCTATAGATCTTCCTATAACACCAACGATAACTATATTTTGAAGCTGGTTTAATCTTTTTCGAAACTTTTTGCTACACTCAACTGATTGTTATTGGCTTTATTAAGCGCTTCAAGGTCAGCGCACACCGGCGGATGGCAGGTAACACACTAATTTGGGATTTGGGATGCCACCAGCGGCCTTACTGGGCGCGATATGCTACGGAGCGTGCCTGGTGGCCTCTCGTGCTTGCTTAGCGACTACGCCACGCAGGAGAAAAGCGCACCCCTGCTTGCACTGCCCCTCTTCCGTGATCGTAAATACGATAGCGGACTCTGGCGCATTCCTTCGTATCCCTTCGATTTCCACAGAGGAATTCCATTTGATGGTCCGTGGTCGGTCTCAACACTTTGGAACCTGGTTATATTACACAGGTTCCAAAGTTTAGAGACCGTTTCCATTATATACGTACGAATCTACGTTGGTGGTGGTAAGTGACAGTTACAAGCAAAGAGGTTTAAATGTTGATAGTACCTTCGTCCATTACTTTAGTTGATCTTAAGATAAGAAAAGTTGCGGAAAGTGTAGTCGCAATATTGTAATGTGAAAAGGTAAAACCTTTTCGATTAGGTATTTGTTTGTGATCGGAATAAGGCTTTGACGGAGACGAAGGTTTATTGACAGATAGATACAAATAGGCAAATGGATAAACTGAACGTGATGTGACTAGATTTTGTTGAAAGGATTCTTAATGAAAGAAAATATTGTAAGGGTTCTAATTTAAGAGTCTATATTACATTTAGACAGAGCTATGTAATAGAAGGTACTAAAACTACTTAAAGATTTATTTGAACAGAGTTGACGGAAATTCATTGAAACTATCCACATATATATATATATGTTTATGTATTTAGTTCACAAACGTATCAAGAGCTTATTTTTTTTTACTTTAGAATAAATTTTTATATTCAAGAAGAAATGACGTCATTATTTTCTATAACTTTCAAATCGTCATCGAAATGTAACGTCGTCCGATAAAATGAAATTATAGATAAGATCAGAATATTAACCATTTTAGTTAATCACCAAACCTGTGATTTTTATTATTTGCCTTACATAATCTAAAGCAGAAGACCATTCCAATTCATCAAAAGCATTCTATAATGAATATTCTATGTTAAATACCCCACTTCTTGAGAAAGGTTTTGTTTGGAGAGTATCCACCACCAGCAAACCTGTTACTGTCACCGTGTAAAATTCTATTCTCGCGTAACCATGTTGTGTGGGACATGATACTTTCTTCAACTGTCTAAGATTAGCAACGTATGGCCTCGTTGTGATCTGAGAACATGAATAAGGAATAAAGAACATGTAAAAGACAAGAACTAGCATTCCCATTACATCAACATTATCATCTGCTAAACCTTTTCGAAAGTAGTTGGGGTCGGATAAAATCAGTTTTTTTTATATAGAAACATGAAATTTTTACAAAAATCATCCTGCCTAGCCTTTCCTAACTTCCTATGTTTACGATTGCTTATTTAACCTCCACAACTCAGTAACTAGATAACACGGTACCTCTTCATACGTGTAGCGACCTGACAATGTTTACTTAATCTTTTAAAGAAATCGGACAACCTCCATATTTTAAGGGTGCAGCGCAAGTGCCTTATATCACAGTGTTGTCAAACATTGCAAAGGTCAGAATATTATCTAACGGCATTGTGGCGCCCGATCCCCTCCACCTGCGCACGCGCACCCAGTGACACAGATCCGAGTCGGCCAAGATTTCCGTCACCGTACCATCACGGATACTGGTGAACCACTTTCAACCTTAGTGTTAAGGAAATAAGGTTGAAAAGTGGTCAACCGCCACTGTCCGCTGTTGTACGAGCTGGCCCACTGACCGCTCTGTCGGTCGGCCCTTAGTTATGTAAAACGTAACACTATTATACTTTGACGAAAACGACGTGACCACGTCACTTTTATTTTTGTTTTTTCTAAATCACTTTCGTTTTTGTTCGTTGTTTATTTTTTTTTTTCTATTTTTATTGGTGCTATTAAGAATGTATCAACTCGAGATGCTTTTGTAACAGATTATGAATATTAAATAGCATGATATCACGACTTTGGCTCTCAACTAAATGTTTATTTATGCAGTTACGTTGTGTCAAATAACTTACGAGTAGACCTATGACATTATATTACCAAGAAAAACATTCCTAATTAATATTTAGAATATTCCTGGACATTCATGTATTTAAGTATTAAACATAGCTGGTTGTTGCTTATTGTAAGACTCATCAGTTATACTAAGAGTAGATACTAAATGTACCTATGATGCTTTGATTTTGCGCTATGAACATGTTTCTAAATATTATTGCATTTAACAACTAATAGAGATTGGACTGACAACATTAATGAATAAAATACAGAAATATAAAAGTACAGCATGTTAATCTAACCATTGACGAGAAAGCTGCATCTTATACTGTCTTATAGTCCAGTGTCCATTTCGCAAATATCGAAAATTAATAACACACAGACCAGTGGCGTAGCGCGCGTTGGCGGGGCGCCCCGTATAAAAATTTGTTTGGGGGCTCTTATGAAGGGTAAAACAACATTGTTTGGTGGCCCTTAAGAAGGGTAAAGATTATATTTATTCATCATAATTATTTATCTGTCACTTTTTCAATTTTTTAATAAACAATTCAAATAAAAAATACACTCTCCTTGCCTTTTTTTCGGAAAACTGATTTATTAAATCATTTATGGCTGATGATAACTTTAGTTTTTCAAAAATTTCTGCCTTTTTAGGACAATAGTGACAGGTCTGACAGGCAGGCGTTCATGTCGGGGGCCCCGTATAATTGATACGGCGGTAGCTACGCCCCTCACACAGACCCAGTTAGATAAAGATTTAAGAACTTACTGATCTTATTGATACCAAGTGCATTATAATTGTAGTTGGCAATCCATTCTATTCAATTGTGACGCAATTTGATTGTTACATTAAAAAAAGGTGTGGTTTCAACAAAATAAAGCAAATTGATCTGCCAATAATTGTGATGGTAATCTTAAGATGGAAGTGTCATAATCAGCACCTAAGTAAGCCAGTATTACATTACATGAAAGAAAGAAGCTTGGTTTTGCTGATTTTAAATAGAAAAGAATATTATGTATGTAGTCAGACCCACTTTTATTTGCTGCGGTAGCAAGCTTAAACATTTGTAAGAGGATGATGATTATTGCGAAGTTTCAAATGAATTGCTAAGGTGACACAAAAACCTTCATTCATAACTTAAATACGAGACAAACCAGATCAACGTATTTACTATCTAGAGCCTTCTTCTTAACTTAAGTCCAGTCTCTTCCTATCACTTGTTGGACAGTAGAATGTCCCACTTGTTCTGGTCGTTTGTCTCTGGGATCTATCTAATTGAACCATAGTGATGATCCTGGTTATTCAGAAGGCAACGTCTGCCGCACTTTGCACTTTTAGTAAAAAATCGATACGCAAAGGTAAAAACAATAATTAAATCACGTGAAAATAAAAGTAAGTATTAATTGTAATCATAATCATCATTTATTGCATTCATGTAGATTATAAGTTCTTACAAGTATACTGAGGTTTCATACATGAACCCTGCTAGGGCACAGCAATATAAATACATAGTTTAAGGTTCTACAGTGTCACAATAATATTCAATGCTTAGTTTTATTTTCACGTTGTTTTAATTATTGTTGAGGTCATCCAAAATTACGAAACGTGACTTTTTTTTTACTTTTCTATCCGTGACTTCGAACAGGCCAGTATGTAACATAGTCAAAAAAAAAAAGAAAAACAAATAAAGTGTGTTCAAGATTTTTTACTTCATCAAACTAACTTGTGTGGTTTATTCATAACCTTGCTGAATTAGGTTAATTGTGGCAGAATACAGTGACGAGAAATATAGTTATATTTCTTTAGGCACATTGCTAATGTTGTAGAAAACGCAAAAGCAAGACCCAACAGCTTCCTTCTCATACATAATAAGGAGAAAGGTGACAATGCAAAATGTGCCAGATAGAACAGTGATACCTAGAGCATTCGCCTTTTAGTAAGTAGCTCACTAAATAACGATGCAGAAGCCGATATCAGGAGGAAGTGAAAGTCTCATAGAATGTGTCACGAATGAGGAAAGGACTGGGAAGGACATGAATGTGTATAACTTTTTATGGAGATCATGTAATAGAACAACATGTAACAAAGTATGTGAAATAAAAAAAAACAAATTAACATCAAATCCACACACGCTGAGCAACTTAGGTGTCCTATCGATATGCTCGAAAAAGAGTCAAAGCAGAATAGTCAAAACAGCTGTAAATGGGTTCGTTATGGCATTTGCGCGAACTCGTGCATGTCTGTACGTCTTTGTCAAATGTTGTGTGATTTCTACAATATTTTTATAATTACTATTCTAATTCCATAAGTGCCCCAACAGATGTTATGCGGTTCACTATGCTCAATACGCTTTTGAGCCTTTATATGCCATTTGTGGTAGAAGTTGGCATATTAGTTTGTACTTCTTAGACGAATTCTATTGTAAAGTTCATCACCGCTCAGCCGCCTTGTCTGCGACATAAATCCCATTGACATAAAAAAGATTCAACTTCCTCGGAGGTCTGTAAAAGTTATCCATCATTCCAGACATGTTTAATTGATCAACTTGTTTATGTTACCTGTGAAGTTTATCTATGTATGTTTATGCTTAAAAACTCTACTCTACTACACTCTACACTCCTCTTACTCTTTTGATCATACACAACACCTGTTTAAGATTTACTTCTTTTTACATACATAACATCACACTGTAATCCCAGAAGGGTTAGGCAGAGGTGTACCTATAATACACCCACATGGGCGAGGGCGAGCCTATTGCCATCAACCGGGCACAAGTCCAGACTCCGGGCTGCTATTGAAAATTCTAGATAGAAAAACCCAATAACACTTTGCCCGACCTGGAAATCGAACCCAGGACCTCAGGCTCAGCAGTAGCTCTTGCGACTACTATCCCAACGAGGCAGTCACTTCTTTTTGCCTCATGTTTTATGGGACTGCTGACTGTCCAAGAGCTGGCAATGAAATCAGTGAACACATTAAACCAAACATAGTCATAGTCATACACATATAACAGGCCACTCAGACAGTATTGCGAAAAAAGTTTTGATGTATGAGAGACTGGCCAGTTATAGTCTATTTTGAAAATATGATTATTTGTAAGTAAAAATAGGTACGTTCCAATTTCAAAATTTCCTTCCATATTGTTTTAAGTAAAGGCAGATGTTATGTTGAACGTAGCCATACCGGTTGTCTTGAAAGTGCTCATTTTGGGACACGTGTCCAAGCATCCGCAAATGTAGGTAGATAAACATTAAGACGAGTCAAAAATTCTTTATTTCAAGGCCCATTCAGATCTTTCGTAGGATTTTTTAAATCTATCAATCTGATAACAACAATTTTATAATTTTAAGAACATCAAAAGGTTATACAAACCAAGCAGTCGGTAAAACTATGTCTATTTAAGAAATCCTCTTTCTTATTTTAATTGAGTTATAAGAAAAAAAATCGTTGTAGGTAGGTATAAGTATACTGATAAGTTATTTTCACTTGCAGACCAAAATAATATCGTCTTAGTTTTTCGTCAAAGTCAACGCAATCGGATTTCTTAAATAGATTTGAAGTAAGATCAATCAGCTGTCAACAACTGGTTGACTCTCCAAACTCTTAACTAACAAACTGAATAAAGTTCATCTGATATCGATTACATGATTGCTACGTTTCTTCATAAGATTATGTACACACGGCGGGCAGCTAACGATCGTGTTACGTCATCACCTCTCTATTGCATTCCATTTAGGTAGCGGATCCGTCACAATACGTGTGCAATGAGCTTTATGTGGTTGTTAGAAGATTCATGGCATTTGGGACCAGCATGTCGATTCTGTAAATATCTCACCGTGAACACTTGGGTGGAGTACGCTGTCAGTGTCATCCCGTCTTGGCACTGACAGCTCACTCCACGCTCACTTAACCTAAATCTTTTTTTTTTTTGTTTATGTCGTTGCTACGAGGCCTTTATGCCAACACCAAAGTTTTCACGGAGAGATGGTTACAGAATAGCACTACAGTTCCTTTTGGTTTGACATTTAGTTCAAAATAGGTTGCAATATCGAGGTATTGTAGAAATAGGAAATTTTTCAGAGTGCTTACAATAGATCAGAAATAGAACCTGTGATATTCTAGTACTTAAATGTAGCATACAACTAAATGATAGCACCTCAAGAGAGTACCGCTCTATCCCTTGTGGCGACTAGACGTTCCCTTTGGATTGTTGTGTACTTACTGGTGATTTAGTGGTTTAACTCTATACCCGAAGCCCCTAATAAGTGATGCTAGTGAACACCACATAACCTATTTGAATTTCTGTGAAATCTGAAACGTTTGTGGTGACTTTATGCTGGTGATAGTTCCGTAATATTATTCATGAAGACTGGCCCCTGTAATCGGCCAAATAAGTGTTCTATTCTGCCAAGCCAAAGTTAATGTAAGGGTGCCCAATCCTTGAAGCAACAACAACACGGAACACAATTTATGTTTTCTGTTCCTCATTCTAAATTTTCCAGACAAAACATGGAAGCAGGACGTCCATGCAGTCATTATACTGATCGTGAGTCGTTATCTTCTTTCTGTTGCCCTAATTTTTGCTTATAATCTTGATGTCTTAACAAGATAATCACTTTCAGGAATCAAGTAGGTAATTAAATGACTCATGCTATGAAATTGGTGAGGATGATTGACAACATAAGACCCGTAATGACTGACCTTAATGGAACCTGGATGTTGCACATGTCTGGACTGTAATCTGAGGTCTGAGACATACATTATTTGCCTTAGTTTTACTATACTAATACTGGCTTGTTTGGTTTTTAATGACAAGTTAATAGGGTTCATTTACGAAGTTAAAATATATGTAAACTGTTGATGGACTGTATAGTAAGTCAGTACCTAGCCTATCATCAGAAGCAGATAGCTGTGCTGAATCCACAGCTGGGAAAAAAGACATCCTCTTGAGACATTTGTACCTGCAAGACACAAGGCTGCGTATCCTATGTATGTACCTACCTATAATTTATAGGGTTTGTGTCATCGAGAAAAGAGAAAACTGACTATGAATGTGAGTACCTAGGTATCATTCAGGCTAGATTGAATACATGACTTTATAATTGTCTGGTGATTTTGTTTTGAGTATTTTGTATAAGGCCCACTCAAATGTTCTGCAGATCTGGTAGCGTCGTGTGAATGGTGGTTGAGCTAACTAAAATAGGGTTGAGCTTCACGATGAATCCTTTGGGACAGTACAACTCAAAGCTGCAATGGCTCTTTCCTTAAAAGGCCCTTCCAAACATGTCCTTGCATTATTAGACTCACATAAAATCCTAGGAATATAAGAGACCTCTGCATTTGTTTCGGCATTTCTTCTCAGTGATCAGTCCGCCAGGAAATGCCAGCGCCATCTAGTTTTAAAATCTTGACCAACAAAATACTGACGTGTAAAAGTGTCATAAAAGATCTACGTAGACAAATAAACATTTAATTTCATTTCGATCCGCCCAGATCGTACGAGAACAACCAACAAAGATTCTTCATAGAATATACCGCACATATTCGCAGGCAATGAAGATAAAGAAACTTATTTATAGGGACAGCTATCCTTTATTAGTAAAGTTGTTTGTCTAACTCACCATCAAATACTAAATGATGACCTAAATAAACAGAACATTACAAACATGACGCAGGAGTAATCGGGTTTGTTCCAAAGAAAGTGTTGCATAAGGTGGAGTCGGCGCCCGCGCACCGACGCTCGTTTGCGAAACGCCATCGCCACTCCGCTCTTACGTCACTATGCTTTAATCTGCAGACCCTATAGCGCATACCATAGTAATACATATTTTGGACGGCAATACAAGAATTATGATGTTTAAGAGGTTTAAAGAGCTAAAGCACGGTCAATGTCAGGCTGCCTAAAAAAGAAAGAGTAATTAATGTATTGCAAAAAATGAAGCAATTATCTATTTACAAAAAATCTATTGATTGGACAAAAAAAAAAAAACAGGTTAATATGTTAGTTCAGACAAAAAATCTGATTGATTTCATTGCCTTTATTAGGATGGTTTTTAATCGTTAAAATATTTTTAACAACGAATTTTTTTTCTATCGTATCTTATTTGTTGGATTATATTTTTAACACAATATCTAACTATATAGCATATTTATCTTGAAGAATATCATATATTTTTCTAATTATGTTTACTCTGGATCATATACTTGTAGGAATTACAAAATTTGCGTTTTTGTCCTATAAGTAGTCCCTTTAATGTACTTTAAGTTTGAAGATACCATTTATTTATATTAATACGGTTTTTGATCGCGATATCGGCTTATGGAAAGCGATGGATGAGGTTTAGCACTCTTGCTTTCAGGGTGACTGGGAATATGTATCAGTTGGTTTAATTACTACAATGGTAGAGGAAATAAACGTAAACGTAACTGAGGACAATCAATAAAGCATATTTTAAGATTAATTAAAGACTACGTCGAAGACAAGGAAGTTTGGCAATAATTCGTTCTGCACATGTGACTTCCCTGGTACCTCATAAACGGCATCATTATGTAATTTTCTAATAACTGCTCCCAAATAACGGTGTTTCATTTTAATTATTAGATATTTTTTTTTACTTATCTCTGACATAATATTATCATTATTTGACATTATAAACTTACAATTTTAACTTCAACTATTGGCTATTGGTTTAAATTCGTTTTTTATTTTACTTTATTAGATTAGTTTATATTTTGTTAATGTAAGAACGTTGTAGGCCTTGTAGATTGTAAATTTATAGACAATAGTCTATTTGTTAAACATATGGTACTTGTTCACAGGCCTACACTGTCCATACCTATTAACACTGTAATTTGAAAAAAAAATAAAAGACAAATATTTTTAAAAGAGTAACCATGGAGTTTCTTGCAGGCTCGTCTCCACAGGAAACGACCAATTGGAACCGTGCACTTAGATTCTGACGTTCCATAAGTGCCCATGTAGGTTTATGTGAAATAAAATATTTTGATTTTGACAGCCACAGTTTTTAAAATAACGAAAGGATTTGTCATAGCAATTGGATTGTGCTAGGAAAGGTTAAGGTCGTGATCAACCCGCCTATTGCATTAATTAAGTATTTAAACCCACTTCTTTTCAAGCAAATGTATATTTAGTTTATTTTGAGAGGAAGACAGGTAGTAGGTACCAAAGTACGTTTTTTTAAAGTAGAACCGTATTATGGCGTAATCATATCTAGCGTAGACCGCAAAATGAATTAGAATGATTGTACTACAATAATTTGGCAATTGAATGGTAAAATTTAATCATTATTAAACTTAGAAGCAGCAAGAACATTTTCATGATATAATTTCTAATAGCAGAGTACCTAACGACCTACGTTTTATTTATTTATTTATGGGTACTTTGTTTACATTGAAGTTAATAGTCCGTGGCCCCATTGGTCACCAGATGGTTTGTCCTCTGGCAATCATGCATGTAGAAAAGTGCCGCAATCGAAATAAAAAAGATATTATATTTATATTGTTTCGATGACTAGGACTATCTAATAAAGGCTGTGCATTTTAATGCTTTGCCGAAACCTGTACGCATCAATGCATGGGGTATAATCCGAGCGTTATAATATCAGAATCTAACTTAAGAATCAAATTCTGAGAATTGATATTAGTGATATAATTAATTGACAACCCTACAACTAGATAAAAACAGTATCATGATTCTGATTCATATCGTCCTGATTTCGTCCTCCTAATTGCCTGTGAACATAATCATTCCTACGTGATGGATTTAATATAAAGAGTGGGCAAATAACAGATACATAATACTTTATTTTTTAAATTTTATTCTTGAATTATAAAAATTGTTAAGTATTTGTTTCATATAGTATTTATGACCGGTAATATAATGGAAAATAATATAATGGAATTCATTTTGTTTTAATTGTTGAAGGATCATTGACATATTAACATAGACACGTCCCTTTGGATAGCCTCACAAAAAAAAGTCATAGGAGCTGTTCAATCCAAGGATCTTGGGCGCCAATCAATGTCACCGTTTCTCGATATGAATCGACCCGGAAACGTTATTTTCAATGTCTCGATTGTCGCTCGTGCCGTGTGACATGTGGCCACATCTTGTTGAAACCATATGTTTCCTAAGCCCAACTGATTTAGTTGATGTAAGAAAAACATGTTTATCACTTCACGGTACCGATCTGCATATCCTGTAACAGCATCACCCATAGCATCTGCAAAGAAATAAGGCCCAGTTACTCCTCCTCCAAATCTTACTCAACGTGTATGCAATGTTCGTGTGTGGATCAACGAAGGTTGTTTGTCCCAATAGCGAGAATTTTTAACCAGTGCGCAAACTGTAACTATGAATTCAGCTCATAATTCTAGACCCCCTAGCACAGACATTTTTAGTCTGTTTAAAAAAACAGCCCTTCAGTACATTTTGACCACGTATCCCATAGGTATTGCATTTTCCTAAGAAACCGCTGTTTTTTTTAATTACCTACGAAAAATGTCTATGCAGCTTAATAGGTAATAGCTACTAGGAAGGTATCCGCAACTCCACGAAAATGCGCGTATTTTGCGTACGGTGCGAAAATCTATTATTCGATACACCCCAGCTCCTCGAGGAAGGCGAGCAACGCCTTGGTGTTACTGACAGCCTCGCGTGGGGTACCTGGGTTACCGAAGTACTTTGCCCTGTATGTGGCGACCACCGGGCAGTTTAGAAGCACATGAGCTGCTGTCTCGTCCTCCACCATGCAGGCCCTGCAGGGCGGACTGTATGTGACTCCTATGACAAAGAGGTGTTTATTATATATTTTTTTGTTCCGGGTTGGAATATCCTCATGGATGCCGTCCGCCCCAGGGCGGAGGGGTCTGTCAGACTCTTAATGACTAAAAACCACCCCGGTGTTCCATCTCACACCTTCGTCGGGGTCGCGGGAACATACGATACTTCCGCAACCCCTACTGGTGCCGGCCCGCATCTGCGGGCCTCCTTTTTGTGAGGTGTTGGACTCCTCCCATGCGGCACACTCTGCCAGCGTATGCCACGCCGTGTCCTCCTGGCAGTCGACGCAGTGGGTGACACCGGGCGTCCGGTGCTTGCACTCACCTTGTTCCAACCATAGTTTGTGATGTTGTTCCCTGGTGCGTTTCCTTAACAGAGTGCGTAAGTACCCGAAGGGGAGTGACAAGATGGGTTCAGCATGTCGATTCTGTAAAAATCTCACCGCGATTACTTGCGTGGAGTGAGCTGTCATCCCGTCTTAGTCAAACCCTAGCATCAGTGGCACTGACAGCTCACTCCACGCTCACTTCACCTAAGTTTTCACGGTGAGATGGTTACAGAATAGCACTACTGGTCCCACTAAACGTCTATATCATGTGTTGAATTATGGTTACAGTTTGCGAACTGGATAAAAAAATATCCTTTAGATAGGCCTACTGTGGGATGGATGGTCAAAGAAACGTTCAATAATTTGGTAGCTGTTACGTATACGTTATTTTGATAACGAAGAACTCAAGGTGAAGTCTTATTCAGTGTGAAGTCTTTAGGAAATACTAAAGTGTAAAAAAAATATACTTAGATAATGTTGATTTTGCATTAATGTATTATTATATAATTGATTGACTGCCTCGTTGGTCTAGTGGTTGGAAGAGCTACTGCTGAGCATGAGGTTCTGGGTTCGATTCCCAGGTCGGGCAAAGTGTTATTGTTTTTTTTTTATCTGAAATATCTCAGTAGCAGCCCGGCGTTTGGATTTCTGCCCGGTTGATGGCTATAGGCTCGCCCCCTATTACATTTGACTTAAGCATAACTGGCGAAGTGTAGGTGTTACATAGAACACTTTCAAATTAGCACTTTCATGACAACTGCGTTACCCATACTGTGCTACGTTAAACATAACATCTGCCTTTAGTTAAAAAAAAAACAATATGGAAGGAAATTTTCAAATTGGAACGTCCCTATTTTTTTCTTTCATAGAATCGTATTTTCAAAATAGACTATAACTGGCCAGCCTCTCATACATAATAACTTTTTTCGCAATACTGACTGAGTGGCCAGATAAATGTGTGTAACTAAGTTTGTTTTAATGTGTTCACTGGTTTCATTGCCAGCTCTTGGACAGTAAGCAGTCCCATAAAACATCAGGTAAAAAGAAGTGACTGCCTCGTTGGTCTAGTGGTCGCAAGAGCTACTGCTGAGCCTGAGGTCCTTGGTTCGATTATCAGGTCGGGCAAATAGTTATTGGGTATTTCTATATAGAATTTTCAGTAGCAGCCCGGAGTCTGGATTTGTGCCCGGTTGACGGCAATAGGCTCGCCCCCTATTACATGGGACTTAAGCATAACTGGCGAAATGTGGGTGTTCCATAGAACACCTCTGCCTAATCCTTCTGGGATTACAGGCGTGATGTTATATATTATTTATGTTATTAATATAATTTATTAATTTTTTATCAATAATGACTGTGACGTTCCTATTAAACTTATTCTAGTATTTTATGTTATTTATGTAATTACTAAAAATTTGGAAGGTATTTTCTGTAAATGAAATAATTATTATCATTAGGCTTAACAGTTAAGCAGAAGGTAACAGTCCAAGCTTTGTGACTTAAACATTTTACACACAGTTTTTATTATAATATCCGGCTCTTTGTTTGAAGTCCCAAATAAGGCGACGCGAGGAAATGATGACTTTGTTATGTCCTTTTAACACAATATTTAGTCAGTTAGCGATAACGGTCACTACACTAATGACCTTAAAATTATACTGTGCCGTGTTCAAAAGTAGTACGGTACCTAAGTACATAGGCACCATTTATTATACCAAGTTCGTCTGTTATGATTGGCTTCCCGTCTAAGCAGATAGGTATGCCTTCGTTAGATACTCTGGGTCACGTGAGTACAATAATAGCAATTGGGGCCGAAACATATTGATTAGACTGGTCCAAGTCTAGAAATCAAGCGCCGTCGTCCACCAACGCGATTAGTTGGTTTGATGCAAGTGGCAATGATCCCAGGAATGTGGCATACATAAGTAAAGATAGGCTTTTAAGCAGCTTTTACTTTGGTCCTGCAGATGATGAGCTAAGTCACAATATCGGGTTTTAACTTCTGACTAAGTGAGTATGTCATCAATGAAAAAACATAATTATTATATGACATTGAACTTTAACCTATGTTTTACAAATAAATGATTCTGATTCTGAGTAAATGTCGTAATTTTCCTGCAAATCCAATAGCAGTCCGCAGATGTTTATAGATCAGAAGGTATCCCCGAAAGACTTGTGCCTTTTTTGTTTTATATAAATATAGTTATGCGGGCCATCTAGAAGGCGATGCAGAAACTGTCAAATGCCTGATGGCCGCGCAACTTTAAAAGTTTGTTGTATCTTCAATAGATGGCGTTAGTGTACATGTGAATTTAATTCCACGACATTCCGGTGGCGGCGCTTATAAGAATAACTTTAAACTATTTTGTTTGCTTACCTTTTTATTGCAATTGAGTGAATGCATCGGAAACATACACTGCTGAGAACCTACTTGATTAGGTGTTATTGTAATATTAACTAACCATTCTTTGGAATAATGATCATAGTTATTAGTTCGGTACTACTTATTAGGTTACTACAAAAGCTGATGTATTCAATCCCTTGTCTCTTTGAGCCGTTTATCGGGACCCACGAGCAAAGAAGAGTACGTATTTTCTCAGTAAGTAAATATAGAAGCCTAATCAAAAAAATAAAAAACACACTTTCAACCTTCTCAGCATAAAAAGTCACAACGGTCATCGAGATAGACACCCAAACTATGGTTATAAGCCACTGCTATCTGCCTACTCGTAAAATAAATTGAGTATATAATGGTATTGTTTATTAAAGTAATTTTTTCCCGAAAAACAACGAATTTTTGTTACTTTTTCAACACCCACTTAAACCTTTATTCTATTCTCTTGTAAATAATAGAAGTTGAAAAAGTTTTCGGGACTTACAGGGCAATAGGATATAACTTTCTTTAGAAATGTAATTGTTTTTAAGCGGAATCGCCATTGAAAATAAGAGAATTAAAAAATTCAAAGGTTTTTGAATGAAAAATAAAGCTAAATAAAACTTACATTATTATGGTTGAGCGACCTCGCAGTAATAGGCATTCCCTTAAAAATAAAAACTCGTCATCGTGGATGAATAATTTAATCGCTCGTGTAAAATGTTTTGAAAAATAAAAAGCTAGCAACGCGAGTAATCTAGGGACGAGGTAGGTACTATACTAACCTAGGTTTATATTTGACGTAAAATACAGATAAATGGGCCCTGATTCTCCCCCCTTCTACTCAACGCATACAATGCGTCTGCCAGCGACGATTTTTCTGAAATTCACAACCCCCTCCTCCATGGGGGTGGATCGTTAAGGGAGTGCAAGTTAAAGGCATATTTTGGGGGGTGTGGGGCCTACCCGTGTCCCGGCCAATGTCATAGGCGTTCATTGGCCGTCCTCAGAGGTCGACCGAACCCAACTCTAGTAGTCGACCGATATTTTAATGAAGAAGTCTTCAGCATTTAAATAATTAGAACTTTATTCAAATTGAGTTAGAGTTGGTAATGGAGTAGAGACAATGTTGTTACAATGATAAATGCATTGAAAAGCTGAAGTGACAGACAGAAATGGTTTGATGTAGGTCCTGAATTGTCCTCAGGTACCTGTCCTAAGTTTTTAAGCAAATGGAATTTGTGAAAGTGTGCGTTATTCAGTTGGCGTGACATGTAGAAAAAAACATTAAATTGAGGTTTTCCCTATTAGTTTTTGGATCGAACTATTAAATTTCAGCTTCGACGTGTATAATATTTTTACGAAGGTTTCGTGGGTCCCGAAAAAATAATAGAAATCTTATTAAATTTCACGCTAAGAAATGAAATTAGGAAAGTTTGCAAATAGAGACGTCCTTCTTCAAGAGTCGTTAGAAATGTCTGGTAACAAAGCTGTTTGGCATCCTAACATTTTAAACTTTAATTGCCGAACAGGCTTAGATAAATGGATTACCATTAGATTCATGTTAAGCTCATTAATGGTCATAGGATCAAACCTTGGAATCCAATAAGGGGGGGAGCAAAATCCAATCAATTTAATCTATATCCAATGTTGGGTCGTCAAAATACGAGGACAGTTACGAAGCCAGTAGCAGTACAGTGACTTGCATGAGTCTGGTGGTTGTATGGTGAAGAAAGAATAGTGTTTAAAAAAAATGAGAATCAATTTGCTTCAATTACCGCGACGCCCTAATTACGTAACACACTTCAATCACAAAAGTGCTTTGGAAGGAAATTGCTCATCCATTGCTTGATGTGTTTGAATAATTCATCTTCTCAACAATCTTGGTATGGCAAGGATGTTGATGAACTGTCAAAATTAAAGATTTTGCCATTTTATGTGTGTTACCCCACTGCTTAATCTCCATGTTTTAAGTAAAGCTTTATTTCTGCTGTATTTTTTATTTTTAGATAATTGCTTGTGAAATTTTTCGCAGATAAATATTAATATATTTTTAAGGCTTTGTAGTATTTTAAGGGTTCCGTTTTCCTTGTTTGTCAAAGCTACGGTTTCCTAGAAGAGCGGTGACGTCACTTAAACCTTTTTATGAAAGTATGTTGTTTTTTTTTTCCTGAAGAGCGTTTTTGACACAATTAAGTCAAACCCCAGAGATTTAAAACGCTAGATTTGACTTCAGAGTACTTATATCAGTAATCACGCGTAGAAGTGTTCATAGTGAGCTCACACAGTCATAATTTTATAGCGTTTCCATGACAATCAAGTCAAGTCAATTCGGCATTTTATGTCAGAGGTGTCTAAACGAAACAGAAATGCGACTATTTTGAATAGGGAATATCTAACGATTTAAATCTTGGCCGCTGACATCATTTTCATGATAGCCGTCACTGCGGCAGATATGTTCGGTCACCGGTTTTCTAGGTAGCTTAATCGAGAACCGTTTGCGGGTTTTGGATTTGTTAACGGAACTCTGTTTTGTGATTGAAATATGAGTGTTCCATTTCAGAGGACGCATTTAGAAGGATTCGCTGTGTTTGTATATTGGAGCTGTATTGATTCAATTTTTGGTGAAATTGAACTTGAAAATTGTATTTTGGAGTACCTGTTTTATGAGAGAGCGGTACTTGTTTTGCATATACTCACCTTATAGGATGTGGGTACAAGTCTGCCCCAGGTTAAACCTGTTTTGAATAAATAAGCATAGGTATAGGGCTTTTCTGCCTGCTACCTAATATTCAAGCTTTCTTACTACCCCGAGTTAGGAAAATTAGTAGCAGTATTCATCTCTCTATTACGTTGTTATAAGACGTTCAAATTACCGATCGGCATGCCAAGATGACCTTGCGGTTGTGGCAGACTGGCATTGCCCATCAGGAGGATTTGATCTATGAAGAAGGACGTATACCTGCCTACTTGTAAATCGTTACAATTTTACCATGTTTGTTGCTGTTAACTTGCAACTTATGTATTATGTAAAATAAAATAAAACTTAAACCACGTTGAAAGTTAAAACATTCACATTCCCTATTCTTCCAGTTACCAGACGTTGAAATTCAATACAACTATTCCAGACTCTTAAGCTCCAACCACAAAAAATCTAAATGAGGATTCAATCAAAAAAATTAAAAGCTTCGCATTGTTCTGTGATTAAAATTTGAATATCGATCTCTGCCCATCTCCTTTTAGCCCCCTGCCCCTCCCCGAGCGCCGCACGCTTTGATTCAGTCAGAATTTCAGGCTTCAGACGACCCTCGTCAAGGTCGCAGACGGCGTACGCACACGCGCCTCGTTACGCACACGCACGCCTCAATGTACCTGCACCTCATCGGTACATGCGGTCGGCCATTAAACTTTAGGCACAAACATTTTATTACACGAACATACATTCATTGTACTCCACCTACCTGCTGGTGTGGTAGTGTGCGTAAAATACGATGAAAGGGATTTTGTTAATATAAAGTCGTAAAGAACATGAAAACGTCAGATGAATGATCGTACGTTCAAATATTAAATGATATAGAATGCATTAGAGTCTGATTTACGGGGGTTTTTATTTTTGTCGTAGGTACAAAAAAGTACTTTGAATCACCGTTTTGAAGATTTTGGAGATATTTAGACTTCATATATGACATGAAGAGCCAAAATTACCCCAGGTTTTTGTAGATACCTACTTATTATTTGGCTGAATTTACTTATGAAAAGGAAAAGTTGTTGATCCCCTAATTCTTGGATAGTTAATCTAGGGTTCCGTTCCTTAAACGGCAAAAACTGAACCTTTATGGGATCACTTTGTTGTCCGTCTGTCTCTCAGTCTGTTTAGACCCCTTCTTCTCAGAAACGCGTGATGGTATCAGTTTGAAATTAATATCAAGTACGTAGGTAGGTCTACGATCCCTTGGACCTCTAAAAAAATCAAGCTTCTAAGACAACGCAATAAAAAATATGCCACGTATGCTACATATTTTGATAATCGCTAATAAATCAAAACCTATATGCATCCCTAGAATCATAAACTTGACAAGAAGCAAGGTCTCACAGCACAAGTAAAGGAAAAATTCCGTACGAAAGTCGATAATTTGAAGTTTTATCACATTTTTCTTTTTTTGCTATTACAAACTTTCATTTGCGGTTGGAGAATTGACTGTGACGTATCTCGATGTATGGGAGAATACATGTTTTTCAACTGCAATCACAAGTTTGTTTTTGGGATAAATTCATCCCATCTACGGAACACTTAATTGTGCGTGGTCCGACACGCACATGGCCGGTTTTTAATTATTAGAGAAATGTGTAAAGGTACACCTATTCATTCATGTCAGATATATTGAGCATAAATGCTCCCGCAGAAAGGCGTGACGTGACTTTAGTAGAACAATTTCTATGATAATTTTCTGGAAGTTGTTCTACCAGTATCGCGTAGCACCATCGCGTCGCGCCTGTCTCTGTAAGCCTTAAATCTTTATATGTAGTAAGTACCTACGTAAGTAAAAATATAAATGTTTTTGTAATTTGAATTGGTGAATTATCATATCATTTTGTAGAAAAATTAAATGTTTTAATTTGAAATTAAAAAATTGCAGTAGGTAACGAATAAAGTGACCTTGAAATAAAAATACATGTGAGTACCCCTGGTGGGACTCGAACCCACAATCCCCGGCTTAGGAGGCCGATGCCTTATCCATTAGGCCACAGGGGCGATATTAGCAGCCTGTAAATTTCCTGCAACTTACAACCCTTACTTATCGAGTTTGTAGGTTAGCAATAGCCACAAACAACACTTAGGTACTGTGTAAGTGCTTTATTTCCAGTAATACACATTTGATAATATGTATATCAAACTATAGGGTTCGAGGCAAAGATATAGTTTCGTAAATTGTTTGGGTAACAGAGAATTCCTTTTTTTTTCGATTCGCTTCCCAGTTGGCGGACGTCACACGGCTAAAGTCAATAGAAGTGCGACTCGTATGTTTTACAAGAAAGATTCTAGAATGTTCCAGAAGCTTTGACACGCCCTCATTGGCCGAAAGGGAATGAGAGGCGTTACCGCCAAAAGCGCGCGAATTGTGGCGAGAGCTGTTGGTAATAGTTTCGCGTTTCATGCAGCTGGTCTGGCTACTTAAAATGGTTTAGTGAAATAGTCTCTGTCTACAGAAATTCGTTTTAAGATAAAGATTATTAAGAGACTTTGTACGAGTACATACAGAATATTTTATGACTGTGTTTTTTTTCAGTTATTTTCACATAGTAAGTGCAACAGTCTGTTAAAGGCAGTTCTAATAGCCGCATTACATACCAGAGCATTTGTAAAGTCAAGTCCGCACCTTTTGTAAACAGTTAGCCTCAACAAGATGTACCTAAGCACTTACCTATACATCGACAACAATTAATAATTACATTACATTGTCTGCAGTATTTGTTCGTTAACGTCTGGATCGAAAGTGCCCTTACTGCTTGCTACGTCTCCAACTGCGCTGTCACTGTCAAATTGTTACTATAGAAATGCAGCTGAATAATTGTTTACCTAAGCATAAGCATAATTAGCCTATTATGTCCCCACTGCTGGGACACAGGCCTCCTCTCTGTAAGAGGGAGTGGGCCGTAATCCACCACGCGGGCCCAGTGAGGATTGGTAGATGTCATGTGTCTTCGAATTTTTGGTTCTAAGACATGCCGGTTTCATCACGATGTTTTCCTTTACCGTTTTGAGAGCAGTGGTGATGAAATAATTTACAAAAAGTAATGCGCCTGGCTGGGTTCGAACCTACGACCGACAACTCGTAAGTCGCGGCCGTTACCACTGGGCCACCACTGCTCGAATTGTACCTTAAATTTTAATAATTATACCTAATACATCAACATTAATATAACTCGATGAAAAACAAATTAACATATATTTTAATTATAAAGATTATAATCCAGCTTGCCATATTGATACAATCATATGACACATTACATCATAATGAAAGTTATTCTGGACTTTTTTTTTCTTGAGTTTATTATAAACGTCAAGTTGTCGAGGTTTATCGCTGGTGACGTCAACAGGGCTGGCACGACACGTCAGATGCAAGCGATACTCGAGGGTTCTCAACGAAGAGTGCTTGTTACGGGTGCATCCCTGACTCAAAGAGACCGGATTCAGGTCAATCGATAGGCCATTTTTAAATGATTTTTCACAGCAAATTTTCATTCGGCTGACTGATGTCTTTTGTTTGACGCGTAAATAAAAGACATGGTAACGTTTTTCTTAAATTTTATGGAAGAGGTGGATTCTTTATTTGGTATACTTAGAAATCTACATCTTTATTTTAGTTAGAGGCTTTGACAATAGCTAAAGAAGGAGGACTCGTTTTAAAGAGTGTGTGGGAGCAATATTAGTTTCAGTTGAATTTCTTCTCAAAATATGAACTACACATTAGACTTTACGCACTCGCTTAATCCCGTATGAAATAACAATCGTGCGTGAAAGAGCGCGCACGAGACGTTCACAATCTTGCGTGAAAGAGCGCGCACGAGATGTAAGTACGTACTCGCCCTATTGCGTGTGAAACAACAATCGTGCGTGAAAGAGCGCGCACGAGATGTTGAAGAGGAAGGAAAAGACTGCAGGATTGTGGATTGTGCTCAATAGTCTCGGCGCGGCGCGCGCTTCACGTCGCCGCGTACAGTCGCTTGTAAACGTCAAACTCTTTCGCGCGCGCTTACAATAACAAGAATGATGGCGGACATGCGCACGTGGAACAAGACGACAGTAGCGGAATTAATTGCACTATACAAATCATTTCCTTGCTTGTGGAAAGTTAAATCAGAGGAGTACAAAAATAAATACCTTAAAGAGGAAGCTTACAATGAGTTAATTGATTTTTGCAAGGAAAAAGGGTTTCACGATGCTAATCGAGATTTTGTTGTAAAGAAAATACAGAGTTTAAGAGGCTCGTTTCGGAAGGAACTGAGGAAAATGGCAGAAAGCCAGCGCAGTGGAAGGAGGCAAGATGAAGTGTACAAATCTTCCCTTTGGTATTTCGATATTTTGCTATTCACAAAAGACCAAGAAATACCTACGCGTAGTGTATCTAACACGGATGAGGATATAGAAGATGAAAGCCTTACTAATGACGATGAAACTAATGGCTTATCAGAGGATGAACAAAATATGGTAAGTTGAACTTCATAGCATTTAATATTGTAACATTAACAATTTTAAAGTAGAGGTAAGTACCAATTTTTATTTAGGTAGGTACAGTTAGCGTACAAAAGTGGATTGGCATATTTCGACCTGACAATCTAAAATAATATCCGAGCAAGCTTCGCTACGTGCTAAACGCAACTTTACTGTCTTGCACGCACGGCTACATATCAAGCTATACATTTCCAGTACAAGCTGACTTCTCATTGTATGAAAAGCCTATACAATGCGAGGTCAGCTTAAACTGGAAATGTGTGGCTTGATGAGTAGCCGTGTGTACATGGAAAGAAAAAAATCCAATAAATCATATATTTCCAATAAATCATATACTTCCATTTTTCATTGTTGGTGTGACTGTTTTAGAATATTAATGCAAATCAACATACATTTTAGGTAGCCTCCTCATATGACCGTATCATATTTCTATCTGTATGTGTAAACAACTCGATACACACACCAAGGAGATCGCAGTTTTGCACTTCACTTAAGGTTCGTGCAAAACTTTATGAGCTCTCGGAAGTTGCACGCGATTGGCTGCAAAATACATGAGGGCCAATTATTTTTGTGATGAACAAATCAATGCAGGTAATCAATATCTAGGTACTATAAAAAATGTTTTACATTTGCAATAAGGATTGTGCACTCAACTGCACTATGCGCGGTTTCGGACATGGGCCTGCTTTTAATGGCTCAAGTTTGGCGCGAATTGTATTGTCGTTTCACACACACACGAAACAAAAATATATTTACGTCCCTTTTGTTAGATAGGGTCACACGCATCATGCGCATGGCCTGGCCAGTCTAAAATTAGTACTTCAGTAGCATGACGTGCTGATAGCAGTAGGCGTAAAGCGTTGGACTGAGAAGTAAACGGCTTAGGTTCCGATCTCATGAAGCGCAGCGGAGTTTTATGCCAATATTTTTATTTTGGTTATCAATAATAATAATATTTTAAAAAATGCACTTAAGGGTTTAGAATAAAAAAATGCGTGATAAGCGATAACAACACTTATAAATATTTATTCATTGTATTTATTTTACATAAAGATAACCAACCGTTACAATTATTTATAATAACTACTTCAGCCGAATAAGATGTAAATACTATGTCAGGAAACTTAGACGCAATTTGCACTATTTTTTCTTTATTTCACCATAAACGTTAAACTTCGATCATGAATTTACAAAATAACTGTAAATAAGATTATGTAAGGGCAGTCTGTTTACATTCACTATTCACTATTGTATTGTATTATTATTGTATTGTATTTCACTTTTTATTTGGCTTTAATTAATGTATGTATGGTATTGAATAGCTGAATTATTTATTCATGTTCTTTACGAAAAAAAGATTGAAACTAAACCTACATTTTTGAATACTATAGCAAACCACTCACAACTACGACCAGTGCGAGCGTCCCGCGGTTTTTTTTTTTTTTTTGTATGGCATTTCGCAGGTCAACCTGTAAGGTTGTCGTCTGCTTAAGCGGACTTGCCTGTGGTGCCCTAATAAATTAAGGCCTCCAGCCAGGACTTAAACTCTCCAGCCAGGACTTAAACTTAAATACTAACTAAAAACTAAACGACAACGCTAAGGGCACCCCCTGTGGGGTACGGACCTCGGCTCAGGGCGTCGCTGGAAGAGGGCAGCAAGGGACTAGCTGGATCAGGGTTTGAGTGATTTAGGGACGAATTTAAAGCTACAGGCTCAGCGGCGCGGGCTGGCTCGAGCAAGGGTCGGGAGGGGCGTGGATTTGGGCGTCGCGGCGGGCCTCGGTGGCGAGGACGGTAGGACGGCGATCGGGTTTTGCGCTTGTGTAAGTTGCTGGTGGCCTTACTGCTCTCCTGGAGGAGGGTAGTGGCATCGTCGGGGGCGATTAAAGTATGCCTTGGTCGGCGAATACTGCTAATGCGGGAGTGAGTGTAGCGGGCGGCCGCTGAGATCAAGCGGTTTGGGTGTTTGATGCCACAGTCGAAGAAACGCTTCGATAAGCGTTTCATGAACTGGTTTATGGTAGGCATTTTAAGATCGACGTGGAGATTTATATTACGGACATAGAAGGGGGCACCCGTGACCTTTCTGAGGAAACGGTTCTGGAGGGTCTGCATCTTATGGAGATGACGTGGGTGAGCGTGTGCAAATACAACGCAGGCATAGGTCCTGATGGGACGGATGACTGCGGTATAGATGCGCAGCTTGCATTTAAGTGACAGTTTACTACGGGCTGTCAGTACAGTGTGGAGCCTGCTAAGAGCGAAGGAGGCGCGCGCGCGAACCGCCTTAATATGAGCCTTAAAGGTAAGGTTTTGATCGAGGATCACGCCTAGGTATTTGGTTTGCTTCTCCCAAGGGATTGGCTTGCCATACATAGTGATCGGGCTGGGAAGGGGGGGGTGGGACTCGACGACGTCTCGAGAAGAGAACCGCCTGACTCTTATCGGGGTTGACCTCGATTCTCCATTTCCGGAACCAAGCGCCTAAGACGTTTGCGGAGGTTTGGAAAGTACGAGCTATAGCATTGCGACAATGACCGGTATAGTAAACGGCAGTGTCGTCGGCGAAGAGAGCCAACTGAGCCTTTTTACTCTGTGGGATATCACTGGTGAATAGCGTGAATACTAGAGGAGATATAACGGAACCCTGAGGGACCCCGGCACGAATAGGGTGAGGGGACGAGAGTGCACCCTCGCTGCGATAGCGGAAGGTGCGGTTCGACAAAAAGTCTCGTAAGATGAGCACGAGACGATCTGGCACTCCTAGTTGGTAAAGCTTGATAACAAGCCGTTGTGCCAGACTTTGTCGAAGGCTTTCGGTATGTCGAAGAATAGCACACCCGTCGTCGCGTTACGCTGCAGACCAGCGCACAAGTGCTCTACGATACGGTGGACCTGGTGGATACTCGAGTGTTGGGGTCGGAAACCAAACTGTTCATTGGGAATGAGGCTCTTTGCTTCGGCGTAGTCTTTGAGACGCTTATAAATAAGCCTCTCGTAGATTTTGCCGAGAACATTGAGTAAGATAATGGGACGGTAGCTGGAGGGCTCAGACTTTGGCTTGCCTGGCTTTGGAATACCGATGACTGTTGCTTCTTTCCACATTTGTGGGAAGATGTTGTTGCTCAAGGCGCCATTGAAGATGGCGGTCATAAGCATTATTAGAGGGGCCGGTAGGAGTTTGTAAACCTTGTTGGTAATACCGTCCGAACCGGGGGCTTTACGAGCGTGGAGCCCTTTTATGATGTCGTGCACTTCGTCCGGAGTGACGGGAGGCACAGGATCATCAGGGTTTTCGACGGGTGGTAGGGAGGCTCTCCGTTCGACTTCAGCGTCGACCTTGTTCAGGTGAGCTTGGTCTACTGGTTGAGAGCTGGGAGAACGTTGGGACTCTAGGCTGTCAGCAAGGCATTCGGCCTTTTCGGTGCTGTCGAACGCGACACTCTCGTCGGGGCGGATGAGGGGAGGCATAGAGACCTCCTCGGAGGAGCGCAATTTCCTCTGAAGATGCCAGAAGGCTTTGTGAGTGCGCTCGAGTTCACTGAGCATCTTGTCCCAACCCTCTGAGCGAACTTTCCCTATGCGTTTCTTTACAGCACGCTGTAAATGGCGCATGTTGGCTTTGTTCGCGTCACAAGGGAAGAAGTCGTAGGCACGAATAGCCGCATTCTTCTCGGTTATCAAGTCACGTACGTCACTAGGATCCAGCGATGGTCTTCCATCACCGGAACTTCCCGTGAACAATCCGTCAAAACGGATTGAACGTGCTCAGTAAACGAGTCGATTGCGGCCGTCGTGTCGGCGACTGACACTATGTGATCGGGGATGGTGTCCAATTGAGGCGACGTGGTGGATTTCAGTCTTTCACGTACTTTCCTCCAGTCGGTTATCATCTGGGTCTGAGGGGGGCGGTTGGGATCGCTTGGGCCAGAGTAGGGGGCAAGATGCATGACTACTGGGCAGTGGTCAGAGTTAAACTCGTGGAACGTCTCTATCGATTGCAAACGGAGGTTCACATTCTTGAGCAGCGCTACATCGAGAATATCAGGAAGATGGTTGGGATTTTCGGGGAAATGAGTCGGACTCATTGGAGCGATGACGTCAAAGTTAAGGGATTCGCCTAACTTGGAAATGATCCGACCTCTGGTAGAAGTCGTGCTACTATTCCACGCCGGGTGTTTGGCATTAAGATCCCCCGCCAATAAGACGGAGTCACTCATACCGAAGAGGTCGGTGAAGTCCTTTTGGAGAGAGATGGGATCCTCCGGACCATTGTCTGGTGGAATATAAGCAGAGATGATGGTGATCGGTTGGTGACCGGTCATGCCGAGCCGACAGATAGAGGTCTCCAGATGGGAGAAGAGAGGAGGTGGGTCTATAGGGATGCAATACAAAGATTTCCTAATGTAAGTCTGTCATTGCGAACTAGTTTATAGTTGGCAATATTCGGGTTTCGGTGATGAGGTTTTAAAAAGGTTTCCTGTATGAGGAGGATGTCGATCTGAGCGTCCCGCGGTCGCGCGCCGCCACGTTTTATACAATAGGTTCTCTCTTTCCCTCGCCTGGCCGTTGCGAGAAAGGCGCAAGGCAATGCGCGTCCAGCGGCGGCGCCAGTCCGCTGCCCTCACGCTTAACGCTTAGTGTGTAGACGCGTATTTCATAGCGCGATAGGTACCGTGCGCGCATGTCGCCCCGTGCCTACCTCGTGCCGCTCGTTACGTGAAATCATTATTTTAGGGTCTACGTTCCCAATGTTTGTGACTGTTTACTTGTGTTTTACTTTCTAAATATACTGTTTTACTAAAGATGTGGTTTCACTCCGATAAGCCCCCTCGTAATACTTAAATAGTCACGGATACAGGATACACTATTTTCGTGCGAAAATTAAACGTTCTTGTTTATGTTGTTCTGTCAAAAACGGCTTTTTAGCTGGTCTTCGGTGATGCAACCCTTAAGTATGCAGCTCACGGGTTGAATAATTCAGCAAAATGTCTCGTTGGTATGAAACCATTTGTTTCATATTCATTCATCATGTGACGTCATTGCTCCTCTCCGGGCTTCCACTTTGCGCTCGACTAGTAAGGCTACCACCGTCTTCCTCGTATCTCTCAACCCACAGACTCACACTTCACTAGAACAAAGAATGGAATACTATTAGACATCTATAAGCATAATAATTAAGCTGTTTACTTTACTGTCAAATATTAAGAAAAAATATGTATATTTAGGACATTGTATTTAATACACATAATTCACTAATCTAAACAAATAATATTTTAAATTATTTACATTTTATGAAAGTGAGTGTAGTTGCGTGAATAGTCACGCAACTACACTCACTTTCATAAAATGCTTCACTTTCGACCTTCCGAGTTATTTATATTTAAACTATAGAGTTTAAATATAAATAACTCGGAAGGTCGAAAGTGAAGCGAATCTATTGTTTTATGAGATTTCCAATCGACTTATGAACGCCACTTTACGTAGTCTAAGATCTCGCACTTTGTCCTTTAAAACATTTTGTTTAACAATTTTCTTGTTGTTGTGAATCGAACTCACCACAACATCTTGCGTGCGGTCTGCATAAGCAGGCATATCATTGCGTCATCGGCACGCTCGATTATTCCAGATCGGTAAAACCCTGTCCTGGAATAAAAAGTGTCGTTCGTTCACACTGTGTACACTAGTGGCATTCAATTTGTGTAGTTTGTCGTACTAGCAACATCCCCATGAATCGTTTAAACCTGCTAAAAACCTGCAGAAATTCCAATAGCAAGAAAAAAATACAAATCTTTAGATTAATGCAATCTTGAAGTATGGCATAGGTAGGTACGATCGGGAATAAAAAGTTTCGTTCGCTCACACTATGTACGAACGGAACTTTTTAATTAACAGTTTTGACGACAGGGTTTTACCGATCGGGAATAATCGGGTACGCTGAGGCGCGGCGCGGCGACGACATGGCTTGGTCGACTACGACTCGCTTCAACTGACACCGCCTACTCCTCTTACTCTAATTTAATTATGACCTGTTTGCCCGAGAATGTTTATCTTGTAAGAAAAGACGGCATAAAAAAAATACAAATGGCTTGTCGCAGATCAACCTAGGAGGTTGTCGTCTGCTTAACCGCACTTGCCTGTGGTGCCCTAATAAATTAAAATCTCCAGCCAGGGCTTAAAAAACTTAAAAACTAAGCGGCTACGCGCTAAGGGCACCCCCTGTGGGGTACGGATCTCGGCTTAAGGCGTCGCTAGAAGAGAGCAGCAAGGGACAAGCTGGATCAGAACTGGTCATATTTTGGGACGAATTTAAAAAGCTTCAGGTTCAGCGGCGCGGGCTGGCTCGAGCAAGGGTCTGGGGTCGGGAGGGGCGTGAATTAAGGCGTCGCGGTGTGCCTCGGTGGCGAGGACGGTAGGACGGCGATCGTGTTTTGTGCTTGATTATTGTGCTGGTGGCCTTACTACTCTTCTGGAGGAGGGTAATGGCATCGTCGGGGTGAAGAACAGACGGCATTAAACAATTGCCTATTTATACAGTCCACTTCTTTCATTGGTCCCCGCGCTAACACGTTGTAAAGCCATTTAAGATACAACAGTAACAGAATTTTTGAAAATCCCTCCTCATGTTGTTCTGAGCCTGTGGTAACAACTTTTCCCACCAATATCTATCATTTGTAACGTCAGAAGAATAATAATAAGACAAATATCATTTTTATTTTCAGAGTTATGTGGCTCCACATCAAAGAAATAAAAGGAAGGCTACATCAAGCTACCGGGAAGAAGTCTCCACAGATACTCTAAAAGCAAAAAGCAAGGAACTTTCAGAGTTTGACATTTCAGGAATGAATGTTGCCAAAAAATTATCCAAAATGGATCCACTGCAGGCAATTTATGCGGAATCCGTAATAAATAATGTTTTACGCAAAGGGTTGCTAAAAAAACTAACAGAAGATACTGATTTATGTGATAATCATTGTGAGTGGAGAATTACCTCTCGTTCAAGGAATACATGCGAATTACCAAATACAAATATGTTACCGTTGGCTAGTCACCCTAGCACAGAAATTTACCATTCGGGAGAAAGTGAAGACTTAAAACCAATTTTTATGAAGACTCTAACGCTCTGCTGAGTGAGGACACTCTGATCGAGGATTGATGGATGTTGTTACAAACATTATATTTGTGTGTGTGTTCATTTATCACGACTCACAGGAAATAAAAAGTCTGTAAGTCAGTTTCTATGATCAGGCTCACGGGCAAACAAATGTCAAAATGATTAATTCGTGCTTAAAACTTACACCTAAAACTGTTTCAACACCTAACCAATACATGGTGGTTTACCTTGCACACCTACTTATAGCGGTACTTGGACTTCACTTATCAGGGTTAAGCAGGGTTTCCAATTCTTTTACAGCCTAATCTGTTCAGCCGTAGAAGTCTGACGTTTGTTTATTATCAAGTGTATCAAGTGTGTATCAAGATCATATAAAAGGCGCTGTCATTAGCGGTCGCCGATTTTGTCTTACGAGAATGTCCGTAAATAAACTAAAGTGTACGAGTTGTAACCTAGTGACATCGGAAGTCCTTGCTTTCATACGAGATCGGCATCATGTAGTCGATAATGAAAGTTTGATAAAAATATGTGAAACTGCATTTTCTGAAGAGGAAATAGATGAGGCTAAGAAGTTGTTGTTCCACATCCACGAAAACAACAAGAAAACTGGTGTCAAGATGCAAGTACAAGAAACAAAAAGACCTGGATGATATGATAAGTGTGTTTAAAATAATCGACCCTGAACAATTACCAGTGTTTGTGGCGTACGACCTTCACAAGCTACCACCAGTTTGTTTTGATCACGTCGACGTCACAAAATTATTAAAAGATGTACTGGTTCTACGGAAAGAAATTGAACATATAAAGGGCGATTATGTGACAAATGTTCAATTAGAGGAAATGAAACAAAAAGTGAATTTGGAAATATCGAGTATGTTAATTAATTCGAATGTATAATACATGAAGAAAAGGAGAGGAGGGTACATGATAAATTGTGATAGCGGCCCGTTTGGCCTCCTACCTCACATCGAATCGTGGCCGGTAAACGTCATCGATGTACCGCGTTCCAGTCGTGAGGATATGAGTCACAACAGTACAAGCGAAACGCACCCGGCGGAGGCGCCGATATATCTCTCTCTTGCACACGCATACCGGAGGTGAATCTCTGAATAAACCTGACTCTCTCGCACCTGTTAACTCGACTATGCTTGAGAACGAAAGCTTAGTGGCCGTAAATCATGCATGTAAACAACAGACTTTGGCAGATATTGTAAAAAACACAGGCGAAAGGAAGGAAAATAAGCTTGAGGAACAATGGATGTTGGCGCAAAGGTCAAAAACGAGAAATCGATTTGTTGGAAAGACAGGAAAAGCTGCTTCTAATTCGGAAGAAATTTTTTAGGCTGCCGAGATAAAAATACCTGTTTTTATCTCTAATGTGAATAGAGATACAACTGAAAAAGACATATGTGTATACATACAACAAAAAACTAGTGAAGTTGTAAAATTAGAGAAACTCAATATAAAGTCGGAAAGGCAATATAACGCCTTTAAGTTGTTTATACCTTTAACACAAATTATGTTCTTTTTTGGATGACCTGAGGGAATAATGTTCAGACGATTTATTAATTTCAAGAAACACAAAGTCTCAGATATTGCTCATGATAATCTAGTTGTAAATAATGGATAATTACATCAAAAGGAATGTAACTTTTTCGACATTCAATTGCAAGAATGTTATGAGATCAGCTGATTGTGTTCGCAGATTGTGCCGCGTCGCTGATGTTATTACACTTCAGGAGACTTGGCTTTTACCCCATGATGTACCTTATCTCGGTAGCATTGATGATGATTTCGCGTATGCGGGCAAGTCTGCCGTTGACACGTCTTCCGGAGTCCTTATAGGAAGACCGTATGGTGGAGTCGCGCTTCTGTGGAGGAAATCAGCGTTTGCGACGGTATCAGTGGTACAGTGTATTAGTGATCGTCTGATAGCTATTGAGATTGAGCACGCAGGACGTTCTCTATTGATATTCTGAGTGTATATACGAGACTAACTCGGTTGATAATCTAATTGAGTTTACGGAGTGTATCAGTGAAATTATTGCTATAATTGAGAACAGTAATATTGAATCAGTGTTTATATTGGGTGATCTTAACGCACATCCATGTGAGCGCTTTTCAAATGAATTGTTAAATATATGTGGGGAGCAATCGTGGTCATGTGTTGATATGGAACTACTTCCGAAAGACACGTTTACGTTTGAGAGTACCGCTAACGGTGCATTGCGCTGGCTTGATCACTGTGTGGTGAGCAGTGCGGCACGACATATTGTTGTAAAAGCGTCAGTGTTGTATGGGTCACACCTAAATTAGTAAACCCATTCTATACTTGCAATAGGGTAATATGGGGTGAAAGAGATATCAATCAAATTAATGAATATTCCAATTTTTGTATTTCTAAATTAAAATTAATAGATTTTCCAGATGATTTTCGGTATTGTGCGCATAGAAAGTGTTCTAATGCTAATCATGTGGAAGTGTTAGATACAATGTATCGCAGTTTGGTAAGCATTTTAAAGGAAGGAAGGCCAGGTGCCGACTGTACTTATTTATGTAAACAAATGCGCCATAATAGCAAGAGAAACATTCCTGGTTGGAACAAGTACGTTCGTGACGCTCACAGAGAGGCTCGACTGTGTTACCAAACATGGTTGTTTTATGGTAAACCTGCCAGTGGTTATGTTTACAACAAAATGTGCCAATCTAGACAAACCTTTAAGACCAATTTGAAATATTGTCAAGATAACAAACAGCAGATAAAAATGGATATTATAGCTAAACATCACACTAAAAAGAAATTTGGATCATTTTGGAAGTCAAATAGTTTGAATTCGAAGTTGAGTCCCCCTGTGAGCTTGGCGGGCGTACACGAGCCTGTGGATATAGCCAATGCATTCCGGCGTTATTTCCAGGTTGAGTCACCTCTTACTAAACCTGTGCAGGTGGTGGTTGCTGGGGCCAACTCTGGGAACATTTCTATTGTTTTTACGGCACACGATGTTTCAGCCATAATACGAAAATGGAAAGGGGTAAATCTCCAGGTCATGATGGTCTCAGCATCGAGCACCTGAAGTATGCGGGGGGAAACTTGCCGCGTGTGCTCGCTTTGGTTTTAGCATGTGCGTTAGTCATGGTTACTTGCCAGACGACCTAATGTATACAATGGTTGTGCCTATTGTTACAAATAAAACAGGGGATGTCTCTGACATTTACAATTACAGACCCATTTCTCTGGTAACTGTCATAGCGAAAGTTTTGGACAGTCTGCTTGATAAGCAATTGGCTAAACACCTCGAACTGCATGATGCCCAGTTCGGTTTTAGGCCTGGGCTGTCAACTGAGAGTGCAATCTTGTGCCTCAAGCAGACTGTTCAATACTACACAGACAGGAAGACTCCCATTTTTGCTTGTTTTCTGGATCTGTCAAGGGCATTCGATCTCGTGTGTTACGATGTTTTGTGGCGTAAACTAGAATGTGAAACTACGTAACCACCTGAAATAGTGTCTATATTTAGGTACTGGTATAGTAGTCAAAGCAATAGCGTGAAGTGGGTTGACTCGCATTCGGACGTGTATCGGCTGGAGTGCGGGGTGAGGCAAGGGGGGCTCAGCTCACCCCGGCTCTTCAACCTATACACGAATCAGCTGATCCTTGAGCTCAGCAGCACCAATGTCGGATGTCATATTGATGGGGTGTGCATTAACAATATTAGTTATGCTGACGATATGGTGTTGCTGAGCCCATCGATAGGTGCTCTGAGGCGACTGATTGCTAAATGCGAATATTATGCGTTGAGTCATGGGCTCAAGTATAACGTTACAAAAAGCGAGTAAGTGGTTTTTAAGGCAGGCAGTGTAACATACTCGTGTATTCCACGTGTCGTACTTTGTGGAGAACCACTGCGAAGAGTGGACAAATTTAAATATCTGGGTCACTGGGTTTCTGAAGATCTTAAGGATAATTGTGACATTGAAAGGGAACGTAGGTCGCTGGCTGTCCGTTGTAACATGCTGGCTCGCAGATTTGCACGATGTACGAAGCCAGTTTAGGTAACGCTTTTCAAAGCTTACTGTCAGTCCTTCTACACATGCAGCTTGTGGGTCAACTTCACTCAGCGGGCATACAGCGACCTACGCGTTCAATATAATAATGCACTGTGAGTACTGCTGAGGCTGCCGTGGCGTTGTAGTGCGTCAGGGATGTTTGCGGATAATAATATAAATGGTTTTGCTGCGGTTATTAGGAATAGATGCGCATCCCTGATGACGAGTGTTCGCGGCAGCACCAATAGTATTCTCAGTGTACTCGCAGATCGGTGGGATTCCCCGATGTTGCGTAGATGGATGCAGCTTCACGCTGAATTTTAATTGTATTTCGTTAAGTTGTGTCTGTAACCCACTAACACTAGAAGTTAAGTTAAATTGTTACTAACCCTATGGACTCCTCTCTGTTTTTTTTTTTCTATTCTTCTATTCTATTCTATTATGTCGAAGGTGTTGAGGGTATACCCTAGACTGTCAGCCCTATTACCATTTCCCTTGCTCATTGGTCAATTTTTTTTCTTTGATCAGATGTGCATATCACCGTGAGATTTCCATCGTCACTCGTGCTTTTAATGCCCCCGAGATGTCAACGGGTTTGATGCTGTCTTTACCATCCGAATAAAAAATTGCGGTTTGGAAAATCAGCCCTTAGTGAATTAATTCCGCAAGGTTTATGTGTATTATAGTAATGCTAATTCTAACTATCCTTACTAATACATATAATTACGAGTATAAATGCGAAAGTTAATTTGTTTGTTTTCTTATCTTTTCACGCCTAAACCACTCGATGCCGGAGATCGCAATTCATAATAAAAAGGTCCGAAGAGTCCGTGCAGTCTAGATGTGAACAAGGCCAGCGGGCCTGACGGGATTCCAGTGAGAGTGTTGAGGCAGTGTGCGCCTAAACTGTCTCCTGTGTTGACGCGCTTGTTCCGCCTCTCTCTTGAAAAAAGAACGGTGCCTAAATCCTGGAAGCTTGCTAATGTACAACCAGTGCCCAAAAAGGGCGACCGTGCAGACCCTGTCCGTTACCATCCGATCTCCATTACCTCCATTTTGTGCAAGGTTATGGAAAACGTAGTAACAGTAAGTTGCTGACCTACCTTGAAGACAATGATCTCCTCAGTGAGCGACAATATGGTTTTCGCCGGCGACGGTCAACTGGCGATCTTCTTGTACGTGTCACGCACTGCTGGGGCGAAGCCATCAAGAAACACGGTGAAGCACTTGCAGTATCGCTAGATATCTCGAAGGCCTTTGACAGGGTCGCAAGTCTACTCAGCAAGCTTCCTGCTAATGGCATCCCCGCTGATTTCTGTAGCTGGATATCAGATTGCTCTAGTAAACGATCGATTAGAGTAGTCGTTAACGGCTGCTCCTCTGAGCGTATGACTATTGATGCCGGAGTTCCTCAGGGGTCTGTTCTCTCTACAACTGTTTTCCTGCTGCACATCAATGACCTTTTGTTTTTTTTTTGTTCCGGGGTGGAAAATCCTCATGGATGTCCTCCGCCCGCCACAGGGCGGAGTCTGTCAGACTCTCACTGACTAAAAACCACCCCGGTGTTCCATCTCACACCTACGTCGGGGTCGCGGGTACATATGATTCTTCCGGGAGTCAGGTGTTTTACTGCCCCCGCAACGTGTAAGAGGGGCGCGCGTAGAACACATCGCGCCGCCACCTCGGGTCCTGATTAGTGGGGGCGGCGGACGTCCGCCGTCCCTGGACCCATTTAGGGGGGCTGGAAGAGGGCATTTTCCGCCCTCCGGCTGTGCCCGGTGCGCCTGCTGCGGATCGGGATAGTGAACGAGATCTCTCTCTACCTTTCCGCAGCCTTCTTTTGCGAGATCACTGTTTCGCTGAAGAAAACCACCGCGTCCCAGGACTCGTCGCTGCCGACCATCGCACTCACTAAGGCCGGCAGCGATAGGTCACTGCCTACTTCTGAGATGAGGGCACGGCGCGGCTCCTCCCAAGTGACACAGGTACTTCCCGAAGCAACCATGCCCCGAGAGCACCTGCGTCGCCCGAAACGACAGAGAGCCGTGCCTTCTTCCGAGCCAGAGGTCGAGCACTCACATCAATGACCTACTCCAACCTGGCATTGTTGGGTACGCAGATGACAGTACTGTTTCAGAGAGATACTTGTCCAGCCCGAAAACCAGCGGGGGTCAAGTTCGTTCCTTAAGAGAGGCCATGGTAGAGCGGACTGATTTGACTTTGGAGTCGTTTCGACCAAACTCCTACTTTTCGGGGTACATCTGTTCCTGTAACTGATCGGCTTGAGCTCCTAGGCATGGAGTTGACGTTCAGTCTCAACTTTGGCGCCACCATTGAGCGCAAAGCTCAAACTGCGGCCAAAAAACTGGGCATCCTAAATAGAGTGAAGGGATACTTTACGCCTGGACAGCTTGTTACTCTTTATAAAGCGCAAGTCCGATCCTTCATGGAGTATTGCAGCCACCTTTGGGATGGCTCAGAAAAATACCAACCTGCCGCGCTCGACTCAGTGGAACGCAGACGAACGCTAAGAGGCTCATAGGCGACGTAAAACTGGTGGATGCCAAGCTCCACAGCTTAGCTCATCGCCGCAATGTTGCCTGCTTGTCGGTCTTCTATAGACTGTACTTTGGTGAGTGTGCGCAAGAACTCCACGACCTCATCCCACCTGCCCCCTTCTACCAACAGACATCTAGACGTACTGCTTATTACCATACATACTTAGTTGCCATTCCACCAATTCGCACTAAGCGCTTCCAAACATCCTTCATAATGCGCACGGCAAAAGAGTGGAACTCACTACCTGCGTCTGTGTTCCCGAACGCATTCAACCCGAATCTCTTCAAAGTTACAGTGAACAGGCTTCTTCTGGGTAAGCGCACTCCATCGTAGACTTTGTCTCAGTCACTTCTGACCTAGACTAGAGTCAAGAGCAAACCCATCTCAAATAAATAAATAATAATAAAAAAACACTGTAACGATCATTAAGAAATTTTGCATATACGTGGTCAGGGGTGCAGAGAAGGACATAGGGTACCTTCATCCAGAAAAAACGAGGTCAAGTACAATTACTTTCGACGGTCACAATTGCTTTAGGACGCTAGATGGCGCTACGTGTCTTTCGAATCAAGATTGAAATATGTTTTTATAAATTTTAGTAGTGAGTTAAGAGTTAATTTTAAAAACGTAAGTACTGTTTTTTTTATTACAAAACCCGGATTAACAAATTGGATACTCTTTATCCTGGTATTACGTTTCCGTGGGATAATTTTGCGACCTCCATACGAGCGATGCCGCGGGCAAAAGCACGTAAGCAATACAGCATGTAACGAAAACCCTGTCCAATCCTGAAGGGTATTATTTGGTATCGTAGTGCGTACACAAATACGTAATCATTTAATGGATACGAGATAATTATTTTTCCCCAATGAAAACAATTAATTTAAAAAATTAAAAATAATCATACCAAAGGCAACATTGATCGCTCGACAGGGTTCACCAGAGTTCACCTACAGTTTCGTGTCAAAGAAGCCGCCTGAGCGCGGCGGTCTTTTGTCGCATGCCGCCAAAGAAACGTAGGACTAAAGACATCTACGTTATGCCTACGCGTAGGTATCAGCTGATATTTTATTGTAGGCTTACGCACAATGACCCCGATTTCTGACCTTCTGTTTATCAAGAAACAATTATTAATGAGTTAATGTGATGTGTTTTTGGCAATGTACCCACTGTAGGTATCAGTTTATTAAAACATTAACTTGTTACATACCTCTATCTATCTAGAACATTAGTACACATTCGACAACTTTTTATTAAATTTGCACGTACTCTACGCAGCGCACATGTGTACGATTTGAGTGACTCGAAAGCTTCCACAATCCGAGCTGTTACTTCGATTTCCGAATCACACATTCACTCACAAATAAAAATTAACATATTCAAATATTCCTGATTGGTATACGACATTGTTCGCGAAACGATAGCGGCACATGATACGTACGGACATCCGATCGCAAGCTATCTCCACGTGAGACTGGCGAAGTGTCCAAACAAGTAGCGACCAGTCGGCTACATCAAAGGGTCGAGGACTCGTTATGAGTACTTACAATGCGGCTAGAGCACGTCGGTGTCCTTTGAAATAAAAATAGGCAAAAAACAAATGATTTCGCCGGCCGGTGGAGTGTTGTCAACTTATGAAAATTTACCATATTTAGTGTTACATTTCGCATGGTAACTAAAAATAAAAAAATCGATAACTTTTGGTTTTTATGAGTTACTTTTTTTTACTATTTTTTCTAGTACGTATGTTAAACCAGGAATACGCCTTTTTTGGATCGGACAGGGTTTTTTGTTACATATTGTATAATAGAGTAATCTCGATGATTTGTCAAGCCCTAAAAACCGTGCCAAGCATACCCGCCCATTTTGCGCTAGTATTATTACAAATCGGAGTCGTACCTACCTATTATTAATTTCAATATTACTAATTATTATTTAATTTTGATACACAAAGGGGCCCTGACGCCGATAGAAATTGACAAATCCTTCGAGAAATTAAATTAATTTTGATTACCCCAGTTTCATGACTAGACTAAGCCATAGACTAATATATATAAAATGAGCTGTAAGCGTGTAAGCCTGATCGATTGATCGAATGATAAATGATGAAGAAAACCTAAAATTAGATCTAGGTCGGATCTAATATTAGGCTGGATTTTGCTGCGAGGCCTGTTGTTGCTTGATGCTATAGCGAGGATAGACTGACATTATAAAGTAGACTACAATGAGCTCTCTTAAGAGTAATCCCAACATAGGGTGGCCTAAGAGAACTTTGCAGATACGCAATGACGGATTAATAGTCCGTGTCAATAGGTTCTGGATTTATATCAATCATTGAATTAAACAAAGTCAAATAATTTATATCAAGTTGGCCATTATACGGCACTTTTTGACGTCAAAATGTACAATAACTTAGAACTGATTCTAGGCGCCCCTTATAAAAGGTAGTGTCATTATGAAGAAGAATAGGCAAAAACTCCATAATTACTCATAAAGCATGTTTTACAATATTTTGTACAGAAAGAAAGAAGGAAAGAAAAATGCTTTTATTGGCATTACCGCACAAAAAATACACCTTAAATCTATAAAAAAACAGAAAACAAAAATAGTAATGCCAAAAAGGCTTAGCTCAGTATACAATAATTATAATTTTATGCGATGAAGATGTACCTAGTATTCAGTTACGTGCTCAACGTACAAAGTATTAAAAAATAAGCAAATCGAAAATACGTGAAAATTAGAGGTGACTTCATGGTGATTTTTATCGTGAAAAATTTAAATATTTTGCTAAACCAAAATGTTCCACAAAAAGTTTGGAAATATCATGTAGTTACTCATATTATTTTTATTTTATGACAGCTAAATTAGTTATGTTGATAGATTATGGTGCCGATTCTCTTGTACACCGAAATAAACTATCAATAAAATTCCTTACTTTCGACTATGAAAACCTTAAAACTATTCTGCAAAAAAAAACTCTAAATTTAAAAATAATTTGGACACAACTAAAACCGAATTTGACAATCGCAAGTCCAAGAGTTTTCACTAAAATTAATAACTCGGCGCGAGTGCTATCTCAGTTTTTTTTATCTTATATTACTACGAGTAACACTAGTTTTGAAAGAGTTTTGCTAACACAATGGACCACATTGTTGTCTCAAATAAATAAATAAATTAGTGCTGTCAGACTAAAATATAGTCACTTAAGTCAATTTCAGAATGGGAAATTACCGTTTGACAGAAATAAACAAAATTTTGGTGATTTTAGTTTAGAGGCATTCTTAACAAGAGAATCACGAGAAACGGCTCACATATTATTAAGACGACTTATCATAACATTTTAACAATTGATAATCCATTGTTGACGATGGAGTTGTAAATATTTTTCGATCATCAGATGGGATGGGATTTTTTTTTCGTTTCGCTGTTGTATTCGTTTAGTTTTTAGGTTTCCGTAAGTACCCTACAACTGGAACTAATTAATGTCTGTCCGTCCAAAGAAGTGTACCGGTAGTTGTTTACGGAGACATCATGGAGTTTGATATGTGGTAAGAAATAAAATAAGTAGCATGTAGGTATCTCTCGCTGCGCAGCGTGGGTCGCCGCCACCCCCAGCGAGATGGACTGATGACCCTGGAACAGACTGGATGCGAAGTTGGATGACAGGAACGTTGCTTGGAAGTGGCCTATATTCAGCAGTGGCCTGCGATAGACTGAGTTGATTGTTGATTGATCTCTTGATGCTTATGCATAACTAGTGTTCAATATTGAAAAGTGCAAACGTGTGTGGTTTAAGTACACAGTTTCAGAATGACGGAGTCATTAAACTGAACGTTACTACATAACATATCTTTTAGGAAATTAACTGAGACTATAAAACCGAGTTTTAATGGCTTTCAAGCTTAAGCGATTTAACGAAATGTTAACGTGTAGCTGTAAACCAATGTGTAGCTAATTGTGCAGTCAAGCAAAGAGTTAGGTATGCAGACAAAATTATTGATTAGGTACTTCGCCCGCGATTTAATGTGCGTGTATTTTATATCTAACCTTTTTTGGTGCAAAGTTCCGAGCTAGCGGTAGGAGCATTTTCGAAAAGGCCCCCGGTTCGGACGGTATTACCAATAAGGTATACAAACTCCTTCCTGCCCCGCTAATAATGCTTATGACCGCCATCTTCAATGGCGCCTTGAGCAACAACATCTTCCCACAAGCGTGGAAAGAAGCAACCGTCATCGGTATCCCAAAGCCAGGCAAGCCGAAGTCTGAGCCCTCTAGCTACCGCCCTATTAGCTTACTCAATGTTCTCGGCAAAATCTACGAGAGACTTATTTATAAGCGTCTCAAAGACTATGCCGAAGCAAAGAGCCTCATACCCAACGAGCAGTTTGGTTTCCGTAGCCAACACTCGGGCACCCAACAGGTCCACCGTATCGTAGAACACTTATGCGCTGGTCTGCAGCATAACGCGACGACGGGTGTGCTATTCTTCGACATAGCGAAAGCCTTCGACAAAGTCTGGCACAACGGCTTCATATACAAGCTCTATCAACTAGGAGTTCCAGATCGTCTCGTGCTCATCTTACGTGACTTTTTGTCGAATCGCACCTTTCGCTATCGCATCGAGGGAGCACTCTCGTCCCCTCATCCTATTCGCGCCGGTGTCCCTCAGGGTTCCGTACTATCTCCTCTCGTCTTCACGCTGTTCACTAGCGATATCCCACAGAGTAAAAAGGCTCAGTTGGCTCTCTTCGCCGACGAGACTGCCGTTTACTATACCGGTCATTGTCCCAATGCTATAGCTCGTACTCTCCAAACCTCCGCAAACGTCTTAGGCGCTTGGTTCCGGAAATGGAGAATCGAGGTCAACCCCGATAAGAGTCAGGCGGTTCTCTTCTCGAGACGTCGTCGATTCCTTCCCCCACTTCCCAGCCCGATCACTATGTACGGTAAGCCCTGGGAGAAGCAAGCCAAATACCTAGGCGTGATCCTCGATGAAAACCTTACCTTTAAGGCTCATATTAAGGCGGTTCGCGCGCGCGCCTCATTCGCTCTTAGCAGGCTCCACTTCGTACTGACAGCCAGTAGTAAACTGTCCCTTAAATGCAAGCTCCGCATTTATACCGCAGTCATCCGTCCCATCATGACCTATGCCTGCGTTGTATTTGCGCACGCTCACCCACGTCATCTCCATAAGATGCAGACCCTCCAAAACCGTTTCCTCAGAAGGGTTACGGGTGCCCCTTACTATGTCCGAAACATAGATCTTCAGGTCGACCTTAAAATGCCAACCTTAAAACAGTTCATGAAACGCTTATCAAAGCGTTTCTTCGACTGTGGCATCAAACACTCTAACCCCCTGATTACAGCGGCCGCCCGCTACACTCCCTCTCGCATTAGCAGTATTCGCCGACCAAGGCATACTTTAATCGCCCCCGACGACGCCACTACCCTCCTCCAGGAGAGTAGTAAGGCCACCAGCACGCTACATAAGCCCAAAACCCGATCGACGTCCTACCGTCCTCGCCGCCGAGGCCCGCCGCGACGCCCAATTCCACGCCCCTCCCGACCCTTACTCGAGCCAGCCCGCGCCGCTGAGCCTGTAGCTTTAAATTCGTCCCAAAAATAATATCAATCCTGATCCAGCTAGTCATTTGCTGCCCTCTTCCAGCGACGCCCTAAGCCGAGATTCGTACCCCACAGGGGGTGCCCTTAGCGTTTTCGCTTAGTTTTAGTTAGCATTAAGTTTAAGTCCTGGCTGGAGGCCTTAATTTATTAGGGCAACCACAGGCAAGTCCGCTTAAGCAGACGACAACCTCATAGGTTGACCTGCGAGATGCCAAACAAACAAAAAGCATTTTCAAAATAGTCACGAAACTAAAAAAGCTTTGTGCCCCTCCATGCACCTTTATGGTTTTTATTACGTATAGCCATCTAGTATAAAACAAAAACTAAAAAATTTGAAACTTGAGACCAATAAATGGCTCTCTTTAAATACATGGTAAACAGCAAAACGAACTTCAACATGACTTAAAAAATCCAATTACCCAGAATAAAAGTAGTCTATCTCCTTCTCCAGGTCCTAGGCTTCGTCAAATTTCATTAACGATCGGTTCAGTGGTTTACAGAGTTACTTTCGCATTTACAATATTGATATGGATTTCACATTTTAATTATCTTTTTAAGTTTAGGACAAGTATCTACCTACATTTAATAAAATGATGAAAAAATCTTGACTAGGCACACTAACAACTTTGTTTAAAAGAGGAAGCACATTACGCCTATGTCTTTGTTTGACCGTACCTACTTATTATTTATAGGTAAAGGTAGGTACGTACAATAGATTAAACCCATTACGCTTTTATTCTGCTATTAATTAGATTGATGTTTTCCTACTGTTGCAGTGTTACGAATGGTTCCTTGATATCGTAAAAGCCCGTTCAAAATACGTTCAGCAGCAGTATTTAGGTACCTGTCCACAGGGATGTCACAAGAAATTTAATCAATACAGACATTTTTCGCCGATACTTAGAATAAACTAATAAAACCCGCACTAAGGACATTCCAGCAAGTGGGACATTGTCTGATCCTTCATAAAGCAAAGGTTCCTGGTTCATTTGCACCTTTCATGACCTAAAGACTGCCACTAATGCTGCAATCAACGTGGCCACCTCCTGCACTACAAATGCCTAACACACTATAAATCACAATCTTAATCATTTTGAAAGATATTGCTAATCCATTACTTCATATATTCGAAAAATGTGTCAGCTCTACAACGTAAATAACGCAATCAGTGTTGTCGAACTGTCAAAATGAAGGCGATTAACTACTGATAGTGGGTTACGTTATTACCCCGATATGCTCTAACAGTATACTAATAACCAATCAAAGTACCGTCGCGCGTCGTCACAATAGAAAAATCCCGGCCAAGTGCATGTCGTGTCGGTCCACGCACAATGAAGGGTTCCGTAGTTGGGATGAATTTATCCCAAAAACAAGCTTAACACTAGTTGAAAAAGTTGTTCTCTCTTACATCGAGATATGTCGGGGTCAATTCTCAAACCGGACAAGTGCGAATTTAACTCGCGTGGAGAGAGTTCCGTACTATGATATTAGCCACCAAAAACAGTTCATGTAAAGTTTGTTAAGACTTACATAACGATTTCACTGTTAAAAAGTTATTAGATATAATGAAGAGCCAAGCCCCTTATTCTAGAAGGCTTAACTCTACAAACCTTACGTCTTGGTAGAAATGTACGTCTTGGCCGTTTCGCGGCCGTCGCATAGACACTTTAGTTAAACGGCCAAGCCATACATTTTGACCAAGATGTAAGGTAAGTAGGGTTAGGCCTTGTAGATTTAGGGCTGTACACACGGCTAAATATCAAGCTATACATTTCCAGTATAAGCTGATCTCTCATCATTTATGATGTCCGTACAATGAGTTTAGATATGTAGCCGCGAGTGTATTAGATCTGATAGCTTATTAAAAGTGAGAGCGTTATGTATGTAAGTCTGGACGACCTTCTTTCGATGAAATGTTTTTGGAAGGATTTCATTTCTTTTGCTGCTGCGGTGCTCTATTTTTTTTTATGGTGTTATTGTACTGATATTACACATACATTAAAATCATAACCCTTACTGCTAGCATAGTCGGGTAAAAAGATATTATTTCACGCCAGCAGTAACTTTCTTCATAGCCAACGAACAAATATGTAAAATAATTAAGTTGACTTGTATAACTTTTTCTGATCTAATGAAAACAAAAAGTTCTTCTTCAAAAAGTTTTTCTCATATTTCTCATTTATAAGTCTAAAGGCAACGAAGTTATGGCTTGAGCGGTTTACTAGGAGACCCTGAAGAGTTCCACTATCACCTGGCTCCATCATCAGACTCTCGTTGATTAAACCCAATGTATTGGACTCGTCAAAGCGAATCATATCAGCGCAAAACTCGAGGGGTTTACTAGTAGCCACTGAAGAGTTTAACTATCCACCTCCTGGCTCCATCATCAGATCAACTCTAGTAAAGTTTTGTCATCCGAACTATATAAACATACAAAGTTTCATTTCGAGACGACAGTAAGAAGTGAGTAAAAATTTACTTCTTAACTTTTATTAAATTGTTAATTACAAGTGAAGCTATAAAAAGCGTATTGTGTGTTGCAATTCTCTTTTAGGGGATTGGAGGGTGAAAGTCACAAATTTCTATTTTTATTTGGTGTTTGTTTATAAATTATACAGTAAATCCTAGCCTAAATGCCAAACAGCTTTCTAGGACTTCGGGAAGTGCCCTAGAGGTTTTGTTGAGCTAGTGAGTGAGTCAGTCAGTGTAAAAGCTAGACACATGAAGGTTATTGTGTTTAACAAGTCTGCTCACTACATTTTATCTTGAGAATTTGAGCTCTCTAGCATCATCCAGGCCGAAGCTATGAGGGTATGAAATTACGATAAAGCGTTTCATGAAAAGGCATGAAGTGCCTCAGTTTTTTGTTTTTGGCTACTCTTGGCGGGGAATACTACCGTGTCCTCAGATCCAAACAACAAACTTGACATTGTAGTTGAGAAACATGTGCTCTTATACGATTCCAACTACAATCGTAAGTTTGTTCGCACAATATTAAAAGATTACCATGTTATTTTAAGACCATAGACTTCTTACAGGTTTTTCTGTAAACTGTAAGTAAAGAACTAATTTCTGTATTTTTTTCTAATTGGAGGTAAATTTTCAAATAGTTTCCAAAATAACTTTAAAATAGTTTATTTTAAAATGACATAACAAGAAATATGGTTTAGACTCTCACAACAAGCCCTTTCATTTGATATGTCACACGGTGCAGTTTGCAAAGCGTTTTTTTTCTAGTTTTCCCCAAAATACAAGACAGTGTTTTTAGGTCACAGAAATTCATGTGTGCCAAATTTCAACATAATCAGTTCACCAGACGTTTGGCGCAAAATTGGTGTGACAGACGCACATAAAGACAGACACACGATATCCTATAAAGGTTCCGTTTTTCATTAGGACGTGCGGAACCCACCAATTAACTATTTTCGAACTTTTCCTTTACTGGTGCTGTGAGATAGGTTTTGATTTATTTGCAAGTATCAAAATATGTCGCACAATTAATCACCGTATTTTTAATTGCGTTGAACATGAAAATTGATTTTTTTGAACTCCAAGGGATCGAAGACCTACGTATTTGATATTAATTTCAACTTGATACCTCCACGCGTTCCTGAGAAAAAGGTCTTGACAGATTGACAGACATACATACATTCAGACGGACAACGAAGTGATCTTATAAGGGTACCGTTTTTTTTTCATTTTATGGCCCGGAACCCTAAAAAGAACTTAAATAAATGAAAAAAAAAACTGTATTTTTTAAAGCTTCTTAACTTTTTTACGCAGTCGGCCTTTTTTTGTTTGGCCAAGCAATAAATAAAACAGACATCAAAGGAATTTTACAGCTCTTGGCAACTTCACTTCCTTTTTTCCCGACTTATAGACCGAAATTCGGGCAAACTTTGCCGTCATAGTTCGGCTCCAATCAATACACGCTTTTGGGAATATTTGTTATATTATGCACCAGATTTTAGCCTTAAAAGTATGCAGTACCTAGGGACTTATGGCTGGCTGAACTTCAGATCGAATATTTTACACTGCATCTTTAGATGTTAGTTTAACGTGACTACGTATAAGAATAGATAAAAAATAAGGGTGGGTTTTAAAACGGATAGATATCTTTCTCGCTCTTTCGTCTACCCACCGAGGGGACCGAGGCAAAAAGGATTTTGTCTTCTTCTTTTTACCCGACTACGGCGAAGCAAAAAGGATGGTTATGATTTTTACCAGTATGTATGTCTCCGCTCCTCTCCGCTTTGGTGGGAACCGGGTCTAATTTGTCAGTTTTGTAATAAGACCTTGTTTTCATCTAGTTTCACTCCCAATACTGACAATTGGCCAATTTCCCTAAAATTCTTAGGTAAGTTCCTCTCCATTATGAATGACTCCTCCTTTTGACAGCATATTTTACCTACAAGTGGACTTCGTTCTAACTAAAAAGTGTGAAAATTAATTGTCGGTGCTCCGCTATGGCTTGATAATGTGGGGTAATAGCACAGAACAAAATAGAGCATTTACGAGTATTGCACAAAAAAATGCATTAGAGCAATACACGGTCTTCGACCTGATGAATCCTGTAGGCCGATATTTAAAAAGCTTGGGTTGTTGGCGCTACCGTCTCGTTACATGTATGAAACATGTGTGTTTGTAAGGAAGCATAAGGTATTGTTTATTAATGCAGAAGATTTATATCCTCGTAACCGACGAGACCCCCACAAGCTCGTACTGGATATCCTTCCGAGACTAGCTAAATATAATAAAAGTTGTTTAGCTATGTGTGTACGTATATATAATAAGATACCAAGTAGTCTCAAGACATTAAATATAAGATTATTCAAAAATAAATTGAATGAATTGTTGTGTTGTCATAGTTTTTATAGTGTCAAAGACTTCTTTGACAATAAATGTTAAATATGCTTGTGAACATTTGTACGCTTAAAACTGTTAAGCAGAAACATGTATGCTCTTGTTATTTTGTATTTTACCATCTTTTTATACCATGTTTTTAAGCAAATAAATATTATTCTTATTCTTCTTATCCGATTTAGTTTACATCTTGCCACAGAAACCTGTTATTAAAATAATTTGCATATCAACGCGGGTACAGCTGCGTAAATACCAAGATTTATTAACGTAACGTTATTATGAAATAGACGTCGATTAATAATAACTGCCCGCAGAGGTCTGAACTATTGCAATTAGTGGACAACTACTACTGCAAACTGCAATTAAAGATCTCTTGCGAGAGTGTGCGTCCGTGCTGCGCGCGCGTTGATAAATGGCGAATTTTTTGGACGGATCATGCACGACATAGCTATCGTAATTTTATTGCTTAGATTTTTTTATTTTATATATAAATATTTTATTTAGACAGCACGTTAAGCCGTTGGTCTCGGCTGTCAATTGTTGGTCTTTGTTAGTACAATCATTACAGGTAGTCACCAAGGGGTGTCGCGTTACCCAGGGACTGGATAGTGGAGGAACTCCATGTAAAGTACTGGAATTTAACTGCATCTGGTTTGACTAGAAACCGACTCCAACAGCCCAACATGGTTGAGAAAGGGCTAACCAGATAATGACGACACGATTAACACTGGTATTAGCTTTATTTGTAGGTTTGACTAGTGCGTGATCCAGAACTCCCCCAATCATACACTAAGTTTGTGATCGAACCTTCACACTGCTACGAAACGAAGCTTATTATTTGAAATTGATTTAAATAAATGAAACTTCATCTTCCGGTACGATCTGGTAGCATATAATGTCTTCTGAATCAGTTACACGCATTATGTTCCTCACTGACGATGTGGCAGTGTTCCGCAACTTTGCTGAACCCGCTTTCAAATTTTCAAGAGTAATCTGCGAGTTAATGATATGTTAACTCGGGAGAATGATAGCTCTCTATTAACACTTTCAATGACAAGTTCTTGAATGTTCTTCAAATTTGATGCATTATACATGTTAGATATGATAGAATAAATCTTCTTGCGATGTATCTCTGATCTGAGGTTTTGATGAATCTGCTCTTAATTTTAAATGGCTGGGCTGCATATCACGGGCAAATATAGCCTCACCATATATTTAAATGAATCTTGCATTGTGGCCAATATAATCAATTTTTATATTGTTTCATTCAGTTTATGATCCAACCTTCCCTACAATTCTAGAAATCGAATGTCGCCTAAAATTACTGTAACTTTATAGTCTCTTATGCTACATCGCAAATAGCATTTAGTAGCTTATTCAGCAAACAATCAATCTAACCTCCTCCATTTTAGAATAATTTAATATTATTGTTTCTTTTCAAAACAGACGTTTCGATTTGTCAACATAATCCGTTCCTTTTACAACGTTCAAATAACAACATTGAGGAAATTGTATGTTATACAAATGTCATACCAGCTACACAAATGAACCTTCAATAATTTGGAAATTTATAAGTATGGAAATAATATTCCGTATTTTAGCGGTATCTTTATGAGAGATGAGTTCCCTAAACACCCTTTTAAAAAACAATGTGGATTTATTAATTTAGATAGTTCTAAAAATCCTGGTTGTCATTGGGTAGGCTATGCAAAATACAATGATTATATTGAATATTTTGACATTTATGGAAATCAAAAACCTCCTAAGGAATTTATAAAATGTATGGGTCCAAAGCTCACCACAATTCAACGCGATTACCCTTTCAATAATGGACATCTAAGTTTAAACTTTTTGAAGAATTTTTGGTACAGTGAAGGAATAAAATAGATTTGACGTTCGAAAAGTGCTGATTCCCAGCCTAATTTGAATAAATGACTTGTGATTTTGATTGCCTCAGCGAGGACATGGCGGTGCTCCGCCCATTATATGCTACCAGATTGTACCGGAAGATGAAGTTCCTTTTATTTAAATTAATTTGAAAGAAATTTCAAATAATCAGTTTCGTTTCGTAGCAGTGTGAAGGTTCGTTCATAAACTAAGTAGTGTCTAATTAGGGGAGTTCTGGATCACGCGCTAGCCACACCTACAAATTAAACTAATACCAGTGTAATAATTGTAAAATGGGGGGAATCTGGATATACTTGATCCAGGTCCCCAAATATTCCCCTACTAACGCTCTGCAAGGTCGCTCAGCAAGCTATGGAACTAGCTATGCTTGGAGTCTTTCTGAGGGATAGAATCCGGAATGAGGTGATTCGACAGAGAATTTGCCGTAGAACCGATGACCATTGGGGTAGACGTGTTGTTGAGTGGAAACCGCAAATCGTCAAACGTAGTCCTCCATCTTCGCATGGTGGCTGGTAGCAGCTGGATGAGAGTTGCCGAGAGTCGAGCTAAATGGCGTGCAATTGGAGAGGCCTATTTCCAGCAGTGGACTGCTGTAGGCTGATGATGAAAGCTCTTCCAAACTTATAGTTTTGGATTATGTTTACGTCCTCCGGTCTCCGGAGGGGAGTGATGTGGCGGATCTACACCGCCACATATGAACTAAGCATCACAGTGATGTCACGCAAAATAATAAAAAAAAGTCGCTTCTACGACCATCATCTGTTTACATCTATAGAACTTTTCAAAAAGCTTACTTTTTTACCTAAACGGCCTACGGTGGATCCCTGACGAAACGTTATTAAAGCATCGGCTTTGGATGGAGATTTTATAGTTCGTATAAAGAGTCTACGGGATGAATTAGATGATCCCATAGAAACGTAGTAAAATACCTATTTTATTGCGTTATTATTTTAACAGGCACTCTGATTCGCAATATTTTTTTAAACAAAAGGTTTCGTCTCGGGTTTTCACACGCACTGAATAGGAGACTCGGATTCCATATTAAGTAATAAAAATTCCGTGTCCCTCACTCAGCCCACGTTCACACGATAGTAAAAATAGCGCAGCGGGATTTTATCGCGCACTGGATTTTAAACTCTCGGTGTTAAGCTGAGCGTTGAGAATCTAACAGAGTGCAACCCTGCGTTTCCATAAAACACACTGTTGGATTTTCAACTCTCGACGCTAAGCAGAGCGTTGAAAATCCAGTGTGTGATAAAATTCCGCTGCGACATTTTTACGTCCGTGTATACGTGGGCTAGATAGTTTAGTTTAGATTTAGATAGTTTACAATAAATAATATAAATTCATTATTTGTTGTTCATTAATAATGAATTTTTAAAATATTAGTTACCTACTTACTTATAACGCTTGTAAGTGGGGTAAAAACAAATGTACATACATTTATATAACATTATTCTTAATTTCTTTCCCTTTAATTGAGAAATTAATAAAAATTTGGTGTACCCCTGGTGGGACTCGAACCCACAATCCCCGGCTTAGGAGGCCGATGCCTTATCCATTAGGCCACAGGGGCGGTAAGTACTAGGTGTGAATTTTCTTTCAGTAGCTAGTCTTAAGAATTATTATTTGGATAGCGATAAGTTCGTACAGATTTTCACGAAGAAATAATCTATTTGTAGTGAGGTGTCATAGACTAATCAATTGTAAGTGTGGGTGATTCTTCTCTTATCGCGTACCTTACCACCTTACCACGTTCAATAGTTTTAAGGGTCAGTATTCGACACTGACAGCTCCTGATCGAGGTTTAGATGTTCTGATCGCTCTAATGTCAAATATATTAAATATGGACCAGACTTCGATGACATTTCGCTGTTCATTCTTGTAGCATATCTTTTTCGTCGTGATGATCGTGTTAATTATCATTGGTAAAATTCGCCCTTAGTGCCCGCAGAATAGATTCATGAAACATAATGAAAATGGTTAATCCTGAAATTTCATGGACTATGCGGAACAAGACTAACTAATCCGTAGTTACAACGTTCAGTAATGTTATTGAAAACAATGTGAAGAAAATATTGATGAGGAATTGGGGTTTCTTACACTCTACATATTTGATTAATAAAACATGTCTGAAGTTAATTGAGTTACAAACCACAAAAGAATGAAAACTTACTTTATTAAGGTTTCGTGATACACATGAAACATCCCTACTTACATTATTCCTTTTATGTCATCTCTCGATGAATCTTGTTAGTTAAAGTAGTAAGTTATTTTTCTTGACTAATAATTTCTTTTCAAATTAGCCCTTTTATTCAGGTTACCTTCCTACCTTCAGTAGATCTCAGGTGGTTGTTGGTTCGAAGAATAAGTCACCAATCATATTGGCTTTGTCCACTTTCAGAAGAGCTGAGAAGAAACAAAAATCACAATTACCTATTCATCATCTCTTGCCGTAGCAAGATCACCACTATAATCAATTAAGATTGGCATACAATTATTCTCACATAACTGCATTAAAATAAATCACAAAGTTAAAGTAATGAGTGTAGTTAAGTACGTAATACCTGGCTGATTGAAGCATTAAGCTGGCTCCGTGTCATGTGATACTATGAACGTATCCAAACTCATAAATATCAATCAACGGCCATTAACGACGATGTACTCAATGCATATTCCCGCAAGCACCGACAAACCACCACAAGATGACCCTTTAATAACCAAGTAACTTCATAAAATCACCCTATAAAAGTTCTCGTACCGGGGGGTGTCACAGCTCCATGAATATTTGACGAATCTTGCAAAACGGTTTGCCTTGGACTGTTTCCATCTTTCTCTCCAAGCGTCCATCATTATAGCGATAAAATATTGTTTCCGACGGATTTCGTCGCTTTTAAATATCATTAAATGAGGACTAAATTGTGCTCAATTAATTTAATACTCGACGACATTCTTGGTAACATGGAATATTCAATTAGTGTACGATCGATAAAGTTACTAAGTTGACGTTTATTTAATTCCTTAAGTGTATAAAGGTCCTAACATTTATGTAGAGTCATAATAAATTAGAAACGTTATTCAGAAAATACGAAAAAATCGAACTTAATAGAAGCACCACCTGAGCTTTCTTACTAAGTTGCGAACGAAAAATGTCAAAAAAGTATTTCAGTTTCAACCTAAAGCATATTTATGACGTGTCATGTTTATCATCGGAAGGTATGATATAAAAAACTGTGGGTTTTGGTATCTTACGTTTATCGGCGAGACCCGACCGACCATTAGTCGTCAAAATGTGTCCAAAAATAAAACGTACAAGGCTAAAACAACGCCAAAAGTATTGGGCAGACTTTTCGTCGGTCAGCCGGCCAGACTGACAAATTGTCTGACATTTCGCTCGACGGATATGTGAGTTACCGAGGAATAAGACCTAATTTTCGGACGAATAGTTTTCAACGATGGTTGTGAACGATACAATTATCTTTTTCTACGTAATTTTTTATTAGCCAGAAATTTTGGCAGACAAGTTTTTTCTGTTATTAGCTGCTGGTTTACTTCTTGAGCACTGACGAAAGTCTTCAAACTATTGGTAATGTAGAATAGAACTAAATCAAATTAATATTTCTTCAAAACTAAATACCTGTACTGATTGTAAAGTACGATTGTACCTCCATCTTGATAGCAACAAAGTATACAAGAATAAAACGCACTTAGCATAATCCGCATTGCTTAACAGTTCAAATTGATGAAAATCCGAGACCTTTCTGAACCGTAAGCATCTTATCTTTCGCCAGATCACATGCTATAATTTATTTAAAGTTGTCATGACTGATGGCTACTTCAGTTTTCTAACGGTCAAAATAAAAAGTAACTACGTATTTCATTTTTGCAAAGCCTGGGAGGCAATAAATTAGAGGTCCGCGTTGATCCATACTCCTTTATTTTCATTTGTTTTCAAAATGATCGTGCTGTACGCCTGGCCTGGTCAGCCCAGAATCAACCCTGAGTATGGACCCTCATCAATTTGATAAATTCGCATAGGTAAGTGCAACGATCCGCCGAGTGCCCGCTCGATAATCTTGTTAAATCACGTTCGGGTTCGAAGATGAATAATACCTGTTCGATTTCAAAGGCATTATGACTGTACCCAAATTATTGAACAACATTATTTACTGCGACCTTAAGAAGATAATTAAGGAATTAAATGACAATGATTCAACGCTGTTAAAATCTTGATAAATTATTATACTTACTTATTTTTATAACGAAGTCTGATTCGACAATGCAAAAAAATCCTTACTAATATTATAAATGCGAAAGTAAGTTGGTTTGTTTGTTGCGCTTTCACGCTAAAACGGCTCAACGGATTTGTATGGAATTTGGCACACAGATAGACCATGACCTAGGTAAGGGCATAGGCTACTTTTGATCCTGGATCGCAGACAAAGTCGCGTGCAATAGCTAGTTACTCATGAAAATTACTGATAAATTCCTAATTAATTTTCAATCCTTTCAATACACATTACTTTTCTTATTGGGTATACAAACATTTATTGTAGGACATTGTAAACTAAATCAAAACAGAAACAACGAGCAACATGTTGAATTTAAAGAGCTTCCAGCCAGCCACGTAGTAGATGTCCATTACAAAACTTGTAAATATAGCAGACTAAGCGTAAGTTAGGGCAATCGTAAGTCCTAGGAAAGCGCTGTGAGAGTGGGGCTAAGTGGGGTGAGGGGGCTAAGAGAGGCGGGGGGAGTTGGATGAGGAGGGCGGGGGAGAATGGGGGTAGGGAGTATAGAAGTGCAACATCTCAAGGTCGGGGCGTCTCGGCCGGTACCACTCCGGCTCCGTTTGCACATGGCAAAGCCGCGAAGAAGATATGTATCGGCGAATATACGAGCAGTCAGCACGTGTAACAAATGGTAATGGTCCTGCACAATCGCTTTTATAGATGCGTTTCTTTATTTACACCGTTCACATGGATTCTTGGTCGATTTTCAAATGTCAAGTTCAAGGGAGCAGAGATTAAGTAATGTGAGAAGGGATTAGTGCTTTCGTGTTGGAATTTTAATGAGTCGTGTAAATAGGATTCAGTGTGTATAAGAGCGAGTTAACTCGTACTGGTGAGCTGGTAGTCAATGCCTTCGTAAATCTTATGAGAAAAGGCTTTGACGCGAGTACAGCAATCTTGTTAGTGGCGAATTAACGTGATTTGCGTCCTTTATCGTAATCATTTAGTTTGTTAAACATACAGTTACAACTGTAAAAGTCTAGGAAATTTAGCACCAATGTTGGCACGTCATTAGAAATGCGTGACCAACCATAGCGATTATCAAAGCAAAGCAATTTTTTTTCGGACAGCTAAGAGATCTAAAAATTGTAAGTTTGTAAAGGTTTGCACTTAAAACTACTACTGAAGATTAAGCCAACTATGCTGATTATATCATGAAATAGTTTCAAGAAAGTTTGAATGATAGGTCTGTGACATTTTATCACATGCAGGAACTTTCGTCACTTTCTTCAATCGCTTTGTTTTTGGATTTGAGTAGAAGTAGTAAACGAAAATGTTGAAATTGAAAATGTTTTTACTATTCCTGTTAAAACTAGCAACACGTTTCATATTAAACATACGACAAGTGTGGAATGATAACTATATGACATCCTCCTACATTTTGTGCCAGACGAGTATGGAAATTGTTAAGAAGACCTTTGTATCCAAACATGATATTAAGCTGTTTACAATGTATTCATATTGCAGGGTATTGCAAGTTTTGGAAGTTGATTACTAAATTAAAGTGCCCCTTTATTTTTTTCGCGCGTATCTTGTACTTATGTACGTACGTGATATTTTTTATTACCTCATATCTTTCAAACCGCTAGACTGACTTATACAACTAAGACATCGTTAGATACGTCTTGATCGCCCAAATGTTCTTAGTTAAGTGGCGTTAAAAAAGAAAACAGCATGGCGGCTGTGAGATGCCACAGTTTGGAGTGAAAAATATAAAATGGTTGTTTCGAATACTGCAATGCGGGTATCAAGTTAAAGGGCTCATCGTAAGCATTAAAAAATTATTTGATTTTTTGCGCCAAAAAATATAGTGTAAATTTTGTGTGCCCCTCCCTCGCCTGCGATAAACTTACACAAAACGAAATTCAATAGATAGTAAGGCGTGTTTTTCTTTTTTCAGTTACGTGTTTTTGCTGTGTTTTGTTTTTGAATTTTTGTTTTTCAATATGGTATGTCAACGGAAGTTGTCATCACCCATGAGCAAGTCTGAAACTGCAGATTTTTGTCACTTTTTTCTCTATATGAGAAGAAGCTTTGAATTTGTAAACAGACAGGTTGATATTACATATTACTAGTTGAAATCATTAATTTATTCGTTTCGACTAATGCATCATCGGCTCCTGTCTGTATTTCATTATTTGCAAATCACAATAGCTGCAAAATTAACTTTCCTTTTTACATATCTTGAACGATAATTAATGTCGTTTCATTTACAAAGATGTCTTGGTACGGGGTACGCTAGCCGATGCAAATGTCCGGAGCGGAGGGCCAGGCGATATGGCGCGATAAGCTAGAACTACTCGTTAACCTGGTATACTCGCACTTTCAACTAGACATTCCTACTTATAGCTAAGTAAGAGGCAGAGCACAATATATACAACGTGTAACAGAAGTAGCTTTTGCCCGCGGATTTGCCCGCGGTGAACTTGCAAATTATCCAACTGGAATGTACTACCAGGGAAAGTATCCTATGTCCTAACTCAGGCCATGGTCTACCTGTGTTTCAAATTACTTTGAAATCTGTTGAGTCGTTAAGGCGTGAAAAGGTAACTAATAGACAGACAGGCAGAGTTAGGTACTTCGCAATTATAATATAAGTATAGAGTATGGGAGGGACTCGTGACTAAGTAATAAACGCCGCACGAGTCGATCGATCAGGTTTAGCTACGCCTGCCACGGTCGGTCCGTGGATGGGTGACCATCTTTATATACCGAGACACCTCCGCGCCTCGGGAAGCATGTTAAGCTGTTGGTCCCTGCTGTCATTTGTGGGTCTTTGACATCCGTTACGGGTCGTCAGAAGCCGACGTCTGACAACCAGTCTTACCTAGAAGTCCACTGCTGGACATAGGCCTCCCCCAAGCACCGCTACTTCGGCTGGTTCTGTACTTCCCACATCTAGCGGATTTCTGCGGCCTTTACAAGGTCATCGCTCCACCTTGCGAGAGGCCTTCCAACGCTACGTCTTCCGGTACGCGGTCACCACTACAGAATCTTTCGGCCATCTGTTCTGCGAGCAATGTGTCGTGCCCACTGTCACTTAAGTTTGGCAATTCTTCAGGCTTTGTTGGTTATCTTGTTACTCCTGCGGATTTCTTCATGTCTGATTCGATCACGTAGGGAAATTCCCAGCATAGCCCGCTCCATTGCCCTTTGGGTCACTTTAAACCTTCTAATAAGACCCATTGTAAGCGACCACGTTTCAGTGCCATAGGTCATCACCGGCAACACGCACTGGTCAAAGACTTTCGTCTTGAGACACTGCGGTATGTGGGACGAGAAGATATTTCGTAGGTAGCTGGTTGGATTCGACGATTGAACTCTTTCTCGAAGTGGAACCTACCTAACTAGACAGTTTGTCCTAGATGAACATACTCGTCCACAACTTACGAGTGTAGCGTCTCCGATCTTCATGAGAGTAGGTGTAACCTTTGTCTTGAGCATGTTTATTTTAAGACAGTGGTTTTCGTAAGCTCTACTGAGGTAAAGAAAACAAAGACAGAAAGAAAAAACCTTTACCTGCGGTAAACATGACGTAGTGAACGAATACAAACACCAAAAAGAACAAGTTGGGGGAAAATATGAGTCACATCCACGCAAAACGGCCATAGCTCAGCTTAATGCTACTACCCTATGCGAGACAGAGCTCCAGCGCCAGCGACAGCCAGCGATGAATGACGTTAACCGCTAGCAAACGCTAAGATTAAAATAAAATACTTTCACATCATAACTAGATAAGAGTTCAACAAAATAAATACAGTCATCATCGAGAATTGTTCTGAGGTCTTCCATAGTCTCAGCCATGACTACTATATCCTCGGCAAACCGAAGGTGAGTGATGTACTCGTCATTGATGGTCATGTCAGGCCCTTAGGCTTCCTCGTAGTCCACAAACCTAAACAAACAGGCAGGTTATACTCTTCGGTCTACTGCATAACCTGCCGAAGCGTATGTATGTGGTCTATGGTGCTAAAGCCTTTACGGAATCCGCCTTCTTCGGGAGGCTGGAAGTCGAACCTGCGAGCGACACCGTTTCGTGGTGACACTTGAAAACAGCTTGTAGACATTGCTCAGAAGTGAGATAGGCCTATTATTCTTAAGCAGGCCATTGTCGCCCTTCTTAAAGAGAAGTATCACCACAACTGTGTTCCATGCCTGAGGCATTTTGCCCTTCCGTATGACGAAATCAAACGGCTTCTAGAGGGCCTTAAGAACGGGTTTTCCGCCAGCCATTAAAAGTTCAGCTGGAATTCCGTCATCAACGCGCCTTGATGTTTTTGAGCTACTTCAAAGCCATCCTAATCTCGTACAAGCTGACGTCCGAGATGTCTTTGGTATATTGTTGATAAACCCGACACCACCTTGGGACTGATGGTCGCCCTCCCAGAAATAAAGCAAGTTTCCGGATTTGAGGATTATCGAGTCCTCTCCCTCTCTTCGGACTTTAGATAACCCTACTATACCCCATCGTACCCTGCTTAATTCTTCCCCGAATTCGGTGATCTATTCGTCGGTCCGAAGTGTAAGCGTGTTGTACGAGTATGTTGCCAGGTCCATTTTTCGGTGATTGTGGTATCCGGATCTCTTCCGGGGATTTCTTGCATCCCTTGCCTCATCCTGGCTTTGACTGCTACCGTAGCCAAGGGTAGATGAGGTCAAGGTGAGGCCACCGGGTACTATAGGGAATTTCTTTATGGTGTTTGTGATTTTAGGGGGGTTTTCCATAAACACCATTCTTGGCAGGCGGGTTGGCGATCGCGGTTTGGTTATAAAAGAATGCTGCTGCCCATTCTCTAGGTCCCTTAGTCACCTTTTACGATACCCACGAGAAGAAATAAGGGTGGTGAGGATGGTGCCATTCTTAAAGTCACCACACGGATCAATCGGGGTATCGAGTTACCCAGTAAGAGGATTGTAGGTGTCAGATAGGCAGTCGCTCCCCGTAAAATACTGGTATTGAGCTGCATCCGTTTAGACTGCAAGCCGACCTCAAAAATAATTGGGAAGAAGGCTAAGCGATGATGAATATGGAAGTACGGATTGGCCTTAAAGTACTTTGTTCAGAAGTGGTCGGACAGTTATTAACGTGTGTTTTATAAAATAAAAATTAGACATCCGTAGCAAATACGAGATGCTGAAAGAAATACGACTTAGGCAATTCAACACTGCAGTGTTTAAAAAAATGCATTTCTTTCCAAATAATAAGGTCACGATTTCTTTGATTTATTTAAAAAAAAAAATCTTCATTAATATTGAATTACAATATCTACTGTGGCAACACCGTCAACATAAAAATTATTCATATTGTAACCCTTCTTAATTTATTTTCATTTTAGCAACTGAATGTATCTTTCTACTTCGGCAACACTTAGAAATCGGTTATGATATTATCGTTATTTGTATGTGGGGAAAAAGTGATTTAAAAAATTCGCAAATGTAGTACAAAGGTTGTTGGATTGTGAAAGAGAGCAGATGTGCGATTAAAAAGTATTAGCAAGAAAATAGTGTTTCATTATAATGGTAAGAAATTGGATTTTCAGGTACTGCTTTGCTTTATACATTGATATTCTGGTTGGGGCACGGTCAGCGACAAAAGTCGATTAACACTGTTAAATTTACTCATGCATTTCAGCATTTCATATAAAAGCTGAGAGTTAATATTCTTATAACTTCACTACTGTTCCGACTTTAATTAAATATTAATAGCTCAATAATAATAATAAAAAACAGAAACTGAAGTGTGATTGACAGATTTTTATCTTACTTTTATTGGTACTTGTCGAGTCCTGGAGTGGAGACTGCGTGTCGGCAAGCGTAGGGTGGGACGTCCCACAGCTAGATGTACCGACGACCTTAAGAAGATAGCTGGGACTGGATGCGGGAGGAACCTACTTACAGAAGTAAAATAATTTGTCATTTAAGGACAGACGGAGGACAGGGTGTTGTTGCGCAGTCTGCAATAGGCCTATCTTCAGATTCTTCAGCAGTGGACTGTGTTGGGCTGAGTTGATTGTTCATTAACAGACTTGTCCCTGACTGTACCTATTTGACGTCTTGAGCTTAGTTTGTTCCACGTTGTATAAATACTGTGGTATGGTAACCAGGCATAAAATAGACAGAGTATGATAATTTTCAAGCTATTTCGGGTGTGCTGAAGTGGATGACGTGCAAGCGAAGTGGTATTGTGAGTCAAATGGTGTTTTTGTTAGACATAATGCTTCCGCAAGTATTCTCGGAGTACTTTGATAATGCCAACGCTGTAAAACGCGTTGGAGTTAATGGGGCGTGGCTCATATGTATTGCTTCTATACGTGGCTTGGTAAACTGATACTGGTTTGAAGTAGTTTTTTACTAGATGACACTTAAATGCGTGCCCAAATAAAATTGCGCTTTCGGATTTCCAACGCTCGGTTGAAGGCCGAAATTTGAAATCCTAAAGCGCGCTTTTATTGAGACGTTTATTAAGGAGAAGCTTAGTGTTAGTGAAAACGGCCATAAAACTCTGATGCGCTTTTGCCAACGAAACTCAGGAACCTGCGGCTATTTGAACGCGGTTTCAACTTGATCGTATCATTTTATATTTTTGGCAGTCATGTTTTCTCTAAGAATCCACAATGAAAAAATAAAGCGAATGTGTGGTCAGTCTTTTGATTGACATCGATAAAAAACAGGTTTCTCCCGGAGCGCACAGGCACAGTTGGCAAAAGATTTTATAATTTATTACGATCCTCTTGAGATTCTCTTACAATCAAAAGGTAGGATAGGTAGGTGCATATCAGCACAGTGGCGAAGTCTGAAAGTCACCTTTTTGATATTCTTAATAAGGTGATGGAGTATTCCTATTCAAGAGAACCTCACGTTAGAAGTTTGTTTGAAGACACGAGAATATTAATCCGTCTTTCGAATAACGTTTTCCACTCATATTACATTTCTGAAGTCTGCGAATTTAAGCCGATACCATTTGATTTGCAATATAAGTTATGAAAGTCTTTGTAAGTACTCGTTTGATGTAAGTACTTACCTACGTATACAGGGTGGATTTTTAAGATGGCTGCCCCATCTCAAGCCCGTTGTAGACAGGAAGATGGTCTTAGGAAACTGTCCTTATTCTTTGAGAATTGTTGATTTTCAATCATTTCATCCCATTCACAGACTTTACAAAAAATACAGTTAGTAAGCAAATGAACCAGTTTCACTTAGGCTTTTTTATGCCAATCGATCCTGTTTCTTTTAAAGATATAAATACTTTATTGTACCATCTGAGGTTTGAGTACTGGAATAGTCAAAAAACTTTAACCATCCATTTTGTAGGACATGAGACTCCTAACTTACTTTTTTATGAATAAGTACAATCACAATTCAAAGAGAATAGCAAAACTCATATTTTTTTCACATATCCAAAAAACAACAATTTAGCTTGCCGGTGGGGGAGCCACCTTTTTTTTGGGTGGGAAATCATCAAATGACTTCTCCCGCTCTGGGTGGATCGGGAGGGCTTGTCAGACTTTTACTGACTAAAACCCACCCGTGTTCCTACAGTTGTCTGTGCCAGGGCCACGGTTTCTCTTTCGAATTTCCCGCGACCCTGAGGCGTCGGCCCCATCGGAACCCGTCATTTTGTGCTGACATCTCTTTGAGGCGCGCGTGGAACACGACCCGCCGTCGCCGGGCTTGGTCCTTACTCGGGCGGCGAGTTATTTGCACCTAAAAGCTTAATATTTCGAAAACAAATCCCTGAATCGAATAATGGTTTTCACTCACCTGCTCAATCTTTAATAACCTTTTCAACGACACCCCACACCATGGGATAGGCGATATAAAAATATTTCATTCCCACTTTACGTGTTGGGCCTCGAAAAAAAAACAATTTTGTAGGGTGAGGCATCCTCACCTTCATTTTACCACTTTGAAGGATTGACCAAATTGCCAAAATGCAGCTTTCTACTACTAAGAGTCTCTGAGCTAAGCTTCGGACAGATAGACGGACGGATATGGCGAGACTATGAGGGTCCTTGTCCTTGTTGAGTACGGAATCCAATAAAATAAATGTTTTTTATACTTGTGCAAGGGTATTTTGGCGTGAGAGCATAATCGAAACTAAAGCCGCCATCTTGTTTTACAAATCTATTTCACAAAAATGTTTTAAATAACACCCCCCCTGTTAATTTCGTTGCTCTCTCATTGTACGGAAATCCTATAAAATGCGAGATCAGTATAAACTGGAAATGTATAGCTTGATGTGTACAGTCCGTTTAGTTATTTTACCTTCGAGTTTGCATCACTGTCAAAATCACAGTGATCTTTATTGCCGTCGCAATAAGGTTACTGTCTGGTTGCTGCCATTGACAAGTCTGACAAATTCACAACGATCTTTATACAAGCTGTTTTTTTATATTTCATAACTCTAGGGTATACCTTTATTCTGTAGGTAAAAATAATACTATAACTCCTAGAATAGGTGGTCAAAAAATGTATAGTTTCGGAGATATCATCAATCATAATATGTGTGTAGGTATCTAAGTTTCATTGATAAATACGAGTAGCTAATTTTTATTCAAAGCAATCATTCATATTTAAAGCTAAGAAAAAGCGACGTTGTCATATTTCACGTGCTTAGGGTGTTTTACATTAATAATCGTGATTTTGTCGAATTATTTTGGATGATAAATGAAGAACAAAAAAAGGACGATTGAAACATAATTCATATGCCAGTTGATTCTTTGATATGGTCTCAATCATACCCTAGAGTTATGGGATATAAAAAACAGGTTGTATAATCTTAACAATAAGGACTGCCTTTTTTTTGGGTGGGGAAATCATCAAATGACTTCTCCCGTTCTGGGTGGAGCAGGAGGTCGTGTCAGACTTTTACTGACTAAAACCCACCCGTGTTCCTTCAATTGCCTGTGCCAGGGCCACGGTTACTCGCCGTCCGCAAGCCCGCGCCTACGGTGGTCGGGAATCTGCTTGCGATTCCCGACGCCCAGGGCGTCTCCTGCGGCGACTACGGGCGTGAGGGCGCAAGGCTCTCTCCCTCACGCGCTCCGCCTCTTCCTTCGCAAGCATTACTGCTTCGCAGAAGGAGGTGACGGCTTTCCATTCTCTCTCACTCCGAACCATCGCCTGGACCAGGGCCGGACGCGAGAGACATCGCCGCTCCGATCCGCGAGGACACTGCTCCGCCCAAGCTGCGCAGACCTCCACCGTATGCTCCACCATGTCCTCCGGGCGATCCACAAAATGGTGACACCCGGGCATTCCCTTCCGCCTTAAATAAGGACTGCCTGACAAATGATGGAAAATTGTTTATTTGTCGGATATCTACTGGGCTTTAGCTACTTTTTATTAGTGGATGTTTTAATTTTATTTAATTTTAATTTAAAATGTGCGTTTGAATGTGCAGAATAAACCACTTTTTCTTTCTTTCTTTTATTGTTTAAAAGTATAAACTTCTAGTCCCTAATGGACACGAATTAAGTTCATTCAAATGAAACAACCAAGAACTTTGTACCACACATGCTTAATATTCCTACAACGTTAAAATGCAAGTTATCGACGACAATTAGATACATTTTGACGTAACGAGAAACGAATGATGTGCTAAGCTATTAGTGATTCTGGTCACGCAGCGCAAGCGCGCGGATTGCCCATAACGACTGAGCAGTGCTGGCAACAAGTGTCCCGATTTTAAAGTGATTTAGTTCCAGGTTAGCATAAGCATAATCAGCCTATAACGTTCCCACTGCTGGGACACAGGCCTCCTCTCAATGAGAGGTAGTGAGCCGTAATCCACCACGCGGGCTCAGTGCGGGTTGGTAGATGTCACATGTCTTCGAATTTTTGGTTCTAGGACATGCCGGTTTCCTCACGATGTTTTCCTTCACCGTTTTGAGAGCAGTGGTGATTAAATTATTTACACAAAGTAAAGCGCCTGCTTGGGTTCGAACTCACGACCTACAACTCGTAAGTCGGGACCGTTACCACTGGGCCACCACTGCTCCAAGTTCCAGGTTATAATGTTGTAAAGTGGAGATAATGGAGGAATTGTAAGGGAACATGCTGAGTAAGTTATGGAAAATGGATATTGGGAAAATAGCGCTGATAAATATAGAAGCTTAGTACCTAAAACGTAGGGGTGGGGGGTGTTTAGACTTTAGAGACAAAGAACAGCATGTCGATTCTGTAATAATCTCACCGTGAAGACTTGCGTGGAGTGAGCTGTCAGTGATATCCCGTCTTGGTGAATCCCTAGCATAAGTGGCACTGACACCTCACTCCACGTTCACTTCACCTCAGTGAGCTGGTTAGAGAACAGCAATGCTGAATGGTTTTTGGGTTTCAATAACATTTAATTTAGAGGGATAACCAAAAAAAGTGCGTTCTCAAAATGAAACACAAATTTTCTTACGTTTTTTTTTGCTATTTGCAGGTCAGTGTCAGGTTGAATGTTGAACGAAAAATGAGTCTCGACCGTAACAAGTAGCTATGTATTTACAGAAAAATAATCATTAAAATCATCAATACAATCCTCTAATTTAGACTATTTCATAAAAAATAAATTCAATGGCATTATATGAACTTATAGGGTGATGATATACCTAATGATAAAACAGTTACCATCTCCATATATTATTACAATTCTATAAATCCATACTTGATACGGTCGCGAATCATATTTTGTTGAACTTTCAAATTTCAATTCAAATTTCAATTTCAATTTTCGAACTTTTTTATCTCAAAAAAAAATGCTCGTTTCCATATAGTGCAAACAATATTACAAATATTTTAAAAATTCATTTATAAACTTTGTATAATAAGCTAAGATAGTGCTGTCCTTGCACATCGCAAGGACAGCACTATCGTAGAAGTGACATCACGACTATGTAACTTCATACTAGTTACCCTGACGCTTTTCCCTTAAAAGGAAAGCACCATAATTTTTTAATTATAAGAAAATCCGGTAACCCTTACGAACATTTCTAGGTCGCCAGCAAATAACAAGTTGTTAGATTTGTAGAAAGTCTACGCATATTTAATCAAACATTTGTCCCAAACCTTTTAAAAGGCAAATGACCTTACAATTAGACTAACTGAGATTATTTTTTTTACAAGATTCTCTAGTGATGTTTTATTCAGTTGATATCATAATTAATTCTTGTCACGTTCTCCATGAAAGATTATATTGTACCTATGCGTATGAATATTCAAAACGGCAAGTCATTGCCGTCTCACGTTCTACTGGTATAAATATAAACAAGCTAGTCCCACTAAATCCTTGGGATAATGTACGTATAATTGTCATTTATTATGTTAAAGGATTGTACGCTACTTAGTATATAGGTATATTACGATCTAGTCTCAATACTTGAAAACTAAGTAAACCGCGCTATCTACAAAGCTTGTTCTGAAAACGGCCGCCAGTTAGATACAAGCAACATGCAGTCGTTTGTTTCATTTTGTGCTCCGTGAATAGCCGTTAATATACAAATGCCAAGTTCATTAATCTCCATCGTCCATACATTGTTGTGGTCGAGAACAAACGCATTACATTCGACATGAATAGTCCGACGCGAACGCACTCTAATGTAAACAGAGACGTAGCGTAGACATTCCGCTCAGTTCGCCTGTTGTTACGGCATTATTTTATCTAATCCCACATTATCTAATATTCGATGTGGCGGGTTCAAGGTTGGTCGCGCTGAAACCACTGCCACTACACTGTGCAGCTAACAGTGTCGCGATCGCATCCTCTCGTCCCAGGCCGTCGCGCGCCCTTTGCGCTTTTATCAATACGCGGCGAGCGCAGCGCCGCCTGTCGGCCGCCGCCAGTACCCGCCCGGACTCGAGTGCGCACGCTCCGTGCCCCGCGACAATACTGCGTTTACACCATCTTAATACTTATTTCTTCCTCAAAACAAATCCCTCCAAAATTATCCAAATCCCCGTTCGATAACGCATGCCGTGACGTGTCCGCTCGCATCACAGGCCGCAGAACACCGCTCGCGATCATCAATAACTTAACCTAAAACTGCGTTACGATTACGTCAATAGCAGGCGATCCCTCGCCTCTGCTCTGCTGTTATTGTTTATTATTACATTATAAACACTTATTTCCTGATGGTGCTGTAAACCCGGCTGGCGTCGCGAAGCTCACAAACGGTAAGTGTGAACGAACCAAGTGATGTTATTGTAAGCCTGTGCTTGTTTATGTGCTGAGACTTGAAGCAGGGTATCTGGCAAGTATTATCTAGGTAATGTGAGCGCGTGTGAGTGGTTTTCCCTGGGCAGCGCGCTCAGGAATGAGGACACTCTCTAAAATAAACTCAGATTTTTACCGCGGCGTTTCAGCAACATCGTACATGCATATCTTTAGACGTTCGTAACTGTGCCTGCTGATTGCATGAGTGTTTATGTTGAGCCAAATGCAACAGTACAAACAATGTACAGCATATGGTTGCAGTTTAAGTTCTGCGAACGGTTGATATAGTATTAAAAACGTGTCGCAAGTTATTCAATGGTAACAGGTCGTGTTACGAAAACCAGCCAATAACTGCATGCTTACAGCGCTGTGCACAGATACTATGTCTGGTTGCACTACGTAGGTAAATCGTCTATTGGAGCATGATTCGATTCGTAAACGTGTCCGCAAACAATTTAAATTTTTCGAATGTGTGTTTATTAATGCTTGCACAGTAGATGTTTTAATCCTCGCTATAAGTTTAATTCATTATCATCATTAGGCCGTGCTTATTTGTTGCTTCATTACTGTACTTGGTATGTCTGGTATGCACTTATTATTCGTGTGGTATTTTAACAGTTATTAGAAGAGGTATGTAAAATCCAATTACGTTATCTACAGTGTTTCAAACTGCGTGAGTTTTGTACTAATAAGGAAGACTTATTGGAACCCAACTCGTTCCAATATTGTTAATGAAATCGTCTATAAGAATAGAATTTTTCCGAGCCTGTTAATTAATTCTTATATTAGTATTTTCAAAGTGTTGATTAGATTTTGATAGTTGATTGGTAATTAATATTCGCGAAAAAAAAACTAGGCAACATTACAAAACGTAATAATAAAATAAAAACTCGAACTGCACCATGACTTTCTCCGCACTCGCCCATCTGCCTACGATTAAAAAAAAAAAAAACAAGAACATGTGACGTAACGCACACACAGTGCACACGATCGCAAGCTTTTGTGCGCCAATAAAACTGATGTCGTTTATGCACAACATTCATTCTTTTGTAGCCTGCCCTTCGCATCGTGAGAATATGGGCCAAGTTCAGATGCAGCCATTGTAACTTGCCCAATGAGTGCATTCCCTGCACTCGTAGTTCCGATATTAATTTGAGGGTATTCTTATAAACCGGTTTTAGTGTGAAATGAACCACAAATTGCCTTCGATATTACGAGTATTTACTGTCGACTGAATCCTTTTCATTATGAAAAGATTGCGATCTATTTACGGCAATGAAAGGAACGACTCTTTTGAAAGAATCTATTTGGTCTGTGAGAGTAGTTTTTGTTGAAGCGTACCTATTCTGTGGGTATTATGTGTTTGGGTCTAATATTGTTATTAAACGTGTTAGTGTTATTACTTTAGTTTGGTCTATTCGTATGAAAGAGAAATAGTAGGTACGGAATGTAGAGCTATATGTATAATTGGTATCACGGGGACAGGGGTCCCTGCCAGGGTCGCGAGTAGTTCGAAAGAGATACCGAACACGAGTGGGTTTCAGTTAGTAAAAGTCTGACACGCCCTGAGCTCCACCCATAGCGGGAGAAGTCATTTGATGATTTCCAACCCAAAAAAAGGGATGCTTATTCGGGTCAGCGATGATGCGGCACAGCCAAGCGCCAAACATATATATGATATATTAAATTTTGCCTCCTAAGTGAGTAGCATGCCTTAAACTAAACGTATGCTGAAGTAAAACTGGTCACTGAGCTATGAATACGTTTGTACAAACGTCTCATCATCATGATTATTGCCTGTGTGCCTGCCTTTTCCACAACTATGTTGAGGTTGGCTTCGAGTCTCACCGGATGATGCTGAGTAACTGTATTTTACATGGAGCCAGAGCCTATCTGACCACTACACACTGTAATAACACCAAGACGGCAAGACTGTTCGTCAGACTTTTGGGCTTTTGGCTGCCCGTAACGACTGTCAAAGATTTGGCTGTACGGCTTAATGTACTTTCCGAGGGACGGAGGGGTCTGTTATGGATGTTCACCCATCCAAGAACCGACCTCGGCCAGCGTTGCTTAACCTTGGACCCGTGTGACGGTTATTATTTAACCAACCACGAGCCCCTCTTCAGTTCGTCGACCTATGTGTCAAGTTACCACAATAAGCCTTCTGTACCCATTCCATGATTTAGCGTTATAGAAGCTCTTGTGCAATGACGTCATTGCTCGATGCAGCTCCGGAGCTATTTGAGGAAGCGCGTCATAGCTCGAGCCTCGAGCAATGCCCTTGTTCAACGGCACGTTTAACAAATGCCGTCAATTCGCTTGTTTAACTAAGTAATGAATTGCTGAAGCGATATATTTATGAACACATTGTTCCATATTGGCCTCCGTAAGCTGGTTAATAAGCTAGCATTATTTAACATTACATTTATAAAAAAGAAATTTCGATTCCGCTTTAACAAAGAACTTTTTAATAGGGATCCCTATTTAAAAAGTTTTGTGAAAAAGAAAAATATTACTGGTATTACTGTATCCTATAAAATAAAACTATTACTAGTAAATTATATGAGGTTTCAATCGTCCAGCGTGACTAATTCTAGACTTTCTATTGCTGAGGTTCCATTGATTTTTTTACGGTCGATGTAGATAAGTAGGCATGATATTATTAAGTTCCCTCAATGCACCGTCTAAGTTATATTTCTATGAAAATGGAATTACAAAATACTTTCGGTAGGTAAATTGTCAATGTATTAATTATTTTACGCACATAACATAACATAATGCCTTGTTTCCCCGAAGGGTTGGGCAGAGGTGTACCTATAGTACACCCACATTTCGCCAGTTATGCTTAAGTCCCATGTAATAGGGGGCGAGCCTATTGCCATCTACCGGGCACAAATCCAGTCTCCGGGCTGCTACTGAGAAATTCCAAATAGAAAAACCCAATAACACGTTGCCCGACCTGGGAATCGAACCCAGGACCTCATGCTCAGCAGTAGCGATTGTGACCACTAGAACAACGAGGCAGAACAACGGCAACAGCAGGTATAACTTTCTATTGATCCATGAAAACGAGGAAGGTTTTGGTTAATTTAAGCACCGGGTAGCTTCCAATAAAATAAAACAATAGCGATACCTCAAACTATGCAGCTAACTACAGCAATGAGCTCTTTAGCAATGTAGTGATAATTGCAATCACAAACGCATCATGTTAAAATACTGCAAGAACCACAAATGAAAATATTATCACTAAAAGAGCTTTTCCAATTACACAGCAGACAAATTAAATGAATATTGCTAACTGCCTGCCGGAAAAATGCTGAAGTTTAAATCAGTATATTCCGTTGTTTCCGAAAATATTTAAGGGTAGCGTGAATCAATAATATGTTATCGATACAATTCCTCACGTGTGTCATAAATCTGTTAAGTCCGTTCCTGAATTTTCGAAAGCTACTGTATTTGAGCCGCAGAAATGTAATATAGTGGATAGATCGCAACCACACTGAATAAATCGGTGTGTTTTTATTTGTGATTAACAAAAAATTAAATTTCCAATTAAATTGAAATTCTAAATTAAAAGTAGATAACGGGTTCTTTGATTGATTTTTAAACTTTTTTAGGCAGAATACTAGGCTCAAGTTTTAAGTTAGTTTGTTTTAGTCTTACTTACTAAGTACGATTTGTTTAGTTTGAACTTAAAAAGTTAAGTAAAACAAGAGGTAAAAAATACCGATGATTTTGATGAAGTTTCTGTAAGACGTTTTGGTAAACAAAACTTGTCCTAAATCCTCTTAAACTTATTTTCTTATTTAATATTTTTATAATCACAAGTGATGAACAAATGAATGATCTTTTTGAAAATTTGTTCATAACTGCCTCGTTGGTCTAGTGGTCGCAAGAACTACTTCTGAGCATGAGGTCTTGGGTTCGATTCCCAGGTCGGGCAAAGTGTTATTGGGTTTTTCTATCTAGAATTTCTCAGTAGCAGCCGGAGTCAGGATTTGTGCCGGGTTGATGGCAATAGGCTCGCCCCCTTTTACATTAGACTTAAGCATAACTGGCGAAATGTGGGTGTACTATAGGTGCACGTCTGCCTAACCCTTCGGGGATAACAGGCGTGGTGTTATGTTATGTTATGAAAGAATTCCTTCAGTTTAAATCTAAATGACCTAATTGTACCTGAACCAAAATTTTTGCATAAATCATTATGTTATGATTGAGATGCTACGCTACTATTATACTGCCATTGTAAGAACTTTTTTAGCCATATTTATCAGCAAATTAATCTTTGACTTTGACTTTGACTTTATGCTCGTAAAAATCTCTGTTTACGCTTTAATTTGTGAATTAATGATGAGGAAAGCCAATGATCGATTTATTTTCAAAGTAATTCTTGGCCTGAAAAACACGAAGCAAATACCTAAATGATTTTCAGATTTTAATTTTGTTCGTTATTTACAGTGGTTTAAAATAATTATTCTCCTGAGGCCCTTGGTTTTCTCCTCCTCTTTAATTTCTTAATACCTTTTTTATTGATCCATAATTAGTCGTCACTTCGGTAGTTATTTAAAATAATAGTGTTGCATGTTTGTGGTGAGTATGGGGTGGAAATGAGACAAAAACAAAATATTTAGGTACCTAATTGCTATAATTAGATCTTATGGCCACTGAGATAATAAAACTACCTCATTGCCATCTTGCCTTGTACACTTATGCATATCAGATTCACAGCTTTTAAAATACTCGAAAAGGTGCATGTATAGAAAATTTGTGTATATCACAATAAAGTGTTGTTTATAGCATACAATCATTGTACACAAATCTTGATCCCGTGGGAGTATCGCGATAAAAAAGTATCTGTTATAAACTATCTGTGTGCCAAATTTCATCTAAATCCATTCACAAACTTTCGCGTTTATAATATTATTAGGACCATTATTTTCATTTTATTTTCTTATTGAATCCTAGATAATCTTGTATTAAAATATAATTTATGTATCGAATTAAAATAAAGTAACTGGTGCAGAGACAAAGCGCTGGTTTCTTGCATCGCCCATGTACCAAAATTTGCTCATAAATAATATGAGAGCAATATCCCAATGTCCGTGTTCATTAAAATAATATTCCAGCCTCTTATCTACTGCGATGTACGTATAATAAGACTTGCTACCTATTTGCGTAGATTGAATACAGGCACATAGAAAAGATGGGTGGTTGCCCTTCTTGCGAGGAGTCTCATCCCGGCAAACTTCTATTGCATACATTCCGTAGGCTCATAAGTGCTCCCCTACATTTGTATATTATCACGAGATTATCACGATGCCCATCGATATCCAGAAGTAAATTCCGTAGTCTAGGTTGGTATGCAGAATAGACAGTACAAAGGTAAGCCAAGTCCTCAAGAGAACGTTTCACGTTTTCAATACCACAAAAACACAAAATAATGTATAATTTTTTATGTACGGTATGTTCACATTGTAGGTACTGTTCATGATTCGTTTTTATTTCAGATTTTTTTACAGCGGTTAACGAGTATTTTCCCTAGAGAGCTTCATTTCATAACTTTTGGTAAGTTGGATCCCCAGAAAAAATCTTTTTGCGCGAAATCTGTTTCACATTTAACAATCTCATATATTGAAGAAATATAAAGTAAAAAATATATGATTAAATACTATTAAAACGCTTTAGGTTACTGTATTTTTAAGATAATCGAAAAAAAAGGAATCTGCTTACCGTAAGAACGTTACATTAATGGAACCTAGCGTTACGAATAGGAGCTCCTTAAGGCGCATTTAATATAACTAAATTAATATCAAAATAACAAAGAACAATGTCAGATGTCCATAGCAACTTTGGCTCAATCTTAATTTGTCACGGACAGTGAGAATTCTTACGTTTTTTTGTGCAGTTTAATGTAAAAAGCTTTTCTGTGATTGCCACTTTTACACTGAACTTTTATAAAAGAAGTTATTCAGACATTTTAAATTGGAGGTGATGTATTTTTACAGAGAGTAAATTAAATGCCATTTTACCCGGAACACATATATGCCACAATTAATAAAACGTAGTTGATAAGACATTGTCACAATATGTTTTGTATGGATAAAACACATTAAGACTATAACGCAAACGCAGAGGAATTCGAGAAGGAAACAAAAGTACACATAGAAAAACACCAACAACAACAAAGATGTTTCACATCTTGTCATCGTCAACTCACTGTCAGTTTAAGCGCGCGCAATTTTGACAAAACTGCAGAAGACGTAAACTAACAGGGTTGCCATTACATGGCGATTAAGTAATCGAACACAGATCAGGAAAACCGATTTGTTGAATTTCGTCTTTAATTCTTTAAAAAATACTACATGTATCTATAATAAACACGGTGAACGTATTATTAAGGTAAAAACAATAATAATATAAGACAATTGTAAGGTGGTAATAAAAAGTAAATAGTAAATCGCTTTAATTATAGAGAATAATCGATTACAGTGGCAGAACATGTAAATACCTGACATTTTTTTATTTAAAAAGAAACCCTGTCATTCAAGAACATTAATAATAAAATGATTACTTATTAAAATGATTTTCTTTTCGAAAAGTTCTCGAAAAGAAACAAATATTGTTTAATAAGTTGGAATTTTATATTTAAATTATTGTAAGTAAAAGCTTTGTGTCCGTTTGAATTTAGTTTTAAATGTTGTGTAGGCCGAAACCTGACATTGTCCTTTTAAAACCGTATTTATTCAGTTTAATAGTCATCACATTTTACGTATAATGTAAATAACGCAATGAATTTTGTTGAACTGTCAAAATCAACAGAAAAGTCGTAATCGTTTACGGAACTGTGTTATGCAATTAGGCTGCTGTACTTGCTAATTGCCCTTCTGGCTGCCAACCCTGAATGTGATGTGTTTGTGGATGAATGGAACAAAAAATTATACGTACATGTCTGGTGTTCTGTAAGAGAAAGTATGCATGGGAGTCCACTGTTCCATGTTAGTTTTAAATTTAATTATATACCACATAATGTTATTGTCTATGAAACCATTGTTTCTATGTTAAATAATGTTGTTGTATAGTTTTAATTAACAAAAAAAAAATAAGTTGTTTTTCAGTCTCATGACTTAAAATTATAATCACCGTGTATTATAGCTATAAATCAAATATAAGATTTTTTTCGTTAAAACCTCATTTAAATACAGTACCTGCAATATAAATTGGCTGCAATAATGGATGGTTTAGGTTATGAATTGCATAAATGCGCAGCCGAATGGCCAACTTCAGACCCGTCAACTTAAATTGCGTGTACTACTGCTACGTAAAAACGCGTGCTAAGACGCAAGTTATAAAATAAAACAAATAAAGCAAGATTCGAACAGCAATGATTCTTTAAAACTAATGTAATCATACCTGTAGGCACCCACTAGTCAAATTCAAAGCTAGACACAGCCTTACAATTCCATTACGTAACAATAAACGTTCCGTCTATACCCACTCCGCTGTAACGTTTTTTTATCGAATATTAACGCGTTTACCTTGAAAACTGTCACAATGTCTATACTATAATAAAAGTTATAACGGCCATAGTCAAACTAATGGAATCACGTTCATTTAAAATTCCATTGTTGGGTCACGATAAATTATTATACGAAATAAATTATTATGTAAATATTCATCTATTATTTGAAAAGAATATAGAAAACCAGGGTTTTTGTTTTAAATTAGTGAATATAAGTTGTCATTCTTTAACATAAATCGCTATACAATAATTTATGAGTATTCTTGGATAGATCAAAATGAATTATAGCTCGACCTTATACCTACATACTCCATTCATAAAAAATATCTATGAAGTTTTTAAGTGTGGATAACGTCCCTCGAAATAATTAAAGGTTTTATAGTCTGTTCCAAAATTATCTAATGAAAGTGTAAGCAATTAGTAATAAATACATATATCAGTATTAAGAAGGTTTCAATTTTATATCTCACCAATTTTTCAACAATTATTGTTTGAAAATAATACATTGAAAAGAAAATAACTACATTGTAATTGAAAAATCATCGACGAAAATTATGGTTATTAAGTTAACCCCAATTATCAAATCAAAGGGACTGCAGGCGACTACAGAAACTAAGCGCAAGTTTTATAATGCCTCAAACTCAAACTCAAACTCAATCATTTATTTCAGATAAACCATTTACAGGCACTTTTGAATTGTCAAGGAATCGGTCAGTCAGAAATATGTAGCTAGTTGCCCATTCCAAAGCGCAGTAGGTCACTATGGAGAAGAACGGGCAAGAAACTCCATGGACACTCTTTTAAATAATATTGTTGTTACAAATATATTAGTTACATCGATTAATGTTGACACTATAATTGAGAACGATTTACAAAAACCGTACACGTTAAAAGCGTCCAGAGTGCAGCAAATCATAATTAAAAACAATCCAGCAAATTAATTATTAAAATATGCCGTGGCAGCTAAGAGATGACTAGTCCCAACTGACGGCGCCCGTTCACGAACATGACGCATGGATCAGCACCATTCAGCTCAACCATTTTGAAGGGAGCTAAATGATCCGACACACGCGCCACCGTCAGCGAGACATTTGAATGAGCATGACATACTATCAGCCGCCAAGGCACATTCAAGTCAATCTATGACATTACCCGGTAAATGGTAGCTCTAAAGTACAAAGTACTCACATCTGTGCAATGCATCTATATAATAAAAAGGAGATTGAGTTTATATAATGCAAATATATTCTAACAATCTTCAGCAGCTTCAAGTGTTTCAAATGTCAATTAATTAGTTGTGGTGTGGAGCAGGACCAGCATTAAGCCAGGCATTTTTATCAGTTATGTAATCCCCTAACCTATAATACGCCTGCCTGCATAGTGTGCGTTTGACAAAGGATTTGAATTTGGTCTCATTCAGTTGAAGTATGTGGGGAGGTATTTTATTATAACATTTTAGACAGTACCCCATGAAAGATGAGTCTACTTTAGCCAGTCTGAAACCAGCACCCTAATTGCGTAACACATTTTTGTAAACGATTACGACTAATCTGTTTGATTTTCACAGTTCAACAACATTCATTGCGTTGTTTACATTGTTGAGCAGATTTTTTTATCGAACCTATGAAGCAATGGATTAGCAATCTGTTTCAAAACGATTCAGATTCGAATTGATTGTGTATTACGCAATTAGGGTACTGGTTGAACTAATAGGTCCCGATTTCTAGTACTATAAGTATGTCTTTCACCTCTTTTACTGTAAAGATGTAAATTTTTTCTAACGTACATGATGTTTTCATAGATGTGTTGACAAGGTACAGTCATGATGTTAATATCCTTAAACAATTCCCTTAGATAATCGCGCCTGCGGAGATTATATATGGCTCTGATGACTCTTTTCTGCAGAATAAAATAGACTCGATGTCTGCAGCCCGTCCCCAAAGTAAAATACCGTAAGACATGATACAATGAAAGTAACTAAAATAGACCAGCCTCGCGGTATCTACATCAGTAAATTGACGGATTTTTCTGACAGCGTAAGCTGCTGAACTTAGCCGTCCTGCTAGAGATGTTAAATGAGGACCCCATTGTAGCTTTGAGTCGAGCGTGATCCCCAAGAAAACCGTTTTATCGACGAATTCTAGTTTCTCTTGATTCAATACTATCTCACAATCACTACTCTTGACGTTTGGTAAAGAAAATCTTATACACTTAGTTTTATTTCCATTTAGTACTAAAGTATTAGCCGTGAACCAATTTTGGACCAGCAGTAGGGCGTTATTTACGTCGTCAAAATTTTAAGCACGTCTATCTACCTTGAAAATTAAGGACGGCAAATAACACCATAATAGAACTAATTTGATACAATAGAAAAAAATCACGAAAAACCTCAAAAATCTTCTTATATCAATTATAAACTATACTACTTTACATGCAATCATTCCTTGTCAGATTCACTCCTACAAGCAACGTATTAACATAATGTTTTATTTTTTTGTACAACTATAGGTTTTTTGTAAATAGAAAATTTCTTAATTTTTGCAAATAAATTACCAGCGTTGTGTCATCGGACCATCGCTCTTGTCTTAGTTCTCTTTCTTTTCTATGCAGTGTGAAAGTGACCGCGCTTTAGCTCTTGTCAGCCTCTAAAGGTAATTTAAAATTAAAATTTCGGATTTAAGTATTCAAATCAAAGCAATTATTATATGTAGCACTTCGATAAACAATAGTACTGTTGATCGAAGATGTATTACTACAAAATGGCATCCACATTACGTTCGTTTTGTGATCCCTTTTTTTGGGTTGGGAAATCATCAAATGACTTCTCCCGCTCTGAGTGGAGCGGGAGGAGAGACGGCGAGCTACCTATTGCTCGCCGTACGCAAGCCCGCGCCTACGGTGGCCGGGAATCTGCAGGCAACTCCCGATGCCAAGGGCGTCTCCTGCGGCGACTAGGGGCGTGAGGGCGCAAGGCTCTCTCCCTAAAGCGCTCCGCCTCCTCCTTCGCTAGCATTACTGCTTCACAGAACGAGGTGACGGCTCGTACCATGGCCTGGAACAGGGCCGGACGCGAGAGATCGCTGCCGCTGATCGCCTCCGCGAGGACATGGCGATACTCCACCCAAGCTGGGCAGACCTCCACCGTATGCTCCACCGTGTCCTTCGGGCGATCCACAGAATGGTGACACCTTTCCTCCCGTCTTATGTGAAACAGGAACCTCCCGAAACAACCGTGTCCGGTGAGGAGCTCTGTCAGGCGGAAGGTGTGGACGCCGTGGCGCCTCTCCAACCACTCCTCAAAGAGGGGATTTTTCGCCGCTATTGTGGCGTGCACCCCTTTTCATCCGATACTTTTTGGAACGTACCATACCTACCTTGATTGTTCACTATAATCTCATCATAGTCAGCCAATAATGTTCCCACTGCTGGGACAGGCCTCTTCTCGATGAGAGGGAGTGAGCCGTAATCCACTATGTGGGGCCAGTGCGGGTGGGTAGATGTCACATATCTTCGAATTTTTGGTTCTAGAACATGCCGGTTTCCTCACGATGTTTCCCTTCACCGTTTTGAGAGCGCTATTGATGAAATAATTTACACTTAGTGAAGCGCCTGTCTGAGTTCGAACCTACGACCTAGTAAGTCGCGGCCGTTACCTAACTTAGCCACCACTGCTCTAATATCACTGTAATCTACGAGTGCTTTTATAGAACTTACTTATTGTGTCATTAAAAAGAAAAGCTAATAACAAACTACTTACGAGTAAAATAAACACCTATCAACCTTTTCTTCATGTTGTATTTATTCGGCATGTTTCGGAAAGGTCGATATGTCTTCGAGGCCACAAGTTTCGACCCCTCAATGGGCGTGACAATAACTCACACAAAATGATGTCCATTTACAGACAAAGTTTTTTCCTTTATTAAACTTTAAGTACGTACTGAAATGACATTGGTACCAACATCAAAAGAAAAAACAGTTAGTTGCCATGTTAAATTATTATTTTCTTTTCGAGCCCACTCTATCACACAACCATTGAAAAACGCTTTATAATGCTCTATTTGATATGATTACAAAGGAAAAAAAAGGTTTAATACAGAATCTTGTTAATGGTAAAAGTGGTGTACAAAAAGAAAACAAATTATAAAACAAAAAAAAAACAAAAAAAATAGTTATAAGACAAGACTTGAACTATAACTAACAACAACAACACAACACATCTCACAACTCACACACCACTTACTCTCTCTCTCTGTTTCTTTAACATTACAGAAGTTTCATCATCTTATAATAAGCTAACGAGGATGCAAAGACTGGCCATAATTTGAGCAGTTAATGCAAAGATTGGCCATAATTTGAGCAGTTACTGCAAAGATTGGAAATAATTTGAGCAGTTAATGCAAAGATTGGCCACAATTTGAGGAATTAATGCAAAGATTGGCCATCATTTGAGTAGTGAATGCAATTTAGAAATACCAATCCATCAGCATCATTTATTTATTTATTAACACTTTATGCACAAGTAAAAAAAAACTGTACAAAGGCGGACTTAATCATCATGCTGCATCATCTGCCTAGCTTTTTCCAAAATATGTTGGGGTTGGCTTCTGTCTATCCGACCAAGTCACCTCTTCGTAAGACTGGTTGTCAGACTTTCGGGTTTCTGACAACCCATAACGCTACGCTGTCAAAAATCCACGAATGACAGTTGGGTCCAACGGCTTTACGTTCTTTCCGAGGCACGGAGGTGTCTTGGTACTTACTGATGGCAATCATAGCTTACCCTAATCCATCGACCAGTGTGGCTGTTATTATTTTCCTACAATTTATGGCAATTATATTTAAAAAAAAAACAATTTATACCACTCAAATTAATTAAAATAGATAATTTAATAAATTGACATCTAAGAAACGCAGAATGTGCCAAACAAAAACAGTTCGTGTTATCAGAGTCTAGGAAACCTGCAACATAGAACAATGTATGTAAAAGCTACAATTAATTCCAACCAACGCAAAACGCAGACAAAAAGATTCACGCGGATTTGTCTCAAACAAAGACTTAGTTCCATTTCCTTCCTAGCCCTTTCGACTCGAGATTACATTTGAATAGCTCATGCTAAACCCTGGTTGGGCCAAGTCTAGCGAGAAATTCGTAGAGGGGAGGTTTGTAAGAGGACGTAGGCCCATCGTCCCGGCTCGTGCACACTGGTGCAACGCGACAGCACGACACAAAGGCACCGCCTGTCGCGCGACGAGCTAAGGCATAGCTCGTCGCACTGCCGCGTGCTGGGGGAACCTTAAAAGTAACGTTACAAACTCAAATCACCAGTGAGTTGTCAGAATGTAAATGCGCGCAGCACAAGTATTTCAATGGTCGACGCGACTTAATAACGTATTGTGACTGGTTCCGTCGCGTGTACGGACCACTATAAAATACTAGTGCTGTGACATTCTGGATTCTCATTGGTAATTTGAGTTGTAACTGGTTACTTTTGAGGAGCGTCGTGAAAGACGGACCTAACAATTCAGGGCACAGGTTGCGAGCAACAGTCGCCTCACAAACGCACAGCTGTCGCACAATAATAGTCCAAATTGTAAACCCTATTTTCGTCAAACTAACAACATATTAGGAAGCCTTCTATAGTTTACTTACAAGTATAGATGCTTTGTTAAGAATTATTGTGAACTTCAAAGGAAGTAACACAAAGCCATGGTTCAAGGTTTACTGCTATTGAAACTAAGTTCAGTTCCTGTACGATTTCATTAGAAATTTGGTAGTCACGCTGAATGGAAATACACATGAAGGAGGTTTGTAGGTATATTTTAGTGACTGATATGTTAAGTTAGTTATTTTGTAAAGAAAAGGGAAATTTTTACGAACCTAAAATGTAGTAGAAATATATAGGTAGCTAATTTAATGTTTAACATTGGAAGTGGTCCAAGGTATCCCCGAGGCTATCAAAGTATCAATATTAATCCTAGAAATCTCTGCCAACAAAAGTATTTGCTTCTTCATAATAACTGCCGACAACAATTTCATCAAAACTTCTTTTACCTCTAGGAAGCTAAGATTAATTACAGTGACAAATATCTTCCAATAAAGGCACCTAAGGTTGGTATCAATCTTATGTGAATAGCTTGATTGGATTCTTAGGTCAATGCTCGTCAAGGTCGAAGCAGAAAGTGACTAAACTTGAATGGTGTTATTTTCTAGAAAAGAATCGATAAATCTCTTACAAAAGCTTTGATGATCTAGCTGGTTATCAGAACAATCAAGTTATAGCTGCGTAATTGGTCATAAATGGTTCCAGAAAGGATAGAATTAATGCAATATCTATGCCTTAGTAAGATTTTTTACTTAGGTTGGCTTTTAATTATGTTCCTAAATTAACAAAACGAAAGAACTAACACGTATTTAGACAAGAGGTTTTGTTTTTAAACCCAAGTTGTAGCGTCGTTTTTCCCCATTTGTACGTTTCGTAGCAATAATTCAACTCACGAAGGCATCGCCGTCATCTTTGTATTGAATTATCGCTAATTAACTCTCCATTGTTATTTGATTTAGAAGGCGAGATCTCCACATTAATCTGCGCACAATTACGGCGGTCCGTTTGCAAATTGGATTCGACCAATGAGATGGAGCCTAAATGTAATTTACTGACCGCACGGATGTTCACATGAATGAGTACCTATGCCCGTAAAGGTTTTGTCTTGGATCCGGACAGCCCATTAGTATTGAGGCATTGCGCGTATCAGTATTCAATTTGTAGGTACCTGAACAAGAGAAGGCTCGCTACTGTTGGAGCCATCGACCGCTCAACTAATGTATACCTTTCAAACTCAGACCCATTGTGAGACAATATGTATCCGACAAAAAGTTTCAAAGCCAAAAAACCATTCACGACGTCCTCTAACTCACCGTCAAGGTTTCTTTTCATGTGTATTGATACTTAAAACAATGTAGGCTTGCGTCAACTGAGGCTGCGCAGCAACAACCAAAACGTGATTCTGCTCTGTAATTGTAGATTTGACTTATATTCGTCCTGTCCAAAAAAATAATTGCACTCGTGCTACCTACTCACCGCGTAGGTACGAGTGCAATTCTCGCGCCTGAACATCGCAGTGACTAAAATTGCAACTCGCTGACCTAATGCACCGTGCCGCTTGCAGGCTACACCCCTAAACTTTAAGTCAGACTCGTTCCACGCGCGTGCGCATTGAATAGATTCACAGCGGTTGTTCCTAATGAAAGCGAAAGTATCTTGGAAGATTACAAGAATCTAGGTAACAATATCGTCGAGTTATTTTAAGATGCTCGTCGTTTACTTTGTGAATTATAGTCGCGGCATCAGAATCCAAGGCACTTAATCTATCAAATCATGAAGCACATAGAATCCAGTTTCTCCTAACCAATTATCCAAGTTGCCGACAAAGGCATCGTGCGTGTAAGCCTGCGTCTACGAGCACTAGACGGTGAAGTTTTTCCTTCGGTCATTTTCTTACAAACTGGTCACAAGTCACAACTGAGAACAATTTCTTTACATTCCATGGTCTTTGTTGAAAAATGCGCATTTTAACACTTTCTGCGAGAAATGCTTGGACTTCGCATTGTACCTGACATATTTCTTCGAAAACATGTGCGAGGTAGGTGACCTACAATCTTTTTCTCTCCGTCCATAAACTCACTTAACAAAAATAAAAGATTTCGCGGTCAACGTTCCCAAAATATTCGGAAAGCGGGGTTTTTGCCCGATCCGGTCAGAAATCAGTGTGATGTCTCTTTTCGATCCGGCATCACGAATTCGGGAACCCGCTCCTGTTTCGAATTTGCAAAAAACGGATGAGCTATTACAAAAATCGATTTTATTGATCATGAACAAGCCAACGGCTATAATTCGGACGGTGCATGTTTTTCGTTGATTGCACGAATAAAAGAAAGAAGAAGATTAAAGGTGATAAGTTCTTTAATAGGTCGCGATTTGAATACCTGACATTCATTCAATTGTATATATATGCGATTCGATTCACATTACGTGTAACGCTGACATTATGACTTACTTATTCAAATTCTTTTCAGCTTTGACACAAACAGAGTACTTTAGGATTGCTGCTAACTGTTGCCAAGAGGTAAAACTTGTCATTGACCTAATGAAGTAAATGAACTTCAAAACAATATTGATCGAAATTGTCGAGGTTTCACTCAGAGCTCTGATTTCAACAGCACTTGACCGAACCACACCTGAGCACTTCCACAAACTGCACTAAAACAAAATCTTGTAACGTGCGGTTCGGTGGAACACTTTATTCATGTTAATTTTAGTCGCCGAACGGCACCTATATCAAATTAACTTTTAGTGATGGGATGTATTTTTATGTTCAGGCATTAATAAACATAGTATATCGATACAAATCTGCAGAAGTTAAGTTTTGTTCCGGATATATCCCTTGTTCACCTGGAGTAAGTATAGTAATGTTGTAGTTGTGTTGCTATCAAACACACAAGATGTTACAGATCTTGTCACTTTTCTTTGCGATTTCTTTACTTCAAATTAAACAGTATTTCAACTTGAGAAAATGGTCAAATGAACGCACTTATACAAACAGATCGCTACACGAAATCTAAATGTTTCAGTATGTAGTTTGTCGGGGCTGCTGCATCGAGGCAAGTTTTGTAATTACTTGTTATCATGTAGATAGGATAAGCAATTCATAATAATAATAAAGTGTTATTGGGTTTTTCTTTCTAGAATTTCTCAGTAGCAGCCCGGAGTCTGGAACTTTGCAGAAGACAGTCGCAGCCCTAGTAATCGCATATTAACGTTCATCAGTCATCGGCCCCCGTCTTCCGGTTATATTTCATAGTTCAATGCCTCGCTAGAACCACGTCCTAATTGACGACCTTCAGCACATTTGACGCACCCAACAGCATAAACAAATCCGAGTTAAAACACAAATACAAACACCATCGAAGTTTCTGAATGAAATGTCACTAAAACTTTGCATGAAAACACAGCATTGAATGATGAATTTTACGCAAAGATCTTCAATAATATCGGTTGAAGGTTTCATAATATCGCAGTGCGTGATAAGGAGTTGTGCGATCTTTATATGTTCTCTGAGGCTTTTCTAGTGTATTATTAAGTTTTAAATTACAGTTTTGTTTTGGAAATATGTTCTATAATAAAATGTGCATATTATGAGTAGAAATGTAATTATTTGACTTTTTTAGGAAACACATCATTATAACTTAAATTCTGTAGTAGGTAGGTACTAGAAATTATGATCTATATTACTTTCAGTAGGTACATAGAACTTCCTGCGTGTAAAAAGAAACGCTTTCTCCGAAACTTCCTCTCCGTAGATTAAATACATCGATCATATTCGGATATGTCACAAAAGTTAAAGTTTTTTGTGATTGATGATACCGAGCACTTAGTTCGCCTCGTTCTTTCCTTACAAGTAATATCAACACCATGTTTTTAGAACTTTTTGTACATTTAGACGACGCGACGTTCGAAATATTTATTGCTTACGATAAACCTATCCTAATGCGTTCAATAAAATATTTAACATCATTAACGTCTACGAGCCAGTTTGGAATGGACACGGTAGGTACGGCAGATAATTTGTTTGTTTTAGTAACATTAGTTTGTTAGATGCTTGCTACGGTTGTATATATTGTGTAATTTATTTACAGCATCAACGATGTAATTCACATAATTTATAGCTCAACTTTTTGTCAGATCTTACGTTTTGTTTGAACCACTTTAAAGATTTTTTTGTTAAAACAATACATTTTCTTTTGTAGCTTTCCAGAGTATTCGCAGTTTCTTTCTTTCGTTCGTTCTTTAGGAAGCAAACAATTGAATTGGAATTCAGTGCTTTTCTTTTTCTGGCTGTTTCCCAAGTGATCCGATTTGGAACAAAGCGGCTGTTACGACGCGGCTCCAGTTGCCGTGGCTATTCAGTCCAAATTTTGTACCCGCCATTATGTTATTTACGCAGACGCAAATAAATTATATTTTTATTGCGTTGGTGCAGCAGACGCTGCCGATCATTGGTTTGACATTCAGACAGTCTAGCTAACTCATTGCATCGGTGTATCCACTTGACGGCCAAATGCAGGTCCACAACATCCTTGTTAACGAATTACGACCCAAATCTAGTTGGTATTAAAGTTTATTTTCGTAAAACAGAATGTCTCCGGAGATTGCATTCGATACCCGAGCTCACAGTTCATAATGACCGTGCATTTCGCACTCAAGGGCAAAGGTACGAATTATTCGTTCGGATCTGTTGACCGTTTCGTCTCTGAAAGACTTATTCGCTATTGTCGGTGAACAGATATGATTTCGCGGTCGAACCCATTGTTTCGTGGCCGTCATCACTTTCAATATATTTCGTGGGGCGGCATCGAAATAGACGCTATACATGCATTCGCCTTGATTAAAAGGAACCGCAGAATACTTCGCATAACATTGAATGTCCTCATTTTATTTTTATTATGTGGTCCGTCCGAAATTGTATTTTTATCATTTCTAAATTGAATCGTGCCTAGAATAAAACATTTTTATTTTTTTGTAACGAAATTTTCTTTTTGTTTCAGGTCTAAATTCGTCGGTTTCAAAGTGAAGTGTGTATCGAAAAATTAATATAAGTAGTTATGTGGTAGTATTAATATAGTTATCAGGAAATACCCCTAGTGTAAGTTACAATTTCGCCCGCGGTTCAGTGCAGAGGTAAAAGTGGAGAATATAACGGAAGCCAAGAGGAGCGCCGGGTTCACCCCGGTGACAGACAGGTGAGCAGTATGACTATTAAGGGGCCTACAGCACCTAAACGCAAGTTTTATTATGGCTAAAAGTACATGATCCACTGCAGTAAACAAAATCACTATTTGATATTCATCAGGATATGCAGCTAGTTAGGTAGTGTGTTGAAAACATAATAATAACAAAAAAAAAAACATGAAGTTAGCTCTTAAATTTCCTTTACGATTAAAAACTATATTATTCTACTAACAATACATTCTGATTGTTTGTCAGATAATTCTACAAGCAACATACGAGTACGAACGTCATAGTGTTTTATTTTTTTGTCCAATCAATAGATTTTTGGAAAAAGACAATTGCTTCATTTTATGCAATAAATTACCAGCGTTGTGTCATCGCGCTTCTCTTTCTTTTCCATGCAGTCGGACAGTGACTGCGCTTTAGCTCTTGTCAGCCTCTTAATGACTGTGGCACTTTTATATTTTAAGAAACATATCGAGACCCCTTCGTGCCCCGGACAGCACGTTGAGCCGTTGGTCCCGGCTGTCATTCGTGGATCTTCTACAGTCGTTACGGGAAGTTAGAAGCCATAAAGCCTGACAACCAGTCTGGCCAAAGGGTATCGTGTTACCAATTAACTTTGTTGTGGAGGTCAATTACGCAGATGTCAGTATATTATTGAAAAACTTTTATTTTCCCATCAAAATATAGAATTGTTTAAAGAATACAGTTATATCCATAATATTAATACTAGGAACACACACATCCCCGAAACTATAGAACTTTGGCCCACAAAAAAAAAATACAAGCCTGCAATATGTAGCAACTTAAAGCTTATTATTACTGTTAACTAAATAGTTGTCCTAATGCCTTTAGAACTTGCGGTTTCTGTTAAAGTCTTAAAACAATAATGACATTGATTATAGGTTAGGTGCAGTTTATATCTGTTAAAAAGCGATTTAAACAACATATACGTTACGCATTATCATAATTAAAATTGTAATATGAGTTTCTGTTTTACAGGTATTTAAAACTTTTTTTTGTTGTGTATCATGCGCAATAAGTTACGCAATAGGAAATTCAGGGGTTGAATTCAATTATTTTTTTAATTACATTTCCTGTAAATAGCTGGGGCAGGATCTGGCATTGTCGTTTGTTGTTCCTACAACAAGACTCAAGAAAAAAGGTGGCTCGTTCAGATGTCAATACGCTTTTATAATAAACTTCCAAGCCACTTTCAATATCCGTCTTAACAAATTCACCTAACATCACGCCTGTAATCCCGGACGGGTTAAGCAGAGGTGCACCTATAGAACACCCACATTTCGCCAGTTATGTTAAAGTCCCATGTAATAGGGAACGAGCCTATTCGCCAGTTATGCTTAAGTCCCATGTAATAGGGGCGAGCCTATTGCCATCAACCGGGTACAAATCCAGACTCCGGGCTGCTGCTGAAAAGTTCTAGATAGAAAAACCCAATGCCACTTTGCCCGACCTGGGAATCGAACCCAGGACCTCATGTTCAGCAGTAGCTCTTACGACCACGAGACCTACGAGGTAATCAACAACTTTGCAATAGTAATAGCAACACTATAGTAAAAATAATAGTACTGTAGCACTATAGTAATAGTAAAATTAAGTACTTAGCTCAACTTAGTAATAGTTACCAAAAAATGGTTTGGCAGTATTAATCTACTAATAAAATGGATGAAGCCACTGCAACCAAACTAGGCAATGCCTATGTTTCGGTTTTCAGTGCCTTTTACCCTCGAAATTTTACCAGTAAAATGCAAACAAAGCAAATATGTTTGGTTGTTCTACTAATTAATTTTGAAAGACATAACTAACTGAAGTGCTTCATTATTTAAAATTATATTACCTACAATATAATAAGCAACAGATCACTTACTTATTATATTATGGGTAACATAATTTTAAATAACGTGAGTAACTTATGGAGCTCCATAACATATGACTTCACACTTTTTAAACTTATCACTCTCACATTCAAGCCTTTAGTAAATACTTTAAATTTCCCACTTGCTCTGACATGTGCTCAAAACTACGTAACATTATATAAATTACTATGAATAAATTAAACATGACGCATAATCATATATCCGCCAATTAACGCGTTCCCAAAAACATTGTAACTTGATTTTAATGTCCTATAAACAAATTAGCAAATTAGTACTTAGTGAACATCAACTAGTATTTTAATTAAGGAAATAGCGAGCGCGGCTCGAACAGGGTGTGATTAATTAGCGAGTTGCTCACGTATCCATTTTATCTATATTCATTATCTAAGCGGCAGAGGCACGATTTTGTAGATTTACTGAACGGAAAAAAGATTATTTGCATATTGTCTGCGCAAAGGGTCTATCGGTACAGACAAACATGAAAGGACAATGCCAGAAACTCTAGAGAACTTTGCCCCACTATTAATAAAAGTCATTTACAAGCCTGGTATACGCAGCATCTTAAAGCTTATAATAGGCAAGTTCTACTGAAAAGCAATGTATTATGAAAAGGTGAGGAAGAAATCATTACAATTATTTTCATTAATCGACATTTCCTGTAAATAGCTGGGGCAGGATCGGGCATTGTCCCCCCCGGTGGGTTCCCGCATTTACGAGGCGGGGGGGTCAGTAACCGTGGTTTGAGCCCCACGGTGAAGCTAAGAGGAACCCAAGGAGGGGCCGCTCGTCAGGGCTTTTGCCGAAAAGCCGACGACGTAGCGGCCAAGGTTGCGGTGCCGCTTGGGCGACATCGCAACTGAGGCCGCAGCGGGAGAGGAGGGCCGGTATTGTGGTGCGCCGCCTCCCCTACCTTCTGCGGTCTTAACAGGGTCGCCACCGTTTGATGGCGGACGCGGTGGGCCCGCAGGGGAAGAGGAGTGTCGGTATGTTGTTGACCACTCTCCCAGTACTCTGCAGGCGAAAACTGCTGGGTTATGTGCTTATGCGTTGACGTACACGTTGTCCCACTGGTGGGGCAGAGTCGAATAATCCAGTATTTGTTGCAGAACTTTTTTTTTTTTTTGTAAATTTTTGTAAAACTTCGGTAAAACACCTTTAGGCACTGAAAAAACGTATTTGTTCTTATAATAGGTTCACAATTTACGTCCTCATTCAAAATTTATAGTCACGTCAAAATATAATTTGATGGGAAACGAATCCAACATGAATATTATGAGAACTTGTTATGGGCATCTCATTTGGAGCCTGTGGTGACAGGATGGGCCCATAAACTTGGCACCGTTGGCCCACGATACTCGTATATTATCCACATGTAATTTAAAATGTCATAGGTTATTCCACAAAGATCGTAGGTATATTCCACAACGAAATAAAATAGTTAGTTCGATTTAATACATTATCAGGTCGTAAATAAAGCATATCTAATAATAATAAAAGCCAATTATTTTCCCTTTGCAGGGCAAAGGCCTAGCGCTCTTCTGATGCAGAGAAGGCACGAGATTCATCACCACGCTCGCTCAAGATGGGCGATTTAAGACTTATACAGGGTGTCCCGTAAGTCGACGTCAAGCCAGAGTCGGGTGATACCGGTCATAACAGACAACAGTTTTTTTTTGTTAAAATTTGTAGCATCAGGAATTAAATATCGCCACAGGAATTTCTCGTTTTGTTAAATAAATGCCCGCAATTTTTTAAATAAGAAACAGAATTTTTCAGTTGTCAGTTGGCTTGACGTCGACTTACGGGACACTCTGTATTTAACTAACTATAAGTCCAGGTTTCCTCACGATGATTTTCTTCACCTATGTGATGAAAGTTCAAGACAAACTCAGAAAGTATGTGTTGAAAAAGTCACAATGATAATTGCTCGGACCGGGACCCACAACCTCGTGCATGAGAGGCGAGGCCTAAACCTCGGGTCCGTGGCATAGGCCCCCAGGGTCGAGGCACCTATGGCAGACGGCCCCGATTCGATTAAATTAATATCTTTTATTTTTGTTTGTGCATTTTCCTAAGTAGTAAATGAGAAAAGTGTTTCACCATAATAACCAAGTATTTTTCCTTGCTAAACAAAAGTTATCTATGAAATAGCAGAGAGAATAGATCGCCACTTTACCTTATCCTTTCTTGGATATTTGTAAAAGGTGTGTACCTTTTACAAATATCCAAAAAATTACCATGATCATGTTTTGGAACAAATTTGCCCATGTGCCTTAAAAAGTAATACTTTAACTTACTTAGTAAAAAGAGTTTTCTTCTTTAATTTTTTAAATTTTAATTTATCTCTTTAACTGTTCATTTAATTTATTTATTTATTTAAGGATTACCAACGAGAAATACATCACAATTATTAGCTTTTACATGAATACATTTTGTATTATAAATACGTTATCCTGTTATGTACACTCAATTTCAGGTAACCAACGCTTCTAGATTATCGCGTACACATGCTCTATTCGCGGCGGGCCTCGGCGGGCCTCGGCGGCGAGGACGGTAGGACGGCGATCGGGTTTTGGGCTTATGTAGAGTGCTGGTGGTCTAACGGCACAGTCGAAGAAACGCTAAGATAAGCGTTTCATGAACTGGTTTATGGTTGGCATTTTAAGATCGACCTTGAGATCTATATTACGGCCGTAGTAGGGGGCACCCGTGACCTTTCTGAGGAAATGGTTTTGGAGGGTCTGCATCTTATGGAGATGACGTGGGTGAGCGTGCGCAAATACAACGCAGGCATAGGTCATGATGGGACGGATGACTGCGGTATAGATGCGCAGTTTGCATTTAAGTGACAGTTTGCTACGGGCTGTCACAATAAAGTGGAGTCTATCAAGAGCGAAAGAGGCGCGCGCGAACTGCCTTAATGTGCCCCTTGAACGTGAGATTTTGGTTTATGATCATGCCTAGTTATTTGGCTTGCTTCTCCCAAGGGATCGGCTTGCCGTTCATAGTGATCGGGCTAGAAAGGGGGAGGGGGAATCGATGACGTCTCGAGCAGAGAACCGCCTGACTCTTATCGGGGTTGACCTCGATTCTCCATTTCCGGAACCAAGCACCTATGACGTTTGCGGAGAATACGAGCTATAGCTTTGGGACAGTGACCGGTATAGTAAACGGCAGTGTCGTCGGCGAAGAGAGCCAACTGAGCCTTTTTGGGACATCGCTGGTAAACAGCCTGAAGAGAAGGGGGGATATAACGGAACCCTGAGGGACACTGGCGCGAAAAGTAACGTATTTGCACCCTCGATGCGACAGCGGAAGGTCCGATTCGACGAAAAGTCTCGTAAGATGAGCACGAGAAGATCTGGCACTCCGAGTTGGTAAAGCTTGTATAACAAGCCGTTGTGCCAGACTTTGTCGAATGCTTTCGCTATGTCGAAGAATAGCACACCCGTCGTCGCGTTATGCTGCAGACCAGCGCACAAGTGCTCTACGATACGGTGGACCTGGTGGATACTCGAGTGTTGGGCTCGAAAACCAAACTGCTCGTTGGAATGAGCCTCTTTGCTTTGGCATAGTCTTTGAGACGTATAACCATCTCAAAGACGCCTAATAAGAAGCCTCTCGTAGATTTTGCCGAGAACATTGAGTAAGCTAATAGGGCGTTACAAGAGGGCTCAGACTTTGGCGTGCCTGGCTTTAGGATACGGTTAACGGTTGCTTCTTTCGACGCTTGTGGGAAGAAGTTGTTGTTCAAGGCGCCATTGAAGATGGCGGTCATAAGCATTATTAAGGGGGCGGGAAGGAGTTTGTACACCTTATTGGTAATACCGTCCGAACCGGGGGCTTTCCGTGTGTGAAGCCCTTTTATGATGTCGTTCACTTCGTCTAGAGTGGCGGGAGGCAGAGGACCAGCGAGGTCTTCGACGGGTGGGAGGGAGGTTCTCCGTTCGACTTCAGCGTCGACCTTGTTCAGGTGAGCTTGGTTGAGAACTGGGAGAACATTGGGACTCTAGGCTGTCAGCAAGACATTCGGCCTTATCGGGACTGTCGAAAGCGATTTTCTTGTCGGGGCGGATGAGAGGAGGCATAGAGACCTCTTCGGAGGAACGCAATTTCCTCTGAAGGTGCCAGAAGGCTTGATGTGCGGGCTGGAGTTCACTGAGCATCTTGTTCCAGCCCTCAGAGCGAACCTTCCCTACGCGTTTCTTTACAGCACGCTGTAATTGGCGCATTTGGGCTTTGTTCGCGTCACAAGGGAAGGAGTCGTAGGCACAGTAGCCGCGTTCTTCTCGGTTATCAAGTCACGTACGTCAGTAGGTAGTTTCCAGCGATGGAAAATTTGCCTCCATCACGAGAACTTCCCGTGAACAATCCGTGAATACGGATTGAACGTGCTCTGTAAACGAGTCGATTGCGGCTGTCGTGTCGGCGACTGACACTATGTGATCGGGGATGGTGTCCAAGTGAGGCGACGTGGTGGTTTTCACTCTTTCACTTACTTTCCTCCAGTCGGTTATCATATGTGTCTGGGGGAGCGGTTAGGATCGATCGGGCCCGAGTAAAGGGCAAGATGCATGACTACTGGGCGTTGGTCAGAGTTTAGCTCGTGGAACGTCTCTTTAGATTGCAAACGGAGGTTCACATTCTTGAGCAGCGCTACATCGAGTATATCGGGAAGCTAACAGTTCCTTTAGTTTTATGCGCTTTTGTAACTGATTACAACGATAAAATAAGGTGTAGTGCTCATCTAGGTGTATTTGGGTTTGAGAGATGAATTCGAGGGATAAATATGTTTGAAATAATATTTCTATGCTACGCAGCACTATCACAACATTATAATACAAAAAAAAATATTCGATCAAGTTCAATTATTGAACACGTACTAAAATATACAAGCTAATATCAGACAAATTTTAGAAAAAGTTTCTACTCAGTAACACTGTCGTTTTGCTTACAATGACAGCTGCACACTGGTGCCAGTGTCACGATCGCTCAGTAAGCCGTCTGGTAAGGGCCTAAAGTGCGCGCAAACTAAGTCTGCGCTCGGAAATAATCGTTGCCGCAATCTTGACGTTTATATCAGGTGAGCTGTGTACCGTTTTTTACAAAGTCATTAATCGCCATCAATAAGCCGATAGTGATTTAACGAGCTGGCAAAGACATAGTCTTGAAGTTCAAAAATGCGCTCAGATTTATTTTTCTTGGAGTGCACAGTGGACTGAGTGAAAAAGTTCACTCAGAAAGCTGAAAGTAATGGACTCGTGAGGTTTAACTAATTTATGATATGATAAAGTTTGTCTTTTGCTATTTTCATATGACAGTGTTAGTACTTTTATAAGATCATACTCAAAACGATTTAAGGTCATACTAATCGAGTCAGTCAAGTCATATACCTAAGTGATTATATACTTCACAAATATTTTTTAAGAACTATTCATCAAGTTCAAAACACGAACAATGAGATTGTAATTTATTTACAACACAAATCACTTATTTACAAAATGATTAAGATGCAGCAAAAAACTGATTACAAATGCACCGCGACATTAAAGCGTCAACAAAAATAAACATTGATTCAGGTATAAAAAATGAAGTATTGCAAGCTAATTAAATATTCTTGTCTGCCTACACTGTTAGAGGCTGATCTTCATCAAACTGTCAAAGGAACAATAGTTGGCAAACAACGGACGAACTGACAGGGAAACAAAGGTTTGTTAGCTCTGGCGGATGACAGATCATACACGTGTTTCTAAACGTGTGTGATCATGCACCGTGTTTAAGCATGATATAAATTTGAGCTGAAAAATGGAAATTTTCAAGATATCAAGGGTCTAAGAGACAATGAGTTGAGTAAGCTCTTCACCAATCCAATATAAAGCGCGTTGATTATCAACACATTTTAAAAATGGATTGGTGCTCGAGCTCTATAACGATAATAATTATGTTGATATCCAAAACCCCTTAGTAAAATATTTATAAACTGATTTAAGATTGTGTAAAATCCCACATTTATTTTTTTCTAAAACGAATAAGAACATTAATCAATAATTAAAATTGTTAGGATCATTCTTTTTTATTATGGCAATTCTTTATTAGCTTCAACACGATATTTTGTTACAAAAAACAGGTCCATGACAAATTGTATTAGATTTTCATGATTCTGACAAGTATCGATTAGAAAAATAAAACAAAATTATTTGAATTGGTTACCAAAACATGAATTGGTATTTGTTCTTATTAATTTTGGAATAGAGATATCATTGGGTCAAGTGGCCGGATGACATTTTTGACACGAAGATAAAAATGCAAGGTCTCATCGACCTTCTGACGCCAATTTCACTTAATAGTATGAAGAGATTCATGTCGAGGTCACAGGCCGAACAAATAAATGAAGTTCACAAAGTAAGATGAGCATTAGAAGACTGCTACGAATTTAACGGATGTGTATTTTCGAAATAGAGCATCTCAGATATAGATTGGCTTTTAATTTTATTACTGTCTGAGAGTCGGCCAAAAAAATTACCTTCTACCACCCTACAGAAAATGTACTTTAGAAAAGTGGCCATGTTCTTATCGTTCCTCCATGCGACCCTGGAATATTAGGCTTACTAGCTTTTGCCTGCGGCTACTACCAAGTGAAGGTCGGAATATATCCCACGAAAACGTACTACCGGAATAAAAAATATCCTCTGTCCTAACCCAGTTACATATTTTCTTTTCCAAAAACCTAGTACTACTTTACAATTGCAATGTGGCAACAATTTCACTTAAAATGAAGAGAATAGCGTCTGTAGCCGAACTAGGCATAGCCTGTATTTCGGCTATCAGCACCCTTCCCCTCGAGAATTATACTACAAGAATAGGTGCCAAGCAATAAAGGCATATATAATTAAATCAGTACTACAGAAATACAGAAGAATAATTGTTAAGTAATCTAGGTAAGTTATTTGCAATGGGTAAGTACATAATCTTAATCTTACATCAATTTTAACATCTGATTTGTAATACCTACATTCTTTGCAAATAAAATTCTATTCTAATTCATTAGTTAAATCGATTGATTGTGTGTGGATTCGTGTGCGAGTGAGTTCGTGATGCATGTGCGTGCGCGTGCGCGTGTGTGTGTGTGTGTGTGTGTGTGGTGTATGTGTATGAGAATATGTGGGTGAGTGTGTGGTGTATATGTATGTAGGTGTGCGTGTGAGTATGCATGAGTGTATGTGTGAGTAGGTGAGCTATTTAGTGAGTGTAACTTTGTTTTCTGTGCTCTTAGTCGTATTCTTAGAGTGGTGAGTATTGGGCACGCCACAATAGCGGCGGTAAGTCCCCTCTTTGAGGAGTGGTTGGAGAGGCGCCACGGCGTCCTCACCTTCCGCCTGACACAGGTCCTCACCGGACACGGTTGTTTCGGGAGGTTCCTGTTTCGCATAAGGCGGGAGGAAACGCCCGGGTGTCACCATTGTGTAAATCGCCCGGAGGACACGGTGGACCATACGGTGGAGGTATGCCCAGCTTGGGCGGAGCACCGCAGTGTCCTCAGGGAGGCGATTGGCGGCGGCGACCTCTCGCGTCCGGCCCTGGTCCAGGCCATGGTACGGAGCGAGAGGGAATGGAAAGCCGTCACCTCCTTCTGCGAAGCAGTAATGCTCGCGAAGGAGGAGGCGGAGCGGGTGAGGGAGAGAGCCTTGCGCTCTCACGCCCCCACTAGCCGCCGCAGGAGACGCCCTGGGCGTCGGGAGTCGCCTGCAGATTCCCGGCCACCGTAGGCGCGGGCTTGCGGACGGCGAGTAATGGGTAGCTCGCCGTCCGGTAAGGACCAGGCCCGGGTCGACGGCGCGTTGTGTTCCACGCGCGCCTCAAAGAGATGTCAGCACAAAGTGACGGGGTCCGATAGGGCCGACGCCTCAGGGTCGCGGGTTATTGTACAGAGAAAACCGTGGCCCTGGCACAGGCAACTGAAGGAACACGGGTGGGTTTTAGTCATTAAAAGTCTGACACGCCCTCCTGCTCCACCCAGCGGGAGAAGTCAATTGATGATTTCCCACCCAAAAAAAAAAAAAAAAATTGGTGAGTATATTAGTTGTTCAGTCTCCTCGTAGCTTAATTTCTGCAAATATTGGCATACTTTTAGTTTGCATTGTTTTCCAGTCAATCTGTATATATACATTTATTGATTTGTTAAGCTTGATTTAAAGGACAGGACCAAGAAAACTTACAAATCTTTTACCAAAGGTTGTTTTGAATGTGGTTGAATAGTCAAGGTCATGGTCTACCCATCTGCTTAATTTCATCCAAATCCGTTCCGCCGTTTTAGTGTGAAAGCGTCACAATCAATCAAAGTCACTTTCGCATTTGTAATATTAGTAAATATCTTCACACGCCTTTTACATTGAAATAATCCTACAAGTGTCGAAGCCATTACCGTTCACAGCTCAACCAATATCGATGCACCTGGTATTAACTAACTGCCTTGAGACTTACACACGATCGACATAATATAGTCCATGTAAGTACCAGACGGTGATACCCAGAACATTTTAAATAAGAACTTAATCTACGTGTTAAATTAGTATGAAGATTCTGTCTCGCGATACCAAGTTTGCACGACATGTTTCTTACATTAGCAATTTAAGGTCGCCTGGACTCTGTGGAGTTTAAACGAAGGAGTTCTCAACTAGTTTTACCATTAAATATGTACAAAAATTGCTTGCTACAAGTAAGTGTCTTTTCATTTTGTTTGGATGAGAATGAAGACCTTCTTCTAGCTGTTTCATCTAGTGTTTGCTGAAAACAATCAATCAAATATTTTTTGTCACCACAAAATTCATAAATTATTTTACATTGGTCAGATTCGAGAAAGATTCATAATTCAGTATATAGATTGTGGGAGACTGGTGCCTAAGATAGGCTCGTGGCCTGTGTTTCAGGACACCAGGATCCCACCCCTTGACATTCTCATTTAATAAATTATGTACTAAGTGCCGACAGAATGTAGTAAGGTACCATACGACACAAAATTCCTTCTTTCTGTTCTAAAGAAAGCTCATGCATGACTGGACGGTTTCCCTTGTTGCTCCCTCTAAGACAGAGCCCTATAGAGGGAAGGTTGTTTCAATGAACTCAGCCGACCGCAGTCCTCTGCTGGACAAAGACCTCACCCAGGCCGCGCCACAACACCTCGTTCTCCGCCTTCAGCACCCAGTCTGTCCCAGCCACTTTCTTGACGTCGTCAGTCCATTTAGCTGGAGGGCGTCCCACACTTGCTGATACGCGGTCCCCACTCCAAGACTCGTCTGCATAAAAATATGTTCATAAAAATATATTTTATCTACGTACGTATTCATTGCATACGTAAATTGTACAACACTGACTATCTGCAGTATTGTCTTTCCTTCTCCCTTTAATCCATCTAAAGATTGTCTTTTATCAATAAGAGAGCCCATTGTGTCACCCAATGTAAAATTTCTACATTTATATCTGTTATTTATAAGGAGTACCTAATAAAGAGTATTCTATCTATCTATATCTAACCAGTCTCAAATTGGACACTTACATCGTGTATCTCTATTTACTCACGTGTCATTGTAATCTTCTTCTTCCCAACGTTAATGTTCTTTGTCTTATCGTTTTCCCGGCTTATTGCTATCGTCCGATTTGTCTAGGATGTGTTGGATGAACACGGTAAGTTGGTTTCCGTCCTTGCATAAATAAATTATTCTGTGAAAATCTAGTTTCCTCATTGAGTTGCTTGACTAGTTTAGTTGGCCGCCAGGCGTCTTCAATTTCGACTTCAAAGTAAAACATATCTTAATTAATTAAGATCTGTTTTATTTTAGCTTATTCGGTGGCCCCAAGTATATTTTTCAATTGCATATACATCAGTAACAGTATTCAATTTCGACAACATTCCACTGTGATTGGAAATACATAAATCACTCTATTGCGGACAATCACGAAAGCGTTGTCGCTCGTTACTTATTAAGTATACGTCATTTTTATCAAAATGGAGTAACCATTGTGTGATTCACAATTGAGGGCATCACTTTAAGGTAGATTGTCTCTAGACAAAGTAATATCATTATATTAGAAAGTTGGGAGCAATGTGACCCAGATGTCGATTTTGTTTTCTTTTCTTTGTCATTTGTAGAAGCATCTTCTTAAAGCCATCTCGCAAGTCAAGTCTCTACTTTGTAAATATGAATTTTTAATGCTGGCAGCAAAAATTTAAGAGAGTTTTTCATGTTTGTAGGTAATGCTATATATCATTATCAAGGAGGCTCTTTACATCATATTTTAATGCACAGTAAATAATAAATAATCACCCACGCCCAGATCATTCAAAATAGCTTAGCTAATGTCTATAAGATAAACAAACCAAATACACCTAAATTCACATAAAATGGAGCACAAAATCTCTTACAAATCCTTCTATCATTTAAACGTATTCAGTACCACTGTTCGGCCTTAAGTAATGCCAGCAAAAAATTCAACCAGACCAGGCGACTATACACATTTGTTCGCGTGCTCACTAGCACACAGCTAGAACTGAATCATGTTATTGCATAACTCGCAAACATTCGCGTGCAGTGCAGCCTTGCCAGTTGTTATCAACGCTTCCCGGGCTGATGTCTCGGTGACCTTTGGATTCGCCGCTCGGAAACTAGGTCGTCGGCTTCTGACCTTTTTGTTTGTGATACAGCGGATTGAAAAAGATAAGCGATCTAGCCCGAGCGCTGACGGAGACGCACGAACTCTATTTCGGGTGAAACCGAAGAGCACGGGGGAAGCGTGTCAGTCTGGCGTTGCGCTGATACGAGGATGATTGAGGTCTGCGCAGGCGAAGGATTTAATTAACATTTAATAATAACACTGAGTTATAATCTACATAATGATATTTCTGATTGCGCGTTAGTAATGCAGATAACTTTGATTGCAAACTCAGTCAAATGAATCTCAGAGTAGTGACATAAACAAGATTGTCAATCACCATTCGTGTCTACGCATTTGATACTTTCTCCATCAATTTTCATGGGAAGATAACATTGGATTCCAGTTACGCATTACAACGATTTCGGTTTCTTCACGCCAAATCGACGAGAATCGCTACTTGAAAATAAAAATGTTGACTACAATTTATTTAGCAATGATTTATGGTCCGACCACTTTTTCATAGTTTTACGGTTCCTGAATAGGTTTAATGTGTATAAGTGAAGGCAATTAAGCAGTATCTTTTTGTTGTGATATATTGACTGTGTTGTGTAGTTTCTACTTAAGTTAAAAGAAACTAGAATTGGTGCTTACTTTTAGAGAGACGTACCCATGGGGCTCGTAAAAGAGAACTGAAAGTTTTCGACAGATGGAGAAGTTTTTTTCAGTACTCCACCGCTATCTGTTTGCCAGTCGTCGTCGTTTATCATATAACTCGTAGGCTCTCAAGCATCATTTTGGCCACCGCCCACTTTGAGAATATATTGTTTAAGGGCCCCCAATTTTTTTTCTTACCATCTATAGCGAATCTGAAACTGCCATTATATTTTAAACATGTAATATTATATAGTCGTGAGATCCCAAATCAAATGAAAGATATTTGTTGGCTAGAATTTGATACATAAGGTTTTACGGCAAATTTGTTTCAACATATCCTGCGTACAAAATGGCGTGCAAATGGATTCACAATAAGCGATTTCAATTAATCTTATTAACCAATTACAGATTCTATTGACTTGTCTTCTAAATAGTCAGTAATGGTATAATATCTTTTAAATAGTAATAGTTTGAAAAGGATTTTCATCTCAAAGCCCCCTTTAAAAAAAAAGATCTCTGGGTCTTCTACTGCCCCCCTAAAAGTCTGGGCCCACGTTGAGAACCTATGATCTAGCTAGACCGTCAATTGTTTAGTGGCAGTTCCACAGTGGAAATTACGAAATACTTATTGAGAGTTAGCTCATCTTGCATAACTTTGAAATTTATACCTCTTTACATATATTTAAGTTAATAAAGAGGTCATATTGTAAGAATAACTTAACATAACATCACGCCTGTATATCCCCAAGAGTAAGGCCCTCTGCCTTACTCTATACCACATTCCTTAAAAATACTAATCCGATTTTATTTCTGTAAGTAGGTTTGTACAAATACTTTTACACGTCAATCATGTTTTAAAAACTAGATGATATCGGCGTTTCCCATCTGACTGACACAGTCTCTTTTAAAGTCGAGACATAATCTTGGTCAGATTATGTGAAGATCATGTAGATTGGTGTCTGAAATGGTATTTTGAGGAAAGAACCACACAGATGGAGTGGACCTGTCCAGTCAGTGCACGCATTTGTCAGTAATCATGAAACTCAACTCAGAACTATGGAGCTCAACGATTCGACGAACATTGCCAAAGAAAGGACATTTTGGAAGGCAGCATAAACATAAAAAAGCACTATGTCTTCACATTCACAATTATTAAAATAATATACTACTTTACAAAGTGAACTTTCATGTCATTGTATATATATATGTTAGAGAGTTATACTATTCCCAAGTGACAATGAATATTTTTTCTATGCCTATTTATTGTTACTGTGGGCACCTCCTCTACCTCCGATTGCCTCGTTGGTCTAGTGGTCGCTATCGCTACTGCTGAGCATGAGGTCCTGCGTTCGATTCCCAGGTCGGGCAACGTGTTATTGGGTTTTTCTATCTGGAATTTCTTAGTAGCAGCCCGGAGTCTGGATTTGTGCCCGGGTGATGGCAATAGGCCCGCCCCCTATTACATAGGACCTAAACATAACTGGCGAAATGTGGGTGTACTATAGGTACACCTCTGCCCAAACCTTCGGGGAAACAAGGCGTGATGATGTTGTGTGGGCACCTCCATACGAATACTACCGTAGGGTATACATCAATATAGTCGAATACAGTAATAGTTTTTAACTTTTCAATTGGATGTTGAAACCCTACAAAACCAAATACACTAGCAAAATAATCATCCGTTAAGTCCTTGTCCAGAAGCTTCGTAACTTTTGTAGGACGGCCGAGTCTTATCGCTTGATTGACTGCGATCAACGACAACCTAATCGACCCTACAATTATTGAGACGACCTACAAACTGAATCTCGCGGGACTAATGGACGATTCAACTTGTTGAACAAGATTACCGTTGGCACTGTTCATTTCACTGAATCAGTTTTTACACGGATTTTAAATGGTTTTACTAAATAAAAACCGTAGCAAAAAACTGAATGCAAGAACACAAACTAAATAGCGACACTCGATTTCAGATGATTTTTAACAAACCAAAAATGGACTGACACAATTATAAGTACGGACTCCTTAGATGAGTCCGTATTTCTAATTGTGTCACATAAGCAAAAACATGATCACGGTAGCCAGAAAACAAATGATAATGATTCAAATGAAGCAAAAAAAACAAGATGGGTAGAAAAAAAAAGATAATAAGGCGAAGCAAAAAAACAGAAATGAGAAAAGTATGCTTGGTTGAAACGAACAACACAGCGGATTTTTATACAGGTAACGTTAGTAGGTCATCTGAAATATGTGTAAATGTAAAACTATAAATAACCAGATACCTTAGAAAAACCACTAAATTTTTTTACAATAAAGGCCGAGTTACACGGTAGGCGGAGCGGGGGTGGTTTGGGGGCGGACCGCTAGCGAGACGAATGCGGATGGGTGGCGTCAAACAAAAGTATCGCACGACATCTATTCGGAATCCGCGCGAGCGCCGCGCACCGGAAGGATGCGGATATGGAACTTGCTATCAAAATACCGTCCCTAGGATATATCGCAGGACTACTATATTTCATTCCAGAAAATGTTACATAGGTATATAACTAGAGAACATCAATATTATTTAACAACGTACGTAAACTTCACAGTGAGAAAGTACTTTCTGCTGCTTTTAATTCTCACTGTAAAACTTTGACAATGGACATGATATATTATTGATTTTTGGCACGCTTTGCTGGGTACTTGGAAAAAGGGTTTATTTATTTATAGTGTCAATGGATTTGTGGCGGCATCTAGTCACGAAAAATGCTGCATTGCGCAAGCAGAATTTACCGCGCAACTAGCACATATACAACATCCCGACATCAATCGTCGGTCAGTTGCCTGATAAAATTTCTAAAAATAGGAGAAGCAAAACTAAAACTTTATTAACGAACATAACTAATTAACATTCTATACACTCTCGCTAATATATTGTCACCTCCTATTGCCTAACAAAGGAATCATAAGCTACAAATAAAGATACCAACTAACACCCACTACGGTAAACTATTTACGTCAACAAACAAAAAAAACAACATGGCATGTTTAAAAGTTATGAAACTTTTCTAATCCAAATTATGTACACTACATAGAATGAACACGATGTTTTGATGACATTTGGGTCACTTCAAGAACGGCCGTGACCGGCCATGGCCGGTCATGATTGAACTGTTCGATCCCAAAGGAAAAACAGTCCAAGCCATGAACGCTGGGTGTGGAAGGTTAGCCACGCGTTTGTTAACAACTAATGTTGGTCACACACATGTTGGTATGATTTGTCAAAAGTATTAAGAAATTGAAATAGCTCAATAGGAATTTGCTCATGAGCATGATAAAAAGAACGTTAGACGCATAAAGTAAATCTACAGTATCATTAAGCTTTCTTCAGAACGCTATCAATATTTCAAAATGGCCGCCTTCGCATTATAAAAGTTTGTTGAAATACACAGCGAACAGACAAGCAGTGAATTAGTTACAAATATTGGTCACGTTAAATCAAAGTTGGTTATAGTTTTCCAATGTATGCTGAAGCTACCTACGATGGCTAGTGATTACCTAAGGGGGATTTTATGGGCGTCGATTGGAAGCTGGTTCACTCCAGCAAGAATAGCACACAATATACAGGGTGGGCAACTTGGATGTTAATAACTTTTTTTGCCGCCATTTTGTTTTGACGGCAAAATTACAGTTGTTTCATGAAAAATATTTAGTGTAGATACGGCAAATTTGTTATGGAGCGTTTTACAACTAAACAATGTGTTTTAATTAATAAACATTCTACTCAACCCAATCCATCGACACATTGAAAAGACCGTTTCCGGGTCGATTCATTTCGAGAAACGGTGACATTGATTGGCCCCAAGATCCTCGAATTTAACAGCTCCTGACTTTTTTCTGTGGGGCTATGCTAACAGGGTAATGAAACCTTTAACCATTAAAACAAATTATCCGAGACACAGTCGCTGAGATATCTCAGGAAATGTCATGAAATACGCAATGAAAAGGGTGCACATCTGCCGTGGTAGAAGTGGTCTGACATAATTGTCCATACTTAATTGACGGCCCTAAAAAAAATATAAAAAACTTAATAATTTTTGTATTTCATAGAATAAATTTAACAAATTAGGTGTATATCTGTTATTTGCCCACCCTGTACAATCTAAGCTATAGACTATAGAAGATACACCGTCCACAAACAGAGACAAATTGTTAGCCTCTCCCGCTTGTAAGTGTCATTAAGTAACCCTCCTTGATGCTCGCAAGTTGCGTGGGAACAGTTCTGTTTTCCCTTCATTTTGTCCAATAGAAATTTATTTTTGTCAGAGAGTAAAAAAAACATGGCATTCCGGTGGAAAATGACAAAGGAATTACGTGTCATCTGATGCAATCGCAAAAGTCTTGAATAATTTTGCTATTAATTCTACTAGTCCAAAACCGTTAGCAGGATTTAGTGATTTCGAGCTGGTGCACTAGGAGTATGGCTGGTCCCAAGTATACAGCATAGCAACCTGGTCGCATAGCAACCTGGGTATTTATTAATCATGCCTGATTAGTTGCTAATGCCCTCCGAAATGTAACATGCAACGAGTTTAAAAAAGTCAAACACATTGATGTAACCTGTGCTTCTTTTGTTTTTATCCTAACCAAATCTGGGGTGAAAGACGTCAATAGGCATGTAAAAATGTACGTTAGCCTTTTATGATGTTCGGGAGCGATGGTAAATCAGGCCACATAGAGGCTGTGGGGGAGCTCCATTGAGGCTGGCGGGAGGGGGGTGACCCAGTTCCCGTGACCAGGTCGCACGCAGGCGCTCAACACTCCACCTGCAATTAAAGCGAACTAAATGTTTGTTTATTTCAATTAGCCGTGAATAACGTTCGCAGAAGTTAATACAATCGAAATTAATGGAATGCGGTGATTGGTTCGCCGATGGAATGCTTTTAAAGTTTATTGGTTGGATTGTTGGAATAAAGGATGCATGGTCTACAGTCTATCGGACACTGTGGTGGTATGAATTGGATCGGAACTTAACTGCTAACTGACTCGTTGACAATTCAAAAGTGCCTGTAAATGGTTTAATTGAAATAAATGCTTTGAGTTTGAGTGTTCAGCTGTTAATTGTTGTTATTGTTAGAACAGGTCATTAAATTAGTAGGTAAGTCAACGTGTAACTCTGGTCCACAAACAGAAATGGCAAAATAACCGTTCCTCATTAAATACCTTGGCGCAACTGACCATCAGCTTGAAATCGACGACTGTGTTGAGAACGTAAGTACCTAACTATTTATGACTCTGCCAAGTGGGTGAATACATTATTTCTAAGGGATTTTTTTTCACAAGAGAGGCAACACAGTCCCCCTGTTAATATCAAACCTATGTTATAAGAATACTTCTTCAAACGAGATGTTGATTTGAAATCCCTCGCTAAATGTCAAGTCCCATTATTTTTACTTTACCCATTTCCTATTTTTCATTAGTTTTCTTGTTAATAAATATAAAAACCTCGGGAAAACGATATTTAGGTTGATATTGTAAATAGGTCCTTAAAACTTGAAGAAGCCATATGTAGGAGGAGGTTTATAATAAACTTCCAAGCCACGTTCAACTTTCTTAATGAATTTTTAATCATTTATTAAACGTAAGTTGTGCCAGAAAGCGTTTTATACGAGTATATTTAGGACAAAAAGGCTTGGGACTGACCTGCTCCAATTTTTGCATTCTGAGTATGGTTTTTTGTTTGGTACCTAACTTTTGTTTTATTTTATAAACACTTTGACATTTCATGATTATTATATAAATACACAATGACATGAATATTTACTTTGTGTTATTAATTAATTTCGTGTGAGCACTGACTGGACAGGCCCACTCAAATCTGGATGGTTCTTTCCTCAAAAGACCATTTCAGACACCTACCCACATGGTCCTCATAAGATCTGTAAAATAAACAATGACATGAATATTTACCTACCTAGGTATTATTTTATTGTGATTATTGTGAATGTTAAGACTATGTGGGTCATTGTTTTTTACTTTGTTTTATTTTATTTTATTATCTCAGTTAGTTTTAATCGTAATCTTGGTCTGGCGGTTTGAGTAATTATGCGGCCTACCCAATGTCCTTTCTTTGGTATTGCTCGTCGAATCGTGGAGCTCCTTCTGTTTTGTCTCTACCCAATGGACATCTAGAAGAGCGTCATATCCTATTGTGCTCCATGCACTTCTATGCAAAGTAAGCCGCCATAATTACATGATGATCGTCAAAATGTATTTTGTTATTATTACTAATGTTAACGTCATATTTCTCTTTTATATGTGCCCTTTGATACTGTAACATTATTGTAGCTGTTATGAAATTATACCTAAAACTGCTAAATCTGTTACACATGTTAACACATATAAATAGTAACACGTTGATAAGATTATTATATCTGTAACATTTATAAATGTGTTTCTTTTAAAACAGTAAAATAAAAACACTTATTACTGTTACAGTTTGAGTCCCTGATGTAGTTAATGAATTATAAACATTAATTAGTAAAAATGTATAGTACGTTTCTGACCCAGGAGTATGAGGAACTTTTCGGCTGTCTCAAACTGAATTTTGAAAGCTTGTTTATATGAAATCTCATCATCATCATTTTCCTGTCCAATGTAATTTTCTTTAAAACTTCGCTAAAGTAGTCATCTCGGTAGTCACTTCCTTTCTAGCCATATCATCTTCCATTTCGTATTTACGAGTTGGAAGGAGCTTCTTAACTTACACAGCAATAGTTCAATCTTCAATTCCAGACAACCATTAAAATAAATGCTCTTAACTCTGAAGTTAATTGCGTAAAATGTGAATTCGCCAACGATATGAAGACATTATAAGTATTGGAAAATTGTTCGTGTATTAAATTGCTGTCTGGAAAATGTTGTAGAAAAATGCCGTAGAATATAACATATGCCATTTTAACACGACTTAGTCAATACAAAAATGAATTTGGACTTAAATAGAAATTCGTAGACCCGAATTCAGAGTCTAGGTTTTTCACTGACGACATGTGAGGTTAGGTACCAAGGACCTCGACCTAATCTTTCAAGGAATACGAACGTGATATGGTGTATCTCAACCGCTACCCGGGTTCTGGATTTGTGACCAGTGGAAAACAATAGGCGCCTCCCTCAAAATTAGTTGAGTTCCTATGTCTTTTAGTCCAGAGATTATCTACAGTCATTCAGCCATATTAAATTATGTAAGGAACTTCAAACCCGAATAATGTTTTCTCCAACTAAACGGCTTCGTCAGTAGACACGTGTTGAAGTAATATTTCTAAATTATCTTCTATACTCACACCATTTTCGCCCATCCGTAGTTCCCTAGGCGTAATTTTCCGTCCTGTAAACACAGTAATTTCGTTTGATTTGCTAATCTCGGATCAAACACTTTAATTATGTAAGCGTAACGTAGTGTGATTCCAATTTATTTTTGCTCACCTGTAACGTGTTGTGTGGGAGGGATTTCTGTAATGAACTCGTTACGATAAATGAGGATATAGAATAAATAAACATACCTAATCATTACGCAGTCACTGGTTTCGGTTCTTTCAAAATGCTGTACTTGAAGTACTTAGCTTTTGAAGATTTTTTTTTACCGTCACGAGGAAATAATAGGACGATGATACCTGTAGATGAAGGAACATTAAAAATATTTCCTATTTGTTTTTTATTATTATTGATAAGCTTACTGGCCATTTAACTCATCAACCACTATAAAGAGCAGCCCTGCTTGTTGCTGTCATGTCTTGGATTTACTATACAAATCGAGAATCATCCATGCCTCGCAGTAATGATAGTCTTCGCAAGCAGTTACAACTGCAACAGGTCAAAGTCCTTTTAATTTCAGTGTCCCTTAGTAACTGGGTTTTGGTTTGCGGTGTTCATCCACATTCAGCTGACTTTTCGACCAAAACATAATTTGAATGAGCCTGGGTTAATAATTACTCACAGTCGTAGTCAGCCGAAAATTGTTCTTCATTGTTAAGACACTATTATTATTTTGTTCCACTTCAGATAATTTTTCCCGAACCTTCAAAGTCATCTGGGTCGCTCTTAGAGAGGGTCATTCTTTCCATGATGTGGCTCTTGTTCAGGTGAAGAATAAACAGTTCTACTCGATTAAACTGAGTTTACCACAAATAGGTACGCTATAGTTTGCCACAAATAGGTAACCAGTAGTATTTCTTAAGCCTACACTCGGGACAATTCGACTGAAAATAATTAATCTACCGTTTGCTAACGAGTCCATTCATCCATGATATAGCGAGTTTCTCGAGCGGGATCCCAGACATGAAGAGACTGCCGTCAAACATGACCGTTGGAGATAACAAAGTTTTTTAATAAGAGGTCGTTTAATTGGATTTTGCAACCGAATCTTGTCTGAAAGCTATCTTCAAGTAAGTTATTTTTTTACTAAATAGATATTTAATAGCTGACGAGTGTGCCGTGCCAGTCATTTACAAATATATTTGAAATATTTTAACAATCAAAGGCGAAGGCTAGAGCAGAGGCGTCAAGCGAGTGTAATTTTCAACTGGGTTCTAATTGTGTAGGACGGCTATATGACTGACATTGACTTTGAAACGACAGTCTCCTTGTAATTTATACAGTGTATAACGTAGTTAAATTATGAAGTGCGAACATTATTTATTTATTCAAACTTTTCGAACACAAAAAGGTACAAAGGCGGACTTAATGCCTTAGGCATTCTCATTATTATCTTGTGTCTTTTATTATAATCTTGTCATTAATGTCTTACGAACATTATTATTATGTCTTCCACTATTATGAATCTAACTATCTTATTACTGCACAGAGAAATCTGCATAGTAGTCACGTGTCTAGGTTAGAGATCACAGCAGTACATCATTGCGTAACATTTACTATTACTTCATCAACTTCTAATAGGTCACAAATCACACGTATACTTACTGTTACTAACTAATAAAGTACCTTCTTACAACTAAAGGCATAACAGAAAGCCGTCTGTCAGTCATTCAATTGCTCGTCATGCACACTAGTAATAGAATGAAGAAGTCGAAAAGTAGTTCGAATCTCACTGAACCGACAACGCTGACGCCACTAACAGAGTCACCCGTAGTGACTGGAATGACTCAATATCCGATATGCGATCACCAACCCGCTTTGCGATTAGGGGCATTTCCTTTTACACTATTTTCAAACGTGTCTCTTTTAACTGCGTTACTCCGAACATGTCGTATTTTTTCTATTGTATTGATCTTATCGGAAGACTTGGCATCGGCAAGATTGAATGCTAGGGGTGTCCCTAGCATTCAAATTTCACGTCCTATATATCACGTGTTTGTCCGGATGTCCCCAGGCGATTCTAACACGAATTTCGGCCTGACATTCACGGATGATCGCATTGCCTCCGCGTCGTTCGACACGACGATTTCGGATATCCGTTATAATTTGTTACGTTATGCTCAGCCATGTTGGATTCGACGCTTAAAATTGCGGCTTTCTGGTTTTATATTTACATAAAAATGGGCTTATTTTTTTGTCTGTGGTTGTGACAGTGTTAGATTTATTGTCCGCTCCACTGTATTTTGTTTCCATGCGAATGGAATTTTAATCGTTAACATTTGAGCGAAAAATGCAAACAAAAAACGGAATGCTCCTAAAAGATTGTATGACTTTTAAATCATCGTTTTCTGTTTAGAAAGATGTTTTCATTTTGTCAGTGAATCTATTTCGCGTCGAAAATAACGTGTCGTGTCGTCTCGGGCATGCGTCGGAATTACGTTCGCACAAGTCCTTGGCTAATGACGTGTGAGTCACAGTTCTATTTCTTATTTTCTAAGAATAAATTCAAAACTGCATTTGAATGACTCATGGCGACACTAAAATGATGCTTAGAGGGCGATGACCCGATGATCTTGTGCACATTTTATTTTGTTTGTACGCATTCTGTTGTAAGGCTGTTGTTTATTTATGAACTTTTTCAGGTAAGTTTTAATTTGTTTTCGTGTTTGAATAATAATGCATGTTTGATGTACCCAGTGTGATGAAAAAATATCAAAGGTTCGCAGCTACCATTTTCTAAAATTAAATGCAGAAGCCATAAAGTGATATTTACGCGACAAAATTCCTTGAAAATGAATATTGACTAACTCTCGCACGCAAGATTAATTAGATGGAATTCCTGGAATGTCAAAGTAACAAAGCAGATTTCAATAAATATGAAACACGTAACTTATTACAGAAAACTCAGTACATCTAACAGTCGGTAAGGTAACATGAACATCCCAAGAGAATTGTAAACGATCGTGAGGAAAACAGGTTATTATTGAGATGGGATACCACGGGTCAACAACCTTCCTCTAATTATGGGATATAAAGGTTTAAAAGGTCTGGCTAAAAATAGGGTACTCCGCAACTTGGCGTAGGTGGGTTTGGGAGGTTATAATCAGGTAAGTTGTCGTTTTGGATGTATTAGAGTTGGATAAAAGTGGGGACAGGAATAAATAGGCTTTTCTCAGAAGGCAAAAATAGGTCGATGTTTTAAGTATTCTTAAAACATCGACCTATTTTTGCCTATTGACCACAGTTATTCGGGGGGCTGTTTATGTGTCTCATTTTGGTTCTGATATTCGTAAAGTTAAAAATTTGAAGCGTAGGTACGACTATCCAGCAATATGTAGTGCAATAATTAGGCCCATTCATTTGATACCCAACACGGCATCATTATTTTTTTTTTTCGTAACTATTTAATTTAATTTATTTATTCGGTACACCAACAGTAGTATATACAAACAAATTTAAACAATAACATAATAAAAGGACTGGTATGTATGCCTTTTAAAGATATACACAGTATTCACCACAAAATAACATCGTAATTAACTATTAGAAAAATTAAATAAAAACTTATGAAGACATAAAATACAGAAAACAAAATTCAAAATAAGTGGATATTTGCATTGTGCTTTATTTAAAAAGGCCTTAAATGTTACGACGAGAGGTGGAATGTGAAAGGGTATGAGTGAGAGTGATATGTATGATTTAATATACCTACGTCCTCTAGAGAGCGCCATGTTTAATGTGACGTCATATCGGCTATAACCAGCGGACGATTAAGAAGCTTCCTCATTTGTCAAATTATGATTAGTAGCTTAGAAGTTATGAGGGAACAGAACTCAAACTTATTTTTTTTTCAATTAAACCATTTACATGCACTTTTGAATTATCAAGGAGTCGGTCAGTAAGAAATATGAAGCTAGTTGCCCATTCCAAAGCGCAGTAGGTACCTATGGATAAGAACGGGCAAGAAACTCCATGGACACTCTTTTAAATTATATTGTTGTTACAAATATATTAGATCACATCGATTAATGTTGACACTATAAGTGAGAACGATGTACAAAAACCGTACACCTTAAAAGCGTCCAGAGTGAAGCAAAACATAATTAAAAACAATCTAAAAAAAGTAATTATTAAAATAAGCCGTGGCAGCTAAGAGATGACCAGTCCCAACTGACGGCGACAACATGACGCATGGATCAGCACCATTCAGCTCAACCATTTTGAAGGGAGTTAAATGATCCAACACACGCGTCACCGTCAGCGAGACATTTGAGTGAGCATGACATACTATCAGCCGCCAGGGCACATTCAAGTCAATCAATGACATTACCCGGTTAATGGTAGCTCTATAGTACAAAGTACTCACATCTGTGCAATGCATCTCCTTTCATTATAATGAAAGGAGATTGAGTTTATACAATGCAAATATGTTCTTACAATCTTCAGCAGCTTCAACAGTATTTGAAATGTCGTGGTGTGGAGCAGGACCAGCAGATGAACAAACATACATACTCGCATACATAGATACATACATACTGGTTAAAATCATAATCCCTTCTTTTGGCTTCGCCGTAGTAGGGTAAAAAACCGGCCAAGTGCGTGTCGGACCCCGCACAATAAAATTTAATCCCAAAAACAAACTTAACATTTTAGTTGAAAAACTTGTTCTCTTAAATCGCCATACGTCACGATCAATTCTCTAACTGCGAATGTAAGTTTGTAATAACAAAAAATATGTTTTTGTGATTACCTACAGTATAATGTGACGATTTCCGGATTTTTCCTGTACTAGTGCTGTAAGACCTTGCTGCTTGCCAAATATCATGATTCCAGGTCAACTACAAGTAAGTTTTGATTCTATTGCGAGTGTTAATATGCGGCATATATTGCCGTATCTTTTGATTGCGTTAACATAGAAGTTCGATTTTTTCAGATTTTGTATTGCAGACTTGAGTATTTGATTTGAATTTCAACTTGATACCTACACGCGGTCCTACAAAAAAGGGTTTTGACAGACGGACAGACATATAAGGGTTCCGTTTTGTTCCTATTGTAGTACGGAACCCTAAAAATGGTTCTGAAGGAGATTGGTCCTCCTGGGGTCTGGCGATTAGTACTCGTGGACTTAATCTGGACACAAAAGACCAAACACATCTTGTTCAATCATTAACTGTTGTTAAAATCTAGTTCTAACATAGTAGAATTCCCATGAATCTATTCCTTCACAGTGAAATATTAAATCACGACTTTAAATGAATTCACGTCGCTACGGCATGCGGCAGTCAGAAGTTATTTCTTGAAACTATCACTGCACTGAATTTGCATTCCACCTAGCGCTGCTTAGTTACAATCGGTTAACTTCGGCGTGTGGGCGGAGTTCCTATGTTTCCCGAAGTGTTCCGAAGTGCAGCTGTCAAACGATTATTAGATCCCTTGCGGCGTATCGAGCGTAAAACTGAACAGTTTTCAAGGAAGGTTAATATTGTCTAATCCTGTAAAGTTTAATGCTTTCTAGATATGACTTCATGGTTGGATCATTTTATGAGTTGGACAGACTGAGCTTAGCGAGTTCACATAGGTAAGCCCTGTTAAAATTACTAGACGAGAATTTGTTAAACGTCTTCAAGCTTCTGTGACTATGAAATGTATTCCTATAAAATGTATTAGGAATTTTGCTCTCCAAAATAGGACATCGACGCGCTACCGGTTATAATCGATTCTGAACACTACCTTTTTTTAGGTTTGGAAATCATCAAATGACTTCTCCCGTTCTAGGCGGAGCGGGAGGGCTTGTCAGACTTTTACTGAGTAAAAAACCTGGCAACTGAAGGAATACCTTTCTATTCCTTCAGTTGCCTGGGCCAGGAGCTACGTTATCTCTTTCGAACTGAACACTCCAGGGTTGAAATTTTTGCAAAAAAAAAACAATATATGCTGGGCCAAGTAGGTATATATTGGACTGTTCTATGAAACGGCTGTTTTTTTTTATAACTTACCAAATATTTCAACACTAGGTCTAGAATCATGTGAATTCATAATTACAGTTTACTATGTATTTACTATGAATATTTATATTAATTTCCAGAAAATAAATGGAAACCTTTCTTAACTAATAATTAAGTTGATATTACTTTAATAATAATTATTTCTGTCATGTCAATTTAGTCTTAATTATAAGCAATACAAGCTATAATTTGTTGCCAGAATTAACAAATTAGAGACAGTGTCTCCGTTTAACAAAAGGCTAACATTAAGTTGGGTTTTCAAAGCGAATGATATCTGTTGTTCGGGTTATTTACAGGTTTTACTTAATATAACCGCTTATTTAAGCCCTCTAGTTAAGTTGGGAAATTGTCACGGATTTCCTCCGATCCCCCAGATTCAAGCAAAGGGAATCTGGACTATTTACATATTAGCCTGAATACGTTCAGTAGTGGTAATACAGCTGTGGCTGTCTAGCAAACAAGACGGGTATTCCAGGAACTGCTATTAAAATCTATTCCATATTAAAAATGTTTATTTCCTCACTTGACGAATTTTATCTGGATGTCATTGTACTAGGATCACAATATTGATATCGTGCTTCTTTTGATGTAGTGGAGGCAGTGGATGTGCAGCTGCGTCGCAAGCTATGTTCTAACCTAAGAGTTAAAGAAAGAGAGTATAAGTTTTGCCCTCTGTGTTCCAAAAAAATCGGCCAAAGTGACGTCTGCGCTGTCAACGACGACACCCGTGGAAATGGCAATTTTTTGGGCCAACATACTTTAGGAAACTGTCGTGCCATCGACACGAAGACGAAGATTTGACAGAACCATCTGCCACAGCCTTTACAAAAACCACGTTGGCCTTACTAGTTCATATAAGGAACTCCCATCTGATAATCCACACTGAAAAACAGGAACTTAAAAACCTCCTCATAAATGTTACAGAATTATAAGTGTCACTTTTAATTGATAACAGAATCAACTTTGTAACACATAAATGTGTTTTTCAGTATTATAACCAAACCACCACCTACAATAGGTCGGTAGTTGAGAGGGTGGGTAGGTAGGTAAGTTAATCACCTACAAAAGGTATTCAAAACTACCTTCAGAATTACTCATCCCAAAGCACACATTCGGTAGTCTCGTATCTGCAAGTTCTCGAACACATAATCACACAAATCTATCTAGTTAGTGTTGTGCTACATCTCAGCGTAGTGTTCTGCATTGTCTTCCAACTTATTTGCTTACTTGTTTGTTCTTTGCTTCAAGGTAAATTACTCTGGGTCGGGGTACAGTCTTGATCCCAAGTGGTTTGCTGGGAAAGTCAGAAATTTTACTTAAAAGAAACGTTTTCTGGTCGATAAAAGAATAACAACTTTAAGAACAACGCAACTCTGACGTTTTGCATGCTATTTTTGACCTAACTGAGCATGTTTGTGCCATAACAATTATATTTAACAACATTGTATACCATGTTTTTTGGACATGAATGATTTATTTATTTATTTTCATATATTTATTTAGAAAAAACTTGATTTTCAAAGAAATTATTAGAATTAGAATTAATGCAATTATTTCAATTATTTCAGTTTATTTTCATATTTTTAGAAGGACTACAAAATATAAATACGGAATTAATTTAAATCACGACCAATTCGTACTCGAATTGGTCGTGATTTAAATTGTCTCTCCACAAATTGACTTTCACCATAAAAATGGAGAAAGTTTTTTATTTTGTGGTCCTTACTTACGTGGTCTTTACGTAATTCAAATTTTTTTTTTCGAAATCATTATAGTTTTTTCTTAATAATGTGAGCAATCCATAAATAAGTACAACTTGGAATATTTAATTATTGTTTTAGTGTTTCCTGTTGTTTACTAGTGCGTAGTGTTTAGTTGTAAATCCACTTTTATTGGCGACGTTACTTATCGAGACTGCACCGAGTTTCCAAGGAGAGAGTGGTAAGTTTAGCTACGTGGGTAGATGTGAACGATAAACTGTATTTGTGTATGATCGTGTTTTATTTAGTCTATCTCGCAATTTTGGATGTTGGAAATAGGTGTCCCAGATGCACGGCTGCACGATGCACTGTGTACTCGAAAATATTGAAAACTACTGAAATTTATGCACTTGATCTTGTATTGCTGTATCTCAAACAAAAGAAAAAGTTTTCCTGACTAAGCTTACTTACTTACATATCGATTTACTGACCAAAATATTTTATGTATGGTTGCAATTATACACAATGAATGAAAATTTAAAGCAAACTAACGTTTCCATACTAAAATTATACATTCAAATTACTATAAAGCTCCTAGGATATCTTACCAGTGGACAGGCAGCTTCCACTGCACAAAGTCTTTATTATAAACTTACTTAGTGAAGCCAAGCGTGGATATCTCAATTTCAAAGATAGAGCATGAGTTTTAGAGGTTATTTCTGAAGGACGTTGGAACTGCTATAAAACGAAGATCGGGGACTTGATGACATTGGGTGCAGCTCGTTAGAGAGGTTTATGTATGAAAATGTAATTGGTTTGGTTGGAAGTGTGTTTTTTTATGGCGAAGAAAGTGTAAGACCCTGATTGAAGTTGCAGAAAAAGTCGGAAGTGTCTCAAATGTTTTTAAATAAAGTATGGATTCTGAAGCTTTATGTCTCCACATTTTTCGACAAATGAAAAACCTGGAAAAGGCTCTTGCGTAAATCTTTTTGTTCCACAGTTTTTTAATTAATATTTTTTGAGTACTTTAAGTTTAGGTAAGTAAACAAAAAAAGAGATAAATTTAAAAAAGCAAAGAAAAAAATTGCTCTTTATTTCTGTATAATGAAAAAATATTCCAGACTCATTATTTGATATTTTATAGTTTTCTCAAGCCATCATCATTTTTGCTTTCACCGCACTGCACTTATAAGATTAGCATCTATCAAAATGGAAACAGTATCCATAGCCACTTAGTAACCAGCTTATACACACGAGTTAACTCGAGTTAAACTTATACTCAATAGACGAACTGAAATTTAATATTAATACTCCAAATTAATATTTATAAAAAAAGCTGTCTAGTCTACCTAATTATTGTCTACTTTTTGTTGTAGGTATGTTCACTTTTGGAATTTATTTGAATATTGTTAATAATGATGTAGGTATGTAATGTTAAATATTGTATCAAACATAATACAAATCGTTCCTGATAAATAAATAAATAAAAAATAACATAAATAAACCTTCAATGTTCAAGGTAAATTAATAATTTAGAGAAGAAATTCAAAATTAACTTGATCCCACTGTCGTACCCAACACACGTTACATAAAGTAATTAAACTTCACACGGATAGCTCTACTAACAGCCATTGCTTGTTGTTTATTAAACAGTCTACCTAATTACTTAACACTTGCACAAATTATATTCGAACTCGCAACTTGGTAAAGTAAGCAAAAGAGTATACATTTGACTACGACATGCGTGTCGTAAAAACAAAAAGACGTGTCGTGGGCGGAACGAAGTGCACACTTTTGTTACGTAAAAATAGTGTCGTGAAGCTCATAATTTTACACTTTCGATCTAGCTCTCATTTGCCAAGTGTGCAGAACAAAACATTCTGTCAATAAAGTACTGGGAAAAGATCAATAATACACAAAATGTTAGTTATTCATGCAAATTGATTTTACCGCTTTCAAAGTATGCTCCTTCAGCAACGATACACTTACGCTAACGAATAATCCAATCATCAAAACATTTTAAATGCTTTAATTTTCCAGATTTGAGTTCAGTTCTCGTCGCGAATCCTCCTTTATGTCTTCTACCGAATGAAAACGAATACCACGAAGTGGTAATTTGAATTAAAAAAAAGAAAAATGGTGGCTGGGGACATTTCACGTCCACAATTTCAATGTCAATCGTCTGCATAGATGTTCCTAATTTGATTCTTGAGTCGTATGTACCTAACTAAAACAACGATAATTATATATTAGTAGTTTTATATAGCTCGGTGCATAACACCACCGCGTCTCCATTTAGTAATTCGCAAGCGCGCAGTGTATATGGTATTATTATAACCCCCGGTTACTGCGCAAGTTGCATCGGATTATTTTAATGAATAGCCCGCTTTGTTCCTCGCTCAGCCAAAGGGTTATTTGAATAAGAAAGTGGAACTTTCGCTGCACAGTCACTGGTATTTTCTTTCGTAATTGAATTGGATAGACGAGTGTTGTGTTCCAGCGGAATCCTTAAAAGGGAAAATGTTACGTATCCATTCAATTCAAATGTGCACTTTAATCAATGGGAATATAAAACGGCGGTCTTGGAAGAAATGTTAATAAATACGCGCGGCTTAGTAAAAGATATATCAGATACTATCAAGCACTAAGTACGCTCATATTCGTTCAAATAACTAAACAATGCATACAATCTATAATTTAGTTGTTTAACCCGAGTCTAATTAAAAATCCACAAAAACGTTTTCCGACGAGGCCATCTTCATAAGCACTTCCCACCAATATCATAATAAATTGTGTTACCATCCAGTTCAGCTCATTCCCCATGGACACCCCAAATCCCGTGCCCTTGTGCTCAGGCCAGCATCACGACTCGTGCCTAATGACGCGAGATAAGCGAATGTAACCTGATTTCCCCTGCGAGCCACACTAAATAGTTGTCAATTCTGACCTTCAAGGACAACTATATCGATCATTGACACGCAACATTGATTGCGACCCTTTGTTCCTTATTCCTTTTTTGTTATAGGAAAAAAGGGTAAGAGGAAATCTACTGAAATAAGAGTCAGCTCTACAGATTTGCCATCACCCTAGCTCGTTCCCCGAAAAGTTTGGTAAAAATTATTCTATTCTGAGCACACATTTTCGCGGTTATGCTATCCATAGTTCTGTGAAAATTCTTATAATTACCCAGCACAAGTTCAATTAAAAGTTGAGATTCTTCGGTCCTAGAATGCAAAGGACCGCCCTCCACAGCACCCGCATTCGTCTCCAATAATTCATAGGGCAGTTAGCGATTTCTAAGGTCTCTATAAACATAGCTCTAACAACTTATAGCTGACTACACCAACAAACAACATCCAACACGCCCAATTAAATTCCCGTTAATGTATTGACTTATAAAACTCGTCCAGTTATGTGCCCATGGCCATTATAATTACTTAGGTACGCAGCTTAAAGATAAACGCGTACTTTACGGTCGACTTCGGGACGATTTAAACGAGTTCCACGCGTTTCCTCGCAGAAACACACGCATTTATTTTGCTGAAATAACCAGACTGGCACACGTTACTACGCTCATTTGTTGGAGAAAAAAAAACACGCTTAATGTTCGAAAAACGAAATCTAGAGCTACAAATTGCGCGTAATTAAGGCCAGGCGTGGCCCGAGACTATTACAGGGTCAGGGCCGTGCACCTTGCCTTGCAGTACCCTACGGCTATTGTGGCTTAATCACGGTCTATCTACTTGCACCGCAGGGAGGCTGCGGGGAGGGAGCATAGCACAGGATAAGGAGCCCCGCATCGCTCCGGGCTATTCATCCGTCTCGGACTGATAAAAGCCGTGTTTTACCTAAACTATCCTTTTTACTTTGGTTTCAGACAACGAGCTTCAATTTATTTTTATGATTGCTCGTTTGTGCTGCAGAAAGCTGGGAATGATTGATGTGTTTAATACGAGCTGAAAATTGTGCAGCGTGCGAGTAATTTATTCATGTTGTAGTGTAAAGCAACGTCTCGTGACGTTACATCAAATGGAATTTAATATATGGGGCTTACGTAAAATGTTGTGGGATATGAGGGCGTGTGATGTGTTGGCACGTTGGCACGCTAGAATGGTTTGAACGTCGATGATTGATGTGCGGTGGCGGTCGCGACACGCAACCTTTCCGCACCGGCAGGGACCTGAATAAGTTAATAAACGTCGCATCTCAGTCAACTATCAGCGAGTCGCTGGACACGTTTAAGTGGGATAGAAATCCAACATGCGTATACCATTTCTATCTCTACTCTTCAAAGAGGAGACAAATCACTTTAAAAAAAAGGCATTCTTTTCTTGAATTTTGAAATCGCGTGGTTGAATTTTTCTACATCTATTATTTTGTCTTCCGTTTCAATAGTGGCCAAGCTACTCATGCAGAGGGCGCTATCTGTACCTACCTACATCTGGAGTTGGTTTAAGTGGAAACATTTGTTCCAAAAGATTAAAATGTTGAAATTATGAAAAGCTCATATTGTAACAACATAACATAACATCACGCCTGCAATCCCAGAAGCATCCCACCCACATTTCGCCAGTCATGTCTATGTCCCATGTAATAGGGGGCGAGCCTATTGCCATCAAATGGCACAAATCCAGACTCCGGGCTGCTACTGAGAAATTCTAGATAGAAAAACCCAATAACACTTTGCCCGACCTGGGAATCGAACCCAGGACCTCATGCTCAGCAGTAGCTCTTGCGGCCAGTAGACCAACGAGGCAGCTCATATTGTTTGGTGCTTATAACCGAAAAATTTGAATCTCCCATCCTTTGTTCAGCTAATGCGAAACCTTAGACCGAACGCTTCCTTTAATGGATTTTATCTGAAATGGTTCTGATAAACAAATATGTTTTATTGTTCATACGTACACAGTATCACACACACACTCTCCACACATTGTCTACATTTTTTTCTTGAAAACTCTGATAGGTACCATTTCTATTACCTTCCATCGATACCTGCGGTTCCATCATTATGCCCCGTGGCACTCGACGCAGGCTCAGAGATCACGGCCGTACGTATCGTGGTGCGTGTGTTTATATTTAGATCGTCAACATGATATAACAATGGTATTGCACATTATTATGTATCTAATGCGCATTTTGAGGCTCCTGTAGGGAAAACTCTTGAGTTGAGTAGAATTTAGAAACGATGCAGCAAATCGTAATGACGATTTTCTTCAAATCACAGCACGACATGACTTGACGTTAACAGGAAAAATAACACTGACCAAATTCAACATAATATTGTTTATTTTGTATTCCGAAATAGCGATCCAATTTCAAACTCTTCAACCTTAATCAAACTTCGTATCGAACTCAAAATCCTCACAACACCGGTACATAACCTTAGTAGGTACATAACATATATTGGTATAGAAATCCCTCAAGTGACAAGGGATCAATTTCTTCAAAACATGTTTACTTACAGTCGTCATAATACATTTACATAAAGGCAAACTTAACAATGCCAGTATTTGTTTGCTTATGTCAAAGTTAAATAAAGTCAAAGAATCCCACGCAATCGCGATTAACTTTGATATTATTTTGTTTTCGATTTACATGTATGTAACCCAAAACTTATTTTCTGCCTACTTATAACATGGAAAAATGGATCTATGGATAGTCGAACTCGTAAATGCTTTTTCTTTTAGCAACAGTTCCCTGTAAATGGAAACTGCACATAAGTTGAAAGTGTCTAACTGTCGTAAATATTCAGGTTTTACCAGAAAGGTGTCGTCAAATTTAAGGGTGTGGTACAGACCATCAAACTGATCAACTTTCTCCATGAGACCATCATCGTAAACGCGAAAAAAATTGTCGTGTTTTTTTTTTAAATATTATATCCACTGTGGCAACACCGTCAAAGTACAAATTATTAGTATTGTAACCACTTTTAAATGTATTTTTCTACTTTGGCAGCACTTAGAAATAACGGTAATGATCTTATCGTTATTTCTGGGTGGGGCAAAAGTCATTTTAAAATTGTAAAATTTTGTGCAAAGGCGGTCCTTGTTGATTGTTAAAGATTACGGGTGTGCGATTAAAAAATATTAGCAAGAAAATAGTGTTTTGTTACAAACTATTTCATACTAAACTTCAACATCTACTCGAACCTAATGAATGGGACGGCTGATTATTGTCTGAACCACATCCTTAAATTTGACAAAACCTTCTGGTACATCTTGAAGACACTTGGACCTTGTTATTTTATGACGTGCTTGTACCATTTAGACTTAGAGTGGTAAAGCAATTATAAGGTCAATTATATGTAGATACTTAGATTCAATGGCTATTCTTCTTCGTCACTCCCCAACTGATATGGATCACGAGACACTCTGGTCTCTTCTCAGGTCTTCTGTGGTGTGGACTGCTCAGTATTTGCTGCCTGCGATAGCCTTCTTAATTACATCCGACAATTATGCCAAGATGATGATCAATGGGGCCATTTATCACCAATTCTTGGCAAACAATATATACTGTGGCGATTGCAAAACCGTGAAGGAAAACATCGTGAGGAAACCGGCATGACCTAGAACCAATTATTTGAAGACACGTGACGTCTACCAACACGCACTGGGCTCGATTGGTGGATTACGGCCAACTCCCTCTCACCGAGAGGAGGTTCCCTGCTGTGTTCCAGCAGTGCAGGCTGATTATGATAAGACTGGATTTGTACCACTGACAGATGTGGGGCCTACTGTACGAACTTTAGGCACCTACAAGCAAATAATAATAGATTATTATTATAAGCTTCAGCTCAACCAAAAAACGAAATACCCTTAATTTACGACACAAGCACCTAGATATTTTTTATCAAGAGATAATCTCTTTTTTTGTAACCAAAGTTAAAACCAGTAGCGGGATCGACGGTTTTACTTTAGGTAACTTGAACCTCACTTAACTCGCTTGAAGAATACTTAAAAATAAGATCTGTGACTAAGATGAAAAATTGTGTTATGTAATAGCGAATGTTTAAGAAACGTGGAGATAACAATACGACAGTAAATGAAAACACTAGCAACACTAATGCATCAGAGTTTTTCGGAACTATCGAATGAATCCCGGCATTGACATTATTAATGTTTTTTTAACTACCTAAATCTAATATTTTGCATATACCATTTGTGAATTATGTTTTTGCATTTTTGATAGGTAGTGTTTGTGGCGGCATCTACACCGACACATGCGAACAACGCATCACTCTGACGTCACACAAATCCTGCATCGCACAATCAGAGTTTACCGCGCAGCTAGCATATATACAACTTCCCGACATCAATGATCGGGCAGTTGCTCACCAGATACGACATCTATCTGGTCGGAGGATTCTCCCGTTTCCCAGAGTATTTGTGAACTCATATCTCTTCACAGGTGCCGCCACATGTTTGTTTGTCTTTTTTGTTGCTAATAAGTGTTAGTTTCTTTAATAAAATAATAGTACTAAACTATAACGTGTTTACGATTTCAGACTTATATCACTTTCAGCATTATAGAAACCAAAATCACTAGAATTTTTTTTTCAGTATTTAGTTAAAAGCCAAAAAAGTACATCATCATCTCAAGTTTCGCTACTCCCAAATAAGGCGTGTTGCAGAACAACTGAACAACAGTTTATTAACGAGTTCTCAGCGAATATCAGACTAAAATCAACATCAAAGGGAGCTTATGTATCGTGTTTCGGTGTGACTAAATGAAACGCGCCGCAGATCGCATCGACTCTTGCGCACATCCGGCGCTCGCCCTTACAGCGTCCTCGCCCGTCAACTGGGACTTGTGTTACCATTTCGAAATGTGAAAAGTCCGGATATTTTTCTTTTAGATCCACTTACACCACAACTCACTAAGTAAATGTAGCGCTGAACGAATTAAAAAAATGGTTATATTTCTGTCAATCGTATAAAGATGATAGAGACAGAATGATGTTTTAAAAACTTTTAGTGCCAAACGCATTTAGTTATATGTGGTGAAAACAGGCCTTAATATTTTTTTAAAGTATTTAGTCAAGTACTTTTATTTTCAATGACACAAGTACAGTACAACTATTTCCTTAATGTCCCTCGGCAAACTTTGTGTTTCTGTTTCGTCAGTTGTCATATTTCTATCAGTTGGATCCTTTGCACTTGGTGCAAACCAGACATTCTCATTTCGACTTGGAAGTCGAACGGGGATCTGAATCGCCGTACATTTCCTCACAAGTCCGAACGGCTGGTGACCCTCTGGACGCACAGACACAAGGGAATATCATGTAAAACGCGAAGGTTACGTGAGATTGTGACTATCGGTAGATCTACGGAAAAAACGTAATGTAACATTGAAGGTGATATTACACGCTTTTTGTTTGATGTGTTCCTTGTGTGAAAAACGTCACGGAGTTCGTTTTCATGGTTTTCGAGGGTGCTGAAGCTCATAATGAGACCAAAAAAAACAACAGTATGGTGGCTACAAAAAATTAAATTGTTCATCACGGGGATCGTTTTTATGGTTTACGAGGGTGCTGAAGCCGATAGTGAGACCAAAAAAACAACAAGATGGCGGCTACAAAAAAAAAACGTCACGGAGATCGTTTTCATGGTTTTCGAGGGTGCTATAGCCCATAGTGAAGTCAATTGCATTCGAAAGTTGAATTAAAAGCGTAAGGGACTTCGTTCCTGACGAGGTCCGACCACATCCGTATTATTTCTGTTTATCGTATTTACCAGAACTAAAAGCCACTATCCGCAGAGTTACGGCGTCAAGCAAAGCATTAGCATTATCAGCCTTACGAAATTAATTATAAATAATGTTAGCACACCCACACTCATGGAAACATCAATAAAATAACAAAAAAGCCTACGACAAAAACTGGCAAAGTCACCGCCACACATTCAATGCATAAAAACGGCATAGTAACAAACCGGATAATTGATGCAAAAAATCTTTTGAAACCAGCAAAACAAATCTGATAAGAAACCGGCACTGAGGCATCTAACCGTAGCGAGTACTATGCTAGAATGCAAGAGCGAAATCTCAAGACAGAAATGGATAAAAAACAAGCTTGGGAACAAATTAAAAAGCGCGCAAGTTCGAGACAGACTTGCACTCGAAAGGTTCTGTACCACCGTAACACTACATATTTATTTATTTTTATAAACTTCATTAAACACCAGAAAATGACCCTAAAAAACATAAAATTACAGTTTCTTGTATTTTTACCTTTATTTTATTTTTATTATTTGTTGTTATGCTACCGCGGCGATACCACACGCTGTGAAAATTTCATGGTGTCTACCGATACGGTGCCTAATACGGTTCAAAAGACAGCTCTATGACAGAGATGAGTGGTACAAAGCATTCAAAAGCAGTCGAGGTGTGATGGAAGATTCGCCTCGCTCTGTTAGATTATCAACGTCTTCAACTGAAGTTAACATCGCAAAAGTGAAGGAAATAGTGACTGAAAATCCTTATTCAAGTTTCAGAGCGATAGCCGCTGAACTTTCTGTGTCTCACGATTCGATCCGTACCATTTTAAATAATCACTTGGGTATGAAACACGTTGCCGCTCGCCTAGTCCCAAAATACCTGAATTTTCTCCAAAAACTCAATCACATAAGAGTCGCTGCTAGAACGAGTCATTTCCGACCCAACATTCATGAAACGCATTGTTACTGGTGACGAGGCATGGGTTACGAGTTTGACATGCGAACTAGTCAACAAGCTTCGGAGTGGCGCCTTCCAACTGAACCGAAACCGAAAAACCCACTCCGAAGTCGATCAAAAGTCAATGTCATGTTGACTGTTTTTATTTTTTACTATTACGGTGTTGTGCACTCGGAATTCTTGCCTGAAGGTCAACCGGTAAATAAAGAATATTATTTGAACGTTATACGGCGTATAAGATAGCAAAGTCGACGAAAAAGGCCAGATTTGTGGGAAGAAAACTCTTGTATTTTTCATCACGCACCTCTCCTTCGCACAAGGTTTCACGTATTTTTTTACCTAAATCTCAACAAATACCATCGAGCAAGCACCTTATTCACCAGATGTCTCCAGCCGACTACTTTCTTTTTCCTAAACTCAAATGTCCACTTCAAGGAGAATTCGCGGCGTAAACTGAACTCAATTCCAGAAAAAGCGTATAATAAATGTTTTGATGATTGGATTTATTTATTGCCGTAAGTGTATCGTTTCTGAAGGAGCACACTTTGAAGGCGATAAAATAAATTTGGATGAATAAATAACATTTTGAAGCCTTTTCCCGGTGCTTTCTTGTATCAGACATTTCCAACCATGGCTGGACGTGAATTAGACGATTTAGTGCGACGACGTCCTAAAATTTTCTATGATTTCTTAACGCTTCGAAATAGTGTTAACAAAAATTTAATTCGCATTCGATGAGAAATTACGGCCAGGTTCACGCGTTTTCTCACATAACATACATAATCAGCATTTAATGTTCTCACTGCTGGGGCACAGGCCTCCTCTCGGTGAGAGGGAGTAGGCCGTTATCCACCACGCGGGCCCAGCGCGGGTTGGTAGATGTCATGTCTTCGAATTTTTAGTTCCAGGTCATGCCGGTTTCCTTCGATGTTTTCCTTCACCGTTTTGAGAGCAGTTGTTGATAAAATAATTTACACAAAGTTAAGCGCCTGTCTGGGTGCGAACCTAAGACCTACAACCCGTGAACCCGTATATCGCGATCGTTACCACTGGACCATGGCTACACCACACCACACCGACGATTTTCCCTCTTCGAACTGTGCAAGTGCATCCAAGGACAACCCTCGATTGGTTAAGGACTATTGTAGGATATGGAAACAAAGATATTGGATTATGGGTCAGGGTGGCTAAGGTAAACTGCTTCTCTAGGACTATGTAAATACTAATAACCCCTGTCTTGCTAACGCTTATTACTTACATATGAAGTGGCCCGAGTAGTGGTTGACTTGGGCCGCTTCTTGTGTAGACTACTTCACAAGAAGCGGCCCAAGTCAACCACTACTCGGGCCACTTCATTGGTGACCCCGACGTGATTTCATGCCGAGGTCTCACCGTTCATAAGAGGCAGCGGGTGTCGCAGCGGTTTGGTCGCTACACTACTCCCCCGCTGAGACCGTGACTACGGGCGATAGTAATCGGGAAATTTAACTATCCGCCCACTTTTTGTCTTCTTGATAGCCACTGGCTCCTGCTGCAGATCTGGAACCGCTGACTCTTCCCTGGCGATGCATGCTGGTTTTAGTCGGTCAATGGTGACTGTCTGCCTCTTGCCCGTCACGTCGACGTCAAACGTCTTCAGCCCACGACGTAATACCTCGTATGGACCCAGGTATGCTGCTTGCAAGGGCCTTCAAGTCAACCACTACTCGGGCCACTTCATTGGTGACCCCGACGTGATTTCATGCCGAGGTCTCACCGTTCATAAGAGGCAGCGGGTGTCGCAGCGGTTTGGTCGCTACACATAGATACAATGCAGGGGTGACTTGCACACTCAACTGAAATTATATTTTTCAATATTGGAATATAAAACATTGTAAAATAAAATAAAATAGTAGCCCACTGGTATCGTGATCAGGGTCCAAGCTACGCAGCGCTCAGGGCTTCAGGGAGAGGAACCTCCTAACAATGTGAGCCGTGTACAGAAGTACCGGTTTCTGAATGAAGCCCTTGGTCCAACTGACAAATAAGAGCATGTGTTGGTCGAGGACTGCCTCGTTGGTCTAGTGGTAGCAATCGGTACCGCTGAGCATAAGGTCCTGGGTTCGATTCCCAGGTCGGGCAAAGTGTTATTGGGTTTTTCTATCTGGAATTTCTCAGTAGCAGCCCGGAGTCTGGATTTGTGCCCGGTCGATGGCAATAGGCTTGCCCCCTATTACATGGGACTTAAAAATAACTGGCGAAATGTGGGTGTACAGGTACACCTCTGCCCAACCCTTCGGGGAAACAAGGCGTGATGTTATGTTATGTTATGAGTTGGTCGAGGCTCTTGGCTATTAAGCCATGGGCCGTCACAACTATCGGCACAATGATCGCTGAGTCCGCGTGCCATATGTCGACAACCTCTATTCTTGCAATAGAAAAACATCACGAAGAGAACCAGTTTGAGTTTGACATACGACGAAATAAAATTTTAGAAGAACACATTCAAACTTGACTGCACAACTGACATTTAAATTTTGTTGTATTATTTAAAAATATACGGCTAGGTCAAAAAATGCATTGTTAGTGCAAATTTACATCGCGACTTTTAATTTTAGTTGCTTTGTCTCTTCTTTGAATGCTCAAACAACGTCCCATCTCCAAATCTATATAGCCGTCTACCTAAATTTGAAATCCCTCTTCCGACAAATTTCCCCTCCTGGCTAACATATTCGTCCCCTGAACTGCTTGTGGCGCTGATGACCTTGATCCGTCACAATAACATAAAATTATAAATTATTCTGTCTGTGTGGGTGTGGTGTGCGTGTATTTTATGTTTAACTATTTTATTATTATTACAATATTTATATTATTATTTTTTGTTGTTTGTTTCAGTCCCGTACTAAAAAGATCTAAGTGTTCAAAAACATCAATCGAAGAATTTTACTTTGGTCTTCAGTTGTTGTTTTTCTTATAATATACTTTTTTTTTTTACATGCACATTAACTTGTTTTTCCAATTCACTTTAGACATTGGCAGAATAGTCGACATCGGCTTTGCTTGCCATTTAATAAAAGTAGAATAGAATAGTTGCTTTGACAACTGACCGATTGACTAATTCGCCTTACGCTAGGTTTCTTAGTAAGGCGTTATTTTTTTTCTGGTGGAACGTAAAAACCATTAACATCAATGTTTATTTTAATGACCGACTTACTAATGTCCGATTGTTAACAGTTTTGTGAAACTAGGTCTTAACAAGATCGAATGTTTTTCATTAAATCTTTGACAAAGTCCTGCGGACATCATGTAATCTACACGTCTTTCCTATAATTTATGTAAGTAAGTTGTTGTTAATACTTAGTAAAGTAGGCACTTAGGGAATTTTTCGTGCAAAGTTGTAATGAAAAACCATAAAAGTTGTTTTACGACTGTTTCATGAACGCTGGCACATTACTGAGTGCCTGTTTTAGGGCTAAATCATTTTAATATTAATACTAATTTTCTTAAGATTTTCCGTTTTGCACTTTAGGGCTTAGCGCGACTGATTTGCGTGAGAAAACGGACTGAAATGAATGTCCGACCACCCTGAGTCCTATTCTGGTGATCAACATGATCGTTAGCTTTTATGCGCAAGATCATGTTTTATTGCTCGCAACAGTCACAACTTTTCCCCTGATGTTTAATTTCCATTATGTTAAACGGAACGCTTTATCTACATAAAATACTTATGATATAGCTTGCTTGCTGCTGAAGTTTTCATCTTAGTGTTTTTCCAGTTTGTCAATATTTTCCCAATTGAAAATTTTGCTATCCATTATTTTGTGCAAACAATACTGTTCATGTAACGTATGTAAGTACCAGCTTTTTGATTTTGTTTTATTGCTCACTACTTTTGCCCTGATGTTTTATTTCCTTATGTAAAACGCCTCTCAACAGAGAGATCTGTGTCTTCAAATGTAATCAATATTCACGAAACATCGGCTAACTTACAAAGGAATCCTTGTTACTGATATGCGGCTTTAATTAATATTTTCATATACTTGAAACTTACTGCTTTTACCGTTTCAAGAATTTCTTTGTATACTCGTATTATACGGTTGAGTCCAATAGGAATTTAATCAATTAAAAGCAAAATAATTTAATTTTAATAGCATGTAAGGATCGTAGCAGGTGTTGTTCTGTAGGTGCTGCCCGGGTCGGGCAGCAACCATGGTGTTTGTATATATAATCTACGTGTATGAAAAAAAGGTTGAATTAAGTTTCAACATTTAATTAAGTACCTAATTGGATGATAATATTTATAGAAGGAATCTGTCTACAGTTTTAAGCTTAGCAAAGTAGCGGTTGCCTTCAGTAGGTAATTAAATCGCAAGTGGAAACTCGTACGACTTTTTCGTCTTCTGAAACATTTTTGATATGCCAGAAGACACTAAAGCAGACTCCCTAGTACTGTCTCTCCTTCTCCCTTTATTCATCCAAAGGTCGTCTATAAAATATAGCTTTTAGCGATAAGACCGCCCTTGTGTTACCACCTGTAAAATTTCTACAATTATATCTGTAACTTTTTGTGGTGTACATTGTAAAGGCTCCTTCAAACAGGCGCGACACGTGACGCGAATCGCGCGCAACACAAAGGCACCGTTCGTCACGCGACACGCAGTGTCTTTGAATCGCGTGCGATTCTCGTCACGTGTAGTTCCAGTCTGTATGAGTCTTAATGAGTATTCTATCTATATATCTGTAGAACAAAAATTTAAAAAAAATACTAGAGACCCGAACCTACTTCGCACGTTCTTAACGAATTGACAAACATTCCTTGATTTCTTTAATTTCATTAGTCTTATATTTATGTGTATAAACCTTCCGGAATAAATTCTCCAATTGATGGGGAAAGCCGTGTCAAAATCCGATGCACAGTTTAGAAGAACAATTCGGTCACACGAAAAGCGACTTTAATTTATAATTAGTATGTATAGATGAAGAAACTTTTGAGTAACAATGTTTAAAAAGATACAATTTCACATAGGAATTTTATAATTAAAATTGTTTAGGTGTGCGCCAAAATATTGTCCAACAGATTATAAATCGTCGCAGAAAGTTTCGAGAGAAAGTGTTGAAACAAACGAACAAACCCTTTATCATTTGGAGTTTCAGTTTATAACATGTCCTTGATATAAATCGTAATTCAGAAACTTTTCCAATCCGCTAATGTGTTTGCTCGCAGTGGCTTTGCATTAACTTTGAGTCTTACATATGCAAGCTGACTTAGGAGTATAAGAAGACATGATGAAAAACCCGCTATCGCCAGCGACTTCATTTGCCATCCAGGATGAAAAGCCTTTGTCCTTATCCAGGTCATGTCCTTATCCAGGTCATCTGTGTCTCAAATTTCATCGCAATCCGTTCAGCCGTATTGGCGTGAAAGCGCAACCAACAAACGAACAAAGTTACTTTCACATTTATAAATACACGTATTAGTTAAGATGCGTACTATGTAGATAGTTAAGAAATAGTTAGATAGGTAAGAGTGACCGTGGAGTTTCTTGCCGGCTCCTCTCCATAGGAAACGACCAAGTGGAACCGTGCACCTAGATTCTGACGTTTCATAAGTGCCCATGTAGGTTTATGTGAAATAAAATATTTCGATTTGATTAGATTTGGATGTATTTTACTCACGATGTCTGTCTGTCCGTGCGACCGCGTTTTTCTTCTCAACTACGCAACGGACTTCGATGAATATTTCACTATCAATTACACCACTATCATTGGTTGAAGACAGACCATAGGTATTGGCAGCATTCGATAGAAAATGTTGATCTGGAAACCTCTGAATCCTCCTTTGTAACCTTCAATGTAGGTATACAGTGACAGCCGGAAGGACGCTACTGTACTGCCGTTCCTTTTAACACTACCACTACATTTCATAAGCGCCTCTTGCCTGAAGGAAGTCAAACAGAGGCATAATTACAACCTGTGCAATACTGTGCAAATCTTCCATAATTTTATTGTTATTTTTTGGTAGCCTGTCTCGTTGGTCTAGTGGTCGCAAGAGCTACTGCTGAGCATGAGTTCTTGGGTTCGATTCCCAGGTCGAGCAAAGTGTGCTTGGGTTATTCTATCAAGAATTTCTCAGCAGCAGCCCGGAGTCTTGATTTGTGCCCGGTTGATGGCAATAGGCTCGCCCCCTATTACATGGAACTTAACTGGCGAAATGTGGGTGTGCTATAAGTACATATCTGCCTAACCCTTCTAGGATTACAGGCGTGATGTTATGTTATGTGTTTCTGGTAGACACAATAAATAAATAAACACTTTTTTCTTTATCTGTATTATAAAATAATAACATCACTTCCCAATAATCTTGAAAGAGAAAACGTAGAAGTCATTGCTCCTGCGCAGTGAAACTCCATTCCTTCACTGAATTCTTATATTTATATTGCTAAGTAGACTGAGTTACAGACTTACCTCGTTAATTCTCTACCGAAATTGAAAGGCACGAACGTCATTAGCATAACAAAGACACTTTGCTTACTTTTGTTTTCGACATGTCGCCTTGCTACAAAATATGGCATTACGCTTACCAGCGAATTGTTCTTCAGACATCGATCGTCTTGTTCAGTTAGGTACTACTGGTCTATTTTAGTTAGTCGATACGAACATGGAATGCGGAATATTTTTGTTCTGCTGCACGAGTAGAATTTCGCATGCGGGATTTTTTCATGAAACGACTAGGCCATGCGGAAGATGGTCGTTTTAGCCACGAAAACATTCTGAATTAATAAGTCAATGTAGCTCGCATCCGGGGGCGTAAAAGGAATTTTAACCTAATTTCACATGCAGAGAGTTCCCCGCAAATGGTTGAGACGACTGACTTCTTGACCAAAGTACTTATTATTATCAGCACAGTTGCTCATAAAGTGGCTCTTATTACACCGCTTCTACGTTCATAATGAAGTGTTTTAAACACGCGTGCTTTTTACTTTACATTACCGCACTCGGGTTTTATATTTTTTTTTTCTTTCATCTGCGTAAAGAGTTTTTATGTCTAAATACAATGAATATTTTTATCATCTCCGACATATACCCAAGATAATTAAAACAGCGAAATTATTAATAATACCAATTCCATAAGACAATCTGTAAAAATGCCAACAAAAACTGTTCGCTATCATTTTGAGAATTGTACTTTCACTAATTGTTTCAATAATTAAAGATGATAACAATACGAGTCTGTTTTTTTCCTCGCAAGTGTGTTGAAAAACGTCGTGTGACACGCGTGTGCATCACTAACTAAAGAATTATTTCACACTCATAGTCCACGGAGAGCGAACGTCTTGTTCAGTTACTATAGGTGTATTTTAATAAATCGATACGGACACTTGGAATGTGGAAGAAACTCTTGAGATAATTTCCGCATGCATTTGTTGCATGTCTTTTATGAAATTACTTTGTCTTGCGGGACATGGTTGTTTTAGCCTGCGAACGGTGAGGAATGATATTTACTGTTCAAATCTGCCAATGTAAGTTGCATAATAAATAATAAAAAATCAACTTGCGTTGGCCTACTGCATGCAGGGCAAAGGTTTCCCATTCCTATTTCCACTCACCTCGATTCTGCGCCAACACGGACCAGTCCCGCTTACAGGCTCAGACTCGTTCCGCCACCTACGCCTGGGTCAGCCGCAATGCCGTTGGGCGTATTCAGGAACCCAGGTTGTGATGGTCTTACCCCAAAATGCATCTGGCATGCGGCAAATGTTAGCTTAGCTGCTTTTTGGATGACGTCGGGGATTTGAGTTTTGGAGCGCAGCTCAGTATCGTGTTCAAGTGACTTGCATGTTCGATCTAAATTACTTCAAAGTTATTAAAACTGATTACTTTTGCCCTTCACCGACCCCAAGTAAAGCCGCCCAGGAAAATGATGGTGCGGTATTCATTTACTTTATTTAAGCATGCGGGGGTTTTCATTTACTTAATTTAAGCATGCGACGACCTCCGCAAGTATACAGTACGCCGCACTAGGAAGATAATTCTTTGCCACGGAATAGAAAAAACAAGTGGAAATTCCCACGCAGTTATCACGCGCGAGTCAGTTGCAATAAGTCTTATTTTTGTTTGAACAACAAAATTAATAAACTTCCTAAACTTCCTAGCCTCATTCAAGAACCTTAATAAATTCAAATCTTTTATAAAGCGAAAACTATGTCAGAAAGCCAATTGAGGACAAAAAGGCTTGGGATTGAGCTGCTCCAATAAATGTTTTTCCACTCCGTGTTCTTTGGTCTTGAGCTGGTCCGGCGTTGTACGGAGTTTATCCTTACCCAGGATTCCAACTTCTTGCCAAATTTTATCGAAATCCGTTCAGTGGTTGAGGCGTGAAAAAATAACATACAGACAGAGTTACTTTCAAATTTATAATATTAGTATGGAAAACAGGCCAGCTCAAACTGGTTTTGTTACCACCAAGAGGTTGAGCCAGCTGAATACTCGAGCAAATCAATGATTATTTGCTTTTATTTCCGATATGTCACGTTACTAAAGAATTACGTTACATTACTTAACAGTTAATTATTCCACGGACAGCGGACGTCTTGTTAAATTATACTAATAAGGGGTAATTGCTACAATCTGGCTGATTTAACTTATTTCACGTCCTATAAATTAAGTCGTTACACTCAATCTATATAAATTCAATGTTGATGAGAGTATTTAATGTTACCTCTGGTGTTCTGTAGTGGAGATAAGTTTGGCAGTTTATTTTCTTGAAATCTACAAGACTGTCTGACTAAACTGTAAGTCCCATTAATCCAACTGATCTGTCGCTATGTCTTGTGGAGGTTGCTTTCCAGTGAAGATATGGTGGTGGATTTGGCAACCACCGCTTATGATAAAGGTAACAAGTAGTGTCATTCATTGCAGCATTAAAAACGAAATTAATGGGGAAGGTCGGGCAAAGCTAATTGTAGATGGCGGGACCATAGCTAGGTCCCTACGGCTTCGTTCATTCATTCCATTTTGTGTTCATTCATGAGTTTGATTTTATTTCGTTATTTTAGGTTATTTCAGTATTTTATATCAAGTACTTGACATGGAAAGTGACAGAATTTTAAACCTTTAATATTTCCTCGTAATCACTTTCTTCAAAATGTTTCTGACACAAACTCGAACTCAAAAAAATCTCTACGAGTAGCTTTATACCACAATCTTCTAATTTTAGGGTCTCTCGGGAAATGGTGCACTCCAATTTCGGAGTATCTAGGAACATAATAACGCGTCAATTTTCATTAAAATAAAATAAAACCACATCACGCCTTGTATTATTAGCTTATGTTGGGAACTAACTATGACAGCGCCATTTTGACAGTTGCCTTCCCCATTGAACCAAGTTACAGCCTTGCAGCGATAAATGAAAAAAATAACAATGGTCGTATAAAAAAACGTACCTAACGTTTAGTGTAATTGTGGCACAGTGGATTAGTCCTAAATTAACTCCTTATAACTATATTAATTAGTGTCTCAGAATGCTCCCACGCCAATATATAATTTAATGTATTAAGTGCAAGATAATAGATATGTCGCAGATGGATTGTCGAATCCGCTGTTTTTACAAAACCACTAGTTGTTTTACTGCTCCGTTATGTAAAACAACTGAACAACGTTTAACGGTTTTACATAATTGCTGAACTTTAACACGTAATACGGTCAACGATTACAGGTTTTGTAAAACAGCGTGAAATGAAACGTCAAATTGTAGATTTTAGTTTTTAGTTATGACGCTCGAGGCTCTGTGTGTCGTATCAACAATAATGGCGTCCAAAGCAGAAATAAATAACATAACATCACGCCTGTAATCCCAGAAGGTTTAGGCAGAGGTGCACCTACAGTACACCCACATTTCGCCAGTTGTTGCTTCAGTCCCATGTTATAGGGGGCGAGCCTATTGCCATCAACCGGGCACAAATCCAGACTCCAATAACACTTTGCCCGACCTGGGAATCAAACCCAGGACCCCATGCTCAGCAGTAGCTCTTGCGACCACTAGACCAACGAGGCAGTTCACGAGGTGTTTTGTAAAACGGCGGATTTGACAATCCATCTGCGACAGATAGACATCAAACTAACATAATTATTGCCCACAATTGACGTCGAATCGAAGCTAATTTACATTGTTCAATGTACAGGGTGTTGTCCGGTATGGCAGTTAAGAGTATCTTTATACAGAGATTTGAATGACCATAATGAATCGTAATTTAATCCCTTTGATTCGTAATCAATTCGGCTTATCGCATATATTGGTATGGCGGATTGGTCCTTACTTCAGGGATTAAAGACACTCTCAAGTTATACTTATTGATTTATATTATCCTTAGGTAGAGATTATTCGTAGAGAAGTAAAGCTTAGCTGCCATACATCATTTTTTTTTTTGGGTTGTAAATCATCAAATGACTTCTCTCGCTCTGGGTGGAGCGGGAGGGCGTGTCAGACTTTTACTGACTAAAACCCACCCGTGTTCCTCCAATTGCCTGTGCCAGGGCCACGGTCACTCTTTCGAATTACCCGCGACCCTGAGGCGTCCGCCCTACCGGATCCCGTCATTATGTGCTGACACCTCTTTGAGGTGCGCGTGGAACACGACGCGCCTGGAAACGCGCTTGGAACACGACCATCCTGCCCTGCATACTAACAGCTACGTCTTTTAGCAACATAGCGAGCTGATAAAAACACGTAGGTACAGTAAGCCGCCGGCAGTGGTAACAAACCCAGTGGAAGCCTTCTAGCCTCTTATTCCTTTGAGGCTACGTACCACGTTTGGCCATTTCTTATGGCGACAGCGCCAGGTTAACTCGCGAAATCATAACATTTGTAAGCTTTTCTAATGGTCTTTTATAGCTGTAATAATGATTCTAATGATTACTACTGATACTATTTTTTAATTAGACTATTGTTTTGTTTGTTTTTCATATAATTTTTATGTTTAATATTAAAATTTTCACAAAATTTTAAAATTTGGCAATTTTACATGTGAAATTTTTATTTATATATACAACTAATTTTTTATTATATTTGGTAATTTTTTTGAATATTTAAATGTAACTGATCACAAGTTTATTTGTTTTACGATGCAAAATTGTTTAAAATTTTAATGTATGTTTGTTTTTACGATGCAAAATTGTTTATAATTTTAATGTATGTTTGTATGAGTTTAAAACTATGGACTAGAATGTCTGAAATGAATAAATAATATTTCTGTAAATACCTACATGTTACGGTCGCGAATCATATTTCAACATTCAACCTGACACTGACCTACAAATAGCAAAAAAACGTCAGAAAATTAGAATTTCATTTTGAGAACTTACTATTTTTTGTTATCCCTATGAATTAAATATATTATTGAAACTCAAAAACCATTCAGCATTGCTGTTCTCTAACCAGCTCACCGTGAAAACTTACTTACTGACGTGAGCGTGATGTGAGCTGTCAGTGACAGCTCACTCCACGCAAGTCTTCACGGTGAGTTTTTTTACAGAATCGACATGCTGTTCTTGGGCTATAAAGTCTAAACATTTCCCCACCCCTACTTACTTTCAAATCGATAGAAGAAGTCTGTCCGTCTGCTTGAAACGTTTTAGTGTCTAACTAAAACGTTTCTACTAATTTTGATGGAGGATATTTGGGTAATTCTCGAGAAATTGCTGCTTTTTATTTGCCAAATGCCTTCTACCGGGGCTTCAACGTGGCACCTTCTTGACAATTCTTGATGATCTCTAGTAAGGTTGGATAACAAATAATCTGCCTACCCTTTCCCCAAATTTGTTGGAAATTTTTGTGTATTGTTTGTTCAAAGTGAAAGTGAATGTTCAACCAAGCGAATTGAACGTTTTCCGGTTCCTTTTGGACAGAAGCACTTTAACTTTATTGCGCCCCATGTTTACAACAAATGTAATAAATTTAATTCTATTCGTAAATTAGGCAACAATAAATTTAAGAAAGTTATCTTCATATGGCTAAATTCGCTTGATTACGAAGCAGTAGAAGATCTACTAACAGTGGTGTGGTGACTTAATTGCATTGTTACTGTTTCAGTTTTCTTTTCTACCAAACAACATAAGCATGTACACTCACACATGCACAAACACACACTATCACACAATTACACATACACTAACAAACATATTGACCCCCAACTTGTTCTTTTTGGTGTTTACACAAACACCGATCGATCACTGCGTCATGTTTACCGCAAATAATAGTTTTTTCTTCCTTTCTTTTTCTTTATATTTCGCGCAAAAAAAGAACCATTTGTATTATGTTGTATTTAAATTGATTTATTATTTGTTTTCATTTTTATTTCATTTAACTTTATTCAATAAGTTTCTCTAAAAATCATTTTTAAAGCATTAAGACTAGATAAAAAAAATTGTTACCGTTTTGTTTCCTTTTTTGTTTTGTCATAAAACAACGAAACTTTGTGTTTTTTTATATAACGAGAGGACACTGGCTCCTCCAAAACGGTTAAAACTAGCGCAGGAGTCGGAGAAATCTATCGTATTTTGTACATCTTGTTTTATGTCAATAAATATTATTTGTAGTTGTATTTTGTATTTGTGCTTCGAGTCTAACCGGAGGATTTAGCTGGATACCAGCATTTAACCTGAAGCACTACGTATCATGGAGCGTATCTCTCCTCCACAACTCAGTTACTGGGTAACACATTGGTAAGATTGGTTGTAACACATTGGTAAGATTGGTTGTCAGACTCTTGGGCTTCTGAGAACCCGAAACGACTGTCACAGATCTACGAACGACAGCCGAGACCAACGGATTAATGCGCTTTCCGAGGCACGGAGCGGTCTCGATATGTAAAGAGTGGTCACCCTTCCAAGAACCTACTGCGGCAAGCTTGGCTTAACCCGCGATCATGCCTTTTTTTTTTTTTTTTTTTAAATGGCATCTCGCAGGTCAACCTATGAGGTTGTCGTCTGCTTAGACGGACTTGCCTGTGGTTGCCCTAATAAATTAAGGCCTCCAGCCAGGACTTAAACTTATGTACTAACTTAAAAACTAAGCGACAACGCTAAGGGCACCCCCTTCGGGGTACGAACCTCGGCTTAGGGCGTCGCTGGGAGAGGGCAGCAAGGGACTAGCTGGATCAGGATTTGAGTGATTTAGGGACGAATTTAAAGCTACAGGCTCAGCGACGCGGGCTGGCTCGAGCAAGGGTCGGGAGGGGTGTGGATTTGGGCGTCGCGGCGGGCCTCGGCGGTGAGGACGGTAGGACGGCGATCGGGTTTTGGGCTTATGTAGTGTGCTGGTGGCCTTACTACTCTCCTGGAGGAGGGTAGTGGCGTCGTCGGGGGCGATTAAAGTATGCCTTGGTCGGCGAATACTGCTAATGCGGGAGGGAGTGTAGCGGGCGGCCGCTGAGATCAAGGGGTTGGAGTGTTTTATGCCACAGTCAAAGAAGCGCTTCGATAAGCGTTTCATGAACTGGTTTATGGTAGGCATTTTAAGATCGATGTGGAGATTTATATTACGGACATAGAAGGGGGCACCCGTGACCTTTCTGAGGAAACGGTTCTGAAGGGTCTGCATCTTATGGAGATGACGTGGGTGAGCGTGCGCGAATACAACGCAGGCATAGGTCATGATGGGACGGATGACTGCGGTGTAGATGCGCAGCTTGCATTTAAGTGACAGTTTGCAACGGGCTGTCAGAATAAAGTGGAGTCTACCAAGAGCGAAAGCGGCGCGCGCGCGAACAGCCTTAATGTGCTGTTTAAACGTTAAGTTTTGATCAAGGATCACGTCTAGGTATTTGGCTTGCTTCTCCCAAGGGATTGGCTTGCCGTACATAGTGATCGGGCTGGGACCACGATCATGCCGAGCAGCTGTTACTATTTAGCTACAAGCCTTTCTAGGTTTTATTATCGTCAAAGAGTTGACAAAAAAAAATATTTTTTTAATCTTAGCGTTTGCCGCACCGGTCGACGTCGTTCAACGTCGGCTATCGCTGGAAACAGCGCTGGGGCTCTGTCTCGCTCAGGGTCGTAGCAGTAAGCTGAGCGATTGCCGTTTTGAGTGGATGTGACGCATATTTTCCCCCAACTTGTTCTTTTTGGTGTTTTTGTTCGATCACTGCGTCATGTTTACCGCAAATAAACGTTTTTTTCTTTTACCTTTTTCACGCTCGTTCATCCATCTATTTTATTTTTTTACACATTCAGTCCCCAGCCCATTAGGTTTAACCACAATTTATTTTATAACACCTAGAGCATAAAATCCACTTCGGTAAATATTCGTTTAAATAAAAACGTGTGTCATAAATATAATTCTCGTAAACGTCTGATACTCGTACTCGTACGTCATACTTTGAAGCTGTTTATTACAGTTTTTTTCGGGATTTAAGAGTAAAACTATAAAATCTGAGTTATTTAGGGAGAAAGGATTTATTTTGTCCTCAGTCAGTAAGAATATTGGGCTGTAAACGATTAAAATTACTAATCGACTAAAATGCATACTCTATCGTAATGTACGGTTAGGTTAGTAAGTTCATCAAATTGACACACTACGTCGAATTGCGGTGTTATAGCCGTTTCCTGTCGAAGAATGACAGTTGTGTCAAAGTCAAAGTCAAAAGTATATAGCGAACTAAGTGTACAATGTTGGTGTTAGCACTTATGACTTAGCAGCCTTTTACAAGCATTGCAATTTTCATTCGCCTGACCTTATCATCCTAAATTGGCATGCATTTAACATTATTGTTTCCGTCCATATTAGCATAATCAGCCTATAACGTTCCCACTGCTAGGACACAGGCCTCCTCTCTATGAGAGGTAGTGAGCCGTAATCCACCACGCGGGCTCAGTGCGGGTTGGTAGATGTCACATGTCTTCGAATTTTTGGTTCTAGGACATGCCGGTTTCCTCACGATGTTTTCCTTCACCGTTTTGAGAGCAGTGGTGATTATATTATTTACACAAAGTAAAGCGCCTGCTTGGGTTCGAACTCACGACCTACAGCTCGTAAGTCGGACCTTCCATATTAGTACCTACAATTAAATTGAGAAATTATAGTAATGTCAAAATAAAATATCATTTAGTTTAGTACAATTGTTCAGCAATATTAATGTCATCCTTTTCAGGTAGTACAAATTAAAATTATAATATTAAGTTAAATATGATAGACTTAATCTTATTGTTTGTTGAGAACAGATCGCCACTTTTGTACACGAGCGAAAAAAACGTTATTTTAAGCTAGACTCTAAATATTCTTTTACTGAGTAGAAACATTTTTGGATTAGGTATAGTTTTAGTCTTTTTTTGGAATATTATTACCGATTTTTCAGTTTTAAACATGTTGGGCAACTTGTTATATTGTATTTTTATTGCCATATAATAAAGGCTATCACTTAACATTTTAATTCTTGAGGATGGAGCGCATAAGCCCTTTTCATGGCGAGTGTTGACGTTGTGCATCTTCTACTTTTGTGACCTTGTCAACATTTTTAAAAACAAATACGCAAATGTCAAGTATGTATACTAACGGCAGAGTTAGAATTTGATATTTTATAAAATATGGTTTGTTGCAGCTTTCTGCATTATTTATTTGGGCTAGAATTCTTATACACTTATTTTGCATTATGAATAGTTCATCTACGTTAAAACTATTTCCTCATAGCATGACGCCATATCGCAGCTATGAATATGCGTATGCGTAGTAAGCAGCTATAGCTGTTTGTGTGTTAGTGCTTTGCTTAATTTGAAAAAGAGCGTAAGAGAATCTGGAGAGTTTTTTTTAAATATATTTATTTATTTACCAAGGCACCAAGTCCCAATATACAAATTACAAGAACATACAATTTCATCTAAATTTATAAAACGTTATTATTAACATAGTTATTCAATCCAATCATTAAAATAAAAACATTCAATTGAATATACATGTTCTATGTGTATGTGTGTCAATAATTACGCCAAGAAGGCTAAACTTCTTCTATTTGCGTGTTCCTGAATGTTGTTATTAGATTGAGAGGTGTTTTTTTTGTATCAACTTAATTGTATTATTTTAGTTTTACTGCTATTAATTTCCAAGTTGTGGATCTGGAGCCAATTATCTACAATTTGGAGGGTACCTTGTATTTGTAGACTAGGTTAATTTACATTTTCACACTAAATTAATAATGAAATATCGTCCGCAAATAATACTGGTAAAGTGTTTTCTTTTTTAATATTTGTTGTATTTAATGTGATTTGTTTATGCGAACAATTTAAGTTGGTCAATTAAAAAAACAAAACCTGACTTTACATACCTACAAGCAACTTGAACGGGAGTAATAAAAACAAATTAGAGGATTTTTTTATCCTCTTCCTGTAGCTCGAATTTACCTACTTTCAACGCAATACTATTGAAAATAGTGGTGTTATCATTTAATTTCAACATAATAACTATCAAATGTACCCGCTAATGAAACAATAACATCAGCCCGCTTTGTTTGGGAAGTACTTCCAAATATTTATTTTGTGTTTACTTGTCCACAGATACAGTGTTATTCTGACGATATCTACAAACGCCTCCGACGGATTTGCTTTGATAAATGGTGAGTTTTATATTTTCTTTACCTACTGTAAACATTTGTTAATCAAAAACGTGGACAGGACTGTCCAAGTTTCAATAATTCATACACAAATCCCATGGAAAAGTTATTTTCAGGTTTATCCGAGTTTTCCATTTTTTCGGCCAACTTTTCCAATTTTATTTCGCTAAAAACCTTATTCGGACTTTATCGAACATTTATACAAGAAAATTAATCAAAGCTGTCCAACTGTTCTCAAGTGATGCGCTTCCAAATACCCAGCATTTCATTTATATAAAGATTGGAGAATCGAAATAATGTGTCTATACCACGCACGTCACAGCCTAGACGTATTGTTTAAAAAATCATTGATACACTGTCACACGTTGCAGAACGCCTAATAGTATTCAATAACTCTGTTTAAAAAAACAGTAACTGCGTTTTATAGCATTATTAAATATTAATAATAATTATATTGTCATATTCTTCGATCATTATTGATCGAAGGTCATATTGGTCTTATTCTTGTCTGTGAAAAGCCTAAGGTCACTGTATGCCGGAAATGTCCGTTTTAATTAACAAAAACTCGCTATAATATTACATTTCGTGCCAAAATATTGTTAAAATGTGTGCGGATTCAATAACGTGCAGTTTTGACATTTATCCATATAGAAATAAATAACAACACGGTTGACCGCCCAGTGCGACGCTGGCGTCAGCCAGGGTTGTGTCAACCAGTAAATATGTGGTGATAAAAAAAAGTCTGTGGGTACGTGGTGTAGGAACCCAACTAGAAGTTTACGACGAAGTTTAATAACTAAGAAAATTTCTGTTCACTAAGAATTTAAAAAAAAAGAGAAACATTGAAACACCACTTACAACCATCAAACTAATTAAAACCTCAACCGAACCACTTCAAAACCGTACTTTCAATTTTGAACTGCTGATTAAGTTCGACGCAGCCCTAAGTTTAACTTACAGCAGGACGGCACAAGGGCGCGTAATGTCAGACAGTTGATTCACCCGGCCTTTACTACACTAATTGCTAATTAATCACAATTCCTCCGGGACTAGAGGCGGTGACGGCCCGTGATATGATGAAAGGATTGACTCCCAAAGTATTTGACGAGAGATTACTTTTTCTGATCTTGTGTTGACACGAGCTGTCCGAGAATCAAGTCTTGTCGCAATATTAACTACTAGCTGCCCCCTATGTTTTCACCTCCATAAGTCCCGTGGGAATATCGGGATAAACAGTATTCTATATCCAAGTCCTGGTCTTCCCATGTGCCAAATTTCATCCAAATCAGTTCACCTCTTTAAGCGTGAAAGCGAAACAAAAAAGTATACAGAAAATCAAGTTTACAAGTTGGTAGCAACTTGTTTTGTATCCCCATGTATGTCCTACGCCCTGGAGCTGCCAGGGCTGTCTGTTAAACTCTTACTGACGAAAACCATACACTGTTCTTCAACGATCTTTGTTCGAGTTGCACGTGCGCTACTGCACACTCGGGGGGCCAAGTATCAAACCTGCTCAGTCTGCACCAGACGTACTAATGTCGTTACGTGTGAAGGTTCTATGGTAATAATGTTACAGCTATATTTTTCACAAAAGCGGCGGGTGAAGTGGCAAATAGGTATTACCTAATTACAGGTCCACTTTTGTAGTGCCCGAATAATGAATGTCCTGTCCATGCGTGCAAATGAATGATGATGATTAATGACAATATACACGTCATATCCATACCAATTTGGAGCGATTATGATTGAAGTTTAAAAACAGAACACCACGTAAGTTATCTGCTTGTCATCCTGTTGGAGTAAATGTCAATTGAAGAAGTAAATAGGTAAGTGAATTGGCGTCCTCCATTAGCGTTCAGGGACAATACGTGGACCTAGAAAGTTCGGTATTTCGTTTTGTGGGTAAATGCATTATTTTTAAACGAGACGATTCACTTTTATACGAGAAAATGCTTCATAGCTTTATGGGATCATAGATTAAATATGGGTAAAAAATAACGTAATACACGTGCAAACAAGTACTCGTAGAGACCACGTGTAATTTTACATTATAAATAATCCAAACTCTAATTTATCACTGGGTACAGGATAGACTAAGCAAACCGAAAAAAAGTAAACAAAAAAAGAAAAAAAAATGGCCGCCCAATATAGCGGCGGGCACATAGTTAACACTCGCGTTTTGACAGCGACATTTTTCATGCGTGCAACGCGACGCGCGGCGAGCGGCCGGGCCGCGAACGCTTCAAGGTCATCCGTGACGTCATCCCTTTGCGCACAATGACCTCCCGAAAACGAGTCAGTGATGGCTGCCGCGCGATTCGATGCCTCAATGACACTTGTCGAGTAATTTTGTTGACACTACCAGAAACTCGCTGTTGGTACAGTGACAGGGTTGATTTGCTACAAAGTTGGTTTAGGCATAATGGACTTACCCTTGCGAAAAAGCTTTCAAAAAACCTTTTACAACTTTTTTAAGCAAAATTTTATGGCACTGTTAACAAAATTCATGTGGAAGCTGTCGTAATGAAATAATCTTGTTTGCTCAACCGTTCAACGTGTTAAATATCTTTCTAGTTATTCATTTGTTCGACTGGCAACATTATTTTTTTTTTGTTAAAACTAAACTGAAACTTTAGACCTACCTACTGCCGAAATTTTAAAGCATTTTTACTATGTAAATAGCGGGCTGAAGTCGGGTTATGTAAATAAATAAAACTTTCGTATAATTTTCGGGAACATTCTACTGCCTTAACATGAGGCTTAAAAATAACTGGCGAAATGTGTGTGAACTATAGGTACACCTCTGCCTAACCCTTCCAGGATTTCAGCCGTGATGTTAGGTTATTCTACTGACTTGACTTACTTTAATTGTAAGGATTAGAGGCCCTAGTGTGAGTTTCTTTTAACCATTTCGACTTTACGCATCGACCGCGTTCGGCGCTCCTATTGGCCCTTCACCAGAGGCAATCGGAGCGCCGAACGCGGTCGATGCGTAAAAGCGGGACGGTTAAAATAAAGTCACACTAGGCCCACAGATATTAAATCGAATCGACGAATCAAATGAATGCACTCACGAACCTCACTCACAATGCTGAATTGAAACTGTTAATAAACTTCATTATAATTGCTAAAATAAAGTAATTTGTTACCTTTGATTCAATGTCGAATTAACTTAAAACATATTAATCAAATAATTTGTTTAAATAAAGAAAAAAGAAAGAAAGATGTATTATTTTTACTAATTACATAGGAACCTACTAAAAACGATTAAAAAAAAAACAACCTATTTCCAAAACGTAAAATAACTTTAATTTCGAAAGTCGTCTGTGGCAAAAAACGAAAATACAAAACAAAAGACACTGACTTTCGAAATTAAAGTTATTTTTGTCTTGTTACTGTTTTTTTTTAATGGTGGTTGTTTATTTTCTTGGAATGTCGTTTTTTTTTTCACTTTTCATTTGTGTTACCCACCCGGCAATAAATCGTATACCTTCACTTGCTAATTAAATAACAGGGACAGGAAGTTAATATAACATCATTAACAAACAGACAAGTAGAAACTGGTGTTCTTATAAAGGGTGAAGAGTTGAAACCCGAATACACCACAGTGTTTTTAGGCATAACTTTGGATGCCAAGCTTCAATAGGGCCCCCATATAGAAAAAAATAAAAAAAAACTAAGCTCTACAGCATACGCCCTTAGAAAAATTCGTAATTTAACTGATTTAGAGACAGCGCGTTTAGTATACTTTAGTTATTTTCATAGTGTGATGTCGTACGGTATTCTTTTGTGGGGAAATGCCGCCGATATTCAAACAATTTTTGTTTTACAAAAAAGGGCAATTCGTTCAATTTATAAATTAAGTCCCAGACACTCCCTAAGAGATTAATATAATGACTGTGCCTTCTCGGTATATTTATGAAAATCTTTTGAATGCACATAAAAATATTAATCTGTTTAAAAAATACAGTGATATCCATAACATAAATACTAGGAACAAACACAAATTTGTTGTTCCCACTACCAGGCTCAAGAAAATAGGTAGCTCGTTTAAATGTCAATGTATATGTTTTTAAAATAAACGTCCTAGCCACATTCAAGAACTAAGCTTTAATAAATTCAAATCTTTTATAAAGCGGAAATTATGCCAGAATGCTTATTATACTGTCAAAGGCTATATTGAGGACAAGAAGGCTTGGTCATATGAGGACCATGTAGACACAAGTCTACATGGTCCTCATATGACCAAGATTATTTTCGGATTTTTATTTACACCTTGGCATTGATGGACTTTATGTATACAATGATATGTTAGTTTACTTTGTAAAGTATTATATTATTTTAATTATTGTGAATGTGAAGACAGTTTTTTTTAATGCATTTTTTTATTTATAAATTTTAATCATGGTCTGGTAGTTTGAGTAATTTATGCGGCCTACCCAGGGTCCATTCTTTGGTAATGTTCGTCGAATCGTTTAGCTCCTTTAGTTCTGTGTTGAGCTGCATGACAACTGATAAATGTGTGCACTGACTGGACAGGTACACTCATTCTGTGTGGTTCTTTCCTCAAAAGACCATTTTAGACATCAATCCACATGGTCTTCACATGACCTGACCAAGATTATGTCTGGACTTTAAAAGAGACTGTGACCTCTGAGTTTGTTTCGGCCTTTCTTCTCAGAGTAGTCAGATAGGAAACGCCGATCTCATCTAGTTTTTAAAATGTGTTTGACGTGTAAAAGTGTTTTTACAGACCTATTTACAAAAAATAAATAATTTATCATTTATTTAAACACTAGTGAAAAAAAAAGAATATGGAAGCTAACTCAAAAACTACTCATCAGAACTACTCGATAAGTTTTACCCTTTCAAACAAAAGAAGAAGGACTGATAAAAAGTTATAGATTTGAATTGAAATTACATAACTACATACTATTATGATTGCCTTAGGCAACTTTTCGTTCAACATAAAAATCAATACCTACCTTACTCTTACAGAAAATCACCTTTTGCCTTTTTGATAGTACTTCACCCAAATCACACAACACAGGAAAATAAAGCTCCAGGACGACCATCGTAAAACTTTAGCTCAGGATAGTTTGCAAGACGGATGGGGCACAGAGACCTGAATATTCCGAACAAGCTTCATTTGTCAAAAAGCTATGACAGGATCGCAAGAAAATGACAAATATCTTTAAATAAAAGATGCATTTTGAACATCAGCCAGAACTTTTGCTTAGAATTTTTCGTATAAGTACCCAAAAAGTAATTCACTACGTCAAGTCAAATAAAAGATGTTTTGATAAAAACAGAGTAATGTACATTTGGGACATGATTTCTTTATTTCTTCTTTCTGCTCATTCACCTAAAAACCCGACTTTATTTTCTTACTCTTCAATAAGGTTTTCCCTTATTGAATAATTTATTACATTATAACTTATGTATTTTGGTCAGAAATAAAGAATGGCAGGATAAAGAGCTACTTAGCTGCTTTATTTTATTTATTACTGCACTTACCGATTTTCTCCATTATAATCAGTTGTTTGAAGGAGACAAATGATTATTGCGTGTAACACGTTGTTCGGGCTCAAACAAATGACTGTTGTTTTTTTTTTCATAAGTTTGCCCGTAACTAAGCTGTCAGTCTTTCTCGTTTTTCTTGTTCGTATGTATGTAGTAACAGTATTAAAAATATGCTTCAGCTGTTTCTCTACCTACCCTCGTGCTACTTGCAGGAGTTTATTACCTAGACAACGGCGTGAACTAAACTAATAGGCTAACCTGTTATTTTTTTCTAAAAGGCATTAAGGTGATGTTATTTTTAAACCTAAATTATAAGGGTCGGTGTTTTTTGAAACGGTTGTGGTGTTTAAGGTAACGTAGTAATAACGTTTTGGTGAGATGTTACACGTTCGTTAAATACAATGCGTTGTTTGACGGCATACAAAACCGAGAATAAAATGACGTTAACTAGTGGGTGTGGCACCGGTTACTATAATCGTTACTTTTTACGGACGTTACCGCCACAGTTTTGCGAAACATCGCTGTTTTTTAGTTTGACGATAGTAAGTGCCATTTTTGACGTATACGCGTGCGATAATGTGGACGTGAAACGACACGACCTTTTATTTGAAACATCAGTAAGTCGCTGTAAAGTAAACGTCAAACGGTTGTCAGAAATGCAACGATGTTTTAAATGACATGTGTTTAGCGTTAAACGTATTTAGTTATTTTTTGGTGCCTCGGGCCCTACTACTGAACGCGTTCAGCACATCTTAAACACGTTCAAGAGCTGTCAGTGTCAATATTCCACAGAAAATAATGACACTGACAGCTCTTAAACGGAGTTTATATACCTACTGATAGCGTTAAATTTCATTGGTGAAATCAAACCTTAGATTTGCTTAGTTTTACGTCACCTAGGTACCCACAATTACTTACATAGATACAACTTATATCTATGTTACACAGAGACACTCCCCACGCACCCTGGCTAAGCAAATATTATGCTAAAACGTAGGTAGGTAAATAACCTGCCGAACTTCTATAATATTCATATACGTAATATTTACATAATGTGTCGAATGTTTTGAGCTAATAGAAGCGAAATCAAAATGTATTGTGTTTTTATGACGGGTTTAGTTTTAATCAGTCGCTATTTTATAATAACATATAGCTTTCATATACCTATCGACATAAATATAACAAAGTCGGGTTAGTAACACCATTTACGGTCGAACCCAATAGCATATCTATCTCCAGTTTTGGCGTACTGGAGATAGAGAAACCTATCTATCTCTGGTTTTAAGTTCCCAATAAAGCCAAAGTATGTGAGCCTTTAACGTGTTGACAGCTATTTGTTTGACACGGACATGTAGAATTGTACTGTCTGTCATCAGTAGCGATCTGTCTTAGGTTATTGGGTTTGACCGTTATAGAACAAGAACTGGACCGATTTTGATGATCTTTGATTTGTTGAATTGGTCTACGCCCCGAATAGCAGAATAACGATTTAAAAAAAATGATGATATTATTCTGAGCCAGGACAAAGTTCGCCGGATCAGCTAGTTATAATATAAATATATATTTAACTCGGTATGTGTAGCCATATCGTCTTTCACACAGTCCATCCATCGTGTCTTTGGTTTTCCCCTTATCTTAAAGCCATACATATTCATACTCTAAACTTTCCTCCCGACAGTCCTTCAGTCCAGTCAGTCTCCTCTTCCTCCGCTTTACTTGCGCAATACCATATGACAACAGATTTCCACACGACTTTTCCGTCACCGGTGCAATACGCCTTTTTCAAACCAATTTCTTTGCAATGAAATTCTGTGATTCGTATTCTTAAAGTTTGATTTTGAAATTATATTTTTAAGCGCCGCGATGAGCAGGTTTTGCAGTCAGGCTTTAAACACGTACTTAAAAAATCCCAGTGTACTTTAGTAGATCGTGCAAATTGAGTGCTTAAGTAAATGACTTCGTATCGTGGTCGCGATGATCTAAATGGCGTGCCATTATTTGTGCATTGGCCCTAACTCATTACGGCTATTTGTAGCCTAAAGCAATGCCAATAATAATGGCAACATGGCCCCTTTTATTATGATCTACAACTCCATAACAACCTTATTTATCTGGTTCACACCCAAGGCATAAAATATTATAATCTTCTCATCACGATAGAAAAAAAACAACTACAGTTGCTTCTAATAAATACAGCATTAATTAAAGAGATAATAACTTTAATGAAAAGTTCGCAAATAACTTTCCCAGCTTTACCAAGTTCTCTGATAAGATTTAATTACGGTTACTTGAAGGAGGATTTTAAAACTTCTAATAAATTAATGTTGATAAAAAATATCGAATAAATTTTTGATGAAGGGTGTGGCATCTTCCTTTGTTGGTCGGCACCTAAGTAAGTATTTAAGTACCGACGAGCCTATTACACCAATGAAACTGAACGCGACCAGCACATCTAAACTGCTATTCTACAACAATTATGATACATACTGACACCTCTTGAACGCGGTTTAGACGTGCTGATCGCGTTCAGTTTCCTTAGTGAAATCCGCCCTAAATATGCTGTAATCATCAATCTGGTTTGTGTAGCCTAGTGATGCTGCCAATGTTTCTTCAGGGTTACTAAATTACAAAACTTTGACGTCTAATGACTTTTGGGCGATCAATTGTTTTGTTTGTTGCTTTCAACGAAATGCAGTCAAGTGGAAACCCCTTTTTATCATCATTATCTTACAATAACTACAACAGCCACGCTATAATATCATTCACTCCCTATAACACTATTCTATCATGTCATTCCTCACATAATCCGTCCATCTTTTCTTTGACCTTCCTCTCCATCTCCAAGTGGAAATCAACCTATAGATTGAGTTGCCACACCCGGATCTTCCTTTGTTGGTAAAATACCTTGGCTTAAATATCTAAGTAAGTATTTAAGTCCCGACGAGCCTATTACACCAATGAAACTGAATGCGACCAGCACATCTAAACTGCGTTCAAGAGCTGTCAGTGTCACTATTCTACAACAATTATGATACATACTGACAGCTCTTGAACGCGGTTCAGACGTGCTGAGCGCGTTCAGTTTCCTTAGTGAAATCAGCCCTAAATATGGTTGTAATCATCAATCTGGTTTGTGTAGCCTAGTGATGCTGCCAATGTTTCTTCAGGATTGTACAAACAAGCATTCATGACTCTAGAGGACTTATTATATTACAAAACATTGACGTCATATGACTTATGGGCGTTCAATTGCTTTGTTTTGTTGCTTTCAACGAAATGCAGTCAAGTGGAAACCCCTTTTTATCATCATTATCTTCCAATAACTACAACAGCCACGCTATAATATCATTCACTCCCTATAACACTATTCTATCATGTCATTCCTCACATAATTCGGCCATCTTTTCTTTGACCTTCCTCTCCATCTCCAAGTGGAAATCAACTTTTAGATTCTTCATAACATAACATAACATCACGCCTTGTTTCCCCGAAGGGTTGGGCAGAGGTGTACCTATAGTACACCCACATTTCGCCAGTTATGTTTAAGTCCCATGTAATAGGGGGCGAGCCTATTGCCATCTACCGGGCACAAATCCAGACTGCGGGCTGCTACTGAGAAATTCCAGATAGAAAAACCCAATGACACGTTGCCCGACCTGGGAATCGAACCCAGGACCTCAGGCTCAGCAGTAGCGATTGCGACCACTAGACCAACGAGGCAGTCAAATTCTGAAATTAGATTAGATTCTTCAAATTCTGAAATTTCTTGCGTTTTAATATGACCCCATTAAAAGATGTCTTAAGTGTAACAAAAATATCCTCAATATATTTTTTGAAAAGATATTAAAAAGCCATATGGCTCGCTGAGTTGAGATTACGATTTTATTGTTCTCGGTAATTATACCGGTCTTTGTACTTATTGTAGTTGTTAGCGCCTTGAGCTTTATGGAAATCTTTAAAGGCTAACATGAGGGTGCGGGAATAGAACTGTCTAAACAGCTCTTTCTAGGCTTCTAAAAGCCTGGAGCGGTGATTCAAAGCCTTGCTATGAGAATCGGCGGTTTGTGGACTGTAATAAACTTTATGTGGCAGCATACATTGATTTGAAGGAAGCTATATTGGTATGGAGAAACAGGAACAAGAGAAGGACACAGGATGCAGCGCCTTACCTTTCTAGAAGTCTGAAGTCACCTTCCAGCTGCTAGGGGCTTGCATGCCCTTGATGTGTTGGTTAGCCACGCGGCAAGCCAGCGTGGTTTCACAGATAAACGGTTCCTATTACTTTCACAGCACTTCAAATTAGTGTAACTTGATAATTATGTAGGTCTAGTTTGATATATAGACCCGAAAACCCGGATTTATCACGTAATCCAGATATATTAGCGGTAAAAGCTCTGAAGAGATGCTTTCGCGGCAACGGATTAGACGAAACTTAATTCTTTTCTTTTAAAAATGGCGTCCGTTCCGGTCAGTGTTATTCCAGCCATGTATTGCTGTCTCTCTCTGTCCTATGGTAGACGCTGCAGGAATGGATGGAAAGGAAGGGACTGATGAGAAACGTACCTACTACCGCCACATTCAAGAAAAGATATAATTCAATGTATGTATTTGGACATTAACGACGTATATGGCGGTAACAGTAGTTTTAAGGAATCTGCCTTCAACAGAGCAGCCCGCCATTATTTTTTCGTTTATGCAAATTGCAAGGCAATGTTAAGTTGTATGTTGAAGAAAAGATGGTTCACGACCGTAACCAATATGCATTTACAGAATTATTATCATTAACATAACTCTTAAAGTTCATAAAATCCCCTTGATTGACTATTTCATGAAATAGTCGCTAATCATATTTTGTTAAACAAAAAACAATCTGACAATGACCTGCAAATTGCAGAAAATCACAAGAACGCGTTTTGCGTGACGTCAGTGTGATGCTTTGTTCGCATGTGCGGTGTAGATGCCACCACAGTACCTACCTATCAAAATATTGTTTGGTAGAGATGGACCACCTATAGAACTCTAGAAACAACTTATTGCTAATACACAGTGATGACACATCGATGTAAGTACTCGTACTACGTAGTAGTTTTGTCACCTAAACACCGTAGTCAATCTACCTGCCTAGCATTTTTCTAAATCTCTTTTTTTTTCAGGAGGGAAATCATTAAATGAATTCTCCCGCTCTGGGTGGCGCGGGAGGGATGTGTCAGAATTTTACTGACTAAAACCCACCCGTGTTCCTTCAGTTGCCTGTGCCAGGGCCACTGTTTCTCTTTCGAATTTCCCGCGACCCTGAGGTGTCGGCCCTATCGGGCCCCGTCATTTGGTGCTGACATCTCTTTGAGGCGCGCGTGGAACACGACGCGCCGTCGACCCAGGCCTGGTCCCTACCGGACGGCGACCTACCCATTGCTCGCCGTCCGCACGCCCGCGCCTACGGTGGCTGGGAATCTGCAAGCGACCGCCTCTCCAGCGGTGCTGGTGCTAGTGGGGGCGTGAGGGTGCAAGGTTTTCTCCCTCACGCTCTCCGCCTCCTCCTTCGCGAGCATGACTGCTTCGCAGAAGGAGGTGTCGGCTTTCCATTCCCTCTCGCTCCGCACCATGGCCTGAACCAGAGCCGGAGGCGAGAGATCGCCGCCGCCGATAGCCTACGCGGATAGCCTCCGCTTTCCTAAATATCCTAGGGTCGGCTTCGAGTCCAACCAGATATCCCACATAAGGCTTAGTAATAAGTTTTGAATGATTGGGATCTTGCTGTTGCCCGCGAGTTCGTCTGCAATCCAGGATAAAACGAAGCCTTAGCCCTTCTCCTGGTAATTGTCTACCCATGTGCCAAATTTCATAGAAATCCGTGTAGCCGTTTTATCGTTAAAGCGTAAAAAACAAACAATCACACAAACTCACTTTCCAATTTATATTAGTTAGGATTCCGATGCACCATTTCGTGACAAAACATTTAATTTTATAAAAGACTTGCTGTAGCCCGCGAATTCGTGTGCGATCCAGGATAAAAAGATATGCACAGCCTAGGTCATGGTCTACCCGTATGCAAAATTTCATCCAAATCCGTTCAGCTGTGTCAGCATGAAAGCGTAACAAACAAACTTACTCTCTCATTTATAATATTAGTTAGGATTTCATCCGTATTGAGAGACGTGGCAATAATCTTGTAAGTTTCGTTTTCCTCAATAGATAAAAAGTTTTGATGTTACCTTGGTTTCAATCAAATGCATTAGTGGATAAACTAAATTCAACTCGGTTTGCACAAGTTCTGCGAAATGCGAAGCAGCTGTACAGTGAAAGTATCTTGCATCAAAACCAGCATAGAAACTATGAAACTTCTGAGTACTGCAGTGGTTATCTGAGCAATTGAAGAGACTACAGAGATCCCTCTCTTCGTTGAAGAGAAACGTGTCTTTAGGATGATATTACAAGCTTAATGGAAGGACTCTTTATTATATTCTAGCTGTTACCGTTACCGTTACATTGTCTGCGTGTGTTTAGTATTTCATCATTTTAAAACAAATCTTCAGGATGAACATTAGCCTAGGTCATTTTCCAGGTCCCAGACTACCTGAAAAATTAAAAAAATTGGTGCAGTGTTTTTCAAAAGACAGACTGACATTGTTATTTCCACATAATTTTATTATAGTAGTCCATACTAATACTATAAAATAACATTCTTAAGGATACCAGACACACTACCTAAATATGATTTCCTACCCGGTATGGGAATCTTGGATCTCGCGACTGTTTCTTGCCATGCCCTGATCTTGATGCTAATTTACTAACCGGATCTTTATTACCTTTTGTTCCCGTATGAGTTAAATCTAACAAAAAAGTAGTATGTAGTAAACGACAACATTATCCATCAAACAGCATCGAATGCAACCTACCAATACGTGTTCGAAATAAAACATCTGCCGCCGGTCTATTCTGCAAAAATCTCATCGTGAAAACTTTGGTGAAGTGAGCCTGAAGTGAGCTGCCATTTCACTTGATGCTAGTATTGACGCCAGGTATTGACACTTCTCCAAATTGTATGGTGAGATTCTTACAGAACAGACCGGCTGATGCTAGGGACTGTAAGCTCACTTCACTCAAATCACCTAAGTTTCCATGGTGAGATCCATAAAGACAAGATCGGCTGACGCTAGGGACTGTCAGCTCACTTCACTCATTTCACCTAAGTTTCCATGGTGAGATTTTTACAGAATAGCACTATAGATTGCAGAAAAAGTCACTTAATATTTTAAGGCCGGAGTCCACAGTCTTGTTTTATATCATTTTAATTGTTACCTACATGTCTCTCTGTGTCACGCTGTTTGTGACTAGTGTCACGTCGCATGAGTCCGCCGGTTAATCTGGCACCATCCGCTTCGAATATTGATGTACCATTCATCATAGTCGCCATCGGTCATGACATGTGGCGTTTTTTCGATCTCGCTGTGGCACATCACGCGTCGGCTCGTAATCAATATTCAAGTGATTGGACTGGTTTAACTATACTTGTGTAGTTTAATTTGAATAGTTATTTCGCATGTGCTCAATGTGACGATTTCTAATGATTGTGGGTTAATTAATACAACATGGTGTAGTAATTAAAATAGGAGACAAACAGTCTGATATATCTTGAGAATCGTTGGATGATTAACTAAAAGCCAAGGCTTAGAAGTTATTATAAACAGCATCCTAATTGCGTAACACATTTTGTTTTTGAATGCGATTCTGAAATGAAACAAATTGCGATCTTAATCGTTTCCTATAATTGGAATTGAGTAATAAAAATGATCTCAATTCTGCCAAATTATAAAGGGATGTGTTTCATTTCTAGCTCTATCTCTCGTTTTGTTTCATCGAAAAGGAATTATTCGCTTCCGAATAATTTTGCTACAATTTAATTTTGTTTTAACTACAACTGGCCGTCTACTAATGCATATAAATAAAAATGTACAATGATGGCTCAAAAATTAAAACCCAATAAATAAAACAATTTCTACCATAAACTACCAAAATTTAAATACACAACGAAACGTTATTTTCTTCACGTTTTAGTTATCTGTGGCCAATGACAAAATCGTATAAAAGCAGTGTTGTCAAATTAGTGGGACTTCCACTAAAACAAGGAGTTTTGGACACCCGTACTAGGGCGGTCGGCAGACAAAATTTATGGTGGATAAGACTTACGAAAATACTACAATCAACTACTAAAACTATTGTTTATCTAAAACCCGTGTCAGATATTTTACCATTTATTTATTTCAAATGCCGAAACTATTTCGGATTTGAACGCTGATTTGTAAAGACTGTTTAGCATGACGAATATAGTGAAGAATTTTATAAGAAGCTGCGCCCGTGTAAAGATCGAAAACAACGTCATTTCGAAAAAAAAAAAACACGGAACATACTTCCAGGATAAAAATTTCACTGTTTTTTGCCATTAATGTGTATCTAACAAACATCCAAACATCTTCACTAACTTTTTCAAGTAATTTTATTTGTGATATTATATAAAGTAAGTAGTTCTCCAAGTTTAGTCCTACGGCCCAAGTGGACTCGGGAAAAAAAGTTCAACACTGATAAAAGTTATGTTTAATATTTACGATTCCCATTGTTTTGCTTTGAAATAGTTGTTTTTATTGTTCAACACATATAATCCTTTAAAATGAGACACAGAATCATATTTACTTGATATTCCTATAGGTACATATACATGTTGGCCTATGTTACAGTTTCGTATTCTTGTTTTGTGTGTGTATCGCTGAAAACGTTTGGCAAAGACTAGGGGCTAGGGTTGATATGGCTCTGTCTTCGTTTTGTACTGGCTGCACACACACTCCACAGCGAAAAGTACTTATGTCAATATCATCACTGCAAGTAAGTACCTATGCCAATATATAAAGGAATAACGTGTGTAGGAGTGTACCTTCATATCTTATTGATTTATGTAGATAGAGGTTCTTAATTGGTCAGTCTACAGTGTAGACACAAGTTAGTAACCTATGTGGGGTGAGCTGTTTGTTGCACATAAAATAATGACTGTAAATTAGTATATCACCTTCAAACTCGCTAAACAACTGAAATTGTAAATTGATGTTTTTGTTTGTACATAAGTACTGAAACAAACTATAATAACAACGACAAAAATTAATCAAAATATTTTTGCAGAAGGTGCTAAAACTTACAAGAAGGGAATACAAATACCAACAGTAATCTAGTTGACTTATGGGGGAACTCCTTACAAAGACGTTTTTGCTCAGGACATGGAAAACCAATCTTCTGTATTAATAATTGAAGGTAAGCTTTTTGACACAGTTATGAATCAAGCGGCAACTCACATAATTGTGAATATACTTCCTTGGGCGAACTATCTACTTATGTAGTCACATCACATATTTTATGTTTACTATTCTAATTTTGTGTTATGTTAAATAAAACCATCTGGAGACTGAATAATTGGCTCTAAATAAAGAAGACATAATACAACCCACAGCAAGGACTAGGCCGATGGCTTTTGTTCAGCCATAGGCATTGTTGGCAAACTAGGCATCTACTTTATTTGAACAGAAAATAATTTGATTTTGTTTTCAAACTTTAGGAAAGTTCCCGGGGTGTTTCACCTACAAAGACAAGAAGGCAGCATGAATGATGTTGCCTCATTGCTGTTTCTTCGGCTACTGCTGCTGTTTGCTTCTGACATCACTGCTACTACTGCTACTACTTTGTACACACTTCTACTGCTTAACGTAGAAACTGACAATTGTTCATAAAAGCTATTCATAGTTTTGTTAGAACGCTATTGATTGTGGTCTGCACGACAGCTATGTAAACATAAGTACCTATTGTGTTAATTGAAAACAGTGTTAACTTTTAAAAATAACTTTGGATGAACTATTTAAGAATACAATACTTACAATTTTGTTTTTAATAAAGGAAAGTGTTTATTGTTATACTAATTATAAAAAGGTGGTATTTAGCTAAATTAACTATTATTCAATAGATATAGGTATATAGAAACAAATAAATTAAGGTAAACAAGAGAAAAAAACTGTTTTATTATATTACTACAACCTTCATGAAAATAGCAATTATTCACATTTAACATGAAATATTTGGACATGAGGCAATATGAAATTGGAACAAATATATTGCATGGATTGGTGGGATTTGGCAGCTAATGTATTCTCATAGAAGTCATCATGGATAAGTTATATACCTTCTGCTTGCTAATGCTTGCTGTGAGCGCTGAGGGAAATTTATTTTCCTGAATAATGTAGGTACCTCTTTGAGACTGACACCTGAAAGAACACCAAAAAGAATTAGTAAATCCTAATTAATTTCCATCATCCATCCACAAGTTTAATAGGCCTCTCCCTTAGACACTCAAACTCAAACTCAAATCATTTATTTCAATTAAACCATTTACAGGCACTTTTGAATTGTCAAGGAGTCGGTCAGTCAGAAATATGAAGCTAGTTGCCCATTCCAAAGCGTAGTAGGTACCTATGGAGAAGAACGAGCAAGAAACTCCATGGACACTCTTTTAAATAATAATGTTTTTACATATATCTTAGTTACATCGATTAATGTTGACACTATAAGTGAGAACGATATACACAAAACCGTACACGTTAAAAGCGTCCAGAGTGCATCAAAACATAATTAAAAACAATCCAGCTAATTAATTATTAAAATAAGCCGTGGCAGCTAAGAGATGACCAGTCCCAACTGACGGCGCCCACTTCAATGCACAATCTATCTACAGAACAGTAATATTCTACTATATACAATAATTTGGTGCCTACAATTCTATTATTTATTGTCTAACCTCTGTTATTAGTTGAAAAGGCGGATGGCCTAGGATATTATAATATATCTAAGTATAAAAACATATACATTGCTCAATGCGGTATCAAGCAAAACCAACTCAACGCAAAACAGTATTTTGAAGGGGCTCAATAAAATAAATTCCAAAATATAGTTCCATATTTAGAGAACTTCATGACTATCATAGCGGTGCTAGAATTAAATGTTTAAATCCTCAAAATTGATTTAGAGGATTTATACTAGGTACATCCTATATGGTTATGACAAAATACATATTAAATAAATGGGTAGGCATTTTTACAGATTTTTGTAAATTGGTTAGGTTGATACAAAGAGGTTTGGGTTTGGTGGTGCCTCACCTACTTTTGTATTATTCAGTACCTACTTACTTATCAAACAATGTTTGTAACAACAACAACATTGTTGCTTCTTTGAAGATAGAATATTTACATTCCAATATTGGACACATTCACTGTTCAACACATGTAAAGAAAATAATATTGCTATTACCTTGAACATTCAATGGTGTCTATGTTCTCAGTGCTTCTGGCTTTTCCAATTAAGTTGTCGACTGGGTTGCTATCTAAGCTTGTCGCCTATGATAAGTTTGTAGTAATTACGGTATATCTCGTTTAAGTACGTAAGTATTTGTGTTTCGTTAAAATGTCACCAAAGTACCTCGTTTCTGAAATATAATGATATGCATCTTTATTATATGTTGTAAGCACTTTTATCAGAAGATTTTAATTCCAATTATTCCAAGAAATCCACCTCGCCGACTCGATAACTAAAACACCACTAATATTGATTTATCATTTAGGTTTTACACTAAATCACATTCACAATTTATCAGGAAGACTACCTACATGTTTTCGAATTATGTAAGGAGATAATACGTTTAAATCCAAAAATATGTGGATCGGAAAACGAAAGCGGCCAGAAGGTTGACTTCGCTTTCAATGCGACTACTAGTTGGTTGCATGTCAGTAATCCAAACCAATTGTCACTTGTCATAATGGTTACACAATTCGAAAAAAAGGCGCTTGCCCAATTTTTCCTGGCATATCGTTCACTCTATGTCGTCTCAAACAGACTAGAATTGGTTTCGTATGTTAGTGGAGTTACGCAATACGAAAGTTGTAAAATCCAGCAGAGTGCGGTCTAAACGAAGACAATCTCTCGATCATTTGATGAAAATGTGTTACGCAATTAGGCTGCAGTTCTCAGATATTAGTGGAAGTTAGTTGTCAGGAGGAATTTTTTTATTTTTTGTTTGTGCATTTAATATTGCAGGTACCTATTCTACTTACAATTTGATTCTTGATAGTGAATACTAAGTTTCTAGTAGACTCCTCTCAGACTATTTTAATAAGATGATAACAATAAAGAATATTCAAATGGCTTCTTTACACGGTTATAAACTTTTGATATAAAACCCCACTTTGATTGTTATGGCTGTTTTTTATACTAAACAGAGATTAGTCTTTGTAAAATTTATTCAGAAACAAGTAGATAGATCTTATAAGGATCTTCAATGGTGGCCCAGTGGTAACAGCCCCGACTTACGAGTTGGAGGTCACGGGTTCGAACCTAGGCAGGCGCTATACTTTGTGTAATTTTATCATCACCACTGCTGTCAAGACGGTGAAGAGAAACGTCATGAGGAAACCGGCATGTTCTAGAACCAATGAAAGTTCAAAAACATTTGAAATCTTCTAACCCGCACTGGGCCCGCGTGGTGGATTACAGCCCGTCTCACAGAGAGGAGGCCTGTGTCCCAAAATGTGTGTGTGTGTGTGTGTGTGGATGCGTTACAGGCTGATTATATTGATTATAGTAATTAGAGGGAAGATACACAATGCGGATATATTGCGAAGGGTGGAGCTAGTAGTGCCGGACGGGTATGTGAGTCGTCGTCGTCAGCCGCGGTTGCTGGCCGAACCGCGCGCGCGAACTAACTTACTGTGCGAGGCGCCGCTCACGAGTGCACTCCGCACTCTCAACCTCATTGCTGTTGACTTGGACATATTCTGTTGCACATTGGGTGAATTTACAAGAACAGCTACCTTTAGAATTAGCTATGGTTAAAACAGTGGAACTATTTAAATTTTCAGTGTACTACAATATCGTATTGGGTCTAGCCTGTAAGGATATTTGTATGTTTAGAGTGAATAAATAAATAAATAAATTTTGTTGTTACCAATTAATTATTATTCGATATAAATACAAAGATAAAATAATTAAAAAGAAAACTGCTCAGAACGTTTTAATTTATTTAACAAGGTAAAACTCGAAAACCCTTTATATCTATAAATCTTCCTTGCTTAGTTTCTAACTGTTCTTAATATTAATTTACATTATCTAATGAAATTAAACTTGAATGAATCCCAACTAATTTAAACGTTACAGGCGCTTCATTTTACCAGCTTTTTCGTTGAAATTTTATTTCGCTGAGTGTGAAACCGCTCCATTATCCACCATATTGGGCCTGCGTGATCCACTTACCGCCGCTAGTCCAGCAGAAGGAACATTACTGGTTGATTTCGTATGCAGTGTTAAACATGAGAATATAGCACAACTAAGATATACAAAGCTTCGATCTTCTTGTAAAATCTTGCCGCACCAACCATTTTTGTGCTAAATTGAGCTCGAAAAACTCAGTTACCTACTTAAGAAGAAAAACAAAACATTTTAACACTTGTTCTTTAAGCTAGATAAAACTCCTCTCGTAAAGGTCATGTAAAACATCCAGTTTTAAAAGAATATTTATAAATACAATTTTCTCCATAAATATAAAAACCCCAGCGTAGACTTCTGGCACTTCAAAACGTAATATCGTAAATGGAGAACTAAAATCTAGAATAAATGTGGCCAAGCATTTAGTAAACTACTTATTACGAAAATTACTAGCAACATAACACGATTCGTGTTTCAAACATAAAATGCTAATGATATCTTTAATGAAAGGGGAGCCCTACAATTATATTCGTTTGACACGCACATTCTTCTTCCCACACTGTACTATTGATAATTTACAAAGCAGGCTGTTTCATTCAATAATGTATCAAATAAAGACCCGAAAACAGATCATTGAACACATTTAAATATGTATGAAGGTAGTTAGTTTCTTTCGAATAGTGGTTGTAGGCACAATCATCGAAACTAATTGCTTGTATGTACGGGCTTTCCCTGACTTTACAACGAAAGGACCTATTACCAAAAACGGTCTTACTATAGACTAAAATTTGACGTCACTCGGCCAGATAAATCTATTGTTAGCAATAATGTGCAACAATAGAAGCTAAATGGTCCAACTTAGGACAAAGGTATTCAGCCTAGTGTGGCCTGAATATCATGACATAATGTGTCTTGCCCTCTATTAGACACGTTTCGAAGATTGTACTTAGTGTCATGATGACTTATCAACGAATAGACTGATTCGGTACTATCGCCTTACGAAAACGTTTAACACTTTTGGACTTTCTCACGTTAAGTGCCAGGTTGCCCAAAAAAATCTAATTTTCTTACTTTTTTTGCAAACTGCAAGTCAGTGTCAGGTGTACAACCTTGTTGTGTTGTGTTGAACAAAATACGATTCGCGATCGTAACAAGTATATGTTTACAGAATTAAAATCATCAATACAACCCTATAAGTTCATAATAATCCTATTAATGACAATTTAATAAAATATCAATCAATAGGATGAACTGACGCTTCCCCCTTTAACTCGTCTTGATCAAAATTTTTCAACGGTTTACTTCGGCAACACTAATCCAAACTTCGGACCACTGCCGCGCTGCTGAGAAATTGCTATACTTAGTTAATAAAAAACTCAGCCCATCTTCAGCAGTCGAGCTTACTACAAGAGGCAGTTACTAAGTTACAACCAATTACTAAGTTAAACCAAATTTTTGGTTCGCATGTTTCAAGCCACTATAATATCACGGTAAATCAAGTTAAGTTGAAAACAGGTTCACTTAGTAAAACCCTCTTAGAAAAATTTTGGTAGCCGCAAATAATATTAGATAGATAGATGAGTGTAATTGTATTCATTTCTACATTGATACACTTAACTACATACGAGTATAATCAAAAGAAATGCCCCCAAGCAATAGATAATTCGAATGAAGGACAAAAGCCAAATAAAAGTATTTGATTCCAGATTGAAAACCTATTGGGGCTCCTAAATATTAATCTTTCCACTACACTGCCAAAGTTAACCTTTACTGTGATCTTCATAACTTTTTAATTATAATTACTTTTAAATTAAAATTAAAAGCCCAAGAGACTGGCGGCATTGCCCCGTTGAATGGCAATGCCGTACTACGTGTTACAACCCTGCTGTCTCTTAGGTACATTTACCAGTCGACAGCGATGCGGAGGAACTTTTTGACACCATATTTTAGTTTTTTAATAATTTCACCAATGAAACTGAACGCGATCAGCTTAAAAACTAGGTTTAAGGGCTTTTTTTTTTTGGTGGGAAATCATCAAATGATTTCTCCCGCTCTGGGTGGAGCGGGAGGGCGTGTCAGACTTTTACTGACGGTTTTAGTCACCCGTGTTCCTTCAGTTGCCTGTGCCAGGGCCACGGTTTTTCTTTCGAATTTCGCGACCCTGAGGCGTCGGCCCTATCGGACCCCGTCATTTGGTGCTGAAATCTCTTTGAGGCGCGCGTTGATCACGACGCGCCGTCGACCCGGGCCTGGTCCTTACCGAACGGTGAGCTACCCATTGCTCACAGGGGCTCTAAGGGCGCAAGGCTCTCTCCCTCACGCGCTCTGCCTTCTCTTTTGCGAGCATTACTGCTTCGCAGAAGGAGGTGACGGCTTTCCATTCCCTCTCGCTCCGTACAATGGCCTGGATCAGGGCCAGACGCGATATATCACCGCCGCCGATCGCCTCCGCGAGGTCACTGCTGTGCTCCGCCCAAGCTGGGCACACCTCCACAGTATGCTCCACCGTGACACCCGGGCGTTTCCTCCCGCCTTATGCGAAACAGGAACTTCCCGGAACAACCGTGTTCGGTGAGGACCTCTGTCAGGCGGAAGGTGAAGACGCCGTGGTGCCTCTCCAACTCCTCAAAGAGAGGACTTGCCGCCGCTATTGTGGCGTGCCCAGCACTGGGTTGCGACAACCGCACCCTCTATGTCGCCATGAGATCCCGCCGGAGCTCTGTCCGCTGTACCGTGAGATCTCGCGGCAGCGGAGTTACATCCCGGCGTTTTGCCTCCTCGCGTCACTCCAATACGGGCACGAGGGCTTTTGCCTCCAGCATTATGTTCTGTGGAATATTGACACTGACAGCTCTTGAACGTGTTTTAGATGTGCTGATTGTGCATTCAGTTTAATTGGTGAAATTGGCACTGAGTTGTCTATTTGTCTATAGACAGTGTGATTTTTTTCTAGGGTTCCGTACCCAAAGGGTGCCAACGGAACCCTATTACTAAGGCTCCGCTGTGCGTCCGTCCTTCCGTCTGTCTGTCAGCTGGCTGTATAATATCCAGTGTTCCACTGAACTTCGATAAACAAGTACCTCTCGGAATCGAATCGATTTGCATTCAATTAGACAAGCAATCTTGTCTGGTCCTCCATTGTATCCGGTGGACCGCAATTACATCAAAATCAAAAGGTCATGTTTTAATTCATTTAGATTTTTGCTGATTGCCTGAAGTGTAGAGTCTTATTAATTGCTAAGCAAATGTTTAGCCAAATTCTTATTCATAAACGTTGTTTAGAGCTAAGAGTTCGCTAACCAATTGGTTATTAGCGGTGGTCAAATTTAAACACCATCGGTAGCTTGTTAAGAGTACAACTAGGAGTGCCAGATCGTCTCGTGCTCATCTTACGAGACTTTTTGTCGAATCGCACCTTCCGCTATCGCATCGAGGGTGCACTCTCGTCCCCTCACCCTATTCGCGCCGGTGTCCCTCAGGGTTAAGTCATATCTCCTCTAGTCTTCACGCTGTTCACCAGCGATATCCCACAGAGTAAATAGGCTCATTTGGCTCTCTTCGCCGACGACACTGCCGTTTACTATACCGGTCATTGTCCCAATGCTATAGCTCGTACTCTCCAAACCTCCGCAAAAGTCTTAGGCGCTTGGTTCCGGCAATGGAGAATCGAGGTCAACCCCGATAAGAATCAGGCGGTTCTCTTCTCGAAACGTCGTCGACTCCCTCCCCCACTTCCCAGCCAGATCACTATGTACGGTAAGCCGATCCCCTGGGAGAAGCAAGCCAAATACCTAGGCGTGATCCTCGATGAAAACCTTACCTTTAAGGCTCATAATAGGGCGGTTCGCGCGCGCGCCTCCTTCGCTCTTAGCAGGCTCCACTTTGTACTGACAGCCCGTAGTAAACTGTCACTTAAATGCAAGCTGCGCATCTACACCGCAGTCATCCGTCCCATCATGACCTATGCCTGCGTTGTATTTGCGCACGCTCACCCACGTCATCTCCATAAGATGCAGACCCTCCAGAACCGTTTCCTCAGAAAGGTCACGGGTGCCCCCTTCTATGTCCGTAATATAAATCTCCACATCGACCTTAAAATGCCTACCATAAACCAGTTCATGAAACGCTTATCGAAGCGTTTCTTTGACTGCGGCATCAAAACCTCCAACCCCTTGATCTCAGCGGCCGCCCGCTACACTCCCTCCCGCATTAGCAGTATTCGCCGACCAAGGCATACTTTAATCGCCCCTGACGACGCCACTACCCTCCTCCAGGAGAGTAGTAACGCCACCAGCACACTACATAAGCCCAAAACCCGATCGCCGTCCTACCGTCCTCGCCGCCGAGGCCCGCCGCGACGCCAAAATACACGCCCCTTCCGACCCTTGCTCGAGCCAGCCCGCGCCGCTGAGCCTGTAGCTTTCAATTCGTCCCTAAATCAAAGAAATCCTGATCCAGCTAGTCCCTTGCTGCCCTCTTCCATCGACGCCCTAAGCCGAGGTCCGTACCCCACAGGGGGTGCCCTTAGCGTTGTCGCTTAGTTTTAGTAAGTATTTAAGTTTAAGTCCTGACTGGAGGCCTTAATTTATTAGGGCAACCACAGGCAAGTCCGTTTAAGCAGACGACAACCTCATAGGTCGACCTGCGAGATGCCATACACAAAAAAAAAAAAAATTGTTAAGAGGATGCTAAGAGGCAATATGGCGGTTTTTATTTGAGTCAGCTGATCGATTCAATAGGATTATTGTTTGCCTCGAGGCTACTTTGTTCCTAATATCGAGCTGTGCCCATCGATCACTAATAAAGAACTCTTTTATTAGTGATCGATGGCTGTGCCTTAGTAAATATGGAATTCGACAATCTTTTACGACCTTTCAGAACGACGCAGAAAAAAAATTAATCATTTTTAAACGCCAGCGGGAAGTAGACCAAGGAAGACCTACAAAGCTCGTTAAAATCCTTTACGAGAATGATTATCTAACATTACATTTTCTTCATTCGAAGTACACATGATGAAAGGATTTATAGGGAAAACTCAAACAGGTTGGCTCAGTAGCTACGTACCTACTCATGAGGTTTGAAGAGTATGAGTTTGTGAGGAAGCTCATAGGAGATAGTTATTATCCAATGTGTTATCCCATGTGCCCTTAATCTTATGACGCCAGTTCTAAGGCCATAAACTATCTATAAGAATAGCCACGTGGCACAAAAATAACAAGAGACATTTTGTAGAAACAATTTATTTTGATATTTAATGAAGTAACATTTTTGTTATAAATTCCCTATTTTTGATTTCCAATATTCTTCTTACAAAGCCATGGACTGTGCCATTATTTTCTCATGCCACTCTCATTTCTCATCAATTCCACGTAACCTATTCCCTAATGGTCTTCTCCCTCCCCGTCTTTGCGGTTGAAAAGTATTGGTGCTAGGTTATATTAGTGGCTTTCATAGCAGCAGTCAAACTTGTACCTGTAAACAAGTATAATAATTGTTATTAAAAGACACTGAAACCCTGTTGCAACAGCGATAAGAATTAGGAAGTAATATATAATAGACACAAGTACCTACATACATTTCCAAAGAGTATATTCAAGCTAGGACATGAAAAAAACATAAACATAAATTCAGGGATAAATACCTTTTCCAGTTTACTCCAATTATTTGAGCTAATCATTTTCATTGCTACCATGTCAAATACAATGAAATAACGTAATAAATAATTATAATCAAATTAAAATTTTCCCATGTAATTTTTGACATACGTCTGTTAAAGTCACGACAGATACAAAAATCGTGGGTTTGACAACTTTATTCTTGAAATTCTGTTTTGTAGTCGACTATTTTGATTATAATCTGTGCTAAATACATAATTACACCTCTATTCCGTTTCTCTACTAATCACCCGCTAACTAGCGTTTATAAATAAAGAAAAGTTAAGCATTGATTTAGAGCTAAGCAGTGGCTAACTAATGGTTAGCGAGATTTTATAAATATGGCTATATATATGAATAAATGCTCCTGTGATTGCTGTGAAGGATTATTCAATGGGTATGGTAAGTTAAAGCTAATCTCAGATGGCGCTGCGTGTGGTTGTTCCCAATGGCGTGAGAATGACATTTCTTGAATCGTGTAATTACATTGTGACCAAGTAGAATACATTGTGGGCGATTAGTGTAGTTTATTTGATAACATGGACGCGAAAATGTATTCTAATTGGAGCTTGCTTGAACATAAAGCCGAGTTAAAGAGAAGAGGGGCGTCTGTTAAAGGAAGAAAAGCTGATTAAGTGGAAAGGTAGGACTCTTGAAAAAAAACTTTTTAGGAGCTGTTTGCCTAGACCTAGGTCAACGTAGACCTTTTAAATCAATACGCTTACAATGTTTGAACGAATAATTTTATAATTAAATAACTTGTTAGTCGTTAGTACGAGTATGTATATTTATTATATATTTTTAAATTTTATATTGTTCGTGAATACTGTCATATATTGTATGTATACATGTTAAAATTATTGTATCAAACTAATTCAGGATTATATTTACAACAGCTTAACTAATGCATAACTTTACTTAAGTAATAGTTCTTTTTACTTTTGGTGTTAAAGAGAGATGAATAATTGGTTATATATTTCCAGGTAAGAGCAACTTCAGTACACCACAACTCTCTCCAAATCCAACAGAACCCTCTATCATACTTCCACCATTGGAGATTTACCATGACATAAATATTAACTCTATTTTACCTCCGCTTGAAAGACAATGTATTAGATTATTTTGAAAGGTCAATATTTCTTATCGGTTTTATTTTATGTGATGGTAGGTAGTTCCTATTTTACTAATACGAAATATTTCTGTCATTTTGAAGATTCAACAAAAAACAGATGCATCAGAAAAATTATATGAAGACAGATTCCTCAGATTGATAAGATCCGCATTTATCAATGATCACTTTTATACAAAAGGATTTGTCAAGAAGACAATGAAAAAACTCAACTATCAAGTTGACATCAAGATAGATGAACAGGGTCGCATGGCATAGCATGTAAGCAGAAACAGACTTATTAGGCCTGAATCTGTACCTTATATACAGAGTTAAAATGGGGAATTACTATTTAAAAAAACCTGCCTATTTGATTTTCAAGTACAAGGACAAATGTACTGCAGTGGCAGAAAATTCTGTAATTTATTTATATTGAAAAAGATGAGTTGTATAGAAAACATATTATCAAAGTTAGATTATTTAACAATAACGATATATAGGCTGAAATTATGAATAAATATCTGTATAAAGATTATTATAATATAATAAAAACACCAAAAAATTATTTGTGAGTTTTATTTGTGATACACTCTCGGAAATTGCATAACATTAAACATATAAAAATATTTAATATCTATAGGTCTTAGTAAAGCTGTTCAGTAGAAACTCCGCATACCCCACTCACACCTGTATTTGAAATGATCTGCCATAGGCAGTCATGTTGACAAAGCAAATTTAAATTTCTCATAATTTTCTAATCCAGTGTAAAACTTGGCAGACTCAACATGACTTAATAAAAGGTCTGCTGAAAAAAGAGACAGCATTGTGGCAGTCTGAGTAGAAACTGATATTTTGTTATTTTGATTGTTAAAATTGTCACCACAATCAACAGGTGTAACAAGAGAAGAAATTTCTAACTCTCTTTCGTATTTCATTATACTGTGGATTCTGAGAAATAGAAGGATGTGGGTTTTGATTGCTTGAAAGATATTCGAAAAGATTCTTTTGAATGTTTCTCTTAGCATGTCTTTGGTCTCTCGCACGAGCACTGGCTGATTTCCTTTTCTGGTTCCATGAAAAGAGACTTGGTACTGCTTCTTTCTTTAAAAATTTGTGTACACAGGGCAAACCTTAAAACAAGATGAACAATGATAAATATTTAAAGATATGATGTAATGTTAACAATTTAGGTATTTAGATACGAGCTTAAATAGAAGAACTATCGTTTATAACACCCACCTGTACTCACACTTAATAATTGGTAATCATTTTCATGAAAATGATCTCGACATAACCTCGTCGTCCTAGTAGGCTCAGTTTTTAATCCTTACGGCAGCTATCCACTTTCTTCTTTTAATACGATTTATTGGAAATTTGTGTTGGCCTACGTTTTAACACCCAATTACGCAACACTTTGTAATTTCTATGTTATTTGTGAACATCTTCTCTAAGATGCTATACAATTTCACAGATAATTTGGAACAATCGTATACAGCGCCACTTTGACAGTTGCCTTCCCCATGATGGAACTGATTTTTGTTTATTAGTTATTTTGGTGAAGTTCTGTTTGATTAAGTGTGATTATAATTACAATTTTCAGCCCGTATTTGTCTTACTACATGGCAATGCAATAACCTCTTGTGAAACGAACAAAAAACGAGACGACACATTTTCCTAAATTCAGGCTTTCTCACGACTCGTTTCTTCACCAAAAGTCAATGGATGTCTAAATGAATAAATCGTGGAAAAACTCAGGTTTTCATTCAGATTTACACAGTAACTTTGTACCTATTACCTAAAGATTCGGGTCCATAACCTCTGGCCCCCCACGCTTGTTTATTAGATGCAATAAACAGTCTTAGTTAAATACAGTTAAACCTAATGTTCCAGAAATTTCCTCGTAAGACGTTAAATGTGTTTCACGGTATATAAAAGCACAAACGACACACATAAACCTTTCATTTATTTCAGGTGACTTATGTATGAACACGTAAGCTATTTTTATTTTTAATGTATTTATTTGAAATAAAAAGTACACAGGTACAGGGTGGGAAATTATCAAATGAAGCAGTAATTCCCGCTCTGGAGCGGGAGGGCCTGTCAGACTTTTACTGACTAAAACCCACCCGTGTTCATTCAGTTGCCTGTGCCAGGGCCACGGTATCTCTTTCGAACAACCCGCGACCCTTACAGGCATCGGCCCTATCGGACCCCGTCACTTAGTGCTGACATCTCTTTGAGGCGCGCACGGATACAGGATGACACTTAATTTAAGCGTACAAATAGCCTGCTACAAAATAAATGATCAATGACACCCATGCTAGGAAAAACCTGTTTTACAGCCCAAGGGTCATCCAGCCATCCATTATGGATGTTATAATGGTTATTTACAAAAAAGTAATGAGCACTTGTGCCTTAAACATAAAATAGACTAATACAATTAAAGGACACAAGGCCAGATCTTGCCCCAGCTATTTACAGGAAATGTCAATTAATAAAAATAATTTTAATGTTTAAAGGACTTTTTCATAAAACTTTGTTTTTCAGTAGAACTTGCCGATTACAAATCGATGATAAAAGGAATTCAACCCCTGAATTTCCAATTGTGTAACTTATTGCGCATGCGCAACTAAAAAAACCTGTAAAACAATTTTTTTTATTACGGTTATAATAATTATGATAATGCGTAACGTATGTGTTGCTTAAATCGCTTTTTAACAATTAGAAACTGCACCTAACCTATTTTCAATGTCATTATTATTTTAAGATTTTAACAGAAACCGCAAGTTCTACAGGCATTAGGACAAATGATTAACAGTAATAAATAAGCTTTAAGAAGCTGCATATTGCAGGCTTGTAAATGACTATTTGATTTGAGTGGGACAAAGTTCTATAGAGTTTCTGGCATTGTCCTTTGAGGTTACCAAATGGAGGATGAAAAGAGATAAAAGGAGTTTAACTACTTACAGTCTTATGCGTAAGCGTGTCTTAAATTTTAATCAATTGCTAAGCAAATTTTTAGCCAAATTCTTATTCATAAACGTTGTTTGGCGCTAAGAGTTCGCTAACCAATTGATTAGTAGCTGTCAAATTTAAACACCATCGGTAGCTTGTTAAGAGGATGCTAAGAGGCAATATGACGGTTATTATTTGAGTCAGCTGATCGATTCAATAGGATTATTGTTTGCCTCGAGGTTATTTTGTTCCTAATATCGAGCTGTGCCTTAGTAAATATGGAATTCGACAATCTTTTACGACCTTACAGAACGACGCAGAAAAAAAATTAAATGATTTTTAAACGCCAGCGGGAAGTAGACCAAGGAAGACCTACAAAGCTCGTTAAAATCCGTTACGAGAATGATTATCTACATTACATTTTCTTCATTCGAAGTACACATGATGAAAGGATTTATAGGGAAAACTCAAACAGTAGTAGGCTCAGTAGGTACCTACTCATGAGGTTTGAAGATGAGTTTGTGAGGAAGCTCATAGGAGATAGCTATTACCCAATGTGTTATCCCATGTGCCCTTAATCTTATGACGCCAGTTCTAAGGCCATAAACTATAAGAATAGCCACGTAGCACAAACTCAAACTCAAAGCATTTATTTCAAATAAACCAATTACAGGCACTTTTGAATTGTCAAGGTCGGTCGGTCAGAAAAATGAAGCTAAGTGCCCATTCCAAAGCGTAGTAGGTACCTATGGAGAAGAACGGGCAAGAAACTCCACGGACACTCTTTTAAATCAAATTATGTTTACAATAGATTGGTTACATCATTCATGTTGAAATTATGCATGTGAGAACGATGCAGAACGTTAAAAGCGTCCGTTATTTAAATATGAAAACAATTCGAAACTAAAATTTAATTAAAATACGCCTTGGCAGCTAAGAGATGACCAGTCTCAACTGACGGCACCCGTTCACGAACGTGACGCATGGATTAGCACCATTCAACTCAACCATTTTGAAGGGAGCTAAACGATCCAACACACGCGCCACCATCAGCGAAGCGGCTTCTCGCAGGTCAACCTATGAGGTTGTCGTCTGCTTAGACGGACTTGCCTGTGGTTGCCCTAATAAATTAAGGCCTCCAGCCAGGACTTAAACTTATGTACTAACTTAAAAACTAAGCGACAACGCTAAGGGCACCCCCTGTGGGGTACGAACCTCGGCTTAGGGCGTCGCTGGAAGAGGGCAGCAAGGGACTAGCTGGATCAGGATTTGAGTGATTTAGGGACGAATTTAAAGCTACAGGCTCAGCGGCGCGGGCTGGCTCGAGCAAGGGTCGGGAGGGGCGTGTATTTGGGCGTCGCGGCGGGCCTCGGCGGCGAGGACGGTAGGACGGCGATCGGGTTTTGGGCTTATGTAGTGTGCTGGTGGCCTTACTACTCTCCTGGAGGACGGTAGTGGCGTCGTCGGGGGCGATTAAAGTATGCCTTGGTCGGCGAATACTGCTAATGCGGGAGGGAGTGTAGCGGGCGGCCGCTGAGATCAAGGGGTTGGAGTGTTTGATGCCACAGTCAAAGAAACGCTTCGATAAGCGTTTCATGAACTGGTTTATGCTAGGCATTTTAAGATCGATGTGGAGATTTATATTACGGACATAGAAGGGGGCACCCGTGACCTTTCTGAGGAAACGGTTCTAGAGGGTCTGCATCTTATGGAGATGACGTGGGTGAGCGTGCGCAAATACAACGCAGGCATAGGTCAAGAGAACCGCCTGACTCTTATCGGGGTTGTCCTCGATTCTCCATTTCCGGAACCAAGCGCCTAAGACGTTTGCGGAGGTTTGGAGAGTACGAGCTATAGCATTGGGACAATGACCGGTATAGTAAACGGCAGTGTCGTCGGCGAAGAGAGCCAACTGAGCCTATTTACTCTTTGGAATATCGCTGGTGAACAGCGTGAAGACTAGACGAGATATGACGGAACCCTGAGGGACACCGGCGCGAATAGGGTGAGGGGACGAGAGTGCACCCTCGATGCGATAGCGGAAGGTGCGATTCGACAAAAAGTCTCGTAAGATGAGCACGAGACGATCTGGCACTCCTAGTTGGTAAAGCTTGTATAACAAGCCGTTGTGCCAGACTTTGTCGAAGGCTTTCGCTATGTCGAAGAATAGCACACCCGTCGTCGCGTTACGCTGCATACCGGCGCACAAGTGCTCTACGATACGGTGGACCTGGTGGATACTCGAGTGTTGGGGACGGAAACCAAACTGCTCGTTGGAAATGAGGCTCTTTGCTTCGGCGTAGTCTTTGAGACGCTTATAAATAAGCCTCTCGTCGATTTTGCCGAGAACGTTGAGCAAGCTAATGGGAGTTTATACAATGCAAAGATTCTTGTTTTTAATCTTCAGCAGCTCCAACAGTATTTTCAAATGCTAATCAATTAGTTGATGCGTCCTTGAGGAGCAGGACCAGCGATTAGCCAAGCATTTTTATCAGCAATGTAATCCCCTAACTTGTAATATGCTCGGCTGCATAGTGTGCGTTTTATACAAGATTTAAATTTGGTTTCATTCAGTTGATGTATGTGGGGAGGTATTTTATTGTAACATCTTAAACAGTACCCCATGAAAGATGAGTCTACTTTAGCCAGCCTGAAACCTGGTTGAACTAATTGGTGTCTTTCACCTCTTTTACTAAAAAGATGTAGATTTTTCCTTACGTACATGATGTTTTCATAGATATATTGACAAGGTACCGTCATGATGTTAATATCTTTGAACAATTCCCTTAGAGAGTCGCGCCTGCGGAGGCCATATATGGCTCTGATGGCTCTTTTCTGCAGAATGAAAATGGACTCGATGTCTGCAGCCCGTCCTCATAGTAAAATACCGTACGACATAATACTATGAAAGTAACTAAAATAGACTAGTCTCGCGGTATCTACATCAGTAAATTGACGGATTTTTCTCACAGCATATGCTACTGAACTTAGCCGTCCTGCAAGGGATGTTAAATGAGGACCCCATTGAAGCTTTGAATCTAGCGTGATCCCCAGGAAAATAGTTTTATCGACGAATTCTAGTTTCTCTTGATTCAATACTATCTCACAATTAGTACTTTTGACATTTGGTAAAGAAAATCTTATGCACTTAGTTTTTTTCCCATTTAAACTAAATTATTAGCAGTGAACCAATTTTGGATCTGCAGTAAGGCGTTATTCACGTCGTCAAGATTTAATGAACGCCTATTAATTTTTAAAATTAACGAAGTATCGTCAGCAAGTAACACCATATGTGGTTGGGTTTTAAACAAATGAGGTAGATCATTAATATAAACTAAAAAGAGGAAAGGACCCAATATCGAGCCTTGTGGTACACCCATTTTTACTTTTAGACCGAGTGAATTGACACCGTTTATTTGGACTTGCTGTTGTCTATCATTCAAATAAGATTTTACTAAACTGAGCTTTTAGAAATCCAAGTCCGTAATGTTCAAGTTTTAAGAGCAAGGTTTCGTGGTCGACGCAATCAAATGCCTTGGAGAGGTCACAAAAGATTCCTATGGCGTCTTGAGCCTCTTCCCACGCTGTAAATATATGTTTTAATAAGGTGACACCGGCGTCAGTCGTACAACGTCCCTTTGTGAAACCATACTGTTGACCGTGTAAGATATTATTGGTGTCGAAATGATTTAACATTTGATTCAGCATTACCTTTTCAAACACCTTGCTGAAAACCGGCAACACGGATACGGGTCTATAATTATTGGTATCTTTACTGTCCCCGGATTTGAAAAGTGGTATTACCTTACTGTATTTCATTAGATCCGGGAATACTCCTTGATCCACGCACAAATTAAATATTAAAGCCAAGTATGGCGCTATAGTCTCAATAATGGAGGTACAAACTTTAACAGACATTCCCCATAGATCTTCTGTTAGTTTGATCTTGATTTGCTTGAAAGCTTTCACTACTATTATGGGGTTTATATGCTTGAATTTAAATTCAATCTGGCAAGACGAAGTATTTGCTTTTAATAAGTCAATAGAACGCAGGGGCGAGGAGTTTAAGGTTTCAGTCGTTTTAAGTGGGATACTGGTAAAGAAATTAACAAATTCTTGAGCAAGTCTCGTCCCTCCCCGTCTTTGCGGTTGAATAGTATTGGTGCTAGGTGCTAATAGTGGCTCCAAAAGAGTATATTCAAGCTAGGACATGAAAAAACATAACTATAATCGGCTACTGATGTTCCATCAGTTTTACATTCATTTGGTCAGTTTATATTAGTAAGTGTATATAAATTCAGGGATAAATACCTTTTCCAGTTTACTCCAATTATTGGAGCTAATTATTTTCAACGCTACTATGTCAAATACAATGAAATAACGTAATAAATAAATATATTCAAATTAAAAATTTCCGATGTAATTTTTGACATACGTCTGTTAAAGTCACGACAGATACAAACATCGTGGGTTTGACAACTTTATTCTTGAATTTCTGTTTTGTAGTCGACTATTTTGATTATAATCTGTGCTAAATACATAATTTCACCTGCATTCCGTTTCTCTACTAATCACCCGCTAACTAGCGTTTTTGAATAAAGAAAAGTTAAGCATTGATTTAGAGCTAACTAATTGGTTAGCTAAGCAGTGGCTAACTAATGGTTAGCGAGATTTTTATAAATAAGGCTGGAGTCTTTTACATTATGTTTAGCGTAATTTAAAGAAATGAAAACAATCCTGTTGCACTAATTGCCAATGGACCTTAAATTCATTAATAACAAGGAAAAGGGAGGAGTATCTATTTGTGTGCCGGGTGTGTTGGCGTGAGTGTAGCTGTGTATTAGTGAGTGTAGATATATTATGTATGGTTGAGTGCAGTTGAGTATGTGTGAGTGGGTGCCGAAAAACGACTACTTTCAAATTATACCTAATTTAACGTGGTTGGGAAAATGTTTGCTTAAATGGATCTATGATACGTTTTCCCTTACTTTATTATTGGTTTCACTAACTATTTTTGCGCTACTTTAAAATTGTTGCTGTTTCAATGCTTGATGTCGTTTGATCTAACATTTATAAAGTGAAAAATGTAAGTAACATTTGTTATTTAGCTTATGTCATAAACGTAACTTGTGTTTTTGATCAAAATAACAGTTAGATAATATATTAAAATTTCTTATATCGCTTTTTTAAAGAGTAAGCTCGTTGTAGTTATGATTACGAGTATTTTCACTCGTGGCTAGAAGCCAAATATTTAGGCAACTAAGTGTCAAAGTTAGTCTGTTACTTACTTCGCAAATCACGTACATTATAGGCTGTTAGTCACAGACACTTTGAATTTAAATAATAAATGCATGTATCGTCCAAGATGACCGATAAAGAGGTCGTCCACATACGAATATGAGGTAACGCCTCAATGTCGCACGATACGACCACGTAATCACGATTATTGGTGTATTTTACGTTTACGTTTGCCAGATTCGTTCATAATTCAGGGTGATAATAGTGGGGTCCGCGAGGTCATCGACCGGCCTTGCTGAGGTTCCGAAAGTTTTTCTTAATTGCCAGTGAAATTGATAGCGTTCGGTCACGCATTGTCGTACCGCAATAATACATCAAGGAGGCCTTAATTGCTAGTAACGTTAGATCCATTTAGCGGTCACTCCTACGTGCAATTGACAATAGGATGAGGTCATAGTTGCAGTTTTCTCGGCGGCCGTTTTCTGGGTGCAGCAATTTGGTGGGTAGTCGCAATTGGCGCGGCAGACGGCGGATATTGCAATTGTCGTCCGTACCGACCACCGCTCACCGCGCCGCACCGTGCCGTCACCCTGGCAACCATATGTAAACAATACCATCAATCATGTCAACGGTAATGTCTTCAAATAATAGGCTTATTTAAATACATTATTTATTACTGTGTTTAGTTTCTGAATACAGAAAGTTTTTGGCCTCCATGTCCTTAACCCCAATGATATTTAAAGAACAACCCATTAAATACTTGTACAATTGTTAAACATAAACAGTTGCTCAACAGTACGTTGATATCTGACACCAAGTGCAATATGACAACAATGAACAAATGACTTATTTGCCATTGATTTTCATCTATTCATATTCATTAATACTTGTAATGCGAAGGACCGAGAAAATTAATATTAATGCTGCTTGAAAGACAAATAACAAGGGCTGCAATAATATAAAACTGGAGGATTTTCGAAACGTGATCGTTTAGTAAAATAAAGGTTTATTTTCAACCAGGCGTGATGTCCATGCAGAGCTTGCGACATAAAGATAAGATCGGTGTTCAATCTGTTGTCATAGTGCGCCATTTTTATACCTAGTTGATTGGCCGTATGGTATCATTATTTGGGGTCGCTGTGTGGATATTGCTCAGGCATTCGTGATGCAAAAAAAGTGCTATATTTGGGCTGAAAAAAATGGTCTTGTCGCCCTTTCTTTAGAAAATATAAGATTCTTACTTTACCGTGTATCTGTATCTTGGAATCATGTTTATTCGTTTTTAAACATACGATTATATTTCAGCAAGCGACAATGTAATATGCCCCTCGATCTCATAATACTAACAAGTTATATCAACCATGGAGTAATCTCACACTCAATCCAAAAATTTGTATAATAAAATTCCGAGTAGGTTTGACATGGAAGGGTCTTTATTGTACCCTTCCATGTCAATAATACTTATAGATAAATGCTTTTATATTGTACTTGAGTTCTTAGATTATAAGTTGTGAATTGTAGTATAATGTAATTTATAAATTAATTGTTACCAAATTTGATTGAATTTTTTAGGTACTAATCGCATGCATTATTCAAGTTATTAATTAATTAATTTAAACAATAATTAGTAAAATTTGCACCAAACAACATGACCTCATATACATATATCTGGTCTACAAAAAAGCGTAACAAATGACATGTTAATCTATTAAACCATTAAAGGATATTAAAATAGATCATGTTTAAGAACACAAATACTTGAGTGTACGGTAACGTAGCGTAAACCGTGAAGTAGAACAAAATTTTATAGGGCGGTGGGCAATTGGCTTGCGCGGGCGCAGTCGACTTCCGCGACTATAGTGCGGTGCGGTCGCACTGAATAATTACACCAACACAAACGTATTGTAACCTTCGTATCCATTATTATGATGAAGGAAATTGAGCCAGCTGGAAATATGGATGGCGGAGTATAACATTATGTTGTTTTAATTTATTTTGTCATTTTCTTTTTCTGTGCTAGACATAATCAAACTGGTTGCTTATTGAATTGCATAAATTTAGGATAATGATTCTGTAATTATTGTAACTCACACACAAAATTATGACTTGTTATTTTTTTTACGGAAATCGTCTACTTTTACAATATTTGAATATGTGAGCACCTTGTATCTATCACATAATTAATATACCAGCCATTGCTTTATATTTCATTCTATTTACCTATTGTGGTATAGTTATTTTACACTTCACATGTAATTAAATAATTAATGTAGAAGTACAAAATATTGTAAAACATTTAAAAGAGTAACCTTTTGGAAGGCGCAACTAGAATCATTTTTTATATTTGTAAATGTGACGTTCAAAAGTGCCTTTTATGTGCCTATTTGAAATAAATGATTTGACTTTGACTTTGCTCTCGAATTTTAACTTAAACTTTAAGGGAAAAATTATTTTTAGAATTTTAAAAGCTAAAACTATTTTTCCCTTCCCTCTTTTAAATGTTTTACAATATTTTGTACTACTACATTAATTATTTAATTTATTTCTGTAATTAATTACAGAAATATTAATTATTAAAATTAATACCTACGAATATAAAATTTATAAAAGATTTTATACTCAATGGTTATCTTCCAATCCGCAAAAAAATAACTACAGCTACCGAATTTTTAACGATCCATTCCGAGACCCAAACCCATTCATGCAAGTTTTTTTAAGCATTATAATAGGAAGTGATTGAAACAAAATCTGAGGAGAATGGCCCTACAGCGGTCACTGACATCAGCACTCACCTTGAGACGAAACCATTTAAGTTAATTCGAGATGGATTCCATGAAACGTAACTATGCGTATTGTCAGTTCAACAACTACGACCACTTGTTTCAGTCTTATAGAAGTAGGTTAGATTCGAGATAAATTTGTGTTAACTTTATTTATAATGTTTTGTTAACTTTATTTACAATTATGCTGTCAAAACGATGGGCAGCAAACGTTCTCACCGGTACCAGTAGGTATGTCTGCCTAGCATGGACAATTAGTGCCGATTTCACCGATGAAACCGAACGCGATCAGAACATTAACTATTACGTTTAAGAGCTGTCAGTGTCATTATTTTCTATGAAATGTTGACACTGACAGCTCATGGACGCGTTTAAGATTTGCTGAACGCGTTCAGTTTCATCGGTTCACCAATTCGGCACCAAGTACTAGGCACTTAGTAATAGGTACCTCTTGTGAGGTTAGAGCGAATGACCGTTTCGTGCAGCGGTCATGGACAGCAGTTAATGAGAGTATCTACTATGTTGCTTTTGACAAATGTCATGGTTTTGTCTGATTCGATGTTAACAAATAAAATCCTACTAATATTATAAACGCGAAAGTTTGTGAGTATGGATGGATGCTTGTAACTCTTTCACGCAAAAACTACTTAACGGATTTGGATGAAATTTGGCACAAGGATAGTTTATAACCTGGATTAAAACATAGAGTACATTTTATCCCGATACTCCCATGCGATCAAGATTTATGCGGGTGAAACCACGGGGAGCAGCTAGTATTTTCATATTTGAACCCAGTGAAAAAGATTTTTCGACAAATAGTTGAGCTTCATTCCGTAATGGAACTTGACAGACTGACGTTAAGGAAAACTAAAGTTCCACTGTAAACTTAATTATGAGTGTGAGTACTATGTCATAAATAGGTAACCACACATCCAGAATGTTTTGACATCAAACGTTGATGCAGTTATCTACTTCGTGATATTATTGTAAGCGTTATTATTCTAGTGCAAGCATTCACTTTGATAACAACTGGAAAGTCTTTTTAAGAAATCTGCTTTTCCTTTAGACCGTATGTTTGTAATGAACACCTGCTTCTACTTTATTGATAAAATAGATAGATTTTGAAGGAGAATGCTTTAGCCTTTTCACGTTTATCTCTGTTCCAATATCGTAGTCGGCAGGAATAAAGGTTTTTAAGCCAACAATCTATGGAATTAAAGCCTTATAAATTTACTGGAGGGCCAGTAGTAATGGCCCCGACTAACGAGTCACCTAAAGTAAAAAAAAAGTACCCATTTGCCCGTTTCGACTGAGTAAATTCGTGCAAATGGACTAATAAACCCTAATTCTCTTTTACTTTTATTTACTTTCACCACCTTCCTGTCCTAATCTCATTTCATTTGAAGTTTGTGCAGTCCCATTTACTTCTCTATCATATCAGTTTTCACTTCCTTCCTTATTCACTACATTCATTGTTCAGACATTAATATGTATGGAATATGTGGGCTATGTCCCATTCATGCGAAACCTGATCCTGTATTTTAAAGAGCAATATAAGATGAATATCTAGTATTCATAGATCGTAAAACGAAAACAATAGAAATCAGGCTCTGGGTGGCCACTAGTCTTAAAACACGCGATTCATGAACGAACATAACATAATGGTCTCTATTGTATTATTTGATTACTATTAAAATATCACGGCACACCTACATTTTCTAGGATTGATTATACAGCTACAGTATGACATATCATGATTTTATTTATAGGCAGTGCTACGCTGTTATGGACGGTCGTTTCATGGAAGAACTCAACTACCCCATAACATAACATCACGCCTTGTTTCCCCGAAGGGTTGGGCAGAGGTGTACTTAAAGTACACCCACACTTCGCCAGTTATGCTTAAGTCCCATGTAATAGGGGGTGAGCCTATTGCCATCAACCGGGCACAAATCCAGACTCCAGGCTGCTACTGAGAAATTCCAGATATAAAAACCCAATAACACGTTGCCCGACCTGGAAATCTAACCCAGGATCTCATGCTCAGCAGTAGCGATAGCGACCACTAGACCAACGAGGCAGTCTACTACCCCATCAACCTTTTAAATGGTTATCCGGATTACGAAAGGTTTTTCTGTAAGCTATGTGTATGAGTGTATAGGGAGCTTTTAGAATTTGGTTTTTTTATTATTATTTACGATCACCGATACGACTAATAGACATAGTGTTTATAAAAATAATTGGTTCTATGACATTACATTAAACACATCCTTTGGGGACATCCATTCCGGTAGAGGACGTTTGGGCTAAAATCTTGAACTAAACAGTTTGCGAATGTTTATAAAGATGTCGATATTTCAACAGCGTTTCTTTGTTCACTTAAGTAGGTAATAGTTAGAAATAAATTGGAATATATAGTCCTTTACTTTCATCCAGCAAGCGAATTCAACCGCGAGTTTAGGCATCACTCACACTGGATACTTGTTGCAATAATCCAAGTTCGCTTCTCTCATTATGCCGACTATCCTGCCGCACAGGTTTTGCTACTCGTCCTTCTATAAATAGTTACTTAAAAACATAACATAAACGACATGAAAGCGCCTAGGAAAATATCAAAAATGAACTTTAGGCTCAACTCAATACAGTCGCAATTGCAATGTCAAGTCCGCCATATATGCCTTTTTCGCTACTAGGTTATTACACGCACAGTGGCCCACTCGCAAGTGGAAGGAATGAATTCCTTACCGCTTGCACTTTCAATATAGCTTGGTTTATTAGTCGATTCAGAATTAGTTCTCCGAGTAACTTTTACGACAACACCAGCTACCCAAAATGTTATAACGAAATTGTTTTTTTGCTTTTAGCGTATCAAAGACCGATTCTTGGACACCAATCAAATCATTATTTCTTAAGAACGTGTAAAGAATTGTTAAATAGGATTGCCGCAGTATGTATAGAATGGGAAGGTTGTATTTGCGTTCTATGTGAATATCTATTTAAGGTAAATGTGAGAACATATGGCTGAGGTTAAAGTAAAAGTTTCGAATTTCCGAATCCGGGTTTTCAGGCCGACAGCAGGCTGCATTGTTGAGTCGAAATTTATGTTGTTTCAAAAACCCATGAGATACAATAATTCTAGCACAGTTACTTCTTATAAAGTTAAATTACTTTCACATTTGCTCTACCAGTCTTAAGATTTAATCTTTTATTAATCCAACAGAATAATCCTTCGTCAATACCTGCTCATCAACTTTGTGACGAGGGCTGCTGTTAGTGAGAAGGGTTGAAGAAATCATCAGATGATATTGTTTTGTTTCGCCTATCGTAATCATTATAATAAGTCTATAGATAGCAGTCAGCCTGGAATAGGTTTCTCCTTGATAACACTTCTTTACATAATTTTCTCATGGTTACTTCTTAATCAAGGATCATCTCTAGTTCCAACCATCTAAAGTCATTTAGCTCCAATTAAAACAGCACCATCCTAATATTTCACACCCAACGAAGCGCTAAAATATTACATTATGTAAGAGGCAGAAATAATATTTCAATTCTCAGCCGAATGGAACGGATAGAGCAAACCACTCGGAATAAAAAATAGCCAACGTCCTTTTTCAAGACGTCTGCTTCCTTTAGCAGCGTCATCATTTGGTTATTCGAAGCATAAGTGAATAAGGACCGTTAAAATGCTTAGATGTTACGTCTAAACGTTTCATGAGAAGATCAGTCCGATAAGCCTTTGGAAATGTTTTATTTGACCAAGCTTCAATATGGCTTCGTTTAAGTAATCTAATAATTAGTATGAGATTTGGCAAGGCGTGCAAACAGGGGTTAAATTTTGCGTAGATACAGCCATCATCATCAGCCTACAGCAGTCCACTGCTGGACTTAGGCCTCTCCAATTGCACGCCATTTAGCTCGACTCTCGGCAACTCTCATCCAGCTGCTACCAGCCACTCTGCGAAGATCTTCGTTCCACCTAGCCCGAGGACGTCCTACCTTACGTTTGCCGATTCGCGGTCTCCACTCAAGAACAGGTCTACCCCAACGGTCATCGGTTCTACGGCTAACATGGCCGGCCCATTGCCACTACAGCTTGCTTTTTCTGTGTGCTATGTCGACAACTTTGGTTCTCTGCCAGATCACCTCATTCCGGATTCTATCCCTTAGAGAGACTCCTCGCGATAGCTCGCTGAGCGACCTTGAATTTATGGACTAGCCGTACCGTGAGTGTTCACGTTTCGGCTCCGTAAGTCATTACGAGTATCTTCAAAATCGATTGATCTCAAAAACCTTTATGCTAAACATACATGCGTCTACCATCTACTAGACAACTACCTAATGATACTTTCGCTTATCCAAATTACGTCAATCTATTTCCGTAGAAAATTTACTAGTTGCTATGCCACCTCGTCAAACATAGAAACCGGCCCGAATCACACAAAGAGCTTTTATGTTGAATCAAAGTACAACACCCACAAAATTTTCTTAGAATTTTCGTCTTAAAATAAAAACCCGTATAACATTCTCGCTTCTGTAGTCTAACACGGCATTATAGTAAGAAAAACGGATCAAAGGTTCCAACAATATTCATAAAGAAAGTATGTAAGTAAGTAGCTATATCAAAGAATTACGGATGACAAAACAAAATTGCCTTTTTATTCGAGTTTCGTAGGATTTCCTCTTTTCATTTCATTTATTTCTCCTTTTGAGAGTTGGTGTTATATGTAATTACGTGTATGAATCTCTATAAGGAAAATAAAAATATGTCTGAACTTCTGAAGTGATTGTAATTGGCTTGATTTTTATCAGTAAAAATTGTAAGCAATTCATACAAAGATTTTCCATGATATAGCCTTGTAATAATCGTTTGTAGGAATTAAGTAGTTACTATTGTTATTTGTTTTGTAACTATAGACGGCTTAGGGGCCATCTATAAATTACGTCACACGTTAAGGGGGAGGGAAGCGGTCAACGGTGACATGGTGTGACAAGGGGTCCTAATTTTGTGACGTCATATTTCAAAATCTATTATAATCTAAGTGTTAAAAAACGAATTTTAAACTTTTACTTTACGAAAACCTCAAAAACATATACAAATATTATTTATTTTATTAGTTTTATCGACCACTGACTTTCGCGGATGAAACGACGTCGTTCTTAGTTCTGCTATTTTCAGATTTTTAACTTACGAAACAAATATAAAATGAACAAAAAAAGTGATTTAGGGAATCTTTACCGTAAACTATATGAAACACACAGCGCAGTTTATGCTGATAAAAAAAAAACTACAAGAAGAAGTTAACAACTTAAGTAAAACTTAAAAAGTAGTGACGATGTTGAAGGTAAAGTGGAATCTAAAATCATTGCAAATAAATATGACGAGAAAGAAAGCGACGATTTCGGATCTGCTGTTTTCGTTCAATAATTTCTAAATGTAAATTTGCAAAGTATGTGAAGTCATACAGGGAAGGGGGGAGTCTCACAAATGTGACCCGCTATGACAAGGACGGAAGGAGGGGCAAAAATCGTAACATATGGATGACCCCTTATACATCAACTTTAAAAGATCCTATTAACTCAGAAACAAACTAAGTTAGCTAAACGAAATTTTTCTGTATCATTACAACCAACATATTAATAGACATGTTGTTACCTAACGGTAAATATTCTGTAAACCAAAAGAGGACCGTCCTCTTTTGGTTTACAGAATATTTACCGTGACCCCAATTTTAGTTAAGAAAATATTTCAACTTCACTACTACACAATAACTTAGAAAATTGTCGATTCCGAGAAATTTTTGAAGTATTTTTGTGTATCTCCTGTATTTCCTTCACATTTCTGTTGCTCGGAAATCTTGTTTCAAAATATTTGCTTCTGCAGCCTGAAAAGGAATCAGGTTTTAATTGGAAGCCTAATGATATTATAAGTAGGTAGCAAGATTTTCGTGAAAAACCATTTGCTTAAGATCGGGAAAAATCAACAACGATGTTTGCGAAACCGCCTTTTGCAATCCTCCCAATTACCAGATGTAGTAGCGAAGCAACATCACTTAATAAAATCTTAAATAAACAGCAAGCAGAACTAATTTCACTGAATAAGACGTTTCCCCTTTTCCGGTTTTTTTCGAGTCTTTATGAGTTACGATAAAACATAGCGAATGTTTACTAGAGCAAAGAGTTTCGGTCCACGACTGAGAAACTCATTATAACTCTCTTTTGTTTTGGTAACGTCACTAAAGTTTTAATTGCCGTATTTTAGAGGTTATCCTTGAACTAAATATTGCGATACTTGTTCTCTCTCTACTTATGTACCTTTTTAAGCACGAAACAAAAAACACTTTGTTTTCAAAGTGATAAAGTTGAAATATTTCATTTTGCCCTGAAATAACTTAAGCAAGTACTTAATTAAAGTAACTCTTTTGACATTAAAGCGCTAATATTTTTAAAACTGATCCAGACTCTTAACTGAATCGTAGGATAGACTTAATGTATTGAATTTAAAGAATTATCTTAGATTTTTCCATAGCATTGCGCTAGGTTTTTCCACCCATTTTATGTCCATTGAAACCCTTGTCAATAACTTGTTAGTTCGAGTATTTTCTTTATAACGGCACAAGAATGAAGAAATCTTTTTTTATCAGGCTAGTTCCTTAAACCTAATACATTTTTTGACAAGACGATCTAGATTGTATCCGGATTTAGACCAATCTGATACTGGCACTTGATACCCATAAATTACATATAAAACAGGTTCCTTTTCGTGAAAGGAAAAAAATACCCTGATGCACTACGGACATGCTTGGCATACCATGTACCTACGTAGGTACAGTCAGCCTCAAAAAATGACATCGAGACAAGAGATTCTTCGACGAGAGATTCTTCTCGTGACATCGAGGAATATACATTTCTCGATGTCACGAGAAGAATCTAAGTTGTAAATACATTTGGTAGTATATTTGTTAAGTTATTTCCGTTTATTTTTAATTACTATATAGTATACCTATTAAACGTAAACAGAAATAACTGTTTGTTTTCCCTTACAAAATAGCATAAAACCAATATAAGCAATAATTGATCTGTCTACAATATTTTTGTTCCACAATATTGAATCAATGTGTAGCCCCAATAAAAATACACATTCGTTACTTAATTTTAGCTACGCATAGAGTAATATCTAGGTTCCACAAATTGTAGACAATCAAATTAATTCCTGTCGAAGTGAACATCTTTTTGATGCTGATCGTACCTACGTAGGTACTTATGTGACTAAGGCAAACGATGCCCTGCATTCATTCTTGAGTTTTGATGACGTCATAAGAAAGCCACCTACGCTGTTCCGCAGACTTCCGTAAAGCAATGGGTATGAATGGAATCACTATGAATACTTTGTTTATGCCAGGAGTGCTATTCTGTTACCATCTCACCGTGGAAAATTAGGTGAAGTGAGCGTGGAGTGAGCTGTCAGTGCCACTGATGCTAGGGATTGACGAAGACGGGATGACACTGACAGCTCACTCCACGCAAGTTTTCACAGTGAGATTTTTACAGAATCGACGTGCTGTATACGTATAATTTGTGACGTCATTGTTTTAATTAAGATGGAAGTAAAGAGCAGGGGGTCGTTTTGCAAACCCGACCATATTCCAATCTTAAGGAATAGTAACTTAGCCTTTTATAAGCATGATTCTTAGCTATAACTACTGTTCTATCTCTTTATAAATTAATGATGATTAATTGAAAAGTAAATAACATTAGTGCGCTTTAATATTGACGAAGGGCTAAAACTCCTCAATTTTCTTAAACAAAAATATTTCCCCGTATCTTCCGCTAAAATTAAAGTTAGGTACTACCAGGTCGCCGACCATGCAGAAAAACTTGCATCGGAGGCGATGTTTTTTTTTTTTTTAAATATTTTTATTGGGATGGCACTTCAACGACTTACGCACTAAAACGTACAAAAACAAAAACCACATACAGTTTTACGTATTGTGAATTCGTCACTTACAGAAGTGCACAGCACTAGCATGGTACTTAATGATTGAAGGACGTGTAAGATACGGTTACGAAAACGAGCTATGTTCACAAATACATACGAAAAGTACAAAAATATTTAACAGAATAACAAAACGGCTGGAAAAGAAGGAAATGAAAATGGATAGAATTATAAACGAGACTGCTCAGTTGCACAGACCGAGGCTCCTCGGTTCGCACAGACGATTTTGCCTCTTGAAACCCGAGCTGATTAAAAGTCTCGTACGAGATTGATGGAAAGGGTTAGAACCGATGTCGCTGTTGACTGGTTCGTGCAATCGTGTAACGGTTCTAATATAGTTTCCCATTAAACGGTTCACGGGTTCGGTGTCACTAAGGTTAGAACGACTTGCAGCTGTAGCAACGTTATAGTCATTCCACGAACACCCTGATTGCGTAACACACCATTTATTTTAATATGAAACATTTTGAAGTAAATTGCTAATCCATTGCTTCTGAAGTTCTATAAAAATCTGCTCAACAATGTAAATAACGCAATCAATGTTGTTGAACTGTCAAAATGAAAGCGATTACCTACTACTGATACTGTGTTCCGTAATTACCCCGCAGATCAAATATTTTTCGGTTGAAATACTGCTATGCTTAATTCTATTCATAACTTTTCTACAAAACTGTAAAAGATTATATAAAGAAGGAGATTATACACCGAACAAACGTGACAGACTGAATCTGTCACGTCTTTTCGGTGTTCAATTGAACACATTTTTAAATGACTGAGCCTTTGATCATAAAAGAATCACGTGGACAGGTGATTTTTGGTGAATCTTCTTTGGATACGTTCAATCCTGTTTACATGAACACGGTAAGTAGGGTTCCAAACTGAAGATGCATAGTCCATTAGACTTCTCACAAGAGTGGACTGGAAATACTGACATTTAATATTTTTATAAATGTGGTTGACGAATGTGAATTTAGAGTCAAGCTGGACTCCCAGATCACATGTAATGTGGTAGCCTTTTTTCACAGTGAGGGACATTCAGTTTTAAGCACCAGTCGTGAATCGTCAAGGACAGCTTGGAATAAATGGACGTCGATGGATAATTTTTTCGCTCTATAGATTTTCAAAACGTCGACGAAAATTGAACAATTGCTGTGTTTTACTGAGAGAACTACAGACGAATACCTAAAAGCGAATTGGGCCCAGGTGCAAACCTTGTGGAACTCCTTTACAACGCCTCTTTGTTTTTCTTACTGAGAGATACGATTTAAACCAACAAAGTAACTGACCAATAATGTATGATTCACCAAAACGAACGCACTGCTGAAATTAGTGTAAATTGAGTCGAACTAGGCAAATACGTCCATCAATTTACTTACTTCATTGATGAAGTGAACCAAATTAACAGTCGTATATTTACGAACACAGAAACATGTTGTTGAGGTACTAACTAAGGATTAATGTGTGTAGTAAGTAGAGGACATAGCTAGGATCCAAAGAATTTAGCAAACACTCAGAGAAGTGAAATAGGACGGTAGTTCTGCACGTCATTAGAGTCTTCCTTCTTAAATATCGGTAAGAAATTTCCCCTTCTCCATTCCGTCGGAAACTGTGATGTCGCAATCTAATGGTTAAATATTATTTTAAGCGGAACATTTAGACTATAATATTATATTTATATTAGCACGATTCTTTATAAATACCGGCGGCAAACCATCTGAGCCTGGCCCTTTGCAGATGTTAAGTTTTTTATGCTTTCAGCGGGCCTATTACCTGGCAAATTCCAGGCAATTCATTTCACTGGCTATTCAAATTTCGTGACATCCCCAATTCTGACCGACGTGACATCCCCAATTATGTCCTAACATTCAGAAACACAACTAAATATTTATTAGTACGTTACGGTTTTATTTAAATCACGTATTTTATGATAAAAATAATAAATATAATATAATTATCTAGTTACTCTAGTTAAAGTAGGTGAAAATATGAACGTAATGTATTTTGTGCAACTTATAATTAATTTATATTATATTTTCCGTTTGTAAATTGTAACGCTAGGTTTTTCCGAACGTATTCCACTTGAAGTTCAGGGGGAAATTCGACAGCTTTGATGGATGTAAAACACTCAATAACACTATGCAAGAACACTGTCGTACTCTTGGTTCAATGTTTCCATTCGTAAGATTTACGGCGTTTACAAAAATATGGCTTAAGTGTTATTGAGTGTTTTTAATTAATATTCAGTTTTAACTTATTTTTTTCAATATTAATTGTAAGGATTATTGTAATAGTGTATGAGTGTTCTCGTCCTCGTCGGTGCGTACTTATGTTCAGCTGGAAACATTGTTGCAGTTTTATATTCCCACTAAGAAGTGTGAAGAAATCGCAGTGATTTGCTTAGGTAATTACTGTTGAAAATGTGGGCTGGGATATTGAATGAGAGCCTACACCATCGGTCGTTGGTAGGAGCCAGTAGCATACTATGATAATGAAATCAAAACCTAAAATGAGAATAATGTTTAGGTAAAACTTTGAGTAAAGTTCAATCTTTAAAACAACTACCTCAAGTATTCACTGATAAATCCGTGGATTTTGTAGGCCCGTTATGGGTAAAGGGAAGAACCAAAAGAAAAGGCCATTGTAGGGATTTCAATAATACGTTTATTATCCTTTTATTTAAACATTGGAAAGTGTGTTTAACTATTATTTTACCCTTGTGTGGGATCACACGTCTGATGAAAGCTCCTCACAATGGTACAGTACCAAGTCACGGACAGCACTTAAACCTAGCCTACGTGCTGATAGCGTTCAGTTTCACAGGTGAAATCCACCCTTAGCCCTTAACTAAAATCCACGTTATCAAAGGCATTCTCAGTCAGTTCATACTTAATATTAAGTACAAGTTCAGACTATGAATAATTGCATAACTCATTATCACCTACACTTGATGCTTCGACCATACCAAGACTTTATAAACCACATCAATCCTTCGATCGATAGAGTTACTGACAATGAAATGTTTTTGTTAACTTGATGGTATAAATTAAGGGCTCGTGTCTAAAAACCAACGGTCGCACTGGTCTATCGAAGGTTCAGTTACGCATGCCGTGGTCGGTTTTTGAATGGGTGACCATCCATTACATATCGAGACCCTCCTGTGCCGTGAAAGCACGTTAAAACTTAAGTCCTGGCTGTCATTCGTAGATCTTTGACAGGCGTCACAAGTAAACCTGCATGTCGATTCAAAAAATATCACCGTGAAGACTTGCGTGGAGTGAGCTGTCAGTGTCATCCCATCTTGGTCAATCCCTAGCATCAGTGGCACTGACAGCACACCCCACGCTCTCTTCACCTAAGTTTTCACGGTGAGATGGTTACAGAATAGCACTAATGAAGGCCAAAATACTGACAGCCAGTTTTCCAAGGGATATCGTATTACACAGTGACTGGGTTGTGGTAAAATACTGGTATTCAGCTGCGTTCGGTTAGTTTATATTATTGGTTCATAAATGTTTACTTTTCGTAAATTCCTCAAAATTCTAATTCTTCAGAAAGGTCAGGTGCGTAGTACTCGCAATCGGCGCTTGTCTATGACCAGATGTATGAACGTAAACGAGGCAAAAGGAGTATGTAAGGATTGTAAGGAACGCCACCTGCGTTCTGTGGTTCCTGCCTACCCCCATGGGAAGAAGGCGTGAATTTATGTATGTATGTATCCTCATAATTGACGAATTCTTACATAACTTGTACATTATAAACGACACGAATCGTATCTTCCTTTTGTCCTGCAAAAAAGCCTCTAATTTAAAATCATTTCCACAATGAAAATTCACCAATGTGATCTTTGCTCCTTGCACTCGCTATAATCCCTATTTATAATCCTATAGAATTCTCCATGGTTGATCGGTAAGCTTCTTACACAAGTATAATTGCATATTTAAATATCCCGTCGTTATAAACCGTACCTCGATGGTTTTTTAATGATAATCTATTGAAACCGCTGTAACTACGTACCTTTTGTATTTAATAAGGTAGTTGGTGGCCCACTGGTAACTTCGTGTTATGTTTTACAAAACTGATTTGAATAATGACAAACTTAATATTTACGTAATTGTATAGGTAATAGAGGATCACTGTTCATTGAAGTTCGCTTCAGTAAGGAAAAGAAAGAAAGAAACAAAAGATTTTATTTTATTTTTTACGCACATTGCCACAAATAAAATGACATAAATACACACATACAAAGTAGCCAAAAGTCTCGTATTCATGAAATAATAATTACCCACTTAAACCTAAGCACCTTACCGTAGCCTAAATAATAACCTTGATATCTAAAATGCTATTTGTTACGGTAGAAATATTTAATAGAAGCTTAACAGTAATTATTTTGTCGAAACCCCGATAGTAAGAATACCTACTGAATCATTAAAATAAAAGTTTTGTGTACGGCTACTATTATGAGTTATTGTTTTTTCGAATATAATTGACTTTAACAACAGTGGCCTTTATCAGAGTTTTTTGGGTACCTACCTACCTGTTAGTTACAAATTTGGCTGCAGAGTCCTGAAAAAGTTTGTGTCGGTCTAATTGTTCATCTTTATCTGTACAGTGCAGCAGTGGTTCGGTTCATCTGTCACTATTTTTAGTTATTTTTTATTGAAATCGACACCTTGATCTAAATAGGCTTCAAGCAATTCTTGGGCTCGTATTTATATATAATACATGGGGTATTTTAGTCGTGGCAAACGCCAGTTGTCACCTTTATTTCGGTTTTTTGGCACTACGCCACGCCATTTAGGCATATGTCAATTTCGATAACAATGCAGGTACCCTATGTACATAACGTAACCTAGTTAATTGATAGAATGTAAACAAGCGATTAGAAGAACGCGTTATCCGTTGCCAACGAACTACTAAACAAGTAATTTATAATAGGCGAGAACTGGAACTGACACACAATTTGGTTGGGTCATGGTTGTTTCTCGAACGCCTTTACCCCGACCGGGTTTATTCCCGTTACGTCGAGAGGAAAGCTCAAAAACTGGCTGCATTCCGCGTCTCGTTTTATTTGTCTATTCCAAGTTACGACATGCGGTCGTTAGCCCGCCTCGCCGCGTTTTTACATCGAATCGGGTCAAAAAATTAGGTTGAACTCAACTATATCGGACGTTTGTTCACCTTTCTAGGTCGAGTTCGAAATGTGAACGACTCACTCACACTAAATAACAACCATAAACATGTAAATGTGTACTACGATTATGTTTTATGGTAGAACTACGATACGAGCCATAGTATAAAAGTTAGTTATTACCCAGAAGCAAAAGGTTATTCTTTGGTTATTTAGGTTCGTTTCAGAGTTGTATCTTAGATCTTTATGTAAGGTATTTTGTTGCTTGTAAGTTTTTATTGCCTACTAGCTCTTGCCGGAGGAAATATCCCACGGTAAAGTACCGCCCGGTTTTAAAAGTACCCTATGAGGTAATTTTGGTTATCAACTATATGTGTCCAAATCCGTTCAGACAGACGGGGAAAAATTCAATAAACGATATTTCTGGAATCAGACTCATTCCCACACCTCGTAGCAATTACTATTTTTAGAAATTTACAATTTACAGTTTTTACTTCCGAGCCGCTGAAAAGTGATATTAGATTTAGAACATTGTGAAAAAGACAATGCCTTCAGGTCCACACACAGATTGAAAGAGAGTTCCGGACTGAAAATAAAGTTCTTGGATTTTATTAAGGCTTTTTTTGGGTGGGAAATCATCAAATGACTTCTCCCGCTCTGGGTGGAGCGGGAGGGCGTGTCAGACTTTTACTGACTAAAACCCACTCAGTTGCCTGTGCCGGGGCCACGGTATCTCTTTCGAACAACCCTCGACCCTGGCAGGCATCGGCCCTATCGGACCACGGCGAGCTACCCATTGCTCGCCGCAAGCCCGCGCCAACGGTGACCGGGAATCTGCTTGCGATTCCCGACGCCCAGAGCGTCTCCTACGGCGACTAGAGGCGTGAATGCACAAGGTTCTCTCCCTCACGCGCTCCGCCACCTCCGTCGCGAGCATTACTACTTAGCAGAAGGAGGTGACGGCTTCCCATTCGCTCTCGCTCCGTTCCATGGCCTGGACCAGGGCCGGACGCGAGCGGCACTTGGAATGTAGGCTGCGTCTCTCTTAATTCTTGGCTGATTTATTGAAAAATTCAAAGACAAAAATTCTTCCGTGCTTGTTTATTAAAGGTATCATCATCATCATCTGCCGAGCGTATCCCAACCGTGTTGAGATCGGCTTCAAGTCTAACCGGGTGCAGCTGAATACCAGTATTGTAGATGTACTACTCTTTCAAGAGAGTACCGAGAAAAGGTTAATAATACACAAAATGTTATTTATTCATCAAAATTTATTTAATCGCCTTCAATGTATGCTCCTTCAGAAACGATACACTTCCGACAACGAATAATTCAATCATCAGCATTCGTCATCAGCTCTTTTTTTTTAAGTTTTGTAAACGATTTATTTTGTATGCACGTGTTTCTGTGACAAATTAATCTATTTTTATTACTTTATTTTCTTAAATCAAAACATTTTTAGTTCAGTTCTCGTTTCCGAATGATATCGTGTGCCACGAAGTGGTAATTTGAGTTTAAGAGAAAGAAACAAGTCGGCTGGAGACATATCTGGTGAATAAGGTGCTTGCTCGATGGTATTTGTTGAGTTTTTGGTCAAAACGTCGTTCACAATGATGGCCTTGTGCGAAGGCGCATTATCGTCATGAAAAATCCAAGAATTTTCTTCCACTAATCTGGCATTTTTCGTCGAATTTTCTCTCTTAAACGCCGCATAACGCTCAAATAATATTATTTATTTACCGTTTGACCTTCCGGCAAGAATCCGAGTGCACAACACCGCGGTAGTCAAAGAAAACAGTCAACATGGCGTGTTTTTTTCGGTTTCGGTCCAGTTGGCAGGCGCCACTCCGAAGCTTGTTGACAAGTTTGCATGTCAAACTCGATAACCCACGTCTTGTCACCAGTAACAATGCGTTTTATGAATGTTGGATCGGAATCGATTCGTTCTAGCATGTCCTTTGCGACTCTTATGCGTTTGAGTTTTTGGAGAAAGTTCAGGTCTTTTGAGTCTAGCCGAGCGACAACATGTTTCATACCCAAGTGATTATTTAAAATGGTACGGATCAAGTCGTGAGACACAAAATGTTCAGCGGATATCTCTGTCAAACTTGAATGAGGATTTTCAGTCACTATTTCCTTCACTTTTGCGATGTTAACTTCAGTTGAAGACGTTGATGGTCTACCAGAGCAAGGCAAATCTTCCATCACATCTCGACTGGTTAAACTGTTAAACGCTATTTACCACTCCTACGTTCGTGTTTTTGATAAAGCCGATTTACCGTAAGCCTTCTGTGACAATTTCAGTTACTCCGAACACGAAATTCCATTGGATGCAAAATTTACGACAAACTCTTTGTTCGATGTTTATGTCCATTAGAAAATTCGCAATACACACTAGATATAATCTAAATAAAAACAGCACTGTATTTGATCTAAACAACACATGCAACTCAAACTCGGCACTCCGCGCCAAAACGGAAAACAGTTGTGCCAAACTAACAGCAAGAATAAACAAGAAATAGAATTTGGTACCATATAAAAATCATCCATTCCCGATACTTTTTGACAGAATGTATATTCATATGTATATTTGTATAGAAATAAACTATTTAAATCAGTATTTTTTTAAATGTTGCATAATATAATTTACATCCAAGTAGGTATTATGACCTGCATTTAACATTTAAACGAGACATCTAATACTTGCTAACATTTGTTATTATAATCATTTTTGACATTGTAATATTAGTACACGCGTATCTAGACGTTGATAGAGGTGAAAACATTAAATAGACATTATAAAATCGACTAAGCTAAAATTGTTCTGCACTAAATATACATTGGCGAAGGTATGAGTGTTAATACAGCCAAGTGCATTAGTTTTGCATTAAGCCAATGACTCTACAACAATGAAAAGTGACAATAAAAGGTTATTTGGTTCGACATGTTGTTTTGATTTTAAATTATTTGGCACTAAAATTTCGATAGGTGTCTTAATTAAATTTATCAGAGTAGCTTAGTCCCTAAATAGATTGGTTTTGGTTAGACTTCCTTGAATATTTTTTAGTATTTAAACTCAGTTTCGTTATTCCGTCGGTAAAAACTAACAAATCAATTCAATTCAAACTAATCCTTAAAATTTCCATGATTTAATTGTACTTAAAAATATGAAGGGCTGTTGCTGATGCTGAATTTAACACAATATTATAAAAGAAAGAACGAAATAAAAATTGTTTATTCTGCACAAACAAAACGCACATAAAAAATATACGACATACAAATTAGCCAAAATCCTCATTTTCAAGAACTAAAAGTTAGACAATTTGGTCCATTGCTCGATGTCAAGCCCAAAGACAATACACATTGTTCTGAGTTGCGACCTGTCAAATGACAATAAACAAACATTCAAAACAAATACAAGATGCCGACTGTAGAGTGGAAAAATAATTACTTTTGCAATCAACAAACAACAATCATATGAAAAATTAAGCCGTGCGACGCATCTGTCCAAGAGCAGTTCGTTGCTCAGCAAAATTCTGTGACTTCGGACGAACCTATCATCAACAGCGCTGATTTAAAGCAACTAACTCTCGAATGACGTAATGATGTCCCCCGGTTTGTCATTATAAGTCGGTTAACGTATTTATCACAACCATACAAGATATAGACAATCGTCAAATGGATGCATTGGTTACAAACGCAAGTTCAAACCTTAACGTCAAACCTACAACTGTGTAAAGTGTGTAAACTATTAAATACACACGGTTGCAGGAAAGAATGACAGCTCTTAAATCGCTCGCATTCGCACACTGACCCAATGATGGACGAGTGTGGTCTAAAAAGGAAATCCTACTTGCTCCCGTAACCGATACGCGAGACTACCGCCGCATTTATAACTACTATTGTAACTATTACAATTATTATTGGACTGTTTTTAGATGAAAACATAATTTACTCAAAAAAAAACTTAAATTTATTAAATCATTGACAGACAAGGCACAGCCTCAACCTCTGCGACTAAGACAGTTGTTGAAAATTCATTTCCTTTAGGAGTTAAATAGGCGATGAAAGTTTATATTGAAGTTTGTAATTTTCGCTGCTGGGAAATAATAAATCCGAAACAAGATTGACATTTTCTAGCAGGTGGTGTGAAAAATACTTTTACTCACGACTATTTCTACCCTAGGTACTAAATTAAATGACTTAATCACTAACTAACTTTTAAAGGTAAACTTTATGTACCCAGGTAATTAACAAACTTTAACATAAACATATCATAGCAATAGCATAATCAGCCTCTTACGTTTCTACCGCTGGCACACAGGCCTCCTCTCTGTGATAGGGAGTGGGCCATAATCCACCACGCGGGCCCAGTGCGGATTGGCGAATGTGTTTTCCTTCACCGTTTTGAGAGCAGTGGTGATGAATAAAAATAAACAAAGTAAAGTGCCTGTCTGGGTTCGAACTCACGCCCTACAATTCGTAAGTCGGGGCCGATACCACTGGGCCACCACTGCTCTCGCAGCAAAATACCATATATCAATTTATTAAAATAAAAAAGTTTACACGTACAACATTACAGATTATTAGAATCCCAATGCCGTTGTACATATCAATTTACAAACTAAAAAGTAACACATACCTACTTAGTTTAAGTAGGTTAGGTAAAATAGAAAAAAAAACGCGACCAAATACATATCAAAAATAATTAACTTAACAAAAGTTCAAAACATAGATGATATCGTGGGAGTAGCAATAGAAGAGGTTGGCAATAGAACGAAAGAAGATGGAGTGACAATTCGAAGGTCTATTAGCCAGCTTTAAATCGAGAGAATTAAAAGATGGTTAAAGATTTCATTCTGAAACAACAAGGCTCATAGTTTCAACAATGACTATAATAAAAGTATATTCACGTAGAGGTGAAGCAGGACCCGTGTTCCCAATGCACAGTCGTTTGGGTTGTTAACGGTTGTAGAGAAGTAAATTTCGTAATTTCCTCTGTGATAGTTCAATTAGTTGTGGAAACACTTCAGAACGTTCACTTACAACCATTGAATATAACCGAACCTGGATAATACCAAACAAACAAGTATGTAAAGCTAATGAACTAACTTTAAAGTTGGTTATTACAAGATGTTTAACATTGGTGCCGATTCTCTTGTCACAAACGCCTCTAAACTAGACTAAAAATCACTAAAATTTGGTTTAATTCTGTCAAATGACGATTTTCTATTCTGAAATTGACTAAAGTGACACAAATTAACTATATTTTAGTTTGACAGCACTAAGATTGCACTGAGTTATTAGTTTAGTGAAAATGGCAATTTTGCTATTCTGAATTTTACGTTTTTCACCAAAAAATTTGATTGTCCAACTAAATCTGAACATGAATCTGACTATTTTTAATCGCGATTAAAAAGGTGTGGAATAAAATTAGGTGGCGTGAACTAAAATTCACACCAACACCTCGACTTCAGACGTGCAAAAACGGTACTTTAACTTTATTTTTATTTTTTTGCTCATATCTCGAAAACGGTGTGTCCTATCACAAAAATAATGAAAATTTCGACCCCCTTTGTAACCCTGAAACCACCAAATCTCTACATGTAGATATTTTTATTTTATATTTTTCACACAAAAAGTCAAAACTTCCATAGAAAACACGTCGAGGCTGTACCCGTCTAATAATAGTACTCTTTGCCCCAGGCTGCCTCCGGCTCTAACAAAGACGTTGCGAAATCAAAAGAAAAAAAAACACGTTGACTCGCGATTGTCAAATTCGATTATAGTTGTGTCAAAATTATTTTTAAATTTAGAGATTTTTTTTCGCAGAATAGCTTCAAGATTTTCATAGTAAAAAGTAAGGAATTTTAGTGATAGTTTAGTTAGTTTAGTTCGGTGTACAAGAGAATCGGCACCATTAACCACTTATTTTTCATTTAAACTGAATAACATGGCATAAATCATTAATTCCTAATCAATTACTTAATAATTGTCATTGAATTTATCTTCAACATCCCTTTCTAACAATACATCAACTGTTCGAAAAACAAAGTCATCGACCGTATCTTGAAAGCCAAGCCAAACAAAACTTTCTCGGTTTTGAACAACATCTGTTATAAAAACAACACATAAATCATACTCCTTCGTAATTATACAATTGAAGTGAGCTTTCTGATGGTTCGCATTGATTTAACGTGTACAATTGACATTGGTGTGCATGTATTGTGTGGGAGGCACGTGGGTGCTCAGGCGCCGAGGATGTGCCACTCATTACAGAGCCGACCTCTGCAGGTGATAATTGCGAAGTTTGAAAAAAGAACTACCCATTTGCAGCCTGACAGACCCGGCAAGCTGCACTTTGTTTATACTATGTATAGTTCTGTCATTCATCCTTTACACTAAATTATTGGTCTGCATCGACGGTGCAGTCAACACATGACAAATGCAGTGCAGTGACAAATTGCTGCTCACTATTTAATTGATAACGACTTTGCGTTAAGGTGGTGGCGTCCTCCTTGAAATTGCAACTACTGCGTTTATTTATTTTCTAAGCAACATCTCAACGTTAATTAAAATAAAAGTTCTCTCATGCAACGTTACTTTATTTCTCAGTAAAATGAATACTGTATGACTAAAACTGGAATTTGCGTGATCACAAATCGTATAAGGTTTGGAAATGGGGTTCCACCGGATGCCTACACAAATTTTAATTATTTATACAAGCCTGTTTGATATCGAACATTATGCGTCATTTAAAAAAGCCGGTTAATGAGCGCGTTTATGAAAATGTCCAAATTATTCGACATCCTCCGGCCGGTCGTTGACACAACATCTCAATGTTCTATATCGAGGTGAACCTGTACCTTTGCGAAACAGAGGTAAATCGTCCGAAGGTATCTTCGCAAAGGGTACCGCAGACTTCCTTCATTGAGGGTCGGTCAAGAACAATCGCTTGAAAACACCTTATTATGGTTACGAGTTTTCAAGTTGCAAGTGTAAATAGCTTGTTTGTACACAGTTACGACTGTTTGTTACGTCGTTTACGTTCGTCCGAAATGCGAAAATGCGAAAATGTTTCTTTGATGTCCGACAGAAATACACAAACGTTTATGTCGCATTGTCCGGTCCATGATGTGTTCAAGCCAATCAGAAGGCTTTTGTTAGCGTCGGCTTGGATCTTTCAAAGGGCAAAAGTTCTATAAACCATCAAGCAAGTACACATTTGTGATCAAAAGTTGTTTGTTGCTGAAGACCACACAGACCGCGTTCCTGTTTAGCGTCTGTTGTTGATATCGAGCTGTGCAACAGATCTGAAGTTAAACCGCTGCGTGCTTTATATTCAATCTGATACATCAAGTATTTCAACCATTCGTTCAGCAAAGATATTCAGAATTTTCATATTAGTTTGTTTTTTTTTGTCTTACAAGAATAGTCGTTGTATTTTTACATGCAACTGAGTGAATTATTTCAATAGCATCATTATCATCATTCGTTCTCAGGATTCGGGGCTTAAAACTAAGAAATATAGTTTTTCTGGTGCTGTTTTTACTTTATCAGAATATACCATATACGTTTATCAGAATGCATAGAAGAATGAACTTCAACCTTCGACCAGTTTGCTTCATCATTTCAGCCGAAAGACGCCACTGCTGGACATAGGCTTTCCCCAAGCACCGCCACTTCGACCGGTTCTATGTCTCCCACATCCAGCGGACACCTGCAGCTTTCATCAGATCATCGATCCACGTTGTGGGAGGCCTTCTAACGGTGGACACTCCAGAATCGGCCATCAATTCTGCGAACAATGTGCCATGCCCACTGCCACTTAAGTTTGGGAATTCTTCTAGCTATGTCGGTTACCTCGGTTCTCTTGCGGATCTCCACATTCCTGATTCGATCAGGTAGGAAAACTCCTAGCATGAGCCATGTTTGCAGTTGAGGATGTCTTTCAGCCTTTTAATCATGGTCATAGTGAGTGACGTTTTAATTTAATTCCAAAGAATTACATGGCATTATGAACGCCATTTCGCCAACTAATCCACTTGAGTCGGTGTATTCTTATTACAATAACATATTTCTCTGCAATGTCACTCTTTTTAAAGTAAGAAAAAGTAAGCGCTGCTGCCATTGATGCCTTTGATGCCTTTTTATTTCCAACTTAAGTCCGAATTGGATCGTATTTTTATCTGGAAGAAATAAATATCCGTTTTCAACTAATTTTACACCTTCTCAAAGTTTTATTGCCAAGAAGGTATCTTGTTTCTACATTTATTATGCAAAATGAAGATGCTATATCATTAAATCAAGAACTTAATATCAACAACTAATAAAGACACAATACGAATTTAAAGTTTGAGACTTTTTCGTGGTATATAATTCGAACCCTTTTATGCTCGAGTTTTTCCCTCTTAAGTGTTTCTGGCAATGATCGGGCGCCGGCGGAAGTCAGGATCGGCATCCCGGGCGACCACCTCTCGCAAACAAACCCATCTTTGTATATCCTTTAAACGTGGCTCTTTGACTACAGACAACTTGGTGAATTTCACGACATGAAATTATTTTTATTGTCGTTTTGTCCGAATGAATGGATTCGTCTGTTATTGAAGAATAGTGCACGACCATCTATTATGAGGCATGAATTTTAAGTATTGGAGTTTCCGAAATTATGAGTTCAGTTGTTGTTTTTCTCCTTCTAGTTTTACATTGGTGTAATACTTGAGGTTTAATTGATCACCGTCTTCCTGTTTATCTCCTCAAAAAAGTCCTTCTCTCCTTTTATTGTAAGAACTACTTTGTTTAAAACTCTTTGCTTTCGTGTGTCTATCTTTTACCTTCTAGGCATTTTTCACATTAGGTCCTTCACTATTTCTTCAACCTACTTCATTTCTAATAAATGACTAGTGTTGTTATCTAGTTAACACTATGTCCATATTGAAAGCTTTATTGTGTTCTTTGACTACATGTCCCCATTGACCACGTTTCTTCTAAATTTTTGAGTGTCCGTACTGCTTTCCAAGTTCTTCAAACGTAAAATCAACTCCAATATCTTATTTTTATTTGGGTATGTCATGTTAAATTTTAAAATCCCATACTGTACGAAAAAAAAAATTAAAGCCAACTCCAATAAGAGAACAAATTTGTTTTCGTTCTAAGTTGACGTGCTGTGATGGCTCCCACTTGATGAGACCACAAAAAGATGAACGGCCGTTCATCTTTTTGTGGTTTCATTAGTTTCTGCAATGTTATTTTTAATTGCTTCAAGTTCATTGCGTTGAGATTCCAATAAAGGAGTAGATTTATTCTACCAATCTTTTTTCTAAAATGTGGAGAGGTCAAAGATTAATAGCGCATCACTGAATATTCTTATGTCAGTGTTTCTGTGAGTAGTGTTCCATGACAACGGCAGCGTACGTGTAGTGCAACCTTGAGCCAGTCTCACAGAGAGTCGAGTAGCGACTACTCGACTAGTATTTCTCTTCAGTGACGCCCTCACTACGCCCGCTATTATTAAACGAGTTCATTGGAACATCTATTTGCGCAATTTGTAGCATCACACCTACAGCATTTCGATGACCTTACTGTGACTGCACAGACTGCATAATGCAGTAATATGTATTGTATAAGTCCACAGCGCACACTGAACCGGAGCTGATTTCACTAATTGACCATTGATCTCTTCTTCAAACGCTATCAATAAAGTCAGTTGAACTTACTCTTCCTAGAACTTATAATATCTACGCTATAAATAGTATACACAGCACCGTATTTAAGTCAACACGTTTCCAAGTTTCACAGGCTTGTTTTTCAATTTCCCAGCTTGTTTTCGGACACGCTAAACTACAGTCACACTTGTTCGAATTTTTTGTAAGTACAGGGGCGCCTCGAGGGAGTGTGCGTTTCGACTGGCGCATGCGCTCTCGGTGTTTCTACACGCGCTGTCCATTCACTGCGCAACCGATGCGTCCAGTGAGACACCGCAATGCTTTTGTTCAGGTTAATATTCAGACTGACAGACTGGCTCGCGTCTTGGACGGGCCCGATGAGATTTTAAAGTCAAATTGGGTATGAATCTTTAAAATATGTTTGGATCTGGTGTGGTGGGTTGGCGGCGCGGCGTGTCGGTGTAGCGCGGCTCTGTGTCGGCGTGTGTCTGTCGGCGCGGCGCGAGTGTGCGCGGGTGCGCGTGTGCTGGTGAGCGAGGCTCGTCGCGGCGCGCCCGTCAGTCGGCGGCGGCGAGTCACGCGCGTCGTGTCGTACAGCTCTCTTCGCATTACGCTGCACTTCGCGCAGCACACCTGCCACTGTCCAGGCTTTGCCGGCTCTCGAGCGTGGAGGTCGCGCCGACCTCGCGCATCGCAGTTTCGGTCCTCGGCGGTTTCACCTCGCGCGCCGACTGATGCCCGTGTCGTCCACTCCACTGCAGCGGCAGCCGCGGTACTCTTGAAACGTCTGTTCTGGTGCATGCCGTGACTTCGGCTGGCCACAGGCCGCCGCGTGCTGTGACAGTGTAATCGTGAGTCTCGCAGTATCGTGCGGATGTGCAGTGATGGATGAGTAGACAGAAGCCAGTGTGCGCGCGGACCACCGACTCTACTTTATTTCTGGCTGAGTGTGAAAGCGGGTCGTCAAGATTGAGCCCAAACTGTATCTAGGTGGGTATCTCGACTTATGGGTTATGACTGATGGATAAAGTTGTGCCAGTGAGAGCTGCTAGCAGAGCGACTTTGAATGTTTACAGCAAGTTGGAAAGTTGGCAGTAGGTTAAAGGTCGGTTGCAGTGGGGCCCTGATTTGCTTTCTCACGCAGCACCACCTCATATCAATTGAGCTCATTGTAACCAATTATGATGGCATTTAATTCTTCGTGATTCAGTTGTTACTGTATAATGCATTCCGCGTTATTTGAGCGTAGTGCGTGAAGCTGAGGGAGTCGACAGCGGTCATCACGACACAGGATACACGTGTTAATGTTGAGCTACTGTGTTCAGCATTGTAATGACAGAAATATATTAATTCAACACAGGATGCTTTCTCTCTTCGTTAACTGGTTGTTATTCTAGTTTATTTCATCTTTATAATAAAAATTAAATGTTGTTCGTTAGTAAGCCCATCACTTCACTTTGGCTGGACCGATTAGGCATTAAGTTTGTTTTGAAATATTCGTTATAGTCCGAATCAGGAGCGATTAGAAAAAAAAATTGAAAACTGAAAGTGACATTTTCTACAGGAATTTTGTATGAATTACTGAAATTTTGACAGGACAACGACTGTTGGGTCAGCTAGTTATTTATAAAAGTTAAACTGCAAGATGGCGATCTGTCACTTTGCGATTAAAATATAAAGATAAGAATTGTTCTTATCAGTTCATGGAGTTCATTTGCTATTTCGTAATAAAACCACAGATTTTACCAATCTGGATTCGGAATATTTACAAATTATGCTCATGAAAGTATTTTTTAAATAGAGATTGTGTTTGAAACACGTTGAACACACACACCTTTCAAATATTTCATTGAACTTCACAATAAAATACCTACTGAACATAATAAAATGTGGGTAAATTGGTCAAATATGGCACTAACACACAAAGCTGTGCTGGATTAGAAATAGCCATAATTAATTGAATTCCACAGTTCAGATAAGATAGATTATTTAGTACCTAATCTTGAACTAAGGTCAACAACTTGCAACGTAAATAGCTTAGTCTTAACTTTGCAAATTGAATTAGTAAAGCCAATTGCGATACAATTATTCTAATGCCTTCATTGGATAAACGAATCGCTTGCACAAATAACAATGCTGTTACTGAACAGAGTTCGACTCGAAAGACCAGGAAAGATACTTTCGATGAAAACAATTACGTAGAGAAAAATTATGATGGGAGACAGAAAAAACTAAAATTCTTATTGGATTTTAATAATTCAAAGAGATGGGTCAGTTACTGAACAATAAAGTAATGAAGCAGTATTTAAAGACTTAATTTTCAAACCCCTAAAAAAGAATGTAGCTCCAAAATAAATTAATTTTCGGAATACACAGCATTACACACACAATTAAAATTTAGATTTTCAACCATCCAACTTGGATTTCAAATTGGAAATGAAACACAACAAACAATCCTTGAAAAACGTAATTTTGCTCGGGGTTGTGTATTGTATTGTTTGTTTCTGATTTAAATTACTTCAGAATATTTTCTTTGCTGTTATTTTGATGGCTGCTTTCAAATCATCAGTTTATTTCTAAGTTCGAGAGCTCTACGTCTCTTTCCATACTTCTTGTTTGTCTTATAAGGATAAATAACTTCTTTTTTTTTTAAGTATTTGGAATCGGAGTATTTAGTGCTTTTGTATTACTTAGGCGAATTTAAAACTATCGTACCCATATATATATAAGACAATCATAAAGTTTTGGAAAAGTTAAATTTGCAATAGAGTTAGGTACAACAAAGAGCTGGCCTAGTTTCAACATTGTTAAATGATTAGAGACTTATTAAATTAATTTTTCTATCGTACTATGTCCACTCACCCACACTGTTCACCTAGGTAGGGTCATTTCGCCTGTTCGCGTCCATTTAGTGCAGTTGCCAAGTTTGACGGCGATTATAAAAATGTCCCAGCGCTAATTTCTATTAAAAATGTATGTAATGTGTTCATTATATAGTCTATTTTATGATTAACTTTCAGTTTTGTTCGAAACATCTTGAGTTTTTTTTTTTAAATAGGTAAACATCAGAATTAGGCGTTTTACCCACTTTGCGTCCACAAAATCCAAATTGCGTCCACCCGTGTACCATTTTGCGTCCATCAGCTTAGAAAAGGAAAATAGGGGTGATATTTCTAAGAATTTGTTACGGAAGATTGTGTTTTAACAATTTCTTTATTTAAAAATATAAATATTAAAAATTAACAACAACAAAAATATTAAAAATATTCATCTCAACATTGATTTAACTTAAAATTAGGTACCTAAGTAGCAGGTAAATAATGATTGCACCTTTAAGAATAAATCAGGAATCAGTTCTGTTAATTTTACCAAGAAATCGTAAGGTATATTATTATTGCTAAAGATCAGCCTTGATTAATAATAAGTTTTTGGCTATATTTAAGCAACAAAACAATACAAAATTTTTGTTTTAATCATACAACTAAAAGAATTGTTGAATCAATTAATGACACAGGTCATATTCAAAAGACTTATCTTTGGCCTCTAAATAACTTAATCCTAAAATAATGATTTAATCCTGAAATTTCAGATGATACCACTAATAAACTTGTCATAGCCTATGTTTTTCTCATCGTCGTCTTGTCGTCGAATTTTCTTTCTCGAATTCCTCTTTTACAGTTTCCTGTGTGACTTCTTGAAGATGATCTTCTTTAGTCGTTTTGGAGCAGTTAAACGAACCGTTTGAGAGTGTTTTTTTAAGTCTTTTTCGTATTGTTTCCTTCTTTTCGTTCTTGATCTGCTCTTTATCTTCATAATACTTACGCCATGCAGCAGAAGATATGGCTGCTGGAGCTCTTTGATGAACTTTTCGTGCTTTGTTACAAATTTCAGGTAGCATCAGGTGGTGTTTAAATGGATCGGAGCTTTTCTTTTGTGCTGCTGCTGAACTACTAGAGACTCTGTAGGTCAAAAGGGTGGTAGCGATACAGTTGATTTTTACAAGCAAGTCAATTGTATTTAACGAAAATAGTGGACGCAATTTGGTTTATTATTTTCCCCTGTAGGTATAGTTTGCGTCCATTGCGGACGCAAAGTGGAATATAAAAAACATAAGCAAATTCATGATTTATATTATTCCTTTTTTCATTATAAAAGTCTAGAAACAGCTATGTATCCTAAAATTCACATAAAACAATAAAAACTTACCCTCGAACGCGCCGCTGCAGACTATTTTTTATCTAAAAATCACGCGCGTACGCGCTCCCTTGTTGAACAGCCGAGATTAACTATTTTTTTTAACGGGATTGGTTTGGCGTACGGACCTTTTGTCCATGTGTCCGTGCCTCTTATACATTGAAGTATTAGCGGTAATGACTTTTCTTTTGATTGTTTTGTTAATTTATTTATTTTCGAGGATTTTTAAAAGGAGATCCGTAAAATGGACGCGAATTGGGCGATGGACGCGAACAGGCGAAATGACCCTACCTATGTTTCGACGGTGCTAGCCTGTCATCCTGTTTGTTTTTTGTGCATATAATAAGTGTAGGTACTAAACTGTAAATACGTAATTGGCTGTAAGATTAATTTATAAATTTTAAGTGAAATTGTTAAAGGACTGTGGATTTTGTGAAAAAATAAATACACTATACTCTATCAATCAAATCGAAAGTCTGCCTGGCGTTGGCTATAGTTCAAAGAGTAGATAAATATGTGCCAATCTAAGAAGCGGGACAAGGCCGCGCCCTCATTCCCCGCGCGGGAAAACTGTGGATCGCGTAATAATCTCCAATTGTGAATTCATACACGTCTGTAAAGTAACATGATATTTCTACTCTTTGTTCGTTTTTATTTATTTAAATTCATTCTTAAGTTCCACTTATTAATGACAAATAGCGGTTGCTAGAAACAATTAATAAGCAAGCGAATTCACCTTGTGTAAAAGTTCATTGCAACGCTACAATAGTTGTGACCTTTATTTGGTCACCCGACCTAGCGTCCTCTAATGTTAATTGCCGTCCGCCACTTTGCATAATATAAATATACGATTCATTAATTGTTATCAAACTTATTATCGACTAGTCGCAAGCACCCTTTTGATACAAGTACATTATCCAAGATCTTTAAAAAAAAAAGGAAATTTAAAAAAAAGAATTGAAATCAGTGTTGCGTCATAATGAGGAAACCATATTTTATCCTTGCAACGAATGTATACAGAGTTATAAACCAGACTAAACACAAAGTCAAAAGTTAGGTAAATCGTTGAGTTTATCCTAGCCACACTGAAATCTCAAGTACGTTGCACTGACACTCATTATCACTTGGAAGCGTCACGGCCGTCAGTTGGTTGTGTCAACAGCGTCCGATTGCAGGTGCCTGAGAGGTCGTTCACCTCGCACGCCACCGATATTCGGATACTATAACAACCATACTTATAGCTCTCTATACGATAACGGGCCTCAGACGGACGCGCGACGGCCGACACGTGTCGCGCGGGAAACAAAAGGGAATGCGAAGCATGTCGCCGAATACAAGCACGACTTGATCACTAATTCGATGTCACGAATCGATTTTAAGATTTATTGTTTCGGTTTTTTGGTACTTTGAGTCGAACTTTGTCGGTTTCAAAATAAAAAATAGGTACATAATATAATTGTAAATTTAATTTTTCTTAAGTTCTCTGACCTCAATAGCTTTAATCTATGAACAGAAAACCCAATAACTTACAGCTATCCCCCCTCTATCATATCTATTCGTTTTGATCGATTGTTCAACCGGAATGGAAAGTTTGAATCCGATTGTAAATGCAATGCACTGGGGGACATTTGACCACCAAAGTCGGGACAACAATCGGGCATTGCATATCGTACGTCCGTCGTAACAGGGGACAAATCTGGGACAGAGCCCGGTTATTTCGGTACTTGAATTGGGGCGGCATCGGCACGTTAAAACATCGGGGTTTCCGAGTCGTGGGTACGATGAAAACAAATAGTTACGCGCCACACCTGAGTGGGCGTTCTCGTGCCAATCGATCCTCAACTCTATGCCGTGGGCGTAGAAGTGAATGACAAACTCAACGCTACCACGTCCACGTTCGACTTGTATTAATAGTCAAAATCATAAGACATTGTCGAGCCGTAAGGTTGGATTAGACAAAGAAACGTTTTTTTTACAATTTGAGGCTTGACTCGATATTTTTTTTCGTTTTATTAAGTTCCATACCGATGCCATTGGCGATGAAATCATTTGGAAGAGTCCTATGGTTGTGCCAATTAACAAATAACCTAAGCTCTTGTTACTAATACTAAGTCTACAAACAAAGCGAAAAAAAGGCCACGATGGAAAGCCCTTTTCGTGAGAAAGTCAAACACGGACGTGGCATGGGAAACTCGTTCACAAAATTTCGCTCTAAAACATTCAAGTACACGATGAAGGTACATACTTACACTTTGTGGATACTTCACGACCTTCACTTTTAGTTAGGATCATTAGCCTGTATACCTTAAATACAAAGTAACTGTATCATTGAAGTGAACCCGTAACATTTACGAGGCACGTTTAGTGTCATCATTTATTCAGTGTTCATCGCACTGAATGACGCCGCCGAACAGAATTGGAGCAAGCCTACATTTACTACTACTGTGTCCAGTTTCATTAGACCTCCTACTCCTCCCCTGAAACACTAACTAAAGGATGATTGAGGTGTGAATTATTGGAATACCAGAGCTTTATGGTGATTGGTCGAGAAACATGACTGACGTTTGATGCGAATTTTTAATTTATTTATCGAATTTAGATTCATGGGTGTTTACATGTTTATGCTAATTGCTGTTCGTTCCGATATCGTCTAGCGTTCAGTGAAGCTTGTTGCAATTAATCATTCACCCTTTTAATTTACTTTTTACTTTACTTAACTGGATTATACTCCATTACATTGCTCCCTATATTAAACTCAATCGTATTTAAAATTGCATTATGACAAAAAACCAGTTGTATTTAGTTGGTTAATTTTATTATTGAACATCTTTCATCGCTTCAGTTGCGTCACACAACATTTACGTAAAAGGTTCAACGTGCTGCGTTAGAATTATAATAGGATGACTAGTAGGTAGTGTAACTAGGTAGCTAGTTCTTAGCAAACAATCATGACGCGCGTAGCAACTATCTAGGATGTTAACAAAGTTGGATAACGACAAGGAAGCTTGATTGTCTGTCCGATTCGATGCGCTCCGACGTGGAAATTGTGATTGATTATACATGAAAATTGTTAATCTTTCGTTCTATGTTTTAATAACGCTTTGTTGATGTTATTTGGGACGGCTCGGATTAAAACTATGTATTTGAAAGTTTGCCAGATTTCTTCCAGTATCTGAGTTGTTCCTCATTAGGTACAGACTATTGTAAGACTTGATTTACCAAGCAGGGCACATTTTTTGTTTACCAAGCTATAAGAGATGTTGACAGAAAATTATCATATTAATTATTTTTCTAACACAAACGAAACTAAATGTTTTGCTTGAAGGCTCCCGCAAACAGGCGCGCCGCTACAGCGCGGCACAAAGGCACTGCTCGTCGCGCTACACGCGGTGTCTTTGTGTCTTGCTGTAGAGTCGCGCCAGTGTGTACGAGCCTTGACTCGATGGCTGCGCGTGCGACTTACAGTATGTTTATGTATAAAATATGATAATTTGATTACCAACCAGCAGTAATAATACAAAATGAAGATCACAGCGTGTGATTACAGACAATTGGTTGGTCCAACATTAAGCGCAGTGGAAAAAATGGAGGCTCACGCTCTGTAAGTTTTAATAATAAGTTTCACTATTTGAATAGTTGGTGTAGTGAATTGAAAATTGGGGGATTTCACTGTTGAAAGAGTATTGAATCGGTATCGGAAATATTAGTGTGTCGATCGATAGCATCGCGGGCGGCGCGATGGAGCACACTTTCAAATCTCGGCATCTCGATCCGTCCGTGCATTCCACAACTCGCTCACCCACAGCAAGCGGACCGGTCTCGAGGATTGTACCAAACGTGGTACGCGGCCAGTTTATATCGTCTGCAGACTGCTACACGTGTACAACCGGCCAGTGGTATTTTGCCATGGTGGGGTTATAAGAAGCGAGGTGCGGTCTCAAGGTAAATCGCCCGGTCAACACACGCTCGATACCAACGAACGCCTAGACCAAACACTGCCCCGTGACCTAACTGCAAATATATGAATGGTTAGACTGAATTTCGATGACCTCCCATTGTTAGCCATCATCGAATTTTGTATTTACAATTTCTAATGCTCATTCAGATCACGTCAGTTTTGTCGAACTCACTTATTTTGATTACACTCGTAGTTATGCGTCAGTAGACTAAATGGTTCGCTAACACCAACGCCAAGTGGAAGCCAACAAAGCAATTTTTCGTTATTACGTACGTGTAGTACATCCACGAGTAAGCCATAATGACACCATATTTCAACCTTGGGAACGAAAGATGACTATACTGTCGTCTCCGCCATTTCATTCAATAAATACTTCAGCATTTTAAATGGATATCATATTTATTTTACAAAAACATTTATTACGAAAAGTTTTAAAATAAAATGTTTTAAATATGTTTTTTGGTTTCGTCGCACGTTTGTATAACATCCTCAACGTTTTAATTATAATAAATATGTATTTTAATAAATTAAATTATAACGTTAACTGGATCCGCTGCAGGGCGAGGTTAAAGTTCTCATTAAAATATCTGTATAGTTTTTACTGATCGGCTGCCAGGAATATCTGATTGTACGCCGCGACTCGATTCATAATAAAAAAAAGCCTTGAAAAACAAGTAGTCCGAGCGTGGGTTTTGAAATTTGCACGATCGTAAGAATAATTTAGTCGTTTGTGTTAAAACAGTAATGGTTTTTAAGCGTAACGTTTATTGAGTTACGGTTCTACGCTACTGTTCACGATAAGCGAGTCGATAGCTGGTGCAGTCTGTTTTTTGAGGGGCCGATTAAACAGACCGACAAAAGCTTTGTCTATAGTACGGCAGCTCAGCTATTATGTAGTTTTTTTTATGAATGTAGAAGCACTAAGCATTCGTGTGGCTTAATTCGGTCGTTTTATATCTAACCCTAGAAATCGATGTCAATGGAGCGGGCACAATGGGGCCGCTTGCGGCCGTTGACCGAAATAAAAAATAAACATAAATGGAGCTTAGGAATTGGGAACTGGATCGTGATTCAGAATTCTTTATATAATACCTTCTCAATTGTTTAGTTCGCTTCTAATGTGAGCGGTATGTTCCTTGCTATAAAAGTATAGACGTTTCACTGTAAGGCCTTCGGTGTTGAGAATAATAATTACCTAAGCCAAAACAAAAAAAAAAAAAAAAAAAAAAATTACCTATGGTTCAATGATCTTTACACGTAGTGTGATAATCTGTACTGTATCTGGCTACTGGGACCTTTAGTACATATTGTGACAATAAAGTCCCATTAACAGTTAACTGATAGTTTATTATTATGTAGCATTCAAACTATTTAAGAAGTAGAGTAACATTGATTTGTGTTCGCAGTACTATTATTTCTTAATTAATTCATTTTGTAAGTATATGGGTTGCAGTTATAATTCGTCAAATTTAGATCTCTTTGAAGCTCAATAGGGGCTTGTTCTAATCCGATTATCTAAGTAAGCTTTTGATGTGCAATTATAATTAATTTATAAAACAATTAATATACGACCTATCATTGAATGAAATACACGTTAGATCCACCATCTTTATTACGTATTAAATAAGTAAGCAACTATTATATGTCACTCTTCACATTTGACATTTGAAATTGTATTGCAAAACTAGCTTATTTTGATAACTGTAATCGGATTACGAGGCTGGTCTTTGGAGTCGGAAACAGCATTCAAGCACACGATATGCAAACAATGAAATTTAAGTTCCCAACGATTCCATTTTGTGAAACAATGGCCAAGAAGATTGCGCAGGCGCAACGTGATTGACAATGGTCAAGCTTGGCCGGCCTATTTGATCAGCGGAGCGACAAGTGACAGATGTGAAAACTGGCCAAGGTGAGACCAGTAGGTGACTTAACCTGGTTCTAACATCGCGTTTGTTCTAATTTATAGCTATGCGACAAGTTATGGTTGCTTAATAAACTTAATGTTTTAATACATTGGGAACCATTTTATAGGAAAGATAAATATTTAAAATTGTTATTATGTTTCCATAAATATAATTAATTGGACAAGCTTGAGTTTAGTATTTTTTTTGTTTGACTGTTTAATTAACACTTGATTATTGCGCTATTTAGTTCTCGTTCAAGATCTGATAATTAATATAAAAACTATAATATTAATCGTGTTAGAAACGTGGAAGAGCGAGTTGTTCTTATTCCTCTGTTTAATAATCAGATATCTTAAAGGATCAGGTTTGCAGTTTGTGGACGATAAAAACAGAATTTAAACTAAAAATCAAAGCATTTATATCAAATAAAACAATTACAGGCACTTTTGAATTGTCGGTCGGTCAGAAAAATTAAGCTAGTTGCCATTTCCAAAGCGTAGTAGGTACCTATGGAGAAGAACGGGCAAGATACTCCACGGACACTCTTTTAAATCAAATCAATATAGGGGTTGATGACTAATACTAAAAACGTTCGTTAAAATATGTAATTTCAAAGAACGCATGGTCTAGTGGTCGCAATCACTACTGCTGAGCATGAGGTCCTGGGTTCGATTCCCAGGTCGGGCAACGTGTTATTGGGTTTTTCTATCTGGAATTTCTCAGTAGCAGCCCGAAGTCTGGATTTGTGCCCGGTAGATGGCAATAGGCTCGCCCCCTATTATATGGGACTTAAACATAACTGGCGAAATGTGGGTGTACTATAGGTACACCTCTGCCCAACCCTTCGGGGAAACAAGGCGTGATGTTATGTGTTATGATGCATAGTAAAAATGAGATAATCGAAAAAATCTGTTAAATCGATGTAAACATGAAGAAGATACATGCTTTGAAACTTTTTGGAGGGGATAATTGCCGTCCTTGTCGCGCGGTACGGACAATGTACGGCGCTAGTATGAAGTTACATAGTTGTGACGTCACTTCTACGATCGTGCTGTTCTTGTCTAACACTTACTTTAAAACGTTTATAACTTGGAATACATTAAGCTTTTACAGTTTTTGTAATATTGTTTGCACTATTTGGATATAAATATATTTTTGATATTTAAAAAAAAATGTCACCATCCCAATTATAGATTCTATGATTAAATTAAATAAAGCCGATTGCAATACCATAAATATTTTATGCTCTCGTGTTCTGACACTTACTCATACCTACGTCCAGAATGAATATATCGAAGCCATAGGTACACCAGATATATTACTTCATATTATCTTCCCAAGTCGTAAATATTATCGTGGTGACAACTATAAATTGTTCCCAGTATATTAGAATATAATATTTAGAATGATTCATTTTAATTGTTAGCATCGTAATCACGTTATTCATTGTTGATAGCAATACTATTTATTTGACAGTTCCTCTATAATCCCTAACGTCTTTATTATCTATGACATCTTGTGATCGAAAGCAGATCAATGTTTGCAACACTTCAGATCATTTACTTCGCATAACAGAATCCTAACTTCCTTACTTATATTATAAATGCGAAAGAAAGTTCGTTTGTTTTTTTGTTATGCTTTTACGCCAAATCGGCTGAACGGATTGTGATGAAGCTTGGCACACAGATAGACCACTTTTTGTCCTGGATCGCAGACGAAGTCGCGGGCAAAAACTAGTTGTTAATATATACGTTCTACTTTATGAAAATCTTAAATTCAATCATTCAATGACGGACAACGTACAGTCCAAACCGCTGGGTCAAGAAGCATGCAATTCAGCAGAAAAGGTCTTTATACAGCGAAAGTGAGCAATACGGAAAGATTTTTGAAAACTCCTTAGTATAATTTTTTTGTACATTCGTAATTTTTGCCAACGGGTAATCACATGGGTCTTGGCACCTGGCACTTGGAAATTATATTGTTACAAATAAAGTGATTGAAACTGTTACTGTTGGTGTCAAAAAAGACTTTGGGCAAAAGTAAAATAAATTGAACTAATTAGAAATCCAAATAGCTCATGTGAAAATAATTAATTGGGAACTAACTAAAACTTTTGAAATTCCTAATGCACAAAAAAGTCGTTGAAGCAAACCTCCGAGAGTAAAAGTGAACGACAAATTCCTTCAGTTTTATTGTACGTGCACAAGATACGTGCGTACAAACAAGCACTAAGAAATTAAATTCTTAACAAACCGTTTCCCTCCCTCGATATAGTTGCAATGGTCCTGAATAGACTAGACGTAAACTATTGATAGCTACTGCTGAACGTATCATCTTTATGCAATACTGTAACTTAACACTACATAACCACTACAAAACTATTCACAACGGTCCGATACGATTCCGTGCCGAATCGAACAACAATTCATATTTTCAAAAGAGTCCATAAGGCTGCTCCCAAATCAAACACCCGAAAATTTTGTCAGTTTAATTCAAATAGACGAACCCCATTCTTCCGAAAGCTATTTGCTGCCGGGGGCAAGGCAAATTAGGAATTGAAAACGAGCCAGTTTCGATTCGAGAAAAGCTATGCTGGTCTACGTTAGAAGGAAACGGATGAAGGGGCCTTTTGATACGTTAAGAATATTATTACAAGTTAGAAAGAAAGAATAAAACGTTAATTTGCGGTAAACACGACGCAGTTATCGAACACAAACACCAAAAAGAACAAGTTGGGGGAAAATATATAAAATGGTAACATTATTCGATGCCGGGCATCGAATAATCACGCGCCTTTGATAATCTGTGCGCGCAAATGTCATTTAAATATATAGGTTTGACATTTTGACATACTGATAGTGTTATTGTTCTACTTGATTATGTAATAATTACGTAATACTCGTAGTAGTTAAAGGTTAATACGTTGAAAAACGGATAAATAGATGGATAGAATATTCGGAGGGGCTTGTGCCTAAATGATAACTGCCCAGTGCCGCACCTGTCGATGGAAGGTTATGCTATGCTTGCATCAGCCGGTTCGTGAATGGGTGAACATCCATTATAATCGAGCCTAATGCCTCGAAAATCACGATAAGCTGTTGGTCGCGGCTGTCTTCCGTAGATCTTTGACTGTCGTTATGGGTAGTCAGAAGCCCAAAGGTGTGACAAGCAGTACAGAGTTATGAGGAACAGGGTGTAAATTTCACATTTAAACCCCCTGGAGTTGAAATTTTTCATCAAAAATAAAATCTGCTGTTTCACAGAAAAGTGCAATACCTACGCGGTCAAAATGTATGGCAGAGCAATATTTTTTTTAATCCGACTAAAATTTCAACGCAGGAGGGTCAAAATCATGTACTGAGTCCATGTTATCAGGTTGTGCGTCGATGTCCCTTCCACCCTCTATATGTTAGTTGCGCGGTAAACTCTGCTTGCGCGATGCAGGTATTTGCGTGACGTCAGTGTGATGCGTTGTTCGCATGTGGCGGTATAGATGCCGCCACAAGCAGTCTTACAAAGGGTATCGTGTTACCCAGTAACGGCTGAGTTGACCAAAAACTACAGAGTACCACATGCAACGGATATACAGTGGTCCTTTTGGTCGTATTGGTCATTAGGTCCTATGGAGTATAAAGTAGGTGATATTTATTATAGCAGTCGAATCGTTTAGCTCCTTTAGTTCTGTGTTGAGCTGCATGACAACTGACAAATGCGTGCACTGACTGGACAGGTCCACTCATTCTGTGTGGTTCTTTCCTCAAAAGACCATTTCAGACATCAATCCACATGGTCTTCACATGACCTGACCAAGATTATGTCTGGACTTTAAAAGAGACTGTGACCTCTGTGTTTGTTTCGGCGTTTCTTCTCAGAGTAGTCAGATAGGAAACGCCTAATCTCACCTAGTTTTTAAAATATGATTGACGTGTAAAAGTGTTTGTCCAAACCTATTTACAGAAAATAAAATCATTTATCATTTATCATTTAGCAGCCCAAGATCAAAAATAAGTTCTAATATTATATTACTTTCCATGCAATCCTTTCAAGAAACATTGTACACACGGATTGGTTGTTGTGTTGTAAAACGCTGAACGTCCGAAATCAACCGCACAGTAAAGCCTTGTATTCATGTTCTTAATACAAAGTAGTCTGTATGCCTCGCCCAGACCACACATCATCAATTCTGAGCAACATTGTACCAGAAGAATGCCGTATAACTCAAAGCACTTTAAGTACCACGCCACTATCAACTTCTAAACGCAGTTAGGTCAGGTCCTAACTTTACCATATAAATGTAGGTACCTCACCTTATCGTGTTCGCGTGACCAAGTATATTTGCACCAAGCCAACTATACTAGAACGGAAATAGTTTATATTTTTTTATGCCAGTAATAAATGCATAAAGTAATCATTCTCGTGGGAAGCCGCAAGCTTAGGGCGAATTCAATGAAAAAACACACTATTCGGACGCCAACACGTAACTGTCTAGTAAATGCATGAAATAATACTGTAATTGCTATAGGTTACTTCATAAAGGCTGCCTGCCTATTCGATATAATAACATCGATAAAGACGAAGAAAAGCTTTTCTATATAAGTATTGGAGAAAGTTAATGCTAAGCAATTCCTCGAAGTTTCTAATTAAATCCTCTGCTATAAAAAAGTTTTGTTTAAAATTAAATTATGTCAGTTGAACAAAATGGTTCTTTCGTGTATGTTGATAGGAAGCGATGTAACTAGGAAGTAGACTATTGATCAGTTTGGGTGGCGGGGTGTGCGGTGCGGGACGGTGGGGTGCGGGGGGTATGGGCAGAGGCGCGGCCAGTCGCCGTTTGGGCGGGCGGTGCGTGCCGCGGGCGGCGGCGTGCGTTCCCCCCGGGTTCAAGGGCAAGGTCTTCGCCCATTCAGTTCTGAACACGTGCCCGAAAGTAAATATAGTACTCGTTCCGTTACGCCATCGTGCCGTTACGTACCGCAAAATGGTGTCCTTCCCGAATTTTGTCGATGTCAGTTCAGATCTCATTTGTGCCGACCTCCCCAGATATTTTTATATAGGAGCTTTCTTGTCGTTGAATTGACACATGACGCCTGGATGCGTCGACTTTGTACCGGATGCTCGTCTAGTGTGTAACAAACCTGCTATTGATATGCATGGCACGATGTACATGGTTATGTAGAAAAGTCTCGCAATGTGCACAAAAAAGTAACTACAAACTTTTTGTTATTCACCATCATCATACTGAAAATTCAAAGTAAAATAAGGTGGCAAAGAAAATTTTGAGCTTCCAAGAAAGTCTTAGTAAACAAATCTTGATAAGATTACTCATAAACAAGAAAAACAATAACAATCTAAATCCAATCGCTATTTAATTCCAGAACATTACATAACTCCATAGAGATCAACAATTTCTGCTCTACTTTAACGCAGTACGTGTACGATTTCTGATTTAGCCCTGTTCTTGGCAACCGGCCATTTTATAAAACTATGTGGACAACTGGAAATCGTAATTATTATGAATAGTAGAAACGTTTATGAATTTAGGTTCATACTTGACATTAATCATAAGAATTTTTTCTTGAAAGATATCTTCTTCGTCCAAGCTCTGCTGAATAATATCATGTATCTTTGCCAACTTATGTTCGATCATTTTAATTTTAATTGTCACATCCTTTCTTTTCTCCATCCTTTAATAAATAACATAACATCACGCCTTGTTTCCCCGAAGGGTTGGGCAGAGGTGTACCTGTACACCCACATTTCGCCAGTTATGTTTAAGTCCCATGTAATAGGGGGCGAGCCTATTGCCATCAACCGGGCACAAATCCAGACTCCGGGCTGCTACTGAGAAATTCCAGATAGAAAAACCCAATAACACTTTGCCCGACCTGGGAATCGAACCCCGGACCTCAATACATATTTACAATTCCATTGTGACTAAATCCTGTAAATAATCTTTTTATGTCGACTTTCCCAAACTGTTCATCGGAATTTTGTGCTTATTCCTTACTACATTTCTACCTAATAAGCCTACAAGAGCCAACAACATTATTTCACATCAACAAACTCATAAAAATAGATGTGTGTAATTACGCCTGGTGTTTTTCTCCGCGAGAAAACCTAAGGGACAGCTCTGAGCAAAATATATGGGCCTTGAACGACATCCCGTTAAAGTGAGGGAGATTTAAATAGCAAGTGAGGAATTTGAGTAACGATCTGCCATTGGAAACTATAAAATTGTAAACATTAGTACTGCTTGAGAGAAACATACAATTACATGTTTGAGGTCGGTAAAAAATTATGACTAGTTAAAAATATATCTTCCAACGTTATCTTTTTAATCTACATCATCATATGTACTGCAGTGGGAGACGAAATGTAATTCAAAACGTTAAATATCAATTCAGCTTTAGAAATGAACATGCAAACTGTTTATTGACATTTAGCTATTTTAACTTAATTGAACTGACATAACTTCATTCAATGAACATTGTCTAAGCTCTCATTGAAATTACAAATGAATACATAAGAGTTGATGTTTACATTTTGTCTCATGCTTCAGTGAACACAATAAACATGGCGGAGGCGTTATGTTAGTCCTCTCACTTAACACACTTTTCTAATCTTTGTAAACATAACTGATAGGAATGTTGTAATCAATGAGTGACATAAACCTTTTGATTGTGTCAGTACAATAATATTGTTATAAAATCGTCAAAACGCGACTAGAACACGTCACGTTGACCAAAACGTATCTATTTTTGTATGGTAATCCCTGGTCATCGAATTTGAATGAAGCTAAATTAGCTTACCCCTATTCAGTTGTACAGTTTTGGGATACAGTTCTATGTCAGTTTAAAACTGCTTTTGGTGATGTTATGATGAAAATATTGGAGTTAAGTTCACAGCATTAAAATTGTTTATGAGGGCCACTTTATTGTATTTCGCGCATCATCGTTCGAATATAGCAAAAAGGATATTAGCCAAAACTTTATGGTACGTGCTAATAAACATGGCATTCCATTTATTGCAATTCTAAAACACAATCAATTCACCTACACCAATACCGACGCTACTAATAAAATCTTATGGTCTAACCAGATTATTGCACGAAATCTCCGCCGCCATAGCACCGTTCGGTACAAACATACGCTTTGAAATAAAAACAAGACCATCGCTGAATTTATAACCACGCAACAGCAAGCAACTGGCGTTCAAAGCACCCCTTGTACGTGCTCTCCTATAAACATAAACATGGAAAACGCACAAAAGCCTCTCGGGCGTCGCGTCGCGTCGCTGTCAGATAAAGTTGTAGCGTTTCTTTTGCGAGACACGCCGCCGAGGAACGGGTGCGAGCGAGACGGAGCACGCACGCCGATCGTTAGCCCTGATCTTCAGCGCGCCACAAACACACAGCCCGACCGAGAGCGAAATTGCAGCGAGAATGCACCTAGCTGTGTTATTACCGCGGCGGCTGGCTTGCGAAACGGCCTTCTTCCGCGCCCACCGCACACCAAACACCACCGCACGCCGAGGCCACTGGGTCGAGAATCGCACGCAGCGCTGGTGAAACCGGTTATTTTCTCTGAACAAGCAATTGTGGACGTTGTCGTTGCGACATAAGTTCCGTTCGGTGCGCTGCAACGCAGGAACGCAGCGGGTCCCTGTATATTTAGCCCGCATTGCATGCGGTCGCCGTAGTGGGTGTATTAGGTCGGTCGCACGCACTGCTGAACTAGTCGGAGGGCTTCCTATTATCGATTTATGTTATTGTGTAGGACGTGGTGTCACGCCGCTTGCCTTAACGCGTTTTTCATGAAGTTTTTCTTCAGTTTCCGCAGCGTCGCGCTCGGTTTCTCTTTCGCAGAAAGCTCGACACGAGTGAAACTTGTTGGAAAACATGATTTCACTTGTGATATTGTTCCGATCACGTACAGTCGGTGCTGTGCTCTCCACATCGGTTAATAAGCAATTAGTGTTATTTTTATCGGAACAGTAAACACATACAGGCGTATTGATACACCATATTTTTCAAATAGGTTATTAAGTATGAGGAATGATTAAATTGTTGTAATATAACATGTAATTTAGTATCGTCTCTAGGTTAGGTTTGCGCTATGAAATATGGCAGTCATAATGAATTTGAATTTAATAAAACTTAATAGATTTTAACATAGTTGACGAAGTTAATTAAGTTCTCATAATAAATAGCGAGCTTCAAATAGAGTACCCTGATCATAGCTAATAAAATATATAGATAGAAATTTATGATCGGGCTCCTAAAAATGTGTCTTCAAACGGTCACGGTCAACTGACAGTTACAAATTAGAATCTCTTACAATGTTATTGTAATAAATCACGTTGAAAGCATCTTATGTAGGAGTAAGTTGCATAGGCTACTCGAGGCTTGAGGGCAGAGGTCGAAGCGACGGTCTGGAGGGAAGGGGGCTGCGGTCACACCCACACACACGATGACACCTCGAGAGGTGACGAGCGGCCATTACAGATAGCCGCATAACCGGCGAACATGAGCCTATTGTATCCGAAGACATTATGACCGACCACGTGGGATGCTATGGTGCCTCATGTAGGAATCCTTAGATTGTTCATAGGCATCTTAACCTCAAAGTACATGGTGTTAGACCATCTTATTGGTATTCCATAAAACAAATCACTGTTTCGTTGTTCAGTTGAGATTTTACTATTGGTCGTATAAACTCTTAGAAACAGATTTTCTAATTCTTTTAATCTTAATTGTAAAGTTAAAATACGTTAAAACTTGTTTAGTCTCACATTTATTAAAGTCTGAGTTATAATTAAGAAATCTGAAATTGAGAAGTTCTCTTGACACATTCTTTGTTAAGACAAAGAATGTGTCAAGAGAACTTCTCAATTTCAGTTAACTTGTTTCGTTTAAAATGTGAAGATAAAATTATTCATTTTTGCATATTTTTCAACCTACATGCGCTTGACTCTCTCTATTGCTCTAGTTTAATTGAGGCCTCTGATGTTTACAGTAATTTTTGTTACCTATTCTGTTTTAAGTTCCTCTGCTACTGCTTTTATTTCGACCTATGTTTCTATATCAATCATCACCTTTTAAACTATACCAACCTCTAAGCATTCGTTGTCTTTTTTGTCACCATTCTCAACTTTGTCATAAGTACGTAAATTGCTAGTTAGTACATTTTCTTCATAAAGTTCTGCTATACAATTTTTATTACAGTCTACAAGGGGATATGGGCGTTGTTTTCTCACAGTTCAATGTCGTAGCGACAGTAACATGGTTGTTATGGGTTTCGCTACAATATTTAATAACATGTTGCTTAGTGTTTCCCTTAGAACTTGTGTTTTGTGTCACACAACGTCTTTTCAAATAAAGGCGTACGCGTAGGCGCCTTGAGTGAAGTCTATGTGGAGTCATGTTATTTTAAAAGTCGCTGACTTTTAGTGGCGTTTGTGCTGCACCATGTATAATTATTGAAAACAGCCATAGGGTAAAGATTTACTTACTTTAAGTAAAGTAAAAAAATAGGCGTCTATTGTTTTAGTTATACAGGGTGTCCAGTAAATAGCACGACATACTGCAGGGAGTGATAGCTTGGGTCCATACCTACCAAAACAACACGACAACACATGTTATATAAATTTCGTGTTCGTGTTTTGTTCTGTGAAAATTTAAACAAAAAATACAATTTCTTGAAAATATTCTTGTTTTTGATAGACAAAAAGACTAATCAATGAGTAAAGTAACTATTCACGAATAATTTGATGTAAAAAAAAAATGAAAAGGAATTTTTAATTACGAGATGCTTAAAAATCTGTTTCAAGGTAGAGATTTTTCGATTTTTTTTTTTTTTTTTTTTGTATTTCCGTAAGATTTTGCTGAACATATATTGTGTTGTTTTGGTAGGTATTGACCCAAGCCATCATCCCCTGCAGTATATCGTGCTATTTACTGGACACCCTGTATGTAGATTATATTCTACTTTTAAGGATTATAAAGAAGGAACTACACTAGAATGATTATTTTCTTAGTAACAATAAATCATCGTATAAATATTTAGGTCAAATCCTGTTCGTATAGACACCAAAATTACATAATAGACTAGCCCAGATAAACAACTAGCCAAGATTCAGATAGAGAATTTAAATGCAGAGGTGCGTAGCCAAGATTTGGCGAAGTATTCGAAGAAGTATATATATTAAATAATCTTTGTTAGTAATATAGAAGTAATAAAAAGTAATATAGAGCGTTATATTTATGCAAGACAACGCTCCCAAAACAGCTCGGTTAGTTTTTGAGTACCTGGAAGATGTTGCTACCACACGCACGGAGTGACCATCACGCAGCCCAGACTTGAAACCCATCGATGATGCCTGGGACGAACTCGGACGACGTGTACGCCAGCGAAATTCCCGTCCAATCACGCTTCGTGAATTGAAAGAAGCACTGATAGAGGAATGGAAGAATGTTCCTCAGCATCGGCTCAGAAATCTGGTGGAAAGCAGCAGCTGTATTAGCAGTTCGTGGTGGCAATACAAAATGTGTAAAAAAGCATATTTGATACCGTTGCACATTTTTCGAAATGAGTGAAAATAGTCAGTCATAAATCTAGCTCCAATATCTTGGAAGTTATTGAGATTTTTGATACCGACCCGCTTTCTTTGCGGCCCAGCGTAGATTACGAAAATCAAAATTTATATGAATATTGAATTGCAGAACTATTATGCTTTAAAGTACAAGAAGGACCATAGAAGACAATTAGACACGCCTTAAAGCTATAAGACAAAGGTTTAATACAGTACCTACTGTCAGTCCTCAAAGGGAAATGGGCGTACATCCTCTTAGTTCAATGTCTCCCTTAGTAGCGATTTCGTTATAAAATTGAACATAGCAATCAGAAAATCACCAACCGTTAAAATTCTTCACATTACGGAAAACCTACAATCATACGAGCCGACAGAAGCGAACTACATTATTCTCTATACACAAACTCGTAATCTGTTTCAATTTTGAACAGCCAGGGTTTAGTTTTTCATTTTCTAGATCGGCTTTTGATTTGTGTCAGAGTATAACATCTGTTTAGCATGTTTTCAATTCAGATATATTATACCAAAGAGTGAATGGGATGATTCAGTCTGAAATGAGCTGAATGGGTTTGCAGTTTAAGTCCCCCTAAAACTTTTGTTACTTTCCAAGATTTAGGCACATTCCCATTTGTTCGTGATACTCGTATGTATTTTAACTTAACCACATTTTCTTACTATGTTTAGGTACATAGATATTATCAATAATGCCCACAATAGGCCTAGTTCTACGTAATAGTAGCTATATGAAACACTTTTATCGGTAATGGAGCATGTCTCCGGGCCGACGATAATATTCATGCGTTTAATTGATAACATGCTTGCAACAGCCATTCATCTTACAATTGCAGGCGACTACGAGCGACAAGAAAGTGGCAAGCAAGTTTTTTTTACTATTGATTTGTGGTTCTGTTGAAATAACTACCTCAGATACATATATCGTAGAGCTAATTTTATTTCAGCTTGTTCATCACAATATATTCCTTTATAAGTTAATTACAGCTTTTGCCAGTCTTCAATAAAGCGTATTGTCAGTTGAGTATATGCACACCATCGCAAATTATAGAAGGTATTATGCAAATAACATGAATAAAGTTCCCGTATTAATTAAATGCCTCGAGGGAAATTTGGCCAAATTGGGAAACGTTCACTCTATTAATTACTTGCAAATTAGTTGGAATGAAACAGTATATGTAGGTAAGGAATATCTAAACTACATTTTTTTAAAGCATACAGCCTTCAAAACCTGTATCTTCTGTCTTCTATTTGATCTGTTACTATAACGTTTACACAAAAATCCGTTAACCTCACAGATCACCATTCATAACAATCCCTACATCAAACAACTGAGATGGAGCTTCAAAATCGAAGGAACCGCGCATACGCTTTTGAAGTACTAAATCTAAAACCGTGGTTTCTCCGTTCAGTAAACATACACATACATGCACAGAGAAATGCAACTCTAAATATAGGCCGGCAAACGCAACGGCTGGCGGTTGTGCGTGGTCAGGACTTGCCCCCTTCCCCCCTTCATCCAGGGTTGTCTAGATCCCAAGGGCGCCTGTTTTAAATTGAGTTTGCAACGCCCGTTGAGCGCTACGAGTATTAGGTTGTTGAGGCAGGCTTCAAGGGGTTTTGTCTAGTCTAGACAAATAGATATTGCTGCGTACTAGTTATGTTTGGTTTGTGTTTTAAGGGTTTTGTTTTAATTGGCTTTTAAGTTTATTAGATTTTCTGTATTTCATGATCATTTCAAATGTTAAAGTCAAATCTCACGTTTTTAACTGAAAAGGATAATTAAAACTCAAAACGAAAATTGCTAATTTCAAACGCGTCTACCATAAAAACATGAAGCCTAACCCACCATTACTCCGCAATCGCTTAAAACTAAACTAGGTTCGTCCGCGCAAGCCCTAACTTGTTACATAAAGTGGGGAGTCCTAATGAATACATAGGGGCGCGTGCTGTGCGTGTGCATTGTGTATACATGCACTTATGCATAGTGCATCGTATATTTGTGCACGACGCGTACGGTCAATCGGGCATACACTGATCGTTCCTAAGTGACATAGGTCGGGAATACTCGGGAATTGCCGACGATATTCGGAATTTCAATCCAAATTGTAGCCTTTGTTTGGTACGGGTACGTAGTGGAGTTGAAGCTATATTTGGTCGATTTAAAATTAAAACACATATTCGAGTTATTCCACATAAAATTGCATGTATTTCTTGAAGAGACACCTTTGTTTCTAGATGCAATAATAATTTATTTTCGTTCATATTTCTTGGTTTATCTAGTGCCCCAACGGTCGAGTCGGTCTGGGTAGGTACCTGACTGGGTGCAGAGTGAAATTTACTGAATTGCTGTTCGTGCTGTTTATGGGAAGTCACCGTGCGAAAATATATTTGTACGAACAACTCGACTTTGGTGAATTTTTTCTTGAAGTTAAAAAGAAAAGATGAAGGATTTCAATTGCTAGATGTAATAGTGATGACTGAACTTTGTAGAGAGATAAAACTGTCAAAAGTTTATTTTTATGAAGAGTTTTTGCTAGCTAGTTTTTGTTCCCACTACCAATGAAAAGAAAAGGATTATTAAATTACATTTCCTCGCCCAACATAACATTAAAACAAACTCCTAAGAAAACTCCAAACAGTTTTCCGTTTTGAAACTGATATACCCAAATCAACAACTCTATCTATTCTCCAAATAATGACTAACAAATTACAAGAACTGATTACTGATACAAATTAAAAGAATTGTTATCTACAATATCGCTATTTTCACTTGACACTACATTTTGAGGATACAATAACTTGTCGTTATACGCAAAGAGGCCGCGCGGTCCTACTCACACATGGACACAAGAATGTGTGTGAGCCAAACCTGTATTAGAATTATGTTCAGTAAACATGGTGTGAATGTGTGCAGTGTGTCAGTGCGTAGGTGTGTCAGTGTGTATGGGTGTGTGGGTGTGTGAGGCATACATAATACATTTGCATGCGGCTGATGTAGACGGCACTTCATACACATAGTAGCCAGCTATACAATAGAGTACTCGATCAGTATGTCACTTCGATACCGAGTCTCTTTTCAATATCAATGATTATTACACTTTCTTATAATAACTTGGGTGTGACTTTTTTGTTTTTAAACAACGTCAAGTTGCTTATAGATATGTTAACTAAGAGTAGGTACTTCGCTTTATTTTAGAGTGTTTTCGTTTTATTATTCAATGATGATTAACGGTGCCTCAGCAACTGTCCAGTCAACCTTTTATACACAATAATTAAACAATGGAAGGAGACATTCCGACGATCATTTGTCTCTTTCTAACAGCCGCCATCATTACTTTAGTAATGTGACGTATTTGAACATACATAAGATCACGCCTGTAATCCCAGAAGGGTTAGGCAGAGGTGTACCGACAGTACACCCACATTTCGCCAGTGATGCTTAAGTCCAATGTAATAGGGGGCGAGCCTATTGCCATCGACCGGGCACAAATCCAGACTCCGGGCTGCTACTGAGAAATTCTAGATATAAAAACCCAATAACACTTTGTTCGACCTGGGAACCGAGAACCTAGGACCTCATGCTCAGCAGTAGCTCTTGCGACCACTACACCAACGAAGCAGTCACGTATTTCAATTATTTAAATATTCTCTTTTGACACGGAAACCTCACCTTTTGACGTTGACACACTGCCACTTGCCAAAATAACAATCCAAAGGTTGGCAATCTGACATTTGATGTGTTACTATTTAAATTCGGTTATGTATGTCACCTTGGTAGAGCAGAGTGGAAAAGTACATACCTCTAGATACATAACGAGAGTGACTACTAACCAACAAGAGCGGTAGAGTATTTAACTACTATCAAAATATACATTAATGCTTATTATAATGATGTTACAAAAAAAAAAGATGATTTACAACAAAAAAAAATAGTGTAAAAGTGGGGAAGTTACCCACTTTAGAAATTCTTCTTCTATCCTTGTCACACAAATGAATGGCGCGAAGTTACTATGGCGTTCCTGTGCTGTGACGTCAGATGCTAATAATGCTCATTCTGTCTAGCATCGATTTTAAAACGCATAGAACTTCGCCATTTTTTTTTTACTGTGGCTATATATTTTTCTAGATTTCGGAAAGTCTAATAAAAATACAGTCGAATTGTCTTTTCTATTTTTCCTATGCAAAGTTCAGTTTAGGTCAAATCTCCCTGCTCCCCGATCGCTTACGAGTAACACTCTCTCTTTCATGTTCCAAATGATATTGAAAGAAGTTCCTATTCCATTGCGTTCTATATTTGAAAATTCATCTGCTCGACAGCGCAAAAGAAAAATATGCTGTTGATACTTTTGACCCTGCTAAAGGCATACAAGTAATTTTACTTCTGAATCATCTCACGTCATGTAATTTACATTCCATGAAACGCCATTTTGCCTGTCTCAATATCCGTCACCAAATCAATTTACCAATCTTTGAAGTAGCTACCTTGGCATGTATTCAAATTATGTGGTCAATGACCTCGGGGTGGTTGAACATAACGAACATGATCGAAACGTACATGTATAACCCTCCCTTAACTAATGACTCAAATGTCAAACTGTCTTTAGAAACGAGGGTTCCTATTTTCTTTAGAAAAGAGGATGCCCATTTTCTTTTTTCTTAGATGCCACTTTATAAATGAAGAATGAAAGTTGTCTGTCAATCCTAGCAGTCTTGACGGTTCCTTATTTCGAATATAGAATAGGTTTTTATTGGTCGAGCTTTCTTTAGTCCAATTTGTTGTAATCGAGCAACTGCAATAAATTGAGCAATAATACCCTTTGATTTGAAATAGATCGCGATCGATAATATATTATAACTTTCACATTGTTACAGTAAGGCCGTAAAACCAGCGGTTCAATAATCCTGTTTGATTAGCTTTCTGGTCATAACATAGCGGTAACCGACGCTAAAGTAGTTTCTAAACTAAAATATGACTTTAATACTTCAAAATATTATTTTATCAAAATTAATTCTTAAAAACTGAAATTTTCCTTCAAAACAAAGACCTAAAACCTAAAATAATAATGTTACGAATACCTAACACTAACGCATTCTGTCTTATCGCTTTTAATTCCAAAAATAATACATAGTGAAATGACCTTCGCAACATTATACAAACAAAAACTGCTTACCGACAGTTCCTAATTGAATGGTATCCACCGAGACCATTAAATAAAACCCCCGCGGGTATATTGTTTTGTGTACGTTCGATTAGGGGGATAGAGGTCAAAGTTAAATGGACGGTGGTTGTGTAATCGTTCGAACAAGTGTCGTTTACCCCGTGGCCTTCGTTCGAAACTGTCTTCTTCGTTCAATTATGTTTGGGGTTCCCTGTCGATGGGAGTAATTTGAAAAGGAATTGGATTGAAATTAAAGCTTTCGTTGAATAATTAATTGGTAGTTTTTAGTTAGTATTTAAGTTTAAGTCCTGGCTGGAGGCCTTAATTTATTAGGGAATCCACAGGCAAGTCCGTCTAAGCAGACGACAACCTCATAGGTTGACCTGCGAGATGCCATTTATAAAAAAAAAAAAAAAATTAATTGGTGTTTCGGAAATTATGGTGATAATTGGAAAGTTCGACGAATTAAATAGTTGGTCAATCAACTCAGCTTTGTTAAAATATTACTATGTTTTTATTTCCTAGAAATTAGAATTTACAAAATATCTCTTCAAGAAAACAAGTCTACATACGAAATTCTTGTTGTTTCAGCTAATCAACGTAATTCCTTATATCAATGACAGATCTTCTTGATAACAAGTAAACAGACTTATATTAAAAATTCTTTTGACATGAAAACTTCATAAGAATTTTCATATTTCTAGGCTCAATCTGGCCTTATTCGGTCGTGCTGGCGTCCGCTAACGCCCACAGACGGTTTCCTCCTCACATGACATCAATGGCATTGTCTTATGTCTTATCTAGTTGTTTCACGATATCTATGTTGTGTTTTCCTTGATCATGACCTCTACCAGTCTGGTGGCACTTCTTGCAATAGCCAGATTACTCATGCATGGCAAAATCAATGGTTATGAGCGAAAAAGAAAAGAAATTCAGAAAGAAAATAATTCTGTTCAGTAATTCATTTGTGTGTTATGCATGCCGAAAAGGCTTTGTCTTAAGTCCACAGCTGGGCAAAAAAATCCAGGATGAACTTCAGGGGAAACTGTGCCTTCATTTTTCCTTCAAGCCTTCATGTATGGAAATTCTCTTTAGAACATTAACCTGGTTGGGTGATTAGGAAAAATACCTAGTCTATTAGTAACTAACTCCAAATCTACTATAAAAACTTTAAGCGCTTCGAGAAAGATTTAATGAAGATTAAAGACAAGATGTATTGAAATCTAGTTTAGGTACTAGCTTACTAGAAAACTAGATTTAAATATTTTTCGTCTTAAAAAAAAGAAAATAACCTCTGATTAAAAATGTAAGTAGACTAACTGAAATATAACGTAAATAGATAGTGGACAAAAAAAAACTAGAGTTATTAAACTAAATAACAGGAAAAATTACATAAGTACAACACAGAGTAAAATTATTACGTGTATTCACAACACATACATACACTCACGCCTTCTTCCCAATGGGGTAGGCAGAAACCACAGAACGCCACTAGCTACGATCCTTACATACATCTTTGGAGAATAGCCTAAGGAAAAACCGTTTATCTAAACATTAACATATAATGTGCATCGCCGTGTGAAGAATGCTGTATTTGTTGTGAATATAATTTGCGCAACACCTTTTATGTTTCTTAAAGGTACAAGAATCGGAAAAACCATGGGTTACGAGTTTATTATGTGTCATTACCTCAGGTGCCTCAAACGTAACTAAACTAAACTTTAACTTCATACAAGTTCAAGTTTAGTTTAGTTATCTTTGATGATGGTACAAACTGTAAATATAAATAATATAACAATAAAACACAATAATAAACAGGGTGGAGGGTGGACATCGACGCACAACCTGATACCATGGATGGATTCAATACATGATTCCGACGTCTATGGCAGAGCATTTTTTTTTTTAATAACCGAGAAAACATTTCAACGCCAAGGGGTACAGAATCCATGGAATCAGGTTGTGCATCGATGTCCCTTCCACCCTGTATTTCACAGAACCACAGAATACAAAACTATGGTACATACCTCATTTAGGCCATTATGTAAAATTTTTGACATAACATCACGCCTTGTTTCCCCGAAGGGTTGGACAGAGGTGTATCTATAGTACACCCACATTTCGCCAGTTATGTTTTTAAGTCCCATGTAATAGGGGGCGAGCCTATTGCCATCAACCGGGCACAAATCCAGACTCCGGGCTGCTACTGAGAAATTCCAGATAGAAAAACCCAACAACACGTTGCCCGACCTGGGAATCGAACCCAGGACCTCATGCTCAGCAGTTGCGAATGCGACCACTAGACCAACGAGGCAGTCAAAAAAAAAATTAAACATCCTATAATGCATATGGTGTACATAATAAATACATTATATTCCATCTTATTGTATCCCAAAATTAAATTAGATAGTTCGATATGACAGAATGAAAAACTCACACACACAACATCACGCCTGTAATCCCAGAAGGGTTAGGCAGAGGTGTACCTATAGTACACCCACATTTCGCCAGTTATGTTTTAGTCGCATGTAAGGGGGCGAGCCTATTGCCATCAACCTTCACTATAAAATCGGTAGTATTTTTACGTAATGCCTCAATGACATTAACAGTCTTATTCATAAACGTGTCTTAAATTTTAATCAATTGCTAAGCAAATGTTTGGCCAAATTCTTATTCATAAACGTTGTTTAGCGCTAAGAGTTCGCTAACCAATTGATTAGTAGCTGTCAAATTTAAACACCATGGGTAGCTTGTTAAGAGGATGCTAAGAGGCAATATGACGGTTTTTACTTGAGTCAGCTGATCGATTCAGTAGGATTATTGTTTGCCGCGAGGTTATTTTGTTCTTATATCGAGCTGTGCATTAGTAAATATGGAATTAGACAATCTTTTACGACATTTCAGAACGACGCAGAAAAAAATTAAATCATTTTTAAACGCCAGCGGGAAGTAGACCAAGGAAGACCTACGAAGCTCGTTAAAATCAGTTACGAGAATGATTTTCTACATTACATTTTCTTCATTCGAAGTACACATGATGAAAGGATTTATAGGGAAAACTCAAACAGGAGTAGGCTCAGTTGGTACCTATTCATGAGGTTTTAAGGGTATGAGTTTGTGAGGAAGCTCATAGGAGATAGTTATTATCCAATGTGATATCCCATGTGCCCTTAATCTTATGACGCCAGTTCTAAGGCCATTAACTATAAGAATAGCCACGTAGTACACAAATAACAATAGACATTTTGTATAAACTATTTATTTTGATATTTAATAAAGTAACATTTTTGTTATAAATTCCCTATTTTTGATTTCCAATATTCTTCTTACAAAGACATGGACTGTGCCATTCTTCTCTCATGCCACTCTCATTTCTCATCAATTCCACGTAGCCTCAGCCCTAATGGTCTCCTCCCTCCCCCGTCTTTGCGGTTGAATAGTATTGGTGCTAGCTGCTAATAGTGGCTTTCATAGCAGCATTCAAACTTGTACCTGTAAACAAGTATAATAATTGTTATTAAAAGACACTGAAACCCTGTTGCAACAGCGATAGGAATTAGGAAGTAATATATAATAGACACAAGTACCTACATACATTTCCAAAAGAGTATATTCAAGCTAGGACATGAAAAAAACATAGCTATAATCGGCTACTGATGTTACATCAGTTTTACATTAATTTGGTTAGTTTTTATTAGTAAGTGTATATAAATTCAGAGATAAATACCTTTTCCAGTTTACTCCAATTATTGTAGCTAATTATTATCAATGAAATACAATGAAGTAACGTAATAAATAATTATATTAAAATTTAAATTTTCCGATGTAATTTTTGACATACGTCTGTTAAAGTCACGACAGATACAAAAATCGTGGGTTTGACAACTTTATTCTTGAAATTCTGTTTTGTAGTCGACTATTTTGATTATAATCTGTGCTGAAAACATAATTTCACCTCTATACCGTTTCTCTACTAATCACCCGCTAACTAGCGTTTATAAATAAAGAAAAGTTAAGCATTGATTTAGAGCTAACTAATTGGTTAGCTAAGCAGTGGCTAACAAATGGTTAGCGAGATTTTTATAAATAAGGCTGTTAGTGTTTACATCAAAGTAGGCTGTCGACTCTCTTCATACTCCTTTTGTAAACAAACAAAAACCTCTACATCAATTTGTTTTTCTTATAACATTAAGACATCAAAAACCTTCAGTTCTGACATTTAATTCCAGGCCCTTTGTAAGGCAACATTACCATTTTCCGGGCAAAGTTTTTCTTTGTTTATAGCTGACTAGCTGTTACCCGCGACTTCGTCTGCGATCCAGGATGAAAGGTAGCCTATGTCCTTACCTAGTTTATGGTCTATCTGTGTGCCAAATTTCATCCGAATCGGTTCATACGTTTTAGCGTGAAAACGTAACAAACAAACAAATTTACTTTCGAATTTATTATACTTTATAGCTTACTGGAGACAGATTAAATAAGTTGGTTCCTTGCAAACACTGTCATATTGATTATAACATACATAACATAACATCACGCCTTGTTTCCCCGAAGGGTTGGGCAGAGGTGTACCTTTACACCCACATTTCGCCAGTTATGTTTTTAAGTCCCATGTAATAGGGGGCGAGCCTATTGCCATCAACCGGGCACAAATCCAGACTCCGGGCTGCTATTGAGAAATTCCAGATAGAAAAATCCAATAACACTTTGCCCGACCTGGGAATCGAACCCAGGACCTCATGCTCAGCAGTAGCGATTGCGACCACTAGACCAACGAGGCAGTCACTAGACCAACGAGGCAGTCATTGATTATATCTTAACTAAAGTTCGTTTTTTAAACCGAGGAACTAATCTGACATTTTAAATCTCTGTGTTTTTGCTATAGGAATTTTACTATAGGAGTTTTACAGTTCACCTGTCAAATTAGTATCTGGGTAAAAAACACGAACTTTATAATAATTTTATAGAGATGAAAATTCTGTGAGTTTGTATGAAGAAGGTAGTCTTCGAAAGTACTGATCTGATTCCAAAAAGTCTTAAGCATTATTCCCATTAGGGAAGCAACAGTATTGCCGAATGCTTTAAGAAATTATATTTTATGTTAAAACAAGAAACTTCACGCCGACGAAGTCGGTGACGTACAAAACTGCCTTTTCATAAAAGTCACTTTTGAACGTCACGGACGCCTATTTGAAAATTTATTTCAAATAGGCGTCCGTGACGCTTTGACTTTAAAAAATAAAACTCAAAATAGTACTCATATTGTTTTTCTATATGAATTTATGAATATAATTTTGAAACTAACTTCGAAATGTTACTTATTACAGATTACAACGCCGCCCCGCTGTTCGCCTCGGAAAACGCCTCCAGTGGTAAGATATAGCACAAATTAAATACTTACAATATATATTAAAATCTGTAGACCTGTATAAAAAAACTCTTCCACATCAACCTTAAAATGCCTACCATAAACCAGTTCATGAAACGCTTATCGAAGCGCTTCTTTGACTGTGGCATTAAACACTCCAACCCCTTGATCTCAGCGGCCGCCCGCTACACTCCCTCCCGCATTAGCAGTATTCGCCGACCAAGGCATACTTTAATCGCCCCCGACGACGCCACTATCCTCCTCCAGGAGAGTAGTAAGGCCACCAGCAGACTACATAAGCCCAAAACCCGATCGCCGTCCTACCGTCCTCGCCGCCGAGGCCCGCCGCGACGCCCAAATCCACGCCCCTCCCGACCCTTGCTCTAGCCAGCCCGCGCCGCTGAGCCTGTAGCTTTAAATTCGTCCCTAAATCACTCAAATCCTGATCCAGCTAGTCCCTTGCTGCCCACTTCCAGCGACGGCCTAAGCCGAGGTTCGTACCCCACAGGTGCCCTTAGCGTTGTCGCTTAGTTTTTAAGTTAGTACATAAGTTTAAGTCCTGGCTGGAGGCCTTAATTTATTAGGGCAACCACAGGCAAGTCCGTCTAAGCAGACGATAACCTCATAGGTTGACCTGCGAGATGCCATTCCCAAAAAATAAAAAAAATAAAACTCTATTTCAAAAACCTTAAAAAAGCACTCTTCTCATAATCCTCTCTATTTCTGGCCAACGAGTATTGAGCCTATTCTGAACTGGCTCAAAAATAACAAAAACAATGTAGAACCGTACAGTTGTACCGATTCTGTTGCGTCAAATAGACCAGCAGCATAATTTCGTAAACGATGACGACTAATCTGTTTGATTTTGACAGTTCAACAACATTCATTACGTTATTTACATTGTTGAGCAGAATTTTTATCGAACTTATGAAGCAATGGATTAGCAATCTGTTTCAAAACGATTCAGATTCCGATTCATTGTGTATTACGCTATTAGGGTACAGGAAAGGAACGAACAGATATTACAGCTGTTAAATTTTGTTGACCTAAAACTTCCATACCTACATGTTTAGTTCACAAATCAAAACGCATAGACTAGACAAAAACACGACGAAGTTCAAAGCATTATTTAGTTTAACATCTGACATCTCTTACTTAGTTATTTTCTGTCATAGTCCCTTTGTCGAGCTAAAGAGTAAGTAAGAGATGTCAATTAGCTCTTGGTTAGTTTATTTCGTGAATTAATAAGTTCGCCAAGTTCAGAAAATGCTGACATGCTAAAAGTATCGTGTGGGCTTTGGTACTAAAATTTATTATCGGTCGTTTTTTTGTATCATCGGAAGTTATGAAAGAATCTACTTAATATTATGATGATATAAAGCTATGAATAGAGTCATAAAACACTATGTTATTCCTGGGTTAGTAACAGTTCTACGATGGGCACTAACTTAGATGAGTGTCCCAAAAAATATCGTACAAATAATGCTCCACGAGTTCCTGTGTTCATAAACCACGTGGCTACACGTTTATTTACTGAAATATTTCTTTGTCATAACAAAAACTTATAAACTTTCATTTCTCAAATTAAAAACATTATTCAATATCGATGAACAACGGTCGAATGGAAATTTCAATTTCAGCGACTGATTTAACTCGACGACGACAACCTACATTCTAGGTGTATAATTATAGAAAATTATTGAAATAATATATGTATAAGCACCCCGACTCACCCCTTGCATCGATATCAACACCACCTCAAGTAATGTGTACGTACGTTAATATACTTTGTATGGGTGGGTGTCGCCATACAACAGATTAGTAAAGAAGGTCTACGTCATGCAACGTGCGAAGACGCACGCACACTCAGACACGCTTCAGTTACAGCGAGTGCAAGGGCACTCGCGACTGTCATAATTCGTTTGAGATCTCAATACATACGTACGTGAAAAAACTACTACTACTGATGCGTTTTTCGTTAAAGGAATTGAAACCATCCATTTGTTTCTGTCAATTGTTTGAAAATGACAGAGACAGAATAACGTTAAAAAATAGCTCTAAACTTATTACTGTCACTCTCTGTGATTCTTTTCGTCAAAAGACCATTTCAGACATCAATCTACATGATCTGACTAAGATTATGTCTGGACTTTTAAGAGACTGTGACCTCTGAGTTTGTTTCGGCCCTTCTCAGAGTAGTCAGATAGGAAACGCTGACCTCATCTATTTTTAAAATATAACCGACGTGTAAAAATAGTGTTTGTGAAAACCTACTCGAAAAAAACAATTAAAGTTTAAACGCATTTATTAGCATGGGGTGCAAGTGGGCCTATGTGTTTTGGCTCCTTGTATGGAGTTAATCTTCTGTTCCTATCTGTTTTTAGACCGAAGTGTGGGCGTAACATAACCTATTTCTCTTACATTAACACGTCGCAAGCCTTTATTATAGAATCTGATGTCAGTTATTACGAAATTGTAATTACGATTTGCGTATCAATTACTGACCTAGGGTATTTTTGCGGAAAAAGTGCTCTACGTATCTATTACATCAGTGGGTTGATATTGATACGGCTTATTATTATAAATTTAATAATTAACAAGATTTTTTATAATGGAAGGATCGTATGGTAATGTTAATGATATCTTGATTAATATCACGTTAAGCTTATGTTACAATGGGGTCATATTTATTTTAAATCGAAATAAAATGATAAATGAAAAATAATGATGATGTTGAGCAAGTGAGTTCGTAAATTGGGGGAGTCTGTTTACAAGGGATGGAAATATTGATGGAGATGTGGAGATGAGAGTGAATGCGGGAAATAACGTGAATGGTTGCTACACATGCAATTGTAAATGTCCAAAAATGCACGACTGGCTGTTCACAATGGTGTGCTGATGCCTATCTATGGAAGTGAATGTTGGGTGTGGCAAAAGATGCATGAAAGCAGAATAAATGCTGTGAAAATGCGTTCCTTGCGGAGCATGTGTGGACTTTGAATGATAGGCTGAGGAATGATGTGATAAGGCAACGGTGCGGTTTAAAAGAAGATGTAGTGACAAAAAAAAACAAAAGACTATGCTTAGATGGTTTGGTCATGTTGGAAGGATAAATGAAAGGAGACTAACAAAAGGCAATTATTTACAAGGCCGATGTGAGTGGCAACGCCGGGAGGGGACGCCCTAGGAGGACATACAGTGACCTTATTGGTGATGTTCTTCAGAAAGGTCAGGGGCGTAGTAATCGCAACCGGAGCGCGTGTATGACCCGATGTATGAATGTAAACGAGGCAAAAGGAGTATGTAAGGATCGTAGCAGGTTGCGTTCTGTGGTTTCTGCCTAACCCCATTGGAAGAAGGCGTAAGTTTATGCATGTATAAAATCATAAACTGTAGGTGATATATTAATATGGGTATCATTATCGCTGTCCAGTTATTCAGGACGCCAGTCATCGTGAAGACGTGTCAGTTCCATATTAACATTAAGACCACTTTAACATTAATGTAACGGTTGAAAGAAAGGCTTTCGACCCCATACGTCAGTCAGGCATGATGTGAAATGACAAGCAGTTGTAATAACGCCTTTATTCTGATTTTCCGACGAAGCCGATATTTTCCATTGTCTCCTGATCGGATGCATTGTCAGTTGATGATTATCTGAGTACGTCGCAAATTTTACTGGACTAGAAATGGGTGACTATGTGATGTGCTTTTTGTGCAATATGTGATTTTGAAAGCGAACTGTCTATTATGTATTCCGGATGACACTTTTTACCGTCTTGAAAAAAAAAATATAATAGGTGAACGGAGTAAGAAGCTTATGGCACAGTTTTATTTTTTGTTTTTCAAATAAATAAAAATGTTATTTCTATAACATTATTATTTTGAAAATACTTGAGGGCTTGATCCTAAGCAAGATCATTCAAAGCTTCCTTTCCAATATAACGGATGAATTTAGACCCTTTCTTTATTAGTGTTATGTTAAAGAAGCTTTCATGAATAACTTATAACTCACGTATTAAAAATTGATATTCACGATCCATTTCAGGAGTGTTCTTAATGGCTTTACTTAACACATATTTCTAACAACTTTTCTTCCACTAACGAAAGAATAGCACCCAAATCGTTTAAAATATGCTAGTGCAATTACATTTTTTTATTAAAACCTTTCAAATATTAATGAGTTTTAACGTCTTGAAAACTTGCACCGCGATAAAATAACGCAGATCTCGAAATTAATCAGCTAATTTATATATCAGTTGGCGCGTGGGCGGACATGTTTTTTTTTTTTTCATAGTCCGGTTAAGTAGTCACGACCTCTCAAGGTCAACTACGAGATGCCATACAAAAAAAAAAAAAAAAAAAAAAAGGACATGTTTTAAGTTTTAACTAGCTTGTATGGATTTAATTTAAATTAAACTAACATTGATATGTATTTAACATTTTGGAACACATTACCGTCACATGGAAGCCCATGGCTTTAATTATTAAATATAAATAGCTTTTATCATCTCTCTCCTTCAAACCACGTAAATATTGTGTTCTCTGAAACCCACGATTCCGTTTCATACTCGCTTTTATTGGCTTTATGCAGAATGACAGATAAAATATCTGAGTGAATTGATTCTGTGTAGGCGTTGCTTTATAAAGACTCTTCCAATGTAGTTTATCCTGTATTTAATTAAAATATATATCCCATGTATGTTTGTAAATATAGGATTTCTTACCTAATCGTGATCCCAGTTCCTTTAGTCTTTATTGGAAATTGGATTTAATCTCAGCCTATAATATTGTTTGATTACCTATGATTTCTATGCCTTCGTTTTCACTGACACCAGGGAACATCTAAATGAACGCGTCTATATTATTGCACAATTGTATTATCAACTCTCGGTGCTAACGACGAGCGTTAACAATTCAACAGTAAGCTTTTATTTAGGTGTCACTGAGGGTTTGCCACGTCAGCTCTAGTTGAGACACTCCATCATTAAATGCAGCAGTATCAAATCCTAACATGCATAGTACCCAGACATTTCGCCACCATACCATTAAAGTTAATAAAAACAATTTAGCCTTATATCTGACCACACCTGGAACCTTATAACCGCGGCACGTTTGATATTTCTCAGCTGTAAATCAAAATGGCGGCTGTCAAAACACTTTCACGACTGAATTTATGTAGGAACGATGAATCTAACAAATCGTGAGCACCCCGAGCTACGTGCTCCTATTATATTCCCAACGAAGATTGCACATCTGAACACCTGTCTGAGCTTTATTTAAATTTTGTTGATACAAAGATATTGCGAACCAGGTTATGCAAAAGAAGAAACTGTAACATAAACAAAGAAGGCTTGGACAAGTGGCAATCGCTTTCAAAATGTTTTATATTTTTGCAACAACATCTATTCTGGTTTGTATGTTTGTATGTTTGGCATCTCGCAGGTCAACCTATGCGGTTGTCGTCTGCTTAAGCGGACTTGCCTGTGGATTCCCTAATAAATTAAGGCCTCCAGCCAGGACTTGAACTTATATACTAACTAAAACTAAGCGACAACGCTAAGGGCACCCCCTGTGGGGTACGAACCTCGGCTTAGGGCGTTGCTGGAAGAGGGCAGCAAATGACTAGCTGGATCAGGATTGGTATTAATTAGGGACGAATTTAAAGCTACAGGCTCAGCGGCGCGGGCTGGCTCGAGCAAGGGTCGGGAGGGACATCTATTCTGTAAAAATCTTACCTTAAAAAGTTAGTTGAAGTAAGCTTGAGATGTCATTCCACCTGATGTATTGACACTATTGACAGCCATTTCATCATTTGGAATTTCTCAGTAACTTCTCTACTAACCTGTTCTGCGTGGTTCTACCTGTACCATGATTGCGTAATACACAATCAATCGGAATCTGAATCGTTTTGAAATAGATTGCTAATCCATTGCCTCATAAGTTCGATAAAAAATTCTGCTCGACAATGTAAATAACGCAATGAATGTTGTTGAACTGTCAAAATTAAACAGGTGAGTCGTAATCGTTTACGAAAATGTGTTACGCAATAAGGCTGCTGATCTCTCTCCGTTCGTGCCGAATTACGTGCCGTCCCATCGGCATATGAGAGTGAGGGAAGAGGGAGTGCATCTGTGTCTGCGCACACACTTGAGCACTATAATATCTCCCGCTACGAAGACTAGTCTCCGTTGAGATTGACCGCCATGGCCGAAATACGGTCTTGAGGACTATTGTTATTGACAGCTCACTTTATCACTGATTTTCGGTAGTTTATTCATTTATTTATTAACCATGGATGATTTAGGTACAGCAAAAATTTAAAGGTATAAAAAAGTGTATTTGAGGCTAACAGCCAATTAAATGTATTTCTTCTACTAAACCCTTCTAAAACCAGACTGGAAAGAAAGAGTGTGAACAAGAAACACAACTACCAAAAATTAAAAAAAAAACCATTATTACATTCAAACGTAAACTAATTCATATTTCAAATTCAATACAAGAATAAAAACCTAAACATACAAAATCTTAATTAAAGAAGCCAAGTCTCGGGCACTTTCTGGCCGAGGACACACCTGATTTGAAAGGATCAAAATCTTGCTGTTCACACAAGCTAGCACTATAAATGAATTTTGCCTGTAAGTCGTAGAGGTAAATGGAACAGGTGCGTTCCATCGCTTTGCCCTATGTCCAATACATTTTCGACTCTTTCCCATCATTGATAACGGTGATGAAAGGTCACTTTGACCAGGCAGTCAGGGCGATACTTATAGAAAGATAGTCTTACCAATAACAATTTTTTCTGTACCTGTGAAATCTTTACTTCTATATACATTATACATATACATAAACAAATAGACTACAAACAAATACAAATAAATAAAATTGAAGTGTCTGTTTGTAATGTCAAAATAATAGCTCTTATGAAAGTATATACGGTACAATTTTTTTTTTATCTGTTGGTTCGTGCTTACACCAAAAATGGCTTGATTTTGTTTAAATTTGCGTTTACGATTTCTTATTAAAACTATGATCTCACATAATAACAATAGTAAATCGATGAGCTCAAAATAGAACAAGGAAAACATAAAACATGTCGAAATCCCAATAGATCTACTAGAACAAAAACCCATAAACATGGCACAGAAAACACGTCAGAAATAATTATTCATATTATCTGTTACGTTTTACCGTCAAATTATTTGTTTATTGTTAATGTTAAACATTTTACACTCATTTAAAAAGTATATATTTTCTTTACCATTACCTCCGTCGTGCAAACTGTTGAGTATCACGCAATGCTTTGTGTTTATCTTGTATACACAACATATAACTACTTGTTCTTATTATGATATTCGTATTATCTAACTCTATTATATAGAGTGTTCCGTAAGTCGATGTCAAGCTGAAATCGGGTGGCAACAGGAGTTCAAAGACCATCACAGGCATTTACGATTTTTTTAATGCCTTATTTTTTTTTTTGCAAAGCAAAGATTTTTTTCATATTTTCGGAATTGGGTGGTAGGTCATGTCACCCGAATCCGGCTTGAAGTCGACTTACAAGTCTTTGCTGAAGTCGACTTATGAATACATAGAGCATTTTTCTTTAGTGTAATAGAAAGAGTTAGATAACACGGAGTAACATAATATGTACATAGTTATTTGTTGTTTTCAGGTTTCAGGTTTCTCTTAACCAAAAGAAGTAGTATCAGAATCACAAAGTGTTATTGATATCTTTGTGTAACATTTCTAGTAACAATTTGCCTAGAAAGATAGTAAACTATTGCAACGTAAGATAATGAATAGCTATCTATTCTAAAGTAAGCTGAACTTAATGCGATTAATGACACAGAGACACGCGGACTGTTACTTTGTTTACGCCCTTATCTCCTCGACATAAGGGTTTTTGACCGGATTACCGGAGGAACCGGTTACGGCATCACTCGGTAAGGCCCAGAGCATCGACAACAACAGGAGCAAAAAATTAACAGGAGCGTGTGTGGCTCTTAAAGATTAGCGATCAGCACCATGCATTCCTTAGAATCACCTCAAGAATTCAGCATAATCAGCCTAAACTGTTCCGCTAAATGCTGGGACACAGGCCTCCTCTCTGTGAGACGGAGTGGGCCGTAATCCACGAAGCAAGCGCCAGGGTGGGGAATGTCACATAACTCTTCCAATTTTGGTTCTGGAACATGCCGGTTTCCTCACGATGTGTTCCTTCACCATTTTGGGAGAAGTGGTGATGAAATACAATTCATAAGTCGCGGCCATTACCACTGGGCTACCATTGTTCTCAAGAATTGATTTTCTAAATTGGAGCGTAAAAAGCCGATCACAGATTACATACACGGTTTGCGTTAAATCACATATTTCTCTCACTCCTTGCATTTCTATACCCCGCAATAGGCAAAACTTGTATCAGAAACATCAGTAATATTCACACAATTTACGTGTAACCAACTTAAATTCGTAGTTTCATAGCCGAAGGGTTTCCTTAGAAGACAAGATGATAAGTGGTTGTGATTGTATGATATTCCAATGCTGGCCAATAGGTTGTTAACCCACTAAGATAGCGTTATCGCTCGCCAACGCGCCTGCCTACATACTTCCGACACTTACATGTGTATGCATGTTTGCAATGTGTATGTCCTAAGCTATTGGGTTTTATAAAGGAATGTTGTTGTAGATATGTTTTTTTGAAGCGGAAAATTGTTATTACAGAGATTAATGACAGACTAGAAAGGTAAACATACATAAAACAAACATAAAAAGAAAAGAACATTTTATATGTTTATTTAGTTTGGCATTATGTATTTATTTAAGTTATATAATATTTAATATTCTGGATTAAGTCGTCACAAAATCGAGTTCTTCAAAAACAATCTAACAAAAATTCGTAAAAATAGTAGTCGATCTATTTCGTTGCTGGCACCCTTTTTACAAATGGCTCAACCTTGACTCCAATGAACACCAACAGTATGCATATCAACTTTAGGAATCAGTAAATCTTCAAATTTTAATGTCAAAGACACATAACGACTTTTTATAAAGCATAATATTAATTTTTATGAGAATACATGGCGCCACAACGCCTAATCATGAATTAATCATTGGTTTTACTTGTATCACAATCTCTCACAATTCCTGGCCACACGGATCTATAAACAGAATATTCCACAGAATTTCATATTTACCGATGCATCTGTGAATTTGTGTTAACCCTGAATCGAATAAAAATGCCTCTGGATATAAAGAGGTACTTATTCGTATTGTACAACAGCTAGGGCTGAGCAAAAGCAATTTCAAACCCGTGTACTGTACTCGTACGTAGATTCCGACATCGAAATGCCGAGATATGGACATTCTTTATTTTTGCGCATACGAGTCACGTTTGAGCGCGCTCCCTACATCGGTGCGTTATCTGCTTAATATATTACGCAAACCCGCTACAGTGCCATGCATTCCCGGAGTGGCTGGTAGCTGCGCTTGGGCATAGATCTGAGAAGAATTGCGCGCTACAGCCGCGCAGAAGCGCATTTCCGCGCCGCGCGACCGCGTCCCGTCTAGAGCTACGTCCGGAATGTATGATCTTGACGCTTGCCGGGACTGGGACACAAAATAGGGCTGCCACTTTTTATTCAGTATTTAATCAGTTTAAAGCGGTAAGCATAGGAAATAAGTACACTAACACACATACGGGTTTGCAATACCACCTAGTCAGTACCATTGTATTTATAATGTTCCTCGTTCGTAAGCTATATTTAGTTTATATTATCTAATAGCCGAATGACGTAGTAGTCCTGACCTCTCAACAGAATATTAATCACTTTCTAAGATTGTTGGAACTACGAGTAGGTCGAACTGAACTTTGTTAACTCATTACCATAACATGATGCTTAAGTTAAAGTAAAACGTTACTCAATATAAAGTGCCAAGAAACGTGATACCTACAGATTTCTAAATAATCCGGCGCAAAATTGTTAACACCTATGTTTTTCTAGGCGTTTTATCAGCCCTATATTTACATCGGCAGAGAAATCAGAAACTGGTTTGCGCAGGCGCAAAGAGTCTCATTAACAACATGTTTAACGTTTACAAACACGATGTGGCTATATTATTAAATGAAAGTGGACGATATGAGTGATGTCTTCTGGAAAATCACTGACTGTCAATGGAGAAGTCTAGTCTGTCTATAGACGTGTATGTCATGAACTGCTAAATCGAATTGCACGCGATGTTTTCGAATATCAAGAAACAGTTTAAATTAAACCAAAAATTTATAATATAAACTCATACCAGCAATCAAAACACACGCAGCATTTGACATACATTTATTTAAATGACACTTACGTATGCGCACAATTTATCAAACAACCGGATGTCAGTAACAAAATAAACATGAAATACCCACAAAACAAATTATATAATGCATTTTACCCGTTCCTTTAACTCATACAAATACAAAATCATTGATTTTCTTATGCGTTTGACTTTGAGAGCGCATCCAGGTGTGTTCAATCAAATCGGTCAGAGCGCGCTACCTACGCGGCACCTACGCTCAACATGGCACTTCAAGAGATAAATATGCTGATGTAACTTGGGTGGCCACCGGGTTTGAACGATCGAGTCGAGAATCGAGATGTCGAAATATCGATATTTATGTATTTTAATCGATGCATTGAGCAGTATAGTGCGTCAATCGCTCGTTTATACTTCGATTTCCAGTTTCACTCAGTAATATACTGTTCTTCTGTTCAAAGTATGAACTACATAAGTGAATTTTGATTGCGATTTCGTCTTTTCGATTGACTAAGAAATTAATGTAGGTCTTATATTTCTTTTATCAGTAGTGCTATTCTGTAACCATCTCACCGTGAAAATTTAGGTGAAGTGAGCGTGGAGTGAGCTATCAGTGCCACCCATGCTAGGGATTGACCAAGACGGGATGACACTGACAACTCACTCCACGCAAGTCATCACAGTGAGATTTATACAGAATCGACATGCAGGATCTTTTTGACTGTCTTGTTATTGAAGATATGGAAAGGGAGCCCAGAGGGCTTTTAAGCAAGCATATGCTGGGCGAAAAGTTGATAGCTGAACTGGTGCGGCATGAGGATGTAAAACCGAAAATATAATTGAAAAGTTTCAGATAGGAGCCCTGTGGTCAGGAGTCCACTTTCATATTTCGAAAAAGGACCAAAAATAAATTATGCTTCAGAGCCGTTGATTTTCATATGATCGTGTGCGGCCTATGACTTAAATAGGCAAATCTAACGGAGAAATTGTGAAAAAAATGTGCGTAGCCGTCGGCGTCGTTCGCAGCGTAGCAAATTCGTAGACCCTTGTAGACCCTGCTACAAGGGCGCAGGTACAAAAAAAATGTTGATTCACGAGTATTTTTTGACAAAATGTTCCGCAGTTCCACTGTGGGTATTCTAACAATGAGTTTTGTTCTGAGATAACAAACTCTTTATAACACTTCATGAACCCTACAACGAATGCGGCGTAGTGCAGTAGCCTCGAAATAAATGTATGCGTACGAAATCGCCTGGAAACTAATACAAAGAAAATACTAAATGACCGTTTTGTTTCGTCCAGCCCATTTCCGGAATGAGCCCAAATCTATTTTGCCCACTTCCTCTACTGTTTCGTGCTTGTGCCTACTGTGTAATAATTTTGATTTATTAAGCGTTATCTGATTTTACATTGTTGCTAAAATGAGTTGTGTGCTACGGAATATAAATTATGTAGTTAAATTTTTTTCATCATCAGCCTGTTTTTGTTTCACTGCTAGACGAGAACTGAGAAGTATTTCCATATTATTCTCCGCATTTATATGTTCATAATGTTCTTATTTATTTCTTTCTCTTTACATGTTTGGCAATATATTTTACAAGGTCCTAGAATAAATAGATTATTTGACTGATACCAAAAATATGCATTAATTATTGCTTATTTTATAGCTGCAACCAAAAAAAACGTATAGCAATTTTTTTTTTTTCAAAAACGGAGAAGATACGCAAAATGATCATTGCAATGAATGTCTCTGTCTAGCATAGACTTTAAAACGCATACAAGTTAGCATTTTTTTTTACTGTTGCTTGATATTTTTCCAGGATTCGAAAACTCTAATAAAAATACAGTCAAATAAATAGTATATAGCATACTTAATTACAGCTGTCATATTAGTTAACATTGTACATTTTCTAAAGATAATCTTGAGAAGAAACATTCAACAAAATAGTTTTACACACCAAAACAATTATACACACACGATCTCAAGCCTGCATGTCGATTCTGTAAAAATCTCACCGTGAAGACTTGCGTGGAGTGAGCTGTCAGTGTCATCCCGTCTTGGTCAATCTCCAGCATCAGTGGCACTGACAGCTCACTCCACGCTCACTTCACCTTAGTTTTCACGGTGAGATGGTTATAGAATAGCACTACTGTTTGTCACGTTGAGCACAAGTAGGTCCCATTCCGAGATAAAATCTGTCTCTCTGTAATAAAACGTGTAAAACAAGTAAAGTGTTCTTATCACAGTGTTGACTAATAAAGGCGCTTCCATTAATTCGAAGCAATCTATGTGATTTATCCAAGTTGCTGTGTGTCGCGATGTTATCGCTGTGACTCATTAGCAAGTTCGCTGCGAAAACGGAATCGTTTCTCATTACGATTTGTGCTAATCCCCTTATAAATGTAGTGTTAAGTCTCGAAGTACACGAGATGGGATATTTTTTGCTAAAACTATTAAACATACTGATGCAAAGTTAGAAATAGGGAATTGATTAGGTATTCATGCACGTTCAAATTATGTGGCTTGAGGAAATGGGTTGATCATGGATATTGCGACTGTTGCTCTGTTGCAATCTTTTAGGATTACGCAAGGAGCGACACTTGGTAAATATGCTATCGAAATAAATAAAAATCCAAATATTTTATTTCACATAAACCTACATGGGCACTTATGAAACGTCAGATTCTAGGTGCACGGTTCCAATTGGTCGTTTCCTATGGAGAAGAGCCGGCAAGAAACTCTTTTAAAAATATTTGTCTTTTACAATGATTTTTAATTTTAGTGTTAATAGGTATGGGAGGACAGTGTAGGCCTGTCAACAAGTACCATATGTTAAACAAATAGACAATGGTCTATAAATTTACAATCCACAAGGCCTACGACGTTCTCACATTTACAAAATATAAAATAATCTAATAAAGTAAAATCAAAAACTAATTAAAAATTTAAGGTATAAAATGTCAAAAAATGAAAATATTATGTCAGAGTTATGTAAAAGTCAATATATAATAAAAAATAAAAAATAAACACCATCGTTACACACAATCGTTTTCCTAATGCTAAAGAAAAGAATGCTAAGGGATAAAAGCTTCAAGCCATTTGCGAAAATATAATATAAGAATAATCTTTTTATATAAGTCGGACTATGTCCAACGTCCGGATTTCGCCGTCAAAAATATGAGCCATCGTCTTTCTTACGTTATGAGACAGATAAAAAAAGTTAAAGTTTGTAGCAACAGGAGTTCAAAGACCGTCACAGGGAGTTGATTTTCTTGTTTTTTTTTATTATAAGTGCCCGTAATTTTTAAAATACATAGCAGAGTTTTGTTTTCTACTATTATGACTTGACCCTATCACCCGATGCGGGTGTACTGTAGGTACACCTCTACCAAACCTTTCTGGGATAACAGGCGTGATGTTATGTTATGTTCTGCTATTACCCAATTCCGACTTGACGTCGCGCGTCGACTTACGGGACACCCAGTATACTTATATGAGAATTAAGCTGACTAGATATTTGACATACTCACAGCTACACAGCAACTGACTGATGTGAACTCGAAAAAGCAATTTAAAACCATATTTTCGGTCCTCTTTTATTTGTCACTGGGGTCCAGCTCACTGATTTAATTTCACCGTAATGAATTTACTTAAAAGCTTTTTAATTAAGGAAACAAAATAATGCTTTGAAAGTAACTCTAAATTAAATACAGATACAAAAAACCATTAGTAGCTATTAAGGTAGGTACTATCACTAATTATATTTTTCGTAAAGGACATACAAATTAAGGACGGCATTCTGACAATTATCTAATAAATATAATTCTCGTGTCGCAATGTTTGTTATCAAACTCCTCCGAAACGGCTGGACCGATTTGTATGAAACTTTGTGTGCACATTGGGTTGGTCTGAGAATCGGCCAACATCTACTTATCAAAAAAACAAAAAGAAGCAAAACAACGTTTGCAGGGTCAGCTGGTATAGGTATAAAAATTATTTAAGGCTGAAGAGTTTGTTTGGTATTTTTTTTGCGCATGATGACCTGATTCTTTGGGAAGGCTTTAGCCTATTTGACATCACGCTGGGACTGTTTGGAGCCGAATAAAAGTAACGAAACGAAAGCGAAGTACGTAATAGCGCGGGCGGGCGATGCGATGCGACGAGGTGGGGGGGGGGGGGGGAACGAGCGGACGAAGTCGTGGGTAGAAGCTAGTAAAAGATAAGTAGGTTGCGACCCCATTTTTGTAAAGTCTCATTTTCATTTGCAGTCTTTTAGTGTTTTCTTGTCGCCCCAATCACTGGAGAACGTTCTAAAGAAAGACTGAAGCTGTGGCGGGACAGTGCTTCCTTACCTAAACCTTTCGTTCCACCCGCTGAAGATCTTCCACCAGGCCTTGCCTTGCCTTGGGTAACCCGGAAGTCTGTAAACAGACTCCGTACCCAGGGACAACCTATTCAGGTTGATATTCATAAACGACTCAGCTTTGCAGTGTAAATGTGGTGCTGTCCCACAAACGATGGGACACTTGATATCATGTCCTGCGTGTCCTGTCAGCTGCACGTCACAGAAACTGATGGACGCTAGTGATGACGCCAAACACTTGGCTGAAATCTGGGCAGAGTCCATTTAGATTTCCATCGACACGCTAAGAAGAAGAAGTGTTTTCTTTCAGTGATTACAGAAAATACATAATTATGTATATTATAGTATATGTATGAAGTTATACAAATTGCAGCTGTACATACAATGGCATCTTGTGTTAGATTAGAACTAGGTACTGTTTAGAGCTACATAAGCATATTATCAGTTGTTCGATCATGTACTCTGAACCAGCGGCTTAGTTAGCATGACACACTAACTGTAGCAACGACTTTTATATTGACAGTTCAACAACATCCATTGCGTTATTTAAGTTGTTGAGCAGACACATTTATCTAACATATGAAGCAATGGATTAGCCATATCCTAATTGATTCAGATTGTGATTAAAAATGTGTTTGGGGTGAAAGAAAGGACCTATTTAGTTATTATTCGAAGTGAGGTAAGTAATAACACATAGACAATTAGACATAACATCGTCATGACGCCCGTATTCCTCGAACAGATAGGCAGAGTCGTATTGTATAGCAATAGCGCCCACATTTTGCCAGTTATGTTGTGGTCCCCCTACAGGATCTAAACGCAAGTTTTATTATGCCATAAAGTATGTGATCCACTGCACAAAACAAAATCAGAAAATTATAGATATAATATTCTTTTTTTTTTTTGGGAATGGCATCTCGCAGGTCAACCTATGAGGTTGTCGTCTGCTTAAACGGACTTGCCTGTGGTTGGCCTAATAAATAAAGGCCTCCAGCCAGGACTTAAACTTAAATACTAACTAAAAACCAAGCGACTACAAGCTAAGGGCACCCCCTGTGGGGTACGATTCTCGGCTTAGGGCGTCGCTGGAAGTGGGCAGCAAGGGACTAGCTGGATCAGGATGTGAGTGATTTTGGGACGAATTTAAAGCTACAGGCTCAGCGGCGCGGGCTGGCTCGAGCAAGGGTCGGGAGGGGTGTGGATTTGGGCGTCGCGGCGGGCCTCGGCGGCGAGGGCGGTAGGACGGCGATCGGGTTTTGGGCTTACGTAGAGTGCTGGTGGCCTTACTACTCTCCTGGAGGAGGGTAGTGGCGTCGTCAGGGGCGATTAAGGTATGCCTTGGTCGGCGAATACTGCTAATGCGGGAGGGAGTGTAGCGGGCGGCCGCTGAGATCAAGGGGTTTGGGTGTTTGATGCCACAGTCGAAGAAACGCTTAGATAATCGTTTCCTGAACTGTTTTATGGTGGGCATTTTAAGGTGTACGTGGAGATCTATATTACGGACATAGTAGGGGGCACCCGTGACCTTTCTGAGGAAACGGTTTTGGAGGGTCTGCATCTTATGGAGATGCCGTGGGTGAGCGTGCGTGAATACAACGCAGGCATAGGTCATGATGGGACGAATGACTGCGGTATAGATGCGCAGCTTGCATTTAAGTGACAGTTTGCAACGGGCTGTCAGAATGAAGTGGAGTCTACCAAGAGCGATAGCGGCGCGCGTGATATAATATTCTTCAGGATATATGCTAGTTATATAGTGTGTTGGAAAAAAAATCACGAAAATACCTCAAAAATTTTCTTTTAACGATTTTAAACCTTACTAACATACCTACATGCCAGATTATTTTACATGCAACATTTTAACAGCATATTTTTTTTTTATAGTGTTTTTTTTTTGTCTAATCAATCGAGTTTTTAACGGGTGTGAGTGGCCGCGCTTTAGCTCTTGTCGGCCTCTTATGCTCCATGTAACAGGGTCTATTGTTATAAATTTTTATTAGTAGTCACCTGTCGTCTGCTACTAATAAAAAAAAAAATGCTATATTTTTTGCTACAAGTTTCCCGAAATCCTTATCTTAATCAAATAACCTAGACCATCAGGATACTTATTCTTGTAAATAATAAAATAAAATTAACGAACATTTCATAACATAATACGTGTACTAGGAAATTTTATCATTAGTGCCTACAACGGATAAGGAGTTTAACTTTACTCTGAAAGTAATAAAGTAAAAGCATTCATACAATATTTCATGATTGCTTACATTACAAATAATCATATTTTCTTTAAATAATACGTATAAGCAGGCAATAAGAGGTAAATAACGTAGAGACGAAATTTCTATGTATTATTTGAGAAAATGATGTATGTATGTCACATCAGATAATACCTAGATGTAAATTACCGCAAACGTCCGTACAAAGTTAAACAGATCATTATCATCATAACATCACGCCTAATCCCAAATCCTAATCCCAGAAGTGTTAGGCAGAGGTGTACCTTTTTTTTGTGGTTGGAAAATTATCCAATGACTTCTCCCGCACGGGGTGGGACTTTTACTGACTAAAATTCACCCGTGCTCCTTCAGTTGCCTGTGCCAGGGCCACGGTTACTCTTTCGAATTTCCCGCGACCGCGAGGCGTCGGCCCTATCGGACTCCGTCATTTTGTGCTGACATCTCTTTGAGGCGCGCGTGGAACACGACGCGCCGTCGACCCGGGCCTGGTCCTTACCGGACGGTGAGCTACCCGTTGCTCGCCGTCCGCAAGCCCGCGCCTACGGTGGCCGGGAATCTGCAGGCGACTCCCGACGCCCAGGGCGTCTCCTGCGGCGACTAGGGGCGTGAGGGAGCAAGGCTCTCTCCCTCACGCGCTCCGCCTCCTCCTTCGCGAGCATTACTGCTTCGCAGAAGGAGGTGGCGGCATTCCATTCCCTCTCGCTCCGTACCATGGCCTGGACCAGAGCCGGACACGAGAGAACGCCGCCGCCGATCGCCTCCGCGAGGACACTGCGGTGCTCCGCCCAAGCTGGGCAGACCTCCACCGTATGCTCCACCGTGTCCTCCGGGCGATCCACACAATGGTGACCCCAGCATAAAGAGGCCGGCTACTCTTCACCTTCCTATAACTGCGAAAAATTTCGTGGCACTTATAACCCGCGCACCGTCTCAGAGAGCGAAAGTTCGGAACATAATTTCAGTTTTTTTTTTTTTAAGTTTAATATGTTGAAATTATGATTTCAGAAATATGAGAATATCACGAACGAAATAAACCCAATAATAAACATAAATTACCTATAATAATAATCCATTTTTTTAAAATACCTTAACGTAAACATACATATATTTATCTTATACAAAACTTGTGTTAATGAAAAAGACTTAAGACTATGATAGTAGCACTTCACTTTGCACTAGCTAGACTTTGTGCTGTCTTGTGGTATTTGTCCGCGGAAGCGACGGAACACCACATCCTGCGGCCAAAAGCCTTCTTGCATGACAAGGGGCAGGTAACAATTCGGTACGCGCACCACGAACGCCTTAAAATTGACGTCACGGCGCGACTCCAGTAACTGCACCCTCGACCCGTAGGTGCTTTGCCGTAGCAGTTCTTGTTAGTTTGCGATGGGTGCTTCTTCTTTTCCACACCGTCACAAAAACCTCATCATAATCAGCTCTTTTCGGTGCCATTTCTGACATAGGCTTTGTGTTTGGAGCGCCAGGGGCTATTGGACTATGTTACGGTCTTTCATTTCAGTCTCTGAAATAGCAGAATTTTCGTAAGACTTTAGAAAATATTAGCAAAAATATATGTTTTCTTCTAACAAACAAAAGCAAGCTTATAAATCTAATAGAGAACTTCATGAGGAACATTAAACATGCAACACATTTTTTGCAGAACTGTCATCTTTTAAGCTTAGTACAAAATCACCGATCGTAAAAATTGTCGCGAAATACGGCCACACGTGCTTCTCCTACGAACGCACTTTGCGGCCTCAAAAAAACGTAGCAACGTTTCAGGCAGCTAACAGGATAATTACAAAATGACAAAAGTCAAGCATTTGTGACAAGAGAAAAAATCACGAAAGAACATTTTGTCGCTCACAGACAGGCCCATGCGCGGGTATAGGAAGGTTAATAAAAATCGCGACTCCGTATACAAACACATTGACTGAATAATAAACACGTATAATTTACTCTTCTGTATACTACCAAGCCTAATAATATAAAGAAAAGGCTACATTATCCCCGTCTCGATCAGTCTCAGTGGCCATGATCTGTCAGATACATGAGCTACGTAATGAAATCTACACCCATATGCTCAATTCATAGTGTGGCGCCAATATTGTTCTTATTATAGTAGGTACATAGACAGTAAGACTGACATGTTTTCGCTTAGCTATACGAAAATACTTATAAGAAGCACAAACATACATACAATGGAAGTTAGATTGAAAATACTAAAGTTACTACTACTCTACTGAAAACTACACGTAATATAAATAAAACATAAATGAGAAAATAAAGAATGTGAGAAAATAAGTGCGAGAGACAGAGATGGTTAAATCTTTCTTCTCTCGCGTGTAACGAAATGTGCCTAAACGTGACGCGTCCTTGAAATTTTACCCTAAATTCTCGTCCAATCACATCGTTTTGCCGCCTGAGAAGTTTCACTTCAATAACGCGTCAAATTTAAAAGTATGTAAGTAAAACGGTTGAATATCAAGTCTTTTTTAAATATATTCATGGAAAAAATTACTACTAACCTAAAACAAACATAAACACCTAGAAACCTCTTCGTTTTTGAATCAGTCATGGTCAACAGAAAGTCAAACAACATTTTTTTTCACCGTACTAAAAAAGTCCTCGCAAACCGCACCAGGGGTAAAAACTAGCTATAAATAAATCTATAACGTGCACGTGTACTGTCATACATTGACAAATTTGTAGTGGTGCGACCTCTTATATAACGTGACGAAGCGATATTATTATGATCAGTTGTGGTCTTAAAGAAATAGGGCGTCATATTTAAGGTTACCAACACTCCTTTCGCCCTAAAGTAAATGAAAAAAAAAAAAAAAAACGACGCCAATAGCGCGACAACGTGTGTCGCGCTATTGGCGTCGTTTGTTGCGCCTGTAGGAAGAAGCCTTTATGCCTCCAACATGCCCTTAAAGTAAGCCGTAACATGAAAAAGGGTTTATGTTCAGGTCATTACGTCATTTTTGCTTTCAATAAAACATGATAATATTTTCAATTTAAAGTGATAAGTTAATTAAATGACAAACATATATTTCACACTTGTCTTAATACAAGGTTTAGCCTTGGGACAAAAACGCGTCGACATTCTTCATTTGAAATTGAAATGACAAAACAACGTCATCCAAATATCAATATAAACGAGACGTTTTTGTTTTAAAAATGGAACACTCGTTTCCTGCTCTCACATCATTGTCGTTGTAATTCATCATTCCTTTTTTGAATAAGTGTCAAAGTGACCATGGTATTTCTAGCCTTTGCATTTACTTTAGGGCGAAAGGAGTGTTGGTAACCTTAAATATGACGCCCTATTTCTTTAAGACCACAACTGATCATAATAATATCGCTTCGTCACGTTATATAAGAGGTCGCACCACTACAAATTTGTCAATGTATGACAGTACACGTGCACGTTATAGATTTATTTATAGCTAGTTTTTACCCCTGGTGCGGTTTGCGAGGACTTTTTTAGTACGGTGAAAAAAAATGTTGTTTGACTTTCTGTTGACCATGACTGATTCAAAAACGAAGAGGTTTCTAGGTGTTTATGTTTGTTTTAGGTTAGTAGTAATTTTTTCCATGAATATATTTAAAAAAGACTTGATATTCAACCGTTTTACTTACATACTTTTAAATTTGACGCGTTATTGAAGTGAAACTTCTCAGGCGGCAAAACGATGTGATTGGACGAGAATTTAGGGTAAAATTTCAAGGACGCGTCACGTTTAGGCACATTTCGTTACACGCGAGAGAAGAAAGATTTAACCATCTCTGTCTCTCGCACTTATTTTCTCACATTCTTTATTTTCTCATTTATGTTTTATTTATATTACGTGTAGTTTTCAGTAGAGTAGTAGTAACTTTAGTATTTTCAATCTAACTTCCATTGTATGTATGTTTGTGCTTCTTATAAGTATTTTCGTATAGCTAAGCGAAAACATGTCAGTCTTACTGTCTATGTACCTACTATAATAAGAACAATATTGGCGCCACACTATGAATTGAGCATATGGGTGTAGATTTCATTACGTAGCTCATGTATCTGACAGATCATGGCCACTGAGACTGATCGAGACGGGGATAATGTAGCCTTTTCTTTATATTATTAGGCTTGGTAGTATACAGAAGAGTAAATTATACGTGTTTATTATTCAGTCAATGTGTTTGTATACGGAGTCGCGATTTTTATTAACCTTCCTATACCCGCGCATGGGCCTGTCTGTGAGCGACAAAATGTTCTTTCGTGATTTTTTCTCTTGTCACAAATGCTTGACTTTTGTCATTTTGTAATTATCCTGTTAGCTGCCTGAAACGTTGCTACGTTTTTTTGAGGCCGCAAAGTGCGTTCGTAGGAGAAGCACGTGTGGCCGTATTTCGCGACAATTTTTACGATCGGTGATTTTGTACTAAGCTTAAAAGATGACAGTTCTGCAAAAAATGTGTTGCATGTTTAATGTTCCTCATGAAGTTCTCTATTAGATTTATAAGCTTGCTTTTGTTTGTTAGAAGAAAACATATATTTTTGCTAATATTTTCTAAAGTCTTACGAAAATTCTGCTATTTCAGAGACTGAAATGAAAGACCGTAACATAGTCCAATAGCCCCTGGCGCTCCAAACACAAAGCCTATGTCAGAAATGGCACCGAAAAGAGCTGATTATGATGAGGTTTTTGTGACGGTGTGGAAAAGAAGAAGCACCCATCGCAAACTAACAAGAACTGCTACGGCAAAGCACCTAAGCACGTCTTTACGAGCCTTAAGTCGTTGTCAGTTACTTGAATAAAGATACACGCTTTATGGACGACGTCTTTGTAAGCTAATACCTACTTTGTTTACTTTTCTGTGACGTAATAAATAACGGGTTATATTTGGAACAACGCGAAATATGACGTGCTGTTGTCTTGAATAACATGATTAATTTTTTGTTAACCAAAGACTGTTACCGTTAAGTCTCGTACACGCTGGCGCGACACCACAGCGCGACACACAGGCACCGCGTGTCGCGCGACAAACGGTGCCTTTGTTTCGCGCTGTGGCGTCGCGCCTGTTTGTGGAGCCTTTATACTTTTTGGTTTCAGGTAGAGAAAATTTCAAAATAAAATGGAGTGTAAAGGGAGGGACATAAATCATTGTGCAATAGATAGGAATTAAACCTTGATATTAAAAAGCGGCCAAGTGTGAGTCGGTCTCGCACAAAAAGGATTCCGTACCAACGTACAATATTTATCACATTTTTTTAATACTACAGTAAAAAAATAGCCGAAAAAAAAACGTATCTCTGAAAAAATATGAAATACAGTAAATAGGGTCCCGTTGGCACCCTTTGATTACGGAACCGTAAAAAATACATTCACGTCATAAATATGTAAGTTTCTAAAAGACTCGACGACTTTTACTCAAACATGTAAAAACTATATGTAGTTTACCGGTGTGAAACAAATTTATTCCCTGTTGTAAAAGGGGCACATCTCGGTGCGTTTATAAATAGCTTGTATTCTATTCGAGAGTTGTTTTTCTCAAACATATTTTCTTGGTACACCGTTTGTCACTCTTGCCTGAGTAATGTAAGAACGTTTTCTTCGTTCATAACATGTCATTGTTCTACAAAAAGCTCTTATTGTGGAAACACTTAACATGACATAATCTTTATTTCATATAAACTTAGTATGTAGTACAATAATAACTTAGGCTAGATACAATGTTTTCATAATCTGATGATTTAAGCTTCTGTAGCCGAACTAGGCTTTGCCTGTATTTCGACTATCAGTGCCCCAATCCCTTACAATTTGATCCAGTTTGAGTTTGAGGCCTAGCGTATAAATGTAGTATTTCAAATAATAGTCTGTTAATGTTAATTTAATAATTTGTTATTTAAAATACTCTGTTTTTGACCAATGAGTGTGTTGTGTGTAAAAGTGTATATAGGTGTATGTGTGAGAGTTTGTATGGGTGTGTGAGTGATTGTATGTGTGTAGTGTGATGCATGATTGCGGGTGAGTAGTTATGCATTTATTTGAGGTTATTATTTTGTTACTGAATTTTAAAAAGAAGCAATTCAGTTTCTTCATAATTAAGTTTTTGCAGGTATTAATTTACCTTTGCCTTACATTCTGTCTTTGTAAGTGGATAAATGTTCAATGATTTATTAATTTTGTTATACAAATGAGGTCCGATGAAGTCAGCAAATCTTGAGATGAATTGAGTTTGCCGGAGTGTCGGGGTATTACAAACCATATATTTTCGACGTCTATTAAGTAACTGTGGATTGTAAGATAATCTACTATGTTGTAGGAGGATGATATTTAAAATAAATAGTTGCCTCACCGTAAGGACTTCACAGATTTGATAAAGAATAGTAGTTGGAAAGTAGGTGGGCTTTGAAGTGGCGACTTTGAGAACAGCACGTTGAGCAACCTCAATTGACTTCATTGAGGTTTTTGCAGTTCCTCCCCAAGTCGTAATGCAATAGGTAAGCAGTGGCTGACATAACGCGGTATATATCTGCTTCATTAATTTTGGTTCAGCAATGTGCCTAAGCTTTTTAAAAATGTAGATAAGTTTCCGAACTCTACCACACGTGTGCTTTAAGTGTTCTTTAAAGTTAAGGTTATGGTCTATTGTAATACCCAGGTACTTTATTGAGTTCGCTCGTTCTAATGATGTGCAATTACAACTATCTTCGGTAACACACTCATGCGGTATAATTTTGAGATTTTTGCTGAGTTTTGTGTCATGTCTTATACTGAAGCAAATATATTTCGACTTGTCTACATTTAATGTTAGAATGTTACGCTGAAGCCATCGTCTAACGATATTAAAGCCCCGCTGAGCAGCGTCGAAGACCTCATCCCAAGTACTGGCAGAAAAAACTAGAGCTGTATCATCAGCGAAGGAAATGATTTCGCCTTGGGTGAGCTTTAGTTTACTTAACCCAAACTTTAGGCTTAGACAAAACAAAGATGTTTTTGTTGTATTTGGGAGCAAAAGCGGCACATTAGTTATTTCTGCCTTGCCATTCCATTTTGTCAAAATGTTGTGGACTCAAATCTACCTTTTAAGTGAGTGACTTCCGAATATTATCTAGTCAATTTCTTTCTTCAGAAACTACTTCCTCCTGCCTAACACCTTGTGGTATTACAGGCGTGTTGTTATGTTTTGTGTTCTTTCTTAAGAACCACAAAAGTGTGAAATACAGCATGTCGATTCTGTAAAAATCTCAGCGTGAAGAATTGCGTGGATTAAGCCGTCAGTGTCATCACGTCAGGGTCAATCCCTAGCATCAGTAGCACTGACAGCTCACTCCACGCCAACTTCACCTAAGTTTTCAAGGTAAGATGGCTACAGAATAGCTCTACTGGATCTCTAACAAGCCGACAATGCGAACTTTGTTGACTACATCATCAATATTGTCACAGTTATGGCTATTATGACATCCAGAATGTCTTCACGCCCCATGGGGCCAAGGCCTAGCCTGCCCAACAATAGAGGCATGTGATAATGTCAGGAAATAGCACATTGTACCGTTGACCTTCCTCATCAGTGGCTTTTGTGACGCCTCACATCATGGCCCATAATGATTGTTCTCGTATTGTATTGCTCGTGATACTGTTTCTATTCTGGCTTACTCGTGGATGTTTTTCTTTAACCCAGATTTGTACGTCCGATTGTGTCCCTTGTCACGCTAAAGAAAGTTGTGTTCATAATAACGTTTGTGGCTGTCGAAAGCCACCAAAAACCTTTATTCCAAATATCATCCCTATTTGGCCTTTTTTGTAGAGAAAGAAAAATTAATACCCGACGTAATTTCTACATAATACAGAACGTAAGGCTAACTTAATGTCACTAAGCACGAATATCTATTCAACACCCGGATTCTGCACTGATGCACAATCAATATAAAGTTTCTCGCAATGTTATCTTACGCAACAAGCCCCCTACATTCTTGTAAAACCCATCCCGACGCGGCTTGCGTCTTACGTCTTCGGGTAGGTCAGGCTCCCGGGTCCCGGCCGACGGGGCGAGAGAAACTGAAAGTACGCCAACCAGTTCAAGTGCAGATGCGGGCCGGGAGAGAAGCGGGGCGGGGGGCGTGACCCGGTCGCAGCCCCGGGCCCAGCCAGGAAACTGCGATGTGTGTCACCAAACAATTCGCATGACATTGTTAGGAAACCAGAAAAATCTAATTGGAAACACAGTTTCTACAATCACCTACGGTCACCCACGCATAATTTGCATTAGCAGTTTTTTTTTTTTTGAAAAAAGAACGTTACAAGATTGTGATATTCCTTTTTTGATTGTTTATTAAAATAAAAATATTATGCTCAGACCAAGCAGTGAAAGTTTTCCACAATTGCCTGTCATGCTGCGTATTTATTTTGCTTTGTATGAGGTCGTCTTTTTAATGGAAATCACTAATTAAGGACTCTGCTAGTGTTTGCTCTAGTAATGGCTAATGGCTTATGAACTCATCCAATTATTGTAAATTATGTTTCCGACGACAACTTTTAATTGGGATTTATGCAAGATATTTACTAATCGACTTCTTGGATAATAAATTCAGTACATAAGTCGGGTTTGGTCAATAAATAAATACAAGGAGCCATTGAAGAATAGTTTTTGTCTGTTTTTGAGTGCTTTGCATTATTATAAGCTCCTTCGTAAAAACAATATCAGTTTGTACACTTTGTATGTTCGTAATTTTAAAAGCCAATTCAGTGCAATCAAACAATTCAATTCCTTTGTAGTAGTATTTTTAGAAGATCAATCCATCAAATTAATTCCATTACTTGATTGAGTCGATTCACGATTGAGCGTTAGTGTTTTGTTATTATTTACAACAGATAATAATTGTTTACATGACCTCACAAATGACCCTTAAGAACAACGTTTTTATTGTTAAAAACAGGTTAATTATAAAATTAAGTAGGTACAATGGTACTGTTTTTATCACAATGTTTGTACTTCTAGCTAATCTCTTAGCATCATTTAATACTATGTCTAGTTAAAAATCGTCCACGCAACAACTTCAGAAAAATTAACAAAACAAAGTAGATAATGTTTTAATTACAGCATTCAACACCGTTCTAAACTACACTGTTAAGATTTATCTAATTACACTTTTTTGAGCGAATCTAAGCGAGCGTAAAACACGGATTGCGCGATCGTTGCAAAAAAAGATGTATTAAGGAAAATGGAACCGACAACCGGCAAAACGACTTCTCGGTATCGCTGAGTCAGGCAGAAAGTCCCGCCATTTTGGAACAAGAATGTGATATTTTGAAAAAAGAACTATAGGAAGAAGCGAAATATGCTTTATGGAAAATACCGAGAGTGTTGAATGTGTTGGAAATAAACAACGTAATTAAATTGGATTCGTTTTTATTTATAACAGTCATCATGTGCCTAACTAACCAGCCTTTTTTTTCTTCAAATATACACCGGCTGGCTTCAGCTGAATACTAGTATTATACGGAACCCAGTTACTGGGTAAACCGACAGCCCTAGGTGAGACTGGTTGTCAGCCTTTCGCGCTTTTGAATTCGCGTAACGACTGTCGATGATTTACGGTTAAATCTTTATATCACTCCCTCAAGAAATCTATTCTTGTAACTCTTAAGTCATTTAAATAGCATTGCGGTGTACCGAATGACGAAGGATATAAATCGAACAACTTCTACTGAATTAACCCTTAATGGCTCGAAGAGACAGCGTAATTATATACGTAGTCGCGACCGCGATGGGAAAGAAAATAAGGGGAATGTTTATTGTAAGTGCAAATTTGTTGCAATGACTTGATAACGTTCCCATGCCGAACACTTGAAAATAGAGGAAAAGCAAAATATGCTCAAAATAAGATGAAACAGTCACAGAATATTGATTAAGTAAATAATACCGGTATCGGTATCGATATCGGTCAATGATGCCCAGTGGTATCGGCAGTGACTTACGAGTTGTAGGTCAAAGATTCGAACCCAGACAGGCGCTTTGCTTTGTGTAATTTATTTCATCACCACTGCTCTAAAAACGGTGAAGGAAAACATAGTGAAGGAACGCCGCATGTCTTCGAACCAAAAATTCGAAGACATGTGACATCTACCAACCCACACTGAGCCCGCGTGGTGGATTACGGCCCACTCCCTCTCACAGAGAGGAGGCCTGTGTCCCAGCAGTGGGCAGACAATAGGCTGATTATGTTATGTATTCTACAAGCAACATAATAACGTAAAAGTGTTTTATGCGCATTAGCTCTTGTCAGCCTCTTGAACTAAAATGGCGAAATGTGGGAGTACTGTAGGTACAACTCTGCCTAGCCCATCATGAAATATAGGCTTGATCGTGATGTTATGTGTAAGTCTGTCTACAAAAAATTGTTATCACATAGGTATTTGCAATCAAAGTAGCTTACAATCAGCCTGAAATCTATGAACGTTGACTTACACAAACTCTTACCGAAATTTTGTGCTAAATACGTCACATTTTTACATCTCAAGATCGGTCAGTTGAGTGAAACAAAAGTTGATAAAGCGAAGTAATAGCTAAACGACATATAACGTATATCTAGCAGGATCTTAATAAAACATAAACAATATGATGACAACAGAGTTTCTCATGCAGGTAGAAAAATTACAAAACCCTTCAGAATCAAACAAAGAAAATAACAATAACTTCATACAACTCTAACAAACTGCAGAAGGTATCAAAGTGTTTCTCATACAAATCGTGATATATTGTGCAAGAGTGTAGCATTTCGTCGGCGCAGCACTGGACCGCCCGACGTATTATTGCTTAAAATATTTCGTTTATAATGTTGGTGGTCCATTTTACCTGCGCGAATTTGTTGTTGCATGTTTAATTGGAATATTTGCTTATAGGTTGAGTACGACGGAGTATAAATTGAAATTGTCAACATAGATAATGTAGCTATAGCGGATTTCATAGATCTTGTAAGTTACGAAATTCACATACGTTAGTACGCCTACCTAACTCTCCTTATACATTTATGAAGTTCGTGTGAATATCTAAGTAATTTAATAGTTTCACCCGAAGAAACCTAATTTGGAAATGGGGTCAAAATGTTTTCGCTGTTCAAACAAAAATGCAAATGATAATAAAACTGTAGCAACAGAATTCGTTGGCTGCAGTAAAAAAAGGAAAATAAATACGTGTGACGTCAGCAGCGTATCTTTTCATTCAGGTCATAAGATAGTAGTGACTGAAAGAAACGTGAAGTTTAATGATACTCGTAGGCAACGAGCCAGCGGCTTGTCACTACTTACACACGTCAACAACCTCTCAAAGTCTCAATCTAATGTTTACGTCATCAGACAAAAAATCTCATGAACGAACGCTCTAACAAATCGCTTTACTCCTCCCGACTCCCGACCTCATTCGACTTTCACTACTTGCTAGTCTTGGTACATCAAAAATTGCAATATCGAAAAAATACAAACGAAATCCATTACCGTTTTATCACCTTACTGGCAGACGACGGCCAATCAAAACTTTTAATGAAGCGCGTTCTTATCGAAGCCTACAGATACAGCGGGGTGCGTATCGATTGGGCTCCCGATGTAGGTCACAGGCTGCGGGTCAAAGGTCACGGGTAGGTCACCTCGCTCAGCCTCGTCAACGTAAATAGTCTGAAGCAGGGCTGCCACGCAATCGAAATCCTTGGCCTGAGTGCATCTTTTGGAAAAGTTATGACCGTGTGATTTGATATATGATGTGCATAATTGCAAACTGTTGTGTAATTATGTAGGCAATGTAGGCAAATGCATTGTAGATATAACTTAAAGAACATTTTCTGAAAACATTTTAATGATTGAATTTTATTTGGAAGCAATGTTCATTATCTACTGTAATGCTCTTCGCATCTTTTTCTTTTTAAATTTTGAAATAATTCACCAATAAGGAACCTTTCTGCAAATACGTTTTCTATAGCAGTGAACGTTCCTCATATTGGCATAAAACAAATAACCGCATTTTACATAACCGATTATGCAACAAAAATTGTAGCCTATTTTTAGCAGCCCTGCTAAGTTCTCCCTGCGACCCGCGTCTCGCCAAGGAGACTGGCAATTCTAGCTACGCCCTTTGTTTACCCCTGACCGTCGCGATCGTAAAGCGTTGCTATAAAAAGACATTGTTTAATATATGTCGCTGCAAAACTACGAATGGTGGCCAGTTTGAGGTCGGTCGTGCATATTTAGATTCATTACCGCGAGAAACTGCATGTTTGATTTAAATAATGACGTTAAAACTTGTTTTTTTTTCATACTTTCAACACGTCAATGAATTGCCCCACTGGAGTGCAAATGCCTTTTTAAACCAAAAACAAAACTATTTAACTGTGCAAATAGTCCGAAGACTCTTGGTTTTTATCTTGCACAGCAACACAAACTCAAACCAAGCCGTAAGCGCCTACGTTCAGCAAGAATATTATATTAATTTACACTTTATGTAAACAGAATTGTGGAATTCTACCACATACATAAATAATAGACAAAGACATTACACTATCTGGGAATCAAAGAAAAACATTATATCGGATCGGATGGTTGGTAGCCCACGCGGTTTTATAGGTCATTCGAGAGAAATGGCCTAAAGCTATTACGCAACTGAGATTACTTTCGGCACACTTAGATATTGCCCTGGAATGTGAACTACTAAAAACTTGTCAGATTTGTCTTGAAACGACCGATAAAATTAAGTTCTCTTGACTTGATTCTATCGCGGTCTTCCTCTTCTTCCTTTATATTATAAGTTCCCAGTCAACAAGCACCAGTATATCTGACAAAAGTGTTTGAGCCAGCAATAGTTACATTTGTTTATCGCAAGATCCTCGTATAAATAATCCTACAAACGGCAATCTTAATAAAATAAACAAAGCTTTGAATCTGAAGCAGTTTGAAACCCTTTAAAACTATCGTTTCTCTCTGAATTTCTCGCTCAAACATAAACCAAAAATTATCCCACATACACAGTCCTTATTTGTTAGATACCAAAGATACCAAATTATACACCGTCTAGTAAACAGACAAGCACGTAATGTTTCACTCACTATTCATCTCAGAGCATCAACCAATCATGGCAGACATCCCAGCACATTTTCTAAATAAGAAACTCCGTGTAAATTTGTGCTGGTTATGTAAACAAGTTATGCACTTTCTCACGCTCGCCCGCTTTGAATGCACAAAGCCAATTTTCCACAAGAGCAAAAACAACACAAATTCAATTAGGGAAATGGTTTCTGTTTTGCGAAACAGGAGGTTGAAATTTATAGGGGTAATGTAAATAGTGGTGCTGAGTTCCAATCAACGGATTGAACCTGTTACACCACTGCTGAAGAACATAATGTATCAACTGCTGCAGACGGTAGGAAGCCTTACGATTTATATGTGATTGAATTGCTTCCGATGCTTTCAAATGATTGAATTACATTGGAACATGGTTGCCTGAATATAACTTTACAATTTATGGCGTTTTTCAAAAGTTTGCTGACGTTTTAACTTACACTTCACAAAACACAAATTCCCATGGTGCAATTGCCATCGACAATCAAACGAAATCTAAAGAATTTGCTGTATTAGCCAATCTGCTACCGCGACACGTTTATTATTCAAAATGGAGTATTTGCGTCACAAAGAAATACCAAAGTTATGCAATATAGAGAATACGGGTGGAAGAGAACCAAACAATGTTAGAAACTAACTAGCCGAAGACAATAAACTATCCATTGACAGAACACGTTCAAAGTGAGACGAAGTTGCTAAATTAGATAACCAATAATTTCAGCCGTCAGTCTTTAAGACTTTAGCGCTTTAGCAAAACCGGACTTCACCTACACTAGGGCATGAACACACGTGCTGCGTCCAATATCGATCGACTTTGTACTTTCATCGGCTTAACGATGTAGACCACGAAGGCAAAATGGCGGCTTCATAAAAAATGCGGGACACCCGACTGCATTGACGCCGCGTTCAATGAATCTTGAATGTGTTTAATACATCGAAATTGGCCGATTAAGACAAGGAAGTTGAACTTTTCATTGACGTAAGCAAAGAAAAGGAGACAGCTGATTCATGATATAATGAAACAGGAGATTTTTATTACTATTGTTTTATTGCATCATCAGGATTTAGTATGCAGGGATATGGACAACAATAAAAATTGTATGACGCGAACCTGAAAAAATAAAAGTAAAAATTTGTGGTGTTTTGCCATGCCTATTTCTGCCGCTTAAACACTACTGCGTCAGGATGACTTTGTATTTTGTCTTTATGTAATGGATGCAGTATCTTTATGTAATGGTTGCAGTACAATTGTTTGTAATGTAATAGGGATATCTTAGAAGAGCGTTTTATAGACAAGATTAGCGTTATTTACATCAGGTGGTACATTCATGTTACTTCTTCTACGGCTCTTCTAAAGTTCCTACGCAATGGATTTTGATGCGATTTTCACCATCATCTAAAGCATTTATTCCGAAAGTTTTATGTGTAAAATACATTCATAGTAAAAAAAAAACGATGTTTTTTGAAGTTTTAATAACCGTGAGAAATAGGGGCGAGTCGCTAGTACTCAAAAAGAAAAAAACTGAGTCTCGTGTGATGAAGACCTAAACCTCGCAATTTAGTCACCGGAATTGCAAAATTGCTTATGAAACAAGACTATTGCAATCTCAAGTCGTTATTAGCAATGCTGATAATATTATGCATGGTTCCGTCACGTAACTACTCGGCTAATCGTAAATTAGATATGATACAGACGAAGTACCATCTAGTTAGTTTATACATTCACTTTGTTCTTATGTTGTGGTAATGTGGTGTCGAAACTAGACATTTGTCGAGGTAAATCTGTCCCTACGGTTTATAGAGGTATGAGAAACAGTGTGTTAAATTCACTCATCCTCCATAGAAAAGGGAAAATAATCCGACCAAAAGGGTGTCGTGTCTGGTGAGCAACTACCCGTCGATTGATGTCTGGACGGTGTATATAGATATGCTAGTTGCGCGGTAAACTCAGCCTGCGCGATGCAGGATTTTGCCTGATGTCGTGTAAAGCGTAGTTCGCATGTGGCATTGTAGATGGCGCCACAGATTGCACAAATTCTTTGGAATATTATTTTATGTGGTCTAGATAGCGTTTCGTAAAGTATTTCCTTCCAAAGTATTAAAACAGTAACAAGTAGAAAAGGAATAACGCAGAGAACTGGTTACTTCTGTCAGTGTCATTTTCTGATGTCTACTTAATGTATTTACACTACTTACAGAAAGTTCCTTTAAGAAAATTTTAAAAAGAAAGAAGAATGAACAGCCAATGAAATAGATACGTTGCTTTAAAAAGTATTGTACCTACCTACATATACAATCTTTGAAAATTGCGAAAGTATAAATACGGTTCCACAGGAAATTGTATACCATTCCGAGGTTCAGAGAACAGTTGTCGAGGAAATCGAAAACCTGAAGGACTTGAGTGCTCTCGGTCTTTGTACAATATTTATATCTAGACAGATACGATGTTTCTATACGAGAATCGGAAAATTTATAGTTTCAGTACCTAAGTAAGATAGTCTAAAAGACATAGCCGACGTAAAGTAGGATTTAAAAGAAAACACAAGAAAGATATAAATGTAACCCAAGACCAACATAAGCACATAAGCCACTCGTATAAGCAATATTCACTGCGACACGCCGACGCCCCACAGCTAGGTACACACCAGTTAGGAGCCAGTGCAAAATACCCAGTTTCACTAGAACAACATTATTTATGCACCATTCAGAATAAGGTTCAATGGCACGTTGCAATTCGCATCACAACGTTTGTTAGTAGTAACATGCAAGCTATTTGTTCCGAAATTGAACGACGTTCTAAAAAGTACGTTTTTGTTCTCTCAAACACAAAAAAGTGCATTGTTAAGATCGCCTGCACACATAGCTCCTGAATCGGCTGCTACATTTGCGTTATTCTGGGCGCAGCCGTCGAGGCCTGAAATGAGGGCGCCGGATCGATACAGGCAGACTGGCAGACACAACAGAACGTTCAGCGACCGCGCACTCAGCCTTATTTCGCGTCTAGGACCGCCGCCCTCTTCCCCTCTTTGCACATTAAGAGCCTTCAAAACAACCGATGCGGTGTGATAACGACTATTTGGAGAACCAGAAATAACAGCTGAAACTGCACTGAAATGCATCCCAAAGGTGTAATGAAATAGTTTTCAAGGTTCTGAGCAAAGATTTCAAATGTGTTCTGGTGGTCGTTCCGCTTTGTTTATGTATCGTGAGAATACACGTTCTGTTATTTCTTTTAGTGCTATCCCTACCGAACAGAGTACGTTTAACCGCGTCGGTAGCGAGCACCAATTTGATCCGTAACATGTATTCGGTTTCAAGGTTCCACTGAACTAAAATACTGCCACGTTTGTTTCTTTAAGTTTCCCACTGAAGTGGACTTAGTAAAACAAAAGGCATTATAGCCGGCAATCTATTTAACGACATAACAACAATGAGTTTCTGGTAGAAAATTATTGTAGAAAATACCTTTACAAATACGTTATTATTTATGGAGGATGAAGGCCTTAAGGCGGTTGACCCCTCAAGGATGGAGGCGATTGCACGCGCTGTGTTATTTACCTGTAGTTTAAGTATTGAATACAAATATATCGATAGCTCTTTTTGAATATTCAATAACATCTTCGATTCCGCTTACAAACACTTGCACTTAAAATATAAATAGACTTTGGTTTGACAATATTATCTAACGACACCGAAATATTTATATAATTGGAAGGATTGTAATTATTATATCCATCATCCATGATAAAATTACTTTGATTAACAAACTTTTCCCTACACACAGGGAAATATTCCCGTTATCAAAACTATAAAAATGGAGATTTAAACCTACCACAAGAGCTCGAAGCGAATCATCTCTCAATAGCAGAAAACCACAAGCCAGTTTATTTTCATTCATAAGTTCATCACAATTATCGAGTGCTCTAAAATTACATATCAAGAAAGAAATAGAATGACAATCTAAAATCCTTTTTATGATAATGACTGATTCAATAAACTCTTGATGGTTGTTCCGTACTTTGGAAGTTTCGCAAGTGATCCAAGCCAAATATTCTAATAGAAACAAGTTACTTTTATTTCTAGTAATAAGGAAACATTTCAATAAGGATTTCCTACAAACTATTGATATCGGTTCGATGGAATTGTTATTTCTGTAAATATTCCTATAATACAAACGTTTATAGCAGTTTTAAGTATTTGGCGAAATTGACAATAAAATATCTATTTTATACCATAACTCGTTCGATGTTACAGTTTCATACAATAAATTTTAATGTTGGTAACATTTCTGTTTTGTGTCTCCTGATTAATGGACGAATGTTTCTATATTTTATTTTATTAAATCAAGCTAGTAGCGGGATATTTGCTAAAAGGTTCGTGAAAATTGTAATTTTTTTTGTGAGGTAACAGTGAGTGGTTTTCTGTTACCGGTTGTTTTTCTTTGTGTATGAAAATGTTGTTATATATTTACCTCGGAATCCATGATTATTCTAAGAATCGTTTAATCTAAAATACTTAATATTACCTACCAAATGGGTTTCTCTATTCGTCGGGAAGCATTGCAAAACAGTCACATCCTGAATCCTGCAAGCAATGACCAAGAATACCAGGGCAAAACCATGCTGGAATCAAAACAATTAACCATTCCGCACATACGAATTGGCACTGCGAGCACCATTAACCTGATTCTCTTTGTTGACTTAAACTACTCGTGACGACTAGCAGCTGATACGTTCTACGGCCTACTTTCAGACATACGGAAATTAAATCCCTAGAAAATAGTACAAACAAACACCTAACTTTTTATGATCCATATGCTTACACAGTATGTCGTTTTTACATACACCCAGTATCTAAAAACGAATCGTTTTGATTGCACAGGGCTTATTTGAAGGGCCCATGGGTAGAGCATTTCCTTTTGAAATGGTCTACTACAAGCTTGGTTATCTGCAATAAGTAAAATATAAAGGGATTAGTAAGATATAGGAAACTGGAACAAATAAAACAATGAGTAATGAATTTTCTTTCTAAGATTAAGTTGTCTGACAGTACAAAGTTAAAACAATGAATGGTTATACTAAAGTCCCTATGTCTAGTGCAGTTGTAGGTATCTAGACTAATTGGATATTTGGATGTGAGCGGCTTACAGACGGTAATTAAGTAAAATTAGTTTAAGTGTCTCTATCTTTTCAATTGTAAAAAACGACGCTATATTAAATAGTTGATATTTATGAATACGATAAAAGGAAAATGCTTATTTAGGTTAAAAAAAACACAAAAACTACCTACTGAAGAGCTTTAATGAACAGTGAGAAATAAGCTTGATGGATTGGCAGAAAATATTAATACAGTAGCTAGAACATTTTTCAAGCTTATTTTTTTTTTTGTATGGCATCTCGCAGGTCAACCTGTAAGGTTGTCGTCTGCTTAAGCGGACTTGTCTGTGGTGCCCTAATAAATTAAGGCCTCCAGCCAGGACTTAAACTTAAATACTAACTAAAAACTAAGCGACAACGCTAAGGGCACCCCATATGGGGTACGGACCTCGGCTCAGGGCGTCGCTGGAAGAGGGCAGCAAGGGACTAGCTGGATTAGGATTTGAGTGATTTAGGGACGAATTTAAAGCTACAGGCTCAGCGGCGCGGGTTGGCTCGAGCAAGGGTCGGGAGGGGCGTGGATTTGGGCGTCGTGGCGGGCCTCGGCGGCGAGGACGGTAGGACGGCGATCGGGTTTTGCGCTTGTGTAAGATGCCGGTGGCCTTACTGCTCTCCTGGAGGAGGGTGTCGTCGGGGGCGATTAAAGTATGCCTTGGTCGGCGAATACTGCTAATGCGGGAGAGAGTGTATCGGGCGGCCGCTGAGATCAAGGGGTTTGGGTGTTTGATGCCACAGTCGTTTCAAGCTTAAAGACTTCTAAGCTCTTTTATACATTAAGTCATCAGTTCAAAGTAATATATTGTTTGCTACGTACAGTTCCGCAAATAACAATTTAACTCGCGCATGTCCTGATTGTTGATATACGGGTGTGGGTCGCAGCAGCAGCCGTCATATCGCGTGACAAATTCTTAATTAAATTTCTACGCAATAAATCTGCGTGCGCTGAAGTGGGCGTTTATTTATGGCGGTCATAAAACGATGCACAAAGGACATCATCCAGATAAGTCCCATGTAATTACGATCTGCCGCAAGTCTAAAACTAATGAGTCATAGCATACAGCCTATAATGATCCCACTGCTGGGACACAGGTTCCTCTCTGTGGGAGTTGGCCGTATTCCACCACGCAGGCCCAGTGCGGATTGGTGGATGTCACAATGTCTTAGAATTTTTGGTTCTAGGACATGCCGGTTTCCTCATTATGATTTTCTTCACCGTTTTGACCTGACAATTCAAAAGTACCTGTAAATGGTTTATTTGAAATAAATGCTGAGTTTAAGTTTGAGAACAGCAAACAAATGAGTAACGTGTGATTTTTACGAGACTTTTTACCGTCATTATTTTAAACCGATATAAGTGTCGTTGACTTTTCATACAGTCATGATCGTCATAACCAAAGAAGGTATTGCAAAGATACTTTTATAATTAAAATCAAATTGTTTAAGTGTTTTCTGCCCACTGCCTTTATTCAAATTAAGGCCTTGCTAAATGGTTTTATTAATTGAAAACAATCCTCCTGTGTAATAATTTTGCAAACTAATTGTACTAAGATGTCTGTAGGTAGATAAGTTATAAGAAAATACAAGGCCTTTTGAAAGAAACGTTATCGTCATAAATATTCAATACTACAGTGTTTTACATATCATAAAGCGACGCGCGCTTTACTTGTGGTAACCATAAAACAAGCGCGCGTCGCTTCTTCAGATAAAAATACTGTACTTTTTGTCTATAATGAATATGGCGTGCGTTAGCTGCAAAAAAAATTTGACGCAATTGGGAACTTTCGCAAGGCAGAAATAACTTGCCTAGGAAGTAGGTTTTTAAGTGCCTTATTAGTGTTTTACTTATAGAATCGCTTAAACAAGTTTAGCACATTACTCTATCCCTATCATTACCCATAATAAACTGCCAAACTAAAGAAACAATAAATAATAAAGTGACACACTCGAATAGAAACGAATATATCGTTCGCAAACAACTCGAATAAAGCTGAAAGCAGTTTAGCATCGTAAAAATATTCTATTGAGCGAAATTTAAAGAGTTTCCAATAATATTCGTAAGGAATGCAGCTGAACATGAAATAGGAGTAAAACTATTATGCAAACAGTCTAACTTTTACGAAGGAACAATGAACAATTGGAACTTTATGTTAGAACTTCTAACTTTATCGCTTGAGGGAGCGAATTTTGATGTTTCGGTTTCTAAATTTCCACCATCTTCCTTCGTATGATATTATCTAGATTAAGTTTTATTAGACGACCAAACAATTTCTTTGTTTTTATCTGAATAAAACCTGTGGATGTTTTCGTTAAATTTGACCAATTTCAGGAGTTCTAAAGCACTTAAAAAAAACATCCACTTTAATCCCGGCTCATACTAAAATCCGCATGAGCCGGGATTGAATAGAATGTTTTTTAAGTGCTTTAGAAATCCTGAGATTGGTCTCATTTTCTATGGGAAAGTGTTCTTTGTTGGTTAATCTTTTACTAAAATCAAGGAATATTTTAAACCAGTTATACCATATTCCTTTCTCTTCAATTTTAAAGGAAAAATACACTATAGTTCATGTTATTCTTGTAAATTCTAGTTTAATCAACACAAACCGGTAAATCGTACAGCTCGCGTGTGAAAACAACAAAATGAAAGCTCAGTACAGTATCGTAGGACGCAAGGTCCCTCCGCCCTTGCCTTAGCCTTGCACTTTGATTAGCCTTGGTTTTATCAATGCATTTAACCATTATGGAACTGTAGAATGTTCTAGAAATTCTCTAGATCTCCCTTGGAATACAATCACAATTTCATGAGGACGTGTCAATGTTTTGTTGACAATTTTGCTGTTACGAGATATGCGAACATCCCTTGGGAATTTCGTTCAGACAATATTGTATTTGTATCTTTATATGTCATCTTTGTAGCATTTAATTTTATGCCCGACCCTTGCTCGAGCCAGCCCGCGCCGCTGAGCCTGTAGCTATAAATTCGTCCCAAAATCTAATAAATCCTGATCCAGCTAGTCTCTTGCTGCCCTCTTCCAGCGACGCCCTAAGCCGAGGTTCGTACCCCACAGGGGGTGCCCTTAGCGTTGTCGCTTAGTTTTAGTTAGTATTTAAGTTTAAGTCCTGGCTGGAGGCCTTAATTTATTAGGGCACCACAGGCAAGTCCGCTTAAGCAGACGACAACCTTATAGGTTGACCTGCGAGAGGCCATACATAAAAAAAAAAAAAAAAAAATAATTTTATGGATATTACACCCAAAGCATAAGTAGTGGTGACTAGTGAGGCTTTCACAATATATCAACAACTTCTGACACTAAAATAAAAATATTACGTACTTATTTTCCCTTTCGCGGGCATGCATAACGTCCTCCGCACAGACTTTATTTACAAAGAAATACAACCCATTACCAAGTATAGTTTACGTTCACCTTATAGGCTGAAAATAGCGTTCCTTCATTAGCAGAACTGTCCACAAGTTTATCTTGCACAGCATCAGTACCAATAATCTTAAAGTATACAAACATCGAAGGTATGCAGATTTTAATCTTCGCGCTGTGACTATAGAACAAAGAAAATAAAAATATATTGTACGACGAAACACAAGCAGCCATTAACATGGGTATGGTAAAATTATAGTGTATTGAAGCTAACGATAGATGTAAAATGTTCAGTAAGAAAATTTATGTAAAGGATTCCAATTCTAAACATGTAGGGAATAACTTTATGGACGCTCACTTCCTCGCACTCGACGATTTTAACGTTTCGTTAGAAGAAAACAAAGCAATTCTTACTTAAATAAGTAATATCGGAGGTTATACTTCATATCGAGTCCCCCTGTTTGTTCTACATTCGTTCTTATTATTTTCCGGTTATCGTGGGAACTGAGAATTTTATGAAGACACGTGCTTCTCTAAGTAAAAATGAAATGGGTCGGAGCCTTTTATCTCGGAGATAATGGAGAGGTTTGTAGCTTCTTAGTCGCCTGAGATGTTTCTCAAATTAAGACGGACGATGGAACGGTTAGATGGGTATTTCATGACTCAAAGTTGATATTAGAGATACAAGCGAACATTGTTGTTTCTTGTCTAGATTTCTTGAAGCCGATTAATCATGGTATGATTTGAATGTCTTCAAGGTAGAATGTTAACCAATGTACCGATTGTTTTCTGGAGTTATTGACTTTTTTCTACTTAGCATTCATTATTTAAATTCGTTAATCTTTGCTCCATTAATCCATACTTTTACTCGACAGAGAGTTACTTTCTCGCCTAAACCACTGAACCGACTGTTATGAAATTTGACACATAGGTAGTGTAGGACCCTAAGAAGGCGATAGGCTAATTTTCATCCTAGATCGCAGGCAAGGTCGCGGGCAAAAGATAATTCATTTTATGAACAAGGCTAATAGTATGTACGTATGTAGTACCTAATATTAATCCTACCATCTACGTCCTCTTCTAACACGCCTCTGCAAACATTGTAACATGTGTAAACTTTCATACAAGCTCCTTATTAGTTTATCTATTAACCTCTTTCGAAATGGTTAACGAAGCTCTGTCAAACATAATCAAACTGGTCCCCCTCATGATAAATTGTGCCCATATTCGTTGGTGCGGCCTAATGAAAGAATTGTGCCTATTGAGTCGTGTTGGCCAATGTTTGACGCAACTAAATCAAGCAATACACCAAGACATAATCTGAAACCTTTGGCACATTGACATGATGCATTAGATTTCAAAAGAGCTTGAACTGAACATCTGCAAGTCTTTGTCAGCAACGAACATGTCTTTTGTCCCAAAATGGTTTGGTAATTAATCTAGATCAACGGCGTAAAACCAAAACTAGCACAGATTTGTTTTCATTGAAATGGTTTGTAATTATATAACTCTGTTTACACGAAAATTTTCTCCAATCTTTGCCTTAAAAGCTTTTCAGTCAGATGTTAAGTCTGAAATGTTATATTTAAAATCTCAGCATGTAGTGAAATCCTTTTCGTAAATGTAGTGGCAGTGTGGCGGACCATCGAGACGGTACGATGCGCCGATAAAATAGCTACGTGATTTCCCAGCTCGGGATGCTGCAATCTTTTCATCTCTCCCCATCCGCCCGGATCGTCTCGTGTCCCAGCAAAAGACGCAGTAAACACACGGACTGTCATCTGGCAGGAATATCTGACGACTTTACATTCAGACTAAGTTTAGAAATCGCATTATTGAAGCACTCCCTCGCGGATATCAGTGCCGTATTGCCAGTCTCAATATCTTGAAGAAGGCGAAAAGATTTATATATTTATTGTTACTTGATACCTTATTCCCCAGGATTTTTATTTCTAGAAATTCGTTTCTTGATTTCTATAGCTATCGCTGAAAAGCAATTCTCATTTCTCGCAGACAATAAAGTGAAAATGCAGTTTTGTTAGAGAGACGTCCCGATCCTTGATTCGTTCAATTGCACAAGAGTTCTGCATTCGTAAAATAAAGTGGGTTGGTTGGGAATGTCGTTTAACTTCTTTATGTGATGAAAGTTTTCCTCGACGTGACTGGATGGTGGGAAGAATGGGTGTCTGTTTTATTAAAACATATGTCGCAGAAAGAGCAATTTTTCCAATTCATTTGAACTTTATCCGCCATGACATGAATTCTTCTTAAAAACTGTGTCAAAATGTCGTATACATTTTCAAAGTTCCGAAGTTCGTGGCAGTAAATGTTGCGCGGTACTAGCTTTAAGTTCCATTAATATTACGTAAAACTGCCCACAAACACGGCTATAAGTCCCGTGGGAACTATAACAATTTGCTCGTAATCACCTGAGCCCGGTGTCTGCCTACCATGCGCTCAACTCAATAATGCATGAAGCCCGTCAGTCGTCCGCTGCGTCGAACAGACTCTAATTACGGCGAACAACACAAACCGTTTATTCCCACCTCAGGGCACGGTTATCGAACCCTCCACCTAGAAATATGCTATGCCTACATGTATATTATCACAAGACCATTAGTCAAGGCAACAGCAACATCACGCCGCTGCCGAGCCAGTGACCTCGCTCAATATATCCACGGCGCTGCTGGGGTCGCAACACACGTAAATTCTATTTCCGCGTCATCGACAATTCTTTAATATCTCAGCAGTGAAGGCCACAAAGCTTTGCATGTATATTGCGACAACCTGCATGAGTCAAATAGTCGTTGCGCGCCACGCCGGCTGCGACACTACATCAGTGCCATCGAGAGCGAGTTGCATGCGTTCCGGAATATTCTCAGGACGCCGTCGCGGCACGTCCTCGTTCTCTCCATAATACTTTTATGCGATATGTAGTATATGCGCTGACCGCACCGAAGATACTTTATACGCGCGTTCTTCACGTGAACCATCGAACCGCACCGGATTTATTTCACAGAATATTTTCTGAGCTCCAGCTCTTTTGTATGGTACCGCGCATAAATCAGACGATCGCAATCGCGACTCCTCGCGATGAATATTTACTGAAAGGAAAATACAGAACCGAACGATTCCAGTAAGGAACGAGCTAGCACTTACATTCTTTCGATTGCTCTTCGCGTATTTTATTCTAACGTTATCGTAATGAGTCATAAAAGTTTATTGGTCACGTCGTAAAAGTGAATCCTTCGTTGCTCGGGTCTGAAGGTAGGATGCGATGAGGCGAGAACGTTGATGTTACGAGTGTGAGACAGCTCCACACCACGTTGCCGACACCGTGGTCGGCGCCAATTGTCAAATAATGGGAAGACACGATTTGTTAAAATTTTGGGAGTGCCACGCCACAGGATGCAATTTAGTTTAATGATCATAGTGGCGCCGCTGGTGCTTGCTTTTATTACTCTCAAATACATTAATATGAATTATTCTACGTCTCAAATGTTATCGTTTACAAACTTTATCTTTGATGGAAACGATAAAGAATGAGAGCGAAAAATAAATGAGCTTGTGCTAAATACCAATTCTTGAACAAAACGGTAATTTTGATCGTGCTTTAGTGGCTGCACTTTGTTAATGAAGCTGCCTTCAAAACCGGCACACTTGCATTTGCTCTGATGAAGCGAAAGTGGTATATCAGGTCAGCCTCTAGATATCCGCGGATATTTATAGTATCATAAAGGCTGCGTTGTTGCTGAAAAAACGAGCGCAAAAAGATGCCCCGGCACACCGAAACGGTGTCAGTGTTAACACTTTTATTTTTCCCGTGTTTAGAATACATTTGCGTATCGTTTTCCATGGTGAAGTATTACGCATTGGATAGTAACATGGCGATTACGTTGTGTTTATGTCTGCGTGAAGAGGTACACGGTGAGAGAAAGCCCCGGCGACATTGGGCCGGTATCGGCAGAAGTGGGTTGGTGCAGGCAGCGGCGGCGCGCGCGCAAGTAGGTGAGCGTGTCGAGGTCGTGACGTCACCCGCTTTCTCTGCGAGCGCGTTGTGCAACCGCGCCCGCGCCGCTGCTGCGGTGCTCAATGCAACCAAACCCGTTGCACCCTCATACTTTTTATTTTGGAGATTTGACTGATTCACATCCATAAATGATATATAATAAAACAATCGTTACGCAATTTGGTGAAATACATACAGGTTACACATCGTTGTGCAGTGATATATAATCATGTCCTAAATGGGTCATTCCAATCACAATTTTCCAGGGTAAATCAAGAATTAACCTAACATAACTTGTCACTTAATAGCTACACATACATTTCTTAATTAATAAGATGTGGATGACCCTCATGCTACGTCATTAAAGAAAGGAGAACCAAACGATTCAGCGATATCTCCACCACGGAGACATTATTTTTCTTTTCAAATTATTTGGCTTAGGCCGGCGGGGTAATGGCATAAAACCAGGGCTCGGAACCCTGGTTAATATCTTTAACCAGCTCGTAAAAAACGTCATACATTTGAAAAAGCACGGCTTCTCTTCGATTCTGCTCTAACAGAATGGATAATAATTCGTTTCCAATCAAAGAACAAAATAAAACTGTTCCGGTTCGGAATACTGGTTAATTATTTTCGATAATTTCTGCTCTGCACACCCGCACACCTCTCTAATATAACTTCCCGACAGTTGCAAGTTACCAGCTAACCGTCCGTTAGTGAAATAATACAGCCGTATTATTTCACTAACGGAGCTAGAATTTAGTAAATTTTTACCTTAGCTAGAATTAACCAGGCAGCGATAAAACGCTCGCAAATAGATTTCGTTTCGAGCGAGCGTTTCCGAAAAACCTGCTTAAAAACTGTTGTTAAGAATTATTTTGCGAACCATTCCCAAGCCCTGATACGCATATAATGTCAATCGATCGTTTTGTCTTACAGAAAAGAAAGAAAGGAAAAACGTTTATTTGCGATAAACATGACGCAAATAACGAATACAAACACAAAAAATATCAAGCAGGGGGAAAATATGCGTCACATCCAAGCAAAACCACCATCGCTCAGCATAATGCTACGATCCTATGCGAGACAGAGCCGACGCGGCGCCGGCGTTGACGTGATATCGTCAACCGGTGCAGCAAACTCTAAGATAAATGAATGGCTGGTCCACACTGGCGCTACGCGACAGCGCGACACGAAGGTGCCTTTGTGTCGTTCTGTCGCGTCGTGCCTGTTTATGGGAGCCTTAAGATATTTTGAAATAAATTGAAGACAATACCTAGTCTTTAATTCTGACAGTTGAGCCATTCATTGCGTAAGTTTTCAAACCTAAAGACAGGGATCGATTGCCATTTTATGTTTGTAACTAAGGAGTACTGGAATACAAATAAGTGGATTTATTAAATTATGTTAAGGATAACTACCAAGATAATTTATTGATTAATAGGAAAGTAACTGTGAGGGAACAAGTAACGTTACATTACTTTGTCTTGTTAGTAATCTTGTCAATTCCATGTTATTCTATACCTTCATCACGTTGTATTACATCATGATTTGGCGTAATTTATTGATTATAGAACAGAGTGATCTTTTTCTTAATAAAGATGGGTTTTGTTTCGGATATTCCAGTTGTGACCAAGTATTCAGTGTTTTCCAAGTGACAACTCCTACCGACCTCTATATTCTCTAGGGTATAACTAAATCCATAGTTTGAAGTTTTGACCTTATTGGAAGGTATTGATATCCTACAGTTAAGTTCAATGAGTTGGCAGACCTTCGGTATTCCAACAGTGCCGGTGTAAACTGTGGTCCGTTGAGACGGGAAATATTTGGTCCTTCTAAGACAAAGCAGAAAAAAGAAGTTTCTCGAGAAACTGGTAAAAAATACTCTATTCAGCAATCATGCTAAATTGTGAAGTAACTTAGGAGATCGGCGTAAAACATTTATCTATTATTTTATTGCAATATGCAGATTCACTAAATTATATTTCACTCATCGCAGCGCTCGCTGTTCTACAGAAATCGTATGTTTTGCATATTCACATTTTATGTTTAGTCGTAAAATGTTTAAAGTTACAAAGTTTATTGTGGAGACCATCAAATATGGGCAATCTTACTTACATGGATAAATCACACACATACACCCCACAGCACAGACACACGTTTAAACATAGCTATGTCGGAGTAAACATTACCCCCGGATTCCGTTGAACCGATTAGTCTTGAGGAAGGGCGGACTTAGATAATCTTGTGGAGGACCAATACGATTAAATCATGACCCGAAGTATAAAACATTACTCTTTGACCCACAACTGTAGGAAAGGAGGTGGACATAATTTAGATGCTTTAATCCTAACAAGGGTTATCATTTTGACCGGTAAATATGTGGGTATGTATGTATGTTCATCTGATCCTTCATAACTTCTAAATTACTTATCGTAATTTGACGAATAACGTTAGAACCGTTTTGATCGTCTGCTAGTTGTAGGCTATGTGCCGTCATATAACATTGAATATGGCGCCCTCTAGAGGGCATAAAGTCAAGAACAAAAAAAAAAGTTTTAGTGTTGGGTATCACTTGAAAGAGCTTAATGAGCACATTTCAAAAATATTTATAACATTAACCCCAAAATAAGTTCAAAACTTTAAACCCTACTATGACTAAAACTACCAATTAAAAGGTTTTTAAACAAGACTTCACCAGGCAGACAGTTCAAAAATCCAGAGTCACAAGTTATCGAACAGATTAAGCGTGACGTATAGTTGTGTTTTAGTTTTAGAACTTTCTCTTTGGACTTTGATTTCAATTAAGCTTGAGCAAATGAACAGTATTTTTTTACATTTAACAAATCTGCACTGTCGCTGACCACTAGTAGTCAATTAGCGGATACGCTAAACTTATTGTATCTGCTACTACTACTGCTCTGATCCCGCTGTATTTCGGGCAAGCGCTGCACTTGTTTTCCTACCATACCTATATCTTTATTAGCCATCATACTTACTCTGTGATCTAACAACACACAAACCCCTCAACAGCCCTGCCCCTGGCCTGCCTGTTCTTAGCTATTAACAATACAAAAAGTAATATTCTAATGACGTCATGACTCATTTGTTTTAGACCCAAATAGAAGTTTCTTATCCGATTGAAACGAATCGGCCATCGGATTATTTGTTGGGCTATCCATAGAAAATAAATTACGTCGGAAAATAAGTGGGGTCGATGACCTGAAAAACTATTCGTGCCGTGAAAAGTAACAATAAATTGGAACAGTGTCTAACAAAATATATAATGGACTAAACATCTTAGAATAATATGTGAAAACATGTGTCATTTAAATGATCTAAATTATATTTTCATGTGTTTGCAAATTTTAAAACACATAAACTAGACACGTAATAGGGACATAACTCGTATCACAAATGATACCAACGCAAAGTTGTTCTTTATTGTTAATTTTAATAGATCTGAAATCATTCTTCAGTTTGATAGACAAAATTAAATAGAAAAAAAAAAGCTCTTCCACCAGAACTTTGAAATAAAAAGTTCAAAGTAAAATCTAATAATAAATAGTAGAAATACAAAGTTTTTTTTTTTCGAAATATCTTTAAGAACTTTAACGTAGATTAGATACTAAAACTGTCTAAAACGGTGCGGTCCGTTTTAGAGAGTTTTAGTATCTAATCTCACAAATCCACATCACAAAGATGTTCAACTGACACCTCATTTATCAAATTCGATCTACCAATTTCATAACTTTAACTGAAAATACATTAGAACAACGTATATAAAGTGTGGGAACTGAAAAAGGGACCCTTTCTTTGACGTTGTCACGTAAAACCACCTCAAGAAAACAAAACGGAACAACACCAGTACCAAAATACAACTACCCATAAACCCATGTATCCATTTTACGATCTACACAATGCACAAGCAATTGTTAACATCCCGGGATTTGCGTCATGCGGGAGCGGTCCCGGTTAATCCCGGGACGCTGCGGTTTATTACAGCGATCGCCTGATACACCAACTAGATTTACTATCTAGTTTGCTGAAATTTAATCTTGCTGACCAAGGAGACCGGTGCTGTGTTGGCTAGAATAAGTAATTAGAGCTAGCCGTAATTGGGACAAGGATCGAGTTGACATGCTTTTATTAGAAAGAGTCAATCATCATCTGGACTTCTATAGGAACTTCATTCTAATAACTGAGTTCCTGTAGAAGTCCAGATGATGTTTAAAGCATTTTATGAGGACAAACATTATTTTCGAAAGTCATGGCACATAAAGGACTCTAAAAGACAGACAATGATAACTTTTGCTTTAGGAAAAACCAATTCCGAGTAAATGAAGAGAAAACGGCATAGGATTTTAGCGTCCAATGTACGAAAAACATTATAAGTACTCAAAAAAATTACTATAATGAAGCGCTATCTATCATTAAAATATCCCATTTTCAGAATCTTAAAACATAGTTTCATACATATTTGGCACCCTTGTCAAAAATGGAGCTGGGCTACCTTAAGTAGTCTAAGAATTTAGATTATTTAATAAGATTAGTCGTAAATAGATAGATGTTTTGTTACTATAAAATTTATTTGTAAAAGATTGAATTGCATGCAACTTTAGTCTATTTCAAGAACATAATTATAAATTGGTGTTTGGGCTTCGCTGTGAGATAATAAATTTAAAAAAAGGTTTTGACCCAATAATATAGAGTGTCCTAAGTGTAGATGACCTCGATTGTCGGTCAATGTATTTTGATGCTTTATCTTTACTACCTACATAAACACACACCGTCTGGGTAAAATTTCACTAAGTGTAGTGTCCATTCAAGTATTGAAATTACTCTTAAAAATACCACCGTCATCAAATTCAAAATCAAAATATTTTCACATAAACCTACATAATGGGCACTTATGAAACGTCAGAAGCTAGGTGCACGGTTCCAGTTGGTTGTTTCCTATGGAGAAGAGCCGGCAAGAAACTTCACGGCTACACTTTTAATAATATTTGACTTTTACAATGTTTTCAAATTACAGTGTTAATAGGGATGGTATGACAGTATAGGCCTGTCAACAAATACGATATGCTTAACAAATAGAAAATGGTCTACATATCTACAATCTACATCATCTTCATTCTTCCTTTATGCAACTTCATCAGCACTGAAAGTCAGATCCAAATTAAGCTTTTTATGCAAGACCACATTACATTCTTTTTAGTAGGTACAGCAACTGTAATAGGTATAGGTACTTACATCACAAACTCATAACTTGTTTGTCTTTTACATATCATAACATAACATCACGCCAGAAGGGCAAGGGTGGTACCTTTATTACACCCACATTTCGCCAGTAATGCTTAAGTCCCATGTAATAGGGGGCGAGCTTATTGCCATCAACCGGGCACAAATCCAGACTCCGGGCTGCTACTGAGAAATTCTAGATAGAAAAACCCAATAACACTTTGCCCGACCTGGGAATGGAACCCAGGACCTCACGCTCAGCAGTAGCTCTTGTGACCACTAGACCAACGAGGTAGTCTTTGTATCTTACAGTAAGGTTATTCTTCGGCCTACGTAGTTCTTTGAAAGTTCTTAAACTTTTTCTTCAACATAGAATACAATTCTTGGTACTTAATACTTATTTCAGGCACCCGATTAGTTGTTATACTGCGGTATTCGCCTACAGCATTGAACGACTTCCTAAGATGTTCTATGGATATTTAGTTCATATTTTATTTTTTCATTGTGATGAGTTTTCGGAAATGTAATTTTATTTATATTACGGTTATCGAGGTCAAGGAAGCACCCGTACGTTGACACTATATTTGATGTGCCGCAGAATTACCATTCAATCAAATTATATACTTATAATGTATATGGCATGAAGTAAAACTAGGAATGTTTCAGTAGCTTTCAAGTTAAGTCCATTATCATTAAGGGACCAATATCTGTATATAGTAATTGCATTTGCGATTAGTTCTGGATTAGAAGTTATTTTATGATTATTACATTTCCATGTCCCATTCAGTTATTATTACTATTAGTATCTGTAATACCGCTTTATTCGCTCGAGGTTGAAAGGAATATCATACGATTAATAGACACGTTATTTGGACATTTAAAGCTGAAAGTATAAGCTTCACTCTACATTTTCAAATATTAGGTATACAATTAGTTTATGTTTAAACCTCTAAGGGTGAATTTCACCATTTAAACTGAACGCGATCAGCACATAAACTACGTTTAAGAGCTGTCAGTGTCATTATTTTCTATGGAATATTGACACTGACAGCTCTTGAACGCGTTTTAGGTGTCCTGAACGCGTTCAGTAACATTGGTGAAATCGGCACTAAGTGGAAATAACAACTTTTTCTAACTGAGAATAAATCTGAATGACATTACGTATAATTTATTCTTAAATGAAATATGCCTGAAACCTGTTGAAACTCGGTTTGAGGAGCTGTTATTTGAATATTATCATTTGTAACCTAATCTATTGGTAAGTATTTTTATTTTTGACAAAACTGACGGATGAGAAGAGCTAACAAACAATGGTTACCTATCCACATGTCTACAACTCAACTTTGTCATATTTTGGATGGCATTTCCTGAGAAGTATCCCCATGAGTTTGTACAAGCTGATTTGGCAGCTACATCTTATTCCATCTCTTTCTTCGAAATAAAGGACAGTAATAATGTCTTCCGACAATTCTCGCATGTAACACCGTATTCTATCAGACAATCAGAGGCCTACTGTTCGTCGGAACTTTCTATTCACCTTCAAATCCCTTTGTTGCCGTACCGCTGCTCGTTTATCTGTGATGAGATCAAAGATTACAGGGGCCATGGGAACTATACTCGCTTGGTCATTCGATTGTATACTCTTGAAATACGAGTACAACCGCTTTATTCGTTTATTTGGAATATCGCTAATTGATCTGGAAATTATATCTATTATGATTATTGGCACGAAGATTGTGAGTTTAATTCAAATGCTATGTAAATCTTGTGTCACCGTCTTTAAAGGTGTGAGAAAAGCATGAGCATTGGAAGTTTATATCAACAATATTACCTAATTGAAGGAGAGAAGTATTTTTTTCGCACATATAGGTTTATGTCATGGTTATTCTTATACGAGTATCTGAATGATACAACAAAAGGAGATCTTACTTACATTCTTCAAAGTTTTAAACTTCTTAACTGCTTCAGAGAAGTACCGTACCTATCCTTTGCAGTTTGGATTCTATTTTAAGTTTTAAGCTTTTCCGACAAATTCAAATGACAACTGAGGAACTCAACCTTTCTTTTGTTTTAGAAGTGTGGAGCGCGGGCGGCGGGGCCGGCGGCGGAGGAACAGCATGCGGTAGCAGCGGCATGGACCTGAAGCACGAGGTGGCGTATCGCGGGGTGTTGTCGGGCGCGGTCAAGGCCGAGCCGGGGGTCAGCCATAACGGCCACCAGGCCAACGGCCACGTCCGCGACTGGATGGCTGGTGGCGCAGGCGCCGGCTCGCCTTCCCCCGGGCCGCCGGTGCAGCCGCAGCCGAACGGGTACTCCTCTCCACTGTCATCTGGCAGCTACGGGCCCTACAGCCCCAATGGAAAGATAGGTGAGTGTCTTTTGTTTTTTTTTTTGCTCTCATGACGATTAGCGGTGATGCGGTCTACAACGGTGCGCTTAATTGTTTTTAGAGATTGATGATTACTGCACAACGAATCAGTCCGCTAGTAAACAGCCAGTAATTTTTCAGAAGAGAGTTTGGAAGAGGCGCTTCCTTACGTACAAATAATATGCGCAAGACTTAAAAGACGATAAAAACACCAGCCAGTGCAAGCAAAATTTCTTTAGGCACTCTTTAATGAAATTGGTTCTGTAATATTAACAAGGTACCTAATGTCTGAACGTGATTATTTTAATAGCAGACGAATGATGATAAAGGCAGGGAAAACCATTTAACTTACAACTTTACACGCGATACTCTCGTTAATTTGGTAATTTATCATTTTGCTTGTAAACAACTGATTAAAGTTATCTTTAACTTTGAAGAAATTTAAAGACTCCGAAATGTAGGCACACTTATTGTATGTTCAAGAAGGAAACGCGCACTCGAAAATCTAATCGAATAAAAACCACCAGAGAATCACGCAAAAGGTCATTACTGTCAAGAGGATAAGACCACAGCATCCTTCTTACATCAATTTTAATATCGTTCCTCGTCTATGAAGTTGAGTAACCCCATCAATCATAATCGCCAATTTCAACACGCACATATAAAACTTCAAGAGCTGTCAGTGTCAGCCAGGGTAGCGGGCTGTTCGAAAGAGATACCGTGGCCCTGGCACAGGCAACCGAAGGTACACGGGTGGGCTTTAGTCAGCAAAAGTTTGACACGCCCTCCCGCTCCACCCTGAGCGAAAGAAGTCATTTGAAGATTTCCCACCCAAAAATAAAAATAAATAAAGAACTGTCAGTATCAATATTAAACAGAAAATAATGACATTGACAGCCCTTAAACAGTTCAGTTCAGTTTCATTGGTGTAATCCACCCTAACGAAGGGTTATCAGCACATATATAAAACTATTTTCCGATCTTTTACCGCAAAATTTTAAACACTCTCTGTCTTGGTTATAACCGCTTGCATGTATAACCAAGACTGACACTAATTGTCACTCCCCATTAGGTTACTGTGAATGTTCACAAGCATAAATTTACGCTTATACATAGTAAAACACATGTAATTTCTTAACAAAGTCAACTCTCGACCCAGTTTTCATAACGTGACCGATCGTAATTGTGTAACAGCAGGGAACTAATTGAAGAACCGTAATCCTGCATTGAAAGAGTGACCTAAATGCGTAACAAAGAACCATGTGGACCTGTGTAGTCTTATTCCAACAACCATCAGCTATTAATGATAGGCAAGGGCAGTAGCAAATGTGGTGCACTTGAACTGTTATTGAATTAACTGTTAAAGGGATCTTTTCCTTTTATTACGTAATTTTCAACCAATGAAGTGAAACTAGGAGTATAGAAGATCTTTACGGGACGCAATGAACAAGATACAGGACACGGTCCTAATTCTCTAAATTCAATTATAAACTTATATTATGTAGTTCAGCTTAATAATGTATTTAGTACTGACCTCAATTGTAGTTGCTGTCTCACTTCTCAGGATCGCGGGACATTAAATACATAGACTGGTCTATATATGTCCTCATAAAGTTTCCAATACTGGAAGGATTATCCACAAAGGATACGATTTCTGATAACACCCATTCCAATAAGGAAACTTACTATGAACAATTAATTGATGGTTTCATTATTGAACCTGAAAAGTTCTGTTGTAAAATCACAAGCCAAATCAATTCACTTGCCTACCAATTTAAATTGTCCGTTCTTTGACAGTTGCATGAAATGGCCATAACAAGACAAATTGACGTAGTGTCCTTGTGACAATTAGTTTTCCTGACCTGACAAACTTCTAAAACGACAATCGCACCCTCCATGTCGCCATGAGATCCCGCCGGAGCTCTGTCCGCTGTGCCGTGATTTCTCCCAGCAGCGGATTTACATCCCGGCGGTTTGCCTCCTCGCTCCACTCCCATACGTGCGTGAGGGCTTTTGCCTCCAGATCTCATAGCGGCAATCCGGCAAGGAGGCTCGCCGCCTCGCAGGAGACCGTGCGGTATCCCCGTACAAGCCGGATGGCCAAGACCCTTTGGGACGCGTTCAACCGGTGGGTTGGTCACACCTCAAAAAACGCGCCCAAACCGGTGCTCCGTAAAGGGCTATAGACTGCACGAGCCCCGTATAGAACCTCCAGCAGGAGGCGTATGGTCCCCCTACATTGGGCAGGAGCCGCTTCACGGCAGCCCCAGCCAGCTCCAGTCTGTGAGCCAAACGTCGGAAATGCTCCACGAAGTTCCACCGGCTGTCGGATAAAGGAGACAAAAATCATTCATTCCCACTTTACGTGTAGGGCAGGTACTCTGAATATTTTTTTACCACTTTGTCGGCGTGACTAATTTATATTGTGTATCTGAGTCTGCGGACAGACGGACGGACATAGTGAAATTGGAAGGGGTTCCTTGTTGACTACGGAGCCCTAAAAATGTTATCCGATTCCCATATCTACATATTTAATCTAGCAACGAAAGGGAAAGGGTCGCATCTTGTCTATTTTCGTATAAAATGACAGAGTAACGAAGGTATCTTACGTGTCACTGATCGGATGACACGATAAATAGGGAGAAACTACGATTTCTGTCGAAGGGCCATTTTTCTTGATACTTTAGTATAGCCAAATAAGATGTCAAGATGAGACGATATCAATGAAAAATTGCATTTTCGGAACAGTTATGATAATTTTCGTAGAGAAGATGGAACGTATATATGATAGAAGTTTAGGCACACACAAAGGGCTTTTCTCGGGTTGCCTGGTGTTAAAATCCTAAAATATGGTTTTGAAATCCAATAAGTAACAAATCACCTCTTAAAGGTAAGATTAACATACCGAATCTTACACGCCTTAACTTTTCATGTAGCCTGCATATGCGCACCATTATAACTTATGAGATTTATATAAAATCATGCACATTCCTATCCATTGAAATCACAAATTAACAAATGCAAATTGACATGTATAAAAAATTTAAATAATGACCTAATATGAGGGATTACCACCGCTGGTAATTAGAAACAGTGCGCACTAACTATTCTTGAGACGACCTGGGAAATTCTAAACACAATCGGGGGAGAACCCATGTTTCTAAACAAACACGTAATTATGGCCAACTAGCACATCACGTATTTGATTATAATAATAATAATATGGTGACGTACCTTAAAATACTTGTGCAAATGCTCTTAAACTTTGATTTCCCTAAGAAAGCTGTGAACACAATAGCAGTTGTACAAATACAGTGTTTTGACACCTTAGCGAAAATGATGGAATTTTCATGACGGCCGTTAACATATGACGCAGCCGCTTTCCTAGGAAACCAAGCACTCTAATTGCGTTACATACTATCAATCACAAACTGATTCATTTTCAAGGATATTGCCAATACATTGCTTCATATGTTCGAAAAGATTGTCTGCTCAACAACGTAAATAACGCAGTGAATGTTGTAGAACTGTCAAAATGAAAGCCATTGCTGCTGTTAGTGTGTTACGCACTTAGCCCGCAGAGCTTTAGTCCTCAACAATTCCCTTTCTCTATTTCAAATAAATAGTCGTCTTTCTTTCTGTTCGGTTTGAGGGCAACGTGCAACTGCTTTCGTTTTGGCATTACATGTTTATTTCATCTAAAAGAACTTAAGCAAAAACCTTATAAAACTATTGTAATGTAAGAAGTATTGATTATTTATTTATTTAAACTTTATGCACAAGTAAAAAAATACTTTCCAAAGGCGGATTTAAAGGCGGAAAAAAAAATGGCCGGTGCCACCAAAGGGATAGCTCGAAAAAGAATGAAATACTAATACATAGATACATACATACATATAAATAGATTAAACTTTGTCAGAAGAAATAACGATAGGTAGAGGAGAAAACGCATCCAGCAAATCAGCGCTCAGATGATTTAAAAAACTTTTCACGATTATGTTCACGAGCCCTTCACTTTTCACATCGATTATAGCATTGAATAGTTAAAATCATTCTTAATTTGTTCCACTAAAGTGAACAAAGGATGGCCGGTTCAGTTACAGGAGCATGAGTCGTTTCAACGTTGTCTTTAAGTATGATAATATTAAGTGCAACATCACAAGGGGTTTACCGATGCGATGCCAACTTAAGAGACAAACTTGAAGTGAAACATGTTTGTAATGACACACATAATCAGCCTAATATAATGTTCCCACTGCTGGGACACACACAGGACTCCTCTCTGTGTGTTATCCAAGACGCGGGCCCAGTGCGGGTTGGTAGATGTCACATGTCTTCCTTTTTTTTTTAGTTCTAGAACATGCTGGTTTCCTCACGATGTTTTCGTTCAGAGCAGTGATGTTGAAATACTTAACACAAAATAAAGCGCCTGCCTGGCCGTTACCACTTGGCCACCACTGCCAGCTTTGCTGCTGGGGAGTTTGTTGTGCCATTTCTTCTTCACAGCTAAAGCATTAGGTAGTGGTGGTGGGCGGGCGTTTTGGGGGATTGTCTTATGATATTTTGACGTTTAATGACTTTTGATTTAATTTAATTCATAAGCACGTACCTACAGTAGTATATATTGATACTATTTCCCGATACTCCGAGAACCTTTATCTTTTGCCTTGCTTTTTATTTTTGACGTTAAAAAACAGCTGATTCTCAGCCTAGTTTGAATAAATTACTTTTGATTTTGTTTTACGCGGCCACTTGTGAAAAGTTTCCTCAAAAAAACACTAAAAGCAGTTATTTTAGATACGTAGCAGGCAATCGGGCGATAGTTAAAAAAGAGCTCGAATTAACTCGAATGAGTATGCCATGTCCCCAATTAGTAAGAAACAGTGGAAAGAAAGTGATTACAGTTTTAGTAGCGATAAACAATTTATTATGACGTCGCCGACAAAGAATTTGATGATGCTCTAGTGAAACACAAATACGCTTACCTACTTATTATATAGGCTTAGAGATTGGCCTTATCTCGCAGTATAACTTTGCTTGTAGATTTTTATCGGTCAAGTTGAATGGGAAAATACCAGCAAAATTTAGCTACAGTTTCCCTTTCAATTTCGTTTTAAATTATCAATGCATGGCAGAAACTTGATTCTAAATACAATAAATATCATGACAAAACATAAGAAAATCTCAAATACTCTTCATCGAATTTTGGAAAGTTCGCCACAGATTTTCATGAGATTTTCATCAGTGCAATTTTAGCACACCGTTTAAAATAACGAATAATAAAAATTACCGCGACCTCAACTCCCGCGCCCGCGCCACCCAGCCGCGACCAAGGACATGCTTCTGTTTACTTAAGCTATTCGTGTTATTAACACATTCATTACCCATTTTAACTAGAACTCTAAAGTATCACGCCATTTCCCCTCAACGACCTCATTCTCTAAGACTGACGGGGATCGCGATAGATCACGCAACACTGGTCTCGTTATCAGTCTGAGGATGGATTTTTTCGTGTTCCAACGTTATCGTGCAAAGCGATAATGAGGGCAACGACCTGACTATTGCGTGATTTAGATATCAATGCCGTCATGTAGATATTTTCGTATCAGCGTAAAAGTGTTCCACACAAATACAATCGTTACCAACCCAGAGAAAGCAACAATATGCTAATTCCCCTGACTCTAACCCCATTAACATACCACCAACAGTTCAAATAAAAACAGACTCTTATGGGCGTTGGTAAATCGTTAACGTCAAGTCGGAGATTTTCCATTACCCGTATGCGAAGTCAAATTAGCCTCGAGGTCGGGCCGAGTTCGCGCTCCTCCGCTAACAAATCTAGGGAAACACGTTATTTGAATGTCTGAACACAACAGAAGGGGATTGATATATGTAATGAGGACTAGAGGCTTGCGCATATTAGGAACAAGCCGGGAGCGCTCGCACTCACACTTCACTTACACCGAAGCTTATGCTAAACCCAGCGGATAATTTTAAATATTTTCACCTTCAGCGACATCCGCCTCCACCTCAGGTGTGACTGTAAAAACAAAATGAAATGATCTTTTAGATTACAAAAACAAAAAAGAATTTCACCGCAGTCGACAGTCGTAATTTCGAGATCGAGTCAGAATGTGCGTGGGACATTCTAACTCGATCGAAGTTACTCCACAAATCCGTGAGTCGTTAACACGGTACCTACTGAATTGCCGATCCTCCATAAAAATTATGACGTCATTCTCCAACATAAATAAACCGATTCCGATTCGGCTACCTGAATTTAATTTGTCATTATGTCGATCTACTTATGTCGAAAACAGCTTAATGATTCACACGCCTTTTATTAATTCCGACGATGAAAACTGGGGTAAGTTTCCGAGAACTCATTAAAAATAACTTAATAAGGAAAAATGTGTCCGTCGCTGTTCTGATAAAAGCATCATGTTGCAACGTGTGCTTCTCATTATTTTCGCGTTAAGATTTATTCGAAGATATTTGTGTACCGCGAGAGCTTTTTGCACAAATAAAAAAAGTGCTAATACCTACGGCTACGGACCGACATTCATGTTGTTTAAAGTTAAAAGGATGCAAGTAAAAAATATTACACTCGACGATGATTTACAAAGTTACCCGCAGATAAGCATAATTAAGTCAAGTGAGTTTAACTAGAACTTAGGTTCTCAACGTGGGCATTAACGCCCCCTCGTTGGAGACTTTCAGGGGGGAAGTAGAAGACCCTGAGAAAATTTTGGGGCGTTGAGATGGGATCTTACGACTATATACTATAAGACGTTTAAATATAATCGTGGCAATAGATGTTTCAGATTCGCGACAGATGGTAAGTAAAAAAAATGAGGGGTTTAAAAAAATACTTAAAGTGGGCAGTGGGCAAAATAAAGTTGAGAACCTATGATCTAGAATATGAACCTACACAAGAAATAAATATTCCTAATCAAAAGACAATCAAGGCCGATTTAAGAGGCAAATATTTTTGCAGATTACCTTAAATCAAGTAAAATATTTAAAACAAAATACAGAAGGTATTACTAACTCAATCTTTTTAGCATTGTTTTTTTCACTGACAGATTAATGATAAGTTATTCACTAACAAAATTGTTCCTAATTCTAATTTGTTTTTCTACGTTTATATGCATGCAACTAGTGTTTCTCATTTAAGTGAATAAACGAATTCTATTTTTGAAAAATGAATGTCTTAAACCATAATAAAAACAGTTACATAAATCAAGAACATCAGTTAAGAATGAATTAAACAAAATGTCAGTTACGATAATCACTGGTGGTAGTGTTTTACTCTTTTTGTGAACGATGCCGGGCGCACGGCAGCCAACAAGCAAAAGGAAAAAAAAACAAAAATAAAAAGCACAATATCTCACAAGACGTTTGAGAGCGCTATCGAGATATTCAAAGAATTCTAATTTGATTTTTAAAACGGACACATACTGAAATGCATGGCGTAGGAGGCAAGCATTTATGTTTTTCTAAGAGCAAAGTTACTTCAACCTTCTAAGAAACAACATTCATAAGTTAACAGCTATTTATACTTTACACTTTTCACAAATAACTTTATAGCTATAATATCACATGATTACATATAAATAAAAAAGTATATTTCCTCTAATAACCAGCAATAAAACATAAATAAATAAAATCTGTCCGATGCCCAACGAGACAAGCCAATGTCCATAACTTTCACAGAGGTATACGCGCCGTCGATAAAATATTTCAGTTTTGTTATTTTACAGCGTCTGCCAAGCGTTCTCGGCGATGCACAAGTATACGTATCTAAACACTGGGTTTTATGCTCCTCGTATATAATTATATCTACAGTATTTATGTTGGCCTGTTTACTGAACTCTAAGATAAGTAAAGTAATTAAGTTACAACAAGTAATTACACCGATTACAGAGTTTACAAAAATATATTTACAAACAAAATAATATTTCAATTTTAAATAATCCAATAGACTTAAAATAATAATCAATAAATGTACATGTATATAAAAAAAAAAGGCCAAGCGCATGTCATACCGCGCACAATATGTATATCCATGTGGAGTTTCTTGCCCCTTGTTCTCCATACGAAACTACCTTTTGGAAGGGGCGCCTAGAATCAGTTATATTTTTAATGTAATTTTTGACGTTCAAAAGTGCCTTTTTGAAATAAATGCTTTGACTTTGACTTTGACATGCCAAATTACAACTTTCTAGTAGTAATGTAGTAGTAGTAGTCTCTGAGCTAAGCTGTGGGCATACGAACGGATATGGCGAAACTGAAGGGGTTCCTTCTCGACTACGGAACCCTAAAAAGAGAGGAAAGAATCATAGAGCATCAAAAAATTCGTTCGTATCGCTATCAAGAGGAAGAGTGCCTTAAAAGTTGGCAGCGTTGTATGGCGATATTGATTATTTGACCTATAAATATGCCAACTCTCTAGTCACGTGATGAGTCCACCAACTGCTTGGCGATGTTGGACCTCCATGGCCCTAGTGTTTCGACCCCACACGGCTCGAACATTTATAAGTATAGAGTTTATTAAACTGACATTTCTTTTGTGCAATTGAGTGAGTGTACGTTGGCGTCGAATCAATAAACGTATTAACGTACTTAAAATCGCACTTTAGCTTTTTGTTTTCATTCAATACACGTGAGAAGTAAGCAGTATTTTTCTGCAGACATTCATTGTAATTTCAATGATTTCTGTCTGTTATTGCTTTATCTATTATTCTCTGAGGACGAGATGTTTCTATACTTGTAAAACGATGGAAGAGCACTCGAAAAACATCTAAATAAGGAATAATAATAGATAGCAGGGTAATAAAATGGTTCTCAACTTGAAAATCATTGATTTATATCTTCAATACTTTGCCGCACCTATTTGTGTGTCGTTCAACTGAAATTACCTCCGCTCCGTGCTGAAGAAATACTCTCAGTTTATTATTGTTTTGTTGTCGCCGATTTTGTGTCGAATTGAATTGGCTTGTAAAATCTAAATAGACTATTCTACATTTATGTTGTATGGAAAATTGTTGATTTGAATTTGAATGACTGTTTTTCTAAGTTATTGTATATATTCCTTTGACGACATACGTTTCGACAAGATTCTCTTGTGGGCCCACAACATACATACCTCCAAGCTATTCGATACTTTGCGTATAAATATCGTAATATGAGCCTCCTTGAACATGGGAAACCCTATCCAAATTAATCTCTTCTTATATGAACCCTTATATTAACTATAAAGCTTCCTTACAAGGCTGTCTTCCCAATTACTTCAACTCATTTATCACAAAATCGCCAGTCAAATCAAATGTTATTAATATAGATTAAACTAAACTTTATCTATCCGTTTGGACAGACTATTAGTGTAAATGAATTACTCATTTCTGTGACATTAGTGTTTTAGCATAACTTAGATTACGATGAAGTTATACTTGACGCTAATTTACGACGAAATTTATCTACATTTGCCAGATGCCTAAGTATATTGTGGAAATTTCAGGACACTAATAGATTAAAATATGTCACCGTTTATACTTTATGATGTCAGCATTTATGTCAGGTATAAAGGCGATGCAATATATTAAAAAAAAAACTGTTAATTGACGTACCTACCTACTAAGAAAGATATGGACCATCCCTGGATAAAATCAAAAAGGCAATTCCCGTAAGAAAATTCGCTTCCTGATCTCAGTCTCCAACAAAACTACTTCTAATTTACCCGTGGAAATAGTATTTAGGTACTATTAAAGCTTCTTGAATTTATCTACATTTATGTCGAGTTTTTGATATTGATTGTCGTTGAGATGAGATTTTGGCTAGATTTTGAACTTAGTAAGGGAATTGGCCTTCTGCTGTATGAAGACCTCGGTCATAATCGTCGTAAATATTTACCTTATTATGTAGTTGATATTTCGATCAAGAATAAAAATCAAAAGTCATTTATTCAAAATAAGCTGAGAATCAGCATTTTTGAACATCCAAATCACTTAAGACAGTTCCCCAAAACGCCCGCCTCACCCTTCACCACTTCCTAGTGCTTTAGCTGGAAGCAAGAAGTGGCGCAACAAACTCCTCAGCAGCACAGCTGTCTGTTCAGTAAGAAGAACTTGATTCTATGCAATACGAAACACAATACTCGTTTGATGAAAATAACTAAGACCCGAGACCAGAAAAAGACGTGGGCGAAGTAGGTCTCGTAATTTCTGTAACATACTAGAAAAGGATAAATTCCAAATCATTTTAACATTACTCAAATCAAATCAATATGGTTGCAAACCTGGCTCAGCTAATAAACGCAAATGAAACGTGAAATGAGCCCACGTGTTCACATCACCGTTACTCGGAACTCGACACAGATTCAACAGATAAATATTAAATGACTGTCCTTATAGCTCTTATATCAAATGTATTATTAATATGACACATTCATTATGTAAATACGTACGAAGGAATAGGTCAAAATACTGAGAACATTCACGTTTTAGTATTGTTTGCCGAATTAGCATCGAGTTTGGTTCATTGAGTTGTTTTATTGCATTATGTAAGGATGTTACCTTTACTATTTCTTGAACTATTCTGATACATATCTTATATTTAATAAGAATGTAATTAATACAATAGGAACAGACATCAATGAGCCGTGTTTGTCTCTTCAATATATGAAATAATATTCATAGAATCGAATACCCAATTTTATCTTGATATCGAAATCTGTGGATGAACATGTGTACATTTATTTAGATTTTCAATGGATGTTACAGACTTCGGTACAAGATTTGATTAATTTACTACTATTACATGTCTCATGACCTTTTTCTAGGATATGTGGGTAGGTTACACTATAAAACTGAGACACTTAACTCAGGGCCTGCTTTGTCAATACTTTGTTGAAAACCAAACCACTGAAGTTTTTTTCCTTGCATTATTTGTTCAAGCTACTTACTTTGTAATTATTTTCCGAAATATCTTGTGTTGTCAATGCTGATGATTTTCTGCCAAAATGACTACTTGAGCCTCAATTACCATTTTTATCCCGCTATACAACCTCATTTAAGTTCATAAAAGAACTTTTGTTTTGTAACATCATTATCCCAATTTATTTCTTTAGAAACCTTATGGTACTTGTCAGTTGTAACATGATTTAAAATACCAGGCTGTTACTTTACGTTTTTCGATTTCCCAATAATTATCCAACCCCATAATAAGACCAGCACGTGTATCATGACCATGACCAGAAAATACAAAATTTAATGAATATTCCTCTGTCTATAAAACTCGTTTCTATTGTGATAATGCTAGGCGTGCTGTCTTATGCTTGTGGCCTTGCTCCACTTACCTTAAATACTGTGATTAGAAAATATTTTAAGATTAACAAGCAAGCAGTCCTCCAAGCGGCGATCTCTCGCGTCCTGCCCTGCTGCAGGCCATGGTACGAAGCGAGAGTGAGTGGAAGCCGTCTACGAAGCAGTAATGCTCGCGAAGGAGGAAGCAGAGCGCGTGAGGGAGAGTCAAACCTAGCGCCCTCACGACCCTAGTCGCCGCAGGAGACGCCCGTGGCGTCGGGAGTCGCCAGCAGATTCCCGGCCAACGTAGACGCGGTCTTGCGGACGGCGAGCAATGGGTAGCTCGCAGTCCGGTAAGGACCAGACCCGGGCCGACGGCGCGTTGTGTTCCACGCGCGCCTCAAAAAGATGTTAGCACTAAGTGACTGGGTCCATTAGGGGCAGATGCCTGCCAGGTTCGCGAGTTGTTCGAAAGAGATACCGTGGCCCCTGACAAATGAAGGCAACTGAAGGAACACGGGTGGGTTTTAGTCAGTAAAAGTCTGACACGGCCTCTCGCTCCACCCAGAGCGGGATGAGCCATTTGATGATTTCCCACCCAAAAAAAATATGGCAGTTCTCAAAATTATTTTAGACCTGTAGATTCACAATCATCCAACCTTCATAGACCTTTTACCTTAAATACTTCGTCTTATGTTTTACCTTGCAATTCCAGTACATAATACATGATTAACCTCGACAACCGTACATGAATCGTATCAGTTCTGTCTGTATCAATAGCTTTCGCCAGCGATGTCATAATACCCATTGTTTAACGCGCGGGGCCAAGGCCGTAGATGTCGCGCGTCTGAACCCGTGTGAACCCAGTGTGGCGCAATCTTTACTTCGTAATGCTACATATCGAGCGAATCTAATGCTCGTTAGCAGAGATTACACCCCTATACTTCGCTTTACTGCTGCTTTTATAGAGCGTTTTATTGTTCAGGGTGGAACGGGTTTACGAAACTCCGGACTGTTTTTATTTACATATATTTTTTACTTACTTTTAGCCATTCGAAAACATACTGTAGGGACTGATGTAGTCGGTATATTCTTCTATGTAAAAAAAATTCAGTGAAAACTTAGGTGAGGTGATCTGACCTTCCACCTGAAGCTTAGGATTGACACTTTTGACAGCTCACTTCAAGTTCACTTCGCCTTTGTTTTTACTGTCAGTTTTTTACAGAATCGGTACTCTGTGATATAACTATCCTAGATATTTAATCTCAGTTGCAAATAAAATATCACCAACCTAATCCTGAGTAATGACATTGCTAAACACTTGATCCAGAACCAAGGTTCGTGCCAAAACTCTGAGCAGCTCCTCATTTTATTTTACCAAAGAGAAAATCACGACAGCAAAGCTTTATGGTTCTGTTGTGCAGTGACTTCGTGAAAAAAGTGAAGAATGGGTGGTAGGTCGTAGGTACTCGACACAACGACTCGACGATTGTACGGCGTGGATGCGTGATAATGTGAAGCGACCTTGTGAACAGGATGACACGCGACGTGTACCGTATACGTTGATACTTTCATTGTGTTGATGACATCAATGGTGTTATTGGTTGTAGAGTCTGCAGAAAGGTTTTATTTAGGATTTTCAAAATCAAACTCAAAGCATTAATTTCGATTAGACCTTTTTCAGTCACTTTCGAAATGTCAGGGATTCGGTCAGTCAGATAAGTGAAATCCATTCCAAAGCGTAGTAGGAGAAGAACGGGCAACAAACTCCAAGGACACTCTTTTAAATAATATTGCTACAACAATGTTAGTACATAACTAATGTTGTATTTAAAAAAAAATCGCCAAGAATTCGCGACTTTTTATCGTATGCAAATAAACAGCTGTTCCAAGTCCTCAAGGGACTTGGAACAGCTGTTCATTTCACTATACGAACGTGTAGAACTAAAAATAGATATCAGTAGTAGGTATTTTCTAAAAGCTTGTTTCATGAAGGCCGATTTCGCAGAACTTTATCGTACGACGAATGTTTTATTCATAGGAATTAGCTATAAACCGAAGGAAAACTGAACTAAAATTGATTCGAATGAAAACGACTTTTAGGAAACTGGCTGTTGGCCGTGACTTCGTCTGCGATCCAAGATGAAAAGTAGCCTTTGTCCTTCTGCAGGTCATTGTCTACCCATGTGCCAAATTTTATCCACATCCGTTCAGTCGTTAAAGCGTGAAAGCGTAACAAACAAACATGCAAACTTAGTTTCACATTCATCTACTAATGTAAAATTCTAGTGTCGCAATGTTTGTAACCGAACTCCTCCGAAACGGCGGGGCCGATTTATATGACATTTTGTGTGCATATCATATCGGGTAGGTCTGAGAATCCGCCAACTGTATTTTTCAAAAACAAAAAAAATGATGCAAAACAACTTGTGCGGGGTCAGCGAGTAATATTTATACTAGCTGCCCCAGCAAACGTTGTTTTGCTTCTTTTTTTTTTCTTATTTTGCGACACGGAGAATTTATAGGTACATCAGTAGATAAGTTAGGAAGAAGTTGAGACAAATATGTTTTGTAAATGAGATAATTCAGCATTACTTTTATTATTACATTTTGCTTTGAAAGGGCATGTAAGTATTAAATCGAATCTGTAATAATTCATACGCTCCTTAAAGCTTGGCTTTCTTGACTTGTGAACATGTGTGAGTCAGTTAATATTTAAGTAGGTACGACCTACAAAGGAAAGCCATTTCTTTCAAAGAGTCCTTCCACGATCCCCGGCTAGTCCGCGGGGGGAGTGAGGTGTAAGATCCCCCCCCCCTCGACGTCCAATAGGGACGCATGTCGAACACTACGCGCCGCCGCCTCGTATACTTTTTTTTGTCCGCCGGCGCCGTCCCTCTAGAACTGTTTATGGGTGCTGGAATTGTCCGCCTTAAGCCGACGCCCGGCACGTCTGCTGCAGATCGGAAGAGTGGACTTCTACCTTTCCTTAGCCTCCTTCTGTGAAATAGACTGAGTTTCACACAAGGAAATCACAGTATCCCACGACGCGGCGCTCCCGACCATCGAACGAGCGACGGCCGGCAGCGAAAATTCGCCTCCGACATGAGGGCACGGCGTGGCTCCTTCTCAAGCGGCACACTCTGCTAGCGTATGCCACGCCGTGACCGCTGCTCTATTTTTTTTCTTGTTCCGAGGTGTAAAATCCTCATGAATGTCCTCCGTCCTGGGGCGGGCGGAGGGATCTGTCAGACTCTTACTGAATAAAAACAACCCCGGTGTTCCATATCACATCTACGTCGGAGTTGCGGGACCATACGATTCTTCCGCAATCCCGACTGGTGCCGGCCCACCTCGGCGGGCCTCCTTGGGTTGGGAGGAGGGGATGAGGTGTTTGAATCCCGCGCAACGTCTAAGAGGGGCGCGCGTAGGACACTACGCGCCGCCACGTCGGGTCCTGATGTATGGGGGACGGCTGACGTCCCCGAGTACGCCGTCCCTGGACCCATTTAGGGAGGCTGGAAAAGGGCGTTGTCCATCCTCCGCCTACGCACGGTGCGCCTGCTGCGGATCGGGAGAGTGGACGACATCTCTCTCTCGGTCGGAGGTCGGCAGCGACAGGTCACTGCCTACTTCTGACATAAGGGCACAGCGTGGCTCCTCCTAAGTGGCACACTCTGCCAGCGTATGCCACGCCGTGTCCTCCCGGCAGACCGCTGTTCTAACATAACCTAACCTATTTGCTCGGGGTCGGTGTATCCAAGCAAGTAACTGCCACCAACTAAAGACCAGAATGTTAAAATGTGCATCATTAGAAGCACAAAAAGCATTAAGACTTACATTCATATATAAGTGTACATCATTAAAAGGTCAATAAGATAGAAGAGGATCAGTTGAATGTTTTTCCTTTGAAGTCTCCAAATAGTATCTAACAGTATACTCACACCTACAGGCCTACCATATAACTGTATAGTGTTTTCCTGACAAAAAAAACAACGGAAAACTAAAAGCTCTTTGGTTATTTCAAAGGAAATAGGTCACAAATTGTTTAAGAATAAATCTGGCGCTCAGCTACTTTTATGTTAAAAACATTCTGCATATCTTTTATGCTATATCAGCTTCCAAATTGTGTTGGCGTAACCGATAGCATAATTTTAGTGTCACATCAAGAAAAATTACTAAGACTGATGCTTGGGTAACAACACAAATCTTTTTTTTAACTGCTTTTACCTACAGGTTTTTCTGAACCTTCCCGAAGAAGATTAGCATTTAGGGCCGCTTGTACTACAAATCACTTAAGACTCGTACTTTTGTACTTTTGTGACAAAAAAACACCGCCTGTCGCGCGACGATCGGTGCCTTTGTGTCGCGCTGTTTTGCGGGAGCCTTAATACTTTTAGCAAGAAGCATATTTTAATAATTATTTTGTCTTTGTCATCTTCAAACGATTAGCAGAAATGGGACGATCTATTAAATTCGTTTGTGGTGCAAGCAGACCTTGAGCTTAGGACCAACCAATAGGAATGTGACAAGTGAGTGACAGGTCAATCCCTAAGACATGACCACAACAATTCAATTTATCCATCAATAATTTAATTCAACAATAAAATGGAGGAAATAGGTGTAAAGTGGAGATCGGATGCGTAGGCGCAGGTCTGAGCGCGAATAATGACTCGCACGCGTGTTACAAACGACGCCGGCAAATTCCATTGTAGGGGATCGTGCGCAGAATTGATGCGCGAACAATTGTACTATATCATAGGGTTGACAATGTTATTTTTTTTGTTAGTAGTCACCTTATAAATAAAAAGCTTAGTTATAGAGTCTTAACAGACAAACATTTATGCCAGGCCTGTTGTTATTCGAAAAGTCATGTCACGAATTAAAAACAACAGGATTCGCTATAATTTTATAAATTTATCAACCAATTGATGGATTATTTCGAATTTTTTACCTAAAATTCAAGTTAAGTTTAAGTAAAGTAAAAATTGACAGCTTCACTATCTAAAATTACTTACTGCAAAACTTTTGAACATTTTTAACCCACTTTTAGTTCGTGCCTTGTCGTTACCCAAAAGAATGAGACAAGGAAAAAAACTACCTTTGCACAATTCAGAAATATTGTTCAGGTAACTTGAGGCTTGGCAGGTTATTCTAAGTACATTTACCTTTACTTTTATATTCCTCCATTCAAAAACTAGCGACGTCACGACTGACTTACATAAACGACTGTATTTCAAAGTACTTGTGACAACCTTAGCCAGTACCTTTTGTGTTACATAAAATAATGTTCCACTATATGTATATAGAGTGACAATCGTTACTCACACAAAGGCAATTTACATTGTTTATTTACAGGCACCGATGCATGAAATTACTCTCAGCTTAGTTTGTATAAACGATAACATCTCTCATGCAGGAGTCAGAGTGATAGATGTAATCAGCAAGGCAGAGGTTTTCGTTTTCAATAGTAAAGATATCATTATAGAAACCATAGACAAAATGGGATGATGCTAAGTCAAATATTTGAAATATGCTCTAAGATGTGGAGTTGCGAACACTAGACCAATGTAAGTACTATATAATCATCTCAACTTTGACTATAATGCAGTCAGTATTGTCGTAAGCAAAGCCATAGTTTAAAACAAAGACGCTTCGTTATCCTATACTTTTACAATGTTTGTGTTTGTAAATATGTGAGCACCATGTATCTATCTCATAATTAATTAATCTGTCTTTGCCTCATTTTAATTCAAAAGAATTAAAATGAGGCAAAGACAGTACACCGTCACCGTCACCACCGTGCACCGTCTTCCCATACAGACGGAGAGTAACGGTCGAGTTTCTTGCTTATTCTTATCTATACGAAACTACCTATCGGAACGGGCGACTAGAATCAATTCTATTTTAATGTCAATGTTGACTTTTTTTAAAGTCTTTCAAGTGCCTATTTGAAATAAATGCTTTGACTGATTTTGCTTTTCGTCTCTGACTGTGTGAGTCTTGTGTTGTTCTGGTTTTTGATGCAGCTTTCACCAAAAAAAGAAAGACTGCCTGACTGCCTCGTTGGTCTAGTGGTTGCAAGAGCTACTGCTGAGCATGATGTCCTGGGATCGATTCACAGGTCGGGCTTAGTGTTTTTAGGTTTTTCTATCTAGAATTTCTCAGTAGCAGCCCGGAGTCTGGATTTGTGCCCGGTTGATGGCAATAGGCTCGCGCCCTACCACATGGGACTTAAACATAACTTGCGAAATGTGGGTAGCTATAGGTACACCTCTGCCTAATTCTTCTGTGATTACAAGCGTGGTGTTATGTTATGTTATTCCGAAAGGTTAATGTAGCATGTAGGATATGTAAGGAAATCTCGATGTCTTGCCATAGCGCCACATTAGTGCAATATGGGTCGCTAGTAAAACAATAATTCACTGTTTGAATGACACTTTAACAATAAATGACATACGTAAGAAAGGTAGCTTGGTATAACAACTGCTAACCGAACACTAGATTCTACGCGCTGCTATCTGAAACCGGTTATGCACAGGCAAGTGCAAGACCAGTTCTCGGTGCTTTGAATAATCTATTACCACTTGCACTTACATGTAACTGTAATCTCGAAACCCGCAAAATATACAGAGTACGAACTAAACTTATTTTATTTTCTCACGAGGCGACGCGCACTTTACTTGTGTTAACTAATTGTACAACTACGCTGTGTGCGTGAAGACGAGTAGCACAACAACCCACACACGCTCAAACTTCCGACTCCGCCAAATTGCCATTTTCTCGGACGGTGCCGAGAGCTTAAACACACATTCACGGTGTGCTTGTACACTTGTTAACCACAAGTAAAGCGCGCGTCACTTCGTGAGATGAAAATACAATACCTAACAAAATGTGTTTCCCAGTTTTTATAAAGCACTTCAAATTACGGCAGACGAGTACGTAGATTGTGAAGAACATAAAAAGGTTTCAGGGTACCAATTTATTGTAACTAAACGTACCAAAGAAAGCACGCATTCAATAAGAAATCTGGATAACTCGACTTAAAAGATTCAGGAAAAGTTGGCACAATATCTCTTGTTAAAGGAGTTTGTTTCAAATTGGACGGTGAATAGATGGAGATTTTAGGAGACGTTTCTAATTGCTTCGCAGTTGGGTTTTGTCTATTAAATAGGGAATTTAATTCAGTTCAAATACTCTAAGCTTCTCGCCTATTATGTCCATTGTCCTGAAGGAAACAACAGTTAACCTATATTCAAGATGGCGGATAGTAGGTCAACTATATCAAACTTTTAGCGTGACAACATTAATAGTAAGTGTAACGTGAGAATTTTCGTGTGAGAAAACTTTATGTAAAAGTGCAAAGAAATAATAAAAAATATATCTTACAGGTATACCTAGGTATACCTAGGTATTGTATGTCTGCAATTTGCGTCTGTACTTACATACTTACTCGAGAAGTTAAGTAAAAGTGTTACCAACCCTATGAACTCTGTCTGAAATAGAAGTATTCTATTCTAAATAATATTTTTCGCTGTGCTTAGAATGTGCTAAAAGCACAACAATATGGAACGTTTAAATTTGTATGACCTACAAACAGTTTAAATTTTGAAACAATAGTAACTAGAGTAATGTAATGTGAGTAGAGTAATATAGTTATTTTAAATGGAAGTAAGCATCAGATCAGAATAACATAACATAACATAACATAACATCACGCCTGTAATCCCAGAAGGGTTAGGCAGAGGTGTACCTATATAGTACACCCACATGTCGCGAGATATGCTTAAGTCCCATGTAATAGGAGGCGAGCCTATTGCCATCAACCGGGCACAAATCCAGACTCCGGGCTGCTACTGAGAAATTCTAGATAGAAAAACCCAATAACACTAAGCCCGACCTGGGAATCGAACCCAGGACCTCATGCTAAGCAGTAGCTCTTGCGACCACTAGACCAACGGGGCAGTGACTGATCAGAATAAAAACATAGATTGGCAAAACCCAAGACGTCCTATGTAATAGGAAATCGCACTTACATGTAGAATATGAGCAAATAAATATTACATCATTGCCAGAGCTAAAATAACGTCAATCTTAATAAAGTTTTATAGAATTTATTACGTGCTAAAATATTTAAAAAAATCATTGCCTCTACACCTACCAAACTTTATAAAAACAAAAAAGTTTACTGTAGATCTTTTATTTGTCTTACATAAAGCAAAATAGACGTAGACCATGAGAAAGGTCATGGAGTCAACGCATCATTAAATTCCTTTGGCTTATCAGATTTCTTGCTTCAGTATTATAGAAGTTGGAAGATCCATAGATCATTCCACCTTTGTCCTTCTGCAAAGGTTAAAATACAGTAGGTCCATCATTACCTTAACATATCAAATCTTCCATGTGATTGATTGAGTCAATACTGCAATTTGGTCTCCAAACATTTAGTCGTTTTATACAGTTGTTACTGCAGTTTGTTATCTCCAATTTAGTGATCACAAATGCTACAACTGTAGGCAAATGTTATAATCTGTGGTTTTTATTTAAGTTCTGCATTATAATACATTGAATAATGTTGACATAATTTAAAAGCCAACAGTCTTAAAATAATAATATGTACAAGTATACAGGGTGGAAGGGACATCGACGCACAACCGGTTACCATGGACTCAGTACATGATTCTGAACCCCCCTGCATTGAATTTTTTTGTCGGTTATTTAAAAAAAAATGCTCTACCATACATTTTGACCACGTAACGTTTTTTTTTTATAACACACAGAAAATGACCCCCATAATACACCTTGCTATGTAAATAGAGACACCATAACCACAAAGTTTGATCCCTAAACCTGCCAACCTTATCCTAGTCAGGGAAGTTGCGAACACACGATACAAGGCACACATTACGTTAATAGTCACGAATGCTACCTGCGGCCTAATGGCGCTAACTCCGGCCAAATTGCTTGTTAAGTCCAGCAACACGGAACGGGACGAGGACGACACGAGACAAAGAGATTTGCAAATTGGCAAGAAAATGGTTCAACAAAAATATCTGCGATATTTTTGTATTTTTATATTTTTGCAACTGTAAAAATTATTGACAGACTTCGATATTTTTTGTCAATACTTAATCATTCATTTCTATCATTTGCTGTTATGTGTCTCATTTTGATGGGTTTCTTGGACGCAAAGAATTACGCAGTTTTGCGGAACACAGATAGAATTTCAGATTTGTATTGTTACTTTAAATTTTATGAGATCACTATGAGACATTTTGGTGTGCCCAACAGGGTCGTCGTTCACACCAAAGCTTTGGAACTTTAGTTGTTTGTGGATGTCTACACAACTGTCAATTAAATACATAGGTACTCCAAAAGTTTTCTAACTTCTACGAGTATACTCCGTCGTTTCGGCACAATTCTTACAAAAATAGCCACGGCCAAAAGATTTTCTAGCTAAGTTTAGTAGCGGAACTGATTGCTCGTGGTGCGTCGGCCTTACTTAGCTTCTGGTACGTAGAGGCTCTTTTAAAGTTTTAATGTACTGCTATTATTCAGGATAATTCTTCAAACACAAAAGATTCATGCATCCGAGTATACCGGTAATAAAGTGCTATTAAATTAAGGCAAAAATACTGCAACATTTTTGTGACAAACTGCCTTTTACAACATCTAAATATCGCATATCATCTTTGAACACAATATAACATTAAGCTCCTCCACAGTTTCACACACATTTATATGGCGTCTCGTATGCAGCGACCTTAGCACGGCCATTAAGGAAGCAACACGCGACGATCGTGACTATCTCGTAACGTTGCGTGCTGAGCGTGCTAACAGAAACATTTTTAAACTCCACTATATAACCAGTATCGTTAGGGACAATATGGTAAACGAAAGGTTTAAAAATGGTAGGATTAAGATGTATTTTTGAAATGGTAAGGAAATAGTGGGTGGCCTTTTCTATGCTGGTGAAGAAAGGGCCACCTAACAACCATTCATTGTCACGAATTAAAAAAAATGGCAACATAACTTTGACTTTAGTCGTGATCTTGGTCAGAAACATGCGCAAATCCTTTTATAATACTCCAAGACATGCTTGTCTCTGAGTATTTTTTATTATTATTATTTACTAGCGCCTAACCCGTTCCTGCTTCGCACGGTTTTTAGGGCTTGATAAAACAAATTTTCGCTAGCTGTTGCCCACGACTTCGTCTGCGAGCCAGGTTAAAAAGTATCCTTCGTCCTTACCAAGGGGTCACACAGTACACGTATCAATATACAAGATAACAACGATTTCATAACATTTACTAGATTTTGATTTATTTGATATTTGTTTATGTGTCATAACCTCCCTTTTTCCACTATGCCTTAAGAAAACTCCTTAATCAACATTTACATATAAAATAAACACCGGCTGTATATCACGCTAAAACCATTCCAAAATCAAAAAGAGGATAACGCTGAAATCTGACGTCACAGTATCCTTAACTTACCGGATAAAGTCAGCAACAAACAGGTCGTGAGGTAGGTCGCGGTATGACCCTGCGAAGTGGGCCGTCCAGCCTCCCTCCGTGCCCCAGTTCCACAGGGCTGATACACGTGTCGTGTACTTGTGCTCCCAGCTTTGTGATATCGAACAGTTCTTGGAATCAAGTGTACCGAGAAGTGTGGGCTTTATGTCGAACAGAGATGTAATTAGGCGACTGTGGGGGTTTGAAAAAAATAGATTGGTATACAGAAAAAAACCGGCCAAGTGCGAGTCGGACTCGCACACCGGTTAAGTAATATGATGTGAGTAAAAATGTATGGTTTTCGCAATTTTTCCTTTATACGAGTATGTGCTATAAGACGTTGGTTCGTACCAAATTTCAAGATTCTGAGTTCACGGGAAGTAGGTTTTGAGTCCCTTGCGAGTGTCGAAAATTTTCGGAAATTTTCGGCATGAACGGCTGTATTTTTTTATTGCGTTGACTTAGAAGTTTGAGTTTTTTTTCACAGCTCTAAGGAACAATAGACCTGAGTATTCGATATAAATTCCAGCTTGATACCTCTACGCGTTCCAGAGAAAAAGGGTCTTGACAGACAGACAGACGGACAGACGGACAACCAAGTTATCCTATAAGGGTTCCGTTTTTTCCTTTCGAGATACGGAACCCTAAAAAACAGATTTTCAGTTGACTTATCTTTGACTTACTTTTTCATAGCATATTTTATTTATGAAACTTTTAGTACGCAAACAAGAACAGAAAACACGACGGCACGACACACGACTTCTCACGATTCTTTACGTATTTTCTCTAAAGACTTTTTAAATTATCTCATCGAATTAGTTTCTTGAACTGGAAAATTGCTTTTACTCGTAATACAAAAGTTCTTATATTTTACCCTGACAACTAGCTTAAAATGTAACGTTAATATTTTTTTTCCTACAAACATCACCCAAATATGTTTGCATTGTACATTATTTCAACCAGAAGTTCACACAAAAAATAATTCTTTGATAAATGATAAATGATTTTTCTGTAAATAGGTTTATACAAACACTTTTACACGTCAATCATATTTTAAAAACTAGGTGAGATCGATATATTAGGTATATACCAATACATTTTCCTGTTATTCGTCTAAACGGGTCAGTGTGCCGATCCGGGACAGCCCGGCTGTGACCCGGTCGTAACCCGGTTTATATACTGAACGCGCAATATGCCAGGATAGTTCCTTTTTATAAACTTGCACACACAACTTTAGATTCAATTTTAACAAAGACTTGTTATAATTGAATCTAAAGCCTACATTTACCTATTATTTCTATTATGCAAGATCATAAATTTACTTACCTATCATTAGAAGTAGAGAAATAAGTTGCTACAATAAGGATTTTCAAAACAAAAACGCTGTCTCATTGAGTATTGGCGATTGCAAGGATATCTAACTGATAGACAATCATATCGAGGAAACCTATCTCCTAAAAAAATCAGAAAGTCCTAAAAACCTATTTCCTAAAAGGAGGAGGTTCTCAAGACGACACTCCGCACGTCTCAGAGCCTTTTTTTTTGGGGTCGGAAATCATCAAATGACTTCTCCGGAGGGCGTGTCAGACTTTTACTGAATAAAACCCACCCGTGTTACTTCAGTTGCCTGTGCCAGGGCCACGGTATCTCTTTCGAATTTCCCGCGACCTCGGCCCTATCGGAGCCCGTCGTTTGGTGCTGACATCTCTTTGAGGCGCACGTGGAACACGACGCGCCGTCGACCCGGGCCTAGTCCTTACCAGACGGCGAGCTACCCATGTCTCAAAGCCTGACCGTATGCAGCTCAATACCAGCATTTTTCATGGAACAACTGCCAATCTGAACCAGAAACTACTCATACCCGAACTACTTATACTTACCCGACATAATGTGTCACACCGGGGGACGTCATTACGTCATGCGAGAGGTAGTTGCTGAAAATCAGCGCTGTTGACGATAGGTTCGTCCGCAGTCACAGCATTTTGCTTAGCTACGGCCTTTTCTTGCACAGATGCGACGTAACGCGTGCGTCGCATTTGTATTACAAATGTACTATTTTTTCCACTCTACAATCGGCATTTTGTGTTTTGATTATTTGTTTACCAATTGTCATTCGTCAAGTCGCAACACAGAGCAACGTGTATTGTCTTTGGGCCTGACATCGAGCAAGGGACAAAATTGTCTAACTTTTAGTTCATGAATACGAGGCTTTTGGCTACTGAGTATGTGTGTATTTTTGGTGTTTTTTTTTTTGTAATGTGCTTTCTTTGTGTAGAATAAACAATTTTTCTTACTTTCTTTTCTTTCTTTCATATGTACCTATAATCACATCATACCAACATCAAAAGTTAATCACATTATGTTGTCTTGACAAAAGGAGGTAATCCTTTACAAATAACACATTGACGTCACAAAAGAAAAGCAAAGCCCCAAACAGCAGCAATATTGATTTACATAATTCCACATTTAGTTTTAAATTACTGTGAATGTGGCAATCAATACTCAGAATACCAGCGCGCTTATGAAATACTCGACGCGTATTCTCCTATTTTAAGGAATTCAAAGTACGAGCACGTAAATGACATAATGAAATATCGCCAGCTGGTGTAGTGATATACCAACGAAGGAGTAGGCAGACGTGCTAGTACACCCAAATTTCTTAAGTCCGTTAAGGGCGAGCCCATTGACATCAACGTGACCTCTAGAGTCCAAGACACTGCTGAGTATTTCCAAATGGAAAAATTTGATAAACTATTTGTCTGATCCAAGGATTAAATGCAGACCCCCACGCTGTTGCGGGGGGTCTGCATTTAATCCTTAGGCAGCAATCAATATTTGATGAGAATTGAAAAACATTTTCATCTTATAGTGAAACTTAAGGTTAATAATTTCTGCATAAAATACAAAAAAAAAAACATTGACTTCAAACTTGACGGACGTGGACGTTCTATAGGTCCATAGTTACTTATTTCACTAAGGATTATGCTTGCAGACGATTTTCGCGCATCTGTACCCGCAGTAGTGTGTATAATTGCTTGTACTCTTCGAGCTCTGGTGTCGTAGTAAATAGAATGAGTTGGAAGGCTTCACTGGCTACTCAAATTACTTCCGCGTTGGGCCATGGCCTGGTATAAGCCACTAAAATGGCCTCGGTGATGTTAGGAACAGTTCAGCTTGGAAGAGGCCGGACTAATAGTTAAGGTACCGTATAGAATTAATGATATTGATAAATAAGTCTAGTACCCACCTTTTTTTTTTTTGGTTGGGAAATTATCAAATGACTTCTCCCGCTCTGGGTGGAGCGGGAGGGCGTGTCAGACTTTTACTGAATAAAACCCACCCGTGTACCTTCAGTTGCCTGTGCCACGGTTATCTCTATCGAATTACCCGCGACCCTGAGGCGTCGGCCCTAACGGACCCCGTCATTTTGTGCTGACATCTCTTTGAGGCGCGCGTGGAACACGACGCACCGTCGACCCGGGCCTGGTCCCTACCGGACGGCGAGCTCCCCATAGCTCGCCGTCCGCAAGCCCGCGCATATTGTGGCCGGGAATCTGCACGCGACTCCTGACTCCCAGGGCATAGTCTAGTCTAGTACCCACCTAACAAGTACTTGAGAGTCTAGACATGATTATCGTGTAGGTGAGTAGAAGGGATGTTAAATTCGTTCTTAGTCTTCTCTGAATAATTCAAAGAACTTTTTCAGTGAAAAGTTCAAAAAGAATACTTACTATAAAATAAATCTTTTACAACATTGAGAAAACCCTAATGTAATTAAACCATATTCGTTAAATGTTGCTACGTACCTAATCTAAATATCTCTCTTATAGAATGATGATAGTATTTATAACTTTAAGTAAAATACACAATTCCATTTCCGATCAACGACATGATTATGTGGAACACAAAACGGTTCTTTTCAAACGTTGTACAACGCGCGAATATGCATTGATATTCAAAAAGAGGATTATTTTGAATATCTTACCATCGATGACTCTCGAAACCGACCGAATGACGCGAATGACGGCCATTGAAAAACAGTTTTCGTCACAGAATGACGAAGAAACTGTGCACAACAGTATTTCGTCGTGGAAGCCATGAATTTAAAAAAGTTTAACTCTGCCATCAAAATTGCACAAGCTGCAACAAGAAGTAGAATCGTGTCAATAGGTTTTTGTTTGTCTAAAATAAAAACGAAACCCTCAGTAATTCAATATAGATTGCAATCGTTAGTTTTTATTCCTTCAAATGGAAACCTAACTCAATTTAAAAATAGACGTTCGTACTTTAATTTTTTATTTTTACGTAAGACATTGGAGCGTTTTACAATAAAGGAGAAAGAAATAAAACAGTTTGAAAGAGTAGCTGTAGACTATGTTTGTGCTAACTTTCAGCGACGCGTCGTTAAACACAGACATTACATACCGCGACGTGGAAAGTCATTCCATTTCCCCCCAAAATAATTACTTACCTCAAACTAATAAACATTAACCCTCCATAAACATCGACTTCTAGAATCAATAAAATTTAAAAAAATATGTCGAATTAATAGAAAACGAGTTAAGGCGTCGATACACGGACACATGTTACAGCTGCAATTAAATTACAAAATAAGTAAATCGAGATCGACAAAGACAAGATAGGTCGAAGCGAGGGCGATTGCAGCGTGCATACATAACATATGAGCATAGCAGTTGAATGCTCATCCTTATTCAAGGGCGAGCAGACCGCTTGCAGGCGATACAGAGCGATCACGATGCAGTTGACGCGATGACGTAATCTGACTGAATGAAAAGCCTTTGAAGCTGAATGAATTGGACTCTTTGATAGCGTATTAGGCCATTTCGTTGGTTCAATCGTAATCGAGATTAAGTTGTTTGAGCTGCTGTAAACACTGAAATTCTTCTTTCTTGGTGTTACTTTGGGTACTTCATTGGTCGCCCCAGTAGCTATTATTTCAGCCTCCTGTCAGGGTCAACTTTGCAACGTTCAGTTCTATTTTTAAACAGCAGCAGCCAGTATTGATACCTCGAAGACGACTTCCACAATCACGGGTTCATAAAACGCGCTTCTTCTGCATAAAAGGTGTCATGTCATATATGTAACGTGTCCTTAAGGCTCAATACTGGACAAAAAGTACCCGAACTTACGTAACTAACTCTATACACGTTAAAAAGAATTTGCTCCGCTATGAAAACCTATAAAAAGGACCTGCATATATCTCTACAGTTATCATTAGCAAGGTCCCCTAATTTTAGATCATCCTATTGAAAGTACGCAATTAAGTCGTAAAAAAAACTAATGATGTAAAGACTGCATTATTATATAATGGCAATTTAAGTGATAAGAGAAGAACTAACGACCACGGGTAATCGAGGTCAGCGAATTTTAAGGGCCATGGTATCTTGGCCCTTCGCATTAGTTGTAAATTGACTACTGTAAAGGTCATACCGATGGCTAAGTAACTTCCGCCTTGACTTATTTGAGATACTATTATATTAGATATACATAGAACTTCTTGCAGAGGGTCAATTCCCGTCTTCTTATTCAGTCTCAATCTGTCCAAAATACCTCTGATTTCCCTAAAAATAAGACAAATTTTTGATATTGATTGCCGATAAGATGAAATTGCGACAATATTTGAAATGTTTTTAATCACGGGTATTGGCATTTTCTTCTGCAAGCTGAAATAAATACATTTAAGTCCATACTAACACTATTATTGTTCAGAGCCCAAAAATTCAATTCTTGACGATGAAGAATTTACGTCATACATTGTACAACCGTGTTATAGTAACAAACCTGAAGTTCCTGGTTCCACTGGGAGTACAGTAATATATATCATCGTTGAGAGCTTAACAGACAGTTTTATGGTTTCCCAATACTCCACGTGTTTATCAAATGTATGTGGGCTTTCTCTTTGTTGATAGTATTATAGCGTATTTCGATTACCTACTGACATTAATTGAAACAGCTTCAATTTTTTATCTTCTTCAATTTTCGCGTCCCCATTAGTGTCTTAGATACTTACATTTAAACCAATTACAACAGTGATATCGCTTTCAATAAATTCATAGGTACTCCTGAAATGAATCAATACTGTTAAGAGTTCAAACTTTAATCTTTCAACATATTATAGTATATATATATAGCTTAAGCCAACCTTTTTTTTTTTTTGTTTGTTCCGGGTTATAAAATCCTCATGGGTGTCCTCCGCCATGGGGCGGGCGGAGGGATCGGTCACACCTACGTCGGGGTCGCGGGAACATACGATTCTTCCGCAACCCGACTGGTGCCGGCCCGCCTCGGCGGTCCTCCTCGTGTTGGGGGGCCTCACTACCCCCAACACGAGGACTGTTTGACTCCCCCCGCACATCTAAGAGGGGCGCGCGTGGAACACTACGCGCCGCCACCTTGGGTTTTGATGTATGGGGGGTGGTGGACGTCCCCGAGTCCGCCGTACCTGGACCCATTAAGAGGGGCTGGAAGAGGGCGTTGTCCGCCCTCCGCCTACGACCAACGCCTTGCCCCTTGCGACGAGTCTGATGAATGGACCCGTCGCCTACCATTTTACGGCCGCAGAGGAAAGGGAGAGCCGCCAACGACATACCGACACTCCTCTTCCCCTGCGGCCCCACCGCGTTCGCCATCAAACGGGACGGCCCCTTTAAGGTCGCAGAAGGTAGGGAGAGCGGCGAACCGCAATACCGGCACTCCTCTCCCGCTGCGGCCTCACCTCAGTTGCAATGTCGCCCAACGGCACCGCAACCTTGGCCGCTACGTCGCCGGCTTTTCGGCAGAAGCCCTGACGAGCGGCCCGTCCTCGGGTTCCTCTTAGCTTCACCGTGGTGCCGAAGCCACGGTTACTGAGCCCCCCGCCTCGTCAATGCGGGAACCCACTGGGGGGAGCTTAAGCCACCTGTCCCAACACCTCCGATTAACGAGATGGGATTAGAACTAGCAAGTAAAAATGAGTTGGCAAGCAACGAGCAGTGAGTGCACGACGGCGACGGTGAGTGCATGTACTATGCTTGAATATCTCAGCAAATGTTCTGCCCGTCAAGCGATCGTCGCTATGCGAGTACTCTCTTTGATAGCTCTTTTCGCTGTGACAAACGAGTACTCGCCAGCAATGTGATGAGTCAACTATCAAATTTTAATATATGTATCTCTTTTACTAACACGGGACCCACAATATTTGGTATGTTTCTGGAGCGAGAAAATCGTTGATAGCTAGTCGCTTCCCCGTTGGCAGTGGGACAGGTGCCTGAGCCTTTTTATATTCCATCGAATGAATATGAAATCAAATTATCTCGTAGCAATATTTTGCACACAGCGACATAATTAAATTTTATTCTTTAACCAAGACCTCAACGTTTTTTCACACCGAAGTTACATTTAATAGAAAACAGGTCAAAATAAATTTCTATCATCTTGAAAGAAAGACGGCATTTGTCATAGGTCAAACTAAGTTAATGAAACGATATACTGATCAAGAGTGAGCAACAGCAGGAACTTAAATATCTCGTACCAATAAATATAAAATAAATGAAAGCATAGAACAAACAAATGAAAACGAAACGGAAGAGAAGAAGAAGAAGTATTAGGCTTGATTAAAGCCACAAACGATGTAGGATACAAGTAGGAGTCTTGGCTGTAGGATACAAGAAAATGACAATGCTAGATCCTGCCCCAGCTATTTACAGGAAATGTCAATTAATGAAAATAATTGTAATGATTAAAGGACTTGTTCATAATGCATTGTTTTTCAGTAGAACTTGCAGATTACAAATCAATAATAAAAGGAATTCAACCCCTGAATTTCCTATTGCGTTACTTATTGCGCATGATACACAACAAATAAAAGTTTTATAAACCTGTAAAACAAAAACTCATATTACGATTATTATAATTTTGATAATGCGTAACGTATATGTTGTTTAAATCGCTTTTTAACGTTTAGAAACTGCACCTAACCTATAATCAATGTCAATATTGTTTTAAAATTTTAACAGAAACCGCAAGTTCTACAAGCAATAGGACAAATGTTTGGATAACAGTAATAAATAAGCTTTAAGATGCTGCATATTGCAGGCTTGTAAATAAATTTTTGATTTGGGGCAGAGTTCTATAGAGTTTCTGGCGTTGTCCTTTAACCAACAAATTACTTGTATTGTTTCATCAACTTAATGTATGCCAAAGGCAATTAAATCGCACAATGTATATGTAAATCAGTTTTATTGATTAAAGCATTTCATTGATTTCGCCGGCTTAGATCTTAACACTTTCAAGCATTTGCGCTTCAATGTCAAAGTTTGACGAAATAAGCTGCTTTCCTTATGCCACGTTTAACGTTGAAAAAATTGAATTTCTTCAGTCATCATTCTCTAATAATACCTGTAGACATATGGACAACTATTAATATTTTGGTGTCTACAACACGCAGAACTCTAAAACGTAGAAAAATGTAAAATCGTCGTCGTTAAGAGACTTCCTGAGACTTTTTATGAGGCTGGGAACATTATCATATTCAGTATTGTTTTTTGAGTCTAGTGATTTAAATACAGTTGTCTCACAACTACGTACTGCTGTGATTTATTACACCAAAAACAATTATTTACATGTTGTACTCTCGTTGAAAAACTTTCGGGCAAAAACAACGATAAAAAAAAACTTTATTGGAAACGGTTTTCGAACTGCCACAGAAGAGTCTCTGGAGTTTTGACATGGTCTTAGATCACGCCTCATAGGCATTTCAACGCACCGAGGAGCACCAAGGTGCAGTTTCCAAAAGTGGCCAACTAGGTTGGAAAGCTCAGTCTTAAAAGAGAATGAGTTCAGTTTTCATTCGGAAACTTTGTACGCGCCATCTTCCGAAACGTGTGGATTTTGCCGAAACGAAAACATTTTATGAAATATCATTTCTTCCAACATACACAAATGTCATAGAACCAATATTGATAAATGCATCAGTTTTATTTAGTATGTGTCGAGCTACCATCCTACAGTGGCCATCACCGATAGTGGTGTGCCAATCAATCACCGCTTTACATTGCTGATTGATTGCCAATATCTATCTACTAGTGCGAATTGAAACCGAACCCATTGCTTTTATTTTTATGTTTAGAAACTTTTTGGCAAAAACAAGATAATTTTAACTGAAATAAATGAGTAATCGGTTTTTCTACACATTTGTTTTTAAAAGCATCATTATCAAAACTGCCTAATAAAACGGGTGACTGTTTTTTTACAAATATTATTTTTGTAATTTAATATAAACTAGCTATTAGTGCCCGGCGTCGCCCGGCTGCAGTTCATGTCTCTATCTCCAGTAGTTTAGGCCATGCGGTATCTATCAATAATATCCGACTTAGCTGGTGAATTAAAAAAAAAACTTTCCTATACACCTTGTCCTGACAATTACGAACACAACAAAAAAAAACTACGAAATCGGTCAAGCCGTTCACAAGTGATGATCTTTCATACGGCCATTGATTTTCAGATTTATTCACAGATCCCTAATATATCATTGCACATGGGTCTGAAACGGCTTTTTCGTTTTAAATCGGGATATCTCGCAAAGAAACGCGCTCGAATATCCATGAGCGCAAAGCATAAAGAACTCAAATATAATGCGACATAATCCGTATAAATAGTTTCATTTCAATGGATACTATTTTGTGTAAAATATTCAGTGCTGCCAACATCACAAAGGACTGAAAATATCGCATGTCCCATCCCATGAAATGAAACTTGCAAGTGCAGTTCATACTAAAATTTCCACCTTTATATTCTCAAAAATATCTGTCATAACCGTAAATTGTGGTTGCAAACACTACAAAAAGAAGCAAAAGTCCTTCGGAGCTCAGTACCCATTGTAAGCATAGAACACAATAGAGCTCTCCAAGGAACTGTTTACTTCTATTCTATTCTAGATAATCAATTCCAGAGTGCTATAATCCTCCTTTGGGAATCATTGCGCTATGTGCAGCCACTCTGTAGTTATTCGCTGAGGGACACTATTGTAACGATGTAGAATTCTACAGTATTTGAAGCTCACTGTATTTGGGATGTAGCTAAGTACTGCTTTGGTTGTGCAGTAATGAGAGCTTTGCTGCGGGCATAGTTATTAATTGAACATAATATGTTCAATTAATAACTTTGCATTTTATATGAATTGTTGTGATACCCATGAGAAAGACGCAAAATTTTGATATGTTATTTATTTTGTTACAGGTAAGGATTTTCCACAATATTTTCCATCGAAGCAAGAAACAAAGAAAGGTAAGTTAGACACAAGACAAGTTTTTCGTTCTATCAACGCAACATTTGATTATAAAGATGCTCATAATGTAAGCACAATAATAAATGTAGGTAACGATATTCCTTCACCTCATTACGAAAATATAGTCAAGTCAATAACAAAGAAGTATAATCTACGTTGCATAGAGGTAAAGATTGCTATATTTGCGTCTAATGCTAAGCCACAAAACGCAGTGAAATCGTAGTAGAAAGTGTCGCGGTTAGCCACTAGAAACGCCCTCTTATTTAAACTAGGCATCTGCATTGATATTATATTACTTTCCAATTGTCCTTACTGCGATTGCTGAATACGTTATTCTAGAAAGAAAGAAAAAAAACGTTTATTTGCGGTAAACATGACGCAGTGATCGAACACAAACACCAAAAAGCACAAGTTGGGAGAAAATATGCGTCACATCCACGCAAAACGGCCATCGCTCAGCTTAATGCTACGACCCTACGCGAGACAGAGCCCCAGCGCTGGTTTTCAGCGACAGCCGACGTGGAATGCCGTCGACCGCTGCAACAAACGCTAAGATTAAAATAAAATCCATACACATGATAACTAGAATAGTGTTGAACAAAATAAATAAAATAAACAATATTTATAAAATGGTAACATTCCGGGCATAGAATGCTCATTCATTCTGTAATTTACTCAAACAAATTGACAGACAATTATGTTTTACGCAATTTTATGATGAGAATCTTTAACGTCTTCATTTTACATTCTCGCTTTGGCATTTATTTCGTCGTTGATCGCACAATCAGTTATAGCACGACCTATGCCAAGGTTTATATTTTTAAACCTACAGCCATCAGACCATTTTGACGCACATAATTACGGGAGGTGACGAATTGGTTCAGGGCTCATTGTTTGGCGGTCACGCGCCGTCGCGCCGCCAGAGGGCGCGGTATTCAACGACACAATCGTTGCAGCAGACGCGCCCTCCATTGTGAACTGACCTTATCTTCAAACCTCATCACAATGTCACGCTATACAATAATTACATGCTGTTCTAAAAAGAAGTACCTACTTGCCTTCATTTAAGGTACTTGCACACTTGACCGATTTTACTTTTTCTGGGTCGCTTGGCCAAATGCCGTGACAAAAGTCATTGAACGAATGATTAGTAATAATCGAGTTGCATTAGGCCTGCCAATCTAACATTAACTTAAATCAAGTCATTAAACAGACTCGAAAAGAGGCAATCACCACAAAGAGCTCATTTTAAATAAAATAGAAACTAATTCACTTTACATTATTAAATTAGACTATACAGGCGACATATTATATTGAACCTGTTATTTCTTCGCATTAAAACAAAAAAGAACTCAAAGATTTAAAAAAAATAGCATCAGTATAATCGGAACCAAGTAGTTAATCATGCGAGCACACATGCATAACACCATTACCTTTGTGTTCATGGTACTAACGGGTAATACCGGTTGTGTGACGTCACCGCAGAATGCCCCCTCATTTAAATTTTGTCTCAGTTATCAAGGCATTTCGCGGGCATGGCGCGCCCTTTCGGCTTATGTCGGCTAATGACTTTAATGACACCGTCATTATCTAAAGCTCGTTTTGCAACTGTGTTGAAAACTATTGTGTATTCAATTTTGACATGACATTAAGTTCTGCATCTGATTCTGTAACATTTTCTGTTGGGCTGTTAAAGTGTAGAAACTTAATGATAGTAAAGTACCACGTAGCATTATTTAGTAACGTGTTGCAAATCGCTTAAATAACAAGAATGAAAAGAGTCTAGGTATAAGAAGTAGGTAAATCTGAAGAAAATTATAAAATAAATCAGAGATATATATAAAACAATCCAGCCCACACATAATTTGTCACTGAAGACCTAAACATAACCAAACAAATACTCAATGAAGATTAATTCAAAAACTATTTCAAACAAAAAGATAGAGCTGTTTGTTTGTTAACACATCTTAACGTCTATTTCGGTGAGACGTGTGAGCAACACCAAGTCTGATTGCTAGCCACCAATGAGTAATGGTCGGTGGACTGATGAGATCACTTTCAGCGGTGCTAATTCCAAGCTGCCGCCAACAGAGTCATTACACTTTGTTGTCGCAGCGGCCATTTGCCAAACTCATTGCGTTTGTAATTGCGCCCGCTTGTTGTACTCGGTACTAACGCGAAAGTACTATTAGACAAGTCACGATAGCGAATCTGCATCGTCTTGGTGACAGGTGTCTCGAATAGTGAATGAGGCTAAAAGTTTCGTACTTTCAAACGCAAGTGCATTCAGTAAATCTTAAATTTAACTTTTTTTTTTCTTTAAATTGACTGCAGCTGAAATAGTACGGTCACTTAATTTGGAGAATTTAAGGCAGCTGCTAGTTAAATACTTAAAGGTCAATCGAATAGTTAAATGTTCAGTACATGCAAGTCATTTTACAAGGACTTGGTTAAGATAATTGCGTACTTATTTCGAAAATGAGGCTTTTGTGCTGATCCTCCCACTAATTACTATATTATGATCAATCATTCCACTGAATGTAACCACTTAATTGTTAGTGTAACATTTGTTAGGATAGGCAGAAACTGTTCTGTGGGCAGTAATATAACAGCTGTCTGGTTGCTAGCTCGAAGCAAGAAGAAAACTGTTTGGTAGATGCAACTACAAACACCTTGAAAATTATCTTACTGAACAGACTAAAAATTATTGTAGTAAAATGCTTTCGATTTTATAACAGGCTTTATTTCATAACAAAAATATTGCAAGAAACACTTTTTATTACAGCAAAGAATTAGAAAGTAAAAACACACCATGCAGTTTTTATCGCAACATCATACTACTGCAGCGCCATCTCTTACAAAACGCTGGAACTTAGTCGTTTTACTACGTCATGTCGACATTGACCGCTAGATGGGGGCACTGGTACATGGAGCGGGTGACGCGCGCGGTTAACGAACGTTCTTGACTGAGCTCTCGAGTTCGTTCGACGCCGTAGCTTGCCGTGAGCCGTGACACACAACACAACAGCGGATTCGAGCGTGGAGTGAACTCGCGTATGGCGTAACAAACTACCATGCCTAGTAACAATAACATTCATTCGGAAGTTTTCCTATCTTTATGATTTAATTTAAGCATGGATAATAGCCATTAATTACCAGCTAATTAAATATTACTGTTACTTATAGAACAAACTCTATTTAATAAAGGTTTCAAACTGTAATTAAAATGTTAATAATTAAAAACTAATTGTATACCTACCTAATTTGTATTTGCTTTTATTTCTGAACTCTATATTTTATAGTATCAGCATAAACTGATAGATGGCGCTACAATGTCTGCTTTCAGAGTATTCGTTCTTTCGTATGGACTACTTATGGTGTATTTATATTCGATGTTGGTGATTAAAGTTGCTAATGCTAATAGAAAATGATTCAAAATAAATTATAATTAAATAATATTAAGAGCTTTCTTGCGAGATTAATGCAATTCTATTTTAAAGTGCTAATAATTTAACGCTAATTTAATTTTTTTGACGTCCATCTGTTCTTTTGTTTAAATCTGTTACATTGAACAAATGCCATCAGCGAACACGCACTGTATTGAAATGAAATAAAATTAACACCTTTAAACTCATATAAAGGTTCACAATAATGGTGCAACAATGTTCTTTGCGTCCTAAACGACATTGACTCGTAAAAATAATAATAAAAAACAAATGTATGAGACGTAAGTACTTAGGAATTTTTATGTGCTGACCGCGGCACGCAGGGACTAAGGCATTGAGAACTTTTGATCCTCTACAGTCTTTTATAATCTTGTTTTGAATCAATTTGGCTGCGACCTAAACGTTTGTTTTCTTTTTCTTGCCCTCTTTGGCAGTATACAAAAGCGATTATCCCTAGGGCTTACTTTTTTTTGGGAAAACACTGGCATGAAAGAAAAGCGTCGTTGGAAAATAATGTGCAATCAAAAAAATCATGCAGACATTACAGTTCCAATTAAAAAATATATATTTGGACGGACATTTATGAACTGACATCGTTAATAACATTTGCGTTCGATCATAAAAATAATTATCAATAATTTATGGTTGACAGCAAATACCTATTGAATTCTTGATTGATGCTTTATGTTTAAATGTTTTTAAATGTCTGTATTATAATTCCTATAATTCATTAGATAAGGTACACATTATTTTATTTTGTTTATATGTACTTACAGTGAATTAAACCACCTTGTGCTAACTATAGTTTCTCTATCTTGTATCATGGCATGCTTAAACTAAACTTAACAAACTGGTCTAAAACAGTTAATTACAACAACTTTATTATAATTGCTTTTTGCATCCGTGTCTTACTAAAGTACTTACTTCTTTCTGTTTCACATTAGTTCCTCTAATTCACTATTAAAACCGAACAAAAAAAGTTAATGACTAACTTATGTTTTGCAACAAAGCAAAACAAAGTTAGTTACAGTAAAGTGTGCCCAATATATCAACAGTGACAAATTCAATTCAATTTCCTATACACTGTTTAGGTCATTACAAAATTTGGTAGGTAATCGGATTCAGTGCATAGACCTAGTCACGTATCAAGACTTAGACTGATTTTGAGTGGCAAAACTGGCACAAATTACCTCTACAACATGGATCTATGAAACGCTATGGTTAAGGGCTTAGCCATGCCTTACCATGCTAGTATCTCTCATGCTAATAACTCTTATAACTTCAAATATGTCATAATATGTCAACCATTCCAACTTGACATAATAAAATATTACAATTTCTAAATTCAAATGTCGACGGCCATTTGCTATGATTTGATGCACACATCTTACCATGTAACTAGAATAAAACTGGCGGTTTGACTATAAACTCAAGCTCGGAGCATTTTGTTCAAACTAGCGTCTGCCCGAGGCTTTTCCCTCGTTAATGTGTCGGAAATTAGCTCACGGGATGCCATTTATCTCCTTGCCAAATTTTATCGAAATCCGTTTAGTGGTGTAAGGCTCGTTCACACACACAAGCGCGACACAAAGGCACCGCATGTCGCGCGACTAGCGGTGCCAATGTGTCGCGCTGTTGCGTCGCGTCTGTTTGTGGGAGCCTTTAGGAGTGAAAAGGTAACATACAGACGAGAGTTACTTTCGAAAATAACTCTCGTCTGTATGTTGAACCAATTACAGGCACTTTTGAATTGTCAAGGGCTGATCTCTCAGTCAGTAGAATGAAGCTAGTTGCCCATTCCAAAGTGTAGTAGGTTTCTTCGGAGAAGAACGAGCATAAAACTACACGGACACTCTTTCAAATCATAAAATTGTGCCTACTGCCTCAAAGTGCCTCAATAACGGTTATATACCTACGAGTAGGTACCTATTATATGGTGTAAGAACATTTATTTAATAAATAAAGTTGTATACGACAGTGGTCGTTAAACTTCACGCTTGGTTCCACTGTATGAGAATAAATGTACTGTGTGTGACAATATTTAGAACAAAACTGTTTTTTATCGAAGTGGTCGCTTCACCACAACAATAATCATAAGTAAGTAACATGACGACTAACATCACTGTCAGCTTTCCACGTAATAACGAATCCCCATCAATAATTTAATGAATTTTAATCCCAACGGAACTGCACCCAGCAAACCCACCCTAATATTGATTAGTAGTAGCGCCATCAACCATGGCATGTCGCGTTTTAATCAATAAATCGCTATGGGAACGCCACGTGGCTACTTGTACCGCGTCGAAAAACAGTTAGTTCATTCAATTGAAAATAATGATTTAATAATTGACAGTTATTATTGAACAAAATAAAGAAAAGTAGAAGAGAAATTAAGTTTATTATCGGTAAAACATGACGACAAAAAAAAACACAAACACAAAAGATCCGTATCGTAATACCTCCAGTAGGTATTCTAGAACCATGCTCTAGCTTGAAACTTGAATTAATTTAAAACGAGAAGATTTATTTTAAACCAATGTCAGCCAGTTTTTAATCAAGATTTAAACTCCAGTTTCGTTCTAGACTACGGACGAACCTAATGAACAATAACGCATAGAGCTATTCTATGAAAATTCTTTCTCCAAACTTGATTCTTTATTCAAAAAATATAAAATTGTAACATCTCAAAAAAATCATTTTTAAGTAGCAAGGACGATTTTTTTTTTAAACCCGATGGCCTGAATGACTAAAGAATTATAATGAAACTATTCTATTGTTGCTATAGTAACGACCGCCGAAACTACACAATGAAAATGCAAATGGCGTGTGAATATTAACTTTTAGTTACCATTTGGAAATGTCATCGTAAGTCAATGTACAGTTTTGTACCTAATCTGTGCGGAAAAGGCGCATTTTATTTTTATAAAAATATGAAGACTCACTCTTTACGGTTCTTAAGAACAAGACTCCAGTTACCAAAGGTGGAAGTTTGCATAGATAAATACCTAGATTATGGTTTTTAAATGGGATAGGAAGTGTGCATCTTGAAATGCCAAATGGCCAAAAACCTGCAGAACACCACCACAGATGGAATATTATAAGAACATAGTGTGATACACTGATACAGTGATATTTGTATTTCCATGCTTACTAACATGTTGTTCGTTGGCTCTTGACTCCGCCCAAGTTAAAAGTCAAGGTAGTTTGCCTGACTTTTAAAAGGCGGAGTCAACGGTCGTTCTGTTTTATTAACATTAATTACAGCTTTTCTTTTATTGTCGTGGAATGTAGTGTGTAGCCATTTTCTGGACAAATAAATGTATGGAACTCCAGTTTTTTGTTAAATAACTCACAAATATTTCTACGCAGATGGATCATGTTCTTAGGTCTGTACTGAATTCATGGTAAAACTAAGCACGTCGATGTCCTCGAGGATTCTGCGGCTCTGCCTTAACGTGGTCGAAGTGTGTTAGCATCATCAACAAGGAACAGCAATAAATAAAAATATACAACGCTTAAAATAAATCAGAAATTCACTCTATTTACTACCATTCCCCAAATATATATATTTATTTATCTAAATAATCACCATCTTATTTCATTCAAAGCTAAAGTTTTAAGTACACTCGGGGAAATTATATTTACTACGGCAATTTGCCATGCTGTAGACATTTTAAACAACTGTCAAAGAATTACAGTTGTTATTTGAATTTAAGGACTATTGAAGCTGACTTTACAACATCTATAAAAATACACAAATAAATCCACTATTAAACATTGCAAGGCAAAGAAAAGAAAAAACACTATTTTATAATCTGGTCACCTGCTACCTTAAAGTCTGCTCAAGATCAAAAATATTCCATTAGCCTATAAACCGAACCAAGATCGAACCATTACAGACGATCATGATAACATTAATAACATGATAAGTTAATTAATCATTGTTAAATTTAATCATCCACGAACGAGCTCTCTTCTTCGTTATAACTAATAAGTAATGAGAAGGCTGAACTGAGTAAAGTAACTATTGGTAGTACATTATTATTAATGTCGATAACTTAATGAGCCGTCCTGTCTGCCTCCCCTGCCTCCGATCAACCGCGAAGCTATGAATGTATGATTTCTTTGTGTTTTAATTGCAATTATTTCCAAGCTTGGGAAGGAAGAAATTGTATGTGAGTAGGTTTTTGTGTTAGTTTCTTATGAGCCCTAAATAACATAATTTGTTAGGTTATGGGAACTGTCGTAAAGGAATCAAAACTTGCTGCTAGAGTTGTAAACTTTGTGTTAATATAATACATGAAATCATGCCTTCTTCCCATAGGGTGCCTACCTCCATGGGAAGAAGGCGTGAAACTACAGAATGCCATCTTCTACGAGCCTTGCATTGCATACTCCTTTTGATCCGATACGTTCATACATCCAGTAGATACTACACGCACGCCGGTTGTTTGTATGACTCTGGGAATAAACGCAATTCAACTAGTTCCAACGTCCAGCGATTAAATTATCGATTTATAAATAAATATTTTGCATTGACTCACCCACCTCGCAATTTATGCCAGTCTAATAAAACGTTTCCGTCTCACTCCTCAGTCCTTTAAATGGTCGGTCTTGACCCTACATCTTCAGATCCTGTCAATTTTATCGCTCGACGAAATGATCTCATCACTCCATTGCAATGACCTTATTGTGATTAATGGTCTGTCGCGGCTGCTATATAAATTGTACGCGGACGCTATCCGTCGATCTCTAATTGAAGGAATTGTGGCAATTTATGAGACACCGACTCTTTTGTGCGAGCAATGAATTGAGTAATTAGCGATGTAAGAATTTTCTTGATTAAAAAATAAAGGCTCGTTGTAAAACTCAATTAAAGCCGATTGGGTGGCGGACGGTGGAGCGGCTTTGTGGAACTTCTGAATTCGAATTAATAATGAAGGTGAGCATAATTTTGTTAATTAAGCAGACAGCCTAGTCTTCTTCGGTGTCTATTATAAGAATAACGACTGGCAGACTACTCAATAATGCCGATTTATTGATTTAATTTCCATTGGCAGGACGTGGTTCACATGTGTATGATTTAATATCATAGACATTTAAAAACATTGTTTGTATATTAAAAATATTTTAATAAATATGCTTATCTATATTAGCAACGCATCATTGCCAGGTTAGCTATTTTAATACAAAATCAAAAGCAACCTGCGTACTGCAATAAAACAACTACAACTCACACTAAAACCACGTTAAATGTTAATTTAAATTGCATAATATTACTTAGACCAACGCTATCACATTATAGCAATTTATTTGTCACAACATAGAGGTTGATACACTTTTATAAATGAATAATTAAATATTAATTAATGTCAAAAGTTAAAATCGTCGGACTATTTACGAAAATTTATTAATATTCATTGGAGTAAACACTTAGCAATTATAAAGGAGCGTAGGTACAATGAGCTTGGTGTAAGGTATATTAAATATTATTTAATAAAGGAGAGTTTTTTTTTCTACAATGCAGCTTTTATGTCCGTAATGAAGGTAAACAAACTAGCGAACAGTCGCAGACAGATCTTTCTTTTCATATTATCCTGGTATGCATTTTTTCTCCTTTTTATCATACTAATTAATTTTGTTCTCGTGTTTTAGATGCGATCTGAATAGTCCAGTCTCGTCGGGATGCTGTTAATGACTTGTAAACTTGAATTCGAAGTCTGAAAGGGTAATTAATTAATACTTTGAGCAAAACACAGTTTATTATGCTTCAAAGATTCTCATAGAATCTATGTCTATCGTGATTATGTTTAAGTTACTTAACATTTTATTGTTCCGAAATGATTTCAAATAAGATCTTGAGTACCTACCTGGCTACATACAACACGCCCACACAAGCCTACATAACACTGACACTGCGCAGTATATTCATTGTATATTAATCGCACATTAATTTAATCTATGATAAATGATGAGTAAGTACGGTGTAATAAATGTAATATTTTGCTCATACGATATATAAAATTACGTCATTCGTTCGACCTCCTTGGTTTCCGGGCCACCTCTTTGATCCACCGGCCACGGACACTATTGTATGTAACAGAAATAAAACAAAAGACAATATAATAACGTCAGAATTTATAAGGAATGTTAGGGATTACTTAATTGTAGGAAACCTATAGAGTTTTGTTTCAAAATAACCGTACGATTAGGTGGATACCTACCTACTCAAATTGTTACATAAAAAGGAAGCTTAAGCTGCCTTTATTATTATAAGGAGGTCTTTAATAACGATATGCGACTCGCACAGACCAGCGCGTCAATTGCGTAACACACTAATGGTAGCAATGGCTTTTATTTTGACAGTTCAACAACATTCATTGCGTCATTGACGTTGTTGAGCAAAAATATGAAGCAATCGATTCGCAATATCCTTCAGAATTATTCGGAATGTGATCGTAAGTGTACGCAATTAGGATGCAGATAAGCATGGCACAAATTGGGGTAAGTATGTCTATTCTCACGGTTGTCTATTCTCCGCAACGGTTGAAACAAGGCTGCCAATGGTGATGGTTATTTTTAAAGATTTATATCGAGAAGAAGTCAAAAATAGTTTTAAAAAGCTGTTTGCATACGTCTTCCAATCATAAAAGCGAGTATTCACGTTAGTTAAGTGCACCAACCATTGAAACATTGTCTGAGATCTTGCAGACAAGTTACTCTTATAAATGAGTTATAATTGGCGTATCGTCTCGAATACATTAAAATTCAAACAAAGCAAAATACATAGCAACTGATAGACATAAAAAAATGGCTGCATTAACATAACTAGCAAAGAAAATCATGAAAAAGTAAGTCTAAAAAAACCTACTTAACAACATTATTTATTTGTTAAGTGTTCATTTAAGTACTACATAGCTCAACATCACACCTGTTTTTCTCGAGGCGGTAGGCAGAGGTATCTTAGTACCACCACATTCCACGTGTTACGTTTAAGTCCCATGTATGTTGTAGCAAAACAAAAAAGCAAATTCACCACTTTAACATGTATAATTTTTATGTAAAAAAATCTAATGAAAATAAATATAAAATGTTTTCTTATCTTATTCAGTTGCGGAACAGTTAAATTTCCCTAACGAAAATAGAGTACAAGAATACTCAATTTATATTAAACTGTAAATATTTGTTTACCAAGCCTAAAACGAATGTAAACGAAATTAACGTCTTCAATCGAATTCAACACTTTAATTTTAACACTTTAATCGAATTCAAATTTCCAATGTTTATTCCCTAAGTAATAATTGATACAAAAGTATAGTCTGAATTAGAGTTTAACTCCATGAGTGTATCACCTTCTATGGAACAGGTTTCTAAGCCTTGACATTTCGAAATCACATCCGATGGTATTCGAATTGTTATTTTTAAGTTGTTAAATATCAAAACATCGCAGGGGTAACTTCATAGTAATCTCCATAGGGATCTAATACGAATAATATGTTAATGTAGAATCAAAGAAAATGAACTCGATTTATAATTTTCATATTTCTAGTTAAAGAAACTACTTCAAATGAAGTAATTTAACACCAGACTTATTTAAAAGTTACTCAAGATATCATGAATCATGCAATTTGGAAAATAACTGTGTTTTAAACACTGAACAGCCTCAATTAGCTATTTTATTCTACTATGAGAAAACCCAAACTAATCCACATCAAAATAAAGTTCAAGTAAACACTTATTCGTGTGATCATTTCTCGGGAACACTTTTAATAATCTCGTATATAAATAATTCGGGTATTTGAATCCGTTTCCGAGCCACTTCGCAAAGTAAACTTTGATAAACGGATTGAGTTTGTTTGTTGTCTGTTCCTAACACGGCAGGCGTTGCCAACATCGTGGGCTATTAGCAACGGATTAAGGAATCACCATAACGTTATTTGCTTAGCGTAACGTTACGTTTAATTTATGAGGGAAAGCGTCTCTAACCGGTCCTTTTGATATCTCAGTTACATAGGTACGAATGTTTACGTTCAAATTAATATTGGATTAGCTCGTTGAAAGGTTTTCTAGTGTATTGCAAAAGCAAATAATGCTATTATAAAATTTTCAAATGACTACGGAGAAATAGAAATGCTGCTCCGACTCCAAATAACGGATGAAGGCTCGTACTCACTGGCGCTTTAGCGTCGCGCCTGTTTGTGGGAGCCTTGATAAGGGCAAGGAAATTATCATAATGATTTAGTTTTCAAATAAGTGCTCTTATTAAAAATTAATCCCGTCTCTTTTGATATGTTTATTTGTAGTAAACTACAAACAAAAAAAAAAAAATGTAACGTGATCAAATAATTGGATACAATTGAAAACGTATAAAACCACAGATGGACGATTTTTTTCTTAATTGGAAAACAATTAGCAGTTGACAGAATATAACTATGTGAGATTTATTAATCACTCACAATTTGAGTTATAAAACTTTTGAAATTGTCAATTTACGACCGGATGGAGACTATTTTGTACAATGTATTTTTGTAACCAGTGGCAAGGTTGATATTTTTGGGTCAGACTAGTCCAAGGCTGTCAATCCATAGTTACAAAATAAGTCCATAGTTACAAAAAAAAACGAAAAAGAAGTCCAACTTTTTTTTTGCGTTAGATACATTTTCGTGCCGAAAAAAAAACCAAATTATTTTGTCGATTTTCATCTACAAATCAGGCGCTTATCGTATATCTAATGAATTTCGTTATTAGCAAGGTGAAGGTGTTACCCGACTAATTTATTACATAGCATGCTTTACATAAAACATATAAGACATCACGCCTGTAATCCCAGAAGGGTTAGGCAGAGGTGTACCCATAGTACACCCCTACAGCAACTGCTTTATTTCGAGTTATTATAACTTACCAATAAATTGTGGTCTGACGAGATCTGAATTATTTAATTAGAAGTCTAGCCAGCGATTAATTGCTTGTAGGCAAACGGAGTCATGATTTTACCTTAATTAGAAAGTAGTCTATGACTTATTTTTCCAGCTATTTAATTGGTGTTTATGTAAGTTTCATTTTATTTTGGTATTCTATTGTGAGAAATATTTAATCGGAATCCTGAATCGACTGTCCTGATTTCAAAATAGAGGCAGGAAACAGGCGAAAACTATCTCGATTGTGTTTTTATTTTTTCAAGGAACGTTCTTTATGTAGGTTTACGATGTAATTTAGCTTTATTGCTGTACGTCATGAAGCGTTAGCAAAACAAACCTAAACACCAACAAGCGCCAGATTCAAATGCTCCTTGCCAACTAATCGTATCCGAGAAACGATCAATTGTCTATTGCTAAATGAGTATCTCATTACCTTTCAGATATCAATACTCACGCGAGTATTCGATTATGATCCGTTCACAATCGTTGGTGGCTGTATCAATATTGCGAGTGCGTCACTCGATCCCAATCACGTATGTAATGGTGAGGGAAGTGTGTGACTGGTATGTTCTTCTCTTTTCCTGTGTTTTTTTAAATCTCTAATAATGTTTAATAGCATCTTAATCTTGTATAAGGACACGCGTTTATTAAGGTTATAAAAATGTAGAACACGTTTTAAACATAGGATGTGGGAATTCATAGTGAAATCTCGAACTAAGTCCTAGATTGATATACCTACCTGAACATTAAAATAAGTATGTATAATTATTATGTTAATGATACTACTACTGATTTATGAAAATTATTTAAAATTACCATTACAATCATGATGTAATTTATCAACAACACAGCCATTTACAAACCAGTAATCAATCTTGGTAACAATAAAATTTACTTTAACTTTGATATAATTTTCCTATAAAACTTGATATAAATAACACTGGAGTGCGCTGATTCCATAGCATTATTATATCTTATGATTTAATTGTATGTAAATAGTTGTTTGTCGACCTCAGCCTAATTTCATAACTATAAAATCTAGATCATTTGATATGCAAATCTGACGCTAATAGCCTACAGTTAGGAATATTTAGACTTGCATTATTGTGTTTAGATGACATTGCTTGATATTATTATGCAAGTTGTGTTTCAAATGAGAACATAACGCAACAAATTGTGTTTGTTTCGCTATTCTATAATTGCTCTAGTAAATGCAGTAGTAAATGTAAATAAAAGTTGGAAATTTCGCGGGGTTATAAACTATCATGTTGGTTCATTTCTACATGCACCTACGTCATAGGCAAAAAGCCGAGCTTTGCTTAACATGTTAGGTAAGTCACAAGCTGGGTTTCTCCTAACACCCAACAAGAAGCCGTACACTAACAACTCAAGCCACACATCGTACGCTTTCCTTTCATTCCAAGACAGATAATTTAGTACGTTACACAATTATTATCTCGTAAGTTACTCAACACAATAGCACCAAGTTCAGCTAGACGGCTCTGATTGCATCGCGCATGCGCCTCTCCGGAGAAAGCGACCTGCAGTGCGATGACCCCGGCTAAATTCGGCCAAGGTCTACCGGCGAGACGCAGGTATCCCAAGCCGGCTTACAAATAGACCAGCGACATTTAAATAAGGAAAAAACAACCGTTCACACTATTGTGGAGGACAGTCTTAGACGTTATTAGAAACAAGATTAATGATTCTCTCCTATAAAGGAACGCGATTTGAACCCAACCATTATTTCTGCCTTAGTATTCATAAGCTAAAATTTGTTTCACTCTTCACTGAATCATGAGCTATAATTGCTGGATTTTCAATTTCCAGCGCTCAGTTCACTGTTTAAATATTTCCATAAACATTTTATGACCGTCTTCACCTACCATCTGGCAGATGTGCGTCTATTTATACACCGCACGGATCATCAGGAAACAAAGTTCAAACATGAACTTTATCGCTAGCCGGGGAAAGTTATAAAACGCACACGCCGCCGACGCAAGTGCGCCCGTTCAGATGTCGAACGTCGAACTTGCGTTTAAAATCGGCCAAGGTCCCACAGCGGACACTGACCTTATACTTGTGGTTAAGAAAAAACCGAATCGAGAATTCGGAATGGCCCGAGTATTCCGAACATTCTTTTTTCAAATAGATAAAAAATCGAAGCCCTTCCGAGATAGCGTGTTGCATTCCTGTGCCAATCGCTAGAAAAGGTCCAAATCGACGCGAAAACTAAATCGAGTATCGTCGGGGAGTCCGTCGAACCGCATCTAAATCCAGCCAAGGTCTCAGTCAGCTGAAGGGCGGCTCGCCCGACTGCCTTTGTACTGGTCGTTTACACTGCGCGACCATAACAAAGGGTTAAATACCTACGAGCTGACTCACGCCTAGCTCGAAAGCGACACGTTAAAAGGTCGACGTCGTAAAGTAAAGTTGACAGAGAATACGAGTTTGGTAGTAAAAATGACACACGCTTGCCAATTTTAGTCAAGACCACCCAACAAAATACACCGGATACACGATTTGCAGAGCCTAAAACAAATTAAAACTGCAAACGCATTCGCAATAAATATCAGACGGCCAATGTAAATTGATCTTCCACACCCCACCGGTGCTAATTCAACCTTGTTAAATGAAGGAAAGTAAATGAATATTGCAGGTCTGGCTATAATGGTAATGTTTGTATACAGAGGTGTCTAGACGTGGTTTTGCCTGATTGCGTTGAGATCTGCTCGTGTACAGCTTGCGGTAGACTCCTGCTGTGTTCCCACTGTGGTGAACGCGGTTTGAAAAAAAAAACCTTCAATCAAGAGACCGTGGAATCGCAATAAGAACAAAAATGTGACACCAATTTAATTCCACCGGTAAATATGGATGTCGAATCGTCATGGGTAATTTGTGCTCACTGTATACACAGTTTATTTTAAGTGATTCCAGCAATTTGGTTGCACTTCTAAAACGAAAACCAAAATGCGTCAATACAATGTTATAATTGGACGATATGCACACCCACAAATAACCTACATCAAAGCAGCGAACATTTAGCTAATTGAATTACGTCAGTCTGGTGAACCTTATCAAAGTGAATGACCGCCAGACCTGCCGCAACATTGCCGCATGACTGATAAACCACCCAATTTGCAGCGAACCCGTACAACGCGTCACGGTTCGTCTCATGTTGCTGTATGACCTATATATTCCCCCAGTACTTAGGGCTTGCTCGTGTGCCTGTGCCTGACCTACGGCAAGTACGCGGCGGTTGCGCGCGGTGGCTAAAATTACCGGGACGGGTGTCCCCGAACACTTCCGCACTCACCATCGATTCATTTTGTTAATTAACGTAGTTGCAACACCGCTGCCCTGCCATTTGGGACTTCCCTCGAAACTTTAAATTGATTGCTTGCCGTGTTCGGTTTTGATTTAGTAGGACTTTGAAATCTTTTTTTGTTAAATGCTAATGTTTAGCAAGGGAATGGATTTATGGACGGTCAGCGTCAGGTCTTAATGAGAAATAAGAAATCCAACTGGATTTAAGAATTAAACATGTTGTATTATATTAAATGAGCCAATTCATTTGGAATTCTTTCAAAATACTAAATAATTATTGACTTGGTCAAATGGTATAAATTACATAAACATAGAAAATTATCAACGACTTACTACATAAACGGATACTGATATTAGATAAAACTTGTCTGCCAATGAAATCAGTACCCTCATTAATATTTACAATGCAAAGTAAATGAAATTTGAAACTGACGAGTATTTATTGGAAGCTGAATAAAAAGTGACATGAAATGAATTTACAATGGAAGCAAAACAAAATTTCGAGTAGCAAATCACGGGATAAAATTTTAATAATCCAAAATAATAAGCGTCATGTACACGGAACTGTTGCACGCTAGTAGCGTCTATTATTGATTGGCATGAAGCGGTGCATCGTCGCATTGTTCGTACGATCGATTCCAGAGCGTCTCTATCGCCCCCGCTTCTATTTTTACCGCTTCATTGCTTACTCCCCTCGCTGCCTGTTTCCTGCCTTTTATTAAACTATCTGTATGTTAATTAACAACGGCCTTACTCGGACCGGCTCTGTTTATTTTTCTATTAGCTGGTTCCTACGAAACATTCGCTGTTTAAGGCATTGCTAGACGGCTCGTATGCACACGGTAGTCGGTCGTTACAGCTGCGTCCGACTGTTTTTTACATCTCACATATTCGAGTGCTTGAGATAATGTATCATACATCCTCTTATTTTTTCGACCTTCAACTACATTTAATTAGACGTCTCTGCATGTTGTCAAACCGAACCTCACTCCCTCAACGTTGCGTTCTGTTCTAACATGATGTTTATTAGTATGTCCGTCTCGCTCGATGTAGGGGCATCTGGTGTACATAAACCTGCGTGTGTTTACGTTACGTATACGCGTTCAGCGTGCATTGGTGTGCGTGTTGCAGGGGTGCGAGCATGTGTTGGTGAGCGTGGCGTTTTGTCTACAGCTGTTGTGGGTTTGTGGAGCCACGCCGCGCCGCCGCTATCGACTCCTCTAAATTTATGCTTCCTCATGACCCACGCTATAGACCAGCAGCGACACATTAAACCCATGACTCGGTCCTGTTTAATATTCCATTCAAAACACCTTCTAAATAAGAAGTATACATTCAAATGGCATTCGTTGACCGACTCTACGGTAACTTTTACGTCTTTCTTTACTTCTTCGACGTCGGAATGGTGTAACAGAATGATCTTGAATAACCGAAACTGCTAAGTGTTTAGCTACATGGTTGCCATCTAGTCATTATAAGAAAATAATGATGTCATTATTCACGGCTCTTTTGTTACGGTTCGAATAAAAGCGTATACCGGTACTACGTACGATTCCTTAGTAGCCTGACTTACATTGCTTTTTAAACCACGATAGTCAAACAGCTGGCGAGAGGTCATCGACACTTGGGCTCTAGTGCAAATTGTAAAGTTACACATGGAAAAGCAAAAAATAACATCCATTTTGCTGTTGGATCCGCATGCGTGCTCAGTTGAATTCTCAGAATATTAGGGACCCGTCAAGAACGCGAATGTGCTGTTTATTTTTGTATGCGCTTATCCTTGTTTCGACATTTGGGCAGAATGGGCAGTGATGACACTAGATTATTTTAGTCTTTGTACTTACCTCTCATTGCGTTTTTTAATTTAAAAAAAAAGTGCGATTCACGGTCGTGATCTCGCTATATAGATTGCAACAACCCAAGAATTTGCAACTTTGTGGTTCCATACCACAAAGCGCAAATTCTTGGGTTGTAAAAAACTAAAGTACCTACTGCGTGACGTAACGTTGGTACACATTCGTGTTATTGAGCGGGCTGCAGAAGGCGTGACGTCAGCTACCAAAAACCCCGGGGTCGTTGCTCGGGGCCCTACCTGCATTTTTTTGTGCATCCCCTCGTGACATTAGCGGAATCTTCTCAAAGGGATTTAGATTCCTTTCGTTTACAACTCGACCGTTCTTAACTCTTCCGTATCTAGTTTTTGTTTGTGGTGTTCGACCGGAATATTCACGGCTAACTTTGTATAGTTACAATGGGAATGGCATCAAATGGGCTCAATATTTCATCTACTAGTTTACAAGTATCTTTTCATGACATTATTTTATGGTACCTACTTGTAGATCAGGTTTCCGGTCTAAAACACTTATGAGCAATTTCTTAGAGCTGGAAACACATGTTATTGAAAATCATTATACATTTTCAATGTTTTCAAATCAGCTTCTTGTAACTGTCGTAATTTCACCACGTTTTAATGTAAGTACATATATAACTTATCATGTAGGTAGTCCGCGTTGAAACTTTTCGGTGATTGACATGAACTATATAATAAAAGAAAAATTACGCATCGCACCATTTGTAAAACATAAAAGATTATTTTGGGTTAGAATTCAACATGATCCATACTTGCGAAATAAATGAATTGATTTAAGAAAACACTGTAAATGTTGTTGCCAAAAATATGTTATTGTTTGTTTATACGAGTACAAGCCTCGTTAATTTTTAAACACTTTCATGCGCGTAAAGTTTTGTTTTTATTACTCTTTTGCACTCAGTTGTGACGTTGACGACAAATTAAAACAGGCTATTTCTTTGCACATAGATTGTCTCGAAGAATACACTGATAACACCTATTCATGCAGCACCAACATTCTCCAAAAATACAATTTCACAACAAAAACTCTCCCAGCCTTAATAAAGAATTTGCATAACAGGACTAAAAGCGTGTGACATTAAGACCCCAAGCCACGGTTCATCTCGAACACGTCACAGGAAATATGTTCCAATTCGGTTCCGATTCCCGAAGTCGATTGGCACAACACAACCGGCTTCCCGTTGCGCAAGGCGGCGGCGCAGGTCGCCGCTCCCGTACAATTGGGGCCGACCAAAAATGTGTCAAGTTGAACCCAGGTCGATGACCCCAGTGTTTACGTTTACCTCTTTCGCGACCACAATCCGTGACTCGTGAAAGACCTTTTTGTTTTTTTTTTGCTCGTCTTTCAAAGGACCACACTGATTGCCTCTCACTTTGATCTTTTGATGCACAAAGTGCTCGCAAAAGATGCAATTTGTCAACTTTTAAAGTTGCAATTAACGAATCTGTCATGCTAAATATGGACGGCTATATTTGGGTCACTTATCTTTGTGTTTTCGTCAAGCGTACGCAAATGGATGCATGTATAAAAGAAATAAATGAATAAACTTTAGATTTTACTGGTTGTTTCAAAAGGAAATTACGTGCATGGCTGAATTCATGATCATATACTTTCAACGATTTTTCCAAATTAGAAAAATTACGCTCTTTGTTGTTATGTTTATTTACTTAAAGAAAAGTTTATGGGAACAACAGGGTTTATTAGTAACTTACAGAATATCCAATACCAAAAGATATAAACGACACATTGGCACTTACACAATATGAATACGATATAATGATATAAATAAATAAACTCACAATATTTCGCCGTGACCACCTTATCTTACATTTTACAATTTCAAATGTTTCAATACTTATTATTCACAAGTCGTTTCCTTCAAGTAGAATAGAAATAGTTGTAATGGTGTCTACGCGGGAAATAAATAATTCATGGCTCATGGAGATCTTTTGAAAAATATTATGGTCGACGGTCGCGGGCGCATTATAATTGTAGATGTTCGACATTAAACTCACTCTGTGCCTTGTCCATGATATCGATGCCAGTAAAAACTGAGAATACTGGCTTCATATGGTAATGATAATGCAACAAGTTCTTGGTTCTTGACTGTGTCCTGTTTTTGTAAATGAACTCGGTAATTAATTTGAATTCAGGAGTTATAATAAACTTAAAGTTATATGATATTATAAAAACAAAATTGTTAGCTCTTAAATTAATTAAAGGTAAATGTATAGGACTACTGGTATCAGTGACGTTTGTAACTGACCAATTGCCAACTTAAAAAATGGTGATAAAATTGTTGGCACTTGTCAGCCATTTCTCACAAGTTGTAACTACAAGATCCTCAAAACACAACCTTCCCAGGATCTCATACAGACCTGTCCATTAGAATAAATTGAATTTTAGAACGATCAATTTAAATACCCATACGAGTTTGTTCATAAACGTTATAGCACACTTCAAAAGCTCTCCTGTCCCTAAGCTTCATTATACTCAATACTACAACATTTACAACTTCCTCAAAAGTATAAACATCTGATTCATGCTTTCCTACAATTTCTACATCGTTGAGAACTTTCTCAGGCATCATTCTATTTAGAAAGCTTTATTAACCATTGCTACAGAATTATTATCTTTATAACTTTTCCATTTCTTCCTTGAACTACTTGAAGGCGACCTTAGTTAAGGCACTTTTTGTTTGTAATACTTGAATAGAATGTACAGTCCGAGAACGTGACAATTCAGCAAATTCATCATCAATTTGCCTTGTTATAGTCATTTGTCAAGTCAAGTTCCCTGACTTTAAATAGGTTCACTTTAAAACTAGCTAAATACTCATAATGTTTATATTATATATAATCAACATTATACAAATAGAAGGTGTAAAGTCTAAATTGTAACTAAAGTTACTATTTATAAAGTACTTGAAACATAGCATTGCTATATTAAATTAAAAGAGATATCTACGACAACATAAAAACTGAAGAAGCAAAGACTAGTCATCAGCATAGAGTAGTCCACTTTCCTGGGCATAGGCTTGTCCAAAACTCGGGTTCCAGCATATATGCGGAGAATATCGCCAACACACAAAAATGCAACAAATGAAAGTGAGCACAACACAACATTAACAACATACAAACAGTTTAAATACTAGTGCGAAGTAATATATTATTAATTGAATACTGAAAAGGTTATTTTACAAAATGTTGCGTTTTGCACCTGCGTCTGGACTCGTCTGTAAAATATATTTTGTAAGTGCCGCTATATTATGCACGAATACCGTGTCGTGCCTTTGTAACAGATGTTTTCAAAAGTAAAACGATTAAAGTTGTTTTAATTAAGTCATGCAAGCGCTCGCCCTCTCATTGTACCTACAATTTAAGCATGGTCCATAATAAATGTGTCTGTAGATGTAACTCAAAATGGTCTAAAATCATCTGTGTTGATTTAGATTCCTCGACTACTTGCTTTGAAAACTGTTGATGACTTTTTTTCATCCCTTGTTTAGCGTTTCTCATCATGTGTAAGCGGAGTCTTGAGCAGTGGATAATGCAATAACGGAAGACAGTTTATTGCCAATATTGCCATTTTATACAAGATATTACAACAACACTTGATATATACAATATGTATATTGAATAGCTATAGATGAGTTAACATTTTGGTTATATACTATTTTACAAGTCTTCCTTAACATGTTCGAAACATAGTTATTTTGCTCGCTTATTTACCCATTGTCTATAACAAAAACTTCACGGTCCCATACTTATAATCAGAATTCATATACATATTCAAAATTATGCCTTTCATGTTTAACGATGCCTTAAATAACCTTAGACATAAAATTTTGACTTAATGTGTCATTAAACTAAACACTTGAATAAATAAAAAGACCGTGCATGGCCACATCTCATATCCTGTATGGTTTGTTTCTTTCGAAATAATACATTTCTAATTTTAGACGCACACGCAGCTGACAATAAATCTCACTCGAGCCCTAAATCATTCCAATAATGTCAACAGCAACACAATTATACATTGTCTATTCAAGTTCATTTTCTATTATGAGATTGCGTTCTATGAGCTCGCCGTGTTCATTGATACAAAGATAGTGCACGTTGCCCCGAGCAACGGCGCCCCATGCACAGGGGGATGGTGCCCTTTTCGGCTCACCCACAAAATACCTCACCATGGGTTTCCCCCGGTGAGCTTTTTTCATTCGATTCCGCTACGATATCATCCCATACGGATGCGTTTGTCAAAACTCATTTTGCATGTTTGCTCTCATTATTTACTCGCTAGTTTTTGAATTTATCTTCAAAGACACATCGCAAATCTGGAGACTGAAGTTTTATTTTGTTCAGGAATTCCATTTGCGTAACACAGTCCGCCTGTAAGGTGAAGTTTGAGAGCATTTCTAACTAAAACATTTCCAATCCCAGCGGTCGTTTTCACACACGTCCAAAAGTTTACATTACCAAGCTCTCAATTTCTATCCAGGTCATTTAGTCTAAAAGTTTGTTTCCCTTGGCACCGAGTCACTCGCATCTCTGAAAAGAGCAAAATAAGACGGTCTAGAATCGGGAAAGTTACGTGAAAAACGATGCACTTTCACACTTTTAAGATATTAAGCGCATCTCACAGATATGTAGCGACGACGAGCGACGTGGGAATGAGAATAGTTTGATGGTCTCAGCAAACTTTGAGCATCGCGACTAACTCCGAAGTGAATATTTTAGTCCCTCCACTGGTCGAGATGTGGCTGGCTTTAAAAAAAGTTCTTCAGCTTTATTTATTAACGCTCAATTTCGAGTGCCCCGTGTAATAAGAAGAATACGCCCGCGTCTGCACAAAAAACTAATCTAAAATGCGATGCGGACTCTACACGAAGAATAACAAAACAACAAAGCTTATGCAACATCCTGCTGTATACGAAGGCACTAAGGTATGGGAGGGTTAGATACATATTAGGACTAAGCTCGCATTCTGTCTGGCGTGGCCTTGGTTTTTTCTGAATCAGCGAGCCTGGCCTCGAGCCTGGCAGGTGATTAGGTTACATAAACTTAGTCCGTCCCCACTTCCTGCTGGCGCGCTTTGCAGTTGTCGGTGGCTTCTAAGAAAAAGCCAAATTCGCAGGCCGCCTATTGTTTTGTTCCTATTGCTATACCAATTTTACCGGCTACGGGATTAGGCTCCACGCCCACCTAACAATTTGGAGCGTTTTATTCTGAATTTGATGGAAAGTTATACAACAACTTGTTATAAAACATTTTTTATGTGAAAAACTAGCTTATCAGTTTCGTTTGATCCACGATCTATTAGTTACTATGCAGAAAGGTAGCTCTGCCATGTGCAAGTATGGTTCGTTTGAATTCCGAAGAATAATTAAAATGTCGTTAAAATACTTGTAGAATAATAAAGCGTACTTTAATTACATAGATTTAATTAAAACAGAGAAATAAAAACTGGGAATGTAATAGGCGCTCAGCCTTACCAGTGGAATGGAGAACAGCATCAAACTGGTTTGGGGCACGCTAGCCGGTCCCGGCGAAGGGACATGCAACGACTAAAAAGAATACCTACATGCAGCTCTAGGAAACGCTGACCTTGGACACAAGAGGCATGGCACCTGGCGTTTTTATTTGCCCTTCGAATAAATTGCGAACTTATTTTATAACTCTTCCAGGACCCTTTGTTGAGAAGTGGCTCCACGGATTTTTTTGGTCTTTTGTTACGCGCTGTGATGTAATGAACTGTTTGTTTGGAAGTTAGGGAGGGAGTGATGTAAGCAGGTGCTCGTTAACGATGGTGTCGAGCGTCGAGTGGAGTGTCTTTTAGTGTATGTTTTGAGAATGTTGAGAGACGTCGCAAGTCGGGTGGTGACTGCGCGCGCGCAGCGTCGATATGTCGGTCGTGGTGTCGGTTGCGTAACCGGTGTTGAGTCGTGAGGAAAGTGAATGCAGCAATTCGAGGTCGCGTAGAAAGTTACCGACGCGACCGCTCTGCACGCTGGTTCTACTACGACATTATCCATCGTTGGCTTGATTCATTCACTCCGTCTCCGGACCTATCACTGACTGATCCTCTAACTGATTCATTAGGTTACACCACAAACATGGCAACACGCGATCCGAAGATGATTGATGACGGCTATAATTCCGAACACGTTACTAATTTTACAGCTAAAAAACTTAAAATAATCCGAACTCTTTTATACAATGTTGCATAATAAGATATTCAACCCAGAACTTTTTCTAAAGTTTTACTAAAAGATTTCCAAGGAATTTTGCACAAAAAGTTACACGTGCGACGCGCCGCGCCGGTCTGCTCAATCGCCCTGGGCTATTGAAATTTTGGCCATGGCCAAGTTGTCTGGCTTGCATATAATGGGACATCAACTCCGCCTGAATCGCATTCAAAGGGAAAAACCATTTAGGTCCTTCGACAACCATTAGATTACGTGTTGAATACTGTGGTCGGTCTTTCGGCTCATGTAACATTTATTCACGTTCACATGTTAAAGCATGAAATAGTAAATTAATCCCCCTTTATTATCCATTCGATCTTCTTCATTTTATAGCCGCATTTTAAAGGCATTTGATGGACCGATCACGAGCGTGTATTCACTTGCAGTTGAAATTTACGAGCATTTTTGGTAGACGTGTGCGTTGTTGCAACTAGTCGGTGTCCATTTATCTTAGTCGGTGTCTACCTCTTTGCCTGTCCACATTGTATCAGTTTTGCGCTCGGAGACTCTCCGCATACTAAGCAACCTCACAATAACTTACAATAGCCGCTATAAAAAGTAGTCTGTTCTGACACGAACACATGCGCTCCAAGTTCAGCAAACTTATGAAACCAAGGTGTCATAAAATGTCTCGGATGCTTAAAATATATCATAAAAACCCTTGCCTATACGTTATAGCCCTTTAAGCCGTAAATTATTTTATGCTTACATATCTGTCCAGCGAGTTTTATTTCTTCAAGCTCGACGTATCTTTATCCTTTGTAGTTATAGTTTCCCTCCAACATGTTTCTGTCTGTGCGGCAAATATAGCGTCTGTAAAATATAAGTTATTGTGTTTTGCTGCAGCGGTTTGCTGTTAGCTATATGCAGCGTCCGTGTGTCTCGCATGCACATATCAATAGCGATTTGCATATGAAACGAGACTATTTCAATGTTTTGATTTTAACTGAACCACTTGTGCAGTAAAGTCTTAAGTCTTGCAGTTTGCTTTATAACCCAAGGTCCAGACCTTTACAATTCGCTGCACTTGTCGGGAAAACTGTTTGTTGCATTCACGCCCTGTTTTATGTTTATTTCTGTTTTGTTCCTTGAATGAAAGAAAAAGTTGCACTTGTTTTTTTTATGGCATGTTATTGCAACATGTGGTTTCGAGCAATGCACTTACACGGAGGAATGTTGTGGCCATTAAAGTCCTTCCTTCTAAAGAAATATAGCTTGATCGCAAAAATGGTAATTGTGCAAAGCATATAAAAACCATACCGTCTGTAGCTATAAACTACATATGTACAATTCTAACCGATATTTACCCACACATGCGGCATGTGTACTTAACACGATAGATGTTACATTTCAATAGGTTCAATCAAACGTTTGAAGTGTGTTATGTTCAAGTGTGTTCAGATCCAGGAAGGCGTCGTTATCATTGGAGGCCCATCAAGTGTCCCCTTATCAGCCCATGTGTTTGATCAGGTGTACTTGTAAGGAGGACGGTAACGTTAACAACATACTGTAGTCTCAAGGTCCCTCCGTCTCACAGTGTGACCGTGAAACCGAGAATCCTGTCCTGTTTAACTTATTGCTGCCAGTGGAGTTTATTAAACATGTATGAGGACTTCTTGGTGTTCTTTTTGAACGTGGCGGGTTGTTTGGATTTTGTATCTGTAGTGCTTCTTCTTGTGTTTGTATCGTCAGTTTTTGTATGGACAAATCAACGTTCTTAACGACGTATTTTGAGATGACAAGACACCTGCAATGCATCCAGCTCCAAAAAAGCAGGTTTTTAGTACAACAAAAAACCCGGTGTTTGTCATTTGATATGCATAATAAATACTCATTTTGGAATGCTTCGGAGTATACACACATGTGTATAGTTTTAATCTCCGGTAGACAAGGTGTATGTCGCCCGAAAGCCCAAAAAGTTAATCGGCTTAGAACCCCGCGATGGATGTCTAATTGATATGTCAGATTTGCTGCAGGGATTTTAGTATGTTAAAATTGGACAAGGAATTATTTTGGGCCTTAAACAAAAATAGTACGAAAGGATTAGATGAAATAATTCTTAAAGTAGTCGGAAATCGAAGAAATTACCTAAAGGTGCATAACCTTTTCATTGCTTTACTGGACAGCTATTACGCTGGTTCTGCTCCACAAGGGCGCATAAACTAATTGATTAGCATTCGAAAATATTGTTCGAGCGGCTGTGCTCTTTGCACTGTATAAATTTAATCTTTTAATATTGTATAACTGCAAAGCACACGTGTGAGCACTATGTACCTACTATAAAGCTACCCTATACTGGGCACGTCTGTCATTGACTTGAATGTGCCCTGGCGCACAGTGGGTCGAAACTATGATTTTAGTGACTTAGGGCTCAACTTTGCTTTTTCACTTTTTTTTTTATGCAGATGGGTAGAGCTCATTAACCTCAATAATAATTGTTCTGATGTATTATTTCCTAAACTTTATACTTTGGGTAGAAAAATGTGTTTTGTTATTTTTTTGTATGGAGCGGCTCAAATAAACTTAAATTCCTGCTAAGTAGCGTGTGATCCCGCGTTGAAACTTTATTTTTCATATACCTTGTCTGGTCTATTATCATTTGATGCTATAAACAAATGCATAAAGTTGCAACTCTGCCAAATAAATGGATCGAAAAAAATGAAAAAATACATAGAATAAAAAGCTTCATTTTTTACTTTCGTAAGTTATTTTAAGTTAAATTTGATATGGAATAGTAAGTAAAAGCACGTAATAATACACATAATTACTTAGCAACTAACAACAATACATTTAAAAGGTCCCTAATTAGCTTAAATTTACTAATACTACATATATTAGTAAATTTAAGCTAATTAGGGACCTTTATTTAAAAATGTGGATATGAAATCAATTAATTTCTATTTGTGTGTTTAATTACTGTAATTAGCTTAACCTTTTACCTTATAAAATAACAATGTTTTTCACTTTTAGTCATTACTGTAATATTAATTAGGATAATTAGTTAATGAGGGTAGTAGAAAAATTAGTAAACATTGTTTGTCACTGGATTCTGGAAGTATAAAATGACCATAATTTATTATATACTAACTAGTGTTCGTTTATTCGTACTACTACTAACATCTCGTGATTCTGATCGTCCCTTTTTCGTTATAATGGATAATTTAGTTAACAATTTAGATTTATTTATGATTTTAAGAGAGCAGGTCAAGTCACTGTCGGATAGTCAAAAATTCTTTCAATTCCTACAACATAAAATAAACGTGACCGAAGAGAACAGTGTTGAGCTCCAAAAATTCTGTACGCGCTTTTGTTCAAATATAAGTGCAAGATGGGAACGAAGTAGTCGCACGTTAGCACAGTTTGTAAGAAAAAATGGTGATTGGTTGGAACGTGCAATAAACTGGCCCGAAGGAATGATACCTGAAGCTGTGAACACTGAACAGGAAAGGCTCGAGATTTGTAATACTGAAGATGTCGAAAATCTACCACCATCTACTACAGAAGCTTCGACATCTACATTTACACCTCGAAAACCTTTCGAGGAATTGGGCTCCAGGCAAAAACGACGACGCGTTGATCAAATTAACCAATCGCTTTCGTTATCCCCGGATGAACTTAAAGCTACTACAATTGCTAGTTTAAGAAACACCGGAAATGAGGATGTAGGAAAAATTATGAACCATTTACTAAATCACCCCGAAGATCTAGAAAAAGTTAAAGAGTGTTTAAGTACAAGTAAACCGAAAAGTAGTACATATTCACCCGATAAGGCACTGTCTTTATTAGTTTCACTTAAATTAAGTAAGTGGCAGTATATAAGCCTAAGAGAAGCAGCAAGTGAAAATAGGTCTGATTTATACCCTTCTTATTATAAAATAAAACAAGCGAAGGCAAAATGTTATCCAGGGAAAGAAGACATAATTATAACTGAAGAAGGAGCTGCTATTAAACTGCAAGCTTTACTCAACTTGACGGTATCTAGGCTTTTAGAAGTGATTACTTTAGATTTGGATTCGCCAACTGAGTTACTGCTAATAAGCAAATGGGGTTTTGATGGAGCCTCAGGTCAAAGTAATTATAAACAAAAGACTGAAGCAGAGTTTGATGACTCAACTATCTTCATGGCCAGTCTAGTTCCTATAAGGCTTCAACAATGTGATGGAACAATTGTTTGGGAAAACGATCGACCCTCATCAACTTTCTATTGCCGTCCGATAATGTTCAAATTTACCAAAGAAACGCAGTCAACAGTGGTAACTATAAAAGCTAGCATAACCGAAGAAATAGAAACACTTCAGCCAATCAAGTTCAATCAAGTTGAAGTTAAGCATCAATTGCACTTGACGATGATAGACGGCAAAATATCGTCATATTTGTCAGACACATCTTCAGCTGTCTGTGATATCTGCAAAGCAAAACCGTCAGAGATGAACAATTTAGAGTCACTTGCTCAAAAAGAGAACAACGAAGAAGTGTTCCAGTATGGAATGTCATCTTTACATGCCTGGATAAGAAGCATGGAGTGCTTACTTCATATCGGTAAATATAATTTTATTAGTTCATAATTTTTTTCACGTTATATAGTTACTTGTGAGATTTTTATTTAAGTGATATTTCTTTTTGTTTGCAGCTTATCGTTTGGACTTCAAAAAATGGAGTTGCAGGGGCGATGACAAAGAAAAAATGTCACTCAGAAAGAGCGCTATACAGCAAGCGTTTAAGAAAGAATGCGGTTTACTTATTGACGTAGTCAAGCAAGGAGTAGGCACAACCAATGATGGTAATACTGCCAGAAGATTTTTTAGGGATGCAGAAACAACAGCTCGCATAACAGGAATAGATAAAGATTTAATAGAAAGGTTTCATGTGATTCTTCAGACGGTTGCATCTGGAGAGAGCGTGGATCTTTCTAAGTTTTCCGAATTTTGTAGAGATACTGCACAATTGTACGTTCACTTATATCCCTGGTATTATATGCCTTCCAGTATACATAAATTGTTAGTACATGGGAGTGATATAATTAAGCACTTTGGTGCCATACCTATAGGTAAACTGTCGGAAGAGGCAGCGGAAGCTCGTAATAAAGATTTCCGGAAATATAGAGAGAGTCATTCTAGAAAGGTAAGTAGAACGGCGACAAATGAGGATATTATACACAATCTTCTTTTGTCTTCTGATCCAAAGATCACAAGTCTAAGACCTCGAATGGTGAAACAAAATATAATGGTTCTCTCTCCAAAAGTCAAAGAGCTTCTGCTGATTTTTCCCACAGAATCCGATATAGATTTTATTGATGTAGATAATTTACAAGATAGTCATAGCGATAGTGAATAAGATTTTTTGGTAGTTTGTAAGTTTCTTGTTTTTTTTATTAGTTTATAAATGTCAAACTCATAATTGAAAGGAAATAGTAATGTTTGATGTTGTTTATAGTTAGTTTTTAGTTTGCTTGTGTTAGTTGTAGTAATGTTAGTTTACCTTTACTAATTTGTATTATTATGTACCTATCTTTACTCACTATTCAGTATTAAATCTAACTTAAAATAACATTTCATAAACATGTTATAGTCATTAAAACAAAGAAATTGAAATTCATAGATCCCTAATTAGCTTAAATTTACTACTACTACATATATTAGTAAATTTAAGCTAATTAGGGACCTTTTAAATGTATTATGATTAGTGTGATTAGCTTTAAATTTACTAATACTACATATATTAGTAAATTTAAGCTAATTAGGGACCTTTTAAATGTATTATGATTAGTGTGATTAGCTTTAAATTTACTAATACTACATATATTAGTAAATTTAAGCTAATTAGGGACCTTTTAAATGTATTGTTGTTAGTTGTTAAGTAACTATGTGTATTATTACGTGCTTTTACTTACTATTCCATATCAAATTTAACTTAAAAGAACTTACGAAAGTAAAAAATGTAGCTTTTTATTCTATATATTTTTTCATTTTTTTCGATCCATTTATTTGGCAGAGTTGCAACTTTATGCACACGTTAATAGCATCAAATGATAATAGACTAGACAAGGTATATGAAAAATAAAGTTTCAACGCGGGATCACACGCTACTTAGCAGGAATTTAAGGTTATTTGATCCGCTCCATACAAAAAAATAACAAAACACATTATTCTACCCAAAGTATAAAGTTTAGGAAAAAATACATCAGAACAATTATTGTTGAGGTTAATGAGCTCTATCCATCCACATGAGGAAAAAAGTAAAAAAGCAAAGTTGAGCCCTAAGTCACTAAAATCATAGTTTCGACCCACTGTGTGGCGGCTGAGAGTATGTCACGCTCACTCAAATGTCTCGCTGGTGGTGGCGTGTGTGTTGGATCATTAAGTTCCCTTCAAATTGGTTGATCTGAATGGTGCTGATCCATACGTCATGTTCGTGAACGGGCGCCGTCAGTTAGGACTGGTCATCTCTTGGCTGCCACGGCTTATTTAATTTTAATTTCCGATTTTTTTGTTTGTTTTTGTTTTGTATGTTTTCATTAGGTACGGACGCCTTTAACGTGCATGTCTTTCTACATCGTTTCACAACAATTTTCTGTACCAATATTATTTAAAAGAGTGTCCATGGAGTTTCTTGCCCGTTCTTCTCCATAGGTACCTACTTCGCTTTGGAACGGGCAACTAGCTTCATATTTCTGACTGACTGACCCCTTGACAATTCAAAAGTGCCTATAATTGGTTTATGTGAAATAAATGCTTTGAGTTTGAGTTGAGATTACGCTTCTACTTTCAACCTGACATTGTCAGGTTCAAAAACGGTTACATGCAGAAAGCTTGGAAATTATGCTGCCCAAGTTTTCTATACGTATAACCGTTGCTTAATCTGCCTTACTTGTTCTTCTACTTCTATTTATATTGAGTCATGATGCCTGAGTGGGGCAAGTAGGGCGAAGTCATGTAACGTTTGGCTTTCTATAAACCGCGTCAGACAAGAAAGTACCAAAGGCCCCATAGAAACCACACAGACCTAGTAACGCCCCCAGGCAGGCCTGACCGCCTGACGACTGATGCCTTCTGTCTGACGCTTTAGTTAGTCGAATATGGAAACGTATTACTGTTCTGCTCGAAGTCGAGACAGACGATCAACTTGTCACTTCTTATGCCCTGGTACAGCGTCTCAATATATTACGTTTGTAGGTATGTATGTAAGTTCAAGCGCACTTTGTGATGCAATCATGAGACAGGAAAAAAATATGAAAGGCATATTTTAATTCTAATTATGTCGTGTGGGATTGCTATTTTTTACAGTTAAAGGAAAACTACGTCATGCTTCTTATGAATCATAGAGCAAATGATGCTGACTAATTTCCTCTTCGTTCTAAATTAGAAAAAAAGCCTAATACAATTAGTAGGGTTTCGATTATAGCTAACATTTGTGTTACCAAAACCCGACCCAGATATAAAAAAATATAAAAAAAACCTATATTATAAATACTGTAGTTACGCCAATTACCCCTCAGCCTATCGATTACTTCGTGAACTGTTTTAATTGGTGTTGCTATATAAAACCATGTTACAGTTTAGTTTAATTCCCATCGCATGGTAGGTCAGTTTACTCAAGCAAAGGTAATAGAATAAGTTTTATAGAGTTGTGTGTTTGCTCACATGAACGATATTAACCCGAGGTGGGAAGTAACGGTTTGGTAACTTAATGCGAAGATAACAGCCGAACGGTACTTAAAGAGGTGAAGTAGGGCCTTTTGCCGCGAGTGGATAAAATAAATAAAAATCCTTTGCAAATAATTTTACCATTACAATACACATCATTACTTAGAACCACGGTTACGCCCCAAAAACTGGTATTTTTGGAACGTTTGCCTCAAATGATTTTTTTTTATGGTGTTGGTTACAAAAAAAAACACAAGTTAAATAATACAAGTTTGTGAAATATCGTGCGTCGTTTACGAGACATTTTTGTTTTCAAGCCTGATTCAACATAAAACATGGGACATGCATGAAATACAGAATATCTATTTAATCCTAGATTGCCAACAATGTGTCATAACAAATTCTTACATTATTAATCTAAAACTCAGTTGATTTATACACAAAGTAGAGTGCTAATATTTAATATTTACTCGAGCATTGCACAGACATTTTATTAAATGTTATAAGCTTTTACAGCAACATATATTTAATGAAAGCTTTAAAAATGTAATCAGTTTTTTCATTCGTTTTAAATTATTTGTTAGGTTTCATTTGGTGCTCGCGATTTTCTTCTTACTGTTTTAACTACTTAATAAGTACATAATAATTAGTAATTAAATATCTTATCATCTCCAACTGAAACCAAAAAATGAAACTTTATTCCCAGTTACCACACAATAAACGTAAGTATCTTACAGATAATAGATAGGGAACACAATAGAAGAAAAAAAGATTAACTTTTCAATACCGTCTGGAAAATTCAACTTTTTATATCGTTTTTCCGAACCGGTCGCCTCATACCTACATCCTTCATAATTCGTGTACGATTTCTTTTTTCTCTTTTTGTAAAGAGAAAAAATGATGTATCGTTAATGCAGAAATAATGATGGCTCATTCCGTTCGTATTTATTGGCGTTTCAATTTTATCGCACATCGGTGCTTTCGGCACCAGGTTGGCCGAAATAAAGGGGGAAAATGAGGCTTGACCCTTAACTTGTGGGCGTTTCTGAGATAAGCGCGAAATATAGGTATGTATTCGCATAGAAATTTCCTTAATCATACACTGTGTAAAATTTGTTGGAGCTTTATTTATTGAAGACTGCATTTTATGCTACTGGTATGTTCGAGATTAATAAAATTTAAATGAACAGGAAGATTACGGAAAATAATCTTCTATTCGCGATTTCAGCGTGAAATTTCTTGTTTTAACATCCTATGATACTGCAATACTGCAGCTTCCCATTAGTAAAAGAATTTTCGGAATAGAATCTGCAGTTCCGAAGATTACCCCTACATACAAACTCAAAAAAAATACCTGTTTATAATATTATATACGTAGTATACAGTTTTTTAGAAACTTAATGACCTTGATCTTAAACGCATAAAGCCAAAATTGAAAAAGCAAATCACTGGGTATTTTCCATTTTAGTTCCAGTGAGGAAATAAAGACAAAAAGCTGTATTATCGCCGCCCCATCGCCCGCTACCTGACAATAATTACGTTTCTGACGCTACAAAAACTCAGACTCACTTCCCATGACTGTTATACTATGTTGGATTATTTTAATCACATGTTTTATTCAGTTAACTAGCTTCTGTAAATCTATCATACGGAAAAAAAACGGTGATGAAATTTTAGAAAAACAGAAAAGTGGTTAAATGAACCTAATTAATTTCGGAGCTGTAATCCTGACATGATTTGTGACTTTATCATTTAAATATGGTTTGTCAATCAGACTTAATCAAATATCAATAAGCCTTGATTACTTCGATGCAATGAAAGCTTACAATTTGGCGGCGTAACCGAAAAAAGTTGATGATCCTATTATTCAACTTTTTAGAAATATTCTATAGATTTCTTCAGTCAGTTCTTCCCACATCGATGCTTAATCAAAGTGCTCTTTTCACACCAGAAATAAATTAAATACATAGTTACAAGATTCTTTTAAAATATAATAGCCATTGTGTTCAAAATAAGGAAGTTTGCCTGAAATCACTTCCTCCAATTACACACAAAATCATCTATCAATATTATTCTCAACTCGCGTGAAAAGTCTTTCTCCAACATAAAGATCGTAAACAACATTCCATGCGGTTTTTTGGCATCGCTCTGTTCACTGTTGGCATTTGATTAAATATTTTATCCGTCCCAGTCCTTTGAGTCTCAAATAACGCAATTCTACGTGAGACCGAGCGGCTAAAATGATTGTAAATAACGTGTTATTGAACTATCAGAAAATATTATCAATATAATGAAATCTTTACAAATAAAGAACAAAGGCATATTCCAAGAAATCGTTTGTGTATTAATACGAATTTTATAGTAGGCAACAAGGTAAGTAATAGTAAGTAAGTATGAACTTAATAGCGAATACAGCGAAACAATCACGGGTTGAGCCACGATGCGAGCCTTCCTGCCACGGCTGCCACTGATGGCCTTGATCATGCGCGCGCGCAGACCTTGAGAGCACACCGACTTAGATCGAGGCAACGTGCGCGCGGCCACAGTACTGCCGCGAGCGTTCACTAAACTTTACAGATTACGTCACTTTGTATTTTGGTGTGTTTAGATGAATAGCCTCTGAGCAGAGTTCTATGATCGCAACTCTAAATATTACAGAGTTTTTTGTTATGTCGTACATAAGCCAAGTGCCTCTATTATATTTACCGTCTGTGGCATCATATTAACCGAATTTGAACGCGTTAGCGAACTAAGCATATGCTTTATTGCGATGTATTGTGAGATCATTGCACCACCATGGATATGGCACGTTAGTCATTATTCAATCATCTCGTCTTTCAAGTTCGCACCCACTCGTTTTTGTTGGTGAAAAACAAACAGTTTGATCTCGCACCTTGACAACATTTATTTAGCGCGTTTATGTACACGTACCGTAACTTATGGACGTATGTAGGTTCTACATACTGATTGTACCTTTAATAATCGAAAAGCCACGGCCACGTCTAGAGTCAACAAGTTTTTATCGCATGACGAGGACAAAAGACGACCTATCTTTTTTCTTAATTGAATGGAACTTACTTGAACTCACATTACTCCTAAAATTGTTTAGCAGAGATCCTAGTGCGAGTTTCTTTTAACCATACCGCGTTCTGCGCTCCGATTGGCCCTTCACAATTCGGAAGTTGCCAAGGGCCAATCGGAGCGCCGGCCAAACACGTTCGATACGTAAAATCGAGATGATTAAAATAAACTCACTCTAGGGCCTCAGACCACAGACTAGACTTTGAATTGAATGCGAATCTTTTACTCCAAAATTAAAGAAAGTCAGAAATAGAATTCCGAATAATTCACAATTGAAGATCGCCACGTTAACGATTCCTTCTTACCGTGGTGACATGAATACTTATGTGAATTGTGAGATTTATCCAATCGAGAATATTCGATTCGATTGGTACCGTGAACATAAAAACTGGTTTGGGTCGATTCATACATCACTGAGCGAATTTCCTTCGCATTATAATATTTTTTATCAAGACTATGAGTGTTCAGTCACGTCCACCAAATACAAATCAAAATCGTTCAATTCGTTCATGGGAAAATTTGATAGACGAGCCGAATGAATACTGATTACATACGTTGTTTATAGAAAGAGATGCGAGATATCTATCTACATTATTATTTATGTGCGGTTATCACTTTATTTGTGCTCCGCCAATGTCACCGAGTTGTAAGGGGGCAACGGACGCGATATCTAGACACACACACACAGCACTAATGTCACTTTACTATCTACACCCTACACATATGCATTATTGATATGTATTTTCTATCTGCCTACATTGCTGCGAATTGGATTGTATACTGATAAAAAATGGATATTATAAATTGATTGGCCTTGTTAGCTATAACTTGAATAACCTCTGCGACTATGGGTGCAGTAGAAAACAATATATCTGTACTTAATTAGGTAAGTGTATATTCATCTGCAGAGAATTGCAAAATAAATAAAATAATGATGTATGTACTTACGTGAACACCGTACCGCTAGAACAGCAGTCAACGTTACACAAAATATCATAATTAAAAGAGGATCTCTTGTTTTTTGCGCTGCTGTAAACATGGTAGCTATTATGGCAGTGCTCGTTGTATATGTATAACCAGCTAACATCCTGTACAAAAACATAAATCTGTCTGCAATCCCACTTAGTCCAAATCATAGCTTGCTTCATTAATTTGACATACATTGCGAACGTTGTTTAATAGCTGTCAATTACAATCAAAGCAAAGCATTCGATGTATTTGCGTCATGAGCTGTATTTACTTTTAATTTCACAATGTCACAGAGAAAGTGACCAACTTATAATACGTACTGCCTGAAATGTATATCAATTTAAGTACTATCAAGCAATTTAAAAACGTTACTGATAAAAAGCAAGAAACAAAGATTATTGTGTTATTCATTGGCCTTGCGTAGAGATATAGAATTTCTTAGTGTATCGTAGCTGCAGGAGTCAATTTTCTTATTAAGTTGTGGTCCAGCACAGCATAAGCATAAGCATAATCAGCCTATAACGCTCCCACTGCTGGGACACAGGCCTCCTCTCTATGAGCGGTAGTGAGCCGTAATCCACCACGCGGGCTCAGTGCGGGCTGGTAGATGTCACATGTCTTCGAATTTTTTGGTTCTAGGATATGCCGGTTTCCTCACGATGTTTTCCTTCACCGTTTTGAGAGCAGTGGTGATTAAATTATTTACACAAAGTAAAGCGCCTGCTTGGGTTCGAACTCACGACCCACAACTCGTAAGTCGGGACCGTTACCACTGGGCCACCACTGCTCACCAGCACAGCAGTCATTGTCTATTTCTATGTTTGTTCTATATTACCCGTCATTCAAAGAAAACCAAACAACAAATAAATGAATATTCACCATGACAGTACAATTATTTGCATACTTTTAGGATCGAATTATACTATACATATACAGGTACCCACAGCATCTTGAGCGAAACCCTTGTAACATTGGCGTCCTACCATTTGGATATATTCATGCTCCAATTAAGTATTCAAAGAATTCTAAATATCGAAACAGCTCCCATTCCGTCCAAAGCTTTAAAAATATGTGCTTATGACAAGTGACACCACTCGTAACCTTGCGTTTATGTTATATAGACCATCAACATCAGTTACGTCATGAATCAAACCTTCACCATAAACACTGACCCTCGGTTAAGTATCCTACAGTTTTACTTCCTTCAACACTTCGATTTGTTGGATCATTGTCCTAACTTTTTCTGTGATGAACGTTTTTAGAATACTCTATTGGTTGTGTAACCAAAGTCCAATTGAGTTTTTGTGTGAAGACCTGTTCTATAGCAGCCATTGACACAGACATGAATAAATTTATAACTCCTCCAATAAGTCAAACAGTGATGATAATGTTTGACAATCTTTTAAATCTGTTTGACATATTGGGGACTTTTTTTCCATATCAAACATTGTGATATCTTCATTCTGCCATGTAGCCGTGTCGAAATAGTTAAAATCACGACTGTCCAATTCCTCTGAGTCGGCACAGCCACGTGTAGCGTTGGACCGAGACGATGAGGGCTGCGCGCCGCACGCCGTTTGGGTCAGTAAGCATGATCTTGCGCAACTGACTGCCTTACACTGTTAAGATCAGCCATTTTGTAATTTTGTGATTTTTCTTTGTGTACCAGAAATTATTTTAGAGGTGTGTCAAAGTCTAGTTTTATTTCCACAAATTAAATAAGATTAAGCCCACCAAGCCCACCATCTAAGTGAGATACCAACCTAAAATCTCTGTTAGTACAAAGAGTACACAAATCAAAAGAAAGTCTCTTACTATAAATCAAAATAAATTTGGATAACAGTAAACAGGTAGCAGATAGGTATACCACATGCGAACAACAAACAGAATTATCTGGAACTTTCTGCATAAGTATAACAATGTAATTTGCGGTCGTGACTCAAAACGACACTGACGTATATGCTATGCTAATGAACAAACATGGTAAGTCCTCAAATTTTTAGCAAACGTCTCAGTATTTATTTATAACAGCACATTACTTCCTAATATTTCTACGGAGTTTCCTTGAATTCTTATTATGTTGCACTTTGTAACTAAGATTTTTATAGACACCAGCACCCTAATTGCGTAACACATTTTCGTAAACGATTACGATTAATCTGTTTGTTTTTAACAGTGAACAACATTCATTGCGTTTTGTACATTGTTGAGCAGAACTTTTTATCGAACTTATGAAGCAATGTATTAGCAATCTTTTTCAAAACGATTCAGATTTCGATTGATTGTGTATTACGCAATTAGGGTACAGTTTTCTTATAAATTACGAGTGGGGAAATAAATAAATAAATTAGGTAATTAATTAATTATTCTCATATGTGAGGCAGTGTCTTGGCATCTATACTGAATAGTAAGTATTCTTAGTGTACTGTTATTCTAGCGTGCTATTTTATCGTATTGGGTATCTTCTCAAGAGTATTTAAAGTGAATTTGTATAAAAAGTTCAATAATTTCTTCAATCCCTATAGTAATCAGTTTATATCTCTGTTCTTATATTTATATACTGAAACAATCTCGTTTTCTTCCACAAAAAATTCTTTCCAAAACAAACAACGAACCTCTTTCCGCCATCAAACATGGGAACAGTTACAACCAACAAAAGCGATGGCGTATCTAACATTAGCCTACCAATTACCGCTTCTCAGATGAACCTACCAATTTCTATGTTGTAACATGGCTACGCAATACAGTGTGAATGGTTACTTCTTACTAGATTTGAATGCTCTGCTCCCGTTATTTCATAGATATTTACCGTTACATCGATAACTTTTGAAACTTGGTCAGGTTTGTAGGTACTATGTTCTCATTTCCATTATACGAGTATTTCGCTTACACGGCAGAAAAAGACCGTAAGACGGTTATAAGTTTGGTGTTTCGTCATTTGTAATTTGTTATTTCAAATGTTGGTATAGAAGTTGTAGGTTTGGTAATATTTTTAAGAAAAGTTATTCTTGAAGTAGCTACAGCTAAAAATAACTAGTTACCAGGTACATAAAATATATTGTCAGTATTTGTCAGTCATCTTATTTGCGAATTTTGGCAACTTTCTTTGGCACTCAGTTTCCATATTACGCCATTATTACGCCCAACTAAAAGTAATTTATTCTCATAGTTTCTCTTTTAGTTCCAAAATTATCTGAAATTGTTAGCGGTCTCATTATTATTTTGCAGTTGCATTATAACGTTCTAAATAACAAATGGAATTTTACTCCGAGGTGACTAAAATTTTTCCTCTTCAGTTTCGTTTGAAAGGTATTTAGGTCAGGAGTCCAGACTAATAATAAATGATAAATACTCAGTAAAATGTACTATATTGCAGCATTTTGAGACTTCAAAATGTAGTCAAGCCGCTGTTTCGTTTTGATTGCTTATTTTTCTTATTTTATCACTGGTACGGTCGTAAAACTGTTATTGAGTTTAATATCGGTTCACCTTTGACCCCAGAAATAGTCCTGTGAACGTTTTTAGTTGTTTTGAAACCTTTTATTTTATTTTATCTATCATATCTAGTACGTTATTTTTAGGATCACGTTTCCATGAGCTATATATCTTTTAAAATAAGTAGAATCAGAGCCGTTACTATAAAATTGTTCGATCACTCTGTCCCACCCTCAGCAGAATATATTTAAGTTTCGTCATAGTTGAACTTTGTTTTTATTTGTTGTAAAATGAACTTTGTTTTAATTTTACTCTTTTCTTCAATGCAGCTGCCACATTTTATATCTTTTGTAGCTTAGTTTTATTACCTTCTATTCTATCTATCGCCTATCTATATTCAATTCGAACCATCTCTGCTTCTGCACGAAGGAAATAGATAATAACGTCTACCGTTTCGAGTCATGTCTGGCTTTATAATCTGGTTTTATGTCTATAATTGTGTTTCTTGTTAGCAAGATATTCTTGAACGTGCCTCTCTCTTAATTGATGCTTCTTTAGATTCGCTCTCACCCTTGATGGGCTCGTTCAATAATGTTCGAACATATGTTTTGAGCTTCTTTCATTCGATGTATGCGTTATCGAGACGTGGTTATTGCATCAATCCAAGTAATTATGGCCCGTTATACTCCGAGAGACGCAGGTATTATAATTTTGGACTACGTCTGTACTAGGGTTTGCGTAATGATGGCTGAGAATCTAACTATATCTGGCTTTCAGTGTAGAATGTTTTTAAAAATATAAAATAAGTTGCCTCTTTCTGTTACAATGATTTAACTGTGACCGATTCTTGGAATTAATTAACTGAAGTAAATTACATTAACCTCGACTCTTCAATTAATTAATTCAATGATTTTGTCACAGTCGAGATTAAAGGTCTATCGATCGGTGTTTCTGGTTATACCTAACAATCTTATTATTACAGAACGTGTAACATCTAAAACTGTGTTTAAAACAATGTGATTGAGACACAAATGAAACGTGTAAACAATCGTTACCTCGGATAGATAAAACAGTGAATTGTGGAAAAGTCTTAACCGATAGGCGAATGTCGGCAACCTCTGACTGACCGTCAATCATACTGCCACACACTGTCTCTCAACTAGACGTCAATCAAACTAACGAGTTATAAATATTATTGACTGATGCACTTAGGTATTTTGCTCTGGCAATATCAGGGTCATCTCGGTGTAAGTACTAAGTAAAACCAAAGTGTCAGAGCAGATAAATATGAATTATTATGATTAATAGTAACACTGGCTGTCCGATCGAAACCTGTTATTAATTATAATATTTTAGTCGGTAACTAGGTAAGTATGCCTGCCTATAATATTAAACTTTTTTGTCATAAAACTTGCCATATTATAATGCAACTGTCGTCCTTGTACAAATGTCACTTCTATTAAAGAAACACCTGTCAGCCGTTTGTACCCGTCTTTGCCTGTAAACCGTATTTAACCATGTAAATATACCTGTTTCAATTTAAAAATTTTAAATAAATAGGTAATCGAAGTTAAGTTAAACAGTGTAAGCAGAAGGATCCTGAAAATAAACAGATTCTGAAATAGAAGCAAACTTTATGTATAAAGCAAAAGTTGTGTACTGACAGAAAGTTAGATGAACAATTGCAGCGTGCTCGTAAACAACTCGACAAATGCCTCTAAACTAGACAAAAAATCACAAAAATTTGGTTAAATCCTGTCATACGACGATTTCCCATTCTAAAATTGAATAAAGTGGCACAACTTAACTATATTTAAGTTTAACAGCACTCAGAGTGGATTTCACCAATGAAACTGAACGCGATCAGCTCATAAACTACGTTTAAGAGCTGTCAGTGTCATTATTTTATATGCAATATTGACACTGACAGCTCTTGAACGCGTTTTAGATGTCCTGAACGCGTTTAGTAACGTTTTTTTTTTTGCAGAACAGCTTAAGATTCTCATCGCCAAGTAAGGAATTTTAGTGATAGGGCGTACAAGAGAATCTGCACCAATTTCTGGTTTCACCTAACTTGTATTTGCAAACATTCCTGTTGTGTAAACATCCTTCATAGATGTTAACAAAATGAAAACATGAACTTTGAAACGGGGTTGGTAAAAATAGAAGGACCTCATTTCGTAAACAACGAATTAGTTGTAAGAAGATTATCAGAAAATCATACGTTTGTATCATCTGATTCATCTGGTAAGGTTGATTTGACCACGGTCAATCCTATTTCTCAAAGCGTTTATTCTCATGGTTCTGCCCTTTTTTTTTAAGAACAAAGGACAAAGTAACCATTTGCGAAAACGTAACTAAAACCGCGTCCATGTCACGGGCGATCTAACTGAAACTATTTATAAATTCCATCCAGGTGCGCCGGCGGCGCAGGTGTCACATTGTCCACTGCAACGTATGAACTTTGCATAAAAACACAGTTTCTGCTAGCTTCTGCAAGCTGTATGTATTTTTATCACTTGTTTACGACAACACAACTCGCCGATTAATCAAAAAAGTTTAATGGAGTTTCCACACAATACTCGCCAATTGCTGTGGAGACTACAAGTATATGAATTTTAATCCTGAAGATGGATTTAGAATAACGCGGATGGATTACTTTTGTATAGTCTACCTGTTTTTAAACATATTTTACACGAGCCAGGAATTAATATTGTTTATGTTGTATTCAATTAGGTATACTTAGTGCCTTTCTACAACACATGATGTTAAACCAACTGTTACTTATGTGACTAAGCAGTAGGTATAGCTGTTGTGCTTCACTAGTTCAATCAATAAATCTGGTTTCAATTAGTAGGTAGGTACCTAATATATCGTGTACTGTCGCCGTATCTTTATCGATTGAAATTCGCACAAGGAAACACAAATATTTCCGTATGCGAATTATCATTCTTACAAATACAAAGTTGGTTAGGATAATTTGGATGCAGCCCTAGTAGGAGCTCAGTAACGAACTTGTCATAACACACTCAAGGCTCTTGTTCTATCGGTTTGATTCGTTGAAATTATCAAACGGTACTCCGTTTCCTCCGTCGCCTACACTTGATCAACCTTCGCGTTAATTGTTACTTCTCATTGTCAGATAATCTTTTGATGTTCATTGTTCTTTGTTCTTCGTTGAATCATCGTCTCGTAATTGTTTTTGGGGAATTAGACTTTATGTCCTTAGGAAATGATCACAATAAGCGCTGCCTATCATTCTATGTTACCGCTACGCGCCGCCCCGTCATTTTACTTAAAAACCCTAATAGTACATAATTTGATCTGCGGCTAGATAGATAGTCATTGTACGTTTTTTGTTAGTCGCAAATTTCGGCAGTCATATCTTATGTCGAATCGACAGACTCGACCAAAAAACCGCATCACGAATCTTAATCGAATCACGTAGATAGAGTTGATTGGTTTTTGTGTTTAAACAAAATGTTTGTGCCTGCCTATTGAATTATATGTTCGCGTATTTCCGTATACAGTCAATATTATGTCTAGCATAGGAGTCTGCATTTTAGGAATTCTATTTCATAACGACCTGTTCGTCAAACAGGTACCTACATGATACCCATATTCTTTTATTGCATTATGTGCTCCGAATTTTGTATTCCAACAGTCAACACATTGCAACATTGCATCCATGCGCATATCTATTTTGCATTCCGAACCAGATACATGAATACATTTAATATTATCACAACATGACTGCAAATGCAAATATGAATTACGATCAGCACAGCAGGCGAACAAACAAGCATGTTTATCAGATGGCGACGATGTGCCCGAGATAGCGCGGTAAGTGGACCAAGGGCACTGGACTCAGATAACGCAAGGTTGTCGCAGTGTGCACTTCACTGAACCAAGTCACTTCTCACTAGTGTACCTACTGCCCAACTATGTCGATTTAGACTTGTTATGTTAAACAGAGCAGCGACGCAATTACGCAAGTAACGGTAAAATTAACCTACAGTACTTTGAAAATGGTAATAAATATTCCTACGTTTACGACAAACAAATCATAAACATCACTTTTAATCAGACGATGAATTCTCTTACCTATACCCATTTAAAAAATATATTGAATTTACATATTATAAAACATTAAACTTTTTCATGGAAGTCGACATTTCACGAATGTGAAATATAAATTCCGTGTGAGCTGTCGATAGCGCCAACCCCTGACCCCACTCCGTATCTACTGAATTATACATACATGATATGTCTAATCTACTTATATATCTTTATTTAATAATATCCAAGCGGAATGTTTGCGTGGTAGGTAAACTACCTAACGGTCTGTTTCTCAGGATATAATTTTCCCAGCGGTGGGATATTGCAGGATTATATTGATACGGGTATAGGGGATTATCATTTATCGTTAAAAGCTCTACTCTCCACCGGCTTTGTTCGAATGTTGGATATTCACGTATACACAATGTTTTCCAGTAAAAACAAGGATTGAATTAACCAAATCACAGATAACAAAACTACGGAATATTCATTATTTACGCCCATAAATTATTATTTTAGTTCATTTAAATTCGAACAGGTATTAAACCAATCAAATATTGAAGATATAAAAAAATATTTAAAAAAATGCATGATTGATCACGTTATTAGAAAACATACATAAATAAACAGTAATCTCTGTAAGGTTATATTTGACAGGTAAGGACATAGCAAAATGTTCGTCCAAGTAAAATAGTATCTTTTTGTCCGATCCTAAGTAGATTTTTATCTTATTGTGAAATCTCCAGCTCTTGTATTAATTAATCGCCAGATCAAAATGTCATAGTTCACCCGACACATCAAAATAGGTTAAAGGTGCTCGAACTTTTAGTTTATAAATATGTATTATAAAAAGTATGTTAATAACGTTCAGTTTTCTGAAGAAGCAATAGTGGACAGACCTTCAGTTTATCAGATTAAAAAGGCAACAACACAATCTACATTGCCTAAATTAGGAAGGTCTCACCGATAACATGAAATGCATTTGTTTTTATTCCTTGATATTGAGGTCGCGTTTGATAAGAACTATCTCGGCCTTAAGTGGATGCGGAAGAAATCGATCCATTATAACTCTGTCAAATCACAGAGGCTTATTTCAGTGGAACATCAACACAACGTGTATAATCACATTTTTTTGTCAGTTTACATTCGGTAAACAAGTCGCCTAAAGAACTCCAAGGTTGACCTCGTAGATAAGGCACGATAATTTGGGACATTACTTGAGTGTGTGCATTTAAGGATATTTTTAACGAGACGCAGTCAGACGTTTAAAATTTTAAAGTAGTTTATATAAGAAAGGTTTTTGAACTGAAATGTAAGTGGCGATAAATGTTGGAAGAGATTTATATTTATTTCCTATGGAGCAATACGTTAGGTTGGGTGGAGTTTCATAAATAAGACTGGAGGCCGCTGCAGGCCCAGAAATAGCGGCGAGCTGGAGTGCGCTTGATAGAATAATGTGTCCTGGCCAGCCTTGGCCCCGATCCGCGGCCTACTTACTCCTGCTGGCCCGAGCAGGATGCGCTTTTTAGCGGCTGGTTGGCCTGATTGAAGCTTCAGTAGCATTTAATTTACACCTCATGAAATGAACTTGTGATTTCAACACTTGCTTATATCATAGGTTGTTTGAAATCGGCTTGCGTAGTAGGCCATGAGCCCGTTGATTGGGCAGCGACTGCTGACGATGTTTTTAAACATAACATAACATCACGTCTGTGATCTCAGAAGGGTTAGGCAGAGGTGTACCTATAGTACATCCACATTTCACCAGTTATGCTTAAGTCCCATGTAATAGGGGGCGAGCCTATTGCCATCAACCGGGCACGAATCCAGACTCCGGGCTGCTACTGAGAAATTTTAGATAGAAAAACCCAATAACACTTTGCCCGACCTGTCAATCGATCCCAGGACATCATGCTCAGCAGTAGCTCTTGCGACCACTAGACCAACGAGGCAGTTTTATAATCATAATCTGATTGAATTATGATGAGGATTAGTAAATTATTCTATTGGATGACCGATGACCGACAATATCTAGATGGTGTGGTGCCAGTCAGTCAAATAAAAGTGTCGTCGGAATATTACACCTACTAAATAGGTGACAAGCTGTAGGGAAACGAGCTAATTCAAGGAATAGTAGAGTAATAGTACAACCGCGCGAGTGATTACAAGTGCTATTAGTGACGTCACTGCGTGGGCGCTTATCAGGCAGGACAGTGGAAGTCGGCCACTGTCCCCCGGTGACGGCACTGCACGAGAAGTGCACGGCGCAGGCGCGACACCGCTGACTCACAGCGCATGCGCGGGGTCAAGGCTGCGCAAGAGTCGCGCGTCACCCCGATAATTCTGGCCCAGTTTCACCGAAGTTCAATATCGACGCCGTCGCCTAAATATGTCGTTTTACGTTTATATTATTCACGCTGAGTTCTGCTGAGACTTTGAACCTGCATAGGTTGTTATGACGTATCGATTTCTCTATTCCTATACTTATCGAGCTGCCTATGCTTAAATATAGGCAAAAGCAAGACAGGTTAACGACCTCTTAAAGTTCTATAATATGATAAATAAATAGTTTGTATTGATTTTGCAAACCTTATAAAAACAAGAAAGGAAAGCCGATCTTAACTCTAATATTAACATAATTAATAAAAAAGAAAATTACAATCAGTCTAGGGTAATTTAGGAACCGCCACATGTGGCACATCTTCTCAAACATAAACCAACTTCTATATTTCGTTGCTAGAGAAGAACAAAAATACCTATTTGTATTGTTAACGGTTTATCCTCAAAACGACTTCCGCGGTAATATTCTAAGTTATGACCATATTTAATACAAACGCCTTTGAAACAAAAGACCATTAAATGGTCGCATAGTTTTACTACATCTAAATGTGATATGTTTATTTTTAGGGATGCATCGATACGCCTTTTCGCCGATACGATACCGATACCGATACTCTTATAAAAATATCGGCGATACCGATACCGATACGCTTATTGTGTTTTTCAAGTTTGGGTATAAGACGTCATTGCGCCAGAAAACGAATGGGTCTGCATCTCTCGATATATTGGGAGACCTTAGGTATCTCTCGACTTCTTCTTTGAGAGATTTACAGCTCAGAGTAGACAGGGGCTCATCTTCCTTGGACTCTTTAATAATATCTTCACAAACGCTCCAAAGCCCGCTACTCGTAGCTCTATCGAATGGCAATAATTTTTGTATTCAAAATTTGCATTTAAATTAAAAAGTATCGTTGAATTGGTCATAAAAATATCGTCGATACCGATATATCGGCTAACCCGAAGTATCGCCGATATATCGGTATCGGTATCGGTATAGGATGCATCGCTATTTATTTTCCTTGTGTAATATTATAATATAGGATTAGTAGTGACCCGCCCTTGTTAAGTACGTTTTTTACGACTGGATGTTGATTGATATGCAAGTTCAATGTGTAGTAAACATATAAACGTTCCGGAATAAATTCTCTAAATGTTAGTCCATTGAGTAGTTTTGTCAAACAGATAAACACCGAAAGAGGCTTAAATTTATAACATGTATACAAGAATATTTATTTAAAAAAATTGTAGCAGCAGGAGTTCAAAGACAGTCATAGGCAGTGTTTTAGTGAGATTTTCTATTTTTTTTTCAAAAAAAAGCCCGTTATCTATAAAACATATCAAAGATTTTTATTATGATACTAGCTGATCCCGCAAACGTTGTTTTGCTTCTTTTTTTATTTTAAAAAAGATGTTGGCCGGTTCTCAGTCCTACCCGACATGCACACAAAATATCATACAAATCGGTCCAGCCGTTTCGGAGGAGTTTGGTAAAAAACATTGCGATTGCGACACAAAAATTTTATACGTTAGACTAGCTGACCCCGCAAACGTTGTTTTGCTTTTTTTTTTTAAAAAAAGTAGATTTTGGCCGATTCTCAGACCCACCCGGTATGCACACAAAATTTCATACATATCGGTCCAACCGTTTCGGAGGAGTTTGGCAACAAACATTGCGATTGCGACACGAGAATTTTATATATTCTAGCTGACCCCGCAAACGTTAATTTGCTTCTTTTTTTTTTAAATAGATGTTGGCTGAATCTCAGACCTACCCGTTAAGCACACAAAATTTCATACAAATCGGTCCAACCGTTTCGGAGGGTAACAAACATTGCGACACCGGAATTTTATATATTACACACTATTATGACTTGACCTATCACCCGATTCCGGTTAGACGTCGACTTACGGGACCACCAATATATATGTACATACACTCATTCTAGTGTCATTTACCATGTTTTGAATCCGACCTGGCTTGTCATTGGCAGGCAATTTATGATACCCGTGACCCAGTTTCATCCCCTCGCGGTAACAAGTGCCTCCTCCGAACTGGGGCAGCAATTGTCTAGATTTGTTTAGGTATCCCATTTGCCGAATGACCTATTTTGTGTTAACGATCTGTTATGATATCTGACGTAAGTAAAATCATTTGGTCTTCGGCGTTCTTTGTCCAAAACCTTCTAATAATCCGTTTATTACGTTATGCTCGGGTAATTTTATATTCATGTGAGTGTGTCCCTCTGCATATCTGCCCTGTGTTATATTATGCTTCTATCTTCTTTATGAGCTGTCACAAGAATATAATAAATTCAAATACATTGCCACAATGTGCAATAGTTTTCCAATCGTTTCTTCTAAAATACAAAATCATTCACATTTCAAATTGAAGTTATATCCAACCTATGATGTGCGAAGAAAAATGGCTGACTGGAGGAAAGTTTTGTATCCATAATAAAAAAAAGTCTTAAACTTTAAATTGTCTAACTCAATTCTTCCAATTTTTAATTAATCCTTAACACAGGTTACTATAATCTAGCTAGGAGAGCTGTGCTCACCCACACGTTTGTAGAAATAGTACTTATTTTGTAGAACGGTATTTTAAACGTGTACTACAATCCTTTGTTTGTTTTGAATAAATAAATAAATAAATTTTCAATTTAGTAACACTTCTTTTAATATTATTATATTTTTGTATGTACCTTTTATCTGAGAGTATTCAGCACATTGTATAAAGATTACTTCTATCTGTATAACCATTTGAGTCCTTCAGTGTATTTCTGTCTCACTGTATCTGACTATAAAGATTATTTTATTTATTCCCGTCCTGTTTATGCTAGAAATAGATGTTATAACGGCGCGCATGATTATCAGAAGTGGCATTGTGTTGTTGCCATATCGACTGCAGTATTACTGCAGTAATCTAAACAGTTCATGCATTTACGTAGCAACATGGTCTAAAAACTTGTCACAAATTCACAAAATCCGTGAAGTTAATTGCTCGTTACAGTTTTATTTCAATATATGGCAGAAACATCAATCCTAATCATAACTAATATTATAAATGCGAAAGTAAGTGTGTTTGTTTGTTACCTTTTCATACCTAAACCACTGAACCGATCATCATGACATTTTGGATATACGTGTCAGGGGTACAGAAAATGACAAGTTATAAACGTTTTAAAATAAGTGATAGATGGGGACAGCAATATAGTAGAAGTGACGTATATTGTCCGTACCGCTCGAGCTGGACCGCAACAATCCCCTCCAAAGTCTTTTAAAGCGTGTATCTTCTTCAAATTTACACCGATTTAACTGATTTTTTCTATTATCTCATTTTTACTAAGCCTTATTTTAATAACATTATTTTTTTGGAACATTTTTATATTAGTCATCATCCCAATTGTCTTAAGACGCTTCGTGTATACATATTATTAGAAACTTTAGTAGTGAAGAAGACCTGGATTAACACCTTAAGATACTTCATATCCCGGTAGAACGTTTCCGTGGGATAATTTCTGACATCCACGCGGGCGAAACCGAGGGCAGAAGCTAGTTTTAACCTAACATCACGCCTATATTCCTCGAGGTAAGGTTTAGACAGAGGAGCAACTATAGTACATCCACATTTTGCCAGTTATGTTCAAGTCCTTAAGTAACAGGGGCGAGCCTTTTGCCGACAACGGGGCACAAATCCAGACTCCGGGCTACTACTGAGAAATTTCATATGGAAAAACCCATTAATACTTTTCCCGACTTGGGAATCGAATCCTCATGCTCAGCAGTAACGCTTGCGACCACTCGACTAACGAGGCAATTGTAGTAAAAAAAACATGTAGCACTGGCAATTTCTGTGAAGTTTATTGCTCGTTACAGTTTCATTTCAATCTATGGCAGAAAAAACAATTATAATCCAATAAATAAACGTGAGCTCTTTAGCTTTCGCTTTTAAGACAGCTCACTTCGCTTAGTTCTTTAAAAAAAAACTGGAAACATAGTAGTAAATTGACATGAAGACCTTCACAACAAACATTGAATTTATCATCTCTAATGAGACACCCGTACGTTATAAAATCACATAAATAACATTTAAATCACAAATTATATTCATTCAGATATGCAAGTATGTAGCTCTACTTCTAATTGGTGCTCGCAGTTTTTATTAATTTATGTTTCTAACTGAGCCTCTTACTTAGTCACCAATCAGTCGCTTTACCCTCGTTTCAACGTGATGAAATTAAAACATTGCAAGTTGCAACATTACATAACTGAGTCTCGCCTATCGGCAAACGCTTGGTTATCGCACTCAAGGCCAGGCCTGCGCCGGCGCAGGACAGCAACTTGTTAATGACATGAACATGAGTGTGTCGTCATCACGAGCATCTGTAGTCTATGCTGCATTCCAAAGATAGTGTTAATGTTGACTTTGTTGACGATTAGGCCGCCTTTTGGCTTAGAAAATGTCTTATGTCTGGCAGTGTCTTTGATATTCGTTGAATTTGAGTTCAAAAACTACTTTTTGAGGAGGATAAACCATTCTGGACGCTAAAACCATCAATAGACAATAAATCTAAAATAAATAAACAAAGACATTCATTCACCAAACTGAAAAGAAATCCTGCTTGTTTGCATCTCAACAACAGATTTATGCATACATTTCAATGCAAAAATACAGAGTCAGTGCCTTTAATAAGCACACCTTGTAGTGATTTATTGGTATATGTCGCGTTCCGCCCACAATTCGTTAAGCTATACGTCATTTGTAAAGAATCAAAAACGAGGTATAATGGTTCTTTTTGCGGGTAATATGATGCTAGAAATAATATATCAAGCTTATCTCATGTTACAGAATTAGTGACACGTTCAGCAGCAAACAACGACGTAAAGTTAATGATTTACAAACTCGGAAACATAGTTTGTGATTTACTGATGATTTTAAGTTGCTATTCTTAAGTATTCGTGCTAGAGTTGGAGTTAGATGACCGCACGCTTCCGACAAAGTTATAGAATCAGCATGACGATTCTGTAAAAATCGCACCGTGAAGTTTTGCGTGGAGTGAGCTGTCAGTGTCATCCCGTTTTGGTCAATCCATAACAACAGTGGTACTGACAGCTTACACCGCGCTCACTTCACCTACGTTTTCACGGTGAGATGGCTAGAGAATAGCACTACTGCATGTCGATTCAGTAAAAATCTCACGGTGAAGACTTGCGTGGAGTGAGCTGTCAGTGTCATCCCGCGTTGGTCAATTCCTAGCATAAGTGGCACTGACAGCTCACTGCACGCTCACTTCACCTACGTTTTCACGGTGAGATGGTTACAGAATAGCACTACTGATGTATTTCTGCGCCTTGCCAACGTTATTCAATCTTCATCTGTATTTTCGGATAAATAATTTCACTATTTAGTCTCGCCAATACGAGCGAATACGTTCTTCCAATTGATCATCAATAGGGTATTGTGAGATAATTTGGCACACTAATTCTCTTTCTATCTCTTAGAAAGGAAAGTCTGTGTTTATTTATAAACACGTTGCGTCGTGTTTATAAATAAACTTATCAATAAATTTTTATCAGTTCAAACTTAAGACGATTTGGGAATTATGGTCTCGGCTTTTATGCCTGTTAAAAACATGATATTGATACAAATAATACGAAAATACACCGTGGGGTGTCCCACCCTCGCACCCATTTTTCAATATTAGGTTAAAAATAACTTCTTGTGATGACATGAAATATTTTCTAAATACGCCTTTATTTTGTTGAAAAACGACGTCTACAGACACGACTATAACTCACACAAGTCTTGGAAAACCAACAAACATTTTCAGTCTCAATGCAAAAACCCTAACGTTATTTAATTTGCTGTACCTACAGCCTAACATATAAAATTTATAACACATAATAATTCATACTAACAAGAATGAAATGACGTTTCCTGCATTACGGATGCATTAGGGTGCATTCAGACTAGACTATATAACGATCAAACTTATAATGCCATACCTGAGTAACCTGAGTTCGTATTTAACAGCACGGACTAATTATTTAGACGCAAGACGTTAGACAAGGACAGAAGACTGTAGACTAAAGACAAGACAAAGACAAGAGGTATTATGGCAAGTAATTATGGCGGTAGGTGGCCATTTAAAATGTCAGAGTTAATGTGTAGTATAAAAGCTTCTATAATAAGTCCACAACGGCTTGAACATGATCTGCGAGTGTGACTATAACCTGCTACAAGGGAAACAATATATTATTTTGTGGCATGATAATAAAGACCCATTATGAGGGAAGCGCCAGGTCAGCCCGTGAAGATCAAATTTTCTTACGTTTTTTTTGCAATTTGCATGTCAGTGTCAGCTTGTGTCATAATCATAATGATAATCATTTCTTAATTTTGATGGTACAAATGGTAATATGGTGATGGTATGGTATGTTAAACATAAAATGATGCGCGACTGTTCCAAGTACCCAGGGTACCTATATGTATTCACAGAATTTTTAATACATAATTGGAAACATCATCAATACAACCCTTTAAATTCACACATTGAATGACTATTTCATTAAATGTCAATCAATAGGGTTTTATGAACTAAGAGGTTGTATTGATGATGTTTTCAATTATGTATTATAATTCTGTGAATACATGACTTTAATTAATGTCGCTTCCCCCTTAAATGTAACATAAACTATGCTGATTGGCCACTACAAACATCTGCATGCAGTAAATGCCATTTCGTTCACAACAATAACCAATGGTTGTTGATAAGTCTACTACTTATACCTCGAGGGCCGTCTCTTGACAATATTTAATATTGTTAATATTATTGTAGAAAATGTTGCAAAGGTAAAAGGTTAACAGTAATTTCAGACGCAAAATACAAAGATACACGAGCGTACATAAAAGTAAATGCAACAATTCTCTGCGTCAGCTGAATGTTTAAAACGGCAACAATTTTATCTTGATTTTGTATTGGGTGAATGAAGCGTCTGGCAAAATGATTTACAAGACTTTATTAAAGGGCAGCACCCCGAGCAGCCAGCCAGGCAGCTCACGAGCTGAGCTATGGTCGGTTCTGTTCAATAATTAAAAGTCAAAAGGTTTCGCCATCGCGCCTTGTTTATCGTCGTCTGTAATTACAAGTCTCTCTTATAAGTTCACAATCAATAAATTGCAGTTCGACGACATCTCGAAATTTCTGAACTAATAAATCCTACAATTAAAACGTTAGTCGAGATTTTCAGTTGTGAACACACGGCCCTGTTATGACACAAAACATGTGCGATATAGGAAATATCAAGAACATAGTTGTATGCAACGCAATGCGGCAGTTGAGCTCACGTATTATTGCTTTACCAATGCGAATGAGAAGAGAAGTTAAAACAAGTGCTCTTATTGGCGACGCGAGGCTTTGCGACTATTCCACTTTTATTCTTAGCACGAACAATAGGCCTGCCGGTAATATAGCCGGTTTTGTTGCCGTCCACCGATCATTGGTGCATGTTACGATGCTATAAATATAGCAGGACGTGCCCGTGACCCGGGCACAGCGCACATTCACGCCACAAACAACACACCACGATAACTAAATGCACTATTTTCATATTTTTCGCGTTGTTCGCAACGTTCTGATTGAGTTATTGAGAACTATTAACGTTACTTTGGCTTTATACGTGACTGAAAATAATGTTATTGTAATTTTATTTTTTCGTCTACAACTTTCTCGTTCCAAGTTTGTGTAAACAAGAACGAGCCCGACTGGTTCTGCTTTTCAAATTGTACTGGTGCCGGTGCTGGGTTGTATTTAAATTAAATCATTTATGAAGCTCACTAAGAGGCGCCTCCTCTGCAGTTTGTATATATGGAATTAAGATATGAAGCTCGTACGAAATGAGATATTTGCGAATAGCCAAATTCATGACTAGACAAGGCCTTGGCGTTGTTCCAGTACAACTGGGGCAAGCTCTCATAGGTGACTATCGGTAGACCGTTTGTTGGCAATCGCCTTAATAGGTTATATGGAATTCTCAACGCTGGCTACATAAATTACTCAAGAGTTACCTGCTTGCACGGCTGAATGAAATGCTCCTTGAAAACAAATGCGCAGCTTTTCCGTAAACGCTACTGCCTCTTAGGAATCTGTTTGAAGTGTACATCAAAGATGAAGATCTTATTTCATACTTGTTTGCACATTGTCGTCATCGCTTTTCTTGGATTTATGAGGAAGGCGACCCATCCATCTGTGTGCAGAACAAAGTAGAACAATGCGTGTTCGATATGAGATGTACTCACGCGAGAATATATAAACTTAGTTGAGGTAACGACAGACCTTCGATCTACCTTCCCATGTTATTGCTTATTGGTGCTTATTGGCCATGACCGTGACTCGCAATTATATATAATTACCTTCAATTTGTGCTGCTACCTATGTTATTCGCGGTGGTCTGGACTGATGTCTGACAAGCTATGCAATTATTTTGCCTTAGCAAATTAAACTTCGTTAGATTACCGCGGAAGTTTATTTGCTCGGAATTACATTATTATTGCGTAATTCGCCCTCTTCGATAATAAAACATGTAACTGACTGTAACATTAAAGTTATATTAGATAATCCTTGGGCTTTGGATGCCGAGCCACTGCTAACAGTTGCATGCCATCTGGTGGAATGGTCTAAATACGAACTATGATCTCAAAGTAATTAAAGCAACGTGCAAATTATCAAACTTCCCACATGTCATATAATATTTTAATGTGGTTGTGAGTTTTTTTTTTTTCTAATTACAAAGTTGGCAAGGAAGTGGTAGACGACACACGCTGTCAATCCGGTACTATTAAAACCCGTAAGTTTTAGCTTTTTGGCATAAGCTGCTCCTCTACACGGAGACGGAGTCAACGTTTTCCCAGACAGCCGACACGGCTCATGTCAGCGAAATAAATAGGTGTTTTTTTCTAGAATTAAAAAGAAAGAAAAATATCTTGCAATCTCATTGTTCCGCTGTGATCGTGAATAATTGCTATCCGCGATAATTCTGATGGGAATATTTTCAGAGCTATTTAATTTAAACTCTTGCGACCCAGCTGGAATTTCTGTTTTATTTTTATAAAATTGGTAAGTAAATGTAAAGCCCCCTTGGCAACAAAAGCGACCCAAATGCATGTTATCGTTGTGTCACCGCACCTAATATTACCAGTAGCGAAGACAATGCATTACGCAACGAGTGCGCCTGCATCGGCAGTCGGAGCACGCGCACCGAGCAACGGTCAGCCGCGCCGGTGCATCATAGCTTCTGTGACCCAATTGCTGTTTGATTCCAGTAAACACTATTGTACTTTATTTGGTGTTCTTTTATCAGAAATGGGGAGAATGGATCATTCGACGTAGTAAATAGGTCTACACAGTCTTGTTTTACAAAGTTTTTGCAAGTAGCGAAAGCGCTACAAATAAACTTCGTGTTTTGCCAGCAACATAAATAAGGTGGCTATATTGAAATTGAAGGTTTCTTCCATTTCTACAAACTGTTATATAATTTACGGCCTTAATTTTGGTAGCCCGTCTACGAGTAATACCGTTAATATCCTGACAGCGGGTGTTTACGTGAACTCGTAAAGCCTGTACGCACACCTAAAACAAACATCGATATTTCCTCATTAAGTTTGTTTTCACGAAAAAAATACGTTCCCGCGCAGAACTCGTAAATAAGCTCGTAAAGCTCTGCCGGACCCAATTATTACATTTTGCTGACTTTCATTATGATTAATATCCGTTTAGTCATACGAATTTCCAAATTAGAAATATCCTTTTATGCTAACTGGCAGCCATTACCAACCAACCGTCGGCGTTGGCAGAAGTCGAACTCGAGAGCAATCAGATATATCATCGAATATGTGTGCTAGAGGTACTGGGTAATCAGAAATAACAGTTAGAGCTATTTCTGTGTTTAAGCCCCAAGCAGTAATTGGCACAATGCACGCATCGATACCTCGTAGGCTATTCCCAGGGACTACAATGCGTCGGAAACCAGCAGGTCTCGAACCAACTCGCAATTTCATATCACTAGTCGGACTCAATAGTTACATCACGTAAATGATAGTATAAACCCAGTATAAAAATAACGACTTACACTAAAGCACCTGGCACTGAAACGAGGAGCTTCTGCTAACGATTTTAAGGTTCTATTTTCTTGTCCCATACGTTTCTAGGCTCAATCGAATGCGAATACTTGAGCAGCGCAATGCGAAGTGCATGCAAGCGAAAGTAAAGCCAAGGCTTTTCACACACAGTCCAAATTTACTAAACGCCGGTTAACATTGTCTAGGTTGCATTATGTAAGTGTTCGTGTGACTGCGAGGAACGGTAACATGGTTCCTTAGCAGGTCACATTGGTGCGAATGACATCAGTAGCTGTCAAGTGCATAGGAGTCAACGAACAGGACTTAGCATTGCGTATGCAATAGACGCATCGTAGCCTTGACTTCCTCCAGTAGCTAGCATGGCTCGCGGCCAGAACCATTCACTGACCCACTACGCGTCTTCGGAAACTCCTGTATTATTTTGCTTTAGAAACAGCCATACATTGAAGCTTGTATCAAAATGGCTCCGCATTAGCATTGCCGGCGCCCGCATACTCAATTCCGGCCACATTAAAGGTAATAAATAACGTAGCCAAAGAGGAATGAGATGTCTAGGCGCGGCTGTCATCTTATTATGTCGCGGTAATGCTGAACGAATGGCCGGTGCGAGTGTGCGACGTGGGCAGTTAAGGCTATGCAGCCGGCGTGTTAACCATGCTATTATCTTTTAATACCATCGACTTCATTATTCGCTACATTTTTTTGCGACCGCAGCGAGGTGCGGCCGGCAACGCGAGTCGCCGACATGGGTTTGATAACCCGGAGACCTTGGTCTTAATTGCGCTTGCTCGGACCATTCCGCCGCGGCCACTTTTTATGCGCCTGCACATCACTAGTAAAAACACGACAACGACGACGCCTACCTAGCCAGCTCTAAATGGTGCAATAACTCGAACAAAACTCAACCAGTCGACAGCTCCTCAAACTCGTTGGTTTACCTCAAGTGCGCTCTACCGAGAAAGCCACACCTAAGTGTGGCTTTCTCGGTATGTCTAAACATTCTGAATCCTTTGCAGATCTTACTCGATAAATCAGCTTTCTTGTTATTATGATCACGAAATGGCATAAGTTCCAAGTAGACGCGGACAGGGCAAAGTGAATAAACCATAAACACTACTACTTTTTAACTTTCAAAAACAAAATGTTGACTATTTTACTAATTTATTTTTTATTTTTGTTTCAGGTAAGAACCAACTAAGAACAAATGGTGATAGATCTTTGTAACAAAGGTATTGTAAATACTTTTACACAAGGTACGAAAGAGAAGGATGTAAGTAAAAATATTTAATTAATATTCTGTGTTTTCCATCTTTCTCGAGAAAGCCACAACAAAGGGTTGATGGCATACAGCCAACTTTCGGCTATATTAATCATTCCTCGGTACGTAAAACTCGCCATTTATAAATCCGTACATACCAACTAATGATAGCCGAACATAAAAGAAAACAAAAGTTTTATTTATTTCGATGAATATCATTAAAAACTTGAACGGGCCAACAAGATTACCAGAAAATATTAGCCATTAGCGATCAATTTATGAGATAACTATAAAAGTTTTGATTTTAAAATTTAATTCCAACAAGATGTAAAAGGCGTTGAACAAAACAATTTGAATGACAACGAGCAGGTAATTTTAACGAAAATACCTGTGAAAATGACGTCACCGCACCGTGACAAGGAGTTATCTCTGGTAACCTTGACGCTAGCACTGAGATCGATCAATTTCATCTATAATTTACATTTAATGGAAAAGCTAAAAGCAAAAAAGTGGCAACACTCAGCAGAGCAGAGCTAGCTTCATACCGGAATACAGACACAAGGCTGGATCGAATCGCAGTTGGAATACCTACGTTTCAGACCATACAACTTTTTCTGTCGATGAAACTAAAGATTAAAGAGAAATAAAGAGGCAGCGTAATCTATATACCTTTTTGGTTTTGCAATTCTTGACAATCGATGTTATTGATGAGAAAATCATCGATACTAATATTATAAATTCGAAAGTAACTATGCCTGTATGGTATGTTACCTTTTCACGCTTTATCCACACAACGTATTTCGATCAAAGTCGGCAAGGAGGACCTCTAGCAGTATGTAATTGACGGAGTATAAAAGTGAGTCCTTATCTGAAATCTCGATTGGATTCATATTGAAGTGGTAATACCAAGCTTTCTGACTTAGACTTTAAACAATGGAACAAAATCATTAATGGCGAATATCCAGAGTACCTATACTTCATTGAAACGATTGGAGTGAATGTTTGTATTGATGATATTTCTTACATTTATACTTACTGAACTTATAGTTAACAATGTGGCAACTGGACCAGCACCCAGCAAGTCTATTGAATAAGAATTTTGGAAGACCAAGTTACACCAATTATTCCATCTTCTTATTGTTAACGTGTCGTTGGCAAAATTGACTCTAAACATGTATATCGTTTTTTTTTAATTTAATTGGCCCAAAATTCAGCAACGCACAGGTTTAGGTCCTCATGTGTACAAGTGACAGGGAATGCGGCGCAAGTTAGGAGGTGAGCCATAGTCTGTGGAGAGACGCCGCATACACCGGAGGTCTGAGCCTCAATGAACCCCCACTTGTGGAGATAGTCCCTGCTGCGGTCTACTAAGCCTCCCAAACTTGGTCCCGGATGGGGAGCTCAATTATACCAGGAAATCACATTAACCTGATTTCCTAGGAACATACAACTTTGCAGAGCATACACCTACCATTTAGATAGGTGCAAGGAATGAGGCTAGTAATCCCTGCCAGATCAGGAATGCCACAATCAGTGCCAAGGCACTGCTTGGAAAACGTTTGGCATACAAGTTGCGGCTTAAAAGTTTATAAAGTTTTACAATGTACGAGTATGTACATTGTTGAGGCAGTTTCACAGTTTGGTACTTATTAATTATGTGTTTAACTTCTCTTGTGTCTACTAACTTGAAGTATGTTCGCCAGCATAGCTCTATCGAAATGAACTATACTATAATGTGTCATTAACTTCAATTTTTTTTATTATCTGTGGTGACGCGGTTTTTACACATAGATAGAGCTATTCTATCTAAATTATTTTTAAATAGGCCGATGTTCTGTACCTACCAATTGGTCGGCAAGGTTGCAACAATTCGGCAAAGAGGACGACCTGGTGGTAGGAGGGGGGCACAGGAACCAATCGAGCATTCGAGCATTTTACTGCACGCACGATTGGAGCTCACGACTTGCCTCCACTGTTGTGTTGTACACTTTGCACGGTACAGACGAGGAAAAAAGAATTCGGCCGTTCATGATTTTTGTTTGTTTTCCAAATGAAGCTACCGGTTACCTCGAGTAAGTGGGTGCGTTCGTTTTTCGTTTTGTTAAAGTGATGCCTCGAAGATGAAACGCAGGTTTCCGATCTGGTTTTTTTCGGTCGCTAAATTTTATGAAGTTATGATACCTATAATGTTGTGAGCCGGTTCGCTTGCTACAAAACACCCATTATACAATCTTCATTCAATTCTTATCTTAACCGCCAACAGCTTTACATTAAAACTATGACATTCAAATTAATTAGCAGGTATTTTAAGCAAATTTCTTGAATTAATAAAATTAGTGTAATAATGTTTAAAATAGAAATGAAAAAACTTCTATAAATTATTTTATATTTTTTATATCGCTGTCTCCAATTGTACAAAACCATGACTCAAATCAAATCAAATCGGATAGCTACAAACAAAACCGCTTGTCATTTAACAATCCACAATCCGCTTAGCAATCGGATGTCTAAAGATAAAATAGTAGATGCGAACCATTGTTTTAACTTGTCGTATTTAGTGGAGACGATCTTTGATAAAAGTTTCGATAATATATTTGGGAGACGAAATAAAATGTAAGTTTAAGAATGACGTAGTTATGTGAATAGGTGTTACGACATAGATAGATCACTACGATTGGACGTGATAAATCGAACATATACAATTTAAAAACGTTAAGAAACTGCCTCATTACAATACATGCGAAGTGGTGGAAGCGCCTCAGGCAGGGAGAATGGTAGAATAATCTTTTTACTTATCTCCATTGTGAACGATCTTGTTGAATCATAGCAAAAATGCGGTAGCTATTTCAGATATTTTGGACTTGGACAGCTTAGTCGTCTATCTTTTTAAAAATAAAACAGCGGTGGGAATGGACAAATCGTCTCACACCCACGTATTCGCGTACAAAATGGGTGCTAAACAAAAATAATAAATTAATAATTTAAACATAGATTATTCAGATAAATAGTTTTTTTTATTGCATGACGGATACGTTGTTGGACACGGCAATGGCGGTGTATTTCCAAAACATGGCGGGTCAACGCTCCGCGCCACGTGATGCTGTGACGCTGAACAGAGTTCGCTACAATCATGGCTCACTCGTCATTCTTACTTCTAATCTAATCTAGCCGGTGACGAGACCCAAACAAATCGTTATACATCGTTGCTCGCACGGAAACACGCCACAGTTCACGTCGAGCACGCAACGAAATGTAATCTAAACAAACCAATGCTATCGCCGCGTTTGTGCAGATAAAGATTATCGCCACACCTTCGTACGGCCCAAAAAGTCTGATAACCAGAATGCTGCAATTTAGGCCGTCGTTCCATTTTTCGGTGGAGGACATGAGAGTGAGTGATTCGTGTCAATATGTCACATACTTGTAGCAAAACAAGCGGTGTAGGTAGTACATACCTACGCTGTTTATCTCTTTAAAAAGGGCGTCTGCTAAAATGGGTCTACGTTTAAGTTAGTATGATTAATAACATACCTACCTGCCGGGTGTCTGAATGTACCCGTATATAATACCTACCTACCTAACCGTGGATAAAGTGCAGTGAAGTCATAATCACACAACTAAATGGATAATGAACGAAGCATCTACGTGCTAGCATTTAAAATGCACTAGTGACTTTGAGGTTACATACCTAGCTGCATTAGCATGATATTATAATATTGTATAAGATCTGCTTTAATTACTTCAGTAGTTATGCTTTAAATAACTATGCCGCATATAATGTATCGTGCATTACAACCTGTACAACTGTTTATTATTAGCCGCAGCATAGTAGGTAGAGTCGGTAACTACTCGTACATGTCCAAATGAACAAACCACCTAGCGACATTAACGGATAAACAGGAAATCAGGAATGTTTACCATTAGATAATTTCGCAAATAACTTTCTCAAGTTCAAAAGTTGCGTAACAAACAGCGAAGTTGTTTTGATAGAACGAGTCTTCATAAATTGAGGGTGTTTTATCGGCGCGCTACATTCTGTCGCCGGTGGCTTGACTTTCTGTGCCACGGTTGCGCGCGGGGGACGGCGGCGTGCGGCACGGGGCGCGGGGGACGTGACGTCACGTCGACCGTGGCAGTGAGTAGTGAGAGCGGCCGCGTCGCTCGTTCGCTCGCTCTACGTACTCCGCTGACGACGGTCGCGCGCGCGCAACGTACTCGTTTTTACTGCTCGAACAACGCGTGAACCCCGTCTCCACATCACCGCACGAACTCGTGGGACTCGCGTGCTCTTCTCACCTGTTGCTCGGATTGTGTTGTGACTAGAAAAAGTTGTCGCCGCTCGAACGAGGCTTCCGAGTCCTATTGGATTGCACGAAAGTCGAGACAGTGGATAGCGATTCGTTTCAGTTTGAACGTTGCGTAGACAAGTGGTGCATGCCCATAGAGTCGCATTTAGATAGTTTAGTGCAAGGAAAAAGTGAAGTGAAAGCCTTCGTCGGAGGATGTCCCTCGGCGCTCGTGGATACCGGAGCGTGTGACACGCTCGCAGACATGAGACGCCGCTGGTATAACAACGGAGGATTCCAGACGCTGCGAATGCTCGAGGAGAGCTCGTCTGAGGTGACGTCGTCTTCAGCACTTGGTTTGCCGCCGGCTATGGTGATGTCCCCGGAGTCGCTAGCGTCGCCCGAGTACGGCGGCCTGGAGCTGTGGGGCTACGACGATGGCATCACGTACAGCATGGCGCAGTCGCTGGGCAGCTGCACCATGGAACAGCAGCAACAGCCGCCACAGCAGCAACAGCCACAGCAAACACAACCCCTACCGTCGATGCCCTTACCAATGCCCCCGACAACACCGAAATCAGAAAATGAGTCGATGTCATCAGGTTAGTTAGAAAAAAAAAAGTTTAAAAATAAGGGACTAGGTTATTTTTGTTTTGATTATTGTAATGTCACATGTAAAAAAGTTTGCGTATTTTTTGGCGGCAAGCGTAGCGCTCGGCCGGCCGCGAGCGAGCCGCGACTGTCATCGACCTTTGGCCCGGATACCTTGACCGGCCGCTACAAGCCGATGTCTCCTTGCCCTTACAACAATCACAATCGTTTTGTTTACCTACATTCAGTTCGACGAATGGAAGGGTTATCAAATTTTTGTACTATGTATTATTTAGATTACACGTCTGCATGCATTACGTTATACCGAGTCAAAATTATATAGAAAGAAACAAATTAGACACGCTTTATTTTAAAATACGCGGAGGTGCCTCTATAGAAGTAGGTATGCCAATGAATAATCTAGTAACTAAGTACGTTTAAACCGATGTTGATTGCATTTTATTACACCACCATAACAATACATTTGAATGAGCGAGTGTAGTAGGTCTGACTACTCACTACACTAGGAATGATCGACTGTGGGCGCGCGGCTAAAAATACTTGAGTTTCTATTTATGCCAGTACCTAGTACATACGCGTAGCTATTGAATTAGCAACAGTGATATCTAGGTGCACTACAATAGATCCTAATTTTATGAGGAAGTCATTATTACCTAACGAATCCAAAATTACAACTTTCAAGAGTTGTAAGCTATGCTATACGTTTACGTTTTAGGCCATTTACAAACTTGTTTATGGTTTCCCACATAAGGTTTCTAATATGCGTTAATTAGTATAGTTTCTTAGTAAACAATAGTGAACATCTTGTCATTTGATTAGCGTCTGCGGCTAGTGTAGGAGTAATATTCTTATCGCGACTAGGTACAAATTCAAGGTTGATATGGAAAATTTACTATGTTGCATGTGAAATTGTTTTTATTTGCGATATTTCTAACATATTTCAATTGATTGGCGTTTACATTGAATAGACTTGATAGTGTATTATGTAGTATTAGTTACTTTTTATTACTATATCCAAGTCGTGGCGTATCAACAGCATTTCTTATCATTGCTAAATTAAATAATTACCTACTTACCTATTTTCATCAAGCGTTGAATCTCTGTAATGCTTGACACAGAAAATCCATTCTCACTAAATTTGGTAGATACCTATCTACTTACATACTTATTATGTACGGATTGCAATATATCTAGAAGTTATTTACACTCATATGATTCACAATCTGTGCTGATTTCGCATTGCTCTGATTTTGGTCGATATAATTTACAAAAATTGACCTCGTAACTCTAATTGCATTAGTCACGTGTTTCAAAATAATAACATTGCACGGATCTTGCGTCATAGAGCTCAGATGCATCTAATGATGACTAATAAAGTGACAACTACAAAACACAAAATCTTCTTCAAGGATTCACGAACATACCGAAAATATTCCTATAACTGTATGCTTAATCTATCATCAATCGCAGAGGGAGACATTTGGGAGGGAAGGCGGAGGGACAAAAAGGGGGCCGCACCCTCTCATCCAACAAGTAAAAATAATCTATTCTTGTAACGAAGCTATTTACAAAATAAACAAGACAAAAGAATGTTCCGAAACAAAACTCTTTACGTTTCCTTATGATTTTACTTAACACCTACTTAATATTCTGCAAATGCAACCATTGAAAACACGAGTTTGGCTGTCCATAGCTCGACACAAGTTTATATTTAAAAAAAATCTTTTATACACATACTTCGACTTTTAGTCAAAATAATACTTTTAAATCTTGCGACCGTAGAGCAACTTAGCCGGAAAATATTATAGACCAAACATCAGCAGTGAGTGTTAAAATTATTTCAATTTGCTAAGAAATACTGTATTAAACAATTTAAGAGAGCTGGATGCAGAGGTTCGTCGAAGCGACCACGGTCGCGCCGGTCCAACCGGTTTCAAGACTACTTCTGATGGTAAATCGCATCGCCTGACAAGCCACGTATGCACATGATATACTTCAACTAACTATATGTGAAGATGTTACAAATAAAAGGTAAGGAAATCCAAATAGTGATCTCTGAATGTGAAGCCAATCGATTGCTCTTTGCAGTGACATTTATACGCTATAAAGGACTTTAAGAATTATGTTCGGTTCTTTTAAAGAAGCTTTTCAAATGGATGTCAAGTAGATAGAGTGTAAATCATAAACCGTTAATAAATCAACAGAACTATAAGGAGATCCATTCTTCAATATTTGATCCGACTTCATTTTTCTTCTGGATGTTAAAAGCTATAATTTATCTGCTTCTCATAATGCAACCTCATAGGTTGACCTGCGAGATGCCATTTATAAAAAAAAAAAAAGCTTCTCATAATGTATTCTTCTCATAATTCTCTGTAGAAATTAAAATTAATTTAATCTTCTATGTCTTCACTGCAAAATTTACTTGATTACTCTGATTTACCTGGCGAAACACCAGCGATAGTGTAAAATCGTCACCCCTTGCAATTTCCACTTTCTTTAATGTGCGGCCATGCGATGAATTCAAGTTTCACGTACGTGGTACATATCTCGATAATTGCTAATGTTTCATAATTAACTATTCTGAATCAGCTCTCTAGAAATTTTAGTAATGTATTTTTTGATGTGACAATAAATTTTGAGGTAATTTGGCCTGTGCATAGACTTGAGACAGGCACTGCCTTATACATCTATATATTATACAAACAAAATAAAGTCGGGTTAGTTACCCCATTAACTCAAGAACGGCTAGGCATATTTTTATGATATTTAATTTGTTAGATTTGCCCCGAATAGCAGAATAACTATTAAAAAGATAATATTCTGAGGTGGTGCGAAGTTCGCTGGGTCAGCTTGTAGTACATACTAATTCCATGCATTAGTTTAGTTAGGGCTTATCTTATAACCGTGGAATAAAATTGACGTCGGTCAGTGCTAGTGCGGAAAAACTGCCAAAGATTAATAAAATTCTCAGTATAAGACTTAAGGCTCCCACTAACAGGCGCTACGCCACAGCGCGACGTCGCACGACACGCGATGCCTTTGTGTCGCGCTGAGGCTTCTCGCCAGTGTGTACGAGACTTTATTCTAGTTATTAAACCCTGGTGAAATTCGCCCTTAAACAGACTATCGCTCTATTCCATGAAAACAATGATAGTGTCTAAGCACACAGACTCTGTTTTGATTTCGGTGTGCGCACTGTCTAGGAGGTACACATTCAACTAGGTATGTATAAAAGGTTTTTTTGGTTTGTTTGAAATGTCTTAAAACCCTGAATGATGTTTGTAGCACGTTAGTCATTACTAAGACGTTATTGTAACGTACTTGTGGTTAGATAAGAATGTGTGCTTTGCTATTTCGAGCTCGCCAGGGTCTCTTCCGAGTTTGGCAGACTTGCTCAATGTCCTTCCTCGAAAATATTGCTTATTTGTACATATCCTTGTTAATTGGTACACATTGATGTCATCGTGCATTTTCAAAGCTTACATATTTTGAAAATTGTTCGTTGACGGATAGATAATTCTGACGGTGGTCGATTTTCTATGTTGAAATTGTGAGACGTGGTATTACTGCTGTTGTCTGTAGCCAGATGGCCACCCTCTAGTGTCGGGAATCCATACCCTTTAATTAAAAGTTAAACAATTATTGAAGGAACATTCCGGTCTGGTCCCTCAGTCTCAGATATTTTCTTTCCCTTATTAATCGTAGGGAGATATTTTATATGGTAACAGCCCGCATGCTACAGTTATCTCTGATGTTACTAGTAGCCGAGGCTTCACTCAGTTTAATTGACGTATTTACTTCAAATAACGCGTATGCGGGCCATTTTATTGTGGATGACGGTTTTAAATCTTTCCTCGTTCTATTAACTTCATTTCGTACTTATTTTGATATCACTTATTCGAAGTCTACTTTTAAAATATGACTTGCAGCATTTGATATGGTTCTGTAATATTTTTCATGAGAAAAGATTTATTCCTTAGGCTCTTATTACTGTTGTTACTAAATCATATTTCAGTGACTAATAACGCTATACTACGTCATTATAGCGCTAACCGGCTAATCCATCAAGTTTTACATGCCTAGAAAAACTTATGCTTGGTTTATAGCTTGGTTATAAACCAAGCATAAGTAACTAACTACCTACCTACCTCGTTTTTCTTTCAGAATAATCTTATATTAGGAGTTCAGTAAGAATAATTTATAAACTCTTAATTCAGTATTTTTTTGTTTATTTGTAAAGTTTCAAAGTTTCTAATTAAGTACGAAAAGTATTATAATCCTCTATTCTTCTGTTAAATTCCGACATCTAAATTGAAAAGATACCGTTGAAATTGGTTGAATCCATTGAACAGACTTAAGAGAAAAGATTAGAGCCTGTAGCATACCTACTTTTATAACTTTTATTTATGTACAAAATCTATTAAGTAACAATACAATCATTTTTATCTCAGTAGTAATGTATTGTTTACATCCATAATAACCACTCACTTAATGAAGAATTCCTTTGTTGAGTTATTTGCAAAGGTTTGACTTCAAAGGAGTTTTTATGTTGAAATCTTCCCTCTATAAAGTTAAATAGTCGAAAAACAAGATGGCCTACAAGATTCCATTAACACCTAGATGCTTAAATGTAAGAAATGAACTGGTTCAACCAATGCTCATTTAATTCTTTAGTAAGCGATCCGAATCATTTGGTGTGTTGTCCGATTTGAAAGGCCAAACGAATCCCATTCAAATCACCTTGGAAGTCGAGAAATATTTTATAGTTTATCTCTTACACCACAAACTGGAATCACACTTTGATGTTATGATTAAACATGACATGATTGTATTAAACTTTATGAAAACTTTTGTTTGGAATCGTTGAATTGAGCAGATGTGGTAAGGAAATGGTTGAGATATGTCCTAGGTACTGGTCTCAGATTTAATGAATGATTTATATCATCGATAGTTAAAATAAATTGCAAAATAAACGTAGGGTACAGTGGAACCCCACGGGCCTCACCTGAGGTGAATGTATCGCGGCGTTCGCGTGGGGGCGCCAAGGTCACCGCCGTTTTTTGACACGTCGCATATAAATAGTCGAGAAGTCAGCCAGTGTAGTGTACACGGCACTAACTATTTCATGCCACTAAATATACCCAGTTCACTTAGCCGGAAATCAATTGTTTCTCAATTTGAATAATCATTTGTTTTATCGCAACGAAAGGGTTACAGACCTCGGTGGGACCTTGCCGATTTTACAGCTGGAGCTTAAACAATTATATTTTTAAGAACGCGCGACAGATTTTTAACTGATTAATTTTTAACAACCTTGGTTGACTGGCATGAAGTGGTATGTGATTAATACTTTTTGCTTTACAGAAATTATTATTCAGTCAAGTACCTTAGATGGCAGATCAGATACTTGTAGGCACTTCACACTGTATGTCGTGTAATGGTTTCAATGATACCACTAGAATAAATTGTAGCTATTGCAGAACATGACACTGAAAGCCCAGTTATAATGATTGCTTATATGCGAACAAACGTTTTCAATGTGTGAAATGCGATACCCTCTCGGAGAGCTATGTATGATTGATGATTCCTTAATCAAGCAGGTCAACGCTCCGTTGGAAGAGCATAGTGATAGCTTATGACTTCATCTGATTTAAATAAAACGTGTTACGTATCAAGATTTTGTTATTCTTCAATATATTTACCAAATGTATGTTTCCGTCCATTTATAATTGGTCTTTGAATTAGCATATATACAAATCCGATCAACTCGGTCGTTTTTAACTACTAAGCCGGGCTTAGTGTTAGAATAATATTTTAATCTGTAGTGAAACTCGGCAGCTGCTTCTAACCTTAGCGAGGGTCATATTATATTTTTCAATAATAAAACGTTTTTGGCAACCCTTTGACTGTTTAATCTAATGGTCTGTCTGACCCCTATTTTCTAAGCACGCGGCTTTTATAAGAGTCGTGAGTATTTTATTGTTAGGGACCCCACGAATTAGGACTGGGTTAAATGTAATTATGTGTCTTAATGTAGTTTTTCGTTGAAAGCCAAAATTTTTAGAAAAGAGGGGCAACTCCCGTATTTTTAAGAACGTTCGCATGATAATCTCACTCAATCAATCTGTCAAAAAATCTTCTGATTTACCTATATTTTTGAAGAGTTTTTGTCATTTTTGTTCGTCGCTGAAATGGGACTGCGACTTGATGTTGAACGTTTTTATTTACGAGAATTACCTTCGGGTCGCTGTTTAATAATAAAGGGGGGTTTTTAATTCTGTTTTAAATATCTAGTTAGGTGTTCAATCTGTTTTTAGTTCATTGACACGTAGTTCATATTTACGCCTAAAAAACGGACCGCGTCCCATGAATTTTCTCAATTTGTGAGTATAAAGTCAAAATCCGTGATGTAGGTACAAATAATATTTTTAAGTTCTTTAACAGTTTACGTAGATGTGGAATTTAAGGCTTTATTATCACGATTACTCTGATGTCATGAGTTGATAAGTGCTCCATCATTACGTAGGTAAATACTAAAGAGTACTAATGACCGTTCTGATAGTCGTTTCCTCAACTCAAGCACGTAATTTTGTGCTCAAGCTCTAAGGACGTATTTCCTATTAGCAACGCACCATGTTGCTTTGGTTAGATAGGTCCTATTAATAGTCTGATTCATCGAAATTCATGTGCGAAACTAGCTGTGTCCCGCGGTGTTACCCGCCCCGCTCGGCTCCTAATGGTCATAGCGTGATGTTAAATAGCCTATAATCTTCAAGAATTTGGCTATCAAATGCAGAAAGAATTTTTCAAATCCGACTCGTAGTTCCAGAGATTAAAGAGAGATAGCGTTCAAACAAAAAAAAATAAGAACGAACTCCTCAGCTTTATTATATGTACTTGTTTATAAAGTAGAATGGTACGTTCTTATTGGTTGAACTTGAACGGTATTTAACGAAGCTAATTAGGTTTTCAAGGGACTATCATCTATGTTGAAAAGTGAATTACAAAGACAGAGAGAGAGGGCTTTTTTTCTAATGACGATGGAGTGAATCTAGGAAGAGGCATAGCGGCGGATATGCGGTCGAGCGCGCGTCTCGCTCGGCTGCGCAAGCGCTGCCATCGCGTCGCTTGTTACTTCTATTATCTCAACTCGAAACGGCCGCTGTAACCATCTTTGAGATCGAGTATCTTGAGACAAATCACTGGAGTTTGAATTTCTTGGAATAAAACGTTGGTAAACAGACGTTTTATTATAGTTATACCTTTGTATTCTGATATGTTTAAGGGCGCGATTTAAAAGATAGTGAGTTGTATTTCAGTTTGTGTTTTATGTGGAACTTTTATGAACATAAATTAGTTGTGGATGGTTGAGTTCGTACCATTATTTAATGTCATCGTTATGAACGGGTACAAAAACTTACGGTTCATCCTGCTACCATGTTTTATATTTATTTATTATTTTTGCTAAACTTCAGGCGATTAATTATTACTGTATAACTACTTATTTAGTTCCAGGCAATATCTTCCGGAATAGCCAAGATCGAAATAGAATTAAGTTTTCCACTATTAAAATTTTATGTCATTGCGTTATAAATCGAGGATCAATAGATCATTGCACGAAATCGAATCGAAGAGCATTCCAAAGTAATCAATTTAAAATTTCTTTAATCGATACCATCTGGTTATCAATTGATTTTACTCTAACAAAGTTGGCATTGTTGTAGTGAAGTGACTACACATCCCGGATCTCACGAACATCAATCTAAATCGAGTGATCATAACGGTCACGCTAAATCTCGGCATGTCATTGAGTACACAATGTATATCAAGCAGGCCAAGCAGTATAGCTGTATCATTGTGTCAGTTAAAGTGCGTATCTTTAAGCATTGTCAATCAAAGAAGCACTCGCGTAGGGCGATGATCTTTATATTAAGATCTTTGTATTGTTGCAGCTCCATACAAGTTAAACCTGTTATTTGAATTTATTAGCACATACCAACCGTGCAATTTGCCTTACTAAATTTAACTGGATTTATTATACCATACTAATTGTATAGGTACCACAGTGATTTCTAGCCTCGTTAACGCGAATTTTTGGTCTTGTTCTTGTTATGTGAAATGAGCATTATACTCCACAGCTTTTTTTATAGTTAGCTATAAAAAAAGCTGTGGAATATAATGCTCATTTACGCACAGTCACACACCAAGTAAAATAGGATAGTATTACTATACATACTAGTACTGCTATTTGGGGTTAGTTAGATAAATTAATTGATCTTTATATTAAGATCTTTGTATTTTTGCAGCTCCATACATCCCATAAACAGTTAAACCTGTTATTTGAATTTATTAGCACATACTCGTAAAAACCGTGCAATTTGCCTTACTAAATTTAACTGGATTTATTAAACCATACAAATTTTATAGGTACACAGTCGCCCACCAAGTAAAAAATTGTACTGCTATTTGGGGTTAGTTAGATAAATTAATTTTAAAAAGGGGGTGTGTGCTTATACACGATAGAAGTGAAGACTTACGACTGGAGCCGAATATACGCGATTTGCCGTCACCGACCGACTGGAATCGAGTGTACCTACCTGGGGCAGCGTCACAGACCCGAGCGTAACGGTTCAGTTTCGTTCACTGTAAGAGCGCAAAGTGCGCCTACAAAGTATTACTTCAAAAACAAGTAGTGAAGCGCCACAGGATGTGATCGTAAGCAGTAGAACAACGGCGCTTCAAATCAAGACAATCTACTGTCACATTTTACGTCATTCAATATCTAAAAGACATTGATTGCTAGATACACAATCTGTCCCAATAATCGAACATTTATTTGATTGAATAAGGCGAAACGTCTTTAATTTGTCGATATCGATCATGTTCACGTCATCATTCGGATATACAGAGTAATTTTTTAACCAGTGCGTAAACTGTAACCATGAGTTCAGATTTAACAGATTTTTTCGATTATCTTATTTTTACTATGCCTTCTTTGAAATTACATAATTTTTTCGAACACTTTTAATATTAGTCATCATCCCTATGACCGAAGTTTGCACTCTCCATTCATTCTTTATCCATGATAAAGACGTACTTGCCCATTTACGCCAGACATTGGCTTCAATGCACACGAAGCTTCAATTATGGCATATAAACGACGTAGTGACAGAAAAACAAATTCTACGTATTTAGTGTTGTGATACGCAAACCTCACATGATTCGTCGGTTAGGTACGTACAATAAATCATGTTTATCAGTTTCATCTAGAAACACATTTTTATTATTTAATTTTCTTTCTTACGTATAAGTGCTCAAAAAGTGTTACGTTTTGTTGAGGGCGACGGCCTGTTATGATGACGAACGAACTTTGTTCTCACAATAAAACTTGGGTAATTGTTTCAAACACATAACTAATGTCTATTAAAAGTCCAAACCTGTTTATGACCAGTACGTTGACTTATGGGTTGTTACAACAATACGGAAATAAACGGAATTACACAAAATATTGTTTTGACGTTGAATAATGTGATATGGTAATTTGATCACGTCTAATTACCATATTATTCTGACACATTTGATACCAGAACCGAGTATTTATAAGTTACATTGTCTGTGATTAATTTGTTTTCTTGACCTGTGCGTTACTTACATTCATTGTTTTTCTCACACAAGTAAAATTATATTTTTATATCTTTTTACCTTTTTTTACTACCATTCATCTTACTGCTAATGGCCAAGTATAACAACCTTGCTAATAATATTTAAAGCGAAGCGTCATCGTTAATTAATGCAAATCTAGTTTATTAATTATATCGTATTGCTTTAAGTAATTAATTGACATCTGTCTTACGATAATACCGGGTTGGATGAAAACATCCTCGTGTATCCCGCGCGCTCTAATGCAAATGAGGCAAAGCAAAACAACATAATATGTAAATAAGAAATGTACTTAATTATTAATTTTAACGCAAATGCTGGAAACATAAGATTTGTTCTTATATAAAAAAACTAGTCTTATCATTAAGTACGAGTAACGTAGAGCGCATTAAAGCGTTTAAATTAAGAACGAAACGGCATCCATTTTATTTTTAATTTTCATACGAGATTTTTCGATTTTTCATTAATCAAAAGCCAAGCAATGGTACATAATATAACAAATAAAAGTATTAAATTGAACGAGCAAGTATTTATTATGACTTCACATGTATTATAAGTATTCGTTTAAATATCGCAATTGTGATATTTCAGCTCGCCTGGCCTTGGTCGCTGAGCGCCTTATCGTATGTTGAACTGTTCTGTATCTATTCGACCAGACGCGGACCTATATTGCAGTCTACAAACGCCCAATTTGTCTTTAAACATTGCACAAGATGCATCTTTAAATCAAGTCTATCACGTCATCACGTGCGACAATGTGATAAATATGCGAAATGCGCGACGGTGCTAAATAAATTATCCAGCAATCTATCTTACCAAGTTCATAACACCTAGATTTGTCTGAAAATATTTCGTTTCCTGTAGCTTGGGTGTTTTTAGTCGTGTGTACGCGCTCTTACGTTTTATTCACAATAATAAAATTACATTTGTGGGGAACTCATTCCTTGCACCAGTTGCACCTATGTGTCTGTGTGCGTGTCTGATATACGAGGCAGTATTCAAGGTCGACAATGTCATTGTACGAGCGAACCCGATGCAAATTCACACACACTCACTCTTCGCACATGTGTGCCTATGTAGCGAGTATTAATAATCTTATCATTTAGGTCACCTTACTTTGTAGATAGTCATAACAGTAGCGGTGCACAAGCGCTGCATTAGTAGAAATATATCATGAAATATAATTTAGCGTTTTTTATTCAATTTTTATATTCAGCCTTAACTCATGGTCTTGAATTAAAATTTTAAAGAAAAGATTCCAACTTGTGCTATTGTATTATGAGGTACTTACCTACTACGGTCGCAGAACAAATACGAGTAAGTAATTATACCTTGAACGCGACTCAACAATAGCGACCGCGATGTCACTTTATAATGTTGAAGAAAACCAAGTAACTTCGTTTTTACAGTAAAATATCCTTCATGCGCTGCTAATCTGAAACAAATGAGAGAGAATTTCAGTTTCAAACACGGAAGATTGAGATAAATATCAAAGAAGATTCTCAGTAAAATCACTAATTAGAGTGGCAGCTTATCTGTAGAAATCGCGCCTTTATTTTAGAATTGGCCATCTTTGCCAGAATTAAACTTTTTTTTAAAGAAAAAACTAACAGCTCGCTACTTCAGTGTAGTATGTCATTCATTACTCATTATATTCATTTAACAAAGCTAGATGACGGTTCGGATTCACAACACAAACGAAAATTATTCGTGGCGTCATAGATTCGTATTCTAAGTTTTCCATTCCCTAAATGGTTTTTGTTCTGGTGGCTTTATATAATACTGCAGTAAGTCAAAAGCGTACATCAATGGGAAAGAGAACCAAGGCGGACGCCGCTTCACCGTGCAAGCGATTGACGCAAGCAGCGTCAGTTGTTTACAGTACAACCGCCTCAAGTTATTTACATCGGGGTCACAGACACGCCGAAGGAGACTGAAGTTCAATCGACATAATTAACTAACCTGAATCTAGCGCTCAACCTGCGTCTGCGTTGCGAGCGAACGTTCGTGTAATGCGACAATGACCTCCTTTGACAATAGTGGGTCGTATATGCAACGAATTGGCAAACGATGGCTAAAGTGGGCAACTCCAGCGCGGACGGAATGTAGAGATGGTTGAGTAAGGCCATCTCGCATTTACGGCCCGAAAATGATAAAGTGAACGATGACTTTCGACTTTTGGTTTGATTGCTCAAGTGTTTTCGTTGGCTTTGTTCTTTGTTGTCGAACGACGTTATCGTGCGCCCAAATATCACTCTTATCTCCACTACAGGTGCGTTGGACTGTGTGATAGTGTTGGTCGATCAACCACGTTTTCCGGGGTCAACGCTCCCCACTCCACGTGGTTCGTTATGCAACAGTCGTGTCCTCTCAGAGTCAACAAGCTCATGAGCCTGTTATTGGGTCACCAGCAGCGCAAGGAATGTAACGCGTTCGCGAAACGTTTGTGGAAGAGGGTAGATTGGTATTTGTAGTGAAAGTGAATACCGCGAGTACGCTCGTGAGAGCAACTGCCCGTCCGTTTAACTACTTAACAGATTTTATCAACAACGTTTCTATGCTGTGTCGGCAATGAACTACTCGCATGCTAGTAATAATGTCTGCAGATACAGATCTGTAACTAACCGCCGCGGCTTTCTTGCATTTGTCCAGCCAGAGGCAATCCGTCACTCCATATCTGACTACTTGCTGCATAGATTAGATTGTTTTATGGCTCTGTCAACGCGTCAACTCTTAACAAGGGCTATTGTCTTGATAATATGTAGTTGTCTTTATACGAATACATTGCACTAACAACACAATATGTCAGAGAGAACAAGACCCGTTCAAATGATAAATCACGAACGTATCCTGTGTTCAAACTATCGACCAATTTAAATCAGCAAGGTTTTATACTTGATCCCTCGTCGTGTCGCTTGGGTGCATAGAGTCGGAGAGATTGAAGCTAAAGATTATACCTTAGTGTTAGTGACTGGCCATGGAGAAGACAATAGTCTTCTCCATGGCCAGTCACTAACACTCGTGAAATCATTAAAAAATGGTAGCATTACGATGGATGGTTTGCAGCGCATCTATTTATATCTGGTCTGGTAACCATAAACAGGCAGAGTGGAACCGGTCGGGCCGGCCCACAGGAATTCTCTTGCTCTCGCTAGCTACTGTGCACTGGCTACTACACGACATCGATTGCAAATGGGCTAACAATGTATTTTGTTTCAGTAGCTGCTATAATAAAACTTCTCCCCATATGGCGTTCCAATTGGTGCTCGTTACCTCGCCAGTTGCATTGTAGTGTCTCTAATAGGATTTATAAATAACCAAGTGTTTTTGAACGATGTTCAACGTGGGAACTTGCTTGTAGCAATGATAATTTATTCTATTTCTATTCATTAAAGGAACACTTGGACGTAACTATGGTGTTATCATGTGCTTAACGATATAATTAAAGTTTCGAGAGCAAATTATTCGTTATTTTAATTTGCATCGAGCAAATACAAATACTTGAGATATCCTTCAGCAGTGTTTATTGACACCTCAATACAGGTTGCGAATATTATTTGGTGTTCTTAATGTCGTCGACCTTCCTACCTGGCTGTTTGCCGAATTTTAACAATTCCGCCTAGACAAGTGCTATTTTAGTTCGACATGATGAATCCCACTGAGCTCATGGAGCGATACATAATAAAATAAAATGTCCTCGGTAATACTTTAAGAGTATGACGTTAGAGAAATAATTTCCGTGTTTCTCACATGGTTTAAGAGGCGTAGGTGCGCGTTGATTGGAGGTTCCGTAAGTGTTGTCAGGAAGAAGTGTTGTTAAAGTTTTAATGTTTTCATCATTGTTATGTCTAGTACACACTGGCGCGACGCATTACCGCGACACAAAGACACCGCGTGTCGCGCGACGAGCGGTGCCGTTGTGTCGCGCTGATGCGTGCTGAGCCTGGGAGCCTTTAATCGGAAATGTCTCCTTCGAACTGCACTTCAAATCGGATAAACAAATGTCTTTGAAGTTCGTAATGATAAGATTAGAACTCGTTTACTCGCATGTACCTACGAGCTGAACAAGCGCTCAAATAAATCCAATTTGTCTACCTACAATCTTATTTTCTGACTCAAAATGGCTTTCTAGAGAAAATCTAGTTGCTCGGACGTGTGGAAACTGTTAGAACATCACTAATTTTTGAGCCCAGACAAAGGGAGGTAGATACCGTTAACTTGAAACCTCTTTACAGGGAATACGCTTAGTTTTGTAAATGAATGTTACAAGCGAGGTGATTAGCAGTACCGTCCATGTTCTTGTTCCTTCCGCCAGCGGTAACGTCATCGTTGAATGGACGATGGGGCGAGGAAGGTGGGTCGGGGTGGAACAGTATCCACCTCGCCTCGTCATCGCGCTACATCCATCATACTGACAGCACCGATTATTATTACTCCGCTGCCAACGTGTACTTGCGCGTACCTTTCACAAAAAATCGTATGGGGGCTTAGAAAAGGGTTTTGTTGAAGCTCATAATTCATTTTCATATTTACTTTGATGCGTAGTTTAATTTTATTCACGTACGGTAATAACCGTGCAAAAAATCACACATTTTCTTAACGACTTAATAAACATTGAAAGGGGAAAACTGTAGGATCAAAAATGGCTTACGTCCGGTGGTGAAGGTGACTCATGGAATGTTCTGTTTTGACTTTCGGTCGTAAACGGCAGACTATTGAGTAATGAGTCTGTCTTGGAGGGCGGGTGACCTTCCGTCGAGCGTGGGCCGAGCCCGTGACACAGTTCACGAGATGTGCCACCACAAATGATTATTTCTGTCTCATCACTTTTACGTACGAATACCTCGCAACATTGTAGCGAGCCACTTTCATTCGTCTTAAATTACGATAATTGCTAATTATGTCCTTCATTTACGTTCAGTGTAAATCTGCTGAAACATTAGCACATTTTCTGTTGTACACTGATGTCCCGTAATATCAACAAACCGAATTTTTCGTCACAATGTTCTGTACCTATATGAGGTGACTGGTAAAATACCATATTTTCAGTAATTTCGTAATACGTACGAGTATTTACCGTACCAAATGATGACGCTCACAGTTGAATTTAGTAATGTAGTACCTACATTACTAAATTGCTAATGCATACTAAACTTGTACAGTTCCGTTGCCCCTTCCAGTATTATTGTCAGGCTTTTTTTTTCAACGTCCGCCTCAGTGATGTTGTATCACAGTTTTTGCTCGTTACCGAGATCTGGTCACGCGACACGGCCCTGTTGGTATGACAACTTTACTATAAAATTAAGTATGACAACTTTACTATAAAATTAAATTGGCTAACCTTTAGTCCACGTTCGCACGAACGTAGAAATTTCGCGGCGGGATGTAATCACACAATGGGTTATCAGCTCTCTGCTCAGTGCCGAGAGTTGAAGATCCAACAGTGTGTGTTTTCGACGCGCTGGGATGCACTCTGTTAGATTCTACATGCTCGCCTCAACACCGAGAGTTGAAAATCCAGTGCGCGATAAAATTCCGCCGCGATTTTTTTATACCCGTGCGAACGCACGTCGGCTTAGACATTTTCGTGCACAGTTTTTCGAACTCAGCTGCTGGATTCGATAAGCAATTCACTCACGTGTTCAACCTGGCCTTAACGATCATTTTATTTGTATTTTTACCTGTAATCTTATCTCGAAAAGTAGTAGGTTTTTTCTTCAATTCCAATTAACCTGCTCAAAACTCGCTGTAAATTGTTATCACTGGACCACAATACAGGTTTTTGTGTGTAATAGGCGCACTTGCCCACTAATGACATTTAGATAAAAAGCGGTTGGAAATGAGAATTGGTATGTAACGTGATTGATCTAATCAGTGCGGTGGTGTGGCGTCAAATACGTCGAAAACAAAGACGTTCTTTGTCGGTGATAAGCGCCGAGGCGTTGGCTTATCTCCACTGATACCCGGTCAGTGACCTCGACAGTACCCGGACGAATATTAAGACACTCTTTAAATACAAAATTCATGAATAAATGGTGCCCATTTCCGCTGTCTGTCGATAGCCACTGTCTGTGACTGCCAGCGCCACCATTATTATATTTTTTGCGGCCAAAATAAACGTAGCAATGAAACATGAATGTGCTACTAGCATTGGTTACTTAACTGGGACAAACATTTTGTTATTTCAGCCTTGATAGTCCTCGATCTACTCGACCTACTTTGCGATTCCGCCACTTTATTTTCCTCGTTTACGTTCGCCATTTTCTCAGAAATTCAGTGTTAATGACCTACATAGAGAATATTATTCAGGTTATTTAGTAATAAACAAACATGGAACAATAATATCAGTGGAAGATTTTATACTGACACGTAAACGTTATACCTAGATAATTATAATATTTATTCAAATCCGTGTTTTTTCATACAAATATGGAGCGGGTTATGTCATTATGTCGGATAAGATAACAGCATCAAGAACAAAGGGTCGTTGACCCAATTGGTACACTGGCTCCGTTTAATTTAGCCCTTAGGTGACTACTATGCTCAATTATTTTACGTCACCTAGTTTATAATGTCTTGACCTACTTTCCAGCAAACATATTAAGTAAATAAGGTTAATAATGTTATTAATTATTAATGTTTGAGGAAAATTATAAATATTTTTGTTAATAAATGGAGTAAATCGTTGATCTGTAATAGTAAATGACAGATGGTTATAATGGTTAACTGTTGGTGTCAACGGCTGCGCGCTGTGACCACGAGGTCGGCTGCGCGGGAGCAGGGCAAGGGCAGCGATACCGACGAGTCACGGTCCGTTGCGCGATGGCCCTAATGCGTCACAAAACATAGTTCACAAGTATTCACAACTCAGTAAAAACAGAGGGTCACTTTTTGGTGGAAGGCACTAAGCATTGAGATTGACCCATTCTACTTGAATGACGGCTTCAGCAAATGCAGTTTAAATTACATGATTAAATTCCCATTAGAAATTATGGATTGAATATTTTTTTGCCCTTTTTGACTTTGCCATCATGCCAATGGTTTCAAATGAAAAAAATAAAATGAAGTATCATTCAAAAAAAAAAAAACAATCCATAATTTCTAATGTGAATTTAATCATGTAATTTAAACTGCATTTGCTGAAGCCGTCATTCAAGCTCAAGGTAAAAGTTCATTACAGTTAAGTTCTGAGTTCTGAAAGCATGGAGCATTTATTCTAATTATATCTCCCTCCCTTTTCTATTTACCCATTCCCATGTTTACTCCAAAAGGCGCGCCGGAGCGTGGGTGCGCGCTCAACTAAATTGGGGAGCAGACAGAGACAAAAAACCTAGTTTTATCTATTAAGTATGGCGTGGGGAAGTAAGAGGGCCCGACATAAACCAGCACTCTGTCAATAAATGGAACAATCTGTTGGGGAGTTGTGGCATATCCATTACGTACACCTCGTGCCGTGTACCGTGTGTACGTGATAACCGGCCACCACTTTCTAATTTACGGTTTGGGCGATGACGAAACCTTTAAGAATCTCTAGGTGTTTTACCGACTAAATTCCGTCTATCAGCTTTTACCATTCCTACATTGCCACCGAAATACAATCATCGTAGACGACAGCATGAAATTCTGAAAAATCTACTTGAAAACAAGTTATTTTGAAAAGCCAAAATAACAAACTGCGTCTTTGATTTCAACATTCAAGGTTGGTCTGGGTAAATGTAATAAGGAAGTGCCAACACTGATTTTAAGTGTTCATTTTACTTACCAAAATCATATTTTGTGAATTTCAGAAACGTGAGGTTCACATAAAAATGTCAGTAGGAATTTTCGAACATGCAGCTAGCAACACCGGATGGCGTGCACTCGGCAGTGTGCTCTGCTCGATCTCGACGGATGTAAACACTTCCACGTGCGTCCGCCCGACACGTCCGCCCTCCTCGCTGAAGATCACTCCCAGCACACAAGCCGCTCGTTTCCTGATTCCGCTCAAATATAGATCACGTCACCCAAACCGAGGAAACACGACTCCTATATTTTGTGTTACAACAATTTCGTGTGACGAAACGAGACGAAACGAAACAAGTTTGTGTGACGAAATGGATGTTTTGGGTTTCTACTCAAGTCATAATACATATAAGAACCACAGCAGTGTGGTTGGCGTATAACCATACTCCTAAACAAATTAAAATGTATTTCACATACAAAGTTTCCACGCTAGCGTGCAGAGTGACGTGAAAATGGCGATTTTCTCCGCGATGCGATTTCTATTTCAATCCGATTTTCCCGGCGCGCGGAGAAACCGATCGCTCTAGTTGCGCCGGCTCCGGCCCACATCTCTAGCTAGAAAGTATCGTAGAAAGTAACATCGCGACTCTGTCTCCGCCCAGCCGATGCATCGATCACGTGTACACCACTTTTTCTGCTGCAGTTTTTTTCTGTCTCAAGACCGTCCGCGTATATCAGACCACGCGTGCCAACTTCGATTATTGGAATGCTTCTCGATTCTTATCGAGTGTCACGCTTCTCTTAAAAACCTTATAAATCCTTAAGTGGCATACATTGTACAATCAACTAGCATGTACACATGCAATTTATTACAAAAGACGTTGCCTATTGCCTAGTTGAGCGCCATTCCAATTCGTTTGAACACAACTTACTCTGCGCACCGCACGCATTTGACGAATGCCAAATAGGCCCTGAATGTGATGTCACAATCACAACACATAGAGCAGCTCACTTTCGCCGCACCCGAATTTCAATTACGTGTACCATGTAGGCTTGTGCAATACCAACTTTTGGGGAACTTTCACTAGTCGCTTACGCGGCCCGCCTGCAAAATGATTGCGTTGTCTGTTTTCTGAGGTCAGTGAAAGTTGCGTATTGTTCAATCAATGCCTGTCGCCGTCTCTCAACATGCGTCAGCTTACAATATACCTAGCTTAAAATTTTAGTTTTGTAGGTACTTTCCACCAGTGAAAAGTTGTAACGATTGATGTTTCACATTTTATAAAACCGCAAAGCCTCACTTTGCAACGTGGCCTGTTAAAGTCATCAGTGATTTGAAAAAACGAAATGGCGTGAGAGGAAAAACGAGTTATTATTAGTTGAAGAGAATTGCGAGCTTGCTTCGAGCTCTGATGCCATCATAAATAATGTGGCTGCGCGGCGAGCGTGGCGAGGAAGCGGGGAAGGGGGGACGCAAGAGTCAAGGCCGCACGCTGCCCCCGGTCGACGCTCGCGCCCCTCTTGTCGCTCCTCAAGAGCCTCTCGCTCGCACGCCCGACAGCTCCCGATCGTCGCCGAACTGCCACGAACTAGACCTTCCAATGCGCGAGCGCAACACACTGAACAGCTGAGACGTAATAACATAACACACTGACTCGGTCATCCGTGCATTCAACTTTTGATTAGCTTTCTTTTTCACGGACAATGATTTGATAGTGGTACTAATTATGGAAGTTCAGTTGTGTCTACAAAAATATAATTAAAAATCATTTTAATATTAATGATTATTGATTGTTTCTATTTATAAAGGCGTCGTCTGACGACGCAGATTTAAGGAATCGATACTTAAATAATTATTACGTTGACCTAATAGAAAAGACTTAAAAATTCTTTGCAACTTTAGATAACCAGGTCTAGTTACCTACTGTCTTAGTACGTTAACGAAGATGCTGGCCAGCTCGAAAGTAGTTGAGCCGTGGAAACGATCGAAAATTTTAATTTTTCAAAAAAAATACATCGCGAGTAGGGACACCAACTGTCAAATCGTGTTTGTTGTCATTAATTCTTAGTTTGGGCTCCGAATTAATCTTAAGGATGGTTTTTCTTTCTCCAGTGTAATTCTCAAACAGGCATAACGTTGCGTCAACTCACAAAAGTTATTTAATTCGGGTAACCTCATGAACGGGGTCGTCAATCTTAATCGGAAACATACCTGTGATGTAGTGCCAAGATCTTGTGCAACTACGGCCAACGGTCATTCGGTCAAGTATTTAGTGTTTGGTGGGTGGGTAGTGTAGTTTTTTTTTCTGTCTTGATTAGTAAAATCAAGACAGAAAATAACTTATGTTATAGGTAGAAGTATAATCAATGCATAAAATAATGAACAGAGAAATGATGGAAAACCTGCACAGAATTGAAAAAAAAACAAAAGCAATTCAAATGTTTGAGAAGTGTAGTATAGTATTACATAGTGCGTACTGTATAGGTCAGAGTGCAATGTGAAGATCAAGATACTGGTGTTGTTAAATTGAACAGTAGCTGGTGTTCACATCGATGTAATAAATAACTTCGCGATAAAACGACGCACTTGACCTCTTTATTGAGACATTTTTATCGAGTAAATTATTATAAGGGCCAGCCTTGCACGATACATAATTTCAGCAATCAACGTAAAGAGTGTAAAAGAAAAATTGGCACGCATCAGATAAAACGCGATTGAATCGAACCTATCGTTAATGTTTACAACGGCAACGTTACCGTGTGATAGACTGTTGAAGTTCTCTTTGTAAATATCATTGAAGCTTTTAATAGTTGTAATGATGACCGTGGTACGAGGTTTTCGGGTCATTTGCGTTTGTTATTCTCACGTTGAGATCGACAATGGTTCCGCGAAGCATGCCGCTGGCTCCGATCCCACATGGAACTAGTTTTTTGGCAGCGGCTATTTCGGCCGGTTGCGTAACTCAGGTACACGCGGCTGCGGCCAGCGACCCACGGCTGTGACGCTTAATGGACACCATAAAATGTAAATAAAACTAATGATGAGAGGCTTAAATGGACCCTAGGTTAATACACTAGAGCGGTATTCGTCCGCGTTTGCTTATCCGTCCATGACAAATAGCGCGGTGTTTACGCTTTTAAGGAATGGAAAATACACATTTATCGGGGAAAATTCTACACATTTTTATTTCAAACGAAAGCTCGTTCATACCATCACAGAAACTAACTGAATTCTGTAGCGAATAGGTATTAAAACTGACGACAGCCGTACCGTACCCACTTCACGAACTTGAGGAGGTATTATTAACAATTCTATCGTTACTTTTTATGGAGTTACAAATGCGTGATTGACCACTGCCGATTACATATCCAACGCGTATCGCACCCCGCACCCGCACCGCTCGAATACCAAAACTGAATACTGCACCTCATCTGTATGCGGGCTTCGCTCTAGCCACCTTTGTTTGGGCAGGAAATGTCCATGCTACTGCCGAAAATTACTTGCGAGTATTTCGTTACGAAAACATCTCTTCGACGAAGGAACATCGCCCCGAATGTAAAAACGAGAAATAAACCGAGCTTCATTCTCTTGTCGACTCGACAAATGGTTCATGAAATTTATGCAAATTTATAGCGTCCGATTTTAGATGTTCACGACAAGACGCCTCGCGGCCACCGGACTCGAGTCTCTTTATTACTACGCAGTTGCATTTAACCCAGAATCTAAATTTCGATTTGTATTGTTCTCAGGTCGTGAGGAGTTGTCACCAGCTTCGAGTGTAAACGGGTGCAGTACGGATGGCGAAGCGAGGCGGCAGAAGAAAGGCCCAGCACCGCGGCAGCAGGAGGAGCTGTGTCTCGTCTGCGGCGACAGAGCCTCCGGGTATCATTACAACGCTCTCACATGTGAAGGGTGTAAAGGTATGAAAGGCCCTGTTTAATGAGTCGAGAATGTAACGTGTTTCTGAACAAACATTACAAACATTTTTAGCTGCAAAACAAAAGACAAGAGACTCAATAGAATTGAAATGCGCATTATAAATTCTCGTAAAAGTTTGATGATTGCAAAACATACAGCTAATGCAACAATAAAATCTTTCTCGGAACACTTTTAGTATAACTCGGTCATGTGCGTTGCTAACCTAGATATTTCACACTAACGTGGCCCTTGTGGCAGTTATGGCTCGCCCACGAATGTGCCAATTCAGCTTTAAATTGGCGCATTGTGCCGAGGTTGTTATGAGCTGCGCGTGCATGTAACAGACGGTTAGTCGTCACAATAGCTGTCTGCAGGGCGTCTGCTCCACGAGTCACCGACGCCTATCGGACATCTCCGTCTGTCTCAGCCAACCTTCACTGTCGACCAGAGAATAAATATGCCTATTTTACTCAGACCGCTGAATAAACCCCTAGCGCGCCCGTAATCTGACTACATTATAGAGGTTCATACCTTGTCCATACCAATTACGTTCAATTCAAGTCATTTGCGAGCGATCTATCTTGTTTGTTTTGTAATAAAAATCGGCATACGTACTGTTGCTGCTGTCAATGACCCTCGCCTTTCAGGTGACCTTAACGTTCATGACTCCATTATGTTATCGTTAAAAACTGGTTTCGCAAACGCTGCACCATCACCGCTCATTGTTTGAGTCTACCTACTCTTAAATAGTGTTGGGAGATGTGAAATATGCTTAACATGGCGGTTTTAAAATTTCCAGGTTTCTTCAGGCGGAGTGTAACAAAAAATGCAGTGTACATATGCAAATTCGGACATGCATGCGAGATGGATATGTATATGCGGAGAAAATGCCAGGAGTGTCGGTTGAAGAAATGTCTTGCGGTGGGCATGAGGCCCGAGTGTGTGGTGCCCGAAAACCAGTGTGCGATGAAACGGAAAGAGAAGAAGGCGCAGAGGGAAAAAGACAAATTACCTGTCAGTACGACGACTGTAGACGATCACATGCCTCCCATAATGCAGTGTGATCCTCCACCCCCAGAGGCCGCGAGAATTGTAAGTTCATTGTGACCATTGCTCTTCACGAATCGACTACAGCGTAATTGAAAATATGGCTGAATTCTCAGTACAGCAGTTGAAAAATTTTTCACAATTTTTAAAATACAGTTTATTTTACCGACATGCAACAATGCTGCTTGAAAGTTGAAATTAAGAATATTGTCTTACTTTTTTTTTGTAAAGTCACCCTGAATATTAAAGCATAATTAGTGGAATTCTGCTTTATTATTCACGTTTGTGTGAGACCGTCGGTCGGGTTTTATGAATGTCTTATAGTACTTAACTTGTATTTGAAATGGAAATGTTTTTTTTTTACCGAGTTCGCGGGATGAACATATTCCGGTCTTTGCTTCTTGTATTATCATGATCTCATGCATGCAGTGTAGGACTTTATCAGGATACACTATACATTTAAATTTACAAGATAAAAAACAAAAATAAATGATACACATAGATATTTTGCAAATTACATAGTATCATCATCAATCAATCCATTCCTTAATCAATACTCACATTCCTTGTAGTAGTCAATCACTTATCAATCACTTATCTAAACAATCATCACAAAATCTTAAACAACAAATCCAGAGCTAGTCCCCCCCCCACACTTAATATTCGAAGCAAATAATGACCCGACGGTTTCCTATGTGAAGCTGGAATGTTTGCAGCACGAGGTCGTGCCGCGGTTCCTCAACGAGAAGCTGATGGAACAGAACCGGCTGAAGAACGTGCCCCCCCTCACTGCCAACCAGAAGTCCCTGATCGCGAGGCTCGTGTGGTACCAAGAAGGCTACGAGCAACCTTCAGAAGAGGACCTCAAGAGGGTCACGCAGGTAATTGTCTCTTGTTGATAATTCTTACTTTACGCCCTGAAATAACGCATTCTCGATGAAATCTGAATGACGTAAAACAATTAGTCTGTCATTGCAATGTCACTCTTAACTTATGTTGTTAAAAAGTATAAGTTAGACTGATTGTCGTGTCGTGACTTTCATAAAACTCTCGGCAATCATCCAAGTTTTTACTTTACCGAGATAAGAATGACATGGCAATTACTTAATTTACTACAGGCTTAACGCTGATTGTGAAACCTTACGCCCTGAACCACAAAACGGTGAAGGAAAACATCGTAAGGAAACTGGTATGTCCTAGAACCAAAAATTTGTGGTGGATTCCTCGCGGCCTGCGTCCAAGAAGTTATAATGTTCCCAACATTATAAACTGATAATGCTTACACCTAGAAGCTGACTCTCGTTATTCAAACTTTTATTCGAGCCCAAATGGAAAGTCCGTTCAGTATTTTCGGAAAATAAAAGCTATGAAACCGAACTTTTTTATGGCTCAACATTTAATGCACTTTTTCATTTAAAAGAATACGAAGATAAACGAGAGCAGCTTTTAGCTGTACGATCAATTTTATTTTTATTACTGCTTCAAAATTATAATAAAATAAGAATTTTACTGTTAAAATTGGCAATTAAACAACCATAGCTATGTATGAGCTATGCGTAATGATAACGTCATATTAAAACTAGTACTGACTAATATAGTACGAAGTTATTTTTATAAGTTTTTCAAAGACGTTGATGACCTAAGTTTTGTTGACTCAGCCTCAGTAACATTCTTATTTTAAACTGTATTATATCGTTAATGATATCTATCACTTTCAGACCTGGCAGTCGGACGAAGATGACGAGGAGTCGGATATGCCGTTCCGCCAGATCACCGAGATGACAATCCTAACAGTTCAGCTCATCGTAGAATTCGCAAAAGGTCTACCAGGCTTCGCCAAGATCTCGCAGTCGGATCAGATCACGTTATTAAAGGTAAACAAACTTGTTACTGTTAGAATCAAAATATTTATGTAGAATCAAAATCTACTAACCACGGTTTTAAAGCTATGGCACGACTTACTTACGGCCAAACCAAAGAAAGATCGCTGCTGATGATAGACAGTACAATTCCATCTGTCCCTGTCAAACAAATATCTGTCAAAACGTTATCGGGTCGCAGTCGCCGACTTTATTAGGACGTTAAAACCAGAGATTGATAGGTATTTCTATCTCCAGTGCGCCAAAATTGGAGATAGAAACGTTATTGGGTTCGGCCGTTACATTACAGATTTACTCATTCTTCGTTCATCACTAACACAAACGTTGTCTAACTTGCAGGCGTGCTCAAGTGAGGTGATGATGCTGCGAGTGGCTCGGCGGTACGACGCGGCCACTGACAGCGTGCTATTCGCCAACAACCAGGCGTACACTCGCGACAACTACCGCAAGGCGGGTATGGCCTACGTCATTGAGGACCTCTTGCACTTCTGTCGGTGCATGTACTCCATGATGATGGACAATGTGCACTACGCGTTAATTACGGCTGTCGTCATTTTCTCAGGTAAGCTGATTCATTTTGGTCCCAGGCCAACGAATATCTGTAGTAAAATAAAGTTTTCAACATACAAACCTTAAAACAAACCCTGGGTGTGGAAGGTGACTGAGGCATTAATGACGTATATTAGGACATCATTCTACCTGATAAAAGCAATGTAGGGAACATTGCTTTCTTCTGGTCTATAGAGATCCATTTGGGACGTAATGGTACCTTTGTGTAGTAACTTACAGAAAATAACATGAACTCGTTTGATTCCAGACCGGCCCGGGCTTGAACAACCTTTATTGGTGGAGGAGATCCAGCGGTATTACCTGAACACGCTGCGGGTGTACATCCTGAACCAGAACAGTGCGTCGCCGCGCTCCGCTGTGGTCTACGGCAAGATCCTGGGGATACTGACGGAGCTGCGGACGCTCGGCATGCAGAACTCTAACATGTGCATCTCGCTGAAGCTAAAGAACAGGAAGCTGCCACCGTTCCTCGAGGAGATCTGGGACGTGGCGGACGTGTCCACCGCGGTCGCGCCGCCGGACGTCGACGCGGCGCTCTAGCGCGCGCGCCGCCCGCCGGCCGCGCGCGTGTAGAGGCCCGGCCCCGGCCCGGTCCCGGCCCGGTCCCGGCCCGGCCTCGGCCCAGGGACGGGAACTGGCCCATGCCCGGCCCCTACGCACGGCCCGGCCCACCAGCGCCGCCTGGCCCTCAGGAGAGAACGCTCATAGACTGGCTAGTTTTAGTGAAGTGCACGGACACTGGCGTCGGACGTGATCAACCTATTTATAAGGACGAATTTTAACACTTAAGAGGGTACACCCCTACCCGATTTCGTACGTATTCGGTGACCGACGACGATGTGTGCGAGAGATTAGTGAATATATGTGTTGTTGAAAGTTTGGAGAATATATATTAGTGTTGATCGTTACGGGCCCGCGCCGTCGCCGGTCGAGCTCGACCGACGGCCGCCGCGGCTCCGAATTTATTTCGTTTACGACTGGATACTGAGTTGGTCACTCGGATACGACTGTATGATAAGACTTCGTTCGATAAGTACACCTCCTAAATTACACATACGTACGTTAGTACGTTACGAGAGTTATTTGAGACAAAGTAATATATGAAGAGATGTTTCTATTGGGTGAGAAGTTGATAGTTATGTTTATTTACCAAAATTAACAATAATTTGTTGATTAACCTTTTGACTATATGATATTGTGAGGAGTCGTCCGATGTGTCCACGTCCTCGTGGTGATCTACGACAAATTTGTTTGTATAGTATAGTTTATGTGAGACGTGTTATCGTGTCCTGTCGTTTTAGTTCCGATTCATGTTCCATCGTCCTGTGCCCGCGTCTCTCGACTAAATGAGTAATTATAATTTAATGCTGTGATTACATTTATAACATTTTGATTATCTACCGTAGGCTGGTGCGTCTTAATACAACACAAACTAAGCCTCACCTCTGTTTGGTAAATGTCTTGACTGACATGGACACTCGGCGCGCAATAATAAACGATGTACATTCACATACGGATAATATCACACGACTTTAGTATCTAAAATTCTAAACGAACACACCCTACTGTTAACACTAAAAGCTTAGATACTGAAGCCAGTAATAATTGAAATGTCAGTGCAATTTAAGCTTATGTATACAATAAAATAACTAGACGTACGTGAAATAGACTACTTGTGTCACATTACGCTTAGGTAAACGGAGACAGGTTTGGCTCAATCCCAGTTATTCGTTCTGGTCCTACCATTGTTTATATAGTATCGTTCTACTTATGAGTTTTACATGACATTGCGTGCATGTTCTAAGGCAGCTGTTACGTAGATATGGAAAACGATAGAGCCTAAAAATGATAACATTAATCTTTGTAAGTATTTATTTTATTGTTTAGATACAACATTCCTTTAATTCTATGTATATTATAAAAAGTACAAAATGGCAGCTGAATTACCTCTATTCTATGGCTTCATTATAAAAGTAATAGCGAAGTAGTATCGATTTGGCCGAGCTTACTCTATGGGAACAATATTGGTGTAGACACTAAAGTGTACATGTTGATAGATGGCGTGCACGCAACGTGAACCGAACCTGTCTGCCGTCAGTAAGTCAGTACATACAGTAAGGACCTCGTTGTAGCAATATAATATGAACACGTTATTAAATACAATAAATACTACTATAATTCGACTCATAAAAGATACTGCCCGTAAAGCGTTATGACTCACATACGAAATGCCTTATTTCGCGTTACCTGTATCGTGTACCTACATTGTTGTTGAGAGGAAAATCATAGTATATAGAACATTAAATTAATCGATCTCAATTACCGGTAAGCGTTGTTAAAGAATACGTTAAGCGTGTTTTCCGTTCTGGGCGTCATTCGTTGATTCGCTCACTTCGACGGCGCGTTCCCGTCATAGCTGATGCTGTACTGTGTCCGTCTCGAAGCCTTCTGTCAGTCGCAATGTTTGTTCATATGTAGAACACTGGTATCGTGTGTCACGTTCATCTCCACGTCACAGCTCGCGACACTTCATACATTACATTTAATCGATAAATAATTAACGTAAGTGTCTGGATGGTGCGTGTTGAATGTGTCTTCTTTACATGCCATTAAGTGTGTTGTATATTTACATAATTTTCATGTGTTTGGAGTTTTGGAAATGCATTTCTTAATATACGTATGAAATCAGCGTGAGACTGGCTTGCACCGCGGACCGCGCGCTAGGCCGCTTATAAATAAACGATCTTTTCGATTAAAATTGTATAATTTTATTGTAGCATTAAGCGTGTCTAAAATAGCAATCGAAGCACAAACGTTACTGGAGTGTCTTAAGTGTCTCTGTTAAAATAGGGGCGTATTGATAACAAACACACTGCCACTCTATACGTATAATTACTGCATGGTGCGATTTTGTATGCGTGATATAGCGGGTCTTTCTATTGATAAACGTTTCAGTTGTGAACAGTAGGTGATAGGAGTGAACATTATTCATTAAAATCTAACGCTACGATATGTTGCCTTAAAACAGATGTACGAGCGTGCGTGGCCGCAGCGGGCCGCGCGACGCGGTGTCGTCGCTGCGGCCGCGCGCGCGTGCGCCCGCATCTCAAGTTTGTGACAAATATAACTGCCATTCGTTAAGTAATTGTTAGACATCATTCGACGCGTAGTTTCATAAATAGCTTCATAGATTTCGGCTTCTGTCGGTGCACAGCCGGTCGTATTTGATACATATTATTCAATTTCGAAATTGTAATAGATTTATTAAGTATGTAATAATCTCACATGAGAAAGTAATAAGTAATGAGATACCTTAATATAATTTGTGTCTTTAGCTGATAATGGAACATTAGTAAGATAATAAGTTTATATCGCTTAACGAGATGTAACAGTGAAAGAGATACGATACGACATGCATAGGCAGCACCAGGCTGAGTCGATAGATGGGTGGGCGGGGAGACTGGACCGGCAACGGTTCGCGACACACGGCGGAGGTCCGAGTTCGGCTGTTGTCCTTCTTCAATGTCTTTTGATCTATACTTTAGTTCATATTGTTCGGAAGCACTGAGTATTGTAGTGACCAAACGTGACGCGTCCAGTCTAATAAAATAAATACGGTGGATTTGAAAAAGTCTACTTTGTGTCCATTAAACTTTGTACATAGGTACCTTTAGATTCTACTGTCATATGTTTGACATATGTACGTTTAATTTTATTCATCTAAGAAAGTACAGATGGCTGTTGTTATTTTTATATTATTTGGGTAGAAGTATATTTTTTGTAAATGACCTCTGTATTTATCTTTTGTAAGCTTTGTAAGCCATAGGAACTTAGGTTAGTGTACGAGCTACGAACATTGTGATTGCTATTTACTTTGAATTTGTATTTACTGAGATATTTTTGTTCTGCGTATATATTCTTCGTTTCGACAGATGTTTCTTAATAATTTTGTTACTTCAGAGTGCAATATGTACAAATATTTACATATTAAATATAAAATGTACAGTCAATTTTTTAGTTTTAATGTGTCAACGCAATACGTTTCGCTATTCATTCGTTGAATGTACATTAAAAGGCATAATAAACGATATCACAAGTGAGTTGCAGCTTGCAGCGCAACATACTCTCTCACTATTGTGTTTCTCTAATACTTAAGTGATTAATTTTATATTAGACGGACTTGGTGATCTTTGTATTTAAATTTGCTAATTTTTTGTAGCAGATTAGATTTGTTTACATGGATAAGATGAATAATGTACATTTTGAATTGATTTTAAAGTGATTTAGTTGTTATTTAGTAACGAATTTTCTTATTAGGTGTAACTGGCAGCCTTGTGGACTGGCTTGGAGTCCACTGATACCAGTGCAATGTGTGCAATGTCTAGTAATACGTACCCGATCCCGTGGCACCGCCGACCCCGTGCGGCACTAACGCCCAACTCTATATTTCACTTTAGTGCCAGTCGAACGATGGGAAGGCTGATATTACGAGATAAGGGCCCATTCCGTGTTCATCGAAACACAATAATTTTGTATAATTATTTTTTCTTAAATCTATTAGTCCGCAGTAACTGTTTTACTTTCCTCCTAATACTTTGCCTTAGTAAATCCTCTGTTTTGGTTACATGATTTAACAACAGTGGTGAAGCGAATTAGATATAGGGAACAGACATGACGACATGTTAAAATTTAGAGAAACAACTTTTATAAAAGATAATAACTACAAAAACAAAACCATGAAAGGTGTGTACAAAATGAGGAAATTTGTATGAAACATTGTTAAATGCGAATAAACTTACACCTCAATATAAAATTTAAAAAAAATATCTCTCGTCTTTTATTTCATATCCAAGATTATCCAACATTTTCAAGATTCGGTTAAAAACTCCGACCAGGATGGTTGTGCCTTTGTTTTCGCTTGAGGCACCGTGCCCAACAGATGGTGGCTTACTTGCCGGACTTAGAAATCAAACCGTGTCTCTTTTGTGGTTGTGTATCTGTGTCGCAAATTAAAACATTTTAAATCGGTTCAAAAGATAAATAAATGTGCGTCCCATGCAGCTGAGACTCCTGCCGAGGATTGACCTTTTTTTTTTTGTTCCGGGGTGGAAAATCCTCATGGATGTCCTCCGCCCTGGGGCGGGCGGAGGGGTCTGTCAGACTCTTACTGATTAAAAACCACCCCGGTGTTCCATCTCACACCTACGTCGGGGTCGCGGGAACATATGATTCTTCCGCAACCCCGACTGGTGCCGGCCCGCTTGCGCGGGCCCCGTCTCGGGCAAGGGGGAGTGAGGTGTCCGCCTTCTCGGGTCCTGATGTTGGGGGGCGACGGATGTCTGTGAATCCGTCGCCCCTGGACCCATTTGGAGGGGCCGGAAGAGGGCGTTGTCCGCCCTCCCCCGACGCCCGGTGCGTCTGCTGCGGGCCGGGTCGAGAGTCGAAATCTCTCTCTCCCTTTCCGCAGCCTCTTTCTGCGAGATGATCGTTTCGCAAAAGGAGACCACTGCGTCCCACGACTCTGCGCCGCCGATCATCGCGTTCACGACGGCCGGCAGCGACAGGTCGTTGCCTACTTCAGTGATGTGGGCACGGCGCAGCTCCTCCCAAGCGGAACACTCTGCCAGCGTGTGCCACGCCGTGTCCTCCCGGCAGTCGACGCAGTGGTGAAACCGGGCGTCCGGCTCCCTGTTTATGCGACACAGGTACTTCCCGATGCAATCATGCCCCGAGAGCACCTGCGTCGCCCGAAACGCCAGGGAGCCGTGCCTTCTCCCGAGCCAGCGGTCGAGCACTGGCCGGATCGCCTCGATGGTGCTGAGGTAGGGCGTGACAGCCTCACCCGCCATTCCGCCACCAGGACCTCGCGGAGCTGCAACCGACGCTGCTCAATATGTTGCTGTATGGGTCGCTCGCCCCGCTCCCGCGCTGCCTCGCGCCACCGGTATAGTGACGCGAGCACCTTCGCCTCCAGGTCCCAGGGCGGGGATCCAGCCAGCGCACAACCCGCCTAGAAGGAGATCGTGCGATACCCCCGAATGACTTTGACGGACATCGCCCGCCGCGGCTTGCGCAGGACAGCTATGCTGCCGGCCGTCAGGTCAGACGCCCAGATCGGCGCTCCGTAGAGCGGCATGCATCGCACGATCCCCATGTAGAGCAGCCTACAGGCGGCGCTCGGGCCCACCAGATTGGGAAGCAGCGTTGCCAGCGCCCCGGCCGCGCCCAACTACTTGGGCGCCAGACGCCGGAAGTGGGGTCCGAAATCCCACCGGCATATGCCGAGGAGTGACCTGGCCTGACCCCTTCCGCGTCACTGGTGAGATCGTTCCGTACCCTAAGCTCTACTTCTAAGCTGCGGCTGCGTTTTAGGCCGTTGATTCAAAGCCACGCGCATGTTCAACATAATTTTAAACAATTGTTATAGGACAGTGTATCATATTAAATGTAGTAGTGCGGGATAAACATAGTGTGATCGAGTCCTTTGATTTCAAACATAAAACAAAGATAACGAGTCATCGCACGGCAACCGCGTCAACGCGCCGCACGGCGGTAGACAATACAAACACTTGTAACAATTACCTTCAGAAATTCGTAATGTTAACAATATAAGCCCTTGCTACTCCTGGACATCGATGTTTTAATTAAGTAATGTTTAGTACTTCTTTCCGTACAACTGATTTGTAATCTTTAGAAATATATTAATTCAGACCGTATATTACGGTATCGCTCTTGACCTAATACTACACGCGCGATACTGAACACGGCGGCGGACGGCGCGGCAGGCGCGGGGCGAGGCAACTGAAGCCGGCGCCGGCGGCGTGACGGCGCCGCGAGTCGGGTCTCTTTTGATCATTCATAAAAGCCACGCGACATCTAAGGGCGCCGCCATGACCTCGCCCGCTTCAATGAAAGTAGTTTACGTAGTATTTTCGTAGAAACTAGCGTAATGGATGTTACAAAATATGAAAGAGCCAGTATTTTTATGTGTGTTTAAGTAATATTAAATTATTCTTATATTAATTTCATCGCGCCGCCGGCGCCGGCTTCAGTTGCCTCGCCCCGCGCCTGCCGCGCCGTCCGCCGCCGTGTTCAGTCTCGCGCGAACTGCATGTTGCACTGCACGCGGCTTTACTAACGTGGAACGCTTCGCGCAACAAACGCAACAATGCCGAAATATTCCAACTAGGAGTACCATACATGGTGGACTGCTACAATGAGGGTGGTCTTATTTTTCTCACAGCACAAGCCCCCTTCCTAGAGATCCTAGAAGCTCGACAGCGGCAACGGGACTACGGGGTCTACATGCCCCCAGCTGCAGTCGGAGGCAGGCCTGATCTTACGCCGTTGAATTTCCATGTGTGGGGTAGGGATAGACCTTATTTATGGTAATGACGGCCAGACCATTTCAAGTGCGGAACAACAAAACGTGAATCGTGAACGCTTGTTTACGCAGTGATAGCTAGAGAGACATTGTTAAAAGTGCAACGACACATTATTTATCGTGCAACTGCAGGGTGAATATGTACAGCAACTTTGGTGTAAATAGTGTAAATAAAAACTATGTCGTTATGAGGTATGCACATTTTAAATTGTTCGCGCTATGCACTTCTTACAGTTTACATCTGTACAAATAGGTAGGTACACAACCTATCAATCAGCTGACAGATACGACTCGACGCACAGTTCGTAACCTAACTGAAGTCATTACCTTACGCGAATTCGCGTTGCGTCAGCTGTTTATTTTTCTATTATTATCATCTAAAAGATGTGTAACACTGTAAAATATGAATGTTTTAATCGAATCTAGGATCCCTTTCGTAAAAAAAATAAGAAAATGATTGAAACGTTTCGATGCTCGCTCGTAAAAGTCGTAACCCCACAGAGGTCATTAGCTGCTTATTTAGATGTAAGTACCTGGTTTACAGAAGGTACTGTTTTTGTAAAACTGCGAGGAGGGAATTCAATATTGTACCTACTTAGATTTAGGTCGTTTTGTATTTTAAATTCACATTTATTTTTATTGTAAGCGATAACTCTGTCATCAAAATAAGACGAGGTCGAGTTACGAAGTCTACCTAAGTTGGTTTATTGTGAACATCATCACGCCTGCATTCCCCGTAGAGATAGGCAGAGGTGTATTGTCGAATGTTCATTACAGTTCACCAGTGATATGTTAAACAGAGAGACGGCACGCGCCCCGCGGCTACAGACGCAAAGGCACCGCGCCCGCGCCTCTCCCCGCCGCCGCGTCTTTGATTCATAGAGCAGGCCGGTTTTATGCAAAACATCTCAAGCAGTTTTAAATTATGATAATTACGTAAAATAAAAAAAAACATTTAGATACAAAATTCTTTTTCGTTTCTATAGCTTCTAAACGACCTATAGAGGTCCTTCTTAAAATATATCGTGTATGAATAGATACACCTTATATATCCGTGATTTTTTTTCTTGACTTTACACCTTTTACTTCTGAATTTTGTTAACTAGTAGTAACTGTAAGTTTCTACTGCTTTCAAATTGATAATTATGAATTAGTCAAATTAGATTTTAGTCAATTTAATTTGGAAGTTTGTCCAGTTTTACGAGTATCTTAATTAAACAATTTATATTTTTTTTTCAATTTTTCTGTTAATTTTGTAGGTTCTACTTTTACTTAAATACTTAATTGTAATCTTAAACTTTGAAATAACATCTAGACTCTCGAACCGTTTTCTAATTTAACATGTCCTATCTAAGAGAGCTGGGTGATTTGTAACTCAGCACCCTTCTATCACAGACACCGTTCTCTATTTAAGATTGTACATTCTATTAACCAGTGCCTGCAATATGATGTTGAGAAAAATAAACGAAATTAGTAGAAAAAGCCTAAAAATAATAAATTAACAATCTAAATAAGTACCTATAGTTTAATTCACAAAGCCAGGCGTTTGAAACAGAATAGCGTTAAATAATTAGACACTAAAATCAATAATTATCTTATTGATTATTTTGTCTAATTATTTAACGCTTGAAAGGTTAATAATATTAAATAACTATCATGATCTAAACATAATAACAAGTTAGTGTTACCTTAGGAGCCAAAAGTCGGCTGGAGACATATCTGGTATTACCAGTTATGTCTCCAGCCGACTTCTTTCTTTTTCCTTGGCGCATTATCGTGATGCAAAATCCAAGAATTCTCTTTCCACAAAATCTGAGCTTTTTCGTTGAATTTGCTCTCTTATACGCCACGCCACATGTCTCTCAAATAATATTCTTTATTTACCGTTTGACCTTCCGGCCAGAATTCCGAGTACACAACATCGCGATAGTCAAAGAAACCAGTCAACATGACTTGGCGTGTTTTTTCGGATGAATGTTGGGAATTGATTCGTTCTAGCATTGCCATACTACGTGGTAATGCCGCCAGTCTCTTTGGTACATTACCAGACGACAGCGATGCGGATGCATTTTTTGACGTTATTTTTAAATTGTGAATAGTTTTAGTTAATTATTAGGATAAGGATATATGTAGTTTTGTTATTGTTAATTAGGTATGTTGGATTTTATTAGTTAATGCGGTATTAGTTGTTATTTACGCATAACTTCTTAATTTAATTTTAATTATTTGTTTTTGGAGTCTATAATACTCCAACTGTGTGCGCTGGGTTGGAGGATATTCACTTGGTTCAATAAGATTCCTAGTTCATTTGAAGACTATTTGTTTCTTGACCAAAGTAGTTTTCTGTACTGAACTGCGAATGCGACTGCCCCTTTTTTGTGATTGGCATCTCACAGGTCAACCTAGGAGATTGTCGTCTGCTTAACCAGGCTTGCCTGTGGATGACCTAATAAATTAAGTCCTCCAGCCAGGGTTTAAAAGCTAAGCGACTACACGCTGAGGGCACCCCCTGTGGGATACGGACCTCGGCTTAGGGCGTCGCTAGGATGGGCACGCCACAATAGCGGCGGTAAGTCCCCTCTTTGAGGAGTGGTTGGAGAGGCGCCACGGCGTCCTCACCTTCCGCCTGACACGGGTCCTCACCGGACACGGTTGTTTCGGGAGGTTCCTGTTTCGCATAAGGCGGGAGGAAACGCCCGGGTGTACACCATTGTGTGGATCGCCCGGAGGACGCGGTGGAGCATACGGTGGAGGTCTGCCCAGCTTGGGTGGAGCACCGCAGTGTCCTCGCGGAGGCGATAGGCGGCGGCGATCTCTCGCGTCCGGCCCTGGTCCAGGCCATGGTACGGAGCGAGAGAGAATGGAAAGCCGTCACCTCCTTCTGCGAAGCAGTAATGCTCGCGAAGGAGGGGGCGGAGCGCGTGAGGGAGAGAGCCTTGCACCCTCACGCCCCCACTAGCCGCCGCAGGAGACGCCCTGGGCGTCGGAGGTGCCTGCAGATTCGGGGATTGCCGGTAGCTCGCCGTCGACGATCGAGCGTCTGCGTCAGTCTCTGCAGGTTTCGACAGGTTTAGACTTGTCGAGTGTGGAGCGTGATAACAAAAAGAATTCCTATTATTAAGCTTACCACTAATGATTAGTTATAGTGCACTATTAATCTTACCTGCTTACAACTATACTATACTATTAACCTTAACTCCTACATGATTTAATGTACAGAAAGCGTTCAAAAGTGCATAGGCACGTTAAGAGTCGTATTGCTGTGAACCCGCGGTACGACTGTATGTGTTTAAACGACACACACCACAAAGATCGCAGTTTTGCACGGCACACACTGACATAAAGTCGCGCATTCGCTTCGCACTACACGAAACAAAAATAAATTTCCGTCGCTTTCGGTAGACACGCATCATGCTCGTGACCTGGCCGGTTTATGGCATTGCTAAAATTCGAGGTAATCTAACATGAGCTGGTAGCAGTAGGCGCAAAGCGTAGGACTGAGATGCAGGCGGTTTAGGTTCTGATCTTATAAGATGCAGCGCAGTTTTATTGCCATTTTTTTATTTTGGTTTGCAAGTATGGATAACAAACCGATACGATTGTTTATAATAACTTCTTCAGCCAAATAGGATGTGCAATACTATATCAAGGAATTTAGAAGCAATTTGTTTTATTTTGACATGTGAAATGTTAAAACAAATTGATAAGTAGATTTATTTCACCATAAACATTATACTTCTATCAATAATTTCCAAAATAAGTGATTTTAATAAGTGGTTATGTAGGGCAGTTTGTTTACATTAAGTATTTCACATTTTATTTGGCTTTAGTGAATATAGATTACATATTGAGGATAGCTTAAGTATTCATTTTCTTTAAGAAAAGATGATTGAAACTAAACCTCAATTTTCATAATTAAATATACAGGATAAACTATTCCTGAACTTAAACGTTCTTGTTTATTACGGTATTGTTTGCTAGGCTTCGGTAATGCAACTTTTATAGCGTGGAGTACACGGCGAACAGTTTTTAATGACGTGTTGAATAATTCAGCAAAATGTCCGGTTGGTATGAAACCATTTGTTTCATGTTCATTTGTTTGTTTCATAAACGATCTCCGATTAGCAAGGATTCCCTCTTCCTCACATCTCTTAACCCACATACTCACAGTATTTCTCTAGAACAAAGAATGTAATACTATTAAACATCTCTAAGCAAAATACTATAGACTAAAAAATTTAAGAAAAAATATTAATAATAACAATGTTTATAACACTTTACTCCTCATTCGCTGATTTAAACATATAATAATTTATATTTAGTAAAATATGAAATATTTAAATGATAACACTCACATTTAGTCCATTTGTATTATCACATCATTTACGTCCACTTTTACGCAGCACAATATTTTGAAAATTATAGCTAATTAACAAATTTAAAAAATTCGTCACTAACCTACAACGTTCAATTAAGTGAATAGTCGTAACGAATTGCGTCTACATTACAGAAATCGAAATAATTTATTCAGTTTTCTGTGGTCTACCTACAAATTTTTATTATCTTAGTAAACAAGATGAACGATACAAGTATCGAATGATTATCGAACCACTTCAAGTAATTTTATTCAAACAAACAAAAATTGTTCATCTTAGGTATTATTTATAATATACCAAAAACTATACGAACATCTTATTTGTAAATAACATCAAGCTTAATCCGCAGGCGAGGTTCGAATTCAGGGCTCGCCACAGTCGCTCCTACCCAAACACGGTAAAGACTAAGCTAGCACGCCATATATTATTGAAATTACGGACTACTATCAATTACAGACAAAGTGAGTGTGTGTACGTGTCTATAGTATAGAAACAACTTAAAGAAGAAGGTCATAAGTGAAACCGAAGCATCAATCTATTGCTTTGTGAGATTGCCTAAGGACTTATGAGCGCTACTGTACATTAGAAGTGTCTTAAATGTACTTATAACTATAATGATCTTATGTATGTCGGATCAGGGGTGGCCGAAATGCGAAACATCGGGTCTTCTTCAGTTTAATTTCGTTATTGTATTGACTTTTTAAGCTGTCAAAAATGATTTTGACAACCTTTGTGGATTATATTTTGAAGTGTTTATGTTTTCAAACAGGACTCTCGAAAACGGCTAATGTCAACCTGCTACTTAAAAGCTACTTCACGTGACCAGAGGGCTGGATTGTTCTTTGGCCAAAGAATTAGCATTGCCATTCAGCGTGGCGTGCCATTCAGAAATTCAAACCCAGAAATATAGGCTTAGGTCACCTTCTCTCTATATCGGCTCTGTGAAAATACCCCATACGTCATGACAAAATCAAAGATCTATACAATGTAATTTAAACTGTAAAATACAGACATAAGGTATATTTTCCATAAATGTTCCGATCTTTATGATCATCCTGACTGCTTAGATACCTTTGACGTTCTGTGCTTTCTGATATTTTTACCTCGTTACGTGTTCCGAATTTATCTTTATGACAGGCTCTTATATTTATGACAAATTGCATGTTTTGATGTTATTGACCAAATTTAGTGTAACGAGTTTATTGCAAAGTAATGTTGCTCCGATATATTTGGGAACCTCGCCCGCTACGATATATCTGATGGCGACTGTACAAGTAAGCCATCTTACTAAATTAGTGATAGACAGCTCCAAAATTGCCTGCCCAGAGACCACCCCACGTAACACACTAGGCAAACAACCCTGGTGGGACGCAGATCTGGAGCGCAAGCGTGGCAAGGTTAGGAAAGCACTTAATAGACCCATAAACATGCTGCTGTCATATGGGCTCCGCATGAGGCCAAGTGCTCGGTAATGCTGGAACGCGTAAAAAACAAGTTCACGCGCCATTTGTACAAGAAACTATATGGGGTACTCGTATATCCGTTTAACCCGTTGATGTATCCCACTCTGTTTGTGCTCGGTATGGTCGGATCTCGTACAACCAACTGAGGGTGCGACGGGAATTCACGCTTGTGGCGTATCTGGTTAGGTTACTTCGTGGAATTGAGCATAACCCGGGAGTACTGCAGCGCCTGTGTATATGTGTACCGGACCGATATGTGTGGAGGCGGCGCAGCCCGCCGCTGCTGGCCGTGCCGGCTGCCAGGACCAACCTTCTCGCCAAAGCACCATTGACCCGTGCAATTCGGGTGATTAACGATCTTCATGGGAAGATCGATGTATTTTCAAGCCATTTGAGTGAATTCGCAAAAATACTATTGTTTGTTTTATGTTATAATGTAAGTAATTTTTAAGTTTTTCATAGTTTTTAAATTTTTATTGTAGGATAATTTTAAGACCTCGCTATCGCAATAGGTATCACCTGTTATGATAGTTGTAAGGGAGATTTTAATTAATAAATAAATAAAATGATAAAATGTGCGGATGAGGACTGGGATAAATATTACGTAGCCAAATCCAGCTACAAAAAATGCATCAGATTCAGAAGTACCACGGGAAGGCGCAAATTCTTTGGTAGCATTGAATCCTGTCAAGCTAACAGGGTAAGGAAAGTACTGGCGCAACAGCAAATACCTGGGCCCGCTACCCTCCGGAAACCCGATATATATTTAAGACACTTCGACATGTCGCTGATTATGAGCTACTACGTACGGTATACTACGCACTGGTTCAGTCAGTGATCGGGTATTGCATTGGCATCTGGGGTGGGGCATGCAAAACGCACATGATTCGACTTGAAAGATCCCAAAGATCTGTGCTAAAAGTTATGACATTTAGGCCTTATCTATAAGGCCTAAATGTCATAACTTTTAGCCCCCACCGCTATTCTATTTGGCAAGTGTCAAGTACTCACTGTACGGCAAATGTATATTTTACATATGGTTACCAAACAGCATCTTGTGACACCATTTAATAAGCAAGTTTTAATAGGCAACATAACGTGAGCAACAGACCGTGTAGGCAACACAGCCTGAAAAAAAATTAAACACAGCGGCTGCTAGAAAGCAACGCATTTACTTGTCAAGTCATATTATTATAGGTATAATATTTAAGTTCCTTTTCTTCATTTAACCTCCACTCGCACACCACCACACTCCACACAATACATAAAACGCACATTCTTTACACATCACACTCAAACTCACAATAATGTAGAGAGACAATATTATAAATCAGTTGTTATCATAATTTTTATTATCTTTTTTATAATGTATCCAATAACAATTTTATTCATAAATGTAATTATTACTTTAAGAATTAATGTAACCACTATTTTGCTATACGAATTTTAATTTTTCTCTGTCATAAAATTCAGAACCTACTTATTAGGAGAAGATACTGTTTTTTTACCTAGCGCAGGAGTCGAGCTTCACTTTGTTTATACACATTTTTATGCCCATTAAATAATTTTCAATTTTCAATTCCTCGCCAGAAGAAACGAGACGCATCCTAATTGAAAATCTTCGCGCAGGTAATCGACTGGCAAGAGGTGATTCAAACGCCATCAGACAATGATTGGCTTTACGCCAGCAGGGTTTTCACGTTGGAGAAACTCCAATGGTCCATCCTGAGCTTCCATCCTTTTAAGGCAGCTGGTCCTGACGGAGTGTGCCCCGCCTTACTACAGTGGGGTGATACCGGAGTCGCAATAAGACATACGTTCCTAAAGAATGGAGGGAAGTGAAAGCAATATTCATCCCTAAGCCAGGTAAGGGTGACTACACAAACGCCAAATCCTACCGACCAATCAGCCTGACCTCCTTTCTACTAAAGACGCTGGAAGGGCTGTGTGATAGGGAGCTACGGGACGGCGCTCTGAAAACCATACCGCTCCACGGTAACCAACATGCATACAGCTCGTGTAAGTCGACCGAATCCGCTCTTCATCTGGTAGTCAGCTAGATAGAGGAAGCGATTCATCAAAAAGGCAGCTGCCTGGGCACTTTCATAGACATCGAAGGAGCTTTCCATAAAACTAATTTCTCCAACATCAGCAGCGCCCTCTCCAGACATGGAGTAGAACAGGTACTAACGGACTGGATTCCAAACTTGCTTGAGGGTGAGCAGCAACTGGTTTATGATAGCCAGAGGGTGCCCCTAGGGAGCGGTGCTGTCCCCTCTTCTACTCGTATAGAATCTGGTGATTAATGACCTCATCACCAAACTCAACGCCAGCCGCTATTACACAATAGGGTATGCTGACTACCTCGCTCGATTTCTCAGGCTGCTTCGGCCATTATGGCCAGGGAAGTTAAGGACCACTCGATCCGTATACTCTCAGACAGCAGGGCTGTTCTGCAAGTGCTGTGTGCAGTTGAATCTGGGCTAATATACGAGTGTTACCAGCACCTTAATCAGATGGGTAGCATCAATAACATTACTATTCAATGGATCAAGGGACACAGCGGTTCGCTGGGCAACAATGCAGTTGAGGAATTTTCCAGAAAGGGGTTGAGTGAGGCGCCAGTGGGACCTGAACCCATCATGCCACTCCCCTTCGGGTACTTAAGCACTCTGATAAGGAAACGCACCAGGGAACAACATCACAAACTATGGATGGAACAAGGTGAGTGCAGGCAGGCTAGGTAAGCACTCCCTCCTATTGATGGCCGCCTCACGAAACAGGTTCTCCGACTAACCAAACAACAGCTGCGTATAGTTACGGCAGTTTTAACTGGCCACGGGTCGTTTAATAAACTTACACCTCTTTGTTATAGGAGTCACATACAGTCCGCTGTACAGGGCCTGCATGGTGGAGGACGAGACAGCAGCTCATGGGCTTCTAAACTGCCCGGTGGTCGCCTCATAGAGGGCAAAGTACTTCGGTAACCCAGGTACCTTACGCGAGGCTGTCAGTAACACCAAGGCGTTGCTGGCCTTCCTCGAAGAGCTGGGGTGGATCGAATGATCTATTTTCCCACCTTACGCAAAATACGCGCTCTGTCGTGGAGTTGCGGACACCGGCCCGTATTATCTACCTACCCACCTAATGTGGTCCCAGACACTTGTGGGAACAAAAAAGTTCTCCAAATGCCTTCTAATACCGAAGTACCATATAATACTGACGAGATGGGCGCATGCTCCAACAGACCTCATTCCTTTTAAGCATGAGCAATAATATGCGTAGATAGCGTTAATGCCTTGAACATTGGACCTGAGGAATATGTGGGTATAATATGTCGTATTTGACTTAGGTCGTTATAAAGTACGGCCTCTCATTAGGGTGCAGTTGTCCGCTCCTAATCCAAATTCTGTCATCTTTGGACTTGGAGTTACACATATGTCATTTAATTTAAATGTCAATAAAGGAACCAGTACTATTCGTTCAAGTAGTTTTCTATTATTTTGGATTCCCAATGTAAATAATGTAGAACGTGAAAACTGGATGCGGTTTGTTCAAATAGACCGTAGAGAAGAACATTGGTTACCTCAAAATTATGCTCGAAGCAATTCAAAAGCCCCGACATATACTTCGGAAAGTGGTCGAACAATAAAAAAAAAAGGATCGGTACCTACTGATTTTTTGGAGTCGTTCTTTAAAGTAAAACAGTGCACTGCGTATGGATTATAGGCGGTGTACGCATGACGATATATTAAGCTATACATTTCCAGTATAAGCTTACTTCTCATCATACGAAGCATTAAACATCGTAAAAGCCCATACATTGCGAGGTCAGTTAAAACTGGAAATTTATGGTTTGATAAATGTCGTCGTGTGTACTATTTGTCGTCAGGTATAAGATTCTTAAGTAGAACGTGAGTGTAACCAATACCAGCGTTATAAATGTTATTGACTCGTGCGCAAGGTCGAATGATCTGTTTGCTTTAAACTCGCAGAGCAGAGCTTCAACTAGACAATGGGGTATAAGTTTTTTTTGTTAATGCATATGTACTTATAAATACATAAGAAACACCTAGACCAACAAACACTTATATTCGTCACATAAATATTTTAAAATATTTGTGTCCTGTGGGAATCAAACCTACGACCTCGTGATCAGCAGTCTGACACTTGGATTACTAGACCATAATAATAATAATTTAGTAAATTAGTAATAACTCCGTCCCTAAGACAACAGGATATTTTAATAAATTTAATTCTTATGTTTGCTATTCAAAGCTAAATGGTGATACTGACGCTCTGGATCAAAGTTTTTGTATGAAGATGTTCCCAATTGCCGCTTCAATTTTGCTATATTATACGAGATGGCGGCACTGAGACGTGGGATACAGTTTTTCTATGACATTTCTTCGCATAGCCTCTGTTATCTCTTTGTGTAAATGTAAATCGATGCTCAGAATGGCTGCTGCGTCCTATCATTCCAACGACATAGCAGTATTTACGTGTTCCGGCTAAATAACTATACAAAATCTAAAAGATTAAGCCTTGGAAAACAAAATTTCCTCCCTGAGGTTCCAGTGGTAGGAGTCTCGTCGCAACACAAATTTCAATTTGATGTAATTCTTGTTGTTACGAGATGTTGAAAAAAGTGATGTACTAACTTCATGACAACTATGGGCAAGAGGTGTACTGGTTTCTTAAGCTGGCTACTGAGCAGCGCTCCAAACAGTCATGACGCCGACTAATCATGTTAACAGGTGATTCTTATGATTAGTGTTTTAAAAGCACAGTTTCTTTTAAGCTGAGATTCATATCGTTTTTTTTTTTAACATAATTAATAGTTTTATGTTTGAAATGCTTTTGAAATTCTGCATTTGTAACACAATTATAATAGGTATTATCATAATTCAGGTGACAAAAGGAAATTTAACATAAATACATCACAGACTACGATTATCAAACTATACTGTCTTGAGTTTGTTAATGCTTCCCTGTAACATTTACACGCAACTGCCGCAGGGCAAAACTCTGGCCTAAGAGCGACACGACAGACTTTTGCAGGGTCTAGAACTTAACATCTGTAGTACTGCTCGACTTTATCCGCGACAGCTTCAGCAACATCCTCCATCGGTACTGAATTGGCGTATGCCTTCCCTCTTGATGTCTGTGGGTCCAATCGGGACCGGAAATATGCAGAAGGTTAGTAAGCACTGCAGCTCAAAACTCCTTGCTTGCAGGTGTGTTATTACTAATTATTTGTATTAATATATAGGGTGACTGGTAATTAGTGACCGATACTTAAACACATGATTGTACTTATCATGACAAACAACTTTCACCAAGAAAAATTTTTTAGTTTAACGAATTCATTGCGTTATTTACGTTTTTGAGCAAACAAATGTTTCGAACATACGACGCAATGGATTCGCAAAATCCTTCAAAATGATTCAGATTCTGATTGATAGTGTATTATGCAATGAGGGCGATGGTTAAAGTAACATTTGTTAAATTCTTTCATAATATCAAATAAGGAACAACCAGGCATACCGTAGTTTATTATGGAGTGTTCCGAATATTCATCTGTCAACAAGTGGCCTTTTGCAACTTGCGTGGCAACTTTCCAATCTCATCGCAAAATAATATTTTATAATTTATTACTATTTGTTTACCTCGTTTATTGGAAGTATTGGAATTATTCATAGCAGGAAAATATCAAATCAACACAAGGCTACGCCAAAGTGGTATTGCATGTTGACAATAAATAGTCCCGTGTAGGTACATTTGATAGTGTTTGACAATGCTCAGTGAGTTTCATGAGATCTTCAGAGGTATTATATTTGTTAGTCATTGAACTAAGTTTCTCCTGTAAATGGTCACAGTTCAGATTGCAAGTACTCTGTCTTGTGAATTTTGCCTGATAACGTTGCAAAAAAAAAAAAAATAACCGACGTGCTCTTTTTCGTGGGTGTTCCTCGACTGAGTGCTCCCTAGTTTTTTTGTGAATTTTTGTGTTTGTGTGTCTAATTGAGGGAATGAATTTTCATCTACTTAAGACGAAAATTCATTTATAAATTGTAATTACATCGTTCTTGAACACTTGCAAGAAATAAAACCATAATTTTTTTTTTTGAAAAAAAAAAATGTAAACAAACCGTTAGTCAAAGTCGTTAGTTAGTGTTATAACGTCATTTATTAACAAAATACAACTCTAGTAATACGAATACTGTTTATATTTTATAGTATATTTTATGCTAGGGACGCCTCTCACAGAGAGGAGGCCTGTGTCCCAGCATTGGGAACATAATAGGCTGATTATGTAAGTGAATAGGGCCAATAATATCTTGTGTGGACCATTTTTGTGAGCGTAAACATGGCGCGTCGCAGGTAGCGGGCCGGTACTTGACAGCACTTGACGTCACAAGTGGCCAGGGCGTGGTTTTCGCCATGATAATAGACATTTTATTCCCAAAGGTTAATGTGTATTTTTAACTCGCTGTAGCAAATAATCTCGATGATTTGACATGTCGTTACATCAATACAATGCGCTCGCACGGGTCGCTGTAGGTACTACATACAACAACAAAAAAAACTTGGTTTTAAAACATGAATTTACCTATAATTTTGGATTTTCTTTGTGCCCTAGAGATGAATGAGCAACTTCGTGTTCACAAAGGAAGAAGCTCTTCATGTTGCAATCTGTGTTGATCAGACGACCGTTGAAGAACATCGATCCGCATTGATCACTATCACCAGGCTGGTAGTTGTCCCACCAGGCGTCGACATCTACATTCATCGGAGTTCCTGGAAAAGAAACATGTTAGAAAATATTTGATTGAATTTATTGATTTATTGATTTACTTAATGTTTTACACGAACATATTTTTGAACTAACTACTTTTAAATTTCGTACTGGTTACTGCCCGGTTCTCTTTTACAGGTTTTTGTTTTCACGAAACGTCACGTGCTTTACTTGTGTTTGCCAAGCGTACAAGCACGTTGTGAATGAGTGTGTGTGTGTACAGTTGTTTACCACAAGTAAAGCGCACGTGGCTTCGTGAGAAAAATTTTTTGTAATATAATTTTTATGCAAAGTTTAAATGTGAAGTCTTACCCCAAAAATAATATAACGTTATAAAAATCAGTATAACAATGTTAAACGTTAAAATATTGATGTGAATCCATAATAACTTGAGGGAGTTGACATGGACAGGTGTTTAGTGATCCGATCTCTTCTTTCAACATACGTATGAGATCGGATCCGTACCTTAGGAGATATACTTGTTACGTACCTTTAACTGTCTGCCAGCCCTCGTTGAATCTGTTATGAAAGCCCACGTGATATATTCCTCTTTGGTAGTTCCCTTTCACTCTAGGTTTTGGTATGGATTCTGTTAAATTCGCAAGGGAATCGCCTTCCTGCCTATTGCTTATCAACGCTAGGTAAGATTGTTCTAGTTGGCACACGGCATATGAATCATACCAGCTCAATGGAGTTGTATGGAGTTTGTAGCACTTGCCATTATCCTCATTAAAAGTGTAATCTGAAATAATAAATGTTATATGTCTATTTTGATGATAGGAGATTGATTTGATACCAAGAGCTTTGTAACGCACAAAACCAACTCAGATTCGATCAAAAATCGAAATATGGTTTAAAAAAACAAAAAAACACCCTTTTAAACTCAATCTCGAACGGTTTACTAGTAGTCACTAAAGAGTTCCACTATCCACCTTCTGGCTCCATCACTAGACTCTGGTTACCAAGGCTAATCTATTGAACTCGTAAAAACAAATCATATGAGGCCTAACTCGAGGGGTTTACTAGTAGCCACTGAATAGTTTCACTATCCACCTCCCTGGCATAATCATCAGATCAGCTACAAAATACCAAATTGTAGTTTTGTCATCCGAACTACATATACATGCAAAATTTCATTTCGATAAAACAATTAGAAGTAGGTTTAAATTTACTTCTAAGATTTCATTACATTGTTTTTTTAGTTACGAGTGAAGATAATTATAGCTTGTTAAAAATATTTTTTTTTTTAGCAAATTACTGTTTGTCCTGGTATGAGTATATAATGAAAAGGCGTAAAACTCATGGGGCTAATAAAGCGATGAATATAAATGTTGATAAACGGAGTGAGATTGAGAACCATGTCAAACTTATAATTTCTTGTATGAATCTATCCAAGATTGATACGAGAAATGATAAGTATTTACATGAAAAGGAATAGAATGACGTATCGGTTGTCAAGAAAGAAGATGAATTTTGTGCCGATCTCAAGTAACGTGGGAGACGTGACGCAGAGGAAGAATTTACGGGTAAATTGCAATAAATTTAATATCAACAGTAGAAATCCAACAGAGATCTCCAACAGAGAAATAGCCCATAGCTGACACTGAACAAAGAACAATGCCCACTTCCCATACATTTAAAACCTGATAATGAAAGTGTATGTATAGTTATAAGGTATAGTAGAAAGACTACCTGTAAGTTTAGAAAATTGTGTCTTATTTGACTTAACTTGATTTAAAGGCTACGAAGTCCAAGAAATATTAATGTTACTTTGAGGTTAGGATTTGCCGTTACTAAATATAAATAAATAAATGTGCTAGAACGAATTGTTTAACGCTCGAAGTGTAGTCCAAAATAGGAATATTTACCTATGCCTTTTTACTTTGTGAATTCCTTGAAACCAACTGCCCTTACGTCACTGCTTAGACTCTCGGTGATTGTCACTTTAAATTGAGTGTCGAGCATTAACTGGCAAATGTAAAAAAAACCGTTTCTATCGTGCGAACTCAATTACCTATTGAATGATTAATTTATCGTTTTTTTTTTCGTTGGTCTAGTGGTCGCAATCGCTACTGCTGTGCATGAGGTCCTGGGTTCGATTCCCAGGTCGGGCAACGTGTTATTGGGTTTAACTATCTGGAATTTCTCAGTAGCAGCCCGAAGTCTGGACTTAAACATAACTGGCGAAATGTGGGTGTACTATAGGTACACCTCCACCCAACCCTTCGGGGAAACAAGGCTTGATGTTATGTTATGAATAATTTATTTAATTATTATGTTAGTTTTAATTAATCTGTATTTTACAAATACTAATAAAGAAATTCTTACTGATTAAATAAAACGTACAATAATGTATGAAAGTCAGAAACAGAGTTGAATAAAGTCAAGTAGCAGTATGTAAAATGGAACGTCGTAAAAACAGTAGTTGAGATGCTTTCAAAACATCGTAATATGTTAACTCTTATCGTAGAATAAGCATAAAGAAATATTAATATATAAATTTTTTTCTGCGTTTCTTTTAACATTGTGATAAGCTGAATTTTAAGATTAATTTCATTTCTATACATAGTCAGGTGAAAAATGGGCATTCTTCTGTAACCATCTAACCCATAGCGATTGAGAAAACTTGTACTTGCGTGAAGACCACGAAATAGCAAAGGCTGGCTAAAGTAAAACATTCAAGGCAAAGTTTGAATGACGTAAAACCATTTGTAAGTCATTGCAATGTATCCCTTATCTTATTCTAATAAAGTATAAATATAATGATTGCTGTGAGTTTCATAACACTCTTGGAAATTATTCTAATGTACACCTTACTTTACCGAGTTATGAGTAACTTTGCAATGATTTATTAATTTTACGTCGATCGTGAATTTGCTACCTTAGTGAAACGAAGAACTTCGTGGGTGGCTGGGATGATAGTGACCGAGGATATTAGGTCCCCAGGGTTGGGGAGTTATAGGCTAATGATGGAATTTAATTCGTTCACTGAACTACAAAATGCTTTCAATTCCCAAAATGATTATAAACTTATCTATAAATCAGAGGTCAGAGTCTAGTTGCACGTTCCCAGCAAAGATTAATGCCAACCTGAATAAGGACTATTGCATTGACAGTTCCACTCTAGTGACTGAAGACTCTTCTTGCAAATGAAAGAATACTCATAGTCACATCCCCAATCATCCAGTTGGCCTCCCTTGGACATGAACACACAGTTCTGGTAACCGCCATCATTGTTCGGCTGACCCGGTTGCCAGTAATTGTACACTTCAGAAACCGACTTCCCTAGAAAAATAAAAAAGGTAAAGACATATACTTTATAATTATCATGTTTAAAAATCGAAGTATGATTTTTATAAATAATAATTCTATAGTATGTGTTACAAACAAAGAATAAATGGATCGAATATATAATCAATTTATAAAAGTAGGTACAGTCGAGTTCAGTAATATATTGGCAGTGACAATGTTTCAAAATTTTGTAAGCGTTAAAATGATCATTAAGTTCTATACAAACTTTGTCATCAATAAAATGTTTTCTTAAAAACCATTCATAGATATGTTTCTAATCATTGGAACATAAATATCTAAATACTGTAGATTTCAATATACTTGGTGCAGCTCGTAAATATCTATACAAATATTCAAATTATAATTTGATTAATTATAATTAGAGTATTATTTGATCAAATAATTTAGTTTTAGGGAATCTTATGGTCAACGCATAGGGATATCTTAGGGTCACCAAAGACGAGGCGCCGACCAGCCCGCGTAACTCTGCTGCCGCGAGAAATCGCGGCACAGCGGACAGAGCTCCGGCGGGATCTCAAGCGACATGAAGGGTGCGATTGTCTTTATTTTGTTTATTTTTTAGTATTATTATTTTTGCTTGCGAAGGATGAGGCGGAGCGCGTGAGGGAGAGAACGTTGCGTCCTCGCGCCCCTAGTCGTCGCAGGAGATGCCCTGGGCGTCGGGAATCGCCAGGATATTCCCGGCTACCGTCGGCGCGGGCTTGCGGACGGCGAGAATGGGTAGCTCGCCGTCCGGTAAGGACCAAACAGGCCCGGGTAGACGGCGCATCGTGTGTGCGTCTGTGTCGTCCTGTTCCTTAAAGAGATGTCAGCACTAAATGACGGGGTCCGATTGGGCCGATGCCTGCCAGGGTCGCGGGTTGTACGAACGAGATACCGTGGCCCTGGCAAATTCAACTAAAGAAACACGGCTGGGTTTTAGTCAGTAAAACCTAACGCCACCCAGAGCGGGAGAAGTCATTTGATTATTTGCAACCCAAAATAAAAGGGTCCCTGAAACTATACCTACTTATTTGTTTAAAACTTCGAATCATTTCAAATTGTCAATATAATTTTATAGTAAAATTGCATAGATATTTGTGAACCTAACTTTTGCAAAATTATATGAACAGGAGATTGAGCATGTCGGCGTGATCTATGTAAACGACAAGTGCAGCGGGCCGAGCTATGCTGTGCAAAGTGGCACATTCACCTCCCCACTCTCCCCACTACTCAGGCCACTTTATGTAAGCGAGTGCGCAGCGTTGGAAGGGATCATTCTTGTGGCAGGCTCGGCCCGGTGCGCCTGCTGTAGCGCCTAGAGCTATTATAGCGATCTATTTAATTAATTAACAAGCGGTTGGAATAAATAAGTTGGTTACTGCTATATTTCATACTTTCATTTAATATGTCGGACCTCTGCCTTCAGGTTATTTCATGGTGATTATTTTATAAGAAGTTGTGAGTGAAATAAAGGGATTGTGCTGTAACTAGTTTCTCTATTTTCTTCGCCCGACAATCCACGCCTACTTACAAAGTGCAAGTGCAATATCGCTGATGAGGGCCTATCCCGATATCAGAATTGGGATTCGAAGGGCAAAAACCTGAAGAAAATAGTGACGACAGTGAAGTGTGGACCAACGTCTAATCTATTCAAAATATGGAGTTTTTGCTATCACGACTTCCGGCAACCGCTTAACCGCAAACTTCAAATTTCACCGCAACTGCGCGACTGATACGGTTTGATCGTGATAATGACAATAGCTTCAATGGCACATCTCATCGTTGAAGCACAACGGACCAAAAATCAATTGATTGAAGCAAGTGGCAGTACGAACCTTTGAACGAAGTGAAGAATTCGAATCGAGCACCAGTGCCGGAGTGTCGTGATACGAACCGTCTCACCTGTTACGTGTATGGACAACCACATCATCCGGTGAGCTCGTTCCTTTTCTTTTTAATAGATAATGTGCTAGTTCGTTTGTAGCTTTTTCAAAAAGTTCCCGGGCACTATGCGCTGTGATTTAGTTTACCTTACGTATAGGTTACCTTAGGTATAGGTAAAGAAAACGTTAAATATGAATCGCAGAATACTGAGCCGTGGTGAAGTTCAACACGTCATTGTCCTTTTTTGTTTCATGTTGTGCCTGTTAACTCAATTACAGAACCAGTTATTATAGGTAGAGATCTATTAGATAGTGGTATCCATGTACGTACAGATATTGACAAAATTACACTATATTCGGGGAAAGAAGTTAACGTTACTGAAGAGATTCATTATTCATAAATAACATTAATACTGACCTACATGGTGAAGGTAAACTCGCATTAGTTCAGATATTGCAAAAGGATTATGATTTCTTTATGGCAGGTATACCGCGTTGCATTACGACTGCTGTTTATGACTAAATAAATTTATTTCTCATTAAGAACTTACAAAGATTTCACTTACTTGAGAACATTTTTAAACTTTAAATATAACTTGGACACACAAACTAAGCTGCTAATCTAATTATCATCTAAGTAGTAATAACATTTCTTTTCGTACTCAAATAACATTATTAACTAACACAAAACTTAAAACTTTTCAATCCACCCGCAAAAGAAATAATTACCGTAGATAAGGAATGCGATCCCGGTGCCACAATAAAGCAAAACAGCAGCAGGGCAAGTCTGTTTATTGGAGTAGTATTTGATCATTTAGATTGTGATTTTCTTAAATTAAATTTTGGAAATACCCAACGAGTTTGCATTCTTTACCTCTTTAGGTAGCTTATTATATTATTGCACCTTGAAAAAATAATTGTTCTCTCGCCATTGACTGTCCGCACTCGCGGTAGTAAAAGGTGATCCTTCCTACGACAGCCGCGATTGTGTCACTGATGTATTTTTGTGAAATGTGACTGTAGGTGCAAGGTAATCATAGTGAAATAATATGTAGTTTAATCATTTTATTTTGAACGATCTGTAGGTCCTTGAGGTTAGTTTTTGACTCGTTGCCCCATATTTCACGTGTTTTACGTTTTGAACCTTGAATCAAATCAAAAAGGGCCTATCAAATGGACAGACATAAGATATCCACAAGAAAGTGATCGAATTACTTACATCAGAACCGGTTCTGACTATAATTATTTGACTGTAACGCACTGATGGAACTAAACACCGAGCTCTGAGGGTACGGGGCAATATTGTTATAAAGTAAGTTTTTTGTTTCTTATGTCTTGTCTGACTTTGGCCGACGAATAACTGATACAGAATCGCAGTGTTGTTTTTGCAAGTTGGAGACCCTGGCCTTCATTGAAGCTGTTGAAGGTTTCCAGCGACGGGCGTATACTGTGTTTACAGATCGTAGCTCCGTCAAGGCATCTAGTTCAGTGATCGGCCTCGTTCCAGGTGCTCACGTGAGGTGGGACTTTTTGTGGGTCTATGACTTCGATAGAATCCATGGGCCGTGGAGTGGCATAGAGCATGCAGGTTTTCTGTTCCCGAAATCGAATTACGGAGTTGGTGCATGGTCACGTCCCATGGTCTGGCAGGAAAAATTGTGTAGTTTGTTAAATTGCATCTGCGTTGGCTTTCATTGGTGGGGCCGCCGCGACTCTAGATCCATGATATCATGGGTGGGCGAAGCAGTCAGGCTGTGGCTCACACTTGCGACGTTCGTGGGTTAGTATAGTGCAGGAGAATTGAGCGTGGTAAGTGTGTATTTTGGCTTCCATTAGTTCCGGGGTCACTAACATGGACTTTGATAAGTCGTGTTCACACAGAGATTGGATTCCTTGATGCGGATGAAGCCCTTGCTGGGGTTTGTGAGCAATTCTGGTTCCCTGAGATGGCTAGGTGGGTGCGAAAGTAAGTCCTGCATTGTGTGCTGGGCCTCAAGGGATTGTTCGGGGCTCAATAGGTACGGGGACTCCATCCGATGCTTAGGGTTTCTGCACAATGGCATACTGTACATTTGGACACCGCGGGGAAGTTTAGTGGAGAAATCGATAGCAAGGAGTGTTCTTGTCATTGTTAACTCTTCCACTAAATGCATCCTTTTCGAGTGCACTTCCTAGTTGGATGCAGCTGGTGCAGTTTAAGTTCTAAAGGATGCTGTCTGTCTTTTCGGTGCGACTTCGTGGATCATTTCGGATCGGAGCAGGTATTGTATAGGCGCAGACAGTGCAATGTTATGGTGCCCATGGTGAAAAGTTGCACCTTGATGCTACCGGTTCTGGCAGAGCAGGTAGAGAGTCATGAGAACATTTGGTGCTTACTCGTTATAATCGAAAGTGAATTGGGTGGGACCTGGCGCGGCAAGCTTCTTGAAGTGCAGCTAGCGACGGATTGTGCAAGGTCTATGGTACACACGAACCGAACTTGTGTTCGGCACTCGGGCACGGCTTTAAAGTCTGGCTTCATATTTTGAGTCTGGGTTTCGGTTAGATTTGGTTGAAATTCGTAAGATAGCATCTGAGAATATTGGGAGAGCTGCTGCGTCGCAAAGGGAAAAATGAGACCGTTTTATAGTGGCCATACCTTCTTCATTGAATGTGCCAGATGGGTCACCTTGCAGGGAGTACCGACTTCCCTTTGTTTGTGAGCATACAAATATAGTCGTGAGCGTTTGCCTGCCATGCCCGGGGAATGTGAGGGCTTGGTGGATGTAGCTACCACCTTGACTGGTAGCTTGAAGGAGGCCGAGGTGGCGGCAGTCCGCGATTGACGAGTGGAGTGGGCATCATCGGGTGGTTTTAGTGATGCTTTGTCTATTTGTAGTTCACGTACGTTATCCGCCAGCTCTGGAAACCTCTCGGCCTCGCAGAGTGAAGAAACTTAATTAAACGTAACATTGGTACTAATCTGTGAGATAAAGTAAGGGTCCGACTCATGCGGGTTGACGTCCTATGGTGTGTGTTATTGGGTAGTCTAAAGAACTGGCTTATGCAGGCTCTGGTTCATATTATAAAGTGATCGTCTAGTCTGAGAGGCTATTAGATCATTGGAGATATGTGTGATACTAGTGAGTGATCGGAGAGACGCTGATTGGTTGCCTGGTCCATGTTATCTGGAGAGTTAACTGGCTGAAAGGACGCCTATTTAAGTTTTCCGGCTCAGCTCCTAAAGGTTGAGTTTGTGAGAATATAAAACATTGCAATGTGTGTCACTGATGGACGAGCGTAAAAGTAATGTTTCTACCAGTTTTATTCTCTTTACAGAAAAATGGGCCCGCGGTTACTTACGGCGACATATGAGGATGGAGACGCACAAGGACGCGCTAATGTCAGTCTGGTCGTGACGGCGCCTCAATACTAAAATTATTGTTATTTAGATTTCATAGTTGTCGCTGCTAGTTTAGTGTCATGAACATGAATTATGTGTCTGATAAGACACATTCGGTGACATGACACTATGACACAACACCGAACGCTTATGCACATTGAAGTGACGATTTGCTGGCTTTATGACTTGAGACTCGGTCGGCATTACACAGGCCTGCTACGCGTTCGGTGGAGTGTCTAAGTTGTGTCTATTATTAAAATTCAAATAAAAACTAATAAATAGCATATGAGGTAACCCTGTAGAGTCCGCAATGACTGGTCCAGAGAACAAAAAAAAAAGGAAAAAAAAAATGATGAGTACTGAAGGTTCAAAAATGAACGGTCCAGAATTAGTAGCAAGCTCTGAAGGGATGAACCGGTCCAGATTGCTAAAGTCCTGTAGGCTTAATAACAAGCGGTCCAGAATTCGTTGCAAACTCTGCAGGGGTGAACCGGACCAGATTGCTAGTATTAGGATAAATAACGAAGGCTCGATGTCGAGCGGTCTAGAGTAAGTGGCAAACTGAAGGGATGATCCAGACCAGATCGCTAGTCAGGATGAACGAACATTAGTACTAACGTTCTGTCATTTTAGATAATGCTTGATGAGACTACGCGTACGAGGACGTCCGCACGTCAGTATGGCCGTGTCGGCGTGATCTATGTAAACGACAAGTGCAGCGGGCCGAGCTATGCTGTGCAAAGTGGCACATTCACCTCCCCACTCTCCCCACTACTCAGGCCACTTTATGTAAGCGAGTGCGCAGCGTTGGAAGGGATCATTCTTGTGGCAGGCTCGGCCCGGTGCGCCTGCTGTAGCGCCTAGAGCTATTATAGCGATCTATTTAATTAATTAACAAGCGGTTGGAATAAATAAGTTGGTTACTGCTATATTTCATACTTTCATTTAATATGTCGGACCTCTGCCTTCAGGTTATTTCATGGTGATTATTTTATAAGAAGTTGTGAGTGAAATAAAGGGATTGTGCTGTAACTAGTTTCTCTATTTTCTTCGCCCGACAATCCACGCCTACTTACAAAGTGCAAGTGCAATATCGCTGATGAGGGCCTATCCCGATAAGCACAATTTTTTGAGTCTTTGTCTATAATAATATTATTGATTTAATGTAGTCACATATTTAAGATGTCACAGATTGTTTAAAATGTATTGTAGAGCAAAGCTGTTTAGAGTTTTATGACACTTACCATTGCCTATATATTATTGATTCATGAACATGCTCAGCTATATGATAAAAAAAATATAAAAATAATTTACGTACCTTCAACGGTCTCAAACAGTCTTTTAACCGTTTTATCTGACATCCCCACATAGATCCACCCCAAATGGGACTGGGTAGTGTTCCAAAACGATATCACTGCGTGTGCCTCATCATCGTTGTCTGGGTGCCAGAAAGTGGCTCCTTCCAGAGCACATACTCGCTTGGCATCAGCCCAAGTCCGTGGTACCATGTGTATCTTATAGAAAGTCTCTAAAGCTTCTATATAATTGTAGTCCTTCCGGAAAAACTTTTCAGCTTTTTGTCCATCTATGAATAGAATAGAATTGAAAAGAATAGTTTATTTGTGAAACAAAGATATGTACTTACATTCAAAGAACTTAACAAATTAGGTAGCGTATGTTTTCAAATGAAATATGTACTAGATGTTACTGTAAAAGTTTGAGCTGCGGTAACTCCTACGTTTTTCAATAAAACCTAAGGATTAACCGAATTCAAACTTTTTCTTCTAGCATTTATTCAGTAAATCTTAAGTTTCACCTTAGACACAGGGGTTAATGTTATAAAAGGCAGCGATTTAGCAGTCAATTTTGGAGCTCGGAAGTTGGGGCACCGGCAGGGATGAGAGAGGTTAAAAAAGCCTTTCTATTTCTTTTTTTTCCGAGTTCGATATAATCTTATATGAGTAAGTGACGATGGAGTCATGAGTGAAAACGAGGAAAGCTGAAAGGTGCTCTGGTGACAGGTGACTGAGAAGTTGTGCAACAATTGACTGACATGATATGTGATGCAGACGACATGACGTGAATAAAGTTTTCAATGTGGATATTAAAAGAAGAGGATGACCCAAGAAATGATGTATGAATTGTGTGAAAGATGATGGCTTACAGAGATGTGGAGACATTCTGCGCCGACCCAAAAATAAGAAGGGATAATAGGGGCAGGATGTTAATACAGATATAAACCATTTACATCATAAGCAAAACAAAAGAATACTAACTTCAACCCCACAAACACTTTTTACTCCCAGTACCTTATCGTCATTAGTAAAACGTAGTAAAACTTAGGCTAGGATATCCCAAACATAAAAACCAGAATAATCGTCTTATTTTAAAAGCAAAAACTTACATTCATCAACTCGTTTTTGGTAAATCCTGAGATTTACACGTAAACCCTAATATAAATATGCTGGCCGTGGACCCTATTAGGTTTAACTAAAATTATCTTTTGTCTTAATACATCAAAAGTGTCTATGGATTAAGGACTTTTTTTTATGAATTAATAATGAATGAATGAATTCGATGACCCCAGCGTGGTTTTACAAAGGTGGTACAAAGACCATTGCAGACCATTGCATCAGCGAAGAAAATGGAGATACTAGTTACAGCACAATCACTTTATTTCACTCACAATGTCTTATAAAATAATCACCATGAAATAACCTGAAGGCAGAGGTCCGACATATTAAATGAAAGTATGAGATATAGCAGTAACCAACTCTTTTATTCCGACAGCTTGTTAATTAATTAAATAGATCGCGATAATAGCTCTAAGCGCTACGGCAGGCGCACCGGGCCGAGCCTGCCACAAGAATGATCCCCCTCTTCGCTGCGCACTAGCTTACATTAAGTTGCTTGAGAAGTGGGGAGAGTGGGGAGGTGAACGTCCCGCTTTGCACAGCGTAACTCGGCCCGCTGTACCTACCGCTAACGGTGACGCCGACATATATATGCTAGCTGCGCGGTAAACTAAGATTGCGCGATGCAGGATTAGTGTGATGCGTTGTTCGCATGTGGCGGTGTAGATGCCGCTCCCCTCCGGAGACCGGAGGTCGATAGTGGACCAAGTCTTGTAACTTGCGATGTTTGCCAATGCCAGTTGGGTTCCAGTGGGTTGGCACCGGGTGTCGCATAGTTCGCGGTGAGTCGGAACTGTCTGCGAAGATGCCCCAGTGAGTCGGGGTGGCTGACTGCTGGTGTCGACCAGGAGAAGGATTAAGCACTCTGCTTGTGGACCGGCCGAATGTGCAGTGTGCTGTGCCAAGGTTGCTGGTGAGGTGAGATGAGGAAGGTGATGACCAGGTATGCGCTTGCGCTGCTTGCTGATGGTCAGGATAACCGTTCAAGCCGTTGTTGTTGGCTGGCTGTGTGACTTGCGGGAGTGATAATGATGACGTCACGCTGAAGTAGTTGCACGAAGGCTGCGCTGACGTCCATACCCGGGGTCACCAGTGAAGAGATATGAGGATCACGTCGGGTCACCAGTGAAGAGATATGAGGAACAGGGTGTAAAGTTCACTCTAAACTAGTTTCTACTTGTCTAACATGAGGTATCGTGAACTTAATGCATTTGGTTTTTTTTCTAGTTAAGGAGTAGGTTAGCTGCTGACGTTTGAGTTTAAATAAAAGTGAAGTGTCGTCTGCAAACAACACTCTATCATGATTATTCTTTATGAGGTAAGGCTAGTAATAAATATTAATTCAATATAAATATAAATGTGGGTGTACTATAAATACACCTCTGCCCAACCCTTCGGGGAAACAAGGCGTGATGTTATGTTATAAATAAGAAACAAAAATGTTCCAAGAATTGAGCCCTGGGGAGCCCATTCTTACTACAGATCCAGGTGATCTTTTTCCGTTAACATCAACTCTCTGAATCCTATTACTTAAGTAAGAAGTAAGAATATCCAGAGAGGCGTTCCGGATTCCGTCGTGGTGCAGTTTCCTGATCAACGTTTCATGAAAAACACAATCGAATGCCTTGGACAAATCGCAAAAGATGCCCAAAGCATCGCGTTGCCTTATAAACATGTCCTAAAAGTTCAACTCAGTAGTCAAACGACCCCTTGTAAAACAGAACTGTTTGTGATGGAGTAATTTGTGTTTATTAAAAAATCTTTGCATTTGATCTAAAATATGTTTTTCTAAATGTTTACTAACGGTACTGCAAAGCACTGAAATAGGTCTTTAATTAGTAGGGTCTGATGTAATGGGATTATTTTACTAATTTTTATAAGATCAGGAAACTCACCACGGTTAATACAATTATTAAAATAACAGCTAAAGTAGGTGCTACAATATTTATAATAGATTTAGCTACCTCCACAGAGTTATCTCATAGATCTGCGGTCTTTATAACATTTAAGATGTGAAAGATTTTAATTATATCTCTCGGTGGCATATTGGAAAATAAAATCAGAATCACAAACTGGAACGTTTTCTTTGAGTAAAGACTCTGCAGCAGTGGGCGATGAGTTTAGAGATTTAGTAGTCGAAACGGGAATCTCATCAATAGCAAGGCTGTAGTCGCTATTTCGGTTCCTGCTATTTTTAATCTTTGAACTCAAGTAACGTGACTTGGATATGCAACAAACTTTTTAAAATAATTTCGAATAATTTCTAACATATTAATTAAATTCAGCAGTGTTTTCCGTTCATCATAAAACTCGTAAAGTCGTTTTGTACTTTTATGTATACCAAAAGTGGCCCAATCACTTAAGGAAGTGTTAATATTAACCGACAATGTCTTTGGAATGAAAGTTTTATCAAATTGTGTGCAATACATATTAAAAAAAGCATTATATTGATGATAAGAGTCATGATTACTTGACAAAAGTGGTAAATTACTCAATAGTTTAGTTTTAAACCAATCGTTTAGTTGTTTTTGGATTAATAGTGATATCTTTTTTAGTAACTTTTTTGTTCGTATTTGAAATAGTGATCAATTGTCCGCAATGATCTGAACCTATTTTTTTTTTTTGTAAGTTAGGATAACATCTGTATAAATGTTATCCTAGGCATGTGGCACTAGTTGGAGTTATTCTAGTGGGCTCAAAAAATTTGTTAGCAAGATATGTATACAATATATATATATATTTATAAATATATATATTTGATTTATAGATATATTTGTATGGCTGAAACAAACTTATAATTTTAGTATTAATCCCAGAGTTTTCTAACAAATTAACATTAGAATCACCACAAGTGATGATGGACTTGTTTGAATTACAGATTTTGTTTAACACTTCATCCATAACCTTTTCAAAACAATCATGCAATCCTGAAGGAGGTCTGTGCACACTTAATATAATGAACTGCTCCAATTCTAAAGGACTATTTCAATTGTCAGGCTCACAATATACTTATGTACGCCGATCTTTTATGTTGATAAATATGTATTTGCAACGTACTGTAGTAAGAACTTGTTAGAATTTACGGAATGTCTCTGTGAAATGTACTCAATGATACTAAGTAATAATATTGTATCAGTGTTTGTACTAGGGAACTTTAACGCGCACCCAGGTGAGTTATTCTATAATGAACTTCTTGATTTTTGTAACGATCAAGAATTCTTATGTGCGGATGTCAATTGTCTCGGCATGTTGTCGGCAATTTTTACAATTATAAGTGACTCACATGGGTGTAAACGTTGTCTAGATCAATGTTTTGTAACACAGTAGGCGTCTAAAAGAAAAGTGATCACATTCCATTGAAATTGGAATGTGATATTAATATAATTAGAGTAAAACATTTGTTAAAAATGAAGTTATGAAATGAACGCTGAAAATATTTAAATCAAAATTAAAATGATTTGCTTTTTGTTTTATAAGTATATGCTAACATAGTTTATACGATAATTTAGACACTAATAAATGTCGGCCTATGAAGTCTGTAAATACGAGTAAAATATTTTATTATTATTATTTATCATTTATCAATGTTACTCACCTAAATTAGGTATGTTGCACGGTTGCTTCCATTCTAAGGACAGGACACTCTTCTTGCATATAAAAGGGTGCTCTTTAAGGCATTCTTCATCGTTTAGGGTGCCCTGTCTGCTCAGGATGACGCAGTCTTCAACACCACCGGCATTGTTAGGCTCGCCAGCTCCCCAGTTGTGGTACACTTCTGATATGGGTTTACCTGAAAACGATAATAATTATCATTACTAGAATCTGTTTTGCTCAACCATTTAGACATATTTTTAACCGACTTCAAAAAAAGGAGGTGGTTAGGTATGCATATGGCGAGTTTTTCTTGTTCTTCACATGAACGCTACATGAACACCGATTTATCCGTGATTTCAGGGCCGATTTACGTGGTAGTCCATGTGTATTAACTTTGCTTGGGTCGTTTTTACTAGCCTTTACTAGCCTACATCTCACCCCTTACCAGTATTGTTTTAATCTTACTTCAGTGTGGGAAACAATTAATGGAACTATACGTGTAGGCCCTCAGGTTAGTCGTCAGCTTAGGAAAATGTTCACAAAAAAATATTGGAGTATACTCACTAATTAACACCAATATCATAAAGAGATAGGTACGGTTTGTAAGTTTGGATATAGGAGGTAATCTGTGGAAGTTCAGATCCAATTTCGAAAACACTTTCACGGGCGGAAATTCACACTATTGCCGAGTGCCTTAGAAGTTTAATAGTATAGTTGGCTACTACGCGGGCACTAACAAGAGTATTAATGGATAGAGGTTTGAGGAACAGGGTGTAAAGTTAAGTTCACTAATTCTCCATAGCAAAGGGACGGTCCTCCGACCAGGAGGGTGACGCGTCTGGGGGGCAACCGCTCAACGTTTGATGACGGGATGTTCTATATATGCTAGCTGCGCGGTAAACTCTGCTTGCGCAATGAAGGATATTGCGTGACGTCAGTGTGATGCTTAGTTCGTATGTGGTGGTGTAGATGCCACATCACTCCTGCACGTGTAGCATGGCCACCATAGAAACGAGTTATGTTGTCAGAAGAATAAACAAAATGACAGCTGAATAAAATAAAACTCGTTTCTATGGTGGTCATGCTACACGTGCAGGAGTGATGTGGCATCTACACCACCACATACGAACTATTTTAATATTTTAATAATTTTTTTGCTTCCTAATTTCGTAAATGGCAAAATTGTTTCTTTAGAAGACGAAGAATCCTCGAATCATTAAACGTAAGGTCTACTACCTTCTAATATTGGAAGGTAGATAATTAGGTATTATAAGAAACTACCACGATTAGTATTCATTATTAAAAAGATAACTGGCGCAGGCTGAATAATTAACTTGAAAGATTAATGTTGTAAGACTGAGCGAGCGTAGCAGTGCATTGAGAAACGATTTTTTTTCGAAGCTTCGGCCCAGGGTGCGTACAACCTGCTGACTCTCCGTCCGCTTACCGGCCCATCGTGCTGCTCGACGAGGTGGGCAAGCTCTTTGAAAGAGTCATTGCAAAACACCTCGTCAGGTGGCTGGTGCGGGTGGGGCCGGATTTGGCAGAGAGCCAGTTTGGTTTCCGCAGGGAGTGCTCTACGGTGGACGCCATCATGCGCGTGCGAGCCCTTACGACGTGGGATGTTGTGGCCAAGGGTGGGGTCGTCTTGGCGGTGTCTCTAGACATCGACAATGCCTTCAACACCCTGAAATTACATCAGGGAGGTATTTCGGTATCACCGGACGCTGACCTACCTCTGTCGCGTAGTCGAGGCCTATTTGACGGACAGGGCCTTCATCTACACCGGTCACCAGGGAGACTGGAACCGGTGAGAGATATCGTGCCGTGTCTAACAGGGATCGGTCCTGGGTCCGCTTCTGTGGGACATCGGTTACGACTGGGTGCGGCGTTCCCTAGTGGCGACAGCGTGGTTTGCTACGTTGAGAAACGCTGGTCCTGCCACATGGCAGTACGCACCAGGCGGCGGCCGAACAAGCGGCACGCGGGGTTGCAACAATCGTCGAGAGGATCCGGCACTACATAAGTCCGAGGCCATGTATTTTCATGGTCCTCGGAGCGGCTCCTGCCCAATCTAGGGGCCGATGCCTGCCAGGGTCGCGGGTTTTTCGAAAGAGATAACGTAGCCCTGGCACAGGCAACTTAAGAAACACGGGTGGGTTTTAGTCAGTAAAATTATGACATGCTCTTCCGCTCTACCCAGAGCGGGAGAAATCATTTCATGATTTCCCACCCAAATAAAAAAGGGTGCGTACAGCACCCCTAAGAGCAGTGTTATTCTAATCTTACTTACGTGTGGGAGAGGGAAAGTATTGTCCGATGGTATCTATGCGTCCTGTTTAGCTCCATCTATTTCCCACACTGAAGTAAAATCTGATAAAAAGGTTGTGGTAGCCCCCCGAACGCTGCAACGGGGGATTGCAGTTTGTATGCAAACGAAATTGCGAGCGACAATTAATAATTAAATACAATTCCTAAGTATTCTTACCGTGTATAGTCTCAAAAACTCCTTTAACTTTTAAATTCGATATTCCCACATATACCCACAAGAATTGTTGGGTAGTTTTCCAAAACGATATCACAGCATGGGCCTCATTGTCGTTGTTTGGATAGAACAAACTGGCTCCTTCCAGAGCGCACACTCGCTTGGCTTCAGCCCAAGACTTATGTTCTGTGTGGATCTTATAGAAACTCTCTGAAGCTTCTAGGTATGTGTAGTCCTTCCGGTAAAACTTTTTATCTGTTTGTCCATCTATTAATAGAAAAAATTACATAGTTAAGCAGTTGATTTCACGCAATGCAAAATATCACTCAATTTGTTTACTCTTTGGACGTCACTCACTTTAACAGTCAGTTTTATTTATTTATGTAGACTCCATTTATTATGACTCTGCCTATATGGACCAACCGCTAATTATGAAGTAATTACACAACGAACTTTGATTTTCATAATATAAAATTCATTAGAACAAAGTCGGGTGACTTCGCTTATAGTGACAATGTCGCATATTTTGACCCATTTTTTATAAATTGTGTCCGGTTATAGTGACATACATGATTCCTAACACCTTCAGCAGTGTTCTGGAGAGTCACGTGATACCCGAAAACGTTCGGCGCGTGCATGGCTGTTTATTGTTTTGAATCTCAGTGGGTAATTGATAGTTGAAGGTCAATATTGAAAATGATAATTTGACGATGGCGATCTCAAAGAAGTGATACTTTACACAATAGTATATAAAATATATAAAAACACAGCATTACTTATATCTTATGTAAATAATTAGAAAATAATACTTATTACGTACAATTTTAAACGAAAAATAAATAAATAAATAAAAAAAATATAAACATACTAACAAAAACAGGAAATTCTTTATTTTCTACAAAATGCTTTTTATAACGTCCGCTCGATATGACGTGTTTGTTATTTCCCTTCGATCTCACTATAAACGGATTCCTCTGTATTAGCAACATAATTACTAATCTTACGCAATCACGATCTAGACAAAAAATATAATTCGTATTAAAATAATTACTTACGTGAATAATCCGACAAAAAGTTTAGTAGAAGAAATATGATCAAAGTTTTCGAAAACATTTTATTTAATTATAAGACACGCGTGTTGAACCGCGCCACGCAAACGTATGAGGAAGCTCAGCAGATAGCAGATTCTCCGTAGCAGGTATAGATCGCGCCAAACTTCTAGACGCCTCTGATACAAAATTCGATTTTTGAAAAGCAACTTTAACACTGCAGTTTTAAAGTTGCTTTTCAAAAATCGCATTTTGCATCAGAGGCGTCTAGAAGTTTGGCGCGATCTATATATTTAGTTTTATTTACCGTATTTGTTTTTTTACAGTCTCGTCTGTAATGAACAGGAAAATATAAGTGATCTGCTGAGCTCGAAGTTAGTCATTCTAACTTCGAGCTCAGCTGATTCATATCAACTCATCTGTCGAGGTTACAGACTTCATTAAATTCGGTTTTCAGTGGCCTCTCGTCCAAACCGTTACTCCGATTGCTTTTATGAGGACTGAAAACCTAGAAACATAAATTAAACGTCTCAAACTGATTGTTTTAAAGGTTTTTGTTTTTATATTGCGGCATCTATCTATACATACCCATGTAATAAAATCGTAGCGAAGTCTAAACTGAACATTGAATATTTTTGACAAAAGTTATTGCTACGAGGTCTGGCAACGATTTTAATGCTGAAACTAAAGTCATAATTTAAATTAAATTGAGGAAGAAATTATTCGTATAATAGGAGATTTAATTTTAACGTAGCCATTTACATAACATCACGCCTGTAATCCCAGAAGGGTTAGGCAGACGTGTACCTATAGTACACCCACGTTTCGCCAGTTATGCTTAAGTCCCATTTAATACGGGCCGAGCCTATTGCCATCAACCGGGCACAAATCCAGAGTGCGAGCTGCTACTGAGAAATTCTAGATAGAAAAACCCAATAACACTTTGCCCGACATAGAAATCGAACCCAGGACCTATGCTCAGCAGTAGCTTTTGCGACCACTAGACCAAGAAGAGGCAGTCAACGACGTAGGACGTAGCCGTTTCTTGAGCATAAATAAGTACTACCCCTCGACCGTACAAAGTCAGGAGCAGTCCGCGTGAGTGTACCTAGCATTATACCGCTGTATTGTCTCTGACATGTTCGACACGGAAGTTAGTTGGTTAGGTTTACACGTGCTGGTTTTCCCAGAGAGCGTGTATGCCCAAATCCGAATCTATAAGAAAATATGCAGGTAGCGAAAAATACTCAAAAGGAGTCTCGAAGCCGGGCCGATTTCGATGAAAACTAAAACGGTAAAGAAAAGAATCGATAACGGGTGTAAATATACCCTCAATGAACCTGAGAGTCACACATGCTTCACATTAGTCGTTGAATATATTACTCTGTATCCATTGGTGGGGGCTTACATGGGAACCGACTTGATAGTGAAAATCAATATGCCACACTTCTTTGTTATATTTATTACGAAAACAAGTTTATGGCTCAAGTTCAGTTTAACTAAATGTCGTTCCCCAGCTAATATTTCTGCCCAATGCTATTTGGTAAGATGAAGAATGGCTTGGTTACACCCTGTTGGTGGGCGTACGGTCAGTGATCTCAATTTTGTTTTCAGTAATTATTTCCGGCAGTCCCACAAAAACCCACGGTATGTTAGGCTGGGCTCTGCAAAAGTCAAAATCAAACTCAAAGCATTTAATTCAATTAAACCATTTACAGGCACTTATGAACGGTCAAGGCAGGGGGGGGACACATAGAACAATAAGCACATTGCAAATAATGTAGGGCCATCTACATTGCTGAACTGGGAAACGTCTTCAGAAGTATCAAAAAAGTGCCGATAGATGTCACTTATTAATACTTTAAGATTACTCATAAAATAAAGAACATTTTATATTACACCTAAATAAAATAATTATTTACTGTGCTACTTGTAGTTGGTGCTTCGTCTATTGAACACACGGACAGACACGCACACTGACGCACACGTAATATGGCTGCCGGAACGTGCGTCTGCCCTTATTTTGTGTAAATTTTGTGGTTTTTCGAGTGATTTAACCATAAAGACGTTGAGTTGATAGTACTCCTGCGTCCAGATACTTGGACTAGTCCAAGAAAACCAGTTTTTTTTTTGTCTTATGAAAAAATTGTAATAGAAAATCACCTACGTCAATGGTAAGCAATTTTCTTCATACTACATAAAATAATTATCCATCCATTTAAAACCTATAGAGCTATAAAAATTATAATAACGTTTAGATTGGGAATTAGTTCCTGTTCAGAAATACAGATGGCGTAAAAAACTGTCATGGATGATAGATTCGAGAGAGGGCTCTCTTATCCTATATTACTTATTACTCTTTGGGTCAAGGAGTCGGTCTGTCAGAAATATGAAGCTAGTTGCCCATTCCAAAGTAGTAAACAATGTTGACATTATTTATTCAATACGAACGCCTATTTTAGTCAACTTTGAACGAAGCAATTAGCTTAGCGATTCGACGTCTGCTTCACAAACATCTTCTTCTTCTTCTTTTGCTACGGTAGTTCTAGGAACGTTCATTTATAAACACGAAGCTAAAGCAAGGTGTCTTCTATGGTTATAATAAAAATAAATAGGTATCTATGGTGAAGTTACTGTTAATGAGAAATCCCGTGTGTTTACAAAATACTGTTATTTTATTTTAGTGTCGATGTATCAGTTTTGTGCCATTAGGTAGTATAATTATGCAGGAACGCGGGCGTTCATTATTTCACAAAAATAAAAACTTCGCAAGAAGTCCTGATATTCTACTTATGTAAATTTTTTAGAGTAAAACTACAAATGCAATAAGCATATAGGGAAGTATCAAATACGACTTCCACGCGGACGAAGTCGCAGGCAAGTACTTATTTTAAAAACACACTAGAAGAATTTTATTTGTAAATCTTTATTTTATTATTACCAGATACAACTCTACGGTTTACTCCATTTGACTTTGAGCGAATTATTAGTTCAGTGCAGGATGTGTGATATTACAAAAACGAATTCTCGTCTGAAAATTTAGCCTTAGCTTAAGGATACATAACCTGCTTATTATCTTGTTTTATTTACTTGTATGCTCAATACGAGGAAAATATTAGTTGATGAACAACTTTGAACATACTAGACACGTCAGGTAGCGAGGTTTATAAATCAGTCAGCCAGTTTGTGGTGTATGTAAGGTTTGTTGCGGTAAGGCTTTCTAGTGCCTGGGGACCTGGGTGTGCTCTCGACTGGAAGAGTCTAAGAGGAGCCCCAACCGGCCTCAAGCTGGCGTATAATATGAATCTAAAGTAAACCTTCAGCTGTGCCTTCAGTCTCTTTCTACGACATCTAAGGGATGGTAGTGATTTATTCTTTTAGCCAACCTGGTTAATGCACACAAGGCCAATTTTCTGAAAGGTAGGTACTAAAATGTTAAACGAAATCAACGGCAACCCTTTAATTTTAAAACATACAGCCCGGTGAAAAACAGATAAACAGTCATTCAATCAGACGGCGTAAAGTCAAAGTCAAAGCATTTATTTCAAATAGGCACATAAAAAGGCACTTTTGAACGTCAAATTTTACATTAAAACAGAATTAATTCTAGGCGTACGGCGTAGGCTTAGTAATGTGTTCTTGTTGGCTTCCTTGGGGTACAGTACCCTAAAAAGGTACACAACAGTCATGACTCGACTCTCTCGACTCGACACACGAAAAGTGATCCGCACATCAGTGGTTCCACTTTAACTACGAAAATCACGCTTACTACTACAACATAAAGGTGTTGCCAATGCAAAATGGTGCACACATGCACAACCTTGTGAACTCAAGTGCCTATGACGTCACACGTCTGCTAAGATCTTATACAGAATCAACGTTCAACAGGACAGTGGGTTTATAGCCACTACCCGCGTCACTCGCGTCATAAAATAAGTACAGTCGGTTAAAAGCCCCATATAATTAACCTAATCTTAGTCATTGTACATTAACTGTGTTTGGTTGTAGTAACTACTTTATTAAACCATTTCGTGATTCTGAAGAAACATTTAATTTCACCTCACTATTGAACCTTAATCACGTCCCAACAAAAGTTCTATACAGTCGCTCCATGTAAAATACTAGTATTTAGCTGCATCCAGTCAAACATAAGTATCTTTTAGCAGATAACCACCATAGTACCCAAGAGCATAACTTAACTCACATAGTCAACAACCATAACACACGATCTATGGCTGCTGGATTTCTCTGTACCCAGATCTGGAGATCTGGAGATTCAATGTACCCAGAGTCACTAATTACTTTGGTGACAGAACCTGTTCGCGCCGATATCATTCGGTCGGCGAGTGAGTCTTGAAGACGGTCACCTGCCATCAGGTTCATGGGACCGTTCCTTGGTTCATTCAGTTCAGTGGAACAAAACAGTCACCTTAGACCGCTCGTGCCGGCTCCTGCAAATCCAAAATATGTAACCCGCAAATTAATAAATCGAATCCACAAAATATTTCTCTGTGAACTTGTCTACTCCCGCTGGCTGCTGTTTCTGCTGTGGCTGTTTGATTGTTAAGTGACGTAACTCTTGATTATCTTTCCCATTGAATGTAGCTAGACGCGTTCATCCATATTATCGCCCGCATCTCCAGAATTTAAATTTTTCCCATAAAACGCAACACCAGAATCCAAAAAAAAAACGAATATCAGACGGCAGACGTAAGAAGTGAAACGAGTATTAATAGTTGGGAGTAATGGAATGATGGATCGATCCATCATCACTGACAGGACTATTGTTGCCAATAAGCCTGATATAGTGGTGGTGGATCGAGTAGAGCGGCGCACAATGATTGTTGACGTAACGGTCCCACATGACGGTACCTTCGTGAAAGCCGAGAAAAATAAACAAATTGAGTATATTGACTTGGCTCGCAATTTTGTCGACATGTGGGATGTGGACTCCGCAATCATTGTGCCGATAGTCGTGACAGCCAATGGCTTAATAGCTAAGAGCCTCGTCCAACACCTGAGGAGGCTCTCGTTGGGCAGCTGGATCAAGGACTTGATTCAGGAAGCGGTACTTCTGGACGCGGATCGCGTTGTCAGGAGGTTCCTCTCTCTGGAGCCCTGATCGCTGGTAGCTTGGACCCGGTTCCCGATACCTGTGGTATACTTTTTAAAAATAATAAATGATAAGTTTTTCAAAGGAATAAAGGAGATTTGAGACTGAGACAGAGAGGACTTGGGGTCGGCTTCCAGTTTATAATAATAAACTGGACCCCAAGTCCCATAGTTGAGAAAAGGCTAGGTAGATGATGATTTATTTCTATAAGTATCTGAGTATACTTTATTGCTAGTGTTCATTCATCGATTACATATTTAAACTGCACTATGGGTCTTACAAGACTTTATTAATAACAGTCTTCTTAGTAAAAAATAATTAATCACACTGTCTTATGGTCACCGAATCGATCATCAAATAACGAGGCGAGAGTGTCTACTTCGTGTTCACAAATAAAGAAGCATTTTGTGTCACAGCTGATATCGTTAAGCAGTCCGTTGTAGAACATCGATCCGCACTGCTCCCGGTCCTCGCCGTCTGGCTGGTTGTGGCCCCAGGAGACGTAACCAGTGTCATCCAGCGGTGTGCCTATAAACAAATAAGTTAACTGCTTAATAAAATCTTCTGACAATCAACGCACAGCCCAAACTGGACCTTCATTTCGATCAAAATTTCTCCCTTACGGGGTTAAATACGGGATGAAAGTTTTATGGAAGTTTGGGTTAGAAAAATTCGAAGACTCAGACTTTCACCAATACCACCCTGGTCCCGCGTTGTGTATTTATTGTCCATTTTCTCTATTTTAGGAAAGAATTCAACTCTTACCTCTTACTGCTTGCCAGCCGTCATTGAGTCTGTTATGGAAGCCCAAGTGAACCGCACCACTTAGGAAGTTTCCTGGTGCCTTGTTTTTCGTTTTAGTTTCCGTTAGCCTCACGAGAAAGTCGGCTTCCAACTGGGTGTTGATCACTGCTAGGTACGATTGCTCTGCACTGCACACGGCGTAGGCGTCCGTCCAGTTCAAGGGATTCTGGTGGAACTTGTAGCATCTGCCGATCTCCTCGTTGTAAACGTAATCTGTAATACATGTTATACAATGAGGGTGATATTCCACAGAGACGTCTGACGTGTGTGTAAGACCGTATGAACGTACAAGGATCAAAAGGTATTTTAGGATCGTAGCTGGTGGCGTTCTGCAGTTTCTGCCTACTCCTATGGAAAGATGTAGACATTGGCGTTGCTGCAGAAAAGGTTAGTTGTTTGGTCGGCTACCGATTATCTGACTACCTACTCTATAATCTCGATAGTCTTATATCTGCTGGCAAAATACTGAAAAGTTGCCTGATATCTGTTTTATTTAAAATGATAATATGTACTTAAAAAAAAATGAAACCAGTAACACAAGACAAATAATACAAAAAAATATGCATATTTTGCAAGAATATGATACGAATGTGCGAGGTTACATAGACAATCATTTGTATAAAAAAAAAGTTAACAATTTTCCTGTTACTGTGACGAGGCATCTACCTACGTAATTATATCGTGAGACTCTTAGGTCAACGGGCCAATAATGTCTTTGTTGACATTGTAGCACTATCTACCGTTACTATCGTATTTAATTAAACAAAATGTAGCATATTTGTAAGCAAAATAGGAACTTGAAATTTTTTACAATAAACAGATTTTTTTAAAATCATCCTCGACCTTACTGGTTAAAGAGGAACAGGATTTTAAAGTAATTTGTTCTCAATGTCATCTGTTTATACGTGAATACCCATTTCAGATAGATCCTGATGTAAAACACTCTTCTTCTTAACGTATCGATATTATAAAGTTCAAACGTCTTTGGCCTAAAATGCGCGAACTCCGCTCACTGACGCAGTCATAAACTCTAAGTGCACATGTGGCAGCGGCGGCGCAGGAGGTGTTGCATACGCACTTGAGAATCTGAACCGTCCGTGAACCCCCATCTGTGGAGATTGTCTTAGCTCCGGCCGACTTGGGTTAACACAAGTTCTTTCATCCTAAGAATTTTAAAGCAAATTCCTAATCCATTGCTTCATATACTAACCAACAGGTTCAAACTTTATGTAGACTTGAACTAAACCAAGGTATAAATATTGTAAATCGGCTGGAATTTGTGGGACAGTTGAACGTCGGATAGCTCTTAATTGCCATCACGACAGTTGCAAGTTAATACATTCAGTGCTGTTAGACCGAATGTGTTAACCAAACAGTTGCATGTGCCATCTTAGTTTAGAAATACGCCACTAGAGACGATGAGATGTATACTTTCTCTCAAGGACTTGTTATAGACACGCTAGTAATGTAAAAGCTTTTCTATCTCTCTGTATTATTATAATATACTACTCTGTTAAGAAAGTACCGGGAAAAGATCAATAATACACAAAATGTTGGTCATCAAGGAGCATACTTTGAAGGCGATAAAAATAAAATATTTTGTCGCCTTCAAAGCATGCTCCTTCAGAAACGATACACTTACGCCAACGAATAATCCAATCATCAAATAATTGTCTTAAAACGGGTGCCAAAAAGTGGCAATTTGAGTTTAGGTAAAAGAAAGAAGTCGGCTGGAGACATATCTGGTGAATGAGGTGCTTTCTCGATGGTATTTGTTGAGTTTTTGGTGAAAAAATTCGTTCACAATGATGGCCTTTTGCGAAGGCGCGTTATCGTGATGCAAAATCCAAGATTTTTTTTCCATATTTCTTGACTTTTTCGTTGAATTTGGCCTCTTAAACGCTCAAATAATATTATTTATTTATGGACCCGACTTTGTGCACTCGCAATTTTTGCCGGATGGTCAAATTCCGGCAGAAATTCCGAGTGAGCAACACCGCAATAGTCAAAGAAAATAGTCAACATGACTATGACCTTTTCGGCTTGTTGACTAGTTTGCATGTCAAACTCGTAAGCCCACGTCTCGTAACCAGTAACAATGCGATTCATGAATGTTGGGTTGGAATTGACTCGTTCAGCATGTCCTAAGCGACTCTTAAGCGATTGAGTTTTTATAGAAATTCATGTCTTTTGGGACTAGCCGAGCGGCAACATGTTTCATACCCAAGTGATTTTTTTAAATGATACGGGTCGACTCGTAAGACACAGAAAGTTCAACGTGTATCTCTCTCAAACTTGAATGAGGATTTTCAGTCACTGTTTCCTTCACTTTTGTGATGTTAAATTCAGTTGAAGACGTTCATGGCCTGCCAGAGAGCGGCAAATCTTCCATCACATCTCACCCGCTTTTGAACGCTTTGTACCACTCATAAGTGCGTGTATTTGATATTTTTCAATCACCGTAAGTGAATGAAAAATAAAGTTTTCTGTAACATTTTGAGTGACTCCAAACACGAAATTCCATTAGCGATGCAAAATTTAAGACAAACTCTTTGTTCGATGTTTTTGTCCATTATGAAATTTGCTATACACACTAGATTGATCTAAAAAAAACAGCTCTTTATTTAATCTAAAAACCAGATGCAACTCAAACTCCGCACCAAAATGGAAAACAGTTGTGCCAATCTAACAGCAATAAAAACAAAAAAAAAACATGAATTAGGAACCATAAACTACCATTCCCATTCCATTCCCGATACTTTTTGACAGAATTTATGTCTATTTTTATATTTCTGCAAATAATGCTTAAATCCTAAAGTATTAATTGCAGATATATTTATTCTGATCTTAAGCCCTTCAGCAATGGATTAGCAATATTCATGAAAATTCGTCGTATTGTGATTTTAAGTGTGTTACGGAGTTGGGGTGCAGATCAGAGAAACGTATGTTTAGATACGTCATTGGTATTTATCAATGCAACCCACCTAAATTAGGTATGTTGCACTGTTGGTTCCATTCTAAGGAGAGGAGACTCTTCTTGCATATAAAAGGGTACTTCTTTAGGCATCCGTCATCGTTAAGGGTGCCCTCTCTTCTCAGAATGACGCAGTCCTCAACACCACCGGCATCGTTGGGCTCGCCAACTCCCCAGTTGTGGTACACGTCTGATACGGGGTTACCTGAAAACGACAATTATTATTTTCAATACAAAAAAAATTGTGTACTTATTTTAAACCGCCTTCAAAAAAGGTAATGCATTCGGCCAGGTTCTTTTTTTCTTCACATGATTTCTTCATGCACACCGATTTCTTCGTGATTTCTGGACCGATTAACGTGTTGGTCCCACATATATGTATTATTCGCTGTAACCTGCACTTATATGAAAAACTGCGCTCTCGCCGTTATGAGAATACCATTCAAGTTCCCCCTCATAAAACCGCATTTTCCAGCAAAAGTGTGTGTATGTGTGTGTGTGTGTGTAGATATGGCCCCAAAAATATATAATATTATACCAGCAGCTATTAGAAAAAAAAAATGTCTGGGATCCTTAAATAATACCTTATGTATAAATTTTAGTACTCCATAATTGAGTTTACAACGGAGGTATGGCGATTCCGACTTGCTAATTAAACACTTATGGTTATAATTGATTATAAGTTTGAATGTGTTTTGTTTATAATATACATTTGTAATTACCTGACATATTTTAAATTGTTTTTTTTTTGTTTAATAAAATCTATCGACAATCCCACCTAATTGTAATAGATTGTTTAAGTTTTAGTTTGTACGCCATAGATTGGCAAAATATGGTACACATATTTTAGACATCTTACTATCTGTAATCATATCTATGTTTAACAAAATAAATGATTTATTGATTGATTGATAAATTTTATAAACTTTTCTTGGGGTAGTTTTTGAGTTAGATCCAATAATAAGTACGTATTTATCTACCTAGCGTATGTTGACGATGTCATTGTAAGTCCCTGCCATTGCCGTTTACTACCCATATATACCACATACAATTCTTAAATAACTTCATACAAGCACTTCTAGTACTTGTAAGAAGTTTTTTGTTGTGTAATTTGTTTGGATGAACCAAAACTAAAAAGTTAAAAAAAAAATCGAATCAAATCAATTTATTCGTAAATGTAGGTTTGATTACAATAGGATGTCATAATAAGATGGTTAGTTCAATACATTTTACTCGAGAGCATACAAATAATAATAAAATCTGTACATGTAAATTGGAATAGTTCAATTACTTACATACTAACACACAACTCTTAACGTACTAGCACACAGTTACTAATGGCAACATAATCATAATCTAGATGTAAGAAAAAGTACATAGGACAGAGTAACTTAAAATATACCTACTTAAATCTACATTGAAAACAAAAGAGCCCTTTTAACAACATCTAAACCAATGAGGAGAATTAAATTAACTTAAATGTAATATTATAAATATCTAAATGTCAGTAGTGTCCTCCATAACTCACTCGCTGCGTGTAGTAACATTTATGAATTAAAAATTGATTCAGTTTCTTATTAAACATATTATTTTTAAGAATTTTTATATGTCGTGGAATTTTATTGAAAATAACTGGAGCCATTCGATAATTACTTTTACGTAGGAGGTCTGTTTTACTGCGATCAACACAAAGAATGTTCGAATCCCTTTTCCTTAACCGTGGATCAGCAGGAAGGTTGTTGCATTTCACTTGATGGCAATTTATACTACATAGGATAAGGCATATTACTAATAGTGAGCATAACGTTATGAATAAAAGAAAACTTTTATTTGAGGTACTCGAATTTTGATTTCTATATATAGCACTGACGTGCACTTTTAAACTCAATGATTGGTTGGCACAGAATGACCTTCGCGTTAAGTCTACATTATGTCCCACTTTGTGCAAAAAAATTAAAATACCTAATTAAGACTATACGAAATTTACTACTGTACGTCAAAATGTTACAGGTCGCCCTACCTCTCACCCAGTCAACAGTAGTATTTTAATCTTACTTCAGTGTGGGACAGAGACGGAGCTATGTGTGTAGGCCCTCAGGTGAGTCACCAGATAAGGAAAACGTTCACCAAAAATTATTTAAGTATCTACACTAATCAACAATGATTTTATAAAGAGGTACGGTTTGTAAGTTTGGATGTCGGAGATAATCTGTGGAAGCAATGATCCACATTGTAGAAGTCAATTACTTTTAAAAGAGTAACCGTATGTTTCTTGTCGGCTCTTCTCCATAGGAAACGACAAATTGGAACCGTGCACCTATAGCTTCTGACGTTCCATAAGTTCATAAGTAGGTAAAATAAATATTTTGGTTTTGCTTTAGATTTTGACTGATAAATAGAATTTCGTAACCATAGGTCAGGGGAGAAATAAAAGAGGTGGTAGTAGGCCCCCTGAACGCTCTAACGGGGTATTGGACATATGCGATCGAAGTAGCAAGCGACTGCTAAAATACTAATAAAATATTATACGTATTCTTACCGTGTATAGTCTCAAAAACTCCTTTAACCACTAAATCTGATATTCCCACGTATACCCACGAGAATGGTTGGGTAGCGTTCCAAAACGATATCACAGCTTGGGCCTCATTGTCGTTGTCTGGGTAGAACAAACTGGCTCCTTCCAGAGCGCACACTCGCTTGGCTTCAGTCCAAGACTTATGTAACGTGTGGATCTTATAGAAACTCTCTGAAGCTTCTAGGTACGTGTAGTCCTTCCGGAAAAACTTTTTATCCCTTTGTCCATCTATTAACAGAAAAAATTATATATTTAGGCAGTTTATTTTACGCAATGAAAAGGACCACACACTTAATTCACTATCGCTATATTAGTCAGTTTATATTTGTTGCGACCACAATCTAGGCAAAACAAAAAAACATTCGTAACAAAATAATTACTCACATGAATAGTCCGTCAAAAAGTTCACTAAAAGAAATATGAGCGAAGTTTTCGAAAACATTTTATTTAAAGATAAGACAGACACGCGTGTTGAACCACGCCACACAAACGTGTGACGATACTCAGCACATAGCGGTTTCTCCGACAGACCACATCATTTGCATATAGTGGGCATGCGTAAACAATATACTCGTATCTCTAGCAGTGTTGCCAACTCCAAAAATTCCGAGTCCCTAGACTCTTAATCCAAAATCGCTAGAAAGTCACTAAAACTAATTCCACGATTTTGTCTGGGAGAATACCTATAATTTTGTCGGGGACAGAAAAGGCGGTGTGAAATATTAGGATAACATCTAACTTTTAATTAAATAATTATATTATGTAACAATCATAATTTGTTGTTTTAATCACAATTTGTCAAAATTGCTTATTTTTTATTTATGTATTAGAAATTGAAATATTATTTATTATTCAGCATCGTTACTTATTAATTCAAATAATTCTTCAGTCTCATGCTCATCTGATTCAGCCTTCGGAGCCCAGAAGCTGATATTGTTGTTCAACGTTTTTTGTTGCAAAGGAATAACTTTAAAATAAACGATGCACAATCTTAATTTTGTTTTTAAAAACTGGTCTCTTATCAGGATCAATGCATTAATAGTTTTTAAGGAAAATCTATTGCGTTTTTTGTTGTTATAATATTCATAGCACTGAATACTCTTTCAACCTCAGCATTCGAGTGAGGTAATGATAGAATAGCACCTTAGCTACATGCGACATTAAATTGTAGAAATTATCGAAGAACTGGCCGTATTCAAAAGCAAAACTTAGATTTTACTGAAAATTGGATGTGTTGCTTTGAATATATTTTGAAATAAGTATCTAAAGCCAGGGCTGTTTTAATTTGTACTCCAAAAATCGCCAGATATGTCGCTAAACAATTTTTGTCGTCAAAACTTTATTTTAGTCGCTAAGACTTGAGCAAAAGTCGTCAGTTGTAGCGACTAAGTCGCTAAATTGGCAACACTGATCTCTAGACGTCGGTATTTTTACATAAACTTATTTAATGTGATTATTAGTTAATTTGCACCTATAAACAGGAATATATTAGTGAAAGGCTCACTTCGAGCTCAGCTGTTTCATGTCAACTCATCTCTCGAGGTTACAGAGTTCATTACCTCATGCACCAAGCTTCTGAAGTTTTATAAGTGCGCAAGTAAATAAATCCTATTATCAGCGTAGCATTCGGAAGTCGTCTATTCTAGACGTTAAAAAAGCCGCGAAACTGTTTGATGTTAAACATAGTTTGCCCCTTCTAAATAAAGATCATCATTAGGTCAATTTTATTCTTCAATAAAAATTTTTTTTTAGTGTTCCGTATTTCCTGATGAAGAAACGGAACTCGTGTGTTTGTTTTTCACGCCAATTTGCTTCGAATCTATTGTACTGATTAAGTTGAAAAAAGGTATGGCGATTCTGCTCTGAAGCCCAATCCAATAACGTTAAAATATATAACAATGGTAATTTCTAATTGCTAGGTTGCACTTTAGTACGTAGGTTGGCGGCTGCGTACTTAGGACACACGTCTGTTAAGCTGAGTTAACTGCTCCCTCCATAAGATAGAAAAGTGGCGTCCACACTGCTTTTGATTTCTTCGCTGCCTTTGATGTCCTCTGGGATCTTAGTGACCTTCGATTGGTACAGCTTCCAGGAAACATCCTGGTACATCCTGGCAACAGCTGCTACTAATAACTTATAGAGGAGTACCGTAGGCCAACTCGGTGTCATTGTCCGGTGTCTAGCAGTGGACTGCTGTAGGCTGATGATCATCATCGTCCTCCTGATGATCGTATAGTCCACTGCTGGACATAGGCCTCTCCAATTGCACGCCATTTAGCTCGACTCTCGGCAACTCTCATCCAGCTGCTACCAGCCGCCCTGCGAAGATCGTCGCTCCACCTTGCCTGAGGACGTCCTACCTTACCGTTTGTCGATTCGCGGTTTCCACTCAAAAACACGTCTACCGCAACGGTCATCGGTTCTACGGTTAATATGGCCGGCCCATTGCTACTTCAGCTTGCTTATTCTGTGAGCTATTTCGACAACTATGGTTCTCTGCCGGATCACCTCATTCCGGATTCTATCCCTCAGAGAGACTCCAAGCATAGCACATCGCAAAGCACGCTGAGCGACCGCGTGAGTCCACCACTCGGCTCCGTAGGCCATAACAGGCAGGACACACTGATTGAAGACTTTAGTCTGTAGGCTCTGTGGAATACGCGACGAGAAGACACGACGAAGCTTCCCGGACGCTGCCCAGCCTAGCTGAATTCTTCTGTTAGCCTCCTTCTCAAATTTGTTCTTACCAAACTGCAGAGTTTGCCCGAGGTAAACAGATTCTCAAACAACTTCAAGAGCACCGCCATTGACAGCAATCGGTCCCGCAGCGTGATCGTTAAACATAACGTGTGTTTTGTTCAAGTTCATCTGGAGACAAATGCGTAAAGAAGAATCAACTGGTTCGTCCAGCATATGCTGCAGGTCATACAGCGATTCAGCCAGTATGATGATGTTATATGCAAATCTCAAGTGTGAGATGTACTCGCCGTTGATGTTAATGCCGCGTCCTTCCTAGTTCAGCGTCTTAAACACATCCTCCAATGTGGTAGAGAACAGTTTCGGGGAAATTACGTCCCCTTGTCTCACCCCTCGACGCAGGAGGATATGTTCAGTTCGCTGGTCCTGAGTTTGGACGGTCATAGTCGCGTTTTAACTTGGCATCGCTGCATAGACTCCAAAAAAGACTGTTGCGTTCGGAAATGGAGAATACCGATAATGTGCTCGCGTGACGTGAACTTGACGCGAGCGTATTTGATAGCGGTAGAGAATACGAAAAACTTTGTTATGATCGAAACTTCACTGCAACTGCACTGCATCTGAACTTCTCTATAGACTCAAACGCCTCCTCATCATCAACAAACGCAAGACACCGGGGCCAATTATACTCTTCGGACTTCTGTATAATCTGCCGCATCGTGTGGATGTGGTCTGTGGTGCTATATCATCCTTGAAACCCGGCCTGCTCCGGTGGCTGAAACTCGTCGAGTCTTCGCGTTAGATGATTGGTAACGACTCTTGAAAACAACTTATATACGTGACTCAGGAGCGAAAGGGTCTGTAATTCTTTAAAAGGGTCTTATCACCCTTTTTAAAGAAGAGAACGACAACGCTCATTCGCCACGCTTCTGAAGTTCTTCCGGAGAACAGGACAGGGTTAAAGAGATCCCGAAGCTCTTTCAGTACAGGACTACCTCGCGCTTTCAGGAGCTCGGTCGTAATCCCGTCCTCACCAGGGGCTTTTCCAGTTTTAAGCTGTTTAATAGCCGCTTCGATTTCGTCTTCTTCCGTGAAATGGCGGGTTCAGGTGGCTCCTCATTTTCAAGATCAGGTCGAGATGCATGCGATGCGTACAATTGGCCGTAGAAGTTTTTAACTTCCGAATGAATCTACGGCTTCGAAACGACGATATCCCCACTTGATTTGGTCTACTTCGTCAGGTGGCTCCTCCCAAGGACGAACACTTTCGACCCCTGATTTTGCTCAATCACTTTCTCTATAGAGCGTGCATTGGAGCGTTGGAGGTCGCGTCGTATCAATTTCCTAATATTCTTGTTGAGTGCACGTTGTTCTGACGAAATGATATGTGGGTTTTCACGTCGTTACTCCATTAGCTCCAGAGTCTCTTCCGAAAGTTTGGACTTCCTGCCCGTATGCCGCATTTTGCAAAATAGTGGACCTTCCTCCCTGAGGATTTCCACTTATTTTTCGAGGGCCTGGTCGACGTCGTTTGTGGTTTCCACGGCGGCGAATGGGTTTTCCAGGTCTGTCTGGAACGCTTCAGATCCTAGCACAGTTTGGAGCATATTTGGTCGGAGCCTAGACTTCATGAAACGAGTTCGCTCAAGCTTGAAGTTGATATTCAGAGAGCCTCGAACCTGTCTGTGATCACTGCCGGTATTGAACCTGTTGATCACCGAGACATCCCTGAATACATGATTTTTATCCGTTATGATGAAGTCTATCTCATTTTTCGTCATAGTGTCGGGACTTCGTCACGTCCACTTCCTTTGGGGCTGTTTCTTAAAGAAGGAATTCATCAAGAAAAGCCCCTCTTTCTCAATGAAGTTGATAAGCATTTGCCCCCCATGATTTCTGCTGCCAAACCCGTAGGATCCTACTACAAATTCGTTGCAATTGTGTACTCCCACTTTATCGCTAAAATCCCCGATGAGGACGTTGTAGTGGGCCTTAGTGGTGGAATGCAAGGCCTTGGAAATGCCCTCGTACATTTCATATACTTCGTCATCCGAGTGTGCCGAGGTCGGTGCGTAAACCTGAACAACCTTGAGGCTATACCTCTCGGTTAGCTTTACTACGAAGTACGCGACCCTGTTCGATACACCGGAGACTTCCACAACGTTGTCAAAAAGGGATTTGTTTATTAGGAACCCGACTCCGCCTTGGGATAGCTGGTCTCCCTCTCAAAAATCCAGAAGATGACCTTTCTTCCCTCTTCGGACTTCACTCAGCCCAAAAATGTGCCACCTTATTTTACCGAGCTCTGCACTAGATGTTTTTCGAGCCGTAACGTGCGTGAATTTAGCTGTCGAACTATTGGATATATTGGCAAACTTAAAAGGGCCCAAGACATGGCCACCTTTTGATTGCCAACAGGGTGATCCACCCTGTTGGCAACCAACAGCTTATTTCAAAAGGTTGTCTTCATAAAGTAATTTAGAGCTATGCCTGTAACATTGATATAGAAAACTCTAGAGCAACGGTACTCTAAGTGTGTTCCGCGATACCCCTGTAGGGGTTCCGCAAGAATTTAGAAAAAAAAACAAAACCTTTCTCTGGTCTCGCCCATCGCGCGTATACTTGTGAGCGCGCAGTCCCTTTGATACAAGCAGCCTCTGAATTAGACGCTATAGTTGTGAACAAGCGACTTTCGGCTCTATCTTCAAAAACATAAAGTCGAGATTGTTTACAACGCATTTTTTTGTATTTCTATTTTTATTTCCGCTTTTTGTTTATTAAAGGGGCCGGGTCGAGTATTTTTGAGAATGTTCGAGTTCGAGTCTAGGACTAAGTATAAAAGCGGCGATCGCGTGTCGCGCCTCGTCAGTCAGTTGACGATTAGCGTTTGGAGCGATAAGTTCCTACCTACCTACATACAAGCGGGCTAAACTGGACTATACTTTGTCTCGTAAACGCAGTAACGATTGTGCATTATTTTGACCCCACCATCCTGACGTGTAACATTATTAATAAAGAAGAATGGAACGTTGGCTTAAAGGCGTTAAACGTGTTGCAACAACATCTTCTAATGACGCTGAATGTTCAAAAGCAGTACGCGCGGAGAATACAGCAATTACCGATCCAGACGGTGATGCCACGACGTCAAGCTCCACGGTTTCAAAGACGAAGAAAAGGAAGTATGATGAATCATATATCAGTTTCGGATTTGTTGATTCCAACGGCTCACCTCTCTGCATGTCATGTAGTAAACAGCTTCCTAATAGTTCCATGGCATCTGCTAAATTGCGCAGACATTTAGAAACTGTACACTCGAGTCTAAAGACAAGAATAAAGATTTTTTTGTTATTGGAAAAAAGAACAGTTATTGAAAAGTCAAAAAAATATGATGCATGTAACACAAACTATCAATGAAAAGGCCACGGAGGCATCATATTTAGTTAGCTATCGCATTGCACAAGCAGGTGAAGCGCACACTATCGCTGAGAATTTAATAAAGCCATGTGTGTTAGACATAACAAAATGTATGCTCGATGAAAAATCTGCAAAGCATCTTTCAACTTTACCGCTATCAAACGATACTGTTTCACGGCGAATCCATGATCTGGCAAGCTACGTCAAACAAGAACTAGTTGCACGTCTACAAAAAACACGATTCGCCTTGCAAATGGATGAGTCAACTGATGTCACTGGTCTGGCTATCTTGCTGGTTATCGTGAGATATCCATATGAACGTTCTTTTGAAGAAGACATGCTAATGTGTTCACCGCTGCCCACAAACACTACCGGGGAAGAAATTTTTAATCAAATAAACATATTTTTTTAAGAAAATAATCTTAGTTGGAACGATTGGATTAACATTTGTACAGATGGGGCCAAGGCGATGACAGGTAAAACAGCAGGAGCAGTATCAGGAATAAAAAGTAAAGCGCCTAATTGTAGTTCCAGCCATTGTTTTCTGCATAGATAAGCACTTTCGATGAAGCAAATGCCGTCAAATCTAAAATTAGTTATGGATAAAGTGGTAAAAAATAATTAATTTTATCAAATCACGACCACTACAATCCCGATTGTTCTCATTATTGTGTGAAGATTATGTAAGCAATCATAAAACACTGCTGCTCCATACAGAAGTGTCTCGGGGTAAAACTTTAACAAGGCTATTTGAACTTAGAGCCGAGTTACAAATGTTTCTTTCAGCAGATGCAGTTTCTTTTAATTTGAAATACCGTTTGTATGATAAAACTTGTTTGTTCCGATTGTCTTTTATGGTAGATATCTTTAAAAAACTGAACGAATTGAATTTATCATTGCAAGGTAAACAGACAACAGTGTTCCAGGCCTATAACAAAATAACTGCCTTCAAAAGAAAATTAGATTGTTGGATTGTTTGCATTGGTAAGAGAGAAATAGAAAGCTTTACGTCACTCAGTGAGTTTGTTAGCGATACCGACTTAGAAATGTTTCAAGATGATGTGTTTGAAGAATTGGTCCAATATCTCACTTCGATGCGCGCATCTTTTGAAAAGTATTTTCCCGAAGAACAGAATACAAAAATGAAGCCCAACTTGAAAAAGCCCGAAAGTATGTCAAACGAGATATAGGAATCTCTTTTAGAAATGTCATCAGACACAAGTATGGAGTCACTGTTCAAAACGACGCCTCTCAACGATTTTTGGTGCAGAATCCGTGATGAATATCCAATGCTTGGCAGAATGGCTCTGAATATTCTCCTCCCGTTCCCAACAACATATTTGTTCGAAACAGGATTCTCAACCTATGCAGCCACGAAAACAAAATATCGCAATAGACTGGACGCCGAACCTGATATGAGACTTCAAATGTCTTTTATCAAACCTGATATCAACCAATTGATGAAAAATAAAAAACAGTTTCATACCTCCCATTAGTTAAGATTTTTTCATTTTTAATATCTTTATTGTACTTGCCATGTGGTAAAGTAAGTAATAATTAGTAACTGTTACATTGTACTTTTATTATGCTTATATAATAAAAAATACACTTTTAAAAACTATTGTTTTATTGTAGGGTTCCGTCAAGTATTTTGCTTGTCAAAAGGGTTCCGTGACAAAAAAGTTTGAGAGCCGCTGGTCTAGAGGTTTAAGGCCTCATTTCCTAAGCACTAGATTGTGGTTTCAATTCTTGGCTAAGTACCAGTGTGACTTTTTCCACTTCATATGTACTTTCTAAGTTTACTTTCATCGGTGAATGAAAACCATTCCGAGGAAACCTGGACTTATAGTTAGTATATATCTGAAATCGACAACCTGTCTTGAGCAAGCGTGCAATACTCGTGTCTTCTCTGTACGAGTAGCCCTGCAGTGGGTGGGACAAGGTATTATTATTTATAATTAACTTATAATCATTTTAACTACGTGTGTACAATAATCTATAAGTATCACATAGACCGGTCCTGTGCTTCTCGCATACAGCAAATTCCCGCGAGGGGCCTACCTATGTCTAGTAGTGGACTTTTTTGGCAGAATGATGATGATGACTATTATTTTAATTTGTTTGTTAGAACGTATCATACGAATAAGGGTGGTGATCAATGCTCGTGCCTTCTCTGCGTGAGAAGAGGCGTTTGCCCTGCAGTGGGACAAGCATAGGCTGATATTACTATTTAATTAAACATTATCTTGGAACAATTATATTTTCTTATTGTTGTTGACTGTCGTCGTTGACGTTGTTTGGCCACCTATGTACTGGAGATTGCGCTCTGTAAGCTCGTGGCTAACATGGGTGGCAAATAGAAAAAGTTCATAAAGCACACAATCATGATAAGACGCAGTGACCTAAAATAAAAAAACCTTCATAAGTATAAACAAAAACACCCTACACCCTTCTATGACATGTTGAAGACGTTACTGAAAATGTTGAAAGTCTCCAATCGCGGAGTCATCAACTGTATTCTATCAGATTGAATTTTATGCGAATCCAACAAATGGCTCCTTAAGTAAAGCGTTGCTATACCACAGTTAGTGCAGCGTCAGTTCTTCATTAAAAATAGGGTAAAAATCTGTTGTTCATAATCGAGTACCCAAGGTAAATTGAAATAAAAAGATGAAAGTCTGTGAGCGCCGGTTAGTGGGGAGAGCAGTAACAACAGATATACAGATACAAAGCCAAAGGTCGTCGTAACACCACAAGAAATCATTCAAGATGCGAGCCACAAAAACCTATATACCAATAAATTGGCTACACACGAATGACATAAACTGTCATGCCAATACATGTCATGTCTTGACTTTGTCAAGACAATCGACGTAAAACCCGTAACTTAGCTATAATATGTGTACAAATATACATAAACTCACTGATTTTCCCGGGGGAGTAGGCAGAAACTACAAAACGCCCACTACTACGAAGGGTACTTACGTACTCTTTTTGATTTGTCCGCTTTCATACATCTAGTCGTATAGGCGCGTCGTTTTAATAGGTCTGATATATTGTGTTGTACAACATAGGTACAATAGGTAGGACAGTAGGTGTCAAATATGTAATTATTAGGTTTATCTTTGCGTGTGTTTATTTTATCACAAAGTATATCGTAAATTTCACAAAAAATGTGTCAAAATATATTTTAAATTACCTAACTATAATAATACAATAATGTGTCCTGCACTGAATATCTGCTTGTAAAGATACTTACTTGCTAATTAATTATGTTATGTTTTATTAATTTCGCATCCCGGAGTCTGGATTTGTGCCCGGTTGATGGCAATATATTACATGGGGCTTACACATAAATGGGCGGGATGAGGGTGTACTGTAGGTATATCTCTGCCTAACCCTTCAGGCATTACAGGCCTGATGTATGTATCGGATGGATGTGTAGATAGGATGTGTATGACCAATGACTATATCGAAATGTGCGTAATAGTAGATAGGTTGTGCCGGTTCCAGCTCACTTTTTTCAAGGGGTTTGAACCGACTACTAAGCGATGCTCAATCCTAAAAAAAAAAAAAAAAAAACAAAAAAAAAAGTTTTGGCATGCGCTGAGCACGAATCTGCGGTCCATTTTTCGCAAAAGTAAATATACGTAAATAGATTTGTCATACTGGTGACAATTTTGGACCTAATTGAATTATGATTGATGATATCTCTGAAACTATGCATTTTTGGACCACCTATTCTAGGAGTTTAAGTATTATTTTTACCTACAGAATATAACCCTAGAAAAACAGGTTGTATATGTAGGGTGCCGTACAACCTCACCGATGCTCAGAAGCAGGCCCGGGTGGAACGGTCTCGGTGTGTTTACGACATCATTACAGGTTTACAGATTTATCAATACGATCCAGAAACGAAGCGCCTGTCGACAGTTTGGGTATTTAAAAAACGAATTAACGCCTACCAAAGTGAAGCGATCTAGAAGCGACTGGCTACTTGATCAATTCCTTTACGGAAATAAAGAAGCATCAACGCTGAATGGGAAACTACCAAATGTTGTTTTCTCTGTTGTGAACAACAAGCGACCAAACACAGGGCTCCGCGGTCTACTGCTCCACCACGACAACGTGCCTTCGCACACCGCGCTCAAAACGAGCGACTTTCAGAACCGCACGCCGGTCAAACTCCTTACAGCCCTTACCTAGCACCGTGTGACTTCTTTTTATCCCCGAAAATAAAATAACTGCTTAAAGGGATACAATTTTCGTCGCCTGAAGATGCGCTGTCAGCGTTCGAGCAGGCTGTAAACGAGGTGTCTACGGTAGACTGGAAAAAGTTTTTCAGACGCATGAAACTTTTTACAGAGGCTAGTGGAGAGTATTTCGTCCATACGAATCAAAATATTGCCCAACGCTATTTGTGTCAATATCTAAAGCTACCTAGTGTGAGCTTGGTTTATCATATGTATCCAAATTGCATATTATATACGTTGGTACATTCATGGCTATACATGGGTAGCCTATTGAGGAGTTCATCTTTGCAACGCACCCCGAAGGAATGTGAAATAACTTTGTAAGATCGCACTTTAGGAACTGTGTTGACTCATTAAGTTACTATCAGTTGCGTTGTAAGCACTTAAGAATTTGCTTTAGATTAGAAATTACTTAGTGGTGCTATATAAGAGCAGCCCACTCAGTCAGACCATAGTCAACTGGTTTGGTAGCAGTGGATAGTGACAGTACTACGTTTTGTGTTACTTCAACGCATCAACGGTAATGGAGGTAAGTGTTTATTCTATTGAAAATTACTTTTCTTTCTTTCTGACTTTTTATTTACATTAACTTTGCCTTGCGTGTGTGAAAAAAAATGATATTAACGTGTTTTCTGTGTTTGTTGCAGAAATCATTAAGTTTCTTAGACAATGATGAAAATACCTGTAAGCTGCATTACTACTCACTACTTTCCCCTCAACACGAAGAAGACAGTGGTGACATCGTCATTATTAACACATGCGATGGGAGAAAAATTAAATCTCAGACTATTCATTTTGGAGGATGTTGCAGGTGACATCAATGTGGAAGTGAAATAGTGGTTTCAGTTATTAAGTGACACAACGTCAGAGTGTTTCGCTCACGAACTATTCGCCGAACAAATAGATAACGATTTAATCAACTGTTTAATTTATGTTGTAAGGGAGTGTGTTATAAGGATATTTGAAAGTTTTCATTTGCGTTTTTTTTTTGTGTACTTCATTATGAATCTAGAAAATATAAAGTATATTATTGATGTAGATGGGTTTCAGATGTCAAAAAAAAATGTACTTTAAAGAAGTAGCAATTTACAATATTCAGGATAATATCCTTTATTGGTTTTACATAAAACTCCCAACGTGGTTGTTAGATTATAAACATGATAGAACAATCACATTCGTTATGAGACATATTCACGGAATGCAATTAAAAAATTATGATAATGATATTAGTTTTTCAGAGTTTTTAAAACGAGTAAAGAGTTTTGATCCAAACAAGCATTTCACGTGGGCTTACAAAGGGGGGATAGTAGAAAGAGATTTTTTAGCAAGTTTGGGGTATAAATCGTATAACTTAGAAGCAATCCATTGTCCGAAAGTGGAAATAATTATAGAAAAATTTAAATTACACCGACTTAGTAATTGTACGAGGCATGTAGCATACAAAGGAATTCCATCTCGCAGCGCTCACTGTAGTGGTGTAGAGGTGCGAGCATTCTCACTGTGGTTTGAAAATCATTTACTCAATCGATAAGTTTAGTGTGTAATATTTTTGTGTAGTTACCTAGTTTTTTCATATTATGTATCTAGTTTATTTGTATTGACTAGGAACTCATTTGAATATAAGTAGTAACCTGTTAGTACTTATTAAGTCTTTTACATGTATATCTAATAATAAACGTGTAAATTTTGTGTGTATACCTGATTAACTGTTATTGTTAAGTTTTTTGTATGTCATAATTAACGTTTAAGATTTATGTATACCTAATTAAATAAAAAAAGACAAATGTCAGCAAGCTTCAGCTAGGTCAGTCAAATAAATCAAATTGTGCTTTAATTCATTTTGTTTTCTTTATTTATCCAACTTGTAGAATCCATACCGAAACACTTCACTAGAAATGTATCATCACAGTTTCTCTTCGACACTTTCGCCACTAGGTATACATCAGTATGTTTACCTTTTTGGAGTTCCTGTTCATAAAATCCACCTAAGATTGGTTGTTTCCTTTCATCTTTCAACTGATGGGTCACAGGATTGGGGTTATTCACTTTCAATACTTGAAATATTTCCGAATCTTTTAAATTCACATATTCATTATCAAATGTATTATTATTGTTGTTGAATCTGCATTGGAAACAGAATTTTAACTTATAAATCATAAGTAGAGTAGATCAATTCAACACCGTTACATTTTGAAACTCCTGAAGTGTTTTTAAATTCAATTAAAAATTATGTTTTTTGTATACAACAGTGGATTCATCAACATTAAAAAATAAGTTAAATTTCATACTGCACGCTGATTTTGTTCAACAAACCAAAGATTTTATAGATCCTACGTTTGACTTTCAAACATTCAATTACGAGTACATAGTTTGTCAAGATGACTTCAATATTTTCTTTTCTTCTTTACATGATACAATTTGGTTCGGTCAAACTATTTGAAATGATAAAATAAAATAATTTATTTTTGATACAAAATTTTTGGTTTGCATCGATTTAATTTACTCATGGTTTTGTATTTTAGATATTTCTTAAAAACGCCGATGCATAATTTTCAATATACAAAATTTAAATACATAATTTTATCATTTCAAATAGTTTGACCGAACCAAATCTTTTTTAAAGTTTCACTGTTTAGTAGTTGAAAAAATTAAATTGTTTTACAATTGTACCATAATTTTCATATTTGAAAAAACAACTTTTTTTCAATTTTGTATATTGAAAAGAAAGAAAATTAGCGTTAGCGTAAAAAAATATCTTTGTTTTTACATTTACAACAGCATTTTATAATTTTATATCACGGGGAAGATTTATGTATCAAGTACCATGTAGTTGGTTGAATTTATTGATGTTAATGTTTATAGAATTTATGTTTTTTAGATTCCACCTACTATCTTTTTTTCAAATACATTCACTAATTTTACTAGTTATTGTATCATGTAAAGATGAAAAGAAAATATTGAAGTCATCTTGACAAATTATGTACTCGTAATTGAATGTTTGAAAGTCAAACGTAGGATCTATAAAATCTTTGGTTTGTTGAACAAAATCAGCGTGCAGTATGAAATTTAACTTATTTTTTAATGTTGATGAATCCACTGTTGTATACAAAAAACATAATTTTTAATTGAATTTAAAAACACTTCAGGAGTTTCAAAATGTAACGGTGTTGAATTGATCTACTCTACTTATGATTTATAAGTTAAAATTCTGTTTCCAATGCAGATTCAACAACAATAATAATACATTTGATAATGAATATGTGAATTTAAAAGATTCGGAAATATTTCAAGTAGTGAAAGTGAATAACCCCAATCCTGTGACCTATCAGTTGAAAGATGAAAGGAAACAACCAATCCTTAGGTGGATTTTATGAACAGGAACTCCAAAAAGGTAAAAATCCTGATGTATACCTAGTGGCGAAAGTGTCGAAGAGAAACTGTGATGATACGTTTCTAGTGAAGTGTTTCGGTATGGATTCTACAAGTTGGATAAATAAAGAAAACAAAATGAATTAAAGCACAATTTGATTTATTTGACTGACCTAGCTGAAGCTTGCTGACATTTGTCTGTTTTTATTTAATTAGGTATACATAAATCTTAAACGTTAATTATGACATACAAAAAACTTAACAATAACAGTTAATCAGGTATACACACAAAATTTACACGTTTATTATTAGATATACATGTAAAAGACTTAATAAGTACTAACAGGTTACTACTTATATTCAAATGAGTTCCTAGTCAATACAAATAAACTAGATACATAATATGAAAAAACTAGGTAACTACACAAAAATATTACACACTAAACTTATCGATTGAGTAAATGATTTGCAAACCACAGTGAGAATGCTCGCACCTCTACACCACTACAGTGAGCGCTGCGAGATGGAATTCCTTTGTATGCTACATGCCTCGTACAATTACTAAGTCGGTGTAATTTAAATTTTTCTATAATTATTTCCACTTTCGGACAATGGATTGCTTCTAAGTTATACGATTTATACCCCAAACTTGCTAAAAAATCTCTTTCTACTATCCCCCCTTTGTAAGCCCACGTGAAATGCTTGTTTGGATCAAAACTCTTTACTCGTTTTAAAAACTCTGAAAAACTAATATCATTATCATAATTTTTTAATTGCATTCCGTGAATATGTCTCATAACGAATGTGATTGTTCTATCATGTTTATAATCTAACAACCACGTTGGGAGTTTTATGTAAAACCAATAAAGGATATTATCCTGAATATTGTAAATTGCTACTTCTTTAAAGTACATTTTTTTTGACATCTGAAACCCATCTACATCAATAATATACTTTATATTTTCTAGATTCATAATGAAGTACACAAAAAATAAACGCAAATGAAAACTTTCAAATATCCCTATAACACACTCCCTTACAACATAAATTAAACAGTTGATTAAATCGTTATCTATTTGTTCGGCGAATAGTTCGTGAGCGAAACACTCTGACGTTGTGTCACTTAATAACTGAAACCACTATTTCACTTCCACATTGATGTCACCTGCAACATCCTCCAAAATGAATAGTCTGAGATTTAATTTTTCTCCCATCGCATGTGTTAATAATGACGATGTCACCACTGTCTTCTTCGTGTTGAGGGGAAAGTAGTGAGTAGTAATGCAGCTTACAGGTATTTTCATCATTGTCTAAGAAACTTAATGATTTCTGCAACAAACACAGAAAACACGTTAATATCATTTTTTTTCACACACGCAAGGCAAAGTTAATGTAAATAAAAAGTCAGAAAGAAAGAAAAGTAATTTTCAATAGAATAAACACTTACCTCCATTACCGTTGATGCGTTGAAGTAACACAAAACGTAGTACTGTCACTATCCACTGCTACCAAACCAGTTGACTATGGTCTGACTGAGTGGGCTGCTCTTATATAGCACCACTAAGTAATTTCTAATCTAAAGCAAATTCTTAAGTGCTTACAACGCAACTGATAGTAACTTAATGAGTCAACACAGTTCCTAAAGTGCGATCTTACAAAGTTATTTCACATTCCTTCGGGGTGCGTTGCAAAGATGAACTCCTCAATAGGCTACCCATGTATAGCCATGAATGTACCAACGTATATAATATGCAATTTGGATACATATGATAAACCAAGCTCACACTAGGTAGCTTTAGATATTGACACAAATAGCGTTGGGCAATATTTTGATTCGTATGGACGAAATACTCTCCACTAGCCTCTGTAAAAAGTTTCATGCGTCTGAAAAACTTTTTCCAGTCTACCGTAGACACCTCGTTTACAGCCTGCTCGAACGCTGACAGCGCATCTTCAGGCGACGAAAATTGTATTCCTTTAAGCAGTTATTTTATTTTCGGGGATAAAAAGAAGTCACACGGTGCTAGGTAAGGGCTGTAAGGAGTTTGACCGGCGTGCGGTTCTGGAAGTCGCTCGTTTTGAGCGCGGTGTGCGAAGGCACGTTGTCGTGGTGGAGCAGTAGACCGCGGAGCCCTGTGTTTGGTCGCTTGTTGTTCACAACAGAGAAAACAACATTTGGTAGTTTCCCATTCAGCGTTGATGCTTCTTTAGTTCCGTAAAGGAATTGATCAAGTAGCCAGTCGCTTCTAGATCGCTTCACTTTGGTAGGCGTTAATTCGTTATTTAAATACCCAAACTGTCGACAGGCGCTTCGTTTCTGGATCGTATTGATAAATCTGTAAACCTGTAATGATGTCGTAAACACACCGAGACCGTTCCACCCGGGCCTGCTTCTGCGCATCGGTGAGGTTGTACGGCACCCTACATATACAACCTGTTTTTCTAGGGTTATATTCTGTAGGTAAAAATAATACTTAAACTCCTAGAATAGGTGGTCCAAAAATGCATAGTTTCAGAGATATCATCAATCATAATTCAATTAGGTCCAAAATTGTCACCAGTATGACAAATCTATTTACGTATATGTCGGCGTCACCGTTAGCGGTAGGTACAGCGGGCCGAGTTACGCTGTGCAAAGCGGACGTTCGCCTCCTCACTCTCCCCACTTCTCGAGCAACTTAATGTAAGCTAGTGCGCAGCGAAGAGGAGGAGCATTCTTGTGGCAGGCTCGGCCCGGTGCGCCTGCCGTAGCGCCTAGAGCTATTATCGCGATCTATTTAATTAATTAACAAGCTGTCGGAATAAAAGAGTTGGTTACTGCTATATCTCATACTTTCATTTAATATGTCGGACCTCTGCCTTCAGGTTATTTCATGGTGATTATTTTATAAGACATTGTGAGTGAAATAAAGTGATTGTGCTGTAACTAGTATCTCTATTTTCTTCGCCCGACAATCCACGCCTACTTACAAAGTGCAAGTGTATTATCGTTGATGAGGGCCTATCCCGATATATATTTACTTTTGCGAGGTTGCCAATTTTGTGTGCGTACCGTACAAAATAGACCCTCGATGTGTCTAGGTATCGAGTATAAGAAAATGCGACGTTGTCATATTTCACGTTAGGGTGTTTTACATTAATAATCGTGACTTTGTCGAATTATTTTGTATGAAAAATGAAAAAAACAAAGGATGATTGAAACATAATTCATATGCCAGTTGATTTTTTGATATGGTCTCAATCATACCCTAGAGTTATGGGATATAAAAAAACACCTTGTATAGCTTACGATGATACCAGATCCGCGTTATTGTTTACGGAATATAACGCTGAGAGTAATGCCCATTTAAAACAAAAATAATATTTGTTTTTACATTTACAACAGATTTTTTTTAAATGTTATATCACGGGAAATATTTACAGGGAACACAGGGTTCACTGATATTTTAGTTGAATGAGCTGTTCCGTACATATTTTATAGTTTGAAATAAAGATGGTTTGATCATGTTGAGAGGATGAATGAAAGGAGCGTAACAAAAGGTATTTACAAGGCAGATGTGAGTGGAAACGCCGGTAGGGGACGCCCTAGGAGGACATATGTTGACCTTAATGGTGATGTTCTTCAGAAAGGTCAGATGCGTAGCACTCGCAACCGGCGCGCGTATATGTATAGGATATATGTGTAGGATCGTAACAGGTGGCGTTCTGTGGTTTCTGCCTACCCCCATGGGATGAAGGCGTGAGTGTAGTATGAAATAAAAATATAGGCAATGAACAGTAGTACTCGTTTACAATGAGTAATTGATAAGGAACCCTAAAGCAGTAGTAATGAGAGCCCTCGAATGAGTAATAGATAAGAAATGGCCAACTGAATGAGCTGTTCCGTACATATTTTATAGTTTGAAATAAAGATGGTTTGGTCATGTTGAGAGGATGAATGAACGGAGCGTAACAAAAGGTATTTACAAATGTACACCTATCTGCCTACGTATATAATACGCAATTTGGTGTTGGGCAATATTTTGATTCGTATGGACGGGCATGTGCGATATCAACTTGAATTTTTAAGAAGAAATTGCAAAAGATGGGACTGGAATGTTGATAGGATTCAGAATGATTTGACTTCAGTTTGTGGTGAATATTGCTTAATGTATTTGCTATATAAGTTTCAGGGATGTTCAATGCATAGTTTTGTAAACCCCATGGGAAGAAGGCGTGAGTGTTAAATGAAATAAAAATAGAGGTAGAACCCGTTCACAATGAGTAATTGATAAGGAACCCTAAAGCAGTGGTAATGCGAACTCTCGAATGAGTAATAGATAAGAAATAGCGAACAATGAAACGCTAATGAGGGTCGCCGGGCCGGGCGGATGTCAATTAGATTATTGCTAATTGATTTACGTATATCGCGAACCGTGCATCCTATGCAAAAATGGACCGCAGATTCGTGCTCAGCGCATGCCAAAACTTTTTTTTTTTTTTTTAGGATTGAGCACCGCTTAGTAGTCGGTTCAAACCCCTTGAAAAAAGTGAGCTGGAACCGGCACAACCTATCTACTCGTAATTTTGAAAACGTTTATTTATCACTTCGTGTATACCTATCGTAAAAGAAGAAGGTAGTGTTTCCATTACTTTGAAAAACCAATTAATCGATTGTTTTTTTATAAAAGAGATAAATAAAATGTCATTTTTTTTCTTTTAGTTCCGTTATCACTAAACACGCATAAATTATTTATTTTTCTTACTCTGATCTAAGTTACAAGTAAATACATGTCGTTTCGAACAACAAATATGTAGTAATTACCATTTTATTTCAAACAATTGCAACATTAGTTACTCACGGATGGAAATCAAAATAAAACAAACAAAATAATACTCTTTAAATTGATATTTTCCCACCGAGTAATGCGGAGAAATTAAAGCAATGATGGAAATTCAAATATTATACGTTTATTTTTGTAATATTATTAAGTCTTTTTCCGTGCTGGGCCAAAGAAAATCCATGTCCTTTGGGTATTTCTTTTTGCACTTCTGTATCCCGCTATCCAGTAGAATGTGAGAACTAAACTGCTCTATGTTGTGAAGCGGAGGGTACCGCACCCAAAGGGGTCTCAACGGGACCATATTACTGTGCGAGAGTCCGACTCGCTGTATATGTCCGGTCTTTTGGCACGTTTCCTTAATCGGAACAAAATTCGCTAACTTGTTTATTCAATCTTAGCCCCTAAATGACATTAAAGGACGTTGTTGGCATTATTTTGTGAAATTGTGTTACAATTTTTTTTAAATAACCTTGTAACGTTGTATGGTGGCAATTTTTTTGCAATCTTTTAAAAGTTGCCGCATTTGGAGTGTCTCTTGTATTACATAAACAAATAACAATATGTTGTTCTTCTGTCTAAAATCTCAGTAGCAGCCCGGAGTCTGGATTTGTTACCGGTTGATGGCAGTAGGCTCGCCCCTATTACATGGGACTTAAACATATCTAGCGAAATGTGGGTGTACTAAAGGTGTACCTCTGCCTAACCCTTCTGGTATTCCAGGCGTGATGTTTGTTCTTCGAATATAATTAACACGTTGCTAGGGTCATTCCAGGGTTGCTAGGCTATGGTCTTCATGTTCACAAATGAAGAAGCTCTTCGTTTCACAGTTAATATTGTTCAAACGTCCGTTGAAGAACATCGAGCCACAGTGCATGTTTTGTTCGTCTGCGGTTGGCTTGAAGTTGTCCCACCAGGCGTCGGCATCATCATTTATCGGTGTACCTGAACAATAAAAAGGAATAAGTCAATTCAATCATTTAAATGGTTACTATGGCGCAGTTCACCGCCTCGAGCGATGCGACTTGGGCGTCCAGTGACACGAGCGCGCGTCTCCTGTTTCCGTCCGTAGCCGCGCATTCGGGTCGAGGTTACTCATAGTGCTTTAAAAAAACTTGTTCAATTTATTTTCTTCCTAGTAGCCGCGGGGTAAATTTGTGATAGACGTACAGTAGGCCCCACTTAAGTGGTAATACTTCTACATTGAGCTGGCCTACGCGTATTACGGATTTTCAATAGAATTAGAGGCCCGCTTGTACTGGCTTAGGAAAAATCTAAATATTTTTAGTAAAATAGTTGAATGACACTACAAAACTGACACTATAACTGACTAGAAATAGGGACCAATTAGTAGTTAGTCTGTCTGTCTGTCCGTCTGTCACAGCCACTTTGCTCCGAGTCAATTGGACTGATTAAGTTGAAATTTGGCACACATATGAATTTCTGTGACCCAAACACGATCGTGTAACGTAAGTAAACGTTTTTTAAATATGGGAGTCACTTTTGGGGGGAAAACTGTAAAATTAAAAACAAACGTTTTGCAAACTGTACCGTGTGACATACATATCAAATGAAAGGGTTTGTTGTGAGGGTCTAAAAAAAATTGTAATTTAACTGACATAGACACAGCCCGTTTAGTGTATTTTAGCTATTTTCATAGTGTAACGTTGTACGATATTCTGTTGTGGGTAAAAGCCGCCGACATTCAGACTATCTTTGTTTTGCGGAAAAGAGCTGTTATATCAATTTATAAATTAAGTCTGTGACACTCTCTCAGAGATAAATTTAAGGAAATTAATGTAATGACCTTCTCAATATAAAAATTGAAAATCTTTAAATGCCCATAAAAACATCAAATTGTTTAAAAATACAGTGATATCCATAATATAAATACTAGGAACACAGACAAATTTTTTGTACCTACAACAAGGCTCAAGAAAATAGGTGGTTCGATCAGATGTCAATGTATTTATAATAACCTTCCAAGCCACGTTCTTGAGATCTAAGCCTTAATAAATTCAAATCATTTATTAAACGTAAGTTGTGCAGAAACCTTTTTATACCGTTATAGATTATACAGGTGGTAGTGTTTAAATAACCGACAAAAAAATTAAATGCAGGGGGTTCAGAATCATGTTCTGGGATGAATATTTACTTACGTATTATTTAATTGTTATTATTGTGAATTTTAAGACTATGTGGGTCATTGCTTTTTACTTTTGTGTTTTTTTATTAACTCAGTTTTAATCTCACTCGTGGTCTGACGGTTAGAGTAATTGTGTGACCTACCCAATGCCTTTTCTTTGGTATTGTTCGTCGTATCGTTGAGCTGCTTATGTTATGAGTTGAGCTGCACGATTACTGACACATGCGTGCACTGACTGGACAGGTCCACTCAATCCGTGTGGTTCTTTCCTCAAAAGACCATTTCAGACATTAATCCACATGATCTGACCAAGATTATGTCTGGACTTTAAAAGAGACTGTTACCTCTGAGTTTGTTTCGGCCTTTCTTCTCAGAGTAGTCAGATAGGAAACGCCGACCTCATCTAGTTAAAAAAAAAAGAAATGTTTGACGTGTTAAATTGTTTGTACAAACCTACTTACAGAAATAAAATCATTTATCATTTATCTTTTGAGGAAAGAACTACACAGATTGAGTGGACCTGTCGTTTGACGTGTAAAAGTGTTTGTACAAACCAAATTACAGAAATAAAGTCATTTATCATTTTCATTGAAATTTTTGGCTTACTAAAAAATATGACAAAAATACAGATATTAGTTCTATACTTACAGATTGCAGAAAAACCTGTATGAAGTCTAAGATGTTAAAATGGCATGGTAAATCTTTCCATATTGTGCGTACAAACTTCGAATTGTATTAACCCCCGCCAAGAGTAGTCAAAAACGAGAAGCAGTTGCACTACCTACCTTTTCATGAAGCGCTTCGTCGTATTTTCATACCCTCATAGCTTCGGTCTGGATGATGCTAGAGAGTTCAAATTCTCAAGATAAAATGTAGTCAGCAGATTTATTAAACACAATTAGTTTCATTTGTCTAGCTTTTACACTGGCTGACTCACTAAATCGCTCATCAAAACCTCTAGGGCACTTCTAGGTTCTTCTTAGGCTAAAAAATAGGTAAAAAAAACACAAAAAACACGCTTTTATCACGCACTTAAAATTATATTATTATTAAATTGACTTGTATATCCTTCTTCTTTTATAACCAATCATTAAAACAAAAAACGTAGAGCGCTTTATAGTTGTGCTTGCTTTTATTTTATTGAAGCGCTCCACGCTTTTTGAATTAATCATTGGATCAGAAAGAAGTACTACAAGCCAATTTAATGATTTAACATATTTTTTCGTTGGATAAGAAGAAAGTTACTGATGGCGTGAAATTATTAACTTTTTACCCGACTCTGCTCGAATTAAGGGATAGATTTTAACTTGTCTGTGCAATATCAGTACAAATCACCGTTAAAATGAAAAGAAACAGACCCCACAAAAATAAATAAAATCCTACCAAAAACATTTCTTGGAAAGTAGGTCATCAAGACTTACATATTAACACTCACTGTTAATAAGTTACCAGATCTACATACGGCTACATAATATCAAGCTATACATTTTAGTATAAGCTGAGTTCTTATCGTACGGAGATCCTATACAATGCGAGATCAGCTTATACTAGAAATGAATAGCTTGATATGTAGCCGTGTGGTTCCTTTTCCGTGTGTAAAAGGCCATGTGGTCTCAACTCGAACAAATTATAATTGTCTTGAAAAAAAAACATAGATAGAATAAATAGATGGCAGCATAGGTAACCACATTGAAATTAACAATCACCAAAAAAACTATAAACGCAATTATGCACGTGTTTTCAAGAATGAAGAAAGAAACAATTGCTTGACCCAACACGAACAGTGACTTATTTTCTTACCATAAGTCAATTGGAATGTCTGTGCGACGGCCGCGAGACGGCCAAGCCGTACATTATGACCAAGAAGTAAGGTTTGTAGAGTTAGGCCTTGTAGAGTTAGGGGCTTGGCTATACCACAGATAATATAATACTACGCACATATCCCAATCCAATGCAAAGAAATGACTCCTCACTAAATCTGGCTATTGAGCTGGTTATTTTACTTCGTCCAATTTTTCAACAGATGGCACCATCAGCGACTCACAAATTGCCAAAGACTGTAGTTTTATTACGCCATCTAGGAGTCGACCTACTTTGTAGAATCAGAAGCTTGGCTCTTCGTTAGATCTAATAACTTATAAACAGCGTTATTTAAGTCTTTGTAACCAATTTCACTTGAAAGGTGTTTGAACATCATAGTACAGAACTCCTCTCCACGCGAGTTCAACTCGCACTTCCTGTTTTATTTTTAATATTTACGTTTTGTAATGCGTACTCCACTCGACGAATGTTTAGTACCTAACAACTAAACAACTCATTTCACGGTTACACACCGTGAAATGAGTTGTTTAGTTACCTAGGGCTACATCTTTTCAGTCAAATGTACTTAGTGGCAACAATACGTTTCAGATTATGTACTGAAATACGACCCAAAAAGAGTTCCGAAAAACTAACCGTTTCGTAATAATATTAAGTGATCCGACTAGGGAAGTCCTTTTAAACGTAAGAGGGACATTGAAGATGCCTGAGGAATACACACGCTTACCTCTGACTGTCTGCCAGGCCTCGTTGACTGTGTAATGGAAGCCCATATGATATATTCCTCTTTGATAGCTCCCTCCGACTCTTCGTTTTGGTGCGGATTCCGTTAAGTTCGCAAGATATTCTGCTTCCAACTGATTATTGATCACAGCCAGGTAGGATTGTTCCACGCGACACACGGCGTGTGCGTCCATCCAGTTCAATGGAGTTGAGTGCAGCTTGTAACATTTGCCTATATCCTCATTGAAACAGTAATCTGAAAAAGGACTTGTTTTGTACCCAATGATAGGCAAGTTAAGGTGTTAGATAACAAACAAATTAAGAAATAGAATACTTCTTGTAGTGCAACGAAGCGGGCTGTGCTTTAGTGATAAAACCTACCTAAATTGGACATATTACAGTAATAGTTCCACTCTAGTGACAGAAGAGTCTTCTTGCAAATAAAGCGATACTTATAGTCACAAGGAACATCATTTGTATAGCCTTTTCGGTTCAGTGTTACACAGTCTTCGTTACCGCCGGAATTATTTGGTTCACTGTGCCGCCATTGGTTGTACACCTCAGAAATTGTCTTCCCTAGAAATATGAAATGTATAAATATAAACAGATATAACTTGTAAGATTGATGGTTAGGTTTATTCGTTAACAGCTTTATACTTATTTAATACAGGATTTGATTATTTTAGGTATATGTATAGGATACATTATAAACTACGGTGTAACATTTTTTGTGCGTTTCATTTAAAGAACTCAGAAATTGAAAAAAATACAATTAGAAAGTACTTTACGCACCGTCAATGGTTTCAAATACTCCTTCCGTCATTAAGTCTGTCAGCCCCACAAACACGTTCCATTCGGTATCAGGATAGGTTCTGGTCCAAAACTCTATCACAGCGTGTGCTTCATCTTTGCTGTCTGGGTAGAACAAACTAGCTCCTTCCAGAGCACACTCCCGCTTGGCATCATACCATTTCTTTTCTGTCCAGTGGATTTTATAGAAACTCTTTACTGCTTCTATATAATTGTAGTCCTTCCGGAAAAACTTGTTTTCTCTTTGTCCATCTAAGAAACCAAAAACGGTAGTAACTGCCTAGCATTTTTGAAATTTTCACATTAAAATTATAATTTGAACCAAATGTTGATATAAGATATAACTTAATTTTGAACGATGGCCGAGTTAAAATAAATGAAAAACTTTAATGATTTAACACTCACGTGAGATATTCGATGAACAGTGCACTACAAGGATTACCAACAAAGTTTTTGAAAACATTGTTGAAACTTTACGACACGTGTCGTAACTTCTACAGCAGACACGACAATTTGTGATCGCTTATAATGAAATGCAGCTCTTATAGTGCCTCTATTAACTTGAGCAGAAACATTTTATCACAGTTTTTTTATTTAACTGTTTAGTATATCTGTTTGTCCGAACGTTGTTTTTCTGCGATAAGATTTAAATATGTTTTTTTTTTAAGAAGATAACCTTACCGTGAATCCCGAGGCTTGTTTTTCAGAATTGGGTGTTATGTGGTAAACCGAAAGTGGGTTTTGTGTACGCTACCATGAGGGAAACAAACCGGGTTTTAAAATTAACTGAAGTGAAAACACAGAACAAATAATAATTAATGTTACGTAACGTTCTCTTTATGGTGGGTTTTACCAACTGCAATAAATCTTAGGGATTTTAGGATAGTTGTTTTTCACCCCACTTCGAGTAATTAAACTTTAATGTGTAATGAATAAGGGTTTGATGATTAAGTGTTCGGCATTCTCATTGTTCATTGGCTGAGCAATCCGATTGGTCTACGTATGAGCACAGTAGCGCCATGCTTCCGTGTGAGGTTCATCGTGACACTAACTGTTCTTAACTAGAAACCTAACGTGCACAGCGCACTATAAACATTTTCTAAAATAAAAAGGTCCTTCGATGTATTCGTGAATACCACCCCCTCAAGATACGTACGAACAATTATACGTACGAACACAGCGCCTATGAAATACATGTGTAGTGAGGTGTAGCAGGGTTCAAGACATCTGGACGCGCCGCTGAGCCATCACCAGCGCGAGGCAGTGTGCAGGAGTCTACGGTAAGCTTTTTCGAATCCTCACCCCTTTTCTACTACACGTAATTGTTTGATCCTACGAGCCGGAGATATATTTCTACTCTAAGCAATTGTTGTGGGGTTGGTTTTCATAGTTTTAAAGTTTTTAACTTAGTTAAATTTTCGAACGCGAGATCATTATTGATGATCTCCAACGTACATTACAGTTCATACATTCAGGCGAACAACAGTTTAGGTCACGCTCACAAAAAAGTTAATTTTGCAACAAAGAAAGTTCTTCAAACTTCAGGCAAAAATAGAAAAAGTCTTGATCAAGTCCCAAACTTTCGACAAAGAGGAACAAATACAGATTCGCAACAATTTCAATGATTGTTATTACGCAATTAGTGTTCACTTAGACAATTGAAAGAGGAGGACAATACGCGTAATCGAAGAATCTCGTCTAGTACGTCGAATAATAATTCAGTGGTACATGTTCCATTTAATCCTAATAATACTGGGTGTGCAAGTAGATTACCTAATCTTCCAATGCCTACGTTCTCAGGGAAGACCACGGATTAGACCCCATTTCACGATTTGTGTCATTCATTGGTACACGGACAAAATACTTACAAGTAGACAGGGAAGTTTCGTTATACAAATTTGTATAACAATGGGGATGGTGGGACCGCCGGAGCCCCGCAGCGCCAGAGCCGTGACAGAAACAATGCCTGCTGCATGTTGCGCTCCGGCGGTCCCACGCGAGTTTATCGTGGGTTTAACGCTCACCACCGCAGCTTGGACGACAACGAAAACCACCTGCTCCTTCACTCACTGGCCGTCTCGCCACTCCGCGCCTACGCGATTTTAAATTACACTCTAGGGGTAGAGCAGACAAGACTGCGTGGAGTCGGATTTACAGCGATTCGTTTCTGTCACTAAAACCCAATTTTTTTGCAAATGATTTACGACTAAAACTTTACTTTATATGAACATTCGGAATAATACACATTTTTTTACACAATACTTAGGACCTATGACTTTAGGTCATGTAAAATTAGGAGATTCAATTATTATAGTACTCGATATTATGATAGAATACTTTAAGAAGTAAAGATTATGTTAAACAAAATTTCGGGATTTTGAACATTATGGTTATTTATATATTTAATACTTTCGCATAAGGATGTACAGAGGCGGACTTAATGCCGTAGGCATTTTCTACCAGTCAACCTTTGGGTGATGCAGAGTCAAATATTGGTAGGTGCAATTTATAAAAAAATCATTTGGGAATAAATATTTAAATATAAAGGTACCTAAACTATAAATATAATACATATATATACCTAGTTATGTATAAATATAAACAGGAATACATATACATAAATAAATGAATATACTAAAAGAAATAAGACAAACAATTAGAAAACTATACCGTTATGATGATACTGCCAGCTTCTTGCGAATGTGCTCACGAACTTTAACTTTAAAGGCTAATCGGTTGGTTGCCATGCGGTGAGTGGGACATTGATGAAGACGATTGTGTGATGAATGAAGATTTCTATTGTGGTTGGTGCAAATGTACTGAAAGTGGGGGGCTAGATAACCAGGGTAAGAGGTAGAGTCAAGAAATGAAAACAAGGTGGTCGGCGCCCTTTGCTCTCTGCGCTGACGTATGGGCAACCACTTTAGAAGCGACCGATGCGCAGAGACATGGTCATATTTACGCAGATTGAAAACGAATCGAATGCAATTATTGAGAAGAGGTCAAGTTTGTGCCAGACCCTGTCAAAGGCTTTCGAGATATCTAGCGATACAGCTATTACTTCGCTGTGTTTCTTCGCCCCAGCAGTGCGTGACACATACAAGAAGATCGCCAGTTGACCGTCCCCGGCGAAAGCCATATTGACGGTCACTGAGGAGATCATTGTCTTCAAGGTAGGTCAGTAACATACTGTTCAGTACCTTTTCCATAATCTTGCACAAAATGGAGGTAATGGCGATCCGACGGTAATGGGCAGGGTCTGCACGGTCTTCCTTTTTGGCCACTGGTAGTACATTAGCAAGCTTCCAGGATTTGGGCACCGTTATTTTTTCAAGAGAGAGGCGGAACAAGCGCGTCAACACAGGAGACAGTTCATGCTCACACTGCCTTAACACTCTCACTGGAATACCGTCAGGCCCGCTGGCCTTGTTCACATCTAGACTGCACAATACTCTTCGGACCTCTTTATTATGAATTGCGATCTCCGGCATCGAAGAGTCACAAAGAAGTACAGTGGGTGGTTGCTTGGAGCCAGCGTCCAAACGTGAATTACTTGCAAAGAGACATGCAAGCAAATAAATTTGCCTTCTCACTTGCAGAGTGAGCCAGCGACCCATCTGGTTTCATCATTGGAGGTAAGGTGGGACGACAAAAATTCGTTTCAACAGCTTTGGACAGGGACCAGTACTGTTTGCTTCTCGGAGGATGCGATGCCAGCTTGGCCCCGATACGTCCAACATGGCCAAAAAGCGCCCCACGTAGAACCCGTTTGCAGAACTTGGCAGCAGAATTAAAGGCCCTCTTCCTCGCGCGAACCCTACGTGCTCTAACTTTTTGGTCGCGGGCCTTGACCCAAGCTTGGTACGCAGACTCTTTGCGGGCCTCAGCGTGGGCGCATTTTGCATTATACTAAGGTCGGGAATTGTGAGCGAGCGCGATGTCGGAGAATGGAATAAAATACTCCATCCCCTGCCGAATCACACAGCACAGCACGAGGGGTCCCCTGAGGAAAAGCACAACAAGCATGTTAATGAACTACCCCATTTATTAAAAAACCAACCACAAATGGCGTTATTTGCTTGTCTTAATTTTTAAGATAGTAGACCTTTATCAAATCTTGACGATGTAAATAACGTCCTACTGCAGGAACCAAATTGGTTTACTGCTACTCGTATTAGAATTTAATGAAAAAAAAACTAAATGCATAAGAAGAAAGATAGAAATATAGATTTATTTGTCACAGAAACACGTGCATACAAAATAACTCAAATTGCTGTAATAAGTGTTGCCTTGCCGAATGTTAAAAGTAGTGATTGTGACATAGTATTGAATAAAGTGAAACTAGAATTCGTTTATAAAACAGTTTTGTTAGGGATCATGCTCCACTCAAGGCTGCAATGGGGTCCTCATTTAACATCTCTTGCAGGACGGCCAAGTTCAGCAGCATATGCTGTAAGAAAAATCTAGCTGCGGCTAGTGTGTTTCTGTTTTTTTCATACTATCATGTCTTAAGGTATTTTATTGTGGGGACGCGCTGCAGACATCGAGTCTATTTTTATTCTGCAAAAATGAGCTATCAGAGCAATATATGGCCTCCGCATGCGCGATTCTTTAGGAGTACCGTTTTAAGATATTAACATCATGACGGTACCTTGTCAATATATACAGCTTGTTACAAAAACTCTGTCCGATCCAATAAAGGCGTATCACTGGTTTAACATGCGTACTAGAAAAAGTAGTAAAACTAAATTAACAAAAAAAAAACGTTACTGTTTTTTAGGGGGGGTTACCGTTTTTTCCTTTCGGAAGTACCTCGAAAGGAAAAAACGGAACCCTTATAGGATCACTTTGTGGTCCGTCCGTCCGTCTGTCTCTCTGTCAAGACCCTTTTTCACAGGAACGCGTAGAGGTATCAAGCTGGTATTTATATCAAATACTCAGGTCTACTGTCCCTTGCAGCCGTGAAAAAATCAAAATTCCAAGCCAACGCAATCAAAAGATGCAGCCGTTTATGCAGCAAATTTCCACTAATTTTCGACACTCGCAAGACCTACTTCCCTTGAACTCAGAATCTTGAAATTTGGTACGAAGCAACGTCTTATAGCACAGATAAAGAAAAATTGCGAAAACCGTAAATTTTTAGTTACATCATACAATAAAAATATTTTAAATAATTTTAAACTTACAAATTATTTCCTCATGAACGCGTAGAGGTATTAAATTGATATTGTTTTTTTTTGTGTATGGCATCTCGTGGTTGACCTTGAGAGGTCGTGACTACTTAACCGGATTATGATGAAATGGATATCAAGTACTCAGGTTTTATATACCTACAGGTTTGTACGGAACCCTCGGTGCGCGACTCCGACTCGCACTTGGCCGGTTTTTTATTTTATGAAGTATTCGAAATTTAACACTTACATAACATAACATCACGCCTGTTATCCCAAAAGGGTTAGGCAGAGGTGTACCTAAAATACACCCGCATTTCGCCAGTTATGCTCAAGTCCCATTGTAATAGGGGGCGAGCCTTTTGCCATCAACCGGGCACACATCCAGACTACGGGTTGCTACTGAGAAATTCTAAATAGAAAAACCAATAACAGTTTGCCCGACCCGGGAATCGAACCCAGGACCTCATGCTCAGCAGTAACACGCACACACAAACACACGCACACACACACAGTAACGTAGTCTTAATGTGATTAATTTTCGTTAGCCGGCGAAATCTTTTCGTTTTCACTTATTTTTATTTCAGAGGACACCGCCCAGCACTAGCCTAGCTGTAGGCACTATCTTAACGAGTCCTCGACCCTTTTATGTAGCCGACTGGTTGCCTACTGGCACGCTACTTTTTTGTTGCCAGTCTCACGTGGAGATAACTTTAGATCGGATGTCCGTACGTATCACGTGCCGCTATCGTATCGCGAACAATGTCGTATTCCAATTAGAAATATTTTAATATATTGATGTGCTTAGGCAAGACCAACTGTAACTATGCAGCTGCGCGTAGAAGGTATGTGGTGCGTTTCGCTAACAGGCCAGGTGTGACAGTACCGTCGTCGGAGCGTACGTTTCAAAGTCTACATAACCATATGTGGACCACGGGCAGTGTTCATGGGCGCGGGGCGCATGCCGCTGATGCTGGTAGACCACGAGAGCGCACAGTGAAAATCGAGGAATAAGTGCTGGAAATGTTTTTCGTGGTCCCCACGCAAAGCACACGCTCTGTTGCGCGTCAAAGAGACCAATCACATGCGGGTTTGGAGAGTGCTGAAGGGAGATGTCAGCTCCCTCATCACTACCGGCGGGTTCAATCCCTTCTGTCCACTGATTACTAACAAAGAATGGATTTTTTTTATTGGGTCATAGGAAGAGTCGAAGAAGATGAAGGCTTTTTGAATCGCGTGCATTTTTCCGATGAATGCTCGTTTGTGAGAACAGGTGTGTTCAAGTGCCAAACGAACACGTGTGGGCACTCGAAAACCCGCTCGCTATGAAACCGAGTCATTTCCAACATCGTTGGCGTGTTAACGTGTGGGCTGGTTTTCTCGGAGACAAAATTATCGGTCCATATTTTTTTAGTTCTACCATAAATGGTCCAAACTACCTCTCTTTCTTACGCAAAGAAGTGAAGAGTTGGATGAGTTAGATCTCAATATCCATCACTCAATGTGGTTTCAAAATAACGGCGCGCCACCACATTTCTCGCGTGCGGTGCGTGAGTATTAAGATACTCAGTTCCTGAGACAATGGTTGAATGGGACCAGTTTCGTGGCCAGCACGATTTCCCGATCTTACACCTCTGGATTTTTGTTTATGGGGTCATGTCAAACAACTGTGACTGTGATTCGGAAATAGAAGTATGATCTCGGTTTGTAGAAGCTTTCGTGCGCTGCGAAGAGTAAGTGCAAATTAAATTAAAAAGTGTCGAATGTGTATTAATGTTGGAGGTAGACATGTGGAACACGATCGCCGATGTATGCAACAAGAAAATGTTTTAATAAACTGATACCTACAGTCGGTACATTGCCAAAAGCACATCACATTTATTTAAAACAAAAACCCTTTTCAGGGCTACATTTAACTCAATAATAATTGTTTCTTGATACACAGAATCAGGTCAGAAATCAGGGTCACTATGCGTCTATACCTACAATACAATATCAGCTGATACCTACGCGTAGGCATAACGTAGGTTTCTTTAGTCATAAGTTTGTTTAGCGGCACGAAACAAAGCACAGCCTCGATCAGGCGGCTTCTTTGACGCGAAACTGTAGGTGAACTTTGTCGATCGATTATTTATACCTTTGGCAAGTTTATTTTTAATTTTAAAATTAATTATTGGGGAAAAATAATTTTCTCGTATCAATTAAATGATTACGTATTGGTGTACTCAGTACGATGCCAAATAAATACCCTTCAGGATCAGACAGGGTTTTCGTTACAGCTGTATATCAAAACATCATGTACGTAAAGAAAAATTTTAATCTTTTCAGTAAAAGAGGTAAAAGGTACAGCTATAGGACTAGACATAGGGACCAATACGTAATCATTTAATTTTGGCTGGGTGGTCGTTACGTAGCTATTATATTTTCTTTGTTCGGTGCTGACTGGGTTTGAATAGATGTTCTGGTAGAATTCAGATGCTGTTTTGATTATGGTTTTGTGGTTCGTGATGTTACTTTGTTTGTTTTCTAAGTTCGATACCCAAGAGTTAGTTTAGCGTAGTTCTTTGAGAGCTTATTTAAAAAAAAACGAATGAAAAAATAGGCAGGTTACGGAAAAAAAACATTCGCTCCTGTTTCTTACAAGGATCAAAAACTATATCGGACCAACTGAGATTTGAGTACTAGAAAAGTCAAACAGTTAAGGTTTCCCTAACAGCCGCTTTAAAAAAAAACCTGTATCATACCAGCCTTTATCTGTCCCGCTACAGAATAGACTACTGTCTCTTACAGAGAAGACACGAGTATTGATCACCATGTTTGCTAAAGTATACCTCCAGGTTAACTATACGTCCAGGTTTTCTCCCGACGTTTTTCTTCACCCATGTCGGTAATTTCCAAGGTAAACTCATACAGTAAATAATATGAATTGAAAAAGTCACATTGGAGTTGAACCAACTTCATGTGTGAGAGGCGAGGCCGCAACCACTGTGCCATCACGGCATTGTTATAACAGGAAAATAATTGGGATATTTACACACGTTGAAAACAAGATAAATTGAGAATTGAAGTCAACTCAACTCATTTTTATCGTTTTGCAGATAAAGTCTTACTTTGGGACAAACCCATTCGCAAGTGATTGTTTACAAATATATTCCAATAATCTCCCTCTGAACTACTGAACCTATTAAGTCGATATGAAGAAATTAAATAAGCTTCACATAATATTGTAAGCGGTCGTACAAAATTGTCGTGTCAGTCGCACCCGCATATCGTATAGTCACAACCATGTTTTCCAAAACTTTATTAGTATTTAATGCAGTGAATTTCTTATCAAATTTCGCACGTGAGTATTGTGAAGTTTTTTTTTAATTTATGGTAATCGAACAATCGCTCAAATATCAGTACCTAATTTTCGTTAAAATCGTGAGGGCAGGACAAAAATTTAAATAAATGTTATGACTATTTACCTATTCGTAGATGGACAAAGACATAAAAAGTTTTTCCGTGAGAACTACAGTTACATAGAAACAACGGACGGTTTCTATAAAATTCACACGTCACAACAGACTCGGGCTGAGGCCAAGAGAATGTGTGCTCTGGAAGGAGCCAGTTTGTTCTACACAGACAACAGAGATGAAGCCAACGCTGTGATATCATATTGGAAGAGTATGCAGCCACATGTCGCATGGGCGTTTGTTGGAATGTCAGACATCTTATCTGAAGGAGTATTTGAGACCGTAGTCGGTACGTTTCCAATTCTGATATGTTTCTAATGAAAAAAAGGATAATTTTTTAAAATTAATTCTGTTTTGGTTCCTTTTGTTATAAACGCTGAGGAGTATTCGATAATCCATACTTACCTAGAAAACTGGCCATGTATTAACTTGATTGTTTAAGTAAACTACCAGGCTCAAGAAAATAGGTAGCTCATTTAAATGTCAATGTATACGTTTTTATAATAAACTTCCTAGCCACATTCAAGAACTAAGCCTTAACAAATTCAAATATTTTATTAAGCGGAAATTATGCCAGAAAGCCTATTATACTGTCAAAGACTATATTGAGGACAGGAAGGCTTGGGATTGAGCTGCTCCAATAAATTTACACAGACAATCTTGATGTTTAATATTATTTTGCAATTTTTTAAATATTTTTATTATTATGATTTTTTTAAATATTTTGTTCCTGTTTACATACAAAATGATATGTATATATTTACTGTATAAAGTATAATATTATTTTAATTTTGTGAATGTGAGGACGATGTGGGTCATTGTATTTTTTTTTCTTTCAGTTGTTTTTAATCATGTTCTGTCTGTTTGAGTACTTTATGCGGCCTACCCAAATGTCCATTCTTTTGTATTGTTCGTCGAATCGTTGAGCTCCTTAGTTCTGAGTTGAGCTGCACCATGATTGACAAATGCGTGCACTGACTGGACAGGTCCACTCAAATCAGTGTGGTTCTTTCCTCAAAAGACCATTTCAGACACCAATCTACAGGGTCCTCATATGATCTGACCAAGTTTATTCTCGGATTTTTACACTTTGACATATTATACAATGACATGAAAATTTACTTTGTAAAGTATTATAATATAATAATTATTGTGAATGTGAAGGCAGTGTGGATTTGTTGTTTTTTTTATTTCTCAGTCTATTTTTAATTTTTAAAATTAGTTTTAATCATGGTCTGGCAGTTTGAGTAATTTATGCGGCCTACCCAAATGTCCTTTCTTTGGTAATGTTCGTCGAATCGTTGAGCTCCATATGTGTTGTGTTGAGCTACATGATTACTGACAAATGCGTGCACTGACTAGACAGGTCCACTCATTCTGTGTGGTTCTTTCCTCAAAAGACCATTTCAGACATCAATCTACATGGTCTTCACATGACCTGACCAAGATTATGTCTGGACTTTAAAAGAGACTGTGACCTCTGAGTTTGTTTCGGCCTTTCTTCTCAGAGTAGTCAGATAGGAAACGCCGATCTCATCTATTTTTTAAAATATGTTTGACGTTTAAAAGTGGTTTTAAAAAACCTACTTACAGAAATAAAATCATTTATAATTTATCAATGTTTCATATTTCTAGGTAAATCTGTCCCTGAGGTGTATATAACCAATGGCAGCGAGGTGAACCGAACGATTTGGGCGGTAACGAGGACTGTGTGCACCTGAACCTACAAGGAAACATTAATGACTTTCCATCCTCCCTAGTGATGGAAAGTCGTACTTCATTTGCAAGAAGAGCCTCCGCTCACTAGAGTGGGATTATCACTGCATTATGTAAATTTAGGTATGTTTTAATCTCTATAAGTATTAAAAAAAAAAAAACAACAAAAATCCCCGGGGGGAAGTCCCCGAGAGACGGACACATAAGGTTTTCAGACAAAAAAAAAACAGCTCCGAGGAATATATTCTTATTTATTCATTAATTACGTCAACAAGCTTAATGTTGTGAGTTTTAGTTTTCGTTCGTGTTTTTGTCTATGTTTTAAGAATATTATCGGCCCTATGGTTTAATTTTACAGAAGCAATAGTAAACTTTAAAATAATGTAAATTAAAGTTTAACATCGACTGGGGTTGATGGTATTCCGGAATACCGTCGGTACTTGACAACAATTACTTTAGTGGTATTCCGGGCGACCGGTTGCGCCCCAGGAAATCAAAATAAATTATCAAAAACACAACCTCTGCATAAACATTCATAAAAACTTGATAAAAAGATGTAATAATTTCAAGTGGCACCTAGTACCGGACGGGTTTAAATTTAAGACCCCAGCGTCGGAAATCTTCAGAACATCGTATTAAAGTTAGGTGGTAGGGATATAGGAAAACAATTAATCAAGAGAAACGATAAAATATATTGTAAGAAAACGAATAATTAGAATGACAAAAATTATCAACAGTAAGTATTGCTAGGCAACACTTCCAAAGAGTTCTAATAAGGAGTATGCATTCCTTAACATCCACCCCTGTTGATGATAATGCCAGCCATCTTCTTTAGCATTTCAAGTCTGGGCCCATATAACGGTTTTGTGAGCATTTCAGCTATCTCTCTGGTTGCTGGCACATGGCAAATTGTCATGCTTCCATCTTGTAAGCATTCTCTAACGAAGAAAGACCTTATCCTGATGTGTTTTGTCTTCTGGTGAAATTCTGTAGACTTTTTCGCCAGCTTTATTGCACTTTCATTGTCAACTCCTAAGGTTGCAGGGCAGTTAACACCAGTAAGATCTTTTAATGTCTTCTGTAACCAAATAATCTCTCTGGCAGTTTCACTCGCTGCTACAACTTCCGCCTCGGTCGACGATATTGCAACGGTGCTCTGCCGTTTGCTATACCAGGAAACAGCACCTCCAGCGTATATGCAGAGAATGCCTGATGTAGATCGCGCAGTTTCCATATCACCGCCATGATCTGCATCGCTATAACATTCCAAACTATGAACATTGTCTGTAATGTAACGTATACCTTCGTCCATAGTTCCTTTTAGGTATCGCATAATTCTTTTTACGTTCAGGATGTTCTCTTTTGTCGGTTTCTCCAAATTTCGCGACGCAACGCTTACTCCATAAGCAATATCAGGCCTTGTGCTTGTCATTAAATAAGACAAGGCACCAACAGCTTCACGGTAGGGAAATGTCTTCGTAGTTGCTTCCTCAACCTGAGCATTATTTGCCTTTAGAATTGGTGTTGCCACTGGCTTGCATTCGTCCATGCCAAATCGCTTCAACAGGCGGGTGACGTATGCTTTCTGATGCAGCAAAATGGAACCATCAGAGTACCTTTTTATCTCAATTCCTAGAAAGTAACTTGCGGGTTTCACTGTTATCTTGAAATGTGCTTTCAATTCATTCAGGAAACATCTAGCCATTTTCTCGCTGGTATATGCCAATAGACCGTCATCAACATACAGGGCCAAAATAATTTTCTCCTTTCCGTGTCTCCTTACAAACAAACAGGGGTCAATTACTCTGCTTGAAACCTGCCTTTACGATGTAGTCTGTGATGCATCTGTTCCAATAGAGTGGAGCTTGCTTTAGTCCATACAAGCTCTTCTTTAATTTGAAGACATACCGCTCGTCAGCATAACTCGTCTAATGTGCCATAAAGGAAGGCTGTAGACACATCGAATTGTGTAAGCTTCAGTTTCTCCCTTGCAGCTACGCTCAAGACGGCTCTTATCGTGCTGCTCCTAGCAACTGGACTAAAAGTTTAATGGAAATCAATATCTTTCTTCTGCGAATATCCCTTTATCACTAGCCGAGCCTTGAACTTATCAATAGACCCATCCGGATTGGTCTTTATTTTGAAAATCCATTTGCATGGGATAGCTTTTCGACCTTTTGGTAGTTCGACTAGTTCCCATGTTTCGTTATCTCTCAAGGAGTTTATTTCGCTCTCGATAGCCTTTGTCCACTTCTCTTTGTCTTTACATGACATTGCCTGCTTATAGGTTTGGGTTTCGTGTAAATTGTTGGCTTCCAGAGCCATGATATGATCATTAAACCTTACAGGAGGCTTTAGGTTTGCTCTATCTCTGAGAACCATGCGGTTTTCATCAGAATCGTCGGTTTCGTTTCCTTCAGCTAGGTTTTCGTTTTCTTCTTCAGAAGGCAAGGACTCGAACTCTGATTCATTAATATCATCTACCATTTCTTCACTGGTTTCGATATGTACCCTTGGTAAAGAAGGTCTTGAAATAATTTCAATTTCATACTCTGAAGCATGACGTTCTCCAATCTCTCTATTAACATTAATTTCATGTTCACTCTCGAGACTTGGGAAATTATGATTGAAGTTCTTCTGAAGAACAGGAGTCGGCTCTTTCGGTTTAAATACATCCTCTTTTGATTTTCCCAATAATGGTAACTCTTCGAAAGTCACATCTCTGGATCTAATTAATTTGAATGCTTCTTTGTTGCAGATCCTATAGCCTTCATCTCCTTCATAACCAATAAGTATCCCTTTTTGAGCTTTTTTGTGCAGTTTCTTGCGCTTAACTTTAGGAATATGGGCATAAGCAGGTGTAGCCAAGAATTCTAAGATGTTTAATCGCTGGCTTCTGTCCGTACCACAGTTCATGTGGAGACTTGTTTGGTACGTTCGTTGGCCCTGTACGATTCAACACGTAGACTGTCGCATTTACTATCTCTGCTCACAAGTCATCAGGAATTTTATCATGTGCATGCATGATGGCGCGTGACGCTTCAACCACCGTTCGATGCTCACGCTCTACGCAGCCTGCTTGCTCTGGGGTGTGGGGCATTGTGAATCTTTGCTTAATTCCATTTTCAGTTAGGATACTTTTGAATTCCGCACTAACAAATTCTCCTCCGTTGTCACATAATATTTCTTTAACGACATGTCCTGCTGCTTTAGCTTCATTTAAGAAGATCTTAAGCTTTGAAGCTGCTTCAGACTTTTGTCGAAGAAAGTATATGTGACGATATCGTGTGAAGTCGTCCTTGAACAGAATGTAATATCAAAACTTCGAAATCGAATATGGAAATGGTCCGCATAAATCTGTATGGATTAGTTCTCCAGATTTAGTGGCTCTAACCCTTGTTCCAAATGAATGCCTGTGCGCCTTTCCATAGACACAGCCTTCACAAATGTCGGATTGGTTGTTCTCCATTTTTATTCCTAACTCTGTTTCAATCACCTGACGAAGATGTCTTTTGTTTTGATGAACTAGTCTTTCATGATATACTTGTAAAGGGTTTGTCAGTAGTTGATATAACTCTTGATTTTTGGGGCTTTAATCGTTCTAGTTCCAATTATTTTTGCTTCTCCATTTACTTTTACTACACATTGCTTAGGTGTAGACTCGAACGTACTTGTGATCAAGTTATCGTGCACAGACAGCACTGAGAATATATTTCTTTTAATTTTTGGGACATACCAAACGTCTTTCAAAAGAATTATGTGATCCTTTGAAGTGCTCGAAGCTTTCGAAGAAGTCACCTCTGTTAGTTACATGACTGGTCGCTCCGTTATCAACGTACCAGTTAACTTTATCCATTAGCAATCCATCCTCTATAGCTAACACATTCATGTTTGCAATCACATTTGTGTTTTGTCTAGCGTTTCACGGCTTTGGCAGTCTACCATCTTTTATCCATTTTTGGCATTTCCGCACAACATGCCTATGCCATGCATAGCCCAGTTTCTCCACAATAATTACATTTGAAAACTGTATTCTTCTTCTTCTTTAAAATTGTATGACACTCACTTAACTTACATTTGTTTATCTGATAATTGTTGTACTGCTGAAAACTACCTTTAGCTACCTTTGTCTATTTTCCACATTCATTTATCTCATTTCATGTGATCTCTTATTATTTTCCTTTTATTGAATATTGTGACATTTTGTATCTAACATTGTCATCTGTCAGTTTTTCTTTTTCTATGGTAGTAGAGCTAAGAGGTCGTCTATTTTATTGTAAAGGTATCGTAAAACTAGTGTTATGCCAGGTTCTCACTGTAAGCCATCTTTATTGTTCCTGGCCGATAACCAATTAAGAAGTATTTGGATTTAAAACTAAAAAAAGTCACTTCTAGAAGGTCTGCCAGGGCCTATAAAAGGCGACCGTTACTTTTCACCAGGTGCTTTTGATTCCGTCTTTTGACTCGTTCTTTTTGACTCCGTCTTTTGACACCGGTTCTTTATTTTCTGTTCCTTTGCTTGAGACTCACCAGTCAATGTATTTCTATAGCTCCTTAATATAAACGTTTTGAAACTCAGTGAATTTATTTAATATTAACATCTTGTGTGCGTGAAATTGTTTGACTAATTCAATCACGTCCGACCCTCCCACTTACGCCTTCGAGAGGAGAGGAGTTCGACACGTATTGGAGGAATCTGAAAACGTGGCATAAGACGCCGCCGCCTGAAGGTGTTCGACTCACTCGATCACCTCCGATCCTCCGACTTGCGTCTACGAGAGGAGTTCGAAACGTCTTGGAGAGAATAAATAACTTGGCGTGAGACGCCGCCTCCAATACAGAGAGACGAGAGGTCCTAACGTCTCCATTATTAACATTTATCTTATATTTCTAAGATTGAGCACCACACGGTTTGCTCACTGTCTAACAACAACCGACATGGGCTCCCTCAAAACGGGCTGCGGGCTGGTGGAGCGGCTGCTGCAAGCTTCCATTCGACAGACTGCGGGACGGAGGTGCTGCTTCAACCTCGAGCTGCTTCGCGACTGTGAGCTCCCTCGTGTCAGACTGCGGGCCAGAGGAGCGGCCTACCCGAGCTTCTACTAATATCTTTAATATCTTTTTCTACATACTTTTGTATTTTATATTTAAAAATTATTTCATTTTAACTTGTGACCACGTTTTAACCAGTCGGATCGCTTTATCTATTGTTTCAATGTTGTTTCCACTAAGGTTCAGTGGTGTACTTTTTATCTATATCTACTCTTGCTTTGCGAAATTGACTGTTATTTTTTTTCCTATTGAAAAACTGTTTTAGATTTAATTTTTGTCTCTTGTGTAGGTGACAGTTCATTTATGAAAATATTATGTATGTAGGTAAGGAAAAACTGCAACTTTTTAATAAAATAAGTGACAGACATAATATTAACACTAGAAATAAAAATAAAATAGATCAACAATTTTTCAGACTATCTAAAGTACATACATCTTTTAAGGGGTACTGTGTTAAATGTTACAACAAAATACCTTGTGCAATTAAATAAAAGAAAGTTTAAAACTCATGTTAAAAGTACTCTTTGTAAACAAGCACAAACAAGCACAAATTAGAGGATTATATCCTAGATAAGAATGCTTGGAAACATGCTGGTTCTGCTCCATAGGTCCATCTAGAGGCTCTAGATAAGATCATACTAGTTGCTTATTGTATTGTATAATTTGTTTATTTTTACTTTAATCACACACTGACTTATTCCTAATTCCTTGTCAATAATTTAGGAAAATCATATACTTTTACTGTTTGTAAATATGTGAGCACCATGTACCTATTACGTGATCAATTTACATGTCTTTGCTCTATTTTAACTTTTTGCCAATTGTGGTATAGAATTTTTATTCTTGGTGCATCGTCTTCAAATATAGAAATATAATTAGCATAAATAATATTGTAAAACATTATAAAAGCGTAACGGTGGAGTTTCTTGCCCCTTCTTCTCTATACGAGACTATCTTTTGAAAGGGGCGCCCAATTTTATTTTTAATGTAAAATTTGACTTTCGAAAGTGCCTTTTTATGTGCCTATTTGAAATAAATGCTTTGACTTTGACTTAACAACACATTATTGTTTTCCGACATACACGCGAGCGATAATTTTAAAAGAGTGGAGTTTCTTGCCCCTTCTTCTCCATACAAAACTACCTTTTGGAACCCGCACCCAGAAACAATTCTATTCGATAAATGATTTTATTTCTGTAAGTAGGTTTTTTAAAAACACTTTTACACGTCAAACTAATTTTAAAAACTAGATGAGATCGGCGTTTCCTATCTTCTCAGAGTAGTCACTCTGAGAAGAAAGGCCGAAACAAACTCAGAGGTCACAGTCTCTTTTAAAGTCCAGACTTGCAAAATAATATTAAACATCAAGATTGTCTGTGTAAATTTATTGTAATTGTAAATGTTGTTGTTATTCAAATGTAAATGTTGACGTTCAAAAGTGCCTTTTAATGCGTAATTGAAATAAATGCCTTGACTATGACATATTTCAATTAGCTCTCTGCCTTCGTCTTTTCTAGACATAATTACTACTTAGAGCACCGTCGTGTCCTCGCGGAGGCGATCGGCGGCGGCGATCTCTCGCGTCCAGCCCTGGTCCAAGCCATGGTACGGAGCGAGAGGGAATGGAAAGCCGTCACCTCTTTCTGCGAAGCAGTAATGCTCGCGAAGGAGGAGGCGGGAGTCGCCTGAATATTCCCGGCCACCGTAGGCGTGGGCTTGCGGACGGCGAGCAATGGGTAGCTCGCCGTCCGATAAGAACCAGGCCCGGATAGACGGCGCGTCGTGTTCCACGCGCGCCTTAAAGTGATGTTAGCAGAGAATGACGGGGTCCGATAGGCCGACGCCTCAGGGCCGCGGGAAATTCGAAAGAGTAAACAAGGCCCTGGCACAGGCAACTGAAGGAACACGGGTGGGTTTTAGTCAGTAATAGTCTGACACGCCCTCTCGCTCCACCCAGAGCGGGAGAAGTCATTTGATGATTTCCCACCCTAAAAAAAAATAAGGGTGGTGATATTTATATATTGCTTTGTTGTTTAAAAATTGTTCTAGTTTTATTTTCACCATTTTATAACGCCGAAAGGATGAGTTAGTATAGGTTACCATAAGTATTTATGGATTTGAATAAAGGTTTACTAGCTAGATACATTTTATATAACGAATGAATGTTATAATATTCTTGTTTGAGTTTATCTTTAATAATAATAGTAATAAAGTAATAAATCGTTTATTTATATAAAAAGGGACATATTTATTATCGATACAATAACAATAAAAAAAAAACACATTTGCTAATATGCCTGAACTAGGTTGATTCTGTGTTTCAAGCAAGAAAGTGCAAAATTACTTAACATAATAAATTAACAATGAGTGGAAACTAAAAACTAAATTAAAACTTAGGTAATTAACAGTAAAATTGCTTGGATCTATTTGCAGACAACAAGTAGATCTTCTGTGTGTGCATAATCAATAGTTAGTAAATATTTGAGAATAATTTGTTTACAACTATTATTATTTAATTTATAGATATGTCGGAGTCTCCGTTGGCGGTAGGTGCGGCGGGCCGAGTGACGCTGTGCAAAGCGGGACGTTCGCCTCCTCACTCTCCCCACTTCTCAAACAACATAATGTAAGCGAGTGCGCAGCGAAGAGGGGGATCATTCTTGTGGCAGGCTCGGCCCGGTGCGCCTGCTGTAACGCCTAGAGCTATTTAAGCGATCTATTTAATTAATTAACAAGCGGTTGGAATAAATAAGTTGGTTACTGAGCATTTCATACTTTCATTTAATATGTCGGACCTCTGCCTTCAGGTTATTTCATGGTGATTATTTTATAAGAAATTGTGCGTGAAATAAAGTGATTGTGCTGTAACTAGTATCTCTATTTTCTTCGCCCGACAATCCACGCCTACTTACAAAGTGCAAGTGTAATATCGCTGATGAGGGCCTATCCCGATATCAGAATTGGGATTCGAAGGGCAAAAACCTGAAGAAAATAATGACGATAGTGAAGTGCGGGCCAACGTCTAATCTATTCAAAATATGGAGTTTTTGCTATCACGACTTCCGGCAACCACTTAACCGCAAAAGTCAAATTTCACCGCAACTGCGCGACTTTTCTTTTTAATAGATAATCTGGTAGTTCGTTTGTAGCTTTTAGCTTTGTCAAAAATTCCAGGGCACTATGCGCTGTGATTTAGTTTACCTTACAGGTATAGGTAAAGAAAACGTTAAATATGAATCGCAGAATACTGAGCCGTGGTGAAATTCAACACGTCAGTGTCCTTTTTGTTTCATGTTGTACCTGTTAACTCAATTACAGAACCAGTAATTATAGGTAGGGATCAATTAGATAGTAGATCCATGTACGTACGGATATTGACAAAACTACATTCTATTTGGGGTAAGAAAGTTAACGTTTCTGAAGAGGTTCATTATCATATACCACAACATCAACACTGACCTACATGGTGAAGATAAACTCGCATTAGTTGATTGCGAAAGGATAATTGATTCTTTATTAGTGGTGTGGTGTATATGGTTAAAGAAATTTATTTCTCGATAAGAAATTACAAAGATTTCACTTACTTGAGAACGTTTTGAAACTAAGCAGCTATTGTTTGAATTTATATTAAATCATCTAAGTTGTAATACCATTTCTTTTCGTACGCAAATAACATTATTAACTAACACAAAACTTAAAACTTTTCGATCCACCCGCAAAAGAAATAATTACCGTAGATAAGGAATGCGATCCCGGTGCCACAATGAAGCAATGCAGTAGTAGGGCAAGTCTGTTTAATGGAGTAGTGTTTGATCATTTAGAAAGTGATTTTTTTAAATTTAATTTTGAAAATACCAAACGTTTAGTTTGCATTCTTTACTTCTACAGGAAGCTTATTATATTGCTGCACTCCCGCAAAAAAATAATTGTTCTCTCGCCATTGACTGTCTGCACTCGCGGTAGTAAAATGTGATCCTTCCTACTATTGCTGCGATTGTGTACCTGATGTATTTTTTTGTGAATGAACTGAACTTACTTAGAATTTTTTAGTATTCTGGTACAATATGCAGGAAGTTGTTTAATATTCATGAGTTTCGTTTCCCTGTAAATTTTAACTGTAGGTGTAAGGTAATCATTGTGAAATAACAGTTTAATCATTTTATTTTGAGCGATCTGTAGGTCCTTTAGATTAGTTTTTGGCGGGTTGCCCCATATTTCACGTGTTTTACGTTAAGAATCTTGAATCAAATTAAAAGGGCCTATCAAATGGACAGACAAGATATTTACAAGAAAGTGATCGAAATACTAACATCAGAACCGGTTCTGACTAAAATGATTTGACTGGAACGCACTGATTGAACTTCACACTTGTGTGCTGGGCCTCAAGGGATTGTTCGGGGCTCAACGGGTACGGGGACTCCATCCTATGCTTAGGGTTTCTGCACAATGTTATACTGTACATTTAGACATCGCGGAGAAGTTGTGTGGAGGAATCGATGGTAGGGAGTATTCTTGTCATTGTTGACTCTTTCACTAAATGCGTCCTTCTCGAGTGCACTTCTTAGTTGGATGCAGCAGGTGCAGATGAAGCACTAAAGGAGGCTCAGTCTTTTCGGTGCGACTTCGCGGATCATTTCGGATCGGGGTGGGTATTGTATTGGCGCAGACAGAGCAATTTTATGCTGAACATGGTGTAGAGTTGCACCTTGTTGCTAACTGTTCTGGCAGGGCAGGTGTTCGGGTAGAGAGAGTCATGAGGACATTGAGGTGCTTACTTGTTATAATCGAAAGTGAATCTGGTGGGACCTGGCGCGGCAAGCTTCTCAAAGTGCAGTTAGTGACGGATGGTGCAAGGTCTATGGTACACACGAACAGAACTTGTGTCCGTCTATCGGGCGCGGCTCTTAAGTCTGGCTTCATATTTTGAGTCTGGGTTTCGGTTAGATTTGGTTGAAATTCGTAAGATAGCATCCGAGAATATTGGGAGAGTTGCTGCGTCACAGTGGGAAAAATGAGACCGTTCTACAGTGGTGATTCCTACTTCATTGAATGTGACAGGGGGGGTTCGATTGGGCTTCGCAGGGACTACATACTTCCCTTTGTTGTGTCTCTAATAGAGAATGCAAATATGGTCGGCCCGGGGGAAGTGAGGGCTTGGTGCATTTAGCTACCACCTTGACTGGTAGCTTGAAGGAGGCCGAGGTGGCGGCAGTCCGCGATTGGCGAGTGGAGTGGGCGTCGTCGGGTGGTTTTAGTGATGCTTTGTCTATTTGTAGTTCACGTAAGTTATCCGCCAGCTCTGGAAACCTCTCGGCCTCGGAGAGTGAAGAAACGTAATTAAACGTAACATTGGTACTAATCTGTGAGATAAAGTAAGGGACCGACTCATGCGGGTTGACGTCCTATGGTGTGTGTTATTGGGTAGTCTAAAGAACTGGCTTATGCAGCCCGATGTTCTGGATCATATTATAAAGTGATCGTCTAGTCTGAGAGGCTATGAGATCAATGGAGATATGTGTGGTACTAGTGAGTGATAGGAGAGACGCTGATTGGTTGCCTGGTCCATGTTATCTGGAGAGATAACTGGCTGAAGGGACGCCCGTTTAAGTTGTCCGGCTCAGTTCCTGAAGGTTGATTTTGTGGGTTATAAAACGTTGTAATGTATGTCACTGATGGACGAGCGTACAAAGTAATGTATCTACCAGTTTTATTATTTTTACAGAAAAATGGCGGTGACTTTAAGGGGATGGAGACGCACAAGGACGTGCGAATGTCAGTCTGGCTGTGACGGTGCTTCAATACTTAAATTAGTGTTATGAGTGTTATGAACAGGAATTATGTGTCTGCTACGACACATTCAATGACATGACACTCTGACACAACACAACACTTATGCACCTTGAAGTGACATTTTGCTGGCTGTATGACATGAGACTCGGTCGGCATCGCACAGGCGTGCTACGCATTCGGTGGAGTGTCTAAGTCAAGTCTATTCTTAAGATTAAAAAAGTTTGTTTCTGTTATAGGCTCTAAAGTAAATGACTTTGGTGGTAGTGAAACTACCAATGAACATAGCATGTGTGGATTGTTCAGACAAGTACTTTAATACATTTGATTATATAATCTACAGGGACCAGTTTAGTCCGGACTAACAAGAGACAAAAAAAGAGACTAAAAAAAAGACACAAAAAAGAGACAAAAGAGACAAAAAGGAGGCAAAAAGAGACCAAAAAAAGAGAAAAAAAAAAATATTATAAACTGGAGTGATCTTGAAGGGTCATTCATGACCGGACCAAGCAGTAACAATCCTGAAGGGTTTGTTCTAACCGGACCAGGAGATTATAACTCTGTAGGGTCGTAAGACCGGACCAGGAGGTTATAATTCTGAAGGGTCATTTGACCGGTCCAGGAGGTTATAATTTGAAGGGTCGCTAGACCGGGCCAGAAGATTATAACTCTGCAGGGCTGAACCGGACCAGATTACTAGTATGAGTCCTGAAGGCTCAATATTGAGCGGTCCAGAGTTGGATGCACAGTCTGTAGAGATGACATGCATTTTTTTGCTCATCGAGATTGCTAGTCAGGATGAACGAACATTAATAATAACGTTATGTCTTCTCGTTGCTCGTTATGTTAGACAATGCTTGATGAGTCTACGCGTACGTCCGCACGTCAGTATGGCCGTGTCGGCGTCTCCGTTGGCGGTAGGTGCGGCGGGCCGAGTGACGCTGTGCAATGCGGGACGTTCGCTTCCTCACTCTCCCCACTTCTCAAACAACATAATGTAAGCGAGTGCGCAGCGAAGAGGGGGATCATTCTTGTGGCAGGCTCGGCCCGGTGCGCCTGCTGTAACGCCTAGAGCTATTTAAGCGATCTATTTAATTAATTAACAAGCGGTTGGAATAAATAAGTTGGTTACTGAGCATTTCATACTTTCATTTAATGTGTCGGACCTCTTCCTTCAGGTTATTTCATGGTGATTATTTTATAAGAAATTGTGAGTGAAATAAAGTGATTGTGCTGTAACTAGTATCTCTATTTTCTTCGCCCGACAATCCACGCCTATTTACAAAGTGCAAGTGTAATATCGCTGATGAGGGCCTATCCCGATAGATACTTAGTTTTGTATATAATTTATTGTACAGCAATGGGCCTAAGAGAGTAAAAAATCTTCCTACAAAGACATGTTTCGAGGTTGCATTAGATAAGCATACTATGTCATTCCGTCTCTTGTTAGTATTGGTAGCGTTGTACGAGTAGCTAAGCATAGTGTGCTGTTTTACTACTAAGTGCAAAATGAAAAGCTGGCGAACCGTCTTGCAGGATTTATATAACAGATCTGTAGGAAAGAAAAAGGGATGGAAGTTTGCTACCTTTAAAATAGCTCTCTGAGCTCTTTCAAGAGGAAGCAAATTAGTTTTTGGTGCGCCACCCCAAGAAGTGATACAGTATTGAATTATAGATTGACATAGAGGGCAGGGGGCGCTCTTCGTTGGACGCCATCATGCGCCTGCGAGCCCTCACGACGGGCGATGCTGTTGGTGGGGTGGGGTGGGGTCGTCATCAGGGAGGCATTGCGGTATCACCGGATGCCGACCTACCTCTGTAGCGTGGCCTAGGCCTATTTGACGGACAGGGCCGTCATCCCGGTCACCGAGGAGAGCGGAACCGGCGAGAGATGCCGTGCGGTGTCCCACAGGGATCGGTCCTGGTGCCGCTTCTGTGGGATATCGGTTACGACTGGGTGCTGCGCCGATCTCCCTAGTGGCGTCAGCGTGATTTGCTACTCTGACGATACGCTGGTCCTGGCACAGGGGAGGTCGAGCTAGCGACACTCGGGGTTGCGACAATCGTCGAGAGGATCCGGCGGTTGGGACTCGAAGTGGCCCTGCACAAGTCCAAGGCCATGTGTTTTCATGGTCCTCGGAACGCGCCACAGTCGGGTTCCCAGATAACGGCAGGAGGGGTTCACATCGGCGTCGAGTCGACGATGAAGTACCTGGGACTAGTTCTCGACAGCCGCACAGACAGGTATTTGGCCCTAAAAGTCGGACAAAAATATTTTTTGCGTTTTATAGTATTATTAAAGTATTTCGTTCTATTTTGAGGTATAATAAAGTTAAAAAAAAGGCATAGACTATTCTTAACAAATTTGATTTCAAATTTTCATCATATTCAGAGTTTTTTTCAGTACTAATATTGCAAATATCATTTTCCTCCAAAATATTCATGCCACCTGATGATGCTTTCTGCTGAAAGAAGACTCCTTCGCATCCCAGAATAGCCTGGTAATAAAATAAACTAATTTTCATTAAAAAAAAAAACAACATGTGGTTTTCAGAGTCCATGAAAAAAAAAAATTGCCAAAAATAGAGGGGTGGGTTAGGGTGACTGCTTTACGTATTTTAGAATACTACATTGTCTATTCTAAAACAAACCATATAAATTTTTACTTAGAAATGCTCAGAAATACTTTAAAACTCTTAAAGATTTTTTGAAATGCGTATTTTATAGGACTTTTTTAGAATTATTTACTAATGGAGCTAAAGGTACGAAAACTCCCTCTTTTCATAACAAAACTCAATAAAATAATAAGTACATACCTGGTTGTGTCAGATCCATAGTAGAAATTCACAAGAAATTGACTTTTTCACCATAAATTTAATATTTGAAAACAATGAAATTTGAGCGTATCGAATAATTACACGACCACGGCAAGCGAACGGTAATTTCCGACTGAGCGCATGGAGCGGGGGAAAGGCTCTAGCGCGTCGGGTTCACGCTGTAGGTAGGAGGAGATACCATTGTATTTCGAGGAATAATAAAAAACGGCGTCTAACTAAAACAAAAAAAATGGATTTCGCCCGACTTTTAGGGCCAAATACCTGTCTGTGAGCCGGTGGAACTTCGTGGAGCATTTCCGACGTTTGGCTCCCAGATTGGAGCGGGCTGGGGCCTTGAAGCGGCTCCTGCCCAATCTAAGGGGTCCATATTCCTCCTACCGGAGGCTCAACGCGGGGGTCGTGCGGTCCATGGCCCTTTACGGGGCACGGTGTGGGCGCCTTCTTTGAGGCGCCGACCAGCCCGCCGGTTGAACGCGTCCCATAGAGTCATGGCCGTCCGGCTGGTCCGGGGATACCGCACGGTTTCCTGCGAAGCGGCGAGCCTCCTTGCCGGATTGCCTCCGCAGTGTGTGGCGCGAGGAGGCAAAACGTCGGGGTGTAACTCCGCTGCCGCAAGAAATCACGGTACAGCGGACAGAGCTCTGGCGGGATCTCATGGCGACATGTAGGGTGCGATTGTCGCAAACCATTGCTGGGCACGCCACAATAGCGGCGGCGGTAAGTCTCCTTTTTGAGGAGTGGTCGGAAAGGCGCCACGGCGTCCTCACCTACCGCCTGACACAGGTCCTCACCGGACACGGTTGTTTCGGGAGGTTCCTGTTTCGCATAAGGCGGGAGGAAACGCCCGGGTGTCACCATTATGTGGATCGCCCGGAGGACACGTTGGGGCACACGGTGGAGGTCTGCCCAGCTTGGGCGGATCACCACAGTGTCCTCGCGGAGGCGATTGGCGGCAGCGATCTCTCGCGTCCGGCCCTGGTCCAGGCCATGGTACGGAGCTAGAGGGAATGGAAAGCCGTCACCTCCTTCTGCGAAGCAGTAATGCTCGCGAAGGAGGAGGCGGAGCGCGTGAGGGAGAGAGCCTTGTGCCCTCACGCCCCTAGTCGCCGCAGGAGACGCCCCTAGTCGCCGCAGGAGACGCCCTGGGTGTCGGGATTCGCCTGCAGATTTCCGGCCACTGTAGGCGCGGGCTTGCGGACGGCGTGCAACGCGTAGCTCGCCGTCCGGTCAGGACCAGGCTCGGGTTGATGGCGCGTCGTGTTCCACGCGCGCCTCAAAGAGATGTCAGCACAAAATGACGGGGTCCGATAGGACCGACGCCTCAGGGTCACGGGTAATTCGAAAAGATAATCGTGGCCCTGGCACAGGCAACTGAAGGAACACGAGTGGGTTTAAGTCAGTAAAAGTCTGACACGCCCTCCCGCTCCACCCAGAGCGGGAGAAGTCATTTGATGATTTCCCACCCACAAAAAAAAAACTATAGAAACTGGTACCGTGTCGAAGGCCTTGGCTAAATCGAGAAAGACACCCAGGGTCTGGTTTCCTTTGCCGAGGTCTTCTGAAATATAACCAGTCAGGCTATGCACCGCATCGTCTGTCGATAGTTTGGCTCTAAAACCAAATTGCCCCCTGATAAGATGTTGTTTTTTTCTAGGTAATTAACTACTCCACTGTTTATAATTTTCTCTAGTATTTTTGTAATTGAGGGGAGTAAGGATATTGGCCTATAATTATTAACTACGCCTTTATTTGCCGATGTAAAAATAGAGATTACAACTGCCTTTTTTTGACAACTAGGGAAAATTCCTTGGGAAAGACATATGCGAAATATATGTGTTAAGGGAGGTACACAAATCTGATTAAAGATTTTAAGGATCTCATTGCTTATATTATCCCATCCAACTGCACAGTCATCTTTTAGCCTAGAAATAATTCGGATTATTTCATCTTCGTCAGTGTCTAACATAGCAAAAGATTTCGTGTTACGGCTATTGTATGATTTTTTTAATCTGGTAGGTCGCAATATTTCGGAATCTGTTCGGCAAGAGTTTTCCCAACATTTACAAAAAAGTTTTTAACATTGTTAGCTGATAAGAGTGGTGAAGGATAAGTAAGCAGTAAACTCGAATTTGTTGACGATGTTTAGACATATTAGTGACGTTTTTAATATGTTTCCAAAGTTGCTTGCTGTTTTTACCTGCTCTACGAGTATTTAATTCGTTTTTTATTTTTTAAATTCGTTAGGAGATTGTTGCAATAATTCCTGTATCTTTTATAGACTGTTTTTATTATTAGAATATCTTTAATAGTTTTGTGTTCTCAAAATCGTGTAAGTATTTATAAAGTCCTTAATTTTTCATTGCTTCCATTTCTTCTTCCGAATCTGTTGAGTAATTTCCTCTCACAATCTTTCCACCCTTTCGATATTAAGTTTTCCGCATTTGTCGAGTCCAAAATCCATTCTAATGTCTTTCGAATATGATGTTGTAATGAAACCATGCAAATCTGTCATTTTATTGATGTAATTTTAAATCATCCATGTACAGTATATGTGTTAATTGGTGTAATATCGATCTATTGTTGTTGATGTCAAAGCCTAGTCTAGATTCAGTGAATGCGCGAGAGAGTGGATTTAGGGATAGACAAAACCATAAAGGGCTTTGTGAGTCCCATTGAAATTTACCCTTTATAATTGCTATTTCATCTATGGTTAAGTTTATGGTTATCTTTTGTAGTTTAAATGTATATTTCTAGGATCCCATGCTATTCTTAAGAAAATTTATTAGTAATGGATTGCTTTTACATATATATGTACATTGAGTACATGAACTAACCGAGAGTGTGGCACGTTGTCAAATGCTTTTTTTGTAGTCTATGTATGCTTTTTGTTGCTTTCTGAACGTGTTTTAAAAGAGTGGAGTCAAAATTAATTGTTCCTTGCAACCCATATGTCCTCGGCTGCAGCTTTTCTGTTCTTCAGTTAGAATGTTATACTGTTCCAGATGTTTAATAATTTTATTAGTTAACATTCTGTCAAAGGAGTGTCGGGAGTGGACTATTTGTTACGGCTCCAAATTCTTTTTTTTGTTGTAAGATTGGCACAATCGTTTTCCATTTTGACGCGGAGTTTGAGTTGCATCTGTTATTAAGAATAAATACAGTGCTGTTTTTAGTTGGATCTGATCTAGTGTGTGTTGCGAATTTCATAATGGACAAAAAAATCGAACAAAGGATTGTCTTAAATTATGCATCGCCAATTTCGTGTTCGGAGTCACTGTAAATAACATGGAAGATAACTTAATCGAAGTTATCAAAAATACCTACTTATGAGAGGTACAAAGTGTTCAAAAGTGGTCGAGATTTAATGGTAGATTTGCCCCGCTCTGGTAGGCCATCAACGTATTCAACTGAAGTTAACATCGCCCAAGTTATAGACGCATTGTTACTGATGACGAGATGTGGGCGTACGAGTTTGACATGCAAACTAGTCAACAATCTTTGAAGTGGCGCCTTCCAACTGAACCGAAACCGAAAAAACCTTAGAATTCGCGGCGAGAACTGAACTCAATTCCTGAAAAAGCGTTTAGATAAAGTTTTTGATGATTGGATTATTCGTTAGCGTAAGTGTATCGTTTCTGAAGTAGCATAATTTGAAGGCGATAAAATTAATTTGGATAAATAACTAACAATTTGTGTATTATTGTGATTTTTCTTGACAGAGTAGTACATGATGAGGTTTCACAAGGGGTCGTTCTACTACTCGTATAACGCTGGAGGTGAACTTTTAGGACATGTGTATAATGCATGGGAGGAGAAATGAGATACTTTGGGCATTTTTTGTGATTTATCCAAAGCATTTGAATAAGTTGTCTTCATGAAACGTTAATCAGGAAACAACACCACTACGGAATCAGTAACGCTTCTCTGGATCTTCTTAATTGTTTCTTAAGTGAAAGGATTCAGAGACTTGATGTGAACGGAAAGAGATCACCCGGATATGTAGTAAGATTGAGGGACCCCAAGGGTCACAACTTATGTCAGTGTACGAAAACGAACACGCATCAGGGATTTTCCACAGTTTACACACACATGACGATTGTCAACACTAGGGCTTGGTGTTCTACTTGTATCATACTGTGATAATGTCTGCCTGGCCAGTAACCAGCAAAAATAGACAGACATGGTCAGACGCAGTGACTTTTAATAGAAATCCTACATATAAATGTACAAACAAATAGCTTAAAAGACGTGGTGGAATTTCATCCGAATCCAACAAATGTCAATGTGTATCATCGCTTCACTTGAGTTTCCTCAAGTGAAGCGATGATACACATTGACATTTAGTGCAACGTCGGTTCCACATTAGAAATAGGGCAAAATCTGTTGTTCAAAGTGTGAGTAGCCAAGGTAAATCGAAATGAGAAGATGTAAAGTCCGTGAAAGCCGTGGTGATTGAAGACGTGGACATAGACCTAGAGGATATAAATGGTGGCCCGACAACAGAAACACAGAGATCTGAACGGATGCGGCCCTGAGCACTGGTTTGGGCCGATTTAGTGGTTCCAATTCACGCAAAAACAGTAACATAAAACATAATTTTAATAGGTGCATGAATAACGGTTGTTAAAAGAAGCGATGCCGAGAGCCACTTTTTCTCTCCATTGTTGTGTTTTTTACTGGACCTGGGTAATATTTTTTCATTAAATACGAATCCAAAATGTAGGAAATTCCAAGCAAGTGCGAGTGTGAGTGAATGTTTGTAACATAAATGCCGATGCTGGCAATGGTGTTACAATGAGACAAGAGTTTGAAGGTCAAATTTTAAAATTTATTTACCGTTTTGACGAAAACAGGTTCCAAATGTTTTATCAACTTAACTTTGAATACCACCACAACTCCTGTAGCGATGCATGCAATTTTTATAGGCCCAAACACAGTTACGTATTTAAATCAGTTAATACTAGCACTGTTATAAATGAATGAATGAATGAATGAAATGCAACGACCCCAGCGTGGTTTGACCAGACTCGATTAATCGAATGAACCCCAAGATTTGCACTAGCCCCTGAAGCCTCATGCTTCATGGTGCTACAAAGACCATTGCATATCAAGGAATAGACCGGGGGGCACTGTAATGATAGGGAAGACGTGCCCTTAGGAAAGGATAGGAGTGTGAGAGCCAATCGAGTAATGCACCCTAAAATTAGCATTGGACTAGTGGAGGGGGGGGGGGTAATATTTGTCTATGGGAGGGATCTTTTAAGGACGTCGCAGCCGGTCGCTGCTATGCTGTGTTGTTCCAATATCTTCATCTGAGGTCTCGCTACTATCCGTTTCCGGTTTGCTGTATATCTCGCTAGCAGCCTTTTAGATCTCGTATCTCGTTCTTCAGCCGTGTCCATCCAGAAGTTGATTTCCTTTTCGAAGTAAGTGCTGTCCTGTTTGAGGTTGTCATTCCAAGTGTAAATAGGTCGGCCGACTTTTTTGGATTTTGCCTTGTACTGCATTGCTGCATGTATGGTTTTCGTCGTCTGTGGACATGTGCGAGATAACACATCCTATGATTCTTGATGCGTTTGGTTACGGTTTTTCCGTTTAAAATTTCATGTGCCATGATGCCTACTCACTTCCTCTGGCTTCACCGCGGCGGACGATACTCCTCTTACTTTAGTTTCATTATTAGCTGTTTGTCAGGAACAGTTTTATTATTGTTATAAGTACGGCATTAAACCCTTGCCTAAAATACAGGAGTCCACTGATGCTCCCCGCGCTAGCATTGGTCCTTCAAGGGTCTCGTCGTCTAAATTTCAAAAGTAACGGTCTCGAAAAAACAATAAACTTCGAACTCGAGGCTCTTCAGTGGCGGTCTTCAGCGGGGACAGTATTAGCAGGAATCATCAATACCTTGTTGAAGAGACTTTGCGTAGCACTGTACACGTCCAGAATACGAAGTCATCCAGACGTCGGTCGGCGTCGGACTTCGGAACCGTCGAATGGTCGAGTCGTCGTCACGGGCAAAGAAGTACGAAAACTGCAGATCATTGTTTATCCAGTGGATGGTTTAGACATTTTGTGAGTTTGTTCCAAGTTAATCCTTATTTATTTGTTTATTAGTCTTATTTCATATGTTTAATTAACAACATTTAAGTGAATGTTTTCATTTATCTTCAAGTCTTTTAGTGGCAATCCTTCTTTTCAATAGTCTTATATTTTTCTAAAATCACTTCTATTCTTATAAAGCTATCGTATAACGGTTAGATATCCACGTGTTTACGCAATTCCTTCACTTCACTATAATAGCTGATAACTCGGCTGTCTTCGCATCAGCTGTTCCTTAATTCGCACCTAGTCATTCATAATCATAACTCATCATCGCTATGGCTAACGAAAATGTTGAAAAATCGTTAAAAAACGCACCTGTATGAAATCTAACCTCAGCATTTTAGCAACTTACTAATATGCGTAAGATTTCATAGTTTTAAAATTATGCCTTATATACTTGTCCCCATTTTTTAACAATAACCTATGTGTTGGTGGTAATTTACATATTATTACTTGTGTTATAAGGTATTCATTTTAGTATTGTGGCATTGTTTACGCTGAGCCAGTGGTGGTAGCAGACAGTAGAAGCAGAGATTGCATTTTTATTAAGTAAATTATTTTGGAAATTTTATCTGCAATTCAACGCAAGCCTGTCATATGTCAACTTACTGCTGTGCTACTTAGTAAAGATTACTTATCCGCTCTTCGATAATTTCCGGAATTCACTTTACTCTTTTTAACTTCTTATCATTATTCTCCTACTATTACTTTATCATTGCTTGCAAGTTATGAGAAATGGCTACCTGCCTCACTCAAATAAAAGCTGAAGAAGTCTACGCTGCAATCCGGGCAGCATGTTGGGAATCGAACACAACACATTGCGCGCGGCCTGCACGCGTAGGCTGAGTGTACGGCGCGGCATCCACATTCTACCAAGACGGAACAAAAAAACTCATTCGAACACTAAATGTTTTTGCAGCACTTTCTAACTAAACACTTAGCACTGGGACCGACCATTTGTGTCAAACCATTTTTTGTTTTTGTCACCCCCGAGTCGTGTACCTGAAGCACATTTTTATAAGCTTGTTGCTACAAAATGCAGTTTCTTTTAGAACAATGCTTTAATTTTAATTTCATATTTAATGACATAGGGTTTGTAGAGCTTTAATACATAATTTCTAAAATAATAATGAGTTATGGTGAAAGCGGAGAAATAGCGTGGTTTCGGTTAGACAACTGTTCAGGGGCAGCGCGCACCGAAAGAGTTAACTTATACAGCTTCGAGGCAAATGCCTCAAATATAAGGAACGATCTCACCAGGTTAGCTAGCTCGGGGTAGTCTCCTCAACCGCAGGCTGGGAATTAGGAACGCACGTATACCACTTTTGCACGGTTTTAAATTATTTTAATTTCGACACAGATGCACAGGCTCGAAACTCGCGCCATATGTTGAAAAGACGTCTGAGTCGAGGTCGAGGGTCCCGGGCCTACTCTCCCATAGATTACTTAGCAGCCGTGCCAGAAAATGCACAACTATCAGTAGCCTCAGTAGGCACCCACCTACCTAATGCAGAAACATTTTCATTTCAATTACCTTGAAATACGTTCTGTGTTTATAAGGAAAGTAATGTGATAGAGGAAACTGTTTATGAAAAATAAAATCGTTTGTTTGTTTGTGTATCATACAAGGTACGATCACCATTTGATACATTAGTCTGGCTTATTTCTAGCCCATCTTTGAGTTTATTATAAATGGCGTTTATTATAATGGGTGAGATCGCGTCACAATTTACATTTACATTACTATATTTATTTAAAACCAAGATCCAATAAAGATCCAAAAGGGCTTATTATGTTCAAATAATTTCACTACAACATGCCTTCCGCATTCCAACAAGGCGCGTCACCGTCACCGTCCGCGCTTTTGAACTTAACACTTGACACTTGGACCGACTATTTGTGTGGCTGTTAAACCTTTTTTTTTAACCTAGGGCCGGACTACCTGAAGCACATTTCTGTAAGCTTGTTGCAACAAAATACAAGTTTTTAGAAACAATGCGTTCAGTCAAATGATATGACGAATCATCCGCTCTTTACAAGTTAGAGCACACGTTTACAAGGTACAATTCTGACGCGGCGATTAGGATGTCTTCTCCACCCCAGAACGCCTCGTTGAAGGTTTTCAATACAGTTCCAAAGAATTGTATTTCGCGACACAGGGCACACCAGCAGTTTCTTAAACACTTATCACTTCGTTGTCCGAAACTGGGCGCAGGGTTGGCGCACGCTTTTATTTTTTTGTCGGAACACAGCCGAGACAACCGCTCGCCACGATGGCTGACAACCGAATCTCGTTAATACTAGCACTGTTATAAAACAATAAAATATTATATTTAAAGGTTCTGTACCTAGCTATGTGGTGAATAACCCTAGAGTTGAACTGTAAAAATCAATCAAACTTATATCTGATGTTTACTGGCATAAAAAGCTATTATTATAATTAAAAAAAAAACAGTATTTTTGTAGCTAGTATAACAGCGTAGGGAATTAATTACCCTACAGATTTGGTCGTAATTACACATTCTAACGGATTATAACTTTTTTCTGGTTTGCCGGCATTTTCATAATTTAGCCCAAAATTAATCATCTCCTAACGGAGATGAATCATTTTTTTTTCAAAATTCAAATGTATGCCATTCAACGCTAGAGTAGTAGAAGTGAGCTCTAAGCAGTCGACCGCAAGGCGACACTCGCCGCAGAGCTACTGCTCCGACCGCTCAGGAACAGGTCGAGCGGTCCGCGTATTTCGGAAATGAATTTAGTATGGAAACTGCAGATCGCCGTGCGGCGACCGCATCTTGCAGTCGGTCTCGACTGCAACATTCGGTCCGTCTATGGCCGGACTTAGTATGAAGATGTTCCCAATAGCCGCTCTAATTTTGCTATATTATGCTAGATGGCGTCACAGAGACGTGAGATCACAGTTTTTCTATGACCTTTCTTCGCATAGCCTCTCAATTGTATCTAAAAATCTAAAAATATCATTAATTTTAGTTACCATTCCGGGAACTAAAATACATTTTAGTTTTAGGCGATGATTTTGTCTTCATTGTGTCTGTGAAGTTATCTGCGGGTACTAGCTTCATATTTCTGACTGACCGACCCCTTGACAATTCAAAAGTGCCTGTAATTGGTTTCTTTGAAATAAATGCTTTGAGTTTGAGTTTGGGTAGTATTTTTGTGTGTTCCCGGACAGTAGAAAGAGATCACAGAAATCTCGGTTACTGTTTAGATTATTGATAGATTAATTAATTTATCCATATCTTGTCCAGGAACACCAATGAGTGTAGACGCCGATGCCTGGTTTGACAACTACCAGCCTGACGGAAACCAATACGAAGAGTGCGGCTCAATGTTCTACACCGGTCGGCTGATCAACACCGATTGTAATACAAAGAGCTTGCTAATTTGTGAACATGAAGTAAATAGCTCGAATTCACACATCAAATTAGATCATTAATAAACTTGTTTAATATTGTTAACCAATTAATAAAGTAAATAAAATATAATGGTTCCTTTTATTAATACAGCTTTCTGATTTTTTACTTATATTTATAGGAATAGCTGTACAAAGAAACAGCAAACTTGAAAGGGATTTTAGGAATCTGAAAAAACAACAAGAATTGACTATTTCAATTTAAATATTAATTTTAAACGTTCGGACAATCGAGATAGTAAGCTGGCCGCTACTCCTGTTTTTTGTGACTATTAAGTGAGCCACAAAGATGCCAACCAAATAATTTGTGACAGAACAGTTCGAAAGTTAGAAGCATTTGTGTATGGCCTAACAACGAATCACCATAACTGAGGACCTTTAAGAAACTGTTATTGAATAAAGATTTGGTGACAAGCAATCACTGCTTTACTTTTGCTCGTAATGCCACCGGTTAAAAATATAATTTATTTTAGTTACCATTCCGGGAACTAAAATGAATTTTATTTTTAGCCGGTTATTTTTATCAGGACGTTCGGCCACTGTGATATCAATAACTGAGACCTGAGAGAAACCGTTGTTGAATAAAGATTTAGTGACGACACTGAAACGATTTTTGGTTGGTTTGAGTTCTCCATTAAATAGTAAATCGAAATTTTTACTTATAACTTCAAAACATTGGGATTGTTAAAATTTTAAATAAATGATAATTATAACGTAAAAATTATGAGTTATTATTTTTAAATATGTAACATTTATGATTATTTATAATTTTAATTTATTGACTTTGCTAATTTAATTTGTAAGTAATAATGAAATTATGTGTTGTATTTTGGCTTTGTTTTATTTAATTTTCTAATATATATTTAATGTACCCAATACTTTTAATTATGATCCAATTGTTGATTGAAATAAAGGAATTTAATTGAATTATCGATTCATGCAAAGCTAAGAAGCCTAGAAGACTTGTAAAAACCCCTGACGTGTTGCAGTCGTCGAGAATAGGTAACTGCTCTGCAGGTTTTCAGTGGAATGGTGTCAGTATTTTTATTTATTCAAGATTCATCTATAAAAATGCACTATGACGGATGGCGGTTGAAATAGGGTGATCATGTATTCCAACGAAACAAGTATTTATTTGACATAAATTATCATTGTTGCTCCGTGTGATACCAGAATTTCTACTCAACCATCATTCATTACTGCAGGTTTTAAGTGCTATCGCCAGGATATTTTGAGTGAAGGTAGAGGTCAGGGAGTTACGATTCTGATCCGGTCTGATATACCCATTCCCTTGTTAAAATGACAAATATGCTAAATTTAGAGTGTATAGAATTATCGATAGCGGGTAAAAAATCTGTCATTATTTGAGCATTTCAATCTCCCAATTTATCTTCTTAGTGCCCTTGACTTAGTGTTGCACATAAACCCGCAATTGCTGCTTATGGCTGACCAACACTAAACACCCTTACTGGAACTGTTCTGTTGAAAACCATCATGGACGATTACTTTTCGACCACACGGCCACTAACGACTATGAAATCCTTGCCCCTACTACTCCTACATTAGTGCATTATGACAGCTCCCGTATTCCTTCAACAACTGATGTAGTCTTAGTCAACAATGTCAAAGTATCTAGTGAACTCAAAGCACTAACCTGTATGTCTTATAATCATCTTCCTGTAATGTTTACTATTGGTGGTAAATTTTTGCGTATGAGCGAATTCTGTTTTAACTATAAAGATGCGGATTGGGAAAAGTATAGATCTTATATGGATGAGCAGATTACCTTGAGTTCTACCACTTTTAAGGAAACATCTGAAATAGATTATGCTATTCATAAACTAACCAAGACTATTAGTAATGCGCTTAAAGTAACTGCCCCCACATCAAAGTCTGAAATTAAAACTATACTTTCTACAAAAACTAAAAACATGTGGCGCAGGGTTGCTCGTAAAGAAACAAACACGAGGGAGAAAAAGATTATCTCTAGTATGACTTTCCTAGAGATAATATTTTTCTCCCTCGTGTTTACATATGAATGAATGAATGAAATGCACTGACCCCAGCGTGGTTTGACCAGACTCGATTAACCGAATGAACCCCAAGATTTGCACTAGTCCCTGAAGCCTCATGCTTCTTAGTGCTACAAAGACCATTGCATATCAAGGAATAGACCGGGGGGCACTGTAATGGTAGGGAAGACGTGCCCTTATGATAGGAAGGATTAAGAGCCTACGGATTATGCACCCTAACGTAAGCATGGGATTAGTGGAGAGTCGGGTGATATTTGTCTATGGAGGCGCATCTTTTAACGACGTCACAGCAGGGTTGATTCAGGTCGAGCTTCATCGGTGAATCTTTAAGCGGGGTTCAGCTGGTTTCTCGGCTCTTTTCTATGTCACTGCTCTGCTGTGATGAATGTTGCTGTTCTTTTCAATGTCTTCGTCTGAGTTCTCGCTACTGACCGTTTCCGGTTTTTATACATCTCGTTAGCGGTGTTCTTGATCTTCCACCGTGTCTATCCAATAATTGAATCCCTTGTTGAAATCTTGTAAGTCTTGAGCTCGTTCGAGTCTCAAATGTTGTTATTTGAACTATCCAAAAGTACTCAATACTCAATACTCAATACTCAATCATTTATTTGCATTCCACATGTTTACTTAGATGGTAACTTAAAATTATATCGATCATTGTGGACCCTGTCGGGCACAGCAAAAATAGTAGGAGAGAGGAAACTTTGTAGAATTTACCTAATCTCTCTAACAAAAATCATTATCTCTCTTTTTTCTAATTAACAAATATTGCTTAAAATAAAAAAGAGAACAAATTAAATCAAACAAATAAAATTATGTCAAAAATAAATCGATAAAACAAAATAAAATCAAGGTAAATAAAATAAAAATCAAATCAAGTCAAATGAATAACAAACAAAATTAATAAAAACAAATCAAATCAAAAATAAATAATAAAATCAAAATTAAATCAACACCAATTAAACACCCCATTTGCATTTATATGTTGTCGTTTAAATATTCGTTAATACTATAGTAGCATTTTATTAGTAATAATTGTTTTAGTTTTTTAATAAATGTATTAATACTGTCTTCTTTTTTAATTAATTCAGGCAGTTTGTTGTATATTTTAATGGACATTACATAGGGACCCGTAGAATGTATTTTTAGCCTTGAAGTAGGTATGTTTAACCTTGACTTATGTCGGAGTGTGTAACGTGACTGTATGTCTTCGCGTTTTGTGTAGAATTCTTGATGCTTACGAACAAATTTGCAGGTCTCTAATATGTATATACTCGGGAGGGTTAAAATGTTATACTTTTGGAAGTGAGGTTTGCAGCTTTCAGTTTGATCGATGTTTATCAGGATTCTAATAAATTTCTTTTGAAGGATGAAGAGTGTAGGTGCATCTGTGCTATTTCCCCAAAGGGTCACGCCGTAGCTCAGCCATGCATAAGCATACGCATAGTAGGTGGTGAGCGCTGTTTGAAGATCGGTGGTTTTTTTAATTTCACGGAGAGCATACGAAAATTTTGAAATTTTTGATCTTAATTTTTGTATGTGTGTTTTCCAGTTTATATGTGTGTCTAAATCTAGTCCAAGTAAGGTAAATTCTTTAACAATTTCAAGTCGTGTGTTATTAAAAGTAAATTCTATATTTAGAGGTGGTTTTTGATGGGGATGGAAAGTAATTAGTTTAGTTTTGGAGTAATTTATTTCGAGGTTGTGTGCGTTCATCCAGGTAACGGTTTTTGTAAGTATTGAATTTAATTTTTCATTTAATTTATGATTGTTTTGACATGAGACTAAAAGAGATATGTCATCCGCGAATAAAACACATGGTCCTTCTATGGTTTTCGCTAAGTCATTTACATAAATTAGGAACAAGAGACATCCTATTACACTTCCCTGAGGAATAGAGGCGCTAATTGATTTGCAATTTGATCGGACTTTTTCTATTTCATTGTTCTGGTGATTAAAGAATTCTATTTCTACTGTTTGTTCTCTGTTCTTCAGGTAGGATACAAGCCATTCATGGGCTTTTCCGCGAATACCTATTCCGTATAACTTTGTAAGCAATATGTTGAATTGTACTTTGTCATAAGCTTTGGTCATGTCTAGGAATATACCTACTGCGTATTTTTTATTATTAATTATGTTGAGTGCTTCTTGGATATATTTGTAGACTGCCAAAGTTGTTGAGCGGTTTTTACGAAAACCGTTTTGGCTTTCGTCAAATATTTTATATTTTTCACAATATTTGTAGATCCGGTCGCACATGGCTTTTTCAAAGATTTTTGAAGCTGAAGGTAAGAGGGCTATGGGGCGGTAATTGTTTGGATCTAGTTTAGAATGTTTCTTGTAGATGGGTTTTATTAGAGATGCCTTTAATAAATCAGGGAAAACACCTTCTTGGAATGACTGGTTTACAAGGAGATAAAAAGGTAACGTTAGTTCGTCTGCGCACTGTCTTAGTAAGGTAGGTGGAATTTCGTCTATCCCATGGCTACTTTTATTTTTTAGATTTTTTATTAATTTCCCAAGCGTCTATGGGGCTAAGGAACATGCTATTCTCAGTGGGATTTAGCACAGAGGTGTCGTTAGGCTGCCGGCTGCCTGGTGGTCCAACGCCACTCTCCCCAATTGATGCAAAAAAGTTATTGAAAATGTCGGCTACTTGTTTAGGTTTGGATGTAATACTTTTATTTATTTGCAATTCTATGTTATTTTTCCCGCTTTTTAGTTTTTTGTTCGTTCGTTCATTTATGATACTCCACATTGTTTTTACCTTATTATTTGATTTCTTTATCTTATTTATGTATTCAGTCTTTTTTGTTGTCGTAACAGTTTTTTTAAATATTTTTTCGTATTTTTTATAATATTGCTTAATTATTGGATTATTTGTTTTAAGTGTAAGTACTTTTAGCAGCCTTTTGTTATTGCTAGAGATTTTAATGCCTGTAGTCAGCCAATACTTTTTAAATTTAGTTTTTAGTTTAATTTTACGGGAAGGAATAAATTGGTTTAATATTGTCATTATTGTATCGTTGAATGCTTTATAGTTTTCATTTATATCTCTGTCTGGTAGTAGCAAATCATTCCAGTTTTGTTCACTTAATTTAGATTTAAATGTTTGTATGTTTTTGGTGTTGTATAATCTTTTTTTAGTGTACCAGATACTTGGCTTTGGTTGTTGCGGTATGTGTAAGTGTACAATTGTTGCGCTGTGGTCCGAAAAGCCTAATTCCTCCACGGTTGTAAGCATGTTTTTATCCGAAAAGTTAGTAAATATTAGGTCTAAGCAGGTTGAAGTAGTTTGTGTTATTCTTGTAGGTGTTTTTATATGTTGCGTGAATTTAAATTCTAACATTACATCCAAGAATAAGTTAGTTTTTAAGTTTTTATCCAAAATATTGATATTAAAATCTCCTCCTATAATTATGTTACATTTATTATACTTATTATTTAGGTAGTTCAAAATTAATTTCAGTTGGCTATTAAAAATGTCTTCCTCCCTTCTATTCCAATACATAGTAACTAATAGTATGTTTTCTTTAGGTAATTCAATTGCACATACCTCTAATATATATTCGATTGACATATCTGTGATGTCCCTTTTCTCTATGCAATTGATGTGTTCTTGTAAGAGGATACAGACACCTCCACCTCCTCTAATTTTACGACAGTATGATGCAACAATTTTGTATCCATTGAAATTCATAAGGGCAATTTTTTCTTGGGATAACCAGGACTCGGATATGCATATAGCTTTATAAATTGGGTTTTCTGTTATGAATGCTTCTAAAATGTGTTGTTTATTGTACATGCTTTGGATGTTCTGAAAAAGTATTTTATATTGTAGGTCGGTGTTTTCGAAAGGAATTATTTTCAGTGACTTGCTTCGTGTTTAGTAGGCTGAGATTCTGGTTTAACTGGTTATGGTTCCCTTGTGTAATTCTCTCTGATTCATGTTTTATATTAATTCTTTGTCCCTCAATAAATAATTGGTTATTTCTGATGATTGCAAATAAGCCATTTCTTCTTGCCTTTAGCATTTCTTCTCGCAATAAATATCTTTCATTTCGTGCATTGTCATCTAAAAATTCAGAAATAAACAAACGAGTTCCCTGGAGACATTGACCGTTATCTATAACATATTTCGTCATCCTTTTACTCATTAACTCAATAACCAGTGGCCGATTTTTGTTATTCGTTCTGCCTATTCTGTATGTGTCTTCTATGTAACCCATCAGGTCTACATTCATCGTGTCACGAAATAGTTCAATTAGTCTGCTATGGAGGTTGTATTCTGGTTCTTTATAATATTCGACGAATCCGTAGAGAACTATTTTCTTGGAGTTAGTTTCGGTGCAAGTGATGTTGGGAATATTTTTTCTAGTTAATAGATTTTTAATTTCGTTTTTCAGTTTTTCATTTTCCTTTTCCAGGTTTGCTATTTTTCCATTAATATTTCCTTTATCCTCTATTCTTTGTTCATTTTGTTTCAATAAGGCATCGGTTTTTCCTTCCATATCTGCTCTTAGTTTAGTTATTGCTTTATTAATTTCACTCTGTATTGTGTGTTTGAGTTCCGTTATGATGGACTTATTATTTTCTTTCAGGCGCAATATTATAATTTCGCTTAAATTTTGTAGCGTTACCTCCGCTTGAGCTATTGTTTCTTGTGTGTGAAGAGTATCACCTAGTAGACTCAGGTCTTCGGAGTTCGCTGTGAAAGTAGAATGGGCACTGTTGGGAATCGAACCCAACACAACACATTGCGCATGGCCTGTATACGCAGGCCGCGTGTTCACTTCACTATATCAGTTGATAACTCGGCGACGTGCTTCCTTGTTATCTTCGCATCAGCTGTTCGTTAATTCACACCTAGTCATTCATAATCATAACTCATAGGCTAGTTACATTTCGTATTGTTTTTATAAACTGATTTGTTATTTCTTCTCTAATAAAATTATTTTTTCGAGTTTGCTGCTGGTGCTGCTATGAATCGCTATAATCAGAAATCTTTATTTATCTCAACATCATATTGCAGGCACTGGTTAATAGAATGTATAATCTTAAATAGACAAAGGTGTCTGTGTTAGAAGGTACTGGTGTCTGTGTTAAATAGACAAAGGTCCTGAGTTAAAAATCACCCAGCTCTCTTAGATAGGACATGTTAATTTACAAAACGGTTAGGGAGTCAAGGTGTTATTTAAAAAGTTTAAGATTGCAATTAAGTATTTAAGTAAAAGTAGAACCTTCAAAATTAACAGACAAAATTGAAAAAATAAATAAAATGTTTGATTAAGAGACTCATAAAGCTGGGCAAACTTGCAAATTGACTAAAATATAATTTAACTAATTCATGATTATCAATTTGAAAGCAGTAGATACTTACAGTTACAACTAGTTAACAAAATTCTAAAGTAAAAGGTGTAAAGTCCAGCAAAAATTCACGGATATAATACAAATTATGCATAACGTGACAAAATAAAATAAAAATAAGCTTAATTAACAAAAATTAAAGAATGGATATGTTGTAATGATAAATGTTGTGTTTATGATGGCTAAGTGATTTTATTATACGGGTTTTAAGCGGGTGATTGGGCAAACATTTGTTGCTCGTCTATTTTGTGTTGGGAAATCGTGATTTAATGGAAGAACAGTGTTTTTTTTTTTTTAATACAGTTATGATAATGAACAACTGTCGGACCGTTAGCACTTGGCAGTGTTGGTAAAGTTGGATAGAGGATTGTGAAAAAGCAACTCACTTTTAGTATGAGCTCTCTCTAAATGATAATATCAGTTTTAGAGGTACCGCCCCAAATGGTAATGCAATATACTAACAAAGATTGGCATATTGAAAAGTATACTGTCTTAATAACTGATGTATCAGAAACATTTCTAGTATTTTTTAATACGTAAATTTGTTTTCTTGTTTTTTGGGTACCGTATCCAAATGGTAAAAAACGGAACCCTTATGGATTCGTCTGTCTGTCCGTCCATTTGTCACAGCCACTTTTTTACAAAACTATAAGAACTATGCTGTTGAAATTTGCTAAGTAGATGTATTCTGTGAACCGCATTAAGATATTCACACAAAAATAAAAATAAAAAAATAATTTTTGGGGTTCCCCATACTTACAACTGAGACTCAATTTTTCCCATTAAACCCATACGTGTGGGGTATCTATGGATAGGTCTTCAAAATTGAAATTGAGGTTTCTAATATATTTTTTTCTAAACTGAATAGTTTACGCGAGAGACACTTCCAAAGTGGTAAAATGTGTGCTCCCCCTGTAACTTCTAAAATAAGAGAATATTTGAACAAACAAAAAAAAAGTGATGTAAAATTCCACCGAAAATTGGTTTGAACGAGATCTAGTAAGTAGTTTTTTAATACGTCATAAATCGTAAGCTGTAATTTACCTATCATTCAATCAACTCTTGCTGATACGGAACCCTTCATGGGCGAGTCCGACTCGCACGTGGCAGCTTTTTTGACTAGTGTTTCAATGTGTTGTTGGAAGTTGAGACGGTAATCTATGGTAATGCAAAGCTATTTGATAGAATTTGTTTTAACTAAAGCAGGATAAGAGCAATGGTTAATGAAGTTACGTCAGTGGGCTTTTAAGTTGAAGTTAGGTTGATCCCGGGGTCTAAGGGAATATGTCACGTATTTTGTCTTATCTTGTCTTAATCGACATTGGCAGTAGGCAATTAGAAGTATATCAATTTTTACACCTTATTAAAACCTTGCTGAGCATACTTTTTAACCTCATCCCACGTGTTAGCATCGAATATCAAGGCAGTATTGATGCCGGCTAATTGTTCACGCGTTGTTAATGGATTAAGTAATTGGTTCTTCTTTGGAACCGAGGTGTTGTGAACTGTTTACTGTCGGTCAGACCAAATACATTGTTTATTTGGTGAGCTAAGGCCCTACGTAAACAATATCAGCCTCTTTTTCATAGGTATTATTATAGTCAATGTAGAGTTTTTGTTTCGTTCAAACTTCAAAGACAATGCCACAGAAATTTGACTAAGACAGGGGTACGAGTAATGGGGCGTCCGCGCTGCTTTCTGAAGAAATGTATCTTTTTGTGTTACAATTCAGTGTAAGAACTTTTTGTTTCGATGCAGACGAATCCTCGCTTGCCATATGTCGCACAAAAGTGGTTAAAAAATATGTCAGCTAAGGAATTCATCCACACAATTGTTAACATATAATAGACTAGGGGCCAATGCAATAAGAATTATGGAAAATTATTCTTGTACGAATTCTTAAAGCTGGGAATCAAACCTCAGTCCCATTGGCTTATTAGCCTTTTTGGCCTTACCAAAAACAGTTAAACTGGAAGGTGCAAATTGAACACATCAGATCTAAGCGTTTCTCAATTTTGGGTTCATTACGCAAATTGTCATGTCCTTCCTCATCGAGTGCGCCAGACCATTTGCAACACGTTAATAAAGCCACTCTGATATACCTAATTGAATTATGGGGCAACACGCCAAAAACCAACCTAAAGGACCTACAGATCGCACAAAATAAATTTATTCAACCATTATTTCACTATGATTACCTTACACCTACAGTTAAAACTTACAGGGAAACGAAACTCGTGAATATTAAACTACTTCATGCACATTGCACCAGCATTTTATGAGAAAACTTCTAAATAATTCCATTCACACGCAACTACACCTCACAAAAATACCTCAAGTACCCTGTATTGAACCCTATGTAATCGTCTATCTTATTTAAAATCAATTTTAATATGATGAGCAATTGCTGAGATATCGCAGTCACGGTGAATATGGAGAAATGGCCCAACTTCGTTTAGACAACGGTTGACGTGCATCCCGCCCTATAACGCCCAATATGGTTAACAGAAGTAATAACAGGCGTGCGGGCCGAGCGATCAGGTTAAGCAACGCCCACCGCGGTCCCGGTCCAAAACCCCGCCGCGCCCTGGGAATGGTGATGATGGTTAGCAGACTGTGGCGTCACAGAAGAACCGCTCTGTCTGCCCACACTTAGTTCCAACCTGTACTTGAAACCTTTACGCATTATATTTTTGAACTTTGAGCAACAGACACGCAAGGGTGAGTTGCAGGTACTGGATAGCATTCCGTTAAGCAGTGAGCACCGCTATTTTTTTAAACGGACTGCGCCATTAAACAATGCAACCTTCTGCTTTCTCTCGCTCCCAGCCGTAATGCGCCTCCCGCGCGCACCCGCGCTTATCCACCAGATGTCAACATTATGAGCATCAACAAAGCGTTTACACTTACAAAATAGTTTATTATGAATATCTAAATAATAATTTCCACCTCTGTTAAATTATAACTTTGGTATGATTGAAAAATATATTACCTATTTTAAAATAAAATAAATTCAAGCAGGCTTCCATTTATTACTCGAAATGAAGCAATAATAGTAGTCAGTGAATAGTGAACTTGTAACGAAGTTATGGTTATTCGGCACAATGTGTATGAAGTATTAGGTCAAAGAGCGATACCGTACTATACGGTCTGAATTCATTTATTTCTAAAGATTACAAATTACATTTACGGAAATAAATACTAAACATTACGTACACTGGATAAACTTCATAATACCTAGATACTAAAACTATAAAAATATATTATCCTAACCAAATAAAAAAAAAAACATTCACAATTTAAAAAATAGCGTCAAAAAATTCATCCGTATCGCTGTCGACTGGTAATGTTTCCAAGAGACTGGCAGCGTTGCCACGTTGTATGGCAATGCTTAGCCTCTGGCCAAGGTAAAAGCCAGCCCTTGGGTCACGGGAAGTGTCAACCAGCCGTTTACAAATTTCCTTAAAGAGACCATGAGCGCACGGACCCCACGGCCCGAGGGTTTCAACCCCAAACGGCTCGAAAATATAATTACCGATAAGGTTATTACTATACTTACGCCGCTTGAGGTTTTCCGCAGCCGCAGCAGCAGAGCCAGCACAGCTCGCCGAACCAGAAAGGTGGGATGGCGCAAGAGTGTCGACACACGTTGCATCCCACACTAGAGGCCTACCCACCTTCCATGGAAATAAAGACATGCCGTCCGGTCTCTTGCCATCGTCTTCTAGTACAGCTGGAACGCCGACGGTGACAAGAGCTCGTCGGATGATGTCGTTAATGTTGGCGTGCCGCGCTAAGCGACCCGCACTTCGGCTGCAAGACAGGCCGTGATGTCCGAGACTGTTGACAAATTCGCCACAGTGACAGCGATGAGGAGAACAACAAGGAGCTCCTAGTCGCAGGGAAGCAGCGAGGCGGAAAGTGGTGTCATCGAACAAAGTGCCTATGTTCGACGACGGTAGTGCATGAAGCCACAGTCCTGACTCCCATTTACCCACAGCCAGCAGGCGCGCACGCTCCGCAGAAGTAGCAGACGTGTTAATTAAATAAACATTACTAAATTAAAACATTGATGTCCAGGAGTAGCAAGGGCTCATAGTGCTAACAATACGAGTTTATTAAGGTAATTGTTACAAGTTTTTGTATTGTCTACCGCCGTGCGGCGCGTTGACGCGGTTAGCGTGCGGTGTCTCGTTATCTTTATTTTTATGAAATCAAAGGACTCGATCACACTATTCACTATCGTTTTATCCCGCCATGCTACATTTAAAATGAATACACTGTCCTATAACAATTGTTTAAAATTATGTTGAACATGCGCGTGGCTTTGAATCAACGGCCTAAAACGCAGCCGCAGCTTAGAAGTACATCTTAGGGTACGGAACGATCTCACCAGTGACGCGGAAGGGGTCAGGCCATGTCACTCCTCGGCAAGTGTCTCAGCTACATGGAACGCACATTTATTTATCTTTTGAACCATTTTAAAATATTTTGATTTGCGACACAGATACACACAGTCGAAAAGAAACACGGTTTGATTTCTAAGTCCGGCAAGTAAGCCACCATCTGTTGGGCACGAACACGATGCCTCAAGCGAAAACAAAAGCACGACCTTCCTGGTCGGGGTTTCGAAACGAACCTTTTCTCCCTCGTGTTCACATAACAAAAATATTAAACGTTTACTTCTAAATCACAACAAAGAGATCTGGAATAAGAAACTATCTAAAGTGGATAACCCTGCCTCGGATTTATGGCGTGTAGTTTAATCTCTCAACTGTAAATCTGCTGTAAATCCACCACTTAAGACTTCAAACGATACCCTAACATTATCCGTTCGGTAGCAATGCGAAGCTTTATCAGACGCCTTTCTGGAAAATACAGTGTTAACTAGAGACTGGAATAGTGACCTAGAAACTGATACTGCTGCTATAGAATCGACTGAAAGACAGGTACAGGTACAAAATAAATGACTTAAAATTTCCAGTAAGGCCACAGGAAATTCGCAAACTGTTGAATGCCTTGAAAACTCGCAAGGCTCCAGGCATAGACGGGACAGACAACTCTATGTTAAAAAAGTTATCGAAAAATGTGTAGGTAGTCCTCTCCAGCTATCGGCTAATAAGCCTCCTCCCTAGCTTGGCAAAACTTTTTGAGTCCTTGATCTTAAGCCGCCTTTCCAAACTTACTGAGCGTCTCCTTATCCCAGAACAATTTGGATTCCGCAAATCCCACTCCACAGTCCAACAGCTAGCTAGAGTTACCGAACACATTGTATACAACCTCAACCATAACAAATTCACAGGCATGGTACTGTTGGACATTGAGAAGGCTTTCGATACGGTTTGGCAAGCGGGCTTAATCCACAAATTAATCTTGTACCACATCCAATTATACCTCGTTAAGCTTCTCCAGTCATATTTGGAAAAAACTCTCTGCCAGAGTGCCACAAGGATCAATATAAGGACCGTACTCTTTATTTTATACTTTTTATAGTTTCGGACCCTTTTCAATACAAACAAACGATCAAATCTTACCTCTTAACATACACCTCGTCTGACGACCTACACCTAATCATTCTACGGCTACAACTTCACTAAATGGAAGCTTAAAGTGAATTCCACAAAAACGGAAATTATTATGTTCTCAAGAAAGCGATCACTTCCCACCCGCTCCGTTAAAATCGAAGGATATGACGTCCCGTGGAAGAAAGCAGTTAAGTATCTGGTAACAACATTAGATGATAAAGTTAGCTGGTGGAAAAATCTCGAAGCTCCACGTTTAAAAGGATTCAAGTACCTTAACAGCTTAAAACCAATCCTATGTCGTAAATCTAATTTGATCCCTCATATCAAATTACGCATTTATTCCACACTGGTTCGACCTTGTATAACATATGCATGGGGGTCTGGAGTAGTATTAGTGACACTAACTACAAAAAAACTCCAGGTCGTCCAGAAAAAAGCACCCAAAATAGCACTCAACACACCTCTCTACACAAACCTCACACAACTGCACAACCATATCAAGTTTCCACCTCTAAAAGAATTCATTTTAAAAGTATCCCGAAAATTCTACCTCTTCAATAATCCACGTCATCGTAATACTTTGGTCTCACACATTGGTAAGTGTAGATTAATCCGTTTACCTTATGCCAGTACTTACAACAAGTACAAAATGCCTCATCATCATTTCCTAGTGGATTAACGTTAGCTCACTTACGAGTACCACATACGTAACTAGCGTGATTGCTGACACTTAACTCATTAATACGATTATGTACACTACATTATGTGTAGATACCTATCCTTTCATTTTTTTTAATATATATTTGTTATTCTACAATAATGAATTATCAAATAAAACACAAATTTTTATGTGATATTAAGGTCTGGGTAAATTAATTAAAAAATGTGGGTTTGCAAACCCTACATAACTAAACTGTCTTTCATTAATAAAATAATTAGTAGTAGCACCTTTAATCATACATGTTGTTTGTTAAAACGAGGCGACTAAGCCTATTAAACATTGCTTGGATTATGCTAGTTTACATTTACTAAGAATAAGATCTTTCTGTTTACTTGTTAATACCTTTCTGTGAATAAAGACCTTTATAAATAAAAAAAACAATGAAACAAAACATGTCGAAAATGTTTATTAATATTATTATACTATGTGTGCCGACTTCGCTCGCGCGTTTGTTGGAAAACAATAATGTGTCGCTTAAGTCAAAGCCAAAGCATTTATTTCAACATAGTGCTCACATATTTACAAATAGTAAAAGTATATGGTTTTCCTAAAATATTACTATTTAAAGTATTGCTATCGACTAACAAGGAATAAGTCAGTGTGTGAATTGAGTAAAAACAAAAAATTATTAAATTAAATTAGCAAACAGTATGATTTGGTCTAGACTGGATTGTCCGTTGGAGCTGAACCATCATGTTTCCAAGCATTCCTATCTTGTATATAATCCTCCAATTTGTAATATGCTTGTTTACAGAGCGTACTTTTATATGAATTTAAAATTTTCTTTCATTTAATTGCAATATATCACAATGTATTTTGTTATAACATTTAACACACTACCTGTCGCTAGCTAGCTAATCTGAAAAATGGTTGATCATTTTATTTTTATTTCTAGTATTAAAATTATGTCTATCACTTATTTTATTAAAAAGATGTAGATTTTTTCTTACATACATAATATTTTCATAAATTAATTGGCAAGCTACTGTCATTTTATTAATCCCATAAAATAGTTCCCTGAGAGATTCGCGGCGAGGAAGATTGCTCTGACAGCTCTCTTTTGCAAAATAAAAATGGATTCAGTGTCAGCAGCCCGACCCCACAGTAAAATGCCATACGACATAATGCTGTGGAAGTAGCTAAAATAAACCAAACGCGCACCCTCCTGCTCTGGGTGGAGCGGGAGGGCGTGTCAGACTTTTACTGACTAAACCCCACCCGTGTTCCTTCAGTTGCCTGTGCCAGCGCAACGGTTTCTCTTTCGAATTTCCGGCGACGTTTTTACAAATTCCAATACTAAACTTTATCAGAACTTGAAATTAGATGATATTAATGAAAAGTTTGTCGATATTTATGATAAAACCGAAGACACTTACATTATTTATAAAAGTTTAATGAAAACAACGCTCAATAAAATAATAAGTGAACCAGTACCAGATGGAGATTTCTTCTAGTAGTGCAGTTAAGTCTGCCCATTCACTGGTCAAATTGCACAAGATTTCTATCTCAATGTTTTCGAGGAAGTATGTTTGATGATATTTTGTACCATGAGCCAATAAAAATAATTCATTCGATTATGACTGTGCCAAAGCTGCACTATTTAAAAGGTCATCTAACTGGTGAAGCTGAGCAATTGATACGGAATACTCCAATAACTGATGCTAATCACAGTTAGTGCTGGGATCTGTTTGACTAGCGGTACAGTAATAAAAGATATCTCGCCAACTGCATTTTGGAACAGTTATTTGGTATTACACGTATGAAAAGTATCATTAGAAGAGCTTTCAGACACCACCAGTTTAAATGCGTTAACAAACTTAGTTATATTCATGTGAGTACATGACATGTTATTATCATATACATTTATAGTGGCATTTAAATTATCTAATTTAAATGAAAATTCCCATTGCTTACCTGAAACAGGTAAGCAATGGGAATTAGGTGTCAGTAGTAGCGATTCCTGCAATGATTTTCTTCCCGTTGATCAATTTAAAGTACTATTAGAGCAACATTTCCGCGCGTTTGAGTGTATATAACCAAAATCATATGCCTAAAACATTATTAGCAACAGAATACTCCTTGCCAATGAAATAGGAATACTGCTCAGAGGTTCACAAGCTTTGTTTTTGGAAAAGGTTTCCCAAAAAATCTCTTGAAGTTAGTCGGGATTTCGTTTCTAAAATCAAAATTTGCTTCAACTGTTTAGGTAGTAACCATACTGTTTATAACTGCAATAAAAATACTAGCAGAGTTTGCTAAGTCAATTATAAATATTGTAGCATCTACTATAGCTGTTATTTTAATAATTGTATTGACCGTGGTGAGTTTCCAGATCTACTGAAAAACAATATTATAATACTGTTGTTTAAATCAGTTAGCATCAGACTGTACTAATTATAGACCTATTTCAGTACTACCTTTAGCTTTGAAGATTTTATTTTCAATCAAATGCAAAGAATTTCTAATAAACATAAATTACTGCATAATAAACAGGTTTGTTTCACAAGGGGTTGTTCTACTATTGGTATACGCTGGAGGTGAACTTTTAGGACATGTGTATAATGCATGGGAGGACAAATGAGATGCTTTGGGCATTTTTTGTGACTTATCCAAAGCATTTGATTATGTTCTTCATGAAACATTCATCAGGAAACTACACCACTACGGAATCTGTAACGCTTCTCTGGATCTTCTTAATTGTTTCTTGAGTGAAAGGATTCAGAGAGTTGATGTGAACGGAAAGAGATCACCCGGATCTGTAGTAAGATTGAGGGGCCCCAAGGGTCACAACTTATGTCAGTGTGCAAAAACGAACACGCATCAGGGATCTTCCACAGTTTACATACACATAACGATTGTCAACACTAGGGCTTGGTGTTCTACATGTCTCATACTGTGATAATGTCTGCCTGGCCAGTAACCAGCAAAAATAGACAGATATGGTCAGACGCAGTGACTTTTAATAGAAATCCTACATATTGATGTATCAACAAATTAATTAAGCTTAAAAGACGTGGTGGAATTTTATCCGAATCCAACAAATGTTTCCATAAGTGAAGCGATGATATACAGTTAGTGCAACGTCGGTTCCACATTAGAAATAGGGCAAAATCTGTTGTTCAAAGTGTGAGTAGCCAAGGTAAATCGAAATGAGAAGATGCAAAGTCCGTGAAAGCCGTGGTGATTGAAGACGTGGACATAGACCTAGAGGATGTAAATGGTGGCCCGACAACAGAAACGCAGAGAACTGAACGGATGCGGCCCTGAGCACTGGTTTGGGCCGATTTAGTGGTTTCAATTCACGCAAAAGCAATAAAATAAAACATATTTTTAATAGGTGCATGAATAACGGTTGTTAAAAGAAACGATGCCGAGAGCCACTTATTCTCTCCATTGTTGTGTTGTTTACTGGATCTGGGACCATACTTAATTGCGTAACATATTTTGTTTAAATGCGAATCCAAAATGTAGGAAATACCAAGCAAGTGCGAGTGTGAGTGAATGTTTGTAACATAAATGCCAATACTGGCATTTGTGTTACAATGAGACAAGATTTTGAAGGTCATAATTTTTAACTTTATTTACCGTTTTGACGAAAACAGGTTCTAAATGTTTTATTAACTTAACTTTGAATACCACCACAACTCCTGTAGCGATGCATGCAATTTATATAGGTCCACAAACACAGTTAGCTATTGAAATCAGTTAGCTATTTAATACTAGCACTGTTATAAAATAGTAAAATATTATTTAACCCTAGATTTGAACTGTAAAATTCAATAAAAAAACTTATATCTGATGTTTTCTGGCATAAAAGCTATTATAAAAAAACACAGTATTTTTCTAACTCTTATAACAGCGTAGGGAATGACCCTACAGATTCGGTCGTAATTACACATTCTAACAGAATACAACTTTTATCTGGTTTTCATAATTTAGCCCAAAATATAAAAAAAAACTACTTTAATTCAAATGTTTGCCATTCAACGGTAGAATAGTAGAAGTCTTAGTATTAAGATGTTACCAATAGCCGCTCTAATTTTGCTATATTATGCTAGATGGCGTCACAGAGACGTGGGATCACAGTTTTTCTATGACCTTTCTTCGCATAGCCTCTCAATTGTATCTATCTTAAATCTCTTTGGAGCTATCGCTATAAATTTCGCGGACCATGGTAAGTTTTCCCTGCACGAGAAACAGTTCAAATTATTTCAAATGCGTATTCGATCACACTGCTGAAGACATTAGAAAACCGTCATGTCGGTCACACACAGTGAAGAGTCCGTAGTGAAGGACGCTTGCACAGTAAGTACTTATTGTTTTTATCTACTGCAAAAATAAAATTGTGTTTCATAGTATTTTGCGGAAAAACTATTACAAAAACTTTATTTCTGCGGTGAAACTGAAATAATATCATACCTTTGTCCAAAACGTTCTGAAACGTAGGCTTAAACTTAGTTGCACCGCATTATGATCTCTAAGATTTTGTCATATTTTGACCTTGACCCAAGCTGCAACGTTGAGTGCATGGTAACCCACCTACTTGGTTAATATACAGTATCTTCAGAATAAATGGGCACATGCAAACCGAGAAACAGGTTAAACTGCCAATTATACCTAATTTAATTTAGGTAGGTTGTTTATCGCAATAACGTTTTTTTTAATTGGAGAGTTCAGTCACCCGAGAATTTTTGGATCGGTATACATGCTGATTTTTTGAGATGCAGGTCATGCCGTTACGCCTTATACTAAAGTGTTCGTTGAACAATGGTGCTTTATAGAAATAATCGTGCACGGCGTTGATCGATACTTTGGCCGTAAATCATTCGTAACCTAAGAAATTTTGTGCAAAAATTGTTGCTGGGAAACTACTTTTATTTTTATTGGGGAAATTTGCTGTTTACATTAGTGCGCAATGAAACGTGTTTTGCGTACAGGGATGGTATCAGTATTTAAAGTAAAACTTGTTTTCGTTTAAAACTTCAAAAAACGATGACCTCCAATATCTCTGAAATGAGAAGGTTCCCAGGTATTATTGTCGAGGTTCCCAGGTATGGTCCAGAACATAAAATTACGGGCACAACAAGTGACTCTCGGCTTCGTCAAGAATCTTTTTAACAGCATTATAAAATACAATCGGTCCTGTAGTTAATTTGAAAACAAACAGTATTTTATGCCAAACGACTGCACCAGATAAACAAAAAGCAAAGAAAAGATAAAATTGTTTTAATTTTAGGCATAATATTTATTTCCTGATTTTGATTTTTGCTAGCAATGGCAGCGCTGGAAAGGTGTATTGTATTTTTACGTGAGGTCCCGTTTCAAAAATTCAGCCTGTATATGTAGTTTGAGAATGTGAGAGTGCAATATTATAATCTACTTTATCATCCTCACAATATATATATATAATCCTCACTCTACTGTAAGCGTTCAGATAGTGTCGTGACTGCTCATAGAGACGCATGTCGTATAGCTACAACAATGTTTTCTAAAACTACGTTAGTCTTTCTTGTCGTTTACTTTTTATCGGATTTCTCACGTGAGTACTGTGCCGTAAATGTTTTTTTTAATTTATGTTTTAAGACTTGGAAAACTCTCAAAAATGCACTCTAATATTAATTGTTTTCACAACATCGTCCGTTTGAAAGTAGTTAAACATCGATTGGTGAATAATTATTATTAACTTCTGAGTTGACAAAGTTACGCAATTAAATATTCCACAATAATATACTAGATGATAAATGCCGCCACCAGGCGATGCCCCTTAGATGCCGCCAACAACTTTCTAGGTGATAATTACAACTTCCCAACCCACACCGTAAAATTCGCCCTGATTAACTTTATTACCTCTTTTAACCGGATATAATAGAATTGATGTTTCATCATTTGCATCGTTCTCACATGCATAATTTTAACATGTCATCCATGTAACCAATATTTAGGAACCATAGTTTGATTTAAAATAGTATTCGTAGAGTTTCTTGCCCGTTCTTCTCCATAGGTACCTACTACGCTTTGGAATGGGCAACTAGCGTCATCTTCTGACCGACCGAGCTTGACAATTCAAAAGTGCCTGTAATTGGTGTATTTGAAATACATGCTTTGAGTTGGAGTTTGAAAATCCTTTGGTTCGTGTTGTGTAGTTTGAATTTCAGATTTATAGCATTCGATTAATCAAGCAACTGTCACTTTCCAACTCCACCCCGGAAGACAACATCCTGTGGGTGTGGTGGATGCCGCCACAAAATTACACCCACCCTTAGTACTTAAAATATTTACTTGGGTATTTTCAGGTTTACACCATGATTACAAGATCCATGGGCACTGAGCTTTCGAACGTCAGATAACTTTTATCTGGAGAATAAACCCCAAATAGGCCGCATATCAGTGGATATTTTCGTCCATGTACTCTTAAAATTTAAGTTTGGATTGTTTGATAATATTGGGCAGGTTTCAATTAGGTTTTTGAATATAGTTTGGTGCATAGCTACATATTAGGTTGTTTAGACAGAAGATGTAAGCAGTCACAAAAATATTAATCGTTCTCAAATAGGTCTATTTTCTATATTGTAGATGGCCAAAGGGACAAAAAGTTCTTCCGGAAGGACTACACTTATATAGAGTCAGAAGAGAGTTTCTACAAGGTCCACACGACAGCACAGAGTTTTGCTGATGCTAAGCGAATGTGTGCTCTGGAAGGTGCCAGTTTGTTCTACGCAGAAAACGAAGATGAAGCCAACGCTGTTATATCGTTTTGGAACAGAACCCAGCCTAGCATACCGTGGGTGTTTGTGGGGCTGTCAGACATAATGGCCGAAGGATTATTTGAGACCGTTGACCGTACGTATACCTTTACTCTAAGCCAAAAAGCCAAAATTTACGCGTTAGGAATATTCACTTTTGCCAAAGTTGCACAAAGTAAAAAAAAAAAATAAAAAAATTGGGAAAGAGTTTTAATTTCAACTATAATTATGTATATGTTATAAAAGATTATTAAGTTATTAATTACTATGATGTTAGAAATTATTCCACGGGGACGTGCTATCGGGACAAAAAGTAGCCTATGTACTTTTTCAGCATGCCATTTATTTCCTTACCGTATTTTATCAAATTCCGTTACGCGGTTAAGCGTCAGAAGGACACATACAGACAGAGTTACTTGCGAATTTATAATGTTACTAAGGAAGTATATATTCATATAGTGCGGATACACATAACATAACATAACGCCTGTAATCCCAGAAGGGTTAGGCAGTGGTGTACCTATAGTACACCCATATTATACACAGACAACACGGATACACAATACTATTTAAAAAATCAATTTATCAAATGCACAATTAATTAAATACATCATCGAAAAACTACGTTTTCCAATGTAAAACTATACTGCAAGGAGCCAGCAGAACTTCAGCTTCGGGTATATTTACCTAACACATGCTGAGCTGGACTCCCATTTGGTGCAACCTTGAGAAAAACACCGCACTTTGTGTGGTCGTTATTTGATTGAAAGTGCCTTATAGTCATGTCACTTTATTTCCTAAAAATATACACGCCTTATTTCCCCGAAGGGTTGGGCAGAGGTGTACCTATAGTACACCCACATTTCGCCAGTTATGTTTAAGTCCCATGTAATAGGGGGCGAGCCTATTGCCATCTACCGGGCACAAATCCAGACTTCGGGCTGCTACTGAGAAATTCCAGATAGAAAAACCCAATAACACGTTGCCCGACCTAGGAATCTAACCCAGGACCTCATGCTCAGCAGTAGCGATTGCGACCACTAGACCAACGAGGCAGTCCTAAAAATATGTTTTTTTTTTTGTAAGTCACTTGTATATTCTACATGTGTTTTTTATCATTTAATTGTTTATGTCTTTTGTGCTATTTTTTGTACTTAATAAATCATCTATATTTCTAGATATGATGCATCTCAGTATAGATAAATATTTGTAATGACTAATATGAATAATGTATGGGCATCTTCCTAAACCCGTTTTAATTCTTTTCTTTACCGTTTCAGATAGATACAATTGAAATCGGCCCCTGCCTAAACCTTAATAGATAGGAACCAGTTAATTTTACTTTATTTTCTTATCACATTTTTATTTTTAGGTAGGCCAATCACTGAGGTGTACAGTAGATGGCAGAAATGGCAACCGGACAATTCGGGCGGCAACGAGGACTGTGTACACATGGACCTACTAGGCACGATGAATGATTACCTATGCGACCCCAAGTCTTACTTTATTTGTAAGAAGAATATCCATTCACTGGAATGGAATTATTACTGCAATACGCCTAATTTAGGTAGGTTAAAACCTTTTGTAATGAAGCGATGCAATGTTTGGCAAGCTCAATTTTTTTACATATATCTGAAGGACGTTCTTAGGCTTCCTACCAAAACAGAACAAGGAGTTACTTTAAATATAATAAAACGCCAAACTTGTGAGCGGCAATAAGCGCTGTTCAACAAGTGCGGCACTTTCTTTGTAAGGGTGATGTAGGAGATTCTCAGAATAATTACACTCTTGAATTACCTAATTTTGTTGTTAGAATTTAATTTCCCCAAAAGTATAGAGTAGATTTAATGTATTTATTTTATTTATATAAATAAAATAAATACATTAAATCACACACTTAGATTTTTGTTTTACGCGTAAATATGTATTTAAATCTTCCATCATCAAATAAACTAATTCCATATTTTATAATTTCAGATTACACTTTCAATAGGAATACTGGAAAGTGCTACAAGCTCCACACAACACCACTGAACTGGGCCGACGCATATGCAATGTGCCGAATAGAATATACCTCCCTGGCAGTTATTTGCAATCAGATGGAAGCAAATTACCTTGCGAAGTTAACGAAATCCACACCGAAACCAAAGATCAGTGAGCAATACCAAAGAGGAATATATCACCTGGGCTTTCATAACAGATACAACGAAGGCTGGCAGACAGTACGAGGTACGTGAGAGTGTGGCATAGGCTACAGCGATCTCCCTCGGTGTTTAAATAGGAGTTCTGTTGTCGAAGCACTAAGTAAATACAGCATCAACATGAACTAGATGCGTCAAAACCACTGCGTTCTGATTTTCACAATTACATAGACGAGAATGAACTTTGCTAAGTGCGTCGTTATTCAAGCTTAACTTACCGGTTGCTCTGATTGGAACTAACGAAATCACTATAAACAGTGACTAGATCTGTCATTGTCGATTGTTGTGTCTGTATATCCACCGACAGCGTTGCCGTCATCGAGCCAGATGAGCTATCTACTCTGTAGGTACACTACTCGCCAAGGATATTTGTGAATGTGAAGTTATCTGCGGGTAGTGTTTATGTGTGTTCCCCTTTGGGAACATTTCTTTAGATCACATAAATCTCGGTTGCTGTTTAGATTATTGATAGATCAATTAATTTATCCGTAACTTTTCCAGGAACACCAATGAATGTAGACGCCGATGCCTGGTTTGACAATTACCAGCCTGACGGAAACCAATACGAAGAGTGCGGCTCAATGTTCTACACCGGTCGTTTGATCAACACCGATTGTAATACAAAGAGCTTGTTTATTTGTGAACATGAAGTAAATAGCTCGAATTCACACATCAAATTAGATCATTAATAAACTTGTTTAATATTGTTAACAAATTAATAAAGTAAATAAAATAGATTGGATCATTTTATTAATACAGCCATGCAGTATGTAGCTATACAGTTTAAAATACAGCAAACATGAAAGGGTTTTTAAGAAACTGAAAGACTTTTTCAATTTAAATATTAATTAAAAATGTACATCAGAACGTTCGGGCAATCGAGATAGGGAGCTGGCTGCTACTCCAGTTGTTTGTGACTATGAGGCACAAAGATGCCAGCCAAATAATTTGTGACAGAATAGTTCGAAAGTTAGAAGCATTTGTGTATGGCCGAACAACGAATCTCCACAACTGAGGACCTTAAAGAAACTGTTACTGAATAAAGATTTGGTGACAAACAACCACTGCTTTACTTTTACTCGTAATGCCACCGGTTAAAAATTAAATTAATTTTAGTTACCATTTCGGGAACTAAAAATCATTTTATTTTTAGACGGTGATTTTTTATCATGACGTTCGGCCACTGTGATCTGAATAACTGAGGACCTGAGAGAAACCGTTAACTACTCCTAAATTAGTGCATTATGACAGCTCCCATATTCCTTCAACGCCTGATGTAGTCTTAGTCCACAATGTCAAAGTATCTAGTGAACACAAAGCTCTAACCTGTTTGTCTTCTAATCGTCTTCCTGTAATGTTTACTATTGTTGGTGAATTTTTGCGTATGAGCGAATCCATTTTTTACTATAAAGACGCGGATTGGGAAAAGTATAGATCTTATATGGATGAGCAGATTACCTTGAGTTCTGCCACTTTTAAGGAAACATTTTATTTATTTTATTTATTCGGGAAAACAAACAATTACACATTAAGAATTACAAAAAGGTAGTATACAGCAATATTACAAATGTGAAATCAACCACGTTCTCCACAGATACACATGAGACAATTTGGTAGATTTTAAGACGTAGAAGCGTTGTTAACAATAAAAAAGAGAAATACCAACAGTAAATTATTCATGAAGCTGTTAATAATAGTGTAGCATAAGCGGAACAACAGTGTAACATTAATTTTGCAGTGTGTTAAGCAACATGAGTTTAAACTTTCCTTTTGGTAAAGCAAACAGATCCAAATTGCAGAAATTCTTATTAAAATTGCTCGTAAGGCGACGAAGTGGCGCACGCAAGCCGGCATTTGTACGACTGAAAGTAGTAGCGAAAACAGGACGTGCGCGCACCACGCGTCCCTGCCATGTTCTGGGAACTATATAACACAACTTGTTAACTATATCTAAACAATCATACGAGTTATTGCATAAGTCATACAAAAATGTAGTTTCAAGAAAAGTACGCCTTGAACTCAAACAAAGTAGATTATACTTTTTAAGTAAATCATTATAAGAGAGGTAACAACTTTTAAAGCAGCGATAATACATAGACTTCAAAAATTAACGTTGTATGCTTTCTATACACTCAATGTATTTATTGTAGTAGGGGTTCAGACCTAACTAGTGATCGATATAGATGTAAATATGTACTAGGGTGCTTAAATTCTGTGGCTGATCTCATCACAAAGCCGTACATGCGATAAGCATTATTAACAATTTTATTAACATGTGCATCTAAGTGAAGTTTATCGTCAAGTAAAATTCCCAGGTCGCGGATCAAACTCTCCCTTGCAAGAGTTTCACTGTGTATGGCATAGGGATATGTAAATATATTTTTATTTTTAGTGAAGCTAATACAACAACATTTAGATATACTTAGTTGGAGTTTGTTTTTAGTGCAGTAATCTGCAAGACGATTGAGGTCTTGTTGAAGCAATTGACAGTCAAGTATAGTTTTGATGGGTCTAAAGACTTTAAGGTCATCTGCGTAAAGTAAGAATTTAGAATTTAGAAAGCACATGTCAATATCATTAACAAATATAATGAATAACAAAGGGCCCAGTATCGAGCCTTGAGGCACCCCTGATGTGACAGTGATGGAGCTGGAATGGAATCCATTTACTACCACTTTTTGCGTTCTATTTGTAACATAGGAAGTAAACCAACGAAACAAATCCCCACGAATGCCGTTAAATGCTAATTTGTCCAAAAGTAATTTATGATCCACCTTGTCAAAAGCTTTACGGAAGTCAGTATAAATAGAGTCCACCTGTACACGTGCGTCCAAATTATTGAATAAATAATCAGTATATTCAATTAAATTAGTAGTTGTGGATCTTTTCCTGACGAACCCATGCTGTTGCCTAATAATCTGATCATGAATAATCGGATACAGCTGATTGTGGACAAGCCTCTCGAAAAGCTTCGACAAGATTGACAGAATGGAAATGGGACGGTAGTTCTCAATTTCATATTTTGGACCAGATTTATGGACAGGGGTGAAATTGGCTCGTTTCCACACCCCTGGGAAAGTTCCCTGGCTCAAACATCTATTATAAATAATATGTAGCGGGAGACTTAAAGCGTCAGCAGTATTTTTAAGGAAGAATGGCGGGATACCATCGGGTCCTGGGCCTTTAGAACAATCTACGGATTTCAAAGCACTGTGTACTTGTTCAATACTGATCACCAGATTGCTAACGAGACGACTATTCTCAGCTTCGTCGAAGGTCTGCTGCTGCATATCGTTAAGAGTGGAAGGCTCATAAACAGAATGGAAGAAGTTTAAAAATAGATCACAGATTTCATCTGGATTGCTGGACGACTGTCCATCGTAATGCATAGTTGAAGGAATGGAAGCTATAGATTTACGGTTAGATATAAAAGTCCAGAAATATTTAGTGTTAACTTTTATGCTATCCTCAACTGACTTTATGTATAGGCAATAACATGCTTTAGATTCAGTATGAAATCTTGTCCTATATAGTGAAAACTGTTCGTAATCTGATAAATTTTGATACACCTTCCATTTACACCACGCTTTAGTTTTATTTTTAAAAATATGTATCAATGATGGTGAGAACCAAACCGGATATTTAGAAGATTTGACCGATGTTAAGGGAACATGAGCTTTAATAACTCTGAAAATAACTTCATAAAATGTATTCACTGTATCTTCAGCAGACTGCCCCTGTAATAATTCGCACCAGTTAACTTTGTCCAAATCACCATTAATTTCTTCGTAGTTCGCCTTATAGTAATTGTACCTCTGTATAGATTTACGTGTCATGGCTCGTTTAACTAAATTGAAAGAAACTAATATACACAGGGGTGGGTGATAAGGGTCTGAGGTTAATAATGTGTCAGTGGGTGTTATAACAGAACACTCATAATTACTGATTACTAAGTCCAAAATCTTTTCGTTCGAATTTTTTATATTATTATACTGGTAGGCATTAAAAATGGACATAAAGATGCTCATGTGTCTACAAATTGGAGAGTTGCCGCTATTTGAATCTTGTATGGTAGAACATGAAACTCCAGCAGCCAACCAATCAATTCCGGGGAGATTGTAATCACCAAACAGATAGAAATTTTGAACACGTCCACTCTCAACAACTGCTTGCAAAAGCTCCAAATATGCAACATATACACTTTCAGGTGTTTTTGGTGGAATGTATGTTGAACATATGATATCGTACTTTCCTCTCGCCGCGCTCGGGATACGCAAAATTACATGCTCAATGTATTGGTTTAATAAGATAGTGGACTCAATTGTGACAGATCCGAGTCCCTTCAGCATTGCAATAAGGGTGCCACCACCATCCTTCCTTTGAGTAGTCTCGCGATCCCGATCACATCTATACACGGAATACCGTTGATCAATAAACTCAGAGTCAAGGATTTCAGGGGTTAACCAAGTCTCCGTGAGTATTATGACATCGTAGCAGTTGGATAAAATGTTCATAAATAGAACATGCAGTTTAGTGCGAAGCCCCCTACAATTTTGATAGTATATTAATAATTTATCATCCATAACCGTAGGTGTTCATCGAAGCAGTAATGTAAAAAGTCTGAGCAAGTATATAAGCATCTCTTTTCAGAAAGTGACAAATAGATAATTTTAGTAAATAATTTTGCGGGCCCCGTCTCGGGCGGAGGGAGTGAGGTGTACTCCCTCCGCAACGGCTGTGAGCGGCGCGCGCGGAACACTACGCGCGCCGCCTTCTCGGGTCCTGATGTTGGGGGGCGACGGATGTCCCCGAATCCGTCGCCCCTGGACCCATTTAGGGGGGCTGGAAGAGGGCGTTGTCCGCCCTCCGCCTGCGCCCGGTGCGCCTGCTACGGATCGGGAGAGTGGACGAGATCTCTCTCTCCCTTTCCGCAGCCTCCTTCTGCGAGATGACTGTTTCGCAGAAGGAAACCACCGCGTCCCAGGACTCGGCGCTGCCGACCATCGAACTCACTACGGTCGGCAGCGACAGTTCACTGCCTACTTCTGAGATGAGGGCACGGCGCGGCTCCTCCCAAGCGGCATACTCTGCCAGCGTATGCCACGCCGTGTCTTCCCGGCAGTCGACGCAGTGGTGACACCGAGCGTCCGGCTCCCTGTTTATGCGACACAGGTACTTACCGAAGCAACCATGCCCCGAGAGCACCTGCGTCGCCCGAAACGACAGGGAGCCGTGCCTCCTCCCGAGCCAGAGGTCGAGCACTGGCCGGACCGCCTCGATGGTGACGAGGCCGGCGGTAGGGCGTGAAAGCCTGTCCCGCCATTCCGCCACCAGGACCTCGCGAAGCTGCGACCGACGCTGCTCCATATGGCGCTGCATCGGCCGCTCGCCCCGCGCCCTCGCTTCCTCGCGCCACCGATAAAGTGACGCGAGCACCTTCGCATCTAGGTCCCATGGCGGGGATCCGGCCAGTGCACAAGCCGCCTCGTAGGAGATCGTGCGTCTCTACACAAACCTCACACAACTGCACAACCATATCAAGTTTCCACCTCTAAAAGAATTCATTTTGAAAGTATCCCGAAAATTCTATCTCTTCAATTAATCCACGTCATCGTAATACTTTGATCTCACACATTGGTAAGACTAGATTAACCCGTTTACCTTATGCCAGGACTCATTAACGTTAGCTCACTTACCACATAACTAGCGTGATTGCTGTCACTTAACTCATTAATACGATTATGTACACTACATTATGTATAGATACCTAACCTTTAGTTTTTTTAAATATAATTTTGTTATTCTACAATAATAAATTATCAAATAAAACACTAATTTTAATGTGATGTTAAGGGGGCGGGCCTGGGTAACTTAGTTAAAAAATGTTATGTAGGGTTTGCAGACCGCAAACCCTACATATCTAAACTGTCTTGCATCAATAAAATAATTAGTAGTAGCACCTTTAATCATACATGTTGTTTGTTAAAACGAGGCGACTAAGCCTATCAAATATTGCTTGGATTATGCTAGTTTACATTTACTAAGAATAAGATCTTTCTGTTTACTTGTGTATACCTTTCTATAAATAAAAACCTTTATAAGTAAAAAAAACAATGAAACAAAACATGTTGTAAATGTTTATTAATAATATTATACTACGAGTAGATGTACCCGCGACTTCGCTCGTGTGTATGTCGGAAAACAATAATGTGTCGCTTAAGTCAAAGGCAAAGCATTTATTTCAAATAGGCACATACAAAAGGCACTTTAGAACGCCAAATTTTACATTAAATATAAAATTGATTCTAGGCGCCCCAAAAGGTAGTTTCGTATGGAGAAGAGGGGGCGAGAAACTCCACCATTACTCTTTTAAAATATTTTACAATAAAAAAAAATAAAAAAAAATATTTCTACATGTGAAGACGATGCACCAAGGATAAAAATACTTTACCACAATTTGTAAAAAAGTTAAAATAAAGCAAAGACAAATTAATCACGTGATAAGAAACAAAGAAGAGTGTAAGTCAGTGTGTGAGTTGAGTAAAAACAACAAATTATTCAATTAAATTAGCAAACAGTATGATTTTGTCTAGACTGGATTGTCCTATGGACCATCATGTTTCCAAGCCTTCCTATCTTGTTTATAATCCTCCAATTTTTAATATGCTTGTTTACAGAGTGTACCTACTTTTTAAATGAATTTAAAATTTTCTTTCATTTAATTGCAATATGTCACAAGGTATTTTGTTATAACATTTAAAACAGTACCCCATAAATGATGCATGATGCATAAATGATGTACTTTAGCTAATCTGAAAAATGGTTTATCTATTTTATCTTTATTTCTAGTATTAAAATTATGTGTATCACTTATTTTATTAAAATGATGTAAAATCTACATAATTTTATTAAAATAAGTCGTCTTACATACATAATATTTTCTTAAATGAATTGGCTAGGTACTGTTATAATATTAATCCCATTAAATAGTTCCCTGAGAGATTCGCGACGAGGAAGCTTGTATATGGCTCTGACAGCTCTCTTTTGCAAAATAAAAATGGATTCAATGTCAGCAGCCCGACCACACAGTAAAATGCCATACGACGTAATGCTGTGGAAGTAGCTAAAATAGACCAAACGTGTGTCAGACTTTCACTGACTAAAACCCACCCGTGTTCCTTCAGTACCCGAGCTACCCATTGCTCGCCGTCCGCAAGCCCGCGCCTACGGTGGCCGGGAATCTGCAGGCGACTCCCGACGCCCAGGGCGTCTCCTGCGGCGACTAGGGGGGGGGCATGAGGGCGCAAGGCTCTCTCCTTCAAGCACTCCGCCAGCTCCTTCGCAAGCATTACTGCTTCGCAGAAGGAGGTGAGGGCTTTCCATTCCCTCTCGCTCCGTACCATGCCGCCTGGACCAGGGCCGGACGCGAGAGATCGCCGCCGCCGCGTTTGACCGCGACTTATCCGCGTTCACTAAAACTACGATTTCTCAGAAACTGCGTATCGTAGTTTTATTGTTAATACTAAGTTGAAAGTAGGGTGAGTGACTTTTTCCCAGTTTTTCGTACTAAAGTAGTCATATTTAAAAAAATAAAAGCATTGTTTCCAGCAGTTATTGTTTAATTTACATGTAGACACATCATATTACGTCTCCAAAAAATTTATTCATAAGACTCGCATTACAATAACATGCCTCAGGTAGTCGACCCTGACGGCGGATAAATAAAAGGGTACGTTTACACATTCATAAAGGGAATTCCGTAAGCCAAGTGGCTTATGTTTTTTTATCTTATTGCTTATCTGGGTACATAAACATAACACAGACAAAGTGTTAGCTTTTAGAAATGTTTAGTTTACAATGAGTGAGTCACAATGCGAGCACTTGGAAATAGGCGCTAAAAAAGACCCTTTCATACTTTGAATCACACAGCAATTAATACTGCATTTGGTTTAAATCTGACTTTGCGTTCTACACTAGTAGGATATTTACTAATGGAAAAACAATACACAAAGGCATGTTGCTTATCAAAAACATTACCAAAATAAACAAGTGAAATTCAAAAAAACAAGCAATGTTTGTGCAAAAAGAAATAAGAAAGGTCACAGTACAGGATACCAGAACGTCACATCTGAACAACAATGAAACACAAATAAAAATCATGCTATTTTCAAACAGGAGTAGAGTTATTTCTTTTTAATATAAACGTCTCGTGTTTTATTTTTATATTTATGTAAAAAAAAATACAATGCACCAATGAAACGAACAAAGGTGCGGTCCAAAAAAATCCATAAAAATAAATAAATATTTATAAATATATTTTACACAAATACAGATTCATGAGGGATAAGGGAAAGCAGGGCATGCACAAGGCTTTGTCGCAACCAACACAGGATGTTGTCGGTCTCCATGAGCGTAGCGGTGGGAGCAGGAGGAGCTTCTAGGAGGTCGTCATCTTCCACGTCCAGTGGCGTCTCCCAGAAGCTCCTCAGCGCCCTTGGAAGTCCCAGGTACGGAACCACATCGTCGTAATCACTCGAGTCTGCTTCGCTTCCTTTGTAATAAATAATAAGTAGGTAAAACATCTGTGGGAACTTGTTTGCCCCTAGCCCCATCCCGACCTCAAATAAAATCAGCAGCTATTTACTATAGGTGAGGTGCTGGAGTATTTTCTGATAACGCAGACTCTGTCGAGGATGCTCGCTGGGTGCCGTAACATATTCCTCAAACCTGGTTAAAAAGCAAAAAAAAAGAATTAAAAAACATAAAATTAAAAATAAAATAAAATATGTTTTATCTGTTACTGATCATTGTCGATACTGTGTACAAATGCCGTAAAAACGTGACTTCCGTCACGTGTTCATTAATTAGTTAACATGACGTAAACACCGAATGCCTGACCGTAACTGCACTCATTGAGTGTCTTTTTTTTTCAATGTTTACATTTTTACATTTAAATAATTTCGCAAAACTATGTACATCGTTTTTCACTATTAATATGGCTAATACATACGTAGTAACGTATCTGAATCATGTTTAGAAAGACATTTTGCGGTCAATAGTGTATTTTCTACTCATAGCGAGTGGAAAAGTACAGCCATGACGCGCGAAATTCCTAACTGTTTTTGATAAATTAACAAATTCAGTCCTCTATCCATTACACTGATATTAAAAACTGTTGATTACTTACCCGTCCATTCTGTTTTGTCCTTGAAATATGTATTAATGGCTTTATGTTTTTTTATGGTTTATTAATTTGGGTGTTGAAAATCCGAGTGACGAGACGAAATGTACGCATCACCGTGGTCGTAAGATTTGAATCATTCCGTGTTGTATGGGTTGCCTACTCTATTGCCTACACTCTGATACAAGTTAGAGCAAATTAGGTGGCCGGGCAGAGACAACATAGCGGTATAATGGTTACACACGCACACACTTTAATTAGTTTACTTATGACAAAAATTAAGTATTGATATTAACGTCATATTTAGGACGATTTAATGTTGAACACTAATAATTCAGACAAGTTATAGCAGTAACAAACGTTCGTCTCATCGATATCATGACGGTATTGGGAGTTTCGGCAGGTTTAACATTATTTCCGAACGACTCATAGAAACATTTTTCCTTAAACGGCATGCGAGTATAGGAGGCCATGTTTTAAAGGCTGATAAGCTTAAAAGACGAAGAATATAAGGCACAGAGGTAATGCAAATTTCATAAAAGAAATACCCGAATTTCAATAATGTTCATATCTAGAGCGTTGTAGCTCCTCACTGACTCACAATCGAGAGAAGTCGTCATATCACAAAATATTTTCGTTGAAGAGATCTTTCCATTGGCAATATATCTTAACGCTATTCGGGGGTGCGGCTGGCTAAACGTTCTGGAGGGCTAATTTACGTAATTTTATGACGCACCGATGAAGTTGCAGTGCAGGAGCAGTTAAGTTTAGGTTTGAGTGATATAGGGTATTCTCGTAATCTTTGAACTGCGCGTCAGCTGCGCGTAAACTGCACGTCAACTGCACTGCAACCAAACTCATAGTAGCCTTGCCAAACTCTACCAAATAACTACGGTGTGGCCACATGAAAGAAAAAAAAATACTCACTGAATAATCGAATATAATCGATTACATTAACATTAATATAACGTTATTATAATACTGAAATAATACCCCAGTACTGATTATAGTGCTTTTTCTTACCATATAAACGAACAATTATGTTTTGATTCACAATCAAAGATATATTTTGCTATAATTTGGTTGAATGATGGTCTAACATTGCCACATAAAACTAAAACTGTCATATTATGAGGAAACGCGCTTATAACTTAAAGAGCGCGAAATTCAAGACTCAGTGTACTTAGATGGTAAGTATAAATTATAGTGATTATAATAAAATTATTAAGGATGTAGGTACAGTGAATTATACGAAGTTGTAGCAGTTTAAATTCATTTCATGTAAGTTTCATCCTGATTCTTCAGTAGATATGACTTCACGCAAACGTGCGTCTGTGCGGCAAATGGAACTGCTGGTCGAGTATTTGGAGGGCCACAGGGATTTTGCCCGTGGCAGAGTAAAATCTAGAGAAGGGAGTGCCTTGACATCACGCCTTTGGTCAGAGTGCGCCAATATCTTAAATGCCGAGGCAGACGGGGATCCAAGAACTCCCAAAAACTGGAACAAGGTCAGTTAGGTAGATCATATCGATATTGCACCTATGTGTATCGCTATCGGTACATTATACTTGGGTAAATAACTAGATTTGTAATATTTTTAGTGGTACACCGACTATAAGAGCCGCTTGCTCAACCGAATTAGGCAGATTCGGAATAACCAACAAGGTACAGGTGGAGGGCCAGGCGTACCCACTTCTTTTTCTCCTTTAGAGGAAAGAATCGCTGCTCTGCTTGGTGCAGGCATTGAGATTGTGGGGAGAAGTGGCACACCCCAAAATGAGGTGCAAATAAATCCCTTGTCGGTAAGTTATTGAATACGTTTTTTTTTATTTTTATCGTATTTAAGCTCGGTCTTATTGACAGTGGTATTTTTCTTTTTGCTTTGCTAGCCTGCACCCCACGCAGTTTCTCCGTTGCCTGCACTTCCCACATTACCTTCAGAAGATACTATGCATGCACCAACACTCAACAATAGTATTAATATGTAAGTTTTAATTATGTCAAGAACATATCATTCTAGCTGAGCAATAACTATTAGAAATATACAGTTCTCGTGTGAGAGGTCATTATTTTAATTTGGATAATTTATTACTAACCATTTAAGTACTTAATATTCATAAATGTTATTTATTTTTTCAGAAATGAAGATATCAGGTTTGAGGCTGACGTTGCAACAACACAAAACATCACACATATTACTGAAAGGTAATAAGTATAAGGATTAAGGTTGAAGCTGCAGGGTAGCCCGCGAAATTCAAATTTTCTTAGGTTTTTTTGCAATTTACGGGTTGGTTGTATGTTGAACAAAATATGATTCGCGATCGTAAAATGTACGTATTTCCAGAAGGGACAACATGTCGAGTTTTACTATCTTAGAGAGTTGTATGAATGAATCATAGGATTGTAATTGGGTAAATACGTACTTGTTACGATCGTGAATCATATAGGCTACAGTGGAGCTTCAACCTTAATAATAAGGATTATGATAACTTGTCATATTTGGGAAATAAATAACAGTCTGAAAACCATGACATATTTTTATTTTGTTTCAGTGAGCAAGAGGCTACTCAGACAGCGTCGCAGCAACAATCCACGTCACCACAGCGACGCAGCAAAAATCCACGTCAGCGACTTAGGCAATGTACATTTTGTCATTTTATTATTGATGATTACACAATATACATAATCCACTTGTAATGGAAAATAATACATTAAACTGTTATTAGGTTGATTATATTTTACCTATTAACTGATTTTTATAGATACATTTTTAAATCTTATTTTTTGCAGCGCCTCATATATCATCAGAGCTGGAGCAGTCTCAAAATACACTGGCCAATCTAGAAAAGTCAAGAATAGAGGTCGAAAGGCTTGTGGCTGAAGGCTACAGTAAGATGGCTGATGCCATGAACAGAATGGCTGATGCAGCAACCACATCAGCTGATGCACAGTACCGCATAGCAGTAGCACTGGAAAATATAAATCATTCCTTGGTAATAACAAAACTTTTCTTTTTTGCACACACAACTTTCCACTTAAATATATATGTATATTTTGTATATAATCCTAAAAGAATCTACAATGCAGTCATTTTCTTTTTAGGCAAGACGGCGGGGGCGGCTAGCTTCTTCAGATGATACAATGTAAAAAATAGATGTGCTTGTTAAAAAACAATTACAATATTATCATCATTATAAATACAAAAATAAATAATTATCCTCTATTCTGACTCTTATTCCCTATGTAGCCACAGGCGATTCATAAGAGCCTGTTGGACAGCCGACCTTCCAACAAGTCTCTGTTTGGCTGCCTGTTAGCTTGCGCAAGAATACTCAGACTCTCTGCATGCACATCCTTCTCAGATGCTCAACGCCATACACGCATTCTCTCTTCTTGCTCACGCTCTTGATGTGTCAGTTGGGGCACTGATAATTGTGCATTACAGCACAGGCATTCACTATTTGACCTGCAAAAACAGGATCATAGTGAAGCATGTGTGCAGATAATAAACACCTGAAATAAAAACATTTAGAAACTATAATAAATACCTAACAATACAATAAAAAAGGCCTCAATATATTCAAGGCTTCTTCAGGTCAAGATAATAAAAAGAGTATGAATATTAACCGCTCGTTTCCCGAGCGGCTTTCTGGAAGCCCTCCGAATAATTGCCGGCAAGTCCCGACGGGACACCGGAAGCCCATCAACCCCAGTCGATTTTAAACTTAAATTTACATTACTTTAAGGTTTACTATTGCTTCTGTAAAATTTGACCATAGGGCCGATAACATTTTTAAATCATAGACAAAAACACGAACTAAAAATATTACTCACAAAATTAAAGCAAAAATGTTGAAACCCGCCATTTTACGCGTCAGTGTCAAGTGGGTGACGAGTGAGTCGTGCGATAGTGATTGTGTATTTACTGTGTTTTTTGTGTGTTATTCTTCGGTAAGTGGATGTATATTCATTTATAAGTGTACAATACAACTTTTTAGATAATCGTTTGCATGAAGCAATATAATAAAACATGTTTTTTGAGCCAATGTTTTTTACGTAAACAGAATTTGTTGTCATGAATTATGTTGTACGAATTTGACGATTTTGCAATGAATTAGTACCTTTGTGATGTTAGTTATGACGCAAAACATACTGATAATACATAATTTCATGTATTCTAGCCGTATTACAACAATTTTATTCGATATTTCGAGAAATATTTGACATAGTTTCCAAGGTTGTCAATGACGTCATTGTTTACATTTTGAATTCTTATGATTTTTTATTGAATTAGTGTCTTTGTAAGGTAAAACTACTGATAATTCATCATTTACTTTGTTCATGTTCACTTTCAAACAAGATTCCAATTGAAAACATAAATTAATTGGCCAATAATGGATAAACCAATTAGAATCTTATTAGAAACCCAGTTCTATGTTTTCAATAGGATGTTTATAATACAAACGTGCTATTATGAGTGTTGTTGATATTATCTTGAGTGGCTCCATTCATCACGAACCCGAAACTGTTTACATAATGTCAATAGCGGCAATATTTTCGCAGCTACATCGTTTTTTGTGAGCGAGGTCAGAGCGGGGTCAAATTACATCGCGATAAGCGCATGCGTAGGTACTTAAAGGGGGTTTCGCGAATTTCGCAATCCGCTCTGAGTATGAATATTAAGAGGAAACTTAGATAAAACTAGTTTTACTCAAATACATACCTGAATTGAGCTTTCAAGACACCAATGCATCTCTCTACTGTATTGCGAGCTGAGACCTGCAGCTTATAATAATGGTCTTCTGGAGAACCTGGTATTGCATTCAACACTGGGGTCATCATTGTCTTCCTCAATGCATAACCACTGTCACCTAGAAGAATAATTATTCATAATATTGAATAAAAACAATGTTTAACATATTTTTTAATAGCTATGGAAGGACATTCACCCAACAAAAATATTTCCTCTTCATCATATTTTTGGTTAAGATAGGTCTGTAATGGGTGATCACGCCATACTGATGAATCAAGGGTTGCCCCAGGCTTACTGGGGTCAACGCATAAAATCTTAAGATCCGCATCACATATTTGAAAAAATAATTTTCAGATGTACAGTTTTATTTTATGCCAGTAAAGCAAACAATGTATAATGATAATTGTTTGTTTTTTTAATTATAGAAAATAAGATTGATTATGGCTCAATAGATTACATACAATCATCACATTGACAGAATTTCCTATTGAAATATCGTTCTTCATGCTGACTGGGTCTTATAATGGTAACTTGGGTGCCATCAATACAGCCAATTACCCCTGGCAACTTGAACTTTCTATAAAAACTACAAAAAAACAGATAATTTGCTCATTGATTAAAACAATAATACTAACAACATGTATCTCTAAAACTTAGATGGTATGGAATATTGCCTTGTTTTAATTTTGTCACGGGATTCCCTTGTCATGGGAAACTTAACGTAATTGGTAAATAAGTCTCTTATGTTGAGGGCTTTTGTGACTTGGCGGATCACTCTCGACACAGTGGGCTGAGATACTCCATGGCACCTGCTTTGGCGCACCAGAGTCTGATAAGATCCGCTCGCCAAGAAAGCTAGTGTAGTGAGAACCTGAAAGTCACCCAATTATTTATGGACTACCTACCATCAAATATAATGTATTTTGCATTATTTATTTCCAATACTTGCTGTGCCCAGCGGTTTCACCTGCGCTCGGCTCAAGAACCGGGCTATCACAATTTGATAGCCCAATTCTTGAGTAATTTGGAAGTGACTGGTTCCAGAGATTAGCACGTTCAACCAAACTCTTCAGCTTAATTAAATTACTATAGATAAACACGATGGACTAACCTTTGCCTGTACACTCAAACCATCCTTCCTTCTCTCCTTCGGAATACATGCCTCTAGCTTTCCAATCAATTGCCGAGTCAAGTCTTTGCTCAGACGATAGGTTTTCTGAAATTCCCGATCCGAAATACGGAATGGATCCACAAAAAACCTATGCCTTTTTAGGGTTTGACGACGTTCTCGGACATCTATTTCGGCAACGAGGGATAAAATCCTCAACCCAAAAAGGTAAAAAAAACATTAAGAATTTAATTGAAAACGACTTGTAGTTAACAGGTTTTAACAATTAAACATATAATATTTAATTTTAAACACTTACATTCCCAAAAAATACAATTTGATGTCAACAAAAGTAAATATTGAGGAACCTATGTTGTGCGTAACCGAAACTGCACGTTGATCGAATTGAAACCTAAAATGTTTCATTTTGAGACGTCAAAAGAATAGCAAAATACCGATCTTGTTGCGTTCAGAACTACGCGCTGATGACGCGCAGTAGGAGAATACCGTTATTACGCTCGCGTGATGCGAACTTGACGCGAGCGTATCTGATAGCGGTAGAGAATACGAAAAACGTTGTTTTGATCGAAACTTCACTGCAACTGCACTGCATCTAAACTTCTTTTGTTACGTGAATTAGCCTAAATGCGACTAACCAAATTTAACCAAAAACATTGTTTCTAAAAGGGCATCTAATATGGCAATGTTTCAAAACGTCCGTTTATAGGCTTAGAGCTCTGTAGCTCCTTGCATACTAACAATCAAGAGAAGTCGTCGTACTAAGAAATATTCTCTGTGATGAGAGGGTCTATTCTCGTACTACAAACTATTACACCATTAACACACATGATATTAATAGTCGATGTGGTGAGATTGCGAATTGAATTCCAACGTTTTTTTTTATTTTTGACAGAATGAGACTGATATTAGAATGCGAACGTTATATATAAGTATATTATTATCTATTAGGATTTAGGGCTGAATCGTCCAATCTTCGTTTCGTTTAGTCATCAGGACCTACGGAACCCTAAAAAGATTTGTTTATCATTTATTGAAGAATACAATCGATCTAAAATAAACAATTTTTCTTACTTTTCTTTCTATCTATTGGTAGTGGTAGAAGCGGCAAACTACATTAACATTAAACAGTTTGGGGGCTTTAAGGCAGTTACCGTATAGAGTAGACAATTTTTTATTATTACGCTGTCTAGAGAGCACTGAAATTGAATTTAAAAAAACCTATTTGAGTGCTCTATGTTATTTAAAGAAAAGTGTATTTGTACGGTGAGGTTTCAATTGATGAATTTGGAAAATAATATACTCATGACAACTGTTTGAATAGAAACCATAAAATTCATTTCAATCGCAACATTGGGTATTCCCAAACTAGTTTACAGTACAGTTACACTTTACAACTAATCAGAGCACTTATTCCTCAATTTAATGTAAATAATTACTATAATTTCGTGTAGTAGAATCGTTGTAGACCTCGTAGCCAATACTTTTGACAAGAATAATCAATATTTAGTTTTGGCTTCGCTACGGTTTTATTACATTTAAAGATCGGCAATATAATAAAAAACACTTTTAATACAATCAGTTTGAGACGTTTAATTTATGATTGTAGGTTTTTAGTCCTCGTTAAAGCAATCGGGGTAACGGTTTGGACAAGAGGCCACTGATAACAGAATTTAATTATATCTGTAGCCTCGACTGGACTGCCTCGTTGGTATAGTGGTCGCAAGAGCTACTGCTGAGCATGAGGTCCTGGGTTCGATTCCCAGCTCGGGCAACGTGTTATTGGGTTTATCTATCTGGAATTTCTCAGTATCAGCCCGGAGTCTGGATTTATACCCGGTCGAAGGCATTAGGCTCGCCCCCTATTAGATGGGACCTAAACATAATTGGCGAAATGTGGGTGTACTATAGGTACACCTCTGCCCAACCCTTCGGGGAAACAAGGCGTTATGTTATGTGTAGCCTCGACAGATGAGTTGACATGAATCCGCTGTGTTCGAAATTAGTATTTTACTTGTATTTTCCTTTTTATAAGTATAAATAAAATATTAACCACTTTTGATAAACTTATCTAAATATACCAACGTCTACAGATACGAGTATATTGCTTACGCATTCCCACTTTATGCAAATGTGGTTTGCCGGAGAATCTGCTATCTGCTCAGTATCGTCATATGTTTGCGTGGCGTGGTTCAACACGCGTCTCTTATCTTATCTTTAAATAAAAATGTTTTCGAAAACTTTGCTCATATTTGTTTTAGTGAACTTTTTGTCGGATTATTCATGTGAGTTTTATTTTTATACATATTTTTATTATTATTACGTTTATTTATTCTTTTCCTTATTTAGATATATTTTTAAATATTTTTATAAAACAATATAAAAATATAAAAAATAGTGGTCCGCCGGGAGCAGGGTCTAAGCTACCGGTGGTTAGGGCTCCAGAGACAGGAACCTCCTCACAATGCGAGCCGTATCGAGGAGTACTGCCTTCTGAATCAGGCCCAGGATCCAGAAGGCAGTACTTATTATTATTATTGATACGCGTATCAAAATAGTTTTTGTTTGTGTTTCTGTTGTCTATATTGTGATTGCAACAGATTCGAAGTTAAGTTTCTAATATAAAAATAAAAACTAATTAGTACAAGATTGAACGCCTAAAGAGTGAATGAAGTTAGTGATCTTATTCATTGCGTGAAATAAACTGCGTTTTATTTTATAGATGGACAAAGAGATAAAACGTTTTTCCGGAAAGACTATACATACATAGAAGCTTCAGAGGGTTTCTATAAGATCCACACGATACATAAGTCTTGGACTGAAGCCAAGCGAGTGTGCGCTCTGGAAGGAGCCAGTTTGTTCTACCCAGATAACGACAATGAAGCCCATGCTGTGATATCGTTTTGGAAAGCTTCTCAACCATTCTCGTGGGTGTACGTGGGAATATCGGATTTAGTAGTTAAAGGAGTTTTTGAGACCATACACGGTAAGAATACGTATAATATTTTATTAGTGTATTAGCAGTCGCTCGCACCAGGTCCAGGTAGACGGCGCGTCGTGTTCCACGCGCGCCTCAAAGAGATTTCAGCACTAATTGACGGGGTCCGTTAGGGCCAATGCCAACCAGGGTCGCGGGTTGTTCGAAAGAGATACCGTGGCGCTGGCACAGGCAACAGAAGAAACACGGGTGGGTTTTAGACAGTAATAGTCTGACACGCCCTCGAGCTCCACCCAGAGCGGGAGAAGTCATTTGATGATTTACCACCCTAAAAGGGGGTCCTACCACCACCTCTTTTGTTGCCCCCTGGACAGATGTTTATTTTTTTATTATTTCTCAGCCCCTATTCCACTTTCTCCCAGTCTTACAACATTAATTTGACGTCATTAATTTTAAGTCAGTTAAATGTCCTTAATTACCTCAATATTCACATGAAGCTAGTACCTTACGTTTAATATTTCGAGGATTGCTCATGTCAAAAAAAAAAACTGTTTTGCCAAGTTTACAATTAGGAGCACGCAAAAACCTATTCACGAGTGAACTGTCCAACTATTTCTTAGTTCTGAATGACAAAGTTGGTAAAGTGTTTGTTTTTAAAAAAAAAAATTAGATAAATCATTATCTGCTTGATAATAAACTAGTTTCTGCCCGCCACTTCGCCCGCGTGGTATTCAATTATAATATACCATTTGACACTCGGCAAAAAGAATTTTCGAAATCAGCAAACTGTACCTCTTTAAAATATTGTTGTAAATTAGTGTAGATACATAAATAATAATAAGTTAGTAAACGAAAAGAATATGTATTATATTTATTATTATTTATTGCCTGCTTTATAATAATACAAGAAAATTCACCGTTACTCTATTAAAATGTTTCACAATATTTTGTATACATTAATAATTATATTTTTACACGTACGACGATGCACCAAGAATAAAAAATACTGTACCACAATCGGTCAAAAGAATTTAAAATCAATCAAATACGTGTAAATCAATCTAATGATAAGTCAGTGTATGAGTTAAGTATAAAATAACCAATTATACAATTAAATTAGCAACCAGTTTGATTTTGTCTAGACTAGATTATAAATTGCCATTAAGTGATAGAAATGGAACTACGTACCTATTTTTGCTCACTCCAAAACTACCCACAGTAAAGTAAAACAAATATAATTGTGGAACCACTACGTAAATCGGATCAGGTGTGTTAAGCGTTCATGTTAAGAAGAAAAAAAAAATTGTTGAATGCGTAACCTCCTCGTTTTTTTTTAAATCTGTTTAAATGTATAAAATTGTTGATAAAAACATAATGACCCCTAATAGTTATCGTTTTCAGGTCACCCCGTATCAGACGTATACCACAACTGGGGAGCTGGTGAGCCCAACGATGCCGGCGGTGTTGAGGACTGCGTCATCCTGAGAATAGATAGCACTATTAACGATGAAGGATGCTTTCAGAAGAACCCTTTTATATGCAAGAAGAGTCTCCTCTCCTTAGAATGGAACCAACAGTGCAACATACCTAATTTGGGTGGGTAACATTGATAAGTTTGACGCTTCCAAACATTGTTTCTGTGACCTGAACCCCAATTACGTAACACACTTTCAATCACAATCCGACGGATTCGAAGAAAATTGCTAATCCATTACTGCACATATTTAAAAAAGTTCGTCTTTTAGACTACGTGAAAGTAGCAATTGAAGTAACTACGAGTAGATATATATAATGCAGAGAGTCAGAAAAGCTTTTACATTCCTAGCGTATCTATAACACGACCACGAGATAGAGTCTACATCTATTTAAGCGCCCCTAGTGGCATATTTCTTTACTAAGATGACAATTTATAACTGTTTGGTTAATACAATCATTCGTTCTATTATCAACAATGAATGTTGTTGTCTTTTAGGGAATTGCCATTGTTACGCAATTACCCTGGTGTGTATTGGTTGCAAAGAACGGCCATCAAACGTTCAACTGTGCCACAAATTCCAGCCGATTTACAATATTTCCACCATTTCGAGTCTAAATAAAGTTGGACCTATAGGTTGCAAAGCGATGAAACTGTGTCGAACATACGAATTTTTCAAAACTATAAAGCAACGAATTAGCTTCAAAATCCTTTGGAAAGTGAAAGAAAATGTGTTAAGCCACATCGGCTGGTGCAAAGTCAATCTCCACAGATGAGGGTTAACGCTGCGATGTCAACAAAGACATTGTTGGCCCGTTGACCTAAGACCCTCTCGATATAATAACTAAGATAAATGCCTAGTCTTAAAAGGAAAATTGTCAACCTTCGGTATGGGATATCTTCAACCTGATTCAATCACGTAGGGAAACTTCAAGCATAGCCCTCTCCATTGCCCTTTGGGTGACTTTTAGCCTTCTAATGAAGCCCATTGTGAGACTGAAATATTCTGCAGTGGTGACCACGTACCCGAAGACGTAGCGTTGGAAGGCCTCACACAAGGTGGACCGATGACCTTTTGAAGATCACAGGAATCCGTTAGATGCGGGAAGCACAAAACCGGTCGAAGTTGCGGTGCTTAGGGAAGGCCTATGTCCAGTAGTGGACGTCTTTCGGCTGAAATGATGATGATGATGATATCCGACTATCCAGCTTATAGCGTAGTCAGATATCCGGTACGAACAGTTTCCGCAACAATACTATAGTCAGCATTTTTCCATAGGTGTAGGCAGAAACTGCCGAACGCCACCTGCTACGATCTTACATAGTCCTTCTGCTTCGTATATGTTCATACGATCTCACACGTACGTCGGACGTTCCTGCGGAACATTCCCACCATTGTATAATATTTGTTACAGATTATGTTTACAACGAAGAGATTGGCAGATGCTACAAGTTCCACCAGAAGCCCTTGAGCTGGACCGACGCCTACGCCGTGTGCAGCGCAGAACAATCGTACCTAGCAGTGATCAACACCCAGTTGGAAGCCGACTTTCTCGTGAGGCTAACGGAAACTAAAACGAAAAACAAGACCCCAGGAAACTTCTTAAGTGGAGCGGTTCACTTGGGCTTCCATAACAGACTCAATGAAGGCTGGCAAGCAGTAACAGGTAATAGGCGATTTCTTTCCTGCAATGCAAAATCCCTGCTAAATGTGGTCATACTGACTATGGCTAACTAGACCTGGCTCAGGCCTCCTTTGATAGAGAAAAAAGGACCCTAATCCACGACGCGGGCTCAGGGTGGTTTGGTGGAGGTCAGGTCTTCGAATTTTTCTAACATAATGGATCCAAACTTCCATAAAACTTTCGTCACATGTTTTATATAAGGCAGGTATTTTCAAAAATACTTCGTTACTGCTCACCATCGATATATTTATCAGAAAAATCATTCTGTGCAAAATCTGCAAAATTGGTGAAATTATGATTATTAATAAATAGATAACTTATTTGTTTATAGGCACACAGCTGGATGACTCCGGTTACGTCTCCTGGGGCCACAACCAGCCAGACGGTGAGGACCGGGAGCAGTGCGGATCAATGTTCCATAACGGGCTGCTAAACGATATCAGCTGTGACACAAGATGCTTCTTTATCTGTGAACACGAAGTAGACACTCTCGCCTCAGTGTTTGATGATCGATTCGGTGACCAGATAGTAGAGTGATTAATTATTTTTTACGAAAATACTGTTAATAATAAAGTCTTGTTAGACCAATTGTGCAGTTTAAATAATGTAACCGAATGATTAAATGTCGGTTAACTCGAGCAATAAAGAGTGTAAGTCTTAGATGCTTAAAGAAATTAAATATGATTAAGAGTACGGCAGACATTTTATGTCTTTAGTGCTTTTTGTCGAGATTCATCATCAGTAATCAAAAGGAGCTCCATGAACAGAATACTACTAGGTACTGTCAACCGCACATCAGTGGTAACCATTTGACATTTGCAGCACCTTTATATCGTTACAGTAAGGTTGATTTTCGTAGTAAAAGTGTTACCTACTTATAATAAAATATGCATAAAATATCTGTGATGCTGGTTTAAGGAATGGATTACGTACACCACAAACAGGCTGGCTGATTTATAAACCTGGCCTAACCTAACGTGTTTGTTCAAAGTTGTTCATCAACTAATATTTTCTTAGTAATTAGCATAGAAATTAATAAAAATATAATAAAACAATAAACAGGTTATGTTTATTATATTAAGACGGCGTCGTCCAGAATAATCCAAAACTGTAATCACGGTTAGGTCGACATAATCAATACTTTTACAATAATTAACATAAAAATGATGTAAAGAATACCACAAAGAATATATTTACGATTATAGAGAGAGAAAAAAAATTGTCAATAAACAAGACTTTGTAAAGTTGGTCCAAAACCTAAAAATGGCATACTTGTGTTTCGTTCTATTTTGATAATAAACTTCAGAATTTTTTCACAAACTTCGATTTATATTAATCTAAAATGTTTTAAGGTTTAAATTAATATAATTTGCCAGCTTGGGCTTGTTGGGGCTCCTCTTAGACTCTTGTAGCCGAGAGCCCACCTATTGTTTGTGGTTGGCCAAACCTTACGTACACCACAAACTGGCTGGCTGATTTATAAACCTGGCCTCACCTAACGTGTTTGTTCAAAGTTGTTCATCAACTAACATTTTCGTCGTAATCAGCATGGAAATTAATTTAAAAAAAAAACAATTAAAGTTTTACGGTAATGTTTAATGAGTGTTTTTTTTAAGGAAAAACAAACATTAGCACAACAAGAAATAGTCATAAGATCTTAAATACTTTTTAAAACAATTATGCTACCCACTACGTTCTCAATCTATTAATTAAAAACTAGGTAGTAACATAGATAATCTATATAATCGACACTATTTAGAACCCATATCTGGATTTTAAATTTAAAAAAGAAAAAGTAAATTTGCGTGTAAACATTATTATACATTACGTTATACAATGCTTTGCTGATCCTTTAGGGTTGCTTGGATTTGCTTCCTAAATGCATTATTATACGTCTCAACCAAACGATGAAGTGGTGAACGCGAGCCAGCGTTGGATTTACAGAGGCGAGTAGCAAATGGGCGTCGAGTGCGTACCTCACGATTGTGAACTGTTGGAGGAACCAGATAACACAGACTCCTAACTAAGTCCGGACAATCAAAATGATTGCGGCACACATTGAACAGTCTTAGCTTCCAGAAGTTTTCGTCTTGGTTTTAAGGTCAAAGATCATACTTTTTAAGAAGTAAGTATGACATTTTATTCCGATAATATCAAAAATTCATTGCACGAAGGTATTTACGTTGTACCAGTTCTAATTGTTCACTGTATTTTACGTAAAAACTGTTCCAAATGGGTACTGCAAACTCCAACTGTGGCCCAATTATTGATTTGTATAAGTGCAAAAAGGCAAAACCAAACAGTTGGTAGGCTTTGTTAACATTTTTTTCTTAATGAGCATCCAGATGGAGCTTCAAATATAGCAGAACACCAAGATCACGGAGAAAACCTACTCAACTTATTGGTGTATAGGAAAGATGATAGTCGAAATCACTAATATTTTTCTTTTTGGTAAATTATATTACATGACACTTTGGAAGACTGAGGTGAAGCTTTTCGTAGTTATTCGAAGAGCATTAGTTAGAGAAACGGTCTAAATTCTGCTGGCTAAACAATCGACTTATAAATATACATATAAATTGTCGGCGTAGAGAAGAAATTTTGAATTTTGAAAACATCTTTTATGTCATTTATGAATAAAATGCCTAATGTATAATAAAGGGCCTAAAAGGGAACCTTGAGGTACACCAAAGGTGACCCGAAAAGAGCCAGATTCAAAGCCATTAACAACCACCTTTTGTGTTCTTTTATTTATGTGGGATTTAAACCACCGTAAAAGATCCCCTCTGATACCATTGTAAGCAATTTCATTTAGTAGTAGTGATGTATGATCAAGTTTATCGAACGCCTTCTGAAAATCTGTGTACACCGCATCAATCTGTTGTCTATTATCGAGACTATTAAACAGTTGGGACGTGAAAATGAGGAGATTGCTATTGCAAGATCTGTCTTTCACAAAGCCAGCCATCTGTTCTTTTATTAAAACACTGTGCGGGATATAATTTATCATGTACTAGTCTCTCAAATAGCTTGGAAAAAGCAGATAGTATAGAGATCGGTCGCATACATGTCTTGGCCGTTGAACATTCTTTATACGTTAGTGGGTACAATTCAATTTTGTTTACACGTAATGTGATATCTGTTGTAACCACCTATTTTTGTTAAGCGAGATAAAAGCCCATACTGGTATTGATAATTGGACGCTAGTGTCTCATTTTAGGCTGTTGTTGATTGTGCAACACATACATTCAGCATTGACAATGCTGACTTCTGCTCTCTTCTTTTTGGAGCGTCAAATCGACCACCGATCTAACATAAAATAGACGTACAGACGGAATTCTATCAATGATTAGAAGTCCGTCTGTACTGGAAATAATTTTATATAGTTTGTTTCAGGCTCGCCAATACATAAGTATTATTGAAATACGCAGCTTTATCAAGCCTAAAATTGACTGGTTATTGAATAAACGTTTTCCAAGTGGCAATTTTCCATCGTCAATGGGTAGCGGTTCTGGCGACAGATTGATGCAATAGTGTCATGGAGCACCTGGTGTTGTACCCTTGTGTACCCTTCAACGGCCAAGTCACACAACATTAACTATAATAATAAAGAAATCGCAGTAAGGGACCTTAGACTTCGCGCGACTTTGTCTAGATTTAATTACTTTTTAGAGATAAACAAGCAGCTCCATCGAGACTTGGCTAGTTATTTAGAGAATGTTTTTGGTGGGATTTCACTTCTTTTTGTACAAACGTGGTCAAAGCAGAAGGGGAGGCATTCGCCCAGAAGTGGGACGCAATAGGCTAGATTAAATTAGATGTGTCCCACTACGCTGGGTTTTTACAATGACAGTCGTATTTTTTATGTACCAATAGTAGAAGGGGGCATTACCATATCTCTAATACAGCTGAGACCAGCTGAGCGTTCTTCATCAGATACTTCAGACCTTCGATTTTTGACATCAAATGAAGCGGCCCACCAAGTTGAATATTTTTTGTAAAGGCGGTATGTCGATCTCTAATAGTTTGGTTGGGCTCTTGTGTTTTCTAATCAGGGTACTCCAGATCTTCGATTATCCTTGTTTTTATAGTTTTTCCTTTATGTGGCAATTAAACACTAACTCTGTACCAAATTTCAGCTGTCTGAGTTTATGGGAAGTACTAGTTCTATTCTGATGATCATTTGTGAGTGAGTGAGTGTCATAAATGCGAAACTTTGCTTTCGCTTAACTTCGGACCTAAATGACCTACAGACTTGAAATTTTGGATTTTAAGTATGTGATTATAGCTTACTGGATGACGAAAATTTCTGCGCTCTGGTCTTATTCAGAGGTTCTCAAATAGGTGCCTGAAAATGCGGCGAAATGGTTCAAGTAAAGGATGGTATGGCAGTGTTTGTTTCGCACTCGACTTGGCGGGGGCACTGCCGTGCCCCCCGATAACGAAAAAATATGTTTTATTTTTGTTATCACTTGAAACACATTTTTTAATTCTAAGCCGTTATTGCAATAACAACAATATTAAAAAAGCAGCAATAAAACTGCGCTGCATCATAGAAGATCAGAACCTTAGCCGGATGCTTCTCAGTCCAACGCTTGGCGCCTACTGCTACTAGACCACATTAGATTAACTAAAATTTTAGCAATGCCATAAACTGGCCAAATCACGCGCATGATGCGTGTCTAACAAAAGCGACGGAAATATATTTTTGTATACTTTAGTGCGATGCGAGTACGCGACGATACGTCAGTGTGTGCCGTGCGAAACTGCGATATTTGTGGTATGTGTCGTTTAAACATATACAGTCGTACCGCAAGTACACAGCAGTGCTACTCTTAACGTGCCTATCCACTTTTGAACGCTTACTGTACGTAAGTTTGTACAGCAATCTTCGAACTTTCGTTTAATTTTTAAACTTTATTCGTTGATAGTTGACAGAAATAGTCGTTCCTAAAATATGTCATGGCTGACTGCTTAGCTCCTTTAAGGTATAGCGCGATGATAATCATTTAAAATGTTGAATCTGTAATAATCTGCAATATTCTAACCTTTCTGTCCGACTTTTCAAAATTTGTGGTAAACTATAGAAAAACACGTAAATAATGCAATAATGCTCATCCTCCATAACTAATAGTGTGATAATTTATTGCCTACAGACGGACCAGACTTAAAGAAACCATCTATGCAAATTTTGAACAGAATATTCTATCCGATTGTAACAGGTGGGCCAAAAGGAATCACCCTATTGGAAGATGCTCTCATTTTTGCAAATGGCCGACACAAATGTCAAATCTGTTTTCACATTTGTGGACTAGACAGATACAGAATACAAGTCAACAAGCCATGGAGAGATACACTCCCCAAGAACGTGGAATAATCGTGTCTATTTTTTTGCGTAACAATTCGTCTGTTGTGTTGGCGCAGCGCGAATTCCGTCGCCGATTCCCCGGCCGTCCGACACCCACTGCGCCGTTTGGCCACCAACCTTGAAGAGTATGGGACCACACGAGACGTTGCCAAGAGTGGCCGGCCCCGGAGCACCCGTTTTGCCGAGAATATCGCCGCTGTTGCCGAGGATGACGAGCTGTCGCCGGAAACGAGTTTTTTTTTTGCCGCAATTGGACGAATTAGCACTGAGGGACATGTGGTTCCAACAGGACGGAGCAATGGCACACACTGCGCGAGCCACAACCGTTATTCTGAAGGCAGCGTTCCCGGGCCGCCTCATCTCTCGTTTTGGCGATTTGCACTGGCCCGCAATCGCCCGATTTAAGCGTTCCAAACTTTTTTTGTGGGGTTTTTTGAAGTCCCGTGTTTACGTGAACAAGCCCGAGAGTCTGGAAGCCCTCAAGGACAACATTCGACACGAGTGCGAGAATCTATCGCCCGAAGTTATGAAAAATGCCATAAAACGAGCCCGTATGGCAATCAATTGTGATGGCGCCCATTTGGCCGATATCATATTCTCGACTTGACCAATTAAATTCTAACCGTCTTATTCCAAAACACGATCTAAATTTAGTACGAGGATTATTGCTAGGTTTAAACCAATACTAAATAAAAAGTTATTATAAAATGAAGTTTATCACTAGTTCATGAACTATCTATGGTACTAAAGTTAAACCGCCGAGACCCCTAGTTTAGCTATAGATCTAACTTCGTTACTAATTTATTTGAGGTTAGCGTTGATGATTTTTGTGTGTTTATATTTACAAATAGTTAAAAATGGATATCACTGGGATTGACTTAACGGATTTGGAAGATTTTGATACGTTGGAGATGTCTCGGCGATCTTACAGACATCGTCATCGTGTAAAAATCCCTTTGAATAGAGTGACGAAGATTTTAGATATAAGTACAGTTTAACAAGACGTTTTGGAGAAAAAATTGTGCATGTTCTACGTGAGGATTTATCCCACGACCCATGCCTATTGAGTCCTGAAGTGGTTTGTGCATTTAAAAATGCAATTCATAAATTATTATTATAGTTTTAATCGTAGATTCAAGATGATACAGCTGATTTAAATGGTGTGTCTCAACCAGCTGTCAGCAAAACATTCAAAAAGGTAGCGGTGATTTTTATTAGTATTAGTAATAGTCATTAACTTCAATGAAAAAGTGGTGAGTAGCAATCGCCATTATTTCTAAGTCCTCAGGAGAATGTGATGGTGGTTTTTCGCCACCGCCTGTCTTTGATTGTTCCCTCCTATGGGTCGATAAGTTGGATTTAGCGGACAACTTCATTCTTTTCCAAGTCAACTTTAACTCGCCATCAGCACCCTAATTGCGTAATACACAATCAATCGGAATCTGAATCGTTTTGAAACAGATTGCTAATCCATTGCTTCTTAAGTTCGATAAAAATTCTGCTCAACAATATAAAGAACGCAATGAATGTTCTTGAACCGTCAAAATCAAACAGATTAGTCGTAATCGTTTACGAAAATGTGTTACGCAATTAGGGTGCTGATCTACATTTACCCGTTATTTCATTAAATCTAAACATAACAAATATATGCTAATTAATATCACGTAAACCATAACGTACTTGTACCCACATCAAATGCAATAAGTACATACTTAATCTGTATATTCTTCCACTCTTTTATTTTCTGCATGTTTATTGATGTGTTTGTGGACTTATCTTCTATAATATGTGCCGATTGGGCAATAAGTTGTCGTAATATTTCCTATAATAAAAAGAACATCCGCGTTAGGTCGTCAAAATAAGATTAAACAAAGTATTGTTTACCTAATAATAATGAAAATCCATTTTTACTAACTTTTTCTTCAAAACTCCAGTTATCACCCCTTTTTTTGCTTTTGTTGTTCCATTTTTTATCGTAGCTCACGATTTAACCGAACAACTCACGAACAAACCTCGTAAGAGTATATATTTATATATATAACAATAAATGAATATAATAAGTGCATTTATTTATTATGAAGGACGCAGCGTCAACGCTCGTTTCAAAAACGCGCGCTGTCGCCTACCTAATTCAATCCACTTCACGCTAGAGGTGTTATTAAATATATAAAAGCGAGTCAAAAGTACAAGTTGTGCTTGGTAAATATATTTTAACCTAAACAAATAACAATTATTGACTTAATTTTGTATTCATATTATCATAGTATCAATAGTTAAAGAAACGGAACGTTACTTCAAATAAAACCTGTGTGAACGAATGAAAGAATGCCATTTTTGTTTCTTATCTGTGGATATTATTTAAATCATGGACCTTCTTTGGTACTAACTGATCCTCAGAAAGTCTTTGTTTTGTAATAGAAACACATTTTGAACCTGTTACTAACGTTATTACCGTAACAATCCTAGACCTTTTAGTCGTGGTTTAAACCAGTACAAAAGCATTTTTTTGTAATAAGACTATAAAGGTTCAAATAAACATAATCAAAACACAGAATAGAAGTTTTTCATTTAAAAAAAAAAGAGAGCCCAACAATGTCGGATGACTTCTTTTGGCCTACCTTGTATTTGCGTGATGCTGGAACAAACTCGTATATTCAGACAAACAGAATAATTCTAAAACTACATTTTCGTCATTAGAATCGTTTTCAGACCTTGTGGCAATCATTTTTTATAAATTCAATGCACAGACTTACTTTGGTATGACTTTGGTACGATTTTATTATTCTAAGAGAACTATTAAGTGGTTTGTTGTGTGTACATACATAAATAGATACTGTAAGACTTCAGGACGTCAGTTCTGTACAAAACTCACCCTGAAAACTTGCGTGGAGTGAGCTTTCAATGTCATCCCGGCTTGCTCAATCCCTAGCATAAATGGCACTAACAGTTCACTCCACTTCACCTAAGTTTTCACGGTGAGATGGTTACAGAATAGCACTACAGATCATGACTTAGTAACATCAATGCTCTTGTTCACTGATCAGTTAACTTGAATGCTGTACCTTGAAGTCGCGAACCCGATTCTACAATGTGAGCCACATACTACGTCATTGTTTCACAGTTTTCAAGATGAATGCTGATGAGATTTCTTAGCAAACTGATCTTCCTCGCAAAAACGGAACTCAAACTCAAAGCATTTATTTCAAATAAACCAATTACAGGCACATTTGAATTGTCAATTGGTCGGTCAGTCAGGAATATGAAGCTAGTTAGTTGTCCATTCCAAAGCGTAGTAGGTACCTATGGAGAAGAAAGGGCAAGAAACTCCATGGACACTTTAAAATAATATTGTTACAGTTTTTTTTTTACATCAGTCTTGTTGAAATTATACATGTGAGAAAGATGTAGAAAAACGTGCACGTTAAAGGCGTCCGTACTGAAGAACATAGAAAACGAAAAAGAAAACGGAAAAAAAAGTCGTGGCAGCCAAGAGCTAACCAGTCCGCACTGACGGCGCCCGTTCACGAACATGACGTAAGGATCAGCACCATTCAGCTCAACCATTTTGAAGGGAACTTAATGATCCAAGACACATGCCACCACCAGCGAGACATTTGAGTGAGCATGACATACTCTCAGCCGCCAGGGCACATACAAGTCATTGACAGACGTTCCCAGTATAGCTTTATAGTAGGTACTACATTGTTTTCACACGTGTGCTTTGCAATTATACAGTATTAAAAGATTGAATTTATAATATGCAAAGATAGTTTTTACAAGCTTCAGCAGCTCCAACAATATTTTAGAATGCTAATGAATTGGTTTATGCGCCCTTGTGGAGCAGAACCAGCGTTGAGCTGGTTGCCGCACCTCCTTTTAGGTACATGGGACTTTACATATCACTGGTGAACTGTAATGAACATTCGACAATACACCTCTGCCTATCTCTACGAGGAATGCAGGCGTGATGATGTTAACAATAAACCAACATAAGAGCGATTTGGATCGATTCGCCACTTGGGGGGATGACCTCTGCGAGGTCACGACTTTTACGAGCGAGTATCGAGACCTTTCAATCATTTCTTATTTTTTTACGAAAATGATCCTAGATGCGATTAAAACATTTTCATATTCTACAGTGTTACACTCTCTATCAATCTACTAGATGTAAACTAGGTAAGAACTAATACACAGCTGACGCAACGCGAATTCGCATAAGTTAATGACTTCTGTTAAGTTACGAACTTTGCGTCGAGTCGTATCTTGTCAGCTGATTGATAGGTTGTGTACCTACCTATTTTTACAGATGTAAACTGTAACAAGTGTAACTATAAAAAAACTGGCAAGATTATACGTTTTATTGACCAATCTTTTTGTAGGTAAACAACATTGTTAGTAGAAACATGACTATTTTACGCGAAAATCAGTTATGTCACTGCATATGGTATGCAACGAATTATTGTAAAAAAAAATTAGGCAAGCGTGTTTAAAAATTATAATCAACTTATTTAAAATGCACATACCTCATAACGACGTTGTTTTATTTACACTATTTACACCAATTTTTGTACATATTCGCCCTGTAGTTGCACGTATAATAATGTGTCCTTGCACTTTTAATAATGTCTCTATTACTAGTTTTATTGTGCCGCACTAGAAATGGTCTGGCCGTCATTACCATAAATCAGGTATATCCCTACACATTTATCACATGGCAGTCCAACGGCGTAAGATCAGGCCTGCCTCCGTTTGCATCGGGCATGTAGACCCCATTGTCCAGTTGCCGCTGTACAGCTCCTAGGATCCGTAGGAAGCGGGCTTGTGCTGTGACCAAAATAAGTCCTCCCTCATTGTAGCAGTCCACCATGTTCTGATACTCCTGGTTGGAATACCAATATTTCGGCATTGTTGCGTTTGCTGCGCGAAGCGCGATGCGTTCCACGTTAGTTAAGCCACGTGCAGTGCAACATGCGGTTCGCGCGTGACTAAAAAAGTAAAAATCACGGCGGCGAGTTGCGCGGCGGGCGGGGAGCGAGGCAACTGAAGCAACTCGCGTGCGCGGCTCCGGCGCCGCAGCTCGGGTCTCTTTTGATCATTCATAAAAGCTACGCGACATTTAAGCGCGCTGCCATGACCTCGCCCGCTTCAATGAAAGTAGTTTCTACGTAGTATTTTCGTAGAAACTAGCGTAATGGATGTTACAAAATAAGAAAGAGCCAGTATTTATTATGTGTCAAGTATTTTTTTTATTAGATGCTTAGATAAAAAAAATCTTTTTCGTTTCAGTATGGCGTTATTTACGTCGTCAAGATTTGATGTACGTCTACTATTCTTAAAAAATAAGGAAGTATCGTCAGCAAATAACAGCATTTGTGGTTGGTTTTGTAATAAATGGGGTAGATCATTAATATAATCATACTAAAAAGAGGAAAGGGCCTAATATCAAGCCTTGTGGAACATCATTCATTTGAATTTTAGCTTCTGTTACATAAGATCTAACTAAACTGAGCGCAAGTTTACCTAGTCCGTAATGCTCAAGTTTTACGAGCAAGGTTTCGTGATTGATGCATTTAAATGCCTTGGAGAGGTCACAAAAAATTCCTATGGCATCTTGGGCCTCCTCCCATGCTGTAAACATGTATTTTAATAAAGTGACACCAGCTTCAGTCGTGCAATGACCTTTGGTGAAACCATATTGCTGTTCGTGTAAGATTTTGTTGATGTTAAAATAATAAATCAGTTTATTGAGCATTACCTTTTCGAACACCTTGCTGAATTCGGGCAACACGGATACTGGTCTATAACTGTTGATGTCTTTGCTATCCCCAGATTTGAAAAATTCGTATTCCCTTACTGTATTTCATTAAATCCGGGAAGACTCCTTGATCGACACACAAATTAAATATTAAAGCTACTCGTAAGTACTACATTCCCAAAGATCTTCGGTCGACTTGATTTTTATTTGCCGAAAAGCTTTTATAACTATCATAGGGTTTATACAGGGTGGAAGGGACATCGACGCACAACCTGATACCATGGATTCAATTCACGATTCTGGACCCTAGTGTACAATAGTTTTGAGTAGAATAACTCAGGTTTTTATAAATTAATTTACCTAAACCTCTTCCTATACTATTTGAGAACAACTGAATGAAAAGAATCTTAACTACTTAAAGATGGACAGCTACTGATACCAAGTTGTACCACTTGACATAGATCTTGTACTATATCAGATGTATCCTGCTTGAGAATGCAGTCTTGAGGCAAACGCTCAGTCTGGGATGGGTCTTCCGTTAACTTAGACTGGACAGAATCTGGGTTCGAAACCTTCTGACAAGTACACAGACACATAACTAACTCATTAGCAGCAAGGATATGTTAACCCACATTTTAATGTAAAGGGAACTAAGTCTGCCCTCAAGTACCTGTATGTCAGACTGTAAGCGCTGTGTATCAATTTCATAGCTGTCTTCTAATTTGATCTGATAATTGTTTAATTTATTGGTAAGACCAACACGTTCTTTTCTCAGTGGAATATTATTTGAAAAGTGTTTTTGTTGTTTCCTAAATTGATAACATTTTTAATTATTCTGTTCAGTTATATATATTTTATTTAATGACTAACTTTATAACTATAATTATAATTCTGTTTCAGCAAGGAATCTTCAGTTAGTTCAATAGTTATTATGGTCAAAGTCAAAGTGAAAGCATTTATTTCAAATAGGTCCATAAAATGGCACTTTTGAACGTCAAAAATTACATTACAAATATAACTGATTCTAGGCGCCACTTCCAAAAAGTAGTTTCGTATGGAGAAGAAGTGGCAAGAAACTCCAACGTTACTCTTTTAAAATATTTTACAATATTTGGATACATTAATTATATTTTTATATGTGAAGACGATGCACCAAGAATAAAAATACTATACCACAATTGGTAAGAAGAATTAAAAATAAAGCAAAGGCAGATAAATGAATCACGCGATAGGTACGTTGTGCTCACATATTTACAAACATTGTAAAAATATATGATTTTCCTAAAATATTAACTAGGAATAAGTCAGTGTGTGAGTAAATAAAAAATTAAAATAAAAAATTTAATTAGCAACCAGTGTGATTTTGTCTAGACGGGATTGTCCTATGGAGCTGGACCATCATGTGTCCAAGCATTCTTATCTTGTATATAGTCCTCTAATTTGTAATAAGCTTGTCTGCAAAGTGTACTTTTAATACGAATTTTAAATTTTCTTTCATTTAATTGCAATATATCACAAGGTATTTTGTTATAACATTTAACACATTACCCCATAAATGATGTATGTACTTTAGCTAATCTGAAAAATGGTTGATCTATGGAGTGAGGGTTAATTTGTATTTAACAATTCGTTATAAAAGTGGTTAGTTTCTTTAACCTGGGTACATTCTTTTTCTTTCTTTAACTGGATAAGATGACTATTGGCATGAATTTATTCATCTTCTCGGTCCCTAACTTTGCTTAAAGCCTTCTCATACAAATTACTATAGTCATACAAATAATATACGGCAATTGATTTTTATAGAATAAAAAATGAAAAAATATGATTATTGCTTGTAAAATAAATGGCATATTAATATATTTATGTTTTTATTTCAGGTATTCCTCTACATCGTTTTCCAGGCCCAAAAAAACAATCCTGAGAGATACATGACAGGGGTTACAATAATTGACGGTCTTCATCTGCAGGTTAAGAAATATGTTTACAACAATCTGCGAGTATGTCGTAAACATTTCAAAGCGGTTTACCTCTACCCAAACAATCAGCTTTGTAAATTAGCAATTCCAGAATTACAACAATCAGGTAAATTAATATTTTATTGATTGTTTATTGATTACCATATCATAGAATAAAATATATTGTGTAGAGGGGACATCTTGGTTAAGTACTAGAATTATAAGTTTGTTTTAGTCATACAATCTTGCAAACCAATTTTCGGAGCCCACTAGAATAACTCCCACTAGTGCCACATGCCTAGATAACGTTTATACAGATGTTATACCAACCCACAAGGAAATTATTAATTTAATAGACTCAGATCATTGCGGTCAGTTGGTCACTATTTCAAATATTAACAAAAAAGTTACTAAAAAAGATATCACTGTTAATCCAAAAACTACTAATCGTTTGGAATCGTTTAAAGCTAAACTTCTAAGTAATTTACCACTTTTACCAAATAATGATGACTCTAATCAACAATATCATGCTTTTTCAAAATGTATTGTACACAATTTGATAACACTTTAATTCCAAAGACATTTTCGATTAATAGTAATGCTTCCTTCAGTGACTGGACTACCATAGGTATACATATAATATGTTTCTATATTATATTGCAATAATAAACTAAATTGTGTTGCTCTGAAAAAAGTGGACATTTATTACTTACAATATTTTACATTAACATTGTGTAAAATAGAACAAAACCAAACATAAACCTTACCTGAAAAGAGAAACAACATTTAAAGCTATTATTTACAATTATTAAATTGTTTCTATATTTTACACGGTTGTCATTTTGACTGTCATCTTCATATTAACAGTTCTATTGTTTAGTCCATAGAGTTATATACTAAACATAGTTTGTATCTCTCATAGACTATGCGAATGAAGTAAACCTTCATTTACATCTCCCACCCCAAGACAATATACAACGTGTAACGGAATTAACGCAAGAGCTCATACACCCCAATTAGAATATTTAATTATAAGACTAAAATAACATCTGTAATTTAATTCAGATAAACCACACCTAGCAATTTTTTATAAAATAGTTGTCCTGACTAAACATAAAACGTTTGAGCGCACTACTCGATCTGACCCACACTAATAGCGCACGCACCGCAGACTCATGTGCCTGCCAGCTGGCTAGGTTAACACTGCAAGAGTAGGAGTACGCACTAGGAATGTGTGTATGTTAGTTCAATGACCGAACATTACTTACAGATCACACGTAAAGTCTCGTACACACTGGCCCGACGCCGCAGCGCGACACAAAGGCACCGCGTGTCGCGCGACGAGTGGTGCCTCTGTGCAATGCTGTGACGTCGCGCCTATTTGGGAGCCTTAATAAATAAGCTTTGGATTATTTTCTTCTAAGTTATTAGGTTTAGTAAAGGGGAATCATTTTCAAATCGAGCAACTTTTCGCCCGTCTGCGATAGACCTCCGGCGTGCGCCCGCGCCCTTTCGCCGCACGGTCGTCCCGGAGACTGACTCATTTAAGGTTCGTTCCCACGGTCCCGTCGTGCCTGTTTGTGCGAGCCTTTATCTCTGATGCGTACTTAACTGTTGCGATATCATATTCTGAGTCGGCGTGTATGAATGATTTGAATCATAAATATTTACACTAATTAAATTCGGTAAAGATAAAAGTAATTACTTACAGGTTTGAGCTATTTACACTACACTATTTCTTTGTCTCCTTTTAAGTTAACTTTCAAAATGTCCACCGCCTTGCTCGATGCACTTTATTGCACGCTTTCTTATGTTAAATTTTAGTTTATTTAGTACTTCAGTGTCTCTTTTCACAATACCAAAGACGAGTTAAATTTTTTGTTTGAGGTCTTCTACACTCGTTGCCTCGTATACGTAAACGAGCGATTTTATTCGACCCCACAAATAAAAGTCTAAAGGCGTTAGACCAGCCGATCTGGGAGGCCACTGCACTGGCCCTCCACGACTAATCCAACGGGGCCCATATTCCGCATCAAGATGCTACCGAACGTTCCATGAGAAATGCGCGGGAGCACCGTCGTGTTGGTAAAACACGTCTCTTAAAAAGAAGAGCGGGATGTCCTCCAATAACTCGGGCAATGTTTCCCGCAAGAAATGTAGGTAGGCATCTCCAGTTAACCTCGGCAGAAAAATAGGGCCGAGTACGCGTATTACTATGACGCCCGCCCACACGTTCACGGAGAACCTGTGCTGAAACGAATCAACACGGCATGCATGTGGATTCTCATGTCTCCACAAATGCTGGTTATGCTGGTTGTAAATGCCAACTCGCGTGAAGGTGCTCTCGTCCGTCCAGATGATGTTTCCTTGCCAGTTCTCTAACAACCATCTACTAAATTCCAGACGTGGCAAGTAGTCGTTCGGCGTCAGCTCCTGACAACGTCGCAGGTGATACGGGAGTTCACCATCAGCGCGTAACGTTCGCCACACGTACATGTGGCTGCAGTCGAATAATGGCGCTGCTTCTCTTGTGCTCTTCTCTGGGTTTTCGTCAAAATAGTTTAATATTGTTGCTTGTAAGCGAGTAGTGCGCACATTTGCCCCTCTATCTATTGCCGTGTTAGGACGAAAGGTACCGGAGTCCCTCCGACGCTGAGTTGCACTTAACATTGTCCTGGCGCTCACTCTAGTATCATATCGTTCGTTGAACTCTCGACACGCTAACTCGACATTATCGTTGCAACGAGCCAGTGTCCTCACCATCTCCGTGTACTGAATATTGGTGTACTGGAATGCCATCGCGCGCGTAAACAATTAAATGTGACAGCAACATAAATTAAATTCGGGAACACTTGTCGCTGCCGGAGAATAACTAAACCTTTGATGTTAGGCGGGCAGTGGCGGCGCGTGCGTCTGCATGTCAAACATCAAAGCTGTAAGTCGGCAAATTAATACATCTCGCGCTTTCACATTAATCTTTCATTTGCAAAAGAAGTACTACTCGTAAATGTTCTAATATTTTGGCTTTTCTAAACAAACGAATGTGTAAAACGATCTACAAATTTGGTCGCGCAATTAAAAAAGCTTTATTTCTTTGAGATAAGATCTAAATTGCCTTAAATTTACTTCTTTTTTTAACAGGACAAGATTAAATGTAATAAAAAGTAAAAAGCAATGCTTATGTGTGTAAGAAAGCTATGATCGGACTACAAATTCGGTTTTGCATTTAAATAAGACGTACTGCTTTGGAACAAGGTTTAAGTTTCCTTAAATTGACTTTTTTTTTACGCGCTTTACTCATAGGATAACTATGAGTGAGTTGCAAATTCGGTCGTGCATTTGAAAAGGCTTTATTCCTTTGTGATAAGGCTTAAATTTTCTTAAATCAAATACTGTATTACCTTGTTACGACGCGGTGGTACTAATTTCAGGTAAATTAAAGATTTTTCCGGAAAAAATTAACACATATAAATAATGACGGAAATGGATTCAGAAGCTGATTCTGAGCAAACTACTTTCAGGTCTTGCGTTTATTCTGTTACACGTTGTATATTTTTATATATTTAGAAAAAGTATTCAAATAAGTAAATGTTAAGTCTTATCTGGAACAGGAGCAAGTTTTGTTACGTGGAAAAGATTTGATTCAAGTTTCTTATGACCTGTGTTTATTTTGTAAATTGATTTTGATAATTTCTATATAACTTCATAGGGGCCAATTTTTAACTCGTCTATTTTTTTTCTGTTTAATCTATTTCCGTTTTCAACATAAACTAAGTCACCTAATTTTAGTTCCCATTCTTTTCTGTTTTTGTCAAATTGTTGCTTATTATAATTGTGTGATTTTATAGTATTTTCTAATGCAATTTTTCTATCATACAATAAATCATTAAGTGTTATTTCTTGTTTCAATTCATCTGGTAAAATATTAACATTTTTCCCTTCCAATAAGTATTTTGGGGAAAATCTTGTCACAGTATGCTCAGTTTCATTATATCTCTGAGTACATTCATGAGCAATAGTGGTCCAGGCTAGTTTATCCTTTCTTTTATTTATCATACATCTAACTTTATTAACTAATGTTTGGTTCAATCTTTATATATATATAGGTACATTTTCCTTATCTAAAAAGTTTTTAAAATGTTTCGAATTTATACCTGGATTAGATCTGATACGAGGGCGGGTCAATAAGTCCGTGACTTTTGGAATAAAACACAGATTTTTTGATAAATAAATGTTTTATTTTTCAACGTAGTCTCCTTTGAGCTCTATACACTTTGTCCAATGCTTCTCCAATTTTTTTATCCCTTCCAAAAAATATGATTTGTCGAGGTCCTCAAAATAGGCCTTTGCTTGCGAGATGACTTCATCATTGGAGTTGAAAATCTTTTTCCACCAAGCCATTTCTTCAGGTTTGGGAACAAGAAGTAGTCACTCGGAGCCAAATCTGGAGAATAGGGCGGATGAGGGAGCAATTCATAGCCCAATTCATGGATTTTTGCCATGGCAACTGCACATGTGTGCACCCTTGCATTGTCTTGGTGGAAAAGAACTTTTTTCTTGGCGAAATGAGGTCGGTTTTTTTTTCAAATCGTCATTGAATCGGTCCAATAAGTTGGCATAATATTCCCCATTGATTGTTCTTCCCTTTTGAAGGTAGTCAATGTGGATTATCCCGCGTGCATCCCAAAAAACAGTCGCCATAACTTTATTGGCTGACAAACCCACCTTGGCCTTCTTTGGCGCCGATTCACCCTTAGAAACCCACTGTTTTGACTGTTGTTTGGTCTCTGGTGTGTTGTGATGGATTAATGTTACGTCCACGGTTACAAAACGGCGCAAAAACTCCACCATATTGCGATAAGACAACGCCAAACCTTCCTGTGAAGTTGTTACATGATTGCGTTTGTGGTCGACTGTGAGCAAACGCGGCCCCCATCTTGCGGAAAGCTTTCTCATGCCCAAGTGATCATTCAAAATTGAAACCACTGAGCCATGCGAGATCCCTATGGCTTCCACAATCTCTTGCACTTTCAATCTTCGGTCGCCCAACACCATATCGTGATTTTTTTCGATTGTTTCGGGTGAAGAGACCTCAACTGGGCGTCCAGGACGTTCGGCATCTTCAGTGCTTGTACGGCCACAACAAAATTCAGTAAACCACTTTTTTACCATTGAAATCGATGGTGCAGAGTCCCCATAGTATTTATCAAGCTTAGCCTTGATCTCGGTAATGGTTTTTTTTTCGCAAAAAATAATGCTTAATAAGCACACGAAATTCACTTTTTTCCATTTTTTCTCAAATTACTGGGTAGTCTGATAATGATAGCTGTCAAACACAAACTAACTGACGCAGCAAGTTCAAATTTTGACAGGAGTCAACTGACAGATGCCTGTTGACAGGAGTAGTGTTGCTTTTTAAGTAAAGAGGTCAGAAATTCAAAAAGTCACGGACTTATTGACCCGCCCTCGTAGAATCATGCCAATTTTATTTCCCTGTGTTACTTTTCGAACAAGCTTTATAAAATCATTCGAACTTAGAGTTTTAGAAGTCAAGATGTAGGCATATCTTGTAAAATGGTCTACCAAAAGGTGTAAATGTGTTTTTGTCGAACGAGAGCCACCAAATCCACCAATAGTATCTATAGATACTATTTCAAAAGTGTGAGTAGCGGGACCTAAGTGAGACATAAGTCCAAATTTATATTTAGCTCTAGATTTGTTTTTTATACAGATTTCACAGGTGTAACAGATTTTTCTAATATTATTTGTTAAATTTTTCGCTATATAAAACGCTTTAATTTTGTTTTCCATTTGATGTATTCCTATATGATAGTAAAGAAAATGTATGTTTTTTATAATAATTTTACTAAACTCCTCAGTCAATACAATATTTTCCTTTTTTCCTACTTTGTTATAGTATATTTTATCTTTTATTATTAATTTATTAGTATTTTGCTTGATTTCTTAATCTTTTTCTTGATCGTTTTGGTTTACAACTTTTAAACCTTCGTCTTGGTTTTCATACGATTCCAAAACAGGATTTCTGCTTAAACAATCTGTTTCTAAGTTGTATTTTCCTTGAGAATATACTACTTCGAAATTATACTGTGATAGATAATACGTGAGGTCCCCTAATTCTTCATCTGTCCTATATTCATTTTCTCTAGAGGCTTATGATCTGAGAAAACCGTAAACTTTTTTCCATGAGCCAATGTTGCCAAAATTTTACGGCCTCTTTTATTGCTAAACACTCCAGATATATAGCTTTTTTTGTTTTTTCTAAAAATATGCACAAGGTTTTTCTTCTCCATTATGTTGTACCTGTTTCAAGACAGCACCTATGCCCTGTATACTAGCATCCGTATAAATATGTATCGGAAGATCTGGGTCAAAGATTGTTAAAGTAGGTTTTGAACAAAGCAACTTTTTTATTGTATTAAAAGATTCTTGACATTTTTCTCATCAAATAAATTTTTGACCTTTTCTTAACAAATTATGTAACGAATCTAATATAATTGATATGTTTGGCACATATTTACCATGAAAATTAATTTTACCCAGAAACTGTCGGACATTTTTTAGTGTTTTCGGAACGGGTTTTTTTATAGCAACTAAATTATCCTTCAGAGGAGTAATTGTATATTTTTTATTAAATGTCCCAAGTATTTTACTGAATCCTGTGCAAAGTTACACTTTGAGAACTTTAACCTAAATCCTTCTTTTGAAATTGCTTCCAATAATAATGATAAATGATTAACATGTCTTTCGAACGGTTCAGAAAATATCATTATGTCATCTATGTAATTCACAGTGAAATCGGACAGTCCCTGTTTCCATAGAATGCTACTTAATACTCGCTGAAAAATCGCGGGAGAAGTCTTTAAACCAAACGGTAAACAGGTCGATTGAAAATGCCCCTCTTGAGTAACAAATGCAGTTTTTTTCCTATCTTCTATTTTCATAGTGATCGACCAGAATGCAAAATTTATATCCAGTGTTGAGTGAAATTTACATTTTCTTGTTATGACCATTAAATCCTCGATTAGTGGAAAAGGTTGTGATTGAGGAACCACAATTTTATTAAGATCGCGAAAATCTGTACACAATCTTGATCTTCTGCCGTCTTCTTTTTTAAAGGCCAATGTTACCGGGGCAGCAAATGGACTATAAGACTCTTCAATTAATTCTTTTTCTAATAATTTAGATATTTGTTTTTCTATTTCCTTTTTATCATCAATAGTGCACCTATAAGGCCGTTTGCTACAGTATTTATCTATTAGTAAGTCAATGGTGCCGATTCTCTTGTCACAAATGCCTCTAAACTAGACTAAAAATCACTAAAATTTGGTTTAATTCTGTCAAATGACGATTTTCCATTCTGAAATTGACTATAGTGACACAACTTAACTATATTTTAGTTTGACAGCACTAAGATTGCACTGAGTTATTAATTTAGTGAAAATGGCAATTTTGCTATTCTGAATTTTACGTTTTTCAACTAAAAATTTGATTGTCTAACTAAATCTGAACATGAATCTGACTATTTTTAATCGCGATTAAAAAGGTGTGGAATAAAATTAGGTGACGTGGACTAAAATTCACACCAACACCTCGACTTCAGACGTGCAAAAACGGTACTTAAACTTTATTTTTCTTTTTTTGCTCATATCTCGAAAACGGTGTGTCCTATCACAAAAATAATGAAAATTTCGACCCCCTTTGCAACCCTGAAACCACCAAATCTCTACATTTAGATATTTTTATTTTATATTTTCCACACAAAAAGTCAAAACTTCCATATAAAACACGTCGAGGCTGCCCTAGGCTGCCTCCGGCTCTAACAAAGACGTTGCGAAACCAAAAGAAAAAAAAACACGTGGACTCGCGATTGTCAAATTCGATTATAGTTGTGTCAAAATTATTTTTAAATTTAGAGATTATTTTTCGCAGAATAGCTTCAAGATTTTCATAGTAAAAAGTAAGGAATTTTAGTGATAGTTTAGTTAGTTTAGTTCGGTGTACAAGAGAATCGGCACCATTATGTGCTTCATAGCCATTTACAGTACCTATACTCGTATCATATTTATCTTTGGCAAAAAGTGATATATATTTACAAATTAATTTATCTATCTTCGACTGTTTCTGAAGGTCTAGATGATTAATCGCAATATTAAAATTTGACACTTCTATAGGCTCATTAAAGTTTATTTTATATTCATCATTTTCCTCCAAGACATCCAACGTATTTTTAATTTAAAAATCTTCTTCTACCTTTCTACCTGAAAAGCCAGGAATTATGTTTGTATTATTGGTAGTTATTTCCTCTTTATTATCATTCTTTTTTATATCGTGGATGTTTTGTGAAATGTCTAATTTTTCATTTTAAATTATTTGAAATTTTTCTATACAACCTAATCCAATTAAGAAATCGTAATCGAAGTTCTCTTCATCTATCACAAAAACGTTAACATTCTTCTCGATTTTATATATCTTTATCTTTAATGTTACGGTTCCAATAGATTTTTTTACACCATTAATCGTTCTTAATTTTGCATTATTCATATAATTTTTTATTGGGTTATGGTTACAAAGACACGTTTGAACCTGAATCATACATTCCCATAATTTCTAAGATATCATTTACTAATAATTTAATGTGGATTAAGGGTGTAATTATTAGTTTTTTTAACTACTTCATTTAATACAATTTCTAATTGAGAATTATTAACACTCCTAATTTGGTCTCTTTTTGGTCCATCATTATTTTTACTCTTGCCAACATAAAGCTTCAGGATGATATCGGTTTCATTTATTTTCTTTTACACAGATTCGGCACGGTAATCGGTCTTTTTCTTCTTTAACTTTATTTTCAAAACCTACCATATTTTTTTCAAAATTCTTTTTATTCACTAAATGTTCTAGACCTCTGATGTTATTAAATAAATCCTCAGTTTTAAATTATTCCTATCAATTCTATTCACTATGAAATTTGGTAGACCTGTAGCAATCAGGTCTATTAGTGTTTTTGTCCATAGGTTTATTTTTCTCCAATAACAGTCTTTCTTTTTTAAAGCATATTCTAACAATGAGCCCTGTATATATTTGTATAAAATTGCATTCCTGACTGGCGACCATCCTTTGTCCGCATATGTTTCACAAAAGTTGTTCTTCCATACTGACCATTCTGAATTTATTGTGTGTTTTATAAGCATGGAAATATACCAGTCAAGACATGAATCCTCCAAGAACAACCTAAAAACTTCAATCTTACTAAGATCATTATCTATTCCTAATTTAGTACATTCTGCTTCAAAAATTGTCATCCATTGGGATACATTTGACGTTTTTTTTGTGAACAAACTTCTCTGACAAACTCCTTATATTATAAGATTTAGACATATCCTTCTTCGTTCCAGCAAAACTCTCCATAAGTCTGTTGAAAACCTCTTGTGAAATTTCATTTGTAGCAGCCTGTTGGTGTGTTTCTGGTATCATCTCCTCTAGCAAATATCCCTTAAACTGCATGTTTCCATCTTCATGTTCATAAACCTTTTTTATTTCTGGTGTCACAGAAATCCATACTCGTCTTTTCTCGTGTCTCCTCTGCAGACCTTTACTTTTTGAAAAACTTGAGTTTTCATAACTGTATCGTGCAATCTTACAGGTTGAAGTTGTTCTGGGATTGAAAAGGTATGTTTATCGACATCGGTAATCGAAGTTATGCATATTATATTTGTTTTTGGATCGTCACTGGGTTTCACAACAAACTCGAATTAAAAAAAATCCATTGTGTTTAAAAACAGCTGTAGAAATGTTGTTTTATAATATGTTTCTATATAATATTGCAATAATAAACTAAATTGTGTTGCTCTGAAAAGAGTGGACATTTATTAATTACAATATTTTACATTAACATTGTGTAAAATAGAACAAAACCAAACATAAACCTTTCCTGAAAAGGGAAACAACATTTGAAGCTATTATTTACAATTATTAAATTATTTCTATATTTTACACGGTTGTCATTTTGACTGTCATCTTCATATTAACAGTTCTATTGTTTAGTCCATAGAGTTATGTACTAACCATAGTTTGTATCTCTCATAGACTATGCGAATGAAGTAAACCTTCATTTACATACATAAAAGTAGAAAACGGCTTTATGAGTTGTATGATGAACGGACTTGTATAAACACTGCTGAATTTAATTTATATGTTAGAAATTATTTAAAAAGTTTGTTGCATAGCCAAGTCACGTTACATGAGTTCAAATATTAAAAATAGCAGTAATGTAATTAAAATGACATGGAATATCATTAATAGCGAAACGGGAAGATCATGCAACCGAAGTAGTGACTGCAGCCTTGCAATTGATGGCAATTTAATTCAATCGGATTCTCAAGTCGCCGCGAACTTCGAAAATTTCTTTGCAGAGATTCCCGTTTTGACTACTAAATCTCTAAACTCATCGCCCACTGCTGCGGAGTCTTTACTTAAAGAAAACGTTCCAGTTTGTGATTCTGAATTTAATTTCCAATATGTCACTTGTAGAGATATAATTAAAACCTTTCACACATTAAATGTAAAAAAAACGCAGATCTATGGGGTAACTCTGTGGATGTTGCTAAGTCTATTATAAATATTGTAGCACCTACTTTAGCTGTTATTTTTTATAATTGTATTGACCGTGGTGAGTTTCCTGATCATATGAAAAACAGTGAAATAATACCATTGTTTAAATCTGGTAGCACATCAGACCCTACTAATTATAGACCTATTTCAGTGCTACCTACCTTTAGTAAATTTTTCTAAAACTTATTTTAGATCAAATGCACAGATTTTTTATTAAACACAAATTACTGCATAACAAACAATTCGGTTTTACAAAGGGTCATTCGACTACTGATGCCGGAGTTGAACTTTAAGGGCATTTTTATAAGGCATGGGAGGACAAATGCGATGCTTTGGGAATCTTTTGCGATTTGTCCAAGGCATTCGATTGTGTTCTTCATGAAACATTCATAAGGAAACTGCACCACTACGGAATCCGGAACGCCTCTATGAATCTTCTTACTTCTTACTTAAGTGATAGGATTCAGAGAGCTGATGTTAACGGAAAAATATCACCTGGATCTACAGATCCAGGTGATATTTTTCCGTAAGAATGGGGGTCTCCCAGGGTCCAATTCTTGGCCCATTTTTGTTTCTTATTTATATTAATGACTTGCCTTACCTCATAAAGGATAATCATGATACAGTGTTGTTTGCAGACGAACCTTCACTTTTATTTGAACTCAAACGTCAGCAGCTGGTTATTGACAATGTAAATAGCGCCCTTGCTAAAGTAGTTAACTGGTTTAATGTTAATAACCTACTTCTAAACGAGAAAAAAACTAAATGCATTAAGTTTACGATACCTCATGTCAGACAAGTAGAAACTAGTGTTCTTATTAAGGGTGAAGAGTTGAAACCCGAAAACACCACAGTATTCTTAGGCATAACTTTGGATGCCAAGCTTCAATGGGGCCCCATATAGATAAATTGTCAAAAAAACTAAGCTCTGCAGCATACGCCGTTAGAAAAAATCGTAATTTAACTGATGAACAGCGAGTTTAGAATACTTTAGTTATTTTCATAGTGTGATGTCGTACGGTATTCTTTTGTGGGGAAATGCCGCCGATATTCTGTCAATTTTTGTTTTACAAAAAAGGGCAATTCGTTCAATTTATAAACCCAGACACTCCCTCAGAGACAAATTTAAAGAGATTAATATAATGACTGTGCCTTCTCAGTATATTTATGAAAATCTTTTGTATACACATAAAAATATTAATCTGTTTAAAAAATACAGTGATATCGTTAAAATAAATACTAGGAACAAACACAAATTTGTTGTTCCCACTACCAGACTCAAGAAAATAGGTAGCTCATTTAAATGTCAATGTATACGTTTTATAATAAACTTCCTAGCCACATTCAAGGACTAAGCCTTAATAAATTCAAATCTTTTATAAAGCGGAAATTATGCCAGAAAGCCTATTATACTGTCAAAGACTATATTGAGGACAGGAAGGCATGGGATTGAGCTGCTCCAATAAATTTACACAGACAATCTTGATGTTTAATATTATTTTGCAATTTTTTTTAATATTTTTATTTTTATTATTATGATTTTTTAAATATTTTGTACCTTTTGACATACACAATGACATGTATATATTTACTGTATAAAGTATAATATTATTTTAATTTTGTGAATGTGAGGACTATGTGGGTCATTGTATTTTTTTTTCTTTCAGTTGTTTTAATCATGGTCTGGCTGTTTGAGTACTTAATGCGGCCTTACCAAATGTCCTTTCTTTTGTATTGTTCTTCGAATCGTTGAGCTCCTTAGTTCTGAGTTGAGCCGCACCATGATTGACAAATGCGTGCACTGACTGGACATGTCCACTCAAATCAGTGTGTTTCTTTCCTCAAAAGACCATTTCAGACACCAATCTACGGGTCCTCATATGATCTGACCAAGTTTATTCTCGGATATTTATACACTTTGACATACTGTATACAATGACATGAAAATTTACTTTGTAAAGAATTATCATATTTTAATTATTGTGAATGTGAAGGCAGTGTGGATTTGTTGTTTTTTTTTATATCTCAGTTAATTTTAATTTTTAAAATTAGTTTAAATCATGGTCTGGCAGTTTGAGTAATTAATTCCTACCCAAATGTCCTTTCTTTGGTAATGTTCGATAATCGTTGAGCTCCTATATTTTGTGTTCAGCTGCATGATTACTGACAAATGCGTGCACTGACTGGACAGGTCCACTCATTCTGTGTGGTTCTTTCCTCAAAAGACCATTTCAGACATCAATCTACATGGTCTTCACATGACCTGACCAAGATTATGTCTGGACTTTAAAAGAGACTGTGACCTCTGAGTTTGTTTCGGCCTTTCTTCTCAGAGTAGTCAGATAGGAAACGACGATCTCATCTACACTTGGGAGCAAATAAATCGAGCCACTACCTTTTTTCACGTAAAATGGTAAATATTTTTGGGAATATGGAACGTATCAATTCGAACTATATATCGCCTAAAAGTTAAGTTAACAACCTTAACAATGAGGGTAAATTATTGAAGAATAACCTTATTGAATGATAAATTATTGGCTCTGCAAGAAAAATGGTAATTTTGATAGGAAATTTAGTAGGGCTAAAACAGTCCATAAAAACAATAAAAAACAAAATTATTGCAAAAAAAATATTCTTAATAACTGGTATTACCCCCCCGTGCCCTGATGCATTCTTGTAGCCTATTAGTCATCGATCTGATCAGAGTTACGATGACATACTGTTGTATGTTCTCCCACTCTACAAGCACAGCGACTTTAAGCTCGGAAATGGATGAAACAGCGGGAACCCTGGCTCGGACTCTCCGTTTTAGCTCGTCCCATAGGTGTTCGATCGGGTTCAAATCGGGACTTCGTGCTGGCCATACCATTTGTTGAATCCCGATCGCAGACAAGTATTCCGTAACGATCTGCGCGGTATGAGGTCTCGCATTGTCATGCATAAACAAGAAATTTTCTCCGACAAAACCAGCATACGGCATTACGTGGTCTTCAAGAATGTCAGTTATGTATCGGTCAGCTGTTAATCCACGTCTACCACTGCCATCGTTGGCGAGGTCGACGAAGACAAGTTCCGTTTTTCCGTCTAGAGAAATTCCTCCCCACACCATACAAGAACCACCACCAAAACTCACAGTTTCTCGAATGCAACATTGGGCAAATCTTTCACCAGGACGTCTATACACTCGGTTTCTCCCGTCATTGCTAAAAAGACAGATTCTTGACTCGTCAGAAAACAAAACTGACCTCCAGTCTTCTAACGTCCAATTAATGTGTTCTCGAGCAAACTCCAAGCGAGATCGGCGATGAGCTACAGTCAATTTTGGGCCAGTTGCTGGTTTGTGTGATGTTAAATTTCGTTCCTTTAGTCTTCGTCTCACTGTCCACCTACTGATTGCGACACCTCGAACGTCACGTAACGCTTGCTGTAGCTGAACAGCATTAAGTCCACGGTCGCGCAACGAATTGGTTGCAATAAAGCGGTCGTCACGTTCTGTTGTTGCCCGTGGTCGGCCGGTTCCAGGTCGCCGAACAAAAGCACCAGTCTCCAGATACCTGCGGTATACCCGCTGTACCTTTGAACGACTCAAATGAAGTCTGCGTGCCACTTCACGTTGTCCGTGTCCAACCTCAAGTAAAGCTACAACTTGGGCAGCTTCCGTCGGTGTAGTATCCATTTTTTCAGGTTATTTTGATTACACAGACACAGATAAAGACAACAATAACAAGTAATATGGGTATGATTAACAAAAACCTCAAATTTAATCTTTTCTTAACAGAGTACAATAAAAATGTCATAAGCAAATTAAATGCGATAATTTTATTCTACCCTTTAAACTTTAATTAAAATGAAATTTTGACAACTAACTACCCTCATTGTAAAGGTTATTAAATACCCTTTTAAGCGATATATGTTTCGAATCGATGCGTTCCATAATACCAAAAACAATAACCATAATGCGTGAAAAAGGAAGTGGCTCGATTTATTTGCTCCCAAGTGTAGTTTTTAAAATATGTTTGACGTGTAAAAGTGTTTAAAAAAATGTACTTACAGAAATAAAATCATTTATCATCACATTCCAATATATACCTTGTGATATATTACAATTAAATGAAAGAAAATGTAAAACTCATATTAAAAAGTGTACCTTCACTTTGTAAACAAGCATTTTGCAAATTGGAGGATTATATCCCCATAAGAATGCTTGGGAACATGCTGGTCTTGCTCTATAGGACAATCTAGAGTCTAGACAATATCAAACTGGTGGATTATTAAATATTATAACTTATACTTGCCCGCGACTTCGTCAGCGTGGATTCCGAAAAAATAAAGTTGCCTATGTTCATCAGACATAATTTCGGCTTCTATTGGTGAAACAATTTTTCAAATCGGATCAGTTGTTTCGGAGCTTATTCAATACAAACAAACAATCAAATCTTTCCTCTTTATAATAGTATAATTCATATCTATATAAACTGTCTCGTTGTTCAGCAACCACTGGTTGAAAAATCTGTTATAATAAAACAAACCTAAAAAAAAACATAACTCACTTTACAGTTTAGTTATTCTACAACAGAATTTTCAACCATTCAACATTATTCCACTCGGTACATTCAAGCTCTAGCCTCTAAGTATACGTAGGTATATTTACAGATGAATAATGTATGTCCTGGTAACTAGATGGCGCTGCGTAAAAATGCATAAGTTGCCAGTCTATCCCTAGTATCTATAGTAGACTATGATTATCGGATTTTACTTTTCCTTATGTGGGTAGGTTCCCTAGATTTTAAAGTTATTAGTTAGTCGTTATTACAGTATAGCGATAATGCAAAAATAAACAATCAAGAGCGTTTTATTGTTGTATTTAATAATAATGATCAGTTTGAGAATAACAGAATCTTCGCTTATTTTCTTTTTTTACGATGTAAACAATGCGATTTAGACCCAATGCAGGGTGCTTAATTGTGAACTGTCTATGCTAGGACTTAACGAGGATGTGTAACAGAGTTACAGTGATGATTGTGTGCTATTAAAAAATAAAAGTACACAAATACTTCCCCGTTTAAATCCGCAGTTAGAATGTCAGCTGCTGGTTTTAGGTTACCGGTGTGTTCCCAAACACTGTATATTACTTTATATTTTACAGGAAAACAATAATTCTGAATATTAATGCAATTATACTACGTTCACACATGAAAAGACACATTAATTTCACTTAAATTTGATATGTCACTCGGCCAGTGTTCAGTCATCAAACATATCTTTCAGTTTGGTCCACAGATCGTAGGTATGATGTGGCTGCCTGTTTGATGTGAACATAAATCGATGGATCGATTTTCAGTATCAGCTTTGGTTTGAAACGTTTGCCACTAGTTGATTTTTAATCTAAGCCTGACATAAGTATTTTTCTTGCAATTAAATGGTACAAATTTCTCCTGTTACAGTCACATATATGTATGTCGATTTGGTTACCTTACCAAAATGACACAACTTTCATGTTTGCACTACCAATACCTTTACATATTATTACTTTTGTAAATACTGTCAAAACCGATTTTAACAACTTCGCTTAAAGTCTAAGCATTTATTTCAAATAGGAACATAAAAGGCACTTTTGAATGTCAACATTGAAATAGAATTGATTCTAGTAGCCCCTTACAAAACGTAGTTTCGTATGGAGAAGAATGGGTAAGAAACTCCACCGTTACTCTTTTAAAATGTTTTACATTTTTTTAATACATTAGATATGCATATTAATAATAATATGTGAAGACAATGCACCAAGAATAAAATAGCTGTACCACAATTGTTTAAAAAAAAAATAAGCAAAGACATATCAATTAATTAGTTTATACATGGCTCTCACTTATTTATAAACATTCTAAAAGTATACGATTTTCCCAAAATATTAAGAATGAATCAATCAGTGTGTGAGTTAAGTAACACAGAATGTAAATCAACGTCATAGAGTTAATAATTAAATTAACATCCATTTTGATTTTGTTTTCAAACGACGTATACGATATTACGACGGACTGTAGATTTAGAAGTCCTGCGATGTGGACATATATGTAGGTTTATAACGTCAGCATTTGGACGGTCCCTTCTATGTCGTTTTAAGCAGTTTTGACTGTAATCATAAAGGCTCTCCCTAAAATAAAATAAAACCTGTTTTTAACCGACTTCAAAAATGAAGGAAATAAAATAACTTTAATTCATTACTTTATTGACAATATAAACAATTGTATTATACATTTTGTTCAAATTATATTAGCCGAGCTATCTACTTCGTGTTCACAAATAAACATGCTCTTCGCATTGCAATCGGTGTTAGTCAAACGTCCGTTGAATAACATTGAGCCGCACTCCTCATTATGGTTGCCATCAAGCTGGTGCTTGTCGAACCAGACGTCGGCATCTACATTCAATGGTGTTCCTGGAAAAGATAACGATGAATCAAACAATGATTTAAACAGCAATCGAAATTTCTGGAATCATTTCGTATTGTCGAGGATATTCACACCAAAAAGCTACTCTCAGAAAACTTCACAGACACAAACATCCGCGGCGAGTAGTGCACATAGTAGTATCATCTGGCTCGGTGACGGGTGGCGTTGTCAGTGCACATAAAAAGACAGATCTGCACAGCTTTTCCCAACTGTTGCTTTGCTCTCAGTTTCGATAATGTTTAAGTGGGAAATAAATTATTATTATTATAAATTTCATAACATAACAGAGAGGAATGTACTCAGGGGGTACAAAAACAAAATTAAATTATGTTCTTATGCAGCTTTGGATTTTGTTTTTTTTTTCACACAAGTTTTTAAACTAACCTAATGTGAAATTATTCACATATACCAACCATAGAAGCTAATCGGTATCTGCTTTTAATAAAACATCCCAAAGAATAAATTTAGTTTGTTCACAAATTCGCGTTTGAGGCTTGGGTTACATTTACTGCAGGTAAGAGAAGTTTTAAAGCGAGTGTAGCTGCTGTATTTATTCAGTGTTTCAACTGTAAAACTCCTCGCTGAACATCCGAAGGAGATTGCTGTAGCCTAAGCTCTCACTTACCTCGAACTGTCTGCCAGCCTTCGTTATATCTATTATGAAAGCCCAGGTGATATATTCCTATTTGGTATTGCTCATTGATACGTGGTTGCGGCGTTGATTTTATTAATTTTGCAAGGTAATCTGCTTCCATTCGATTGCTGATCACTGCTAGGGAGGTATTTTCAATTCTGCACATTGCAAATGCTTCGGCCCAGGACAGTGGTGTTGTGTGGAGCTTATAGCACTTGCCAGTATTCTTATTGAAAGTGTAATCTGAAATAATAAAATACACACGTAATGTGTCTATTTGATGATTGAATAGAATAGAGGAATGAGGAACAGGGTGTAAAGATCACTCGTCCTCTGTGGAAACGGGAGGATACTCCGACCAGACAGTGTCGTGTCTGGTTGGCAACTGCCCGACGATTGATGTAGGGACGATCTATATAACGGGTGTAAAAAGACACAGCAATATTGTACTCCCCGTCATTGTAATCATTTATTCAACCAAACTTGAAAACCTTCTGGTTAATGAGAAATTGAAGGTCAACATTCTAACTTTTGCTTAGTCAATTTTTTACGAAAACATGTTTTTAAATATTGTAATACTGTAAGATAGCTTGAAATACCCCGACGATACAGCAGCGGTCTGTACCGTTGCATGCACCCATAACTACAAAATTTGCGTGCGTTACGTTGCGCACTACCGTAAACAGCGATTTATCACACCAAATACAAAACTCGTTTTCCAGAAATTATTTTTGTCCAATGTTACTTAGTTTGATGTACAGAACGCGTTGTTGACTTGTCTTTTTAAAAGTTATGTGCTTATTGCGTAGCTAACTCTGCTTGCTTGATGCAAGATTTTTATGTGACGCCAGTATGAAATGCGTATTTGATGTTCATAGATGCCACCACAATGGTAGATTAAAATACCTGTGTACGCATAATAAAAAAATAGTTCTAAATTAATTCATTATTATTGAGAAATACTGTTGGGTTACAATGTATATTTTAACTACAACATTAGTTTCTGAGTTTGATTCTTTTGAAAAAATCCTTTATCCCATCCGTGCATTGCCCTTAAAAGCACGCGCCGCACTTGATGAATAGCGTTAAGCCGCTGACAAGTTCGTAATTTCATTGTATTTACGCGATAATTTTGTCGGCCGTCAAAAACTCATTGCTTTGCGGTAAGGAGCAATAGATATGACGGTTCTTCAGGTAAGTTTATAAAATGGAGCTTAACAAGCAAAGCGTCGCCTTACATAAAGAGATTTTAACCTACCTAAATTAGGCATATTGCAGTTATAGTTCCACTCTAGTGACTGGAGATGCTTTTTACAAATGAAGTAAGACTTGGAGTCACATGGGTAATCGTTCATAATGCCTTTAAGGTCCATGTGCACACAGTCTTCTTTACCGTGAGCATTTTCTGGTCGATTTGTTCGCCATCTGCTGTACTTCTCAGAAATTGGCCTTTCTAAAAATAAAAAATAAATGATGATTAGAAAATAATGTAAAATTAATTGGTACTTATTTATTTTGTCATTAAGGTTTATACAGCTGAATTTTTCTACAGTGCGGGGATGAAAAACTTTGAAACTGTAAGAAGAAGCGAAAAATAATTAACGTCTTAGGGCTGATTTCGATGCAAACTAAATCGGTTTATAATTAAGGTTTAGTCACACATTCTTCACATTAGTCACTGCATTTTTATTGTACTAGGCCATTCCAGGAAACTGATTTGGTGTAACCAAATGGAGATATTGTAAATCAGGATTTCACTCGTTTTTTATTACGCTTAAAAAATAAAACATTATGGTTTAAATCTATCTAGTTCAAATAAAGGTCTTTCACCAGATAAAATTTTTGCTTAATGCTACCTGGCATAGTGAATGTTAATTTATTTCATTTTGGTGGTATCTTTTCCATCTTGTAGGTATACGTACGGTCAACGGTCTCAAATAATCCTTCAGCCATTATGTCTGACATCCCCACAAACACCCTCGGTATGTTAGGCTGGGTTTTGTGCCAAAACGATATAACAGCGTTGGCTTCATCTTTGTTTTCTGCGTAGAACAAACTGGCTCCTTCCAGAGCACACATTCGCTTTGCATCAGCAAACCTGTGTGCTGTTGTGTGGACCTTGTAGAAACTGTTTTCCGATTCTATAAAAGTGTAGTCTTTTCGGAAAAACGTTTTATTCCATTGTTCATCTACAAAAGGGAAAATAAACATATTTGAAAAGAAGGGGGCTACTATAATCTTCTGTATACATTTTTATAAAATTAAGTAGTTCGCCAAGACTTGCATAGCGCTCTCACTGTTTTAAAGTTATCAGATCTAACGTAGAGCCAAGCCCCAAGTAAGGTTTGTAGAATTAAACCACAAACCTTACATCTTGGTCAAAATGTACGGCTTGGTCTTTGCTTTGAACTATGGACTTGTCCAGTCAGTGCAAGTAATAGACTTATCGCCTTCCGTTTCGCGGAGGTTTGGCAAAGCTGCGTGCCTCGAAAAATATCTTCCTTATACTCGTACTATCTGGAAGATGCACAGCGACGTAGATTGGTTTGAATTGGCCACCAAACCCGATGTGTCCAGTAGTTTTTACGATGTTGCTCGGTTTTTAATGAACGTGCAAGACGCATCAATAAACATTGTTTTGGTCGGTACTGTTATGAACTCTGCTATAATCGGTCTATTAAATTCTTTTTTACCTAGCAACCGGTACATTTCGCGGATTTGTGATGGAACCACAAAAACACGTTTTTTTTTGTAATTTTTACAAATGAATGTTGCTCATTGTCAATAGCGATAGTCTAAATAATTTTACGAATTAATAATGAGGACCGCTTGTAGGACGTTTCTAATAACTGCTCCCAAATAATGGTGTTTCATTTTTATTTTAATTATTAGATATTGACTTTTAAATAACTCTGACATAATATTTTCATTATTTGTCATAATATACCTACAAATTTTAATTAGCTTTTGATTTTACTTTATTAGATTATTTTATATTTTGTAAATGTGAGAACGTCGTAGGCCTTGTGGATTGTAAATTAATAGCCCATTGTCTATTTGTTTAACATATGGTACTTGTTGTCAGGCCTACACTGTCCTCTGGAGGCAAAAGCCCTTGCGCACGTATGGGAGTGGCGCGAGGAGGCAAAACGCCGGGGTGTAACTCCGCTGCCGCGAGAAATCACGGTACAGCGGATAGAGCTCCGGCGGGATCTCATGGCGACATGGAGGGTGCGATTGTCGCAACCCAGTGCTGGGCACGCCACAATAGCGGCGGTAAGTCCCCTCTTTGAGGAGTGGTTAGAGAGGCGCCACGGCGTCCTCACCTTCCGCCTGACACAGGTCCTCACCGGACACGGTTGTTTCGGGAGGTTCCTGTTTCGCATAAGGCGGGAGGAAACGCCCGGGTGTCACCATTGCGTGGATCGCCCGGAGGACACGGTGGAGCATACGGTGGAGGTATGCCCAGCTTGGGCGGAGCACCGCAGTGTCCTCGCGAGGGCGATTGGCGGCGGCGATCTCTCGCGTCCGGCCCTGGTCCAGGCCATGGTACGGAGCGAGAGGGAATGGAAAGCCGTCACCTCCTTCTGCGAAGCAGTAATGCTCGCGAAGGAGGAGGCGGAGCGGGTGAGGGAGAGAGCATTGCGCCCTCACGCCCCCACTAGCCGCCGCAGGAGACGCCCTGGGCGTCGGGAGTCGCCTGCAGATTCCCGGCCACCGTAGGCGCGGGCTTGCGGATGGCGAGCAATGGGTAGCTCGCCGTCCGGTAAGGACCAGGCCCGGGTCGACGGCGCGTTGTGTTCCACGCGCGCCTCAAAGAGATGTCAGCACAAAATGACGGGGTCCGATAGGGCCGACGCCTCAGGGTCGCGGGTTATACCACAGAGAAAACCGTGGCCCTGGCACAGGCAACTGAAGGAACACGGGTGGGTTTTAGTCAGTAAAAGTCTGACACGCCCTCCCGCTCCACCAAGAGCGGGAGAAGTCATTTGATGATTTCCCACAAAAAAAAAAAAAAAAGGCCTACACTGTCCTCCTATACCTATTAACACTGTAATTAAAAAACATTGTAAAAGACAAATATTTTTAAAAGAATAACCATGGAGTTTCTTGCCGGCTCTTCTCCATAGGAAACGACCAATTGGAACCGTGCACCTAGAATCTGACGTTTCACTAGTGCCCATGTAGGTTTATGTGAAATAAAATCTTTTGATTTTGACGTCACGTTCGCGGCGGCGGCGGCGCGGCGGCTGCTCGGAGGGAGGGAAAGTATAAATAGTAAATATTATAAATGCGAAAGTAAGGGATTGGCTTGTGATCGAAGCAAGCTTGTCCTTAACACGTCTCATAAGTTTTTTCCTCGCGGATCGCAAATTTTAACCTTTCCTTCTGTGTAGGCATTAGTAACGTAGCCGGCACTAGTGCATACACAGGGGGAGCCTCCCGCCGCGCTGCTCGGAGGTTGCCAACCGCCGCCGAAGCGATCGCGGAGGCCACACCCGCCAGGATGCTGAAGCATCAGCGCTGAAGCAAGCGCCGCTCGTTGGGCCGCGATGCCGGGTCACAGGAGCCCCACACGGCGATGGACAGGACGGCGTCGCTGCTGAACATCAGCGACGCGACGTCCAGTGCACTGCCCGCTGGGCCAACTCGAGCTGGAAGAAAGAAGAGGAGGAAAGAGTGCCGCCGTAGCTGCAGACCCACCGGCGCCTGCGGGCGCTGCTCCGTCGACGTCGTCGAGTCGGCCGCGCACGACACCGATCCGCCCCGCGTCGTTCCGACCGGCGCCAATACAGGCCCCGGGGCCCGTCACGAACATAGGCCTCGTACCGCATGCGCGCCACGCCGCACCGCCCTTGCGTGTGCTCGTCCATACGGGGGTGGAGTTTACTTCACCCCAGATAGCGCAGAGAAATTCAGGCTGGTCCAGCGGTATCTGACTGGTCTGGAAATGGACAGCGGCCCGTCTTGGTTTGCCTTCTCGCTGCCAGCTGAAAAATCACTGAAGATCGCCATACGGGGGCTACCGGAGGACACGGACCCCAAAGAGATCGAGGAGGAACTCCGACACCGTATTAATGTATATGCGGGGTGTTAAGATAGAGGCTTGGCGAGGCAAGCGTGGGCCCACCCAGTGCCACCGGTGCCAAAAATTCAGGCATAGCTCACACCAGTTCCACCGCCCGCTCACTTGTGTACGATGCGTGGACGAACACGCGGCACGCGACTGTCCGCGCCCGCGGTAGGAGCCGGCCTCCTTTTTTTTTTTTTTTTTTTTTGTTTCCGGGGTGGAAAATCCTCATGGATGTCCTCCGCCCTGGGGCGGGCGGAGGGGTCTGTCAGACTCTTACTGACTAAAAACCACCCCGGTGTTCCTTCTCACACCTACGCCGGGGTCGCGGGAACACATTATTCTTCCACAACCCCGGCTGGTGCCGGCCCGCTTGCGCGGGCCCCGTCTCGGGCGGGGGGAGTGAGGTGTACTCCCCCCGCAACGTCTGTGGTCGGCGCGCGAGGAACACTACGCGCGCCGCCTTCTCGGGTCCTGATGTTGGGGGGCGACGGATGTCCCCGAATCCGTCGCCCCTGGACCCATTTAGGGGGGCTGGAAGAGGGCGTTGTCCGCCCTCCGCCTGCGCCCGGTGCGCCTGCTGCGGATCGTGGACGAGATTTCTCTCTCCCTTTCCGCAGCCTCCTTCTGCGAGATCACTGTTTCGCAGAAGGAAACCACCGCGTCCCAGGACTCGGCGCTGCCGACCATCGAACTCACTACGGTCGGCAGCGACAAGTCACTGCCTACTTCTGAGATGAGGGCACGGCGCGGCTCCTCCCAAGCGGCACACTCTGCCAGCGTATGCCACGCCGTGTCCTCCCGGCAGTCGACGCAGTGGTGACACCGAGCGTCCGGCTCCCTGTTTATGCGACACAGGTACTTCCCGAAGCAGCCATGCCCCGAGAGCACCTGCGTCGCCCGAAACGACAGGGAGCCGTGCCTCCTCCCGAGCCAGAGGTCGAGCACTGGCCGGACCGCCTCGATGGTGACGAGGCCGGCGGTAGGGCGTGAAAGCCTGTCCCGCCATTCCGCCACCAGGACCTCGCGAAGCTGCGACCGACGCTGCTCCATATGGCGCTGCATCGGCCGCTCGCCCCGCGCCCTCGCTTCCTCGCGCCACCGATAAAGTGACGCGAGCACCTTCGCGTCTAGGTCCCATGGCGGGGATCCGGCCAGTGCACAAGCCGCCTCGTAGGAGATCGTGCGATACCCCCTTATGACTCTGACGGCCATTGCTCTCTGCGGCTTTCGCAGCACAGAGATGCTGGCGGCCGTCAGGTCCGCCGCCCAGATCGGGGCCCCGTAAAGGGCCATCGATCGCACGATCCCCACGTAGAGCCGCCTACAAGCGGCGCTCGGGCCCCCCAAATTGGGAAGCAGCGTTGCCAGCGCCCCGGCCGCGCCCAACAACTTGGGCGCCAGCCGCCGGAAGTGGGGTCCGAAGTCCCACCGGCTGTCGAGCACCAATCCCAGATATTTCATGGTGGGCTCGACAGCGATCCGGACCCCCCCGACCACAATGTGTGATCCGGCCGGCGGCGCCCGCCGGGGGCCATGAAACACCATGGCCTCCGACTTGCTGAGGGCCACCTCCAGGCCGAGGCGCCGTATGCGGCTCACCGTCAGTGAGACCGCCGCCGTCGCGAGCAACGCTGCCTCCCTGTGCGAACTCCCTCGGGCCGTGACCAGCGTGTCGTCCGCGTAACACGTCAGGTCCGCGCCCGGCGGGAGCTCGCCCCTCAGCACCCAGTCGTACCCGATGTTCCACAGGAGCGGTCCCACGACCGATCCCTGTGGAACACCGCACGACACTTGGCGCTGGTTTCCGCCATCACGTCCCATGTAGGTGACACACCTCCCCGCCAGGTAAGCCCCAACGATGCGGCGGAGGTAGAGAGGCACCCGATGATAACGCAGTGCCTCCCGTATGCAGCTCCAGGGCAGGGTGTTGAAGGCGTTGGAGATGTCCAAGGACACCGCCACCACCACCCCGCCCCGGGACACTGTTTCCTCCGCCAGGACTCTCACCCTCGACACAGCGTGGATGGTAGAGCGAGGAGCCGGCCTCCTGCATCAACTGCCGAGGCCCGTGCCCCGCGTGCAACGTAAAGTGCCCCGTAATCGACACAAGTGGCCACAGAGAGGCCGCAAGTGGAAGACACAGAGGCCCAAGGCACGATGCTGATGGCGGCGGCCAACGGGCCCACAAATAGAGAAGCCGCCTCTTTGAGGCGGTGGAAGAAGAGACGCGGGGTATAGGGAAGGGTAGGAAACCCAACCCCCCCCCGCCAGCGACCCAGGAGAACGCCAAGGCCGCCCCTGCCCCAAGCGGGGCGCAGGTTGTGAAAAAGCAACCTACCGCTAGCACCGGCATAGCGCCGCGGACGGCCAAGAAATTACCGAGACAAGAGTTCCCCAATGAAACTAGTGGCGGCGCTACCGGCGCCAAAACAGCCACTACCAAACAGGAATTTACAACCTGCGCCATCAAATTGTTGATGGACCTAATTAAGGCCATCAGGCAGGGGCAAGACATAGAGACGGTCATCCTGGATGGCCTGGCCACGCTACTGACTTTGTACCATGGCTAAGCCACTCAGGGTGATTAATTGGAACGCCAGCGGCCTACGTGATAAGGTCGCCCCCCTCCGCCACCTCCTTCGGGAACAAGATATCGACGTGGTGCTCATAAGCGAGACGCACCTGAGATCCGAAAATAGGGAAAGGTTCCCGGGATACCTCGTTTACAGGAAGGATGAAAGGTCGGCTCACATGAGATACCGTGGTCTGGCAGTATTGCCGGCTCGCATAAATGCGATGATCGCCGCGAAGAGGTGCCTCCGCAAGCAGTGGCAACAACACAAATGCCCGACGCTGAAGACACAGCTGAACCGTCTCGCGTGGAAGGTGAAGGCCGAGCTCCAGGCGCACACCGCCGCGGACTGGGAGGACAGAATTGACGCCACGACGGACAGTTCGTCAGGCCGTCCCTTCACAAGCTATGCAACCAACTTTCGACACCCCAATCCCGGTGCATCAGCTGCTTAACAGCGACGGGACGCTCACATATGTAGCGGAGGACTGGACGGAGGTCTTCGCTGAGCACCCAGAACGTCAGTTCCAACCGAACCCGACTAGCGACACCGACCATGTCGCAGTAGTCGAGAAACACCTGAGAGACTACTTCACCGCGCCGATAGCTCCTTGGTGCGGACGGTATCACTAATACAGCGCTGCGCCACCTGCCGTACCGTATGGTAGCGGCGCTGGCGCTCCTGTTTACAGCGATACTGCGCACCGGGACCTTTCCCGCTTCGTGGAAGGAAGGGCGCGTCATCATGCTGCCCAAGGTGGGGAAAAACATCCAGGAGCCGGAGAGCTATCGGCCGATCACTCTGCTGCCGACAGTCTCCAAGGTGTTGAAAGCACTCCTGCTGCGACATCTTCAACCTCACATCGCGCTCCGGCCGGAACAGTTTGGGTTTCGGACGGAACATAGCACTACGCTCCAGCTGTCGAGAATGCTGCACCACCTCGCAGCCGCGATAGACAAAAAGGAATACTCGGTGGCAGTATTCCTCGCCATGGAGAAGGCGTTCGACCGTGTGTGGCACGACGGCCTAAGATATAAACTGGCCGCATCAGACGCGCCCCGTCGCGTTGTGTGATTTTCTCTCTAACAGGACTTTGCTTGTGCTTGCGGGTGTGCCGTAGGGTAGCTGCGTGTTATTTGCGCTTTACGAACGACATCCCCACCACGCCACAGACGACACTCGCGCTGAATGCTGACGACGCCGCGTACATTACTACATCGCTTAAAGCGAAGTACGCGGCGGTCAAAATTCAGCGCGCCTTCGAGCTTCTTCCGGAGTGGTTGTCCAAGTGGAGGCTGTCCGTTAACGTGGGTAAGAAGCAGGCGATGGTCACCGGTTCCGCGCCTCTCCCGCCACCCTTGAAAGGATCCGAAATCGAGTGGACGCCCCGATCGACCGTCGGCTGACGATGGGGACGCATGTCCGCAATGTCACCGCGTATGGTAAGGTCGTCCGCCATCTCGTTAAATCAGTGCTCTCATCCCGCATCCCAGCGCGCGTCATTTTGGGTGTGTACAAGTTGTACATTCACCTAATACTGACGTTTGCCGCTCCTGCTTGGTTCGCCCTCACGAGCGAGACGAACCGGAAGCAGCTCCGCACGCAACAGAATAAGGCGTTGCGGACCATAGAGGACACCCCTCCTTCATGAGGAATGACGTCATCCAGCGGGACCTTGGTATTGAGAGCCTGGATGAGTTTGTGCGGCGACTCGCGAAGGGAATGTTCGCGCATGCCGACGCATCGGACCTGACGCACGTCAAGGACGTTGCGCCCTGGCACGCGCGCCCCCCTGACGCGAGACCCTTGCCCCGCGCCCTGATAGGGGACCATGCCCCTATCGCACCGAATTGATGCCCGGATAAGCTGTCATTTAGGTTACACGCGGCTTATCTGTGACAATTAGACTCCACATACACAATACACATCCGTTGCGTAACGTGTTCTAGGTTAATATAGGCACGTTACGTAAATTTTACACTGACAGGCACCTAAACTCACACGCGGAGGCGAGGTGCGGACTGCGATCCGCGTAGACACTGGGCGGTGTGACACACTACAATACCGCCCACACACTCAGGACGGCCCCTTAGCCCGGACAGTGAATGGTTAGCTCTGTGATCTGGACGGGCGGGGACCATTCACATACTCTGCAGGCGCGTCGCGTGACGGGCGTGGGCGGTGACAGACCGCCGAGATGTCGTGAAGAAATCGACGCTTCACTATAAGCGTCGTGGTGGTCCTACAGAAATAAAATAGCTATCACTCACATGAGCACGCGTTGCCCACGCGCCCAATTATCTTATTGGCCAGTGTAGCCTATGAATTAGGGGCCAGTTTTTACGGGCCACCGCATAGCCACCGCATAGCCTCCGCGGCTGGGGGGCATAGCCCCGGTTCCGCCCGCTGCGCCCCCTTACGGGGACGTGGCGACTTCCAACGGCGAAAGTAAGTTTGTTTGTTTGTATTCACGCTAAAACTGCTAAAGCGATTTGGATGAAATGACTTTGCTTGGGTAGTTTTTGAGAAAGCCTAAATAATACCGTATTTTTTCCAATTGGTGTATGTTGATTATGTTATAATTGGAAGTAATTATAACATAACCAATACATACTTAGTGGAAATAAGTGCTACTGTAATTCAGATAGCAAGAAGTGGTATACGAATTTATGTGGGGTAGATACCACAACTAAAAAGTGAAAAATAAAAACTTTTTTCCAAAAATATCGACCACCTATTGACTGATGAAAACGGTACCGTGCGTGCGAACTTTATGGCATGCGTTAGAAAAATATCCCGCTTCCCGCATAAGAGCCCAATCGACAAATGAAAATGGTCGCAAAAATGGCTTGATAAATCAAAAACGAAACGCGAGCCTAAGGATTTATCATAACTTAAAAGTCAATACTCGTACCCTGCTTGGGTCAAAAGAAGGAATAAAGTTTTTTTCAGGGCGAATTTGCCACCTTTGACCTCTGAGGAGAGAATAATTGCGTTACATTTTACTACGTAGCATGGTCGAAACACAATATAATAATTATTTTTCACCTATCGATGTCTCACTACTTTCAAACGGAAGGAGTCGTGAACAAAAGCTGTAGATACAATATTTAGAAGGTAGTACCTAAGATATATTTTTGTAATTTTTCCCTCACGTCTTTTAAACATGAATTATAAAAACGTTAAAATACAACACTAACGTGAGAAATTATATAAAAGATAGACTAATAATATAATTTTTTACGATACATTGTTGTAACTGTACGACATGCGCCATAACGCATGCATCAGGTGCCTGACAAATTGTGAACGCTTATGATGAAGTGAAGTTTATGAAGCAAGAAATCGCCATCATATAAATATCTGAAAACTTGAAAACGAATCATTGTTCTAATTATTATGAACATCTTTTAATATGGGATCAAACCTTACCCCATACAAATACAATCATACCCTCCATACTGTAATGTTCGCATAACTCTACATTTTGTAGGGAAATGCGACAAGACTCAGCTGAATTATCATAAAGCTGTAGAGTCAAAGTACTGTAGCTCTATTAGAAAATCGCATTTCACTGTTATTATTTTCATCAGTGGTACAAACATACCTAGAATGGACTGCTGAATAATGCTGCTACAGATTCGCTCTAGTGACGGAAGGCTCATCTTGCAGATAAAGCTATACTCGGCGTCACATGTGATATCATTAATATAGCCTTGTTGGTTCAGGTGCAAACAGTCCTCATCGCCACTATTGTCCGGCTGATTTAGATTCCAGTTGTTGTACACCTCAGAGATTGGCTTACCTAGATACGAGACGTAAAAATAAATTAGGTAAATTAAAATCCCTCAGTTAGCCCTTCTTGCTGAACCAAATTAAGTTTTAGATATGTTTTTACACTCGACAGCTTTATGTTATCCTCCTTCCCTTATCCCAATTATTTGGGATCGGCACAAAACCAATATTCAAATTATACACTTACCGTCAATGGTCTCATAAACACCTTCAGTCATTATGTCTGATATGCCTACAAACACCCATGTATCCTGGGGCTGGGTATTGTTTTGGTACAGTGTCCATAACGATTACACAGCGTTGGCCTCATCGCTGTTTTCTGGATAGAACAAACTGGCTCCTTCCAGAGCACAATCTCGCTTGGCATCACGCCAATTCTTCCCTGTCGTGTGGAGTTTGTAGAAACTATTTACTGCTTCTATAAAAGTGTAGTCCTTCTGGAAGGACTCTTGATTTTTTTGTCCATATGAAAAATAAAATATTACAGTCATATTAAGTGGCTTGTTTTACTGAGGCATAGCATTGCATATGAATACAGTTAAGAGAGAAAAAAAAGTCAACGACATTAATACTCACGTGAGAAATCCAGTAAAATGTATACAACCAGAGAGAAAAATAAAGTTTTAGAATACATTGCTGTAGCAATACCCTCGACATGCGTCCAAACTCTTGCAGCAGTCACGACAATATGTGAATGCTTACAATGAAGAGAGGCTTTTATAGTGAGTAATGAACTCGTGTAGATACGCTTTATCACTGTTTTTGTTAGTGAACTTTTATACACAGTCGGGAAGCCCGGGGCCGATTGAATAAGTCTAGACTTATCTATTGGTTTATTACTTGTATTTAAATAATTATATGTATTAACATTACTTGATTACCCTGCTAAAATAAATAACATTAATATCATAGTTAATCATTGTTATTCAGAGGTTTTAGCAGAACAAGAAATCTTAAATCCAACACCGGGGTAGGTTGGCCACGGGCTGCTACGTTGACTGCAACGGTAATTAAGTCAGTATTAAATCAATGGATGATTAATAGTACAATCACACTATGACTTCTTAGCCTAAAGATTATGATGTTCATATTTTTTTAAATCAATTTATCTAATCTTATGCGGCCACTTTGCTACTTTGTCGCCAGTTTTTATAAGCATGGCGTCAGTTTGTGTAACGTTTAACTGTGATTGCAACTCGTTCGTACTGATTTAATCCTTCTGTTACAAGAATCGGACTTCCTATTGTATTATTATATTATATTAATAGAATAGAATATAGGTACTTAAAAATAAGTTGATACATTAATAAGGGGACCCATGTACATTCTGCCTTAATACAGCATGCAAATGTAATTAAACGATTATAAAGACATTACAAAAGAAATATCGTTTAAGAAATCTTACACAGAATAATAACATTCTTAAACAAGTCATTGTGTAAAAAGTTTTTTAATTTTTTGCAACGGTAAGTTTTTTAATTTCGTCTGGTATTTTATCAAAGATTACAGGAGCCATATAAATTACATTTCTTTTCAATCAGCTAGTTTTTAATACGCTCGTGCAAAATAGATTCTGGTATTGTGATCTCAAAGGTGTACTTTGTTTTCTAGTTTCTACTAAAGTTGCAAATAGACATCGATTTGTTATCACAAATATTGGCAATTTAAGAATAAAAACAGGCCAAGTGCGAGTCGGACTCGCGCACCGAGGGTCCCGTACAAACCTGTAGGTATATAAGTAAAAGTTCACACGTGCTCATAAGTAAAGGGGTAGTAAGTTTAAAATAATAATAAAAAAAATTAAACGATGTTGCGAGTGTCGAAAATTTGCGGCATAAACGGCTGTATCTTTTGATTGCGTTGGCTTAGAAGTTTGATTTTTCACAGCTCCAAGGGACAGTAGATCTGAGTATTTGATATGAATTCAAGCTGGATACCTCTACGCGTTTCTGGGAAAAAGGGTCTTGACAGACAGACAGACGGACGGACGGACAAAAAAGTGAGGGGTATAAGGGTTCCGTTTTTTCCTTTCGAGGTACGGAACCCTTAAAATGCATGGCATTTGAGACTTAAATATAGTTGCGCCACTGTCTGTTACTCTATGACCAAATATTGCTCTCAGGCAGCGCTTTTGAGCTTCGAAAATGCTTTCTCGTTCACTGCAGTGACCCCAAAATATTGCACACACATGTTTAGCTAAGATAAAACATATCATGCAAAATTATTAAGTTAGGTGAAGAGGGCACCAACCATTCAAATTTTAAAAACATCAACATTTTATCAAAAAAATCCTTTAAACTATGAAAAAAAGCTTCAAGAAACCATTTATAAAATTAATTTTAAAAGATCTCGTATTTACACACATTGCAAGGCAGTTCTTATTGTATTTAACAAGTCTAGGTAAATAATTCAACACTAGTTTATATGGATCTCGTCTGCTCCTAGGATTAACATCATTTGCAGTCTTAAATAATTGTTATTTTTTAATAACGAACATACATATTTCGTAAATGTAATGTGACGGTAACGGTTACAAACCAAGTTGCTTAAATATTGGTCGAAATGAGTCGTCAGGTTTAAGACCACAAATTGCCCTCATGCACTTTTTTTGAGCTCTGCAGAATTCAGTGTTTATTACCCCACATTATAAGGCCATTTCGCAGTAACGATTCTACGTACGCGTGGTATGACGTAACAGCAGTTTTTTTTTTATGTAAGTCTTATTTTTTACTTGTTTTAAATGCGTATACAAATTTATTAATTTTAGTGCTCACATTTCCTACGTGTTCTTTCCAATTTACATCTTCATCTATTATTCCACCTAAATGTTTTTATGCGATACCTCTTTGATTTTATTATTATTGAGTTTAATTTCATTTATATTATTATTTGATTAATTGAATTGAATGTAAACGGATTTATCAAAATTTATCATCAATTGGTTAATGTCAAGCCAATGCAGTAATTTGTCAATTGTATTGATGTCACGCTCATGGTCTACAATGGTATTTTGTTTTTTGTAAGATATCATTATATTAGATATATCATTGGCAAATAATACGCATTTATGTTTTGTTATTTTTATAATGTCATTTATGTAAATAAGAAATAGTATTGGGCCAAGTACGGTACCTTGCGGGACGCCATATTTATTACGTCTATATTCTGATGAGTAGGATATAATTACCATTATTTTCGTTTATTTACAAAAAGGTCAGTGGTTATATTATTATTATTAATATTTGAAAGTACCGCTTGCATGAGAAAAAAAATAGCTAACGACGTAGATTTGTTCTTATGAAATCCAAACTGCTCTTCGCTTATAATTTGAAATTGATTGCAGAAGTCAGTTAATCTTTTGTAAATGCATTTTTCATAAATTTTAGACAGGATGGGTATTAAGGTTATGGGCTTGTAATTATTAATATCACATTTATCTCCCTTCTTAAATAAGGGCTTTATTAGGGACAATTTCAATTTTTCAGGGAAGGTTCCATGTGAAAAAGACATGTTTATTAGATGAGTGAAAATAACAGCCAGTTCATTACAGCAGGCTTTTATAATTTTGTATTAATTTCATCACCGACCCGACCTGCTGTTGGACAGAGACATTATTTCCAGTCGTACTTCGTGTACCAGCATTGTTCTGAGAAACATTGAGTTGACAGATGTACTTACGCAGAGGTCTTGCTTAGTGAATTTTTCCTCTGGAATATTCCTTATATTTACATAATGGTCATTGATATCATTTAATTTTATTAATTCTATGTTGTTTTTTTTATTGTTATTATTGATTTCATTTTTAATGACAGTCCATGAGTCCATGGCTTTACATTTATTATCATGAGTATTAATATATTTTATGTTATCATGCTTTTTGGAATTATAATTACATTTCTTTAGTAGAGTAATGGATAATCTTTGCCCTAGGTCAAGGTGTATTTCAAAAATAAACACACATAACATAACATCAGGGCTTGTTTCCCCGAAGGGTTGGACAGAGGTGTACCTATAGTGGTTAAAGTACACCCACATTTCGCCAGTTATGTTTAAGTCAACAATAATTTTACCCAAAAAGGTATCACTTAACGGGAACATAGCGTTCTGTTGAGTTACAGTGATAATTAATGGAAAAAACGTGGCATTGAGTTACAGTGTAACTTGTCGGGATATTTTTTCCCAATGAGTAACAGTGTTACACAACATGGTGTTACTCAACGGGAATAATTGTTCCCATTGAGTAACAGTGTTACACAACATGGTGTTACTCAACGGGAATATTTTGTCCCCTATGAGTAACAGTGTTACACAACATGGTGTTACTCAACGGGAATATTTTTTCCCATTGAGTAGCAGTGTTACACAACATGGTGTTACTCAACGGGAATATTTTTTCCCATTGAGTAACAGTGTTACACAACATGGTGTTACTCAACTGGAACAAACCGATTTTTGTAGTAAAAGTGTTACCTAACAATAATAAAATCTGTCCTCTGAGATGCAGGCTTAAGGAATGGATGACCCCCATCTCTTGAATGTTGTAAAAAGTGACTGAAGGCATCGCTGAAGGTTTAAATTAATATAATTCGGCAGCTTGGGCTTTTTGGGGCTCCTCTTAGACTCTTCTAGCCGGGAGCCCACCTGGCTGGCACTGGCTGGCTGATTTATAAACCTGGCTACCTAACGTGTTTGTTCAAAGTTGTTCCTCAACTAATATTTTCCTCGTAATTAGCATAGAAATAAGAATAAAATAAAATACAATAAACAGGTTATGTTTTTTATGTATAATTGTAAATGTTAATGACGAAAATTCGGTGTGACAATTTCAATTAAAAAATTTGTGTTTGATGATCATAATAATGCACCAAGCTAATCACATTATGCACTTATAATTCGCTTGAAGTCAAATGGAGGAAACTGAAGAGTTGTATTTGGTACATGTTATTATTTTAAATTATATATTTGTCATATTAAACTTTACACAACAATGATAACTATGGAACTGTTTTAGGGTTCCGTACCTCAAAAGGAAAAAACGGAACCCTTTGCTTATAGGATCTCTTCGTAGTCCGTGTCCGTGGCCTTGACAGACGGACAGACGTCCGTCTGTCAAGGCCCTATTTCTCAGAAATGCGTGGAGGTAAAAAGTTGAACTTACTATCAAATACTCAGGTCTGCAATCCTTGAAAACTTCTAAGTTAACGCAATCAAAAGATACGTCCGTTTATGCCGCATATTTTGACACTCGCAAGACTTGACTGAAGAGGCTTAGAATCATGAAATTTGGCAAGAAGCAAGGTCTTACAGCACAAGTAAAAGAAAAAGTCGGAAAATTGTTGATTTGTAGTTTTATCAGGTAAATAAATAAAAATGCGATAAAAACTAACATTTGCAGTTGGACAATCGACCATTACGTAAACGTAATGGTTGATTGTCCAACTGCAAATGTAACTGCTGATATCGTTTAGCAGCCCGTTGTGGAACATCAATGTAAGTTGGTTTTTGGGATAAATTCACTCAATTATACAACCCTTCATTGTGTGAGGTTCGTCACGCACTTGGTCGGTTTTTTTTCTTTATGTATTACTAGCTTATGCCCGTGACTTCGTTCGCGTGGAAGTCGTTAGACACCACAAAATTCTAAAGTTACAGCCACATTTTATCAAACCGTCCTGTGTATGTTTGTAGCTATGGTCTCAGCACCCAAAATATGAAGAGATTCAGGACTAGTGATGAGAGGAGCAAGCGTGGCTCATCCGTGTGAGAAGCAGCTCGTCCTAAGGTCAAAACCTTCAGTAGCAATTGCCCATTGCTTGCAAAGGCTTTCGTTTCATTCCTGACGAACAGCTCCCAGACCTATACATATAACATATTATTCTTTCTTAATTTATTTCTACCTATCAGAAGAAGAGGCTTCAACCTAGAAGAGGCTTCAACGGTTTTCTGTGTACGTTCTACAAACTTTCATAATATAACAAAATGTAAAACAGGAAACATAAAAACATCAAATGTTGGGAATCGGACATACTATTATGTACAGTTGCGCTCATAGCATATAAGTCCTTAAGCAATTTCACAAAGCAATAGATTGACGCTTTGGTTTCATTTACGACCTTCTTCTTTCAGTTGTTTCCATACTAAAGACACGTTCATAATTTCAAGTAACATAACATTTGGCATGCTAGCTTAGTCGTTACCCTGCTAGGTAGGAGCGATTATGGCGAGCCCTTTTTTTTTGGGTGGGAAATCATCAAAAGAGTTCTCCCGCTCTGGGTGGAGTGGGAGGGCGTGTCAGACTTTTACTAAAACCCACCCGTGTTCCTTCAGTTGCCTGTGCCAGGGCCACGGTGCCAGCGCCTACTGTGCCCGGGAATCTGCAGGCGACTCCCAACGCCCAGGGCGTCTCTTGCGGCGACTAGTGGGGGCGTAAGGACACAAGGCTCTCTCCCTTACGCGCTCCGCCTACTGCTTCGCAGACGGAGGTGACGCCTTTCCATTCTATCTCGCTCCGTACCATGGCCTGGATCAGGGCCGGACGTGAGAGATCGCCGCTGACGATCGCCTCCGCGAGGACACTGCGGTGCTTCGCCCAAGCTGGGCAGACCTCCACCGTATGCTCCACCGTGTCCTCCGGGCGATCCACACAATGGTGACACCCGGGCGTTTCCTACCGCCTTATGCGTAACAGGAACCTCCCAAAACAACCGTGTCCGGTGAGGACCTGTGTCAGGCGGAAGGTGAGGACGCCGTGGCGTCTCTCCAACCACTCCTCAAAGAGGGTACTTACCGCCGCTATTGTGGCGTGCCCAGCACTGGGTTGCGACAATCGCACCCTCCATGTGGCCATGAGATCCCGCCGGAGCTCTGTCCGCTGTACCGTGATTTCTCGCGGCAGCGCAGTTAAACCCCGGCGTTTTGCCTCCTCGTGCCACTCCAATACGTGAGCGAGGGCTTTTGCCTCCAGATCCCATGCCGGCAGTCCGGCAAGGAGGCTCGCCGCCTAGCAGGAGACTGTGCGGTATCCCCGGAACAGCCGGATGGCCATAACCCTTTGAGCCGCGTTCATTATGGCGAGCCCAGAGTTGAATCTCACCTGCGCGTGCGGATTAAGCTTGATGTTATTTTTAAATAATATCTATTTTTAGTTTTTTAATAATTGTTATTAATAAATCCCTAAAATGATGAATTTTTGTTTGTTATAATAAAATTACTTGAAGTGGTTCGATAATCATTCGATACTTGTCTCGTTCATCTTGTTTACATAAATAATAAAATTTTGTAGGTAGACCACAGAAAACTCGTAAAATATTTCGATTTCTGTCAGGTAGATGCAATTCGTTAGGACTATTCACTTCGGTGACCCGATTCGGTTTTGGAACAGTGTAGACCAATTTTAACCATGAAGTGGGCGTACACTAATGTCCTTCTAAGCAGAATTCCTAAGTTATTATAAAAAGAAATAAAACAACAGAATATTCATAAATTTTTCAATTATTAAATCCATAATTAATAACAGTTTTCAATTCTTCAAAATGATCCCTTTTATTACTTTCAATTTCTCTTCTCCACAGATATTCATTTTTTAAATGATTCATATTTGCACGATTATTTAAATTAACTTTATAGAAAAAGCTTTTGACGACACGCCACTGTGACTCAATTCTTTGAGTATGCGTGCCGTCCTCCGCCACAAAAGGGTTGTAAAAATAAAAATCTCGTATCCATTCAATGATTACGTATTTGGGTGCGCAGTACGATACCAAATAATACCCTTCAGGATCGGACAGGGTTTTTGTTACATGCTGTATAATTATATGTAAAGACGATACACCAAGAATAAAATTACTGTACCAGAATAGGTAAAAATAATTAAAAATGAAGTAAAGACGTATAAATTAATTATGTGATACATGGTGATCACATAGTACACTTTTGAATGTTTGTAACATTCAGAAAGTATACGACTTTCCTAAAATATTAAGAATGAATCAGTCAGAGTGTGAGTTAAGTAACACAGAATGTAAATCAACGTCGTAAAGTTAATAATTAAATTAACAACCAGTTTGATTTTGTCGGAATTACTACGGAACGTAGTTTTAAAAGTCCTGCGTTATGGACCTATGTAAAAATATGTATGTAACGACATTTGGACGGTCAAAACTGTTTATATTATAGAAGAGATTCTATTGCATTATGAAATATGCTGACGCACAGTGCATCCGATTGATTGCACGCAAATAATTATAAACTAACTGTGATTTGGTGATTGCAAATAAACATACAGAGAGCAGTGGTGGCCCAGCGGTGACGGCTCGCAGTTTTGACTGTAATCATAAAGGCTGTCTCTAAAATAAAAGAAAACTTGTTTTTAACCGACTTCAAAAAACGAGGTAGAAAATTACTTTTTAAGTAGGTACTTCATTACTTTATTAACAATATAAACAATTGTCTTATACGTTTTGTTCAGATTATATTGTATTAGCTCGAGCTATCTACTTCGTGTTCACAAATGAACATGCTCTTTGTATTGCAATCGGTGTTAATCAAACGTCCGTTGAAGAACATTGAGCCGCACTCCTCATAATGGTTGTTATCAGGCTGGTGGTTGTCGAACCAGACGTCGGCATTTACATTCATTGGTGTTCCTGGAAAAGATAATGATGAATCAAACAATGATCTAAACAGTAATCGAGATTTCTGGAATCTCGATTACTATTTAGATGTGGTGTGAATATGTTCGACAGCAGAAAACTGTCGAGCATATTCACACCAAAAAGCTACCCGCAGATAACTTCACAGACACATAGATCCGCAGCGAGTAGTGTACCTATATAGTAGTAAGTTCATCTGGCTCGGTGACAGGCAGCGTTGTTAGTGCACATAAAAAGACAGATCGGGACAGCTTTTCCCAACTGTTGCTTTGCTATCAGTATCGATAACGTTTAAGTGGGAAATAAATTATTATTATCATAAATTTCATCATAACGTACGTACTACTGTAAAATAAACATAGAGGAATAAATTAAAAAAGAAATGTACTCAGTGGGTATAAAATAATATAAAATTATGCTCATAAGCAGCATTGGATTTTGTTTTTTTTTTACACAAGTTTTTAAACGAACCTAATGTGAAATTATTCACATTAACCAACCATAGAAGCTAATCGGCATTTGCTTTTAATAAAACATCCCAAAAAATAAATTAAGTTTGTTCACAAATTCTCGTTTGAGGCTTGGGTTACATTTACTGCCGGTGCGAGAAGTTTTAAAGCGAGTGTAGCTGCTGTTTTTATTTAGTGTTTCAATTGTAAAACTCCTCGTTGAACATCCGAAGGAGATCGCTGTAGCCTAAGTTCTCACGTACCTTGAACTGTCTGCCAGCCTTCGTTATATCTGTTATGAAAGCCCAGGTGATATATTCCAGTTTGGTATTGCTCATTGATACGTGGTTTCGGCATGGATTTTGTTAAATTTGCAAGGTAATCTGCTTCCATTCGATTTCTGATCACTGCCAGGGAGGTATATTCAATTCTGCACATTGCATATGCTTCGGCCCAGTTCAGTGGCGTTGTGTGGAGCTTATAGCACTTGCCAGTATTCTTATTGAAAGTGTAATCTGAAATTATAATATACAATGTGTCTATTTGATGATGGAATAGAGGTATGAGGAAAAGGGTGTTAAGATCACTCATCCTCTATGGAAAAGGGATGATACTCCGACCAGATGTGTGTGGTGTGTCTGGCTGGCAACTGCCTGACGATTGGTGTCGGGACGATCTATATAACGGGTGTAAAAACTACACAGCACTACTGTACTTCTAGTTATTGGAATCATTTACTGAACCATACCTGTGAACCTTCTGGTTAAGGAGATATTGAAGGTGAAAATTCTAACTTTTACTGTTTTTTTTTTAATAAACAGTTTTTTAATATTATAAAATAACTTGAAATACCCTGACGACCCCTTTACCGTTGCATGCACCCGTAAGAAAAAGATTTGCGTGCGTTACTTTGCGCACCACCGTTAACAGTGATTCAGCACACCAATAATAACATTCGTATCCCAGCAATATTTTTAAGTAATGTTACTTAGCACGATACAAAGACACGACATCAACGCATTCTGTAAATATGTTGTTGACGTGTCTAATTAAACCTTGTATGCTTGTGGCTAACTCTGCTTGCTTGATGCAGGTTTTTTTAATGCGTATTTGTGGTAGATCCCACCACAATGGTAGATTAAAATACCTATTTACGCATAATACAAAATGCGTTCTGAATTACTTCATTTTTGTTTATGAATACTGTTGGGTTACAATGTATTTCAACAACAACATTAAATTCTGAGTTTGATTCTTCTGAGAAAATCCTTTATTTACCAACCGTGCCAAAGCCTTTCGCGCCTCACTTGATGAGTAGCGTTAAGCCCGCTGTCAAGTTCGTAATGTTATTGTATTTTACGCTATAATTTTATGTTGTATGACAAAAACTCCTTGCTTAGCGGTAAAGAGCAATACATATTATGACGGTTCTTCAGGCTTATAAAATGAAGTTTATGAAACAAAGGCACGCCTTCCACAAAGATGTTTTAACCTACCTAAATTAGGCATATTGCAATAATAATTCCACTCCAGTGACTGGAGGCTCTTTTTACAAATGAAGTAAGACTTGGAATCACATAGGTAATCATTCATAAGGCCTTTAAGGTCCATGTGCACACAGTCTTCTTTACCGTGAGCATTGTCTGGTTGATTTATCCGCCATCTGCTGTACACCTCAGTGATTGGCCTTTCTAAAAATAAAAAATAAATTATGATTAGAAAATAATGTAAAATCAATTGGTACTTATTTATTTTGTCGTTAAGGTTCAACAGTGCCAAACCAATTTTGAAACTTTAGGAAGAAGCGAAAAAAATTGAATTAAGGAACCAATTTAATTTTCAAATAAAATTGGTTTGGTTAATAATTATTTCGGGTGTCAAGTCACACATTCTTCACATTAGTCATTGCAGTTTTTTTTTTGTGCTAGACCATTCCAGGAAACTGATGTGGTCTAAAAAAAAAACATAATGGTTTAAATCTATCTAGTTCACATAAAAGTCTCACCAGAAAATCTTTTTGCTTAATGCTACCTGGCATAGTGAATGTTAATTTATTTCATCTAGGTGGTATCTTTCACATCTTGTAAGGTATACGTACGGTCAACGGTCTCAAATAGTCCTTCAGCCATTATGTCAGACAGCCCCACAAACACCCTCGGTATGTTAGGCTGGGTTCTGTTCCAAAACGATATAACAGCGTTGGCTTCATCTTCGTTTTCTGCGTAGAACAAACTGGCTCCTTCCAGAGCACACATTCGCTTTGCGTTAACAAAACTCTGTGCTGTCGTGTGGACCTTGTAGAAACTGTCTTCCGATTCTATAAATGTGTAGTCTTTTCGGAAAAACGTTTTATTCCCTTGTCCATCTACAAAATAGAAAATAAACATATTTAAAAACTGATTAAAAAATTTAGCTACTAAAATCTTCTGTCTTAACTGTAAATAAGTAACAATTTTATAAAATAAAGTAGGTCGCCAATATTTATATAACGCTCTCACTGTTTTAAAGTTATCAGACCTAACGCAGAGCCAATCCACAATTAAGGTTTGTAATATTAAACCACAAACCTTAAATCTTGGTCTAAATTTACGGCTTGGCCTTCCCATTGAACTATGAGCCTGTCAAGTGCATGCATTTGTCGGTAATGGTGCAGCTCAACTGAAAACTAAAGGTGCTCAAAGATTCAACAAACAATTTTAAAGAAAGGTAATTTGGGTAAGCAGTAATTAAACTGCCAGATTATCAGATAACTGAAAACGACAAAAAAACTATCAAAATAGTCCTCACATTCTCCATAAATAAAATTATAATAATATTGTACTTCACAAAGTAAATATTTGTCGGCGTCACCATTGTAAACAGCACGTGCAGCGGGCCGAGTGACGCTGTGAAAAGCGGCACGTTCGCCTCCCCGCCCTCCCCACTACTCAAACCTCTTTCTATAAGCGAGTGCGCAGCGAGAATGTGATCATGCCCGCGGCCTACGGGAAAAGGTCGGCCCCCTCCGCCACCTCCTTCGGGAACAAAACATCAACGTGGCGCTAATCAGCGAGACGTTCCTGGGACCTGGGGACAGGATATGGTTCCCGGGATATCTCGTCTATAGGAAGGACGAAAGTTCGGCTCAAAGCACCCGCTATCATGGTCTGGCAGTGCTGGTGAGACGAAGAGTCGTCCATCAAGAGCTCCTCTTGCCATCGCTTAACAGCTTCTACGTGCTGGTTGTACAGGTGCACATAGCTGGCGAGGACCATAACATCTTCGCCTGCTATAATCTGCCGGACAGAGGACGCTTATGAGCAGAACACATGCGACCATCCTCGCCGGTGACTTAAATAGCAAACACCCAGCGTGGAACTCTTATTATAGGCTCTTCGGAGACGCGGAAGCCTTTGGCTACTCGGTATCCGACCCAGAGACGCCTACCCACTATCCGGACGCCACACGTTACATGCCGGACGTGTTGGACATCGTAGTCCACCGAGGGCTATATTGCCAGATCACACAACAAGTGATTGACGACGAGTTACAGTCGGACAACCTGTGCTCGTCGTCTTATCGAGAACGCCGACCTGACTGAAGCCCATAACGCCACGCCGATTCACGAACTGGACTAAATTTGTAGAGGAAATAGAGAGCACCATGCCGACTCGGCCCATTGCCACCTTCGCAGACGTGGACATAGTAGCGAATGACGTCACTGCTTGTATCCAAAGCGCCTTGGAAACGGTGAGAAACAACGCAGCCGCAGGGGAGAGTGCTGTTGCCGCCCCTACCGGCGCATATAAATGCGATGATCGCCGACAAGAGGCGCCTCCGCAATTAGTGGCAGCAAAAAAGATGCCCCACAATGCGGACCCACCCAAACCGTCTCGCGGAAAGGGTAAAGGCCGAGTTACAGGCAAACGCCGAGGACTGGGAGGAACATATAGACGCCATAAATGACAGCTGGCCGTCTGTACACAAACTCTGCCGTCAACTAACGCATACCCCAGCCCCGGTGCGACCGCTGCTTAACAGCGACGGGGTGCTTAAATATTTAGCGGAGGACCAGGTGGAGGTTTTCGCCGAACACCTGGAGCGTCAGTTCAGCCCGAACCCGACCCGCGACACCAACCATGTCGCAGCAGTCGAGAAACACCTGGGAGACTACTTCGCTCCGCCGATAGCTCTCACCGAAGAACCCATCTTTTTCTCGCCTGGCGCAGTTAGACTCGCCAACCTAAAAACGAAGACCAGAAAGGCCCACGGTATCACCAACACAGTGCTGCGCCATCTGCCGTACCGTATAGTAGCGACGCTAGCGCGCCTGTTCACAGCGATACTGCGCGACGGGACCTTTCCCGCCGCGTGGAATCAAATCAAATCAAATCAACTTACTTGCCATAAGTATTGGTATAATTTCGGTCTCTACATAAATAACTAAAGAGCTCCATAACACTTAGTAATAATAATGTGAAATGCAAACATTTATGTTAATATATACTTAGTTATTATTACTGTAGTTATGGTTCAAATATCAACATTGTTACGATATTAGGTACATTTAAAAAATACTATTAATGTTAGAAGTTCCGTTGACTTCAGAAGGTAGTGATTACGATTGTCATTTATTTTTTAACCTATCACAAAATATTTCGCTTACGGAGTAGAACTGGTTTTCCCTAAACCAAACTTTAAGACACCTTGTAAATTTATTAGCTGGTAAGATTTTAATACACTCGGGTATAGCATAAAAAATGTGACCACACATTGCATAGCTATTTTTACTATATAATGCAGTCCTAGGAATTATGGGCAAAACTATTCTATTTCTGTGCCTATTACTTTTTGGAAAAATTTCAAGAGCTTTTTTTGGATAACTCTGGGTGCATTTTAACGACTTTAGCGCATTCAAAGATATACAGACTTGGAAAGGTTAGTATCTTGAACTTTTTGAAAAAGGGTTTGCAAGATTCTCATGGACGTATCCTCATTTAACATCTCTTGCAGGACGGCTAAGTTCAGCAGCTTACGCTGTCAGAAAAATCCGTCAATTCACTGATGTAGATACCGCGAGGCTGGTCTATTTTAGTTCCTTTCGTAGTATCTATCAGAGCCATAAATAATCTCCGAAGATGCGATTCTCTAAGGAAACTGTTTAAGGTTATTAACATCATGACGGTACCATGTCAATACATCTATGAAAATATCATGTACGTAAGAAAAAAATTACATCTTTACAGTAAAAGAGGTGAAAGACATAATTCTAGTACTAGAAATCGGGACCTATAAAATATGCCGTGGCAGCTAAGAGATGACCAGTCCCAACTGACGGCGCCCGTTCACGAACATGACTCATGGATCAGCACCATTCAGCTCAACCATTTTGAAGGGAGCTAATTGATCCAACACACGCGCCACCGTCAGCGAGAAATTTGAGTGAGCATGACATACTATCAGCCGCCAGGGCACCTTCAAGTAAATCTATGACATTACCCGGTAAATGGTAGCTCTATAGTACAAAGTACTCACACCTGTTCTTTGAGAAAGTGTTTCGGAATTCATTTATAAGTTGATGGAACAACTCCTTTCTATACAACAAAGATAGTCAGATCAGAATACCGTACGATATTACACTATGAAAACATGTACTTTAGCTATTTAGCTATTATAGGATATTTAGCTATTCTACCATAGAGATATATCAGATAGATTACGATTTTTTCTAACAGTGTATGCTACGGAGCTTAGCTTAGCTATGATCCTAATCATCTTCTAAATGTTTAAGATGAGCATAAATAGACAAATGTAGTAATGCAATAATGAGTTTAAATTTGAAAGCATATGCGACATGCAGTTTGGGGTTATTAAATGTAATTTTTTGCCGCTTTGTTGTTTTGGTTTTGGATAGTTTTTTTTTTATGTTTGGCATCTCGCAGGTCAACCTATGCGGTTGTCGTCTGCTTAAGCGGACTTGCCTGTGGATTCGCTAATAAATTAAGGCCTCCAGCCAGGACTTAAACTTATATACTAACTAAAACTAAGCGACAACGCTAAGGGCACCCCCTGTGGGGTACGAACCTCGGCTTAGGGCGTCGCTGGAAGAGGGCAGCAAATGACTAGCTGGATCAGGATTGGTATTATTTACGGACGAATTTAAAGCTACAGGCTCAGCGGCGCGGGCTGGCTCGAGCAAGGGTCGGGAGGGGCGTCGATTTGGGCGTCGCGGCGGGCCTCGGCGGCGAGGGCGGTAGGACGGCGATCGGGTTTTGGGCTTATGTAGCGTGCTAGTGGCCTTACTACTCTTCTGGAGGAGGGTAGTGGCGTCGTCGGGGTCGATTAAAGTATGCCTTGGTCGGCGAATACTGCTAATGCGAGAGGGAGTGTAGCGGGCGGCCGCTGTAATCAGGGGGTTAGAATGTTTGCTGCCGCAGTCGAAGAAACGCTTTGATAAGCGTTTCATGAACTGTTTTATGGTTGGCATTTTGAGGTCGACGTGAAGATCTATATTACGGACATAGAAGGGGGCACCCGTGACCCTTCTGAGGAAACGGTTTTGGAGGGTCTGCATCTTATGGAGATGACGTGGGTGAGTGTGCGCAAATACAACGCAGGCATAGGTCATGATGGGACGGATGACTGCGGTATAGATGCGGAGCTTGCATTTGAGGGACAGTTTACTACGGGCTGTCAGTACGAATTGGAGCCTGCTAAGAGCGAAGGAGGCGCGCGCGCGAACCGCCTTAATATGAGCCTTAAAGGTAAGGTTCTCATCGAGGATCACGCCTAGGTATTTGGCTTGCTTCTCCCAAGGGATTGGCTTGCCGTATATAGTGATCGGGCTGGGAAGTGGGGGAGGGAGTCGACGACATCTCGAGAAGAGAACCGCCTGACTCTTATCGGGGTTGACCTCGATTCTCCATTTCCGGAACCAAGCGCCTAAGACGTTTGCGGAGGTTTGGAGAGTACGAGCTATAGCGTTGGGACAATGACCGGTATAGTAAACGGCAGTGTCGTCGGCGAAGAGAGCCAACTGAGCCTTTTTACTTTTTGGGATATCGCTAGTGAACAGCGTGAAGGCGAGAGGAGATAGTACGGAACCCTGAGGGACACCGGCGCGAATAGGATGAGGGGACGAGAGTGCTCCCTCGACGCGATATTGAAAGGTCCGGTTCGACAAAAAGTCTCGTAAGATGAGCACGAGACGATCTGGCACTCCTAGTTGGTAGAGCTTGTATATCAAGCCGTTGTGCCAGACTTTGTCGAAGGCTTTCGCTATGTCGAAGAATAGCACACCCGTCGTCGCGTTACGCTGCAGACCAGCGCATAAGTGCTCTACTATACGGTGGACCTGTTGGGTGCCCGAGTATTGGCTACGGAAACCAAACTGCTCGTTTGGTATGAGGCTCTTTGCTTCGGCGTAGTCTTTGAGACGCTTATAAATAAGCCTCTCGTAGATTTTGCCGAGAACATTGAGTAAACTAATAGGGCGGTAGCTGGAGGGCTCAGACTTTGGCTTGCCTGGCTTTGGGATACCGATGAAGGTGGCTTCTTTCCATGCTTGTGGGAAAATGTTGTTGCTCAAGGCGCCATTGAAGATGGCGGTCATAAGCATTATTAGCGGGGCAGGGAGGAGTTTGTATACCTTATTGGTAATACCATCCGAACCGGGGGCCTTACGAGCGTGGAGCCCTTTAATGATGTCGTGCACTTCGTCTGGAGTGACGGGAGGCAGAGTATCATCAGGGTCTTCGACGGGAGCGAGGGAGGCTCTTCATTCGATTTCAGCGTCGACCTTGTTCAGGTGAGCATGGTCTACTGGTTGGGAGCTGGGAGAACATTGGGACTCTAGGCTGTCAGCAAGACATTCAGCCTTGTCGGGAGTTTTGGATAGTAATCGTTTCCCCTAATTTATCAGAATCTACTAAATTTTTAACTTCTTTAACGAAAACAGCTGAACGGATTTGGATAAAATTTGGCATACAGATAGACCATGACCTGGGTAAGGACAATTGCTACGTTTCATCCTGGATCTCAAACGAAATCACAGGCAAGAGCTATCCTTACCATATCCTAACTTATGCTCTGATATGATAAGATAAGATTTACTGAACAAAAATGGTTGAACAATCCAACACTTACAAACAACACCATGCGTGTACGGTTATAGCTTATTATAATTATACAACCGTTAGTGTTATAAGTAGTCTTTGTATGAACTCTGGTGCTCAAAGAAAGATTTAACTTGTATTATGGATATTAGCATTTTCAACATAAATAAAGTACTTAGGAAACATTTGTTGCAACAGAAGACGATGTCTAAAGTGGCGCAGTATATACAAGAGAGGAAGCCTTTAGTAGAATGTGTGTAAGTGAAGTGAAATGTGAAATTAAAATGCATGAGTGAGGAAAGATTGTGTGTTCGTATCTGAAGGATCATCAACTGTACCAGGTTAGCGTGTGTCTAGAGAAGTGATGCTTAACTTGATAGCTATACTAGATTTTCCGTTTCTTCGTAGCTCTGCGCTTGTAACCACGTTTTGATTACTACTTTCAATTCTTGAAAAGTAGTGGGATATATGGAACATCGTTTGTTTATTCTATTATACAGTGGACTCCCGATACCATAGAAATGCCGTCGAGCACGTGCCGTTTCGAACCGTTGAGTAGGGCACACCGAGTAATGTCCACGTTTATCTCCGGCATCGGAATCATACCTCAACGTCAGATGCTTACGTATAACTGTGTGAAGCACAAACAGCTGCCTAACAGAAAGGACCTGAGTTTCTTTATACATACAAGATGTAGGATGTCTAAACTGAGCGAGCGCAAAGAGCTGTCCTAAAGGTGATGTTCTTCAAACTCCAGCACCCCCGCACCCCCCATAGAGAGATGCAATAAGAAAGCATTGATTTAAATAGAGCGAAGAAGACAGTATCTAAGGTAGCAGTATCAGCCGAGTGCCTTATTTATTTTTAAATATGTATGTTTTAAAAATATAAAAAAAAAAAAAAAAAAAAACCGTACGGTGAGATTATCAATATGAGATTGACAATTTAAAAGGCCATTATGTACCCCAAGATATTGTAATGGTAGTTGATCTTGTTAACTGTGGGCAAGATCATTGTGAAATTAGTCACAGTGTAGAACACAAAAGGTTTTTATTTTCTTTTACAAATGAATTTTGCTCACTGTTGGTTTTTAAATTGGATTTTTTCCTGCACAGTACACTTTGTCACTCAGTTCGTAAGAGGTAAAACCCTTCAGTTTACGTACAATAGCGATATTCCAAATAATTTTACGAATAAATAATGAGGAGCGCTTGTAAGGACATCAGTTCGCGGCGGCGGCTTGGAGCGGGGAAGGTATTAATAGTAAATATTATAAATGCGATATTAAGTTTGTTTGTTTGTATTCAAGCTAAAACAGCTGAAGAGATTTGGATGTAATTACTTTGCTTGGGTAATTTTGAGAGAGCCTGAATATCATATGTTATAATAACTCCCTGCCACTGTACTTCACATAGCAAGAAGTGGTATACAAATTTGTGTGGGGTAGATACCACAACTAAAAAGACGAAATTTAAACTCTTTTCCAAAAAAATAACCGCCCACCGATGAAAACGGTACCCTGCATGCGAACTTTGCGGCATGCGTTACAAAAATCTCCTGCTTCCCGCAAACGAGCCCTGATGACAAATGAAAAAGGTCGCAAAAATAGTTTGATAAATCAAACAACGAAACGCGAGCCTAAGGATTTATCATAACTTAAAAGTCAAAACCCTACTGGCGTCAAAAGGGGTAATAAAGTTGATCAGGGCGAATTTGGCACCTTTGACCTCTGAGGAGAGAATTATTGCCTGACATTTTACTGCGTAGCTTGGTCGACTCAAAAGATAATAATAATTATTCACATATCGATGTCTCAATACTTTCAAACGGACTATTCGTGAATAAAAAATGTAGATACGATATTTAGAATGTAGTAAGATATGTTTTTGTAAGTTTTCCCTCACGTCTTATAAACATGAATAATAAAAACGTTAAAACACAACACTAATGTGAGAAATTACAATACATTGTTGTAACTGTACGACATGCGGCAGGCACGACAAATTCTGAACGCATAATGAAGTGAAATAATACAAATAAATATCTGAAAACTTGAAAAGGGAAAACCGTTCTAATCATTATGAACATCTTTTAATATGGGACCAAATACGAAGCCGTGAAAAACACAATCAGCTCCTCCATACTGTAATGTTTGCATAACTCGACATTATGTGGGGAAAAGCGACAAATCTCAGTTGAATTATCTTATATCTGTAGAGTCAAAGAACTGTAGCTCTATTAGAAAACCGCATTTCACTGTTATTTTTATTTTTTTTATTTTCATCAGTGGTAAAAACATACCTAGAATGGACTGCTGAATAATGCTGCTACAGTTTCGCTCTAGTGACGGAAGGCTCATCTTGCAGATAAAGCTATACCCGGCGTCACATGTGATGTCATTAACATAGCCTTCTTGGTTCAGGTGCAAACAGTCCTCATCGCCACTATTGTCCGGCTGATTAAGCTTCCAGTTGTTGTATACCTCAGAAACTGGCTTACCTAGGATACGAGACGTAAACATAAATAAGGGAAGTTAATACCACCTCAATTAGCCCTTTTTGCTGAACAAAATTAACTGTTTTGTTTTTACACTGGACAGCTTTATGTCATCCTCCCACCCTTATCCTAATTATTTGGGATCAGCACAATACCAATATTTAAATTATACACTTACCGTCAATGGTCTCATAAACACCTTCAGTTATTATGTCTGATATGCCTACAAACACCCATGTATCCTGGGGCTGGGTATTGTTTTGGTACAGTGTCCAAAACGATATCACAGCGTTGGCCTCATCGCTGTTTTCTGGATAGAACAAACTGGCTCCTTCCAGAGCACAATCTCGCTTGGCATCACGCCAATTCTTCCGTATCGCGTGGAACTTGTAGAAACTCTCCACTGCTTCTATAAAAGTGTAGTCTTTCTGGAAGGACTCCTGATTTTTTGATCCATCTACGAATTAGTTTTTTTTTGTCATATTATAAGTGGCTTGTTTTTACTGAGGCATAGCATTAGAGATGGAAGAGATGGTCGAAATCGAATGCATAAAAAACGTCAGTGACATTAATACTCACGTGAGAATTCCAATAAAATGTATACAACCAGAGAGAAAAATAAAGTTTTAGAATACATTGCTGTAGCTATACGCTCGACATGCGTCTTAACTCTTGCAGCAGGCACGACAATATGTGAACGCTTACAATGTATTAAGGCTTATAAAGGGAGTAATGAATTCGTGTAGATACGCTTTATCGCTATTTTGTGTTATTGAACTTTTATAAATAGTTGGAAAAACCGAGACTGTCTGACTAAGTTTTGAGTTATCAGTTGGTCTATATTTTAGTATTACAGTTAAATATACATAACGTAATAAAATTACTTTACTTGATTAGCTTAGTAAAATAAATAAGATTAATATCATAATTAATTATTGATATTCACTGGTTTTAGTAGAACAAGAAATCTTAAATCCAGCAAACTCAAACTCATAGCATTTATTTCAATAAAACTATTACAGGCACTTTTGAATTGTCAAGGAGTCGGTCAGTCAGACATATAAAGCTAGTTGCCCATTCCAAAGCGTAAATGGTACCTATGGAGAAGAACGGGCAAGAAACATAATTAATGTTGATCTTATATGTGACAACGATGTACAAAAGACATACACGTTAAAAGCTCCCAGAGTACAGAAAAAAATTAATGATTAAAATAAGCCGTGGCAGCTAAGCGATGACCAGCCCATACTGACGGCGCCCGTTCACAAACATGACGCATGTATCAGCACAATTCAGATCAACAATTTTTAAGGGAGCTAAATTATCCATCACACGCGCCACCTTCAGCTATTATCAGCCGCCAGGGCACATTCAAGTCAATAAAAGACGTATTACCCGGTAAATGGTAGCTCCATAGTACATAGTACTCCCCTATTTTTTGTGGTTGGAAATTATCAAATGACTTCTCCCGCTCTGGGTGGAGCGGGAGGGCGTGTCAGACTTTTACTGACTAAAACCCACTCCCGTGTTCCTTCAGTTGCCTGTGCCAGGGCCACTTTTTCTTTCAAACAACCCGCGACCCTGGCAGGGATCGGCCCTATCGGACCCTGTCATTGAGTGCTGACATTTCTTTGAGGCGCGCGTAGATCACGACGCGCCGTCATCCCGGGCCTGGTCCTTACCGGTCGGCAAGCTACCCATTGCTGCCCATCCGCAAGTTCACGCGTACGTTGGCCGGGAATCTGCGGGCGATTCCCGACGCCCGGGGCCTCTCCTGCGGCGATAAGGGGCGGGAGGGCACATAGCTCTCTCCCTCACGCGATCCGCCTCCTCCTTCGCAAGCATTACTGCTTCGCAGAAGGAGGTGATGGCTTTGCATTCGCTCCTGCTCCTAACCATGGCCTGGACCAGGGCCGGGACGCGAGAGATCGCCCCCGCCGATCGCCTCCGCGAGGACACGGCAGTGCTCCAGCCAAGCTGGGCAGACCTCCACCGTATAATCACCGTGTCCTCCGTTCGATCCACACAATGGTGACACCCGGGCGTTTACTCCCGCCCTATACGGAACAGGAACCTCTTGTCCACAACCATGTCCGGTAAGGACCTGTGTCAGGCGGAAGGTGAGGAGTCCATGGCACCTCTCCAACCATTCCTCAAAGAAGGGACTTATCGCTGCTATTGTGGCGTGCCCAGCACTGGGTTGCGACAATTGCACCGGAGTTATGCCCCGGCGTTTTGCCCCGGCGTTTTGCCTCCTCGCGCCATTCCCACACGTGCGCGAGGTCTTTTGCTTCCAGATCCCCATTAAATGAGAACCCCATTGTAGCTTTAAATCGAGCGTGATCCCCAGGAAAACAGTTTTATCGACGAATTCTAGTTTCTTTTGATTCAACACTCTAGCTCACAATCACTGACATTTGGCAAAGAAAATCCTATGCACTTAGGTTTTTATTTAATTTAATATTATATTATTAGCCGTAAACCAATTTTGAACCAGAATTAGGGCGTTATTTACACATCAAAATTTATCACATATTTTCATTAGCTAGTACTGCTATCAGGTCAAGCAAATATCAATGGGTGCGTGGTCGTACTGCTCAGGGTAGTAGGTGTGTGTCGCTCGTACAAGTACACACATTACCGCAACGTTGCGCCTGCCGGGCGCCGCGCCGCCGCCGCCGGGGTGTTCCGTGTTTGTTGTCAGTGTGAGGCGATTACTTTATTGTCCGGTGCGTGCGTATTTATTTGCTTTCTAAATTGTATTGTAATATTTCTGACACGATTGACTTATAAATGCTGTGAACTTGAATATGCAAAGATTTGCCTTATATTTGGTGTCGAGTAACCTAACCGTTCTTACGAATTTAAGCTTTGCTTGCGGACTTATTATAAGTTCGTAAGATTTATTATTTACGATTTGGTTTGGTTTCCGACATGGACTCCGAAAGTTGGGATGTATTTAACAGTTGACATATTATAAGTTACCTTTCTACTGCCTACCTACCACTACCTTATTTTTCTTACTGTATATGCAGTAAGAAAAATACCGATATAAGTTGTCCGATGTAGCCACAGCTAGGTTAGTATACTTTGCTTATTGTCACAGTATTATGTCATAAGGCGTTCTGCTGTGGGGATCAGCAGCTGACGTAGATTCAATTTTCATTTTACAAAAGAGGGCAATCCGCGCGATCTATGAAATGGGTCCTCGCTAGTCTCTTAAAAACAATTTCAAAGAAAATTATACACTAAATCTGCCTTCTCTTTATATCTTAGAAAGTATTTTGTATGTTCGTAAAAACTAAGGACTTTTTAAAATAAGAAGCGATTTTCATAATATAAATACACACGTAGTTAAAAAGAAATTGTGATACCCAAATTTAGATTAACTAAAACAAGCAAGTCATTTCTGATAAATGACACTGCCGTGCACTAGCCGTCCTGTAGGTACTCATAACGAGTCCTCGACCCTTTGATGTAGCCGACTGGTTGCCTACTGGCACGCTACTTATTAAGCCACTTCGCCAGTCTCACGTGGAGATAGCTTGCGATCGGATGTCCGTACGTATTACGTGCCGCTATCGTATCGCGAACAATGTCATATACCAATCAGGAATATTTTAATAAAATAATTTTTATTTGTGAGTGAGTGTGATTCGGAAATCGAAGTTCTTACTTCTCTGCTCGGATTGTGGAAGTTTTCGACTCACTCAAATCGTACACAAGAGCGCTGCGAAGAGTACGTGCAAATTTAATAAATGGTGTCGAATATGTACTAATGTTCTAGATATACATGTGGAACACAATGTAAATGTTTTAATAAACTGATACCTACATTCGGTACATTGCCAAAAGCACATCACATTAACTCAATAATAATTGTTTATTGATAAACAGAAGGTCAGAAATCGGGGTCACCATGCGTCTATGCTTACAATAAAATATCAGCTGATACCTACGCGTAGGCAAAACGTAGGTTTCTTCAGTCCTAAGTTTGTTTGGCGGCATACGACAAAGCACCGCCGGGCTCAGGCGGCTTCTTTGACACGAAACTGTAGGTGAACCCTGTCGAGCGATCAGTGTTGCCTTTGGTATGATTATTTTTAATTTTTTAAATTACTTATTTTCATTGGGGAAAAATTATTATCTCGTGTCCATTAAATGATTACGTATCTGTGTACGCAGTACGATACCAAATAATACTTGTATACCTACAATTTTAATTTCAACTCTCCATGATTGGCTTTTGGTTTAAATTAGTTTTTTTTTATTTTACATTTTTCATCTGACTATGTATAGAAATGAAATAAATCTTAAAATACAGCAAATTGAATTGTACATTAATTACGCTTAAAGAAACGAAGGAAAAATTAATTTTTAATATTTCTTTATGCTTATTCTACGTCAAGGGTAAACATATTAGCATGTTTTGAACGTATCTCAACTACCTTTTTTTTACGACGTTCCATTTTACACACTGCTACTTGACCTAATTCAACACTGTTTCTGAGTTTAATTCATTATTTTACGTTTTATATAACCAGTAAGTATTTCCTTTTTTGTCTTTGTATAATACAGATTAATTAAAATTAACATAATACTGAAAATATTTAATCATGCATTATATTATTGAGTTAACACGATTGAAAGGGATTGTTTGACGTTTGAAATATAATGCTCGACTATCAATTTATAGAGACATTCATCGAGAGTCTAAGCAGTGACATAAGGGCAGTTGGTTCGGAATTTACAAAGTAAAAAAGACGTTTTAGACCATAGGTATGTATTATTAGGTAAGTATGCCTATTTTAGACTAACCTTCGAGCGTTAAATAATTAGTTCTATCACATTTATTTCTTTTTATTTGGCAAATCCTAACCTAAAAAGTAACATTGTATTTTTTGGACTTCGTAGCGTTTAAATCGTAAAAGTGACTATACGACAATATTTTATAAACATACAGGTAGACTTTCTACTATACATAAACTTTCTTTCTTTTTTTGCACTTAGATTCTAAAGATTGTTAAGTGCCCATGTAGGTTTATGTGAAATAAAATATTTTGATTCTGATACCTTCTTAGTCACCAAGTGTTTTGCACCGAGCATTGAAAATTCCAACAGAGTGCTGCACACTGTTGAATTTTCAACTCTCGGCGCTAAGCAGTGCGTTGAAGATCAAGTGCGCGAAAATATTTTCTGAAGGACACTGCTCCTCTTTATAAGTACTGTATCGTTTGTCTCGACTTTATAAGGTTTAGTTTTTTTTATATAGATAAATCAATAATAACAATAGTAATTTATGAAGTAAGAACATAACAAAATAAGTATTTATTCAAAATCCTTAATTTTAATATTCTTAGCTGAGAACGGAGTTATTTATGTACTCATATCGCGTAAATAGGTATAAATTATTGGAATATTTTTATTTAACGTTGCATGAAAAATTTATTATTTGACTCGTATTCATTATTTATACTTTTCGTAACAATTTTTAAGTTTAGTAAATGAAATAAGTAGGAGACCAAAGGAGTAAATTAACTTATACAGTTTCGGAGAGTTAACGTCTCCCTGTCTCACACCTCGCTGTAGAAGAATAGGTTTTGAGGTCTGGTCCTGCAGTCGGACTGACATAGTGGCGTTTTCGTACGGACACTTCAGCACCTCGATGTACCGACTGTCAATCTGGCACCGTTGAAGAGACTGCAGTACAGCCCATGTCTCGATCGAATCGAAGGCTTTCTCATAGTCCACAAACGCTAAGCAGAGAGGCAGGTTATACTCCTCGGTCTTCTGTATAACCTGCCACAGCGTATGTATGTGCTCTACGGTGCTAAAGCCTTTACGGAAACCTCCGCGCAAGACGGTTCGTGATGACTCTTGAAAACAGCTTGTAGACATGGCTCCGAAGTGAGATGGGCTGAAAATTCTTAAGAAGGGCATTGTCTCCCTTCTTAAAGAAAAGTATCGCCACACCTCTGTTCCATGCCTGTGGCGTTTTGCCCTCGAGTGAGACGGAATTAAACAGCTTCTGGATGGCTTTAAGAACAGGTTTTCCGCCGGCATACATTTCATGTTGTATATAATGAATAAATATTTTAGTTGTTATTTAAATATTTTGTATTATTTGTTAATTAAACATTTTCTATTATTTATTTACCACACAGCTATATGCGAAAAATTCATAGACCGAGAAAAACTAACGATAATTTTTTTTATTTATTAGATACTAGCTGACCCCGTAAACATTGTTTTGCTTCTTTTTTTTTAAATAAATGTTGACCGATTCTCAGACCTACCAGATAAGGACACAAAATTTTATACAAATCGGTCCAGCCGTTTCGGAGGAGTTTGGTAACAAACATTGCGACACGAGAATTTTAAACATTATTAAATAAATGGATGTTTCTGTTTTTATCTAGCAGTTTTAGTTTGGCAGTTGTGTGACAGTGGCAATAATAATGCTTAGCCAAAGCTCATGTACCGTTTTTAAATTCCGGTCGGTGATTTCATTAGTTCCACTTTTGGGCCACTAGTTCAAATTTGTTTGTGGCGGATGACGGGACGGCCATTCGCCTCGAGCGGGGAAATAAGTCACGCCCATCATACAACAATTTATTTTCATGGTTTGTGCCTTAAGTTAGGTTAGAACCCTGCCGCGGTAGCGGCGAGCGTACAGCTAAGTTGGTCGCAGTTACTTTATTTATTTATTTATTTATTCACATAGGGACGACAAACAGCAGTGTACTAATAGGTATATATAGATTAGATGTTAATAGGAGTGTCAAACACACTACTCACAACGTTATCCACAGATTAAAAAACAGATCTACTAGTTAGTAAGAACAATATAAAAAAAGGGAATAAAAGTAAACTTTACTTAATTATTACGGCTCTGATCACTTAAAGTATTAATAATTTGTTTTTTAAATACAGTCTTGCTGAGAAACATGATATCGGTTGAGCCAAACTGCCCATTGTAGGTGTCAACTAATCGATGCAGCGGGTTACTAGGTTATTTATTATTATAATACGCACGCATTAGGAAGGATTTGAGGTTGACAAAAAGAGGAGCTTTCATAATATGTGTTGTAGCAACTTACAAAGCACGTAATAGCAATTCGAGGCCAGTACAAAATTCGTTCGGAATATTGCTATCTCTGGTTAACACAAGAGGAGGCGTGCGATGGACGCGGTGCACAGCCATGTGCGTATGTCTGTTTGAGTAGACAGTGTGTCAGTGTGATTAGCTGTACTGTACTCACTGTGTCACATTCATTCATAACGATTCTGAAGATATTTCTTTCTATGAGTAATTAGGTATTTTCATGATTTGCTTTGTTATGGTTAGCTACTTTGGGAAATCGTTTGTAAATCTACAGACTAGTAATGTTTTTTGGAAAATTATTTAAATCTCAACATAAAAGAATGTTTCGAGATCTAGGCCTTGTAGAGAATATCTAGCAGATAAGTCATACATACCTTTCCTAAATACTTTTGTAAACCAATGTTGAATGTACCTAAATGCTGTTGGTGCTCTTGAATAAATTATTTATGGTACTACTTATGGTACCAGTTACATCATCATAAGCCTGTATAAGTGAATTTATTCCTTTGGTCTCCTCTTTAAGAAAACTAAGGCTTCTTCTGTCTTATTTATGTACTTATTACTTTTACTAAACTTACAAATTGTTACTTAATGTATAAATAATGACTACAATAATAAAAGTGTCATTCAAAATAAATAACAGCGTTCTTTCCTTCATATAAATCGCTATTACCATTACCATTGTTATTATTGATTCCACTATTTAAAAAAATTAAACGTAATAAAGTCGGACAAACGTTACAGTACTAACAAACAGGAGCAGTGTCCTTGAGATAATTACCTACGTTAGGTCACATGAGTAAGTCCACGTTCGCACGGAGGTAAAAATCTCGCGGCGGAATTTTACTACACACTACACTGCTTAGCGCCGAGTTTTAGTGTTGAAAATCCAACAGTGTGCAGCACTCTGTTGGAATTGTCAATGCTCGGTTCAACACCGAGAGTTGAAAATGCAGTGCGCGATAAAATCCCGCCGCGAGATATTTACGTCCGTGCCAACATGGTCTAAAGAAACGGAACAAACAAAGCTCCATAGGTAGGTAGATTGGTAGGTAAATACTAATTTATACAAAATATACCACCCACAATAACCCACCCACAAAATACCCACTAGTGTGAAACTCAAGCCAAGAGAAAAATATCTTTAATTTCTTGGGCTGAGTCGATGCCTCCCAAGCGGTAAAATTGGACTTTTTATTGTTATATCAAATTCGTCATTCGGGATAAGATACATCTTAGTAGTTTATTTTACATTTTTCGTAATGTGTGTGATTTACAAAGATATCATGAATAACACTTTTACTGGGAAATTCAAAACCGAAATTATGACAAATAAAGTAATTTTACGGATCAATACAAAAGTGTTTTGCATAAAGTATTTGATTTTCGTTGGTGCTATTTTTTTTTGTTTTTATAATCTGACCCACGGTTTAACTTAGTGTTCAATACCGTAAAGAGATAGTATTTTTTGCTTAAAGAGGCCTGCTTTTTTAAAACAATTGCAATTGGTTTATTTCAATAGGTTTAACTACCAAAACAACTTGCATGAAAAACAATATTCCTAGTGGAATATTTATATAAGTTTTACTTGGTTTACTGATCTCTTAAAAATAATTAAAAACTGCAATATCATACAAATTTTACCTTTTATATTTTCGGTATTATTTATTAAAAATTATACGTATTATGTGTCGAAGTCTTACTTCTTTTTTATTTCGCTACAGGCAGTGTGTTCAATAATATTTTTAGAAAATCAAAATTGAAATTATTTGAGTTTTTAATTACCTCTCAGTCAACTATCTCCTTCAAATCCATTTTACCTAACCCGTAAAGGTCAGGCGAAGATAAGCTACCTTGATACAATATCTGCTAAACTATACCTAATTACAATATTTACGAATTGACCCGAGTTGGCATCTGTTATCTAGAAATACTGTTATATTCACATTGTCGGGTATTTTGTTTTACGTATTTGGATCAAGAATTAAATACAGAATGCCACATTTTTTAAATTACGTTTTTAATGAGGATATTGACAAGTCCAGTCCTCACCATTGAACTGGGCCGAAACCTAACGGGTGTAAAACACACTAAAAGAATCCGAGAGTCACGTGCACTCTGAGGTTATTGTTTTTTTTTTGTATTGGATCCGTGAACCTTCTGGTTACGGAGATATAGAAGGTCAAAATTTCAACTTCTACTCACGATTTTTACAAAAACAAGTTTTTTTGTGTTAAGGCGGGGTTTTCAGGGCATGTGGAACGCAACCTCAAATACAGCTCGACAGACTTAACTTCTTACTAAATGGTAATAAAACTAAGTGCATAAGAGTTTCTTTACTAAATGTCAAGGGTAGTGATTGTGAGATGAATCAAGAGAAACTAGATTTCGTCATTAAAACTGTTATCCTGGGCATCATGCTCGAATCAAGGCTACAAGCCGTCCTGCAAGAGATGTTAAATGAGGACCCATTTAACATATCTTGCAGGACAGCTAAGTTCAGCAGCTTACGCTAAATGATAATGATAAATGATTTTATTTATGTAAGTAGGTTTTTACAAACACTTTTACACGTCAATCATATTTTAAAAGTAGATGAGATCGGGGTTTCCTATCTGACTACTCTGAGAAGAAAGGCCGAAACAAACTCAGAGGTCACAGTCTCTTTTAAAGTCCAGACATAATCTTTGTCAGGTCATGTGAAGACCATGTGGATTGATGTCTGAAATGGTAACAACAGAAAAAAAATAAAAAACGCTGTCAGAAAAATCCGTCAATTTACTAATGTAGATACCGCAAGGCTGGTCTATTTTAGTTACTTTCATAGTATCTATCAGAGCCATAAATAATCTCCGAAGGTGTGATTCTCTAAGGAAACTGTTAAAGGTTATTAACATAATGGCGGTACCTTGTCAATATAGCTATGAAAACATCATGTACGTAAGAAATAAATATATCTTTACAGTAAAAGAGGTGAAGGTCATAATTATAGTACTAGAAATCGGGACCTATTATTTCAACCAGGTATCAGGCTGCCTAAAGTAGACTCATCTTTCATGGGGTACTGTTTAAAATGTTACAATAAAATACCTCCCCACATACTTCAATGAGACAAAATTCAAATCTTTTATAAAACGCATACTATGCAGGCAGGCATAATATAAGTGAGGGGATTATATCGCTGATAAAAATGCCTGGCTCAATGGCGCTCCTGCTCCACACCACAACTATAACATTTGAAATACTGTTGGAGCTGAAGATTGTAAGAATATATTTGCATTGTATAAACTCAATCTCCTTTGTATTATATAAATTTATATCACAGGTGTGAGTACTTTGTACTATAGCTACCTTTTACCGGGTAATGTCTTCTAATGACTTGAATGTACCCTGGCGGCTGATAGTATGTCATGATCGCTCAAATGTCTCGTTGACGGTGGCGCGTGTGTTGGATCATTTAGCTCCCTTCAAAATGGTTGAGCTGAATGGTGCTGATCCGTGCGTCATGTTCGTGAACGGGCGCCGTCAGTCATCTCTTAGCTGCCACGGCTTATTTTGATCATTTTATTTTTTAGATTATTTTATTTACCTTTTGCTGCTCTCTAGGCGCTTTTAACGTGTACGGATTTTGTACATCGTTCTCACTTATAAGATCAACATTAATGATGTAACGTTATGTTGGTTGACAATTATAAGTTATTAAGTGCTCTGTGTACGCACTAATTGATTCTAGGCAACTTATTTCGATAATAATAACCGATGGTTTTGTTCAAAACAAATGATGACTATGTTACTTTAATTTATAGTGATTTACTATGTAAATTTACCATTGTTTGTTTACGACAATTATTCTTGTATTATGTATCTATCGGCCAACACACAAAACAATGTCTGTTGGGTAAATTTAGTTATCATCGAGACCAAGATGGCACTTTTAATTTGAGTTTAAAAGTTAGATCGCGGTGTCGAGATTCTCCGCCGATTGCATATAATATCTAGGTCATAAGGTTTGTATTTGTAGAGGATTGGCTTGTGGTCGACACGCATGCTTCTCCTACAGTTTTTTTTGATTGCGCGCGTTGCGCCCACGTCTTCGTCGAGCCGTCCGCACGCGGTAGTGATCCGCCCCGCCGCGTTCCGCCCGGTGCCCATCCAGGCCCCGGGGCCTGCCGTTAACCGATATAATCCGAATTGTACATTCCTATACCAATCGGCTGGTTCTATAATACTTGTTCTTGCTTGTCGAGTACGATTGGGCGTCGAATGAGATAAACGAGTTTATGCACGTTTGTCTTATTCCTGTTGGTGCGTGCTGCTTATGCAATCCTAGAAAAAAGTGGGCATTGTGTAGGGCTTTGTGGTCGATTTATAATTTCATCTACCTAGCTAGGAAGACTCTTAGACACCGACTGAGCTCTCGACTCTCGACTACATCTTGTGAACATCAACTAATATTAATTAAGATATAGCTCAAACTCGGTTCGATATAAAAGACCGCGGGCAATCATGTTTTAACAAGTTTTTGTTAAATAATCCGAATTGTACATTCCTATACCAATCGGCTGGTTCTATAATACTTGTTCTTGCTTGTCGAGTACGATTGGGCGTCGAATGAGATAAACGAGTTTATGCACGTTTGTCTTATTCCTGTTGGTGCGTGCTGCTTATGCAATCCTATATAAACGACGTACATTTATTTTATTTTCATTTGCGGTTTCGCGCATAATAGATAAGCAGTACTTGATTTCAACACTTACGTATTTCTTAAAACAAAACAATGTCGGAAGTAAAAAAGAAGAGACGACAATACTATGCGGAATATATTAAATTCGGATTTATTGAAAATCCCACAAACCCGTCGTCGCCTTTGTGTCTTCTATGTCTAAAAACATTTTCGAACGAAGCAATGAAGCCTTCAAGACTGCAAGATCATTTGAATAAAATGCATCCAGATAAGACAGAAAAGTATGTGGCATATTTTCAAGACCTAGAGAAGAAGCATAATACTCAGCCAAGTGTATCAAAACTATTTTCGGCGGCTGCTAAGCAAGATGACGACGGACTTCGAGCTTCGTACAATATCGCTTTGTTAATTGCTCAAATAGGCAAACCACACAACATCGGAGAAGAGTTAATTTTGCCAGCAATAGAGGAAGTAATAACTACTGTGCTTCATAAACCGGCCGCAGATATTATCCGAAAAATTCCTTTGTGTAATAATTCTGTGCAAAGACGAATTGATGAAATGGCTGAAAACATAGAAGAATCATTGTACAATCATCTGAGGACTAGTAAATTCTCAATTCAGCTCGATGAGTCCACTTTACCAACTAATGAAGCGTTGTTGCTATCTTACGTGAGGTTTATTAAAGATGAGAAAATACGTGAAGAACTATTGTTTGCCAGAAATTTGGAGACAGATACAAAAGGCGAAACCATATTCAATACATTGGAAAAGTTTTGTGAAGAGAAAGAGATTCCTTTGAAAAATATTATATCAGTTGCTACGGATGGCGCTCCGGCTATGACAGGGCGCCATAAAGGCTTCATAGCATACTTAAAGAATAAAATCCCAGATGTCCTTGCTATACATTGCGTTATTCATAGACAACATTTGGTTGCTAGAAACTTAAGTGAACGACTATTTCAATCACTGCAATATGTCATCAAAGCAGTCAATAAAATCCGTAGCAGCTCTTTGAATGATAGATTATTTCATCAGCTTTGTGTTACTAATGACGAAGATTTCAACCGTTTGTTGCTTCATACTGAAGTTCGTTGGCTGTCAAGAGGCAATTGTCTGATTCGATTTTACAACCTGTTTGACTCTATGATAGAGTTCTTGGAAACTAAAGATACAGAACTGCGCAACAAGCTCATAACATCAAAGAATGATATAGCTTACATGACAGACCTGTATAAAATGTTCAACGACATGAACCTCCAACTGCAAGGCGATGAACTAAATTTAATTAATACAAAAAATTTCGATGCTGCTTTCGCAGCCAAACTGCTTCTGCACAAAAAGAATATGGGCAGACGTGAGTTTCACAATTTTCCGAATTTATCAGTATACTGCAGTAACGACGACTTGTTTGCCTACTGCCAACATTTGGAAAACCTCCACATTGACTTCACCGAACGATACCAGGACATTTTAAACTTGGAAATACCAGACTGAGTGTTGGATCCGTTTTCAAATGTCAACACAGCAATGTCACCTCAGCTGGAAGAAGAACTTATAGAATTGACAACAAACGAAGAAATAAAAATCAAGTTCAAAAATGGATATCAAGAATTTTGGCTACAAAAACCGATCCCGCAATTGTACCCTGGATTGTGGTCAATTGTTCAACGATTTTTGATAGCATTCCCATCGTCATATTTGTGTGAACGTGAACTAAAAAGAGAAATCGTTTGCGTGTTACCGAACGTGGCGACTTGCGGCTGTTTTTGAGTAAATTGGAACCTGATATCAACAAACTTATTGAACAGCATCAGATTCAACCTTCACATTAGTTTATTCTTAAAGTGGGCAGTAGACAAAAAAAGGTTGGGAACCCCTGCTTTAGAATCTAAACTACACTGGAATGAAGAACTGGGGATTAAATTTACAGAGGTAATCAACGGGTATCTCGAACTGGGGCCTATGAGTAAGCAAACCAGACAATCATGCAAACGAAGCTGTATATTTACTTCACCACGCAGTAGTTAGAAATGACAAAGATACAACCAAGGTTCGTGTGGTGTTTGACGCATCTTGCAAGGGAAAAACCGGCATTTCGCTCAATGATAACCTGATAATCAGGCCAAGTCTGCAACTTGACTTGCGGCATCTATTGATGCGTGCGACAAGAACGCGTTGCGGATAAACAAAAGTATTTTCAACGTATCTTATGGAGAGATAAAGGGGATTCGGAAATAAAGGATTACCAGCTTCAGACAGTCACCTTTGGCACTGCGGCTGCATCATTCTTGGCTGTTCGAGCTATGCAATAGGTAGCATACAATAAAGGAATGGATTATCCTCTTGCAGCTGAGAAGGTACTTAAACATTGTAACGTCGATAATCTTATGACAGGTTTTGAAACAGTAGAAGAGGGAATAGAAATTTGTACACAAATAAAAGAGTTGCTCGCCAAAGCACACAAAGTTGAGTTACAAAAAGGGTCGAGTAACAGCAATGAGCTTCTGGAGAACATTAAAGATGGGCAAACTAAGGATTTGGATCCTGCGGAACAGGGAATTTGGATCAAGCAAGATGAAATAATAAAAACACTAAGCGAACCACACAAATGGAACCAAGTCGCATCAAAAACAATTCAGCTGACCGCGCATCCGAGTCGCGCATCCGTCCCGAGTTTCTCAAAGACACGGTAATTGCAACGGGTAAACGCAAATCAGTTTCAACTGAACTGGAGGAGAAGAGGGTACACGTATCAGTGAATACCGACAATTATTTTCTTGACTTGCGAATAGTAGCATATGTGAGGCGGTTTTTAGAACTAAGGAAACCAAAAGAAAACAAGGAAAACCTTTCATATTTATTACCGTAGAAGAAATCGAATAAGCATTAGAGGTATGCATTAGGGTTAGCCAAGGTCAAAGATTCGAAGCGGTGATCTCCAACCTGAAAAAAGAGGAAAATTGTAAAAAGGTTTTAAACGATTCAAAATTTAAACGATCAACGTCGAAACTGTGCGTCTTGCCAATTTCTTAAGTTGTTCAGTAGGTACTTTATATGTGTATAGTGTGTACTTCACCTAAACTTTATCTTGTAAGCTCACTTATGATGTGTTTAGTGAGACTAACTTCAAATTTTTAATACTATTAACTTATAGCATACACGAAATAATGTTCACAAAATGTTCTTTGTCGGGGGCGGAATGTTCAGCCATCTATCGGCCAACACAATAACAAAACAATGTCTTTTGGGTTAATTTATTTACCATCGAGACCATTAGATGGCACTTTTTATTTGAGTTTTAAAGTTAGTTCGCGGCGAGATTCTCCGCCGATTACATATAATATATAGGTCATAAGGTTTATAATTGCCAGGCGTTGCGGACCATAGTAGATGCCCCTCGCTTCGTGAGGAACGATGTCAACCAGAGGGACCTCGGTATCGAGAGCCTGGATGAGTTTGTGCGAAGACTCGCGAAGGGAATGTTTGCGCGTGCCGACGCATCGCAAGACCCCTGTCCCGCGACCTGATAGCGGACCATGCCCTCATCGCACCGGATTGACGCCCGGGTAAGCTGTAATTCAGGTTACACGTAGCTTATCCGTGACAATTTTTTTACGTAACGTGTTTTAGGTTAATATAGGCACGTTATGTATACAAACACAGACATCCGCCACTATACAGGCACCTTAACTCACACGCGGAGGCGCGGTGCGGACCGCGATCCGCGTAGACACTAGGGGGAGTGACACACTGCAATACCGCCCACACACTCATGACGGCCCCTTAGCCCGGACAGTGAACGGCTAGCTCTGTGATCTGGACGGGCGGGGACCATTCACCTACTCCGTTGGCGCGGCATCTCCGTCGCTGGTCGTTGTCGCCGGGCCTCCCCTAGGTAACTAGGAGTCCCACCTGGCGGTGATAGACCACCGAGATGTCGTGAAGAAAGCGACGCTTCACTATAAGCGTCGCGACGCTCCTACAGAAACAAAATAGCAATCACTCACATGGGCGCGTGTTGCCCGCGCACCCCATCATCTTAACGGCCACTGTAGCCAACTAAATGAGGGGCATAAGAACTTGAAGATCGCAAGAGCTCCGGACGATGGGGTACCACCCGGAGTATGTGCGCCACATAAAGGGAGCACAAGGACTACGCCTGAGGTCCGGGCCATCTATGACACCACTGTGTTTATGTACATGCGTGGTATCAAGATCGAGACTTGGAGAGGAAAACGTGGGCCCGCACAGTGTCACCAGTGCCAGCGTTTCAGAAATAGCTCGCACCTGTGCCACCGACCACTCACTTGTGTGCGATGCGGGGGCGAGCAGGCGGCACGAGACTGCCCGCGCCCGCGGGAGGAACCGGCCACTGCGCTAACTGCGGTGGCCCGCACCCCGCCTGCAACAACAAGTGCCTCGTGATTCAAGCAGAGACCGAAACAAGCGAGTGGGAACCGCCGCCATTACGGCAACCACACGCCGGACACAAGCGGCCATGGAAAGGCCGCAAACAATGTCAACAGAGGCTCAAAACACGACGCTAATGGCGGCGGCCAACGAGCCCACTGATAGACCAGCCGCCTCCTCGGGGCGGAGAAAGAAGAGACGTGGAGGGAAAGGGAAGGGCAAGAAACCAACCCAACCCCAGCGACCCAGGAAATCGCTAAGTCCGACCCTGCCACAGGTAGGGCGCAGGTTTTGATAAGGGAAAACATCAAACTCCCGCTAGCGCCGGCATAGTGCCGCGGTCGGATTCGGAACTACCGAGAAAGTTTCCCAGAGAGACGAGTGATGGCGCTACCGGTGCCAAAACAAAAGCCACTACTAATAAAGAGTTGACAACCTGCGCCATTAGGTTGTTGATGGACCTTATCAAGGCCATCAGGCAGGGTCAAGATGTGGAGACGGTCATCCTTGACGGTCTGGCCACACTTCTATCACTATACAATCGCTAGACCGTTAAGGGTGATCCACTGGAACGTCCGCGGCCTACGGGAAAAGGTCGCCCCCATCCGCCACCTCCTTCGGGAACAGGTCATCGACGTGGCGCTCATATGCGAGACGCACCTGGGACCTGGGGATAGGATTAGGTTTCCGGGATACCTCCCTTACAGGAAAGACTAAAGGTCGGCTCATCAAAGGTACCGTGGTCTGGCGGTACTGTGAGACGAAGAGTCGTCCATCAGGAAATCCCCTCGACGACACTCAACACGTAACATGCCCTGGATATACAGCTGCACGTAGCCGGCGAGGACCTATGCATCTTCGCGTGCTACAAGTCACCCGCGGCCCACTTGGACTTAACCGAGATGCGGGCGCTTGTACACGGTACACAGTACGCCACTATCCTTGCCGGCGACTTAAATTGCAAGCACCCGGCGTGGAATTCACTAACGACGAATACCGAGGGGAGACGGCTCTTCGCGGACGCGGAAGCCTTCGGCTATACGGTGTCCGGCCCAGAGACCCACTATCCGGACGCTGCACGATACACGTCAGACGTGCTGGACATCGTAGTCCACACTGCCAGATCACTCAACATGTGACAGACGACGAGGTAAATCGGATCACCAATCTGTACTCGTCGTGTTATCGGGTATGCCGACCCGACTGAAGGCCATCGCGTCACGTCGAATAAGAAACTGGAAGACGTTTGAAGAAAAAGTAGAGATCAACACGCCGACCTCGCCTGTCACCACCTCCGCAGACGTCGACCAAACTGCGAGCGATGTTACTGCTTGCATTCAAAGCGCCTACGAATCGGCGACAAGCACGCAGTCACAGGGGAGAGGGCTATTGCCGCCCCTGCCGACGCACATTTACGCGATGACCGCCTCAAAGAGGCGCCCGATGAGGACCCCATCTTCTTCTCGCCTGGCGCAGTTAGACGTGCCATCCTAAGAATGAAGTCTAGGAAGGCTACCGGTTCTGACTGAATCACAAACACAGTGTTGCGCCACCTGTCGTACCGTATGGTAGCGGCGCTGGCGCGCCTGTTTACAGTGATACTGCGCACCGGGACCTTTCCCGCTTCGTGGAAGGAAGGGCGCGTCACAATTATTAAATACGTTGAAAATTTCTTGGCTAGGCTGGCGGGAGAAACTTGAGCAGCCTCTGCGCTGCTCAAATTTTCTTGAATTAAAACTCACTTTATTGGAGCACTTTTACTTCTTCTTTATTTTGTTGCTTCTTCTAATCCTGTTGGATTCGGAATGCTCGACCACAATTTTTTTTTTATGGCATCTCGCAGGTCAACCTGTAATGTTGTCGTCTGCTTAAGCGGACTTGCCTGTGGTGCCCTAATAAATTAAGGCCTCCAGCCAAGACTTAAACTTAAATACTAAATAAAAACTAAGCGACTACATGCTAAGGGCACCCCCTGTGGGGTACGAACCTCGGCTTAGGGCGTCGCTGGAAGAGGGCAGCAAGGGACTAGTTGGATCAGCATTTATTTAATTTTGGGATGAATTTAAAGGTACATGCTTAGTGGCGCGGGCTGGCTCGAGCACGGGTCGGGAGTGGCGTGGATTTGGGCGTCGCGGTGGGCCTCGGCGGCGAGGACGGTAGGACGGCGATCGGGTTTTGGGCTTACGTAGCGTGCTGGTGGCATTACTACTATCCTGGAGGAGGGTAGTGGCGTCGTCAAGGGGTTTGGGTGTTTGATGCCACAGTCAAAGAAACGCTTCGATAAGCGTTTCATGAACTGGTTTATGGTAGGCATTTTAAGGTCGACGTGGAGATTTATATTACGGAGATGAAGGGGGCACCCGTGACCTTTCTGAGGAAATGGTTCTGGAGGGTCTGCATCTTATGGAGATGACGTGGATGACTGCGGTATAGATGCGCAGCTTGGATTTAAGTGACAGTTTACTACGGGCTGTCAGTACAAAGTGGAGCCTGCTAAGAGCGAAGGAGGCGCGCGCGCGAACCGCCTTAATATGAGCCTTAAAGGTAAGGTTTTGATCGAGGATCACGCCTAGGTATTTGGCTTGCTTCTGCCAAGGGATCGGCTTACCGTACATAGTGATCGGGCTGGGAAGAGGGGGAGGGAATCGACGACGTCTCGAGAAGAGAACCGCCTGACTCTTATCGGGGTTGACCTCGATTCTCCATTTCCGGAACCAAGCGCCTAAGACGTTTGCGGAGGTTTGGAGAGTACGAGCTATAGCATTGGGACAATGACCGGTATAGTAAACGGCAGTGTCGTCGGCGAAGAGAGCCACCTGAGCCTTTTTACTCTTTTGGATATCGCTGGTAAACAGCGTGAAGACTAGAGATATAACGGAACCCTGAGGGACCCCGGCGCGAATAGGGTGAGGGGACGAAAGTGCACCCTCGATGCGATAGATCTGGCACTCCTAGTTGGTAAAGGTTGTATATCAAGCCGTTTAGGCCGGACTTTGTCGAAGGCTTTCGCTATGTCGAAGAATAGCACACCCGTCGTCGCGTTACGCTGCAGACCAGCGAACAAGTGCTCTACAATACGGTGGACCTGGATTACTGGATACTCGAGTGTTGGGGACGGAATCCAAACTGCTCGTTGGGAATGAGGCTCTTTGCTTCAGCACAGTCTTTGAGACGCTTATAAATAAGCCTCTCGTAGATTTTGCCGAGAACATTGAGTATTCTGGTGGGGTGGTAGCTGGAGGGCTCAGACTTTGGCTTGCCTGGCTTTGGGATACCGATGACGGTTGCTTCTTTCCACGCTTGTGGGAAGATGTTGTTGCTCAAGGCGCCATTGAAGATGGCGGTCATAAGCATTATTAGAGGGGCAGGTAGGAGTTTGTATACCTTATTGGTAATACCGTCCGAACCGGGGGCTTTACGAGCGTGGAGCCCTTTAATGATGTCGTGCACTTCGTCTGGAGTGACGGGAGGCAGAGGATCATCAGGGTCTTCGACGGGTGGTAGGGAGGCTCTCCGTTCGACTTCAGCGTCGACCTTGTTCAGGTGAGCCTGGTCTACTGGTTGAGAGCTGGGAGAACATTGAGACTCTAGGTTGTCAGCAAGGCATTCGGCCTTGTCAGTGCTGTCGAAAGCGACGCTCTTGTCGAGGCGGATGAGGGGAGGCATAGAAACCTCCTCGGAGGACCGCAATTTCCTCTGGAGGTGGCAGAGGCGACGTGGTGGATTTCAGTATTTCGCTTACTTTCCTCCAGTCGGTTATCATCTGGGTCTGAGGGGGGCGGTTGGGATCGCTTGGGCCAGAGTATGGGGCAAGATGCATGACTACGGGGCGGTGGTCAGAGTTAAGCTCGTGGAACGTCTCTATTGATTGCAAACGGAGGTTCACATTCTTGAGCAGCGCTACATCGAGTATATCAGAAAGATGGTTGGGATTTCCGGGGAAATGAGTAATGCCCGACCACCAAAAATTAGCCTCTTTTATAGTTTTCTGTGACCAATCACAGCCCCCGAGTTTGCACACGGCACACGGCAAAAACAAATCTGATTTTGTATGGGAAACTTTGATTGGCGATTTTCGGTGGTTAGCCACTTCTGTTTACATTGATATTAGTCTTAAAACATAGGTAATGATTTCCTCTATCCATTTACAAAAAATCTTATTCGTATTCCTTATTTCAGACACTAAAAATAATAATAAAAATAAAAAACTGTATCGGTTCTCGTTACGGTAAAGTTTCCTCACAGTTAAGCTTTTGGTCACTTAGTAAGTGGCTCCTCTGGCGGGGTAAATTAGAAACACGAAATGTATACTTTATTCTTCTAAAGAAAACAATTACGAGTAATAATCAATATTATCAACTAACAATTAACTTATAATTAACTTAGTCGATAACAACAATGCTGCCCAAGGCGGGAAAGAATATCCTGAAGCTGAAGAGCTGTCGACCGATTAACTTATTGCCGACAGTCTCCAAGGTTTTCGAAGCACTTCTGCTGCGACATCTCCAGCCAACATTACTCCGCGACCCGAGCAATTCGGGTTCCGGGCGGAGCACAGCACGACGCTCCAGCTGTCGAGGGTACTGCACCACCTCGCAGCCGCAACCAACAAGAAGGAATACTCGGTGGCAGTATTCCTTGACATGGAGAAGGCGTTCGATCGTATATGGCACGAGGGCCTCACATACAAGATGGCCACGTTCGGCGCGCCCCGTCGCGTTTTAAAGGTGGTCTCTACCGTACAGGGTAGGATCGCCCGCAACCTGCTCAAACCAGTGCTCTCGTCTCGCATGCCGGCGCGCGTCGGCGCAAAAATCAATAAACAATTGCATTACGAAATGCACAAGTACCTAAACAAGGAACGTCAGAAAACGAATACGAAATTTTGTGTTTTTGCCGTTGAATGACGCATGGGATCTCTGGATCCCGAATGACTTTTTTTTAAATAGTTTTCTCTACTCGTTTAATCCTTATTTCTACTACGCGGATAACTTTCTTATCCACCCATTTCGATCATCGCGGATATACGTCAAAAACCCTTGTTGGTGGAGAAGACTGAATCAGTCTGATTCTTTTGTTGCGTATTTTTAATTTCAATTTTACGCTAATTACTTACGTTATCAGTTAAAATTAATGCATGATATGAACAGACTACTACAGTCTGCTCCACCAACGGCTTTTTGACAGCATACTATTTCAGTCTGGTGCACCGCGGAGGGAACTTTATGTGGGGCCCGTATTTACGGGCCACCGTATGGCATCCGCGGCCGGGGGGTATAGCACTGGCACCGCATGCAACGCCCCCTTACGGAGGCGCCTTGATATAGATTTGAGTGCGACTCAGTCGATCTTCGGATTCGACTCATTAAAGAGCTTCCCTGCTCCCGTCGAAACTGTCGGTTTATCTGGTACAGCGCTGATCTATATTGACATAGCTATATTGGCTTGCTGATAGCGAGCGATATGGGTGGCTTGGCCACTATACGAACTGAGATCTGAAAAAGTCTGTTCGGTTAATTGTATTGTATTTTATTTTATAAACGTGTAATTAATAAAAACCCTGTAATTGTTTTAACGGTCTTGTATATCCCAATAAAATGGTAACTCCAAACCCTGACGAAATACCTCTCGGCACTCCTGATCCTACATATTTGTAACATGATTTTTTAAAATAGTGTCCATGGAGTTTCTTGCCCTTCCTTCTCAATAGGTAATCAATAGGTACACGCTTTGGAATGGGCAACTAGCTTCATATTTCTAACTGACCGACTCCTTGACAATTCAAAAGTGCCTGTAAATGGGTTTTTAGTGATATGAGGAACAGGGTGTAAAGTTCACTCATACTCTTGGAAAAGGGAGGATCCTCCGACCAGATGGATGTCGTATCTGGTGGGCAACTGCCCGATGATAGTTGTCGGGAAGTTGTATATATGCTATCTGCGCGGTAAACTCTGCTTGCGCGATGCAGGATTGATGCGTTTGTTCGCATGTGGCGGTGTAGATGTCGCCACATCACTCCCTTCCGAAGACCGGAGGTCGATAGTGGACTAAGGACTAAGTCTTGTATCTTGCGATGCTTGCCAATGCCAGTTGGGTTCCAGTGGATTGGAACCGGGTGTCGCATAGTTCGCGGTGAGTCGGAACTGTCTGCGAAGATGCCCCAGTGAGTCGGGGTGGCTGACTGCTGATGTCGACCAGGAGAGGGATTAAGCACTCTGCTTGTGGACCGGCCGAATGGGCAGTGTGCTGTGCCAATGTTGCTGATGAGGCTGAAGGTGATGACCAGGCATGCGCTTGCGCTGCATGCTGATGGTCAGGAAAACTGTTCAAGCCGTGGTTGATGGCTGGCTGTGTGACTTGCGGGAGTGATGATGATGACGTCACGCTGAAGTAGTTGCACGAAGGCTGCGCTGACGTTCATACTCGGGGTCACCAGTGAAGGGATATGCAGATCACGTCGGGGTCACCAGTTTTAGTGATATGAGGAACAGGGTGTAAAGTTCACTCATACTCTTGGAAAAGGGAGGATCCTCCGACCAGATGGATGTCGTATCTGGTGGGCAACTGCCCGATGATAGTTGTCGGGAAGTTGTATATATGCTATCTGCGCGGTAAACTCTGCTTGCGCGATGCAGAATTGATGCGTTTGTTCGCATGTGGCGGTGTAGATGTCGCCACAGGTTAATTGAAATAAATGCTCAGAGTTTGAGAATTAAGTGTCTCCAGGCGCGGTCTCAGAAGCTAGGCCGAGGAGTAAGAGATGGCGGTCAAAGGGGTAATGTCAAAATATAATTCAAGCTCTCGAGAGCCTGAATGATTTACTTGTCTGAATAACTTAAAATTGTTCTTGAGACACGGTGACCCCCGAAATCTTAAGAAAATTCTTCAAACTTTGAAATACCTAGGGTGTTTTTTTTTTCACTTCAAGCGCAATACGTCCTACTCATAGCTACAGATAAACTGTCAACATTAGCATGCAAAAATCGTTCAACGCGCCCAAAGAAGATTTTGCTTCAATTTGCCTGTTGTAAAAATAGGGAATCTGGGATGCTGGGTAACCTAAATCTTGGATGAGAAGCACAATTTGAAAGGCTAATTTATGGCATTCCAAAACCAAAAATGCTGTAAAACGAGTTCAAACTTTTCTTCATAAATTGACAAAGTAAGTACCTCTGTCTGTATTAGGGTCAAAAGAAAACTGAACCTATGCAAGGGCGGGTTATTAAAACATTCGAGCTAGCTTTGCTCGCTCTTCTCACCCTGTGCTTACATTTTTTTTTTTTTAAGTATCGCATCATCATCATTTTGTTATAGTATTGTTTTATTTTATCTGCTAAACTTTAAAGCCTAAAACAAACCGTGTTGTACCTACCAAAGGAGCTCTTTAACAAAATCTCCCTACGCTGGCTAATCCGGCACTGGATGTTATCAATGTTACATAAATAATGTGATAAAACGTTTTCACACATGAGAGAACCATCACCATTTTCTGCTCTTTATGTTTCAAATCTTCACATTCGCACATTGTCGTGCGTCCTGCAAGCGTAAACGCATATCGTGTGGTAGAGAATGGCAAGCTTGCATGTAATTTGGGACCCTTTGATAGGGGTTGCGTATATTATGGAAACTTATGAATTGTTTATGAACGACATAAGACTTAAAAAAGCGCAAATGGTAAGTAGGTTAACGGATTAGGGAGATACAAGATATGAAAGGTAGAAGACTATAACCTAAAATAATCTAAAATTCGTTTGGGCATGGACTTATTGTTTATTATTAAGTAGCTGAATGGCTTATTTATACATAATCACTTTAAGTCATACGTATATCCCGTGGGGGAAGGTAGCACCTGCTACGATTCTTACATAGGTACCTAATCCTCCTTTTGCTTTGCCCCAGTTTATGCACCACAGTCATGACTTTTTAAGGACATCAGGGTGTCTTCTCCTGGCCTGGTCATCCTCCTGCACGTCCTTTCGTATAAACTAGGGGTTTGTTAGATAAAAAAAAACTATTTTATTTACTTTTAGTATTACTTATAAAATATTCAAGACATACAATCATTGTACATAATTATTTTCCTTTTATTTTCTTATTAAATCCATGGTGCAGAGACAAAGCACTGGTTTCTTGCATCGCCCGCCCATGTACCAAAATATGCTCATAACATGAGAGCAATAGCCCACTGTACCTAATAATATACTACCAAAACCTTGACCAAATTTGTTGGAAAATACAAGTAGTTGTTATCAAATTATTAATATTAGTCTTGTCATTACCGCTACCTACTGGCTGAGCCACTTTGGATGTGGGTGTAATAAGTTGAGGCTGGAGTGTCTGGGAGCAGGCACAGCTAAAAGAGAGGTTATTTGTCAGAGACTCATACTTCTCTGCATTGAACTTGACCAGGACTGCCAACTCATTGGCCGCCTGCATGCGTTTACTCAGGTATTTATCTAATATTAATCCCTTTCTGGATTCCCTTTTAATAAAGGGAATCTGGGGGACTGGTCTCCTGTGACCAACAGCCATTCGTTAAATACAACAATCTTCGTTTCAATAATGTCCGCGGCATGTGAGAAACATACACGAACAATTAAAATGAGCCGAACTATGATAAATATTTATTTATTTATTTTATTTTAGGAAGGCTTACAGACTAATAACATTGTATTAACACTAATATGTAACTAAATTGCTAATTACAAGCCTCCACAGAAAAAAACACAAAATTAATATACCCTCACACTCGCCATGAAGTTATTTCCTCAATTGGTTAATTTCGTTCAATCGACTACGAAATTTAGTTGGACAATAAACGGCTAGGTGGCAGGTGCTTCTTGTACAAAAAATGGCTCTGCTAAGAGATTCAAGATTAAGCTGTGGATAACTCCACAGTTACTCAAGGGCTCACCCGGATGACGCTATCAGTAGGAAAGTTTACAGCCGTTATCATTACTTCTACACCTCTCTTACACCTCTCTGCTCCGTAAATAAAAGGCGACTATTATGGTAGACTTATATCAGAAAATACCTCACACAAAAAGCTTAAAGAAACCAAGAGTAAAGGGGAAATACCAAAGAGAAATATATCACCTGGGCTTTTATAATAGTTTAAACAAGGGCTAGCGGACAGTAGGCGGTACGTGAGTATGTTTTTCTCCTTAGGCAAATCCGAACTATTGTGCACTTTTCAGCCAATACTTGAACATCTGACCACATTTTGCAACTTCTATCTTCGGGATCGATTATACCGCAGACATCGGTATTTTTACCTTTTTTTTGTTGTCTCTTTCGTGTCAGAGTTTTACTGGCTAAAACCCACCCTCCTTCAGTTGCCTGTGCCAGGGCCACGGTATCTCTTTCGAATTTCCCGCGATCCTGATGCATCGGCCCTATCGGACCCCGTCATCATGTGCTGACATCTCTTTTAGGCGCACGTGTAACACGACGCGCCGTCGACCCGAGTCTGGTCCTTACCGGACGGCTTCCCATTGCTCACCATCCGCAAGCCGCAGGAATCACTCCTGCGACGACTAGGCCAGTGAGGGCGCAAGGATCTCTCCCTTACGCGCTCTGCCACCTACTTCGAGAGCATTACTGCTTCGTAGAAGGTGATGACGGCTTTCCATTCCCTCTCGCACCGTACCATGGCCTGGACCAGGGCCGGACGCGAGAGTTCAAGAGAGATGTTAAGCAATGTGTCGTCCGTCACCCCTCGTCATTTATTGTAATTTAACCAAACTTACATCTTACGGTCTATTTTGAACGAACTTGTGCTAAGTTGAACTGAATGGTGCTGATCTATGCGTCATGTTCGTGAACGGGCGCCGTCAGTTGGGACTGGTCATGTCTTAGCTGCCACGGCTTATTTTAATAGTTTATTTTTTAAATTGTTTTTATTTATTTTTTCAAATCAAATCAAATCAAATCATTTATTTCAGGTATACACCCATATACAATTTGCACAAGATTACAAAATGTTACAAAATTACAAAATTACAAGAATCATAAGTAATCATAAGTTGCACTCTTGACGCTTTTAACGTGTTTCTTTTGTGCATCGTTCTCACATATAAGATCAACATTAATGATATAACTAATATTTTTTTAACAATATTTCATAAAAGTTTAACAATATTATTTAACTCCATGGACACTCCATGGAGTTTCTTGCCCGTACTTCTCCATAGATACTTCCTACTACGCTTTCGAATGGGCAACTAGCTTCATATTTTGACTGGTTTAATTGTAGTAAATGGTTTGAGTTTCAACTGTCAGGTTATTGTTATTATTGTGAAAACTTTTCAAAGTACGTTGCCACTCAAATAACGAAGAGTTGCCTAGCACACGTAATTTGTAGCGATAAAACCTTTTAATTCAGCTACCGAAACTGCACCACGACGGTACACTTCGCCCTTCGAAGATGACGCAAAGCGAATGCGCCGATGGCGGTAAAGAACATCACATATAATCTGCGCGAACAATGATAGAACAACGAACAATTAATGCTCTATGTCCGTTTACATGCGAATGCGAACGAGCGGGACTAGAATGAGCACTCGCTCGTTTGGTTGGAACGCACCTTAATGTGACCGCAGAGTAGAACTGGTTAAACAAGATTGACTGTCGGAAAATCTGCTAATCATCCTCTTATATATTTGCATGGCATGGTTCAAGACGCCAGTCGTACCTACCATTCCACAAAATGTTATATGTCAAAACTGTTTTTACCGTTCTTATTGTGAACTTGGTGGCAGATTCATGTAAGTACATCTACATTGAATCTTTATTGTACACTTTACCAAATAAGAACTTTTGAGGTATACATATTTACTTAGGTATAACTAACGTTTCTGTCTCGTTTTTAAGTGCATACTTGTGAGTTGTGACGGCCATCCTGTGAGGACTTACGACGTCGAACATAGCATACATGCACATCTACTACCATATATAATATACATCATGTTAAAAAAAACTATTATTGAATGGCAAAATACTGATAGCCGTTTTAATTTTGATTTTCGTTGAGCTAAACTTTTTTATAATATTCAAAGCTGGACAAAAACTTCAGAAAAAGTTCCGCAAGGATTACACTTATTTAGACGCTGCCGAGAGTTTCTACAAGATCCACACTATACCAAGAACTTGGGCTGATGCCAAGCAAGTGTGTTCTCTGGAAGGGGCCACTTTCTGGCACCCAGAGAACGAGAAAGAATTACGTGCAGTGATATCATTTTGGGAAAAAACTAGGCCTACTCTCCCATGGTTGTGGACGGGACTGACAGACATTTTGGTTGAAGGACGATTTGAGACCGCCGACGGTACGTATATAAAATTTGAATATTCTGTAGTTCCACTTAAGTAGGAAAGTTCAAACGAACCCTGGAGGGAAGTTCCCTGTACATTAGGTATTAAAATTAACTCTCTAACAATATTTCTCAAACAAAACATCTGTTTATTCTTCAACTACCAGTAAGACCGCCACTGTTATATCATTGTCGCCCTCATCATCATTTCAATTGAAAGACGTCCTACTGGACTGGACATTTACTGAACCGCAAATGGTGATAAATACATAAAATAAAGGTTTGGTCATTAAATCATTTTATTCAGTACTCTCTTCCTTATGGCATGCTTATATAAGTATACAAAACTTGGTATAAATCAATGAGAGTAATAAATTAACAAAATTTAATTAGAAATGTCAGATACTACTATTATGAGTCATTTTCTTGGTACAATTAACACTTTGAAGGACACTATACGCCCGCAGGCGGCATAACACTAAAACTTCTATTGTTCGTTCAGTGTCCTTCAACCGGTGAGTAATATTACAATGATAGTGATAATTAAGCCAAAACTTAGGGCCTACAAATACATAGCTTTAAATAATAATTTACTTCATATTTCTAGGAAGGCCGAGTTCTGAGGTATACATCAATTGGCAGATGGGTCAACCGGACAATAATAACGGTAAAGAGGACTGTACTCACATCGGTATAAAAGGAGATATGAATGATTTCACATGTGACAGCAAGGCTCTCTTTATTTGCAAGAAGACCCTCCGATCGCTAGAGTGGAACCATCACTGTGACATGCCTAATTTAGGTAAATATTTCTGTAACTAATTTGTACAACAAAAGAAGGGCAAAGCGGAGTAGAAGCGTTAAGCATAGGAATATAACATTTTTGTTACGTCGCCGAGATGTGGACAGCCACGGAAGGGCTGTTTTATAAATTAAAAGCGGGCAGCTTGTTGTAGAAAGGGCAATTTCTATGAAAATTCGACTCCCAAAATAACATAAGCTGTTGAATTAAATTTTTCCCAAGAATTATGTACAGATAGTAGTAAATAGTTTAATTTATACTAAACCAGCTTCTGCCCGCGGCTGCCCCAGCGTGGATGTCGGAAATTGAACCACGGGAACGTGCTAGTAGTAACGTAGTAACTTAGGTGCTTTCCCAGGATGCTTTCTATCTCCTTGCCAATTTTTACCAGAATATGAAAGGTAAGGAAAGGTAAATATTAATAACTAGCTGTTGCCCGACTACGTCGCGAGTCAGGATGAAAAATTATCTTATGTCCTAACCCAAATTATTATGGCCTATCCTTGAGCCTGTCATCAAAATCCGTTCAGCCGTTAAGGAGTAAACAGGTATCAGATATACATTTAAAAATGTAATAACTTATGACCCAGAGAGCCGATTTTGATGAAATAAAAACTAAATGTTATCTTCAGATACGGACTATCTTTGAATCACCATACCCTTAAATCTCCTAAAAATATGTTATAAATAAAATATAACATATGTGAATTTTAAAATCATCCCCTGTTTTATTAGACCTTACAAATATGTGTAAGACGCACCTTAATTTCTTACCAAAAGTAAAAGTTAAAAGTTTCATTCGCTTTAATTTACAAATGGAATGGAGCTTTCATTTCCTATAACACGCCCTATTGTATTATTTTTTTTAAACAAAAAGAAGTCTGGGAAAGGACATACCTTTCCCAGGATGCCACCTTTTTTCCTAGACAAATTTTGTCGAAATCCGTTCAGTGGTTTAGTCGTGAAAAGGTAACATACAGACAGACATACAGACATACAGAGTTACTTTCGAATGCTAATCAGTAATATATATACAACATGGATGTTATAATAGACAGATTACATTCACATTTGTACTTAACTATCGCAACAGGCCAACCTGTAAAGATAGATTTAGGGTGTTATAATAAAATAAATCAATAAAATTATTTCAGATTACACTTTCAGTCAAAATACTGGTAAGTGCTACAAGCTCCACACAACTCCACTAAAGTGGACCGATGCAAATGACAGGTGCCAACTAGAACAATCCACCATGGCAGTGATCAGCAATCGGCTGGAAGCAGATTACCTTGTCAAGTTAACGGAATCCACGCCGAAACCAAGGGGCAAGGGGAAATACCAAAGAGGAATATATCACCTCGGCTTTCATAACAGATTAAGCGAGGGCTGGCAGACAGTTAAAGGTACGTAAACGTGTGTAATATAAGATACCTACCTCGGCATAAGGTACATTAGACGAAAACATTTCAATCGTACTGTTATCAAAAACGAACACAAATACAAATTAATATACAGGGTCAAATTAAATTATTAAGCCAAACTTCATGGACGTGAATCGACTTCAAATCATGATAAACCATAAAAAGAATGTCTTTTTTTAGTCATACATATCTTAGAAAACGTCGACTTTCTGCACGTGAACGGAAGTGTTTCAAATATTCTACCTTGAAAAAAATATTTATATTTATATATACTTTATTGTACACCACAAAATGACATAACAAAAAAAAATATCATACTAAAAACATACAATAGGCGGCCTTATCGCTTTCTGCGATCACTTCCAGGCAACCTTAGAATGGACAGTGATTTGTCTGGACATAAAATGGGGCTGTCAGTGGTGCAGGAAATAAATATACATTAAACTAAAATAGATACACAGATATATACATATTAACATATCCTAAGGAATAGATACATAAAAACAAACATATATGCGAAATATAAGAAACGTAAATAAATGATAATTACAGTTTACGAAAGCAAGATCACAACGACAAGTAATGATCCTTCACGAGTCTTTTAAACGCAAATTACGACTGCGCGCGTTTTATTTCGACAGGCAGTGCATTCCACAGACGAACGGCCTGGACAGTAAAAGATTTGTCGAGGAAAATTACCTTTATTCAATTACTGCGAATGTTTTTCTTTACAGGAACACCATTGAAAGTAGATGATGTTGAAACCTGGTTTGACAATTACCAGCCGGACGGAGAAGATGAGTGCGGCGCTATGTTTTTCAACGGTCGCCTGGTCAATACTGATTGCGATATGAAGTGCTTTTTCATTTGTGAACACGAAGTGGATAACGTAGTTATACCTTCCAGCGTCAGTTTAACCAACTCACATCCTTATGTCGGTGGTGGCGTGGAATGATTAAACTGTAGAAGCAAAATTCACATCCCTACCTTAATCAATGAATCAATTACCGTCGTCTAAAATTAAATACATGTTCTAATTTATATTGCTTGTTTTTATTTAAATACAAGTACAATATTATAAGTTCGTAAAGTAATGTTCTTATACAGGATAAGTTTATAACCAGTGCGCAATCTGTAACCATGAATTCAGCATATAAAAGCATTTTTTTTAAATCTGTTTAGTCCATTTTGACCGCGTAGGTATTGCATTTTTCTATGAAACATTTGTTTGTTTTTTTTTTTATAACCCACGATAAATATCTATGCTAAAGTTATCCTGTTTGGGCTGAATTTTCAAACGTTAGATTATTTTTTGGAGAATAATTACCCTTTTAGCTGAAATTTTGATTGGTAGAGAACGCCTTGTGGCAAGGGCACCTTGCAGTTCCTTGTCTTACCAGACAAAATGATTATAACCGAGGTACTTACGGCCAAAAGACGTACAGCAGCAATCTGAAGGAATATCTGGACAAAAAATGGGATTCTCAACCTCCTTTACAGCCATATCATCTTCCACATAATCCAACCATCGTTTCTTTGGTCTTACTCTAACTCTTATAACAACCCACATTCATACTCAAAACTTTCCTCACGACTTGTTCCTCATGCCTCCGCACCACATTCCATATCACGACAAACGATTTCCACATAACTTCTCAGTTAAATGCAACTTCGTTGTAAGCAATCAAAAAAAAAAATGTAGTCTAGCTAGGTGTATAATGCTGGTCGGTTTAATTTATTAATAAACGGTTTTATTTATTTATACAACGTGCCGCTACAATGACGAAATGAACTTAAAACACGGATAAGGGCTAGTGACCAGTCATCATAAAAAATATATTTAGATAATACAACTCGTACGTTGAAATCAACCATTCTCGGCGTTCTCTTTCCTTCAATTCGCCTACTCTTTGCACGTTATTCATTTTAACATCAATGATGGGATGTTTTTATCCGTGAACCCGGCAAATAACCTCTACGCTACAGATCTTTATTTACAGGTTGCTCCAAAATGCTATTTTAGAAAATTTTAAAGATATCAATAAATAATAAAGTTTATTGAAATTAAAATATGTTGAAACAACGAAAACGCGAAACCATGTAATGTGTGTGGAATCAAAATCGCCACTAAAGCGCCAAGCTGTCTATTGTACTTTATTGTACACCAGAAAATACGTAACAAAAAAAAAACATATGCCATTTTATTGATCTCTAAACCACGATAAACAAAATGATGTGTTTGAACAACTCAAAGCTATTGATTTATTATTATTTTCCTCGTATCGAGCATAATATAATAAATACTTATGAAACAAATACATACATGAATACGTAGGTACCGACGGTTTTATGCTGCGGACACATTATAAGGCGAACATTCGTGTCCAATGTTTGCGATAAAAACTTCGTTAGTAGCTGGTAATTATTCAAAAACGGACAACTGTTCTTAACCACGTTATTCAAAAGGTGCTGCTGCAAATAAAAACGTCCACATATCTAACTGACGCACCATATTTGTGCTGCAACTGATGATTTATAACGTTGTTTCGCGGTGAACGAAGTTTATCGCGACTAAACATTTTGATGCGCCCTTTACTGACGCAACGTCGTGACCGCAACAACGCGAACGTTCGCTGATGCCGCCAATATAGCCACAGAGTAAAACAGGATAAACAAGATTGACTGACGGAGAATCCGCACAACCTCTTCCTAATATGGTTAGTTTGCCTGTTGCGGTTCAGGACGAATGTCGTTACCTACCACAAAATGTTTTCGAAAACTTTATTAATCTTTCTAATCGTGAACTTTGTGTCAGATTCATGTAAGTATACATATTTATAACTTACTTTTATGTTTCGTTTTGAAGTTCATTCTCATCAAAAGATCCAACACGGCTTTCCTGGCAGGATTGGAATAAGAATGTATTTAAATTTTAAGAATATTTTCTGTATACACACGTCTTCGACCTCAGCGCATGGTTACTGACATGATTATTTACCACAATTAAAAACTTGTACAAACTCTTAATGAATTTAATGTCACTATGATTCCATAGGAGAGTAAATTTATTACATTAAAAAAAATAAACTGACTAAATACAGCCATAGCATAATAAAGCAAACATTTATTTAACTAATAACCTTCATATCTTTATAGATGGACAAAAAGCCAAAAAGTTTTTCCGAAAGGATTACCATTATATAGAAGCAGTTGAAAGTTTCTATAAGATTCACACGATACCACGGACTTGGGCTGATGCCAAGCGAGTGTGTGCTTTGGAAGCAGCCACTTTCTTCTACGCAGAAAATGATAATGAAGCAAATGCAGTGTTATCGTTTTGGAACCAAACTAAGCCTACTATCATGTGGTTGTGGGTGGGAATATCAGACATATTGGTTGAAGGAGTATTTGAGACCGTTGACGGTGCGTATTGGTTCATTTAATGTTACAGACGTTGCTAGTTTTTTTTAAATGACTTCTGAAATGTTTGTCTCTATCTATTAGTCCATATCTAGTAGGCCATTAAAAGCCCTTATGCTCAGAAATAAATGAATTGCAAGTTATGGTATTGTTAAAAAAAAAACTGTTATTATTTTCTTTGAAATTAAAATCGTTGAATTATTAGATAAATATGTGATTCTAACTGTGCAAATAACTAGACATATGCGCTTAAAAAGTACTAAGTACCTACCTACCGAAATATATAAACAAATACCTGGAAGCCTAGGACTTCTAGGTATTTGTTTATATATATTTATATTTTCAGGCAATTTATTGAGACTAACTCCCGTAACTAACTACAAATATGGTATAATGGGGAAATGAAAATGTAGTTATATTCCGGTTGATGACAATTTCTACCAAACGCTGCGAAAGGAACGGGGACCGTAAAATATCTTCTAATCAATATGTTGCTAATACAAAAATGTCGCTGCGTTTGGTAGAAATTATCATCAATCGGAATATACCCACAATGCACCTTGTAATAAAATCATAATACATACACTGAAGTGTAAAACATTGTTTATTTATTTAATTAGTATTTCTGAGAAACTTGTGGTCACATTACAAATCTCTGCACGCACACAGTCTCGCACGTTTAAGGGTCTAACGTAGTAGGTACCTACTACGCTAAACCCTTAAACGTTCTTCCATTTGTGTTTGTTTTGACTGTGTAGCGAAAGTGTGACTGTAATTTAAGTAGTTTTAACTATTATTGAGTTTTTTTTTTTTATAAATTAAAAAAATAAAAATCGAGCCAGTAAACGATTCTGAACAAACTACTTTCACAATGTGGATTATTTCAGTTAGACATTGTATTATTAATAATACGTTTTCATATTTCTAGGGAAGTCAATCTCTGAGGTGTACACTAAATGGTTTGTCCAGGGTCAGCCAGATAATGCTGAAGGAAACGAGGACTGTTTGAACCTTGACCTACAAGGCAAAATGAACGATTACACATGTGACATTAAGTCTTACTTCATTTGCAAGAAGAGTCTCCAGTCACTACAGTGGAACTACCAGTGCAATATACCCAATTTAGGTAGGTTTTTATCGCTGCAGGTAAGGCTAAGCTACAGACAGTGCAAATATATAACGAAATAACTAACTGAGAATTACATTAAAATACTTTTCATTTTGGCAATACTACAAAACCGAAATAAAGTTCGTCTGTTCGACCATAGAAAGGGCCTGTGGTCGGAGTTCAATTGAAGAAAGAGTTAAATAATTAATTACGTGACATTGTTGCTCTATTCCATTTTGCATAGCGTCCATAGCGATTACAGCCAGATGGATAAAATGCACATTACTGTGAGCTTACAATAAAACATATTATTTCTATATTTTATGTACTTATTATGTATCGTGGTGTAACATTACATATTATGTTATTTCAGATTACATTTTCAGTAAGGATACTGGCAAATGCTACAAGCTCCACACAACTCCACTGAACTGGACCGAAGCATATGCCATGTGCCAGCTAGAACAATCCACCCTGGCAGTGATCAGTAACAAGCGGGAAGCGGATTACCTTGCGAAGTTAGCTGAATCCACGCCAAAACCAAGAGTCAAAGGGAAATATCACAGAGGAATTTATCACCTGGGCTTTCATAACAGATTAAACGAGGGCTGGCAGACAGTAAAAGGTATGCCATACGTGTATTTATTTTTATAATGAGAAGATTTTCCAAAAGGGATAACAACTAACATTAAAAATGTTCGAAAAAATAATGTAATTTCAAAGCAGGCATAATAAAAATGAGTTAATTGAAAAAAAAAACTGTTAAATCGACGTAAATGTGAAGAAGCTACACGCTTTAAAAGTTTTTGGAGGGGATTATTCCCGTCCTTGTCGCGCGGTACGGACAATGTATGGCGCTAGTATGAAGTTACATAGTCGTAACGTCACTTCTACGATAGTGCTTTCCTTGTCTAACACTTACTTTAAAACATTCATAACTTGGCATTTTTTTATCTTTTACATTTATAGGTACTTAACATTGTTTGCACTATTTGGAAACAAACCTTTTTTTGAGACAAATATTACAAAGTTGCCATCATCCCTATTCTCCTACAAAGGGTAATCAAGGAAAGATGATGCATGCATCTCCCGAAAGCGAAAAGAAAACGAATTTCACAATTTATCATATAGGTACTATAAAAACGCTGTGTGACTTCGAGAAGAAGAAGATAGACATTCTGGAAATGTGGTGCTGGAGGAATATGCTTGGGGTATCGTGGACCGACTTTCGCACCAACACCTCTATACGCCAAGAACTCGTCATCAAAAAGCGTCTGTCTGTTCTGGTTAAAACGCGAATCCTCAAATACTTTGGACACCTCTCGAGGCGTGAGACTGACTCTATAGAGCGTCTTGCAGGGTAGAGTAGAGAGCACTAGACCACGCGGGCGCTCACCCATCAGATCGACTCACCAAATTAAATTCGTAGTGGGCGATCACTTGTATGAGTGCACAAAAAATACCAAAAATCTAGGTAGATGGTGAGACATCGTGATGCAAATCACGTCAGCTCCTACACAAGAAACTACACGAAGATCACGATACTTCTGATAAGAGTGTTTCGAAGAAGATGAAGGTTGTACTTCATGATTGTTAAGATTGATGATTTTTATTTCAGGAACACCGTTGAATGTGGATGCCGACGTCTGGTTCGACAATTACCAGCCGGATGGCAATGACCATGAGGAGTGCGGCTCAATGTTCTACACCGGACGACTGATCAACACCGATTGCGATACGAGGAGCTTCTTTTTTTGTGAACACAAACTAAATAACAAAAAATCACCCGTTAGCGTCAGTTTAACCGATTCAGTGCTGCAGCCTTATGTAGGTGGTGACATAGAATAAAAAAAAACAGCAGAAGCAAAACGTATGTTCTTTCCTTGAGGTATTCCACTCATAGCACTGATTTCAACGGTACTTGACCGAACGGCACCTAAGCTTCGTTCGTTCCACTTAGCGCACTGAAACAAAATTTTGATAAGACAGTGTAGTTCGATGGACAGTCTATTTAAAAAAAAGGCTCAGTTGTCGAACGTAACGAATGGGACGTAACATTCACGTATGCTATTTGAATAATCTTGGATTCAAATCACTTCAAAATTCCCCCTATAAGAAATTAAGTCGATTAGTAGCAACTCGCGTAGGCTCTAACCCGCAGTCTGACATGAGGGAGCTCACGGTCGCGCAGCAGCTCGAGGTTGAAACAGCTCCCGTCGGCCGGTCCTCCGACCCGCAGTCTGTCGAGAGGAAGCTCGCAGCAGCCTCTCCATCAGCCCGCAGCCCGTTGCGAGGGAGCTCGCGTCGGTTGATGTTTCTTCAGGCGGCGGCGTCTCACGCCACGTTTTAGATCTCTCCCAATACCTTTCTAATTCCTCGCGAAGTCGCAATTGGGAAGGTCGGAAATGATCGAGTGAGTCGAACACCTTCATGCACACAAAATGTTAATAATAAATTAAAACACTTTTTTGAAATGTTTATATTTAAGGATCTTTTAGAAAAACATAGACTGGTGTGTAAGAAAAAGTACGAAACGAAAGAAGCCAACAGAGCGAGCCAAAAGGGCGTGTCAAAAGAACGAGTCAAAGGAACGAGTCAAAAGACGGAATCATAAGAACCTGGTGAAAAGCAACGGTTGCCTTTTATAGCCCTTGGCAGATTTTCTAGAAGTGATTTTTTTAGTTTCAAATCCAAATACGTCTAAATTGGTTATCGGCCAGGAACAATAAATATGGCTTACAGTGAGAACCTGGCTTAACACTAGTTTTACGATACCTTTACAAAATCAAAATCAAAAGTCATTTATTCAAACTAGGCTGAGAGTCAGCACTTTTCGAACGTCAAAATTACATAAGACAGTCCCCCAAAACGCCCGCCCTTCACCACTTCCTAGTGCTTTAGCTGGGAAGAAGAAGTGGCGCAACAAACTCCCCAGCAGCACAGCTGTCTGTTTAGTTAGAAAACCATTGAATTATATAATTATAAGGTAATCAAAGAATAAAAACCGAAACACAAAAAAAATAACATTTTAAATTATCTGCACTATTTAAGCTAGCCACGCCAATATACCCAAAACAGAAACCAATAAAAAAATCAATGAAAAAAACAACATAACTTAATACACAAATAAAAGCCTCCAGGCATAAGGGGCGTGACATCTTACGTATGCATTATTAGATTATTTTTTAAGTAACCACAAATGACAAACCAGGACCATCGAAGTAAAATAAGTTAACAGAACAATTACTTTAACAAAATCAAAACCATAGACAGCAAGACGACCAGTCACCACAAGCAGCACCCGTTCACGCCATATTTGAGGGAAGGAGGCAACCCGATCCCCGACGCTACCGCAAGCAGTGACATCTACGGGAGCATGACGAACTCGCTGCCGGTTGCTCAGGCAAGAATAATTTAAGATCAATTGTCGAGGTCGCTAGCTAACCACTTATTGCAATACAACTCATTGAAAAACATTGCAATGAGCGGATCATGTCAATAATAAATGAAGGTAACTAAAACTAATTGACTTATACAGTCAAATAAAATTAAAATAAATATACGAACTCGTATATCCTGTCAGTATGTAAGCTGATTCTGGAGAAACAACATAAACATTGTCTTGAGTTAATTACAGCGACCAGCTATTCTTATCGTTTAAGTAGTCGTGCCTTTGAACAAAGGTTGGATTTTACTTGAACTTTAAACGCATTAAAAGGCAAATCTAGCAAATAAGAGGGTAGTTTGTTATAAAAGGTTATGCCTAGCCCAACAAATGAGTTATGAACCTTATGAAGCCGGTGAAAGGGAGCACTTAGTTTGTTCTTATTTCTAGTATTAACATTGTGAAAATCACTGTTTTTAGAGTATAAGTGTATATTTTGCCTAATGTATAAGATGTTGGCGAAGAAAAATTGTGATGCTACCGTAAGAATACCAATATCTTTAAAAAAAATCTCTAAGAGAAACTCTGGCTCCTAGTTGATAAATTGCTCGGACAGCTCGTTTTTGAAGGACGAATATATTTTGAATATCAGCAGCTTTGCCCCACAGCAGAATACCGTAGGACATAACGCTGTGGAAATAACTAAAATAGACTAACCGTGCTGTATCAACGTCAGTGTATTGTCTTACTTTCCTGACAGCGTAGGCGGCTGAACTGAGCCTCCCCGCTAGGCTTGATATATGTGGGCCCCACTGAAGTTTGGCATCTACTGTTATGCCCAGAAAAACTGCCCAGTCTACTGTTTCAAGCAGCTCTTTATCTAAGACGATGTTGGGTCCTAGATTTCTAACATTCGGTAAGACGAACTTTATACATTTAGTTTTCTTAGCATTGAGAACTAGGTTATTTGACGTAAACCAATCCGTAACCATTGAGAGTGCACTGTTTACGTCGTCAAACTCTTGTCTATTCCTGTCTACTTTAAAAATAAGAGAGGTATCATCTGCAAACAGTACAACGTCACAGATATCATTTAAATAGAATGGTAAGTCATTGATATACACTAAGAACAAGAATGGACCTAGTATTGAGCCTTGAGGAACACCTAACTGAACAGGAAGCCCGGATGATTTCACACCATCGACATCTACACATTGGAACCTATTGTGTAAATAAGAATTTATTACCTTGAGAGCTTCGTTTTGGACACCGTAATGACGTAGTTTACGCAAAAGCGTATCATGGTGCACGCAATCAAAGGCTTGAGAGAGATCACAGAAAACTCCAATAGCATTTTGCGATTTCTCCCATGCATTAAATATGTGTTTCAGCAGAGCAACACCCGCATCTGTAGTTGAACGTCCTTTTGTAAAGCCATATTGTTCATTATGAAGGAGGCTATTTAAATTAAAATGTCTTAGCAATCTTACAATAAAATAGACGACCTCTTAGCTCTACACCATAGAAAAAGAAAAACTAACAGATGAAAATGTTAGGTACAAAATATCACAACATTAAATTAAAGGAAAAAAAATAAGAGATCACACGAGATGAGAGAAATGGATGAATAAAATAGACAGAGGTAGCTAAAGGTTTGCTTTTTAGCAGTACAACAATTATCAGATAAACAAATGTAAGTTAAATGAGTGTCATACAATTTTCATAAAGACTTTAGTACCTACTGAATCATAGAAAGAATTGCTGTGCACAACAGCTCCTCAGGTGTTAAATAGATAAATAGGTTATAAGATTTGATTTTGGTATAACAAAATACCATACAGTACAGTTACCATTGACTGCACAAACAAACAAAATTATAATAATGAAGTAACTAATACTACTAATTCAATAATACAATGGCTCAATAATAATAATCTCAAAATAAATATTGACAAAACCAAACCAATGGCCTTCAGTCAACGCATAAATGAAACTATGGATATTCACCATAAAACAATAAAATAAACCAAGTTAACACCTACAAATTCTTAGGCTTAACATATTACCAACGGTTGGATTGGAAAGCACACACAGTAGAATTTGCAAAGCGACTTAGCAAAACGACGTATGCTTTATACAAGCTGGCTCCAGTCATACGAGCGGACGCTATTGTTACAGCATATCATGGAATGGCGGGTTCAATATTAAGATATGGCGTTATGTTTTAGGGAATTCAACCAATAAGGAACTTATTTTTAAATCTCAAAAAAAAAAAAAAATTGGGTAATGTTCGGTCTGATATGCACTGACACTTGTAAACCATTTTTTTCCAGTATAAAATACTGACACTGACCTCCCTGTACATATTTGAGGTTGTGGTATTTGTGAAAACCAACCCAAAAATTGTTTCCCAAGCTATTGGACTCAAATATTCGGAGTCGACGACACGTCACTATATTATGTGCAAGACAGTCTAAGACAGCTCTGATGCTTAAAAGGGTTTTCTGCATGGCACCAATTATATACGATCGCATTCCGGAATCAATCAAAATTTTAAATGTCGGGGGCACGGTAGTGTCCCCGCCAAGTCAAGCGCGAAGTAAACACTGCCATACCATCCTTTAATGGAACCATTTCGCCGCATTTTCAGGCCCCTATTTGAGAACCTCTGGATAAGACCAGAACGCAGAAATTTTCGTCATCCAGTAAGCTAGAATCCAAAATTTCAAGTCTGTAGGTCATTTAGGTCCAAAGTTAAGCGAAAGCAAAGTTTCGCATTTACGACACTCGCTCACTCACTCATGATCATCAGAATAGAACTAGTACTTCCCATAAACTCTGACAGCTGAAATATGGTACAGAGTTAGGGTTTAATGGCCAAATAAAGGGAAAACTAAAAAACTAGAATAATCGAAGATCTGGAGTACCTGGTGACCCTGATTAGAAAACACAAGAGCCCAACCAAACTATTAGAGATCGACATACCGTCTTTACAAAAACTATTCAACTTGGTGGGCCGCTTAATTTTATGTCAAAAATCGAAGGTCTGAAGTATCTGATGAAGAACCCTCAGCTGGTCTCAGCTGTATTAGAGATATGGTAATGCCCCCTTCTACTATTGGTACATAACAAAATCGACTGGCAATGCAAAAACCCAGCGTAGTGGTACATATCTTCTAATTTAAAGTCCGCCCAGCAGTGGGACGCTATAGGCTAGATGCCTATAGCGTCCCACTGCTGGGCGAATGTCTCCCCTTCTGCTTTGCCCACGTTTCTACAAAAAGAAGTGGAATCCCACCAAAAACATTCTGTAAAAAACTAGCCAAAGAAAATAAACGATTTGATTTGATTTGAATAACATTGAAAAAACTATGTTGGAAAACAAGACTACAACATTATTTGTGGTATTCGTTTTCCGGCCGCCATGCAAGGAAAGTGAATTGACACAATAGGCTTTTGACACAATTGACAGTAAATAAATAACTTATTAATGTTGTACAGTTGCAGAATAGTTGCGACGTTAAAATATCTAAAATGGAACGTGATGGGAATACAACTGCGCTTGAATTCTGCAAACCAGCTATAGACAGTCGTCTTTCATGGTAATTCATCGCCAAAAGCAGTTAGAAGCCGGCTTTGCTGAGCTGTCAAACAACACTTAAAATCGTAGAAAATCATACTACGAAAGTTTTCACCTGTTAAATTCATGGTAATGCAACACACTTATATACATGAAGCAACACTATTAAAAAAGCACTGATTTAAAGCGGCAGTTGTATAAGTAGTGCAGTATTTGTAAAATAAAAATTACTAAATGCAGGTTTACCAACAAGTTCGGCAGTAAAAACAGTGAATTAAACTAAACAAAAATGAGTTAAAACAAATGTTGAAAAATAAAAATCAAGTTGACCGAAGATCTTTGGGGAATGTCTATCAAAGTTTGTACATCCATAATCGAGACCATAGCACCATACTTAGCTTTAATATTTAATTTGTGTGTAGATCAAGGAGTCTTCCCGGATTTAATGAAATACAGTAAGGTTATACCACTTTTTAAATCTGGGGATAGCAAAGACACCAACAATTATAGACCAGTATCCGTGTTGCCGGTATTCAGCAAGGTGTTCGAAAAGGTAATGCTCAATCAAATGCTTAATCATTTTAATGTTAACAAAATCTTACACGAACAGCAATATGGTTTCACCAAAGGTCGTTGCACGACTGATGCTGGTGTCACTTTACTAAAACACATATTTACAGCGTGGGAGGAGGCCCAAGATGCCATAGGAATTTTCTGTGACCTCTCCAAGGCATTTGATTGCGTTAGTCACGAAACCTTGCTCCTAAAACTGGAGCATTACGGACTAGGAAAACCTGCGCTAAGTTTAGTTAGATCTTATTTACAAGATAGACGGCAAAAAGTTCAAATTAATGGTGTCAATTCACTAGGATTAAAAGTAAAATTGGGTGTTCCACAAGGCTCGATATTAGGTCCTTTCCTCTTTTTAGTATATATTAATGATCTACCCCATTTATTAAAAAAACAACCACAAATGGTGTTATTTGCTGATGATACTTCTTTAATTTTTAAGATAAGTAGACGTTCATCAAATCTTGACGACGTAAATAACGCACTGCTGCAGGTACAAAATTGGTTTACTGCTAATAATTTAGTATTAAATGGGAAAAAAACAAAATGCATAAGGTTTGCTTTGCCGAATGTTAAAAGTACTGATTGTGACATAGTATTGAATCAAGAGAAACTAGAATTCGTTGATAAAACGGTTTTCTTGGGGATCACGCTCGACTCGAGGCTGCAATGGGGTCCCCATTTAACATCTCTTGCAGGACGGCTAAGTTCAGCAGCATATGCTGTAAGAAAAATCCGTCAGTTTACTAATGTAGATACCGCGAGGCTGGTCTATTTCAGTTACTTTCATAGTATCATGTCTTACGGTATCTTATTATGGGGACGCGCTGCAGACATCGAGTCTATTTTTATTCTGCAAAAAAGAGCCATTAGAGCAATATATGGCCTCCGCAGGCGCAATTCTTTAAGGGAACTGTTTAAAGAAATTAACATCATGACCGTACCTTGTCAATATATATATGAAAACATCATGTACGTAAGGAAAAACTTAAATATTTTCAGTAAAAGAGGTGCAAGGCACAACTATGGGACTAGAAATAGGGACCAATTGGTTCAACCGGGTTTCAGGCTGGCTAAAGTAGATTCATCCTTCATGGGGTACTGTTTAAAATGTTATAATAAAATACCTCCCCACATACTCCAACTGAATGAAACGAAGTTTAAAACCTGTATCAAACGCACACTATGCAGCCAGGCATATTATAAGTTGGAGGATTACATCTCTGACAAAAATGCTTGTCTCAACGCTGGTTCTGCTCCACAGGGGCGCCTAAACAATTGATTAGCATTCGGAAATATTGTTGGAGCTGCTGAAAATTGTAAAAACTATCTTTGCACTGTATAAATTCAATCTTTTAGTATTGTATAATTGCAAAGCACACGTGTGAGCATTATGTAGTACCTACTATAAAGCTACCCTATACTGGGCACGTCTGTTATTGTTTTGAATGTGCCCTGGCGGCTGAGAGTATGTCACGCTCACTCAAATGTCTCGCTGGTGGTGGCGTGTGTGTTGGATCATTAAGTTCCCTTCAAAATGGTTGAGCTGAATGGTGCTGATCCATACGTCATGTTCGTGAACGGGCGCCGTCAGTGGGGACTGGTCATCTCTTGGCTGCCACGGCTTTTTTTTAATTTTTAATTTTTCTTTTTCGATTTTTATGTTTTTTATTACGGGTCTTTCTACATCGTTCTCACATGTTTAATTTCAACAAGACTGATGTAACAAATTACTGTAACCATATTATTTAAAAGAGTGTCCATGGAGTTTCTTGCCCGTTCTTCTCCATTGGTACCTACTTCGCTTTGGAATGGGCAACTAGCTTCATATTTCTGACTGACCGACCCCTTGACAATTCAAAAGTGCCTGTAATGGGTTTATTTGAAATAAATGCTTTGAGTTTGAGTTTGAGTTTGAGTTTGAGTTGAAATGGGTAATTAAATAAAAAAAAATGCTGTATATTACTGAACAGGTGCAGTTACGTGTGGGCAGTTAACAAATCGGAATTATTCGGTACGAAACCTTACTTGGATGCAGCGCTCGCTCAGCTCGCGAGGGATTGGTCACAGTTCTAACCTAACCTATTTGGTCGGGATGCCCTGGGTTAGTTACTGCGACCAATTCAGCTAGCGCCTGGTTGTTCACAATTCCAACCGAACCTAAGAATTGCCGAACTATTCACCTAACTCCAAAATTTTTACTGCCCATTCATTTATTACACTACTTGAGTATCTTTTGTAGGATCTTTTGGAGGACACATTGTGGGATGAAGTCAACCACTTTTCCTTTTATTACTGTTCTTGTTTTAATGTCACATACTAATTTACCAACCGCCGAAACCCTGAGATGACCTACTGAAAACACTCACTATATAAATAACAGCATGAGACGTAAAAAACATTACCCTTAAAAGCTCGCAGATTTCACTGAATAAAAGGATTGAAATCACTCGAGCCGTCATGATAAAATGCGTCGTATTGACAATCAAAATAAAATTACGTTTTAAAATTTTAAAAATTGTTTTGTTAATGTTCATAGGGCCGCCAATTATATTTTTTGTAGTGTAAAATTATTTGTTATGTATTCTCTGCTAAACAATAAAGTTATATAATTATGTAAATATTTCGCAGAAATATTCATATTTTCGGGCAAATAAACCACAAGGAACATTACTAATAGATTTTTTTTAAACCGTCAACTAGGTTTAGCCTATTCGCGCAAGAGAATTGCACCCATTATCCTGCGAGGAACTCACTTCAGTTTGGCCAACGCTTTATATCTACCTACAGACAAACGAAGCTCGAACGTCCGAAGAATAAGTTTACGGATCAATGTTGTAGAATTTCTCCTTCATATTCATATTCATTTATTAATTGCATTCCATATTTTACAATATTAGTACTAAATAGTACTAAATATAGAAGTAAGTAATATGTAAGTACTAAGTATGTGTGCCTATATGTGTGCGTAATTTTATTAAATAGTTGGTATACAAAAGTATTAATATTTAAAATAAAACTCAAACAAACAAACTTAGACTTAACTAAATACGTCTGTGTTGCATTATAACTTAAGCAAAAAACTATTAAAGCAACCAAAATCAAAGGGAATTCTTGTTTGTGAGAAAACATCGCGATTCGCTAATCTCGCTAACGTGGTCGCAGCACGCTTGGTAAAACTGGTTGAACAGGATTGAATTGTATAGAATCTGCTAAACATCCTTCTAAGTTTGTTTACCTGGCGCGATTTAATAAGTCAGTCGTGTTGTAAAATGTTTCCGAAAACCTTGTTATTCTTTCTGATTGTAAACTCTGTGTCGAATTCATGTAAGTACGATTTTAACTTAAATAAATGTTTCGTTTTTGTTTCGTCTTCAATTGCACTGCACACCTACTCTGGTGGTATTTAATACGGTCATCCTGTTCAGACATACGTATTTAAACCTGTCTGTAGTAGTCTTAAAACACACATACACTACACACTACAGACTAGTCGTGTAACTTGTTTGCGCATAGCAAATATTTAATTCTAATGAAATTCCACATTTATCATTTCTATTCATAGATGGACAAAGAGCCAAAAAGTTTTTCCGAAAGGATTACCATTATATAGAAGCAACCGATAGTTTCTATAAGTTTCATGTCACACCAAAGAGTTGGGCTGATGCCAAGAAAGTGTGTGGACTGGAAGCGGCCACTTTCTTCTACCCAGAAAACGACGATGAAGCAAGGGCAGTGTTATCGTTTTGGAACCAAACTAAGCCTATTATTAAGTCAGTGTGGATTGGGCTGTCGGACTTATTAGTTGAAGGAGTATTTGAGACCGTTGACGGTACGTATTTATTCTGGTATTTTATAGGTACATTTGCACATTTGGTGTTTCCTTTTTAAGATTTGAATTCAAATTCAAATGGGCAAGATTTTTTCAAGTGACAGGTTTTACCATTGACTGCTAATTTTATTTGTGTTCAGCACGTATTGTCATTTTACTATGAATATGTCTTGAATTCACTCTTACCGGCTTCTAAAATCACGGTTCGGTTCGCGAAGCATATTAATTTTTACCTTATTTTTGTCCAGCGTTGGAGCACTGGAGTGAAAACAATTTAGATACCGTAACCTGGCCCTACTTTGCACCAAAATTTGCTCCGACTGTTTTGTTTATTTCACTATTTTTAAATATGTACATAAATACTATTAAAGTTTACCTTAACCTTAAAACATCATTGTTATTAGCAAAAAAAAAATTATTTTAATATTTCCTTTGGAGCAAAGCAGTTCTTTTGCAGATCCTTTACTCCACAATAATTTCTTTGCACAAGTTCATTTCATTCAAATCCGTTTAGCCTTCTAAGCGTGATGATTGCGTAACACACATTCAACCATACAAACAAACTTTCTCATATAATAACGAGCACTTCGCCCGCGACTTCGCCCGCGTGCTATTTCCTACAAAATTATTATATGAGTTATAAGACGTGATATCTTTACTTCCTTTGACTTAAACCAGACACGCAGTGACTTCCCTCAAACACCCAAAGACTCCCTTTTAGTGGTCCATTTTCGAAAAAACCCAAAAATTTGTCATTCTTATTTTTTGACAAAAGTTTTAACACCGTTATTCGAGATAACCGGACACCTGTAAAATTTTTAGCACCCTCTAAAATGTTTTTTTTTTGTTATAGCGGCCTTTTACACGTTCTATGAAATTTCAAATGTCTACCTATTTCGGTTCAAAAGACACAGCCCTGTGACAGACGGACAGTGGAGCCTTAGTAATATGGTCCCGATGGAACCCTAAAAATACTGTTTAGTGAGCTAGATAAGCTGGCGGAATCGTTAACATTATTTCTTATTTCTTCAAAGATGTAACCAGATGTGGCCAGCTCGTTACGGTCTCATACGCCCAATTCTTTAGATTGTTCGTACCCCAATTGAAAAGAGCTCAGTAAACCTAGCACGAACGCACGACTCGTTTCCAACGGCCTGCTAAGATTTAAATAATCTTAATTACAATATTTTCATGTTTCTAGGAAAGTCAATTTCTGACGTGTACACCAACTGGATGCACTCTGAGCCTAACAATCATGGCGGTATAGAGGACTGTGTCAGTTTGGCACTAAAAGATGGCAAAATTAATGATTACATATGTGGAGTACAGAGTTATTTCATTTGCAAGAAGAGCCGCGAGACACTAGAGTGGAACAATAACTGCAATATGCCTAACTTAGGTAGGTTTGAATCTTTGTAAGTCAGGAGACGCTAGTCATGGAGCACCCTGATCAAGTAACTCACGCGAAATAGCAATCCTTTGTATAAATACACCAACTCACGTGCGTTTCCCTATTGAGGTTTAAAGCTATTGAGGTTTAAATGGATTTTGTTGTTATGTAAAAATTCACATTACAACTAAATCCATTATAATACATGCCTAATTTGTATATAATATTTTATTTGTGTAGATTACACTCTGAGTAAAGATATTGGGAAGTGCTACAAGCTCCACACAACTCCATTGAAGTGGAACGAAGCATATTCCATGTGCCAACTAGAACAATCCACCCTGGCAGTGATAAATAATAGGCGGGAAGCGGATTACCTTGTGAAGTTAACAGAGTCCACTCCGAAACCAAGAGTCAAAGGGAAATATCAAAGAGGAATATATCACCTGGGTTTTCATAATAAATTAAACGAGGGCTGGATGACAGTTAAAGGTACGTGAGGGTGGTTTAGATTGGTACAAGCCTTAAAAGGAAAAAGTTAAATAAGGAGATTCTTAACAAATGCCGTGTTTGTTAACTGGATAATGTTTTCGTCGTCGATTTTGCTACCATCAGTGAATATTCATGTAAACGGGGACATAAACCGCGCCAGTGTGTGATGGACGTAGCTCATAAATCTTAATAAAATACCTTGTATATTCATGTAACCACCATACCCAACCCACAGCAAGTTGCAAGGTGACAATTTTTTTCCAATGAACTTTTTAACCTTTTCAGGTTGTTGACTCGTGGTATCCCATCTCAATAATAACTTGTTTTCCTCAAGATCGTTTTCGTCACATGGCATGGGTTCCTTGTGAAATGGAGAAACAAGATCATATTTCCTTAAATGGAACTAAAAACGACTACTAATATTTTTCAAGCGCTAGCGCTTGAAAAATATTAGTAGAAACACTTTCATCAGTCATGATTTTCTTTTTCAGGAACACCAATGAATGTAGATGCTGAAGCCTGGTTCGACAATTACCAGCCGGATGGCGATAAGGAGTGTGGCTCAATGTTCTACACCGGACGTCTGATTAACACTGATTGCGAAATGAAGAGCTTCTTTATTTGTGAACATGAATTAGAAAACATAATTTCACCCGCTAGCGTCAGTTTTACTAATTCAGAGCAGCCTTTTTTACAACCTTATGTCGGTGGCGGCATAGAATAAAAAAACAGTAGAAGTGAAACTCATATATTTTCCTTTTTGTAATTTATGTGCAGTCGCCGAAATAATGACTTATCGCTTCCCATCCGATTGTTCCAACGTATACCTTTTTACATCTATACCGACCTATGTGTGAGTGTTTGTTGATATACTTGCATAATAAACAATAATGTTTAATACTTCAATAACTGTGTGTTTCACTTTAAGCTAAATATCCTTTTAAAATGCATGGTATGTACAAAATGCTCGTTCAGTCAGCCCCAAAAAGATGTACAGGCACAAGGATAAAGCACCATTTTATTGTCTACAATCATTGTTTCATAACATTGTATCCGCCTTACAGATATAAACATACAATTTATTTGACCAAAATAAAGACAAATTTAGTCTCAAAACATCTGATGGTCATATGGTTTTAGTCATAGGTTGTACCTATGACTAAAACCATGTTCACCAGTGATTGTTCAGGAACAATCACTGGTGAACATAATACGACTTATAACGAATGACACGTCTTTAACTTCGTTTAACAGATGAACAAGAATTTTATTTTTGTCTTCAACATGTCATGTATGACGTCACTGACGTACTAGTACGACAGTTAATTCACACATAGTTAAAACATTTACGAATCGAATTAAGATTTGAGCGGCCAAGCTACTGGTGGCCCTACTGCTCTCCTGGATGAGAGTTATGTGGTCATCGGGGTCGATGAGGACATGGGACGGCAGACTTATGGTGGAGGGAATATAACTTGCGGCCTTGAGAACCAGAGGGTTGCTGATTCGCGGTGGTATCGAAGAAACGCTTTGAGTTGCGTTTCATAAACGGACGGAAAATAGTGGGAATTTTGAGGTCACGTGGAGGAATTCATTCCGAATGTAGTAGGGGGAGCCTGTTGTCCTACGGAGGAATTTGTTCTGGAGGGTCTGCATTCTATTGAATAGATGGGGCTTGGCGTGTGCAAAGACTGCACTGGCATAGGTCATGATCGGGCGAATGCACGCTGTGTAAATACGCAATTTGCACTGTAGTGACAATTTGCTACGTGCCTTTAGGACGAAGTGGAGTCTACCTAGAGCGAAAGCGGCGCGCGAACGAGCCGCCTTAATGTGCTCTGAAAAGGAGAGGTGTTCGTAGAGCACCATACCTAGATATTTGGCTCGCTTCTCCCAAGAGATCGGCTTGTCGAACAAGGTGATCGGTCGAGGGGGGCAGTGACTATGACGCTGCTTCCACTTGACTCTTGTCGGGATTGACTTCGATTCTCCACTTTCTAAACAAAGCGCCAAGCTCGTTGACTTGAGTTTGGAGAGTGAGAGATACCGAATTTTCGTCGCGGCCGGTGTAGTAAATGACCGTGTCGTCTGCGAACAGAGCCAACTGCACCTTACTACACTTGGGCATATCGCTGGTGAATAGCGTGAAAGCGAGTGGAGAAATCACAGAGCCCTGAGGGACTCCTGCGCTAATGGGGTGGGGGTAGGGTAGGTCCATCGATGCGATAACGGAAGGTGCGGTTCGACAAAAAGTCCCGTAAGATGAGCACTAGACGATCTGTCACACCGAGTTGGTACAAGTTATATAATAAGCCTTTGTGCCAGACTTTGTCGAACGCTTTCGCTATGTCGAAGAAAACAGCAGCCGTCATCAAACCTAGTTGGAAACCAACGTTTATGTGTTCGACGCTACGGTGGACCTGTTGTACGCAAGAGTGTTGAGTTCGAAAACCAAACTATTCATTATGGATGAGGCCTTTTGTCTCGGCATAGTCTCTGAGACGCTTATAGATAAGCCTCTCATAGCCTTGCCGAGGACATTGAGCAGATTGATGGGGCGGTAACTCGTGGGCTCCGACTTGGGCTTGCCGAGTTTGGGGATACCGATGACGGTGGCTTCTTTGAATGCTTACGGGAAGATGTTGTTGCTCAGAGGACCATGTTGGGCAAGGAAAAGTTGGAATACCCTAATGGTGATTCCATCTGAGCCGGGGGCTTTACGAGCATTAAGAACCTTGATGAGGTCGTGAACTTCATCTGGCGTGACGGGGGCAGTGGAAACTCGGGGTCTTCGACGGGAGGGAGGGAGGCTCTATGATCGACTTCAGGGTCAACCTCAGAAAGGTGAGTTTGGTCTACTGGTTGAGAGCTAGGCGAGCATTGGGCTTCAAGACTGTTGGCTTGAAGTTCAGCCTTGTCGACATCATCGAAAGCGATGGCCTTGTCAAGGTGGATCGGGGGGGGGCAGTTGCCAGAAGGCTAGGTGAGTAGGCTCTAGTTCACTCGGCATCTTGTCCCAGCCGGCGGTACGCAGCTTCTCTATGCGTGTCCTTACAGTACACTGTAACACTGTAGTAACGCATATGGGCTTTGTTAGCGTTCGCGTGGCATTCTTCATATTCAACAGTTCACGTACATCGGTCGGCAACTTCCAGCAACGGTCCTCCGTCGCTGGAATTGCCCTTGAACAATCGTTCAGGACTGATTGTACGTGTTCTGTGAATGAGTCGATCGCGGCCGTCGTGTCAGCGATAGAGTCAAAATGATCGGGCATTGGGTCCAAGTGGAGGTACGGGATGGATTTCAGGCGATCGCTTACTTTCCTCCAGTCCGTTACCACTTTGGTGGGAAGGGGTTGAGTGGAGTTGGGCAGACCTTTACAGGGAACCAGTTTCATGTCTACTGGACTGTGGTCAGAATAGACCTATTGTACCACTTCTATAGAGTTCAACCGTAGGTTGATATTCTGTAGAAGCGCCATGTCGAGGACATCGGCGGTGTGTTTGTGATCGGGGGAAATGTGGGTAGGAGTCATCGGCGCGATGACATCAAAATTCTGAGAGGAGGAGAGGTTGAACAAATGTCTCCCTCTGAAAGAGGTCCTGGTGCTATTCCAGGAGGGATGTTTGGCGTTGAGATCACCCGCTACGATAACGGAGTCACTCAGGCCAAATAGGACAGAGAGATCTTCAGAAAGGATTTGGAAATTCTCCGAAGTATTAATGAGGGGGAGATAGACCGAGACTATGGTGATCGGTTGATGACCTGTCATGCCTAGCCGACAGCAAGACACTTAAAATCGTGAAAGTGGAGGAGAGTCAATAGGAATGCAGTATAGCTCCTTGTTGTAGTACATGAGGGTACCGACCTTGTGGCAACGAGTCCTGTCATAATGAACTGTGCGATAGTTTTCAACTGACGGATTTCGGTAACTGGGCTTAAGGAAGGTATCCTGTACAAGGAGGATGTCGATATGTTGGTCACGGAGGAACTCGCCGATTTCGGCGCGTTGTCGCAGGATGCCATTGGCATTGAAATAACCTAGCTTAAGGGATCGGGGTTTGGTTCTCGCGAGGATTTCTTTATCCATGATTTGGATTAGGTAGGTTAGCGAAGGAGGTAATATCCGGATACGCATTGTAGAAATTTTGGATAATGAATATGTTACCGGCATTTCTGGCGACAACAATTTCACTAACCATGTTCCTGGCGCGAGGGTAAGGAAGGCCATGAACGTACTAGAGATCACGTTGAAGGCGTCGAGAGGGTTGGGGCCGACCATACCGTATGGTCGCCGCTACAGCAACCCCTCAGGAGGGGTTGCTGTAGCGGCGAGAGGAGCTTGATTGACGGGCACAAATATGCCTGGGGGCGCGTTGACGCGGATGCGAGGGTCCATCAGTGGAGGGATGGGTGCAGGTACGGATTTGGGAGCTAAGGCTGGAAAAGCCTGCTGGTGATGGAGATAATTCCAGGGCGAGGGTCTCTGAGGACTAAGTCGCTCTGGAAAATGTGTTGTTGGCTGCGCGTGGGCGTAGCGAGGGCTTCCCCTCTGCTGACGGACGTCTGCACGCTTGGTCAGCTTGGGAGACGTCGATTTGGGAGCTTTAGGGCAACCACGATAGTTGGCCGGATGGCCTGATTCGCCGCATAGCACACAGCTAAGCGGCTCTTTGCATAAGGTGCGATCTCTCGGGCGTGAGCGCACTTGACGCACCTGTGTTTTGCGTGGCAGTGCATTTGCGAGTGCCCGTACAGCTGACAGCGGTGACACTGTCCAATGATGCCAGTCTTATGAGGTTTTGCTATTTGTAACCCGATGAGGTTGGATTTAACATGAAAATAGGGTGGTGACCCTCTGTGGGCGGAGATATCATGAGCGTGAATTCTTGGCCTATTTGTAGTCGATGGTGGTAGACTATAGTACTAGCACGTGGTTATTTTTCAGGGGTAATGGTGTTTCTGACCCAAACAAGGTCTGTTCTTCCACAAGATGGAAACTGAATCAGGACTCATCGTTAAACAACACTACAGACCACTGTAATCTTCGTCCACGACTTCCTGGGTGCCTTTCAGCCACTTAACCAGTAGCACAATAACGTGACCATAACCTTGATATCACGTTTAGTTTTGTTCCTATCTCCTAAGCAATACTCTGTTGAGTGGCCCCAGCTTTGAACATGCCTATTGCCCTTAATGTTTCCTCTCTCATTAAATGGCGCCGCTACATAATGCATACAGTGGCATTCATTCGAAATTAATTGCAAACTGGTGTTAAAACTTTTTTGACACCAAAAAATACCAAAAACTATGGTAGGTAAATGTAACCGTCAAACATCGCTATAGTTATGCCGGGCAAATATTTTGTTTCTTTTTTTTTTTCAAATTCAAATTTGGATTCATTCATAATAAACATTTTTAGAAGATTTTAAAACCGGCCAGTATTTATTGAATTTAAAAACGTTATGCAAAACTTCCATAGACGGTGTTGATGTATATATGTTATTTCTATATAACGGCGCGTGTCCGTATGGATTAAGGAGCCATGTCTCTTATTTAAACGCAGAAAATACTATAATTAGTACATAAGCCGACTTTGTAGGTTCGATCCTGGAATTTGTAGTAGAACCCATCAAAAGGTACAGGACGTTTAAGGTGCTCCTCAATCCAGACGGTCTATAGAAAATATATGTACGTAGCTACTAAAACAGTTGATCAAATCGGATTTCGATAGCATAGATATTAAGGAAGAAATTTCTACAACATTTTGGTGTACTCCAACTTCCTGCACTTTCAGTAATTTAAAACATAAGATTTCAGAAAATCTGCATACGAGTTACATTATTATAATAATGTATAACAAAAACATAAAATGTTAGTGTGTTATTGACAAAAATTGTAAGCAGTCGTCGATTTTGCTCAGCAGTGGCAGCTCATGCGGCAGCAACCACGTCTCCTGCAAGGCTAGTAGATCAGCTTGCTGGCATAGTGCCCTGACACCTTCTATCGATCTCTTGATAGACTTGCAGTTGTAGCTAATAAGTTGACTGTCACTATTATCCATTAATCTTGTGATCAGTTATAGCCACACACTCCTTATTTACCCTTCTTTCTTGAAAGTTTATGAACCATCTAAACGAGATCCCTGACGGCCATAAATTATCTCTATCTAATGTATATTTAATATAAAACAAAGACTTTGTATGCATTGTATTGTAGTCCTTTTCCTTTCTCATTTTAATTTTCTCTAAAGATACTGTCACGCCTGTCTTTTTGTAAACATAGTCGGTAATGTCTTTTTCCAAAACTTGTTTGTGCACATTTGCTATGAACAAAGCAATCTCAATATCGGTTGTTTTAAATTTTGCGTTTTTTTTTTCTGGTTCTGCAATTACATTCCCTCTCTTAGTGAAGAACTTATTCTTCAGTAAAGGGCGACAATTAATAATTCAAACTATGATAAAAAACAGACTTTTGTTTGCACTTGAATCATTAATCAGGAACCAATTAATGAACATAAAAAAACACAAAAAATTAAATAAAAAATTGAGTTAACGAAGGATTAAACCAGTATTTTTTCTTAGTCTACACTATCTACATATAAGCCCTGGGTCTTTGCAAGAGCTTCCCCCAAATTCTACCAAGCATTCTTTTCTAGAGCCACCTCGACCCAACCTTTGCGGTACGCATCTAGACCGTAACCCTAGGCATTTTTAATTAGCAAAAAATTAACAATGGTGCCGATTCTCTTGTAACAAATGCCTCTAAACTAGACCATATCACAAAAATTTTGCTTATTCTTGTCAAACGACGATTTCCCATTCAGAAATTGACCAAAGTGACACCACTTAAGCCCAAAAATTAAAATATCGTCGACATAAATTAATAAGTATATATCTGTTGTAGTATGTATATGTAAGTAAGTATGTATATGTGCTGTTGACAACCACACTCTCAATGTTTGCAGTTTCAAAACCGGTGAGTAAATGTCTTCTAAATTTTATTTTTGCTGAAATCCGCTTACTACCAATCTAGCTTTACATATTTCCTGGTCACCCATTTCTTTTCTAGTAAATATCCACTTGCTATCTATTAACTTCTTATTATCTGGTTTAGGTACTATCTTCCATGTTTCACTCTCTTGTAGGACTTTCATTTCTTCTGATATAGCATTTTCCCATTGCTGTTTATCTTTTCTGTTCTGTATTTCCTCAAAACTTTGTGGTGTGTCAGAATGAATCGTAAGTAAAACATATAATATATCTCCTGGATCTTCATTATCACCCAACTGGTAATCTGCTTGTCATTTAGGTGGAATGTGAACTAAAATTAAAACTATAATTCTTGTCGCTGAATGTGAACCTGCGTCGAGGCGCTGCGGCTCACATTTCGCCTGTCAGCGAAACTGGATCTGCGACGGACGATGCAACGCAAACGCGAATCATTGACCGCGATGTGCAAGCTGTTTGTGACACAATTACGTCACAGGCTAAAAATACAACGCCAAAGACACAGCCGCGTAAGGAAACCTACGCGAAGAAGGCTTCACGCCGTTGCCAAAGTTCCCAGCTGTCCTCTGCTGGTGCGGCAGCGGTTGCTGAGACACAGAAGCGGAAACCGATGGCTGCCAAAACCAGTAAAGTGGATAAAGACGGCTTTACTCTGGTTGAGAGCAAAAGGGGTCGTTCGCGACGCAGCTGCAACAAACGCGGTACCGCTCCTGCAAGTGAGGATGTCCGCACTGCAGTGCCCACCATGGTCCTGTACATTTCCCGGTTGGACCCACAGACATCGGGAGATAAGCTCCTCCAGTACATCATTAGGAGGAGCCAAGATCAAATCGGTGCCGAGGAACGGAAGTTGCTGAAGCTGACGCGGTTGGAGTCAACCAGGACTATAAATTTTAAGTCCTACGTCCTCCAGGTTCCAGCGATGCAGAAGGCTGTCTTCCTAAGCTCAGATTTTTGGCCGGCAGGAGTTGTGTACAGACGTTACAGGGAAGCACGACCAAAACCAAGCTCCCAAGTTTAGTGTTTTTTTTTTTTTTATTATTTTTTTTTTTATTTTTTTTTTATAATTATGTATGTTAGGCTATGAGGTATTTATGTTATGGGTCTTTCTTGCCTGAATTAAATGATTTATTATTATCTCCTTTATTACATTTAAAACCTTATAAATTACATTTCTATATATACTTTCAAAACTCTGAAAAAAAAATACATTTAAAAATATAAAAAATAGTATCCCACCGGTATCGGGAACAGGGTCCAAGCTACCGGCGGTCAGGGCTCCAGAGAGAGGAACCTCCTAACAATGCGAGCCGTGTCCAGAAGTACCTCTTTCTGAATCAAGCCCTTGATCCAGCTGCCCAACGAGAGCCTCCTCAGGTGTTTGTCGAGGCTCTTGGCTATTAAGCCATTGGCTGTCACGACTATCGGCACAATGATTGCTGAGTCCACATCCCACATGTCGACAACCTCGCGAGCCAAATCAAGATATTTTATTTCTTTATCTTTCTCGGCTTTCACGAGGTTACCGTCATGCGGGACCGTTATGTCAACAATCATTGTGCGCCGCTCTACTCGATCCACCACCATTATATCAGGCTTATTGGCAACAATAGTCCTGTCAGTGATGATGGATCGATCCCAGTACAATGTGATATTTCCATTTTCGAGAACTGGGTCGGGCACGTACCTGTAGTACGGCACTTCCAATTCCACAAGGCTGTATTTCAGGGCAAGTTGCTGATGGATAATCCTAGCTCCAAGGTTGTGTCTATGCAAGTACTCTTCGTTAGCTAGACGAGAACACCCGAAGATAATGTGTCTTATTGATTCCCCCGGACGGTGACATGCCCGACAGATGTCAACCGTGCCGTCTTTCACAATAAATCTCCGGTAATTGTTCGTCATCAACTTCGTCCATAATTGCACAAATAAAACCTTCGGTTTCTCCAAAGAGGTCACCGAAACGTAGCCAGGTCACGGACGCTAGAAGATCTACATCGAGTCCATGTAGGGCCCGGAAAAAGCGTCCGTGAAGCTCCTTACTCTGCCATACTTCCATGCGATCATTAGTGTCAAGCACTACAGGTTTGCGCCAGTTCTCTTTGGCCAAGGAGAGCGGGGTGAGGCCCTTGTCCACCGCGACCACATCACGATGCATCCCCACGTCGGCTTCTAGGAAATATTCCCTGAGACTGCATATCTCGCGATTGTGTAGGGTCTTAGCGTTTAAAAAGCCTCGACCTCCACACTTTCGCGGGATATACAGTCTCATTACCGATGATCGTGGGTGATGCATTCGATTTGCAGTCAGCAGTGTACGGACCCTCCTATCCAGGGCGTCGAGTTCGGTCTGAGTCCATTTGAGTATGCCGAAAGAGTACATCGAAACTGGCATGACCCAACCGTTAAAGGCGCGCACCTTGTTTCCGCCTTTCTTGGCCAAAGAAGCGCTCCTTCAACGATTGCTTCATGTCAGTACCATTGATGCCCAACGCTACCGACATACCCAAATACTTATAGGTTTCGGATGCGGAGAGGGCTTTAAGGTTTATGGAATCCGAGAGTTGAGTTCCCACGGATTCCACAATCTCCCCTCGCTTTACATGCATGACCGCACATTTGTCAACACCAAAGTCCATCCTGATGGCGCTACTGAAAGTTTCAGTTACTTTCAGTAGCTCCATTAGTTGCAAATTGTTGGGGGCAAAGAGTTTTAGATCATCCATGTACAGAAGGTGAGACCTGACCACCTCTCCTCAGCCGATAGCCTAGACCTGAATCCTCAAGCAGTGTGCTTAGAGGATTCAAGGCTAAGCAGAACCAAAGCGGGCTCAAACTATCGCCCTGAAATATGCCTCGCTCGATCCTTATCGGCTCGCTATTCCTCAGGATATTCCGACATCCTGGATAGCGAAGGACCGTCCGCCATCGCCCCATACATGCCATCAAGAAGGTGCACACGTGATCGGCCTATAATTTTTTGGTTCCGCGGTGCTACCTGATTTATGGAGCAGGTGGGTAACTCCTGCTGTTAGGAACTGGGGTAGCGAACCAAACTCCAAAGCCGTCTGGTACTGGGCCGCCAAGCGAGCGTGCGATCTTGTAAACCATTTAATCCAAAAGTTCTGCAGCCCGTCCGGCCCTGGTTAGGTAACGGACGGACTGCACGAGCTACATCTTGGGGGCAGATGGTAATAGCCATTTCTGGTATTGGATTGCAGGCTCGCTCGACTTCCCGAGTCCAGTCACCTTCGGTGTGACTGACATGCACCGACCAGATACTTCGCCAGAAAGAACACATGGCATCATCATCTGGCAGGCACGTGTCAGCCACACTTTGGTTCGGTCGCTCCCAACCCCTATAAACCCACCTTTCATCGCTCTGGAACGTGCGATTCTGAGTGTATCGCTCTACTCGCCGCTTATACCTACGAATACGGTTAGCCCATGCATACACTTTCTGCTTCAGGAAGTCGATGCGCTCTGTGACGCGGGACAGATAGTTCTGAGAGCTAATATCAGTCCCTGAGAACGTCCGCCTCACAAAGCGCATCACTCTTGGACGAGTATTGCCGTCTCTGAAGCAGATTAGTTTGCCGATGAGCGCTCTGGCCCCACCAATACGGTGCTCAATTCTGCTCTGCCAAGCTGGTACGGTTGGTTTCGGTCGCGTAGCTCTACAGTCATTGGTAAATTTGACGTGAGCTACACGACATGCCGCTACAGCCGCGCCGTACAGAATTGAATGAGTATCGGTGAGGTCTTCGCAGTCATCAAAATAGTTTGATAACTGCGAATCCAGGAGCGCCACCAGCGCCCTATTTTTGTTATGCATGGGCAAACGAGGTAAGCGTGGTCTAAGTTCGGGCGACATGAACCGATATTCCCGAATCGCACACTCCAAAGCACTCCTCAATTCCTCATTGCACTGGGTACTTACGTTTGTAGCCCTATCATCACTTCCTTCGTCAGCTTGATTTATGTTGGACTGTGATAGTAACTCAACAGTCTGCGACGGGGGGGCGATGACATGGCTACTCTGCATTTCACTTCGCAGGTGATCAAGCACAGTGTCATCCAACATATGATTACGTTGGATGACCCGCACCTGATCCGACAGTCGTTGTGCCGAAACGTTGACAGCTGGCTCAAGCACCTGAAAAAGAGAGAGCATCCGAACACGGTACGCGGTCAGATTGTTGCCCCCCTCTGTAGCCCCATAGTATGAGCGCATGACGTTTTCATTGATGGATCGTGTCCATCTCATGCGCTGCACACTTCCGCCGGGAGCTGGGACCCTATCAGAGGCCGGTGGGCCTCGAGGTCCTAAGCCGTCCGGCGGCCGGCGTCCTCCTCGTCGACGAGCAGGTGGTGGCGTCGTGGGCGGGGAGAAATACTCGTCGCTCGAGCTCGACGCAACTACCGCGGCCGGTGTCGTCACAGCGCTCCCAGTAGCGCTGGGTACCGGCGGCGGCGAGGCGGAGCTGAGCGATGAGTCCGGAGGTGGTGGGCGTGCTCGACGTGCGGCTGATCTCGTCAACATTTCTTCACTTTTGGTTTCTTAATCAGTGATGTTTTACCGGAGGTGACATCTGTCATGTCACCTCCGATGCGGTAGTTTTTGGTTTCAAAATTACAATATGTTGTAGTTTGATGTCGTTATTGAATTTTCTTTGGTTTTGCAGGTTTCAGGTTTACTTCAGAATAAAAATATCTTGTTAAATTGGGTCAAAAAAAACTTATAAGAATTAAAATTACGTAAATGAGAAAACGAGACTTTTGTTGATACGGTGTTGCCAGCTTATTATTATTATTATTAGGTTTTCTTGCATTTCTTCTAGGTCTCTCCCTGTTTGCCAGCTCCTTTTCAATCTGATTTTCTTCCATTTCTTGCTCTGCATAACCCTGTATTCTGTATTTCTAGTGTGTTATCTTTTGTCTTATTCTCTGTTATTATCTTACCTTCTTCCTTTTTATTTTCAGGTATTTCCTTCTTTCTTCGGGTGCTTCATCTTTTTTTTCTACATCTTATCAGGGTAAGTAACTTCTTGACACATATCTTTCTTTAGGTTTTTCATCAAATATTACATTTCTTGCATGTACTGTCTTTTGTGTTTCAGGATCGAAGAGTATGTAACCAGCTGGAGCATATCCAATCATAATCATCTTACTTCCGGTGTTATCAAGTTTCTGTCTGCATTCTTTTGGTACATTATTACTAATTAAGTGCTAAGCTTCCAAATACTCTCATGTTTGACACATTTAGTTTTCTTCCTTCCCAGAGTTCACTTGCAGTATGGTGCCTGCCTGCTGATGGACTTCGGCCATTAACATATGCCGAGTAAAATAAAGCATCTCCCCAAAACTCTTTTCCTAATGTTGAATCTAATAAAACTGTTCTGCTCTTTTCTATCAATGTTCTATTTATTCTCTCGGCTACCCCGTTCATTTATGGGTTATATGGGACCGTGTACACCAATTTAATTCCTTCGTAATAACAAAAATCTTGAAATTCTTTATTTACATATTCTTTACCGTTATCTGATCTAAGCTTTAAGATATTCCTATTAAAATGGCTTGTGACATAACAATAATATTGTTTGAATTTACTAAAAACTTCACCTTTATTATTTAAGAGATATATCATTACAAAATGAGTATAATCATCAATAAAGGTTATAAAATAGCGATATCCATCTCAAGTTGGTGGGTTAATTGGCCCACACACATCGGTATGCACTAATTCCAAAGGCCTGGACGCCCTATGACCCTCTCTATTAAATGGTTGTCTTGTCATTTTACCTGTCAAACACTGTTCACACAATGTATCATAATTATTTGTTTTTAAGTCTCCTAAACCATTTACCATGTTATTTTGTTTCAATAAACTTAATTTTTAATTCCTAGATGTCCAAAACGCCTATGCCACAAATTAACATCATCAATATTAGTGTAGTCACATTCCAGTTTATCTATTAACAATTTTACTGTGTAAAGTGAACCTTCTTGATTTCCTATCATGACAAGATCATTGTTGTAAACTCTAACCTTACCTATGTAAAAACCAGAAACTTCTATCGTTAGTTAAGTGATCAGAGCAACCCGAGTCAACACACCATGTAGTGTAGTTACTTTCATTTATATTCACTTCACTAATACACAATGGTGCCTCCTCTTCTTTAAATGTTGACAGGAATGTGTGATGGTTCTTTTCACGGTGTTGTCCCCTATATTGTCCTCGTCCTCTGCCATATCCTCGTGGTCGTCCTGCATTCGCGTCTTGTAATTCTTGACCTCGTCCTGCATTCGGGTCTCGTCGTTCTTGTCCTCGTCCTGCATAACCTCCTCGGGCTGAAGAGTAAGATCCTCTCCCTTTAATACGGCATTGAAACTTCTTATGGCCCGGCAAACCACAGTTGTAGCACAAGAAAGCATTGTTGGGAGCTGTTGTCTCCTCTGTGTTTGTTTTTTTTCTTTTCTCCTCTTCCCCCAGCAATCTCTCTTTGACGAAGTTGACACTAAGATCAGTCATAGTTTCCAAAGTTGTTATTACCACTTCATATGATTTCGGCATACTGAGTAAAATGTCTTTCACCTTTTCTTCCTCTGACAGGGTGGATCCTCCATTTTTAAGTTTTGTAAACAATTCCTCCATTTGTGTAAAGTGTGACTGCAATTTTTAATTTTCATTAAACTTAATTTCCATTAATTGTCTTCTTATAAAAATTTTACTTCTGGTATTTTTCTTCATAAAGTTTTCTTCTAATTTCTTAAGCATTCCATATGCCGTTTTCTCGTCTTTTATGTACTCGATATGACTGTCTGCGATGGAGCTTACTAAAATGCTTACTGCTCTCGTTTCCTTTTTTATGTTCTCTGTTTTGCTCACAAAATCCTCACTTTCTATAACCTCTAAGCATTCCTGCTCCTTTAATATTGTTTTTAATCTGTATTTCCACGTAACGAAATTTTTTAGAGACTGCACGTGGCCTCATCAACTCAAATGTAGATATAGCTCAGGAACTTGAAAACTTTTTTGTTAATATTCCACTTGCAACTACTGAAGCTTTAAATTCCTCACCCCCGCTTTCTGCTGACTTACTAAAAAATAATGTATAAGCATGCCCTTTGGAGTTTAGGTTTCAGCATACAAACCCCCAAGCTGTTAAAGATTTTAAAATTAAATCAACAGAAGATCTCTGGGGAATGTCTGTAGATCTCTCATCAAAACCCTTGCGCCCTATTTAACACCAGTGTAGACAAAGGAGTCTTTCCGGATCTTATGAAACATAGTAAAGTGATCCCATTGTTTAAATCCGGTGATAGTAAAGAGCTCAAAATTTAAAGGCCCGTGTCAATTCTGCCAGTTCTCAGTAAGGTGTTTGAAAAGTTGATGCTCAATCAACTGTTACGTCACTTTAATAAAAACTCCATCTTGCATGGATATCAGTACGGTTTCACTAAAGGACGTTGTAACAATGACGCCGGTGTCACCCTAATAAAGAACATTTTTAAGGCCTGGGAGGAATCACAAGATGCCATTGGAATCTTTTGTGACCTCTCTAAGGCATTCGATTGCGTAAACCATGAGACACTTCTGCTGAAACTAGAGCACTATGGGATTAAGAATGCAGCTCTTGATTTGCTAAGATCATACCTGAAAGATAGAAACAAACACGATCGAAGCTCCCGCAACACTGCGATGAGGACCCCGCCGCCATCCCGTTTTTTTGTTGTGTTACGATCTCGGTCGCATCTGTAAACAATATATCGAGGATCCACGAGCTCGACGTTAGCAATATCAGGCACAAGCCATGTTTCAGGTAGAATTATAATGTCATAAGAAAACGATAAAATGTTTACAAACAGGGTGTGCAGTTTGGTTCTTACACCTCTACAGTTTTGGTAGTATACATTTGGCCACTGCTATCCATAATCACAGTACCGGACTATGATATAACATTAAATGTTGTGCACGCAAGTAACAGCTAAACTATACTAGAAGAGCCCGGTAACATAAGCCCACATGAGATAGGATCGAGAACGGCCAACATCACAGTTATACAAAAACCGGCCAAGTCGTACTCATAAAAGACAGTCAGTATTCTCATTTCGCATAGATATTGTGTTGAAATAAGACGCAACATAAAAATAAACATTGAGACCCAATTAATAACAGTAATTAAAATTGAGTATAAATAATTGGAAAATGGAAAGAATTTTAAAACAATTAAAATTTCTAGAAGTCCAAAAAAAAGATTTAAAAAATCTACTATCTAAAAATCTATCTGGTATATGAATTATTTTCTAAAATATTGGTGTTAGAGTAACCACAGAAAACAACTGTTTTTTTAACAGTTGCAAGTTTTGCCAAAACATCTTCCATTACTGACTCAAATATACTTTTGATCTTTTTGGGTCAGCCTGCGGCCGAGGAGCCTGGAGAGCTGATATTGCCTTCGATGCTGTATCTTCGAAGCTGCATTCAATATCATTTTCCAGTGCTACATGGTTCCAAAATTGTTTTTAAGGGCAAATGTGCTATATACATTTTAGTGACCAAATCAAAACAGCGCTTGTTTGCGTACCGTAGTCATACCTCTAAAATTCTATGCCTGTGGTCATATTTATATATTTTTAAGCCTTGTGGTTAAACCATTGTACATTAAGTCAATGCAAACCCTATTGCAGGGCAGGTGCGTGGAAACTAGGGAGGGTAAAGTGCTCGGAAGCTTGCAGCTTGTAAGTGGTTTGACTTTTTGATTTCAAATGATCAATTGTTGGAAAGCAGATATTTTTTGTTAGATAGTTGGTAGCAGAAGGATGAGAGTTGCCGAGAATCAAGCTAAAAGGCGTGCAAATTGAGAGGCCTATGTCCAGCAGTGGACTGCTGTAGGCTGAGGATGATGAATTGTTGTCGTTAAATTTAATTCAAGATAATGGCAAAGGAGAAATGCTAACTGGGACATGGGTATCATTTTAACGGCTATAGGAGCTGCTAATGCCGAAAATGGGTCAAAATCAAAATCCAACAAAGCGGCTATAGAATTGATGAATTAACAGGCTGATGAATCATGGTATTAATTGACTGGGCACGTTTGTTGTTCACTCGATGCTTTTGATTTAACTAAAAATAATGAATTGCTTTTCTTCCAGGAACACGGATGAATGTAGATCGTAACTTCTGGTTCGACAATTACCACGTGAACGGACGACTGGTCAACACCGCTTGCGATATGAGGAGCTTCTTCACTTGTGAACACGAAGTCGATAACTTATTTGCGCATGATACCACCAGTTTAACTGATTCAGAGCAACCTATATTCCAGCCTTATGTAGGCATAGAATATGAAAACCATATAGTACTAAAACTCAACTGTTGATATTTTCCTCAGTACCTTGATGTAGGTACCCTAACCTGACCTACAGTGGAGGCTTTTGATTTCCATAAAACTCGTATTAAAAAATACAATTTTGTTGTTGGCGTTTAATACGTATATTTGGTACAAGTATTATTTGACATTATATACCTAATTTTTTTTATTATTTTTTTATTTTACTTTATTAGATTATTTTATATTTTGTAAATGTGAGAACGTCGTAGGCCCTGTGGATTATAAATTATAGACAATTGTCTATTTGTTTAACATATAACTGTTGACAGGCCTACACTGTCCTCCCATACCTGTTAATCACTAATTGGAAAACATTGTAAAAGACATATTTTTAAAAGAGTAACCATGGAGTTTCTTGCCGGCTCTTCTCCATGGGAAACGACCAATTGGAACCGTGCACCTAGAATCTGACGTTTCATAAGTGCCCATGTAGGTCTATGTGAAATAAAATATTTTGATTTTTGATTTTGAATACAAAAATATATCATTATGAGAAGAAGGTATATTTTACAATTAACATATCAAAATAAGATTCAAATTACATACTTTAAAAAATAACATACTCTATACGTCGAAATACAATGATTAAAGTACATCAGTATGATATGGACGGATTAAGATTTAACCTTTAAGTCTATTTTAAAGGTGTTACAAAATAAAGCACCAAGCACCTACTTACAAAAGTGACAATGTACAAATTGACAAAATATACATAACAGAATCTCACAAAAATAAGTCTCGACAACATTATAATCACCAGTTTGAACATCAACCTTTTCCAAACTTAATTGTTTATTTTTTAATCTGATGATCTACGTACACTACTTATGCGTCTTTAAAAACTGCCTTACCTACTAGAGGTAGGTACCGTACGGCGGGGCCACCGTATGAAAGTAGTTCCCTCGCTGGTTCGAAGTACGACACCATCCAATACAGAAGCACCAGGTAGAAGAATAATGATACCAGGCGATCCAGTATGTACAAACTGGGAATAAAATATTAATTGTTAGTTTAGCAGGGTCATTCACACATTTCACATTAGAAGCTTTGTATTATAGTAGGCCGAAATTGGTCAGAACATCAACAAACTATGTTTTTTATTATTAAGTTATTGTTTCAATCATAACGTCAACATTGTTATAATTTTGTTATTTAAATAGAAACCACAAAAAAAAAACAAATAACAAGGGCTAAGTACGCTTCCTTATGGCAACCCATAATCATTCCTTTAATTAAGGATCGGTTATTAGTTATTTTAATATTATTTACGAAACGATATACTAAGAAATCATTTGTCAACGTGTTATTGCCGACTCGACAAGCAGGTGTGTGATAAACTTTTTGGATTTTCTATAGTTAACTTTCAATGTACAGTGTCAAATGAAATAATAAATTCGCAAAATAAGTTGTGAATATGAAATTAAATAGTACTGTTGTCAGTAATTTGTTATGTCTTTTGTACAGTGAATACATGAACAAACATTATTATTTGTTAGTAACAAAACATTTTGTTCTCCGACAATAGAGTTTATAGCTGGCCATATGAGTGGCTTTCGCATTCAGCAACACTGAGTTGGCAGAATATCGAATAAAATTAAGATTGTGTAAAATGTTGTTAACGTTAACGATAATTCAAAAGGGTGTTTTAACAAATGTAAGCCCAACATCTTTTATTCGACAAGTTGTTATTACCTAAGTCATAATTTTGTACAGTAGGCCGTAATTGGTAACTACGTAAGTGAAAGTTATTATGATCACAGTTATTTTAAGAACTCGGTTAGTGATTCGCCTAAAGCATATTAAGTTCGATTAAAATTGGCATAATATCTTTTGTTTCTATTACAGTCAAAATTATGAATATGAATAAACTGACAGTATAGTAGAAAGATGATGATGTTTGCTCTTAGGCTACTCTTTTGTTAGCTGTACCAATTGTTAGTTGCCAGTAATTTGGAACAACCGAACTTACATGTGATTTTGCAGTCTAGCTTTAGGTAAATTCTCCAACTTCTCCTTTAAACAGTAGAGCTTTCCTCCGATCATGCAGCTTTCTATATACGGCTCATCCTGAATGATGGTCAGGTCCATTGGGAAGGTCTCTTTGTCAGCAGGGTTCAGAAGTGAAACTAGGGACTTGAAGTTGTTCGTATCAAACCACCATTCCCGGGTCGTGAAGTATTGGAGGACTTCCAGTCCAATTGTTATTCTTTTCTGGATGCGTACCATGCTGAAATTGAACGCATTTTGATTTAAATAAAAAATAGTTAACAACTGTTTATTTCCTTGATTGGGATTTAAAGAAACAAAGTAACCCTCCCGTTTCCGCATTGTTTTATCTCAGGACGAGGAATTTGAAGTACAGTTTATAGTCTCTTTAATAGTCATACAATAAAACGTGTTGAGGTAAGTCATCCCTAATTTGCAGATACATACATAATACATATTATAACAAAAGTTGTTTTAGGGTTCCATACGTCCTAATGAATAAACGGAAACCTTATAGGATCACTCTTGTGTTTGTCTGCCCATCTGTCACAGCCGATTTGCTCCGAATATACTAAACCAACTAAATTTAAATTTGGTACACATATGAATTTCTGTGATCCGAACACGAACGTTTTACTAAAATCAATGAATTTTCACTATTTGAGGGTCACTTTTTGGGGGGAAATTAGAAATAAATAAAGAAAAAATCGTAGTATCTCCTAAACTGCGTAGCCAAAAATATTGAAAAAAATACAGAGAGTAGTTCTATAGTTTTAGATTACCGAAAAACTTATATGAAGTCAATGGTCTTAAAATAACATGGTGAATCCCTCAATATTGCGCGTATAAACTCAGATTTACAGTTGGAATGTATGGGGCATCATGTTTTTTAACTACAATGTAAGTTTGGTTTTGGGATAAATTCATCCCAACCACGGAACCCTTCATTATGCGTAGTACGACACGCACTTGGCCGGTTTTTTGCAACAAACTACAATTTATTTTATTGTTTCTTCTCGTACGTATAAGAGGTCAATAGCGCTGACCATGATCTGCCAGTTATCTAACAGTATCGCATGGCAGACATGTAGGTAGGTCAGTTAATTACACCTACATAAAAACAGGTACAAAGTGTTGTATAGTAATCAATGTGGAGTAGTAATAAATGTAGAGCTATTTCATGTAATCTACATAGTCCGGTTAAGTAGTCACGACCTCTCAAGGTCAACTACGAGATGCCATACATAAAAAAGTAATCTATCCACGTTTATACTAGAACATAAACTTTAATATAACTTATCGAAATCAATTTCGGTTCCTGGAAAGTACAGTACCATGAGGGGAATCTGTTGGCATAGGTACGGGGAGAACTAAGGGCACTCTCCCTTTACTTTCCACAAAATCTTTGTAAAATTTCGACTTGTACGCATCACAATAAATCGCAGGCCTGGTATCTCGTATGTATAAATAGTAACAAATCTTAAGGACTCACAATCGCTTCTGTCTAAATAAGAACAGCAGGAAATCGATGAAGTAAGCCGGTATAATATGGTAGAAGAACACACATATGTCATGTATGAACTTGCTGTGCCTTATGTTCCCGTCGGGGTACCACAGCGGTCCCTCGAAGGGGAACTTCCGCACGGTGGCCTTGCCAATGTCCAGGACTTGCTTCCACGTCGTGCTTCGGTCGTCTCCGGTCGTAATGTTGTATACAGGTATCTCAGGTTGTCTGAAATTAAAGTAAATGTCTATTTTAGGTATGTGATGTCTTGGACACCAAACATGACTCTGATGGTTTTAGTGACACCATTTTTAAGTGAGTTCGTTATTAAGTGTACAAACTTAATTTGAATTGTAGTTTTGACGGGACACTGGAAATAAGTTAGTTAACTATAGTGCCTTGGTCATGATAAAGCAATACATAAAAAAATCCGAGATTAATCGAGTATGGAATTAAGTTGTAGGGATCTTATTTACGACGATGTACAATTGTAACATGCGGTAACCTACTCTAAAGCCTTGATTTACACGGTGCTATTGAATATCCTGTAGTCCATAAGCTGAAGCAATAAAAGTTGCCCATGTACACAGTGTTTAGACGATGCAAGTTGTATGATACCTATTAAGGCTAAGCGGAGGAAAATAAACCAATTACGAAAGTAACAGTATTACCTCTGAGTATCGTTGCCAGTCTTGTAGGCAATAATGATGATGCTGTTGATAGCGATGTCGATGGGAATGACCTCGGCGTGGTAGTGCCCGTAGCAGTGCATGGAGCGGATGACGCCCTTGCCTGCGCCCACCATCAGACCGATGGGACCGTTCAGGTTGTCCACCCAGCCAGGAGTAGGCTCCTTAAACGATGGAGTTACTAGAATCATAATTTATGGATTCAAATAACTGGTCAAGTCTCTTTTTATAAGCGTATTGGAAAAGGTTTTACTTAAAGATCGCGAGTATGCAGCCAATATCTCTATTTTATATAGTTCATAAACTATATAAAATGGAGATATTGGCAAAGTCGAAGACTCCAATAGGAATCAACCCCTGGATCTATTGCATAAGCGTGGTTCTGTTTTACATCTTCGATATGGACATAAATGAGTATAATATGTATATCGTAGATGGATTGTCAAATCCGCCGTTTTAGAAAACCGCTATTTGTTTTACAGAATAGTTCCGTTATGTAAAACAACTGAACAATGTTCAGCTGGATTGCCTTTTTGTTACGTTTAACAATATTGCTACCGACGTTTAGACGTAATGTAGAATGGCTTATCTGCAGTCAGTCACAGTAGGTACTTCCGAGTTGGTCGCTGTTACTTGACTTTTTGATTTCCAGGAAATTCTGATAAGCTAATATTAACTTGTCCTTAAAATCACTGTTTTCACTTGAGTTAGGGTCATTTTCACTCATATTACGCGTTTTTTTTCTGCTTCAGACGACATTATTGTTGTTATGACACACAGAGCATCGAGCGTTCAAAATTTAGAACTAAAATCTACGATCTGACGTTTCGTTTCAAGCTGTTTTACAAAACCTCCAATCGTTGACCCGCTGCATTCATAAACGCAAAATGTTTAATCAATGTTACGTGTTAAAGTTAAGTAACTATGTAAAACCGCTGAACTTCGTCGGAACTGTTGAATAAAACAACTAGCGGTTTTGTAAAACAGCAGAGTCGACAATCCATCTGTGATAAAAAAAACGATAAATTTATTTAGTCTTTTTTTTAATGATGAATTGAATGAATGAATTTTTTGTACTCTCCTGTATTTGCGAAATAAATTATTCGAATTGAAATGTTGCTCTACATCACCTATGCTAGGTCGGACAACAACGACAGGTAGTTGCGGGAAGCTCTCTCTGACCAGCGCTTCTGCTAGCCGCTTGGAGTATGTGTAGGAGTTGGGATGCTTCTGGTAGATGGAAGGTGCCAGAAGGTTGAGCTGCTGCTCCGTCAGCCACTCTGCTGCGCTGAGAACCTCGTGTGGATCCGCTGGAGGATCGAACACCTGGAGAGATTAAAAGAATCGCTAGAAAAAGAGGGCACTATTCACCGATTGGTGTTCCATGTGTTTATGAAATGAATGCATCATGAAAGATTTTGAGGACATAGCGACTTAGTTATTTTAATAACCTAATTTATGACGTCACAAGCCGTGTGCCCGAAAGGATTTCTCATCGGCGAAAATGACGAAATTCCATACAAGCTTTCATCCCATATTTAACCCAATTTTTGAAAGAATTTCCTAAAATCCTTAATACTTTCGATATCATATATAGCATTCTGAAAATTGAAAAACTTTTAGACTCACTGGCAGACAACGCATAGCCTTAATTGCTGAAGGCTATGCGTTGTCTGCCAGTGAGTTCTTTCTAAGTATTCAGGTGTAGAATTTACCTTTTCAGCCATTCTTTCGTAGTCAGGATAACAGAAAGCAGTAGACAGATGTATAAAGGCGACGAGCTTCTTCATATTCTTTGCCATGTCCAGTACTCTTAGGGTGCCTTTGGTGTTCATTTCCAGACCTTCCTTTAGAGGGGCTTCCAGTCGTAAGCTTGCCGCAAAGTGGAATACTATTGACACCTAGAATTGAAAAAAAAAAACTTTTGTCAAAAATAGTACTAATATCGACAGCAGGTACTCTGCTGTCGATATTAGTATAGATACTGAAGACAATTTTAAAATCTACATTAAATTGAGTATCCTGGATTAAAATAAACTTTTTTTGGGGTTTTCAATCGAAGGTCTAAGAGACAGAAATTATTAACAAACTATTAACTATTCGGCACATGGTGATCACACCGAAAAGCTTAGAATTTAAGATTGAACTAGCATTGCCCGCGGCTTCGCTCACGTTACTGTTACATATAACGTATAAGTTAATCGGAACGTAAGGTCATCTCAACGACATAGATTGTTTTTGTTAATTTTAACTACAGAATATAAACGAAAGAAAATAGTAGTCATTCATGATCACTCCTGGGTACCGACTTAAGTTCAACAAAAAACAAAAGACACAATTTAACTTCTGACATAGCTAACTAAAATGAACGTGAACGCTAACGGCCGATTATCACCATGAGATTATTGTACTATATTCGTGAATCATAAGAGCTGTCATAATCAACTTAGATCTCGTCATGGGCTTTATATATTTTTTAAGGCCGAATAAGCTACGTCAACACATTGTTTAAACAGCTTCAGGTTATGCTGTTGTCTGTGTGTTTTGCTGCTGTGGTTCGACTTGCGACTTCTTTATGTGCGGTAATCAATCATATTTGGATCAGGATATTTGTGCTGACGAATTCTGGATTGAACACCGATGGCGACGACAGTCATTGCGGCAATGCAATGACGGTGGTCGCCTTATGTTTTAATTTAACCTAGCGGTAAATTGTTACGGACCACCCACGTAATGAAATATTGCTAATCCCTCATGGCCAAAAGTATGATAATACATAGTTTATTGTAAAGACACAAACGAATATGCAAAAGTTGAACAGAATATATTCAGTAGGTTTTGCATCAATCTGGAACATACATCCACACAAACAGATACCCACCGCTCCCACTCCGCGTAGCAAAATAATTACTTACTTTATAACCAACGTAAAATGTGTTACTTGTGGAATGGGGCTAGCAGCGCATAAAACCTGTAAATATAATTCAATGCCGTAAGAAAGTGTGGCAGCTTTGAATCGAGTCGTAACATATTGTAACAAATAAAACGTAATAAAAGTAAAATCGGGCTGGTTATACAATCTTCAGTAACGATCATAGCATGAACAGAGTCACGGGCAAAAGTTACTTCTTAGTGTATTTCGAAAACATAGGAATACCGATTTTTCCGTTCATACCTCGAACCTTTCAAATGAAATTACTTTATGAAAAATAAATAATAAAATGTAAATCAATGCTGTCGAGAAAGTCCCACATTTATCTAAATAACTTAAGGTACGCTCGTTAAAAAGTGTGTCAACTCATGTTGTTTGTTTGAGCAATCCTTTACGGTTATGATCGTTGCTACTCCATATGCACTTGGGCAGGTTTCTCGCACAAGTATCAAGAGTGATTTTAAACACGTGGCTGCACTTTCCTTTACATCGCACACCGCTTTCTCTGTTTACACATATCTGGTTTTATGTGCATCTACTGTGTCCTTTATTCTGTGTTTGTTCATGTATGTTTAGGTTCACTACGCTTATTTGTCTGTCCTGAAGAGCAATGCCACAAAAATGCTTTTAAAGATATAGAATTTGTTCTACGGATGCCAAGCATAAATAAGTTTTGGTTTTTTAACAAAGACCAGGTTTTTCATTAATTTTGTTAGTCAGGAGTATTCACACATCATCAACCTTGTTCCCACTGCTGGGAACTCAGGCCTCCTCTCGGTGAGTGGGAGTGGGCCGCAATCCAGCACGCGGGCCCAGTGCGGGTTTGTAGATGTCACATGTCTTCGAATTTTTGGTTCTAGGGCATGCCAGGTGTCCTTCACCGTTTTGAGAAGAGTGGTGATGAAATAATCTACACAAAGTAAACCGCCTGTCTGGGTTCAAACCTATGAACTACAACTCGTAAGTCGCGTTGTAATAGTAGTATTAATAACTATTGTTAATATTGATTTACAAAATCCTACAAATTCGAAAGCCACTACAAACATGAGCCACACAGAGTTCAAACTAGTGACATCTAACAGAACTTCGCATATAGCTACTTTGATACTATAAATGCGTCGTCAAGTGTTTGTTTCTTGTAAACGAAGCGAGGAACCTTGAACTATCCTCCACCAAGATCAAGAGCCTGAGACCCTTGACACCGCTTTTTGCGGATCGAGACGAAATTGTATTGTAACGTTGTGATGTTGCTAAGACGTCTTTTGTTAAATTGAGTAATACTAGTAGGTAATACGGAAGAAAAAGTTGTTAGACCATGACTTTACCAGTCATGGTCTAACAACTTATTCGTCCGTTTATTCAAATCACAACTGTCATTCTTTGACAGTTGTAAGAAATGGCTGAAACATTAATTATATTGAGGTAAAATGTCAATCAGAGAGTCCAATTCAGAACGTTGTAGGCTTAGTAGAAAGTAGATTTGTAGACCATTTTCTATTTTGTTATGGACCTGGTACTTGTTCACAGGCCTACACTGTCCTCCCATACCTATTAACACTGTAATTTGAAAACAATGTAATAGCCAATTATTTTTAAAAGAGTAACCGTGGAGTTTCTTGCCGACTCTTCTCCGTAGAAAACGACCGATTGGAACCGCGCACCTAGCTTCTGACGTTTTTTATGTGAAATAAAATATTTTGATTTTGATTGAATCAGCTTGGTGTGTTCTATTAATTTGTATTAAAGTGTCAATGTACTTAAGTACAAATATCCAAGCCACTTAGCTCCTAAATATTATACGCTATATAGCAATATTATGCGAAATAAATCGCTATTAGCAATGTTATTAAAGTTTCGTATCTCTACAACGACTTTCAACAGAATGTTTTATTTTGTTTTTTTTAAAGTCATTTTTGACTTAAAAAAAAACAAATGACTATTCATTATTGACTTTTCCATTATGTTAACGCTGATAGAATCTCACTTTATCTACCCGCCTCGATTTAAACACGATCATCAATCGGTATGATAGTTACCTCATTGTAGATCTCATTCAAGTGGGAATCATTAATGCCTAGCTCCTCGTACATGATGTCGCCGGTGACTGGGATCAGCTTCTTCATAAGATGCGGCTTCTCCTCTCTTATTCTTTTGAACAGCTGGAATTTTATAAATATATGGTTAATGAATGTTTCAAACTATTAATCATGCCACCCTGTTATGGTCCCACGCAGGGCAAAGGCCTCTTTCATACAGAGAAGATATAAGCATTCATCACCACGCTTTCTCAAGGCGGATTGGCGACTTCAGACTTTAAAAATAAAATTGTTTAAAAATTAAAAGGATAAATCGTTCTTAATAGTAAATAAGATTTAGAGCAACAATTTTTCAGTCATAAAAATATCATTTAAAGCGATGCTTAGAAAAATATATGTTTTCATATAACTCACCAAACGATTTACTTAAAAACATGTAATTACGTCAAACATAATTAGCTATATCAGGCTATACTTTATACTCGTATTTCTAATTCTTCCCATTCGTCCATTTCACGCATATCAACAAACAGGATACACTCACAGGCAGTTCCCACATTTCTTCGATGCGTGTCTCCGGTGACTTGCCGCGCTTGGACCGCACCAGCGCATACACACAGCCTAAGTCCGGCACGCTGTACAGCAGCTTCTCTATTAGGACCTTGCCCATCAAGCCGAGGGCACCCGTCACTAGGACGCTTCTCCCTTTGTACCATTCGTTCACTTCTGAAGTCATTTTGGCAACTGGAAATTAAAAATATTATCTTATAATAAACACTCTTTACGGGCATTCAGAAGCGCAAAAGTCTAACAACCAGTCTTACCAAGTGGTATCGTGTTACCCCTTAACTGGGTTGTGGTCAGATATGCAGTGGCTGGACTCCAATATAGTTGGGATAAAGCCGATTCACATTACTGTGTTGTGACGTGTCGTGACGCCTTCCGACGCAGTGTTAGCCAATCAAAACTCGTTGTGATTTGTCGTAGTCCTCAACAGATTAGTTTGATTGGTGAATCCCGCGTCACGACACAACACGACAAAGTAATGTGTCCGTAACTTAAGGCTAGACTGATTGATTGATCTATAATAAATTAGCTGCTTCGGCAAACTACGTACCGCCTCGGAATCAGTAAATTTATGAGAAAATTAATTTTCTTCAATATATTTATTTCGTAAATTTTTCCGATGTTTAAATTTTGCTATTCGGGGCGGAGACAAATCCAGCAATAACAAAGCGAACTAATCAAAGATGATAAAAATCCGTACAGGCATTCTTGAGTATAAATGGTGTTACCAACCCGATTTTGTTTTATTAATATATTTATAAAGAAAGAAAAAAAAAATTTGTTGTTCAAATCAAACGCATCGGTATAAAAACTTCTCATAATTTCAAATTCTTAACCGCCTCGGGATAAAAACTTCCCGGCGCAAGTGTAAAAAATTTCTTATTTTAATCGAATAACGCGTTTTGTGTGTCAATAGTTTTATACCAAAAATAAAGGACGACAAAAAAATGTGTCAAGTATCAAGTGGTGTCATCGTAAAAAGTTTTCAAGTGGTCGTGTTATCGGTTTTGTTTACAATTAATTTATTATCGCAATGTTGTTGTATATTTGAAATATAATGTGTTATATTTCAAAACAATTCTCAAGATTCGTGCTTTGCTTTGAGATTATGTAAACATTTCATAGTGTTAAAAGTTTGCTTATGTTGATATTACGAGAATTTAGTTAGAATGTGGAAATAAGATTATAATTAGAAATTTGACACACCAAGACAGTAAAAATACAACGAAATTACGTTAAAATATTACTTTTCAGGACGGACTGTATCAGAGGCGGCATCAAATTACAAGGTCAAGGGTTGTTTATTTTGGTTTATTGCTCAGAAAATACCAATTAAGGACTTATGGGCATCAAAAAAAAGTTAATTTAATCTAGTTTAATTATACATAGGCTTTATTGACACAAACTACAAAATCATTCGTTGCGGCGCTGTTTTTGCGCGGGAAGTTTTTATCCCAAGGCGGTTAAGGCGATTGTAAATTTTACTTTTTTTTTAAAGTATTTTGGACTAGTTTTTGTAATTAAGTTCTCACATGTATTGATTATGTATAGTTTCAGCTATACACACGTATTTTTATTTTGGTATAGCTGCAATAGTTTGTTAAATAATAAGCTTAATGTTGGAAATGGCACGGTGCGCATTCCCGACAAAATGACGTTTTGGAGGGAAACGTTATTTTTGGCGGTGAAAGCTATTACCAGTACTGTCAAAAAGACGAGACTTTTTAGCCGAGGCGTTTGAGTGGTTATCTCAATGTTATGTAACGCTCATCAAGAATTTCCGCCAAAATAAAATGACAGCCAAAATAGTGATACAGATCACTATTTCAGGTGTCATGTTTTTTTTATTCAATTGGTCACGTGACCGACTATATACTGCCAATGAGCTGCACTTTACGACTTTCATGCATCAAGTGAAATGCGTCTCGCACCATTTCGAGTGAATGACTAAGAACTTGTACACCTATAACAGTCTGGCGATAGCCGGTAATGCTTAATGTGATGATTAGACTGACAGTTTCACACTCTATAATATGACATAATGAAATGCCATATAACTTTCTGGAGATTATTCAAGTAGCGCAGAAAGGTCGACTTTGCTCAATGAAGGTTGTCAAAATAACGCATTACCAGCATTTTTGATAAAATTAATATTAAATAGCAAAATTAACATTAAAGGCGTTACTTTACAAATCAGCGCTTTTTTTTATTGTTAAACACGGCCACGTTGGTCTCGTGGTTGCAAGCGCTACTGCAGAGCATGTGTTCCTGGGTTCGATTCTCAGGTCGGGCAACATGTTACTGGGTTGTTACATCAGGTATTTCGCAGTAGCAGAAGCAGAAGTTGCAGGGAAAACAATGCGTGATGTTATGTTTTGTGTTAAAGGTGAACAAAAAATTATATAAACAAATGGTACGAGTACCTACATGAGTGTCAAGTAGAAAGTCAAATCTGTGGTGTCAGTATTGTACAATTGTGAACGCACCTTAGAATACGTGGCGTCGTCTGTATTATGTTTAAGTAGTTATAAGTTAGTCAGGAACGCACTCTTGTAACAGTCCGCGAAGCCTAAGCTGAGCTTTGCAATTGTGTGAGTGCACATACCTATAGATTAATATTATTTGTACTTTGAATACCATATTGTATAGATTCAAGTTTTTTCTAACTGAACAGACAGTTGTGCTGCTGGGGAGTTTGTTGCGCCACTTCTTCTTCCCAGCTAAAGCACTAGGAAGTGGTGAAGGGCGGGCGTTTTGGAGGACTGTCTTATATAAGTAATTTTGACGTTCGAAAAGTGCTGATTCTCAGCCTAATTTGAATAAATGACTTTTGGTTTAGTGGTTTATATAATCGGCCTGAGGCGCTGTGTGTCCCTCCATGCATTGGTGCGATTGGTAATCACTCACACAAATGCAAAGCTTAGCTTAGGCCTCGCGGACTGTACTAAGTGGCAAAAGGCGCTACCCATAGCGTACTTTATGCAGGTCCCTCCTTGCCTGTCAACCGTCGTAGGACACGGATCAGATTTAAGTCATTCGTTTATTTTGTCGTTTATTTTTTATTTTAAGTTATATGACTGTGCTAAATAGTGTACATAACTTTAAACCGTAATACGTGTGTGGTAAGTATAATATTATTAACTGCAAACTGCAGTTTCACTTCCGCTCTTTGATCACAACTTCAACTCCAATAAGCGTAAGAGGAGACAGGTAGCATACGTTCCCACTACCTGTCCCCAAAAATCTTTACAAATATACAAAGTCCGGGTCAACTTACATATTTTGCACCGAAAATATCACAAGAAATATGTATAAAATTATTAAGAAAACCCAAAACTGTGAAGCAAAAAATTGTGAAGAAACTGACATGTCTTAGAACCAAACATTTGAAGACATATTATGATTACATTTACGAACCCGACTCTTGAGTTGTCAAGGGGTCGGTCAGTCAGAAAGATGAAGCTAGTTACCCATTCCAAAGGATGGTAGGTACCTATGGAAAAGAAAAGGCAAGAAACTTCATGGACACTCTTTTAAATAATATTGTTACATATAATTAGTAACATCAGTCATGTTGAAATTATAAAGGCGTCCGTAATGAAAAACATACAAAATAAAATCAAAAAACAATTCGGAAATTAAAATAAGACGTGGCAGCCAAGAGATGACCATCCAGTATGGATCAGCACCATTCAGCTCAACCATTTTGAAGGGAACTTAATGATCCAACACAACCGCCACCACCAGCGAGACATTTGAGTGAGTGTGACATACTCTCAGCCGCCAGGGCACATTCAAGTCAATAAAAGACGTACCCAGTAAATGGTAGCTTTATAGTAAGTCCATAGTGCTTATCACACATGTGCTGCACAGGGCCCTAGTGACTGATTAGGGCCCACTCCCTCTTACCGAGACGAGTCCTTTGTCCCAGCAGTGGAAAAATTATAGGCTAATTATGCTTGACGCTTTAAAGAAAAATTAAAAAATCAAAGCGTTCACTGCCACAAAATACACATCTCAACAGCAATAAGTCCATTGAAGAGAAAGCTATTTACTATTTAATACCGACCGTAAAGATGATGATGTCGCATGTAAGAACTGATATTTGGTTGAGTACCATATAAAGGGTATGTAGGAGAAAATATTTATATCATTTTGCAATGCTAGAAACTAGATGTGAACGGTCACGTAAAGTACTTCGACGACCAAACGACCTCGCAAAGTTATGCAAGGGGTAGCGCCTTAAGGGGACTGGACCTAAACGCAAGTTTAAAATGCCTTTAATTATTTATGATCAGTAAACAAAATCAGTAAATACATGAAATTTTTCAGGATATTATGCTAGTTAGATAGTGTGTTGAAAACATAATACAACAAATTCGATACCGTCCATGCAAAAAATCAGATAGATATCTCTAAAAATTTACTTTAACAATCAAAAACCATACTAATAACATCAGATTTTGTGTTCTGCAAGCATAATTCATATTAATGTAATAGTGTTTAATTGTTTAGTCCAATCAATACATTGTTTGTAAATAGATAATTGCTCCATTTTTTGCAATAAATTACCAGCGTTGTGTCATCGCGCTTCTCTTGTTTTTATATGCAGTCTGATAGTGACCACGCAATTGGTCTTGTCAGCCTCTTAAGATTACTGTAAAGTTGAGTTATGCTGTTGAGCCACTTTAGGTAACCTTGCGTAAATTCTATACTTAGGTACTTATGTCGTTAACCTGCAAGTAAAATTATGGGGAAAACATGCATTATGTTTTGCTTTTATGGTTACTAGCAACCCGCCACTGCTTCGGTTTTACGACTTGACATAACATCGAGATTTCTTTGTTATCTTCCGGTTATTTTTTCTAAAAGATGATGAAAACCGCAACAAAATCCGTTGTGAAGTTTAGAAGAATAAAGCGGTCACGTAGACTGACAGTAAATGCGACTTCCGCTTAGCTTTCTAGCCATGCACCGCATGCCTGTATGTATAAAATATTAAGTAGTTTTCGAATAAGATAAAAGATAATTTATTTGTTAAAACACGATTATAAAGTACAAATTGGAGTTTGAAAGGAAACTAAGCAAAAGCTGCACAGTTTACACATTCCCTACCTAAGCGGGAAGTGTTGTTTGATTTGTGTCTTCTTAGGGAAATAGTCGGTTTCACTTGGAAATGATTTGATATACTATCATGTTGAGTTTTTATGGTTATTTTGTATTTTTAAAACGCTTTTATTAGCTTCACTTATAACTAACTAACTAACAACGTAAAAAGATCTTAGAATTCAAATTTAACCTACTTAAAATTGTCGTATCGAAATCGAACTTTGTATATAACTATAATTTGGTATCTTGGAGCTGATTTCATTGAGACAGGAGGTGGATAGTGGAACTCTTCAGTGGCTACTAGTAAATCCCATTTTTTGTTTGTGGTCTACAATAAAGTATATAAATAAATATAAATAAATAAATCCCTCCAGTTCGGGCTCATATGATTCGCTTAAACGAGTCCAATACATTGGGCTTACGCAACGAGGGTCTGATAATCAAGCTAGGAGGCGGATAGTGGAACTCTTCAATGGCTGCTAGTAAACCATTGGAGTTTGGGTTCATATAATTCGTTTGGACGAGTCCAATACATTGGGCTAACGCAACGAAGGTGTGATAACGAAGCTAGGAGGCGAATAGTGGAACTCTTCAGTGGCTGCTAGTAAACCCTTGGAGTTTGGGTTCATATAATTCGTTTGGACGAGTCCAACCGATTGGACTTGGGAAACAAGGGACTGATGATCGAGTCAAGAGCTGATAGTGGAACTCTTCAATAGATCCTAGTAAACCGCTCCAGTCATAACTTCGTTAATTGATTAACTAAATGAAGAATATACTAGACTAAGAAAAAAAAAAAACTAGTTCAAAATAACTTAAAAAAACACGCTTCAACCACTCACAACAAATGTTAATTAATTAAATTGACTTGTATATTTTTTTTTTGTTTGTTCTCCTTTTATATCCAATGATCAAATCAAAAAGTGTGGTGCGCTTTTTAGTTGTGTGTACTTTTAATAACAACATTCAAATCAATTTTTGATTTCGTCATTATTATACACAAGTATTTATTGTGATTGGAAAACCGTGTGACTTTTGTAATTATTGGGCAACAGTTTCAACTCAACTCGAAACACGCGGGCAATAGTTCCCACGACATACAAGCATAGACGTAAGTACAACAAGCTTAAGTACCTCCGCTTTTACTTACTGCGTACATACATAATTTTCCTACATAACATAACACAACACCCTTAATCCTCGAAGGTATAAGCAGAAGGGAAGCTATAAATACATTCACATTAAGTTATGTTTTTAAGTCCAATGTGACAGGGAGCGAGCCTATTGCCATCAACCGAGCACAAATCCAGACTCCGGACTGCCACTGAGAAATTCTTTTTAAAAACAAAACAACACTGGCCGAACTAAGAATCGAATTCAGGACATCATGCTTAGAAGTTTCTCTTTCAAGATATTTACTAAGTAGGTTTATGAACATTATAGCATGTTGTTGAGATTTTTTTTTTGAGAGCCAAGAATTTTTTATGTTTTTCTTGTTCATTAGGGGCCTTGACCGGATTTAAAACTACCTAATATATAGCCACGTAGACGCTTAAGTAATCATAAAAGGCAATCTTTCATAAAATCTTACCCGTTTCCCACAACTTTACATAACCGTCTAACTTTAAACACAGCATTTCGTAAAGGGCTTGAAGACTCGAGTATTTCTCAACAGCCCAGATCATACACTGCTGACTGATATTATTATATAATAAAAGTTAAATCCTTTAAATTGTGCGCCAGAAGTTTATTAACACCGTAATGCATTGCAAACCACTTCTACTTAAGTACCTGCCGTTCTCGATTGCGTAAAAGTTGTGTCACAAAGAACTCGGTGATGGTTAGATGCGTAAATTACGCGTAAATTAGTTCGAGTTGACAAATGAGAGCATTTTGAAATTGTCGCCCCAAGTTCTTTGGTTCGTTGCAAACTTCCTAAGCGCCTAAGGAAGTTAAGTTGATGCATTAACTTGAATCATTTTTATTTTGGTTTGTTAAGAAAATGAAAAATGGTTTATTATTTTTACATGTAAATACCGTAACAACTAGTGACTGGAGCCTCATTTTAAGCAAATAAGCCTGTGTTAGGAGCCTGTGTTATTTTGGAATGCTTATTAACTAAATAATATTATGATGATGGTATACGTGTCGCTACAATGACGACATGAATTTATGACATCACACGGGTAGGGCTACTGGTAAGTTATTGTAAAAATACATTAAGATGACACAATTCGTAAATTTAAAACTGCCACCCTTGCCGAACAGAGGGGTATCTTTCCTTCAACTCGCCTGCTCCTTGTATGTTCCTATTTTTAACTTCATTGTTGCAATGTTATGATCCACGGATCATAACATTGCAACCCCGACAAATGACGATCAATGCTCCAAGGTGCTATTTCAGAAAATTAAAATAAAACAAGAAATAATAAAGTTTTTGAAGTTTGTTTAAGAAATTAGATATCATTTCGTGTAGTTTTTCTTTTTATAATACTTCTAAGTAACTTTTTTATTAATTTTAGTTATCTACTTCAATGATACAGGGAGCATAACAATGTGTGCACACCATGTTAATTACTGGGCAGTTGAATGGTTATTTTAATGGCTTAGGTCATAAAAACAGCTGGACCACGTGTCTGAAGTCGTAACGTTTATGGCCATTCATGTGCATTATTTTATGAGTTACTGCGTTCAGGTTGAATAGGCGTTTTAAATGTTTGCAACTGTTTCGCAACTTGTTTATTTATTTAAACCATGAATTCGCGCGTCTCTTGCGCATCGCAGGCGTCAACGCGGCTTACTTTATTATTATTATTTATTTATTTCGAACACACGTGATTCATATTGATGTTAGTATAACTTATAAAACTATGTTAGTACAAGTAAAATAAAATACACATAAAACTAATTCATAAACCTGTACATATCTACACTTCCCGCTGCACCAGACCTGCAGCTGTGCATACGGGTCCAGTGCCCCAAGAACGGGCAATCAGGCTTATCCACTATCACCTTTAAAATGCTGTTGGTGCTCCCCCGAATCCTTCGCATCAGGGATGCTGTTCTTTTTCGCATAATGGCTTGTAAATTATCTGTGTCTGCATCAGCAAACATGCCCGATGCGCTACAGAACCGCGGGAGCCCCAACAGCACCCTAAAGGCGTTGTTGTACTGTACACGAAGAACGTTGTAGGCCCTCTGCGTATGTCTAACCCACAAGCTGCACGTGTAGAATGACTGGCAAAATGCCTTGAACAAAGTGAGTTTCACTTCCCTGGTACATCGTGTAAACCTACGGGCCAGCAGATTACATCCGATCGACAACGCTCTTCGCTCCCTTTCTATGTCACAGTCATCATTCAAGTCCTCATTTACTAGTGCTCTACGTCGTTACTTGATGTCTACGTCACACATACGTCTTGTGCGAAGATACTCTGAATAACACTTTAGTAATTTCTGCTTTCCACTTTTGTTTCCAATAAGTCTTTTGGAAAATCCTCTTCACCTATAGATTGACGTAGGGGATGTGATTTTCTGCGTATTGCATTTTGAGGTTGAGGAGGGGGTGTTTCTGCAATAGAAACAGGAATGGATGTGTATCCTGTGTATCATTTAAACCCTCAAGATTCTGGTATTTGAAGGCCATCTATTGCTGAAGAATCCATTCCTATGACTTTTAGTATAATTTCATCAGAATCGCCATATTTGCATTTTTTTTTCTTTCCCCAGAACCAGTCTGCCGACGATTATATCTGTTTTCTTGAAAGATCCATAACAATCAAAGAAAGTGAAAAAAAAATGTTTCCACATACACAATCCGAATATTACATACATACCTGCATAATTTAATACAAATCTAATTGATAACTCCTTTATTTAAAGTTGGTTAACGATCTAAGTTATAAAAAACAAATACGAATTGATGACGGATAAACTAGTTATAGTAAAATCAACTAAACCATACCATGGTCCTTTTGCGCCAATTTTGTCATGTAGGTTACGAAGGTATTTCAGGTATTTATTGAAAATAATGCTGATTGGTCAGCTATTTCCTTTCTTTCTTTTTTATATCTTGGGCCCATGGGTCACTAAACTTCCCAAAGAGTATATTTTTATATTCATAAGTAAGGACCAAAATATAAAAAAAAAATTGTGCACATCCATTTTAAACGCGTTCAAAACAAACAGTCGAAGCTTCACTAGTAATTTATTATTTTACTTTGTTAATATTTTTCTATTATAATAATATTATTATATTATAATAATAGATAATAATATTATTATCTATTATTATAATAGAAAAAAATATTAACATCCCACCACCTCACCTAGCTTCATAAAACAAAAGTATTTGCAAATATGTCAAAAGTCGACATAATTGCCATGACAAGCCGACAATAACTTGTAACCGAAAATTGTCAGAAATAATTTGACTGTAGTTTTTGGAGGTCGAATTTTATTAAACGCGTTTTTAAATGATAAATATGTCAAGATGTCATCTGTCGATTTTTGACATATTTGTCTCTTTTATTAAACAGCTTATGAGCGGCAATTCTAGAATTTTGTCATTTGTTGACATATATTATTACGTCGAATTGTCAGCTTTATTAAACACAAAACACAAATCGATTTATTATAAAATAATATTAATGGTACTGAGTAATGTTTTGTTATATCGGTCGTAAGTGTAAAACAACCTTTGTGTTTTACGAATAAACGTTCCATATTACTGTAACCGGTCAGGAAGATTTCCTGTTTCTTACCACTAAATGATATCTGGAATTGTAGCTTACAGTCGATTGACAAAAACTCGTCACACAGCCAGCAATAGGTTGCAACTACCATAACTATTACTTCACCCATTATTAGTTCACAAAATTTGCTGCAACTACAGCATTGTATAATAGAAATAAAAAATCCTGTTTCTGCTATAGTGAATAGAGACTGCAATAGTGCAATGGTACCTATACGCAAGTAACTTGCACGTAATTGCGGTTATTGTTTTTTGTAGTACGAACTATATTTCTCAGGCATTCAGTTTAAAAAACACAGAACTCTACCATGTGCATGTAAAAAAAAGAAACCAAGAAAAAAAGAAGAAGAACAATTTCTACACTATACTCGTATGTAGACACAGAAATTGTTTTCTTTTTTTTCGTAAGTAATAACACGTAGTAAATAGTTTAGTGGGCGTAACACACTATCAGCAGTAATCGCTTTCATTTTGACAGTTCAACAACATTCATTGCGTTATTTACTTTGTTGAACAGACAAATTTTTCGAACATTTGAAGCAATGGACTAGCAATTTCCTTCAAAATTATTCCGATTGTGATTAATTGTGTTACGCAATTAAGTGCTAGACAATTAGGGTGCTGTTTTATGATTTATTTGGGTCCAATCGTATGAAGGGCGGAAATTATTCCATAGCAACGTACTACTTACTACGTTTAACAGATCCTTTTAAGAGGAATCATTTCGTCAGTAGTTGTAGTAATTAATATGTACATTGTTTTCAATGTTCGCGGCGCGCTGCAGTAAAGCTCCCAGTCAGCATATATTTTTTTTTCCGTCCATTAATGAAAACTGTATGAAAATCCGTTCTGTAGGTTTTGAGTCTATCGCGTTCAGACAAACAGACAGACAGACGCGGTGGGGGTACTTTGTTTTACAACATGTAGTGATGTAGTGATAATTTCTTATTTATTTTATTTTGTACCTAATTTAAATTACTTCGCATACTTTTGTATAGACTCAATGAAGGGCGGGTGTTTTAGGGGACTGCCCCATGTACTGACGTTCAAAAGGTGCTGATTCTCAGCTTCATTTTTTATTAATTCCTGTAGTTTTTTTTTTTTTGGTGGGAAACCATCAAATGACTTCTCCCGCTCTGGGTGGAACGGGACGGATGTCGGACTTTTACTTACTAAAACCCACCTGTGTTCCTTCAATTGCTTGTGCCAGGGCCACGGTTACTCTTTCGAATTACCCGCGACACTGAGGCGACGGCCCTATCGGACCCCGTCTTTTTGTGCTGACATCACTATGAGGCGCGCGGGGAACACGCTATTGTGGCGTGCCCAAATTCCTATAGTCTAAGATCTTAATTACGATTCTGCATCAAACCACAACTTGGTGGACAACCATACGTCTATCACCATCACCCTTAGCATAGACCGACTTACAGCTGGGCCAATATCCTCTTTCAGATGGTGCCACTCTCCACGCTCCATCATCATACAAAAAACTGTGGATTGTAATAATTTGCGCTGTAGTTATCGTGGGGTTCACAAATAAGGGTGCATTATCTTACTGACCTGCGTTACAAACAGAAAACCATTTTTTAAACATTTCTGGCATTAGGTATCAGTACATTCCTATGCATAACGATCTGCTATTCGACCATGTCGTTTTAACAAAAAATACTCCGATTTGACCTTTAAATAAAGTTATTTATACTACCAACGTGTTAAAGAATCATAAGATACTTGCCATACCTACCTTATTGTCGTGTTTTCAAGTGTGTTTCAAGTTCATTTTAAGCATATTACATTTACTTTAATATACTTTGGTACATATAAGTTATACATTCTGCTTGATAATCTGTGGAAAACCCGTCTTACGTTAATAGATCATAAATTATGTAGGTAGTTACAAAAGTTTTTTTTTTTTTTAATTAAAAAATAGTTTTAAAAATAAAAAAATAGAATCCGGTATTCAATATACCGTAATCATGACCCATAAATAATTTAGTTGGCAAAAAAACTTACCAAACTATTATTGTCCCACAGCAAGGCCTCTTCTCACACAGAAAATTTCGTGAAATATAATTAGTATTATTAATAGTTCCTTTTAGCAGTGACGTGAAAGACCTAGGCTTGCACATTGATAAGTACCCTGAACTGGCGTACTCAAGTCGCCCGGGTAAGCCAGAAGGTTACCGGAATGTGGCGTGCTCTGTACCGATTGAAAAATTCATTACCATCGAGTACGAAGACAATGCTTGTGCAGTCCTTAATTTTCCCTATCATCGAATATGGTAATGTGTGCTACTATGACCTTAATGCAGATCTCCTCGACAAACTTGACCGTCTTCTCAACAACTGCATTCGATTCCTTTTCAATCTGCGTAAATATGACCATGTCTCTGCGCATCGGTCACTTCTAAAGTGGTTGCCCATACGTCAGCGCAGAGAGCAAAGGGCGCTGACCACCTTGTTTTCATTTCTTGTTTCTACCTCATTCCCTGGTTATCTAGCCCCCACTTTCAGTACATTTGCGCCAACCTCATTTGAAATCTTCGTTCATCTCACAATCGTCTTCTTCAATGTCCCACTCACAGCACAGACTTCATTCACTCTTCCTTCTTCGTTCAGTCTATCTCTCTGTGGAATGCACTCCCCCAAGAAATCAGGATGGTAACCAACCGATTATCCTTTAAAGTTAAAGTTCGTGAGCACATTCGCAAGAAGCTGGCATTAAGGGAAAACTTTTCTCATTGTTTGTGTTATTTGTTTTTAGTATTAAAGTATTTATTTATCTCTAGATTTTTTTTTACAAAAATTTTACACTTTAAATATAGGCTAGTTATGAATACAAATGAGATAAGCATCTGTAGCCGAATATTTGTGACTGCTTCGTTGGTCTAGTGGTTGCAATCGCTACTGCTGAGCATGAGGACCTGGGTTCGATTCCCAGGTCGGGCAACGTGTTATTGGGTTTTTCTATCTGGAATTTCTCAGTAGCAGCCCGGAGTATTGATTTGTGTCCGGTTGATGGCAATAGGCTCGCCCCCTATTACATGTGCAAAGGTGGGTGTACAGGTACACCACTGCCCAACCCTTCGGGGAAACAAGGCGTGATGTTATGTTAAGTGTTATATAAAATTTGGTATATACATATGTATTATATTAACAGTTTTAATAGGTTTATGCGTATCTTTAAATTTAATATATTTATTCCTTAATGTTTTGTTTTAAATTGCACCTACCACTGCTATTCTCTGCATCACCCCCTTGTTAGAAAATGCCTATGGCATTAATTCCGCCTCCGTACATTCGTATTCTTGAAGTTTGAATAAATAAATTAGTTGTTTTGTATGTACCCTCTACCATTGTACATACCTACTGTTTGTTTGTGTCTATAGATATACCTAACAACACAGGCAAATTAAAAGGTACAAAAATTCAACAGGATCTGTTTTTTGCGAAAAAGGTACATTGAGTCGATGACGTTGCCGAGGCTTTCTCTCAAAATACGTCAATGAAGGCCCGCACGAAACTATGTAGTTCAATACATCATCGGAATGAACTCTATCTATTGTAAACATAACATAATTTGATTTAAAAGAGTGTCCGTGGAGTTTCTTGCCCGTTCTTCTCCATAGGTACCTACTGCTTTGGAATGGGCTAGATGTAAATCGAGACTTAGATGCTATCAGAGAGTGGTCTGATCGTTTTGGGGTGTTAGTAAACCCCTCAAAGTGTCAGGCCATTCTAATTGGAAGCTCACGCATGATGGGTAGGGTGGTGCTCAGTTCTCTTCCTCCTCTTATTTTCAATGGTATCGCCATCCCCATTACCCCTACTGTGAAAGATCTCGGTTTGCATCTTGACTCGACACTGAGCTGGCAACGCCAGGTCTCTAGTGTTAGCCAAAGGGTCAACGGTACTCTGCGTTCCCTGTATCGTCTGAGAAACTTTTTACCCGGTAAGACGAAAACCATGCTCGTGCAGACTTTGATTTTCCCTATCATCGACTATGGTGACGTGTGCTACTTTGACTTGAATGCGGTTTTTTTGGGTAAGCTCGACAGATTGCTCAACAATTGTATCCGGTTCATATTCAACATCAGAAAATATGACCATGTGTCGAGCTATAGGTCTGAGCTCAAATGGATGTCCATTCGCCAAAGAAGAAGTTTGCGCGCTTTGACTACACTTTTCTCTCTTCTCAACTCTCCCACTCCTCCTTCTTATCTTATGTCTCACTTCCAATATCTATGTTCATCTCACGCTAAGGAACTGCGTTCTTCCAACAATCTTCTCCTGCTTTGTCCTTCTCATACTTCTGACTTTGTTCATTCTTCCTTTCATATTCAGTCCATTCTTCTTTGGAATGCGCTTCCTCTTGATATCAGGACGGCCACCAGTCGGTATGCATTTAAGCGGAAATTGCAGAGTTATATGTATTGTAAGTATATACTTTTTTAATATGTATGCATGTGTATTATAAGTTACACAATATCTATTTTACATCACACCTCACAAGTTATATTATTTTTTTTAAGTTATTTTTCTTCCATTATCGTCCCCTTCAACTTAAGCACCTGCCATCTTATCTCTTCACCACCCTTGGTTGACTGGTAGAGAATGCCTAAGGCATTAAGTCCGCCTTTGTACCTCTTTGGGTTCGAAAAAGTTTAAATAAATAAATAAATGGGCAACTAGCTTCATTTTTCTTCATTCATTTTCCTTGACAATTCAAAATTGCCTGTAATTGGTTTATTTGAAACAAATACTTTGAGTTTCAGTTTGAGTTTCTACTTTTTCGGGAGTGTGTTTCGGGATGACAACTCAATTAGACAGTTGTCCTTACAACTACCCAATCGTGTTGTCATCCATTCTTTTCTACTTTTTCGGGAGCATGTTTCGGGATGACAACTCAATTAGACAGTTGACCTTACAACTGCCCAATCGTGTTGTCATCCATTCTTTAGTTCGGGCCCCGAATTAAGCTTATGTCTGTAAGTGATACGGAGTAGGAAACGCCCGTCACTTCGGGCGCAACTACGGATTACGTGGTTTAAGAGTTGACCCCCTATTTATTTCCATGCTGCATATTCATGCCAAAAGTAAGCAAGTAAGTAAGAAAGAAATAAAGTGAGAAAGAACCTAAAAAAATACTAAATTACGACAAATCTTTTACTGTCCAGGCCGTTCGTCTGTGGAATGCACTGCCTGTCGAAATAAAACGCGCGCAGTCGTTATTTGCGTTTAAAAGACTCGTGAAGGATCATTACTTGTCGTTGTGATCTTGCTTTCGTAAACTGTAATTATCATTTATTTACGTTTCTTATATTTCGCATATATGCATGTATTTATGTATCTATTCCTTAGGATATGTTAATATGTATATATCTGTGTATCTATTTTAGTTTAATGTATATTTATTTCTTGCACCACTGACAGCCCCATTTTATGTCCAGACAAATCACTTTCCATTCTAAGGTTGCCTGGAAGAGATCGCAGAAAGCGATAAGGCCGCCCATTGTATGTTTTTAGTATGTTTTTTTTTTTTGTTATGTCATTTTGTGGTGTACAATAAAGTATATATAAATAAATAAATAAATTACCTAAATATGTATATAGGTAAGTAATATGTAGGTAAGTACATACTTACATATTTAGGTAATTAAGGTTGATTTTTAGGTTATTTATTTTCTCTCTTTGTTTTTTTCTTTCTTACTTTTTTTTGTTCTTTCTTTCTTTCCTATTGTGTTTAAACTAGTTATGGTGCGAATCAATCGTTGTACGAATAGGTAAGATAACCATTTTGTTATTGTATTAAGAATTAGACATTCCTAATATAAAATGGTCGATATTCGAACCTGTAGATTTTCAATGGGTACTTTACAAGGTTTTATTGGCATAAGTAGATAACTCTTGGCTTAAAAAATTACATCCTTCCTGTTAAATACGTAAACGATTATCGTTTCCGAGCATTGTACTTTTTGGGACAAATTGTTCAAAGAATTAACCATTTATTTACCCTCATATCAGATATGATGAAGGTGTTCTTCCGAACTGTTATTCACGGTCTACCGTTAATTAAAGAGAGGTTATCCGTTACCTAATTAGACAGTTTTTTTTTTAGGCATTCGGAAAGACTCTCTGCATCTCTAGTTTCAATTACTTAGTGTTAGTACCATATTTTACAGAACTATTGTAATTTGGAACTTCACTAACAGTTATTCTGATTTTTCTATTTATTATTTTCGTAAGTGTAAAGATAAAAACTTCGAATAAAGCCAACGTTACTCCCAGTATTTTACATTAAAAACTCAGCTTATTTGATGAATAAAGTGCCTTAACATAACATACAATAGTAACAAAAAATATAGAACGTCGATATAATACATAAACTTATTTATTTCCATTAAATACTTACAAAAATCTTATACGAGATCCACACACGTAGTTTTATATCACAGACAAAATTTTGAACCGCCGCACAACAGATTGTTTAAGTAAATAGTTCTATTAACGCAACGAAAAGTGAAAATTGTTCATAACGCGTGAACCCCGGTTATGTCTTGTGCCAATAGAGCGAGACGCGGTGTGGCGTGCGCGGGCGCATGCTAACTGAAGTTGTATAACAGCAAAGCAACAACTCACGAGCTAAGGAATGCCGCAAGGGTGGAGACTTATTTGTCGATGAACATATAAAAATATTTGTCAACCGCTTACTTGTGTCAATAAGGTGGCTTGAATCGGTGTCAGCACGAGTACGAGTATAAGAAGTTATTGCATGACAGATTGGGAGAGAAACCAGTAAAACAGGTTTTAAGGATTCTCTATATTGATAAATGATTTTATTTCTGTAAGTGGGTTTGTACAAACACTTTTACACGTCAAACTTTTTTTCTAAACTAGATGAGGTCGGCGTTTCCTATCTGACTGACTACTCTGAGAAGAAAGGCCGAAATATCTCTATCTCTATTATTGTTCTCTGTGGGTGTTTCCATGGAGCTGGAAAACCTCCCCGAGAAGGAAAATCTGCCCATATTAGGGTGGATTGCCTCAGAGGCATCTTTTAAAACTGCAGGTTCATCAAATTAACAATTGAAAATTCCTGATTGTAGTCTAAAATAAAGCCAAATTAATAATTCGCACTAGAGAAAGATATAGCTAGCATTAACATTTGCATTATTAGGATATGGCTAGAAGATATTACACATTTGAATTTTAAATTTTAATTAGCACATTTTAGCATAGGTATCTACATATTCTGTAGTCAGTCAGCCGCAAACAATTATAGTTTTAATTAGTTTAGAAAACGTAGGATACGTTTTCATCGTAATTATTATTTACGATGAAGAAAACGTAGGATTTCATGTAGGTACACAACTAATACACAACATACCCACATAACAACTAACCACAAACAACACAACACAACAACACTCAGACACAACAAAGACACTCGAGACAACTAATCTCAAATACGTTTACATCGACATGCACAAGTTTAAGTTACTTCCATCTCTTATACTAATGAAACTAGTTTGGACTCCTTTCTCTTCTCTGCGCTGTGTCTTTATTTACCTTTATTGAATTTACAATTTTGGTTTTCAATTTTCCACGAAAAGTGTAGATATCTGGACAGTAGTCCACTTTTCCTGACTCTTCGAAGATCATTTGGCATGTTACTATAGATATCGTAAGTTGATATTGTAAGTCCCATCAAGAGCAACGCAAAAATGAGAAAAAATAAAAAAAATATTCAACTGGTGTAAAATGTACAGACAACACGACCTAATAATGTCGTCTGAATTAAATAAACACAATGTAACTGCAAAGTTACGTACGTGAATCATAACGCGACGGTGGCGCTATCCAACTTGAATTTGAAATCTTATTCCATCAGGTTTCATGACTCATCAAGCTATTTGGTGTCATATTTCCATCTAGCGAAAGATGCTAGAACTACACAATAAGCATGTTTGTTAGTGTGTGTCGTCGTTGCTATCGATTTGTATAGATGGCGCGGTAAATAAAGTTGTTGTGCATGCACCTGCATGAGGACAAAAATAATTGAAGCGAAGCCCAATAATATCAAGAATTTATTTATTTAATCAGATCACCACGGATCCATTTTGATGGCCGCGACTTACGAATTGTAGGTCGTAGGATCGAACCCAGACAAGCGCTTTACTTTGTGTAAATTACATATTTCATCATCACTGCTCTTAAAACCTGCATGTCCTAGAACCAAAAGTTCCAAGTCATGTGACATCTCCAACCTGCACTGGGCCAGCGTGGTGGATCACGCCCCACTCCCTCTAGGACCAATAAATAGGTTGATTGTGCCACATATCAATTACTAGTACATAAAATGGTTATTTCGATCTTAAAGATTTACTTACACGGAGCGATGTTACGGCCTGTGGCATACCATAAGTTTAAAAGCAGTAATAAAAGTTTCACGGTCTAAGCAGTGTTTAGACGATGCACGTCATTTGTTGCGAGTGACTTACTGGGTGAGATTCTGCACCAGTGGGCTGTCCAACTTACAGGCTATGATCATTCAGGATGCTGTTACATTGCTACTGCCACGCAATCTGCATAGCAGTGCTAAACACTAACTTTTTCTGTAATTCGATGTGAGGTAATATACCAATTTAAGTTATTCTTAAGTACAGTGGTTACTGTACTTATTTTCTTTAAAGGCTCCCACAAACAGGCGCGACGCCACAGCGTGCGGATTTCAAACCAAAGTAGGAGACAGATCGAAGTCCGCATGGCTTCTTACGTCGTGCATTTTGGAATTATTGTACGCATAGCTTCATGCCTGTTTCCCCGAGGGTTAGACAGAGGTGTAGGATCCTATGCCACATCCACATTTCGCCAGTTATGTTTAAGTCCAATAGGGGGCGGGTCTATTGCCATCAATCGGGCACAAACTCCGGACTGTGACTGAGCTGACTTGTTGTAATTGAAGAAAATTATGTATCAAAAATATCAAGAATGAGACACCGTTAGGGCCGCATGTCGTGCTTTTGTGTCGCATGCGATTCGCGACTGCTGAAAGGACGGTTTAAACTCTTAACTATTATGTTGCACATTATCAGTTGCATTTTTACCGCCTAACTACCTACATACCATAACTTTATTGTAGGTCATAATCGTGACATTCTTTGGTTGATTCGCGAGCTTTATATGTTTAACTGTGTCACGTATTAACATGGGATGGCTTGGCCATTTAATCCGCAATATGTATTTCAAAGGAAAGGCTAACTATTTTGTTTCATGTATGTTCTTCTTCTTCTTAATCGGACACTCTTGTCAGAGTGGTCGTGGTCATGGGAGGGTCCTGACGAATGACGGCTCTTGCTATTCGTCTCCATTCGGCTCTATAGGAGGCTTTGTGGGAACAGTCGGTCATAGTCGAGTTGGTGAGAGCTTTATTAGATCTGTCCATCTAGTCGGAGAGCGACCACGGGATCTATTGCCCTCCATTCTGCCCTGGACTATAAGACGCTCCATTGAGTCTTCATTTCGGGTTATGTGCCCAAAGAACTTCAGTACTCGTATTTGAACAGTCGACGATAATCTCTCTTACGCAGTCCGGTAATCTCTTTAAGCAGTCCACGGAACCCTCGCCAGACGTCTCCAGCACCACATCTCCAGTGCATCGATTTTTCTTCTTTCCTTCAGCCTCAATGTCCACATCTCAGCTCCGTAGAGAAAAATTGGAAAGATAAGACAAGACAACATGTATATACATACAGTATAGCAATCAATTTTTTGTTTCACATTATAGTCACTGTGGGTATTGGATGAGGAGCTTAGATTTTTACAAGATCTGCTGACTTAGAGATTATTAGTAGTAAGTAGTATAAGTATGATTGGAGATAATTCAGCTTCAGTAAGTGCGGTAGGTACTAGCATTGAGTACGTGTTCGATATGTTTTTAATATCAATGGAACTTGGCCTAAAAAGAGAAAGTTGTCCGCCCACGATGCGCGTACGCAACAAGGCTCTTCGTATACTTTTAATACATCAAGTTTAGTAGTATTCTGTTTATCCGACGTCATGCACTTGAATATTTTTTATTGCAAATAGAATAAACTTTATACGAAGCAAACAGGAATGTCTCTGAAGTTGTTAACTAGTGCGTGTGAATTTAAACAATCAGTGCTCGCAATAGGAAAGTATTATATTGCGTTAAGTACCGAATATAAGTGACAGATATATGGAAGTGTGGTACCAGACACGTGTACAATACCTTATTTTGCAAAAAAATATAAACCTGGGCAATAACAGGTCGTGAAACGTGAACCAGAGATTAAACTATAAATCTTATTGAAGATCAGAGCGTAAGTAGTCAAGTATCTTGTTGACACATTAAATTGTCATCTGTGTATAGAAGTATCAGTAAGTTGGTTGTGTTCACCGTTCCTTACCATATGATATATCATCTGGTTGCACCCGGCCTTGTTACACGATACCGTAACTCGATCAGCTGGTATTCGATATCCATAGATCACAAAAGTGAACTTACAAGCTGAAGCCGTGCTGTTCCATAAGTCAGTTGGTCCCAAGATCCAATCAGTTCCACACGTTGCAAGAGCTGATTAAACGCGACGCGTTAAACTTCGCCATGCGGCGTAAAGAGTCACAGCAGGCACAGAATTCAGGCCGCGGTAAGAGCCTGATATCAACTAGAACGATGCAGCAGCAGCAGCGCAAGACGCAGAGCACCAGAAGCCTACTGCCGAGAAGCTATTCATCACCAGCGCCTCAAAACGATCCAGATGTGGCAATGCCTCAGACTTTGCAAAGAGGATATGTGATACGAAGCTATTCTTCGCCAGATCCGAAGCAGATCGATTACAGAAGAAATTCAGACTCGTTTTACAGACCGAAAATTCACGGATCTAGAAGTGAACTAGACTCGGATCTCGAGAACTTTGAGCAGTTCGAGGAATGCTTCATAGATATAGATGCAGATCAAGACGAAAGTTTAATTACTCAGTACAGGAGCCCTGAAAGACATGAGCCCAGAAAAGTAATGACTTCGATTTTGCCCGGCAGTGGGCTTCAGCGTGTGTCCATAAGACCCTTTCACTCTACGGCTACACAGACGCTGCATAGCGCACGCGAAGTCATGAAGAAATTGCAAAAAGATGACTCCAAAGGCAAGTACTTGAATCGTCATGTGTAAAGTTCTTAATATCGAGCTGGTGTTAAAATATTATATAATTCTCAATCAAACCCAAATTACAGGCACTTTTGAACTGTCAAGATCGGTTGGTCAGAAAGATGAAACTAGTTGTCCATTCCAAAGCATAGTAGGTACCTATGGAGAAGAAATATCACCTGGATCTGCACAGCAAATAGATTTTTAATTAGGACCCAACTTAAAAGTAATACACATTTTAATTAATGCTTTTAAAAGTGGATTCAAATGAACTGCATTCCAACTGCGAAACACAGTTACAGTTACTGTACATTTGCCACATACTCAAAAGTCTTTGCATCATGAAATCCGTGAAATAAATCAGTGTTGACTTGAAGCTGAATATAACATTTATGTACAGAAGAATATAACCTCCTTTGTTAATTCGTACCAAGGCTATGTATTGATTACGTAACTAATTTATCATGTACGTCAATAGAGAGATTAGAACTTCCATACGTAAGTGGTACATGTTCAGAGAAGCTCTTTAAATATAAATCAGCCGTAACGACCTCCTCAGTTAAAGATAATATTATTTTATTTGGTTCTCCAAAATCATCTTATGAGTTTTAATCCGGTAAACTGTTATTCAGTTTAGTTTACGATCGTAAAGATTAAATTTAAGTTATGTTAATGTTGATTGTTATTAAATGTCACAACATGTTGAATGTAAATGCTTTTAAAATTTACGCGTATGCGAAGGTACCTACTAACAAATAGTTCCTTCATAAAATTAGCCACAACTATTAGCATAAACTACTATATTTATAGGTTATATAGTAGTTTATGTACCGGTAGAGTTGCTACGAAGTTTATTGGTTTTAACGAACAAAATTATAAAGCGTGGACCATTCGCCATTATAAAGAAATCTTTAAAAGCCTGTAGAAACCGTAACATTCAATCGAATCAGCATGTCGATTCTGTCGAAATCTCAACGTGAAGGCTTCCGTGGAGTGAGCTGTCAGTGTCATCACGTCTTGGTTAATTCCTAGCATCAGAGGCTCTGACAGGTCACTTCACGCTCACTTCACCTAAGTTTTCACGGTGAGATGGTTACAGAATAGCACAGCTGAACCCACAGTGGGATAGAGTCCTGAGCCCTTATTGCATATTGCTAATCCCATTACTTCATACATTTTTGAGAAAAAATCTACTCAACAACGTACCTAGTTATCGCAATGAATATTGTTGAACTGTCAAAATTAAAGCGATTGCTATTGTTGGTGTGTTACGCAAATACTCCGCTGGCTACCTTGTCAGATTAGACTCAAAATGCAGGTATTAATTATTAAGTAGCAATCGATATAACTAATTAAATTACGAACATATAATTGAATAATTAGTAACCTGAAACCATAGTCTTTAAATTACCATGAATTCAAATTCCCTCTCCTTTTTTGCAGGTTCTTCCCGTTTAAACTTCAGACCTCTGGTGGTGAAGATGCCAGCTCGCCACAATCTGCACACCGATCGTGATCCTCCGTCGCCAGGAATTGAAGAGCTGCAGTCATCTCCTCAACTGGAACTGGAATCTGCTGAACTGTATAGGGAGCTGGATAATGCTGAACAGCACTTGGACAAAGGAGTGGCTATGGCTACTGAAGAAAGCGATGCAGATACGGTGAGTTAAGTTTTTTTTTGTAAAAAAATAACTTGGGTTTTCATATCAGCATAAAATATTCCCATTGCCATATTCAGCCTATAATATTCTCATTGCAGGGAAGATTTTTTTCTATTCACTGGCTTTTGTAATGATTTTTAAACCATTCTTAAATTGAAATATCAGCGCTGCGTTATTTATTTTTTTAAATATCGCAGCATTATGCTGAGATAGGAGCCTTTTTGGCCTCGCACAGGTCTTTTTACTGTTTTTTGTTGTTATTCTGTTTGTTTATACATTGTTTGTTATTTTTTTATTTTTTACTATTTGTATTCCCTGTGCGTGTCCCAAATAAAATATTTTTCTTTTCTTTCTTCTTTCTTTACTCCAAAACTAAAATAGATTAGTTTTAATAGTCACAAAAGGTAAACAATAAAATTCTGTTACCTAAATATAAATCTCGTCGAAGCTCAGTCGGATTCACCACAGCTACTAAAAACTTACATTTTCTACGAATTTCTTGTTATTGCCTGTACAAGTGTATGGTTCTTTGAAATTCTGACAAACGGGCGTGAGTGTGCTTTTTTTTATTCTACGCTTTTTTAAGCAAACCATGGCGTTCCAGTCCATTACCATCACAAAGAGAATAACGACCATTACCGACAAGGTTCAAACGGCACACAGAAAATGATTGACATGTAGATTAATTATTATTACAACAGTATGTATAAATGCCGATATCACCAATGAAACTGAATGCGATTAGCTCTTTTAAACCCAGTTCAAGAGCGGTCAGTGTCAATGTTCCATAACAATGATGACACTGGCAGCTCTTGAAAGCGTTTTAGATGTGATGAACGCGTTCAGTTTCATTGGTGAAATCGGCACTAATCTCTTGCATCATAAATCCGCGTCAGAAACAAAATTCTCTATTCCTTTTTTTTAAAAGAAGGACCGCATTACAAGTAAGGGCATTCCGACCTCTAGTTTTAAAGTATTTCCATTTATTTTGACGGTTAAAAGGGGTTTTAAGAACCAATTTACAGAAATAAAATAACATTTATCTATCGCTGAAACATAATTCGAGACCAAGTAGAAGAGAACCATTACTTTTGCGTTGCCGCACGTCTACATTATTTGTCGTTCTTTCGTCTCAAGCTCATAAAACCACTTCCAAGGTGTCTGGCATATTTTTAGTATTCACAATAAATAAACATTATCGCTTTCGGTTCGGTCAAATCGCGTCCCATATCTGAATCGTAAATAGCATGTGTTTCGATGTGCGCGTGCGGCGCCGCACCGTGTTTTATTATGGCGAGAGCTAAGAAACTGGAACACGTTGCATTGTCACACCAAACTGTAACATCTGTTTGGTTAAAGATTCAGAACAATCTCCGATAAAATAATGAGATTTAATATTTAAAAAAGGAAGTGTTTCTATGCCACTAGTAAATAAAAAAAATAAAAACAATCAAGATCTCGATGCCTGACAGAAAAAATAATTATCGCGAAAGTGATTTTTTTTAACGGCTGATCGGATTTGGATGGAATTTGGCAAATGGAGTCTATGACCCGTGTTAGGACATACGCTAATTTTCATCCTGCATCACGGACGAAGTCGCGGGTAACAGCAAGTAGTTATAAAATGCGAGTAACTCCGTAACACTAAGTAATGATTGATGTCGAGCAAGTAAAAAAAACTAGCAAGAACTAAAATCACCACCACCAGCCAAGTGAAACAACATTATTTTTCGCCGCGGGACGGTGTAACACGATTCATGTTAAAAACTCGCTAAAAGCTTGTCTGCTGTGCTCCACATCCGCATCTTCTCAGTAAAATTGCGACATCGCGTCAACATAGCATTCCAAACCGTTCTGTTTACATCATTATGTTACAGATATATCTTCTAATATATAAAATTCTCGTGTAACAGTTTTCGTTGCCATACTCCTCCGAAACGGCTTGACCGATTTTGATGAAATTTTGTGTGCATATCGGGTAGGTCTGAGAATCGGCCAACATCGATTTTTCAAAAAAAAAAAAAATAGAAGCAAAACCACGTTTGCGGGTTCAGCTAGTTTTTATATAGATATATATTACAGGCATATGTATATATCTATGCTAGCATATGTATATTTGACGGTCTTTGTTCATCACTAAGACAAGTGAATAAAATGGAAAAGTTGTTAGAAAAGCGCAAGAAAATTAACGAATATCATACTACTACTTTCAATTTTTGTTTGTAGCAAAAAAAGGCTTAGCTAAAGGTAGTCAATATCGAAAGGTCTAAGAATCTATAACCAGTCCGGTCCGAGGAGAAGAATAGGCTCTAACTACATAATTTTCATGATTTCAAATCATTATGATATTTTTTCGTTAACAACTCATACCCTTACTGCAGTGAATCATTTTCTCATTTTTGGTCACAATACAAAGAAAATTCCTCATCTTTAGAGTTAATTGCTGTTAAGGCAGCAGGGTGGTAGGTACTTATTCTAATTATTGCCTAATCTCTCTAAATATAAACCGCATCGCTGCAGGGCATTCAGTTAGCTAAACAAATAATATTATAATACCATAACATATTTGCGTAAACATGGTAGGTATCATTGTGGCAGCTAATCATCAGTTTTCCTCGACGCGTGTGGCTTACGAGCAGCGCTTTATTTACTACGGCTATTATGCGACGGACACGACACGTGCGCCTCTCGCGCTATCAGCCTCAGCGCGCGCACGATAACAAAACATTGCACGCCACAACAACACTAGTAACTAAACATTCGAGGTGACACCACACGTACCAAGTGCAAAAATCAACACTATTTCACCGCAACCGCTCGGTGTTAACGATATGCAAGCCAGGGGTGTGCAAATGGCGTGACGCCATCGACGAGGTACATTGCCGTTCCCGTGGTAGCCAAACATAAACATCGCGTGATCGATAGCAGTTGTGAGAGGGTCGCGTGTGGTGGTGGTGGTGGTGGTGGTGCGGCGCCAGGCATAGTTGTCGGGCATCTGAGCGGAGCGGCGCGCGTCTAGCCAGTAACACCAGCGGGAACAATGAGCGCGCCTTGACCTTGCGGCGCGCGGGAGGCAGGGGCGCACGATGACGCCAGCGCGGCGGCTGGCTCGCGGTTCGGCTTTCGGGTGCGATCCTTCGCGGACGGCATCCGCGTAATCAGCGGTCAGTGCGATTCTGAAGTACGTCGAAAATTCCGGGGCGGGTGGGCGGCGCTGCGACGCCGGGGACTCTCACGCCGCACTCATTCCGCGAGTCGGCGCCGACGCCGACGCGCTTCGAACGACCGACCGACCGAGCCGACTCCCGCCGACCGAGTAAACCGCGACATGCGCGCGCACCGTCATGGGTAACGTGCAGTGCTGCGCCAGCGGACGCTTCCCTGTGGGCAAGCCGCCTAAGAAGCCGAAGAACAAGAAGAAATCGAAAGGACTTAAGGGTATCAGCAAGAAGAGTAACTGTGAGGGTGGTAACAAAAGCAACGGAGCCGTGCAGAAAGTGGTGACGATGGCGGAAGAAGGCTCCGAGAAAGCAGCACCAGCCGAGACGCTGGTGCAGGCAGCATCACCGAGCGGGGACGTCCCCGACGGGCTGCCTCCCCGTCAGGAGAAGAACGACACGCAGCAAGATAACGACACTAGTTCGGGATCCAATTCACCGCGCTCGGAGAGTATGACGGCTGCGAGGGAACGATTCTTCGGTCAGGTACTTATCGACATATTCTAAGCGTTAAACGTTTTCCTCATATCTAAAGCACGTAGGTATAGCAACAGGAATATTACAAATGCCGTGCGGCGTGACGAACTAATCCCTTTATCGTAGCGGAACGAATCTGCCCGACTCGTAGGTCGCTCTGCTTTACATCAGCTAATGTTGTACTCGTGATAACTCTCGAACGGTATCTGTTTACGTGCATTATCTTAAGAGTATTGACTGGCGGCAATAAAACAGATGTAGGATGTTTTTATCTGAAGACGTCGGTAGAATTTCATAGCTTACAGTATTACGTTAATATTTCAGATTTATAGCCGTTTGTACAATTTGGTGAATGCATCCTGTATTATTATTCGTATAAAAATAATTAATTGCTTTATGGGATGCACCTAATGGTTTGATTTTGAAGCGACCCAGAGCGTGTATAGGTTGCGCAAGTCGTATTTCAACATTCAAAATTTCATTGTAATCGGAACCAAAGTGTACATTACTTATGCAAAGACGCAACAGTTTTACGTAGCTATGTATAATTTATAGCTTTAATATTAGATGTACAGAAGCTATAATAAGTAAAGATGTCCAAAAACGTCTTGAAAGATTGATTTGTAGGTATACTATATGAAAAGAACATCCCAATGAATTCTCAACTGTGTGTGGTTTTCTTGAACATTTGGATTTACCAATCAATAAAAGTGAAATGTAAGCACTTGAGGCGGAAAACAACGTAATCTTTCTCTTAATGCTGAACGTAAGTAGGTATCTCATCTAAACGTATTCAAGCGTTGAAAAATAACTGTAACGTTAACAAAAATACATTGCAGTGCGAAATATTTTTGAATGTTTTTTGATAAATGTTTGACCTAAACTGGATTCCCAGAACATAGATTTTATCCGTTTTGCCTGTACCTAAAACAAACAACAGACTCTAAACATAACCATTGACAATTAAAGATTTTCTCTTATTGACAATTTTTAAAAACGTATTTTTACTTCATTAACGCTCGTGTTCTGTACTTAAAGGTTACGGAACAGGTTCTGCGATGATCTAATGTGCATATATTATAGCTATACAATCAAGGACTATCATACTAAGATAATCGCAGTAGAAATAAATATTAATGTAGACGATCACACGATACCAGTGTTCTCCGATTTTAATATTGAAACCATTTATCGATCGAAGATGAAAGATTTACGAAATGATTCGTAAATCCTTCATCTTTGTTCGAACGAAGGGCTAATTTGCGTCGGATTGGCAAAAATAGTCTGTCAAGAATTATAATTAGGTTTATTTCATTGCTTGTGTCCTCAAAAGAACAAAAAGTAATATGTCGTCTGTGTACTGTTCGTTTTAATTTTATAATTTGAATTCTCCGTAGCAACCCTTGTACTGTTTTATCACTATCATTCATGTGGATTACTTGTGTGCACAGCTTATATTATATTAGCATTGCATTTACGTGAGACTTTGTTATATTGCATTTCGTCTTAGTGTCTCTAATTCCATGTCCTACATATCAGATTCCACGTGTTATTAAGATTCCACGAATATGTTGATAGTTACATAAAATTGCAGTATGCCATTTAGGACATGCGACTAAACGTATGTATATGATGCGTATCCCTAACAAAAATATGACTCATATGTTCTATTTACATTCAGAAAACGTTCTCTGCCTGCTTTCTATCCACTCAGTCTGGATTATTTATCTAAATTGATTCACCAATTCAGCCTTTGTGATTTTTCCCGAAGCCCACGCGTTATCTCTCGTCAAATTAAACATGCATACGTCATGGAGTAGAAGAAATTATAAATATAGGTAGTTCTGTGAAGCGCTAACGTTAGTCTTACAGATTCGGGGTTTCTGGACCTGATACTTACTCAGTCATGTCATTGACTCATCGAGGTAAAGTGACCGAGTGATTTTGATTCTACTCCCTCCACTTTTTGGAGAGAGTCCAGACGATTTCCCGAAATAACTTCGACTGTTCCGAGTTCATGCAAGATTTCATTGGTGCTTGCAATATTTCGTTCCGCTTACTACGATACAGCTTTGTGTGTGTTCGTCCCAGTTTTACGTCGCCGCGTATAAAACAGAGTTTCATAATCACAGTAAACAATAGGGAATATCGTGTAGTAATGAATTGTATGAGAGCATTATAATATTAATAATACATAGAGCCATAAGACTATGAGAATCTAGTTATGCATTACCTTAGTTTTTTTGTTTTTGAACAGTCAAAATCTTTCAAACTAGAGTCTCTTCTATTTAATTTTTCTTTGAGCTATACAATTTGACTTGTACATGAAATCATCTCCATATAAAGATTGTTAGCAGTCGATCATTGATGTTTAGCATGTGTACTTTACTTACTCACTAGTAATCATAGACCTACACAATATTCATCATAATACCAGCCTACTACAAACACGCCGTTTTTCAGTAAGATAAACGGTAGTTAAAAAAAAATATATATATATTATCAGTCACTTGACAGTTTCTAGGTGCGTTCATGTAGGTTTCATTACTTTAAGTGCATGGAGTGCATACGCCATTCCAACGCGACTGACCTGTCGTAAAATGTTTGTTTTATATACTGGGTCGGCAACATCAATTTTCTAAACGTCTAAAGCCGAGTTATCGATTATTCGATTCAGTTTTAAACCAGAGAACTTGTTTAAATACACATGTAAGTATCGATTAACTATATAGAGAAGTGGGCATGATCGAAATTAATTTTTACATACACTTAAATAAAAATAAATAATTTATGAGTGAGTAAAAATTAACGTATTTAAATCTGTGCTATAAAGCAATTATATTAGAGTTCATATTAAAAGAGCTTTAATCAAATAGTGTGATGGTACTAGTCCAACACAAAAACACCACTTCGCGGCACTCAAGGGTATTTGCTTTATCATTTAGCACAATAAAGACAGCCTTGGGCGATAACTTGGATTGAACCTCATTTTAGTCAACACGACCATTAATACTATGAGTGTAGGTTGGTAAGGTAACACATACATTTACAAGATACAATACAGGGTCAAAATAAATTAGCTAGAACAACTTCCAGACGTGATGGGTGTCGATACTCAACACGTTTTTTTTTATTTTTATGATTTGATGATTTTTTTTCGGTCAACGACCGCTGATAGTTTTGTTTCTTGAAGTTTGAGTTTTATCGTGTTTAGATATCGAAACCCATCGTCTGTGGAGTTAACACAAAAAAAAAATAGATTTTGAAACCTCTAGTAATATACTATTCTACACGAACTGCGGTCGATGATCCCACATTTTTTTTGTTTTTTTTTTTTTGTTTTGTCATTGTTCACCCATTACATCTACGTCTCTAACTAGTTTCGATATCTTTTTTAATTTGACCCTGTATAAGTGTCGGCTAAAGGGGGAAGGTCAAAGTAAAATGGATGTTAATTAATTAACCTATTCCTCATACTGCTTCTGGTAATTTTCGAAACAAGTCTAAAATCATAGGGTGTTATTTATTGATGAAGAGTCACTTAAAGTTACGATAAAACGATGAAGTTTTCATAACTCGTTCAGGTCATTTCAGACACTGGAAAATCATCGAAAACAATGAGGCCTTAACTAGAACAAATACGAATCTGAACTTAACTACGCCTGGCATAAACTATATTGTTTAATATACCAGCAATATTTAAAAAGATGAAAAGTTGTCTTTTGTTTTTTTTTAAGCGATTTTAAATTTAAAATTGAGAGCGTGCCAAACAATATCTTGGAAGCACGTGAATAACTATTCTTTTTAAATGTATTTGTCGAGGGAAACTGTAATTCATACAAATTAGTGTCCACTTTCGATTTCCCTTCCTACTTTTTCCGGTCGCCTTTAGAAATATTCCTGCCATCTAAGTCTAGAAGAAAATCACTTCCTGAATGACAATACTTTCAATAGACTTCTTGCAATTTTCCCAGTAAAGTTAAGAAGTTTTTGCTTAACAAATGACTATTTAAGCATTTACTCATTAGTCTCGCTCCAGAAAACCATTGTTAATCAGTTGAAAACTGACCGCAACCATAAAATCAAATTAGACTCACTATATCCACAGATTTTAATTAAAGATTCTAGAGAATCTCTCTAATCTAGAGTGAGAGAGATCACTTTAATTCATCGTGTCTGTAGGTATTTATTAGCATAAAAAAGGTCTGTACAGTATACATGTAATGTAATAAAATAAAATAAAATAACAACAAACGCAATCTAATACGATGGCATTGAAAGTTTAGAAAATATCGGAACCGTGAAAGTTAATACAAAAACGTTACGTTTTTATTTATTATAAGGCTGACATCATGGTCTATCAATTTAGAACGTTTAAACAATTTCCATAATAAATAAAAAGAAAGGCAATTTATTGTACAACTAGTCAAAACAAAATGTCTATACATGTTTTGAATTAAAGTCGCTTTTCGCGTCTGCTGTGTGTGCGTTGTACATTTACACTTCGCAACGGACGGTTTTCACCATTATGGTATTCTTGAAGATGTGTGTGTATAATACGTGCGTGTGATATTAATCTGACATATAATCAAGAAATATCGAAGTTTTGTCAAGTCGTGAAATTAAATTTAAAATATAATTAAAATATCGTACAAACCGTGTGAATTAGGGGCGGGTCGCCAGTAAATATTATTAATTGGAGGCACTTTTCATGTCTGACTGCGCATTATTTAGATAATTTATTCCGGAAGGTTTATATGTAACACACACATACTTTAATATTTAACTTAGATAAGATAACTTAACATAACATCACGCCTGTAATCTCAGTAGGGTTAGGCAGAGGTGTACCTATAGTACACCCACATTTCGCCAGTTATGATTAAGTCCCATGTAATAGGGGGCGAGCCTATTGCCATCAACCGGGCACAAATCCAAACTCCGGGCTGCTACTGAGAAATTCTAGATAGAAAATTCCAATAACACTTTGCCCGACCTGGGAATCGAACCCAGGACCTCGTGCTCAGCAGTAGCTCTTGCGACCACTAGACCAACAAGGCAGTCTTAGATATACTTAAGAAATCATCATGTTTTGCCAAATCGTAAAAACCGTGCGAAGGGAGTGGGTTGTCACTTCACCAGTTTTTTTTTAAAATCGGAGATGGGTTTACTCTTGACTCTAGTCTAGGTCAGAGGTGACTGAGACAAAGTCTACGATAGAGTGAGCTTACCCAGAAGAAGCCTGTTCACTCTAACTTTGAAGAGATTCGGGTTGAATGCCGGGTTGAATGCGTTCGGGAACCCAGACGCAGGTAGTGACTTCCACTCTTTTGCCGTGCGCATTATGAAGGATGTTTGGAAGCGCTTAGTGCGAATTGGTGGAATGGCAACTAGGTATTGATGGTAATTAGCAGGACGTCTTGATGTCCGATGGTAGAATGGGGCAGGTGGGATGAGGTCGTGGAGTTCTTGAGCACACTCGCAAAAGTGCAATCTATAGAAGACCGATAAGTAGGCAACCTTGCGGCGATGAGCCAAGCTGTTAAGCTTGGCATCCACCAGTTTTACGTCGTTCCATTGAGTCAAGCGCGGCAAGTTGGTATTTAGCTGAGTAAAGGTGGCTGCAATACTCCATGCAGGATCGGACTTGCGCTTCATAAAGACTTAAAAGCTGTCCAGGCCTCTTCACTCTATTTAGGATGCCCCGTTTTTTGGCCGCAGTTTGGGCTTTGCGCTCAATGGTGGCGCCAAAGTTGAGACTGGACGCCAACTCCATGCCTAGGAGCTCGAGCCGATCTGTTACAAAAAGTAGGAGTTTGGCCGAAACGACTCCTTTTTGCGGTGAAAAGACAAACCTGTGTTTTGGTGGCGTTAAAAGAGACCAGATTGTCATCGCCCCACTGGGAGACAAGGCTTAAGGTCAAATCAGTCCGATCTACTATAGCCTCTCTTAAGGAACGAACTTCACCCCCGCTGGTTTTCGGCTGGACAAGCCAGTAAAAATAAAAGGTTTTCAAAGTCGCATTACTGACTAGAGAATGATAAAGACTATACAATACAGCACAGTCAAGCCCTGCTGTGCGGTGCGGTCCCCATAAAATTAAAGTAAGTGGCTAATAATTTTTTTCTTCCAAAGTACGAAACCCTCGGTGCGCGATAAGACTGTCATTTTTATTCCTTTAAATAATAACATAATTATGTACGCTGATGCTTTTTAAATTTATGGATCAGAATTTTGTGCCACAAAAGGGATGATTAAAAGATAATAAATTTCGAATGGATAGAATAAGAAATTAGTATTTATGAGGAAGTCTGAAAGAGGCACCGGTGACTGAAAAGTTGTGTGGAAATCTGACGTTATAGTCATGGTATGGGGAAGTGAGGAAAATGTTATGAGGGATATAAGAGATTGGCTATAAGAGAAAAACCAGAGAAACGATGGATGGACTGTGAGAAAGATGATATGGCTAAAAAGGGGGTAACAATTTGGATTCTCCATAAGTCGTCATCTCGGTGATGACGACTTATAGAGAATCCAATTGAGATACGGTTATGAGAATGACTTGACTTGACTTTTTAAATGCGGGCAATTTGTTTGATGAAATGTTAGCACCTAATTTTTACCAAAATATGTTTATTGTGTAAACATTCTTGTTTGTATTATTTGATGCAGTTATGCAATAACAATATTGTGATTTTGCATTATTTCTACCCGACTACGGCGAAGTAAAAAGGAGGGTTATGATTTTTACCGGTGAATGTACGTATGTGGGTATGTATGTATGTTTGACTGTTCTCTCTTCATATTTTGACAAATGAGGTAATAATAATAATAATAATAGTTTATTTCTCACCATAAAAGTTATAAGTATACAATAGGTACATGACTAGTGTTTAAACAATTTTTCAATTTTGTGATCACAATAAGGAGCACAACGAATTGACCCTAGCCTCTGAACTAGGCGGGAACCTGTATCTCAGGGGATAGTGTTCAGCTATTGACATTCTCATATATATATAATAAGATTTGTGTGTCACTACTATATATTGTTCATCTAAGAATTAAATTTGACGCCCTCTAGAGAACGAAACGTCATAAACTTTTTTATCAAGTATTTAATGTTGGGTATTAAACTAAAGGAGTTAATTGGCACATTTCAAATATAAATATAGATACAAGAAAATATTTCAGACAGGAATCAAGACATAGGTACAAAAATGGTCAGGATACGGTAGCGTCGCATGCCATTATAATATTGTAGGTGTTCCTGTTACCCACATTGTATACAGGCATGCGACCAAGGCTTTACCCCGACCATTTTTGTACCTATGTCTGGTTTTCTGTCCGAAATATTTACTATTTTAGCACTTTTTAGAACGTGATTTTTCAATAGTCGGGTTTTAGTTATTCCTTAGTAGCAGAGAGGTAACATAGGAAAATGATAGGAAACTTAAGTATCATCTACTTTGACAGTTCATCATTTAGTTTTCCCTCCATACGATTGTCACGCAAGTAAACAACTACTTAGATACGAGACAACAATTGGCTCGCCCCCTCTGACATGGGGCTTAAACATGTCTGGGGTAATGTGAGTGTAGATACTATAGGTAAACCTCTGCCTAAGGAAAAAAAGTTGATGTTATGTATCTACCTACGTATGTATCAACAACAGCAAATAATAGGTAGGTAAGCCTTATCTGTGAAGAAAGTCTCACCTGGCTTTCTCCACCGATAAGGCTTACCTACCTATTATTTTAATCTACGTAGCTTTTTGTTATCCTAATCTGCGTGCACCTTATCTTAAATCTATTTGTTGAAGCGTTAGTATCTAGAGATCCGTGTGTCCGTCTGTCTCAATAGACGCAGGCACGGCTGGTCAATGGTGCGTGACGTCATAATTTCGGTAAATACATCAGTATTCATACGTGATACGCTGATGAGACTGGCATGCAGTTTCAATGACGGCCGCACCCAGAACGTGATCTTAAAAAAAACTTTGTAACGAGATTATTTATTATAAATCGTGACGATAAACTTCGTATATTTTGCTGTTACCTCATCACTCAAAGATGACAATGACATTGAGAAGCGGGGATATCGTCACAAATATTAAAATGTTAGTATGAGTTATTTTGTTTGAGCCGTTTGGGGTTGAAACACTAGGGCCATGGGGTCCGAGTGCCCACTTGGTTTTTCGAGAAATTGCTAAGACAGTTCAGTTCAGTCGACTCGTCACGTGACCAGAGGGCTGGTCTATTTTTTGGCTAAAGCATTAGCATCGCCATACAACGTGACCTTTCGGGCACTTTTCCTGTTGACAGAGATGTGCCCTATGATCCTTTTCTTTATTTTTTATTTATTATTCTAAAGCTGTTAACTTTTATTAAAAATGGATTCAATAGGTACCTAAGTTGTTCCGTAGACACATCCAAAAACCTGTTGACATTACACAAACAAATATTATGTACAAAGAACAGCCTTAAGAAATTATGATTGACAAGAAGCATTATTGACTTTTAGGTTAGTTATGAGTAGTCGACTGGAGAATACCTACCGCTGCCATCCTCTTGTCTAAATCCCTTAGTTGCCTTTAACGATTCTCAGATTGGAAAGGACTCTTACGTTATTTAACGTTAAAATTTAGCAGCACAAAAGTGACAAAGAAACGTTTACTATTTATAAATAGTAATATTATTTTGACGAAAATTTGAATGTTTTACTTCATTATGAATCATACTGTTCTGAATGTCGTTATTAAACACGACTGAATAAGATTACTAGCGAAACCTTTTTAGAACACACGTAAATTCTAGAGTATTTTACTCAGAAGTTTTTAATGTAAATATTCAGTAATATTGTTGTATCACCGGTTACACGAGTTCTTCTAAATACATAATAATAAAGCGATGACTAATTCACAATTTTAGATTATTTACCATGTCTAAAACGTTTCGTTGATACGTAACACAAATTATAGGAAGTCCTATGTGGTGATATCATTGATAATTCCATCACCTACAATCATGCTCATTACAATTTCGTTTGGTGACTACGAGCACGACTTTTATGAAAATTGTTACCATAATGTACTCGTCAGAGCAGCGCCAAGTGGACGTATTTGAAACTAAATACTTAGAAGAAGGTACAGTCCACGAGGCTTAAGCTGAGCGTTGCATTTTTGTGAGTGCACATAGATAGTGTAGGTGTGACGTCGGCCTAGAGCGCGATTTCATTGGTGCTATTGAGTCCTCGAGGACTCTAATAGGTAAACCCACATTTCGCCCGTTATGTTTAAGTCCCATGTATAAAACAGGGGTCGAGCCTATTGCTATCAACTGGGCACAAATCCAGACTCCGAGCTGCTACTGAGAAATTTGTGTGTGTGCCCAACTCTAAGGGGAATGGAGGCGTGATGTTAGTGTATTTAGAAGTAGCTTTATTGATCCTTCTTCTAAGGAACACATTATTTTTGAATTTCATGTCGGTATATATTTTCTGTGGCTGTGTATTTCCTATCAGTCAGTATTCAATCAGACACGGAACGGTTTTATACGAGTATGAAGGTACAGTTAGAAAATGCGCACGTGTTTCCTATGAAATGTCTGCTCGAGTGGTGTTACAATCGAATACTACTAGTAGGTAAATATTGAGGCACCCAAGATTTGGGGACCACTGTTCAAATAATTATGTTAAATATTCTAGTTACAGTAAGCATACAATACTATTACCTACTTTTTTAATTTATATTGGAATTATGGACCCATAAAATTATTCTTATTCATAATAGATAAAGATAATGTAAGAATGAAATCATAACAATGCAAGCACTGGTCTAACAACTTTCTAGCTTGACTGCCATTTTATTCCATTGTTCACCGCTTGTTTACCATGTCCAGTCCGTGTCGTTGTCTGCTGAACAGACACATATAATAAACCTAATTAGAACACCTTTTATCGGATACTAGTTTTTCAGTTTGAAATAGACAAATATACATTTGCTCAAACCCAAAAATAACACTTTTCATCAACTCAAACACTTCGTCATGCGCAAACGCAATACGTTCTAAATCAGTTTTTCTTGCCGCAGCTTTTTTTAAATTATCAACAACGTGTGCATTATGCGAGAATGTATGTAATGCAATAGTCTAAATCTAAAACCATGTAGATACAATAATCACGTTCGTCATAAACAAACGACAGGACATGTATTATTAACAGCTATTAATGCCTTTCAGAATGTGTTTTACACTCATTACGTACTTCACAAGAATATAATGTGGTCGCAGGTTTTAAACTTGTGTCTCGCAGTCAGAGGGCAGGACTCCGTGTGCTTGCGACTTGACTGCCAAGAACCGGTTACTGATGTGTGCTAATGAAGACTCTGCCTAAATGTGACTATAAAAACCTACTGACATAAGATGTAAAAATATGCGCGTCTCCCTTGTTCAAATGCAACATTGTATGTATGTGATTATCAAACTAACGTTTTCCTTGTTATGGAAAAATATCTTCGTGTTAGGGAACTTAACGAATGTCAACCTACTTTAGGAGTTTAAGTACCAACATAATGATCTTGACGACGAAGAGACCACTAAGTTACTGTCATCAGAAAACAGATAAGCTAGGTAATCTTAACTCGAATTTGTAACAAGAAGATTCATCAATATCGGTTTGAATTGATAATTAGTGCCAGACATATACTGAATAAACTGGGGATCACCAGGTATGACGTCACCATGCCATTTGCCAGAACAACGCGGATAGAGACGTGATCATCATCGCAATAATTGTCTCATTACGTAATTGTGATAATTTTGAACGGAGCGAAGGGACACAAGGTGACACGTTGTCGTCGCTGAGACAAACACACTTGTAAATCACTAAAAACGAATATTTACCAACGTGTACAGAATTTGAATGTACGAAGCTGCTATGTAAACAGTTACATTTACTTATGATTTAAATCATAAGTTGAACGCGGAGTACATGTAATTGTTTAAAATAGATCGAGTTGTTAATTACCTAAATTGATCATCGATCGTTAGTCTCTACAAAATAAAAAAGGATTCTAAATAAATACACACTCATGAAATTAAGCGTAATTTACTTCTATGTAAGGTGGTGGAAGTCGAGGTGTCATGCTACAGTGAAAATGCTATGTACTTGTAACGTATGTTACGTTAAATTATGTAAAAGAGTAGACGAATGATTCGCTTAAAAGATTGATTCCTACTTAATATAATTACACAATTCTTACGATTTTAAGGTATTTTAAAGAAATAAATAATAAAAAAAGTTGATAACGGATCAGTAACTCAAGAGTATGTATAATGATTAAACCGATGATAACTGCAAAAGTATAATCTGTAGCGCAGTTATCAACCACCTTCTCCAGGTACAGAGTGGAATGATGTTCCATGAAAAAAGTGCTTAATAGGTAATTCAGTTAATTTTAGTTTATTTAGATTTAGCTAATTGATAATAAATCGAAAAAATAATATGAAAATGCACTGTTAAACAATATTGATGTGAATAAATAAGTGTGTGTGACATACAAACTACCACAAAGGTCGATGTATAGCGTAGTTCGTACAGTGGATGCTCCAGTGTTTTGGTTTTAGATAAACCATCGTGTCTTCTTCGATGATTGGTCTTTCAAAATAGATACCTAATGAAATCTCAACAAAGCTACTACGTACTATTTAAATAGGGTAAATGTCCGAATGGTATCTGACGAAGAATGCCATTTAAATGAAAAAAAAACATTATTTTTAAGGTCAATAAATTTAGTTTTAAATAATGGTATGAAATTAAAATTGCTGGTTTCGAGGGCATGAGAGCTAGTGCACACTGAATAGCAAATATTCATTTTAAATACATAAAATCTATATTTCTATGAAAGCAGAAAAATTAATCAAACAACTTTTATTTTATTATTTCATTATGAAATTATTTAGAATAACAAATTTCGAACGCACCTACTGACGATTCATTTCGCATATGAAATGAGTAATCAAAGGTTATAATTATCCACGTATTTTTTTAGTAATTCTAGTCAATAAATACTTTGGTATCACAACAAGACGTGCTGTTTTAATGTATTTGATAATACTCATACGAAATCATTATGTAGGTGCATGGAAGTATCACTGTTTTGTTCAAATACGTACAATGGAACGTCTCATTTCAACGACCCGTGTCATTTATTGACGGCCAACTATCATTTGGATTGTTGTTGTTGCGAATTTTAATAAACTGTGCTATTTTAGATTTACTGTTGTATATTTTTATTTTATCGGGCATTTTCTTTTAGGAAATTCTCTGAGAGAAATCTATGCCAAGTACACTGGTAAATAGAAATGAGATCGCTAAAAACTGAATGTCATCCGCATAACATTAAAATCAACCTATTTTAAAGTATTTTAAAGATATTAAAATATCTTGACCATTCCTATATTATTTTCAAACAGGGTGGGTGTTTACTACATTAAAACAACTAATCTCATTAAAATTTGTTTCGGCCATTGTTCTTTCTAGTTCAAAGTGTGACGATTCATTCCGACTATATTTACATGAAAAAAAAACGTAATTACTTTGATAAAGCGGTTCCAAAGTCTGAGCGGATCCCATTATTTTTTTTTTCTCTTAGATAGTAAATGTATAAACATTCCGTCATCAGTGGTAACCTTATTGCATGATACTGCATAATATGTATGATTCATACTTTATCATGAATTAACATAGTAAACAAATACAAATTGAATCATACGAAAAGCGTCAAGATGTCATAGATACAATAAGAAACCTCGTTGCCTCGTTGAATAAGAGGTCGCAAGCGCTACTGCTTACTGCGGGAATGTTGCGTAACACACTGTCAATTGACAGTTCAACAACATTCATTGCGTTATTTACACTGTCGAGCACACACATTTTTCGAACATATGAAGCAATGGAAAAGCAATATCCTTCAAAATGATTCAGATAGTGATTAATAGTGTGTTCCGCAATTTGGGCGCTTGTTATTCCGAGGTCGGGTAAAGTATTATTGGGTTTTTCGTGCCCGGAGTCTGAATTTGTCTCGCTCCCTTTTACAAGGGACTTGAACATAATTGGCCATATGTGGATGTGCTATAGGTACTATCGACGACATTTTCGCATGACCGCCATTGGGGCGATTTTGGTGTGCACAAGCCAGTGGCTACCCCCGCCTGCATTGTTTTCGTCCACCAATAGCGCTTCAGCGCACATTACAAAAAAGAGACAATCTTCATCATTGGTCAAACTAAAACAATACACGTTTAAAAAAACGGTTTTCTTCATTCATTGGTCAAACAGAAAAAGGGCGGGATAACCTACGATTTCAACGTGCAGGCGAAAACGTTGTGAAAGGGGTCATGCGTGGCTGTCCTCGATAGTACATCTCCGCCTTACCCTTTGGGACACACAGGCGTGAAAATACGGTATGTTATGAAACCTCAGCTTACTTGGTTTGTAACGATGACTCCCGTTTTTAACCTCGTTGGCTGAACCAAATAACGTAGTACGAAAATAAATCTACCACTAACTGTAATATTAATCCACAATGCGAACCTGAGCTATTTCTAACCATCGCATGTTTCAGGTGATCGTAACATTTCTCCATCTGATGTTTCGCTGAAACGATTCACGTTTAGTTATCGTTCTCATTTCGTGATTTTAAAACGGAACACCCATAACCCGACGCGACCACAGGATGTGCTATCTCGCACATGTCCACAGGTGCCGAGAACCACACCTGTTACATGCAGCAATGCAGTACAAGACCAAATCCAAGAAAGTGGGCCGGCCTATTTCCACATGGAATGGCAACCTTACATGAATTACTTCGACAAGGAAAGCAATTTTAGGATGGACACGCATTGACATAGCTAGGGATTTTTTCTAGGGGGGCAGATATCCAGCTGAACTAATCACATGTCTTTAAATGAAAGATCATAAATGACGCCTACTAATAAATAATTCCACCAAAAACATTTGATATAAAGTTGCCAAGACTTAAATAACGCTTTCACTGCTAAAAAGTTATCAGATCTATTGAGAGTCAAACTCCTAAATCTACAAGGCCTAACTCTACAAACCTTACACCTTGGTCAAAATGTACTTAAAAAATCTTTGAAAATAACACGAAAAGCTTTGAAAAAAGGAAGGTAGTAAGTACCACTGCTTTTTGTTTTGGCTCATTTTGACGATGAGCAAAGTTGAAAGGTTAAAATAAAGTTAAAGTTTCTATAGTAAGTATTGCCCAACATTGCCCCCTCCCCCCCACCTCTAGCTAAGCCCATGTGGGGCTGAATAACGAGATCAAGAAGGCTGCTAGCGCGTTTTACATGAAACCTGAAACGGATAGTAGCGAGAACTAAGACAAAGATTTGGAACAACACAGCATAGCAGTAATCTAGAAAAGAGTTGAGAAATCAGCTATAAGATTCAACGGTGCAGCTCTAACAGCCAATCCATAAATAAATATCACGCTTTTCTCCACACATCCTTTGCTTACTCAAGGATGCATATTCGTTAGCCGCTTACAATCCTTCCTTATCCTAAGGGCACGTCTTCCCTACCATTACGGCGTGCCCCGAACTACCCCTTGACATGAAATGGCTTATGTGAACCTTTCGGTTTATTCGAGCAAACGAGTCTGGCCAAACAACACTAGGGCAGGTCCATTTAATTCATTCATTATTTAGAAGGAAAAATATATACAAATCTTGCAAAGTTTTAACGTCATGGTGACAACATTGCATTATGTAAATCTTATCGAAGAAGTTCATAACTGGTACGAAATTAACAACACGTGAGGATTTATTTACCGCCATACTGTAAAAATATTGTTTTACTAATCATACTTCCTCAAATTTTATATAGTCCTGCCAACTTTACAAAGAAATGGGACCCGGCATCAGCCGATCTTTTCTGTAAGAATCTCAGCGTAAGAACTTAGATGATGTGAGCCGTCAAAAATGTCAAACGGAATATAACACCAAGATATTGTAGGTACCTCCCACAATTGGTAAAGTTCACAGTCACGAGTTCCACAGTCAGTAGGTCGGTAAGTATGTTGGAATGCTAATCACGTTTATATTTTGAAGACATTACTCTGACAGCTGAGGTTGAATTCATCGTAGTTCATTATCTTTACTATAGCGAGGTGTTGATTGGGTCATTGATGGATTGTTTGAATTATTTCAGTTTGCGCAATAGACCTCGCTTATTAAATATACTGCACTGAACAAAGGTATCTGTATATTCGGCGTAATTTTTAATTTTCTCCCTCACATATTCCATCTTAATAGTAGTTAAGACGTTACTTTTCAGTCTTCCAAATAGACGGATATAACGAAACTATAAAGGTTCCGTTTTTGCCATTTGACTATGAAACCCTTAAAAAGGTACAAATACCTATAATACAGGAAGTTTCTACCAGAGTATAAAGTATATAGATTACGTAAAACGAAAGGAAAAAACCAACATCAAAATAAGTAGGTACCACGACAGACACTTAAGTTTCTACAACCATCTCAAATCTTATTTCTTGACTGCACAGAGAGTTAGGCTTAAGAGACAAAAATAAAATAACACTTAGTACAAAAGATACATTGAGAGCAGTGGTGGCCCAGTCCTTCCCGATGTTCTCGATGTAGCGCTGCTCAAGAATGTGAACCTCCGTTTGCAATCGATTGAGACGTTCCACGAGCTAAATTCTGACCACCGCCCTGTAGTCATGCATCTTGCACCCTACTCGGGCCCGATCGACCCCAACCGCCCCCCTCAGACCCAGACGATAACCGACTGGAGGAAAGTAAGCGAAAGACTGAAATCCACCACGTCGCCTCACTTAGACACCATCCCCGATCACTTAGTGTCAGTCGCCGACACGACGGCCGCAATCGACTCGTTTACAGAGCACGTACAATCCGTATTAACGGATTGTTCACGGGAAGTTCCGGTGATGGAAGACCATCGCTGGAAACTACCTGCTGACGTACGTGACCTGATAACCGAGAAGAACGCGGCCATCCGTGCCTACGACTCCTTCCCTTGTGACGCGAACAAAGCCCACATGCGCCATTTACAGCGTGCTGTAAAGAAACGCATAGGGGAGGTTCGCTCTGAGGGCTGGAACAAGATGCTCAGCGAACTCGAGCCCACTCATCAAGCCTTCTGGCAATTACAGAGGAAATTGCGTTCCTCAGAAGAGGTCTCTATGCCTCCTCTCATCCGCCCCGACAATAGTGTCGCTTTCGACAGTCCCGATAAGGCTGAATGTCTTGCCGACAGCCTAGAGTCCCAATGTTCTCCCAGCTCCCAACCAGTAGACCAAGCTCACCTGAACAAGGTCGACGCTGAAGTCGAACGAAGAGACTCCCTCCCTCCCGTCGAAGACCCTGATGATCCTCTGCCTCCCGTCACTCCAGACGAAGTGCACGACATCATTAAAGGGCTCCACGCTCGTAAGGCCCCCGGTTCGGATGGTATTACCAATAAGGTATACAAACTCCTTCCTGCCCCGCTAATAATGCTTATGACCGCCATCTTCAATGGCGCCTTGAGCAACAACATCTTCCCACAAGCATGGAAAGAAGCCACCGTCATCGGTATCCCAAAGCCAGGCAAGCCAAAGTCTGAGCCCTCCAGCTACCGCCCTATTAGCTTACTCAATGTCCTCGGCAAAATCTACGAGAGGCTTATTTATAAGCGTCTCAAAGACTACGCCGAAGCAAAGAGCCTCATACCCAACGAGCAGTTTGGATTCCGTAGCCAACACTCGGGCACCCAACAGGTCCACCGTATCGTAGAGCACTTATGCGCTGGTCTGCAGCGTAACGCGACGACGGGTGTGCTATTCTTCGACATAGCGAAAGCCTTCGACAAAGTCTGGCACAACGGCTTGATATACAAGCTCTACCAACTAGGAGTGCCAGATCGTCTCGTGCTCATCTTACGAGACTTTTTGTCGAACCGGACCTTTCGCTATCGCGTCGAGGGAGCACTCTCGTCCCCTCATCCTATTCGCGCCGGTGTCCCTCAGGGTTCCGTACTATCTCCTCTCGCCTTCACGCTGTTCACTAGCGATATCCCAAAAAGTAAAAAGGCTCAGTTGGCTCTCTTCGCCGACGACACTGCCGTTTACTATACCGGTCACTGTCCCAACGCTATAGCTCGTACTCTCCAAACCTCCGCAAACGTCTTAGGCGCTTGGTTTCGGAAATGGAGAATCGAGGTCAACCCCGATAAGAGTCAGGCGGTTCTCTTCTCGAGACGTCGTCGACTCCCTCCCCCACTTCCCAGCCCGATCACTATGTACGGCAAGCCAATCCCTTGGGAGAAGCAAGCCAAATACCTAGGCGTGATCCTCGATGAGAACCTTACCTTTAAGGCTCATATTAAGGCGGTTCGCGCGCGCGCCTCCTTCGCTCTTAGCAGGCTGCAATTCGTACTGACAGCCCGTAGTAAACTGTCCCTCAAATGCAAGCTCCGCATCTATACCGCAGTCATCCGTCCCATCATGACCTATGCCTGCGTTGTATTTGCGCACGCTCACCCACGTCATCTCCATAAGATGCAGACCCTCCAAAACCGTTTCCTCAGAAGGGTCACGGGTGCCCCCTTCTATGTCCGTAATATCGATCTTCACGTCGACCTCAAAATGCCAACCATAAAACAGTTCATGAAACGCTTATCAAAGCGTTTCTTCGACTGCGGCATCAAACATTCTAACCCCCTGATTACAGCGGCCGCCCGCTACACTCCCTCTCGCATTAGCAGTATTCGCCGACCAAGGCATACTTTAATCGACCCCGACGACGCCACTACCCTCCTCCAGGAGAGTAGCAAGGCCACTAGCACGCTACATAAGCCCAAAACCCGATCGCCGTCCTACTGCCCTCGCCGCCGAGGCCCGCCGCGACGCCCAAATCGACGCCCCTCCCGACCCTTGCTCGAGCCAGCCCGCGCCGCTGAGCCTGTAGCTTTAAATTCGTCCCTAAATAATACCAATCCTGATCCAGCTAGTCATTTGCTGCCCTCTTCCAGCGACGCCCTAAGCCGAGGTTCGTACCCCACAGGGGGTGCCCTTAACGTTGTCGCTTAGTTTTAGTTAGTATATAAGTTTAAGTCCTGGCTGGAGGCCTTAATTTATTAGGGAATCCACAGGCAAGTCCGCTTAAGCAGACGACAACCGCATAGGTTGACCTGCGAGATGCCAAACAAACAAAAAAAAAAAGTGGTGGCCCAGTGGTGACGGCCGCGACTTACGAGTTGTAGGTCGTAGGTTCAAACCCAGACAGGCGCTTTACTCTGTGTAAAAAAATTCATCATCACTGCTCTCAAAACGGTGAAGGAAAACATCGTGAGGAAACCGGCATGTCTTAGAACCAAAATTCGAAGACATGTGACATCTACCAACCCGCACTGCGCCCGCGTGGTGGATTACGGCCCACTCCCTCTCACAGAGGACGCCTGTGTCCCAGCAGTGGGAACATAACAGGCTGATTATGTAATATATGTATGTTATGTACTCATAAGATACACAAATGACTGCATAAAAGTCTACTTGATTGTGTAAACACACGCGTTTGGCGGCGAAATTAAATGTCACATTGCAATCATCGCCTTGTCGTTTCATTTGGCATTTGATCTTAGAAAATCGATGTGATGAAAACTGGCGACTGTAAACTTGCACTGTAGCCAATTTTACATTAGTTTTGTTATTTACAATCTACAACGTTAGATAATTAGGTTTAAAACCAATCAACTCGCATACACACATACACATGTAAGTCTCCACATCCACATATTATTTATTTTATCTCTGCTATAATATACACATTTTATAGCAGAGATAAAATAAATAGTATGAAGTACCTAAGTAATTATTCATTTTATTTTTCAAAAATATTATTTTAATAAAAAATATTTATTGGTAAGCTTATCTTCATTCAAACAAGAAACATGCAACTTAAAGGCTTCACAATATGACTGTTAGGCAGGTACGCTGACACCTGAATGAGATATTTGCCTAGAGTGGGAGTCAGGAGTTTCACAAATTCGAGCATGTACTTAGGCTAATTCCTGATTTATTTAAGTACATAACATAACATCACGCCTTGTTTCCCCGAAGGGTTGGGCAGAGGTGCACCTATAGTACACCCACATTTCGCCAGTTATGTTTAAGTCCCATGTAATAGGGGGCGAGCCTATTGCCATCTACCGGGCACAAATCCAGACTTCGGGCTGCTACTGAGAAATTCCAGATAGAAAAACCCAATAACACGTTGCCCGACCTAGGAATCGAGCCCAGGACCTCATGCTCAGCAGTAGCGATTGCGACCAGTAGACCCCTTTGTCTCTCCTTATACAAGGTGTCCCAGAAGTCAACGTCAAGCCGGAATCCGGTGATAGGTTAAGTCATAATATTTAACAGAAAACATATAAATAAAATCTTTGCTATGTATTTTAAAAAGTACGGGCATTTATTTAAAAAAAAACGAGAAAATCTACTGCCTGTGACGATCTTTTAACGCCTGTTGCTACAAATTTGAACTTTTTTTTAATCTACATTTTTCTGTTATGACTTGACGGCTTGACGTCGACTTCTGAGACACTGTTTAAGGAAATTACAGATATAGAAGAATCCAAGTTCATTTAGTCAATGACCTCGTGACCTAGTGAAAGGAGAGTTTTAATTTTGAGTAAATTTTAACACTGTAAAATTTACTCAAAATTAAAACTCTCCTTTTTTATCTTTTTACTTCGTTATTTTTTTGTATATAGTCAGCCAATGCGATAAACAAGTATGTGGTTCGATTTATTGCATATATGTCAAAGTCAAAGTCAAAGCATTTATTTCAAATAGGCACTTTTGAACGTCAACATTTACATTTAAATGGAATTGATTCTAGGCGCCACTTCCAAAAGGTAGTTTCGTATGGAGAAGAAGGGGCGAGAAACTCCACCGTTACTCTTTTAAAATGTTTAACAATATTTTGTGTACATTAGTTATATTTTTATATGTGAAGACGATGCACCCAGAATAAAAATAATATACCACAAATAGGTAAAAATAATTAATAAAATAAGCTCACACAAGCTTTGCGAAAGTAGTAAGTAAATGATTTTCATAAAACTGTTGTAGTTTCCAGTTGTTGTAAGGCTTATGAATAGTAGATTATGCACCAAGGGGATACAGCAGTGTCGTTTGTCGCGGGCACCGTATTGAATCCCAAACTCAATGTTAACTCAAATTGCAAAAATCCTGAGTGCAGCAAGGGATTCAAGCTCGCCCAAGACGAAGGCACGTTTATTCCCGGGGAGGATACTCTACGATTTGCACCTACTGCGAGGTAACAAAGACCAATTCGATTTTCGAGTGAGTCGTTTATGAAACTTAATAACCGGGGAATACCTAGTTACGTGCAGTTTCATACACTATATACCCGACTACGTGAAAGCAAAGACTGTGTTAAGTTTTATAGTTTTATTCTTTATAGCCTCGAAGCATCCAAACGCCGGATGTATTTGAATACATGAGGTGTCTATCGACTCGTCAAAGCCAGCGGGTCACAATGAAATTCAGTGCAATATTAATGCTTGGCTAGAGCCTAGGGTTTAAATTACGTGCTTTATGTTAGGTTTGCATGAAATATAATTTGACGTTTTCGAGCAGGTGGTGTGAAAAGTTTATGATTAAATAATTATTATTAAAAATAAATTGCTTATTCTCTCTGGTCATGTCCATATTTAAATAAGAAGCTCTCTAAACTCGCATCTAATGTCCCTTCACCGCAAAACTTCTCATGAAATAAATGAGAAGTTTTGCCTCTAAAATCGATATTAACGATATAGTAATTATCCTGTAACTGGCGAAATGTGGGTGTACTATAATATAGGTACACCTCTGCCCAACCCTTCGGGGAAACAAGGCGTGATCTTATGATTTGTAACAATTCTTTAAATTGCCATCCAATTCAATTGTATAAAAGTCAATGCTAGGTGCGTTTCGACTTTTATTTACAAAAATTACATGAAATGCAGTAGGTATAAATTACTTGTAAAAGACTTGCGTCCTACGCAGATAAAAAAGAGGTAGGTACATATGAAATAGGTATGAATAATTAACCTACACGACGTGCTTTTGTCCATTTCATAATTTCACCATTCACTAACCATATCAATTGGTTGAAGGACTGCCGATAACATGTTAAATATTTTTTGTTTCTTCTGATTACTGTTTTTCTCTCTTTGTTTACGCTTCATTATGTCACTTTTCGCGTCCGTCTGTGTGACCACATTATTCTTTTATACGGTGCAATGGATTTTACCATAATTTAGAGAATTGATTCCGGAAGGTTTAGGAAAGAAATCAACTATTAACATATTATAAAGAAATCGTAGTTTTGTCAAGTGCCAACCAGGGGCGGGTCGCTCGTATTAGAATAATTGAAAGTAGGTACCTATAAATCAAGGATCCATTTAGCTTCTTCCTACTCTGGGTGTTTGTCCAACGTAGACAGAAGAATGCACAGCGTAGAAACCGCGTAGAAGCTGTGTCGTAACCGCGTAATCGTTTTCATAGAAGACTCGTAGAATTTCCGTTTTAACCGCGTAGTAGCCGTTTCGCCGTTTCCGTAGAGGGCGCGTAGCAGCTGCGTCGTAGCCGCTTGGTAACCGCATTCGTAGAGGGCGCGTAGAGGGTGCGTCGTAGCTGCGTAGTAAACACATTGGTAGAGGGCGCGTAGAAGCTGCGTCGTAGCCGCGTAGTAGTCTAATGCGTAGAGGTCGCGCAGGCGTAATGCTTACGTCGATAAAACGTTTACGCACTGCACTAGTGTCATGCAGACTCCAAGCACACTACAAACTTTTTTTTTTTTTTGTTATGATTATGACTGACAAATTAACCCGGCGAGCAAAAGTCGGCATTGTTTTGACGTTATGAAGCTACTAAGCTTGCATAGTTGCTCTGTAAGCAGGCCTCGCGTCTATGCATTGCAATGTTAAAGCTACTACGCCTACCTATTTCATGTAATCTCGATTAAATTAAACATTATAAATACCCAATTAATATGTCAAACAGCTAATAACAACGTGACGCGTTGTTATTAGCCATTGGAAACAAACACAGACGGACAGTCAATTATCGCGTTGACTTTTCACTGTCTTACCGCGTGTGGTCTCAACGAACAAGTGTCTAAAATTAATAGGGTTGCCTCCGACACATAACAATGAGTCGAGGTCGTTTCATTGATGATCTTAATATACCGTGTCAATCTTATTTAATGCTATGCGTTGGAATTAGCTCGTCCGCCGGTCATTCATGCATGACGCCTTCTCACACTTTTGTTTACACGGTTAATTAATGGCGATGTGATTGTGCTAAATGAAGTAATATGCGGTGTCAGTAACTAATGTGACACTGCTAATGGTCATGAATTATGACAAGATGTGTAGACTTAAAGTTTTTACAAGTTGTTCAACCTCAGAAATAAGAAGTGCATGCAAACTATGGATTGCATGCACCTCATAAATTGCACAACATCAAAATTTACATGAATCTACAACTCGACAATCCTACATGCTGATTACTTTTTAAAATAAGTATATATTGTGCACAAACAATTCACACGTCAGTCTGTCAGTGCTTACATAAAGGTAAGTAATCGTGATCGCAAAAAAAAAGATTTCTTTATTTGATTTACTACGTTATAGTTATACCATACCTACTGTAAATCAGTACTAAATACGACGCGAACAATAAATATTTGAAGTATATTCGTAAGTCATGAATAAATAAATAAGTCTAAACTGTTCTGGTTTTACGCGGAAAACTCAGAACACATTTTTGTCCTAGAAAAAACACGCGAAAGTAGCAATTAAAAATATTTGTAACACAAAATAAATTTAAGCTTTCTTATGTTTTCTGTAAAAACATTTGGTAAGAAATGCGGCTATCAATACACGACGTCTGTAAGAAAAGTTTGGTTGCTGTGACCACATTTTTGAGTCCCAAAACGGTACTTTGACCGTTCTGTATTTTGTCAATTATGGTTGTGAAACGGAAGGCGAGAATAGAGCGACGTTTCCACTTGAGCTGTGCCGGATTAACAAATAAGCACGTGCTTTAGGCCTCCTGCATCTTGGAGGCCTTTTGGGGTTACCATACTTGAGTACTTGTGAAGATTTTTTGAACGGATGGATATTGGGTAATAGTACCTCATTGTTTACATGTTTTGTAGGAACTGGCTTCGAGCACACAACGGCATGTCACTGAAAGAGGAAAAGTTAAATGTGCGACATTTAATCAGGCGTTTGATATTAGATTTGTTGAATTAGGAAAATGTGATTAATTAAGAAGAATAAATAACTGTGGTTCGAACTATTGAATTTCATCTTCTACTCGCTTTAACTATTTGTTGAAATTGTCAGTTAGCTCTTAAGTCCTTCCTAGTTATTAGCAGCGGAATTCAGACATGCCCTATTGATCGAGAACAAAATTACAAAGACAGGCATAAAGCTATCATTTGTCTAAATCAAATTAAGCATTGTATGTATTGTTCGTCATTGCGCTGTGAGAATTCATCTCAAAGTGCGTTGCCCCTGGCGACCGGCGGCGTCGTCGCCGGCGCAGCACACTCTATAAACCTAGGTACTCGAATTCTGTCGCAAGTAGCCGGTGTCATATTTCCTCTTTATTCAATTTCCCTACGTCCGCGCGAGACTGACATGTCCGGTTTGCGGGACAGCGTGGGCATTAACCGACTTACAAATTCGTTTGGCGGTTTGGCCTGAGCACGTGCCGACCTAAATATGTTGGAATGTTTTAATTCATTGGAGAGTGGAAGAGAATAGCTTAGATTGTTTCGTTAAAAATAAGTGATTAACAATGGTATCGATTCTCTTGTACATCGAACTAAACTATCACTAAAATTCCTTCATTGAAAATCTTAAAGCTATTCTGCCAAAAAAGCTATACATTCAAAATATTTTTCACTCAAGTAAAATCAAATTTGACAATCGCGGCTCCACGTTGTTCCTTATTCATTTTCTTTTGGCTTCGCAACGTGGTACTTGTTTGCTCTTGTGAATCATTTATGAGACGGAGGCGCGCTGAGGTGGCAGCCTCGGCGTGTTTTATATGAAATTTTACACTTTTTGTATGGAAAATTTTAATAATTATTACCTACATGTTGAGTCTAGGGAAGTATCGGGTTTTATAAAAGGGGCCGAAATTTTCATTATTTTTGAGATAGGACACACCATTTTCGAGATACAAGCTAATGAAAAGAAAAAAAGATACAGTACTGTTTCTGCACCTGAAGTCGAGATGTTGGTGTAAATTTAAGTTCACGACAACTAATTTCATTCCAGACGTTTTTAATCGCGATTAAAAATAGCCAGATTCATGTTCAGATTTAGTTAGACAATCAAAGTTTTTGCTGAAAAACGTCAAATTCAGAATAGCATAATTGGCAATTTCACTAAACTACTAACTCAGTGTCATCGCACTAAGATGGCACTGAGTTAGTTTAGTCGAACCAAAATATAGTTAATTTGTGTCACTTTAGTCAATTTCAGAATGGGAAATCATCGTTTCACAGGATTAAACCAAATTTTAGTGATTTTTTGTCTAGTTTAGAGGCATTTGTGGCAAGAGAATCGGCATCATTTTGTTGCGTTTTTCAATGACTCTTGTTGTATCCCTGTCCTTGCTTTAATCCGGCAAAAGTGATATAACATTCATAGGACCATATTAAATAACAATGTGACAATATTTTAATATGCAGTTTATTAACCATTGAACAGACAATATTAACCATTGATCAAACAAAAAACGGTCATAGTATGAATGCAACTTTCCATAAATTACTCATTGATATTCATATCAATAATACGTGTCGATGGGTACAACTGCATTTATTTTTCATTTGTTTTTGTTGTTATAGCGCCGCAACACTAACGTCAACAAAGCACACGCGAACTACATTTTGCATTCAATTATTTGTCAGGCGTTTCATGACACACTACACATACACACTAACGGTACGGTACACTATTCATTTAAGAAGGAAAATTTTGATCATAGATATTATTTGATTTTCCAAGTATTTGAATAGGTTGTGAATACGTCATCCTGCATAATTATTTTAATTAACTCTATACAGATAATTATTTAATCATAGGTAAATAACTGCACGAGTACGTAGGTACTATGGAGAAATTCCTAATTAAACAGGTATTTCTAACACAAAACATGACTAAAATTGAGGCATGTGGTTCCAAGGAAGGTTCCGGTTTCAGTAGATTATGAATTACGATAACGGAAAATTAAGCGACTAGAAAAAGCAAACTGTGTTGTAGCGATAGGTGATTTTATGCCAATGTGTCGTATACTACATACTTCCAAAGTCGACAGAACTCCAAAATAAATAACTTGCTTAGTTTTCTTAAGTATTCGTTTGTTTGGGGTCTGCTTCTATTTTCAACATGTTTTTTTTTTGCGCAGTCATGTGATTTTGATTCGTTTAGTTACGCTGGTAAGTCACTGTGTAGCTTGTCATCTAGTCTATTTGTCAACCATTCAGAATTGGGCCTAGGTAACATTGCAAAATACGTAAGGTACTTTCATACCTAGGCTAGCAGACAGATAGGGCTCTACGCTTCGTCACACCCACTTAACGCGTCTAAGGAAAACGAACAAATATTGATGTTTATAACATGGTAGGTAAAGACAATTCTTAACAAAGTAACATAAAGAACAAAGATTTAATATCAATTCTTGGTTTACAAGCCAATAACTTAGCAACAATGTTCCTTGAAAACTTAGACAAGATAGAAAACAGGGTTCCCTTTGTGCGCCGGCGCCGTATTGTCGAATGACGTAGCTACTACCGCATAAGGAACCGCACAGACAATCGCCACGGATTACAATTCCTTCCTTTTGGTTGGGTATCCATTTTATTATATAATTGCTAATTATGGTTGTTAAAACTTTACGTTTACTTCGAAAAACGATTTGCAGGAATACGGAATGATGAATAAAGCTTGTGATCCATACGGTGTTATTTTCTATATTATTTAATATATTCCTACAGGAAAAACAACACAATAATAGGTGAATTGTTCTATTCTAAAATAGGTAAAAATAAGCATAAGTAAACAAGCAAGTAACTGAGCATATTGTACCTACACATTTAACAATAACTTACAGAATCATACTAGTGCATGTTCTTTGATCTAAAAAAATATCTGTGTGTTAATTACAAGAAGTCTCTAGTAAAAAGTATCCGGAACGAATTTCCTTGGAATCAAGACAATCCGCTTGTTTACGCGCCCTAAATACCAATGTCGAAATAGGTTTTATAACCGTTTTATTTTTATAAATAGCTGTAGCTTCAAACAAAGATATATGAATGTAGGTTTATATTGCCGAATGCCCTACGTTACACTTTTATGTTCCGAATTCAGATACGGTTTCTTAGAAGAGCGGAATTTTCACCAGTATCTGACAATAAGGTGTCATAAAACGCTTTGTGTTTATCAAGCCGTTATTATGTGTCCGTTCACCGCTTTCTTAAGAAAACAAAGCATAAGTAAAGAAAACGGTCCCAGCATCTAACGTCTGTAATGACGACTCTCATGAAAACCCACAATGTTCATTGGTGTTTTGACATCAGCGTGAAGCTCGAAGTTATTGTAACTGCTTATAATTGAAAATCAAACGATATATAAATGCCCTTAATGCCATGAAACTTATATATCTACAGAACACCAACCGGAAAGGGATCATGATATGCACATCACACACCGATTAGTATTTATTTTATTTACTTTTTTTTATATATAGGAACACCAACACCTTCTGTTTACAAAATATCAAATAAACTAGATAACCGTTATGGGCTTATACAGTTGCCAATAACAGGTGAACCAACATTCTCAAATACAGTGATATCATGAGTGAAAAACGAAATGAATAAAAAGTATGTGGCACAAACTATACAAAAAGACATAAGTTATAAGATTACAGAGGTTACAAGAAATGCCTCCATACTAATACAATAAAATTAATTTTTAAATTGTGCGATTTGCGTGCTGTACCTTAGTAGAGTTCATTGTAGATTGGCATATTTATTAATTGCATTATGGTCATAAAACTCGTACGCAAATAAATAATTATGTTCTAGGACTACTATGTAGGTGGGTATCTTAATTAAATGCCACATGACACAACGTCTTTACACATTCGTTAATTGCGACCAATTATCATGAATCAAGAATAAGTACTTAAGTATTAGGAATCGAACCTAAAACAAAATATTCATACCTATAAGTCAGGCACAAAACAATTTTAAATTATGACGTAGGTAGTCACTCACCAAACTCAATCAAATCCATTACTATTGACGACGTTTTAATAAACGTCTTCAGTAGTAATGAAGTCATAATTATGATCACATTTAAGTAATGCCTAATAATTAAGGCATTACTTAGATGCAGGACAACTACTGTATGTAGGTACAATAACGTAGATTAATCACGTTAGGGGTGAATTCCGAGAGAAACACACGTTATATACATATGATTTATATATGAACGTGTTACATTGAAGGCCCTATCTATACAATTGTTCTTTCAAATAAAAAAACAATATTTCAAATGACAGCTTGTTCTAAACAAGCTTAAACGTTCGAATAATAACCATTGTTAATTTATTACCGGCCTACAGAGCATAAGGTCGGCTGTTGCAGACGACCTTTACAGTACCTAGATAATACTATGTTGTGGGTACATAAGCCTTCATGAGCAAACAAATTTAAAAATCTATTGAAATATCATGTCGTTCTACACAGTTTTATCTATGGGAAAAAGTTTTATTCTGCCTATGCAGCAGCAGCCCTTCTCCTGAATTAGTTGCATTGGTTAAGCTTGACCAGTGTCCCACTTAGTCCAATTTAAGTAATTTTCAGTACTTAATCGTTAGGTATACATTTGCGTTTGCATGATTTGTCAGCGTATTTTTGGTATATCATCTTGCATCTGGACTGCGATTACTTTTCTGCTAATAACTGTCACTACGCACGCACATGAACAAGAATACTTATGACTGATCTATTCAATGCCATTGTGGAGGATTTAGATATTACCTTGAAGTTATTTGACTAAAGTGTTGTAATTCAGTTTAATCTTGTGAACAATGTCGCACGTTCTTGCATATTACTAACTATATAAACACCGTTCGTTTTAACCTCAAACTTGAGTAACACTAACACTAATCATGCGATAATGATACCACAACGATGCGTTCACAGGATAACAATTTATTACGTACTTCCTTTTTGTATTTCAGGTAAGTCTAAAAGTTAATTTTAAGGTGAGTTAACATTTCGAAATACATTTTGTCAAAAAAGTATCGTGTATGGATGATTTGCTAATGGTTCCAAATTCAATTGTATTGTTTTTTTTTGTTGTTGTTAGATTGGCACAACTGTTTTCCATTTTGGCGCGGAGTTTGAGTTGCATCCATAATTTAGATTAAATATTGTGCTGTTTTTACATACATACATACATAATCAGCCTATTATGTTCCCACTGCTGGGACACAGGCCTCCTCTCTGTGAGAGGGAATGGGCCGTAATCCACCACGCGGGCCCAGTGAGGGTTGGTAGATGTCACAAGGTCGCACGCAAAAGGGAAGAAAATAGTAACTGAAAATCCTCATTAAAATTTGAGAGAGATAGCCGCTGAACTTTCTGTGTCTCACTTGGGTATGGAACATGTTGCCGCTCGGCTAGTCCAAAGACCTGAATTTTCTTCAAAAATTCAATCGCATAAGAGTCGCTGTGGACATGCTAGAACGAGTCAACTCCGACACAACATTCATGACACGCATTGTTACTGGTGACGAGACGCGGGGCTTACGAGTTTGACATGCAAACTAGTCAACAAGCTTCGGAGTGGCGCCTTCCAACTGAATCGAAACCGAAAAACCACGCCAAAGTCGATCAAAAGTCAAAGTCATGTTGACTGTTTTCTTTGACTATCGCGGTGTTGTGCACATGAAATTCTTGCCGGAAGGTCAAACAGTAATTTAAAAATATTATTTGAGCGTTATGCGGCGTTAAAGAGAGCAAATTCGACGAAGAAGGCCAGATTTGTGGAAATAAAATTCTTGGATTTTGCATTACGATTATGCGCCTGCACAAGGCCATAATTGTGAAAGATTTTTTGTCCAAAAACTTAACAAATACCATCGAGCAAACACCTTATTCACCAGATAAGTCTCCAGTCGACTTCTTTCTTTTTCCTAAACTCAAATTACCAGTTCGTGGCACCCGTTTTCATTCGGCAGAAGACAAAGGAGAACTCGTGGCAATTCCTGAAAAAGCGTCTAAAAATGTTTTGATAATTGGATTATTCGTTGGCGTAATTGTATCGTTTCTGAAGAAGCATTAATTGAAGGCGATAAAATAAATTTGGTTGAATAACTAACATTTTGTGTATTATTGATCTTTTCCCCGTACTTTCTTGACAGAGTAGTACTTGTTAGTACTGTGATTCAAATACTTAGAAGCATCCGAAATCGTCACAAAGCTAACAGGTAAAAGATGCAATTTGTGAGTAAACAAGTCACCAGTAATTTCCGAATTATATCATGGTTTACAAAGCGCGTAGGTGGCAGAAACCATAGAACTACATTCAACCATAGTTTGATAGATATAAATGTAGCATTTCCCACGACAATGGGTGCCAATTTAAAAGCGGGGCGCATATTCTAGAAATAGACCGAGAAGTAGGCAGTTCATGGTTTTAAAACAACCCAATCATAAACGAACGCGAAAATAATAGTTCAAGTACAGGAAGAGTGGTGTGGTTTAGTTCAAAACAATATTGTTATTGGTTTTACTTTGATTCTGAACAGAACAAGACACTTATAGTTGTTGGCAATAGCGCTCAATCTTAAAACAAAGATACCTAGTTTTTTTTTATATTAAAATCTTGACTCCTAATGAAAGCTCTACATCAATTAAAATTATTTAATAAGGTAATTTCACACACTTGATAAATAGGAACGTATTAGAATTTTAACCTATTGGAGTAGACACAGCATGAGGTATAATTCTACACTAGTCGATACAGACCTACGACGTTCAAACCTTGACATCATAATGATAGCTAACTAAACGGTAATAAGTTTTAATAAACGACTCACAAGTCTTTTACGATCATTTAATAGAAAGAGAACAATGACACACCCATATTTTACGCAACGACATAATTTCATTACATTCATGAATGAGCTCGATCACTTGACATCAACTTACGTAGTGAGAAGTAATGAAATCATCGTTCCAGTGATTCATTTAATGAGCTCCAAAGGAATTTAGTAATTATATGTGTTATACATTTTGAACGACATTCAAAAATTTACATTCTGAATATTAATATGATGATGTCATAAATATTTGTGTTTAAGACAAAAGGATATATTTAAACTATGGTATCACAAGAATTTTATCTTGACGGCTTAGAAATGCCTAGGTATATGTATGTAAATATACAAAATAGATAGATAATACATTTTGTCATGTCGTTTGACGATATTTATGTCGGACGAAACCAAGACATGTGACAATCTATGTGTGTATTTATTCATTTGTAATTTCGTTATTATAAAATTATTAGAAAGACTGAAGGTTGTGTACTTCCGGCGTTGAGCGTTGAGAGTGCGAATGCAGAGTTCACTGAATCCTGAAGGCATCATTATTCACATTATGAGTACTACCACGGAACAGAAAAAACAAGTGGAAGTGCCCGTCAGTTAACACACGTGTGTCACAATTATGCGGTAAAATATGTTAATTAATAACAACTTTCGTCAGTTGTGATAAATCTTAATTTTGTATGAACAACAAATAAGGTTTTCGTCAAAGTTTACTTTGGTGTTCAAACAAAATTAAGTCGTATTACAACGGACGAAGGTTGGGCACTTCCACTTGTTTTTTCTATTCCGTGAGTACTATCTACCCTAATCTGCCTACGCTTTCCCCAACTATGTTGGAGTTGAACCGGACACAGCTGAATACCAGTATTTTACCTGGAGCGACTGCTTATCTGACCTCCACAACCCAGTTAGATACTCGGTAACACGATACGCCTTGGTAAGGCTGGTTGTCAGACATGTGTATGGGCTCTGACTACCCGTAACGACTGTCAAAGATCTACGAATGACAGCCGAGACCAACGGCTTAACGTACTTTCAGAGACACGGAGAGGTCTCGATATGTCACGTATGGTCACCCATCCACGAACCGACCGCGTCATGCATAGCTTAACTTTCGAACGACCCATGCGGCTGTTGCTACATTTTTAGCCACGAGCCCGTAAGTACTACCTACCAATACTGAATGCTATTTCCTTTAATTTTCGTGGAAGTGCTGTGTTTTCAGTAGTTATCTACAAAAACAAAAATATTTTATCAAAAAATGTTGTAAAGATCGCTATTACGATACCACCGATACGCGGAAAAGTTAACTTAAAAACATTCAGTATTTGACTAGTGAGCGATACGATATTGTTTCTTTATCGTTACATCGAAAAGATAACGGCTTAAGATTTTGTGTGCCTTACCTGTGGAAGAATTTCGACCTGAAAGTTGAAACCGTAACAAGAATACCCTTAAGTCTATTAGTAATGATTCACTAAATTGCGATAATGCCCATTCATAATTAGTTACGATAATTTAAAGTTCCACATTTATTCCTTGAATAGCACCGTCCTTAGTATTTTGTGATAAGAAAATAAAGGAAGCAGGAAAAGATAAGTTAAGTTTAAAAGACAGAAATCTCAAAAACTGAACGGGTAGGTATTTTGTATCTATTGATTATTTTTTGTGTGCGGAGTTCTAACTGTTATGCAGCCTTCTCTGATAAAATATTGATTAAGTTATGGACATTTTGAGCACTTGAAAAGACAGAATGCTTAAATATTTATACAATATAAATTTGACAAAGTCAAAGTCAAAGCATTTATTTCAAATAGGCCCATAAAAAGGCACTTTGAACGTCAAAAATTACATTAAAAAATATGTCTGATTCTATGCGCCCCTTCCAAAAGGTAGTTTCGTATGGAGAAGAAGGGGCAAGAAACTCCACCGTTACTCTTTTAAAAAATGTTTTACAATATTTTGTATACATTAATTATATTTTCATATGTGAAGACTGTAACGGAACGTTTAGCCGACTGGCTAAGCGTGGTTACAAGTTAATGTAATCTTTAAAATATGAAATACAAAATTACGTATAAAAAGATATCAAGAATTAGAAATCGATTAGTAGTAGCTCGCGTAGGATGATCCTCTGGCCCGCAGTCTAACACGAGGGAGCTCACGGTCGTGCAGCAGCTCGAGGCGTCGGCCGCTCCTCCGGCCCGTAGTCTGTCGAGTTGAAGCTCGCAGCAGTCTCTCCGTGCTCACAGTCGCGAAGCAGCTCACGGTTGAATCAGCTCGCGTCGGCCGCTCCTCCGTCCCGCAGTCCGTAGTAAGGGAGCTTGCGTCGGTTCTGATTCGTCGAGGAGGAACCCGCGAGAGGCTCGATCTTAGAAATAAAATGAAAGTATAAGTGAGTACGTCAGGACCTCTCGTTCCTGTGAATTAGCGGCGGCGTCACACGCCATGTTATTTGACATCAGGATTTCAGGTCCCAGTGTATTGGCGGCGGCGGCGTCACATCCCACGTTATTTGACGTGCGGACCTTGTATTTCTCAAAGACGTCTCGAACTGGCAGACTCAGGTGGGAGGGTCGGAGGTGATCGGGAGTGCTCGAACACCTTCACGCACACAAGATAAAATTAAATTCACTGAATTTAGCTTTTAGGAAGGTTTATATTTAAATAGCTTTTAGAAAAACATAGAGTAGAAAAAGTACGAAAAGAAAGAAGCCAACAGAGCGAGCCAGAAGGGCGTGTCAAAAGAACGAGTCAAAAGACGGAATCAAAAGAACCTGGTAAAAAGTAACGGTTGTCTTATATAGCCCCTGGCCGATCGTTCTAGAAGTGACTTTTTTAGTTTTCAATCCAAATACTTCTTAATTGGTTATCGGCCAGGAACAATAAAGATGACTTACAGTGAGAACCTGGCTTAACACTAGTTTTACGATACCTTTACAATAAAATAGACGACCTCTTAGCTCTATACCATAGAAAAAGAAAAACTGACAGATGACAATGTTAGATACAAAATGTCACAACATTCAATAAAAGGAAAATAATATGAGATCACATGAAATGAGATAAATGGATGTGGAAAGTAGACAGAGGTAGCTAAAGGTTTGCTTTTCAGTAGTACAACAATTATCAGATAAACAAATGTAAGTTAAATGAGTGTCATACAATTTTCATAAAGACTTTAGTACCTACTAAATCATAGAAAGAATTGCTGCACAAGAGCTCCTCAGGTGTTAAATACATATATAGATAATAAGAAGTGTTTTAGGTGTAACAAAATACCACAAGACGATGCACCAAGAATAAAAATACTATACCACAATTGGTAAGCAGAATTAAAAATAAAGCAAAGGCAGATAAATTAATCACGCGATAGGTACATTGTGCTCACATATTTACAAACATTGTAAAAATATATGATTTTCCTAAAATATTAACTAGGAATAAGTCAGTGTGTGAGTAAGTAAAAAAATTTAAATAAAAATTAAATTAGCAACCAGTGTGATTTTGTCTAGACGGGATTGTCCTATGGAGCTGGACCATCACGTGTCCAAGCATTCTTATCTTGTGTATAATCCTCTAATTTGCAATAAGCTTGTCTGCAAAGTGTACTTTTTATACGTATTTTAAATTTTCTTTCATTTAATTGCAATATACTCGGCCTTAAATCTGTGGCTATCGTTGATTTCATTATTAGTGATATAAGCTTCTACCTCATCGAACGCCTAATCCTCATGATCGCCAGTGTTTTTCTTATTTTAGATTAGTTTACTACTCATAATTTTATACATAAACTCATAATTTTATTTAGTTTAAACATATGTATTCATTATGTTTAAACGAACCAAAGTGTTCAAAAATTAAAGTGGTCAATGAACGAGTTAGGTACAATAAAACCATAATATTCTATTTTATCCCTGAGTTGAACGTGGGACGACACTAAACTTAAACAAATAACTTTACGTCGGCTCTATTGGGATGTCCTGTCCAACGATACGGTCGAAAAGTTTATTTGCACTAGCGCTTATTGTCCAACGTAGTTTAAAGACGCTGTGCAGAAGTGTGTCGGATTACAATCCTGATATCACGGTGTAATAGCAACACAGAATTACTTGTGTTCCCAATTGGAAAACGACTGCTATTATGTTTACGTACAATTTAGGCTTTTAAGTCGACGCCTACAATTCGCTAAGGACTTTAAAGCAATGTCAAACAAAATGATTCAATTTAGTTTTGTAACCTCGGGTATTCTATAGGGGGCAAGTTTAGACTGACTTAAGTGATTTTTTAAGAATTTATGTCATCAAGAAAATAAAAATAAAAAGCCTATTGATTGTACCTATTCTCGACAGGGTAAAATTGAGTATCACTTGTTTATGAATATAACACTAAAATTATTCAGTACGCAGTTGCCTTGCCTACTATTAATTGCTATCAATATTAAATTAGTCGTTCCCAAACACAGGTGTGTAGTCAATGAGATAGCGGCGCGGCGTGGAACCGTTCGGGTTGTTTTGGTTTAATCTGGCTATATTTACTAATAAAGCTAGTCTAGAGTTATTGTACAGACAGACTATATTTTGATTTAGTACACCTTTCACACTATAAAAATATTTTGACAACTGTTAGGCGAAGTGAACTTTGTTACAACATTGAGCCCTGGGGATATTCCATAAGCGATTTAGTCATCAAGTTTTCACAATTTCGATCCGGTTCCGTTCTCCATTCGTGTGAACGCATTCACCTATGCTATGTCGAACTTTGCCAATACAAATGGTGGGGGAATGACGTTATTTTGAAACACTTAGGTGTACCTGCGGGGTAATTGCGTAACACACTATCAATAGTAGTCGCTGTCATTTTGACAGTTCAACAGCATTCATTGCGTTATTTACGTTGTTGAGCATTCTTCGAACACATGAAGTAATGGATAAGCAATTTCCTTCAAAATGATTCAGATTGTGATTAATTTTGTATTTTGTGTTACGCATTTAGGTTGCTGTGCTGTGCCGACCGCGTGGAATTCGAACAAAAAAAAATGTCTATGTTCATCAGACACAGTTTCGGCTTCTGATGGTAATACAATTTTTCAAATCGGTCCTGTAGTTTCGGAGCCTATTCAATATAAACAAACAATCAAATCTTTCATCTTTACAATATTAGTATAGATATAGGTTATGAATGTAATTGTTATCATGTGCAATCAAATTCTAAGGTAAGACCATGATTTTAGGTATAAATATGGGATCGACCTAATTATGTTAGAAAATGTAAAGTAGGTTCCTAATCATGAGAAAGAAACACCTTAACATGCTGAAATTGTGCCGAGTGTCTAATTAAATTGCAATTCTTACGTGTGAAGTTTTGAACGTGTCTAAATTAATGAATACGTTCTGCATCAAACAAGTTTCATGATTGTCAGCATCTAATGTTTTGTAGTAAAGCTGAATCGTGCAAGTAATTCAATATTCCATACCTACACCTGCACCATCTTCGATGTCGACTAAGTAAGGGCAAAGTTTTGTTATTCTTTCCTACATAAACTGCTTGACTCGGTTGTATTACATATAAGAAATATTATTCACGCTTTTTCTCGAGAAAAAGAAACGTGTGTTACGCATAAAACGGTAAACATTGAAGTTATTGCACTGGTACCTAATCCTTTTTTTTTTTTAGAACACAATGATTAGTCTTTTACCGAATCATTCTAATATCTTGCTTTTTCCTATGTGATAACTGTTATAAGTGATAAGTTTAGAATGCAGAGATAGTCTAGATTTCTACATAGTAATTTATGAGGCAATCCATATTAGTTCAATTACTGTTTTGTAAAAGTCAACAGTTCGGAATGCCCGTGAACGCACTCACAGTACTCGCTCGACGTCAAAACTTATAGCATGATCCCAAACCGGGCTCAAGAAAGACTGATTAGATATTTTTTGATAAGATTAGAAATTCAACGCATTGACACTCCACAAATTTCGTCTGCTTCTTCGGTTATGTGGCGACTGTAGACAGAAGCATAATTTCGAGAATGCCACATGTTTATAAAACACCACACAACTGTCATTTTTGACAGAGCTCACGGTATATAAAAGGGTATGGTCGGCGTTACCGCAAGATGGCGCATGTCATGACGTCAGCTATGACGATTCAAGGGACATCGATCGTTAGCGCGCTCACGCTAACTCAAAACGGGCCCGCTCAAATCGATTACAGCGCAATTCAGAATGCAGCCACAGTGTACTCGTAGATAGATAGACGAATCGAAGTCAACTTGCTTGCCTTGGTAAAAAATATAGTTGTCAAGTGAAAGTTTTGGGCCTGTTTAAATTAAGATAAACCAAGAGTTCCTGCCAACTTAATCACTGTTTACGGTAAGATATTTATGTCCCTTTTCATTGACGCTGTAAACATTTTCATAGATGGTTATAGTGGCTCTCCTTGTGGAGATAGCTCGTAAGATGTGGTGATTAGTCAGCACTTCCCGTGACGTCACCGAACACCATATATGTTGACATTAGAGGCACGTGCTTTACAGATAACACTTATACTGTCAGCAGTAGGCAAGTTCGTTCACAATCTAACCCTCACGTGTTTTTAACCATTCACATTAAGGAAACACTTGAAAACAGTTGAAAATAATTAACACTTGAAACTTAGAAAAATAACACTTTAAAATAATTTCTGAAACGAAATTAGGTAACGTTTCTGGCACCTTTATAAAGGTTTTTTTTTGTGTTTTTCCAAATTTTACCTAATTATACTGAAGATTTTTTTTACCGATTTTAGTAGAACAGCATTTTAGAGTACCTAATAAAATAACAAATGTAGTAGGTACCTGTACCGCTCACAGGGTGAATTTTATTTAATTTTACTTAAGTTCAGTGAAAGACATTTATAATAAAAATTAAATAATATTAAATTAAATAATGTTAAATAATATTATATCATTTAATGAAATTAAATTAAGTTATCATTTATTTCAGGAAATTATTCCCATAAATAAAATAAAAATTATGGATTTTAAATTAATAATACAAAATTATTTAATATATCAATACATTATGACTTCAATTTTCAATGAATTCCTTCCACATTATAACCGATTTCCACCTCACGTAGAAACTATGATTACAATGAATGCCCTGTTGGTCTAGTGGTTGCAAACGCTATTTCAGAGTAAGAGGTCCTGGGTTCGATTTCCGGGTCGGGAAGTCTTATTGGGTTTTCCATCAGGAATTTCTCTGTAGCTACCCTGAATCTAGAATTGTGCCCCGTTGATGGCAATAGACTCGCCCCTATTACATGGGACTTAAACAAAAAAAACATGGCGAAATGTGGGTGTACTGTATGCGCACCTCTGCCTAACCGTTCAGAGACTACTGCCGTGATGTTATGTTATGATTACAACGTTACGTAGTTTACCTAAAGATTATAATTTTCTGTTGTTTCCCACGCGCCTCCAAGACTAAATAAATGCCCTCAGTATGGTTTCTGATTTCCCATATGCAAGCGATACCATGTATGCTTATGTTGCTTACAATTTTGTGTGAGATTGCGTATCACCCAGAGCAAATTACGCTGTCTACATACACACAGTATACATACCTACAATAAAATAGTATAGACGTTTGTATTAATAATTTAATTATTTTATATAATTAAGACCGCGACTCGGCAAACGTAGTGTAGGACGCCCTCCGGCCAGGTGGGATGACGAGCTGCGAAAGATTGCAGGCAGATGCTGGATGCGTCAAGCTGAAGACAGGGCGCTATGGCGCTCATTAGGGAAGGCCTATGTCCAGCAGTGGACTAAAATAGGCTGATGATGATGATGATATAATTAATACATTCTATTCAAATATAAGAACAAATTTTTCGAAAAGGTGAAACGTGACCGATTGCATGAACTCTGTACTTAATTACGTCAACAGTTCGTCACAAAACTGTGGAAAATACGGAGTACCTCGCAGAAAATTGGTTGTTTAGGGTATACCTCACTCAAATTGTATAAGTAACTATGATATATTACTAATGATTATACAGTTAGGTCTGTACAGTTTATGTAGTTAATTCGAAACACAACAGCTACCCACATCGGTTGATACTGATTATTATAATCTATTATTAGTAAAGTACATATTACTATATAATCTGAGTAAGCAGCTCCAGTTGTTCCGGATGAACAACATTACTGTCTTTGTGCACTTTGTGCTGTATCTCAACAGCAACGTGACTCCAAACGTAAACAACTTCGTAAGGCAAATGGCGTCGCGCGTGTTAAGTGTGCTACCCGTTTGCCGTGTAATGTTACCAACACCGTTACTACTTTAGAAATAACATTGATAAACAAGTTATCATTTCCAACACATCCAGTTAGGTAAATTCTGAAGTCTGATTTGTGATTCTGAATCCAATTACCAAGAGACAATTGAATCTCTAAAATAATGGAGCAAATAATGTTTTGTTTAGTTATGGATGACATTTGAAACTTATAGGTGAGTGGTTTAAAATGCCTTCTCTCATATTTATGTGCGATCTGCAATAACGAAAGGGGTATTTCAAAGGAAAAATATCGAGTTATTCAAACACCAACCCACCTACAAACACTGCTTGAATCTCTCAAAGGGTCAATGCAGATAAATTTTGATGCCAGCTCTACCTTTTCTGTTAATAGGTATTGCTTATTTCAATAAACCGTGGTAAGCGTGACGATTTTTTTTTGTTTCTAAAGTCATGTTTCGAAAATCTGTTGCTCCATCCAACACAAAAAATCAAAGCTCTAATGAATTGTCTCGGTGCCAAGCCTGTGTCAGTCAACGACCTACGTGCACTTTTGATTGTGTATTACGATTAAGTTGCACATTGATGGGTGTCAAAAAGCATGTATTAAGGATAATAGACATTATGACCTATAGTGCGTTGACCTGAGTCGGAAACACACGTGACTAACGTTTGAATAAATTAAAAACATGCGTGATTAAAATCCAAACAAATTTGGAAGTACATGACATTCATCTCAACAAAGTTCAACGTCCTGAATCTTCCCAAGATGGTTTTAATAAATGTGAAACATAAGTTTAAATGAACGTGTAGTCGAACCTTAGTTCTCTTTTACAAAATTGATGGCAGTTTTTACCTACAGATCTTCAAAACAATTTGCCTGACCGTCATTTGTGCTATTGGGCAACTGCGACAATGCAGATGGTACTTTTGTTCTTAAAAAACAAACATGTTTCGTGTCATGAACTACTTTTTATTGCATAAGACATAGGAGTAAAATTGCAAAACGACGGTATTAAGTCGGTCGAGTAATGATTCGCGCTGATTTTTATGAAATACGCCGCGCACCGTCAGGATTTTTTTCTTTGTTTCACTTAGCGACAGAGTTATCCGTGGCATTATTTGATGCAGTCGTACGCAAATGTGCTGTGTGTATTACTACGTGATTCGAGAGGTTTTTGTTAAAGAAGTATTCATTTCGTGTAACATGAAGTTAAAGAAAACAGTGACATGTTGCATGAGAGGGAATTCGTTTTGTATTAAGTACAACACCAAAGATATGCCTCAGGTAATCTCATCTGTTTATCACCTAATATTAATCTTAGGCCTGTATTGTAAAACGATGGTCATCAGATAAAGATCGCCATCGATCACTAATAAAGAACTCACTTATCTGTACAAGAGTAACTAGTTTTAAAATTAGAGTCATGATTGTATATCGTTCTAGAATAACTTCTTACAGAATAACAAAATCTACTTTATATATTGCTTTTTTTGCTACTAATACTTTACTGACTGAAACAAAAGATAGATTACAAATTATTCTGTTCTCTTGTTAGTTTAACCTTAAATTAGGCAGCTCTTAAAACAAAGTATTGCATGTTTTATACAAAGATATGAGCTATTTTACGTTACCGATTAAGTACTTTCTGAAAAACAGAACTAAGTAGGTAGTTTATTTTAGGTCATATTCGTGTAGGTATCTACTTCAAACAAAAAATAAACGCAATGTTTCACAGTAAACAGTTTTAAATTTTCTGGTGTTCATTTGGCAACAACAAAAGCAGATGTGCGGCGTGGCCTGTGTTGTACTAACAACAGCCAATTAAACACAAAATTTAATCTATTTCAAGCTTCATTTGCGTCATTCATTGTTAAATCTTATCAAATTCATGAATGAATCGTCATAATACATGAGTATTCAGGCTCGTAATATCATCAAAATGTTTGCAAGCAAGCGTTGTCTCAGTCTCCTTTCGATTAGCTTTTTTCTTTAAAATGTTCGTGGTCAAAGCATCACTGCTCTTGTAATGAATGCAGTCTCCACATTGCTTTCATTGTTCATGAAGTTATCCATTCTGTTGACTGTCTAAAGCTTTTGTTGTCATCTGAGCTATCGGCTTTCGGCTTTCAAAGTTTTTAGTTATGCGCTATCCCGTCTTCACTTGCTAATCCTATGCGATCTAGAGGTTTGCTGCATGAGACTTTGTTACTTTATATTTCAGTCAACGTTATTGTTCCTTCAATACTGATATGTCAGTTGTAATATCGGTCATCTCATACAACTTTACCTCCGTAGAAAATATCTTGCCTTTTATTACAGTTTAGTAGTATGTTGTATGTATTTATTTGTTGAACACGTCAATAAATTCAGAAAACTCCGTAAGATTTTCATTTGTTACATTTTCTTAAATAATGGACACAGTCGTCACACTTTCAATGAAATACATCGTATCTGCAAAATAAATCCAAATGTATCATGTCCCCTTGCACGGACGGCGCCAGTCGGCGGCAGTTGTCTCGCCAGCCGTCGCCCCTCAGATGTGTCACTGCTTTCTATTTCCAACAGGCGCCAATGAGTACCACCTAAAATGCCCACCTCATCCTTCATGACAAGGAGGACAGCTGAAAGTAACACGTCCTCTTATTTCGATGAACTTGTGAACTGTTTCACGAGGGGTAATTTATGCTTGCATATTCCTTATTCATTACGAATCATCCTGAAAGTTGGTAAAATACCTTAATAGTTCTCCTTTGTCCACCCTTTAAGATGGTAAAGTGCTTCTCCTTTGTCCGTGCGCTTATGCCTCGCACAGCGCTGAGGGTCCTCACCTCACCAGTGACCTACAAAGCCACTAAGCAACTAAATGTAGTCAAAGATCTTGTGTGTCCGTGATTTGTTCATTATTACATACTTTTGCGACAATAAATCTGTGTTATTTTATGTAACGACTAGACCATTACAATAAAAATGTGTAGTCAGAATTTCAGAAACACCATAAATATTATGGAAACTGTATATTTATTTATGACAAAAAACGGTAGGTAGTTCTTTGTATATCTAAAATTATTGTTGAAGGTGTAAAATCGGGATGGCCGGGATGTAGCATGTTCAACCTTATGCAGAAAAATAAGTTATTTCTAAGTGCCAAGAAATCGGGCTATTTGTAACCTTACATAATTTTTTAATGGGTTATATAGATTTTATTAGTTAGGTACTATTTACATCTCTCTAATCCGGTTTCACATAGGTAACACTAACAACTACATTCTACACTATAGGTGCAATAGTGCCACTAGTGGTGTGGTTTCATAGTAACATCTTGTTTCTCTATAATATAACATCTAAATCCAAATACATACTAGTGGTATTTCCATACAAAGCGTCACTATATACGTACTATAACTACATACATGTAACGTATGTCATGCATTATGTTCTATACATACTTATAATTGCCGTGGTTAGGTTATGTAATATCTAGTGTGAGGCGTGTTATGCTATCGCTCTCTACGCATCCTTTAAGCGTTAAAGTGCGAGTGAGACAAAGAGCAGAGCGGGGGGAGAAACTACGTATGAATTGATAAAAGCAACTGGTGAACGCGACGAAAATTCAGTTTGAAAAGAAACAGCGCGCGGCCTCTCGTACGACGTGGCTCGTAAACTATCGCGGCGAGGTTAAGATGTGACAGCGATATTGTATGAGTGCTTCGAATAATACTTTAATGTTGTTTTATAGTGTATATGATCGAATTTTAAACAGCGTAGCAACGTAAGAGACAGACCGTCGCGACGACGACGGTGACGTGGACGCGTCGCGTCCAAGGATTAAAAGTTTATTGCGACGAAAACCATCGCTAACAAAAACTTTCGTGACGATCTTAATGCGTACCGTACGATTGTAATCATAAAGTGTTACTGTAGATTCACTCTCACGGCAAAACACGTGATCATCGAAAATTCTCGAAAACAAAAGAATAAATACGTTTTCCTTACGTATTACTCTTTTTGGGTAGTGTTTGCTCGTCCCGGATTTAGAGTTTTTGGCCAAATTATGGTTGTGACGAAAGTCGATAACATGGCCTCATACTCCACATACACGGGAAAACCGAAAATATTCTTTCCGAAGAAGGTAAGACACTCCACTATACTTATCAAGCGACTCTAAATTAACATTCAACGACATGGTAACAGATAACACAATGTGATGTAAACAAACACTTTATTGACTTTACAGTAATTTTATGCATAAGTAATTAAATAAAGTTAACGAAGATCAAAGAACTAGTGTTGCACCTGTATTTCCAATTAGATGGTATCTAACCATTATCTTTATAGTGGTAAACATCAATGGTAATCATCACAATATCTTTATAGTGCCTCGTTGGTCTAGTGGTCGCAAGAGCTACTGCTCAGTATGAGGTCCTGGGTTCCATTCCCAGGTCGGGCAAAGTGTTATTGGGTATTTCTATCTAGAATTTCTCAGTAGAAGCCCGGAGTCTGGATTTGAGCCCGGTTGATGGCAATAGGCTCGCCCCCTATTACATGGGATTTAAGCATAACTGGCGAAATGTGGGTGTACTATACGTACAACTCTGCCTAACCCTTCTGGGATTACAGGCGTGATGTTATGATGTAGATAGTAAAAATCCTAAGCTATGTTTTTTTATTATCTAGTCTTTAATTATTTAAGTTAAAACACCACTAAAACAGTACTTATTATACAATGTGTATGCGAACAAAATTATATAGCAAACAATTTTGAAGACGAGCAAGTAAATGCTGGAAGCAAATTAAAACATTTGTTGATTTGAATAACTAGATGTGAATTGTTTAAATACCTATATAGTTTCAGGTTAGGATTTACACAAAGCTAAACATTGTGCACCGGATGTAGATATCTAAATTAGGTAAAAAACATAGAAGTTGCTTGATGGCTTATAGTTATTTGCATTACTAAGCAATGAAACTGGTAATTTTTCTAAAGAAGAAACATTGATTAGTTAGACCCCGTAAAGGCCTATATGAATTGGTTCACATGGTTAAAACGGCATCATATATCACGTAGGAACAATTTCCATTGCATTACAAAGAAATTAACTGTGCACACAGATTGTATCATCATGTGAATGATAATGTTTCACGTAACCTATGATTCAGTTAAAGTGAAAGAAGTTCCACTTAGGCGACCTACTTCAGAAATATTCACATTTTGGCCTTGGCTGGATTCTCAGTAACGGCAGCAAGCTCATTAATTGTTGGTTTTCTTAATAGTTTACAAGAAGTAACACTATTCATCACATGAACAATAAGAATGGAAACACTTTACGTGATCTCACAGAATTCAAGTCTCTACATTTATGTAAAAATTTATAAAAGTAAACATTTGCGCCTATTTCCTGTTCTAAATTAAGGTTTCTTTATTTTCTCTTCGCTCTTGTTCACACGCAGCATCCGCGTACGTTCGAGATACTGGTTATTACACAAGGTCCCCTGTGCAATATCGGTGACCTACAAATGCACTGAGTCGTCAGATTGAACTCAGAGTCAGCGCTGTTAAGGACTAAATTCTTCCAGCGCACAAGCAGGTCAAAGGGTAAAACCGTTCCCACATCTGGACAAACTTGCGGTACAAATGAATATAAGCCTTGTGGTTGTAATGACAAGAAATTAAATCGTTATTAAATGTTGTTTCCTTTTATATGACCGCCCTCTCTGATAAGAGTCAACTGCGCATACACATCAGACCTCCGGCTTTATGGTTATACATTAACTGCAGTCTCGCCGTGTATGGCACAAATTTATAATTGATTGCCTTCTATATAGGCCACGGTTGTCATTGTCAACTGGAGATAGGAATCAAAGGACGCCATTATAAAAATATTATAGTTAATTTAACCTGTCTCAGGTGTTTCGCGTACGTGTCTGTGCTAGTTTTAAGTTCACCAATACCGATCTCGGGGTTAACAAAGACGATTGTTTCTTAAACGGAGGTTACTAATAACGGTATTTAAAAATATTCAATTCTCGACTTTATCGTATAACCATGTGATGATTTTTTCATTAATAATTATTCTTAAAAAGTAAAGACAGGTAGGTGTAAAAGCAATTACTCATCAATAATTAAATGAAATTTTGGCTATGTAATTAATCCTTTCCAAAATGGGATTATGAAATAAAAACGGCGGTTGGGTTTAACGTTTTAAGATGATTGATTGATGACCTGAGAACAATTAAACCTATACTGTGTATTTTACCAAACGTGCAAAGGTATTCACCTAGATTTTTGAATACTTTACCGATGATTGATGCATCAAGAAATAATTTTACTTGTCATCGAAGAAAAATGTCCCTTTCCCATACTTTTTTGCAAAAAACTTAACTTTTTGTTGCACCAAAGTTGGGTGTTCCGGTGAATGAAGAGTCCCAATGCATTCCTCGCGCACCATAATGGGCGTGGGCACAATGAAGGGAATGCAGGCCGGGATCAGTAAGGGTACAAATATGTGGTAAGGAATGTGCGGACCATCTTCCTGGGTTTTCATGTAGTTAATTTGTTTAAGAAAGTAGTTATCTCACATGACAATGTCAAGTTTTCATACACTAACTGAGTGCACACGACAGTAGGTAAATAGGTGCACACGAAGTATTATACGGATTTCGTTATATTACATCGATTTGTCATCGCTGTGTGGGCAGAATAATTACTTTATAAATGATAATAACAGACGAAGTCTATTTCCAATTACTTCCTGCGTAAGAAAATGTAATCAGCGCCATTTGCGCGGCAATCGTAATTTTCCGGTAGACAGTAATTCCAGTCTTTGTATGGACATAACGTGCAACAATAATATTTACAGAATACAGACATAAGTACCTACCTATTTAACAAAAGAAGGATGATGGTTTCGATTTGATCAAAAGTGATTGCATTAAATAAGTGAACTTTCCTCGGAGGAAGCGACGGTGGGCGCCAAAAATAGCGTTTCCGCCGAACACCGAGCACTCTTAAGTAGGAAGTCGACTAACACTCGACGGTCCACTTTTCCGGCCGCCTACAGCTGTCTCGACGCTTATTGAGTTTACAACGCACTTATGAGCTGCAATGTGCCCACGCATTGTCTCTTAAGCTGAATTAAATTGCTCATACTTTGAAATCATTGCCCATTAAGGGATTCATTCAGATAGTTCCAAAGAAATGCGAACCTGATACGAAGTTGATGACATAACGCATGCTATGCAACAGGTTACACAAAGTTTTATCTTATAACAAATTAACTCAGCTCCATTTCTACAATAACTGGACGATTCTGATAGTTGAAAAAGTGCTACTTAGTGCGTCTTGAGTTTACGAACACGGGTTTTACAGAATTTAAACGAAAAAAAAATACAATACGCTTCTTAGAGCATGTAGGTAGAATATTTATCGCAACATTAAACGGAACACTGCACCTGCGTGGGTCGAAGATATGTATAAAACCAAATAGGGAACTACGCAACGGTGATGCATAATTTTCCGTAGAATTGATACAAATCTGGTTCAATTTTTTATCCTTTTTTTTCGCACTTTAAAGTATGTGTTTTCCCAAAACGAATTACGTTTTTATAACGTATTAACCTAAGCGAGGCGTTACTATACCAAATAAGAATATTGCGATTATTGGAAGTTCAAATTTATAACATGAAAAGTTTCATCAATCATGGGATCCTTCAGTAAACTTTACAGAAGTCAGAATAAGGAACAAAAATAATTATTTGAAAAGCACACAATTTATGTTAGTAAATTTAAGAGACTACAAATAACGACTATGCGCGAGTTGTGTGTGTCTAAAATGATTAACTTAATCAACGCGCAAAGGTGACACCCACAATTTGTGAAAATAATGACGTTTAAAAAACCAACGTGACAGTTGTTGCAACTAGAACAATTACTAGGACAACTTTTTATATAATATTGTTCAAGATATTATGGGCATATTTTTAACCGACTTCAAAAAAAAGCGAAGATGGCTAGGTTTGATTCAATATGTAGCGTCTCGAACTCTCAACCATACGTAATTATGTACTTTCTTTACTGATTACCTGTCTCGGATTTATTAAACGGGAGCTAATTGATGCACTAGTGTTTCAATTAGTAGCATTTCGTAGAAAAGTTTTCTTTCCCATCCTTAATTCATCTATAGTTTATTCCTGAATTATGGATGAACTTTCCAACACTAATACGTCATGCTGTTGGACTGCCTTCTTGAAATATCAATAACGGTACCGAACAATACGGTACATAATTGAGGGCATTTCATAATCTCCCGTGTGTATTATAAATCGAAAATCTGATATTTGTAGGTGAAGTTGCATACGACATTTCAAGTATATAAACATTAGCAGGTAAACGAACTATGAGTCACCGATACTGAAATATTTTGATGAGTCACAAGACACGACAGATGAGCAAATGCACTTACCCCTGAAATCGATAGTTAACCGATTAGACAATAGAATTTATACTTTTATGTTATACTTAAGGAATGCAACATCAAGTAACAAATATATATGCGCAAAAACGCGAACAAGTTTGATCCAGTTGTAATTTTTATTTAATGGAAAAACTAACCATGGCACGGAAAATACTTTTTTTTATCGGTTGGTACCGTTTTAGTTTTCATAAGTATCGGCATCGAGACTACCCTGATTAATATTCGCCATTTGTTATGGTTTCGGTAACTTTATACTCCGTAGGTTGAAACTGTACCCATCCCCATTCAAAACTTTACCAAAATAACAGGAAGGGAGATGGTAATACCAGGGGCTAAACAAAAAAAAAACGCAAACTTTCCCTCGCAAGGGATACCCTTCGTGAAGGGTGATTGCAAGCTTGGCATAAATAATTGATTAACATGTTTTGGTGTTACGTTATTAAAGTTACCATGATCAAAAGTTTTTTAATACTAATAGGTGTGACAAAACTAAATAGAGAAAATCTAAAAAAAAACTACGAAGGCGCTTCCTTATTTTCACATCATCGCTTTTGTTGTTGAATATTAGATCGGTATTTGTGTTTTGTTTGGAATTTCATTTTGCTCTTTCATATTTGTTTCAGGTACGTTCGGAAGAGTCCCTTCTTTCTCCGGAAAAGTCGTCAAAGAGTTCACGATGGGTATGTTTTGCTTTGTAATTATTAGGTGGCGGGTTATATATAGAACCAATAGTTGAACTTTATTAATTTTTATTTCAATGATGTGCAATTCGTTATGAAAAATAGAATTAGCATATTAATTGCCTGGCTCTACAAACCTGCCTACAACTGTTCGTATAAAAATAACAATACTATAACACTGTTATTGATAACAGTGTTTCGTGTAGCTTTTATTATTGACCACTATGAAACTTACCGAAAGTGTTGAAACCTTGACTATAATATATGAATGAATAACAAGGGTAATATTGTAATTCTAAGTTATTTATAATCGTTTGAAAACGTGTTACGTTCTTAGCGAGTCGTTCCAATCTGCTAAGTATATCAACTGAACAAGTTTTTGTTCGTTAGGATCGGTGAGTAACATATAATCGCGAAAATACCTCTACAACGTATTGTGGCCGCTGCGTCACTAAGTAAACACATGTGGAGCTCTTGCCCGCCACACCACAAAGGCCGTATATTTTACATATTTTAAACATACTTTACTTTGATAAAACCAGAACTTAAAGCATGTACGGGTGTTAAATGGTTCAAGAAGCCTTTGCAACTCTTATACTTTCAAAAACTTTTTTTATGTCTTGGGTTTATTATTCGTTTCTGCCCGCATGCTTTCACAAATGAAGTTTTGCTGAAGAGTTTTGGGTATTTTAAAGAAACAATGCGCCATGTTATCCTTTTTTGCATTTTAGTAATTACGTTTAATACATAAAGTTAATCAACAAACTACGTTAATTACCTCAATCAGTTATGGAGATTAAAGTAATTAAACTCTTAGTTTGTTCAATATGTTACCTGCATGATCATATGAACAGAAAAGCTTATAGGTACGTTATGAAGTTGTTATGCTTTTATAAATTTGATGGTATATGATTAATAAAATGACCTCAAACTTTTCAAAAAGTAAAAAATATGATTTTTCACTTAACTTACGTATTGTTTATTACTTAACTTACGTATTGATTATTCACTTATCTTCGTTTTAAGGAAACACAATGAATAACTAAAAGATAACGCAAAGATAATAATTTCATCAGTTTCCTATAAAGAATGAGTGCACGTTACGCGATATAATCAACATCCGTTTGTTTCCACTAATACCATTCTTCCTTATTCAAGATAATTATCTGGGCTTATAAATACCTCAGACCGTAAATCAAGAACTGTTTGTGTCTGAATAGTTATGTCAACATGTTTTCTTGTAAGCGAAGCTGATGTGGGATTAACTTTGCGCGTTGACTGACATTCTAGGCTTTGTTCCTATAGTTTCTATTTTACTTGTGAGTAGAGGCAGATACGCCTGTCGCGTCGTGTGCCTATTGTAGCCAAAACAAATACCTATAAAGAACTGAAATCGCACCATTCAAGAGCTCATGGCTTTTTAAGTAGGGGAAGACAGAATAATAATTAGTTTACTAATTTATTTTCTCTCACAATGATTTTGTAGATCGATCCCAACAGCCACCCTCAGACCCAGATGATAACCGACAGGAGGAAAGTAAGCGAAAGACTGAAATCCACCACGTCGCCTCACGTGGACATCATCCCCGATCACATGGTGTCAGTCGCCGACACGACGGCCGCAATCGACTCGTTTACTGAGCACGTTCAATCCGTATTGACGGATTGTTCACGGGAAGTTCCGGTGATGGTAGACCATCGCTGGCAACTACCTACTCACGTACGTGACTCGATAACCGAGAAGAACGCGGCTATTCGTGCCTACGACTCCTTCCCTTGTGACGCGAACAAAGCCCACATGCGCCATTTACAGCGTGCTGTAAAGAAACGCATAGGGGAGGTTCGCTCGAGAGGGCTGGAACAAGATGTTCAGTGAACTCGAGCCCACTCATCAAGCCTTCTAGCAATTACAGAGGAAGTTGCCTATGCCTCCTCTCATCCGCCCCGACAAGAGTGTCGCTTTCGACAGTCCCGAAAAGGTCGAATGTCATGCTTACAGCCTAGAGTCCCAATGTTCTCCCAGCTCTCAACCAGTAGACCTAGCTCACCTGAGCAAGGTCGACGCTGAAGTCGAACGGAGAGTGTCGAATACTCTGATGATCCTCTGCCTCCCGTTACTCCAGACGAAGTGCACGACATCATTTAAGGGCTCCACGCTCGTAAAGCCCCCGGTTCGGACGGTATTACCAATAAGGTGCCCAAAGTGCCTGAGCCCTCTAGTTACCGCCCTATTAGCTTACTCAATGTTCTCGGCAAAATCTACGAGGGGTTTATTTATAAGCGTCTGAAAGACTATACCGAAGCAAAGAGCCTCATTCCCAACGAGCAGTTTGGTTTCCGAAGCCAACACTCGGGTACTCACCAGGTCCACCGTATCGTAGAGCACTTGTGTGCGGGTCTGAAACGTAACGCGACGACGGGTGTGCTATTCTTCGACATAGTGGAAGCCTTCGACAAAGTCTGGGACAACGGCTTGATATACAATCTTTACCAACTCGGAGTGCCAGATCATCTCGTGCTCATCTTACGAGACTTTTTGTCGAATCGCACCTTCCGCTATCGAATCGAGGGTGCACTCTCGTCCCCCTATTCGCGCCGGTGACCCTCATGGTTCAGTATTATTTCCCCTTGTCTTCACGCTGTTCACCAGCGATATCCCAAAATGTAAAAAGGCTCAGTTGGCTCACTTGGCCGACGACACTGGCGTTTACTATACCGGTCACTGTCCCAAAGCTATGGCTAGTACTCTCTAAACCTCCGCAAATGTCTTAGACGCTTGGTTCCGGAATGGAGAATCGAGGTCAACCCCGATAAGAGTCAGGCGGTTCTCCTCTCGAAATGTCGTCGATTCCCCCCCCCCCCCACTCCCAGCCCGATCACTATGTACGGCAAGCCTATCCCTTGGGAGAAGTAAGCCATGATCAAAACCCGATCACCGTCCGACCGTCCTCGCCGCCAAGGCCCGCCGCCGCGACGACCAAACTCACGCCCTCCCCGACCCTTGCTCGAGCCAGCCCGCGCCGCTAAGCCTGTATTTTAAATTCGTCCCAAAATAACATCAATCCTGATCCAGCTAGTCCCTTGCTGCCCTCTTCCAGCGACACCCTAAGCCGAAGTCCGTACCCGACAGGGGGGCTTAGCGTGTAGTCGCATAGTTTTTAGTTAGTATTTAAGTTTAAGTCCTGGCTGGAGGCCTTAATTTATTAGGGCAACCACAGGCAAGTCCGCTTAAGAAGTAAATAACGGCTAATAGAGGTATATAGGAGATGTTGCGCTGACCCCGAATGAACAGAGGGGCAACTCCCGTATCTTTAAGAATATTCTAATCTCATTCTCAATCTGTCAAAAATATAATCAATTTTCATACATATTCGCCAAATTTTTAAATTGTTTTTCGCTGAGATGAGATTGCTACTTGAAGTTAAAAAAAAAAATACGAGAATTGGCCTTTTGGTGTCCGGCTGGAAGATGATGATGCTCTATATATTTAGTATTAGTATTAGTACTTAGTTTCGTTTGGCTAGGAAAAAGACATCCGGGCTGTGCCTAACAGTTACCTACTTATACTGGAGTCTTTAGCGGCGTTGCCAAAATATCCTTCAGTCTCCCTTCATGCCGACCGGATTGTGGTTATTTTGGCACCGCCGCGTCTGTCTGTCCGCCGGGCGTTGTTGCTGCCGCAATTATACCTTAAACTGCTTATTAACACATAAGGTAACACTTTGATTCTATAACATTTTTGTTTAAATATGTTATTTTTACAAAAGAATTTATTTTACAACCGTTTTCAAAAAAGTGTTAATAACACTATGACGATTTCAGTTTGAGTCCCTGTTAAAACCAATATTTAGAGTTTCCTGTATTCTTGCTTATCATACATAGGTATCATACGATGATGCCATTGAGCGTTACGTTATCAACAATGATTGTATGACTTCATCTAGCATTTTTTTGTGAAATACTTAGTAGAGATATTTATCCTTTTTCATCATCGACCGACCAAACAACATTATGACTCATGTGTGCTTTTAAATGGAGATAGGTATTTTATCACCAAAGGAATGCGTAGTAGGTATACCTAATCATTGGAATGCTAAATTAAGTAGATATACCTAGGCAAATAAATAAACAAACATAATATATGATGCCTTGTACTTAAACAATTATATACTATAATGAGATAAGATATGGAGCCAATAAAGCTGAGCTGATAATTTTTTTTAATATGGTAAATTATCTAACTTAGATATAAGAAATGGCGATTATAATTTGATCAAATTGCGTGAATCCGAATTGAGTTCATACACCATTACTAATAGTGCTAATATTCGTGAAAGTCCCAACAAAGGCGAACAGGATGTATAGTGAGTCATAGTGGTTGTAATCGGCGCGCGCGCAGGTAACATCTACCATACATAAGTGCCGTAATAACAATATGTATGTAGAGTGATAAGCGGCCACGTGAACCACTGATGACTCAGCGACTGACTTCGAACTACATTTAAGTCAATCGTATTATTTATGCGGAAGGAATTAAATATCGCTCACATCGATATTGATTTTGAAGCTCCTGACCTAAAAGACCCAGAGACCTCGTATACAGGCAAAGAACTATACTGATTCTTATTTAATTTTAGTTGTATCGTCATTAGAAGAATGTTGCCATAGAAGTATTCAGCTACGACCATCGTATTTAAAATTGTATCTTCAGTTTATCTTGAAAGATTATCGTTTCAAATTTCTCAGGTTTTTCATACGTAGTATTTGGTTACGACCAAACGTTTATTTTTATTTTTTATAGCGGCATAACGAATCCTTTTCACGATAACGATAAAAGAAGTATCTTAACTTTCATCAAAAGTTTTAAGCACAATAACTATAAATTATGTTTTTTTTTTGTAGTTCTGTTAATCAACAGGCTCGCCTCCCCTTATTAGGCGAAAAACCCCGAAATGTGGGTGTGGGTTCCTAAGGGTACACCTCTGACTTTTCATTCAGGGATTGCAGGCGTCAATGTCAATACACATATTATGGACTGTAACTGATAAGTGATAACTGTCACTAGTCTTTATTTGAACTAAGCATTTCGTATAACATACGTATTCTATTATTTCCCCAAAAAAAAAATGAGGCATTTGATTTTTTTTAACGAAAATTCATTGTTTAATTAATGAATATTAGTCAGTACTGGAAATTAAACATGTGTAACGTAAGCGTTTGTCATATTATTATCATATTGAAAGAAATCGTAACAAACGTTGTTATCTCTCATGACACAATTTTTCACGCATTCATTGACAATAAAGCTCTCGTAAATAATGCCCAAGCCGTGACCACTAAACAAAAATCATTTATGAATGAAACTACTCATACTGTTTAGTCATATATCTGTGAAACAGTTACTTATGTTCTACGTAGAACTGCATAATACTTGATATGAGTCAAGCAGTATTCACTTAATGTAGGTGTTGTTTTCTCATATTTATTCAGTGTTATCATCATAATAATAAAATCGTCAATTACTAATAGAAATTATATGAGGACAACGCAAGATGTAAATATGTGGAACAATTTAAGAAATGTTGCAATAAACCGATTTCGTTGGGAGTCTCCTGGCCAATTTTTTCAAGAGATATATGAAAAGACTGCCTCGTTGGTCTGGTGGTTGCAAGAGCTAGTGCTGAGCATGAGGTCTTGGTTTCGATATTTTTTTTTTTGGTCGGGAACAGTGTTATTGGGTTTTTCTATCTAGCATTTCTCAGTAGCAGCCCGGAGTCTGGATTTGTGCCCGGTTGATGGCAATAGTCTCGCCTCCTATTACATGGGACTTAAGCTTAACTGTTGATATGTTAGTGTACTATAAGTACACCTCTTCCTAACCCATCTGGGATTACAGGCGTTATGTTATGTTATGTGTTATATATTAAAATCTTATTACAAGCATGAAAGAAAGCCATGTGGCGCCGACCCCAAATAAATATAGGATAATGATTATAATGATGATGATGATATTATTATATGAAAATCTTATTACAACTTCGTTCTTAAATATGACCTTTTCTTGGTAAGAGACGGGTTTGCTTGCTAAATTAGACAAGCAAGATAAGTATTTTCTTCGAATCGTGAAAACAAATAATAGTTTACTCAACTCATTCTTGACAAATATGGCAGACGCCTTATTTTCCACTGTCGCAGCCTCTGAGCCAACGTACTGCTAAAATATTTCAGCTTTACAGTTCATTGTCATTTTAAGATGTTGCTCTACATTTAGCGTTTATACTTAGACTTGGTATTTTTACCCGTTATATTACTAAGAAACCATAAATTGCGCTAATTAACCACTAAACGCGATCCTAAGTTAATATTAAGGCAGTATTTGTATTAAACTTAAAATACTGAATCCTAAGAAATGAATAAGGCATGATTACTCACGAATTTACAGTGGTCTGAGACGAATCGTATACAGGTATACGTATATGCTAAACGATTTGGTTGGATTGTGATTCATACGTTTATTGCTTTGAGAAATTGTGTTGACGGAATCGAAAACTCTTTTAAAGAAAGCCTTTGTCTGAAGTTTAAGTTGAAAACTACGTAAAAAAAAAACAATTAAAGTTGTTAATAATCTTAATATGTTGGTAGGTATTATGATTTGGACCTTAAAAATCACACAACATAGAGTTCTTTATTCCCTAATAGCTGGTAGCATAACACAACTTGCTACTTATTTTAAGGTTAGAGCAATATGTGAGCATAACTCAATTAGTACGGCGTGGGAGCAAAATTAAAGCAAAGGAGCACCTTAATTGATATAATTTATAGACTGAAATTGTCGCTCAATGAAAGACATTAAACCCCATTTAAGGTTATAGTGATTCAGTTTAATGATTCCATTTAAATAGACAGTGCAATTATAAATTATTGTCTGTCATCATCAAATAGATGAAATCGGTATTTGAAAGGAAATCTGATATATTTTATTCGCTTAATTATCTGTGCCGATGATTCGCTGTGCGAGTATCTCGCTGACATTGAAAGGTCGTTGACTTATTAGGTACGGCGGACGACTGAAGTAGCTGGGTCTCCCTTCCCTTGCGGAGCTTTTTTATAACATAATCTATTGTACGTATATTATAATTCAGAAGCGTGTTAAATTACATTCGAGCATGTAACTATAAATAAAAAAAATTGATTGCGGCCAGAAATTTATAATTTTTCCAGTTATGGTTTCCTCATGTTAGCGGTTTGCTACCTACTTAAGCAATTTATCATTGTATTTTCCTTTATATGCTTTGTCTCAATTGTATTTTACTATCAAACAACTTTGACAATATTCGGTAGCACTGCACTGATGTCGAAGTGTTTTCAGTCTTTTGCGTAAGATACGATAGTTTGATCTCTTCAATAAGGGAAGGAATCATTGATAAGATCCAAGTTTCTCATCAAAGTTATCCGTGAGGCGGATGCAAAGGTCCGTGGGTGGAGCCCCTCTACCCCGCGCCTCGCTCGACTCGCCCATTCTAATTAGCCCATTGTGGTCGCCAGTTAAAGTTTGCGGCCGGCCGGCCGGCAGTCACGCCGGAGCCACCGCCACAGTGACACGTACGGCCGTATTCAGTTCGTATACACGACACGCGACTGTGATGACGATAAGTGATCGACAGTGCTCTCCGTTGATAAAGACCAACTTTATCTCGTTTTGGTTCTATCATTATGTGAATGTAACTGTCAAACATTTCAGTCAATGTTATTAAAGTGTTAGTTGTTGGCGCACTACAAGGTAAAGCCATTATGATCTACTCGTATTCTGTTAAAACTGGGACCATTGTACGGCTATCAGCGGATACAACAAATCCATGACCGAAGTATGTATGCACTAAGTTTGTACTGACTGTTTCGCTAAAATATTTGCAGTTACAAGTATTTCTTTGCGCTTAAAGAAAATGCATATAAATTACTTCTAATTAGGAAGGATGCTTGATTTGTTGTTAAGAGGTAGGTAAATTGATTATGAATAAACATATCTATGAAATACATACTTGGCTTTTAAAGTATATGGTACGTAGGCCTTTAATATACTAACATAACCTGTCTTATTCCAGTAAATTTTTGGACTCGTTAGTTATTAACGTGGACTTAATTGCAATTGCAATTGATTTTAATATTTGTAACTAATATATCTTGACAGTATATTACTGTAAGTACTCTATCTAAAATACTTGGCAGAACTGATATACCTACCTATAAATTGGAAAATAACAATACACAATGCACTTCGCAATTTCTGTACATTAAGTTTTAAAGGCACTATCGGAATTAGATGACCGATTATAATCTGCTTACATTTAGTTCAGGTATGCATACAAATTGCATGCAAAGTCATAATGTTTATTATGTAATAAAGCTCTCTTGTTTTCCCTATCATGCCACATATAAAATGATTGTGCATGCCAAACTGACCTTCGGTAATAATACTCCTTGATCGGCATGCAACGGTCACTGCAATGTGCTGCATCTGGCATTAGCCAGAACATTAAGGTGCATTATAAATGGACGGTCAACCGTGCACAGGAACTTGACATTAATACCACAAGACACAAGATGCAATTTCGAAGTACTACGCAGCGGGAGTAGTGAGAAAATAAAATCAATTTCAAAATGCAGAATAGTTAACCGTGAAAGCTGTTCTCAGAAGTAAGCACTGTACACTGACGTGATGGGCATAGGCATTGCAGTATTATTTTCCTGCTCATTAATTTCGATTTATGTCGTGTACCTATTGCCTTTTGTTTGTTTCACGACTGCCCTGCGTTTTGCTTATGCTTAATGTCTAAAAGGACAGTGCAATACGTTTGTTTTAAGCAGCTGTGAATATGTTTTTTTATTGCACGTATTGAGCAGTACTACATTTTTCTAAAACGTCAAGTTGATCGGTAGTTCAAATTAACATATTTTAAGAAGTCCGCAGTGGTAGTATTTTAGATGTGTGGCGCAAACTAAATGGATCAAACATTAAATATATTCATATTTAATGGTATTCACCTACTTAGCAATAAAATAAGCTTAACTAACGCAGCTTAACTAACTTTAAAGTATGTGACAATATCACAGCTGTTGTGAATTTGCAATCAAACTCATACATTTTAGCTATCGCAGAATCCTTGTTTTGTATTAAATATCTATCCTTGTTTTGTAATAAAAGGTTAACCCTTTTGACATTTTCGAAGGTATATTAATTTGAATACCATGCAAGTTGACAGTGAGGTAATTTGCAAAGTGCAGGCAAATCTGTATTCAGTTACCATTTTATCTCTATGGATTTTACTCTACAGATTATGCATTTAATTGACGAAAGAAATACATTTTCATGTATAATATTTAAGTAGCAAAATCACCTTATTTAACCGTAACAAAAGCAACAAGAATGCTATTTCATCTCACAAAAGCTATGAGAACGTCGTCTACGTAAACTACAAAACTTTGAAAGCGACAATGCAGGCTCCGCGTAACGAAATAAATGCTTGTTTCTGGATGAATATTCAATCAATAAACAACTACTTGAATGAAGTCCAAAATCTTCATCGGGCTAGATTGCAAGCCGACCCCAACCTCTTTATGTAGTTAAAGAGTTTAGTCTGATGAAATCCAAATCTTAAATCTATTATTAGAAATTTAAAAAAAATCATAGCTTTCCGACCACCTTCTATTTCTAATTTGTTTTCAATTTTTTTGTTTTAAGGTGTAGTTGTTTTTGTGTTGAAATGCCAGTCTTTCTTCTCATACAGAGAAGGCACGAGCATTGATCAGCACGCACGCTCAAGACGGGTTGTCAATTTCAGTAATGCCCAAGATTAAGTCAGTACATAAGAAAGTACATATGAATTGAAAGTCATATTGGTACTTGGCCGGATCTTTGATTTCTTGTCTCACCTACTATTAAACTGTCATAATAAGTGAGTTTTGTTTTGGCACCAAATTTTATTTTTTACAAAAAATTTCGTGGCCTACCTACAAAACTTTACCAGTCACAATAAGGGCTTCCAAAAATAAGGATTATTTAATTACGTACCAGGCCACTCAGAAATTATTGCGAAAAAAAGTTTTATAGGTATGAGAGAGTGGCCAGTTATAGTCTATTTTGAAAATATGATTATTTGTAAGCAAAAATAGATACGTTCCAAATTCAAAATTTCCCTCCACATTGTTTGCGAGCGAATTTAAATTATCGTGTCTCAATAAAAATGGTTCAATTACGATTTCAAGTGTCGCCTGAAACCGGACGAATCGTACGATAGACTTCAAATGCCATTCATGGATGAAGGCCCTTCTAAGGCAACTGCATTTCATTGGTATAACGAATTCAAGCGCGGTCGACTAACTTTGGGGGATGAAGAAAGAAGTGGTCACCCTTGGACGGCTGTTGCGAAAGAAAACGTGCTAGCAGCGTTTTTGTTATCCAAGACAATATGCGAGTAACGTATCAATAGATTCAGCACATACTGCAGGTTGGATAAGGAAGCCTTCACGAAATTCTACACGTGCATCTTCTCGTGAGCAAGATAGTTTCACGCTGGGTGCCGCACAACCTCGACGATGCTCAGAAGCAGGCCCGGATGGAATGGTGCCGTGATTAGATAAACAAATTTGAAGCAGGCTCGTCTCGGCGTATTTACGACATCATTACAGGTGCCAGTCGACGGTTTGGGTGTTTCAAAACGAATCAACGCCTACCAAAGTGAAGCGATCTAGAAGCGGGGGGAAGATTTTGATCGCGAGCTTTTTCAATTTGACTGGCTACTTGGTGTCAATTCCTATACGGGGAACCAAAGAAGCATCAACGTTGAATGGTATACTACCAAATGTTTGGCAGAATTTTTCTCTGTTGTGAGCAACAAGCGACTAAACACTGGGCTCCGCGAGCTACTGCACCGCCACGACCTTCGCACACCGCGCTCAAATCGAGAGACTTCCTGGACAGCACGCTGGTCAAACTCCTGGGACACCCTCCCAATAGGCCTGACCTAGCACCGTGTGACTTCTTTTTATACCAAAAAAATAAAAAAAAACTGCTCAAAGGGATACAATTTTCGTCGCCGGAAGATGCGCTGTCAGCGTTCGAGCAGGCTGTAAACGAGTTGTCTACGGCGGACTGGAAAAAGTGTCGAAAACTAGTTCAGACGCATGATACTTTGTGTAGAGGCTAGTAGAGAATACTTTGAAAAGATTAAATAAATAAATAATTAAAACCCTATAGAACATTTATTTTTATTTTCGCAAAACTTTCTGTGTGTCCCACGTATTTGGGCATGCATTTAGTCAACATTACTAAACAATTTGGTAGATGTTTTAACAAGTTGCTTACTTTGTAGATAAGTACAAAATAGATTGATTTTTATCTTTATTTACCAATCGTAAAAGCTATGCGTTTCATACGAGTTTTAGTAATTATCCAACCGTTATCGTTATCAACACGCATGGAAATTAATTTACATATTGTTTGCAGTAGTTCAATTATAATGCGTTGCTTGTATCATATCCTGTGCTGTGATGCTAAATTGACACTTCAAATCAGTGATCTAATTGCGTAACAGATGCCTACATAGAGAAACGTTAAATGATGTATCTCTGGAACTGTGACGACATTTCTGCGAAATATGAGTCAGCCGCGGACCACGATTGACCTGTTGTATATTCTTCAGTTGAATAGCCTCTTTTTTGCATTGATACTACTCATCAAGACGCGCGGGGCTGGCGGCGCTTACGCACATAATCAATGCAGATATGTAATAATAAATATGACACAATTTAGATGTAAAAGCAAAATTTTTGGCTATGATCTTAATTTTAGACATCAATTTACACAAATTATAAAAATATTTTATCTGCTCTAAGAGGAGCATAACGGTCTTTTAGCACTCTTTTTTTTCTTTTAAGATTCACCTTACTTACTAATATGTAATCCACATTTTGATAGAGCATTTAATAGGTTTGTATTGTAAATAACAAGTAGCTGTGAGACGTTATGATGACGCCGCGCCGGCCGGTGTGGCCATGACATCAGCACTGTCCGCGTCAGCGCGCGTCATCCGATGCGATTCTCGAACAGTTTCTCCACATGATAGCTTAATCATCGCGGTGTCACAAAGCCAATCAACAACGTTATCTTTATTTAAATCTTGTCTTTTTGCGAATCATAAAATAAAATTGCGTTTATAAATGACGATGACGTTACAATTCTCATAACTCTTTATGTTACGCAATCTGAGGATACCTGCGCTGCCTACGAAGACAACCACAAACAGATCTTTGGAATCTTTTGATTAATTCATTCATTTAAGGGCATTGAAAATCTCTTTAACAAATATCCATTGTTGAGTACGACTTGTTGACCAACATATTTTGACATCGTAGGCATAACCAAACAATCTACAGTACGGATGTATCGTAGGCGGCCCCATCAATATGCGTCGAGCATGTCTTTGCGTTCGACAATCAGACTCGTGAGCTGAGTTTCTGATTAATAGCGTTGCCCTCTTACCGGACTATCCAATGACTCACGCATTGATATTACATTACATCGTCAATGAGTCCTTTGACCTTATTCAACGGGTTCAATAAGTGCACTAGATGCGTCCTTGTGCTGAATTCGCTGTAGTTACTGTGTTCCAAGAACAACAATAAAGTTGGCCTACGATGGTAATAAAACAATCTGTAATCATTAGGCACACTAAACCCTCACCTTTTAGTAACGGTTTTAAAACCATCGAGATTTACTTTCTGCTCCTGGTATAATAATGAAAGTATGCTGAATTGCTGACCACCAAGCAATATTTTCTCGTGTTGAACAATTATTGATACGATACTGCTTGATAGTGAATAGCATAATTGATTTCACTCTGTAAAATTAAGGGAACCTTATTCAGAATAATAAGCAAAGTTTTCTTTGTTACAGATACCAGAGTTCACGCTCGATGGGAGCAACAGTATAAAACAGAACGGCAGCACCCAGGACTTGGCTTCCGTCATGGAAAACATGAAGAAAGGCAATCTCATGTCTCGCCAAAATCAGAGTCTTAACACCCAGGTTACTAGCTCTTCGACACAACAAGTAAGTTTAAAAAACACTTTTAAAACGTTTCGTAAATTAATAATTAATAAAAAGAAATCTATCATATCTGCTTTTTTGGCGGACGTTCATGACCTGATTTTCTAATGCCATTTAAAAAAAACATGAAAGTATTTGGAATGTTATTGGGTTAAATGAGCATGTAAATAGCAGAATAGTGGAGTGGCTCAAGACCAAAATTATCGTTGTAGTAAATATGTTAGTCGCGGTTGCAAGCTGCCTAACGGATAAACAGTCAAAATTCTTAAGGTCGGGTAAGGTCACTATGGCAAGCGACTAGCAGAAAAGTCGCGTAATCTACTTTATCGCCGGGATTACTATTAAATTAAATGCTAGAATATCAGTATAAACAATAATAACTACATATTGTTCTATTCATTCGAGATAATGATTTCGCATTATCACTTGCGGTTGGAGTTGCCTACTCTATTTCTGTAGTGATAACATGACCCTATGACCTACATTACGGTAGAGATATCCAGTTAAGGATTTTCACATAACAAGCTAGTTTTTATTAAGTTCGTAACCAAAACCTTAGCAATAAGTCCAAAAATGTATTAATCATATATCCCAGTTAAGAAAATTTAAATTATCCTTTAAATTGCGATTGAAAGTGTGTTACTCAATTAGGGTTACAGATCATGTACAATGAGGGCTTAACAAAAATCTACGATTTACAAGATGTGTACTTAATTCCATATTTGGGGGTTTAAAGTCAAACTCAAGGCATTTATTTCAAATAGGCACATAAGAGACACTTTTGAACGTCAACATTTACATTAAAATAGAATTGATTCTAGGCGCCCCTTCCAAAAGGTAGTTTCTTATGGAGAAGAATGGGCAAGAAACACCACCGTTACTGTTTTAAAATGTTTTACAATATTTTTTATGCATTAATTATATTCTTATATGTGAAGACGATGCACCAAGAATAACCGTTTAGTAAAGGAAGCTTTGATTCGGTTAAGGTGAATCGCTGTACCAACATCACCTAGCACTCTAAAAAAGTTCATTATTTAATCCAAAAAATAAAGTTTTTTAGCTGACTGAACGACAAAACTTCTTTATAATTCCTTCTAAGAAATAACATTTTTGATAAATATTGTATGGTACAAATTATTTTGAACACAATTTCAGGTCTAAATATAGGCAGTGAGTTATATTAGCCTCGGCCTCGGATTATAACAGTGTAGGTATTTTGAATTCGACCAACGCGAGTAACATTTTAACGCAAATGCGACTCCGCTTTGCCCGCGAGATGTATCTATTGTCGGCACTAATGACGACAAGGTCGTCAGAATGCATAATTATTTTGTAGCTGTACAAAATTAGTACCTATGCCTTTGTTTCGGAATTAGCAGAAATAAAATTAATGGCGTGATTAGGACACTCTACGCTTGAACATGGTAAAGTTGAGTCCAAATGCAGATATAGTCAACGATGGGAATTCAGTCAATATGGAGCGTGACGAACGAATCAAAGAAAAACTGACAAAACTACAGTCTGATCGGATATCAGCTGCGAGTGAACATGAACTGACATGGACTGTATACTGGCTCAGTGCCAAAGAGCATAGTGACATGGTGTAACGTAGGACCACAAGCTACTATGTTTAACAACGCGCCCTAGGGGCCTCCTACCATATCATCAGAGCTTTGGCACTAAATGTATACACGTCAAGTTCGTAAATTAGCGACTTCTCAAGCTTTCGACACTAGTTCGTAACGCACTGAGCGTTACGAAGTACTTAGTGTCTGCAATGCCCTACCTTAACTTGTACATTATATTAACTATTAAGCAACTATTCACTGAATTTGAGAAAAAATATATTACTGTGTCTTTCCATTAATTTTTAGCACACCTAAAGCTATGCTGTACTTTTATTATCGGATATACTCGTAGACGCACAATCATAAAAACTAAAAAACCGACCAAATGTTTTTAGAGACAGTTAAATTACCGGTGATAGACAACAAAGAGCAGCGGTGGCCCTAGTGGTAACGGCCCTGACTTACGAGTCGTGGGTAAGAAACCAAGCAGGCGCTTGACTTTCGAGTATTTTTCATCACTACTGCTTTCAAAACGGTGCCAACCCACACTCGGCCCGCGTGGTGGAATTACTGCCGACTCCCTCCAACAGAGAAGAGGCCTGTGCCCAGCAGTGAGAACGTTATAGGCTGATTATGTTAAACAAACGTTAACGACGACTTATATTATGTTAAACAAACGAAGTGAATAAGTTAGAATAATAAGTTTTCTTACCAAAACTTTATTCAATTTAAGAATACACAAATACTTTCTGTACCCGCCACTGAATTATCACGATCTCCCACGCAATAAAAGACAACCGTCGCGTCGCTAACGGGTCTACAACATTCGGAGCATCAAGTACGCTCGAGGTTCAAGGGCGTGATTTGTTGCATCCCGCCCGCCCACACGCGCTGAATCATTTTTTCGCTTCTCAATCACAGTATTCAATGCCAAAATATGGTACTATATTAAGCCGACTAATAGTTAATAGACAACGATTTGTAAGCTTTTTATAGAACATTATATGAATCGCTTTCACAAATTTTATGTAAAGTCGTATTAAAATTTTGCCTTTTACGGGTATTATACCCTATAAAATTTAGAACAACTAACAATGAAGTCTCAATGTATGATAGGCCGATTTTTCATACGTGTGCTAATTTTAAAATGCCCCCCGTTATTTCTGTATTTCTATTTTGTATAGCCCTGGCTTTATTTACTTCGTTCGTGTAGGTGCGCCAAGACGTGTGACGCCCAAACTAACAATCTCCTCTAGCATTGGCACTGAACTCCTCTGCAGTCCTAGTCTAGATAACGAGTGGTAAGGAACAATACGCAAGACTTCGCCACCTCACATTTTTACAGTTATTGCAAATCTGAATCAGTGTGTGTAATCCTCTAATATAAGGTGATATTTAGTACTTTAGAATATTATACAATATTAACCAGTGCCCGAAGACCATTTTTCATTCATAAATGTATTTTTTTTAGATGGTGTCAAGTACGACTTCAAGCAGCGCCTCATCAAGCCAAAGGTTGCAAAGTGCATCGCAGCGACTCGCGCACATGGCCAACACTGAAAGGAAAGCGAGCTCTATGAAATCTGACCTTACTGAACTCAAAAGCTCTATTTCTGAGATGAAGACACTAAGTAACACCGCAGCGAAAAATTTTGGCCAAAGGTTAGTCAGTTTGCATCAAAATAATATTTTGAAGGAATTATTTTTACACTTTTACTTACATAAGAAAGTCCATAACGTGCCAATATTTGTTTTATGTTCGGTCAATAGGTGTTAACACAGATGGTTTCCTGAGAACATTCAAGATACTTTTGCTATTACCCACGAACCTGTACGAGCGAGCTCACCTGAGCGACCTTGGCCCACGTCCAATTCCCACCCGCTGTTTCTCAACTCTATGTTTTCAGTACCACGCCGACAAACAATAGCAACACTACAGATTCCGCGCAACCCTTTTTGTGCTCTCGCACAGCGCACGCTGGCTATATTAAGTAAAGAAAATATATAATTTGAATAATAATATAGTTGTTATCCCATTTTCAGATTAAGAAGCTCAATGGAGAACATAGTGGATCAGGATGACTTAGGCGATCGGAATTTGCCAGTGATTCGAGATCTCAGTGAAATGGATGACATGGGCGATATGAGAGACATGGGTGAGCTCACCGGCGAAGGCCCTCTAGTAACTTTTCCTGAATCTGACACGCCTCCTCCTATAACAGAGAAACCATCTCTACTCACTGGCAATAGCGCTGTTGTTGGATCAAGTGCCGCGAATGAACTAAAGTACAGTGCAGCGCGTATGACTTCTGCTAGTTCTACTCGAGTCGTCGCTGATGGATATAGTGCATCGAGGTCTGCATCCAACAGTACAAAAATGCGTCGACTACAACATGGTGATATGCAATATGCGGAACGTAGCGCAGCTAGCGCATCACATCGATTACTGCAGGCCGAGGGTCTAACTGCAGAACAAAACGCAGCATCCCTTCAAGTAAGTCAACTATTTTCAAAAAACTTCAGCATGTCGATTCTTTAAAAATCTAACTGTAAAGACTTGCGTGGACTGAGCTGCCAGTGTCATCCCGTCTTAGTCAATCCCTAGTATCAGTGGCACTGACAGTTCACTCCATGCTCACTTCACCTAAGTTTTCAGGGTGAGATGGTGACGGAATAGCACTACAGTAATATTACAATACAGAGTTTTTTATTATTATTGTAAATACAATGTATATATAGTTAAAAGTTAAAAGTATGACAACCAAACTAACCAATCAAAGGTGAATAAATAGTCCCCAAAACATAGTAATGTCAGACGACTACCACATTCGGCCGTCTAGGAATAACGTCTGCGGAGCCGAAAAGGCGCGTCGAAGGACGTGACCTCGCGTGAATGCGACCGATCGATATCACAGAGAACCGCCTCCACTACGGCAAAGCGCGCAGTGTAGTGGGATTCCTTGCTTCGATAACATCCAATATGTGAATATTTTTAAAATCACGCGATAGTTTTGTCGCGTACCATGGCTGCACGAATTGTCGCATGGACTGGCAGGATGCTGCGACGCGGAGGATCGCCTGGAGCGGTGAGCTCATTTATCTGAAGGCGCTTATCGCCGCAGTAACTGAACCACGCTTCTCTCAGTCAGTGCCTGAACGTCGTGCGCGCGAGCACACGCGGAAGTCAATTAATGCGCGTGCGCGAGTACTCGAATAGACGGTTTTAAATATAGAATCAGAATGTCTGCGGGAGGGGGGTCCGCCCCGTGGCCGGTACACCGCGGCGTCCTAGCACGCTTTCATCCGCAGCCACAAAATCCTTTGGTGAGAGTACATTTCCTCGGAAATTTTCTCAAACGACCTTCAATACAAGTGACGTGTGTACACAAACTTCAAAACTCATAGAAAACGCACGAATTTCATACGTTTGGCCTATATCCAAAAGGAATTATTAGTACGTACAATCCGAGCAGTGACGTGAACCGCTGTCCGATATAAAAGTAGTTTTCATATTCCGGGGCGAACGTGTCGCAATTTTATTAAAAAAGCAATAATGTCTTCAAAACGACGATCAAGACCCAAATTGCGTATTGCAATTGCCGTAACTATCAAATATTTACTTTGTGAATCACGTGTTGTTTATACAAGTTTGTTGGTGATTTCTGTGATAACACCAGTGTCTTCTCAAACGTGAAATCGAAATTTAAGCTTTTTTATTTGTCATTCATTAAACCCTATCAAAACCAGTGTCGTGATAAGTATAGATTTTCACATAAAGTAACGTTCAAATGTGTATTCCAGGAGCAAAGATCTTTGAAAGCGGGTGAAGTAACAGCACAGGAAGCAAATAACATGACAACTTCGAGTTCAAGACTACAGACAGAGGCCTTCAGCGCAGAGAAAATGGCGATGGCTTCAGCACAAGCACGTCAAACAGTTACCTCGAGCGGAATGTTTAGTCACAAGGAGCACTCCAGCGTTGCTCACTCTAATATGACGATTTCGAGCAAAAACTTGTCAACCAAATCCACACTTCACACTTCCTCTCAGGCATGTTATTATATTATATTAATACATCTTCCATGACATGCTATCTTCAACTAGATACACTTATTATCTGTTTATGTAGGTCCCTAAATAATTAAAATGAAAACATGTTTTGATACTGCTTGGACATAAAAGAAAGCGCATAAGCAGGTTTAAACAGGTTTGGTTTAGGTTTGGGTTTTCCGTCTGCAGTTAATTTATTATTAAGGGTCTATTTTTCACGTAACACTTACTCGTGCTGTTATTTAAATGATTCATGAGCGAGAACGAATAACCCTATTCAGCATTAATCATGATTTAGGTAATAGAATAAAAATGAATGTTAAAATGTAACTAATTTGTTATTTCAGATGAATCAATTATTAAATGGAACAATTAAACCGGGAGATGAAGATCTTACAAATCTAACTTTTGAAGATTTGGATAAGCTAAATGCAAATTCTAACCAAAAAGATGTCGAAACGGCGATCCAAAAATATTCATTTAGAATGAACGCGTTTATAGCATCCATAAAGAATAACCAAATGGATATGAAAAATGCATCAATGCATTTCAACAAACTAAATGAAATGTTACGAAGAGCGTGGGCGGTGCCAACTTACGGTCACGAACTGGGATATTCCCTGTGTAACACACTAAGAGATTCTGGCGGACTTGACATACTTATGGGCAATTGTTTGGAGTATAATAATCCCGAATTACAATTCTCTTCTGCAAAACTGCTTGAACAATGCCTTACGACTGAAAATAGAGCTCATGTGGTAGAAAATGGTCTTGAAAAAGTTGTCAACGTCGCTTGCTCTTGTACAAAACACGCAAATTCAGTGGATCATTCAAGAATAGGTACAGGGATATTGGAACACCTATTCAAACACAGTGAAAGCACGTGTGGCGATGTAATTAAATTAGGAGGTTTAGACGCAGTCTTGTTTGAGTGTAGGAAAAATGATGTGGAAACACTCAGGCATTGCGCAACAGCCCTTGCTAATCTGTCTTTGTACGGTGGAGCCGAAAATCAGGAAGCAATGATTAAGAGAAAAGTTCCGATGTGGCTATTCCCTTTAGCTTTCCATAATGATGATAACATTAAGTACTATGCTTGCTTAGCTATCGCCGTTTTAGTTGCGAATAAAGAAATAGAAGCCGCAGTCCTTAAATCAGGCACATTAGATTTAGTGGAACCATTTGTAACTTCCCACAACCCATCTGAGTTCGCCCGATCAAATCTCGCACACGCTCACGGCCAAAGCAAGAACTGGCTAAAAAGGTTAGTGCCGGTATTGAGTTCGAAAAGAGAAGAAGCCAGAAATCTAGCAGCCTTTCATTTTTGCATGGAGGCTGGAATCAAGAAACAACAGGGAAACACAGAAATATTTAGAGAGATTGGGGCAATAGAATCGTTGAAAAAGGTGGCTAGTTGTCCGAATGCTGTTGCATCTAAATATGCTGCACAAGCTTTACGACTGATAGGTGAAGAAGTGCCCCATAAATTATCGCAGCAGGTTCCACTTTGGTCCATAGAAGATGTTCGCGAATGGGTAAAGCAGATAGGTTTCACAGAATATGCGACAAATTTTTACGACAGTAGAGTTGATGGAGATTTGTTACTACAAATAAGTGAAGAAAATCTCAAGGAAGATATTGGTTTGCAAAATGGAATCAAACGTAAAAGGTATTTATTTTACTACATAATCAACATAATTTCAACCGGACAGACATCCACTGCTAGAGAAAGGCCTCCTCCAAGCACCGCCATTTCGACCGGTTCTGTGCTTCCCGCATCCAGCGTATTTTACTACGATACCAGCTAAAGCCTTAATCCTGTCCAGAAAACGGTGTCCAAACTTTAACTGTGGTTTACTTTTTACAGATTCACTAGAGAACTCCAGCAACTAAAGAAAATGACAGATTACACTTCTCGAGATACAAGTAGTCTAAACGACTTTCTGCAATGTATAGGACCCGAATACACTATTTATACGTATTCAATGTTAAATGCTGGCGTTGACAAGGAATCTATTCGAGGACTAAGTGATGAGCAACTAGAGAACGAGTGTCGAATTGTGAATAGTATACATAGGTTAAGAATTTTAAATGCTATTAGAGGTATGTAAATTACATATATTATTTTTATTCTAATAGTTACGCTGTTAAATCAGATCTTCAGATCTTCACTATCCTACCTGCTGAACCCAATTATTGGTTGGAGCAGCCACTGCAATATGATTTCGCTCAAATTCCCCATTTGGTGATTGCAAGAACTTGATTCCTATCATTTAGCTGATATCATTATAAACCAAGTTGACAAATACGTTATTTATAATGGTTACTACAATGCATTTTAATTATGTTTTCAGCATACGAGTGCAGTTTGCTTAGTAAGGGTGAAGAAAATATGGAGAAGAACTTGGATGTATTCGTTAGTTACCGGAGGTCTAATGGATCGCAACTGGCTAGTTTACTCAAAGTCCATCTTCAGCTACGAGGATTTACAGTGTTTATAGATGTAGAACGGCTAGAAGCTGGGAAGTTCGACAACAATCTACTGCAAAGCATACGGCAGGCAAAACACTTTTTACTGGTTCTCACACCAAATGCACTCGACAGATGTAAAAAAGATACTGACAGAAAAGACTGGGTTCATAGAGTAAGTCCTTGTTGTCCACGTTCTTGATTTTGATACGTTATACATATATGTAGCTTGAATCAATAATCTCGTTGTATTTTTTATTGAAATCTATCAATGCATCAAGATTTTAATCAATATGTGTTTTAAAGGAGATAGTGGCAGCGTTGCAATCACAGTGCAATATTGTACCAATTATCGACAACTTTGAATGGCCGAAAGCTGAAGAGCTTCCTGAGGATATGCGTGCAGTTTGCCACTTCAATGGTGTTAGATGGATACACGATTATCAGGATGCGTGTGTTGATAAAGTGGAAAGGTACCTATATTTTCAAGCATGTATAATACTTGATAAGAAAATTGTGAAAATATTATTGTTCCTCCATCCAAAATAAAGCAATATCACATCAAGTCAAATCCGCACTTTCCGAATTCTTACAAACAATCAAAACTTTCCAGCTTCCTCCGAGGAAAATCAAATCTCGCTAATCGGCTTGACGGACAACTGAGGGGCCGTGGGGACACGCAAACGCCCGGAACTGCCACCATTGGCCGCGGACCTCCGAACTACCAACGTATGGCCTCCTGCGAGAGCAGAGGCAGTGATAAAGCAGATTGACTAGAGCCGCCCATACACACAATGCCGCCTGTTAGGTATGTAATTGTGTTAAATTTGAAATTTCCTAACCCCGTACTGGCCAGACATTAAATAAATAAGATACTAAGAACTCTAGTTTTTATCTTTATGAAATGCTGACAATAAATCTGTGGAAGAAGTGTATCAAATAACATTGTCTTTACATGACATGCAAGTGACAGTGTAATGGACCACTTATCTGCAGTCTGATCTAAAATTACACGAAATGAAAGGAAAAATTTCGCCATTTATAATGATCAAATTCTCTGCAACATAGAATTTAAATGTTTGCTTATTTTTTTCCAGACCTCAAAGAAATCGCCAATCCTCCTTGGGAAAGTCTTTATTAGCCTCCTCACAAAGCTGCGAACAATTACCTACTAGTTGTAATACTTCTAAGAACACATCTCCTGAAAAAACACTTTTTAGTCTACCTGAAATGTTATCTGAGAGTAGTGATAACATAGACTGTCACGAAATAGAGAAAACTTCACGTAGATGCCGTAGCTGCGAAGGCATTTTAGAAGCCGAGGAACAAATGCACACACAATTATCTTTGCCCACGCCTTTAGAAGCTGCAACACAAACGAAGAGGAAAAGAAATTTCATGGACAGATGCGTGAACAAAGTGAGACTGTGCTGATTTTATTGGTGTAACGGTTGTTATGAATATATAGGCAAGTCAACATACTGCAGAGTGTGTATGATCGGTGACTGCAATATTGGACTTTAATAACATATTTATGTGAATCTAATTTTAAAGTACAAACATGTGCACAATGTGTATATATTTTGTGTATGGCTATAATTTAAAGATTCAATGTGTTTGTCAACACATTGCTATTGGTAATCTAGTAAGATCGTAATCTCAATGAGTGCTTGTGAATTATTTTATACTGCTGTTATACGAGAAGTTATCACCACCCTGCAATGTTTCAAGAGCATCGCACGAGGTGGCGATATGATTGGTTAAATAGGACTGTTTGCTATCGTAGTGGCACCTATGGCAAATTGCTTATCTGACTGGTAATATTTTATTATCTCTCTACCCCTTCACTCTCTATAGATGTTACAATGAATTTATATCCTATTTTATTTTAAAATTAGTCTCTTGCCAATAAAGTATTTGTAAAAAGCAAAACTTACGAAATTATAATTCACATTATGTGATAGCTTAGATCTTCTGTAATGTACAAAATATTTAAATGAATTCTCTCGAAATTATCGACATGATGCTAATAGTATAACCTAATTCATTTCCGCATGAAATATTTTCCAAACTAAGTAATATTATTACTTAAACCTGTACAAAATTATACTTTAGATGTAGATTTTATTTTAGTCATTTTGTATGAGTTAACCTTAATATAAATCATTGTACTCCGTCAAACCTTGTATTTATGTACTAGCCTAGATCTAACCACGAAATAAATGGCATTATTAAAATACTGGATTCCATAATTTCATTCCAAGAGACTGAATGGGCGAAAATAGACCGCTTACAAATAGAATAAATACTGTACTTTGGCAACCACCATCACAACTCTAAAGCTGATTACATATTGGGAATGTCGACTTGTTGATCTGCTCGAAAAGATATAGGGCGATATATGTGGGTGGCCTTTGTGGCGAAAGAAAGCGAGCGCACATCTTGACACGGCCATATCGGCGGGCTTAAATAAAACTCAGAAAAGGGAGCTTCTATGGGGAAAATAAATGTAGACGTGATGGGTATCGAAATCTAAACACGACACTCAAGTTAAAGAGTTTAGTTAGAGACGACTTAGTGATGACGCGGGAATGCACTGTAGTAATTGAGGAAAAAGAGAATAATAATATTTGATTACAAACTTTTACAAAATAAGGCTTAGATGTATGATTAGGTACTCTTCCTCACTCCCGCACGCCATATATTTTAAAAGTTTTATAATAAGTATCGGTACCCTATACCAAATGATACGGCCCCTACTAACCCGTTGGTCTCGTAGTCGTCAGTTCCAATGTGGGCAGTGTTATTGTGTTTCTCAGCAGCAACCCGGAGTTTGGAATTCGATGGTGTGACAACCCCGAGCCTCAGAAAGCACGATAAGACGTAGGTCCTGCGAGTGATCTCTCCCCGGTCGTCTTGGATTGCCGTCCCAGCGTACTATGACAGTAAAGGAACAGATAGCACACCTGAGTTTGTGCGCACACTTGCACTATGAATATCTCGTGAGTTGGCTAATCTCCGTTGAGATTGGCTGCCACTCCTAAATATTATGATTTAATTATTATGATATATAACAATGCTTTTGGGTCATCCTGCAAGTTCCGTAAAATCATATTCAGCCTATTATGTTCCCACTGCTAGCTGTGTCCTAGGACACAGGCCTCCTCTCTGTGAGAGGGAGTGGGCCGTTATCCACCACGCGGGCCCAGTGCGGGTTGGTAGATGTCACATGTTTTAATTTAATATTTTTTCTAAGACATGCCGGTTTCCTCACGATGTTTTCCTTCACCGTTTTGAGAGCAGTGGTGATGAAATAATTTACACAAAGTAAAGCGCCTGTCTGGGTTCGAACCTACGACCTACAACTCATAAGTCGCGGCCGTTTCCACTGGGCCACCACTGTTCCCACTGGTCCACAATTGCTCTTGCATGATACCTCTAACCAAAATGCAACTCAGCTAACACTGTAGGGTGCAAAAGAAAGGTTTATTTATTATTGTTACAGTAATTGTTCTATTAATTGATTTTAATGTGATGGTCCTACTTTATCATTTATTTATTTTATTTGTTTGTATAATAATTCCAGTATTGCATACGTAAGCTGCCATGCCCTTTAGGCCCGGAGGCTTTTATTTATGTAATAAGTTTTATTTACATTAATATTTTTTTGTTTTTTTTTTTGTTTTTGGCGTGGCTAGCCGACGTATGGCAATTAATTTAATGTTTTGGTAATTACTTACAATTGTTTAGAATCCAGTTCTTCTAACCGAACAGACAGCTGTGCTGCTGGGGAGTTTGTTGCGCCACTTCTTCTTCCCAGCTAAAGCACTAGGAAGTGGTAAAGGGCGGGCGTTTTGGCGGACTGTCATATGTAATTATGACGTTCGAAAAGTGCTGATTCTCAGCCTAATTTGAATAAATGACTTTTGATTTTGATTTTGAATAAAAGTAGTAAACAACATTACTGCTATATTATTAATGTCATATGATACACAATACTTGCATGCATATCAATTATTAATAATTTATGTACATTGTAGATACCTAAGGCATTTCGAACAAAAATGTTATTGAAGGGTTAAACATAATATTCAATATTTTGTAGGTATCTACATACATCCAGAACTGTTAAATAATACTAGGTCCCCTTACACATGAAATTGGCGTTTATTGTGGAAAAAGCAATTTTTTTTTTCGCCATTTGTTTAGGCAGTTTTTGTTTATTGCCTATAATTATAATAAAAACATTTTGAGGCGCCTTTGTCTGCCTCATCGCAATTTAATTCGCAAGCTCTTAACTCGGAAACGGTGCGTCGTAGAGCCATGCTTCTAAGGGTGTGTCTACATCTGGCGAATGCGCCACGAATGTGCCACTTTCATTTTAGTTACACTCTATGGTGCCACTCGCGAGCTGTTCGTGCGCTGCACGCGTGCAATGGTTTCTATGGTCAATGAAAACCCGATACTGCAATAGAATTGGGTTTCGCATTTACACTTTTTCAATTTGTTTCAAACGAATTAAAATTGTTTTATCACTCACACCGAAGCCTGCCGCTGACTCTGACGGGGTTTGCGATGAATCCGCTGCCACGATCACTAACTTTTCAACTACGGTCTGCGGCCGTCCAAAGTTTGTTCTGTAGGGACTGTAGGTCAAAGATTCCAGAACGAAAACGTTGGAACCAAAAAGGTACCGTGTTTTCTATTACAGAATACATATATAATTATTAACCCTTCGAGCAGTTTCTACAACGCTGGTTCACGATGGAAACGGTAGAAATAACGCGATATTTATGTAATGTTTTCCATATTGTGAACAAAACGATGTCAAAGAAAAATGAAATGGGGCGAAAAAAATTGAATATTACAGCAATTTGAATTTGGAATTCCTAACCAACGAGATCAAAGTGGCCAGTTCGACCAAACGCCAAAAACATATAATTAAATTCAACCTAATCTATTAACTAAAACAACGTCGGGTTAGTTACAACATTTATAGCTCAAGAACAGCTGGAACTATTTTTATGATCTTTCATTTGTTGGATTTGTCTCCGCCCGGAATAGCACAATGATTATTAATTATTTATAAACCTGTGAAAAATTGACGAAAAAATAATAATGAAGATATATGAGGCGACACCAAGTTCGGCAGGTCAGCTAGTATTTACATACTAATACATAAAGCCAAGTTGGTAAGACTTCACAAGAACCATTGATCTGTAGTGCTATTCTGAAGCCATCTCACCATGAAAACGTAGGTAAAGTGAGCGTGGAGTGAGCTGTCAGCGCCGCTGATGCTCAAGATCTCTCGGTAGAGAGTAGTTATATTCTTTGCTAAAGATTGAACAAGACGGGATGAGACTGACAGCTCACTCCACGCAAGTCTTCATGGTGAGATTTTTACAGAATCGACTTGCTGATTATGTGTCTGTGTGACTGTGTTGTTCTTCCAAATTATGCAACATTTTTGTTGTAAACACAATATATAATGTAAATACAATAAATAATGTAAATACAATTAAACTTCGTGCTAAGCAAGGGCGGGTCGCTAGTACTCTGTAGTCTGTACAATTTATTTTTGGTTGAAACTACATTTTGGTGCAATAATGTCAGATATTCCATTGAAATGATGAATTTTGTCATACAGAAAATCTACAAATCAGTAAATGTTGTAACGAGTTTTTTTACACCGTTACATGTATTGATGATTGTAGTCGATTTCGGAACGATTTCTTAATTTTATTTTTTTATCTGTGATACATTTCGTATGACATTTTTGGACGTCAAAATTGGACAGGTCACTTTTGCGATCTTTGTTGGTCAATGTGACATGTCTCTTGATTTTTCCTGAATGGAATCGTAACTAATCTAGTTTATTGTGGCGCTTTAATGCCCTAATCCTAAACCAAAGGACCCGTGGAATGGTCCCGGTGGATATTTCGATCCGATTTTTGGTAAGTTGCTCTTTTCGAGAGAAAATTTCCTTCGACGATGGCGGTTCGTTTGTGACCATCTTACGGTTTTTCGCAGGTTTCCTCGTCGCCTCCCTACGTCTCTTATACCAAATATCTTCACGGTACACCGAGGGAGACGCGAGTTTATATACCTGGAATAAGCGGTAAGTTTTTCGTTGGTCGATGCGTCCCCGCGTGTCCGAGTTCGGAGTGAAAGCACATCTCAGAGTTCCTTTTTGTCCACAGCCTACAACTGTGGGTGCTTATTCCACCTTAACTTCAATAAATTTCTACTGGCCTTCCACGGGGGCTGATTACCTGAGAGGTACCACCTTCCGGCTCTCGGGGTCAAGCTTCAAGTTACATATTTTTTATCTTTTTTTTTCCTATAGAACATAACAGCCTTCAGCTGCGAATTTAAAGACAATGATGCAATGATGATATAGCAAGTAAACTTTATATTAATATAATTGTATACATTAGGCTAAAGGTACAATAAACTGGGAACGTTCAAGGTAGTGAGTCTTTTAATCACCATTGACATCCACAGGCCCCCATCCTAAGATTAATGTACCAATCTCTCCAACTTTATTTATCTGGCTATCTATTAATAGTGTGTCGCTCCACGGCGCCCGAAATTTAATTTCTTACAATAACATACTTTTTTTTAGGAGATCACACACACGCACACACACACACCTATTCTTTTAATTTTTAATATTACATTTGGCTTCCCAATTAGGGACCGTTTTATCCATTAAATTTTTATTATTACATTTGGCGCCCGAACAGGGACTTGAATTTAGCTTACTTATTTTGTTATTGATTCATTGCATCTCACATTGTACAATAATGTGTTACTACAAAATATCATTTGTAGTAACACATTATTGTACAATGTTGTAATTTAAAACTTAAATTCTTTGGATGTTTGCTTTTAAGTAAACAGTATTTTCTACTAACATTATTGTACTTTGTACTATTGTGTATGTTTAATGTTTATGGTTACAGCATTACTTCTTCTTTTTCTTACAAAACCAACATTTTGTATGGTAAGACAGTTTGTTTTATCTAAGTGTCTCAACAGTGTAAATTAAGTGCGGTGAAACTTTGTTTCATATTTAATCTAAAGCAAACTTTAGTTTAACTAAGTAATCTTACTTTTAGTAACTTGAATTGATCTTGTAAATTGTTACTGCATTTTTTAAACTTGAAATTTTCATCAAAACAAACTTTGAACATATCTTTTTAACCTCAAGTATTTTACAACTTTGGAAGTTTTTGTTTCATATTTAATCTTAAGTAAACTTTGGTTTAACTTGGTAACCTTACTTTAAGTAGTTTAAACTTATCCTGTAAATTATTATTGCATCTTTTTACTTGATAGTTTCATCAAAACAAAAAAAACTTAGAAAATATTTTACACTTACCCTCAAATATTTCACTTTTTTTTAAATTTACATCTTGCTTTGCTCATCAATTTTCGTTTAGTTTATTCATGATGGCTAATGAAGACCAGTCTTTTCCGCCTATTGCTAAAGACCACATAGAATCTGATGGCGCTTGCGCAGATCCTAATGTTGCACAAACTGCTCCGGACATGATTAATTTGACAGAAGTACCACACCCTTTTGATCATAATGAAAGGATTGCACACTCTTCCTCAGCTTTTGCTTTGCACGCTCTGCCTTCGTTTAATTCTATGAATGTTTTGGTTAATGATCATATTAAGAAGAACTTGCCATCTGCAATTAAGTTGCCTGATTTGAAAAAGAGTAGAATTAAATTCGATGGGAAATCTTGTGTTAGGGAATTTATTACTGAAGTTGAAGAATACTTTTTATACAAAAATTTTGACGAAATTTTGTTGGTTGGTTCATTCACGGATTTGCTTAGTGGTATTGCTCTGAAATGGTTCCGCACAGTTCGTTTTCGTATTCCATCCTGGCGTGAGCTTAAGCTTGCTTTGCTTAAACGTTTTGACAGGCCGGACTTCGACTATTTTTTGGAACATGATCTTCGTACAAGGAAACAAAAGAGTTCTGAATCTCTTCCAGACTTTATTACAGAAATACTGGACATGGCTAGTCGTCTTTCTTCGCCATTGTTTGATGCGGTTTTGGTTACTATTATTAAACATAACATGCTACCTATTTACACACCTTTTATATTTGGTAAACCTATAGATTCTGTGGAACAATTTCTTGTTCTTGCAAAAGAGCTTGAAGTTTTTGTAAGTCATAAAACTTTTAAAACTGAAAAACCTACTGTTAAGTCTAATGCGGTTTTATCCTGTTTAAAGTGCAAAAGAGATGGACATCATTATAAGCATTGTACTTCCATACCTGGCGTAATTTGTTTTAATTGTCAAAAGGTTGGAGTTACATCTAAGAGTTGTGATGTTTGTAACGTAAAGAAAAGCTCTAGCGAGTCTAAAAACTGATTAGGTCGCATCGAGCCCCTGTTGTTACTGACATAACCGCGAGCGTCTCGATGAAAGAAAATTTTGCTAAATATCACAAACCTGACGATGCTACTCGTAACAGAGATTTTGCGAATTGGTTAGATTACTTAAAGACATTTTTCAAAATTTATAGATCAGCTCCTGTTTTATTTGTTAAAGATAACGATACTAGACCTTATTTACAATTTTCCGTAGATAACCATACTTTTTCTGGTTTATTAGATAGTGGCTCAAATAGTTGTATTTTGGGTTCCAATAGTCATAGGCAATTCTTACAGTTAGGTTATAAAATAAATTCTGTTTCTAGCTCTGCTTATACGGCCGATCGTTCTTCACAAAGAATTATTGGTACCATTGAATTACCTGTTACTTGTGATAATTTAACTAAAATTATTAATTTTCAAATTATACCTTCTTTCCAACCTGATTTCATTTTAGGATTTGATTTTTGGTTAAAATTCGATTTGGCTAAGGATTTATGGAAAAATATAACTTATGCTCGATGCAATACAGTTCAAGTTTGTTCAGTCACCTCTGTTAGTGAACTTTCTCCTGCTGAGAAACAAAAATTAAATGATACTGTTTCACTCTTTGAAGATATTTCTTATGAAAAGAGAGGCTTAGGTCTTACTCATCTTGTTCAACATAAAATTAATGTTACTAGCGAACCTTTTAAACAACGATATTGGCCTTTAAGTCCTGCAAAGCAGAAGGAACTTTTTGATGAAGTAGAAGTCTTATTAAAGGAAGGAATCATCCAACCTTCTAAATCGCCTTGGTGTTCACCTGTCTTAGCTGTAGAAAAGAGGGATGGTAGTACCAGATTGTGTTTGGATTCAAGACGTTTAAATTCAGTAACTGTAAAAGATTCTTACCCTCTTCCTTATACCTCTAGAATTTTAGATAACCTTGGGGGAGCTAAATTTATTAGTACCATTGACCTTTCTAAAGCATTTTTGCAAATAGCCCTGGAAGAATCTTCTCGAGAAAAGACTGCTTTTGTAGTTCCGGGAAAAGGACTTTTCGAGTTTGTCCGTATGCCCTTCGGTCTAACCAACGCACCTGCTGAACTGCAGAGACTTGTAGATAAACTTTTTGGACCTGAATTCGATAATACTGTGTTTTGTTATTTAGATGATTTAATTTGCGTAAATTCGGATTTTAATTTACATATAGAGTATCTACATAAAATTTACAGTATACTGAAAGATGCTGGTTTTACAGTTAATTTGAAAAGTGTAATTTTTGTAAAGATAGACTCCGCTATCTTGGTTATATAGTTGATAGTAATGGTTTGCATACTGATCCTTCTAAATTAGATACCATTAAAAGTTTCCCACGTCCTGAATCTGTTAAACAGCTTCGTAGTTTTCTAGGTTTATGCTCATACTATCGTAGATTCATTTGTAAATTTGCTGATATTGCCTCTCCTCTGACTAAATTAACGGCGGGAAGTAAAAATTCTAAGAAACCACTTTGTTGGAATGATGAAGCTGAGATTGCATTTGATGAGTTGAAGCAAGCGTTAATTACTGCTCCGGTTTTGCAATGCCCTAATTTTGAAAAACCTTTCTTTTTACATTGTGATGCCAGTTCTGTTGGCATTGGTAGTATTTTGAGTCAAGAGGATGATAATGGAGATCAACATCCTATTGCGTTCTATTCTAGATCACTCAATAAATGTGAACGCAATTATAGTACTACAGAACGTGAATTACTTGCTATTTTAGCTTCAATAGAACATTTTAGACCTTATATTGAAGGAATGAAGTTTACAGTAATAACTGATCATGCTAGTTTAAAGTGGCTTTTAGGTCTTAGCAATCCTAGTGGACGCTTAGCACGTTGGGCTGCTAGAATTTCTCAATTTACTTTTGATATAGTTCATAAAAAAGGTTCTTTACATTTAGTCCCAGACGCTTTGTCTCGTATTGAAATAGCTGCTATAGGAATCTCTGAAAATAATTTAGTCTTACCCGATGATGATATTTATGATCCTTGGTATAAAAAAGTATTTATTAATTGTCAAAAGTCTCCTTGCAGGTATAAGAACTTTAGAGTAGAAAATAAAGCCTTATATAAGTTTTGTAAAAGTAAGTTTGATCCTAATAGTAATCTTAATTGGAAGATAGTTATTCCTAAAGAACACATATTAGATACAATTCGTTCTAATCATGATGATATTAATTCTGGACACTTAGGTATTCATAAAACTTTAAATAAATTAAAACAACACTATTTTTGGAAAGGGATGTTTAATGATGTTCAAAAATATATTCTTGCTTGTGATACTTGTAAAGCTTATAAACATACCACTCAACCTCCTTTTGGTATTATGGTTAACCCTAAAAAAGTTGATCGTCCTATGTTGATGCTTTCAGTAGACATTATAGGTATATTGCCTAAATCTTATTCTGGACATAAATATATTCTTTCAGTTGTTGATGTTTTCACTAAATACTGCTGGATTTTTCCTTTGATAAATGCTACTACTAGAGTAATAAATAAACTTTTTGAAAAAGAAATATTTCTTAAATTTGGTTGTCCCAAAATAATTGTTTGTGATAATGGTACACAATTCACTTCTAAACATTTTGTAGAGTTTTTGAAGGGTTTTAACATTAATAAAATATTTTATAATACTTTATACACGCCTCAAAATAATACTGTTGAGAGATATAATAAAACTGTTGAAACTTGCATAGCTTGTTTTGTCAAAGATGATCATAGAACTTGGTCTAAATATTTACCTAATATTCAACTAGCTTTGAATAATAGTGTTAATCTGGCCACAGATTTCACACCTAATTTTTTGATGTTTGGTAGAGAACTTATTTTTGATGCTTCTTTACATCGTTTTAGTAATTCTATCGATAACATAGATGAACTGGAAATTTCCAATAGAGTTCACTATGCCGATTCTCTCAATTCACTTAGTAATATTTTTGTTAAAGTGCAAACTCATTTATTAAAAGCTTATCAGCGTAATGCTCGCTATTATAACAAAGGTCGCAAAGTCATTTCTTTTGATGTGGGTGATGTCGTGTGGAGAAGAAGTTTCGTTCAATCTCATGCACCTACTTATTTTTCGGCAAAATTTGCTCCTAAGTTTATTAAATGTAAAATTATTGAAAAGATTTCTGATAATGTTTATATTCTGAAAGACCTTAATAAGGGAACGACTGGTCGTTATCATGTTAAGGATATAATTAAATTTTAATTTGGTTTCTCAGTTCGGGTTTCGCCCCGGACTATCAACTGAAAGTGCTATTTTAAGTCTCAAGCATACCGTTCAATATTACAAAGATCGCGGTACGCCGGTGTACGCCTGTTTCCTTGATCTCTCCAAGGCTTTCGATCGTGTTTCATACGATGTGCTCTGGAGAAAGATGGGGGACAGGGGTATTCCTGTGGAAATATGTGGGTTATTCCAGTATTGGTATGGTAACCAAGTCAACCAGGTGAAATGGGATGATGCAGTCTCTGAGCCGTATAGGCTGGAGTGCGGGGTGAGACAGGGTGGTCTGACGTCTCCCAGGCTCTTCAACCTCTACGTGGATGGCCTGATAGTAGCACTCAGCAGCATGCGTGTCGGATGCAGTGTTGATGGGGTTAGAGTTAACAACATCAGCTATGCAGATGACATGGTGCTGCTGGGTCCGTCGGCAGGAGCAATCAGAGAGATGCTTAAAACGTGTGAGACCTACGCTGCCGCACATGGGTTAAAATATAATGTAAGTAAGTGTGAGTACATGGTCTTTGAGGTCAGCGGCAAGCGACGGGGGGAAGGACCCGAGTTGCTTATAAACGGGTCACCAGTTAAAAGGGTGTCATCTTTTAAGTACCTAGGGCATTGTCTTGATGCTGACCTCAGGGACGATGTGGACGTTGAGAGGGAGCGCAGGGCTCTAGCGGTCCGGAGCAATATGTTGTCCCGTAGATTTGCGCGGTGTACAGACCAAGTAAAAGTAACACTATTCAAGGCTTATTGCCAAAGTTTGTACACGGGCAGTCTATGGGTCCATTATACTAAGAGATCGCTTGATGCCCTGCGAGTCCAATATAATAATGCATTCAGGATGTTGTTGAGGCTGCCTCGTTACTGTAGCGCGTCGGAAATGTTTGCGCAAGCCCGAACCGACGGCTTCTTTGCAATTATACGCAAAAGAACTGCGTCGCTACTGAGGAGAGTGAGGGGAAGTCAAAACAGCATTCTGAAAACTGTAGCCGAGAGTCTCGGTTCTCCGATTATACGACAGTTTGTGCGGAGGTTGATTGTTACTAACACTAGACAATAAGTTATTTTTGTATGTATACTAACACTATATGGATATGTTGTGTCCGAAATAAAGAAATTCTATTCTGTTCTATTCTATTGTTAATCTTGTTTTTTGATGATTTTGATTGAAGGCCACTTTTGATAGTGTGATGCACGTTGGGATGGATGATAGGTTATCGGTGGTTTGAATGTAGATGTATGAGAGGTAACTTCTTATAAATTTATTAAAATCTTGATTTAACATTCTAAATTACAACTTAGGACATTTTTTATAAACTTCTTCAACCCACACACATACATTTTCCATATCGAAAGATCTTATTATTATACTATTATTATCATGTATATTTTTTTTTTAAACAGTCTTGTATGCAATTTTCCTTTGTAAATTTTTGCATGCAATTCCTGAATTGGTGCCTACTACCTTTGTACGTTTTGTTTACACTTGTAGAGGTTTACCTATTTTTTTTTATCATTGTGCTCCTATAGTGACTCTGTCACCCGGAATATTTCGCGGTGCACTTAGGAAGAACACAGTGATTTCTTTTTTGTTTGTGCCCGGAAAGTTGGTGGAGTTGAGCCGATCACAACATTTTTTTTGTTTGTGCCCGGAAAGTTGGTGGAGTTGAGCCGATCACAACATTTTTTTTGTTTGTGCCCGGAAAGTTGGTGGAGTTGAGCCGATCACAACATTTTTTTGTTTGTGCCCGGAAAGTTGGTGGAGTTGAGCCGATCACAACATTTTTTTTGTTTGTGCCCGGAAAGTTGGTGGAGTTGAGCCGATCACAACATTTTTTTTTTCCTTTGCATCTTTAGAGATGTGAAGGTTCTTAACTGTTTCTCACAGCTATAATTTGTTCCTGTTAGTCAGTGGCGATGGTGCCTAACTGCACTCATATATAATTTTTTGGATTAATCTCGTTAAACAGCGGCCTTTGCGCTTAACTGTACTCGAATTAATATTCTTTTTATCCTGTTACATTAAACATATACTTGCTAGTCGGCGGCTATGGTGCCTAACCGAACTCTTATTAGTATTTTTTTTTGTTTGTTTGTAAAGCTTTATACTTGCTAGTCGGCGGCTATAGTGCCTAACCGAATTCATATTGGTATTTTTTGTTTCTTTTTAGAATTTTACACTTGTTAGTCGGTGGCGATGGTGCCCAACCGCACTCAATTAGGTATAGTTCTGTTGTATTGTTTTACAGTGTTAAGCGACTGCTGCACTTAACTGATTCTATAGTAGATCTTGGATTTAACTTGTTAGTCAGTGGCGAAGGTGCTTAACTGTACTCTTGTGGTTCTTTTGATATTATGGGTCGGTTGTGCTAGTATTTAGTCTGCACCTGTAAGTGTTGTTTGTATACACGCTGTTTATATTTCCTGTTTTTTGGGAAACTGTTCGTTTTACCTTGATCGTTGTTTTTTTGGCATAAAAGAAATTGCTTTCTTTTTTTTTTTTTTGGGGAGGGATGTAATGTAACGAGTTTTTTTACACCGTTACATGTATTGATGATTGTAGTCGATTTCGGAACGATTTCTTAATTTTATTTTTTTATCTGTGATACATTTCGTATGACATTTTTGGACGTCAAAGTTGGACAGGTCACTTTTGCGATCTTTGTTGGTCAATGTGACATGTCTCTTGATTTTTCCTGAATGGAATCGTAACTAATCTAGTTTATTGTGGCGCTTTAATGCCCTAATCCTAAACCAAAGGACCCGTGGAATGGTCCCGGTGGATATTTCGATCCGATTTTTGGTAAGTTGCTCTTTTCGAGAGAAAATTTCCTTCGACGATGGCGGTTCGTTTGTGACCATCTTACGGTTTTTCGCAGGTTTCCTCGTCGCCTCCCTACGTCTCTTATACCAAATATCTTCACGGTACACCGAGGGAGACGCGAGTTTATATACCTGGAATAAGCGGTAAGTTTTTCGTTGGTCGATGCGTCCCCGCGTGTCCGAGTTCGGAGTGAAAGCACATCTCAGAGTTCCTTTTTGTCCACAGCCTACAACTGTGGGTGCTTATTCCACCTTAACTTCAATAAATTTCTACTGGCCTTCCACGGGGGCTGATTACCTGAGAGGTACCACCTTCCGGCTCTCGGGGTCAAGCTTCAAGTTACATATTTTTTATCTTTTTTTTTCCTATAGAACATAACAGCCTTCAGCTGCGAATTTAAAGACAAAGATGCAATGATGATATAGCAAGTAAACTTTATATTAATATAATTGTATACATTAGGCTAAAGGTACAATAAACTGGGAACGTTCAAGGTAGTGAGTCTTTTAATCACCATTGACATCCACAGGCCCCCATCCTAAGATTAATGTTCCAATCTCTCCAACTTTATTTATCTGGCTATCTATTAATAGTGTGTCGCTCCACGGCGCCCGAAATTTAATTTCTTACAATAACATACTTTTTTTTAGGAGATCACACACACGCACACACACACACCTATTTTTTTAATTTTTAATATTACATTTGGCTTCCCAATTAGGGACCGTATTATCCATTAAATTTTTATTATTACAATGTCTGGTAGCAAACAAAAATTATTACTCTGAAGTAAGGTTTAGTCCCCTTTTATTCAACCTCTCAACATGACCCATGACCTGTCTTTGTAATATTTATAATAATTTATTTCTTGTTATTTTGAGATTCTAAACAAAGCCAATCTAAAGTACCCCTCCTCTGTCACAATACAATATAAAAAGAGGGCTCCAATCATATCACTTCAATGCGGACCTGTACCCTAATTGCGTAATACACATTCAATCGTAATCTGAATCGTTTTGAAACAGATTGCTAATGCATTGCTTCATAAGTACAAAAAAAAAATGCTCAACAATGTAAATAACGCAATGAATGTGTTACGCAATTAGGGTGCTGGTATGACTGGCAGATTCCAACCTCTGATCATAAGGTATGGTTGATTGCTTTGTTACATTAGAACCTTGTGTTGCATTATACTAGTATTTAATAAGAATAACATATTAGCTTTATGCATCATGTTTATTATTTTCCACCAGTACTAATAACTCTCTTTATGCAAGTGGATTAAGTACAATATACAAAAATTACATTTATAATTTTAAGATATTTACAAGTTTTCTTTGGAAGTGCAATAAAAAAAAGGCTACTTGAACAAAGCAACAAGCGCTATAATTAACTTTAATAATAGTTCAATTAAATAGTGTGGTATTGTTCCTTAAAAGAGAACTAAACTATAACAATAGTTTAATAATCAGTTAAAGGTCACTGAACTAGACAAAATAGCAGGTTTATTGTTATTACGCCTGGGGGACTACAGAGTCCCGCAAAATGTTAACTTGGATGGAGAATGAACATTCATTACAACCAACAAGAATATTTGAGAAAACCTCATCACTAATTTCACACACATAAATACCACCACACCTGCATGGATAGGTATAAGATCCTTCACTGTTAATTTCCATGTCTGTTAAAGAAATGGTATCATACAAGAAACACTCACTATGTTCATAACAAGATAGCCTCGCGTCATACTGCTTCCTAGTCAATGGATCCTTCAGAACAGACCAAGCCTTTCGTATACGGAGAAAAGCCTCCTCATTTTGATTCCGAAGAAAAGCCTCCTCAATTTGATTTTCCTTGTCAGGGTGTGAAGAGAGTATAAGACGTCTGTAACTATTCTTTAATTCATCATATGTCGCAGTTCTATCACACTCTAAAGCCTTGTAGTAATCAATAACAGTCAGTTCCTCCTTCTCCATTACAACGTCTTCTTTGTACGATAAAGTTTAGAAATAAATTGGTACCTCAAGAATAGGTTATTTTGCTTCCAGTCGTTAAAACACTTCATGAAGTTGCTGAAATTAATTTTCGATTAACTTATCACTACAAAACTTATTTCATTGAAAATCATTATAATGAAGTAGGTAGGTATCCAAAAACAACTGAATGATAAATTTAAGCAATCAAATAATCAACAAAAACACCAATGACCAACCACTGATTCGAAAATTCGAAATAGCGATTTGACTGGATTTGACTTCCTTCAGTTCCTTCCTTGTCAATGTCATTGATAGAATGTCATTTTATGTTTTTTTTTTTATTGTGGCAAGCGGCCTTAGCCATTGTTGCCAGTGTCGAGTGTTGATCATTTTATATTGTTCACACCTTGGTCTAACTCTAATTATTACTACGACTCGATGCGCACTGCGCACCAGCGTTACCATATGTATGGATTTGTCCGTACACGTACGGAATTTCGGGTGTTGCGTACGGATTTGTGTCCGGATTTCCAATTAATACGTAATATTTTTAAAATATGATACACCAAATTCACAAAAACAGCGATATATCGATGTTTTTCTTAAATTCGACATCCCTAGAACAAAACGAAGATACGGTTGTCTATGACGCGACGGGGAATTACCCGAATAACTGATTTATTTTTCACCTAAGACTGACAAATATAGCATGTTACATGGCTGAATTTCTGGCAGTAGTCAACTCGTAATCGAGTTGATTACGAGTTGACTACAGCCAGAAACTCTCAACAGACTCAACAGAGACAATCGAAGGACTCCTTCATACAAAACAATTGGGATGATGACTACTATAAATAAAATTCTTAAAAATAGTGTAATTTCAAAGAAGGCAAAGTAAAAAATCTATTAAATCGATGTAACAATGAAGAAATACACGCTTTTAAAGTTTTTGGAGGGGATTCCTGTCCTTGTCGCGCGGTATGGACAATGTACGGCGCTAGTATGAAGTTACGTAGTCGTGACGTTACTAAGCCCCATCGCTTCAATAGAATGCAGACCCTCCAGAACAAGTTCCTCCGTAGGATTACAGGCTCCCCCTGGTACGTTCGCAACGAGATCCTTAAGATTCCCACTATCCGCCAGTTCATGAAACGCATTACAAAGCGTTTCTTCGAGACCGCCGCGAATCACAGCAACCCTCTGGTTGTCAAGGCCGCTAGCTATATTCCCTCCTCCATTAGTCATGTCCGCCGTCCCAAGCATGTCCTTACCGATCCCGATGACCACATAACTCTCATTCAGGAGAGCAGTAGGGCCACCAGTACAGTGCACAAACACAGACCGACATTCCGACCTCGCCGCCGAGGTTCCTCGCGAAGATCCCGACGTAACTGTCCCCCCCGACCCTTGCTCGACGAAGTGCCAGCCCGCGCCGTAGATGAGCCTGTAGCTTTAAATTCCCCAGATAATAATAATATAATCCAGATCCAGCCTGTCCCATCTTGCTTTCCTCCCGTCAGCGAAGCCGAGATCCGTACCCCACAGGGGGTGCCCTTAGCGAGCGTTCGCTTAGTAATGTAAGTAGTTTTTTTTACGCCCATGGCTGGAGGCTTTGAGTCCGTTTAAGGCAGCCACAGGATAGTCTGGTTAAGTAGTCACGACCTCTCAAGGTCAACTACGAGATGCCATACATTAAAAAAAATGTCACTTCTACGATATTGCTCCGCCCGATCATGACCTATGCCAGTGCAGTCTTCGCACACGCCAAGCCCGTTCGCTTCAATAGAATGCAGACCCTCCAGAATAAGTTCCTCCGTAGGATAACAGGCTCCCCCTGGTACGTTCGTAACGAAATCCTCCACGTAGACCTCAGGATTCCCACTATCCGTCAGTTCATGAAACGCGTTTCAAAGCGTTTCTTCGAGACCGCCGCGAATCACCGCAACCCTCTGGTTGTGAAAGCCGCTAGCTATATTCCCTCCTCCATTAGTCAAGTCCGCCGTCCCAAGCATGTCCTCACCGATCCCGATGACCACATAACTCTCATTCAGGAGAGCAGTAGGGCCACCAGGACAGTGCACAAACACAGACCGACATTCCGACCTCGCCGCCGAGGTTCCTCGCGAAGATCCCGACGAAATTGTCCCCCCCGACCCTTGCTCGACGAAGTGCCAGCCCGCGCCGTAGCTGAGCCTGTAGCTTTAAATTCCCCGAATAATAATAATCAACAAAACTTGATCCAGCCTGTCCCATCTTGCTGTCCTCCCGTCAGCGACGCCCTAAGCCGAGGTCCGTACCCCACAGGGGGTGCCCTTAGCGAGCGTTCGCTTAATAATATAAATAGTTTTACGCCCCTGGCTGGAGGCTTTGAGTCCGCTTAAGGCAGCCACAGGATAGTCCGGTTAAGTAGTCACGACCTCTCAAGGTCAACTACGAGATGCCATACCCAAAAAAAAAAAAAAAAAAAACGATACTGCTGTCCTAGTCTACCACTTACTTTAAAACGTTTATAACTTGTCATTTTTTAAGCTTTTACACTTTTTGTAATACTATTTGCACTAGTTGGAACAAACATTTTTTTGAGATTAAAAAAAAATGTCATCATCCCCTTTGTGAAATACACCGTGTTTTGATTTAAAAAACACATTTAATTATTTATTTCACGACGTCTCCGTCATTCAATGTTATTTTAGAATTTTTTACATTCCACGTCATCTCCCGCTTACATCTTTGGCACGTCATCTGTCTCAATTACACCTCACCTCAGCATTCAGCTCTGGCCACAAGACCCACACGTCATGCATTCAGTTACGTTCTATTCCTACATAATCATATAAAAACATGTTCATATTATTTTCAAAAAACCGGCAGTGAAAATTGAATAAGAATGAATTTTTTGAACGTGACAAACAGAGGTTAAACATAACTAACAGCAGGCTACAGACAAGCTAACCATTAAACTTCGTTCAATAGGTAGTCATTCGACCTCTACTGTTTTATTACGATATTTAGCAAAACCTGCTTTTGATCTGACTAGAACATATAAGTTTTTTTTAAAAGCTCATATTAAGCCCCCAGCCCCTCAGGACTCTTTTGATACTTATCTTTGATTGATGTTCGATTCGGCACAGAATGTTCTTGTTGTTGGTGTAGCAACTAGCAACACTTCCCGCGAGTCTGCTAGCTGTCAAAGAACTGTCACTGTCTGTCAGTGCAAGCAATGTTGAAGGAATTGATAGCAGATAAAATTATTATTCGCAATAGGTCGAACACGGAGAAAAATATTTTGCCGAGAAACACTAAAAGAATTCTTGTAAAAATGCATTAAATTTATCATTCTTATCAGTTATTGTAATTCAAAATAAATTGAGTAAATAGAATGGTTTTATCAAAAAGCATTTTTAAATGTGGTCGTAAAGTTCTCTTCTCGAACCAGGGACTTTTCAAGTAAGTATGTAATAAATCTTATTAATTTATGGTTCCAGTAAACATAAGCACTCTTGCTATTTGTTTAATTACCTGCATCATAATTTTTAATATTTCATTACACTTCCTGTAGTTTTCAGGGTCATTACGTAAATAGATGTAAATGCGAAATTGAATGTCAATGTCATGACACTGAGCAGCAGAAACGGACCTTTTTTAGTTTTCCTAAAAGTGCTCGAACCCGTGAATATCGAGGGCGACAACTTGTTGGGTAAGTAGTTCCTAGTTCCTTTATGCAAACATTTACCAGCCATAAATTGCAATGTGTTAAAAAAAAAACTACTTGCTTGTGCAAGAATAATATGTAAAGCACTACACTATTTTCTGATACATTAAGAATGCATGATAAGCATTTGCATAATCACCTTCCAATATAATTATTAACAGTTCAATGGCTGAACATTATTTGCATAATATAAGTTAAATGCCAGAAACATCATATACTAATAGAACTTATGTGGCCATTTGGGTGGCTAAGATTGAACGAAGCCTTTTTCCTTTTTTCTGAATTAATCACTATACCATTAGGCGTTAAATTAATGGATTGTGTTCAAAACACAATTCTGTGCTCAAAAACGAATATAGCTGTTATGGCTCAACAGGCTGCCCAACTCCCACTTAAATGGGACATGTCAGCAGCCACATGCTAGAAACTGTGCGCACAAGCATAGAACTGGTGCCCTGAGACAGTACAAGATGGGGCAGGCCACATAAGAGATGGCAGGACGAACTGGATAGTTTCTGTCCAAACGGGAAGGTAAATGCGCAGGCTCACGGAAATTTTAAAGAGTGGTGGAAGGCCTTTGCCCAGGACAGGACAAGGCTCGAAAAAAAAAAGGTGACTATTCATGTCATTAATCTTCTCTTATTTTATATATTTTCAGGCACACAATGGAACAAATGTTTGATGTTGTATCTGATGTTGATAACTACTACAATTTCCTCCCATGGTGTAAGAAATCTATAGTATTACAAAAATCTCCTAAGAACCTTAAAGCAGATTTAATCATTGGTTTTCCACCAATAAATGAGTCTTACACCTCTCACGTGACCCTACTTAAACCACATTTAGTGAAGGCCGAATGTGTTGATGGCAAGCTCTTCCATCACATGTTAACCCTTTGGAGATTTAGTCCGGGGCTTAAAAGGGAACAGCAGTCCTGTGTAATAGATTTTCAAATTACTTTTGAATTCCGGTCTGCTTTTCACTCCCATTTATCGAATTTATTCTTTGACCAAGTGGCTCGACAAATGGAAGGAGCTTTCATCAAAGAAGTTGGCAGACGATATGGACCAGCTTCTATGCAGCCTAGAAATTTGTTGGTTGATAGTGCTGGTAATAGTTGACACAACTTACCTAGTCCCTAGTATGATTTGTGTAAATGTATTTATTGTGATTATTTGTGTTTGTAATTATTGTGATTATTTGTGTTTGTAATTATTGTGATAGTGATTAAATGATAACATTTATGAATGTTTTTACAGAGAAGCTTAGCTTCCAATTTTGTTACTGACAGAAAAAAATATAAACATAAGCAATGTTAAACAGTATTTTATTTACATTTGCCCGCATTGTGATATAGTCACTGGTATTTTTGGTTTATTGTTGGGTCCAGTGGGAACATTTTCTATCTTTCTCATAACAAGAAGTCCATCAATCACTCGTCCAAACACAACATGCTTATTATCTAAAAAGTTACACTTAGCACATGTTATAAAAAACTGGCAGCCATTAGTATCTTTACCACTGTTAGCCATTGATAGTAACCCAGGAGAGTCATGTTTTAACACAAAATTTTCATCAGCAAATGTACTGCCACCATAGATGCTCATAACACCAGTACCATCACCCTGAAAATAATATTAGGTATTACAATAAGTTTTTTTAACCAAATTAATCAATAAGCAAAATCACCAAGACCGTCACTTTATTATTGAATTATTAAAATCAATAATAATAATGTTATCATGTACTCTTATTTGGCAATTTTTACATTAAAATTTGCTCAACAATGCATAACTTTGTGCGACTCAAGTGAAAATGCTGAAATGAATTAGACTGGAGCACAACAACAAACAGCCATGAGAAGTTGGAAGAATTGTTTTGCTCAGCAGTACAACACCATGGGCTGATATAAATAATAAAAGTTACTTACATTGACAAAGTCTCCACCTTGGATCATGAAATCCTTTATAACTCTGTGGAATGTAGCCCCTTTGTACCCAAGTGGTACACCATCTCTTCTATATTCTCCAGTGCAGAATTCTCTGAAATTTTCGCTTGTTTTTGGCACGACATCGGCAAACAATTCAAAAATCATTCGCCCTATTTCCTGAAGCAAAGAAAATTCGAGAAAAGGTTATATTATTTACCTTAGTACATATTCGTGATATAGCTATAACACAAAATAAATTAATAAACTTACTGTTGTCCCAACAGTTATATCGAAAAATACAACAGGATTGTTTGGATTCCGAAGTTGAGACTGAATTTGATTCCAAGTTGGCATTTTTATGAAATTACTATTATATTTATGTTTAGAAAAAAAATCACATTCCTTTCCAATTATTCACAGATTCTATCGAGGTTTTAGAAATAGCTCAGTCAAAAGGTTTTGGATAATGGTAAAGCGGTTGGATAGGTTCTAAATCTAACATAACCTATTAATTAAACGTCACAGTGACGGGACACTGGACAGTTGACAAACAAAAACAATCCACAGATCAGACAGTTGTAGAAACAATCCACCCACCGGCACGGCACGGTAGTCATGGCAGATTATAAATAAAGTCCGTCTTACGGCGATAGTCCGGTTAAGTAGTCACGACCTCTCAAAGTCAACTACGAGATGCCATACATAAAAAGAAAGAAGTCTCGTAGCCACGGCGTCACTGGAAAGCGATGGAATCATAAATCTTTATCCATCTAATAAAGGTGGACGCGCAGCAGGAATTTTGCTAAATATCTTATTCTGGACTAAATTAAGATGCCACGTGTGCGTTTCGATGACGCGGACACGGCGACATTTAAAAAGAACTTGCAAGTTATTTTATAAATAAAAAAAGTTGATTCCCAAAACCATTTTGTCAAAGTAATGGTTAAAAGTTTTAAGGGTTTGAACGTTGAAACGCGGAGAACCGTGTGGCCACGGAGATCTTTAAAACCAAGCGTCGCATAGAATTTAGGTAAATAACAGATTGAATTTGTAAAAGAAACACTGGTTTATATTTTAGGAGCTGTAAGACTAAAACCCCATGGCCGCGCCTTGGGGAAGGCAACTGCCAAAATGGCGCTGTCGTAGCTAGTTCCCAAAACAAGCTAAAAATTAAAGGCGTGTGGCAGTTTGTGAAGTATATAAGTCTCATACTTATAATCGGTCCTTCTGAGCTGAAACAAATTAAAAAATGTACTACTGCTGAAGCATTATGGGAAAAATTTAAAGTCACGTATGCCAGTAAGGGACCTGCGCGAAAGGCAATCCTATTAAAGCAACTGATCCTAACAAAATTAGAAGGGCATGGTGTCATATACCATCTTAACAAAGTTATGGATATAGTTGACAAATTGGCAGACATGGACGTAGCTATTAATGAGGACTTGTTAACAATCATGATGTTGTACAGCCTCACAAATGAATTTGAGAACTTCAGAGTCGCTATAGAATCGCGAGACACTCTTTCGAAGCCAGAGGAGCTTCAAACTAAAATAATTGAAGAATCTGAAGCACGTCATAGCCAAAACATGACTAATAACGACGAAACTGAATCCTCTTTTCAAGAAGAAGCCCTTTACACGTCCTGTAAAATTTGCAAACATAGTGGTAATATCTTCAAACGCAAGACTCACAAAATTTGTACGAATTGCTGGAAGAAAAACAGTGAGAAGCCTAATAAACACACTGGTTCTCATAAGAACAACTTTGCTATGCAGTGCCTGCTTACACATAACGAAAAATCTGAAAACAGCGTTTGGGTTCTGGATAGCGGTTGTACATCTCACATGACATTTCAACGAGACTTATTTAACACTATAGAGAGAACTTCCGGAAAACTGAACTTTGCAACTAAAGAACAATCTGCAGAGATTAAAGGAAGAGGTACAGTCTCCTTTGTAACCAAAAATGGTAATGGTATAGCCCTTACACAGCTACAAAAGACTCTATACGTACCTAGTCTGTGCACTAACTTGATTTCCGTCAGTACGATGACAGATGCAGGCTGTTCTGTCCTCTTCACAAAGACTAAAGCGACGGTCAACAATCCAAAAGATGGAATAACTCTCACCGCATGGAGATGGTCTTTATTACATTAAACCAAATAAACATGAGCGCAACAATCTGGCCAATCATAATGATGACACTATTTCGATTCTAATTCAAGCAAAACTTCATCGAATTCCTGCCCCCCGTGAGAAACGAACAACAGAACGTTTAGAAATCGTTCATAGCAATGTATGTGGACCTATTAGAACGCCCACAGTAAGCGGAATCAAGTACTTCGTTACTTTCATAGATGACTTTAGCCGATACAGTCGAGTTTATGTGATTAAAAGCAAGAACGAAGTCATAGAAACGTTTAAAGAGTTCAAGGAGTTAGCGGAAACGCACACGGGGAACAAAATCAAATTCTTACAATCCGATAATGGTACGGAGTATGTGAACAAAGACTTCAACGCTTATCTGAAACGTTGCGGGATACAGAGACATCTCACCGCACCCTACACACCGAACCAAAACGGAGTTGCTGAACGCAATAGTCGTACCCTTGTGGAGAAAGCGAGAGCAATGGTGATTGACGCACAGGCACCATTAAAATTCTGGGGCGAATCAGTATTCACTGCAAACTACCTACCAAACAAGAGTATAAAATTACACCCGTTCCGAGTTGGCGTGAGCGCGATAACGATGTCCCGTGACATGTGCCATCTTGCGATAACGCCGACCATGCCATATAGAAATATCACTGTGAGCGAATTGTCAGCTGTCATAATCGTGATATCTAAATCGGAACGCTAATTATTTATCGATGGGAGCGCTGTCAGCGATTATGGTCTAAATCGGAATGCGGCCTTTATGGCGGATCAGGGCTGCCAGGTGAAAAAATTCTGCAATCGTACCACAGCATTCAAAAATTCGTATACCCAAGGAAAATTCGAAACAAAAAATCGTAAAGTCCATTTCACGAAAGAAGTCCCGCGGACAATTGTGGAACTAAATTTGACAGATGGGGAGATCGGCCATGTCAAAGAATATAACTACTCTCTACCGAGAGGGCCATAGAGATGGGTTGTAACAGGTTAAACACGATATCTGTTATCACTGGTACTGTTACACAAAAATAACAGATCCAAATATCTGTTATTAAATAACAGCCTGTTATTTTTGGACGGATGATAAATACAAATTTAAATCTCAATTGAACATCGTCTTTGTCTTTGCGTTTTGAATCGAAAATCGTATCCGAAGAAAGACATGGGTAATGTGAAATTATAGAATTACGTAAGTCGGTCGTATGCCAGTTGTAAAAGGCTAGGCAAATTGATTGTTTTTTTTTTTCGAAATTCCAAACTGAACACTTTCCTTCATGCTTAATCGCAGGCATAGGACTGTCAGTTTACTATACATTTAGGAACTTTAGTACATAATCAGAAATTGATTACGTTTCTCAATCGGGCGTAGTTAAGTGTTCAATTAATTGTATGTACATAACTATTGACATTATCACCTATTATATATCTACATGACTATTTACAGTATCACCTATTCTATATCTACATTTACATTTAATATTTACACATTTGATTAAGTAAGATTAGTTGCTGCAATTTCCTAACTCCTAACCGGGTCCGCCTTTCATTAAGGAAATTCCCTGCAGCAGAGAATACCCTTTCGCAAGGAACCGACGAAGCCATTGCGTTAAAATTTTTGTTAACCATTTCACATTTCGTAACAACGGAAGCAGCAAGGGAAGCAGTGAAAGAAATCAAATTTCAAAAATTCAAAATGTCAACAAATAAACCAGCCAAATTACCTTCAATTGAATATCATCTTTAAATCTATTGAAAATAAAGTCGTACATATTTGGGACATTTTGCGACCAATACCGTCAAACCAAAGATAATGGTGCCGATTCTCTTGTCACAAACGCCTCTAAACTAGACTAAAAATCACTAAAATTTGGTTTAATTCTGTCAAATGACGATTTTCCATTCTGAAATTGACTATAGTGACACAACTTAACTATATTTTAGTTTGACAGCACTAAGATTGCACTGAGTTATTAGTTTAGTGAAAATGGCTATTTTGCTATTCTGAATTTTACGTTTTTCACCAAAAAATTTGATGGTCAAACTAAATCTGAACATGAATCCGACTATTTTTAATCGCGATTAAAAAGGTGTGGAATAAAATTAGGTGGCGTGAACTAAAATTCACACCAACACCTCGATTTCAGACGTGCAAAAACGGGTCTTTAACTTTATTTTTCTTTTTTTGCTCATATCTCGAAAACGGTGTGTCCTATCACAAAAATAATGAAAATTTCGACCCCCTTTGTAACCCAGAAACCACCGAATCTCTACATGTAGATATTTTTATTTTATATTTTTCACACAAAAAGTCAAAACTTCCATAGAAAACACGTCGAGGCTGCCCCCAGGCTGCCTCCGGCTCTAACAAAGACGTTGCGAAATCAAAAAAAAAAAAAAAACACGTGAACTCGCGACTGTCAAATTCGATTAGTTGTGTCAAAGTTATTTTTAAATTTAGAGATTTTTTTTCGCAGAATAGCGTCAAGATTTTCATAGTAAAAAGTAAGGAATTTTAGTGATAGTTTAGTTAGTTTAGTTCGGTGTACAAGAGAATCGGCACCAATATAGATAAAAGATATCCTTAGACGGACATTATAATAGTTTTGGTTGCATCCCTTTCCAAAATAATGTAGAACAAAATATATTTTTATGTCATCAATATCAAACAAACCAAGAAAATTACTCATAATAAAATATAATTGATCATCAAAAAATCGTAAATACCTGGAACATAATGCCGCCAAGATACGATCACATTTTTTTTGGTTGCATCACAAATTGCCAATAAAGAAAATTGAATAAAATTTTATTTCATTTTTTATAATGGTCACTGGTCAGTAACAGGTCAGGTAACAAGTAACACGGCCTAATTTAGGAGTCACTTTTTTGTAAATGATCGTTCTTGTTAGACCACCAACTATATTTTAGGGATAATAAATACTAAGTGCTTCTCTTTTTAGCGCAGTTGAACCGCTTTAGTAAGAGTGAGAAGTAAACTTATTTTGAATTAAATAATAGGTGTTTCTCTTTTTAGCAAGGGTCATTCTTTGATGAGGGAGAGAGAAAAATTGATAACCCTGTTATTTTCCTTCCTTTGTGTGAGTGTGTATGAAAATAACAGCCGTGGTAACAGTCTGTGTGGGTGGACTTATTTATTGAAATAACAGATTTAACAGCCGATATTTTGAGTAACAGATAAGCTATATTGGTAGGAACAATTGTTATTTGTTATTTTTAAATATCTGTTATTTCTATCTGTTACGATAAATACGCCTCACCCCTAGAGGGCCATGTTGTCGTTGTCGATGTTATCAATGTGCGTTTGTTGTGGTACATATTTTGTGAGTTTATTATTGGATTAGTGCGTTATAAGGTTTATTTACGATGCCAAAAGTTGTAAAAAATGCAGGTTGAGAAATAATATTAAAGGTGAAGAAGTTCTGTGAAGCGGAACACAAGAATCGCGGTGTTTTAATACCAATATGCAATGTTCGCAAAAGAGTCGCCGCCATGATAGGTAAATTTTGGGGCTGCCATATACAGATTATTTCCCGATTGATTTACAGATTGGAATTAAGTTTTTTGTTTTTTTAATGCACGATTTTTATTAAGGAAAATTTGAAAAGGAATTAACACAACACAACAAAAATTTGTAATGTTATATTCAATAATAATGTAATTAAATACGAAAATAATCTTTGTTTGTTTTTTTTTTTTTTTTTTTCATTTTATTGCAGGTGTTTCGGAGAAAACTGTAACTAGAGTTACAAAAGAAGGCGCAACAGCGGCGAGTACTTCTAAAGTTATCGTCACCCCAGGGAAGTCGCCCGCATCCTAAAAAGTTCGACTTGGATGGATTTGATTTGTGCGCTATACGGCAAAAAATTCACAGTTTTTATGTTGTGAAGAAGGAATTACCTACATTGATTAAATTACGTGCAGCTTTGAGAGAAGACATAAATTATCAAGGAAGCATCACAACATTGCACCGTATATTGCATAGCATCGGTTTCAAGTATAAGCGATGCCAATCGAAACGTAAATTACTAATGGAACGTTATGATATTACTGCATGGTGTACAAGATATTTGGAGAGAATCCGAAGAAATCGCAATGTGGAGAAAAAACCTGTAGTATATTTAGACGAGACCTATATACACAACACTTATCATGCCAAAAGTTGCTGGCAAAGTGAGGAGGAGCCTGGGATGTTCGTGTCAGAGTCATCAGGGAGTCGTTGGATAATTGCTCATGCGGGAACTGAAAATGGTTTTGTTAATGTTCAAATCCCAATCCAAATCCTCAGATTACCACGATGACATGAACTCAACAATTTTTTTGAAATGGATGAGTGAAAAAGTCATTCCTAACCTACCTGAAAGGTCACTTGTGGTAATGGACAACGCTCCGTATCACTGCACTCAAATAGATAAAGCACCTACAATGTCAAGTATTAAACGTGACATGCAGGAATGGCTGCGAGAAAAGGGAGTATATTTTGAAGATACTTGGACAAAAGCTGTATTATTTGAATTAATTAAACAAAACAAAGGTCCACCTACATATGCCGTGGAGGCATTATTAAAATCTCACAATCATGAATTGCTAAGATTGCCGCCTTACCACTAAGATCTCAATCCGATCGAAAAAATGTGGAGCCTTGTAAAGAGACGGGTAGCGGATAAAAACGTGGGCCAAGATCCAAAAGAAATTGTACGCCTAACAGAAGAGGCTTTTGAGACTGTTACAGCGGAAGATTGGGCAGTTCAATGTAAACATGTACAGCATTTGGAGGAAGAATATTAAAAAAATTATGGTCTTATGGATGAAGCAATGGACCGATTTATTATATCCACGGCTAGTGATAGTGAAACAGAATCTGATTCTGTTTCTATTCACTCTTCTGACAGTGATCATAGTATGAACGATCTTAATTATTCAATAAAAAATTGAATAAAAGTTTTAAATGTTATTTTATTTTTCTAATTTAAAGTTGGTCGAACATCTCCATTTTATATTTTAGAAATTACAGGAAGATTTATTTTTCACTAATCTGACCTTAGCAGTATGGACATCAAATGGTACCTATTATATTAAAAATACATTATTTTAAAAACATTTTTTTTTTCTTATCTAACTATTCGAGTAGGTACCTAGTTAATAAAATGAAAGTAAATGAACTATAAATTATTTCCCCTGATTTCCCCATATTTAACCGTGGCAACATTATGTCGCGCGAATACAGCGCTGCGTCTGCGGGACTTCTTTCGTGAAATGGACTTTACATTATTATTCATCCGTTTATTGGTTTATTGACTTTTATTACAAAATTAACAATAAAAATACTACGAAATAAGTAAGGATATGTAATGAAAATAGTATGAAAATTTTAATTATAGTAATAAAATCATTTTTTTTTGTATAAATTTTCCGTATTCATTAGTTTAATCATGTCATCTGTCGGTTTAAAATCGGTGCAGTTTCCGGTGACTCTTATCATTTGCTTTGCCAGCAAGGTGCCATTGACAGTTTCGTTGGCCAAACTATTTCTAAGTTTGGTTTTTAATTTAAGGAAATTAGAATAAAAGGGAATTCCCTCAACACTCTGGGCAGGCTGAGCACGTTCGTTTCATTATTTATATTATTCTGTCACTGCTCTAGATACTTACTCTTTTGAGACAAAAGTTTGTTACTTTGTTGCCAGACCTAATTGAATAAAATAAATGGATCGAATGTAAAAAATCGTATGTTTTCCGTACGATTTCGATGCTTCGATCGTACTCGTATGAAATCTGCAAAAAGTCGTACAAATACGATTTAAATCGTACAAATGGCAGCCCTGTGGCGGATTGGCGGCTGCTACTTGCTGCTCAGAGTGCGCAGCAGTGTTGCCAACCTGAACTGACTAAAAATCTGTACACACGGTAGCAAAATCCGTACACAGTCGGTACGTACAATAAATCTAAAACTCCCTATGAAATCCGTACAAAACAAACCTAAAATTAAAAACAAAAGTTATTAAAACATACAAGTCTTTATTAATTATTTTAAAAGTTATTTATACATTTCTTTATTAATTTTTTAATCATGTCATTGTCAACACTTAAATAGCTTAATAAGAATAAACCGGATTTGATAAATTGACTTTATTTTTCCTCTGACCTTGGCCCTTTTATTCCCACAATTATGTTTAAGAAGTTACCTTGATACATTATCTAAAGGCATTAAAAAGCTCAATTTCCAATTCAAAACAACTTTCTAGCCTCAGATGAAGTAAAAAGCAAAAAAAAACTTTTTTGAGTTTGTAACTTTGAAAGATTCAACGTGATTTTGAAAGTGTGTTGATAACGGCCGAACCAAAGAGTACTATAATTATACTGGGCCGAACCCAATCGGTGAAGGAAAACATCGTGAGGAAACCGGCATGTCCTAGAACCAAAAATTCGAAGACATGTGACATCTACCAACCCGCACTGAGCCCGCGTGGTGGATTACGGCTCACTACCTCTCATAGAGAGGAGGCCTGTGTCCCAGCAGTGGGAACGTTATAGGCTGATTATGTTATGATTATGAACCCAATAACGTATGTATCTCCAATGGCGTACTGGATGGAGATAGAAAAACCTGTCTATAACTATTTTAACGTCCCAATATATCCAAAATATGCGGCCGTCTATCGTGTTGACAGCTATTTGTTCGATCTATCATATGATAATGGGTTTGGCCGTAAGTCATGCAGCCATCCAAAGATAACGCAAGTTCCACGGTTCGCTGTCTTCGGTCAAACACAAAATTTCTCAAAGCCGCGTCGCAATCCCAGCCCCCTCGACCGATCACCATGTTCGGCAAGCCGATCCCTTGGGAGAAGCGAGCCAATTATCTGGGCGTAGTGCTCGATGAGCACCTCTCTTTTTCAGAGCACATTAAGGCAGCTCGTTGCGCGCCGTGCAGTCTTTGCACACGTCAAGCCCTATCGCTTCAATGGAATGCAGACCCTCCAGAACAAGTTCCTCCGTAGGATTGCAGGCTCCCCTGGTACGTTCGCAACGAGATCCTTCACGTTGACCTCAAGATTCCCGCGCGAGACCGCCGCGAATCACCGCAACCCTCTGGTTGTCAAGGCCGCTAGCTATATTCCCTCCTCCATTAGTCATGTCCGCCGTCCCAAGCATGTCCTCACCGATCCCGATGACCACATAACTCTCATTCAGGAGAGCAGTAGGGCCACCGGTACAGTGCACAAACACAGACCGACATTCCGACCTCGCCGCCGAGGTTCCTTGCGAAGATCCCGACGTAACTGTCCCCCCCGACCCTTGCTCGACGAAGTGCCAGCCCGCGCCGTAGCTGAGCCTGTAGCTTTAAATTCCCCGATTAATAATAATATAATCCAGATCCAGCCTGTCCCATCTTGCTGTCCTCCCGTCAGCGACGCCCTAAGCCGAGGTCCGTACCCCACAGGGGGTGCCCTCAGCGAGCGTTCGCTTAGTAATGTAAGTAGTTTTACGCCCCTGGCTCGAGGCTTTGAGTCCGCTTAAGGCAGCCACGGGATAGTGGTCAACTACGAGATGCCATACAAAAGAAGAAAAAAAAACTCAAAATCTATGTGCAACCATAGATTAAGTTTAAACAACATTGAAATATGCAACAGTCAAAACAACGCAATAAAAAACAAAAAAAAAAACATCTGACTTCCAAAAAACCCGCTAAAAGTGAAAAATTACTTTAATTTCGGAAGTCGGTGTCTTTGGTTTTGTATTTTCGTTTTATGCCACCGACTTCTAAAAGTTATTTTTAACTTTGGAGTGTTTTTTTTTTGCGTCAAAATAAACCATCTTGAAAAAGTTACTATTAAACAAGCTTTTTCACAACAATTTTACCACGGAACAAGTTGCTTAAGATTTTACACATAAGGAGCAAATGCTCCACCACGTATTCCACAGTTGCACCTTGAAAGAACATCCACCACAAAGATGAATAAAATCTGTGCGTGGACGAAAGATTTTGAAATCATCTTCAACTAGGAGCGTGTGTATTTACCGCATCGGCAGGCATCGGCAGGTCAGACGCACTGTCTGTCTGTCTGTCCTTGCCTTAATCAATCGATCGAACATGCTGACTGTCAGACTGTTAGTGTCAAGTGTCAACCAAACCAACCATGTGTCAACCGCATGGTGGCGTGTATGGTGAATGGTGATCTTTACTTCTTTAGTTATAGATCATTCTAAAGGATTTGTGGCAGAAGACTAATATTATATGTATTAGAACCAAGCATTTTAACAAATATTTACATTGCCTAGTCATTTATCATGGGTCGTAAGGCAAAATTTGATGAATCTAAAAAAGTGAAAAAAGGACCCGGCAGAAAATCTCGCAAGCAGCCTGATCCCGTGTTTAAAAAAGAACTGCGTAAGTAAATGACCAGAATTATCAATAAATATAGCCCCATAAATAAGAGCTAGAAACCACCTGGTTTGGTTTTCTATTCGGTACCAATATGAACCTGTGATTACGAACGGAATGACCTAATGATATAAATTTATAATGTGTACTTTTAGGTCCTTTTTAAATATAAAATAATCGTTTTGTCGAAATTGCCACTTTGATCTGCCGTTCAGTTAGGAGTTCCATATTCAAATTTATTTCAAAGAAGAATGGCCACCAAACTATGGGTTTATGCCCTGAAGCCTAAGAGCCATAAGATATAATCTACCAATGGAAAGAGCTCTTCTAGTAGAACGTTTGCTACTAACACAACTGCCTATAGTTAGTCTGTTTGGAGTTAATGACTTAAATAGGTGAGAACTTGGGCACCGAAGTTGTGGAACTATTGGCGTCCAGTAGCCATAAGTGATATATCAATGGGTAGTGCTTTTTTAGAAATACATTTTTTAAACATACTTTGATGGGACAGCAATCAAACCATTATTTTTGTGTATAGGAGAAAACATTTTAGCCAAAGAGGTAGTTTACCTCTGTAGCCAAAATGTAGTTGGACAATACATGCCTACCTTTTAGGGAATTGAGGCATGCTGTTTTTATGTTTAAATTATGATGATGATTCTAAGTTACTATTTATTAATTAGTTATCTCTTGTGGAGAATTAAGTGTTGATGTAACCGTCACATTTAGGATGATTTAATGCCAAACAAGTCAAGTCATAGTAGAGATCTTTTCAATGTAATATAATTTAAATACATAACAGTATTTCAACAGGTTTAACATTATGTCCGACTGTCTCAAAGAAATATTGTTACTAAAACGGCTTATGAGTATATCGGGTATAGGAGACCATGTTTTCAAGTGGATGGTGATTCCTAGGCTTATCCTAGTGATTCCTAGGAGATGATGTTTTGCTAGACACAGAATTACATAAAGTTAAATAATAGATGAAATAGCAATATGTCAATACTTAGAAACTCACATTTAGAGCTCTATAGCTACAAATAATAAAGAGAAGTCGTCAAAAGTCGAAGTCGACCACGCACTGCACAACAGACAGTCGTTGGTTGCTAAATCAGAAGAGCCACAATTGGAATGTCTCCGACACCCACCACATTCCCCAGACCTTGCTCCAACAGTTTACCACTTTTTCTGGAATGAGGACAAATTCTTGCAAGGAAGAAGTTAAATTCCCGTGCGGCAGTGAAAACTGGCTTCAAAGATTTGACTGATTCTGACTCCCACAATTTTTTCAGCAAAGAAACTAATGAACAACCTTTAAATCGCCATTTTAAAGGTTGTTCATTATTTCCTTTGCTGAAGTGCATAAATAAAAATTGACACATAGTTTGATTTATTAAATAATCTAAAACCCTTTCAAGAATAATATTTTGCGTAGATGGATTATCAATTAAAGAATGATAGATTAAATTAAGTCATCATCCCACTCCTGCCCCTGTCCCAATTTATTTGAGATTCGGGCAATTTGTCTTTTACTTCCATATATAGATAGATTACATTACATATGTAGGTAGGTATACTTAAGAAATGAAATCTCTTATTATTTCTTCACATTTTTCATTGATTTGCTTGTTTTACTTGTTAAGTTATTAGCTCTACTTTTAATGTCAAGCTTGTGAAACCTACACATGGACATTACATTTCCCCTCTAATATCAAATCAATGGCTGTAAAGTTGTTAACCGCAATACAACATGTTAAATGATTTTTTCAGTCTATTGGTGGACACCTAATGTGTTGTAAATACTACTATCAACTAGTATTTTGAGAATTCTTATTGTTATATTGTATGCTTTTATTGCAGTAGAAGATGACACAATAGATAAGAAGCTTACTCACAGGCAGAAGCAAAGAGCAGCTAAAAGAGCAAAGAAGAAGACAGAACTAGTGGAAAAGAGGAAAGCATTGAAACAAGCAAAGAAGAATGTAGCGAAACAAACAGAGGTGGCAGTAGATGAGGATGCTGAGAACAGTTCTGATGAAGAAACTGCTCCAGGTAAACATTTACTTCAGATTTTTTTGTAAACAGCAGCTATTTTAAGGAATTCTTTAGAATCCAAACTACTCCTTCGCCTTTCTCAGAACATGGCTTGCATGTTGGCATAATTATGCAACATCATGCCCTCCCTTTTTTTTCTTATTAAAAACTGTCATGCAATCTATATGGCACAAGAGTTTTTTTAAAATGATTGTTGGTGCAAAACTTAGTTGAAACAGCCTATAATGTTCCCACTGCTGGGACACAGGCCTCCTCTCTTTGAGAGGGAGTGGGCTGTAATCGAGCATGCGGGCCCTGTGTGGGTTTGTAGATTTCACATGTCTTCAAATTTTTGATTCTAGGAAATGCCGGTTTCCTCCCTATGTTTTCTTTCACTGTTTTGAGAGCAGTGGTATGACATTATTTACACATAGTAAAGCGCCTGTTTCGAACCCATGACCTACATCTTTTAAGTTGGGGCCATTACCACTGGTCCACCACTGCACCCAAAAACAAAATGCAGCACAAACTTGCCCTGCCTAAATACTTAAAAAAACACCATTTAAATACTACTCAGAAATAAATTGCAACTTGGTAGATCAAAACAAAAACTCTTTTTAAATATTACAGGTTACACTGATGACAATAAGGAATGGTTGAAACCTAAACAGAAAAACAAAAAAGAACAGAAAAGCAAAGCTAAAAATGATGAGTCGGAATCTGAAGAAGATGACGACAGCGGCCATGAAGATGAGGTGGATGATGATGGGTCAGAAATAGAAGAAGATTCTGATAAAGAAAGCGCAGGAAAGAAGAAATCTGGAGTAGAAAAGTATAAGGTAAGCATAGGTGTGATTATTTAATGTATTTTATGAAAACCATGTTCTTGTTGCTTTAATTTTCGACCTTATTGTCATATATCCTACTCTAGATATGTAACAACTATAATAAAATAAATTATGATGACTACAATACTGGATTTCATATGAAAATTGCTTTCAGGTTGGTACTCTGGATGATTTATTTAAAGATTCTGACAATGAAAATGGTGATGTGACATCAGAAGATGAAGGTTCAGCTAGTGGTGGCAAATTAGAATATGATTCTGACTCCAGTGGAAGAGGTAAAGATAGTGACGACGATGACGATGATGACGATGACGACAATGATGACATGTTGCCCATAGAGAAGGCCAATATAAAATTAAAGAAAAAACAGAAAGTAGACAAAAAGCTAGCTGATGAAGAGATGCGATTGAATATTGCCAAACAAGATGTATTTGCATTCCCATCTGAAGAGGAACTTAACAATCCAGCAAGTCTCCAAGATGTTCTTCAAAGAATCAAAGATGTTGTAATAGTGTTAGGAGATTTCAGTCGCTTGAAGGAAGATGGTAGATCCCGCTGTGAATATACTGATCTGCTTCTAAAAGATCTTTGCACATATTACAGTTACAATGAATTTCTTATGGAAGTACTTCTGCAAATATTTCCTGTGCAAGAGTTGGTCGAATTCCTGGAGGCAAGTGAAGTCGCGCGACCTGTTACTATTAGAACGAATAGCCTTAAAACCAGACGGCGAGATTTAGCCCAAGCTCTTATTAACAGAGGAGTGAATTTAGACCCTGTGGGTAAATGGAGTAAAGTAGGTCTTGTAGTGTATAGCTCTACTGTACCAATTGGTGCAACTCCGGAATACTTAGCAGGGCACTATATCTTACAAGGTGCTTCAAGTTTCCTGCCTGTAATGGCTTTAGCACCACAAGAGAATGAGAGGATATTGGACATGTGTGCAGCACCAGGTGGCAAGGCATCGCATATCGCAGCCATCATGAAGAACACGGGTACATTATTCGCTAATGACGCTAACAAAGAAAGGACAAAAGCTGTAGTTGGTAACTTTCACAGGCTGGGTGTAGTGAACTCTGTTATTTGTAACCATGATGGAAGAGAGTTCCCGGATGTAATGAAGGGTTTTGATCGGGTGTTATTGGATGCTCCTTGTACTGGTACAGGAGTAATTGCTAAAGACCCCAGTGTTAAGACTACTAAAGATCAGAAAGATATTCAGAGGTGTTTCAACATCCAGAGACAACTTCTACTTGCTGCCATTGACTGTTGCAGTGCAAAGTCCAGCTCTGGTGGCTACATTGTGTACTCAACTTGTTCAATTCTGCCTGAAGAAAACGAATGGGTAGTGAACTATGCATTGAAGCGCAGAAATGTGAAGTTGGTGCCCACAGGTCTTGACTTTGGCACTGAAGGTTTTGTGAAGTACAGGCACCATCGGTTCCATCCGTCACTGAAACTGACCAGAAGGTTTTACCCTCACACACATAATATGGATGGTTTTTATGTGGCAAAGTTCAAGAAGTTTTCTAATGTTATTGTAAGTATACATGTAATGTTTTACAAATTTTATGATGGAAAAGCTGTATATAAGAAGTTACTTTTACTTACTTTATTTAATGTTCTAGCCGGAACCATTTAAAGACGAAGATGACGAAGAAGTTGACCCTAATCAAGAAGAACCTCAAGAAAATGGAGACAGCCAGTCGGAAGAAGAAAAGGCGGAGACACAAATCAAGAAACCGTCACCTGTAAAACGATCAGCTCCGTCGGACAGTGCTCAGCCGCAGAAAAAGAAAGCCAAGCCTAATGCACAGACAAAGTAAGATTGCAGAGGTTTAAAGTAAATAATATATTACAAGTTTTTTTTTGATGAATGATGAAAAAAAAAAGATGCTAATAATAATAGATAATAGAATAATAATCATCAACAGAAGGGAATAGGCTATGCCAGGGGTTCCAAACTTATTTTGTCCACTGCCCACTTTGAGAATAAATTATTTTAAGCGCCCCCATTTTTTCACCTACTTAAAAACCACTGACTGACTTCAAATTCAAATAATTATTGTGAACTATATTAGCGGAGATTAAACATTCATTCTAAATAAGACTTACTATAACCCGCAAGAGTTAACTTAAAACCCGAGCGCAGTAGATAGTACACAACGGCGCTTAGGTCTTCAACGCAACTTTATAGTATTCAGACAGAGTATCTTTTATTCAAAATAAAACAAATTAAATCAATTCTAATAAAAAAAAACGAATGTGAAGGATGAATCTGATGCTGTTTAATAAGTTTGTTGATATCAAGTACCAATTTATTCAAGAACAGCCGCAAGTCGCCACGTTCGGTAACATGCAAACGATTTCTCTTTTTAGTAAGCAGCGTTGCCACAGCACTAAATCCTCGTTCACACAAATATGACGATGGGAATGCTATCAAGAATCGTTGAACGATAGACCACAATCCAGGGTACAATTGCGGGATCGGTTTTTGTTGCCAAAATTCTTGGTAGACATTTTTAAACATGATTCTTTCCAACACCCAGTCTGGTATTTTCAAGTTCAAAATGTACTGTTATCGTTTGGTGAAGTCAATGTGGAGGTTTTCCAAATGTTGGCAGTAGGCAAACAAGTCGTCGTTACTGCAGGATACTGATAAATTCGGAAAATTGTAAAACTATTGTCTGCCCGTATTCTTTTTGTGTGGAAGCAGTTTTGGCAACGATATTTTATGTTTTAATTAAATTTAGTTCATCGCCTTGCAGTTGGAGATTCATGTCATTAGACAATTTATACAGCACCCTAATTGCGTAACACATTTTCGTAAACGATTACGACTAATCTGTTTGATTTTGACGGTTCATGATCATTCATTGCGTTCTATATATTGTTGAGCAGAATTTTTATCGAACTTAAGAAGCAATGGATTAGCAATCTGTTTCAAAACGATTCAGATTCCGATTGATTGTGTATTACGCAATTAGGGTGCAGGTGTGTCATGTAAGCTATCTCATTCTTTCAGCTTGTTGCGCAATTCCGTATCTTAAGTTTCCAAGAACTCTATCACAGAGTCAAACAGGTTGTAAAATCGAGTCAGACAATTGCCTCTTGATAGCCAACAAACTTCAGTATGAAACACCAAACGGTTGAAATCTTCGTCGTTAGTAAAACAAAGCTGATGCGCAATCCATAGCAAATTATATAATTGTAATATGAGAAAGAGATTCCCTTGAAAAATATCAAGGGAATCTCTTTCTGATCACAAAACTTTTCCAATGTATCGAATATGGTTTCGCCTTTTGTATCGGTCTCTAAACTAGCAAACAACAGTTTTTCACATGTTTTCTCATCTTTAATAAACCTCACTAAAGACAGCAACAATGCTTCATTAATTGGTAAAGTGAACTCATGGAGCTGAATTGAGATATCACTAGTCCTCAGATGATTGCACAATGATTCTTCAATGTTGTCAGCATCAATTCGTCTTTGTACAGAATTATTACTCAAAGGAATTTTTCGGATAATATCTGCGGCCGTTTTATGTGGCCGTTTTTTGTCCTTTATAGCTGGCAAAAATAACTCTTCTCCGATGTTGTGTGGATTGCTTTTTTGAGCAATTAACAAAGAGATATTGTACGAAGCTGGCAGTCCGTCGTCATCTTGCTTAGCAGCCACCGAAAATAGTTTTACTATGCTTGGCTGGGTATTATGCTTCTTTTCTAGGTCTTGAAAATATGCTACATTCTTGTCTTTTTTATCTGGATGCATTTCATTCAAATGATCTTGCAGCCTTGAAGGCTTCATTGCTTCATTCGAAAATGTTTTTAGACATCGAAGGCACAAAGGCGACTATGGGTTTGTGGGATTTTCAATGATTCCGAATTTAATATATTCCGCACAGCATTGCCGCCTCTTCTTTTTTACTTCCGACATTGCTTAGTTTTAAGAAATAAGTAAGTGTTGAACTTAATTACATCTATTACGCGCGATACCGGAAATGAAAATAAAATAAATATTACTGTTGTTGTTTATAAGGATTGCGTAAGCAGCACACACCGATGGGAATAAGATAAACATGCATAAATTCGTTTATCTCATTCGACGCTCAATTGTACTCAACAAAAGAACAAATATTCTATGAACCAGCCGATTTATACAGCTATGCACAAATCTGGTTATTTAACAAAAACTTGTTAAAACATGATTGCCCGTGGTCTATTATCTACGAAAACTACATATCTAGGAATCCTAATGCCTAATAAAATGCGAGAGTGTGTCTGTTGTCTTTTTATTTGTTTGTTTGTGTCTAGTTTCATTTCGAAACGGAGCGACCGATTGACATGATTTTTATCTTATTTATTAAATAAAACAGCACAGAGATATGAACTACGCGGAGAGAAATATCGAACCGAGTTAGTTTGAGCAATCTCTTATTTAATATTAGTTGATGTTCACAAGTTGTAGTCGAAGTCGAGAGTCGAGAGCTCAGTCGGTGTCTAAGAGTCCTCCTAGTAATGAAATTACAAATCGGCCCCAAGCCTCTACACAACGCCCCGGTTTTCTTTCTGGATTTTCACCGCCCCCGTTTAGGCCTGCAGCGCTCAAACAAGGGGGCGTTATCGCCCACTTTGGGAAATGCTGGGCTATGCTATTATTGGAGATTAAATCCTGAGTTCGGTTCGTCAAACTATTGTCCTATTATTTGGTTATATTGTTTATTTCCTTTTCAGACCTGCAAATCATCCACAAGTTGCTAACAAGGTCCAGCCTACTGAAAATAACAAACAAAAGAAAAAGAAAAATCGCAAAAACAATAAGCAGAATGTAGAAAACTCTAGCAATGTAAAAGCACCAAACAACAGCACTACTGAAACAGTAAATCCTACTACTCCACAAAGTCCGGGTAGTAAGAAAAACAAAAACAAAAATAACAAAACTGCCATTGTACTAAATAGCAGGAATACTGAAAAGTCAGATACTGCTACTACACTAAGTCCGCGTAGTAAGAAAAATAAAAATAAAAATGTCATGGCCATTGCAACAAACAGCGGCACTGCTGAACAGTCTGGTAATCCTACTACACCGCAAAGTAGTAAGAAAAACAAAAATAAATTTAATAAAAATGCAGCTAATGCCCCTGAAAAGGTAAAGAACGAAAACAGCAGTCCTAAATCAGCTCAAAGTAAAGCTGACGCGGTACAAACAAATCAAAGTCCGAATAACAAGAAAAAGAAGAATAAAAAGAACAAAGGCAACCAACAAGGTGCAAATCCACAGATACAAGCCATAAGCAAAACTGAAGATAAAATCACAGAACAAGTTGCAGTTGCAGCTTCAAAGAAATTAAAAAACAAACTTAATAAAAAGAAGAAGCAAATAGGTCAAATAAATCCTAACAAAAATAAAATGCCAGCGAAAGGTCAAAAAGCTGGTAAATTTTTCAAGAATAAGTGACAGATATGAATATAATAGTTGTGATACAAGTGTGGTCATTTCCCCCGAGGCGGTTTTATTCGCGCGAGCCGTAGGCGGGCGCGTTATGGGAGCCGAGTGGGTAATTATCAATGCACACGCGTGTCACACGACGTTTTTCAACACACTTGCGAGGAAAAAAACAGTCTCGTATTGTGAAAGTACAATTATCAAAATGATACCGAACAGTTTTGTTGGCATTTTTACAGTTTGTGTTATGGTATTGATATTATTAATAATTTCGTTGTTTTCATTTTCTTGGGTATATGTCGGAGATGATAAAAATATTCATTGTATTTAGACATAAAAACTTTACGGAGATGAAAGACAAAAAAAGTTAAATATAAAACACGAGTGCGGTAATGTAAAGTAAAAAGCACGCGTGTTTAATACACTGCATTATAAACCTAAAAGCGGTGTAATAAGAGCCACTTTATGAGCAACTGTGTTGAAAAATAATTTTATTTTGAAAATAAAACTAATTTTTATCATAACTAATGTGGTTTTTTATTTCTTTAAAATATACAGAGATTAAACACATATAGAGAATTTATCCTAATCCTAAAAAAAAAAATTACATTTTTAACACGCTTTTATTACCTTCACCACAGCCTGCACTAACGAACTATATAAAAAAACCTTTCTTGAAGTAAATTTTAACCTACTTCTAAATTGTCGTTTCGAAATGAAACATTGTATGTGTAAGTAGTTCGGATGACAAAACTATAATATGAGAGAGTGGAGAGGAGGATGGAGGTGTATAGTGGAACTCTTCATTGGCTTCTAGTAAACCCCTCGAGTTTGGGTTCATATGATTCGTTTCGACGAGTCCAATACTGAGCCAGGTGGATAGTGAAACTCTTCAGTGGCTACTAATAATTACTTCCGACTTTAGGGTCATACGATTTGATTTGATGAGTTCAATAGATTGCAATGGTCTGATAATGGAGCCAGGAGGTGTATTAGTGGAACTTTTCAGTGGTTGCTGGTAAGCCGCTCGAGTTTGGGCTTTTATTATTCGTTTTGACGAGTCCAATAGATTGGGCTTGGTAACGAGGGTCTGATAATGGAGCAAAGAGGTGATAGTGGAACTCTTCAGTGGCTTGTAGTAAACCGCTCAAGTCATATTTAAAAAAAAAGGCCTTCACGGCCTTATATGAAACAAGATCGAATGGCATCGAAAGGTCTTCAGACAATTTTCTTGCTTAATGTATTTTTTTATCAAAAACTCTAGGATGTAGTTTCTTAAGATCGATTTTTCAGACCCCGCCCCGTCTAAGTCCACCCCCGCCCCGTCGAAGTAGATACTGCCGCGTCTAGTTGGCCGACGCGCCGCAATTCCGTGTTCTGTGAGCCAGAATAACCATAGTTAGTAGCCATAGTAGGAACTTCTGGACTGAAAAAGGTAAGTGCGTGTGAACTGAGGGACCAAACCGGAAATTCGAAAAATAACAATCCATTATTTAGATGTGCAGCTCAAAAAGTGTGCTCCCTTATTTCTTACAGACCATCAGCTAGATCTCGAAAAGTGTTTTATAAATGAAGGTTTTGTGAATACAGACATTTAGTAAACAATTTGTAAAGATATTTACTAAAATAATAGACCACAAATGCCTAAGATAAAAAATACTTAGGTACTATTTCATATTTTTTTACTCTACCACTAAACTCTGGTCCCTCAGTCCTCGCAAACAAAAATAAATAATATAATGAATTTTGCCGGAATAAATAAAAACGTTCTTTTCCACATGAAGTTTTAGTAAAAGTCTTACGTTTTGTAAAAAAGAAATGCAGCAGAAATATCGACGCACTTTGAAGATATCAAACAATAAAGGATGACTCAATCCTCACATCCACTGACGTATGTGCGTGTGCTAGCTGCTTGACAAAAGGCATAGGAAAGTCTAGTTTAACTAAATTAAAGCAAAAAGTTTCTACTATGTAATGGATATAATTATTATTTTAGGAATCCTATGAAAACAGATAGAGTATTGTCACCACACAATGAAATCAAATGTAGACAGTAGGTACTATCATACTTTATCCATATCTGACATTAGACGGAATGAAAACATGGTTTTATGTAAATTGATGTAAAATTAGTTAATTGCGCTTTTTTTTCTGATGATGGGAATGGGAGGCGAACGAACGAAAGAAAAATGGAGGTACTAAAAATAAATTTTGACACATTTTGCTGAAATTACGCAAGGGGACGGCCTTGCGTAATTTCAGCAAAATGTGTCAAACACCACGTGTCTGTCTTCGAAATATGCTACGCCGAATAATGCAGCGCCGAAAGTTTGCAATAACGAATAATCTAATGACGAAAGCACGAAGCAAAAAAGCTACCTCTTCGCTTAGCGTTCTGCGAGCACATACGTGTACAGAGCCTCCACCGTTTTGGACTGTTTCTGTGAATCAGGCTTGAATGTATCGTTCACCAGGTCACCTGTACTCTCTTGGCCTTGGCCATCGGAAGTGAATAGTGACAATCGAGACTCATCAGTGAACAAAATTCTTTCCCCATTTTTCTTCACTCCACTGTATGTGTTCACAGGCGTACCTAGCGCAGTTATAGTGCTCGATGCCCTCTCTCGATCTTGGTGGCCACTTGCCGGCCTGTGGGGCTTCTGGTTTACTTTAGCAAGTTTTCTTCTCATTGATCTAGTCTCTTCGGGTCTGAAGAAGCTGTTGGTGGACTTCAACTGCATTGAGGTGGCGACTTCTCAACACAGTGGAGACAATATAGCAGTCTTCTGGGTCCGCCATTACAAGGTCTCCTCAGATGGTTTCCAGTTTCTTCATACCTTCGCTTCACCTACCAGACCCTTCTCAACGTCAAACACACCATTCTTGTGATACGACGCACACTGATACCCAGTTCCAGAAAAGCAATGATTTTTGCACATTCTTCACGTGAAAGAGGCATGATAAGTAAAGTTTACGTGCTGTAGACCTTGGCTTTTGAATCAAAATTCATCGATTAAGAAATAAATGTGAAAACAAAAAAGCCAAAAGTAAGACAGCAATTTGTTTTTATATAAAAAATAGAAATTATTTTTGTAATCCTTTTTACTTGGAAAATATAACTTGTGTACTTTAAAAGTTATTGCAATTTTAAAATTACGGTACCAAGTTTTGAAGGCCAGTGTAGTATATCAATAAGGACAATATTACGATAGCATCCTATTTTAGCGAAACTGAAGTAACTACTTCCAATTATCCGATTTTTAAAGGGCTTATAGGTTATGTCCAAATTGTTAGTAAAACCAATTTCTTGTTTTGTTTTACTGTTTTGCTGTCGTTGATACCTACGTTGTTTCATTATTTCGAGTCCGCGTAGTTAAGTGTGAAGTTTTTCGTTGTAACGTACATTTGTTGGTTCGTGATTCGTTATCAAATGCTTTCGATGTAACGATATTAGTTGCTACGTGCTTTTGTTATTAGATTATTCGTCACTAGCTGTTGCCCGTAACTTCGTCTGCGATCCAGGATTATAAGTAGCCTATGGCCTTACCCAGGTCATGGTCTACCTGTGTGCCAAATCTTATTTCAATTCTTTCAGTCGCTTTGACGTGAAAGCGTAACAAACAAACAAAATTACTTTCGCATATATAATATTAAGTTCGCCGAGTACAAGTGTGGGTGATATCATTTAGCCAAAGTTTTCTCAATCGAAGGGTGCCAACGGGAACCTATTCCTAGCCATCTACGTTTACTTTTACTTGCCTGTGACAAGGCTGTATATTTTATACGTCGGTCATCAGATCAGATAGGTAATTGATAGAATATTTTTAATAAGGAATAATTAACAGAAGAAACAATAAAAACGATTATTCTACTTTACCCACCAATTTATCTATCTCTCTTAAACTCGCGCAAATTCCGATTCACTTGTTCCCACTAGGGCTTAGGGCTGTGTTTATTTTCTCCATAATATTAAAAGAAATCCAACAGTGCCAGCCCTAGTGGAGAACAATGAACATAAGAGTTTATGAGAGTGTAATTTGCCCTTGCAAAATCCATTATTGGGATACAGTGGTGCCGATTCTCTGGTCAGAAAATGCCTGTAAGTAGACAAAAAATCACTAATATTTGGTTTAATCCTGTCAAATGATGTTTTGCCATGCTGAAATTGACACAAATTGTCAATATTTTTGTTTGACAGCACTTTAGTTTTTCTCAAAAAATTTGGATGTTAACTAAATCTGGACATGAATTTGACGATTTTTAATCGCGATTAAAAACGTGTGGAATAAAATAAGTTGTTGTGAACTAAAATTCACACCATCATTCACCTCGACTTCAGGTGCACAAACAGCATAATGTATCTTTTCTTTTTATATCTCGAAAATGTTGTGTCCTATCGCTAAAATGATGAAAATTTCGACCCCTTTTATAAAGCCGCATTACCCCTAAAACTCAACATTTAAGAAGGTAATAATTTTTTCATATTTTCCATACAAAAAGTGAAAAATTCCTCATAAAACACGTCGAGGCTGCCCCCTCTGCGCGCCTCCGGCTCAAAAATAATTCACGGGGTAGAGCAAACAAGTACCACGTTGCGAAGCCAAAAGAAAATAAAAAAGTAACAACGTGGAGTCGCGATTGTTAAACTCGATTTTAGTTGTGTCAAAAATATTTTAAATTTAGAGTTTTATGCAGAATACCTTTGAGAATCTCATAGCCAAAAGTAAGGAATTTTATTGATTGTTTAACTCGGTGTATAAGAGAATCGGCACCATTGAACGACCATTAAGGGCAAAGTGGAATTATCAAAAAAAAAAACGTGACTCGATTTAGTAGCAAAATAAAATGATGCCCCGTACCGGTTCGTTGAAGTTCAGTCAAGTAGATAATACTCATTGGGCGACACGTTTCTACTTAGCACTCTTTAAATTTTGGTTTAGAAATCCTTAAAAACTTGTTAAACTTAGGTCTGTTTCAAATTGGTAGTTGATGAAGTTTATATCTTCAGTGGCTTCATCAGCATAAGAAAGGTTTACCGAATTGTCTTTGGTCGTGTGGACTATTAGTTGGCTCAGTTTAAATCTTTCTTGCTCATTCTTAAGATGTTTCTGATTTGCTTTAATATTATCACAATATTTTGTCAACTGATCTGCCAAGTATGCTATAGGATCAGAAGGTTGGTGTACAACTACTTCAGCTATGCACTTCTTTAGAGCGTCGCCGACCTCTTTTCTAAGATACTTGTTTTCTTCCATAGTTATTACTTCGCTTGAACATGGTGCATAATAGAAAGGCTGCTCATTGATTTTTACTAAATTATCTAATTTGTCCCGTTCGTATTCGTCATTTGAATTTTCATCGCGATATATATGACGTCCTTCTGCGTTAACATAATATCGACCGAGACGATCATAGAAATATTCAACACCGTCTTTTTCTTCCCGAACTTTTACAAGAATTACGCCTTTATCTAGCATATATTCACTAGCTCCATCATGATTTTTATACACTCGCTGTCTTGTATCGTCTAAATAATATCTTCCACAAGAGTCGTAGAAATAAACATGTTTTTCGTCGTCACTCAGAGGGACTAGATTATTACGGTCATTTAATTGATATAATATGTCATCTCCTGTTGTGTAAATTTTTCTCCCAAATTTATCTACGGTAAAATTTCCTATCTCGTCAGAGTATTGTTCTCTTGTGTTGGCAACGCTTAATATATCTATAATTGATTCATTATCATGTCCTTGTTCCGTCAATGCTTTTTTCCAGAGAAGTATTAACTTTTCCACAAGACGACAACGATCTTGATGAGGCAGTAAATGATTGAAAATTGTCAAAGCATGTTCATCTATGTTTACATCCGAGTCTTGTGCCCAAGAGTCTTTTTTAAGCTTATTCATTGACATTTTAATATTTTCGAGCGATTGCAATCGATCTTCTAAAAACATGGTTTTATGCTTTAGAGCCATCAATGCAGGAGACTCTTCAGCACGTAATCGACTTATACGAGCCTCTAAAGCTCTAATTTTTTCAGTAATTTTCGCTATTTCTAGTTCGTTGACATCGCCCAGTCGGGCTGAAGAACTCGACAAGTTACTCCTTACATGGCTTACTTCGGCTACTCTTTGAGCTTCTGGAGCAGTATCCTGGGCAACTTCTTCAACAATTTGTTTTAACGTCTTTGCAAGATTACGTGGAGAAAGAAGGACTTTAAAATTCAGTGCATTACAGAATGCTATTGCTAAACTATCCTCTAGTTTGTCCAGCCAATGTAAAAGTTCTTCTATTTCATCATGAATCCTAGTAAGGTATTCTGTTTGATCCGCCTGTGAACGGATATATTGTAGTTTCTCAACCAAAGCACTATTAACCGTATGTTGCATTTCTTTTATGATTGCAAGATTTTCTTGCAATAGCTGATTTTCTTCTTCCGTCATAGTGGAATGCATTTCGTCAATATACTCCAGAATGTGATTATATCTCAGTTGGGTACAATTCATGGTGTAATCGAGTGCTCTAAGGATAACCTCACGCGGAGTGTCCTTAATCCTTTTTGAAAACATTTCTACATCTCGAACCGCTTCCAACCATTCAATATGGAACGATTGAACGATTTCTGCAAACTTCTCGGGTGGTTCTTGTTTCAGTAAAGCATCATGGATATTTTTCATGGTCGTTAAAATATTTTCTGCATAATCATTTAGTGTAAAAAATATCACGGGACTTGTGAACGAAATTTGAATTTCTTTAACAATGGTAAATAAAAAAGCCACCCCTTCCCGTTTATTCATCTTATTTATGGAAATGTCTAATGTAGTAATATAATTGTATGTTGTTAAAATAATACAATTTTACGAAATTATGAAGAATATGGCTAGAGAATGTCATAAGGTTTGTCAAACTCACTGACAGATCAGTGGTCAAACCAAGGAGTTTCTAAACAAAACAAACTTAGCATCACTCCTTTAATCCCAGAAGGGATAGACAGAGGTGTACCTATAGTACACCCACATTTCGCCAGTTTTGTTTAAGTCCCATGTAATAGGGGGCGTGCATGTCGCCATCAAACGGGCACAAATCCAGACTCCGGGCTGCTAAAGTACTTACTTACTGAGTTTCTAAAGTACTTACTTATTCCATGGGTCAAACACCCAATAAACCACTGGGGTAAAAGTAGGCCTGCTTTTGAATTGCTAATAATCGTACCATGATATTATTTAAGGTGAATGACTATTGAACAAAGTTGAATGATAATGCTTGTCTGTGGCGTCCTCCGCTAGGAGTAATAGTGTTCTGTGATGGCTTCTGTCTGCGGTAATGCCGTTGCCTTTTTAAATGGCAACGTTCAAAAACATTGAATTATGTATAACAAGTTACCTTGATACATTATGGTTACTGCCGCATGAGCTGCCACTGCTGAGCACAACCGACGACTCCTTACAATTTTTTTTTCACACTAACATTTTATGTTAGTGTGTGTGTGTTGTATAAAAATAATAATAATTATAGCAAAACACTAAAAAGCTAAATTTCCCGTTCAACTATTAAATTACTTTGAAAGAATCAACGTGATTTTAAACGTGTGGTGTGTGGATAAGTCATGCAACCATAGATATTACACGTAGTATTTTATATAACTTCGGAACGCGTGGTCCGATTTAAATGTATCCATTTTGAATATTCGTTTAACACCTATACGTCATTATTTTGGAACCAAAATTATCAAAATTACATAAACAAAAAATTCATTTTCAAGTTACATAGTTCTACGGCAGGCCTTACATTATTCTAAAAATGCCTTACGAACCTTACTTTTATAGTCCTATTACATTCATGAAGATTAATAACAAAAGTAAGCTAGATTTACTACAGATAATCATTAAAAACCTCTTTTAATTCTCATTATTGACTAGAAAACTTTTCTAACTCACGACTCGATACCTACGCTATAGTGAGAGCACGCGCATAGCACCATGCACTACCTTCTTACGGCCGCTTTCTATAAACGATCGTAAATTTAAGATTGGTAGCAATCCAGATTTTATCTGATCTCTCGATTGATGCTGAATCTGTATTTCAATAAGTCGATCTCGTCTAAAAATCCATAAAAAAAAAGGGATAGGTCATAAATTTGCGCCCTCTCTAACGTTTTGTTTCACGCAATTGCAGTAAAAGTACATCAGCGGTATTAACGACTAAAAAGGTGGTTGTTTTATCAAAGCTAATCTATTTTAAGTATAGTGATAAGAAATTGCATACACAGACATACACAATTGTTTGCGAAGTTGCAGTGGTCAAGTATTTTAACTTTTCGTCGAGATTAGTAAAACTTAAATGTTTTGTTGATGAGGAACGGAACGGGACGTCAGTCAATCAAAACGGAGCGTCAGTTTGACATTGACAAAATTCTCAATTCTCTTCTCAACAAGTTTGTTTGTTTCTTCGAAAGTAAAGTGAAAAATGGAGCCAGAAACTGTAAGTAAATAGTTATAACGTAGCTCTTAAACCCAGAAGCCATACCCCACAAAGAACCAACATGTAATTACTAGGTAAAACAAATTCACCCATTTCAACTAACATTTTTAGTTAGTTTGTTACTAGAGTATGTCTTCATTCGTCCAGTTTCTACCTTTTATGTTGGAGTTTTCGTCGTAATGGGGTTTTGCTTTAATAATTGTGCAATAAACATTCACGTATACTCAAATATGTTTGAATTTAGCCGTAAAAAATAAATGCGTGGGGACGCGGCATTTCGCGCCATTTCGTACTTCAAACTTACTAAGCTTTATTTTATTTGTTTGCAGAATAAAACCAAACCTCTTTCCAAGGAAGAGACGAAAGGGCTGCTCTCCTTAATTGAGGGGAGCAATATAATTACAAATAAAAAGACCAATGCCACCAATAATAAGATTCTAGATTCCTAAAGCGTAGGGTCTCGTCGGTAGATCGCGGCGTGCGAGTGTCGCGAGCGGCCCAAGACTATAAATTTTTAAACCCGGACTACAAATGAAGCCCCGCCCGTACGCTCCCTGGACGCCCTCTAAACTAGGACAAATCCGGGGAAACCTGGACGGTTGGCAACCCTACGTCAACAGCATTACAAGTGCGAGAACGCTCTCTATATCTATTTGTCAAAATTTGTCTACGATTCTGACGTCATCCTAATGCCGTGAACGTGACCGTTGAGTAAACTCGAAAAAGGCACTGTTTGTTTGTTTGGCATCTCGCAGGTCAACTTATGAGGTTGTCGTCTGCTTAAGCAGACTTGCCTGTGGTTGCCCTAATAAATTAAGGCCTCCAGCCGGGACTTAAACTTAAATACTAACTAAAAACTAAGCGACTACACGCTAAGGGCACCCCCTGTGGGGTACGAACCTCGGCTTAGGGCGTCGCTGGAAGAGGGCAGCAAATGACTAGCTGGATCAGGATTGATATTATTTTGGGACGAATTTAGAGCTACAGGCTCAGCGACACGGGCTGGCTCGAGCAAGGGTCGGGAGGGGCGTGGATTTGGGTTTCGCGGTGGGCCTCGGCGGCGAGGTCGCGAGCGCGAACCGACTTGATATGTTCCTTAAAGGTAAGGTTCTTATCTAGGATCACGTCGAGGTACTTGGCTTGCTTTTCCCAAGGGATCGGCTTGCCGTACATAGTGATCGGGCTGGGTCGAAAAAGGCAGTATTTTTTTTTTTTTTTGGGTATGGCATCTCGTAGTTGACCTTGAGAGGTCGTGACTACTTAACCGGACTATCCTGTGGCTGCCTTAAGCGGACTCAAAGCCTCCAGCCAGGGGCGTAAAACTACTTATATTATTAAGCGAACGCTCGCTAAGGGCACCCCCTGTGGGGTACGGACCTCGGCTTAGGGCGTCGCTGGAAGAGGGCAGCAAATGACTAGCTGGATCAGGAGACTGGACGGGAGGACAGCAAGATGGGACAGGCTGGATCAAGTTTTGTTGATTATTATTATTCGGGGAATTTAAAGCTACAGGCTCAGCTACGGCGCGGGCTGGCACTTCGTCGAGCAAGGGTCGAGGGGGACGATTACGTCGGGATCTTCGCGAGGAACCTCGGCGGCGAGGTCGGAATGTCGGTCTGTGTTTGTGCACTGTACTGGTGGCCCTACTGCTCTCCTGAATGAGAGTTATGTGGTCATCGGGATCGGTGAGGACATGCTTGGGACGGCGGACATGACTAATGGAGGAGGGAATGTAGCTAGCGGCCTTGACAACCAGAGGGTTGCGGTCATTCGCGGCGGTCTCGAAGAAACGCTTTGAAATGCGTTTCATGAACTGGCGGATAGTGGGAATCTTGAGGTCAACGTGAAGGATCTCGTTGCGAACGTACCAGGGGGATCCTGTAATCCTACGGAGGAACTTGTTCTGGAGGGTCTGCATTCTATTGAAGCGATGGGGCTTGGCGTGTGCAAAGACTGCACTGGCATATGTCATGATCGGGCGGATGCACGCTGTGTAGATACGCATTTTGCACTTTAGTGACAATTTGCTACGTGCATTGAGGACAAAGTTAAGTCTACCTAGAGCGAAGGCGGCGCGCGAACGAGCCGCCTTAATGTGCTCTGAAAAAGAAGGTGTTCGTCTAGTACGACACCCAGATATTTGGCTCGCTTCTCCCAAGGGATCGGCTTGCCGAACATGGTGATCGGTCGAGGGGGGCAGGGCATGCGACGCGGCTTTGAGAAAAGAACCGCTTGACTTTTGTCGGGATTGACTTCGATTCGCCATTTTCTAAACCAAGCGCCAAGCTTGTTCACTTGGGTTTGGAGAATGCGAGCTATCGAATTTTCGAAAAAGGCACTGTGACAGCAGTGATATTTATTTAGCTCGCGACGAGATACCGATGTAGCACGTTATGAAAAACAAATAAATTTTATCATTGCAACACCTGGCGATTTTACGCATGGAATTAGTATGTACCTACTATTTTGATTTGCGTCCACCTCCTGTCCTCTTTTAATTTTTGTGTTTCTTGTAACCAACTTTTTAGACTAAAATTAAATGGTTTTCTTTCGCATGCTAAAATTGAAATATAAAATTAGTGGCACTTATTATACTCACCACAATCGACAAATGGGCCGACGATCACAATTCGACAAAGCGAAGGTTGATCCAACTTCGGGAAATAAACTGACGATTTTAGTAATTACGATGCGAAGGTTTGAAATTGCCATAGGTACCTACAGCCATTTAGCTCCCTAGATTTCGGTAATCACCATAATTGGCAGACTGGTTATAACTGCATGTGATGCTCATCTCCGTAATAGTGCTTCCCTCCGCCACAGTTTCTCTCACGGCCGCCGAAAGGAACCAATGTAAAAAGTAGTTCATTATGTATGACTAAAACAGCTAGGTATAAATATGAATTTGCCATGTCATTTTGTATTTTTTTTGTATCATAATTTGGTGTACTCTTCTCTTCATCAAAATCGAGGACGACTTAAAGTAAATCGGTGATTTTCTCATGTTGCATTGTCGAATTTCGAGAAAATACAGGCGCCATGTTAGGCTATGTCGAGAAAACAGTTTGACAGAAAGAGTCGAGTATTTTGTATGACAGAGCTATCAAAAACGAGAAAAGTGACAGATAAAGACGCGACGAGAAAACGCGAGAGTGAGTAATTATCGCGTGTGTAATGTTAGCCCTGCAAGCCGTGCTCTTTTTTTAAAATATCCGTTATTAATGTTATAGCAGTATTTGAAAGGACGTAACCATGGTCAAAACTGTCAAATGGCCCAGTCAAAGTTAATGACAGTATGGAATATGTAATAACAGAATACCTACCTACCCTATATTTACCCTACCCTTTAACTACACGTTTAAGATGAAGAATGCAAACCGATTTAATTTTTAATTTGTCTGTCTGTGAAGCTTTTTATAGTTTATAGCTTTTTAGTTGGCGTTTTCTAACTTCATTTCAATTATTTAGGAGTTTGGGATCATTGAGAGGAAAGGTATATCGGATATATAAGGTAGGTATATCGGATGGTAAATCTTTGTTCTGTAAAAACGGTACGTAAATTGATTATGATGATATGAATGAGAGCAAAATAGGTTATAACCGCAGAGGTCACTGTGCAATAGGTAAATTTATAGTCTGTAAAAATAATAACAATAGTTAGGTGAAAACGAATGAAAAAGTTACAACGAACTACAAGAATTTTTTATATTATGTTACTTACTGCTACGGAACCCTTCATGGGTGAGTCCGACTCGCACTTGGCCGCTTTTATTTTTGTTGTTATTGCAAGTAAGGGTTTAATACAAAAAAAATGCGCTAGAAGTGATAACAAAAATAAAAACCAGATTTATTCGTTATAATATTTTACAAAAAGGTAACAAACCGCCACTATTTATTTATTTAAATGCCTCTAAGTATGACCTGTAATGATAATAACATTACAAGTCATATTTATAATAACTACTAAAGCCGAATAAGATGTGCTGTGTCTAGAAACCTAGAAGCAATTTGTTTTATTTTGACACGTGAAATGTAAGAAAAAAATATAGGTCGATTTATTTCGCCATAAAGCTTAGAAAGAAAAGAAATAAATAAAAGAACGTTTATTTACGGTAAACATGACGCAGTGATCGAACACAAACACCAAAGAGAACATATCGGGGGAAAATATGCGTCACATCCACGCAAAACGGCCATCGCTCAGCTTAATGCTACGGCCCTATGCGAGACAGAGTCCCAGCGCTGGTTTTCAGCGATCATGAATATCCAAAACATGTGATTTTAAGGTTATGTAAGGGCAGTTTGATCACATTAAGTATTTCACATGTTATTTGGCTTAGTGAATATAGGTTACATATTGAGGTTATAGATTAAGTATAAATTTTCTGAAAGAAAAGAAGATTGAAACTAAACCTCAATTTTTTAAATTAAATAATCACGGATATAGTGCAATAAACGATAAGCGATAAACTATTCTCGTGAGAAACTTAAACGTTCTTGTTTATGCTTGTCTGTCATAAACGTTTTTTAGCTGGTCTTCGGTGATGCAACCCGCATGGAGTGCATGGCGAACGTTTTATATTAACGTGTTGAATAATTTAGCAAACTGTCTCGTTGGTATGAAACCATTTGTTTCATATTCAGTCACCATGTGACGTCGCTGCTTATGAGGTTAAAAAGCCTTCCACTTCGCGCTCCGACTAGTAAGGTTTCCCTCTTTCTAACATCTCTAAACCTTCTCTTGAACAAAGAATGGAATACTACGAGTATTAGACATATCTAAAATACTACTATTATAATTACGTTTTTTTATTTATAAATAACGTTATATTTACGTCGGCGTCACCATTGTAAATAGCACTTGCAACGGGCAGAGTTAAGCTGTGTAAAGCGGGACGTTCGCCTCCCCACTCTCCCCACTTCTCAAGCAACTTAATGTAAGCTAGTGCGCAGCGAGAAAGGGATCGCCCTCCCGACCCTTGCTCGAGCCAGCCCGCGCCGCTGAGCCTGTAGCTTTAAATTCGTTCCTAAATCACTCAAATCCTGATCCAGCTAGTCCCTTGCTGCCCCCTTCCAGCGGCGCCCTAAGCCGAGGTTCGTACCCCACAGGGGTTGCCCTTAGCGTGTAGTCACTTTGTTTTTAGTCAGTATTTAAGTTTAAGTCCTGGCTGGAGGCCTTAATTTATAAGGGCAACCACAGGCAAGTCCGTTTAAGCAGACGACAACCTCATAGGTTGACCTGTGAGATGCCATTCCCAAAAAAAAAAGAGGGGGATCATTCTTGTGGCAGGCTCGGCCCGGTGCATCTGCTGTAGTGCCTAGAGCTATTATAGCGATCCATTTAAGTAATTAACAAGCTGTTGGAATAAAAAAAGCTGGTTACTGCTATATTTCATACTTTCATTTAATATGTCGAACCTCTGCCTTCAGGTCATTTCATGGTGATTATTTTATAAGAAATTGTGAGTGAAATAAAGTGATTGCACATAACTAGTGTCTCTTTTTTCTTCGCCCGACAATCCACGCCTACTTACAAAGTGCAAGTGTAATATCGCTGATGAGGGCCTATCCCGATATCAGAATTGGGCTTCGAAGGGCAAAAACCTGAAGAAAATAATGACGAGAGTGAAGTGTGGGCCAACGTCTTATCTATTCAAACTATGGAGTTATTGCTACCACGACTTCCGGCAACCACTTAACCGCAATCGTCGAATTTCACCGCAACTGCGCGACTTATACGGTTTGATCCTGATAAAAACAATCGCTTCAATGGCACATGTCATCGTTGAAGCACAACAGACCAAAATCAATTGATTGAAGCAAGTGGCAGTACGAACCTTTGTCCGAAGTGAAGAAGTCGAATCGAGCACCAGCACCGAAGAGTCTTGATAAGAACCGTCTCACCTGTTACGTGTATGGACAACCACATCATCTGGTGAGCTCGTTCCTTTTCTTTTTAATAGATAATCTGCTAGTTCGTTTGTAGCTTTTAGCTTTGTCAAAAAGTTCCCGGGCACTATGCGCTGTGATTTGGTTTACCTTACAGGTATAGGTAAAGAAAACATGATTAAATTTGAGTCGCAGAATACTGAGCCGTGGTGAAGTTCAACACGTCAGTGTCCTTTTTGTTTCAACTCAATTACAGAAACAGTTATCATAGGTAGGGATCTATTAGATAGTGGTACCACGTTTAACCGACTGGCTAAACGTGGTCACAAGTTAAAATGAAATAATTTTTAAATATAAAATACAAAAGTATGTGGAAAAAGATATTACTAATTAGTAGAAGCTCGGGTAGGCCGCTCCTTTGGCCCGCAGTCTGACACGAGGGAGCTCACGGTCGCGAAGGAGCTCGAGGTTGAAGCAGCACGTGTCGGGCGCTCCTCCGGCCCGCAGTCTGTCGAGTGGAAGCTCGCAGCAGCCGCTCCACCAGCCCGCAGCCCGTTGCGAGGGAGCTCGCGTCGGTTATTGTTTCTTCAGGCGGCGGCGTCTCACGCCACGTTTTTAGATCTCTCTAGTACGTGTCGAACTCCTCTCGTCTCGAAGACGCAAGTGGGAGGGTCGGAGGTGATTGAATGAGACAAACAATTTCACGCACACAAGATGTTAATATTAAATAAATTCACTGAGTTTCAAAACGTTTATATTAAGGAGCTTTAGAAATGCATTGACTGGTGAGTATCAAGCAAAGGAACAGAAAAGAAAGAACCAGGTGTCAAAAGATGGAGTCAAAAGAACGAGTCAAAAGACGGAATCAAAAGAACCTGGTGACAAGTAACGGTTGTAGGTAGTTATAGGCCCTGGCAGACCTTCTAGAAGTGACGTTTTTTAGTTTTAAATCCAAATACTTCTTAATTGGTTATCGGCTAGGAACAATAAAGGTGGCTTACAGTAAGAACCTGGCTTAACACTAGTTTTACGATACCTTTACAATAAAATAGACGACCTCTTAGCTCTAGATACCATAAAAACTAAAAACCAGGGCTGCCAGGTGAAAAAAATCTGCAATCGTACCACAGCATTAAAAAAGTCGTATACCCAAGGAAAATTCGAAACAAAAAATCGTACATTATTATTCATCCGTTTATTGGTTTATTGACTTTTATTACAAAATTAACAATAAAAATACTACGAAATAAGTAATGATATGTAATGAAAATAGTATGAAAATTTAAATTATAGTCATAAAATCATTTTTTTTTTGTATAAATTTTCCGTATTCATTAGTTTAATCATGTCATCGGTCGGTTTAAAATCGGTGCAGTTTCCGGTGACTCTTATCATTTGCTTTGCCAGCAAGGTGCCATTGACAGTTTCGTTGGCCAAACTATTTCTAAGTTTGGTTTTTAATTTAAGGAAATTAGAATAAAAGGGAATTCCCTCAACACTCTGGGCAGGCTGAGCACATTCGTTTCATTATTTATATTATTCTGTCACTGCTCTAGATACTTACTCTTTTGAGACGAAAAGTTTGTTACTTTGTTGCCAGACCTAATTGAATAAAATAAATGGATCGAATGTAAAAAATCGTATGTTTTCCGTACGATTTCGATGCTTCGATCGTACTCGTATGAAATCTGTAAAAAGTCGTACAAATACGATTTAAATCGTACAAATGGCAGCCCTGCTAAAAACTGACAGATGACAGAAAAAGAAAAACTGACAGATGACAATGTTAGATACAAAATGTTACAACATTCAATAAAAGGAAAATAATAAGAGATCACATGAAATGAGATAAATGGATGTAGAAAATAGACAGAGGTATCTAAAGGTTTGCTTTTCAGCAGTACAACAAGTATCAGATAAACAAATGTAAGTAAAATGAGTGTCATACAATTTTCATAAAGACTTTAGTACTTATTGAATCATAGAAAGAATTGCAGTGCACAACAGCTCCTCAGGTGTTAAATAGATAAATAGATATTAAGATGTGATTTTGGTGTAACAAAACACCACAATGCTGGCACAATATGCATGAAGTTGTTTAATATTCATTAGTTTCGTTTCCCTGTAAATTTTAACTAGATGTAAGGTAATCATAGCTTTTTAGCTTTAGGTCCTTTAGGTTAGGTTTTGGTGCGTTGTCCCATATTTCACGTGTTTTACGTTTAGAATCTTGAATCAAATTCAAAGGGCCTATCAAATAGACAGACATAAGATATATACAAGAAAGTGATCGAAATACTAACATCATCAGTCAGAACCGGTTCTGACTAAAATGATTTGACTGGAACGCACTGATGGAACTTCACACCGACGCAAGCTCTGAGGGTACAGGGCAAAATTGATCCAAAGATAGTTTAACGTTTCCTATGTCTGGTCTGACTCTAGCCGACGAACAACTGATACAGAATCCCGGTTTTGTTTTTGCGAGTTGGACACCCTGGCCGTCATTGAAGCTGTTGAGGGTTTCCGGCGACGGGCGTATACTGTGTTTACAGATCGTAGCTCCCTCAAGGCATCTAGTTCAGTAATCGGCCTCGCTCCAGGTAGTCACGTGCGGTGGGCCCTATTGCGGGTCTATGACTTCGATAGAATCCATGGGCCGTGGAGTGGCATAGAGCATGAAGATTTTCTGTCCCCGAAATCCAATTACGGAGTTGGTGCATGGTCCCGTCCCATGGTCTGGCAGGAAAAATTGTGCAGTTTGTTAAATTGCATCTGCGTTGGCTTTCATTGGTGGGGCCGCCGCGACTCTAGATCCATGATCTCATCGGTGGGCGTAGCAGTCAGGCTGTAGTTTACACTTGCGACGTTCGTGGGTTAGGATAGTTCAGGAGAATTGAGAGTGGTAAGTGTGTATTTTGGCTTCCATTAGTCCCGGGGTCACTAACATGGACTTTGATATGTCGTGTTCACACAGAGGTTGGATTCCTTGGTGCGGATGAAGCCCTTGCTGGGACTTGTGAGCAATTCTGGTTCTCTGAGATGGCTAGGTGGGTGCGAAAGTAAGTCCTGCATTGTGTGCTGGGCCTCAACGGATTGTTCGCGGCTCAACGGGTACAGGGACTCCATCCGATGCTTAGGGTTTCTGCACAATGGCAAACACATCGCGGGGAAGTTGGGTGGAGGAATCGATGGTAGGGTTCTAGTTATTGTTGACTCTTTCACTAAATGCGTCCTTCTCGAAGTGCAGCTAGCGACGGATGGTGCAAGGTCTAAGGTACACACCAACAGAACTTGTGTTTGGCACTCGGGCGCGGTTTATAAGTGTGGCTTCATATTCAGAGTCTGGGTTTCGGTTAGCTTTGGGTGAAATTCGTAAGATAGCATCCGAGAACATTGGGAGCGTTGCTGCATCACAGTGGGAAAAATGAGACCGTTCTACAGTGGCGATTCCTACTTCATTGAATTTGACACGGGATTCGACTGGGCTTCGCAGGGAGTACAGACTTCCCTTTGTTGTGTGTCTAGTAGAGAATGCAAATATGGTCGTAAGCGTTTTCGTGCAATGCCCGGAGGATGTGAGGGCTTGTTTGGTAGCTTGAAGGAGGCCGAGGTGGCGGCAGTCCGCGTTTGACAAGTGGAGTGGGCGTCGTCGGGTGGTTTCAGTGATGCTTTGTCTATTTTTAGTTCACGTACGTTATCCGCCAGGCTCTGGCCTCGGAGAGTGAAGAAACGTAGTTAAACGTAACATTGGTACTAATCTGTGTGAGGATAATGTAAGGAACCGACTCATGCGGGTTGAAGTCCTATGGTGTGTGTTATTTGGTAGTCTAAAGAGCTGGCTTATGCAGGCCGATGTTCTGGGTCATATTATAAAGTGATCGTCTAGTCTAAGAGGCTATGAGATCAATGGAGAAATGTGTGGTACTAGTGAGTGATCGGAGAGACGCTGATTGGTTGCCCGGTCCATGATATCTGGAAAGAAAACTGGTTGAAGGGACGCCTATTTAAGTTGTCCGGCTCAGCTCCTAAAGGTTGATTTTGTGGGTTAGAAATCGTTGTAATGTATGTCACTGATGGACTAGCGAACAAAGTAACGTCTCTACCAGTTTAATTCGCTTTACAGAAAAATGGGCCAGCGGTGACTTACGGGGATGGAGACGCACAAGGACGTGCGAATATCAGTCTGGCCGTGACGGCGCTTCAATACTTAAATTAGTGTTATTTAGTTTTCATAGATGTCATTTGTTGGATTAGAGTGTCATGAACATGAATTATGTATCTGCTACGACACATTCAATGAAATGACACTCTGACACAACACCGAACGCTTATGCACATTGAAGTGACATTTTGCTGGATGTATGACATAAGACTCGGTTGGCATCGCACAGGCGTGCTACGCATTCGGAGGAGTGTCTAAGTCGAGTCTATTATATTCGTAAGATTAAAATAGTTTGTTTCTGTTATAGGCTCTAAAGTAAATGACTTTGGTGGTAGTGAAACTACCAATGAATATAGCCTGTGTGGAACGTTTAGACAAGTACTTTAATACATTTGATTGTATAATCTACAGGGGCCATTTTAGCCCGGACTAAGAAAAAAAAAAAAAAAAAAAGAGACAAAAGAAACAAAAAGAGAGAAAAAAAAAAACAAAAAGCTGTGCTCTGTCCCCCCTGGTACCACTCCCATGAAAAGGTAACGCACCGTTCTTGAGAAAAACTAATTATTGTAACCTAACCTCAAAACACTTAAATGTCGCTTTTCCAACGTCTCCGGCGCTGCGGGAAGTGCGACCCCTTCGCCCTTGCGTAACAAAGGATAGGCACATGCTTTGTTACAGCGGGCGGGGGTTGCCCTCCCTTCGCGCCTCCGGATTTTTATAAACACTCTAGGGGTAGGAGCCAAAAGACTACGTGGAGTCGGGGTGCCCCGATTCGGTTTTGGAACAATGTCGACCTATTTCAACCATGAAGTGGGGGTACACTAACTTCTCACAACTCTGGGAGAAACGGAATGAACGTAAACAAATGACTCTGACACATGACGCAAATAGCGTTTTTTTTTTTTACGTTCCGTTTCATCGATTTTGCGCGACGTTTTACACCACAGGCCATACACTAGTACAGATTTGGTTGTCAATCGCCGATTTTAACGTTTCGTTACGCTGTAATCTAATTTGAGGTTAGAAACATTTATTATTAATTTCTCGAAAAATATGCATTACCTTGTATTAAGAGTGGTAGCGTTACAATCAGGGAACCCAACCCTACCATATTTAAACCTTTTAACCCCCGAACTCCTGCCAAACGATACTAGACACAACCCCATAAAACTTTGTATAGAGGCTAGGGGAGAGTACTTTGAAAAGATTTAATAAAATTATTTACCTACCTATAGAACATTTATTTTTGCAATACTTTCTGAGTGTCCGTCCCACTTATTTAGTAAAATATTTAAATGATATACTCACACAGTCCAGTGTCATTGGATAATTTTGTGTTATCACATAATTTACATCCACTTTTACGCAGCGCAATAATATTTGCCAACGCGGCAACGCTTCAATATTACTATTTCACTGCATTTTGAAAATTATAACCACAACACCGCTAACAGATTTACACATTCGTCTCTAACCAACAACGTTCAATTAGGTGAATAGTCGTAACGAACTGCGTCTACTTCACAGAAATCGAAATAATTTACACAATTTTCTGTGGTCTACCCTACTAACTTTTATTATTGATGTAAACAAGATGAACGAGACAAGCATCGTATTAACTACTACAAGTAGTTTTATAAAACTAAAGAAAATTGTTAATTAATGTATTGGTATTATTAATAACATACAAAATACTACAAATAGATATTCGATTTGAAATAACATCAAGATTAAACCGCAGGTGAGCATTTATTTCAAATAGGCCCATAAAAAGGCACTTTTGAACGTAAAAATTTACATTAGAAATAGAACTGATTCTAGGCGCCACTTCCAAAAAGTAGTTTCGTATGGAGAAGAAGTGGCAAGAAACTCCACCGTTACTCTTTTAAAATGTTTTACAATATTTTCTATACATTAATTATATTTCTCTATGTGAAGACGATGCACCAAGAATAAAAATACTATACCACAATTGGTACAAAAAATTAAAAATAAAGCAAAGGCATATAAATTAATCACGTGATAGGTACATTGTGCTCACATATTTACAAACAATTGTAAAAATATATGATTTTCCTAAAATATTAACTAGGAATAAGTCAGTGTGTGAGTAAAGTAAAAATAACCAAATATACAATACAATAAGCAAATAGTATGATTTTGTCTAGCCTCTAGATTGTCCTATGGAGCAGGACCAGCATGTTTCCAAGCATTCTTCTTCAAGATTAGAACCCACACGGCTTGTCGCTTTTACCCAAGCACGGTAACGACTAAGCTAGCATGCCATATTTTAAGTTGGTTGAAATTATGAACTACTATCAATTACAGACAAAGTGAGTGTGTGTGCGTGTCTATAGTATAGAAACAACTTATAGGAGAAGGTCGTAAGTGAAACCGAAGCGTCAATCTATAGGGAAGGACGGTCAAAGCTAATGGGGAAGGCAACTGTCAAAATGGCGCTGTCGTAGCTAGTTCCCAACTTAGATACTCCGAAATTGGAGTTCCGAAACTTTGTTCCTAGATACTCCGAAATTGGAGTGCACCATTTTCCAAAACACCCTAAAATTAGAAGATTGTGGTATAAAGCTATTCGTAGATATTTTTTTGAGTTCGAGTTTGTGTCAGAAACATTTTGAAGAAAGTGATTACGAGGAAATATTCAAGGTTTAAAATTCTGTCACTTTCCATGTCAAGTACTTGATGTAGAACACTGAAATAACCGAAAATAACGAAATAGTGAAATAAAATTAAACTCATGAATGAACACAAAATGGAATGAATGAACGAAATGTCAAATTTATTAAAGGCCGTAGGAACCTAGCTATGGTCGTGCCATCTACAATTAGCTTTGCCCGACCTTCCCCATTGTACACTAGCCTACAATAAATTTGACATTTGGTTCATTCATTCCGTTTCGTGTTCATTCATGAGTTTGGTTTTATTCCTATACATTTCATTATTTTCATTGATTGATTATGTCAGAATTGAAAACCTTAAATATTGCTTAATTCCTACTCATCACTTTCTTTAAAATATTTCCGACATAACCTCGAACTCTGTTGTAAATGAAATAATTCTCTTCAAACAGCTTTATGCCACAATCTTAGGGTATTTCGGAAAATGGTAGACTCAAATTTTCGAGCATTTAGGAACATAGCAAATAATCATTTTCCCAAGAATGAATAAAAACCGCCTCACACATTGCATTATTAGCTTGTTTTGGGAACTAGCAACGACAGAGAACGTGTCGATTGCTCATGGACATATGACCGTTATTGTACATGTAGATAACAACAGAGGGCTTGTGGCTAATTGTTAACAGCTGATCGATCAGGTTAAGCTACGTTTGTCGCGGTTGGTCCATCCATCTTTGCATAGCAAGAACCTTCCGTGCCTTGGAAAGCACCTTTGTTCCCGGCTGTCATTCGAGAATCATTGACAGTCGTTACGGGTCGTCAGAAGCCCGAAAGTCTAGCAACCAGTCTTACCAAGGGGTATCGTATGACCCAGTAACTGGGTTGTGGAGGTCAGATAGGCAGTCACTCACACTTTTTTTTTGGGTTGGGAAATCATAAAGTTACTTTTACTGACTTAAACCCACCCGTGTTCCTTCAAATGCCTGTGTCAGGGGCCAGGGTATCTCTTTCGAACAACCCGCGACCCTGGCAGATATTAGCCCTAACGGACCCCGTCAATTGAGGCGCGCGTGGAACAAAACGCGCCGTCGACCCGCGCCTGGTCCTTACCGGACGGCGAGCTACCCATTGCTCGCCGTCCGCAAGCCCGCGCCGACGCCGACGGTGGCCGGGAATTCGCTGGCGATTCCCGACGCCTACTTACCTGCCTATAGGACTTACCTACTAAAATAGGTAGGTACCTACTTATCTTATTGCCGGAACTCGTGCATCCAGAAGGATGCCATGGCTAAACATCTCATATGGGGTATAAGGGGGTAGCTTGTTGGTAATGGTCTAGCCGATAAAGCAAGGGAGAACGATCGGTGAATTTGAGGATTGAAACTACTTATTATGTTGCTACCGTCACCCGAGTAAGGCATCTGAATCTTAGGCAGATAATAATTATTACACTTAGTAAAAAACAATTACTAAGTGTAATAATTATTATCTGCCTAAGATTCAGATGCCTTACTCAGATAATAATTATTACACTTAGTAAAAAACAATTACTAAGTGTAATAATTATTATCTGCCTAAGATTCAGATGCCTTACTCGGGTGACGGTAGCAACATAATAAGTAGTTTCATTAATCAAAACACATGAACATTGTTTGAATTCAAAAGATCTTGTTGCCTTAGATGCATGAAAGTGAAGCCCAAATGTTCGTAGCAGAACGTCGACTGTTAGTTGGAGGTTTCGATATAAATCACAAGGGCTGGGAGCTTTCCCGTGGCCGGGGCGGCGACCGTTGCTACGGCGGCGTAGCTCGGTTCCTTAATGAAAAGCGTGGCCCGCGCAGCCCCGCGCCCCCACGCCCCCGCTCGGAGGCTGCCGCCAGTAGCCCGCGGACCGCGCTCTCGACGACACACGCGCACACACGCTCCTGAATCTCATTCACAGATATCTATCACTGTACGTCGATATCAGTATTATTATTTAATTATAAAGTGTATGTTTCTATCATAAATATGCAATTGAGTGCTTGTTTCATACATGAAAATGTGCTACGGACGAGTTGACCGGAAAAGGCTGAAACGGAGGCAGGAAGCGAGTAGGGTGGGACGCTTTGTTCGCGCCGTACTACGCCCGAGGCGGAGGCTGTACGCGCAGCATCCGCCCGCTCGCCATGTTGCTCTCCCACCGTCCCTATCCGCCGCGATGCAACCGAAACCTACCGATCTCATTTACGATTGGTTCTTGTGCCGACAAGCGCAAAATTCGATTAATAATGTGCTTAATGTAAAGCGTTTATTCGTATGAAATTAAGGTTTTAATATTACATACTTTAGCTGCATTCCTACCACCCATAGTATGGAGTAGGTACTTAATGTTCAAGTTTGTATTACCCACTCTTTATTTTTCATAGCAGAAGTTACACTCGGCTAACTTTTTATTTATGCTCATTGAAAATTAGGTGCATAAGTATGTACTGTAATATTATTAAGTATGGTATAGTCTTGATAGTTTTATTATAAGGCGGGTACTTCTGACGCATCTGACTTAACATCCAGTAAAGTGACATAACATTACAACACAATAACTGGTTTACAATAACTTGCGTGCAGGGTTAATGGAACAAGCAAACTGATTAGATAGTACTCCATCAGACCATGTCTGACTGACTTATACCTATGGAAGAGCGGCACAGATTTAGCTTCAACGTATACTTTGAAACTTTGTTATAGGTAACTAAATAGGCGGTCAATCTTTTAGGTAAAGAATTATCAGGCGTTATGGGGACAAAATCTGTCCATTTAATCTTTTTTTGAGATGGAGACTTCTTCTTCTTCTTGACTCTAGTCTAGGTCAGAAGTGACAGAGACAAAGTCTACGATGGAGTGAGATTACCCAGAAGAAGCCTGTTCACTCTAACTTTGAAGAGATTCAGGTAGACTCTTTTGCCGTGCGCATTATGAAGGATGTTCTTAGACGTTTCACAAGTGCTGATTGATTCTCAGCCTAATTTGAATAACGGTACTGAACCATTTCGTCTTATTAATAACATAATGATAACTATTACACGTTTTCAGGGACTGTAAAATCAAAAGCGCATGTTCTTATAAACCTTATCGTATAACTTAATAGTTAATTGTAGAGACCAGGTACATTAACCCTGTAACACGTGTCGGATTAAATCAAATCTTGTAACAACATTCAAGACGCTTGAGTGGGCCTTTATTACTTTTCCCTAATTCGCATTACATGACGGTGTGACTGCGTTGCTTTCCTGAGGTAAGAAGCATAAAGTGGAGGTGAAATTGGCCATAACACAACTAGTTGATTTATTTCTACGCGTTGTACATACTGATACAGACACGGTGGCCAGTTTAGTGGGTCTATTTAAATATAGTTGATAACACTACATTATTTTAAGACATACATAACATACATACATATTCAGTCTATTATGTTCCTACTGCCGGGTCACAGGCCCTCTCTCTGTGAGAGGGAGTGGGCCATTATCTACCACGCGGACCCAGTGTGGATCGGTGGATGTCATTGTCGGTTCTCGTATATCAGCATCGTTTCCTAACAAGGTTTTCCTGATTAAGAATAAGAACATAAATTCTAAAGACACCTTAGTTTCTTTAATTGCCGCACATAAGCGCTCCATTTCTTGCTACTCCATGGTTATGGCTATCACGTTCATTAGTTTTAGATTTTCCTTAGAATTATCTAATTATAATAAATGTATAATTAATATCTTATCCTCAATTGCATATTGATCGTGTGCTTATTGAGAGTCTGCTGGAAGTTCAGGAGGGAATCTAAATACAAAACAAACCGGCCCCAAAAAACGTGAACGACAATATGTTTTCACTTTATTTTAATTATTCAATGTTGCCTTTAAAATCATTGTTTACGTAGTTAACTGGCACAGCAGTATTATCGCGAACGTCAGAAGCGAGCACGCATTCAGACGTTATCTATTACTGAGACATAATTATCTAGGAAAACCTCTACTTCATGATTGTCTCGGTTTCTACCGTGTAGATATACAATGCTGGTCGCGTAACACTTTCTCAATCCACGATCGACCGCACATCGGCAATCAGAAGTAGCACCTAAATGTTTAACGAAAACATTTTGTTATTCTCCTCAGATTTGTATTCCGTCTTGATGCCAGATGGAATTACTGTTGAAATGCATCGCTGCGGCGTGTAGTTTGCATTCAATACTACACTCAATAAGTTTTGGAGAGAATCCAGCGGCGCTTTGAACTTACTTCACAATTTGGATGCGATGCGCTCGCTAAATGTATTTTGAGCGAGTAATGAAAGCGAAATTTTATCGATGTGCAAAAAAGACAATAAGCAACTACTTGTCTAGTACTAAATGACTATTCTAACAAAATTTACTCATAATAGTCGTGAAACGTGACAATATAAACCTGAGAATGGGCAGAAAATTCACTGAAGACTTCATAGCAAACGATGACAGATCTAGAGAATGGTTATGACAAATTATTTCACAAACCGATGCTTACGTTTCTAAAATGATATTTCCTCTATGTGTCATACCACACTTTAACCAGATGTTTATTAAAATTAAAAATGGACATTATGCTAAGAGACAAAGAATGTTTGATCCGCGAGATTCACTGGGCATTTCCTGTTGTTTTCAAACGGCCTGTCTTGTTTACGCAGAAGTAATTCTTTTGTGCTCCTTCTGAGGGTGATTTATGAATGGTGTTTAATATTTTTATTGAGTAAAAACATTGAGCCTCACTACCTATAAAAATATTGATAACTAATTTATTCGGCTAAATCGGACATTAGAAAAAAAGGACATGGATATTTTTAAGCAATTTTATTAGTTCCCCTTGTAAATTGACATGATAATAATATAATCACCCTGTACAAAAAAAAAACAACAGACAATAAAATGACCTTCAGCCGAGGAAAATAACTGTTACAATTAAATAATCTTTTTTAGGGTCTTCGAAGCAAACTGCTACGAATTTCGTAGCAAGGGAAGCCTCCGCTACGCCGCTGCTACAAGGTCGTCTTGAATGGCTCTAAGTTATTATAGGCTTTATTCAACCCTCACACGGCTCACACAGTCTTTTGTTGATTTCGCACGCTTTATGCGAAAGTGGGTTAGTTTAAATTAACATTCCCACGCTAAGGGACGTGTAAAATGTTTTATTCATTTTATCCTTGAGAGGGAAAACATAGGAATTTCGATAATCTGAGACTGAAAATTCTGACGTGGAAATAATTTATGATGAGGTTTCGTCTTCAACATCTATCTATCTTGTGAGCATATCGGGTAGGTCTGAGAATCAACCATCATATATTTAAAAAAAAAAAGGTAGGTCAGCTAGTATTTTATTATAATTTAGTCTGATCGTGTGTTTTAGGATTTTGACTTCACTTTATGATTGCACACGATAATTTCTTCAGTTACATTTTTATCCAATACATGCATGTTCAAAATTAGTAAAAATAAGTACGGTATGACTCGTTTCCATGTCTAAAGATCAGCTCTAGAACAAAAGAGTTTCTTCAACGTGAATTCTAGGAAAACTTTTGTTTTAAACATGCAATTCATGGCACATACTACCCATACGCAAATGCTGCTGCTTCGTAAAATACCACATTCAGTGCAAGGACGCATACCAATTTCTTTAGTATTCTTTAGTAAATTCCCTATATCTTTATTTATTTATTCTTGGTTTAAAATTGTAGTTCTTATTATTTTAGATCTTACATAGTTACACTAATAGCAGTTTCTACTAATGTAAATAATAATAACGTAAGTTGCGTATTTATAGTATTCTGAAGTTCTGAATCAAATAATGAACTTAAAAAAAAAACACTAAGTGAGTATTAATTCCGTCATTTCGTACACAGTTTTTACTGTTAGGCGTTTGGTCAATGTTTCCTAAGTGTAGGAATGTATCAGTTTTTTTCTACTTATGTACAGTTTCCAAAGTAAAATACTGAAAAGGATAAACAAGCAATTAGTCATAAAAAGACCACACAGCTGTACCAAAGACTCTCTCCCTCCCTCCCCCTCCCGTAAACATTTACGTTAAAATTATTTGATGTTAACGTCCGTGGTAAAGGGTTCACAGTTTCTATAAATAAAAGGAACTTAGCTGATCAATTTTCAATTTTATCACATCGTAATAAGAGCAAAGTTAGTAAACTAAAATGTTTAGTTAAGGAAGCGTCGTCCAGTATCAGTCTTCAGTCTTGAATGATGAAAACTAAAATAGATGGAATGACCGCAGACGGTCGAACTTGGAACAGAGCATATTTAGATATTAGTTTATGTTTCGATAAACCTGTCTTTCTGTGGTTATTGCATTTTGATAGTGTTAACGAACAAATTATCTCAGAAATTTAGAATAGGATTTAAATGAAAACTAAATTTTATCAACAGTTGTCTTTTGTTTTTACTGATGTAGATCTTCTTTGCGTACATTCTCTCCTTTGAGCCGTTCACATTCAGGGGCTTTAATACTTCCGCATTATAATACAAACGTCGTTTTGGAGACGCCTGCAATAGAATAACGTGACTGCCATAAAAGGCGAGAACATTTAAATAATAACTGCAATATTTGCTTCCAATACGGCAATACTTAACATAAATAGGGTCCTTATTTCTCAATTTACAAATTGAATTCTGTATGAAATAACCTAGCAACTTCGTAAGCATACTTCGAGCGACACAAGTGTCGTAATAAGAGTTGTTAAAGGAAAATGTATTTTGCGACATTGTTGCTATGCTTTATATTCGTTTGGCTTGTAATGTGCTTGTGGGACCCCAGGATCAAGTACTTACGGTGGAATATAATCAAGTGGAAGTACGAGCGAGCCCTTTTACCCTGATGGCCATTTTCCGCCGCACTTTACGCGTTGGGTACTCGTTGAATTATTACGGGGTTTTTGCAGCTCAATATTCATGTCTTAATTATTCTCGTACAAGTTAAAAAATTGAAAAATCGTTTTTACGATTATTTTGCGTTTGCGGTTCTTTTTTGGCATTGTTTAACGACTTCATCACGATGTTTCCACATCTGTGTTACTTATTTTCAGTTTATAAGAGCGTTTATGTCTAAGCCAACAACTTACCTATTCAAAACGAATAAACAAAACTATACATTAAAAAAAAAAACATGTTGAACGTATTTATTTTAGCAGACCTAGGAAGTTCCTCATCATTGGTTTACAGTCTCCTCCACAACTTACGCCCATCACAACTATGTTAAAATGAATAGACGCTAAACCAGGTATAAATTAAACGAATCCCACCGGTTAATTAGCAAAATGACCTGTCACATGTCACTGTCATCGGTCCCCGGTGCACCCTTGTGTCACGGTATGACACGCTCACGGGAGTGTCACAATTTTACGTCACTCGCTTTATTAATGACGACCCCCGGCACTTCCGTGGGCACATTTTTGTGACAGCTAGGGGGGAATTACTTTACAAATCGTTGTTTACATTTGTTGGTTGCTTCCTTTGTCCCCTCCTAGCAATGGAACGACGTTAATTCATTTCCGTCATATTTTGTACTACTATGCATATATAATTATTAATTATGGATGCTGAGTGCATAGACAAAATGTAATGAACGCCTCATTAGATCCTTCGATGTTCCATAAAATGCAATCTTCTGAGATCGTCGTGCTTAATTAAAATACGTGATGCTTTATCAGATACAGCGCATGTTCTGTCACAGTAAATGGCGATGTGTTGCACAAATAAATTGCGAAGTTACACGAGGTAGGACGGATCTAGTCGCGTAGGAGAGCCTTCCCCAGCGTACTGATTTGAGGCCACTACAAATTGTCCTCTTCCTCGAACCACTGCCACTCCATTTTTATCCTTATACCCCAGCACATAACTCATGGTTTTACCTAGCACATGAGCCCGGGAACGGGATTAGCTGCAGCCATCAGGATGACGAATTGCACCGCTGTGTTGGTAACACACATTCGTTCTTAATCGATGAATTATGGGATGTGATGAATAGGGATGGAACAACTGGTAGGTATCGATTTTCTGAGTGCTTTGGCCGACTAAGCCAGTATATAATATAATAGCGAAGTCGGTTTTCGTGGAAAATCTCATTTATTACTTATAGTTCCGTTTGTAAAGAGGTGCTAGGCCCCGCAAGTGTTGAGGTTAGTAGTTCATTGTTCTGGTGGTGTTTGAAGCGAATTACTTTATAAACTTTGCATACCCTGATCCAGTAACAAAATATGTCTGTGGCACTTCCAGTTTATGTTCACACTTGACATTTTAGCGTTTTGTTAATTCGATTTGATTGTTTATTGATAAAGTTTGGTCGATATTGGATTTCGTGATATTTAGTGAACATTTAGGAAAGTACCCATCGTTGATAATGTTATCGTAATTGATGATTCAGGTAACTTTATAATTAAATTCAGGCGCTGTGTTCCAAATATTTTAAATTATTTGAACCACTTTATTGCCATGACTGAATAAAAAACTCAACACAACATTACGCCTGTAATCCCAGAAGGGTTAGGCAGCGGTGTGCTTGTAGAACACCCACATTTTGCCAGTTATTCTTAAACCAAACAAACAAATCCAGACTTCCGGGCTGCTTCTGAGAAATTATAGATATAAAACCCAATAACACTTTGCCCGACCCGGGAATCGAACCCAGGACCTCATGCTCAGCAGTAGATCTTGCGACCACGAGACCAACGAGGCAAAATAAAAAAGCAGGCGTGATTTGAGAACACGAGGAAGCTCTTTATCTCGTGAATTATCTTCAGTGACAGATGAAATGGCCTATGGAATGGGCTATACGCCTACTGGAGGCGTATGAATCAACTGCAATGGAGCACCCATTTTGGTTCGGTCAGGGGTGTCGTCATCCAATTTGATTATTTCACTGACCTACGATTGGATAACTGCCCGTAGTAGTTTCCTTAAATGATTGAGTATTCGAGACGTAGTTTATTTCATTGAATTTATTTCGAAATGAATGAATGTTGTCTGACCGAGCGTGTCCAATATAAAGCGACAACAGGCTTGCGGTCAAGTTTGCACAATACTCACACGGTGCAGATGCAAATAAATTCAGATTATTTGGAGGCCTCAATAATAGCAGTAGTATTAATTGCGTCGTGAATTGGTAGCTTGTCTCGTATGTAGGTATTAGTCGTATCAGCATTATAGTTATACGAGGTAATCTATAATTCCGTATCATGCTTAGGAAACCTTTTACAACAGAAAAGATATTTTCCGGAGCGGAGTCCTACCGGGACGGGTTTTGAAATCAGCAAACCACGAAAAACGTCAATTTTAAACTACGAACCTAAACTACCCGAAGTATTTAACTCAACTTATTACGTGCCTGCATCTATTAGGTACTGACAGAAAAGTACCAAAAACGGTGGTAAGGAGTCGGTAGCTTCCGTCGACGTGCTCGAGAGCCGTAGCCTCATTTGAGGCTGGCCACTCGGGAGCACTCCTGCGCGCGCCTCCGCACTTCTTCGTCCGGCGCACACTTGGTGCACTCATCATCATCTTGCTCCAAGGCGTAGTCATTTCTTTAGACCCATTAATTACACGAGTATTATATTTTCTTTACTCTACTTTATTGTTTAATAAGTTCTATAGTGAACTTTATTGGGGTACCATGCCCTTTCAATGCCATTGAATGTATAGCAGCGATGATATTTGAGAATAAAGTAATTGTGAATAAGTAATCGACAACGTAATTGAAAAATCCTTTGTTTAAATGAGTGCTTTTACGCGAGTACTACTACTGAATATAACAAACTGAGCACTTAACAAACTACAAAGACAGATGCAACGTTAAGAAAGCAACATTTCATTGTTTTGTAGCAGAAACAGTAGCGAGCCGCCTACGGTTGGTTTCATGTCAATTTGATAAGTAGCTACAGAACAATAACACCAAATTGTAGTGCTTAGCTGAAAACGTTCGCGAGAGAAATTGCGGTTGCTTTGGAACTTACAACGTCAAGGAGTTGGAGAGCACTTACAAGCGTACGTGCCGGTCTATGAACTGGTCCATATACTCGTATATTTACGAGGAAATGGCGGGGAATTCTTGCTCCGAATAGTGTCGTGCTTGAGAAAGGAATTGCTCTTGTATTTCGTGGGTATTTCAGAACAGAATAACGTAATTGTCACGTTGATGTCACCTATTTCTTTATTTGGCTAGGTGCAAGTTGTACCCTTTTACAACGCTCTACCAGCGAAATCTCTATGAAGTAGATGCAACCGCTCAAAATGTTCGTATTTGATTAAACTTTTTTTTTTTTATAGTTGATAAAATAGAATTAGCTTGCATAATTTTCTATGAGTGTCCGTTGTGCAATCATCATAAATATCACCAATAACCTTAATTAAATAAATATAATGCAAATATCAGAACGCAAGTTGCAAAATGATTAGTATTCATAATTTCCTAGTGTTAAGTAACATCTTTCTCTACCAATGAAATAAATGGAGATGTTACCGTCTCAGTCTGTCAGAATGTATGCTTTAACGGTCGAACAACAAAATGGATAATGATAAGGTTGCATTAACACAGAAACATACGGCACTTTGCATCCCGAAAAATTTAACACTACTTACACAACAGTCGAAGCTACTCATCAAGAACGATTCCGTGTAGTTCAGAATCAAGGTTGATTTGTTTTCACACCTATTTTGTACAAGTTGGGCTCATAGAACTCTCAAAGCAACCCTCCATTCCCGGAGGGAACACATGAGGGGTAAATAATGTGCGACCTCTGATAGGTACCATATTTTCGTAGCGAGCATGATTTGGAACTTCAGTATTGATTCACTGTTCTGTATAAGATGATGTTCTCGTCTGAAAAAAAGCATTCAGTCTTATGGAAGTGCGGAAGGGATGGGTGGTTGATTTTTACGTTATGCCTACACCCCTGTGGTAAATAAGCGTGCTGGTGTGAATATTTAGAAATGAGTACAACGTAGATTATTGTTTGGTCGCTCTTTTTCTCAAAAAAGGAAACATTATTTTTTCGATACATTTACAAAAGTGCTAAGTGAATTGTAATATTCACGTAGCACTTTTGTAAAACATTAAAAGAAATAAATTTATAGAAGGAAGGAAGTGTCTGATTGTTGTACGGTCGTAGAAACTAAGAATCGTAATTAAGTAAATATCTACCACCAATCTTGAGTGTATAGGACACATGTCAGAGCTTCTCAAATTAAAAAATTATAAAGTTTCAAAATAAAAGTGTGGTGAGGTGAATTTAAATGTTGTGTGAACGTATTTACTGTAGGTAAAACATGTTTATTTTTATTTTTATAATGGGCACATAGAGACAGTTGTCATTATAAAACAATGTCTTGATCAATGGGACTCTGCCAATTTAATAATATTTAAAACAGTTGAGTACTGCAGCATTTTGAAAGGCCTTCCTTTTTTTCGCAAAGCTCCGCGGCTTTAAACCCCACACATATCTAGTTTTATTTAGTGTCATAGTAACGAAGCTAAGCTGTAAAAAACGCGATACATTAACCAATCCGAGCCATTAATATCATTATACAATAAAAAAATACATGCTTGCTTATAACAAAACTCCTTTCATTTTCGCGATAATATCCGTAAACATGTCAACAACTTGGGTGATTCTCACGTTGAAAGTGAAAGTGTGGTCTAACTCTACATGCACAATAATAAAAGCCGGTGTTTCCTTAGTGGACGAACAATTGCACAATGGTGATGCTGATTAGAAGGGCGGTGCAAGCACAGAAGCTGGTACCTAATTGTCTGTCGCACGCCATACATGTGAAACCAAGTGAAAATGAGGATAACTTTGGGATTAGACCATAATCGCTCATAGCTCTCACATCAATAATTTGCAATCCGATTTTGATATCACGATTATGACAACTGAGAGTTGTCAACAATTCGGAACGCTCGTGAATGCGCTCACAGTGCTGGCGAAACGTTAAAGCTTACAAATACCTCTCGTATTGCTCTGATTTGAGTATGACAGAAATTTGTCGCCTGTTTTTGGCTCGTCTACCATATTCACTTGAACACTCATGGTTTGATTACAGTATTTCTTCGGTTAGGTGGCGACTGTAGCCAAAACAACAATTTTGAAAATGCCACAGTACATAACAGCACAAGTACAATTATCAGTTTTGACAGCGCTCACGGTGATATTAATTTAGGGTATGGTCGGCGTTATCACAAGATGGAACATGTCATTACGTCATCTATGACGATTTACGGGACATAGTTATCGCGCTCACGCTTATTCGGTACCATCCGTACCGTAAGCCCACTCAATTCGAATACAACGCAATTCGGAATGCAGCCTTTGTTGTATAGTGCCTTGAATTGGAAACAATATTAGAGTATAGGTACGAGATTTCTTTCCTTTAGTAAAATGAGCATTTCAAACACCGTAATTTATGGTTTTATTAAACTGTTAATCTTACGGTTATTTTTTTAAACAAAAGTAATCACACGATCACCGATAAGAGCTTAATGTGATGATCTACTAATTTGTTTTTTAATAAATTAAAGAAACGTACGTAAGAAGTTTCTCTTTTGTTGGGTATCGTAATACCTGCTTGCCACTGCCTTTTATTTTGGTTTGCCATTTCTGGAAAAATATGAACATTAATTAATGAGTATGTACTAATTAACTAAGCATTTTATAGATAAATCATTGTGCATCACACTGCAGTTTTAGGTGACGTAAATAGAGGCTTAAATCGTTATAGAATTAATTGAAAATCAATTGATATTGCGCAATCAATTACTTCAAGATTGAGTGCATAGTACCTACGTTGGTTACCAATCATAACCTACATAATAATTATATACTTATTATTATACAACACAGTGATGAGGCAGTACATTTATCGTAGCTAGATCTTAGAATTGATCGTTTCATGAAATGTTTCTGGTTTGGCCAGATTATTGAATACTCAAAACGTTTGGCGATATGAACAGTTAAACGCACGACTATATGCTTGTGGCCGTAACCATCCACTGGTAGAGGCGTTGATGTCGCTTAAATAACACATCTCGAATTTGTAAGACGGCAATGTTAGGTACTAGGAGAGCTTGGAGGATGCAAGAGCGAGCGAAGCGAGCTAGGGACTTGGGGCACTGCGACTGGGCAGGTTAGGTTCAAAGACGAAGACGCCGCCATTCCCTTCGTGGTTATTTTTCCCAAATCATACAGAAGTAGGAGCCTTGCCGGGCTCCGTCGACTACGCCTTATTATAATTGCTTAGAAGGAAATTTCAATCCGCCACGTGGTATTCTTCACCCATTCCTTTCCAAACGTCGACTGACATATTATCATTAAACGTTGACGTTTAAACGATATGGTTAATTTTAGCTAGTCATTTCATGAAATGATCAGTTCTAAGATCTGGCCACGACACATACACAATTATCTCTCCGTTTGGGTAATGTTTCAAGTAGGTTACAACATTTACCAAAGGGACAGATAGACAACAGACGAATTTAAAGGAAGCTGAGCTGAGAGGTACCTTCACGCAGGTACCTACATGTTTTATCCCGAAAAACATTTAACTCCGCGAGAAAAGCCACCTCGTTTATTCCAGTATTTTTTCTCTTAAAGTTAAACAAACTTTTGAAGACTTGAAACAATATTATGGCTCGTCTCGCAAGAACTAGTAACATAAAGCACGATAATATTTGTGTAAATCTATTTCGGTTCCCTTTCGTGTAGTGGTCAACGAGCCGGTAATAGTATAAACAACAGGAACGTCAAACGTGTTGGGGATCGTGTCAGTCCCTTCCGCGGCGTCACGTCAGGCAAATGTTGAATAAGTAGGGTGCCAGTAGGGCGCGGGACATTGGCCTTCCACGCTTCGGTGCTTCCTCATACCTCACTTCTCTTCCGGTCTAAAATCCAAATTAAATTATGCTCCCAACAAAAATTTACCTTTAGTAAAACAACATTTCCTGGCACCAATGAATATAGCTTCGTTATTATATTTCTACGTTCAGCCAACTTTCCGGTCAACGACGCCCGTACAATAAATACATCGTCACTTAGTTCAACTCTGTGTGGAACGAGCACGAACACGAAAGTACAATAATAAATAACTCCTTAATCGTTTCCAGGTCCCGAAGTTCGTCCGGAGCTAATCCCGAAAGTGGCTGACATTCTATCGGGAAAGTTGTGTGCTGTATCGTGTATCGTGTGTGGAACTGTGGAGTAACACACACTAGTACCGTGGGTCTTAATTCAATACAGAACTGTGAACTCTAACGTGAAATCCGTTCCGAGTGGTCCTAGTTTGTTTTTGCGGGCATTTCCGTACATTTGTGTGAACTTGTCCTCCCGTATTCCGGGGGTGTGAAAAGGTCGTCAAAATAGCCAAAGTGTCTCCCATAAAGTTGTCGGCTATGGACAGTAACTCGGTGTCGCCCATGCCTGAGCTGGCGCCGATAGCGGAGTTCGACAAGTCTCCGCCGTCGCCCCCCAACGAGGAGGTGCCTATGGACGACCTGCCGCCGCCGCCCGCCACCATAACCCAGGCGGAGGGGAAGAAAATTAAAGTGTGAGTATTCATTGCTTTTAAATGAAATGATCAATGACTGTCTCGTTCGTCTAGTGTCATGAGCAAATGAGAGCCTGGGTTCGGTTAAGTGCCCAGTTGATGGCAATAGGCGAGCCTATTACAGGGGACTTAAATAACTAGCGAAATGTGGGTGTACTTTAAGTACATCTCTGCCTGACCCTACGTGGAATACATGGGTGATAGTTTAATTACTCAATTACTAAATTGCCGTACTAAATTAAGATGATGAAGGGCCTTCGAAGGCAACACTTTCAAGTGAAAGTTTCAAAAGTTATTTTATGCAACCGCCCGTTCGTAGGAAGATCTTGAGCAAGCTTAGCGGTATTAGCGACTGCATCGGTCATACTTCGTTAGCTTAAAGTTTTTGAGCTTAACTTTCATAACTGGAATATGTTCCTATATTTCCATGTGTCATTATAATAACTATCATCATAATCGTTAGCGCAGAAGTATCTGTAAAACACATCAAAAGAATACGACTGCTAGATACGAGTAACAAGATGTTTTATCTTTTATCGCACTTATATTATAACGAGAAGTGTTAGGCTCCCTAAAGAATATTTTTTTTTTCTAGGCTAGTTTCTTCATTTATTACTGAAGTTGTGAACTACGTTTTAATTGTCAAGCATTTCATCGGCAAGTAGCTGGAAATCATTGTTTTTAGAACCGGCTTATCAAATAGTTTTTTTTTTTTTGGATTACTCATTTCCATAATTACAATAACCAATATCTAATTGATGATCTTAAAATGATGTCATTAGCGCTACCTGCAACGAGCTACATCCTTGGGTATTTTAACAGGCACTTGAAATTATTTTAAAAGTACAGTCTCAGTCATCTACGGAAATGTGGTCCGGAGGGGTCAGTTGTACTTCTGAAAAATATAGGGCATCGTAATCATTTCATTAAAACACATTTCGAAGTACCTTACAATCACGACTAGCGGATAGGCGCTGTAGGCAGTAACTGTAGTGTTGTTTAGCTTACTATTATTGAAAAGCTGGTCAGCACCAGCTTCTGGGCTACGTGGATTTCGTACGTGCAAACCTTGGAAAATCGAACCCAGATCACAAACGGTGTAATACTTAAGGAATTCAGGCAGTTCATTCATTCTTGAAAATCCAAACTTGCTGAAGTTGTCAGAAGTAAATATATTACATCTCTATGTACGGGAACATGATATTTCAAGTCAAATAGAGTATTCTGACTGATCCCTTTTCATCTATCATAAATCAAATATTGATTCAAAACTGGTACAAACATGAAGTTATACCAAGTATTTACTTCGATCCAAAAGTTTAAAGGGTGTTCGGAAATCGGAACACATCTTCATTTCCAGATTTTTTTTTTCATTTTGTTTCAGCAACATTTTACTTTCACGAGTACCGGAAATACGGGTAATGGTAAATCAGTAAAGAGCTCCAATATAACCGGATATTGATTTTCCTCGAACTCCAATCCCTTCGGTTAAGTACTTAGTTCCGGAAAAAAGGGACCCATCTAAAGGTGTTTTATAAGATTGGCGGCTTTTAAGATTAGGGGCAAGAATCAAGTGCTGTAAGTACATTATTGTTATAAGCCTTTGGCCTAGTGGTAACGACTGGGTTGTGTGGTGCTAAATTAGATTACTATTCGGTAGGTAATGTGCTTCTTCTTTCTGGTGTACGAGTTGGCCCTTTGGCCACGAGCATTACATTAGCAGTATGAAATGGGCCTTGCGAGTCTCTCAGAAATAAATTAAAAGCAATTGATACACTAACTATGACTTCTCTTTAAATCTTTGAAAATACACTTGGGAGCAAATAAATCGAGCCACTACCTTTTTTCACGTAAAATGGTAAATATTTTTGGGAATATGGAACGTATCAATTCGAACTATATATCGCCTAAAAGTTAAGTTAATAACCTTAACAATGAGGGTAAATGATTGAATAATAACCTTATTGAATGATAAATTATTGGCTCTGCAAGAAAAATGGTAATTTTGATAGAAAATTTAGTAGGGCTAAAACAGTCCATAAAAACAATAAAAAACAAAATTATTGCAAAAAAAATATTCTTAATAACTGGTATTACCCCCCCCGTGCCCTGATGCATTCTTGTAGCCTATTAGTCATCGATCTGATCAGATATTGTGGTATGTTCTCCCACTCTTCAAGCACAGCGACTTTAAGCTCGGGAATGGATGAAACAGCGGGAACCCTGGCTCGGACTCTCCGTTTTAGCTCGTCCCATAGGTGTTCGATCGGGTTCAAATCGGGACTTCGTGCTGGCCATACCATTTGTTGAATCCCGATCGCAGACAAGTATTCCGTAACGATCTGCGCGGTATGAGGTCTCGCATTGTCATGCATAAACAAGAAATTCTCTCCGACAAAACCAGCATACGGCATTACGTGGTCTTCAAGAATGTCAGTTATGTATCGGTCAGCTGTTAATCCACGTCTACCACTGCCATCGTTGGCGGGGTCGACGAAGACAAGTTCCGTTTTTCCGTCTAGAGAAATTCCTCCCCACACCATACAAGAACCACCACCAAAACTCACAGTTTCTCGAATGCAACATTGGGCAAATCTTTCACCAGGACGTCTATACACTCGGTTTCTCCCGTCATTGCTAAAAAGACAGATTCTTGACTCGTCAGAAAACAAAACTGACCTCCAGTCTTCTAACGTCCAATTAATGTGTTCTCGAGCAAACTCCAAGCGAGATCGGCGATGAGCTACAGTCAATTTTGGGCCAGTTGCTGGTTTGTGTGATGTTAAATTTCGTTCCTTTAGTCTTCGTCTCACTGTCCACCTACTGATTGCGACACCTCGAACGTCACGTAACGCTTGCTGTAGCTGAACAGCATTAAGTCCACGGTCGCGCAACGAGTTGGTTGCAATAGCGGTCGTCACGTTCTGTTGTTGCCCGTGGTCGGCCAGTTCCAGGTCGCCGAACAAAAGCACCAGTCTCCAGATACCTGCGGTATACCCGCTGTACCTTTGAACGACTCAAATGAAGTCTGCGTGCCACTTCACGTTGTCCGTGTCCAACCTCAAGTAAAGCTACAACTTGGGCAGCTTCCGTCGGTGTAGTATCCATTTTATCAGGTTATTTTGATTACACAGACACAGATAAAGACAACAATAACAAGTAATATGGGTATGATTAAAACAACCTCAAATTTAATCTTTTCTTAACAGAGTACAATAAAAATGTCATAAGCAAATTAAATGCGATAATTTTAATCTACCCTTTAAACTTTAATTAAAATGAAATTTTGACAACTAACTACCCTCATTGTAAAGGTTATTAAATACCCTTTTAGGCGATATATGTTTCGAATCGATGCGTTCCATAATACCAAAAATAATAACCATAATGCGTGAAAAAGGAAGTGGCTCGATTTATTTGCTCCCAAGTGTATTTTGTATGGTCGAAAAAATTTAGGAGTTTTCAAAATAAGAAGCGATTTCCATTTACCACGTTTATTTATCTCTAATATATAAAATTCTCGTTTCGCAATGTTTGTTACCAAACTCCTCCGAAACTGCTGGACCGGTTTGTACGAAATTTTGTGTGCAAATCGGGTAGGTCTGAGATTCGGCCAACATCTATTTGTTTTAACTTATGGGTAAAAGTTTTTAGCGTTTCGTGATTTGACACCTTCGCTAGCTCAGGTTTCAATCCAAGCACTCACGGCAAAAAACACTTTTACCCATAAGTGAAACACAACAATTTTCACCACACTACGAGGAACTTGCAAAAAAGAAAGAAAACCATTAAAATACGTATAGAATCTGTTTATTAAAATAAATTAAAAAGCGGATATTTTCGGTTCTGAATATTTTCGGTTGACAGGTTTTGAACGTTCCTAACTATAAAAGTTAAAAGTTTTTAGCGTTTCGTGATTTGACACCTTCGCTAGCTCAGGTTTCAATCCAAGCACTCACGGCAAAAAACACTTTTACCCATGTGTAAAACAAATAACTATTTCACCATACTACCTATTATTTGCAATTTTTACCCATCGATTTCCGAGGGTAAAAGCCTTTTTTTGTTATCTAGTGTGTAAAAGTGTCTTAAAATTCGAAGGCTTCCGCTTCAACATTTACTCGAAGTGTTAAATAAAACCAAAGAGTTAGGAACAAAAACGTTTTTAAGACAAAAGTTAGGAACGTTCAAAACCTGACAACCCAAAATACCTGGTTATTCAGAACCGAAAATATCCGCTTTTTAATTTATTTTAATAAACAGATTCGATACGTATTTTACTGATTTTCTTTCTTTTTTGCAAGTTCCTCGTGGTGTGGTGAAAATTGTTGTGTTTCACTTATGGGTAAAAGTTTAAAGCGTTTCGTGATTTGAAACCTTCGCGACGCTCAGGGTTCTTCTTTTAAACCACTCGCTTCGCTCGTGGTTTAATTCTAGAACCCTTCGCTAGCTCAGGTTTCAATCCAAGCACTCACGGCAAAAAACACTTTTACCCATATGTAAAACAAATAACTATTAAACAGTATCCTCTTTTATAACTATTTGTAAAATTCGGTTTCAGAACTTAGCGCTGGAAAGTTCAAAACACACATCAAACGTGTCCTTATAAAAAAAAACATATTGTTAGATTAAATTCTACGTCGTAGAAGTTTGGCAATAATTCCGAATGCACATGTGGCTTCCATGCTACCTCATACCTAAACGGCATCACTATTGAAGTAGTTATGCTATATATATTTACATATGTTTTATACATTAAATATGTTAGTTTGTAAGGTATATGTTTATGGTTCATTGTAGCCTGAAATAAATGGTTTATTATTATTATATAAATTTCTATAAACTGCTTCCAAGTTACGGTGCTTTTTTTATTATTTAAAATTTTGTTTTGACATGCCTCTTTGACATAATCTTCTCATTATTTTACATTATATACATACAATTCTAATTTCAATTCTTTATTAGTGGCTTTTGTGAACAGGGTATTAATTCAGATTTGTTACAGTTGAAATGGCAATCATGCCATTTGGTTTAAATAGTTTTTTAATGTTATTATTTTATTTTTCTTTTAATAGTTTCTTTTATTTTTTTGAATGTGAGAACGTTGTAGGTCTTGTAGAGTGTAGATTTGTAGAACATTGTCTATTTGTTACGCATATGGTCCTTGTTGACAGGCCTTCACTGTCCTCTCATATTTATTATCCGTGTAATTTGAAAACATTTTAAAAGTCAATTATTTTTAAAAGACTAACCGTAGAGTTTCTTGCCAGCTCTTCTCCATAGGAAACTACTAATTGGAACCGTGCACCTATAGCTTCTGACGTTTCATAAGTGTCCATGTAGGTTTAAGTGAAATAAAATATTTTGATTTTGAGTAGCGACCGTAAACTCTTTTTCTAGCAGTTCGATTCCAAGGTTAGGTGAAGTGTCAATAAATTTTTTTCTTTCCAATACGTATCGAGTCAATGTCGATAAATTGCTCCCGAACAAAGGACTGTTATCTTACTTTGTTACCAAACAAGATCTTCAGAGCGTTGTTTACGTAAAAAACATTAGATTCTTAAGGTGCATAGATCGAAGACAAGCGTTTACACACTATGAAAAGAAAGCGAGATTGCAATCGAGACGAAATCTGCAAAAATCTGCTGTTTTGTCCGTATTGTGAGATAGCTTGAGTTTATAGAGCGACTCCAAACTAGGTAAATTCGCTCAGTAAAATGTAGTATTGAATCGAAGACGCGTTTTTTTTGTTCTTGGGGCAAACTGGCTAAACATAACAGGAAACAAAAGAGATATTAAATTAGATACTAATGACCAGAATATCATAAATCCAGGTACGTAGGCAATAACATCTATTTAAAAAAACTTTTCTGGCAATCAAGATGTTACAGACATTAATTTACTATTTAACCCATTCGCCCATTTCCATGCGCAGGATTTCGTGATCTCTTTAGTAAAAAATGCATGAAGAAAAACTGCCATCTACTGCGCTTATTGTCGTTGCATCGGCAGTCTGTAATCCATGACTTTTCTGTAGAGAGTATGAATGGTAGCCAGCTGATTGTTAGCCTAGTCCGACTTTGTTCCGCTAGATGGCGCTACTAGTACGTTGAGAATAGATCATTGGCACATGGTGGAATTATGATACACACAAGACTTATTTTAAAATGCAATAACAATACGTGTCATTTACGTTAGTAATAAAAGAAAATTACCAATTATTAAAAATCTAGTTTTTTTGTCTCTTTCTAACATGTTTATTTCTGTAATTGACGATCTCTGTCTCACGCAAAAGACTGGTTACGCCGAAGTAGGGCGCTTGCCGCGTCCGGACCGAGTTGAGATCTCGGAGAGTGAACGTACGCACCTCACGGGAAACATGCTCATGTGACAGATTGCCGCCAAAATTTATATTTAATATTCGAACTTAATTTTTTTTCCGAACATTTTATTTTCTTCGAACGATTGTGCTTGGTGTTTTGTGATTTTTGAAAAAAAATTGTTTCGTCTGTGGTTTCTTCATTTGTGAGTTCAAATAAGAAGAAATGGCGCGAGGAAAGACTCAAAAGTATGTTAATTTTTTATTAAAATAAAAATAAAACAGTTATTACTAGCTTAGTTCCAAGAAAATATTTTAAACTGAAGGTTCAAAGGACAAATTCGGAGTTTTCAGAAATAATATCTAAATCGATGTTAAATTCTTTTGAGCGAATAATTTTTAAAAAATCTCATGGTATTTATAGCTCTACCTACAGATTTACGATGGCTATTTGGCCATAAATCTTTATTAATCGCAATTGCATATAGGCGAGTTTGTAATGCGCGTGAGTGATAAGCGAGTCCTGTTTGAATGTGGCGAAGTCAAAGAGATTAATCAAATTACGATTATGTAGGTACCTCAATCACCGTTGAATACTTTCTACGACACCCGTTCGCGATATACATTTACTTAAGTACCACCTACGAAAAAGTGAATAAACATCAAATAATAGGAATTTTACCCCAAGTCACGGATAAAAGTTTTGCCAATAAGTTAAAAAAAAAAAATTGTTTTATTAGCCGAATGGAGCATTTCACTGATTGTTAAATCATGTAAAGCAGACTATATGTAAGTTATCTCATAACTATACGAAGTGAAAGTTTTTATAAAACTATAAACCTGTACCACCGACATGACAGGATAATTGTTGGGGTGACCATACGTTTTGTGAGAACGGTAATAACACGGGAAGTCCGCAATTACACCACTTTATTAACTAGCAGCAGCTCGTCCAAGTAAGGCTGCCGTTAATGTGACCATGTTTTTATCGATACGAGAATGGCACAAAGTATTCATGGCTTCTAGGCGGTAACGGTTTCTAACTCAGATCGAGTCTTCCCCCGTTAAATGTTTTTACGGAACCTGCAGATATTTACTGCGCCAATATTTTTATAAGTATGAAATGATGAAGTCTAGTTCCTTACAATATTTCCTTATTCAAAGAATGTTTCCTTCAGCAAATCACCAACTATTGTTGAAAAAAACTAGTATTGTGGGATAATGACATTTCAAATAGACGATTTTTTTGATCGCAATGCCCATATAAAACCGTTGGGCAATGTTAGCATCGCCACAGATACGGGTGTATTCGTTCTCGATATGTTATTAAATCCAATAATTCGCCGAGTGGGTCGCACAGGGAAGGGAGCCGGGAGTGCGCTCAGGAAATGGAATGAAATTGACGCTGTTTATTGCAGGCGGGAGACAGCCGCACGAGATCGTGAGATGGAACACCACTGTATACATGGGTGTATACCGTGTATACTTTATTATAACGCTTGCTGTAATAAAATTTGTTAGATTTATACACTATAATGGACTTTATCGAATATTTATCGTCTGTGAAGCTCGACAATCTTTTCTATGCTCTGGCAATAGAAATATTGTGTACAATTGTTGCTATACTTATGTGGTTTATCAAAATTACAAATACTTTTTACTTGTTAGACAATTCTTTCAAAATATTTCATATTTCGAGCCTTATCGAGACATTGTTCTGCATCATACTTTGAAATACCTATTGATTCTTAAATAAGCGGTAAAGTTATAGTAGAAGTCTTGAATGACACGTATTTTCAGTTTGCTTCATTAACGTGTCATCATATCTAATGCATAACCTTATGAAAATATTCCTAAAGAAGCGCTTAAAACAGTACGGTTGTGACATGTATTTCTTCATACATGATATAATTTACTAATGTAAATATCGTCTCTGGCGTCAAATATTTGGTAACGTTGTCTATAATTAGCCTCGGTGAATAGATGATAATGTATATACTGTACCGTATCCTTGAGTACTCCAAACTAGAGCACAATTTTTTTTTTAATATTTTCGTTTATTCAGAGAAAACAAAAAGTTCAAACAGGACATGTAAATTTAATAACTTGTTAATAACAATAACTTGCTTCGTAGAATCATTATTATTGTAAAGCATATTACCATATTTTAACCTGTTGTATAAAGCTTGCCTAGTTATCCTTTCTTACGAACGTTTCTAGAATAATATAGCTCTTAATCGCATGAAGGTAAACTGACCCTGAAAGTAATTGAAAGAAAAAGGCTCAAATGTATTGCATGTATTTGCCATGATTAACGTAAAGCTGTTAGTCTAATTGAAGTAGTGGTAAGATACTATACATACTTATTTATTAATTATTGAAAAACACTGTACAATGTGGATTTATACCACGATATGTATTTCAAATGAGAGCAAGGTAATTTAAAAGTGATTTTGATTTTCATTATTAAAATCGATCGTATCAAGCTGTGCAAGTACTAAATTTGTACTTAGCAAGTCGTATCAAGCTGAGCAAGAACAAAATCTGTAATTAGCAAGTACAAATTTTGTACTTGCTCAGCTTGATACGATAGATTTAAATAATGTAAATCAAAATCACTTCTAAATTACCTTGCTCTGACGCCATGTCAACGACTCCTACATTCCCGTTAAGGAGTGAAGAACCCATAACTAGGGCGACTGCTCACCTCCAGGAAAAGACCACAACAATGCAGGCATAAAGCAGAGTTAGTAAGTTAGAAGTGGTTGTATAACACCAGTCAGGCCGAAGAGGCGGTATCCGCAACAGCCGCCAGATCTAGTCTGACAACACATTTGCTATGATTTATTGCGGAAGCCGGCAGCGGTGCTCCCAGACGTGAACCTATCTCTTTATCTCTTCATGAGCACTTATGATTTATGGCAAAACTGCTTTGCAACTATTGCGCGCATACTTGAGCTTTCATCGTAAAAACTCCTTCTGTTCGGCGGAACCTTTTATGTGCAACATAAATAGGTCTAATTAGAGGTTTGGGTGTCCATTTTGTCGCTGTTCGACTAAGTTAAGAAAAGTTGTAAACGTTTACATTTGGTAGTAATTGACTACTAACCTGATTCATCAATTTGTTTACAGCATTGTGTTGTATTTTCAATGTAATTTTCTGTAAATTAATCAACAAGTAAGTAACTCAATTAAATGAAGTTCTTTTCTGATTATATGACAGATGATCTAACAGAAGGCAGAAACTATCATTATGTCAGTTTAATTTTAACATTGTTTTACGTATTATAAGCAATAACTAACAGTGGATGTGGTTTTCCATAGTCACTGACGGAAACATCCGATTACTCACATGTAGTAAGAGGGAACATTGATATTTTGTTTATAAATTCTAGAACTCTGTGTACATCATTGTCCCTCATTTAGGAATTCATGTTTGTCAACAGTTCCAAGATTTATCCTACAAGTTTACGAAGTGATGGTCACCCTAATATAGGAGGATGACATGCAAATGAATAACGAATGAAGCAAATTAGGAATTGATTCAACTCCTTAACGGATCCACCACCTGTTTGCCTAACCGCGTGTCCGGAGGTTCAGTTTCAATGGAATGGGAATTAACAGACGTTTCACTTCATGAGGTTTAATTTGCGGAAGTCTTGACAGCTGATTTATTTTAGCAGTTAATAAATTAAAACATTAAAGGCTTTTGTTGGAACACTTTTAGAAAAAACGAGATAACACTTTTAGAGAAAGTACAGCATGTCGACTCTGTAACAACAACCACCGTGTCAACCCGCCTTGGTCAAAACCTAGCATATGTGGCACTGACAGCTCACTCCACGCTCACTTCACCTAAGTTTTCACGGTGAGATGGTTACAGATTAGCACTACTGGACCTACCTACATCTGTTAAGGCTTTGACATTCTGTTTTTAGGCAGTGTTCTCGTTTTAAGTAGGTACATGAAAACTCTTTATTGATTGTATAAATGGTGTATCGAATCGAGCGCATCAGACCATCACTTACTTTTTAATTTCAAGCATCAATTTAAGCATCATCCACTGAGCACCATATTAATCAAATTTCAATCTTCCCCCCAGAGCATAATGCTCAAAATTGCTAATAAGCTTATTTAACAAGCCTCAAATAGCTCGCATTGTTGTTTTAAATCACACATTCTACTTATAATAGGTTTTACCTCTTAAATGGTTATAGCCAGAATGGGGTGGACTGATTGGTATTGCTGATTTGCCGCATGTACACATCCTATGACGTGATTAAGTACTTGTCACGTTTTCAGTGACACCAATGATAGGGGGACGGTAATGACCGTGGGCGTCACGTGAGGGAGGGTAGTTGCACAATAAATGTTCCCGTTGCGGTTGACAAGCTATCGCACAGATAATATCGCGTACGCGCCTTTAATTACAGGATACTACAAGGTTTTCCTTGTTTTTTCTTAAAATAATTACCTTGTAATAACGCAGTGGTAAATCATCCTAATCAAAATTCGGAAAAATAAACACATAGACATAGTCGACCTTGTAATTGCTGACCACTTTTGACAACAATTCCAGGAAAGTTGTAACTTCACTTAGGTTGAAATTGTCTGTTTCATAGACTAATAAGCCTTGTCGTTTTATTTAGTGCAAGTGACATATGTATAGAAATATGTACGACTTAGGAGTGTGTCGTCTTGTCCCCGCATACCTATCAAGTATGCGGGGACAAGACACTTAACGGGTTAACGGCCGAATCCAATAACCTATTTTCAGTGAAAGACAGATCGCTATTGATGATAGACAGTATTATTCTATCAGTCCCTGTAAAAAAAAATAGCTGTAAACATCTTATAGGGGCGCATTCTCTGGCTTTATTGGGATGTCAAATCAGATATTGATAGGTTTTTCTATCTCCAGTTCGCCAAAATTGGTGATAGATATACATATTATGTTATTGGGTTCGGCCCTTCGCGACAACAAATCACTTCCCAGTTCCATGCATGTAGCATTTGTCTATGGGAGGTCGAATGACAGTTTGTCCATATTTAGCCGCAGTAATTCTGCCTCAAGTCCTATATCACGAATTTATGAAGATATACATACAGTCGTGGCAGTGTTGTACACTCTACATTACAATTTGTAATGATTGAGCAAACGATCAGCTTTAAACGTATTTATTTGATTGCTGACTTTCTTTCAGCATATTTAACTTTTATCAACAATTATTGTAAAATACACAGATATAAATATTAAAATGGTAAGCAAAGACCTCTATGAGCGCCCATGGATGTAAAATAAATTTATAGCATTCGATTTCATAAACTTAAACTAAGTGTTGGTTTAACAGAACAGAATTCAGATTTAATACGTCTGCAATGAGGCTAGCGGGATCCCAGATTTCTTGTACTTCATCTTGATTTCCACGACGAGTTCTCATAAATCTTTTATTTTCCAAGAAATTGTAAATCTTGATTACGCATTTTAACGAAACATCTTCAATGACATTCTATCCTAACCGAGAACAGATGCACTTTTCCCCTTAAAAACGTAGCTATAATACTTAATAGTATCTACAATCCCAAGTAACGACCGACCGACAATGTTCTCAACTCTCAGCCACTCGGGTATATTGAGACGGACATCTGTCATTGCAGCAGACCTTGGCGCAATCTATTGTATCCTTTCATAAATTTGACCACCCACTCGACGAGCTTACTTCTAGTCGTAACTGTCCAGTGAAATTATCATTAATTTAGTACTGGAATGTTTCCTGAGAACTAGTATACGGGGAAGCTTTAGTGTTATAATATGTTTAAGTTAGAACTCTTCAACTTTGTGGTATTCGAATCCTAAAAAGCGGGTGTTTGGTTTTGATCTCACTGTTTCACTAAAGTATGCGTATTTACATCATAACAATGGATGGTGGATCCAGGATTTATTTCTGGGGGGAAGGGGGGGGGGACATCGAAGTCGATTTTGTGTAACTAAAAGGAGTTCTATTAATTTTCAGTTTGGCGTTATTTATTTTACTTGAACTTCCTGAGGGGGTATGGCCCCTTGCCAATGGATCATTTTGAATGATAATTTTTATAATTGAAAGGCTACGAAGTCCAAAAAATAGTAATGTTACTTTTTAGGTTAGGATTTGTCGTTATAAAGAAATTAATGTGCTAGAACTAATTATTTAACACTCGAAGTTTAGTCTAAAATAGGAATACTTACTTAATAATACATATCTATATTCTGAAACGTCTTTTTTACTCTGTGAATTCCTTAAATCAAGCTGACCTTACGTCTGCTTACACTGCTTAGACTCTCGATGATTGTCACTATATATTGAGTGTCTAGTATTAACTGTCAAACGTCAAAAAATCCGTTTCAATCGTCCTAACTCAATTACATATTGAATGATTGCCTGACCTGCATTCTATGCGAATAAATGATTTGATTTGATTTGATTAATTAATTTAATTATTCATTTATTTGTAATTAATCTGTATTATACATTGACTAAAAAAGAAATACTTACTGAGTAAATAAAACGTAAAAATGAATGAAACTCAGAAACAGCGTTGAATAAAGTCAAGTAGTAGTATGTAAAATGGAAAGTTGTAAAAAAGGGTAGTTGAGATGCGCACAAAACATGCTAAAATGTTTACCCTTGACGTAGAATAAGCATAAAGAAAATTTAAAATTAAATAAATCCTGCGTTTCTTTTAACATTGTGATAAGCGTAATTAGTATACAATTTTATTACCTGTATTTTAAGATTAATTTCATTTCTATACATTGTCAGGTGAAAAATAGGCATTCTACTTTACTAAAAGAACAGACTATGCTTGCCTGTAAAATCAGTCAGTGCTGCGTGCCTTTCAAAAATATTAAATTAAATAGCAAACCGGCTGCGGGTCCAGCAAAAATAAATTTCGTTTCACCGTCCGCCGACTTTGAAGAGACCCTCAAATGCTTCAAAATAAACCTGTAAAAGATAAATCCGCCAAGCTGATCCTTTGTTCCGGTTCTGTAGTCGTGCAATTAAGGCGTGCCTGCGAAAGTCTGTCAAGTAGAAATAAAACTCCGAGTCTGCGAAGGAATATTTCGTATTCAAATATCTTTCTCCTCGCTGACAATGGCGTCTGCGATGGTTTCAGCTTCAGTTTTCTTTTTTGTTAGCTGAGACGTTGCTCTTATGATAAAAGAACGGGGTTTGAATATATTAGAAAAGTTGAAGCTGACGGTTTGCGGATTTTATTACTAAGGGTTGAAATAGAATTTTATTTAATCTGTAACTGTCGTAAACGTCATAGAAATGGATAAAATATTAGTAATTTCGTTGCTTATTCAATTGCTTGGTATTTTCTTTGAAATCCAGTAATCTCGAAGTGTATCTCAGAATATTTGATGAACGATAAAACAACCCACTTAACGCAGCAGTCATTTCACATTCGAAAGGGATAAGATAATCCTGAGAAGCAGCATCTGACAGCTTTAACTTTTCGTTCCCATTTTCCACTACAGGTCCTTTGAATAAGGTAATCTAGCAGCGGCTCCGAGTTTTCCGGAAAGCTGTGCACGACAGACGGCATAACGTCGCCGGCAGCCGGAAAAAGCCGGAAAACTCGGAAAATACCGCACGCTGGTAGCTTCTACGATAATGTGATTTATGTCTGCTTGTGAACGTAAAGTAAATTAAGTACTTATATTTTGTTTCCAGTGATACCTTTTACTTTTTTAATGTTTGCAATATTTGTCGTCAAAAGTAAATTAGGTGACCCTGTTCGAGTTTATAAACTGAATTCAATAGGAAACTTTATCATTGTTTTTGCTCTGCTCGTGCATCACATATATTTCATCGGTGCTTGAAATATATGTAAAAGTAAAATAACCAATCCCTTGATTATTTGAAATCATAATAACAGTGATTTGAATAGTATGTACCTAGTCAAATTTCACTGTTATAATACTAATCAATCATATAGGAAATAACCGATAACGATCTGACCGTTTCGAGCTAGCAATTGCAAGTTATTAGTAGGTCGATTGATAATGATATGCAAAAAACTCACTGCCTCGTTGGCCTAGTAAAATTCTCAGTAACTGCCCGGAGTCTATATTTATGCTAGGTTAATGGCCAATTTGTGGTGGCTCAGTGGTAAAGACCGCGAATCACAAGTTGTAGGCTTAGGTTCGAACCCAGAGTTTCGCATAAGGAGGGAGGAAACGCCCGGGTGTCGCCATTGTGTGGATCGCCCGGAGGACATGGTGGAGCATACGATGGAGGTCTGCCCAGCTTGGGCGGAGCACCGCAGTGTCCTCGTGGAGGCGATCTCTCGCGTCCGGCCCTGGTCCAGGCCATGGTACGGAGTGAGAGGGAATGGGGAGCCGTCACCTCCTTCTGCGAAGCAGTAATTTTTGCGAAGGAGGAGGCGGGGCTCGTGAGGGAGAGAGCCTTGCCTTCCTCACGCCTCCCTAATCGCCGCAGGAGACGCCTTGGGCTTCGGGAGTCGCCTGCAGATTCCCGGCCATCGTAGGCGCGGGCTTGCGGACGGCGAGCAATGGGTAGTTCGCCGTCCGGTAAGGACCAGGCCCGGGACGACGGCACGTCGTGTGCAACGCGCGCCTGAAAGAGATGTCTGCACTAAATGACGGAGTCCGATAGGGCCGACGCCTCAGGGTCGCGGGAAATTCGAAAGAGAAACCGTTGCCCTGGCACAGGTAACTGTAGGAACACGGGTAGGTTTTAGTCAGCAAAAGTCTGACACGGCCACCCGCTCCACCCATTGAGTGGAGAAGTCATTGGATGATGTTTTTTTTTGGGTGGGAACCCAAAAAAAAAAGGTTCGAACTCAGAGAGGCCCTTTACTTTGTGTAAATAATTTCATCACCACTGCTCGCAAAACGGCGAAGGAAAACATCGTGAGGAAATTGGAATTTAATAGAACCAAAAATTCGTAGACATGTGACAATTTCTTCGATACACTCTACTTTTTGATTCAACTCGATCTTTGCGAGATTTTAGTTAACGGCTAATGCTCAATTCAATTCAATTCAATTAATCTTTATTGCAATCCATAATGTACACATACTTACCATCTAAGTGGTTAGTATAGTTCAGTCTTGAATACAGCAGCCTAATTGCGTAACAATTTTCGTACACGACTCCGACTAATCTGTTTGTTTTTGACAGTTCAACAACATTCATTGCGTAATATACATTATTGAGCAGAATTTTTATCGAACTTATGAAGCAATGGATTAGCTATCTGTTTCAAACCGATTCAGATTCCGATTGATTGTGTATTACGCTGATCTAGTTCAGTGGATCTTTGATGATGGTCCTTGTCTTTCTGTACTTTAGGAGGTTGACCTTGAAGGTCCTTCGAGCCGGATCATTCAACCAGTCTTTAACCTTGAACAAATCATGGGCATAAGAAATATTACAAATTATCAGACATCATTCAGAATGCAAACAAAACCATTGTGACGCAAAGCAGAGCAAGTAAACTAAAACGACAGTTGCAGCACATGATCGCACATTCTTGATCAAGCAATAAATATTACGTTACACAAGTTTGCTGGAAAGACAAATGGCGTAACCGCCAACAGCGAATGTACTATATAAATGCAGATAATTCATTTCTTAATAAATGCCTTGGTAAATTAGTACCCAAGTAAAGCAAGTAAACAAGTAAGTTGAGCAAGGTACATAATTGAGTTTTAAACTTTGTGTGTGTTTCTTATTAATAATGCATGAACATAATTATCTAATTTACATTTCTTCCGCTGAAAGCTCTCTGAAAGCTAGAAGTTGTTTGCTTGTATGTTAATTTATGTGTGTTTGACAATAAATTGATGTTTATTTGTTTAATTAAAATGATTTCAGTTAGAAGCGCCTTCTCCTCCTTGCGTCGTATTCCTCAATGTTAAGGGTTGTGACCTCCCTTCAGTAACACCTTCTCTCGGATGAACTTTCTCCATCTGTTTCTGTCTCTGGCTGTGTGAAGGGCGCTGTGGACTGTGGTGTCAAGGGCGGTGCGGATCTGGTCAGACCTGCGTCCACGAGGTCTTTTCCCATCCACCTTGCCGGTCACGATTAGCTTTTCTAGGTTGCCAATTAGAAGCACAAGCACCCATATAAATTTTTTGTCTATTCGATGGTATTTTTTTCAGTAATGCTTTACCATTTCACCATTACCTTGAAAATCCTGTAATTTAGGTAAAGGAAAAAAAAAACACTGATGATTTTTGAAAGGAAGAGTGCGTCTAAAAGCTTGTGGCATTTAATTCATTTTGCGTTTGAATGATACTGAGCTCAAGTTGCATGGTCGAGCCCGGCTAATTGGCGTGTGCTGCGCTTCATTAGTGCACCACTCGACTTTACTTGTCGTCTGTCTGTGCGCCAGTTGGCATCCACACATGCGGGGAAAAACATTTGTGTCAATGACCTTTTGACGTAACTTTGTAAGGTTCATATGTATAAACGTTATGCAATATTTTGGATTCCATTAATGTTTCAAAATGTTTTGTTGTAGAGTAATTTTCAAATGAATACCGACCTAACAGTAAGGTTATCCTATAATACATTGCTGTTCTAAGCATTTTTCTTTCATAAAAAATTGTAATTTATCACATTGGATGACGTAGAAAACTTTTAAGAATGGCTGGGTAGCAGTGTCTTTCAACAAAAACTGTGTTTATCCTTTATTGACAGACTAACTACTGATTAAAAAGTACAAACTGCTTGCCGGTCTTCTGTAGACTGTACTTCGGTGAGTGTGCGCAAGAACTCCACGACCTCATCCCACCTGCCCCCTTCTACCATCGGACATCTAGACGTACTGCTAATTACCATCCATACTTAGTTGCCATTCCACCAATTCGCACTAAGCGCTTCCAAACATCTTTCATAATGCGCACGGCAAAAGAGTGGAACTCACTACCTGCGTCTGTGTTCCCGAACACATTCAACCCGAATCTCTTCAAAGTTAGAGTTAACAGGCTTCTTCTGGGTAAGCTCACTCCATCGTAGACTTTGTCTCTGTCACTTCTGACCTAGACTAGAGTCAAGAGCAAACCCATCTCAAATAAAAAAATAAAAAAAAATTACAGAAATTTCTCAGATGAATTAATTTAATAATAGTGGATGTTTATTAACTGACATCGTGTATATCATAGTTTAATAGAAATAAAACACTTAATCATGTCACGGACAGATTTTCTTTTTAACATAACAGCGGAGATGTCTGGCAAACACTTTCATTGTCACCTTTCTCTTATTTCTAAAGAACTAGTCGTCAGTTTTTGCCACATTTCCTATTACAATGTCGTTTTACTTGCAGTTTTGTGGTCTCACTTGTTTATGTGCTAACCAAACCTTCTAAACAGATACACTCATAAAAATTTAACTATGTATTGTTTGTGGAGTTTGAAGGTGACAAAGGTAGAGTTTGATAACATGTTGCTATCAAAACAGCTTTATCGAAAAATGAGAACTAGTAGCTCTACAGAAGTACCGTCAAACGGGGTGAATAGGAATGCAGGGGTGAATCGGGACTAAACCTTAAAAGGGATTTTAACAATGAAGTAATAAATTTTGTTGATAGCAAGGTCAATTTAATTAATCGTTAAATATAATACAGTCAACACATTAAATTGCCTTTTTAGCAACAAACTATATTATTTCAATGTTAAATCCTTTTTAACGTTCCAACCCAGGCATCCCTATTCCCGTTTGAACCAGTAGTGTTTTATATATATTTAAAAGTTCGTCAACATTTTCTGTAGACTAGTTGTTAACTAATATTATCGTCTTTATTTGAGACTTGCACTTCGCCCGCGACTTCGTCCGCGTGGATTTCGAAAAAAAAAGTTGCCTATGTTATTCATACATAATTTTGGCTTATATTGGTAAAACAATTTTTCAAATCGGTCCAGTAGTTTCGGAGCCTATTCAATACAAACAAGCAATCAAATCTTTCTTCTTTTATAAGTGTAGATATCAATTGGTATGTTTGTGGCCTACTTAAAAAAATATTGTACTGTTCTCTTACGACGTTTATTTGGGCTCGTATCTATTGTGTTTATGACCATAGTCTTTTACTAATTGGTGTGCAAAGTGCATGTAGAAGTAATGATTACACGAACACATTATGTTGTCGGCACGACTTAGCTTAGCACGAGTTACTAGTCATTGGTACGGATTTGTAATTTGAAGAACTTTTCACGGTAAAAATGACACTGTGTAAATATTAGGTTTTGTTAGTATCGTCATTTGTGGTACCTAGGTATCTATGAATATTATTTACTAGCTTGTGTCAGCAACTTCGTCCTCGTGTTTTTTTTTTAAATAAATGAGACGTGGTAATACTTTAGCTCCCCATTTATAAAAGTTTTCGGAATCGACTCAGTAGTTCCGAAGATAAGACTACCTTCTTTGTGTGTAGACAATAATTATTATTCAGTTTAGTTTGTTTTTCATTTCTGTGTAATTCTTGACTATCGCTTTGTCTCTTTTTGGAATAAGAAACTTCTTTAAATCAATCTTCAGTTTCTTTTGGTTTTGCGTTGAGTTCATCAGTAAGGTCTATAGTGGCAGTACTTTGCGTAAGTGTATTGGTAAGACCTTGTGAACGTGGTTTGGTGGTGAAGATACCTCTATGGAACACTTGCTACTTCAAGTGTTTTTTTGAAGGCTCTTGGTTACAAGGAATCTCCCTTGACGGCTTCATTAGTAAGGAGGAGTGTTTTTCCGTATGTTGTTGTTTTTATAATATTTCACGGAAAAACTTGGAGAGCACTAAGTACTTCTGACAACAGTTTGACGGCAACTGTTAACAGTATTTATAAACATCCAGTGAAGCGGAACCGTTGCCGAATTGCGAACACTGTTGTGACAGCAGTGTGGATGTTACCACAACTATATTTATTTCGCCTAGTTGGCACACTTCGAGTTCAGCGTACTTAATAACTGAATTTCTAATCGTGTTCAATTATTTATCTCCATAACAGGCATCAATGTCGTTTGTATCTCACACCGTTCCCGGTATAGCTAATAGTCAATTGGACGTGCGAGTAGACCGTCCCGTCGGTAATTTGCATAAATTGATTGCACGCCACGGGCTGGCGCGGCGGACACGGGCGAGGTGTGCGCCCGCGCAGGCTCGCCGCAGTCGCGCGCCCAACCCACCGACTGAAACACGTTCACCCGTAATGCTTAATTACATCCTCGCCTGTCGTAATTGTCGGACTATTTAGCACTATTTCTATCCAATTGCGAATTTTCTAATACGAGTTGTCCAGTGTCGCCTCGGCCGCGGTCTCGTGCTCGTGCCGATTGATGGCACCGCTTGTGACTTCCCGGCGTCCTGTGCGGTTATCTAGTGAATAACCCATGTTATAGTGATCTCGCCTTCAACACTGTGTTACAAGCGTTACCTTCCTCTAGTCAAACGTCGTCACAATGCGTCAGAGATACCAACTGAAGCAGAGACCGTACGTATAGTTCACTTACGTGAATAAGTAAAACAAAAGCTTCTGCATCCACTTGACCCGCTGACCGCTTGTTTGCCGTGACGAAACATGGTGTTATTTGTTACATTAAAACCTTATACGTGCAAATGATCACAAATGCCTCCCTATTGAATACAATGCTAGAAAGTAACACAGATAATGCTGAACAATAGCATTCCTTACGTGCGATGCCAACTTTGATAATAGTGGCAACAAACAAGTGTAAGGCCGCATGTAACCTTAATCAAGATGTGCATTATTATATGCATTGTCCCAGCATCTAAAATTGTCAACAAAAACTATCTCTGTTTTTCTTGCACAAAATAGCGAGATGTTGGTTCATTTAGCAGAAATGTCGATGTTTCAGTAAAGTTACAGGCAACAGAGTACAGTTGCTGAATGTTTTGCAATATGAAACATTGTTTGACGGAAAACTTCGTCGGGTGTGCAAACAATTATTGTCTTGTTTCAAAGCAAAAGTGTCTCTTACTCCGTTCAGACTTTAAACTATGAACAGGCGTGGGTTAATGAAAAAACTCCTATGAGTAAATATTTGTACTTATTTGTATAATCTGCTGAGATTCATTACTCGTTTGTTGATTTTATGTATCTTTCTGTTTCAGGTAAGTCCTTCAGCCTGCATACTGAGTAAGATTGATGTTAAGTAAACTGTTTGTTTACACTGACACTACTGCTTTTCCAACGTGATTTTTCAGAGATAAGGCAGCCTTGATGACGCATCCAATAAAAAATGTGGAGCAATTTCTGCTTAGACTTTTTAGGTTTTTGCTTTAAAGATTTAAGGAAAACATCGGGTTGCTAGTTAAGTATTTTATGAGGCTTTTCCCTTCCGCCCTTGGAGAAACAGGGTTTTCTCAGAGGATATTATTATTAACGTTGCAAACCGGGAACCCGAAAATCCCTTACTCAACATTTACAGCGCCCATGGGAAGATGGTGCCTAACGTATCGTACGTAAAATTACTCGTATATCCTTTGATGGTTTTAGATATTTAGGGGAAAAATACTATGTAGCTGGAAGTTTAAAAGGGCCCTTCTTGCAGTTGTAGAAACTTGCAGAGCCTAGTCTAGAACATAAACGGTTAAAAAATTTGAAGATGCATAGACTCCAGCTCGTGCGGTCTTAAAGCTTTCTACGCGAGAAAGTCTCTCTACGGCGGTGCATGGATACCTACTTTTGTTGTAACTATACCCGCATAATCATGATGTATAAGCAAGCTATGGGTATTTAACCACATAAATACAATAGTTCTGCATAGATTACTATTGTGTTAACGTCAGCACCTGATGCGAACAAAAATAGTTTGTTATTCGCACCAAGTGACCTTAATTGTTATGTGCTCGAGTTTTGTCATACGGCTTTTATATTGGACACGACTGAAGTGTCACCAACACATAAATTAGAATAAATATTTCGTCCTTGCGTCCACGGTTTGAAATTTTGATGAATAATGAATATAGGGTCCGTTTTAACTACTACTGCTTACGCAGGGGTGGGATGTGACGCGTGTCGAAACCAAAAGGTTGGTTTCCTATTTAATAAACTATTTTGAAATACCCTGTCTATCATAGAGCTCTTATGACGATCTACACCGCCACATGCGGACTACGCATCACACTGACGTCACCCAAAATCCTGCATCGCGCAAGCATAGTTTAACGGGCAACTATCGTATAATTTTACAACGTCCCGACATCAATTGTCGGGCAGTTGCCCACGAGACGCAACACCCATCTGGTCGGAGGATCCTCCCTTTTTTATAGAGGATGACTGAACTTTACACCCTGTTCCTCATACCTCTATACTGGTGACCCCGATGCAATATTTTGGGTGACATCATTATGATGCGTAGTTCGCAAGTACTTATCCTATGATTAAATCTGTCATCTCAAGAAAAGCCTACCAGAAAAAAGCTAGTAAAAATAGATTGTAAAAAGCTTTCTCGTGTTTTCTGTTTTCAATTATTTGCGATACTACCAAACTTTAGCAATAAAGGGCAGTCTTCATATAAAAATAACAAAAAGTTGCAGTTTTTACGAGTTTAATAGTTGTTGTTTACAACGAAGAAAGGGCCGACCCCAATAACTGAAGGGTCATCCTCCTTTATTATACTTATCCTGTGAGTCCGAAGTAATTATGTAATTGAGTATCCTGTTCGCAACTCTCAAGTTGAGTTGTCGAGTTTTCCTTGATTGCAGGATGTTTAGTAATCCAAACACGACACCGTCCTTTGTTTACTAGGGCAGTTCTACTGGAGGGATTTTGGAATTAGAATAACCAGAAATGTAAAGTTGGTGGCCATGATACAATTCCGTTCCGTTCCGTTGAGAATCTCCAGAATGGTACAAATTACTTATGAAATTGAGACCTAAGGACTGTTTTTGTCTTGATTAAATATTCAGCTTATGTATCACAGTCTGCCTTGCCTACCCTTATCAAGTTGCACGAACGCACCGTTTTTCGCCTTTTCCGTTTTTTTCCTGAGAGACCGATTTCCTATTATTCGTTTGATCAACAACAAACCTTTCAAAGTGTTCTAAATTAACCGTAAAGTTTCTATGCGGGCGTAGCCAATAAAGAATCGTAAAAGACCGAAGAAAAAAGTGAACAATTTGTGTGAAATCGTTATGTTGGCCCCTCGACTATACTCGGTTCGAACCCATGACCTTCTGATCGGGAGCCGACACCCGTAACAAGGTTATTGTCACTTCCGTTGCCGAAAGTAATGACTCAAATACATATTTGTGCAGGTTCAGTATTTATTATAATTACATTTCTAATTGAAAAGGATTCTTCTCTACGAATTTATAAAAAATACTTATGTAATGCAGTGTTTAGAGTAACAGATGATATGCAACAACCGCAACGCCTTTACAAACAGATATTTTTGTTGATAGTTCTTACATAAATAGCATAAACATATCATAAAATCAAAATTAAATCAGTTGCTATCAAGATCACATAGACACACACTCACACACACATACATTACATTACTCACAAATCAAATCGCGACTTCGCGAGTTCAAACAATACAAAAATTTGTTCAGAATCAGGAGATAAACTGTATTAGGTATTACATGTCAGTATAACTTTAGTTCATTCTCTACGTAACAATTACATAAATTGATAATGATTGTTTCAAATAAAACACGCAATGGACCGCGTAACGAAACTTATGAAATTCAATACGCAGCTCATAATCGGTGACGCCATTCTGCAACTATTTCTCACAATTAAAAAACAAGAGCTTTATTTACTTTTTTTTTCTTCATAAAGCCTAATGGCAAAGGGCAACGGTAACATAAGGGCAAAGGTTTCGAAATATTTTAAACGTGGAACAGTTAGTAAAGAGAAGCGTGGGCTTGCGCTTGCGCCGCCGGGTGCTGGAGACAAGAATGCGGAATGGTTCGCCAATCATCGGGTAAAGGCTCGTTGTTGGGCTGCTAGGGCCAGTTCCGCAACCGAGTTGTTGTTTTAATTGATATGCAAATTGAGCTCAGCTAACTTGTTTTGACATTTTAAACTATGCGTGGAAAAGATTTTCTTGTTTTTTTTGTGTCAAGGTTTAGGTAAATAAACTCCGAACCTTTAAGACTAATTTAAAAGTGTTAGAACAAAAAAAAATATGGGAAAGTTTCAATTAAATTTATTTTTATTTTTAACTGTTTGAGCTATGGAAGCCACGATTCTGTCTGTAATTTTCAGTAGAAAACTTCCTAGGTATGTTAGATATCCAGACAGGATGGTTAATGTAATACCACATCTAAAGTAAGACCTATTTGATTCAATGTAATCAATAGTACTCCAGCATGACGAATAAAACATCTCTCGTCAAGTCACGTTTCGCCAACTTTACTTCCTGTAAATAGGCACAGAACAATTTTATTTAAATATTTTTTTCACAAACAACGTGGCAACTCAGCAATGCGGCCTAACATTACGATACTCGATCAAAATCAGTTCTAGTACAAATATTCATTGTTTTATAAAAAGTCTCAACAATACGGTTAGGTCACACGTGGCCAATTATCTCTAACGACTAGTTTCGTACAAAAACTCTGACACGTGAAACTGAGCGTGAAATACGATGCTTTGCGGTTGTTTCGGCAGGTGTTTCATTAATTAGATTATGCAATATTGTAAATTTTTTAATAATCTCTATTAATATGTCCTAAGCACCCTGGACAAACAGTCTTCACGTCCAATCTAGCACCCCGGCAATTTTCTCCCTTCTACAAGAGCAATCATCATATAGATGCGTCAGCCTACACGTGAAGAACTAGATTTTAAGCTGCACTAGGCCGCAAAGGAAGCAATCCATTATAGTTTATTTCATTACAAAATAGGAAGAACTACAACCTCTTTATTTGTTTTTGGTGATTGGACTATAAACCATAAATAAAAAATAAAGACGATTTTTAAAATAAGGAATACTTTGAAACCATTAGTTTTACTTTTGCTTCTGTTTATACACTCGGTCCCAAAAATAACGGGTCAGTCACAAAAGTCCGAATATCTCCCGAACTACGTGTGCGAACGAATACTGTTCGATTGGGCATTTAATGATACAAAAAATGAATAAATTGAAACTTATGTGTACCTTCATTCTTATTCACAAAATAAAAATAAAATAATGCGAGACATTTATTATATTTTTTAATTTTTAGTTTATAAAAATTTTGTAAGTTTTTTTTTTTGCTTTTTTTCATTACATGCATAATTTTAATACTTCGTATTGCCTCCCCGAGCTCTTTTTGCAGCTTCCAGGCGATTGCGCATGCTGAACACCAAATGACAATGCCAGATCCTGCCCCAGCTATTTACAGGAAATGTCAATTAATGAAAATAATTGTAATAATTAAAGGACCTTTTCATAATGCATTGTTTTTCAATAGAACTTGCCGATTACAAATCAATGATCAAAGGAACTCAACTCCAGAATTTCCTAAAATATAAAAGTTTTAAATACCTGTAAAACAAAAACTCCTAATACGATTATAATAATTATGATAATGCGCAACCTAGATGTTGTTTAAATCGCTTTTTAACAATTATAAACCGCACCGAACCTAAAATCAATGTCATTATTGTTTTAAGATTTTAACAGAAACCGCAAGTTCTTTAGCCATTAGGACAAATGTTTATTTAACAGTAATAAATAAGCTTTAAGATGCTGCATATTGAAGGCTTGTCAATGACTGTCTGATTTGAGTGGGGCAAAGTTCTATAGAGTTTCTGGCATTGTCCTTTCGGAGCCGGTTCTGAGGAATGGCTTCCCATTCCTCCACCAGTGCTTGTCTGAGCTCGGGTAGCGTGATTGGTGGGGAGTTTCGACGTTTTACGCAACGCTCAAGCTCGTCCCATGCATGCTCTACGGGGTTTAAATCAGGGCTACGCGCTGGCCACTGCATCAGTTCGATACCGACCTCTCCAAGGTATTCATTGACAATTCCGGCGGTATGGGTACGCGCATTATCATGCATTAATATGCCATCCCGGTCTATCCTCGCCATGGAAGGCCCCACATGCTCATTCAGGATCTCCTCCACGTACCTCTCTGCATTCAGAGTGTCATTTTGAAGTAGCACGAGCTCGGTGCGGGCCTCGGCCAGCCCAAACAAGTACTGAGCCTCCGCCCTGTGCCACTTTTTCCTCCGCACAGTCTTGATGGAAGCGTTCCCCTGGTCTTCTGTACACCAACTACCATAACGCTTGTAAAGCATGAATTTCGATTCGTCCGTAAACATTACCATAGACCAATCGTCCAGTGTCCTGGGGGCCTAGACAAAATCCGAGCACCAACTCGCGCACGTATCTCTGTCTTGCAATTCGATGTTGCCGTTCCAGTTTGGGGCCATTTGCGGGCCTTAATGGTTTCAAGTTGGCCTCAGCAAGACGTCTCCTCACGCTTTGGTGGTAGCAATTTAAGCGCACGACGCTTAAATTGCTAACGTCCCCATACAGCTCGGATAGTGTTTGACTACCTTGAAGTTGTCGCTATCACACGCATGAAGTGGCCAGCATGCAGCCACGACTTGAACCCATCGAGCATGCCGTGACGTGTACGCCAGCGAAATTCCCCTCCAATCACGCTTCGTGAACTGAAAGACGCACTCATAGAGGAATGGGAGACTATTTCTCAGCATCGGCTCAGAAATCTGGTGGAAAGCATGCCAAACCGTATAACAGCTGAACTAACAGCTCGTGGTAGCAATACAAAATACTAAAATGTGTAAAACATTTATATGACATTGATTTGAGTTATAAAATTGTCTTTAATGCAGTTTTGATTTCATAAAGCTCTAGCTCCAATATTTTGAAACATATTGAAGTTTTTGTTACCGACCCGCTTTCTTTGCGGCCCAGTGTAGAATAATCAATTTCGTTTTGTAGGTAGGCATAATTTGAGGACATGCAAGTGCGGTATTGGTTTTAATATATTGAAAATAAGCTGTTCGTGCCCGTTTTCGCACGGGGCTGAATTTCATACAAAAATAGCATCCAAATAGGTGCAGCCGCTTTGAAGTGAGACGCGGACAAACATTTTTGTCAATTGATTTTTATTTAAGTATATCAGAGTATCAGTTGAATTAGTTTTGATTTAAGATTAAATTGCTTCTTTTTCTCGAGGTCGCGTTTAGTAACTATCTGCAGCATCCTTTTCGATTAAATAAGCGCTAGCTGTTGCCCGCTACTTCGACTGCGGTCTGGGGGCCTAGACAAAATCCAAGCGTTTTCCGTTCACGCTAAGGACTTGACGTAAGCGTGTGTAAAATGGTAGACAAGTTACACATGGAACGCATAACGCCCATTCCGCAGCGTTACATGAAACACTCTGTAATTAGTATAGGGAATTGTGTGTAGCAAGTGTCACTATTGCGTTCAGTGTTCCTATCACTGTCAAACGCAATAGCGCGCTAACAATATAATTCAAAAGTGTTGTGTGTAGTGAAACTTTGAAATTAATTGAAGAGTGTTTTATTACAAATAAAGTGAGTGAACGGCTTTAAATAGTAATTCAAGTTAATGTAAGAACTGTGATCTAGTCAGTATTTTTGAAAAAAAACTAGTTTCTAGTGCGATGAGTACAATCAATACATATTTTTTAAATTTTAGATGTAATCTAGACTTCGGGCGAGTCCCGAGCAATTTAGTTTGCTGATGGAATTTATGGAAAGGCAGGTTTTTTCCGATACTTTATCATTTACCCCAAATTTGACTAAATACCATTTTTAACTAGTATTGGACCTACTTGAGATTATGGAATGCATAATGTAAACAACGGCACAATGGTGCACTTAAATGATTGTGGTTCTTACATTTGTTATTCTCATTGTACACTAATCATAACAAAAGTATCAAAGTTTACTTTTTTTAGCGTTGGCGTCAGGGTTCGATCTCCCGCTAATGAAGCATGTCGCGGAAACGCCAAAATATCATTGGCGTCTGTCAAAAGTGACACTTGTCTACGATTTTGATGAAAATTTTGTCGTTTACGTGTCACGCTCATTGCGACGTTCCTTTCTGCATGAGGAATACTGACTTTGCCTACCAATTTAGCAGCAATCACGTGACATGTGGTCAGCAAATGTCAGCGCCATACAATTTGAGTTTTCCTTTGGCGGTAACGCTTACAGAAAAAGGAATTTTGTCTAAGCCCCCTATGAAAATAAGCCTATATGTCCTTCTCTAGGTCATGGTCTTACCCATGTGCCAAATACCATCCAAATCCGTGGAGCCGTTTTTGCGTGAAATCGTAACAAACAAACAAATTTACTATCGCATTTTAGTATTCGTTAGGAAGTTAGGATTAGGCTGTCTCTGCCTATAAAAAAACTTTAGCCAGATCCAGCCGTGAGTCAAAACGTTCGTGTATTGCGGATAAGGTGCAGATGAAACAGACTTACGGTTTTATAGCAAAGCCTGAATCACAGAAAACGTTACCTGCTTATTTGTTCACGTCCACCTACCAACTGAATTATTTTCAAATTATACACTTTTTGCTTCTCTAAACGTGTGATTTTGAAACAATGCTCAGCTATACAACCACGGAGACAAAAAAGGTTTCTTTTGCGAATAAACAATTTTCTTGCATAGTGAGTGTAAAAATGCTCAGATTCGTATAGCATATAAACTGGCTATGGGCACAGGTGTTGGTCACAACATGTCTGTTATCCAATAACGTTGCACAATGACAAATTTTACGGTGTCGCTGTGTGTTGTTATGCGATATTGTGGCTTGTTGTTGCATTATTTTATATCATGATGATCAAATTGATCTTTTCAGTGAAATCTGAACAGGAGTCACTTTAGGTCCCAATTACACGACGTTTCTAAAACACCAAACCTTTTACACCATGAATTACAGCGGGGTGATTGCGTAACACACTAACAGTTGGAATGGTTTCATTTTCATTAGTTCAACAACATTAATTGTTTTTTTACGTTGTCGAGCACACAAATTTTTCGAACGTAGGTATAGTCCTCGAAGCCTTAGTTCGTCGTACGTCGGCCTAGAGCGCGATGGGTTTAAACCGGTTTATACAATCGGCCTGAGGCTGTGCGCTCTCCATTGGTGCTATTGGTTATCACTCGCACAAATGCAAAGCTCAGCTTGGGCCTCGCGGACTGAATGAAGCAATGGATTAGCAATATCCTTCAGAATGATTCAGATTCAGTAGTGCTATTCTGTAACCATCTCACCATGAAAACCTTGGTGAAGTGAGCGTAGAGTTAGCTGTGAGTGCCTCTGATGCTAGGGATTGACCATGACGGGATGACACTGACAGCTCCCTCCACGCAAGTCTTCACGGTGAGTTTTTTACAGAATCGACACGCTGATTAGTTTATAGTGTGTTAGGCAATTAGCAGACACATTGATTGGTGTAAGAACATTACCTATATGTTTCAAAGAGATATAGATTGAATGAATAATTTTCGGCTACCATTCCATCATTCCATTGCTATGTATATTTTTTTGCATAAGCCTGGGCAGGTCCGTCTTACAATGGACGTTTAAAATGGACCTTATAATATAAATAAGGACGCCATTAGACCTCACATTTATCATTAAAGGTTGTTGATCTATGTACAGAACATTCCTGCATGTACCTAATGATCCACCATAAAAAATCATGATGAGTGTTATTAATGATAATCATGGCGCTGATTCGAGTCGTGATTTCAATGCAAAGTGATTTAACTGCGCACTTGCATTCAATGTCATTGTGGTACGGAAATCAGTACCTTTGTGGATATCCGAACTCTTCGGAAACTTATCAATTCAATAGGGATTTCTGATCATTTCAATACTGAATTTACACTGATATTTCCTACTGAATGTAGGTTACCATTTACTTCCTCTGTAATCTATAGAGCAGTGGTGGCCCGGTGGTTACAGCCGCGACTAACGAGTCGTGAGTCGTTGGTTCGAACCCTAACAGGCGCTTTTCTTTGTATAAATTATTTCTTCACCGCTGCTCTCACAACGGTGAAGGAATCCGGCATGCCCTAAAACCAAAAAATCTAATAACGGCCCAATTCCTCTCGAAGATTGGAGGCCTGTGTCCCAGCAGTGGGAACATTATAGGCTGAATATATTGACTCTCATGCCACGAACGCAGAAATGGATCACCAACTCAAAAGTATGCAGGACCTACTTATAAATTGGTAAGCCATTTCTATGTGAGTACGCCTACGCCTACTGGACACCCTAAGTGCTCATTACAAGACCATGATCACAACCTTTATATTCCTATAATCACCACTGTTCGTTGGCAAACTGAAAATGCTGGTGTTAGTCCTAGAGGAACTTATGGTACCATTATTCGTGTAGCCTATTCAAATGCTCATTGCTTTCCATTAAAAGACTAACGGTTCCTTGAAGTACAGCACAATACCCGTAAATTGTAGCAATTCATTACCCCGGGAGGTTCAATTCACAACATTGTTTTTCTGAGTAGCAAGTTGGGTGCCGGTGTAAATCTAATTTGTGCCTGCTTCCTGAAGCTAGTTGGATAGTTGGATTGGCACTCTTCCGCGGCTCTCTGTTTACTGAAAGTTCTCTTAGTTTATTTGTGTGATATTGTTCTGTTTCTAGTTTTACGCTCGCAAGGAAATAACGTAGGGATCTATAACTTTATGTTTCGATGAAATTTGTAGTTTCATAAATCTTGATGGTTTTATCTCTCTACTGTTTTTGTGAGTAAAATACTATATTTATGTTAATCTCATTTACTGTTAAAAAAGACAAACCGTTCATAGTTTGATTTGCGTCTCTTGTTACTTCTGCCCTTTTGTAGCACTTATGGGTATGAAGCGTTGTTTATAAACAAAATAGTACCTACACCACTAGGTAAGTACTGCATTCTGCTTACATACAATATCAATGCAAGTCTGCACATTTGATTGAGTAGGTTCACCGATAAACATGGATGATAAACAAAATTCCTCATTATTTGCATGAGCCTCTTCGAAGATTTGCATTTGTTTTGATACTAGATAGGTACAAATACTTACAAATAGGTAGATAATATCTGAATATTTTTATTGTATTAGTATTGCTAATCGAGTCAGGTATGCAACTCGAGTACTTGTTAAAACAATCGAGTACGTTCAAGGTGGTCGGGTGAAGGCAGGAAGAATGCAGTCGGCACTTATTGAATTATTGTTGTTTTGCCTTGTGAGCAACGATTTCATATTTTTTTACCGGTAGGTCGTCTGTCTGTTGGGTAACTAAACCCGAATCTTAAAAGCTCCAGCGAAAAGGGGCGACGCGCCGGCACACCGCGACACAAAGGCACCGATCGTCGCGCGACACTCGGTGCCTTTGTGTCGCGCCAGTGTATACGAGACTTAATGGGTACTTACTATTTTTTTTTTCGTTCTTAGTTATACCTCTACAACTACTTCTAACTGCAATCTCTAGAAATGGTGTGTGAAGAAACTTATACAAGCCTTTTCTAGGACAATTCAAGAATTTACTTTACCATTTCACATAATACATGACGTTTTCAAAAAAGGAGGTAAAGACAGTAAACAAAACAGCCGATAATGTACCCACTCCTGGGACACAGGCCTCCTCCCGGTGAGAGGGAGTGGGCCGTAATCCACCACGCAGGCCCTATGCGGGTTGGCAAATATCACATGTCTTCGAATTTTTGGTTCTACGACATGCCGGTTTCCTCACGATGTGAAAACAAGGCGCTGCCAAAAAACACATACTGTAACATTATTTTATCCGGTACATTTGTAAAGGTTTACCTTAAAGAAAAATGTGTTAATTAAAAACTCTTATTACAGTTACAGTTTGAGTCCCTGGGTTCGACTTGACTTTCTAGGGAATCATAATATAAAGTCGTGATAGAAATCTACTACTTAATATCGGATGAAGAGCTCATTTCCCTGTTTGGCAGATTCATTAGAAGCTTATTGTTTCCTCATGTGAGATGATTACATTAGTGCAGCGCAGCCGCGGTGTACCTCGGCCGTGTTGCACGCCGGTTGGCAAATTCCTGGACAGCGATAAAGGTCAGCAGTCTAATCGCAGGCACAATCATGTACGGTGATTTGCGGCCGAGTGTGTGCGGACTATTGCGCAACCATCCCGTGCTTCGGATTTACTACAACGTGTCCACTTTAATTGGCTATAAAGTGAGGAATGCTGGAATATAATACTGGTAGAACTCTTAAGTGGCTAAATCTTCGACGTTTACCTACTGGGCTTACACATAACCCAGACAATATCTGCGGTATGCAAACGGTACTAGATATTGTAAAGCGTTCGTTTGAGCGTACCTTCCCCTCTGAGCATGTCGAAAGTAATAGCTATTGGCAGGCGGTGCTGTTCTGCCGTGTGGTGTTATGGTTGAAAGTATCGTCGTGATGTGCACGTAATGGCAGCTGGCGAAGGGTTCAAGTGAAGTTGCTACACAATAATAATTTTGTTGCTGCTCAATTAGGCGCACCTACGTAGAGTAATCCTCAATGCCTTGTTCAAGTCCTCTACGAACAGTTTCGGGGTGTTACGGGCAGTTCGCCGAACTTTGATGTGCAAACATGTGAAACTAGTTGTTACCTAACTTAGTACCGAGCATCCCTCCCACGGAGCGGTGGAACACACACACACTGTTAGAACATAGTGTTTGAAATCCAATACAGCACGTACAATGGTATATAAATTGACTTGTGAGGGAGGGTCCTCACTCGACAAATTCAATTATGATTGACCCTTGACCTCAGCGCAGGCGAGTCAACGTCTGTTAATATAGGAGTATAGGTACAGGGACAGAAACTTACGTGCACATAAGTACTGTAGGTAGGTCTTTGTAATATGTAAAGGTTTGATTTTCTGTTTAAAGTAAAGTTCGGTAAGGAAAATACGCTTTGAGTTTCTCTCAGAATCAAGTACAGAGTCGCCCACTTTTGCAAAAGGTAAAATTTTGAACAGAGGAGAAAATAGCGTGGCTTTGTTAGTGGCGGATCTTAAAGTGCAAATTAAATTTCTCCAGAGCATCAAAGGCCGAGCCGGCTTATCCAAATTGCATGACATCAGGATTTTATGAATAATAGAGGACACAACACGGGAAAACATCCGAGATTTCAGCGATTTTCATAATTTATGGTTACGAGGTATCGTCGTGTTCCCTCATAATAACGGCCACGGTGTATCTAAACGTATAGTGGTAGTACTAAGTAATAAAACTGAGATTTCCACAACAAAAAGGATTCAGGTAGATTTTTATAAGCCCGAGATTGTAAAGTTTTTTTATGACTATTGTACCGCACAAAAGCTCGCAAAAATATTTTATGCGACTATGTTTTAGACTTGCGGGCCTACATTGTTAGGAACACTTGGGCAATACATAGTGTAGCGAAAAAAAAATGGATCTTTACCACCTACTCTTAGGAGATCTAAGGTGATTTTCTGACATAAAAAAATGGGTTTTTAGCATTATAAAACATCCATGAATGATGGGAAGAAATTCTACAATGAAACATCAGTCAGAGAAAAATAAATACTTTCTTAAATTTTCGACAAACACGAATTTTAAAATACAGAAAAAAACAATAACAGTCAATTTGCCCAAACAGTTCACAATATAAATCAAAAAGGTTTAACTGTAGCAGTAGTGCTACAATAAGTAGGTAAGTAGTACTACATAATACACTAAAAAGAAAATTATAATACGCCTACATAGAATTTACTGTGGGTGGATAAATTTTTCACTCCTATCCTACACAATGTTGCAGCATAACAAATGCCATTATTTTAGAACATCGCGCGTCGCGTTAATTTCGCTCTTCAACTTTCGATTTCTTATTATTCTTTAGATAACGCAGTAATTTTTTGTGCCATAGTGTTGTAACTATGACCTTCAAGCTACTTTGTTTTTAAATCATTATAATTTGAATAGACTCAATTGAAGTGTGCTATTTAAAAGCGTTAACTATTGATTAGCGTGTCAATTGTAACAGACGTTTGGACAGCAAAGATTATAGTTGCGAATTTTATCTGATATTTTATCATTTATGATATCAACATGCTGTTTACGTATATACTTCTGTTACTTAAAATTTTTTGACGGAAGTCGGTAATTTTACGTTGAAGTTTAGAGATTATTTTTAAGATTTTGCGATATAATGCAAAAAGTTAAACGTTGCTAAAACGAGACATCTAAAGATGAACGCAATCGTCATTGTGATATTGATATTAACTTGATTGAAATAATAAAATATTTGCTTGGTATTAATGTTATTGAAAAATGTAGTTCAGAAAGAGAAAGAGCTAACAAAGTGAATTGATGTTAAATCTTTATTGAATGGGGTCTGACACCTTAGTTTGGTGTAGGTCGTCGTCCTTAGTTTCACTTTCCTCAGGCATCAGAGCGTTGCCATGGTGACGTCGTTTCACCACGGCCCGTGCGCTCCGTAATAACGTAAATGCCATGGAGTGCGCTCCCAGTTTCACTTTCCAAGACAACCACTGTTGATATCATAGGTACAGTCAGTGACCTCCATAACCTGACCCCTCTGCCATTCTTCTTCTTTGTAAGCGAGGTCAGGTAATGCAGAGTACTGACCGTACTAGCTAAGTATAACCTGAAACTGAGTTCGCGCGGATTTAGTTGTCAACACTATAAGATGACGTTCCCATCTTCTTAAACTCGCAGAGATAAAGATAACTTTCCTTTGTCATCGTCACCAACCTCCTGCCCTAATCACAACTTATTTATGAGTGTAGAAGTTGCAAGATTTTCTTCTTTATACTTATCAACGTTGCTCATTGTTCTATTAAGTAATTCCTTTCAAACTTCCGTCTAAAAAGTTTTTGTAGTATCTACCTAAACTGCTGAAAATCAATCATAATTCTTAGAGAAGCTAGAACAACCCCACTAAACTTTTATTGTACCAGTTAATGGTACTTGAAGTTTTAACTCATAATAACTATGTAATTAACCGGTCAAGACTCAGTTAGATAGGACTTCTTCTTTGTCGTTCAGTCAATGCTGAGGATCGCGACCACATACGACGCGCCTCCAAGTTATGCGGTCTTCTGCAGTGCATACTGCTCGGTAGTTGCTGCCTCCAACAGCCTTCTTGATCGAGCCTGACCATCTTGCTGGTTCTCTGTCTTGAGCGCGTTTTCCTTCCACCAAGCCCAGTATCATAAGCCTTACCATGCCTAGGTGAATGCATAATATGGTCGGAAAGCTGAGGGCACGCTCCTGGCATATTGTAGATAGCGGCTTGGTGATGTTGATTTCCTCCATTATGGATTCATTCGTTGTCATGGCGCTCCATGGTATACGAAGTAGCCTTCGCGGCTTTTGATGCACCACTATTCCGCACCATATAATAAGATGGAAAAAACTAGATAAATAGAAAAACAATATTGTTAAGGTTACCTTAACTAATTCTGAAATGCTAAGTGTATTTTCTTTGTGTCGTTATCGAGTTCGGCGTTTAGTTTACGTAATTGCTTTCCTTACGGATGAGCTAAGATATTCGATAATGGAAATCAGTTACTAGTGTTGCTTCATGAGAACCTAGTACCCTAGCTTCTTAGGCACTTAGGTACAAATTAGGAAATAACCTTTCCACCACATCATTCTGCCCCTGTTTCGGGTCGTAAGAAGCCCGAAAGTCTGACAACCAGTCTTACCAAAGGTGGAGGTCAGGTAGGCAGTCGCTTCATGTAAAAACCGGTTCTGCTGCATCCGGTCAGACTGGAAGCTGACCACAACATAGTTGGGACAAGGTTAGCCAGATGATGATGATTCCGCATCTGTTTACTTCGCAATGTTTTCAGAAAGAATGTTTTAAATTTGTTTAGCGGTAATCGTATGAAGATATTTTCGGTGCAAGTGGGCCATACGTAAGAAAAGTACCAAATCAACTTTTGTATTAATTTACCAGCTATTTCTTTATATTTAATTCTGTAACCATGACTTCAGCACAAGATTCTAGACCCCCTAGCGTAGACAATTTTCAACGGTTTACAAAAAAAACTGCTGTTTCATAGAAAAATGCAATACCTGCGCGTTCAAAATGTACTGAACAGTTATTTTTTTTATAACCTAAATTGTCTATGCTGTTTGTCTAGAATCTTGTGCTAAATTCATGTTTACAGTTTGGGCACTGGTTAAGAACTTATCTTGTATAATATTTTGGAAATGGAGTGTTTGTAAAGAACTGCTATAACTGTTTATGTAACGAATAAAGTGAAATATGTGCTGCCAAGCTGCCTTTCACTCTGTAAATTAGATACCTCAACAAAACTATTATAGATAAAATTAACTGCAAACAAAACATCTCAATTGTATCCTATGCTGTAACCGTAATGAATGTGTGAGCACGTCCCTCCCTGACTACAAACTATACATACATAGAACACAGTCAGCAGAAACAAGAAACATAACTTAGAGCATAGACGTAGAGCATGCGAGCGTGTTTGGCAATTGCATCTGGGACTTTAAACATGTTTGTAAGACTGCGCCTACTTTGCATAAGCGATAGCGATTCGTATTTATATGTGATAGAAAATAACAAAGTTTAACTATGTAAGTTAGCGAGATGTGATTTTATTTGTATGTGCAGATTTGTACATACCAAAAGAAAAATGATTTTTAAGCTATTCTATCTCTTTTCAGAACATCAACTTTTAAAGTAACCATTCCTTTGTAGAAAGAATCTTGTTAGAGTTACTAATCAATATAAATAAAACAAAGTCGGGTGACTGCCTCGTTGGTCTAGTGGTCGCAATCGCTACTGCTGAGCATGAGGTCCTGGGTTTGATTCCTAGGTCGGGCAACGTGTTATTGGGTTTTTCTATCTGAAATTTCTCAGTAGCAGCCCGAAGTCTGGATTTGTGCCCGGTAGATGGAAATAGGCTCGCCCCCTCTTACATGGGACTTAAAAAAAAACATAACTGGCGAAATGTGGGTGTACTATAGGTACACCTCTGCCCAACCCTTCGGGGAAACAAGGCGTGATGTTATGATGAAGTCGGGTGAGTTACACCACTTATAACTCTTGAAGGATTGAATCGATTTTTGTTCGGATGATCTTTGACTTGTTGGATTTTTTTACGCCCCGAATAGCAGAATAACTACTAAAACATCGGAAAAAAAATCAAGAACAAAACGAATTAAGATAATATTCTGAGGCAGTACGAATTTCGCCGGGTCAGCTAGTAGTCTCGTTTTAGCAACGTTTAAGCTAGTAGATAGTAATATAAACCCCGAAGCGCCTGTAATCCCCGTAGGGATAGGCAGAGAAGTAGCATGGCTACCATAGAAACGAGTTTTGTCGACGGCAGAATGGACAAATGACAGATGAATACAACAAAATATGTCATTTTGTTGTTGGTACGCTACCGGATGAGGTCTATGGGGCGAGCCTATTGCCACCAACCGGCCACTAATCCAGCCTCCGAGCTGCTACTGAGAAATTTTGATGGCAAAACCCAATAACACATTAAAACGTTATAGTAATATCTATTAATTGAGCCATACATTAGGATAGACGCATACAAATGAAAACAACAATAAATCTCACTATACTGAACACTTGCGGTTACTCTCACAATCATTCCAGAGATCAGAGTTGACAAATTGGAGAGGTTAGTGACTGCGTTACATCACTGTTATCATAAAACATTTTATAGTTGGGTAACACTGATACCGTCCAATCGTTTCCGGAAGTTGCGTCGGCCAGAGAAAGGTACCTTGCTGTTTGAGTGTCTCAATCTCAATGAACCAACTTATAAAAACATCATTTATATTTCGTTGTTTTGTTAAGCTTAATGGCTACGATAAGTATAGGTTTTATTTACTGGTGAGAGATAAGTTATTCATAGAGTAATTTGAAATTCCCAGAGTGGAAGTTTACTTTGAATTGGTGTAGCATCATGTTATTTAAATTGTTTTATAGTTCTGACATTAAAATGGGAATGATGACAATTTTTTTATTTTAATCTCTTAAAAATGTTTATTTCCAACTAGTGCAAATAGTATTACAAAAATTGTAAAAGCTTAAAAAACTGCCAAGTTATAAACGTTTTAATATAAGTGTTAGACTAGGACAACACTATCGTAGAAGTGACGTCACAACTACGTAAATTCATACTAGCGCCGTACATTGTCCGCCCCGCGCGACAAGGACAGGAATAATCCCCTCCAAAAACTTTTAAAGCGAGTATCTTCTTCCTTAACATTGATTTAACAGATTTTTTCGATTATGTCATTTGAACTATGCCTTCTTTGAAATTACATTATTTGCACGAACATTTTTAATAGTAGTCATCATCCCAATTCAATCGCTTTTTAGGTTTCGTTATATCAAAAACTTAACGAGGTTTCCCATCATGCCTAAATAACATAAATTTAACACACATAATAATCTCACGCCCTTTTTCCATCGTGATAGGCAGAACGTCTCCTGCTACGATTTTACATGCCTATTCGTAAACCTCAATCCTCCTTCATGAGAAAAAAAAAACTGTTAGGTATATCATTATTGTCATTTTCGAAAGAGAGAAAAACAGGTTTATTTACCACAGAAACACATGCATTATCCTGCTCTTTCGATCTTCAATTATGTGCAACGTCAGCATTTTTTACTTTATTAGATTAGCTTGTAAAACACTTAGCTGCAGCCTACCTACTAAAACGTTGCTTATTAATGTGTATCGTAGAAAGTAATACACTTGTTAAGTTCGAGGACGCCTAGCCGACATCGACAGGTTGCAAAAAATAGCAGGATTCCCTCCCACGTCGCACAGTTTCGTAATTCGGACATCTGTCACGAATCGGTAATGTATGCACTCGCACAATCATGTTTACACAGCGGCCGGTGATGGCGCTTTATCGCTATGCATCTGGGCCAACGATGCCAGCCTCATCTGCCACGTAAGCGTTTTATTGCAGAATGTCTCTTTCATTCGTAACGAGGAAGCAACTATCGTAGGTTGTACTTATATTTTTATATTTCTGTTATAGTCAGCGAGATGGAGATACGTAACTTGATAAAAAAATCGCTTTGCTGTTGTTGCGATAGTGACAACTTTTGCACTGCAGCTGAAGTATTAACTCGCTAGCTTTAGCTTTGTCCTTTGAAAGCTGATACACTGAAAATGACGTACTTAGTTTTAGGTACCTATGTGTTCTACCGTTATATCTGGTAGCTATGCTAAGAAAACTATTGCCAAATAGAGATAATTGTAGCTACGTTAAACATTTTAAACTAAAACCTTTTACAAACACATCCGTTATCTGGAAGGCCATTCATTATCAGTGTCACGCTGTGTTCTTACTTCTTTATCAGTAAGAATCTGTGTGCGAAACATGACCTTGTGTCTCGAAAGTTTTTCATGTTTGCGAGATATGCTATTTTTAAATATTTTGATTGATCCCTCATAAAATGTAGGTGATACATACATACATGATTTTGCTTTCCTGAATCTTGACTTCGCGACAAGAATTTTTTGCGAAGATAAATCATTGTTTAAATTCGGTTCAACACATATTTTTTTACACAAATAAAAACGGATTTTCCAGTTTTTCCACTCGGTCTCGTCCAATTTCATGTTTAATTTTTTAAGACAAGGCGGGCTAAGGACATATTACCTATACTACCTACTCACATAGATAGTAAACGGAGAAACGGACATAGATAGACGGCAACTGCAATTTCGCAATTTAATTGTTTTTGAATTTTGCGTGTCAGGTTTCGGTTACCCTTCAAAGGGATTACGATGTTTCAATTTGAATAAGGTTTTAACTCATTTCAAGCCTATAAATCATCGTGATACCTTGTAGTAATAAATCAACCACCTGCAACGACTGCTACTTGGATTAGTTAGAATTTACTATCATTTCATAAAATAATAAATCGTTGGTCGTATTTTGCTATCAGTGCATAATTATTTATACGGGACGATCTTATTCATCTTGATTGCTTGCAGGTTGATTGATTAGGGTGTTCTTATTGACTTACAATTTAATAATTTCTTCAGCAGTTTACATATGTACGTACTGTAAACCTAAGGTAAACTCAAACACAAAGCATTAATGTCAATTAAACCAATTACTTTTAATTTAACTTCAATCATAAAGATTAAGCTAGTTGCCCATTCCCAAAGCTTAGTAGCTTCGTATCGAGAAAAGCGGGCAAGGAACTCCAAGGGTACTCCATGATATTTTTAGAAAATCGGGCAAGAAACTCTAAGGATACTTCATGGTATTTTATGGGTGGTAGGTTCGAAATAGACCGGAACTCTTCCACAGGCGGGGCTTTTTTTGATGATGTTGGCAGACAAGGGTAAGTACACAAAAGCAGCTACACTGGTCATTAGTTTAAAAAGTGCTATTTCGGTTGGCACTTAACACTCCTAGAAATCATAATAAAACCAAATTGAGCAGAAAAATGAATTTGAAAGCAAACATTAACTTTAAGCACAAACCAATAATCATGATGCCTGTTTCCGCGGCAATAGGCAGTTAGACATACTCCAAGCATGTGCCTACGTGCATTTGAAGTTAGGTACCACTAAAGAAATTGAGACCACCAACACCAACAGTACCGATACTCATACAGCTTACAAAAACGCAATGGGTACCGTATTCTCTTCAACATCGATGGAGGTATGCGGTGAAAGATTCCCGTGTTTGTACCGCCCGGTGCTCAGAATATTAAGCAGATGTCCTACTGCGCTTATATTATTGAACTTATACGTAGGAATGTGGCGGACCAATGGAACACGATAGTTTCGATGTTTATGTCCGATATCTAAATATCGAAATCATCGTGTCCCATCCCATTGGTCGGAATTAGGTTTCGAAAGTTACATCCACTTATAAGCTTTGGACACGTTCTGTTAAGCAATTTCAATCCTAATCTTTACATGCTTTTTCCTTCAATTGGTTGCTTATTTCTTCACGGTAGTTCTATTTCTCGTCTCTATTTTCCTGTTTACTGTGATGATATTAATAAACATGTCGCAGAAATTTAGATCCATCACTGGTCATGTCTGGTTTGATTAGGTCACTTAGGTTGATAGCATGTCATTATTAGCTACCACTTCTTCATTAGCAAAAAACCAGTACCTATTTCGGCTGTAACTGGTTGTGTCCAGGTTTTCGTAACACTCAATTTCGTCCCTTTTTACAACCTAGTTAAGTGTACAGTTCTATCTAATAGGTTATTTCCCAAAGCAATGGAATCTTCGACTCTCTGATTGAAGATTGTATGAAAAACAAGCCAGAAATATTCCCAGTTACTACAGAAGTGTTGTTCCTGGTGAACAATAACCCTTCCCTTTATAGCGTAATTGGCGTCTATTGTTAGCGCTTTTAAATAAAACATCACAAATATTTTATATAGATAGCACTCAATACTTAGCAAACACGAATTCCTATATCTGTTTACCGTAATCAAACATCGTCTGGATTCCATGGCTTGATATACTCGTACAACTTAAATTTATTACACGAAGTTATCAGCATAGTTGCTCATCAACATCCACTGTCGAGGATGGTTTTCCCAATGACCGCTAAACACTCAAAGGTGTTTGCCATATCACGCTTGGTTGACTTCATAAGGTACCTAACTACTTGCTGATCACTGTTTGCTTTTTCAATGGTCACAAGAAAGCTCATACACATACAGCTTAAAGATCTATGCTTATTTGGAGGACAAGATGCGTGACAAGAAGCGTGACAAATGTTTTCTCTCACGAGTTATAAGTAATTCCCTGGATTCCCAATAAAAGTTTGTGTATTTGACTCGTGTCCATCAAACCGTTTAGTAGTTTTACGACATATGATATTGAGACCAATAAGGAAACAATCTAATTCACCCAGAACACGCAATTGTTCATTTACATTCGAAATTATTACCTCCGTGCCAATGAACACCGTTAGCGTGTTCTTGAAATCGTCCAAACATCTGTGTCAATTCAGTTCGTTGTTCTGTGTGTTCTCAAGAATGTAACTACCTATCATAGGAGTTATTCACCCTACCTAGATGGTATCATCCTGAATTTCATTTTCACTATCTTCATCTTTCAATTCGTCATGAGTTTTACGACTAAAGCCCATAAAGATGATTCGGACATCCAGCTGGTTTGCAGGCCGAAAAGAACAAGAATACAACATTGGACGAATGTTGGTACTTAAAATCATGCCAGTTAATGTAAATTCATTAGAGAAGATCTCGCTTATCTGCTGTCTTGTCTGTAACTCAAAAATCAGTATTTAATTCTAATAGGGCAGTAAAGAGCCAATATTTTACAACCTACCAACAAAATAACTGTTTATCGCGTCACAAGTACTTCCTAGTCTTCTAGAGCAGTAGGTTAGGAGTTTATTAGCGGCTTACCTATTACAGGTCCTTTGCCAGGCAATTTGCACCTGTGTTATAAGTGAAGCTACGTGTATTTGTAAGAATAATTGGCATTAATGCATTTCGGAAAATAAATCTAACAAAAAAGAAAGTAAACTTTTCGACATTGTGCTAAGTGGCATTTTTATTTTATAAAATTAAGTGATATCAATCAACCCACACTGGGCCCGTGCAACTTCCCTCTCTCACAGAAAGGAAGCCCGTGTCCCAGCAGTGGTGACGTTATAAGCTGATTATGAAGTGATATTATCACCTCTGAGTATAGTGATGCTTCATGGTTATTTTCAGTAAATGTGTTTGTCAGCTGATATTTTTATCCTTAGTTAACATGTCACACCTTGTCACGCAACTGTTCAAATATAACAGAAATAATTGCCTACCTTTTATGAATTATATGATTCACGACTTTAATTTTCATATGAATTGAACTTGTAAAGGCACAATTAACACATTTCTAAGACACAAATAAGGCAACTTAAAAATATGGTAGGTAGGTTATAACTAATTACTTAAGTACTCCATGAAATCGATGTCTTACTTAATTGAATTAAATAATTGTTATAAGTGTAGAGACTTTTTTTTTATGTCGGCGGTAAAAATGTCTTGTCTTATTTTAAAGCTTTGGACTCGTGGTATCGTTCAACTTTCATGTCTTGAAATGCAACTGCAATAACTACTAATATAGTAAAGAAAACATACTTATCTAATTAGTGTGCTGCTGATTTTGTGTTCATCCTGCTAAACAGTGATCTTCAAAAACGGCTCACTAACGCACGCATAGATTACGAAATAGGTATTTTATTGAGTAAAGCTGTGTTTAAAAAAAACGTTTATTGGAGGAGCTGAAGCTCAACTATAGTAATGGCTGAGCTTAGAAAAGCTTTAGCTGTTTGAACTGCCTCTTAGGTGAAGAACAAACTAATTCAAAGGTGTAAATTACTCATTCAATAAGTCAAGCTTCTCATAGTATAATCTATTTGCCTGTCAATTCTAAGAAGCATGCGGAAGTGGCAGGCATAATGTAAGACACTTTCACACAATTTGCACAAAATGCACATTAATCGCATTAAGTCGGTACGCACTGTTGTGCTTAAAACCACCATTTTGTGAAATAGTGTGTTATAAACTAGAGATATCAATATTGGATATGAGTTTAGCCAAAAATATCCTATTAAGAGGGTGCATTCTTACATTACTTACAAGTAGCCTGAAACCGGCATGCTTTAGAACAAAAAAATTGTAGTCATGTGACATCTACCAACCCGCACTGGGGCCGCTTGGTAGGTTACAGCCACTCCCACTCCAAGAGAAAAGCAATGGGAACGTTATAGGCTGATTAGATTATGTTTATTCTGAAAGTTGGCGACGTCGCAAACGTCGCGTTTCGATTAATTTATCAATATAATTAAATGAAAATATGGAATGAAAAATAAATATCGTCTCTTTTGTTCTATAATATTGATTAAGTATTTTTTTCGAAAACACCTTCGTTTCCCAGGTTTATTCACCAAATCCTAGTTGTTAAATTGTCTGCTGTTATGTATCAAGACAGGAAAGAGTGGAGTAAAAGAAGGCCCTGCAGTGAGTTGATTATGACAGATTAGTGTGATAAAGATGATCCTTCTGCCTCTATTAATCATAGACAGTCACCACCACCTCCTTTTTAAAGGACGCGTGGTTATTATGGCTTCAGACCGACATGAGTCTGTTGAAAGGCTCGTGTTCAGCTTAACCCCGTTTACAGGTTAATAAGACTACCTACCAAAAAACTTATAAGGCTACTGTTGCTCTAACAAAAAAGAATAAACATTGAGTTTATAAGGGCATGTTTATATGCATCAATGAATCCACAGGAATTCCTTTGGTTACTTAATACTTATGATAAAATATTCTATTGCTGTTGTTATGTTTTTTTTTATTTCCACAATGATTGTACAAACACATGTTGAATTCATACGTGTCTCATTATGTAGTACGTCGCACTTAGTTAGTAAAAATAATGACTCAAGTAATTTATACTATGCTGGTAAGGTACCTAATACTAGGTCAGGAAAAACTTTTTGCGTATTTTATAGTTAAAGTTGTCGTAAAATCTCTTACGGCCGATCCCAATGACGTATCTATCTCCAATTTTGGCGTACTGGAGATAGAAAAAGCTATCAATCTCAGGTTTTAACGTCCCAATAACGCCAAAATAAGCGGGTTGCTTATTTAACGTGTTGACAGCTATTTGTTTGACAGGGGCAGATAGAATTGTACTGTATAACACAGATAGAATTGTACTGTATAACACAGATAGAATTGTACTGTATAACATCAGTGGTGATCTGTCGCGTCAGTTATTGTTTGGTTAGTGTCGGTTTGGCCGTTAGGCTGTACCGACTGTTGTGTGTGAATCTGGCTGGTTTTGATACTACTACTAAAAATTTTAATTGTTTCTCTTTCCGCCAAAATAAATGAATCTAACGAACAAATTCGATACATTTGGAAGTTTTAATACAAGAAAGGGAAAATGCTCAGGAACACTGCGACATACGTGACTGGCTCGGCTGGTATCTCCTGACCCTGAGCTCTAATATGAAATCTAAATTTAATATTCGAGCTAAATATACATGAAGACTTTAAAAAAAAAACTTAATAAATCCTTGAACTAGTCGGATTAGAGAGACGGATAGAGCTGCATGTCGGTTCTGTAAAAATCTCACCGTGAAGACTAGCGTGGAGTGAGATGTCAGTGTCAACCCTCTTTGTTAATCCCTAGCTCATTTCACCTAAGTTTTCACTGTGGGATGGTTATAGAATAGCACTACTGTTCCCATACAAGTCCCATATAAGTGGAAACCTGTAATTGGCGTTCTTCTACATATTGCTTCTGAATACTTGATTTGTTAGCTGTAAGTTTTCTTAAAATTAATAAAATAAAATTAAATTAAAAATAAAAACTTCCCATCTATCCTCTCACTAAAACCATACCATATCGACGGCATGACATGAAGATAAGAGAAGTTGACGGAAACGTTTTTGACGAACGACAGTGCCATTACATCAACCCTCAAGGGAATAGCAAGCTGATCAGTCAATAAACTCCAAACCGATCCATCAAATGGCCCTAAGTCTACGTACAAACTCAAGCTTATAATATTACTAGCTAAGTTTATAATATTCTGTAAGCGCTTTCGTCCGCCTGAAATTTCTTGTTCCCCCGACCAAACCCTCGCATAACATCGCCTTTCACGCTTTAACTTCGTTTTCGCTTAGCGTTCTTTTATGCTTTTTTCTCTCTTTGCTCGCCTCTTAAGGGTCCTAGCGTGATGTTAATAACCTATAGCCTTTCTCAAGAATTGGGCTATGAAACGCAAAAAGAATTTTTCAAATCCGACTCGCAGTTCCAGAGATAAGCGCGTTCAAACAAACAAACTCTTCAGCTTTATTATTAGTACAGATATATATATTATATTAACTTATATATTATATCCCACACAGAGTTAGTTCAAGTTCTATGTACCTTCTATCTATGGTACTGGTAATGAAAGTACACGTGCAGTATTCAGGCTTTGATCCGCACACGTGTCCCTGAATAGTAAATTAGACGACTGAGTGGCTTTTCATCCAGCCCCATTGACTAATCAAAAGCTCCCAATGAGCACTGTTCAGTTTTGCTGGAATCATTAGCGACAGTATTCAAAGAGAAGTTTAGGCGTGTGTAAAGTGAAATGTAAATGAATTAAGGATGTCATCTTTACATGAGCTTTGTAGTATCTATAAATAAACTTCTCTTATGTTTGTCTAAAATGTGAAATCCCATGACGGTGAACTGAGGAGGTAAAGTAAAAATAAAATAAATGTATTTAGACTTGAGTTTAGACACGGTCATATTTATTCCTTGTACGTTGTAAAAGGTTACTTCAGAATATGCAGAAGGTTTTTCATAGACAATTGGGGTAATGTACTCCATAAATATACCTAACTGTTTCCTTTATCTGCTTTGGATGTAGGTTGATGCAGAGCGACGGGAGTTCAGAAATAATACACGAATGGTACGAGTGGTCTGTTCAGCCAAGTGGCTTAGTAGCATCCGACACCTGCGTTCTAGACGCAAGCAAATGAACAGGTTCTCGCATTGGTAAGCAAGATTGACCACAAAACCGATAGTGAAAACAGGCGTAGTTTCTTTTACCGTTAGCATACGGTCAGTGGGCCACTTTTTACCATTTATTCGGTGCATCGCTAAACTGTCTGTTATACTTCACTTGGGTTACAAGAATTAATGTAATGTGGGTCAAGAAAACGTTTTTATTTGAAGACTTGTTTTACGATAAAAAGTAGAAATTCATGAATGCCTTATCGATAAATTCTCGTAGTGTCAAAATACCTAGGTATCAGCCTTTTTCTGCGCTTGAATTCCGTTCTCTTGCACATTTTACGCTAAGGTAACGCTGCATTTCAGTTTTAATTTGCACGTAAAATGGTTAGTTAAACTGTTAAAATGTTTTATATTTACTGTAACGTACATGGAAAAAAGTGTTTCGTGTGATAAATCTCTAAACTTTCTACTGCATATATATAATGTTTTATATTGAAAGTCAAGGTTTGCGTTGCGGCATTATGTTAATTTTCACATGCAGTAAAAAAAAGTAAAACTAAGAGGCTAATTTCACTGATTACGTTTACAGCACCTTGACCTCGGACGGTTTAAAAGGCTTGCTGCGATTCTCCGCCTGCGTTCCGTTCACACGCTCATCAAGCCGCGTACATAACTGTGTAGTGCGTTTAATTTCCGTTCTTCCCACAGCGTTAATCCGTCGATACTCACTGATGCGTAACTTTATGGAACTTGTGAGCCTCTGAGAAATACGGAGATAGAAAAAGTTTGGGCGGTCTGTAATCCGGGTCTGTAATTCTGCCAAGTTAAAACCCTAAACAGGATATGTATCCTGTTTAGGGTTTTAACTTGGCAGAATTGTACAAAAGATTCAACTTGGCTTAGTACCAAACGGGACTGGTGGTTTAAATGACACCCATAAAAAAATAAAAATGAATATCACAAAAATAAAACAAGTAAATTGTTACTAAAAACAAAGTCCAGTACGAGGCTAAAAGGCCCCTATCTCAGCATAATGCTGCGACACTTAAAAATACGCACTTATTATAGTACTTAGATATGATATATTAGAAAGACCTACCCATTAAAGTTTCCACGAATAAGCTCAAAATACGGAAATAGGAACAACTGCAACAACTTCAATTTCAGTTAATTGCACTAATAATAAATGCATTAGTCAAATACTACCTTTCACGATCATAATAATGGTTGTATGGCGTATTTGTCGTTTTTATGAAACATGGTCAATTAATAAACTTCTCACCTCAATAATATGTACCATTAGGTTCACTTATATAGAGAATGTTGAAAAGTTCATTGCCACCAATCTAAACATGAATTGATGAATTAATTGAAATAAATTGATACACGCCTATCTGTCAATTAATTTTGTGAGATAAATTCTTTATCACGACCCAATAAAAAGGTTTCCCTGTTTCCCTCAGCGAAAATAAGGGCATCGTTTTCCTCAATGAAAAAGGTATGAGAACATCGTCACCTCATTTTCGTATATCGTGTTTTAAATTATTTAGGAAGGTATTTGTCTGACAAAATACAAAATATCTTATTATCAATAAAACAACCAAAAATAACTTAAAATGTGGTTTCAGTTTATCTTAATTCTAATCTATGAAAACATTCTTGAAAATCTAAGGTCAAATATGTTTACATAACCTCTTTAAACCTTCACCTACGCCAAGGTTAAAGTTATTTTCTTGGTTGTAATACATGTTTTTAGGGTTCCGTAGTCAACAAGGAACCCTTGAAGTTTTGACATGTTCGTCCGTCCCTCCGTCTGTCCCTAGCTTAGCTCAGAGACTCTTAGTACTAGAAAGCTGTAATTTGGCATGGATATACATATTACTCATGCCGACCAAGTGGTAAATGATAAATGATAAATGATTTTATTTTCTGTAAATAGGTTTGTACAAACACTTTTACACGTCAATCATATTTTAAAAACTAGGTGAGAACGGCATTTCCTATCTGACTATCTGAGAAGAAACGCCGAAACAAACTCAGAGGTCACAGTCTCTTTTAAAGTCCAGACATAATCTTGGTCAGGTCATGTGAAGACCATGTGGATTGATTTCTGAAATGGTCTTTTGAGGAAAGAACCACACAGAATGAGTAGACCTGTCCAGTCAGTGCACGCATTTGTCAGTTGTCATGCAGCTCAACACAGAATTAAAGGAGCTAAACGATTCGACGAACATTACCAAAGAAAGGACATTTGGGTAGGCCGCATAAATTACTGAAACTGCAAGACCATGATTAAAACTAATAATAAAAAAAAGATGCATTAAAAAAAACAACAAATCCACAATGTCTTCACATTCACAATAATTAAAATAGTATAATCCTTTACAAAGTAAATGTCATTGCATATAAAGTGCATCAAAGTCAAAGTGTAAATAAAAATATGAAAATAATCTTGGTCATATCATATGAGGACTATGTAGACTGGTGTCTGAAATGGTCTTTTGAGGAAAGAACCACACGGATTTGAGTGGACCTGTCCAGTGTCCAATGCGTGATTTGTCAATCATCGTGCAGCTCAACTCAGAACTAAGGAGCTCAACGATCCGACGAACAAAACAAAAGAAAGGACATTTGGGGAAGCCGCGTAAAGTACTCCATCAGCCAGACCATCATCATTAAAAGAAGAAAAAAAATGCAATGACCCACATAGTCCTCACATTCACAAAAATTAAAACAATATTATACTTTATACAGTAAATATATACATGTCATTGTTTAGATAAAAATATCAAATTACACATCAATTATGTCTGTGTAAACTTATTGGAGCAGCTCAAACCCAAGGTAAAATAAAATCCTGAAAAAAAAAAACCTCCCGTACACGTAAAGTTGGAATGAATGATTTTTTTCTCGTCTATCCCATAGTGTGGGTTGTCGTCAAAAGGTCGTCTAAAAATATTGCGAAGTTATTAGGCTAATATATATTAAGTTTGCGTCTTATCGCCCCCCCTGCGACCTAAATGGTTGGTTTTGGACAAGTGAAAAAAATCACAGCAGTAGTAATATAACGAAGTTAAAAGGGAAACTATCAGAGCTAAGTAGGATTTACACATTTACGAGTAATTGTCGACCAACTTACATTAGAGAGAAGACGTTTGCCATCTACATTATTATGTTAAGTGTTTTCTTGGGATAAATTCATCCAACTACGGACCCTTCATTGTGCGTGGTACGACACACACTTGGCCGGTTTTTTTTATTATAATAAATATTAATCAATAAGAGGAAAACATTATTCGTAGTTACTTCCACGTTAGAAATAATTACAGACCTTCCTAGTGTAAAAAGTGGCAGGTGCACGCTAGCCTGTTTGCTGCATTCGCTATTTCAATGTCATTTGCAAGCTCATACGTCTAATTCACCATACTGTTCTTAGCTCATATTGCAGATAAAGTATAGAAGTTTAGAAAAGTACGAACTATTTTACTATAGTTTTTTGTTTGTTTGTTTGGCATCTCGCAGGTCAACCTATGCGGTTGTCGTCTGCTTAAGCGGACTTGCCTGTGGATTCCCTAATAAATTAAGGCCTCCAGCCAGGACTTAAACTTATATACTAACTAAAACTAAGCGACAACGCTAAGGGCACCCCCTGTGGGGTACGAACCTCGGCTTAGGGCGTCGCTGGAAGAGGGCAGCAAATGACTAGCTGGATCAGGATTGGTATTAATTAGGGACGAATTTAAAGCTACAGGCTCAGCGGCGCGGGCTGGCTCGAGCAAGGGTCGGGAGGGGCGTCGATTTGGGCGTCGCGGCGGGCCTCGGCGGCGAGGGCGGTAGGACGGCGATCGGGTTTTGGGCTTATGTAGCGTGCTAGTGGCCTTGCTACTCTCCTGGAGGAGGGTAGTGGCGTCGTCGGGGTCGATTAAAGTATGCCTTGGTCGGCGAATACTGCTAATGCGAGAGGGAATGTAGCGGGCGGCCGCTGTAATCAGGGGGTTAGAATGTTTGATGCCGCAGTCGAGGAAACGCTTTGATAAGCGTTTCATGAACTGTTTTATGGTTGGCATTTTGAGGTCGACGTGAAGATCGATATTACGGACATAGAAGGGGGCACCCGTGACCCTTCTGAGGAAACGGTTTTGGAGGGTCTGCATCTTATGGAGATGACGTGGGTGAGCGTGCGCAAATACAACGCAGGCATAGGTCATGATGGGACGGATGACTGCGGTATAGATGCGGAGCTTGCATTTGAGGGACAGTTTACTACGGGCTGTCAGTACGAATTGCAGCCTGCTAAGAGCGAAGGAGGCGCGCGCGCGAACCGCCTTAATATGAGCCTTAAAGGTAAGGTTCTCATCGAGGATCACGCCTAGGTATTTGGCTTGCTTCTCCCAAGGGATTGGCTTGCCGTACATAGTGATCGGGCTGGGATTTTACTATAGTCCAATGGTCTTGTGCATTAGGAAAAGTTTGTTGCACTGGCCCACAAAACATGACAGTTTTACGCCAAGAAGCTACCAAAATAACCCGAAGTTAAATCTGCAGCTCTTGCGGGCTTTACAGAAACTCTGTCTGATTCTCTCAGTGGAAAGATAATTTAATAAAACAATGAGTCGGATTATGAATTCATTCAATCAAAGATAATACAGATTAAGACAACAGATTTCTCGTATCACCACACTCTCTCTCGTGTTCGCAAAAATGAAGCACCAATTTATCATACGGCCCGAAATTCTTCGGTACGTAAATATTTAAGACATTTGCCTTACTTTTGAGCCAAAACGTTTTGAATTTCTGTGTTTATCTGCTAAGTTGATTGTTGAAAGTGCACGGTAACTTTGGACACTGAAACTTGTAAGTTCTTTGAAGTTTGCCTAGGAAGTTCGTCTTACTAACATAGCAGACTCAGTTGCTTCCACGGTAGATTAAAATCACGTTCTGCTGAAAGTAGGTTACTGTGCTGTGTAGGTACCCATATAACGTACGGAAGTGATAATGTTAGAAATAGGTAATAGGAAATATTTGGTAGCCTAAGTTCGAGTATTATTGGGTGTTTATGCGTACACGCATGAAAATGCTTGTAAGGTTTAAAGTAGGACTTCGAACATTAGTGTGAAAGGTGTAAGAGAGCCAGAGCGTAGGATATCGATGCTGAAGTGAGCTCAATTTACCGGTCGGCCGCGCATAAGTCTCACACGCAATTGATATTGTTTATCGACTCCTGCGCATGCTTCTTTTGAAGCAGTCGCCGCCATTGCTTGCGCAACTGGCAAGTACTATAACATCATACTATTTAATTTTGTAATTAATATATTCCTAATTTAGTGTGCTCATCTTGACGTGACGCTAGTAAGCAAGTTACACATGTCTTTATGTAAATGAATGGGATGATGGGTGGCCTCTGCAAATAAAACCATTACATAATATTGGTAATAATATGAAATTAAACTGTGCGTTACGAAAGTGAATTTCTCAGTAGCAGTCCGGAGTCTGGATTTTTGCCCGGTAGATGGCAATAGGCTCGCGCCTATTACATGGGACTTAAGCATAACTGACGAAATGTGGGTGTACTATAGGTACACCTCTGCCTAACCCTTCTGGGATTACAGGCGTGATGTTATGTTATGTTTTTACGGTACGAAACTGGAAACTAAAACAAGGCTTGTTTTCTTCTACGTAAGGGCGTGCTAAAATACCTACTCATTTTAGATTTGAGGTAACGTTTAGTACCTTTCTAGGTAAAGATGATACATAAGGTGTAATTAATTGTCGCGTTGCGCCTATCTGCTGGAGCCTAAAGAAGGACGGAACGACTGACATTTATCCATCATTACCTAACAATTAAATATTTAAATTCCATTAATAGCTCCATACAATTTTCGGCCATTATAACACGCTATTAAAGTTATTAATTAGAAATGCGCCAGATGTGTATGATGTGTCTAGGTGAGAAGTAGGTCAGTGTATTGCATTTAATGGCTCTGAAATGGCTTTACACATGCAATGGCAGCCACGACAAACCGACGCGACAGATGATCATGACCACGGAATAGTGTATAATGGAGAACTTACCGCACCCTTGAATAATCTTACGCCATGAATAAACCTAACTGACACATAACCTAATACCTAACTGGGGTCATAAAAATCATATTTAGTTTAATATTATCAGCCTGTAAACCTTTTCCGAAGAAATAACTATCAGTCACAGAGAGCTGTCCAGTTTTAATACACCGTATTAAAACTGGGCATTTCTTTTAACACGTATAGAATATCGTATTCGATTTATGCCATAGAGATAAGAAAATTTGTATATTATCCCTGTTTATTATTAAAAAAAACCGGGCTTATATGCAAATTCACTATGCGGGCTAGATGGGGGAAAATGTCTCGGGTATAATAGTAGATGAGCTGTTATTGAAGACGCCAAATGACAGGTCGGCCGCACATATTCACTCCATTTTCATTACTCTGCTGTCACGGTACTGTGAGGCTGCACGACATGTCGTAAACATGCGTCCTCTACATCCATGTTTGCACGTCACCATTCTCTTATTCATGGGAAAGGAATAAGGAAGAAAAGCAAGCTCTGAGAGATGCTTGTATGGCGTGTGTTTGAATCGTTTCACTTGCATACTACATGGTGTTATTCTGTAACAAAACATTTCGGTTAACATAGAGATAACTGTTTTTAAACGTAGGTATTCACCGACATTTTAAACAATTTTCAGTGGTCATGGTCGATGGTGGCCTTGATTTGTTCAGCATCATTTCTACGTCATTGGCTTCAACCATAACATTAAAAATTGAAGCATAGCTAAATGCAAAGCATTATGAAACCTCAACGAGCAAATCACTGTCATTTTTTTTACGCGTACCTATAGATAAGAATTATGATAATAATTCCTCGATCGTAACACATATCTCACATGGGGTAGATTGCTTACTTACACGAATATGTAAGCGGTACAAATTACATACAGCGGAACGATGGTATTTCGTAACAATAATTGTACCGTAGTTTTTCTAGAGCACTTCCTCATTAAATGGAACGAACCGCAGAACGAACGCTTTTGTGTTGAACGTTCCGTAGATCTGCATAGAAACAAAAGCTGCTGGAGAGACGGACACTCACGCCAACAAAGGTTATTAAATAAGTTGAGTTGGAGTCGAGTATTGTTTTCACAAATAATTACGGTTCTTCATGGTCGTGTTCACGATTGCAGGATAATGTTTTATTTTATCTTCTTTGCATACATATAAGGACGCTGTGATAACTATTTTCATTGTCAGTTAATGTTTACTATGCAAGAGTAGAGAGACATGGTTTTCTTTGTTAACAAGAGAGGTTATTACAACGAAATGTTGAGACTTGTTTCTTTTTGGATCCATAAATTTTAAATCTTTCACACATAAGTAGGTAACCTACATAATAATACGCAAAATACGCGCATTGGCGTGAAGTTGCGGACGCCCGTATTACCTAACATACATAATATTGTAGATTAGTAAAAGAACCTAAGTTTTCATATTAAAGATTAAAACTTAAATATGTAACATACCTGTAGCACTTTCTAACTCCGCACCCAAGGAAATCTAGTTATGTCTGTTTCCAGCGACAGCTTTCATGTGCCGCTACGGGGAGATAGTGCATTCACATTTTGTGGGTATTTTTCTCAACATCAATATTCATGCATGTAAAACTGGCATTATTTATTAGAAACAATAGATTAAAATCGTTTTTGAATTATTACAGCAATTATTATTGTAAACTTAAATTTGGTTCTGGGAAAAGAGACTTTCAACCGATACAAACGTGTACGTTTGAAGCGCACGCGCACCATTTTGTGCTAGGTTTAAAGATGACATTAGTGTTTAGTAGGTTATATCGAGCTAGCCTTTGACCACTGCTTGTGGGTAATCCTCTTTTCACATAATGTCGATGGAAGCTTTCTTATAATAATGCATGAAGGTTTTATTGCCGCTAATAAATAAGACATTAGATACCTAGTGCCTACCCGTAAATTAAACACGTAAACGTAATTCAGCACCCTAATTGCGTAACACATTTTCGTAAACGATTACTACTAATCTGTTGTATTTTGACAGTTCAACAACATTCATTGCGTTATTTATATTGTTGAGCAGATTTTTTTTTATCGAACTTACGAAGCAATGGTTTAGCAATCTGTTTCAAAACGATTCAGATTCCGATTGTTTGTGTAATACGCAATTAGGGTGCAGGTTAATATTTTATTTACGAGGTATTCCTCCACTTCCCATTTCGGAAAAAATAAGGGCCTTTTAAAAAGCGGGAAGTCTTGGAAATATTATAATTATCAAAACAATTGGCACGACAGCCGACAATCTAATTATAAGATAAATCTTTATCGTAATTTAAGGCGACAACTCACATAACCTAACCGAAGTTATCTGATAAAAGCAAGCTTATAAGGTACACATGACACACACACATAACTTAATCACAGCTTGTTCTAGTTTACCGCGACAGTAATTCGAGTGTCAAGATTTGTATCTACGGCTTTAATGCCAAAAGAAAACAAGTGACAATTAAGTACGGCAGTGATATTCGACCGGTAGTACGCGGACATAAACTGATAAAAACTCAATAATAAATTCTTGTGAGAAGCTAACATTTTACCGTACAACGTAAGAACAGAATTAATAAAACTATATTTTATTAGGTAATCGAATAGCTATTACATTTCGATACTAATTACCTACTTACATCACCGATAAATTAAATGCAATCACTAAACTAATCTAGTCGTCTCAAAGGCTTCGGGCTAAACAAAGGAAGATTGGTTATCAAAGAAATACGCAAATGGCTCGTGTCCAAAATATACCAATTGTATGATACTTAAAATATGTCGTAATCTTACGTGCATGATATAGCAGCCTGCACACTGACGGAATTTGTGGCTTCACGGATACTTCGTTTACCACCTCTGTTTACTAAAGCAATGCGCTGAAAGACCACTCCGCGTGAAGCGGGTCAAACTGAGCGGCTAGGGCCTCCGGTTTTAGATGACAGCGCTAGATACTTACATAAAGTGTGTGTGGACACTATTGTATGAAACAAAAGATTTGTTTTGAATGTAAATTTAAATAGTTAACTCACAAATTAGTTACAAAAACTCAAGGATTGCTACTCACCGCGAGCATTCACGAGTTTGTCTCGCAAACATTCGTTGCGCGAGCTTTTTTGTTCGTATCAGTTCCTCATTGTGATTCAAAGAATAATGTATTATTAGTGAACGCCTAAGTAATAAAATCAGTATATTAAATCCCAGTAAACTTTAATTACATCAAGTAGGCGCTGGAGGACCAAAAAGCAACTTACAAGGAGAAAACCTATCCTTGCTATATCTGCTAAATCAACGTTACTCATCGTCGCTTCTAGCTAGTTGTATTGTATGACCACTCGTTGAATCCCTCTCAGTTTGTAAATAAGTAGGCCACTGGTCTCTACAGTCAAAAGAGTCCATCTCCATTGAAATGTTCATGGCTTTACCGAGCCACCAAGTTTGTATGGCATTCGTTTATTTTGCAACTTTGAAAGGGGCACGACCATTCAACTGGTTGTGTTTGAAAGATTGTAAAAAACTTTTCGTTGTCAATGTAATGCACTTATGTAATTTATATTGCGGTCAATTGATCAAAACGCCAATTTATGTCTAGGTATAAAGTAGTATAGTCGATTTCGAGAAAGAGCTTTAGTTTTTTAAAATCAGATTTTCACGTTGTATAAAACTTAATTAGAACAAAAAAGTTTTTTTTTTGTTGTTGTTAGACTAGTCCATTTCGGTAGTTAGGTCCTAATGTAATAAGCAGGTGTACTAAGTTAGTTATCTTACGTAATCAGAATCACTTATTTATCTGCTACTGGAGCTTCAATAAAGTAAAAGCGACTTAATTTTTGGATGGCCCAAGGTTCGGATCTGCTTGTACCGCGACACCAATGAGCAACCACCAATTTATTATTATTCCATCAATTGCCGTTTCAAGCAATGACTTGAGCAATCAATACTGGTCGTTACATTTAACTTTAATTATTTCGTAATAACCGTGCACTTTAATATCGACTAAAGTTCAACTGAAAACTTACTACCTTTTTAGACTAATAAACGTACAGTTTCTGCAATTTTTCATTTCTCCGTTCGCATATTAAATTTGACTGATGACATAAGGGGCGTGGCATCAAAAGTGGCTCTTATGAACACCTCGCTAGAGTTCACAGATGGAGCTAAGGGCTTCTTTCGTCTGGCAAATTAATTACTGGATAAGAACACTAGAGACTGCGAGGCGAACTTCCAAGAAGTTTCCGAATGAATGTGGTTAATTTAACGGTTCTTCTTAACGTTACGCAATCTTGCAAACATTTGTCTGAAGAAGGATTATGAAAACAAAGTTGTGAAATGTTCCTCGGAGAACTTGATCCCTGCGCAAGCAAATTGTAACGAGCTTCTTTTGTTCTCTCCCCTAATATTGAAGTTGAATGTTCATCTTTGATGTCAATCTTAATACCAGTTATGGTAAGAGCGATCGTGCTCTTCGTTTCCCATGTAGGCCAGGAGTACCACGGGCGGTGAGGTCGACGACCTCCCCCCCACCCCTCCCCGTCAACTCTAGACCCTGCACTACTACATTTCTCCACTCGGGCGCACTACACGAGTTATCGGCTCAAGTAGCTTCACCAGATCAAATGTAACTCTTACATAGTTTTGTCAGACGTTTTCTTGAAATATAAATCTTAACGTTATCGCCTAACACAGTTATTAACAGGTCTCGTCTCAAATTGCTTAACTGTAGTAATATGTTAACCCTGCCTAAATTGTCAGAGAAAGCAATACTGCACAGTAACTACATGCGTCCATTATTTGTGAGACCATATTGTGTTCTGTTGAATTTTAAGACTTGCCGTTATCGTCACTTAATGCATTTAGCTGTTTTTTTTTCTATTTGGCTTTGGTCAGTAAGGTCATTGTCGGTTAATTGCATGGTATTCAACATTGGTTTTCGTTTGGGTACTCTGTGTAATTATGGCAACTTGCGGTAATTGTGCGGTTTTACGAGATGTTCGGTTATGGCCGACTGGAGCTAAAGTTATAAGTTACGCGGTCACAGATCGTGATCGAGGTTAATCGAGTTATCTCAAAGATTGCTCGGCACGGGCTGCACTGACGTGACCAAACGATCGGTCATTTCCGCCTTAATTGGCTGCAACTTTAATAAGGGATCCACTTGGCGCTATCTCGATTTGTCAATAGCTATTTCGTGAAAAAGCCTCGCGCAGCGGGTAAGATAACGTTTCACCGAAAGTTCCCACATATTCTTTTCATTTTCGTGGTGTGATAAAGCTATATTGATACTCCAAACGACGAACCACATTTACGGTCACATACGAGGGCCTAAACGATACTACGCAGTAACACAGACAAGATACCAACATTCAAGTCACGACTTCTATAGGTTCTTACCACGAAATAAAGACGTAAGTAGCTGTATAAAGCTTGGCTTGTAAAAAGCCTGCGGCAGCAAGGTAGCATGACTACCTGCATTTCCTCCACTTTCTCGACTGACCTATCACGAGTCTGGTGACTGCGTTTTACGTCCGTAGCAAGTCACCTGCCGATAATTTTGCGTAGACATTCCTTTTTGCACTGAACTGTGAAACTAGATAAACGCAAATTTGCTGTTTGCAAACATGCTTGTTGAATTTCCCCAAAAAAAATCGGTTTTATAATTCATTCGTAATTTCGCATTAAATAAAATCCATGTTTGAATTACCAAGAGGTACAAAGCTATCAGAACGTGCATGTCATTGCCTTTTGGATTAAATTATATAAGCACGTTTGCTTCTACAATAACGTTTCTATTCTGAATGCAGCCGTTAAGAGAGAAAGCTCATATTGTGTTACAAAGCACATGGAGTTGCATACGTAGGTAGGTACACACGTAACCATCGCCGACAGATGTATCGACAATGTCCCTGTTATTTCACAAATGGAACAACTTTGTTGTTTCATGTTTCAGCGATCCGGATAATAAGATACTCGCATATATTACGAAATAGATACATAGAATACTCTTTATTCTGTACTTAGGTACACCATAAAATATGTAAAATTGTTGTAGACATTTTACAAGAGGAGACCAGTAAACGAAGAACATAAGAAAAGCAAAGAAGAAAGGAGGAGGAAGAGGAGGAGGTGAAGTAACTTAGTTTGTATTTGAAGAAGGAGAATCTAAACTTCAGGTTTCACTCCTACGGTGAAGCTAATTCGAGCGTTCTGCCAAGTCAAGACTCCGCATTTGTCGTGTCCTAGACACAGTAATATGGAGGCTGGGCAGTAAGCCAATGTGTGTTCGGACAAAGCCTCAAGTACCTTTGTCGAGGTAGGGCCGTGGTGGCATCTGCATTTTACGCGACTTTCACCTCGAAGCGAGCAACGCTGGCACGCATCATCTTATTGTTGATATGCTGCGTACTATCCACTGTTTAATACCGCTATTCAAACGAGCATTGACTCTTAAAACCAAATAAAATGATTGTTTCGTTTTTTGTTTCGACCCAAATTGAACAATTACCTATTGCAGCCCCTAAATCTCGATTTCATACAAAATGGAATTTAACCATCCTATTGTTTGGAAAGAATGCGGGCGAAAGGGACTGTAAGGAATTTGCTCCGAGGGTTCTATCAAATATTTTTAATCAACTCAATTTTGGCATGAAGGGCAAGCTAAATAAAGGTTGGGACAGAAACCGACCATGTCATTTGTGTTGAAGGTTGAAGGGCTAATCCTTTATCGCCACCTGCTACAGGTTTACCTACCTAGATATTTTTTGTTAACTAAATCCTGTTGACCTTGTGACGCCGTTGTCCTGACATTTATTTTGATAATACCTAAGCTGGGTTCATGATACGGTCAACATGCTCACGTTCCGGTAAATTGATGATTTATTCAATGGTTGCGTCAGAAAACGTTCAATAAACTATGTTTAAACAATAGAGCTGACCTTAAGTTTAGTATAGATAGTAACACTTTTTCATCCCTTAAGTACGGAATGTAACAGTGTTTCATCTTTACTTTCAAAAACCTGAGACAAACAGGTCACCAAAGGTTATCTATCCTACGCAAAGGCTTAGTGACCTGTACCTAACGAAAAGGTGCAAGTATTTATACCATGAATAGATACCTGCGTCACTACGACCTTACTCTAAATACGACAACACGTATAACTTTCGTTACGTAAAGTTATTTCTACGTCTGTTACCATTTCAAAACACAATTATCTTCAGTGGAAAGAAAAATTGCGGAGCGTGCATACAATACAATTTGAAAGAGCTCGGTTCAAGTATATGAAAAATCGTAACATTTTCTCAGCGCCAACACGTTTGCTACGGACGTTATTACTTGTTTTCTGCAACTTTACGAAGACGGATGCAAGGAGAAATATCACATTTTCTTGTATTGAAAAGGACGGAATTTGTACGACGTACTAAGATGACATGTAGCAAGTTAGAGGTAGAAAAAGCTCGATACTCCATCGCAGCATGACGCGCCTCGCATCCGGCGTTGTCGCGCGAATGATCTCACGCCATCTGACACCCTTCTGTGGTCCACAGGAGTACATTGTAAACTTCGCATATGCATATAGCTGCCTATGTAGATAGTTAGCTGAGTCGCTCTGTATCAATGGAGCTGCGGTTTCCTGTCTAGTAACCTGCTTTAATTAGCGGAGTATTCAATGAGACGGCTTTTATTGCTCGTGTGTGATCAGGCTAACTTTGATAACGCTGCAGCTAGCACCGACAGAAACGTGCAGCAAGTCCATTTAATGGGTGGTTTATCTCATTCGGTTTTGTTCTCCTTAAATAGACTGGAGAACTGATATCAAAAGTTTATTGATCCCTATCTGGTTTTAGAGGATGTTCTGATGATTTGCTAGAATTAATTGAAACATTAAACAGTTTTATGCTGATAAGCAAACGACAGTTGTTTGCGATGATAAACTTTAAATTGTTTTTTAATTTGGGGGTACAGTTGCGAATGTTCAGCATGAAAATTGAATTATTAACAGCATTTACCACCTAAGTGCAGGGTATGGAAATTCGGAAAACTAAGGGTTGGTGCTTCAGGTTCAAAATATATTCTGTTATAATTATATTTAAGGTATCAAAGTAGGTGTACTTAGCTAGGGTAGGGTATGTCATGAAGGGCCAGATATTTAAAAACAGATTGTCGTTTATTTGCTTTTTGATCTCGGTTACAGACGAATTCATATGGGTGTTTGAGAAATACTGGATAACATGAAACAAAATGACAAATTTCCAACAATAGCCGTAATGGGCAAATCGTAGCAAAAGTCTACGACAAGATAAAAATCGTAAACCGTCTATAATTTTATTTATAACCGTTTTCTGATCCATATCCAAATAGGAATACAGATATATCGATTGTTTCTAAAATCACAGATGTTAATAGAAGTCACTTTCTTCCTTGTTTATAACGCTTTTTTGTGTGTTTCGGTTAAGGACTCTATGGCCTGTGTTGCCTGAAAATAAAAGGTTTTATTTAAATATAATGTATTTATTTTTAAACTAAGTCCTCGCTGTAATTTTATTCGTCTGACATAAGCTACAATCTCATTTTCTTTTCCAGCCAACGCAGTCGTTCGTACGAATCGGAAGATCATGAGAGGGGGGCGTGCGAATGGTGCGAGTATGCGCTCGTCATCACCCTTGCCACCATCCTGCTGATCGGCGTGTCAGCCCTGACCGTGTTCTGGGTGTTCTACTACCGCGAGGGCTATGCCTGGGCTGATGATCTGCCCGACAAGCAGTTCAACCTCCATCCTACGCTTATGGTGGCCGGATTTATTACTTTCAGTGGATTCTGTAAGTACCTATAGCTCAGCTCTCAATACATAATTACTCATGCCTTTTTCCCACGGGGGTAGGCAAAAACTACAGAACGCCACCTCCTAAGATCCTTACATACTCATTTTGCTTCGATTTGCGTACCTATATACATCTTGCAATAGCGCACGGTGGTTGCGAATACTACGCACCTGATCTTCCTAAAGAACATCAGCAATGATTTCACTTACTTTGGTGTCCGCCGCTAAATACAAGCTAATAATAACAAGACAAGATGTTCCTAATATTATTTTCATGGAGTCTTTATCCTCATTCATCGCTCTCTGAAATCATAAATCGTGCAATAAAAGTCAACATCTCAGTAGGTATTTGAAAATTATTTACTTGAAGGTTTTCCAGTAGATTTCAAATACTTAACTTGAAATTAAATGTATACACATTTTTCCTTGACGAGACGGAATAAAAGGCATGGCTCCGGGCGCATTTTGCCGATAAAACGATACAAAAGTCTAGAGCCGATGATATTACAGTATTCACGGTATTGAAAATATCAGTTCGGGATTTTACGCAAGCTGTATTGTTGGCTGCTCGACTCCAATATGAAGATAGACCAACGATATCTCTTTTTATAAAAGATCTCGTTATAAAAAGAAAACCTTAGGACCGTAGCAAGTGACATTTTGGTATATATTTGGTAGATATTTGTTTAAAAGAAACTCTTTAGTTCACTACTAAACAATGGTGCTACATTTAAAAGAAATAAACACATTGCCACAAATAAAACAAAGCAGAGAATATTCCTCTAGTCATCCTGATTACTGGCACTGATACTGATATTAATCTCGAAGTGGCCATTCACGCCCACATTTGAAGGGGCCTAATTGTCGAGAATAAGCCGAGAAATCAACACCGGCTGAGTTTGTTGAGAGTTGTATGGTAAATATGCCCGTCCGCAAGTTCACCGCGTTCTACATATATTCCCTGCCACACTACACGCGTCTTCTACGCCGAGAGTCAAATAGGCAGAGGACTAGTGACCGAAGTGTCTTGCGCTACTAAGCAGATAAGACCGACAGCAGAAAAATCCTTCAGTCTGATTAATAGCACCTTTGCATTGAGACCCAGGTCTTCTTCCTGTAGTTCCTTCTTTAAATGAAATTTGCCATTTTGTCCACAGCCGTGCTCCTGTACCGCATCTGCCGCTGCTTCAGGCGCATCTATGTCAAGCTGCTACACGCCATCTTCCACGCTCTGGCGTTCCCCTGCATCGTCATCGGATTTCTGGCCGTGTTGGACTACCACAACAAGAAGGGCATCAACAACTTCTATTCGCTACACAGCTGGATCGGCTTCGTTGCTATGGGACTGTTTGGATTACAGGTAATTTCTGTCTTCTATCAAGACACACGATTTTTCAAACAAGAAAAGTTTTCAGAATTATTTGTACTTTCATCATCAAGTGATGCCTTTGCTTTGTACAATTAAATAAACACGACGAATACAAGGATGATGTTATGTAGGTAAATAAGCAAGTTCATTGTATCATAAAGTCTAAAGTAATTTGTTGCGACTTCAAAATGAATTTGGAGCTGATATCGCCAAGTTTTGTTCGCAAAACGAGCGTAAAGATAGTGCTTAAGTGAGGCACAACGACAGATAAGCAACCGGCTCGTTAGCAACGTTAACGGCAGGATACGATAAGCTAATTGCAGATCAAATGCTTGTCCACATTAATTAGTTTAGCTGCATCAAAAGCTTTTTGAGAGCTCTCCAATTACGCAGAAGGGTTTTTATGTACCATGACGTGAGGCTTGTCACGCTTCTGCTTTGTCACGTTTTGAGATAAGTTGTACATTGAGGGACAAATAATAGCAGCAATTTTAATATTATGAGTTAGGATACTTTACGTACCTGTCTAAACTATCAGATTCACCGAATACGAAACTGGAATTACTGAGACTGCTAGAAAAATGGGCAAAATCTTCAGACCCTTTTAGAAGTTTACAACATTTTATAATGTCAACTGGACCTTGTCCGCTATTGAGCTTGAGCATCAATTAAATACATAATTTCAAGAGGTGAGACGATGCTGTCAGTAATAACGATGCCCGTAGCCAATCGTGTAGCTCTTATCATTACCTGGAGTCCCATTACGTGGCGACAGATTATCGGCTGACACGTCGGACTCGTAAAATTAATTACCGAAACAGTAATACATGTAAGGCACAAAATAATACTTTACTTCCTGCGTGTTTTGGCACATCCCTACCCGAAGACGTTTCTAGCTGCAGTTTTTAGCTCAGATTCTAGCTGCAGGTATTGTAGACCTACGGGTCTACAATACCTGCAGCTACAATCTGAGCTAAAACAATCTGACATTGAAGAAAAAAAAAACAACACATCTAACGAATTGTTTAAATACTTTTTACAGTACGCTGTCGGCTTCTTCAGCTTCTTGCTGTTGTTGATCTGCAATAAGGGAACTGCTGGCTTCCGTGCCTCTCTGGTGCCTGTCCACGCAGCCTTCGGAATCCTCACCTTCGTACTCGGGGTCTGCGCCTGCCTAACTGGACTTACTGAGAAGGCAATCTTCAGCCTCGGGTATGTACAAAGTCTATATATGGACAGGAAATCTCGGCATGTTTCTTCGCTTTGGTCATATTTATTTTGGCACTGTAGTCGATTTTCGAGCATACTTTTGGAGTTGAGTTTAAACCAGTGTAAAATTGCCTTGAGTGACCTAAAAGCTCACCAAAGCCTAAGCAAAATTTGAGTCATTGTTCTATTATCTCTTTATGATCTCCATCCATTTTACCTATAATCTATAAATTCTGTCACCCAAAGCACTGCACTATCAATCTGTGTTTGTACGCTCGCTGCACGCGTGCTCGATGTGATTTCAGCATGTTATAGTCCAGGAACTGTCTATTGTCTTAGTTTTATGTTTTGTCTTGTGTTTTGTCAGTTGCTTGTAAGTGTCCGTATTCACAGCGCGGAGAGGTACAGCGGCATGGTCGACGAAGGAATTATCATCAACGCCATTGGAGTCGCCTGCATCGCCATTTTGGCCATCGTCATGTATATCTTGTCGAGAAACAAGTTCCGCACGCCAGAGTCCCGCGGACAACACATAAGGGCCTCAGTAGACCTTTAGATTTAGATCAATAATTATTACAAAATGAGATATCAGAGCCAATGATTACTTAGAATAGTAGGTAGCTATAAAAATGCGATTTAAAATTAGTTTAGCCATGTAAAAACTTATTTAATGTTATTTTAGTTTGATCATTGGTTCTGGCATATAAAAACTCGTACATTTTGCATACAAATAGATTAAACAAAACGTATACATACATAGATACTTACATAATAGTTGTTTTTAATGAATTAGCAACTTGTATTTTTATAGTTTATCAAATAAATATGTACATAAGTGTTTTTAATTGGCTGCTGATATAAGTAAGACAAATATATTTTTGATAGCATTATTTACTTATCCTTGACCTACTATTTCGAACTGAACTACCTTGCTACATTATGAGAGGTTCACATACAAAGTATTTAAATAAAGAGATTTTTTATCAATTTACACAGATTACAGAAACGAGGCTTTTTTGTATTAGCTTTGATCTGTATCAGATCAAAATAACTTAGGCATTAGGTAATTTTAGCAATTGTAGAATTACTATGAAATATGAAATAAATAACTCCTTAATTTAAGAATCAACACTGTATTTTTGTTGCATTAAAATAAATGTAAGTTACTCATGGAGTTTTAATTTTATTAATTTGAATACACACAGGTAATTTTACTTTTATATTATAATTTCCCGAGATATATTTATGTTTATTCATATTTACGGTTGACCGATAATTACGAACTCAAACGGAGCTATAACTTAGCCCTTTATTCATACACTACATACACATACAGTTCGAAAATACTTGGTAGCAAAAATTCGGAAGAAAAACATGACCAAACCAGTAAACATCAATAAACAAAGGCCCTAGTGTGAGTTCTTTTTAACCATCTCGACTTAACGCATCGATCGCGTTCGGTGCTACGATTGGCTCTTGGCAACCGGAGCGCAACTGCAGATTGGCGAAGGGCCAATCGAAGCGCCGAACGCGGTCGATGCGTAAAGTCGAGATGGTCGAAAGAAACTCACACTAGGGCCTCAGGTAGTTTAATGTTATGTAAGAATTTCGCTTGGTATCGCTTGTTGTAGTGACTGCATCTATGTTTATGCTTGTGGTTTTGCATGATAATTGCGCTTTACTTGCACTTACATTTCATGTAACATTTATGTGGTATATGTTACTTATAAGTTGTTTTTCAATATATATGTTTAAATTTGATTTGCAATAGTAGTTACCCACTACTTAGGCTTTATTCCACTAACGGGAAGTAAATACTTGTTGGTTGTGGTTTAAAGCCTTTTTCTTTGTTTAAAAAGTAAAGTTGTATGTATTATTTCTGATAATTTATTGTCCGGCTCATATTTTGAATACGGATCTTGAGTTGTTAGACATGATCAAATTAATCCAATAACCGAACAAAAATATACTTAACACTTACCTGATAGCGCCAACTCGAAATTTGTTTGTATGTATCCCCATTAACTCCATCATATCAACGATAAGGTAAGTTGCACTTTGGGGTTCAGGGAGAAAACTACCATCAACTTCGTCGGCATGATCTTTAAATTGGCGATTTTGTCCTAATTCGAGTCAATTATTTAGCGTTGGCACTCAAACAAATTTTAACCTCTATTAAGAGAGTAAGAGTGCCATCGTCGAATATCTTCTTATTGTCTGGTTCCTAAACTAAAATAACTGATAAGTACAGTCAGTGCCCATCATTACCTGATCCCTCTTCCCCTTTGGGTCAGGTAATGCAGTGCCCTGACCGCACCAAACTTGAAAAAAATATGTAACCCGTTTTTTTATTTTCTGGAGTTCATTTCATTTCGCTCTTGAACCATTAAATATTCTCTAAGTTTTAAAACTGCCGTTGACACAACCGGTAAAGACTTCAGGAATCAGACCAGTCCTAACAATTCTGTTATCCGTGTACATTTCCAACCAACTAACCCGGGGCATGCGGTGTGCAGGAGCGAGGTATACGCGACGCTGAACAACGAGGCCATCGTGATCAACGCTATCGGGATGTCGGTGGTGGCGGTGGCCATCTTGGTGCTGTACACCGTGCGCGGCACCGGCGGGTACCGCCTGCGCAAGGTGGCCGCGCAGCACCCCAGCTAAGCACCAGGAAGAAACGTAAATCTAATCCACAACAGTTTGGTGACAAATCCTTAAATTGATAAGTGTGTGTCAAATATATCAACGAGACCGCTTTTTTGTCAATATCTGTCAAATATTTAAGATAAATTGGTACCTACGTCCCACAAGCTTAGCATAAGAGGTAAGCACCTCACACCACCACACCTAAGTGAATCATGTATTTTGCACAGAATGACGCGTCTTGTTGTTGATGTCGCTGATGAGGACTGTCCGACAAAAGCAACGAAATAAGGAATATTAACAATATTAAGATTTGCCACAATTTTATATCGATTAAGTAATAACATTCACATTGGAATTTAGCAATGCCAATTAAATTATTATTTCCACGCTCGACCGTCGGACAGGCCTCTTGTCGTAAGATATGCAGTATTGTGTAAGAACAACCAAAGCGATTGAAATTCATCACTCGTCAATTTTTTACGAACAGGAAATATTTTGAGGATCGTTTCTGTAAAGATTCGGCACATCAATTAAGTTCGGCGAGTAGATATAGCGACATAAGTTCGTAACTCAATGAAAACGAAAATCTAGTTTGAGAAAATGACCTGTTGTGGAGGAAAATAAAAATATGAGAAGCTATATAGTATCTTTGTGGATTGAGATTGATACAGCCATTTGTCACCAAACAATTTCCTAAAAATTTTAAACAGTTTGTAAGTTCGTTTTTATGCTCGACGCGAAAGAACACCATGACTATGGACTAGTAATATAACATAAGCATAAAATCGAATAATATAATAATTCTTCCAATTTCCATAAGTATATTAGATAATTTTGCGCAATAAAAGACAAATATCTATTTATTCTGAAACACGGTCTTATTGTGTTTTGTGAAGTTTATATTCGACTAATTCAATTAAAGAATATAATTATTTAGCTCAATTTGTTAACTTTAGGTTTACAAATTCTATTGTGGTGACATTAATTATGATTGTTCTTGGGGTTGTGCGTTGTTCCATTTTTTAAATCTTTAGATGAAATTAATATGGGTGAGTTGATTCCGTCTTAGTCAAAATTTATTCGACTGATATTGGAACTGTAGTGTTTATTTCCTTTCTTTGCTAATTTAAAAAACATTGTTTATGTACCTAACTATTATACGCTAATAATGGAAGCAGTTAACGAACGTTAGTAATATAAAATTAACGCAATATATGTGGAGGATTTTGTATTCTGCTATGATGATGAAATGTATCGAAAAAGCTGGAAATAGGTTCGTTTCTCGTTTCGTCGTTTCTAAATTTGTACACGCTGTTCTGTGGTGAAATTATATTATTCGCGACTAGCGTTAGGGCAGTACTTGCAGTGTAAGCTAGTTATGGAACGAAAACAAGTATGTATCGGATTGTCTAAACATAATCAGTACCAAAAAATAAAATACCCATATTAATCTATTGTTTTTAAATAAAAAGTCAGAGGCCATACACATGATACATTTCGTTGGTATCAAACTAACCTAAGTAGGGTTGATTAGTTAAGATATATTAGATGTAACTTGTATATAATTTTAATCTAATTTAATGTAATGTGCGAGTGTTCGATAGTTGTAGAACGTGATGGAGTAGTAGCAAAAATACCATTAAAATATTTATAACATATGTCAAAATTTTAAACAGAAAATAAAAGTGTTAATTATAACTTGATCGGAGCTCACCGCATTTTTGTAGTTCTCGTTAGAATGTTTTAAACATCTTCTCTTTTATACATATTTATAAATAAAAGATACAATTTCTAATAAAAACTAAAAAATTTCAGATTCATAAGCCGGACACCGTTGACGTTAACATGTATAATGTTAGATAATTTGTATTAGACAAGTGTTCATCCAAGTTGCCAAATTCGATGTAAAGTCAAGTGGTCATAATTATGTTTGTTATAATCAATTATTACTGCGTATTACAATTAGCATGTTTATCAATAATTGTAGGGTAATGCTCAACATGTTAATTTTGTACGAGGGGTACCGACGCGTTCATTTCTTTTTAAATTATATAATAAAATATAATATAAGGATTCAAATTTATAAAGTTGCATTCCATTTAAGCATTCGATGTCTTTATCATTCTTTGATGGATATACAACAGTACTAAGACTGCATTCATAAGTAGGTCCTTTTGTATTCAATTACAGGATTTGCTATAATTTTTGCAAATGATATTTACAAATTTAAAAATAATTCTAGTTTTTGTGGATCCCTTTCAAATGCTGGGGCCAAGTTTTTATATCATTATATGATCCCCAATTGTACAGTTGAGGCAGATTTTGTTACAGTTCTATTAGTGACAAAGTTTATTACCTATTTTACATTGAACACTATGATGTCCGACGCTTCCTTTTATTTGAAATTGCACTAAGAGATTTAAATATGGTACCTGCTTATTAATGTTATTGTTAGGGATATTGTAACAATAAATTATTTCCAGTTGTATTCATATGTTGCGAATGGTAGATATGTTTCATACATACTAATTCAATTGTAATTATTTTGAATATTGAAATATAATTTCACCTATTTAGTTACGTTGATTACAGTTATATTGGTTGAAATATGAATTTTATCACTGTTTTACATTTTGAAATATTTATACGGCATTCATAAGGTACATTAAATACTTGTAATAATTATGGGTTGTTTTATTTGTTCATCCCTAATCCTTCCATGGCTTTTCACCCGGTTTCATAGTTGAGAATTTCAAGTTGAGAACTTGTCAAACTATTCCTTGGCATTATTACTAAGTGCCGATTTCACCAATGAAACTGAACGTGATCATCACTTTTTAAACCTAGTTCAAGAGCTGTCATTGTCAATATTCCATAACAATTTTGACACTGACAGCTCTTGAACGCGTTTTAGTTGTGCTGAACGCGTTCAAGGGCTGTTAGTGTTAGTATTCTATATAAATAATGATACTGACAGTCATTAAACTTAAAATCTCCACGTCGACCTTAAAATGCCTACCATAAACCAGTTCATGAAACGCTTATCGAAGCGTTTCTTCGACTGTGGCATCAAACACCCCAACCCCTTGATCTCAGCAGCCGCCCGCTACACTCCCTCCCGCATTAGCAGTATTCGCCGACCAAGGCATACTTTAATCGCCCCCGACGACGCCCCTACCTTCCTCCAGGATAGCAGTAAGGCCACCAGCACCTTACACAAGCGCAAAACCCGATCGCCGTCCTACCGTCCTCGCCGCCGAGGCCCCGCCGCGCCGCTGCTGAACCTGTAGCTTTAAATTCGTCCCTAAATCACTCAAATCTTGATCCAGCTAATCCCTCTTCCAGCGACGCCCTGAGCCGAGGTCCGTACCCCACTGGTTGGGTGCCCTTAGCGTTGTCGCTTTGTTTTTAGTTAGTATTTAAGTTTAAGTCCTGGCTGGAGGCCTTAATTTATTAGGGCACCACAGGCAAGTCCGCTTAAGCAGACGACAACCTTACAGGTTGACCTGCGAGATGCCATACAACAAAAAAAAGCCTTTAAACTTATTAAATCAACCTTAGGGGTGTTCGCACATCTGACGAAAAATGCGTCGCGTAACGCCAGAACGGACAAGATGGAAACACTCAACCTTACACACTCAACCGATGATGTGTTACGGCGAGCGTAATAACTGGAAGTTAGTACGTAGTTTAGTTAGGACTCGGAACATGAGGCAAGTCGCTGCGCAGGAACAAATTTACTTGTCAGCGGGAGTGAGGGGTGAGGTATTGCTCAGCGAGTAACACACTTCAGAGCCGCCACAAAGCGCCAAGATAGCCCACGAAATTCAAATTTTCTTACGTTTATTTTGCACGTTGCAGGTTAGTTCATGATTCTGAGTCTGGGTATATATGATTCGCGAGCGTTACAAATGCGTATTTATAGAATTATAATAATTAAAATCACCAATACAACCATTTGCGTTCATATAATCAAAATGAATGACTATTTCATGAGCATTCAATAGGATAATTTCTTTAGTTTTTTCTCACTATCATTTGCCCAGCCCTTCCTCAACATCAGGGTCGCGGGAAATTCGAAAGAGATAACCGTGGCCTTGGCACAGGTAACTGATGGAACACGGGTGGTTTTTAGTCAGTAAAAGTCTGACACGCCCTCCCGCTCCACCCAGAGCAGGAGAAGTCATTTGATGATTACCCACCAAAAAAAAACAAGCCTTTCCTCAACATGTTGCAGTCGGAGTTAAACGATACCTCTTTGTAAGACTGGCTTTCGGTCATTCCGGCTATAGCATTTGTTTTTTTCCTATCTTAACATTAAATAGAAAGGATAAGTATATTTTGATCTAACATGGATGTCTAAAAAGGCACGACTGGCTGTTCACAATAGTGTGCTGGTGCCTACGCTTATGTATGGAAGTGAATGTTGGGTGTGGCAAAAGAAGCATGAAAGCAGAATAAATGCTGTGGAAATGCGTTCCTTGCGGAGCATGTGTAGTGTGACTTTGAATGATAGGCTGAGGAATGATGTGATAAGGCAACGGTGTGGTTTAAAAGAAGATGTAGTGACAAAAATTGAAAAGAGTATGCTTAGATGGTTTGGTCATGTTGAGTCTGGTCACAAGGCAGATGTGAGTGGAAACGCCGGGAGGGGACGCCCTAGGAAGACATATAGTGACCTTATTGGTGATGTTCTTCAGAAAGGTCAGGTGCGAAGTACTCTCAACCGGCGCTCGTGTATGACCAGATGTATGAACGTAAACGAGGCAAAAGGAGTATGTAAGGAACGTAGCAGGTGGCGTTCTGTGGTTTCTACCTACCCCCATGGGAAGAAGGCGTGAGTTTATGTATGTATGTATGGATGTCTAAAGAATAAACATCAAAGACGATTCAACACCATTTATTTATGTTTATTGACAACCTTCCTTCTAAATATGAATAATAAAGAGCGTTCAATAAGAATAAATACTTATTAAAGATAGTTAATTTGCGCAAAGAAGCTAATGAGATTTTCAAACTGACTAGACAAATGTTACACAGTCAAATAAAAAAAGCGATTTAGCTGCCATGAGTTCTTTGATCATACCACAAATGTTGCCAAAAATTATTTAAATATTTTTGGTGACATTTAAAAAATTAATGATCATAATTAGGCGAATATTCAATGAAAAGGCCAGCACATATATTATTATTTTGAGATGTCACATTTTTGTTGCTATAATATCAATGTACTTTCATGATACATTTTTACCATAATGTATTTGGTTTTTGGTTTTAAAAATAGGGTTATGAGAAATATTGTGGAATGTGCGAAATCTACTTTTTATAAACCATAAAAATTATAAGCACAGATGTTTTGACATCACAGAATTAACAAAATGTTACACAAAAAGTCCTGGAATTACATATTAGTCGTAATATCAGCACGAATAATAATCAGAATCTAGTAAAATTTGGCTTCGATTTGAGCATTTTTCAACCGAAACGACAATAAGCTCAGATACTAAATTTAATTTAGGCCAACACCATAATAAAGTTCAAAGTTTATTTAATAACTTCCCAATATAAATAGATAATATCGTAAATCTTATATAATTAACATTTTCAATATTTCCAATTAATGTCTTATAATTTAAAAATCTGTTTTCGATAAATAAACCTACTGTGATGTTATGTTGTCATGCACTTATAATACATTCTATATAATTTTATTTGTAACAGTTTTTAGTACGGACACCCTGAAATGTTGGTCGACGACGTTAAATACATTTTATAATAATAGACATGCATAGATGACAGAACATAGTATGAATTATTTTGTACTCCCAATAATAAGTCCTGTGTGGCTTGTGACGCCATTTTTTTTTTACATTGGTACCTGCTTAATTCGTTGGCACAGATTAAACATTTTTTTTTTCTTATACTATACTGGTCACACCTTAATTCAATTCGTGCAAGAGGTGTGACATGTAGTTCGAAGACATATAAATCTATATTCTAGTTAGAAATTAGTTCTGGTCGTCTAAAAATGTACGGAATTTTTCATATTGTAAGAATCATAGCCCAAAATTATTGATTGTAATGAGAGTTAAGTGAATATTGTGAAATCAACATCTACAATATAATCCACATCTTATTTACCAGTACATTTATTTTAATATCATTTTTATATCATTCACGATTGTTGACTAGAAAAATATTGCTCTTTTTATAATAAGTACGATCGCATGTAGTGTATGTAGGATTCTATGTTAGATTTAGGCGTAATCTGGACAAGCCCTTGACAAATTATAAAGATTATTTTATAAAAGCGTTTTTGACGTTTATTGAAAAAATATATTGTGCTTCTCAAATGTAAACTGTGCCAATTAAATGTTAATAATATAAAATATATTTTGTACTATTAAATATTAATGTTCAATACAATACATACATCAATTAAAACAGGGATGGTTCATGGCATACACGTAATATTTGTTTTAAATAATTACTTTAAATACATGGAAATGCACTAATTTCTAGAGCATAACGGAATAGAAGAGCATACATCGCAAAAGCCTTGGCACAATGCATTATTGATAGTAATCAATGGATTACATTTACACAACACAGTAAAATTAATATTAGAAATATGAATGAAGATATCAAGTATCCATTGACATTTTCGTACACATTAGGCCGATAAATTGCTCACGAATGCTTCAAGTAGCGGAATGTAAAAATAAATACATACATATTTTGGATCGGACATACTTTAAAGCATTTTTAATTGACTGTTAAAGAAGCGTAATGTACTAGGAATTCAATTATCTTTGGTGATAAATGGCAACACTACTCACTTGAAATAATAAGATTGAATTTCATTTCAAAAATAGCTCTGATAATTTTGTATTACATAACTTTTTACAAGAAATATTATTTTTATTTGTTAAATTTATTATATTATTTATGTAATTGAGTAAATAGTGAATTATGATTTCCCATTTTCACTTCTTTTTTTTAAATTTCGTCCATTTAAGGCCAGAGCTATAGCAGCAAGTTTAAAATCTCACAGAGTATATTTTGTGTATTAAAATAAACTGCTTACATCCTATGATAAATACTGTGTAACGTAATGAAACGTTAAATGCAGTGTAAATAATGTTTATATTATTATGTGGAGAAGTATAGTTTAAAGTAATTTTGTCCTAATCTAAGACAATAATCTTGGAAATTTTAATTACTTGAAAGTTTAAATTACTTTGATAATTAACATCCAACAAGTATATGAATACATTTAAAGATGTTTTTAAATATTTTCTATTATATATTGCATTGTTTCGTTATGTGCAAATATAATTGGCATGCAAAACATATTCTAATTGTGCAACAATTTAAATCTACAAGATTTTAACAACGAGCAAAAAAAACATTTGCAAAGCAAGTTAAAATTCACTTAGTGATATCTAAGTAACACTCACAAGAACATTTTTACGTATATATTATTTTGATTTGAATCTCTCATATACTCGAAATCGTGAAACTGTTTTTTTTTTTTTCGCGTAATTATTTCGCCATATGTATCAATACTTAGACAAAGAATACTTTAAAACTCGTTTGCTGAATAGGTTTAATACACCTAAAACATAGCTTAACACTGTATTAGGAATTTATTTAGTAGGCAGCGATGTTATTTAAGAGCGTAAAGTAATATGAAGATATTAAAATGCTGCCATTTTTCGCTGTTATTTTCCGCTAAGTGCATAGTTCCCTTAACGTAATAACGCCAACAATATATTTGGTATTCTAAACGAGAAGCACTGTAATGATCAATAAGTTACATAGTGCAACAGTTATACGACCAATCTTCTATAACAAGTACCACAGCCAATCCAAGCGCCTCCCAAAAGGTTTTCGAATTTCTAGAACCATCGAATTCTCGAATATTTTCTCTTAGGATCTGACAATCTGTAACCATCAAATCCAGGTGTTACCTTCAGGTCTTAAGGTTTGAAGTATTGGGGGAACTCGTTGGAGACGGCTCGCACGAGTATCTGGTCTTCGCGGCTGCACTCTCCCTCCTCGCAGAAGATGCGCGCGAAGCATCGGAGCAGGTCGTCGCGGCGATGAACGTGGGCGCCGTAGTCCGTGTTGCGGATTATTCCTTGAAGAATCCGCAGGTATTGTAGACGACGCTGTGGAAACAAATGGTGTTTTTATTGTGCGTAGGAGAAATGTGAAGCTACTCCTAAACCGCTACCGGTATGATTGTACGGCGAGTCCTAACTTCAAAAGATCTTAAGAAATATAGAGGTTTCGCGTACAGCATTTTTATCACACGGAGCGACACGCGCTTTGGTTACCAAGTGTACAAGTAAATAGTGTGTAAGCGCAGGAGCTCTCGGTACCGGTCGAGACAATGGCGAAGTCAGAAAGGTGTGTGTGTGTGTTATGTGCTGACGCTACTCGTCTTACGATGACCTAATCGATGATCGACAGTATGACGTTAAAATATTAGTTCTTGTTGACTTAAGATTGCCCATATTGGCGAAGGTGATAAGGTTGCTATAAAAAGTCCTGCATATGTGACCATGCCTAAAAGTAATCCACCGTAGGTACATCGGAGAAAGAGTGAGTAAAATGAGATGAAAAATTAGAGTAAAATTCAAAATCTTAAGTAATAATCAAGTATTAAAAAAATAAACCCAATATCATACTAGCAAAGTTCAAATTAAAATGCAATAAAATTTACATATTTTGAACCTTTTTCCAATAATGTTTTTACTCAAAAATCAAGTTACAATACAATATATAACGCTAAAGTAGACAGTTAAGTGAGTGACAATGGAAGGTTACTGATTAATTATAGGTTAGTCACCGCGTCCCCAGGTGAGAGATCAGCCAGCTGTCTCACGATGATTTCAATGTCAAGAACTACATGACAAAGTTCGAATTCCAATAATCAAAATCTATTTAGGACGATTTCATTATAATAGACACTCAAAAATAAACTAAGACTACCAAACGCTAAATTAGATAGTTAAGTAGGTGACAATGAAATGTAACTGTTAAACTTAAACAGTTACATTTCATTGCCACCACTAACTGTAGAAGGATCTTTTGCCGCGTAGCCAAAATCTGTACGATCGCCGCCGTCTTGCTTTTTCAATACATTTACACAAATGTTTACCGACAATGCCTCCATCTCAACATTATTCGAGCGAAAAAGATCCTTGCCGCAGTGTATGTTAGTTACCGCGTCTCCAGGTGACAGATCAGCCAGCTGCCTCACGATGATATCAATGGCGACCTTGACGTCGTTGGTGTAGAAGTGCTCGGCTGTCTTCTTGCGACTGAACACGTCTATCACTAGCTTTAGCACTGCTTGCGCCGGCGCAGGCTCGTGGTCGAAGATGTGGACCGGGTCCTCTGTAACGTATGAGGTTTAAATTTTTTAACAACTATGCCTATTTCGAAAACGAGGGTTTACATATTTTATTTATAACAGTTTTAGTTTATTGAAAAACGACAATTGACAAACAAAACATTGAGAATCAAAACATTAATGCCGCCGTACTACTGAACAATTTTTTTTTATTCACACCATTCGACAAAAAATTTGGTGAAAAAATCGAAAAGAAGGAAGTTATCACATAACAATGTCAATTATTACCTTCACGATTGAGGAGCAAAAGAGCTTTCTCACAAAACGTCTTGGCATTATCTCTGGTCTCCAACGCGTTCAGTAGTAGGTTATCAAAAGAGTCTTCGAACTGCAAGTTATATGCGAGTATTAGAGTCAGGAACAGGTCAGGTATCTGTTCATCCACGTCTGTTTCCGGTGAGTTTTCTATCAGCTCTAGTAGGAATACTGCGAAATCGACGCCAAGTTGTTCTGCAAAACGGAATTAGAGATTTTTTTATTTCGTCAACATGTGAGAATACAATTTTGATAAGAATACTGAAACAAGATATCGGTTCTATTCATGTATCAGCAACCCCTTCAATCAATGGTCGGTGCAATCTTTTTGCACCGACCATTATTGATCCCTGCATGACTCTGTTTACGTGCTTTACATACGCCAAATTTATGTGTTTAGCCTTGACTAATGAGACCATTTAGAAAGATTAAATATACGTTGATTCAGCTAGTGTTAGATAAAGTTTGAATAATAAGGGTGTATTATCCTTTATTATTCAAACTTTATATAACATTACGCTACGCCCCGCGGTTTTACCCAAACAAGTCTCGATCCCGTATGTCCTAATTCAAGTCATGGTTTACGTAAGTGCCAAATTTCATCCAAATCCGTTCAGCAGTTTAAGCATGAAAGCGTTACAAACCAACAAACTTACTTTCGCATTTATAATAATATAAATTAGGATTCTTAACCGTCTTAGGAGTCGGTGGGTCACGAAAGTTTAATCGATAAAATAAACATAACGTAACCTCACGCCTGTATGCCCCGAAGGGTTAGGGCTAGTTATCGTTAAGTCCCATGTAATAGGGCACGCCTATTGCCATCAGTCGGGCACAAATCCAAAAACGCAAAGAAAAACCCATCAACACGGGAATCGAACCCAGGAACTTATGCTCAGCAGTAGCGTTGGCGACCCCTACACCAACGAGGCAGTTAAAATAAGTACGGACTTGAATACCAACCAAAATGCGTGATGGGCAGTTTGTCTCCCATGGAGAGTACCATAGACAACAGTAGCGCAGAGTGCGACAGTCGACTGACGGCGCGCGGGTTGTCGCGCATGTCTCGCGCTATCTCCGCGGGGAGGGCAGACAGAGCAAGAGTCGCTAGTGCTGTGCGCTCCAAGCCGCACATTACTCCGAACGCCTGAAATAATAGTACATTGTGATACAAGTGTGCTCTTTTGGTCATTACGCCCGAGGCGGTTTTATTCGCGCGAGCCGTAGGAGAGCACGATAAGGTAGCCCAGTGGGTAAATATCAATGCACTCGCGTGTCAAACGACGTTTTTTTTCACACTTGCGAGGAAAAAACAGACTCGTTTTGTTATTATCTTTAATTATTGAAAGAATTTGTGAAAGTACAATTCTCAAAATTAAACCGAACAGTTCTTGTTGGCATTTTTACAAGTAGTGTTATAGTATTGGTATTATTAATAACTTCGTTGTTTTCATTTTCTTGGGTCCATGTCGGAGATGATAAAAATATTTATTGTATTCTGGCATAAAAAGTAAAAAGCACACGTGTTTAATACACTGCATTTTGAACCTAAAAGCGGTGTAATACGAGCCACTTTATGAGCAACTGTGTTTAAAGAACGTTACATTATTCTGATTCATTTTGAAGCTAAAGACAGTTGCCCGCCTGGCGCTAGAAACATGAAATGAGATTGCCCACGGCACTATGGACAAATGTACTGAACTCAACATATGTGTGTTTTCATCAAATCATCTTTAAAATACTCGTTGTCACATGTCTAAATATTCCTAAAAAAAAAAAAACACTAATTAAAACGGCATTTCCCAGATATTTATAAAACTGAAATGACTATTTTGAGGTTTCGTTCGCCCACAAAGTTAATGGAAAAAACCTATTTAAAAGGGACTGAATGGATTTACGAGTGAGCTTTGTGCCTTTGAAGGATATTTGTGTACAATCTGTAGCGGTTTAGCTATGACAGGTAGCCAGTTACTGGTGAGCACCTGTCACCACTTCACCAAGTCTCCTAGATTGAGATTTGAACATCTTCGTGCTTCAAAATCTTATTACAGTGTTATACTCAAATAATAGATTGTAGAAGGTACCATAAAATGGTCGATGTAAGTAGCATGGGATGGAAAACAGCTAATGACAACAAGAATAGAAAAATATGAACAATGTGAAGTCTCAAACTAAAATTAAATGAATGATGTGATTTAGAACTCTGTTATTCGGTCAAAACTTTTTTTTTAACTCTATGCCTATTAAAGGAAGACACGCAAAATATTGGTTGAAAACATAAAAAATAGCTATGCACCAATTTCAAAATTTCTCTCCACAATGTTTTCGAGCTAATTTAAATTATCGTGTTTCACTAATAAATGGATCTGCGCCGCGCACATTTTCGCTCTATGATTTTTTACGATTCCGAAGTATTGCATGAAACCGGACGAATCGTTCGATGGCCTTCAATTGGCATTCATGGATGAAGGCCCTTCTAAGGTAACCGTGTATCGTTGGTCTAACGAATTCAAGCGCTGTCGATTAACTTTGGGGGATGAAGAAAGAAGTGGTCGCCCTTTGACCGCTGTTACGAAAGAAAACGTGCAAGCAGTAAAAAATTTAAGGCGAGATATGTATCTAGAGATTCAGCACATACTGCAGGTTGGATCGGGAAGCCTTCACGAAATTCTACACGTGCATCTTCGCGTGAGGAGGGTAGTTTCATTCTCATAAGCAGGCCCGGGTGGAATGGTGCCGTGATATGATAAGCAAATTTGAAGCAGGCTCGTGTTGGCGTGTTTACGACATCATTACAGATAATGAGTCTTGTATTTATAAATACGATCCAGAAACGAAGCGCCAGTCGACGGTTTGAGTGTTTCAAAACGAATCAACGCCTACCAAAGTGAAGTGATCTAGAAGCGGGGGGAAGATTCGATCGCGAGCTTTTTCAATTTGACTGGTCACTAGGTGTCAATTCCTTTACGGAACCAAAGGAGCAACAACGCTAAATTGTGTACTACCAAATTCTTGGCAGAAGTTTTCTCTGTTGTGAGCAACAAGCGACCAAACACATGGCTCCGCGGGCTAATGCTTCACCACGCGAACGCGCCTTCGCACACCACGCTCAAAACGAGGGCCTTCTTGGACAACACGCCGGTCAAACACCTGGGTCACCTTCCTTACAGCCCTGACCTAGCACCGTGTGACTTCTTCTTATTCCCGAAAATAAAAAATCTGCTCAAAGGGATACAATTTTCGTCGCTGGAAGATGCGCTGTCAGCGTTCGTGTAGTATATAGCCTGTGTAAACGAGGTGTCTACGGCGGACTGGAAACTGTTTCGAAAACTGGTTCAGACGCATGAAGCTTTGTATAGAGGCTAGTGGAGAGTACTTTGAAAAGATTTAATAAAAAATATTTACCTAAAGAACATTTATTTATATTTTCGCAAAACTTTCTCGAGTGTCCCGTATAAGGTATACTACTCTGTCAAGAAAGTACCGGGGGAAAGATCAATAATACAAAACATGATAGTTATTCATCCAAATTTCTTTTATCTCCTTCAAAGTATGCTCCTTAAGAAACACAGACACACAGACAAGCCGAGCGGCAACATGTTTCATACCCAAGTGATTATTTAAAATGGTACCGATCGACTCGTGAGACACAGAAATTTCAGCGGCTATCTCTCTCAAACTTGAATGAGCATTTTCAGTCAGCACTTCAGTTGAAGACGGTGATGGCCTACTAGAGCAGAGCAAATCTTCCATCACATCTCGACAGCTTCTGAACGCTTTGTACCACTCATAAGTACGTGTTTTTGATAAATTTATTCACCGTAAGCCTTCTGTAACATATTTAGTGACTCCGAACACAAAATTCCATTGGCGATGCAAAATTTAAGATAGAAAAGAGATTTCTTTGTTTGATGTTTTTGTCAATTATGAAATTCGCAATACACACTAGATATGATCTAACTCACTAAGCATTGTATTTCATCTAAATAGCAAATGCAATTCGAATTCCGCGCCAAAATGGAAAACAGTTGTGCCCCTTTAGCAACAACAAAAAGAAAACTCAGTACCCCAAGTCAACTTCACCTGTTCGTGGTGCGCACTGAGAATAACGAAGCTCTGACAACCGACAAATGGCGGTATAACCACCATTATGGGCAAACCTTCCAATCATGACCAGTCGAAACCAACCACGGCCCTCAGTTCCCGGCCGCCTTGCTATTCCTGATTTCGGCGGCGATCACGGTAACGGCAAACGGGTGTGAAGAATCCCCAGGTTATGAATTGCCGCCAAACCCAACTGACTTTGGCGACGTATAATGTACGCACGTTACGGCTCAACGAAGATCTAGTGCAGTTGAAGAAGAGCTCGGGAAAATAAGGTGGCACGTTCTTGGGTTGAGTGAAGTCCGAAGAGAGGGGGAGGACACAATAACCCTTGAATCGGGTCACCTTTTGTATTTTCGAGAGGGAGACCAGCTATCCCAAGGCGTAGTCGGATTCCTGGTAAACAAGTCCCTTTGTGACAACGTCGTGGAAGTCACCAGTCTAAAACAGGGTCACGTACCTCGTAGTAAAGCTGACCGAGAATTATAGCCTCAATGTTGTCCAGGTTTACGCACCGACCTCGGCACACTCGGATGACGAAGTAGAAGATATGTGCGAAGACATTTCCAAGGCCTTGAATTCCACCATTAAGGCCCACTACAACGTTTTCATGGGGGATTTTAACGCAAAAGTGGGAGTACAGAATTGCAACGATTCGGTAGTAGGATACTACGAGTTTGGAATCATAGAGGGCAAATGCTTTGGGCCCGCCACAATAGCGGCGGTAAGTCCCCTCTTTGAGGAGTGGTTGGAGAGGCGCCACGGCGTCCTCACCTTCCGCCTGACACAGGTCCTCACCGGACACGGTTGTTTCGGGAGGTTCCTGTTTCGCATAAGTCGGGAGGATATGCCCGGGTGTCACCATTGTGTGGATCGCCTGGAGGACACGGTGGAGCATACGCTGGAGGTCTGCCCAGCTTGGGCGGAGCACCGCAGTGTCCTCGCGGAGGCGATCTCTCGCGTCCGGCTCTGGTCAAGGCCATGTTACGGAGCGAGAGGGAATGGAAAGCCGTCACCTCCTTCTGCGAAGCAATAATGCTCGCGAAGGACGAGGCAGGGCGCGTGAGGGAGAGAGCCTTGCGCCCTCACGCCCCTAGTCGCCGCAGGAGACGCCCTGGGCGTCGGGAGTCGCCTGCAGATTCCCGGCCACCGTTGCACCGCTTGCAAACCGGACGGCGAGCAATGGGTAGCTCGCCGTCCGGTTTTCCACGCACGTCTCAAAGAGATGTCAGCACAAAATGACGGGGTCCGATAGAGCCGACGCCTCAGGGTCGCGGGTAATTCGAAAGAGTAACTGTGGCCCTGAAACAGGCAATTGAAGGAACACGGGTGGGTTTTAGTCAGTAAAAGTCTGACACGCCTTCCCGCTCCACCCATAGCGGGAGAAGTCATTTGATGATTTCCGACCCAAAAAAAAATTGGGGGCAAATGCTTGTCAACTTCTTTAAGAAAGAGGTGCTTTTCATGATGAATTCTTTCTTAAAGAAAAAGCTCCAAAGGAAGTGGACGTGTCGAAGTCCCGACACTATGACAAATAATGAGATAGACTTCATAATAACGGATAAAAAGCATGTCATGTCATGTCATTTAGGGTTGTATCGGTGATCAACATGTTCAATATGGTTCGAGGCTCTTTTGAATATCAACTTTAAGCCCGAGCGAACTCGTTTGATGAAGTCTAGGCTCCAACCAAATATGCTCCAAACTATGCTAGGATCTGAAGCGTTCTAGTCAGACCTGGAAAACCAATGGCGCTCGGACAAATGGTGGAAATCCTCAGGGAGGAAAGTATGCGATTTTCCTAAATGCGGCGTACGGGCCGGAAGTCCAAACTTTCGGAAGAGACTGGCGCTTATGGCAGTACGACGTGAAAACCCACATATCACTTCGTCAGAACAATGGGCACTCAACAAGAGTATTAGGACATAGGAACGACGCGACGATCGACAGATCCTGAAAATGAGGAATCCAGAGCCACCTTAACCCGCCATTTGGCGGAAGACCAGAAGTCAGCCAAGACGAAATCGAGGCGGCTCTTAAACAGCTTAAAAATGGAAAAGCCCCTGGTGAGGACGGGATTACGACCGAGCTCCTGAAAGCGGGAGGAAGTCCTGTGCTGAAAGACCTTTGGAAGCTCTTTAACTCTGTCCTATTCTCTGGGAGAACTCCAGAAGCGTGGCGAAGGAGCTTTGTCGTTCCCTTCTTTAAAAAGGATGATAAGACGCTTTTAAAGAATTACAGACCCATTTAGCTCCTAAGCCAAGTATATAAGTTGTTTTCAAGAGTCGTTACGAATCGTCTAACGCGAAGACTCGACGAATTTCAGCCACCGGAGCAGACCGGTTTTCGAGGAGGATATAGCACCATAAACCACATCCACACGGTGCGGTAAATTATACAGAAGTCCGAAGAGTATAATCGGCACCTGTGTTTTGCGTTTGTGGACTATGAGAAAAAAGGCTAGAAGAAGCCGTTTGACTCTATAGAGACCTGGTCTGTTTTGGAGTCTCTGCAGCGATGCCAAGTTGACTGGCGATACATCCAAGTGCTAAGATGTCTGTATGAAAACGCGACTATGACCATCCAAACTCAGGACCAGTGAACTGAACATATCCTCCTGCGTCGAGGGGTGAGACAAGGGGACGTAATTTCCCCGAAACTGTTCTTTAACGCCGTAGAACCGATGACCGTTGGGGTAGACGTGTTCTTGACTGCGTATCGGCAAACGTGAGGTAGGACGTCCTCAAGCTAGATGGAGCGATGATCTTCGCAAGGTGGCTGGTATCAGCTGGATGAGAGTTGCCGAGAGTCGAGCTAAATGGCGTGCAATTGGAGAGACCTATGTCCAGTAGTGGATTGCTGTAGGCTGGTGATGAATTTACGGTCACTGTCTATGTGCCATATAAATTCATATCGATTGAGCAGCTGACACATGGCTTACGAAATTCTTGGTAACGTAGCGTCAGCCGAATTTAAAAAAAGCGACCGCGATGCAATGAGATGGCTCATCGTTGCGAAAGGTTACAGTGTGGGAATCATGTGATTAACTATGTTATTAAATTCTCATTGGTAACTGTTTAGTTAAATAAGTATTGTTTTGGTTAAAAAAGCGTAATAAAGAGCATAAAATTACCTGCAGCAGTAGTTGTCGCAGGGGCCACCTAGTTTCCATCTGGTAATACTGCACAAGTGTAGTCACGTAAGCATACTTGTGGCTGCTCAGCACATGCTGCGAGATGTTCACATCAGCATTCGACTGTAAGACAAGAAAATTTTGTAATTATTGTTTACAACCTGAGAACTTGAAAGTTAGTAAAATGTCATAGGATATTTCAAGCATTTGCCGTTGATTGGATCACTCTCATGTGGTTAGGTATTGTGACAAAATTCTTTACAACTTATCTAAATCTCCAACTAAATTTGAAGAAATTCTTTAAAGTAGCAACTGTTTGAAAGTTCGATTATAATAAGATTAAAAAAAAATATTTAAAAAAAACTGTAGTGATAAAGCATCAACAAATGAAGGAAAGAACAATGCCCACTTCCCATACATTTCAAAACCTGATAATAAAAGTTTATGTATAGTTATAAGGTATAGTGGAAACACTACCTGTAAGATTAGAAAATAATGTCATATGGTCATTTTAACAATTGAAACGCTACGAAGTCCAAAAATATTAATGTTACGTTTTAGGTTAGGATTTGCCGTTCTAAAGAAATAAATGTGCTAGAACGAATTATTTAACACTCTAAGTTTAGTCTAAAATAGTAATACTTACTTAATAATATATATCTATGTTCTAAAACGTCTTTTTTACTTTGTGAATTCCTTAAAACCAGCAGCCCATATGTCACTGCTAAGACTCTCGATGATTGTCAATTTATATTGAGTGTCGAGCATTAAATGTCAAACATCAAAAAATACGTTTCAATCGTCCTAACTCAATTACATATTGCATGATTCATTAATTTAATTATTCATTTATTTTTAAATAATCTGTATTATACATTGACTAAAAAATAAATACTTACTGAGTAAATAAAACGTAAAATAATGTATGAAACTCAGAAACAGAGTTGAATAAAGTCAAGTAGCATTGTGTAAAATGGAATGTTGTAAAAAATGGTGGTTGAGATGCGTTCAAAACATGATAATATGTTTACCCTTGAAGTAGAATAAGTATAACAAAAAACAAAATTTAAAAAAATCCTGCGTTTCTTTTAACATTGTGATAAGCGTAATGAATATAAAATTTAATTAGCTGTTTTTTAAGATTTATTTCATTTCTATACAGTCAGGTGAAAAATGGGCATTCCTCTTTAATTTTTAAAACATTTTCTTTACTACCTACAAATATTTTGTGAAATTTTTCTGGTATTTAGAAGTAGTCATCTATCAGGAGAAATGAGAAAAATGTTAGGAAAGTTTTGAGTATGAATGTGAATGGCTATAAGGGGAAGAGCAAAGAAACAATGGACGTACTGTGTGAAAGATGATATGGCTAGGCAGTGGGTCACTACAGAGATGAAGACTATGATGAGTATCATACCATAACAGAGATCAGTTCAAGCAGCTGCGTCTGTATATCGTGCGCATCATCATGCAACGCCCAGCCTCTCTGCTGTGCGTCGTTGGCTGCCTTCGACAAAGCGTTTAGTGCCGTCATCATACGCAACGCGTCTGGAGCGGCGTCAATGGCGTTCTTAGGACATGTTATGTTGCTATTTGCCTCGCGGAGAAGTGCGTCGATGATCGAACGTGCTGCTCCGCCTGGAAGGAACTCCTGAAAAAAAAAAATTGTGCCATGCCTGCAATTACAAATACAAATATTAACAATAAAGAAGATAACAAAAGGAGTATGTAAGGATCGTCGCAGGTTGCTTTCTGTAGTTTCTGCCTAAAAAGGCATGAGTTTATGTATGCACCAGCTTCTGCAGCTTCTGCTGTTTGATGAAAAGTAGCAGCAGACATAGGTCCTTCCCTAGGCTTCAGACACAGTTCAGCGGATTAGCCGAGACATCACAGCCCCGCTCTGACATCGCCGCCCGCACTACCGTTCTTACTGTGGTGACTTTTGTACCATCCATCCAAATTACTTAGTGTAAAAGACAATGTTTGTCTATATTAAATACTGAAAGCGATAAAGGTATTAAGAATTAACTAAATACTCTAAAATGTGCATTGTAAAAAATATCTAATGTATTTAAAATAACATGACATCACACCTGTAATCCCAGAAGGGTTAAGCGGAGGTCTACCTATAGTACACCCAAATTTCGCCAGTTATCCTTATGTCCCATGCAATAGGGGGCGAGCCTATTGCCATCAACCGGGTAAAAATCCAGACTCTGGGCTGCTGCTAAGAAATTCTAGATAGAAAAACCCAAAAATACTTTGCCCAACCTGGGAATTAAACCCAGGACCTCATGCTCACCAGTAGCTCTTGTGACCACTAGACCAATGATGCAGTTAAATGTATTTATGGCTCACTATTTTGGCTGTAATAGCTTCCACATAAAATATAGATGTATCAATGTAATTACTGTTGGGGACTTTTATTTACAACTGTTTAAGAAAAACAATCCCATGATACTTGTGTATGTCTGACGGTTCAGGCAGCTCACACCAAGATAGCTCTCAGAGGGCAGGATTATTTCCAATTTACTTGATACTTTGCTACATTATTGGTGAATTCTCGCAAAACCTTTATAAATTGTAACATATGTGTTAAGCTGATGTATAAGATTATATTACTGTTAAGTTTCACCAAAATGCGTTCAGTAGATTTTGAGTGAAAGAGTAACAATCCACCCATCCATCCTCACAAACTTTCATATTTATAACATTAGTAGGAAGTAGGATGTATGTAATAAAACTACTGTATGCCTTAGAATTTCTTAACAAAAATAGTTATTGTTTTTCAGGAAATAATTATATGTAAGTTTCAGAACGTATATTTTTTAAAGTTCTCATGATTAAAAAAAAAATAAGTTTTAAAACTTACTCTCAATGAAATGAGGACAGTTTCTACAGCTACTTTGGACATGTCATGGCTGAGCTGTGTTTCTTTCCGCACGGCCTGCACTATTTCATAAATGGCATTTGGTTTGATGCTCTCACTGCTATCCTGGCTGTCGTCCTGGTTATCTGTATCTGAAGACACTTGGTTGGGTGATGTCTTGCCAACTGTTGGTTTCTTCTTGATTTCTTCATCCCCTGATGTAACTGGAAATAAACAATAGCTATTTACCTACCTAGATGAATCTAGTGTATTCAAACAGAAACATCCACCAGCAGTAAACTGACACAGGAACTAAGCCTCTAAATCAGCCATAAACAGCAAAACATACCATGAAACATTATTTAGAATGCTTTAGAAATAAACATGATTTATGCATACAATTTGTTTCATGCACATAATTTGTTTTTAGATGTTTACCTTGAGGCACATTATTATTAGGCTTAGTAGGTGATGGGGAAGATTCTCTCTCTTCACAGATGTGCTGCTGTGAAATTACAGGTCGCAAATCAAAACATGGTGACACACCATTAGGTGGAGTGCAGTCGTCCAGCCGCGGCGGGGGTTTTGGAGCTTGTGCCTTCTTTCCATGAGGCTTTAAAGTTATTTGAATTTGTTTCTTCTTCTCACTTAACTTGGCTAGTAGTTCTTGCTTCTGCGACATTGCACCACTGTCACTTATACTTTTCATGCAATCATTCAGGAAGGCAAGATAAAACTCTGGTTCAACCTGTTACAAATATGAACAATGCACTGACTATAGTAACTGAAATATGAAGTGTGATAATTATGGTAATGAATTTAGCCTGTTACCTTGACTCCGGCAACGTAATTCGAGGGCACGAATCCAACTTGACCTTTTCTATTAACGACATGCCACCAGTTTCGCTGTTTAGCGTTACTTTGTTGAAGGAAGAAAAACTCGCCTTCAGTGAAGCTGAGGGTTTTGGCCAACGTTGCCTCAAAGTCGTACAGCGCTTTAAGCATATCATGGTCTTCTGTAAACATTCTTAATTTGTAATTGTTCACATCCACACCCAAGTATTAAACGGATTATGACAATGTTAGAATAATACTTACCCAAAGAGTTTGGTGCGTCCCCCATGATTATAAACGAATTTAAATTATGATACTAAGAAGTTTGTCGTTTCATTTGTGTTTAGTTTTCGCACATTTCTATTTGTATTTAGCGTTTTTGAACCAGCATTCAGCAACCAGAAAATCAACACAACAAATCAATTTTTCTTGACAGTTGACAGATGACACTTAGGGTACATTCCGAATTAGACCCTACTCGCTCAAAGCGCGAGCGCTCGTATCAATAATTTGCGTTCCGATTTAGCATTTCATGACGTCATCTATGGCCAGTGGTATATTTATAAGATTCAGTGTCCTGGGCCAAATAAATTAATACATAATACATCAGGGCAGAATTGCTCTGACATCCTGTGTATTAAGAATAGCTGAACAGTTTCAACGTTCTTAAACGTAGACAATTTTTTTATTATTTGAAGATGTAAGAGGGATATCATCCTCCTTCCATCTTAAAATACTTTTTTGGTTGCGCTAGGTTTCGTGAAAACGGGAAGGAGTAGAGGGAGGCCTTTGCCGAGTGGGACAGAGTAGGTTAGTAAAATAAATGCAATTTGTCACCGCAGTGCACAGAATTAGGCGTAATGCTAATTCAGTTAATACAAATACTTCCAAATCCAAATCAAATCCTTTTGTTTATTTTCATGAGATGTGTAAAGAGCTGTTTTAAAAGAACTGCAGATTTTCCGCCAGATCAATCGTTCATCAATATACTTTTTTGAGTTTTGGTATTCATTTATGCTTCAGATATTGTATAAAATTTGCATTAACATGCAACGCGGTTACCGCATCATACGAAGTTTTGTAACTTATCTCCCCCAACAATTGGCCACATTTATTGAAGAAGTACTTAACGGAATTAAACATAAAATGGTCACGTCCTTGTAACAAATCTTCTCCCTTGCAACACTAATCGTCTCGTTTCATTCACTTAATAATTATCTTGTGACTGTTCCTGTATTCTTCTGAGGATTTTCTTTTTCCAGCCTCTTCAAAAGTATCAAAAGATTCCCGTCGATTTTACAAAAGTAATGAATGACTTAAAAGCCTGGAAACTACTTTTCCGTCTGTGTCGATAAATTGTAGGATTTTGGAAACTCTCCAAAATTCCGATAAAATGACTATTTCTAGTGAATTTAGTTGGCCCAATAGCCCTACAGCTTCATTTTTAAACAACACTTTTTGGTTGGCATAGTCACTTTTTGTAGCTTCAAGAGCCGCTATTATTTGGCTCCAATCTTTGAAGGCTGGTACAAGCATCCTCTCGCTGACCATCGTTCTCGCCTATGGATATGAACGAAAACGACACAAGCATTGTCGAAACATCCCGACTAGTCTCGTGTCGCGCCGGTAAGTAAACAATAGCCCCGCGTTTTAATGTCTATCTAACTTACAACCAAATGAGTTTTAGTTTTTTTAATTAGGTAGTGACTTTTTTTTAATTTCTTCAGGCATGTAAAGTCAAAAAGAAAGGCGCAAAAAGCTGAGCGCAAGGTGCAGCTTGCTCCGCCCCTCTAAGCCTGCCGCTCCGAGCTATTGCCCTTGTGGCCCTAGGGTAAATACGCTTTAACTATGACGATTCATGGAACATCGTTATTGCGCTCACGCTAATTCGGAACGGGCGTAAGCCCGCTCAAATCGATTAAAGCGCAATTTGGAATGCAGCCTTTTCTTTATTAATTTCTTCTCTGACTTTGGGTATGTACAGTTTTAGGAGCACTCTGGTGACAAAAAAACAACTTGGTAAATTTTATCAGTTGTAAAAAAAAAATTGTTTCGATTGCAGTCGTAGAGCACGTGGCATCGTTGCCGTTTTAGCGACTACGTCACTAGATCTAGGGGATTTTTAAGTGGTTTGGCGATTTTTTTTCAGATGTAGCGGCTTTAAAAATCTAGCTTGGATAGACCAAGTAACTATTTAGTTTTTTATTCTTTATCAACCGTTATCCATTTTGGCAACAGGAATGGATAACGATAACGATAACAATGCAACATCAATAATCGAGGGTGATGATTCGGGGACTCCCCTAGCAGTGAAGTCCATTCGTCGTGTTACCAAAAACCGTTCCGTATCTCTTTTAACATTAGAAATGTTATAGAGTTAGTTACTTCATTGTTGTCTCGTTGTACGCAGGGTACCTACTTGATCCACCTACGAACCAACGACTTAACTTCAGTTCGCTTCATTGTTTCAACATTTAACAACAAGTAACTCTGTAGTTTTGTTCTTGTTTTATCTACCGTGAGCACTAGAAAATATAATTGATTGGAATTGTTAAAATGGACGTGCCTTTATAGAAGAAGACCCCCCAAAAAAACTTTGAATTTAATTATTCATCGATGCAACCAACTGAAAATTTTAACAGACTTGCCACAGCTAATCTCGAAAACCGTTAAACAACAAACAGTACAGAAACAGGACCTTCAACTTCCAGGACGGCTCCTGCCAGTGTTCGTCATGAGGATGATGTCTTAGGCCTTAGATGATGTTGCTGTTTATTAAATTTTGATTAGAGTTTGTGTAAACTTGTATGTACATCGAAGTGATAAACACTTAAATATTAATCGTCTTTTATTCATGTAATATCTTTAAAAAACAAAATAGCTACCACTTTTAGCAAGATTTTTCATATTTCTGGCGACTCTTTGATGCCATTTTAGCGTCTTTACTTTGTCTTATGCGGCAACGGCACGTGGCACCCAAACAAAAAGCGGCATTGCATAGCTTGCTACTGATATAGTAATCTGTGAGGCAGTGCAACGGGATGGTAAGCGACAGGTTGCGATTAATTTATATTTGCCAGCCGTTGCATTTTTGACGTTCTTCCCACTTCTAGCATGAGATGGTACCAATTTGTTGCCAATGGGAAACTCACATTGATGTAAGTTAAACCATTGCCTTAAAAATATTACCTTAAAAGATAGTAAACAATTAATAGGGCTTTATGGCCTCATACGAGCAGATTTCTGACACCTGCAGAACGATCCTTACTTCCGTTGCGTATTAGTAGGCGTAGGTAGGCAGTGGCGTATTTTAAGATTCAGCGCCTTGGGCCTATAACGTTTACCGCCCCGTAAATTAAAGAAAAAAAGCAAAAACTTTTCAATATAAAATAAAATCAAGCAGTGTGTTGATATGGGCTGAGAATGAGGAAGTGCCAACAACATTTTTTTCTCCTGATGGACAGATTAGCTATCAAACTCTTCAATGACACTGTTATATTAACGGATTGGGTCAAGCCAGCTTCTACAGGATGACAGGTAAATTCGACTGATTCCTTCAAAAGGGTTTATACTAGAGGCCATTAGCAGTTAATTAAGTTTGTCATACTATGGGTCAAAACTGGATGGTTATCAAGCTGTGACGTTTCTTCGATTTTTTACTGAAGATCTTTTATTTCTGAGATTATGCATGTTTTGGGCAAACATTTTTTATGATCACAAATTTTTCAGCTTTCAATAAAGCATCAGTTAAATATTTAGAGTGAAGTAGTTTTTTCATAATTAATTGTTTTTCGTAACAAGCCAGATAACTTTAAAAAAATCGAAGACCCGTCACAGCTCGGTAATTATCCAGTTTTTACCACTAGCACAGATAATAATAATACTACGTACAGATACCCAATCCCATACAAGGAAATGAAACCTCCCTAAGTCTGGCAATTGAGCTGGCAATTTTTAGTCTTCCAATTCTTCAACAGATCGCAGCATAAGCAACTCACTAATTGCCAGAGACTGTAGTATTACAACGCCATCTAAGAGTCGACCTACTTTTAAAATGTTTCATGCAATCCTTTTTATATAAAGTTTTATAGTTCCGGGTTCAGATAAACATGTTATTAGATTTATTTAGTATTTCTATGTAAAAAAAAATAATAAAAAAATGTGTTTTGATTTAAATAAGTAACAAAATTGGAAACTGATGAGGCTGGACCAATTGAGTAAAACGACATCTTCTGCAAAAAGCTCGAAACAAAATGATTAACAGATGGCTACTTTTATCATTTACAGGGTTCGAATTAAAGATAAAGGCTTCCTTTTTATTTTATTTTTAAAATACGTGTATTATGATGGAAATAGATAAATCTTCACTAAACTGGGAAGTTTAGACTTTTACCAATCATAATTCAGCCAAAATTCTGACGTAAATCGCTTTTTAATGATTGTTAATTTCATAATGGTAACCTATGCTGCCATCTATGATTTTGTTTCAAGACAAATTATAATTTGTTCGAGTTGAGACCCCATGCCACTAGTTAACTGGACCTTATTTGTTGCTGATGTTTTTCTAGTACCTATAAATCCTTTCAAGAAATAGGTCGAATTGCCCTGTCACCCTGTTCGAAACTCATGTATGCGTTACGCATTTAGGGTGCTGCTTACAGGCGCAACGCGACAGCGCGACACAAATATTAAGAACAGCTGAACTGTTTGAACGTTTGAAAGTTGAAGTAAAGAAATACGAACCATCCGCACTTCAATTGTCAGTGCTTTTTCAGTAAATGGAAATGTTTCCTTCAAATCCTTTTGTTTATTTTGATGAGACGTCAAGAATTGTTTTAAAAGGACACATTCTTCTTGTTGATCATCCGCTTGCTCAATCGGGTATACCTTTTGGTTTTTGACATTCACTCTTACTTCTGATTCAGACATTCGATCCAATTTGCATAAACATGCAAAAATTGTGGTTACCACGTCTTACGAAGTTTTGCTCTTCCCTAACTCGCAATTAGTCGCATATTGGGAAGAAGGTATTAACCCTGAAATGGTCACATCCTTGTAACAACACTTGTCCCTCGCGACACTCATCGTCTCGTTGCTTTCTCTTAATAATTATTATTTATTCTCTTGCGACTGTTTCTGTTTTCTTCAGAGAATTTTCTTTTACCACAATCTTTTAAAGTATCAAAATATTACTGTTGATTTTCTTAAAAAATAATGTTGAGCCTGGAAAATACATAGTAAATTATTTAATACAGCGGGATAATTGCGTAACACACTAACGTCCTACCGTTAATGGTTACGCAATTATCCCGCTAAGGCTTTCATTTCGAAAGTCAAACAACATTCATTGCGTTATTTACGTTGTTTAGCAGATACATTTTTCGAACATATGGAAAGGATTAGCCTTATCTATCTATTAATATCCTTCAAAATGATTCAGATTCAGAGAGTAATACTGTGTTACTCAATTAGGCTGCGTCCTGAACCAATCATGTTGAGCAAATATGTAAAGCCCTTTTATTTTTGGGTGTGAAATCATTAAATGACTTCTCAGGCTCTGGGTGGAGCGGAAGGGCGTGACAGACTTTTACTGACTAAAACCCACCCGTGTTCCTTCAGTTGCCTTCAGTGAAAAATGTAGCTCCATTGTTCACCGTCCGCCAGCCCGCTCCTTTGGTGGCCGGGAATCTGCTTGTGATTCATTCGCGAGGACACGGCGGTGCTCCGCCCATGCTAGAAGAGCTCCATCGTCTGCTCCATAGTGTCCTCGAGGCAATAGCCCTACAGCTTTATTTTTTACCAAAGCTTTTTGGTGGGCAGATAAACTTTTAATAGCTTCAAGAGCCGTTATTATGTGGCTCCAATCTTTATCAAGGCTGGTACAAGAATCGTCTCTCGCTGACCATAGCTCTCGCTAATGGACATGAACAAAAACGACACGAACAACGTCGAAACGTCCTGACTAGTCCGGAGTCGCCGCCGATCAGTAAGCGAGAGCCTCGCGCATTGATGTCTATCAAACATACAACCAAATGAGTTTGAGGTTTTGTTAATTAGGCAGGCTTTTTTAAAATTTCTTCTTTCTTTTTTTAAAGACGGACAAAGCTGAGCACGAAGTGCGAATTGCGCCGCCCCTCGCAGCCTGCCGCCTCGGGCCGTGGCCCTTTTGGCCCTAGGGTAAGTACGCCCCTGTAGGTAGGCGTTAGATCTCGCAGTTTGTGAGTATATGTTCCTTGAGGTCGATTTGACAGCATCGATTTCATCGTGATTGTTCTGTCAACATATTTGCGAAGCGGGTACCTACCTATTTAAGTAGCAACCTATTAGCTGGCTCCACAGAGACGTCGTCGATTCCCCCTCCCCCTTCCCAGCCCGATCACTATGTACGGCAAGCCGATCCCTTAGGAGAAGCAAGCTAAGTACCTAGGCGTGATCCTAGACCAATACCTCACCTTTAAGCAGCACATTAAGGCGGTTCGCGCGCGCGCCTCCTTCGCTCTTGGTAGACTCCATTTCATACTGACAGCCCGTTGTAAACTGTCACTTAAATTCAAGCTGCGCATCTATACCGCAGTCATCCGTCCCATCATGACCTATGCCTGCGTTGTATTTGCGCACGCTCACCCACGTCATCGCCATAAGATGCAGACCCTCCAGAACAGTTTCCTCAGAAAGGTCACGGGTGCCCCCTACTATGTCCGCAATAAAGATCTCCACGTCGACCATAAAATGCCAACCATTAACCAGTTTATGAAACGCTTATCCAAGCGTTTCTTTGACTGGCATAAAACACCCAAATCCCCTGATTTCAGCGGCCACCCGCTATACTCCGTCCCACATAAGCAGTATTCGCCGACCAAGGCATACCCTAATCGCCCTCGATGACGCCACTACCCTCCTCCAGGAGAGCAGTAAGACCACCAGCACTTTATACAAGCGCAAAACCCGATCGCCGTCCTACTGTCCTCGCCGCCGAAGCCCGTCGCGACGCCTAAATCTACAACCCTTGTTCGAGCCAGCCCGCGCCGCTGAGCCTGTAGCTTTAAATTCGTCCCAAAGTCACTCAAATCCTGATCCAGCTAGTCCCTTGCTGCCCTCTTCCAGCGACGCCCTAAGCCGAGGTTCGTACCCCACAGGGTGTGCCCTTAGCGTGTAGTCGCTTAGTTGTTAGTTAGTGTTTAAGTTTAAGTCCTGGCTGGAGGCCTTAATTTATTAGGCCAACCACAGGCAAGTCCGCTTAAGCAGACGACAACCTCATAGGTTGACCTGCGAGATGCCATTCCCAAAAAAAAAGCTGGGTCCACACCGAACGATCATAAGCGTGTGGACCCAGCTAATAAACACCGCATTGTTTGTACTTGAGAGAAGATATTTGCAGACCAGTACCGTGATCCCGTGAAATAGCACGTGTGGGGTACGCGTACGCAGAAATCTGGTGGAAAGCAAGCTAAACCGTATTAACAGCTCGTGGTGGAAAAACATATACCGTAGCACATTTTACGAAATCAAGTGAAAGTTGTTATTTTTACTTACATAATCAGCCTATTATGTTCCCACTGCTGGGACACAGGCCTCCTCTCTATGAGAGGAAGTGGGCCGTAATCCACCACGCGGGCCCAGTGCAGGTTTGCGGATGTCACATGTCTTCGATTTTTTGGTTCTAAGACATGCTGGGTTCCTCACGATGTTTTCGTTCACCGTTTTGAGAGCAATGGTGATGAAATAATTTACAAAAAGTAAAGCGCCCGTCTGGGTTCAAACCTACGACCTACAACCCATAAGTCGCGGCCGTTGCCACGGGACCACTATTGCACCAATTTTTACTTAACTTACTTTTATTCAAAATATGCTTAACGATCTTGAACTTTTGTGACATTGATTCAGCATTATAAAATTGCCATTATTACAGTATTTATTTCATAAAGCTAACTCCAATATTTTGGAAGTTATGAGGTTTATGCTACCGACCCGCTTTACGGACCTGTTTGTTTGCTTGTTACGCTTTCACAACAAGTCAAAACAGCTAAACGGGTTTGGATGTTTCTTTTTCGTCATGGATCTCAGACGAAGTCGCGGGTATATTATTAATCAATATCATAGCCCACCAGGTCCTTTTCTTTCTCCAAAGAACTCATCTATCATCTCAATATTCCCGATGCACCGGTATATATAATCATGCAGCAAAGTCGAGTGTGCATTTCAATACCAGGTACGCGAAACATTACTCTCGTGGGTGGTTTTTAGTCAGTAAGAGTCTGAAAGACCCCTCCGCCCGCCCCAGGGTGGAGGACATCCATAAGGATTTTCCACCCCGAAACAAAAAAAAGGTTCACACAGCTTCATCAACTAGGAACCCCAGTCCTAAAGAAAGATACGCAAGATAGAATCCGACATAGCTGCATAACAGTTTATTGTGAGCTTGTAGGATTCAAGATCGCTTGAAGCGGATTGGAGTTTTAATCTCTCATAACGAAGTCTACTTCTATACATTTCAAACTTTTACTTTAGTTTTTCAATGTAAGGTCTTCCTTACTACTATATTTTGCAATATTTATTATAAATAAAGTAAACAATGAATTACCTAAGCCCACGTTCACACAGACTTAAAAATATCGAGGCGGATTTTATCGCACACTGGATTTTCACCGCTCTGCCTAGCGCCGCGAGTTGAAAATCCAACAGCGTGTTTTTTCGACGCTCTGGGATGCACTCTGTTGGAATATCAACGCTCGGGTCAACACCGAGAGTTGCAAATCCTCATAATCATATACTTTATTGTTACTTAACTCAGTATGAATGCATTAATTTACTTTTATTTACTCAAATCATAACAAACATCAATTAGAGAGGCCGAACGATAAAGTAGATCGTAGGAATATACAATACTAATTCATCGCAATCGCAATGTCCTCGCTGGCTAATTGAGCAAAACTGTGGTATTTAATAGCTATACCAATTGGGTTCCCAGTGTTCCCACACATAGTGACGGTGTATGTGTCTATTAAAGTTTAATGCCGTCGCACAAATGCAGAATATTACATGCGGTGAATACATTAGGTAATCTGTACATACCTACGAGTATATCGGTTCAATCCGCGTACGGCCTCGTATCTCTGCTGTTTGCTTTCACGTTGGCACATTCAAATTTACTGCCAACGGGGAACTAAAAGTGATTGAAAAACCAATTCGTAAAATACTTTGACAAAAAACTAGCTTTCGTTGCACGACTGGAAATGTGGTGTTCCTGCTAAATACTAAATTATTGCTATAGCTGGTATTGCTAATAGCTGTACGCTATCTATTATCTATATATTTGAAAACAAGTCGGGAGGTGTCATGGGACACCTGGAACGAAGCTATAACGATTTAATATGGTCTCAAGTTTCAATTGTCAAAAGTTTTTGTAAAAGTTACGTGACGTTTTTTAAAATGTTCTCAATTTTTACTTCTCCTCTGCTTAAGCGATGTTCAAAAAACTTCGTTCCTCAAATGAAATACTGTTCGTTGGTTAGCGCATCACTTGAAAACGACTGGACCGTTAAAAAATATTCGTAATAGTCTTAAGTAAGTTATGAGAAAAACCTGAAAAGTTTCCACAAAAAAATCAAGTTGAGGACAAACTTGACGTCCTTGTTTCTATTGGATTTTTGTATGAACTATTGAGATTTGAACAGGACAGAGTCTGTCGGGTCAGCAAGATATACATAAGTATTATTTCGAATAAATAATAAGAAAGTTTCGGAGTTTTTGTTTAATTTTACTCAACACAAAAAGTTTTCACCTATAAGCATAAAGGTGAAAACATTTTGTCACCATTGTAAAAATGTGAAGCTTTCCATAATTTCCTTAAATTTTATAGAAGCTAAGCACGAATTTCTGGATAGTTACAGATATAAGCTATGTCAGAAATATAATATTTTCCTATTGGTACATATAGCTGGTACACGTAGTAAACAGTGACAAACGAAAGACTTGATACTGTTCGTTTGTGGAGAGGTTCTGAAGGACGGACTGTCCTTAAGAGTCATCTTCAGTCACACCAACTCAAGTAGCATTGAGTCGGGGAGTCGGATTCCCAAGCATTGTATTTTAAGCTCAATGATTGTTAACATTCGCAGTTGGATTGTATTTGTAAATATCCGCTACCTTGACTAAGTAATATCTAGTGAATTCACTATAAAATTACTGGCTTCCGCCCGCGCCTTCGCCCGCGTGCAGTTTCTTGCTTAAAAGTAGAACATTTTCAATGGGACTCAGTAATGATAGATATAAAGTTTAGATTTAGGTATCTTTTAGAAAATCAATGCTTTCTTTATTCTGTATACTATCGACGAAATGGATTCATAAAACTGAATTAGTTCTTAACTGTCAATTAACTTATCTCTAATTAGCTAGGGTACCCAAGCTTTTCTATGGCCCGGAGTACTGCAAGCCAGAAACAGTTTGCCAGCCAGGAATAGTTGGCCAGCCAAGAAACTCTGTCGCGTGTTGCTAGGAGTGCTGCAAGCCAGGAACAGTTTGCGAGCCAGGAACAGTTGGCCAGCCAAGAGACTCTGTCGCGTGTAGTCAGGAGTGCTGAGAACCAAGAACAGGTAAGCTGCTGCCAGCAGTTGTCCAGTCAAGAGACACTGTTTTCGTAGACGTATTGCGTCTACAGGTGACAGATTGAAGCTTTCAAGGTTGTGGTTTTAAGTCGAGCGCGAAGCAAACACTGCCGTACCATCCTTTACTGGAACCATTTCGCCGCATTTTCAGGCCCCTATTTGAGAACCTCTGGATAAGACCAGAACGTAGAAATTTTCGTCATCCAGTAAGCTATAATCACATACCTAAATTTCAAGTCTGTAGGTCATTTAGGTCCGAAGTTAAGCGAAAGCAAAGTTTCGCATTTATGACACTCACTCACTCACTCATGATAATCAGAATAGACTAGTACTTCCCATAAACTCAGACAGCTGAAATTTGGTACAGAGTTAGGGTTTAATGGCCACATAAAGGGAAAACTATAAAAACTAGGATAATCGAAGATCTGGAGTACCTGGTGACCCTGATTAGAAAACACAAGAGCCCAACCATACTATTAGAAATCGACATACCGCCTTAACAAAAAAATTCAACTTGGTGGGCCGCTTCATTTGATGTCAAAAATTGAAGGTCTGAAGTATCTGATGAAGAACCCTCAGCTGGTCTCAGCTGTATTAGAGATATGGTAATGGCCCCTTCTACTATTGGTCAAAGTCAAAGCATTTATTTCAAATAGGCCCATAAAAGGCACATTTGAACGTCAAAATTTACATTAAAAATAGAACTGATTCTAGGCGCCACTACCAAAAAGTAGTTTCGTATATAGAAGAAGTGGCAAGAAACTCCACCGTTACTATTTTAAAATGTTTTACAATATTTTGGATACATTAATTATATAATTGTATACCACTATTGGTACAAACAAATTAAAAATAAAGCAAAGGCATATAAATTAATCACGTGATAGGTACATTGTGCTCACATATTTACAAACAATTGTAAAAATATATGATTTTCCCAAAAACATAACATGGTACATATAAAATCGGCTGTCATTGCAAAAACCCAGCGTAGTGGGACACATCTTCTAATTTAATCTAGCCTATAGCGTCCCACTACTGGGCGAATGCCTCCCCTTCTGCTTTGCCCACGTTTCTACAAAAAGAAGTGAAATCCCGCCAAAAACATTCTGTAAAAAACTAGCCAAGTCTCGATGGAGCTGCTTGTTTATCTCTAAAATTGACGATGGAAAATTGCCACTTGGAAAACGTTGATTCAATAACCAGTCAATTGTAGATAACTAGTCAATTGAGTCTTGATAAAGCTGCGTATTTCAATAATACTTATGTTTAGGCGAGCCTGAAACAAACAGTATAAAAATTATTTCCAGTACAGACGGACGTCTAATCATTGATAGAAGTCCGTCTGTACGTCTATTTTATGTTAGATCGGTGGTCGATTTGACGCTCCAAAAAGAAGAGAGCAGAAGTCAGCATTGTCAATGCTGAATGTATGTGTTGCACAATCAACTACAGCCTAAAATGAGACACTAGCGTCCAATTACCAATACCAGTATGGGCTATTATATCGCTTAACAAACATAGGTAGTAACAACAGATATAACATTACATGTAAACAAAATTGACTTGTACCCACTAACGTATAAAGAATGTTCAACGGCCAAGTCACACAACATTAACTATAATAAGAAAGAAATCGCAGTAAGGAGAACCTTAGACTTGGCACGACTTTGCTAGATTTCATTACTTTTTAGAGATAAACAAGCAGCCCCATCGAGACTTGGCTAGTTTTTTACAGAATGTTTTTGGTGGGTTAACATTTACACATTGGAGTAAGGTAAGTAAGGTAGGTCATCACCTACTTATTCTAAAATACTATGTAGGTACAGTCGAACTGCAGAGGGCCCCAGAAAATGGAAACATTTTTTGCCATAGGTATGTAGGGTACCTGAGTTTGAATGACGGCTCGAAACATTGAGAGAAACTTTCAAAACCGGCATTCTTTTGACAAAATAAGGGAGGGACTTTAATGCAGGAAGACGATTTAATAGTTCAAAACGAATTTTGTTAATTTGAACAATAAAACTAATGTTCGATTTTGTTATAATTTAATGACATAATATTTTTTGAGACGTTTGCGATTTTTACGAGAACGGTCATGTTCCACGAATGATATTGAGTCGAGATCTTGGTCTGCGCCATCTTGAATTATTCATGAGAGTTAAACGGACAAGACCCTCTCCGTGGGGATAGCATAAACTTGCAGATATACTTGATAACAATGACTTTGAGATAACATTTCAAAGATGAGATTTTAATTTTGTAGCAATCATTCGGAGGATTGCCTACTGAGAATAATACATATTGACTTTTAGAAAACGTTATGATAACCCATATCTTTGTTATTATAACTAAAGTGAATGGATACTAGACTCGTCCTTAATGTTTTATGTCCCCGGGGGCCAACAGTTAACGATTTTTCGTTACAACTTTAGTGAAATAAACGAACAAAGAAAGATAAATAATTGTGTTGCGATAACAAAGCGTCACTAAATGCCAATACCTCTATTACTGAGCTCAAATCTCAATTCTTGTACACTTGAATTAGTTTAGTAATTGCCATCACGTAGAGTTCACACAATAGTCGGCAAGTAATTAAAGTACCATATTACATGCTTTAGAAACAAAGGCTTGTGTCCTCGCAAGCTCAAGAAAGAGTAATTACCTTCATAATGAACTGTTAAAATTCAATGTGTTGCGCTCGGATCATTATATTGCCAGTTAAAATTAAAAATACCTAAACAAAGAATTTTTACATACAGCATCTACCTACCTACCTATTTCCTCGAATACGTAAGTATTATGAAAAGCTCCGGCACATAACATTCATTTTTGTGTAATTGACGAAAACGTGACACGTCTCAGTAGGAATCTTAATTTACATTTCGTGCATAAGTACGTGATTCGGTTTCCATTGTTATTCGTTACAAAAAATCTCCATAATTATACGTCATTTGGGTTTGAATATGGTTAGAAAATTGTATGAACTAAAAGTAACTTCCGTTGGTGGTTGTAGTATAAATGGGGTTCGGTATTTAAGGAGCGAGAATTTCCGCGTAGTTAGTGGTTTTCGCTACGACAAAATACTTCGCTGCATCGTTCAGGATGGAAATTTCTAGCCCTCTCTCTATTTAGAATTGGACCCGGCGGCGGCGGCGGTGTACCGTTTAATATTATGCAACAAAGACTTAATATTAATCGAGTTGTATACATTTTGAAACTGCTGTTCTTAATTCTGTTGTATTGTCTCAAAATAGGTGAGGATTATGATATTATTTTGTGCGTATTTACCTCTTTAATCAATGGTACTTTACTTTTAAATTATTTGAGTAGTAGAGATAACTGCTCTTGTTTTAAGTACCTAACTTCTTGGAATTCCTGGGAACAAAAACAAGTTTGCATTTTCATTAAGACGGCGTCGCGCTAGAATAATCCAAAACGGTAGTCACTGTTAGGTCGATATAATCAATACTTTTACAATAATTAACATAAAAATGACGTAAAGAATACCACAAAGAATATATTTACGAATAGAGAGGAAAAAAAAAAAAAAAATTGTATATTTTAGTATACAAAACTATGTAAAGTTGGTCTGAAACCTAAAAATGGCATACTCGTGTTTCGTTCTATTTTGATTATAAACTGCTGTTTTTTTTAACAAACTTCGATCTAAATAAATCTCAAATGTTTGAACTACAATTCGTAGGTTTTACTTTTTCAAAATGTCGCCTGGTTATTTTAGTTTTTTTTAAATGATTCTCAAATACGCCATACATTATTTCTATGGACGCGCGGTGTTGAATATAATACGCGTAACATCGCGCTTGAATCCAGCCGCGACCAGGAATCGATTCTCGCACTCTCCAAACTCAAGCCAACAAGCTTGGGGCTTGGTTTAGAAAGTGGAGAATCGAAGTAAAAAAAAAGTCAGAAAAAAATCCTCCGTAGGACAACAGGCTCCCCCTGGTATGTTCGCAACGAAATTCTCCACGGCCTGAAAATTCCCACTATCCGTCAATTTATGAAACGCAACTCAAAGCGTTTCATCGATACCGCCGCGAATCACCGCCCTCCACCATTAGTCAAGTCCGCCGTCCCAGGCATGTCCTCACCGACCCCGATGACCACATAACTCTCATCTAGGAGAGCAGTAGGGCCATCAGTACAGTGCACAAAAAACACAAACCGACATTCCGACCTCGCCGGCGAGGTCCCTTGCGTAGACCCCGACGTAACTGTCCCCCCTGACCCTTGTTCGACGAAGGGCCAGACCGCGCCGTAGCTGATCCTGTAGCTTTAAATTTCTCCGATAACAATAATCATCAAAATCTGATACAGCCTGTCCCATCTTGCTGTCCTCCCTCCAGCGACGCCCTAAACCGAGGTGCGTACCCCACAGGGGTTGCCCTTAGCGAGCAGTTGCTTATGAATGTAAGTTTTTCGCCCCTGGCTGGAGGCTTTGAGTTCGCTCAAGGAAGCGTTTGCAAAATTGATAGGTATGGAATCGAACTACTACATTGCCACGAATCACACACTAAAGTGTACGCACGGCTAGCTGCGGGAATTGTAGTCAAATGAACTTGTTTTGATACTTTGTTTTTTTTTGTTGATAGAATTGAAAATGAATACGTAGGTACACAAAAAATATTTTCTAATGCTGCTTATAATTTTACTAAAGTACCTTCTTCAGTGACTGCTAGGCACTGGAAGCCCTCTACAAGAAGAATGATGTGGGCAATGAGTTTTGGGCTGGTTTTGTTAGTTATGATGAGACCTTACCTCCAGATTTGATGGACTCACCTGATGGTGTACCTTTGTGACTGCTACTAGAACTCCTCGACAAGTAGAACTAGGTGTGCCGAGTTTAGCTCGTTTTGTTAGTTATGATGAGACCTTACCGCCGGACTTGATGGAGTGACCTGAAAGTGTACTTTGAAGACTCCTACTAGAACTAATAGACGAGCACAGCTACATGTGCCGTGTTTGAACTCGTTTTATTAGTAGTGATGAGATCTTAATAACCTGATAAGCGCATTTAAAAAGAAGGACCAACAAGGTTCACCAAGACAAATTATTCAACTGTATTTCATATCACAGTTCACGACTGACATCCAGCACGTTTCAAACTCAAACTCAAACTCAAAGCATTTATTTCAAATAAACCAGTTACAGGCACTTTTGAATTGTCAAGGGGTCGGTCAGTCAGAAATATGAAGCTAGTTGCCCATTCCAAAGCGAAAGTAGGTTCCTATGGAGAAGAACGGGCAAGAATCTCCATGGACACTCTTTTAAATAATATGGATACAGAAAAATTTGTTACATCAGTCTTGTTGAAATTATACACGTGAGAACGATGTAGAAAGACCCGTAATAAAAACATAAAAAATCGGAAATAAAAATAAGCCGCTAAGAGATGACCAGTCCCCACTGACGGCGCCCGTTCACGAACATGACGTATGGATCAGCACCATTCAGCTCAACCATTTTGAAGGGAACTTAATGATCCAACACACACGCCACCACCAGCGAGACATTTGAGTGAGCGTGACATACTCTCAGCCGCCAGGGCACATTCAAAGTACGGCTCGGCGACCACAGCCACGTGAATCGACCACTCTGCCATGCTCTGGAGCAAGAGATCCTGAGCTCTGGCACAGTGGTTGATATTACCCTGGAGGAAATGGTAGAGCGCCATTATGCGCAATCCATTCCCTCCGCATCATTCTTAGGCCGGGAGTCGGCCGGAGGGCAGCCAGGCTGAGGGGGGTGTAAAGAGTCCCCGGCAGCCTTGGCAACCTTTCACCTCTTCTTGTTGGAGGGCGCGCCACAGGCCATACCGCCTGCTCCGTGCCCAGCGGGCCTCCCTGCAGCTCCCTGCAGCTGAACAGAAGCTGCAGTTTGGCGCCACGGAGCACTAGGCCGCCTTATGGCTGGGCTGGCTGCAGCGATAGCACTGCTCGTTGCGGTCAATTGCAGCAGTGCACCGTGCCCTAACATGCCCAATGTCCAGGTACCAGTAGCACCGCAAGGCCCTGGCCTGGCAGCTTCACCCTCGCTGAAACCCACCCCACCAACAGACGCCCACCGTCAGCGACCTTATTCACCGTCGCCACCGGGCACCGCACCCAAATCGTGGCGAGCCCAGAAGCGTAGGCGCGTATGTCGCCCGTACGCACGTCTCCTGGCGGACATCCGCCGACTCGGGCGACGGCCACCACGATTTCAGCCGGGGTCGTCTAGGCCATCGACGCGCGGCTCAGCGGTCTTCATCGGCCTGGACACCCGGACGTCATCCGGGTTGAGGACCTCCCTCAGCTTGGTGGCCAAGATGTCCGCCTTTTCCCTGCTAGAGGCACCCGACACCTCGAGCAGCCGCGCCCTCGTAATCACCGGCCTCATTCTGAAGCCGGACGGTGTGCCAAGGACGGGGAACGCGACATTGGCTTTCGCTTGTGTCAGACGACCGCCTTGTAGGTAACGCCCCTTTCGATGGCTGCGGGCTGCAGCGTAATAACTACAGCCGCGGAGCGTGGGGTCCTTAGGCGATCCTCGTGCCTTCTTCGGTGCCGGTGCCGGTGCTCCAGCGGGTGCCGGTGGCGCCGTCTTCTTCCCGCGACGGCGGCCCTACTTAACGACCGTCGCCCATGTCTCCGTGGGAGGCGCGAGCGAGGCCGCCGGTGGCGCAGTCGCCTGGGAAGTGGGCACGGACGAACCCTCCGCGGGCTTTTTGGTCCCCTTCCCGGACCCACTCGACTCAGCCACCGCGGGTATTGGCCCTGCTTTTTGGGCCCCTCCTTCCGCTTGTCCGCAGCGAGCGGTGGGCGGAGATTCACCGCTGGAATGTCGACAAACCTAGTTCTACTTGTGAAGGAGTTCCGAGTAGCAGTCACAAAGGTATACCTTCAGGACACTCCATCAAGTCCGGAGGTAAGGTCTCAACATAACTTACAAAAAGAACCCAAACTCGGGGCACCTAGCTCTGCTCGTCTATAAGAACCAGGACAGCCTTTGAAGTACACCATCAGGACCCTCCATCAAGTCCGGAAGTATGGTCTCAACAAAACTTACAAAATGAACTCAAACCTGTGACACCTAGCTCTGGTAGTTTATTAGTTCCAGTACCTAGTAGTCTTCAAAGTACACCTTCAGGTCACTCCATCATGTCCGGAGGTAAGGTCTCATCATAACTAACAAAACAAGCCCAAACTCGGGACACCTAGCTCTGCTCGTCTATTAGTTCCAGGGCAGCCTTTGAAGTACACCTTCAGGTCACTCCTACTTCTAGCAAAAATGAGAAACTGAATCTTATCTAAGTTGCCCGTAGACCGTACAGCATGCGTGAAGTATCAAGTTTAGTATGTCAAATATTTTGTATTCGTACAGCGATCATTTTCAACATGAGCTGCTGCTTACAAGTGACACAGTGTCCACTCACGACGGCGGCCAAGCGCAGACTAATATTTAATTTTAAAAATTGTGAAATAAATCAAGACAAGTGATCAGTTCAATCCACTACGATTCATGCGTTAAAGGTTAACTTTTAAACATCAATACATACCTTATGGACAGGTACGCCTGCTGTGTGTCTGCGTCATTAATATCTATACCTACAACGATTCTAATGTTTACTACGAGTAAAGAGATGTGCTGTTTAGATACTTGTCACTACAATTACAGTAATGGAAACTCACGTGTTCTCCAACCACAATCGCTTAATGTAATAACAACTGCAGCAGTTGCAACGTTGCTACTAAATTTACTATTGATTAACAGTAGGTGTTTTTAGTTCTTCTATTTAGAAGTTGCAAGAATAAATCCCTTGGGCAAATTTCAATATTCGCCTTAAAACTAATAATTTCAGATCAACAATTCGCTTGTAAACCAACCGACCAATGTCCAACAGTACCTAGTACCAGACTTTATCAGTCTGTTCAATGGATAAAATTAAGTAGGTAGTTCCCTATCTACCTAAATTAATTCAAAAGGCCATTTTTAAATACCAGCCTATAGCTTGTCCCACTGCAGTACTGCAGACTTTTCTTCATGTAAAAGAGACTACCCATATTTATTTGTATAAAAAAACACCCGCCCCCTCGTTCCGACTGCCTCGTTGGTCTAGTGGTCGCAAGAGCTACTGCTGAGCATGAGGTCCTGGGTTCGATTCCCGGTCGGGGAAAGTGTTATTGGGTTTTTGTATCTATAAATTCTCAGTAGCTTCCAGGAGTCTGGATTAATGCTCGGTTGTTGGCAATAGGCTTGCCTCCTATTACATAGGACTTAAGCTTAACTGGCTAAATGTGGGTGTACTATAGGTACACCTCTGCCTAACCGTTCTGGGATTACAGGCGTGATGTTTTGTGGAAAAACTTAACTTTTTTTACATTATGAACCAAGTAGTTAATTAGACTACTTTTTAATATTATTTCTCTGCTACTGGCCGTATTAATGTGAATAAAACGATACGACATGCTATAATCTAAGTTAGCACAACTTAGGATTATCAAGAAAACTTGCACCCACTAACGAGAAAAAACTTACATACCTACACTTTGTTGCAAGTCACGAACGTAGTGCCACCTTATTAAGTTTCAGGTGTTTATGCAACACTAAATTCTTGTGTTTATTTTGTGTCTGTTTGAGAAATAAAAACGTTCTAAAATATTTCAGCGAAGGTATTTTTTTTTTACAAAAGTTTCAAAATAGCACTGCTTTGTGATATTCCGCGTATTCTTTATAACATTTAAGCAAAAGCAGTTTAAAATGTTTTGTTAACAATATTTGGATATTGTATTGTGGAGCTTTATCTGAGCTACAATTCGAAATTTATTACCACTTCGAAGGCTGTCTTTATTAAGGTCTCTATAAAAATGTGCGTCTCAATCGTGCTACATCGGCGTAGGCCGTGTAGCCCGTGATTTTCGCAGGTCGTAACAACTTGCGTAGCATTCGTAGCCGGCGTACAATAAATTATATAAGTACTATCTTTTTGCATCACTGCGTTATCATTCTGATAACGCAGTGATGCAAAAAGATAGTAGATAGATCAAGAGGATAAACTCGTGTGTTCTTATTTCTAATCAAAAATCAAAAACTTAATATATCCAGTACGAGAAAAAAAATTGTGTTTTATTTATTACAAGCGGCCTTATGTTAATGATCACAAACTTTACATACGGACACTCATTATTTGCAACAACTATAATAGAATAAATAATACATAGGTATATGGTAGGTACATACAGTTGATACAATCCAAGCAGCGTTGTTATATTCTGCAGTTGACATCCATTAATTAGTTTGTCAATGATTAGCTTGAAATCCAATTTAATAACTACACATTTTGCTTTATCAGTTTTCACAGAGAATAGAGTGGAATGTGTATTTTTGGTTCAGGTATTAGGAATGTTTTAATAACAAAACAATTGATTAGGGACTATTTAGTATTATACCATATTATAATGTTTTATTATATTATAATATACATTATTCATAATGTTTTTAATTAAATATTAAGGAAAGACATCTAGCAAGCAAACTCTTTTGGATGTTTGTCATACATTATTATAGCCAATTATTTATTTATTAATTTGCTCTCATGCATATCACACATTTTACATTATAATCAGCCTATTAAGTTCCCAATGCTGGGACACAGGCCTCCTCTCTATGAGAGGGAGTGGACCGTAATCCACAACCTGGGCCCAGTGCGTGTTGGTAGATGTCACATGTCTTCGATTTTCTTGGTTCTAAGACATGCCGGTTTCCTCACGATGTTTTCCTTCACCGTTTTGAGAGCAGTGGTGATGAAATAATTTACACAAAGTAAAACGTGTGTCTGGATTCGAACCTACGACCTACATCTCGTAAGTCGCGGCCGTTACCACTAGGCCACCACCGGTCTATGACTTTAACTTCGACTTTGGTTTTGTGAAAGACAGTAAGGCTAGAGATTTATAGAAGAAAAGAATACGCGTCCAGTCGACCCTATAAATAAATTGATAAAGGACAGAAGAATGAATAGGTAGGTACTACTGCAACTATGTATTTCATAGTTCAAAAAGTTGAAATTCTCTACAGATCTATATCTATTCATAGAAGCGTCGCTGTGACCCGCGTACTAGAGGGCAGGTGTCGATGTCATCTAAACATTGCCGCCATATTACAACCGTTCTTCAGTGCGACGTGACTGCAATGTCTTCTGTTCTGTCCTACATTCGGCAGATATACGTAGAATGTTAACTTTATTGATTGACGGGATGAGCTGGAGCGGTAGGAGCGGGATGAAAGATTGGTACATGGCAGCTCTGGACATGAACTTCTCCATTACTTTTTGACTTCGATTTAATCGAACCTTGAATAACTCCCATTTTGCTTACTTTTATATATTATTGACACCTCTAATATAAATTAATGCGTTTCTTTTCGTGAATCTCTAATAATTACTATTTTGTTGCACTAAAAATACTAAATAGCCAAGTAACTGTGACCAAATTGTTTACCAGTTGGTCACAGTTTTAACCTAACCCATTTGGTCGGGGTGTCCTAGCTTAGTTACGTCGACTAACTGTGAGAAAACGTCAGAAATGAGAAAAAGTGTGCATCAGTGCAAAAGTCCTAAAACTTTTTGAAAGGTTCATTAACTAAAATAAGTGATAATTATTAGAAGTTCAAAATGTTTTAACCTAATGTAAGTAAAATTTTACTGATCCAGGTAAATATTTCCCTTAATTTTTCTTTGTTCTTTCAACCCATAATAAATACCACTGCTTATTTAATATTCAGGGCCTTCAAGACATAATTAATTAATTCTTCGAAAATTCTCATCTAGAAGTCTGTAGCCAAAGTTTGTGCCAGGGCTGCCTCGAAAGATAAAGTAAATTCTTTCATTAAGCCAATATATATGTGACTAACCTACTTAACTGCTAAGCTTAACAAACTGGTATTATGGAAATATTTCCCTATGATTGCACCCTGCTGCTCTCAAGAGATAATATAAGCATAAGCATAAACAGCCCAGTATGGTGGCCCAGTGGTAACGGCCGCGACTTACGAGCAGTAGTAGGTCGTAGGTTCGTACCCAGACATGCGCTTTACTTTGTGTAAATTATTTCATCACCACTGCTCTCAAAACGGCGAAGGATAACATCGTGAGGAAACCAGCATGTCTTAGAACCAAAAATTCGGAGACATGTAACATCTACCACTGAGAGGCCTGTGTCCCAGCAGTGGGAACATAATAGGCTGATTATTATGCTGTAAACAGCTCATAAAACATTCCCACTGCTGGGACACGGGCCCACTCTCTGTGAGAGGCAGATGGCCGTAAAAAACTGTATTTCGATAAGTTACTTGCCCTGGTTTAAAAAGCCTGCATGCTTTAACACGAATAAGTAAGTAGGTACCTATTCAGTCGAGTTATAGGATAAAGTTGTGGCATTCCTTTGAGAAAACCATAAAATAGTCGGACAACTTTAAAGCCGCTTTTAGTAAATAGACATCTAAAAGAAGGCATTTCGACTCCAACATTTCCGAATTTACGGGTAAAACTTTTACGAGTTTCCCAGCTTTCGCACAGCAGATTTTTGGTTTTAATGATACAGTTTTCTTAGAAGAATTTAAAACATAATAATATCTGACATCGTAGAGGTTTTCCACATTTGCGGAGTATATTCCGGTGGCGTCCGTCCAAGCTGTTGTCGGCATCGATGCAATATTAAAGCGCTTTGCAGTGCAACGCGACGTGACTACAGCTGCACCACTCCTGCCATATTATTATCACTGCAAATATATCTGGATTATCTTGAACGTAACGGTTATTGATGGTGAAATGCTGCGACACTTTAGGGAATAGAGAGATGTTGGGATAGTGTTTCGTAAATGATGGAACAAGAAATATTAGGGATTATTGCTTGTTCCATCATTTACGAATCTAAATTACTATCTCCACATGGAGAGACAGGGCTCAGACAGAGTTAGGAAAATCTTCTTGTGCATTGCTAATAAGGATGATGACTAAAATAAAAATGTTCGTACAAATAATGTAATTTCAAAGAAGGCATAGTAAATGAGATAATCAAATAAATCTGTTAAATCGATGTAAATAGGAAGAAGATACACGCATTAAAAGTTTTTGGAGGGGGCGTCCTTGTCGCGCGGTAGTGACAATTAAATGCGCTAGTATGAAGTTACATAGGCGTGACGTCACTTCTACGATAGTACTGTCCTTGTCTATCAATTATTTAAAAACGGTTATAACGTCTAATATTTTTTTGGTTTTACATTATTTGTAATATTGTTTGCACCATTTGGAAACAAGCATTTTTTTTTTGATAAAATTAAAAAATGTCATCATCCCTATACATCTGAATTGGGGACTTCGGTTCAGAAGTAATTATAATCCTATCCTACCTACCGGTAACAAACAAATATTCGTTGAATTTTAATAGATCGATTTCGCCTTGTTTAAGAAAAAATAAGTTTTAAGTAAAGGTTGGTATCTGCATAATAAGTACTTTGATCAATTTGTCACTCACGCTTGACGAGAGCACTACTACAAAAACAAACTTTAATGCTTTTTTACGTTTTGAAAGAAACTATCATAAATTATTTACAATTCAAGCTTGCTTTATTTCAACGGTTCAATTATCTCCATTTCTTTGTGTCATTGAATTTATAATATATTTTTCTAGTCTAGCCCTTACAGATACAAATGTGTGAATATGCATAACTGAATTAAAGAAATTGCTTTTCCAATGAAATGTAGATTTTAAAAGCATTTCTTAGACAGATTTCTATTTTTTTATTCTACTGTAATCAAAGTTCAATGATTTATTCTGAATTAAAATAATATGTACGTGAATAGCTACTTGTAGGTAACTAATTAATAAAAAAAAATAACAAAACTGAACTTTTCATCCACGTCGCAGTAGACTTGTACATTACCCAAGAGACTGGCAGCATTGCCACGTTGTATGGCAATACTTAGCCTCTGGTCAAGAGCTAGCTTTTCACGGTCAAGGTCACGGGAAGTGTCAACCATCCGTTTCGAGATCAGTTTCGTTTGGGGTCCGAGTGCTCATGGAGAGAGAGAGAGAGAGAGAGAGATCATGAGTACTCGGACCCCAAACGAAAATACTATTACCAATAAGGCTCGAAAATATTATTACCAATAAGGTTATTACGCTGCTTGAGGTTTTCCGCAGCCGCAGCAGCAGCGCCAGTACAGGACGCCGAGCCAGGAAGATTTGATGGCGCAACAGTAGCGACTCCCGTTGCATCCAAATCCCATCCCATCATGACAATCATCACATTGCATTTATGTTCTTTTAAATTAATTACCTACATAATTAGAAATCTGTGATTGACTGAACGCGCTCTTAAAATGTCAGAATGAATGTCTAGTTTTTTCAACTTGACAAGAAATAAAAAATACAAGAATATGATAACTAGAGAATCAATAGCTATTTTTTTCACTATGATGTTTACAGAAAGAAAGTAACTTAAAGTCAGGAAAAAAATAACACCTACTTACCTATATCTCTCTCTATTTTAAAAGTAAAGAGAGTAGTGAACTTGAAATACCTAACCCGTAACGATATAATAAATCAAGCCTTCAATGCTAGTATTAAATGAAAAGTTATAGGAGGAGAGCGTATTTTCAACAAAGCTGAAAACTAAATTCAACAATTAAATAAGTATTATGTCTTTGGGACCAAACGATTTAAACCCCAAATTCTATTTCAATTTTTTTTTAATTTTCATACATATCAGATTTTCTTGTCAGGGCGCAATACACGTGCAGTTTTGGTCACAAGAGACGAAATTAAAGTCATATTTCACAGATTCTAGATGGCAGACGCTCGCAATGAAAACCCGGGTAGTGACCAAAATTGACTATCTTCAATTTAATTTTTCCTTAAATTGATGAGAAAACTCATATTATTTTAATTTTATAAAAATACATATGAGTAACTACATGATAATTCCAAACTTTTTCTTTTGGAACAGAAACACGAATTATTAAAATTTTCATTATAAAATATCACGAACTTACCTCTAATTTTCACGTATTTTCGATTTGTACGTAATATGATAATTATCTAATAGAGTATAATTTGTATGACTATTATAACTAGTACAAGGTGAAAAAACGAAGGTATTTTCTGTATTATTCCTTTTATTTTTGGTTTTATTACGATTACAAGCTGTAAGCACTTTTTAGTTCACGACGTTTTTAGTTCGTGGAAAATGTCATCTTCCGTCGCACGTTGCGGGATCTTCAAGCATATTTTAGTTCCACAAATCAGTCGCCATCGCTCTGTTGACATGAGAGGACTACGCTCGAGTTATCGGCTGCTCTGGGATATAATATATTTGCGTCAATAATATTTACGTAATTTATCACATTGTAGGAAAGAAACTGACAAATATAAAGCATGCAAATACCCCTAAAACAACTTCCGAAACGACTGTTAAAATCATTAAGAATTAATAAATTCGGAGATGCCGTCTATCCTGTACTGTCTGTGCCGAACTTGGCTTATTTTTCACAAATGTTTTCGGCGGGGAATTACTCGTGCTTCGCGCAGGATAGGTTTTCATGACACATGCTATTTGACTTTGCACAATACAGTGCAAAATCTACTACTGCACTATTATTTTTAACTTGGTAACACTGTTGCTAATTGACTTTGCACAATCCTGCAAAGCAAAATCCAACATTTTTTTACTTAGTTAACACTGTTATCCACGAAGAAGATGGGAGGGACCTCCCATCGTCTCAATATCAAGTTGTAATTGATATCAAATACTTATTAGATATACGGTCAATTGGAGCCGTAAAAAATAGAGCTTTCAAGATGTTAACTTAGGATCTGAGTATAAATTGCCATTTATTTCGCATATTTTGACACGCAAATAAATTAAAACCCATACAGTGGTACTAGGAATAGTTATGATTAGAATAAGGAGATTATAATTTCTTACAAATAAACTCGTCACAACGTCGCACGTCGGTGTAACTATTCCTAAGTTATGCCACAGGCACAAGACGGCAACGTCGCGGTTCATAGATAAAATTATGAAAAAAACAGAAACTTGTCTATGACAACCGTATTTCTGTCAGTTTGACATTTCCGTTCGTGGTAATTTTGTTGTTGTTTGTTGAATTGCTGTATAACTGCAAAGAGTACTATAATTAGACGGTATAACTGTCAGCTGGTCATTCAAAGATATGTTCATTTTAATTAAATTTACGTTTGCACACTGTAGGGACAGACTGCTGAGTAATACCATGAATCTGCAGCATCATCTTGCATCTGAAAGTTAATCAAAATAATGTATTTAAGGTAAATATGGACAGATATAATAAATCTTTGGTGTTCAAGTCCATATAACATGCAAAATAATATTTAGAGCGTGTAAAATACTTATACTTACTTGGTTACGACCCCAACGTCTCAAAGCTATTAATATCTATATATAACATAACACCTGCCTTAGAAAATCTATATTTTCTACGAAACTTTTTATCGTCATACAAATCAAATGGGTATTTCCTCATTTCGTATGTTTTAACCTTTCTTAAAATGTGCATTTTATTTATTAAATTATCTATTTGTTCAATTTCTTCTATTGCTCTTATTTCCATTATATAATTTATAAAATCTTTTAAAACTGAACTCGTAAACAACACAGTCAACCATTTATTTATAGGTTATGCAAGACTTATATAGGGTGGCGTCTGGAATAACGCTAGTTAGAATAGTTACGCCGACTTTACACTAGGTTTGAGTTATACCGGGTTTATTAGTAGACATTTTACTTATTCTTGGTATAACATTTTACCCCACGTTTATTTGTACCACTGATAGGGACATACATCCCGGTGACCTAGAATCATGAAATTTTGGCAAGAGGCAAGGTCTCACAGCATAAATACGTACAGGAAAATATCCAAAAATTGTTCATTTGTAGTTACATTGTATGGGACAGTATTTTTTTCTACTTTCGTAATAGAAAATTTATAGGTCGTATCTTGAAATAACATTTAGTCTTTGTTTCATTGAAGTCGGTCTTCTTTCAATCTAACAACTCACCGGCATCGGTTACAGATTTACGAACATTTAATAATATACCTACTTGTGCATAGCGATCATAGATATGTTCATTGACTAAAGTGGTTTCTTCTGATTATTTTGCATATACTTATTGCAGAAGATTCAAATTCAAATACCTACCTACCGATATAACGCCGGACGAAAAGTTTCTGCTGGCGGGAAAGGATTGTGAATCGTTTTCGTCGTGTTTGATTAGAGGGGTAGGCAAGGAAGTGCGGTTTGATTTCTGCGGGTTAATTACTGTCTTGATGCGCGCTCTTAATTGCTTGATTAATTAACATTTTATTTTTTGTTTCTGATATAGGTTATTTAGAAATTTGGAGTAAACTGAGCTTCGTATTTCAGCAGAAGAAAGAAAAGTTTTGAAGTTTTAACAATATATAAAATGAATGTCGAAAAAAAGCAAAACAAAAGTGAATCTATGGCACTTTTATGCGCAGTGTGCAAATTGACACTTTGATGATTTTATCGTAGTGAAGAAGGATTTCCTAGGCGTACGTTAAAGAGTTTCCAGAAATGGCCGGTACCCTAATACAATAAAGAAACGTATCTAAGTATCACAGAGAAGGTCATCACTTATGGTCCCCTGTGTGTCGTACCTTATGGAAACTTAACGACCTCCTGACCACAAATCCTGATTGTGATCTGTTTGCTGATGAATGGAGCAGAATTATGCGTGTATGTCTGATGTTTTCCGAGAGTAAGTATGCTAGGTTGTCCTCTATTATATGTTAGTATTTGAAATATCATTGTTTTGTAATAATTCAATCTGTATGTTATTTAATATAATTGGTGTTACCGTTTTAATTAACAATAAACAAATCAGAACCAGAACTGCAATAAATACTAAAGATACAATTAAAACACAACACACACACACACATAACACATAACTGGCGAAATGCGGGTGTACTATAGTTACACCTCTGCCCAACCCTTCGGGGAAACAAGGCATGATGTTATGTTATGTGGTATACAATTAAAAATTGAATTGCTGATTGGGAAAGAAACGCAGGCATTTATACAATTTACGTCGTACATCCAAAATTAACCTTAAATATACCGGCCTTAAATATTACATCTGACCTAAATCAAGGTACGGATTGCTGAGGTAATGTATGCGGATACTGTCGCCCAATCTCAGTCCTCCCGATTAACAATAAAATATGACATAACCGTTTAGAAAATTATCTCAAGGTTATCAACTTCTTTTCTAAAACACAATATCGTTTCCGCGCAAAATCCAATACGCTAACTGCAACAATCGTTCTTGTGACAAACCTAAAAAGCAATACTGTTGAAAACGCGCAGTACTCGGTATATTTATCGACTTGAAAAAAACATTTGATACAATTAGCCATAGCCTGCTTTTCCAAAAGCTGTATGACATCGGTTTCAGGGGAACTGTCTACGAACAGTTTCGGTAGTATCTATCTAACAGGCAATTGTACGGTTTGGTGACATGCAAAGTAACTGCGAAACATTAACCTACGGAATACCAAAAGGCTCCATTCTCGGCCCTTTGCTCTTCATAATAGTATATATGTAAACGATATACATATACTAAATCTGTCAGGTGACATAATATTATATGCTGACAACACCATCTTATTTTGGTTTGGTAAACAATATCGATCACATATTTAAACAAGCGCAACGAAATACTGTTTCTTACACTTTCTTTCGATACCCTTTCTAGTTGGTTCCAAGACTATTTGCTAACTCTTAACACATCTAAAACTTGTTAGGGTACGTAAGAGGGTAATTGATAATACCTTTTAATTAACTGGTTTATTATTAATATAGAATTAATAATATTCAAGCATTCATATTTTTCTCAAATGAAATTTGATGATAAAAAGGAACATCACTTCACTTTTTTCTATGTAGTAGTCACATAGACAAATGAGGTTGTATTCCGACAAAACTAACTACATTATTTTCAGTGCTAGGACCAAAAAAATTAATATTCACTCAAACTGTGTATAAATCTCTATTAACAAGAGTGGAGCTAGAGACCGTGTCGATAACTATAGGCCAATTTCTGTGCTAACTACTTTATGCAAAATTATTAGAAAAAAATCATTAATAGTAGGCTCCTCAGTTACTTACAAGTCCAAAATATTCTCGCTGAGAACCAATATGGTTTTAGATCCGGCAAAAGTACTGAAGATGCAGTTTTGGAATTAATTTATACTAATGCTAAAAACCTATGCAATAAATTAAAAACATTGGCAATTTTCCTAGATCTTTCTAAAGTCAATGATATGGTCTCCATCCCACTCTTACTAAACAAACTAGAACGACTTGGAATCAGAGGTTTGCCCCTAAATATTTTTACAATTTACCTAACAGGTCGTTCGCAGACTACTTGACTAACAAATTACACAAGTGGACCCAAATATATCAGCCACGGTGTGCCACAGAGTAGCGTACTTGGACCCACCTCATTTTTGATTTATCTGAATGACCTACCTTTACGAAACTGTAAACGATACTGCATTAGTAGAACATGGTAATGATTGGTCCGATGCGCTCTCTCATACTGAATCTGTTCTACAAACTACTATGACATTGTATGAAGTATCTTAGTGTCTATATTAATAGTACTTGACAGAGTACTGGTACTTGGAATGAACACATAAAGTCACTGGTGGGTAGAGTCAGGAAATTAATATGTGTTTAAGAACCTGAGGGCTTCTGCTGACTTCCCTACATTAAAGACGGTCTACTAAGCTCAAGCTGACTCAATCATGGGGCAGTTCTGTTAAATACTCATTACTGCGAGTGGAAAGGGCGCAGAGGGCAGTTTTAAAAGTTATGGCCCACAAACCAATCCGCTTCCCCACAAATGAACTATACTTACGCACTATGTGAGGTATCAACAGTGAGACACTCGTTTGCACTTAGCACCGTACTACGTAAGCACTCCGAACTGTCTTTCGATGCTAGCCACATTAAACATTGACGAAGATCTACTAGAGTCTGTGTAATCGAGCCAGTCGGCAATGAAGTAGTCAGACGTTAATATATATACCTAAGCTCTATTTTATACAATCGAGTAAACAGAATGTGTTACATATATTCACTTAATCTTAGAGAATGTCGAGTCACCATTGATAAATGGCTACATACACTTACTTACGAAGAGCTTGAAAACTTAGTGTAACCGTAACATATGCGTAAACACGCACTCACAACACAAGATCACACACACGCAGAACACGACACATCTCACGCACACTCACCGTACAACACTCCGCACGCACAACACACCACACCCACTCACAACACATCACACACACGCTTGCCTAATTTTGTTACCATACGTTTTTTTAAATTATTTTCTTATTTTGTTTTATATTTTTCTCTTTTTATTAATTTGTTGTTTAATTCCTCTGTAGTTTTCTTATAAGATAATAACAATTTCTCAAAGCTGGAGCACTGACGCATAAACATTCTTGTGTGGGCGTTAATGGCTGCGACACAGTTTTTTTTAAAACTAATGCAGTCATTATCGTACATAATTTTATTGTAACTTGTGTTTTTTTGTTACAATAAAATATTATTATGTTATTATTATTAAATAACGAACCCTTAACCAAAATTGATTCAGAAAAGTATCTTTGTCTCGATATATACTCTAAAATAACATTTACAAAAAAACTAGACGAAAAAACAATATCTGTCTATATGTCACGTTCTAACTGCGGAAAGAAAAACATGTTATATGCAGGAGCAGAGTTATATAATAAATTGCCTAATGAAATTAAAGAGATCCAGTCCTTTACTCTTAAAGCACCACATCTTAAAAGATTTCTCTGGATTTTAAATTAATCCATCTGGACCTTTTTCACTCTGAACTATTACTTCAGTGTTATCTTCTTTGATTTATATATTTCTACTACTTACTTATTTAAAATACCTACCAAGGTATATAATACATTTAGGTATTAACTAGCACCTATTACAAAGTGTAATTGCTATTGACTTGTCATCAGGAAACGATATGTAATGGAAAACTCACTTTTTCTAGTTACCTACAGCACGGAAAGAAAATAATATTTGTGTAGGTGTCTAATAATTACTAGTTTATTTACGAGTACCTACCATTCTTCATAAGTTCGTGTAGAGTAGCTTGTAATTGTCTTGACAAGTGAATTGTATTCTTTTTGAGGAGTAAATGTCTTAAACCCTTATATTATGTTGATCTAAAGTTCACGAAAAACGCGCTCCAGAGTTCCGGAGAGGTGAGAATAACTTTTTTTGAAATAGGTACTGCAAGTTATTATATGAAAAGCCGATGTTCTGTGTTGTTTCTCACTGTTGATGAAATCCTCTTTCTAACAGACTACGGTACTACGTACGTTGCTCAATATGTGAATCATCTTCAATTCAATAATATAAGTATGTTTTGGTTTATGTATGAATGTTGCAAAATACACAGAATAAATCAAATGCCAGTTATTGCGACAAGTGCATTTCTTCCATTTTCATATGTCTGCTGTAATATTTGCTGCTGTCACATACTCATTTCTAAGGATGTTCCGCAAAATCTTTTGAAAGCTCGTATTGAAATATTTTATACTAGCCGTTGACTGCGACTTCGTCTACTACTCAGGATGAAAAGTACCCTATGTCCTTACTCAGGTTATTTTCTATCTGTGTGCCAAATTTCATTAAAATCCGTTCAGCCGTTTTGGCGTGAAAGCGGAACAAACAAATAAACTTACTTTCTCGTTTATAATATTAATTACATTACTAGCTGACCCCGCAAACGTTGTTTTGATTCTTTTTTGTTTAGTTTTTGTTTTGAAAAATAGATGTTGGCTGATTCTCAGACCTACCCAATATGCACACAAAATTTTATACAAATCGGTCCAGCCGTTTCGGAGGAGTTTGGTAACAAACATTTCGACACGAGAATTTTCTATAGGGGCTGACCCCACAAACGTTGTTTTGCTTCAGTTTTTTTTTTAATAGATGGTGGCCGGTTGTCAGACCTACCCGATATGCACATAAAATTTCATACAAATCGGTCCCGCCGTTTCGGAGGAGTTTGGTAACAAACATTGCGACACGAGGATTTTATATATTAGTAGACTAGCTGACCCCGCAAACGCTGTTTCGCTTCTTTTTATTTATTTTTGAAAAATAGATGTAGACCTACCCGATATGACACAAAATTTCATAAGAATCGGTCCAGCCGTTTCGGAGGAGTATAGTAACTAACATTGTGACACAAGAATTTTATATAAGATTGTAAGTAAGGCTAAGGATTAGGATTTTCGATGAGTAACACACCCATAAAATTTGTTTCTTTCACGTAGTTGAAGGAAAACAGTGTTTCAATCCGTTGAAAGACGAGGCTTAGGAGAATAAAACAGCAAAATGTTTGCATAGAAGTGGCGTGCGGAGTGCATTGTACACAGTACATTTATGCAATTGTTAACTACACTTGGGAGCAAATAAATCGAGCCACTACCTTTTTTCACGTAAAATGGTAAAAATTTTTGGGAATATGGAACGTATCAATTCGAACTATATATCGCCTAAAAGTTAAGTTAATAACCTTAAAAATGAGGGTAAATTATTGAATAATAACCTTATTGAATGATAAATTATTGGCTCTGCAAGAAAAATGGTAATTTTGATAGAAAATTGAGTAGGGCTAAAACAGTCCATAAAAACAATAAAAAACAAAATTATTGCAAAAAAGATATTCTTAATAACTGGTATTACCCCCCCGTGCCCTGATGCATTCTTGTAGCCTATTAGTCATCGATCTGATCAGAGTTACGATGACATATTGTGGTATGTTCTCCCACTCTTCAAGCACAGCGACTTTAAGCTCGGGAATGGATGAAACAGCGGGAACCCTGGCTCGGACTCTCCGTTTTAGCTCGTCCCATAGGTGTTCGATCGGGTTCAAATCGGGACTTCGTGCTGGCCATACCATTTGTTGAATCCCGATCGCAGACAAGTATTCCGTAACGATCTGCGCGGTATGAGGTCTCGCATTGTCATGCATAAACAAGAAATTTTCTCCGACAAAACCAGCATACGGCATTACGTGGTCTTCAAGAATGTCAGTTATGTATCGGTCAGCTGTTAATCCACGTCTACCACTGCCATCGTTGGCGGGGTCGACGAAGACAAGTTCCGTTTTTCCGTCTAGAGAAATTCCTCCCCACACCATACAAGAACCAACCAGTTTTCAAATCTCTAAGGCATATACTTCCAAAATATACAAATGGAAACCGCGGATCACCTAGAAATCTCCTAAATGAAGTTTATTTATCACTTGCGCAATCTGTCATAGTTTACTGCATACCTATATGGGGAGGCGCGGCAAAAACAAAATTTATCAATCTTGAAAGAGGACAGCGGTCCTTAATAAAAACAATGTATTTTAAGAAAAGGAGATACTCTACTGAAAAGCTTTACGAAATAAGTGGTCTACTTTCAGTTAGGAAATTGTATATCATATCCACTGTCCTAAAAAAGCATAAAACTCTTTCATATGATCCAAAAGTAATGTCGAAAAGGCGAAAAGACTTGATAGCAAAAATACCACAGACTAATACGAAATTCGCGGCCATACAATATCAACATCGATCTGCTCAGCTGTATAACAGGGTAAACAAACAAATATTAATTTATCCCAACCAACTACATGAATGTAAAAAAAAACTAACATACTGGATAAAACCATTTACATACATATATACTGAGTCACTCCTTCACACATGAACATATATACACAGACACCCACACCTCCCCACACACAGCCACGCCACTCTCGATGTCAGTCACTTTCACATCACATCTTAACATTCGCATCACATTGCTTTACATCACTCATATCACATCACATCACACCACTCTCACACTTACACTCCCACCTCCCACTCCACTAAACCACACCCCTCTTTAAATATCTTTTGTAAAATGTCTTAAGTAGTTTTTATTTTTCTCTCTCTTTTTATTATTATTATAATTTTGTCACCCCTTAGGCTACATAAGAAAGAGCGGCGTCTTCTAACACAGGCATTATATGCTTAAAAGGAGGCGTCTGCACCAACTAAAAGTATACAATGGTTTTGAAATAAATATATTCTGTATCTGTATCTGTATAGAACCACCACCAAAACTCACAGTTTCTCGAATGCAACATTGGGAAAATCTTTCACCAGGACGTCTATACACTCGGTTTCTCCCGTCATTGCTAAAAAGACAGATTCTTGACTCGTCAGAAAACAAAACTGACCTCCAGTCTTCTAACGTCCAATTAATGTGTTCTCGAGCAAACTCCAAGCGAGATCGGCGATGAGCTACAGTCAATTTTGGGCCAGTTGCTGGTTTGTGTGATGTTAAATTTCGTTCCTTTAGTCTTCGTCTCACTGTCCACCTACTGATTGCGACACCTCGAACGTCACGTAACGCTTGCTGTAGCTGAACAGCATTAAGTCCACGGTCGCGCAACGAATTGGTTGCAATAAAGCAGTCGTCACGTTCTGTTGTTGCCCGTGGTCGGCCAGTTCCAGGTCGCCGAACAAAAGCACCAGTCTCCAGATACCTGCGGTATACCCGCTGTACCTTTGAACGACTCAAATGAAGTCTGCGTGCCACTTCACGTTGTCCGTGTCCAACCTCAAGTAAAGCTACAACTTGGGCAGCTTCCGTCGGTGTAGTATCCATTTTATCAGGTTATTTTGAGTACACAGACACAGATAAAGACAACAATAACAAGTAATATGGGTATGATTAACAAAAACCTCAAAGGAGAATGCCAAAGTTTCCCACAAGACTCGGCCAGAACCGACAAAGATGAACTATATGCCAAAAAAAGGAAAATAATTATAGAATTACATGGTATAATTAGTTTTCTATTAGAAGAACACCAAACAAAGTTAAAGATCTGTAAAGTTGACCACTTAATACTTCTGATTTTAGCAATGAATAATACAGGTTCGGGTACCGTTTTAAAAACCAAATACGACTACGTATTAAGTAGAAAATCGGAGTCCTGAAACACAGCAATAAACAATACAAAACTCAAAAAAACACGGAAACACTTCGTCGCTGGTGTTATCACGCGGGAGAAGTAAATACAACTTTTTGACAGTGACAGATTCAAGTTAAAGTTTGACATCTGGTGTTGCCAGCATTATAGGAATAAACTATGCGAAACGGTATCGATAATCGAATTGAATCTTTTTAAATTATTACTTTATTGTTAAATATATATTTAAAAATGTAACTAAATGCTATTTATTGAAATAATAATATGTTTAGTGACATAAGTAAGTAATTAATTCACTTACATAGTCCTATATTGATATTTTAGCAATCGATTTGCAAGAGCAGTTTCGTATCGATATAAATATTTTGGTATTGGCAACATTTCTAATTGAAATGGTAGACTATGAAATGTGTTGATATATTGAATAACTATTTAAAATGAGTTTTCAACGTTGGGCTTCTACAGATTTTATTTATATTGTATAATTCTTACTGTTTTTTATTATCAATTATCATTATTATAGAAAGTCTGTCGGACGCTACCCATGTTTCGAGCCTAATCTTGGCATTGTCCTTTAATCTTTTCTTAACAGAGTACAATAAAAATGTCATAAGCAAATTAAATGCGATAATTTTATTCTACCCTTTAAACTTTAATTAAAATGAAATTTTGACAACTAACTACCCTCATTGTAAAGGTTATTAAATACCCTTTTAGGCGATATATGTTTCGAATCGATGCGTTCCATAATACCAAAAATAATAACCATAATGCGTGAAAAAGGAAGTGGCTCGATTTATTTGCTCCCAAGTGTATTTCAAATATGAACAAAAAAACAAAAAAAAAAGATATCACTGTTAATCCAAAAACTACTTATCTTTTGGAAACATTTAAAACTAAACTTCTAAGTAATTTACCACTTTTATCAACTAATGATGACTCTAATCAACAATACAATGCTTTTTTCAGTACACAATTTGATAATACTTTCATTCCAAAGACATTTTCGGTTAATAGTAGTGCTTCCTTCAGTGCCTGGGCTACCATTGGTATACATAAAAGTAGAAAACGACTTTATGAGTTGTATGATGAACGGACTTGTATAAACACTGCTGAATTTAATTTATATGTTAGGAATTATTCAATCTTATTTAAAAAAGTTTGTTGTATGGCCAAGTCACGTTACTTGAGTTCAAAAATTAAAAATAGTAGTAATGTAATTAAAACGACATGGAATATCATTAATAGCGAAACGGGAAGGTCATGCAACCGAAGTAATGACTTCAGCCTTGATATTGATGGCAACATAATTAAATCAGATTCTCAAGTCGCCGCGGCCTTTGAAAATTTCTTTGCAGAGATTCCCGTATCGACTACTAAATCTCTGAACTCATCGCCCACTACTGCAGAGTCTTTGCTTAAAGAAAACGTTCCAGTTTGTCATTCTGAATTTAATTTCCAATATGTCACCTGTAGAGATATAATTAAAACCTTTCACACATTAAATGTTAAAAAGACCGCAGATCTATGGGGTAATTCTGTGGAAGTTGCGAAGTCAATTATAGATATTGTAGCACCTACTTTAGCTGTTATTTTTAATAATTGTTTTGACCGTGGTGAGTTTCCTGATCTTATGAAAAACAGTAATATAATACCATTGTTCAAATCGGGTAGAACATCTGACCCTACTAATTATAGACCTACTTCAGTGCTACCTACCTTTAGTAAAATTGTTGAAAAACTTATTTTAGATCAAATGCAAAGATTTTTTAATAAACACAAATTACTGCATAACAAATAGTTTGGTTTTACAAAGGGTCGTTCGACTACTGATGCCGGAGTTGAACTTTTAGGACATGTTTATAATGCATGGGAGGACAAGTGCGATGCTTTGGGCATCTTTTGCGATTTGTCCAAGGCATTTGATTGTGTTCTTCATGAAACATTAATCAGGAAACTGCACCACTACGGAATACGGAACGCCTCTCTGGATCTTCTTACTTCTTACTTAAGTGATAGGATTCAAAGAGTAGATGTTAACGGAAAAAGATCACCTGGATCTGTAGTTAGAATGGGGGTCCCCCAGGGCTCAATTCTTGGCCCATTTTTGTTTCTTATTTATATTAATGACTTGCCATACCTCATAAAGGATAATCATGATACAGTGTTGTTTGCAGACGACACTTCACTTTTATTTAAACTGAAACGTCAGCAGCTGGTTACTGACAATGTAAATAGCGCCCTCGCTAAGGTAGTTAACTGGTTTAATGTTAATAACCTACTTCTTAACGAGAAAAAAACTAAATGTATTAAGTTTACGATACCTCATGTTAGACAAGTAGAAACTAGTGTTCTTTTAAAGGGTGAAGAGTTGAAACCCGAAAACTCCACAGTATTCTTAGGCATAACTTTGCATGCCAAGCTTCAATGGGGCCCCCATATAGATAAATTGTCAAAAAAAACTAAGCTCTGCAGCATACGCCGTTAGAAAAATTCGTAATTTAACTGATTTAGAGACAGCGCGTTTAGTTTACTTTAGTTATTTTCATAGTGTGATGTCGTACGGTATTCTTTTGTGGGGAAATGCCGCCGATATTCAAACAGTTTTTGTTTTACAAAAAAAGGGCAACTCGTTCAATTTATAAATTAAGTCCCAGACACTCCCTCAGAGACAAATTTAAAGAGATTAATATAATGACTGTGCCTTCTCAGTATATTTATGAAAATCTTTTATATGCACATAAAAATATTAATCTGTTTAAAAAATACAGTGATATCCATAACAAAAAAATACTAAGAATAAACACAAATTTGTTGTTCCCACTACCAGGCTCAAGAAAATAGGTGACTCGTTTAAATGTCAATGTATACGTTTTTATAATAAACTTCCTAGCCACATTCAAGAACTAAGCCTTAATAAATTTAAATCTTTTATAAAGCGGAAATTATGCTAGAAAGCCTATTATACTGTCAAGGACTATATTGCGGAAGGCTTGGGATTGAGCTGCTCCAATAAGTTTACACAGACTTATTTGATGTGTAATTTGCCATTTTTACTTTTTTTTATTTTAATGTTTTTTCTATATACGTACCTTTTTATCTAAACAATGACATGTATATATTTACTGTATAAAGTATAATATTGTTTTAATTTTTGTGAATGTGAGGACTATGTGGGTCATTGCATTTTTTTTCTTCTTTTAATGATGACGGTCTGGCTGTTTGAGTACTTTACGCGGCCTCCCCAAATGTCCTTTCTTTTGTATTGTTCGTCGGATCGTTGAGCTCCTTAGTTCTGAGTTGAGCTGCACGATGATTGACAAATGCGTGCACTGACTGGACAGGTCCACTCAAATCCGTGTGGTTCTTTCCTCAAAAGACCATTTCAGACACCAGTCTACATAGTCCTCATATGATATGACCAAGATTATTTTCATATTTTATTTACACTTTGACATTGATGCACTTTATATATGCAATTACATTTACTTTGTAAAGGATTATACTATTTTAATTATTGTGAATGTGAAGACATTGTGGATTTGTTGTTTTTTTTAATGCATTTTTTTTTAAATTATTAGTTTTAATCATGGTCTGGCAGTTTGAGTAATTTATGCGGCCTACCCAAATGTCCTTTCTTTGGTAATGTTCGTCGAATCGTTTAGCTCCTTTAGTTCTGTGTTGAGCTGCATGACAACTGACAAATGCGTGCACTGACTGGACAGGTCCACTCATTCTGTGTGGTTCTTTCCTCAAAAGACCATTTCAGATATCAATCCACATGGTCTTCACATGACCTGACCAAGATTATGTCTGGACTTTAAAAGAGACTGTGACCTCTGAGTTTGTTTCGGCGTTTCTTCTCAGAGTAGTCAGATAGGAAATGCCGATCTCACCTAGTTTTTAAAATATGATTGACGTGTAAAAGTGTTTGTACAAACCTATTTGCAGAAAATAAAATCATTTATCATTTAAGTCGAAGTTTACAAAAAAATAGCGTGGGAAAGTACCAAGCTCAGATTAAGGAGGCTGGCGGGGGTAGTGAGAAATGACAGTGGGTTTCAGGACGCGACAGGGGTCGGTCGGGAGAAAGCTAGTTAAGTTAGGAGGTTGGTGAGTGTTGTGAGCTGTGAGGAGCTGTGTTCGAGATGAAATTGGTAGTACGTGCTTTATTTCGTGAGTAGTAATCTAATTACCTACAAAGAGATCATTGGTAAGTGTTAAACTCTTTACTAATAATGTGACTTTTCTATTATATTATTCTTGTAGATTGATTTGTATTATGATTTATAGGTAACAGTTAGATAATATCGCTGCAGAACAGAACTATTGATGATCATTTATTCCAGCATAGCGAAATTGCGCTATTAATTAACGCTATTTTCTCTTGTATTACGTGTCCATCTCCTAATCCGTACCCTGACAGATATTTGTCATTTGCGTTTGATATAGGGAAACGGAGAAGTCCTTCCACTTTATTTGACACTGAGCTCTGACGCTCGACTTTTGACGACTTTGACCCGTAACTTGCGCAACCACATACGGATGGTACCGTAAATACTCTCAGTTCATTTAAATCAAAATATGCAATTAAGCCGATCTAAATCGGCATTTTAAAACAATCAAACGTTAGTGATAATTACTGCTTCCAAAAAGGTTTGGCCACACAACTCTTTCCGCTCGTTGTAGGCACATTTCCGGGAGAGGGGGTAGGCTTCACAAAGCTCCCCAAATTGGATTGGTAGTCGTTCTAAGAACGCTAGGGATCGTGCCTCGATAAAACCTACACCTTATGGAACACCAATTTCTAAATCGACACTATTTATCGAAACACGACAATTTGGACGCTTTGCTGCTGACAGCCGCACTGTATCCTCGAAATGGGGAAGTTTAACGAGATGTGAGGTGACGAAATACCCACCTCGACAAACACCGAGTACGATCGCATTGGGTTTTGCTACAGACTGAGTCTACGGTACGCTTGTGCGATATTTTCTGTTATTTAGAAATGGGGCTAGGCTGCCGTAAAGGTGATATTACCATGACCACGCGTTTAGAATTTTATACTCAACACTTGCCTCACTCAATGGCAGTTGGGCTTCGTAGTTCACTGTCTCTAGGATTGAGTAAGACATTTATATAGTGCTTAGGAAACATGTTTTACTAAAATCGTATATTGTCATCAGAGGTTTTATGCGTTAGGTTTAGTAGAACACGTACAATGAGACAAACGTTGTAAAACGGTTCCCTGTCTCACTGAAATGGGTATATCATACACAGATACATTAACGTAGCTATTATTGATTGATTAAAGCGCAAGCGTAACGATTCCTTTACCCCTTCACATTATGAATATTCTATTACAGGTATTATTAGCACTACCTGCGAGAAGGAAGATAGACCACGGTAGGAAGCGGTCGGTGTAAGGCTAGACTAAGAAAGTTAGGAGAATGATTGAGTGCCATAGGCCTTGTCCAAGTGGGCTGTTGTAGGAGAGCGAGTTAATATTAAATAAGTTAAATATAGTTGTGCTGAAGCACAGATTTAGTTTATTATTATTCTATAAACTAGTGTTAAACGTAGATGTGTGAGTGTTTGTAGATGAGACTGGGTGAGTCTTTAGTTATTAAAATTATCCTAGGCTGACGGAGTTGATAGTCATTATAACTAATCAGACAGACACGCGTTGCTGGGGAGTTTATTGCGCCACTGCTTCTCCCCAGCATAAGCACTAGGAAGTGGTGAGGGGTGGGCTCTTTGGGGCTGTCTATAGACTTTCAAGAGAGTTGATCCACAACTCTATTAATAATGCTTGAGTTTGATTCTGTACTCTCATAACTAGTAATTCTTAAATGTTTAGAGATCTAGTATCGGCCAAAGGCTTTTGCCTTTGGCCGATACTAGATCTCTAAACTCTATTTAATAATGATCCTTGAGTTTCGACTTCTCAACTCTAATTATCTAGTAATTCAAAGAATAATATATTTATTTATTTATTTAACCATTTATGTACACACATATAAAAAGACAAGAAAAATAAAGATAATATTCTATATCTTACACTAATAACTCGGTCAGACTGACATGAGCACGTGTCTTGCAAATATGCTTGTTGTACAAAGAGTGAACTTCCAAGGGTTTGGGTGACCACATCTATCTCTTATCCAGTCTAAGGACTGATAGGGACCATGTCTCCTTAAGAGCATGATGCAGACGCAATGCCGCTAGAACTAGCCGCTCCGTTGCTAGACAAGGACAGTGGCACGGTTGCCGCAGGAAAAGCCGCTTCGTCACGTTTATCAGTTAGAGAGAACTGCTAGGGGCCATGACTCCAAAAGAGCATGATGTCGACGCTATGCCGCTGTAAAGCCGCTTGCGTCACTTTATGGATGTGTATCTCTGAGTACTCCGAGTGTAGATGCGAGGTATTGTGTGAGTTACGACTGATCACATACCTGTTACGCGCTAGCGTTTGGGTTACTCACAAGTTTATAAAATAATTTTCTATGCAACCCTCTATTATTTAACTTTCTAAAATCACATCCAATATATTTCATAACTATGGATGCCGAAGTAACATCTAACATTTGTTACAATTAATTCCTTGCCTTATTAATAATATCAACGCATTTGATTTCTATAAATTTGGGAATTCATTTCTATTATCGGTGGGAAAGTGACCAAGTCTGGTGACGAGCTCTACAGGGCCGCACAGGGTTGGAGTGCGGCCTTTTCCCCTTCGGTGGAAACCGACCTTAACGCTAATATTAACATAATTAGGAACAACGATTTATCAGCCAAGGGTAATTTAGGTACCGTCACAATAAACACTAATAACAAGAATGTACCTAGTATTGAGCCTTGAGGTACACCTAACAGAACTGGTAGTTGGAAGATTACACACGATCGACATCGACACATTGGAACCTATTATTTAAATAATAATTTATTACCTTGAGAGCTTCGTTTTGGACACCGTAATGACGTTGTTTACGCAAAAGTATGTCATGGCTTTAGAGAAATCACAGAAAACTCCGATAGTATTTTGCGATTTATCCCATGCATTAAAAATGTGTTTCAGCAGAGCAATACCCGCATTTGTGTAGAACGTCCTTTTGTAACGCCATATTGTTCATTATGGAGTAGGCTATTTAAATTAAAATGTCTTAGCAACTGATTAAGTATTAACTTTTCAAATATTTTGCTAAATGCTGGTAAGATAGAAATAGGCCTAAAACTGCCAATGTTATTTTTAATACCAGATTTAAATAATCGTATGACTTTACTACTCTTCATGAGGTCAGGAAAAGTTCCTAGATCAACACATTTATTAAAAGTAACAGCTAGATAGGGGGCTACGATGTCTATTATATTACTTAAAAATTTAATGGAGATGCCACAGTAATCACCAGTGTTTTTAGAATTAAGAGTGTTAAAGACGTTAATTACATCACTAGGCGTCACATGTCCGAAGCTGAATAAGCGAGTACATTTTGGCACACTTCTATTCATAAGGTTATTTTCTTATCCTGTAACCACTATGTGTTAGTTATTGTGGCGTTGTAGTCGGTTTCATACAGATCAACTAAAACGCACATCACTAGTTACGGTTCACGAGAGTGACATCCCTAAATCTTTCAAATTCCCACCACGTCACTCGGTGTCGTGGTATGGATTGGGCTATAAATATCCCTGCTTGACGCCTAACGTTCCCTTTCCTTCACAGGCAGATCAAGCAGTAAGTTTAAATAACCCCCAGATAAACGGGTAAGTGCTCAGTGTGATTGCTTTTATTCTTAATTGTGTCCTGCCAGATCGCATTCTCTATGTATTTCTGTCTGCGCGGTCTGGCAGCTAATGTAGTTGTTCTCGGCAGCCCCCCTATGACTGTCGAGAAAGCTATTTACCTATAGTGGCTTCTGCCACATCACCTGTCACCTTTACTGCACCTTTGTGAATGCGTGCGCATGCTTCTCGCATTCTTCGCTTTGCTTGCCTCGCCGCGCTGCGCCTTGCTGTTCGCTTAAATCGCCTGGCCACGCGGCGATTCGAGAATGCCCGCGGCATGTGCACGGCATAACCTAAAATTGTAAACCGCCACGATGGGTGAGTCTTCCTCCATCCCCCTTGCTTTGGGCTTACGACTGGGAGACGCACACATCGACGGAGGTAACCTGTAGTCCTGGCACAACGCTTACGGAAGCACCCGCCTCGCACTGATTCCAGGTTTCCAGTATTAGGCTTCGCTGCTGATCTCCTGCCTACCGCTGACTGACGTCATTGCTGCCTCCGCCCTACCGCTGGAGAGATGCCAGTCACGCGGACTACACACGCGGCCGCTACCGCCGCCTGACCTGCCATCCACGTGGCTCGTGGGTGCCGAGACCCCACGCCCGCCACGTGTTGTGGCCCCTGCCTGAGTGGACCATGCCTACACGCGGTCGTGCATCCGTGCGTGGTGCTGCCCACACCTGGTGACCTCTGGAGTCGCTCCTCTACCCTGCTGCCTGCCCTGTGACCTCACGCCGGACCACGTGCTGCGGCGCAGCCAAGCCCAGGGCAGTAACGTTCCTTTCTTTCTATGAAAGTGACCAGTGAAAAGTACCTAGAGACCTTAAAACCCACTACCCTGAATTCTGTGTCTCGTGTCTTGAAAATTAAATGTGTAAAGTGACCCCTTGGTTTCATTCTATATCTACCTACCAAGAAACCCGCTTGCCACATTATGTACCTATTCATTTGAAATATGTCTATAATTTCGATTTTTGGCGAGTTCAAGATCTGCTATTCTATTGGTTTCTGTATAATTATTTCTGAAGTACCTAGATAAGAAAAAAAAATCTCGAGTCTGAAAAAGGTTTTGTTCCTAAATTACAATATGTGTTAGCAAGGCCAATGCACAAGTAATTCTCTTCACTATATGACACACTGACGATTGTGAAATTTGAATATGCATGATATCTCCACATACAATCTGGAAGCTATCAGTGGCATAGAAACGTAACGCCCTTAGTAACTGGCATAGTGGACTTACACGAAGCTCTCCTTGTGTCTCTAAATGTAAAGAGTCCGTAATTCTCGATTAAATCAAATTCATCACAAAACTTTTAGAAAAGCGGAATCTCTTTTTAAAACAGTCTTCTGAATAATCATGAAATGGATGGACACACATCACAAAAGTAAACTTTGCTTTAAAATTTCTAGGCTCTGCAACTTCAATCTTCGGTAGTCTATCGTATCGTTAAAGATGCTTCATAACACCAAAAAGTCGCTTTCCATTGTTGTAATCGCAACATCAAACGCAAAATGGTCAAGTTCTCAATCTACTCTAATATTATAAAGAGGAACGATTTGATGGTTTGTGTGTATGTATAATAGGCTCCAAAACTGGACCGATTTGAAAAATTGTTTTACCATTAGAAGCCGAAATTATGTCTGATGAACATAGGCTACTTATTTTATGTTATTGCAAAAAAAGGGTTTAAAGAATAAAAATGCGTTACAAGAGATAACAAAAATAAAAACATATTTATTCGTTATAATATTTTACATACAGATAACAAACCGCTACGATTATTTATAATAACTCCTGCCTATAAGATGTACAATACTATGTCAAGGAACTTCCAAGGAAATTTGTTTTTTTGGATTATGTGAAGTTCAACAAAGATAAGTACATTTATTTCACAATAAAAATTAAGCTTTGATCATGAATTTCCAAAATAAGTGATTTTAATAAGTGGTTATGAAGGGCAGTTTGTTTACATTAAGTATTTCACATTTATTTTGGCTTTAGTGAAAATAGTTTACAGCTTAAGTATTAATTTTTAAGAAAAAGATTGAAACTAAACCTCGATTTTTTTAAATAGAATAATCACAGACATGGCGCAATATAAAGGAAAAACTATTGCGAAACTAGTTCTGGTTTGTTACGTTATTGGTTGCTAGGCTTCGGTTACATCACCGGAGCCCAGCTAACAAAACCGTAATATAACCTAAAATAGAACGTAACGTAACCTTTTTCACGGCGAAATTGATTCACGGCAATTAGTTTTTAATGACGTGTTGCATAATTCAGCGAAATGTCCGGTTGGGATGAAACCATTTGTTTCATGTTCATTCACAATATAAACCACTTCATAAATAAGCGCTCCGACTAGCAAGGATCCGTCTTCCTCACGTCTCTTAACCCACAGACTCACAGCATTTCTCAGGAACAAAGAATGTTATTTTTTGTTACAATACTATTAGATATCTCTAAGCAAAATACTATATACTATGATAATTAAAGAAAGTAATATGAATAACATTATTTGTATAACACTTTACTCATCATTCACTAATTTAAAGTTATAATAGTTTGTATTAAGTAAAATATGAAATATCTAAACGATAACAATCACAGTTAGTCTGGTTTCGTTAGATATTTGTGTACGCAGCGCAATAATATTTCCCAACGCTTCATTATTTACATTACACTGCATTTTGAAAATTATAACCACAACACCGCTAACTAATAGATTTAAACAATCGTCACTAACCAACAACGTTCAATTAAGTGAACAGTCATAACGAATTGCATCTACCTCACAGAAATCGAAATAATTTACTCAGTTTTCTGTGATCTACCTACAACCTTTAGATATTAAAATCTTCTCAGCCGGAAAGGGTTTCATTTATTTAAAATTCGAGGCGCCTTTGTACGCTATCGTTTCCCGTCTCTATGGCCATTTGAGATCAAGTACGTGGTTCACGTGCCCACTTAAATTCCCGATATGTATCGTAGTGCTGTATTTTTAATGGGAATTACATGCGCTCGCCAGTGTGCACAGAGGCGCAATGCGAACTTATTAAAGTTAAATTCACCGCCTTCCCAGCACTAACATCGACCTTTATAGCTCGTGCAAATTGCCCGTAGGAACCTTTTACATGCCACTCGAGAAAATAAAGCGCGATAAAATATAAAACAAGAGAAAATTTTAAGTAAATCATAATTAAAAAAAATGGTACCAATTTGGTCGCGCTTCCTTCGTTAATGCGAACTCTACTTACTGTTGGCATATTATTTAAATTATTCAAAGGAATAGAAAAAAATGTTTTCTTGGAGCGTTCGTTATTCCTTTCGTGGAAATCAGAGAGGGTAGGGCGTCGTTTTACTCTCTTCCTAAAGTTACTTTGTAGTCAAAAAAATGGTCAGCTTCAAAGCATTGTTGTGTAGGAACGTAATTAAATCCAGTGTGACAGTGTGATGAAAATGCCCTTTCTGCATAAAATTGAGTGTTTGGTTAGGTAGGCGAAAGGCACGCCGCCGCCGTGCAGTGAGCGGCTTTAATATATTCAACACTCCTAGTGCCGAATAATTTTCGTGTAAATTCTAAAAAAGGTTGACGATATGAAATAAAAAAGCAATGTTATCAACGACGACTTTTTCTCAAAGAGTTACCTATCTACTCTGACCACTTCAAATAAAATGCAATTTTGTGAAGAGTTTTAAATTATATTCCATTTAATTTGAAACTATAGCTAATATGACCGGCGATGCAATGTATTTTAAAACCTTCTCCGGCGCACACAAAAATTTGAGGATTCAGTCCGGGTTCTATTGATACCATTTCAGAAAGGCGTATCAATGTCCTTTTGTTTGGTAAAGTAAACATTTTTTTCTAGGAGTCTGTACCCTTTAGGACTTTGCTTCATTAAGAGCAATGCCATTAACTTTTCATCCAAAGTAAATCTTCTGGCCAACTTACTCTTATGTACTTGTTTCAACTGCATAAGCAAAAATGTTTGGGCTTGTTTATTCAATAAATTGAATTTCTGAAAGAGCTGTTCCTTTTCTATAGAAAAATCTTGTGAAAGTTTTTGTGAGGTTGAGTGACCAGAGCTTCCTGCTGCTATTTGTGTCACATGTTTAATAAATTTCTTATTCTTAGGCCCAAACTTTCGGACTGTAGAACCTGCAAAGAACCAACATACCAAAGTTTTATCACAATCGGTCGGGCCATTTTCCAGTCTTAGCGAGACTGACGAATGGCAATTGATTTTTATATATCAGAAGAAGAAGAAGATATATATTTTTTTACTAACATTATGTTATTGTACCCACTAACTTATGTAACGTCAACTACTTGCTTTGACTCTTCTCTTGTCAATCACGTTTATTTCAGAATTTTTAGTTTATATGAATACTTATCTAAATATATATTTATACAATAATACTAATTAAGTTTTAAAAGAACTTTTAATTATGAAAGGACCTAATTATTTTCGTAGTGTTTGGTTGGTTAGTCATTAGTTTCAAGGTGGACCAAATGAGTGAAAAATGTTTCGAAACAATCAAACTAATTAAATGCAATGCGTAGCAAATGTGATAGAGCTAACTAATTCAATAACTCATTTATTTTATCGCTTTTACATTCACCTAGCTAATAGAAAAAACGGAATTATAATGGGACCTCACCTTGTCATGGTCAATAGTTATGTACTTATCACGCATTTCATACTTTCTACATATGTGTTATGTCGGTAGGTAAGAGCTCGTAGCTAATTAATTACAGCCACACAGGCCGATCGAAGGTATACAGGTTTAGCTACGCTCGCTAGGGTGGGTTCTTGGGTCGGTGAACATCCATTACATATCGAGACCGCCATGCCTCAAAGCACGTATAAATCTGATTTTTTGGTAATTGACAATTGCGCATCGCGGCTACAAATAACGTTCAAAACAGCGATGCGTTTGATGTTAGTTGAATCGAATAACCACTAAAATAAAAGTATTTTTGCAGTTTTAATGAAATGGAAAATACATGCAAGGCTCAGTATAATAATTTTTTGGTATTTCTTTAGATGATTCAATTCCCTTTATTATAATTGCATATTTTTATCGTAAAAACCTTTTAAAATCAAGCATTAGTTGAACTGAAAAGTAAAAAAATAAAGTAACGTAAATATAGAACATAATATACACATGCACATACATAGGTCATAATTCAATCCGTACCTATAAAATTTCTTTCTTGTCTGTACTGTTGACGTTTGAGGAGCTCCCCCGACTGGAGCCAATCCTGGGAGCAGCAGTCAGGTCATGGTGGACTTTAGAACGGAATACTAAAATTAAATGCGTATGTTTCATTCCGTGTCTTTATTGTTGACGGTTAAGGAGTTCCCTTGTTTAGAGTTAGTCCTGGGTACATAATCAGGTCATGCGTCATGCAACAATGAACCCTTGAAACCCAAACAACATGAAAATATGTCAACTTAGTAGGATAAGAGGAAGTGGTTTTAATTCATCTTGCAAGATTTGGCCTAAATAAACTAACTTACAAACATTGCAAGTTAAATAATAATAAAAGCTTGTTATGATATGACCTTAAAACATTGAGAATTATGCTACAAAACATAATTCTTTGAGCTTTGTTTGCGTTTTTTTTTAAATCATGTTACATTTTTATTTTCTCAAACTTGCTTAGAGATTTCAGCATTATTTTGACAACATTCTTCGTGATATATATCTACTCTACTAATATATAAAATTCTCGTGTCGCAATGTTTGTTACCAAACTCCTCCGAAACGACTGGACCGATTTATATGAAATTTTGTGTGCAAATCGGGTAGGTCTGAGAATCAGCCAACATATGTTTAAAAAAAAAGTAATACAACGTTTGCGGGTTCAGCTAGTGATAGTATGAAAATACATTATATCTAACACGACAGATATTAGCGGCTGGCAACGTCTATATGAAAATCAATATCGGTCGTATTGAGCGGCTGAATACATTACTAAGAAAACTCATATTTGTCGTGTAGTTTAAAAATGGAACGAACTTTTTACTTTGACCCAACCAAGGAGGTAACTTATCAAAGATTTTATTTAAATCTCGAATTGGCTTGGTAAATAGAAAGAAAAAAAATTAACATATTGGCGCGTGGAAAAGTTATCGTTGCTCGTCATTGATTCTGGAATTTATGATTAATTTACTCATTTGAGCAAACTACCTACTATATAAGCCATGGTTGCAACCAGGCACTGATGGACACGCGTATGCCTCGGCTTGGCCGCGGCCCACATTTTCACGTTAGTCTATCAATGTCTTTATTGTCGGCCACTGCAGTAATGTTGGACGGGGAGCCCAGAGGGTTCTTGAACAAGTATATACTGTGAGAAAAGTCGATAGCTGAGTTGGTGCGGCATGAGGGGGGGGGGGAACACTGAAAATATATTCGACGAGTTTCAGATAAGAGCCCTGTGGCCAGGAGTCCATCTTCAGATTTATAAGAAGGACCGAAAATGAAGTGATCTTCGGAGCCGGTGATTTTGGTATGATCGTGTGCTATTACATAACATAACATAACATCACGCCATCACAAATCCAATCTCCAGGCTGCTACTGAGAAATTCTAGATGAAAAAACCGCCACCATAGAAAAGCTCTTGCGACCACTAGACCAACGAGGCATTCAGAAAACATGAAAACATGAAGAGAAAAGACTAGGCAGCTATTATACCTACGTTTTAGATCAAAGCTACCACAAGAACAGTTCGAAACAAAGCAGTGTTAAAAAAACTTATGATAGAAATGTAGGTACCGCAAAAGAAACAAAATGATTTCACGGCAAAGTGAACTTAATCATAGGTGCAATTTAGCACTTTGCATATGTAGTACAATTTGTAGAAGGCCACAAAGGAAAGGTGCATTAAAATAATAACACCGTGGTTAGACGAATGCAATATCACAAAGAGGAATAGTACTGAATCGAAAATGAAAGTTAGCGTAATAAATTCAGCTGTACAGTAGTGTTGGGAGTGTTTAATATAGGAGCCGAGGACGCGGATACGAACAATTTGCATCATAATTGGTGGACAGAAAAGCGGATGTAACTTAATATGGAAGGGATCCGACATGTAACTCTTGAGACTGAACATGGTTGTAACGTTAATTGAAAGTGCTAAGAAAGTTTGGCGCTTCTATTATTATTTGCACCGTACCTAACTTCCGGAATGACGAACACAATTTATTTTTAATGTGTGTAATTACTAATGAAGTTAACATTTCAGCGATACAATTTCAGTAAGGCTTCAAAAGTAATTTTATTATCAGAAATAGTGCCTAACTGAAGTTTGGATGTGCTTAAGTTTAATCACTTATCTGTGACCGAAGCGCATCACTATAATTGCGTTCGTCGAAATCACCACGGGTTGAGTGTAAGTTCAAATTGTAAAGGTTTAGTTAGAGAGAAATTAAGTCCATTCTATGAATCAGCAAACTTAACGGTATGAGGATATATTGAAATGTAAGAGCTTCCTTACGAGTTCGCATCAAGGGTTTATTATTCTATCTTTAATGTCAGTTTGACTTTAAAGCATAACGATGATGATGATGATTTTTGTATTGCAGTTTTTTGACTCTCAATATAACTATGCATTGAGCAGCAATTTCAGGAACGTAGCTAACTAATTTACTGTTCGGCTTGTGGTCACAATTTTTGCTAGAAGATTATCATGGCAAGTGCCTCCTCAAGCACCAGAACTACGTAACAAGCAACATAAATTATGCTCCCGTCAATTCTTGTCGGGTAGCGGTAACCATTCCCGAACGAGTGTCGTAAAGAAAACACGGAACAGAAAAAGTACCCCATTGAACCTGCACGTCACATGCCCTCAATATCAGAACAAGAAAAATAAAGAAACAATGTCATTCAATAATATTTTATTAGATATCAATCAGGCTTTACACCGAGTGATGGGGGGAGTTGCCAATTTCGGCAAACTTCGGCAAGTTTTGCCGACTTCGGCCCAATGTGGACGTGACACCTGGGAACTTTGCTCTCACACAATACATGCAACTTCGGTAAATAGTTGCTTCAAGTTATGCATGAAGAGCACTTAAAGAGGTAAGTATAGGGTAAGTATCCAATTAACAAATATAATCTAACAAACTCCTCTGGAGTGAAGTGCACAAGAAAATCTGCATATAGAACTTTTGTGGGAACTAAGTTTGTTGAGTTATTCTTCAGAGTTTGAGAGTTTATAAGGTGTATAGTAAAACTAGTTTAAGTTAACTGAAACAAATGAGACACTTACACATATTATTTTATAAAACTTTCTTCAAATCTCAAAAGTTATGATGCAGTAGGTACTGCAGTCTTTAATTTTTTATCCAAAGTGTTGTTAACAACGAACATGGCATCACTTACAAAATCTATACCAATGCTTACTTCTCAGAATCCCATACCTACGAGCAATTTCACCGAGTTCCGACGTATCATACCTATATTTCTGCTACATTATACATAACGTCGTGGAACTAATTACGACAGGCAGTAGGGCACCATTACTATTAAAGTGTCGTAATATGTCGTTTCAAGTATTTTTCTGCCATTTGTCATGCTGCTAACGTTGAAACACTGCTTAACCTGCAAAAAAAAAGAAAAAAAAAACCAAAGAATAAAATTATTTAAATTCAACAAACGAGTCTTCGTTGGTATTCTTGAACGATATTTTTTTACTATTTTGTACTCGCAGTTTAGTTTTATATTTAAAACTTTTTGTAAAGGTGCTGGTAGATATCGCGCCTGAGAAGGCTCCAAAGTTTTTTTACTGCCTCCACAACGGAAGAAAAATTAAAATGTTTTGTTGTAGACGAAGAGTTTGGGGTATTGTTCAACTACCATAGATGTAGTCAAAGAGAACATTATTCATGCGTGAATACTAACAAAGTTATGAATTTTAAGTTTGAACAAAGTTTTGTGTTTGATAAAACATAAAAGGACCTTTTTTTGTTTGGACTGGGTGATTATTATGATAATTTTTTTAGCTCGCTTTGTTAAACAAACCCCAATGTTTGTTTAATAAAGCGAGCCAACACTCAAGTGTACAAAAATCATTTGAGACTAATACTACGTAAAGCACAAACATGAACATAACCTATCTGCCACAAAAAATACAAAGTCGAAAACAAAATTTGTTAACAGGTCGCCACGATTCTATCGACAAATACATAAAAGTCAACAATATCTTGTTCTTTTTATCGCGGTTGTAAACTAATATAATTATTTAGAAGCGTCATATCATCCATTATTCTGACAAAAGATTGCCATAATTGTCGAGGTAATGTGCGCACATTTTGTGCTTAAGTGTGCCGCAGTAATTAATTGAGTAGAAGACTATCATAACTAGATAAGATGGATTTTTTTATTGCAAATAAGTTTAGGAAATTATACAATGGAATTGCAGTGATGCTCTTTATATAGTCTCTTTTTGGTGGTATATTTATGAAAGGGAATTAGACTACAAGGATATTTTTTTTGTTTTTAATAAAAATAAAGTTCATTTCACCAAAAATAATATACTGGATTACACATACTTATAGGCTAGAATTTGGGAGTATATAACATGGGAGCATGGGTAGCCGAACTAGGACGAGTTCTATATCTCGGCATACAGCGCCAGACCCCTTAAAACAGACAATAATACTGATTAGCCAAAAGACATGCAAAGAGATGCATTTATCATAAATTGATGAAATCCCTTTACATGTCTTTTGGCTTTATGAACAAAACTGAAAAAAAAATACACACCTCTATCATTGTAAGATTGGGTCCTAGATGAGAGAGATGTTATAACTTTGTTATTTTGACTCGAATCTGAAATATAAGCATAATTTATTTGCTGTTCTATATGTTGTAACGCGTGAATGCGTTTTTCCATAAACTAAAACACCAACTATGTTGTTTGTTGAGAACATAGTTCCTACTTACATATTGGTTACTATATTATTCTGCATCTCCTATCTGACTTCCACAACCCAGTTCCTGGGTACACGATACCCATTGGTAAGATTGTTTGTCTGTCTGGTAAGACAACCCGTAACGACCCCCTTGGTAAGATTGTTTGTCTGTCTGGTAAGACAACCCGTAACGACCCCCTTGGTAAGATTGCTTGTCTGTCTGGTAAGACAACCCGTAACGACCCCCTTGGTAAGATTGTTTGTCTGTCTGGTAAGACAACCCGTAATGACCCCCTTGGTAAGATTGTTTGTCTGTCTGGTGAGACAACCCGTAACGACCCCCTTGGTAATATCGTGTGTCTGCCTGGTAAGACAACCCGTAACGACCTACTAATGACAACCGGAACCAACCTAAGCACGGAGGGGATCGATATCTACTCGTAATAGATAGATTGTAGCCTGTAGGTGTGACTGAGAGTAGATGAGTTTGGGGGTGTGTATGTGACAAGGTTTCAGAAGTGTTTCGGTATCATTGTAGGTAAGCGTTTGTATCCATTCCATTATAATTTGTTTACCGTCATATTAGTTTTTGGGATAAATGTAGATCTATTTATTGATTTTACTATATAGCGCAGTAGATCGTTTACTAAATTGCATACTGGCAAGCAAAGTCCTTGTCCTAGGGATATTAAATATAAAATCTAAGAAAGATTTGATATCGTTCCTCTTTCCAGTATGCCAGCATCATACGAGAGAGACTTAGAAAGTTTTTTCAATATAATTTGCGTAATGTAAAGTTTCCTGACTGAGAGCAAGTTACTAAGTCGAAATAGGTCTTCAGTAGGATTTCAATTTTTTTAAAGTACATGCACTTGATAGGATGGTGACCTATCCGCAAACTGACCGCAGCAAGAGTAGCTGAACCATCGAACGCTGCGGATGTTATTACTGTCTTATTCACGAGCTCCCACTAAACTCAACTGTGTTCCTAACATCAAACCATTAAGGTAGGTAGGCACATTTGTATAATAAAGTTAATGCATGCAACCTGTCTTAATGCAATGTAAAATCAGCGTATGTAAACTTTTTAAAGTGCAATGTGTGTCACCATAGAAGCTTTGTCATGTTTATAAATAGATGTAATGCAAAGAGTATAATAATAACATGAGCTAAGTGGTAATATATTAATTAATGAATAAGGGAGATGTAACTTTTGTCTTGTCAGACAAAAATAAAAAGACTTAATTTGAGATCGCGTTCTTATTTTACTGATCATGTTTAATTCGAGACTAAAGTATTCGTAATATTGTAAACCACACAGTATTGTTACATATGTGATTTATTTACGACACCTAACACACATAAAATTCGTCCGAAATCCCCATAAGGATCCTATGTGACATATTGGTTCGTTCGAACGTTTTCGGACGTCAATAAAATTTCACTTTCTTTGATTCTGCCCGACCGGTGAGTGGCGACCTTTTAAAACTGGGCTATCGTTTTACCATTTCTTTTTGAAGCCTCTTTCTATCAGTCGAGTACCAATTGAAAGATTATTCCTAGGTAAATAATGGCGCGGCATTAGTAGAAGTAGCAAAATAAATAAAGCAGCTTTTTGTTCAATTTATATCAAAATTCAATTCAATTCATAAGTGAAATGAGACCATGCAAATTAATGCAAACGGTAATTATGAATGAGTGAATGAATGAATGAATGAAATGCACCGACACTAGCGTGGTTGACTCGATTTATCGAATGAACCCCAAGATTTGCACTAGCCCCTGAAGCCTCGTGCTTCATGGTGCTACAAAGACCATTGCATATCAAGGAATAGACCGGAGGGCACTGTAATGATAGGGAAGACGTGCCCTTAGGATAGGAAGGATTAAGAGCCTACGGAGTAAGGACTCTAGCGTAAGCATTGGACTATTGGAGAGGCGGGTGATATTTGCCAATGGGATGGCATCTTTTAACGACGTCGCAGCCGGGTTGATTCAGGTCGAGCTTCATCGGTGAATCTTTTAGCGGGGTTCAACTGGTTACAGCCGAGTAACTTTACTATGTCACTGCTCTGCTATGTGTTAGATGTTGTTATTTTCACTTTTCAATGTCTTCGTCTGAGGTTTCGCTACTAACCGTTTCCGGTTTTTGTATATCTCATTGGCAGCATTCTTGATCTTCCACCGTGTCCATGGAATAATTGAATTCCTTGTCGAAATATTTTAAGTCTTGAGTTCTCGTTCGAGTCTTATAAGCTGTTATTCTAAATTTCCAAAAGTAGAATGGGCACTGTTGGGAATCGAACCCAACACAAAACCGCACGGTCTGCACGCACAGGCAGCGTATTTAGCGCGTCATCGGCAGGCTGAGGCGCGGTGATGACACGGCTCGGCACGATGACCAGTCACTTCCTCTGACTTCACCGCGGCGGACGATACTCCTCTTAATTTAGTTTAATTATTAGCTGTTTGTCCGGAACAGTTTTATTATTGTTATGAGCACGGCATTAAACCCTTGTCTTATATACAGTAGTCCACTCTTTAGATGCTCCCCGCGTTAACATTTGTCCTTCTAGGATCTCGTCGTCTTAATTTCAAAAGTAAAGGAATCGAAAAAAAAAACCTCGAACTCGAAGCTCTTTAGCTGCGGTCTTCATTGGGGACAGTTCCAGCAGGAATCATCGATACTTTGTTGAAGAAACTTCGCGTAGCACTGCACACGCTTAGATGACGAAGTCGTCCAGACGTCGAACGGCGTCGTACTTCGGATCCGTGGAATGTTTTAGTCGTCATCACGGGCATAGAAGGACGAAAACCGCAGATGATCGTTTATTTAGTGAATGGTTTAAACGTTTTGTGAGTTTGTTCCAATTTATTCCATATTTATTCATTTACTTAGTCTCATTTCATATGTTTAAATAAGAACATTTAAGTGAGTGTTTTCATTTATCTTCAAGTCTTTTACCTAGTGGCAATCATTCTTATAAATAGCCTTATATTTTTCTAAAATCACTGATTATAAAGCTAAAATATAACGGTTAGATAATCCATCTGTTTACGCAATTCCTTCACTACGGCTGATAACTCGGCGACGCGACGCGGCGACGTGCTTCCTTGATGTCTTCGCATCAGCTGTTCCTTAATTCGCACAGACCTACAGTACAGTTACATTTCGTATTGCTTTTATAAACTGGTTTGTTTTCTCTTATCTAATACAATTGATGCTATCGATCGCTTTGGCTAACGGAAAGGTTGAAAAATAATCGTTAAAAAACGCAGCTGTATGAAATCTAAGCTCACCATTTCTAGCAATTTGGCCAATTAATGCAAACGGCAATTAATGAAAAAATGTAAAACGTTCTTCTATCTACTTGCCTAGCGTAAACAGATTATTATATTCAATATTTAAAAAAAATATACAATCAGCGCGTATAAATAGTGTAGACGGTGTAAAATCGGTCTCAACGTCGCGAAGCTTCCCGACGCGTAACGAGACCGACGACGCTTCTGGGACGTCTGTCACGATTAGTACGTCCACTGAACTACGTAATTAAAATTGTAATGTTCTAGAACTGAGAATGATTTATTTCCTTACAAATCTGCAAGGATCTTAACAACGTCGTTTAGTTGGCTTTGAAAATGGTATCTTCTGAAAACTCTTCACATTTTAGGTTTCATGATCATGTTGCTCTATTGTTAACGAGTTCAAAATAGTGGTCTAATATCCCAGAGATCATAATTTGTAAACATTAATTGGTTGGGTACCTACCATGATATTGTAGTAGAAATTTAGAAAATATTTGTGTCCACAAAACGAAGTACAGAGACAGCCTTCCAACAATTTCCATCTCACCACAAAATGCCTAGAATTCTAAGAGAAATCTTTACTTAGAATTTGAAGCGTACGAGCGGTTTCTTAATGAGGTGATTAAGTCCCGTCCATCCAGGATAGGTATGGTATAATCTTGGCGATATTCCTAGCACCAGTGAGCAATTAATGAACAAAGTTAGCAGTGCTCCAATGCGGTATAGTGATTTATGCGAAGAGTTTAGCTGCGCCACCACACACCGTTTGCATTCGATTTCTCACTACATTTACAACTGAACTATTTCTCGTATCTTTTGGAGTTAGTTTGTTAATACTGAATGAACCAAATAAGAACTAAGTATATCGAATTAATACAGTTTAAGCTTTACAAATAACCATAGGAGTCATTTCCGCAAATACATCGTGTTTTCAGTCCCGTAAATCATGTTTTCTGATATGATAACTTCTAGTTTTTTTTAACACTCCATAATTATCATCATATCACAGATACAATAACCTTATTTTCTGTGTTATAATATAGTGTCCGTATGGTTTGAGGAGACATGTCTCAAATTTAAAACGCAGATACTACAGATATTTAGTAGTAAATTAGCCAATTTTGTAGGCCCGATTCTGGAATTGGTAGTAAAACCCATAAAAAGCCCAGACCAGAAAAGGTTGAGTGGCTGCGCAGACGGCGAGAGCCCCAGCCCTGACGGCGAGACGGCCGCCCCCGCCTTCAAAATCTCCTCCGTCCGACGCCGAGTGGCAAATGGTCGGGGAGAAGTGGAAGGCGGGTAAGACAGCAAGGGCGGCCAAAAGAAAACAGAGGCGGCAGCGGCGCGAGGAGCGAAGCGTCGCGGCTAGGCTCCGTGCCCCGAAGTCCGCAGCTGTAATGATAACACTACAGCCGGAAGCGGAAAAGAAGGGCATGACCTACCGCGAGGTGCTTGGCAAGGCGAGGACGGCGGTGAACCTCGGAACCTCGAGGAGATCGGCGTCACCAATGGCCTCCGGTTAAGGGTCACTGCGACTGGGGCCCGGATGCTGGAGGTCCCCGGTGCGGCCAGCGGCCCGACCGTAGACGATCTGGCTGAAAAGCTTAGGGCGTCCCTGAATGCGGACGAGGATACCGGTTACGACCATGAAACAGTATTTGTAGTTGTTCGGGTTGGTTCTAAAAACGCATTTGACAAATTGAATGATTTAAACAAATTCAATAATCTACTGGTATTTGAATTATTGCCTGTGTGTCTATTGTTGGTGAATCATTTGGGTTAGGTTAGGTGAATGGTGTCAATCAGAGAAGAAAACTATAGGTTAACTTATAAACATTCTGTAAAGGGTAGAACGGCTTCATGTGACCTTCTCAGTATATTTTATGAAAATCTTTTGTATGCAAATAAAAATATTAATTTGTTTAATAAATACAGTGATATCCATAATTTAAATACTAGGACCCCACTACCAGGCAAGAAAATAGTTAGCTCGTTTAAATGTAATGTATACGTTTTTATAACAAACTTCATTCAACTTTATTTCATTTCAAATTCAAGAACTAAGCCTTAACAAATTTAAATCTTTTATTTTGAGGACAAGAAGGCTGAGATTGAGCTTCTCCAATAAATTTACATAGATAATGTGGATGTTTAATATTATTTTGCTAACAATTTTACTTTTATTATGATTTTATCCAAATATGTACCTTTTTACAAAACAATGACGTGTATATATTTACTGGATAAAGTATAATTTTATTTTCATTTTTGTGAATGTGAGGGCCATGAGGGTCATTGCATTTTTTTTTCCTTTCAGTTAGTTTTAATGATGGTCTGGCTGTTTGAGTACTTGATCCGTCCTACCCAAATGTCCTTTCTTTGGTAATGTTCGTTGAATCGTTGAGCTCCCTAAGTTCTGTGTTGAGCTGCGTGATTACTGACAAATGCGTGCACTGACTGGTCAGGTCCACTTATTCTGTGTGGTTCTTTCCTAAAAAGACCATTTCAGACACCAATCTACATGGTCTTCACATGACCTGACCAAGATTACGAGTATGTCTGGACTTTAAAGTGACCTCTGAGTTTGTTTCGGCCTTTCTTCTCAGAGTAGTCAGATAGGAGGACATTTAGTTATCGGTGATTTTCTTCAGAAAGGTCATGTGTGTAGCACTCGCAAACGGCGCGCGTGTATGACCAGATGTATGAACGTAAACGAGACAAAAGGAGTATGTAAGGATCGTAGCAGGTGGCGTTCTGTGGTTTCTACCTACCCCCATGGGAAGAAGGCGTGAGTTAATGTATGTATGTATGTAGTCAGATAAGAAACGCCGATCCTATATCATCTAGTTTTTAAAATATGATTGACGGGTAAAAGTGATTGTACAAACCTACTTACAGAAATAAAAGCATTTATTTTAAATATTAGGTTTTCAGATGAACAAAATAAGAATCTCAGAATTATTATATAAAAATTAAAAACAAATGTGTTATTTTTTTTTAACCGACTGAAAAGCTTTAAACAAATATTTAAATAAATATAGTCTGCGTTGACCCTAAGATTTCCTAAACCTTAATTAAGTTGTCAGATTTTAACAGTCTGATTACGAACGGCAATATTGCATTATTAATCGTACTTCTGCTGCGGCAAGCAAAAATAAATATAATGGTAAAGGCTATTAGGTTGAATTTTCAAGCTGTACCTATAGATATTTGCGAATCCCAGGTTGCACCAAATATAAGTATTTAGATATGTTTATGTTCCGAAGAGTAGTCAGATAGTTTTGACTGCACTTCTGTAACATATTTACGAACAGTTTTTATGTTAACATTGTTTCATAAGATCATTTTAACGCTTACAATATTTTGAAACATTGACACAGCCAATATATTAGTGAATTCGACTGTACATTAAATTTTTATACTATCTATTACCATCTTTTGGTCCCGATGATCGCATTGATAACATTCAAGTTTGGTGTCGTCATGTAGACGATTTGAAGTCATTAAGTCATTTATTTCTTTGCAAACATGGGTAAATTTGTACATAGGTGTTGTCATAAAATTAGTTCTCCATGCTCTGCCGTCACATGGGCATGCAAATTATAAGCAATAATAAAATTTTAATATAATATTAAATAACATTAGAAAATATCATTAAATCCCATTTTCAAATGTCAAATCATTTGAATCACAATAATAGGAAATGTCTTACATATTACATGAAATGTCACTGGCTGTTAAATATGTCAATGGATACAGTACAAGCATCTCAACGAGCTCGATCTCAGCTCAATGAGCGTGAAACTATCAGAACCTTGCCAGGAAAAACTTAAGAGGATGTGCTGATTGGGCAAGTCGCAATTATACCACGCTGACTAATTGCGAAGGTATCAAATCTAATCTCAGTCAAACCATTCGGTAGTGAGCACCGAGTTCAATAATACTTTAAAGAAAAAAACAAAAACAATTTGCCCCAATTTTTTGTTCAGTGACTGGGCAACTAAAGGTATTAGGAAAAGTAGGGAAAAACTGTTTGAGTTGTATGGCCTTAAGCCTTATATTAACTCTGAAACGTTTAATAAATACGTTGCTAATTACTCTAAAACTTTTAAAAATACCTGCAAGGTAGCTAAAGCCTTGTACATTAGCAACAAGATCAAAACAGCCGATAATAAAATAAAGACGGTTTGGAAAATTATCAATGACGAAACCAACAGGAATAAAAGACACAATAATGATTTCACACTTCAGACTTCAAGTGGTCTCGTAAGCACTAACAAAGAAGTTGCTCAAGAATTTGTTAATTTCTTTACCAGTATCCCACTTAAAACGACTGAAACCTTAAACTCCTCGCCCCTGCGTTCTATTGACTTATTAAAAGCAAATACTTCATCTTGCCAGATTGAATTAAAATTCAAGCATATAAACCCCACAATAGTAGTGAAAGCTTTCAAGCAAATCAAGATCAAACTAACAGAAGATCTATGGGGAATGTCTGTTAAAGTTTGTACCTCCATTATTGAGACTATAGCGCCATACTTGGCTTTAATATTTAATTTGTGTGTGGATCAAGGAGTATTCCCGGATCTAATGAAATACAGTAAGGTAATACCACTTTTCAAATCCGGGGACAGTAAAGATACCAATAATTATAGACCCGTATCCGTGTTGCCGGTTTTCAGCAAGGTGTTTGAAAAGGTAATGCTGAATCAAATGTTAAATCATTTCGACACCAATAATATCTTACACGGTCAACAGTATGGTTTCACAAAGGGACGTTGTACGACTGACGCCGGTGTCACCTTATTAAAACACATATTTACAGCGTGGGAAGAGGCTCAAGACGCCATAGGAATCTTTTGTGACCTCTCCAAGGCATTTGATTGCGTCGACCACGAAACCTTGCTCTTAAAACTTGAACATTACGGACTTGGAAAACTTGCGCTCAGTTTATTAAAATCTTATTTGAATGATAGACAACAGCAAGTCCAAATAAACGGTGTCAATTCACTCGGTCTAAAAGTAAAAATGGGTGTACCACAAGGCTCGATATTGGGTCCTTTCCTCTTTTTAGTTTATATTAATGATCTACCTCATTTGTTTAAAACCCAACCACATATGGTGTTATTTGCTGACGATACTTCGTTAATTTTTAAAATTAATAGGCGTGCATTAAATCTTGACGACGTGAATAACGCCTTACTGCAGATCCAAAATTGGTTCACTGCTAATAATTTGGTATTAAATGGGAAAAAAACTAAGTGCATAAGATTTTCTTTACCAAATGTCAAAAGTACTAATTGTGAGATAGTATTGAATCAAGAGAAACTAGAATTCGTCGATAAAACTGTTTTCCTGGGGATCACGCTCGATTCAAAGCTTCAATGGGGTCCTCATTTAACATCCCTTGCAGGACGGCTAAGTTCAGCAGCATATGCTGTGAGAAAAATCCGTCAATTTACTGATGTAGATACCGCGAGACTAGTCTATTTTAGTTACTTTCATAGTATTATGTCGTACGGTATTTTACTATGGGGACGGGCTGCAGACATCGAGTCCATTTTCATTCTGCAGAAAAGAGCCATCAGAGCCATATATGGCCTCCGCAGGCGCGACTCTCTAATGGAATTGTTCAAAGATATTAACATCATGACGGTACCTTGTCAATATATCTATGAAAACATCATGTACGTAAGGAAAAATCTACATCTTTTTAGTAAAAGAGGTGAAAGACACAATTATATCACTAGAAATAGGGACCAATTAGTTCAACCAGGTTTCAGGCTGGCTAAAGTAGACTCATCTTTCATGGGGTACTGTTTAAGATGTTACAATAAAATACCTCCCCACATACATCAACTGAATGAAACTAAATTTAAATCTTGTATAAAACGCACACTATGCAGCCGAGCATATTATAAGTTAGGGGATTACATTGCTGATAAAAATGCTTGGCTAATCGCTGGTCCTGCTCCTCAAGGACGCATCAACTAATTGATTAGCATTTAAAAATACTGTTGGAGCTGCTGAAGATTAAAAACAAGAATCTTTGCATTGTATAAACTCAACTTTTTTAGTACTGTATAATTGCTATATGCCATATGTGAGTACTATGTACATGCTTTAAAGCTACCATTTACAGGGTACGTCTTTCATTGACTTGAATGTGTCCTGGCGGCTGAGAGTATGTCATGCTCACTTTAATGTTTCGCTGATGGTGGCGCGTGTGTTGGATCATTTAGCTCCCTTCAAAATGGTTGAGTTGAATGGTGCTAATCCATGCGTCATGTTCGTGAACGGGCGCCGTCAGTTGAGACTGGTCATCTCTTAGCTGCCACGGCGTATTTTAATTAAATTTTATTTTCGAATTGTTTTCATATTTAAATAACGGACGCTTTTAACGTTCTGCATCGTTCTCACATGCATAATTTCAACATGAATGATGTAACCAATCTATTGTAAACATAATTTGATTTAAAAGAGTGTCCGTGGAGTTTCTTGCCCGTTCTTCTCCATAGGTACCTACTACGCTTTGGAATGGGCAACTAGCTTCATTTTTCTGACCGACCGACCTTGACAATTCAAAAGTGCCTGTAATTGGTTTATTTGAAATAAATGCTTTGAGTTTGAGGTTGAGTTTGAGTTCATTGCAGACGAAACCCGATACTACAATGACTTAATCGCCTCCATGGAGTATACGACCGATAAGGCTAGTTACTTGGACGAGTACGCATCACGTAAATTGAAGCTGGCAAAAAGCTATTGGCGTTAAGATGACGGAGCTGCATTTGGTGGACGCCGTGATGATATCAGATGTGTTGGACTTTTGTGTTAGATCAGATTTGTTACGGCTCACGCCTCAAATGACACAAAATCTAAACTCTCATAAATGTAAAAATCCAGTACATGATTCCGCTAATCACGATATTCCTGCTAAAAAGACCAAATATAACTCCATGGAAAATAAGTTTAGGCGTTGTCAAACATGCTTTAAGATCGGTCATTTGAAATGAGACTGTCGTAACTGTAGGGATTCGGATACCCCTATTACAAGTGCTACCACTAATCAATCTCATAAGACCTCTAGTCAAAAAAAAAAAATTAACAATGTGCCAACTGGTGTAACCCCCTATAACTCACATATTATGTACCTATTGTCAAAAGTTGGGTCATAAGTTTGAAATTACTTCAAACGCTTACATTCAAAACGGAAATCTGAATAATCGGTAGTTGATAACAACAGTCCCCGATTGACAAAATAATTAATGCGTAAACTCTTTTAAGACTACAATGTTTCGCGGAGTTGGAGAAAATTCATTTTGTTCTACTCTTGTCAAAACTAGTCAGATATGTATTGATGGCTTGAATATGGAGCAGGAGTGTGATGTGCCCAATCACAACATTATTTAAGACGTACGAATAGTGTTCTCTTATTCTGAAACCAACATTTCTAAGACCTCTTAAAACAATTATTTTGTTAAATAAAATTGACTTAGAAACCTTGCAATGATCAACTTATCGTTTTGAATAATGGTCATTGGTTAGATACTGAACAGCATAATGATTTGGAAGCCAGTGATTTAATAGAATCCATTCAGAATTATTCTGTACATCAAAATTTAGCTTCTAGTTACGAAATCGCCAATAACTTACTGTATCGATTTTATATTACAAAAGAAAACAAAAAAGAAGAATTTTTTTATTGTTCCTAAATATTATAAATGTCACATAGTTCAGTTGTACCATGGCTCCTTTAAGCAGGCTGGGAGAAAACCTTTTTAAAAATAAGTAAATAAATGTTTGGTTCCCAAATGTCCGGTAGGTTGAAAATTGCTGCACTTGTTAAATCAACCAGAGCCCTCGTCAAGTTACCCTGTATCCCATTGATGAGTTGTATGTACTTTTTCATAATGTGCATGGATACTACAGACAAAATAACTGCAAAAAACTCAAGACATAATTTGCCGTTGTTTTTATGGCTGGACTCTCAGAGTATTGCTTTTAAAAACCTGTGACTGACCTTACTGCAAATGCTATCATTGTCATTACTTTGGAACCCCCACAAAAATAATTGTGATTAAGCGTCGCGAAATTTTGTCAAAACTGGTATATCGAATTACATTTTATCGGTACCTAACTGGTGTTAGTCGTGCAAAACGCCAGTTCGAAAGGCTAATGAAAATCTTACTGACTGTTTCACGGTAGTTGAGAGACCCGGAGAGGCTGAAAGGATGCTGTTGGGGAAGACCTACTTACAATAAATTGTACGTTTAATAAAACCACCGCACAAACGCCTGTATAGCTTCTCATGGGTTACAATCGGCATCTTGTGATTCCTCCCAGGTGTTAAAAATGTTCTTTATTAGGGTGACACCGGCGTCAGTGGTACAACGTCCTTTAGTGAAACCGTACTGATGTTCATGAAAGATGGAGTTTTTATTAAAGTGATGTAACATTTGATTCAGCATCAACTTTTCAAACACCTTACTGAGAACTGGCAGAATTGACACGGGCCTATAATTATTGAGCTCTTTACTATTACCGGATTTGAACAATGGGATCACTTTACTATGTTTCATAAGATCCGGAAAGACTCCTTGGTCTACACTGGTGTTAAATATGAAAGCTAAATAGGGCGCAAGGGTTCCGATGAGAGATCTACGGACTTTTACAGAGATTCCCCAGAAATCTTCTGATGCTTAAATTTTAAGATCTTTAAAAGCTTTTATAACAGCTTGGGTATTGTATGCTAAACTCCAAAGGGCATGCTTTTACATTATTTTTAAGCGAGGCAGCTGAAAGCGCGGGTGAGGAGTTTAAAGCTTCAGTAGTTTTAAGTGGAATATTAACAAAAAAGTTTTCAAATTCTTGAGCTATATCTATATTTGAGTTGATGGGGCCACGTGCAGTCTCTAAATTAAATTCAATATTACGCTGTTTTTCCTACCTGTATCATTGTTTATTATTTGCCAGGTAGTTTTTTAGCTGTTTTGCACACATTTTTAAATAATTTTGAATATCTTGCAACATACTGATGAAAGTTTGTATGAGTCACATGTTGCTTTAGGCCATAAAGTTCAAATAGATTTTCTCTACTTTTACGAATGCCAGGAGTGGTCCAATCACTAAATAACAACTTTGTATTAATACTTTTAGTCTTTAGTGGAAAAGTGTTATTAAATTGCGTGTTTAATAGTGAAAAGAACTCGGCGTAGAACTCATTTGGGTCACCTATATTATTAAATCTTTGTTTACATAATTGACTAGCCAAAGAATCATTTAATTTCTCTTAATCTTTATAATTTGCCTAAAGCTTATTTGAGTTTTTTGTGAAGGCGTATAGGAGCAAAATGTTATTGTTTGTCCACTGTGATCAGATGCAAACTTATTAACTATTTGTTTGTGTAATTAATCACAATTACAAAAAATATTATCTATACAAGTAGCAGAAGAAGCTGTCACTTGGGTTGGTTCAATAAAAACATTTGACAGATCAAATGACATAAAAAGACTTAATAATCTGACTGTACTAGAGTTATTTTGTAATACATTAATATTAAAGTCTCCGCAGATTATTATTGACTTACTACTAGCACTAAGTTTCTGTAACACATCTTCCATTACAGAATCAAACACAGGTAGATTCTGGTAACTTGGAGGTCTGTATACGCATACTATGACATGCTGATCAAGCTCAACAAAGGACAATTCAATGGCGTGCTCAACAGACAGTCCGATGATGTCTTTTCGTTCTTTCGATTTAATTGAATTTTTAACTAATATTAATGACCCGCCATGTATCATACGTTTTCGGCTAAAATGGCTAACAACACAATAATTTGCATAATTAATTGACATTACTTGATGATCTTTTAACCAATGTTCTGTTAAACAAATGACATCAAACTTAGTACTATCTAGAAACAATTCTATTTCTAATAATTTGGAAGCGCAACCTTGGATATTTTGATGAAACAATTTTAAAGTATGTTGCACTCCCTTTTGGTTTCTTATTACTATAAGTTATATTGCCAGAAGACACTTTATTATTATTCTCTAAAAATAATTGGTTATTTAAAGAGGTAACTTCTGTTGTCTTACTGACTAGTTTAAATAATTATCCGGAGTGACCTCCACAACTACAACTGAAGAGTCTACAATGGCGGTATGGGTTCCAGCAGGAAAAGTAAAACCTATCTGACAGGTAGTGCCCTCCAAGGATGTTGGTAGTATGGTTGGATCCTTCTTCGTACAACATGATTCGTAATTAATCGCTAAATTGCTTGTATAACTAGGCAACACAGATTCGTCACTAACACAGATTCGTCACTATAAAAATAAAATGGAAAACCTATATAATATCGGTGGTACAACACATTTTACGTGGCTCCTCTATTCTGACGGTCTCTAGGAAATATATGTACCTACGTAGCTACTAAAGCAGTTGATCAAATTGAATAACAATAGCATAGATATTTAGTAGTATAGAGATATGAGGAACAGAGAACAAGTTCACTCATACTCTTTGGAAAAGGGAGGATCCTCCGACCAGACGGGTGTTGTATCTGGTGGGCAACTGCCCGACGATGGATGTCGGGACGTTGTATTTATGCTAGTTGTGCGGTAAAATCTGCTTGTGCGATGCAGGATTTTGTGTGACGTCAGCTGATTTGATGCGTTTTTCGCATGTGGCGGTGTAGATGCCGCCACAGTTGGTTAACTTCAACATCCTGCACATTCAGTATTTCAAAAGATATCAATAATTTAAAAATACCTTTACAATTTACCGTTTTGTTCATATTAAAGCCATTCGCTTTACAAACCTATTTTAGACAGCGAACTGTTTTGTCCTTGTCTTTCAACTTAAAATAAAATTTTCTGTATTTATTATGACAACGACGGTTAGTGTATGTTAGTGTATGACCACATATAATTCAATCTATGATCATAAACAGAGTTTTATTTGCACATGAATATCTGTTCAGCCACCAGTGCTAAAATAATAAGCATAAATGAAACACAATTAATAAAAACAAACCAACAGAGGAATAACCCACTTTTATTTTATTTTTGTTAGCCTACACTGTCCCACTGATGAGGTAGCTCCTCAATCCAGTCGTCTGAATTGAAGAGCCACCTTAAACGTCCTGTAACTTTTTATGGGTTTTATCACACATTCCGGAATCGGGCCTACAAAATTGGCTAATTTACTTCTAAATGTTGGCGAAATGTGGGTGTACTATAGGTACAACTCAGCCCAACCCTTCGGGGAAACAAGGCGTGATGTTGTGTGTTGTGTATCTGCGTTTGAATATGAGAAATGGCTCCTCAATCCATACGGACACATAATCTATGCAGAATAATTCCACCAATTTTGCGAGTAACTTAGAAATTCTACGTTACGTTCGCTTAACAAAGTTTGTATTATCATAATGCCATTATGTATATCTCTATCCTCGACAAGCTTTGTTTATTCATGTTGTTAGGTTTATAAAAATTTACATTTTTAGGGTTCCGTAGGAAACCCAAAAATTTTAAAACCGGAACCCCTGTAGGATCATTTAGTTATCCATATGTCTGTCCGCCTGTATGCCAGTCTATCAAGACCTTTTTTTTCAGGAACGCGTGGAGGGTATCAAGTTGAAATTAATATCAAATCGTAAGTCGACGGTACCTTACGGTAGCTCTAAAAAAATCAAGGCTCTAACGGTCAAACCCAGCAATCTAAGACAGATCGCTATTGATGATAGACACTACAATTGTATCTGTGCCTGTTAAACAAATAGCTGTCAACACGTTATAGGGCCGCATACTTTGGTTTTATTGGGACGTTAAAACCAGAGATTGATAGGTTTTCCTGTCTCCAGTACGCCATATTTGGAGATAGATATGTTATTGGGTTGGTGATAGATACGTTTTTGTATTCGGCCGTAGGTCAACTCAAATAAAAAACAAATGCGAGTTGAACTCGCTTGGAGAGGGTTCCGTACGTCGTTTGCCAAGTATAGACTTTATATTTTTCATATAAAGTCGGTTGCCAAGACTTAGATACCGCTTTCACTGTTAAAAAGTTATCAGATCTAATGAAGAGCCCAGCCCCTATTTCTACAAGGCTTAACTCTACAAATCTTACATCTTTGTCTTAACGAACGGCTTGGCCGTTTCGCGGCCACCGTATCGTAAGAAATGATGTCTCTGATTTTTAATTGTCATGCAATTTTACATTTTGACTTCATTTCCTTTGTAGGGTCATCTAATTATTTTTATTTTTGCGGTGTTATTGTACTGATATTACACAGAAATGTCAATATCATAACCCTTACTCCTAGCATAGCCGGTTAAAATAAGGTATTTCTTGCACGCTAGCAGTTACTTTCTTCATAGTCAATGAAAAAATATGTAGTTTAAGAAAATAAACACGCTTTGTCAGGCAGAAAAAATGATAAAATAATTAAATTGACTTATAATGTTTTTTTTTTGATCCAATGATTAAATCAAAAAGCGTAGAACGCTTTGTTTAAATTAATTGTATGCAACTAAAAAGCGCTCCACGATTTTTGTTAAAAATATACCTAAAAACTAAACCCCGACAGCGAAAAAAAAATCAAACGAAGTTGTCGGCTACTATTAAATTATAACTTGAGCATTTATGCTCTTGACTCGGCAGATGATGAGATGAAACAGATGTTATTTATTTCTATGGTTAGCGGAAAGTTTTTCTGATGTTACGGCCATTTTAGTTTCTTTGAACGAAACCTGCTCGACCTTAAGACAAAACGATTATGATCATAAACATCTCAGATCAGATCATAAATTCCACGTCAAAATCACTGTCTTCTTTAAGGCTTTGTCGTAGTTAATTGATCAAGACCAACAATCGATGCAACTGATCGATTTATGTGTAAAAAATGGCAATTTATCCTTTGACGGATGAGATGATGGATTAGAGTTTGACGGTAACTGTAGTAGCTCGCTATCACACGCTAGAATTCGCTTTCGTGGTTTTTGTGTGTATCGCTATCGTAGTTTGTTTTGACGTGGTTTGTGTTCTTTTGTGACCTTTTTTATGACAATGGACTCCGAACAACCTCACCCTATGAAGATCCACGCGCGAGCTTGCGCGATGTGAATCTGGAAACTGCTGCCCCGCATTTAATGAAGACCCTCGCATGCATTTAGACTCTCGCCCCGCTTTTACTAATGATTACTCCGGCGCAAATATGGACCTGAGCATCTCTGGTGTCCCGATCATGTCGTCGCAGGGATAAACCGGCGCAAGCAACGTTCGCTGTGCGAATTGTAGAGTGGATATGAGGCGCTTGCGACCTCATCAATTAGAAATTGTGGAAGTACAATCAATTGGACAGCAATGGGTTCTTCTACAACAAGTAAGCCTTATATTACTCACCTAGAAATACCTTTAGAAGACTATGATAACAATAGCCAGCAAGCAATAAAACAAAAATACAATAACTCTGAAATCTTTTGAGCTGTCCTTATTATAAAAAAAAAGTCTGAATGAAATGGAACCCATAGCTGTTTAAAATTAAAATGTGACTATTATTCGTAAGGTTAAAATAAGTAAATAACTTTGAAATTAATAATTACCTACTGTGTTAAAAACTATGAACTTACCATTAAAAAGTGATTGTGATAGTATAGAATAAGTCTGTGCTTATGAAAGCAGAACTGTTGTAACAAAAATAAAAATTGTTTTATTTCCAAATGGCAAACTATTTTGTTAACTGATAAAAGTACTAGAAGGTGTTCATAACAACTTAAACTATAATTCCATAAACCATTTATCAGTGTACACTGCAGGCCACGGTTGTTGGGGTGCTTGGACAGGAAACCTCCCCGTGTGCCCTTGGGCTGGAGTTCCCTTATGGATATGTCCCGGGGGAAAGGGTCAGTCGCCAGTCTCAGGGACGGTGCACCCTGTTGTGCGGGTAATGATTCCCTTTAGGTACTGTGTGCTTAAGGGGTCTTATTGCCCGTATGCGAATGTCCCGTCGGAGGAACGCTCCAACGTGTGTGTTCAAAGCAGAGACTACTCTGAGTTCAAAGCAGAGACGCATAGCGGCGGAGTAAGATCGGGCTCGGTGTGAACCAACACTGCCGCCGGGCGGGCAGGAAGAGGGTTTCTCCTTCTGTCACCGTTAGTTTCGTAGCCCTGAAAATTGTCAAGGTCATGCCTCTGACTTTTGACGGGGGTCGAGGGTCTAGGCTTAATCGCCCGGCCCGCGACGTAGAAAACCTCTATAAAATATATCTCTATATCTAAATAATCTCTATAAAAAATCACCCCAAACCTCCAAGCGAAGGCGCACCGTGAGGTAGGTTGTTAGCTTGACTAACGGGTAGCTTAATTAGTCGTTAGTGCGTACCACTTATTTTGGCAAGTACAAAGTTCAAACTTGTGGGAACAATTATATGTAAACATTTACAAAAAACAAAAACGTTGAAGAGGAGAGAGTGAACGGGGTCGGAGTCCGACGCTGCATCTGGTGCGGAGGGAGGATCCTCGGGGCAAAAACAAAGCGGAGCCGTGCTGGAACTTGCGAGGCCGACCCCGGCAAAATCGGTGCCGCCCAATACCAAGAAGGGTGGGGTGGCTGCGCAGATGGTGAGGACCCCTGCTCAGATGGCGAGACCTATCCTAAATCCCCTCCGGCCGACGCCGAATGTCAAGAAGTCAGGGAGAAGGCGACGAGACCGGGAGCTTCTCCTGGAAGCCTCGATAGTGCCGGCCTGGCTGTCACCACCGGACTGGCCTGCTGACATCAATGATGAGGCGGAGTGGTTCCGCGAGGCCATCTGATCTTCGCGAGGGAAGCATACTCGTCCGCCCATGACTCGCCTACTGTGGTGCCGGATGCAGCCACTCCGCGTCGGGGTGGGCGGGATGGGGCCGGATATGGCGGAGAGCCAGTTTGGTTTCCGCAGGGGGCGATCTACGGTGGACGCCATCATGCGCGTGCGAGCCCTCACGACGGGAGATGCTGTGGCCCGGTGTGGGGTCGTCTTGGCAGTGTTTTTAGACATCGCCAATGCTTTCTAAACCCTACCCTGGAGTTGCATCAGGGAGGCATTTTGATACCACCGGATGTCGACCTACCTCTGTCGCGTGGTCGATGCCTATTTGACGGACAGGGCCGTCATTTACCCCGGTCACCAGGGAGACCGGTGAGAGTTGTCGTGCGGTGTCCCCCAGGGATCGATTCTGGGGCCGCTTCTGTGGGTTACGACTGGGTGCTGCACGCCAACCTCCCTAGTGGTGTCAGCGTGGTTTGCTACGCTGACGACCGAACAGGCGACACGCGGGATTGCGATAATCGTCGCGAGGATCCGGCAATTGGGACTTGAAGTGGCCCTGCACAAGTCCGAGGCCATGTGTTTTCATGGTCCTCGGAACGCGCCACAACGTCGGTTCCCAAAAACGGCAGGAGGGGTTCAGATAGACGTCGAACCGACGACGAAGTACTTGGGACTTGTTCTCAACAGCCGGTGGAACGTTGTGGAGCATTTTCGACGTTTGACTCCCATCCTGGAGCAGGCCGGGGCTGCCTTGAAGTGGCTCATGCCCAATCGAGGGTGTCCATCGCCTCCTGTAGGAAGCTCTACGCGGGGGTCGTACGGTCGTGAGGCGGCGACCAGCCCGCCGGTTGAACGCGTCCCAAAGGGTCATGACCATCCGGCTGGTTTAAGGATACCGCTCGGTCTCCTGCGAGGCGGCGAGCCTCCTTGCCGGATTACCACCATGGTTATGGGATCTGGAGGCAAAAGCCCTCGCGCACGTATAGTAGTGGCGCGAGGAGGCAAAACGCAGGGATGTTACTCCGCTGCCGCGAGAAATCACGGTACAGCGGAAAAAGCTCCGGCGGGATCTCGTGGCGACATGGAGGGTGCGATTGTCGCAACCCAGCTCTTTGAGGAGTGGCTGGAGAGGCGCCACGGTGTCCTCACCTTCCGCCTGACACAGGTCCTCACCGGAAATGGTTGTTTCGGGATGTTCCTGTTCCGTAATAGACAGGAGGAAACGCCCGGGTGTCCAGGCCATGGTATGGAGCGAGAGAGAATGGGATGCCGTCACCTTCTTCTGCAAAGCAGTAATGCTAGCGAAGGAGGAGCCGGAGCGCGTGAGGAGCCGGAGCGCGTGAGTAGCCGGAGCGAGTGAGGAGCCGGCGCCGCAGGAGACGCCCTGGGCGTCGGGAGTCCCCTGCAGATTCCCGGTCCCCGACGGCGAGGAATGGGTAGCCCGCCGTCCGGGAAGGATCAGGCCCGAATCGACAACGCGTAGTGTTCCAAGCGCGCCTCAAAGAGATATCAGCAGTAATTGGACGTAATTACACGAAAAGGATCCAATCCACAAAATTATCAAAATTGAGTTAAGCATACCAAAGAGACCGTAAAGGTAGGTATTTTCGTTCAGCAAAAAGATCCCATTCAAATACGTAAACATTAAATTTTTAGCAACATGAGGTACCAGTCCACACGGATGGCGGGCATTTATGTGAATCAATTGACACAATCCAATCTTCATGGATCATTAGCGAGAAACAGATTTGATTTGATTTCACTTCGATCATTTCTGTTAAATTATTGTTACATAAATATCCTAGACGTAGTAAATCACTAAAACGATCCAAAACACTTTCTGATAAATATGATTAATAACTCTTTTAGAGTATTGAAAATCACAAAAAGGATCCAAAGCAAATGAGTCACTTCTGATATACTTATTAGCATTTTTATGATTTAAATTTAAAATTACTAAATGAATCAAAAGTACCCTAACCATTTTGCAGTTTTGTAGCATGTGCTGAATAAATGTATTTTCTTTCTTTATTACGAGTATAACATTGTTATTGTTGTACAGAAAACAGACTCACATTTTTTATTTATATGGTAGGATTCAGTCAGTTTGTCAATCGCAGTAAAACATAGTACATCTGTAACTTGTAACGGCTAGGGCTACGCAGGTAGGCTGCTCAGACCGTTAACAATCAGGTAGGTAGGTAGATAGATATATAAAGAAACACTTTATAAATGCTTACAAATTTATTGAATATAGTTTTGAAAGACACTGTTTGTTCTGAGCACTGACTCACCTTAGTGAGAATGAGAAGGGTACCGTCCTTGGATCACTTGGGCGGCGGAGACTGCCAGCGTTTGCAGCAGATGCACAGCACTTCGTCGGTTAGGCCTACGAAGGGGCCACAGTTAGGTTGTGCTGAGTTCGACGCCGTAGGACGCCGGTAGCGCGCAGAACAGCAACGCCTTCAGCGCGTCTTTGGAGTTGCGTGCAGATTTGGAGCAGCGTGCCGATTCAGTGCAGCGTGCTAATTTAGTAGCAAGCCCGCAGCCGGGACGTAGAACCCTGGAAGGCGCGTTAGAAGGTGCATGTGATAAGCCGTGCTCAATCAGGTAGCCGCGTGCGATGTGCCCAGCTTCAATGCCCATAAGCGACCAAGGAACGGTGCGAGGAGAAGGATAGGATGAAGCTCAACACATCGCAGCGGCTTACAGGCAGAGAGTTCGCAAAGACAGCGTGGCGCAATGACAGATACACGTACATGAGGTTATGTATGTGACACGCGAGCATAAAACGCAACGTAAAACATAATCTTAGAGTACAGCTTGCCATATCGCTTATAATACACATTTAGGCCTTGCACAGCCCGGATACAGCAGCAATACATACATATTTCAGATCCCTGAGCACTGGGTAAACTACGACCGCGTGGACAGACGATTGACACTCACGAAATTAGATACTACACGGTGATGATAATAACATAGGTTATCCAGTGCTGAGGTTCCTGTATAAATACTTAAATTAATGTGGAACTCACCGTAGGTTGAGGTACAAGAAATCCTGAGGTCAGGAATAGCCTAGCTCGCTATGCAAACGGAAGTCAAAATAGCCGAGTGTTCTTAGAAAATTCGTGTTGTTCCATGATGTTCGTGATGTGCGTAGCAACTTACTAATTAAGAATTAATTAGCATCTCTCGACTTAAGCGACCAACGTTGAGACTCCTCACAACCCTACATCACGCCACAAGTTGTGTACGAGTGTGGTTGAGTTTCAAAAAGCTGTGCTAATAAACTGTGATATTTTGTAATCTGAATAAAAATGAAGAGAATATACCGAATCAATTACTTATGATTCGGTCTATCCTCTTCATTTTTATTCAGATTACTAAATTTGCCTTGTGCGTTTTCAACTTATCAATAATAAGTTAGGTCAGTTTCAAGCTTAGATAAATGATTGGTCTCGTTGCGATAGACTAGATACCGCACTCTATGCAAACAATTGTTCCCTGAATGCGGCAACTCATTATTGTTGTGTGTGTAAGGCATCGCCACTTGAAATTTGTCAGTTGACATTGAGAACTAGTGTGCGTGAAGAATTGTGTTACCAGTGCTCAACTGTTACCCGAGTTAATGGGAAAAATATTTTATGCTGTGGTCTATTAGTTAAGTTATAAATATAGGTCAGAAAATACTTTAAAATGAACAAGACATTAAAAGCGAATGTATGAATATATTTGTGTATAGGTTAGGTGTAGGTTTCTTCTTTAGAAAAAGGAAGCTATGTATATCCATGATTAGGCCTCATTTTAAATCCTTTTTTTTTACTTCCGACGATATTTTTCTTTCTATCAGGTTCCTTGGGGAAAGTTGATCAGATTCATGGGTAGAATCACTCCTTGAAATAGTGTCAGCTAACATTTTTACACCTTATGTGTATAGATTACAAAGATAAACATTAAATAATTTATAGAACAAGGTTAAGTATACAATAACTGGGTTAGATAAATGAAATAGGATATTTAATAAAATACAAATACAATGACCACGGGGAACTTGACTCTTGTATACGCGGCAACACTGAACGGCGTTTAGGGTTCACGTTATTTTATGTTGAAATTTCGAAATTATACGATACTTTTTAATGGTATGTTATCCCAGTGTCCTTCATATTTCTTGTAGTATTATTGTTACACAGTTTCACTACGCAAACAGGCATTTTACTTCGGATTATGCCCTAAATTTAATAAAATATTCGGCACGTGCACGTGACAGACAGCTTGCAGTTTGACTGACTCGGGTACGCCTACTTGGGCGTGGTATAAGTTGCTGTTTTAAGTACGCCGGCGGTATCTAGTCGTCGTGGAACTGAGTTTTTTTTAAATTATCTTGATAATTATGTATCTTTCGTGTCTTAGACTTTTGCCACTACGTAATTGCCGGCGTGTGCTTACCTGTATGTTCTTGCTTATGTGTGACCTGTTTGTACTTACCTGTGTACTTACCTCCATGCACCTACGTCTTTCTTTGTGCTCACCTGTATGTAGGTACCTACTTACTTACCTCATACTTCATTACATCTAAGTATTATTTTGTTGATATACTCCTGAGGCATAGGCGATACATTTTCAGATAATTATACAGTTTAGAGGAAAGTATTAGGAACTCCATAATTTTTAAAATACAGACTTTTTCTTTTACATGGCTGATTTGGGTGATGGGGCTTCTATTTATTGATTGTATTATAAGTTTGTTATTATATTACGATAATTTTAAAATGTCGTCGCGATTACGCTCCATGTCTCCTAGTACATTAGAATCTTTTACAAACTTTGAGTGGAGAACAAAGCCCACCAGAAGTAAATGTAGTTGAAAATTTTCTGGAAAACAACGAAAATAATATGGAAGTAACAGAAACTGATTGCATACGTAAATTAGATTTTATCTAGTATCTTATAGTTTACTATGTAAGTTTAGTACTGATACAGGCTCAGATTTCATACCAAACAGTGATAACGAAAATACCAGTGATAAAGTAGATTTAGGTACATCTAGATATCTGTTATAGACATTAAATGTTGTTGCTTTAGTGCATAGTTCAAAGAAGCAAATAAAAGAAGAGACATTGGGTAGGCCGCATAATTACTCAAACCGCCAAACCAAGATTAAGATTACAACTAACTGAGATAATAAAAAACAAAAAAGTAAAAACAACGACCCACGTGGTCTTAACATTCACAATAATAACAATTAAATCACACTTTAGTAAGTAAATATTCATGTCATTGTTTATTTTACAGATCATATGAGGACCATGTAGGTAGGTGTCTGAAATGGTCTTTTGAAGAAAGAACCATACAGATTTGAGTGGGCCTGTCCAGTCAGTGCACGCATTTGTCATTAATCGTGTAGCAGCTCAACAATTCGACGAACAATACCACAGAAAAGACATTTGAACTAAGATAGACAAATTTTATATAATAACCCACTAAGTCAGTCACAAATCATTTAAATAATAATAATATTATACTTCACAAAGTAAATATTAATGACATATGACAAAACATACGAAAAATTATCTAATAAATAGTAAGTAACACTTTTTTCATCTTACTATTCTATTTTTCAAGCGCATTTTAATTATAAAAGTGCTTTTAAGACGAAGACGCTGCCGGCATAACGTCTGCAGAAATATTAAAATTGAGTGTAGGAACTACAGGTAGCAACGATGCTAAATGCGAGGCCCGACATGCATAGAGCATAGCGGCCAGTCGTCTTCCCCGCGCCGTGCCTATAACTTGTGTACAGATAAGTTATGTAAGAAACGTCACCGTACCTACTTGTGACTCATGTGTTTATTAATAGACTTTATACTGGACTCTGATATTTTATTACTCACCTTCTCTAACCACACTAAATAAGGTTCCAACATTGGTGACCCCGACGTGATCTTAGAGACGTGGTTATAGAGAGAATATTACGGACAGTATTTGTGTTTAAAGTGATATTGTGTGAACGGACAGAAGGCGACTCCTCGTCGACTCGGAACCTATCGGCGGGAATTTTAAGGGTTCAGGATGAATCAGCCACCAGCGCCACCGGTACCTCAACTGGCTAGCATCAGCGTAACGGACAGGATTCCAATGTTTTGGACCGATATGCCGCGGTTGTGATTCGCGCAGTTCGAGTCCGCTATGGAACCACAGAAGCAAGGGGATGCATCGATCAGGGTCGCGGGTCATTCCACAGAGAAAACCGTGGCCCTGGCACAGGCAACTGAAGGAACACGGGTGGGTTTTAGTCAGTAAAAGTCTGACACGCCCTCCCGCTCCACCCAGAGCGGGAGAAGTCATTTGATGATTTCCCACCCAAAAAAAAAAAAAAAAAGGGGATGCATCGAAATTTCATTTGGTGATATCAAGGCTGACCAGAGAAGCTTTACAACAGGTTAGCGATCTGATTTTTAAGCCCCCTATTGAGAACAAATATGGCACATTAAAAGACAGGCTACGGACAGCCTACGAAGAAAGCGCCGAAAGGCAATTTCAAAAAATGGTGAGTGAAATGGATTTAGGATCCCAACCGTCGCATCTACTCCGGCGCATGTCAGAGTTGGCACAAAACACCGAGATAGCACCGGCGACCTTACAGCAGCTGTGGATTTCACGTCTCCCAGGATCCTTAAAAGCTGTTCTGTCAGTGTGTCAGGACCAAAAATTGGAAAAACTCGCGGAAATGGCAGATAAGGTCATGGAAAATTTAAATAGTGGAGAAGTAGCCGCCATATCTTCACCAGCGTCATCTTCAAAGGGGGACATTTACGGTCTACTACTGAGTTGAAAGAACTACGGAGGGAAGTTAATGAGATCCGTGGACGCAGTAGGGGACGCGAAAACCGTAGAAACTGGCGCAGATCACAGTCAAGGTCAAGAGGTCCACGTCGCACGCCAAAGAGTCCAGATTGGCTATGCAGCTACCATTATGCGTATGGCAAGGAGGCGCGGAGATATACGAAGCTGTGCAATTAGAAGGAGAACAAGACGTCGGAAAACTGAGTGCGGTGCAGTCTGATTCGGTTGAAGACTGCACCACACCAATAGGAAACCACCGTCTTTGCGTAATAGACCGGAAGTCAAGGATCGGCTTCCTCGTAAATACAAGTGCTAATGTGTCAGTATTACCAGTGAGTAGTGTAAAAAATTGTGCGCGTTCTGAAAGCGGTTATAAGCTGTACGCTGCAAACAACACGGAGATAAAGACATACGGTGTAAAATCCCTAGTACTCAATTTAGAATTGCGCAGAGATTTTAAGTGGACATATATTGTTAGTGACGTCAGGCAAGCAATTTTAGGTGCAGACTTTATTGAGTCGCACAAGTTCGTTGTAGATTTACATAATAAGAGACTAGTAGACAGTGTTACTAATGTAAGGACAAATGGGTCAATTATACGGTATGACGAAGCGTCAGTAAGAAGTATCCAAGACGATAATCCCTATCGTGTATTATTAGAAGAATTCGCAGATATTACAAAACCGGTGTCGTTTAAAAAACCGCCAGCACATGCAGTAGTGCATCATATCGTAACAAACGGTCCTCCGGTACACGCGCCCAAGGTCACCAGACCGTTATAAAAAGGTAAAGGACGAATTTCATTTAATGCATGAGTTAGGAATATGTAGGCCATCACAAGGGGAGTGGTCTAGTCTATTGCACGTGCTCCCTAAAAAGGACGGGCAATTGCGCCCGTGCGGTGATTACAGGGCGTTGAACGCAATAAAAAAACCAGATCGTTATCCTATCCCTAGGGTAAGTGATTTCACATACATGTTATCGGGTATGACTTGGTATACGCAACTAGATATAAATAGAGCCTACCTTAACGGCCGTATCAGTAGATGATATAGAAAAAACCGTCATAGCAACACCTTTTGGTCTGTGGGAGTTCCCACGCATGTCGTTCGGACTGAGGAATGCAGCGCAAACTTTTCAGAGACATACACACATGGACCAACATGTACTCAGAGGTATAGAACGCATAGAGAACGCAAATGGTAAGTCAGCACTTTTTTGTTACATAGACGACGTAATTTTGGCTTCTGACAACGAAAGCATACACAATGAGCATCTGCGTAAACTAGTGCATAGTTCAAAGAAGCAAATAAAAGAAGAGACATTGGGTAGGCCGCATAATTACTCAAACCGCCAAACCTAGATTAAGATTACAACTAATTGAGATAATAAAAAAACAAAAAAGTAAAAACAACGACTCACATGGTCTTAACATTCACAATAATAACAATTAAATCACACTTTAGTAAGTAAATATTCATGTCATTGTTTATTTTACAGATCATATGAGGACCATGTAGGTAGGTGTCTGAAATGGTCTTTTGAAGAAAGAACCATACAGATTTGAGTGGGCCTGTCCAGTCAGTGCACGCATTTGTCATTAATCGTGTAGCAGCTCAACAATTCGACGAACAATACCACAGAAAAGACATTTGAACTAAGATAGACAAAATTTATATAATAACCCACTAAGTCAGTCACAAATCATTTAAATAATAATAATATTATATTTCACAAAGTAAATATAAATATCCTTAGTACGGAAATCTTCATAGTGCGTGGTCCGAGACGCACTTGGCCGGTTTTTTAATGACAAATCATTAACATCAAGACTATTACCTTAGCAAAGGTAATTTCTAACTAATAACTAACTTACGTGATAATTATCTATTAAATAGTAAGTAACACTTTTTTCATCTTACTATTCTATTTTTCAAGCGCATTTTAATTATAAAAGTGCTTTTAATACGAAGAGGCTGCCGGCATAACGTCTGCAGAAATATTAAAATTGAGTGTATGAACTACAGGTAGCAACGATGCTAAATGCGAGGCCCGACATGCATAGAGCATAGCGGCCAGTCGTCTTCCCTGCGCCGTGCCTATAACTTGTGTACAGATAAGTTATGTAAGAAACGTCATCGTACCTACTTGTGACTCAGGTGTTTATTAATAGACTTTATAGTGGACTCCGATATTTTATTACTCACTTTCTCTAACCACACTAATTAAGGTTCCAACATTGGTGACCCCGACGTGATCTTAGAGACGTGGTTATAGAGAGAATATTACGGACAGTATTTGTGTTTAAAGTGATATTGTGTGAACGGGCAGAAGGCGACTCCTCGTCGACTCGGAACCTATCGGCGGGAATTTTAAGGGTTCAGGATGAATCAGCCACCATTGCCACCGGTACCTCAACTGGCTAGCAGGATTCCAATGGTTTTGGACCGATATGCCGCGGTTGTGGTTCGCGCAGTTCGAGTCCGTTATGGAACCACAGAAGCATCGAAATTTCATTTGGTGATATCAAGGCTGACCAGAGAAGCTTTACAACAGGTTAGCGATCAGATTTTTAAGCCCCCATCGAGAACAAATATGGCACATTAAAAGACAGGCTACTGACAGCCTACGAAGAAAGCGCCGAAAGGCAATTTCAAAAATTGGTGTGTGAAATGGATTTAGGATCCCAACCGTCGCATCTACTACGGCGCATGTCGGAGTTGGCACAGAACACCGAGATAGCACCGGCGACCTTACAGCAGCTGTGGATTTCACGTCTCCCAGGATCCTTAAAAGCTGTTCTGTCAGTGTGTCAGGACCAAAAATTGGAAAAACTCGCGGAAATGGCAGATAAGGTCATGGAAAATTTAAACAGTGGAGAAGTAGCCGCCATATCTTCGGCAGCGTCATCTTCGAAGGGGGACATGGCGACCGTAATGAACGAGTTAACTACTGAGTTGAAAGAACTACGGAAGGAAGTTAATGAGATCCGTGGACGCAGTAGGGGACGCGAAAACCGTGGAAACTGGCGCAGATCACAGTCAAGGTCAAGAGGTCCACGTCGCACGCCAAAGAGTCCAGATTGGCTATGCAGCTACCATTATGCGTATGGCAAGGAGGCGCGGAGATATACGAAGCCGTGCAATTAGAAGGAGAACAAGACGTCGGAAAACTGAGTGCGGTGCAGTCTGATTCGGTTGAAGACTGCACCGCACCAATAGGAAACCACCGTCTTTGCGTAATAGACCGGAAGTCAAGGATCGGCTTCCTCGTAAATACAAGTGCTAATGTGTCAGTATTACCAGTGAGTAGTGTAAAAAATTGTGGGCGTTCTGAAAGCGGTTATAAGCTGTAAACAACACGGAGATAAAGACATACGGTGTAAAATCCCTAGTACTCAATTTAGAAATGCGCAGAGATTTTAAGTGGACATTTATTGTTAGTGACGTCAGGCAAGCAATTTTAGGTGCAGACTTTATTGAGTCGCACAAGCTAGTTGTAGATTTACTTATTAAGAGACTAGTAGACAGTGTAACTAATGTAAGGACAAATGGGTCAATTATACGGTATGACGAAGCGTCAGTAAGAAGTATCCAAGACGATAATCCCTATCGTGTATTATTAGAAGAATTCGCAGATATTACAAAACCGGTGTCGTTTAAAAAACCGCCAGCACATGCAGTAGTGCATCATATCGTAACAAACGGTCCTCCGGTACACGCGCCCAAGGCCACCAGACCGTTATAATAAGGTAAAGGACGAATTTCATTTAATGCATGAGTTAGGAATATGTAGGCCATCACAAGGGGAGTGGTCTAGTCCATTGCACGTGCTCCATAAAAAGGACGGGCAATTGCGCCCGTGCGGTGATTACAGGGCGTTGAACGCAATAACAAAACCAGATCGTTATCCTATCCCTAGGGTAAGTGATTTCACATACACATTATCGGGTATGACTTGGTATTCGCGACTAGATATAAATAGAGCCTACCATAACATAGCCGTATTAGTAGATGATATAGAAAAAACCGCCATAGCAACACCTTTTGGTCTGCGGGAGTTCCCACGTATGACGTTCGGACTGAGGAATGCAGCGCAAACTTTTCAGAGACATACACACATGGACCAACATGTACTCAGACGTATAGAACGCATAAGTCAGCTCTTTTTTGTTACATAGACGACGTAATTTTGGCTTCTGACAACGAAAGCATACACAAGGAGCACCTGCGTAAACTGTTTAAACGCTTCGGTGAGGTAGGTATAACCATTAATCTAAGCAAAACGGAATTAGGTCAAAGCGAAAGTAGAGTTTCTAGGATTTGAAGTAACACAGGACGGATTCAAACCATTATCGGACAAAGTAAGGGCAATTACAGACTATCCAAGACCGGATACAGTAGAGCAGCTACGTCGTTTTTTGGGTATGGTTAACTTCTATAGGTCACATTTACCACATGCGGTGGTATATCAAGCGGAGCTCAATAAATTTTTACACAACGCAAAGAAAAGAGACAAGTCTATTATACCGTGGGATAACAAAAGTATTGAGTCTTTCGAGCAATGCAAGAAGCTACTACATTGTTTCATCCCAGTGTAAACACGCCTTTATCAATAATGGCTGACGCGTCAGATGCATGTGTAGGAGCAGTATTACAGCAAAAGGTAAGCGGAGCGTGGAGACCAGTCGGATATTTTTCAAAACAACTGTCGCAAGCACAAAAAAAATAGCACGTACGACAAAGAGTTAACCGCGGTGTACATGGCCATAGTTCATTTTAGGAATTTGATAGAGGGACGACAAATAACTATTTATACAGATCATAAACCATTAATTTACGCGTTCACTAAGGTAGGTAACGATAAGGAAATACCAAGAAGGGCTAGACAACTATTGTATATTAGCGAATTCACAAGCGACATACAATATGTAAAGGGCCCAGAAAATGCATTTGCGGACGCGTTACCACGTGTTGAGTCTATTGTTTGTCCGGCAGCCCTCGAGTTCAGCGAATTAGCTCAAGCGCAGGTGCGCGATCAGGTAACGGCAAGAAATAACGTCAGCAGTAGATTGGCATTTAGACAGGCCGGACGGAGATAAGCAAATATATTGCGATGTTTCGACAGGTAGTGCTAGGCCTTATATTACAGGCAAGTTTAGGAAAATAGCGTTTGAAAACATTCACAATATCAGTCATCCTGGGGTTCGTACTACGCGCAAGATGATTGCTAAGAGGTACTATTGGCCAGGAATGAATAAGGATATTAACGAATGGACAAGGTCATGTATTCGTTGTCAGAAAGCAAAACTTAGTCGGCACACAGTTTTAAACTTAACTAGTTTTCCATCATGTAGCAGGTTCGAACATATACATACAGATATTGTAGGTCCGTTGCCAACGTCACAAGACGGACATCGGTATTGTACAACTATTATAGATCGTTTTACGCGTTGGCCAGAAGCAATACCAGTTTCAGACATTACAGCTGATACGGTTTCCAGAGTTATTTACGAACATTGGATATGCAGGTTTGGTTGTCCAAGAAAGATAACGACCGACCAGGGTAGGCAATTTGAAAGCGACCTTTTCAGGAGTCTTATGAGATTTTTAGGAATACATAGAGTTAGGACAACCTCTTATCACCCTCAGAGCAACGGGCTAGTAGGAAGATGGCACCGCTCGCTGAAAAGCATTAACCCCACGTTTGACGGTAGTACGGATTGGGTGGACGAACTGCAAACGGTAATGTTAGGGCTTCGCGCAGCGTGCAGGAGCGACTCAGGTTTCAGTACGGCGGCGGAAATGGTATATGGCGAAACGATTAAGTTGCCAAGAGATTTTTTCACGTGCTAAACCAACAGGCTAGCGACCCGAGCAGGTATGTAGGACAGCTTCGTCAAGCAATAAGCAAGTTGCGAACCATTTGTTGCAACACTTTGTCCTACCTATGATGGCCCATATAGAGTTTTAAGTAGAAATGAAAAGGTGTTTAAGATTAAGTTATCTAATAGGGAAAGCGATTTATCTATAGACAGACTGAAACCAGCGTACATGTTGCAAGACAGCGATCAGGATAGTACCACAGATTGTTTGCAGACAGAGACGGAAAAGCAAGTTAAAGAAACAGTCGAGGATAAATCGCTTCCGCTTATAGGTCGTACCACGCGCAGTGGCTCGCGTTAAGCAACCGGTGCGATTTTTGCTACCTTATATAAATGTTTAAAACAGTGTGCCCATTTTTGTGGATTTTATTAATTGTCGAAAGAATAAACAAGGTGGTACCAATTGTTTAAATAACCAAGTTATAATTGCTCAGCAAGGTGCTAATAATGCGAAGGAAGTTGGCGACATAGAAAGCAAACTGGAAAGGACAATGCCAGAAACTCTATAGAATTTTGCCCCACACAAATCAAAAAGTCATTTACAAGCCTGCAATATGCAGTATCTTAAAGCTTATATATTACTGTTAACTAAATATTTGTCCCAAGGCCTGTAGAACTTGCGGTTTCTGATAAAACTTTAAAACAATAATGACATTGATTTTAGGTTAGGTGCAGTTTATAATTGTTAAAAAGCGATTTAAACAACATATACGTTACGCATTATCATAATTAATATAATTGTAATATGAGTTTTTGTTTTACAGGTATTAAAAACTTTTTTTGTTGTGTATCATGCGCAATATGTAACGCAATAGGAAATTCAGGAGTTGAATTCCTTTTATCATTGATTTGTAATCGGCAAGTTCTACTGAAAAACAATGTGTTATGAAAAGGTCCTAAAATCATTGCAAATATTTTCACTAATTGATATTTCCTGTAAATAGCTGGTGCAGGATCTGGCATTGTCATTTTGCCATAATGGTTACAGTGGTCGGCATTGCCCTCGTGCTATTGTGTATGTGTCTAGGCGGAAGACAATGCTGTTCCAGCACTAAGAAATGGATCAGGAATGAATTGACATCGTTATGGCCAGCGGGACCGGCAGTCGCAGCGAACCAGCAGTCTACCATACCGCAAGCTTCATATGCGTAATAACATGGTGTAACAAAAGAAATGTAAATGCAAAATAGGACACAGTGATTTCAGAGAAATAGGTAATTAGAGACAAGAAATAATTATTGAACCAAGGGATATCGTAATACAACTAAATAATTAATAATAATAATTCATAAACAATGTATGTACTCACACGTAGGCAAGACGAAGGGCAGCAAAAAGAGGTATGTGATTTGTATTGGCGTCCCTTAAGTTTATACCCTTAAGTAAGTTTTTTTATTAAGTGTATTGTTTTTTTTTTGCCCATATTTTTTTTTGTAAGCGGGGAGGTATGTAGGAACTGCAGGTAGCAACGATGCTAACGTTGCTAAATGCGAGGCCCGACATGCATAGAGCATAGCGGCCAGTCGTCTTCCCCGTGCCGTGCCTATAACTGTGTACAGATAAGTTATGTAAGAAACGTCACCGTACCTACTTGTGACTCATGTGTTTATTAATAGACTTTATACTGGACTCTGATATTTTATTACTCACCTTTTCTAACCACACTAAATAAGGTTCCAACTTTGAGCGTAGAATTCATGAAAAGTAAGAAGTCGAGCTATAAGTTTAGGTTAGAGAGAAAATTCACAGGCTTTTGACGTTTTTGAATCTTATATGAAGCCTCCATTTAGAGGCCACATTTCACTGCCAATGATGCGTACATTTTCAAGTAGCCAATCAAAGTATGTAGACAGTCAATATTTTGATATAGAGAAGCGTTGGTCAAACTTTCATGTATATTGTGAGCAGAAACAATAGTACCTACCTGTGATAGAAATATGGTAACGAAAAATAGAAAAGGAGCAGAATTGATTTGAACTGTATACCTGACTTGAAGATAAAACTTGTCTACCGCGACTGTATCGAAGTTCGTGTGCGACCATTATAATGAGAAATGAAAGGAGGACAATCTTATTTTGACTGAAAAGCCACGCTGTACCGACCCCAAATTAATGGGAATAAGGGCAGATGTTGATGATGGATACTTCGCGCATTCACGTTTTAACCAAAACACGGTTGAACTCATACAACTAAAGTTGACATGGAGAAAATAATGGTATAAAATAATTCGGCATATCCAACTTTGTTCCTATTAAGTCACAATATATTTCTCGAGCTATAGTGTGTTTTAGTGTAGGTAGTTTATGAACAAGGGAATCGGAGCAGTTGTCTTTAAAATACTCACTGCCACACTGCAATACTCATGGTCAAAATCTCTTTATGTAAAAACATAAAACTATAAATAACTACGTTATTAAGCCTACTTCAATGAATTTCCCAAGCTTAAGTAAGCACACGCGCTTCAACTTGGCCACTGTAACAAATAAAACAATCTTTTCAATTAATTAACCTCTTTCTCGACATTGGCACGGCATGTTTCGTAAAATAGCGTTATGAAATTAACTAAAAACTCGTTTGACATTGTAGATTAAATACAATGCTGAAAACTGCAAGTCAGAGAATGAAATATGAGGGTAAAACGTGGTAATTTTTTGCGAGAATGCCTGTTTTCTAGACTTGTCAATCATAGAATGTTGTATTAATAGTTGTTAATGCTGTATTAATAGTTGTTAATGCTGCTAGTGCGGAAAGTTTGTGGTTTCCGACGAGGGGCATATTTAATAAGTCGACATGAATCGGAAATCATCTTACACACGTGACAACGTTTTACTACCTAGTACATTGTGAAAATTTGCGAGGAAATAAAATTGAAAATTAATTTATTGATCAAAATCAAAATCTAGAGTAATTAATAACACGTTTAATGAAGCATTCGTTTTATTGTACCTTTAATTTGAATGAATATCTGTTCTAACTAATTTGTAAAACTCTCCTTAAATGATAAAAACTGAGTAAAATATTAAAAAGAAACGGAAAACGAAAAAGCGCTACTGTAAAAAAGTGGCACTTTCAGCTCAATTTTGCTGCTTGGAAAACGCTCATTACGATCACATGCATTGTAAACTATTTAACAGCACTGTGTGACCTAAACCCGCACTTATGTCACTGTGACCTAGTCCATTTTTACACCGTGCGAAAATCAATCAGCTAACTTCGCAGGTGCTTATTAAACAAGAAAAGATTCTTTTAAATGTTCTTTGAAACTTGAAAATTCACAGCATACAACTGTCAAAAGAGGGGTAGATTAGCATTTCACCTAAAAATAGTTTCATACTGTAGAAAAAGTGACAACGCAAGTTCAGAAACGCTAACCTACCACTTCTAGGATTGCTTTTCAGTTTTTAACAAAACTTAAACCAGTGTCTTGTTCGTGGATATCCATATTTTTTTGTGAATTAAGTAACACACACTGTGATTTTAATAGGAGCCACTCAGGAAGTGAATTAAGTAAAGTTGAGAGTTGTGACATTGTCCCAGAAGTAATTAGAAAAATGGTCAAAAACGTAAGATTAAATTTGTTGCCTAATCAATCCAAAAGATTGTATGCACCAACATACAACACACTTCTTCATTCATTCTTTTTAACTCTTATTTCTTCATTTCTTTTTTTAATTTATTCCAGTCATTAAAAAAATGGCGGGTCCATTGAATCACACCAGTAGCTGTAAAAAGTAACTTATGTCACGAGTATCGTAACTCGTGACATAAGTTAGTCACACGTATGCACTATTAAAGGTCATGTTATACAAATACACACACCTATTGATAACATACAGGATACGTTAGTATTATCTATCTTAGTTCATGCTGTACACTCAGAGATGTATTAGGTGCAACCAGAGAAACCTTAATAAATTTGGACAAGTAGTCAAGACTAAAAAAATGACTCCTGTTTAGCTTTGTTGGTGAAGGGCGAGAGTTACCCGCTGTGGGCGCCGCCGGTCGTCGGTTCCCTCGCGGACCGATTTTCATAATAAAACCATCTCGTTAAATGGACCCGCAGCAAATGTCGTCATTTTGCGCTGTCCCATAGCCCCTGCCAATTTGTTTTATACATTTTTTTCTTATTTTCCGTGGAGAAACCATTGATTTTGGTCTGCGTTTAAATAAGCTAAGATTAAGCTGGATTGGTTCTAGTATTATTTGTGTTTGTAATTGTTTGAAAAACATGCATTGCTTTTATAATATCTTTTATCAGTAGCATCCTGTTTTCTCCCTCTAGTAAGTAAGTAGATACAATCTTAACATTTATACAAAATCCTTTCCAAGCAAATACAAAGAAAATAACAAAATATCTCCACTTAAATCAAAACAAAGGCTCAAGAAAAATATTCCCCGAAAAACCGTGTTCGTTATTCTGTTTCAAACATATCGACTTAAAAGTAGATACAGGATATCCTTGTTTGAGCCAAGTTACCTGTCAGATAGAGGATGAAAGAAAGTGTTGGGTATCGGGGTCGCGGTGAAGCGTCCTCGAGCGAGGCGGCCGCGGGCACAAAGAACTAAGGTTTCTTTAACTTATGACAGCTTTATGTAATGTCAAGCTGCACAATGTGTAGTTGTGTGTTGTTATTAAAAACGGGTTTTGGTTTATCAAAAGAATAAGGTAAGTTTATGTTTAAAAATATTTGTAAAAAACTTTTCAAATAAATTAATTCTCATTAAACGTATGATCAAAATACTAAAATAAGTAATGTTTGTAACTGCAAATTCAATTATTTACATAACATAACATCACGCCTTGTTTCCAAGAAGAAATGTGAATGTTTTCTATAAGAGCATTCCAAGGTTACTTTTACAACAAAAAGTAAGAAATCATATAAAGCGTTATCCGTTCCTTTTTCCATTAAACGAGATACCAGTACGAGAAAACCGCAAGTCATATAATTTATAGCCATCATATTTTAACATTGATTTCAGCACGTTAATACAAAAAAAAAACTCGTTTAAACCCTGAATAATCGTACTTGCCCGAAGCTGAAAATATTTCCATAGATAAGAACGTTAAATGTTAAATGCAAATGATAATTAATACATTAATTAAAACCCATCTGGGCAAAGTTAATTAAATCACAGATGAATTATTGTCGCAGTGTGGAATATTTACAAAATTTAATGATATCTGAAAAATAATAACCTAATTTTATCAGTAGGTTGTATCGAGTGTAGAGTGTAAGTGAGAATTTGTTCAGAGACTGAAAACAGTGCAAAAATTGTCACCTCTGTCTCCCGCTTCGGGAAACACATACGTTATCTGTTTATCAAATTCATTGGTACATTATCATAGTAACTAATTTGTTATAATTGTTAGCTTAGCACTTTATAATTATGATCGCGGTCATTATATTTTATTCTTTATAAATTTGTGTATTTACTTAGGGCTGATTTCGCCAGTGGAAAAGAGCGCGATCGGCACAGATCTTACATGTAGTAAAGTTTTTGTTATGATCGCATTCGGTTACATTGGGTGAAATTCGCCCTATGCCATTGTGACTTATAACATCGCCTTGGATACGTCTGTAAAGGTGTTATAAATGTAATTTAAATAAATAATAAATAAATTTATTTGTTTATGAATGACGCAAATTTGTCTATTCTAGACATCTTTATGTTTTTATGTGTATCTGTGTTCTAGCGACCAGGGGTCACCCGAGATTTTGGTCTGTCAAAGAACTGTCACATTATTTGCGCGCCACTGCTGAGCGTCAGGTCTTGGGTTCGATAACTAGGTTGGGCAGTGTTAATGGATTTTTCCATAAAGAATTTCTCAGTTGGAGCCCAGAGTCTGGATTGTTGCCCGGTTGTTGGCAATAAGCTCGCTCCCTATTACATGGGACTTGAACATAACTGGCAAAATGAGGATGTTACTATGGGCACAGAGGTGTGCTCAAAGCCTTCATTTCTTTTCCGCCTAAGCTTTCGGGATTACAGGCGTGATGTTATGATATTTTCTAGAATATAACAATTATAAAGTATTTGCTCTAGTTATCTATGAGATAATAACTTAACACCATTAGTGCGTTGAATGAATTATAATTTGTTTGAAGTTTAGAGTGTAATCACTAAATCCCCCAGACTCAAATGAAATACAGGAATTTTCCAAGCTCGTATTTTGGTTGTGTACCTACCTACTAACGAGCGTGTGGGTTTCAAAACGTTTTATTTCTATCGAATTAATCATCATACCTACAAAGGTTTGATGTCGTTACTATCGACTGTAACTTATACAAAAGTGAGAATTAATTGAATTCGTGTGTCTAAAACAATCAAGAGTTCGAGCTCTGTGACTTTGAAGAATGTGCCTGGGCTGTCTCATAATTTATTAGTTCAGCGTGATTGATAAAGCTCAAGCATCAAACAATAGGTTCTAGTAATATGTACCCTTGCTTCGGAACGATTCATAATGTAGCAAAGAAAATGTACGCGTCGACCGTCTCAAGGGTGTTTGACTGAAATGGAACAACAATAGGTCGCGAGAACCGATTGCATTCACAGAACTTATGCATCGAAGATGAGCTCCGTCCGGCAACAAGGTTACAGTACAAACCAAGCAGTGTATGCCTTACACCATCCTACCTATCTTTCGTATTAGCCTCGAAAACACGTTAAATTTCTAATTTGTTAGCGGCCACCGGTCGCTCACACGCAATATTAAGCGCAGTGACAAGGTGACAAGCAACATGTTACATTCGTATTTGTTTTCCAGATTTTGTCCGCAATAGACGTTAAAAACTGTCTTACCTTAAGGCCGAATTTCACCAATGAAACTTAACGCGTTCAGCACATTTAAACGCGCTCAAGAGCTGTCAGTGTCAACATTGTTATGGAATATTGACACTGACAGCTCTTGAACTGGATTTAATCAGTTTCGTTGGTGAAATCAGCACCAATTAAATGCCGAAAACCTACGCATTTTGAAAAGTAATTAATGTAAAATTTAATTGCTAAACATACAAAATATAACGTTTTTCTTCAACAGTCGCCAATTAGTAATAAATCAAGAATGACGCGAACGCTTAGTACGAATTAATTCGCTTAGCATTTCTGTTCCAAAAATACACGGAGCGTGGTTTGTGAATGTGGCTTAATATTAGCATATCAATCAAAATTTCTTAAAATAACGTAAATTAAATGCGTGTCCCTTGCTAGTAGCTGTAGGAATATTTGGCTGGCCTTGGGGGTGGCTGGGTCTGCCTGCAGGCTATGGGCATTCGTCACGTTATCTTCGCGGCTGGGTTTCGTAGCAGCTGAGTTATGTAAGGGTAACGGGAGATGTCACTCTGGCACGCACACTTGCCAAACAACTATTTTCAGCGTGGCTAATGTGGCCAGATGGCTGGTTTTCTGTGGAATTGTTTCCAACTAAGTTATGCTACTGAGTACCACACAGCTGAATGATTTGTTCTTTGAATTGCATTTATACAGAAGAATTGGAGCGTCATTTAGTTCTAACTATAAAAACCTATTTTAATTGTTCATAAAAAATGTTTTTTGTGCTGTTTTAGTCTAAGTAAGATATTTTACTATACTGTTTTTTTGTTGGAAAGATCAATAGGTCGTAAGGTTTTTAAGTGCCAGTTATCCTCCCTATTTTAATAGAGACACCTGTTAAAAATATAAATATAATCATGTTTTTTACATCTAAATATTGTTTGTATAGAAATTATAAATTCTACGGAGCCACGATTCGCACACAACACACATGGATATACGTATCTATGTGTATTAACCAACAAATTTGTATATAATTAAGTTAATTATCATAATAAATTAGTCATCAAGCTGGAGTCGAGTTTGATTCACCTTCCGGAACTCCCCTCACTGTGGCCAAGACACCTTTAGCCATCATCGATCCTATGAGTCTGTGGGATCGGCAGTGAGATAACCATTTCCTGTGTACATTGCACGACGTACACAAACCCCTATTCCTACCCAACTTCCGTCTGTTACCGTAGGTCTCATTGTAACAGATTTCCCTCAAGTGAAACCAACGTAACCTGCGTTTGGTATGGTTTGTATGGTAGGTAGGGCATTAGGAGAATTAGGGTGCTAGCTTATTGCTAGAGGGCTAGGTTGTAGTCAGTAGGGTCGTAGGTAAATCCATAGGTACCAGGCTCAATTGATTAGACATAGCCAACTGTACGCATTTGGGATAACGGCCGTACTAAGCTGTGACTACTGGTGCGTACATAAGGTCATCAATCACTAATGAGTGATCGATGTTCACGGTAATAAAATATTCTTTGTTTATAATTCGCACGTTTACGGAAATCAAAAGCTTTTACCAGGAACTGCCGGGAAGTAGGATGAATGGATGGAGAGATGAATTAGCTAGCGAAACTCCGCAGCCGTGATGGGTATTGATAAAACACGATAACACAAAAAACATGTTAATTTATTGGGGTCACCGTCCGCTGGTAGTTTAGTTACTTGAAGTATGAGTTGATAAAGTTATTGTTTTTATTGTATAGTGTTTAGATTTCGATACTCATCGCGTCTGAAAAAATACAAAAGAAACTTATTTTTAAACTGATATTTTAAGTAACTACACAACCAACGGTTGTAGACCTAAAAAAACAAACAATTTTGTTTGCTTATTAAAAAATATTTTTTCTGGCTTTAATATCGTTACCCATCACGTATACAAAGTTTTGCTATGTAATTTAATTTGACCTTGAAATCAAAAATCAAAATCAAAATCAAAAGTCATTTATTCAAACTAGGCTGAGAGTCAGCACTTTTCGAACGTCAAAATTACATAAGACAGTCCCCCAAAACGCCCGCCCTTCACCACTTCCTAGTGCTTTAGCTGGGAAGAAGAAGTGGCGCAACAAACTCCCCAGCAGCACAGCTGTCTGTTTAGTTAGAAAACCATTGAATTATATAATTATAAGGTAATCAAAGAATAAAAACCGAAACACAAAAAAAAATAACATATTAAATTATCTGCCATATTTAAGCTAGCCACGCCAATATACCCAAAACAGAAACCAATAAAAAAATCAATGAAAAAAACAACATAACTTAATACACAAATAAAAGCCTCCAGGCATAAGGGGCGTGACATCTTACATATGCATTATTGGATTATTTTTTAAGTAAACACAAATGACAAACCAGGACCATCGAAGTAAAATAAGTTAACAGAACAATTACTTTAACAAAATCAAAACCATAGACAGCAAGACGACCAGTCACCACAAGCAGCACCCGTTCACGAGCATAACGCAAAGATCAGCCATTGCCCCCCTCGCCATATTTGAGGGAAGGAGGCAACCCGATCCCCGACGCTACCGCAAGCAGTGACATCTACGGGAGCATGACGAACTCGCTGCCGGTTGCTCAGGCAAGAATAATTTAAGATCAATTGTCGAGGTCGCTAGCTAACCACTTATTGCAATACAACTCATTGAAAAACATTGTAATGAGCGGATCATGTCAATAATAAATGAAGGTAACTAAAACTAATTGACTTATACAGTCAAATAAAATTAAAATAAATATACGAACTCGTATACCCTGTCAGTATGTAAGCTGATTCTGGAGAAAGAACATAAACATTGTATTGAGTTAATTACAGCGACCAGCTATTCTTGTCGTTTAAGTAGTCGTCAATTGAATAATATGCCTTTGAACAAAGGTTGGATTTTACTTGAGCTTTAAACGCATTAAAAGGCAAATCTAGCAAAGAAGAGGGTAGTTTGTTATAAAAGGTTATGCCTAGCCCAACAAATGAGTTATGAACCTTATGAAGCCGGTGAAAGGGAGCACGTAGTTTGTTCTTATTTCTAGTATTAACATTGTGAAAATCACTGTTTTTAGTGTATAAGTGTATATTTTGCCTAATGTATAAGATGTTGGCGAAGATAAATTGTGATGCTACCGTAAGAATACCAATATCTTTAAAAAAATCTCTAAGAGAAACTCTGGCTCCTAGTTGATAAATTGCTCGGACAGCTCGTTTTTGAATATTGAATATTTGCCTACGCTTGTACATACAAAGGTTTCTAGATAATGCATGAATGTCATGAATTACTAATAAGAAATGTTGTTGCAGAAGAATTGGAGCGTTATTCAGTTCTTACTCTAAAATCCTAAGGTTGATAAGTGTCACCTATTTTAATTATTCTACGAAATGATTTTTATACTTTTCAGTCACAAAATCGTAGAAAAGTAGACAGAGATTTTTTTTTTTGTAGAGAGACCGTAAGTGCCAGTAAAGTTATCCTCGATATTTTGTTTAGAGACACCTGGTCCCGTGGTTATGTTTCTATTTTTTATATTATTTCTATAAAAAATATAATTTCAATAAACATATTTTTATTATAATAGCATGAATGTAATGGATCCCTGGTAAACAATGTTAAGTTGTTGCTGATTTATTGATGAATTGTAGTGTTTTTCTGCAACAAAAATATTTTGTTGGAATATTGGAAACCGAAGACCCTATTTCGAAATTTACACATTTGAACAAAATAACACTAAAAATCAAAATCAAAATATTTTATTTCACATAAACCTACATGGGCACTTATGAAACGTCAGATTCTAGGTGCACGGTTCCAATTGGTCGTTTCCTATGGAGAAGAGCCGGCAAGAAACTCCATGGTTACTCTTCTAAAAATATTTGTCTTTTACAATATTTTTTAGTTACAGTGTTAATAGGTATGGGAGGACAGTGTAGGCCTGTCAAAAAGTACCATATGTTAAACAAATAGCCAATGGTATATAAATTTACAATCCACAAGGCCTACGACGTTCTCACATTTACAAAATATAGAAATAATCTAATAGAATAAAATCAAAACTAATTAAAAATTGTAAGTATATAATGTCAAATAATGAAAATATTATGTCAGAGTTATTTATAAGTCAATATCTAATAATAAAAAATTAAAATTAAAACAACATTATTTGGGAGCAGTTATTAGAAATTTACATAGTGATGCCGTTTATGAGGTACCAGGGAAGCCACATGTGCAGAGGGAATTATTGCCAAACTTTCTTGTCTTCGACGTACGTCTTTAATCTTATAGTACGCTTTTTTGATAAGGACACGTTTGATGTGGGTTTTGAACTTTCCATCGCTAAGTTCTGTAACCGACTTTGGAAACTTGTTATAAAAGCGGATACTGTTTATCAAAAATGATTTGCTTGTTATACACTGAAGCGCCTTTTATTATTTACCAATCAGAGACACGATTCTGTGAGAATATTTCGATAATATCTAGCTTCTGATATTTATTTAAATATATATACACTTGGGAGCAAATAAATCGAGCCACTTCCTTTTTCACGCATTATGGTTATTATTTTTGGTATTATGGAACGCATCGATTCGAAACATATATCGCCTAAAAGGGTATTTAATAACCTTTACAATGAGGGTAGTTAGTTGTCAAAATTTCATTTTAATTAAAGTTTAAAGGGTAGAATAAAATTATCGCATTTAATTTGCTTATGACATTTTTATTGTACTCTGTTATGAAAAGATTAAATTTGAGGTTTTTGTTAATCATACCCATATTACTTGTTATTGTTGTCTTTATCTGTGTCTGTGTAATCAAAATAACCTGATAAAATGGATACTACACCGACGGAAGTTGCCCAAGTTGTAGCTTTACTTGAGGTTGGACACGGACAACGTGAAGTGGCACGCAGACTTCATTTGAGTCGTTCAAAGGTACAGCGGGTATACCGCAGGTATCTGGAGACTGGTGCTTTTGTTCGGCGACCTGGAACTGGCCGACCACGGGCAACAACAGAACGTGACGACCGCTTTATTGCAACCAATTCGTTGCGCGACCGTGGACTTAATGCTGTTCAGCTACAGCAAGCGTTACGTGACGTTCGAGGTGTCGCAATCAGTAGGTGGACAGTGAGACGAAGACTAAAGGAACGAAATTTAACATCACACAAACCAGCAACTGGCCCAAAATTGACTGTAGCTCATCGCCGATCTCGCTTGGAGTTTGCTCGAGAACACATTAATTGGACGTTAGAAGACTGGAGGTCAGTTTTGTTTTCTGACGAGTCAAGAATCTGTCTTTTTAGCAATGACGGGAGAAACCGAGTGTATAGACGTCCTGGTGAAAGATTTGCCCAATGTTGCATTCGAGAAACTGTGAGTTTTGGTGGTGGTTCTTGTATGGTGTGGGGAGGAATATCTCTAGACGGAAAAACGGAACTTGTCTTCGTCGACCCCGCCAACGATGGCAGTGGTAGACGTGGATTAACAGCTGACCGATACATAACTGACATTCTTGAAGACCACGTAATGCCGTATGCTGGTTTTGTCGGAGAAAATTTCTTGTTTATGCATGACAATGCGAGACCTCATACCGCGCAGATCGTTACGGAATACTTGTCTGCGATCGGGATTCAACAAATGGTATGGCCAGCACGAAGTCCCGATTTGAACCCGATCGAACACCTATGGGACGAGCTAAAACGGAGAGTCCGAGCCAGGGTTCCCGCTGTTTCATCCATTCCCGAGCTTAAAGTCGCTGTGCTTGAACAGTGGGAGAACATACCACAATATGTCATCGTAACTCTGATCAGATCGATGACTAATAGGCTACAAGAATGCATCAGGGCACGGGGGGGGTAATACCAGTTATTAAGAATACTTTTTTTGCAATAATTTTGTTTTTTATTGTTTTTATGGACTGTTTTAGCCCTACTAAATTTTCTATCAAAATTACAATTTTTCTTGCAGAGCCAATAATTTATCATTCAATAAGGTTATTATTCAATAATTTACCTCATTGTTAAGGTTATTAACTTAACTTTTAGGCGATATATAGTTCGAATTGATACGTTCCATATTCCCAAAAATATTTACCATTTTACGTGAAAAAGTTAGTGGCTCGATTTATTTGCTCCCAAGTGTAGTACCCAACTGTCCGCAATGATCTGAGTCTATTAAATTAATAATTTCCTTGTGGGTTGGTATAACATCTGTATAAACACATTTTTCTATTTTCTTAATTGTTTCTCAATTGCCTATACGATTCACAGGTGGCTGCCATAACACGCCCTCGCATTAACTATACTCATTCTCAGAATTTCTAAAGAACTATGGATTTCGATTTTCGATGTCTAAAACATTTCTTTCGAGCGACGACGGCTGCCATAAGTGGCCATTTGTGTGTGCCATAGAATAGAAATGTAATAGATTTCTGAGAGGCCATTATTATTTTACAAGTGCAAAGAATTAGGATATCTTGTTGTTTATTAGGGTAACGCGTTAAGCTGTCATACTATTAAATTAAGATTTAATGTGTTTCTAAAGTGGGCCGAACCATGTGCATAGTTTTAGAACAAATATACAATTTTGTTATTAAATAGGAATAAGTGACAGACAGTCACATTATCAATCCGGAAATAGACAAGATTTTGACGACGTAAACCAATCCGTAACCATTGATAGTGCACTACTATCAATGGTTACGGATTGGTTTACGTTAAATCACCACAATATGTCATCGTAACTCTGATCAGATCGATGACTAATAGGCTACAAGAATGCATCAGGGCACGGGGGGGTAATACCAGTTATTAAGAATACTTTTTTTGCAATAATTTTGTTTTTTATTGTTTTTATGGACTGTTTTAGCCCTACTAAATTTTCTATCAAAATTACCATTTTTCTTGCAGAGCCAATAATTTATCATTCAATAAGGTTATTATTCAATAATTTACCCTCATTGTTAAGGTTATTAACTTAACTTTTAGGCGATATATAGTTCGAATTGATACGTTCCATATTCCCAAAAATATTTACCATTTTACGTGAAAAAAGGTAGTGGCTCGATTTATTTGCTCCCAAGTGTATATTGGTAGGTACAAAGAAAGAGTAAGTAAAAGAATTTCGACAAAATAATATAAAGTGCTACAAAAAATCTAGTTGCAAGAAATCAATAAAAAAATAAGAGCATTGGAGCAATCGATTGACTCACAAAATCTTTTCAAGTGCAAAAACTAAAGATGAAAATCCTAAACTTCGTGAGACACCTTTGATCTCGGCGGGTAACAATTTACCGTCGATCGGCCACTGTTTCATATTACATCCTGTTAACAGCAACTTCATCATTCTTGCGGTTACAGTCTGAAAGTATAATAAAGTTTGTGATTTAATTTTCCTTTTATTTCTCCAATTTTCATTATTGTTGTTCAGATTTCTAGGAATGAAATGTAGGTTCGGTCATGCATGTTCGATTATGTGTTCAAGGTTTGACCTTGTAAAGGTATTTATACCTCTATCGACATAAGTAAGTACCGCTGGAAAAAATAGGTTGGTTTTTGTTCCGAGACTCGACGTGTTGCAGATGAAAAAATATATAAAGACAGTATTGCTTTCCCGCAATTGGCATGAGTACCTAGATCTCGTACAAGTGTGTTTTCCGAAATTGTAGCACCCCAGCATGTTAAAAGTATAGGTGAACTTTGCAAACTAAACCTCGGAAGACTTCATTCTGAAACCACTAAGGATTTGGATGGTTATCGTAAACAATCATGGCGAGATCATTAAATAAATTTGTACTTAATTTGTACTAAAAATAAAAATAAACCAATGCTGAGAACACATTACCAGGAGTAGATTGAAATATTATTAATACTTATAACATTTTTCAAACCCCGCATAATTATAAAGTTCGTAATGATAATTTCAGTTTTTCGTTGTATCTCGTTGCCCATTTTGTATTTATATTAAAACAGTTTACAGTTGCGCTAAGAGTTGAAAAAGTATATTGATTAATCACTATTGTTTTGTGACATTTTCCATAAAACGATGGATTGCGTGAAAGACGATAGGACCTTTAAATAAATAAATACCAGTAAAGGAGGGTCTTAGGCTCCACGTGGCGCACCCTGGGCAACGTCAGCTTCAACTGTCCACCTGCTTTTGGTGGACAGTTGGGGTTGGCGGCCAATCTTCAACAAACGGGGAAGGGTCATGGTTCCAATCATCGATCATTTATAATGGTCGATGAAGGGAACCGGGCTAGGGTTGGGGCGTCCAGTCCGTCTTCGGGACAGGTCTGGTGGCCATCTCCGTCCACACCCCCTCTGTTTGCAGAGGGTGAGTTTTGTGGGCGTCGAGTGGGGAGGGGAGAGGAAGACAACCTCTATAAAAAATTACCTCAATCCCAAGGTCGAGCGTGCCGAGGGGATGAATGGCCGGAGGGAATCCGGTCACTAGCGCTAGGGGGGAGGGAAACAAGGGACCAAACCCTTCAAAGGAAAACAAAAAATTGAAAATAAGACAGACGAAAATAAACTACCCCAGGGCGGTACCGGCTGCTCAACAGCCGGAGAATCCGCCACGTTCCCTTCGGGGACGTCAAGCCCCCAGTCGTATTCTGGAGGGGGCAACGTATGTCTGACGAGCCAAGGAGGTTCGCGTTCTCACTCGCGGGAAAAACTCGCGAAGTGGAGGGGATAGATGAGCGGTCAGAGTCTGACGCTGAATCTGGCGCGGAGGGCTCATTTAAGAGCCCGGAGTGCGTAGTAATGGGGGCTGCTGCTAAGAACAAACGGTTCTTCCGGAAGCGGCCCAATCCGGGGGATGGCCAGGGGTAACTCTCGGATGGCGGAATGACCTCGGCCCGGAAAATCAGTCGGTGGGGTGGTGTCCGATGAAGGGGCGGAGGGCTCAACACCAAGGAGGACAAGGAGCTGAGCAGAGTCAGCCCAGCCGAGCAGTGGCAGTGGTCTTTCGGAGTCGTCAGGTGGTGAGCCGGAGCCGCTGGCGGCTCCAAATCGGAGGGATCGGCCAGATTTGCGGAAGAAGGCAGAGGCGGCAGCGGCGCAAAGAGCGAAGCGTCGCGGCTAGGCTCCGTGCCCCAAAGTCCGCAGCTGTAGTGATCACACTACAGCCGGAAGCGCAGAAGAAGGGCACGGCCTACCGCGAGGTGCTCGCCAAGGCGAAGGTGGGCGTAAACCTCGGGGAGCTCCGTGTCACCAATGGCCTCCGTCTAAGGGTCACTGCGACTGGGGCCCAGATGCTGGAGGTTCCCGGTGAGGCCAGCGGCCCGACCGCGGACGCTTTGGCTGAAAAGCTAAAGGAGTGCCTGAATGCGGACGAGGCCCGAGTGTCCAGGCCAACGAAGTGCGCTGACATGCGCATTCTGGGCCTGGACGAATCCGTGACGGAAGAAGAGGTGGTGGCTGCCGTCGTTAGGACTGGTGGGTGCTCTGCCGAGCAAGTTAGGGCAGGCACCATTCGTCCTCTGGGCGGCTGACCTGTCGGCCGCCAGCATCTCTATGCTGCGAAAGCCGCAGAGAGCAATGGCCGTCAGAGTCATAAGGGGGTATCGCACGATCTCCTACGAGGCGGCTTGTGCACTGGCCGGATCCCCGCCATGGGACCTAGACGCGAAGGTGCTCGCGTCACTTTATCGGTGGCGCGAGGAAGCGAGGGCGCGCGGCGAGCGGCCGATGCAGCGCCATATGGAGCAGCGTCGGTCGCAGCTTCGCGAGGTCCTGGTGGCGGAATGGCGGAACAGGCTTGCACGCCCTACGGCGCCTCGTCACCATCGAGGCGGTCCGGCCAGTGCTCGACCTCTGGCTCGGGAGGAGGCACGGCTCCCTGTCGTTTCGGGCGACGCAGGTGCTCTCGGGGCATGGCTGCTTCGGGAAGTACCTGTGTCGCATAAACAGGGAGCCGGACGCTCGGTGTCACCACTGCGTCGACTGCCGGGAGGACACGGCGTGGCATACGCTGGCAGAGTGTGCCGCTTGGGAGGAGCCGCGGCGTGCCCTCATCTCAGAAGTAGGCAGTGACTTGTCGCTGCCGACCGTATTGAGTTCGATGGTTGGCAGCGCCGAGTCCTGGGACGCGGTGGTTTCCTTCTGCGAATCAGTCATCTCGCAGAAGGAGGCTGCGGAAAGGGAGAGAGAGATCTCGTCCACTCTCCCGACCCGCAGCAGGCGCACCGGGCGCAGGCGGAGGGCGGACAACGCCCTCTTCCAGCCCCCCTAAATGGGTACAGGGGCGACGGATTCGGGGACATCCGTCCCCCCCCAATATCAGGACCCGAGAAGGCGGCGCGCGTAGTGTTCCTCGCGCGCCGACCACAGACGTTGCGGGGGGAGTACACCTCACTCCCCCCGCCCGAGACGGGGCCCGCGCAAGCGGGCCGGCACCAGCCGGGGTTGTGGAAGAATAATGTGTTCCCGCGACCCCGGCGTAGGTGTGAGATGGAACACCGGGGTGGTTTTTAGTCAGTAAGAGTCTGACAGACCCCTCCGCCCGCCCCAGGGCAGAGGACATCCATGAGGATTTTCCACCCCGGGAACAAAAAAAAAAAAAAAAAAAGGCACCATTCGTCCTGACTTCACGGGGATGCGAGCTATAATGGTGAGCTGCCCCGTGACGGCGGCCCAAAAAATTACCGGGGAGGGCCGAAGGCTCCTGGTGGGCTGGGTCTCCGCGCAGGTCAAACTGCTGTAACCCAGACCTCTGAGGTGCTTCCGCTGCCAAGTGGGCAACCACGTGGGAGTGCAATGCGCCTCGGAGGTGGACCGCAGCGGTCACTGCTGTGGTCAGCCCGGTCACAAGGCCGGCTCGTGCAATGCCGCGCCGCACTGCTTTATATGTGCGGCAGCTGGCAAGCCGGCCGATCACCGGGTTGGGAGTAAGGTCTGCGCTCCACCCGCCAAAGCCAGGGGCAGAGGCAGGGGAAAGCCCACTGCCACCGCCGTCAAGGCTGCATCCGCCGCTACTGCCGCCGCCGGTGCCGCCTCCACCGTCGTCGCCACCGCAACCATCGTGGCAGGGCCTCCATAGGAGGCTCGGGAGGGGGCTGATATGGAGTGTCAGTAATGGCCCCATTACGCCTCCTCCAGGCGAACATCAACCACTGCGCCTCTGCTCAGGATCTGTTGCTCCAGAGCATGGCGCAGTGGTCGATTAACATCGCCGTGGTCGCTGAGCCGTACTTTGTCCCGCCCAAGGATGACTGGGTGGAGGACCTGAGCGGCTCAGTGGCCCTAATTTCGTTGGCCGCTGCCGGTACCCTGTCCCTCGAGGCCGTCAAGAGGGGACGGGGTTGCGTGGCAGCACGGTTCGGGGAGATAGTCGTGGTAGGGGTGTACTTCTCTCCGAACCGAACTCTCGCCGAGTTCCACAACTCACTAGCGGAGTTGAGAGTCGTCGTCGTCGGGTTTCGTTCCCTCCCCGTGCTCGTCCTCGGGGACTTCAATGCCAAGAACTTGGCTTGGGGTTCCCGGCTCACGGACACGCGGGGCAGGGCGTTCGCCAGCCCCGCTCTGTCGCCGCACGTCATGGAGGGGGTGGAGACCTATTCCGACCACCGGTACATCCGGTTCGACGTCTCCGCCCAGACCTCGAGCGCGCCGGTCCGACAGGCCCCGAGTGGTCCGCGGTGGGCGCTTAAGCAGCTGGACCGGGAGCTCCTCCTGGAAGCCTCGATCGTGCAGGCCTGGGTGTCACCACCGGACAGGCCTGCTGACATCAACGATGAGGCGGAGTGGTTCCGGGAGGCTATGTCCGAAATATGTGACGTGGCAATGCCCCGGGTCCAGCCCGGACGTGCTTGGCGCCAGGTGTGCTGGTGGTCGCCGGAGCTGACGGCTTTGCGCAAGGCGTGCGTGGCTGCGCGACACCTGTACACCAGGCACCGCAGGCTACGTATTCGCCCTCCGAATACGGAAGCCATTCAGGCGGAGCTGTACGAGGGGTACAGAGCGGCGAAGACCGCCCTCCAAGCGGAGATCCTGCGGGCCAGGGCCCAGGCCTGCGAGGAGTCGCTGGAGACTCTGAACAGGGATCCGAGGGGACGCCCCTACAAAATGGCCATAAACTCTAAACTCCGCCCATGGGCTCCCCCACTGACGCAGAGTCTCCGGCCCCAGCTCATGGAGGAGGTGGTGAGCACTTTGTTCCCTTCGCGGGGGGAGCATACTCCCCCGCCCATGACTCCGCCTACTGCGGTGCCGGATGCGGACCACACTGCCGACGACGACGACGATGCTTCGGAGGTGACCGAGGTAGAGCTGAGAGTGGCGGTACACAGGCTTAGTGCCAAAAATGCCGCCCCAGGACCCGACGGCTTACCTGGAAGAGCCTGGGTTCTGGCCCTGGAGGCTCTCGGGCCTCGACTTATGGGGCTCCTAAGCGCATGCTTGGAGGAGGGCCAGTTCCCACTTTGCTGGAAGACGGGGAAACTGGTCCTCATTAAGAAGCCGTGGCGCCCTGCGGACTCTCCGTCCGCTTACCGGCCCATCGTGCTGCTCGACGAGGTGGGCAAGCTCTTTGAAAGAGGTGCGGGTGGGGCCGGATTTGGCGGAGAGCCAGTCTGGTTTCCGCAGGGGGCGCTCTACGGTGGACGCCATCATGCGCGTGCGAGCCCTCACGACGGGGGATGCTGTTGCCCGGGGTGGGGTCGTCTTGGCGGTGTTTCTAGACATCGCCAATGCCTTCAACACCCTGCCCTGGAGTTGCATCAGGGAGGCATTGCGGTATCACGGGATGCCGACCTACCTCTGTCGCGTGGTCGAGGCCTATTTGACGGACAGGGCCGTCATTTACCCCGGTCACCGGGGAGAGTGGAACCGGCGAGAGATGTCGTGCGGTGTCCCACAGGGATCGGTCCTGGGGCCGCTTCTGTGGGATATCGGTTACGACTGGGTACTGCGCGCCGACCTCCCGAATGGCGTCAGCGTGGTTTGCTACGCTGACGACACGCTGGTCCTGGCACAGGGGAGGTCGCACCAGGAGGCGGCCGAACAAGCGACACTCGGGGTTGCGACAATCGTCGAGAGGATCCGGCAGTTGGGACTCGAAGTGGCCCTGCACAAGTCCGAGGCCATGTGATTTCATGGTCCTCGGAACGCGCCACTGTCGGGTTCCCAGATAACGGCGGGAGGGGTTCACATCGGCGTTGAGTCGACGATGAAGTACCTGGGACTCGTCCTCGACAGCCGGTGGAATTTCGTGGAGCATTTCCGACGTTTGGCTCCCAGACTGGAGCAGGCTGGGGCTGCCTTGAGGCGGCTCCTGCCCAATCTAGGGGGTCCAAACGCCTCCTGCCGGAGGCTCTACGCGGGAGTCGTGCGGTCCATGGCCCTTTACGGGGCACCGGTGTGGGCGCGTTCTTTGAGGCTCCGACCGGCCCGCAGGTTGAACGCGTCCCAAAGGGTCATGGCCATCCGGCTGGTCCGGGGATACCGCACGGTCTCATGCGAGGCGGCGAGCCTCTTTGCCGGATTGCCGCCATGGGATCTGGAGGCAAAAGCCCTCGCGCACGTATGGGAGTGGCGCGAGGAGGCAAAACGCCGGGGTGTAACTCCGCTGCCGCTAGAAATCACGGTACAGCGGACAGAGCTCCGGCGGGATCTCATGGCGACATGGATGGTGCGATTGTCGCAACCCAGTGCTGGGCAAGCCACAATAGCGGCGGTAAGTCCCCTCTTTGAGGAGTGGTTGGAGAGGCGCCACGGCGTCCTCACCTTCCGCCTGACACAGGTCCTCACCGGACACGGTTGTTTCGGGAGGTTCCTGTTTCGCATAAGGCGGGAGGAAACACCCGGGTGTCACCATTGTGTGGATCGCCCGGAGGACACGGTGGAGCATACGGTGGAGGTATGCCCAGCTTGGGCGGAGCACCGCAGTGTCCTCGCGGAGGCGATTGGCGGCGGCGATCTCTCGCGTCCGGCCCTGGTCCAGGCCATGGTACGGAGCGAGAGGGAATGGAAAGCCGTCACCTCCTTCTGCGAAGCAGTAATGCTCGCGAAGGAGGAGGCGGAGCGGGTGAGGGCGTAAGGCTCTCTCAGCCTTGCGCCCTCACGCCCCCACTAGCCGCCGCAGGAGGCGCCCTGGGCGTCGGGAGTCGCCTGCAGATTCCCGGCCACCGTAGGTGCGGGCTTGTGGGCGACGAGCAATGGGTAGCTCGCCGTCCGGCAAGAACCAGGCCCGGGTCGACGGCGCGTTGTGTTCCACGCGCGCCTCAAAGAGATGTCAGCACAAAGTGACGGGGTCCGATAGGGCCGACGCCTCAGGGTCGCGGGTTATTCCACAGAGAAAACCATGGCCCTGGCACAGGCAACTGAAGGAACACGGGTGGGTTTTAGTCAGTAAAAGTCTGACACGCCCTCCCGCTCCACCCAGAGCGGAAGAAGTCATTTGGTGATTTCCCACCCAAAAAAAAAACAAGTCACCTAAGAGTATAAGTATTAGAATTCCTACTTCCACCATCCCCTGCCAGCGTGGCCGTTAAGTGTGAACACTTGGCCTACTAAATTATGCAAGAAGATGAAGATGGATTATAGTGTCTTGTTCTAAATACGCCTCGTCCTGGAATGTTCAGTCTGGAATTTTGCTTCCTGCTTATTCTGAGTTCTCTTAGTTAAATTAATCTCTCGCTTGCGTGGGTTTCGACAAATGTGTTACTACTTACCTACAATATGGTAAGTAACTACTAGCAAATTGTAGCTATTTTCATTTACGACCGACAAGTATGCAGGAAATGTTTCAAGACCTCTGCTCTGTGTCAGTAATCTCCGCTGTTGTTGTATCCGTAGATACGTAATAACTCGTTAAAATTACTTTACTTTGTTATTTTAAACATAGTTTCCGTCGTTTTTGTATCGCACACAAAACCGCAATCATTTTATGAGGTTCGGCGACAGATTGCCGATTTAAGTGCGGAACTCAACTATGAATTACTCACGAGTTCGTGAAGGGTTGAGACATGGAAATAAAATTTTGCTGAAAGCATCATCTCATTATTCTGTACTTGCTTCTAGATATCATAGTAAAAAGATTGGCAGCTGCTTTGGGTGTGGCTGTAACAACTTTACGCTTGGAATAGTACGTTTTATAAATCTCGGGGAAAATTATTTTATCTGATCGGATTCTATGTAGCTTACATTTATTACTGCAATTCGCCAACTTTTTAGTTTTAAGAAGCCTCGGAAAAATAATTACCTAACTTTATCAGTAAGTTGTATCGAGTGTAGAGTTTAAGGTCTTGAAAATTTGTTCAGAGACTGAAAACAGTGCAAATTCGTCAACTCTATCTCCCGCTTCGGGGAACACATACGTTATCTGTTTATCAAATTCTTTGGTACATTTATTTGTTTATGAATGACGCAAACTTGTCTATTCTAGACATATTTATGTTTTTATGTGTATCTGTGTTCTAGCGACCAGGGGTCACCCGAGATTTTGGTCTGTCAAAGAACTGTCACATTATTTGCGCACCACTGCTGAGCGTCAGGTCTTGGGTTCGATAACTAGGTCGGGCAGTGTTAATGGATTTTTCCATAAAGAATTTCTCAGTTGGAGCCCAGAGTCTGGATTGTTGCCCGGTTGTTGGCAATAAGCTCGCTCCCTATTACATGGGACTTGAACATAACTGGCAAAATGAGGATGTTACTATGGGCACAGAGGTGTGCTCATAGCCTTCATTTCTTATCCGCCTCAGCCTTCGGTATAACAGGCGTGATGTTATGATATTTTCTAGAATATTACAATTAAAAGGTATTTGCTCTAGTTATCTATAAGATAATAACTTAAACCCAATAGTGCGTTGAATGACTTGTAATTTGTTTGAAGTATAGAGTGTAATCACTAAATCCCCAGACTCAAATGAATTACAGGAATTTTCCAAGCTCGTATTTTGGTTGTGTACCTACCTACTAACGAGCGTGTGGGTTCCAAAACGTTTTATTTCTATCGAATTAATCATCATACCTGTGTGGGACAATAGCGTACCACCCAGCCTGCAACGGTATGATTCAGCGTTTCCATCGCACGCTCAAAGCCGATTTGATGTCGCACGGCACAAAGGATTGGGTGAGTTCTCTACCTGTGGTACTATTAGGGTTACGGACAGCGTGCAAAGAGGATCTCCAATGTTCACCAGCAGAGTTGGTGTATGGAGAGCAGTTACGCGTCCCCGGTGAGTTTTTCACCGCAGCAACCAAGAAGGTAGAGTATCCAGATTTTTTCAGCACCCCGAGTATGAACGTCAGCGCAGCCTTCGTGCAATTACTTCAGCGTGACGTCATCATCATCACTCCCGCAAGTCATACAGCCAGCCAGCAATCACGGCTTGAACGGTTGTCCTGACCATCAGCATGCAGCGCAAGCGCATACCTGGTCATCACCCTGTTCCTCATATCACTTCATACCTATCATACTATACAAAGATTTGATGTCGTTACTATCGACTGTAACTTATACAAAAGTGAGAATTAATTGAATTCGTGTGTCTAAAACAATCAAGAGTTCGACCTCTGTGACTTTGAAAAATGTGCCTGGGCTGTCTCATAATATATTTGTTCAGCGTGATTGATAAAGCTCAAGCATCAAACAATAGGTTCTAGTAATATGTACCGTTGCTTCGGAACGATAAATAATGTAGCAAAGAAAATGTACGCGTAGACCGTCTCAAGGGTTTGACTGAAATGGAACAACAATAGGTCGCGAAAACTCAATCACAGAACTTATGCATCGATGATGAGTTCCGTCCGGCAACAAGGTTACAGTACAAACCAAGCAGTGTATGCCTTACACCATCCTACCTATCTATCGTAACTATTAGCCTCGAAAACACGTTAAATTTCTAATTTGTTAGCGGCCACCGGTCGCTCACACGCGATATTAAGCGTAGTGACAAGGTGACAAGCAACATGTTACATTCGTATCTGTTTTCCAGATTTTGTCCGCAATAGACGTGAAAAACAATCTAACCTTATGGGCCGATTTCACCAATTAAACTGAACGCGTTCAGCACACCTAAACGCGCTCAAGAGCTGTCAGTGTCAAAATTGTTATGGAATATTGACACTGACAGCTCTTGAACTGGATTTAAATTGCTGATCTCGTTCAGTTTCGTTGGTGAAATCAGCACCAATTAAATGCCGAAAACCCACGCATTTTGAAAAATAATTAATGTAAAATTTAATTGCTAAACATACAAAATATAACGTTTTTTCTTCAACAGTCGCCAATTAGTAATAAATAAAGAATGACGCGAACGCTTAGTACGAATTAATTCGCTTAACATTTCTGTTCCAAAAATACACGGAGCGTGGTTTGTGAATGTGGCTTAATATTAGCATATCAATAAAAAAAATTAAAATAACGTAAATTAAATGCGTGTCCCTTGCTAGTAGCTGTAGGAATGTTTGGCTGGCCTTGGGGGTGGCTGGGTCTGCCTGCAGGCTATGGGCATTCGTCACGTTATCTTCGCGGCTGGGTTTCATAGCAGCTGAGTTATGTAAGGCTAACAGGAGATGTCACGCTGGCACGCACACTTGCCAAACAACTATTTTCAGCGAGACTAATGTGGCCAGATGGCTGGCTTTCTGTGGAATTGTTTCCAATTAAGTTATGCTACTGAGTACCACACAGCTGAATGTTTTGTTGTTTGAATTACGTTTATGCAGAAGAATTGGAGCTTGATTTAGTTCTAACAATAAAAACCTATTTTCAAAATTCATGAAAATTGATTTTTGTACTGTTTCAGTCTAAGTAAGATATTTTGCAAGAATCTTTTTTTTTGTTTAAAAAGACCAATAGGTCGTAAGGTTTTTAACTGCCAGTTATCCTTCCTATTTTATTAGAGAAACCTGGTAAAATAGAAATATAACAACGAGGGTTATGTTTTTATTTCTAAATATTTTTTGTATAGAAATTTTAATTTCTGCGGAGCCACGATTCGACGTAATAAAATATTCTTTGTTGGTTATTCGCACGTTTACGGAAATCAAAAGATTTTACCAGGAACTGCCGGGAAGGAGGATAAATGGATGGAAAGATGAATTAGCTAGCGACACTCCGCAGAAGTTATGGTGGTACTTGTGATGGGTATTGTTAAAACACGAAAACACAAAAAAATATGTTAATTTATTGGTGTCAACGACAGCTGGTAGTTTAGTTACTTGAAGTATGAGTTGAGAAAGTTATTGTTTTGATTGAATCGTGTTTAGATATCGATACTCATGGCGCCTGTAAAATTACAAAATAAACTTATTTAAAACTGATGTTTTAAGTAACTACACAACCAACGGATGCAGACCTAAAAAAGCAAATATTTAAAAACAACATTTTTGGCCTATTCAAAAATATTTATTCTGGGGTTAGATATCGATACCCATCACGTCTACGAAGTTTTGCTATGTAATTTAAATTGACCTTGAATATTTGCCTACGCTTTTACATACAAAGGCTTCTATGTAATGCATGAATGTCATGAATTCCTGATAAGAAATGTTACGTTGTTGCAGAAGAATTGGAGCGTTATTCAGTTCTTACTCTAAAAACCTATCAAAATCGTAGAAAAGTAGACAGACCATAACTAACGTAAAGCAGTTTTTTTGTTTTGTTTAAAAGACCAATAGGTGGTAAGGTTCTAAGTGCCAGTAAAGTTATCCTCGATATTTTGTTAGAGACACCTGGTCCCGTGGTTATGTTTCTATTTTTTCATATTATTTCTATAAAATTATAATTTCCACGGAACACGATTCGCGGTAATAAACATATTTTTAAAATAAATAGCCTTCTCTTATATATACAAAGGTTTCCCTAAAGTGCATGAATGTCATGAATTCCTGGTAAACAATGTTACGTTGTTGCAGATTTATTAATGAATTGCAGTGTTTCTGCAATAAAATATTTTGTTGGAGTATTGGAAATCGGAGACCCTATTTCGAAATTTACACATTTGAACTAAATAACACTGAAGCGCCTTAGATTGTTTACCAATCAAAGACACTTTGATACTAGTGATATTTATTTATTTACATAGGTACAAGGAAAGAGTAAGTAATAGAATTATCAAAAAAATCTAGTTGCAAGAAATCAATAAATAATGTATATTATTGGAGCAATCAATTTACTCACAGAATCTTTTCAAGTGCAAAAACTAAAGATGAAAAATCTAAACTACCTGAGACACTTTTGATCTCAGCGGGAAACAATTTACCGTTGATCGGCCACTGTTTCATATGGCATCCTGTTATCAGCAACTTCATCATTCCTGCGGTTACAGTCTGAAAGTATAATAAAGTTTGTTATTTAATTTTCCTTTTTTTTCTCCAATTTTCATTATTGTTGTTCACATTTCTAGGAAATAAATGTAGGTTCGGCCATGCATGTTCGATTAATGTGTTCAAGGTTTGACCTTGTAAAGGTATTTGTACCTCTATCGACATAAGCACGTACCGTTGGAAAAAATAGATTGGTTTTAGTTCCGAGACTCGACGTGTTGCGGAAGATAGAATATAGACAGTCTTGCTTTCCCGCAATTGGCATTACTACCTAGGTACAAGTTTGTTTTGTTAAAAATATAGGTAAACTTTGCAAACTAAACCTCGGTAGACTTCATTCTGAAACCACTTAGATTTTGGAACGTTTTTGCAAATGTACGTCCTGTTTGTTTATCTTACAAAAAGCCGCTCGATGCAACTCGTACCAACTGTCAATTAGTTCGCCCAATACCCGCCAGCATCCACCATCCCCTGCCAGCGTTACCGTTAAATGTGAACACTTGCCCTACTAAATTATACAAGAAGATGAAGATGGATTATAGTGTACATGAGAGTCTTGTTCTAAATACGCCTCCTCCTGCTTATTCTGAGTTCTCTTGGTTGAATTATTTTCTCGCTTCCGTGGGCTTCGATAAATGTGTTCGTACCATATGGTAAGTCCTACTACTATGGTGTTTAATTTTTATTTTTATTATTAATTGACTTTTACATAACTCTGACATAATATTTTCATTATTTGACATTATATACCTACATTTTTTAATTAGTTTTTGATTTTACTTTATTAGATTATTTTATATTTTGTAAATGTGAGAACCTCGTAGGACTTGTGGATTGTACATTTATAGACCATTATCTATTTGTTTAACATATGGTACTTGTTGACAGGCCTAAACTGTCCTCCTACACCTATTAACACTGTAATTAAAAAACATTGTAAAAGACAAATATTTTTAAAAGAATAACCATGGAGTTTCTTGCCGGCTCTTCTCCTTAGGAAACGACCAATTGGAACCGTGCACCTAGAATCTGACGTTTCATAAGTGCCCATGTAGGTTTATGTGAAATAAAATATTTTGATTTTGATTTTACCTACCCACTCGTACTAGTAAATTGTAGGTATTTTCATATACAACCGACATGTATGCAGGAAATGTTTAAAGACCTCTGCTCTGTGTCAGTAATCTCCGCTGTAGTTGTATCCGTAGATACGTAATAACTAGTTAAAATTACTTTACGCTAGTAGCAGGTACAGAACTACACATTCAGATGAGCGAATATGTCAATGACTTGTTTACTGTATAAAAGATATCAATCACAACATTGGGTTTAATGAAAGTCTCTGTGTGCGGACATCGGATGCCGCCCCTTCATTATTAACATAACTTTGAAACGATGTCACTTGTTGTATGTTAGCAATTTTCACAATTTCCCGAAAAGTTTAAAAGCTTCAGGGTTATGCTAACCACATTTGAGCTATTTTAGTATTTGTGTGGTTATAGAGCAACATTGGCATACTAAATTAAACTAACATTAGTATATAGGTTCAGCTTTTCGATTCATGCGCTGTATATTCGAGGGCTTTGGGTTCCCACCATGGTGATGTAATGATGATAATAGAAACAATATTTTCACCACATGAGCATTCAATAAATGCTTATGCTTAAATTGTGACTATATGAGAGATGAAGAAGCATAGGTTAGACTACTGACTTACTTATTTTATAATAGCATTCCAATGTGTCCCTGAAATAGCTCTTGCTAGAAAAAGAAAACTGTCTAAATGTAACCCTCAATTTACAGGCTAAATGAATTGTGTATACAGTCGGGTTAAACTTATAGACGTTCCGATTTTAGTGACACTGATCTTTCTTGAGAAAAACGAACTTACTATTCTATTTTACAACGGCATTTTAATTATAAAAGTGCTTTTAAGACGAAGAGGCTGCCGGCTTAACGTCTGCAAAAATATTAAAATTGAGCCTAGAATTCATAAAAAGTAGGTCGAACTATAAGTTTAGGTTATAGAGAAAATTCACAGGCTTTTGAAGTTTTTGAATCTTTTATGACGCCACCATTTAGAGGCCACATTTCACTGCCTATCGATCCGTACGTTTTCAAGTAGCCAAACAAAGTATTTAGATAGTCAATATTTTGATATAGAGAAGCGTTGGTCAAACTTTCATGTATATTGTGAGCAGAAACAATAGTACCTACCTGTGATAGAAATATGGTAACGAAAAATAGAAAAGGAGCAGAAGTGATTTGAACTGTATACCTGACTTCAATTTAAATTCTGTATCGAAGTTAGTGTGCAACCACTAAAATGAGAAATGAGAGGAGGGCAATCTTATTTTACCGAAAAGCCACGCTTTGCCGACCCCAAATAAATTGGAATAAGGGCAGATGTTGATGATGGATACTTCGCGCATTCACGTTTTAACCAAACACGGTTGAACTCATACAACTTCAAGCATGTCTTGCTACGAGGACACTCTTAGTTGTCTGTGATAACTGCCATGGGGCCAGTTTTCTAAAGGAAACTAATTTCAATTTTTTCTCTCTAATAAAACAAGAAATCTTATGTGTTTTTCTTGTTTTATTAGAGAAATATCCACCATCAAATATTAAGTCACAATATTTTTCTCGAGCTGTAGTGTGTTTTAGTGTAGGTAGTTTATGAACAAGGGAATCGGAGCAGTTGTCTTTAAAATACTCACTGCCACACTGCAATACTCATGGTCAAAATCTCTTTATGTAAAAACATAAAACTATAAATAACTACGTTATTAAGCCTATTACGATTAATTTCCCAAGCTAAAGTCAGTACACGCGATTCAACTTGCCCACTATAACAAATAAAACAATCTTTTTCACGTAATTAACCTCTTTCTCGACATTGGCACGGCATGTTTTGTAAAATAGTGTTATGAAATTAATTTAAAAACTCGTTTGACTTTGTTGATTAAATACAATGCTTAAAAAAACTACAAGTCAGGATTACTTAAATTAATTAATTTTCAGTTGCTCACCGAGAATGAAAGATGAAGGTAAAAAGTGGTATTTTTTAGCGAGAAAACCAGTTTTGTAGACTTGTCAATTATAGAATTAATAGTTATTTATGCTGCTAGTGCGGAAAGTTATTGATTTCCGACGAAGGGCATATTCAATAAGAATCAGAAATCATATTACGCGCGTGACAACGTTTTACTATGCATTGTGATTTGTGCGAGGAAAATAAAAATGAAAATTAATTTATTTATCGAAATTAAAATCTCGTTCGTTTTATTGTACCCTTTATATGAATGAAAAATGACAACATTTGCTGCGGGTCCATTTAGCGAGATGGTTTCATTATGAAAATCGCTCCAAGAGGGAACTGACGACCGGCGGCGCCAACAACGGGTAGCTCTCGCCCGTCACCAACTAAGCTAAACAGAACTCAGCTAAAAATCTAAAACTTCTATTAACAATCTGTTACTGCAGATTGAATATTTGCAGGAGTCATTTTTTTAGTCTCGACTTCTTGTCTGAATTTATTAAGGTTTCTCTGGTTGCACCTAATGCCTCTCTGAGTGTGCAGCATGAACTTAGATAGGTATTACTAACGTGTCCTATCAATAGGTGTATATAATCAATAGGTGTGTATTTGCATAACATGACATACATTACGATACGTGTGACATTAGACTTACTTATGTTACGAGTATCGTATACTTTTTATAGATACTGGTGTGATTCAAACCATGATGATTCCAACCAACCATTAATGGAAAAAAAAATTAAAAAAGTAAAGATGAAATAAGAATTAAAAAGAATGAATGATGAAGTGTGTTGTATGTTGATGCATATAATCTTTTGGATTGATTAGGAAACAAATTCAATATTACGTTTTTGGCCATTTCTCTAATTAGTTCTGGGACAATGTCACAAATCTCATCTTAACTTAGTTCACTTCCTGAGTGGTTCATATTAAAAAAATATGGTTATCCACGAACAAGAAACTGGTTTAAGTTTTGTTACAAACTGAAAAGCAAACCTAGAAGTGGTAGGTTAGCGTTTCGGAACTTGCGTTGTCACTTTTTCTACAGCATGAAACTATTTTTAGGCGTAATGCAAATCTATCCCTCTTTTGACATTTGTATGCTGTGAATTTCTAAATTTCAAAGAACATTTAAAAGTATCTTTTCTTGTTTAATAAGCACCTGCGAAGTTAGCTGATTGATTTTCACACGGTGTAAACATGGACTAGGTACTTAAGTCACAGTAACTTATGTGCGGGTTTAGGTCACACAGTGCTGTTAAATAGTTTACAATGCATGTGATCGTAAGACCGTTTTCCAAGCAGTTAAACTGTGCTGAAAGTGCCACTTTTTAGTTTTCCGTTTCTTTTTAATTTTTTACTCAGTCGTCCCGACGCATAGAGTTTTATTGTTTAAGAAGAGTTTTACGAATTAGTTATGTACATTTTTTTCTTATTTTCCGTGGATAAATCATTGATTTTGGTCTGCGTATAAATAAGCTAAGATTAAGCTGGATTGGTTCTAGTATTGTTTCGGGTTCGTAATTGGTTTCCTAAAACATGCGTTGCTTTCAGAATATCTTCGTAGCTGTAGCCATCCTGTTTTCTTTCTCTTAAGTAGATACAATATTAACATTTATAAAAAATCCGTTCAAAGCATATCCAATGCAAATAACAAAATATCTCCACTTAAATCAAAACAAAGGCTCAAGAATAATATTACCGGATAATCCGTGTTCGTTATTCTGTTTCAAACATGTCGACTTAAAAGTATTGAGGTTAGGATAATAAACATAGACTTCTTAGGTTTATACCAAATAATAGATTTTATTTAGCATACGTTGCACAGTAAGTAAAACGACATGACAGCCAACATAATAGCATCTGGTGTTACATTAGAAAAATAAGCAGGCACAAACATTCACAGCATACAGCCAAGTGATAATATAAAATTTAATCCAATACTCCCACAAATTTTATCATTTGACTGCTATAAAAAAAAACTTACATAACTGACAATATTTCATCTCTTATGCGTTCGAATTTAACAGTAGGTAGAGCCTTTGTAAAAATATCAGCTAGTTGATCTGATCTTTCCACATACTTAATAACAATTAATTTTTCTTTGACCTTTTCTCTACTGAAATTGAATTTAACAAAAAGTAGATACAGGATATCCTTGTTTGAGCCAAGTTACCTGTCAGATGGAGGATGAAAGAAAGTGTTGGGTATCGGGGTCGCGGTGAAGCGTCCACGAGCGAGGCGGCCGCGGGCAAAACCAACTAAGGTTTCTTTAACTTATGACAGCTTTATGTAACGACAAGCTGTGCAATGTGTAGTGGTGTGTTGTTATTAAAAACGGGTTTTGCATAATCAAAAGAATAAGGTAAGTTTATATAGGTGGTTATAGGTTTTCAAATAAATTAGCTTATTATTTATTTAAGATTAAAATACTAAAATGAGTAATGTTTGTTAATGCAAATTCAATAATCCATACTAATATTATAAAGAGGAAATATTTGATTGTTTATTTATATTGAATAGGCTCCGAAACTACTGGACTGATTTGAACAATTGTTTTACCACTAGAAGCCGAAATTATGTCTGATGAACATGGGCGACTAAAACCCAACCGTGTTCCTTCAGTTGCCTGTGCCAGGGCCACGGTTATCTCTATCGAATTACCCGCGACCCTGAGGCGTCGGCCCTATTGGACCCCGTCATTTTGTGCTGACATCTCTTTGAGGCGCTCGTCGTGGAACACGACGCGCCGTAAACCCGGGCCTGGTCCTTACCGGACGGCGAGCTACCCATTGCTCGCCGTCCGCAAGCCCGCGCCTACGGTGGCCGGGAGTTTGCTTGCGATTCCCGACGCCCAGGGCGTCTCCTGCGGCGACTTGGGGCGTGAGGGCGCAAGGCTCTCTCCCTCACGCGCTCCGCCTCCTCCTTCGCGAGCATTACTGCTTCGCAGAAGGAGGTGACGGCTTTCCATTCCCTCTTGCTCCGTACCATGGCCTGGACCAGGGCCCGACGCGAGACATCGCCGCCGCCAATCGCCTCTGCGAGGACACTGCGGTGCTCCGCCCAAGCTGGGCAGACCTCCACCGTGTCCTCCGGGCGATCCACACAATGGTGACACCCCGGCGTTTTGCCTCCTCGCGCCACTCTCATACGTGCGCGAGGGCTTTTGCCTCCAGATCCCATGGCGGCAATCCGGCAAGGAGGCTCGCCGCCTCGCAGGAGACCGTGCGGTATCCCCGGACTAGCCGGACGGCCATGACCCTTTGGGACGCGTTCAACCGGCGGGCTGGTCGGCGCCTCAAAGAATGCGCCCACACCGGTGCCCCGTAAAGGGCCATGGACCGCACGACTCCCACGTATAGCCTCCGGCAGGAACTGTTTGGACCCCCTAGATTGGGCAGGGGCCGCTTCAAGGCAGCCCCAGCCCGCTCCAGTCTGGGAGCCAAACGTCGGAAATGCTCCACAAAGTTCCATCGGCTGTCGAGGACGAGTCCCAGGTACTTCATCGTCGACTCGACGCCGATGTGAACCCCTCCTGCCGTTATCTGGGAACCCGACTGTGGCGCGTTCCGAGGACCATGAAAACCCATGGCCTCGGACTTGTGTTGGGCCACTTCGAGTACCAACTGCCGGATCCTCTCAACGATTGTCGCAACCCCGAGTGTCGCTAGCTCGGCCGCCGCCTGGTGCGACACCCCCGGTGCCAGGACCAGCGTGTCGTCAGCGTAGCAAACCACGCTGACGCCACTAGGGAGGTTGGCGCGCAGCACCCAGTCGTAACCGATATCCCACAAAATCGGCCCCCGGACCGACCGGCGTCCACCGTAGAGCGCCCCCTGCGAAAACCAAACTGGCTCTCCGCCAAATCCGGCCCCACCCGCACCAGCCGCCCGACGAGGCGGTTTGCAATTACTCTTTCAAAGAGCTTGCCCACCTCGTTGAGCAGCACGATGGGTCGGTACGCGGACAGAGAGTACGCAGGGCGCCCCGGCTTCTTAATGAGGACCAGTTTCCCCGTCTTCCAGCTAAGTGGGAACTGGCCTCCCTCCAAGCATGCGCTTAGGAGCCCCCTTCGTCGAGGCCCGAAAGCCTCCAAGGCCAGAACCCAGGCTATTCCAGGTAAGTCGTCGGGTCCTGGGGCGGTATTCTTGGCACTTAGCCTTTGTCCACGAGCTGGGTCCGGAGACTCTGCGTCAGTGGGGGAGCCCTTGGGCGGAATTTATCCCGCATCATTTTGTAGGGGCGTCCCCACCGGTCCTTGTTCAGAGTCTCCAGCGACCCCTCGCGGGCCAGAGCCCTGGCCCGCAGGATCTCCGCTTGGAGGTCTTCGCTGCTCTGTACCCCTCGTACAGCTCCGCCTGAATGGCTTCCGTATCCGGAGGGCGAATGCGTAGCCTGCGATGCCTGGTGTACAGGTGCCGCGCAGCCACGCACGCCTTGCGCAAAGCCGTCAGTTCCGGCGACTACCAGCACACCTGGCGCTAAGCACGTCCAGGCTGGAACCGGGGCATTGCCACGTCACATATTCTGGACATGGCTACCCAGAACCACTCCGCCTCGTCATCGATGTCAGCAGGTCTGTCCGGTGGTGACACCCAGGCCTGCACGATCGAGGCTTCCAGGAGGAGCTCCCGGTCCAGCTGCTTCAGCGCCCACCGCGAACCACTCGGGGCCTGTCGGACCGGCGCGCTCGAGGTCTGGGCGGAGACGTCGAACCGGATGTACCGATGGTCGGAATAGGTCTCCACCCCCTCCATGACGCGCCAGTCAACGTGCGGCGACAGAACGGGGCTGGCGAATGAAATGTCCACCACTGATTCACCCCGCATACGCACACACGTTGGGACAGAACCCCGGTTTAGGACGACCAGGCCTGTCTCTAGAGCCCAGTCCTCCACCATCCTGCCCCGCGTGTCCGTGAGCCGGGAACCCCAAGCCACATTCTTGGCATTGAAGTCCCCGAGGACTAGCACAGGGAGGGAACGAATGCCGACGACGACGAATCTCAACTCCGCTAGGGAGTTTTGGAACTCGGCGAGAGTTCGGTTCGGAGAGAAGTGCACCCCCTTTTTTTTTTTTTTTTGTTACTGGGGTTGAAAATCTCCCCGAACCGTGCTGCCACGCAACCCCGTCCCCTCCTGACGGCCTCGAGGGACAGGGTACCGGCGGCGGCCGACGAAATAGGGCCACTGAGCCGCTCAGGTCCTCCACCCAGTCATCCCTGGGCGGGACAAAGTACGGCTCAGCGACCACGGCGATGTCAATCGACCACTGCGCCATGCTCTGGAGCAACAGATCCTGAGCAGAGGCGCAGTGGTTGTTGTTCGCCTGGAGGAGGCGTAATGGGGCCATTACTGACACTCCAAATCAGCCCCCTCCCGAGCCCCCTGTGGAGCCCCTGCTACGATGGTTGCGGTGGCGACGACGGTGGAGGCGGCAACGGTGGCGGCAGTGGTGGCGGATGCGGCCTCTACGGCGGTGGCATTGGGCATGGCCCTGCCCCTAGCTTTGGCGGGTGGTGCGCAGGCCTTACTCCCAACCCGGTGATCGGCCAGCTTGCCAGCTGCCGCACATATAAAGCAGTGCGGCGCGGCAATGCACGAATCGGCCTTGTGACCTGGCTGACCACAGCGGAAGCAGTGACCGCTGCGGTCCACCTCCAAGGTGCATTGCACTCCCACGTGGTTGCCCACTTGGCAGCGGAAGCACCTCAGAGGTCTGGGTTCCAGCAGTTTGAACTGCGCGGAGACCCAGCCCACCAGGAGCCTTCGGCCCTCCCCGGTAATTTTTTGGGCCGCCGTCACGGGGCAGCTCACCGTAATAGATTGCATCTCCGTGAAGTCAGGACGAATGGTGCCTGCCCTTACCTGCTGCGCAGAGCACCCCCCCGTCCTAACAACGGCAGCCACGACCTCTTCCTCCGTCACGGAGTCGTCCAGGCCCAGTATACGCATGTCAGCGCACTTGGTGGACCTGGATACTCGGACCTCGTCCGCATTCAGGGACGCCCTAAGCTTTTCAGCCAGAGCGTCTGCGGTCGGGCCGCTGGCCGCACCGGGGACCTCCAACATCCGGGCCCCAGTCGCAGTGACCCTTAACCGGAGGCCATTGGTGACGCCGATCTCCTGGAGGTTCACCGCCGTCCTCGCCTTGCCGAGCACCTCGCGGTAGGTAATGCCCTACTTTTCCGCTTCCGGCTGTAGTGTGATAACTACAGCTGCGGACTTCGGGGCACGGAGCTTAGCCGCGACGTTTCGCTCCTTGCGCCGCTGCTGCCTCTGCCTTCTTCTTCTGGAAGCCCTTGCTGCCTTACCCACCTTCCCTTCTCCCCGACAATTTGCCATTCGGCGTCGGTCGAAGGAGGACCGAAATGAATGGCCTTCCCTGCCTCTATTATGGAGGCCGTGGCTGCAGATATGGCCTTGTCTTTAGAGGACTGAGTTTCAAGGCCACACCCTTTATCGCGGCAACCACGACCTCCGCAAACCTGGCCGCTTGCTCAGGCTTTGAGCCGCCAGCAGCATCCGGTCCACCACCTGACGACTCCAACAGGGCCACCCTACGGCCGTCCACTTCACTGTGGCGCCCCTCCGTGGCGAGCCTCACGGCTCGCTGGGCTGGCTCGGCCGGACTGGCCTCCCTGTCCTCCTGGGTGGTGAGCTCTACACCTCTTCCTCGATTCCCACAACGTCGACCGATTTTTCGGGCCGAGGCCATCCCGCCATCCGAGTGTGACCCCTGGCCATCCCTCGGTTTGGGCCGCTTCAGGAAAAACCCTTTGTTCTTCCCAGCAGCGCCCACCAATACGCGCTCCGGGCTCTTAAATGAGCCCGCCGCGCCAGATGCAGCGTCAGACTCTGACCGCGCATCACTCGACGAGCCTCCTCGGCTCGGAAGACATTTGTTGCCCCCCCCCAGAATACGAATGGGTGTGGTGCCTTTTTCCCCTAGTAACCCCCCAAGCGCTAGTGAATGGATTCCCTCCGGCCATTCATGCCCTCAGCACGCTCGACCTTGGGATTGGGGTAATTTTTTATAGAGGTTGTCTTCCTCTTCCCTTCACAATCTACGCCCACAAAACTCACCCTCTGCAAACAGAGGGGGTGTGGACTTGAAATTGCAACCAGACCTATCCCGACGACGGACTGGCCGCCCCAACCCTAGCCCAGTTCCCTTCATCAACCAATAAGTATGATCGATGATGGGAACCATGACCCTTCCCCGTTTGTTGAAGATTGGCCGCCAACCCCAACTGTCCACCAAAAGCAGGTGGGCAGTTGGAGCTGACGTTGCCCAGGGTGCGCCACGTGGAGGCTCTTCAACATGCGACCCCAAAGGGTCACTCCTAAGAAACCGAATCTATGTTACGAAACTAGTTCCGCAATATTAGTTTCGTGTACATAATTATTTAATCGTAGATGCATAAGTATTATGCTTAACTGTGGTATTTTGATTGCAACTGACAGCAAATTCGTCTGTCTTCTATAAATATAGGAGACATAGTGCTGTGTCATAGTACCTAATAGTACTATATTTATTCATCCTCCATAGGTTACCCAAAGCAAAAGTAATGCGAACGTGGTTTTAGTTTTGAATGAATCATTCAAATTCACGAGAATCTATTTAAGCAAATTAAAGCAACGAGTGCGACCGTCCCTGGCATGTACATAAAACTGTAGTAGCAACTATCTCGTAAACAGCTATTTGATCTTCCCATAACAGCATCTTTGTAAAATGCAGATATTTACTTTAAAGTGTGCCTGTGTGTACCTGAACAGGAACCCCTTTCCCTCTCGAGGGTCTTAATCGTTAATGCAACCATGTTATTAAATTATTGCCAAAAGTATAGGCAACCGCAGCTTTGTCTACCTAATCAATCTCTCACCCATTTTTTACAAAACGTTTATCTTTTGATGAAAAATTTTGATTGCAGACAGCTGTGTATGTTGTATTTGTACCTCTATAGATATCTACGTACATGTCAGTACATTAAAGCTAATCTATTTGTGTAATGGACAGCCCTCCGGCAGCAGTATAAAAGGGGGATGAGCAAATAAACGGTCAAAACTCTCTGTCAATATATAGCCGGTCGACCGTTAACCATTGCGACGTATCAGTGTTTATTTTAAACATAGTTTCCGTCGTTTTTGTATCGCACACAAAACCGCAATCATTTTATGAGGTTCGGCGACAGATTGCCGATTTAAGTGCGGAACTCAACTATGAATTACTCACGAGTTCGTGAAGGGTTGAGACATGGAAATAAAATTTTGCTGAAAGCATCATCTCGTTATTCTGTACTTGCTTCTAGATATCATAGTAAAAAGATTGACAGCTACTTTGGGTGTGGCTGTAACAACTTTACGTTTGGAATGGTACGTTTTATAAATCTCGGGGAAAATTATTTTATCTGATCGGATTCTATGTAGCTTACATTTATTACTGCAATTCGCAAACTTTTTTTTTTAAGATGCCTCGGAAAAATAATTACCTAATTTTATCGGTAAGTTGTATCGAGTGTAGAGTTTAAGGTCTTGAAAATTTGTTCAGAGACTGAAAACAGTGCAAATTCGTCAACTCTATCTCCCGCTTCGGGGAACACATACGTTATCTGTTTATCAAATTCTTGGTACATTTATTTGTTTATGAATGACGCAAACTTGTCTATTCTAGACATATTTATGTTTTTATGTGTATCTGTGTTCTAGCGACCAGGGGTCACCCGAGATTTTGGTCTGTCAAAGAACTGTCACATTATTAGCGCACCAGTGCTGAGCGTCAGGTCTTGGGTTCGATAACTAGGTCGGGCAGTGTTAATGGGTTTTTCCATAAAGAATTTCTCAGTTGGAGCCCAGAGTCTGGATTTTTGCCCGGTTGTTGGCAATAAGCTCGCTCCCTATTACATGGGACTTGAACATAACTGGCAAAATGAGGATGTTACTATGGGCACAGAGGTGTGCTCATAGCCTTCATTTCTTATCCGCCTCAGCCTTCGGTATAACAGGCGTGATGTTATGATATTTTCAAGAATATTACAATTAAAAGGTATTTGCTCTAGTTATCTATAAGATAATAACTTAAACCCAATAGTGCGTTGAATGAATTGTAATTTGTTTGAAGTTTAGAGTGTAATCACTAAATCCCCAGACTCAAATGAATTACAGGAATTTTCCAAGCTCGTATTTTGGTTATGTACCTACCTACTAACGAGCGTGTGCGTTCCAAAACGTTTTATTTCTATCGAATTAATCATCATACCTGTGTGGGACAATAGCGTATCACCCAGCCTGCAACAGTATGATTGAGCGTTTCCACCGCACGCTCAAATCCGCTTTGATGTCGCACGGCACAAAGGATTGGGTGAGTTCTCTACCTGTGGTACTATTAGGGTTACGTACATCGTGCAAAGAGGATCTCCAATGTTCACCAGCAGAGTTGATGTATGGAGATCAGTTACGCTTCCCCGGTGAGTTTTTCACAGCGGCAACCAAGAAGGTAGGGTATCCAGATTTTGCCAGCACCCCGAGTATGAACGTCAGCGCAGCCTTCGTGCAATTATTTCAGCGTGACGTCATCATCATCACTCCCGCAAGTCATACAGCCAGCCCGCAATCACGGCTTGAACGGTTGTCCTGACCATCAGCATGCAGCGCAAGCGCATACCTGGTCATCACCCTGTCCCTCATATCTCTTCACTGGTGACCCCGACGTGATGAACATCATATCTTAACTGGTGACCCCGAGTATGAACGTCAGCGCAGCCTTCGTGCAACTACTTCAGCGTGACGTCATCATCATCACTCCCGCAAGTCATACAGCCAGCCAGCAATCACGGCTTGAACGGTTGTCCTGACCATCAGCATGCAGCGCAAGCGCATACCTGGTCATCACCCTGTTCCTCATATCTCTTCATACCTATCATACTATACAAAGAGTTGATGTCGTTACTATCTGCTGTAACCTATACAAAAGTGAGAATTAACTGAATTCGTGTGTCTAAAACAATCAAGAGTTCGAGCTCTGTGACTTTGGAAAATGTGCCTGGGCTGTCTCATAATTTATTAGTTCAGCGTGATTGATAAAGCTCAAGCATCAAACAATAGGTTCTAGTAATATGTACCCTTGCTTCGGAACGATAAATAATGCAGCAAAGAAAATGTACGCGTAGGCATCAAACATTCTAACCCCCTGATTACAGCGGCCGCCCGCTACACTCCCTCTTGCATTAGTAGTATTCGCCGACCAAGGCATACTTTAATCGCCCCCGACGACGCCACTACCCTCCTCCAGGAGAGTAGTAAGGCCACCAGCACGCTACATAAGCCCAAAACCCGATCGACGTCCTACCGTCCTCGCCGCCGAGGCCCGCCGCGACGCCCAAATCCACGCCCCTCCCGACCCTTGCTCGAGCCAGCCCGCGACGCTGAACCTGTAGCTTTAAATTCGTCCCTAAATAATATCAATCCTGATCCAGCTAGTCATTTGCTGCCCTCTTCCAGCGACGCCCTAAGCCGAGGTTCGGACCCCACGGGGGGTGCCCTTAGCGTTGTCGCTTAGTTTTAGTTAGTAAATAAGTTTAAGTCCTGGCTGGAGGCCTTAATTTATTAGGGAATCCACAGGCAAGTCCGCTTAAGCAGACGAAAACCTCATAGGTTGACCTGCGAGATGCCAAACAAACAAACAAACAAAATATACGCGTAGACCGTCTCAAGGGTTTGACTAAAATGGAACAACAATAGGTCGCGAAAACTCAATCACAAAACTTATGCATCGATGATGAGTTCCGTCCGGCAACAAGGTTACAGTACAAACCAAGCAGTGTATGCCTTACACCATCCTACCTATCTATCGTAACTATTAGCCTCGAAAACACGTTAAATTTCTAATTTGTTAGCGGCCACCGGTCGCTCACACGCGATATTAAGCGTAGTGACAAGGTGACAAGCAACATGTTACATTCGTATCTGTTTTCCAGATTTTGTCCGCAATAGACGTGAAAAACAATCTAACCTTATGGGCCGATTTCACCAATAAAACTGAATGCGTTCAGCACACCTAAACGCGCTCAAGAGCTGTCAGTGTCAAAATTGTTATGGAATATTGACACTGACAGTTCTTCAACTGGATTTAAAAGTGCTGATCTCGTTCAGTTTCGTTGGTGAAATCGGCACCAATTAAATGCCGAAAACCCACGCATTTTGAAAAGTAATAATGTAAAATTTAATTGCTAAACATACAAAATATAACGTTTTTTCTTCAACAGTCGCCAATTAGTAATAAATCAAGAATGACGTGAACGCTTAGTACGAATTAATTCGCTTAACATTTCTGTTCCAAAAATACACGGAGCGTGGTTTGTGAATGTGGCTTAATATTAGCATATCAATCAAAATTTTGTAAAATAACGTAAATTAAATGCGTGTCCCTTGCTAGTAGCTGTAGGAATATTTGGCTGGCCTTGGGGGTGGCTGGGTCTGCCTGCAGGCTATAGGCATTCGTCACGGGAGATGTCACTCTAGCACGCACACTTGCCAAACAACTATTTTCAGCGTGGCTAATGTGGCCAGATGGCTGGTTTTCTGTGGAATTGTTTCCAACTAAGTTATGCTACTGAGTACCACACAGCTGAATGATTTGTTCTTTGAATTACATTTATACAGAAGAATTGGAGCGTCATTTAGTTCTAACTATAAAAACCTATTTTAATTGTTCATAAAAAATGTTTTTTGTGCTGTTTTAGTCTAAGTAAGATATTTTACTATACTGTTTTTTTGTTGGAAAGATCAATAGGTCGTAAGGTTTTTAAGTGCCAGTTATCCTCCCTATTTTAATAGAGACACCTGTTAAAAATATAAATATAATCATGTTTTTACATCTAAATATTGTTTGTATAGAAATTATAAATTCTACGGAGCCACGATTCGAGGTCATCAATCACTAATGAGTGATCGATGTTCACGGTAATAAAATATTCTTTGTTTGTAATTCGCACGTTTACGGAAATCAAAAGCTTTTACCAGGAACTGCCGGGAAGTAGGATGAATGGATGGAGAGATGAATTAGCTAGCGAAACTCCGCAGCCGTGATGGGTATTGATAAAACACGATAACACAAAAAACATGTTAATTTATTGGGGTCACCGTCCGCTGGTAGTTTAGTTACTTGAAGTATGAGTTGATAAAGTTATTGTTTTTATTGTATAGTGTTTAGATTTCGATACTCATCGCGTCTGAAAAAATACAAAAGAAACTTATTTTTAAACTGATATTTTAAGTAACTACACAACCAACGGTTGTAGACCTAAAAAAACAAACAATTTTGTTTGTTGAAACAAAAATGTTTGCTTATTAAAAAATATTTTTTCTGGCTTTAATATCATTACTCATCACGTATACAAAGTTTTGCTATGTAATTTAATTTGACCTTGAATATTTGCCTACGCTTGTACATACAAAGGTTTCTAGATAATGCATGAATGTCATGAATTACTAATAAGAAATATTGTTGCAGAAGAATTGGAGCGTTATTCAGTTCTTACTCTAAAATCCTAAGGTTGATAAGTGTCACCTATTTTAATTATTCTACGAAATGATTTTTATAATTTTCAGTCATAATATCGTAGAAAAGTAGACAGAGATTTTTTTTTTCGTAGAGAGACCGTAAGTGCCAGTAAAGTTATCCTCGATATTTTGTTTAGAGACACCTGGTCCCGTGGTTATGTTTCTATTTTTTATATTATTTCTATAAAAATATAATTTCAATAAATTTCAATAAACATATTTTTATTATAATAGCCTTCGCTTAAACAGACAAAGGTTTCCCTAAATTGCATGAATGTCATGGATCCCTGGTAAACAATGTTAAGTTGTTGCTGATTTATTGATGAATTGTAGTGTTTCTGCAACAAAAATATTTTGTTGGAATAATGGAAACCGAAGACCCTATTTCGAAATTTACACATTTGAACAAAATAACACTCAAAATCAAAATATTTTATTTCACATAAACCTGCATGGGCACTTATGAAACGTCAGATTCTAGGTGCACGGTTCCAATTGGTCGTTTCCTATGGAGAAGAGCCGGCAAGAAACTCCATGGTTACTCTTCTAAAAATATTTGTCTTTTACAATATTTTTTAGTTACAGTGTTAATAGGTATGGGAGGACAGTGTAGGCCTGTCAAAAAGTACCATATGTTAAACAAATAGACAATGTTATATAAATTTACAATCTACAAGGCCTACGACGTTCTCACATTTACAAAATATAGAAATAATCTAATAGAATAAAATCAAAACTAATTAAAAAATTTAAGTATATGTCGGCGTCACCGTTAGCGGTAGGTACAGCGGGCCGAGTTTCGCTGTGCAAAGCGGGACGTTCGCCTCCCCACTCTCCCCACTTCTCAAGCAACTTAATGTAAGCTAGTGCGCAGCGAAGAGGGGGAGCATTCTTGTGGCAGGCTCGGCCCGGTGCGCCTGCCGTAGCGCCTAGAGCTATTATCGCGATCTATTTAATTAATTAACAGGCTGTCGGAATAAAAGAGTTGGTTACTGCTATATCTCATACTTTCATTTAATATGTCGGACCTCTGCCTTCAGGTTATTTCATGGTGATTATTTTATAAGAAATTGTGAGTGAAATAAAGTGATTGTGCTGTTACTAGTATCTCTATTTTCTTCGCCCGACAATCCACGCCTACTTACAAAGTGCAAGTGTAATATCGCTGATGAGGGCCTATCCCGATATATATAATGTCAAATAATGAAAATATTATGTCAGAGTTATTTATAAGTCAATGGTGCCGATTCTCTTGTCACAAATGCCTCTAAACTAGACTAAAAATCACTAAAATGTGGTTTAATTCTGTCAAATGACGATTTTCCATTCTGAAATTGACTATAGTGACACAACTTAACTATATTTTAGTTTGACAGCACTAAGATTGCACTGAGTTATTAATTTAGTGAAAATGGCAATTTTGCTATTCTGAATTTTACGTTTTTCAACTAAACATTTGATTGTCTAACTAAATCTGAACATGAATCTGACTATTTTTAATCGCGATTAAAAGGTGTGGAGTAAAATTAGGTGGCGTGGACTAAAATTCACACCAACACCTCGACTTCAGACGTGCAAAAACGGTACTTAAATTATATTTTTCTTTTTTTGCTCATATCTCGAAAACGGTGTGTCCTATCACAAAAATAATGAAAATTTCGACCCCCTTTGTAACCCTGAAACCACCAAATCACTACATTTAGATATTTTTATTTTATATTTTCCACACAAAAAGTCAAAACTTCCATATAAAACACGTCGAGGCTGCCTCAGGCTCTAACAAAGACGTTGCGAAACCAGAAGAAAAAAAAAACACGTGGACTATGTGGTATTTTGTTACACCAAAAACACATCTTATCTATTTATGTATTTAACACCTGAGGAGCTGTTGTGCACAGCAATTCTTTCTATGATTCAGTAGGTACTAAAGTCTTTATGAAAATTGTATGACACTCATTTAACTTACATTTGTTTATCCGATATTGTTGTATTGCTGAAATGCAAACCTTTAGCTACCTCTGTCTATTTTCCACATCCATTTATCTCATTTCATGTGATCTTATATTATTTTCCTTTTATTGAATGTTGCGACATTTTGTATCTAACATTGTCATCTGTCAGTTTTTATTTTTCTATGGTATAGAGCCAAGAGGTCGTCTATTTTATTGTAAAGGTATCGTAAAACTAGTGTTAAGCCGGGTTCTCACTGTAAGCCATCTTTATAGTTCCTGGCAGATAACCAATTAAGAAGTATTTGGATTGAAAGCTAAAAAAGTCACTTCTAGAACGATCGACCAGAGCTCGGTAGAGAGTAGTTATATTCTTTGGGCCAGAGGCTATATAAACCATCCGATACTTTTCACCAGGTTCTTTTGATTCCGGTTTTCTTTTGATTCCGTCTTTTGACTCGGTCTTTTGGCTTCTTTTGTTTTGCAATTTTTCTTACTCATCAGTTTATGTTTTTTCTAAAAAGCTATTTAAATATAAACCTTTCTAGAAGTTATTCTCAGTGAATTTATTACAAATATCTTGTGTGTGTAAATGTGTTAAACTCACTCGATCACCTCCGACCCTCCCACTTGCGTCTACGGGAGGAGTTCGAGACGGTTTGCATAGAACTAATAAACGTGGCGTGAGACACCGCCGCCGGAAGAAATACCAACCGACGCGAGCTCCCTCGCAACGGGCTGCGGGCTGATGGAGAGGCTGCTGCGAGCTCCCGCTCGACGGACTGCGGGACGGAGGAGCGGCCGACGCGAGCTTATTTTGTTCGTGAGCTGCTTTGCGACTGTGAGCACGGAGAGGCTGCTGCGAGCTTCAACTCAACAGACTGCGGGCCAGAGGAGCGGCCGACGCCTCGAGCTGCTGCATGACCGTGAGCTCCCTCGTGTTAGACTGCGGACCAGAGGATCGTCCTACGCGAGCTTCGACTAACTCTTAATTTAATATCTTCTTCTACATTCCTATGTATTTTATAATCTAAAAATTACATTAACTTGTAACCACGTTTGGCCAGTCGGCTAAACGTTACGTTACAGTTTGATTGTCAAATTCGATTATAGTTGTGTCAAAATTATTTTTAAATTTAGAGATTATTTTTCGCAGAATAGCATCAAGATTTTCATACTAAAAAGTAAGGAATTTTAGTTATAGTTTAGTTAGTTTAGTTCGATGTACAAGAGAATCGGCACCAATATCTAATAATAAAAAATAAAATTAAAACAGCATTATTTGGGAGCAGTTATTAGAAATTTACATAGTGATGCCGTTTATGAGGTACCAGGGAAGCCACATGTGCAGAGGGAATTATTGCCAAACTTTCTTGTCTTCGACGTAGTCTTTAATCTTATAGTACGCTTTTTTGATAAGGACACGTTTGATGTGGGTTTTGAACTTTCCATCGCTAAGTTCTGTAACCGACTTTGGAAACTTGTTATAAAAGCGGATACTGTTTATCAAAAATGATTTGCTTGTTTTACACTGAAGCGCCTTTTATTATTTACCGATCAGAGACACGATTCTGTGAGAATATTTCGATAATATCTAGCTTCTGATATTTATTTAAATATATATATATTGGTAGGTACAAAGAAAGAGTAAGTAAAAGAATTTCGACAAAATAATAAAAGTGCTTCAAAAAATCTAGTTGCAAGAAATCAATAAAAAAATAAGAGCATTGGAGCAATCGATTGACTCACAAAATCTTTTCAAGTGCAAAAACTAAAGATGAAAATCCTAAACTTCGTGAGACACCTTTGATCTCGGCGGGAAACAATTTACCTTCGATTGGCCAGGGTTTCATATTACATCCTGTTAACAGCAACTTCATCATTCTTTCGGTTACAGTCTGAAAGGATAATAAAGTTTGTGATTTAATTTTCCTTTTTTTTCTCCAATTTTCATTATTGTTGTTCAGATTTCTAGGAATGAAATGTAGGTTCGGTCATGCATGTTCGATTATGTGTTCAAGGTTTGACCTTGTAAAGGTATTTATACCTCTATCGACATAAGTAAGTACCGCTGGAAAAAATAGGTTGGTTTTTGTTCCGAGACTCGACGTGTTGCAGATGATAAAATATAGAAAGACAGTATTGCTTTCCCGCAATTGGCATGAGTACCTAGATCTCGTACAAGTCTGTTTTCCGAAATTGTAGCACCCCAGCATGTTAAAAGTATAGGTGAACTTTGAAAACTAAACCTCGGAAGACTTCATTCTGAAACCACTAAGGATTTGGAAGGTTTTCGTAAACAATCATGGCGAGATCCTTAAATAAATTTGTACTTAAAAAAAAACAACACATTACCAGGAGTAGATTGATATATTATTAATACTTATAAAAATTTTCAAAACCCGCCTAATGAAAAAGTTCGAAATGATAATATCGGTTTTTCGTTGTATCTCGTTGCCAATTTTGTATTTATAATAAAACAGTTTACAGTTGCGCTAAGAGTTGAAAAAGTATATTGATTAATCACTATTATTTTGTGACATTTTCCATAAAACGATGGATTGCGTGAAAGACGATAGGACCTTTAAATAAATAAATACCAGTAAAGGAGGGTCTTAGACTGACAGCCGCCGTTTCGTTCTAAAATAATAAGCCCCTCGTTAAACTATTTACTTTTAACATTATATATTATATTGCGGGGTTATAAAAATATTGTAAATGCCTGAAGACACTTTTTAGGCACCTAAGAGTGGGGCGCATATTGAAGAGCCTCCACGTGGCGCACCCTGGGCAACGTCAGCTCCAACTGTCCACCTGCTTTTGGTGGACAGTTGGGGTTGGCGGCCAATCTTCAACAAACGGGGAAGGGTCATGGTTCCAATCATCGATCATTTATAATGGTCGATGAAGGGAACCGGGCTAGGGTTGGGGCGGCCAGTCCGTCTTCGGGACAGGTCTGTGGCGTCATGTTAATAAGACCACACTAACGTTGTATTTTATCGTATCGTTGGTATCGATTGACAGGGTAAAACCAGCCTATGCACACCGTGATAGCGTTGAGAGTGAGACACATAGTCGTGAGACACAAATTACACGCCCATTGCGTACTACTCGTTCAGGGCGGACTGTTAGGTTCCCTGAACGATACAATTAGGGCGGCCCTTTTATTCGTAAGGGGGTCCTGTGGCGTCATGTTAATAAGACCACACTAACGTTGTATTTTTGTGTCCACAGAGTTTCTGCTTACCCTTTTGGGTTTAGTCGAAGCGCGATTGTCGCGCGCCGGAGTACGTCCTACGCTGGTGTGCGTACGAGTTTGCCGCCACACCTGTGCAGACATTTACCTCGCCCCGCGCCGCCGCCGCCCCGCCGCCGTCCCGCGGTCGTCGGCTGCGGCAGTCGAGACCGTCCCTCGAGCAGTTAACTTGAAGCCTTCAAAGTGCGTCCACGCTACATTGATCCGCACCGCGCTATTATATTTCGTCCGCGTAATAAGTTCATTTCAATTGTTTTATAACGTTAACTTCCTAGTATCACATCGTGACCCTTCTGGTAGTAGAATCATACTTTGTTTCTAGAATTAACTTCGTTTTAACTTCGTTTAACTGTTTACTGTAACGCATTTTTGTTTACTCCAGAATTATACCATTGTAATTCCTGTTCGCGCCTCTTTCATTGTACACGCCCCATTAAGCTTCCAAAGGTCTGGTGGCCATCTCCGTCCACACCCCCTCTGTTTGCAGAGGGTGAGTTTTGTGGGCGTCGAGTGGGGAGGGGAGAGGAAGACAACCTCTATAAAAAATTACCTCAATCCCAAGGTCGAGCGTGCCGAGGGGATGAATGGCCGGAGGGAATCCGGTCACTAGCGCTAGGGGGGAGGGAAACAAGGGACCACGCCCTTCAAAGGAAAACAAAAAATTTAAAATAAGACAGACGAAAATAAACTACCCCAGGGCGGTACCGGCTGCTCAGCAGCCGGAGAATCCGCCACGTTCCCTTCGGGGACGTCAAGCCCCCAATCGTATTCTGGAGGGGGCAACGTATGTCTGACGAGTCAACGCGGAGGGCTCATTTAAGAGCCCGGAGTGCGTAGTAATGGGGGCTGCTGCTAAGAACAAACGGTTCTTCCGGAAGCGGCCCAATCCGGGGGATGGCCAGGGGTCACTCTCGGATGGCGGAATGACCTCGGCCCGGAAAATCAGTCGGCGGGGTGGTGTCCGATGAAGGGGCGGAGGGCTCAACACCAAGGAGGACAAGGAGCTGAGCAGAGTCAGCCCAGCCGAGCAAGCCCAGCGAGCCGGAAGGCTAGCCACGAAGGGACGCCGCTCTGAAATTGCCAGTGGCAGTGGTATTTCGGAGTCGTCAGGTGGTGAGCCGGAGCCGCTGGCGGCTCCAAATCGGAGGGATCGGCCAGATTTGCGGAAGAAGGCAGAGGCGGCAGCGGCGCAAAGAGCGAAGCGTCGCGGCTAGGCTCCGTGCCCCAAAGTCCGCAGCTGTAGTGATCACACTACAGCCGGAAGCGGAGAAGAAGGGCACGGCCTACCGCGAGGTGCTCGCCAAGGCGAAGGCGGGCGTAAACCTCGGGGAGCTCCGTGTCACCAATGGCCTCCGTCTAAGGGTCACTGCGACTGGGGCCCGGATGCTGGAGGTTCCCGGTGCGGCCAGCGGCCCGACCGCGGACGCTTTGGCTGAAAAGCTAAAGGAGTGCCTGAATGCGGACGAGGCCCGAGTGTCCAGGCCAACGAAGTGCGCTGACATGCGCATTCTGGGCCTGGACGAATCCGTGACGGAAGAAGAGGTAGAATGGTGGGTGGGTAGGAATGGTGGGTGCTCTGCCGAGCAAGTGAGGGCAGGCACCATTCGTCCTGACTTCACGGGGATGCGAATTATAACGGTGAGCTGCCCCGTGACGGCGGCCCAAAAATTTACCGGGGAGGGCCGAAGGCTCCTGGTGGGCTGGGTCTCCGCGCAGGTCAAACTGCTGGAACCCAGACCTCTGAGGTGCTTCCGCTGCCAAGTGGGCAACCACGTGGGAGTGCAATGCGCCTCGGAGGTGGACCGCAGCGGTCACTGCTTCCGCTGTGGTCAGCCCGGTCACAAGGCCGGCTCGTGCAATGCCGCGCCGCACTGCTTTATATGTGCGGCAGCTGGCAAGCCGGCCGATCACCGGGTTGGGAGAAAGGTCTGCGCTCCACCCGCCAAAGCCAGGGGCAGAGGCAGGGGAAAGCCCACTGCCACCGCCGTCAAGGCTGCATCCGCCGCTACTGACGCCGCCGGTGCCGCCTCTACCGTCGTCGCCGCCGCAACCATCGAGGCAGGGCCTACACAGGAGGCTCGGGAGGGGGCTGATATGGAGTGTCAGTAATGGGCCCATTACGCCTCCTCCAGGCGAACATCAACCACTGCGCCTCTGCTCAGGATCTGTTGCTCCAGAGCATGGCGCAGTGGTCGATTAACATCGCCGTGGTCGCTGAGCCGTACTTTGTCCCGCCCAAGGATGACTGGGTGGAGGACCTGAGCGGCTCAGTGGCCCTAATTTCGTCGGCCGCCGCCGGTACCCTGTCCCTCGAGGCCGTCAAGAGGGGACGGGGTTGCGTGGCAGCACGGTTCGGGGAGATAGTCGTGGTAGGGGTGTACTTCTCTCCGAACCGAACTCTCGCCGAGTTCCACAACTCCCTAGCGGAGTTGAGAGTCGTCGTCGTCGGGTTTCGTTCCCTCCCCGTGCTCGTCCTCGGGGACTTCAATGCCAAGAACTTGGCTTGGGGTTCCCGGCTCACGGACACGCGGGGCAGGATGGTGGAGGACTGGGCTCAGGAGACAGACCTGGTCGTCCTAAACCGGGGTTCTGTCCCAACGTGTGTGCGTATGCGGGGTGAATGAGTGGTGGACATTTCGTTCGCCAGCCCCGCTCTGTCGCCGCACGTCATTGACTGGCGCGTCATGGAGGGGGTGGAGACCTATTCCGACCACCGGTACATCCGGTTCGACGTCTCCGCCCAGACCTCGAGCGCGCCGGTCCGACAGGCCCCGAGTGGTCCGCGGTGGGCGCTAAAGCAGCTGGACCGGGAGCTCCTCCTGGAAGCCTCGATCGTGCAGGCCTGGGTGTCACCACCGGACAGGCCTGCTGACATCAACGATGAGGCGGAGTGGTTCCGGGAGCCTATGTCTGAAGTATGTGACGTGGCAATGCCCCGGGTCCAGCCCGGACGTGCTTGGCGCCAGGTGTGCTGGTGGTCGCCGGAGCTGACGGCTGTGCGCAAGGCGTGCGTGGCTGCGCGACACCTGTACACCAGGCACCACAGGCTACGTATTCGCCCTCCGAATACGGAAGCCATTCAGGCGGAGCTGTACGAGGGGTACAGAGCGGCGAAGACCGCCCTCCAAGCGGAGATCCTGCGGGCCAGGGCCCAGGCATGCGAGGAGTCGCTGGAGACTCTGAACAGGGATCCGAGGGGACGCCCCTACAAAATGGTGCCGGATAAACTCCGCCCATGGGCTCCCCCACTGACGCAGAGTCTCCGGCCCCAGCTCATGGAGGAGGTGGTGAGCACTTTGTTCCCTTCGCGGGGGGAGCATACTCCCCCGCCCATGACTCCGCCTACTGCGGTGCCGGATGCGGACCACACTGCCGACGACGACGATGCTTCGGAGGTGACCGAGGTAGAGCTGAGAGTGGCGGTACATAGGCTTAGTGCCAAAAATGCCGCCCCAGGACCCGACGGCTTACCTGGAAGAGCCTGGGTTCTGGCCATGGAGGCTCTCGGGCCTCGACTTATGGGGCTCCTAAGCGCATGCCTGGAGGAGGGCCAGTTCCCACTTTGCTGGAAGACGGGGAAACTGGTCCTCATTAAGAAGCCGGGGCGCCCTGCGGACTCTCCGTCCGCTTACCGGCCCATCGTGCTGCTCGACGAGGTGGGCAAGCTCTTTGAAAGAGTTATTGCAAACCGCCTCGTCGGGCGGCTGGTGCGGGTGGGGCTGGATTTGGCGGAGAGCCAGTCTGGTTTCCGCAGGGGGCGCTCTACGGTGGACGCCATCATGCGCGTGCGAGCCCTCACGACGAGGGATGCTGTGGCCCGGGGTGGGGTCGTCTTGGCGGTGTCTCTAGACATCGCCAATGCCTTCAATACCCTGCCCTGGAGTTGCATCAGGGAGGCATTGCGGTATCACGGGATGCCGACCTACCTCTGTCGCGTGGTCGAGGCCTATTTGACGGACAGGGCCGTCATCTACCCCGGTCACCGGGGAGAATTGAACCGGCGAGAGATTTCGTGCGGTGTCCCACAGGGATCGGTCCTGGGGCCGCTTCTGTGGGATATCGGTTATGACTGGGTGCTGCGCGCCGACCTCCCGAAGTGGTGTGCTACGCTGACGACACGCTGGTCCTGGCACAGGGGAGGTCGCACCAGGAGGCGGCCGAACATGCGACACTCGGGGTTGCGACAATCGTCGAGAGGATCCGGCAGTTGGGACTCGAAGTGGCCCGGCACAAGTCCGAGGCCATGTGATTTCATGGTCCTCGGAACGCGCCACTGTCGGGTTCCCAGATAACGGCGGGAGGGGTTCACATCGGCGTTGAGACGACGAGCAATGGGTAGCTCGCCGTCCGGCAAGAACCAGACCCGGGTCGACGGCGCGTTGTGTTCCACGCGCGCCTCAAAGAGATGTCAGCACAAAGTGACGGGGTCCGATAGGGCCGACGCCTCAGGGTCGCGGGTTATTCCACAGAGAAAACCATGGCCCTGGCACAGGCAACTGAAGGAACACGGGTGGGTTTTAGTCAGTAAAAGTCTGACACGCCCTCCCGCTCCACCCAGAGCGGAAGAAGTCATTTGGTGATTTCCCACCCAAAAAAAAAACAAGTCACCTAAGAGTATAAGTATTAGAATTCCTACTTCCACCATCCCCTGCCAGCGTGGCCGTTAAGTGTGAACACTTGGCCTACTAAATTATGCAAGAAGATGAAGATGGATTATAGTGTCTTGTTCTAAATACGCCTCGTCCTGGAATGTTCAGTCTGGAATTTTGCTTCCTGCTTATTCTGAGTTCTCTTAGTTAAATTAATCTCTCGCTTGCGTGGGTTTCGACAAATGTGTTACTACTTACCTACAATATGGTAAGTAACTACTAGCAAATTGTAGCTATTTTCATTTACGACCGACAAGTATGCAGGAAATGTTTCAAGACCTCTGCTCTGTGTCAGTAATCTCCGCTGTTGTTGTATCCGTAGATACGTAATAACTCGTTAAAATTACTTTACTTTGTTATTTTAAACATAGTTTCCGTCGTTTTTGTATCGCACACAAAACCGCAATCATTTTATGAGGTTCGGCGACAGATTGCCGATTTAAGTGCGGAACTCAACTATGAATTACTCACGAGTTCGTGAAGGGTTGAGACATGGAAATAAAATTTTGCTGAAAGCATCATCTAATTATTCTGTACTTGCTTCTAGATATCATAGTAAAAAGATTGGCAGCTACTTTGGGTGTGGCTGTAACAACTTTACGCTTGGAATAGTACGTTTTATAAATCTCGGGGAAAATTATTTTATCTGATCGGATTCTATGTAGCTTACATTTATTACTGCAATTCGCCAATTTTTTATTTTTAAGAAGCCTCGGAAAAATAATTACCTAATTTTATCAGTAAGTTGTATCGAGTGTAGAGTTTAAGGTCTTGAAAATTTGTTCAGAGACTGAAAACAGTGCAAATTCGTCAACTCTATCTCCCGCTTCGGGGAACACATACGTTATCTGTTTATCAAATTCTTTGGTACATTTATTTGTTTATGAATGACGCAAACTTGTCTATTCTAGACATATTTATGTTTTTATGTGTATCTGTGTTCTAGCGACCAGGGGTCACCCGAGATTTTGGTCTGTCAAAGAACTGTCACATTATTTGCGCACCACTGCTGAGCGTCAGGTCTTGGGTTCGATAACTAGGTCGGGCAGTGTTAATGGATTTTTCCATAAAGAATTTCTCAGTTGGAGCCCAGAGTCTGGATTGTTGCCCGGTTGTTGGCAATAAGCTCGCTCCCTATTACATGGGACTTGAACATAACTGGCAAAATGAGGATGTTACTATGGGCACAGAGGTGTGCTCATAGCCTTCATTTCTTATCCGCCTCAGCCTTCGGTATAACAGGCGTGATGTTATGATATTTTCTAGAATATTACAATTAAAAGGTATTTGCTCTAGTTATCTATAAGATAATAACTTAAACCCAATAGTGCGTTGAATGACTTGTAATTTGTTTGAAGTATAGAGTGTAATCACTAAATCCCCAGACTCAAATGAATTACAGGAATTTTCCAAGCTCGTATTTTGGTTGTGTACCTACCTACTAACGAGCGTGTGGGTTCCAAAACGTTTTATTTCTATCGAATTAATCATCATACCTGTGTGGGACAATAGCGTACCACCCAGCCTGCAACGGTATGATTCAGCGTTACCATCGCACGCTCAAAGCCGATTTGATGTCGCACGGCACAAAGGATTGGGTGAGTTCTCTACCTGTGGTACTATTAGGGTTACGGACAGCGTGCAAAGAGGATCTCCAATGTTCACCAGCAGAGTTGGTGTATGGAGAGCAGTTACGCGTCCCCGGTGAGTTTTTCACCGCAGCAACCAAGAAGGTAGAGTATCCAGATTTTTTCAGCACCCCGAGTATGAACGTCAGCGCAGCCTTCGTGCAATTACTTCAGCGTGACGTCATCATCATCACTCTCGCAAGTCATACAGCCAGCCAGCAATCACGGCTTGAACGGTTGTCCTGACCATCAGCATGCAGCGCAAGCGCATACCTGGTCATCACCCTGTCCCTCATATCTCTTCACTGGTGACCCCGACGTGATGAACATCATCTCTTCACTGGTGACCCCGAGTATGAACGTCAGCGCAGCCTTCGTGCAACCACTTCAGCGTGACGTCATCATCATCACTCCCGCAAGTCATACAGCCAGCCAGCAATCACGGCTTGAACGGTTGTCCTGACCATCAGCATGCAGCGCAAGCGCATACCTGGTCATCACCCTGTTCCTCATATCTCTTCATACCTATCATACTATACAAAGATTTGATGTCGTTACTATCGACTGTAACTTATACAAAAGTGAGAATTAATTGAATTCGTGTGTCTAAAACAATCAAGAGTTCGACCTCTGTGACTTTGAAAAATGTGCCTGGGCTGTCTCATAATATATTTGTTCAGCGTGATTGATAAAGCTCAAGCATCAAACAATAGGTTCTAGTAATATGTACCGTTGCTTCGGAACGATAAATAATGTAGCAAAGAAAATGTACGCGTAGACCGTCTCAAGGGTTTGACTGAAATGGAACAACAATAGGTCGCGAAAACTCAATCACAGAACTTATGCATCGATGATGAGTTCCGTCCGGCAACAAGGTTACAGTACAAACCAAGCAGTGTATGCCTTACACCATCCTACCTATCTATCGTAACTATTAGCCTCGAAAACACGTTAAATTTCTAATTTGTTAGCGGCCACCGGTCGCTCACACGCGATATTAAGCGTAGTGACAAGGTGACAAGCAACATGTTACATTCGTATCTGTTTTCCAGATTTTGTCCGCAATAGACGTGAAAAACAATCTAACCTTATGGGCCGATTTCACCAATTAAACTGAACGCGTTCAGCACACCTAAACGCGCTCAAGAGCTGTCAGTGTCAAAATTTTTATGGAATATTGACACTGACAGTTCTTGAACTGGATTTAAAAGTGCTGAACTCGTTCAGTTTCGTTGGTGAAATAGGCACCAATTAAATTCCGAAAACCCACGCATTTTGAAAAATAATTAATGTAAAATTTAATTGCTAAACATACAAAATATAACGTTTTTTCTTCAACAGTCGCCAATTAGTAATAAATCAAGAATGACGCGAACGCTTAGTACGAATTAATTCGCTTAACATTTCTGTTCCAAAAATACACGGAGCGTGGTTTGTGAATGTGGCTTAATATAAGCATATCAATCAATTTTTTTAAAATAACGTAAATTAAATGCGTGTCCCTTGCTAGTAGCTGTAGGAATGTTTGGCTGGCCTTGGGGGTGGCTGGGTCTGCCTGCAGGCTATGGGCATTCGTCACGTTATCTTCGCGGCTGGGTTTCATAGCAGCTGAGTTATGTAAGGCTAACAGGAGATGTCACGCTGGCACGCACACTTGCCAAACAACTATTTTCAGCGAGACTAATGTGGCCAGATGGCTGGCTTTCTGTGGAATTGTTTCCAATTAAGTTATGCTACTGAGTACCACACAGCAGAATGTTTTGTTGTTTGAATTACGTTTATGCAGAAGAATTGGAGCTTGATTTAGTTCTAACAATAAAAACCTATTTTCAAAATTCATGAAAATTGATTTTTGTACTGTTTCAGTCTAAGTAAGATATTTTGCAAGCGTCTTTTTTTTTGTTTAAAAAGACCAATAGGTCGTAAGGTTTTCAACTGCCAGTTATCCTTCCTATTTTATTAGAGAAACCTGCTAAAATAGAAATATAACAACGAGGGTTATGTTTTTATTTCTAAATATTTTTTGTATAGAAATTATAATTTCTGCGGAGCCACGATTCGCCGTAATAAAATATTCTTTGTTGGTTATTCGCACGTTTACGGAAATCAAAAGATTTTACCAGGAACTGCCGGGAAGGAGGATAAATGGATGGAAAGATGAATAAGCTAGCGACACTCCGCATTTGTGATGGGTATTGTTAAAACACGAAAACACAAAAAGATATGTTAATTTATTGGTGTCAACGACCGCTGGTAGTTTAGTTACTTGAAGTATGAGTTGAGAAAGTTATTGTTTTGATTGAATCGTGTTTAGATATCGATACTCATCGCGCCTGTAAAATTACAAAATAAACTTATTTAAAACTGATGTTTTAAGTAACTACACAACCAACGGATGTAGACCTAAAAAAGCAAATATTTAAAAACAACATTTTTGGCTTATTCAAAAATATTTATTCTGGGGTTAGATATCGATACCCATCACGTCTACGAAGTTTTGCTATCTAATTTAAATTGACCTTGAATATTTGCCTACGCTTTTACATACAAAGGCTTCTATGTAATGCATGAATGTCATGAATTCCTGATAGGAAATGTTACGTTGTTGCAGAAGAATTGGAGCGTTATTCAGTTCTTACTCTAAAAACCTATCAAAATCGTAGAAAAGTAGACAGACCATAACTAACGTAAAGCAGTTTTTTTGTTTTGTTTAAAAGACCAATAGGTGGTAAGGTTCTAAGTGCCAGTAAAGTTATCCTCGATATTTTGTTAGAGACACCTGGTCCCGTGGTAAAGTTTCTATTTTTTCATATTATTTCTATAAAATTATAATTTCCACGGAACACGATTCGCGGTAATAAACATATTTTTATAATAATAGCCTTCTCTTATACATACAAAGGTTTCCCTAAAGTGCATGAATGTCGTGAATTCCTCGTAAACAATGTTACGTTGTTGCAGATTTATTAATGAATTGCAGTGTTTCTGCAATAAAATATTTTGTTGGAGTATTGGAAATCGGAGACCCTATTTCGAAATTTACACATTTGAACTAAATAACACTGAAGCGCCTTAGATTGTTTACCAATCAAAGACACTTTGATACTAGTGATATTTATTTATTTACATAGGTACAAGGAAAGAGTAAGTAATAGAATTATCAAAAAAATCTAGTTGCAAGAAATCAATAAATAATGTAGATTATTGGAGCAATCAATTTACTCACAGAATCTTTTCAAGTGCAAAAACTAAAGATGAAAATTCTAAACTACCTGAGACACTTTTGATCTCAGCGGGAAACAATTTACCGTTGATCGGCCACTGTTTCATATGGCATCCTGTTTCAGCAACTTCATCATTCCTGCGGTTACAGTCTGAAAGTATAATAAAGTTTGTTATTTAATTTTCCTTTTTTTTCTCCAATTTTCATTATTGTTGTTCACATTTCTAGGAAATAAATGTAGGTTCGGCCATGCATGTTCGATTAATGTGTTCAAGGTTTGACCTTGTAAAGGTATTTGTACCTCTATCGACATAAGTACGTACCGTTGGAAAAAATAGATTGGTTTTAGTTCCGAGACTCGACGTGTTGCGGAAGATAGAATAGACAGTCTTGCTTTCATATTATTTCCTGTAGAATATGAGACAACACATTAAAATAAACGTTTATTTACATTTTTATGCATTGCTATTCCACGTTTTACGTACCCAATGTGTCTGGCCTACTTGCACGCAACTGAAATGTATGATGTCAGGATGGCGCCAGTTGTCCCATCCTTCACCAAGTCCTAGCAGCGGGCGACCCTCTGTGCAGTTTGTGATTTGTCATTCCCATAGATGAGCATAAGACTGTAGAAATATACCGAGAAATTAGAAATTGAAAATTAAAAATTAGAAATTGGTATGTGGGTAGGTTACCTACCTGTCACCTTATAAAGAATTAATGAAACTGTTTATTTATTTATTTACTTCCAATTTCACTTTCACAAATGTATTCATGTTGATAACCATCGTATTTGGGCAATCTAGATGACAACCATAGCTAAGAGTTTAAAAAAAAAAGGTTTGAGGTTGCAAAGTGTCCGTAAATAGTCCGCCGCGCTCGGCTGTTTGCAGCGTATTGTGCGTTGCATCAATGTAGTGCACGGATTAATTAATTATACAATGCGTTGGAGCGTGGAAGTCTGGCATCGTTTAAAACAGGTTTTGGTTTGTTCCGGCTCGTTTTCGTTGTTTTTTTTTTTGTTTTGCATTTTACTCTTTTTATGTACTTAATCATGACTATTATTATTTGAAACAATTTTATTTTTATATGTATACACACTTCACTTTGCAGTATAAAACTGATTTACATCCGTTACCTCACAATTCAGGTCCAGTTGAAAACCAGCGTCGGGCACAAGTTGTCTGGCATTTTTTGCTGAACTGGGCCTTTTTGGCGCAGCCGTGAGGCACACTACCCTGCAAGTTTCATATTTCGCGCTGTACACTTTTTTATTATTATTTGTATGTTTTTCTTTTATTGTTTTTCTTATAATTTTTACCTGCTTTGTGTGCCTTTTAGTCTGTGCTAAATAAACGTTTTTTCTTTCTTTCTTTCTTTCTTTCTTTCCCGCAATTGGCATTACTACCTAGGTACAAGTGTGTTTTGTTAAAAATATAGGTAAACTTTGCAAACTAAACCTCGGAAGACTTCATTCTGAAACCACTTAGATTTTGGAACGTTTTTGCAAATGTACGTCCTGTTTGTTTATCTTACAAAAAGCCGCTCGATGCAACTCGTACCAACTGTCAATTAGTTCGCCCAATACCCGCCAGCATCCACCATCCCCTGCCAGCGTGACCGTTAAATGTGAACACTTGCCCTACTAAATTATACAAGAAGATGAAGATGGATTATAGTGTACATGAGAGTCTTGTTCTAAATACGCCTCCTCCTGCTTATTCTGAGTTCTCTTGGTTGAATTATTTTCTCGCTTCCGTGGGCTTCGATAAATGTGTTCCTACCATATGGTAAGTCCTACTACTATGGTGTTTAATTTTTATTTTTATTATTAATTGACTTTTACATAACTCTGACATAATATTTTCATTATTTAACATTATATACCTACAATTTTTAATTAGTTTTTGATTTTACTTTATTAGATTATTTTATATTTTGTAAATGTGAGAAACTCGTAGGACTTGTGGATTGTAAATTTATAGACCATTATCTATTTGTTTAACATATGGTACTTGTTGACAGGCCTACACTGTCCTCCTATACCTATTAACACTGTAATTAAAAAACATTGTAAAAGACAAATATTTTTAAAAGAATAACCATGGAGTTTCTTGCCGGCTCTTCTCCTTAGGAAACGACCAATTGGAACCGTGCACCTAGAATCTGACGTTTCATAAGTGCCCATGTAGGTTTATGTGAAATAAAATATTTTGATTTTGATTTTACCTACCTACTCGTACTAGTAAATTGTAGGTATTTTCTTATACAACCGACATGTATGCAGGAAATGTTTAAAGACCTCTGCTCTGTGTCAGTAATCTCCGCTGTAGTTGTATCCGTGGATACGTAATAACTAGTTAAAATAACTTTACGCTAGTAGCAGGTACAGAACTACACATTCAGATGAGCGAATATGTCAATGACTTGTTTACTGTATAAAAGATATCAAAAACAACATGATAAAAAAAAACATCAAACAACTCAGTCTATCGCAGTCCACCATAGATAATACACTATATAATATAAGACAGTCCACTGCTGGACAAAGAACTCTCCCAGGCTGCGCCACAATACCCTGTCCGCCGCCTTCACCATCCAGTCTGTCTAAGCCACCTTTTTAAGGTCGTCGGTCAATCTTGCGTCACTGACAATCGATCCTTCAACAAACACGGCCAGCCCACTGCCACTTCAGCTTGGTTTTGAAAATATTAACTGTAATTGCCATTCAACTATTAAAAACTCTAATTTCAATTAACATAATAACGTAATTAAATCCACAACCAATTATTATCGTTTCATTAATAGACCTACTCGTGCAAAAATCCGCAATCGAATTATAGTAATTACCCCTTCGCGTTAAATGTTGGGTTTAATGAAAGTCTCTGTGTGCGGACATCGGATGCCGCCCCTTCATTATTAACATAACTTTGAAACGATGTCACTTGTTGTATGTTAGCAATTTTCACAATTTCCCGAAAAGTTTAAAAGCTTCAGGGTTATGCTAACCACATTTGAGCTATTTTAGTATTTGTGTGGTTATAGAGCAACATTGGCATACTAAATTAAACTAACATTAGTATTTAGGTTCAGCTTTTCGATTCATGCGCTGTATATTCGAGAGCTTTGGGTTCCCACCATGGTGATGTAATGATGATAATAGAAACAATATTTTCACCACATGAGCATTCAATAAATGCTTATGCTTAAATTGTGACTATATGAGAGATGAAGAAGCATAGGTTAGACTACTGACTTACTTATTTTATAATAGCATTCCAATGTGTCCCTGAAATAGCTCTTGCTAGAAAAAGAAAACTGTCTAAATGTAACCCTCAATTTACAGGCTAAATGAATTGTGTATACAGTCGGGTTAAACTTATAGACGTTCCGATTTTAGTGACACTGATCTTTCTTGAGAAAAACGAACTTACTATTCTATTTTACAACGGCATTTTAATTATAAAAGTGCTTTTAAGACGAAGAGGCTGCCGGCTTAACGTCTGCAAAAATATTAAAATTGAGCCTAGAATTCATGAAAAGTAGGTCGAACTATAAGTTTAGGTTATAGAGAAAATTCACAGGCTTTTGAAGTTTTTGAATCTTTTATGACGCCACCATTTAGAGGCCACATTTCACTGCCTATCGATCCGTACGTTTTCAAGTAGCCAAACAAAGTATTTAGATAGTCAATATTTTGATATAGAGAAGCGTTGGTCAAACTTTCATGTATATTGTGAGCAGAAACAATAGTACCTACCTGTGATAGAAATATGGTAACGAAAAATAGAAAAGGAGCAGAAGTGATTTGAACTGTATACCTGACTTCAATTTAAATTCTGTATCGAAGTTAGTGTGCAACCACTAAAATGAGAAATGAGAGGAGGGCAATCTTATTTTACCGAAAAGCCACGCTGTGCCGACCCCAAATAAATTGGAATAAGGGCAGATGTTGATGATGGATACTTCGCGCATTCACGTTTTAACCAAACACGGTTGAACTCATACAACTTCAAGCATGTCTTGCTACGAGGACACTCTTAGTTGTCTGTGATAACTGCCATGGGGCCAGTTTTCTAAAGGAAACTAATTTCAATTTTTTCTCTCTAATAAAACAAGAAATCTTATGTGTTTTTCTTGTTTTATTAGAGAAATATCCACCATCAAATATTAAGTCACAATATTTTTCTCGAGCTGTAGTGTGTTTTAGTGTAGGTAGTTTATGAACAAGGGAATCGGAGCAGTTGTCTTTAAAATACTCACTGCCACACTGCAATACTCATGGTCAAAATCTCTTTATGTAAAAACATAAAACTATAAATAACTACGTTATTAAGCCTATTACGATTAATTTCCCAAGCTAAAGTCAGTACACGCGATTCAACTTGCCCACTATAACAAATAAAACAATCTTTTTCACGTAATTAACCTCTTTCTCGACATTGGCACGGCATGTTTTGTAAAATAGTGTTATGAAATTAATTTAAAAACTCGTTTGACTTTGTTGATTAAATACAATGCTTAAAAAAACTACAAGTCAGGATTACTTAAATTAATTAATTTTCAGTTGCTCACCGAGAATGAAAGATGAAGGTAAAAAGTGGTATTTTTTAGCGAGAAAACCAGTTTTGTAGACTTGTCAATTATAGAATTAATAGTTATTTATGCTGCTAGTGCGGAAAGTTATTGATTTCCGACGAAGGGCATATTCAATAAGAATCAGAAATCATATTACGCGCGTGACAACGTTTTACTATGCATTGTGATTTGTGCGAGGAAAATAAAAATGAAAATTAATTTATTTATCGAAATTAAAATCTCGTTCGTTTTATTGTACCCTTTATATGAATGAAAAATGACAACATTTGCTGCGGGTCCATTTAGCGAGATGGTTTCATTATGAAAATCGCTCCAAGAGGGAACTGACGACCGGCGGCGCCAACAACGGGTAGCTCTCGCCCGTCACCAACTAAGCTAAACAGAACTCAGCTAAAAATCTAAAACTTCTATTAACAATCTGTTACTGCAGATTGAATATTTGCAGGAGTCATTTTTTTAGTCTCGACTTCTTGTCTGAATTTATTAAGGTTTCTCTGGTTGCACCTAATGCCTCTCTGAGTGTGCAGCATGAACTTAGATAGGTATTACTAACGTGTCCTATCAATAGGTGTATATAATCAATAGGTGTGTATTTGCATAACATGACATACATTACGATACGTGTGACATTAGACTTACTTATGTTACGAGTATCGTATACTTTTTAAAGATACTGGTGTGATTCAAACCCGCCATCTTTTGAATGAATGATGAAGTGTGTTGTATGTTGATGCATATAATCTTTTGGATTGATTAGGAAACAAATTCAATATTACGTTTTTGGCCATTTCTCTAATTAGTTCTGGGACAATGTCACAAATCTCATCTTAACTTAGTTCACTTCCTGAGTGGTTCATATTAAAATCACAGTGTTAACACTAAAAAAATATGGTTATCCACGAACAAGAAACTGGTTTCAGTTTTGTTACAAACTGAAAAGCAAACCTAGAAGTGGTAGGATAGCGTTTCGGAACTTGCGTTGTCACTTTTTCTACAGCATGAAACTATTTTTAGGCGTAATGCAAACCTATCCCTCTTTTGACATTTGTATGCTGTGAATTTCTAAATTTCAAAGAATATTTAAAAGTATATTTTCTTGTTTAATAAGCACCTGCGAAGTTAGCTGATTGATTTTCACACGGTGTAAACATGGACTAGGTACTTAAGTCACAGTAACTTATGTGCGGGTTTAGGTCACACAGTGCTGTTAAATAGTTTACAATGCATGTGATCGTAAGACCGTTTTCCAAGCAGTTAAATTGTGCTGAAAGTGCCACTTTTTAGTTTTCCGTTTCTTTTTATTTTTTTACTCAGTCGTCCCGACGCATAGAGTTTTATTGTTTAAGAAGAGTTTTACGAATTAGTTATGTACATTTTTTCATATTTTCCATGGATAAATCATTGATTTTGGTCTGCGTATAAATAAGCTAAGATTAAGCTGGATTGGTTCTAGTATTGTTTCGGGTTCATAATTGGTTTCCTAAAACATGCGTTGCTTTCAGAATATCTTCGTAGCTGTAGCATCCTGTTTTCTTTCTCTTAAGTAGATACAATATTAACATTTATAAGAAATCCGTTCAAAGCATATCCAATGCAAATAACAAAATATCTCCACTTAAATCAAAACAAAGGCTCAAGAATAATATTACCGGATAATCCGTGTTCGTTATTCTGTTTCAAACATGTCGACTTAAAAGTATTGAGGTTAGGATAATAAACATAGACTTCTTAGGTTTATACCAAATAATAGATTTTATTTAGCATACGTTGCACAGTAAGTAAATGATAAATGATAAATGATTTTTATTTCTGTAAGTGGGTTTGTACAAACACTTTTACACGTCAAACATTTTTTTTTTAAACTAGATGAGGTCGGCGTTTCCTATCTGACTACTCTGAGAAGAAAAGCTGAAACAAACTCAGAGGTCACAGTCTCTTTTAAAGTCCAGACATAATCTTGGTCAGATCATGTTAAGACCATGTGGATTGATGTCTGAAATGGTCTTTTGAGGAAAGAACCACACAGATTGAGTAATAAAAAAGTAGTAAAACGACATGACAGCCAACATAATAGCATCTGGTGTTACATTAGAAAAATAAGCAGGCACAAACATTCACAGCATACAGCCAAGTAATAATATAAAATTTAATCCAATACTCCCACAAATTTTATCATTTGACTGCTATAAAAAAAACTTACATAACTGACAATATTTCATCTCTTATGCGTTCGAATTTAACAGTAGGTAGAGCCTTTGTAAAAATATCAGCTAGTTGATCTGATCTTTGCACATACTTAATAACAATTAATTTTTCTTTGACCTTTTCTCTACTGAAATTGAATTTAACAAAAAGTAGATACAGGATATCCTTGTTTGAGCCAAGTTACCTGTCAGATGGAGGATGAAAGAAAGTGTTGGGTATCGGGGTCGCGGTGAGGCGTCCACGAGCGAGGCGGCCGCGGGCACAACCAACTAAGGTTTCTTTAACTTATGACAGCTTTATGTAACGACAAGCTGTGCAATGTGTAGTTGTGTGTTGTTATTAAAAACGGGTTTTGGTTAATCAAAAGAATAAGGTAAGTTTATATAGGTGGTTATAGGTTTTCAAATAAATTAGCTTATTATTTATGTAAGATTAAAATACTAAAATGAGTAATGTTTGTTAATGCAAATTCAATAATTCATACTCATATTATAAAGAGGAAATATTTGATTGTTTATTTATATTGAATAGGCTCCGAAACTACTGGACTGATTTGAACAATTGTTTTACCATTAGAAGCCGAAATTATGTCTGATGAACATGGGCAACTTTTTTTTTTCCGAAATCCTCGCTGACGAAGTCGCGGGCGAAGTACTGGTTTTATAAGATTTTTAACAGTTATTGAAATAAAAGTTTGTTCATTTATGAACATCGAGCGTCTTATGAGCTAGCTCTCCTTTAAAACGCAAACAAGAAGAAATGTGAATGTTTTGAATAAGAGCTTTCCGAGGCTACTTTTACACCAGTCAAATGTAAGAAATCATATAAAGCGTTATCCGTTCCTTTTTCCATTAAACAGGATAGCAATACGAGAAAACCGTAAATCATATGATTTATAGCCATCATATTTTTTACATTGATATAAGCTCGTAAAATTTAAAAAAAAAACTCGTTTATACCCTGAATAATCGTACTTGCCCGAAGCTGACAATTGTTCCATAGACAAGAACGTAAATGTAGAATTAAAAAAATTCAAAGTATAATTAATACATTAATTAAAACCCATCTGGGCAAAGCATGCGCTTAGGAGCCCCCTTAGTCGAGGCCCGAAAGCCTCCAAGGCCAGAACCCAGGCTTTTCCAGGTAAGTCGTCGGGTCCTGGGGCGGTATTCTTGACACTTAGCCTATGTCCACGAGCTGGGTCCGGAGACTCTGCGTCAGTGGGGGAGCCCTTGGGCGGAATTTATCCCGCATCATTTTGTAGGGGCGTCCCCACCGGTCCCTGTTCAGAGTCTCCAGCGACCCCTAGCGGGCCAGAGCCCAGGCCCGCAGGATCTCCGCTTGGAGGTCTTCGCTGCTCTGTACCCCTCGTACAGCTCCGCCTGAATGGCTTCCGTATCCGGAGGGCGAATGCGTAGCCTGCGATGCCTGGTGTACAGGTGCCGCGCAGCCAAGCACGCCTTGCGCAAAGCCGTCAGTTCCGGCGACCACCAGCACACCTGGCGCCAAGCACGTCAAGGCTGGAACCGGGGCATTGCCACGTCACATATTCTGGACATGGCCACCCAGAACCACTCCGCCTCGTCATCGATGTCAGCAGGCCTGTCCGGTGGTGACACCCAGGCCTGCACGATCGAGGCTTCCAGGAGGAGCTCTCGGTCCAGCTGTTTCAGCGCCCACCGCGAACCACTCGGGGCCTGTCGGACCGGCGCGCTCGAGGTCTGGGAGGAGACGTCGAACCGGATGTACCGATGGTCGGAATAGGTCTCCACCCCCTCCATGACGCGCCAGTCAACGTGCGGCGACAGAACGGGGCTGGCGAATGAAATGTCCACCACTGATTCACCCCGCATACGCACACACGTTGGGACAGAACCCCGGTTTAGGACGACCAGGCCTGTCTCCAGAGCCCAGTCCTCCACCATCCTGCCCCGCGTGTCCGTGAGCCGGGAACCCCAAGCCACATTCTTGGCATTGAAGTCCCCGAGGACGAGCACAGGGAGGGAACGAAACCCGACGACGACGAATGTCAACTCCGCTAGGGAGTTTTGGAACTCGGCGAGAGTTCGGTTCGGAGAGAAGTGCACCCCTTTTTTTTTTTTTTTTTTTCCTGGCGTTGAAAATCCTCATGGATGTCCTCCGCCCTGGGGCGGGCGGAGGGGTCTGTCAGACTCTTCCTGACTAAAAACCACCCCGGTGTTCCATCTCACACCTACGCCGGGGTCGTGGGAACACATAATTCTTCCGCAACCCCGGCTGGTGCCGGCCCGCTTGCGCGGGCCCTGTCTCGGGCGGGGGGAGTGAGGTGTACTGCCCCCGCAACGTCTGTGAGCGGCGCACGCGGAACAATACGCGCGCCGCCTTCTCGGGTCCTGATGTTGGGGGGCGACGGATGTCCCCAAATCCGAGAAATACACCGCTACCACGACTATCTCCCAGAACCGTGCTGCCACGCAACCCCGTCCCCTCCTGACGGCCTCGAGAGACAGGGTACCGGCGGCGGCCGACGAAATAGGGCCACTGAGCCGCTCAGGTCCTCCACCCAGTCATCCCTGGGCGGGACAAAGTACGGCTCAGCGACCACGGCGATGTCAATCGACCACTGCGCCATGCTCTGGAGCAACAGATCCTGAGCAGAGGCGCAGTGGTTGTTGTTCGCCTGGAGGAGGCGTAATGGGGCCATTACTGACACTCCAAATCAGCCCCCTCCCGAGCCCCCTGTGACCTGGCTGACCACAGCGGAAGCAGTGACCGCTGCGGTCCACCTCCACGTGGGAGTGCAATGCACCTTGCATTGCACTCCCACGTGGTTGCCCACTTGGCAGCGGAAGCACCTCAGAGGTCTGGGTTCCAGCAGTTTGAACTGCGCGGAGACCCAGCCCACCAGGAGCCTTCGGCCCTCCCCTGTAATTTTTTGGGCCGCCGTCACGGGGCAGCTCACCGTAATGGATTGCATCTCCGTGAAGTCAGGACGAATGGTGCCTGCCCTTACCTGCTGCGCAGAGCACCCCCCCGTCCTAACAACGGCAGCCACGACCTCTTCCTCCGTCACGGAGTCGTCCAGGCCCAGTATATGCATGTCAGCGCACTTGGTGGACCTGGATACTCGGACCTCGTCCGCATTCAGGGACGCCCTAAGCTTTTCAGCCAGAGCGTCTGCGGTCGGGCCGCTGGCCGCACCGGGGACCTCCAACATCCGGGCCCCAGTCGCAGTGACCCTTAACCGGAGGCCATTGGTGACGCCGATCTCCTGGAGGTTCACCGCCGTCCTCGCCTTGCCGAGCACCTCGCGGTAGGTAATGCCCTACTTTTCCGCTTCCGGCTGTAGTGTGATAACTACAGCTGCGGACTTCGGGGCACGGAGCTTAGCCGCGACGTTTCGCTCCTTGCGCCGCTGCTGCCTCTGCCTTCTTCTTCTGGAAGCCCTTGCTGCCTTACCCACCTTCCCTTCTCCCCGACAATTTGCCATTCGGCGTCGGTCGAAGGAGCCCTGAAATGAATGGCCTTCCCTGCCTCTATTATGGAGGCCGTGGCTGCAGATATGGCCTTGTCTTTAGAGGACTGAGTTTCAAGGCCACACCCTTTATCGCGGCAACCACGACCTCCGCAAACCGCAGGCCGCTTGCTCAGGCTTTGAGCCGCCAGCAGCATCCGGTCCACCACCTGACGACTCCAACAGGGCCACCCTACGGCCGTCCACTTCACTGTGGCGCCCCTCCGTGGCGAGCCTCAAGGCTCGCTGGGCTGGCTCGGCCGGACTGGCCTCCCTGTCCTCCTGGGTGGTGAGCTCTACGCCTCTTCCTCGATTCCCACAACGTCGACTGATTTTTCGGGCCGACGCCATCCCGCCATCCGAGTGTGACCCCTGGCCATCCCTCGGTTTGGGCCGCTTCAGGAAAAACCGTTTGTTCTTCCCAGCAGCGCCCACCAATACGCGGTCCGGGCTCTTAAATGAGCCCGCCGCGCCAGATGCAGCGTCAGACTCTGACCGCGCATCACTCGACGAGCCTCCTCGGCTCGGAAGACATTTGTTGCCCCCCCCAGAATACGAATGGGGGCTTGACGTTCCCGAAGGGAACTTGGCGGATTCTACTTTTGTCTTATTCATTTTTAGTTTTCCCTTTGAAGGGTGTGGTGCCTTTTTCCCCTAGTAACCCCCCCAGCGCTAGTGACCGGATTCCCTCCGGCCATTCATGCCCTCAGCACGCTCGACCTTGGGATTGGGGTAACTTTTTATAGAGGTTGTCTTCCTCTTCCCTTCACAATCTACGCCCACAAAACTCACCCTCTGCAAACAGAGGGGGTGTGGACTTGAAATTGCAACCAGACCTATCCCGACGACGGACTAGCCGCCCCAACCCTAGCCCAGTTCCCTTCATCTACCAATAAGTATGATCGATGATGGGAACCATGACCCTTCCCCGTTTGTTGAAGATTGGCCGCCAACCCCAACTGTCCACCAAAAGCAGGTGGGCAGTTGGAGCTGACGTTGCCCAGGGTGCGCCACGTGGAGGCTCTTCAACATGCGACCCCAAAGGGTCACTCCTAAGAAACCGAATCTATGTTACGAAAGTAGTTCCGCAATATTAGTTTCGTAGATGCATAAGTATTATGCTTAACTGTGGTATTTTGATTGCAACTGACAGCAAATTCGTCTGTCTTCTATAAATATAGGAGACATAGTGCTGTGTCATAGTACCCAATAGTACTATATTTATTCATCCTCCATAGGTTACCCAAAGCAAAAGTAATGCGAACGTGGTTTTAGTTTTGAATGAATCATTCAAATTCACGAGAATCTATTTAAGCAAATTAAAGCAACGAGTGCGACCGTCCCTGGCATGTACATAAAACTGTAGTAGCAACTATCTCGTAAACAGCTATTTGATCTTCCCATAACAGCATCTTTGTAAAATGCAGATATTTACGTTAAAGTGTGAGTCCTAAACAGGAACCCCTTTCCCTCTCGAGGGTCTTAATCGTTAATGCAACCATGTTATTGATTGCCAAAAGTATAGGCAACCGCAGTTTTGTCTACCTAATCAATCTCTCACCCATTTTTTACAAAACGTTTATCTTTTGATGAAAAATTTTGATTGCAGACAGCTGTGTATGTTGTATTTGTACCTCTATAGATATCTACGTACATGTCAGTACATTAAAGCTAATCTATTTGTGTAATGGACAGCCCTCCGGCAGAACTCTCTGTCAATATATAGCCGGTCGACCGTTAACCATTGCGACGTATCAGTGTTTATTTTAAACATAGTTTCCGTCGTTTTTGTATCGCACACAAAACCGCAATCATATGAGGTTCGGCGACAGATTGCCGATTTAAGTGCGGAACTCAACTATGAATTACTCACGAGTTCGTTAAGGGTTGAGACATGGAAATAAAATTTTGCTGAAAGCATCATCTCGTTATTCTGTACTTGCTTCTAGATATCATAGTAAAAAGATTGACAGCTACTTTGGGTGTGGCTGTAACAACTTTACGTTTGGAATGGTACGTTTTATAAATCTCGGGGAAAATTATTTTATCTGATCGGATTCTATGTAGCTTACATTTATTACTGCAATTCGCAAACTTTTTTTTTTAAGATGCCTCGGAAAAATAATTACCTAATTTTATCAGTAAGTTGTATCGAGTGTAGAGTTTAAGGTCTTGAAAATTTGTTCAGAGACTGAAAACAGTGCAAATTCGTCAACTCTATCTCCCGCTTCGGGGAACACATACGTTATCTGTTTATCAAATTCTTGGTATATTTATTTGTTTATGAATGACGCAAACTTGTCTATTCTAGACATATTTATGTTTTTATGTGTATCTGTGTTCTAGCGACCAGGGGTCACCCGAGATTTTGGTCTGTCAAAGAACTGTCACATTATTAGCGCACCACTGCTGAGCGTCAGGTCTTGGGTTTGATAACTAGGTCGGGCAGTGTTAATGGATTTTTCCATAAAGAATTTCTCAGTTGGAGCCCAGAGTCTGGATTGTTGCCCGGTTATTGGCAATAAGCTCGCTCCCTATTACATGGGACTTGAACATAACTGGCAAAATGAGGATGTTACTATGGGCACAGAGGTGTGCTCATAGCCTTCATTTCTTATCCGCCTCAGCCTTCGGTATAACAGGCGTGATGTTATGATATTTTCTAGAATATTACAATTAAAAGGTATTTGCTCTAGTTATCTATAAGACAATAACTTAAACCCCAAAAGTGCGTTGAATGAATTGTAATTTGTTTGAAGTTTAGAGTGTAATCACTAAATCCCCAGGCTCAAATGAATTACAGGAATTTTCCAAGCTCGTATTTTGGTTGTGTACCTACCTACTAACCGAGAAATCCGCTTTGATGTCGCACGGCACAAAGGATTGGGTGAGTTCTCTACCTGTGGTACTATTAGGGTTACGGACAGCGTGCAAAGAGGATCTCGAATGTTCACCAGCAGAGTTGGTGTATGGAGAGCAGTTACGCTTCCCCGGTTTTCACAGCGGCAACCAAGAAGGTAGAGTATCCAGATTTTGTGAGCACCCCGAGTATGAACGTCAGCGCAGCCTTCGTGCAATTATTTCAGCGTGACGTCATCATCATCACTCCCGCAAGTCATACAGCCAGCCAGCAATCACGGCTTGAACGGTTGTCCTGACCATCAGCATGCAGCGCAAGCGCATACCTGGTCATCATCCTGTCCCTCATATCTCTTCACTGGTGACCCCGACGTGATGAACATCATCTCTTCACTGGTGATCCCGAGTATGAACGTCAGCGCAGCCTTCGTGCAACTACTTCAGCGTGACGTCATCATCATCACTCCCGCAAGTCATACAGCCAGCCAGCAATCACGGCTTGAGCGGTTGTCCTGACCATCAGCATGCAGCGCAAGCGCATACCTGGTCATCACCCTGTCCCTCATATCTCTTCACTGGTGACCCCAACGTGATGAACATCATCTCTTCACTGGTGATCCCGAGTATGAACGTCAGCGCAGCCTTCGTGCAACTACTTCAGTACTACTTTTTTTGGTTGGGAAATCATCAAATCACTTCTCCCACTCTGGGTGGAGCGGGACGGCGTGTGAGACTTTTACTGACTAAAACCCATCCGCGTTCCTTCAGTTGCCTGTGCCAGGGCCACGGTTACTCTATCAAATTACCCGCGACCCTGAGGCGTCGGCCCTATCGGACCCCGTCATTTCGTGCTGCCATCTCTTTGAGACGCACGTGGAACACGACGCGCCGTCGACCCGGGCCTGGTCCCTACCGGACGGCGAGCTACCCATTGCTCGCCGTCCGCAAGACGCGCCTACAGTGGCCGGGAATCTGCAGGCGACTCCCGACGCCCAGGGCGTCTCCTGCGGCGACTAGGGGCGTGAGGGCGCAAGGCTCTCTCCCTCACGTGATCCGCCTCCTCCTTCGCAAGCATTACTGCATCGCAGAAGGTGGTGACGGCTTTCCATTCCCTCTCGCTCCGTACCATGGCATGGACCAGGGCCGGACGCGAGAGATCGCCGCCGCCGATCGCCTCCGCGAGGACACTGCGGTGCTCCGCCCAAGCTGGGCAGACCTCCACCGTATGCTCCACCGTGTCCTCAGAATACAATAGTGACACCCGGGCGTTTCCTCCCGCCTTATTCGAAACAGGAACCTCCCGAAACAACCGTGTCCGGTGAGGACCTGTGTCAGGCAGAAGGTGAGGATGCCGTGGCGCCTCTCCAACCACGCCTCAAAGAGGAGACTTACCGCCGCTATTGATAGAGTGAATGAGAACGGGATGAATTTACTAGAGATATGTGTAGAGAAGAATTTGTCAGTTATGAACACTATGTTTAATCATAGAAAGGTTCACAGGTACACGTGGGAAAGGCAAGACAGTAGAAGCATGATCGACTTTGTGATTGTGGATGAAAGATTGAAGAGTAAAGTCACAGATACTAGAGCATATCGGGGTGTTAATGTAGGGACTGATCATTATCTGGTTATGTGTCGGGTGGATGGTCTGTTCAGGCATTGGCGTCACCGAGTTCGAGTTCCTGTAACTGCTCTAGACAGAATAAAAGTAGAAGCACTGCAAGATTTGAAAGTAAAGGAGGAATATAAGAGGGAATTAAAAGTGAAGACGGATAAGATATTTGATGATACGAATGATTACAGTCTAGAAGAAGTATGGGAGATAGCAAAAGATAGTATGGTGCAAGTAGCCACAAAAGTATGTGGTCTGGCGCAGAGGAAGTGTGGTAGTAGAACGAATGATTCTTGGGTAGATGGTGAAGTAAAAGAGGTTGTGAGGAAGAAGAAAGAGGCCTGGCTTAATGTGTTAGCCTGTAAGGCCCAAAATAGGATGAATCAGGCAACAAATGTGACCGATGATTTGGAAAGAGTGAAGAAGAAATACTCCGAAATGTAAACGAAAGTGAAAGAGATGGTAAAAATGAAAAAGGATGAAAAAGAAGAAAATTATAACAGGAAGTTCTCTGATAACTTCAGAGCCAATGTTTAGCTGTTCTGGAAACAGGTAAGATTGGCTCGCGGAGTGACAGGAATATCGAGTATGAATGTTATAAGAGCAAAAGATGGATGTATACTGAGCGAAGAAAGTAAGGTCTTGGAACGCTGGAAGGGATACTTTGAAAGTTTGTTTAGTTGTCAGGATAGTGTGCTTGGAGTGGGTAACTGGGCAGACGCCAGTTTTGAAGACCCAAGCTCAGAAATAGATGAAGAGAATGATATAGAAATAGATGAGATTGTAAGAGCGCTGAAAGTGATGAAAGTCGGGAAAGCTGCAGGGTACGACAGAGTGTCTGCTGAAATGCTTAAGGGCGGTGACGGGGTGGTGGCAAGCCTGCTGTACCTAATCTTTAATATGTGTTGGAGATATGGCTATGTACCGGATGATTGGTGTAAGGCTGTAATCGTACCACTATATAAGGGAAAAGGCTCTAAGCAGGAGTGTAAAAACTACCGTGGCATTAGTCTTTTGAGCGTTGTCGGCAAACTGTATGCGAAGGTTTTGATAAATAGAGTGATAAGAGTGACAGATCAGAAAATATGGGATGCGCAGGCAGGATTTAGAGAGGGAATGGGCTGTATGGACCAAATCTTCTCCTTAAGATGCATAGCCGAAAAACATCTGGCAAAGCATAAGAAAGTCTACTGTGCTTTTGTGGACTTGGAGAAGGCCTATGACAGTGTGTGGAGGGAAGAACTGTGGTCGACACTATCCTTGTACGGGGTGGACTGGCGCTTGGTACGTGCACTGAAATCCTTAAACAAGGATTCCAGTGCTTGTGTTAGGATAAATGGGGCATACACGAACTGGTTCTCCATCTCGAGGGGTGTTAGAAAGGGGTGGTGTAGCGTCACCGTGGCTGTTCAACCTTTACATGGATAACTGTCTGAAGGATTTGAAAGAGGGTGAATGTAGATTGACGATGAATGAGTTGCCTGTTAAGTGCCTGCTCTATGCAGACGATCAAGTGCTACTTGCATCGTCAGCAGAACAGTTGCAAGACATGGTGACTGTGATGGATGAAGCATATAAGAGGAAAGGAATGAATATAAATGTGAATAAGACGAAAGTCATGGTGTTTGAAAGAGAAGAGGATGTATCGGTGTGTGATATGAAAATAAATGGTAAGAGTGTGGAGCAAGTAAGTGAGTTCGTATATTTGGGGAGTCTGTTTACAAGGGATGGAAAGATTGATGGAGATGTCGAAAGGAGAGTGAATGCGGGAAATAAAGTGAATGGTGCTACACATGCAATTGTGACCAACCAGTTGATGCCCAAGAAGGCACGACTGGCTGTTCACAATAGTGTGCTGGTGCCTACGCTTATGTATGGAAGTGAATGGTGGGTGTGGCAAAAGAAGCATGAAAGCAGAATAAATGCCGTGGAAATGCGTTCCTTGCGGAGCATGTGTAGTGTGACTTTGAATGATAGGCTGAGAAATGATGTGATAAGGCAACGATGTGATTTAAAAGAAGATGTAGTGACAAAAATTGAAAAGAGTATGCTTAGATGATTTGGTCATATTGAGCGGATGAATGAAAGGAGACTAACAAAAGGTATTTACAAGGCAGATGTGAGTGGAAACGCCGGGAGGGGACGCCCTAGGAAGACATATAGTGACCTTATTGGTGATGTTCTTCAGAAAGGTCAGGTGCGAAGTACTCTCAACCGGCGCTCGTGTATGACCAGATGTATGAACGTAAACGAGGCAAAAGGAGTATGTAAGGAACGTAGCAGGTGGCGTTCTGTGGTTTCTGCCTACCCCCATGGGAAGAAGGCGTGAGTTTATGTATGTGTATGTATGTATCTTTTCACGATATGAGCTATTCTTAGTGCTTATGCTTAAATTGTGACCATTTGAGAGTTGAAGAAGCATAGGTAAGAATTTTAATTTATAACAGCATTCCAATGTATCCCTCAAACAGCTCGTGCTAAAAAAAGAAAACTGTCTAAATGTAGCCCTCAATTTACAGGCTGAATGAATTGTATATGTAATAGTCGGGTTAAACTTATAGACGTAACGATATTAGTAATTAGGCCATCTGCTGACTGAACTTTCTTGAGAAGTAAAAAAAATAAAAAATAAACGAACGTGACCGAAACTGAACAAACAAATCATAATATAGAATCATTTTGCAGGTATATTACATTTTCATTTCTTTATGGAGATACAATTTAAATTTGAGATATTATGTGGTTTAAGTCAATAATAATTACTTTCCTTTGTATTTTAAATCAAGCTCTAGAATACCTACACCATGAAAAATTATTATGAAACGACTCTAAAAATAAATCAGAGACAACGCTAATTAATACGACTTGAGATTCTCATTTTGAAAGTTGGTTGAAACTCCTATACAAAGTCCTTATTTATGCCTGAAAGCGAACATAAAGACAAGTGGATAGGGAATATCCTATCCACTTGTCTGTCAGGATCGTCTTCATTTCTTTTTCCTGGCAGATGAAATAATATCTCAAGTGACGAGCAAATCATCAAACGGAGCGTTAGACTGAACAAAGGAACCATCACTGTTTTGTAGTACCAATTGTTTGACATATTTTTAAATAAGACTGACTCGGTGGTCTAGTGGTCGCAAAAGCTACTGCTGAGCATGAGGTCCTGGTTTCGATTCCCAGTTCGGCCAAAGTATTATTGGGTTTTTCTATCTAGAATTTCAATTAAAGTTATCGAAAATGAAGATAAAACTTGTCTACCGCGACTGTATCGAAGTTAGTGTGCGACCACTATAATGAGAAATGAGAGGAGGGCAATCTTATTTCGAGCGAAAAGCCACGCTGTGCCAACCCCAAATACATGGGAATTAGTGCAGATGTTGATGATGGATACTTCGCGCATTCACGTTTTAACCAAAACACGGTTGAACTCATACAACTAAAGTTGACATGGCGAAATAAATGGTATAAAATAATTCGACATACACAACTTTGTTCCTATTAAGTCACAATATATTTCTCGAGCTGTAGTGTGTTTTAGTGTAGGTAGTTTATGAACAAGAGAATCGGAGCAGTTGTCTTTAAATTACTCACTGCCACACTGCAATACTCATGGTCAAAATCTCTTTATGTGTAAACATAAAACTATAAATAACTACGTTATTAAGCCTATTACGATTAATTTCCCAAGCTTAAGTAAGCACACGCGCTTCAACTTGGCCACTGTAACAAATAAAACAATCTTTTCACTTAATTAACCTCTTTCTCGACATTGGCACGGCATGTTTCGTAAAATAGCGTTATGAAATTAACTAAAAACTCGTTTGACATTGTAGATTACATACAATGCTGAAAACTGCAAGTCAGAGAATGAAATATGAGGGTAAAACGTGGTAATTTTTTGCGAGAATGCCTGTTTTGTAGACTTGTCAGTCATAGAATGTTGTATTAATAGTTGTTAATGCTGTATTAATAGTTGTCAATGCTGCTAGTGCGGAAAGTTTGTGATTTCCGACGAGGGGCATATTTAATAAGTCGACATGAATCGGAAATCATCTTACACACGTGACAACGTTTTACTACCTAGTACATTGTGAAAATTTGCGAGGAAATAAAATTGAAAATTAATTTATTGATCAAAATCAAAATCTAGAGTAATTAATAACACGTTTAATGAAGCATTCGTTTTATTGTACCTTTAATTTGTAAAACTCTCCTTAAATGATAAAAACTGAGTAAAATATTAAAAAGAAACGGAAAACGAAAAAGCGCTACTGTAAAAAAAGTGGCACTTTCAGCTCAATTTTGCTGCTTGGAAAACGCTCATTACGATCACATGCATTGTAAACTATTTAACAGCACTGTGTGACCTAAACCCGCACTTATGTCACTGTGACCTAGTCCATTTTTACACCGTGCGAAAATCAATCAGCTAACTTCGCAGGTGCTTATTAAACAAGAAAAGATTCTTTTAAATGTTCTTTGAAACCTTAAAATTCACAGCATACAACTGTCAAAAGAGGGGTAGATTAGCATTTCACCTAAAAATAGTTTCATGCTGTAGAAAAAGTGACAACGCAAGTTCAGAAACGCTAACCTACCACTTCTAGGTTTGCTTTTCATTTTTTAACAAAACTTAAACCAGTGTCTTGTTCGTGGATATCCATATTTTTTAGTGAATTAAGTAACACACACTGTGATTTTAATATGAGCCACTCAGGAAGTGAATTAAGTAAAGTTGAGAGTTGTGACATTGTCCCAGAAGTAATTAGAAAAATGGTCAAAAACGTAAGATTAAATTTGTTGCCTAATCAATCCAAAAGATTGTATGCACCAACATACAACACACTTCATCATTCATTCTTTTTAACTCTTATTTCTTCATTTCTTTTTTTAATTTATTCCATTAATTAAAAAGATGGCGGGTTTGAATCACACCAGTAGCTATAAAAAGTATACGATACTCGTGACATAAGTTAGTCACACGTATGCACTATTGAAGGTCATGTTATACAAATACACACACCTATTGATAACATACAGGATACGTTAGTATTATCTATCTTAGTTCATGCTGTACACTCAGAGATGTATTAGGTGCAACCAGAGAAACCTTAATAAATTTAGACAAGTAGTCAAGACTAAAAAAATGACTCCTGTTTAGCTTTGTTGGTGAAGGGAGAGAGGTACCCGCTGTGGGCGCCGCCGGTCGTCGGTTCCGTCGCGGACCGATTTTCATAATAAAACCATCTCGCTAAATGGACCCGCAGCAAATGTCGTCATTTTGCGCTGTCCCATAGCCCCTGCCAATTTGTTTTATACATTTTTTTCTTATTTTCCGTGGAGAAACCATTGATTTTGGTCTGCGTTTAAATAAGCTAAGATTAAGCTGGATTGGTTCTAGTATTATTTGTGTTTGTAATTGTTTGAAAAACATGTATTGCTTTTATAATATCTTTTATCAGTAGCATCCTGTTTTCTTCCTCTAGTAAGTAAGTAGATACAATCTTAACATTTATACAAAATCCTTTCCAAGCAAATCCAAAGAAAATAACAAAATATCTCCACTTAAATCAAAACAAAGGCTCAAGAAAAATATTCCCAGAAAAACCGTGTTCGTTATTCTGTTTCAAACATATCGACTTAAAAGTAGATACAGGATATCCTTGTTTGAGCCAAGTTACCTGTCAGATGGAGGATGAAAGAAAGTGTTGGGTATCGGGGTCGCGGTGAAGCGTCCTCGAGCGAGGCGGCCGCGGGCACAAAGAACTAAGGTTTCTTTAACTTATGACAGCTTTATGTAATGTCAAGCTGCACAATGTGTAGTTGTGTGTTGTTATTAAAAACGGGTTTTGGTTTATCAAAAGAATAAGGTAAGTTTATGTTTAAAAATATTTGTAAAAAACTTTTCAAATAAATTAATTCTCATTAAACGTATGATCAAAATACTAAAATAAGTAATGTTTGTAACTGCAAATTCAATTATTTACATAACATAACATCACGCCTTGTTTCCAAGAAGAAATGTGAATGTTTTCTATAAGAGCATTCCAAGGTTACTTTTACAACAAAAAGTAAGAAATCATATAAAGCGTTATCCGTTCCTTTTTCCATTAAACGAGATACCAGTACGAGAAAACCGCAAGTCATATAATTTATAGCCATCATATTTTAACATTGATTTCAGCACGTTAATACAAAAAAAAAACTCGTTTAAACCCTGAATAATCGTACTTGCCCGAAGCTGAAAATATTTCCATAGATAAGAACGTTAAATGTTAAATGCAAATGATAATTAATACATTAATTAAAACCCATCTGGGCAAAGTTAATTAAATCACAGATGAATTATTGTCGCAGTGTGGAATATTTACAAAATTTAATGATATCTGAAAAATAATAACCTAATTTTATCAGTAGGTTGTATCGAGTGTAGAGTGTAAGTGAGAATTTGTTCAGAGACTGAAAACAGTGCAAAAATTGTCACCTCTGTCTCCCGCTTCGGGAAACACATACGTTATCTGTTTATCAAATTCATTGGTACATTATCATAGTAACTAATTTGTTATAATTGTTAGCTTAGCACTTTATAATTATGATCGCGGTCATTATATTTTATTCTTTATAAATTTGTGTATTTACTTAGGGCTGATTTCGCCAGTGGAAAAGAGCGCGATCGGCACAGATCTTACATGTAGTAAAGTTTTTGTTATGATCGCATTCGGTTACATTGGGTGAAATTCGCCCTATGCCATTGTGACTTATAACATCGCCTTGGATACGTCTGTAAAGGTGTTATAAATGTAATTTAAATAAATAATAAATACATTTATTTGTTTATGAATGACGCAAATTTGTCTATTCTAGACATCTTTATGTTTTTATGTGTATCTGTGTTCTAGCGACCAGGGGTCACCCGAGATTTTGGTCTGTCAAAGAACTGTCACATTATTTGCGCGCCACTGCTGAGCGTCAGGTCTTGGGTTCGATAACTAGGTTGGGCAGTGTTAATGGATTTTTCCATAAAGAATTTCTCAGTTGGAGCCCAGAGTCTGGATTGTTGCCCGGTTGTTGGCAATAAGCTCGCTCCCTATTACATGGGACTTGAACATAACTGGCAAAATGAGGATGTTACTATGGGCACAGAGGTGTGCTCAAAGCCTTCATTTCTTTTCCGCCTAAGCTTTCGGGATTACAGGCGTGATGTTATGATATTTTCTAGAATATAACAATTATAAAGTATTTGCTCTAGTTATCTATGAGATAATAACTTAACACCATTAGTGCGTTGAATGAATTATAATTTGTTTGAAGTTTAGAGTGTAATCACTAAATCCCCCAGACTCAAATATAATACAGGAATTTTCCAAGCTCGTATTTTGGTTGTGTACCTACCTACTAACGAGCGTGTGGGTTTCAAAACGTTTTATTTCTATCGAATTAATCATCATACCTACAAAGGTTTGATGTCGTTACTATCGACTGTAACTTATACAAAAGTGAGAATTAATTGAATTCGTGTGTCTAAAACAATCAAGAGTTCGAGCTCTGTGACTTTGAAGAATGTGCCTGGGCTGTCTCATAATTTATTAGTTCAGCGTGATTGATAAAGCTCAAGCATCAAACAATAGGTTCTAGTAATATGTACCCTTGCTTCGGAACGATTCATAATGTAGCAAAGAAAATGTACGCGTCGACCGTCTCAAGGGTGTTTGACTGAAATGGAACAACAATAGGTCGCGAGAACCGATTGCATTCACAGAACTTATGCATCGAAGATGAGCTCCGTCCGGCAACAAGGTTACAGTACAAACCAAGCAGTGTATGCCTTACACCATCCTACCTATCTTTCGTATTAGCCTCGAAAACACGTTAAATTTCTACTTTGTTAGCGGCCACCGGTCGCTCACACGCAATATTAAGCGCAGTGACAAGGTGACAAGCAACATGTTACATTCGTATTTGTTTTCCAGATTTTGTCCGCAATAGACGTTAAAAACTGTCTTACCTTAAGGCCGAATTTCACCAATGAAACTGAACGCGTTCAGCACATTTAAACGCGCTCAAGAGCTGTCAGTGTCAACATTGTTATGGAATATTGACACTGACAGCTCTTGAACTGGATTTAAAGTGCTGATCTCATTCAGTTTCGTTGGTGAAATCAGCACCAATTAAATGCCGAAAACCTACGCATTTTGAAAAGTAATTAATGTAAAATTTAATTGCTAAACATACAAAATATAACGTTTTTCTTCAACAGTCGCCAATTAGTAATAAATCAAGAATGACGCGAACGCTTAGTACGAATTAATTCGCTTAGCATTTCTGTTCCAAAAATACACGGAGCGTGGTTTGTGAATGTGGCTTAATATTAGCATATCAATCAAAATTTCTTAAAATAACGTAAATTAAATGCGTGTCCCTTGCTAGTAGCTGTAGGAATATTTGGCTGGCCTTGGGGGTGGCTGGGTCTGCCTGCAGGCTATAGGCATTCGTCACGTTATCTTCGCGGCTGGGTTTCGTAGCAGCTGAGTTATGTAAGGGTAACGGGAGATGTCACTCTGGCACGCACACTTGCCAAACAACTATTTTCAGCGTGGCTAATGTGGCCAGATGGCTGGTTTTCTGTGGAATTGTTTCCAACTAAGTTATGCTACTGAGTACCACACAGCTGAATGATTTGTTCTTTGAATTACATTTATACAGAAGAATTGGAGCGTCATTTAGTTCTAACTATAAAAACCTATTTTAATTGTTCATAAAAATTTTTTTTTGTGCTGTTTTAGTCTAAGTAAGATATTTTACTATACTGTTTTTTTGTTGGAAAGATCAATAGGTCGTAAGGTTTTTAAGTGCCAGTTATCCTCCCTATTTTAATAGAGACACCTGTTAAAAATATAAATATAATCATGTTTTTACATCTAAATATTGTTTGTATAGAAATTATAAATTCTACGGAGCCACGATTCGAGGTCATCAATCACTAATGAGTGATCGATGTTCACGGTAATAAAATATTCTTTGTTTGTAATTCGCACGTTTACGGAAATCAAAAGCTTTTACCAGGAACTGCCGGGAAGTAGGATGAATGGATGGAGAGATGAATTAGCTAGCGAAACTCCGCAGCCGTGATGGGTATTGATAAAACACGATAACACAAAAAACATGTTAATTTATTGGGGTCACCGTCCGCTGGTAGTTTAGTTACTTGAAGTATGAGTTGATAAAGTTATTGTTTTTATTGTATAGTGTTTAGATTTCGATACTCATCGCGTCTGAAAAAATACAAAAGAAACTTATTTTTAAACTGATATTTTAAGTAACTACACAACCAACGGTTGTAGACCTAAAAAAACAAACAATTTTGTTTGTTGAAACAAAAATGTTTGCTTATTAAAAAATATTTTTTCTGGCTTTAATATCGTTACTCATCACGTATACAAAGTTTTGCTATGTAATTTAATTTGACCTTGAATATTTGCCTACGCTTGTACATACAAAGGTTTCTAGATAATGCATGAATGTCATGAATTACTAATAAGAAATGTTGTTGCAGAAGAATTGGAGCGTTATTCAGTTCTTACTCTAAAATCCTAAGGTTGATAAGTGTCACCTATTTTAATTATTCTATGAAATGATTTTTATACTTTTCAGTCATAAAATCGTAGAAAAGTAGACAGAGATTTTTTTTTTTCGTAGAGAGACCGTAAGTGCCAGTAAAGTTATCCTCGATATTTTGTTTAGAGACACCTGGTCCCGTGGTTATGTTTCTATTTTTTATATTATTTCTATAAAAATATAATTTCAATAAATTTCAATAAACATATTTTTATTATAATAGCCTTCGCTTAAACATACAAAGGTTTCCCTAAATTGCATGAATGTCATGGATCCCTGGTAAACAATGTTAAGTTGTTGCTGATTTATTGATGAATTGTAGTGTTTCTGCAACAAAAATATTTTGTTGGAATAATGGAAACCGAAGACCCTATTTCGAAATTTACACATTTGAACAAAATAACACTCAAAATCAAAATATTTTATTTCACATAAACCTGCATGGGCACTTATGAAACGTCAGATTCTAGGTGCACGGTTCCAATTGGTCGTTTCCTATGGAGAAGAGCCGGCAAGAAACTCCATGGTTACTCTTCTAAAAATATTTGTCTTTTACAATATTTTTTAGTTACAGTGTTAATAGGTATGGGAGGACAGTGTAGGCCTGTCAAAAAGTACCATATGTTAAACAAATAGACAATGTTATATAAATTTACAATCCACAAGGCCTACGACGTTCTCACATTTACAAAATATAGAAATAATCTAATAGAATAAAATCAAAACTAATTAAAAAATTTAAGTATATGTCGGCGTCACCGTTAGCGGTAGGTACAGCGGGCCGAGTTTCGCTGTGCAAAGCGGGACGTTCGCCTCCCCACTCTCCCCACTTCTCAAGCAACTTAATGTAAGCTAGTGCGCAGCGAAGAGGGGGAGCATTCTTGTGGCAGGCTCGGCCCGGTGCGCCTGCCGTAGCGCCTAGAGCTATTATCGCGATCTATTTAATTAATTAACAGGCTGTCGGAATAAAAGAGTTGGTTACTGCTATATCTCATACTTTCATTTAATATGTCGGACCTCTGCCTTCAGGTTATTTCATGGTGATTATTTTATAAGAAATTGTGAGTGAAATAAAGTGATTGTGCTGTTACTAGTATCTCTATTTTCTTCGCCCGACAATCCACGCCTACTTACAAAGTGCAAGTGTAATATCGCTGATGAGGGCCTATCCCGATATCAGAATTGGGATTCGAAGGGCAAAAACCTGAAGAAAATAATGACGACAGTGAAGTGTGGGCCAACGTCTAATCTATTCAAAATATGGAGTTTTTGCTATCACGACTTCCGGCAACCACTTAACCGCAAACGTCAAATTTCACCGCAACTGCGCGACTGATACGGTTTGATCCTGATAATGACAATCGCTTCAATAGCACATATCATCGTTAAAGCACAACAGTCCAAAAATCAAGTGATTGAAGCAAGTGGCAGTACGAACCTTTGACCGAAGTGAAGAATTCGAATCGAGCACCAGCACCGAAGAGTCGTGATACGAACCGTCTCACCTGCTACGTGTATGGATAACCACATCATCCGGTGAGCTCGTTCCTTTTCTTTTTAATAGATAATCTGGTAGTTCGTTTGTAGCTTTTAGCTTTGTCAAAAATTCCAGGGCACCATGCGCTGTGATTTAGTTTACCTTACAGGTATAGGCAAAGAAAACGTTAAATATGAATCGCAGAATACTGAGCCGTGGTGAAATTCAACACGTCAGTGTCCTTTTTGTTTCATGTTGTACCTGTTAACTCAATTACAGAACCAGTTATTATAGGTAGGGATCTATTAGATAGTAGATCCATGTACGTACGGATATTGACAAAATAACATTCTATTTGGGGTAAGAAAGTTAACGTTACTAAAGAGTTTCATTATCATATACCACAACATCAAAACTGACCTACATGGTGAAGACAAACTCGCATTAGTTCAGTGCGAAAGGATAATTGATTCTTTATTGGTGGTATGGTGTTTATGGTTAAAGAAATTTATTTCTCGATAAGAAATTACAAAGATTTCACTTACTTGAGAACGTTTTTAAACTTAAAATATAACTTGGACACACAAACTAAGCAGCTATTGTTTGAATTTATATTGAATCATCTAAGTTGTAATACCATTTCTTTTCGTACGCAAATAACATTATTAACTAACACAAAACTTAAAACTTTTCGATCCACCCGCAAAAGAAATAATCACCGTAGATAAGGAATGCGATCCCGGTGCCACAATAAAGCAATGCAGTAGTAGGGCAAGTCTGTTTAATGGAGTAGTGTTTGATCACTTAGAAAGTGATTAAAAAAAAAAAAAAAACCAAACGTTTAGTTTGCATTCTTTACTTCTACAGGTAGCTTATTACATTGTTGCACTCCCGCAAAAATAATTGTTCTCTCGCCATTGACAGTCTGCACTCGCGGTAGTAAAATGTGATCCTTCCTACTATTGCTGCGATTGTGTACCTGATGTATTTTTGTGTGAATGAACTTACTTAGAATTTTTAAGTATTCTGGTGGAATATGCAGGAAGTTGTTTAATATTCATGAGTTTCGTTTCCCTGTAAATTTTAACTGTAGGTGTAAGGTAATCATAGTGAAATAATAGTTTAATAATTTTATTTTGAGCGATGTGTAGGTCCTTTAGATTGGTTTTTGGCGGTTTGCCCCATATTTCACGTGTTTTACGTTAAGAATGTTGAATCAAATTAAAAGGGCATAACAAATGGACAGACAAGATATTTACAAGAAAGTGATCGAAATACTAACATCAGAACGGGTTCTGACTAAAATGATTAGACTGGAACGCACTGATTGAACTTCACACTTGTGTGCTGGGCCTCAAGGGATTGTTCGGTGCTCACCCCATCCTATGCTTAGGGTTTCTGCACAATGTTATACTGTACATTTAGACATCGCGGAGAAGTTGTGGGGAGAAATCGATGGTAGGGAGTATTCTTGTCATTGTTGACTCTTTCACTAAATGAGTCCTTCTCGAGTGCACTTCTTAGTTGCAGCAGGTGCAGATGAAGCACTAAAGGAGGCTCTGTCTTTTCGGTGCGACTTCGCGGATCATTTCGGATCGGGGTGGGTATTGTATTGGCGCAGACACAGCAATTTTTTGGTGAACATGATGTAGAGTTGCACCTTCTTGCTAACGGTTCTGGCAGGGCATGTGTTCGGGTAGAGAGAGTCATGAGGACATTGAGGTGCTTACTTGTTATAATCGAAAGTGAATCTGGTGGGACCTGGCGCGGCGAGCTTCTCGAAGTGCAGCTAGCGACGGATGGTGCAAGGTCTAGGGTAACACAAACAGAACTTGTGTTTGGGACTCGGGCGCGGTTTTTAAGTGTGGCTTCAAATTCTGAGTCTGGGTTTCGGTTAGATTTGGGTGAAATTCGTAAGATAGCATCGGAGAATATTGGGAGAGTTGCTGCGTCACAGTAGGAAAAATGGGACCGTTCTATAGTGGTGATTCCTACTTCATTGTATGTGGGGGAAGTGAGGGCTTGGTGCATTTAGCTACCACTTTGACGGTTAGCTTGAAGGAGGCCGAGGTGGCGGCAGTCCGCGATTGAAGAATGGAGTGGGCGTTATCAGGTGGTTTTAGTGTTGCTTTGTCTATTTGTAGTTCACGTACGTTATCCGCCAGCTCTGAAAACCTCTCGGCCTCTGAGAGTGAAGAAACGTAATTAAACGTAAAATTGGTACTAATCTGTGAGATAAAGTAAGGGTCCGACTCATGCGGGTTGACGTCCTATGGTGTGTGTTATTGGGTAGTCTAAAGAACTGGCTTATGCAGACCGATGTTCTGGGTCATATTATAAAGTGATCGTCTAGTCTGAGAGGCTATGAGATCAATGGAGATATGTGTGGTACTAGTGAGTGATCGGAGAGACGCTGATTAGCTGCCTGGTCCATGTTATCTGGAGAGATAACTAGCTCAAGGGAGGCCTATTTAAGTTGTCCGGCTCAGCTCCTAAAGGTCGATATTGTGGGTTATAAAACGTTGTAATGTATGTCACCGATGGACGAGCGTACAAAGTAATGTATCTACCAGTTTTATTCTTTTTACAGAAAAATGGGCCCGCGGTGACTTTAAGGGGATGGAGACGCACAAAGAAGTGTGAATGTCAGTCTGGCCGTGACGGCGCTTCAATACTTAAATTAGTGTTATTTAGTTTTCATAGATGTCGTTTGTAAGTTTAGAGTGTTATGTGTGTGTGAACATGAATTATGTGTCTTCTACGACACATTCAATGACATGACACTCAGTGACATTTTGCTGGCTGTATGACATGAGACTCGGTCGGCATCGCACAGGCGTGCTACGCATTCGGTGGAGTGTCTAAGTCAAGTCTATTCTTAAGATTAAAATAGTTTGTTTCTGTTATAGGCTCTAAAGTAAATGACTTTGGTGGTAGTGAAACTACCAATGAACATAGCATGTGTGGATTGTTGAGACAAGTACTTTAATACATTTGATTATATAATCTACAGGGACCATTTTAGTCCGGACTAAAAAAGAGACAAAAAAAAGAGACAAAAAAAAAGACTAAAAAGAGACTAAAAAGGAGACAAAAGAGAGTCAAAAGAGAGACAAAAAGAGACCAAAAAAGACCAAAAAAAAGCAAAAAAAAGAGAGAAAAAAAACTGTATAAACTGGAATGATCTTGAAGGGTCATTCATGACCGGACCAAGCAGTAACAATCCTGAAGGGTTTGTTATAACCGGACCAGGAGATTATAACTCTGTAGGGTCGTAAGACCGGACCAGGAGGTTATAATTCTGAAGGGTCATTTGACCGGACCAGGCGGTTATAATTCTGAAGGGACGCTGGACCGGGCCAGAAGATTATAACTCTGAAGGGGTAAACCGGACCAGATTGCTAAAGTTCTGAAGGCTCAATAACGAGCGGTCCAGAATTAGTAGTAAACTCTGCAGGGCTGAACCGGACCAGATTACTAGTATAAGTTCTGAAGGCTCAATATTGAGCGGTCCAGAGTTGGATGCACAGTCTGTAGGGATGACCTGCATTTTTTTGCTCATCGAGATTGCTAGTCAGGATGAACGAACATTAATAATAACGTTATGTCTTCTCGTTGCTCGTTATGTTAGACAATGCTTGATGAGTCTACGCGTACGAGGACGTCCGCACGTCAGTATGGCCGTGTCGGCGTCACCGTTAGCGGTAGGTACAGCGGGCCGAGTTTCGCTGTGCAAAGCGGGACGTTCGCCTCCCCACTCTCCCCACTTCTCAAGCAACTTAATGTAAGCTAGTGCGCAGCGAAGAGGGGGAGCATTCTTGTGGCAGGCTCGGCCCGGTGCGCCTGCCGTAGCGCCTAGAGCTATTATCGCGATCTATTTAATTAATTAACAGGCTGTCGGAATAAAAGAGTTGGTTACTGCTATATCTCATACTTTCATTTAATATGTCGGACCTCTGCCTTCAGGTTATTTCATGGTGATTATTTTATAAGAAATTGTGAGTGAAATAAAGTGATTGTGCTGTTACTAGTATCTCTATTTTCTTCGCCCGACAATCCACGCCTACTTACAAAGTGCAAGTGTAATATCGCTGATGAGGGCCTATCCCAATATATATAATGTCAAATAATGAAAATATTATGTCAGAGTTATTTATAAGTCAATGGTGCCGATTCTCTTGTCACAAATGCCTCTAAACTAGACTAAAAATCACTAAAATTTGGTTTAATTCTGTCAAATGACGATTTTCCATTCTGAAATTGACTATAGTGACACAACTTAACTATATTTTAGTTTGACAGCACTAAGATTGCACTGAGTTATTAATTTAGTGAAAATGGCAATTTTGCTATTCTGAATTTTACGTTTTTCAACTAAACATTTGATTGTCTAACTAAATCTGAACATGAGTCTGACTATTTTTAATCGCGATTAAAAGGTGTGGAGTAAAATTAGGTGGCGTGGACTAAAATTCACACCAACACCTCGACTTCAGACGTGCAAAAACGGTACTTAAATTATATTTATCTTTTTTTGCTCATATCTCGAAAACGGTGTGTCCTATCACAAAAATAATGAAAATTTCGACCCCCTTTGAAACCCTGAAACCACCAAATCACTACATTTAGATATTTTTATTTTATATTTTCCACACAAAAAGTCAAAACTTCCATATAAAACACGTCGAGGCTACCTCAGGCTCTAACAAAGACGTTGCGAAACCAGAAGAAAAAAAAAACACGTGGACTATGTGGTATTTTGTTACACCAAAAACACATCTTATCTATTTATGTATTTAACACCTGAGGAGCTGTTGTGCACAGCAATTCTTTCTATGATTCAGTAGGTACTAAAGTCTTTATGAAAATTGTATGACACTCATTTAACTTACATTTGTTTATCCGATATTGTTGTATTGCTGAAAAGCAATACAACAATACAAGACAGAGGTAGCTAAAGAGCTACCTCTGTCTATTTTCCACATCCATTTATCTCATTTCATGTGATCTTATATTATTTTCCTTTTATTGAATGTTGTGACATTTTGTATCTAACATTGTCATCTGTCAGTTTTTATTTTTCTATGGTATAGAGCTAAGAGGTCGTCTATTTTATTGTAAAGGTATCGTAAAACTAGTGTTAAGCCGGGTTCTCACTGTAAGCCATCTTTATAGTTCCTGGCAGATAACCAATTAAGAAGTATTTGGATTGAAAGCTAAAAAAGTCACTTCTAGAACGATCGGCCAGAGCTCGGTAGAGAGTAGTTATATTCTTTGGGCCAGAGGCTATATAAACCATCCGATACTTTTCACCAGGTTCTTTTGATTCCGGTTTTCTTTTGATTCCGTCTTTTGACTCGGTCTTTTGGCTTCTTTTGTTTTGCAATTTTTCTTACTCATCAGTTTATGTTTTTTCTAAAAAGCTATTTAAATATAAACCTTTCTAGAAGTTAATCTCAGTGAATTTATTACAAATATCTTGTGTGTGTAAATGTGTTGGACTCACTCGATCACCTCCGACCCTCCCACTTGCGTCTACGGGAGGAGTTCGAGACGGTTTGCATAGAACTAATAAACGTGGCGTGAGACACCGCCGCCGGAAGAAATACCAACCGACGCGAGCTCCCTCGCAACGGGCTGCGGGCTGATGGAGAGGCTGCTGCGAGCTCCCGCTCGACGGACTGCGGGACGGAGGAGCGGCCGACGCGAGCTTATTTTGTTCGTGAGCTGCTTTGCGACTGTGAGCACGGAGAGGCTGCTGCGAGCTTCAACTCAACAGACTGCGGGCCAGAGGACCGGCCGACGCCTCGAGCTGCTGCATGACCGTGAGCTCCCTCGTGTTAGACTGCGGACCAGAGGATCGTCCTACGCGAGCTTCGACTAACTCTTAATTTAATATCTTCTTCTACATTCCTATGTATTTTATAATCTAAAAATTACATTAACTTGTAACCACGTTTGGCCAGTCGGCTAAACGTTACGTTACAGTTTGATTGTCAAATTCGATTATAGTTGTGTCAAAATTATTTTTAAATTTAGAGATTATTTTTCGCAGAATAGCATCAAGATTTTCATACTAAAAAGTAAGGAATTTTAGTTATAGTTTAGTTAGTTTAGTTCGATGTACAAGAAAATCGGCACCAATTTCTAATAATAAAAAAATAAAAATTAAAACAACATTATTTGGGAGCAGTTATTAGAAATTTACATAGTGATGCCGTTTATGAGGTACCAGGGAAGCCACATGTGCAGAGGAAATTATTGCCAAACTTTCTTGTCTTCGACGTAGTCTTTAATCTTATAGTACGCTTTTTTGATAAGGACACGTTTGATGTGGGTTTTGAACTTTCCATCGCTAAGTTCTGTAACCGACTTTGGAAACTTGTTATAAAAGCGGATACTGTTTATCAAAAATGATTTGCTTGTTTTACACTGAAGCGCCTTTTATTATTTACCGATCAGAGACACGATTCTGTGAGAATATTTCGATAATATCTAGCTTCTGATATTTATTTAAATATATATATATTGGTAGGTACAAAGAAAGAGTAAGTAAAAGAATTTCGACAAAATAATAAAAGTGCTTCAAAAAATCTAGTTGCAAGAAATCAATAAAAAAACAAGAGCAATCGATTGACTCACAAAATCTTTTCAAGTGCAAAAACTAAAGATGAAAATCCTAAACTTCGTGAGACACCTTTGATCTCGGCGGGAAACAATTTACCTTCGATTGGCCAGGGTTTCATATTACATCCTGTTAACAGCAACTTCATCATTCTTTCGGTTACAGTCTGAAAGTATAATAAAGTTTGTGATTTAATTTTCCTTTTTTTTCTCCAATTTTCATTATTGTTGTTCAGATTTCTAGGAATGAAATGTAGGTTCGGTCATGCATGTTCGATTATGTGTTCAAGGTTTGACCTTGTAAAGGTATTTATACCTCTATCGACATAAGTAAGTACCGCTGGAAAAAAAAGGTTGGTTTTTGTTCCGAGACTCGACGTGTTGCAGATGATAAAATATAGAAAGACAGTATTGCTTTCCCGCAATTGGCATGAGTACCTAGATCTCGTACAAGTCTGTTTTCCGAAATTGTAGCACCCCAGCATGTTAAAAGTATAGGTGAACTTTGAAAACTAAACCTCGGAAGACTTCATTCTGAAACCACTAAGGATTTGGAAGGTTTTCGTAAACAATCATGGCGAGATCCTTAAATAAATTTGTACTTAAAAAAAAACAACACATTACCAGGAGTAGATTGATATATTATTAATACTTATAAAAAATTTCAAAACCCGCCTAATGAAAAAGTTCGAAATGATAATATCGGTTTTTCGTTGTATCTCGTTGCCAATTTTGTATTTATAATAAAACAGTTTACAGTTGCGCTAAGAGTTGAAAAAGTATATTGATTAATCACTATTATTTTGTGACATTTTCCATAAAACGATGGATTGCGTGAAAGACGATAGGACCTTTAAATAAATAAATACCAGTAAAGGAGGGTCTTAGACTGACAGCCGCCGTTTCGTTCTAAAATAATAAGCCCCTCGTTAAACTATTTACTTTTAACATTATATATTATATTGCGGGGTTATAAAAATATTGTAAATGCCTGAAGACACTTTTTAGGCACCTAAGAGTGGGGCGCATATTGAAGAGCCTCCACGTGGCGCACCCTGGGCAACGTCAGCTCCAACTGTCCACCTGCTTTTGGTGGACACTTGGGGTTGGCGGCCAATCTTCAACAAACGGGGAAGGGTCATGGTTCCAATCATCGATCATTTATAATGGTCGATGAAGGGAACCGGGCTAGGGTTGGGGCGGCCAGTCCGTCTTCGGGACAGGTCTGTGGCGTCATGTTAATAAGACCACACTAACGTTGTATTTTTGTGTCCACAGAGTTTCTGCTCACTCTCAACGCATTCACGGCATAAGGTGTTTGAGCACAAGGACTTGCATACCACGTCGCATGTGTTCTTGCGTCAAGACCTGCTTCGTGGATCGCTAGAACCACCTTACAGTGGCCCACACAAGGTCATTACAAGGAGTCCCAAGACGGTCGACATTGTGCTCAATAACAAAACTGTCAAGGTATCGATTGACAGGGTAAAACCAGCCTATGCACACCGTGATAGCGTTGAGAGTGAGACACATAGTCGTGAGACACAAATTACACGCCCATTGCGTACTACTCGTTCAGGGCGGACTGTTAGGTTCCCTGAACGATACAATTAGGGCGGCCCTTTTATTCGTAAGGGGGTCCTGTGGCGTCATGTTAATAAGACCACACTAACGTTGTATTTTTGTGTCCACAGAGTTTCTGCTTACCCTTTTGGGTTTAGTCGAAGCGCGATTGTCGCGCGCCGGAGTACGTCCTACGCTGGTGTGCGTACGAGTTTGCCGCCACACCTGTGCAGACATTTACCTCGCCCCGCGCCGCCGCCGCCCCGCCGCCGTCCCGCGGTCGTCGGCTGCGGCAGTCGAGACCGTCCCTCGAGCAGTTAACTTGAAGCCTTCAAAGTGCGTCCACGCTACATTGATCCGCACCGCGCTATTATATTTCGTCCGCGTAATAAGTTCATTTCAATTGTTTTATAACGTTAACTTCCTAGTATCACATCGTGACCCTTCTGGTAGTAGAATCAAACTTTGTTTCTAGAATTAACTTCGTTTTAACTTCGTTTAACTGTTTACTGTAACGCATTTTTGTTTACTCCAGAATTATACCATTGTAATTCCTGTTCGCGCCTCTTTCATTGTACACGCCCCATTAAGCTTCCAAAGGTCTGGTGGCCATCTCCGTCCACACCCCCTCTGTTTGCAGAGGGTGAGTTTTGTGGGCGTCGAGTGGGGAGGGGAGAGGAAGACAACCTCTATAAAAAATTACCTCAATCCCAAGGTCGAGCGTGCCGAGGGGATGAATGGCCGGAGGGAATCCGGTCACTAGCGCTAGGGGGGAGGGAAACAAGGGACCACGCCCTTCAAAGGAAAACAAAAAATTTAAAATAAGACAGACGAAAATAAACTACCCCAGGGCGGTACCGGCTGCTCAGCAGCCGGAGAATCCGCCACGTTCCCTTCGGGGACGTCAAGCCCCCAATCGTATTCTGGAGGGGGCAACGTATGTCTGACGAGCCAAGGAGGTTCGCGTTCTCACTCGCGGGAAAAACTCGCGAAGTGGAGGGGATAGATGAGCGGTCAGAGTCTGACGCTGAATCTGGCGCGGAGGGCTCATTTAAGAGCCCGTAGTGCGTAGTAATGGGGGCTGCTGCTAAGAACAAACGGTTCTTCCGGAAGCGGCCCAATCCGGGGGATGGCCAGGGGTCACTCTCGGATGGCGGAATGACCTCGGCCCGGAAAATCAGTCGGCGGGGTGGTGTCCGATGAAGGGGCGGAGGGCTCAACACCAAGGAGGACAAGGAGCTGAGCAGAGTCAGCCCAGCCGAGCAAGCCCAGCGAGCCGGAAGGCTAGCCACGAAGGGACGCCGCTCTGAAATTGCCAGTGGCAGTGGTATTTCGGAGTCGTCAGGTGGTGAGCCGGAGCCGCTGGCGGCTCCAAATCGGAGGGATCGGCCAGATTTGCGGAAGAAGGCAGAGGCGGCAGCGGCGCAAAGAGCGAAGCGTCGCGGCTAGGCTCCGTGCCCCAAAGTCCGCAGCTGTAGTGATCACACTACAGCCGGAAGCGGAGAAGAAGGGCACGGCCTACCGCGAGGTGCTCGCCAAGGCGAAGGCGGGCGTAAACCTCGGGGAGCTCCGTGTCACCAATGGCCTCCGTCTAAGGGTCACTGCGACTGGGGCCCGGATGCTGGAGGTTCCCGGTGCGGCCAGCGGCCCGACCGCGGACGCTTTGGCTGAAAAGCTAAAGGAGTGCCTGAATGCGGACGAGGCCCGAGTGTCCAGGCCAACGAAGTGCGCTGACATGCGCATTCTGGGCCTGGACGAATCCGTGACGGAAGAAGAGGTGGTGGCTGCCGTCGTTAGGAATGGTGGGTGCTCTGCCGAGCAAGTGAGGGCAGGCACCATTCGTCCTGACTTCACGGGGATGCGAATTATAACGGTGAGCTGCCCCGTGACGGCGGCCCAAAAATTTACCGGGGAGGGCCGAAGGCTCCTGGTGGGCTGGGTCTCCGCGCAGGTCAAACTGCTGGTGTGGTCAGCCCGGTCACAAGGCCGGCTCGTGCAATGCCGCGCCGCACTGCTTTATATGTGCGGCAGCTGGCAAGCCGGCCGATCACCGGGTTGGGAGAAAGGTCTGCGCTCCACCCGCCAAAGCCAGGGGCAGAGGCAGGGGAAAGCCCACTGCCACCGCCGTCAAGGCTGCATCCGCCGCTACTGACGCCGCCGGTGCCGTCTCCACCGTCGTCGCCGCCGCAACCATCGTGGCAGGGCCTCCACAGGAGGCTCGGGAGGGGGCTGATATGGAGTGTCAGTAATGGCCCCATTACGCCTCCTCCAGGCGAACATCAACCACTGCGCCTCTGCTCAGGATCTGTTGCTCCAGAGCATGGCGCAGTGGTCGATTAACATCGCCGTGGTCGCTGAGCCGTACTTTGTCCCGCCCAAGGATGACTGGGTGGAGGACCTGAGCGGCTCAGTGGCCCTAATTTCGTCGGCCGCCGCCGGTACCCTGTCCCTCGAGGCCGTCAAGAGGGGACGGGGTTGCGTGGCAGCACGGTTCGGGGAGATAGTCGTGGTAGGGGTGTACTTCTCTCCGAACCGAACTCTCGCCGAGTTCCACAACAGGGAGTTGTGGAACTCGGCGAGAGTTGAGAGTCGTCGTCGTCGGGTTTCGTTCCCTCCCCGTGCTCGTCCTCGGGGACTTCAATGCCAAGAACTTGGCTTGGGGTTCCCGGCTCACGGACACGCGGGGCAGGATGGTGGAGGACTGGGCTCAGGAGACAGGCCTGGTCGTCCTAAACCGGGGTTCTGTCCCAACGTGTGTGCGTATGCGGGGTGAATGAGTGGTGGACATTTCGTTCGCCAGCCCCGCTCTGTCGCCGCACGTCATTGACTGGCGCGTCATGGAGGGGGTGGAGACCTATTCCGACCACCGGTACATCCGGTTCGACGTCTCCGCCCAGACCTCGAGCGCGCCGGTCCGACAGGCCCCGAGTGGTCCGCGGTGGGCGCTTAAGCAGCTGGACCGGGAGCTCCTCCTGGAAGCCTCGATCGTGCAGGCCTGGGTGTCACCACCGGACAGGCCTGCTGACATCAACGATGAGGCGGAGTGGTTCCGGGAGGCTATGTCTGAAGTATGTGACGTGGCAATGCCCCGGGTCCAGCCCGGACGTGCTTGGCGCCGGGTGTGCTGGTGGTCGCCGGAGCTGACGGCTGTGCGCAAGGCGTGCGTAGCTGCGCGACACCTGTACACCAGGCACCACAGGCTACGTATTCGCCCTCCGAATACGGAAGTCATTCAGGCGGAGCTGTACGAGGGGTACAGAGCGGCGAAGACCGCCCTCCAAGCGGAGATCCTGCGGGCCAGGGCCCAGGCATGCGAGGAGTCGCTGGAGACTCTGAACAGGGATCCGAGGGGACGCCCCTACAAAATGGTGCCGGATAAACTCCGCCCATGGGCTCCCCCACTGACGCAGAGTCTCCGGCCCCAGCTCATGGAGGAGGTGGTGAGCACTTTGTTCCCTTCGCGGGGGGAGCATACTCCCCCGCCCATGACTCCGCCTACTGCGGTGCCGGATGCGGACCACACTGCCGACGACGACGATGCTTCGGAGGTGACCGAGGTAGAGCTGAGAGTGGCGGTACATAGGCTTAGTGCCAAAAATGCCGCCCCAGGACCCGACGGCTTACCTGGAAGAGCCTGGGTTCTGGCCATGGAGGCTCTCGGGCCTCGACTTATGGGGCTCCTAAGCGCATGCCTGGAGGAGGGCCAGTTCCCACTTTGCTGGAAGACGGGGAAACTGGTCCTCATTAAGAAGCCGAGGCGCCCTGCGGACTCTCCGTCCGCTTACCGGCCCATCGTGCTGCTCGACGAGGTGGGCAAGCTCTTTGAAAGAGTTATTGCAAACCGCCTCGTCGGGCGGCTGGTGCGGGTGGGGCTGGATTTGGCGGAGAGCCAGTCTGGTTTCCGCAGGGGGCGCTCTACGGTGGACGCCATCATGCGCGTGCGAGCTGTGGCCCGGGGTGGGGTCGTCTTGGCGGTGTCTCTAGACATCGCCAATGCCTTCAATACCCTGCCCTGGAGTTGCATCAGGGAGGCATTGCGGTATCACGGGATGCCGACCTACCTCTGTCGCGTGGTCGAGGCCTATTTGACGGACAGGGCCGTCATCTACCCCGGTCACCGGGGAGAATTGAACCGGCGAGAGATTTCGTGCGGTGTCCCACAGGGATCGGTCCTGGGGCCGCTTCTGTGGGATATCGGTTATGACTGGGTGCTGCGCGCCGACCTCCCGAAGTGGTGTGCTACGCTGACGACACGCTGGTCCTGGCACAGGGGAGGTCGCACCAGGAGGCGGCCGAACATGCGACACTCGGGGTTGCGACAATCGTCGAGAGGATCCGGCAGTTGGGACTCGAAGTGGCCCTGCACAAGTCCGAGGCCATGTGATTTCATGGTCCTCGGAACGCGCCACTGTCGGGTTCCCAGATAACGGCGGGAGGGGTTCACATCGGCGTTGAGACGACGAGCAATGGGTAGCTCGCCGTCCGGCAAGAACCAGACCCGGGTCGACGGCGCGTTGTGTTCCACGCGCGCCTCAAAGAGATGTCAGCACAAAGTGACGGGGTCCGATAGGGCCGACGCCTCAGGGTCGCGGGTTATTCCACAGAGAAAACCGTGGCCCTGGCACAGGCAACTGAAGGAACACGGGTGGGTTTTAGTCAGTAAAAGTCTGACACGCCCTCCCGCTCCACCCAGAGCGGAAGAAGTCATTTGGTGATTTCCCACCCAAAAAAAAAAACAAGGCACCTAAGAGTATAAGTATTAGAATTCCTACTTCCACCATCCCCTGCCAGCGTGGCCGTTAAGTGTGAACACTTGGCCTACTAAATTATGCAAGAAGATGAAGATGGATTATAGTGTCTTGTTCTAAATACGCCTCGTCCTGGAATGTTCAGTCTGGAATTTTGCTTCCTGCTTATTCTGAGTTCTCTTAGTTAAATTAATCTCTCGCTTGCGTGGGTTTCGACAAATGTGTTACTACTTACCTACAATATGGTAAGTAACTACTAGCAAATTGTAGCTATTTTCATTTACGACCGACAAGTATGCAGGAAATGTTTCAAGACCTCTGCTCTGTGTCAGTAATCTCCGCTGTTGTTGTATCCGTAGATACGTAATAACTCGTTAAAATTACTTTACTTTGTTATTTTAAACATAGTTTCCGTCGTTTTTGTATCGCACACAAAACCGCAATCATTTTATGAGGTTCGGCGACAGATTGCCGATTTAAGTGCGGAACTCAACTATGAATTACTCACGAGTTCGTGAAGGGTTGAGACATGGAAATAAAATTTTGCTGAAAGCATCATCTCATTATTCTGTACTTGCTTCTAGATATCATAGTAAAAAGATTGGCAGCTACTTTGGGTGTGGCTGTAACAACTTTACGCTTGGAATGGTACGTTTTATAAATCTCGGGGAAAATTATTTTATCTGATCGGATTCTATGTAGCTTACATTTATTACTGCCATTCGCAAACTTTTTTTTTTTAAGAAGCCTAGGAAAAATAATTACCTAATTTTATCAGTAAGTTGTATCGAGTGTAGAGTTTAAGGTCTTGAATTTGTAAAATTTGTTCAGAGACTGAAAACAGTGCAAATTCGTCAACTCTATCTCCCGCTTCGGGGAACACATACGTTATCTGTTTATCAAATTCTTTGGTACATTTATTTGTTTATGAATGACGCAAACTTGTCTATTCTAGACATATTTATGTTTTTATGTGTATCTGTGTTCTAGCGACCAGGGGTCACCCGAGATTTTGGTCTGTCAAAGAACTGTCACATTATTTGCGCACCACTGCTGAGCGTCAGGTCTTGGGTTCGATAACTAGGTCGTCGGGCAGTGTTAATGGATTTTTCCATAAAGAATTTCTCAGTTGGAGCCCAGAGTCTGGATTGTTGCCCGGTTGTTGGCAATAAGCTCGCTCCCTATTACATGGGACTTGAACATAACTGGCAAAATGAGGATGTTACTATGGGCACAGAGGTGTGCTCATAGCCTTCATTTCTTATCCGCCTCAGCCTTCGGTATAACAGGCGTGATGTTATGATATTTTCTAGAATATTACAATTAAAAGGTATTTGCTCTAGTTATCTATAAGATAATAACTTAAACCCAATAGTGCGTTGAATGACTTGTAATTTGTTTGAAGTATAGAGTGTAATCACTAAATCCCCAGACTCAAATGAATTACAGGAATTTTCCAAGCTCGTATTTTGGTTGTGTACCTACCTACTGACGAGCGTGTGGGTTCCAAAACGTTTTATTTCTATCGAATTAATCATCATACCTGTGTGGGACAATAGCGTACCACCCAGCCTGCAACTTTGTGTATGATTGAGCGTTTCCATCGCACGCTCAAAGCCGATTTGATGTCGCACGGCACAAAGGATTGGGTGAGTTCTCTACCTGTGGTACTATTAGGGTTACGGACAGCGTGCAAAGAGGATCTCCAATGTTCACCAGCAGAGTTGGTGTATGGAGAGCAGTTACGCTTCCCCGGTGAGTTTTTCACAGCGGCAACCAAGAAGGTAGAGTATCCAGATTTTGTCAGCACCCCGAGTATGAACGTCAGCGCAGCCATCGTGCAATTATTTCAGCGTGACGTCATCATCATCACTCCCGCAAGTCATACAGCCAGCCAGCAATCACGGCTTGAACGGTTGTCCTGACCATCAGCATGCAGCGCAAGCGCATACCTGGTCATCACCCTGTCCCTCATTTCTTTTCACTGGTGACCCCGACGTGATGAACATCATCTCTTCACTGGTGACCCCGAATATGAACGTCAGCGCAGCCTTCGTGCAACTACTTCAGCGTGACGTCATCATCATCACTCCCGCAAGTCATAGAGCCAGCCAGCAATCACGGCTTGAACGGTTGTCCTGACCATCAGCATGCAGCGCAAGCGCATACCTGGTCATCACCCTGTTCCTCGTATCTCTTCATACCTATCATACTATACAAAGATTTGATGTCGTTACTATCGACTGTAACTTATACAAAAGTGAGAATTAATTGAATTCGTGTGTCTAAAACAATCAAGAGTTCGAGCTCTGTGACTTTGGAAAATGTGCCTGGGCTGTCTCATAATTTATTAGTTCAGCGTGATTGATAAAGCTCAAGCATCAAACAATAGGTTCTAGTAATATGTACCGTTGCTTCGGAACGATAAATAATGTAGCAAAGAAAATGTACGCGTAGACCGTCTCAAGGGTTTGACTGAAATGGAACAACAATAGGTCGCGAAAACTCAATCACAGAACTTATGCATTGATGAGTTCCGTCCGGCAACAAGGTTACAGTACAAACCAAGCAGTGTATGCCTTACACCATCCTACCTATCTATCGTAACTATTAGCCTCGAAAACACGTTAAATTTCTAATTTGTTAGCGGCCACCGGTCGCTCACACGCAATATTAAGCGCAGTGACAAGGTGACAAGCAACATGTTACATTCGTATCTGTTTTCCAGATTTTGTCCGCAACAGACGTGAAAAACAATCTAACCTTATGGGCCGATTTCACCAATTAAACTGAACGCGTTCAGCACACTTAAACGCGCTCAAGAGCTGTCAGTGTCAAAATTTTTATGGAATATTGACACTGACAGTTCTTGAACTGGATTTAAAAGTGCTGAACTCGTTCAGTTTCGTTGGTGAAATAGGCACCAATTAAATTCCGAAAACCCACGCATTTTGAAAAATAATTAATGTAAAATTTAATTGCTAAACAGTTATGTAAGGCTAACAGGAGATGTCACGCTGGCACGCACACTTGCCAAACAACTATTTTCAGCGAGACTAATGTGGCCAGATGGCTGGCTTTCTGTGGAATTGTTTCCAATTAAGTTATGCTACTGAGTACCACACAGCTGAATGTTTTGTTGTTTGAATTACGTTTATGCAGGAGAATTGGAGCTTGATTTAGTTCTAACAATAAAAACCTATTTTCAAAATTCATGAAAATTGATTTTCGTACTGTTTCAGTCAAAGTAAGATTTTTCGCAAGAATCTTTTTTTTGTTTAAAAAGACCAATAGGTCGAAAGGTTTTTAACTGCCAGTTATCCTTCCTATTTTATTAGAGAAACCTGGTAAAATAGAAATATAACAACGAGGGTTATGTTTTTATTTCTAAATATTTTTTGTATAGAAATTATAATTTCTGCGGAGCCACGATTCGCCGTAATAAAATATTCTTTGTTGGTTATTCGCACGTTTACGGAAATCAAAAGATTTTACCAGGAACTGCCGGGAAGGAGGATAAATGGATGGAAAGATGAATAAGCTAGCGACACTCCGCATTTGTGATGGGTATTGTTAAAACACGAAAACACAAAAAAATATGTTAATTTATTGGTGTCAACGACCGCTGGTAGTTTAGTTACTTGAAGTATGAGTTGAGAAAGTTATTGTTTTGATTGAATCGTGTTTAGATATCGATACTCGTCGCGCCTGTAAAATTACAAAATAAACTTATTTAAAACTGATGTTTTAAGTAACTACACAACCAACGGATGCAGACCTAAAAAAGCAAATATTTAAAAACAACATTTTTGGCCTATTCAAAAATATTTATTCTGGGGTTAGATATCGATACCCATCACGTCTACGAAGTTTTGCTATGTAATTTAAATTGACCTTGAATATTTGCCTACGCTTTTACATACAAAGGCTTCTATGTAATGCATGAATGTCATGAATTCCTGATAAGAAATGTTACGTTGTTGCAGAAGAATTGGAGCGTTATTCAGTTCTTACTCTAAAAACCTATCAAAATCGTAGAAAAGTAGACAGACCATAACTAACGTAAAGCAGTTTTTTTGTTTTGTTTAAAAGACCAATAGGTGGTAAGGTTCTAAGTGCCAGTAAAGTTATCCTCGATATTTTGTTAGAGACACCTGGTCCCGTGGTTATGTTTCTATTTTTTCATATTATTTCTATAAAATTATAATTTCCACGGAACACGATTCGCGGTAATAAACATATTTTTATAATAATAGCCTTCTCTTATACATACAAAGGTTTCCCTAAAGTGCATGAATGTCATGAATTCCTGGTAAACAATGTTACCTTGTTGCAGATTTATTAATGAATTGCAGTGTTTCTGCAATAAAATATTTTGTTGGAGTATTGGAAATCGGAGACCCTATTTCGAAATTTACACATTTGAACTAAATAACACTGAAGCGCCTTAGATTGTTTACCAATCAAAGACACTTTGATACTAGTGATATTTATTTATTTACATAGGTACAAGGAAAGAGTAAGTAATAGAATTATCAAAAAAATCTAGTTGCAAGAAATCAATAAATAATATAGATTATTGGAGCAATCAATTTACTCACAGAATCTTTTCAAGTGCAAAAACTAAAGATGAAAAATCTAAACTACCTGAGACACTTTTGATCTCAGCGGGAAACAATTTACCGTTGATCGGCCACTGTTTCATATGGCATCCTGTTATCAGCAACTTCATCATTCCTGCGGTTACAGTCTGAAAGTATAATAAAGTTTGTTATTTAATTTTCCTTTTTTTTCTCCAATTTTCATTATTGTTGTTCACATTTCTAGGAAATAAATGTAGGTTCGGCCATGCATGTTCGATTAATGTGTTCAAGGTTTGACCTTGTAAAGGTATTTGTACCTCTATCGACATAAGCACGTACCGTTGGAAAAAATAGATTGGTTTTAGTTCCGAGACTCGACGTGTTGCGGAAGATAGAATAGACAGTCTTGCTTTCATATTATTTCCTGTAGAATATGAGACAACACATTAAAATAAACGTTTATTTACATTTTTATGCATTGCTATTCCACGTTTTACGTACCCAATGTGTCTGGCCTACTTGCACGCAACTGAAATGTATGATGTCAGGATGGCGCCAGTTGTCCCATCCTTCACCAAGTCCTAGCAGCGGGCGACCCTCTGTGCAGTTTGTGATTTGTCATTCCCATAGATGAGCATAAGACTGTAGAAATATACCGAGAAATTAGAAATTGAAAATTAAAAATTAGAAATTGGTATGTGGGTAGGTTACCCACCTGTCACCTTATAAAGAATTAATGAAACTGTTTATTTATTTATTTACTTCCAATTTCACTTTCACAAATGTATTCATGTTGATAACCATCGTATTTGGGCAATCTAGATGACAACCATAGCTAAGAGTTTAAAAAAAAAAGGTTTGAGGTTGCAAAGTGTCCGTAAATAGTCCGCCGCGCTCGGCTGTTTGCAGCGTATTGTGCGTTGCATCAATGTAGTGCACGGATTAATTAATTATACAATGCGTTGGAGCGTGGAAGTCTGGCATCGTTTAAAACAGGTTTTGGTTTGTTCCGGCTCGTTTTCGTTGTTTTTTTTTTTTGTTTTGCATTTTACTCTTTTTATGTACTTAATCATGACTATTATTATTTGAAACAATTTTATTTTTATATGTATACACACTTCACTTTGCAGTATAAAACTGATTTACATCCGTTACCTCACAATTCAGGTCCAGTTGAAAACCAGCGTCGGGCACAAGTTGTCTGGCATTTTTTGCTGAACTGGGCCTTTTTGGCGCAGCCGTGAGGCACACTACCCTGCAAGTTTCATATTTCGCGCTGTACACTTTTTTATTATTATTTGTATGTTTTTTTTTTATTGTTTTTCTTATAATTTTTACCTGCTTTGTGTGCCTTTTAGTCTGTGCTAAATAAACGTTTTTTCTTTCTTTCTTTCTTTCTTTCTTTCCCGCAATTGGCATTACTACCTAGGTACAAGTGTGTTTTGTTAAAAATATAGGTAAACTTTGCAAACTAAACCTCGGAAGACTTCATTCTGAAACCACTTAGATTTTGGAACGTTTTTGCAAATGTACGTCCTGTTTGTTTATCTTACAAAAAGCCGCTCGATGCAACTCGTACCAACTGTCAATTAGTTCGCCCAATACCCGCCAGCATCCACCATCCCCTGCCAGCGTGACCGTTAAATGTGAACACTTGCCCTACTAAATTATACAAGAAGATGAAGATGGATTATAGTGTACATGAGAGTCTTGTTCTAAATACGCCTCCTCCTGCTTATTCTGAGTTCTCTTGGTTGAATTATTTTCTCGCTTCCGTGGGCTTCGATAAATGTGTTCCTACCATATGGTAAGTCCTACTACTATGGTGTTTAATTTTTATTTTTATTATTAATTGACTTTTACATAACTCTGACATAATATTTTCATTATTTAACATTATATACCTACAATTTTTAATTAGTTTTTGATTTTACTTTATTAGATTATTTTATATTTTGTAAATGTGAGAAACTCGTAGGACTTGTGGATTGTAAATTTATAGACCATTATCTATTTGTTTAACATATGGTACTTGTTGACAGGCCTACACTGTCCTCCTATACCTATTAACACTGTAATTAAAAAACATTGTAAAAGACAAATATTTTTAAAAGAATAACCATGGAGTTTCTTGCCGGCTCTTCTCCTTAGGAAACGACCAATTGGAACCGTGCACCTAGAATCTGACGTTTCATAAGTGCCCATGTAGGTTTATGTGAAATAAAATATTTTGATTTTGATTTTACCTACCTACTCGTACTAGTAAATTGTAGGTATTTTCTTATACAACCGACATGTATGCAGGAAATGTTTAAAGACCTCTGCTCTGTGTCAGTAATCTCCGCTGTAGTTGTATCCGTGGATACGTAATAACTAGTTAAAATAACTTTACGCTAGTAGCAGGTACAGAACTACACATTCAGATGAGCGAATATGTCAATGACTTGTTTACTGTATAAAAGATATCAAAAACAACATGATAAAAAAAAACATCAAACAACTCAGTCTATCGCAGTCCACCATAGATAATACACTATATAATATAAGACAGTCCACTGCTGGACAAAGAACTCTCCCAGGCTGCGCCACAATACCCTGTCCGCCGCCTTCACCATCCAGTCTGTCTAAGCCACCTTTTTAAGGTCGTCGGTCAATCTTGCGTCACTGACAATCGATCCTTCAACAAACACGGCCAGCCCACTGCCACTTCAGCTTGGTTTTGAAAATATTAACTGTAATTACCATTCAACTATTAAAAACTCTAATTTCAATTAACATAATAACGTAATTAAATCCACAACCAATTATTATCGTTTCATTAATAGACCTACTCGTGCAAAAATCCGCAATCGAATTATAGTAATTACCCCTTCGCGTTAAATGTTGGGTTTAATGAAAGTCTCTGTGTGCGGACATCGGATGCCGCCCCTTCATTATTAACATAACTTTGAAACGATGTCACTTGTTGTATGTTAGCAATTTTCACAATTTCCCGAAAAGTTTAAAAGCTTCAGGGTTATGCTAACCACATTTGAGCTATTTTAGTATTTGTGTGGTTATAGAGCAACATTGGCATACTAAATTAAACTAACATTAGTATTTAGGTTCAGCTTTTCGATTCATGCGCTGTATATTCGAGGGCTTTGGGTTCCCACCATGGTGATGTAATGATGATAATAGAAACAATATTTTCACCACATGAGCATTCAATAAATGCTTATGCTTAAATTGTGACTATATGAGAGATGAAGAAGCATAGGTTAGACTACTGACTTACTTATTTATAATAGCATTCCAATGTGTCCCTGAAATAGCTCTTGCTAGAAAAATAAAACTGTCTAAATGTCACCCTCAATTTTCAGGCTAAATGAATTGTGTATACAGTCGGGTTAAACTTATAGACGTTCCGATTTTAGTAATTGGGCCATCTGCTGACACTGATCTTTCTTGAGAAAAACGAACTTACTATTCTATTTTACAACGGCATTTTAATTATAAAAGTGCTTTTAAGACGAAGAGGCTGCCGGCTTAACGTCTGCAAAAATATTAAAATTGAGCCTAGAATTCATGAAAAGTAGGTCGAACTATAAGTTTAGGTTAGAGAGCAAATTCACAGGCTTTTGAAGTTTTTGAATCTTTTATGACGCCACCATTTAGAGGCCACATTTCACTGCCTATCGATCCGTACGTTTTCAAGTAGCCAAACAAAGAATGTAGATAGTCAATATTTTGATATAGAGAAGCGTTGGTCAAACTTTCATGTATATTGTGAGCAGAAACAATAGTACCTACCTGTGATAGAAATATGGTAACGAAAAATAGAAAAGGAGCAGAAGTGATTTGAACTGTATACCTGACTTCAATTTAAATTCTGTATCGAAGTTAGTGTGCAACCACTAAAATGAGAAATGAGAGGAGGGCAATCTTATTTTACCGAAAAGACACGCTGTGCCGACCCCAAATAAATTGGAATAAGGGCAGAAGTTGATGATGGATACTTCGCGCATTCGCGTTTTAACCAAACACGGTTGAACTCATACAACTTCAAGCATGTCTTGCTACGAGGACACTCTTAGTTGTCTGTGATAACTGCCATGGGGCCAGTTTTCTAAAGGAAACTAATTTCAATTTTTTCTCTCTAATAAAACAAGAAATCTTATGTGTTTTTCTTGTTTTATTAGAGAAATATCCACCATCAAATATTAAGTCACAATATTTTTCTCGAGCTGTAGTGTGTTTTAGTGTAGGTAGTTTATGAACAAGGGAATCGGAGCAGTTGTCTTTAAAATACTCACTGCCACACTGCAATACTCATGGTCAAAATCTCTTTATGTAAAAACATAAAACTATAAATAACTACGTTATTAAGCCTATTACGATTAATTTCCGAAGCTAAAGTCAGTACACGCGATTCAACTTGCCCACTATAACAAATAAAACAATCTTTTTCACGTAATTAACCTCTTTCTCGACATTGGCACGGCATGTTTTGTAAAATAGTGTTATGAAATTAATTTAAAAACTCGTTTGACTTTGTTGATTAAATACAATGCTCAAAAAAACTACAAGTCAGGATTACTTAAATTAATTAATTTTCAGTTGCTCACCGAGAATGAAAGATGAAGGTAAAAAGTGGTATTTTTTAGCGAGAAAACCAGTTTTGTAGACTTGTCACTTATAGAATTAATAGTTATTTATGCTGCTAGTGCGGAAATTTATTGATTTCCGACGAAGGGCATATTCAATAAGAATCAGAAATCATATTACGCGCGTGACAACGTTTTACTATGCATTGTGATTTGTGCGAGGAAAATAAAAATGAAAATTAATTTATTTATCGAAATTAAAATCTCATTCGTTTTATTGTACCCTTTATATGAATGAAAAATGACAACATTTGCTGCGGGTCCATTTAGCGAGATGGTTTCATTGTAAATCGCCCCAAGAGGGAACTGACGACCGGCGGCGCCAACAACGGGTAGCTCTCGCCCGTCACCAACTAAGCTAAACAGAACTCAGCTAAAAATCTAAAACTTCTATTAACAATCTGTTACTGCAGATTGAATATTTGCAGGAGTCATTTTTTTAGTCTCGACTTCTTGTCTGAATTTATTAAGGTTTCTCTGGTTGCACCTAATGCCTCTCTGAGTGTGCAGCATGAACTTAGATAGGTATTACTAACGTGTCCTATCAATAGGTGTATATAATCAATAGGTGTGTATTTGCATAACATGACATACATTACGATACGTGTGACATTAGACTTACTTATGTTACGAGTATCGTATACTTTTTATAGATACTGGTGTGATACAAACCCGCCATCTTTTTAATTAATGGAAAAAAAAAAAAAAGTAGAGATGAAATAAAAATTTAAAAGAATGAATGATGAAGTGTGTTGTATGTTGATGCATATAATCTTTTGGATTGATTAGGAAACAAATTCAATATTACGTTTTTGGCCATTTCTCTAATTAGTTCTGGGACAATGTCACAAATCTCATCTTAACTTAGTTCACTTCCTGAGTGGTTCATATTAAAATCACAGTGTTAACACTAACAAAAATATGGTTATCCACGAACAAGAAACTGGTTTCAGTTTTGTTACAAACTGAAAAGCAAACCTAGAAGTGGTAGGATAGCGTTTCGGAACTTGCGTTGTCACTTTTTCTACAGCATGAAACTATTTTTAGGCGTAATGCAAACCTATCCCTCTTTTGACATTTGTATGCTGTGAATTTCTAAATTTCAAAGAATATTTAAAAGTATCTTTTCTTGTTTAATAAGCACATGCGAAGTTAGCTGATTGATTTTCACACGGTGTAAAAATGGACTAGGTACTTAAGTCACAGTAACTTATGTGCGGGTTTAGGTCACACAGTGCTGTTAAATAGTTTACAATGCATGTGATCGTAAGACCGTTTTCCAAGCAGTTAAATTGTGCTGAAAGTGCCACTTTTTAGTTTTCCGTTTCTTTTTAATTTTTTACTCAGTCGTCCCGACGCATAGAGTTTTATTGTTTAAGAAGAGTTTTACGAATTAGTTATGTACATTTTTTTCTTATTTTCCGTGGATAAATCATTGATTTTGGTCTGCGTATAAATAAGCTAAGATTAAGCTGGATTGGTTCTAGTATTGTTTCGGGTTCGTAATTGGTTTTCTAAAACATGCGTTGCTTTCAGAATATCTTCGTAGCCGTAGCCATCCTGTTTTCTTTCTCTTAAGTAGATAAAATATTAACAATTATAAAAAATCCGTTCAAAGCATATCCAATGCAAATAACAAAATATCTCCACTTAAATCAAAACAAAGGCTCAAGAAAAATATACCCGGAAAATCCGTGTTCGTTATTCTGTTTCAAACATATCGACTTAAAAGTATTGAGGTTAGGATAATAAACATAGACTTCTTAGGTTTATACTAAATAATAGATTTTATTTAGCATATGTTGCACAGTAAGTAAAACGACATGACAGCCAACATAATAGCGCCATCTGGTGTTACATTAGAAAAATAAGCAGGCACAAACATTCACAGCATACAGCCAAGTAATAATATAAAATTTTATCATTTGACTGCTATAAAAAAACTTACTTATCTGACAATATTTCATCTTTTATGCGTTCGAATTTGACAGTAGGTAGAGCCTTTGTAAAAATATCAGCTAGTTGATCTGAACTTTGCACATACTTAATAACAATTAATTTTTCTTTGACCTTTTCTCTAATGAAATTGAATTTAACAAAAAGTAGATACAGGATATCCTTGTTTGAGCCAGGTTACCTGTCAGATGGAGGATGAAAGAAAGTGTTGGGTATCGGGGTCGCGGTGAAGCGTCCACGAGCGAGGCGGCCGCGGGCACAACCAACTAAGGTTTCTTTAACTTATGACAGCTTTATGTAACGACAAGCTGTGCAATGTGTAGTTGTGTGTTGTTATTAAAAACGGGTTTTGGTTAATCAAAAAAATAAGGTAAGTTTATATAGGTGGTTATAGGTTTTCAAATAAATTATTATTTATGTAAGATTAAAATACTAAAATGAGTAATGTTTGTTAATGCAAATTCAATAATCCATACTAATATTATAAAGAGGAAATATTTGATTGTTTATTTATATTGAATAGGCTCCGAAACTACTGGACTGATTTGAACAATTGTTTTACCATTAGAAGCCGAAATTATGTCTGATGAAAATGGGCAACTTTTTTTTTCGAAATCCTCGTTGACGAAGTCGCGGGCGAAGTACTGGTTTTATAATATTTTTATAACAGTTATTGAAATAAAAGTTTGTTCATTTATGAACATCGAGCGTCTTATGAGGTAGCTCTCCTTTAAAACGCAAACAAGAAGAAATGTGAATGTTTTGAATAAGAGCTTTCCGAGGCTACTTTTACACCAGTCAAATGTAAGAAATCATATAAAGCGTTATCCGTTCCTTTTTCCATTAAACAGGATAGCAATACGAGAAAACCGTAAATCATTTGATTTATAGCCATCATATTTTTTACATTGATTGTTAGCGACTAAGTTAATTATAAGTTAATTGTTAGATGATAAATATTGACTATTAATTGTTATCTTTAGAAGAAATAAAGTATTCATTTCGTGTTTCTTATTTACTCCGCTAGAGGAGCCACTTACTAAGTGACGAAAAGCTTAAGTGTAAGGAAACTTTACCGTAACGAGAACCGTTACAGTTTTTGTTAATTTTAAGTGTCTAAAATAAGGCATACTAATAAGATTTTTTGTAAATGGATAGAGGAAATCATTACCTATGTTTTAAGACTAATTTCAATGTAAACAGAAGTACCTAACCACCGAAAATCGCCAATCAAAATTTCCCATACAAAATCGGATTAGTGCCGTGTGCAAACTCCAAGAGCCGTGATTGGTAGACAGAAAAATTATTAGTGCCGTGTGCAAATTCCTAGGGCTGTGATTGGTCACAGAAAACTATAAAAGAGGCTCATTTTTGGTGGTCGGGCATTCCGAATCAAGCAGTATTAGAAGAAGCAACTAAATAAAGAAGAAGTAAAGTGTTCCAAGAAAGTATTTTTTATTCAAGAAACCCCTGCGCTGCTCAAGTCTCTCCCGCCAGCCTAGCCAAGAAAGTTTTTTCAACGTATTTAACAGTGGTCCTTCGACAGCCGGATCGGGTTTCAAGAAATGAAGAGGATGCCTACTACAAGAGCAGGAGCAGGGCGTTTGAAGACTACGGAGGAAGAAAGTGCTTCGTCATCAGACTGGAGTATGAATACGCCAAGTGATACTGCAAGCGAGTCAACCACGGACGCATCAGTGGCAAGTCGGTCGACACTCACGCCGAGATCGCCGCCGCCCAGCACCAAGAAACCACCGTCACCCACTCGCCAAGCAGAGAATGCTGCTGGGAAGGAATCAACATCGGGGAAAGCGACCTCCAGCGCACCTCCCACGACCCGCACCATTGAAGAACAAACCGAACAGTCTAATCCCGCACGCCAAGTAGAAAGCCACCTTTCGCGGCAGAACCCTGAAAGAAGTGTCGCTGTGAAGTTACGTCGAAACGAATGAAGTGCACCGACGTCAAGAGAAGGGAGTCTGCAGCCGCCTCAACCTAAGAAACCGGCCCGCGATACAGACATACAATCTGTTCGCTCGTCGCATAGAAGAAAGACAGAGGCACAAGCAAAGTTAACGGTGGCATTAAGGAACTTGGAACTGGCAGAAGCGCGATCCAAAGTGGCTCAAGCCGAATTGGCGCTCGCAGCGGCTGAGTCAGAAGAGGAAGATGGTGCTGAAGAGCTGTACGAGCAAACTCACGAAGTTGAAAATTGGTTCATCGAAGCCGGAGTCAGGCCTAGCAAGGAACAGATGCCGGCACATACAGAAGAAAAGAAGAGTGACATCCAAGAGTTAGCCCAAGTTATAATGAAGCTGTCCGAGAAATCACGTGATATCAGTATACCGAGACAGCTTGAACTCCCTCACTTCAACGGATCCTGTGAAGAATGGTTGGCGTTCAAGAGATCATACGATGACTCGGCTGCCTCCTTCAGCAACGCGCAGAACTTAGCGCGTCTAAGAAGAGCAATACAAGGAACAGCTAAAGAAGCAGTGCAGAGCCTATTGTTCACGGCCGAAGACCCTCACGAAGTAATTAAAGGCCTGGAAGCGAGGTTTGGAAGACCTGGTGCATTAGCGTTAGCAGAACTGGAAAGGATGAAGTACCTGTCAAAAGTAACTGAAAACCCAGGTGACATATGTGTGTTCGCAAGCAAAGTAAGGAATGCCGTCGAGACGATCAAGGCACTGAAGAAACCACATTACCTTAGTTCTCCGGAAACCTTGAAGGCCATAGTGGACAAGATGCCATCATCCATGAAGTTTCGATGGTTTGCCTACCATAGAAGCAGAAGAGAGGAAGAAGTTCAAGAATTAATACTCGTCGAAGCGTTTTTAGAAATAGAAGCCGATATGTGCGGGGACTTTGCTCCACCTGAAGTGTTATCGGAGCAGAAGAGAGGAACGCGAAAACCCGTACATACCGTACAAGAAGTGTCAAGAGAAAAGTATAAGAAGTCGTGCCCGGTGTGTAAGGAAGAGCATTTTGCAACAGAATGCAAGAAGTTCAAAGAAGCCGACATTGATGAAAAATGGGACATTATCAAGAAAGCAAGAGTTTGCTTCAAGTGTCTCCGGTTTACGCATTCAAGAATCAATTGCAAAGCTCCAGTCTGCAAGCAGTGCAAAAGGTGGCATCACACTATCCTACACTCTGACAGACCACCAAAATCGTCAGAAAAGAAGTCATATGAAGAAGTCAAGACAGACACATCAGAAGAGAGAGTCGCCTCAATCAACAACACTAAAAGAGAAGAAAGGGTTTACCTGAAAATTATACCCGTGAATCTATACGGACCAAAGGGACAGGTTCGCGTGCTAGCGTTGCTGGATGAAGGGTCGACGGTCACGCTCTTAGATGCATCAATAGCCGAGAAGATTGGAGCTAAAGGGGACCGGGAAACTCTTTCAATTGAAACAGTCGGCGGGAAGGTCATACAGAAGGATAGCTCGCAGAAAATTAAGCTGAGAATAGAAGGAACTCATAAAAAAGTCAAGAGGCCTATCACCGTGAGAACCATCGATGACCTGAAACTGTCTGAACAGAGCATAAACAGGGACACTATAAAGAACTGTCAACACCTGAAGATAATCGAAGAGCAACTTCTTTACGTCGCAGAAAGGCCCAAGTTGTTAATAGGCCAAGACAATTGGGGACTCATAGTGACCAGAAGACTAAAGAAAGGCAAGCCAGCTGATCCTGTAGCCTCCCTCACAGACCTAGGATGGGTGCTACACGGCTGTGAAACAGGATTGAACGCCGTAGTAAATTTCATTCACCATGGCAGATCTTCAAGCGATAAGGAAGATATCGAAGAGATCGTTCGGGAACACTTCCAGTTGGAATCACTTGGGATTCAGAATCGGTCACCAACGAATGACAGCGATAGAAGAGCTTTAGAAACCCTCGAGAAGACAACGTCAAGACTTGCGAGCGGTCAATTTGAAACAGGGCTCTTGTGGAAAAAAGAAGACGAGAACCTGCCCAATAACTACAGGCATGCCCTCCGACGCCTATATAACCTAGAAAAGAAACTAGACCAGAATAAAGAGGTCAAAGAGTCCTATGAAAATCAAATCCAGAATCTTATTGAAAAGGGTTACGCAGAGACAGCGCCAGAAACAGCGAGTGAAGGAAGGACATTCTACTTACCACACTTTGCCGTCGTTCATCCAATCAAGAAGAAGCTTAGGATAGTTTTTGACGCAGCCGCTAAGTGTGACGGAAAAAGCCTAAACGACGCCTTGCTATCGGGTCCAGACCTGTTGCAATCATTATTCGGCGTCCTGCTGCGCTTCAGGGAGGGGCCAGTAGCCGTCATGGCAGACATCCAAGACATGTTCCTCCGAGTGAAAGTAAGAAAAGAAGATCGAGACAGCCTCCGATTCCTGTGGCGTCGAAATCAGAGATCAGGCAAGCCAGAAGAATATAGAATGTCTTCCATCATCTTCGGGGCAGCATCGTCACCAGCAACGGCGATATACGTAATGAACAGAAATGCAGAAGATTTCGAGAAAACACACCCAGAGGCAGTAAAAGCCATAAGAAGAAACCATTACATGGACGACTACCTACAGAGCTTCTCATCTACCAATGAAGCAAGGAAGGTATCAAAAGAAGTGAAAGAGATACACGAAGTGGCAAGTTTTCACCTGAAGGGCTGGGCAAGCAATGATGCAAGAGTATTGACAGAGGTGGAAGACGTCAAAAGTGAAGATTCTCTACAACTAACCAAGGAAGAAAAGACTCTGGGCCTTCGATGGCTGGTAAAAGAAGACATGCTCGCTTTCAACGTTGGACTAAGGAATACGTCAAAGGAACTTCTGGAGGGTGAGAGAACTCCAACGAAGAGAGAAGTCACGAGCGCCGTGATGTCCACCTTTGACCCTATGGGTTTTGCCACACCAGTCCTAATCCAAGGAAAGAAATTAATCCAAGATATTTGGCGGACACAAATAGGCTGGGACGACCCAATTAATGAAAATCAGAAGACAGCCTGGATAAAATACTTGGAAGAAGTGTCGACATTAACAGAACTACAGATTCCAAGGTGCGTTTCACCATTCAAAAGAAAAGGACAACTGCACACCTTCACCGATGCAAGTGAAGAGGCCTACGCAGCGGTGGTTTATTGGCGAACAGTCGAACCCGATGGAAGCGTCCACGTCTCAATAATCGCTGGCAAGGCAAGGGTAACGCCGACGAAGCCCGTATCGATTCCAAGATTGGAGTTACAAGCGGCCTTACTTGGCAGCAGGCTATCAGCCGCGATTGAAGAAGAGATGGACCTTGAAATATCAAGTAAAACCCACTGGACAGACTCCAGCACAGTACTGCAGTGGATCAACGCGGAACCAAGAAAGTTCAAGACCTTTGTAGCCAATCGCCTGGCAGAAATAGAAGAAAAGACCAAGCCCGGAGACTGGAGATGGGTACCGACCAAAGAAAACCCAGCAGATGATGCTACGAGAGGGACTCCAACGGAATTTGACCACAACGCCAGATGGTTCCAGGGACCGTCATTTCTCCGTCAACCAGAAGAAGAGTGGCCATTCAATGACTTTAGGCCAGAGGGTATGTTGTTAGAAGAAAAGAGCAAGCAGAGAGTGACGGCATTAAAACCAGAAGAAGGAATACTGATCAACCTAGAAAGATTCTCAAGCTGGGACCGATTACTGCGCGTTACGGCCAGAGTAATAACCTTCACACGCCTTTTATTGAAGAGGACCCACACAGAAACCAACGCCACCGTGCGTCAAAAAGACGAATTGTGGAGACCACAAAGAAGATCCCAGAAGGCCAAGCCGCGAAACACCAATCTACCAACTACCAGAGAAGAGAAGAAACGATTGTTCCTACCCTTGGAAGAAGAACACTTACAGAAAGCTGAAGAGATATTATTGAAGATAAGCCAAAATGACAGTTTTACGTCAGAAATAAGAAATTTAAAGGCTGGAAAACCCTTAGAAAATACTAGTCGACTTAAGAAGATCGACGTCTACATGGGTAGCAATGGGTTAATCAAGCTAAGAAGCAGAACGATGAAGCTCCGCGTCGAAGGTGAAAGGAAGATGAATCCTATTATATTAGACGGAAAACAAAGGATTACGCGTCTCATCATACAATATTACCACAAGAAGTTCCTTCATGGAAATGTCGCTACGATTATGAATGAGATCCGTCAAAAATATTGGATCCTGAGTTTAAGAGCGACTCTAAAGGCAGTCGCACACAGTTGTCAGTGGTGCAAGGTAAAGAAGAGCTTACCAGAGACACCTCCGATGGGAGACCTACCGAGCGAGAGACTACAACATCATCAATTCCCATTCTCTTGCACAGCAGTGGATTACTTCGGACCGATGCAAGTCACCATCGGTAGAAGGGTTGAAAAACGCTGGGGAGCGCTTTTCACTTGCCTTACCACTAGGGCCGTCCACTTAGAGTTGGTACCCTCTCTAAGTACCAGCTCGATGATCATGGCACTTCGGCGAATGTCAGCGAGAAGAGGAACCCCAAAAGTTATATTCAGCGATAATGGGACCAATTTTGTTGGTGCGAGCAAAGAGTTAGAAGAGGCCGCAGAAGAGAAGGGCATCAAATGGAAGTTCATTCCCCCAGGATGTCCAAACATGGGGGGCGCATGGGAAAGACTCGTCCGTTCGGTGAAAACGGCATTAGCAGTGGTGCTCAACGAAAAAAGTCCACCTGAAGAAGTACTTCACACCCTAATGACAGAGGTCGAACACATAGTGAATTCCAGACCTCTCACACCTGTTAGCATGGATCCAGAAGAAGAAGAAAGTCTGACTCCAAATCATTTCCTACTAGGGAGGTCATGTGGAGCAATGGCGCCAGGAGAATTTGAAGACAAAGATCTGATTGGAAGAGCAAGTTGGAGAACCACCCAAAGACTTGCAGATCACTTTTGGAAAAGATGGATCAAGGAGTATCTACCCCTCCTGATGCCGAGAAAGATCCAAGGAAAAGAAACTAATGACCCGAAAGAAGGAGATATCGTGCTCATAGTGGACGCAACGCTACCACGAAACTCATGGCCTCGTGGAGAAGTCGTCAAAACGTACCCCGGTCCAGATGGAAGAATTAGAGTGCTGGACGTGCGGACACCAGGTGGAGTGCTTCGACGGCCGACGCGACGGATCGTCGTACTAGTGCCTGCAAACTCGTCGCTCCAAGAAGATGTAGTGCTGCGCACCGTGGGGGAGAATGTTAGCGACTAAGTTAATTATAAGTTAATTGTTAGATGATAAATATTGACTATTAATTGTTATCTTTAGAAGAAATAAAGTATTTATTTCGTGTTTCTTATTTACTCCGCTAGAGGAGCCACTTACTAAGTGACGAAAAGCTTAAGTGTAAGGAAACTTTACCGTAACGAGAACCGTTACAGTTTTTGTTAATTTTAAGTGTCTAAAATAAGGCATACTAATAAGATTTTTTGTAAATGGATAGAGGAAATCATTACCTATGTTTTAAGACTAATTTCAATGTAAACAGAAGTACCTAACCACCGAAAATCGCCAATCAAAATTTCCCATACAAAATCGGATTAGTGCCGTGTGCAAACTCCAAGAGCCGTGATTGGTAGACAGAAAAATTATTAGTGCCGTGTGCAAATTCCTAGGGCTGTGATTGGTCACAGAAAACTATAAAAGAGGCTCATTTTTGGTGGTCGGGCATTCACTCGACGCTCGACTCTCGCCGCGGACGGACGTGTTTGTGCGCTCTCCCGCTCCAGTGTTGTGTTTCGTGTTTTCTACTCGTCGCTACCACGTGACGTCATCGTAGTCGCCCCGACTACTCCGATTTAAAATCAAATCAAGAAATTGATTTGATTTTAATAACTCAAAAAAACTGCCTTTTTCAAGGCAAATCTCGTTTCTCTAACAGACGTTTTGTGAGTAGCTTCACTAGGCCCCTTCTGGGTAAAACCACAGTTTCGTGGTCCTCGGTTGAAACCTTACGGTGTCAACGAAGCCGAGTGGGGTGTTGACCCAATTCACACCCGCTGAACCCCTTCAGGGCGAGGCAGTTAGTTGGACGGGTCCCAGATAACCGGCCTTGGGGGATCTCCTAGTCGGCTCTGGTGACAGTTTTGCTTTCCAGCTACTCACCTAGTGTCTTTAGGGTGTGTCTACACCCTTCGCGCTAGACTGGTCAGGGCCCCGTTCGCACAATAAGACTGGCGACGGGTTACAAGCTTAGGGCTCACCAATAGGTACACACCTCCCTGTCTACACCCGACAGGGAGGGAACTCATCCCCGGGCCAATCCACCCGGGGAGTTAGGTATAGGGTTTAGGCTACGTAGGGAATTTTCTCTTTCCACCATTCCTTCCCTAATATAGTTCCCGCTCCGATCATGGAGGACGCCGTCCTCTTGGCGTTCCTCAAAGAGGTCCTATTAAAGGACCCCGAGTTTTTGGCGAAATATGGCGCCAAAATAAGCCAAGTTTCTAGTCCCGCTCCGTCTCAAGGCGCACTCGCTAACTTCAGCGACGCGCTTGAGAGCCCGCTATCGCCACCTGCATACGAACAAGGCATTCCGCCCTTTGTTCCGCACAACAATGTTCCGGCTAATATCTCTGCCCCCATTGTCTCACCCTCTATTGTACCGGCAGATAATACTCCGGCCGCTAATCCGGCCCCTATTGTCTCGCCCGCCTTTGTTCCGGCCGCCATTGTCACGGCCGCCATTGTTCCGGCCGCCATTGTCTCAGAGACAACGCAGCTGCGCGCCGCAGCAATAAACACGACTCGCCCGGAGAGCATGGACACGTCAGTCCCACTCTCCGAGGAAGAAGCCCGCACCTCCTCCTCCAGCGATGACGACTTCCAAGTCGTGGTCAAAGGAGGCAAGAGGAAGGCGGCTAAATCCTCCGCCCCCGCTGGCCCGGTCACCAAGGCCCAGAAAAAACAGGACGACATACCGTCCAGCTCCACTTCCGCCCCTAGTCCGCGGGCCAGTCGCCCCGCCAGCCCTATGGCTTGCCCACCCGCTCCTACCGCGAGGAAGCAGAAGCCCCCTCCCCCGATATACGTCCAGGAAAAGTCCAAATGGACTGAAATTTCCAAGATGTGTGTTGATCGCAAGATCAACTACACCAACGCCCGATCCACCCTCCAGGGGATCAAAGTTACCGTCCCCACGTCTACGGACTTTAGGGATCTCTCCCGCGCCCTACGTGAAAGGAACTACTCCTTTCACACTTACTCCCTTCCGGAGGAAACCCCTACTCGCGTCGTAATAAGGCGCGTCCCTCAAGAAATCTCCACCGAGGAGATTAAGAGCGACCTCATCGCTCAAGGAATCCCAGTGTCCGCCGTCCATCGCTTGCACAAAGCGAGGCAGGGCCTTGTCTATGACATGGTCCTAGTCATCTGTGACCCCACTGAAGGGCACCACCCGATTTTTAAAGTTAAGTCGGTGTGTTCGCTCTCAGGCATCTCGATAGAGAAGCCTTACAGAGCTCAACTAATTGGACAGTGTCATCGCTGCCAATTATATGGTCACTCGCAGTCCAACTGCTATGCCACCCCTAGATGCGTCAAGTGTCTAGGTGAGCATGGCACCGCCGACTGTACCCGCCCTAAAGATAGGGAACTATGTTTAGAGCCTCCCAGCTGTGTACTCTGCGGCCAATCGGGACACCCGGCAAATTACCGGGGCTGTCCTAAGGCCCCGAAGTCCTCCTCTCCCAAACTCGCGAAACGCGCGAGCGACCGCCAGCACAGGGAAAGCCCCTGGGGAAAGCCTCCTTCCGCGCTGATGCCGGAGCGGCTCAGTCCGCAGAGGCCGTCTCCCTGGGCTAACCTTAACCACCTGAAGGCTCCAGCAGCTTCGGTGCCATCAAAACCCGCGCAACCAGCGCAATCCGCGCAACTTCCAGCGCTGATGGCTACCGCCATCCCAGCGCCTTTGGTAGCCCCCGCGGCCCCTACGGCCGCTCCAGCGGCACCTCAGGGAATCCAGGGCCGAAACAGCGCCCAAATCATATTAAGTACATACGCGGCTCTCTTCACCACCGCCGCGGATAAAATGGCGGAAGAAATCGTTGCTGCAAACGGCAACGCTATCCGCCTCATGGAAATTCTCAGCGCGTATCCCGAGATCGCGCAAGTTCTACACTCACTCAAATATTAATTCTCAATGGATAATACGAGAGTAAATAGTAACAAACCCCGATCCCTTAAATTAGGCTTTTTCAACGCAAATGGCGTTTCAGGTCAACGCGATGAGATCGCCACTTTCCTCCGCGACCATCAGCTTGACATCCTCCTCATACAGGAAACCTTTTTAAAACCACATCACCGAAACCCGAATATTGCCAACTTTAAACTAGTTCGCAATGACAGGTCTCGATGTCACAAGGGTGGCACACTCATATACTTTAGGAAATCTTTGTATTGTATCCCTATAGACCCACCTCCTCTCTTCTCCCATCTGGAGACCTCTATCTGTCGGCTCGGCATGACTGGTCATCAACCGATCACCATCATCTCTGCTTATATTCCACCAGACAATGGTCCGGAGGATCCCATCTCTCTCCAAAAGGACTTCACCGCCCTCTTCGGTATGAGTGACTCCGTCATATTGGCGGGGGATCTTAATGCCAAACACCCGGCGTGGAATAGTAGCACGACTTCTACCAGAGGTCGGATCATTTCCAAGTTAGGCGAATCCCTTAACTTTGACGTCATCGCTCCAATGAGCCCGACTCACTTCCCAGGTAATCCTAATCACCTTCCCGATGTTCTCGATGTAGCGCTGCTCAAGAATGTGAACCTCCGTTTGCAATCGATTGAGACGTTCCACGAGCTAAACTCTGACCACCGCCCTGTAGTCATGCATCTTGCACCCTACTCGGGCCCGATCGACCCCAACCGCCCCCCTCAGACCCAGACGATAACCGACTGGAGGAAAGTAAGCGAAAGACTGAAATCCACCACGTCGCCTCACTTAGACACCATCCCCGATCACTTAGTGTCAGTCGCCGACACGACGGCCGCAATCGACTCGTTTACAGAGCACGTACAATCCGTATTGACGGATTGTTCACGGGAAGTTCCGGTGATGGAAGACCATCGCTGGAAACTACCTACTGACGTACGTGACCTGATAACCGAGAAGAACGCGGCCATCCGTGCCTACGACTCCTTCCCTTGTGACGCGAACAAAACCCACATGCGCCATTTACAGCGTGCTGTAAAGAAACGCATAGGGGAGGTTCGCTCAGAGGGCTGGAACAAGATGCTCAGCGAACTCGAGCCCACTCATCAAGCCTTCTGGCAATTACAGAGGAAATTGCGTTCCTCAGAAGAGGTCTCTATGCCTCCTCTCATCCGCCCCGACAATAGTGTCGCTTTCGACAGTCCCGATAAGGCTGAATGTCTTGCCGACAGCCTAGAGTCCCAATGTTCTCCCAGCTCCCAACCAGTAGACCAAGCTCACCTGAACAAGGTCGACGCTGAAGTCGAACGAAGAGCTTCCCTCCCTCCCGTCGAAGACCCTGATGATCCTCTGCCTCCCGTCACTCCAGATGAAGTGCACGACATCATAAAAGGGCTCCAAGCTCGTAAAGCCCCCGGTTCGGACGGTATTACCAACAAGGTATACAAACTCCTACCTGCCCCTCTAATAATGCTCATGACCGCCATCTTCAATGGCGCCTTGAGCAACAACATCTTCCCACAAGCGTGGAAAGAAGCAACAGTCATCGGTATCCCAAAGCCAGGCAAGCCAAAGTCTGAGCCCTCCAGCTACCGTCCCATTAGCTTACTCAACGTTCTCGGCAAAATCTACGAGAGGCTTATTTATAAGCGTCTCAAAGACTACGCCGAAGCAAAGAGCCTCATTCCCAACGAGCAGTTTGGTTTCCGTCCAGAACACTCGAGTATCCACCAGGTCCACCGTATCGTAGAGCACTTGTGTGCCGGTATGCAGCGTAACGCGACGACGGGTGTGCTATTCTTCGACATAGCGAAAGCCTTCGACAAAGTCTGGCACAACGGCTTGTTATACAAGCTTTACCAACTAGGAGTGCCAGATCGTCTCGTACTCATCTTACGAGACTTTTTGTCGAATCGCACCTTCCGCTATCGCATCGAGGGTGCACTCTCGTCCCCTCACCCTATTCGCGCCGGTGTCCCTCAGGGTTCCGTCATATCTCCTCTAGTTTTCACGCTGTTCACCAGCGATATCCCACAGAGTAAAAAGGCTCAGTTGGCTCTCTTCGCCGACGACACTGCCGTTTACTATACCGGTCATTGTCCCAATGCTATAGCTCGTACTCTCCAAACCTCCGCAAACGTCTTAGGCGCTTGGTTCCGGAAATGGAGAATCGAGGTCAACCCCGATAAGAGTCAGGCGGTTCTCTTCTCGAGACGTCGTCGAGTCCCACCCCCCCTTCCCAGCCCGATCACTATGTACGGCAAGCCAATCCCTTGGGAGAAGCAAGCCAAATACCTAGGCGTGATCCTTGATCAAAACTTAACGTTCAAAGAGCACATTAAGGCTGTTCGCGCGCGCGCCGCTTTCGCTCTTGGTAGACTCCACTTTATTCTGACAGCCCGTTGCAAACTGTCACTTAAATGCAAGCTGCGCATCTACACCGCAGTCATCCGTCCCATCATGACCTATGCCTGCGTTGTATTCGCGCACGCTCACCCACGTCATCTCCATAAGATGCAGACCCTCCAGAACCGTTTCCTCAGAAAGGTCACGGGTGCCCCCTTCTATGTCCGTAATATAAATCTCCACATCGATCTTAAAATGCCTACCATAAACCAGTTCATGAAACGCTTATCGAAGCGTTTCTTTGACTGTGGCATAAAACACCCCAACCCCTTGATCTCAGCGGCCGCCCGCTACACTCCTTCCCGTATTAGTAGTATTCGCCGACCAAGGCATACCTTAATCGCCCCCGACGACGCCACTACCCTCCTCCAGGAGAGTAGTAAGGCAACCAGCACGCTTCATAAGCCCAAAACCCGATCGCCGTCCTACCGTCCTCGCCGCCGAGGCCCGCCGCGACGCCCAAATCTACGCCCCTCCCGACCCTTGCTTGAGCCAGCCCGCGCCGCTGAGCCTGTAGCTTTAAATTCGTCCCTAAATAATATAATTCCTGATCCAGCTAGTCATTTGCTGCCCTCTTCCAGCGACGCCCTAAGCCGAGGTTCGTACCCCACAGGGGGTGCCCTTAGCGTGTAGTCGCTTAGTTTTTAGTTAGTATTTAAGTTTAAGTCCTGGCTGGAGGCCTTAATTTATTAGGGAATCCACAGGCAAGTCCGTCTAAGCAGACGACAACCTCATAGGTTGACCTGCGAGATGCCATTTATAAAATAAAATAAAAAATAAAGTGGTCGGGCATTCCGAATCCAGCAGTATTAGAAGAAGCAACTAAATAAAGAAGAAGTAAAGTGTTCCAAGAAAGTATTTTTTATTCAAGAAACCCCTGCGCTGCTCAAGTCTCTCCCGCCAGCCTAGCCAAGAAAGTTTTTTCAACGTATTTAACATTGATATAAGCTCGTAAAATTAAAAAAAAAACTCGTTTATACCCTGAATAATCGTACTTGCACGAAGCTGAAAATTGTAAATAGACAAGAACGTAAATGTAGAATAAAAAAAATTCAAAGTATAATTAATACATTAATTAAAACCCATCTGGGCAAACTTAATTAAATCACAGATGAATTATTGTCGCAGTGTGGAATATTTACAAAATTAAATGATGGTTGTTTGTGTTTTGTGCAAAGGTTTGAAATAGTAGTTGAACGCTTTGCATGAATATTTCAGCTAACGTCCTTTTGTTTGCCAAGTCCATTATTAAAAAGAATACCTGCTTAAATTTTAGAAACCAAAACAGTTATCTATATTCATGATGCCCTGTCCTTCGCAAGCCCGGCCAAGGTTTGATTCTTTGTTGGGAAGAATGTGATTGGGATTTTAGTAAACAAATTCTGTGAACGTGCTGAAAAGAGTTGTCCCTTATAAATTATATAAATGGTCACTCCTTTTTTTTTTTTGGGTGGGAAATCATCAAATAACTTCTCCCGCTCTGGGTGGAGCGGGTGGGCGTGTCAGACTTTTACTGACTAAAACCCAACCGTGTTCCTTCAGTTGCCTGTGCCAGGGCCACGGTTATCTCTATCGAATTACCCGCGACCCTGAGGCGTCGGCCCTATTGGACCCCGTCATTTTGTGCTGACATCTCTTTGAGGCGCTCGTGGAACACGACGCGCCGTAAACCCGGGCCTGGTCCTTACCGGACGGCGAGCTACCCATTGCTCGCCGTCCGCAAGCCCGCGCCTACGGTGGCCGGGAGTTTGCTTGCGATTCCCGACGCCCAGGGCGTCTCCTGCGGCGACTTGGGGCGTGAGGGCGCAAGGCTCTCTCCCTCACGCGCTCCGCCTCCTCCTTCGCGAGCATTACTGCTTCGCAGAAGGAGGTGACGGCTTTCCATTCCCTCTTGCTCCGTACCATGGCCTGGACCAGGGCCCGACGCGAGACATCGCCGCCGCCAATCGCCTCTGCGAGGACACTGCGGTGCTCCGCCCAAGCTGGGCAGACCTCCACCGTGTCCTCCGGGCGATCCACACAATGGTGACACCCCGGCGTTTTGCCTCCTCGCGCCACTCTCATACGTGCGCGAGGGCTTTTGCCTCCAGAGCCCATGGCGGCAATCCGGCAAGGAGGCTCGCCGCCTCGCAGGAGACCGTGCGGTATCCCCGGACTAGCCGGACGGCCATGACCCTTTGGGACGCGTTCAACCGGCGGGCTGGTCGGCGCCTCAAAGAATGCGCCCACACCGGTGCCCCGTAAAGGGCCATGGACCGCACGACTCCCGCGTATAGCCTCCGGCAGGAGCTGTTTGGACCCCCTAGATTGGGCAGGGGCCGCTTCAAGGCAGCCCCAGCCCGCTCCAGTCTGGGAGCCAAACGTCGGAAATGCTCCACAAAGTTCCATCGGCTGTCGAGGACGAGTCCCAGGTACTTCATCGTCGACTCGACGCCGATGTGAACCCCTCCTGCCGTTATCTGGGAACCCGACTGTGGCGCGTTCCGAGGACCATGAAAACCCATGGCCTCGGACTTGTGTTGGGCCACTTCGAGTCCCAACTGCGGGATCCTCTCAACGATTGTCGCAACCCCGAGTGTCGCTAGCTCGGCCGCCGCCTGGTGCGACACCCCCGGTGCCAGGACCAGCGTGTCGTCAGCGTAGCAAACCACGCTGACGCCACTAGGGAGGTTGGCGCGCAGCACCCAGTCGTAACCGATATCCCACAAAATCGGCCCCCGGACCGACCGGCGTCCACCGTAGAGCGCCCCCTGCGAAAACCAAACTGGCTCTCCGCCAAATCCGGCCCCACCCGCACCAGCCGCCCGACGAGGCGGTTTGCAATTACTCTTTCAAAGAGCTTGCCCACCTCGTTGAGCAGCACGATGGGTCGGTACGCGGACAGAGAGTACGCAGGGCGCCCCGGCTTCTTAATGAGGACCAGTTTCCCCGTCTTCCAGCTAAGTGGGAACTGGCCTCCCTCCAAGCATGCGCTTAGGAGCCCCCTTAGTCGAGGCCCGAAAGCCTCCAAGGCCAGAACCCAGGCTATTCCAGGTAAGTCGTCGGGCCCTGGGGCGGTATTCTTGGCACTTAGCCTTTGTCCACGAGCTGGGTCCGGAGACTCTGCGTCAGTGGGGGAGCCCTTGGGCGGAATTTATCCCGCATCATTTTGTAGGGGCGTCCCCACCGGTCCCTGTTCAGAGTCTCCAGCGACCCCTCGCGGGCCAGAGCCCTGGCCCGCAGGATCTCCGCTTGGAGGTCTTCACTGCTCTGTACCCCTCGTACAGCTCCGCCTGAATGGCTTCCGTATCCTGAGGGCGAATGCGTAGCCTGCGATGCCTGGTGTACAGGTGCCGCGCAGCCACGCACGCCTTGCGCAAAGCCGTCAGTTCCGTCGACCACCAGCACACCTGGCGCCAAGCACGTCCAGGCTGGAACCGGGGCATTGCCACGTCACATATTCTGGACATGGCCTCCCAGAACCACTCCGCCTCGTCATCGATGTCAGCAGGCCTGTCCGGTGGTGACACCCAGGCCTGCACGATCGAGGCTTCCAGGAGGAGCTCCCGGTCCAGCTGCTTCAGCGCCCACCGCGAACCACTCGGGGCCTGTCGGACCGGCGCGCTCGAGGTCTGGGCGGAGACGTCGAACCGGATGTACCGATGGTCGGAATAGGTCTCCACCCCCTTCATGACGCGCCAGTCAACGTGCGGCGACAGAACGGGGCTGGCGAATGAAATGTCCACCACTGATTCACCCCGCATACGCACACACGTTGGGACAGAACCCCGGTTTAGGACGACCAGGCCTGTCTCCAGAGCCCAGTCCTCCACCATCCTGCCCCGCGTGTCCGTGAGCCGGGAATCCCAAGCCACATTCTTGGCATTGAAGTCCCCGAGGACGAGCACAGGGAGGGAACGAATGCCGACGACGACGAATCTCAACTCCGCTAGGGAGTTTTGGAACTCGGCGAGAGTTCGGTTCGGAGAGAAGTGCACCCCTTTTTTTTTTTTTTTTTGTTACTGGGGTTGAAAATCCTCATGGATGTCCTCCGCCCTGGGGCGGGCGGAGGGGTCTGTCAGAATCTTCCTGACTAAAAACCACCCCGGTGTTCCATCTCACACCTACGCCGGGGTCGTGGGAACACATAATTCTTCCGCAACCCCGGCTGGTGCCGGCCCGCTTGCGCGGGCCCCGTCTGGGGCGTGGGGAGTGAGGTGCACTGCCCCCGCAACGTCTGTGAGCGGCACACGCGGAACACTACGCGCGCCGCCTTCTCGGGTCCTGATGTTGGGGGGCGACGGATGTCCCCAAATCCAAGAAATACACCCCTACCACGACTATCTCCCCAAACCGTGCTGCCACGCAACCCCGTCCCCTCCTGACGGCCTCGAGGGACAGGGTACCGGCGGCGGCCGACGAAATAGGGCCACTGAGCCGCTCAGGTCCTCCACCCAGTCATCCCTGGGCGGGACAAAGTACGGCTCAGCGTCCACGGCGATGTCAATCGACCACTGCGCCATGCTCTGGAGCAACAGATCCTGAGCAGAGGCGCAGTGGTTGTTGTTCGCCTGGAGGAGGCGTAATGGGGCCATTACTGACACTCCAAATCAGCCCCCTCCCGAGTCCCCTGTGGAGGCCCTGCTACGATGGTTGCGGTGGCGACGACGGTGGAGGCGGCAACGGTGGCGGCAGTGGTGGCGGATGCGGCCTCTACGGCGGTGGCATTGGGCATGGCCCTGCCCCTAGCTTTGGCGGGTGGTGCGCAGGCCTTACTCCCAACCCGGTGATCGGCCGGCTTGCCAGCTGCCGCACATATAAAACAGTGCGGCGCGGCAATGCACGAATCGGCCTTGTGACCTGGCTGACCACAGCGGAAGCAGTGACCGCTGCGGTCCACCTCCAAGGTGCATTGCACTCCCACGTGGTTGCCCACTTGGCAGCGGAAGCACCTTAGAGGTCTGGGTTCCAGCAGTTTGAACTGCGCGGAGACCCAGCCCACCAGGAGCCTTCGGCCCTCCCCGGTAATTTTTTGGGCCGCCGTCACGGGGCAGCTCACCGTAATGGATTGCATCTTCGTGAAGTTAGGACGAATGGTGCCTGCCCTTACCTGCTGCGCAGAGCACCCCCCCGTCCTAACAACGGCAGCCACGACATCTTCCTCCGTCACGGAGTCGTCCAGGCCCAGTATACGCATGTCAGCGCACTTGGTGGACCTGGATACTCGGACCTCGTCCGCATTCAGGGACGCCCTAAGCTTTTCAGCCAGAGCGTCTGCGGTCGGGCCGCTGGCCGCACCGGGGACCTCCAACATCCGGGCCCCAGTCGCAGTGACCCTTAACCGGAGGCCATTGGTGACGCCGATCTCCTGGAGGTTCACCGCCGTCCTCGCCTTGCCGAGCACCTCGCGGTAGGTAATGCCCTACTTTTCCGCTTCCGGCTGTAGTGTGATAACTACAGCTGCGGACTTCGGGGCACGGAGCTTAGCCGCGACGTTTCGCTCCTTGCGCCGCTGCTGCCTCTGCCTTCTTCTTCTGGAAGCCCTGCTGCCTTACCCACCTTCCCTTCTCCCCGACAATTTGCCATTCGGCGTCGGTCGAAGGAGGACCGAAATGAATGGCCTTCCCTGCCTCTATTATGGAGGCCGTGGCTGCAGATATGGCCTTGTCTTTAGAGGACTGAGTTTCAAGGCCACACCCTTTATCGCGGCAACCACGACCTCCGCAAACCTGGCCGCTTGCTCAGGCTTTGAGCCGCCAGCAGCATCCGGTCCACCACCTGACGACTCCAACAGGGCCACCCTACGGCCGTCCACTTCACTGTGGCGCCCCTCCGTGGCGAGCCTCACGGCTCGCTGGGCTGGCTCGGCCGGACTGGCCTCCCTGTCCTCCTGGGTGGTGAGCTCTACACCTCTTCCTCGATTCCCACAACATCGACCGATTTTTCGGGCCGAGGCCATCCCGCCATCCGAGTGTGACCCCTGGCCATCCCTCGGTTTGGGCCGCTTCAGGAAAAACCGTTTGTTCTTCCCAGCAGCGCCCACCAATACGCGCTCCGGGCTCTTAAATGAGCCCGCCGCGCCAGATGCAGCGTCAGACTCTGACCGCGCATGACTCGACGAGCCTCCTCGGCTCGGAAGACATTTGTTGCCCCCCCCCCCAGAATACGAATGGGGGTTTGACGTTCCCGAAGGGAACGTGGTGGATTCTACATTTGTCTTATTCATTTTTAGTTTTCCCTTTGAAGGGTGTGGTGCCTTTTTCCCCTAGTAACCCCCCCAGCGCTAGTGACCGGATTCCCTCCGGCCATTCATGCCCTCAGCACGCTCGACCTTGGGATTGGGGTAATTTTTTATAGAGGTTGTCTTCCTCTTCCCTTCACAATCTACGCCCACAAAACTCACCCTCTGCAAACAGATGGGGTGTGGACTTGAAATTGCAACCAGACCTATCCCGACGACGGATTGGCCGCCCCAACCCTAGCCCAGTTCCCTTCATCAACCAATAAGTATGATCGATGATGGGAACCATGACCCTTCCCCGTTTGTTGAAGATTGGCCGCCAACCCCAACTGTCCACCAAAAGCAGGTGGGCAGTTGGAGCTGACGTTGCCCAGGGTGCGCCACGTGGAGGCTCTTCAACATGCGACCCCAAAGGGTCACTCCTAAGAAACCGAATCTATGTTACGAAACTAGTTCCGCAATATTAGTTTCGTGTACATAATTATTTAATCGTAGATGCATAAGTATTATGCTTAACTGTGGTATTTTGATTGCAACTGACAGCAAATTCGTCTGTCTTCTATAAATATAGGAGACATAGTGCTGTGTCATAGTACCTAATAGTACTATATTTATTCATCCTCCATAGGTTACCCAAAGCAAAAGTAATGCGAACGTGGTTTTAGTTTTGAATGAATCATTCAAATTCACGAGAATCTATTTAAGCAAATTAAAGCAACGAGTGCGACCGTCCCTGGCATATACATAAAACTGTAGTAGCAACTATCTCGTAAACAGCTATTTGATCTTCCCATAACAGCATCTTTGTAAAATGCAGATATTTACGTTAAAGTGTGAGTCCTGAACAGGAACCCCTTTCCCTCTCGAGGGTCTTAATCGTTAATGCAACCATGTTATTGATTGCCAAAAGTATAGGCAACCGCAGTTTTGTCTACCTAATCAATCTCTCACCCATTTTTTACAAAACGTTTATCCGTTGATGAAAAATTTTGATTGCAGACAGCTGTGTATGTTGTATTTGTACCTCTATAGATATCTACGTACATGTCAGTACATTAAAGCTAATCTATTTGTGTAATGGACAGCCCTCCGGCAGCAGTATAAAAGGGGGATGAGCAAATAAACGGTCAAAACTCTCTGTCAATATATAGCCGGTCGACCGTTAACCATTGCGACGTATCAGTGTTTATTTAAAACATAGTTTCCGTCGTTTTTGTATCGCACACAAAACCGCAATCATTTTATGAGGTTCGGCGACAGATTGCCGATTTAAGTGCGGAACTCAACTATGAATTACTCACGAGTTCGTGAAGAGTTGAGACATGGAAATAAAATTTTGCTGAAAGCATCATCTCGTTATTCTGTACTTGCTTCTAGATATCATAGTAAAAAGATTGACAGCTACTTTGGGTGTGGCTGTAACAAAATTATTTTATCTGATCGGATTCTATGTAGCTTAAATTTATTACTGCAATTCGCAAACTTTTTTTTTTAAGATGCCTCGAAAAAATAATTACCTAATTTTATCAGTAAGTTGTATCGAGTGTAGAGTTTAAGGTCTTGAAAATTTGTTCAGAGACTGAAAACAATGCAAATTCGTCAACTCTATCTCCCGCTTCGGGGAACACATACGTTATCTGTTTATCAAATTCTTGGTACATTTATTTGTTTATGAATGACGCAAACTTGTCTATTCTAGACATATTTATGTTTTTATGTGTATCTGTGTTCTAGCGACCAGGGGTCACCCGAGATTTTGGTCTGTCAAAGAACTGTCACATTATTAGCGCACCACTGCTGAGCGTCAGGTCTTTGGTTCGATAACTAGGTCGGGCAGTGTTAATGGGTTTTTCCATAAAGAATTTCTCAGTTGGAGCCCAGAGTCTGGATTGTTGCCCGGTTGTTGGCAATAAGCTCGCTCCCTATTACATGGGACTTGAACATAACTGGCAAAATGAGGATGTTACTATGGGCACAGAGGTGTGCTCATAGCCTTCATTTCTTATCCGCCTCAGCCTTCGGTATAACAGGCGTGATGTTATGATATTTTCTAGAATATTACAATTGAAAGGTATTTGCTCTAGTTATCTATAAGATAATAACTTAAACCCAATAGTGCGTTGAATGAATTGTAATTTGTTTGAAGTTTAGAGTGTAATCACTAAATCCCCAGACTCAAATGAATTACAGGAATTTTCCAAGCTCGTATTTTGGTTATGTACCTACCTACTAACGAGCGTGTGCATTCCAAAACGTTTTATTTCTATCGAATTAATCATCATACCTGTGTGGGACAATAGCGTATCACCCAGCCTGCAACAGTATGATTGAGCGTTTCCATCGCACGCTCAAATCCGCTTTGATGTCGCACGGCACAAAGGATTGGGTGAGTTCTCTACCTGTGGTACTATTAGGGTTACGGACAGCGTGCAAAGAGGATCTCCAATGTTCACCAGCAGAGTTGGTGAATGGAGAGCAGTTACGCTTCCCCGGTGAGTTTTTCACAGCGGCAACCAAGAAGTAGAGTATCCAGATTTTGTCAGCACCCCGAGTATGAACGTCTCTTCACTGGTGACCCCGACGTGATGAACATCATATCTTAACTGGTGACCCCGAGTATGAACGTCAGCGCAGCCTTCGTGCAACTACTTCAGCGTGACGTCATCATCATCACTCCCGCAAGTCATACAGCCAGCCAGCAATCACGGCTTGAACGGTTGTCCTGACCATCAGCATGCAGCGCAAGCGCATACCTGGTCATCACCCTGTCCCTCATATCTCTTCACTGGTGACCCCGACGTGATGAACATCATATCTTAACTGGTGACCCCGAGTATGAACGTCAGCGCAGCCTTCGTGCAACTACTTCAGCGTGACGTCATCATCATCACTCCCGCAAGTCATACAGCCAGCCAGCAATCACGGCTTGAACGGTTGTCCTGACCATCAGCATGCAGCGCAAGCGCATACCTGGTCATCACCCTGTTCCTCATATCTCTTCATACCTATCATACTATACAAAGATTTGATGTCGTTACTATCGACTGTAACCTATACAAAAGTGAGAATTAATTGAATTCGTGTGTCTAAAACAATCAAGAGTTCGAGCTCTGTGACTTTGGAAAATGTGCCTGGGCTGTCTCATAATTTATTAGTTCAGCGTGATTGATAAAGCTCAAGCATCAAACAATAGGTTCTAGTAATATGTACCCTTGCTTCGGAACGATAAATAATGTAGCAAAGAAAATGTACGCGTAGGCATCAAACATTCTAACCCCCTGATTACAGCGGCCGCCCGCTACACTCCCTCTTGCATTAGTAGTATTCGCCGACCAAGGCATACTTTAATCGCCCCCGACGACGCCACTACCCTCCTCCAGGAGAGTAGTAAGGCCACCAGCACGCTACATAAGCCCAAAACCCGATCGACGTCCTACCGTCCTCGCCGCCGAGGCCCGCCGCGACGCCCAAATCCACGCCCCTCCCGACCCTTGCTCGAGCCAGCCCTCGACGCTGAGCCTGTAGCTTTAAATTCGTCCCTAAATAATATCAATCCTGATCCAGCTAGTCATTTGCTGCCCTCTTCCAGCGACGCCCTAAGCCGAGGTTCGGACCCCACAGGGGGTGCCCTTAGCGTTGTCGCTTAGTTTTAGTTAGTATATAAGTTTAAGTCCTGGCTGGAGGCCTTAATTTATTAGGGAATCCACAGGCAAGTCCGCTTAAGAAGACGACAACCTCATAGGTTGACCTGCGAGATGCCAAACAAACAAACTAACAAAATGTACGCGTAGACCGTCTCAAGGGTTTGACTAAAATGGAACAACAATAGGTCGCGAAAACTCAATAACAAAACTTATGCATCGATGATGAGTTCCGTCGGGCAACAAGGTTACAGTACAAACCAAGCAGTGTATGCCTTACACCATCCTACCTATCTATCGTAACTATTAGCCTCGAAAACACGTTAAATTTCTAATTTGTTAGCGGCCACCGGTCGCTCACACGCTATATTAAGCGCAGTGACAAGGTGACAAGCAACATGTTACATTCGTATCTGTTTTCCAGATTTTGTCCGCAATAGACGTGAAAAACAATCTAACCTTATGGGCCGATTTCACCAATAAAACTGAACGCGTTCAGCACACCTAAACGCGCTCAAGAGCTGTCAGTGTCAAAATTGTTATGGAATATTGACACTGACAGTTCTTCAACTGGATTTAAAAGTGCTGATCTCGTTCAGTTTCGTTGGTGAAATCGGCACCAATTAAATGCCGAAAACCCACGCATTTTGAAAAGTAATAATGTAAAATTTAATTGCTAAACATACAAAATATAACGTTTTTTCTTCAACAGTCGCCAATTAGTAATAAATCAAGAATGACGTGAACGCTTAGTACGAATTAATTCGCTTAACATTTCTGTTCCAAAAATACACGGAGCGTGGTTTGTGAATGTGGCTTAATATTAGCATATCAATCAAAATTTTGTAAAATAACGTAAATTAAATGCGTGTCCCTTGCTAGTAGCTGTAGGAATATTTGGCTGGCCTTGGGGGTGGCTGGGTCTGCCTGCAGGCTATAGGCATTCGTCACGTTATCTTCGCGGCTGGGTTTCGTAGCAGCTGAGTTATGTAAGGGTAACGGGAGATGTCACGCTGGCACGCACACTTGCCAATCAACCATTTTCAGCGAGACTAATGTGGCCAGATGGCTGGTTTTCTGTGGAATTGTTTCCAACTAAGTTATGCTACTGAGTACCACACAGCTGAATGATTTGTTGTTTGAATTACATTTATACAGAAGAATTGGAGCGTGATTTAGTTCTAACTATAAAAACCTATTTTAATTGTTCATAAAAATGTTTTATGTGCTGTTTTAGTCTAAGTAAGATATTTTACTAAAATCGTTTTTTTTTTGTTTAAAAAGACCAATAAGGTTTTTAAGTGCCAGATAACCTCCTTATTTCATTACAGACACCTGTTAAAAATAGAAATATAACCACGGGGGTTATGTTTTTATTTCTAAATGTTATTTGCATAGAAATTGTAATTTCTACGGAGCCACGATTCGCGGTAAAAATATATTCTTCTATCAGGAACTGCCGGGATGGAGGAAGAATGGATGGAAAGATGAATTAGCTAGCGAAACTCTGAAACCGTGATGGGTACTGATAACACACAATAACACAAAAAAAAATTAATTTATTGGTGTCAACGACCGCTGCTAGTTTAATTACTTGAAGCATGAGTTGAGAAAATTTTTACTTTGTTATTGTATAGTGTTAAGGTAAATGTACTCTTCGTGTCTGTAAAATTACAAAAGAAACTTATTTTTAAACAGACGTTTTAAGTAACTACACAACCAATGGTTGAAGACCTAAAAAAACAAACATTATCAACAATTCAACCATTTGAAACTCCAATTAAAATTAAAATAATAAAGAATTTAAATCCACAACAAATTATTATCGTTTCATTAATAGACTTACTCGTGCAAAAATCCACAATCGAATTATTGTAGTTACATCGCGTTAAATGTTGGGTTTAATGAAAGCCTCTGTGTGCCGACATCGGATGCCGCCCCTTCGTTATTAACACAACTTTGAAATGATGTCACTTGTTGTCTGTTAGCAATTTTCACAATTTCCCGAAAAGTTTAAAAGCTTCAGGGTAATGCTAACTACATTAGAGCTATTTTAGTATTTGTGTGGATATAGAGGAACATTGGCATACTAAATTAAACTAACATTAGTATTTAGGTTCAGCTTTTCGATTCATGCGCTGTATATTCGTGGGCTTTGGGTACCCACCATAATTTTTTTTGGTTGGGAAATCATCAAATCACTTCTCCCGCTCTGGGTGGAGCGGGACGGCGTGTCAGACTTTTACTGACTAAAACCCAACCGCGTTCCTTCAGTTGCCTGTGCCAGGGCCACGGTTACTCTATCAAATTACCCGCGACCCTGAGGCGTCGGCCCTATCGGACCCCGTCATTTCGTGCTGCCATCTCTTTGAGACGCACGTGGAACACGACGCGCCGTCGACCCGGGCCTGGTCCCTACCGGACGGCGAGCTACCCATTGCTCGCCGTCCGCAAGACGCGCCTACAGTGGCCGGGAATCTGCAGGCGACTCCCGACGCCCAGGGCGTCTCCTGCGGCGACTAGGGGCGTGAGGGCGCAAGGCTCTCTCCCTCACGTGATCCGCCTACTCCTTCGCAAGCATTACTGCATCGCAGAAGGAGGTGACGGCTTTCCATTCCCTCTCGCTCCGTACCATGGCCTGGACAGGGCCGGACGCGAGAGATCGCCGCCGCCGGTCGCCTCCGCGAGGACACTGCGGTGCTCCGCCCAAGCTGGGCAGACCTCCACCGTATGCTCCACCGTGTCCTCAGGGCGATCCACACAATAGTGACACCCGGGCGTTTCCTCCCGCCTTATTCGAAACAGGAACCTCCCGAAACAACCGTGTCCGGTGAGGACCTGTGTCAGGCAGAAGGTGAGGATGCCGTGGCGCCTCTCCAACCACGCCTCAAAGAGGGGACTTACCGCCGCTATTATGGCGTGCCCATGAGTACCCACCATGGTGATGTAATGATGATAATAGAAACAATCTTTTCACGATATGAGCTATTCTTAGTGCTTATGCTTAAATTGTGACCATTTGAGAGTTGAAGAAGCATAGGTAAGAATTTTAATTTATAACAGCATTCCAATGTATCCCTCAAACAGCTCGTGCTAAAAAAAGAAAACTGTCTAAATGTAGCCCTCAATTTACAGGCTGAATGAATTGTATATGTAATAGTCGGGTTAAACTTATAGACGTAACGATATTAGTAATTAGGCCATCTGCTGACTGAACTTTCTTGAGAAGTAAAAAAAAATAAAAAATAAACGAACGTGACCGAAACTGAACAAACAAATTACAGTATAGAATCATTTTGCAGGTATATTACATTTTCATTTCCTTATGGAGATCCAATTTAAATTTGAGATATTCTGTGGTTTATGTCAATAATAATTCAAAATCAAAATCAAAATCAAAAGTCATTTATTCAAATTAGGCTGAGAATCAGCACTTTTCGAACGTCAAAATTACATAAGACAGTCCCCCAAAAAGCCCGCCCTTCACCACTTCCTAGTGCTTTAGCGGGGAAGAAGAAGTGGCGCAACAAACTCCCCAGCAGCACACAATTACTTTCCTTTGTATTTTAAATCAAGCTCTAAAATACCTACACCATGAAAAAATATTATGAAAAGACTCTAAAAATAAATCAGAGACTACGCTTATTAATACGACTTGAGATTCTCATTTTGAAAGTTGGTTGAAACTCCTATACAAAGTCCTTATTTATGCCTGAAAGCGAACATAAAGAATATTCCCTATCCACTTGTCTGTCAGGATCGTCTTCATTTCTTTTTCCTGGCAGATGAAATAATATCTCAAGTGACGAGCAAATCATCAAACGGAGCGTTAGACTGAACAAAGGAACCATCACTGTTTTGTAGTACCAATTGTTTGACATATTTTTAAATAAGACTGCCTCGTTGGTTTAGTGGTCTTAAAAGCTACTGCTGAGCATGAGGTCCTGGTTTCGATTCCCAGTTCGGCGAAAGTATTATTGGGTTTTTCTATCTAGAATTTCTCAGTAGCAGCCCGGAGTCTGGATTTGCGCCCGGTTGATGGCAATACGCTCGCCCCCTATTACATGGGACATAAAGATAACTGGCGAAATGTGGGTGTACTATAGGTACACCTCTGCCTAACCCTTCTGGGATTACAGGCGTAATGTTATGTTATTTTTAAATTCACTATGATTATTTTCACAGTTTTTATAAAAATAACTTTTGTGTGAGTTTAACATCAGACAGTCTTTTGTGTCTATGAAAAATAAAACACGGCCGGTTGTTATTATAATATTCTGAATAACTTTTTTGTTAACATACGTGTAGTTCAGTTTTGGCCACGATCGTGGGTACCAATGGAAATATACTGCGATGTGGTTTTAACTCTATTTGAATACACTCTAAAGTATTCAAATAACTGGTACTTCATGTTTATAAACCTACTTTGCAGTAACTTTTGCGGAATTCAATTACTCCGTTATTTTATACTGGAATTTTTCCTATGCCAATATTTTGCGTTCCAGTAAATTAAATCACTTATAACTTTTAAAAGGTTACTGAAATACCAAAGCTCGAAGGATTTTTCAGATTTCGTAAGTTTTCTCTTAGAAGTTGAAGAATGTCGTCGTATAATCTTTTTTGAGTATTGTAAATCTAAATTTGGATTTGTTACATCAGAAACATAATTAATTTACTTCCAGTTTGTTCTTTCTCATTTCTCTTTTTCGTACCCAGAGTTCCACGAAAGGATCATTTCAACATTCACGGCGCCCGAACTTTTCACTCGAAACATTTTTATTATTAACACAGAACATAAACATTTAAGTAGGCTACGAATGGCCATGATGAATGGCGGTATAAAGAAATGGTCTGTAAAATACGTGCTTACAGGAAATTTGAAAGGGACTTGAACTACTACTGGGGTACGAACACGACGGAAAAGCAAATATTTTGACCCTGTTCCCGCTAAATAGGTCAATTATAAACATTGCTTTCTAGATCCGAAGCTTTATCTGATTTGAGTTGGGATAAATTAATATCTTTAGATACATTTGCACGTCTCTACGTTTAATATTTTTATTTATTATTTTTTTATTTTACTTTATTAGATTATTTTATATTTTGTAAATGTGAGAACGTCGTAGGCCCTGTGGATTATAAATTATAGACAATTGTCTATTTGTTTAACATATAACTGTTGACAGGCCTACACTGTCCTCCCATACCTGTTAATCACTAATTGGAAAACATTGTAAAAGACATATTTTTAAAAGAGTAACCATGGAGTTTCTTGCCGGCTCTTCTCCATGGGAAACGACCAATTGGAACCGTGCACCTAGAATCTGACGTTTCATAAGTGCCCATGTAGGTCTATGTGAAATAAAATATTTTGATTTGATTTAAAATAAATAAATACTTAAATATACACTGTTGTAGGAATGAAAGTCGTGTTCAGGACAGTTGAAATAAATTTCAATATTTCAAAGATAAGGGGTGCCAGTGGCGACGTAGAAAAATAATGCAATTTTCTTTTGTGTTATGTATGTTTGTCGCTCACGACAGATCTGCAATGGGACTAGTAAATCTTAACAGGTTTAGCGAGACACGTTGACTGTTAATAAAACAAATCGGCTTCAAATAAGAATTGCAATATTAAATCAATATACATTATTGTTTCTCTCACTGAACACGTAGATAGGTGTCAATTTGTTAAAAAAAGAACGAGAAAAAATACTTCCATTTTCAAGCAAACATTTTTACTTTAAGAAGTGCAATGAGATTTTTTTTAATTAGCTGATTACTTACAGCTGAATCAAATTGTACGGAACTGGGGTGCAGTTCTACTAAGAGAGGACTCAATGAGTGGATGTAAACATTTCGTGGTTTTCCAAGAAGACCGGTAACCAATCATGAATACTCTTGTAGAAATTTTATAAATATAGGATATCATTTACACCAAGTATATTTCACACGTTAAATATGTAAACTACGTTTCGCAGTTAGTCGGTCTCCCTCGCAGCGATGTTTACTTAGCAAACCGAATATGAATTCATGAATATGAACAACCTCTGCTAATGTAACAGATGCTATAGATAATTTTATCATGTTGGAGATATATTAGCAAATCTTTAAAGGACTATCATGTTACAAAAAAACTGAAATTTTCGATTTATAATATTCATCGAACACTTAGACGGCATTCGTCTACGCATAAATATTGATTTGTTATCCTATACTCTATTCGCTTACAATATCTCATAAAGATAACAAGTACTGAGATAGTTATTTGACAAAACTGCAGGGCGATCCTCTCTGACTACAGATGGTTCTATTATGGAAATGGTCCTGTCTCAACGCGGCAACGTACAGATAAGTGAAGGTTACATGTAAATTATACAGCGACTGCCGCTGAATAACTATTGCATATCGACGGGTTTCGGCGATCCGATAAGCCGAACGTGAAAGTGTAAAACAAGGAGAAAGACATTACCGACGTTAGAGACTCGACATTCGAACAAAGACATCGACATCTGTGTCATATTTCATTAGGACGCGAGTGTTTACGAGAGGATAAGAATCCGCGGAAGCGAGAGACAAACGGCGGCAAACGTCGGAGGCGGCACCCCTCGGTCGAGGCTGGCAACACCGGTGGTACTCGCGTCCTAGTACGGCGTGTTTATTCTGCCGCGTATATCGACCGGCGGGTGGCCCCGCGGGCGCGCGCCGCCCGGCTCAGTCGCCTCCGCCGCGCGCTGCAACCCGCTCGTCTCCTACACCAAGCACATGACAGCTGCCGATAACCCACACAACAATTCGCTGTGTTACAAACACTAATAAACTGTCACAACTGATATCACTATTTGATTAAAGGCAACCGATGTAAGGACGTTTACGCGAATGTGATTGAACCAAACCAAACGTTGTGTCATGTGAGAGTGCTTCTAAAGCTCGCAAATCTACAGGCGGCTGTCTAAACGGTAAGATGTTACTTTTATTTGAATAATGATAGATAACTTTTGTCGAAGGTCAACGGTCGTGGTCGTTAGTATATTTGTGTAACCATAGCATGTGAGGTCGTGCATTTAAGTTTTGATCTTTCATAAGAGGTTACGATAACCATTACAATGCCTTTATATTTATGGTTATGTTATCCACAAAGCACTTAAACTTACAATGGCAATATTAAACGGGATTAACGTAACATTATTGTGCTTTTTTATAAATTATAAAATGCTTAGTATTGTTAAACAAAACTGTTCCTTGTGTAGTTTCATGCACGTCTACGAAGGGGTCTACGGCGTAGCATTTTCGTAGTAGCGTAGCGTGTAGCAATTAGTGTCGTATTGCCAGATTTATTTACGCCCGCGGGAAGATTGTGAGGTTCCGTCGAATAAGTAGCAAAGCCTTTGTTTATTCTCCACTTAGGGCCTGTCAAGTAAACGTCAAAGTTACTTTGTGAGTCTTCACCTTACTTTTTTATATGTATCTGTTTAAAAGACTGGTTTTTAAACAAGTCTACTAAGATATGGCACAGGAATAACTTAATGTCAAGGAACTTAAAGTTATTTAAATGTACACGGGATTAATTGAAGTTTTATTTATGGTGTGGAAAGTGCTGTAACTTGTACTACGTATTTGTATTTCATTTGGCAGTTCTCATCTTTCCTTAAAAAGCTTAGCGTTAAGTCTTATCTTCTTGTTTGTTTGTTGAACTACATTCACGAGGGACTTTATGAATTGATTATTTACATAACAACATAACACATAACATCACGCCTTGTTTCCCCGAGTGGTTGGGCAGAGGTGTAGCTATAGTACACCCACATTTCGCCAGTTATATTATTATTATTTTTAAGTCCCATGTAATAGGGGGCGAGCCTATTGCCATCAACCGGGCACAAATCCAGACTCCGGGCTGCTACTGAGAAATTCCAGATAGAAAAACCCAATAACACGTTGCCCGACCTGGGAATCGAACCCAAGACCTCATGCTGAGCAGTAGCGATTGCAACCACTAGACCAACGTAATATACAATATGTAACAAAAACCCTGTCCGATCCAAAAAAGGCGTATACCTGGTTTAACATACGTACTAGAAAAAATTGTAAAAAAAATCTAACTCATAAAAACCAAAAGCTATTGATTTTTTTATTTTTAGTTACCATGCGAAATGTAACACTAAATATGGTAAATTTTCATAAGTTGACAACACTCCACCGGCCGGCGAAATCTTTTATTTTTTGCCTATCTGAGGACACCACCCAGCATTAGCCGCGCTGTAGGTACTCATAACGAGTCCTCAATCCTTTGATGTAGCCGACTGGTCGCTACTTGTTTGGACACTTCGCCAGTCTCACGTGGAGATAGCTTGCGATCGGATGTCCGTACGTATCACGTGCCTCTATCGTATCGGGAATATATAGGAATATTTGAATATGTTAATTTTTATTTGTGAGTGAATGTGTGATTCGGAAATCGAAGTAACAGCTCGGATTGTGGAAGCTTTCGAGTCACTCAAATCGTACACATGTGCGCTGCGAAGAGTACGTGCAAATTTAATAAAAAGGTGTCGAATGTGTACTAATGTTCTAGATAGATAGAGGTATGTAACAAGTAAATGTTTTAATAAACTGATACCTACAGTGGGTACATTGCCAAAAGCACATCACATTAACTCAATAATAATTGTTTCTTGATAAACAGAAGGTCAGAAATCGGGGTCATTGTGCGTAAGCCTACAATAAAATATCAGCTGATACCTACGCGTAGGCAAAACGTAGATTTCTTTAGTCCTACGTTTCTTTGGCGGCACGCGACAAAGGACCGCCGCGCTCAGGCGGCTTCTTTGACACGAAACTGTAGGTGAACTCTGGTGAACCCTGTCGAGCGATCAGTGTTGCCTTTGGTATGATTATTTTTAATTTTTTAAATTTATTGTTTTCATTGGGGAAAATTAATTATCTCGTATCCATTAAATCATTACGTATTTGTGTACGCACTACGATACCAAATAATACCCTTCAGGATCAGACAGGGTTTTCGTTACACGCTGTATACATATTTTTATTACGCAGGTAAAAAATTTATTCATATAATTTAAAATATTAATACTCTTAATTTAATAGACAGCCATTTTAATGCCTTATACATAACGTTTTACATTTTGTAGTAAATACTTAGTTATTATTATTAAAATTTATTCATTATAATTATTTACTAAGTTAGGATATTAGGTACAATCACTTTAATGTACGAGTGATTTCCTTATTTTCTATTATTACTCGTATCCTTTTTTATGACGACGCGTTTGACACTGACCATTGCAATGTCGAGAGCAGTGGTGGCCGTAGGTTCGAACCTAGACAGGCGTTTTACTTTGTGTAAATTATTTCATCAACGCTGCTCTCAAAACGGTGAAGGAAAACATCGTGAGACACCCGGCATGTCTTAGAACCAAAAATTAGAAGACATGTGACATCTACCAACCCGCGTAGTGGATTACGGCCCACTCCCTCTCACAGAGAGGAGGCCTGTGACTCAGCAGTGGGAACATAATAGACTGATTATGTATTGTAATATCTGAATATTACAATACATATCAGTGTCAAATGCGTTGCGTTGTTCTGAAGTTTTTGAGTGAAGGTTTTATGCGGTGCATATGTAGCAAGTTTAGTTGACAGAACTGTCCACTTTTTAAAGGGTTTCCGTTAGCTGTTGCCAATTGCAGCCATGTCTACGTCAATGCAGTTTCTTGAAAAATGTCATAAACAGGTTATAAGTTCCTGTTTATGATATTTTTCACATTATTTTTTTACCCTGATTTTGCAAGACTGTCAAAATCACAGTGATCTTTATTGCCGTTGTTATAAGGTTGCTGTTGGGTTGCTGCACTTGATAAGTTTGTTTAAGTTACCGTGATATTTATTCCCGTAAATATAAGGCTGTTATTGGGTTGTTGCTGTCAGAGAAACGAGGTTAAAGAACTTTGAAAGGACTGAGTTGCGGGTTGCTAAATAGTTGCTGAACCTCGAGTGTCAAAATCGCAGCGGCCATCTCCACTGCGATGTGGCTTTACTGAAAAGTTAGGGTTGCCATCGCCATAAACATGAGTTTACTTTGTAATTAACGTAAAACTTTAATGGCATGTAACTTCATAGAAATCTTGTTATTAGGGTATCGTACTGAGGAACGCGTGGAGGTATCAAGTTGAAATTAATATCTTAATTTCAAGGGTCTACGGTCGATTGGAGTTCAAAAAAATTATGTATCTAAGAGAACGCAATAAAAAAAGTACGGCGATTTATGCGACATATTTTGATACTCGCAAATAAATGACATTTGACAAGAAGCAAAGTTTCACAACACAAGTAAAGTAAAACGTCTGAAATCATAATTAGTAGTTTTATCACCTAAACAAAAAAAAAAAACAATTACAACCTTTCATTTGACGTATTTCGATGTTTGAGAGAACATGTTTTTCAACTACAATGTTAAGTTTGTTCTTGGAATAAATTACCCAACCATGAAACCACTCATTGAGCTTAGTCCAACATGTACTTGGCCGGTTTTTTTATCTACACTAGGTAGTGCCTATCCAGACACGGTAGATGAGGCTCTTATCTATTGTCACAAATACTTATTCAGCAAACCATTTGCTAAATTTCCTGTTTAGGAACAATTGCTTTAAAGAAAAAATAAAGGCGTATAAAGTTTGAATAATAAAGGATAATACAAGTTTATCCACACCCTCGCGCACCCTCGGTTTCATCCACATAAGTCCCGATCCTGTGGGAATATCAGAATAAAAGTTATTATGTGTCCTAATTCAGTTCATGGTCTACCCATGTGCTGAATTGTATCCAAATCCGTTCAGTCAATTTGTGAAAGCGTAACAAACAAACATACAAAAAGTCTTACTTTTTCTCTCTATTTATATATACTAGTTGTTGCCCGCAACTTCATCTGCGATCCATCCAGAATTAAAAAAAGTAGCCTATGTCCTTACACAGGTCATAGTCTAATTGTGTGCAAAATTGCACCTAAACCCGTTCATCCGTTTTGGCGTGAAAGCGTAACAAACAAACTTACTTTCGCATTTATTATATTAGTAACGATTAAGATAGAAATCGCATCGAGAACAAGCAAACATTGAATGCTCCGAACCGAAACTAAATTCTCTATATTGTACTTCGAAGATTTAATGCTATCACGAGTTTCGAAACATCAAATGCCGTACTGTGGACATTCGTAGAATATTCATAGTCTACAGAAATTGCTCGAGCTCAAACAGCTCAAATATTATTACTTGATAATATTGTGCATGCAAATACCACATTATAATAAACTTACATGTTTATCTTGACTTTATTTTTTCTGCTCGTTTAAAGAAACAAATGGCCTTGACATTACAATTTTAAATTATATTGAAACTTCATGCAACAAAGGGTTTCTTTCTTTTGTTTTCAATACGAAAATTTAATTTTGTAAATTTTAAATGTCTAAATAGTTTATTCAGCCAGTTAGCTTTTTTTTTAATTATAAATATAACGGTTTGACATTATTTTGCAATCAAAAGCCGTCAAACTGCTATTTTATTCCTTAGAAAGTTATCTGACGATTGAAAAATCGAGCCTAAGTCAATTTTAAGAACGACCATCCCCAATCTGTTCATAATGCAGGGTGATTATTCCAATTCACTATTTTATTTCTTTTGAAAGTTTAGGATGTACTTATATAATTAAAATGCATTCAAATACACAGAATGAGTCCTCATTACCAAGACGTGGAGTTTTCTCATCTATAAATTGACGGGATTCTAAACAGAACAATCACAGCTCGTGTTTTCCTGTCACAGTTGAGGGATTTTCAGGATTTTCCTTATTATTTAAAAAAAGAGAAACTTCTGTTAAATTAACACAACGCACACTTTATTCTTTCCTTCATTAAGTGAATATTTGTCACGTAGTTTATCGACAAACAAAACAAAAATAAAACTTGTTAAATTTTAAACAACTTTGAAAGTTGTGGAAACGCCTCCAGAATGTGTCAATTCGACCCGTTTTCATATTAGTTTTAAGCGTTGTTATTTTTAGCAACTGTTTTGGGACGAAAGGGTTTACATAACCGAGGTATTTAGGTGTAAGCTAAAATAGTAGGATTATAACCCCTGGGAACAAGCAGTTGCTGTTTACTGTATCCATTTTAGCACTTTTGCAACATAAACTGGAATACAAAACTTTTTCTCAATTAAAAACAAAACAATTATTCGGTACTGTTTTGATAAAAAGTTTAGCCACAAAATCCACTGGCTACACATCAAGCGAAGTCCGATATAATAGGTGAACCCAAAACATTTAACATCGGAAACCTTAATCAATTCTGCCTTGATCGGCAGTCCGGAGGTACGGTAACTATCGGCGGAAGGTATTTATTTATTCACTAGTACGTCACATCCGTCCAAGCGCCGGCCTTTTTTCTCACCTAGACCTTAAACACGTGTTCTAGACTCCGTCAAGGTTAGATGCTTCGATTAATGTGTCCCTTTCATTGGTATTCTGATCGAAATCGATATTATTTATAAATGTTTTCTGTCCGACATAAAGATGATCTGTTTTCTTTATAATTAAGGGGACCCGTTATGGCGGCCCGCGTTACCTTCCCATGATGAACAGTATCAAAAGATGTGAAGGTACGTAAAAAGCCACAACGTGAACTAGATTAGATAATGTGAAGGTAATTTTGAATACGCTAATAGGTTTATGCGCATGTCAGGTTGCCAAAACAAACATCCACTTTAATGGATCATATGAATTACGTACAACATTAATTACCGCGTTTGTGAAAGAGTTTCATTATAATTTACACAATGTGTGATGCTATTTAAGGTTTCAGTCACGTTTCATGCAATGGAAAAGAAAAAATCATCAATGGCACACAATTTCTAGGAACTACGCGCCACCGTACATTTATTATTAACACCTCCAAACATTACAAACTAGAGCAACACTGCAGTATTAATACAACCACTGTTTCCTACATTCAGATCGTTTTCCGTACAGTTTAACAATTAATACGGCTGCTAGTTTATTTACAAACAGCAAGTAATAAATATATACGGAGCAGCCGCGACCTTCGAGTTACCTTCAGTGGTAGGTATTAACCATGAGCTTACAAACATTTCGCTCATTTATTTAATTAAAAACCAAACGAACCGACGCTTCCGTAACGCTACCCTTTAGGATAACATCTTCAGATGTTTTGGAACAGTGATAATATACCGGAATAAATCGAGCCACCCTGCATTATTTTTTAAAAAAAGGTCTACAACTTTTTAAATGGTTGTGAACTCAAATTTGGAACAATTATTACAACAAAATGATGGTCAGTATACAGGCACGAGTATAGGAGGGGTAGAGGGGGGGGGGCAATGGGGGTAGTTTCCCTATCTGTTCTTTGACCAAACTGAGTCTAAGACTTAAAATTAAACATAAACATGGCCCGTAATTTAACTTCGTATACTGTACCTTTATTACTAATATATACCTATACTATAGATAGTTATATAAGTCGTAATATATCTTCGAATATTGGGCACATTTTCGAGCTTAGGGAAAATAGGTACTGAAGGTTTTTTTTCAAGATTTCAAGTCTTGAGACATCCCCCCCCCCTTGAGCGAAAACCTAGATCGGTACGTCGACAGTGGAAAAGCACGGTGGGTGGATTTAGGAGTCCGGGAGTGTAATTAGTGCAGAGCAATTAAAGACAATATCTTTGAGTGTGTACTCTGTCGGGTTTTCCGGCTAAGAATGATATATTAACTACTCTCTTCCCGGGGGTATAAGGTAAGTAGACGTTAACGTTTGAGAAATGATTTGCAACGTTTTTCACATTTTGCTTTTGTAGATACATGTACGAGTAATCCTATGAATGACTGAATAAAAATCTTATATTCTGCAGTCATATTTTAGAAATTGTTGACTATTTTGTCTAAATAAAAGATACAAGAGAAAATTCACGATTTCTTTTAGGTAATTTAAGAACAGAAACCTTAATGTAGGAGCTGACAGACATCAGACATGAGGCTAATGGAATATTATACTATTTCCAAAAACACTGGAACTATATCTAGGTCTTATCCACACTCACAAAGTACTGAATGTTTGAATTGCTTCCATTCCAGTTCTAAGTACATACAGAAACAAAAGCACATTAATTAAGTCGACAATAACAATAGGTACGGAGAGTACCGAAGAAATATTACTTTTACGGGTTATTCATCGCACCTTTGTTCAAGAATAATGTACAATGCAAAGTGCTTGAATACGGCGTTCTCTCCGAGAAATCAAAAGAAACAGGTAGGAATAAAACATCCTGAATCGGATTTAAGAGTAAAAAGTTATACGAGGATTTATTTTTCATCAGAATATTAATTAACTAGCAAGCAACGCCTCGCGCCATGTTGACTTGAAAAAAAAATACATCTCTTATTGTTAACGTATTAAAACATTGACTGCTTCGTTGGTCTAGTGGTCGCAAGAGTTACTGCTGAGCATGAGATCCTGGGCACGATTCCCAGGTCGGGCAATGGGTTTTTCTATCTAGAATTTCTCAGTAGCAGCCCGGAGTCTGGATTTGTTCCCGGTTGGTGGAAATAGGCTGACCCCTATAACATTAAACTTAAGCATAACTGGCGAAATGTGGATGTACACCTCTACCTAACCCTTCTGGGATTACAGGCGTGATGTAATGTTATGTATTAAAAACATTAACCTTCCGGAATCAAATTCCTAACTGGTTGTGAAAACTGCATCAACAGCCGTTGCGAAGTTTAGAAGAACAACGAGGTCACACAGACAGACATGAAAAGCGGACAGTGAAATTATAATGTAATAGATCATCTCATTTTGAAAGAAAACTTCCTTTGCTAGAAAAGTTTATTACGTAGGTAGGTATGTAGGTAGGTACAGTACAACTATTTTCTTAAAGTCGTTTCGTCAGTCGTCTTATTTATATCAGTTGCCCTTTGCACTTGGTGCAGACCGGACGCTCTCAATCGACTTCCAAATCGATTCCGAAATCCGACGAGTGACGAAACACGAAGTTTGCCGAGGTACTTTATGAAAATAGGTGAACTGTACACGTGTGATTAACACCAATATTTTGCCTGGAACTTCGAAAATTATTATACAACCCAATCACGTTCATACTCGCGCGCTGATAAATCAACCAGCTTGTCCGGAGAGGGAAACGTGTAATGAAATGTTTATAATTTTATCTACTTATTTATATGATTTATTGTACACCACAAAACTACATAGCAAAACATAAAAATAACTACATCATATGCGGGGAACAAATCAAACTATATAATGAGCGGCTTTATCGCTGTCTGCGATCTCTTCCAGGCAACCTTGGAATTGATAATGATGTCCAGACAGGACATAAAATGGGGCTGCCGTTGGTGCAAAAAATAAGTATACATTATACTCAAATAGATACACAGATATATACATATCCTAACGAATAGATACATAAATACATACATACGAAATATACAAGCAACGTAAATAAACGAAGACTATAGATAATTACAGTTACGAGAGCAAGATCACAACGTAAAGTAATGATCCTTCACGGGTCTTTTAAACACAAGTAAGCACTGCGAGCGTTTTATTTCGACTGGCAATGCATTCCACAAACGAGCGGCCTGGGCAGTAAAGAGTTTGTCAAAGAATGTTGTGGAATGTTTAGGCATTATATGCTTAAAGTTATCTGATGTCGATGAGTCGCAAAGAAAGTGGAAACGTTTCTTGAGATAGAGAGGAGTGGGAGAGGAAAAGAGCACATTATACAACAGGGAAAGAATGTGAAAATTGATAACCACTTGAGCCTCACACGAAATTCGGAAACATGGTCATATTAGCGCAAACCGAATATGAAACTTGTACAAAAAAAAAATTAAGCCGCATAAAGTTTATCGAGTTGTCTTGGGTAAGGTCAAGATATCTGGTATCAACATAGTCAAGGATGGGTAGATGAAGCGATTGTGCAAGCGCAATCTTGGTGGCAGGTTGAAAATAAAATGCAATTTCTTCTATTTTTTTTAGGTTTAGTGGCATGTAATTATGAACTAAATTCACTTCCTACTCAGAAAATATTCACACCTCACAGTGTTGAATCAAACTTCCAAAAGTCAAACGTAATTTGGTAGAAACTAGGAAAAACTTTAAAAAATTTGGGAATTGTTTCATTTGAGTGTTAATTATAGTGAACGCAATCGACGACGAAAACATTACTTTATTTAAATACTTATGTATATATTCGTAAAACTTTGTTTTCGGTGATTCGTAAAACTTTGTCGTTTTACGTATTGTTTGATTTGTGGCCTTGACGCAGCTAATGTTTTGCTAGATCAATTTATTCTAAGGTTAGCTTACGAATTATTCGGAAAATGGTTAAGTAATTCTGATTAAAGGATATATTTTTTGTAACTCTACGTACGTATTTAAATGAATATAAACTACGTAAGTAGGTATCTCTGTATTCAAAATGCTCAACATTATTTGTCGCCTATCCGTATCTAGTATCTTTTGTACGAACTCACATGCAAGTAGGTCGTACTTCAGTTTAACCAGAGCCAATATGCAGGACTTGGAATTCTTGCAAGCCTTTTTCCTTTGAAAATGGTGAGTGAATTCAGTCCCGCAGCCAGATTGAAATAAATTGAGAAACGTCTGCTCCGATTCTTCCTCTCGTTTATTGAATTATTTAAAATGTAAGGAGATGTATGTGACGTCATGTGTTAATAGGATAAAACAGTTTATTTGTAAGCAATTTGTTGTACAAATTCGTAGTGGAACGAAGATATGGTACCTACGTATGTTAGTATACCTACCTACAGAAGCAAGAAAAATACAAATAATGAGTAATTATGCTAATACGAATTCCAAACAAATACCAATATAATTGCATTTTAAAGTTAAGTAATTCAAGACGTTAACGTCAACATACAAAAGCTTTTACAAAAACCCATGCTTTTTTATAATAATATTACAGCCTATATTTTATTAGATTAGCTTGTTTTCCCGCCGTTTCCCAACATCATTATTTAATATTTAATAAGACCGGCTCCATTACGAACCCCTAGTTCGTTCCATTCGTTCGTTCGTTCCTTTGTGAATGTTCAACTGTTACGGAGCGAATGGGTCAGTATTTCAGCTCGTATTTTTAACGGTTCGTCCTAAAATGGCTGGTGAAGATAAATTATAAAACACGGTCCCGTTCATTTTTGTTGACATAAAGGCTCCTGGGTCAGTCGTGTTATCGCGGTTTTTTTCTCTTGACATACAACATTTTGGACGTTATTAGCCTTTGCTTCTAAAAATAAAACGGTTGAATTTTTAAAAAAAAACAACATTATGTTACTTGCCAGACGGGTCTGGAAGCTGGGTATAATATTAGAAGGTTAATTTGATTCCTTTTAAACAAATATATACAACCTGTTTTTTTATATATCCTATAGCTCTAGGGTATGATTAAGGCCATATCAAAGAATCAACTGGCATATGAATGATGTTTCAATTATCCTTCTTTTTTTTTTCATACAAAATAATTCGACAAAGTCACGTTTATTAATGTACAACACCCTTAAGTGAAATATGACAACGATTAATAATTGTTTTTAATAAAAATTAATTACTAGTATTTATCAATGAAACTTAGATACCTAGACAAATCGAGGGTCTATTTTGTACGGTAAGCGAACAAAATTGGTAACCTCGCAAAAGTAAAGATTCGTGGAACTGGTGACAATTTTTACCTAATTTAATTATGATTGATGATATCTCCGAAACTATGCATTTTTGGACCACCTATTCGAGGAGTTTTAGTATTATTTTTACCTACAGAATATAACCCCAGAGTTATGGGATATATAAAAAAAAACTTATTGTTTATATACATGCCAACAACTCTTTCCTTAATTATTAACGCAGACGTGTCTCCAGACTGACTCTCGATATGTAAAAACTATAACTCGCAATAAAACTTTCTCATACTCAAAAATCTATTGACACAAGACAAACCCGTTCGGTCTACGACACAAACCACGTTAGCTATATGCTTATTGTCTAACCAACCGAACCTCACAGAAAATAGCTTGACATTTACCAATATAATTCAACGTTCCAATCAATTTAAAAAGTTGTGATGAAAAGTTATGGGACCAGTCTAGACATTTTTTCGACGTCACGAGAATAAACTATGTAACTAAAGTGGATAATACCTTTCTGAGTAAATCGATACTATATATTATAAATGCGAAAGTCACTCAGTCTGTCTGTCTGTCATCTTTTCACGCCTTAATGGATGAACGAATTTCGATGAAATTAAATGGCACACAGGTAGACTTGACATGGGGTGACCTGGGTTCGGAATTGGGATACTTTTATCCCAGTAGTACGTCCCTGTGAGATAATTTAATCTCCACGCAAGGGAAGCCACGGGGAAAAGCTAGTACAGAATTATCGTGGTTGTACGCCATAGGTATTTTTCAGGATAACATAATACATAACATCACGTCTGTAATCCCAGAAGGGTTTGGCAGAGGTGTCCCTATAGTAGACCCACATTTCGCCAGTTATGTTTAAGTCCCTTGTAATAGGGGGCGAGCCTATTGCCATCAACTGGACACAAATCCAGACTCCGGGCTGCTACTGAGAAATGCTAGATATAAAAACCCAATAAAACATTGCCCGACCTGGGAATCAAGCCCAGGATCACATGCTCAGCAGTAGCTCTTACCACCACTAGACCAACGAGGCAATCAACTTTTCAGGATAACTACTTAAAAACGGAAACGACGCAGTGCGGCGCAAGACCTGAATAGGTAGTAATCTTGCATTATTTATAAATCAAACTGCAGGCTGTAATGCTGCCAGATCAGCTTTAAATTTTATAATTAAGTCGCTGATTTTTTACGGGACCTGCTGTAGTTTGTGCTGCTGCAAGGCTCAGTATTCGTTATCCTACTATCCTAAGCAAATTGATTGTGGGGTCGCAGTAGCTGTCATCTCACTAACCCCTCCTTCCCTCCATTCACTCCCGTTCCACCTTGCCTTGTCTCACACATTCATATCATCAAACTAAAACTCAAAGCATTTATTTCAAATAAACAATTTTCAGCCACTTTTGAATTGTCAAATTAGTCGGTCGGTCAGAAAGATGGCGCTTGTTGTCCATTCCAAAGCCTAGTAGGTTCTTATGGAGAAGAAACGGGCAAGAAACTCCATGGACACTTTTTAATGAAAAGATGATCATCTTTTGTTTTGTCTGTCCCTACTCCTATAGCAATGAGAACAGACTTACTTACTGTTCTGTTTGTTTTAAATTATATACTTTTTTGTTGTTGAATCCCTAAACCTGACTTGGTTTCTGTACGTCATTTTTGGGTGACCACTGAAAATCAGCGCTGTGCTGTGGGTATATATAGCATAGCACAGCATCATGCTGAGTGGAAGTCTTCTTGTCACAGTCACGGCGTAGCTGCCGACTATTTAGATTCTGTGTTCGTTAGTATAAATCTGCTTTGTTTTTTATTGTGTAATCGAGTTATCTTGTTTTTTGTATGCACGTTTTTCTGTGACAATTAAATCTATTTTTCTTTGTTTTATTTCAATGCACATTGTAATGAAACTGCTCAACGCTGTAAAATATAGGAATTGTTAATAAATAAGCTTAGGTTTCTGTTCCTCCCGCTAAGGCAAATAAGTTACTTTACAGTAAAGCACAGTTTGTTCAGTTAAATATTGACCAATATAATATGATCGCTTATTTTGTCACACACACACACACACACACACACACACACACACACACACACACACACACACACACACACACACACACACACACACAGCTACCACGAACAGTAGCAACAGCTTCACTACTGAGGAGAGAGAGAGGCAGTCGCAACCGCATCCTGAGAACTGTAGCGGAGAGTATCAGCTCTCCAATTGTAAACCAATTTGTGAGGAGGGTGATTGGTACTAACACTAGATAATAAGTTGTTTCAATATTATGTTACTAACAATATATGGATTCTTAGATCCGAAAAAAAAATCATTGTTTATTTATTTATTTAAAGTACGTTGATCATATTCCCAGAACTTCAGCAAGTAACCAATGCTCTCGGTAAAAGGCATAACTGGTAACCGTAGTTTATTTTTCATAAGTAATATTTGTTTCAGTAAACATTCAAATCATTTATCGATTTTGTACGACAGTCAATTATTCACATCTTGCAGTTGGTTATAAATTTTAAGACAAAAACCAAAAAAAAACTCACAGCACTCAAATGAAATAAATCATTATAATAATACAAAACTTACCCCTTATTAACTCAAAAGAAAACTTTAAACTATCATAAAAACTGCTCCAACGAAATAATTTCTCAATTCCACTAAAGGATCAAGTTTTCACAGAGAATGTGTTATCTCAGTCGTTCTGATTAATGCTTTTTGAATCGTCGCTCCACGGGATAACCAACTTTATAATCTTGATCCCAACTTTTCGATGCGAAGCTTAAACTGCAATTTCTCAAGTACGAAGTTTTTATGATAAATTATCGAACTAGAAAAAGAAGAAAACACTTTTCGTAATGTATTATTGATCAAAATCTGACGGAAAATTACTACGGGAAAACTTAGCTCAAAATGCCTACTTCTTTAAAAAGAAAAAGGTGGATTTGTGTTCTTTTCACTTCATTGAAATTCTCTTGTTCCAAGTTGAGCGTAGGAAAGCACTTGAAGGATGAAAAAGGTTTGACTATTTTATTATTGACTGGTTCTGCACGCGGCTGTTTGCGGAAATTCTGCTATTCTTAAGCTCAAGTAGATTAAATTTTGAATTTTCTCCGTTGCTGGAGACCGAGACCACGTTGGGAAGGTGCGCTTTTCATTTTGTTTTTGTCTTGCTTTCTTTGTTCTCACAAATTAAACTGTATTCTGTTTTTTCCCCATTTTTTACATGTTTCGCATAAAAAGTCGTAACGTAGAAACCCTTCTTTATTTCTTGCCTTAAGCTTTCCTTTGATGATATTTCATCTTCGAAAAGTTCAAAACAATTTTCCTATAAATTACCAGTTGATGTAACAAGGAACAGAACTTTGTACTTCGGCAGAAACGTTTTAAATTTAATACAAACACTGTATTACGCTTCATTTAATAACGTGAGTAAGGTTCACCAGAAAATTAATATTCTCTTTTGGCTGATTGAAATACCACATAAAGAGAAAATTCACGAATAAAACGGCAAAACACACGACTCATATTTGCCAATTGTTATTAGTAATTCCTTTGTTACTGATTCTTCGGGCTCGTATTACCTCGTACTACTGTTTTTCATTATAAATGAGTTTTAAATGAGACTGCTTTTCAATGAAAAATTGCGGTTACATAATGTACCTACTCTCGACAAAGAGCGTTAATTTTACAGGTCAGCCACTGATTAAAATGATTGTTTACGTTAAAAAGAGTTATTACTGTTATTGTATCCTTTATACCCATCATGACCAAACCAAACAAGATCACAAAACCGATAATTATAAGATAATATTTCTACATTATTCCCGGAATTGATACGGAATGGCGTTGAAATCCGCTTATGCATTTACTCGTGCGATTCCGATCCACACTCTCGACGAGACGTCAAATACCCTTCGCAATAGAGCATTTCAAATTATACATTTATATAATACTTATTTTAAAGATATTACCAAAATAGACGATTTGCAAAAAATGTAACATCGGAAAGGTGGAGAAGTTACCCAGTTTTGAAATGATTCTTCCGTCCTTGTCACGCAATCCGCTCATTGTACTGAATGGCGCTAAGTTAATAATTTGACGTTCTGGTGTTGTGACGTCAGATGGTAATAATGCTGCCTCTGTCTGCATTGACTTTAAAACGCATAGAACTACGCAATAAAAAAACTGTTTTTTTTTTTCACTGTTGCTTAATATTTTTCTAGGGTTTGTCTAATCAAATACAAAAAAATACAGTCAAATAATCTATTAGACTGACAACTTCTGTCGAAAATGAAAAATAATATACATTTATGTGTTAATATTACCTACATACTTATAATGTTTGTCGTGTTTACAAGGCCAAGGTTCTTGGGTGTGTGCTGGGATCGCTAATATTGTCCCACTTGAGTTATAGCCCCAGATGCGAGCTCTCTTCGAGAGCGAGTGAACCGATGCTTGTTATATATGAACTGCTTATTTCGACACAAATATTGCAATTCTTCAAAAAAAATTCTTTCTTACGAAACATATTTTTCGCTGGTCTTGTGAGAACATTAGAACAATATTTATTTGAAATCGTTCATTGTTCTACATTATCAGTAGCTACGTAGGTAACATTGATTCGTAGGTTAATAATATTATTTACAAAATATACAAGCTAACAGCCTTAAAATAATATGAACATGAGTAATATATACTTCTTTTAAGAAGGAAAAGAATCACAGGGCATCAACTAATTTGTTCGCATCGCTGTCATCAGGAAAACTGCCGAAAAGGCTGGCAGCATCGCCATACAACGTGTCAATGCTTATTAATTCTTCGATAAAAAAATAGGCCAGCTCTCTGGTCACGTGAATAGTCGACCAACAACTTAGCAATGTATTGTATAAGTCTGTCTCTTCGTAGCTTTAAGTAAATTAAAAGTTTTTGCAATGCGACAACATTACCTAATTATATGAAAAATCTTTTATTAATTAAAATAGTTATCTATGTTGATGTGAAAATCTTGAGTTCTTGAGAACAATAACAGTCCTTACAAACCAATGGACAAGGAATTGTTCTTTTGCGTACCTTCGTGTAATGCCTACATTATAAATCATCTAGTTATGTATGTATAGTCATACAATTTATCTCCATTTTTACCTGCAGAAATCCTTTTAAATATAAAACACGTGCAAAGTCATCTGCATGCAATTATCTCAGCAAAAGCGCTCTGAATAGAAGATTCTCAGCAAGATTACCTGTTACAAAAAGGAAACAGAACTGAATATATAAAATCCATAATATATGAACACGCAGATTGCCTTTACACATGATATACTTTACAATAGCAGAGATTATGTACATGAAGATCGAATAGAAGGCAACCACTTTTACGAAGTAACGTAAGTGTAGGTAGATATAGTACATTATATTCAAACAAAACACAAAATTCAATTTGTCCAATTTCCCTGAGTCTAAGCATAAAAACATCCCCAGGGCGTTAAAATTCCGCCTCAGAAAAACATATTACAAACTGTACGATGGAAAACATATTTCTTTTTTCACCAGGCACAAAAGGAAAACCGATTATCTGTACCTGTGTCTTGTGCGTTCTCGCCGATGTCATCGAAAACCACTTAAATATTTGCATGTACACCGATATACATATTATTACATTTTTGTGTTAGAGAACGGGTTTCAAAGTGGAAACTGCCTACGTTTCCACTTGGTTATCGCCTTTATCCGAGAAGAGTTGCACGCATTTCCACGTGTTGCATTCATGTGCCTACGTAGGTTGTACTCCTAAGTAGATACGTGTCTACGAATGCAAATCGTTATACTTAGGTATAACGTTGTTTTTTCTGATAGAAATGTCTAGGAACCAAACTGAAACATTTTGTGATTTTGGGAACATAGTTCTTGAAGCATTCTGGTCAGCCTCTTGCTAATAAACAAAGACACATAGAGCCGAGACGCCAGGTCCGTGATAATAATGAAATGCTAACTCAACTTGCTGGACACCAACCATGGTATTATCGTATCTAAACAAAAAATAACGTGGTTGAGCTGAATGGTGCTGAGCCATGAGTCATGTTCGAGACCGGGCGCCGTCAGTTGGGACTGGTCATCTCTTAGCTGCCACGGCATATTTTAATAATTAATTTGCTGGATTGTTTTTAATTATGTTTTGCTGCACTCTGGACGCTTTTAACGTGTACGGTTTTTGTACATCGTTCTCACTTATAGTGTCAACAATAATCGATGTAACTAATATATTTGTAACAACAATATTATTTAAAATAGTGTCCATGGAGTTTCTTGCCCGTTCTTCTCCATAGTGACCTACTGCGCTTTGGAATGGGCAACTAGCTTCATATTTCTGACTGACCGATTCCTTGACAATTCAAAAGTGCCTGTAAATGGTTTAATTGAAATAAATGATTTGAGTTTGAGTTTTGAGTTTGCGTGTTAATAAATTTACCACAAATAGCGTGTCTACTTGAAAATTTCTGTCATAAACTTGCCTTAATTAATTGAAGACTTATTTACGATTATAAAATTATAGAACTTTCCATTTCGTTATTAAACAAACCGTATAATAATAATGTTGCAGGCATTTCGTAATTAATGAATGTTGCTAACCAAAAGTGACTTAGGTAACGTAATATTTTAAATTCCCTTCGGCTTATCGGATGGTTTAAACTCTTAAAATTTCCCAGTTAGTGAAAATTTTGTAAAATAAATTATGGGCGCTCCTAACATTTTAGACTGGTTTTTCATTTTATTTTGTTGACTTAATTTTCCATGAAGAAAAAGAATCGTTACGATCGGTAGAATAAATTTAGAAAGGATCCGTATTATTCTCGTTAAATATTAAAATGTCTGCCTACCGCCATTCCCAGTTATATAGCTATTAACTTATTAATACTCTTCAATACTTTAAAAGAACGTGATTGGAAAAATTTAAAGATTCCGTTTTAAACACATTTGAATTAGATTGTATAACTCGGCTTAAAATACCTACCAATAAAGTAGGTACATAAAGTGCCAAGTGACGTAAATCCCCGAGCAGTGCTGCTTATTAAATTAAACAGGTTAAAAACGAACCATAACTTTTTCTTGCTCCAGTAATTAAGCGAAATATTTCAGAAATATTTATGAAAACGTCCATTAAGCCGTAATTTATTAATTTATTCAATTTTTCTACACGGTATTATATTCATTTTCATATTTTCTTGTGTTACGATATCGACGTGAAGTCGTGAACTAAATTCTGTAGACGCTTCGTTTTATAGCTTCCGTACTTTATGGTAATAGGCGCAAACCTCCGGTTGTTCCGCAAGGCGCAGTACCTACCTTCTGTGTTCACGTTACGAATAACATATGATTTATCGACGTATTATGAGATCAACAACAACAGTCAAGATGGTCAGACGCAATTAAGAAGGCTGTTGGAGGCAGCATCTACCATGCGGTCCATTCTGCAGAAGACCATATAATTTGGAGACGCGTCGTATGTGGTCGCGATCCTCAGCATTGAGGACTCGACAAAGAAGAAAAAGAATTATGCAACCCGAAGCAATTACAAAACTTTTGATTGTTACAACAACGGATACCGAAGTATTACAGGTCGATCCAATCTTTGTCGTATATTTTTTTGTTGCCAAGCGATCCTAAAATGGGATAGGATAGAATAGCTGTTACTTCAAATGGGTTTAATAAGAGGCTCGGATGAAGAATTTAAAGTAGATACGTGAGCATTGTTTGTACTCATGACGTCTACGTTATTTTAAATTCCCTAATTTCGTCTATAATTTAAACAAAAAGATTACACCCATCATTATCCCAAAAATTCCATTCGACCCGAAACATTCATATCATAAATGTACCTTAAAGATTTTCTTAGCTTTTGTGTTGGCAGTAGAAAAGGCAGACGGGGGCTATTTAATGTTCAAAGGTGTTCTCAATAGAGATACAATATAGAGAGCGACCTTTCGGGATCATTCACCGAACTCCGTGGCCTTTGGTGCACAATAGCTTGGGTCTGAAGCCGTTGCTGGCGACACAGGAAAGTAGCTTGTTAGTTATCACAATAGTCCGCTATATAACACTTGTGTATAAATCGGAAAGTTGGGTAGTACGACGTTTTTTCCAATTAAAGTAAAGGTTAGTTAGTATTTGCATGAGTGACGTCCGAGTAGTTAGATAGATTCACATTGGGACGATGTTTACCGCAACTACACAATTAACGTTTCTCTAGAATTTAATTTTTTTTCAAACTTTTCATGGAAATTTCACATTTTATTTTAAAGGCCTTCACCTTGGATTCAGCGAATAACAAGTTAAGTGACATGCGAACGTTTGGCGCACGTCACCCACAACGTTTGTAGACGTTTATTTCCCACGACATTACTCTTTTCTTAGTACAGTAATCGTTCCTACATCATAAGTATGGAAATGTTATTACCCATTCTCCTAAACACCCTTAAAAATTAACTTCACAAGGACGGGCCTTGTTATTCTAAAGCACCGTTATGCAACACTTGGCCTTAAGGTAAAATTGCGAGGAACGAAGCACGATATTGCATATTACGGAAATAATGCAAGCCGGTAATACCCAACTTGAATGAAACTGCAGTTTAAAATTTACCATGGATTATTGAGTATTTTGATCAGGTCAAGATGTAAAACAACAACACAAACAAGAACAATTTGGAACAAGGCAGAATTTATCACTTTAGAGAGCTATCTATCAATTGACCATTATAGGCCTAAGTGCTCAGCTAATAGGTAGGTACTTGTTTGTGGTTCACGACTGTCTAATAATATTTACTCATTATAACAGATTTCGTCGACGAACAAGCAAGAAAATACCTACCTACCGACCTTCTGCCTTGATTATCACGTAAATTAATAAGAATAAGGTAACTACCAACTCTTTTTAATCTTAACACGTTATCTAGGATGTCTAATAAATCGTCTGTCTTCATAAATTTGGCGCAAGCCTAGAATTACAGGGATTAAATTAAAATTGTGTTGTTTGAACATTACAAAGGGAATTAAAAATAATACCTAAAATAGAGCCTAAATTTTAATTTAATTTCGCCAGACCTTTATCGAATTTGCGAAGCTCGTGAAACAGACATTTGAATTGTTCAATAAAATGTAAAATTCATTTTACGATATCCCCGAATATTTCCTTTGGTAATTGTGAAATCTAACCATTCCATTTTTCATGATGAAGTTTTTTTCCATAGCGATTTGTTCCCATTATTTTAACGTGAGTTCCAGCATTTCCGTAAAGCTATAGTATGTTATATTATGTTCATGTTTAACAATTCACACCGCCTAGTACAAAGAAATGATGAACTTAAAATTTTCCCTTCTATGAATTACTTCAAACATTATACAAATACAGCAACCTCCGACTAACGAACTATTTATAGGACCTCACTTCTCAAAGTTCCGAGTTCCTCACAAAGATTCACTAACATTTCTAAAATAACTCTCCTCCTTCAACATTAAATTGTTTTAACATACTAGATCAGCGCAGAAGCGCCATTTACAGACTTTCTTACCTCATCCGAAACTTGAACAAGTACGTGAATAATATAACGGGTTCCCTCAATTGCCAAGTAATTCGTCATTTGACATGATATAAAATCCGGAAGCTGTGAATTTAATTTCGCAAATAAAACGCCTGACTCCCGTAAAAATTCAGAGTAGGGAGGTTACTTTATGTTGGACTCTTAAAGCCAGTTTTATGATTGATCATAAAAAGCGAGCCTCCGCGAGTCAATTTCGTTCTTTAATTAGGGTAACATTCTGGTTTTACACGAAACATCGAGGTATGTATCATGTTGTTGTGATGGTATTGAGCCATAGTGGGTACCTATCCATTAGCATTAGGCAGCATTAGTGTAGGAGAGCGTACATCAGTAAATTGCAATCACCATTACAGAACATGGACGAACTTTCATCCATCTGAATGCCGTACCTTTGCTAACATTACTCTACAGGAACGTACGGAGCGTGGTTATAATTGATGTCCACCATACATTAATTCAATTGTTTCCCTTTTCCCTCTCAAATTCTTATTTAATAAAACGTAAACCTCTTTCAAAGTGTCTTAAAACTTAAAAGCCAGGAATTTTACTGTCTATCCGCCAAAGTAATCCTCTTTGTCTGATTTTATTTCAAATGATCGAAGACGGTTGGCTTTTTGTTATTATTTTACTTAAATACTGGTAAAAAATGGCTTGGAAATGTAAGTAATATTTAAAGGTTAGTTTTCCTAGCATATTCCTGACCTCTTTTCAGCAAGCTGCGCGTTGATTGATAAACTGATACTGGTGACTTTGCTCATTAGCAAGCGCGCGATCTTTATAGCATCGTGGGTTTTAGCTCAACGTACAGATAGATGTTATCACAGTCACAGTCAGTTTATTCATAGCACGACCCCAACTGAGGGTTAAATTTAGCAATCTGACCCAATATTGGCCTTCACGTGGAAATAGTAAGCTGACATGGTCGTGGGCTCGTACGTTATTAATATATACGGCGGTGCATTGAAGCCTTGACCCGGCCTTCCTCCCCCACACACCGCACCCCAGACACTGCCCCGCCCACAGATATAAACAAGTTTGACAAAAACTGCATTACATGCCCACCAGCCGGATAATTTCACTAAACCATCTTGCCCGTTGACCTTTCCGAAATGTGACTTATGTTGCCACAAAATCGACGGTATGACGCAACCCTTTGTTCATACCTGTTTAGGCGTATGTTGTTTGAATGGCAGACCACATACAACATGAATCTCGTCTGCCATTCAGCAACACTTAGCAACACCTAGAATATTTTTTTTAATTATTTTGTTTATTCGTTAATAATTAAAATGTTTTCAAATTCCTTAGATAGAATTCCAGGAAAAAACGGGTTTTTGTGGCCGCTATCAATTTTAATGTAGGTTGTAATTCTGTCCTTGAATTCTACTTGAAATATTTCAATTTATATTTTTATTTTTGACCTATCATTAAGGAATTAATTTCTCAGGAAACTCCGCGTAATATACTGAACCTATCAACTGTTCGTTTACATTCCCTGAAACTGAAAACTACAGTGAAACTTCAATTGTTATTTGAATACTCGATGAGTTAACAAGAAAACTAGATTAATTATTGAGTGGTGCGAACGTTCCTAAGTTTATATATCCCTCATCAAATGTGTATTTTACTGCATATGATTCGAAAGTACTACAAACTGAAAATTTTACTTGAACTTTTATTTTATGGATTCACGCGAGTTGATGTGAGCTTTCAAAAAAACCTATTTTTCTTTATTTCCGTTGATAATAATCTGGCAACATTTATGATATAATACAGAGACAGTAAGGCGTTTCTCTTTTGATAACATACACAAAGATTGCGACTGTACAAGGATCATGTTTATTGGGACAAGACGAACGGGTTCGCGTGCAAAAATGAATGAAAATCATAATAATATTCTAAAAGTGTTAGCACCTAACTACAGATTGCCGTACCCAAAAGCATCGCTCTTGATGGGGTGGTAACTATACCTACTTATGTGGTATTAAACATATGTAGGTGAACCATGCCCATCCCTTTGCCTACTGCGATTAAGAGAGTGATGGAGTGGTTAGCATGATGACGCCACTCCAGCACATTTGAGCCGATAACCGGCCTGATTTATGAACCACACAGCTTACACGCCACTAAACCCATTAGTAAAAAGGTAAATACAGTGAAATATTTCCCTACATTTTGGCACAAGAACCGCGTATTAGGTGCGTATGAAATAGGCTGTCGTCTGTAATTATAGCAGTGAAAATCGTAGAGTATGCTCGAAATTGTTTCGGCTCTTCGTTTACAAAAAGGGCTCGAACCATTCAGCTCTGTCACACGAATTGGATCTGAAGAGGTGATGTTCATCACGTCGGGGTCACCAGTTTAGGGATATGAGGAACATGGTGTAAAGATCACTCATACTCTTTGGAAAAGGGAGGATTCTCCGACCAGATGGATGTCGTATCTGGTGGGCAACTGCCCGATGATTGTTGTCGGGAAGTTGTATATATGCTATCTGCGCGTTAAACTCTGCTTGCGCGATGCAGGATTGATGCGTTTGTTCGCATGTGGCGGTGTAGATGCCGCCACAGATCGCAGCAGTTAGCTTCGGTATTTTAAGCTCTCGTAGAATAAAAAATTGTAATTACGAAGTAAAAAGTAAAGAACATCAAATATTTTTCGTCGAAGAATCGATTGTTGACGAGTTGAAGTTATATAACTAGATCAAACATTTTTAGGCGGTATGTACGCACACACTGTTAACCCGAGGTGTGAACATAAATAAATACTTTGAATAATGACTGTACCTAATGTAAAGTGAGGTAATCTAGAAACTAACAACAATTACCTACGTTTATCCTAATGCGATTGCTAGGCCTAATAAAATACCAAAACAAGGCATATCACGCAATACGATAATGGATACCCGAAGCTCCACGAGTACCTCTCTATTTTAACTTGATTGGAAATTCAAAACCAAACATTGGACATGCTTGACAACAACGAACTAATAAAATATTCCAATGTTATCTATTATTTCTGTACGGCTTCGGCCAACAGTATTCCAAATTGAAGAGGTGCTTCCAGCCAAAATATACGCCCGTTCTTAAGATTTAGGCGACCTGCAATCCGTTCTTTACGCCGTAGTTTGGCACTACAAAGGTGAAAACGTGTAAAAAGAACTTATTTTACCGCCAGGTCGTAAAGCGCCACAATGTACGGTGCCCGTTTCGTGCCTGCTGTGAATTTGGGAGCAACTGTGATTTCCTGACCACCAACATTCGTGTTCTTCATGTGCATTTTGCCTTTTGTACTATTGAATGCTAATTTATACATAGTGAGTGAACTTGTTATATAATTCTCACGTGGTCCGTTTGTTGTTACAGGTGTAGGAGGCGCTTCGAAGGTCATGTAATATGGTATGTCATTCTTTGCTTAAGCTTTTTTACACGGTAATTTATTGTAGCGTTCACGAGTATTATGTGTGTTTATTGTAGACACGTAATGTTCGAATTGTTGGACGATTTGTGTAATGATAAAGGCAATAAAAATGGACCTACATTAAGCCGAGCAATTGGCTTATGCAATACTGTCCGTGCGGGTTCGATTCTCGCACGAAACTAACATTTGTCTACCATTTTAAAGATGAAAGAAGTTGAAATTAATAATTTCTCTTTCTCCGTCCTCCGTTCAAATATTTTGTTACAGATTCTAGAAAAACTATTTACAAAGAGAAAATGAGAAACAGCCTCCGGGCTGCGTTCACTATATTAAAAGCTACCTGTGATTTGAGAAATGGCTTGTAATTTAGAAATGACGTGGGAGATTGATGCGATGGGGATGTGTTAGTTTATTATGGGAGCCGTATGGAGTCGCGCGCGCAGATGAGTCACGCGCTGCCGACCAAGCACCGCCCTGAGGCAACCTACAGGAGTTGCTCACAATCTCTGCCGCTCGATATTCTGTAAGTATTTATACGTTAGCTTTTATTTGGAATTGTCAAGTAGCGATAACTTTGATAAATTCGTTTGTTTAAAACATCATAACATCACGCCTGCGTTCCCAGAAGGGTAAGGCAGAGGTGTACTATAGTACACCCACATTTCGCCAGTTATGTTTAAGTCCCATGTAATAGGGCGCGAGACTATTGCCTCCAACCGGGCACAACTCCAGACTCCGGGCTTCTAGCGAAAAATTCTAAATAGAAAAACTCAATAACACTTTACCCGACCTTGGGCGTCGAACCCAGGACCTCATGCTCAGCTCTTGCGACCACTAGACCAACGAGGCTGTCTTTTGTTTTTAGAGACTAATTTACAAAACGAGTCAGATTCCAAATGAAAGTATAAAGCATACAGTTCATGTAACAGTTAAGTTGACTACCTTATTCTGGCCGCTATAACACCTCCTGTTTATACCTGGCAACCCGGACCAGAAAATGGTAGGCAACCTAACTGGTGTAACTTGTACTGTAAATGATACATGATTTTATTTCTGTAAGTAGGTTTGTACAATCAACTATAAACGTCAAACTTATTAAAAAAACCTTTCCTATCTTTTGAAGTCGGCATAATCTTGGTCAGACCATGTGAGGACTTATGTCTGAAATGGTCTTTTGAGGAAAGAACCACACAGATTGAGTGGTCCTGTTCAGTCAGTGCTCGCGTTTGTCATTATTTCGTGTATCTCAGAACTTAAGACACTGTGTGCTTTATATTTTGAATAAATTATAGCCATGAACATATTTAATTAGGCAACCCGTTTACAATATATTTGTTTACATTAAATTTGATAAAAATCATTTAAAGCCAGTAAACAGGTGGGTGAAGGTCAATCTTACTTTGCATCTTAGGCTATCAAAATGATACGTCGTTGCCATCGAAAAAGCAATAAGCTGCAAGTAAAAGTTAACAATAAGGGGCTAAAGCAAATTTATACCCTGACTGTACATGACACTATTGCCCTGAGTCTGGCGGAATATGTAGCACTAACAGTCCCACTTAAGTTGACACAGACAGAATTATGTTTATTTTTTTTATTTTGTAACTATTTTATAAGACCGATTTGCGAAAACGCGAAAACGAAACGTGAACGTCGTAATTAAAATTGACTTTCAGTTGACGTCCGTTAGTATATTAAAGGGAACACTCTTATTTCTCCAAAACTAAATTCGAAGTAAGGACAAAAACATGAATAGAAAGAGTTAATCAATAAAGAAAATAGCTGTATTTATCTATCAATACCAAAAACATTGCTTTCGATAATTTTTGTCGATTTCGTCACAGCTACGCTTCTGCATGGGTAGAATGAGACAAATTGTTTGAATCAAACCACACTCACATAAATGTAACAAATTACAAAATAGAGGATTGTTTGAATGTTTGTTTAAAACATTCGTATCGATGAGTCTATTTATTTTATCCAATTTTTGTTACATCACCGGATATGCTTATGCATCAGGTATGGTCATACCTGCTGCATAAGCATAGCACATCAGCAATCAATCAATCAATCAGCATCAATGTGGGTGTACAGGTACACCTCTGCCCAACCCTTCGGGGAAACAAGGCGTGATGTTATGTTTATGTTTATCAGCCTATTATGTTCCCACTAGGACACAGGCCTCCTCTCTGTGAGAGGGAGTGGGCCGTAATCCACCACGCGGGCCCAGTGCGGGTTGGTAGATGCCACATGTCTTCGAATTAATGATTCTAAAACATGACGGTTTCCTCACAATGTATTCCTTCACCGTTTTGAGAGCAGTGGAGATGAAGTAATTTACACAAAGTTAAGCGCCTGTCTGGGTTCGAATCTACGACCTACAACTCGTAAGTCGCCTTTAACACTGGGCCACCACTGCTCCTCCTGATGCAACAATGTTTAATTTTTGAAAAGTTTTTATTAGTTTGCTCAAAGTCGTTAAAAAACAGAGGACAGGATGATAAAACGTATATTTTACAACATTACTTTTTAACACCAGAAGGGAAAACTTTTAATGATGACATGTAGACGTTTAATCATTCCAAAAGTCATTAATTATTATGTAGGTAACTGAAGTATCAAAAGCGTGTACAAATGTATATGTATATGCCACATTATTTTTGTCTCAAGGTGATTTTGAGGAGTGCTTCTATTATTAAAAAAAAAACATAACAAAATTGTTTCGTGATCGCGACTGCGAAGTGAGAGGACCTGAGTTCAATTAGGCACCGGACAAACTTTTATTGCGTTTCTCTGTTTGAAAATTCTTGGCTTCAGTCAAGAATTTACTCCATTATCTATATTTCAGCTCCTTATTACATGTGTGTACTTCTTTTACATAGAACGTATGACCCTGTGAACCTCACAACGATCTCGTTTACTTCCGATCCCCTCGACTGCTTCGATTTCAAAGAGCAATTAATTTTTTAAATGGGAATCTTTTGCTTCAAAACTATTTAAAACTTTATAGTGAGCTCTCTACTTTTATTAGTTTTTGGGACATTGAAAACTCGAATAATATCTAATTTGCATTTTCCACCGATCAAATTCTAAACATCTGCATGATGAACAATATTATAGCTTCAAACGGCTGCGACATGTATACGTGCGTGTAACTGTTGTTTTGTGTCACAGATGGTTGCCGCGGTCGTCGTTCCGGCCGGCCGAGGGCGAGCTGGCAGACTGCGTGCTGGTGGTGGGCGTGTCGCGGCCCAAACTCGCCGCGGCGCTGCTCTCCGTCACGCTGTTGTCATTGTTCCTCACCTTCCACGTGCTGTATGACAGCGCGCTCTACAGCATACAGGTACGAACACACCACGATGTGCTGATGTCACAAGCTCGACGCGGCGTTGTGCTGCTCTCCGTCACGGTGTTGGCATTGTCTCTCACCTGCCACGTGTTGTATGTCAGCGCGTTCTACAGCATACAGGTACGAACACACGGCGCTAAGCTGATGTCACAAGCTCGACGCGGCGCTGCGCTGCTTTCCGTCACGCTGTTGTCATTGTTCCTCACCTTCCACGTGCTGTATGACAGCGCTCTCAACAGCATACAGGTACGAACACACCACGATGTGCTGATGTCACAAGCTCGACGCGGCGTTGTGCTGCTCTCCGTCACGGTGTTGGCATTGTCCCTCACCTGCCACGTGTTGTATGTCAGCGCGTTCTACAGCATACAGGTACGAACACACGGCGCTAAGCTGATGTCACAAGCTCGACGCGACCCTGCTCTCCGTCACGCTGTTGTCATTGTTCCTCCCCTTCCACGTGCTGTATGACAGCGCACTCTGCAGCATACAGGTACGAACACACCGCGCTGTGCTGATGTCACAAGCTCGACGCGGCCCTGCTCTCCGTCACGCTGTTGTCATTGTCCCTCCCCTGCAACGTGTTGTATGTCAGCGCGCTCTACATCTTACAGGTACGAATACACGTCGCTAAGCTGATGTCACAAGCTCGACGCGGCGCTGCTCTCCGTCACGCTGTTGTCATTGTTCCTCACCTTCCACGTGCTGTATGACAGCGCACTCTGCAGCATACAGGTACGAACACACCACGCTGTGCTGATGTCACAAGCTGGACGCAGCCCTGCTCTCCGTCACGCTGTTGTCATTGCCCCTCCCCTGCAACGTGTTGTATGTCAGCGCGCTCTACAGCATACAGGTACGAATACACGTCGCTAAGCTGATGTCACAAGCTCGACGCGGCGCTGCTCTCCGTCACGCTGTTGTCATTGTTCCTCACCTTCCACGTGTTGTGTGACAGCGCTCTCTGCAGCATACAGGTGCGAGCTTACCGACCTGTTCCAACGTTACAAGCTCACCGTGGCGCTGCTCTCCCTCACGCTGTTGTGACTGTTCTTCATCTTCTACGTACTGGTTGATTCGTATTTTTTATGTCCTCTAACTATAAAAAATATTACGAAAAAAATTGTTCAAATGTGAACACGTCTCACTGACTACGTTGGCCTTGACACCAGCTATACTGCAGTGACCATAAACATATAAATTGCTCTCTCGCACGATATACATATTTTTCTAACTTATTCTTGCATTACGAGAAAAGTTTTATTTTCATGTATATTTTTATTCGCTCCTGTATGCACTGGGTTTAAATTTCAACAGATGATGTAGGCGATAAGAATCTGCTTTTAAACATTTCATACTAGTAACGCAAAGTTCAGTAAAGGCATTAAAAAAAAAAAATATATATGTATTCGCATCCACCATAAATACAAGATCCATCCGATATGACGGAACACTGTACTACGCCCCTTCGTACTTTAAGCCCGTAACTTCACACTATAAATCGTAAGAGCGAACACGCTTAGCGTATCGAACGTAGTAAGCTTGCAACCCTTTCAAGTAAGCGGCTTACTTTCTTCAAGCCGGCCTGACTTCCGCTGTGCGTGGCTCGCCGAGCCTCGAGGCGTGGTTGCCAATCCCATGGGCACCCGGCCTGACCCCATAAAGAGGTTATACAGAAGGTACATGCATAGGCAAAAGATAAGGAAAAATTTAACGCTTAACGCAGTCTAGAAATTTAGCAATGTATCTACTTAATTCTCTCCTAATGTGAGGGTATTCATCCTATTGATTTCCCATGTTTTCGAATGTATAGACGCAACAAAAGACTACAAAAAACACATAATTAAATTCACTGATCGATTGACTGTCTTATCAAATAGATCTAGCGACAAGATTACTATGTCGTTCACCATGACCAAAACTCATTAAATGTCAGAGTTCAGTTAAGTCAATGTCGCGTTACTATGTCATTGTGAGATTAGCAACTTTTAATAAAGAGTTCCTTGTTCGTTGATCTTCTGGATCCACCCATTTTGTTCCGACTCGTAATCATAATTAATGTTCTGAGCCGTTCTCCGCAGATAACATACCACGGCCCTTTTTATGACACTCTTGTTTTACAATGTAACCGTGTTTTACGACATCAACAAGTAGGTGGTAGTAACGAGTAGGGAGAGAGTACATTCTATAGATATAAAGCTATATATATAGTAGGTATATAGCCTTGAGCCTCAATGACGGAGGGGAGAATGTAAAATTTTTGTCATGCAAAGTTCTGAGCAAAAAATAACGGAGTATGAGTACGTTTTTATTACATACAACTCTACAAGGTTAAAATGAAGGCTTGCATGAATAATTCACTGAAATTTTATTTTAGGTAACAAAATTTCGAACAATTTTGTTTCATCCTCGTATTCCAAAAAATATAGACTGTTCAAAGGAACAATATCGCACGTATTACACTAGCACAAAGGCAAGCTTCCTCAGAGATGATTAACCCGCTTATCTATTCATCAAAAAGCTTTAACAATCTACATTTTCAATTTATCAGACAAAGTGAATCCATTAACGATAATTTGATGAGTACCACACAATGACTGACGTTTAACTGTTAAAATCGCGTCCGTATTCAGTATATAAACGGCAATGCGACCTATCTATCAATACCTATGACACGAGTAAATTAACTTCTCAATCAAAATTGAGCGGCACAGAATCAAGCTGAATTGCCAGTTGGATTCCAACTGTCGCATATTTTTGATATTTTGTTATTTAATCTGGGTTTCAGAAATAGTATGTATTAAATTACCATATTATTAAATCAGCAGTGGTAGGAAATATTTATAAAAAATAACATAAGGGGTCAAAATCGACAAATCTCTTCAGGATACCTATTTTCGTGTAATAATTTTATTAGGTACCTACCTATCGTCTTCACATATAATTAATAATTAATGAATTTTGTTAAACATTTTTTTTAATTGTAAATGTTGACGTTCAAAAGTGCATTTTGTGTACCTACTATAATAAATTATTTGACTTTGACAAGAATTTATTAGGCAGCGATTGCCGATTTCAGCAGATTTTAATCTAATATTACAACTACTGCAGTGAGCAACTTAATGAGCGTTTACTCTAAAACTAACTGTGTCCGCTCCTTCATGAAACACAAACATTATGCTATCTATGTATACTCAAATTATTCAGCAATTGCCACCAGACAAGATGCAGCCCAAGAACTGTGGTATCTCTTAATTGACTTAATCAATTCAGGTGTCCAATAAACGTAGGCTTGTTAGTTGTTAGGCCAGCATTTAGCACTACGGTTTTAATAATACTAGAACCTGAGCAGTTTGAGTATGTCATACTAGCTCAGTGACTTACTGATGGAGCTATTGTGTTTGGGGTTGTTAGATCCATTAATCATAACTTTTTGTACGTGGCAATCATAACGTTTTGAGATTTCATTCAAAGACGAAAATAGAGAAAAATAGCCAATAGTAGTTTTGGACACTTTTCGTTCCGTGAAAGAAGAAACGGTACCTATTTATTATTAGCTATTTATTGTGGTGAAAAATAAATCATTATCTTATCTTATTTAGCCGTTTTGCACTGAAATACCATCGCAAAAAATCAACCTATATAACAACGACGACTTTGGCAATCTTTAAAATATGCCAATGTCAAAACTTTTACTACACATTTCTTTTGTCACGCGTAAATATATATGCAAATACATACGAAATTTGGAAAGGGTGACGCAAATTCTTTGCCCTTTCGTCTCTACGGTAATGATATTTTGGAACGCGGCATTTAGATACTTGATAATTTATCAAAGCCATTAATTTTCGTGATTTCCTGCGAAATATATACTTGTCTGCGATTACCTTATTATTACATAGCTATCAATCAGGTTGCGTCATCAATTTCTAAGGTATCGTGTACATTAATCACATCTTAGTTTCCCTGAAAAGTCATTGACCTTTCAAACCTTACCCATAGTGTAAATTACTTTACATAATATATTTCACGAAGACGTTGCTAATGGTTTATTGTATAACTAAATTCCCCCAATTATGTTGCAAGACCCCATGTAAGAAAGTTGTGCCATTAAACGAGAAAAAATACATTAACATTTAACCCAATCTAGGCAAGCAGGTGAAGCAGGCTCAGCAAACGCGCTTAAAAAAGTTATCTAGGTCCTCTAGAACAACAAGGTGCTTAAAATAGTACGTTAGGTATTCAAGACCTCAATTTTCTGGCAGGCGGCGAGCATGGCATCAGCTGCGAGCGAAGGCCGTAAGATTCTGCAGAGCCAAGAGAGTAACACCAGGACGATCAACCATCCGATGGCGCTGCGGAAGCGGTTGCGACCTCCACGGCAACCACGACCTGCACGCAGACTCCCACAGGTAACGTAGAGAAGACATCATTAATCGGCATCATCTGGCTGACATTTCATCAGGTCGGCTTCTAAACTAAACAAAAGCGATTGACTATTATTCTTTTTTCAAGCTGCGTCTGCCATCTGATCTGATAATTTGTTCTGTTTATTAAGTAGATGGTATTTGTTTAACTATGTCATTTAGCTGGTTTGTATTTTTGCATTTGCTTACACTAACATTAAGTAACACAGTACAAACAGTTTACCTGACCGGATCTCTGAGTCAGGCAAAGTGTTTAAGTTGGTGTTCTCGTAACGAGTTCTCTGTGTCAAGTTAATTATATTAGGCTTGATATTTTATGGTCCAGGACCCGACTGGACCTGGGATACACCTGGGATCGAACCCCACATAGAGATACTCGCTATAGACATGTATGTATATGCCAACCAATAAACATCTTCAATTATGGACCTTCCATATAGACCGACAACGAGCGACCCCAGGGGAATAGTGTCTCAATCACCATTCTTAGCAGGCGAATTGGAATAATTTCTAGGAGATGTCGTTAACTTATTACCACTTCCTCGGTATATACTGAACTGTATTGATAATTATATGTAGGTTACCGTTGATTAAATTATTCATAGAAGTTATGAAATATTTCATAAAAATTTAATTTCCATAAATAAATGTTAAATAACGAAAGAGTAAATTTTTTAAATCAAATTCTACAAATGTAATTGGCTTGTGGCTTATAACCTATTTAATTGTTTTTTTTAAATCAGTTGTTAAAGTTAAGTAACGAGTAACATCTGCTTAACCATAAATATTTGACCAAATATACGTCTCTTAACTTTAGGAAAATTTTATAAATAAACCCCTATGACTGTACTTATTACTTACTCTTAAATTATTTGGTTAATTTTTTACTCTGTATCAATGAGCGTTGCAATCATAAAATTTTTCTTTTAGGCTCTTATAATCGGCGTCAGAAAATGCGGTACCCGGGCATTGCTAGAGATGCTGTATCTCCACCCCATGGTACAGAAGGCGTCAGGAGAGGTTCACTTTTTCGACCGAGACGAAAACTACGCGCTGGGTCTGGAGTGGTACCGGAGTAAAATGCCGCTCTCCTTCAAAGGGCAGATCACGATAGAAAAGAGCCCGAGTTATTTTGTTACTCCTGAGGTAAGCGAAAATCTGACTTTTATTTGGATTTATTATTTCATTTGGCATTTGTAAAAATATTAATAATGCCAACCTATTATTGTCCCACTGCAGGGCAAAGGCTCTTCTCACACAGTAATAGGATTTATATTAGTTAAGTTGTTTTGCTCATGCAAAACAACTTGCCTTTTAATTATTTTATGATACAAAAAAGGCTACACATAAATCGAAGTAAGTAGGTTCTAACTAGTTTGACCTTTTTCTCTACAACGATATTTGAGTCAAATCTCATAGAATTAAACCAATTTAATGACTTTCTAACAAGGTACCAGAACGTGTCCGAGCAATGAACTCCTCGGTCCGGTTACTACTCATAGTCCGGGAGCCAGTAACACGCGCGATCTCCGACTACACTCAACTGCGCAGTCGCGCCACGCCCTCGGCGCTCGCGCAACCTCAGATAGCTGCCCACCCGGTACCCGACGCCGCCAAGCCCTTCGAACATTTGGCCATCTCACCTGATGGTTCGATTAATATTGCTTACAGGTATGGTAAAATATGAAAGGAACTTGTAACTTAAACTCCACAACTTGTAGTTACACTTTCCAAATCTCAATTTTTGAGTCCCTAAAATGTTTTATATAAATTCTTCTGACAGGCCAATAGCCATATCCCTGTACCACGCATACCTCCATCGGTGGCTGGAAGTGTTCCCTCGGGAGCAGATACTTGTCGTAAACGGTGACCTGCTAATTGAAGATCCGGTGCCGCAACTCCGACGCATCGAGAAGTTCCTTGGACTCGAACATAAGATTGGTAAGTGATTGTTTAGTATTGCAGGTTGTCCATGTACGCCTTAATTGGTAAATTGATCTAGCTTCCTTAGAGTATATGTCATTTACAAAATAATCGACAAATCAACCTGATTATCATGAAAAAATTTCGACATTCAGAGATTTATTAAAACATACATCAGATAAAGCCCGATTTTCAAACATTGGCTTTGCAAATCTAAAAGTAAAACTGGCCAAGTTTTCTTCTAATATAAAACCAATGTATTTTCCCAACAGGAAGAAAAAATTTCTACTTCAACGAAACGAAAGGCTTTTATTGCCTGCGAAACGACACAACAGACAAGTGTCTTCGAGAAACGAAGGGTCGTAAGCACCCGCGTGTCGACCCCGCAGTCGTCACCAAGCTAAGGAAGTTCTTCATCCAACACAACCAGAGGTTTTACGACCTCATCGGTGAAGACCTCGGCTGGCCAGAAGATTAGAGAACTTAGGATAAGGGTCATTAGCTTACAGCGATGGCCGAACTACTTTGTTGTGATCAACATATCTAATACATATCATGATACATATCACTAGTCAGTAAATTTTTTAAAGTCGTTTATGTATACATCTAGCGTAACATAGTTTAAGAAACCCGAAGAGATATTTTATTTATATCTAGCAACATTTTATTATATTAGACATTTTAAATTTTTAAACGATATCAATACTAGGCAATGTGTTTGTTTCCGTTTCGGTCGTTTAGGAGCGAAAGTAAGTTTGAATGAAAGGAACGTTTAAAGAATGGGGAACAACGTGAAGTTATGGTTAAGTGGCATTCAATTAGTTTCACAATTTTATAAACAAATTAAAATAGATTTTCCACAGGCAACTTTAGAGCACTGATTTGATAGACCGACCCACTGAAACTCTGAGCAATATATTTTTATATATATAATTAAGTATTGTATTAATTATACAGCGTTTATTATACAGGATGTGAATTTTTAAATATTTATGAAAATTTCATTTGTTAGAATTAATGAATTTTATATAGGTGTAAGTAATATGAACTAAAATGTAACTGGATTAAATAATGTTACGTTCCAGTGAATGAGTGTTGTACATTTTCGCTTACTAATTTAGCTGTCGTAATTTTTGGTCGTGGGTTGTCCTAAATGTGTTTTATTTATTAGTGAATGTGATTTTTCCAAATCTTAGAAACTTGATCTTTATCAAATAAATAACCTTCAGAATGAAATTAAATCGTAGTCGAGATATTTAAGTGTGTGTATACGTTAGTATACAAGGATATCAATTAAATAAACTACATTTGTGTGTCTATAGCTTGTAGTTATCATAAATTGTCTTTGGTGTGTGTTGAGTTACGCCATGGAATAGTTTAAACACGCAGACTCTACTTAATTTCCAAGTTTTGGAGAGAATAAATTCGACGCGGGTTTTAGAAGTATTCTATTTAAGTGTAACGTCCAAGACTGAAGAGTTAGTTGAATAAGTCTAAGTAATACCTATTTAGCATAAAATGTCCATAGGTGATACGCGAGACGGCGAGCCCTTAACGCAGCTTTTTAAAGCTTTAAGTATCTTGTAATATGTGAAACACCGGGTTTACATGTCTAAATGGTACCCGATATTACTATACGTGCCGATAACGCCTTTAGATATAATATTGTTCTTTTCATTAGTTACCTTTCCTAAGAATTACGGGTAATGTGTGTGTACTACCCTAACCACCCGTAATTCTGAGGAAATAAATAAAATAATGTTTTGTTTGCATGAAAACCTATTGGATAACCAAATATTCCGAAGGCTCTGAGATCGCGTGGTCGTAGTATTTACGCTACGCCGTAGCAAACGAGTTACGAAACAGCGCTGTTTCGTAGCAAAAACATGAATTATCTACATAAAACTCTGATAGTTTTGAATAAATCTGAAAATACAAGGTTCCTAATTTGTCCTAAGACGATTTTTTTAGGACAAATTATGAATCGTCTATTGTGGCCCCTGTAAAACACACCACAATTTTTTTTTAAACTATCGAATTGCAAGTTTACAACACAGGTTTCAACAGCTAAACCACATTGTCAACTCAAATAGTTTAATTGAAAAACTATCGATGAACCGCTGCGATAAAACATAAATGCTAGGCAGTTTACGGATACATTATACATTACTTCAAATGAGAATATGTGTGATAAAGATCGTTTTACCATCCGATTTTAATGTTTACAATTTGAATGAAAATCATCAGATTTAAATCTAATTGATTTAGCCATTTGAAATGCAACTAATATTTTTACTGGATAATTCTTAAAAGTGACAATTATTTACTAGAAAATTCTGTAATAAATCCTATTATAAAACGACACATCTGAGTGTTTCATATCTTATAACGTAGGGTACTTGATCTTTGCAAGGCGGAACACCTACCCGCAGTGTTGAGTCGAAACGAGGCGCAGTAGGTGTAAGGGTGTAATTATTTTTAAGTAGAATATTTGCTTCCAAAATCCAGAATCAACGAATATTTATATGTTTTTACTGACCCTTTTATTGGCGCATTTACGAGAATATTCGTGATGATATTTCAGTAACCTATTGAAAATTAAATTAATGTATTTACAATGGAATTTAATAAAGCACTTGCTGCGTATTTTATAGTAGTTTGTTGAAATTGCTTCAAGTACAGCAAGAATTACTTTTAAAGAGAAAATAGCGATTGAAACTAAATGCCAATATCGTTATCAACCCGCCTAGGGAAGCACATAAACATATAATTGTGTAGGGACTGGCATCAAATACATAAATCTAATTGATGAAAAAATTATCTCACAAAAAAATTTGAAGTTCATATTAACACAACTACGTATAAACAACGTTGTATATAAAGTTTCATTTAAATGTACTTAATAAATACATTTCCCTTTCACACACAACTGTACTTGAAGAATGACAACGAGTTACGTAAAACAAGAATATCAAGCATATCAAAATTTTCAAAAATATACTTAGTTAAGTTTAATATAAGATCTATAATAAGTTAATCTTTTAAATAAATAAGAATCTTTATTTGTTTAGGTAATTCACTAGTTGTTAGATAACTTTAATCACTGTTAAATGTTGTGCACGTTCATAAGATGTAGTTAGATTTGATTAGGGCAATAATTTTTATAGTTATTATTGTAATTATTTAGGAAAAATAAAAATCTCTAAAAAAATATTATTATTTATATGACTACAAATGGTTAACTATTATTACTTGTGTTTTGCTTTTCAATTATTTCAGCTTAACTTTACTTTCAATGGTTCTTTGTTAGATTATTTTACGGTTAGTCACGGACATTTTAAAAGTATTAACTAAATTTTAAATGTTACCTTAACACCTTGTAAATATCTTCTAAATATCCCTTCTGTAAGTTACATTGTACCTACATCTTCAATAAATAAAATACGAAGCAACATGGTTTTATTATCTTATCATGCTTCCTTTTTCACTGGTACCTACTGGCTAGCAAGTATACAGGAAAACATGGCTTAAGTTGTGTTCATAAGCCAGTCGAGCTAGCTTTGCCTCGTCTTTTATTTAGCAGTGGCTACGAGGACAGGATTTAGTGGATGACATAAACAACAGCTGAAATGCAATATCGCGTCTCTAGGGACCTCACAAAACACATAATATCTCATAAACCTCCCTCACATACTACACATTAAGCCTTCCCGAGGTGATCAATATCAATCAGATTGGTTTGTGTTTACAGTATGATGTTACTAGCACGCTCCTATGGGATAGGTTTGCTAATGTTCGATCTATAACAATCCATAAGCTGATTTGGTTCAAGTATAAGCAAACTATGTGAAAACTGAAGGAATTGCAGTAACTATTGTTGATTTCATCGACGAGACATCATGGAACTAAAGAAGAAAGTATTAAGAATCTACACTACCACACACATTAATTTACTATATCTTTTACTAGCCACAAAAATCAACAAAGGACTTTGGTCTGGAATAACATAGTATCTAGCCAAACACACATTTTTCTTGATCCTAACATTGCTAGTCTTGCCAACGAGTAGCATCGATCACCGACGTTGTTCAACCCTCCACGGCTAAAGCAAATAGCGGCCCTTACAGATTGAAATTTGACCATCAGAACATCTTAACTACCTGAGTAGGTCTGTAAATAAACGGCTCCTGGCAACCAACATTAGTCTTTTCATTTCGTCTTCCCCTGGGAAATGTGTACCCAATTTCAACAAATTAGGTCAGTCCTCGGAAATCAATCAAAAGTAACTTATTGGAACTTGCCTCTTTGTTTATTTTCTCAAAATTGCTCATTAATATTCAACAATAATTGATTATCATAGCAAAACTCAAACTACTCAAACTAGCATGGTTTTCGAAATGTGCAGTTCTCATGTAAATATTTGAAATGGAAACACTAGCTGAATTGATATTTCAATAAACAGTCAAACAAACAGACGTATACCAAATGTTGGTACAGAAAAAGGTTGATCCACAATTACCAAAGTCAAAGACCATGCAGGTATCACATACAATGAAAAAGACAGGGTTTTGAGCATATGCACAGTTTTTTTTATAAAACTCTTTACTCTACTGAAGAAATAGTTCCTCCCTCTTTCCAATCACAAAACGACCTTTCCCTCTTACCAAAATCACATCAGATTTCACCCCGTGAGTCCATTGCGCTTTGCGCAGCCTAAAATATTGTAGAAGCCCAGGAGAAGATAATATTTCCACGGAAGCTCTTAGAATTGGAGACCCCATTTTACTTTCGCACATCACAAATATATTCAACTCAATAGTACAAACTGGTTCATTTCCTACTCAAATTTGCCTTTCCACAATAATACTGTTACATAAAACAGGTGCTTAATCTGAAATTGGTAACTATCGCCCCTCAGTTTGGGGTCTCATTTGTAAAAACGTTTATAAAAGTATATGGGTTTGTCAGCGAACAATGGAGTGGAGCATTCTTGGAGTCAGACTAACGGATCGTGTTAGGAACACAGTGCTGCGCTCCAAACACAAATCGCCGACTTCACTCAAAAAGCAACCAAGCTTAAATGGGACAGGGCCGGACACGTTTGCCGCATGTCTGACGAATCATGGGCCAAATCTACCACCATGTGTGTCCCCGAAAACGTCCGGCGATATCGAGGCAGACCCAAGAGAAAATGGCGGGACGAGCTTGACACCTATAGGCAGGATTGGTCCACACTAGCTCAAGACAGAGAAGAGTGGAAAAGAGAAAGGGAGGCCTTTGCCCTGCAGTGGGACAACATAGGCAAAAAATACAACCACTACGTGCACCTACTCTATACAAATTCGCATATACAATTCGCGTGCTACGTAAACAAACAGTGACAGGCAGTTTTATAACATCACCAAAAAGTGGATTAAATACGTATTATAGAGGCTAACTTACTACTACAAACTACCCAAGTAAAGTAAGTAAAAATGTACAAGGGACCACCACGCAAGCTACTCCCACCAAACAAAAAAATGCACAACTGTCGAAAATATCGATGAAAATACATACAGAACCTCCTCCTTTTTTAAAGCCTGTAAAAATTGCTACACACTGCAATACACTGCTGTAGTACTGTATGCTATGTTTTTGTTATTAAAGTATATTTTATTGCTTGCCACAAAAAAAACAGCCAAACGTTATCGTCTCTCACGCCATATTTTAAGGCTAGCTGTGCAACCCGTCAGTGAACCCAGTATTTACGATTAATAAACTGCATTTAACGTGCAGTCTCTTACATTTCTCCTGGTGTCTAAATGGCAAGAGTTATGAACTGTAAACGATGCCGCTATTTAATCTAGTTGTGATAACATATTTATGTTGACTCTAAAGTCAACGTTTTCAAACTATTATACCTTTTCATTAATGGATTGTTTGTGACACTGAAACCCAAACGTTTAACCAATTTAAAGGGGGAAACAGATTGCTTTTTGCATTTTTATCTAACATAATATTTGCTACAGCATTTACATCCTACGTGGTGGAGAATATAACTCAACTAGATTTAGATAAGAAACGGCTTTAACCCTATCATACCCAAAGAAAATTTGTATTTGGCTGGGCTACAGCCAAGGGTTCACGTTAAGGTCAAAAAGTTACAAAGTTGAAATGAAACCTATTGAATGAACACAATTGCAATCTTTCGTAAAACCAATAAAAATCAGCTAGTAAACAATTAAAATACTTTCAAAGTACAATAATTCAGTACAAAGGTACTTAAAAAAGTCAAAGCTTATGTGCCCCAAAAATTGGCAATTGTCCTCTGAATATAGTTAGCATGACCTTTAGTTTAGAACCTTTGACCTCTTTTCAGATAAGTTCAATGTAATGGCTTTCCATTTCAAGTTTTTATTGTCCAATCTTCTCGAAGTATTGTTGAGCTTATGCAGACGAGGGAGAGGAGATAGCTTTTATTCGGAATAATAGAAGTAAGGGTTACTTAAATACATTCATACCTAAGTACAAAACTTCAGAATAATATCCATATTAGACATTTATGTAATAACTACATTGCAATCGTAGATACTTTTTTTTACCCAGAGGAATAATGAAGGTGTAGATAGGTACTCTTGAAGATACAGTTTCAACATCCTTTTTATAGCATGACAGACTGTTTCCATGTGTAGAACAAGATATTCCAAATCACGGACCGCTACTGAAAACAAAAACACTTTATTTACAAGTATAGTATAAAACTGAGGCCTTCGGTTACAGTAAAGACGAGAAAGTATAAATTACTGAATAAACATTGCATTGAAAGCTATTTTAATCAGCAATCATAAAGCAAAGTTATAGCGTGCGGCAAAATGTAAACGTTATCATGGCCACCCAGAGAGCTTACCCTGCCGCCCGTCAGAGAGAGCCCGCGCAAGCTCCAGTAAGTTCTCATGGTAATCGTCAGTCAAGTAAGCCACCCATCCGCGAGCGAATGTGCGCGCGATTTACCCCAAAGGTTCTATTAAATTGTAATTTGTGTGATCTAAGTGATTATGGTGTCTCTTATAGTATCTCCTAAACACCTGCGTTTCTCTTACACTCCGTTCCCCGGCTATAAAGTGCAATAACCCTACAAATTGACACGAATAAGGCAATCATATCAAAGTTTAATACTTTGTCGAGTCCTACCAATTCGTTACGTGTTTGAATAATAGTTTCTTATGAAAAGCAGCCGTTCGATGAAAGATAACTTGCATTTTTATTTTTAGCTATTATAAAATAACATATCAGTCTGCAACTGTATCAGGCGCGGGATGCAGTTGCAACTCCTGGGCTTCGACCAAACTAAGTCTAAAACTCTAAATTAGACATAAACATATTAAACATAGTTTTATAACCTGTATTTTTACTTTATATACTGTATACCGAGGGCGGCACTGAAAATTTCGGGAATCAAGGAAGTGACACAACATTACTATTTAAAAATGTATTTATTGCTTTTCGAAGTATTCTCCGCGAAATTTGACACATTTTTCCATACGATGGAACCAATCATTGAAGCAACCATTCCATTCGGAAGTTGGGGTCTCCAAAATGGCCGTTTTGTAGGCGTCCACAGCTTCTTCAGGTGATGAAAATCTCTGTCCACGCAATTTATTCTTTATTTTAGGGAAATCATTAGGGCTTAGGTCGGGGCTGTACGGCGGATGGTCTAATAATTCTATGTTTTCTTGCTCTAAAAACTCTTTTGTTCTGTATGCGGTGTGAGAACTCGCATTGTCGTGATGGAGGATGATGCGGCGGTTGAAGTTCTCTTTACGGAGTTTAGAAGCGACCTGTGGCAAACAAATGCTAGCATACCATTCTGCATTAACCGTTTTTTGTCCCTCAAGAGGAATAGTCGTAACATGGCCGGTTTTGGAGACAAACGTGGCCGTCATTTTTTCTGCAACACTCCGTGAACGAACAATTTTTGTTGGCTTTAACTCATTTTCGAACACCCAAACTCGTGACTGGTTTTTTGTTTCGGGTTCGTACGCGTTTATCCAGGATTCGTCACCTGATACGATGTTGTATACAGCATTTGAGGATCCTGCGTGGAATCTTTCGAGAGTTGTGATGCACCAAGTAACGCGAGCCGCTTTTTGCTCTTCACAGAGCGAATGCGGTATCCATCGGGAAAACAACTTTTTTACACCTAATTGTTCATGCACGATTATTTGTATTTGACTCATGCCAATGTCTAAAGTTGCCTGAATTTCGCGGTATATCACATGTCGATCTTCCTCAATCAGCTTACGCACAGCATCAACGTTTTCTTGGGTGATTGCAGTTTTTGGACGACCTTGACGGGGATCATCACTGAGCTTGACACGTCCACGTTGAAATTCAGCAAACCAGCGATAAATTGTGGTTTTGGATGGGGCTTCATCACCAAATGCAGAAATCATCCGGTCAACACACTGCTTTTGTGTTAAACCACTTCGAAAGTCATAATAAATCATCGCTCTTGAATTTTCTCGAGTCAATTCCATTTTCTCAACGACTAAACAAGTTTGACAAAACCTTGTGACAAGACCGAGAATCTTTTTTTAAATAAATAAATTATATTCGATTTTTAAAACCAAGGAGTTTTCAATTAAAAAGATTTTAAAATGACAGGAACAGTGGAAATATTCCATTCCCGATACTTTTAGTGCAGCCCTCGATACTAAGATATAATATGTAGATAAGTCGTAGTCATCCTCTAAAAGGGGGGCACATTGCTGGTTTTAGGGAAACTGGGTGCCCCATGTTTTTTTTAGGGTTCCGTACGTCCTAATGAAAAACGGAACCCTTATAGGATCACTCGTGTGTCTGTCTATCTGTCCGTCTGTCACAGCCAATTTGCTCCGAAACTTCTGGACCGATTAAGGTGAAATTTGATACAGACATGAATTTTTGTGACCCCAAACACGGTCGTGTAAATAGGTATGGGGTAAACTAGAAAGTTTAAAACAAAAGTCTTGCAAGCAACCAAAAGTTTTGTACCTTGTGATATATCAAATGAAAGGGGTTTTTGTGCGGGTCCCAAAAATTTTTTTTGTATATTTTTAATATAAACAGTTTTATACTAATTTAAAAAAGTTTATGAAAATTTACCGTTCTTGACCGACCGGTCTTGGCTTTTATTCGATCTGATAACTTTTTAACAGTGACAGCGTTATGTAAGTCTATGTAAGTCTTAGTTACCTGAAATGTTTTGGTGGAAAGCCTCATCGTACGAAACCCTCTTCACGCGAGTTCAACTCGCACTTACCCTGTTTTAAGGCTTTCACGGATTGAGTAATCCTCCCTCCCTTTCCTTAGAGAGAAACATTTACCTCCCCCCCCCCCCCTTGAGCGAAAACCTACATCCGCGCCTGATCCGTATGCTATTCACCGAATTGCAAATGCCTTTTTTCGCTAAAAAGAGCATCGAGAATTCTAAGTAGGAGATATCTATGATTATAAGTTATTATCTCCACGCATGCTCACAAATCTGCATCCGTATTTACGTATACCTAATACATATTCTGAAAGCAAGACCGTGTTCCCAGTAGCAGATAACTACTAACACAATTAAATAAATAACTAAGTAAATGTTACAAATAAATCACAACATGAACACGTTAATTGTTTCGAAAATAATTAGCAATATTTATAAAAACAGGATTTGATAACGATTTCGAAATCCATTTCATTGTATTTACGGTCACTATGTATGATTGTAAATAATGGTGTCTATGTTAATCACGACTCAATAAATGTCTTTATTTATTGTCACTAAAATACATGTTTTTTAACTTAGTATCAGTCTCACAGAATAGCTTTTAGACCAACGATGTGAATAAGTAATCAAAGCTGTCAGTATCTCAACCTTACTTCATTGCGAAAGAAATAATCAAATAAAACAAATGCAATCTAGCAGACATTTATTTAATGGAAAATAATTCCAGTATCAAAGCTTTCAGTTTCACAAACATTTACAAATCAAAGTTTGCACGCAACGATAAATGTACTTGCTTGTATAAAAATAAAGTAGGTCTACAAAACACTCGGTTTATATTACAAGAATAGTTTCGAAATACCTTTCTCATGCTACCTATAATATAATATATAGATACAATAATAGAGGGCAATAACCCTTCCTCTGCAAAGTTGTTAGAGACCACTGAGACGGCGGCGAGACGACGGCAGCGTACCCCGCACTTGCATAAAACTATCCTTTGTGAAGTAATGAAGCGGTGAGTCTGGATTGCTTGTACAGGACGATACCACACGAACAGATAACCGTGTTATGACCTCCTTATTTAGTAGGGAAAAATGTGAAAAAAAAATGATTTGGATAACAATTGCTATTTTTCAAGGTAGATAAAAAATTAAATGGCAATACGTGTATGAGTCATAGTACTTAATTTTTTTTAGTTTCGAACGTCCAGGTGTAAAATCGGAACCCATAGAGGAACACTCGTGTGTCTGCTGTCTGTCTGTTCGTCTGTTACAGCCAATTTGCTCCAAATCTACTGGAATAATTACCAAATGAATTCTAGGACCAAACACGGACGTGTAACGTAAATAAATGATTTTTAAATATGGGAGTAACTTTTTGAGGGCAAACTAGAAAATTAAAAACAAAAGTTTCGCAAACAGTACCGTGTGACATGTCAAATGAAAAGACTTATTGTGAGGGTCTCTAATATATTTGTTGCATAATCAATTTTAAAGTTATTATAGGAAATAATTATGTGCAAACTTTCCAACATTGTCTCCGAAACTAGTGATCCAAAAATATTGAAATTAATTCTTTACTAAGATATTAGTCTATGGTCTTAAAATAACATGGTATATCTTCCAATATTGTGCGTACCAACTTACAATTGCAGTTAGAAAGTATAACAGAACATATTTTTCAACTACAATGTCAAGTTTGTTCTTTGGATCTGGGGGCCAGATAGCTAAAATTCACAGAATAAAATGTAGGTAGCAGAGTTCTAAAAAAAACACGATAAGTTTCATGCGTCTAGTTTTTAAACTTTGGACTACTAATATCTAAAATACGTCGATTTCGTCTGTGACTGACTCACTCACTCGCTCATATCATACCATACCTCTAAGGTAAGTCCTAGGCATAAAAAAACTAGAGAAATATGTTACTTTCACCCTCTAACACTATTAAAGGGAGGTGAAACCTATATTTCTAACGGATAGTAGGTATACCTACTTCCATTTGTTTTAAAAGCTAGATAAAGCTTGATTAGCATGTATACATAAACAAAGAAAGAAACTCTTTTTCGTTGGCTATGGACAAGGGCTGATAAGGATTCAATTATTGGAGGGCCACATGGGCCAGATGGATAGGATATCATTGGTTTTGACATATATAAAGAAATAAGGGCTACTTTGTCCACAAATCTAGAAGTTGCGGACTAAGCCAGTCGGGGACCCGGGGCGGCAAAACAAAATGTGTCCCCACCGGTCTTTGCAGTTTATGTGGGTCATCATAATCAGCCTATAATGTTCCCACTGCTGGGACATAGGCCTCCTCTCTGTGAGAGAGAGTGGGCCGTAATCCACCACGCAGGCCCAGTGCGGGTTGGTAGATGTCACATGTCTTCGAATTTTTGGTTCTAAGACATGCCGGTTTCCTCACGATGTTTTCCTTCACCGTTTTGAGAGCAGTGGTGAATGAATGAATGAATGAATGAAATGCACCGACCCCAGCATGGTTTGACCAGACTCGATTAATCGAATGTACCCCAAGATTTGCACTAGCCCTTGAAGCTACATGCTGCTGCATGGTGCTACAAAGACCATTGCATATCAAGGAATAGACCGTGGGGCACTGTAATGGTAGGGAAAACGTGCCCTTAGGATAGGAAGGATTAAGAGCCTACGGAGTTTGCACCCTAACGTAAGCATGGGATTAGTGGAGAGGCGGGTGATATTTGTCTATCGCAGCAGGCTTGATTCAGGTCGAGCTTCCTCGGTGAATCTTTGAGGTTCAACTGGTTTCTCGGTTCTTTTCTATGTCACTGCTATGCTGTGATAAATTTTGCTGTTTTTTTCCTTTTCAATGTCTTCGTCTGAGTTCTTGCTACTAACCGTTTCCGGTTTTTGTACATCTCATTAGCAGCGTTCTTGACTTTCCACCGTGTCTATCCAATAATTGAATCCCTTGTCGAAATATTTTAAGTCTTGAGCTATCGTTAATAACAATATATAATATCGGTAATATCCAAAAGTAGAATGGGCACTGTTGGGAATCGAACCCAACACAAATTCTATCAAATAGAATTTGTTTTAACTAATACAGGACAAGGTTAATGAATTTACATGAGAGGGCTTTAAAGTTGAAGTTAGGTTGATCCTGGGGTCTAAGGGAATATGTCATGTATTTTATCTTATCGACATTGACAGTAAGCAAATTAGAATGTTATATTCCAAATTACATTTACACACGGTATCAAAACCTTGCTGAACATACTTCTTAACCTCATCCCACGTGTTAGCATCGAGTATCAAAGCAGTATTGAGGTCGCTAATTGTTTACGCGTTGCTAATGGATTAAGTAATCGGGAGTTATTCTTTTGGAACCGAGGCGTTGCGAACCGTTTTCGCTCTTCTCCGTTACTTGAATTTTCGATATGTTGTTATGTTCTGGCGTTGGTCAATTCCTGCGCTAGAATTTGCTGGTTACTGTTGTACTGGTCAATTTGTCCATCAATTATCGTAGTGCTGTTCATTGTAGAAAATATGTAAGTTGCCTGGCCGGTAGGTAAATATACCAGTATGCTCTCGTCGTTCGTGCTATTTGTGTGAACAAAAACGCTTACAAGGTAGAATTCCGACGCTGCAATAAGGATGTCTTCTCCTCCCCAGAGCGCCTCACTAAACTGTCGCGGCAACGCATTTTGTTATCATTCGTTCCTGAGATAGATTATTGTTATGAAGAAAGTCCTTATTATTATTTAAAATCGCAAAGCATGTTTTGATAAGTGATAAAAGGTCAGACCCAATACTCTGTTTACTTGGCAAGGCCCTAAATAAACAATTCCGGCCGCACTTCATAGGTACTATTATAACCAATGTAGAGTCTTTGTTTTGTTTAAACTTCAAAGACAAAAACACAGAAATTTTACCAAGACAGGGTAAAGATTAATGGGCAGTTCACGCTGCTTGCTGAAGAAATGTATCCCTTTGTGAAGCTTTGCCATTCCGTGTATTTTTTTTTTTGTTTCTGTTCAAGCGAACCCTCGCTTGCCATATGTCGCACAAAATTGGTAAAAGATATCACAGCTAAGGAAATCATTCATTTGTTAGACATATTTTCTAGGAACAAATGCTACAATTGTTAACATTTAATAGATTAGTGGCAAGTAATTCTGTACGAATTCTTAAAGCTGGAAATCAAACTCTATAATAATTAAACTGGAAAACGCAAACTGATCACATCACATCCAGGCATGTTTTCAAAATTACACAATTACACTTAGTTTCACACAAATACATCAATAACTTAATAGCAGCAGTCGTAGGAAGAATCACATTTGACTACCGCGAGAGCAAACAGTCAATGGCGAGAGAACAATTATTTTTACGGGGTGCAACCATATATTAAACTACCTATAACTACATAGAGGTAATGAATGCTAACTCGTTTGGTATTTACAAAATGAAATTTAAGAAATCACATTCTTAAAATGATGATTCACGTTGCTTTATTGTGGCACCGGGTTCGTCTTCCCTATCTATTGCGGGTGGACCGAAAAGTTTTAGGTTTGGTGTTCGTTAGTAATGTTATTTGCGTATGAAATGAAATGTTATTACGAGTACGTACTTAAATAATTTGCTATAAACTAAAACATTAGCTGCTTATTTTCTTTAACCATAAAATGCATGGATCTCACCATATTTTTTTTTTTTTTTGTGTATGGCATCTCGTAGTTGACCTTGAGAGGTCGTGACTACTTAACCGGACTATCCTGTGGCTGCCTTAAGCGGACTCAAAGCCTCCAGCCAGGGGCGTAAAACTACTTACATTACTAAGCGAACGCTCGCTAAGGGCACCCCCTGTGGGGTACGGACCTCGGCTTAGAGCGTCGCTGACTCTCCTATGAAGCGGCTTGTGCACTGGCCAGATTCCCGCCATGGGACCTAGACGCGAAGGTGCTCGCGTCACTTTATCGGTGGCGCGAGGAAGCGAGGGCGCGGGGCAGGCGGCCGATGCAGCGCCATATGGAGCAGCGTCGGTCGCAGCTTCGCGAGGTCCTGGTGGCGGAATGGCGGGACAGGCTTTCACGCCCTACCGCCGGCCTCGTCACCATCGAGGCGGTCCGGCCAGTGCTCGACCTCTGGCTCGGGAGGAGGCACGGCTTCCTGTCGTTTCGGGCGACGCAGGTGCTCTCGGGGCATGGCTGCTTCGGGAAGTACCTGTGTCGCATAAACAGGGAGCCGGACGCTCGGTGTCACCACTGCGTCGACTGCCGGGAGGACACGGCGTGGCATACGCTGGCAGAGTGTGCCGCTTGGGAGGAGCCGCGCCGTGCGCTCATCTCGGAAGTAGGCAGTGACTTGTCCCTGCCGACCGTAGTGAGTTCGATGGTCGGCGGCGCCGAGTCCTGGGACGCGGTGGTTTCCTTCTGCGAAACAGTCATCTCGCAGAAGGAGGCTGCGGAAAGGGAGAGAGAGATCTTGACTCTCGACCCGGCCCGCAGCAGACGCACCGGGCGTCGGAGGAGGGCGGACAACGCCCTCTTCCGGCCCCCCTAAATGGGTCCAGGGGCGACGGATTCGGGGACATCGCTACCCAACATCAGGACCCGACAAGGCGGCGCGCGTAGTGTTACGCGTGCGCCGCTCACAGACGTTGCGGGGGGAGTACACCTCACTCCCCCCGCCCGAGACGGGGCCCGCGCAAGCGGGCCGGCCCCAGCCGGGGTTGTGGAAGAATAATGTATTCCCGCGACCCCGGCGTAGGTGTGAGATGGAACACCGGGGTGGTTTTTAGTCAGTAAGAGTCTGACAGACCCCTCCGCCCGCCCCAGGGCGGAGGACATCCATGAGGATTTTCCACCCCGGGAACAAAAAAAAAAAAAAAAAAAGGGCGTCGCTGACGGGAGGACAGCAAGATGGGACAGGCTGGATCTGGATTATATTATTATTATTCGGGTAATTTAAAGCTACAGGCTCAGCTACGGCGCGGGCTGGCACTTCGTCGAGCAAGGGTCGGGGGGGACAATTACGTCGGGATCTTCGCGAGGAACCTCGGCGGCGAGGTCGGAATGTCGGTCTGTGTTTGTGCACTGTACTGGTGGCCCTACTGCTCTCCTGAATGAGAGTTATGTGGTGATCGGGATCGGTGAGGACATGCTTGGGACGGCGGACATGACTAATGGAGGAGGGAATATAGCTAGCGGCTTTCACAACCAGAGGGTTGCGGTGATTCGCGGCGGTCTCGAAGAAACGCTTTGAAATGCGTTTCATGAACTGACGGATAGTGGGAATCCTGAGGTCTACGTGGAGGATTTCGTTGCGAACGTACCAGGGGGAGCCTGTAATCCGAAGCGGACGGGCTGGGCGTGTGCGAAGACTGCACTGGCATAGGTCATGATCGGGCGAATGCACGCTGTGTAGATACGCAATTTGCACTTTAGTGACAATTTGCTACGTGCATTGAGGACGAAGTGGAGTCTACCTAGAGCGAAGGCGGCGCGCGAACGAGCCGCCTTAATGTGCTCTGAAAACGAGAGGTGTTCGTCGAGAACTACACCAAGATATTTGGCTCGCTTCTCCCAAGGGATCGGCTTGCCGAACATGGTGATCGGTCGAGGGGGGCAGGGGGTGTGACGCGGCTTCGAGAATAGAACCGCTTGACTTTTGTAGGGATTTACTTCAATTCTTCATTTGCTAAACCAGGCGCCAAGCTTGTTGACTTGGGTTTGGAGAATGCGAGATATCGAGTCTGGATCGCGGCCGGTGTAGTAAATGGCCGTGTCGTCTGCGAACAGAGCCAACTGCGCCTTGCTGCACTTGGGCATATCGCTGGTGAATAGCGTGAATGCTAGAGGAGAGATCACAGAGCCCTGAGGGACTCCTGCGCGAATAGGGTGGGGGGAGGATAGCGCTCCTTCGATGCGATAACGGAAGGTGCGATTCGACAAAAAGTCCCGTAAGATGAGCACGAGACGATCTGGCACACCGAGTTGGTACAGCTTATATAATAAGCCGTTGTGCCAGACTTTGTCGAACGCTTTCGCTATGTCGAAGAAGACAGCACCGGTCATCAAACCTCGTTGGAAACCGAAGTTGATGTGTTCGACTATACGGTGGACCTGTTGTACGCACGAGTGTTGGGTTCTAAAACTAAACTGTTCGTTGGGGATGAGGCCCTTTGTCTCGGCGTAGTATCTGAGTCGCTTATAAATAAGCCTCTCATAGATTTTGCCGAGGACATTGAGCAGACTGATGGGGCGGTAACTAGTAGGCTCCGACTTTGGCTTGCCGAGCTTCGGGATACCGATGACGGTGGCTTCTTTGAATGCCTGTGGGAAGATGTTGTTGCTCAGAGCACCATTGAAGATGGTGGTCAGTAGCATTATCAGGTGGGCAGGGAAAAGTTGGAATACCCTATTGGTGATTCCATCTGAGCCGGGGGCTTTACGAGCCTTAAGACCTTGATGAGGTCGAGCACTTCGTCAGGCGTGACGGGGGGCAGTGGATACTCTGGGTCTTCGACGGGAGGGAGGGAGGCTCTATGTTCGATTTCAGCGTCGACCTCAGAGAGGTGAGCTTGGTCTACTGGTTGAGAGCTAGGCGAGCATTGGACTTCTAGACTGTCGGCTAGAAGCTCTGCCTTGTCGACATCATCGAAGGCGATGGTCTTGTTGGGACGGATCAGGGGGGGCATGGAGACTATTTCTCCGGATCTAAGCTTCCTCTGGAGTTGCCAGAAGGCTAGGTGGGTGGGCTCTAGTTCGCTCAACATCTTGTCCCAGCCGGCGGTACGCAGCTCCTCTATACGTGTTCTTACAGTACGCTGTAAGTAACGCATATGGGCTTTGTTCGCGTCGCAGGGGAAGTTGCTGTAGGCTTGACAGCCGCGTTCTTCTCATTCAACAGTTCGCGTACATCGTCCGGCAACTTCCAGCGACGGTCCTCCGTCGCTGGAATTTCCCTTGAACAATCGTTCAGGACTGATTGTACGTGAGCTGTGAATGAGTCGATCGCGGCCGTCGTGTCAGCGATAGAGTCAAAATGATCGGGGATTGGGTACAAGTGGGGGGACGTGGTGGATTTTAAGCTTACTTTCCTCCAGTCCGTTACCACTTTGTTGGGAAGGGGTTGGGTGGAATCGGGCAGACCTATGCGGAGGACCAGTTTCATGACTATTGGACGGTGATCGGAAGCGAGCTCTTGTACCACTTCTATAGAGTCCAACCGTAGGTTGACGTTCTGTAGGAGCGCCACGTCGAGAACATCGGCGGTGTGATTGGGATCGGGGGGAAAATGAGTGGGAGTCATCGGCGCGATGACATCGAAATTCTGAGAGGAGGAGAGGTTGAACAAGTGTCTCCCTCTGGAAGAGGTCCTGGTGCTATTCCAGGAGGGATGATTTGCGTTGAGATCACCCGCTATGATAACGGAGTCACTCAGGCTAAAAAGTACAGAAAGATCTTCTGTAAGGAGTTGGAAGTTCTCCGAAGTATTAATGGGGGGGAGGTAGGCCGAAACTATGGTGATCGGTTGATAATCTCACCATCAGTTCACACCAACAGTTTTATACTTAACACTCCGTTGTTCGAAACAACGCGCAGAGTTGGCACACGTGTCGCGCACGCCTTTTGTTTTGTTTTTTGTTCTCAGCTGTGCTCCGACAGCACAGCCGAGACAACCACTCCCTAGGACGTCTCACGACCCAATCTCACCGTTTTGAGAGCAGTGGTGATGAAATATTTTTCACAAAGTAAAGCGCCTGTCTGGGTTCGAACCTACGACCTACAACTCGTAAGTCGCGGCCGTTACCACTGGACCAACACTGCTCTTATCACTGGGCCACTAGAGTAAAATATTGTAAAAATATTTTAATGACAAAAAAAAACAATTATGACGTGCGTAAGTTATTTATTTATTTATTTTATTTATTCATTTAGGTACACATACATTTTTTTTTTTATTAAGTTGGTGCCAACATAAACTCATTAGAGTTTTACCGTGCACCAAAACCAACGACGACATCATTTAAATAATAATAACCACTCAAGAAGGTACACACTCAAAAATTAACAAATAAAATGTAAAAAAACGGGTATAAGCTAAATATTATCTATTACTAACGAGCGAACACAAATATACCATATCTACACCATGGGCCATGCACCCGGCAGGGTTTTTTTCATGGTGATACATTTTCATCTTCTAATTATGCTATTCATGAAAAAACAAGAGTACATCCGGAACTTTTGTTTTACGTGAGAAACAATTAGGAGTAGGAGCGAGCGAAGCGAGCTCTAAATTTTTTACACCCCGGTTTTTATAGGGTATTTGTGTTTGTATTTTGAGTTGTTGTAGTATTTTGAGTTGTTGTAGTTGAGTTACTCATGCAAAAAGTTTGAGAACTTCGAATGCAATTTTTTCTCATGGTGATACATTTTCATCTTCTCACTATGCAATTCACGAACAACAAGAGTGCCTCCGGAACTTTTATTTTACTTGAGAAACGATTAGGAGTAGGAGCTAGCGAAGCGAGCTCGAAAATTTTTACACCGCGTTTTTTAATTCATAAGTAGGTTTCAGAGTTACTTTGTCGTTAGTTGAGTTACTCATGCAAAAATTTTGAGAACTTCGTCGCTATGCAAGGGGCATTCAAAGTTCTCAAACTTACGACGAAAATTTTAGCCCACCGCCTTGTTTAAGTCAGGTTTTCTTTGGACTATTCAAACAGAAAGTAAAACTACCGGACTACGGAGTATCTAAATAATTAAGATTATGTTAACAAGAGCGAGCGTGGCTAGCTTGAAAATTTAAGCATCTTACATACATATTTACGGGGCCTCCAACTCCAAACTGCATATTTTGACTTTGTTTAGAATTTGATTAAAAAGTACTTCTCAAAATTTGGGCAGACTGCCCCTGCCGTTTAAAAATTAAGAGAATCTGCGCTGCAAGTGCAAGCGAAGCGAGCATAATAATATTAGTACCCCACCTCGGATTGGTTTCGTTAGTTTTTATTTAGTTCGTTAGGTATAAGCTAAATATTTTTATAAGTTGAGGGAAGCTGCATAAACTTTGAAGGCGCGAGGCCCTTCGGACCGCGCTATCTTTTAGCTTTATATGTGATCCACAAATCCTATCGCCGACTGAGGCTGACCTCTAAGCCCGACTATGAACTTGCCACACTATTTGCACCTTAGTAGTTACGACAGCTGCTGAAGATATCTCTTTGGTACATTTTCAGAATTCGTCATTTAAGGAATTTCTTGATGGGTATGCATTAAGGTAAGTCCATTCAGATGATCTTTCTTATAACGGCTGCAACTATATGTCTCCACAGGGTGGAGAAAGATCGCCTGGCAGTGCTGGTAGTCACAGGAAACGTGTACAAACGAGACAAATGTTATTAGAGCGCTATCGCATTTGTCTCCCAGTTTTGTTATTTTACTAAGTCCGTTAGGGGGGGGGGCGAGGGGTAGTGCCCCTGTGCCCCCTGGATCCGCCCATGGATATGAACAGAGTTACTGCTGGCTTGCAAGAAATACTTTTTGTATTCGACCATTCTGTCGGGTACAAACATGTCTGTGTAATATCATCAAGTACGAGTATCACCGCTAGAATTAAATAAATAGAGAACCCTACAAAAAAAAAAAACTACCAAAAAAATTCAATATAAAGTAGGTTGCCAAGTCTTACATACCGCTTTCACTGTTAAAAAGTAATCAGATCAAATCCATGCCCCTAACGTTACAAGGCCTAACAAAATGTGTGGCTTGGCCGTTCCATTGAACTATTGCATGAGACAACAAAAAGTCCGGTTACTTAATATCTTACTATAAGCCCAGAGGAGTTTCTGTGCGATGGACGCGAAATGGCCAAGCTGTAAATTTTTACCAAGATGTAAGGTTTGTAGAGTTAAACCTTGTAGAGTCACGCCTTGCAGAGTTAGGGGCTTGGCTCTACATTAGATCTAATAACTTGTTAGAAGTAAAAGCGTTGTGTAAGTCTTGGCAACATACATCCTTACATGAAATGTTTTTGGTGGGTAACATATTCATCGTACGGAACCCTCTCCACACTAGTGCAACTCGCACTTGTTTGGTTTTTATAACACCTTTAAATATGAGAGAAAATTCTACACTACATAAGAAATAAATACTAAAGTATATGATCAACGCGATAGTTTGAAAATGATTAGCCAAAAAAACACATAAGTTACACCTACCACATGTTTTCTAATAAAAATACTTACGTAATTATGTACCCAGGCCTTTTTTTTTTTTTTTTTTTTTGGGTGGGAAATCATCAAATGACTTCTCCCGCTCTGGGTGGAGCGGGAGGGCGTGTCAGACTTTTACTGACTAAAACCCACCGTGTTCCTTCAGTTGCCTGTGCCAGGGCCACGGTTTTCTCTGTGGAATAACCCGCGACCCTGAGGCGTCGGCCCTATCGGACCCCGTCATTTTGTGCTGACATCTCTTTGAGGCGCGCGTGGAACACAACGCGCCGTCGACCCGGGCCTGGTCCTTACCGGACGGCGAGCTACCCATGGCTCGCCGTCCGCAAGCCCGCGCCTACGGTGGCCGGGAATCTGCTTGCGATTCCCGACGCCCAGGGCGTCTCCTGCGGCGACTAGGGGCGTGAGGGCGCAAGGCTCTCTCCCTCACGCGCTCCGCCTCCTCCTTTGCGAGCATTACTGCTTCGCAGAAGGAGGTGACGGCTTTCCATTCCCTCTCGCTCCGTACCATGGCCTGGACCAGGGCCGGACGCGAGAGATCGCCGCCGCCAATCGCCTCCGCGAGGACACTGCGGTGCTCCGCCCAAGCTGGGCATACCTCCACCGTATGCTCCACCGTGTCCTCCGGGCGATCCACACAATGGTGACACCCGGGCGTTTCCTCCCGCCTTATGCGAAACAGGAACCTCCCGAAACAACCGTGTCCGGTGAGGACCTGTGTCAGGCGGAAGGTGAGGACGCCGTGGCGCCTCTCCAACCACTCCTCAAAGAGGGGACTTACCGCCGCTATTGTGGCGTGCCCAGCACTGGGTTGCGACAATCGCACCCTCCATGTCGCCATGAGATCCCGCCGGAGCTCTGTCCGCTGTACCGTGATTTGTCGCGGCAGCGGAGTTACACCCCGGCGTTTTGCCTCCTCGCGCCACTCCCATACGTGCGCGAGGGCTTTTGCCTCCAGATCCCATGGCGGCAATCCGGCAAGGAGGCTCGCCGCCTCGCATGAGACCGTGCGGTATCCCCGGACCAGCCGGATGGCCATGACCCTTTGGGACGCGTTCAACCTGCGGGCCGGTCGGCGCCTCAAAGAACGCGCCCACACCGGTGCCCCGTAAAGAGCCATGGACCGCACGACTCCCGCGTAGAGCCTCCGGCAGGAGGCGTTTGGACCCCCTAGATTGGGCAGGAGCCGCCTCAAGGCAGCCCCAGCCCGCTCCAGTCTGGGAGCCAAACGTCGGAAATGCTCCACGAAGTTCCACCGGCTGTCGAGGACGAGTCCCAGGTACTTCATCGTCGACTCGACGCCGATGTGAACCCCTCCCGCCGTTATCTGGGAACCCGACAGTGGCGCGTTCCGAGGACCATGAAAACACATGGCCTCGGACTTGTGCAGGGCCACTTCGAGTCCCAACTGCCGGATCCTCTCGACGATTGTCGCAACCCCGAGTGTCGCTTGTTCGGCCGCCTCCTGGTGCGACCTCCCCTGTGCCAGGACCAGCGTGTCGTCAGCGTAGCACACCACGCTGACGCCATTCGGGAGGTCGGCGCGCAGCACCCAGTCGTAACCGATATCCCACAGAAGCGGCCCCAGGACCGATCCCTGTGGGACACCGCACGACATCTCTCGCCGGTTCCACTCTCCCTGGTGACCGGGGTAGATGACGGCCCTGTCCGTCAAATAGGCCTCGACCACGCGACAGAGGTAGGTCGGCATCCGGTGATACCGCAATGCCTCCCTGATGCAACTCCAGGGCAGGGTGTTGAAGGCATTGGCGATGTCTAGAGACACCGCCAAGACGACCCCACCCCGGGCAACAGCATCCCCCGTCGTGAGGGCTCGCACGCGCATGATGGCGTCCACCGTAGAGCGCCCCCTGCGGAAACCAAACTGGCTCTCCGCCAAATGTACCCAGGCCTAAGTTTGTAATCACAGGCACTTTACTAGGTCTCCATGTAAATTTATGTGCTCAAATGTCCCGCCTGAACCAATTAGGTAATTAATTATGGAATTAGGTACAAGATATACCCACTGTTCCCGCCTACTAAGTTTAAGTGATTTTGTATGTACTTAAGTTTTGGGTTCCCCGTAATGTAGTAATCGTTTTATTAGAAACACTGGCGTGTTGATACTCGTACACGTTTCTTTGAAAACCTACAACGTTTTAAACTAGTAACGGGAATCATATGAGGCATTGGCAAGAGCTTTGGTATGACAAAAGTAAATATGTTTGAAAATAAACTTGACCAAACTCGCCCCCTACGGACACACGCACAAATACCAATTTTTTTTTTTCGGTGAGAAATCATCAAATGAATTCTCCCGCTCTTCGTGTCAGACTTTTACTGACTAAAACCCACCCGTGTTCCTCCAGTTGCCTGTGCCAGGGCCACGGTTATCTCTTTCGAATTACCCGCGACCCTGAGGCGTACGCAAATATACCTGTGTTGTTGCTGTAAGCAGCTTAGTTGTTTATGTGCGCGTGAGTTGTACTAAAGGTTTTCTTCATTCATTATTCGTATTTATTTAATTTTTGTTCATGATTTGAGAGTCGATATGACACGGGAATTTATTGGGAATTTGGGATTTCATATAAAGACATAGGTGGTTTTTGCAGAAAATAGTTCATCAAATAGTAGCACATCTAAAACGCGTTCAAGAGATGTCTCTGACAGCTCTTAAACGTAGTTTATGTGCTGATCGTTCAACATTTCTTAGTTTTATGTTACTTAGGTTATGATTTTATTAATTATTACTTTGGGTTGACACCGTTCTTTATATTTTAGACATGTATTTATAATTAATTAATTAAGTACTGATGTAGGGTGAGGTTATCTGATAAAATATAATTAATCATTTGTAAATGATACAAAACATTTAGTACGGTGGTTAGTGTTTATTAAGGTTTTAATAACTACACTTTAACTTCGTCAAGAATCAATAATCAGCCTAAAATGTTCTCACACTGAGAGGAGGCCTGTGTCCCACGACACAGGCCTCCTCTCAGTGTGAGGGAGTGGGCCGTAATCCACCACGCGGACCCAGTGCAGTTTGGTGTATTACCTACACATATCTTCGAAATTTACGGTTCCAGCCAACCGGTTTCCTCACTATGTTTTTCTTCACCGTTTTGAGAGCAGTGGTGATGAAATAATTTACAATAACAAAAGCGCTTGTCCCAGACAACCTAACCTAGGACCTAGGACACATTCACAAAATATAAGAATCTTAAAAAGTAAAATGAAAAAATTAAATAATGATAAAAATTTAAACCAAATGACATGACAATCAATTGAAACTCAGTATTATTTGTCTGAAATAGGATTGCTTCTATCTCCTAATTGGATTCGCCGAACCAGCTTTATTTTTGAATAATAGAACAATACACAGGCCATAGCCTGTGTATACCCAGTGGCGGGTGGAAATTTAACGATTGCACATACGTGTTCGCTTGTTAAATTTGTTTATTGTGGATTAGCTGTATGTCTCGGGAATGTTTAGGCGTATGTTCCGTTGAGTGTGTACGAGTAACAAACGGCCGGAAAAGTAATACCACATATGTTTTTTCAATTGCTAAGAAATCGTATTTTGTTTATCCATAAGAATGTTTGTTCTTATTTTAAAAATACATTTTCCTCTAAATAAAAGTAGTAAATAAATTCCTAACGATAATTAACTTTGAGTGTTAAGGTTTATAATCAAACTAAAATATGCAGCGCGGCCTCCTGGTCGATGTGCTTTGTTCTTAATCCTTAATCTAGTGCTATTTTTGATCGAAGAGATTGAAACAAATAAATACCTACCTACTTTCGTTTTAGACAGCCATGCATACAATACTTATCTCTTCGGACGGAGTGACACGTATAATTATGATAGAACTTCACTTGGTAAGTTCGTTTAATCATCAATCAGTGTTACATTTTAAAAAGTCTAAGTCAAAGCATTTATTTCAAATAGGCTTATGGGCCTATATAAAGACACTTTTGAACGTCAAAATTTACACACAGACCGACATTCCGACCTCGCCGCCGAGGTTCCTCGCGAAGATCCCGACGTAACTGTCCCCCCCGACCCTTGCTCGACGAAGTGCCAGCCCGCGCCGTAGCTGAGCCTGTAGCTTTAAATTCCCCAGATAATAATAATATAGTCCAGATCCAGCCTGTCCCATCTTGCTGTCCTCCCGTCAGCGACGCCCTAAGCCGAGGTCCGTAACCCCCAGGGGGTGCCCTTAGCGAGCGTTCGCTTAGTAATGTAAGTAGTTTTACGCCCCTGGCTGGAGGCTTTGAGTCCGCTTAAGGCAGCCACAGGATAGTCCGGTTAAGTAGTCACGACCTCTCAAGGTCAACTACGAGATGCCATACACCAAAAAAAAACAACATTTACATTAAAAATAGAACTTATTCTAGGCGCCACTTCCAAAAGGTAGTTTCGTATGGAGAAGAGGGCAAGAAACTCCACCGTTACTCTTTTAAAGTGTTTTACAATATTTTGTATACATTAATTCTATTTTTATATTTGAAGACGATGCACCAAGAATAAAAATACTATACCACAATTGGTAAAAAGAATTAAAATAAAGCAAAGGCAGATAAATTAATCACGTGATAGGTACATTGCGCTCACATATATACAAACATTGTAAAAATATATGATTTTCCCAAAATATTAACTAGGAATAAGTCCGTGTGTGAGTAAAGTAAAAATAACAAATTATACAATACAATAAGCAACTAGTATGATTTTGTCTAGGCTCTAGATTGTCCTATGGAGCAGGACCAGCATGTTTCCAAGCATTCTTATCTAGGATATAATCCTCTAATCAGTAATATGCTTGTTTACAAAGTGTTTTAACATGAGTTTTAAACTTTCTTTCATTTAATTGCAATATATCACAAGGTATTTTGTTGTAACATTTAACACAGTACCCCATAAAAGATGTATTTACTTTAGACAGTCTGAAAAATGGTTGATCTATTTTTTTTTTTAAACTAAGAACTAGTAATCAAATTGGTAAATGGCTAAACTAAATTGGTAATTGACTTAACCATATAGTTAACTTCGTAATAGGTAGGTAAGATAGACTAGGTAAACATAAATAATATACATAAAATTACGACGAGGTCACTGAATCGTAGGAGGAAAAAACTCTTTAGTAGAAAAAGTACCTATCAACATTTTCAAAATTAAAACATAGATATCAATTAGCGCCGAGCAGTCAGCAGCAATTAAATCAGATATTTGAATTGTTTTGTTTTTATTATATGGAATATAAATTGCGTGATATCAATAACAATAGTTTCTCAGACTAAATCGAAAACATTCTATGCTATGAAAAATTACTATTTATTACAAAACGAAAAGTGATACCTGTCGTGTTGATTGAAAAAAGTACAAAATTAATTGCCTTTAATGTAACGCCATAAATAATTATTAATATTTTGTCATCCAATCATCAAATCAATATTTTAAGGTTAAAACAAAGTGCCTCATATCAATAATAACAGTTTCTTAGACTTAATAAAATAAATAAATAAAATAAAAATTCATTCTCTTTTTTACAGTACTGTAACAAAAAATATGAAATGGCAATGTGATGTGCTTGTCAACAAACGAATGTGTAACATAATAGGTACAAATTATTAATGTTACATAAATAGAATAAAAGTACAATCACAAATTCAAACTACAACCGAATGAGTACATAATAACATAATACATAATAAAATATCTGATTATAAGGGTAACGGACAATAAAATTAAAAATAATAAAATAAAATACAAAAACAAATTGAATTAAAAAATCATAATCGTTTGCGCCCTGGCTATACATGTCTGTTACAGCATTTTCGTATGTAGGGGCAATCAAATCGCTCAGCAATCATTATCAGGACAGTATTGGAGCTGGCCCGCACCCTGCGCACTAAGAACGCGCACCGCTTGCGCATGGTGGCGTGAAAACAGTCGGTGTGCTCTTCCGCAAACATGCCCGAGGCGCTGCAGAAGCGCCGTACGGAGTATCGTTAAAGCATTGTTATACTGGACGCGGAGGGCGCTGTACGACGCTTGTGTGTAGCGAGCCCACAGGCTGCACGTGTACAGGGAAGTGCAATATGCTTTAAAAATGGTGATCTTAACTTGATCGGAGCAACGTGCAAACCTGCGAGCCAACATATTCGTTCTTTTTGACAAGGCCCTCCGCTCCCGTTTGATGTCAGCATGATCCTTGAGGTCAGCCGTGACTATATGCCCTAAGTATTTAAAATGGTCCACTCTGTTTAGAGGAATACCATTGAGAAAGACTGGTGGCACGTTTTCTAGGCATTTTTAAACATTTTTGTAATGCTTATAAAAATGACTATTTAATACAAAACTAAAAGTAGAAAGTAACCTATCTTGTTGATTGAATAAATAACACAATTAAACCTATAAGAACCTTCTAGCCTTTATAAAACTCCAAAAATAATTAGTTGTCTTATTTATCATAAGTAAAAGTCTTACACAATTCATAAAAAAAAACATGAAGTCAACCGTGTTTTATAATTGGCAAAAAAGGACGAAAAATAACAAATAACACATTATTGATCTATGTTTGCGATAAACATTAAAAACTCGGTTTTAATGCTTTGAAATAGGTTTGCTTTTATCTCCACTAATTGGGTTCGCCGATCCTGCTTTGCTTTTGAACAGTAGAACAAAAGGTTGAGCCGTCTAGTGGCGGGTGCAGATTTTTGTGAGTTAAAGAAATTATTTGTGGGTGGTTGAGGCTTTGGTTACTCATACGTACGTTACGTAGTTCAAAGCATATTGTTAGATAAACCGTTCACCGATCGTAAAAACAGTAACTATATAAAAATGTCTTGTTTGAAGCCTTTTTCTGACTCACAGTAATGTGATTACAACTGATTAAGCACGAAGTTTCCAAAATTGTTATTCTACTACTTATAACGCAATACCTACAAATATGTACTTTAATGTTGTTTTAGTTGTTGTCTAGTTCTCTAATGACAATAATTGTTCTATTTTGATGATACTTACTGCTGATGATGAATTATACTACGGTACGTGTTTAATACCTGCTATGTCTCCACCACCCTTTGCCAGGTAGTGAATGCGTGAGGCATTAAATCTGCCTTTGGGCTTTTATTGTGCACAAGGACATTAAATAAATAAAAACACGCTGCAAACTTACTGTACAGTACAAAAACAAATTTTACAGAGCAGAGCATTCCCCGTTTATTTTTACTAAAAAAATATACGAAAATCAAGTGAGAATTAACTGCAGTTGGGCTCATATAGTCTCGTTTGGTCATTATACAATATTTCGCGGTCGGCGGGGCTCGGGGCCCGCGCCCGCGCTGCATACACTATTCATTACATGGGCTCGTCCTAATGAGACAATGTATTCCAAGTTTGTGTTTCCGCGGCACAGGACTTAGCTTTGCTGAGGTTTACTTAGTTATTATTCCGATCGTGTGTGTTTACTGTGCCACCTGTACAGGTATACCTAATTATAATGTGCGAAGAATGCGACGCAAATCTTATCTGAATTTGTTATGTAACAAGGGTCGGGTAATTGGAAGATTTAAGAAGGAAAAACTTGTTGTTTTTGGTATGTGGGTTGTCCAATGAATTAAACAGTGGATGCAGGAGTTATAACGATGTTTTTTTTTCTTCTGCTGTTATTATACAAGGTGTCCAAAAAGAGTATCGGGTATTTGTTTTAGCGTTGAAGTTGATTTAGAACGGCGGAGGGGCGTGGGGAGGGGATCGTGGAGTCCACCATTATGTGGAGTTTTAGGCGCAATGGAGCAGTACCCAGGGTGTATCGCGATTTTTTCGTACGAGCGAATCATCGTAACATTGATTCAATAGTGACTGCTCAACGTTTGTATCGTACGGAGTATCGTTAAAGCAATGCACCAAGATAGCATTAGAAAATGCACCCGGATGTTCGAAAATACAGGTGAGACGGTAAAAATTCAAAACTCTGGTCGCCCTCGTACAATCCGCGACCAGGAAACCATCGAAGAAGTGAAGGCGTCAGTTCGTCAAAATCCGTCTCGATCCATCCGAAAGCGAAGCTAAGCAGTGAAAATCAAAACGTATAAAATTCAATTGGTTCAAGAATTTATGGATACGGACTACGCAAATTGAATGAATTTTGCGAATGAAATGCTGCGGCGATTCTACAACTTTAGAAAAATACTGTTTAGTGACGAAGCCAACCTTCACCTGAATGGTCATGTTAATAAGCTGAATTGGGATGATGACTAATATTAAAAATTTCATAAAAATGATGTAATTTCAAAGAAGGCTTAGTAAAAATGAGACAATAGAAAACATCTGTGAAATTGGTGTAAATTTGAAGAAGATACACGCTTTAAAAGTTTTTGGAGGTGATTATTGCCGTCCTTGTCGCGCGGTTCTGACAATGTACGGCGCTGGTATGAAGTTACAGTCTCGTGACGTCACTTCTACGATAGTGCTGTCCTTGTTTAACAATTATCTTTAAACGTTTATAACTTGGTCATTTTTAAAGCTTTTACACTTTTTGTAATATAGTTTGCGCCATTTGGAAACAAACAGTCTTTTGAGACAAAAATAAAAAATTGCCTTCATCCCAATTGTCGATACTGGGCAGAGGAGAATCCGAGACGAAAGCATGAACAAAACATCAGGTCAATTGAAACAAATCATCAGGTCAGAAATGGCAGCAATATCGAGGGCTATGTGTCAGCGATTTTTCACCAATCTTCGTTCCAGATTAGAAGAGCGCCAGCAGCGTAACCGTCACCATTTGGATAACATTTTCTTGCCCCACCTTCTCCATACGAAACTAAATTTTGGAAGGGGCGCCTAGAATCAATTCTATTGAAATGTAAATGTTTTGCAATAAATGCTTTGACTTTGACTTTTCGAAATTATTTACCATTTTTTATTCTTATAATCAACAATAAAAAAAACTTTGTTACTATTTGTTTTTGTTTTATTTAACTAACAAATACCCTATACCATTTTCGGACACCCTGTACATGTGCATGTGTGACACGTGCTTTTTTTGCAATAAATAGGGTACCTATTTATAGTATTTCTTGCATAATGTGGGGACTTACTGTATTATTTCTGGAAAAGTGGTTAGGTATGCTGCAAGTTAAAATAATAATCATATTATACTTGGTCTTACTTAATTTTATATTACGAGTCATGTGCATTATCCGCCCCATAAATCCAAGGAATTTTCAGCCGACCATATTTTGTACTTGACGAAAAATACAAGACCAAAACCTGATCAATTCTTTTCAAATAAATTCAATCCAACCCGACTCAAGCAACAAACAAGTACAGTTTAACCAAAATCCTGTGAGACCAAACTTATGCTTCAATGCACCAGTGTACCAGTGTCCTGCAAAATATATGGGGCAAGAGACGACCGCAACTCCGACCGGTCATAATAATCGCAGCGAAATGCGGGCCGAATATCAATGTACTTGCAAGTACGTCAAGAACTATCGCTACTTAAATAAAGCAGGACATTGGAAAGCCAATAAATGATTCAGGATTTGACTAATGAATGAAAGAGGCAATTAGTGGAAATTCGCTGTTCAATTTTTCATGTAAAGTAGACACTTTTTTGAATAAATTGATTGGGAACTCGGAATAATTATGATTGCGAAAATAAACATAAATGTTCAATAGGTAAATATTTTTTTGATAAATCGTGCTGTCCAGGAAGTCTCTCGTTTTGAGCGCCGTTGTCGTGGTGGAGCAGTAGCCCGCGGAGCCCTGAGTTTGGTCGCTTGTTGCTCACAACAGACAAAACTTCTGCCAAGCATTTGATATTATACCATTCAGCGTTGATGCTTCTTTGGTTCCGTAAAGAATAACACACCAAGTAGCCAGTCATATTAAAAAAGGTCGCGATCATATCTTTCCCTCGCTTTTAGATCGCTTTACTTTGGCGTTGATTCGTTTTGAAGCACCCAAACCGTCGACTGGCGCTTCGGTTCTGACGGTATTGATAAATCCAAGACTCATCCTGTAACGATGTCGTAAACACACTAGCCTGCATTTCGTGAAGGCTTCCCGATCCAACCTGCAGTATGTGCTGAACCTCTTGATACGTAACTCGCCTATTGTCTTGGATTAAACTTTTCATTGATAGCATGTTTTCTTCCGTCAAAGGGCGACCACTTCATTCTTCATCCCCCAAAGTTAGTCGACCGCGCTTGAATTCGTTATACCAACGATACACAGTTGTCTTAGAAGGGCCTTCATCAATGAATGCCATTTGAAGTCTATCGTACGATTCGTCCGGTTTCAGGCGACACTTGAAGTCGTAAAAAATCATGGCGCTAAAATGTTCCTGGCGCAGATCAATTTTTTAATGAGACAAGATAATTTAAATTTGCTCGCAAACGATGTGGAGAGAAATATTGAAATTGGAACGTAGGTACGTTCCAATTTCTTTTTTACTTACAATTAATCATATTTTCAAAATAGACTGTAACTGGCCAGTCGCTCATACATAAAAACTTTTTATCGGAATACTTTCTGAGTGGCCTGTGTGAAGTGAGTTTTTGAGATGAACCTTCCGGGTGAAAATGTTCAAACCACAACCCAAATACTTTATACCTATCCTTCAATCTGAATTTTTGTTTCCATGTGATGGTCTAAAACAAAGAAATGGAGAAATATATTATTATACAAAACTCGCCAAGCGCGAGTTTAACTCAAGTGATGAAGATCAGTACGCCATTTGAAGTTTTCAAAAAGCTGACATATTGACCTCTGACCCTTTTGCCTACTAGATGTAGCTACGGTTGCTTAATTATGATTTTCAAGACAATTGCTCATAAAGTGGCTCTTATTACACCACTTTTAGGTTAAGAAAGAAAAGAAAGAAAAATTGTTATTCTGCACATACAAACGCACATTACAAAAAAATTGCCAATGGCATAATTAAAAAAGTTTTGTATTTTTTTCCATTGCTTGATGTCACTTACCACCAAAAACAATACACAATGCTCTGTGTGTGTTGCGACACTGGCAAATGACAATAAAACAAACAATAGTTGTACAAAAATAAGCTGCTGATTGCAAAGTGGAAGGATGACTACTTTTGTAACAAAACAAACAACAATAATAAGAACAATAAATAAGCTGTGCGTCGCACCTTTGCAAGAACACGTTGCTCAGCAAAATGCTGTGACTTCGGGCGAACCTATCGTCAACAGCCCTGTTTTTTACAATTACGTCTCGAATGAAGTAATGACTGAAATCTCCCGTGGTGTGACATAATAAATCTACTTAGTTTAATTATAATTATCTACAGAAATAAGTGTGATTCTTGCTGAACATAATATGAACTTAAAGATATAAATAGATGTATATAAATATATATATCTGTATACACATTACACAGTTTTGAACACATTACAATGGAAACAAAAATGCCACATAATAACTGTAGACGGTACAGTGTTGTGTTTATTCATATTAATGCAATTCGAATACCTTATCTATAACTATAATTTCGACACTATAAAAACTTAATTATTGAAAGTAGTGAAGTCTTCGTTGATACACCACAATTGTTTCCATGCACCATGAGAATCGCGACAGCGGCCATTTGCGCAACGACATGTTTCGAGGTTCATAATGCAGTGTGTTAAACACGCGTGCTCTTTACTTTACATTTCCGCACTCGTGTTTTATATTTAACTTTTTTTTTCTTCCATCTCCGTAAAGAGTTTTCTGTCTAAATACAATGAATATTTTTATCATCTCCGACATATACCCAAGAAAATGAAAACAACACAATATTAATAATACCAATACCATAACACAAACTGTAAAAATGCCAACAAAAAATGTTCGAAATCATTTTGAGAATTGTACTTTGACTAATTGTTTCTATAATTAAAGATAACAATACGAGTCTGTTTTTTTCCTCGTAAGTGTGTTGAAAAACGCCGTGTAACACGCGTGTGCATTGATCATTACCCACTCGCCTCCCTTGTCGCCGAAATAAAACCGACTCGGGGGTATTGACCAAAAGAGCACACTTGTATCACTATGTACTATAGAATGGGTGCTGTTTCTCAAACTCAAAAAGGAAATCTATTTCGAGGCGTTAAAATGCCTGTTCCAATTTTTATTTATTTATAACATCACTTATGAAGCCTCGCTATACGTTATCTCTTTTTTTTATATTTTATGAACCAGGTTCTTAACAATTTATTACAATCTAGCCTATATGACTAATAAGCAATTTTAATGTAACTTAATTGTTGACGTGTTTTTTTTTACTTGTATTGAATGCTCTTCACACAAGTCCGTTCTACTTTCTAAGAGTCTGATATAATGATATAAACACTTTTTTCATGGGTTATTATGTGTGTCATTGTCACTATTATTTCTACTTTTTACACTTCATAAACTCAACACTCCCCTGCGTTGAAATTTTTCGTCGGCTTTTCCTTAGTTTTAACTTTTTTTTTTTAAACACCATATTTTTCTTTTTCACTTAAAACAGCAATGTAAATAAAACTCGTAAAGGCTACCTAATCAGCTGTTTCACTAAAGTTCACTTGCAACGCCGGCCTGGTACCTACGGACGTTTTGATGCCTATTCGATATCAAACGCGCCGACAAAAAAGACCGGCCTAGCTATCTCGTAAGAAGCTACGCCGACAGATACTAATGAATCTAACAGACACGTCACATGAGGCATTTTATTCGTCTACAAAAGTTAATGTCTATTTGCTACTTTTATTTTAGATTTAATAGGAGGACTAAAGTAAAAAATATTTAAAAGATGTGTAGAAGTTTATTGATAGTCACGTAAGTTTTCGATAAATTGTTATTAACTAACTGTTTCAAACGCATATATAGATTCCGTTTAATTTTAGGTACGAAATCTTTACAAATTGGTACTTAGATAATGTCAGAAAGGAGCTTGCATGGAGCTCGAATTCGTAAAAGCATGTTCCACCGTCGCTTGGGTCGGCGCGCTCATTCCTCACTCACAAACACAACCAAAAAAACCGCTAAGCTCCCCCACCCCAGTGCTGCTAGAAGCAATCATCCGTCAAAGGCACTCGAGCTACACGTGGGGCGGACCATGTCAAGATTCCGGTCTTCTTTTTCTTAGAAATAAGCAGGACAGTGAATTCAAAGATATCCCAAGTATAAATGGTTGGGTGTCAAGGTTTCCATGCTGTCAGGTCCCACTGAAACGTGGGTCAGTGGTCTACTGTTTACTATGCTTTCGACTTCACATAACAGAGTGTTAAAGACCTCTTCCCTGTGGAGCTCGTTATTTAAGTATTACGTTCAACGACATCTTAACACTACGGATGAGCCGTTCCCATGCCCCACCCCAGTGCAGTAGGTAAATGGACGTTGATGACGAGCCACCCTTGCTTTAGGTAAGTCTCCAATTCTTGGTAATTTCTGGTTTACATTTCATTAATCTGCCCAGCATACATTTCGTTACTACATTTTTAACCGTCGCGTTGGTCGCAATCTGATAACCTAGTTTTTTTTTTTTACTTCATTGACAACGTTCTCTTGGTTTACATGGGCGGCATCGACATGGTAGTGTCGTACAATTAACCGTAATTTAGTCCATCTAATATTGCAGGTCTTCATTTCAGGTAGCACGTGTGCAGCAGCATCGATTCTCCCTCCAGCCCGCATGACTTGCTCGGTATTGTTTTTCGAGTCTTTCAGCAGGGCGATCTCTTCACTAAACGACTGGGTTTGTAAGTAAGTAAGTAGCAGGCTCTCAGCCCTATCCATAACGTCATCTTGAAGCTTATAAATATTTACAGCCTTTAATCCCACATCAACAAAGGTAAGCTTTTGATGTAGAACTCAGTAAGCGTAGCCATGATGAAAAACGCGTTGGCGCAGGTACCGGTAAGCTTGCAGTCTCATTTTTAAGGATGACAGTTAAAGATTTCAGTGGTAAATCTTTCTTTTCAGATTGTATAATATTTTGCGGCCAATGGTCACAGTATCTGTGAAAAAAGGCAGGTCCATGCATCCATTCATTTTGCACAGAGCGCAGAGTCATAGCTTTCTCTGGTAAGCGATGTCAGCGACATTTGTTTTAGTGGTTACATATCGCCATTCACTTATTTCCGTGAAACGTGAATTTCGCCCAAACGAATAATAATTGCAGACTTCGTTATTTATCCAATGCAGCACAGTTGTTGAGGCGCTCCAAAATACTTGTCTCTCAGCCTTCATCTTATGCTCTTAATTAATGCAGTCCGCCAGTCTAGCTGCTAACACTGCAGCCTGTAGTTCTAAACGTGGAACAGTAATTGGTTTGCTCCCCACAACTCGACATTTACTAGCAATTAATGCTACGCGCACGTTTAGCTCGTCGTCAATCCATCTCCAATACGCAAAGGCGCAGAAAGCTTTTGTAGATGCGTCACATAAGGGAGCAAAATAATATTTTTACGGCGAGGACGCTTTTTTTAATCCAGAGCAAAGTGGGTTTCTAGAGTAGAATCTCGAGCGTAGCAAGGGATTCAAAGTACGTCGCCCGAGCCAAAAATCCATTATGCGCCCGAGTGATACACTCTACTTTTCACCACCCATTATGAGAAAATAAAAGTCGCCTCAAATTTTATTGTAATATTATTATTTAATAAAACAAACAAAGCTTGTTTTATTATTAAATAATATTTAATAATAAAACAACTAAAACTTATATTTACATTTGAGACATTTTCGCAATTATGAAAATTTATTGTTACAGTTTTACTAGCAATAGAGATTGTTTGTAGATTTTATATTATTCTGCGTGTTTGAAGATTATTCATCACATTTCTTGCGTCAGTTCTAATACTTTCAGTAGTTAATTCTATACTTTCACCGTCACTTAAAGAACTCATTTATCAAAACAAAACCATGAATTTCTAACAATCCTAATTAAAATTTCTAACAATTCCTAGTTAATATTTTAGGAAAATCATATATTTTCACAATGTTTGTAAATATGTGAGCACAATGTACCTTTCACGTGATTAATTTATCTGCCTTTGCTATATTTTAAATTCTTTTTACCAATTGTGGTATAGTATTTTTATTCTTGGTGCATCGTCTTCACATATAGAAATATAATTAATGTATACAAAATATTGATAAACATTTTAAAAGAGTAACGGTGGAGTTTCTTGCCACTTGTTCTCCATACGAAACTACTTTTTGGATCTATTTTTTTTTTTTTAATGTAAATTTTGACGTTCAAAAGTGCCTTTGTATGGGCCGATTTGAAATAAATGCTTTGACTTTGACTTTGAATCCGTGAAAGTTGACGAAAACGCGGGTTGTAGTTCGCGCGTTTTTAATTAGATTTCCTCTTTTTTTTTCAGCCGGCGGCGCGACTATGGGCTGTCGTACCAGCCAGTCTTTATTCAAACAATATTTGCGTTCGATTTCTTTGGCGCTGAACACTAAGATGTTCTAAATTCAAAAAGTGCACGGCAAAGATAATTGCGGCGCACTTATAAAGAAGATTAAAAACTCATTACTGCCCGCTAACACTACTAAACAACACTACAAACTTACAAACACTACTTTTGGGTGCACTTAAAGGCGAGTCTCCTTTTCATAGATGGTATGAAAAGTATATGCATCTGCAGGTGCCTATAACCACATGGCGTAATAGTGACCCATATTCGCTATTAACAGGCGTGTGCGACGTACCCCGCGTAGCGCTGTACTCGGCTGTAGCCGTAGCACTCGTAGACTCAAGGTGTGACGATAGCCGCACGAGGGTTTGATTTTCTGTCTCGCTCACTGCAGTCGTAGCTGGTGGATAGTGTTTCGGCAATCTTACGTCACACAGTGTTTTTAGTAAACAAATCCATTTTTGCCATTTAGCGTAGATTCCGTCGCTAATGGGATCATCCCAGCTGACATTGAGTTGCCATGTCTCTTGCAAAATGATTATTCGTTAATTGTAATCGCCGATAGAAAGCCGTAAACATCAAATATTGACATTACAACGCTTAACAGTTGGGATACGTTTGAATGATACGTCGAATCTTAATTAATCGTCTTCGGGATTCCAGATTAATCCAAGTGTACGTACACCGTCGTATTCTGTTCGTCCGACCTTGAATGTCACGTCGGTCCAACGTACGCTTTCTTGGTGCAATGTATTTAAAACGGCTTGACTGTTGCACGTCCAATTTCATATATCAAAGCCTCCCTGTTTATGTGTATGTGTGACGTCATTTACAAGTTAGATTACCGTTTTGTCGTCTTCTACACTGTCGATATATTCGTCCATGTAATGTTGTTTACAAATAGTTTGCACAGCGCTCGGCATAGACGACTTAAACTGTTCGGCATTCTTATGTTTAATAAATCGTGCTAGGGACGGTGAACAGTGGGCAACAAATATAACATATGTTTTCACAGGTTTTGCCGGTGGTTCTCTACTCAAGAGTCGTAATAATTTTTTTATTTTTTTATTTAACCATATTAAAATACAGAGGTGTTACTTCAGGGTCGCGGGTTGTTCTAAAGAGAAAACCGTGGCCCTGGCACATGCAACTGAAGGAACACGGGTGGGTTTTAGTCAGTAAAAGTCTGACACGCCCTCCCGCTTCACCCAGAGCGGTAGAAGTCATTTGATGATTTCCCATTCAAAAAAAAAAAAAAAAAAGGTGTTACTTAAATTCTAGACCCGTTAAACTTTTACGTTTGCTCTTTTACATAAAAATGCACCACGTTACATACATACTTACTACTCATAGGTAATCTTATACAATGTATTTAGATCTGTTTGCTATCCTGTATAATGCATTTTTTTTATTATTTTGTCTTAAGTAATCGTTTACTCATTTTTACTTTTCTTTTAATAAATTTATTTTGTTAAACACTTAAGCTACCAAATACTTACATGTTCTCTTACCATAATAATTTGTTATCTGTGGTTGAAACAGTTTCTTCTCTCTAACCCTACGTGTGTTGCACTTGTTTTTACCATCAACTTTATATTTATCATTATAATAATATTCCAGATCCACCAAATAATCGACTTTTTTATCTAAGGGTATTTTATTTTATTTTATTTATTTGGGAAAATAAACAGTTTTACGCATTATAGTATTACACAAAATTTGAATTACAGAGTGAGTAAATGTATATCCCACGACATTTTCCACATATTATAAAAACAAGTTATAAAATTAATGCGATGTGCGCTTACAAAATGATAGGTAACATAAAAATTATACAACAATGCGTAAATGATAAAACTAAAAGGCATGCAAAAAAAAGAAAAACAAGAAATCATAAAAATACAGTCTAAGAGAATCGAATTTTAAGAGTTAAATGTTACGGGGCTGTGTCCAAAATTGTTTCCCGAACATATATTATAACATATATTATAATATGGTATAATTTTACAGATGGGAAATAACTCATCAACTGTTTGTTGCACTTATATTTAACATTTTTAATGATGAGTCTTATTTGTATGTCTTTAATACCTCTTAAATATGTAATTAAGGTTCGCCCGTACACAAAGAGTCCATAGCTTGTTAGCGAATCGGCAAGTGCAAAATACACCATTTTAAACGTCTACGCGTCTGTTTGTTCAATACATTTTTTAAGTGGTTAAACCTACTATAGCACCGATCTTGCAAATGTAATGCACATGTAACATCCAGTTAAAGTTATTATCTATTGTTACACCTAAGTATTAAAATTTATCTACGTACTCCAATTTTACAAACATTCGTATGTATGTCTTATCACTGTGAAACGGGCTGTCTCTCTCTCGGTTGCCATGGCGAAGCATGTGGGAACGCACGTCAGGCACTTCGTATTTATGTGGAGATATATCCTGAAGACAGCCAACCACGAGATTCTAGTGGTCGCAATCGCTACTGCTGAGTATGAGGTCCTGGGTTCGATTCCCAGGTCGGGCAACGTGTTATTGGGTTTTTCTATCTGGAATTTCTCAGTAGCAGCCCGAAGTCTGAATATGTGCCCGGTAAATGGCAATACGCTCGCCCCCTATTACATGGGACTAAAACATAACTGGCGAAATGTGGGTCTACTATAGGGACACCTCTGCCCAACCCTTCGGGGAAACAAGGCGTGATGTTATGTTATGTTATGTTCCAACGTGTCTTGGACAATCAGCCTACAGTACCAAATCGTGAAGGTGCTGGCAGGCCCGTTGTGTTGCGAACCAAATTCTGACTATCGTATGGCAGAACCCGTGACTGGGAATACGCACGGCAGCTCGTTTAGTACGAAACCGTTACAGGTCCCGAGTCTCGCACTGGACTGTCCATCGAGTTTTACGCAACTATCGGCAGCGAGCGTATCGCTTTCACAAGGTGCAGGCGTTATTGCCTGCAGATAGACTTCATCGTGTCTTGTACTGCCGGTGGCTGCAACGACAACACGCCACAATGCCTACGTTTGTTGCGAATGTGATTTGAAAAGTCACTTCATGATTTCCCAACCAAAAAAGAAAAAAATATGGTATTTGGCTTTATTTGCGTATGGCACTTGGTGGGCATTTATAAAGATTGGTTGGTAACCACAATTCCAGTTGGTGAAATCAATAGTTTTATTTAAACTTATTTTTTGTGGTCAAGAAGGTATGTATAAACTAAAAATAAAGGATTATAGGTACAATACGAATAGTCAGACACGAGCGTATGTCTGAGAAGTTTCCACATTTTCAATTTTAGCAGAGAATTCTAAAGTACTTCCGTGAGTAATTTCTTGGACATTTGCTTTTCTATTTTCTTGGTAGAAAAGGAGATTTATTTTATATTGCTTGCATTTTTTTGCATATCTACAGTTTATAAGGGTTTCATCCACGTTTTATAAAATCGTAATTTACTTACTTGAAGTACGAACGTTCGCAACTCAAAAACTACGCAAACATACAAAAGAAAATACTTAATTGAAGATAGTATTTATTTCATATACTCAAGTGATTTTCGTACTAATTAGTAGGACTGCACCGATTACGAAGTGCATAAGGTCGTCTTGTACTACAAATCAGCTAGATATATTTCGCAAAACAAATTGATTTGTAGTTTAACACGAGACTTTACAAAGCGATTTAGGTCAGTCGAAAATCAGATATTCAATAACCATTTCACTACTAAATCGTATAATTATATCGTGATTCGTGTTGTGCGGACTTTATCAATGAACGCTTTATGGAAGGTTAGTTAATGCGGGAGGCGACAGTTTAATTAGTGAAGCGGTATCCGTTCGACACGTAGCGAGCGATTATCGACCTACTAGACTAGTTAACAACAATTTGTATATTCAAACTCGTAGTTGCTTTACCGAATGTCATACAATGATAATGTATATTTGTCTGTGATGGTTAGATAATTTCAACCCTAGTGAACTTTAATTAACTGGGAATTGTTGAAAAAGTTGTAAAGCAATTGCGAGGAGAAGACGGCACATACTAACCGACGTGTCAACGTGTCGACTTCAATTATTTTTTTTTCACAAAAAAATGTTTGTTTTCAAATAGTGCAAACAATGTTACAAAAAAGTGTAAAAGCTTAAAAAAATTACAAGTTGTAAACGTTTTAAGATAAGTGTTAGACACGGACAGCTCTATCGTAGAAGTGACGTCACGACTATGTAAATTCATACTAGCACCGTACATTGTCCGTACCGCTGTCATCATCCTTATTGCGTAACACACTAACAGTAGGAATGGCTTTCATTTGGACAGTTCAACAACATCCATTACGTTATTTACGTAGATGAGCCGACAAATTTGTCTAACAAATGAAGCAAGGGATTAGCAATATCCTTCGACATGATTCAGATGGTAATTGATAGTGTGTAACGCCATTAGGGTGCTGCTTACATTTCGTACTTGAAAGTGAGTGCAGTGTTTTGCGACTTTTATCAATAAGAAAAATCTACTTTTTTGTGGTAGGTATATCCGATGAAACGTAGTGTATATAATCCGTAATCCTGACTATACTTCTTAACTATCCTAACCATAATAAGCTAAATAAGTTTTTTTTATTTTTACGCTTTCACGCCAAAACGGCTGAACGGATTTGGATGAAATTTGGCACACAGAGAGACAAGGTAAGGACAAAGGCCAATTTTTATCCTGAATCGCAGTCGAAGTAGCGGGGAACAGCTAGTATGCCAGTTAATTAAACTTAGAATATTTAATGACGCCGCCATTCTGCATACGAAAATTCAACCAAATATATCTAATAGTTTAGTCACTAAAGCTGGTCTAAGATAGAAATTCCTTTACTACTATTTAGTTTGTATGAACGTATGAAGTGTTGTATGAAGGATATTTATTTAATTTCAATGTTACGATGATAGTTTCAAAATACTCCTTGCATTAGTATTGGCTGTTTCTTTAACTTAGGAATTGTCTTATTGTCGTCTCCACATTGTATACCCATAGCATAAACATAAGTTGCCATGAACTACAATGAAAAGCACTTGCTCGTTTTCATTAAATTATAACTGAAAGTTCAATAAACCGTGTAAAAAATTCGGAGAACGCATAATTAGTCCGTCAATATTCTTTTAATTACGCGTTAAGAAATTCAAAAAAAAATCTTATTTTATTATTCTAAAATACACGACTGGAGGCATTATACATATAATTTATTAAACAGTTATTCATTTAGAATACAGCCCTATAATTCTAAGAATCGTACATTATTTTATTCGATATGTTTTTTATTAACTCGAAATAAAAGTAACAGTTTTTGAAGTAAGAAGACCAGAAAATATGGCTTGATTGAATATAAGTCTTCCTGGTCTTCCTTAAGGCTCTACCTTTATAGACACTCAATCATTAACCAAATCGGACAGACTCAAATGCACCAAACTTTTGCCAGTGGTTCCCCAAGTGAATGTCGGAAATTATCCCGCAGGAACGCACTACCAGGATAAAAAAGTAAATATGTGTTAATCCAGGTTATAAAGTACCTGTGTGTCAAATTTTATCCAAATCCTTTCAGCCGTTTTTGCGTGATTAAGTAACAAACATCCAAACATACAAACTTTCACATTTGTAATATCAGTAGGATACAATTGTAAAATCGCTTAAGCATTGATTTTTAATATACAGAGAAAGTAGAGATCCAGAGGAAGTTGGATTAAGATAAAGTTGGATTAAGGTAAACTTGTTCAAAAGAGACTGATAAATCTTCTAAGATCACCCCTTCGTATGCCCCTCGTACGAACGTGGGTACACGCGTGACACAATGGGTTACACCTTCCAATAGGTTAAAAGACCGGGCAAAATGGAGAATGAAGACGAAAGAAAAGTCACTCACCACCAGATGTTTGTAAAACTGAGAAGAAAGAGAGACAGTTTGTAACGCGCAATCAACGTTCAAGCTGTTCAGAATCTTAGTGTAACATAGTCAATGAACTGACATCGTTATGAAAGACTGGACAAACCATTGCTTGCAATAAGCCATCAGAAGTCTATAGCCCTTCTCATGAATTGAGCTAGTAACGTGTAATTAAAGCAGAGGTTAAAGTGAAAGCGTCGCACGTTTCATTGTCTATGTAAGAACAGACATTCTTTTGTTTACAGTATGCTAACCAATCTTCACTCCACTCTCTGTTAGCCGCAACTATTATTACAGATATCCTATAAAAATCCGACAGCTTCTCAATTATCCGAACTCGTTATCGTACCGTATACTAAAGAAAGCATTCTGCTTATGATATAAAGTCATATGAAAAGGTAGTATTTATAGTGCTTGCGCATATTAAAAAGTATCAATCAATCAACTCGATTATTAGCAGCTGGATGAGAGTTCTTAAGAATCGAGATCTCCAGCAGTCCACTGCAGGACATAGGCCTCTCCCGAGCTGCGCCCCTACCCAGCTCGACCCGGCCACCTTTTAAGGTCGTCCGCCAATCTAGCTATAAGCTTATTTTTCTTCGTGTCGCTGGGACGACTGTATTTCAGATCTTGTTGGCCCAAAACTTCGCCACTTCCACGGTTTCTCCGGTGGCAACTCAGAATGGGCAGTAAAAAAAACCTATGTTATTTAATAAAAATTTGTAACAACCTCTTTCGAAAAAAAGTAATTTTTACGTCAGGCCGTAGCGCTTCCAACTACCCACCCAAAAACGTAAATCTCACAACTCCATGAATAAAACTCTGGCAACTTGTTTAAAAGTTAAATCATTACAATAGTATAAAACGATGCTTTACGCTGGTTACTGTAATATAACACTCATTCACATAATTGGATTAAATTAATTCGAGTCCAATCTGCTCGAGTAATCGTAGCTTATGGTTGCATGATTTTTAACGTAATTGGTTAACACAAAATGTATGCAAATGTGTCTCTTAATTAATGAGTTTTTTAACATGGGGTTGATTTTTCAAAGGTATCTTTAGCTGAAAAATAAATATTGAAACTTGACAGCTTTTGTATAGAAAATATGTCAAACTGTCATATTTATTCTTCACATAAAAGATATCCGACTGAGAAAAAAAAACACATAACCCGAAGGAAAACACATGTCTGGTTTTTTTATTTTTTATAATGATTACTTTTTATTCCAAATAAAAAGTAATCATTAAATAAAAAGGCTTACAAAATTATATACAACTTATATGTATAAATGTATACATATAAGTTGTATATAATTTTGTAAGCCATTTATCAAACCCATTTTTGATACGCCACTCGATAGGTTTTGATGTTTATTCTTTGTTTGTTTTGAAAACATACAATTAGGCGCCAATGTTTTCCATTTCTAATGCTTACCATGATCTCTTTAATTTGAAACCCCCATTTTTTCACTACAGAAAAGAGAGCAGTGGTGGCCCAGTGGTAACGGCCGCAACTTACCGAGTTATAGGTCGTAGGTTCGAACCCTTACAGGCGCATTACTATGTGTAAATTATTTCATCACTACTCTCAAAACGGTGAAGGAAATCATGGTGAGGAAACCGGCATGTCTTAGAACCAAAAATTCGAAGACATGTGAAATCGACCAACCCGCACTGGGCCCGTGTGGTGGATTACGGCCCACTCCCTCTCACAGAGAGGAGGCCTGGAACATAATAGATTATGCTAGACTACAAACAATGGCATCTCACAGCCGCCAATTTTAACGTCACTTATCTAATAACACTCGGGCGGTCCAGGCGTACTTTTTTTTTGATGTCTTAGTTATATAAATCCATCTAGCGGTTCGAAAGATATGAGGTAATAAAGAATAACACAATCATGTCTTGCAGTAAATATCAAAGCCCTGGTATAGAGACAGGTGAAACCATGATTCAGTTAATTGCGGCGGCTGTCACTCTGAGTGAAACTGACGAGTTATCTTAGTTTCACCTTAATAATCTGAGTTATCCTCTCATGTGACATGAAAACACTTATGAGTTCGTAATTTTCTGTAAACCAGTTATAATTAAGTATATTCTGAAGAAAACAATTAGACAATTTTTCAAACGTAAAGAACCTATAACGACTTCATCTACCTTATTATTAGATCAAACGTATTTAAAGACATCTCATTCTATGTAAATGATCAAAACGAATTCATCTTAACTAATAGCGTTGAACAATTTATTATTAAATTACATATCGCCATTTAGCGCCCAAAACTTTTACAACAATAATAACTTCAAGATCCGTGTAGTATGGATAAACGTCTGCCCACGCGCTACGCCGTAGCCGGCCTACGCGCTACGCCGTAGCCCGCCTACGCGCTACGAGCAGCCGACGAATCAGACGGTATAATCTTAGAATACGAAGGTGCCGTAGTCTCATCAAAGTTTCACTTGATACAAAGGCTTCTAAGTGCGTAGGTTTAAAGGCTTTGTTCTCCTTTACTGCTCTCCATTACGGGATGACGTAAATGTATATATCTCTATTTACAATATGTATGTTCAGTTCTACCGTCTGCTTATAATAACACACTGCGGTCATCAATCCGTTTGCTTCGAGTATATGAGGTGTGATACCTTCCGCCTCCGACTGTTTACAGTACCTAACGATAATTTAAATTCCATGTTCTGTAATGTTTTTTTAAAGAGTTTACCTTATGGTACATATAACAAAATAACATGTACGAGTAGATGTATGATCCGGAATGACGCAAAAACGGCTTATCGGATTTAGATGAAATATTGCACACATTTAGTTTATAACGTTCCGGTGGGATTTTTCCGACATTCACGAATATAAACTATTTTTAATGTAATCAAATTATTATTACATTTACTAAAAGAACACATAATTTACTTAAAGTAATCGAGTAGTGATGATAATAATAATGTGACAACAAAAAAAAAAACTTGTAAGTTTAAGAACTGAGGAACGGGTCTAGAAAGAAAGAAAATACATTTATTCAGCACAGGCTAAAAGGCACGCAATATAATACAAAGCAGAAGCAATATCGTTCAAACTTAATATGGAAACCAACTGGATCCCAGTAATATAAGAAATTTCGTGCTGTTGACAAGAAGGAGTGTCATCACAACGTTCATGTTTTCCTACTGTTTGTCTTATTTGTTTTTAGTATATTAAGTTATGTATACTATATTTATAGTATCCATAACTACATATATGTATATCTTTAAAGAAATAAAAATTAATATTCCTAATTTGATCCTAATTGCATCTACCACTGTTTGAATCTGCATCACCCAAAGTTTGAGTGGTAGAAAAAGCGTGCTTAAAGAATTAAATGAGTAAATGAGTGTCCACCATACATTACCGATAACACCAATACTTGCGAACTGGCCAAATAGAACTTGTACACTTCTGCCTAACCCATCGGTCAAGCCACGCGTGATGTATGTGATACCAATACTTGCCTTTTTCAGAATGGCACGCACAGCGTTCTTTCACACCTTACACAAATATTTTCTTTTGTTCACCATCTCAAAAGTCTTCTGTACTTCTTGTACTGTGTCACGCAGTACAATGTGCGTTTGTGGGTGACCACCGCTACCCACTCGAGCGAACGTGACTCGTTTGATATCTCGATCGTTCTTATGAGGCGAGCAAAGAACAACTTATTCACAAATCCGGTCGAATTAGCTGCCGTATTGGGTATTTTATTCCGTGGATTGTATTTGTTATTGGTTTTGTAGAATTCTTTGGGAATTTAAGTTTTTGGAGAAAGAAGAGTGTTGTTCTTGATTTATAAGTTGAATATCTTTAAACAACCTTAACCACCTAATCTATTCACAAAAGTTAGTAATTCAAGCATACCAAAAACCGGACAAAACCCCAATTTGCCTCGTTGGTCTAGTGGTCGCAATCGCTACTACTGAGCATGAGGTCCTGGGTTCGATTCCCAGGTCGGGCAACGTGTTATTGGGTTTTTCTATCTGAAATTTCTCAGTAGCAGCCCGAAGTCTGGATTTGTGCCCGGTAGATGGCAATAGGCTCGCCCCCTATTACATGGGACTTAAACATAACTGGCGAAATGTGGGTGTATTATAGGTGCACCTCTGCCCAACCCTTCGGGGAAACAAGGCGTGATGTTATGTGATGTTATGTATATAAACCAATAACTTTTCGATCTACCATCAATAAACTAATACTTATTTACAAATTCTTACTTTATCTGCCGATAAATAAATACATTTTAATTAATAACCTTGGAATGTATCACCGGTAATGTCTGTAGGGAGCTATTGTACACCGGGGTGCAATGACTTGTCGGAAGGAAAGCGTACAGGGGTCAGAGATATCATCAATCTTGCCAGATTTACGGCTTCAAAACGCACAGTTTATCTCGGAATCCCGACTGCCGGATTACTACAGCCTACGCTCATGCAAATGTAATTTATAAATCTTTGGGTTTTGGCAAAAACAAAGCCCAAACTCAAAAATTCTCATTGTTATCTTGGGAAATAAACGTAAGTTTTTTTCTGATTGAAAGTTAGTTAAAGGTAATGAAAGAATGGCGGCTTTCGATTATGGCACGCTCACCCTCCTACACTTATAAATAAAAATCAATAAAATATATATTTTTTAAAGATATATGATTTGCCGTCAAAAAGGAATTTTCACCGTTTGAGTTTAAAACGAATAACGTTGTTTTTTTATCAAATTGGGATAACAATCTTGAGCTACATTTACGTTGTTACATAGTACAATATATATAGAATAATTGTGTGTAATTTTTTTTTTTTTATAGTTGTTAATTGACAAATAATTTTAACTGTTTGTTTTCCATATTCAAATAAAAAGCGTATCTTAAAATCAATAAACAAAAGTGGACATGCCACTTTTAACATCGGGGGTCACAGAGTAGGTCGCTATTGGCGGCATCGCTTTGTGAGGGGTAACGCATGCTATGGGAGCCGCACATTTTTACCAGCCGCGCCATTTGGTCAGGATACTAATGTGTAGGGCTTATTACATCCCATTTGTATGCAACGGACGTGAAGATTAAAAAAAAAAGGAGTTTGTGTATTTTATTTGTAAGCCCCTGGCGTCCGTACTAAAGGCGATTCAAGTGATAAATCAGGTAAAGTGAAGCAGATTAGGGTCTTAGTGCGACGTGATTGTATGGTAAATATTAGTTAGGTTCTAATAAAAAGCCAAGAATAACAAACATAGGCAGGGGGTTCTACGAATGCCTTTCAGTTAATTATAATTAGACCATTCTGCCAATATTAAAACTAGTAGTTCTGTAACTTTTAGCAAACAGACGCATGTTTGTTCAACTAATAAATAATCATTCGAAGGTGTTTTCTACGTAGAATATTATTTCTTCAGTCATTTTCTGTTGATGACACAAAAACATGTGTAATTATAATGTTTCGGATATTTTAACAATTTTAGTACAAATTTTATAAATATGTTAAATTTGTGAGTTTGTACATACGGGTTGATCTTCGGAATTACTGATCCGATTACGGACGGAAAGCTATATTTTATATTAAAACAAGAAATTTCACTTGGACAAAGTAGGGAGCAGTAGCTAGTATTCATTAAATACACGTTCCTCAAGCTAGTTTGACCTTTATTCGCAAAAATATCTATGAACTTTAACGTCAGAACTCCAACATCAACCACGCAAGTCACCCACAGAGATCTGCTCCTGACAACGTCTGAACTTGCATCCCAAAAACAACTTGAGCTGAAAAGTAATAATAAAAAAAAACTCATATTATACTAATTCAACAACACAGATGAGTGATATTTTTCATGGGAAAGTAGCAAGACCCTTACATATGAGGATTGAGTTTTTACTCAAACTCAAGCGATTTTGCTGAAAACTTTGAAAGAACAACAAGGGATCATCTGCTGTCTTATCAATCAGTATCAACCAAGGAGTATCATTTTTCTCATAGTTGTTAATAGAATATATTTATTTCAGATAACTAAAAAAAAAAAAATGTCCCTATTTAATTGAAGTGTAAAGTGATGGCCTGAAACACAGGTTTGTAATAACCTAGTTCGGGCGGGACCTTACATTGCAATTCCAAACCATGGTAACTTGCACCTGTAATAAATTTTAGTTTAAGTAATTTTTACGTACTATAATTGTATGGGAAATCTTAGGTACTAGTGTTGGCTAAATGTACACTTTTTGTAAAAGTTTTATTCAATAAATTTAATTTTATTTTATTTATTTTTATTTTATTTGTTTAATGAATTTAGAAACAAAATAAAGTTTAATGCGTTATCGTTTATTAACTTCTTAAGAGTGTGTATTGAATTTTCAACCTGTACTATTTTAATTAATTGAAAGCGTTTTTGGGTTTTGCATAGTAGCAGCCGAAAGTCTGGATTTAACGTACCATAAAAAAAACCCTAATGAAAAATGCCCGGTCAGGTAAAGTTTTCGAGCCCATGAACTTAAGTCTGGATTCGTAACTGTATATTACGACTGAAAACTGGCCAATGATTGTGGCTCTTTTATTATACATATTTTATATATCTTTTATATATCTTCATCTTTCTTCCGGAAAACGCTTTGAGTGTTACACTGTGATGTAAATAAACTTGCATAGAGACATGAAAAACGAAGCGCGAGTAGAACATTCCCTCCACAAGGCTAAAAACGCCGAAAAAAACCCGTTTCTTATATGGTTGTTGGTTAAACATTACAGGGGTCTCCCTTTATTTTTTACTTTTTTTATATTGACAGACAGCGGAGGCAGACAGCGGAGGCTTAGTAATAGGGCCCCGCTGGCACCCCTTGAATACGGAACTCTTAAATTTTGGAATTCAAGGTAAAATGTATGTTCAATGAACAAAATATTATGAACCGATCATGAATGTTATGTCTGTATCCGTGTGTAATTCTACTATGAGTCAATGATACTCGAAATAAAATTATTTGATTTTATTATTAAACACGAATCCCAACGCAGATCACGTTGAATTGTTTAAAAGCTGAATCGAACCATCTAATGACTGAATGATGTTGGCTCAATGAAATTTAAATTCGAATTCATTTGACGATTTCTATAACCCGCAATAGAAATCGGTCAACCATAATGGGCTTTAGCAGCTTGTAAAATTTTGATTTTATTTATACAGTCTGAGTATGACAGGACATTTAACGAATATAAACAGTATATTTTCATAATTATTTTATTCTTAATTTCATTAACACCTCTCTTAAAATGATTACATTAATGTAGTATGAATCAAATTGACATAATTATATCTGCATATAAGCGATTTATTTGGTGTTCATACTTTTCAGTATAAACTTAAGTTAAAATTTGAGGACTTTCTGGCAACCGTTTGAAGTTTACAGACATAGAATGATGTTTTAAATTATGTTTTGCGTTAAACGTTTTTAATTATTTTTAGTGCAAGTGGGCCATAGACACTAAGCATGAAATGGCAGGCACTAATAAAATGAGGCCATACATACATGAATACTTTTTAAAATAAAATTTTACACTCGTTTTAGCTCGACAACCCGTAGGAAGTTATAATAATTTGTGTCGTCGCGACTCGTCGTAAAAAATACAAAGTTAACAGAGCTTCTTTATGAATATTAACGGCACTTACTTGGAACATAAATATGTATTTAAAAAGTAAATTAGGTGCGTACTTAAATTCGCTTTATTGTCTCAGTCCTGAGAGGAAGCAATTACATTTTATTTATTTTGAACTTGACTCCAGCATGACGATTCTGTAAAAATGTGAAGACTTGCTTGCTGGAGTGAGCTGTCAGTGTCATCCTGGCTTGGTAATTCCCTAGCATCAGTAGCACTGACAGCTAACTCCACGCTCACTTCACGTTGAGATGGTTACAGAATAGCAATACAGGTTATGTAGAATACTTAAATAGCAATCACATTGTGACGAATTATGATAGTAGCTGTGGAATTCTCCTTTATGTAAATCGCTTTCATGCTACACGATATTCAACTTCTAAGCTCAGTCAACCCTGAGGCTAAGTAGCAAAATTGTTGCAAACATTTGTTCATAATACATTCTGTCAAAAAAGTATCGGGAATGGATGATTTGTTTATGGTTCCAAATTTAATATTTGTTGTTTTTTTTATGTTATTAGATTGGCACAACTTTTTTCCATTTTAGTGCGGAGTCTGAGTTGCATCTGTTATTTAGATTATATAGAGTGCTATTTTTAGTTAGATCATATCTAGAGTGTATTGCGAATTCCATAATGGTCAAAAACATCGATCACAGAGTTTGTCTTAAATTTTGCATCGCCAATGCAATTTCGTGTTTGGAGTCACTGAAATTGTTACAGAAGGCTTACCGTGAATCTACTTTATCAAAAACACGAACTTATGAGTGGTACAAAGCGATGAAAAGAGGTCGAGTTATGATGGAAGACTTCCATCGCTCTGGTGACTACCAGAGCGACGTCAACTAAAGTTCAACGTCACCATCAACGTCTTCAACTAAAGTTAACATCGCAGAAGTGAAGGGAATAGAAACTGAAAATCCTCATTCAAGACTGAGAGAGATAGCCACTGAACTTTCTATGTCTCACGAGTCCATCCGTACCATTTTAAATAATCACTTGGGTATGAAACATGTTGCCGCTCGGCTAGTCCCAAAAGACGAACGAATCAATTTAGACCCAACATTCATGAACCGCATTGTTACTAGTGACGAGTCTTAAACGACGAATTATTGCCAAAAGGTCAAACGTTAAATAAAGAATATTATTTGAGCGTGATGCGGCGTTTAAGAGAGCGAATTCGACGGAAAATACCAGATTTGTGGAAAGAAAATTCTTGAATTTTTCATCACGATAATGCGCCGTCGCACAAGGCCATCGTTTTGAACGAATTTTTGACCAAAAGCTCAACAAATATCGATCGAGCAAGCACCTTATTCAACAGATATGTCTCCAGACGACTTCCTTCTTTTTCCTCAACTCAAATTACCACTTCGTGGCGCCCGTTTTTTTTTTCGTTTGAAGACATACACTGAACTGAATTCCGGAAAAAGCGTTTAAAAATGTTTTGATGATTGGATTATTCGTTGGCGCATAATTTGAAGACGATAAAATAAATTTGGATGAATAACTAACATTTTGTGTATTATTGACCTTTTTCCAGTACTTTCTTGACAGAGTAGTACAAACAAACATAATTCAAAGTGTTAGTCTTGAACGTCTTTATACCTCAACATTCAAGTCTAACTATGACACGCTTTACTTATAAAGGTAGAAGCGTAAACCCTGAAACAAACTGCTCCAACCAATTTCGTCGTGTGTTCCTAATATCAAAACTCATACACGCAAGGCTGTCGACACGGAAGTATTACGCACGATCTCGCCAAATACACGGTTTAATCTCGCCAGAGCTAAAACAAAGCTACTAGTCTCCCGGGCCTTATATGACATAACCTGACGAATAGGCTCCGGCAGATCCCCTTAATTTAATACCCCTGCACGATATAACGTTTCGCCGACCGCGGACCAACTAATTCTACAGTGTTGCCATTTCGTAACATAAATCTTTGGGATACACAACCTTTGGTAACGTTTTTGGTGCGTTCGTTTGGCTCACGAATATTTCCGGGGTTAATAACTTCTTAAGATTAGGGCTTACCTGGATTTATTACTGGCGAAGCATGTGTGAGAAGATTATTTTAATTAAATTTTCAGTAATGCAATTAGTAGATTGAGGCCTTGCCTTTTTATGTTCGATCCAGTTTATTGACGTAAGCTCCTTGACTGCACGTGGCACTATGCGAGAATTCAGCAAAAATATTCATGCAGGTTTCGATATTAGCACGTACGATACAAAACCCGATGCGAATGTTTTTTCTAGTGTTTCGACGATTCCACTGACGAACGGTGATTCGGTTTTTACTACTCCATGTTGAATATCAATTTGAATAATTAAGCATCGTTAATGGCTGAAATAAACTTAACCTAAACGAAACGAAATCATTGCTAGCTAAAAGTATTGTAACTATCGCAAATAGGATGTACCATTCTGCAAGATTAATTTAAAATTTAGTCAAAGAAAACGTATCTCCGCATAATTGAGAACAACGGATTGCAAACTTCAGTCGTACATTATTTATTGAAGTTTCAGTATACTTCGACTTTACTTTTAAAATTAGAGCCTCTGAGAATGCGCGAAAGATAAAACTTCTATCAACGAGGGAGAGTCGGAATCATTTCACTTTATAGCCTAGTTCGTCAATTTGTACCAGCTTCCTTAAAACGGCAACTTTTTTCTTTTAATTCAGCGAGATCTTATGAATATATTATCCTTGTTTTATCTTTTGAATTATTAGCTAAAATAACTGAGACCATTCCTGTTCTCCCACTGATGTTTCTTTTATAAACTAGTTAAAATAGCGATAATAGATTTTCAATTGCGAGAAGTTTAACTAGAAATAGATCGTGAAGTTCGTTTTAAGACCGTTTAAAATAGCTTCAACATTATTTTGTAACAACTCATCCTATTTTTAATGTACAAAGAAAACACTAGTTAATGGACCCATATTTTTGTATGTCAGGTTGCAGCTTCATAATTAATCCATTTTTTATTATTAAATCATACCTATGTACATATCACGAAACACCATAGTTATTCGAAAATATATAAAAAATATCAATTTTTATCCCATGGCAACTCCGACCTCCACAAAACTTATTAATTAACTTGACAATCGATATAAAAATGTAAAAATACAATCAACTTACTTGTGTTTTGTTTTAATAATAAATAATATAATAAATAATAATAATAATATGTTTATTCAAAAAATTAAAAGGCATAAAAATAATTACAGTTTTGCTTAAATGTAAATTGTATTCCTAAGACTTACGTGCCTGAACTAGGTAATCCTGTTTTTCAGGCGAAAAGTGCTAAAATAGTCGGATAAAATTTATAAACAATCAAAAAAGTTGACACTAGACAAATAAATTAAATGTAGAGTAGCTTAAAACCTAGTTTCTAAATTTAACAAATACTTGTTGTAGGTGAGGATCTATGTTTACTTTAACACAGTTAATAAATCAATCAACTAAGAAGCTACATAGTTTAAGCGACTCTTTGAATGCTGCATTGTGTTTTTGGAACTCGCAGGTTTTTCAGGTGGTCACCGATACTAAAAATAGTATGTCAACTACTTCGACCTTCAAACTTATACAACACTGATGCATTCAAAACCTAATTAACATCACTATTATTTTAATGAGAGTAAACAAACTTAAACATGATCACAATTCCACCAAGCAAACGACAATACATATCCAGAAGAAGCCTCTTAAAATTACTTAAATTAATGGCTCGTGGAAGCGATGTAAGTAAGTGTGCAATATAATAATATTTTATGCTAATAAAGACCGTGCCACTTCATTAGTTTCAGCGCTTGAAGTAAGTCTGGGCTAGCATGTAGAAGTATTTCTGAAGAAATGAACGTCACATTAATGTTTGAATATAATTGTTTGCCTCAATACTACGTTATTTTTAGAGAGCCGGTGACATAATTATTAAGTTGCAACTTGTGCACAACGAACACACATGAAAGAGTACTTGTCTATGAATAAACACCTACTAGAAATACTTGATACAAAGATTAAATAAATCATATCAATGTCGATCATAAGTAACTTATACTAAGAAGAGATGATGAAAATCAAAACCACATTTTCTTCAATTTTCATAACACATGTAAGACTTTCCATACCTACTTATTTTTTGAAAAAAGTACGTAGAATACGTGGATTTTTAAACCAAAAAACTGAAACCAAAAGATCCGTTACTTCCAGAAGTCAACCAGACAACCAGAAACAATAAGCACACAATCAAACCTAATGAAACTACAGAAACCAAGGCAGAAAATAAATAAAAAAGGACCGATTATTTCCCACACAAAGCTTAGACAAAGGTATCTAACAACCCGCAGACTCACTAATTCGCCCCAATAATTTGTTAACTTCCTCACTCGCTCCACATAGACAAATAATACGAACCGACTCCCATTTAATTCGTATAATTATTGTCCTGGTTCAGCAACCAGATGTAATGTGGACGTAATAAATTCACGAATCGAATGTAAGTACATTTGCGATTGTTTTCAGTTGAGAATAACGATAATAGATATCAATCATTGACGAAACGTTCCAACGATTCGATGTCTCTGTCGATGTTTTGATTGATCAGTTAGTACCATATATTTTTCTAGTTGCCTTTCTTCCCTATTTCTCTGCCATGTGCAAAAAAAGCTTTTCAATCCTTATGGGAACCCAACTTTCACATCGACGGGAGCAAAGTGGATAAGTTCGTTCTAGGCAAGGCCTAAACCGTATGGTACTACCCAGAATTTAAAAAGTATGAACAAAATTGTGGCAGCACTAAGTGCCACGTGTGACAACAACAAATAACTAACTGTTGAAATACAAATAAAATTTCATATTGGAGACTCTTTGTATAAACAGACCATATACGTTCTCTACTAATACCCCAGTTCGCACCTAAGTTAAATGTGTTCTACCGCCAGTTTAATAACAACTTTTCAAACAGGACCAAAGTTTTACCTTTTGGCCACCACCGCCAAATACCCACATGCTATGTAATCATAAAATTATACACCATATACGGGCGTATTTTATTTGATCAATATTAGAAATTAAAATAATGGTAATTATACCCGCTACCCAACGTGCCATTATGCCATTTTATAAACTTAAATAAGTCAATACAAAGCTCTCGTTTCTATGCTAATGTCTGGCGGTTTGCTACCCGCGGTGTTACCATAAATAAAGTATTTAAATATTCCAAAACAAGGACTAGCAGTGACATCCCCGTACGTCACGGCCTTGACCGTTTAACCCTCTTAATTAAAGCAAATAGATGCACGAAGCTAATTATTAGCGAATATCGATTAGCGTGGCGCAAACTGTCGCTCGTAGTTTACTCGACTTGTGGTGAATGAGCTGCTGGCGTTCCTGCAGCAGAAGCTGGATGTGATGGATGAAGTGTCCGCTGTCCAGATCTGTGCAACGAACTTCAGCGAGGATGACATCGCTGCTGCCAAGCTGATGTTGTTCAGTGTGCTGAACAACATCAGCTACCAGATGGTGTCCCGCCGGCGTGACGGGACTAAGAGAAGCCTGCAAGAAACAATCACGCTGTTCAAGGAGACCGACCCTGACGACGTGCCAACGTTTGTGGCGAAGGAGCTGCACAAGCTTCCTCCCGTCACCTTCGACCGCGTCGATGTAACGAGCCTTCTGAAGGACATTGTCATTCTGAAGGCCCGCCTCGCGGATGTGCTATCGACATTAGATGCATCCCAAAACACTGTCGCCGATTTGCGTAAAGAAGTTGGCGAGTTACGCAACAGTGTGACGGAAAATAGGTCATCAGCCGATGCGTCTAATGTAAACACGTTTCGCGGAGCCGGCCTCGATATATCGTCGTCTAAGTCCGCGTCAGCAGTTTCATCGCCTGCGCATCCGTCGATTGCTGAGCTTGCGGCGCGCCCCTCCCGCGCGTCCCGCAGCCCCGCGCCCGTCATCGTGGCTCCACCGAGCAGCGCCGCCCGAGCCCCTCGTCCCGTCCCGCTGCCAGTTTCTGCAGCCCCGGCGATAGCCCTTCGAAAGGAAACACAAAGCCTATGCCAGAAAAGGCACCGAAAAAAGCTGATAATGATGAGGGTTTTGTGACGGTGCAAAAGAAGAAGCACCGATCGCAAACAAGAACTGCTCAGGCAAAGCACCTACGGGTCCCGAAGTAGGCCTGCGTGCCGCAAAGCCGATCACTCCGGTGTACATCTCCCGCCTGCACTACACTACCAGAAGATAAGATACATGCCGAGGGTGCAGTTACTGGAGTCGCGCCGCAAAGTCGATTTTATGGGGTTCGTGGTGCGCGTACCGAATTGTTACCTGCCCCTTGTCATGCAAGAAGACTTTTGGCCGCAGGATGTGGTGTTCCGTTGCTTCCGCGGACAAATACCACAAGACAGCACAAAGTCTAGCTAGTGCAAAGTGAAGTGCTACTAACATAGTCTTAAGTCTTTTTCATTAACACAAGTTTTGTATAAGATAAATATGTTTAGGTTAAGGTATTTATCTATGGGCCTGTGTCGCCTGAAAATAAATGGATTATTATTATCTCCTTTATTACATTAAAAACCTTATAAATTACATTTTTAAATATACTTTCAAAACTCTGAAAAAAAAATACATTTAAAAATATAAAAAAATAGTATCCCACCGGTATCGGGAACAGGGTCCAAGCTACCGGCGGTCAGGGCTCCAGAGAGAGGAACCTCCTAACAATGCGAGCCGTGTCCATAAGTACCGCTTTCTGAATCAAGCCCTTGATCCAGCTGCCCAACGAGAGCCTCCTCAGGTGTTTGTCGAGGCTCTTGGCTATTAAGCCATTGGCTGTCACGACTATCGGCACAATGATTGCTGAGTCCACATCCCACATGTCGACAACCTCGCGAGCCAAATCAAGATACTTTATTTCTTTATCTTTCTCGGCTTTCACGAGGTTACCGTCATGCGGGACCGTTATGTCAACAATCATTGTGCGCCGCTCTACTCGATCCACCACCACTATATCAGGCTTATTGGCAACAATAGTCCTGTCAGTGATGATGGATCGACCCCAGTACAATGTGATATTTCCATTTTCGAGAACTGGGTCGGGCACGTACCTGTAATACGGCACTTCCGATTCCACAACGCTGTATTTCAGAGCAAGTTGCTGATGGATAATCCTAGCTACAAGGTTGTGTCTATGCAAGTACTCTTCGTTAGCTAGACGAGAGCACCCGGAGATAATGTGTCTTATTGATTCCCCCGGACGGTGACATGCCCGACAGATGTCAACCGTGCCGTCTTTCACAATAAATCTCCGGTAATTGTTCGTCATCATAACTTCGTCCATAATTGCACAAATAAAACCTTCGGTTTCTCCAAAGAGGTCACCGAAACGTAGCCAGGTCACGGACGCTAGAAGATCTACATCGGGTCCATGTAGGGCCCGGAAAAAGCGTCCGTGAAGCTCCTTACTCTGCCATACTTCCATGCGATCATTAGTGTCAAGCACTACAGGTTTGCGCCAGTTCTCTTTGGCCAAGGAGAGCGGGGTGAGGCCCTTGTCCACCGCGACCACATCACGATGCATCCCCACGTCGGCTTCTAGGAAATATTCCCTGAGACTGCATATCTCGCGATTGTGTAGGGTCTTAGCGTTTAAAAAGCCTCGACCTCCACACTTTCGCGGGATATACAGTCTCATTACCGATGATCGTGGGTGATGCATTCGGTTTGCAGTCAGCAGTGTACGGACCCTCCTATCCAGGGCGTCGAGTTCGGTCTGAGTCCATTTGAGTATGCCGAAAGAGTACATCAAAACTGGCATGACCCAACCGTTAAAGGCGCGCACCTTGTTTCCGCCTGACAGAAGACTATAAATAGTCTCAACACTTTCTTCAGGCGGCCAAAGAAGCGCTCCTTCAACGATTGCTTCATGTCAGTACCATTGATGCCCAACGCTTCCGACATACCCAAATACTTATAGGTTTCGGATGCGGAGAGGGCTTTAAGGTTTATGGAATCCGAGAGTTGAGTTCCCACGGATTCCACATTCTCCCCTCGCTTTACATGCATGACCGCACATTTGTCCACACCAAAGTCCATCCTGATGGTGCTACTGAAAGTTTCAGTTACTTTCAGTAGCTCCATTAGTTGCAAATTGTTGGGGGCAAAGAGTTTTAGATCATCCATGTACAGAAGGTGAGATATAACCTGACCACCTCTCCTCAGCCGATAGCCTAGACCTGAATCCTCCAGCAGTGTGCTTAGAGGATTCAAGGCTAAGCAGAACCAAAGCGGGCTCAAACTATCGCCCTGAAATATGCCTCGCTCGATCCTTATCGGCTCGCTATTCCTCAGGATATTCCGACATCCTGGATAGCGAAGGACCGTCCTCCATCACCCCATACATGCCATCAAGAAGGTGCGCAGAGTTGCATCTACTTTATACAACTCCAGCACCCTCATGAGCCACGTATGTGGCACCGAGTCATATGCCTTCTTGTAATCTATCCAACATGTCGACAGATCCTTTCGGGAACGTCGAACCTGTTGGCTAATGGCCATATCAATGAGGAGTAGCTCCTTAGTACCGCGGGACCCGTTCCTACATCCATTTTGAGAGGCAGACATGATGGAGTTGGTGTCTATATGTTTGTTAATTTTAGCTCTCAAAATGGATGTAAGCACTTTATAGACCGTCGGTAAACAAGTGATCGGCCTATAATTTTTGGGTTCCACGGTGCTACCTGATTTATGGAGCAGGTGGGTAACTCCTGTTGTTAGGAACTGGGGTAGCGAACAAAACTCCAAAGCCGTCTGGTACTGGGCCGCCAAGCGAGCGTGCGATCTTGTAAACCATTTAATCCAAAAGTTCTGCAGCCCGTCCGGCCCTGGTGACTTCCAGTTAGATAACGGACGGACTGCACGAGCTACATCTTGGGGGCAGATGGCCAAAAGCCATTATTATTATTATTATTATGGTACAGTAACATTATACAGCGGTCATAAAAACGGCGGGTCTGTTTTGTGGAGCTATGACAGTTTGGTGTCGACTGGCGATCACCCTCGGCCAAGGCCGGTCATCTGGGGCCACGCAATCGGGACACGCCAAACATCAATGTCGTACATGCAAATAAAGACGTAATGGCTGAAACACAACATGCTTACACTTGCGTGTTCGTGAAACTGCCAAAGTTTTTATTGTTCTCGATAACAAAAAGGCAAACGAATGTGTCCTTGGAATTTTTATTCTTGTTTTCGTCGTGTTGTATAATTTTTATTTATAATATCGCACCTAATTACAGAGTTAAACGACAACTGAACAAGGTTATTAAGATTATCCAATTGTATGGCCAAAATAAAGTTAACCTGAAAGAGGATACATTTATTTTGGCCAAACAATCTGCTGCTTCATTACCTTAATTAAAATAGTTAATTTAAGTAACGGCAATAAAATAAATGTCAACCGTCTCTTTTAATTAACGGACTTCATTACACCTACGATAGTCACTACACGCCTTGTATTGACTTAAATTGAATAGAATGGAATAGAATAGAAATTGCCTCATCATTTAAAGATAGCAAAGCTAATTAGATATCCATATTATTCTAACCCACACATTTAAATGTATTAGATTTCTAAGAAAATTAAGAATGATTCAATTGTATATAAGGAAATTTCCTCATCAAGATCATAATTAATTATGTTAGACCAACAACAATTTATCACGAAGACAACCACTGTCAGACATACTCGTGGCGTGTGTACCTACTTCTCTTAATGAAATTCTCATGTGTTTAGAAATCTAAGCAAGAGACGCCGACATCAAAGCGCTGAGGTCACATCTGCGCCATCGTGGAAATTGCGTGAAAATATTAAGCTCACGAACAAAAAGCATTTTGTGGGAAAAACAAACCATGGACGCAAATAAGGAAAGTGAAGGCGCTTATTCTTATTTACATTACGGCACTTTGGTAAAAATGCTAACGAAACTACGTCGACGAAATTACTCGATTAGGATGGACACAACCCACACACACACACTTAAAATGGCTTTATAATACGAGGTTTTGATATATCTTGAATACGGGGTAAAGTATATTTAACCCCGTGGGTTGAATAACATTCATCATATTTTGCCAAAAATAAATATGAAGTATATAAAAATAGACCTGTATTTTCCCTCTGTGTTATGGTAATGGAGAGTGGTATAAGTGAAAATAACATTGAAATTGATTCAACCTTTCCACAAGTAGCACACTATTATTCATACAAGTTTTCGCGGCTTGAATTAGCGGCGAATTTGTAAAGAATGGAGCGAAGTGAATTCAATACTTTCCTTGAATTAGTGGAAAAGCAATCCTTCACTCTGAAACAAACTTGCTCCGTTGTGGTAAAATAAAAAGAACGATAATAAATCAAGTTCACGTTAGTATTGCGCAGTACAATTACCTGGTACTCAATTATGAAGCATGTATTTATCGGGGCGGCGGTGTTTGTTCCGTGTTAAAACACTTACAGCAGTTTTAATTAGTTTTATTTTACTTAAACAAATAGAGCCGCACATGAGGCGCACGAAGAGACATTACTCCGAGAATGGCGGAGCTGAACATAAAGAAAATGTTCCTTTTGTTTTCCACTTACCTTTTATGGTTTTAATTAAATGCACCAGTTTGTTGGTTATGGTGTTCAGCGTAATGCAGATTTGTGAGTTTTAATACTGCCAAGAAGGCATAGTTACTTTTTTCATAATCATTAAATTTACCTTTACCTTTTAAGACAAGCTTTAGTTAAAAGTATTGTTTATAATTAAACGTAACAGAATATATTGTGTGTAAATATATAACGACTGCACATAAATTAATGACGAAAAATTACCTCCTCTACAGAATGAGTGTAGTTTAATGTTAAGTAATTCTCTCGCGTGCATAATGCCAAAACTTGTAATAGTTCAGTTTGGCTCCAGGCGGGGTTGATGGCACCACTATCCGGGTGACAGGTGACTGATGGCTTGGAGCAATTTAATACTTGGTCGCCATGTTGTCCGGATAGAGCAATTCCAATGACAAAGCTGTATCTGGCCGGAGTCTGGCCCTCATTACCTGTGTATCCAACAAGGTTTGATGCTTGAAGGGTTTAGTTATAGAGCACTAACAGGAATATGGTGCTTCATTACGCCGTGAGCTAAAAGGGTGATGTTGTTAGCGCAATTAATCTTTGCTTGAAGTGTGACAAAGGAACATAATTTACTTTAACAAAATAAATCTGGTTGTGTTTTACTGTATATCTGGCAGATTTATCGAATAGTGGTTGGTAAATGTTATTAGTAAACCGATAAAATGGAAGAAGCTTGACCTACTTATTTCCGTTTGTAGTGAGATTTTTTTCTCAATTGTTCGAACATCGAACTACTAAGATTTTTTTCTCAATTGTTCGACTGTCGAACTACTGAGTTTTTTTATTTTTATATAAAAACATTCGGAAAATAAACTTACACGCCGATATTGATGCTCAAATACAATTTACACGCGGAAAAATTGGTGTTAGTTTTTTTTTTTTTTGCGGTAAATATATTTATCATGTCTTACATGTCCTAGAACCAAAAATTCGAAAACATGTGACATCTACCAACCCGCACTGAGCCCGCGTGGTGGATTACGGCTCACTACCTCTCATAGAGAGGAGGCCTGTGTCCCAGCAGTGGGAACGTTATAGGCTGATTATGCTATGCTATGCTTATGCTATATTTATCACTTGACGGTCGAACAATTGAGAAAAAAATCTCACTAGTTCGACGATCGAACTAATGAGTCGAACGAACAAGTGAGAACAAACGCTTATTTCCAAATCTGATTTTGCCAGTTGTTTTGAGCTTTTATTTGATATTTCTATTATTTTGATATTTCGAAATGTGGGTGTACTACAGGTACATCTCTGCCCAACCCTTCGGGGAAACAAGGCGTGATGTTATGTTATGTTTCTATTACTTAAACAACAATCTTTGCGATAAGGAAATTATAAACGACTTTATAAGGATTCCTGCTGTCATAATCGCTTTGATGATCAAGCATTAGTGACCGAAGAAACATGATAGATAAAGGTTGAAACAGTAGGTGCCTAGTTAATGTCTCCCAATTTAAAAGGTAAAATGTAAGTGGCTAGGTACTAACTTGACATTAAAAATAAGTATTATGAAAAAAATACCTTTTCAAAGGCAGCCTCTACCAAATTGATATTTCATTTAAGTAAATGGAGATATAAATCACACGCTTTATTCCCTCAGGTATAAAATATAAAAGTCGCGAAACCAACAGTTTGGAAAAAGATCTTCTTTCTTTAGGAATAAACCCGGAAGAAACTCGGCGCAGCGATCTCTTTTTGTATCTTTCAAGTTTCCGAGTATTTAGTTGCTCTCGTAACTATTTTATTCTTGGTCGGAGTTAGCAAATAAATGTAGCGTAGTTTCGCTAAAAACCGTATGTGAACAGTGTGACAGGAATTTAATTTCTTGTGTGGAGAAAACGGTTGTAAAGATGGGTTAATTTTAGTTAGTTGTTTTTTTTAAGTCTTATCGCTGATTACTGTGTAGTGTGTAGTTATTTGTATCCTTATTCGGAAATGATAAAGGAATAGTCGACATACTATCACTTAGATAGAACGTCGCTGTTTACATGAGTGTTTGTAAAAAATAAAATTGTTGGAAAAAGTAGGTAGGATTCGTTATACATACACCGACGCCCTGTTAACCCAAGAGATAATAGTTGGATATAATTTTAGTGTAAGTTGTAGTAGGTACTTGGTAGTTGGCGGGCATCCGAGGCACGTAGCACCTTGCTGACAGAGGGTGCTCCAGTTAAACTGGTCCACGATAACTTCGGCCTAACTGCTCTCGCGACAAGTGGCCGCCGTCTTGTACCGATGGTACTTCAGATTTGGCTTTTGTGTACAACAGGAGATAATGACCGTTGCTTCTAGAGTTCTATGTGAGTTTATTTCCTTTTTCAGACGTATCGACTTCCTTTGAAAGGAATAGATGTAAGTAATTATGTGTTTAAAGTCAGAGGCTTTGAGTGAAGGATAATTGCTTATCATTGGAGTAGGTTATCATCAATAAGAAATTAATAACCAACTGTTGTTTTCAAGTTCATCCAAACATTGTCTAATTGGAAACAGAAATGTAATTGTGTTTGCAAAAAACAACAGCCTTGACGCATGACGTGGTTCCGTTTGTTTTCTTATTGTAGCGAGCGAGTGAAATATTGCTAGGTCATATATTTCTAGAATGTCGCTGTTTGGCCAGACAACTGTCATACAAACTGACTTCTAACTTCTACAAATATCAAAGGAAAACATATTCTTTTGCGTTTCGTCGTGAGCAAGAATTTCATTTAATAACTCGTCTAGTTAAGTGACGACTCGTTTCTCCCAGTTCATAAATAGAGTACGGTTATGACGCCAACCATTTCTAGTAACATTTAACCGACATTTTATAAATTCATAATAAATTAGTCGCATAGATTTATTAACCTTTGGCATATTCGACTAGCTGAGACCTTTTCAGATCATGAAAAATTCACCAAATGATATTTAGGTTGCGTCACGATGAATACGCACGAACCACTTCTAACGGTGAGCAAACAAACGAGCATACTTTATATTTAACGGGGCATGTTAAGTAAGAAAATTACCTCATTCGCTGGCCTATATAACCAACTATAGGTCAGGTTTTAGGGAATGTTAACACACCTACCAACGTACGTGTGTTTCCTGCTTAAATCGCAGAAATTGTAGACACAGAACCCGTTTTACAATACCTCACTCAAAACAGCTATTTGATTGGTTGAAACTAATTTAGAAATGATGTCTTGTGTGAGCTCCTGTTATACGAACCTTAGACTGTATACGATTACATTACCTGCAGAGACTTCAAAAACCACAAGCAAGTCTACTTGGTCAGCCTTCGAAATCTGAAATATTTTAACTTAGTTATTTATTCATTAATATGTCCTTCCGCTTGTCATATTACATTACAGCTATGTGTACTCGATGATAGTTTTTTGAGTACTCTAGATACCTCTATATCTTAAAAGATCTTGCTGGAATGCTACAAGGGACAGATAATGCTAAAAACGCCAAAGGCTAACAACCCGTATATTCATTTCTATTGCTTCCTTCCCGACCAAGGTTTCCTTGTTTTCTCTCAGAGCATCTCAAATAGATGTAGTATGTTGTATTTTCCGACTACACAGAACTTCACAACTACAAAAGCAACTCATAAAATTTCTTTGAAAAAGATACGATTGAATTGAAATTTAATCCTAAGCCGCAAGCAACACATGATTATTAAACGCCCTGGAAGTACCAAAGCGCTAACCAAAATAAATATACAACAAAGAAGTTTATCCAAAACAAAACCAATGCTAGTAATGCACATACTGATGGATCATGCAATGTTGGAACAACATCTAATACGAAGAAACAATCTTTAGTTTGAGTTTACATTTCTTGAGAGCCAGATGTATTTGTGTTACTGATTCCTCGCTATCCACGACGAACCATGTTGTTGTTTAGTTGCATCATTTCTATTTTCTCAAGAACTACAGTTCCTCAGTTTATTGTATAATTTTAAATGAAAATCGTCGTTGAATTCTGTAATTCTGATCGCCAATAGCACTTTGATGCTAAGGTTTTCTTGTAGTACTCGTATGTTGCTGTTGAATAGAGTTCGTAAATATTGATTAAATGTATCGATAACCTTCTACAAAGTTTATTCGATTGAACACTTTAAAAATAATGAGGAGTTTTAAAGAAAAGTATTGTAGTCTAGGCTAGTCTACATGTTTCCATAGAATGAAATCAACAAATGAACCGACAATCTGAATATGGCGGTCTTCTTCCAAAACCCGGATGATGCGGCATAATTTGGGACATCCCTACATCAACAGCGGGCTATTAGCAAAATAAGGGTTTACTATTGAAAACAGTCATTAATTGTTTAAGTACTTTAAAACATTGTGGCGGCATCAACACCGCCACATGCGAACAAACGCATCAATCCTGCATCGCGCAAGCAGAGTTTACCGCGCAGATAGCATATATACAACTTCCCGACAACAATCATCGGGCATATAAGTAGTTTTACGCCCCTGGCTGGAGGCTTTGAGTCCGCTTAAGGCAGCCACAGGATAGTCCGGTTAAGTAGTCACGACCTCTCAAGGTCAACTACGAGATGCCATACACAAAAAAAAAAAAAAAAAAAACATGGGGCAGTTGCCCACCAGATACGACATCCATCTGGTCGGAGGATCCTCCCTTTTCCAAGAGTATGAGTGAACTTTACACCCGGTTCCTCATATCCCTAAAACATAAATTATCACGGCTACTGTCGTAGGTGGATTGAATAATCCACTGTTTCATATAACGACTAGCAGTTTTATAAAACAGCTCCGTAATGTAAAACAACTAAACGACGTTTAGTGATCTTCCATAGTTACCGAACTTTAACACGCAGAATTGAATAAACGTTTTGCATTTATCAATACGGAGCGGGTCAACGATTAGAGGTTACGTAAATAAGCGTAAAAAAACGACATGTTGTAGATTTTAACTGTAGTCGCTCGAGGCTCTGTGTGTAATAACAACAATAATGGCGTCCAAAGCAAAAATAAATAAAACGACTAATAAGACCGAAAATTCAAGTGAAAACATTGATTTTAACGTCAATTCTATTATATAGTTTTCAGAGAGTTTTCTTGGAAAGTCCGGCCTAAAAACACTAAATAGCCAAGTAACTGCAACCAATTCGGCCATAGAAGTCTCACCAACGCTTATTGTGACTGCAGATAAGCATTTTGCATTACGTCTTAACGTGAGTATCAGTTTTGTTAAACGTAGCGCAATAGCAAACCAGCTGAATTTTGTTGAGCTGTTTTAACAACATTCAGTTGGTTTGTTGGTTGAATCCGTTGTTTTACAACACAGCTCCGTTGTCGGAGCTGTGTTGTAAAACAACGAGTTCAACAATTCATCTGCGACAGACATACCGCCTTTTGAGAGAGAGTAAACTATACTATTGCAATTAACGAAGTTAAGGATAATCAATTTAAAAATACGTATAAAAGAATACACAGGGGCGGTGGCAACTTTTTACCCGAGTATCAAGTTTATTGAGTATCAACGACTTTTACCCACGAACAATCGAATAAAAGGAAGTTAAACGTAAACCGAGAAGAGAACCTTTTTCGAATGTCGTAATTAGGCAAATTTGTTATACTTGGCCACCTATGTGTGGATAATGGAGCTAACATTGTTAGAGAGGTTCGCAAGTATACGAGACATTTAAATTAAATAATTCGTTGTGTAATTAGTAAATTAGCGTTGCTGGTGAAATTACGAGAGTTGAGCATCTGTTTTCGTTTTACTGAAGTAGCTGGCTGAGATGTTGAGTTTATTAGCTCAAGAGTCTTTATACAATTCTGTTTGGAAAGCGTTACGGAGTGACGGGTTTCGAAAAGAGTTGGGAGTATGCGTTTTTTTGATAAATGAGAGCAACAAGTTTTAATGAGTACTTCATGGAGTTTAATACCGAAGCACGTTGTTATGGTACAAAATCTTGATAATATTCTCTAATTGCCTGTTACAAGGCTTTGAGGAGCTATGTGCTAGTTTGCATCGCCTATCTGTAAATCTAATCGTACGTAACAGTGTACCACTGTATAGCAGTGCATTTAACTGCACGCTCTAAGAACGCACAGAAGTTAAGAATAGTACTGCTTTTAATTCAAGAATAACTCCATAATATCACTGTACATGAGAAATGATATAAGGTAAAATGTTCTTAAAAAAAAAACTGACAGACAACGCCCAGCCGAAACCGCAGGATCTTTAGCATAAAATTTCGTACAATAGTTCCTAACATAACAAAAGTGAGCACTAAGGATTGATTTTTGAAACTTCGTCCCCTACAGGGGTTAAATAGGGGATGATAGATTGTATGGAGGTCCCCTACAGACCTCGCCGCCGAGGCCCGCCGCGACTCCCAAATCCACGCCCCTCCCGACCCTTGCTCGAGCCAGCCCGCGCCGCTGAGCCTGTAGCTTTTAATTCATCCTAAAATCACTCAAATCCTCATCCAGCTAGTCCTTTGCTGCCCTCTTCCAGCGACGCCCTAAGCGTACCCCACAGGGGGTGACCTTAGCGTGTAGTAGCTTAGTTTTATAGTTAGTATTTAAGTTTAAGTCATGGCTGGAGGCCTTAATTTATTAGGGCAACCACAGGCAAGTCCGCTTAAGCAGATGACAACCTCATAGGTTGACCTGCGAGATGACATTACCAAAAAAAAAAAAAAATGGAAGTCCGACATTTTGCCGATGAGAAATCCCATCTGAAGCACGACTTCTATACACATAAAACTAAGGCCGTTTCCCAAGGGGATAAGCAGAAACCACAGAACTGCACCTACTACGACGTCTGTCGCTTGCGTGTCTTAACCATTGCTACGCCTCGTAGCATGCGTAGCCATTACTACGCCTCGTAGCACGCGTAGCCATTGCTACGCCTTGTGGCACGCGTAGCCATTGCTACGCCTCGTAGCACGCGTAGCCATTGCTACGTCTCGTAGCATCCGTACCCACAGTTATAGTTGTCGACGGAAGAATAGTCAAAATTACAGATTTCTTAGAGCTTACTACGTTTTGCTTAACGACCAAGTTCATACATTTTGTCTGTCTAATTATAAATTTAATACTTTGGATAGAACAGTTATTACGAAAGAGCTTGAATATTTATCAAACATTTTTATGTTTTACCCATGAAAGTTTTAAAAACCATATTTTTTTTAAATACGAAGTTATTGTTAAGCTTTTGATCCCTGATTTTAACTAAACAATAATTACAGAACAAAATTTTCCAAAAGGTTTTTTTAAAACTCCCACATCTTGAGGATTTAATATTTACTTTCATTGCTAACTTTAAATGAATGTTGAATTACGCTTTTTTTGCATTATTTACCAGACTTGTCAACGACAGCAAACTGCTACAGAGAAACAAAAATAAAACTAAAAGCTTTAGTAATGTAAAGTACTCACTAAGTCCCCAAAGACAAATATTTACTGATAGAAATATTAACGTTTTGTCATACTAAAAAATACAAAAGGTTTAAAGCACGTGGGCGGTGCGTGGGAAAAGATCAATTTTCATAATTGGTTATTATGTACCAAAAAAGATGACATTCGTATGAAACTTGTGTAATATTACGTAGTCCTTGTAAACCACTTAACTTTCCTTCATTATAGCCTTTCTGTTCTGTTTCAATTTATTGAAGGTCGTCGCAGAAAGTGTGCTTCTTTCCAGCTACCCACGTCTCTTTCAGCATTCCGTCATTTTAGTATCGTCTTTCTTATGCGGGCTTTACACAGGTGACTATAGCCGCAGTCGCGCGGGTCTGAATAGCTGTTCGCCAAGGCCACAGGTGGCTAAAATCACAAGTTCCAATGTAGAGTAGGTTTCGATTTTTCTGATGCGGTGACAGGTCGCATGCGGTGGATCACAAAAATCGACCGTAAAAATGCTCAGTCGGAGGCGATCGTCCGCCGCATAAAAGTCGACATTTTGATGCGAGACGAACAAGTCTCCTAAATTTTTTATCGAATTGTGTAAATGGGATGGCGATTCGGCTTGTTAGGCTATTTGGTATACGACTTAGTGTAATTCCCCCATAACTTGGCATGTCATCTTTCACAAGATATATCCATCTTTTCGTTAGTCTGACACTGCGCACAGATGCTACTTTGGCACACTTACGTACTATATTCATTTTCATCTCATCATACATACCTGACCCAATCTTTAAAAAAAAAATGCAGTTTACAGTCAAGAATAAAATACGTTACACAAACGCAATTTTCAAAAAGGATTTTCTCCTAAAGGATTGAAAGAAATATTACAGTGTTACTCCATACTATGAAAAAAGTCTTTTCTCAAAGTTTCAACGGTTATTTCACGAGAAAATCGCTTTTGCATTTTGCGTAAGTGTAAGATATTTATGTTTGTCGTTATTTGTGACTGTACACAAATAACGACAAAAGAAAAGAAAGACACACTTTTGCTCAGACAGATGTATGTAAATAGTTAGTGGAGGTAATTCCGGCGACGGACTCGTAACTACCGGTTACGAGTCCGTAGAGCCAGCATCCCTGACTAGCCCTGCCCACTACACCCTCACTATCGATATTTCGACAGTATATGTTTCTTACTACAAATAAATAAAACTGTGCTTTATGGGCATAAATTCTCGAGTCATGAAAACCAATTTTCTGTGAATCGATTGTCGATTAAGGACGTTTTTAAGTGAAATTTATGAAAACGTTTAGGTAGTTCAGTGTTAGTGAAATAATAATACTTTTAACTTCCACTCTCTTTTAAACTATACTTATTATTAGCTGAAGAGTTTGTGTCATTGTTTTAAATAGTAGTTTATGAAACTGTTGATTAATGAGGGGTATTAAAACACGAGTGTTTTACTAGATACACAGTCAAGTAAAAATTGGAATCTCTTTGTAATACTATAAAAATTGAGCGCCCCACATACGCGTTCTAATACAAAAACAAAATATTGATAGAAACTTCTTGATGTAATTAACTTGTTGGATTTGCCCTGTATCGTATTGGTATTTTTATTATTTTATCATTACTTTGTTAGAGAAAAATTGTTATCTATTTTTTGAATTTCGGTATTGTGTTTATAAAGTGTGTCAGCATAAAAAAAATTGTTTATAATTCGAATTTCGCGATATGGGAATAGATAAAAACAGTAATTATTATTGAATGAAATTTAAAAATAACAAATAGTAATTGTTTCTACCGAAATAACTTATCTGTTACTTAAAATAACAGACTTTACCACTGCTGTTATTAAAAAACACAGTCACACAAAGGAATGAAAGGATTCATTCCTTTGTGTGAGTGCTTAGCAAGGTTATCAATTTCTTTCTCTTCGTTATTTTAAGATGACTCTTGCTAAAAATAAAAACACCTATTATTTATTTCGAAATATGTTTAGTTCTTCTTCTTTTTATTAAAGCGGTTAAACTACACTTTTAAGAGAAGCAGTTAGTATTTATTTCTTATCCCTAAAATACAGTTACTACTAACAAGCACAAACATTTTGAAAAAACGTGACTACTAAATTAGGTCGTGTTACCTGTTACTGTAATTTGTGATGCAACCAAATCACATACTGATCGTACCCGACTGCCTTTATTTTCTTTACATCTCAGTCTTAAAAACAACCATCTGCATCAATTGGCTGTGTCTGTGTGATATACGGATGGACAGACTGACAGGACGAAAGATACGAGTTCCGTTTCTATATTACGCGATTTGGCTACGGATACGACAGACACTTTAGAAATTCTTCCTTTTGAAGTCGGTTCTAAAGATGCCTCAATGAATCTTCAGTTTTTTTTTAAAGATTCGGTTGTATAGAACTGAGTGAGAACTTGAATGAGATGTGACCTCTAGAGTAGAGGGAAATCTGGAACCAAATATCCAAAGAACTAGTTCCGGATCTAGACTACAGAACTCCAGAACAGTATCTACCTACGAAGCTAATTTATTTCCGATTTCCGACAATTTTATTACATTTTATTTTTACATTATTATACGAATGAATGTCACTATTCTGCGGATATTCTTAACACCGCGATTCAGAAAATGACGACATTTGCTTAACGCATTCGATAACAGTGGTTAACACGAAACTCGCTCTGCGTACAATAAACATTTGAAAATCAAACTGTAGCCCAATTTGATTGAAAAGTAAGTTTTTATGATTTAAAATAAAAAATATTATCTAACATTGCATACCTTATCACTCAGAACACCACATCAATTATTACTATCATCATCATCACTTTTTATTTGTAATTCTTTTAGCGCCACTAATCAATCACTAATGGAGAGCTAATTTTATGACATTTTAATCAATATCATTACTTTTTGGAATAACACAGTTGTTACCTTTATAACGCGTTATTATTAACTTACCACTTAGCACTTTTATTCGGTAGTTACATTTGGCGTCAATAGATGTCGTTACGTGTATGTACATAAGTTATTCTTGAACACTTTAAATTGATTATAAATCTTTTGATAGATCGAAGTTATTGCGATGAAACAAAAACTAATAATTACGTGTAAAAGTTAACTATATTGGTTTCGTAACATTTACGTGATACCTGTACTAACAAATCTCTCACATCCAAACATTTTATTATGTATGTACATTTATCATAACAGTAAAATAGGCGCTGTACCAACTTTGTCTAGTACGCTGCATTGTGCTGCTGAACATCAATTAATGTAATTGCTCCTTCCTATTTTCATAATTTTGAAGATTTAACATTTTTCTGTTCTTCCTCTGCAAAAGAATACCGTACGACATCACACTATGAAAATAAGTAAAGTATACTAAACGGGCTGTCTATAAATCAGTTTAATTACGAATGTTTCTGACGGCGTATGCTGCAGAGCTTTGCGTTTTTGACAATTTATCTATATGGGACCCCACTGAAGCTTGGCATCCAAAGTTATGCCTATGAATACTGTGGTGTTTTCGGGTTTCAACTCTTCACCCTTTTTAAGAACACTTGTCTAACATGAGGTATCGTAAGCTTGATGCATTTAGTTTTTTTTCTCGTTAAGAAGTAGGTTATTAATATTAAACCAGTTAACTACTTTAGCGAGGGCTATTTACATTGTCAGTAACCAGCTGCTGACACCTTGGACTAATTCATCAGTCATCGGGCTGTCATGCAGTTTTGATCATCTTTCATGGTATAATCTGGCAAACAGACAGAGAGACCTATACTTATGATCTAACTAAAGTCATTAGTGATGATGACAGGAACTTACACGTATTTAAAAAGTTATAGGTATTTTCTAGCTAACTGGACGGGAAGGTTAATGGAGGATAATGGAAGAATAAGATGTTTTGCATCGACCACAAGTAACATAGGACAGGGGAAGGAAGTGTGTAGTTAAAGTTTTGAAACAACATGCATATGTCCCAGAATATATCTACCTTGGCCAAATAGTTTCCTTCCAGACGAGACAAGAAAAAGAAGTTGCTCGCCGCACCGAAAACACCTGGAAGAGCTTTTGGTCGATGAAAGCCCATGTGAAAGGAGCTCTTCCGATTTGTCACAAACGCAAACTAATGGACATTGCATTCTCCCCATACTTACATACGACGATTAAACCTGTTCTTTGACAGTTCAGCAGAGGACCAGGCGGGAGGTTTGCCAGCGAGCGATGGAGCGCAGTATCCTTGGAGTTCGACTTACCGACCGAATACGGAACACGATAATGCGCTCTAAAACCCAAATTGCAGCAAAGCTCTAATGGGACTGGGCCGGACACGTTTGGCGCATGTCGGATGCATTGTGAGCTAAGACTACCACAGAATGGGTCCCTGAAAACGTCCAACGGCATCGCGGAAGACCCAGGTGTAGATGGCGGGATGAACTTGACACAGGCTGATTATTATTATTTAATATCAAGTGCGACTCGTTTGATCAACTTATGGCCCTATATTTTATTTACTACTTGACCAAAGTGTGAATGCGATTGCTGAATTGAACTTCTAATTGATTCTTTGTTCTGGCGATTTCAATTAAGTGATTGCCGAGCATGAGGCACCCATTTAGATTTCCAAGGAGAAGTATTAATTTATTTTCACTGAGCGTAATATTTTTCTTAATTGCTTTTACATCTTTGTCGAAGAACTTTGCTTGGCTTTCGACATAAATTAAACTGGCTGTTGGTAACAAGTAATACATCTTGCTAGTGTTTGGGAATTCTGCTTTCATCGATTTTTCTAATACTGTTATTGTATGGATTGTAAGAATGGACTTCATAGCTTCATAGCTTCAAACGACTTCACAACCTCATCGAATGGATAAAATTTTAAGTGGATGTGACCATCAACAGCTTACATCGAACCTCGAATTACAAAACAATGTTTTAAAAAGGTTGTTAACTAGTAACTTTTCATGACGGTTTATTTTGTCGTTACAGACGTTCAACAGTCGTTCTGTGCTGTCAATTATGGCGTGATCGTACAAATTGTAGCGAATTTATAAAAAGACGAGCTTCCCCACATGTAACGCACAATCAAAAATTGTCGAAGAGGCCTGTCCCTGAGGGGACCAAAGTATGTGCCCCAAATTTTGTAGCAAACATCCCTGCGAATACGACCCGCACGGGTTCGGCGGGTTTATCCTCGAGTGAGGAAAATCTAACGACCGCTAAAATGTCCACAGCGAGGAGAGGGAGAGGTCGCGTGACATCTCTGGGAGCGCCCGCTCCGATATCGTCGCGCGACTCTCGGGGTCGATTCAAGCGCCCTGGCGCGCCGGGAATCGGTGGGGAGAGTGACCCTGAGGACTCATCCGGGATATCAACAGAGGAGTCGGGAGGGGTCACCGTCTCACTCGTGAGCACGAAGGCGGAGGCCTACACCACCAAACGTGCTCAGAGCAGAGCGGTCGCAGCCGACGAAGCATATCGAATGGCTCGTCAGGCCCGCGAGCAACGATTTGCCCAGGTAGCTAAAGGGGAGAACTCAACGACGGAGGCTCTCAGCCGCCAGGTAATGTCCTGAAGGTTGCCACTAAGTCCGGCATCCTGAAGGGCACGTTCGTGCGCGCCCTTAAAGAGAAGGTGGAGGGGATCCGGGAGGCGGTGGTGATTCTCCTTGACGGCACGACCTCGTAAGAGACGGCATAGTTGTGGAAGGAGAATAGCCTTCTCCAATCCGAGCTGGAGGACCTCAAGTTTGCACCCAAAGGAATGTCTGGCAGCGGCAGGCAGCTCCCGCGGCCACCAGCCCCTCTCCTACCATGCCTTCGTCGGCCCCCGCACCCGGAACTTGCCCGGTTGGACCACGACTTTGACAGGGTGGCAATAGTGTGCATGCAGCAGTGTGGGGGCATGGTAACTGCCCGGCTGGAAGCCATGGAGTTACCACTCCCCCCAGACGAAATCCTCCGACACACACTTGCGGCGGATCAGCGTAGGACAGAAGTGTCCGCCAGGACGAAGCCCGTGCAGGTGGCTTATAAGCCTGGCGGGGGACCAAAAAGCCCGCGGAGGGGCCCAGGAAGCCATTGTTCAGCTTTATAATCTTTACGGTAAGAGTGTGCAAAATTATCAATACAGGTCTTACTGTCTGGTTGGTTTACGTAGCTCTAATTTGAGGTTTTAGTGTAAAATTAAGTTTTCAAATGCTACTGTTATTTTGTTTCTTTTTAACACATCGATATTAAAGCCTCCAGTTAAAATTATTCTTTTATTTGCAGATAAGCAAATTCTTCGTAATATATTATCTAGTTTTTCATAAAATACGCTATAGTTATATTTAGGAATTCGGTATATGCATAGGATGACAAAATTATATGATATCAGCTCTATGACCCAACATTCGAAAACGCTTGTTACTGATTGTCTGTTCTGACAAAAATACAAATTCCTCCACATTTAGTATTTCTAGAGAAGATAGCAGCTGGGCAGAAGTAAAGTATATGTAGTATATTTTCGTAGCATGTCTGTATCAAATGCTCTGTTATACAGATAATATCTACCTTTCTGCCCTTACTGAAGAGCTCCTCTAATTTAACTGCCAGCAAATCTGACTTGTTTATAAGCCCTGCTATATACTGATGGAGAATGGTAAGGTGGTAGTTATAGAAAAGAATCAGCACTTTTCGAACGTCAAAATTACAAAAGACGGTCCCCCAAAACGCCCGCCCTTCACCACTTCCTACTGGTTTAAAACTGAGACTGTACCGTTTTTGATGTTATGGGCAATTCCGTTTGACTATTTTGGGAAATAAACTTGTGAGTGTTTAGGGTTGAGCGTATTTACTGGATAGGTCTTGCAAATCAGACATAATTTGATATTTAGGTGTCCATGTGGGTTATACGTGTCCCACGTGTATGGAAGATTTAAATTTGAGTCTAGTATAACATTAAATTATTGAAGGTATCTACTGTGCTATCAAACATAATATTGGTATTATCCATGTATTTAAAAGTTGGCAGACAGATTACGAAGTTAGTATGATTTAATGCTATTAACGTATCTCGAATATACGTTACAAATTCTTTTTAATTATGTGTTTTTCTGAAGTCATCTTCACCAATAAATATAAAACAATAATCAGATGAGTGAAATGTCGAACCTTTTCATCAATATCCTTTAAAATACTCGTATTATATATTTCAGTCCACATCTCGGAGTACTTTAACATATGTCACTATCGATTGACTTATGTTAAAGTTCATTAGGTGAGTTCTTTCACTCATTGTATAAATTCTGTAGGATGGTTCACTGCTCAAAATGGATATGTTACGTTTAACAAGGGGGGGGGGGGCTAATATTATTCTGTGAGACGATGTCTTGGGCACTTCCAACATCAGTATCAACTTGATGTGCTTTTTGTGCATTTTTCATACTTTCAGAAGTCTGCGTCTGTTTTGTTTGTCAGGCAGTATTCTTATTAGGTGTTTGGACTTTGTTCTTACATGGACTACTACTAGTTGGACTACTACTAGTTATTACTTTGTATGTTTTATTTTTACCAATAGAATAGCGGAGGCGCAGTGGTTCCGTGGGGCAATGACGCAAATCTGCGATGCGTCCATGCCCCGTGTCCATACGCAGCCCACAAGGTGCCCGTTGTACTGGTGGTCGGCAGACATCGCGCAGCTGCTCGTGACGTACGTGAGCTTAGGCGCCTGTACACCTGATACCGGAGGAGACGTCGTCGGGTTTCGGAAGAAGAACCTGCGCTGCATGAGGTGTACCGTGCGGCTAAAGAGGCTCTGTGGCTGACTCGAGCCAGGGAGGAGATGTTGGCGACTTCAGACGGGGATCCGTGGGGGCGCCCTTATTGTACGGTCCGAGGGAAACTTCGTGCCTTGGCGCCCTCTCTCACTGAGAGTCTGCAGCCTCAACTGTTGGACGGAGCGGTCGCAACTCTCTTCCCTGCTCGAGCAGAGCGTGAGCCGCCGCCGATGGCTTTGCCCACAGCCGTAGAGTGTCAGATGTTGATGAGCGTGAGATGAGAGTTGCTGGCCGCGCGCTTGTCCGCGCACTGAAAGAGCTAGATCCCCAGGTGAAAGGACTCTACACAGCTTGCCTTGATTGCCTTGAGTGGGGCCAGTTCCCTACCCTGTGGAAAGCAAGTCGTCTGGTCCTGAAAGGCGTGGCGTCCAGCAGACTCACCGTCCGCATACCAGCTCATGCACTATGAGCTGGTATGCGGACGGTGCTGGACGAGGTGGGTAAGCTTTTCGAGCGTATAATTGCAGCCCTCCTCGTCAGTCACTTGTACAGAGAGGAGCCGGCTCTGGACGACAGTCAGTTCGGTTTGCGGCATGGGCGTTTCACCTTGGATGCCATAACGTGAGTTAGAGTCCTAGCAGAGGAAGTGGTGTCCCAGGGCGGGGCGATGCTGGCGGTGTCCTTGGACAACTCCCAACGCATTAAATACCCTGCCCTGGAGCTGTATTCGGGAGCCACTGTGCTACCATATAGTGCCCCCGTAACTCCGCCACATCGTAGGGGCTTATTTGGCGGATAGGTGTATCATATCACCTACACGGGGCGCGACGGCGGGGGCCGGCGCGAAATGTCGTGCGGTGTTCTACATGGCTCGGTCGTTGACCCTCCCTGGTTGCCGGGAGTGGACCTCACTTACTACGCGGATGACACGCTGGTCACGGCCCAGAGCTCGCACAGGGAGGCATAGTTGCTGGCGATAGCTGCGGGTCTCACAATTAGTGGGCCGCATACGGCGCCTGGGCCTGGAGGTGGCCCTCAACAAGTTGGAGGCCGTGGACTTTCACAGTCACACTTTCATCACACATCGTGGTCGGGGGGACCCAAATAGCTGTCGAATCTACCATGGATTGGTGTTCGACAGCCCGGTGTGGGCCTCTAACTTGACGGCCAGCAGCATCACGATGCTGCGAAAACTTCAGAGGGCGATGGCCGCCAGTTCTATCAGGGGGTATCGCACGATCTCCTACGAGGGACGTAGAGGCGCGATATATATATATCGCATACAGCGAGAAATTGAGCTGCGTCGGTCGCAGCTCCGCGCGGTCCATGTGGTGGAGTGGCGGGACAGGAAACTATCACAGCTAAGTAGGCTTTACCAATTAAAGAGTATTAGTCGACCAACTTACATTTGCAGTTGGAATGTATGAGAGAACATGTTTTTTAACTACAATTTAAGGTTTGTTCTTGGGATAAATTCATCCAACTACGAAACCCTTGTTTGTGCCTGTGGTCCGACACGCACATGGTCGGTTTTTATAGTTCCAGGACCAATATAATATCATCTACTAACACGTTTAAAACCTTCTTAGGTACTTACACTAGAAACGGTGCACAAAACAATAAAAATCAGAATGAAATGCATTTTAATACATCCTTAAACCACCAACTGTAGAAACCCCCAGGTGTTCAGTATCACAATAAAAGCAACAAAATACTAAGAACCCACTTAACTAGACTATCGTGAGGTCAATCCACATTTAGCATTATCCCGGATTGCCGGCTTTAAGACCACCTAACACTTAGATACTCTTTCCACATTACAAAGATAAATAAGTATAATAAGTATAGAATAATCTCACGGTTTGATGTGAAATTTGTTTTGAAATAAATATTTACGACACTATTGCAGGTAGTGTCAGTTTGGCAGGTTTGGGCAGTTTCTGTGTAAACTTATCTTAATTAAAATCATCACGGTTTAATTGGTTTCTCATTTGAATTATCATTACCAATACTTTTCTGTTAAAACGTTCGTATTCACACCTACTCGCTCATATCGAAGTAAAGTGTTCATTACTTAGCATAAGAGATGAAAGTTCTCCTTTCTGATGCTCTCACAGGACGGAAGGAAATTGCTTTCAGAGACTTATAAAGGAAGAAGGTAAGTAAAATAATGCTTTTTGTACATAAGAACCAGGCCAAGGTGGGCGAAACACAATATACTCATAAGGTTAAGATACAATGTCGACAACCTTTTCTTTTTACTTCGCATGTTTTTATGAAGTAAACCTATCCCCCGGTCATGTCGTTTTGGAAGTGCACATAAAAGGTCAAACTGAATATCTTATAATACCTACATTAACTGCCTTTTTATATTACCTACCCTGACTTGCTCTGCAACGTTCCCGACGAGCTTTGGAAAATTTTAAGACAAGAAAGTTAGATATTCAATAAAATGCTTCATACGTTTATTCGATAATATCTCAAAATTAGCCAAAAATTTACTTCGTTAAAAACAATTGTTAAACAAAATGCTATAAATAACCTTTTTCACGTAATAAAATACCTAAAATAACTAGTTGAATCGTAGTTAAACTGTACACAAAACGTACAACAACTGTTTTAAAGGCTATATTGGATTACACACAGTTTCGGCTACCAATTAGCAATTAGGCCGACTAATCCACGCAGCACAATTCAAACTGCACGCGAATGTGCATTTAAAAACTATTTTATTTAAAATTTGCTTCCCGGCCCTGCTTCGCACGGTTTTTACGAGCTCACAAAATATTGAGAGTTTAATATTAGTGATTTATACACATTACCCTTCCGGAATCAATTCTTTAAATGGTCGTGCGAATAAAAATCCATTGCGTAGTTTAGAAGAACAACGCACACAGTCACAGACAGACGCGAAAAGCAACTTCAATTTTTAACATGTGTAGATTTACACTTTGATACTTCCTTGTGTAAGCAGAGATCTGCATTAAATAATCCGCCTTGCCTTTACTTCGTGCCTTTTCCGAGGTAGATTGAGGTCGGTTTCGAGACTTACTGGATGAGGCTGAATATCAATATTTTATATGGAGCGACTGACATTCGACCTCCACCAATTACTGGGTATAACCGACATTCCGAGGTAAGTTAACGTTCAGATTTCCGGAATTTTGAATAACCGTATCAAATATCATAGACATTCGTGTATGTCAACTGGGACAGACGCTATGCGTGTTCTTCGAAGCATGAGTCCTTATTGGTGTGGGTAGAAACTTGAATCAGTAAAAAATAATGAATGATAAATAAGGTAGAAAATAATGACTCTAAAACCGTTCGTTGCAGCATTCTACGAAAAACCGTATTAATTATATTTATTTCAAACTCAAACTCAAAGCATTTATTTCAAATAAACCAATTACAGGCACTTTTGAATTGTCAAGGTCGGTCGGTCAGAAAAATGAAGCTAGTTGCCCATTCCAAAGCGTAGTAGGTACCTATGGAGAAGAACGGGCAAGAAACTCCACGGACACTCTTTTAAATCAAATTATGTTTTTTTATTTTGCAGTTGTTGTTTTTTTTTACTGCAGTTTGTAGGCAAGGCCTGTCTTCATTTTTTTTCAAACTGCAATTTAATGCAATTAAAGTTTAAAACAGGCCTGGCAGAAACTAAATAAATTTAAAAAGAAATTCAGCACGATTCTTCGAAATACTGGTACGCAGGTCTATGTTAGTTGATCGTAGAACCCGCACTGACGGCTATCGTAACGACATCGGACTCGTTAACTGTAGTTAAATAAAGCTAAAGTGTAGTAAACGGGCCCCAGTTCCGCTGTAGCCTTGTAGGATTGTAGTAACGCCACAATTGTTGGAAGAAAATTATTCAAGTTACTGTAATGAGAAGGTACAAGTCTCTAGAAAGATGAATATGAATTATTTAAGTGAAATTTTAAACAACTTTTTCAAAAATGCCATCGCTGATAACGTTATCCTAACCCAAGACGATACCAGTAAAGAGTTCTCTCGTACAGAGACGATTCTTGCTTTTAGCAATATTAATATTCTCATCGAAACGGAACGATTAGGTATACAAAGTTTTCACTTGATACCGCAAGTTATACTCGTCCAAAATTATTTTACGAAAATTCATCTTGTCATACCAACAAGAGGAAGTAAATAATAGCTTGTTAGAAGGGTTTCCGAAATTGCCAGTTGACATTTGCAATAGGTAGGTAGGTGGCACTCATGTTAACGACATTTGATACTCCCGTGGGAGTCAAGGTATGTAACTTGTCACTGTTACCAAATGTAAGTATTTTTTGTAGGTAGATAACCTTTTATTAGCGTTAACTATTACGTTACAACTAAAAATTCTTGTCAGTGCTATAGTTTTTCTACCCCACTCAAAAAGGCGTAGGTAGATATATGGCATGGAAAAACATTGTTTTGTAAAATACGAGAGGGAAATACCGTCGGATCAATTATAATGGTGACTAATTGACTGGCTTTGGTATGTATCTCCAAAATTTTGTAGCCGACTAATAGACTCCTAAGGTAAGACGATTAATATTATAACCTATTTTGGTATAGACTAAATTAAATAAAAATCTATTAAAATATAAAAACCTTACCTGAGTAAAACTATTAACAAACTAAAATATGGCTTCGGAAAATTCCTTCGCATCGCTGTCAGCTGGTAATGTACCCAAGAGACTGGCGGCATCACGTTTTTATTAGCCTCTGGCCAAGATAAAATCCAACCGTTGGGTCACGGGAAGTGTGTGTCGACCAGGCGTTTGAAGTTTTTGTTGAACAGACCAGGAGCTCTCGGACGCCATGGCCCGAGAGTTTCATCCCCAAACGTCCACTACTTTCGCCGCTTGAGGTTTTCCGCAGCCGCAACAGCAGCATCAGCACAGTACGCCGAGCCAGGAATATTATGTTGCATCCCACACTAAAGGCCTACCCACCTTCCATGGAAAAAAAACATGCCGACCGGTCTCTTGCCATCGTCGCGTGCCAAGCCAAATATGTTCTAAAACAGCTGGAACGCCGACATACGACAAATAAATAGTGCTTTAAAAAAATACTTTGACTTTGATTTTGATTATTATGAGCTTCCGTACAAATACACAGAAAACAGACATTGTTGTTACATGTCTTAAGCGGTAATTAAGTGTTTGGCAAATATCACTATACAGTCTGACTTGTAATTTGACGTATTCCTTCCAGTAGGTACTTGATAGTGTGAACCATTTGCATCGATAAATCACACCATGAAGCCTGGTTGAAAATTCAGATTTGGGATTCGAGAAAACCCAATTTTTATAGTATTTTTGTAAATTTCCCAGAATTCGTCCAAAATAACACTTTTCGTTAAAATTATGCCAAAGGAAGAAGTTAATTAACCATTTTCAAAAATCATCAACAACATGAACTTTGACACCAGTTATCTCAAAATTTTCCTTCAACATTAAGCGTACAAATTACGGCAAGACATCTTTTTTTAATCAGCTATCTAACGAGCTACAAGAGTTAAATAAATATTTAGAGGTGCCAATGTAACAGAAGAGACGTTATACGAGGACTGGACGCAGACGCAGCGTCTCTTTCACGTATCTTCATTATTCTTCATTCGAAACGTATTAATGCGATCTGGCACAAAACATTCAGAAAGGACAAGTCGCAGGCGCGCCACTTGCATATTATTGCCGCGTCTGCGTCTCGTCCGCGACTTGTGATGGAAAGCTGGGAGGTGAGAAAGTAGTGGGATGGCATAAACCATTTAATTAATTCGACTAACACCCCTCGTTAAATAGCAAATATAAACGATTAAAGGTGTATTACGATCAGGTGTCAAAGTTCAAGCACGTAGATGATTTTTGAGAATGTTTTATATACTTCTTCCTGTTACTTTTAACTGTTTAAGAAAATCTGATTCTGTCGGAAGGTTTGTTGAAGTATTAGGTGGTAGTGTGACCCATAGCAATTGCATGGCAATGATAGCCATTCAATTTGAGAGTTTAGAGAAAACTGATATTTAGTGACGAATTCTGTGAAATTTTCAAAAATACATAAATATTGGATTTTCTCGAATCCCATGAATTTTCTCCAATGGGTCACACTATCACGTCTTTCACAGAATTCGTCAAATTACAACTCATCCTGTATTTAGTTGGCGTTGTTAAACAACTTATAGCGTTAATACCGTTAGGTAAAATAGCGACTAACTACTTATACAAAGTTATCAAACTAATGGGCGAAATATTTACTAAAGAGATCTCCAAAATGAAGAGAAAAGGCATTACTTATCTTACTGAATCCACTTAGTAACAACAAAGTCTATGTTCTATGCATTTATAAGAAAGCCCATAACACGTAACCGTAGTAACTACTAATAGGTAATCCGTGTCTCCAATACGACGGCGACGTAGCCTAGTGTTTTAATTATTCCTAAATCGTCATGAAGCTTAGGTAAGGAAATACACGATACATTATAAGCAAACATTCTAGTAGTGGAAACATCTAAGATTTGCCGGTACGGTGTGTAAAAAGACCTATTACACATAGCCGTCAACCACGCATTCAGTACATCAAACTAAGTGACACAGCACAAAAATAATTGCTGGAAAACGGCTTTTATTTTTGGTGTGAGCTATTTGCGGTAGTGCGCAATGTAACACACGCAAAACATTGTGATTATGGGTGAAAATAACGGTAGAGGTGCCGTGGGGGATTTCAAGTGGTATTAAAACATTTCGTTCCTCGTTGGTCTAGTGGTCGCAATCGCTACTGCTGAGCATGAGGTCCTGGGTTCGATTCCCAGGTCGGGCAACGTGTAATTGGGTTTTTCTATCTGGAATTTATCAGTAGCAGCCCGAAGTCTGGATTTGTGCCCGGTAGATGGCAATAGGCTCGCCCCCTATTACATGGGAGTTAAACATAACTGGCGAAATGTGGGTGTGCTATAGGTACACCTCTGCCCAACCCTTCGGGGAAACAAGGCGTGATGTTATGTTATGTTATGTAAAACATTTAATACTTGTTTTTGTAAAAAAAAAAAAAACGTTACTACGTAACCAGAAAGTTCCCAGGTAAGGTCCAGTACAAAATACAATTACAATTACGGGGTGTACAAGTGACTCTCGTCTCTGTTCAGTGTATTTTTAGACCCGTTAGGTATAACCAGCTTCTTTCCGTTTTCGCCCGCATTATATCAGAAAACATCCAACGGGCAGGTACTACCGGGGTTAAAAGTAAGTGTTAATCCAGGTTAAAAACTATCTGTGTGCCAAATTTCATCCAATTCCGTACAGCGGTTTTTGCCCCAATCCGGAACATATATCCAGACAAACAGACAACAAAAAAATCGTTCCTATTTTATTAAATGTTAATAGTCGCCACTGCTAAGCCGTTCAATTAATTATAAATGAGAAATACCTTCGTTCATGTATTTATGGTATTAATATTTGTTATTAATTCAACAAATCACTCGCTCCAAAACCAATAATCGTTTAAATAACAACCCCGCTGCTATAACGAATCAATAGATTATCAATAATCCTTGGAAAGGTTGATTAATACGCAATTATTATAGGTATTGGAAAGACACAAGAAGTTTCTAACTAAAATACAATATTAAATACAACACTGAAACGCAATCATTATACTCGTACAGATAAAGCCAAACGTTCGCAGTCTCGTAAAAATTCTCTAGGGTCGTAGACGTGTCTAGTGAAATAGCTAACTATTACACGAAATTATACCAAATATGTCTGCCCATTACCTTTATACGCAAACGACTTACATAATACACACATTGATTTTTATCGTCAATTTTATAGGGCAGTTAAATATTTTATGGCAAGCATATTGTTAATACAGTGCCTATTGATATAAAGTTAATACATTCGTTATTTATGTGGATTATTAATTCTAAAAATCTAGGTGTGCAGTACATTTTAGGGCTTCATTAAGTGCTTATACCTTATAATTATTATAACATTAGAAAGAAAAGAAAAAACCGGCCATGTGCGAGTCGGACTCGCGCACCGAGGGGTCCGTACAAACCTGTAGGTATATAAGTAAAAGTTCACACGCGTTCATGAGGAAAGTGGTAGTAAGTTTAAAATTATAAAAAAAGGATCTAACTAAAAATTTACGGTTTTCGCAATTATTCCTTTATCGATGATATTCTTCTTCTTCTTCGTGTCAATGGCACGACACTTGCTTAAATACTGTTGGCCCAAAACTTTGCCACTTCCACAGCGTTATCGGTGGCAGCGCACAGGTCACTTTGGCTACATGTTTCTGGGCACAGCGGGCAGGATAGGAGGTGGAGCATAGTTTCTGACTTAGCTCCTCATCCACACCCTGCTGCCGTTCCGTCGGGTAGCCCCACTTTACGAGGTTCGACTTGCACCTTCCCACTTGGGTTCGGAGACGGTTCAGGGACTTCCAAGTGGACCGAGGAAGGTTGCACCCTGCAGGGAGATGCTCGTTTGGAGGTAGAATATGTGTGGGTGGAGGAAAGGCAACCTGCCACAGCTTACAATGGGCGACGGCAGGGTTACCTGGTAGGGGCGCTGTCGATTTCAGAAAACTGTGCCTGCTTTTTAGATGTTGAGTTGGTAGTTGAGCGCCAAATAGAGGGTGTCTGATGTCAGACTACTGTTTGTGTTTCTCTACTGCGCATGCAACTTCTCTGCGGACTTGTGGAGGTGCTATGCCAGCTGTGGGGTATAGTGCGCTGACCGGAACCGGTTTGAGACAGCCTGTGATTGTTCGGCATGTTTCGTTCAGAGCAACATCTACTTCCCTGGCGTGGGCGGAACGATGCCACACTGGACACGCATATTCACCCGTAGAAAAACAGAGTGCTAGGCCAGTGGTCCGGAGTACCACAATGGCACGAACCGATCGATAATATAAAACGTTGCTGCGTACTAAATTTCAAGACTCTGAGTTCACGGGAAGTACTCTGTAGGTTTTGATTCCGTTGCGAGTGTCGAAAATTTGCGGAAATTTGCGGCATTATCGGCTGTATACTGTGCACGTTAAGCCGTTGTTCACGGCTCTCATTCGTAGATCTTTGATTGTCGCTACGGGTCGTCAGGAGCCCGAAGTCTGACAACCAGTCTTACCAAGGGTTATCGTATGACCCAGTAACTGGGTTGTGGAGGTCAGATAGGCAGTCGCTTCGGCAGGTATAGTTAGGACAAGGGTAGGCAGATAGTGATGATTAAAAAAAACGTTCTCTTTTCGTTATTTCGATACAAACGGTAGTGGCACCAAGAGATGAACAACCCCCAATAGATGAACGATCGAGAGAAAAATATAAAACGCTCCGCTACTTAAATGTGTGCAATTTTTTTCATGCATAGGGCATTTTTTATTTCTTCCCGGTTCCCTAAAAACTTTCACAGTGACAATTCAAACGCGCTCGCAGCCAGCCGTTGAGTGAACGCTTCCCTCCAAAAATCAGTTTTCTATGGAAACCTACTTAAGGTAAGTGCCCCCCGAATTTAACAATTTTGTCAGCTTATAGAAAGAATTAATTATAGATTACAGTTTTTGGTTAGAATAAAATCTTGTCATATTCGGTTTTGATTATTTTTACATTATTTATCATATTTTAGAGAAATTTACTGTTCAAATAATGTATTCAACTTTGTTCGCTTGATCCAATAGATGAACGGCGTTCAACTAATGGAGAAAGGGCATATTTTTGCCGCTCTCATTGCTTATAAACTGACGCTTAGAGACCAAAACAAAACCACTGAAATGAATTTTAATAAATTTATGATCACAGTTACCAAAAGTTAAACACAATATTTAAGTGTTTTTGATTTTGGTAATGCTCATCTTAGTGTTAAATCTTGCACTGTTCAGCTTTCTGATTCATGCTCAAAATTTGAACCAACGAATATGTTCACATTTTATTCGTGCATTTTGTGGTTCATTAATACAAATTATGAACGAATTGAAAAACTAGTTCTTATTTTAACATGTGAACGGATAAGGTAACCAACATTTCTTCTCTTTTTAGATGTTGTCTACACTAATACACTACGAAACATAGAAGAACAAATCACTCTCGAATCAAACATGATACACACAACATGAACATGATATTATTATATCAAAACGTCTTTAAAAGTTTTTTTTGTTTGTTTTGTTAATACTAATTCGTACAGACAATTTTTTTATAATTTGTCTGTAAGAAGTTTAACAAGTTTTAATAATACTTACCACGTTTTTATTTCTAATAAATACACCCATAATATTAAAATGTTAGTTCAACTTTTGGGTACAAAGTGTTCAACTATTGGGGTAAACCCCAAATATTTTTACGAATAGCCACTTTAAAAAAAAAGATCTAGAAAGTTCTTTTTTACTCCGTCAAATCCTAGTAATTATAGATTTGTGGCGGCATCTACACCACCAAATGCGAACAAACGCATCAATCCTGCATCGCGCAAGCAGAGTTTACCGCGCAGATAGCATATATACAACTTCCCGACAACAATCATTAGGGCAGTTGCCCACCAGATACGACATCCATCTGGTCGGAGGATCCTCCCTTTTCTAAAGAGTATGAGTGAACTTTACACCCTGTTCTTCATATCTCTAAAGATTAATAATTAAAAAAATAAGCAGGCATCAATGTTGTGAAATAACCGAATATCGTTCATTTATTGGTGCCACTACCCTAATTCTATCATTTACAAAGAAATTACTGACTTTTATAACTCGTAGTAAATTGCCAAGTATTTTGTGTACGTATCCGTTTAGTACCGTAATAATAAATAAATGGATGGCATAAATAAATAAATGGCTCGCAACAATTCACAGTGCTACAAACATTCTACTTGACTGAGTAGACAGGCTGCATAAAAGCCAAAAGCTTTTCGACTAACTCCTGTAGAACATAATAGAGACCTGATTTACGTAAAAAATATGGCAGGTGGAGTGCTGCTATTCAGTTATGAGTGGTTTGTCCGTCCGTCCGCGGCTAGAAATTTGTGTCGAGTCTGTCGAGTTTCTATTCACAATTCACATTCAAATATACAACAGCATGGCTTGATAGCTGATTCGGGCGTGACATCACGTTTGGGGACACAATTCGCACCGAGGAGAGGTAAAGCCATCTATTTCAGTGACGTTCAAACAGTTTCATATATTACTACCGATTTCAGTTACCATCAATTACTTCCTGTATAATAACCTGCCTCTGTATAGATACATTTCTACTGTTTGAGGTGAAATTGGGAATTCTCCCGGCAATTGGCATCACAAACGATTCTTGGATAGGTATCATTCTCAAACGCAATAACGAAAAGTAAGATAATCACACTGGCTACGTACATCGTAGTTATCGTCAGAGTTTAACGACAATCGAGTTAACTTAGACCATCTCGCTAACAGAATGAACGTAATGAGAAGAGGGGGGGTTGAATGAACTTTGTAAAACATTAAAAACTACGTCCGCTTGGAAAATGGCCACCCGTTTCTATTGGAGAAATGGCAGTACAGTGCACTGTGCATGTCGGTACAAATAAGGTAATAAACGAGAGGAATGGATATTGTTGAAGACGCAGAGGGCATCCATCACGGCTCTGTGGTGCAGCTGCCGACAACGTGCGCAATTTAATTGATAACCCCGCTCGTCTCACCTCGAGCTCTAAACTTCGAACGTACAGACACCTGGGTTTTGTTCTGCTAATTTATTGCGCTGTTAAGCCCGTAGATAACGTCGATGAATAACATTAAAGTTGTAATTGTAGTAGTGCGGGTAATTATCGTGTGTGAAACGTAACTAAAACAATTTGTTTTAAGATGTAGACAATAATAATGAAAACAATATTTGAAATTCGCAGCACATTTGGTAAAAGCAATCTTTATTCCTCCTGTTCGCGCGAACTTCAGCCAAAAATCTTGAGAAATTAGACGTATCTAAGACGCGAAGCTACATAATACTGATATTGTGATTTAGCCAGCGAACGGGCGCCGCGAGACGTGAATTCAAATCGACACGGTCTCAATACAAATATCGAGGGCCGAATAGAACAATATACTCATATTTCAGAGAGATCCTCGACTAGAATATTTCACTGTTACGTGGTTACGTTACCTGAGCATGCTGTAATGTGTATTTATGGTGATGTAACGTAACCACCGGTGAGAATTGAGGTGACATTTCGGTAAACTAAGCTTCGTTACGCTTCGCTCGTATTTTTATTTCACTTTAGTTTGCCTCCACTTAACGTTGTCATCCGGCCCTCTCGTATCCTTTTATGTGGCTCTGTCTTTAACAATGTTTTGCTGCTTTTTTCACAAGTGTTACTTGATAGATGGAGAATCTACTTCATAAATATCGTGGAATATATTGTTCATTTTATTTAAATAATTTATTAACCTTTTCATCCGGCCCTCTCGGGTCCTTTAAAGTGGCTCAGTCTTTAAAAAAGTTTTGCTGGGACATATTGTTCATTTTATTTAAAAATTTAATTAAGGTACCCAAAATTTTAAACAAAAGGAACAATTAAAACATAGATTCTGGATTCAGAATTTAACTAAATACTACATGAAAGTAATATTTTGTACGCGTTCGTGTGGATTTCGACAACGAAAATGGGAATTCAGTGCGTGGGTAACTCGTTAAAAATGTCAGAATTTCCACATGATGAATATCAAATTCAAATAGCAACGGCCTTAGGTACAGGATTATACTTTTATTATTAGATTTCAATATTACGTAAATATTGCATGTGCTCATACGTTTTCCAATCTCAGCAAAACGGAAAATAGAAACTGTAAAATTTACTTGCGATATCCACAAAAATGAGCTGAGAAATATCAAAGGCAATCCAAACTGGAAAATAAAAGCCTCAAAAACGAATACTTTAGATGGGTGTTATTTATTACTGGTGATAAATTCCGTCAATTTTGAGAGCCGAGTCGGAGCTGAAGTGGTGTCTTAATACGTGCTAAGAAATGAGCCGACAGATAAAAGCATATAAATGGACAAAAGAGGAGCCGACGTTACAGTTGAATAAATTCACAAAACGATCAAATATCCTGTTCGATACACGCCACTATCCATTTCGCACTCGAGCATTTCATACATTCTTATACTTTGAGGATGTCATTCTGGAATTCCTAGCTGACAATAAAAATTCGATGTCCGCCAATCACATATAGACCATGAGAATAAAACAAACATTCTCTTTGCCACAGGGAGGGGGCGGTGGGGGAAGGGGGTTACTGCAAAATACGATAACGTCAGTGGAATTGTGTCTAGCCGTTCAGTTTCATGTATGCGGGAATTTTGCTTAAATTTTAAACCTACATCGGGTTGTGCCGGCCGATACCGACAGCTGCGGCAAATTCCATACGGTTTTTTTTTTCGTTTTGACACAAGGGGGCGCTCCCAAATTGTCGTGTCCAAACAATATACATAGCTTTTATTTTAATATTGCTTCAATGTAGTGTGGTGTTTTACACAGTCATAAAACAAGAACGTGTACAACGTTCATCGATGTGCATTTTTACGCGCCATGCGCCACTGATAATTGTAATAATTTCACGTGTTTCCGAAACATTTTCACGATAACATCAAATCATTCACGCTCACTGTACCTAATATGCACGTATCGTTACTGACATTTATTTATTTCAAATATTATTGTACGCGTTCCCAAAAACAATCTCACTTTTGACATACTCAATACTCAATATCTTTATTGATTTATCATAATGTGTATTTAGGTGGCAACTATATACACACAACAAGTAGAAAAGTGTGTACACAAAACATTTTCAATTTCGCCGAACTAATGAAGCAACTTAAAAACTAAACAACGTAGGTGGCCTACAGATACTTAATACAAAAGTCAATAGTGAAGCGATGCCATGTCTAGTAGCCGAGGTAAATAATTGAGGCCTTCCGGCCATGCTCCAGTTTTAGGGAACAGTTTAAAAAATATTCTAGGTATGTAAGACTGTTACGACCAATAAAGCAAGAACTTTACATCCTCATAAAATCTGATATTAGACTGACACTACACAGTTCATTTACCCTGGTCGTTCCCTGAGAAGTGAAATTTTACATACTTACATAGAATAGAATAGCCGACCCAGGAAAGTTTAGACAACTGATAGAGTCCTAACTTAGTCTGATAGTAGGTAGTAGCTCACTGTAATGGTGAATTTATATTGGATAGGGTGTAACGATAAGAACTCGATATTAAGTGATTTTTGGTGAACACTTGTGGAAAAGGAACGTTTAACCGTATATAGGGGCGCTGTATCCTAGCGGAAATCTTTCAATTACGTAGAAAAACCTTTCAAAAGGTCTATTCCTTTTTGTGATATGCGTGAAAAATAGAATTTCAAAAACACTTTTTTAGGGATACTGCACATTTATCGTCGCTGTGCTCAATTAACATCGCTCAACTTGAGCTTGAGCCATCCATCCCTTGCTGGCCGCTCGTCGCCGTCACAAACGTGGACAATGCAGTGGCATCCTGTTGCCGACTAGCAATTTCCCTGTGGTCCTAGCTTATTGTTTTCACTGTTTAAATTACTGAGGTTGAACCGCACAAGGACGCGAGTCGCGACCTCGTATCGCACGGTATTATGATTTCAGCCGGTAATTTGGCTGTCGCCAAACGATTCTTTAACGATAAAGTGTGGTTGAAATATGTGATATTTGTACAAGAAGTCGATTTAGGAAAGGCAAGGTTGATTTTATTTTATTGTTTGGTAACATATTCAAACACAGGTCAGTACCTCCGTCCTCGTTTATAACGATGAATGATATAGAATGCCATTTATAAACATCGTAACCCCATGTGTGTTGTTCATTAGTAATAATAAACTAAACAAAAGACAGTTTACCACAGACAGCAAAGCACATTCGACTCAGTATACATCTCTCACACGTCCCTTGTCCACAAGTGAACTAACTCGAGTAACAACATTATCTCTAACTATTCGCCACTTTAATCCTGATTTCCCGATTGTAGTTGGTCGTACCTTCGTCCAAACAAATTCTAGAGCGCCAGAGCGCTGGTGGAAGGAGGGTTCATGCAATTTAACTTTTTACTGAGCGGGCAGGCGACAACTTTATCTTTGTCTCCGCTTATTCGATTAACTGTGGAATTCAGTTTATTTTTTATGGAAAACTGACTTTTCTTTCTATTTTGTATCGGATAGCAAATTTTTGTACTTTTCAATGTAGGGTACTGTGTACTGTGTTAAATGTACACCTTGTGATATTGCAATTAAATTAAAGAAAATAAAAATATACCCTTTGTAAACAAGCATATTACAAATTAAATAGAAGATTATATTAAATAGACAACTAAACTGATTGCTAAGTTAATTGTATTATAAATAGTTTTAATGATATTGATTTTACATTCTGTAATTACTTTTATTCGCGCACAAAATTATTACTTCTTAAAGTCTTAGGAAAATCGTCTACTTTAACAATAGCAATTTGTAAATAATGTGAAAATCATGTATCATTAATTTACCTTATTTTTGGGTGGGAAATCAACAAATGACTTCTCTAGCTCTGGGTGGAGCGGGAGGGCATGTCAGACTTTTACTGACTAAAACCCACGGTATCTCTTTCAAACAACCCGCGACCCTGGCAGGCATCGGTCCTATCGAATTTTCTAAATAAATTTGGATCAATCAACAACCCGGCTGTTCATTAAGTGTTGCATGTAAATAAATAAAGCTATTGAATTTATACGGCACACGAGCTTGAGCTCGTTTGATTATCGGAGCTCGTTACACGCTCGCAGGCAATTTTCATAACTTAATAATAACCACAAAAAAAACCTATAATGAACTCAGGTCATCGACCTCAAATTACCATTACACGGAAAATTTCCAGCGAACTACCGAAACGGGTAGTTTTTGTAAATTGTAATTGAGACAAGAAAATGAAGAAATTAATTTTAGGCAAAAAACAGTGATTAGTGAAATTCCTGGAAAGGTCACGAATCACGAATGACAGCTTCGAGAATGAAAATGACTGTCAAACAGTCATTGTCATTTACAAAGCAAATTGTATTAAAAAAACCGGGACTTTTCTTAGCAGGCTCTACATTTCCTGTAATAAGACAATGTTACGGGAATAGTATTGTCTTATTTATTAGACATTAGTCTTTGAATGAAAAAAGTTTCATTCTTTATTAATGTCAATTTGGACATTCGTTCATTAGGATCCCAAGAACTAAAGAAAATAGGTCCGAGATACGCCGTCCGCAAGCCCGCGCCTACGGTGGACGGGAATCTGCTGTCGATTCCTGACGCCCAGGGCGTCTCCTGCGGACCGATCGCCACCCAACATTCAGAACCGATACCGAATATCGTTTATTGGGCCTTGAAGCTAGTTGTGTTGGTGTGAATGCGCCATTAGGTCGTAACCCAGACAGTCTCCCGATTTACTGCTCAACTCAAATTTCAGCGGAAGTGTTCAATCTACGTAATTTTCCTCACCGCTTTTATGAAATAAAATTTGCATAGCTGTGAATTTCAAACGGTAATGTTTATTCTAACGCTGTGTTCGGAACCTTGTGCGTTTTGAATGAATTAATGAATGTTCCAGTATGATGATGTGTTATATTTTACTCGGAACGGTTTTTATTTTGCTTTTCAAGTCATCTTTGCGCAATAAAACGGGTTGGTTAGTGTCCTGTAAAATTTTCCATGTCTGCATAGTGACAAATATTGATTTTCAGAGCTTTGCATAGAATAACGAAGAGAAAATAATCTCAGAAGTTATATTTTTTGTCCAAACCAGCATGCTTCAATACTATATCTAGTAATATCTTTTGGACCCTAAACCCTAATACTCCTAGTATTAGGGTTAGTACTAGGGAATCTACATGTTTAACTAAAATTTTATCGAACAGAAAAGTTGGTAAACAGCACCCTCATTGCGTAACACACTATAAATCATGATCTGAATCATTTTGAAGGATAGTGCTAACCCATTGCTTCATATGTTTGAAAAAAAAAAACTGATCACCAACGTACATAACGCAATGGATGTTGTTGAACTGTCAAAATGAAAGCCATTCCTACTGTCAGTGTTACACGCAATTACCCCGCTGCACAGACTCACAATACTCAAGAAATTCCTGTTGTGGAAATGTTTTAGAAAAAAGGCCGTAATCTCACACCTCTCATAACAAAGGCTATGCTCAAATTGAAAAGGCACACCGTTATTCAGAACTCGCGAAAATAAAATTGAATATCTGTTAAATGGGTCGGTCATTTACTGTTTATGATTCATTATATTTAGGCCTAACAACTGTGACAAAATAATATAGCTATGTACAATCACATAATGTATGTCAAAAGAGTAAAAGCTACAGAATTGTGAACTTATGCCGAAGTGGCAGAAGAAGATGGTATCCAATGACAATGATCCTAATGTCATGGAGTCTCAATTATAAAATTTTATAATTAGTCTTCAAAAAATATCATAGATGGCAGCATAGTAAACATTATGAAATTAACAATCATTAGAAAGCGATAAACGACAGAATTTTGGCTAGAGTAAGATTTGTAAAAATCAAGACTTCCTTGTTAAATGCTGATTTATCTATTCACACTCTGTCTTTCAACAAACAATTCGAACCCATATAATGATAAAAGTTGCCATCTGTTAATCATTTTGTTAAGAGCTCTTTGCAATAGATGCCGTTTTACTCAAGTTCTTCTTCAAAATAACCAGTATAGTCATAAATGTAAATCAAACAACTTATTTTAAATCTATTTCTTTGCATAAAAATATAAGGAAATCCATTAAACATGGTTTTCTGAAACCGGAAGTATAAAACTTTATTTAAAAAGGATGGCACAAAACGTTTTAAAAGTAAGTCGACTCCTAGATGGCGTTGTAAAACTGCAGTATCTGGCAATTAGTGAATCGCTGATGCTGCCATCTGTGGAACATTTTGATGACGAAAAATTGCCAGCTCAATAGCCAGACGTAGGAAGGTGTCATTTCTTTATATGGGATTGGGTATCTGTACGTAGTATCATAATATCTGTGCTAATGTGGCTGGTGGTCCAGTGGCGAAAGTAAAAATTTAATAAAGGCAATCCTGCATGTCGATTCTGTAAAATTCTCACCGTGAAGACTTGCGTGGAGTGAGCTGTCAGTGTCATCCCGTCTTGGTCAATCCCCAACATCAGTGGCACTGACAGCTCAGTCCACGCTCACTTCACCTAAGTTATCACGGTGATATGGTTACAGAATAGCACTTCTGAATCAGATAGCCTACGGCATCGTCCTAATAGAACGCGAATGCGCGTTCATGGCGCGAGTAAGCGATGCAACCATCGCGTGTACGCGCGATGGCAAAAACTGGTGTCCTCTTGATCATCGCGCGAATTGACGACGCGAGCAAGCGACCGTGGATTAGGGCGCGGTGCCCCGCTGTGCCGAAGCGATTCGCGTGAATTACCATTAGGACACCTATTCGAATTCAATATGTTTGATCGCGCGTTCGTACAAACTAAGTTCGCGCGAACCTACGATGACGCATTCGCGTTCTATTAGGACGATGCCTGACGAAATATTGAGCTTGGATTCCAGACGTTCATTGATCATGGTTATGATGCTGTACAGTATATGAAGTTTAACTGTATTGCGCTCTCTAATAGATTATGTTATGTAGTACCTAGGACTGTAATTCGGCGGGAGGTGCGTGCACCTCGTCTATGTATATGTATATATTCTACACCGCGCGTTGTAGAACTAAGGCAGGTGTGCGGGCCCCTCTCAGCCGACTTTTAGAAACCTATAACTCACAGTTCATAGATTTTGATATTTTAGCGCTACGCAAAAAGAAATAGTGAATTGAAAGAAATAGTGAAGCCATTTTTTAAAATTTGTAATTTTAAAAAATGGCTTCACTATTTCTTTCAAGTCGACCATAAGACGTTATTACCATTCACCATAGTCTTATTCTTTTATTTTTTGTTAGTTTATTGTTTTTTTTTTTTCTTGTTACATACGTTCGTTCTCTCATTCCGATGTCACTTCGTGGACAATAGTGTGGGTTATACGTTTTTTCCACTGAATTGTAATTGCTTTTTGGAAATGCTGTAATGTATAACTGTTTTTTGTCCCTAATAAATAAAATAAAATAAAATGCCTAAAGCGGCCATAAGTGACCTTTCTAAAGAGGTAGGTTATATGCCAACGTGTACGTGTCCGGCGGACGTTGGCAGAACTATCGAAATCGCAAAAGATGACAAAACGAAAAAAAAACAGGTATGTAATATGTTTACCTGTCATGGCTGACATCTCACATCTCTCGGTAGAGAGCACAGAGTACTTTTATTATATAGGTAGTAGAGAGTAGTTATATTCTTTGTCTCACATTATCACCACACATCACAGTAAATGACTATCCCGGAGTACGCTGTACAGTTGAGGGGATAACAATTAAGGTCAATCACAGTTTCAATTATTTATAACGAAAGTCTAACAGGAGTTGGTCGGAGGTAGGGCGTCGGTAATCAATTTAAGGGCTCCGTGGAACCGGCAAAGTTTCTCTCGTCACGTGCGGGAGCGATCGTCGCTAACTATGGCACCAAATTGTCTTGCCGACTGCCAGCTCGTTAGTGTTTTAAGCCGGAACTACTAATTGAATACGTTCATTTAGGTTTAGACGCACGAAAAGTTGCTCGTTGTTATTGTTTTTATGGATGAACACAAGTTCTATAGCAAGCGCGGAGCAATCTATTTGAGAACTTACTGAACGGATGGAGAGTGTGCACGTAACTTTTGCTCCAGTTTTGCCATAAGTTTGAAATTTTAACCGGCACACTTTGAATAGCCGTTCTAACTACCCGTTTGGGATATCATACAACGTCAATGCTGAAATTAGGGCATTGAGGGCCAGACAGTTCACGTCAACCTCAGAAAAGCGTAATGTTAAAAAGACTCTTAAACTTTCACACTTCGAGTCCGTGATACGTTTTAACTAGCGTTCGTTAGAAAGTCAGGCAGCATGTTTACTACTCAATTACTTCTCAAAGCAACGTGTGTCGATGAAACTTTGCAGAACTTCGCGAAAAGCGGCACTTCTACTACCGGTATTCAAAAACCTATGCTGAGAAAATTATCTAACAAACCAATCGGAAACGGAGTGTTGTTACTCAATCACTTCTCGAATGGTAAATAATGAACAAACGAGATGGAAAAACACTGGGAAACTATTTAATGAGAATCAAACAATAGAAAAATAATTTTGACAATATTTTCCGGTAGTGGAGATGTACTGAATAAACAGATTTAATTAGCTGGTAGTTATGAAGAGTTGGTCATGTGTTAAATGTTGTTTGTGACATTTTGTAAACCTACGTAGGAGACATGTGACCAATATTCCAAAACAGCCTTTTATTCGTGTATTTCACTACAAACAGCTTTATTAGTAGGTACCTACATAAACAGTATCTAATGCAACTATAACCCTAAGAATTTTAGGAAGCAATCTAAAACCTTTATATTTACGCGATATCGTCGGTGGAACGACTACAACCTGCCGAAAGGTTATTAATTTGCAACAGATTACTTGTTTGTTTTCAAAATGCAACATCAAATTGTTCATCTTGCTGGCGCTCCAAAATTCGTTTACCAACTACAAAAACAGCATCCATTTTATTCACACGGACCGGATCTAAGTTGTCACGCTGTCTGGAACACATGACGTGTACATTAAAATATACGGGCACAGGTAATGGGTAATAGGTAATACGGGCTGGTGTCCGCAACTCCACGTCAATGCGCGTATTTTGCGTACGGTGGGAAAATCGATCATTCGATCCACCCCAGCTCCTCGAGGAAGGCCAGCAACGCCTTGTTACTGACAGCCTCGCGTAGGGTACCTGGGTTACCGAAGTGCTTTGGCCTGTATGCGGCGACTACCGGGCAGTTTAGAAGCAAATGAGCTGCTGTCTCGTCCTCCTCCATGCAGGCCCTGCACAGCGGACAGTCTGTGACTCCTATGACAAAGAGGTGTTTATTAAATGACCCGTGGCCAGTTAAGGCTGCCGTAACTATGCGCAGCTGTTGTTTAGTTAGTCGGAGATCTTGTTTCGTGAGGCGGCTATCAATTGCAGGGATTGCTTCCCTAGCCTGCCTGCGCTCACCTTGTTCCAATCATCGTTTGTGATGTTGTTCCCTGGTGCGTTTCCTTACCAGAGTGCGTAAATATCCGAAGGGGAGTGGCACGATGGGTTCAGGTCCCACTACTGTCTCACTCGACCCTCTTCTGGCAAGTTCGTCGGCTGCATCGTTGCCCAGCGAACCGTATAAAAAACCATTCAATGGATCAAACCATTGAATGGTTTTACGGGCACAGGTGGCCAAGTTGTCTGTGCCTGCATGTTCATTGTCTAATGTCTGTCGGAACAGGCATATCGGTCTCACGAAGGGCGTACGCTTGAGAGATTATCATAACGAAATTGTATCAGACACGCTTGTCGTCTCCTCCTCTGTATAGACTATAATGATTCTGTAAACCAAAGTAGTAAAAGAATTATCGTTGGGCAGGAACAGACATTTCTGTCCATTCCTTTACCTAAATCCATGGATACATTTATTTATGCAATTTATGTTTTCTACTTGTTATTTTTCTGGTACAGTAGCGCTCATAAGTCCATAAGCAATCTCACAAAGCAATAGATTGACGCTTCGGTTTCACTTACGACCTTCTTCTTCTTTAAGTTTTTTCTGTACTATAGCACAGATAATATAATACGACTATAGACACGCACACATACTCATTGTGTCTGTTACTGTAATTTTACAAATGGCATGCTAGCTTAGTCGTTACCGTGCTTGGGTAGGCGCAATTATGGCGAGCCCTGAGTTGGAATCTCACCTGCGCCTGCGGATTAAGCTTGATGTTATTTTCAAAAAATATCTTTTTATAGTTTTTTATATGTTATAAAAACTAACAAATGCAATCGGTAGATAGCAATATGGATATTATGATCCTTCGATCATAACATGCATATTGCTATCTTTTTGATTTAGGGTATTACGTAAAATTAACAAGTTTTGTGTACTAATATTAAAAATGTTCGAACAAATAATGTAATTTCAAAGGAGGCATAGTAAAAATGAGATAATCGAAATAATCTGTTAAATTGCTGTAAATATCAAGAAGCTACACGCTTTTAAAGTTTTTGGAGGGGATTATTCCCGTCCTTGTCGCGCGCTATTGATAAAATGTATGGCGCTAGTATGAAGTTACTTAGTCGTGATGTCACTTCTACGATAGTGCTGTCCTTGTCTTATACTTATTTTAAAACGATTATTACTTGGCAATTTTTTAAGCTTTTACACTTTTTATAATATTGTTTGCACTATTTGGAAACAAACATTATTTTGAGATAAAAATAAAATAAAATTGTCATCATCCCTATTCGTTACGACTATTCACCTAATTGAAAGGTGTTGGTTAGTGATGAATGTTTAAATCTGTTAATTAGCGGCAGTGCATTTTGAATATCATAACCACAACATGGTTTTAATATTCAAAATACAGTGAAAAATAAATATTGAGGCGTTGGCAAATATTATTGCGCTGCGTAAAAGTGGATATAAATGATGTGATAACACAAATATCTAATGAAACTGCAGGCTTAGCATGGCGTTTTCTGTTTCTACTCTACTGTAGAATACAGTAGTAGTACAGCACGAGCGCCCTAGACAAGCGTATGCTTCTCTAGGGCGCTCGTGCTAAGCCTGCTGCAGGCTTAGCACGAGCGCCCTAGACAAGCGTATTGTCGACGGAAGAGTAGACAAAAATGGCGTTTCTGTGTAGACAGTAGAAAGTTTTCTACTGTCTACACAGAAACGAAACGCAATTGTACGGTAAAAATGGGTAGTTATATACATCACTAGCAACTAACCCGTTGCTATGGACAATCACTGTCTATAAAGCAACCTGAGTCTACGTGTGTCCTCGTGCTCGCGAAAAAGAGATTTCGAGGAGCGTAGAAAGCGATTTCTATTCTACAGTAGAGTAGAAACAGAAAACGCCATGCTAAGCCTGCTGGAGTAAGTATGAGTGTTATTATTAAAATATATCATATTTTACTAAATATAAATTATTATTTGTTTAGATTAGTTAATGATTAGTAAAGTGTTTTAAATACGATGGTAATTATTATAGTATATAGTATTTTGCTTAGAGATGTCTAATAGTATTCTTTGTTCTAAAGAAATACTGTGAGTCTGTGGGTTAAGATTAAGGTTCCTCATATGGAGGAAGAGGGAATCCTAGTCGGAGCGCTTATTTATGAAGTGGACACATGGTGAATAAATATGGAAATGGTTTCATACCAACAGGACATTTCGCTGAATTTCAAACACAAACTCAAAGCATTTATTTCAATTAAACCATTTACAGACACTTTTGAATTGTCAAGAAGTCAGTCGGTCAGAAATATGAAGCTAGTGGCCTATTCCAAAGCGTAGTAGGTTGCTATGGAGAAGAGAGGGGAAGAAACTCCATGGACTGGCATGCGAGTGTGAGTAATTGGTACACGGGTAGTTCCTTGTACCAATTACGTGATTATTTAAATAAGAAACATTGAGTTTTAGGTAAAATATTCTTTTCTTAATGAAAATGAATATTAAGTATATTACGTACATTTTCATTTCTATCCTCAATATGTCACTTTCATATCACTAAAGCCAAATGAAATGTGAAATACTTAATGTTAATAAACTGCCCTACGTAAACACTTATTAAAATCACTTATTGTGGAAATTCATGCTTCGAAGCATCATCGAAGATTAATGTGTATGGCGAAATAAATGCTCTTATCAATCTTTGTACATTTATGTTATATTATATTATATTATATTATATTATATTATATTATATTATATTATATTATATTATATTATATTATATTATATTATATTATATTATATTATATTATATTATATTATATTATATTATATTATATTATATTATATTATATTAAATACAAATATATATTTCGCATGCCAAAATAAAATAAATTGATTTTAAATTCCTTGCTTGGTTGAAGAAGTTATAATTATTAATCGTAACGGTTTCTTATCTTTGTAAAATGTTACATATAAATATGCTTTTCTTTTTGTTATTACTTGTAACGTATTTTTTGCATTATATTAATCTTTTCTGCAACAACAACAAAAATAAAAAAAGCATTTTATTTTTATTTTATTATTATTGCAAACCAAAATAAAAATGACAATAAAACTGCGCTGCATCTTATGAAATCAGAACCTAAGCCGGCTGCTTCTCAGTCCAACGCTTGGAACATACTGCTACCAGCTCGTATTAGAATAACTCGAATTTGAGCAATGCCACAAACTAGCCAGCTCACGCGCATGATGCGTGTCTAACAAAAGCGATGGAAATACATTTTTGTTTCGTGTAGTGCGTACGCGACGACACGTCATGTGCCGTGGAAAACTGCGATCTTTGTGGTCGTTTAAACACATACAGTCGTACCGAGAGTTTACAGTACTACCTATCCACTTTTGAACGCTTTACTGTACCCAAATCATTGAAGTGTTACCCATTAACCTTACTAAAGCACCTAGGACATAATACAGAAAGAGGGAAGAAGATAGATACGCCTTTTATACTTGTCGTATCACTAACACTTTTTCGTGCGATTAGGTAGGCTGCCAGGATCTTCTTTCTCAAAAGATCTGATATCTTTTTACGGAGAAAGTTGTCGAAAACCTATACGAGTGTGAACTTTATTCAATCATCATAAATTAGCATAAATAGACAATAAAATTAATCCCTTTCTTTGAAGTATTACGTACCTACCTAGCATTTGATGTTCTTTCACATATTTTTGAATTAAATTCTTGTTAAATAACTTCATAAATCTCGTAAAGCTGTCAAAATTAATAGAAACCGTAATGGCTGCGGGATCGCTTATCTCAAAATAATAACTTAATTTATTTCTGTTTGAAATTTTAATGCAGTAGAGATATGTAGGCAGAAAATAATGTGAAGCAATTATTATTTACATTCACATTACTTTTTCTCATTATATTAATATAATTTTCTTCGTTCATGTTAATTTTGACCGACATTGAGAATGACACTGTAATTATTATGGACAATGCGCCGTACCACTCAATAAACTGGAGTGGTTAAAAAGCAAAAATATTACTTGTGACACTTTATTAGAACAAAGGAAAGAAACAAAAACATTTATACCAAAACTTTGTTGTACATGAGATGGCTAGAGATTTTTTTTAACATTGTGGGAGGGGGGAAGCAATCCTGAAATACTCTTCGTATTTCAAAATTGACCAATGTTAAAACAATTTTTTAGCGGAACTTTAAAATAAAATGGTTTTCACTGCTGCTTCTACGAGCCTCTACTTTCTAATGCTAAAATAAATAGAGATATAGGTATAAAAATTAACTCCTGTAGATTCTTTTAAGTAAATTTTTGTCATTTAAAAACGGAATAGTTTTTGAATTTCGGTCAAAAGACAAAAATCTTCTGTCAAGAGGATTCTCTTTCAGCATGGCAGAGCAACATGGAAGACGAACTCGCATCACCAAACGCAGACAAGATCGTTACGTATAAATGTTTGCTCGACGAAATCATAAAATGACAGTGATGATGTTGGTTAAAAGGCTTCAAAGCTTGTGGTATTTTGTTACAACAAAATCACATCTTATAATCTATTTATCTATTTAACACCTGAGGAGCTGTTGTGCACAGTAATTCTTTCTATGATTCAATATGTACCAAAGTTTTATGAAAATTGTATGAAACTCATTTTACTTACATTTCTTTACCTGATAATTATTGTACTGCTGAAAAGCAAACCTTTAGATACATGTGAACTCATATTATTTTCCTTTTATTGAATGTTGTGTCTAACATTTTGTATCTAACATTGTCATCTGTCAGTTTTTCTTTTTCTATGGTATAGAGCTAAGAGGTCGTCTATTTTATTGTAAAGGTATCGTAAAACTAGTGTTAAGCCAGGTTCTCACTGTTAGCAATCTTTATTGTTCCTGGCCGATAACCAATTAAGAAGTATTTGGATTGAAAACTAAAAAGTCACTTCTAGAACGATCGGCCAGGGGCTATATAAACCATCCGATACTTTTCACGAGGTTCTGTTCTTTTGATTCCGTCTTTTGACTCGTTATTTTGACTCGCCCTTCTGGCTCGCTCTGTTGGCTTCTTTCTTTTCGTACTTTTACTTACTCTGTTTTTCTAAAAGCTATTTAAATATAAACCTTCATAAAAGTTATTCTCAGTGAATTTATTACAAACATCCTTTGTGTGTAAATGTGTTCGAGCTCTCCCGATCACCTCCGACCCTCCCACCTGAGTCTGCCAGTTCGAGACGTCTTTGAGAAATACAAGATCGAGCCTCTCGCGGGTTCCTCCTCGACGAACCAGAACCGACGCAAGCTCCCTTACTACGGACTGCGGGACGGAGGAGCGGCCGACGCGAGCTGATTAAACCGTGAGCTGCTTCGCGACTGTGAGCACGGAGAGACTACTGCGAGCTTCAACTCGACAGACTGCGGGCCGGAGGAGCGGCCGACGCCTCGAGCTGCTGCACGACCGTGAGCTCCCTCGTGTTAGACTGCGGGCAAGAGGATCTATGCTACTACTAATCGATTTCTATTCCTTAATATCTTTTTCTATGTAATTTTGTATTTTATAATCTAAAAATTATAATAACTTGTAACCACGTTTAGCCAGTCGGCTAAACGTTACGTTACAAGCTTTTTAGGAATGTTAACAAGCGATTAAACCATAAGAAAAAGCTCGTGACCACAGAAATTGGGCAGAAGAAGAGGGGCGTTTTGCGTGTTTTCTGTCGAATCTCGCTTACATACTTAGAATGCTTAGATAATAGACATACATGGAATTTGAAGACCCCTCTGCGTCAAGAATGATGCCAGGAAGTCCATGCAAACAACAAACATGGTAGAACAATCATGATATGGTAATTTAGATAGGCAGAAGAATCGAACTGATTTGAATCGGAGGCAATCTCAATGCACTACGCTGAAGCGATTGTATCCGATTTTGGCATTCCTTTGCGGACCCAATTTAGGGATTCATTTCTGCTTATGCATGCTAATGCACGTCCACACACTGCCGGACTCGTTGCAAACACACTTGCCGCAGCCTAATATCAACCTTCTACCATGGCGCTGATCAGCCGCCAGACTTGAATCCTATTGAGCTCACACGGGATATGGTTCAAAGAAGACCTCTGCCAAATTAGATTGCCGTTCACACACCAGTTTTTTTTGCCTGTTGCAACGGACGGGGACGGTCAATCCGCAACGTGATTTGTATGAACTCATATTGAGTATGGCCGAATAGCTGCGATTATGTTTAGGCTCCTACAAACAGTCGCGACGCCACAGCGCGGCAGTAAGGTGCCGCGTGTCGCGCGATGAGCGATGGCCTTTATACGCGTTAACCGGCGGAAACAGACTACAAATTGTTAATTTTTTTAATAGACATTTTCACTTGATTTCATTAGGATAATAAAATATACTTTTTACATAACTCGATCACTTGATACTTTATCTGTATTATCTATACTAATATTATAAAGAGTTATAAGAGAGAGTGGTTTATTGTAAGAGTTTGCATATGAGGGGTATCGCGATAAGGCGAACTACACTTCGCGCGCTTTCTCTCACAGACTAGCTCATTATCTCGCTGTGTAACAGAAAGCGCGCGAAGTGTACTTAGCTTTATCGCGACAACGTAGCCGTACCACCATGGTAAGCTACTGTAAGGAGTTTCACGCAGACGAAGTCGCGTGCAGAAACTAGTCTAGTATATAATACGGTCGAAAGCAACATTTATTTACGATGGACCAGCTATTTACCTTTTAACCCGCGTTGTTTAATTTAACTTTGATAACGCGAAGATAAAATATCGATATCCGCGTATCAATGAGTGCATTTTCCTCGTTTATCATTTGAACGACTCAAATTTTATTATCGACACAATAAATATAGACCCAGAACATAAGATTGTAAAAAATATGGAAATTACATGCAATTGGTCTCACGGGATAAGGAAACAACAGTCGTCAAAATTCAATTTTTCAATTGTTGAGAATTGTAAATGTCTAAATAAATATATGCTTTGGAGAGCTACGTATTTTTAGCTTATAGGAAGTTTCACCAACCTACAGAATAAAAATGGCACCCGTGCTCTTATGAATTAGACTCGAAATAAAACTACTGCAATGGATGCGAATTTAGCCCGTATAAATTTCACGGACGGAGACCAAACGGTAGATTTAAATAATGGTGACAAATCGACTTCTTCAAAAAGATATAAACAAAGTGAGAAAGAATGAACAAAAGACTGCCATTTGTCAAATGGGGGCGAGTCTTTATCCTCCATTGAAAATGGATCACACATATGCTGACCTATTCTGCAAAAGCTAAATTCAACTGGCTACAGCTTGTTACATGGTGTAGTAAGTACTCTACATATAGTGTCATAAACCATCGGTAAGAACTTTTCAAATAATTTTTTAGGGCTGTAGATTTAGGCTTTTCCACTGCGATCACCACATTGTTTGTCAAACAATGACGACTTTCGTTATAGTGCTCTTGGGGGCGATGATGAAGATGATTCTTGTTCCTATAAAAAGGTTGATCTTCACCCTCTAACAATACGAAAGTGCCCGTTGCCATACAACCCAAATTTGAGATTCTGACCCGCGCAAACCGGCTAGCAGCTACCGTGTATATTTGCAATTAGATTACCTACAACGAGTGTACACTACAGCGGAGAGATTTAAATTATCAGACATATGTATGTGACGACATTACCACTTGCAGACCTACGAGTGAATGCATAAGAATGATTCAGCTGCTGCAAAGGTTATGTTAAAGCGCTTCATGTATGCATTGCGCTGGTGATACAAAAAGTCTGATCGTATAACATAGCGACAGATCGAAAAAAGTATGCGGAGCTCAAGTTGACTACTAAACTTTTGCTCTGTAAAGAAGATATCTTATAGCTTGGTCATTTTTTTTTTCAATCGCAAACAGAGAAATATCCTCATTCCACACGTAAACTTCACATTATCGATTTTTTTCCTCAAACATGCCTAAAACCTATTCTCAGATTTCCAGCTAACTTGTAAAGGCACGTACCTAAGTGAAGGATAGGTTTTCAGCGACAACACAGATTTAACAACGCCTACATCCGACCGTTACTTATATATACCAATCCTTTCACTTATTTTATACCTACCACGAAAGGAGGTTGGTTTTGTATTTTAGTTTTTTGCCACCGACTTCCAAAACTTAAGTTATTTTTGACTTTGTACGAGTAGTGTGCTTATTGTAAGTCGATTAGTTTATTTTTTGCAATAAACTTTTAATTGTTTACTTTTTTATATAGGTACATACCCCATACCAATTCATATACCTTCACTTGCAATAACACAACACAATAACACAGTGACAGGAAGTTATTATAAAATTATCAACACACATCAAGTGGAAAAATTAGGTATTATTGAAGCTAACTCAAAAACCTTCCATCAAAACTTGACTAAATTTTCATGAGACCATCCTACTCCTCGTGTCTTTGAAGTTGGTTAAAAAGTAAATCACTTAACATTACAACACGCATTCACGCCTGTAATCACTGAAGGGTTAGGCAGAGGTTTAGGTGTACCTATAGTACACCCACATTTCGCCAGCTATGCTTAAGTCCCATGTTATAGGGGGCGAGCTTATTGTCATCAACCGGGCACAAATCCAGACTGCGGGCTGCTACTGAGAAATTCTAGATAGAAAAACCCAATAACACTTTGCCCGACCTGGGAATCGAACCCAGGACCTCATGCTCAGAAGTAGCTTTTGCGACCACTAGACCAACGAGGCAGTCAAAAAGGAAATCATTATCAAAATATTCCTCTCCTTAAAGATTTCAAACAGATAACCCGATAAAGGGCATAGCTGGCAGCGGCCTGCGGCGTGTGCGTACTGGGCAAATATCTGACACGAGCACTCACGACCGCAGAAAACTGAGGTCGTGTTACTGCAGCCTTAAACGACACGAGTTCGAGATACCTCGTAACTTTCCCTATAAACACGACTTTGGTTCACATTTTTCACATGCCATGTTAAGTTTATTCAGCGAAATTTGCTTCGGTTTACAAAATGACTCGTGACAAAATATATGGAGCGTGCGATGATTGGTGTGAACCATAAATTATTAATTAACCATTTTAGTGTTAGGTTTTGGTCATTTTAGTATCAATCAAATTTAAAACTGTGGACAGTAAATTATAGATAATATTTCGAGTTCAACTAATTAACACTACTTATTTTTTATCAAGAGAAGTCGTTAAATGACTTCGGTTTTTACGACTTGACAAATGATCGAGGTTTTTTATGTAGGAATCTTAATATTAATGTATTATACACTTAGAGAATTTAACACTGGAATAGCCTTACGAACACTTCCTCCTCTGTAAAAGTACAAGATCAAATGCTCTAGTACGAATGAGCCCGACTCATTTCCCAGGAAATCCTAATCACCTTCCCGATGTTCTCGATGTAGCGCTGCTCAAGAATGTGAACCTTCGTTTGCATTCGATAGAGACGTTCCACGAGCTTAACTCTGTCCACCGCCCAGTAGTCATGCATCTTGCCCCCTACTCTGGCCCAAGCGATCCCAACCGCCCCCCTCAGACCTAGATGATAACCGACTGGAGGAAAGTAAGTGAAAGACTGAAATCCACCACGTCGCCTCAATTGGACACCATCCCCGATCACATAGTGTCAGTCGCCGACACGACGGCCGCAATCGACTCGTTTACCGAGCACGCTCAATCCGTTTTGACGGATTGTTCACGGGAAGTTCCGGTGATGGAAGACCATCGCTGGAAACTACCGACTGACGTACGTGACTTGATAACCGAGAAGAATGCGGCTACTCGTGCCTACGACTCCTTCCCTTGTGACGCGAACAAAGCCCACATGCGCCATTTACAGCGTGCTGTAAAGAAACGCATAGGGGAGGTTCGCTCAGAGGGTTGGAACAAGATGCTCAGTGAACTCGAGCCCACGCATCAAGCCTTCTGGCACCTTCAGAGGAAATTGCGCTCTATGCCTGCGTCTCTATGCCTCCCCTCATCCGCCCCGACAAGAGCGTCGCGTTCGACAGCACCGACAAGGCCGAATGCCTTGCTGACAGCCTAGAGTCCCAGTGTTCTCCCAGCTCTCAACCAGTAGACCAAGCTCACCTGAACAAGGTCGACGCTGAAGTCGAACGGAGAGCCTGTCTTCCACCCGTCGAAGACCCTGATGATCCTCTGCCTCCCGTCACTCCAGACGAAGTGCACGACATCATAAAAAGGCTCCAAGCTCGTAAAGCCCCGGTTCAGACGGTATTACCAACAAGGTATACAAACTCCTACCTGCCCCTCTAATAATGCTTATGACCGCCATCTTCAATGGCACCTTGAGCAACAACATCTTCCCACAAGCGTGGAAAGAAGCAACAGTCATCGGTATCCCAAAGCCAGGCAAGCCAAAGTCTGAGCCCTCCAGCTACCGTCCCATTAGCTTACTCAACGTTCTCGGCAAAATCTACGAGAGGCTTATTTATAAGCGTCTCAAAGACTACGCCGAAGCAAAGAGCCTCATTCCCAACGAGCAGTTTGGTTTCCGTCCCCAACACTCGAGTATCCATCAGGTCCACCGTATCGTAGAGCACTTGTGCGCCGGTATGCAGCGTAACGCGACGACGGGTGTGCTATTCTTCGACATAGCGAAAGCCTTCGACAAAGTCTGGCACAACGGCTTGTTATACAAGCTTTACCAACCAGGAGTGCCAGATCGTCTCGTGCTCATCTTACGAGACTTTTTGTCGAATCGCACCTTCCGCTATCGCATCGAGGGTGCACTCTCGTCCCCTCACCCTATTCGCGCCGGTGTCCCTCAGGGTTCCGTCATATCTCCTCTCTAGTCTTCACGCTGTTCACCAGCGATATCCCACAGAGTAAAAAGGCTCAGTTGGCTCTCTTCGCCGACGACACTGCCGTTTACTATACCGGTCTTTGTCCCAATGCTATAGCTCGTACTCTCCAAACCTCCGCAAACGTCTTGGTTCCGGAAACGGAGAATCGAGGTCAACCCCGATAAGAGTCAGGCGGTTCTCTTCTCGAGACGTCGTCGACTCCCTCTCCCACTTCCCAGCCCGATCATTATGTACGGTAAGCCGATCCCCTGGGAGAAGCAAGCCAAATACCTAGGCGTGATCCTCGATGAAAACCTTACCTTTAAGGCTCATATTAAGGCGGTTCACGCACGCGCCTCTTTCGCTCTTAGCAGGCTCCACTTTGTACTGACAGCCCGTAGTAAACTGTCACTTAAATGCAAGCTGCGCATCTACACCGCAGTCATCCGTCCCATCATGACCTATGCCTGCGTTGTATTTGCGCATGCTCACCCACGTGACGCCCAAATACACGCCCCTCCCGACCCTTGCTCGAGCCAGCCCGCGCCGCTGAGCCTGTAGCTTTAAATTCGTCCCTAAATCAAAGAAATCCTGATCCAGCTAGTCCCTTGCTGCCCTCTTCCAGCGACGCCCTAAGCCGAGATCCGTACCCCACAGGGGGTGCCCTTAGCGTTGTCGCTTAGTTTTAGTTAGTATTTAAGTTTAAGTCCTGGCTGGAGGCCATAATTTATTAGGGCAACCACAGGCAAGTTCGTTTAAGCAGACGACAACCTCATAGGTTGACCTGCGAGATGCCATTTATAAAAAAAAAAAAAAGCTCTAGTACGTTCATAAAAACTACTTTCAAATCGATTGTTACGCATTTCATAAATAGTTATCAAGGCACGCGGCTCCTTGAAAATGCCTGACTGAGCTGTTCCTGAAAAAAGTGTTCAAAAACGTCAAACTTATTTATAGACGGCTTATCCTTCCATATGTAAATATGTTTTTTTTTAATATTAAGTCACGTTTTATTCAAATTCAAATTCCTAACCTCATATTACTTTTTCGTTTTTCATTCGATTCAACCATGATTGAACATAAACAAGGCTTGAATCGAGTATTTTCCTCACATTGCTTTTGTTACGTCACCAAGTCACTACACCTCGTTTTTATGTTCGTAAGGTTCAAAATGTTTTTCTTTTGCTTTACATGCACTTGATATGCGATTATGTCTTTTAGTAAAAATGATAGCTAGACTACCGAAGGGTTGAGATTATGTGTGAAAACAAAATTGACATGTACATGTTGACATGACAATAAAGTAGTAATTTTTGTAGTTTAAAAGGTTTTTTTTTGTTATTTTCTATGGTTAAATAATTGGACAATCTTTTTTTTTGTTTTAATTTAACCTTTTATAATATTGAGATTATTATAAATGTTGGTTCTTTGATTTAATATTAGTTATATTCAAATTAAAAATTAACTATTTTAAATCGGAATTTCGAATGGATACCCAAAAAAAATGGTACGGACTTTTAGAAAAGTCGTACCATTTTTTTATCGATATTAATTTTTTTATCCACTAGAGTGTACTCAAGGATTAAAAACATCAACCTCCCGGAATAATTCCTCTAAATGGTGGTGAAAACCGCATCAAATTTTATTGCGACTTTCATTTATAACGTGACTTCAATTAATATGTTTAGATAGATCTAGATATTGTTGGTATTTCTGAGTACAGTATTGGGCATGTCCTATTGCTCATGATTCAGCTTATGGTATTTTGAGCAAACCGTGTACCCACACTTCGGGGTACCTCACTTAACCCTTTAAAAATGTATGTACCTGCCTACCTATCCATTTTATCACATCATATGAAAAAGTCGTCCCCCCTTTCACAGACTAAGTGTAGGTACAAGTTTACATTAGACAACAGCACCTGAATAAATAACAAGTCTCTTTAACATCCATTAGAGCAGGTGATAAAGTAGTCAAGGAAATAGCCGAATAGACCAGAGTGAATGAGGGTAGGAAGGCGAGTATTTGTGGCAGGAACTGCCTTTACTTAATATTGTTAATTTGGCATTGAAGGCATAATGTGTAGACGCCCTGGCAGTGACGCTATTCGACAGTAATTGGACGTGCGAAATGGTTCCGGTAATTTGGATACATTGTCTATTTTAATATTTGTTCCTATAAATTACCTAACACTCTATTTAGTGTTTTGAAAGGCCTTTAAGATTTGCTTGGGTCTGGTCGAAAAATAATTAATTGATATCAAAATTAAATAAAAGAGTAATTGCACAATATCTTATTGTCGTTGAATCTGCTTCCAATAACTCTCTTAATCATACTTACACGTTATATGCGTTATGACTTGTAACTATGATTACTGGTTTGTCTATTTATAAAGACATTCCTAGATATTGAAACACTCACAATGTCTTTGCATCTCCGTCCTCTGGGACACAGCTACTGATTGTTCCTCTTATGACAATGATAACACAAGAAACATTTTATTACAACAACCTACTACCGGCTATAAAACTTTACGTCAATCTGCTAAATCCTTCATACATAAACCTTTTACAACATAGCCTTCCCCTTAAAATAAGTACAATATTCGTCTGCTGCTGAAGAACATTCTTTTCCGCGGACGTGTTTTGTTTATTTGAAAGTATATTCCGGTTTATAGAGAGTTACAAAAAAAAGTTATGCTAGTAAATCTTCCACGCAATATAGGTAAGTATGCCTTCTCACTATTACCTCATAAATTCCTTTCTATTTACTCAACACAGGCATATTTGTGTGAATATTCGATATTTTGGTCTCGCACAAAATGAGTCTGTCAGTTGGATTATGTTTCGCTGCCTAGCAACAAAATAATATTTGTGTTCTAAAGAAATTGTATAAACATAGTATTTTTATAAATATTCAGCATCATCATTTACAGGCCTAATGTTCCCTTGATCTAGTCCATGATTATGACAAAAATGAGGTTGACACTATCTTTATACAATTTTATTATGATGTGTATTACTCCGTATGTATTAAATAATTCACACGTGCCTCACCCTCTTCACTTCGTCGTAGTCGGCTAAATAGCTTTCCAGATTATGTTAAACGAGTTTACATAATAGACCGTGGGCGGCAACATGCAATACTTAACGCCTAATCTTATGAATTTAGTGATCCTTCTGATATGTCGCGTAAATGGCTTTACACAAAATAAAATAGTAATTTCAATATTTGTCTGGAAAATGTTTTTTTTAACGACGTTTATTGGAATGAGTCTTTCTACTTACCTTGTTGTGTGTATTGCCATTGTAATAGTTCAAACCATACCTATGTCAATTTCTTCCAACAACCAGCATTGCGTGCTTTGGTTTTAGTAATTTAAAGTTGTACGGCAATCTCAAAAAAACACGCAGAATTAACAGTAAATCTTCACCTCAGAACAAGCAGGTTTTACTGTTTAAAGACAGTGAGCAAAATTCGATTTTGCTGTTAACGTGAGACAATGTAACTTTTTAGTATAATACAAAAAATGCCGTGAACAGTGCTGGGTCTACTGACAAGATTCTAAAGAGATGAACCTATCTTTGTTCGGTCACTTTTACTTCGAAACAAAAAAAGGGAAGTCAAGTCGATTCAAAGTATCTACGGTTTTCAAATACCATACCAAGTAGGCCCAAAAAGGAAACCAACAATAAATCGTTCGCATACACATTATAACCGTAAAATTGCAAATCATCTGTTAAGGTTTTCAATGTTATCTTTTTATGTTGTTTGTTTTAAAAACATACATTTGGTATAATTTTTACCATGTTGTATTATATACCTTTAGGTTATATGTTCTCGCTGCTGAGGTGAAAAGTTGTATGTGTAACACGAGACCAAACCTATTGGCATCTTGTGTCTTTGAATCCCGCGCAGCGCTCAGGATTCTAACCTAGAATCCTTCGCTTACTCGGGATTCAAAATCAACCCTCGCAGCAAAAACCAACTTTTCTCTTTTTGCAGAAATACCTATAACAATAATATGAATTAAATAAAATAATTTATAATTTTTATAGAAAATGTATAATTTTTCGCAAAACTAAATAGCCCACAAAAAAAGGAACACGAACTAATTTAAATTCGGTTAAATTTATCGCTAAACCAAAAGTTAGATGTATTGAAATTCCCGTCGCAAATAATACTCAGAGCTTCCACAGGTTCTAACGACTAAATCCTAGTGTCGATAGACGGGCTCAGACGGCTTAAATGGCCTCTCAGGTACCAGAATATTAAATGAGAATCCCACGAGTTTACATATTTATCCTATAATATGATTGAATACGTACTACAAGAGCGTTAACACTAAGGTGTTTTTTAATACTTTTTGCGGTCTAGAAAATCTTAGATGGAGTATTTGCTGCAAGATTTATTTAACTCGTAGCTAATTTTAAAAAGTTACATAATGTCACACTTCTCTTCTGTTATTTTTATGTTAACAAACAGCAAAGTGCAAGGCAGACTTGCATACCGAGGATGCCATACCTTGCATTTTAAAAGTTAAATTTTCACCAATCCGTTGGCTGCTTAGTTATATTTTACCGCCGAGAACAACAAGGAACAATTATAGTCAGCCCATAAATAATGTTCCTCGGTGAGAGGGAGTGCGAGATGTCACATGACTGCGAACTTTTGGTTCTACGAAATGCCGGTTTTCTCAAGATGTTTTCCTTCGCCGTTTTGAACGGAACATAATGGATCAAAATTATGAATGTCTGAAATATTTAACTATTATATACAAAACATGTACTGGCTCTTGAAACTTACATCATAACTTGCTAACTGGGGTCAGAACTAGTACATTACCCATAATTATTCTAGTCTAGCGTAAAACAGGCAGAACATTATTACCTTGGATCTTGTATGCCCCCGGGAGTATGGCAAAACCTAGACATGAACTTCTTAAGCGAGTCTGACACAAGGCCTAGGAATAGCAAGACGTATCTTGACGTAGTTGTGGAATAACATATCAGCTGGGATCGATAGGGCTCAAGTAGATATTGTCTAAGAAATGTCCATACTTTACATGAAGGCGGCAATCTGCTTGAATAAAGTCCTAAGTTCTATTTGAACTATAGAAGGGTCGTTCGGGTCATTTTTGTGAGTACGAAATTAATCGTTAATAAAAATACCTTCAAGCTGTTTAATTGAAGATTAAGATTGTACATCTTTGTACCTATAGGTAACTAAAATGCGATTTAGGTACAATGAGCAAAACATTCATCCTCCAACGCTGCTTTAATTACTTTATTTCCTTTATTTTGGTACACCGCAACAGACCCTCGAGACTGAAAAGAAGCAACACTAGCACACCTATTCGAAGAAATAACAATTCTCTACACTTCTGACAGTGAATACGACCCAGCTCCATTCTATTCAAAAGAACCTCCTTCCATACAACCTGCATGCAGTGTACACTTCGGACGCAAGTCACCGAGCGACGCCTTATTAATTGCGTTCTATCAACAAACCCATCAGGATGATATTCCTCGTAATGGTTATGTATCTACCGTCTTCTGGGATTCAATATGTGTAGGTACGTGTCTTTAGGTATCGGAATTTATTTACGGAATGTAGGGAAAACATAAATCTGTCTTTGTATTTTCGTATTTCAGGCCAGGAGGTTTAACAAAAATCTAGCTATATTCAGGCACTTGCTACATTGTTAAACTTACGAACAAAATAAAATTTTCGTATGGGTTTATAAAAGCACCTTTTCAAAATATGTTCAGAATTTCTTAGCCACTTTCTGACAACACAATAACCTATATGGGTTAATGTCGCGGTTGTTGGTCGTTGTTGGGTATTGCCGTCTGAAGTCTGTCTTCTTGTTTTGCTGATGGAAAACAAGAATAATGACGTCACTCAAGTAGATTACTTAGATTAATTAGATTACCATTTCGTAGGAAATGGTAATCTAACTAATCTATTATCCTACAATCATGTATATCAATATTAAACCTTAAATCTACGAACATATTAATTACAGAAGACAATAACAATCACACTGATATAAATCGAAAGCCATAACTCAACCCTTTATTACTACTAAATAATTCCAATTTAACAACCTTATCATCCGAACGGGGCCTTATGTACTCAAACCAAGATATCTAGGCGTTTTAATTACACACATGTACGTCCAAGCCAGTGTAGGGTTAATTTAAGGAAGTTCGTACGAGTTCGCGAGTCCGTGCGACTTCGAGTTCGTTATAATGACTATGTGTTTACGGTAGGAGTTTGCATGACTATGGAAATTATGGACTGCACGCAACGTGATTATGCCTTTTCTTGGCGCTCGCTTTTGTAGGGTTAAACTCTTATGACGTATAGATACATAGGTATACTTAGAGGACATAACATCATTAAACAAGTCTAATTTATGTAAGTTGTTATAAAAATACAGTTGTATAACATGTCGAACCAGAAATGACGTTTTACTTACTCATTATGTTCTGACAAACGTGTTCCCATCGACTTGAGAATGTTTAGTTAACTTTTCATACTTCATCATGATTGCCATTATCATTTTCTATAGCTAGATAAGTTTCTTCAATTCAATACAATTATTTTAATTGCCATTTTAAAATGATCAACTTATTGACCGCACCTTTACTCCACTCAAATGAAAGTTCAATTTATTTACCAAAAACAAATGAAAACACAGAGGATTACATAATCCAGAATTAAAACACACCGATATATAGCTATCGATTATGTAAATAGTAAATCCATAACAAGCCGGAGCGTGATTGTATGCACAAGAGTTAATTAACGAGTGATCCAATAATCGAATCTCACCCGGACACTACGAACGGTCCGGACAGTCGGACAACGCGAACAACCAGGACACGAGTCACGAGGACTATTACCGGACCGTTATAATTGTATTTATTTCATTACTCTCGTAACAATTGTGTTACGTTACGTCGACAATTCTAATACTATTTTATGATTTCTCTTTCATAGCTTTTGTTTTAATGAGTGGGTGACGTAAATTCAGCTAAGCTGCGCTATGAAATATCACAGTTATGTGTCAGAGAACTAGGTCACAAACCACGGCAAGAATTTACTTTAGGATATATTATAGTATTAGCTAGATTGCCACGTGAAATTAAAATAATAAAATGTGATTGTATTTAATCCATATTATACTGAAGCAAGTTTTGTATACTGAATGAAAATCCCATCTACTCTATAATATATTTTGATTGACTTTTCATCCCATCTTATTAATAAACCCAAACTTCTACACGCTTTGTATCTTTCAATCTTAAATCAGCACAAAACTTCTCCCTTGTAGACTTTCAAAGTAATCTCTTCATTTCTTCGAACGTTCATTGTTAATTTATTCCAAAGTTGCTAAGCTGACGACTCTCAATAACTATTCCATTCCCCAGACAGTCGGCAAACAGTGTAGCGCTTAGCTTCTTATTTTTATATCGTAATAAAACAAACAAGATTTTTCTTCCAGCCAATATACATTTATGTTAACAAAGTTAAGGATTTAGACCATCTCAGTCCTCCAGGGACAGTCCTCTTCATTAACAATGCAGAAATGTATTACAAACTCTTTCTGCTAAGCATCTTTCTCTCCTCGTTCGTATTTCATAGAAAGTTTGGCAACGGACTGGGTTATGGTGACCCACCGTTCACATAAATTAGAAACACAATTCCAACATTCGCTCTTCATGTTAGCGTTATTAGATTATGTTAGACATATCTTAGGTTTAATATCAAACTAGTGTCGTACTATCCTATGTAAATACAAGGTGACCCAAATTAGATGAGCTCGTTACAGCCAGACACGTACGTACGTGTACAAGTTGCGACGAAAAAATATGTAGCGATAGTTAGGCCGTTACACAATACTGTTACTAGTTTAATAAGGACTCACCGTAAGTCGTCAAATCCCTAGAGATTGATGTCCACCGACCACCATATTTCCTAAGCCGCCGAATACATGTTGTTGCTAAACAATAACGTTTATAGGACGTATAAACAGTGCCCACCCGAATTTGGGAGGTGGGACTAATTTAAAACGTTACGCGGCGCCATTATCAACTCAAAGGGTTGCACGAAAAAGATATTACAACACCGAGACTTTCTGTTGTTATAAATATAATAAACTGTGTACTTTGCGGTAAAGGTATTTGGAGGCGGAAGATACTCGAGAGAAAAACCAGAAACAAACGCTGAACGCCATGCATAGATACATTGTATTATGTCAATACAAAAGTACCTGTATAACGCGGTTTGCAAAAGGATTTCATAAGCCACACAGTGGTAACCTCTGCGTAAAATTCACAAAACTGACACCAGTCTAACCAAATATTTGAAGCACGATAACCTGCTTTCCTGCAAAGACTTGACAATCATCTCACTATACTTCGCAAGTTATGACCCACTTTCAAAATGTTCCCAGCTCGTAACTTTCAGCAAAGTTTAATTTCCGCCTTCATAACGTAAAGAGATGGGACCTGGTGATCTGTAACAGCCTCTACCTGGTTCGAGATCTACTTTTGACTATATTAAATGGAGATAACTTGGTAATAGAGTGAAAAATTCCCCTTGAAACTCAACACTGGCGCTGGCTAAGACATCCAAAACATTTTTATAGATTTGTATTTACCCTATAGTTCTGCAGATTATTGAACAACAGAGGCCCTGTACTGTAGATTCTTATTTTGACATGGTTTCCGTGTATAAGTTTGATGCATGCACATAGGAAAGATATGGTATATAACAGCGAGCAGCATTTATTTACGTCATAAAAACTTTATGAAGTACCTTATTTTGGTGGAAGTAGCCAACATACATCAACCAACACACTTTCACAGTACTTTTATGGGCACACGTCCTATTTTGGTAACTTCTATGTAAAAATAGGCCGGACTTTGTTTTCAGTGTGGATCAGTGAAGGCTACCGAGTGAGGCAGTCTCTATAGTGCCAAAGATCGAATTGAAATCGTAACCTAATTTGTATTTTACTCTTTAAATAAGATTATTGTTTGTAGTTCAAGCAGCACAATGATTTGTTTGTTTCTTACCTTTTGTAAGAACCCGTACAATTTCTCAAGCAAAAAAGATCGTGCTTCTTTTGAAAGAAACAAAGAAATAATTTAACAAAGTTTACTGATTACATTACGGTGAGACGCCGTTGTTTATTAGACCGTAATTAATACTCAACTTGTACAGTCAAGCATTAGTTGAAAACATTGAATAATTAATTTAAGGGCGGCCCACCAGCGGTCAACTTTTAATACAAGAACAAGTATAAAAACAAAGTTTCCTGCCTCTTTCCTTGATAGGATTGCAGTTAAACCTTCGCCGTCGTTGCTAATACCTTTTTAGTTCGGACCGGCCGTCTTATTGAAAAGGGTAATAGATACAGCGTTAAACAGACAGGTAAACATTTGTGTATATTCTGTGATAGTTGCCTGAAGTTTATTTAATTCAAACTACCCGTATAATGGGAATTTGTATTTTTTTTATGGTAAAGACAGACGTGTACCTTTTCATAACCCATCGATGTATATTGAGTCTAGATTCTAGATTTAATAAAATAGGTACACCGACCCAATTCGTTTGCGCCGCGCGTTTGGTTTATTTTAGCTACTTCCACAGCATTATGTCATACGGCATTTTACTGTGGGGTCGGGCTGCTGACATTGAATCCATTTTTATTTTGCAAAATAGAGCTGTCAGAGCCATTACAATCTACGTCGCCGCGAATCTCTTAGGGAACTATTTAAGAAGATTAATATAATGACTGTACCTTGCCAGTTCATTTATGAAAATATTATGTAAGTTAGAAAAAATCTGCATCTATTTAATAAAAATAAGTGTTAGACATAATATTAACACTAGAAATAAAAATAAAATAGATCAACCATTTTTCAGACTATGTAAAGTACATAGATCTTTTATGGGGTACTGTGTTAAATGTTACAACAAAATACCTGGTGAAATTTTGCAATTAAATGAAAGAAAGTTTAAAACTCATGTTAAAAAAACACTTTGTAATCAAGCATATTACAGATTAGAAGATTATATCCTAGATAAGAATGCTTGGAAACATGCTGGTCCTGCTCCATAGGACAATCTAGAGGCTAGACAAAATCATACTATTTGCTTATTGTATTGTATATTTGGTTATTTTTACTTTACTCACACACTGACGTATTCCTAGTTAATATTTTAGGAAAATCATATATTTTTACAATTGTTTGTAAATCCTAAATAAACCTTAATTTATATGCCTTTGCTTTATTTTTAATTTTTTTGTACCAATTGTGGTATAGTATTTTTATTCTTGGTGCATCGTCTTCACATATAGAAATATAATTAATGTATACAAATATTGTAAAACATTTTAAAAGAGTAACGGTGGAGTTTCTTGCCACTTCTTCTCCATACGAAACTATTTTTAATGTAAATTTTGACGTTCAAAAGTGCCTTTTTATGGGCCTATTTGAAATAAATGCTTTGACTTTGACTTTGACAATTGACACATTATTTACCAACATTTTCGCGAGACCACATGATTTTCAACGAGAAAAAAAAAACAACAACGTACCTTTATGTGTGTGTTCGGGACACACACATAAAGCTACATAAGTATAAACAAGCGTTTGTTTAAGTTTTCCATCAAATTAGGTGCTTATGATTACACGTCCGCTTGAGTTGACCTTTGTCGCACGTCGTATCCAATGAGCTGGCATAACTGGTTGGCATTGAACGAGACCATGTTATAAACAATGGGATATTATTAATAGATAGGAAGATCGGATTTCGAAATAAACTTTTTTAAAAATCGTTGGAAACCACATCAAATCCGTTGCGGGGTTTAGAAGAACAACGCGGTGACACAAAAAGGTGAATAAAAAAGCGACTCTTATTTACATTATGTACAAATTTTGAAGATTTACTAAACAAACTCCTTAATACTCCTCATATAAGCGAAGGGACGATGTATTATAGTTTTTGTAGCTAGTCACAACATGCAGTAACCAGTAGGCTTCCATCAATCAGCGTTGCAAATGTGGGGATTTTTTGGATTAACACAAACGTAACGTGGGATTTCATGCCAAAAACCCGGCTCTGATACATTATGGTGCAGGATTATTGACCGCACAACGTAATCCTCAATCATGTATCGAATGAAATACCAAATCGAATTGTGTGAAACATGACGAACAATGTTTACAAATTTTATAGAATTAAACAATGAAAAAAACTTAAAACTTATGTTGTAAGAAAAAAATATTGTTTGCAGAGCTTTGTTCCTGTCACTCATACCATGCTGTCAATGTGTCTCATTGCACAGCTCGTTAAGTCATAATTTCGGCGCGTGGCCAAAATCGGAACTAACGCTGTCGTTAAAGCAGTACTACGAAGTGCTTCGAAGTACCACAAAGTTCTACGAAGTTACACGAAGGGCTACAAAGTGCTACGAACTCAGACTCTTTTCCTACTGACTTTATTTGGAGTAAAATTATGTGTTTTTTTTTGTACGTCTGAGATCGTGCGGTAATTAGTGTATGTCAATTACACACGTTGCACGAATGATCAAACGATCGCCTGCATCTAATTCAAATTCAAAAGATTATAGTTCATATAAACCTTACAGGGCACTTATGAAACGTCAGAAGCTAGGTGCACGGTTCCAACTAGTTGTTCCCAATAAAGAAGAAAATAAAAGACAAAACTAAAAAATATATGACGACCACTCTCGAATATTGTAAAGATGTATTGTGGTGTACATTAGGCGCAACAGATTAATACTATATAAAAATGCAAGTAAAGCAGCATGAGCAGACTAACAAAAAAAATTGACAAAGAAAATATAAAATTATCCAAACCAAATATGTGACTTGTTCAATGACTATTACATATCCCAAATTATTACCACGATATAAATATGAACTAATACGAAAAAAACTACTCATAAAAATCTCCCAAAATTATTTTCCTTACACCAGTGCACAGGGGATCAATCTGGCGTTTACAAAATAATTCATACTTTACGAACTCGACTGGTTACGACGACTTAAGCACTAAAGTTTTAAAAACATGTGCAACAAATTTCGTTCCCCTTTAACCTACAAAATAAAGCTGTCCGTAACAGAAGAAGTATTCCCTAAACTTCTTATAAGGTCAAATGTTGAACCACTGTATGAGAAAGGTATTAAAACGGACATGAACAATTATCGACCAATAACTTCAACCCCCATTTTATCGAAAGTTTTCGAGAAAGTCATCTATAACAAAATAGAGAACTTTATAACGACTTGTGACATTCTTAAAAAAGTAAAATTCAAAACAAAACACACACACACAACACACAACACAATTTATTAGTAAAACTTACAGAAAGTCTTCATCAAATGTCCAAAATAGGCTGTGTCTTTCTAGACATGATGAAGGCCTTTGTCAGTTTGTGAAAAACTTTTTGAATATGGAATGCGTGGAAAGGATAACGACTAGATCAAAAACTATCTTGCCGAAAGACTACAATGTGTAGTAATAACAAAAATTTGTCAATATGAATAGAAAAACTTTAAAATAATAATGACACACCACAAGGGGGTATCATATCTACTACACTACATATACTACATATACTGTTCTCTGATGACACAACATTAATTATTAAAAGTGACAATACAAAAAAAAAAAAAAACAATGTCTAAAGCTTTAGACGATGCAATAAATTGGGTAGACAAAAATTACTAAACAATAAACACGATTAAAACAAACATTATACAATTTCAGACATTTAACGCACACATAGATAATCTAGACATTAAATATTAAATTTCCGACTTAACTACTGCAAATGAATGTGTATTCTTAGGTATAACCGTCGACAAAAAATGCAGTTGGAAACCTCATAAAAAAAGATCGTTTCCATAAAATCTTGATAAAAATAGATCGTTTCGTGTTTTGTTCTGAAAACAATCAGGCAAACTGTTAACCTCGATTCTGCGATGGTTGCTTGTCATGCTTACGTATCCTCTGTACCTAAATACGTTATTATAATTGGGGTAACTTAGTAAATGTTGACAGGGTTTTAAAAGCACAAAAAATATGTATCCGAGCACTATGTGGAGCTCACCTTTTAGATAGCTGAAAGACACTTTTTCAAAAACATAAAATATTGCCATTAGCAGGTCTGAATATTTTGGAAACATGTATTTTTGTAAAAAAAAATATATGACCCATTCTTAAATATTGGTGACAAGCTAAATAAACGGTCTCGACATAAAGACAGGCTACGGTTGCCACCAATAAAATTAATTAAAAGAAATGTCTACTGCATGTCTATCAGAATATACAACCATTTACCAATTCGTTTTAAGATTTTTTTTAACCATAGTTCAAGAAATATTGTTAAAACTTTAACTACATAAAAATATTACACTATTAATGAATATTTAGAAAATAAGTCGATTGAGCCTATACCTAATGTAAAAATTATATGTAATAATCACATAATAAAATATGCTGACTTTAAAAAAGAAGTCACAAGAATCTGGAAACAAGATAAAGTATACCAACCAAAGTATACTGACAAGAAAAAGTATACCAACCATCTTCTTAGTAGCCTGAATTTAATAGATTTAGAAGAATGTGTCTAAACTAACCTACAGGAAGCTGCCATCTTAAACACCTGCAGAATTAAATTAAATACACACCACACGCTGCATTTACTTGGCTTTGGCCCGTAAATGTAGCTAAAACCAGCTTTAGGGCTGAGAAAAAGAACACTCCCGATAGATAATAATAATCATGATGACTTTGTCACTGACATGAAATGTATTTGCATGCTTATTCATGGCAGCGTAAGCTGAAACCAAAATGACTATAACATCTATTGTACTATATTCTATTAACATATTTTTTTTTTTTAATTGATTTGATTTGAAGAGCCGGCAAGGAACTCCATGGTTACTTTTTTTTAAACAAATGGCTTTTACAAAGTTTTCAAATTACAGTATTAATAGGTATGGGGGGACAGTGTATGCTTGTCAACTCAACTCAAAACTCAAACTTAAAGCTTTTATTTCAAATAAACCAATTACAGGCACTTTTGAATTGTCAAGGGATTGGTCAGTCAGAAAGATGAAGCTAGTTGCCCATTCCAAAGCGCAGTAGGTTCATATGGATAAGAACGGGCAAGAAACTCCACTGACACTCTTTTTTATCAAATACATAAACATTTAAGTGAATACATACTTGTTACGGTCGCGAAACATATTTGGTTCAACAATTAACCTGACACTGACCTGCAAGTTGCAAAAAACGTGAGAAAATTTTAATTTCGCGGGCTATTCAGAAGAAGTATTTTCAATAAAAACCAAACACTGCCGTGTGCAATATCGATCAAGCGTTACAGGCAAACCTTAATGAACTCTTGGGAACTATTAATAACCAGTAGACTATCGGCGTCACAGTATTTAATGGCCTAGGTTTAAAAAAAATTGCACACAATAATAACTTTATTACAGTCTGCAGTCAGTAAAAAGTTTGAACAGAGATTACGAAAGAGAGGAGAGTACGGTGTGAGAAGTTTGTATGTAATTATGAGTACCGGCGGCGTTAGACAAAGGAAGATCGACAACTAGGTACTTAAATTTCGTCCGTCATATGTTTTACCGGTAAGCATAATGAGGAAACGTTTCAAAATATCCAACAAATCACAGCGGCGCATCGCTGCACGTCTGGTTGTGTGATGATTAAATGGACTTGAGGGAATTAAATAGGGTAATTCCAGCGCTTTCTCGGTACCGAAATGCATGTGATAATGATACACATTCAAAACTGAATTTTGTTTCATCTCTGGTTTCAGCTACTCATTGATGGTGGAAAAAAGCTATATTAATTATTGGTAGGTACAAAAAGAGTACATATTACTGCAATCTTCGACCTCAATATACTGTACAGTGGACCACGTTCGCACAAACACATAACATCCCTCGTGTCACCTGGTTAATTGAAGTGGAAAGCGAAGTGAAATGAAACGGCATAAAATTTAATGTACCGTAATGTGCCATTGCTATCGTTTATATTACCACATATAACCTTCTTGTACATATAAAGACAAAGGTACGATGTCTATCTATATTAGTATAGACTTATTGAATGATAATAATATATAATTTTAATTTCGCGGGCTATCTTTGTGATTTGACTGACTTATTATATGTAGTTGGCATTATAATCTTTAGTTGATACTAGAAGTCAACTCGGGTCAAGTAAACGGTCATTATTTTGTAACTATAACGTACTGCTGCGAGAACCGATTGTTAGGTTAATGTTGACACTTGACAGAAAGATAATAACAGTCATTCCGAAGCCATGAAGACGATCTGAATTTATATTAAATAAGCTTCACTTCATTTATAGCGTATTATATTCACTATAATAATATAGTCGTGCTTGTCTCATGTCAATAATGTTTACCAAAACATTGTTACTATTTCTTGTAGTGTACTTTTTATCGGATTCCTCACGTGAGTACAGTACAGTCGCTGTTTTGTATATTTATTGAACCTCAATAATCGTGGACAGTCAGTAAAAATTAAAAGATCAGAATTATAAAACCCAAAATGCTGTGATGTGACTATTTTCTTTTTCGTAGATGGACAAAGAGATAAAAAGTTTTTCCGGAAGGACTACACTTATTTAGAAGTATCGGAGGGTTTCTATAAGATGCACACGACAAAACAAACTTGGGCTGAGGCCAAGCAAGTGTGTGCTCTAGAAGGAGCCAGTTTTTTCTACCCAGACAACGATGATGAGGCTCAAGCTGTTATTTCGTCTTGGAACACTTCCTGGCCTCAAATAGGGATGGTATTTATAGGGATGTCAGACATATTGGTTGAAGGACTATTTGAGACCATCGACGGTACGCGTATAATTCCTGTATTTTGTCCGTTTAGTTATGTTCCAGTCATCATAAACTAGGCGAAGAATAACAGGGTCGACTCTATACACCGAGCGAAAACGCACGTACACATTGACAGCGAGTGCAAGCCTAATCGCAAGTTTTTTCCTTTCATTTGACATCTTTCACTTGAACTGAAACGTCTGATACGAGACAGCCAAAATTGTTCAGATTAGTCCTCAAAGGAAATATAGCAGCAATGTATGGGATTGAACCAACCAGAACTGAATACTAGTGACTGAACTGACTTGAGGCTAACCAGTTGATGTCCAAAAAGGCACGACTGGTTGTTCACAATAGTGTGCTGGTGCCTACGCTCATGTATGGAAGTGAATGTTGGGTGTGGCAAAAGAAACATGAAAGGAGAATAAATGCTGTGGAAATGAATTCCTTACGGAACATGTGTGGTGTGACTTTGAATTAAAGGCTCAGGAATGATGTGATAAGGTAATGGTGCGGTTTAAAAGAAGATGTAGTGACAAAAATTTAAAAGAACGATTGGTTATGTTGAGAGGGAGAATGAAAGGAGACTAACAAAAGGTATTTACAAGGCAGATGTGAGTGTAAACGCCGGGAGGGGACGACCTAGTAAGACATAGTGACTTTATTGATGATGTTTTTCAGAAAGGTCAGGTGCGTAGTACTCGCAACCGGCGCGCGTGTGTGACCAGACGTATGAACGTAAACGAGGCAAAAGGAATATGTAAGGATCGTAGCAGGTGGCGTTCTGTGGTACCTACCCTCATGGGAAGAAGGCGTGAGTTAATGTTATGCTATGTGTGTATGGGATAGGTCCAAATGTCTACCACAAACGAGACCTATGTCACTGAATAGTCTATTAAAATATGGAGTATAATAGCTATTGGTAAATAAGTCACCCATAAACATTTGATCGTATCAATATTTTTTTTTTTTGTTAATGATTATATTTCTTTTATAGGGAAGGCCATGTCTGAGGTGTACTACAAATGGCAGCGAGGTCAACCGGACGATTATTACAATAAACAGGATTGTGCATGCTTATTCCGAGCTGGCGACATGGATGATGGCAATTGTGAATCTAAGTATAACTTCATTTGCAAGAAGAGTCTCCAGTCTCTAGAGTGGAACCATCAATGCGATATTCCTACTTTAGGTAAGTTTCTGTAAGTTAAGGGCGCAGTACTAATAGATTTATTTAGTTTATTGATAAATTGTAGGCGAGAAATAGCAGACAAATAACTTAATGGTAAAATGCCCATCAGTCAAATTGCCGAACTTTAAAATGGAACGCATTTACCTAGGTGCTTAGTTTTGCACTGTATCGAACTGTGTACAACAAGAATGACCTACCTATTGCATTTACATTCTTCAACATAGAGGTAAACCGACGAAAAGATGGCGAGACGAGCGTAACGACTACACACAGGATTGGTCATCACGACGACGATAGCCAGATAAAATAATCCTAATTCTACACAGAGTCACAGACAGATATCTATGCCAGTATTCACTAAGGGAAAACGTATGTCCTTCAAAGAAACGACGACCATAACCTATACGCGCTAAGCAACCTTGAATTTGAGGACCAGAACGTAGCTGTTCAAGTCCTTAGTCTTTAAACATTGTGGTATTGGCGACGAGGAGACCTGACGAGAAGCGAACCTTCGATGCTGTTACCCGTGGTACTCACCACGTCTGCAGAGTTCGCTAGCTAATTTAATTTGACCCTGTAAAAGGCACATCGAATTTTAGAAAAAGATAGGCTTTGAAGTGTGTCGTCGCTGTACAAATCAAAGTCAAAGCATTTATTTTTAAAAAGGCACTTTTGAACGTTAACATTATCATTTAAATAGAATTGATTCTAGGCGCCCCTTCCAAAAGGTAGTTTCGTATGGAGAAGAAGAGGCAAGAAACTCCACCGTTACTCTTTTAAAATGTTTAACAATATTTTATGTACAATTATTATATCTTTAAATGTGAAGACGATGCACCCAGAATAAAAATACTATACCACAAATAGGTAAAAATAATTTAAAATAAGCAAAGACAGATAAATCAATCACGGGAGGTACATGGTGCTCACATATTTACAAACATTGCAAAATTAGTAAGTATATGATTTTCCTAAAATATTGACTAGGAATAAGTCAGTGTGTGAGTAAATTAAAAATAATAAATTGTTCAATACAATAAGCAACTAGTATGATTTTGTCTAGCCTCTAGATTGTCCTATGGAGCAGGACCAGCACTTTCCAAGCGTTCTTGTCTAGAATATAATCCTCTAATTTGTAATATGCTTGTTTACAAAGTGATTTTTAACATGAGTTTTAAACTTTCTTTCATTTAATTGCAATGTATCATAAGGTATTTTGTTGTAACATTTAACACAGTACCCCATAAAAGATGTATGTACTTTAGATTTAGTCTGAAAAATTGTTGAAATATTTTATTTTTATTTCTAGGGTTAATATTATGTCTATCACTAATTTTATTAAAAAGATGCAGATTTTTTCTTACATACATAATATTTTCATAAATGAACTGGCAAGGTACCGTCAGTTTAATCTTCTTAAATTGTTAAATTGTCATTCATAGGTGATTTACTCGTATACTGTATTTTGTTTAATATTGTGATATTAATTTTCAAAAGCTTGATGTGTCATATTTATTCCCGGATACTAGATATAAAGGAGTATAAGGGAGGCCTTAGCCCTGTAGTGGGACTACATAGGCTAAAAATAAAAAAAGTAAAAAAAAACTACGGAAAGCCTTTAGGTAAATAAAATGATTGAACCCTGTTTTTTTTACAGATTACACTTTAAATAACGATATTGGCAAATGTTACAAATTGCACACCACACCATTGAACTGGATGGAGGCACACGCCGTGTGCCACGCAGAACAGTCCTACCTGGCTATGGTCAACAGTCGGATGGAAGGAGATTACCTTGCGTCTTTAACGGAGTCCGCATCGAAACAAAGAGTCGGAGGGAACTACTTAAGAGGAATATTTCATCTGGGCTTCCATAACAGATTGTACGAGGGCTGGCAGACGGTTAGAGGTACTTAGTGTCCGTCTTACCATCTAAACATAAAATGCGAGGCCTTCAATCTTTTTCTTGCGTTTATGAAATCAAATATTTGCACTTTATATACATGAGCCTTCAATATCCCTATTCTTGCGAAAGTTGGGCCTTTCTCAGCCTGACTTGTGACAAATGACCACAAAGACTAGTAGATTTTTGTGGAAGTATCAATTATGATTTCACCCAGACAAGTGCTGAAATTCTTTGTTGATCTCCGTCCTTTAAATGTTAATTTCGTTTTCAAGGGACACCATTAAATGATGCAGACACCTGGTGGGGCAAATACCAACCTGAAGTAGACGAAATTGAGCAGTGCGGCTCAATGTTCTACACCGGACGTCTGACGCACGTCGATTGTAATATAAGGAGCTTCTTCATTTGTGAACACGAAGTTGACCACTCGAACTCGACCCAAGAGACATTTGGAGAACAGGAATAACGGATCTCTTGGGTGACTTTTGAAGAACTGAAAATAACAGAACTGCAATGCTAATAATATCTTCTTTTCAGAAGCCGCTTTGTTTTTCAATCCTTTTAATAAATAACAATATTTTTTGTGTTTTTTCGTTTTGTTATTATTATTCATAAAACTCTAAATGATTCGTCATCGCAGTAGTGTCCATCCGTGTTTACAATAAAATATCACGTGCCGATATAAAATCACAATATTCTATAATATAGTCTTGATATACCTATTAAACGTGTTGAAAGGCTAAATTCTCACGTTTACCTACTGGGAAACTTGACGTAGTGCGAATAGGTACAGTCGAGTTCTTGTGTTGTCTTGGGCCTGTGCCAGGGCCACGGTATCTCTTTCGAACAACCCGCGACCCTGGCAGGCATCGGCCCTATCGGACCCCGTCATTTAATGCTGACATTTCTGTGAAGCGCGCGTGGAACACGACGCGCCGTCGACCCGGGCCTGGTCCTTAGTGGACGGCGAGCTACCCATTGCTCGCCGTCCGCAAGCCGGGAATCTGCTGGCGATTCATCGCAAGGTTCTCTCCCTCACGCGCTCCGCCTTATCCTTCGCAAGCATTAATATTTACGCAAAAGGAGGTGACGGCTTCCTATCCGCTTTCGCACCGAATCATGACCTGGACCAGGGCCGGACGTGAAAGATCGCAGCCGCCGATCGTCTCTGAGAGGACACGGCGGTGCTCCGTCCAAGCTGGGCAGACCACCGTATGCTCCGCCGTGTTCTCCGGGCGATCCACACAATGGTGACACCCGGGCGTTTCCTCCCACCTTATACGGAACAGGAACCTCCCGATACAACCATGTCCGGTAAGGATCTGTATCCGGCGGAAGGTGAGGACAGGGGCGCCTTTCCAACCACTCCTCAAAGAGGGGACTTATCGCCGCTATTCTGGCGTGCCCAGCACTGGGTTGTGAAAATCGCACCCTCCATTTCGCCATGAGATCCGGCAAAGAGGCTCTGCAGTATCCCCGGACCAGCCGAATTGCCATGACTCTTTGGGACGCGTTCGACCGCGGGCTGGTCGGCGCCTCGTCTTCGGTGACCCTAAGATTTTCCAATGCGTTGACCCTAAGATTTCCTAAAAATTAATTAATGAAATAACATATAATAAATAACAGCTTTCTCTTAGAAATTATAATTAGAATATTTGTGCGCCGTTGACGGCAAGACATAGCGTTCGTTTTATAATTATTGACATCTGTAGTGCTATTCTGATAACCATCTTACCGTGAAAACTTAGGTGAAGTCACAGAGAACTTTTATTATATAGGGTGAAGTGTGCGTGGAGTGAGCTGTCAGTGCCACTGATGCTACGGATTGACCAAGACGGGATGACACTGACAGCTCACACCACGCAAGTGTTCACGGTGAGATTTTACAGAATAGACCGGCTGTACATTTTGTATACTTGTGTTCTACAAATAAAAATAATTGAATTTGAATTTTAAAGTTTTCAGGTCAGGCAGGTCAGGCGGCGGTAGCGGCCGCGTGTGTAGTCCGCGTGACTGGCGTCTCTCCAGCGGTAGGGCGCAGGCAGCAATGACGTCAGTCAGCGGTAGGCAGGAGATTAGCAGCGAAGCTTAATACTGGAACCCTGGAATCAGCGCGAGGCGGGTGCTTCCGTAAGCGTTGTGCCAGGACTGCAAACCTCCGTCGATGTGTGCGTCTCCCAGCTGTAAGCCCAAAGCAAGGTGGATGGAGGAAGACTCACCCATCGTGGCAGTTTACAATTTTAGGTTATGCTGTGGACATGCCGCGGGCATTCTGGGGAGGTTCCTCGCCGCGTGGCCAGGCGATTTAAGCGAACAGCAAGGCGCAGCGCGGCGAGGCAAGCAAAGCGAAGAATGCGAGAAGCATGCGCACGCATTCACAAAGGTGCAGTAAAGGTGACAGGTGATGTGGCAGAAGCCACTATAGGTAAATAGCTTTCTCGACAGTCATAGGGGGGCTGCCGAGAACAATTACATTAGCTGCCAGACCGCGCAGACAGAAATACATAGAGAATGCGATCTGGCAGGACACAATTAAGAATAAAAGCAATCACGCTGAGCACTTACCCGTTTATCTCGGGGTTATTTAGACTTACTTGCTTTTTTTTTCTTTAGCTTGAGCTGCTTGTTGCGAAGGAAAGGGAACGTTAGGTTTTTTTATTTTATAGATATGGCATCTCGTAGTTGACCTTGAGAGGTCGTGACTACTTAACCGGACTATCCTGTGGCTACCTTAAGCGGACTCAAAGCCTCCAGCCAGGGGTGTAAAACTACTTACATTACTAAGCGAACGCTCGCTAAGGGCACCCCCTGTGGGGTACGGACCTCGGCTTAGGGCGTCGCTGACGGGAGGACAGCAAGATGGGACAGGCTGGATCTGGATTATATTATTATTATCAGGGGAATTTAAAGCTACAGGCTCAGCTACGGCGCGGGCTGGCACTTCGTCGAGCACGGGTCGGGGGGGATAGTTACGTCGGGATCTTCGCAAGGAACCTCGGCGGCGAGGTCGGAATGTCGGTCTGTGTTTGTGCACTGTACTGGTGGCCCTACTGCTCTCCTGAATGAGAGTTATGTGGTCATCGGGATCGGTGAGGACATGCTTGGGACGGCGGACATGACTAATGGAGGAGGGAATATAGCTAGCGGCCTTGACAACCAGAGGGTTGCGGTGATTCGCGGCGGTCTCGAAGAAACGCTTTGAAATGCCTTTCATGAACTGGCGGATAGTGGGAATCTTGAGGTCAACGTGAAGGATCTCGTTGCGAACGTACCAGGAGGAGCCTGTAATTCTACGGAGGAACTTGTTCTGGAGGGTCTGCATTCTATTGAAGCGATAGGGCTTGGCGTGTGCAAAGACTGCACTGGCATATGTCATGATCGGATGCACGCTGTGTAGATACGCATTTTGCACTTTAGTGACAATTTGCTACGTGCATTTAGGATAAAGTGAAGTCTACCTAGAGCTAAGGCGGCGCGCGAACGAGCCGCCTTAATGTGCTCTGAAAAAGAGAGGTGCTCATCGAGCACTACACCCAGATATTTGGCTCGCTTCTCCCAAGGGATCGGCTTGCCGAACATGGTGATCAGTCGAGGAACGTTAGGCGTCAAGCAGGGATATTTATAACCCAATCCATACCACGACACCGAGTGACGTGGTGGGAATTTGAAAGATTTAGGGATGTCACTCTCGTGAACCGTAACTAGTGATGTGCGTTTTAGTTGATCTGTAGGAAATCGACTACAACGCCACACAGGTCGGGCAAAGTGTTATTGGGTTTTTCTATCTAGAATTTATCAGTAACAGCCCGGAGTCTGCATTTGTGCCCCCTATTACATGGGACGTAAGCATAACTGGCGAAATGTGGGTGTACTATAGGTACACCTCTGCTTTACCCTTCTGGGATTTACAGGCGATGACGTTATGACAAGTTATGATGTTAAGAAATTGGGTTGTTCGTTTTCGAGAAACTCAATCACATAAAATGACGGATTGTATGTAACTATAAATATTACCCTTTAATTTGTGAGGTAGATACTATACTAGTCCCTCAGATTTAACTTTATTTGTCCAATCTGCTGGGTTATCTCAAATGTCCTTTCACCTGCACCCTTGATGATCTGAACAACTGAGGCCGTAATAAACGTAGCCCAATACTGGGCCAAAATAGTATGATAATTAATAATAATAATAAATAATTTAATTCAGGCAACAAATACCCATAACATAAATACCTTATAGCCTACCATACATAATCATAAAAACCACAAAATCATAAAAACACTACACTTAGGAGCTTGGTTTTGGTCGTGCTTCCCTGTAACGTCTGTCTGTACACAACTCCTGCCGGCGAAAATCTGAGCTAAGGAAGACAGCCTTCTGCATCACTGGAACCTGGAGGACGTAGGACTTAAAATTTATAGTCCTGGTAGACTCCAACTGCGTCAGCTTCAGCAACTTCCGTTCCTCGGCACCGATTTGATCTTGGCTCCTCCTAATGATGTACTGGAGGAGCTTATCTCCCGACGTCTGTTGGTCCAACCGGGAAATGTACAAGAGCATGGTGGGCACTGCAGCGCGGACATCCTCACTTGCAGGAGCGGTACCGCGTTTGTTGCGGCTGCGTCGCGAACGACCCCTTTTGCTCTCAACCAAAATAAAACCGTCTTTATCCACTTTACTGGTTTTAGCAGCCGTCGCTATAAACAGACGATACCGTCGATACGAAAAGAAGAAGAAAACGGAGAAGAAATTTGACTGAACGGAGTTATTTTTCTCTTGGAACTACCTCATAACACTTCATTTGTAAAAGACACCGACCTTTTCCACCTATGATTTTGTACTAAAAATCCAATTTGTAACCTTAACACCTCCAGACAATAAAAGCTTAGAGAACTTCTTAGTCCATTGCACCATTAGTGGTATATAGCGTAATCCCAAGCTCAGATAAGGAAGCTGTGCACCTAATGCACCATACCACTTAAGTTCGAACTACACTCCGGACGTATCTCGACTTCGGACGTTATAGCCGACACGCTCTGCGGAAAGTAAACCCGACCATTAGCACGCTGTTGCAGAAAATAATAAAGACTTGGCGTTAAAACGCCAACGATTAGTTATTTGAACATTATATGTAGTAGCTGCTCCCCGCGGTTTCACCCCCATAAATCTTGATCCCGTGGGAGTATCGGGATAAAAAGTACTCTATGTGTCAATCCAAGTTATCAACTATATGTGTGTCAAATTTCATCCAAATCCGTTCAGTAGTTTTTGCGTGAAAGAATAACAAGCATCCATCCATACTCACAAATTTTCGCGTTTATAATACTAGTAGGAAGTATGATAATAATGACGTGTACACTTTCTACTTTAAAATATTTCATCGTTGCATGTCTATATCCCAATTTATATACAACTAGCGATCCACCCTGCTTCGCGCGGGTGCAATCTACTGATAATACCGACAATACTGATGTGGCGACATGTCAGAACATCGAGGTTTCTTTATCTAAGTTTAATATTGATGTATTTTACACATAAATCTTCAGGAATTAGTAGGTACTAGAGTTTGGCACATGACTGTTGATCCTAGAATTTATTCGAAACTATAGAGACCGCCACGTTCTGCAAATGTCACCCGAACTCGGGCTACTGTATTTGTTTACATTGATTTAAATTATTTAAACTATATTTAAACTATAAACAGCACCGTGCGAAAGTAACTACTTACTATCGTGAATAAGTGTAAAGCAAGACTACTGAAGAAACGAGATACTTACGTAAAAAAACACTGTCTGATTGGTGTACCGAACTGTTTTTATAGGTTAGTTTACCACACATAGTTTTGATACTTGTGTCTACATAATTATATTTTATTATTTTACTAAGCACACTGACGCAATATATTATTATGGTTTATTTCAGATAAAAGAGATGAAAGAAACCATTTAAAATATTGCTGCTTTGAAACAGGAAGACCTAATAAAGTATTTGTAAGAAACTTCACCAACCACTGATATGTACATAATTATTTCTGTGTACATAAGCTGTCCTTAAAATAATATATCATTGTTTTCGTAAATGTGTGCCTACAATATATAACAAGAACGCATTCCTAAATATGTTTTATTATTTTCTTCCGCAGGAGTTAGTAAAGATTTAACAAAGAAGGACGCGTGAATGATGTTTAGTGCACCTGGGAAAACTGAGTTGTATACCGAACAATGACGGCCTAACGGAGAAGTAGCTTTTCTGAAAATCTTCTTCGCGACATTAGATATCGTGCTGCGTGATATGGATAAGCTGTACAATTTTTCATGCTAAGTGCTAACTGTATGTACAACGATAATAGTTGTTTAAACTATTCAACCTATTTGTACTGCCTTGTGATTTAAACAAGCTTTGACTGATTTATCATTAGGTATTATTTTAAATAGTACGTGATTGTGTTTTAATATAAATTTAACATTAATTATTCATGTCTAGCTAAAGCCTCTTCTCTCCTGCATCACAACATCTCATATCACGTTTTAACATTTATTAGAGAAGAATAATAAACAATTCAATGAATCTACGTATAGTTGAAACGCGTTTACGTATATGACATGACATACGGCAGATCAAAGAATATAACTACTCTCTAGGCAGATTTTTCAATCGTCAAATAAATTCTGAGGTGATATTGTGGTTGGCTGGTTTTTTTTTTGAGAAAATATGTCAAACCAAAAAAAAAATAGTAAATTAAGTGCAGCCGCTTTATGGTAGTGCGCGGACAATTTTTTTTTTTCATGGCCTCTCGTAGTTTGAGAGGTCTTAACTACATAACCGGACTATCCTGTGGCTGCGAACTCAAAGTCTCCATCCAGCTAACTAAGCGACTGCTAGCTAAGGGCACTCCCTGTGGGGTACGGACCTCGGCTTAGGGAGGACAGCAAGATGGGACAGGTTGGATCAAATTTTATGATTATTATTATCGGGGGAATTTAAAGCTACAGGCTCAGCTACGGCGCGAGCTGGCACTTCGTCGAGCAAGGGTCGGGGGGACAGTTACGTCGGGGTCTTCGCGAAGGACCTCGGCGCGCGGCGGCGAGGTCGAAATGTCGGTCTGTTTTCCGTGCACTGTACTGGTGGCCCTACTGCTCGGCTTCCCGAACATGGTGATCGGTCGAGGGGACATTTTTGGCAATTAATTTTTATTTAAAAAGATACACTTAACCCTTTTCTAATGCTAGGTACACACGCAGCAACTGTAGTCGACAACGACTTACTGGAGATTTCACAAAGGAGGTCCATACAAAAGGTTTTGAAAATAGGTACTAGCGACAAATCTGCTGTCAAGCTGTGACATCGCCAGCGCTAGTCACTGGCGACCACGGCTGGTAATCTCGGAACAAAAAAATCGTGGCATTCATATACGTATTTGTGTACTAGCTGTGCCCGCGACTTCGTTTGCGTGGATGTCGGAAAACAAAAATGTTTCGTTTAGAGAAGGTGTTTATACCACTCCTCAATTGAAAAGGAAAAGTCTCCCGATTTTGCCTGGTGGGAAGTGCTACCTGGGGTTCTCTCCCACAGTCTTTTATAATGCAGTCACTGCGTCTTCAGGGTTTTTAATGTCAATGCAACTAGTGTCACTTTAATTTTTTGAGAATAATAAAAATCAAGGCGCCAGGCTGCACCTGTGTGCTCAAGCGTTATCATGGTAAAGTAGGATCACGCTTTACGAGCGTTGTTGAAAAATATTAATCAATAACAGGCAGAAAAACGACAAATGACATTATCATCATAACATTATGTGATCTGTGTATCCTTTTTGGAGATCCCAAATAAATAAATGTCATAGAAACTTGTTTTAATTACGAAAATGCTTCTCTGTAAACAATGTTAGAACCTCTCTAATATATAATTATAATACTCTTAGCTCTCTAACATAAGCTTGTGCCTCGAAAGACCTCCTACATACAGTTGCCCATGTGAAAAGCTACCCGTTTATTAAGATCCACCTCTGGTTATGGCTGCCATTTTGGATTTTGTTTTCTGATTTTCGGCACCAGCACCCTCAAAAACGATGAAGGTGACTCCCATAACGAAAATGTTGCCTCTTTTTACTCCCGAAAAACACAAAAATTACACCCCATTTAAGAATTAATACAGTATTAATGTGTCCACCGTTAAATAAAACTTATTATATAAACAACCTGCCAAACAAAAATTCGTGTACTACTGTTATATTGATAATTAGCATTTTTTTATATACCGTACAATAACCCAGTCAGAATAGGTACGTATACTGTTCGTCATTAAGGAGTTCCGTGACAGTAGGGTTTCATCGCAGTCCACGATCAGATGACTACTGTTAGGTACTTTAACAGCTACAGTATTTCATCTTCCGTACGATTACCCATTCACAAAACGATAAACCTCCGTGTAAATTGGCAATGTGACATACAGACGGACAGACGGATAGGACGAAATGCTAAGAGTTCCGTTTCTATGTGCCATTTAGCTGCGGGACCCATAGAACAGACGAATTGTGAACTTCTTCCTTTTTAAAGTATCTTTAATATTTCTTAAAAAGATTCGGAAGAAAACTGAGTGAGAACTTGAATGAGATGAGACCTCTATAGAGAAATCCATAACCAAATATTCCAAGGCCCAAGTACAGACTACTGAACTCTAGAACAGCATCTACCTACGAAACTACTTTATTACCGACAATGTTAATACACAAATTTCAATTTGCGCTCAAAAACTTGTATTAATAAACGAATGAGTGTCACTCTTTTGCGGAAAATCATAACACCGCGATTCTGAAAATGACGACAATTGTTCAACGCAGATGGCGTTCGATCGATTACTTACACCACTGTAAGACTCGCTCTGCATACAATTAACTTTTTAAATAAAACTGATCCCATTTTTTTTTTCAAAGTTGCATTGCATTCTTTAGCACTCAGAAGTTCTGAACACCACATCAATCATTTTTATCTTATCACCACTTTTTATTTGAAATTCTTTTAGCGCTATTAATCAATCATCTGCGATCTTTAAAATATTACAATAATCATTAACATTACTTTTCTAAATTACACAGTTACCTTGACAGTATGGTTTTAACATATACCTATATTCGATAGTACTATTTCACGTCAATAGATGTCAATATGTGTATGTGCATTACGTTATGAAAAGTTCTTCTTGAACACTTTAAAGAACAATGGCAGGTGCCCATACATCATTTTATTTGAAGTAAAAAAGCTTGTCACATTAATGAAAACTACCGTAAAATGTTCGTCATAAGTTCTTAGACTTGTATTAGAAAAGATTTTCGCCAAAAAACTCCGTTGTTAATAAAAATTGACACTTTAGTCTTTTTGGCGGGAATTTTGAATTTGAAATAACTTATATGTTTTAAAGTTTTTTGACTATCGTCAAACGTGTGAATTTTCGTTTCTTGAATAAATGATAAAATATTGAATTATTTAAGAAATAAATAAAAGAAGTCTGTAACCCAAACATTAATAAAACAGCGCAGCGGCTCGAGAGCAACTGTCACTGTCAGTGTTGCTAACAAACAAAGAGTAAAGTAGTTTAAAGACTAACAACGCAAAGTCTGAGTTGCCATTTTAATCATTCAATCGGACATATTCCCCTTTGTCACCTGTGCCATAGTCGCCTTATATTTGTTAGCTGTTTTGAGTCTATCGTCATCTGTGGTTGTCTACAACCTTCAAACCAGTAAATGGTTGCGTGTGTATCTAGCATTATGACAATTTATACTTGACAGCTTGACAGTACTGCCGTCCTGCCCACCGAGTGTATTTGTCCTGACTGTGACTGACTGAGGCCGCATTCCGAGTTAGACAATAATCGCTGACAGCGCTCACAACGATATTTAGCGTTCCGATTTAGATATCACGATTATGAGAAGTGAGAGCTGTCAACGATTCGTTCACAGTGATATTTTAAAGGACATGGTCGACGTTATCGCAAGATGGCGCATGTCATGACGTCATCTATGACGATTACCGGGACATCGTTATCGCGCTCATGCTAACTCGGAACGGTCCGCCGCGCTCGAATCAATTACAGCCCAATTCGGATTTCGGAAAATCGGAATGCGGCCTGAAAGAAGTGAAAGATGCACTGGCAACAATGGCTAAGGCCGCTTGCCACAACCAAAAACAAAAAAAAAAATGAAAGATGAACGACTATTGGGTAACTAGCCGAAATTTCAATAGCTTAGCTAGCCGACTATTTGTGGTGGAATAGCCAGCTAGCTAGCCGGCTATTTTGGCTACTTGGCTATTGAATAACGCAAATAGCGAATAGCGCTTGCGGCGGCCGGTTAGCCCGGTAGCTAGGTAGGATTCGAATAATGCTCAACTGCCTTGCGACCCGTGTTCGATCCTCGCCAAAGCAAGAAGTTTTGAAGATTAAAATAATAATTTGATGTCGAATTTCGTTTTTTATTTACTTTTTATTTTATTTTATACACTTTTGATTAAAAGTGTTTTTTTTTTGGTTAAGTAATAACATAACAAATATTTATTTATTTGGTTTAACTTTACATCTGCCGGTAAATAAATAAGCATCGTATTTCGACTATTTCGTAAATTCGCAAACTAAACCAAATTACTAAGAAAAATGCCGTCTCTTTCTCTAAATTATTTTGTGAATATTGTGAGAAAGAGATGTGCAATGCATATGAAGTTCATAATGGCGTCTCGCACTATTCACTCAGAAGTTCCCGCAGTGATCGCGCACACAGCTATTTCATCGGCTACTGGCTACTCTGGCTTCCCTGCCCACCTGATAATGCTACTGACCACCATCTTCAATGGTGCTCTGAGCAACAACATCTTCCCACAGGCATTCAAAGAAGCCACCGTCATCGGTATCCCGAAGCTCGGCAAGCCAAAGTCAGAGCCTAGTAGTTACCGCCCCATCAGCCTACTCAATGTCCTCGGCAAAATCTATGAGAGGCTTATTTATAAGCGCCTCAGAGACTACGCCGAGACAAAGGGCCTCATCCCCAACGAACAGTTTGGTTTTAGAACCCAACACTCGTGCGTACAACAGGTCCACCGTATAGTCGAACACATCAACTTCGGTTTCCGAGGTTTGATGACCGGTGCTGTTTTCTTCGACATATCGAAAGCGTTCGACAAAGTCTGGCACAACGGCTTATTATATAAGCTGTACCAACTCGGTGTGCCAGATCGTCTCGTGCTCATCTTACGGGACTTTTTGTCGAACCGCACCTTCCGTTATCGCATCGAAGGAGCGCTATCCTCCCCCCACCCTATTCGCGCAGGAGTCCCTCAGGGCTCTGTGATCTCTCCTCTAGCTTTCACGCTATTCACCAGCGACATGCCCAAGTGCAGCAAGGCACAGCTGGCTCTGTTCGCAGACGACACGGCCATTTACTACACCGGCCGCGATCCAGACTCGATATCTCGCATTCTCCAAACCCAAGTCAACAAGCTTGGCGCTTGGTTTAGAAAATGGCGAATCGAAGTCAATCCCGACAAAAGTCAAGCGGTTCTTTTCTCAAAGCCGCGTCGCAACCCCTCACCCCCTCGACCGATCACCATGTTCGGCAAGCCGATCCCTTGGGAGAAGCGAGCCAAATATCTTGGTGTAGTTCTCGACGAACACCTTTCGTTTTCAGAGCACATTAAGGCGGCTCGTTCGCGCGCCGCCTTCGCTCTAGGTAGACTCCACTTCGTCCTCAACGCACGTAGCAAATTGTCACTTAAGTGCAAATTGCGTATCTACACAGCGTGCATCCGTCCGATCATGACCTATGCCAGTGCAGTCTTCGCACACGCCAAGCCCGTTCGCTTCCATAGAATGCAGACCCTCCAGAACAAGTTCCTCCGTAGGATTACAGGCTCCCCCTGGTACGTTCGCAACGAAATCCTCCATGTAGACCTCAGGATTCCCACTATCCGTCAGTTCATGAAACGCATTTCAAAGCGTTTCTTCGAGACCGCCGCGAATCACCGCAACCCTCTGGTTGTGAAAGCCGCTAGTTATATTCCCTCCTCCATTAGTCAAGTCCGCCGTCCCAAGCATGTCCTCACCGATCCCGATGACCACATAACTCTCATTCAGGAGAGCAGTAGGGCCACCAGTACAGTGCACAAACACAGACCGACATTCCGACCTCGCCGCCGAGGTTCCTCGCGAAGATCCCGACGTAATTGTCCCCCCCGACCCTTGCTCGACGAAGTGCCAGCCCGCGCCGTAGCTGAGCCTGTAGCTTTAAATTCCCCGATTAATAATAATCAACTAAACTTGATCCAGCCTGTCCCATCTTGCTGTCCTCCCGTCAGCGACGCCCTAAGCCGAGGTCCGTACCCCACAGGGGGTGCCCTTAGCGAGCGTTCGCTTAATAATATAAGTAGTTTTACGCCCCTGGCTGGAGGCTTTGAGTCCGCTTAAGGCAGCCACAGGATAGTCCGGTTAAGTAGTCACGACCTCTCAAGGTCAACTACGAGATGCCATACACAAAAAAAAAAAAAAAAAAAAGCTACTGTGGCTAGTCCTACTAGCCGCGCAACCGGCTACCGGGACGGCTAGCGGCTGCAAAACGTTGTCAGTTGTGGTTATATTATACTCTGTGGAGGCTACCCGCTGTGCCTTAAACTTGTCAGATATTCTAGCTAGCCAGTAGCCAATAGCTAGCTATCGTGTTGACGGATATCGTAGCCGTGGCTATTTTGTGAATAGCCGCTAGTTGGCTAGTTATTAGAATAGCTACCCATCGCTAACTATTGTCTTTAATTCTTTAAATATATCTATGGTTTTGTATAATTCCAAGTTCCAACAAACAAAATATTTTAAAGAAATAGAATATAAAGAATAGGGTTCTGTAATAGAACTGACGAATTAACCAGAAATAGAAACAAATTAACGAAAAATGGTTCGTAAACAGCGTGAACAGAGCACGACCGAGGATGAAATCGTAATTGGTAAATAATCTAACCTTTGTTTTGTTTACATTACCAATCGCTCAAAGTATTAATAAAAATGATAATTTATAGACACACCACCGCCGAAAAAACTTAAAAGGCATAAGCACAAAAAGCATAAGAAGAGAAAACTAGAAAATGAATACGAGAGTGAATCGTCAATCGACGTATCGTTCGAAGACGGGCTGGACAAGCCGTATAAAATTAAGGTGAAAGGTCGCGACGTCCCGGGTACTTCTGCCGCAGATCTGTTAAAGGCACAAACCATGAAGTCGTCATCAGACTCTCGGAGGTCAATACCGGGCTCGTCGTCGAGCACCCCACCGAAAGCGTCGTCATCAAAGAAAAAGAAGAAAGGCAGGGACAGTGGCACTTCCAGCGAAGAAGAAAGGTGGCTTGATGCTATAAAATCTGGCAAACTAGAAGAAGTGAGTAAAGCCAATCGCAATTCTCTGATTACATGAATACTCAAAGTATTCAGGAACTTCTAGTAACTTATTACATTTGTTGCAATTTATCTTTTCAGGTTGATGAAGAGCTCAAAAAAATAAAACCTAAGGACCCTAAAATGATGACGGCAAGACAACGAGCCATGTACGAGCGAGGTACTGATAAAGAGACTAGTCCTGGAGGAGAAGTACTTCTTGCACTGCCCTCAGGGTACAAAGAAAAGGTGATGACAGAAGAAGCTATACAAAAAGCTGCCATTAAGTCACAGAAACGTAAACAGATGGCTGATGAAAAGAGAGAGAAAGACAAAAAGAAAACAATGGACAGACTTCTTAAAAAGCAGGAATCAAAATTGAAAAATATGTCAAAAGGCAAACCAACTAGGAAACTGGAACCAATGATAGTTTATAAAAACAGTAAAAATGATATCTCTTTATCATTACCACCAGGCGTACCATTCCCATTGGATAGGAAAACTCCTGTTGACCCTCCAAAACCAGCAAAGTGTGGTGTGAATGGATGTGACAATTTAAAAAAGTATAACTGTTCAACAACAGGAATTCCATTATGCAGTTTAGAATGTTACAAAAGAAATCTAATTTCTACTCAATAAAATAGTCATAATATTATTATGATGTGTATTTTATGTAAATGACATCTTCATCATTTCAGCCGAAAGACGTCCTCTGCTGGACATATGCCTCCCCCAAGCACCACCAGTATGTGCAGATCTGTGCATCCCGCACCGATTCCTGGGGCCTTCATAGGTTCACATTGTGGGAGGCCTTCCAACTCTATTACTTCCAGTACTCGGTCACTACTCTAGAACCTTTCAGCTCCATTGGGCATCTGTTCTGCTAGCAATGTGCCCTGGCCACTGACATTCGGGTGGTGTATGTGTCGCTACTTGCGAGCGCCGTCATCTCGGTCGCCGAAGTTTCGATTAGCTCTGCGCGACCCTGCATTTGATTGTGTCCACACACTGCCGTCGCACCGCGCTTCCGTTCGCATGGTTTTTGTTTTGTCTGTCATCATGCCGAATTCGGTCACGTTAGACACATGATCACGGTCACCGGGACGTCGCAATGTGTGCTTTTATAATTTCTAACGTGCATTATCGTGAACGTCCATAAAATGTATTGAAATACGTACACATTTTATTGTTCAATATCGTGGTTGGAAATTATTTCAGTGTTATCGTGATCCGTGACGTAGACGTGGACGTCCACCCACGTAATATCGTCACGTTAGAAATTATAAAAGCGCACGTTCGGTTCGAATAATCTCGTTTCTCGATGACATCTGTGACGGCGGCGAGGGACAAACGCCCTAACTCCTATACACATCTACAAAGTAGGTGAAAATATGACCTGCCTATGGAGTTGGTTGTGTGTGACACACTGCATTGATCTGCGCTTAATTATGCAGCAAATGGTTTTAAATTGATGAATACAGCTGCCACTCCATTGCATGGTTTTACTGCTTGTCCTCTGCATCTCTTAGTTCCACTATATAGAATACACAAAAATCAGGACTTGCCCACCAATAAAACAATTGAAGACAGTTATACAGTGAGCATGTTATATTTTGTAAGATTAAAACAAGTGGTATTAATTTTTAAAAGTAGTTATAATTATTATTCTCCACTCAAATGGCTTCTATCGTAACGAAACCAGTCTTGCAATGTAACTAGGAGGGACTGCTTACTCATCTCATTATGTACAATGAACAATATTACCACCTTTTTTTATTCAGTCAATTTAATTAGCCTCTAATTAATAGGCCACGTCCTAATAGAAAGCGATCGTTGTGCGAATGACTAACAAAGACTTTGTTCGGTAAATCGGAACGCTTGGTAGCAGCGACAGAGGGCGCCTTTTGATTTTTCGAACAGTGACATGAACGCGACGATCGCGTATTCGTGCGACAAAATCGCTTTCTACGAACGCGATTAAGCGAGCGATGCGGCGTGTACGCGCGATGGCAAAAACTGGTGTGCTATTATATAGATCATCGCGCGAATTGACGACGCGAGCAAGCGACCGTGGATTAGAGCGCGGTGGCCCGCTGCGCCGACGCGATTCGCGTGAATTTCAATTAGGACACCTATTCGAATTCAATATGTTTGATCGCGCGTTCGTACGAACTAAGTTCGCGCGGACCTACTATGATCGCGCATTCGCGTTCTATTAGGACGATGCCGAACGACGCGGAGTTTTATTCATCATACTTATTTTGCTAAATCTAACTTTAATTTTTTTAATGAAATGTCTGCTAGGTGACATCAGTATTTTATAAAAAATTAGATCAATCCTTCGCACGTGTGCTGTGACGGTCACACAATACAAAAAGAACGACGCACACATCTTAATTCAAAAATCTTAGTAGGTACTTAAGAAGTGCTGCTTTACCGTTTTTTTTTCTAATGTAGCGCCTGTATTGACGGTAATTTGCTATGCACTATTACTTATACATTGCATAGCAAATTACCGTCACTACAACTCACAACAATAAAATTTCAGACCAGACTGTGTAGATAATCTGAACTACCATAATACCATTCTATATGTTTTTTTCTTCACAATAATTATAATTATCAATCATATCATTTACACTCGCATTACCTACATAATTTGGCAAAATCATACATACCATAACTTACAACATTAAGTGTAAGAATTTAACATAACTATAGAACAACTTTATTTCTAACAATTGAAGACTATCTATTTCACGTTTATTATGTATTTATTTAAGCCTTTATTTACAATATACCAATTATTTGGCCATCAGGTGACAAAGATCTTAAATAGTAGTGCAATGCAGTAATCTATTACATCCAGTTTTGATTAAAAAGAATATTGAATAACAGACACCTATGAATAAATATAGACATTTCACTTCTACAGGATACTTGTCATTACCTCATCGATCACTAATAAAGAACTAGATACACAATCAGCGACAAAAAGTGTCCTCACCAAACGCGCACCCATTTGAACATTCGGGTGCGCTTTTAATCTAGTGGAATTCGAACGCTCGAACGGTAAACACGCCTCATTGCTCGTATAAAAACTGTAAAAATAACACATCTAGAACGCTAAAAAAGGATGGAGATTTATATTTTCGGTAAGTATTAATATTATCATTATATTATTGTTATCACTTTATTGTAAATATTGATATTGAGTCAAGAAATCATCGTAAAACATTTTTAAAAAATTAAATCCTAATAAACAGCACGAGTTATAAAGCATCTTAATTGTAAAGACTCTTAGTTAACGTATTTACTCGTACTATCGCACGCCCACTTAAATTGTTCGGGTTACGTGCGTTGACTCTGTTCCATTAATGGAGACGCTATTATTTCTTTTTTTATTTTATTATTAAAGAATGATTGTTTTGTTTTTTGTATTATGAGACTACTTTACTGCTTCTATAAATATTATAGTATTATTTCATAGATTTTTATTTTTTTTGCTTTCCACGAGAACCAGTGAGGTGTGGAGAATGGATATCAGTCTTAAAGCCGACCCAAGGAAGCGTTGTATGTTCGAGGATTTTTTTAGAAAGTGATGACGAGTGATGGTGAGTGTGACTACGAAAAAAATGACAAGGCTATACAATACACGGAAAACATAAAAATCTATCGAAAAGACGATTATATAATAAACTCATTTCATTTCATGAAAAATAATAACATAGGTTAATTACCTATGTAAGTCAGTTGTAGCTGTATTTTCTTTTTAAATCTGAATATTAGGTCAACAATTTCTTTTTGATTTTACAAGAACTTTCTGTACCTACTTTTTATATTAAGTAACTATTGAATTTTGATATAAGTTGTTTGTCAAGCAATACCTTTATTATTTTATCACAAATTAAAGAAAAAATAAAATAATATAATTTTAGTTTAATTATTAATTTAATGTGGTGCCCTATCCAAAACCATCAATCAATCAATCAACTTTATTTTTTCTCACCACAATATACATAAATTATTTTACATTGGTCAGATTCGAGAAAGATACATAATTCTGGTAAGTATATATATTGTGGGAGACTGGTGCCTAAGCTAGGCTCGTGGCCTGTGTTTCAGGACACCAGGATCCCACCCCTTTACATTTTCTTTTTATAAATGATGTACTAAGCGCCATACGTATATGTACAAAACCATATTTACTTTTCAGGTAAATTATAATCATTACACTTATACAACATAGACTAAGATATGCTTTATTACCTACACCAACTTTTTGATGCATTGACAAAAAAAAAACCATTTATCATTACAAACTAAAAAAAAAAAATTGAACAGTTCAACTCCACTCACTCCTTGTCCTAGCGTCGACCCGCGGTCGTAAAGTTTTATTGCTTTCATTTGGCACATTGTATTTCCGACTTTGAAACATGCTTGTAAGGTTGAATTTGTTTTGATGTATGTTGACCAGCGAGTATCGCTCGTAAAAAATTATTGCTTTTTGTACATAGCTTTGTGAATACAACTTTGAGCGTAGTAGCGTTTAAGGTTGAATTTCCATTACGTATATTTATTTCAACTAGAATTTCGTAAACATAATTGGGGACAGTTTTAAGAGAACTTTTGCATGGGATTGTGTATCTAGTTTTTTATTAGTGATCGATGCATTACCTAGAGGAAATAAGAATAAATCTTAACAACAAAGTTGGTATTAAATTATGAGCCTTCAGGAACTAGATTCTAATACTAGACAACATTGATTTGGCAAATCACTTGAGCTGAGAAAATTGTGTGATAATAATAAGCGTAAAATTACTTTGTATTATATTAGAGTTATGACATAGATGTACTGCAAAGCTTGTACACATTGTTTCACATACAATCTTAGAGAGTACATTACACTATTTTACACTTGTATAAACATATCATGCAACATTCAACTAATGTACATTTCAATGCCTCAAGACACCTATAGTACCTACATAGTTCAATACTCTTGCCAATAAACGCTCTGATGGTGTATTATGACAAATCTTTAGCATTCATTGCATGTCAGCATTTTTCAATATTCCTAATTTTACACATGAACAACAAATACTGTAGATTTAATCAAATACATTTACATACTATATAGACATCAATCACACGGTTGTAATAGAGATACTACTAAAAGTACAGATTGGATCACGAATCTAAGATATGTAGAAGTCCTGAATCTTATTTAGCACTTTTAAGGTCCTGTTTTCTTCTTTACTGTACTTCTGGCAAAATTTACTCACTAGACACAGAACAGACACAAAGACACATAGTGTTAGCAGAAAGTTGTCCATAGTATGATTTGACTATAATCATAAATGCCTCATGCCATTTTTTATTCTTCCGCAATCAAGGGAGCCATGGAAAAGTGGTCAAGCTGACCAAAATTGAAGGACTAGGCTCAGTAAAGTCTACAGACCAAAGCAGGGCAGCCAGCAAAATGGCAAAAAGAAGCCAGCCTGGTATCAGACATTAGTCCGTTTCGAGCTTCGAAGGCGCGCCAAGCCCGACTGTAACCGCTAAGATTGATTATTTTGCTTATTGGACCTGAGTCGGGCTAAGCCAGATCGCTCCTCCTCCTCGTCGCTAGTGCAGGACAGTCCGCCGACAGCGCCGCGCGATGATGTCGCCTGTATTAAATCTTGGTCAGGTCCATTCCTGCTCTCATACAGTAAAATTCCCAGTGTCTCTTCATAAATCCTTGCTTCCGGGAATTCAACTTTTGTGTGCTTCTTATCAGTTGCATACACAATGGAAGTGCAGCAGACTTCAGCACACTTCTTGCCATGTCCAAAGAATGACCAGCAGCAAATCTCATTTGAACCTATCACATCTTTTATGAACAGCACACGCCCGCTGAATCGCAGAGACAGCTTGTCAAACAACTCAATATTCTTTAATAAGTTGTCATCTGATGTGCTTGTGTATGAGTATTTGTTGTTGTGTCTGTTTATCAGGAGTTTGACAACAGGCTGAAACAGTATAAATATAGTTGTATTACAACAATGTGAATAAAGAATTTTTGAAAAGTAAGGGCCAATTGGGTCAGACAATTGTTTAATAACATTCTAATAAGTACAACAAAATAGGATACTTCAATACCTTTTGGCAGGCAGTTAAGCAAACTATCTACCTGGCTGAATTTTAACAAAATAGTCAATTGGTATATTATTATGTATCTACCTTAGATGTTGACATAATAAGCAGTTGTTCTTCCTTGTGAGAAGTAATCAAGGGAACTCTGCAAATAGGTTCTGCTTCTCTCTCTTTCTTAGCCAATGCCTGTTGACAAGATTCAGTGAGTTCTTCAATCAGAAAGTACTTGGCTTCTGCCAGCAGTTCCATGATCTCACGGTAACTATCAGGCAGTGCAACAGTGCCATCGCGGAGGTAATTTAGTATGGTGCCGAAATGTTTTCCACAGCGGTCAATAAGTATCCATCCTATAACAGAAAGGACAGTAGTTCAACGTTTATTTTTTTCCTAAACATGATTACAGTACATAAAATTGGCATAATATGCGTGTCAACAAAGTTCAATCTGAACCAGTTGAGCGTACCTTCGGAATCTGTCAGCACTTCCATCCTGCCACTGAACATCGTTCTCAGCATATTATCACTCTTTGTCAGTGTGCCGATAGTTGTATAAAACAGCGTACCTCCCACGTTCAGCTTCACATATTGCGAAGGGCTGCCTTTTATCAATGTTTTGTGGTCGCCCGACATTTTAGCAACCGACTAGACTTGCGATTGTGGAATTAAACGAGCTTTACGAAAATATGAACACCTCGTACTACAACTCTGATCGAAATATAAATTATTTCGAACTAAGATAGCTTTATCACATATTTAATTAATTAAATATTCAATAATCAGTGATCATAAATTTATGCACCAACACAAAATCCCGTAATTATCTTTTTAATTATTATAGCCAAAGAGTATCAAACACAGAACATTAATACTCCCTCCCTAGTTTAATCAAAGAGTTTATTTATTTCATTAGGGGTATATATTTTCTGTGGTTTATTTTGTAGAAGATTAATGTTATGGTTCTGTGGTTAAATCTTTAGTCTAATCCACAGACTACTTAGATAGAGATTGGTCTAATCGGGACATCGGGTGGTCGGGGTGGTGCAGAACGATTTACTATATTGTAAAACCGAGCTTAGTTTAAGGCAAATTTATTTTGAAACCTGTAACAATGGGGAAGGTCGGGCAAAGCTAATTGTAGATGGCGTGACCATAGCTAGGTCCTTACGGTCTTCAATAAATTTGACATTTCGTTCATTCATTCCATTTTGTATTCATTCCTGAGTTTGATTTTATTTCAATATTTCGTTATTTTCGGTGATTTCAGTATTATAAATCAAGTACTTGACATGGAAAGTGTCAGAATTTTAAACCTTCAATACTTCCTCGTAATCACTTTCTTTCAAAATGTTTCCAACTCAAACTCGAACTCAAAAAAATCTCAATCTCTCCTTTAAACCACAATCTTCTAATTTAAGGTTCTTCGGGAAATGGTGCACTACAATTTCAGAGTATCTTTGAACACAATAACGCGTCAATTTTCGCTAAAATAAAATAAAACCACTTCACGCCTTGTATTATTAGCTTGTGTTGGGAACTAGCTACGACAGCGCCATTTTGACAGTTGCCTTCCCCATTTACAAAATATAATTTTACTTCTATCTAGATAAGGCGGGAAATATAAAAACATACTTTGAAACTAATCATTTTATTAGTAATTAGTAAAGATTTATTTTTCAACTAGGACTAGATTAAATACCAAGGTAGTATATTATAAAGCACAAGCAAAACTTAAAGTTAGTGGGCACAGAACATATATCCCATACAGTGGGTGCCATACGGTTCTCCTAGGTTTGTGACAAAATAACCTGTGTTCCGATTGCCATCTTGTATGGTTGACTTACACTGCATTCCGAGATAAACAATATTCGCTGATAGCGCTCACATCGATAATTTTCGTTCCGATTTAGATATATATATACGATAAGACAGCTGAAAGTTGTCAAACTCACAGTGATATTTCTTTATGGTATGGTCGGCGTTATCGCAAGATGGCGCATGTCATGACGTCATCTATGACGATTCACATGACATCGTTATCGCGCTCACGCTAATTCGGTGCGGACGTAAGCTCGCTCAAATCGATTACATCCTAATTCGGAAAGCAGCCTTACAATAGGACGTGTTAATATGTTTAAAGTTATCATTCCAGCAATCTACAAAAAGAGAGACAAATTCATACACAACAAAAAAATAACTTGAATGAATGTATATTCTGTCAAAAAAGTATCGGGAATGGATAATTTATTTTTGGTTTCAAATTTTTTTTTGTGTGTTAGATTGACACAACTGTTTTCCATTTTGGCCCGGAGTTTGAGTTGCATCTGTAATTTAGATTATGAACAGTGCTGTTTTAGTTAGATCATCACCCTAATTGCGTAATACACAATCAATCGGAATCTGAATCGTTTTGAAACAGATTGCTAATCCATTGCTTCTTAAGTTCGATAAAAATTCTGCTCAACAATATATAGAACGCAATGAATGTTCTTGAACCGTCAAAATCAAACAGATTAGTCGTAATCGTTTACGAAAGTGTGTTACGCAATTAGGGTGCTGATCTAATGTATTGCGCATTTCATTATGTGTTCGGAGTCACTGAAAATGTTACAGAAGGCTTATTAAATGATGTATCGACTTGATCAAAGTGTTTATCGTTCTTGATCTAAGCGTTCAAAAGCGGTCAAGATATGAAGGAAGATTTGCCTCGCTCTGGTAGGCCATCAACGTCTCCAACTGAAGTAAAAAATAAACATCGCAAAAGTGAAGGAAATAGTGACTGAAAATCCTCATTCAAGTTTGAGAGAGAAAGCCGCTGAACTTTCTCGTCTCACGAGTCGATCCGTACCATTTTAAATAATCAATTGGATATGAAACATGCTACCGCTCGACTAGTCCCAAAAGACCTGAATTTTCTCCAAAACCACAATCGCCAACCCTCGACCGTATGGGACTCAGAACCAGAGTCCGTAAATAAATCGTTCCAATTTCAAAATTCCCTCCACATTGTGTGCGAGCAAATTTAAATTTTCGTGTCAGTCGTGTCTCATTAAAACTGGATCTGGCGCCGGGAACATTTTCGCGATGTGATTTTTTACGATTTCAAGTGTCGCCTAAACCGGACGAATCATTCATGGATGAAGGCCCTTCTAAGGCAACCGTGTATCGTTGGTCTAACGAATTCAATCGCGTTCGACCAACTTTGGGAAATGAAGAAAGAAGTGGTCGCCCTATGACGGCTGTTACGGAAGAAAACGTGCCAGCAGTGAAAAATGTAATCCAAGACAATAGGCGAGTTACTTATCAAGAGATTCAGCACATACTATGATATGTTAGATATTCCTGAAGGTCCAGAGTAAAACAAGGAAATTGGAGATCACTTTTATATTACTTTATAGGATTATATCTGAAAACATATTACTATCGAGTTGACACACTTGTATGTGTCACAATATAAAAGGTTATTTTTTCGTTTGAGGTTGACAATTGTGCACGAAGGTTTTCATACCAACACTCCTCCTCACAATAGCAACCCTAAAGATTTTCTCAAGTCTTGGTGCCGAGGTCCTGGAACTCCTTTTGTTAACAAATCGGCTAACATCTTGGATGTTTCCATATATCTCACAATGATCACTCCATTATTAATATGCTCCTTCAAAAAATGAATTCTTAGATCAATGTGCTTAGTTTTACTGCTTATTATTCATTTTGGCATATCTTTAATGCGGCTTGATTGTCGTTGAATATTTGTACTTTATTTTGTTTTAGCGCTGTTATGTCTTTAAGCAAGAGTCTGATATGCCTTCAGGGCTTCTTTTACAGCATCAGATAATGCCATGTACTCTGCTTCCGCTGTAGACATGGCTGTAGCTCTCTGCTTCCTTGACGCCCAGCTGACAACTCCATTCGCCATCATAAAACAATATCCAGTATAGGACTTCCGATCTAAGGTACATGCTGCCCAATCGGCATCTGCATATCCAACCATTTCTTTATTTGTATTTTTCCCGAAACTTATCCCCATTATTTTAGTTCCTTTAAGATAACGTAAGATCCTTTTTGCAGCCTTGTAATGTTCACTTCCATAACAATTGTTAAACTGTGATAAATAGCTTACAGCAAACATGATGTCTGGTCGCGTGGCTACAGCTACAAACATTAAGGATCCAATGAGGTTCTGATAGGGTATTGTCTCATCACTTTTCCCTTCTTTTTCCAACTTAAGGCGAGGCTCTATTGGCGTAACGCTCGGCTTGCAGTCTTCCATTCTGAATTTGGTGAGTAATTTTTCTATATACTTTTCCTGTTTTAGTTTGATTTTGTCATTTTCTTGTTTAATTTCAATTCCTACAAAATCGTTTACAGGGCCAAGATCCTTCATTTCAAAAATTGATTTAATTTTTCATTTACTTGCTCAAACAATTGTTTGCAGGAGTAAGCCATCAGCATGTCATCGACATATAATCCTAGAATAACTTTAGCTCCTCCTCTCTCCAGTACATAGATACATGGATCAGCAGCTGAAGAGATGAAGCCAAGCTTCTTCAGTTCATTATCTAATTTTTTAAACCATTGTCGCCCGGATTGCTTAAGGCCATACAAAGCTTTCTTTAGTAAACATACTTTTTCTCCTTTGATCTTTGTAACATGTTCTAGCATTTTCTTTGCTTTACGAAAAACAGTGTGATCCTCGTTTGAGCTTTCATCTGTCATAACTTCCATGATGTACTCTTCCAAATACTCTGGCTTTTTCATTAGAATTCTTTCATCTAAGTCACCGTTTAGATAAGCAGTTGTGACATCCAATTGATGAAGTTTCAAGTCTTCTTGGATCGCAGTAGCCAACATTAGTCTAATGGAGCTCAGTTTGGCAACCGGCGCCCAAGTTTCATTGTAATCTATGCCAGGTCTTTGTGTAAATCCACGTGCTACGAGGCGAGCCTTTTTAGTTTTATCTGCTTTCTCTTTAAGTATCATCTTGAAATCTATAATGTTTTTCTCATTTTCTTTCTTCTTTATTTCCCAAGTACCGTTTTTAATATGCGCTCTTCTTTCCGATTTTATAGCTTCATGCCATTCTGAATCTTTTCCATTTTTATTTTCGACTTCGCATAGGTAAGTAATTTCATCTATGTCTCTTTCATTTGAGCTTGAAACATCCTGATATTCATCCGAAGACGATTGTGATGTAGATGACTGATCGAGCACAAAGTCTTCATGCCAGGTTGGGACTTTTTTCTGTCTACAAGATCTTCTACTTTCAGGTTCAGCTTCTCTTACGCTCGTCCTGCTTTGACTACATTCAGTACTTATACTGGTTTCAGGTGCAGCAGGTTCCTGAAATGAGTTCGACATTACTTCGATATCTACAACAGGTATGTATTCATCCTCTTTCAGTTTTTCTTTTTCTGGCTGTTGTTGTTCCTGTTCACCGAAAATATTTCTATACTTTTCGTCACTATTATCGTGATGACTGTGATAATACATTCGCTCAACTATCTTTACATCTCTGCTTATTATTACAGACTTCTTTTGTGGTAAGTATATTCGGTAACCTTTCGCATTTTGGGCATAGCCTACAAAAACTCCTTCTGTGGCTTTTGGGGTAAATTTCCCTTTTCTGTTCTTGTCCAAAACGTAAGCTTTGTAACCAAATATCTTTAGATGGTTTCCTGACGGTATACGTCCAGTCCATTTTTCGTAAGGGGTACAACCTTTCAGAGCTTTAGCTGGGCATCGGTTAATTAAATAATTGGCAGTATGTACCGCTTCCGCCCATAATTCTTTAGGCATATTTCCATCAATCATTAGACATCGAGCTTTGTCCAGTAATGATCTGTTCTTTCGCTCACTCTGCCCATTTTGTTGGGGGGTATATGGTGCGGTTAACCTTCGTTTAATCCCATTTTGTTTTAGGAAAGTGTCGAATTCCCGATTACGGTACTCAGATCCATTGTCGTACTGTAAGTTCTTTATTTTATGTTTTTCATGGAACTTCTCGACTTTTTGTTTATATTCCTTGAAAATCTCGAAAACATCATTTTTGTTTTTAATATAATATACGCAGCAATATTTTGTGTAATCGTCAATGAATGTAACATAATATTTCGCTCCGCCCAAAGTTTCCGGTTGTATGGGTCCACACAAATCGGTGTGTATATGTAATGGTTGATTAGACTGGGATCCTTTTCGTTGAAGATATTTTTCTCATCTTCATTTTTAGACGGCGTTATAATGCCACTGGCAACCTCCCACAAGCCATTCTTAATTAATACGGCTTGAGTCTGGACGCTCCAAGTATCATAATTATTTTTTGTTAGCGAATCTATTCGGTAGTATGTAGTCATCTTTATATTTGACTTACTTACATTTAAACCACGCTCTGCTACCACTTGTTAGATATTCCTTCAGGTCCAGAGTAAAACAAGGAAATTGGAGATCACTTTTATATTACTATATAGGATTATATCTGAAAACATATTACTATCGAGTTGACACACTTGTATGTGTCACAATATAAAAGGTTATTTTTTCGTTTGAGGTTGACAATTGTGCACGAAGGTTTTCATACCAACATGATACACTAACACTGCCAAATGCTTGGCAGAAGTTTTCTCTGTTATGAGCAACAAGCAACCAAACACAGGGCTCCGCGGGCTACCGTTCCACCACGACAACGCAACTTCGCACACCGCGCTCAAAACAAAACAACAATTTTCGTCGCTGGAAGTAGCGCTGTCAGCGTTGGAGCAGGCTGTAAACGAGGTGTACCTGGGATTGGTGCTCGACAGCCGGTGGGATTTCGGCCTCCACTTTCGGCGGCTGGCGTCCAAGTTGTTGGGCGCAGCTGGGGCGCTGTCAACGCTGCTTCCCAATCTGGGGGGCCCGAGCGCCGCTTGTAGGCGGCTCTGTGGGGATCGTGCGATCGATGGCCCTTTACGGGGCCTCAATCTGGGCGGCTGACCTGACGGCCGCTAGCATCTCTGTTCTGCGAAAGCCGCAGAGAGCAATGGCCGTCAGAGTCATAAGGGGGTATCGCACGATCTCCTACGAGGCAGCTTGTGCACTGGCCGGATCCCCGCCCTGGGACCTAGAGGCGAAGGTGCTCGCGTCACTTTATCGATGGTGCGAGGAAGCGAGCAGCGTCGGTCGCAGCTTCGCGAGGTCCTGGTGGCGGAATGGCGGGACAGGCTCTCACACCCTACCGCCGCGCACTGGGCTGGATTTCAGTTTTCATAGACTTTTAATCTTAATGTTTCAAGTGTCGACTTTATGCTTGAATATGATTTGAAAGACAAACTACAGCACTAATAGTTTATTTTATTTTATTTGTATGGAGTTGGTTAGAAAAATCATCATCTCTCCGCTATCGCACAATTGGCCGTTATTCTTTTTCAGGGGATTAATCCATATATTTTTTTTTTTTGACATACGCCATGACACGGCCAAAGGAGCGAGTTTTTTTTTTATTGACAAAGATTATCTGGTTTTCAAAATTAACTTTGTATTAAAAATACGAACTATAAGTCTATATGCATTGCCTTTTGCCCCTTCAATTTGGAAACCGCTTTGTAAACAAGCTCACTGGATTCACAATCCAAATGATCAGCACTTCTTCGTTTTTTTTTGCTTTACTTGTAATTCTTCAAAAGGTTTTCGAGTAAGCCTTCGTTTGGTCATAGTCATACCCGTCTAATTATAGTACTCTTTGGTCATAGTGCTAACAGTTGATGTTGATGTAGATGGCAGTTCTTCAACATCAACAGATGTTGTCAAAGCTTCAAAAAATTTGCTTTGATACAGCTAGGCCAGTCAACGTTTCCTTCAAGCCAGCTTCCGTACATTTTCAAAACATCTCCATATTCCGTCTTGCTAAACGCCAACGTTTTTCAACTGCTCTAATTTTCGGCAAAATTCTTTGAAAGTTATACGATCTTCCTCGGATAAACAAAAGTTCCATCGAGATAACACAGCCTCAAACAAAAATTTATAATAATTACTTTTGTCTGAGCTTTCCAGAATAACGAACAAATCAAGATTTGATACGACTTTCCATGTTTACTATGATCACTGTTTGTACTGTAACTTCTCAAAGATAACTTATTTGTCATTCTTTAAAACACTCCTATTTAGTGCATGAAGACAATTTATTTTCTAATTATCCTCATTATGTCAAAAACTAATAGACGGAATACGTAAATACGCACCTATTGAAATCAATAACGAGGACAATAATAAGAGAAAAAAGGACCTTCACCTTATTGTCTAATTAAATAGTGTATAGGAAATTTCACACTAATTATTAATGACATACTTAAGAATTATTTTATTTCTTACCTTTTTCGTCGTGATTATCAGTAATTGCAGTAATAGTTAAGGAGTTATTAGAAAAGTCAGTCATTATTGTTTTATTTATATTTTTTATATATATTTATATTTTTAAGTTAATTACCATTTCTTGACGCATGAAACTTTGTATAGAATAGAGGCTAGGGGAGAGTCCTTTGAAAATTTAATAAAAACAATATTTACTTACAGAACATTTATTTTTATTTTCGCAAAACTTCCTGAGTGTCCCAAATAAAGATATTGAAAATAAGATATTTTACAATCTTATTCGTTTGATAGTTTATTTTAATTTTTTATTGCTCTTATTGTGCTTTTACCCACTCTACTAGACGTCATTGAAATGTCCTTCACTTTTTTTTTTTGTATGGCATCTCGTAGTTGACCTTGAGAGGTCGTGACTACTTAACCGGACTATCCTGTGGCTGCCATAAGCGGACTCAAAGCCTCCAGCCAGGGGCGAAAAACTACTTACATTACTAAGCGAACGCTCGCTACGGGCACCCCCTTTAGGGTACGGACCTCGGCTTAGGGCGTCGCTGACGGGAGGACAGCAAGATGGGACAGGCTGGATCTGGATTATATTATTATTATCTGGGGAATTTAAAGCTACAGGCTCAGCTACGGCGCGGGCTGGCACTTCGTCGAGCAAGGGTCGGGGGGGACAGTTACGTCGAAATCTTCGCGAGGAACCTCGGCGGCGAGGTCGGAATGTCGGTCTGTGTTTGTGCACTGTACTGGTGGCCCTACTGCTCTCCTGAATGAGAGTTATCTGGTCATCGGGAACGGTGAGGACATGCTTGGGACGACGGACATGACTAATGGAGGAGGGAATATAGCTAGCGGCCTTGACAACCAAAGGGTTGCGGTGATTCGCGGCGGTCTCGAAGAAACGCTTTGAAATGCGTTTCATGAACTGGCGGATAGTGGGAATCTTGAGGTCAACGTGAAGGATCTCGTTGCGAACGTACCAGGGGGAGCCTGTAATCCTACGGAGGAACTTGTTCTGGAGGGTCTGCATTCTATTGAAGCGATGGGGCTTGGCGTGTGCAAAGACTGCACTGGCATATGTCATGAACGGGCGGATGCACGCTGTCTAGATACGCATTTTGCACTTTAGTGACAATTTGCTACGTGCATTTAGGACAAAGCGAAGTCTACCTAGAGCGAAGGCGGCGCGCGAACGAGCCGCCTTAATGTGCTCTGAAAAAGAGAGGTGTTCATCGAGCACTACACCCAGATATTTGGCTCGCTTCTCCCAAGGGATCGGCTTGCCGAACATGGTGATCGGTCGAGGGGGGCAGGGATTGCGACGCGGCTTTGAGAAAAGAACCGCTTGACTTTTGTCGGGGTTGACGTCGATTCGCCATTTTCTAAACCAAGCGCCAAGCTTGTTCACTTGGGTTTGGAGAATGCGAGCTATCGAATTTTCATCATGGCCGGTGTAGTAGATGGCCGTGTCGTCTGCGAACAGGGCCAACTGCGCCTTACTGCACTTGGGCATGTCGCTGGTGAATAGCGTGAATGCTAGAGGAGAGATCACAGAGCCCTGAGGGACTCCTGCGCGAATAGGGTGGGGGGAGGATAGCGCTCCTTCTAACGGAAGGTGCGGTTCGACAAAAAGTCCCGTAAGATGAGCACGGGACGATCTGGCACACCGAGTTGGTACAGCTTATATAATAAGCCGTTGTGCCAGACTTTGTCGAACACTTTCGCTATGTCGAAGAAGACAGCACCGGTCATCAAACCTCGTTGGAAACCGAAGTTGATGTGTTCGACTATACGGTGGACCTGTTGTACGCACGAGTGTTGTGTTCTAAAACCAAACTGTTCGTTGGGGATGAGGCCCTTTGTCTCGGCGTAGTCTCTGAGACGCTTATAAATAAGCCTCTCATAGATTTTGCCGAGGACATTGAGCAGACTGATGGGGCGGTAACTAGTAGGCTCCGACTTTGGCTTGCCGAGCTTCGGGATACCGATGACGGTGGTATCTTGGAATGCCTGTGGGAAGATGTTATTGCTCAGAGCACCATTGAAGATGGTGGTCAGTAGCATTATCAGGTGGGCAGGGAAAAGTTGGAATACCCTATTGGTGATTCCATCAGAGCCGGGGGCTTTACGAGCCTTAAGACCTTTGATGAGGTCGTGCACTTCGCCTGGCGTGACGGGGGGCAGTGGATACTCTGGGTCTTCGACGGGAGGGAGGGAGGCTCTATGTTCGATTTCAGCGTCGACCTCAGAGAGGTGAGCTTGGTCTACTGGTTGAGAGCTAGGCGAGCATTGGGCTTCTAGACTGTCGGCTAGAAGCTCAGCCTTGTCGACATCATCGAAGGCGATGGTGTTGTCGGGACGGATCAGGGGGGGCATGGAGACTATTTCTCCGGAGTTGCCAGAAGGCTAGGTGGGTGGGCTCTAGTTCGCTCAGCATCTTGTCCCAGCCGGCGGTACGCAGCTCCTCTATGCGTGTTCTTACAGTACGCTGTAAGTAACGCATATGGGCTTTGTTCGCGTCGCACGGGAAATTGCTGTAGGCACGGACAGCCGCGTTCTTCTCATTCAACAGTTCGCGTACATCGTCCGGCAACTTCCAGCGACGGTCCTCCGTCGCTGGAATTTCCCTTGAACAATCGTTCAGGACTGATTGTACGTGAGCTGTAAATGAGTCGATCGCGGCCGTCGTGTCAGCGATAGAGTCAAAATGATCGGGGATTGGGTCTAAGTGGGGGGACGTGGTGAATTTTAAGCGATCGCTTACTATCCTCCAGTCCGTTACCACTTTGGTGGGAGGGGGTTGGGTGGAGTCGGGCAGACCTATGAGGCGGACCAGTTTCATGACTACTGGACGGTGATCAGAAGCGAGCTCTTGTACCACTTCTATAGAGTCCAACCGTAGGTTGACGTTCTGTAGGAGCGCCACGTCGAGCACGTCGGCGGTGTGATTGGGATCGGGCGGAGAAATGTCCTTCAGTGATTAAGTGGCCATATATATGTGTAGCCTAATGAGTTACAGAAGCTTGTTTGTGCTAAAATATAGTTATCTGTGGTTTGTGCGTTCAAACGGCATAGGTAACAACCAAATACCATGATCATCAATACTTATCAGGATCACTCACGTAGTCACAATGGTTTTAAATACTTACCTGTAAGTACTTCAATCAGAGATTTATTTTTAAAGGATAAAAAAGCTTCAATAACCACAGTTACGTTTATTCAGCACATACATACGTATTTTTTCAACTGGTCACACAAGAATTCAGTTTTAAATAACAGGAAGGTTAGAGTCTACTGTCTCATCTTTGAGATTTACGGACATGTAATAAGTTCGATTATGTCTTCCAAAACTTTGGGCGTCTTCTAAGGTTTCTGGCAGTTTTACATTTAAAGTTTCAGGTAAAAAGAATGACGTTAAAACTCCGCCAAGCATAGTCGTGGCAATCAATATAGCACTTGAATATCGGACATCAAACCGACGACCCTAAAAAGATGATAGATAATTAAATATGATTTAATTTATTTCATAAAACTATACAAAAACAAAAAAAAAACATTTAATAAAACTTACCAAATGTAATATGTACGGTGCTAATGCAGCTGCTCCACCACTCACTACATTGCCTAATGACATTCCTGTTTGTCTAAGGCAAGTTGGATAAAGTTCCATATTTAGCAAATTAATTATGTAATAAGAAACAGTTATAGTCAATCTGTTCGTAATAACCAGGGAAGTACCCACCCATTGTCTTTTAAGCCATTCTGTACTACCTGAAATTATATAATTTTAAATCATAGATACTTAAATCATAAGTTTAAAAGAATCTCTGAAATAGATTAAAATTAAATAATACTTACTATTATCACGAAAGCCATATATGATCCAGATTAAAGTTGTTAACGCTGTTGAAATCACTCCAGTGTATCGTCGGCCGATACGATCTGCCAGCCACGATGCTACAAAATATCCAGGAATCTCAGCTAAAGATTGCCAAGTAAAGTCCAAGAATGGATTTCCACTGGACTTTTCAGCGGAACTTAATAAAACTACCGTGTAGTTTATCGAAACACAGCCCCTTCAAAAACAAACACAGTTTAGGTAATTATAGCTGATTTCACTAATACAACGCGATCAGCACATAAACTACGTTTAAAAGCTGTCAGTGTCATTATTTTCTATGGAATATTGCCACTGACCGTTCTTGAACGCGTTTTAGATTTGCTGAACGTGTCCAGTTTTATTGGTGAAATGGACACATAGGATGGATTTCACCAATGAAACTGAACGTGATTCGAACTTAAACTAGGTTTAAGGGCTGTCAGTGTCATTATTTTCTATGGAATATTGGCACTGACAGCTCTTAGTGCCGATTTCACCAATGAAACTGAACGCGATCAAGACATAAACTACGTTTTTGAGCTGTCAGTGTCAATAATTTACAAGTAATATTGACACTGACAGCTCTGGAACGCGTTTTAGATGGGCTGAACAGGTTCAGTAACATTGGTGAAATCGGCACTTAAACGCGTAATGTGTTGATCGCGTTCAGTTTCATTGGTGAAATTGGCACATCAAATTTAACCAACGTTATACACAACCATACACTGTTCAAAAGTATTTTCATATATATTTACCACAATAATAGTTGCAAGATCGTATTAATAGCTAATCGCCAGCCAGAAAATAATGCTAAAGGTCCTAAGGCCTCCGTTTTGCTAACTACCACATATTGTTCGCCTGTCAATATTTCATTCTCCACACTGGTACTCAGAGTAGTTTTGTTTACGTTTGCAATGTGCTTAAGTATTTGAATACATTTTTTATATTCTCTGTTAACCCAAAGCCACTGTGGAGATTCTATTAAATACCTGAAATCATTAAACAAAACATCAATCAACATAAAAATATTGCTTTTGCTTTTATTTGCTTTGATATAGAGAAAGTTAAATTGTTGGTTACCAAGAAAACAGTAAATAAGGTAATTGCGTTGCTGTTGTGAAAATCATAAATATTTTCCAACTTCTTAACCACCAGTAAAACAAAGGCATTAAGCACAAGCCAAAACTAGTGGAGACTAATCTTAATTTTGCGAGACTAGCTCGTCGTTTAGGAGAAGATATTTCCAAGGATATAATAGCTGTACTCTGCGTGGCTGACCATGATGGTAAAGAAGCTATGATACAACCGATTGCAAATAATACAAACGAAGAACTAGCTATTACTGATATAAATCGACCAATTATTAGCATAGCTAAAGATATAATATATGTGGGTTTGCGTCCGTATCTGAAAAAGATAAAAAGAAAGTTTAATCAAACTGACTTATCAATTTTACTGTCTTGGCTAACATGAGATTCGTAACAAACTCTTAGGAACGCTTGCTCCGCAAATCACAAAACATATTTAAAACATAATTCTATTTCTGTCATCTTCAAACTATAGACATTACAGATCGTTTAACGAGATTTGTGGTGCATGCAGGCCTAAGTACCGATTTCACCAATGAAACTGAAAGCGTTCAGCACATAAAGAACGCTATCAACAGCTGCCAGTGTCAATAATCCATGACAATGTTGAAACTCACACCTCTTGAACGCTTTCAAGAGATGTCAGTGTCAATATTCCATAGGAAATAATGACATTGACAGCTCTTAAACGTAGTTGTGCTGATCGCGTTCAGTTTCGTTTTTGAAATTCGCCCTAAGACACAGGAACTGGCGTTTAAGCAACGCGCAAGCTAAACTTTTGTATTTTAAGCGTTCCAAATAAGGCGCTATTCATAGGTGATTAAAGTATAATGATTTCGCAGTGTGTCATAACGATTTAATATTTTTTTTGTAAGAGGAGCTTTGTTCATTATTTTAATTTATTTATCATTAAACAATAGCAATATTACAATTACTACTTACACATCTCCAAACCACCCAAAAATAAAAGACCCAACGGTTTCTCCGATTTTACTATACGCAAAAATATTTGCGACATATAGTTCATTTTCACAAACCCAGTTGTTATCGGACGGGACTGTTGCTTCAAACCAAGTCCTGTCGTAATCATAGATACTACAACCTGAAGAAAAAAAACAATAATTTAAAATAAGATGAAGGTAAAATTCATATTCTAACAAAACCTTTAGCTGTAGTACTCGTAAGCGTTACCTTTAGTATCATTGTTTTCTTCGCTAGTATATATCAAACAGTCACTAAATTTTGTTCCTCCAGATGCATTTTCAACACTAAATTGCAACACAATTGACCAGAAATAAGTGACAGTACACAACACAACTAACACTAAATAACTCAGATATAATTTCACAACATGAAAATGTTTATTAAATCTTACGTTGGAATGTATTTCAACTTCCAAAAATATTCACTAAAATTAGCAGGTTTTTTAGGAAGTTTGCATGTATGTGGAGTAATCGTGAGCGCTAATATTATATTATTATATGCCATTGACCACAATGCACCAAGCAAAACATTATAAAAAATATCAAATCTAATTTGAAATTTTCCTTCTTGTCCTACTTCGAATAGCGCGCGATCGTATAAAGAATCCATCCTATCACTATCACGCTTCTACTATGATTGTGCATAAACCTCCGTCGTGTTTAAGTTAGGTATATTAAGAGATAAAATATCAATACTCGTTATTTGCTTATGCTCATATTTGTTATCTATCAGACACCGTTTCCTCATTTATCAAGTCTCTTTATCATTATTGCTATAAACCAACGACCTATAATATAGCCCATATGGTCGTCATTAACTTCAGTAGAAGATCATTACCTAATTGTTCATTAAACTTAATTAAGAATAGAATATTTATTTGCGCAAGGTGTAGGTATTTACAGTAAGATGGAGACAGCATTTAATAAGCCATTTTGGCATGCAAACATTAACGGCCTAACCGAACTAGTGGTACTAGTCGGACTCCTCGTGAAATGTGGGTACTGGGTACACCTCTGCCTACCCGTCGGAGAATACAGGCGTGATGTTATGATGTTTAGCCGGCTGATAACTTAAAGCCGGATCCAGAAATGTGTAGTGTTTAGAATTCGCGTTATATTATAAATTACATCGCATTGCCCGAGTCTTGTCCCGGCTTTGTTCATATTTCGTAACTTTTATTGTTTATTAGCTGACCTGGCGAACTTTTTTCCGCCTTAGAGGCAATCATGAGCAGATTTAGGACTTTATTTTTATCAGGATAATAAAAAATTTATAAAAAATAAAGTATTTTAAATAAAAATTAAAATAAAAGTACTAAATTCGTAAGTGCAACGTAACTCTGTCTGTGTGTCTGTATTTACTGTACATTTCACGCCTAAACCACTAAACGGGTTTCGATAAAATTTGGCAAGGAGATAGATTACATCCTGGGTAAGGACATAGGCGATCTGGGGAATTTAAAGCTACAGGCTCAGCTAAGGCGCGGGCTGGCACTTCGTCGAGCAAGGGTCTGGGGGGACAGTTTCGTCGGGGTCTTCGCGAGGGACCTCGGCGGCGAGGTCGGAATGTCGGTTTGTGTTTGTGCACTGTACTGGTGGCCCTACTGCTCTCCTGGATGAGAGTTACGTGGTCATCGGGGTCGGTGAGGACATGCCTGGGACGGCGGACTGACTAATGGTGGAGGGAATATAACTAGAGGCCTTGACAACCAGAGGGTTGCGGTGATTCGCGGCGGTATCGAAGAAACACTTTGAGATGCGTTTCATAAACTGACGCATAGTGGGAATTTTGAGGTCAAAGTGGAGGATTTCGATGCGAACGTACCAGGGGGAGCCTGTTATCCTACGGAGGAATGTGTTCTGGGGGTTCTGCATTCTATTGAAGCGATGGGGCTTGGCGTGTGTAAAGACTGCACTGGCATAGGTCATGATCGGGCGAATGCATGCTGTGTAAATACGCAATTTGCACTTTAGTGACAATTTGCTACGTGCATTTAGGACGAAGTGGAGTCTACCTAGAGCGAAGGCGGCGCGCGAACGAGCCGACTTAATGTGCTCTGAAAAGGAGAGGTGTTCGTCGAGCACCACACCTAGATTTTTGGCTCGCTTCTCCCAAGGGATCGGCTTGCCGAACATGGTGATCGGTCTAGGGGGGCAGGAGCTATGACGCGGCTTCGAGAAGAGAACCGCTTGACTCTTGTCGGGATTGACTTCGATTCTCCACTTTCTAAACCAGGCGCCAAGCTTGTTGACTTGAGTTTGGAGCCGAGCATATTATAAGTTAGGCGATTACATTGCAGATAAAAATGCTTGGCTAAACGTTGGTCCTGCTCCTCAAGGACGCATCAACTAATTGATTAGCATTTGAAAATACTGTTGCAGCTGCTGAAGATTAAAAACAAAAATCTTTGCATTGTATAAACTCAATATTTTAGTACTGTATAATTGCTATACGCCATATGTGAGTACTATGTACATGGTATAAAGCTACCATTTACAGGGTACGTCTTTCATTGACTTGAATGTGCCCTGGCGGCTGAGAGTATGTAATGCTCACTCTAATGTTTCGCTGATGGTGGCGCGTGTGTTAGATCATTTAGCTACCTTCAAAATAGTTGAGTTGAATGGTGCTAATCCATGCGTCATGTTCGTGAGCGGGCGCCGTCAGTTGAGAATGGTCATCTCTTAGCTGCCACGACGTATTTTCATACATTTTTTTAGTTTAATTGTTTTCATATTTAAATAACGGACGCTTTTGACGTTCTGCATCGTTCTCACATGCATAATTTCAACATGAATGATGTAACCAATCTATTGTAAACATAATTTGATTTAAAAAGTGTCCGTGGAGTATCTTGCCCGTTCCTCTCCATAGGTAAGTACCTACTACGCTTTGGAATGGCAACTAGCTCCATTTTTCTGACCGACCGACCTTGACAATTTAAAAGTGCCTGTAATTGGTTTATTTGAAATAAATGCTTTGAGTTTGAGTTTGAGAGTGCGAGATATCGAGTCTGGATCGCGGCCGGTGTAGTAAATGGCCGTGTCGTCTGCGAACAGAGCCAACTGCGCCTTACTACACTTGGGCATATCGCTGGTGAATAGCGTGAAAGCGAGAGGAGAAATCACAGAGCCCTGAGGGACTCCTGCGCGAATGGGATCGGGGATGATAGCGCACCTTCGATGCGATAACGGAAGGTGCGGTTCGACAAAAAGTCCCGTAAGATGAGCACGAGACGATCAAGCACACCGAGTTGGTACAGCTTATATTATAAGCCGTTGTGCCAGACTTTGTCGAACTCAAACTCAAACTCAAACTCAAATCATTTATTTCAATTAAACCATTTACAGGCACTTTTGAATTGTCAAGGAGTCGGTCAGTCAGAAATATGAAGCTAGTTGCCCATTCCAAAGCGTAGTAGGTACCTATGGAGAAGAACGGGCAAGAAACTCCATGGACACTCTTTTAAATAATAATGTTTTTACATATATCTTAGTTACATCGATTAATGTTGACACTTTAAGTGAGAACGATGTACAAAAAACCGTACACGTTAAAAGCGTCCAGAGTGCATCAAAACATAATTAAAAACAATCCAGCTAATTAATTATTAAAATAAGCCGTGGCAGCTAAGAGATGACCAGTCCCAACTGACGGCGCCCGTTCACGAACATGACGCATGGATCAGCACCATTCAGCTCAACCATTTTGAAGGGAGCTAAATGATCCGACACACGCGCCACCGTCAGCGAGACATTTGAGTGAGCATGACATACTATCAGCCGCCAAGGCACATTCAAGTCCATCTATGACATTACCCGGTAAATGGTAGCTCTATAGTACAAAGTACTCACATCTGTGCAATGCATCTATATAATAAAAAGGAGATTGATTTTATATAATTCAAATAAATTCTTACTATCTTCAGCAGCTTCAACAGTGATTCGAATGTCAATTAATTAGTTGTGGTGTGGAGCAGGACCGGCATTAAGCCAGGCATTTTTATCAGTTATGTAATCCTCCAACCTATAATATGCCTGCCTGAATAGTGTGCGTTTGACAAAGGATTTGAATTTTGTCTCATTCAGTTGAAGTATGTGGGGAGGTATTTTATTATAACATTTTAGACAGTACCCCATGAAAGATGAGTCTACTTTAGCCAGTCTGAAACCTGGTTGAACTAATAGGTCCCGATTTCTAGTACTATAATTATGTCTTTCACCTCTTTTACTGTAAAGATGTAATTTTTTTCTTACGTACATGATGTTTTCATAGATGTATTGACAAGATACAGTCATGATGTTAATATCCTTAAACAATTCCCTTAGAGAATCGCGCCTGCGGCGATTATATATGGCTCTGATGGCTCTTTTCTGCAGAATAAAAATAGACTCGATGTCTGCAGCCCGTCCCCAAAGTAAAATACCGTAAGACATGATACTATGAAAGTAACTAAAATAGACCAGCCTCGCGGTATCTACATCAGTAAATTGACGGATTTTTCTGACAGCGTAAGCTGCTGAACTTAGCCGTCCTGCTAGAGATGTTAAATGAGGACCCCATTGTAGCCTTGAGTCGAGCGTGATCCCCAAGAAAACCGTTTTATCGACGAATTCTAGCTTCTCTTGATTCAATACTATCTCACAATCACTACTTTCGCTATGTCGAAGAAAACAGCACCCGTCATCAAACCTCGTTGGAAACCGAAGTTGATGTGTTCGACGATACGGTGGACTTGTTGTACGCAAGAGTGTTGAGTTCGAAAACCAACTGCTCGTCAGGGATGAGGCCTTTTGTCTCGGCATAGTCTCTGAGACGCTTATAGATAAGCCTCTCATAGATATTGCCGAGGACATTGAGCAGACTGATGGGGCGGTAACTCGAGGGCTCCGACTTTGTGTTGGCGAGCTTGGGGATACCGATGACGGTGGCTTCTTTAAATGCCTGTGGGAAGATGTTGTTGCTCAGAGCACCATTGAAGATGGTGGTCAATAGCATAATAGGTGGGCAGGGAAAAGTTGGAATACCCTATTGGTGATTCCATCTGAGCCGGGGTCTTTACGAGCCTTAAGACCCTTGATGAGGTCGTGCACTTGTCTGGCGTGACGGGGGGCAACGGATACTCAGGGTCTTCGACGGGAGGGAGGGAGGCTCTATGTTCGACTTCAGCGCCAACCTCAGAAAAGTGAGCTTGGTCTACTGGTTGAGAGCTAGGCGAGTATTGGGCTTCAAGATTGTCGGCTAGAAGTTCAGCCTTGTCGACATCATCGAAAGCGATGGTCTTGTCAGGGCGGATCAGGGGGGGCATGGAGGCTATTTCTCCGGATCTGAGCTTCCTCTGGAGTTGCCAGAATGCTATAGCCAATTCACCTAGAATTGGCTCTAGTTCACTCAGCATCTTGTCCCAGCTGGCGGTACGCAGCTCCTATAAGCGTGTCCTTACAGTACGCTGTAAGTAACGCAAATGGGCTTTGTTTGCGTCGCAGGGGAAGTTGCTGTAGGCACGGACAGCCGCATTCTTCTCATTCAACAGTTCACGTACATCGTCCGGCAACTTACAGCGACGTTCCTCCGTCGCTAGAATTTCCCTTGAACAATCGTTCAGGACTGATTGTACGTGAACTGTGAATGACTTGATCGCGGCCGTCGTGTCAGTGATAGAGTCAAAATGATCGGGGGTTGAGTGGAGTCGGGCACACCTATACGGGGAACCAGTTTCATGACTACTGGACAGTGGTCAGAAGAGAGCTCTTGTACCACTTCTATAGAGTCCAACCGTAGGTTGATATTCTGTAGAAGCGCCACGTCGAGAACATCGGCGGTGTGGTTGGGATCGGGGGGAAAGTGGGCGGGAGTCATCGGCGCGATGACATCAAAGTTCTGAGAGGAGGAGAGGTTGAACAAATGTCTCCCTCTGGAAGAGGTCCTGGTGCTATTCCAGGAGAGATGTTTTGCGTTGAGATCACCCGCTACGGTAACGGAGTCACTCAGGCCAAATAGGACCGAGATATCTTCAGAAAGTAGTTGGAAATTCTCCGAAGTATTAATGGGGTATAAAGTTTAGGGTAGTATAAAAGTTTCTAATAGTGAAAGTGGGCCTGGTACGGCTTTTTTTTTTTTTTTGGGTATGGCATCTCGTAGTTGACCTTGAGAGGTCGTGACTACTTAACCGGACTATCCTGTGGCTGCCTTAAGCGGACTCAAAGCCTCCAGCCAGGGGCGTAAAACTACTTACATTACTAAGCGAACGCTCGCTAAGGGCACCCCCTGTGGGGTACGGACCTCGGCTTAGGGCTTCGCTGACGGGAGGACAGCAAGATGGTACAGGCTGGATCTGGATTCTATTATTATTATCTGGGGAATTTAAAACTACAGGCTCAGCTACGGCGCGGGCTGGCACTTCGTCGAGCAAGGGTCGGGGGGGACAATTACGTCGGGATCTTCGCGAGGAACCTCGGCGGCGAGGTCGGAATATCGGTCTGTGTTTGTGCACTGTACTGGTGGCCCTACTGCTCTCCTGAATCAGAGTTATGTGGTCATCGGGATCGGTGAGGACATGCTTGGGACGGCGGACATGACTAATGGAGGAGGGAATGTAGCTAGCGGCCTTGACAACCAGAGGGTTGCGGTGATTCGCGGCGGTCTCGAAGAAACGCTTTGAAATACGTTTCATGAACTGGCGGATAGTGGGAATCTTGAGGTCAACGTGAAGGATCTCGTTGCGAACGTACCAGGGGGAGCCTGTAATCCTACGGAGGAACTTGTTCTGGAGGGTCTGCATTCTATTGAAGCGATGGGGCTTGGCGTGTGCAAAGACTGCACTGGCATATGTCATGATCGGGCGGACCTGGTACGGCTTCGCCGAGTGAATATATATACGTAGATTGATTTGTTTTTGTTTAAAAAAAGAGGGTAACAAACAAAAAAAAAAAGTACCTAATTTAGGGTAACATCGCCAAGCGTTAGTGTAAATAAAATCGGAGGAGGCAACACTGAATGCGGCCCAAGTGTCAAGTGTCAAGTTGTCAACTGTTACATGCACAGCACAGAGTTACAGATTACTTAATTTTATTAAGCTGGAGTGTATTATCTATGCTGTAACCTGAGATTCGTTCGTAAACACGTGTGGTTACTTTTAAATCGTGCATGATGTTGATGATTTATGAAAATCAATAGTTTATGAACAAATAAAAGGATTGTTACAAATATTCACATAGCCAATCATTTAGCATGGGTCGTAAGGCAAAATTTGACGAAACTAAAAAATTTAAAAAAGGACCCGGCAGAAAACCTCGCAAGCAGCCTGATCCAGTGTTTAAAAAAGAACTGCGTAAGTAAATGACCAGAAATACCAATAAATATTAGAGACCAAAACCTGGTTTGATTTTTTATTCGGTACCAAGACGAACCTGTGATTACGAACGGAACCTGTGATTTTGACCTAATAATATAAATTTATAATTTGTACTATTAGGTCATTGTATATAAAAAGGTTTATTTATTGACGACATATCTGAATTTCATCAATGCATAATTACACATATTTTGAGCTTGGTATCCCGTATCTTCCTCACTAACTAACAATCGAGACATGTCGTCTTATCACGAAATATTCCCCTTGAAGAGATCTTTCCATTGGCATATATTTTAACGCTATTGGGGGATATGGCTTAACATTCTGTCTGGCCAACCAACTCTTAAAAACATTGTTCCTAAAAACGCATCTAGAAGGCCAATGTTTTAAAATGTCCATTTATAGGCTTAGGTAATAGGTAATACGGGCTGGTGTCCGCAACTCCACGTCATTGCGCGTATTTTGCGTACGGTGGGAAAATCGATTATTCGATCCACCCCAGCTCCTCGAGGAAGGCCAGCAACGCCTTTATGTTACTGACAGCCTCGCGTAGGGTACCTGGGTTACCGAAGTGCTTTGCCCTGTATGTGTCGACCACAGGGCAGTTTAGAAGCAAATGAGCTGCTGTCTCGTCCTCCTCCATGCAGGCCCTGCACAGCGGACTGTCTGTGACTCCTATGACAAAGAGGTGTTTATTAAATTACCCGTGGCCAGTTAAGGCTGCCGTAACTATGCGCAGCTGTTGTTTAGTTAGTCGGAGAACCTGTTTCGTGAGGCGGCTATCAATTGCAGGGAGTGCTTCCCTAGCCCGCCTGCACTCACCTTGTTCCAACCATTGTTTGTGATGTTGCTCCCTGGTGCGTTTCCTTACCAGAGTGCGCAAATATATGAAGGGGAGTGGCACGATGGGTTCAGGTCCCACTGCCGTCTCACTCGACCCCCTTCTGGCAAGTTCGTCGGCTGCATCGTTGCCTAGCGAACCGCTGTGTCCTTTGATCCATTGAATGGTGATTTTATTGAGTCTACCCACCTGGTTAAGGCGCTGGTGACACTCGTATATTAGCCCAGAATCAACTGTGTAGCTGTTTAGCGCTTGCAGAACAGCCATGCTGTCTGAGAGTATACGGATCGAGTGGTCCTTAACTTCCCTGGCCATGATGGCGGAAGCAGCCAGAGAAATACCCATGCATTCGGCCTGGAACACTGTGTTATGGACCCCCAATGGTGTGGCTATACGTATGTTGAGGTCCTCCGAGAAGACTCCAGCACCTGTGCCATTACCTGTTTTGGATCCGTCTGTAAAGATGCGCAGCTCTGCAGGGCACAAACCCTCGCAACTCCAATCCTCGTGAAGCTGGATCTTGTATTTTTTATCAAACATAAATTGTTTTGGTACCCGATTATTGATGGCTCTCGTAATGGGGAACTCCTTGTTGAGTCCCTCAAGTAGCGCGGTGTGTGGTGTGTCTCTCTTACCCCAGAGATCTAGTATCTTAAGACGCACCGCCGCCAGTGTGGCTTCCTGCTGTATGAACAGGTGGAGCGGTGGCAGTTCCAGCATGGCTTCAACCGCTGCAGTCGGAGTGGTCCTCATGCAGCCCGTAGCCGCCGAGCAGGCTAGTCGTTGCATGCGTTGTAGTTTGTTTGAGGCTGTAGCCAGTCTGGTTCGGGGCCACCAGACCGCGGCTCCATAGGTGATCATGGGGCGGATCACTGTGGTGTACAGCCTTAGTATAATTTTAGGGGATAGTCCCCACTTTTTACCTATCATTTTCTTGCACTGCCAGAAGGTTATGCAGGCACTGTTTAGTTTGTTGTCCAAATGACTACTCCAGTTTAACTTACTGTCTAGAATGACCCCCAGGTACTTGACCTCGTTGGCCAACTGAAGTTCTGTATTGAACAGTTTTGGTAGGCGGGCCTAGTACTCGTTTTTGAGTAAACATGACAAGTTCAGTTTTGGTGGGGTTTACTGATAGATCATATTCCCTGCACCAATTTTCTACGATACGTAGTGCTTGCTGGGTGAGGTTGCAGATCGTACCCGTCACCTTCCCCGACACAAGGATTGCGATGTCGTCTGCATACCCTATAGTATAATAGTGGCTGGCGTTGAGTTTGGTGATGAGGTCATTGATCACCAGATTCCATAGTAGGGGGGACAGCACCCCTCCCTGGGGGCACCCTCTGGCTATCATGGCCAGTTGTTCCTCACCCTCAAGGCGAACCACACGTTTGCTAAGCATGTTTGTAATCCAGTCCGTTAGTACCTGTTCTACTCCATGTCTGGTGAGGGCGCTAGTGATGCTGGAGAAGTTGGTTTTGTCGAAGGCTCCTTCGATGTCTATGAAAGTGCCCAGGCATGTGCCTTTTTGATTTATCGCTTCCTCTATCTGGCTGACTACCCGGTGAAGAGCGGATTCGGTCGACTTACCAGAGCTGTATGCATGTTGGTTACCGTGTAGCGGTATGGTTTTCAGAGCGCCGTCCCTCACCTCCCTATCACACAGCCTTTCCAGAGTCTTTAATAGAAACGAGGTCAGGCTGATTGGTCGGTAGGATTTGGCGTTTGTGTAGTCACCCTTACCTGGCTTAGGGATGAATATTACTTTCACTTCCCTCCATCCTTTAGGAACGTATCTAAAGGCCAGGCACGCTCTCATTAAAGGCACCAGTCTTATAGCGACAGCGGTGTCACCCCACTGTAGTAAGGCGGGGAACACTCCGTCAGGACCAGCTGCCTTAAAAGGATGGAAGCTCTGGATCGCCCTTTGGAGTTTCTCCAACGTGATCACCCTGCTGGCGTAACGCCATTCATTGTCTGAAGGCGTTTGGATTACCTCTTGCCAGTCGATTACTTGTGCGAAGATACATCCAGGGAAGTGAGTTTCAATAAGGATGCGCCTCGTTTCTTCTGGCGAGGAAGAGAGTGTGTTGTCGGGTTTCCGGAGGGTAGCGGGCACAGGTGTATTCTGTTGCGCCAGTACTTTCCTTACCCTGTTAGCTTGCTGACAGGATTCAATGCTACCACAGAATTTGCGCCATCCCGTGGTACTTCTGAATCTGATGCATTTTTTGTAGCTGGATTTGGCTGCATAATATTTATCCCAGTCCTCATCCGCACATGTGTTCATGGCTCTATTTAGAGCTTTCCTTACCTTGCCACACTTGCGCTCCAGATCAGCACCCCACCAGGGTTGTTTGCCTGGTGTGTTACGTGGGGTGGTCTCTGGACAAGCAGTTTGGTAGCTGTCTATCATTGATTTAGTAAGATGGCTTACTTGTACCTCAATTTGTGCCGTATCCGCAAGTGACAACGGAACGATTGATAACGCCAGCTTGGATTCAAGGCTGCGTGTGTAGGTGGCACGATCCGTGCTGCGCGGATTGCGTCGTGGTGGTATTGGACTGACACGGACTTGGATGTCAAAGCGGATCCACCGATGATCAGAGCAGGAGCCTCCTTAGAGACCTGCCACCCCGTGGTAATACCCGCCGCGCCCTCTGTTGCCAGAGTGAGATCTATGATTGTGCGGCTTCGCCTGGTTACGAATGTTGGTTCGGAGCCAGTGTTTAGTAGGGATAGGTTAGTCGAGAATAAGTAATAAAACAAGGCCTTACCCCTCTCGTTCTGCGTGTCCATACCCCAAAGTTGGTGGTGAGCATTGGCATCGGCTCCAACGACGGCCTCAAACCCGCTTCTCTCGCAAAGGCTCACGAGGCGAGCGAGGCCGTGCGGGGGCGGCGCCTCCGCCTCGGGCATGTAGGCCGAGGCGAAAATGATCACCATCTCCTCGGCTCCGTCACGCTGTATTAGCAGCTTTACTGCAGAGACATCTCTGCAACAGAAGTCATTTAAAAGCTGTGTTTTAAGGTTACATATGATATAGATGCACGATCTAGGATGATTGTGATCTGTGGTGACCAGCAGCCTAATTGCGTAACACATTTTCGTAAACGATTACGACTAATCTGTTTGATTTTGACAGTTCAACAACATTCATTGCGATATTTACATTGTTGAGCAGAATGTTTTATCGAACTTATGAAGCAATGGATTAGCAATCTGTTTCAAAACGATTCAGATTCCAATTGATTATGTATTACGCAATTAGGGTACAGGAGCTTACCGCCAAGATTGGAGAGTCCTTGTATGCGGCCAGCCCTGACCCACGGCTCCTGGATCAAGGCAATGGCTGTGTGTTGTACCTCCAACCACTTACGAAGCTGAGCCGTCGCGGTCTGGCTGTGGTGGAGGTTGGCCTGGAGGATTTTAAAGGTCGACGAAAGGGACGCCATCGTTGGCCGAACCCTCTTCGTCTCCCTCCAGTCTGAGCCCGGCAAACAAATCGCCCTCGTCGAAGCCGTCCCCCTCCTGGGCCGAAGCCGGGGACAGGATGATGTCGTCCAGCTCCTCACCCGATGAAGGGACGACGTCCACGATGGCGGCAGCAGGGGCAGCCAACTCTGCTATAGCAGGTTTAGCCGCTGATGCTTCCGGGTTGCTTGATGGGGGAGTGATCACCGCTGCTCTCAGAACGGTGAAGGAAAACATCGTGAGGAAACCGGCATGTCTTAGAACCAAAAATTCGAAGACATGTGACATCTAACAATCCGCACTGGGCCCGCGTGGTGGATTACGGCCCACTCCCTCTCACAGAGAGGCCTGTGTCCCAGCAGTGGGAACATAATAGGCTGATTATGCATTATTAAAGATCAAATCCTGAGTTTGGTTCGTCAAACTATTGCCCTTGAATATACTTGGTTGTATTGTATTGTTTATTTCCTTTTCAGACCTGCAAGTCATCCACAAGTTGCTAACAAGGCCCACCGAAAATAACAAAAAGAGAAAAAGAAAAATCGCTAAAATAATAAGTAGAATGTAGAAAACTCTAGCAATGTAAAAGCACCAAACAACAGCACTACAGAACAAACAGTAAATCCTACTACTCCACAAAGTCCGGGTAGTAAGAAAAACAAAAATAAAAATGCCATTGTACTAAATAACAGCAATACTGAAAAGTCAGATATGGTCAATGTGTCCAAATCTGTCATACTTTTTTGAAATATGGATTTGGTTGACTACGAGGGCGGCACTGAAAACACATTACCTAATTGAAGATTAAAATTATACCTAAAATTCTAATCTTAAATCACCTTGGGGCTGATTTGTCAATAGTAAGTGCAGGTATAGCATAATATTTCGTCAGAGAACTTATAACGGACGTAATAATAATACGATGGTTTGATATAACGACCGTTTGCTGTCAATACCTTCTAACATTTTTACCGAAATATTATTTTTTGCGCCATCTGTTAGTTCGTATCGTAATCTTTGGTATGACAACTTATCGTAACTGGCAAAACACGTTAAACATACAAAAATCCCTTATTTACGAGGGCGGCACTGAAAATTTCGGGAATCAAGGAAGTGACACAACATTACTATTTAAAAACGTATTTATTGCTTTTCGAAGTATTCTCCGCGAAATTTGACACATTTTTCCATACGATGGAACCAATCATTGAAGCAACCATTCCATTCGGAAGTTGGGGTCTCCAAAATGGCCGTTTTGTAGGCGTCCACAGCTTCTACAGGTGATGAAAATCTCTGTCCACGCAATTTATTCTTTATTTTAGGGAAAGTATAGAAATCATTAGGGCTTAGGTTGGGGCTGTACGGCGGATGGTCTAATAATTCTATGTTTTCTTGCTTTAAAAACTCTTTTGTTCTGTGTGCAGTGTGAGAACTCGCATTGTCGTGATGGAGGATGATGCGGTGGTTGCAGTTCTCTTTACGGAGTTCAGAAGCGACCTGTGGCAAACAAATGCTAGCATACCATTCTGCATTAACCGTTCTTTGTCCCTCAAGAGGAATAGTCGTAACATGGCCGGTTTTGGAGACAAACGTGGCCACCACTTTTTTTGCAACACTCCGTGAACGAACAATTTTTGTTGGCTTTAACTCATTTTCGAACACCCAAACTCGTGACTGGTTTTTTGTTTCGGGTTCGTACGCGTATATCCAGGATTCGTCACCTGATACGATGTTGTATACAGCATTTGAGGATCCTGCGTGGAATCTTTCGAGAGTTCTGATGCACCAAGTAACGCGAGCCGCTTTTTGCTCTTCACAGAGCGAATGCGGTATCCATCGGGAAAACAACTTTTTTACACCTAATTGTTCATGCAAGATTATTTGTATTTGACTCATGCCAATGTCTAAAGTTGCCTGAATTTCGCGGTATGTCACATGTCGATCTTCCTCAATCAGCTTACGCACAGCATCAACGTTTTCTTGGGTGACTGCAGTTTTTGGACGACCTTGACGGGGATCACTGAGCTTGACACGTCCACGTTGAAATTCAGCAAACCAGCGATAAATTGTGGTTTTGGATGGGGCTTCATCACCAAATGCAGAAATCATCCGGTCAACACACTGCTTTTGTGTTAAACCACTTCGAAAGTCATAATAAATCATCGCTCTTGAATTTTCTCGAGTCAATTCCATTTTCCCAACGACTAAACAAGTTTGACAAAACCTTGTGACAAGACCGAGAATTTTTTAAAAATAAATAAATGATATTCGATTTTTAAAACCAAGGAGTTTTCAATTAAAAAGATTTTAATATGACAGGAACAGTGGAAATATTCCATTCCCGATACTTTTAGTGCAGCCCTCCTAGAGAAATACCTTCTATCTATGACGCAAAAATCTTGGGCGGCAATGTCTTAACTACAGTTTCAACCTCTTCATTATAAATGAGTGTTGTTTGTTTTTCTTTATATATCGTTAAAATCTTATATTATAAATAATTAATACGCAATTTTCGGTATTTAATATTAATTTGTATGTTATTAGTTTCATCAATTACAAAAAATTGGCTTAAATGTTGCCGTTTCACTTACGAGTTATTTCAATCTTTTTTTTTTGGCAATATTAGTAGATAGGAGTTATTGGTTCAGATTATTTATCCTCTAACGCGCTCGCAAAAAAAAAATTCGCAATGTGAACCGACCTTGAACATTTTTTGCCGCGCGGCGGGGTGTCGAGTTACAAAAACTCTGCTTGTAAACAAAAAGTTTCTATGAACTGATAGTAAACGAACGACTGTTCATTCAAGTGGATAGACCAGGCCACACTACACAACTTGATTTGTAACTTTAAAGTACTTAGTTTTTTTTAAATACGTAAATAAAGAACAAAACCCGTATTATTTCACTATCTAAAGCGGTAACCCCTTGTTTTTTTTAACCTAAACTATAGCCCAATTCAGTGTGCATCAAATGACATCATGATAGTTACCATTGTTCAAACAAAGTTTTTAAATATAAATAATATAACATCATGCGGAATAAATTTCGCACATGCAAATTGCACTGACCAGTCACGTGCAAAATAAAGCCGGCCATTCACGAATAATAATTATTTATGCTTCAAAGTTTATGTTGGATGTACTTATAGTTCTAGAAAGTGTGTATGTTTTTACTTGCAAGTAACTTTACTTATGTGCTGCCACGAAATACTCTAAAGACTTCAAAGTAATAAACTATATTCACCCGTCTCGTCGACGCAATTCTGCTCCTTATTTATATAAGGTTACGGATTAATGTTCTTTGCAAGTATTTTTACTTTAAAGTTTTTTTCCGTAATCGCGATTCTGCTTCTTATGTATATATGTATAGCTATATACTATATAGCTTCTTATCGATACGGATCAATGAAAGACAAAAATATATGCAGGTAATATTACATTAAATATATTTTCTGTACACGATTGTGATCCTTATTTCTATGATGTTACGGACCAATGTTCTATGAAAGTATTTTTACCTTAAATTTTGTTTTCGTAAACGCGATTCTGCTTCTAATTTCTATTAAGTTACGGATCGATGCTCTGTAAAATATTTTTTTACGTAAAGTTTTATTTTTATTTTCGTTAACGCGATTCTGCTTCTTATTTATTTAAGGTTAAGGATCAATGTTCTATGCAAATATTTTTATCCTAACAAGGCTTGGAATTTCGAAATATCCTTTTTTTGCATACGCGATTGTACTCCTTATTTGTATATAAATACGGAGCAATTTTCGATGCATAAAAAAAACTAGGTACTTTAAATCTCGAGCCAGGTACTAGATTTTGCAAGTACGACCCATGTCTACTTACGGTATATAAAATTAATGTACTTGTGTTGTGCCGAATGTTAATCTTACTTACTATCTTAGTAATTATAAATTTGAAAATGTGTGTATGTGTATTTTTGTTACTTTATAGCGACCAAACGGAAGTAGAGTTACATTAGATCCGAAAAGCACATAGTTCCTATAAATCTAATTCTACGTGGACGGAGTTGCGAGCTTCGGCTAGTATTAACCACATGGGAAAATAAGCCGTTGAGTGCGCAGTGCGCACTGGTTACGTCACCCTGTGAGCGCCGGGTCGAGTTAGCAAAAAATATTGTTTACGTCTCGGTCGTCCATTGATACAGCTCAACTCTCAAGTAGCTTTTTTGTTTATGTTAGCGAATTAAGGTCTCAAATCGATAAGGATTACAATAAAGGCCACATACCAACTTTGAAAATGTTTATTTTGAAAAGTAAATCGATGACATTGATTTATTATTTAAACGAAGGGTCTACATAGGACAAAAAATAACAACCTTAATTCACGCGGCATAAACGGTTTAGTATATTGGCGTATAATTATGGATAACAAATAAAAAATTATAATGTAATTAGAACTTTTATTACATGCTACCACGCGTTCTGTGCATGGCCTGCCATAAATCGGTACAAACGACCACCCGCGCCGGTACTTCAAAAAAAGATATGCTCGCGACGTAAACAAATACTTTCCCAACAACTAAATCTTAATTAAATGGTATGATATTGGTACCAAATTGTTCGTAAATAATCATGCTATGTGTTTAATTTGCAATGATTTAAGTACAAACTAGCAAAGTATTAGTTTCAATCATGTAAAAAAATTTTTTTTTTTTTTCCTACAGAAAAAAAACAAATTTTTGCTTTCATCATCCAATTTACGACTCGGGATTCACAATCATTATATATCATTCGAAAGGCCGTAAAATGAGGAATAAAACGGTATATAATCTTACTTGTAAAACCAATAAGAATCTTACTTACCAATATTTTTCAAAAAGTTCACTTTCACAAACCACGCACAGTTCAACAAGTGATTTCAACCTCAGAAAAATAATAAAACTATGCAGAATTCAACGCAACGCCATCTAGCAAAAATATCAGGAATTTCAATGGCTTTCTGTCAGTACAAGAACGAAGGATGTAGCTGCATTAAAAAAAATCTAAAAAATTATAACAGAGTGCGCTGTTTTCAAGTCCACTCGAGTGGATTGTACAGTTTAGAGTTTTTTTTCAAGTCCATTTTTTGTACATCGTCCCCGGGGGTCGTTGTAGGTACTAATCTTTAATTTTTATGCTTCTTTAAAGGAAAATACGTAATTTTATAATTTTATTTTATTCATTGATAAAATAAAAATAAAAAACCGAATAGATAGAATCATACAATTGTAGCAAGGTGATAGTGAACCTGGACCTGAAATGACAATATTTTCTGAAAGAGTAACAGAAGAAAAAACGAAACGGTACAATCAACATCGGCTCAGTCTTCATCAACATCGGGTGACAGAATCTAGTAGCTCGTCTTTAGCCGATACCGACTCATATGATACGGATGAGAGCATTGCACCAGAAAGATTAGGTACTGAAGTGGAACCTGAGGTAAGCGAATTAGCGGTATCCTCGATTAGCCAGGAAGTACTTCAGAGCATTGCACCAGGAAGATTAGGTGCTGAAATGGAAACTGAATTAGGTGAATTGTCAGGTTTTTACTCCCCGGCATTGTAATCATTGTTTGCAGTTATACTTATACTTAATAACACAATTTTAAATACCCCCACGACGCGACCCCCGTACCATTGCATGCACCCTTATGCACAATGTTTTGTTTGGATGTGCTACATTGCGCTTTTTACACTCTGTATAATATTGTTTTCAATATACTTGCTTGAAATGTGGCTCTTTTTGCACCGTTGTGGTTCACATAACGTATTGAACGCGCGTGATTTTAAAAGTTTTATTCAACTTTTTTTTGTTTAGGAAACTACGGCACAGATAACTATACACTAAACGATGTGCGATATTTTTATAATCAGAGCAAAGAACCTTTTTGCCTAAAAATTATGTGTAAATATGATCTCAAATATATAAATAATCCTTTGCAAGTGCGTTGAAAATCATCGTTTCTCATCAATCAAATCATCATTATCGTTTCGTATCACACGACGCTTTACAACACACTTGCAAAGGAACATAAAAAGTCTCACTTGCCTCAAAATCAACACTAGTCATCTCTTTATTCAACAGATATTTAGCCACAGGGGACAGCTTGTATACTATAGCGCATAGCTTTCGAGTTGGAGTGTCAACTACACCACAAATCATATCCGAAGTTTGTGAAGCAATTTGGAAAAACTTAAAGACACAGTCTATGCCAGATGTTACAAAAAGCCGCCGGGAAAAAAAAGTGGGGGTCCCTTATTGTATCGGGGCAATTGATGGTAAGCACGTGACGACAATACAGCTGGATCGGCATATTTTTCGTATTAAAAAAAAACACAACATTGTCCTCTTAGCTGTTGTTGGCCCGAATATGAATTTATAAGTATTGATGTTGGAGGGTATGACCGAAACAGTGACGGAGGAGTGTTCGAAGAGTCGTTGATCGGTCAAAATTCAACAGGGGCGAATTTAATATTCCCGATGATAGGCCATTACCCTGGCCAACTTGAACCTTCTCCACATGTACTAGTGGGAAATCAGGCGTTTGCTTTATCGACTTATTTATTGCGGCCCTACCCCTACGGACAGTCTAGAGATGATTTACGGATGGATAATTTCAGTAAAAAATTATGTATAGCACGCCATGTTGTAGAAAATGCATTCGGCATTTTTTCAATGAAATTTAGGATATTTTTAAGGCCTATAGAATTGAAAGCAGATGAAATACCTCTTCTTGTTGCGTTCTGCATAATTTTATTTAAGATTGCGAAATTGCGAAGACTATTACCAACAGATTTTGCTAGAAGAATGTCCAGATCGTCAAATGATTGAAACAGAAGGGGTGGGTGCCTAGGGGGGTTTACGGCAGATTACTTCTACAACCTCTAATTTAAGTTATATTGTTTTTCCGGTAGTAGAAGAAACAGGGACAATTGAAACCTGCTTACAGATATAAAATCATGTAAGTATCATATTCGAGAACCTCTTTGTTGGTCTGCAAGAATTTTATGTTTAGATAAGTGTCCGTGTTGTTAATATTAATATTATACTACTGTTAGGTACTTTTATTTAATTGTAGTTATCATTTTCTTATTATTAAACAATTATTTCATGCATCAGTTGTTTTATTTCATGGGAATTCAATCATTAAAAAAAATACTCTGATATAGGTGTGAACGGGACAAAGTGCGACTGGCTGAGCGGCGGCGGGACCGGGAAGGACCGAACGCTCAAGGTGAAGAAGCACCAGAGTATTTTATTTATTTATTTTATGTAATAGGTAGCTACACAGCCGACAGTTAGCAAAACATAAATATTACGCCAGTGACCAAGCTAGCAATCGACAAAAAAAGGAAAAATAAATTTTTGTACATCAACTGGGTAGGTACTCAAACATATTTAAAAGGAAAAAATACGCCACCGTACGATGATTTTAGGAAATATCCCATTTATTTTATTTAAAATACTAATAATAAGTGCTATTAAGTCATTGAAATACTAAAAACCTCTAAGTACCTACATATATTCCTACATGTATATACTATACATATGGAATCCTAAAATATAATGTAAGTATACATTATATTTTAGGATTCCATATTCCGTAGGTAGGTAGGTACCTAATATTGGAATTTTCTTAACCCACTGATTATCCGTGAAACGAAGTACACACATCAAGCTATAAATTTCCAGTATAAGCTGACCTCTCATTGTATGGAAATCATATACAATACGAGATCAGCTTAAATTGGAAATTTATAGATATGTAGCCGTGTGAACGACCCGACCCGTTCACACTAATTTTGCCGCTGACGATGCGATGTGACGTCACTCAAGGGGACTAACTAATAAAAATCTAGAATATTGTACCCTAAGCTACGTCATCGCAAGCTCGTGTGATTATTACATAGAGTACAATGCCAGAACCTCTAGAACTTTGCCCCACTCAAATCAAAAAGTCATTTACAAGCCTGCATTAAGCAGCATCTTAAAGCTTACTTGTTACTGTTAACTAAACATTGGTCCTAATGTCTGTAGAACTTGCGGTTTCTGTTAAAATCATAAAACAATAATGACATTGCTTATTAGGTTAGGTGCAGTTTATAATGGTTAAAAAGCGATTTAAACAACATATACGTCACGCATTATCATAATTAATATAATCGTAATATGACTTTTTGTTTTACAGGTATTTAAAACTTTTTTTGTTGTTTAACATGCGCAATAAGCAACGCAATAGGAAATTCAGGGGTTGAATTAATTTAATCATTGATTTGTAATTGGCAAGTTCTACTGAAAAACAAAGTATTATGAATAGGTCCTATAATCATTAAATCTATTTTCACTAATTGACATTTCCTGTAAATAGGTGGGGCAGGATCTGGCATTGTCATTTATATTCTTCAGATTTTTCGATTAACATAGCCTAACATTGCAGCCACCAATATACATAAAGTTCCTTACTATTCCCAACCAAAAATAATTTTTTTAGTTTTTTTCTCGCTAACCCTTGAGTGACGTCACATCGCATCGTCAGCGGCAAACTTAGAGCAAACGGGTAGTACCTACAGAATCGAAGTCGCATTCATTCATCGTTCCACGACGAGCAATCCAACACTGCGAGCGGAGCGATAAAACATCGCGTCGGGAAAAAAAGGCGCCCGTGCATACAGATAGGTACCTACTATACTGCTTACCGCCGTCAGTACCCCTTGGTAAGACTGGTTGTCAGACTTTCGGGCTTCTGACGACCCGTAACGACTGTCAAAGATCTACGAATGACAACCTGCACCGATGGCTTAACGTGCTTTCCGAGGCATATAAAGGGCTCGATATGTTATACCTGCATGGTCACCCATCCACGGACCGACCTCGGCAAGCGTAGCTTAACTTTAGATCGACCCGTGCGGCTCTTATTTTTACCAACTTACCATTTAAAACTAAAAATGTCCTTGCAAATATCAATAATTCTAATTTATACTTTATTACAATGACTTACTAATGGTTTTGTTAGTGCGCGGCGGCGGCGGCGCGGTCTTTTTTTTTTGTGTATGGCATCTCGTAGTTGACCTTGAGAGGTCGTGACTACTTAACCGGACTATCCTGTGGCTGCCTTAAGCGGACTAAAAGCCTCCAGCCAGGGGCGTAAAACTACTTATACTATTAAGCGAACGCTCGCTAAGGGCACCCCCTGTGGGGTACGGACCTCGGCTTAGGGCGTCGCTGACGGGAGGACAGCAAGATGGGACAGGCTGGATCAAGTTTAGTTGATTATTATTAATCGGGGAATTTAAAGCTACAGGCTCAGCTACGGCGCGGGCTGGCACTTCGTCGAGCAAGGGTCGGGGGGGACAATTACGTCGGGATCTTCGCGAGGAACCTCGGCGGCGAGGTCGGAATGTCGGTCTGTGTTTGTGCACTGTACTGGTGGCCCTACTGCTCTCCTGAATGAGAGTTATGTGGTCATCGGGATCGGTGAGGACATGCTTGGGACGGCGGACTTGACTAATGGAGGAGGGAATATAACTAGCGGCTTTCACAACCAGAGGGTTGCGGTGATTCGCGGCGGTCTCGAAGAAACGCTTTGAAATGCGTTTCATGAACTGACGGATAGTGGGAATCTTGAGGTCAACGTGAAGGATCTCGTTGCGAACGTACCAGGGGGAGCCTGTTATCCTACGGAGGAACTTGTTCTGGAGGGTCTGCATTCTATGGAAGCGAACGGGCTTGGCGTGTGCGAAGACTGCACTGGCATAGGTCATGATCGGGCGGATGCACGCTGTGTAGATACGCATTTTGCACTTTAATGACAATTTGCTACGTGCATTGAGGACAAAGTGAAGTCTACCTAGAGCGAAGGCGGCGCGCGAACGAGCCGCCTTAATGTGCTCTGAAAAAGAGAGGTGTTCGTCTAGTACGACACCCAGGTATTTGGCTCGCTTCTCCCAAGGGATCGGCTTGCCGAACATGGTGATCGGTCGAGGGGGTGAGGGGTTGCGACGCGGCTTTGAGAAAAGAACCGCTTGACTTTTGTCGGGATTGACTTCGATTCGCCATTTCCTAAACCAAGCGCCAAGCTTGTTCACTTGGGTTTGGAGAATGCGAGCTATCGAATTTTCATCACGGCCGGTGTAGTAGATGGCCGTGTCGTCTGCGAACAGGGCCAACTGCGCCTTGCTGCACTTTGGCATGTCGCTGGTGAATAGCGTGAAAGCTAGAGGAGAGATCACAGAGCCCTGAGGGACTCCTGCGCGAATAGGGTGGGGGGAGGATAGCGCTCCTTCGATGCGATAACGGAAGGTGCGATTCGACAAAAAGTCCCGTAAGATGAGCACGAGACGATCTGGCACACCGAGTTGGTACAGCTTATATAATAAGCCGTTGTGCCAGACTTTGTCGAACGCTTTCGCTATGTCGAAGAAAACAGCACCGGTCATCAAACCTCGTTGGAAACCGAAGTTGATGTGTTCGACTATACGGTGGACCTGTTGTACGCACGAGTGTTGGGTTCTAAAACCAAACTGTTCGTTGGGGATGAGGCCCTTTGTCTCGGCGTAGTCTCTGAGGCGCTTATAAATAAGCCTCTCATAGATTTTGCCGAGGACATTGAGCAGACTGATGGGGCGGTAACTACTAGGCTCTGACTTTGGCTTGCCGAGCTTCGGGATACCGATGACGGTGGCTTCTTTGAATGCCTGCGGGAAGATGTTGTTACTCAGAGCACCATTGAAGATGGTGGTCAGTAGCATTATCAGGTGGGCAGGGAAAAGTTGGAATACCCTATTGGTGATTCCATCTGAGCCGGGGGCTTTACGAGCCTTAAGACCTTTGATGAGGTCGTGCACTTCGTCGGGCGTGACTGGGGGCAGTGGATATTCTGGGTCTTCGACGGGAGGGAGGGAGGCTCTATGTTCGACTTCAGCGTCGACCTCAGTGAGGTGAGCTTGGTCTACTGGTTGAGAGCTAGGCGAGCATTGGACTTCTAGAGTGTCGGCTAGAAGCTCAGCCTTGTCGACATCATCGAAGGCGATGGTCTTGTCGGGACGGATCAGGGGGGGCATGGAGACTATTTCTCCGGATCTGAGCTTCCTCTGGAGTTGCCAGAAGGCTAGGTGGGTGGGCTCTAGTTCGCTCAACATCTTGTCCCAGCCGGCGGTACGCAGCTCCTCTATGCGTGTTCTTACAGTACGCTGTAAGTAACGCATATGGGCTTTGTTCGCGTCGCAGGGGAAGTTGCTGTAGGCACGGACAGCCGCGTTCTTCTCATTCAACAGTTCGCGTACATCGTCCGGCAACTTCCAGCGACGGTCATCCGTCGCTGGAAGTTGATCGCTTACTCTCCTCCAGTCCGTTACCACTTTGTTGGGAAGGGGTTGGGTGGAATCGGGCAGACCTATGCGGGGGACCAGTTTCATGACTACTGGACGGTGATCGGAAGCGAGCTCTTGTACCACTTCTATAGAGTCCAACCGTAGGTTGACATTCTGTAGGAGCGCCACGTCGAGTACATCGGCGGTGTGATTGGGATCGGGGGGAAAATGAGTGGGAGTCATCGGCGCGATGACATCGAAATTCTGAGAGGAGGAGAGGTTGAACAAGTGTCTCCCTCTGGAAGAGGTCCTGGTGCTATTCCAGGAGGGATGTTTGGCGTTGAGATCACCCGCTATGATAACGGAGTCACTCAGGCTAAAAAGGACAGAAAGATCTACAGTAAGGAGTTGGAAGTTCTCCGAAGTATTAATGGGGGGGAGGTAGGCCGAAACTATGGTGACCGGTTGATGACCTGTCATGCCAAGCCGGCAGCAAGACACTTCTAATCGTGAGAGTGTGGGAGGGTCTATGGGAATGCAGTATAGCTCCTTTTTGTAATAGATAAGGGTACCGCCCTTATGGCAACGCGTCCTGTCATTGCGAACTGTACGATAGTTTGCAATTGACGGATTTCGGTAACTCGGTTTTAGGAACGTTTCCTGAACAAGGAGGATGTCGATGTGATGGTCGCGGAGGAACTCGCTGATTTCAGCGCGTTGTCGCAGGATGCCATTGGCATTGAAATAACCTAACTTTAGGGATCGGGGTATAACAATTTGTGCCCCATTGACTACTATATATAGGTACTTGAGATGCCGATGTTGTGCCCGAACTAAGCCAGCAGCCTAATTGCGTAACACATTTTCGTAAACGATTACGACTAATCTGTTGTATTTTGACAGTTCAACAACATTCATTGCGTTATTTACATTGTTGAGCAGATTTTTTTTTATCGAACTTATGAAGCAATGGATTAGCAATCTGTTACAAAACGATTCAGATTCCGACTAATTGTGAATTACGCAATTAGGGTACAGGTATTTGTAGGTAGTTGTAGGTACGGTGCAACCACTTATCAAAGTAAGAACTGGCTTTGCATCATAGGTGTTACAGAAGACAGGATCTGCTTTTACTAATGCTTTAGTCATTTTTTATTTTTATAATGTTTATGCTTATCATAGTACAATTTTGCTAAAACTTTTGTGTTATCTTCTCCATTAAAAGTAATTTTTCCTGTTAAAATACGATTAATGGATCGACACCAACTATGTAGTAAGACACTAATTAATTCAACTAACAAGCTCAACTCCACGCACTTTCTGGAAGATTTCACAACCAAAAAACAAACGAAAAATGGAAAAGATCTACTAACATACGCTTACACAGAATAGCCTCATTGTATATAATATATATATACATTTATTAGTCTATGAGAGTAGCTACCATTTTGAAATTTGAATTTCAAACAAATGGGGAAGGCAACTGTCAAAATGGCGCTGTCGTAGCTAGTTCCCAAAACAAGCCAATAATGCAAGGCGTAAGTCGGTTTTTCTTAATTTTTGCGAAAATTATTCATTGTTACATTCCTAAATGCCCGAAAATTAGAGTCTACCATTTTCCGAAATACCCTAAACTTAGCAGATTGTGGCTTAAAGCTATTGGAAGATAATTATTTCAATTACAACAGAGTTCGAGGTTATATATATATATTATGTTTATTTATCTTGACAACATAGGTCCAATGGTTAGTACAAAAACAACTTATCAACTAAGGGTTAGTATTCATTAATATTGGTTGGAAACATTTTAAAGAAAGTGATGACTAGGAATGAAGCAATATTTAAGTTTTTCAATTCTGACATATTCCTTATCGAATAATTATTGATATAAAATATTGAAATCAATGAAAATAACGAAATGGTGGAATGAAACTAAACTCATGAATGAACGAAATGTCAAATTTATTGTAGGCTGTAGGGACCTAGCTATGGTCACGCCATCTACAATTAGTTTTGACCGACCTTCCCCATTGCTAAACTTTGTTATGTCAGTTACCAGTTTAAAAAAAAGGCTAGTACATAAAAATATCTCATGTATTTCAATTTGTAAAACATATTGAAATAAGATCAATTGTATAAATTAAATGTAAATAAACATTGTAATGGCTGTTAGGTTTTAAATTTATAATACCGTTTTTTTTTTGTGGTGTGATATCAGTTGAGTTACGGTGCTTACTAAATAATCCTACTCTCTAAATACTCTACTAAATATTTCTCCTCTCACGCTATTCATCAGCGATATGCCCAAGTGTAGTAAGGCGCAGTTGGCTCTGTTCGCAGACGACACGGCCATTTAATACACCGGCCGCGATCCAGACTCGATATCCCGCATTCTCCAAACCCAAGTCAACAAGCTTGGCGCTTGGTTTATAAAGTGGAGAATCGAAGTAAATCCCCACAAGAGTCAAGCGGTTCTCTTCTCGAAGCCTCGTCATAGCCCCTGCCCCCCTCGACCGATCACCATGTTCGGCAAGCGTGTGCTGCTCGACGAACACCTTTCTTTTTCAGAGCACATTAAGGCGGCTCGCTCGCGCGCCGCCTTCGCTCTAGGTAGACTCCACTTCGTCTTAAATGCACGTAGCATATTGTCATTAAAGTGCAAATTGCGTATCTACACAGCGTGCATTCGCCCGATCATGACCTATGCCAGTGCAGTGTATGCACACGCCAAGCCCCATCGCTTCAATAGAATGCAGAACAAATTCCTCCGTAGGATATCAGGCTCCCCCTGGTACGTTCGCAATGAAATCCTCCACGTTGACCTCAGGATTCTCACTATCCGTCAGTTTATGAAACGCATTTCAAAGCGTTTCTTCGATATCGCCGCGAATCACCGCAACCCTCTGGTTGTCAAGGCCGCTAGTTATATTCCCTCCATCATTAGTCATGTCCGTCGTCCCAAGCATGTCCTCACCGACCCCGATGACCACATAACTCTCATCCAGGAGAGCAGTAGGGCCACCAGTACAGTGCACAAACACAGACCGACATTCCGACCTTGCCGCCGAGGTCCCTCGCGAAGACCCCGACGTAACTGTCCTCCCCGACCCTTGCTCGACGAAGTGCCAGGCCGCGCTGTAGCTGAGCCTGTAGCTTTAAATTCCCCGAATAATAATAATATAATCCAGATCCAGCCTGTCTCATCTTGCTGTCCTCCCGTCAGCGACGCCCTAAGCCGAGGTCCATACCCCACAGGGGGTGCCCTTAGCGAGCTGTCGCTCAGTATTGTAAGTTTTTCGCCCCTAGCTGGAGGCTTTGAGTTCGCTTAAGGCAGCCACAGGATAGTCCGGTTGAGTAGTCACGACTTCTCAAGGTCAACTACGAGATACCATACACAAAAAAATAAGTTGAGCTCATTAGAATAGTAGACGATCTTCGTTAGAGGACGAAGGCAGGTCTGTGCGTGTTTGCTAAGCGAGGTGTCCTAGGTTCTGGCGTGTCACAATAACGTCGCACGCACCAGTTCCGCCATAGGTACTGTATAATTATGATTTGCGGATTTTGACAGATACGTCTTTATACTCCTTGGCAAGACTAGCTGTCCGACTTCCTGACTTCTGCTGGGCTAACTGCCAGACGCGACAATTACTCACTCTCGTATTTTCTCGTCGCGTCTATACCGTCACTTTACTCGTTTTCTGACAGCACTGCCACACAAAATACTTGACTTGTCCTGTCAAACTTGATGTTTTCTCGTTAAACCCTAACATGACCACCTAATTTGTCTCGCATTTTGACAATTCAACATGAGAAAATCGTGATTTTCTCTAATTTAGTCGTCCTCGATTTTGACGACGAGAAGAGTAGACAAAATTATGATACAAAAAAAATATTGAATATCCTGGCATATATAATAACATGGCAAATTCATAATTATACTTATTTTCGTTCTAGTTCTATTAGACAACATGAAAAAACTTAATTGAAATACTGAATTGACATAATTGATTTGATTGAATTGAATGAAAATACTTAGATTTTCTAGTTTATTTCTAGTTTTAAACAGCCAACTATACACATTGGAATGAAGTTCCTTTCGGCGGCTGCGAGAGAAAGTTTGGCGCAGGGAAGCACTATTACGTAGATGAGCATCAAGTCCAGTAATAATCAGTCTAGTTTGTCAATTATGGTGATTGACGAAATCTAGGGAGTTATGGCTGTACCTGCCCCGCTGCGTGGTGGACAAGACTACTCCAGTCTGCAAGATAAAACTTCAGCTTTGCTATATACACAAGTTTAACCATGATAGTGACTCTTTGGTTCCCACGATAGAAAAGGACACAGCCTACCTTTCAAAATACCTACTAAGAGATTCCATCACAGTTTCAAACTGGCAGGACCAACACCAACTGTAACAGCCCTAGTTACTCTTAACACAAAGAAGCTCTGCTAAGTGGTGGACGCAGACTAGATATGGTGGAAGCAGACTAGAGTAGTCTGGTTGCGACGCAGTCAGTTTTGACGTTAATATTTAGTATATTTCTATATTTTAAGCATTCAAACTTGCACAGAGTGTACTAAATGAAACATTCATGCTATTGATTCGCCCGTACGCTTCGAGGGAACGTACCGCCGGCGGTTGTCAGCGATTGTTTTGGCATGCTCGTTGATTTCGTTACCTAGCAACAACTTCAATTATTTACCGTGCTGTATTACCGTGATTCGGAATATTTCAGTGTGAATATATTTTCTGAAGATGAACAGGTAAGTGCTTAACAGTTTTTAGTGATTAGGTTGAGAATTAGTTAAAGGATTTGGTTACAATTTGTTATTTCCGCAAACACCGTTAGCATTTTGGCGCCATTTTGCCGTATTTTGATGAATCTCTTACTCATTCGTACGTCGTATATGTATCATACTATCGATAACATGCATTTATTTCAACTGATAGCGTTAGAAATGTGCGTATCATTGAATTTAAAAAATCCCTCCGAACAGCAGACTAGATCAGTCTGGTTCCACCACGGGCGGTTTTAGGTATTAGCGCCATTTTTTTGTGTAATAGCCCGGATTTGAAATTACTGTGGATACGCTTTATGTTTAACCGACCGGCGAAAGGGGAAGTTATGAACATAAAAAAAATGTTTTTTTTTTTTTGGAATTATGGTTTTTACAGGTTATTTTTAAAATAAAAATAGAAATAGAGGTTTTTATAGGTTATTTTCTTTGTTCCTAGTGTTTTAAAACTTGTTTGCATGATTGTTTGGGTTGCATGTGTTTTTTTCTTAAACATTCTTATGTACTTTCTTAACTTCGAGTTCAAATCTGACAGTATTATGTACAAGTACATAATATTAATGTGTACAAGTACATAAAACATTCTTATGTACTTTCTTAACTTCGAGTTCAAATCTGACAATATTATGTACAAGTACATAATATTAATGTGTACAAGTACATAAAACATTCTTATGTACTTTCTTAACTTCGAGTTCAAATCTGACATGTGTACAAGTACATAAAACATTCTTATGTACTTTCTTAACTTCGAGTTCAAATCTGACAGTATTATGTACAAGTACATAATATTAATGTGTACAAGTACATAAAACATTCTTATGTACTTTCTTAACTTCCTGTTCAAATATGACAATATTATGTACAAGTACATAATATTAATGTGTCCAAGTACATAAAACATTCTTATGTACTTTCTTAACTTCGAGTTCAAATCTGACATGTGTACAAGTACATAAAACATTCTTATGTACTTTCTTAACTTCGAGTTCAAATCTGACAATATTTGCTGTATCTTAATTTCCTATCCTTTTTTTGCAATTTTTTTGTAATTCTTGTTGAGGTACTTGTGCAAATTTGTTGCGAAATTGTTAATTTTGGTTGTTGATTTCTGCAATGTTTTTGTAAGACAGCATGCCTATTTATTGTGTTTATCGATTTGTAAATATCTTCAAAATGTAGAATATCAATTTACATTTAAAATAAATACAACACAATTTAAACTATTGTAAGCACGTGTCATTTCGTGCCTCATACTATGTTATTTTATATCACATTATTAGTTGTTAAATAATTACAGATTATTAATGTCCTAAAATCATAATTTGGCTGCAAAATAATATTAAAATATTCTCAACTGTCAAGCTCGTAATCATTGCGACATACCCGCCTTTATCATATAAAAGAGCGTGCCGCCATGATTGCGAGCTCATCCCTAATTAATACCAATCCTGGTCCAGCTAGTCATTTGCTGCCCTCTTCCAGCGACGCCCTAAGCCGAGGTTCGTACCCCACAGGGGGTGCCCTTAGCGTTGTCGCTTAGTTTTAGTTAGTATATAAGTTTAAGTCCTGGCTGGAGGCCTTAATTTATTAGGGAATCCACAGGCAAGTCCGCTTAAGCAGACGACAACCGCATAGGTTGACCTGCGAGATGCCAAACAAACAAACAAAAACGATTGCGAGCTCACTCGACGCTCGACTCTCGCCGCGGACGGACGTGTTTGTGCGCTCTCCCGCTCCAGTGTTGTGTTTCGAATTTCTACTCGTCGCTACCACGTGACGTCATCGTAGTCGCCCCGACTACTCCGATTAAAATAAAATCAAGCAATTGATTTTATTTTTAATCAATTAAAAAGTGCCTTTTTCAAGGCAAATCTTATTTCTTCATCAGATTTTCGTGTGTAGCTTCACTAGGCCCCTTCTGGGTAAAACCACAGTTTCGTGGTCCTCGGTTGAAACCTTACGGTGTCAACGAAGCCGAGTGGGGTGTTGACCCAATTCGCACCCGCCGAACCCCTTCAGGGCGAGGCAGTTAGTTGGACGGGTCCCAGATAACCGGCCTTGGGGGATCTCCTAGTCGGCTCTGGTGACAGTTTTGCTTTTCAGCTACTCACCTAGTGTCTCTAGGGTGTGTCTACACCCTTCGCGCTAGACTGGTCAGGGCCCCGTTCGCACAATAAGACTGGCGACGGGTATACAAGCTTAGGGCTCACCATTAGGTACACACCTCCCTGTCTGCACCCGACAGGGAGGGAACTCATCCCCGGGCCAATCCACCCGGGGAGTTAGGTATAGGGTTAATAGGCTCTAAGTGGAAACTTAATTTCCACCATTCCCTCCCATAAATAGCCCCCCCTCCTCCGACCATGGGGGACGCCCTCCTCTTGGCGTTCCTCAAAGAGGTCCTTTTTAAGGACCCCGACTTCGTCGCCAAGTATGGCGCCAAATTCGCTGCTCTGCAGCAGTCCGTCCCCGGTCCCTCTGACCTAGTAGGCACCGACGACAGCTCTGATATCGCTACGTTTAGCGATGCCCTCGAGCCCTCTCAGTCGCAACTTCTAAGTTGCTCGCCGCCGGCTGTCCACATGGACACCAGCGAGCCTTCCCCTCGCCCGACCTCGCCGTACGTAATCTCGAGCGACGACCAGAGCTCCTCCCCCTCTTCCGACGAAGGCGTCTTTAAGACGGTCGGCACCAAAAAAAGGAGCCTCAAACAGAGTCCTGACACAAGGACGAAGAAGCCGAATATAGAAGCCACCTCCGCTCCCGTGGCTCCATCCGCCACCGCCACCGCCCCCTCTCAGGCCGCCTCGGCCTCAACCTCTTCCCTCAGCCACAGTGCTGCCAAGCCCGCTGCCCAGCCTTCTGCGGCAAAGAAAATCGCCCCCCCTCCCCCTGTGTACATCCAGGACAAGGGGAAGTGGACAGACGTGTCCAAATGGTGCACCGACCTGCGCATTGGCTACACCAGCGCGAAATCTACCCAACAGGGTATTAAGGTAACAGTCCCGACATCTAACGATTATAGAGAGCTCACAAAGACTCTCCGCCTTAGAGGTGTGTCCTTCCACACCTACGCCCTCCCCGAAGACCGTCAAGTCCGCGTCGTGATCCGTAGGATCCCGAAGGAGATACCCGCGGAAGAGATAAAAGCCGACCTTCTGTCGCAAAACGTCCCCGTTGCGGAAGTCCACCGCATGCACCGCGCCCGAGGCAGGGTACCATTCGATATGGTCCTCGTCGTTTGCCCTCCTACTGAGGGTCACCACCCTATCTTTAACGTCCGTTCCGTCTGCAACCTCACCGGCTTGCAGATCGAAAAGCCTTTTAAGACCGGTGTCATAGGGCAGTGTCACCGCTGCCAACTCTACGGGCATTCGCAGATGCACTGCCACGCGAAACCCAGGTGCGTCAAGTGCCTGGGCGATCACGGCACTGCTGACTGCAGTCGTCCAAAGGACCGCACCTTATGCACAGAGCCGCCTAGCTGTGTGCTATGCGGCGACTCTGGCCACCCGGCCAATTATCGTGGGTGCCCCAAGGCCCCTAAGACATCATCTCCCAAGCTGACGAAGCGTGCAGACGCCCGTCAGCAAAGGGAAAGCCCCCGCTACGCCCACGCGTGGCCTACCAGTCAACATCAGGAGCGACTCAGTCCTCAGAGGCCCTCGCCCTGGAACTACCTCCACCATCAGCAGGCTTTTCCAGCCTTAGCACCTAGACCCGTTCCTGCGGCCATCCCTCCACTTATGGACCCCCGCATCCGCGTCAACGCGCCCCCAGGCATTCCTGTGCCTCTAAATAAAGCCGCTCCCGCCGCTTCAGCTCCACCCGCAGCCACCCGTATGGTCGGCCAGAATCCAATGGACGCCTTCAACGTGATCTCGAGCACGTTCACGGCCTTCCTTACCCCTCGCGCCAGGAAAATGGCAAGTGAAATTGTTGCCGCCAGAAATGCCGGCAACATTTATATGATCCAAAATATATACAATGCGTACCCGGACATTACGCAAGCCCTGATGTCCTTCAACAACCAACCCAACCCCAATCATGGATAAAGGAATCCTCGCGCGAACCAAACCCCGATCCCTAAAGTTAGGTTATTTCAATGCCAATGGCATCCTGCGACAACGCGCTGAAATCAGCGAGTTCCTCCGCGACCATCACATCGACATCCTCCTTGTTCAGGAAACTTTCCTTAAACCGAGTTACCGAAATCCGTCAATTGCAAACTATCGTACAGTTCGCAATGACAGGACGCGTTGCCATAAGGGCGGTACCCTTATCTATTACAAAAAGGAGCTATACTGCATTCCCATAGACCCTCCCACACTCTCACGATTAGAAGTGTCTTGCTGCCGGCTTGGCATGACAGGTCATCAACCGATCACCATAGTTTCGGCCTACCTCCCCCCCATTAATACTTCGGAGAACTTCCAACTCCTTACTGAAGATCTTTCTGTCCTTTTTAGCCTGAGTGACTCCGTTATCATAGCGGGTGATCTCAACGCAAAACATCCCTCCTGGAATAGCACCAGGACCTCTTCCAGAGGGAGACACTTGTTCAACCTCTCCTCCTCTCAGAATTTCGATGTCATCGCGCCGATGACTCCCACTCATTTTCCCCCCGATCCCAATCACACCGCCGATGTACTCGACGTGGCGCTCCTACAGAACGTCAACCTACGGTTGGACTCTATAGAAGTGGTACAAGAGCTCGCTTCCGATCACCGTCCAGTAGTCATGAAACTGGTCCCCCGCATAGGTCTGCCCGATTCCACCCAACCCCTTCCCAACAAAGTGGTAACGGACTGGAGGAGAGTAAGCGATCGCTTAAAATCCACCACGTCCCCCCACTTGGACCCAATCCCCGATCATTTTGACTCTATCGCTGACACGACGGCCGCGATCGACTCATTCACAGCTCACGTACAATCAGTCCTGAACGATTGTTCAAGGGAAATTCCAGCGACGGATGACCGTCGCTGGAAGTTGCCGGACGATGTACGCGAACTGTTGAATGAGAAGAACGCGGCTGTCCGTGCCTACAGCAACTTCCCCTGCGACGCGAACAAAGCCCATATGCGTTACTTACAGCGTACTGTAAGAACACGCATAGAGGAGCTGCGTACCGCCGGCTGGGACAAGATGTTGAGCGAACTAGAGCCCACCCACCTAGCCTTCTGGCAACTCCAGAGGAAGCTCAGATCCGGAGAAATAGTCTCCATGCCCCCCCTGATCCGTCCCGACAAGACCATCGCCTTCGATGATGTCGACAAGGCTGAGCTTCTAGCCGACACTCTAGAAGTCCAATGCTCGCCTAGCTCTCAACCAGTAGACCAAGCTCACCTCACTGAGGTCGACGCTGAAGTCGAACATAGAGCCTCCCTCCCTCCCGTCGAAGACCCAGAGTATCCACTGCCCCCAGTCACGCCCGACGAAGTGCACGACCTCATCAAAGGTCTTAAGGCTCGTAAAGCCCCCGGTTCAGATGGAATCACCAATAGGGTATTCCAACTTTTCCCTGCCCACCTGATAATGCTACTGACCACCATCTTCAATGGTGCTCTGAGCAACAACATCTTCCCACAGGCATTCAAAGAAGCCACCGTCATCGGTATCCCGAAGCTCGGCAAGCCAAAGTCAGAGCCTAGTAGTTACCGCCCCATCAGTCTGCTCAATGTCCTCGGCAAAATCTATGAGAGGCTTATTTATAAGCGCCTCAGAGACTACGCCGAGACAAAGGGCCTCATCCCCAACGAACAGTTTGGTTTTAGAACCCAACACTCGTGCGTACAACAGGTCCACCGTATAGTCGAACACATCAACTTCGGTTTCCAACGAGGTTTGATGACCGGTGCTGTTTTCTTCGACATAGCGAAAGCGTTCGACAAAGTCTGGCACAACGGCTTATTATATAAGCTGTACCAACTCGGTGTGCCAGATCGTCTCGTGCTCATCTTACGGGACTTTTTGTCGAATCGCACCTTCCGTTATCGCATCGAAGGAGCGCTATCCTCCCCCCACCCTATTCGCGCAGGAGTCCCTCAGGGCTCTGTGATCTCTCCTCTAGCTTTCACGCTATTCACCAGCGACATGCCAAAGTGCAGCAAGGCGCAGTTGGCCCTGTTCGCAGACGACACGGCCATCTACTACACCGGCCGCGATCCAGACTCGATATCTCGCATTCTCCAAACCCAAGTCAACAAGCTTGGCGCCTGGTTTAGGAAATGGAGAATTGAAGTAAATCCCGACAAAAGTCAAGCGGTTCTATTCTCGAAGCCGCGTCATACCCCCTGCCCCCCTCGACCGATCACCATGTTCGGCAAGCCGATCCCTTGGGAGAAGCGAGCCAAATACCTGGGTGTAGTTCTAGATGAACACCTTTCGTTTTCAGAGCACATTAAGGCGGCTCGTTCGCGCGCCGCCTTCGCTCTAGGTAGACTTCACTTTGTCCTCAATGCTCGTAGCAAATTGTCACTTAAGTGCAAAATGCGTATCTACACAGCGTGCATCCGCCCGATCATGACATATGCCAGTGCAGTCTTTGCACACGCCAAGCCCGTTCGCTTCAATAGAATGCAGACCCTCCAGAACAAGTTCCTCCGTAGGATAACAGGCTCCCCCTGGTACGTTCGCAACGAGATCCTTCACGTTGACCTAAAGATTCCCACTATCCGCCAGTTCATGAAACGTATTTCAAAGCGTTTCTTCGAGACCGCCGCGAATCACCGCAACCCTCTGGTTGTGAAAGCCGCTAGTTATATACCCTCCTCCATTAGTCAGGTCCGCCGTCCCAAGCATGTCCTCACCGATCCCGATGACCACATAACTCTCATTCAGGAGAGCAGTAGGGCCACCAGTACAGTGCACAAACACAGACCGACATTCCGACCTCGCCGCCGAGGTTCCTCGCGAAGATCCCGACGTAATTGTCCCCCCCGACCCTTGCTCGACGAAGTGCCAGCCCGCGCCGTAGCTGAGCCTGTAGCTTTAAATTCCCCGATTAATAATAATCAACTAAACTTGATCCAGCCTGTCCCATCTTGCTGTCCTCCCGTCAGCGACGCCCTAAGCCGAGGTCCGTACCCCACAGGGGGTGCCCTTAGCGAGCGTTCGCTTAATAATATAAGTAGTAGTTTTACGCCCCTGGCTGGAGGCTTTGAGTCCGCTTAAGGCAGCCACAGGATAGTCCGGTTAAGTAGTCACGACCTCTCAAGGTCAACTACGAGATGCCATACACAAAAAAAAAAAAAAAAAAAAAAAAAAAAAAAAAAAAAAAAAAAAAAGATTGCGAGCTTTGTTTGTGTGCAACGTTCGTGAAGTTATCATCACCCGCTACCGAGTAAGTTGAATATTGTTACATTTATTTTAGTTGATATTTAATTATATAAATTGATGCTGTTAAATACCGAATAGATTGTCATTTATATTATAACACTATACATTTTTGTAGTAATTAAAACAAAATATATATGAACAACTCTTTTATTTTACAATTCAGAAGTGGGATAAGTAGCTCATTCTAATATGTGTATTTTTTTTTCTTTTTTCGGTTGAGAAATATGGAAAAACAAAACGTGCTTACCTCTCCAATTTTGGGAAGTGTTCAAGTGAAACCAGTCGAAAGTGCAGATGACCGTAAACACCATCATTCCCTGGAGCGGCAATCACAAGGTTCAAGACTGAGTTTGCAGCAGACACGGGGCCGCGTGCCGGACATAACTTGCCATCTACCAAGCAAGAGTCGATCGCGAAGCCCTTTGTGCAGCAGTCAGCGGCGTGGCAGCCAGCAACGAAGCAGCCCTCGGCGCAGCAGCCCCCGGCGCAGCAGCCCCCGGCGCAGCAGCCCCCGGCGCAGCAGCCCCCGGCGCAGCAGCCCTCGGCGCAGCACCCCCCGGCGCAGCAGCTCTCGGCGCAGCAGCCCCCGGCGCAGCAGCCCTCGGCGCAGCAGCCCTCGGCGCAGCAGCCCTCGGCGCAGGAGCCCTCGGCGCAGCAGCCAGCGGCGCAGCAGCCAGCGGCGCAGCAGCCAGCGGCGCAGCAGCCAGCCGCGCAGCAGCCAGCGGCGCAGCAGCCAGCCGCGCAGCAGCCAGCCGCGCAGCAGCCAGCGGCGCAGCAGCCAGAGGCGCAGCAGCCAGCGGCGCAGCAACCAGCCGCGCAGCAGCCAGCGGCGCAGCAGCCAGCCGCGCAGCAGCCAGCGGCGCAGCAGCCAGCCGCGCAGCAGCCAGCCGCGCAGCAGCCAGCCGCGCAGCAGCCAGCGGCGCAGCAGCCAGCGGCGCAGCAGCCAGCGGCGCAGCAGCCAGCGGCGCAGCAGCCAGCGGCGCAGCAGCCAGCGGCGCAGCAGCCCGAAACACGGCACGAATAGCAACGTGCAACATCTTTCCGCAATACAAGGAACTACAGGTAACGCTGCTGCTTCTAACGGAGGCAGTGGTGATTTAAATACTTTAGTGCGGGTACTGAAGGCTCTGGCCCCAGTTCATGAAAACTTAGGTTCTTTCAACAACACTATACCCGAGTTTGACCCTGCAAGAAAAGAGCAGACGATGGGTATGTGGTTACACAAAGTGAATGAGTGTGCTGCCATTTATTCATGGAATGAAAAACAAATAGTGCATTATGCACTCCCTAAACTTCAAGGCATAGCTAAACGTTGGTATGAAGGATTACCATCGGTGCTCTTTTCTTGGAACGAATGGCAGGCAAAATTAATAGCGGCATTTCCCTCTGAAGAGAACTATGGTCAAATGTTAGCAGATATGTTAGCAAAGCGTGCACGTTACGGAGACTCCCTTGAAGATTATTTTTACGACAAAATTACTCTTATTAACCGATGTAGTATAAGTGGTAAACGCGCTGTAGAATGTGTTCTACACGGCATAGATGATCGCGCTGTTAGGTTAGGTGCCGAAGCGGCTCAGTATGAGGACTTGGATAAATTGCTCACTTATTTAAGAAATTCCAGAAGTCTAAAACAAACTTCTGACCGTAAACTTACTATAAAAAATCAGCTTGTTACAAATTCCTCTGATAATAAAGCAAAGAATCCAAGCGCCAAAGACAGAGTCCTTCGTTGCAACAACTGTAAACAGGAAGGTCATTTTGTAGGTCAATGTACTCAACCCATCAAAAGGTGCACTAAATGTATGAGAGTTGGGCATGAGGCGGAAAATTGTTTTTCAAAAATAGTATCGGCGCAACAAAAATCTGTAAACAGGGTAGATATCAATGGTACTACTTCAGATAAATATTTTAAAACTGTGCTTATTAACGACATAGAAATGAATTCCTTTATTGATCTTGGTAGTGAATGCTCGATGCTTAAACAATCAGAGTTATCCAAATTGGGGAATATACAAATAAAAACTAACGATCTGCCTATACTGAGGGGGTTTGGCAATTCTGTTGTGCATGCATTGGGTAAGGTCAATACTCTAATTGAAATTGACGGGGTAAAGGCTAAAGTCGAAATATTAATTGTCCCAGATTGTGTCATGCAGGTTGCCCTTATGATAGGTCAAAACTTTACTGAACAACCTCATGTATTTATACAAAAAACAAGTGAACATTTTGAAATCTTCCAATATCCGATTGATAATTTCCAATATCAAAAAGTAAAAATTTTCAATCGTGAAAATATTCAATTAATGGGTTTAACAATTTTAGAAGTCTATACAGAACCCAAATTCACTGGTGACCTTTACATTGAGGGCGGCTTGCGTAACAAAAATAACTTTTTCCATTTTGTTCTAACTGGAATTTATAAATTTAACATTGATGGTTATGGACAAATTGTTGTAAATAGCCTTAATTCCGAGCCTCTACGTTTAACAGAGAATACTCTAATTGCAAGGGGTATCCATGCAAATCAACAAAATGAAAAAAAAGTTCTTCATATTGCCGAGTCGAAACTGGAAGATCAACAAATGAGTCTAATCGGTCCTTCGGATTTAAATATTTCTGGTGAGCTAAGCCAAACTGTGATTGATGACTTGCTTTCCTTGTTAAATAACTATCGACATTGCTTTGCATTTGCACTCTCTGAGTTGGGGCACTCTTCGGTTTGTGAAATGGGCATTGACCTGCTCTGTGACACACCTGTAGTCTATAGGCCTTACAGACTGGCAATGAAAGAGAAGGAAATAGTCAGGGATATGGTAAATGAACTAGTTCGAAACGATATAGTTCGCCCTTCAGTTTCACCTTTTGCTAGTCCTATTGTGCTTGTACGAAAAAAAACGGGCGGTTACCGTCTTTGCATTGATTATAGAGCTTTAAATAAAAATACTATCCGTGAAAATTACCCGATGCCACTTATAGATGATCAGATCGATACGTTAGCTGGTAACATGTACTTCACAGCTCTTGATTTGGCATCTGGGTACTACCAGATCTCAATCAAAGAGCAGGATAGGCATAAAACAGGGTTCGTCACGCCAGAAGGCCATTTTGAATTTAACCGAATGCCTTTCGGTTTAGCAAATGCTCCAGCAACGTTTCAACGAATGATGCATCAGGTTCTAGGCAACTTCCGTCATAAAGAGGCTTTAGCTTACTTGGATGACATTATCATCCCATCAAAATCAATACAAGAGGGTATGCGACAATTAGAATCTGTATTGATCTTGCTGTCAGAAGCAGGTCTTACTCTCAATTTGTCAAAATGTGTTTTCTTCGGCCGTTCAATAACTTACTTGGGGTTTGATATTTCAAGTGAAGGTATCCAACCAGGGTCTGCTAAAATAGAGGCAGTAGAAAAATTTCCCGTACCTAAAGATCAACACAACGTAAGACAGTTTCTAGGGTTAGCAAGCTTTTTCCGTAGGTTCGTGAAGGGTTTCTCGATTATTGCAAAACCATTGACACAGTTACTCAAAAAAAATGCTGTTTGGGTATGGGGGCCCGAACAAAAAAATGCATTCAACACCTTAAAAACAATCTTAGTTCAGAAACCGATATTAGCCCTGTATGATTCAAAATCCATTACAGAATTGCACACCGACGCATGCAAAATAGGTATTGGTGGTATACTGTTCCAAAGAAACGAACAGTATATTTTAAAACCCGTAGCTTATTTTAGCAGACAAACGAGCCCTGAAGAGCAAAACTATTGCTCGTATGACTTAGAAACCCTGGCAGTGGTAGCCTCGTTACAGAAATTTCGGGTATATTTAGTAGGAATATATTTTAAGATCGTGACCGATTGCAATTCGTTAAGATCCACTTTCATGAAACGTGATATGATTCCCCGGGTAGCCAGATGGTGGACCCAAATGCAGGAATTTGATTTTGAAATAGAGTACAAAGCAGGATCTTCTATGGCTCACGTAGACGCTTTGAGTCGCAACCCATCCAGTAGTAATTACTCGAAAAAAAATGTTAATTCTATCGTAGAAACAGACTGGCTCTCAACAGTACAGAATTCTGATTCAGAACTTCAGCGGGTTATTGGGATTTTAAGTAACTCTGAATTTAACGATGTTTTAGAAATAAAAGAAAATTATAAATTTAAAAATGGCAAGCTTTTTAGAATCACACCTGATGGAGATAGATGGGTTGTGCCTAAAGGCGTTCGATGGCAAATTGTCAAACAGAATCATGACGATATTGGTCACTTCGCTCTAGATAAAACGTTAGAAAAAATAAAAACTCACTATTGGTTCCCACAAATGCGTGCTTTTGTTACAAAATATGTATCCTCTTGTCTAGAGTGCGCGTATAGTAAAGCACCTGGTGGGAAAAGACCTGGCTTTTTGCACCCAATCCATAAAGTAGACGTGCCGTTTGATACCATACACATGGATCATACAGGTCCATTTGTACGTAGTAGTAGGGGTAATGTATATATTCTTGTATTAATTGACGCTTTTACAAAATACATCTATTTGAAACCGGTGAAAACTACAAAATCAAACACTACTATCAGAGTTTTGCGCGAGTTCATTAGTATCTTTGGCGTTCCTAAACGAATTATATCTGACCGAGGCACGTCATTTACAAGTGATCTCTTCAAAAAGTTTGTGTTAGATAAAGGCATCAAACATGTTTTAAATGCAGTCGCTACTCCACGGGCCAACGGTCAGGTGGAGAGATATAATAAAGTTATTGTTGATTCACTAACAGCTAAATGTGTTGGCTCATCTGAAAGCAAATGGGAAGACCACCTGCCCGATGTCCAGTGGGGTATCAATAATACCTTCAACAAGGGTATCAATAAGACACCTGCAGAGGCTCTTTTTGGGATAAGGCCACAGGGCTCAAGTGATAGTAGAGTAATTTCTGCAATTGGTGACGATATCACTTCAACAAAAAGAAATCTCGAACAAATTCGTACTGAGATTTCATCTCATATTGAATCCACACAAAAGACTCAAAAAGCAACTTTTGATAAATCTCGTTGCAAGTCTATAAAATATAATATAGGGGATTTAGTAAGAGTTGAACGGCAAATTCCCTCTACGGGTAGTAGTAAAAAGTTAATCCCTAAGTATCAGGGACCTTACAAAATTACAAATGTTTTTGATCATGACCGTTATCAAGTAGAGGACACTCTTCTTACAAGAAAAGGAAACAAAAAATACTCCAGTACAATTGCTGTGGATAAATTAAAGCCATGGATAAGTTTCAATAGACCACATGATGACACCTTAAGCGAATAGTTGGATTACGGAAATTGTAATTGTTTTTTTAAATTTTATTTTTATAGTTCCATAATTATAATTATAGACTAATGGGGTCGATATTTTAATGAAGACCAATGGGGTCAATATTTTAAGACCAATGGGGTCGATATTTTAAGACCAATGGGGTCGATATTTTAAAGACCAATGGGGTCGCAACTATTGAAAAGGACCAATGGGGTCAAAACTATTGATAAGGACCAATGGGGTCGAAACTATTGATAAGGACCAATGGGGTCAAAACTATTGATAAGGACCAATGGGGTCAAAACTATTGATAAGGACCAATGGGGTCAAAACTATTGATAAGGACCAATGGGGTCAAAACTATTGAAAGGGCCAATCGGGTCAAATCAAATTGATTAACTACTAGTGTCTGCAACTGGAAGTGCAATTTTAATTTAGACCAATGGGTCTGTTATTTTGATTTGTATAGTTACATTTATACATATTCTTATTTTACTGAATTGTTTCATCTTATGATCGATTTACAGCTAAGTACGAGGACATACTTACAATTTACTTGGATGGCCGACTGTAAGCACGTGTCATTTCGTGCCTCATACTATGTTATTTTATATCACATTATTAGTTGTTAAATAATTACAGATTATTAATGTCCTAAAATCATAATTTGGCTGCAAAATAATATTAAAATATTCTCAACTGTCAAGCTCGCAATCATTGCGACATACCCGCCTTTATCATATAAAAGAGCGTGCCGCCATGATTGCGAGCTCAGTTTGTGTGCAACGTTCGTGAAGTTATCATCACCCGCTACCGAGTAAGTTGAATACAGGGGGGGTCAAGTCTCTAAGTAGCCAATGCCAACGACGGGCAGAAAGCACGAAACGGAGACAACGATATACGATAGACGGAGAAATCGCTATTGTTGCTTAGCTTGACCAGATTAGAACATTCCTACCATTTTGGTACAATTTATTTTTTCATTTAATGGTGATAACCCAGTTTCTAATTAAACCGGTTTTTAAATTTAATGACAAAATTCATGTGTTGTGAACATCATCTTTTTAAGAAAATAATTAATTATAAAAATTTAATTTTTTAGAAGCAATGAATAATTTAACTCTGGCAATAACACCTGAAATTTATCTCATCTGTGGAAATAAACAAATATGGTTGTTCATCGGACACTGTATTTCTTTGTTTTTCTTTGGTTTTCCACCGTATAGATACTAAATTTTTAGTTTTTTAATTATTTCGTGCTGCTATTTTTGTTTTGTGTGCCTGGTCATTTTTACGAGATATAGATTCATTTCTTATTTTAGTTCCTTTTTTTGTTTGTTTCTGTTGTTTGTGTCTGGACTGGTTTTGTTTGAGAATTATTTGTTAAAATGTCACGCCATACGCGCTACGAACTTAGAAGAAAGTGTGCTAAGTGTAACATAACTGCAGCAGAAGATAGAAACTTGAGTTTCCACAGATTTCCTCTACCTGGTAAACGTACGTTAATAAAGTAAGTAATTAAGCCTTTCTCAATTTATATTAGTTTCATCCTCATTAAGCACGTAGTAATTCAATTAACAACAAAACAAAATAAAGTTACCCTTGTATGGTTCTCGTACCAACAATGTTTTTTTGCCAATTACATTTATGGTAAGTTACATTAACATTTTTCAAATATGTAAAGAGTGGTCGCTGAAATACTGAAGCAGCCACAATGACTGAACATCAAATTCCACTATCTATAATATTAGTAGAGTAACTTTTCGGTGGAAATTACTAACAAAGTAGATTTTATAAACTGGTTAGATTAAGAAGTATTTGCAAGTTAAACCATGCGCAATAGTATAGTCAATCAATCTGCCTAGCCTTTGCACAACTATGTTGGGGTGGGCTTCCAGTCTAACTGCCACCACCCAGCAACTGGGTAATACGATACCTGGAATGACTCAAAGTATAGTATTCCATTAAAATCTAATTATTTCAATAATTTCAGGGCACGTATATGGGCTGAATACTGTTACCCTACTGGTGAATGGTCATCTGAGAAATCACTAAGAGACTTGCACTCACAACACAAGATGCTATGCAGTAAGCACTTTGATGACTCCTCATTTACTAGCAGTGCTAGGATAAGATTAAACAATTATGCCATCCCAATTGGAGCTCAGGACTTATTGGTAAAGTTTCGCCAGGAACAATGTGCAACTACAAGTGGAAGTGAACAAGATACAAATATCTCTGTTGAAAAACCTCAAGTAAGTTAACATGATTTACTACATTCCCACCCATTTCCCCCGTGCGACCCACCCAGGTTCGCACGGGGGAAATGTAGAAATCTTTGAATTTTTCGGCTTTCCTGAATTATAATATGCATGTATTATACATATAAACCTTCGTTATACATATAAAGTTTTAGAGATGTAAGCATACGTAGGGACAGACAGCAGGAAGCGACTTTGTTTTATACTATGTAGCTGTATACTCAAATCCCCAACAACTTTAAATCTAGAAAATATGTGAATTTATAAGTACAGTCAAACATTTTCCTAGCTAAAACTCAAAGTAAAACTCATTACATCTAGTCTGGGTATGCCTATTTCATCATAGACCTCCTTTCCATCAGGCATAACTGAGGTCAAGAGCAGACTTGTCTCAGTAACATCGATCACTAATAAAAAACTAGATACACAATCCCATGCAAAAGTTCTCTTAAAACTGTCCCCAATTATGTTTACGAAATTCTAGTTGAAATAAATATACGTAATGGAAATTCAACCTTAAACGCTACGCTCAAAGTTGTATTCACAAAGCTATGTACAAAAAGCAATAATTTTTTACGAGCGATACTCGCTGGTCAACATACATCAAAACAAATTCAACCTTACAAGCATGTTTCAAAGTCGGAAATACAATGTGCCAAATGAAAGCAATAAAACTTTACGACCGCGGGTCGACGCTAGGACAAGGAGTGAGTGGAGTTGAACTGTTCAATTTTTTTTTTTAGTTTGTAATGATAAATGGTTTTTTTTTTGTCAAAGCATCAAAAAGTTGGTGTAGGTAATAAAGCATATCTTAGTCTATGTTGCATAAGTGTAATGATTATAATTTACCTGAAAAGTAAATATGGTTTTGTACATATACGTATGGCGCTTAGTACATCATTTATAAAAAGAAAATGTAAAGGGGTGGGATCCTGGTGTCCTGAAACACAGGCCACGAGCCTAGCTTAGGCACCAGTCTCCCACAATATATATACTTACCAGAATTATGTATCTTTCTCGAATCTGACCAATGTAAAATAATTTATGTATATTGTGGTGAGAAAAAATAAAGTTGATTGATTGATTGATGGTTTTGGATAGGGCACCACATTAAATTAATAATTAAACTAAAAATTATATTATTTTATTTTTTCTTTAATTTGTGATAAAATAATAAAGGTATTGCTTGACAAACAACTTATATCAAAATTCAATAGTTACTTAATATAAAAAGTAGGTACAGAAAGTTCTTGTAAAATCAAAAAGAAATTGTTGACCTAATATTCAGATTTAAAAAGAAAATACAGCTACAACTGACTTACATAGGTAATTAACCTATGTTATTATTTTTCATGAAATGAAATGAGTTTATTATATAATCGTCTTTTCGATAGATTTTTATGTTTTCCGTGTATTGTATAGCCTTGTCATTTTTTTCGTAGTCACACTCACCATCACTCGTCATCACTTTCTAAAAAAATCCTCGAACATACAACGCTTCCTTGGGTCGGCTTTAAGACTGATATCCATTCTCCACACCTCACTGGTTCTCGTGGAAAGCAAAAAAGACAAAAATAAAAATCTATGAAATAATACTATAATATTTATAGAAGCAGTAAAGTAGTCTCATAATACAAAAAACAAAACAATCATTCTTTAATAATAAAATAAAAAAAGAAATAATAGCGTCTCCATTAATGGAACAGAGTCAACGCACGTAACCCGAACAATTTAAGTGGGCGTGCGATAGTACGAGTAAATACGTTAACTAAGAGTCTTTACAATTAAGATGCTTTATAACTCGTGCTGTTTATTAGGATTGAATTTTTAAAAAATGTTTTACGATGATTTCTTGACAAAATATCAATATTTACAATAAAGTGATAACAATAATATAATGATAATATTAATACTTACCGAAAATATAAAACTCCATCCTTTTGTAGCGTTCTAGATGTGTTATTTTTACAGTTTTTATACGAGCAATGAGGCGTGTTTACCGTTCGAGCGTTCGAATTCCACTAGATTAAAAGCGCACCCGAATGTTCAAATGGGTGCGCGTTTGGTGAGGACACTTTTTGTCGCTGATTGTGTATCTAGTTCTTTATTAGTGATCGATGCTCAGTAATAATAAATAACAATATAAATGTAGAAACTGATCTTCATCTATGTTCACAAATCTAATTGTAATTTCAGGTGCGTGTTACAATGGGAACTTCATTACCTGTACAGGTGCCAACAATAGCCAACCCAACTACATTATTACCTGTTCAGGTGCCAACCACATGTGAACTAAATACTGATAGCCCAAAGGTTTGTAGTATGCTAATTTTCACTTACATTTATGTAAACAACAATCAAACCTGTGAAACTGTTGTCCACACATATAAATAAGAAACAAGGTGCTTTGATATGTACTTTGATTAATTTCAACATAGTGATCCTTGCTGAGGTATTAAGATTATAAGGTTTCCTCTCTCTTATAAACTACCTATGTAAGTTAAAGAGTTACATTGGTACTTGATAGGTTTTGAACCCACAATCTGCAAAAGTATTGTTTAAGAAATGAGGCTCTTTAAGATCAGAATATTTTACTTATTAATACACTTCATATTTCCAGGTGCCAAAGACTAAAGGGATTTTGAGGGAGCTGGATTTAAGCAAGTCAGTAGAATTGACCCCTAAAAAACTCAAACTTTACAAAAGATGCCGGAGAAATTTGAGTGAAATAATGAGACTGAGAAGAAAAATTAAAAAACAACAACATAACCCCTTAAAAAAATTAACAAATGATTCAAATGTCAATAGTCTCATAAACAAAAACATATCAGGTCCTTTTGCCTTATTGTTGCAAAGTCAACTTCAAAATACTCCCAGAAAACTGACTGGTCGGAGGTGGAGTATAGACGACAAAGTTATGGCTTTAAGCATCTATAAAAGGTCTACTGGCTGCTATAGACTGCTAAGGCGACTTTTTTGTCTACCAAGCGAAGGTACATTAAAAGCATTACTTAATAAAATTCCGATGAAATGTGGTATAAATAGCCAAATATTTGAGACAATTAAAGGAATAACCAACAATCGAGAACCTGAAGATAATCTGTGCATTTTGGCATTCGACGAAATGTCTATACGAAAAAATTTACAATATAATGGCAAACAAGATATTATTGATGGTTATCAAGATCACGGAAATCAAGGCAGAACTTTGGAGCCAGCCACACATGCATTGCTATTTATGGCCATTGGAATCAGAAAGAATTGGAAGCAACCTTTAGCTTTCTACTTTTCCGGTGACTGTGTTACAGCCGATCGATTATCTGTTCTTATAAAAGAAGTAAGTACCTATGTAATATAATTGCCTGGAGAAAAACCAAATAGTATGTAATACATACTCATAATACTTTTATTTTTGTATTTACAGGTGCTTGATGCAAGCTTCCAAGCTGGGCTGAACGTCACTGCTACTGTATCGGACAACTTTGGTGTGAACATTAAAGCTCTAAACTCCCTTGGTTCTTCAGTGGCTCAACCATATTTTGAATTTAAAGGCCATGAAATTGTCACAATTATGGACCCACCTCACCTAATCAAATGCTTCAGGAATAATTTGCTGAAGTACAACATCAAATGCCCTCAAGTATTGCAAAATGATGGAAAATCTATACCAGGTAATTTAAATTTTGTTAATCATAAATAATAATTAGGTATGACATGCAATAAATTCAAACTGGTTGAATAATCAGATGCTTGCAATTCAGACTTTTTAATATTTATCCTGTTAACCCGCCGCCACGCGGAAGATCACATTAATATTAATATATCCTGGGGCCTTCTGACATTATTTCTAATAAATTTAACATGTTTATTCTATCAGGTATAGCCAAGTGGAGCCACATAAAAGAATTCTTCGAAATCGACAGTACAAGTCCAAATTTCGTTTTCGCACCTGTTTTGACCAAGCAGCATATTGAACCAAACTTCAAACAAAAAATGAAGGTCAGCTTAGCTTGCCAAGTATTCAGCCACTCAGTCGCTGCAGGAATTCTTGCGAAGATTGCAAACAGTAAGTCCTCATAATGGTAATGGTACCTGTCATATTGGGATAACTTTTAATATTCTTTATTTTTCTTTCCCAACTTACATCTATCATTACAGGGTAGCCTTATGCGACAGAGTACTTATCTAAACCCTTATCCTAAAATATGATTAACTTATTATTAAAATTCAATTTTGTAAGTTATTACAAACAAGGTATTCTTTGTGAACTCATTCAAAGAACAACAGAATAGGTCCAAATCAGTAGCACTGATTATTATTGAATCGCTTTATTTAATGAATAATTAATAACTCCTTGTATGAACTTGCGATAGTATATTTAAACCGTTGAGGAAAAGAATTACGAAAACCACACCCGAATTGTAAAACTTATTTATATTAAGTTCTAGCGGTTCAACTTAAAATTGCCTTTCTTTGTCTTGAGTTTTATTTAAATTTTCCTAACCCCTCACAAAATATAAATAAGTGTTTACTTTTTCAGATGAATTGCCACAAGAAGCTACAACGACAGCCATGTTGATAGAGAAAATAGACCAGCTGTTCGACACCTTAAATGGCGATACGCCTGATCTGAAAAGGGGAAAAAAATTCCTTACAAATTTTACCCGTAGAAGTCCACATTTAACTTATTTTAAAGAAATGAGAACGATGTTTAAAGAATTGGAGTTTATTGGGGCCAGATGCAAGCCGCCTTCGCAGGAAGGTTTTATAAGAACAATAAATGCAGTCGAGCGTCTATTTTTTAATTTAGAAAAAAAATATAAGATAAAAAGTTTATCAACGCGCAGACTTAACCAAGACCCGTTAGAAAATTGTTTTGGTTGCATTCGCAGCAATTGTGGATGCAATCCGAACCCAAACACAATACAATTTGTTGCAGCTCTCAAAACTTCCATAATTAACAATTTATTGCATAGCAGTAAAAATAAGAACTGCCAAGAAGACGAAAATGTCATATTAAACGATTTAAAATCTTTTTTAACACAAGCTGACCCCAATAAAGATACAAATGCAGCTGTTGAAACATTTGATTTAACAGAAGGTGTAGAAGCAACTAGTACTGTGATACCTGAGTGTTCTGGAGAACTGCAAGCATGCGCATATGTATGTGGGTTTATGATAAAAAAATTAGGACCCATTTGCCATCAGTGCAAAATCACAATGCTTGCAGACCAGAACACTGAGGTAAGTCATTTATTCACTAGTTTTAAAGAATATAATTGTATGCGCAATAGTCTTCATTATGTTAATTCTAAATTTACTGAGACAGTGGAGATTGCTGCAACAATTGTTAATAAATTTTTGGATGAGCATGGGTGTAAAATGAAAATTAAAAAAGAACTGATAGAAATTTTAAGAAGAAAATTAAATTTCGAATGGTTGCTTGATTGTCCGGAGCATTACGATAAAAATAGTATGCATATAATTGTTTCAACTATATGCATATGCTTAAAACGACACTGTATTTTAAAAAATAGACAGTTTATCGACGAAGCTTCGAGAAAAGCTATAAAAAGAAAAATAAATATTTTAAAAAACGCTTAAAACTTCGTTTTATTAACCTCTCCATAAACAAATTGTATGTATAATGAAAACGAACCGATGTTCCGTTCATATTGATATTAAATACCGGAATTTCGCTTTGTTTTCATCATAAATGAATGAATCATCCATCTAATAAAATAATAAAATGGGTTTTTAAATAAGGCGCGAAAAGTAGTTCCATTGGTCTCATACTGGCGCGCTAGTGTCGCACGCTGTTGGCATTTTATTTCTATGAAGTCTTCATTCTTCCCGTCAGGGTATTTGTGTTCTGTGGTTGAATATTGTTACATTTATTTTAGTTGATATTTAATTATATAAATTGATGCTGTTACCGAATAGATTATCATAAGATAATTATTGTCATTTATATTATAACACTATACATTTTTGTAGTAATTAAAACAAAATATATATGAACAACTCTTTTATTTTACACTATGATGCAAAGTTTGAGTGGATATTTTTTGCGCTTGGTTTCAAATGTTTGTTTTGGTTAGTCGATACTGTTAATCTAAACACTTCTAACGGCTGAGACTCTGTCTGCGATAAGTATGTGGACCATTTGTTAATGTAAGATAACAACCCAAGCCACTTAGCCATTAGTGTTCTGAGAATCGAACAATGAACAGACCTTTTTTTTGCGCCGTCACTCGATACGTCCAGATGACGTCATGTTTTTGTAAAGCTTGTAGCTTGTAAAAAAATTATGGGAAGGTGTGTACTTTGAATGGATTATTGTGAAACAGTTTATATTTATGTAAATTAAACAAAAACTTTATGAAATAATGGTTTATATTTTGAATTACAATGACCCTTACACAAGAAACTGGGAAATATTCCCTCACACAGATTTCAAATGAGAATTACTAATAAATTACTAGGCAAAACTGGGCTAATCTATACATAACACGTTAGCTTATTTAATAACGATTACAACGACGTAACTTTATACAGCTCCCGTGTATAACTTAGGAGTTATCGCCGTTTTAATCACACGCGCCGTTTTCCCGCCAAAACACGGAAAAGGGGCGTCACCCATGCGCGCAAGTGGCCCAAAATGGCCTCCACCACCGAACGGGCGCAACATAATTACGAAAATCGCCAGTTGAGTTCGCAAAGTTGGTGAGTAAAAGCAATATCATGTGTTTTATGGTGATTGTTACAATATCAACCTTCGCTTTGTCGAATAGTGACCTTCGGCCGATTTATCAATTGTGGTGGATTATCTAGTGAGTATAATAGGTGCCACTAATTGCATATTTTAATTTTAGCCTGCCAAAGAAAAACAGTAAAAAAGTCGGTTTCATGGAACTAAACAAAAATTAAAAGAGGTGGACGTTAAATCAATACAGGACTTAACAGAACATACCTATTCCATGCGTAAAATCGACCGATGTTGCAGTGATAAAAAGATTTGTTTTTAATAACTTGCTACATCGGTTTCTCGTCGCGAGATACAGAAGTGTCAAAGTGCCTTTTTCGAGTTTACTCGAGCTTGGCGGTCATGTTAGGTGTAAGGATAACGTCAAAATAGTAGACATATTTCGAGAAAACGAGATATCGAGCGTTCTCGCGCTTGTCATGTTAGCCCTGCTGACTACCCGTTACGAGTTACGACTGTCAAAGATCTATGAATGACAGCCGGGATTAATTGCGTATTTATCGTGTTTTCCGAGGCATGGAGGGGTCGCGATATGTTATGGATGGTCAACCAGACCGACCACGGCAAACGTTGCTAAGATCGAACCGTGCGCCTGTTAATACATAGCCACGAGCCCCTTTACGGTTATTTAATTATTTCATTTTCGTGTAGTAAGCACAAACCTTCATTTAACTAAAAAACATTAACTATTTCCAGCAGATTATTCAATTTTGTTCAAATGAATTGCGACGTTTGATCTATTTAACTAGGTAGGTAACATACGTTCTACATACAAACACTCAAGAGACATTCCCTCCTTCTGGACAGTGGACAGGACGAGTCTTTTAAACACAGATAACGACTGCGCGCGTTTTATTTCGACAGGCAGTGCATTCCACAAACGAAGGGCTTACAGAAAAAAAAACTTAAACCTGGGGAAGGCAACTGTCAAAATGGCGCTGTCGTAGCTAATTCCAACACAAGCTAGTGATACAAGGCGTGATGTGTTTTTATTTTATTTTAGCGAACATTGACGCGTTATTGTATTCCTAGATACTCCGAAATTGTAGTGCACCATTTCCCGAAAGACCCTAAAATTTGAAGATTGTGGTATAAAGCTATTCGTAGATATTTTTTTGAGTTCGAGTTTGTGTACATTTTGAAGAAAGTGATTACGAGGAAATATTCAAGGTTTAAAATTTTGTCACTTTCCATGTCAAGTAATAACCAGAAAAGTAATAACAAGAAATAACCGAAAATAACGAAATAGTGAAACAAAATCAAACATGAATGAACACAAAATGGAATGAATGAACGAAATGTCAAATTTATTAAAGGCCGTAGGGACCTAGCTATGGTCGCGCCATCTACAATTAGCTTTAGTAAAAATTTTGAAAACTTGTTTTAGATCAAATGCAAAGATTTTTAAATAAACACAAATTACTGCATAGAATAACAAACAGTTCGGTATTACAAGGGGTCGTTCGACTACTGATGCCGGAGTTGAACTTTTAGGACATGTTTATAAGGCATGGGAGGACAAATGCGATGCTTTGGGAATCTTTTGCGATTTGTCCAAGGCATTCGATTGTGTTCTTCATGAAACATTGATTAGGAAACTGCAACACTACGGAATCCGGAACGCCTCTCTGGATCTTCTTACTTCTTACTTAAGTGATAGGATTCAGAGAGTTGATGTTAACGGAAAAAGATCACCTGGATCTGTAGTAAGAATGGGGGTCCCCCAGGGTTAAATTCTGGGCCCATTTTTGTTTCTTATTTATATTAATGACTTGCCTTACCTCATAAAGGATAATCATGATATAGTGTTGTTTGCAGACGACCCTTCACTTTTATTTAAACTCAAACGTCAGGAGCTGGTTACTGACAATGTAAATAGCGCCCTTGCTAAAGAAGTTAACTGGTTTAATGTTAATAACCTACTTCTAAAAGAGAAAAAAACTAAATGCATTAAGTTTACGATACCTCATGTAAGACAAGTAGAAACTAGTGTTCTTATTAAGGGGGAAGAGTTGAAACCCGAAAACACCACAGTATTAACTGATTTAGAGACAGCCCGTTTAGTATACTTTAGTTATTTTCATAGTGTGATGTCGTACGGTATTCTTTTGTGGGGAAATGCCACCGATATTCAGACAATTTTTGTTTTACAAAAAAGGGCAATTCGTTCAATTTATAAACTAAGCCCCAGACACTCCCTCAGAGACAAATTTAAAGAGATTCATATAATGACTGTGCCTTCTCAGTATATTTATGAAAATATTTTGTATGCACATAAAAATATTAATCTGTTTAAAAAATACAGTGATATCCATAACAAAAATACTAGGAACAAACATAAATTTGTTGTTCCCGCTACCAGACTCAAGAAAATAGGTAGCTCGTTTAAATGTCAAAGTATTCGTTTTTATAATAAACTTCCTAGCCACATTCAAGAACTAAGCCTTAATAAATTCAAATCTTTTTAAAAGCGGAAATTATGCCAGAATGCCTATTATACTGTCAAAGGCTATATTGAGGACAAGAAGGCTTGGGATTGAGCTGCTCCAATAAGTTTACACAGATATTGTTGATGTTTAATTTGCTGTTTTATTTTTGATTTTTTAGATAAACAATGACATCTTTATATTTACTGTATAAAATTGTTTTAATTTTTGAGAATGTGAGGACTATGTGAGTCATTGTTTTTTTGTTCTTTCAGTTGTTTTAATCATGGTCTGGCTGTTTGAGTACTTAACGCGGCTTTAGTTATTTTCATATTGTGATGTCGTACGGTATTCAGTTTTGTTTTTTAAAAAAGGGCAATTCGTTCAATTTATAAACTAAGTCCCAGAGACAAATTTAAAGAGATTAATATTATGACTGTGCATTCTCAGTATATTTATGAAAATCTTTTGTATGCACATAAAAATATTAATCTTTTTAAAAAAATACAGTGATATCCATATTATAAATACTAGGATCAAACACAAATTTGTTGTTCCCACTACCAGGCTCAAGAAAATAGGTAGCTCATTTATATGTCAATGTTTACGTTTTTATAATAAACTTCCTAGCCACATTCAAGGACTAAGCCTTAATAAATTCAAATCTTTTATAATACTGTCAAAGACTATATTGAGGACAGGAAGGCTTGGGATTGAGCTGCTCCAATAAATTTACACAGACAATCTTGATGTTTAATATTATTTTGCAATTAAAAAAAAAATGATTATTATGTTTTTTTTAATATTTTGTTCCTTTTTACGTACAAAATGACATGTATATATGAGAGGACTATGTGGGTGTGGTGGTTTTCTTTCAGTTGTTTTAATCATGGTCTGGCTGTTTGAGTACTTTATGCGGCCTACCCAAATGTCCTTTCTTTTGTATTGTTCGTCGAATCGTTGAGTTCATTAGTTCTGAGTTGAGCTGCACCATGATTGACAAATACGTGCACTGACTGGACAGGTCCACTCAAATCAGTGTGGTTCTTTCCTCAAAAGACCATTTCAGACACCAATCTACAGGGTCCTCATATGATCTGACCAAGTTGATTCTCGGATTTTTACACTTTGACATACTATACAATGACATGAAAATTTACTTTGTAAAGTATTATAATATTTTAATTATTGTGAATGTGAAGGCAGTGTGGATTTGTTGTTTTTTTATATCTCAGTCTATTTTAATTTTTTAAATTAGTTTTAATCATGGTCTGGGAGTTTGAGTAATTTATGCGGCCTACCCAAATGTCCTTTCTTTGGTAATGTTCGTCGAATCGTTGAGCTCCATAAGTTTTGTGTTGAGCTGCATGATTACTGACAAATGAGTGGATAGGTCCACTCATTATGTGTGGTTCTTTCCTCAAAAGACCATTTCAGACATCAATCTACATGGTCTTCACATGACCTGGACCAAGATTATGTCTGGACTTTAAAAGAGACTGTGACCTCTGAGTTTGTTTCGGCCTTTCTTCTCAGAGTAGTCAGATAGGAAACGGCGATCTCATCTAGTTTTTAAAATATGTTTCACGTGTAAAAGTGTTTTTAAAAAACCTACTTACAGAAATAAAATCATTTATCATTTATCATTTGCCCGACCTTCCCCATTGTACGGAAATAATAATATGTCTATTTAAAACATAACATGCACGTCTTTTAAGCTTAGTACACAGTTAGGATCCGGTTTCAACTCCGAACTAGAGTAGCGTCGGATATAATATTTTATAAATCTGCCTTTCAGGTTCATTGATTGGTCACACTATCATAGAGCCCAAGGGAATACAGCCACGGACGGGCGCTGATTTGATTAAATAGTAAATGTAAATCTATTAAACCGCCTCATTCAAATTAACGTATTACATCAGTTTTTATTGGCTTAAAAAACGATTTGAATTGCCAAAACCACATCAAACAGTAAAACTGCTGAGAAAATTTGACATACAAAATTGAGCTTAGTTTGGTGGAGTTGAATTGATTTTTTTTTATTGGCAGCCCCATTCTCGGCGGTTGACTTGACTGACTCGTCGGGTTAGCTTTATCTTGCCGCCTGTGCGTTTTTTCGGAGGTTTTCGCGCCTCATTTATTTATTTTATGTAATTATAATTCATGTTAATAACATTCCATTATGGGTGCGTATTTGTCTGAACCCGTAACGGAAAAAGTGTCCAGCAATGAAGCTAACGATAAACTTGAGTGCGGCTCAAGCTCCATGCAGGGATGGCGTGTCAATCAAGAGGTACTTTATTGTTTCGTTCGTAATAGTATATTTCAGTCTTTGAAAATGCCGATATTTATTACTCATCAATCGCAATCGCTACCTCTGATCGATGAGTTATCAATCAATGTATAGTCCCATCATTGTGATATCCACCCGTTCGTGGTTAGCGCTATGTTAAAATGTCGAGGCATTTTACCATGTCCAATGTCCAATGCACGATCTTCTTTACTGAGACATTTTTGCAGTAGATAAAGTTTAGCCAGCCTAGTATTTATATTCGGGATATCAACGCTTGAAAGAATAATTTAAACTGCAGTAGTATAGAGGTATTTATTATGTAGAAAGGTTTAAGAATTATATTCATACATATAACCTTATCTGTTATATCCGGTATTATACATTTAGAAAGCATCACAGTCAAAGATTCAAATATCTTTAATAATACTGATAATATGATGATACTAAGTCCTTTTAAATTTTAGGATGCACACAACACAATCCTAGACTATGATTCAAACACATCACTGTTTGCTGTGTATGATGGCCATGGGGGAGCTGAAGTGGCCACATATTGTTCACAAAATCTGCCAAATTTTATCAAAGACACAGATGCATACAAAAGTGGAGATCTCACAAAAGCTTTGGAAGATGCTTTCCTCGGATTTGATGCTTCCATTGCCACTAAAGAAGTCATGGACATTCTGAAAGAGCTTGCAGGTGAGTTGTTTAGTTAGTGCTCTAATCTTTAATATTAATAATATTTATGCAGCACAACATTTCAAACCATAACTTTTCCAATTTCTTGTCTTTACAAAATTACTGATGCCAAATATAACCTACAAAAATAAGTGATTTGTTTTCATTAAATAATTAGGGGTTATGGTAACATATCTATAGTGTACTAACTAAACAGCTGTAGTTATTGGTTGTGTGTTGATAGTTTTGATATAATTAACAGCATATTACTATACATTAGAATAGCATAATGTGGCAGAGGTCAAATGTTTCCATAATGACTCAGGGTGGATTTTTATCAATAAAGATGAACGCAATCAACACAAACTAGGTTTAGGGGCTGTCAGTGTTATTATTTTCTATGGAATATTGTCACTTGACAGCTCTTGGACGCATTTTAGATGTGCTGAACACATTCAGTTTCATTGGTGAAATAATCACTGTATTTACATTAATGAAATTCTTAAAATTAAGAATGTAATTATTAATTGATTACAAATTGTTTGGCTATGTTCATAATGTTACAACAATAGCTGACGTTTTTCTCCGAAGGGATAAAAACGATAAATTCCATGTCTTGTTTAGGCTTGACCTGTGAGAAATATTTGGTTTCTGACGAAGTGGGGATGCATACTGTGACTTATGCTGTGGAAAGGTAATGGTAGGACTATTAAGTGCTTAGGTAAGAATAATAAGTAAACAAGATTTCAAAGTTACAAAAATAAACAATTTAGTGCAAAATAACATAAAGTAAATTCTCAATAATTATTGAACAAAACAAATTACAAGTACTTAATCAACAAAACTTTGAGATCCATATCAGTCAAATAGTATTAAAACTAGAATTAACAAGGTTATTGTCTGAGTCAGTTTTGGTGTGCACACACTAATTATTTCCTTAAAATAATGTTTAATAACATTACAATCAGTTCTCCAGTTACTGTTTCTTAAATTAGATTCTAATGGGATATTATTATCTCTTCTTGACGAAGCCACCGCTGACCTAATGTTCCCTCGAGGGAAGCTAATATTTAACTGTGTGAAAGTGGTTTTCAACCAACCAGCAAAAAGCAATAATTGACCAAGAAGCTGGTCTTACACAACCACGAGTCGTTTATAAACAAATAGTTCACACAATTTCCACCTGTGCATCTTTTTGATCTTGTGAGCAATAGAAATATAGGAGAAGATATGTCAATTTTGTTAACTGCAAGGAACAAGTTCAGCCCTGATTTTTATGTAAGAAATCACAGTTTGGTTGTACGATTGTATCATAACTCATTTGCATCTCAATAACTCTCTTTCTAGGTGAAATGCCTGTACAACAGCATATAATTCCTTCATGTTGATATGCCAGTGATTTTGTTGAGGTGTCCATTAATCGCAAATGAGTTTTCCATTTACCTGAGCTCCTAAGACTGTTTCGTGATTCGTGAAAAGCACTGTAGTTCTTTCTAGGTTTTCCAACCACCACTGACATTGCTGCATTGTAGTCTTCCCAGGGGGATAACAAAGTTGGAGAAATTTAGTTTCCCTAGCAGACTCTTGGCCAATATCCAACTCCAGGTTCGTAGTCTCAGTAATCGAGTCAAATCTTTTCGTAAGGAAATCACCTTCTTCTCTGGTAGAGCTCGCAGATTGTTTGCAGTATCCCACAGGAACCCTAAGTATTCCAAACATTGAGATTTCATTGCAGTCCAGAGATTTCTCTTGGTTGATTATCCATCCTAACTTTTCTAAGATCTGAACTGTTTTTGCAAAATTGACTTCTAGTCTTGGGGAGGGATAGAGAAAATCGTCTAAGTAGACAATCATCCATCTCTCTCAGACATGATGCCATCCAATTTGACACTCCGGCAAATGTAAGGGGAGCGGTTGACAGACCAAAAGGAAGGCATGAAAATTGTAGTAATTTTCCTTGATGAACTTATAGAGAGAAATTTTCGGTGTTTTATCTTCATAGGTAAATGGGAATAAGCCTGTGAAATGTCTATCTTTACAAGATAATCTCCCTATTGTAAGAATTGGGGCACCTTCAGATGATTCATTAAACATAACTTTTTTGTACGGAGATATCTGTTCAAGCCTCGATGATTGATAATTGGTTGAGTTCCTCCATCCGGTTTGTGTACCGGAAACATTTTGGACAGGAATCCTGTTTTTGATGTTGTAACCTCCAATATTCCTTGCTGCACTAAATAGTGGATCTCTGAGTCCACCTTTTCTGTACCATATTAATTGATCTTTTGGCTGAGAGATGAATCAGACGGGGTTTCATTATGAAAGGAATCAAGTAACCCTTTACAATGTTCAAGATACTTAGGGGTGCCCCCTCTCAGGGTCGCGGGTTATTCTAAAGAGAAAACCGTGGCTCTGGCACAGGCAACTGAAGGAACACGGGTGGGTTTTAGTCAGTAAAAGTCTGACACGCCCTCCCGCTCCACCCAGAGCGGGAGAAGTCATTTGAAGATTTCCCACCCAAAAAAAAAAAAAAGGGGTGCCCCCTCCCCCTCCCAAATTTTTAAGAAGGATTTTAGCCTTCCTCCTCTGAACTCTTGTGTGCCAATTTCGGATTCTCTTTGCCTCTGGGTCCACCGCTGGGCATCGTCTTGTGTACATGTTTACCTCCGTATGAACGTTTCCAATTTTCGGGCGCTTTGCTGGTATTGGGCTTGCGAGTGAAGGGTTTTGGTGCTTTAACGATTTTGCCGGATCTAGGCCGTAGGTGCGATGACGACTGAGGGACATTGTTTGGATTGAAAAGGCTTTTTGTATTGCCCGCGAAATAAATTATGGTGAGCTGGTTGTTTCAGATTTCTGACATCTCCATATCGCAGAAGAGATGGGAAGTCGAAGGAGGAATTGCATTCAAAATCGATGCCTGGTATTCGTCCTTGGGTCGCAAACTATTCCTCCTCTGTTCTATTACCTCAGCTCTACGCTCACATACGTATTGCAGAAGGTTGTTAGAGATGACTCTGAACTGAGAGTCTGTTGAAAAAGCAGACTTCAGGTCAATTGAATATGATGTATCGGTTCAAAAATGTATCGATATATCGAACCAAAAATATCGATACATCGATGTATCGATATTTCTTCAGCAAGCCTATTGTAAGGTGTAATCTCACAGGTCAAGCCGACGGCACTGACCATGAAATGTTTTCTTTTAAATGATTGTGATCTTCATTTGTAAATATAATCTTTTGCTTTGGTTAACTGAACTCAATTATCTGTTTGTTTAGTGTCACAGTAAGTATCTCTCATTATGAAATTAGGTTATAGTAAAGGTGTAGTAGTGTGGTTACACCCTTAGAAACGCTCTCTAAACATAAACCATTCTGTTTTGTTTGTTTATGTTTTTTTTAAATTTTATTTTGAGCAATGTTGCGATTTATTATTTTCCATTTATTTATTTTCTTACATATTAAATACATTTAAAGTATTTTTACAAAATATATAAAAAATAGTGGCCCATCGGCATCAGAAACAGGGTCCGAGCTGCCGGTTGTCAGGACTCTAGAGAGAGTAACCTCCTCACTATGCGTGCCGTGTCCAGGAGTACTGCTTTCTGAATCTATCTTGACCCAGCCGCGCAATGAGAGCCTCCTGAGGTTTTGGTCGAGGCTCTACGCTATTAGGCCATTTACTGTAACGGTTATTGGTACAATTATGCAGAGTCGACGTTCCACATGTCGTCGACAACCTCGTGGGCTAAGTCAAGATACTTGTTTTTTTTTATCTTTCTCACCTTTCGCTAGATTCTCCTCATGAGGGACAGCAATATCAACAATCATTGCACGGCGCTCTCGTCGATCTGTCCACCTCTGTTAGTGATGATAGATTGATCCCAGTACAATGTGGAGTGACCATTCTCGAGAACTGGGTTGGGTACATACCTGTAGTACGACACTTCCGATTCCACAAAGCTGTACTGCAAAGCAAGCTGCTGGTGGAAAATCCTAGCCACAAGATTGTCAGTGCAAGTACTCTCCGTAAGCAAGACGAGAACAACCGGAAATAATATGTCGGATAGATTCACCGGGACGGTGGCATGCCCGACAGATGTCAACCGTACCGTCCTTGACAATGTATTTCCGATAATTATTCGTCATGATAACTTCATCCATAATCGCACAGACAAAACCTTCGGTTTCCCCAAAGACCCCCACCGAAACGAAGCCAGGATATAGACGCCAAAAAGTCTACATCATACCCATGGAGGGCCCGGACAAAGCATCCGTGAAGCTCTTTGCCTTGCCGTACTTCCTTACGGTCGTTAGTATATAGTACTGCAGGTTTGCGCCAGTTCTCTTTCGCCAAGGAGAGCGGGGCCCTTGTCCATTGCGGTCACACCTCGGTGCATCCCCACGTCAGTTTGAAGGAAATATTTCCTGAGACTGCAAATCTCGCGGTTGTGGAGGGTTTTAGCGTAAAGACCTTACAACGGATGAACGTGGGTCATGCATCCGATATGCCGTCAGCAATGTACAGACCTTCCTACCGAGAGCGTCAAGTTCCGTTTGAGTACATTTGAGTATACCTAAAGAATATTAAAACCGGCATGACCCAACCGTTGAAGGCACGCACCTTGTTACCGCCTGATAAAAGGCAATTTAACATTTAATTATTAGGAATTCGTATGATAAGATTTAAAAATTAAATCTATTATCTCTCAAAAAAACTGATATGGAGTTTTGGTTATACTAACATGATGATACTTGATGCAATTACTTGGGGTTGAATGGAGTAAAATTTTAAAGTTGGTTATAAACATTTGCACACGGACTTTTTGTTGCAGTAAATTTTGGTTGTTCATACTTCTAGGTATTTTCTATGTACTACAAAAAGATTGTGTTACAAGAGAAAGTGTTTATTTTTTTTAAATTTTGTTTTATGTCAATAATTTTAGGTGAAATAAATCCACCAGGCCCCAGTGATAACGAGGAAGAATATGAAGACGACAACGTGAACAACTTATTTCATGAAGCCAAGCTCCCATTACAGGTAAATTATTATTTGAATTTAGACTTTTATATATCTGATTTTTTACTCATAGGAAGATCTTTTCGCTTTTTTGATTTGTGTAGTATTCAGTATGTAATAAAAGAACAGTAGCATTTTTCAGGGTTACTTACCTACTTCCTGCTTCCCACTAATCATGCAATCACTAACCTGTTTGGGATGCTCTGTGATTTTGTAAATTTTCTCTAGACAGGTTATAAAAATAAAATTGGCTATTTCAGGCCTATTTCTATCTTACCAGCATTTAGCAAAATATTTGAAAAGTTAATACTTAAGCAGTTGCTAAGACATTTTAATTTAAATAGCCTCCTTCATAATGAACAATACGGTTTTACAAAAGAACATTCAACTACATATGAAGGTGTTGCTCTGCTGAAACACATATTTAAAGCATGGGATAAATCGCAAAATGCTATTGGGGTTCTCTGTGATCTCTCTAAAGCCTTTGATTGCGTGCACCATGACACGCTTTTGCGTAAACTGCGTCATTACGGTGTCCAAAACGAAGCTCTCAACGTAATAAATTCTTATTTACATAATATGTTCCAATGTGTAGTTGCCGATGGTGTGAAATTTTCCGAGCTACCAGTTCAGTTTGGTGTACCTCAAGGCTCAATACTGGGTCCATTCTAGTTGTTAGTGTATATCAATGACTTACCATTCTATTTAAAATTGATATCTGTGACATTGTAGTGTTTGTAGATGATACCTATCTAATTTTTAAAGTAGACAAGAATAGACAAGATTTTGACGACGTAAACAGTGCACTTCCAATGGTTACGGATGGGTTTACGTCAAATAACCTAGTTCACAATGCCAAGAAAAAGAAATGTTTAAAGTTCGTCTTACCGAATGTTAGAAATCTAGGACCCAACATCGTCTTAAATAAAGAGCTGCTTGAAACTGTAGACTCGGCTGTTTTTCTGGGCATAACAGTAGACGCCAAACTTCAGTGGGGCCCACATATAGTAAGCCTAGCGGGGAGGTTCAGTTCAGCCGCCTACGCCGTCAGGAAAGTAAGCAAATACACTGACGTTAATACAGCTCGGTTAGTCCATTTTAGTTATTTTCACAGCATTATGTCCTACGCCATTCTGCTGTGGGGCAAAGCCGCTGATATACAAAATAAATTCATCCTTCAAAAACGAGCCTTCCGAGCAATTTATCAGCTAGGAGCCAGAGTTTCTCTAAGAGTTTTTTAAAGATATTGGTATTTTCACGGTAGCGTCACAATTCATCTTCGCCAACATCTTATATATTAGGGAAAATATACAGTTATACACTAAAAACAGTGATTTTCACAATATTACCACTAGAAATAAGAACAATCTACGTGCTCCCTTTCACCGGCTTCATAAGTTTCATAACTCATTTGTTGGGCTTGGTATAACCTTTTATAACAAACTACCCTATTCTTTGCTAGATTTGCCTTTTAATGCGTTTAAAGCTCAAGTAAAATCCAGCCTTTGTTCAATGGCATATTATTCCATTAACAACTACTTAAACGATAAAAATAGTTGGTCGCTGTGATTAACTCAAGACAATGTTTATGTTCTTTCTCCAGAATCAGCTTACCTACTGACAGGGTATATGAGTTCATTTATTGGTTTTTATTTGACTATTTAAGAATGATTTTAGTTATATTCATTTATTATTGGCATGATCTACTCATTACAATGTTTTTAATGGTTCCAATTGGTTGTTTTTTTGGAGAAGAGCCGGCAAGAAACTCCACGGTTATTCTTTTAAAACAAAAAAAATTTATAGGCTTGACATAATCCATTGAAATGTCACGTGGTCATAGGTCATAGTGTAGTATCATAGTGAATCATAATGTAGAAATAGAATCATTCCGAAGCGAATACTGTGTCAAGGCCGACAGGTACTTAAAAAAATAGAAAATGGTCTACAAATCTAAAACATTCTCACATAAAAAAGAATTGAATAAAAGAAAAATTAAATACTTTTTTCTGAACTGAGAGACTCACGAGGACCCAGATCGCGCGGTATCTTTCGATCTTTTGTAAAATGCAAATTGAATCTACGTCAGCTGCCGATCTCCAGTGCAGAACGCCATAAGACATAATACTGTGGAAATAAGAAAAGTATACTAACCTAGCTGTGGCTATATCGTGCTAACTGCCTTATTTTTCTTACTGCATATGCAGCTGAACTTAAGCTACCTGAAAGAGCTCTAATGTGGGTCTCTCATTGCAATATCTAAAGTAATTCCTAGAAATACAGTTTTCCTAATAGCTCATCTAGTTTCTTGCCATCAAGTTTTATGTTACATTTGGGGTACATTTAGTAATGAAAACTTAAGACATAGTTTTGTTTGCTTTAAATAAAGATTAAAGCTGCGAACCATTTCGAAAGAACAGCCAGACTATCATTAACATATAAAACAACCGTATTTTTTTCTATCAATTTTAAAAATAAGAGAAGTCTCATCAGCAAATATTGTTATAAATATAGAAAGGGACAAGAATTGAACCTTGAGGCACGCCCATCTCAACCAAGGACCCCGATGACGTCGCCCCGTTAACGTAAAAAAGGAAAAGGAGAAGATCAGCAGCTTGTTCACGAATTCCATAGTGGTGTAATTTACAGATCAGTATTATGTGGTCAACGCAGTCAAACGCTTTTGAGAGGTCACAGAAAATGCCAATTGCATCCTGGGACTTCTCCCAGGATTCTAAAATATGACTGATGAGTGTTAAACCCTCGTCAGTCGTCGACCTATGTTTCGTGAAACCAAACTGGCGACTGTGACAACGTCTGGTCCAGCATCAGTTGTCATAGATTTTATTCAATGCTGGTAGCACAGATATATGTCTATAATTAGAGGGATTTGATCATGGTCGGACATTCAACAAATATATGTTATTGAAACTGACAAGAAATATTAATTATTATATGTATTATAGGAAGTATTGGCGAAATACGAAAATAGGCTGAGCACTCTTCACCGTGCACGTCTTGGCGACACCGCTACGCCATTGTCGCCATGCCTTCGCGCTAAGAAGAACACCGAGGAAGCTGGCGGTTCAGGTACATGAATATTTATTAATTAGACTATTTGAGTGAAATATTGGGTCTTGCCCCGAGAAACGAGATGCAGAGTACCTAACATAGAAAATTCCTACAGGTAGCATTTTAAAGACAGCTTAACGATCTTTTTCGCCCATTTGTCACTCGTAAAGTACAGCTGAACTCCCTGCAACAGCTCAGGCAAGTTTTAAGTTGTCTATTGACACGAAAACAAAAGCTAGTGTTTTGTTTTAATTCATACTTTGTGTATATTAGGTGCTGGTGGCTCAGGCTCCAGTTCTGGTTTAGCTGTTGCAGCTGGCTCAAGCTCCGAATTGCCAAGTTTAGAGGCTTCATCCAGCAAGAATGGCTTGTCAACTACAAAGGAAGCTGCAGAGGGCAGCAATGCAGATGAGGACACTGGAGGTGTCTCATCCACAAACTCCAATGAAGAAGATAAGGATGTCAATGGAGAAGTGAGTTCTTCTTTTTAGTTGAAGCTTAAATCTTTGAACCAGATTATATTTTGAACTTTATTTCTACTGTGGTAACATACTTAATACAAAATTGACGTGGTTTGAATAAAGTTCAGGTTACAATTACTGCCTCAAATGTGGCGTAAGGCTTCAGTTAAAGGTATCTCATTTTATAATGCAATAAGAATGAAGAAAAAATTCCTGTTCCATATTCAGCAATAACCATCAATAACACTTCACAGGTCTCAACCAGTGAGCCTGCCGAGAAAACTAAGGAGCCAGTTGCTATGGAGGTAGACAAAACCAATTCTACTGCCCCAGACAGTTCCGAAGACAATTGCCTTCAGCCAGAACAGAGTGCAGATGCCAAGAGCTCAGTTGCTACAGGCAATGGTGCTACTTCTGACGCTTGTAACGGAGAGGTCACTGACTCCAAACAAGTTGATGGCGAGGAAAGTAATATTACGTCATCCAATGGTTCGGCTACACCAGCAAAAGGGAAAGGTAATTTGTTTGATTATTTTTCCTTTGTGAATTTCCTAATCAGTTACATTGATGCCAGCAAACATAAGGTACTGTTGTACTACAGCTACATAATCTTATATATAAAAATCTAGGCCATCATGGCCAGGGAGGTTAAGGACCACTTGATCCGTATACTTTCTTTAACCATTAATGCAAGGCTTATTTTAATATTCTTCTGTTTACTTCAGAAAAAGCAGCAGCAGTATCAAGTTCTGATGGTAAGGGCAGGCCAAAAGAGGCGAAGATGAGGCGCGCCGCTGCCGCCGTGTACGAGTCCTTGCTGCGCCAGGCCGCCGAGGAAGACGATGACGAGAGCGACTCCAATGACGAAACCTTTGAGGGAGGAGAGGTCAACTCGTCTGATGAGGAAAATATTAATGGTGTTGAGGAGTCCTCGAATGATGGTGAGTAGATTGATAATTTGGATGGCTCCCAAGCAAAGTTTCGTGAGGTCTTTCATATAGTTTTTTTTTGTCTGCCAACGAAGGCTTTGGTGCACAAAAGTTAATGACGCCATTTTCATAATTTTGACCATACAATGCTACTATTTCAGGAGATGGGGAGGAGGAAGAAGATGATGAATTGGAAGCAGAATCAAGTGACGAAGATGGAGATGACATGTCTATGAATGAGGAGCCTGGCAATGATAGTGGTTGCACAGCTGTGGTAGCACTGCTCAGGGGTGAGTTACATGGGTGTTAGAATGTGGTACTTTCTGAAAACAAATTCCATCTTTTCACAACATAATTCTTTTATATGTTTGTAGGTAATGAGCTATTTGTGGCGAACGCTGGAGACTCACGCTGCATCATTTGCAGAGAGGGCAAAGCCATAGACATGTCAATAGACCACAAACCAGAGGACACCCCTGAACTTGAAAGAATCACAAAAGCTGGCGGAAAAGTCTCGAATGACGGGCGCATAAACGGTGGCCTCAACCTATCGCGTGCCATCGGCGACCATTCCTACAAACAGAACAAAGACTTGGGTGCTAAGGAACAGATGATCACGGCATTGCCCGATGTGAAGACGTTAACGATCGATACGGAGAAGGATCAGTTCATGGTGCTGGCGTGTGACGGTATTTGGAACTTTATGTCTAGTCAAGACGTTTGTGACTTCATTCTGCCGAGGTTGACCGAAGGGCGCGAGAGACTGTCGCAGATTTGTGAGGAGGTTTGTAACATTTGCATAAGCTATTGATATTTACTTTACTTGAATGTTTCAGCTATGTAATTTTAAAACATTGTTTTTACAGATGTTCGACCACTGCTTGGCGCCGAGCACAATGGGCGATGGGACCGGGTGCGACAATATGACAGCTATTATTGTACGATTCAAAGGCGGAGTCATCAGTGAGGTAGGGCAGCACACGAGTAACGCGGAGGGAGCCAAGAAACGCGCCGCTGAAGAGGAGCACAACCAGGAGGAGCAACAGGACTCAAAAAGGCAAAAAGTCGATGATCCCCTCTCAAGTTCAGTAGTGACTTCAAGTGTCTAAACCTTCAAACATTATAGACAAAAGTGTTCAAGCCATGCATAGTATTGTGAAATGTATGGTGGAGACTTTGTAATTTAAATTATGATTAATAGACAGGTCATGTCACATATGGATTCATTGAGCATATTCTACTTATTAATTGGTAATAATTTATCATTTATACTGAGCAATATTTTGCTACAAAAATCTCCCTCGTTTTTGATGAAAAATGTGTAACGCAAATTATATCGTGTCGGTATTGCCTTACCCGGGTTCAATGCGGCCCGGTGTTTATTACTCGCCAGTGTCTTTAGAGATAGTTGTGTTGAAATAATTGTCTCAATTTGTAGACAAGTAGACGTACAGACAAATCATAGCAATTAATTATGCATGCACGTAGAGGTTGACGTAGTATAATGTCAACGGCATCAGGCACCAACGCAACATGGTCGAATGTTCATCCAGTCGCGCGACACTTTAAAAAATAGTTCCAAGCATTTATATATTAATTGGTAGGTAGTTTGTTGCAATTGATAATGTGATTGAAACATACACTTACTACAATTGTACAACTTGCACAAAAAACCGATTGATGCTTGATAAATAAGTGAGATATTGGCGTATTTCTAATGTAAGGTATACATTGTAGTAAGTTTGCTGTTTAGAGGGAGAGAATTAATGATAAATTCCAGAACTGATTGTTGACGATAGCAACTAGTGAGTAAGCTATGTAAGAGTAAGTTACAGAAGTTAATGTGTACGATCTTATTGTTTTGAATCCCACTTTAAATATATTACAGAGTAAAGTTTTTATTTGTTTTCGTTGCTAGGATTGGCATTTTTGGTCTCCTTTAATGATAATGAAACTGAATATAGATGATAGGAGTATTTGAACATAGTATGCTTATAATTAATTAAATTCGCATAGATTCTGTGAGTTGTTAAGCTTATTTCACGTTTGTTTTCCTAATGTTAGCAATGTTTGTATTAGTGCCACTGTTATTTATTCATTTCAACATTTTATAAACAGACTTTTTTTTGTGATTACAATGTGTACTTTCACTAATATAATAAATTAACTAATAATCCGAGATAGGCTCTTAAAATCTCAATGACTCTTTGTTTTATAGTTTAGTCAAGACAGAGCCTGATTTTGACATAATTGGGGTTTGGTAAAATTATGACATTGGCATGTTCCTACATAAAATTTAATGTAAAAAAATTGAATCAAGGGAATGTATGTATATTTCAATTATTTATCTGTGTTACTCTGTAGTAATAAGTAGTTATATTTTTGTAACCACAGGTATTGTAAAATAAACTTAAATCCTACATAGTTTTGTGATTGACATAATTCCAAATTGTGACTTAAATAAGTAAGAATTAATTGAATTACAAGCGAATTCGGATAACCCCGTAACAATAATAAAAGCTATGATTTACAGATTGACTATAGGAACTGTGTTAATAACAATGTGTGTTTCAGTGAAAATTACATTTTTACCGACTGAATCTTGGTTTTATTTTGCTGGATCAATATAAAAAAAGCCATTTTTATTTCCAGTTGTACAATTTAACATTTACCACTTGGTATAACAGGATAATTTTGTCATAAAAATTTTAGGTTCATACCAGAGTTATAAACCTCTGACACCCACACCCAAGCTAAGATTAAACTTGTGCTATGGGTGACAGGCTCTCAAGTTAACACCAGTCAGACAATTATGCAAACGTTCGGAAGTTCAGTGTAGGTACTGTAGACAGAAAATAAAGATTTTATACACAAACACACTAATTTAAAAAGAAAACATTTGAATAGTGTGTTGTTTGTGTGTTACAAGGATGTGTCGGACGGGGTACTGTTTGGGTGAAATCTACGTTTGGAGTAGTTTTTCAACCTCGTCACAGTTAAGGGTCATTATCCATTTACGGACCTTACCTGTGAAAATTATTGAACGTGGAGATGTTACATTGTTTGTTCACAAAGTTGTATAAACGACTACCAAGGATTCAGAAATGACGTTGTTCAAGTTTTGTTATGTGCCTCTATAGGGGACATACGTCCGTGGACCTACGTTTTGTCAAGCGATTGAGATCCAACTGTAAAGAAACATGTCTACACAAAGTCAAATTAAGCACAAAGAGCTGCCTCACGGTCAAGACCTGAAATTATTTGTACAATTGAGCTGAACCTTGAGGACAGCTCTCTGCGCCCTCTCCAGCTGTATCATACTTGTCTTTGAAGCACCACCCCAGACTGTTATGCTATATGTTAATATTGACTGGCAAAGTGAGAAATAAACCATACGTACGGTATCTGCGTCAGCACTGCACCGCAGGCTTTTAAACACGATAATTAGTTTTCTAACTCTGCTAGACCTATAATATAATTACTTATTTGTTTACAAGTTCTTTTATTGCGAGCGTGCACGATATCGGATTCTTCTTCAATCTATATCCACCTACTAATTCTTTCCACTTTTGGGATGACCATTAGTCGGGTTCAGGTATTTTACTTCGATTAGATAACCTAACGTCTGGATTACTCGTAAGTAAACCATTTAACCCTGGCGTTATGTGCTACACATAATTTCACACTCATATTCATGTCCGTGACTACCGCAGGACCACCAATGCCAATCGCTTCCATTTGGTAAATAATTAGTACTCAATTGGTACTAATTAGTACTCGAACAACAGAATGCAGCCTACCCAAATGTCCTTAGTTCTGAGTTGAGCTGCACGATGATTGACAACCATGCGTGCACTGACTGGACAGGTCCACTCAAATCCGTGTGGTTCTTTCCTCAAAAGACCATTTCAGACACCAGTCTACATGGTCCTCATATGATATGACCAACACCAAGATTATTTTCGGATTTTTATTTACACTTTGACATTGATGGACTCTATGTATACATGTAAATTTACTTTGTAAAGTATTTTAATTATTGTGAATGTGATTGTGACATTGTGGTTTTGTTGTTTTTTTATTACGTTTTTAAAATTTGGTTTTAATTACGGTCTGGCAGTGTGAGTAACTTATGCGGGCTACCCAAATGTCCTGTCTTTGGTAATGTTCGTCGAATCGTTTAGCTCCTTTAGTTCTGTATTGAGCTGCATGACAACTGACAAATGCGTGCACTGACTGGACAGGTCCACTCATTCTGTGTGGTTCTTTCCTCAAAATATCATTTCAGACACCAATCTACATGGTCTTCACATGATCTGACCAAGATTATGTCTGGACTTAAAAGAGACCTCTGAGTTTGTTTCGGCCTTTCTTCTCACAGTAGTCAGATAGGAAACGCCGATCTCATCTAGTTTTTTAAAATATGATTGACGTGTACCTAAAAGTATTTATACAAACCTTCTTACAGAAATAAATCATTTATCATTTATTGGAATTTTACCTTAGTAGTTTTCGAGAAAAGCGACTTGAAGGCGGTCCTGCGGCAGTCACGCTCTCTTCAGCAGGACCACCATCAAAAAGGCGCCGAAAAAGGGGGCATGCTACAACTATTACAACTAATTAGGACCCTTGGATGCGATTCATTTCGTAAAACAAAACAACTGAAACGTTTGTATTTAAGTACAGAGAAATCGACGATGATAATTTTCGCTCTCTCGTTCAGCAGGACCACGACAAAATGTTGATTCCAAAATTGAGGAGCATGTCGCTTTCCTCAAACCTACATAGAAAATGAGTAAGTACCCAAAATTCAAAATTAGTGCTCCAGTAGTTTACGATATATCCAAAAATTATAGAAATTTAACTGTTGTTATTACTATTGCGACGCCGACGTCCATAAATTTGTGTGCATGAGTGTACATCTACTACACAGTTCAATACCATTGACAACTTAATTTGGTGGGATCTAAAGGAAAAGTATTGAAAGCTAATTTCTCTTAAAATACAACACCTAGGAATCTGAATTCTTGGTCACTATAAGTTTTTTAGGAGTTCTAATTTTTGTGTAAATTTGGGGAAATATTATTCATATTCATTTATTTATAAGAGGGTTTAATAGGGAAATCTTGAAATTAAAATTTTACATCAACAACAACAACAACTAAACATCAACATTGAAAGTCGTGGTCCTGCTGTACGAGAGCGCGAAAGTTTTCATCGTTGATTTCTCGGTAAACAAATGTTACAGTTCTGTTTTTAAAGGTGAAGGCGCGGCGCAGTCATCTTGCCGCATCAAAACGTTACAATACAAAATATAGGTAGGCGACACGATGTGAATTATACCCGCGGCGGCGGCGGCGCGGCGCGTGGCCCAGGCACGTCGTTTCGTCACCTGTTCCGCTAGCAGCTGGAGAGGCGCGCAAGCAGCAGACTTTTGTTTATACAGTAGGTGCAGACAAATGCGTGACGATACTGAGTTTAATGTAGAGTTCTGCGAGATAATTGAACAATATCCAGCTCTTTACGACTATACTAAGCCGGAGTAAAGTAATAAAAATGCTTCTTCTGAAGACCGTGTTTTACTTTCGACAATAGAATGTGGAAACATTCTAGTGACATTTTATAGGAAAACACCATGCACCGTGCACCCAATATCTTCGGTGTCTCTGCACATTAATGAGTTGCAGCAAAGCAAGCGCATCTTCGTCGTCTGAAGAGGAAGACATGCTATCACGATAAAGTCAGCCTGTATAATGACTAGTTGCGGCGTCTCTTCGCCTCTTTGAAATAATTTAAATCGCGTCCGTGCCTTATCTGTTCCACGCCTGCTCTGCGCCTGCGCCGCGTCTTCACCGTACGTCGTTTCTGTGTAATTCGCGCATAAGGGTACCTACTAATTATTTGTATACTCTGAATAGCTGTTAGTATCATGCCCCCTTTTTCGGCGTTCATGGTGGTCCTGCTGAAGAGAGCGTGACTACAGCAGGACCACCTTCTAAGTTGATTTTCTCGAATAATACTAAGGTACCAATACTGTTGTTCGAGTACGTTACTAATTAGTACCAATTTCGTACTAACCATTTACCATATTATGGAAGCGATAGGCGTTGGTGGTCCTGCGGTAGTCACGGATATCCCATATTCTAAGTCGAAACCTCATGATTTCATCGAATTTACTCAACCCACAGACATAAAGGGTAGACTCAATCTCAATTTGTTTTGATAAATGTAGTTGCAATTATACTCGTCCGTTTTGAAATCGATTTATACCTAAATCGAACTTTTTTTTTTTTTCGGAATAGAGTATAGATTTTTGTTAATTCGTAGTGCGTATCGATGTATTTTTCGAAATACGGTTCATGACCTGTCCCGCCGGGACATTGAAATTTATGCAAGAAAAACGCAGGACATCCCGTGAAATACGGAACGGTTAGCAACGTTAAGTACCTAAGTATAGTTAGTTCGTGGCCGCGGCTTCGCTCCTTTTCGATCACCGATGTGTCGGTGATACCCATGGAATTAGTATGTACGTACTCTACCCATTCTTACATTATACATTCAAAAGTAAGTTCTGTCTGTTACCTTTTCACGCCTAGACCACTGAACGGATTTCGATAAAATTTGGCAAGGAGATAGATCCTGAAAGACATAGTAGGCTAGCACATTCTCGTGGGATAATTTCCGACATCCACGCGGGTGTAGCTAGTACGCAATAAATGATACATGAGTCATGCCCTACGACAAAACAAGCGGATAAAGTTTTCTAACAGCAGTAGGTACTTACGGAACTCTAACAAGTATCACTGTGGAGGGAAAAGAAAAGACCATTTCGACAAATAAAAATTATCCTTTTTTATCACATTTTCCTCAAATTATTTTCGCATTATAAATAATTTAGTGCAGTTCCAAAGACAAACCGGAAAAAAACGTCAATCTATAAAAAAACAATTATCTTATTTGCGTTAAATACTCTATAGTTTCCATTTGTGTAGCTTCTAAAATCTGAAGAGCATCATATTCACTGTCCAGCTGTTCCAGTATCATGGATTTGTCGTTAATCTCTGCCTGAAAATAAAATAGAAAAATAAAGACTCATTTCATAAAAAAACTAGGTAGGTAGAGTTTTGCTGAACAACATGAATGCCTAAATAAAAGCGTGATGTTGGATTTTCAAGCGTGCTGAGCCGAGTGTTGAAATTCGAAAAGCGTGCTTTTATTTTAGGCATTTATTTAGGTCTCGCCTAGGGTTATGATATTGTAAGGGCAGCCTTCTTACTAGAAGATAATCTATGCCTATAGAGAGAGCGGTTACTGAACTTTACCGAGTGTGCAAAAAACAACTGATTGTAGTTGTAGCAAAAATATATTTATCTGATTGTTAATCCTGTTTTGATAATATTCCTTATTTATACTAAAGTATTCATAACTTTAATATGGTAGCAGAGTGTATGATTATTGAATAAGGACAGAAGTTTTATTCTAGGAAATAAAATTTCATTCTGTTCTTTCCAAGAAAAGAAAATTTTCATACAGTGAATTCTGATACCAGCTAACAACCGCTATGGAAAGGGCGATTGTAATGAAAGTCATCCTTAGAGCCTTAAGAAATTATCGAAGGTAGGCGATGTAGACCACAAACACCCTGCATCAGAAGCTGAGCCAGCTAATTAGAAAACGTTTTGCAAGAATTCATGAATATGACAGTGCAGCCATACTTTTAATGACGACAAGACATAAAACTGAATCACGTCATCCGTCTTACAAGTTCACAAGAGGTAGGTAGATGGGAAGAACTAAATAGATTTATGGAGAAAGTCGTGAAGATAAAAGCTATGATCTATGTCTTCGATTCTTCAGTTACAAAAAAGAACCAGAAAATGGTATGGCGAATCATATTTCTGCATTGAAGAATATCTGGCAAGAGTTAAATGGTCAGTCCGATTCAAATATATATTTGAGATAAGGCAATGTAGGAAATTAATTGCTGACGGAGGTCCACCCAAAGAGGCGAACACGTACTACAGGTCTTGGCCATAGGAAACACTCAAGTGGCAGATAAAGAGAAGAGAGTGAAAGATACGAATAGAGGTGATTTTTTCGAGACATTTGAATACTTCAAAGGCCAACACAGTAATAGCAGCCAATGTTTCAACCGTAAAAGCATTAGGAAAGGGAAACATCCGTGCTGAAGCTAATATCTGTGGAAGACGACAGCAAACTGTACTCAAAGTTGTATGGTATGTTACGACCCAAATATAAAAATTAATCTTTATGCTGTTATTTCTGCACACGACCACGCGTACAACACGATACTCAAGAATATTCTCTTACGGAGAATGTTCTCCGAACGAGAATATTCTGTAATATTTTTTTCGGAAAATATTCTCGGAACATAGAGAATTTAATTAAAATTGAAATCATTTAAAATAAAAAGTCAATTATGATGGACAGCAGGCAATAAATGTATAAATCCTGTAACACTAATACCCTACGAAATGTTAAGGGAATTTATGAGAATTTACCTCGGCAACATCCTTGAGCTGCATGTTCTCGCTCCGGAGAACTTTCTGAGAATTTAATGTGAAGTAGATTATTATGACGTCAACTTCGTTAATCGGTCAGATGCACAATGTACTATGTAATAAACTACAACCTACTATGTAATAAAATACAATAGGGACGTTAAAATATAATAATTCTCGTAAATTCCCTTCCAGAAGAATATTCTCCAGAACTTAACAGCAAAGGTTTCTTTTATGCCTGAAGATGGAGTATCTTCTTCCGGGTCAGCTTTAGGCGGTCTAGTGAGACCGTGACCAAAGAGGTCACCCTTAAATAAAAATTTTAAAGTTTTATCACTATATAATATATACTGTGCAGAATTTTGTGAGGACCTGTGTAGGCTGGTTACAGCGAACCACTGAAGCTGAAGTTAGCTGTAATTTTTTCGCAAAATTGCGGATGCGCGCGGTAAATTCCGTGTTGTCGGTCGTACCATCATCACTTGCAATAAAAAAAAAATCCTAGGAGTCTTAGCTGTGCGCCGTACACTAGTTCGACGGAAGACGCTTGGAAATCCTTTTTGAATGCGCAGCTTATGCCAAGCAATACCTACGACATAGACTCTGTCACGATGGCACGATGGACGCCTTATGTTTCCTGCGGAAACGCTCCATCATGCCGTTGCACGCCGGGTGGTATGCTGTTGTCCGCTTGTGCTAGAAACCGAAAATGTTTGACAGCTGTTCGAACAGAGCCGATTTAAACTGACGGCCTCTGCCCGTAACAATGTCGTAAGGACAGCCAAATCGGGCAATCCATCTGGACAGCAAAGCTAGTGTCTCGGCAGTAATATCGAAATTAAGTCTAGGTAACGGAATTGCCGTGGTGAACAGTTTTTCGTCCTCTATGGAATGTGAAACTGATCGGCTTTTGATCCGTGTTCACAACGAAGTGTCTAGCCTCCAGCATGTGGCGAAAGTATTTGATGGCCTCGTAAATGGCTAGCAATAGATAGCATATAGCAAATAGTGACAATACTCATTCAAGTCTGAGAGAGATAGCCGCTGAACTTTTTGTGTCTCACGAGTCGATCCGTACCATTTTAAATAATCATTTGGGTATGAAACATGTTGCCACACGGCCAGTCCCAAAAGACCTGAATTTTTCAAAAAACTCAATCGCGTATGAGTCGCCGAGGACATGCTAGAACGAGTCGATTCCGACCCAACATTCATGAAACGCATTCTTACTGGTGACGAGACGTGGGTTTACGAGTGGGTTAACATGCAATCTAGTCAACAAGCTTCGGAGTGGCGCCTTCCAACTGAACCGAAACCGAAAAAACCACGCCAAAGTCGATCAAAAGTCAAAGTCATGATGACTGTTTTCTTTGACCATCGCGGTGTGGTGCAATCGGAATTCTTGCCGGAAGGTCAAATGGTAAATAAAGAATATAAATATTTGAGCGTTATGCGGCGTTTAGTGGTGGCCCAGTGGTAACAGCCGCGACATACGAGTTGTAGGTTGTAGGTTCGGACCCAGACAGGTGCTTTACTTTGTGTAAATTATTTCATCACCACTGCTCTCAAAACGGTGAAGGAAAACATCGTGAGGAAACCGGCATGTCTTAGAACCAAAAATTCAAAGACAGGTGACATCTACCAACCCGCACTAAGCCTGCGTGGTGGATTACGGCCCACTCCCTCTCTCAGAGAGGAGACCTGTGTCCCAGCAGTGGGAGCATAATATGCTGATTGTGTATTATGCATGCGGCGTTAACGAGCGAGAACTGAACGCAATTCTGGAAAGAAGCGTTTATAAATGTTTTGATGTTTGGATTTGGATTATTCGTTGGCGTAAGTGTATTGCTTCTGAAGGCTATAAAAGAAATTTTGATGAATATCTAACATTTTGTGTATTATTGATCTTTTCCCGGTACCTCCTTCTTGACAGAGTATTAAGTGTAGAAATCCTAATTCAACATGAATACCTTACGAAATTTTAAGGGTATTTTAAGTAACTTCCGAGAATTTATGGGAATATTCTTGGAAATATCCTTAGCTCAAGGATATTTCTCGCTCAGGAGAATTTGCTGAGAATTTAAGTTGTGGAGTAGATCATTATGACGTCAACATCGTAAATCGGTCGGATGCACTCAAAAGTATTACTGTTATAGTTCGTTACAAAAGAGACATAATTTTTTTTAATTTCTCTTCCGAAGAATATTCTCGAGAACATAACAGCAAAGTTATCGCTGGGAGAATATCCTCAGGAATCAACCACCATTAATTGTAACTAAAGTAACATAGTACAAGTGTGCTATGTTGGACAATGATGTGATCAATGCACACGCGTTTCATACAAAGTTTTTCAACACACTTGCGAAGAAAAAATAGACTTGTTGTTATTATCTTTTGTAGAAAATGCCGCGCTGGTTTTGTATTTCCGCGCGCCGCGCTTGTGAGGCGCCCGCACGTGTGAATAAAGGCACTGGCAAAAACTAGTGAAAAAACAGGGTGACAGGTTATGTCGACGCACAACCTGTTACGATGGATTCAGTAGGTACGTGATTCTGGAACCCCCCGGGCGTAGAAGTTTTTCGTCGGTAAACTAAGCCAACTACGGTGTAGGTATTGCACTTTTCTATGAAACAGCAGATTTGATGAAATGATGATAATTTTGATGAATCATAGATCCACTAAAACAGTTTATTTATTCATAATAATATTCATTGTTTTAGACATAGGAGATAAAAAAAAGAAAATGAAAGAAAGGAAAAAAAGAACATACGAGTCACTTTACAAGCTAGTGTGTTGAAAATATATGTCTGTAAATATTCTGTAAAGATTCCTTCATATTATAGTATTCCCAACTATAATAAAACAAAGTTAAGTACAACATAGGCATCGATTTACATCTCAAGTACGTAACTAACTTGCAGTTTGGCTTGCTCCGCCTCCCTTTCTTTCGAAGTGGATTTCAAAAGGTTCATTGAACCTATGGCAGCCATTTTTTTCTTCTCGACGTTTTCACCAAGTTCCTTGAGCACCTCGAGCAAGGCGTTGATAATCTTCCCGAAATCTTGAATCTCTGGAAAAGATAAGAATAGAGGTCAAACTGTATCCACTAGTATCTAGGCATCTCACCTCGTTGACCGACGAGCCCAAAGGTATCTGCAGCCGAAAATGCACACATACACATACATTCGTAAGCACATTTGCGGTGAGAGTACCCAAAATAGGAGATTTGACAGCTTGGTATATCAGGACTTTGTGCCACGGAGTTACGCTCTATAGTGGTCGGTTAAAATCTTCTGTGTTTTTTCGGTTAGGTATAGGCTATAGTACCTACATATAACTAATATTTTATAATGCTACAGCATAAAATCTTAAAATAATGGAACAGTTCTATTATATGTTATCGTAGAATAGGTACAAACTTGTGTCATAATCCTTGCATGTGTCCTTAAGATCCTCGGTTTCTTTTAGGACATTTGTTTCTATGACTCGGATTTTGTTAATATCATCATAATACAAATGGACCTTCTGCAATTCTTCTGCCATTATTAACTTTATGATATCTCCGAGTACACTGAATACAGGAATTTAGTAAAAGTTTTTTGTTATGATCGTTATGATGGGCACGTTGCTTGGCAATAGGCGACAAAAACAAAACTATCAAAAATGTGACACAAACTGTGGACTCAAAGCTTACAATTTTCCCGCCGTTTTTGTTTTGTGTGTATTTTGAATTCCGTAGTGAGTAGGGTAGGCAGATCATTTGTTAGACAAATTATTAGATTAGTAGTAAGGTTTATTACCCTGTGGCTGTAAAATTAAGTTCGTGTGCCTCTGTGAAATCATATAATAAACTATTAGTCTTACCAGTCTAGAAATTCTAACAGTTAAATTGGGAGTACTGTTCGCGAGGCCTAACCTGAGCTTTGCATTTGTGTGAGTGATCACAAACTGTACCAATTGCAATGTGATCGGGCGATCGCACAGCACCTCAGGCTGATTGCCAAGCAAAGGACGCGTCGCTATGTGTACTCACATAAATCCAAAGCTCAGCTTAGGCCTCGAAAGATGGGCACGCCACAATAGCGGCGGTAAGTCTCCTCTTTGAGGAGTGGTTGGAGAGGCGCCACGGCATCCTCACCTTCCGCCTGACACAGGTCCTCACCGGACACGGTTGTTTTGGGAGGTTCCTGTTTTGAATAAGGCGGGAGGAAACGCCCGGGTGTCACCATTGTGTGAATCGCCCGGAGGACACAGTGGAGCATACGGTGGAGGTCTGCCCAACTTGGGCGGAGCATCGCAGTGTCCTCGCGGAGGCGATCGGCGGCGGCGATCTCTCGCGTCCGGCCCTGGTCCAGGCCATGGTACGGAGCGAGAGGGAATGGAGAGTCGTCACCTCCTTCAGTAATGCTTGCGATGGAGGAGGTGGAGCGCGTGAGGGAGAGAACCTTGCGCCCTCACGCCCCTAGTCGCCGCAGGAGACGTCCTGGGCGTCGGGAATTGCAAGCAGATTCCCGGCCACCGTAGGCGCGGGCTTGCGGACGGCGAGCAATAGGTAGCTCGCCATCCGGTAGGGACCAGGGCCCGGGTCGACGGCTCAGAGTCGCGGGTAATTCGAAAGAGTTTCCGTGGCCCTGGCATAGGCAATTCAAGGAACACGGGTGGGTTTTCAGTAAAAGTCTGACAAGCCCTCCCGCTCCACCCAAAGCGGGAGAAGTCATTTGATGATTTCCCACCCAAAAAAAGGCCTCGAAAGATGTAATAGAATCAAGAATTACGCGTTCAATCTAGAACATTGCGTAATAGCTCGGATGTAAAAATTACGTGGTTTCAGGTTTCACTACTGAAACCTTACGTTAGAAAAGATTTTCTCCACACAGGAACATATTTCATCACAAATGTTTTAGAATTTTTAGGTTAATACTTTTGTGTAAAAGTTCAAATACAATTTATTATTTATACCTTTACGTATCAAATCTTACATTATTGTAACAATAACTGATATTAGGAAGTAGATTATTAAATACAAAATTGAAAAGCTTTTTTCCTTACAGCTCCGAAGGAGGGTAATGTTTTTTAGTATAGCAACTCTACCTTAAAAACCTGTCACTGTCAGCTGAACAGTATTTCATTTATTGTTCTAGTAAAATGTAAAATAAAATTGAACTTAATGGCACAGACTTTAAAATTGATTATGAAATGACGAAACTATGATATTATCAATGGTATATTTTTGTTTTGTGCAAAGATTGTTATTCATTGTTCGAGAATTTTGTAAACTAACAATCTAAACGGTGGTTCAATGTTGTGCTAAATATGGAGGGATTAACACAAAATGAGAAAATTATTTGGTCATGTTGGAAAGAAAAGTCTTCTAGGGATGTGGTCAGGGAGGCGGCTGCAAAGGGAACACACATCGAGCTGGCGATCACCTTTCTCAAGGAGAAAAATGGATGGAATGAATCTACTGCCAGAGAATGGTTTCTGGCAGAGGTGAATAACCTTTTAATTTGGTTAGAATTACAACAATAGACTGATAGTCTGATATCTGCAAATAATAATAGACACCTAATTGTAATATCTAATAATGAAAATTTATAACTGACACTCTTACACACTGCTTTGCCCCTCATTTTTTTGTTCTAAATATATATTGTAAATTCCAACACCACATTTTAACTTAATTAATCATTATTTACTCGAAATGTTTTAGGTGAAAGCATGGACCGTTCAGCTATTATTAAGAAAACAGATATTCAAAGTTCTACACATTCTTAACAAGGTCAAGATAAGCCCGGAGTTGCACCTGATGACTCTTGCCCAGGACGCTGCCCAAATTGAACACAGAGACTTTATTGTTGAACATCTAGAGAAACTATCCAAAGAAATGAATAGTGAAACACAGGAGAAATGGCTTGAATTTAAGAGACATTGGAACCTCCTAAGGTATCTTGAGAAATCATTTGAGAGTGATGGGACCTTCAAGCAGAATAAGGTCTTTGGGACTGGCAAAGACAGAATAGTTGTCAATGAGAGTGAAATAAAAGCTTTAACGATTGAGAAGATAGAGAAATATCCACAACAATGGAAAAGTAAAATTGCTACTGCATTGTTTTTTCATTCTTTTGGTAAGTAATATTCTTCAAAGATGTTCAGATATCTTTGGCCCTAAATTCAGCTATGCAAACTCTGCTCACTGTCACCTGTCATAAGATCATCAAGTGCACAAGTGACAGGCCAGGTAAATAATATTTAAGCAGTTTGAATAAATGTTTCTTAGAATTATTTGGAGTAATATTTTAAACAGCAATGTACAAGTAAGTTGTTACCACCATATACAGCGCTAATATCCAAATCTACATAGATTGAAGTATATCTTTTCTAGAATTTGGCAGTAGTAGGTACATTTCTCTTCAGTCCCTTAGTCTAGACCTACCTACATATCAAGTGACACTTATTTGAAGTGCTGTGAAAGAAATAGGAACCGGTTATCTGTGAAACCATTCTGGCTTGCCGTGTGGCTAACCTACACATCATGGACATGCAAGGCCCTAGCAGCTGGAAGGCGCCTTCAGGCTTCTAGAAAGATAAGGCGCTGCATCCTGAGTCCATCTCTTATTCCTGTTTCTCCATACCAAAATAGCCTCCTTCAAAATCAATGTATGTTGCCACATAAAGTTTATCATAGCGTTGATTCAAAGACTTGCTATGAGAATCGCCGGTTTTGTGGACAGTAAAAAAATTTAACTAGAGTTCTTGCTTATCTGCTCTTTATAAAATGTTTACCTGGCCTGTCATGGTTTTTACTATATCTACACACAGTGACTAACGCGATTGGTGGGTCCAGCTTATTGGTCAAAGCTGGCTTAATACTGCTAGTGAAAAAGTAATGTGGGTCATGGTTGAGGGACAAGGCACATGGCAGAGACATCCATATTCCTGCTTCAAGCGTTGTTAAGACCCATGTTTAAGGTGGCCCATCTACTTAGAAAAAACTTTTAAAGGAACTGTACTGTACAGTAACTTATTGCTTGACAACATAACATTGTTTATTCATAGATGCTAATGTTGGTTGTTTATTCGTTATGATAATGTTACTTGAGATCGAAAAATCAGTTATCTATTTAACACTGTTGCTATTAGTGAAGTGTTGAAAGCTAATTGATTTATGTTGTGTACATACACATAATTTTGTACCATATATCAGATTTATAAGAATCTTAATTAGTCTTGCTTGCTGCCTTGGTAAAAATGTAACTTACTACTTTTATTTCTATTTCAGAATTTTCCTTATTAGACTTCTCAGCACCTGTTGAAATGTGGAACTATTTGGTGGAGAACAACAAAGCCATGATCCTAGTCCGCTGGATCAATGTTCAAACATCGGAAGTAGTTCGTGATATGAACGCGCGGTACATCTTCTTTAACAACGACGGATTCGTGCAGAAACTCCTCAATGTCGACACCAAGGGCTTTGACAAGCACGTCTTAGAAAACTTAGACGAAATATTTCGTAAATGGTCAGTCACCAACGAAATGATTGAAAATGTTGCTAAAAGCAACTGTTTTGCTTATACCAAGTTATGCATTTACGACACCCTGTCCTCATACGGCATTGTGAATGAGAGTGAGCGAAACAACTTGTATCTCATTATATCGCGATTGTCACGCACGCAGAACTTGAAACTCATTGACGACATCTTTACTGAATCGTGCTCCACTATCACTCGACAGCACTTCTACGTGGAGCTAGCCAAGTATTGCGTTAAACACAAGTTATATAAAGTGCTGACGTTATGTGTAGAGGGCAATATATTAGATACTGACTTATCTGACGTGGAAAAGGAGGCGAAAGACTGCATAGAACTGTGGTTGCTATTCAAGAGCATTGAACAAACCTCTGACAGACAAAGCCATGTGCTCCCGGTATACAACACTTGTGTACAAATTGCTAATGAGAATATCGACGACTATGTTTCTTCTAATCCACACTTAGTTCTAGGAATGATTCTTCTCGAGGATGCTAAAAAGCTATTCGATATATTCTCCAAAGAGGACTTTTTACAGTTCAAAGACTTTAAATTGCCAAATAAGATATACAAAGACAAGCTTCCACATTTGTATAACGTTTATAAGAAATATACAGATGTGCATCAGACGTATGAGTCTAAAGACGTGAACGTATATCAGTTGCTGTCTGGTTACCGTGGTTTAGACGTGTCCAAAATATTTGAATTTCAACTGGTCAATCAGAGCACCAACAGCTTGCTGTGTGACAAGCCAGACAGGCGCAGCCTGGGCAGTCTGTTGTCAAGCGATGTAGATGTTAAAGCTGCCAGTATAAAAGCTTTATCCCCAAGAGCTATGGAGATGCCAGATTTCGCGGATGAGAAACTTATGAAAAAATATGGCTATGTTGCCAAGTTGAATCATGTATATTATTTGAAACAGTACCGCCCTTGTAACGCAAGTCAAGCTTTCGTATCGCAGCAGTATCAGACATACAATCGTTTGCACGACAAAAGTGTGAAGAGCGCGTGCTGTGAGGCCCACGCTTTAGCGTTGCAGAACTGGTTCGACGGCGCGATGACCGCCTGCACGGTGTCTTTCATAGCAATGATAGGCTGCAATCCTACCAGATGTAGAGTGCATATTTCTGCAGCTAAAATGATAAAGAATCACTTGATGGAATACAGAGGGTTTCCTGAAGAAAAAGCGAATAAAACGGTAAACGAGTACATGTCGAAACTGATCCAGAGTAATGACGAAGCTGCTAGAGAGATGTTGCGGTTCATGGAGGAAATTACTTTGAGCAGCTTAGCAGACAGGGAGAAGTTGGACGGAAAGGTCGATATGTCGGTGGTACTGTACGAATCTCAGACAATGGTGAAGTTCGCAACGTTGCACAACTTACCATTACCAGAACTGCAGTTGCGGAAGTTTGTGAAGGCTAACTCCTGGTTTAACTTTCTTCTTTTCGGCGACGTGTTCCGCTACCCGCTCAGCCAGATGCTGCAGTTATCTCAGGAGTTCGAAAGGAGGTCGTATGCCGAGCATTTAAAACATATTATGTTGAATCGAACTGCAGATGACGGTGTCGAAAAAGATAATAAGGTTCCAAACAGTAATGGACAAAGAAGAGTTTTGAGAATGAATTCGGTGGAAATTGTAAGTTTATTTAACTTTTATATTATTTTCCTAAAATTCTGTTCATAAATATCTTAATTTCCAAAATACTGTGCAGTACTTGAAAAAGTTGAGACCACTAGAGTGTGAGGACTTGCATCGAATGCACCCCGAGCATTGTTTTGTCTCCATATAAAACACTTCATACTTTAACTTCCCAAAACGATCTAAATTCTAATCTCCGGTGTCTTATGTCATTCAAGGGTTCTGTTCTCGTACAGACTCCCAGTCCGACACAGGGCGGTAGCTTCGAGTTCCCTTCGAGCGCATACATGGGCCGCGAACTGTGGGAGGTAGCGGCCGCGTGTCACGGCCCGGAGGACCCGCCGGCGGCCCTGCTGAGGGCGGCCGATATCTGCAGGGAACCCCTGCTTGTACTTATTGCTAGCTGTTATGAGGTTTGAAGCAATGAACTTACATTACCATTTTAATAAACATAACATATTAAACTGACAAGGCAAAGGCACAAGGTCTGTTTAATGTAAAATCAATGAAAAACAATGTAAATCAAAAATCTGTTTAGTAGTAAAATAAGTGCTACACAAAAGATTGTTGGTGATGCGGCCAGACGGATCTGGAAGTAGAACTGACTATGTACGAATCCTTTATTGTTCTTGCTAGCTTCAACCCGCAACTTCATTCGCCTGTTTTAAATTAAACAGATGCTATGGCACTCGGCAACTTTGTAGCTTTCTGACGAAGGAATAATTTATGTCATGGGATCATACTTCTAGAGATGACCTTTTTTACGAACATGAACAAGCAATTTACCTTTTCATAATACTAGTTTAGACATCAACTCAACCTGTCTTATGTCCGAAAACCTATCTATTTCTAATTTTAACTTCCCAAACCAAATTCTGTGACCCTATAACGTGTCGACAGTTATTTCTTTGACAGGGACAGAATCAGATGGAATTGTACTGTCTATCATCCATCAGTAGCGATGTTTTAGGTTATTGGGTTTGGCCATTTGACTACTGGCTATATACAAGCCTATTTTATTTCTTACCTTTTTAACTCAATTTTTCTTTCTAGCCAAACGCCATAGACGTGCTATGGCCTCAATGGATCCTATCCTCCTTGTCTCCAAGCGCCCGATCTCAAGGAGTGCTGCAACAGCTGATGACGCAGCAGCATATAGCTTCGGAGCAGTTCCAGAAAGTCGCAGAGCTGTGTTTGTTAGAAGGCTATGTGACCACAATGCACGAAGCTATGATGATATTTTTACCGGTGAGTTCTGGATGTATTGTAATTTCCAAAAGAGGTTTTGATAGAAGAAATTAATGGTAGTTTTCACTGGTTTTCACTATAGACCTTTCTACTACAAACATAATAAGCTTATTTAGAAGTAATGTGCAAATCACTATAAGTAATTTGTTTTTATTAGAAAAAGTGCATGTAACGCAAAAACTACCTTCTTATCTTTAAAAGCGAAGTAAATTTCCATTATTCACTTCATTTTTAGAGGTTCAAGTTTGACAAATCTTTACTAGGTGGTTTTTTTGATCGCGGCCGCGAAATTCCTCGAAATCGTGAAATCCCGCGAGGCTTAAGGGGACTGAGGGCACATTTCGTTCCCCGGGTCCGGGGCCTTCAGCGGGTAATAAGCGAGCTAGCCTAGCTTCCTTATTCCTCTAGCTGATAGAGGATTCGACCGCCATCCCAACCAAAGTTATTGGGATACGCTTTCGTCAACAGTTAGTTTCTTGGCCGCTCCTTTGTGATCTCCAGGGTTTTAAGGTTTTATTAAACCATTAATTATACCACCACAATATTATACTTTCCAGGAGAGTCCTCTAACCTCATTCACATCGTTCCTCCACCGTTGTATTCGCCACCACAATTTCGACTCAGGAACGACAAAACTTCTCGCGAGTTTCCTGCAACACGCACAGCGTAAATACAGCGTTGGCGCTAGTGGCGCCCCCTGGCAACTGTCCAAGGAGGCCCTGCAAAGAGTCTCCGTGTCTCTGGTCAAGATTGCACTGAGTCATAACTTTGATAGCGCTTATCATCAGAGGGAGTTCCTCAAGTGCCTGGCTGTTAATCAGTTCGAAAAGGGATTCACAGGTAGGAACTTTGAAGTGTTTTTTTTTGTTAACTTATAAAGGGAAAGAAGAGTGGGATGATAGAGTTGTTTGCCTTCCAGTGTCGTCGCCAAACTTTTCAACGCTGTACGAAATACTCAAAATATCTATGGAGACATCGTTAGCAGTGAATATATCCAAAATGCTTCAAGATGACTCTCAGCACTATTTGGAAGAATGTGTCGAAATGTATACCTCTAGTAAGAACTATGACGTAGCTCTGAAAATCGCGAAGCTTTCTGGGGTACCTGTCAATGGGATATTAATAGCGGAATGGACGAATAAGTACGAGAATCTACTTGCAAGAGACGACTTGCTTGATGACAAAGCTATTACTCTCTTCATAGCGGAGTGTAGTGAAGCCTTTAAAAAGGCAGCAGTGACCTTTAAAGACGCTACAGAATTCCTTGCAGCCCACGTAAACAACATCTCAGATACGACACAAAAGTTCTACTCCTACAGAATTATAATGAGTTGGTTCGAAGAGAATTTAGAATACGGACGAAGACGCGAGGAGATTGAACACCTAATGTGGGATGCATACTTCAAAAGCGAGCCACATAACAGCATATTCCTCAACAGTTATCACAGCACTATGCATTTCATAATCAACGGACAGAAAGACGCGAATATATCGAAGAAGATCGGTATAGCTAACGCAGATAAACCATTTTCAATGATGCTGGATGAGATAGAAATTGAATCGGATGTAAGTAATATAGAAAACGTGGTTTTACTCGAAGAGCCTGAAGCCATTGACAGTTGGAGACGTGTTATGAACCAATTACTTGAGTTAAAGCTTCTTGTTGATGCATTTCGGTTGTCGGCTTTGTTTAAAAGTCCGCCGGAATATAGATACAGGCCGCCGGCGTGTCCTGTGCAAATAGTGAGGACTTGTTTGAGGCTGGCGGAAGGATCGTGCACGCCGTATGAACTGCCGCAAGAGTTGAGACTCGTGATATCGTCTCCTATACTGCAAAATAAATTGTCAAGTAAGTTATTAGAAGCTAATTAATATATAGATTCCCGGGGTCAGGCAAACTGTTATTGACTTTTGCCCATCAAATTCTCAGTAGCAGCCCTGTGGCTCGGTTTGTGCTAACAATACCGGCAAAATGAGGTTGTACATTACTGTATTAAACATTTCGATGTTGATTATTCGATTTGCGAAATTTTCGTGTGATGGTCACTTCCAACAGGTTTTTATCATGCCTATTTTCAGTATCAGGTATATCAGATGCGAGTTTCGAGGAGCTGGTAGTGATTCAGGAGAAACAAGAGAATATGCCGGAAAGCGCTCACTTGGCGGCGCGCGAGGAAGCAGACCGGTTGTCTGCACTCGACGCTCTGGCTGTCAGGAGTGGACTGATACTTGCTAAGCAGGTAGGAGTTCATTCAGTTAGAAATATTAAATATTTTATTGTCTAGGTACAGTAAACAGGTTCACAGGTTAATCCGTAGATGATCTCCTAGCCACATTTTCACTAGGTGGCAGCATAGTTGCACATACGTACATTTTTTCGCCTAACTTAGAAATCTTTGAGGGACAACTTTATCTTTATTCAGTTGAGAGGACATGAGTAGCTTAAAATACTACCTACAGCTAGGTTACAATATATTATTTGCCAGTGAGCCCCAAACTAGACAGTTAGTCTGTATCTTGTGGCTCAGAGTAACTGGGTTTGATCTGATTAGAAAGAGATTGAAGTATTTTTTGTGATATAGTTGCTTGCGATATGGTTAGTCCTTTGAGATATTGATGAAATGATTTTAAGTCAGTTCTGATCATCAAAATGAGAAGTGCAATTTTAACACTGAGACAAAAATCTTCTTTTGCCTTGATTTTTGTCTATTCAAACTCAAAGCATTTATTTCAATTAAACCATTTACAGGCACTTTTGAATTGTCAAGGAGTCGGTCAGTCAGAAATATGAAATATGAATATATTTCTGGCCTTCATTTGGTTTCAGTGAATCAATTATTATTGTTATTTTCGCAGGTCGCCAGCTATTTCCGCATTGCGCTACAAATAGGATGGGACTACATTTCCGTGTTGAAATATCAAAACCGCGCCGTTGACTTTATCAACTTAGTAAGTGGACGAGCTAGAATGTCTCTCGCCAATCTTGTGTTCAAGACATTCAATATACCTTCTAAACAGGTAGGTTGCTATAACATAGTTAAGTATCACCAATATTAATTCCTACGAATCTGTGTGTCTATAAGTATTCGACCGCGCCCATTGACCAGGCTAGCAGCGTCTAGCCTTATAAACAATAAAGCATTTAAGTATTCATCATTGTCAGCCTACAGCAGTCCACTGCTGGAGTTAGGCCGCTCCCATTCAGCTCGATTATTGGCAACTCCTCACCCAGCTGCTAACAGCCACCCTGCAAAGATTTTCGCTCCACCTAGCCTGAGGGCTCCCACGTTACGTTTGTCGATTTGGGGTCTCCACTCAAGAACACATCTACCATCATCGGTTCTACTGCTAATATGGCCGGCTTCAGCAGCTTGCTTATTCTGTGAGCTATGTTGAACCAAAGTTTCCGAACTTCGGTTCCTGCCGGATCACCTCATTCTGGATTCTATCTCTCAGAGAGACTCCAAACATAGTTCGTTCCATAGCTCGCTAAGCGACCTTGAATTTATGGACCAGCCGTACCGTGACCGTCCACGGATCGGCTCCGTAGGTCATAACAGGCAGGACGCATTGATTGAAGACTTGTCTTTAGGCTCTGCCCATTTAATCATTGACAAACTGAAAAAAAAAGTTTAAAAATATACAGCATGTAACGAAAACCCTGTCCGATCCTGAAGGGTATTATTTGGTATCGTAGTGCGTACACAAATACGTAATCATTTAATGGATACGAGATAATTATTTTTCCCCAATGAAAACAATTAATTTAAAAAATTAAAAATAATCATACCAAAGGCCTCACTGATCGCTCGACAGGGTTCACCAGAGTTCACCTACAGTTTCGTGTCAAAGAAGCCGCCTGAGCGCGGCGGTCCTTTGTCGCATGCCGCCAAAGAAACGTAGGACTAAAGAAATCTACGTTTTGCCTACGCGTAGGTATCAGCTGATATTTTATTGTAGGCTTACGCACAATGACCCCGATTTCTGACCTTCTGTTTATCAAGAAACAATTATTATTGAGTTAATGTGATGTGCTTTTGGCAATGTACCCACTGTAGGTATCAGTTTATTAAAACATTTACTTGTTACATAGTTACATACCTCTATCTATCTAGAACATTAGTACACATTCGACACCTTTTTATTAAATTTGCACGTACTCTTCGCAGCGCACATGTGTACGATTTGAGTGACTCGAAAGCTTCCACAATCCGAGCTGTTACTTCGATTTCCGAATCACACATTCACTCACAAATAAAAATTAACATATTCAAATATTCCTGATTGGTATACGACATTGTTCGCGATACGATAGCGGCACGTGATACGTACGGACATCCGATCGCAAGCTATCTCCACGTGAGACTGGCGAAGTGTCCAAACAAGTAGCGACCAGTCGGCTACATCAAAGGATCGAGGACTCGTTATGAGTACCTACAGCGCGGCTAATGCAGGGCGGTGTCCTTTGAAATAAAATAGGCAAAAAATAAAAGATTTCGCCGGCCGGTGGAGTGTTGTCAACTTATGAAAATTTACCATATTTAGTGTTACATTTCGCATGGTAACTAAAAATAAAAAAATCTGTTAAACCCGGAATACGCCTTTTTTGGATCGGACAGGGTTTTTGTTACATATTGTATGGATAACTGGTTGATGACGGTAATTCTAAGGACTCTTATTTTTTAGGTCGCCGAATACCTCTGCAAAGAAATAGTGGCAGCTATAATATCGCCTCACTTAGTGAAAACCTCAGCATTTAGACAAAAAGAGCACTTCCAATACACTCTATGGGGCTACGCGCTGAACGCAGACATCGAAATGTTCCTCAACATGCGACCCGACGCCTGCAGTCGTATTGGCAAATTAATCTTAGATCACCTAATGGCCTTCCAAAAAATATACAAATGTAATGGGAATTCGAAGTTAACAGATGATTTAACAGACGATAGTTGTCTGGATGTCGAAAATTTGATAGACGAGGAGTACCAAAACGTGGAAGGTGATGAAGCCGAATCAATCTTAACTGAAGAAGGAACTGTATTATCAGCTGAAACCGAGTCGGTGTATTCAGTGTCGACTGTTTACACAGTCTACAGTAACAAAATGTCGAGAGATTGCAGAAGGAATTTGTTTGATGTGATCAATAAGAATAATGTGCATATCCGGTATGAGGTCAAGTCGAATATCAGGAAGATAACTAAAGGAGCGAAGTTGTCTACGAAACAGGTATGTTAATTTAGGAATTTTAAACCGAACCTTGTTTTTAATTTATGAAAACGTCATTTTAGTTAGTAATTTAGAGTTACAATATTGTTTTTAAATTTTGACAACATTTTTTTTGCTGTGGAATATAAATATTTTTCTGTTTTCGGCGATTAGCCTTTTTTATAAATCCTATTACTCTAAAAAAATTGTAATCATTGTCAGGTAAACATAATCTGCCTAGAGCTCCTCGTAGTGGCACACGAGTGTTTCGCGTGCGCGTGCGACACGGAGGGCGTGGCCACGGCGCTGCGGTCTGCGCAGGCGCTGGCGGCGCGACTGTTGGCGGCGCGCTCGTGGCGCCTGCTGGTGCGCCTGCTGACGGGCCTGGCGCGGTACACGGAGTGCGCCTATGTGTTCCAGGTAACTCACTACAAATTGCTATTTTATATAGCCTGACAAAACTCATGCTAGGAAGATACTTAAACTATAAGACTTACCTGGCTGACGTACCGGCTGAAACCGTAAAGTTAGCAAAAGTAACACAGAAATTTGTTGAGTTCTATGAAAAATAGCTTTACATACAAAACAATTTCGCCATAGACTAAAATTAAATGAATAATAAGTAGAAGTCTTTCACTCGGTGACACACGTCTTCTCGATTTTAACTGTAGCTTTGGTGAAATCCCTTATTCTTCGTCAACTGTCTCTTTATCCAACAACCACATAGTTTAACAACTGATATCTATCTGGCTATGTCATACAACGACCGAATGTATAAGCTTCCAATATAAACTGCTCAATTTCCAGGCCCTCCGCGACAACCATCAGTTCGAATTCCTCCTGGGTCAGTTCGACTACATGCTAGGCCAGCAGGGAGACAAGATAGCCGAGTTCAAGCAAGGTCTCCTCGACTTCCTTAAAATTCATTGTCCTGGAGATACGGATACCTACATAATGGTTGCGTTGCATTTCAATATGTATGCAGAAGCTTCTAATGTGAAGAGAAAACAGGCGCTGAACCTCATCGATGATTTGGAGAAAATGGCTTTGGATGCTGCGAAGGTATGTTAAAGTTTCTGTTATCAAGTAGTGTTTTATTTTTTGCATCACCTAAAGCGAAGACGTTACAAGGAAAGGGTTCCGCTTTGCTTTGAAAGTGTCAAACGAATTCTGGGATGTTTCCTCAAAATTCACTCGATTCGGAGCACAAAAGTACATTAAGTACCATTAAGTTGACTGTTATTTCTTCGTCTCTAAAATAGCCAATTAAAAGTGAAAAGTCAAGGAATTTTTAACAACTAAGCTGCCGAATCTTTATGAAGAATTTAGATGCATAACTATTCACGGATTTCGTTTTTTTTTCTCCTAGTTAGAAGTTTTATAAAATACTAAAAATGTAAATGGCATCTTCTGTTAAATATTATGCAAAAATAACCGCAAAGTAACGCCTGATTCATAAATTATTCATTTTCTCTTAATCAGGCAACATCCAAAAAGCCGTTTCAACCGCCGACATGGCTACAGATACACGACAACGTGTCGACTCGATCTCTACTAGACACAGCATTGATACATTGTACGGACGCCGCCGAGCTATACCTACAGGGCGGGTGCACCGGCTTCGCGGGAGAAATGGCGACGCTTGCGCAACAAATAGCATTGCAAATATCTCTACTGAACGCGTCGCCCACGAGGCTTATATTGAATAGAAGCACAGAGCAAATGTATCGGCTTGTTAGTGAATATTTGAGGTTAGTTGGTTTGTTTCTTTCTCTTTATTTTTGTTCCCATGTTTTGTCTCCATTTTTTAAACATCTTGTATTTGTCTTTAAGATATTTTCACAAGGTGCAGAACTCGTTACTGCAATATTATGTAGTGAGCCAGACAGTTTTGTGAGATTCCCAAAAACAACAGAATTGAATGTTTCCTCAAGGTTGACAGACATTCACAGACTTTTTTTTGTATTTTTTTCCAAACTCATGTTATGACTATCGTAGATGTTCTGAACTATTCTGAAGACGAAGGCATATCCGCCTTCGTCTATTGGGTACACCATTCTAATCACAAACAATTCTTATTCCAGTTTCATGGAGGGCCTAGTGCTGCTGGCTGGTCGCGGTGGCGAGGCTTGGCGTGAACTTGCATACAGACGCACACTGACCAACGACCAGGCGTACCTGCGAGATATGGCCATGTACAGGCCAGATGTGGCCCATGATTTCCTCAACAGGTATGTTTCAATACCTTCCTTTGTCCTGTTATACCTCTAGGAGAAAAAAAAACCGTATAATTTAGTTCACTGCGATTCAGGGTAGTTTAAACCAAGTTGATCTTAGTTAACCAAGCCTAGAATCGAGAAATATCCATCAATTGGTTCACGATTAATCGTGGGTTTTGAAAAACGAAACGAACGTACGGACGAACGTGGGAAATGAAGTTTGACAGAAATGGACGAAACAGTTTGCTGGCTAAACTATGTTTATTAAGCGATTGGTGTTATTATGAATATGATAGATAGATTGTAGATTTTGTTTCTTTAGTATACCAGATATCCGCGTTACACATTTCTTTTTGATTTTAGCGTGATTGATTTACGACATCTAAATATATATAAAAATGTTGCAGATACAAGATGGAAAGGAACAAAACATCAATATCCCAAGCAGCCATGACAGAGCTTCGCAATCTGTGCAGATGATATAAACTGAAATAATATACTCCAAGACAGGTAGATTTGTACTATTTGTAATGCTCATTCGCAACTAGAAACTAAGTTTTAATATTGTACCAAATATCATATCTTACTAAATTGCTTAGATGCGTATTTTAATCTGTTATTTTTAAATTTAAAGTTTATTGAAAAAAAATGTAATTTAAATTAATTGCTGTGATAATTTTTTGACTTGACTGATGAATTAAGTGTATTTTTGTATATCTTGTTTAAAATATATAATAAATATTATTATGCTTAAATTAGTTACTTTAACTTAAATTAATAACTTTATAATTTGTCGTAGAATACCACTAGGCAAAAATGTTGTATTCAAGTAAGCTTAATATGACCTGGTTGAATTAAAAAAAGTAATAGAAAGTTTTGCATTGTTAAGGGTTTGGAGTGAGGTGCACTAGAGATAGGTTCTCTGGAATTTAAAAAGGCATCAAGCTATCGAGTTTACATTTTATGCTGTGTTTCTTTATTCTAAGTCAAAGTTAATGGCCAATGAGGGGTTTTTAATAAAACTATATCATTCTTAAAATAGATTTTATTTATAAATTAAAACAAAACCCAACACAAGACATTGGCTATACTCTATTACATAAAGTGAAAGAGATTATAAAGCCCTAATTTAGGGTACAAGTGAAAAGAACCTCAGTCCTTCTAATACTTGAACATACTCGCTATTCAGTACCAAAATGTGTAAACTATAAAAATACAAAGAATAGAAGAATTAAGTAACATATCAACGGTACTGAACGCTAAAACAACATTATATACAAACATACCGAAGTAAATACTAAAATATTTATACTAACAACTTGTCACATAGTGTTTGAGATATAACATTACAATATATTTTATTTATAGTGTTAAATATTAACTATAAAAAAAAACGCAAGTGGGCTGGCTACATTTGGGAAAGGTACTTTATAAATTTGATTTACTCATAATAATAACGGAGCTGCCTAACAAAGCCTTGGTTCATAAGACCTCAAAACGAGCAAGAATAATTGCTCTGTTTTGAGGCCTTTAAATAGCTACAAATCACAATATTCCGATAATCATTTACACAAATCCAAATAGAACAGACTACAGCCTTAAATATAAATTCTTTTTTATAAAAAAATTTCATATTTCATGACAAAGCAAAACAAAAATCACATCTGTAGCGACCTTAACCACGTAACCGATAAATACGTAACGGACTGAGGACTACAGAATACAAATTGGAATGTAAATTATTCGAAGTAAATGCTATATTTACAAAAAATATCACCTAAAAATGTAGTCGAGAGTATATTTTTATCAAGTTACAATAATTTTGTTCCCGAGGTTCAGGTATGTATGTACAAGAAGTATTCAAAACAGTAGACTCTAAACTTGAACTATTGTATGACCCTACAAAGATATAATTTATTTGTAATGAGGCCTAATTATTTTAAACAACGGAGATGCATTTTCATAAACTTAAAAAATACAGACTTAAAAATGGGGCAGCATACATAAGTCAATTCAATTGAATTTATGTATGATGGTATTAAATACATTTTTTTTTTATAAAAGAATGATACTTGTAATTTACAGGGCTATAATACATAGTAAATACTAATATACGTTGCAACATTAAAAGTAGTTATACAACAGTTTGTTCGCTTGGTAACTAAAGGCAACATGATTAATAACAAAGAGTTTACAAAAATACATCTTAAGAAATATTTACTACGTATAGTACCCGCTCGTAAATATGGCACATGCCATAAGAGAGCTATACATTTCCAGTATAAGCTGACGTCTCATTGTACGGAACCTATAAATGCGAGATCAGCTTAAACAGGAAATGTATAGCTTGATGTGTAGCCGTGTGTACAGCCTTCATACTGGCCAACTTTGTCCATGGGAACAACAACGTAAACTGGAAAAAAATACGATGTTAGTCCCATGGAAAAAAATCTTCAGTTTGATGGTCAGAACTGCACCCTTAAATTTGACCACACCTTTCTTTTACACTCTGTATAGGTATGAGTGCCAAAGACAACGCTCTACAAAGTCGGAACTTTTTCAGGCCATATTGTGAGTTTCTTTTAACCATCTCGACTTTACGCATCGAACGCGTTCGGCGCTTTGATTGGCCCTCGGCAATCGGAGCGCAACTTCCGAATGGTGAAGGGCCAATCGAAGCGACGAACGCGGTTGATGCGAAAAACGAGATGATTAAAAGAAACTCACACTAAGGTCTCGGATGTGCCATATTTACGGCCAGGTACCTGATAGCACCGGTGTAAGCAATAAAAGTAATTAATACCTAAATTTACTTACATTAAATGTAGCTATTATGCAATGTAGATAATTTATTACATACTTAATTGACTTCGGTAACGTTGTAAGCTACTTCTACGGTCTAGTTATTGTACTTAGTGGTAGCTTTGCAAGTCTTAATTAATCAATTTAAAATATAAGTAGATACAATAACGTGAATGTAGTTTAATTTTATTTTGGCCACCGGTGCTGCAATCTATCGGCTAGATAGTTGCACCGCTCGGGAAACCAAAGGTGATTATGAATAAATATCTATAACAACATTCTGTATCCATTGCGTTTATAGGCAAGATAGAGTTCAGGTACAGATAATAGAATACTGTACAGGTAACGCAATGGACTCAAAGACGCTTTTACAACTATCCTACATGTTAAAATTAAAGTGCCCTTTTACATTTTGTCATACGCTTTGGCAGTAAAATTTAAAGAAAGAATGAGTATCTAATTATATTATTCGAAATTATAGAATTGCTTGTGTTTTGAGCAAATAAATTTATAGCGTGAGTCACGCCGATAAGCAAAACAGGGCACACGAAGTGAGTGGTCAAAACAGTTATTTTTCCAGTACAAGAAAGAGATGGAGATAGGCAGTACGCATAGCGCCATCCCTTTTTCGCAACACAACTATGATGTCTTTAACATTTTACTCTGTGGCCCTAGAGGAATTAAAATAATAAACGTTTTAAACGTTGATATGTTATACATTGGGACGAGGTATGGTTCCCTAAAGGCTCTGGCATATACGTTACCGTCTACCAAATATTTACAATAGAAAAATGCTTGACTTACTATCGGTTTCTGAAAGCCAAATGCAATTGAGTGCTGTTTGCTGATGGTCATGTAAGCTGATATGATTGGTTCACATAAATACAGACAACCAATCGTATGTCGACATGAAATTGACAGTAGATTTCAATGTCTACGGCTTTCACAAAACGGGGAGTTAGTTTTACGAGGGTGCATTCTGAAAGTTGGCAACGTCGCAAATAGCTGTCAAGCGTTTCCCTGTTTTGATTAATTTGTGAATAATACTAAATTAAATTATGAAATATCGCTTTGTGCTGTACTAAAATATTGATTATGAATTACAATGACTAATATCATAACTAAATATTAAGTTATAGGTGCAAAAAAGCACTAGGAAACCTTTCAAATGCTTTTTACACCTTAAACTAATATAGGTTTATTCAATAGCAATATTTTATTACATCACAGCACACAAATTTCATTATTTCATTTATTAATATTGATTAATAAATCAAAATGCGAAATTTTTACCAGCTATACGCGATGTTGCTAACTTTCTGAATGTACATTCTTAAACGTGATTAGGCATTTTGCTGTCCGATTTCCTACCAAAATATGCCAGAGCCGTGCATCTCAGAAACTTAAAACAATATTCTTAGATACTAAGTTCTGTACAAACTCATATTTCTACTGTTTGACACGTGCATACATCCACAAACACATAGCTTAACTTTAATATTTCCATACTAACATCATCACAGTCTTCTCACGGGTTCTTAAAATATACTAAACTACACGGTAATTTTGACACTGGTTTTGTCAATTTGTTTTAATATCAATTAAATTGAAATTCTGAGTAAATTTAAGTATGCATGTACAAAAATTTCATAGAGATAGGCATCTGAGTCACGTTAAGAGCGATACATCACCGAACACCATGGCGACGTCACTAGCATGTCGATTCTGTAAAAAACTCACCGTGAGCACTAGCGGTGGGTAATCTTTATTCCGGCAAGTGAATTGATTCACTTATTCCGACTCCGGGTCCGGTACCGGTTCACCTTATTTATTCCTTTGGCACCGGCACTCACTCGCTCATTTTGGTTCCCCGGTTTCGCAGAACATTTTATTCAGTTGGTTCACTGGATCATTTGGCACATTTTGAATTGAACAGTTGGTTAGTTAGAGCGATACGACGTGTTCCGAGTACTTCCGAGTGACTTGAGCGAGTAAACGAGAGTGAACAGTGAACGCGCGCTCCGGAATCATTTGGTACCGCGGTGCCGGTAAGGATTGTGAGGAATAAATAAGGTTTACGTATCCGCGTTCGGTACCGGCTCCTTTGGATCAGTACCTCCGGAGTTACCCACCGCTAGTGAGCACTTGCGTGGAGTGAGCTGTCAGTGTCATCCCGTCTTGGTCAACGCCTAGCATCAGTGGCACTGACAGCTCACTCCTCGCTCACTTCACCTAAGTTTGTACGGTGAGATGGTTACAGAATAGCACTACAGCTCGTGCTACCTGGTGTCGGCTTGGTTACTCGGCCAACCATACAGTTTTGTTGGTGACGCAACCTGGCTGCGCCGTCATGTTGCCCGGTGAGATATGGCTCGAAACATAGGAACGAATATAATCACATTGTCATGTTATATAGCTCAGCAAAACGATAAAAAATAACAAATACATTATTATGTTAACAAACAAACTTTTCTTATACAGTAGGATTGTTTTCTTTTAAAGTTGCTAATTTCGAGGACAACTTACTTTTTAATAATGCGTTGGTTACGTCGTAGTTTTATGTCATAATTAGGCTTGTCATATTTATACAATATATAAAATCAATCATAAAAAACCTAAATAATGTTGATGGTCTAAAACAATGTTGTTAATCTGCTTTTCGGTTTTAAAGTAATAGTTTAGTTGACCACTTTTAAGAACATAAAACCAATATCTAACCGAGTTGCTTAACTCTACTTCAAGAGCTAGATGCTCATCGTAGCTTTGAATTCTTATTATTTTATTTATACTTTCATCACCAATTACTTCTACAAAACTTATTAAACAGGCAATATCACTTCGGCAAGTTACGTTTCAAAATAAAGGTATAGAATCTATATTGTTTTAAATTGATGGCAAACTCAGGTAATTAATTGGTTCTCGAATTGTCCACTAACATCAAATGACAACAAAGCAAATTGATTTATGTATGTAGTGTGTCAATTTGATAAACAATTTATTTTCTTACTTGTACCATGGGGTCTCAACTAGATCATTTTATAATTAGTCTTCAAAAAAAGTCAAAGATGGCAGCATAGGTAACCATTATGAAATTAACAATCAAAACAAGAAAGCGATAAACGGCAGAATTTTGGCTGAAGTAAGATTAGTAAAAATCAAGACTTCATTATCTATTCACACTTGTTTTTCAACAAACAAACATAAAATAAGCTTTTACCTTCAATTCGAACCCATACAATGATAAAAGTAGCCATCTGTTAATAATTTTGTTTAGAACTCTTTGCAATAGATGGTGTTTTACTCAATTTGTCCTGTCTTCAAAATAACCTTAGTGTCACAAATTTAAATCAAATAAGTTTCTTACATAGCAACATAAAATAAATCTATTAACATGTTTTTCTTAGACCGGAAGTATAAAACTTTATTTAAAAAGGATGGCACGAAACGGTTTAAAAGTAGGTCGACTCCTAGATGGCGTTGTAAAACTACTGTCTCTGGCAATTAGTAAATCGCTGATGCTGCCATCTGTTGAACATTTTGATGACGAAAAATTGCCAGCTCAATTGCCAGACTTAGGGAGGTGTCATTTCTTTGTATTGGATTGGGTATCTGTACGTAGTATTATAATATCTGTGCCTGTACAATAGTTCCACTCGCTATTGACCAAACCAGAGTTCTGTTTGATTCTATGCGTCATAAAAGTAAGAAACCAATGCTATGCTAAATACGCTTTTAGCGCGCTTTTAGCGATAAGACCGCCCATTGTGTCACCCAATGTAAAATTTCTACATAAATGTCTGTAATTTTTAAGTTGTACATAATAAAGAGTATTCTATTATATTCTAATTGGGCTAAATCATGCCGATTTCTTTTTCTATAAAAAGTTATAAGATTCAGTCGTCTACATTACAAGAGACATAGCATTTATACTACTTGGTGCCGATTCCACCAATGAAACTGAACGCGATCAGCACTTTTAAACCTAGTTCAAGAGCTGTCAGTGCCAATATTCCATAGCAATTTTGACACTGACAGCCCTTGAACGCGTTTTACATGTGCTGAACGCGTTCATTTTCATTGGTGAACTCGCCACTTAATGAATGTTCTTATATTCCGTTTATATTGCTGAAGAAACCTTCTCATTACTAAACGAGTTCTAAACTTTAGTCCAAGCATAAACGTTCAAGTCAGTTTTTGTATTTTGAACTTTGTCGGGATTTGGAATAAAGTTTGAAATAAAACTGGCGCCAAGGTTTAGGCTTGAACTAAAGAGGGAGGGGGCTTTTATTTGACTCGTTTTGTAATAAGATAGAGTTTAAAGAAGTTGTAGGTTTATCTAACACTTTAAGTATCTCAGTTTAGAAACGTTGTTATTTACAGCACATTTAGGCTATTATGCAAGTATGCAGTGTCCTGATATAGGTAAATGTCATGAGCTTATAGCGAACTCAACTTGTTACGTAAATGTGTATCATCCAGGTTTTAAGATTAAGCTTCGTCGCAGAAGCAAACAACATAACTTTTAATCTTCATTATAACTCCACAGACTCCACAATATTCTTACACCTCACCTTATCACTCTTCAAAGTCTCTACAAGTCTGCTTTTCCATCACATTCTATACCACAGATAATATATCCGTATGTTACGTCATTTCCCACCACATACAGCATTACCACAGATAATATATCCATGTTTGTTACAATTTCTACGTCAACTTCCATCACACAGATAATACGTCATATCATAGTTCTACCTACTTTACTTACACAGTATGTGTGAGTCTATAGCGGTGCCTTTCATCGAGGACTGTGCGTATGGTGCGGTGCACGTTCTCGGGGAGATGGTCTAGTAGCATGCGAGGCATTACTTGTAGCTCCATGAAGTCTTCAGGGCACGCCCATCGCATCTCGTACGTGGGTTCGGTTGTGCGCACTTTTCTGTAATATTAGGAGTGAATTAGTTAGTTTTTGTTATTTGGGCTACTGAAAGGGGTTGTCTATGATCGTTTAGAAAACCAGTCATCAGCATGCGTATAGGGACAATGCTAGACTGCTTACTTCGCCCGTCAAACACACAGAAAAAAAATACCAACCGAAATCATGGTAAGTATTCATATTTTATTGAAAAAAATTTCGTTTTGATTATAAGTCACTAGTTGTATAAATGCGAGAATGCTTAGTTGAAATACGAATATTTACAGATTGCATGTAGTTGTGACATTTTGATTTCAGTTTTAGTGCCATAATAAGCAGGTGTGAAAAGTGCTTATTTCTGAAGACTAATATTAGCATTATAGTAATTAAAGGGTTAAACGTATATAGTAACGATTGAGGCATAATTTCTGTTTGCATTTTGAGAGTTTTATCACAAGTTCTCATTTTAGGGAGTTTTCTTTCGAATTGGGGACAAGAAATAATTTTAAAGCTCTTCTAATTACTCAAACTTTGAATTGACACTTAAAAAAACTCAAATGTATGAATAATATCTAAATTACCTTTCCTCGCCTCCTTCATCACTTTGTTCAGACATGAGTGAAAATGTGTGAATAAAAATTAGCCAAAACTATAGTGGAAAAAGTGGAAAATTCTAAGTGAATTTAGTACTTTAGAGGCGATAGTCCATTGAAGAACTGAAGCATTGTTTTTTAAATATTTTAAGCTTTGTTCATTATGCGCGTGCGCTTGTGTTACCGGTTTTCTGTTTGCTTTATTACACAGAGTTGGTTATTACTTTCATAAAAAAAAACACCAATATAAAAGTGTAAATTAACTTACTTCTCGATACCCATGCGCTTGCGTCGCACAATGTGCAGTATCCGCCCCGGTGTGAACAGTCTTGCTGAAGAGAACCGCCTCGCGAAAACGTCTCGGGAAACTAATGCTGCTTCCTATAACACACGAGTATTACAACTTACTACCTATTATCTTGATCAGATTACGATAGGCGCTTCGATTCCGGGTACCGTGGCATTTAGTTTGTAACAGCAGAAGTCGCACTTTTTTTTTCAGTTAAATTTAAAACGGTAAATGTTAATAATAGTAAAGGTTTATTTCTAGTAGAGAAAACGGAACTTGAATGTTCGCCATCCCTGATCTATATCAATACCTTTTAAGTACCTATAAATTAAAGTCGCTTGTTGTGTCTGTGTGACGGTCGCGACGGATTTTGATTTGTTTTTCATCTATCATTTAGATTGAACCGTGCTAGTTTTCAGTATAAGTTACTGGTGAGCTTAAACACATAATGATATTAAACTGAAAGAAGAAACAGATTTATCAAATATCATTAATTATTTAGATTTTAGAGAGTAGTGGTGGCCCAGTGGTAACGGCCGCGACTTACGTGTTGTAGGTCGTAGATTCGAACCCAGACAGGCGCTCGACTTTGTGTAAATTATTTCATAACCACTGCTCTCTAAACGGTGAGGGAAAACATCGTGAGGAAACCGGCATGTCGTAGAACCGAAAATTCGAAGACATGTGACATCTACCAACCCGCACTGAGCCCGCGTGGTGGATTACGACCCACTCCCTCTCATAGAGAGTAGGCCTGTGTCCCAGCAGTGGGAACATAACAGGCTGATTATGCATAATTAATTCATCCATTTCTCATGCATTATGTTTTTTTTTTCATTTTTAAAATGAACAAACATAATAATTTAAAACGTCCATAAAATATTGCAGTACATTTCACATTGATTCATAATAATAATAAATGTTATATAAATAATTACGTGAATAATTTAAAATTAGAATTATTTATACCGCAACCAGAAATTAAAACACACGAACATACTCAATGCAAACCATATCAAATAGTAAATAAAAATAAGTATATAGAAATGGATAAGTAATGCGAATGCCCGCGAAGTTAATGGTTGATATTTAGTTGAATTAGGCATAATTTGGTTGACACTTTATTTTTGACATACCTATAGACAACACTTTCAGTAAGATGTTGTAATAATTATATGGAAAGAAGATAGGTTCATACAAAAGGGGAAAAAAATTGTATCTTAACAGACAAGAATATGTTATTTAAGAAACATGGAGTAAAATGTTCTGAATGAAGTAATAATAATATTTGTTCTGAAGGATTGTGTAACTGTTAAAAACAACCGTTAGATAAGTTTGAACGTGATCATCCAAGATCGCTTCGAAAAAATACAAAGAGCATAAAAATCTGATTGCCAGCCGCTTTTCAATCTTCCAGTCATCAACAGCAATTTTTTATATTTTTTATCAAAGATTAGGTAAATAGTTTTTATTTTTGTTTGAAAAGTTACACACAGTTTTTTTTTTTCATGAACATTATTCTGTTACAGCTTTCTTGTGCGAAAAATTTAAAATCAGATCTCACCAAAACTCACGGTTCCTTTATTTAATTATTAATTAAGTTAAAAAACGCATAAATAAATAGTAAAAAAAGCCTTACCACTACAACAAATCAAAGGCCAAAAAGAAGCTCACAAAAGCCACACGCTAGTATAAAGGTGGTAACTGACAGCACTCACTGTGGACACGCTATGGACCAGTAGCGCGTCGGCGGAGTCGTCCGAGTGTTGTGCCTCCAGCTGCTCCGGCCGCCGCCATGTCGACTCCAGGTCGCGGGCCGGCACGCCGAACAACGCGTAGCCGAAGCCGTTCAGCATTATCCGGTACTGGAAGGTAAAGGTCATTTGAGATAATGAACTGTTTATTTCTTAGGGCTGATTATACCAATGAAACTGACCGCGATTAGCACATAAACTACATTTAAAAGCTGTCAGTGTCATTATTTTCTACGGAATATTGACACTCTTGAACTGGGATTAAAGGTGTTGATCGTGTTCAAATGGTGAAATCGTCACTTAGGCTTGTACAGTTGAAATTAGGAGAAACTGCAGCAGTATACTTTTAGCATGCAGGTGTCTTATGGTTTTGTTTGACTTAAGTTGAACTGCTAGGGTTGAGTGACGCGCATCCCACTGTAGAATAACACTCTTATATTATTTTTGATTAAGTAGATAATTTCGTGCACATTTTGCTTTGGTAAAGGTTGAAAAAGCCCCATTGCTGAATATTTTTTAAGTTGCTGTACAAATTATTCTCAACCGCGGGGTAGGGCACATTTTTCAATCGTCAGATAACTTTTATCTGAGGAATAAATATGACGGTTTGACAGCTTTTGTATAGAAAATATGTGAAACCTCCATATTTATTCTAAAGTTCGAAGTAAGGAAATATGGTAGTCTTTGGTGGAATGTAGTGATCTTGTTGCTTTGTTCACGAGAAGATTCTTACCTTTGGCAACTTAGTGGCGTGTATCGTCTGTATGATCTTGGTCCTGAGGTTCTCGATGCTGTGCACGGACAGCCGCATGACCAAGTCATCGCCGACGCCCACCGTCATCACGAACGTCTCCGTGAACCGCGCCGCTTCACGACTTATAAGACCGGCTGCAAACATTAAATAAAAATTATTTACTGAAAAAACCTGAAAAAAAACCTTCTATAGTGATAGTTTGCTCAGTTTGTAGACGTTAATAATTTTCGGTAAACGAATTGGCACCGACTATCGAAGTAAAGTAATTTGTAGTGTTTTTTTCTGGAAGTTGGTAATTTTTCTCTTGTTATAAACTTTGTATTTTTTCAGTTTTTAGTTGTGGTACTTAGCACACGAATTTGTGTGGGGTCCCACACAAATTCGTGTGCTAAGTAAATAACAGAGACAGGAAGATATTATTACATCATCTACATACAGTAAGTGGAAAAAATGCGTATTATTGGACCTAACTCAGAAACCGCTCATCAGAACTTGACCAAACTTTTATGGGACCACTCGATAACTATATGTCTATACACTTTCAAACGAAAGAGACAACTGAAAAGAAAAAAAAATACAACTGATTTGAGAACCTCCTCCTTTTTTTGAAGTCTGTTAAAAGGTCCCGTAATCAAAACCGAGCAGCCTCAGCTATTGTAATAAACTTAAAAAAATATCTTCTCTTAATTGATATAACATTTCAACATTTGAGCCACCTGAACCAGTAATAACTTAAGCTTTTAAGACTACAAGCGTGTAAGGAGATTAAAAACGTTCCACATGTTTCGCAAAACTGAACCACCCACTGATTTTAGCTTTAAGGGGTGGAAAGGGGTGAAAAGTGTTATTCTACTGTTTCCGGGGAAATTGATGATGGTCGCATTTGGCTTTTAAACGAACGAACATTCTGGACCCATATGGTTGTATTTGGAGATCGTTAGGGTATGTTTTAGTACCGCAATTTGGCATGTAATTATCGTGAAAAAATGCTCACCTGGTGTTGAAAACGCGAATACTTTGAGATGTGGATACCTCGGCCTTAATTTTAAAGCTACTAATACTGCTACTCCTGCACCAAGACTGTGACCTAAAAAAACAGAAAAATCATGTCTTTATTTTAAGTCACTTTTTATGAGCCAAAACACGCCATTTACGCGTGTAGGTAGAGCACGATTTGTTATACAATAAAGTTTATATCGCATACAAGTTACCGTCAGCCTGCTTAGTCCCATTGCTAGGCATAGACCTCCTTGTAGCTATTTCGTTCCAGGCCTAATGTAGAGCATTGTTTGTTGGCAAGTAAAAATGAATATGTTAACGGTAGGTACTTCTGCTTTTCTTATAAATCTATATTTACCAGTGAGGACGAGGTCATAGTGCGGGTACTGTGCGAAGGCGCGGTCGAGTACGGGCAGCAGACGTTTCAACATCTTAGCAGCGCCCATCGACATGCCCTTGTGAGCTGCTGTGTCTTCTGGCAGACCTGTCGAGCATAAAATATGTAATATTTTGAAGAACAATTGTTCCGGAAAGGGCCTGTGCTCGATGACGATTTATTATAGGTACATAGGTAATTAGTTAGTCTTTCTTGTAAATACTAACCATTAGCCTTGGTATTAGGGACATTTTCGTAGGCGTTCGCTATTGGTTTATTTTTTTCTCTTTTAACATACCTATACCTACCTACCTATATATATAGGTTGTTCATACTGGACTGTTGCTTTTTAGTCGTATTCTGTGACGAAAAACGTGGGGCTTATTACATAGATCCAATCTGCCACCAAAAAACACCTAAGTACTCAGGGGAACAGGTTTTTGATTCCCAAGTCATCGTTTTGTTTTTTTATAAAAGCTTGTGTAATGCATTCTATCCGAATTCAAGCTGGTTTCTAAACTCGAGGAAAACTAATTTCATTCGATCCGAACTCGAGCAGTTTTCAAAACTTTGTATCCATTAAAACTTACCCTCAGCCTCGAACCGTTCTGAGCCAGCGGTGAAGTCTGTGAAGATGTCCCTCAGTGAGATGGAACCCCTCACTGCCACCACGATGCTTTCACGCTCGTGGTCCGCTATCACGCAGAATGGGAGCTAGACAATAAAAATGAAGTTGAAACACATATCGGAAAACACAATCTGACTCACCTTTTCTCAATGTTTGGGTCTCAAGTCTAAACGGATGCAGTTCAATACCAGTGAGAATTTTGCACAACGGAAACCATATTGTGAAAATGTTTAACTAAGAAAATATCTGACTATAAAAATTTGCTTTTCAGATAGGTAATCTAATTAGAATGAGTTTTTGAAAATCTAGCATTGTGGAATGGTCTATAATACTTTCTAGAAAACTAGGTACCTAATTATATTCATGTAATTTAATGAAACACACCAGGTGCATTACGTTTGATGAGAAGACTTCACGGTCACATCAGCGTCTTTCTTTGAGCAGCCGAGTCAACGATGACTTCATATCGCGTAAGAATCGAGATGATTCAGAAAATATATAAATATATTTTTGAAGCTAGCTTATTCGATGAATCATGTCATACTGCGTAATCTAGATTTCTTTTCTTGTGGACTACCTACTTTGTAATCGGATTTTAATCCATAAGTTGTTTTTGATGTAATTTAAATTACTTATGAGGCTAAGTGTTAAATAAATTAATAGTTGCGCCATCTACTGGCAAGCGGGAAAATAATAATTTTTAAATTCCTTCGGGATTATTACTTCGGGTACAGTCTTCGAGGCCTAAGTTGAGCTTAGGCGACACGTCCTTTGCTTGGCATCGGCCAATCGCTCAATCGGCCTGAGGCGCTGTGCGTCCCTCGCACGATCACATTGGTACGATTGGTTATCACCAGTGATCGGATAATCGGGGGCTTATACACCTAAACTTCTTCCCACAAAAGAATAATATGGACATTCCCTTCTGAATAAATAAGTAATCCCGAGTTCACGGGATTTGTTGCGGTCGGTCGGCTTCCAGTCTAACGATACAGTGATATCCAGGCATACTTTACATTTCAAAAATAATATCGAAATGAAAAATTAACATAGTTCCAGGAAAAAATTGTAGACGAAAGATATGAAGAATACAAGGTTGTTAGCGAAGAGTACTTACTTCAAAAACGCGGTTGTTGAAAGAGGCGAAGATGATGTCGTCTGCGGCGAGGTTCGACATGTACTTGACGCCCGCGAAGTTGCACATGCAGCAATTGTCGTCGGTCACTATCGAGTTCTTTGGTCTGTGGATAAGAAAAGTTTTTTTGGTACAGCAAAAATTGGGTTGGGTAGTTAAATTTTCGGTTACGTCAGTTTTCAGGGCCTTATTGGCGAAACTGCACATCATAATCAGCCAATAATGTTCCCACTGCTGGTACCCAGGCCTAACTTTGTGAAAAAATGCTATTATCCATCACGCAGGCCCAGCAGCGGGTTGGAGGACATGGCGCGTTACTTTTGAAATTATGTTTGTTTTTTTACCCGCTGCGCGACTCAAAAGAGGATAATGTGTTAATCAGCCTATATGTGTATGTATGTTTATTCCTTTGTGGTCCTCGCACCCTCGAAACCATGAAATCGACACCCATGAAACATTTGAAAGTTTTCGCAGCCGCCATCTAAGGCTTTCGTTTTAACCTCACTATTGGCTTCAGCACCCTCGAAAACCATGAAAACTATCTCTCTCTGTCTCTTTTTATAATATTTATAATGAAAATTCGCATGTAAAGTTACAAGTAAGTACAACAGCAAGCTGTGTTACAGAACGTAAACTGTAAATTTAAATAGTCAAAAAACCCGATCGCGTAAAAAGTAAACTCAGGCAGACGGAGGCATCTTCTAAAAACAATAAAGACCTGTAGTGCTATCCAGTAACCATATCACCGTGAAAACTAAGGTGAAGTGAGCGTAGAGTGAGCTGTCAGTGCCACTGATGCTAGGGATTGACCACGACGGGATGACACTGACAGCTCACTACACGCAAGACAACACGGTGAGATTTGTACAGAATTGACATTCTGTTGCCTCTGACTGCAAGAGACTGTAGGTATACGGTTTACGGGATGTGGGATTATAGACAGAAATACGTCATCTTGTTAACATCTTTTTTAAAGTTTACTTACGGGACCGGAATTTTTGATTTCGTAAATTAATTGTTTTTACGTCACAATAATTTCGGAGAAGGCTCTTACCTAGCACTTACCAAGTAGAAGCAAATAAGTTAAAACTTAAACACCCGTCACCACAATCGCTTGGTTGAACTTGAGGCTGTTCTTTCAAGAACTTTCGAACTTTCCGTAACATAAGACTGTTAAATAAGATTGTATTTTGGAGTTAAAACTTAGTTAGGGTCAAAAATTACTTGTTTGTTGAACAAACGATTTACTTACTGAAAATACAAAGCACGAAATGAAGATTAAATGGGTCAACTTGGTTAAGTTTACATAGCCATAACACCTATACAATTGAAGTCAGAAAGACAGGAAAGAAAATTAATTTTCTAATTCAATTACATACTTTAAAGCTTCAACGGTGGGAGCTTAAATTTGTTGTCTTTTCATTTCCAAAGTTACCTTGTTTCGAAAGTTGCTGAATAGCGTTTCGTATTCGGTTGAAGAGAAAACCTTTCTTCATCGAGGTTAAAATTGTGTTAAATTATGTAGACTTGAGTTTATTAATTAATATGAAACCCGGCCTTGTCAAGACATCAAATGAAGTGAGTGAATGTTGAAAGAACTTTCTGAATTCAATTATTTAAATGCGCTTTGAAACATTTATGTGTCAAGGTCTCGGAAAAGGTTTATTTTTTCGAATGCAAAATACATTACGCGATCACTTTACATACATTTTATGTTATGGTAGCAAGTTGCTCGTCTGGTCTTAAATTGTCGGGATGAGCTTTGAGTCTCGTTACGGGTAGGTAAATTATAGCCAGGGTCTGATTAATTTATTAATAATAAAGGCTTATCAGTTGTAAACAAAGCAAGCAGCTGTTGCTGACAAAGACTTGATGTAAAACTCTTTAATATTTATAGGTGAGGTTATGTTTAGTTCTGTAGCAGTAGCCCTCCAAAGAATAAACTCCTCAAAGCTCCCGCTTAAGTGTCTGCCAGATAATGTAGTGATAATTACCTAGTATTAACAATAGGCTTGTACCTACGTAGGAATTTAAAATTTTAAAAATCATCCCTGCATACGCTAAAAGTATTCCCGTTTGAGCACCAGTTTCCATGCTCAATGCATAGGTGCCTCAAAATAGGTGCTCAAACGGGAATACTTCATCGCTAATAGTTAAACCCAGAACAGCAAACACGTTTTGATTTGGTGCAAAGCCGATAAAGGTAGATACTTAATTTTATTACCTACTTCTTATCTTTAAGATTATTATGTAATAAATATTTCTACCTAAGTAGTCGTCTTTAAAGCGATGGTCAAGGTTTTACTACAGTATTCAAGATAAATGATTTGCAACACTGCGTATGACTAAGATTCAAAGGATGATTCAATAGAATCAATGCGTGGTTTGATTCTAGAAAGTGCCTATCAATGTCATTTATGAGTATCGCAGAGATAACGATGCAGACAGAAGTAATTATGTCAGTAATCGTATCGATAACGTTGGTGAAGAAAAGTTATGCGACAGTACAAATTTTACTTAATTTCAGAGAGCTGCTAAACGTATTAATAATGTGAAAAGAGATTTAAGGATCCATCCGACTGGCGCGACGCGACTCTCGTAGAACAATTTCCATGAAGTTTTCATAAAAATGGTACTACTAGGGTCGCGTTGCGCTGCCGCGTTGCGCCTTTTTGCGGGAGCCTTTAAGCGATTAGGTACCTAAGTATACATACCCAACAAAGGGTCGATAAAGGCTGAAGATGATAATGATGAAAGTAGTTTTTAGAACGCGAACGACGCGACTTGATCTTGATGATGCATAAACTTAGTCGTTATTAGTGGGGTCCAAAAGTTTTAATAGGCACTGTCGGTAATCATAGAACAAATAATATAATATAGGACAATAAGAGCTCGTACCCACTTGTTGAGTGTCGGAGCTTGTCGGAAACCGATTTTGTGTCGGCGCCGACAAGAAATGTTTTGCAGCCCTCTACGCCCGGAAAAAAATCGTGTCGGATCTCGCTCGCATATGAGTAAGAATGGCTCTGTTCACATTTGTCGGATGTCGGTCTCGTATTTTGTTAGTTTATGCTCACTGACATTTGAGCCAGTAGATCGTTGAACGTAGTTATTGACGTCCTAAAATAATTGAAAAACTTAATTTCGTCACTTCTCAATTCTGGTATTAAGTTCTGAAATGTTCCCTAACTAAATTTTTCCCTCAGGATGGGTGCACCCAACCCAATATTTCATTCTTTGGCTGTCTTCCTTCGTTTTATTCTTAAATAATAATACATCATATGAACTTCGTCGACGTCCATCGTGCACAGTCGCCTCGCAAAGTGTAAAAAATTGGCACGAGCTTCGACCGTGGTCGACAACCGATTATTAACCGAAAGTGTGAACAACGGGCGCCGACATCCGATTAATATACGGAACCGACACCCGACAAGTGGGAAGGATCTCTTACAACGTAATTTTCTGTCGGATCGGCATTGTATTGAAAATAGCAATTTCAAAGCCACATATTATAACTTAGGTAATGGCATGACAATGATAAACCTAAATAGGTATACTGATAAAATACAAAGACGCATCATTAAGAAATAATTTGGAAGCTTATTCATCGCTTGTTAAAAATAATTTGAAACTGTCATGGAGTTTTTGCTTTTCCACCTGAATTTATTGTGGGAGCTAAAATTAGCCTTTTCGCGACATAACATAATACAATACGAGCTTGTTGTTTTTCAACTTAGTAAATTGTTGTTTGGAAACGCTATTCAAAACATCATGCAAAAAAAGTTGAACTTGACCTCGCTGGCAGGTAGGTCTCGCTGTTTTACCCTCATATGAACTTGCCTTTTTTTACAAATATGTTTATTGTTAGTCATTCATTACACGTGTGTGGTAAATTTTAATTAGTTTTAAGTCGCTAATAGTACTCGTATCTAAACTATTCTATTTTCACGTTATTAGACAAATCCTACATTTACCAATTTTACAATACAATATAGGCTCCTACAAACAGGCGCGACACGCTACGCGAATCGTGCGCGACATAAAGGCGCGCCAGTCTTTGCGAGCCTTAAAAGATAATCGTGGGGCCTTGCGTATTTGGAAAATAAAGAACAGATAGTTGGTAGGTAATAGTTGTAAGAGATTACTTCAAAATAGTAGTACTTTATTAGTTAATTAACGAATTAGAGGTCTTTGTTTTCAAAATGATCTATTCAATAAGCCATCAGCAATACCTAAATCCATAAAATACTGTTAACGGGATTACGTTGAAATGTAATTATTTATTGGAACATCGAGAATAAGCCTCGCAACGTGGTTGATAAATGAGGAGCCATTTATCAGGATCAATTGCAATCCTGGATGATATTCGTAAATTGATAGAGAAACATCCATCCATCTCGGTAAGTTCTTTCTTTAGGTGTTTTATTAAGAACAATAAATGTTGCTTATTTATAGGAATTTATCGCGGAGGACGATACGAATAATAAGATAAAACGCCCTAGTGAATTGGTTAGTTATATGTATGAAGAGTTAAGAAGGTAATAATATTCTTGCATTGAGGACTTTAATTTACCTACCAAAAAGGGATGTTGATTGCCGTTACATGACCTACTTATGTCACGTACAGTCCTCGAGGCCTAAGCTGAGCTTTGCATCTGTGTGAGTTAGAAAGCTCAGCCAAGGCCTCGCAGACTGTACCTACTTATAAAAAAAAACATGAGCTACCTACCTCAATATCTTGGAAACGCTACCAAAATAAATCAATAGGTATAATCAGCGATGATATCAGACCGTATTGTTTCGTGCTATGACTAACCTGCAGTTTCCATAAATAATTCCCGACTAGCACATTCTCATTTTATTTTTAACGATAGTAGATAAATCAAATATCGTATCAAGCTTCGTTCCAGCTAGAAGATGTAACAATGTTATCTTTATTTTGGCAAAAGAAACAAGAACTGCTAGCAATCATTTACTTAAAAGTGCCACTATAAATCTGCAACGATATTTCCATAAAACATAATGATTCTATCTTATTCTTTGAACAAATAAACCGATACAGGATTACCATAATAGAGTTGACACAATCAATTGTCCATGATTGCATGAACTCAAAGCGGATATTGTTATAAGACGGAACTAATATAATAGAAGCTTTATTAATAGGTTTGAACGTAATGTATCTATGTACTTCCTTATTTTAGATCTATTTGTAACGACTTGTCATTGGAGAATGGACTTTCTTCAGAAGAGCGAAGCTATATGTAGGAATCGTCAAGTGTACATCAAAAAACATAAAGGTATTAAAAAAAACATAATATGTTCTCACGCATTTGTCTATCCGGTTGATAGACAAATGAGTGAGAAGATGTTATGATTTATTTTTTGACAAAAGCGTCCCACGCCGAAAACTAAAACAAAACACAACGCAAAGTTTTAAACAAAGTATGAACAAAACGAACTTACCGACAACAACAGCAAGTCAGATGCCTCGCCAATTTACAGAAACCGGTGAAGCAGTGCCGATACAGCACATAAGGCCATCCATACGCCGCTATGGACAATCTAAGGTAATGCAAAGAATCCTCCAGGTTCATCCATGGAGGGGTCTCAGAGAATATCTTGTTCACATCCGTGGTGTATATCGGTTCTTCGTCGTTCAGCATTTGGATCCTCCTCATTTCTCTTGTCTCTCTCTTCTGACGGACCCTGAGGAGAACGCAGCCGGCGACTACGTCTGATGGTACTAGGTCCGTTGAACGGAATAGGGCGCTGAGTAAAGCTGGAAAGAAGATATTTTTTTGAGTAGGGGTTTCGATTAAAAAGCCGTCGCTGTTGGTAATATTTAAACTAAGAGCACCACAAATGCGTGTAACGCTAAACGTATTCAGAACATCGTTCTTTTTCGGACAATCATTTGAAGATGACGGAGGCAGAATGATGGATTGTTTATTCGCTTGTTACGGCTGCACGACAAAACGGCCGAACAGATGTTAATGAAATTTGGCACACAGATAGACCATGACCTCGTTAAGGACATATGCTACTTTTCATCCTGGTTAGCAGACGAAGTCGCGGGCAACAGCCAGTTTTCAAATATTTCTTGCCAATACGAGAGAAGGAGTAAAACAGTCTTCTTTCAACCATGTCTATGTACCTACCTAGAACCAGCGGGGTAATTGCACTAACAGTAAGAATGGCTTTTGACAGTTCAACAACATTTATTGCGTTATTTATGTGGCTGAGCAGACAATTTTTCCTGGCATATGAAGCAATGGATTAGCAATATCGTTCAAATGAATCCGATTGTTTGGATAGTGAGTTACGCAACTATGGTGCAGGCGGAATGAGTAGTGCATTCATTATCTTATGTCATCATTAATATTTAAAAGTAAAACTTTAGCGCTCTAAAGTTTCCAGGTAAACAGTCAAATAAAACCTGAGGATTTAATTAATGAGACAGTTCGTAAAGTTTTCTCATTTTGATGCAGATAAATTGCGCGGAGCTATATCTTTTTGAATCAACCGCTTTTTCTTTAAACTGCGGTACTTTGCAAAAGTTGGTTTTGCTTGAATTTAAAATATTTACTTTTCAAAGTGAAACTTGGTAACGGCATTTCTGTAACTTGTTGCATTAGAGAGTATCTTGAGTTAAGAGTATTCGGTTGCAGGTACCTGCATTAACTTCTTTGTACAAGGTCCTGATTTTAATACACGTAAATTGTAAACTGTAATAATATCGTTATTACAGTTAACAATTTCAAAAATTGGTTCTATAAATACGAATTTATTTTTGGAAAACAATCAGGAAACCATTGACTTAAAATGGCAATGGTCATTACTGTGGACGCGGTTTCCGTAATCAGAGCGGAACACTTGTGTAGGGCGAAAAGGTCGGTTATTGCGCTTACGTTTACTATACCAACTATGTTTCAGGAATCATAATAATGTAATGGATACGAACTAATGTAAACGTCTGTTAATTTCTCAAAGAAAAAGGTAAACGTGTGCATAGAGGTGTATCTTTTCCACATTTAAGCACGCTAGGTGTCTATCTTCTCAAACTGCGATATGGTTATAATCAGTTCTGCTTTAGTCTTCATGCTAATCATCTACACCTACGTCATCTGACAACTTATTTATGTGTCATATACCTTCGAAGAAACTATCATCTCTTAAGAAACAGGACTTCTCCGAATCCCTTCAGATTTCATTTGAAGTGCTTCCTGTCTCAAACTATATTATAAAAATAAATAAATATTGATGTTTATATGTCATGTAAAAGTCATCTCCGGTCTTTATATGAAGAAGACATTTAAAGAGTAAAGAGGTTGGGAGGTAAAATCCTCTGCTAATAAGAACTTTTTGCAGTCTTCAATTGATTTTCTAAGAACGAATAGTTGGATCCTTCCTAGGCAAGTTTAACAATTGATTTTAATTTTTATTTGTACGCCAATCCTCTCTAGCAGACGGTTACGGGTTATCACTAATGATACTCTGCTTGTTTATTATTGTTTACGGTAAGTTGAAATATTTTTAGTAAATTAAACTATTAATAAGCTGAACTATAAGGAGTCAGGTAGGTTATTCATATTACATATTTACCTGCGACTTGTTGAAAAGCTTCCTTCCCATGTTCGTCTCTCTTCAACCAGCAGAAGGCCCATCGGAATCTTCTAGACCATAGTCCTGTGACCTTTCTATGGTGTCGGACCTGGTTGGGCGTATCTTGCATGTCACCATAATTCACAGAGCCCAGGGGATCGAACACCATGAAAAGACCAAACACAGTAAGGCCTAGTTGTACCCAGTTGAATAGGACTATACCTGTGAAAGAAATTATGGAATAAGGTCATAAAACATCGTACCTGTACCGAATGTTAGGTGAATATAGACATACATAAAGACACTGATTGAATACTTGTAACTACTGGTTTGAAAGCCTTTTCAATTTCATTTAGTATACAAAATGCATCTGCAGTGGTTGGTTGTTGTTATTACCGTCGTTGAATTTGAATACACTTGATCAGGCTTTCAGAAATCGTGTAAATTAATTGCTTTTTCCGTTGCGACATTACAGGACATTATGATTTTATTATGTACTACAATTCCTACTGTTTAAACCGGTACCTATATTTCATTTAAGTATAGATAGAGTTTGTTGATGGAACGCTGAAACATGATTATTAGTTTCGGTCTAAAGCGCAATTTGAATTTTGGATTGCATGCTGTTGTATTAATCCATACAGCAAAATACCGTTTGATAGTCTCAATCAAAAGGTTCTATTTAGTAGTCAAAGAACCCGAAGCACAGCCTTGATTGAGGACAAGAAACACTTAAAACATATTAAATGAATAATTAAATCATTCACAAAAGGTAATAAATCATACAGAATGTACAAGCTTGACGTTAAAAGCCGTTCATTGTGCCACGTTGAAAGGCAGCGTACAAAGGGTGGGCTAATTTACACTGCGAGGGTGAAATATTAACTCACTTTGTATGACTATGCTGGAGAACTTGTCCCCGACGAAGCATTGTATCACTTCGCAGAACATCCACATGGTACCCATGACGTTAAGGGCTGTTTCTGGGAACACTAGCAGCACTCTGCAATAAAATATTTGTTTGTGAGCGGTCTTAAAAAGGTGGATACAAAGGGGACTGTACAAATAATCATTTGGTGAGAAATCTAGGTCATTACATAGGTAAATATAATATTGTCTCTTCATGATAAAATCTTTCATAATTTGACGGTGGTTTACTAATATAATTAACTATACAACACATCAGCACAAAAATTGCGTAACATTCTATTAATAATTTTGAAGGAAAGATAATCCATTGCTTGAAATGCTCGTAGTTTAAAAAAAAAATTCTCCTCAACAAAGTAAATAACGCAATGAATGTTGTTGACCTGTCAAAATGAAAGCGATTGCTAATAATAGTGTATTACGCACCTGCCCCGCTGTTGTTAGTTATCAAATAAATGAACCCGTTATAAACATTATAGTTCTCATTAACTTCTTATCCATTACAAATAATTTCCGGTTCGGGACCAATTTCTTTCACTAAAGTTATACATATAAACAAAGGCATATTAGGGTCAAGATTGAAGATCAAACATAAACAAATCATTTGATTACGTTTAATGATATTGGACATAATATTCATTCATTATTATGCACACTGCCTATTAATATCAGATCAGAGGCTAAAAATGGCACATCTATATTAGTTTTACCTCTTATAAGTGAAGAATATTACGTCCGCGGTTGTAGCAGTCGAGCATCTCACTTTATAAAGAAATAAAGCCGCAAATATTATTATTCACGCGCATTCGCAATTACATTAATAAAACTAAGTTGAAATACATGCGTAGACTTTTATGAATGTCTAACGTTAGTGGATAGTTAATAAATTCTAACGTGCTGTTTTAATTACCGAATCAAATCTAGCCAGGCAATAGAATGTTTGCCAGCACAGGTGTACGATGCGAGCACAAAAACTGCGGAACGTAACAGACATACCTACCTACCTACTTCTGAAACTTGACAACTCCGAAACTCGCTCATAAAAGTTTTCACAATTGCGACGAACACTTCTTTGTCTGGAAGTGTACACTTGCATAAATAATGTTTATTCATAATAAATGATCAAGAGTAGCGGTGACGTGAGTGTGCTCCACTATTATTGTAGGTTATTAACGCCTCAAATTAGAAACTTATTGCCACTCCTAATTCACTAGCTACGTTGAATAGAGAAAGTTATATTAACCACGTTTTGTGAAGAGAGAAATGTAGTCCGGAGCGTTGGGTGTTAACGGTTATACGAGTATTAATAACATTTCTATGCCGACATGAGAACGTAAAAAAGCGGCATTAACTGTTTATCTTATGATGGAAAATGATTAACTAACATGGTATGTTTATTTATCTACAAGCGTATAACAACAAATAAGGCAGATTATTGGGTGCGAGATTATATTTGATTTCTTCTTATGAAAAGAAAAGTAAACATTTTCGTCGATTGTGTAGGTATTATTTATTTTGCGATCTCATAAGCCCTATAGCGAGCTCTCGGTCACGAATACCGCTTTTATTAATAATTACCGAGTGCTTTATTTTATGCTAACAGTTTCTTATGTAATTTTTTTATAATATTTTATTTTATTTTTTAAGAATAAAATCTGTAGAATCCTTTTTGAAAGCTAGGTTCAAATAATTTTGAAGTAAGAAAATCTCGGAAATTAACCAAGATTTTTAAATGGAAACGAAAACAATTTTTTTTATGATCGTGGAGTATACTTTTTCATTACAGATTTTTCAAAGATGGTGCTTTTTCTTGTTTCATTATTTTTCCTATTCAAAAATAACAACTTACTTTATAAGAAGCAGCGGCGACACCATCTTCCTAGCATCGATGTCGGTGATGGTCCCCCGAGCTGACTGCAGAGCCAGTGCTGCCAACAGCAGCATAAGTGCTGCTTGCAGCGTCAGGGTTGCGCAGAGATACAGCCTCACGAACGCGCCGCCATGCCAACCTTCCGACTGACACTGCCATGTCACTGGGTACAAGACTTCCACCACCAGTGCTATTAGTACTAGCCTGTGAACAAAAGAAAATGCGTAAATTAGAATGTTTTAAGAAGTTGCTTGTTTTCGTTTATACTTAACCTTCAGAGGTCGGACTCAGACCCTTGTCAAACGGTCTATGGAGCGAAAATCTGTTTTAACAGGCGCTACATAAATAATAAGAACAGTACAGCGTTGTTCTGTTTAGGACTAATAAATCCAATCTTGAAGCTGGCATTATAAATTAATGGATATTCAAATTACACAGTCATTTACTAGCCTGAAACTTCCCAGGGCCCAGGTTATTATTACCTATAAACGTTTTCCGTTTTCAAGTTACTGTTTTGTATCATAAAGAAGCCGCCAGTGAAAACATACTACTACCACAAAGAGCATTGTTTTGACGTCTCGCAAAACATCAAAAAGTGTTTGTGACCTAAATCAAGCTGAGACATCTTGAGGTAAATAAAAATGCTAATGCATCTCTGATGAATGGCATACCGTACCAAATGAAACGGATAGCACACTGTATCTTTATCAGACGTCTGTGATGGTTATCTTTTTATAATAGGATCTTTATAATGTCAAATAGAATAGCATTTTAACAAATGTGAATGATTATGAAGAAATAAATCTACACTACAAAGGCGTGTTTGAACAATCGTCATAACCATTTCTTATTTACGTTTCCACAGAACTTTAAAAAAATAAAGAATGAGAACCCTCATTAAATAAGTTAGGCTAAATCGTAGTAACGCCGGCACGGTCAATCAAACGTTGGATGTTGCGACAATTAAAAATCCATTACCTACGAGGCAATCAGACGAGATTCGAAGGTCGGCTGAAGTGCTGAGAAATTGCGAGCCAATATCGAGAGCGAAAGCTCATTAATATTAATGTGGTTAGCAACAAGTGAGGCACCACTGGTACGAGATCCGAAGGTCTGGGCGCAATGTTTGATCTACAAATCGAGACAATGTTACCCTTAAATCGGGTTTCTCAAATTATATCACAAAAATTTTCAGTTCAACATTTCTAAGAACTTTTATTATTGTTCAATTAAGTGAATAATAACGCTTTGTTGACTCAAACCTTCATTGAGTTCATCATTGTGATCGAATTTACCGAAGGAGAGTAAATTAATTTCTTTCATGATATTAACTTTTTCCTTCCTCATATTCTCTCGTGTAGCTAAGTTTGAAGATTTCTGAGAATTTTCTTTCCAGTCATTGTTTTTATATTTGCTGTCAAACGCTGTTCACGAAGACCCTTTCATCGAACTTTATTTATCGGTTAATACTTGCGGGAATCCGTTTCATTGGCCAAGTTTGTATGCGGAAAAGTTTGCTGTTGCATCTCCCCTTGTTTCATAAGTTTACTGGAGGGAGATCTATGATTTACCGTGACTGAGGAAACAGTACGCTTCCCTACAGGATGTAAGTTTATTTTGTTTTTACGACGTTAGTTTAAATATGGCTGTACTGAATATAACACTAACTTAATGATCTGCTGATGATTGCTTCGTGCAGTATGATTTAATTTATCTAACTAGGTTGCTAGGTGAAAGTGAGCCACTAATTTCACTGAAGTAGGTTCCATAACAGCTATATCGAAAGCAAATTATCGATGATTATTCAAAAGTATGCCAGTATGCCAGTTATTGCTTGGTCTTATTCTTCCGACGGACAAACAAGTTACTAAGAAGGTATCATCATCATCATCCACAGCCCGACTTTGCCCTCAGCTGAGCATAGGCTTCTCTTTTCTTGTGCCAATCTCTACGCTCCCGGGCCAGCCTCATGCAGGTTCTACCCACGATGGCAACAATAGCGTCCGCCCATCTCACCGCCGGACGACCGACATTTAGTCTTCCAGTCCTTGGACGCCACTCGGTCATAGCCTTACTCCACCTGCCATCGCTGCGCCTTGTCAGATGTCCTGCCAACTCCACTTTAAATCCATAACTCGTTTACCGATATCGAAAACCTTTATACGTCTTCGGATCTCGATGTTAGGAACTCGGTCTATACTTAAGCCTTATGCCAAGCATGGAACGCTATTTGGCTCTCTGTGAAACTCGCACCCTGTTCAGATAGAAGGTATAGGTTACAAGTAAACTTGCAAGGTGCTGATGAAATAAATGTGAACTTATTGGTTGTCTCAAAATTAAAATATGGGTAATTTTTTTTTTTAAATTTGGGAAAAACATGGGAATATTTTGACACAGGATAATCTGGAACATAAACCCAGAAATATATAAGGTGTTTCTATTCATACAGGAAATATTTAAAGAGGGACATCTATAGGTCGAACAGAAGCTATAGAAACTTAAAATATTTTTTTATCTAACTGTTTTTTTTTAATTTTACGTAATTATCATAATTTATAACTGCTTGAGATATTTTGCAAAAACCTTGACGGCCTACTCTATGAACGAAAGACGCGGCGGCGCACAGTGGGTCGAAACTATGATTTTAGTGACTTAGGGCTCAACTTTGCTTTTTCACTTTTTTTTTATGCGGATGGGTAGAGCTCATTAACCTCAATAATAATTGTTCTGATGTATTATTTCCTAAACTTTATACTTTGGGTAGAAAAATGTGTTTTGTTATTTTTTTGTATGGAGCGGCTCAAATAAACTTAAATTCCTGCTAAGTAGCGTGTGATCCCGCGTTGAAACTTTATTTTTCATATACCTTGTCTGGTCTATTATCATTTGATGCTATAAACAAATGCATAAAGTTGCAACTCTGCCAAATAAATGGATCGAAAAAAATGAAAAAATACATAGAATAAAAAGCTTAATTTTTTACTTTCGTAAGTTATTTTAAGTTAAATTTGATATGGAATAGTAAGTAAAAGCACGTAATAATACACATAATTACTTAGCAACTAACAACAATACATTTAAAAGGTCCCTAATTAGCTTAAATTTACTAATACTACATATATTAGTAAATTTAAGCTAATTAGGGACCTTTATTTAAAAATGTGGATATGAAATCAATTAATTTCTATTTGTGTGTTTAATTACTGTAATTAGCTTAACCTTTTACCTTATAAAATAACAATGTTTTTCACTTTTAGTCATTACTGTAATATTAATTAGGATAATTAGTTAATGAGGGTAGTAGAAAAATTAGTAAACATTGTTTGTCACTGGATTCTGGAAGTATAAAATGACCATAATTTATTATATACTAACTAGTGTTCGTTTATTCGTACTACTACTAACATCTCGTGATTCTGATCGTCCCTTTTTCGTTATAATGGATAATTTAGTTAACAATTTAGATTTATTTATGATTTTAAGAGAGCAGGTCAAGTCACTGTCGGATAGTCAAAAATTCTTTCAATTCCTACAACATAAAATAAACGTGACCGAAGAGAACAGTGTTGAGCTCCAAAAATTCTGTACGCGCTTTTGTTCAAATATAAGTGCAAGATGGGAACGAAGTAGTCGCACGTTAGCACAGTTTGTAAGAAAAAATGGTGATTGGTTGGAACGTGCAATAAACTGGCCCGAAGGAATGATACCTGAAGCTGTGAACACTGAACAGGAAAGGCTCGAGATTTGTAATACTGAAGATGTCGAAAATCTACCACCATCTACTACAGAAGCTTCGACATCTACATTTACACCTCGAAAACCTTTCGAGGAATTGGGCTCCAGGCAAAAACGACGACGCGTTGATCAAATTAACCAATCGCTTTCGTTATCCCCGGATGAACTTAAAGCTACTACAATTGCTAGTTTAAGAAACACCGGAAATGAGGATGTAGGAAAAATTATGAACCATTTACTAAATCACCCCGAAGATCTAGAAAAAGTTAAAGAGTGTTTAAGTACAAGTAAACCGAAAAGTAGTACATATTCACCCGATAAGGCACTGTCTTTATTAGTTTCACTTAAATTAAGTAAGTGGCAGTATATAAGCCTAAGAGAAGCAGCAAGTGAAAATAGGTCTGATTTATACCCTTCTTATTATAAAATAAAACAAGCGAAGGCAAAATGTTATCCAGGGAAAGAAGACATAATTATAACTGAAGAAGGAGCTGCTATTAAACTGCAAGCTTTACTCAACTTGACGGTATCTAGGCTTTTAGAAGTGATTACTTTAGATTTGGATTCGCCAACTGAGTTACTGCTAATAAGCAAATGGGGTTTTGATGGAGCCTCAGGTCAAAGTAATTATAAACAAAAGACTGAAGCAGAGTTTGATGACTCAACTATCTTCATGGCCAGTCTAGTTCCTATAAGGCTTCAACAATGTGATGGAACAATTGTTTGGGAAAACGATCGACCCTCATCAACTTTCTATTGCCGTCCGATAATGTTCAAATTTACCAAAGAAACGCAGTCAACAGTGGTAACTATAAAAGCTAGCATAACCGAAGAAATAGAAACACTTCAGCCAATCAAGTTCAATCAAGTTGAAGTTAAGCATCAATTGCACTTGACGATGATAGACGGCAAAATATCGTCATATTTGTCAGACACATCTTCAGCTGTCTGTGATATCTGCAAAGCAAAACCGTCAGAGATGAACAATTTAGAGTCACTTGCTCAAAAAGAGAACAACGAAGAAGTGTTCCAGTATGGAATGTCATCTTTACATGCCTGGATAAGAAGCATGGAGTGCTTACTTCATATCGGTAAATATAATTTTATTAGTTCATAATTTTTTTCACGTTATATAGTTACTTGTGAGATTTTTATTTAAGTGATATTTCTTTTTGTTTGCAGCTTATCGTTTGGACTTCAAAAAATGGAGTTGCAGGGGCGATGACAAAGAAAAAATGTCACTCAGAAAGAGCGCTATACAGCAAGCGTTTAAGAAAGAATGCGGTTTACTTATTGACGTAGTCAAGCAAGGAGTAGGCACAACCAATGATGGCAATACTGCCAGAAGATTTTTTAGGGATGCAGAAACAACAGCTCGCATAACAGGAATAGATAAAGATTTAATAGAAAGGTTTCATGTGATTCTTAAGACGGTTGCATCTGGAGAGAGCGTGGATCTTTCTAAGTTTTCCGAATTTTGTAGAGATACTGCACAATTGTACGTTCACTTATATCCCTGGTATTATATGCCTTCCAGTATACATAAATTGTTAGTACATGGGAGTGATATAATTAAGCACTTTGGTGCCATACCTATAGGTAAACTGTCGGAAGAGGCAGCGGAAGCTCGTAATAAAGATTTCCGGAAATATAGAGAGAGTCATTCTAGAAAGGTAAGTAGAACGGCGACAAATGAGGATATTATACACAATCTTCTTTTGTCTTCTGATCCAAAGATCACAAGTCTAAGACCTCGAATGGTGAAACAAAATATAATGGTTCTCTCTCCAAAAGTCAAAGAGCTTCTGCTGATTTTTCCCACAGAATCCGATATAGATTTTATTGATGTAGATAATTTACAAGATAGTCATAGCGATAGTGAATAAGATTTTTTGGTAGTTTGTAAGTTTCTTGTTTTTTTTATTAGTTTATAAATGTCAAACTCATAATTGAAAGGAAATAGTAATGTTTGATGTTGTTTATAGTTAGTTTTTAGTTTGCTTGTGTTAGTTGTAGTAATGTTAGTTTACCTTTACTAATTTGTATTATTATGTACCTATCTTTACTCACTATTCAGTATTAAATCTAACTTAAAATAACATTTCATAAACATGTTAAAGTCATTAAAACAAAGAAATTGAAATTCATAGATCCCTAATTAGCTTAAATTTACTACTACTACATATATTAGTAAATTTAAGCTAATTAGGGACCTTTTAAATGTATTATGATTAGTGTGATTAGCTTTAAATTTACTAATACTACATATATTAGTAAATTTAAGCTAATTAGGGACCTTTTAAATGTATTATGATTAGTGTGATTAGCTTTAAATTTACTAATACTACATATATTAGTAAATTTAAGCTAATTAGGGACCTTTTAAATGTATTGTTGTTAGTTGTTAAGTAACTATGTGTATTATTACGTGCTTTTACTTACTATTCCATATCAAATTTAACTTAAAAGAACTTACGAAAGTAAAAAATGTAGCTTTTTATTCTATATATTTTTTCATTTTTTTCGATCCATTTATTTGGCAGAGTTGCAACTTTATGCACACGTTAATAGCATCAAATGATAATAGACTAGACAAGGTATATGAAAAATAAAGTTTCAACGCGGGATCACACGCTACTTAGCAGGAATTTAAGGTTATTTGATCCGCTCCATACAAAAAAATAACAAAACACATTTTTCTACCCAAAGTATAAAGTTTAGGAAAAAATACATCAGAACAATTATTGTTGAGGTTAATGAGCTCTATCCATCCACATGAGGAAAAAAGTAAAAAAGCAAAGTTGAGCCCTAAGTCACTAAAATCATAGTTTCGACCCACTGTGCGGCGGGGCAGAGGCGCGGGCGCGGTGCCCGTCCGTCTGTGCCCGAGTGGCGTCTCTCACAATCTCACATGTCGCCCGCGCGCGATGGTTACCGCACCTCCTTTTAGGTATATGGGACTTAACATATCACTTTTAGGTACGTGGCGCGTGGCGAGTGTTTAACCTATCGCTGGTGAACTGTAATGAACATTCGACAATACACCTCTGCCTATCTCTACGAGGAATGTTAACAATAAAACAACGTAGGTAGACTTCGTAACTCGATCTCGTCTAATTTTGATAACAGAGTTATCGCTTACAATAAATATAAATGTGAATTTAAAATACAAAACGACCTATATCTAAGTAGGTACAATATTGAATTCCCTCCTCGAAGTTTTACAAAAACAGTACCTCCTGTAAACTAGGTACTTAAATCTGAATAAGCAGCTAATGACCTCTGTGAGGTCACGACTTATACGAGCGAGTATCGAGACGTTTCAATCATTTTCTTATTTTTTAACGAAAAGGATCCTAAATGCGATTAAAACATTCATATTCTACAGTGTTACACATCTTTTAGATAATAATAATAGGATAATAAACAGCTGACGAAACACGAATTCGCATAAGGTAATGACTTCTGTTAGGTTACGAACTGTGCGTCGAGTCGTATCTGTCAGCTGATTGATAGGTTGTGTACCTACCTATTTGTACAGATGTAAACTGTAAGAAGTGCATAGCGCGAATTTATTTTATCAAAAATCGTACCAGATTGGCAGATGTGGACTGGACTGTTGTAGCCTTTGTTACACGCTGTTTCTCGGCTCCCAGTGGTTAACGGGATAAATAGCTTGTTGTTTCTCGTAAAATAACCGCAAAGACCTTTTGTAAATATAAAATAACTGCATTACGGTTAGATTATACGTTTTATTGACCAATCTTTTAATAGGTAAACAACATTGTTAGTAGAAACTTGCCAATTTATTGCGAAAATCAGTTATCCCACTGCATGCGGTATGCAACGAATTATTGTAATAATAATTAGGCAAGCGTGTTTAAAAATTAGAATCAACTTATTTACAACCATTTAAAATGTACATACCTCATAACGACGTAGTTTTTATTTACACTATTTACACCAAAATTGCTATACATATTCACCCTGCAGTTGCACGTAAAATAATGTGTCGTTGCACTTTTAATCATGTCTATCTCTAGCCCTCACTGCGTACACAAGCGCTCACAATTCACGTTTTGTTGTTCCGCACTAGAAATGGTCTGGCCGTTATTACCATAAATCAGGTCTATCCCTACCCCACACATGGAAGTCCAACGGCGTAAGATCAGGCCTGCCTCCGTCTGCAGCTGGGGCATGTAGACCCCTTAGTCCAGCTCCTAGGATCCTTAGGAAGGGGGCTTGTGCTGTGAGCAAAATAAGTCCACCCTCATTGTAGCAGTCCACCATGTTCTGATACTCCTCTGTACATATTTCGGTATTGTTGCGTTTGTTGCACAAAGCGCAATGCGTTCCACGTTAGTTAAGCCGTGTGCAGTGCAACATGCGGTTCGCGCGGGACTGGAAATCACGGCGGCGAGCGGCGCGGCGGGCGGGGGGCGAGGCAAGCAACTGAAGCAACACACTGGGCTCGGGTCTCTTTTGATCATTCATAAAAGCCACGCAAAAGTCAAATATTTCGGGTATGAATGGATACTTTCAGAACTTGATAAATTTCTACATAACGCGATCATTGAATCTTGTGGCCGGGGTTTATTTTATTATCGCTAAATTCTTGATTCGATGGCTGTTTTGTTATCTATGTAGGTACCACTCAAATTTTATTGTCAAATTTTATAAATATAATCAAACCTTGTTCGAGAGTCGGGCATACATTTGACTAGTTTTAACTATAGCAACTTTAAAAAAAATACGTTTGATTTTTTTTAAGTTAACAAAAACAAAATGTACAAATTTCGTTTCCCACGTTATTTTTTAATTCAACAGATACAAAATCGCCACCAAGGCCGTAATTAACATTATGTATGTTAATATTGAGGATAAATATTAATGCAATTACATACATACATACATAAACTCACGCCTTCTTCCCATGGGGGTAGGCAGAAACCACAGAACGCCACCTGCTACGTTCCTTACATACTCCTTTTGCCTCTTTTACGTTCATACATCTGGTCATACACGAGCGCCGGTTGAGAGTACTTCGCACCTGACCTTTCTGAAGAACATCACCAATAAGGTCACTATATGTCTTCCTAGGGCGTCCCCTCCCGGCGTTTCCACTCACATCTGCCTTGTAAATACCTTTTGTTAGTCTCCTTTCATTCATCCGCTCAATATGACCAAACCATCTAAGCATACTCTTTTCAATTTTTGTCACTACATCTTCTTTTAAACCACATCGTTGCCTTATCACATCATTCCTCAGCCTATCATTCAAAGTCACACTACACATGCTCCGCAAGGAACGCATTTCCACAGCATTTATTCTGCTTTCATGCTTCTTTTGCCACACCCAACATTCACTTCCATTCATAAGCGTAGGCACCAGCACACTATTGCCAGTCGTGCCTTCTTGGGCATCAACTGGTTGGTCACAATTGCATGTGTAGCACCATTCACTTTATTTCCCGCATTCACTCTCCTTTCGACATCTCCATCAATCTTTCCATCCCTTGTAAACAGACTCCCCAAATATACGAACTCACTTACTTGCTCCACACTCTTACCATTTATTTTCACATCACACACCGATACATCCTCTTCTCTTTCAAACACCATGACTTTCGTCTTATTCACATTTATATTCATTCCTTTCCTCTTATATGCTTCATCCATCACAGTCACCATGTCTTGCAACTGTTCTGCTGACGATGCAAGTAGCACTTGATCGTCTGCATAGAGCAGGCATTTAACAGGCAACTCATTCATCGTCAATCCACATTCACCCTCTTTCAAATCCTTCAGACAGTTATCCATGTACAGGTTGAACAGCCACGGTGACGCTACACAACCCTGTCTAACACCCCTCGAGATGGAGAACCAGTTCGTGTATGCCCCATTTATCCTAACACAAGCACTGGAATCCTTGTATAAGGATTTCAGTGCACGTACCAAGCGCCAGTCCACCCCGTACAAGGATAGTGTCGACCACAGTTCTTCCCTCCACACACTGTCATAGGCCTTCTCCAAGTCCACGAAAGCACAGTAGACTTTCTTATGCTTTGCCAGATGTTTTTCGGCTATGCATCTTAAGGAGAAGATTTGGTCCATACAGCCCATTCCCTCTCTAAATCCTGCCTGCGCATCCCATATTTTCTCATCTGTCACTCTTATCACTCTGTTTATCAAAACCTTTGCATACAGTTTGCCGACAACGCTCAAAAGACTAATGCCACGGTAGTTTTTACACTCCTGCTGAGAGCCCTTTCCCTTATATAGTGGTACGATTACAGCCTTACACCAATCATCCGGTACACGGCCATATCTCCAACACATATTCAAGATTAGGTACAGCAGGCTTGCCACCACCCCGTCACCGCCCTTAAGCATTTCAGCAGACACTCTGTCGTACCCTGCAGCTTTGCCGACTTTCATCACTTTCAGCGCTCTTACAATCTCATCTATTTCTATATCATTCCCTTCATCTATTTCTGAGCTTGGGTCTTCAAAACTGGCGTCTGCCCAGTTACCCACTCCTTGCACACTATCCTGACAACTAAACAAACTTTCAAAGTATCCCTTCCAGCGTTCCAAGACCTTACTTTCTTCGCTCAGTATACATCCATCTTCTGCTCTTATAACATTCATACTCGATATTCCTGCAATTATTTAATTTAAAAATATCCTAGCTACATTTACGCATTTTTTTCGTATACTTCAGCCATGTTTCTCTCGGTCTCTTTCATCTCAGTCTTGAAAAACATTTCTTAAAACAATTTTCCTGATTTAGTTTGCAAAAATACCACTCGATGACTGCAGGTATTACTGAAAAAAACCCTTTCATTAAAAGAAAATGTTTTAGTTTCTTCTTAATTAATCGTTTCTGTACTTTTTGAGTTTGTCAGACAGTTGCTATATGTTTTTTAGGTCCTCAAAATGTAATCGACACAAATAGGTCTTCAAAAACACCACTCGATGGGTGGTTTGTATTGCTGTAAAACAAATCGGTCAGCCCTTTAATTTCCACAGAAAAAGTATTTGTTTCTTCGATTATAATGGCATTTGTAATTTTTTTGAGGATTTTCAGCCAACCTTAATGTTTTTAGGTCCAAAAAAAGTGTAAATGCAAAAGTTTTAAAAATACCTGCTCAATAAAAATAAAAACAGGTATATCTAGAAGGTGCGAAATTATCAGCCAGATAATTTAACTACTCGTAGAACTTTGATGGTAAAACTGTGGCGGGGTAATTCCGTAACACACTAACAGTAGGAATGGAATGGCTTTCATTTTGACAGTTCAACAACATGCGTTATTTACGTTGTTGATTAGACACATTTTTCGAACATATGAAGCAATGGATTAGCAATTTCCTCCAAAATAATTCAGATCGTGTTGGAAGTGTGTTACGCAATTAAGTTGCTGGCCTTTAGATACATACCAAACAAATCTGAAGAGAAGTTCGAAGATACTGGGGAACACGAGATCATCTGAGGCTGCCAGCCATTTTCGCCCCAGCAGCCGGAGCGCTGGCATTCTGAAACAAAGACAGGGTAACATAAGATATATTTTTTTACACCTTTTATTTACTTTTGGAGCAATAGGTATCTAGGTAATATTTCGGCAATCCATTAAGGGGTTGTATGATCTCTTAAATTTTAGAGTAATTTAACACGACAGCTGCGAACTAAATCGTCAAATTAATTACAGCATTTGATAGTAATGTGAGGAAAAACTTTCGGACCCTTCCAGAAAAACATAAATTTGGCGTACAAGGCGAGAATACGGGATAATGAAACTATACGGCTTGGTTCTAGTGTTGTCGCAAAAGCTATTTGTGACAGACATTAGTCCTCGTTATAAGAGTCAGGGAAATTACTTTTATTTTTATCCAACGTTAGCCCTGGGCCTGCCTTAGAGCAGAAATAGTGAGATTGCGATGTCAGTTAAGAATAAAGTGGTGAAAACATGTGAATACTTGCACACTTACATATAAGCTGAGATCGACATGCCGATTAGAGTTTTAACTGACTCTTTAAGTGTCTGCGTTGATCTTTTTGGGTACGATTTTAACTGGTATCCGTAATACTTATGTGTGAAAAGATTTATTTTAAAAGAAGTGAGATACGTTACTTAGCGAAATGAGCACTTAGCATTTTAGGGACTGATGAAATGCGCGCAAGTCATGTTTTGAAAATGTGCGTAAGTCTTCTTTTTGTGCTTATTCGCTGAGACTTATAACTCAACCATAATATTTTATCTTTGTAAAAATACTATGCTTATGTAAAACGTTAAACCAAACAGTTGTACAGTCCGCGAGGCCTAAGCTGAGCTTTGCATTTGTGGGAGTGATTACCAATCGCACCAATGTGAATGGCGCCCAGCGCCTCACGCCGATTGTCTGATTGGTCGATTGCACAGCAAAGGACGCGTGCCTATGTGCACTCACACAAATGCAAAGCGCAGCTTAGGCCTCGCGGACTGTACGTAGGTATGTAGTATTCAGACTATTCCAATGGCCATGGTAGACCTGGGTATTATAAAACGAATGGCGGCTAGCCGAGAGAATTCCTGCCTTGTTGCGTAACATCACCTTTGCGTACAAAGGTTAATTGACGCAAATGCCGATCAAAATAAATGCATGCCTTTGCACATAATATAACAGTTGCTTACATTGAGCATATAGGGCAAACAAATTGTTGATAAAAATTGAATCAATTGAACAATCGTTGCTCAACAGTAATTCAATTCAACAGAACTTTGCAAACACACAGTATCATAATTAACTATTGTATTCGTCAAAGGAACAAAAAGTTTGGAACTCGTTCATTTGTTTTAGAGCGTTCCACTTTTTGCGTAAAATTTTAGCAAGGTTTGAGTGTCCTCGAGTTAAAAAATAATAATATTATGAGGGCAAACTGTGCTCTAGTCAATCTCAGAACCTGAATAATTAAAGGCTCATGATTGTGGAAGGTTTTTAAAGTTATTAATAACGTTAACAAAAAAGTAAAAAATCTGCTACATAATAATTAGGCAGGTAACTGGCAATTACGTAAATCTTTGTTTCAACATACATAATGACAGATCTCTATTCTTTGCGAGTGTTTTACCATGTTTTAATGTCTTTCCAGAAATAAAATAGGAAGGAGCGAGACCAGTTTTTATCTTAATAGTATTCAAATAACATTATTCATCTTACTTACAAAAAACTAAGCAATCAAAAACATCGAACAAAATAAATGGATCCCGTCTGATAAATGTTTGTTCAAAAACCGATGATAACTTGACTTTCGATTTTTTTTTCGTAAAACTCAAATTCGACAATTTGAATAGTTTTCTACACCGTTTTTGCAAACCGATTATAAAGTTACAACAACCATTAAGATTTAAATATTACACAATTATACATTTGTTTTTATAGGCGATTTTCCGTGGCATTCCAGCTATAAATTAATCTAAATAAATATAACGCTGTTACGTGAAAAAGCATAATATTATCATTCTGTCTGTAACGTAACATTGAAATCGGTCCAAATCACGTCCACTCTCGTAGTGGGCACGTGCCTCGTGGCCGGTACATTTACATGCATCGTATACCCGTGGCGCCGCCGTCTGCCGACCATTGTCGCAAGCTTCCCGGTCTGTGAACCCGGGATCCCGGGAACTTTGCCCATGTATTTCAGGACGCAGACCGCACTCGAAACTTTTTACGCAATTTGCCCTAATGTGTCTGTCGGTCAGTAGGGTACGGTATTTTTAACTTTATCAAGTGTTTTGTTTATTTTTACTTTCTTTTTTAAGTGTTTTGATTATTTTAGTAACCCGTTTCGCTCGTGCGGTTTACTTTCTGAGGCAAGTAGGTATTATAATGTTTCACGATTTTTGTTTAATCATATATTTAATTTTGCTAAACGAAACAATTAGAAATACGATAGTATAAATAAAGGTACTAGTAGTACCTACATAACCAGCAATGGAATTTAAATTTCTTTACCTACTTACAGTTTCGTAATTTATTCATTATTGTATGCACTTACAAAGTACAGTACCTGACCTTGCATTTTTCATGTAACTGACGAAATAAAAATACCTAGGTACCTACATTTAATGAGCTTCTCATTAAAATGTGTTTCCGTCAAACGCAACAATGACGAATATTTAATGGGTTGTGATTTCAATATTATAGCTGCAAAACGACATCTACTTCCGACTTTTGTCGAAGTCGTATTGTTTAGCAACACTAGCAACCCACGATTTTGTAAGAAAAAAAGCAGGTTTTTCTTCACTCTTGTTTTTTATACCTCCTCTACAGGAGCATGGGGTTTATACGCACATTGAAATCGTCAACAGAGATTGGAATTCATCCACCTTCACGTTTGCCTGCAATGCCTTAGTAGAAACTTTCATTATTAGAATTATAAAATAACTAGCTTTTGTCCACAGTTTCGCCCGCGTGGTTGTCGGAAAATACCCTATAAATGCATTGTTTTCATTTAACTCTATCGGTTTACGCGGCGCACGTAAGTTAAGGTCCCAGTCGACATGATTTTTTCTCTGTCTTAAAATCTGTACGGTAGTTTTTGAGTTTATCGCGCTCAGACAGACAAACAGACAGAAATACAGACGCAGCGGAGGAGTTCGTTTAATAGAACGATGAGTGATGCTAGGTAGTTATTAATGTTCCGAAAGCTTGACATTTTCTTCACACCCCTACGAATGTTAATTAAAAATACTGTTCACGTCAACTTCATATAACTTTTCTCATATTTTGTTGCATGGAAACTGTAGATAGCTCTAGTTTTACTGTCGAGAATGTGTAACTATCGACTATTATAACACTCGTATCGGTTTGTTCCCATATATCTGTTCATTGACAATGTCGAATGGTTTTGTTCTATTTCTGTAGCGACCATCGGCGTAACTAAGATTTATGTGTCGCGTGAGAGCGGACCTCACAGCCCTATTAGGCTGCCTGTCCACTGTAGAGTGTTATAGGCATACACAGCATTCACCACAAAACAACATCGTAATTAACTATAAAAAAATGAAGACATTAGATATGGAAAACAAAATTCAAAATAAGTGGATATTTACATTGTGCTAAATTAAAAATCGCATAACATGTTACCACGAGAGGTGGAATGTGCAAGTGTATGAGTGAGAGTGATATCTATGATTCAATTTGAATATGGATTCACAGAACATATTTATTTATTGGTTAGTATATGCACTCCCGTACCTCAAAGACTGATCTTCTGAATTTGTTATGAGTTACAACATTCTTGTTAAGTCTTAAAACACTTGGTATCAACAATCTGAATAAACATATACGTAAAGATACAGATACTTTAAATTGACGGTGAAATTAAAGTCTCGACCACACTGGCGCGACAACACAGCGCGACACAACGGCACCGCGTGTCGCGTGACCAGCGGTGCCTTTGTGTCGCGCCTGTTTGTGTGAGCCTTTATAGCAGCGCGAGCCACGGTCCTGTCACTGTCACACAACTGTCAAACTACAAGTCTACATGTCTAAGCCAAAGCAGGTGCTAAGTAAAGTTAATAGATCTCGGCCTCAGTCGCTGCTTGGAAAGTTTGGTCGCTCTTGCACCGCGGTTTTGCGCGATCCGTTTCCGAAAATCTGCTCCCTCGCTCTTGTCCTTTACTCGTTCTGCGTCAATGGACAGGCACCCTTATACAGGGTGACAGGTGACAAAATAGCCACCCTGTAGTATGTGAGAGTTATGAAAGTTGAAAGGAGAAGGTTCTCACAGACAATTTGTCTTATTGTTAGTGCTTAAGCCTTGACACCGGTGTTATTTGTGAAAGCTTTCGTGTATAAAAGCGTTTATGAACTAGAGAGTTTACGGCTGTTTGTTGTAGAAATGTTTTAAACTTTTCCATCCTTGCGCGTATTTTGTGAAAATAATACCTACTAAAGCTGGTGTATAATTGTATAGTCGCCGGTATATTGTGTGGTAGGTACTTACCTAGTTTCGCGACAACCTGAAATTTATTTCAGTATTTAAGTCAAAAGTTATTCTTAAATATAAATGATTTTATTTCTGTAATTATGTTTGTACTAACACTTATAAACGTCAAACATTTTTTTTTTAAACTAGACGAAGTCGGCGTTTCCTATCTGACTACTCTGAGAAGAAAGGTCGACAGACAGACATAATCTTGGTCAGATCATGTGAAGACCATGTGGATTGATGTCTGAAATGGTATTTTGAGGTACGGCTGGCATCTCGCGGTTTGAAACTTTGACAGGGGAGCACTCAGTAATTACTTTATATTTCTCGCCCCTGTTTAGTTAGTCAAAAACTCAAAACTCAAATCATTTATTTCAATTAAACCATTTACAGGCACTTTTGAATTGTCAAGGAGTCGGTCAGTCAGAAATATGAAGCTAGTTGACCATTCCAAAGCGCAGTAGGTACTTATGAAGAAGAACGGGCAAGAAACTCCATGGAAACTCTTTTAAATAATATTGTTGTTACAAATATATTAGTTACATCGATTAATGTTGACACTATAAGTGAGAACGATGTACAATAACCAAACACGTTAAAAGCGTAGTATTCGTTATTACTCGTCATGACACTCTTCTCAAATTAACTTTAATGTTAAGCTTACCGATATAAGTATACTAAACGATACAAGAATTGACACTTAAGTTGTTTTTTAAGCACTTGCATACTTAGAAGATTTTAACCTCACACTTGACTCCTCTGAGATACAAGTAAAAGTCAAGATTTGCATGATAAATGTTTGTTCCTTCATTAAATTTATTATCAATAATAAAGATATCATGAGGGAGGCCTCTTTATTATGATGAAGCTTTTTAATATGACGTTTTTTTCTTAATATTCTGCTTTTGTCTCGAAACGTATCTACGTGAACTCTTTTTTACAATGTCAATATAGCGAGCCAGCAATGGGTACGTAGTGACGAGACGTGTACTGATATCCCATGACACAGGCAGGCTGGCGCTTATCGTCCTGCTGCTGGCAACTTGTCACTAAACCATTTAAAATGTCCAATTAAGTAAATAGGGTCGGAAATTCATAATTTAAAATTAACTACATACGGGTGATGAGCAAAAAATAAACAAGTTAACAGATTTAAACACAAACGTAGCTCTTCGTAGCACAGCGTAGTTTTATAAAATTATAAGTGCCTAACCCTTGAAATATTCAATAATTAGCAGGGACCTTGAATTTTATAGAAAAAGTACAATGAAAAACATAAAAAATTATGCATTTCGTAGCTCTTCGTCGCACAGCGTAGTCCACTAATTGAAAAGGACCTTGAATTCAAAACAGCAAATTAAAGGCAGATTCACAGTTTTATGCATTTCGTAGCTCTTCGTAGCACTTTTATGAAACTGCGTTTTCATTGCGTATTTTTATCGTTGCATGTAGCCTTCGTTTTCTAACATTTCAGGTCAGATAAAAAAAAATGATAATGCTTGATTTATAATCAGCATGTATTAAATATTAATCACGATACAATTTGCTTAAGAATAATAATTAAATAAGCGACAGAATAATTTAAGGTCATTCGCCCCATGAATGAATGCGTCTGATTATCTTATCGTCAGCTCAAGCTTGAGTGAGTAACCATGGTGTACCCCATTAGCAACGTAGAAGCGTCATAAGGTTTTATTCGAATCGGAATTCGGTCGAATTAAATATAATGCCGATATGTTATTTTACGGCACGAGTTAGGGTTGCCCTGAAAAAAAATTAAAAGAAAACAAGAAAAAATTTATAATGTTTCCGCTGTTACCTTTTCTTGCGTACGGAATTCTTTTGCGAAGGAAATCAAAACCGGGAAGAAAATATTCCACCGTAGAGAGAGATAAAACATGCCATGCAAGAGCGCATAGCAGAAGTCTTGCATATGATATTATCAAGGCATTATGCAAGATGTTGTCTGTATTAGTCGGTACATGGGAGCAATATCGCCCCAATAGCCTTGGGGGCAATATCTCGTGTCTTCGCCTCGCAACTCGAGCTCGGGCTGCCCTTATCAGTTTAATAAAGCATTTTACGTGCATTCGGGGTCCGTTGGTTCGTGTGAAGGGAAATGGAGACGAATAAAAGTGGAACTTAAGTGAATTCAAACTCATTTGAAACGGTTCGGTGCACTCGAGTTCTATAACAATTCAGCCATTGACCACTTATATATTTTCCAGTACTGTCATAATAGTGGTAATCAATATAGATAAACTGCTACTTTAATATTTTGATAACGAATTGTTTTGAACCACTGGATTAGCGTAAAAGACGCCAGTAAATAAAATACAATTAAGCTGTCAGGCTGTCACCGACCTGCCAGGGTCGCGGATTGTTCGAAAGAGATACCGTAACACCGGCACAGGCAACTGAAGGAACACGGGTGGGTTTTAGTCAGTAAAAGTCTGACACACAAGTCCCTCCCGCTCCGCCCAGAGCGGGAGAAGTCATTCGATGATTTCACACCTAAAATAAAAGCTGTCATCGACATTGATCGATGCGACATTGATAGATCTTACGGACCGATAGGATATTGATCATCGCTGAATCGATCGGTGGCATTGATCAACGTCGATCAAAGATGGATGAATGACGTTAACCAATTGGTCTGTTTTCGTTCGACATATTTTACAAGACGTATAATCTTTGATCAATCTGAGCTATTCCCCAAGGCGATCGACGACGATCAAGGCATCGATACGATTGTCGACCATGTCCCAATACCTTTGGGCAGCCCTATATCCGGATAAAATAGAGTTAGGTTCTCCTAAAGCTCTCCGTTTTAGTGGGTTTATTGGACAATGGCGCGATAATTATAGATAATTAAAGACAAGAAAGATCAATTTAAAAAAAAAAAAAAACCGTAGTCCGTAAAATAATTCATATATTCAACATGAACTTTCAACAATATTTGCAAACGACTCGCTCGACATACTATCCAAATAGACGTTTTAGACGAACTAAAAATAGCTCAAAATTATGAATTAGTGCACACCGTAGGATGCGTGCGTGGGCTCTAAGTCAATTTAAATTATCGATCGATAAACCGTGGGATACATCAGTGTTATCACGAGCATTCATTATTGACGTCATTGCACGGTGTGGGCAGTATTCTGGGCATCCATCAAATTTTGATGACGACGCATGCCGTAGGTTTCGTTAGGTATTGGGCCTTTTTATAATTTCTAACGTCACGATAACACAGGAAAGTAAAATGTATGGAAATATTTCGCTGATTGCCAAGAAGGGTGCCATAACAAAAAAAATGGCAATTTTGAGTTAAGTATACTGGTGAACGCGGCAATTTTTTTTCTTTTTGCTACAAAAACGCCATTACGCTAAGCCTTAAAATGAGGGAGATAGAAAGGTGTGACTTTATGCTTCGTCGCACTCTTACCACTACTTTTAAACTTTTAAATCGTCATACCAAAAAAATGCTATTTTTGAATTAGGTCAAGCTTCTCGTAAATGAGCGACATGTAGACGTTTTTAAATATCCGTCCACGGTAACGTTATAACGTGTTTGTATTTTCATACATTTAATGGACAGGCAATTCAAAAGTGCCTGTAAGTGGTTTATTTGAAATAAATGCTTTGAGTTTTGAGTTTGAAGAATATTGTCACGTTAGAAATTATAAAAGCGCACATTAGGTGGGCAGCAGATGATGCTGGCAATACCAATCATTTGACGATCTGGACATTCTGCTAGCAAAGCCTGTTGGTAATCGTCTTCGCAATTTCGCAATCTTAAATAGTTATGCAGAACGATACAAGAAGGGGTTTATGTTCCTACTTTTACGAAATCACTTTTATTGGAAACTAGGAAACCGTAAAAATCAAATAAACGACTTTGGCGATATTTATTGATAGCTTTCATACTAACCGACGTAATTATAATATTATTATACCAGCCTATTATTGTCCCACAGCAGGGCAAAGGCCTCTGCTCATACAGAGAAGGCACGAGCATTGATCACCACGCTTGCTCAAGACGGGTTAGCGATTTCAGACTTATAAAGTCCAGGTTTCCTCACGATGTTTTCCTTCAAAGATGTCAGTAAAAAGTGTCAAGATATACTCAGAAAGTACGTATGAATTGAAAAAGTCACATTGGTGCTTGCTCGGATTTTAACCCACAACCTCGTGCATGAGAGGCGAGGCCTTAACCACTGAGCCATCACGAAGCCGAAGTAATGGGAAAGAAATAATTAAGTAAGAAAGCATGACGGCAAATCGAAAGAAAAAGTCGACGTCAACTCGATGAAATTGACATAATGGCTGGAGAATAATGGCGAAAACAACTGTTGCGTGCCAGAGTTCCACGTTTTACCACCTCAATCAACAGCTGAATTATTTAATATTATAAGTAAAACGTCAGCCGACGTTTGATTATCGATTATACGTATAGCTTCCGTGACCTTTGTAACCGATTGAACTGATATTCGTATCATAACTTATGCTATGCGATGTTAAGTGGTACTTGCATGTGTTTTTATCAAAATGTTGGTATTTTTTGCTATGCATGTTTTCCTAATGGCAGGAGAATAATGGCGAAAACAACTGTTGCGTGCCAGAGTTCCACGTTTTACCACTTCAATCATTAGCTGAATTATTTAATATTATAAGTAAAACGTCAGCCGACGTTTGATTATCGATTATACGTATAGCTTTCGTGACCTTTGCAACCCATTGAACTGATATTCGTATCATAACTTATGTTATGCGATGTTAAGTGGTACTTACATATGTTTTTATCAAGATGTTGGTATTTTTTGCTATAAGTAGGTCGGGTATATAGTTAACATAAATCTGACGATGATGGTAGCGTGATTTTCGACCATCAACATGTTATGCTAAATATGTCAATTAAAAGGTTTCAAGTTTAAATTGATTATGCGAACGGAAAATTATTGTGGGTTTTACGAGCAGATGAAGAACAAAAACCGTTTTATGACTTTTTATGAAAATATTTTTTTATTATTTTTTACTGTAGGTACCTAAATGTTGAAGTCTCTGGAGGACATAATTATAATTCTTTGTTATTATGATATGCAAACAAGTGTCCCGGGGCAATGAGTGTTGAAACAAGTTGGCTCAAAAGAAGCTAACTAACTAAAAAGGACAGAAGCCACTTGTTTTTCGAGTTAGAAACGGTTCAACTTGTAGATACGTGTTGAAAAAAATTGGTACCAACCGAAATAAGATATTGTTGGTTAATATTAAGATAAAAATTCAGTTAGATATGTATTTACCTGGGCCCTGACAGTTTTACATGTTTTGTATAGGTACCAATACACTATGTAATCATTTTCGGTAAGTCGTATTTCAACTATTTTTAAGACGAATGACATCGTTCGTTTATAACTTTTCATTTATATACACTTTATTACAACCAACTTAATATTTTACTGTATAAAACTAGGCATTGGTATTTCTTTATTTCGTGGGCCACTTTTATTTATTTTTTATTTGAAATGGGATTGCTCTTGACGTCTAGGTCAGAGGTGACAGAGACACAGTCTACGATGGAGTGTGCTTACCCAGAAGAAACCTGTTCACTCTAACTTTGAAGAGATTCGGGTTGAATGCGTTCGGGAACACAGACGCAGGTAGTGAGTTCCATTCTTCTGCCGTGCGCATTATGAAGGATGTTTGGAAGCGCTTAGTGCGAATTGGTGGAATGGCAACTAGGTATGGATGGTAATAAACAGTACATCTAGATGGCCGATGGTAGAGGAGGCAGGTGGGATGAGGTATTGTACTTCGGTGAGTGTGCGCAAGAGCTCGGAGCTCTTGCGCACACTCACCGAAGTTCAACCTATAGAAGACCGACAAGCAGGCAACCTTGCGGTGATGAGCCAAGCTGTGAAGCTTGGCATCCACCAGTGTTACGTCGCCAATGAGCCTCTTAGCTCTGCGTTCCACTGAGTCGCGCGCGGCAAGTTGGTATTTAGCTGAGCCATCACAAAGGTGGCTGCAATACTCCATGCAGGCGCTTTATAACTTGCGCTTTATAAAGAGTTAAAAGCTGTCCAGTTTTAAAGTATCGCTTCACTTTATTTAGGACGCCCAGTTTTATGTCCGCAGTTTGGGTTTTGCGCTCAATGGTGGCGCCAAAGTTAAGAATAGGCGTCAACTCCATGCCTAGGAGCTCGAGCAGATCAGTTACAGGAACAGATGTACCCCGAACTTTGTAACAGGGTTCCGTTGACACCTTTTGGGTACGGAACCTTAAAAAGCCAATTACCTAAGGCAAACAACTGTAAAAGTAAGTAAAATTGCCAATATAAGTGTTTATGTATGTACTTTAAAAGTTTAACTCAAAGATAAATCGTTGCCAATAATAAGAAAAATCAAAAAAAGAGACTCGTCATCATGATTCCAACATAAGGATCGCTACAGTGAACGTTCAAAGGGAAACGTGTACATTCTATAAGCACGCTAGGTATCTATTGTTTAGGCAGGGAGGGGGGGGGTAATTCCACTTTACGTGATCCTGTAGTTAGCAGGAATATAATATTGTGGTTTAAAAATAATAATGGTAATGAAAGAAGCTACTCAAACTTTACAATGAAAAATAAAAATTTCCTCATGTAAGGTTTTTAGCAGTATTACAGCGAACAGATTGCCCCTGAAACGGACACCAAAATATTAGGTTCCTAACAGGATTACCTCCGTCGTCCCATTCTTCGAAATAGCATAAGAGGAAGAACTCATATTTGTACTGACAGTTAAGTACAAAATAAATTCATATTTTGCAAATAACCCTGGCACGTAATAAAATCAGCTGTGACAAGTCAGTGAAAAAAAACTTGTTTATCCGTAAATCTTAGCTTATACACTGACCCACCACAAGGTCTAATCATTGTTCACGGATTATGAACCTTAAAACTGTGATGTTCAATCAAATAATGTGCGTCTCCTTATTACAAAGTACGCTTATCTCAGCCGATGTGTGTATATACAAAAACGATGTGTATGTAATAACTTCTTATGATCTACGGCCAAACAATCGATTAACACATAATTCCTGCAAAAAATGTAAATACCTACATTACAATGTCGAATAAACGAGTAGAATTTGCTCAATATAAATTCTGTAAGACGATTTATCGCGTAGGTAGTTGGCAGAAAATTGTATTTCATACAGAATAACTTGGTAACAGACAAAAACCTTATTGAAAATAACGATATTGGATCAACATGTCAAGTTCATTAGAAGAAGTCGACAAATCAATCCAATTTCGCGGAGAAATCCAAAACCGTAAAAAGAAATTCTAGAAATAAGGGTATCTGGATCTGGAGTCGAGACAACCGTGACGTCAAACAACCCACAGGCGGCTAAATGGGGTGAAAAACGACACGACGCTCATTTAATAAGCTTACAGCCACGCTGTTACAGCAAAACAAGATTATTATACAATTATGTCACTCTTCAGAGTGGAAAGCTATATTTTTTTGTTTATGTTACGTCAATATCGTGCGTAATCCTTGCTTTTTTCATATCTAAATATGGTTCCTAAAGAATATTGATAAGTTGATTTAATGGCTCTATGTCATGGGGCGTTTTGTACATTTTGTATTACATACATATATGTACTTCAAAATCGTGCGTAATCCTTGCTTTTTTCATATCTAAATATGGTTCTTAAAGAATTTTGAGAAGTTGATTTAATGGCTCTAAGTCATGGGGCGTTGTGTCCATTTTTCATTGCATACATATATGTACGTCAATATCGTGCGTAATCCTTGTTTTTTTTTCATATCTAAATATGGTTCCTAAAGAATATTGATAAGTTGATTTAATGGCTCTATGTCATGGGGCGTTTTGTCCATTTTGTATTACATACATATATGTACGTCAAAATCGTGCGTAATCCTTGCTTTTTTCATATCTAAATATGGTTCTTAAAGAATTTTGAGAAGTTGATTTAATGGCTCTATGTCATGGGGCGTTTTGTCCATTTTGTATTACATACATATATGTACGTCAAAATCGTGCGTAATCCTTGCTTTTTTCATATCTAAATATGGTTCTTAAAGAATTTTGAGAAGTTGATTTAATGGCTCTATGTCATGGGGCGTTCTGTCATTTTTTCATTACATACATATATGTACGTCAATATCGTGCGTAATCCTTGTTTTTATCATATCTAAATATGGTTCCTAAAGAATATTGATAAGTTGATTTAATGGCTCTATGTCGTGGGGCGTTTTGTCCATTTTTTATTAGGTAGGCGAAATATTCAGAAACGTTAATCAAAACAAAATTAAGTTTGCCAGTATCTGTTTTTTACTGCTGTGTGTGAAGTGTGAACGTTGTGCAATGATTTTGCGGTTACGCTTTACCGTTAGTTTTCGGCCCGTTAGTCGGACGGTGGTTACAACTTTAATTGTTAATCCATGTCATGTTCTGCCTCGTTGGTATATGTAGTGCTCGCGAGCGCTATTGCTGAGCATGAGGTCCTTGATTCGATTTTCAGGTCGGGTAAAGTTTTAGCGGGCATTTCCATCTGGAATTTCTCAGATTTCCGAAATTTTGAATTTTGTGCCCGATGGTGGCAATATGCTAACCCCCAATATGTTAAGTCACATGTAATAACATGTGAATTAACATAACTATAATTAAAAAGTTGTGTTTGAAATTTAATGAAATTGTTTATTCCGAAAATAGGATATCTGTAGGTATCACGAAATATTAAAAAAAAACCTAGATGGAGTCGACACATCCATTCTGACTACCCCTGAGAAGAAATGGCGAAACAAACACGGGTCAAAGTGTCTTTAAGGCTCCCGCAGACAGGCGCGAAGCGGAGTGTATATTTATATTGTCGTTAAAACAACAAATAATGAGAATAAAATAAAGTTAAAAATTATAAAGACTGGAATTTGTTTATTTTCGAAAGAAAGGAATGTTTCCTTTGAGTACAATTTGCAATCTCCAGTATTTATAGTACTTTCCCTCCAGATGAGGTTAAAAAAATCCAGCCTGTTTACCACACAACAAAGGTGTTTTTTACCACCAAAATAAATAGGCAGCAGAACTTTAGAACCTAGCATAGATTGTGTATTTACCACTCTCTTGGAAATGGAGTGATGTGAATTCATTATTAGTGCTAATAAGATGAAATTATAAACTTGTAAAAGGACGAGCTATGCGGACGTTTGCGTAACATTGTATTTAGTGTAACGGGTATCTCGTTTCTTGTTTTGTTTTCAAAGTCGTAGTATTTTTAACAATGTCATGTAATTAGAGACTGTGCTTCTTATTTTACTTTAATAAAGGTTATGATTTAGGTTATACACATATAGGGGGCAGGGCCATCGAAAGTTTTCGTCGATTATCAACAAAAAAAAAGTTGTAAAAAAAAAAAAAAACGCATTTATCACGCACCAAAATTATTAAATATTTGGTTCTTCTTTAATATCCAGCGCTTTGTTTAAATTATGTAATTAGAAGAAGTACACACACACCAAAAAGCGCTACACGATTTTTGATTTTATCATTGTACAAAAAAGAAGAATTCATACAAGTCAATTTAATTATTTTTTAATTTTAAGTGTGTGATGAAAGCGTGTCTTTTTAGTTTTTTAAACGACATAATATATCTACTGTTCAGTTAGTTAATAAGTCTAAAGGCGACAAAGTTATGACTTGAGCTGTTTACTAGGAGCCACTGAAGAGTTCCACTATCATCTCTTGGCTCCATCATCAGACCCTCGTTACCAAACCCAGCTTATATAAAAGAAACATATGAGCCCAAACTCGAGGTGTTTGCTAGAAGGCACTGAAGAGTTCCACTATCCACCTCCTGGCTCCATCATCAGATCAGCTCCAAGAAACCAAATTATAGTTTTGTCATCCGAATCACATATGCATACAAAGTTTCATTTCGATACTACAATTAGAAGTAGGTTAAAATTGACCTCTAAGATTTTTTACATTGGATTTTAGTTAGTTACAAGTTAAGCTTACAAAAGCGTGTTAAAAATATCTGCTGTTTCATAGAAAATACCTACGCGGTCAAAATGTATAGAACAGCTAATTGTTTTATTAATACCGTGTGAAAAAAATTCACGCGAGTGTGTTCAAAATCATGTACTGTATCCATACCAGAGGCCCTAGTGTGAGTTTTGGCCCTTCACCAATCGAAAGTTGCGCCCCGATTGCCAACGGCCATTCGGAGCGCCGAACGCGGTTGATGCGTAAAGTCGAGTTGTTTAAAATAAACTCACACTAGAACCACTGGTTACAGCTTGCAGCAGCAGCGCGTCAATGCAGTGCCACCCCATATGTAGAGCGTGGGGATTGGCAGTTTGGCACAAGAAAAGAGAGCCTTAGCTATGCTCCTCAGCAGTGGGTGAAGTCGAGCTGTGGACGATGACGATTAAGGGTTTGGTCTAGCAATATAAACGTACGTGTACGTTGAATAAGATATTTTTATTTAGCCTATCTAAGTTTCCAAGCTAGAACATAATTTATTTTACAGGCATACTACAAAAGGTCTTAAACCAACATTTGGGAGTCGACCTCGATACCTATACGTAGACTCGTAATAAATAAAGAGAAACCAAGCAACATTACAGGCAGTATAAAGGTAATAAAAGTAGGTATAGCGTTGTTAATATTTCAAACGGAGCATTCGTCACAAAAAACACGGTGGAGGCAAAAGATATAAATTGAAGGTTAAAAGAATTATACTCCTTCTTCATTCATTACATAAGCACATAACGATGTAAGTACAGACGTCTACTTATAGCTGGTATGTCGGTACATTTAGCTAATTTCTGATTGTCCTCTATCTCTGAACGAAAAACTAAGGAGAGAAAAATGCATACCTACATAATTTTCATAATAACTATTTATTTATATAATGGATCTCCAACAGAGGCTACACAATTACATGCTAGTATACATAGAACAGGGTCAATTACAAGTGTGCGCTTCCAAATATAGGAGACCATATCATTTCGACATTTATTTATAATCTAGGTACAGCAGCCTAATTGCGTAACACATTTTCGTGAACGATTAAGACTAATCTTTTTGATTTTGACAGTTCAACAACATTCCTTGCGTTATTTACACTGTTGATCAGATTTTTTATTGAACATAAGAAGCAATGGATTAGCAATCTATTTCAATACGATTCAGATTCCGATTGATTGTGTATACGCAATTAGGGTACAGGTCTGACAAGGTATTTTTAAATAGATCATGACACAAAAATCATGCCAACAAAACAAACATAATTAAAATACAAATGATAAATAAGAAATAAAGAATTACCATATATGACAACAGACCGAAATAACATAATGTTACGACTTTTTTTTTTTGGTATGGCCTCTCGATGGTCAACCTGTAAGGTTGTCGTCTGCTTAAGCGGACTTGCCTGTGGTGCCCTAATAAATTAAGGCCTCCAGCCAGGACTTAAACTTAAATACTAACTAAAACTAAGCGACAACGCTAAGGGCACCCCCTGTGGGGTACGGACCTCGGCTTAGGGCGTCGCTGGAAGAGGGCAGCAAGGGACTAGCTGTATCAGGATTTATTTGATTTTGGGACGAATTTAAAGCTACAGGCTCAGCGGCGCGGGCTGGCTCGAGCAAGGGTCGGGAGGGATAATGTTACGAATTAGATACTATGCCTTTTATACCCTTTTTAAACTTTGATGATATGCATGTAATATCCAATTCATTACGCTTTGATACTTCGTTAGATTCCTGACAGAGTCTTGGCAAAACGGCGAAGTGTCAAGGTTTGTTTTGGATCCCGCACATAAAAAAGGTTATAAGTAGTAACATTTCCGCGGCAATAGTAAGTACATATATATATGTATATACTATTTTCGCAAAGTGTAGGTATATATTTTTGAACGTATACTGTAAATAATTTGGTACAACAAATGCATTCGATTTAAATTACCTAATGTTAAAAGTAGCGATTGTGACATCATATTGAACGGAGAAAAACTGGAATTTATTAATCAGACGGTTTCCCTAGGAATCACGCTAGACGAGAAGTACAATGTGGACCTCATATAACATCTCTCGCGGGGCGACTAAGCTCGGCCGCGTACGCGTATGCTGTTAGAAAGATAAGACAGTTAACAGACGTAGAAACCGCGCGTTTGGTTTATTTTAGCTACTTCCACATCATTATGTCATACGGCATTTTACTGTGGAGTCGGGCTGCTGACATTGAATCAATTTTTATTTTGCAAAAGAGAGCTGTCAGAGCCATTTACAATCTACGTCGCCGCGAATCTCATATGGAACTTTTTAAGAAGATTAATATATTGACGGTACCTTGCCAGTTCATTTATGAAAATATTATGTATGTAAGAAAAAATCTGCATGTTTTTAATAAAATAAGTGATAGACGTAATTTTAACACTAGAAATAAAAATAAAATAGATCAACCATTTTTCAGACTATCTAAAGTACATACATCTTTTATGGGGTACTGTGTTAAATGTTACAACAAAATACCTTGTGATATACTGCAATTAAATGAAAGAAAGTTTAAAACTCATGTTAAAAAAAACACTTTGTTAACAAGCAATCAACAAATAAGAGGATTATATCCTAGATAAGAATGTTTGGAAACATGCTGGTCCTGCTCCATAGGACAATCTAGAGGCTAGACAAAATCATACTAGCTGCTTATTGTATTGTATAATTTGTTATTTTTACTTTACTCACACACTGACTTATTCCTAGTAAATATTTTAGGAAAATCTTAAACGTACAATACTTTCGCAATGTTTGTAAATATGTGAGCACCATGCACCATGTATGTTGGTTTATCTGTCTTTGCTTATTTTAAATTATTTTTACCTATTTGTGGTATAGTATTTTTATTCTGGGTGCATTTTCTTCACATATAAAAATATAATTAATGTACACAAAATATTGTTAAACATTTTAAAAGAGTAACGGTGGAGTTTCCCTTCTTCTCCATTCAAAACTACCTTTTGGAAGGGGCGCCTAAAATCAATTCTATTTAAATGAAAATGTTGACGTTCAAAAGTGCCTTTTAGTGACTATTTGAAATAAATGCTTTGACTTTGACTGTACTAAACTGGCTTTCTGTTCCATTTAGGGTTACAATAGAGCTAGACTTTATCCAATCACAGCGAACCAAAAGGAGGGTAATGCATGCGCGTGCGCAGTTATAATGTTCTAGTCTAATGCATATTTACTTGGCACTCCTTCCGAGGTAATTTTATCTCAGGATTTATTTATATCTGCTTATAGTAGTTTCTACGAACCTAAATGTATTTCGATGCACCCCTAATATTAAAGTTTAGTGAACATTTACTGAAGTACTTTTAAACTATTTTGAGGATGAGCGGAAACACTTCCCTGTTTCCTATACTGTACGTATCCTAAATATAACAGGTACAGGAACTTGTAATAAAATATATAAAAAATAAAGAAATATCTACACTCGGTTCCAAAAATAACGGGTCATTCACAAAAGTCCGAATATCTCCCGAACTACGTATGCTATCATAATGAAACGAATACTGTTCGATTGGGCATTTAATGATACAAAAAATTAATAAATTGAAACTTACGTGTACCTTCATTCTTATTCTCAAAAAAAAAAAAAAACTAAAGTAAGACATTTTTTTCTGAAACTTATAAATTTTGTAAGATTATGTTTTTTGCTTTTTTTCATTACATGCATAATTTTAATACTTCGTAACCCGAGCTCTTCTCGCAGCTTCCAGGCGATTCGGGAGGCTGAACACCAAATTTCGGAGCCGGTTCTGAGGAATGGCTTCCCATTCCTCCACCGGTGCTTGTCTGAGCTCGGGTAGCATGATTGGTGGGGAGTGACGACGTTTTAAGCAACGCTCAAGCTCGTCCCATGCATGCTCTATAGGGTTTAAATCAGGGCTTCGCGTTGGCCACTGCATCAGTTCGATACCGACCTCACCAAGGTATTCATTTACAATTCCAGCGGTATGGGAACGCGCATTATCATGCATGAATATGCCATCCCGGTCCATCCTCGCCATGAAAGGTCCAACATGCTCATTCAGGATCTCCTCCACGTACCTCTCTGCATTCAGAGTGATATTATGAATTAGCACGAGCTCGGTGCGGGCCTCGGCAGAAATTCCAGCCTAAACAAGTACTGAGCCTCCGCCGTGTGCCACTTTTTCCTCCACACAGTCTTGATGGAAGCGTTCCCCTGGTCTTCTGTACATCAACTGCCTACCATCATGCTTGTAAAGCATGAATTTTGATTTGTCCGTGAACATTACCCTAGACCAATCGTCCAGTGTCCAGTGTTGGTGCTCGCGCACGTATTTCTTTCTTGCAATTCCATGTTGCCGTTCCAGTTTGGGGCCATTTACGGGCCTTAATGGTTTCAAGTTTGCCTCAGCAAGACGTCTCCACACTGTTTGTGCGCTTAAACCAAAGCGAATAAAGTGATTTTTTAGACCAACTGCAGTTTGAAAACGTTTTCGGAGCATTGTAGCCACAAGGTATCTGTCATCCCTGGCCGTTGTGCATCTTGGTCTGCCGTTTCCTGGTCTCCGAAGGTGCGATCCGGTCTCTCGGTACCGCTGGAATACCCGCTGAACAGTCGACAAAGATACACCAATGTTTCTTGCCGTTTCTCGCTGACTCCGCCCAAGTTCCAAGAAAATCAGGATTCTGGTACATTCATCTAACGTGACTGCCATGCTCCACCTCACAGAATACTGATTATGCACGTGGAAGTCGTTCACAATATTTTTTTTATGACAGAATATAAATCGATAGAAACCATAGTCATAAAGCAAAAATTTTGTTTAAAAAAAAATCCATTTTTAAATTTAGTATTTTTGTAAATAAGTTTCATTCATCAGCCAGTATAAAAAGTATGTAATAAGAAGCGCAACTAAATAGTCTTTATTCTGTTTTTTATTTCATTGATCGAACTCTTACAGTTTTGTAGATATTCTAACTTATGTGACTGACCCGTTATTTTTGGAACCGAGTGTATATTTGAAATGATTTAGCGGATTAATATGGGTTAAACTATTTCCTACTCTGCGCTTAGTGGCAAACTCATTTTTTCGTTATTTTCCGTGTTCTATTCTAATTCTAATCAGTTCAGTTGATTGTTGCATAAAATAGTAGGTAGGTTGGTATACAATATCACGGTTTGACCCTCAAAACAATTAGCAGTAACCCCGCTCTACTTCACACGATTTAACAAAATTACGGGTCAGATCTTTATCAAGGCACGTACGTAAGTACTTAAAACCTGCATGATAACGTGACACACTCACACAGGGACGAATTCGTCCCGCCGAGACTTCCGAAAAAATTCCGATTTGCTATTTCAATATGAATCTTTCGTAATAAAACATCTCCAGACTAAAGCTAAAGGTTCAATAACGGACTGAAAGCAGACAATTTCAGGATTCCAAGTTTGGTTTATTGGAAAACGTCACCTGTTCTTTTGACCCTGAATCTATTTTTGTCTTCATTGATCGGGACCGTTCACACGTTCAAAATTGTTCAAAAATTAGGTAGTATCGAACCTTAATCCGGACCATTAATCAATAATAACCAGCAATAATAATCTTATCCACCCTAATTGCGTAACACACAATTAATCACAATCTGAATAATTTCGAAGGAAATTGCTAATCCATTGCTTCATTTCTTCGAAAACTTTGTCTGCCCAACAATGTAAATAACGCAATTAATGTTTTTGAATTGTCAAAATGAAAGCGATTACTACTGATAGTATGTTACCCCGCTGTGCGTATTTATAAAGTCTACAAGTACATACAAATTTCGTTACTCTAATAGTCGAAAACGCGACAACTCAGCGCCTGGGTCCGAAGTTTCGGTCACAGATAATATAATACCCGGGTTGGGATTTTGTTGTTGATTTCTGTCAGGTGACTGTAAATAGAATCGCCCCCTAATACTAATACTAATACATGGGACATCTATAACTCCCTATCATCATTCATTTTCATTTCAGCCGAAAGACGTCCACGGCTGGACATAGGGCAACCCCAAAACTACCTCTACATTATTATAAATTAAAGTCGCTTTTCGTGTCTGTGTGACCGCCTTGTTCTTCAAAACTGTGCAACGGATTTTGATGCGGTTTACAACGTCTTTTGGGGAAATTATTCCTGATGTTTTATGTGTACTTGAAATACATATGATACTCGATGTTTTGTCTGTGTGAAAAGTGAAATGTGATTCTATTCTAGACCTTTAGTAGCACAGCAAAGGTCTAGAATGCAACCACATCTCACTTAACTCGCTTCTCTGCTCCACAGACTCAATTCAGGCTTCTCCTTTGGGAAATAAAAGCGTAGTGTTGAGTTAATTGTAATTGCATTGTCTCAAGGTCATTCGTTACTATGTTAGTAACAATTGCATTCGTAATAAAGTATTGTAAGACGCAACTATTTATAATAAATAAACAATAGTCGTTTGAAATGTATTTATTTACTCGAAGCTGTTTATATGCTATTGGTATTCACGGCGTTATCTTAATACATCTGCTAAGGTCATTTTTTTATTTTATTTATACATACCTACAGTCTTACAGAATCATATTGTATTGCACCATTAAACCAGAAACATATTATAGGTAATGGGTTTGCGATAATCTTACAATTTTTTTTTTAATCGACACTTTCCCTATAATTTCGACATATGAAATTCTATTTATCCTCCAAAATCAGTCTGTTCATAGATTGACAGATTGATTGTGACGGATGAAAGACTGGTTCGGGCTTCCAGACATTCTCGCCGCGCCTCGTCGATTAAGTAGTTCATCATGAATACTTTTCTGTTTTGTTTCTCACCTGAAGTAAATAATAACAACAGATATTTGAATTTAATATGCAAGCAAAGGAAGCGGTGAAGGATAACATCGTGAGGAAACCGGCATGTCCTAGAAGAAAAAAAAAATCGAAGACATGTGACATCTACCAACCCGCACTGGCCCCGCGTGGTAGATTACGGCCCACTCTCTCTCTAAAAGAGGAGGCCTGTGTCCGAGTGTCCCAGCAGTTTGAACATGTTAGGCTGATTATGCTTATCCTTATGCTGTTCAATGAAATTTCTTCACACTACACACGCAATTTTCATTGTTTTATTATGTGCATCAGATTTAGGGTTATGTTAAGGCAAAACCTTTATTTCCCATGAAACAAACTTACAAAGTTGTAAATAACCGCTTGCATATTAACCTCTTTTATATACATCGTAACTGCTGACATCAATCTACAGGATGGAGTGGGTTGAGAAGTGGTGGGCCAAAGGCCAAACGAACATAAAGCAAGGACATGAATTATTCGGACATGCTTACTTTTCTCGACCGCTAGAGAACAAGAACAAGCTGGGTGTCGGGGTTTACATTACTAAAGTAGCGGGAATGTTCTTAGTCGTTGGTACTTGCAAGATAGGACTTTGTTTTTTTACAAAACTAATTCTAAGAAATAATTAAGAGGGTAGACTTAATGAAGTTGGAAATGTCACAGCTTCGCTTGAGTGGAATAAAACGCAAACTTAAATCAAGCCAACGAACATACTCGTAGACATCTCATTTCAACATTCGAAATAAAACAAAAGTCATGATAATCGGATTAGTAGTTCTCCAGTTATAAGCGCATTTAGCGCATTAACGGACATACAGACAGAGAGGCGTTTCGTTTTGAAGGATACGCGTCAGACGCACACGTGCTTCTGTTTTTGTTTAACTATGTCGTGATAACTTATCACATGTAAATACAGCTATCGTTCACCGAACCCATCTCCATACAAATAATATCTTTACCATTTTTTTAATAAGTTGAGTCAGGTCAGGACCAGGGTCAGGAAAGCCGTCTGATCGTTTTTGAAATCTTATGTCTAATCTTATTCAATGAAAAAATAAAACAATAGATTCCCTGACAAGATGTTATAACTTGCTCTTGAGTATGTAGTAATTACTGTTTCGCAACGCCATTAATAAATATCTCAGTTCAGTAGCAATATTAATTACTACTCACATGCTGATTCCGAAGTAGTGTTTGTAATGCAAATGTAATCAGTAGGCCGTTTCAACTGCTGTAGTTTAAAGGCTCAAACAGGCGCGACACATAGGCACCGCTCATCTCGTGACACGCGGTACGTTTGTGTCGAGCCTGAAAATTTGCGTTAATGTAAAAGACCTTTTAGTTTCTTATTCGTACTAAATATATTTCACATTTCAAGACGAGCAGTTACCTAATCAAATATTCGGTTTTAAGAATAAAAAAAGAAACAAAGTTAGTAAAACAAAAACATCCCTGCACGTGTAACAGCTCTACTGCCTGACGTTTCCTAATAAATATTCAATTCGCTGTACCTATCTCTGTTTCGATGGACAGATTCACAATCGAATAAAGTGAAATGAATTCAAGCATATTATGTTTTCAATGTCAATATTTTGCATATTTATTTCACGATATCGGTGAAATGCGAGGAAACTGGGCACGTGTATACTTAATTGCGTTACAGTTGAATTAAATGGGTGGGTGCAACCCATATCATGTCGATTCACTGGGGAGCAAGTGAACAGTGAACACACAGTGCAACATCGTGTCGCCGATGAGAACAACACCGCACAACTTGGTATAATTGAATTAGCTCCCTTGTTCTCCAAACTCATTTAGCTTTTAGCTCCGTTAAATGCGTATAACTGACGGTGCCACCAGTCTGCCAAGGACGCCTCCACAGAATGATTTACCAAAGAGCAAAATAAATTGTTTTACGTCGAACAGAATGGAGCACTCTTCGTGCTAATAAAATTTAGCTTTCCCACTTTTTATTTTGGCCGAAGGGGGCTACTCAGATAAAGTGACTCACACAATAGGCCTCCATTTGGTAACTGTATTATTGAGGCATAAAACTTTCCGAGTGTTCAATTAAACGTCTTTAGAGAGACGTTTGTCTTTGAGAGTGAAGACTGGCAAACTAAACGTTTCACTTTTTATGACTAGACTAGATTTCGAGACGATTAGAATCAATTGCGATAAGACGTTAATAGCCGCATATACAGCAACAAAGTATGTTGGCATTAAAGATGTTTTGCGTTTTACGTCACGCTGAACAATCTTAAACTAGCTGTCAGCACGTATTCAACACTAACCTACATTTACCGTTTCTGCTTGCGTCTGCAATTTGAGAGTACTCCCAAAACACTGCTATACAGTGCCACTGACCTCAGGTACAGTCAACTTCAGAAGTCAGAACACAAAAAGTGTTGATACTATTCACGCATCAACGGAGTTGAGAATTCAAATTAGATCAACAAAAGCGAAACATCAAAGAAGTCGCAATTCCTTTGTGTTCCTCATTGTACACTGTCCTCGATTATTTCAGTATCGATAAATATTATAAAGCGTTAAGTATCAGCTGTACTTCTCAGCAGAGAGGTGCTACATCACCATTGACGTCAGAGCAGGCCAATGACCGACTTTGCTGCATTTAACTACTCTCGAAGAGGTGAGGGCATGACTTATTAATATGTGTTCAGAAGTTATCGCTTTAACTGAAACAGCATGCAGTTAACAAGAAAACGTTTTACTACGAAATGGGAACACTGGATATTTTCTGCTGAAATATCAATGAAAATATTTTGACAACACCATAAAATATCAAGAAAAGTGTTGGTAGCGTATCTTAAATCAGGTAAGTTCCGTATTTTACTCCATGCATTTACGTATTTTCGTACCGTAAAGTTTGACACTACAGCTTGACCAATTTGTAATGGAACCTTGAAATTAGTGAGTACGGTAAATAAAGACCACGAAGCGTGACGTACATAAACTTAAGTGACCACACCTCGACCACACTGACTGTCAAAATTTGTGTGAATGAATTAAAAAAACCCATGACAGAAGATTTGCTACATCCAAGATATTGACGTAGTTTTGAACCGCAAATCGTTCAACAAGCCTGTATGTCACACGTTCTATTTATGTCTGGATTTTCCTGACAAAAAACTCCCATTTTCTTATTTATTTTATTTTAAATGGCATATCGCAGGTCAACCTATGAGGTTGTCGTCTGCTTAGACGGACTTGCCTGTGGTTGCCCTAGTAAATTAAGGCCTCCAGCCAGGACTTAAACTTATGTACTAACTTAAAAACTAAGCGACAACGCTAAGGGCACCCCCTGTGGGGTACGAACCTCGGCTTAGGGCGTCGCTGGAAGAGGGCAGCAAGGGATCAGGATTTGAGTGATTTAGGGACGAATTTAAAGCTACAGGCTCAGCGGCGCGGGCTGGCTCGAGCAAGGGTCGGGAGGGGGACCCATTTTCTTTAAAACGTTGACAGTAGATGTTCAAAACTTTGTAAGTTTTGTGCTTTTGCCTGCTGTAGCAATCAAATTAACTGGCTTGTAATCCCATAATTTGATTTACTTTGAACGTGTCAACTTTTCTTTGTAGTCTTTATTTTGCTGTAATTGATTCGTTCGAATACGTTTTCCTTAAAAATAATGGATGAGAATACACTATTATTTAAATTTAATTTCTTATTATAAAGATCTTATATTCGTAAAAATATTTCTTATCTTCCAGCTGGGCTGACAGTTGCAAGTTAACTTACCTAGCTGGTTATCTGAAGTGGCAGTAGATGGGTATAAAACCGCTAGATACTTATCCTTGATCATAAAGCTTTTTTGGTATGAGAACATGAGTCCATAAATATCTATCTTTACCTATATACATACACATGTATTGCTTATACATTTAACATGGTTAACATTATATTCACGTGAAAGTTTACCTACCTACCTAAGTGTACCTTCGCGTGAATATAATGTTAACAAAAACATATGCCTTATTTCTATAAAATATAATCTTGCCTTTGAAGGATCTTCTTACAGCGTAGAACCACAGAGAAAGCTGTAAACAAAAGTTTGCAGAGTCCCTTTTCAAAAACCAATCAATCAATTCAATTAACCGGGATTAATCGGCAGTCATATCTACGTATAATATTAATTAGGTAATTGTTTGCGCACGGCGACAAACCCGGCGAGGGGCGAGCGCGATCCAATTAATTCAATTAACCGGGGACAAACACCCAGTTACTCAAAATAATTGAGCCGATGTAACCTTCCATTTGATGAAATATGATAAACCTTCGTCATCCAACTAATCATAAGCCTTAAGTGCCTGAACATAGACACGCAAATTAATGATGTCAATATACACCTCTTGACATCATTAAGGGATATTGAAATTCGAGCGGTTAATACCATTATATTTATTCCAAACATTCTTAGGACTTGTTTTGTGAAGCATTAAAACAAGATCTAGCATGCAAACAGAATCTCTTCGTACATTGCGGAAGGACCAGTACCGTGGCATCTGTGGCATGTTATGCGATAATCTATTTTCATTCCTGGACAGGAGTTTATAGTCGTCGGAACTCGAATTTCTATTAATAGCAAACATAGCTATACCTATGTATTCCTAGCTTTACGATCGAACACTTATTGACGCTTAAATCGACATTTCAGTCACTCACACCGACTTTAATCTTATTTAACAAATCAATCAATCAACGATTGGCATGTTTGTTTATAAGAAAGAGTTTACTTGAGAAGTTCCTGAAGGAATTAAGTATCGTGTTGAATGAGACTCATGAGACGTTATTCCTACAATATTAAAATAACAACTTGTGGAACAAAACAATTTGGACGAACACGTATTTTTTGCGTCAAGTTTTTCAACTTATTTTAATTTGCCTTTTTCCCATCATCTTATATTCTTCGTGCGTTAAGAGGACGTGGTTCGGATGATTATTTTATTTGTCTCGAGTCGGTCTGGTGCCTTTTGTCGATTGTCAAAAGTTTGTATTTGCTTTAACGAGATGCGGAATCCATATGAGATGTTGTTTGTGTGCAGTAAACGACAGGGTTGTCTCGTCACAACACATTGCAGATACCATAAAAATATTATGGGGAACTTTGCATTCAAGTGATCTTCTTTAAAACGCACCGATCTACGTACAAGTTTTGTTTTCTTCTGGAGTTTTGGAAAGGAAATCTTGAAGAACTTTTGATTCCTTCTACTTCTGAGGATTAAACTCGAGTCACACTTAAACTGTCAGCATCATAGTTTCTAGTGCCCAAAACATTAACTACTTGCAATGTTGTGTTTAATTTTTTAAAGGCTATCTCGAAATCTTATTAACTTTTCAGAAGGTTTTTTCTTTGACCCAGAAATGGATGCTGGAGTCTACGAGGTTAATAACCTCGCAACTTGTTTTTAACTTGTCATCTTCATTATAACGATTTTGGTTTACCTACTTCATTTTGTTCTTGTAACGTAAGATTTATTAACAAGGCAGGATAAAATATTAAGGAATACAGAAACAGGTGTTCGCATCTGAGTACTATTTCCATCTCATTAATCATTTATAATTCTAAGCTTATTAAACCTCACTCCAATGCAAAAGTTTTCTACAAACATTGAGTTGATCGGAGCGTCCAGCAGCTTTGTGTAAGTACCTATCACATAATTATACCTACTCACGTACACTCGGGGAACGAAAGGTAACCTTATTTAAATACATTCGTTTCTTCCATAAAGGCTCCCACAAACAGGCGCGAAGCCACAGCGCGACAAAAGGCGCCGCGTGTCACGCGACGAGCGGTACCTTTGTGTCACACTGTGGCGTCGCACCTGTTTGTGGGAGCCTTAATTCGATTTGCATCCATACCCACTAGTGTCACATAATAGATGGCACTATAATGTTTGCAGTATATTAAGCAGAATTTATAACTTTTCTTCATCTTCGTGAGGAAACTTGGACTTATAATTATGGAAAATCTGAAATCGTCAACCCGTCTTGAGCAAGCTTGGTGATCAATGTTCGCGCCTTCTCTGTATGAGAAGAGGCCGTTGCCCTGCAGTGGCACAATAATAGGCTGGCTAAGTATAGGATTCGGCTCGCTGGTAGCAGTGGAATCTCATATAATGCCATTAAAATTTAGCTAAAGGTGCTTAGGCTTCCCATTCCGCGACTGTACACATTCGTGTGAATTCATGTCGACTATTGACCTTAGTAAGTATTTACATGTTAATTGGATTAACCCGCTTTTCGACGCAATTGAATTAAAGCTCGATGCGCGTGATAAAGCCTTGATGTGTGTAATTAATTGACTAAATTATAAATGTAAGAGATTCTCTGTAAGAGAATTGCTAGACGACAATACATTGAAAAAGCAATACACAATCATGAATTTAAAAACTAGATACTCATAAACTATGAAGTAAGAACTGCAATTGTTTTATAAACTACTTTGTGACTAATTTGTTATTGACATAAATATTATACTAACTTAATCTTAATGTATTGCATGACAATTTGAAGTATTGCATTTCAACTGTAATGTATCGAATATTGGCGGGACATATCAAACTTACCTGAAAATAACATAAAATCTTATGAACCTATGATCCACAATAGATGATTTGAATTGGAAATTATGAACCTTTTGAAGGCCTTTCGTATTTGTGTCCACTGTAATGATTTTAAATTATAGTGGGATCATTATTGTTAAAGTTATAATCTCAGAGCTGACTCAGATCTGATGACACTTACTTTACTTATTAAAATTTATGTGTGTTTTAGATGTAGGTATACCAGGGTGGCATCGCTGAGCAAACTGTAACCTTTAATTTCAGCACACGGTTCAAGACCCCCTAGTGTTGAAATGTTTTCGTCGGTTGGCTATTAAGAAAGAACTTGCTATAACTTGCCGTACATTGTGACCGTATAAAAAAAAACTACTAATATAATACGTCCCATTATATGTACTAGTAGTTTTTTTTTTTTTTTTACCAAACCAAAATTTCTACGTTACAGTGCCACCCTGTTTGACTGTGAGTTTTAAGTAGATTTCAATTTATAGTATTTGCCTCTGATGTATAATGCTTCTAGAAAAGAGTATCTAACTTTTTAATATTATACCTAAAATATGAAAATATGAACACCCAGAAACGCAAATGTCACACACGGTCGTAAACGTCTCCTGGTGAATATAATATGCTCTTCTAACACTACTTACTACAATATACGGTCCTTTAAAGATATTGCTTATCATCCTCAAAAGAGGTGATTATCCTCAAAACATGTTGTCATAGAAACCTTTGGATACCTACTCAATTGCTAGAAAAATATACAATAGATTACGGAAAATGTGATATTTAGGTGTTTTCGAAAAGGAAACTTCCCTTTAGGCGAGACGACAACTGACGACAAGCGATGTACAGAGTGTTTGGTAGAAGGACCGACACAATTTTCTTAGGGCTGGCTATATTTGCACCCATAGAAACCATATCAGTGTCACGGTAATTGAGATTAGATTTTTTTCATGCCGTCATAAGGTTGTAATAGTACGTAACTGTAACTTTTGGTGTTATATATGCAATGCAAATTTATACATACAATCGGTTCTACAAAAATTGTACTTAATTATGAGTTTTAAAATGGAGCACAGGTATGAAAAACGAATTAGGTTTTTTTTTTCAACTTTTCGAATATATAATACTCGTAGGTTCCTTCAAAGTATCTCACATAGAAAATAATAAGTCATAGGATATGTGCTAGCAAATAACACTCTCTTACCCTCGAAAAAAATCTCAGTCTTTCTACCAAGCACCCTGTATAGAGGAATAGCTTTTGCCTGCGGCTTCACCAGCGTCGATGTCGGAAATTATCCCACGGTAAGGTACTACGAGGATAAAAAGTATCCTCTGTCCTAACCCAGACATGATCTACCTGTGTACCAAATATCATCGTATCCAATAGTAAAAAGGTAGCAGACAGACAGGCAGACATACCGACAGACAGATAGAGTTCCTTTAGTATTTATAATATTAGCATGGAGAACATATCAAAAGACACATTTAGTCATTAAAACAATCTCCTGATAGACGCTGAAATGAAACCCATGCAGGGAGTTGTGGAGACCTTAAGCCGACTAATGACATAATGTTTGGTGTTGACAAGACTCAAGTGCCGTAATATATCTGTACATATTTTAAATGTAAGCCCTTTTTGTGTCTTCCTGTGTGACTAGCTCGGTCACACAGACAGACACAAAAACGGTTCGTCTTAAAATAAGCAACGGGTTTTAATTTAATGCGGTTGTCACACTCATTTAGAGAATGTATTCTGGATTTTTTTCTATGTAACAAATAAATATTAAACATACTTAAAATAAAAATAAAATAAATTAAAGAAATAAATAAAAACTACGAAATTGATAACGTTGAGAATTCTGTTGACATTTAATTCAATGAAAATCACGACGGATGGAATACTCGTATCTGTCTGTGTCTACTTAGGAGGTTTATTTTTATATAAATCGACTTTACATATGCAAGAAGATTCGGTTGTTTTCACACACGTAATAACAAAAGGCGTAGGCGTACACGTACGTATTATTGAAAAGGAACCCAATAACCTCAAGTATATTTATTTCACACACTTATTGCTTTCGTTTCTCCTTTGCCTTTTGTCTGTATTATGCAAGGTTATCCGATCCGGTCTGGAAGCTGAAGAAGTTTCAGATATCTTTGTAAAAAACATAACATCACGCCTTGTTTCCCCGAAGGGTTGGGCAGAGGTGTACCTATAGTACACCCACATTTCGCCAGTTATGTTTAAGTCCCATGTAATAGGGGGCGAGCCTATTGCCATCTACCGACCACTAGACCAACGAGGCAGGCGTATATATATATATATATATATATACATATATATACATATATATATACGCCTGCCTCTATATGTGTACAGCCTCCTTTTGTAAAGTGTTCACACAGGCTTATTCTTTGTACCGCTAATTCTAAGGTTAATAGATAAAGTTGTTTAAACTTGCCTGGATGAAATAATAAAGGGATTTCATTGATGTGGGTAAAGGAATACCTATGATTTTGTTTATTTTAAAGCTACGTTTTCAAATCAATTTTGGATTATACGCTTTGGTTCTTCACAAAAACTCAAACTCCACAGATGTGCTGGATTATCGTTATCCAATGACGCAAAAACAAAAAAAAAATAAGTTTTTAACTAACTACACTACCAGTGGCCGTTGACAACATAGTCAGCCGTAGTTATTTGAAATGTCATATTTTTTGTTTTTTCGACTTTTAGATATCGAAACCGATCACTAAAACTCAAACTTAAAGCATTTACTTCAATTAAACCATTTACAGGCATTTTTGAATTGGAATCGATCAGTCAGAAATATGAAGATAGTTGCCCATTCCAAAGCGTAGTAGGTACCTATAGAGGAGAACGGGCAAGAAACCCAGCTCTTTTAAATAATATTGTTACAAAAATATTTGAATTGTTGATCTTCTTCTTTCTCTTCTTCTCTGTGAAAACGATGTAAACAAAGACGTACACGTTAAAAGCGTCCAGAGTTTAAATTTGACCCTGATCCGTAAAATAAAGTAGGAAGAAGTTCGAGTCAGCGAGTCAGCCCAGTTCTCAGCCACGTCCTTTAACTGTGGTCAGTTGAACTGAGGCCATATTTTATATGCAACGACCGCTCGCCATATGAAATTAACTACAATAAAGATTTCCGCCGATTTTGGTGTCATGTATATACATATACTACCATAGCCTGTAGACTTGATAGAAGCAAATTCTTCCGGTTTTAGATTCCGGAGTCGTTTAAAATTATCGTTAGATTCGGTGACAAGACAAAAACCGAAACGCGTTCTCAAAGAGTTCAAAGGCCAATGAGAGCGCAACTTTCGATTGGTGAAGGGCCAATCGGAGCGCCACTTTCGATTCGTGAAGGGCATATTGGAGCGCCGAACGCGGTCGATGCGTAAAGTCGAAATGGTTAAAAGAAACTCACACTAGGGCCACAGACCAAACTTGATTCATAATAATATCGAGGTCGAGTTCGATTTGTTAAGCAAAACAACCAGTCAGTATTCAATATCATCTACCACTTGCAGTCAGTCCTCACAGTAGGAAATTAAACGTTTAAGTATGTATTCTCAATTTGCATGAGCTCTTTGGCGCGGCTACAGTTTCGTTGAATATTTGAGGAGTGCGCTCGAAACATTACACCCGGCGGAATGAGAGCATTCTCGAATACCCACAGTTTTTCACATTTTCACCGACATCTTCGGTTGTTTCACGTGGCTTTACTTGTAACGTCCGTGGGTGACCTTTCTTTGGCCAAAACAGCGGTTTTACGCAAACCCCGTATTTTACTTTCATCGTTTTATAATGCAATGTCGTTGACGTAATGTGGTGGAGTAACGAGTGTTTTTATTAGTTTCATGAAAGTCAACGGTGTTGGAGTAAATAAAGGGTATTTATTGAGTATTCTCAATAACGTTATAACCTTTGAAGTAAGCACTCAAACTTTATGAGAGTCGATGCATATTTACGAGTGAGATATTTGGTACGCTGATGCATATTGTGTGTAATGTTTAAGACTATTGATTTTCTATGGAAACTCAGCATTTCGTGACATTATGGGACAAGGCAGTCAGCATTGGGCAACGTTGCTGAGGACAGACACGCAATCCATGTCACTAATTACGCTTCTTGGAAACTCGCTAGAGCAAGTTATGGTATACGACATCAAAGTCATTGAAGACTAAAGGTTATTGAAGACTATGAGGGACGCGACCGTTAAAACTGTTTGTTTACAAATACCGATCGAATGTCTGTACGGGTGATATATTTTACGAGTTGTTTTCTCATAGAGTGGGTGGCTCGTCTAGTGACAGCTGACGTCACGTCGACGGCACGTCTTGGTGTCTGCGACGTGTCACAACTCAGAGAACATTTCCCTCGTGTGTCCCGTCCTATCGGTGTCTGGAGAGAGGTAGGTACCACGTCACTCATGCGGCAAATCTTCGACGGGTCAAAAGGTAGTAAGAATGTTTGAGATGCTTTTGGTTCTTTCTGATGTAAGTGCTCTTATAAAGGATTTTATTGACGACATAATCGGGATACTTTGTGAAGAATGTTTCTGATAAAGATATTAAAACATAGACGATTAAAAAAAAAATGCCTGCGTTTTCGTGCGATTCACGTGCTTGGACTGAGCACGTGAATCGCACGAAAACGCAGGCATTTTTTTGGAAAACGCAATCATGCAATATTGTTCTTCATAAAAAGAGGTTAAAGGTTATTTGTTTCATTGTTTTGACTTTTTGTTTCAATTATGACAATTTTCTCACTTTTCTTACTGCTTTGCAGCTGGTTTCGTTTTCAATTGCAACGTCGCAAAAACGTCATTAACTAAGTAAGTTTCTCCACTGTATGAAAAGTTTTTATTATTTTTATGGTTTCACTACCGATCTGTCTTTCCAAAAAAAGTTGCTATACTGCGATTGATAGCTCCCCAATAAAATGTATGGTACTGACATAAACGTCGAAAAGTTACGTGATCCGAAAATATATATCCTATTTACGTTCCATCGTTGTTAATAGGATTGTGTAAGTTAACGGTCGTAAAAAATACGTTGTCTAGGTAAGAATTGTAATATATTAGAGTAGATGAATCACTCAATAAAATCAGGTACTGAATAATGGTTACATATCTTAGCAATACGTACGATAAGTCTGTGCGAATTTTTTACTTCAAGACTAAATGCCTGCCAGCACTTTTTAGCAGTTACGGCAAAATGATGGCAATTATTTACTTTGGAAAACAAGTAACACATCACACTCTCTTAATACCTAATAAAAACATCAAGATGGCGGCAAGCGATTATTTCCGGACGTGCGCAGACTTATTTTGCGCGCACTCTAGTTGCCAAAGCAGATTATGGCTGCTGATTGGCAGGCGAAAATTCCAGTTCGAATCCTAGCCATTGAACTAATATTATAATGTAAATGTAAATTCACTCCTTTTTAGTAAAAGGATACTCTTAGTCTAAAGGGGAAGCCTATATTGCCTTGGTAATAAACCACACATTTTTCAACAAGCCTTGCCATGATTTGACACATTCTATTTATATCTGGAGTATCCTGACTGAAAATTCAATTCCCATTTTATTTAAAACGTTGCGGGTAAACTTTAAAAACTTTGTAACTTTTGCGCTTTCGGCTGCTACAAGGCTAAGTAGTTAATTTGATTTGATACAAAAGATCAATCTTTCTTTGTAGTCTTTGACGTCTTTGTTTTGCTGTAATTGGTTCTTTCAAATACTTTAATTCAAATTTGCAGGGCAGTGTCAGGTTGTATTTTGAACAAAATATTATTCGCGACAATAACAAGTATCTATTTACAAAATTACAATCATTAAAATAACCTTCGGTCAATAATAGCACTAGAGGATTAGGAATAAATCACATCGCTCAAATGGCCACGATTGCATATGACTTGAATGTAAACCAAAACACTCAAACATAAAGTATATTATCGCCTGAAAAGACACTTCGATACTACGATAGAAAAGTATGTTAATTAATGTATTTTTAAAATAAAATGAAAACATTTATGCAAAAACTTTTAACATAATTTCAAAAACTATGTTGCAAAATAAGACCATAACATTATAATATGGTCTTATTTTTCCGGTCGTTTTTGATGCGCTCGTCGGAAATCTAGTGCTATTGTTGATCGATGAAAATAACCCTCTAAGTTCTTATAATCCTATTGCTTGATATTTTATGAAATTATCATTGTTTGAGAAGTAGTTTCTTTCAGAAAAGACATCCCAAATATAGACAAACACCCCAAATTATTTGGGATAAGGGCAGTTGAATTTTCTGTAACAATATTATTTAAAATAGTGTCCATGGAGTTTCTTGCCCGTTCTTCTCCATAGGTACCTACTTCGCTTTGAAATGGGCAACTAGCTTCATATTTCTGACTGACCGACCCCTTGACAATTCTAAAGTGCCTGTAATTGGTATATTTGAAATAAATGCTTTCAGTTGAGTTTTGAGTTTGAATGATAATTTACGATAAGTACTATTTACTGTGTTTTTGATGATATTGCATGAGTTAAGATAAAATAATGTATGAAACTGCACATAAATAGGTACTTATTTAACAGTTTCATGAAGTACTAATTAGAGAACAAGTTTTTTTATTACAGTGGGTCCGAAAAGTTGTGTTCTCCTCAGCGATAAAGGCGAGCTTGAATTCCTCGCTGCACTCAGGAGTTAACTCAAAGCTCCCTCGCTGCGCTCGAAGTCCTAGATTCTTCGTTACGTTCGGGATTGAAAATAGCACCCGTGCCATTAAGACACTGCTTTATTCCCTCACGGCCGAACCCAATAACGTATATATCTCCAATTTTGCCTTACTGGAGATAGAAAAACCTATTAATCTCTGGTTTTAACGTCCCGATAAAGCCAAAGTATGCGACCCTTTAACGTGTTGACAGCTCTTTGTTTGAAAGAGATAGATAGAAGTGTACTGTCTATCATCAGTAGCTATCTGTCTTAGGTAATTGTGTTTGGCTGTTAGTGTATAATCTACTATTTCTTATTTATTTCAACTGTCAAGTTTAAGAGTCACGTAATTGTTATACATTAAGTAAGCACACTCCAGGCAACACGAGTAGGGTCTTAAAAGGTAATCTCTCAAGGGACGGGCACAACAATATCCTGGCTAACTATGATATGTGTATCAATCCTGGCGATTCTTATTATTTTCATAATAGCCAGCTAACGGTTTAGTACGTCCAGAGAACCGAGAGCAGTTAGACCCTCTAGCACCTTACTAAGTGGCTTCATAGCATAAGCTGAGGTGCAATTTCCGTATTTTTAAATAACGTTCACATTCCTCCTAATATAGATTTTCTATCTCCAGTACGCCAAAATTGGAGATAGATACGTTATTGGGTTCGCCCGTAACACAATACCATGAAGAGTTACATACAGTCAATTTACAATTACTGATGTATACATTCGGCGGTTTAAGGGTGGGTTGGACCAAGAGCTACGTAATAGTTTTCAAAGTTCATTTTAACGGTAACATTAACAAATACCATAAAATTAAACTACCTACTGTTGCACCACCGTGTAAAATGTGAAAGTTGAAAGGGTGACAAGTGACAAGACGCCCTATTTCCCCAAAATGAACGTGGGTATTTTTGACAAGGGCAACACTTCAAGTTAGATGTCATCAAGTTTTTAAAATCAACCGAGTACAAACCATTTTATTCGGCGGTATAATTAATTACTAGCTCCTGCCCGCGACTTCGTCCGCATGAAACTTGTTCCCCGGCTTTCACTTCGTTTTCGCTTACCGTTCTTTCAAACTTTTTTCTTTTTGTTCGGCTTATCTTGTGTCCATAGCGTCGGTTATCGCTTGATGTTAAATAGCCTAAAATTTTCAAAATACCATTTCAGACACCAATCTACATGGTCTTTACATGATCTGACCAAGATTATGTCTGGACTTTAAAAGAGACTGTGACCTCTCGAGTTTGTTTTGCCTTTCTTCTCAGAGTAGTCAGATAGGAATCGCAGATTTCATCTAATTTTTGAAATATGATTGACGTGTAAAAGTGTTCGTACAAACCTACTTACAGAAATAAAATCATTTATGATTATTAGAGATTAACGCGTTCAAACAAAGAAACGAACATACTTTAAATAATAAAGCTGAAGAGGTATTTAAATTACAAAATTAAATTATTCTACAGCAAAATATTTTAAGTAAACAAAGTGTTAAAATAAAAGAGCAAATTGTGAGTATTAGGTATTGGTTTCATAGTTTTTAAAATATTATTAGTTCGGTTCGTCTTTCCCCCGTTTATTAATAAGATAACTGGCAAATATTTTCAGAAAAAGAAGTGTTCATTTTAGTTAGATTACAAATCTTTGCAGCAAAAGCACATTTTTATTGTGCAAAATAACAGCCGGGACCAGCACAAAATTAAAGGAAACAAGTAAAAAAAATGATGACACAAACCGTAACCGGTTAATGTTATCGTTATTTGTGAACGCGTTTGTCTCTTAACCGGAGATTTGACGGCTGTCAAGGTGTTACTTACTCTGTATTTATATTAGTAAACAAAATACAAACAATTGAATGCCGATAGTGGTTGACAAGTTCGACACAACAACAATAGCCATGTTGACTGTCAATGTTGATCACAGAAGGGTTTCAATCGTTTCTATCAACCCTTTATTTCACACGCTCGTCTGTCAAGTCAGCATTGTTCGACAAATACTTACTACAAGTACACAAGTAAACACGCCTTGTACAAGTAATGACATTGAATGACAGCTTGCTTGCTTATCACAGGGTTCCGTGGTATTGTGTGGGTTGTAACGATCGCATCAGTGCATAAGTAGGGCGCATTGCAAGACTATCGCTTTGGCTACACGTTGCTTCCGTGTGTTGCCAAGAGATAACGACTATGACAGCTTCTTCATTGCAAATCACCACAGATACAACTCGGGCGAATTAACATGTCACCTGGCTCGGAACCATTACATATAGTTTTGATATTCGAAAAATATTAAAAGGCAATTTATAGGAATTTGTTTAATAAGATAAACAAAATTAAGTATTAGCTATTTTTATAACTTTATTCAACAAACGTCATTCGAGCTCGGTGCCATGTTAATTCGCCCGAGTTGTACATTACTTAAGATTAGGTTCCTGCGTTTTTTTTAATGCAAGTTGCCTTATGGCTAATGGCCAGTCTTACGGCCGAAACCACTATCGTATCTATCTCCAGTTTTGGAGTACTGGAGATGTTAAAATCTATCAATCTCTGGTTTTAAAGTCCCAATAAAACCAAAGTAAGCGGCCCTAACAACAATGTGGATCAAATACAACGATTAAAATGAATTAAAGTATACTTCCATTCTCAGAAATATTACGAGAACTATTAGCAACGTATTGTTAGTTCTTCTTTTTATCCAAGCTGTGTTCGCTAAGATTTATAGTTCGATTGGTCTTATTATTAGAATTATTATGAACAAAACAAATTGTTTTCGAACGTGTCTAAACATAGTAAACTTTGATTTACGAATACTTGAGCTAAAGATAACAAAACTCTGTGTAGGCACCCCGTTTATAAATATTTAAATATTTCAAAGTCAAAGCATTTATTTCAAATAGGCCCATAAAAAGGCACTTTTGAACGTCAAAATTTACATTAAAAATAGAACTGATTCTAGGCGCCACTTCCAAAAAGTAGTTTCGTATGGAGAAGAAGTGACAAGAAACTCCACCGTTACTCATTTAAAATGTTTTACAATATTTTGTATACATTAATTATATTTCTTTAAGTGAAGACGATGCACCAAGAATAAAAATACTATATGGCAACCATGCTCAGTTTTATTAATATCTATAAGAAGTATAAAATTAATCGTTTATTTTATTACTTCCTCAATTACACAAAGTTCTGATTTTATTACTGTCGGTGATAGTTTTTTTTTGTTCACATATTTATATACTAGAATTAATTCAGCTGAAGTTAGTTGTATCCGCATTGTCGTAATAAAACCTTAAGTTTGTGGTAATGTGTGACAGTTGTAATTTAAACAATTATAATTTAAGAGGTAAAATACAATACTTTACATAGTTTATATCCCTGGCCATGATTATATTTACAACGACTTATTTTATAATTGTAATAATTCTCATACTCATATCATGTATTGGCATTCCACAATGTTTGTAAATATCCTGAATACCTACGTAATAACTTATTATAGATCCTAGTTTATCTTAGAATTACGTTGTCACCGAACCGCGTTCGTTACTTATAAAGAGGTCCTACCTATCTACTTATATTAGGCAAATTCCACCCTGTTTATGCTGCTAACTAACTCTTTGAACTGACTACAAAAATTTGGATTTTATATTACGCTTGTTCTAAAACAGTCTGGGAGAAAATGGGTTTCACTGAAAATTAGGCTATTGTATGGTAGGTACGATACTCTCCTTAAAGAAACTTAACCCTCGGAACACGGAAATTAAAAACATTTTTAGCAATGTTTTACTATAGGTATCTTATAGCTACGTCTACAACAGCCACATTCTCGCGATTAAGAATAACTTAACAGAGGCCAATCAATACAATATGCGATGTTCTGATATGGAATAGACCCCAACACTGTTATAATTTTAAATCATTGACGTCACGATGCTGGTCTTGAATAATCGATGTGCCGCCGCTCTTGAGTGCAATGCTTTATGTGGAATCCGCTTCATTGGCTCAATTGTTAAGTAGATACGGTTAATTGATAAGTACCGAAATGTTCGGTACGATTTGTGCACGGAATTTGGTACAACACCATACAATGGTTATTGTCGTGTGTCTACGTTCATACATATTTAGTGCGCAGGTTTTTTGTAATCAGAACACCTCATTCAGTCTGGCTGCTGGACTAAAGTATTTCTTAAAGACTGCCTCATTAGTGTATATGAGTTTTTAAAGTATAAAAATATATCTTTATGATCCGATTTTTTGCCAAATCGTTAAAAGAAATATAAGTGATCAGCTGTCCCTTAAAAAAAAAAACATATAAGGATAACTAGGTACTCAATACTTACTACCGTGTAAAAAGTAAAAAAAAACAGAGCAAGGCTGGTATAACCTCAAGCATATTTAGCATATTCAGTGCCAGGGCTGCTTCGTGTGTCAAGATTATTTAAACGAATTATCTCACAATCATTTGGTAATGTTGCTTGCATATTCATAGTCATAAGTCAGGGCAAAAACTAGTGCAGACTGTGCAGGGTGAGGGCTCATTTAGACGAAGACTGTCTCATCCCTTCTTTGAAAATTTAAAAATCGAATCACAGTTCGAGAAAATCGCCTCACGATTCGAGTCTCGTTTGACATAATCGTAGGTGAGATTGGTTAATCTCTTGCTTGTAAACACTGAACATGAGTGATAATGTTCTGTCCAGTCTCGTCTACGAGACTCGCATGGACATTCTAACTGCTTCGAGTTGTCGAAGAGTGAGAAACTCGTAGTGTAAAAGATCCTTTAGGTTTATGCCACAAATGACTCATAGTGTAAGTGCCTACGTGCATTAGAAGATTTATTTCATGTAAGTAAGTTAAAAGTAAAAAAAAACAGACGTATAAAGTCGAGATAGAAAATGTAACTTAGCTCTGGTCACAAAGATACACCTTCCTTCCTTCTTTACTACTTAGTTAAATATTTGTTATAAATAAGCTTGTGAAGTTGAGAAAATTAATTGAAAAGCAAAAATATGCTCTTTTTATATACTTATTTTAACGAAAAACAAATAAAGTCGCTTATTTAAATTGTAAAGCATTCATAAGGAAGAATTTTTTTTTCGTGACATTTTCGATAAAACACAAAATACACATATATAACACAATAAAATAGTGGCTTTGTGATTGCCACTATTTTAAGAACTATTAAAAAATTAAATTATAAAAAGAAATAAAACGACCAGAGGTCGTTTTATTTCTTTTGACGATAATTAGTTGAATTTAAGAGTTTTAAAAAGTCATCCTTATTCTGCATTTACAAAAATCGCACTCGTCACTTCACACGTCACTGAATAATTCTCGACAGTAAAATTCAAGTTACTTTTGTATATCACAATCAATATTAAATAAACTAGAGGTTATAAAACAAAAAACTTGTAATATTTAACACATGTTTTATTTTTTACTTACTTAAAATAACCATGTTTACGATCTTATATCACGTGACATTTAAAGAATTGCGTCGAAATTTTTTCTTATAAAATTGCGCCCACGCGTCTCTTTCAATCAATTACTTAAAAAGAGGTACAACGTCTGACGGTGTATCGAAACTTGATCTATATTACGCTCGAATTCAATTTAAGACGGGAAATATCTTTCATATCTCGCGTCAGACGAAGGCCAGAGCTATCAGTCGAGTTAAGGACCGGACTTATTTCAATTTTATTTATCGGTAAAATGGTACATAAATAAAATGCTTAAAGTATTTTTGGAAGGTTTTAAACCAGACCTAGAGCAACTTAACTATCACTAAAATTCCTTACTGCTATGAGAATCTTAAAGCTATTCTGCAAAAAATAAAATCGAATTTGACAATCGCGACTCCACGTGTTTTTTTTTTTTTGGCTTGCCAACGTGTTTGCAGGGTGGGGAGCCTCGACGTGTTTTTTTTTAATAAACAAAATTTTGGTGATTCTTGGTCTGGTCTAAAGGGATTTGTGACAAGAGATTCGGCACCAATACCTACTTACTAACATTGTGCTTTACAACTACAAAAGTGTGCTACCATTCCATTTCATTGCGAAATTGGCAGTTTAATTAAAACAACCACGAGATAGGTATATGGAAGCTGTAAAGTTAAACCAAACATTTGTTATATCGATCGTGGAACGAGAAATGTACTTTCCAAATATGCAAATATAACATAACCTTCATAGCTAGTAGGTACATCGCGTGTTCGCAGTAGGTACATGTGGTTACTAGTTAGCAAGCATCGTCACTTCTAACTGTGTGAGAAAACACAGGTGTTACCTCTTTGTCTTTGAATGAATGAGGGAAAACCGTTGTCGTGTTCTTCTTTTGAAATGGTGCACTCTAGTTCTTTTTTTAAACATCGTCGATACCTATTGTTAAAACTTAATTCAATGAGTGTTTTAAATCTTATAGATATTTTTTAAAGTACGATGATTTTACTTTTGTCTGGGAAAATTGAAAGCAGTGAATTTGCAAAGCATAACTTTAGCAAAACCAAAGCAATTTTATTAAAAGTTAGGTTGTTATCAGTGCTCGTTCATTTTTAAAAGACAAGTGAATAATTGTTCTTTTTAACTTGCTAATAGAAAGAGAATTTTTTTAGAGCCGCGGGGCTAATGGCTCGTATCATGGACGAGTTTGTTGGTCGATGATGGATAAAATAGTAGGTATGTTTACCGTTTTAAAGTGGGGCTACCTCGAGCCGGGTATGGATGTGGAGCTGTATCAAAAACAATGCTTCACCTGCCAGGCAGGGAGCAGGATACTGGAACCCAAAATATGCAGCCAAAGTGACCTCTGCGCTGCCACCGATAACGCCATGGAAGTGGCAAAGATTTGGGTCAACACAATTTGAACAACTGTCGTGCCTGCGACACGGAGAAGAAGAAGACCTTTACAGCCGGACGTATTGTAGAGATTTTCTGAGAAACGAATGGTATCTTGGAAGCGATAGCTAACTGCAATGGATACGTCCACGAACAAGACCGATTAGAGTTCGAGGAAGTTTAGTCTCATTCCCTTGTTTTTAGGTCGTATGATTGAACCTCTTTTGTCTTACAAAAGTAGGATGGACCATTAAGATAAATGATTTTATTTCTGTAGGTAGACTGTACAAACACTTTTGCACGTCAATCGTATTTTTTTTAAACAGGTCGGCGTTTCCTGTTTCCTATCTGACTACTCTGAAAAGAAAGGCCGAAAAAACTCAGAGGTCACAGTCTCCTTTAAAGTCCAGACATAATATTGGTCAGATCATGTGAAGAACATTTTACAGACCATGTCTGAAATGGTCTTTTAAGAAAACACACACGGACACAGATTGAGTGTACCTGTCCAGTAATCGTGCAGCTCAGGAGCTCAACGATTCAACGAGCAATACACGTACCTAGGAAAGGACATTTGGTTAGGCCGCATAAATTACTGAAATTGATAGATCATGATTAAAAGTAACTCAGAAAAAACAATAAAACAATGACCCACATAGTCCCTCACATTCACAATAATTAAAATCGTATACTTCACAGAGTAAATACTCATGACATTGTATTTAAGTACAAAATTGATCAAAGTAAATGTGTATATAAAATCGTGACATAATCTTTTAGGACCATGTAGTTTGGTGTCTTAAATGGTCTTTGAGGAAAGAAGCACACTGATTGAGTGGACCTCTCCAGTCAGTGCCCGTATTTGTCAGTACCCGTGCAGCTCAACTCAAAAATTAAGGAGCTCATCGATTGCACGGACGTGGTAAAGCCAAATTGAATCCATATTTGAAAATGACAATATTATCTCGTTTTGAGATACGAGATAATATTGTCATTTTGTCACCCCTCTGTGTTATACATATACTTCGCCGACGTATAAAGCTAGGTCGGGAATAAACTTGCTATTTACATAGGAACCGCGTAATGCTCACTAGACCGCACGTACGTTTCTAAAGTTGGAAGTACGTAAAAAACGTATGTCGTGAGAATAAAATCAAGACTTTAATGTAATACTCAAATATTAGGTCATTTACATCGTTGTTTATCAACTTTCTGGATGTTGAAAAACAAAATACTTGAACAATTTCAAGGTGTAGGTCACGTTATTTCTATGAAGTAGTTCTGCATAACCTGCAGGTACAAAAAAAAAACAATATAATCGTATTATATGGTGACGTCATATTCAACAACACAAGTAAGTATGTAGGTAAGTAGGTAATATCATTGTGTCTAAAATTTATTCACTTATTTAAAAACTTCCAAAACGACTGCGCACATATTTCAAGCCTATCAAAACAATGACTGAGCAAAAATGTACTTTTTAATTTTAATTGGCCAAACAAATTTAAAAGAACACAGGCTTCAAGTTTTAATTAAAATCGTACTGGCCACTAATTTGAAGTCCTTTCTGGCTTCAGCGTTGGTAACTTATTTTCGGACCTCAAAGCGTACGGTCGCGTCGTATGGTGATTACATTATGTGAAATATGCGAATGACGTGGAATTATGACTACACTATTTTTTTATAAAAAGGCATCGGCCGATTCGCAATTGGGGCAGGGAAATTGTAAAGTTCCGGAAAAAATATAAAGGTTTTTGTTATAATAGTTTGAGGTCAAAAATACCTTTTCTCGATATTTTTAAAGTCGTCCCTTATGTTTTATTTCGAACAAAGAACCAATAATATGATGCAGAATACCTAAGAACTTTATAAAGTATGAAGAACCTGTCTGGAAATACCGTTTACATTATGATTTCATCTTAAAACATGAATTACGGTTTGATTAATGATTTACGATACGCGTGTAACAAATGAACGTAGGTCCCTAGATACCTATAAATATGTTTATGTACGAACAAAACAACATAAGAAAATAAACATAATATTCTTGCCGATAAACAAGAATCAATTTTAATAATAATAAAGGATAAGGGCATGCAGAATCACCATTACAACACTAGTACACGCCGACCTTGCGTTTGCCAAGATAGGTACGCAAAACATTAGTTATCTTATGTTGCCATACGGCATAATACTGGGTCCTTTGCAAATATCCGAGTAAGGTGTTACAATGGGCTGGTCTTTATCGGGCGTAATGTGGCTACCGCGACATCCCTGACACGGATAGCTTAGTACTTAGGGTACCTACGTACCCACAGCTACTTGAGTTTGTGATGTAACAGGGTTACCACTTTATTGGAAAAACTTCGTTTGATTCCATAATTTTAGATGAAGGTGGAGAAATAACGTGATTTTCTTATTAAGTTGTGATACTGGAAAAGAACGTTTCGCTTTCCGCCTTATAGATCTAAAATCAAAGCTAATAGTTTCCCCGCCTTTTCCGTCATGTTTTTTTTTCAGGACAAGGAAAACTTATGGCTTTTACAACCACAACACTTGGGCGACCTTAAAAATAGAATTGAACAAAAATGAGCCTCTCTAGGTAGGTATATGAGCATTGACGGAACGCATCAATTAGAAATCATTATTGCTGCAAATCAACGATGAAGGATAAAAATTCAATACAGCGTATCTAATCAGTACGTACTGACTACAAAGATACTTTGGTAAGTGGAAAAAACCATAACTAAATTTAATTGTACGGAATTTGACATTACTTTTGACGTTTGTTTAGGCGCCACCATAAACTACCAAAATAATGTTAATTCCCGTTTACCAATGCCTATTAACTGGAATCAAGGAACGAAGCCATTGTGATTTCAAAGGATTCAATCAATTAACACGTTTTATCTAGGTACTAGAATTATCTAACGCCATTTGACCAAAAAGCTAAAAAGATCATAACTTATATCTTTAAAGTAATTAGAGGGAAGATACACAATGCGGATATATTGCGAAGGGTGGAGCTAGTAGTGCCGGACGGGTATGTGAGTCGTCGTCGTCAGCCGCGGTTGCTGGCCGAACCGCGTGCGCGAACTAACTTACTGTGCGAGGCGCCGCTCACGAGTGCACTCCGCACTCTCAACCTCATTGCTGTTGACTTGGACATATTCTGTTGCACATTGGGTGAATTTACAAGAACAGCTACCTTTAGAATTAGCTATGGTTAAAACATTGGAAAAACTATTAAATTCCAGATATAATAACTCAATACCATATAATAATAATTTAGTCTAGCAATTGGAAGGATTACAACAAGTGATATGTTTTATTTGCCTTCCGCTCTAAATTGCTAGTAATCTTATCTGGTGTAAACACTAAGGTTTATGCCCCCTTGTTCCATAAAGTTAAGTGCTATTGGGGGCTACAACAAACGCGTAAATTGTAGAACTTAACACTGTGACAGACCAGAGTCAAAACACGAATATTTGAGTACAGAGGCCCTAGTGTGAGTTTCTTTTAACCATCTCGACTTTACGCATCGACCGCGTTCGGCGCTCCGATTGGCCCTTGGCTTCAGAACACCGGGCAATACAACACTATTACCAACTGCTCTTCGTGCGAGGCATCAGGTTTTCATAAAGAGGTAGCCTGTCTTAAGACCAGCACACTAATTGCGTAACACACTTTCAAACACAATTCGAGAGATTTGAAGGATACTGCTATCCATTACATATCCATTGCTTCATAGGTTTGAATAATTCGTTGGCTCAACAACGTAAATAACGCAATGAACGTGGTTGTAGTGTCAAAATGAAACCCATCGCGATCAATTGTCATTGTATGTGTGTACGCAATTAGTCCGTAGTTTTGACTCTCAAGTCTACACACAGCCTAAGTTAACGTAAAACCTTATAACGGAAACCAGCAATGAGTTTGCACTACGTTTTCGGATAGATCGAAGATAGATATAGGTTGAAACACAGTTTGAATACCGGTACCTGCCTGCTTAACTACCCAACTTTGCAAAATATTTCAATACTGCAGTATGTTTCAAGTTAAGATTCACGTTTAAATGTAAATGTTTCAACGTAAGTTAAACCCGACATGTATATCAATTTCCTACATAAATTGATAGATGTAACTTTGTTACATAAAGGTTGACCCGTCCAACCTCCAGACAAAACTTTTTACTACTACGTTACGTTATCGACGCGCAACCTTTTACCATGGATTCAGTACATGATTCTGAACCCCCCCTCCCCTTTTTTTTGGGTGGGAAATTATCAAATGACTTCTCCCGCTCTGGGCGGAGCGGGAGGGCGTGTCAGACTTTTGCTGATTAAAAACCTCCCGCATTCCTTCAGTTGCCTGTACCAGAGGCCACGGTATCTCTTTCGAACAACCCGTGACCCCGGCAGGCATCGGCCCCAACGGACCTCGACAATTAGTGCTGGCGTCTCTTTGATGCGCGCGTGGAACACAACGCGAAGTCGACCTGGGCCTGGTCGTTACCGGACGGCGAGCTACCCATTGCTTGCCGTCCGCAGCTCGCAGTAAGTGGCCGGGAATCTGCTGCCGATTCCCGACGCCCACGGCGTCTCCTGCGGCGACTAGGGGCGTGAGGGCGCAAGGATTGCCTCTCCCTCACGAGCTCCGCCTTCTCCTTCGCGAGCATTACTGCTTTGCAGAAGGAGGCGACGGCTTCCCAATCACTCTCGCCTCTCGCTCCGTACCATGGCCTGGAACAGGACCGGACGCGAGAGATCGCCGCCGTTACAAAAAAAACATTAGCTGTTCCATTGGATAGTCACTTTTCTGTTTTTTATTTGTTTTTTGATATCCGTAACATTTATATTCGTCTAGAATCATATGCTGAATTCATGGTTTCAGTTTTCGCGTCGATTTCCCTGCCACACTGGCTTGTCCCCATTTACATGGGATTTCTATATCTGGCAAGCCTTCTGTAACATTTTCAGTGAATCCGAACATGACACTCCATTGTCGATGCAAAATTTAAGACAAACTCTTTGTTCGATTTTTTGTCCATGATGAAATTCGCAATACACACTAGTTGATGTAACAAAAAACAGCTGCAGCAGCAGCAGCAACACTTTAATTAATCTAAGTAACAGCTGCAACTCAAACTCCGCACCAAAATGGAAAACAGTTCTGCCAATCCCATCAGGAACCATAAAAAAATTATCATCCATCCCCTATACTTTTTTGACAGCATGTACTTATATAAAAAACCAGTGCTGTTCGTTTGTCTCGCTAAAACTCAACCGATTTGAGTATTTTGTTGTTTTGTTCGCTCTAATACAGTTGTGGTTTAAAAAGAAAAAAAGAGGCCCTGCAACGCATTAGCTCGTCTATCAACAAACAATCTAACAAATGTTTGTCGGCGCATCACTTTTCTTTATTTGGCTAATTCTTTTTGTATTGTCAGGACAAGGTTTGTATCAAATATTTGTTTTGGAATATCGGAAATTTTGATGCTATTTTTGTATGAAATTCACCCCGATAGACCGATATGCCGCATTAGATAATAATTATTGTTTGTTTTACAACCATGACTTGCAAAAAATCTCTTAGATAATATGATAAGCTTCGTGCATTTTTTTACATTGAATTTACTGATAAGATTGAATCAGCATTCGCTACCTATCCGTTAATGATCGCTATCGAGCATTCGCGCTACTAAAAAGTATAAACCACAATAAAACGGATACCCTACGTCAACACCGCATTATAAAGGAGCATGGAGCATGAAACAATCAAATTGAGTACCTTTTATTCGTAGGGGTCCGTCAGACCTTGAACTGCTATGTAAACGCTGAAGGACACACGTTGATGGTATCGGAAACAAAATTATGTAATGATACCTAACAGGTTTCGAAAGTGTGTCGGCGTTGAATTTACATGGTCTCATAAAACATGCGAAATCGTCGATCTTGTAACTTTATTTTCCGTCGGAGAAGTGGTTATATTCTTACAGAAATCAACTCCAATCCCTTTTATGTAGACATATGTAGACATCTTCGTTATCTCTAAAATGATTAGGTCTAATCAAATCCCAGTCCTATTAGGACAATATGTGAGAAAGACGCCTGTGGGGTGGGTGGGGGGCGGGAGCCACGAATGACAGCTCTTAGTCCCGGCTGTCATTCGTGGATCTTTGACCCCTCCCGACCCTTGCTCGAGCCAGCCCGCGCCGCTGAGCCTGTAGCTTTAAATTCGACCCAAAATAATATCAATCCTGATCCAGCTAGTCATTTGCTACCCTCTTCCAGCGACGCCCTAAGCCGAGGTCCGTACCCCACATGGGGTGCCCTTAGCGTGTAGTCGCTTAGTTTTAGTTAGTATTTAAGTTTAAGTCCTGGCTGGAGGCCTTAATTTATTAGGGCAACCACAGGCAAGTCCGCTTAAGCAGACGACAACCTCATAGGTTGATCTGCGAGATGCCAAACAAACAAAAAAAAACGTGGATCTTTGACCGTCGTCAGAATCCAGCTGATCATGATGATGACGTGAGGAAGACGCCTATTTATGTTAAAAAACATCATTTCAAAATAAATGAATCAATGATGATGCTAAAAATAACTGAACTGGCTATAATTAGTACATTCTTGATAACGGTAGCTCTCAACAACATATTTATGTTGTAACAACAACACTTATACTATGTGAGTTTATTTTAATTTTTATGTATGGCATCTCGTAGTTGACCTTGAGAGGTCGTGACTACTTAACCGGACTATCCTGTGGCTGCCTTAAGCGGACTCAAAGCCTCCAGCCAGGGGCGTAAAACTACTTACATTACTAAGCGAACGCTCGCTAAGGGCACCCCCTGTGGGGTACGGACCTCGGCTTAGGGCGTCGCTGACGGGAGGACAGCAAGATGGGACAGGCTGGATCTGGATCATATTATTATTATCAGGGGAATTTAAAGCTACAGGCTCAGCTACGGCGCGGGCTGGCACTTCGTCTAGCAAGGGTCGGGGGGGACAGTTACGTCGGGATCTTCGCGAGGAACCTCGGCGGCGAGGTCGGAATGTCGGTCTGTGTTTGTGCACTGTACTGGTGGCCCTACTGCTCTCCTGAATGAGAGTTATGTGGTCATCGGGATCGGTGAGGACTTTTATGTGAGTTGCCGTAACGGGTGTTTATATACGGGACGGGTACGGGGATTATAGTTTTTTTTTTGGTCGTCATTATAAGTAAGTGGTGTGGCCAACATTGGTACCATTTCAGTATTCGGTTTTAAGATAACTTAGACCAGCTAGATTTAACGCCTAACCTACCTATAGCCCCGACATAGCAAGAAGCACGTTTTACTGATAATGGGGTATTGAGTAGATTACCCAAGAACTTATCTTGATGCAGATTGCATTCCACAAATGACAATAACTAAATAGTTATACGAGTCGAACCAATCATAGCAGAGCTTTCGATAACTGTCATGTAGATGTCGCCGTGACATCACGTAATGATAGTTATAGCGCACGTGCGGCTCTGCGCATGACACGAATATTGGTGATCCGATGCGCCGGCGCACCCGACCGCGCGTAACCTGACCACGCAATGTGTACCTTTACAAACTTGTTTGAGTGTCTTGCGAATTGCAAATCATAACTTTTAATTTTATTGTGTTGACCTTTTCACAATATTGGACCCGCATTGGTGACTACGACTCGTGTCGAGGTTATGGCACATTCAATTTTGTTCACGGGTCAACATGAGGCTCTACTTACACCCCGGTCAAAAATAATTCATTTTGAAATGAGGTTAATTAAGTCTAATAGTACAATATACACTATAATGTTCCCACTGCTGGGACACAGGCCTCCTCACCGTAAGAGGGAGTGGGCCATAATCCACCACGGGGGCCCAGTGCGGGTGGGATGTCTTCGATTTTTTGGTTCTTGGACATGCTGGTTTCCTCACGATGTTTTCCATCACCGTTTTGAGAGCAATGGTCATGAAATTAAAAATACAAAGTAAAGTGTCTGGCTGGGTTCGACCTCACGACCTAAAACTCGTAAGTCGGGGCCAAGACCACTGGGCCACCACTGCTCAATAGTATTACCAGTTTAATAGTAAATTCTATAAAAAACATAATCCGATACTTAACCGATATTGCGCCTCAATATTTATCAAACAGAAAGTAAATATGTAGGTAAAATTATACCACTAACTACTGTCGAGGGCTTGTCCTAATGAGTAGCGTCTAATTTAGCTGTCGAAGTACTTAATAAATAAAGCTTACACGTGTGTAAAATGAAGCTAACATATTTCATTATTCCCTTCAATCGTTTCGTAACTCCATTCAAGTGTCGAATGAATACAAACAAATCCGCTAGAAGAAATCGAAAGCCAGTGAAATGCGAAGCGGCTAGATGTGGAACAAGCCTTTACTGAGGAATGTTGTATTTGAAAAATCCAATAATCAACTACTTTCTAACTCCAAATAAAATATTCCAACGCAATAAACGTATTGGTGGCTAGCAAATGTTGTAATTCTTCTGGAAATGTCACGTGATTACAGCTTTTCTTCTCTCTTTTATTTGACTTCACAAAAACAATGAGGTTTTCAATTGGGTTTTTCTTTATGTTTGTTACATCATAACTCGATTATATTTATGAACCGATTTGTTTTTTTTTTTCTTTTCTTTGAAATGATATACTTATCGAGTGGTCCCTTAAAAATTTGGTCAAGTTCTGGTGATTGGTTTTTGAGTAAGCTTCAATAATGCGTATTTTTTCCACTTAATATAATTATGTGGATGATGTTATAATAACTTCCTGTCACTTTATTTACTGATAAAGTGAAGGTGTATAATTTGTGTGGGGTAGGTTAGTAGTATCACAACTAAAAAGTGAAAAATAAAAGTATATTAATTACAAAACAAAAACAACTTTAATTTCGAAAATAGGTGGCAAAAAAACGTAAATAAAAAACCAAAGACACCGACTTCCAAAATTAAAGTTATTGTTCACTTTGTAGTTTTTTTTCTAAGTCAGTTGTTTTTGTTTTGTAATACTTAGTTATTTTCGTGTTTCTCTCAAATGTATAGGAGCCATATGAGTAGAAGAATTCCAATTGCTTAATTACTGGTACTGGCGGCCTTATATATTGTAACACCAAAGAAGAATGCCTATTTTTCACCTGACTATGTATAGAAATGAAATAAATCTTAAAATATAGCTAATTGAATCGTATATTAATTACGCTAATCACAATGTTAAAAGAAACGCAGGGAAAAAAGATTTTTTCATATTTATTTACGCTTATTCTACGTCAAGAGTAAACATATTAGCAACTTCCCTTCCATTTTACAATCTGCTACTTGACTTCAAATCTGTTTCTGAGTTGCATGCATTATTTTACGTTTTCAGTTATCATGTTTTATTAGTCTTTGTATAATACAGATTAATTAAAAATAACATCACAATTAAATTAAATAATCATGTAATATGTAATTGAGTTAAAATTGTTGAAACTGTTTTTTTTTGACGTTTGACAGTTATGCTTGACATTCAATTTATAGTGACAACAAAATCATCTAGATTCTAAGCAGTGACTTATAAGGACAGTTGGTTTCAAGGAATTCAAAAATTAAAAAAGTCGCTTAAGACCATAGATTTGTATTATTAGGTAAGTATTCGTATTTTAGACTAAACTTCGACCGTTATTTAATTCGTGCTAGCACATTTATTTCTTTGTGAAGGCAATTCTAACCTAAAAAGTAACATTATTATTTTTTGGACTCCGTAGCGTTTAAATCGTAAAACTTTTACTTTCTGAAATTATTTTATAAACATACAGGTATGCTTTCTACTATACCTTATAACTATACATAATCTTTCATTATCAGGTTTTTAAATGTATGGGAAGTGGGCATTGTTCTTTGTATTGCAAAAAGTGACCATAAATAAATGTCTAAGATTGTATTCCATTCGCGACATAATTTTGTTACCTACGGAACTATACAATACATAGATTCTGGTACACGATAAAATGCAATACATTAAATTTGGTGCAGCTTATGTGCTCTCATGGGGAACAGTATACATTAAATTTAACATAGCTTAAACAAAAACGTCCAAGAAGGTGGGAAACATGAAATAAACTAACTATAAATAACATACAACGCGGAGCAAAGAGAACATAGAAATAAACAGAGGGTAACCAAGTATACTATACATTTCAGTGCCGTTTGTGGAATCACTAAAGGTTTAAGTGGGTTTTCAGGATCCTACAGCAGAATAAATGGTCTGTTTTCTGAGCGGGATGGAGAGATAAATTACTTTTAATGGAAGATGGTATAGCTGAATCCCTTTGCTTTAGTCTCGTTTGTCTATGAAACTTAATGGACCTTTCTTAGTCCTTTCTTCCAAGCCGCTGTTATTCTAAGTCAAGAAAATAGTTCTATTGTTGGTTACATATTGCACTATTATTTAATATTTTAAAGACTTCAGAATAGACACTAGGGCGGTAGTTGCGCTCCGATTGCCAAGGGCCAATCGGTAAAGTCGAGATGTTTAAAACGCACACTAGGACCTCTGTAAAGAATCATTCGTAACCTGGACACATGCTTTTTCTCATTTCTTCTCCGACTAATACATTTATGCCATAAGTAAGTTATTGAATTTAAAACAAACAAACTGCCTCCTTAAAATATTTATTAGACGCAAAGCTGTATTTCTATCAACCGACATGATAAGTGGTTTGCTCTTGACATGTTTAATAACAGGTACTTATAACTCTATGAAATCAAGAGTAATTTCGTACCTAATGTAAAGGCTCCCGCAAACAGGCGCGGCGCGACAGCGCAACACAAAGCCGCCGCTCGTCGCGCGATATCGCGGTGCCTTTGTGACGCGCTATCGCGTCGCGCCTGTTTGCGGGAGCCTTAACTGTTAAAATAACAAACAAGAAAGTAGTGCAAATAACTTTTTGATAAGATCGAAGTAGAACAAACATAACAAAAGCATGGCGTTTTTTATTCTATGAAAAACTGTGAGTATGAATGCAAATAAAACTACATTAATTATTTCTATGAATCACTAACTGATTCTATTAAGAAAGGTCCTCGGTAAAAAAAGGAGTTGGATACAAACAAACGAAAATTCGTAGTGTAATTGCTACACCGTAGGCCTTCCACGTTCATTTCATAGAAAAAAAGGAACGTTATCACCTAAATACAATTACAAGTTACCTACACATTATGAAAATTTCGTAACGTGTTCAAAACATGTAGGTAACATTCTTTGCAGAAATCTTGTTCTTTGAAAGTCGATTTTCATTTGCATTTCTTGTGTGAACAATTAAAAAGTTTATAACCGTCAGTGTTACAAAGCAGTTATGTTATTTATAAAAAGAAAGAGAAAAATATATTTTGGGTCATAATCTGTGATGTATGCACATGTATTGGATATGTTTTGGATACATTCTTTATTTTTAGCGCTAGAAAAATTATTCACTAAAAAAATACATTATCTTCAGAATAGAATATTATTTATTTTTATTTTAGAGTATGCTTAGACGGTTTGTTATGGTTTGGTCATGTTGAGAGGAAGGAGACTAACAGAAAGTATTTATGAGGCAGATGTGAGTGGAAACGCCGGGAGGGGACGCCCTAGGAGGACATATAGTGACCGTATTGGTGATGTTACTCGCAACCGGCGCGCGTGTATGACCAGGATGTCGATTCTGTAAAATCTCACCGTGAAGACTAGCGTGAAGTGAGCTGTCAGTGTCATCCCGTCTTGGTCAATCCCTAGAATCAGTGGCACTGACAGCTCACTCCACGCTCACTTCACCTAAGTTGTCACTGTGAGATGGTTACAGAATGGCACTACAGATGTATGAAAGTAAAAGAGGTAAAGGAGTTTTAAGGATCGTAGCAGGTATAGTGTCATGTGGTTTCTGCCTACCCAATGGGAAGAAGCCGTGAGTTTATGAATGTAGAATAATATTTATTGTTGCTGCAGGTTACGAAAGGAACAAATAAAGTTACTCAAAATTAAAAAGAACTGTCTCTACACCGATATGTCGGATTTAGGTGTTAAGAAGAAAATTAATATTTTTTTTATTTTTATAAATGGCATCTCGCAGGTCAACCTTTCAGGCAGGTCACTTGCCTGTGGTTGCCCTAATAAATTAAGGCCTCCAGCCAGGACTTAAACTTATGTACTAACTTAAAAACTAAGCGACAACGCTAAGGGCACCCCCTTCGGGATACGAACCTCGGCTTAGGGCGTCGCTGGGAGAGGGCAGCAAGGGACTAGCTGGATCAGGATTTGAGTGATTTAGGGACGAATTTAAAGCTACAGGCTCAGCGGCGCGGGCTGGCTCGAGCAAGGGTCGGGAGGGGCGTGGATATGGGCGTCGCGGCAGGCCTCGGCGGCGAGGACGGTAGGACGGCGATCGGGTTTTGGGCTTATGTAGTGTGCTGGTGGCCTTACTACTCTCCTGGAGGAGGGTAGTGGCGTCGTCGGGGGCGAGAAAATTAATAAAAACCTTATTCTAAATATTTATTCCATTTGTTTATGTGCGTTGTTGGAGAATAGTAAAAATCATTCGGTCTCATTCTAGCTTATATGTAAATAATATTTTTCATCAAATCGCCCTTACCACTTGACTGAATCCTTATAATCGCATAGTGACCGTATTCTTTTACCCTTGCATTTTTAATTACACGCCTCACGTAATTATTAAAACACACATTCCAAACAATAAAGAAAATGATAATAAACTCATGCCTTCTTCCCATGGGGGTAGGCAGAACTTACATACTTCGTTTGCCTCGTTTACGTTCATACATCTGCACCCTAATTGCGTAACACATTTTCGTAAACGATTACGACTAATCTGTTTGATTTTGACGGTTCAAGAACATTCTTTGCGTTCTATATATTGTTGAGCAGAATTTTTATCGAACTTAGGAAGCAATGGATTAGCAATCTTTTTCAAAACGATTCAGATTCCGATTGATTGTGTATTACGCAATTAGGGTGCTGGTCATACACGAGCACTGGTTGAGAGGAGTACTACGCACCTGACCTTTCTGAAGAACATCACCAAGAAGGTCACGATATGTCTTCCTAGGGCGTCCCCTCCCGGCGTTTCCACTCACATCTGCCTTGTAAATACCTTAATAAATAAACTTGTTATTGAAATCCTTAGAATGGCATTTCTTTTGGGCCTTTAACCTTGATACTGTGTTATTAAGTATGGCTGGCTTTACCTTAAAAGGAGAGGAATAATTAGCTCATTATTGTGTAAGAATTTCTTGCCTGACAGCCAGTCTTACCAAGAGGTATCGTGTTACCAGTAGTAGGGTTTGTGTAGGTCAGATAGGCAGTCGCTTCATGTAAAATATGGCTTCCAGTCGGCTTACAGTCGACTTTCAGACGGCTTCCAGACGGCTTCCAGTCTGCTTCCAGTCAAAATAGTTCGGAAAATGTTACACAAATTGTTTTTATATTTAAACATTTTCCATTTTTTTTTCCTTTATCTAAATTAGTTTTTTTTTCAAAACAATTTCATGTTATCAGTAGCTGATATTGAATTTGCATTCTTATCAATAATTAAATACATTATAGCTATAACATCGATATTCAAGATGTGGAAAATACTTTGTAAAAATAATAATGACTACCTTTTCTTTTTTGTGTATTTTATGACTTAAGTTTTTTCTAATACGTAATTACGATGTTGTTTTGTGGTGAATGCTGTTTACACCTTTATTAGGCATACATACCAGTCCTTTTATTATGTTATTGTTTTAATTTGTTTGTATGTAGTGCTATTGGTTTACCAAATAAGTAAATACCTACTGTTTCGGGTGTTCAATATTTTCATTTGGATAAATTCCTCTTTATGTAAAATCTGCACTGTTTGAAACGATCATCTTACTCGTATCGCATGATGGAACAGAGCCGACAGTATTCAATCTTCATAATTTTTTTTTGTAGAACGTTATCAAAACATAAAATACCTTGTTTATGTATAAAAAAATGTTACACGCGTATAGTTTATGGCTTATTCGTACTGTTGTAAGTTGCAAACTATGAGAATGGCTGTTTCGTGACCAATTTAGATAAATTTGGACTTGATAACGATGTAAATTCGAATACTATTTTATCTTTACGACACTATAGCTGAGAAGTTGCAAGTCATAAATGTTATAAATAGAATGTTCTATGCTGGCTACTGAAAACTGTATAGTATTTTTCTCCCCTAACAATCTCTCTCTCCCATCGCTGTCTGCCTGGAACGGTGTTCTACCTAAGTTTCTTTATAACTTGCTTTGTAATGCCCAGGAACTAAAACTGTAACCTTATATTGTGTTAGTCGCTGTTTTTTTAAAAGAAACACTATTATAAATGTTACAGTTATAATAATGTTACAGAATCAAAGTGTAACCTTTTATATGTGTTAAAATATTATTATGTGTAACAGAATTAAGCAGTTTTAGGTATGATTGAACCGTTGCAAGGTACTGCAACAACACGAGGCGGACAGCCGAAAAAAGCCAAAATCCAGGCGGGATTGCGGCTATTTTGGCAAAATGCCGCGTTTACCTGTTACACTTACATAATAACACTTACATGTTAACACGTTTATATCTGTTGCAGATATATTACTGTTACACTTTTGTAAGTGTTTTGGGTTAACACATTCAAAAACACATTTAGTATTGTTACATAATTATTTGATTCTGTTATCAATTCAAAATGTAAAACTTATAATTCTGTAACATCTACGAAGGTGTTTTTAAAGTCCCATATCATACAAGAAAACCGCTGCATAATGACAAACATTTTAAAGAAATTCATTATGTTTCTTTATTAATTACTTCTGATGACGTCCAACAGTTTAGCAATTTTATTATATAAACATCCGGAATATGATTCCGTGCGTAAAACTAAAAACAATTGGTAGGTATTCAGTGTCAATTAATTATCCATTTAAAATGTTACGCATATCCGCATAATCATAATATTGTTATAATGACAATCTGTAAGTCCATTTCGACATTTACTGATGGAATTGGGTTTTCTTCAAAATAGGTCTCGTGGTGTGTCCCATTTGCTAGCCTAAGCGATTGCAAGCGAATTGCCGATCTCCGCAAGCAATTACCGATGTGTCTACGACTGAACGTAGGGTGGTCTACGCCTGGCTACGGGGTGCTACGATTTTTTTTAAGATTTTAAGAAAACTGTTCTTTTAATAAAACTATTATAAAAACAGTCTCGTCATATATTTGAACATTTATTAATGCTTTCTTAATTGTTTTTCGTAGCTGAAATATTAATTACAAAACATTGCAACTTTTCATAACATTTTTTTCCGTTAAAGAAGTAATATAAGCCTCTCCGATAAGGCCCCTAATTACTCTATTTATAGTTAGATACGTTTTTATAATGTGTTCCTTTTTCCCCTTATAAGTTGGTAGTACCTAATTACTGGTCACCGCTACTTAGGTTGTAAGCAACTCTATTGTGCAGACATATAAATTATCACCATGCCTTAATCTCGGAAGGGTTTAACCCTACCGAGATATTTAATATTTTGTGCTGCTTCAAGGATTTGATCAGAACCCGTTTGCGGATTATTAACAAATTTTGGAAATACCGACTTCCATTGAGCTACTTAATATTAACTTCTGGAACCAATAGGAAACCTTAGTACTCAAAACTTTACCTTACATATGTTACATATATTATATTATGTAGACGTTCATTATACCGAGCCTGCAACGTCTTATGCGTTAAATTTAATAATGCTTTTAGGATGCTGTTGGGACTGCCATGGCGTTGTAGTGCTTCGAGAATGTTCGCGGAAGCTCGCACAGATGGTTTACATGCCATCATGCGAAAGAAAGCGACCTCCATAATACACCTCCAGCATGGTAGTGACAACAGCATTCTGAATTCAGAGCGGAACGTCCCTTCCAGGGCCACTGGGTGGCGACAGTCTTAGGTTATAGGAATTAATTTGTTAAAACTAACAATACTAACCTATTTACTTAAGCACTGTTGTTACTAACATCAAATACTAACGTAAAGTTGTATTTATTTATCACGTAATATTACAGTAGGTTATAATAACTTCTTTGTACTTCATACTATATTGCTGCATAACCGTGTTTACGTTTTTATCTCTTTGATATAGGTATTTCTCTCTGATATGTTACGAGCACTTGGAACGTATAATCACAGTAGTTTGTACTTAGTGAAAGAAAGTGGCCGCTAACCGTTCGTCCGGTTAGTCCGTGGGGCTAACCTAACGAAGTTATATTATACTTCGATAATTAAACTAGATTTACTTTATTTAATTCGTAGAATAATCAGTACTTACCACGTACTTACAGTATCTACGATCATGTCAGTGACCATTGGATCTGTCTGTTCGAATGAAACAACTCAAGTGAACATAAATTAGGCAACCTTGCCGTACCTACAAAAGCATATTTTTATTGTATTTATTTGAATACCATGTGTCTACATTGATATCTACTCCCCGAATTATTATATTATTGTCACCTTACGAAGTATTTGAAAGAGATTAGATAAAAAATAACATCTTTTTGGCATAGGTACTTCACGTCAACTCAAAGTTTATAATCTCGGCTACTTTAGCGGTCATAATCTCTTGAACTCAAGTGATATGACGCCGTGAGTTAAGGAAACATTCAGATATATGAACTTATATATAAGAAAAATACGTACTTTGAAAACAAAGAGTAGACAGAGGAGCAATCAGGAGTGAAGCGCCTTTCACAGGAGCGAGGTCCGGCTCGGACTAGCAGTCGATTAGCACAATCTGTAATACGGCGTACCGGCACTCATCACTTAAGTACATACTGTACAGGCGGACAGACGCTCCACTTATTCATCTAATATTAAATGATCGCAACACAGTTACACACCGAATCGCCACTTACAACGGCTCCTTTCACTGCAAACATCGAAACAACATAGCTTTTAACCTAGCTTTATTATTGTCTAAATTCATTGCGACCGGTCGTCTAGATTTATTATTCACTCCGCCTCGGAATGTATCGCAGCGATCAGCGGTGACAGCAAGTAGGCTCTAACTAGTTTTCATTGAACAATTAATGTTTCTGTCAGTAGAGTATGACTTGTTTATAGCGGCGGTGCGTGGCGCGGCGGCCGGGGGAGTGCGCGCGGCTGCTCTGCGGAGCTACCGGCGACGACTACCGCTGACTTCCTACGAACTGTACCGAACCTAGCCGAGTCCAGTGTGCACTCTTACCGCCAAATCGTGTAGCGTCGCACTCACTCACGCTTATCTTCACTTGACGCGGTAGAGTAAGATATCAACAGAATAAGAAATTGGAAGACACAGTTATCCACTATCGAAAACGCTGTAAGGTGCACGCTAGTCGCTGAGTGTTTCGTACCGCGTACGTGCTCATGCACCGCTGCTGACGTCGCCGGTTGCATGACTGTGGGCCCGTAGTACCTGTTTGTTAACCTAACCAGATTGGCTAACGTCTATAACATGAGTCAGTTGTGTTGGCTAGTAATTAGATTGTAATTAAATATCGTACCTACGGTACTAGTTGGACTTTAATCTCCTGACGCTGGATCTAAGCTAATGAGTTGTTTTGTATATCGAAACAACTCAGATTAAAATTTAATCAGTTTTTTTTGCGCAAACGTTGGTTGGAGGAAGAAAATTGTTCATGCGAATCTCTGAGGAAACAGGAAACAACAGGAAAACTTACTCCAGATTTTCCCTTAAAGGTTGAACTAGTCGCGGGCTCGAACTTATTGGTGAGCGGACTAGAAAGCACGATGACCTTACAACTTGCCCAACAGAGATAATCTCAGTAATGAGCAGTAAGCATCGATCACTAATAAAGAACTTTTTTATTAGTGATCGATGGCAGTAAGACGCTAGTCTACACGCACAACGCGTCTAGTTCGCACGCACACAAACACCGTTATATTAATTCATAGTAAAACGAGCGAAAGTTACGAAAAGCTCTTTGGCAAATCGAGTCTTCGATCGAAAAAACCACTTTAATTTACAAATAACAACAGCAATACTTTATGTTTTACGTTTATTGAACTCTTCGATAATTGTGCTTTGTCGGTGCCGACTTTGTTTTGGAGACTTTACACTTCTTTTTTTTTACTTTTATGCCTTTGAAACTAGGCTTGAATACATATCTAAGTATAAATAAAGATTGTCATTTTTTTATTTTTCTAAACTACCACCACTTTCTAAACACAAGGGTGTTTGGGGTGTCTGGGATGTCAAATTTTGTATCGAAGAATCTTAACGCGCGGTCCTTTAAACTCAGTTAGTACTTAAAAAGACTTTTACTTTACTAAAGACCAAAATTAAAGAATAACGTGTGTCAGTAGTGGGTTTTTCGAAAAGCGTCCCCTGAAGGAGCACTGGGTTTATAAATTTTTTATGGATGTGCTTTTACTGCGTGGCTTGATTAACTAAAAAATTGATAAGCGAAATCTTTATTTAAAAAAAATCGTTTCTTTGGGAAAGGTTTGTGTTACGGTGAGTACAATCATGTGTCCGTTACTAATTACCAGTCACCCTATATATTATTACGAGTAAAGTACAGTCCGCGAAGCCTAAGCTTTGCATTTTGTGTGAGTTCTCTGTCTACGGATAGGCCGATTGATGAACAAAGGACGCGTCGCTTTTTGCACTCACACAAATCCAAAGCTCAGCTTCGGCCTCGCGGACTTTACCTACGTAGCTAGTAGGTAGCTACGTAGCTTTAGTTTACACAACCTTCCGCTTAAACACGGGTTTTCCGGAAAGTCATTGCTAAACCGCATTGAATTTATAGCTAAACAAATAGAATAGATTTTACCCTATTCAGCAGTTCCATTTATTCGTGATAATAAATAATAACAAACATTGCAACAACTATTGCCTACTCAAACTAAATATGCACCCTAATTGCGTAACACACAATAAATCGGAATCTGAATAGTTTTGAAACAGATTGCTAATCCATTGCTTCATAAGTTCGATAAAAACTCAGCTCAACAATGTAAATAACCCAATGAATGTTGTCGAACTGTCAAAATCAAACAGATTAGTCGTAATCGTTTACGAAAATGTGTTACGCAATTAGGGTGCTGGTTTAATAAATTTTATTTCCTCATGAAAGAATCTATGAGAGTATTACCTATACTTTTGTCTTTGTTAATATGTTTGTATTTTCCTAAAGACGTAAACGTGGCTGTTCTCTTAAATTGCCTTGATTAGCTGCATATTGTTACATCCACCTACGGGCCTTCCTGGGAAACAAAAACGCATTGAAATAAGATTCAGATTTTTCAGTGAGTATTCTATTTTTTTAGGTTTTGTTTTTAATATCCGTCTAGAGAGATCCCGGTTTTTATTTAAAATAACTTGGTAATTTTCTTCGTCTTCTTGCCTATTTTGCTTTTCGGCTTGCTTTTTGTCTTTGATAATATGGTATGTTTTGTATATTAAACTGCAACTGGTTGTTGTTGACTGTTTGGTGTAACGTGAATAATAATGCATAATCAGCCTGTAATGTTCCCACTTCTGAGACACAGGCCTCCTCTCGGTGAGAGGGACTGGGCCCTGATCCACAACGCGGGCCCAGTGCGGGTTGGTAGATGTAACATGTGTCCGAATTTTTCCAGGACATGTTCCTCACTATGTTTTCCTAAGTTTTCCTTCAACTTTTATCGAGCAGTGGTGATGGAACCCTAGCTAGCACATAAACTTCCTAGCCACATTCAAGAACTAAGCCTTAATAAATTTAACTTTTTTATAAAGCGGAAATTATGCCAGAAAGCATATTATACTGTCAAGATATGTCATATGGAGGACAAGAAGGCTTGGGATTGAGCTGCTCCAATAAGTTTACACAGACATAATTGATGTGTAATTTGCAATTTTTTCTTTTTTTTCTTTTAATGTTTATTTTCTATATACGTACCTTCTTATCTAAACAATGACGTATATATTTACTGTATAAAGTATAATATTGTTTAAATTTTTGTGAATGTGAGGACTATGTGGGTCATTGCATTTTTTTTTTCTTCTTTTAATGATGATGGTCTGGCTGTTTGAGTACTTTACGCGGCCTCTCCAAATGTCCTTTCTTTTGTATTGTTCGTCGGATCGTTGAGCTCCTTAGTTCTGAGTTGAGCTGCACGATGATTGACAAATGCGTGCACTGACTGGACAGGTCCACTCAAATCCGTGTGGTTCTTTCCTCAAAAGACCATTTCAGACACCAGTCTACATAGTCCTCATATGATATGACCATGATTATTTTCATATCTTATTTACACTTTGACATTGATGCACTTTATATATGCAATGACATTTACTTTGTAAAGGATTATACTATTTTAATTATTGTGAATGTGAAGACATTGTGGATTTCTTGTGTTTTTTAATGCATTTTTTTTTAAATTATTAGTTTTAATCATGGTCTGGCAGTTTGAGTAATTTATGCGGCCTACCCAAATGTCCTTTCTTTGGTAATGTTCGTCGAATCGATAAGCTCCTTTAGTTCTGTGTTGAGCTGCATGACAACTGACAAATGCGTGCACTGACTGTGTGGTTCTTTCCTCAAAATACCATTTCAGACATCAATCCACATGATCTTCACATGACCTGACCAAGATTATGTCTGGACTTTAAAAGAGACTGTGACCTCTGAGTTTGTTTCGGCGTTTCTTCTCAGAGTAGTCAGATAGGAAATGCCAATCTCGCCTAGTTTTTAAAACGTGACGTGTAAAAGTGTTTGTACAAACCTATTTATAGAAATAAAATCATTTATCATTAGAAATAATCAACACAAAGTAAAGCGCCTGTCCGGGTTCGAATCTACGACCTACAACTCGTAAGTCGCGGCCGTTAGAATCATAAAACTTCAAAATTCACTACTAAGTAATGCATACACAAACATAAACGGTATTCCACCATTTTCCCACGGGGTCCGGTAGGCGGCTTGACTGCCTCTTTGGTATAGTGATCGCAAGCGCTTCTGCTGAACATGAAGTCCTGGTCATGAGTTCCAGCTCAGGCAAACTGTTACTGGGTATTTAAATATAAAATTTCTCAGTAGCAGCCCGGAGCTTGGATTTGTCCTCTACTACATGGGACTACTGGCGAAATATAGGTACAACTCTGCCCAACCCTTCGTGGGAATTCGTGATGCTCCGGTAGGCAGAAACTACAGAACGCCACCTGCTATGATCCTTAGGTAGATTTAAAAAGTGACGCCTCTTTGGTATTTATGTGTGAGTGAGCGGCACGTAATTACGCTGTGTTCAACAAAGCGTGACTTTGAGCACTGATGGCTCGCTGCGCTAGGTAAGTCGTATTAGGCATAGTTGCAGAGTTGCTTCAATTTTTGTGCTCGTTCTAGGTTTCTATGCGTTATTATTCTAAGGTAGGTAATATGTATATTTAAATGTGTAGGTTTATACTTACCTAATTAAATTATGAAGCTAGTTATGGTCTCATAAAAAAAAGGATTATTTTCCTTTTATCCTCAGAGGAAAATCCGGTCAAGTTTATAAAAAAAAATCTAAAAAATACTCGGTCCAAAAAAGAGCCCAGCGCGACCACTAGCTAGGCCCAGACTCATTATCGTTTTTAATCAATGGAGAATTATCAATTATTCTCCATTGATTAAAAACAAGCACCGTTTTCCGGAGGAAAATACATGGAATAATTATTAAATTATTAATATGAACTATAGAGAGTAGATTTGTATCACAATTTGAGGATATTGAGAGCAGCTGCTAAACAAAATGAACGCGAGAGCGAAACTGAAAAAGTCGGTTTAAGTATTTTTTTCTCTTTTCTACAAAACTGCTTATTATCATGACGTCTTGGATCACCAGTAACCATAATTAATATTAAGTTTAATTACTAAAGTTGCACATGACGTGGGTACTCAACTCAATAAACTTTTGAAAAGCGTTCGTTTTTCGTTCCTATTTATTAAGTTTTTAAACGCGCCTCCGATCAATACGTATGCCTAATAATTGTAGTATAATCATCAATTAACTGCTTAAACGGCACCAGTTCAACGATAGGTTTATGCTTTACCACGTTTGCTATGATTAAAAATGCGCGTAATTTAAGCATGCTTTATTAGACGGTTTTTATTACGATTAATAAGAAGAACACAAAATGAGAAGGGCCGGAAATTTTCAAGGATGACGACCAAAGACCATAAAAAGATCGACGATAATACCACGATTACAATATTAAATGGCGTTCCATAAAAATATATTAAAATGTGCTAAACCGATGAAAAGCCGACTTTTAAATACATACAAGAAACAAAATGTAACATGTAGGAAATATGTACACCTATTTTTTATTTCAAACGAAAACAGCGTAGAGGATAGACCATTAGTTTGAAATTAGAACTAAACGTCCGTTCCGTTCTGAATCCTGCAGATTCGTTCGATCAATCTGTTGGTATTCCATATTTTTTCATAGCCGGCCTAAAATTAAAACAGTATCTTTGAACTATTAGCAGCGCTGCAGCTTACCTAGAACGATAGTGATTCGAGTACAGATCAGCCCCAGGCTTTCCCTCCATTGACTGAGCGATACTTCCAAATGAACGAACCAGAGATGCACAGGTTTGAAGCTGTTACTTCCTAAATTGGTTTATCAGGTCTTCTGAACTGGTTATGTCGCTGTAAAAACCGTCTCACATAAAGGTTATTTTATCGGTCAGCAGTAAACTTAATATTGCCATTCTTATCGGACTTATATTTTATTACAATCTCAATAAATCTCAAATTCGTATATCCCTATATGGGTTTGATGGGAATTACGTGGTTGGCTACTGAGGTGAAAATTGTCGATAATGACATCCATTTGTCGATGCGTGTGTCAACGAAAGTTTGTGAAGAATTGCGACAGTAATTGATATTCATTAAAATAATGTGGGGCACTCAATGCCGCATTCTCAAGGTCACTTTTTGTTTAAGTGTCGCAATCCCTAGTAGTAAAGTGTCATAAATGTGCCTTTAATAGAACCACAAGTACCTACTTAACTGTTAAATCCTCCTTTCAACTAGCAACCCAAGTAATTGACCACTTTTAAAAAAATCTGCAGTTTGCAATATTTACGTTACTTATGGTGGCAAATTTGTGATAATTTCGTAAAGAGATACCACTGGTCTCTATAATTATTTTTAGAAGTGTCTGAATTTAATGCTACGCTTGCTAAATACTTACGGAACGACACCTCTTTGAAGTACTATCGGCATATAATGGGTATGACACCAAAATCGATAACGTGCGAACTAGCACGAAAACTAGCTTTTTTCGTAAAGAGATACTATTGATATCTGTAATTATTGTTAGAAGTATTTGAATTTATTGCTACGATACGTTTAAAGTTTGACAGCCTAAGTAGTAGGCTATATCACCAATATGACAGATTGACGACGAAATCAATCATTTGCGATATGGCAAGAAAATTGCCTTTTTCTAAATATAATTATTTAGTATAGTAGTAAAAAATAACAATAACATCACAAGAAAAACGAAGTAAATCGTTAATAAATTAAAGCCTGAACAACTTTCGGCTCGGATACAAGGATTTGCGACGACGGGGTGAAATACCGTCAACAAAAACTTTGTAAAATATTGAAAGTTGTTCACGTGTTATCTGTTGCCAGTTTCCAGAGAAACTTCAACAATTAGACACCCGACCACAGCGATTAACACTAACATCCGATCAACGGAATTTAAAGTTAATTAACTAAAGTCCATATAAACTATACCTTTACTCCATTTGTAACAAGATAAGACATCATCATCATCATTTCAGCCGAAAGACGTCCACTGCTGGACTTAGGCCTCCCCCGAGCATCGCCTCTTTAAACGGTTCTGTGCTTCCCGCATCCAGCGGACTGTAATAAAGCCGAAGGCCTTCACAAGGTCATCGGTCCACCTTGTGGGAGGCCTTCCAACGCTACGTCTTCCGGTACGCGGACGCCACTCCAGAACCTTTGGGCCCCATCGGCCATCTGTTCTGTGAGCTATGTGCCTTGCCCACTGCCACTAAAGTTTGGCAATTCTGCGGGCTACGTCGGTTACTTTGGTTCTCCTGCGGTTCTCTTCGTTTCTGATTCGATCACGTAGGGAAACTCCTAGCGTAGCCCCCTCCATTGCCCTTTGGGTGACTTTAAGATTATGACAAGGCCCATTGTGAGCGACCACGTTTCAGTGCCATAGGTCATCACTGGCAACACGCAGGTCGAAGACTTTCGTCTTCAGACACTACTGTATGTGGGCGAGAAGATATTGCGTAGCTTCCCGAACGCTGCCTAGCCGATTTGAATTCGACAATTGACCTCTTTCTCGAAGTTGGACCTACCTAACTATACAATTTGTCCTATTTAAACATATTCGTCCTCGACTTCGAGTGTAGTGTCTCCAATTTTCGTGACACACGCGTTACATGGGCATTTGACATGGCCTTTGTTTTGTCCATGTTCCAAGCTTGTACACATGGCTGGAAGTGAGATGGGCCGATAATTCTTAAGAAGGGCATAATCACCCTGCTTAAAGAAAAGTATGACCACACCTCTGTTCCATACCTGCGGCGTTTTGCCCTCGAGTATGACGGAATGAAACAGCTTCTGGAGGGCCTTAAGAACAGGTTTTCTGACGGCCTTTAGGAGTTCGGCCGTAATTCCGTCATCACCTGGCGCCTTATTGTTTTTGAGCTGCTTCAGAGCCATCCTAATCTCGTACAAGCTGACGTCCGGCATGTCAACGGTATAGTGTCGGGTCAATTAGCTCTGGGGTCGTTTACCAGATTCGTAACGGGGCTCCTTGTTGGCGTCCAAGATTAGACAATTAAATAAAACTTTATTACAGTCCGTTCAACCGATTTTGACGTCTATTGCGTTGGCGGCATGACAAATGGCAGCTGCAGTAAACAGTTCGTATTGTAACCACGTTTTGAATGTCATCGTTATGCCTAAGGAATAGATATCAAAATTAGTTGAACGGACAGTAGAAAGGTTTATTCTAAATATCTTCGCAACACGTTTTCTTCTTCCACCTCCCCCTGTCAACCGTCACGCTATCATTCACTTCATTATTTTTCATATCATTCCTCAGATAGTCTCTATATTTCTTTGCCCTTCTTGTGCTTCTCCATACATGAACATTTATATTCATTAGCTTTTATTCAGGCGTTTCTTCCCTCCTCATCACATTCCCATACTAAGTCAAACGATTTCCTTTCAATTTTCGATTTTAAATATTTATTGATCGCCAGCTATACTCAATATACACAGGTTCTCTTATTATCGTCTGTATAACAAAGTTTCAAATTGATTTATGACCAATGTTTTCTCGACCGCCGATAGGATATTGTGTTCACGTTCTGTCGTGTTAAACGATACGGTATCATGGCGAGAACGAGAACACAGTTATTTTCAAATGACTTCTTTGTTTGTGTTGGATTCGTTTCAGATGAAAATCGGTCGATAAAACATCAGTCTACAAACTTGTTTCTAGTAAATCTACCAGAAAACTTATGTAGATACGAATTCAAGACATTTTTATTCTAAGTTCGACCAATTTTTTTAAAAGTATCTTAAACTTGTGTCCAAAATAATCGTCCTAATCAATCATTACCTACTGCAAAAACTCGCTAATCCTATACCTACTAGGATGGCGGTGAATAACTGACTTTGCCAGTGTAAAAATTTCCATATTTTCAACTCAAAGTCAAAGTCAAATCATTTATTTCAAAAAGGCACGTAAAAAAGTACATTTACATTTAAAATAGAACTGATTCTAGGCGCCCCTTCCAAAGGGTAGTTTCGTATCGAGAAGTAGGGGCAAGAAACTCCACCGTTACTGTTTTAAAATGTATTTTTTTTATGTGAAGACGATGCGATGCACCAAGAATATAAATACTATACCACAATTGGTAAAAAGAATTTAAAATAAGCAGAGACAGATAAATCAATCACGTGATAGGTACATGGTACTCACATATTTACAAACATTGTAAAAATATATGATTTTCCTAAAATATTAACTAGGAATTAGTCAGTGTGTGAGTTGAGTAAAAATAACAAATTATGCAATAAAATTAGCAACCAGAATGATTTGTCTGCCATGTGTTGCCAGTGATGACCTATGGCACTGAAAACGTCGTCGCTCACAATGGGCCTTATCAGTAAGCTGAAAGTCACCCCAAGCGATGTGTCATGGAGAGGGCTGTGCTTGGAGTTTCCCTACGTGATCCAATCAGAAATGAAGAGATCCGCAGGAGAACCAAAGTAACCGACATAGCCCGAAGAATTGCCAAACTTAAGTGGCAGTGGGCGGTGCACATTGCTCGCAGAACAGATGGCCGATGGGGCCGAAAGGTTCTGGAGTGGCGACCGCGTACCGGAAGACGTAGCGTTGGTAGGCCTCCCACAAGGTGGACCGATGACCTTGTGAAGCCCTCATGAGTCCGCTGGATGCGGGAAACACAGAACCGTTTAAAGTGGCGATGCTCGGGGGAGGCCTATGTCCAGCAGTGGACGTCTTTCGGCTGAAATGATGATGATTTGTCTAGACTGGATTGTCCTATGAAGCTGGACCATCATGTTTCCAAGCATTCCTATCTTGTATATAATCCTCTAATTTGTAAAATGCTTGTTTACAGAGTGTTCTTTTTGTACGAATTTTAAATTTTCTTTCATTTAAATGCAATATATCACAAGGTATTTTGTTATAACATTTAACACAGTACTCCATAAATGATGTAATTAAGTAATTTAGCTAATCTGAAAAATGGTTGATCTGTTTTATCTTTATTAAAATTATGTCTATCACTTATTTATTAAAAAGACGTAGTTTTTTTTTGCATACATAACATTTTCATACATCAATTGGCAAGGTACTCATAATATGAATCCCTTTAAATAGTTTCCTGAGAGATTCACGACGAGGAAGATTGTAAATGGCTCTGACAGCTCTCTTTTGCAAAAAAAATGGATTCAATGTCAGCAGACCGACCCCACAGTAAAATGCCATACGACATATTGCAGTTTCTACATCTGTTTATATTTCTAACAGCATAAGCGGCCGAACTTAGCCGCCCCGCAAGAGATGTTATATGTGGTACCCATTGTAATTTCTCGTCCAGCGTGATTCCTAGGAAAACCGTTTGATTAATAAATTCCAGTTTTTCTCTATTCAATAAGATGTCGCATTCGCTACGTCTAACATTAGGTAATTTAAATCGAATGCATTAGTTTTTTTTTCATTTAGTACCAAATTATTTACCGTAAACCAATCTTGGACTTGAAGAATCGAGTATGTATCATCTGCAAATAACACCATCTTCGGTTGCTTTTGAAGTAATTGGGGTAAATCATAAATGTAAACTAAGAAGAGGAATGGACCCAATATCGAACCTTGAGGAATGCCCATTGAGTACTCGGACCATAGACCACGTAAGTAAAGGTAAAAATGTCTTAGTCAGAGTTATGTCAATAAAACCTATGATGCAGTTGTTAGACTGGATCGCTATTTAATGTCATCTATTCGAATACATATAACATTTTTCACACCACCTGCTCGAAAATGTCAAATTATATGTCAAGCAACCTTAACCTAAAGTGAGTCATTAGTGGCCGGAGGCACAGCCGGTCAATAATGTACTGGATTTCATTATGACCCGCTGGTCAATAATGTGATTTGAATTTGGAATCTCACATGCTCAGCTAAATTGGCAGTATAGTACTAACAAACACTCTTTAGTGCCAGAAAGAGGAGAGCTATTCTCGATTTCCTACAAAATCATAACGACTGCTTCTTCATATCGTTGCCATGTTTTCGAAGACATAATATTGTAAGAATAACTAGATAACTACGAACCATTTTTTAAAAGGAATGGAATAACATTAAAACTTGCATTACTTACATAATTGGCTGTAACATTAGTTAATTTTTTTAAAGTAAACTGCGCTAAGATTGCTGTGGATTTTGTGAATAAATAAAGAAATAATAAAACCTATCTAGACTACATTCGATTTATCACATTTTATCAAAAATACTCTATTTTCACGAGCGTCTCCAATGACGTTCTAAATTCAAAATGCATACAGCCAATCATCCAAAACCATTTTACCAGCCCTGTATAAAGCTCAGTTTACACAAACGCCACTTCCATGAGAGTGATATCCATAGACGCACACGACAAAACCGTAGAAGAGACTTTTTTTGTTTGAAAATCGAATTGATCGTGTCTTGGCTACTTATTGGTAGGCTCAATAAAGGCGCGAACAAAACAGTTCATGAAACGCTTATCAAAGCGTTTCTTCGACTGCGGCATTAAACATTCTAACCCCCTGATTACAGCGGCCGCCCGCTACACTCCCTCTCGCATTAGCAGTATTCGCCGACCAAGGCATACTTTAATCGACCCCGACGACGCCACTACCCTCCTCCAGGAGAGTAGTAAGGCCACTAGCACGCTACAGAAGCCCAAAACCCGATCGCCGTCCTACCGCCCTCGCCGCCGAGGCCCGCCGCGACGCCCAAATCGACGCCCCTCCCGACCCTTGCTCGAGCCAGCCCGCGCCGCTGAGCCTGTAGCTTTAAATTCGTCCCTAATTAATACCAATCCTGATCCAGCTAGTCATTTGCTGCCCTCTTCCAGCGACGCCCTAAGCCGAGGTTCGTACCCCACAGGGGGTGCCCTTAGCGTTGTCGCTTAGTTTTAGTTAGTATATAAGTTTAAGTCCTGGCTGGAGGCCTTAATTTATTAGGGAATCCACAGGCAAGTCCGCTTAAGCAGACGACAACCGCATAGGTTGACCTGCGAGATGCCAAACATACAAACAAACAAATAAAGGCGCGAACTTTTGGCATTTAAACTTTAAAACAAAGTATTATAAAATGTCGAGTGATGAAAGTGATTGTACTCCTGAATTCATTACAACCGAAGCTAATAATATTTCCCATGATTTACTGCCGGAAAAGTCAAAGGAAACTTATATAAAAGCCTACGACAATTTCCAAAAATGGAAAAGTACGAAAGGCGTCAAGTCCATTTCGGAACCTGTTCTATTAGTGTATTTTCAGCATTTATCTTGTACTCAGAAGTCAAGTAGCCTATGGTGTACTTATTCAATGCTTAGGTCAACAATAAGCATGAAACACAATATAGATATCAAGACATACGCTAAGCTATTAGCATTTCTAAAGAGGAAATCGGAAGGTCACCAATCAAAGAAATCGAAAGTTTTCACACCTATGAATGTTGAAACTTTTTTAAATGAAGCTCCTGATCATAGTTATCTTGCCGTAAAAGTAAGTACATCAAGTATACTTACTGAATTTACGTATGTTGTTAGTAAAATTTATTTTTATTTTTGTTACAGGTGGCTTTAATTATCGGAGTGAATGGGGCTTGTCGTTGTCAAGAAATGGTAAACATGAAGGTCCAAGATATAGAAAAACACTCAGAAGAGTGGTTATTGATTAAGTTGCCAGACACTAAAACCAAAAGGGAAAGGTCATTTGTCATCCTCGGAGCATATGTAAAGGTTGTGGAAAAGTATCAAGCTCTGCGGCCTCTTAACATAAACACTAACCGATTTTTTGTAGCGTTCAGTAGTGGAAAATGCACCCGTCAAGTGATTGGGAAGAACAAAATAAGTGCCATGCCAAAGGAAATTGCCAAATACTTAGGATTACCAAATATCGAGCTCTATACAGGTCATTGTATTCGTCGAACGTCGGCTACACTGTTGGCGGATGCGGGAGCAGATATAACCCAAATAAAACGCCATGGTGGTTGGAAATCGGACACAGTAGCGGAGGGCTACATTGAAAATTCTGTACAAAACAAAAGTAAAATAAGCTGTCAAATTGGTAACAGCATCACATTAAAAACGTCATCTGATTCTTTTTCACCACAACCTTCAACATCACACCATCACATTCCATCTTTCCCTGAGCCTCATGCACCACCTTCACCAACTTTCACCACCCAAAATGCTCCTCTGCAAATACAAGATTCTGAAGCATTGACGAGCAATACTCAAATAAATTCCACATCAACATCTATAAACGTACCAAATAAAAACTTAACTTTATCTTTGCACAACTGGACTAATGTCTCAAATGTTACCATTAACTTCAATTACTATGTAAGTGCATATAACTAACTAGTTCCAAATATGTTATTCTTACTGTTTGTTTATTTAATAAATACTTTGTTTTTCGTACTATGGCTATTATTTTCTCACAGTAGGTGTAAAAAGTAGAGTATCCTCCTCTGGGCTAAAGGTGTATTTGCCTTGGGCTAGCTTGAATCCCTCGCTGCATTCAGGATTCTTGTATTAACTCCCTCGCTTCGCTCGTGAGTTAAATCCCGAATCCTTCATTGCGCTCGAGATTCAATATGACGCCCGTGACATAAGACACAAATTTAGCCCCTCGGTGCATAATCTACTATTATAGAGGTGTAATTAGAACAAATGTGATATAATATAAGGTCCAGGACCAGATACCGATTCAGGGCTCGGATACCGGTATATTTTTCGAATCATTTTTGTCTTAAATATTTAAGAAACGATTTGTTTCGGTTACGTTTGAACAGAACGTTATAAATCACGTTCACGTTGAAAAACAACATTTGAATAGTTTTCGAACTAAGTTTTTTTTTTAATTTTGAGTTGTTTTATAACGAATTTCATTCAGTTAGTATTACATATTTTAAGGACTATGGAATTAACCGGTTTTTGAAAACGTTCACATTTCACTTTCTGTCCGAACCGAATGTTGTTCAAAGAGTTCAAAGAACTGTTTGGGACGTTTTAAAAACGTTATTTTAAATAATGTTTCCGAGCCCTGATTATATCAGTTTATGCGTAGCAGCTTGGAGTGTGAATTTGTGCCCGGCTGATGTCGAAAGCTTGGCCCCAATTTATATGGGACTGAAACATAACTGGCAAAGTGCGGGTGTATACTACCTACACTATTTTACCAACTATCTATTCGGGGAAAACACCCGTGAAGTTGTCAATTAATGAGTAAAAAATTGAGCTCACGTTCAGGCATTGTCGAAATTAACGTATGCTATATATAACAAAGGGATTACGTCCAGATAATTTAATGATCCTCTTGGCAAACAAACTGCGATCGAAAATCAATTTGAAGGTGTTTATAATTCTATGATATCAAAACAGTTCATTGATTTCATCGCTCTATGTGGGGAAGACATACACGAGCAAAAAGTACTAAACAACATCCAAATTGGCTTAAAAACGACCCTTAATAAGAAAAAAGACAAATAACTTTTATTAAATTTATTCAATAAAAGCTGTCACATTTATTTTCCAACATAATTACCTACTCGTAATTAATGGCTGCGTTGATGGAACGAGACTTGTTATTCATTTTATTCTAAGTGTTTTTCGACTCAGACGTTTCCTAAACAAATGCTTCGTTTCACGTATTTTCGCCACATCTTTTTTATCGTCATGACAAATGTATATCTTTTCCTTATAAGTATTTTATTACAGCTAATGGTTTTAGCGGAACACGTTTGTCCTGCCTCATCACGTGTTTGTGTTGAAGATCCGAGGCGAGATTTGCATACAAAACGGTCAATATTATAGTTCTCAAGACTTTTCCGCAAGAAAAGGGACGTGTGGTGTGAGTCAGATTCCACTGCGATGTTTTTCAATAAGCAGAATTTACGTTACGTTTGATTTTGTGACATTGTTCATAAAGATGGATTGAAGCAGTATAATATGTATTTGGTATAGTTTTTTAATAGGTGACGGAATAATTTGCAGTATCTGATAACAAAGTCATACATATAAATTGGAGACATTGAGTACTATGCTAAGTGACAAAATTAGGTAGCAAATTTTACTTTTTAACCTTTATTCTCCGCGGAAAATAAAATTCTGAACCATCATCATCATAAAAGTAAAACTCTTCTAAGCCACCTACTTTAAAATGAAGATTCTTATATATTTATTCAATACTTTATGCACAAGGATGTACAGAGGCGGACTTAATGCCGTAGGCATTTTCTACCAGTAAACCTTTGGGTGATGCAGAGACAAACAGTGGCAGATGCAATTTATAAATAAAAAAAGTTGGGAAAACAAACAACATATTTAAATATAAAGATACCTAAACTATAAATATTGTATTACTTGGACTGTATTGTAACGCAGAATAATAAGGATCAGATACAACATACCTACATCCACTTTCAAACACATGACGTCACAAAACAAGCCGCTCCAATGACATGAACCAAACCTGTTTCCAAATTCCAAATTTGAATCCCGCCTGAGAAGATAAGTCTGGAAAGTTATACGTTACTCGTTACCCTCAGGTAACCTGTTTAATTTGTTTATGGTTTTTCCTAGGTTTTGATAGAGTTGCGTTTTAATTATCGTTAGAGTCCAAAATTATTATAATAATTTTGGACTCTAACGATAATTATATTACTTGAAGATAACCCCAAAATGGTTGAGATACGGCTAGGCAGGTGATGAGGATTTCGCAATTAGTTGTTTACTCGAAACTTGTGACTAAAACCAGAAAAATTAGAGTCCGCAATAAGTCGCAGTTTATTTTATTTGTTTGTTTATTTGTTTTATAATAATTCCAGTTTGAATATGTAAGCTGCCATGCTCTTTAGGCCTGGAGGCTTTTATTTATGTATTAAGCTTTATTTACATTCAATTTTTTTGGTATTGGCGTGGCTAGCTGACGTATGGCAATTAATTTAGTGTTTTGGTAATTACTTACAATTGTTTAGAATCCAGTTCTTCTAACCGAACAGACAGCTGTGCTGCTGGGGAGTCTGTTGCGCCACTTCGTCTTCCCAGCTAAAGCACTAGGAAGTGGTGAAGGGCGGGCGTTTTGGGGGACTGTCTTATGTAATTTTGACGTTCGAAATGTGCTGATTCTCAGCCTAATTTGAATAAATGACTTTTGATTTTGTCGTTTAATCCCAAAAGAAACATGTGACTATAACCAGAAACTAAAGTTATTTAAGAATGGAACGGTGTGACTTTAGTGAAAGACCCGAATGCTAAGGTGTAAATGAGACATGACAAATGCCAAAAACGTATGCTTGGGATGACGTGGAAGGCTTATGTAAAGGTAGAATGACGATGCGCTGTTGGAATGACGGGGTAAAGACGGTATGACAAAACTAAGATGTAATTTTATTTGTTTTACTAGTTTATTGTAAGAATAAACCAGTTATGAAACATTGATTTTACTTTTCCTCTAACCTCAGCCCTTTTATTCCCACAGTTACGAGTATAATACTATTAAAAGCTTCTGTAGCGTGTATAACTTTATGAACGCTAGGCCCGAGTACGAAAACGCGCATGGTACAGTTGAGTCCACAATCATTATTGTAGATGTGAAGCATTTTTCAGTACCTAAATGGGCACATACAGCATTGATCAGTTCATCTAAAAAAAATGCTGTTTGTTGAGTTACCTAGAAAAAAAAAAAGTTAAGAGGTAAAGTTTTGCGCGAACTGTAGTCCACACATTGCACTGTTCATTGAAGCGGAGGGGAGAAATCAAACATTAACCAATAGAATTCTACTGAGTTCACATGACGTAATGTTCGAGGAATTCTATTGGGTAATATTTTCCTAACTTCCCCTCCAATGAACAGACAGCCTTTTGGCCCGTATTCTTTTCTTTTAAACTACGATAGATTGATAGAAATTTTCTCTATAGTAGGTACACCATAACAAATTACAATTGTAAGAACTTTTGACCATTGAAGCTATTAAAACTTCCGAGAAAAAAGTTTGTTTAAAACTCAGTTAGTTGACATACTCCGTGGTAGTAGCTTTATGCTATGGATGCATGCGTCATGATGGGTCTGACAAGGCTGTTTTTGTTTCCCTCTATATTAAAAACTAAGGATTTCAAAAGAACTTTGTGTTTCAATGGACTGATTGACTACCCATGTAGGTTCGCTTCGATGTGAATAAGATATTATTATGTGTTTCCAGCAGCCTAATTGCGTAATACATTTTCGTAGGCGATTGAGACTAATCTGTTCGATTTTGACAGTTCAACAACATTCAATGCGTTTTGTACATTGTTGAGCAGAATTTTTTAATTGGCAATATGTTTCAAAACGATTCAGATTCCGATTGATTGTGTATTACGCAATTAGGGTACAGGTCAATAAAATTTATGATCGAAATTCAAAACTGAGTAACGTTCTGGAATTCTCACCTTCAACCTCGCCTCAATTAGCCAATCTGTACTTTGTAGTCTTACGGGACTTGTCTTTATGAGACGTAATAATATTTTGATTTCGAAAAAGTAAATAATCGAGCTCATACCTGGCCCTCGTGGTAATAGGTCCTTCCCTTATAAACGGAAAGTAGAACAATTAATCTTGTCCTTACACAGGTCAATGGACAATTGTTCACTGGTTCATTGTCTCAAATTATTATTTGATATGAATGTACGTATGTACTTATAAATATTGTGAGTCGCTATATCAATATTCGTTTTCATGTTTTGTGTATTAATGTATAATTAAAACATACAATATTTTTGGTCATATTTAATTCTTCTCATATATTATTTGTCTAAGGCCCCGTCGAGTGTCGAAAATTAATTTTTTACACACGAAAGGATAATATGCGATGATTATTTGTTGCTTAATTTTCTCTATTACATGTAATTAAATTCTAAGTTTAGTTGTGTTAGCTTTAAACCTACGCATTATTTAAATATGTGGCCCTTTTGGAAGTAGGTACCATACTTAAAATGTATGCGCTTGCCTTGCTAATATTTTGGTTTCAGTAGGATTTAACGCTTAAGTATTCTCATTTTAAATAAAGGTAACGTAGAAGAAGAGACATTTACATTTTTGAAATGTGGTGACATTTTTGCTACGCGGTTTTATGCTACGCTGCTAAGGCGTAGCAATAAAAAAAGGAACAATACCAATGAAAATTAGAGAGGATCCCTGTTTTAAACTAGAAATATTTATTATTTTATGCGTAGTCAGAATTGTGTGTAGATTTTTTAATAGGTAAACTAACCTTATCCACCAAATGCAATTATTTCCACCCCTGATAGTGTTGCGGAACTTCGTCTATACTTAATATGTTTTAAGCACAATGTCACTCGTTCCTCGGGGGAGGCGACCAAAATTCCAATTTCGTGCAACAAAGCGTGATTATTAGTTACATGCCCGTTCCCTTGAGCTACAATCATCGATTTCCCAGTTGACTGTTTGCAACTGTATCTGATAGAGATACCAAGCATTATTTTGTATTTATAGAAGGTTTACAGTTTCAGTAATAACAGCATACTCTTTGGTTTTGTTACAGTATGAGATAAAAATCGTGGCAAAAAGTTAATAATAATAAATTAAAAATAGTGTAGCTAGTAGAAAACATAATGTAAATTCACCTTTTTCTCGTAGGGGTAGGCAGAAACTACACAACACCACCTGGTACGATCCTAACACACAAATTTTCAATCGTTTACCTTCATACCATCTCTCTCTCTCTCTCATAAATCTGGTTATACACACACGCCTGACCTTTCTGAAGAATAACACCAATAAGGTCACTATATGTCTTTCTATGGCGTCCCCTCCCTACCCACAACCTGCACTCCCTACACTCGTAGAAAAGTACGTAAGTACTTATACTTTCCTGTACTTTCCTTATGGTATGCTTAAAGCCAGCACATGCCATTTTAGCATAATAGCATAATCAGCCTATTATGTTCCCACTGCTGGGACACAGGTGTCCTCTCTGTGAGAGGAGTGGGCCCTAACCCAGTGCGGGTTGGTAGATGTCACATGTCTTCGAATTTTGGTTCGAAGACGGCATGTCTTTTTAGGTTTCCTCACGATGTTTTCCTTCACCGTTTTGAGGGCAGTGGTGATGAAATAATTTACACAAAGTAAAGCGCCTGTCTGGGTTCGAACCTACGACCTACAACTCGTAAGTCGCGGCCGTTAGCACTGGGCCACCACTGCTCTCATGACATTTGACTAGTCGGTAAATATGAAACTCATTAATTTATAAAAGAGGTTTAGCGACCAATCATTTCGTGACATCGCTGATTGCCCTTGATTGCACCATTGTGCGTCGTTTAGCAGTAATGAAGTAATCGCTAGCATCGTACGATATGACGAACAGACGAACAGACGTGCATTGTGATGTTCAAATAAAGAGTGCTGCGACCTTCGCTTCAGTAAACATAGGTTTCTCGGTTTCTCCGTCGACCGTCAATGATGCGCGACTACTTACGTAAACAACACGTTTTTATTACCTATACATATGTAGTATAAAGGACGTTGAGAATATGATATAACGCACGCTCTTCGACAGTTCTTTTTAATAATTATGAAGGCAGTAAAAACAGTTTTACCTAAAAAGACTGTCCTGGTCAACCGGTATAATAATGCGACTTCTTGCAGAACTGGAGGATCTTATGGGGACGAATTTTGGCAAAAAAAAAGAAACCTTTACTTGTATCGGCACTCGATGGATTCATATTTTCGTGTACATTCTTCTGTGATCTGACCCCTTGGAGATGTTCTCAATGGATGTTGTGATAACCAGTTTTAAAATAGATGAAATTATTGTTTGTAACTTTGAAAAAAAAAAAAATATTGGCTTCTCTTAAATTTGAAATTGCTAAATTAATTAATATTTATTATAATCGTGGTATTTCTCGTAAACTACACGTTAAATACCTAGAGTATAATAAATATTTCACTGATGGTTCAGTGTAAGAATGTTTTGGTTGCAGCGTTTTATGACGTTGATAGGAACAGCTCAGCTATGTACAAAATAAACACTGTGTCTATTATGACGATGGAACTCATTGCAATCTATGAACATTGATAGATCGATGTTTTGTGATTTTTATAGTAAGAGTGAGAGAGAATAAGGTAAATCTCACAAACTTACAAACAGTGAAAATCTTACAAACAATGGCATAGTGCTAAGATTGCAATGGGTTCCATCTCATGTAGTTTTGAGAGGTAATGATAGACAAGCAAAGTTAGCGGTTACTTATGTATGATCATAAACTTTGTATAGTAGGGACCTAATTATTTAGAACAATTAAGTACCTAATTGCAAAAAAATAAAAATGTTATGAAAGGCATACGGAGTACTTTGACGAACAAAGTAAGGAAAAGGGTACCCGGTAAAAACTATAAAATATCAGCCTTTTAGAATACCGTGGTTAGCTATCAACGAAAGGAATACATTTCATATTGTCCTGCTTCATAGATTATGGACTGGTGACTACCCGTCCTGCAAATTTTTCATTTGGTGTCCCTCGACGCAAAGATGCTTTTGATCAAAATATTACCTTCAACTTATATTAAACTGAACGGTCCAATACCTACGGTTTTTGTTTGGGTCGGTGTGTTTTTACCTAGTTGAAAAATAGAGAAAGCTGTAACAAGCGCCTACTCAGATTATTATTGACTAGAAATTATACCACACACGTAACTATGTCAAGTACACTATAATAATGATTTTGCATCGACAGCGATTGGCATACTGTATCCGTATTTTACCTACCTAAGTTTAAGAAACTAGGCCAGCTTCGTGAAAAATATTTAGAAAATTCACGTGAATAGGTGTAATATTACCGAGCTACTTTTATTGATGTCATAACAGCTAAGAAATTGCAGTCGCTGCATCGGTAAGCAACTATATTGCAAAAGAGATTACTTTTCCGCGGTGCTCAGCGTAAGCTATCGATGAGAAATAATCATCACAAAAAGTACTATAAGCTACAATCCTACGCGATTCTATCTACAGTAATCACGCTTCTATATACATCTCTCAATTTCGTAATTGTCGAGTTCAAGGCTAGCGCGATGTCGAACGATAATGATGCACTCTTGACCAGCACCATTCATACAACACTTTGGCCCGAACCGAGACGAGATAACACAGTGTGTCATTAAACGAGGACCGGAACTACGGATCCTGGCATATCTTATCAGCTTTTACTAATTTAGGAGAAACGATCGTATCACTTTCTGCTGTTGCATGCAATGCAGCTATTAATACTTTCTACGTACAGATACAATTTTAAATCATATTATTTTCTCCTGTTGTTGCAGTCGTGAATGCGTTGTGAGTGTTGTGACCCACTTTGTGGTTTCACACGAGGATGTGAAAGTAGCTAGCGTTAGGAAGGCAAACAAAAGGATATTGGCAATGTGAATAATGAACTATTTACCTGGTCCAACTCTTACCTTTACTTAGAGGAAAATTGTAAAATATTCAACAAGCAAAGGGTCACAAACGATTTCTTTATAAAAGGAAAAAAAAAACTAGAGAATTCAGATAGTATAATTTTCTCAAATCGTTCTCGATTTCATTTGATGATCCCCGAGTCATCGATAAACGATGTTTATTTTGTAACACACTTCGTGATTTAATTAAGACATTAATCGAATACGATGTGTTCAAGGCTTCGAAGCAAACAATAAAAATAAAAAATAACAATTTAAAACATGCTTATGCAAATATGTATTTAAAAGTAACATACCTATAATTGGCAAACATAACACTTCAATAAAAATCAAAAACCCGCTTATTCAAATCTTGTTTGACTACAGTCAAATTATGTGAATTAACGGTTACTCAGAACTGTTAAAAATAGAAGTTATAGAAAATTCAACGCTATTGAGAGCAACGGTGGCCGAGGTAACTTGACAAGTTGACACAAACAAGCGTGGAAATAATTCGGTGCTATTTACTTCGTCACCATTTCTCTGTAAAAGGGTGAAGGAAAACATCGTAAGGAAAGAACCATGTCTTGAACCTCCCCATCAACCCGCGCTGGGCCCACTTGTGATTACGGCTCACAGCCATTTTCAAAGACCTGAGAGTCCCAGTAGTGGAAACACTAAATAGAGATTATTAAAACAAAAGGAACTTGGTATATCTAGCAACAGCTTGTTAAAGGTGCATAATGATGTAAATGTCCTTCTATTATATGTGCAGTCTTATTAATATTTGCAAACAAATGCTAACAAGACAACTCGGCACTTTGCCAGCGAGAGAGGAAAAACTATTTCAAAACTATTGCTTGCTTTGGTTTTGGTACGTATATATTAGTTTCATTGCATATTACTTATATATATGTATAACGTATGTATGATGATAATTGTTAAGTAGCAATCAATGTATGCTGATGTATCTACGTTATTAAAAGCTGATGTTATATTGCTACTGCTCTGATACGTATAAAAAATTAGGCGTTATTGAAATAATTGCTTCACAAGAAATATATTAATATTATAAATGCGAAAGTAACACAGGTAGCCACGGACTTCTATTCAAGCGAAGTCAAAACTTTACTGTGATTGAATATTTTTGAAAAACAGTAATTGCTGTTAATTAGGTCTGGTCTAACGATTCTATTGCCGAAATTAGTTTTTAATTTTTTGTTGTTGTTATTATTGTCTTTATGTATGTTTCAGCATTAAGCAAATACTAACGAATAGATTTTGTTCAAATTATCATAGATATTCTCTATCTGTAGGTTATAAAAATATCACGCTTTTTGGTATGGGGGATGAGCAATATTGCAATTTCTTCGTATTGTTATTAGTTTACCGCAAATTGTAAAAAGAGATAAAAGGTTAGCACGTATTATTTTGTTTTATTGATTATCGTCATGCTATAATTTTATGGAGCCAAGCAGTCAATCATTATTACATATTATTTTAAGTATAGAGGGTGGATTTTTGAGATGGGGCAATAGCAGAGCACGTCGCTACAAGAAAACGGTATAAGGAGACTGTCCTTAACTTTTTTAAAGATTTTAATCTGCATTCACAGATTTTGAAAAAAATATACAGTCAGCAAGAAAATTGTTAATTTTCACAGAAAACTTATTTTATGGCAATCGATCCTGTTTTTTGTATGGTCTAAAATCCTTATTGGACGCAAAAAAGAACGCTGGACTGGGCTGAATAGGGAACGAATATAGCAGTAGTTACAGACTTAAGGTTTTAAATGATTTTCGTACCTTTATGGAGCTAAGCAGTAAATCATGAAATATGTAAGTGTCTATTTTAGTCAACATTCAACGAAGCAAAAAGCTTAGCGGTTCTGCGTCTGTTTGATTCCCAACAGTTGTTTTTTTTTTTTTTTTACATTTTGCTATACTAATACGTGATCGTTCGTAGAACGTACACAAAAAAAGATTAAATTGTGGCCTCTTCTGTCATCTTCTTCTCAACCCCTCGCTCACAACTGAGAATCATGACTCCCTTTCAAGTAATTAACGGTGTTCCTCCATCTGTTACGATCAGTGGCCTGGTGGAGTGCAACGCTTATGCAGTATGTCCAATTGCTTGGATATTTGATACTACCACCTTTTTGGGCTTTGGCCTCATGGTCTTTTCCCTCCTTTTTTTCTAGTCACCACTTAGTGGTTGGTATCTCTCCGGCAAATGTGGCCGAAGTATTTGACGACACATTGCAGGTATGTTGAAGGCAGTTGTTATGCTTACGACATCTATGGTTATAATAAAAATAAATATCTATGGTTAGATGACGGTAATAAGAAATCCCGTGTGTTCACATCAACTGTAATATTATTTTAGTGAAAGCTGTTTGTCAGGAATAATCTGTAAGAATGCAGCAGTCAATGTATCAGTGTTGTCCCATAGTAGATTATTACACATATTTCGGTTGAGATTGTAAGTTATAGTAAGGAGGTAGTATGTATATGCTGCAACGCAGGCGTTCATTAGTTCTGTATTGAGCTGCATGACAACTGACAAATGCGTGCACTGACTGGACAGGTCCACTCATTCTGTGTGGTTCTTTCCTCAAAAGACCATTTCAGACATCAATCCACATGATCTTCACATGACCTGACCAAGATTATGTCTGGACTTTAAAAGAGACTGTGACATCTGAGTTTGTTTCGGCCTTTCTTCTCAGAGTAGTCAGATAGGAAACGCCGATCTCATCTAGTTTTTAAAATATGATTGACGTGTAAAAGTGTTTGTACAAACCTACTTACAGAAATAAATCATTTATCATTACTTCATTAAAAACTAACTTGGCAAGCAATGGGAAATTACTACTGAAGGCTGCTGGTGTCGACCCAAGGACGAGCTGTCATCAGTCCTGACTCTCTTTATATTTTGGGCTGCTGAGACCAAAACTACAAACGTAACAAACATGTTTACAAAAATGTGGCTGTTATTTTAGTTAAATGTCGTGTCCCACGACTTCCACGTGAACGAAGTTCAGCTAGGCAGAAGCTAGTTTGTATTAAAAGTAATTTAATACAAATAAACCAAGACGAAGTCTCGGGCAACAAGTAGGTAGTACCATATAAGTAAAGTCTCAAAGATTTATAATGTTATTTAACAAATCTGTTTATAAAATCGAAATGAGTAAATAACACAGCAAAGACGTCAGAGAACTAGTCAATGAACTATCAAATTAAACTTACAAGGAGCACATTATATTGATTAAAAACATGTTTGAGATCAGCAGGCAGTTTTTTATGTTAATGGTTCCAAACAATCGCATGAACAAATCACTAACTGCCATTTATTTCATTATTACTTTATTGGGAAACATCAAAAAATTAAAACTAAAAAAAAACTGTTTGCAGCAATTTCATTTTAGTTTCTTCGTTAAAAATTCGTGATGGTCAGGATTTTCGTAATTCTAATTAGGTCCTAAACAAACAATAAACGGTCTATTCGTAATGCGTACTTATTTTGACTAAGTTAGTTACTATGATAGCTAAAGTAGAAAATGCTTTGAAAACTGTTTTAAATGTTTTGAAATTTTAAAATCTTTAACGTAGATGACGCATAAATTATTGAAATATGCATGAAAAGGTCAAAAACTTACAAAACGCTACAATTTTGATTCGAAATGTGTTACAAGACTGTATATAGAATGCTGACATTTTACATAACATCTCTATTATTCTAATGAATTGACTTTATTTCCGCGTTTAATTGAGGTAAAAGATAATATTTATTGCAATATAATTTACCTAGTTACGCTGTAGGATAATATTCTTGCACTGAGTTCATTATAAATGTGATTTAGAACAACAATAGACTCAGCAAAGTTATTGTTGTACCTAATTCTTAGCAATTAATCACGTTCGAAGGCTATGGTATTTTATAATATGGAATCATCGACACAACGAAGAAGAATGAAAAGAAAATGAGGGACGAGACAAAGTGACATTCTATCTATACACATACATATAATAAAATCGTAGCGAAGGCAAAACAGTTAATGGAATATTTCCAAAAAAAAGAGGTCTAAGTAAGATTTTACAGAGATATTCACCACAAGCCTGGTCAGTCAGTAGGCTATGCATATAATATCACACTACTTTATTTGCTATGGGGGATGAGCCATATTGCATTACGTCTGTATTCCTGCATAGTTTACCGCAAATTATCAAAAGTCGAGCCAATCGGTTAGAACATTGCATATAGTTATCACCGTGGTATACATTTATGGGGTTAATTAAGCAGTCAATCATGATATATATTAATAAGAACGGCTATTTTGGTCGACTTTCCACAAAGCAATTCGACGACTGCTTTACAAACCTGTGGTTGTAAGTTCCCAACTGTTGATATTTTTGTGATCCTTTTTTGTCATTTTGTTACACTATTATTTATGATAGTTTGTGGACACAGAAAAACTTGATGGTTAGTCATATTCTGTGATCGATAGAATAGAAATAACTGTCTATGGTTGGGTGGCTGTTAATGAGAAATCCCCGTGTGTTTACACAACTGATATACTGTTTTTGTGATGACCGTTCGTCAGGAATAATCTGTAAGATCGCATCAGTCAGTGTATCAGTGTTGTGTTATCAGGTAATGAATACACAGGCGTTTATTCATTTTCTAAAAACAAACAACTTCGTTAGAAAGAGGATATTGCTACAGAAAGCTGCAGGTGTCGACCTCAGGACGAGCTGCTTCTCATACGGACAACTGTGCAATGTTTGCTCGCGCGTCACCAGCCTTGAACTCCGGACATTGTATTTTTGCCTACTGAGACCAAAACTACATACAATGAAGTTTTATAAAAATATGGCTGTTCTTTTAGTATATTGTGGGTGTGATACGACGAAGACGCGAACTGAAGTTAGTTAGCAATAACGTTAATGGAAAAGACAAAAAACTATTGGATTGACGTATGCTACCGAAAAGTAAAGTGTGGTTATATTTTAATTCAACGTTGAAATCCTTTTCTATGTTTTGACTTCATTCTCTATTAAAAATATTTTAGACTGACTTAGACACTTTTTTTAAAGATGCATCATGCTAGAAGGGCCAAACCAAAAGTGTTAGGCAGCCTAACACTTTTGGCGTCCTATACTTTGCGCAATCATGTCCTCTTTGTATATTCACATTACATGTTCAACACTACATTCCATATTCATGCATAAAGTTTTTTTTGAAAGTGCATTCGCTTCGACCGTGTTGCCCGTCTTGTGTCTTATGTCATATTCGAAATTGAGCAATTTGCTCACTCTCAGCCGAGATAGCGTGATGTTATGCAGGGTCAAGTGTTTATTAAGGCTTTCGGAACTTAGTTTCGAAAGTTTAGTTCTGATTTGATGTCAGATGCGGTTGTAAAGAGGTTTAGGCATTAAATTCAATTGATTGAATGTGTCAAAATTCTTGATGTTCTAAATACCTATAAATATAGATTAGCAGTTATATTGCCTATAAAATGCAAAAGTAGACCCGTGTGTTGTATCTAGAAATATTAAAAGAGGTCACTGGAGTCATTCTGAAATTTAATTAATAGGTAGGTAGGTCCATAGTAGATAAACTAAAAAGTAAGTTAAATCTGCAAACAAAGTTTTGCAGGCACACATAGGTGTGCTCGTTCAACAATTGGGTATGTGTTCTAGCTGATAGGTAATAAATATTTATTAGTCATTATGCGTTGATTGATTTGTCGTTAATGTAGGTCTAGGTAATACTCACTTGTTCTATGCGTCAGGTCTCCTTACATAAGCACGTGTACCCGTTTTTTACAGGCGCATGAGCACATTCACCGAGCTCCTCATAAACCAGATTTCGACATTTTATCACTTATTTTCATTGCAACACAACACTGGTAAAAACACCTACACAGCCAAATTCCGCGCTCAGTTGACACACGCTTGACCGCTTTCGCTCGTTTGTGCAAACACAGCCTTTCGCACTTCTTTAAGGCGGACAAATTTTAAACCACTTTTTACAGCGAGTTGGTGCACTCGTTGCGTAAAAACACTGGTAAGTATGTTTGTATTGATGCTGATGAAGGGTTTTCGATAAATCCAGAGCGCGTTGCTCAGGCGCACGTGAAATCGCGAGTATCGGATCGGATTGGATCGATCGGCGGCGACGCAGCGGCCGCGGGCGAGACAACGCGCGTCGTAGCAGCAGCGACACTGAGAGAGTGTGCGCCGGAGACCCTCCGCGCGGCACTCCGGGCTCCGGAGAGGTGGCTGGCGACGCTAACACTCACCAATAAAAAACAGCCCAACAGACTGGCGCGATATCGTCCTACAACCGGACGCCGGACAGTGGCCCCACACCGCACACCGCACTACGCTCGCTGCATAACTCACTTTCGCTGCCAGACGTCCCATTTTCATAACAATATTTTCTCTAAAATTTCATATGGCTGTCAGACGAATCCACCATTCATCAGCCGACACAGAATTATGTAAGAAATCTGGTTTTGTAAGTGATTGCATTACACACGAATGCAACCGAAACACAAAGACCTTCGCAGCATCGCGTATTCATTGCACTGAAGGAACCACAAAGAATTTAGATTGTTTCCCAATATGTCTGTATGTAATGTTATACTCTATGCTGTTAGCTATACGAGTATTAAACAACTGGTGTATTTTTGACTTTGGATTTTGATACTTAACAAAATTGAAAGGAAACTTTACTGCATGCATGCATGCAAGGGAAGTTGTTGCAATAAATCGATGTTGTAACATAGCTATCTAACTAACGTAATAGAGCATAAGTACCAATTGCATTATCAATTGGGCGCAGACTGTCAGACTTATTATCATTCCTGAAACAAGTTTTCATTAATTTGCTAACAAGAAAGTATAATGTAATACATAAGTCCAAACTATTGCTACGTTTCGATCTTACAATCTTCATTCAAGACGAGATAGTAATTTCTGTAGAGGCTGCGCCATAAGGGGGATAGAGGCCCGCTCTGCGGTCTGCATAAATAAGGTACCTTTCTTTTTTTTTGGTGGGAAATCATCAAATGACTTCTACCGCTTTGGGTGGAGCCGAAGGGCGTGTCAGACTTTTACTGACTAAAACCCACCCGTGTTCCTTCAGTTGCATGTGCCAGGGCCACGGTTATATCTTTCGAATTTCCCGTGACCCTGAGGCGTCGGCCCTATCGGACCTCGTCATTTTGGGCTGACATCTCTTTGAGGCTCGCGTGGAACACGACGCGCCGTCTACCCGGGCCTGGTCCTTACCAGACGGTGAGCTACCCATTGCTTACCGTTCGCAAGCCCGCGACTACGATTGCCGGGAATCTGCAGACTCCCTACGCCCAGGGCGTTTTCTGCGGCGACTAGTGGGGGCGTGAGGGCACAAGTTTCTCTCCCTCACGCGCTCCGCCTCCTGCTTTGCAAGTATTACTGCTTCGCAGAAGGACGTGACGGCTTTTCATTCTCTTTCGCTCCGTACCATGGCCTGGACCAGGGCCGGACGCGAGAGATCGCCGCCGCCGATCACCTCCGCGAGGACACTGCGGTGCTCCGCCCAAGCTGGGCAGACCTCCACCGTATGCTCCACCGTGTCCTCCGGGCGATCCACACAATGGTGACACCCGGGCGTTTCCTCCCGCCTTATGCGAAACAGGAACCTCCCGAAACAATCATGTCCGGTGAGGATCTGTGTCAGACGGAAGGTGAGGATGCCGTGGCGCCTTTCCAACCACTCCTCAAAGGGGACTTACCGCCGCTTTTGTGGCGTGCCTAATAAATAAGTTATAGAAAGTAGAATAACAAAATAAATTATTCTTCAACCTACATTGTTTTCAAATACTCAAATACTGTTCGATTTATATTGTTCATTCTAACATAGATTAGGTATATTGGATTCTCGCCACGGTGTTCTTGGTTAGCACGTGTGTTTAGGATTTATTGTTGTTTTAATAATTAGTGTTGATATTTTTGTGACTTGTTTTCCTATAAGTGTGTTGTCCTTGTGTTTGTAAACAGGTTTGTATTGTGTTTGTCTTATTTTAAACTCGTTTTTTATCCAAGATGGATATAAATAAACCTCCCGATCCTGATCCGCCCGACATACCAGGTCCTCCATTCCCTCTTTCCCCTAGTCCGCTATCGCAATTTGCAGACGTTGTCTGTAGTGTTACAGAGATGGATATTTCTCAATGTTCCCAATCCCAATCGCTACTAAATCAGTCTTCCCGCAAACGTCCCGGTAACGAAGATATTTTGACACCTTCCCCTCCAAGCAAACAAAAGAAAACCCAAATTGGTCGTGTCAAATATTCCGCAATAGATAAGGCTCCATTCATAGTCCACGTCTCCCGAATAGAGACCCAACCCAACTCCGGAACCACCTTACACCCAGTTAATTTTGGAAAGTTTTTAATTAACAACAACATCGCGAACATAGTTCGTGGTGGTGTTAATAGGGTTGGTAGAAACCGCGTGTCCGTAGAGTTTGCTTCCCCTCAGGATGCCAACTCTTTCTTGGTTAACACCCTGTTACCCAAGTACAGTTATACTGCCTCTATCCCTACATTCAACATCACAAGGATGGGAGTAGTAACAGGTGTTCCCTCTGATATATCAGAAGATGAGGCTATCACTTATCTGTCTGTGCCCTCAGGTTGTGGGCAAATTCTTAAAGTTCGTCGAATTAATAGGAAAGTCCAGAAAGACGGGAACAATGAATGGAAACCAACTGAAACTTGTGTGATCACCTTTGATGGTCAAGTTCTTCCTAAAATAATCTTCTGCTGTTACACATCCCTTCCTGTTGAGCAGTACATATTTCCCACCATTCAATGTCGCAAGTGTTGTAGATTTGGTCATGTGGCTAATGTATGTAGGTCAAAACCCCGCTGCAATAAATGTGGCCACGATCACTCAGGTGATGGTTGCAACATTTCTGAGGGCGAGGCCTTCTGTATTCTATGTTCGGGTAATCACTTCGCTAATAGCAGGTCATGCCCCGAGCATGGTAGACAGAAAGCCATTAAGACTGTTATGGCTGAAAAATCCATGCCTTATGCTGAGGCTAGCAAATTGATTCCAACAACTTCCCGCTCCTATGCCAATATCACTAAATCTCCAATTTCCCAGTCTTATCACAAGACAGTAACCCTTAAGCCTAAGACACATGCCGGGGGTCGGCCCTCTTAGTCAATAATCGGGTCCCACTTTTGCCCTTTACTTTGCCTTCACTTATGGGTGATATGAGCATTACTGCAGGGAGGGTTGAGGGCATCACAGTGTTTTCAATATACATTGCACATCCTCACCATAATCATATCTTTGGTTAATAAATTTTATCTAGAAAAAACTTCCCCTCCACTTTTGAAATATAACCTGTCCAAACCAGATTGGACAAGATTTGTATCATTATTGGAGGATAAAATTGATGTTCTTCCAAATTTAAATTCATATTTATCAGATCCTTCCGGTCGTTGCCATGCCAAGAGTTCATATGAGGGTTTTGTAACGGCTATTACCTCTAGTGCAGATTCATGCTTTCCATTGAAAAACAGTGCCAGTAATAAAATCCCCTCACCCCCGTGGTGGGATCCAGAATGCACTTCGGCGATGAGGGATAGGGACGAGGCTGAAGTGAGTTACAATTCAGATATGAGCACTGAAAATCTGTTAGCATACTGTCAGCTTAATGCCAGAACCAAACGTTTTCTACGCAAAAAGAAACGAATGGGTTGGGTCAAGTTTTGCACCTCTTTATCTCCGTCTACTCCAGTTTCAGTGGTCTGGAAAAACATAAATAGGTTTAGACGTGGGTGCTCCCCATCCAATCTCTTCACCAATCGCTAGGGAAACAGCTGAACAATTTTTTGACAAAATAGCTCCAGCTTATGTTCCACTTTCAGCTGAATGTCAAAACACACCCCTGTATAATGTTACAGAGGATCCTTTCGATGCGCCATTTACTTTTTAGGAATTGAATGTAGTACTTAAACATGTCCGGGACTCAGCACCTGGTACTGATGGCGTGCCATATTCTTTCATTACCCACTCTGGTGAAAACGCTAAAATATATTTTTTAAATATTTTAAATTATTGTTATAGTCATGGTTGGGTTCCAGATCAGTGGAAAACACAAATTATTATTCCTATATTGAAACCAGGCAAACACGCAGATGATCCGAATGGCTTTAGACCAATTGCTTTATCTTCAGTCCTAGCCAAATTACTAGAGCACCTTATTAAAAACCGTCTAGAGTGGATAGTCGAATCGAGGGACTTACTGCCGAGCCATCAATTTGGTTTTAGGAAGGGACTTAGTACAATAGACAGTGTTAGTATTTTAGTACCGGACATCTGCCTAGCCTATTCTAAAAACGAATCCGTTGTTGCCACTTTCCTGGATATCTCTTCTGCGTATGACAATGTATTTCTTCCCGTACTCAGGCAAAAACTGCAACAGCTGAGTCTTCCGGCTAAGATGATATAATGCATATGTGAACTTCTGTTGTACCGTTCATTGGTTCTGAGAGTCCAGGGCGAGGAGTTCGATGCAAGGCATACATGGAAGGGACTCCCACAAGGCTATGTCCTGAGTCCCATACTCTACAATCTGTATACGGCTGATATTGGGTCCTGCCTAAACAACAATTGTCAGATATTACAATACGCCGACGACATTGTTCTATATGTGACAGATTCCTCCATAGTTGACGCTGCGTCATCTTTATGCCTCTCTCTGGATTCTTTGAATCAGTGGCTTTTAAGCCATGGTCTGTCGCTTTCTGCACCAAAAAGTTCGGCAGTAATTTTCTCTCGCAAAAGACTCATTCCTCATATTTCCATAAACATTTTAGACAACAATATTCCTGTAGTTAATAAAGTTAAATTTTTAGGCGTTATTTTAGATCCAAAATTAACAGGCAAACATCACATAAATTATCTTATTAAAAAGTGTGAAAGAGTTATTTCAATTTTAAAAGTTCTTGCGGGTGTTTGGTGGGGTGCTCACCCCTTCACCATGAAATTAGTTTACAATGCCTTAGTTCGTAGTGTGTTGGACTATGGTACACATCTTTTGATTCCTTCCAACAAAGGTGCTTTGGCAGGGCTGGATAAGGTACAGTCCAAGTGTCTCCGAATCATCGCAGGTTGTATGAAGTCCTCTCCCGTGAACGCATTGCAGGTCGAATGTGCTGAACCTCCTCTAGCCCTAAGACGGCAATATTTGGCTTCCCGTTTTGTGTCTAGACTAATATGTAGATCCTCCCATCCTCTTATAGAAAGACTGAACGAGTTAGCTGCCTTATGTAGAAACTAAAAATTACTGGAAAAATAAAGAAATTCCCTTGATCCTAAAATCCTTTCGACAAACTCTAAATTTAGGTGGCCCGATCGTCCAGTATCCCAGATTACCTCTTTATAATTTTCCTTTTGAAGTTCTAAATTATATACCAAAAATTATCTTCGATATTGGTATATCCAATAAAACTCCGTCAGCTAATTTGACTTTCAATGCGGTGGTGGGCGAGCGATGGAATGGTTTTCAATTATTTTTTACGGACGCTTCGAAACTTAACGATCTTAGTCACACTGGCGCTGCAGTCTATTACCAACGCTCCAAAATTATCCTTCAATTTAAAAGCCCTAAGGAGTCTTCTGTATTCACTGGTGAGTGTGTGGCTATATTGGAAGCGTGTCTTTTTGTAGAGTCACACCATAATATTGAGAAAGCCGTTATTTTTACAGATTCCCTTAGTTGTTTGCAAGCTTTAGTCCAAAACCCCTTTAAAAGTAAATTGCACAGTTCACTTATTTAAAAAAATTAAAAACTCTTTAATGTCCTGCGCTACTAATCAGAAGGATGTTTAGTTAGTCTGGATCACTAGCCATTGTGGCATTAAGGGTAACGAATGTGTTGATGCTCTGGCCAAAGATGCATGTTCATCTTTATCGTCAGATCTCACGCACAACTCTTACCAGGGTTATGACTTATTGTCCCTTCCAAGACAGACCCTGCAGTGTTCCTGGCAGGAACAGTGGAATATGTCCAGCAAAAAGAAAGGCAGTTTTTATTATGCTGTGCAACCGACCATCAAACCAAAACCGTGGTTTTTCGCTCACAAAAAAGTATCGAAGACTATAATTTCTGTACTCTGTAGAATCCGCCTAGGTTTTTGTTGCACTCCCGTCTTTTTAAATAAAATCCATGTTCGTGACTCCTCTCTCTGCGAGTGCGGGCTGGAAGAGGGCACCCTGGATCACATATTTTTCGAATGCTCTAACAATACCCCCTCTCTAGATTTGTATAAATGTCTCCCAAAATTTAAGATCCCTCTACCGATTAATTTCCCCTCCCTTTTAACATATCCCTCTCCTGACCTGCTTGTGGCGCTGATGATTTTCATCCGCCACAATAATATAAAGTTATGATTTATTTCCCTAATTATTTTGTGTGTAGATGTATTTATGTATAAATAAATGTTCTAACAATTATAATTATTTATGTAATTTTTATCTTTTTGTTTGTTTCAGTCAAGTTCTTACGCCACAAGGTCTACATTAGTACAATTGTATCACCGAACATTTTAATCGTTTTCTTTAAAATAGGTCATCAAGTTTATTTGTTTATTTGTAACGCTTTCACGCCAAAACGACTGAACGGATTTCGATGAAATTTGGCACACAGGTAGGCCATGACCTGGGTAAGGACAAAGGCTACTTTCCATTGTGGATCGCAGTTGAAACCGGCAACAGGTTACAACGAGCACCTATAATATAGGCTATGTTGCCCAGGTTCTGATGACAGAGCCAGAAGGTGGTCGTAGGAACCTCTCAACTAAATATGACTACACCATCGTGTTTGGAGTCGTAGGATTTGTATTGACTAGCACTGCAGCGCCAGGGTCAGAAAATGAAGCCGGAGGATACAGACAATATATATATAAATAATGCATAAAAAAAAAATGGGCTTGTCGTACATGTTGATGAAAAGGCGCGGTGCCAGGGGGAACGGGGGCATGGGTGTCATGACCCCTGCGAACGTGGTCTTACTAACCAACGTAAAGAACAAAATTATTCGCTTATCGGTTGAATCATGCCTGCGCGTATGGAAGTAACTATGTAAGTAATTGTTTTTTGATGCAGAGATATCTTGTAAACTTCTGTCAGGTGGATCTGGTGACGTGGTCCGTACACTTTTTTTTATTGGACAGAACAGTTTCAGAGACTGCAATAAACTACCAATAGACTACGTATTGTTTTTAAATATTCGGAAGAGCAAAGAGTGCAATGCTCTGCAGACCTTTCTACCTCATTCCTCCTCCCCGGTTTTTCACCGATCATTCGGTCTTAAGGTAAGGTCCTCGAACTCGCTCCAGGTATTTTTTATTTAAACATCTACATCGATAATTATTTTCCTGCGTCAATGGGTTTTATCATTGTCATTATAAGCTTGTTATGCACAAGATTATCAACCGCAGTCAGTGCATGAACTTATTATAGGAAAGTTTACACGACCCTCGCGTTATCTCGACGACTAAATACAGGTATAAGATACCTTTACGGCTCTGCGGTTTTCCTTACGTAATAATAAAACTGCGTTTGTGGTAGGGCAACTGCACGAGCAGAATATGTAAATAAATAAAATACTTACAGTAACTAAAATAACTATGAACGGGAATACAACATCATCCGACGAGCCCTTGTCACCGTCGATGTTCCAGCTGTGTTAGAACCCAATGGCTTGGCACGCGATGAAGGCAAGAGACCAGACGGCATGTCTTTATTTCCATGGAAGGTCGGTAGGCCTTTAGTGTGGATACTCTTGCGCCATTCTATCTTCCTGCCTCGGCGTGCTGTGCTGGTACTGATGCTGCGGTTGCGGAAATCCTCAAGCGGCGTAAGTATAATAACCCTACCTTAATTGCCTTATTGGTTAATATATTTTCGAGCTGTTTGAGGTTGAAACCTTCGGGCCGTGGGGTCCGACTGCCCATAGCCTCTTTAAGGAAGTCTCGAAACGGTTAGTTGAAACTTCCTTTGACCCTTGGGTCAAAGGAAGTTTCCTACCAGTTTTCATACCACGTGGTAATGCCGCCAGTCTCTTGGGTACATTACCAGTCGACAGCGATGCGGATGAATTTTTTGACGCTATATTTTAGTTTGTGAATAGTTTTAGTTAAGTTAGGATATAATTTTGTTTTTATTTAAAAAAAAATGTTTTTTATTAATTAATAACCTGTTAGTAGTTATTTACGGTAAGTAAGTTCGTTAATATTATTTTCATTTTGATAAAAATAAATTTGTATACTGAAATAATTACTAAAGATTTATCATATTTTAAGACAGCTTGGTTACCTACATTAAACTCTAATTTAGATCTTGGAACTTGTAGTTTTTAAAAGTACTAGAGTTCGTAAACAGCAGTAGCTGAATGCTGATATAAAAAGATTCCATTGTTTTAAGAACAAGAATATTTTGCACGATAATTTTTAGTTAAATTAGAAGTGTGTGTGCGTCATTTTCAACTAATAATCCCGCAGGTGTAATCAGAACGAATTATAAAAATAACTCTGACGCAGGCAGTCCGGAACAATACACACCAAAATAAGCATTTCCTTCCAGAGTTCTTTATATAAACTAATGGAAGTCCGGGGCATATCTTTGTAGTTCCTCTCACGCTAACGCACTTTGTCGTGTGGAGCGACCCTAACAATTCTTGACGTCATGGGGTTTCACGGTCAGACCCACCATTTCCGAGAACCAGGGACCTAAGGACACTGACACTGGACTTTTAACTTTTATGATACAAGTCCTTATTATTCAATTTATTACAGAGAATGGCGAGCATGTCTCGGTAATTAGTGGTTAGGCTAGAATGTTTTACCCGCTTTAAATAATTATGAACACCTAGTTAAGCGTGGGTTTTACTTTAAGTATTTATAGTATACATAATAACTTCCTAGATTCCTAATGAAGCATTGTGAGATATACAATAATAATCATCTTTGTACTTAGTATCTTGTGAAAAAATGCCTAAACTAACCACAATAGTAAAAAAAAAGTCATTGTGAGATTTGAATTCCTAATAAAGGTTCGTTGATCTCACGACACAACACGTGACTATCTTTAGAACTCATCGTACATTCGATGGCGGACTGAAGGATCAGAATCTTTTTCGTCACGTTTCAAAACTAATTAAACTTCATATCCTCGACGGGTTTTTAAAAGGTTCCCAGGCAAGGAAAAGCGGACAGACAAGCAATTTGGGCTACCTATAAACGTTTTATTAGTTGAGAAACCCAGCGAGGTTGGTGGCGCACGGAGTGACACTGTGATAGAAGGCCACGACAAAGGGCGACCACACAAACAATTCACCATAAAGTGTATCGGACACGCGAAGCCCGACCTTGCCCTTTCTAATGAGCGCACTCGAGATAAACGTTGCACGCTGGCAGCACGGCAGCCCCGCTTAATCATCTGGGATTATATGACATGACAAGTGATTTCACTTGCAAGTGCGTGTGGACACAAATTGTGGATGACAATTGTAGCAGATAAACCCTACACGCGCGGGATGCATGCTCTTGTAGGTTAACTGTCTGCGTTACGCACGGCTTTATATCAAGCTATACATTTCCATTATAAGCTGATTTCTCATTGTACGAAATGCCTTTACAATCCGAGGTCAGCTAAAATTGCAAAGGTATAGCTTGATGTACAACTACTATGTAGCTTGTATACCTATCCCTCTAATTATGTCTGAATTTGATCTGAACATTGACAAACGAGGACGATACATACAGCCGTTAAAATAATTCCGGGACTAGTTTACTGGAAGAAACAATTTCAAAAATGGTAGGTTCCTAAATAAATAACTTCTTTGGTTCCGTAAAGGAATTGACACCAAGTAACCAGTCAAATTGAAAAAGCTCGCGATCGAAATCTTCACCCCGCTTCTAGATCGCTTTAGTTTGGTAGGCGTTGATTCGTTTTGAAACACCAAAAAAGTCGACTGATGCTTCGTTTCTGGATCGTATTGATAAATCCAAGATTCATCACCTGTAATGATGTCGTAAATATGCCAAGACGAGCCTGCTTCAAATTTGTTTAACATATCACGGCACCATTCCACCCGGGACTGCTTCCGAGCATCGGTGAGGTTGTGCGGCACCCAGTGTGAAACTATTCTCCTCACGCGCATCTTGCACATGATCAAGCATTAGTTGATCTTAATAAAGATCTTGAAAACATAGTGTAATGGTCCAATGCCAACACGCTTGCCTTGAACCCTACCAAGACCAAGTATATGCTTTTTGGAACCGAAAACCAATTAGGTAAAATTAAACCCTGTGCCGGCTGTGTCACTGTTATGGGGTCTACGAAGCACGTAATCTGGGTCTTCTCATGGGCGCGGAACTTAGCTTTCATAAATACGGGTCTGAAGCTATCCGTAACTGCTATTATGGACTTAAGAATTTATACAAAGCCCGTCCCTATCTTAGTGAAGAATTGCGAGTCTTGCTTGTGGAGTCTTTGGTTTTATCAAAGTTAAATTATTCGGACACGGTGTACGGCCAACGACTACTGTCAAAAACTGAAAGAATGATCCAAAGACTTCAAAACGCTTGTGCACGCTTCTGTTTTAAAGTTCCCTTTAGAGGACATGTTACACCTTTATTCAACAAGCACAACATTTTAAAAATGAAAGCTAGGCGTAAACTTCACTTGGGGAGCCTACCCTTTGGTGTTATTAAGTCTCACTCCCCTTCTTACTTATATGACAGACTATCGTGGACAAGAAGACACAGAATCGGTGAGGGACGAAAATGTTGTCAACAGCTTTCCATCCCACAACACAAGTCGGCGGTTGTTAGAGGCTGTTTTCGCTACGCAGCTTCTAAATGCTGGAACAATATCCCTACTCCTATAAAGTACAGTAAAAGTTGCTCGACTTTCAAATTGAAATTAAAAGAATTTTTACTACACCATCAGAAGGATTTTGAAAATTTTCGAGCCGACACATTTGCCTTATAAAGCAATCTTATAATTTTTCAAGTTTATAATTTTGCAAGATTTTATTTTATTTCTTTTAATTTTTTAAATTTAATAAATTTTTAATTTCAATTTATTTTATTTTTTCAATTTTATCAATTTTTATTTTGGTTAAACAGTATTTATTGACCGTGGTGATGAATGAATTTTGCCTAAAACGTCGTGGAGTACCTTTTATTTATTTATAGATTATTATTTTAATGTATCTAGGAAATACGCAGAAACTGGGCATTTATTGTAGTATTTCATTTATCCTAGCACAAACTCAACACACATACACACAAATATGTCATTAAAACGGACACACACATCTCTGTGTTTTAGTATTCTGGCGTATGGCACTCGTGGGTTGCAGCCGAAAACCAGCGTCAGATGTCACCTTGTCATCTGACATTATGCTGAGCTGAGGCCCTTTTGGCATTACTTTATTTGTTTTCAGTTTTTTATAATTTTAAGGTGTAATTATTTTGTTTTGTAATGCCAATAAACGCATTTATCTTTCTTTTCAGTAAAAAGTGCATAACATTTTGCATGTGCATCTGAAGGTTCGGAAGCTTTGCACTCGATGCGTGTCGAGTAGAGTCGTGCCGTAAAATGATGAAAAACTTCAATGGAGGACAGTCATTAGCTGCCTATAGTATCGTGACAGGTAACGAAACCTGGGTGTACTTGAATCGGAAAAAAGCCAGTTGGCAGAACGGGACTTTAGTGTGGTACATCAACACTTGCTTGCCCAGAGTCTTAGAAAAAGTTTAAGAAAAACGTCCTCGAAGCAATGTCGTCCTTCACCACGATAACGCGTCCGCACATTCCTCTAAGGTAACGGAAGCGTATTTGAAGGCTTCAAATGTAGAAATGATGACGCATCCGCCAATACCTCGCACCTTGCAACTTCTTTTTATTTTCTAAAATTAAAAACAACCTTAGAGGCACACGTTTTACAAACCCTGTATCGGCGGTGAATGCGTTCCACGAAGCTATTGAAGAGGTCCTTAAGGAAGACAGTTTTTTACAATAGTTCTTACGAATGAAAAAAAATATAGAAACAATTTTGTCACAAGTCTAACGTCTGGTCTTATTTATCAGAATCCAGAAACTTTCAGTAAGTATGATCTAAATATGTTGGGTTTAGAATGATTCGCGACCGTAAAAAATATATATTTACAGAATTATAATCATTAGAATCATGAATACAACTCGTCGTTAGTATTATCCTCAAATGTCAAGATTTCATAAAATAGTCATTCAATATGATTACATGGTCGAATTTAATTATTAATTCTGTAAATGCATACTTGTTACGGTCGCGAATAGTATTTTTATGACTAGATAACCTAAAACTGACTAGCAACTTGCAAAAAACTTATGAATTTTTGTATTTCGGGCTACCCACAGTCTTGGGGACGTAAGAAATACCTGCCTAAAACCACATTTGAGTTTATACGGGTCGGACAATGCATTGGACCGTTTAAAAAAGTTCCTATACTTGTCATACCAGAAGATAATTTTGACACTAATGCAGCAGGCACTTCCGCATCCCTAAGCTAAGACATAGTTAGAAACAAGATCCTTTACCAGAACCAGAAGGCTTTGGAAAGGTCCAGGAAATAAGCATGCACTGGTGTTTTCTGTCCGTATAATATTTGACACTGTGCTTGAAGGAACGTATTGCACTCAGTAGACAACTGAGAACCAGACTGTCAACCATTTTGGGTATTACAAGTTGCCAGTGAGATTGGCCTATAATTACTGTTTATATTTCTTTACACATAAATTGAAGGGGCGCTCCTGATTGACAGGTCTCAGCATCGTTCACCTTCACCGCAGTGTCAAGAGGTGAGCTCGCTTTATACTGTTTTTTAAAGATAGTAGCTATCTCCGTCTGGTCAATCCTACCATCCACTAACCGGTAAGTTTGGAGAAATATTAAGCTTTTTAGTGCCTTTCCAGAAAGATAAAAACCTTTCTTAGTATGGAGCGAGGCCAAAATATCCATTTTTTTTCTTGATTCATAATGAGCCATTTACTTAACTTCATATTCTCATAAATAGGCCCATTACATAATTTAAACATAAAACTTGCCTGAGTGTGAAATTCTGTGACATGCTTGTTCCTGCCTTTTAGGCCATTCTTTCTTGTAATGTATTGAGATACTGTTTACTCTAGCTGCTTCACTTAATATAGATACAATACCTTTATACATCGAATCCAACAACAATCTAGGGGGGGGCATTATCAGCATTATTATTAATAGTTCAAAATCCTCAGGAAAATCTAAACGATAAAATTTATTCTTACAAATAGACATAGATGAGTATTCCTTTATTTTGTCTGGACTTCTCCCATCCCAGCGCACACCACCATAGAACACAATATTAAGGCAAAATCTAGCTCTTCTATTTTAATAATAGCGCTTTTCCAACTAGCTGACACAACACAACAATTTTCTGATGATATTTGCACGTCATTTGGAGTAGATAGGTAAGTGCAAAATTTTATCAATTTTTTAATTAAAAAGTCAAAAAGACCGTTACACACTCGCATCAGGTGAATCAGTCGAGCCAATGGATGAACAGAGTACATACAAGTATCTAGTTTTTAAACAGTCCAGGCAATGTATTTGCCTGGACTGAAAAACTAACTACAAATGATGTCAAAACAAGAACTGTTCAATAAAATCTCACACCGCCTCAACCTTATTTTAAAAAGCAACCTAAACTTAAGAAACACAATTAAAGTCTTCAACACATTTGCAATACCTATTTTCACATACTCTTTCGGAATTCTATGATGGTCAAAGACTGATATCAAAACTACACACGCACTGTTAATGCACTCCTATGTAAACGTAGAAAACACCATCCAAAATCATGCATACAACGACTTACATTGGCAAGGCTAGAAAGAGGAAGAGAATTAATAGACATACACAATTTACACAACAAACAGATACACTAACTCACTCAGAGCGTACTTCCATAACAAATCAGAACATTCATCACTACACAAACAGGTAATGGAAAGGGATAAAAAGCTTACACCATTATTCCTACAAAACAGGGACACGCAAATAAATGAACACGTTGTAAGTATACAACAAAAAAATGCAGCATGGTCTGCAAAAGCCCTACACGGACGGCACCCAGCCTTACTGAGCCAGACACATGTCGACAAAGTTAAGTCGAACGAATGGCTCAAACGAGGCGAATTGTCTTCCGAGACCGAGGGTTTTATGCTGGCCATACAGGTTCGAATAGTAGCCACTCGTAATTACAGAAGGTACATCATAAAGGACCAATTGCCGACTGACATAAACAGACATTGCAGCACTGCCTCTGAAACCAATAGTAAACACCGCCATGATCAAGTCGCTGCAATTAGCTATAAATATAAACTTGTTATCGAAATGATACCATATTATAAATATAAACCAGAAATAATATCAGAAAGCAAGGATCTGAAAGTTTACGGGACCGAACAATAATAACAGATAAAACAATTCATTACAATATACCTGACATTACCGTTCACGACAAAACTAATAAAACAGTTTATCTGATAAATAGCAATACCTAACACACACGAAAAGCTTGGTAAGTATCAAGATTTCGCCTTTAAAATTGGAAAGCACAAACCGTTCATATTGTCCCCATTGATCTTTCATCCACTGGGTGATATACCAAAATCTCTCAAACAAAGCCTTAACACCCTTCAGATGCCTACTCACACACTCTACATGCCACAAAAAGCCATGATGGCTTTTAACACACACGAAAAGTTTGGTAAGTATCAAGATTTCGCCATTAAAATTGGAAAGCACAAACCGTTCATATTGTCCCCATTGATCTTTCATCCACTGGGTGATTTACCAAAATCTCTCACACAAAGCCTTAACACCCTACAGATGCCTACTCACACACTCTACATGCCACAAAAAGCCATGGTGGTTTTTTGTGGCACGTAGAGTGTAAGAGTAACACCTGTCGCATCACGCGAAAGTTGACTTCTTTAACACTGTCTATCTAAATTTCGCCTTCCTCAACTTTCCATAGACTTGGTCCCGACCCGGGTGTAAGGCATCTTAACCTCTCTTAAATGAGAACAAACATAAATAACGTTGACATTGACGTGGTGGTGGGGCTTGCGCGCTCTTGAAATCTCTGTATATGTATGGGTGAGGAGCCAGACCAAGAGAGATACTCAAGCCCGCAGGGCAGCATGTGGCGAGCTGTTGGGCAGTAGCGACCACACGAATCCTATCACCTGGGAGAAGTACTGTTCCTCACCTCTGGCTAGCCTTTATTGGCCGGCTGGAGTGAACCCAGACGATGAACCACCACCTCTTTCTTGCCTTAATTGAGGGGCTTGAGTCGAGATTCGCAACAGCCAGAGGGCATAGTTCTAGGTAACCAATCCAGTATAGCCACTCCAACTCATAGCCCAATATGTTTATGTATTGTTCCCATGTTCTGCAATAGTCCTGCAAACCAACCGGGGTTTGTCCTTGGGTGCACTTGCATAGTGCATACGGGGATAATTGTCGGTTGGTGCCTCAACGCTTACAATTGTCTAAGAGGCCTCTGCGAGTTAGTCCCAGACATTTAACAATAATAATAAATTTATTGTACCAATTTTAGAACTGTTACCTTATATTTAATATAGCTTATTGTAGGACTGTAACTGTTAGCGATCTTCATTTTTATCGTTTCGGCGGACGCCAACTTAGGCGGCGCCTGTCAAGATATGGGCGGCGCCTAAGACCAGAGTTGTAATACATTGCTATTAACCACTGGAGTTTATTTGAGAAAAGGTCAGTAATTGCAAACGATTTTATAAATCGAATAAATTAATATTGAGATCAAAGTGAAAGTGAAACTTATATCGTAAATTACAAAACCAAAGTTTCATCTGCACTGATTAAAGCACAAGACTAAAAATATTAAACAATAAAAATAAAATGTTCAAGATTCAAGAATAAAATTTCAAACAATCAAAAATAAAATGTTTGATAGTCAAAATAAGGTGTGGGTGTGTTAGTGTGTGCGCGTGTGGTGTGTAGGTGTCATAGTGTTTGCACGTGTGGTGTGTAGGTGTGGTAGTGTGGGCGCATGTCGTGTGTAGGTGTCAATGTCTGTGGTGGGAGTAGGATTCCGAGTGAGATGAGTGATTTGAGAATGTTTTCAGATTCATCGTACGAAAGACAATAGCCATTGTTTAACTACATTTTTGCATGTGAACAGGGCGGATCTTTTGGGTTACAATGCTATTTTATGAGGCTACTTACGTTCATACTCGTTTCCTGAGCAATGCTTACATTGGCGGTCAGTGATGCTGGCGTTGTTGAATCACCTGCGTTGGAGTGATTTCCTTCCTGGTTTTAAGATGTCGCAATGCTAGTTTGCCGAATCTTGTCACGACATAATATTATGTTGACAATAAAACCAATTGGAGAGGCCATGTTCAGCAGAGGACTACTATAGGTTGAGTTGATTGATTACTCTTATCCGTTTCAATTTTTTACATATTAAAGAACTTACCCAGTTTTTTTTTCTTTAAAAGATCCAGATCAAAGCTGAGAACTTTTAGTGTGAGTGCCCATTATATTATTAGATATTACGAGATTTAAGTGGTCGACCCGTAGCCCAAACCGAATAATTGAAAATAGCCCGCCAGAAAGCCCTCTGTCGCATTCCGGCGACAACAATTTACGCACGATAGCTCAAGACAAGAAATACTTCGACAAGGGGATCAATTTTTGGATCGACACGGCGGAAGATCAAGAACGCTGCTAATGAGATTTACAAAAACCGGAGATGGTCAGACGAAGACACTGAAAATTGAAAAGACGAGGAAGCAGTTGAACCCCGCCCAAAGATTCACCGGTGTAGCTCGACCTGAATCAACCCGGCTGCGATGTACCCATAGATAAATCACCCGTCTCTCCATTAGTCCAATGCCTACTCTAGGATGCATATCCGGTAATGCTCGAAATCCTTCATAAGCTACGGGCACGTCTTTCCTACCATTCCGGTGCCCCCAAGTCATCTCCTTGATATGATAGGTCTTTGTAGCACCATACAACATGCATGAGGTTTCAGGGTATAGTGCAAATCTTGAAGTTCATTCGATTAATCGAGTCTGGTGAAACCACGTTGGGGTTGGTGTATTTCTTTCATAGGTCTTTTAAAACACGATGAGCGGAAAACCCGCAGTTAAGGTGCATTACGTAGATAAATAAAAACACAATCAGACAATACCTTTTTGATTTATTTTACATACATTGAATGTCCAATTGTATTTATGCATTTCATTATAACATACTCTTCTATTTAACGACAATCCAAATAAACTCGAAGAATAAGTTACCATTGACGTTGTAATATAAACGTCTAATTATGTACAAGTATGGGCACTTCGGTGCAAATGTTCATTTGCAATGTGATTTATATCTAAAAACTTGATCGTTCAACTAAAAATAAGTCATGATTGATGAAATATAAAAGCTACTTCTCTCTGTCTATACAAAATTAATCTCGATGAACACCTAGAAATTATATATACATTAGAAATGTCTATATAATAATGTGTAATGATATAACTAGCGTTCGTATTCATATCACCACGTAAGCCCATAGTCGGGCTAGCACTAAACACCGATTAGATATCACAATAAACATGGAAAAATTAAAACAGAAAAAGTTAACACAGTCCAAATACATAATAATTGTTGCATTGAAAACGATGAAAACGTAGTCTTATTATATACAATTACAAAGTTCAAGAGTAGTTATAATTCTTCAAGTGATATAAATTATTCAGTCACACGTAATTAAATGTTATCAGATTTATTTCAATAATCTTAATTATAAATCTAATCTACACTTTAAAGCTTCTTTCATAAACTTACTAAAAGGTAAGTAGGAATGTACATATATGTACGTACGTAAAACGTTAGTTTGAGAGACTTTTACATAAATACGACGTCCGGGAGATTTAGGTAAAAGACACAAACGAATTCCTACTCCCCTAGGGAGCATTTTATTCGGGAATTTCGTATTTTCGTAATAGTCTATCAAATTTTAATTATCCCCCGACAGCCTGCTCGTATAGAAAGAGTTCGTAATTGTTATATGGACAGTTCATAACACATTTCGCAGCGTCCCATCCCATTATATCGAATCCGATACTACGACTCATTGAATGTGCAATAAAGGGTCCAGAACAATATTATCGGGCCGTTGCCACATGACCAGGCTGCTGCTCTTTACCCCTCTAACATGTTATTCAGATTTATATACAATCAATAATGGTGTAGCGTAATCACTGACAATAAGCTATTTTACGACAGCACATAACATAAAATAAGTGCAGCAACATCAGATAAAATTAAAACTAAGTATTGATGGCACCACCATCCACAATAGAATAGGTATAAATAAGAATCTTTACATAGAAATAGGGACGGCCACTACACAACGCATTCCTCGTACATTCAAAAACGATTACTAGCATTATCACCAGACTACTAAGTTGATTAAAAAAGTTCATTTCAGAGCTTTTGTTAAAGTTCAGAAGACATTAGATAAGAACAAACTAGGATTATCTTCGTCAAAGAAAAGTTTGGTAGAACTATCGAAACTAAAGTGGCCGTAAAGCAACTGCTTTGAGTAACAATTTCTCACTTAGCTCTTTGTCAAGCAAGAACTTTTGATTGAACAGTTCTGGGTCGCGAGGAAGATATTATTTTTACCTTTTAATATGAGAAGGTAAAGGCAGGAAAATTAGTTATAAATCTTTCTACTTATATTGTTCCTATATTCAAATGTCATTGACAAATGTTTGAAATTTCTTTCAAACGGCAAATTGATGTACTTATCAATTTTATTTTAAAGAATTTCCCTGAATGTACAAAACTTTATCGAGTATGCGTGCGAATATTCGAGGAAATTGCCAGATGTAATGCCGGTATAACATAGTCGTAAATTATCTTAAACAATAGCATCTTTGTTAAACAGATTCCTAATGTTATCTAGTAAGGACATAACAGAAGAAACTGGTTATAATGTCACAAAATTTCTCTTGACATTGAATAGATTTAATTTTAAGTTAATTGTGTAACCATTGTGTTAACTCAAATGTTTTAAACGAAACTATGAGATATTTTTTATTAAATGGTAGTTATTCTAATGTATGTATCCACTACAGATTATTCTCTTTGTCAACTGTTAGAAGCTGAAGACAGCTAACCTTGTAGGTGTACCGTTAGCTTTCAAAGCCAAAAGATAACGAGTATACAAAAAAACTCAAGGAAAATTCGAATTGACGACAAATTATAAAATTACTTTTAACGTCATCCATTAAAATTAAAATTTTTGGTTATAAAATTCGTTTCACAGTTTAAAAGAAAATGATGCGTAGTTGACACATTTTGTTTACAAATCAATTCAAAGTTAACAGTTTAATTATTTTTGTTTAGCTGTAAATCCATTTAGGCCTCTGCGCATAAAATTTAAAAATAAAAACAAGAAATAACTGCTGTCAAAAAGTAATCATTCTATTTACTCGTTGAAAAAAATACATCGTGATAATCACAAGCTATAGTTAATAATGAAACGTAGGTATCACTGGGAATAGTAAAATTTAGATTTTTATTCACACAATTCGATCATTTGAGAAAAAATTATATTTTAAGTAGTTTTATCGCGCTCAACAAACTACTGTATAAGAGAAGCTTTGCAATTAAGCTTGTGACGGATAGTATAAAAATTTAAACGAAGTTAAAACAGCCTTTTACATACTTCTGCTGCTCATTATTACAGCCTTTAGAAACAACAACCAATTACGGAAGCTCAAGATCTCAGCCTCAGTGAAGGCACTTGATCACTTGAAGCTAAATCAATAAGGAGTCTACCCGACAGATTGCGTTACTAACGTCTAGCGAAGCGATATAATCGTTAAGAGTATCGCCAATTAAAATGAGATCTGATACCTCGGGTGAAGAAGACGACGATGTACGAAACCGCAGGGAAGTTATCGCGGGGTTCGCAGTCCATTGCTCAGTGGTAGTGGGAGAGCTTCCCAGGCCTCCTCGGCGGTGCACTCTCGTACTCATAGTAGTTGGACTGCGGTCGGACTCCGCTTGCCCTCTCCCTACAGGAGCGCTGTGAGTGGTAGCCACCCGCGCCTGCCCGACGACTGTCGTGTTAAAAACAATCATTAAAGACATTGAACGAATTGATTTAATACAGGATTATTGTCATAATAATGGTTAGTTCTTCGATTTTACAACAAATTCTGACTTCTGGAAATACCCAAGCAAATACAAATCTTGCTAATGAAACATGGCCATCGCAAATTTTGTATGAGAAGATAAAATGAATATAAAAATTACGTTTTGAATATTTTTAAATATTAGTTACGTTGCTTACTTAGTGTAACTGATGTTTTATAAATAATCCTGTACATCTAAAATACGGTAAAAAAACCACTTAGCGATGAATGAATTACCATTATAATATTAATTACGTGTCAGCTAAGTAGTGCTTAAATTGATGACTGTGAATCCAATAATTTCTAAAAACACATAAATTTTAGATAAATATCGACGTGGTACATAATATATACTATTAAATGTATTACTTTTCCTGCAAAAAAATACTACGCAAATTTACTCGTTGGAAATATTTGTTGTAATACTAAGAAACGTGCGTAACTTCACCACTTGATTAATGATTGCGCGATCTGTGCACTCAAACATAATTTAATGCTGTGCATTATGATCATTCGATTTTATGTGCAAAAGCAATCTACACTTAAACTTACAACATTATAACTTTATTTTTAAGATACTTATTAAGTATTTACCGTGTGTAAGAAGAACAATTGTGGATCAAAGGACCAAATATTATTAGGACCACGACAGCAACACGAACCAAGAAGCATGTAGGTAAGTAGGTATTTACAGATTTTTTCCTTCTTATTACGTGGAGTATAAATAATAAGGTAAGGTACCTACACTATGTTGTATCAAATAATGGTAATTTGATAGGAACATAGGTAAATAGGTAATGTTTCTATTAGGTATTGCTTGCACACAAAGGAACTAGATATTTTCATTGTGGATATGTATTGCCTTTTTGCGTTTGGTCTTCTGATTCTTTGAAGGGTGTTTAGCTACTGAAATGGCAAACTCTCATGTTACCTCATCCATAAATGAATAGGTATACGTTAAACATTTAGGTAACAAAAGATGCTGCTAATTAATTTAAAAAAAGAGAATCTTTTATACCAAATCTTATACCTATAAATCAAACGGAAAATTACCTACCTCAGTAAACAACTTTAGCCAAGCCTTTTTAGCAAAATACGCAAAATCTCAAATGTTATCCAAGGTTTCATGCTCACGCGTCACTTAACGCAGATTTCTTAGAAATTTACAAATTCAAGTCATAATGCGGATTTAAGAGACGGTTTTTTTTGTATAATTGATACAGGATGCAAAAACAACAAAGGATTACTTATAACTTTTATAATGCTAAGACAAAATAACACCACTGACGTCAGGTGTCTTTTGGTCGTCGTGTTATTTTGGTCTGGAAAAAGGTACAAATGTCTGTCTCATCTACTAGCTAGACGACTGACGGCGCCATCGACGCTTTAATTTGGTTAATGAACACAAAAACCTTTTTACTCTTGAGCAATCGCTTTTTGCACGTAAAGTTTTTGTTAGCGGAGGTGTCATATTTCTATTTACGATGACATTAATGAGCCTTTCAGACATCGAGCACAGTTCCAATCCAATTCAATAGGTATGATATAACGGAAAATAATCTTAGAAACATTGTGTTTACTGTGGATCGAAAGTAAAATGAAATCAAGAAGGCAGCGCATGAGCATGCTACCTTCAATCAAGTCTAAAGCAACGTAGAGACTACGTGAAACACATTTCCTAAACATTTTTATTAAATGTATAGAAAATGTTGCTCAGCACGTTGCGTACAAAATCTGTAGTCGACTTTACTAGTGATCTTACAAAGCACAAGCATCTTACCGACGCCCAGGAATTTCCAGAGGAAGAGGAAAACATCACAATTTTAATTATTAGTCTTGTTCACTGTTATTAACGTTTATCTAATTACTACACTAACGAAGGAGACTTCTTGTCATATAATTTTATTGTGCGCTGCTTATTATGATGGAATCAGTCATTTTATTTTTAATATACCTATTTACGTGTTCTAAGAATAGGGTTTTATGTCCAATTAGCAGATCAGTATGAAATTGAACTGTTAAATGTTAAGGTTGGTATAATAGTTTTGTATCTATTAGTGTGACTGATGACGCTGGACTTGTTGCTAATCAATTAGTTATATGACTGAGGTGTAAAATGTGTCTACATAATTATATTTTTATTACACATCGTGATAATTGATTTTTTTTGTATGACTTTAGGTAGGTAGATACTAATAATAAAGCTGAAGAGATTGTTTGAACGCGCTTATCTCTGGAACTAACAATCGGATTTGAAAAATTCTTTTTGTATTTGAAAGCACGCTAGACCCTTAAGAGTCGAGCATAAAAAAACGTCTGAAAATACGCTAAACGAAAACGTAGTTATAGCGCGGCCAGACGCTGCGATGCGACGGGTTGGGTCGGGGGAATAAGAATTTTCAAGCGAACGAAGTCGCGCGCAGAAGCTAGTAGTAAATCAACGTGCAGTTACACGTTTTCCACGTATCATTAACTAGAAGTTTCAAGTAATCGCGATTTAATTATGTATTTTGTCCTTTAAAAGGTTCTCGTCACTTTGTTTTTAACAGTAAGCTAAGTTGATTAAACCTAATTCGACGGCATGGAAACTTAGCAATGATGTCTTTACTTTTTATATCCTCAAAACTCTTTTGGAATCCCCTACTACAGGTAGATGTGGCGTTGTATTCTACTTTTGAATAGTATTGTCAATGATATTCACCTCTCGTCCTCGGCCTTGGCTCTCTGCGCGCTGACCTGTCGCCTCATCTGTCCTATCTGCACCTCGCTCAACTTCTCGCGACGCGCGCTGCAATATTATGAGCGGTTTAGTTCAAGACTTTAATTCGGTCTTTCGGTACTAACATGTTACATTTGTACCCAGAAAACTGCAGATATAAGAAAAACTAGAGTGCTCCAAACAATTCAAGCGCGGGAATGAAAGACAAGTCAAGGTGACAAAGTTATACGGTGTTGTTTATTTTACTAACTTACTACAGGCATGCTTAATCGTACGTTTGATAATAATTACTTGTGCGAAGGTGAATATTACTATACGTACATTATGTATACGGGGATATCTCAGTTATAAGCCGGAAATGGAACTGTGCTGAATATTTCGAAGTGAGCTCGCCTTTTTTTTAATAACGATGGACTGTAGCGTATTGCAAAGCCGTATTACAAATATGACACACCAACGCATATGCGTATTTTTCACGATTCATGTCGTACCGTGAAATTAACGTCATAGGGACACCTGCCTATCATGTGCAGATTTAGGAAGGCATTTATTTAGAACACACATGCAGGTAAAATGAAATGGGTAATGATCGAAGTTAGTTTATAAGCAAAGTATTGTATCATGTTAAGTTATTTTTAGTAATACCCATAATAATAGGGTTTTTTTTTAATAAATGCCAGGCTTTCAATAAAATAGCACTCACTTTAAATTCTGTTGTATTTCTTCATAGTTGACGTAGTGTCCGGTGGGTCCCCACGCGCTGTCCATACCCTGCTACACAAAAAATACAAGTTCTCTATACAACTCTACTAGGTATTTATATTATTTACTAGGTATCATTAATATTCATCTTTATTGTAGCAAATTTTCCGTAATTATTGTAAAAAGTTATAATCATCGAATCTGATCATGTTATTAAATATCGACGATCATGTTATTAAATAACGAGACGTATAATTTGCAGTGGAAAATGCGCAATCAGCCTATAACGTTCGCACTGCTGGGGCACAGGCCTTCTCTCAGTGCGAGGGAGTGCGCCGTAATCCACTATGCGGGTCCATTTCGGGTTGGTAGAAGTCACATGTCTTCGAATTTTTCGAAGTCAGTGGTGATGAAATTAAATACACAAAGTAAAGTGCCTGTCTGGGTTCGAACTAACGACCTAAGTATAACTCGTAAGTCGGGGCCAAGACCAACGGGCCACCACTGCTCTCTCAAATTTCTGTCATTATTGGAGAGGTTCATAGAGACGCATAATGGCATTCGGCGAAATCGTGGGGGATAACATTTTTTTTTTATTATAGTTACCTGTTTTCACCCGCAGACAAAAGTTAACACAATAGTCCCGTAAACACAATAGTTGTGTGCAAAAGAACAAAAAAAAAACATTTTGAAGTTGTGCTAATGTACATGTCTCTAGCTATATGAAAGAATAATGAAACCTTGTAATGTATACTAGGACCACACAAAAAGCCTGCTGGAGGTTTTGTAAACAAACTGAAACTCAAACGCGACGTCGCGACGACGTTTTATTTACTCTGGGCATAACTCTGGAATCTGGTAAATTAAGCTGATTCTAAAATGACTGTTACTATTTAAATCGACATAAAAAATTAGCGCAAACTGAGCTTTGTGTGTACATTTCAAAGTTATTTATCAAAAGACACTTAATGAACTGTTACTGCATATGTACATGTTTGGAAAATAAATGCGAGTGCAGGATAATTGCTACACTGTCGTGGTTAAAGCCATGACAGTATTATGGTATTTCGGGGAAAAAGTTTTCAGACTTTTTCATATGGGTCAAAATTGTTTTGTGTTTAACACCTAACTCTTCAGCTATACTAGCTACTAATATACCGACCTTGATGATATTTTTGAAAAAGTGGAGCACTTTTTTAAGCGGTCTCGACTCTGGCTTTGACATCAAAATTTTCGGACTGAAAACGCTTGTCAAAACATCGGTTTTTTTTTTGGCGGATTGCTTAGCAATAATCTCTTTTTTGTAATAAAACTTTAAAATGTGTCGAATTTCTTCTTTAGATTGACTCATTTCAGCGAACAGAAGAAAAACAATTGACAATGGCGGGAAAAAGTTTTTCTTTTTTAGTTGTTGACGTTTCTATTTAATGGTATCAAAACTAGCCAGATACACACAGTACAGCCAAAGAGATTTTACTACAACTTTATTCCTCTAAAATACGAAATAGTTATTTTTGAAAGAAGAGAGCAAAGTTGGTTTTTGCTGCGAGTGGTGTTTTTGAATCCCGAGTAATCGAAGGCTTCTATTATTTAATCACGGGAGTAGCGAGACACTAGACGCTTTTTTTTTTGGTTTCGTGTAACACATACAACTTTCCACCTCAGCAGCGAGAACATATTTAACCTAAAGTTCTTTATTAGTGATAGATGCCTACAGGTAAAAAAAAATATACGTGGTAAACCACATATACCTATTTGTTCAATAAAAAAATCATTATATTAATTAATACCTTAACAGACGATTTGCAATTTTACGGTTTTATATGTGTGTCCGAACGTTTGATTGTTTCTTTTTTGGTAGTGGGTATGAGATTGAAAATCGAACTTCGAATCGACTTGTTTCTATCTCACGCTTTTTTCGTATGGAAGTGAAAGTGACAGGACTGTGTTGAAGTGTTCGAATCTTTCGAATTTTGTGAGTAGTCCCCGCACTGTTCTCGGCATTTAAAAAAAATATTAAAAAGGTAATTTGTCTCACGCTCGCATTATTATCTAGTCTTGTGCCTGCTCGGTCATTTTTAAGATCGCTCCGTACTAGTTCATTTCGGATAGTGAACCAGTTCATTCTATTAGTTCTAATAGCTCTATTCGGTCTTCGCTCTCGGCGGACAGCATCTGATCTCATTCTTGCAGATTCGGTCGGTCGGGTTCGGTTAGCATCGTCATTCATCGGCTATTCTCTCTCGTTCTCATTCAGAGACACCAAACGTATCTGTCAAACAATCAGTGACTGTTTATCATTTCTCGTTCTCGTTCGCACAAACGATCGCGCGGTTTACAATGTCCGAGATCGAAAAGACCTATTAGACCTAATAGACCGATTACGTGTCAGCGTTCGGAAACTTTTCTTTTAGTACAGTGCGAAGATACGTTTCCTATTCGTTCATCGTTCGTGAACTACACAAGACTAGTATAATCTAAATTTGCTCACTATCTTTAAACAGCAAAACCTGATTGTTTGTGGTTCTGAGGTGAAAAAACATTTCCCCCGACTTAATAAATATAAATAATATAGTAACAGTTACCGCGTGCTGCTGGTGCGGCGGCGCGCGGTAGGGCGGCGCGCGGCGGTCCTTGTGCGCGCTGCCGCTGCTGCCTTGCCGCGTGTGCGGTGCCTCTGATCTGATGGGACACGAGCTTTTATTGATAACTTATTAACTTTACAGATGTATCAACTTTCTCAAACATAGGTAGGTTATAAGTAGGTTTATTGCAATTAAATGAAAGGAAATTTAAAACTCATGTTATATGTACACTTTGTAAACAAGCATAATTGTATCCTAGATAAGAATGCTTGGAAACATGCTGGTCCTGGCTCCATAGGATAATCTAGAAGCTAGACAAAATCAAACTGGTAGCTTATAAAATTTTATAATTTTTCATTTCACCTTGATACATTTGATTCTTTTTTTACATTGATTCTGTAATTACTTTAATGCACTCATTATTACTCGTTAAAAACTTTATGGAAAACAACCTCTTTTACAATATTTGTAAAATATATAGCCATTGCTTTATATTTAATTATTTTTATCTGTTGTGGTATAGTAATTTTATTCTAGGTGCATCGTCTTCACATATAATTAGATAATTCATGTATAGTGTAAAAAAACTGTGGGGTTTCTTGCCCATTCTTCTCCATACGAAACTACCTTTTGGAAGTGGCAACTAGAATCAAATCGTTTTTTTTTTGTAAGTGTTGATGTTCAAAAGTACCATTTATGTGCCTTTTTGAAATAAATGATTTGACTTTTTGACGTTAGAATAGCAAAATTTCTGATAGCAGACGGATCGAGTCGAGTGGATATAAAAAGTAATCATGAGTCAATGAATTGAGTGAAAATTGCGCTAGAACATACCAGTGATAATAAATAACAAAAGAGTACTTAAGTAACTTAGGATAATGTCAATAAGGAGAATTTAAATCCTCATATTCATTTAAATCTCATTGCTTCAAACCTGTATTGTTAAAAAATCTTAATGACATTCTTCATCATCATTATCATTTCGCATTATGTTTAAGCCAAAATAAACTATATTCTAATACGAACAAAACAACAAGTTAAACATACCTCTGCTGTGACTTTGACTGGGATGGATTGGGTTCTTCCTCTTTCTCCCTTTCATCTATCCTGTTGTGTCGCTCTAACGCTTCTCTTGACAGCGACTTCTCTGATGCCCGACCCGGCTGTGATCTTCCATATACTTCTGTTTCCGTTTTCTTGTGAGGCTTGCCTATCCTATTTAACAAAAATAAGGACATTTGAGGCTTATCAAATATGTTTCTTTCATCAGTTTAGTGTTTAACAAAATCTATGAGTACCCAGGCAAAAATCATTTGCTCAAATAAGGCTGGAAAATCTAGATTTTTGAAGGTAAAGCAATTTATAGTAGTCTCTTTTGACTGTTTAAGCTGGAAGGAAGTAATGCAACAAACTTGAGCAACACATCATACCACATTCGCATGGACACGAATTTTTTGCGCACTGAATCTTCAACACACTGCCTAGCGCCGAGAGTTGAATATCCAACAGTTTTTCGAAGCGCTGTTAACGCAACGCGATGCACTCTGTTGGATTCTCAATCATCTACGTCATTCGATATTTTTACGTCCGCCTTATTTTTACATCAACATAGATTTATATATATTATATTATATTATATTCTTTATTTACGGACAACATTGATCCAGCGTGTTAGTGACAATAATATAACTTAATACTAGTGTTAGTAGTTACATTACAAGACAAAAAGACAGAAACAACTAGTATTGTGAAAAGAACATCCCCACATTAAAGTTTAGTGATTGTCCTTCTCACAAAACTTTTAATAATCGGAGAGTCGACACTCTCCACCATAGTTTTTAGAATGCTGTTGCCACTCGCCCGCAACCTTGACAACAGCGATGCGGTTTTCTTGCGAATGACGGCGTGGAATCCGTCAGTTCGGTTTAGCGCAAACATATTAGACGCGCTACACCACCTTGGCAGTCCCAACAGCATCCTAAAAATATTATTATATTGCACGCGTAGGTCATCCAGCGCTCTTTTGGTATAGTTGACCCAAAGATTCCCCGTGTAAAAGCTCTGGCAATATGCCTTAAAAAGCGTAATTTTCACTAGCTTGCTACACCGATGGAATCTTCGGGCCAACATGTTACCGCGGACCGCCAATGCCCTACGCTCCCTTTCAATATCAACATTGTCCTTAAGGTCGTCAGTGAGAAAATGCCCTAAATATTTAAATTTTGTCACTCTTTTGACGCTCAAGCCGTTTAGGGTAATATCAGGTATATTATCTGGGCATTCACCGCCGGCCTTAAAGACAATGTATTCGCACTTTTTTACATTATACACAAGTCCGTGTGAGGCAGCATACGCCTGACAGACCCTCAGCATTTCATTCACGGCACCTGCCGTCGGTGCCAACAATGCCATGTCATCAGCCTAGCTGATGACATGGCATATATATTTATTTTCACACCGTGAACGCTACATCCGACCCGCATATTGCTAAGGTCCACAATTAGGCCATCGACATATGTGCTAAATAGCCTAGGAGATGTCAGACCACCCTGCCTCACACCGCATTCTAACCTATATGATTTGGAAAGTGCATTGGACCACTTCACAACATTTTCTTGGTTCCCATACCAATATTGCAGGATCCTGAGGATTCCCGTCGGTACACCCCTATCCCCAAGCTCTCTCCAGAGTACATCAGAATTTACCATATATACCATATATTATTCAATTATTTTTTCAAAGTTTAATTACTCGGTAGGTTCATTTATTACGTGGTTTTACAACACTAATGTTCATGTTATATTATATGTCACCTCTTTCATGACGATTCAACTTTGTAACTTTTACGAGTGCTGCCTTTTATTGTGTAACACAATTATAAACATTAATTAGTGTAATCATGCACATAATTTATTTAAGCGCTAAAATAATTACCACAACTAAACAAAAAAGTGGGACCTAATGCAAAACGAATTATTTACTCAGTTGGAGTTAATGAGTTATTTTGACAAATAATAAAAACAATAGGTAAAGAAGATTTAAGCACATCCTGTTCAGATAAAAAAATACACAATGTAGAAAAAACTACGAAGCTGCTGGAAGCTGTTGGAAACTTAGAAGTTCGCTTAAATTTATTGACTTCATTAACCTAATCTAACCCGTAGTATCCATTGGCATTTATCTTTTTCTTTTTGCCTGACCACAATAACTCATGGTAATATTCATCAAGTCAAATCTCTAATATCTACACAAATAAATAAAATTCTAGTGTCCGTTTCTGTTATACGGTACCTACTTATAACAAAATACCTTTTTTTTGTCTGCCTGACTGTCTGTTTGTTCCGGCTAATTCCGTTTCAGATAGCTGATGTTATAAGGAGTAACATAGGTTACTAACCTTTTTGGTTTCGGGAGCACGTTCCCTTGGGCTATATTCCAATATTCACGCAGGCGAACCCGCAGGCAGCAGCTAGCATTTTATAAATATTTTATCGCACGTGTTTTTTTATTGAACATCTTCTAAATAAACTGCCAACATTAGTTGGTTGTCAAAAAACGGTCTGTAGGTTAATTAATTCAGTAAATTTTTAAGTGTTTTAATTACGTTAAATTACTGTACCTAATATTGTCGAACGTAGGTATTAAGTATCATATACAGTGATTATACATTGATTTTTGTCGCGAAAACTTCGTACAAACATGATTTAAATCCGGCTGTCATCTCAACGCCTCAACGGTGACGGATTTCAAAATATCATCGATACCAGGGAAATATTTTGTTTTATTTGTGTTATTGTAACACCACAAAATACTGCTCAGGCCTTTGAGCTGCGTCCATCACACACTGGCAAGCTTTGTGTCTCCTTTTGCTGGACAACTAGTGGAAGCGAAATCGATGACGAACACATTCGCCCAGACAATAAACACTACATAAACAAAATAAGCACATTACGAGCTCTAAATACAGGGTGTCCCGTAAGTCGACGTCAAGCCGGAATCGGGTGATAGTCCAAATCATAATAGTTACTAGAAAAAAAAATACTAAGTCTTGATTTTTTTAAATTATAGGAATTTCTTTTATTTTGGAGGAAATGTACACCCTGTGATGGTTTTTTAGCTCCTGTTGCTACAAATCTTAACTTTTTTTCAATTTTATTTTTCTTATGTAATCCCGAATAGTGCTAATCAAACCTATTACTTAGAATTGTAAGTCAACTGCTCCAGCTTGGAAGAAAGTGTCACCTTATGCCGTACAATGAATAGACAATTAATATTTCGTCCAACTTTACGGACCATACTGAAAAAAAAAAGTACTACGCCAGGTTGGCAAGTAGCACGAAAAGTTGACGCATTTAATAAGGATTCTAAAATGGTATACTTGCTACATTATTTCTTTGATTACGGGAAAAAAAATCCTTCAAGAAACCTAGTTTCGAAAAAATAATCTTTACCTACTAAAAATTATTCTAGTGCGTTCAATTAAACACCATGCAAATATTTATTATTTACAAAAGATGTTCAAACTGCCTTCCTTCAACTGCAATACAAGCTCGACATCTTCTTAAAAAAGATCGGATTATCACACGGGCAAATCTTCCGTTGTTGACAAATTCAGCTGCTTCCGTAATTCTTTGCCGAAGCTCAGCTACATTTTCGATTGGCTTAAAATAAACTTTCTTTCACTGCTCCCCAGTAAAAAAAATCTAATGGATTTAAGTCCGGTGAACGGGCTGGCCACGTGATCGTACCAGACCGACCTATCCATCTGCCCGGATATTCTTCATTGAGAAATGCTCTAACTGAGCGGGCATAGTGCGCTGGGCAGCCATCTTGTTGATACCACATCTCTCTGTAAATACTGAGTCGCACGTCTTCCAGTAAACTAGGTAAACTGTTTTGTAAAAAATCTAAATAAACTTCAGCAGTCAAGATCTATGGCAACTCAAAAGGTCCTATGACTCTTCCATTTAAAATTCCGGTCCCCATGTTTATTTTAAAACGATACTGAGATCTATCTTGTCTCATTAAATTCGGATTCTCTACGTTCCACTCGTGTAAGCTTCCAGCCCCGTTTTAATACAGTGAAAAATAAGTCCATATTCTTTTGTGCCGAATTAGGTTCAGGCTTTGGAAAAATGTTACACAATTACCTAAGCCATAACTTTACCAACTACAGTTATCATAACTTAAGTTTTGAACAGTTTATTAAAATAATTGTAAACACAAACCTAGGTAATTGGGATGATGACTACTATTAAAAATGTTCTTAAAAATAATGTAATTTCAAAGAAGGCATAATAAAAATGAGATAATCGAAAAAATCTGTTAAATCGATGTAAAAATGAAGAAGATACACGCTTTTAAAGTTTTTGGAGGGGATTATTCCTGTCCTTGTCGCGCGGTACGGACAATGTACGGCGTTAGTATGAAGTTACGTAGTCGTGACGTCACTTCTACGATAGTGCTGTCCTAGTCTAACACTTACTTTAAAACGTTTATAACTTTGCAGTTTTTTAAGCTTTCAAACTTTTTCTAATACTATTTGCACTATTTGGATATAAACATTTTGTTGGGATAAAAAGAAAAAAATTGTCATCATCCCCATTATTCCACATTTGTTTTGATATTAGTTAATAGTACTGGTACTCGTATTACCAGAAAGAACATATAAGTGGATGGTGTGGACACCTTATTAAAACTAAATATAGGGAAGCTAATGTTGTCTGCTTTACCTTAATCTGATACTTTATCAGATAATGAAAACAATTATATTTATAATTTGAATAATACTATTCACATGCGGACATGTTGTCAGTAGTGACAAATTATTGTTTTTTGACACTAACAAGTTAGTAGTTATGTAACTCAGGGAACTTTATCTCTTTCTTGGAAATGTAAACATAAATGATTGCTTTGTTGATAGTATATATTATTAATGACATAAAAACTTTGAAAAATGTGTGCAAAATTACTAAAGCTTTATATTAGCAATAAAATAAGATCATCTGATGATAAAATAAAATATACCTGGCAAATAATAAATTATGAAACAGTTGGAAAAAACAGCGTATTACTGAATGTAATTTAGAGACTGCACATGGCTCCATAAACTCAGATGTAGAAATAGCTCAGGAATTTGAAAACTTTTTTGCCAATATTCCCCTTAAAAGTACTGAACCTTTAAATTCCTCGCGTTCTCTGCTACCTTACTAAGAAATAATAAGAAGGAATGCCCTTTGGAATTAAGGTTTCAAACCCCCAGGCTGCTATAAAAGCTTATAAAGATCTTAAAATTAAATCAACAGAAGATCTCTGCGGAATGTCTGTAAAAGTCTGTAGATCTATCACCGAAACCATTGAGCCCTATTAAGCTGTCATATTTAACACCGGTGTAGACATAAAGAGGCTTTCTGGATCTCATGAAACACAGTAAAATAGTTCCTTTGTTCAAATCCGGTGATAGTAAAGAACCCAAAAATTTTAGGCCTGTATCAATTCTGCCAGTTCTCAGTAAGGTCAAGGTGTTTGAAAAGTTGATGCTCAATCAAATGTTACGTCACTTTAATAAAAAAAAAACTCCATATTTCATGAACAACAGTACGGTTTCATCAAAGGGCGTTGTACCACTGACGCTTCACATATAAAAATATAATGAATATATACAAAATATTGTAAAACATTTTATAAGAGTAACGGAGGAGTTTCTTAACCATTCTTTTCCATACGAAACTACCTTTTGGAAGGGGCGACGTTCAAAAATGCCTTTTATGAGCATTTTTTTAATAAATGCTTTGACTTTGTTAGATAGAAGCAGGTGGCCCATCTGAAGGTAGATGGTCTGCAGTATCAGAAGCATAGCAAATGCGTTGCCTTAGCTTTTGGTCCTGCATCACTGTAAACAACCATTCGACGGACTCATCATATAATCTGTTCCAAACTACGTTGTAGTTGACTTCCAGAATTTTACATAGAGCGACTGCCTATGTGACCTCCACAACCCGGTTAATGGGTAATACGGTAACCCTTTGGTAAGACCGGCCTTTCAGACTTACGGGCTTCTGACGACCCTTAACGACTGTCAAATATCCACAAATGACAACCGGGAACTACGGCTTAACGCGCTTTCCGAGGCACGGAGGGGTCTTGGTATGTAAAGGTGGTCATCCATCCACAGACCAAGCGTAGCTTTACCTGATCGACCCGTGCGTGCGTGCCAACAGCAAAAAAATGTCGGAAGAAAAGCGTTCGTCTATTTGATTTAAACTGACTGTTTCGAATTATTTGTGATCAGCTTTTATAGTACATCGGTTTGACTCCTATAACAATGATTGATGTTCGATTCGGCAAGTGGTGAATAGGTATGCTGTTAAGTGGTTAGGTCTTAAGACAAAGATAAGTTAGTAAAGGTACCTGAACATAGTCGATAAAGACTTGAGTAGGGACGGCTTCTTGTGTGAGAGAGATGATTGCTGCGGTGATCCTCGTATCATGTCGGGCCCATTGATGTCGTCCGTCAACCAGTGTTTTAATGCTGCAAAACAAGAACATATTTACAAATCTGTACGAAGGTATCAGCTCATTATGCTGCAGAAGTTACTTTTCTTTACAACTGTGGATAATTGGGCATTCCACCTCTTTAAATTCTATCAACTCGAAACATCGTGTTTGTGGGTTGCATATAAATCATAATATTATTCCAAGCCGCAGTGACCAAGAAGTTCCAAAAGCCTCTCTAACTGATTCTAAAGAATTTGTAAACAAGACATACGATTTTTCCACTTTTTACATACCTACTACAAAGCAGTGTTGGCCCAAAGTTAATCTGATTAAGGATTAAAAATAAATGATTAAATATCATAATCAAAAAATTTGATTAAGATTTATTAATCATAATCAAATTTAAAATGATTATGATTATTAATCATAATATTTAATCGTTAATTTGATTATTTGATTAACTAATTACTACTTATTTATTTATTTTATTTATTGGAAGAGCAACACCAACAGCTTATGCAAAACATAAATATGCTACTTCAAAAGCAGTAATAAATAAACTAAAATGGAATTCTGTATAAAAACAATTATTTCAAAATGTAAACATTCCTTATTCCAATTTCACAGACTTTTACTGCGTAAACACCGGGGAGGAGGTGGGACAGAGGTACTTCGCGTTAGCTTCTCACTCTCCCACTCTCTCGTCTTTTATAGCACTAAACTACTATTAAGTATGTTTAACACTATCTGGCTGAAAGACGCTCGCTCGCACTCGGTTGGCGATATTTTGTTCAGATTTTGCAACTTTTTGTGATATTGTTTCACACAGTGATTAACTCAAAAACAAACATGAATTGTGATGATGACTCTAATAGTAGTGGTGTTTTGATGGATGTACTAGTTTATAATCAAGTTAATCAATTAATGATTAGTGATTAATGATTAACGTCAATAATCATGATTAAGATTACTTTTTTAATCATGATTATTCTATTCTAATCATGATTATTTTAATCATGATTAATGTAATCTGATTATAATTAATCAAATTAATTAATTGATAAAAAAATTAATTGATTAATGCCAACACTGCTACAAAGTTAGTATAAATTCAAAAAACAAAGAAGAATATCTATGTCATTTTCATTAAATCACAGTAATAATCAGAATATTCTCATATTCAGTCTGTATTATTACAATTTCATTATTTTAAGGTCGGGGAAAAAGATTTTTCGTGTTTTATAGGTATAAAATTGTAGAAAAATCTCCATGGCTGGTTTTTATACCATTAAATAGTTATTCCATATACAAGTTATCAAACAAAATGGCACATAAACAGGGTCAAATTAAATTAGCTAACGAAACATACGTGATGGGTATCGATATCTAAACACGATAATATAAAAGTTAGTTAAGTTTACAAAATACTTCAAATTCATTTATTTTTTGTTTTATTATGCTTGAATATCGAGACCCATCACGTCTGCGGAGTTTCGCTAGGTAATTTAATTTGACCCTGTATATTCTAATTAAAATGTAAATAAACGATGAACAAATTGAATTTGTATAAAAATACGAAAACTCTTATTTTTTCGAAAAGTTTGAATAGGTCGCGGGTACCTATTCATTGTAATAAGAAAGAAGACTCACGTGGGTGCGCTCGCGCATAGATAGGTTCGTTGCGCGGATTTCTTTGCGTCTCCTGTATGGCGGTCTGTAGCGACTCCAGACTTGATGACTTTCTCATTCCTAATGATGGGCCCACTAGCATGGCTGCAATGAATCATATTTATATGTTATTATCTGGAATATCCATTGCTCAAAGAAATTAAAAAAAGACGCTTTTTTGATGGATGTGTCTCATTATAGTGCCTTAAGGAACTCCACCATTGATATGATTATGTAAAGAGACGATGATATCCTATTTGAGCAATAGTAAAGCAGTCTTTAGCACTCACCGCTTACCTCTATATTTTAAAACATCCCAAATAGTAGAAATAAACAGCGAGAGAGTCAAAAGCTTTATCAAAATCAAAAAATACCTGAAAATATTTGATCATACTTACAATTAACAGCCTTAATCTCTTTGATCTTCTTATACGTGCCAGTACTCTTGGCGTCTAGAGCGGCATGTCGTTTCTCGGACATGGATCTTCGTCCGACCGCGTCGCGACTGAATCCGGCGCCGCTTTCACTGCCTGACTCGCCTCCACCACCGCTACCGCTACCCCTTGATGGTAATCGATCGAATATTAAAAAAATCTTATTTAGGTGTCCAAAAAAGTTAATTGTGATAATTTTTTAAGCCCCCTTTTAAGCGCTAATAAAAACCTCCAAAAAGTAAAAAAATATATATTTATTGGCACTTTCAAGTTCAATGTAAGTTGTAGGAAATATTTATTGTGATCAAAACAACGTCGCGTCGGGGGACGGCTAATGAAAACCCTAAAGAGACGAGACCCAGCACCCCTCATTTTACGTCGGGGGTTAAAAAATACGAATAAGTACTGGCTGCTTAGTAGTATTTTTTAACCCACGTAACTGCGGCCAAATTGCACTGCCGCGACACCGCACAGTTCTAAGCCCACGTTCGCACGGACGTAAAAATATAGCGGCGGGATTTTATCGCACACTGGATTTTCAAAGCTCTGCCTAGCGCCGTTAGTTGACAATACAAATGTGTTTTTTTCGACAAGCTAACAGAGTACATGCCGTACTCTGTTAGTGTGCAGCAATCTATCATAGTACATCCCGTACTCTGTTAGATTCTCAACGCTCGGCTCAGCACCAAGAGTTGAAAATCCAGATTAAAATAAAAGAATAATCTAACATGGATACACATAAAATTAAACTATGTACAAGAACTATTTAGGTAATATAAAGTGAAAGATAGAAATAGTTTATTTTGTTACGGACAAGTTATAGGTATATTAGTAAAACTAGAAATAGTTTGAAAAGCAATGGAGGAGGTCGTTATGAAGACAAAGTCACCAGTATACTTTACAGAATCAAAACAGTTATAAGAGCAGTTTTTATTGCGTCGTTATTTGATGGCACCCCCAAGATTTAGGTAAGTAAAAATAATCTCGAAAAAAACTTACCTAGTGGTACCATAATCCTCTTCAATAATCACATTATGATGCGCAGGCGGCGACCGTGGCATATGAACATGGCCTAAATTCTGTCTATAGTGATGTCCATTCGTAACTGGAGCATCGATTTGTGTCGCCATATAGTAGCTCTCATTTCTCAGTCCTGTCAGTCTGTCTATGACAGGGTTCCATCCATCTAACCTACTCCATTCGAAGCTATCTCTTTTACTATCATGTGGTGGGGCATCTTTGTCTCTTTCTAAATAACCTTTGCTGTCATCTGATTGGTTGGAAACCCAACTATTATTGTTATTGATTGTAACTATGGAGGCGTGTTTCTTGCTGCTTCTTCCGTCATGGCTGTCAATGCCCTCGTTTTGGTTGGCGTCGTATTTTTGGTTGTAGTTGTCAACGGGTTTGTTTTCCTTGTCGCTACTCGCGTTGTGTATCACTGTTTTGTAGTTTTGAGAGTTTTCGTTTGAGTTTGTTGTGTCGTTGCCGTTTGGTGGCGTGTCGTCTTTCCACCTTGCTAAACTTTCCATACTATCTGTTGGGATAAAAGTTATATTGTTAGATAAAGCTTAATGATTTGCCATGATTTGTGATATCCGTTTCACAGGCTAAAAGCGTAATATGGTCGAAATTCGAAATGATCAAGCGCAACACGATTTCTGACTGCGAATAGACATGCCAAGACTTGAATCCCAAATGTAGGTCTGGTTAAAAGGACCGTTATCAATCGTTTTTTTACTGAAGGACCAACATTTTGGCCGGTCCCAGATGAAGGGTAATGCTTTACAGGATTTGCCAGTCTAATATGGAAACTGATACTACATGTTACCACCTAGAATATACTTGTTTTCTTATACACTGCATGACTTTACTCTGGCGACTTTTAGGCTGTTGTGTTACTATAATTAAGTTAAAATATATAATATATTGTTTGTTTATTTTATTGAGAATGTAGATTATAATTAATCGTATTTTTGTATTTTTTAAGATTTTATAACAAATAAATACATAAATGAAAAAACTTATTGTTGTTATGCGGTCAATCTCGTCGATACTCAGTACTCTAGCGTAGTAAAAGTTGTACATACCCGTCCGCCTCGCGATGGTGAGAGAGATGCTGCCCGAGCGCTGCGGCCGCGCGTGCAGCAGCGCGCGTCGTAACGTCTCCATAGCCTCCGCGTTGCTCTGTCCCACTAGCGACACGCCGTTCACGCTCAGGAGCTGATCATTTGTGTGTAACCTGTGGCCAAGTTAAAACATAACATATCATCAAGCCACCCAGGACACTCAGATTTCACCAGTTATGTTAAATCTCATGTAAGTAGGGCGAGCCTATTTTGCCATCTAACGGGCATAAACGACTTTTTTCCCTAGGCTACGCTTCACCGTTGCGTACCTACATAATCGATTGATTAAATTATAGGTATACAATTCTTATGTAACCAGTTATTTTTTAAATTATATCGTTGGCAATAGGTACATAAGTATTATACTATTCATATAAAACTATTTCCTGTATTAGTTTGTGCGTGTAAAAAATAAAGTGAAGACGGCTAAATGTTTCGTTAATAAGCAAAGTGAATATTTGTATAAATTAAGTTAATGCGTTTCTTGCCGCGTATTAGTTATCTCTTAAAGATTTACAGGTCAGTTAAGGTAAGTAAGGCGTCAAAATTTTTATTTTTTTTCAAATGTGCCACTGTGCCGCTATGTAGTGAAAAAGTGGTTGCGAGAGCGACTAATACAGTGCAACACACACATCATGTAAAAACATATTTTTATTTAAAATGAATGTGAGCTTGTGCAGTTTCAAATACTGAGATAAACATCTATGAATATTTAGCAAATAATATTGTGCGACCATTATGGATTAAATCTGATGTATTTTGCGAACTCTTGCTCTTTACAGTAGTGAGCAACGTAATGTACTGTAAGACATTACGTTACTCACTACGTACACGTAGTACGTTACAGGGGTCAAGGGTATTTAAAGTTGTGTTGTAACATTAAAACCTTGTTTTCGTTAAAACGTCAGTAAAAGTTGGAATGTTATGAATGAATCTTCATTACGTCTTCTCCGTAACCAGAAGGTCCCCAGGTATGGTCCAGTAATAAAAAAAACAATGACGTGGAGTACAAGTGACTCTTGTCTTCGTTAAGTGTCTTTACATCCGTTATATTTTTCAATGTGCTGTCTAGTAGAATATTGCTTTGTATGCAATTTATTTTCATCGATAAAAATATTCAAGAAGAAAAATAATTGATCTTTTAACTCACCTCCCATCTCTAGACGCAGCACCACCGTTGAGCACGGACTTGATAAAGATGCCCAGGTCCTGAGGGTCAGTTCCCACGGTGACCTTGCCCTTCACGCTGATGCCCAGCCCGGCCTTCTCAGAGTCGTGAACCGGCACGTCCAACCGAAGTATAAGCCGGTTTCGGAGACCTAGGATCTGGATGGGAAATGGAGTTTTATCTTTAATTATTTGCTCTCTTTTGTGGTTTTATTGATAAAAGACAATTGTGGGTTTTTTGTGCATGAACCCTGTCAGGGCACTACAAAACAAGTTGGTTTACAATTGAGTTAGTAAACATTAACATAAGTTGAATCAAAACTTTTCAAAACAAATGGCACAAAACTAATACACCACATTGAACGCGTTATTAATTACTCTAGTTTTAGATCTTTTTTTTTTGTCGCACTTTGCATACTAAAACGTTGTATGATACAGATGCGTAAGATTATTTCCGATTCGTGTCGAGTTATACCTTACCTGTTTTATGAATGATAATCTGTACTTAACTAATTTGTCAAACTTTCTCAAATAATAAAAACTTTTTGCGTCGGTCCGACGACGGACATAAAAATTAAAAGAGAAACGGAAAAGTAAAAAGCACTACTGTGAAAAAGTGGCACCTTCCGCACAATTTGGCTGCTTATGCTGTGCTTTTCGAGCACATACATTGTAAAATATTGAAAGTCGTTCTCGCTCTACAAGCCCAAAATCACAAATTAGTATTTTGGTCATAGGTCCTGCACCTGCAATTCGATTTTGTTAAAATCTCACCGCGAAGACTTGCGTGGAGTGAGCTGTCAGTGTCATCCTGTCTTGTTCAATCCCTAGCATCAGTGGCAATGACAGCTCACTCCACGCTCACTTTACCTATGTTTCCACAGGGAGATGGTTACAGAATAACACTACAAATCTCTCACCGCCATGGCCGAAATACGGTCTGGACACAGATAATATAATACTACTTACAGATACCCAATCCTATACAAAGAAATGAAACCTCCCTAAGTCTGGCAATTGAGCTGGCAATTTTTCGTCGTCCATTTTTTCAACAGATGGAAGCATCAGCGACTCACTAATTGCCAGAGACTGTAGTTTGACAACGCCATCTAGGAGTCAACCTACTTTTAAAACGTTTCGTGCAATCCTTTTTACATAGAGTTTTATAGTTCCGGGTTCAGAATAACATGCTATTAGATTTCTTTTATCTTTATAGGTACAAATATAAAAAAAAAATAAGTAGGTGATTTAAAAAGGTAACAAAATTTTGGAAACTGTGAAGAGCCATCCAGCCAGCCATGGTCCTGACCAATTGAGTAAAACGCCATCTATTGCAAAAAGCTCCAAACAAAATGATTAACAAATATCATTAAAAGGGTTCGAACTTAAGTTAAAGGCTTCATTTTTATTTTATTTTTAAAATACGTGCATTATGAGTGGAAATAGATACAACAGCTCTTAACAAGTAAGTTTTGACTTTTACCAATTATATTTCAGCCAAAATTCTGCCGTTTATCGCTTTTTAATTATTGTTGATTTCATAATGGTTACCTATGCTGCCATCTATCATTTTTTTTTAAGAGAAATTATAATTTGTTCGAGTTGAGACCCCATGGTCTGGAGGATTATTATTATTATCTGACAAGGGCCAAAAACTCAAATATGAAGTTACTTGACTTGAAAGGTCTATCCTACTTTTAATAATCTTATAAACGCGAAAGTTTGTGAAGACGGATGGATAGATGGATTGATGGATGTTTGTTTGTTTCACTCAAAAAGTACTGAACGGATTCAGACGAAATTTGGCACTCGGATAGTTTATGACCTGGATTAACACATAAGATACTTTTTATTCCGGTAGTTCGTTCACGTGAGATTGTTACTGACCTCCACACGGGTAAAGCCGTAGGCAAAAGCTAGTAAATAAGTCCAGATTAAGAAAGTCTTTTGATCTATTGATGATGGTTATGACTATGTTATAATGTATACTTACAGAATTAGACGACGTGTTCAAAGCCTCTTGCAGCGCACTATCATTACTATTGTCTTTGTGTAGCAGATCATCTTTAGAAGAACTCTTAGGTATCCTGCCCCTCATGGAACTGTTCTGATTGATTGCGTTCACTATGCTGGACACGCGGCCGTTCTCTGAAGGTTTGTTGGCTTCGTTTGAAGGAGGTGGTCCTATTGCCTTTTCTATGTATTTCGTTGGACTTTGCTGGGGTTCTACCCTCTGGAAGCAAGGGAAACATGGTGATAAGTTTTGTATGATTATTTTATTACCTAAATGAATGAATATATTGTAACTGTCTTCAGTACAACTTATTTTTGAGTAATATCTAACGGTCCACCCGTTGACAAATAGATCAAAACTCCATCTGATAGGAATTAGTTAACTGTCCATGGGCAGTTAATTAACGTCTCTTGCAACAAACACCTAATGACTTGACTGTAAGCCAGTCTTCAATCAACAATTATACTTATTTCCGATGAGCGCTTCAAAAAAGGCGCGTGGAAAAATAAGACAACAAAATAATGTTGTGGTCTTATTTTCTACATGGTTTTTCAACCCCTATTGCTTAGAAATTATGTTTTATTTTTCCGTAAATATTTTTGTTCTTATTTTAAAATATGTTTACTTTCCATTCAAAGTAATAAATATATTGCAATCGATGATAAACTTTATGTGTGAGTGATAAGGTTGAGTTATGTGTGTTTGCTCCTTATCCTTAATCTGGTGCTATTGTTGATCGACGGTGCCGCTGCAAACGTTAGGTGGTAAAATTGCGATGACGTCTTTATGTTCCTATAACTTCAACGACACGACACCGATACATCTGAACATGCCTTTCTACAAGTTGCTGCTGCATTCATAACTCTCGACTTCATTGCCCACTGAAGATTATTATTCTTCTGAAGTTGACTTCCTGCTCAGAATACATAGACGAAAGAAAAAGGTCTCATAGATACGATTTCTGTTTAAGTTGAAATAAATCTTAAGCCTTTAGATATCTTACCTGCGTCCGATTAGGCACAGTTCTTTCAATGACTATCTCGACGGTAGACTCGGTGGGAGTGTTCCTAAGCAACGCGACGACTTGTTGTTGTGTGAGACCGGATACCGACACGTTGTTGACGGATACCAGCTTGTCGCCCGCTCGTAGTCGACCGTCTGTTACTGCTGCACCCTGCAAGTAGGAAGATGTTTCGTTCAGAAAGGAAGTTATATTTCTATGTGAAAGGTGGTGGTGGTAGTGGTCTCAAGTTAATGACGGCTACGTTATAGCTTTCAAAATCTGGTTGTATGAAGCTGTTTTATTCCTAACTAGCTGCAGGCGACTTGTTTTGAATGACATTAATACCTTTTGTTTTTCTTTTTTTCTATACTAATATTCTAAAGAGGTAAGGTTTGTTTATAAGTGGAACTACTGGTTGGATTTGAAAAAAAACTTATTACATTTGATAGCCGAATTCTCGAAGAAGGCCAACATTACGCTATGACCGTTAGTAGCCGAGCAAAAAGTTTAAGTGCAAGACAATACGGCTAGAAAGCGGGTGAACACTGACCCAAAAAATTGGTGATGATAAGTGACTTAAATAGGCTCAGAAAACATAGGAACTAACTAATGATATGAAAAGAATTGAACAACTAACCTTAGGCAATATATTCTTAATATAGATAGGACAATGTCCCCCCGTAGGATTATCTCTGGTAGTGATGGTGAAGCCGAGTCCCTTCTCCCCCTTGACCAAGGTGACGGCGACGGTCTGGGTGGCGCCTGACGATGGCTTGGAACTGGGACTCACTGGGACCTCCATGCCGGATATAGCGCGTTCTCTGCTGCCCCCTGCGAATATAAATGGTAGGTGTTAGATGAGATTTTCGTTCTATGAATATGTGATGCGTTTCTCTTGACGGATAGCATAGAAAATAACTGGAGCTCCAAAACACCAATAACGCTAATTAGCGTTTAGAATTTCAATATGGATGATGTTTATTTTTATTTTTAACATAAATTAATTTATTTCCAAATAGTGCATACAATATTTAAAAAAAAGTGTAAAAGCTTACATAATGACAAGTTATAAATGTTTTAAATAAATGTTAGACAAAGACTATTTTAGAAGAGACGTCACGAATATGTAACTTCATACAATGTCCTTACCGCGCGACAAGGACGGGAACAATCCCCTCCAGAAACTTTTAAAGAGTGTAACTTCACAGATTTCTTTATCTCATTTTACTATGCCTTGTTTGAAATGACATTATTTGTTCGAACATTTCTAATATTAGTCATCATGCCTATTGAATAAGCATTAAAAAGATGCATGTAAGAATGGCCAACTACAAGTCAATATTGATGCCTAAACATTTCGACGAAAATCATTGTCTTCTTCATTTTCAAGTTAAGTATAAATAAGGTGTGTTTCACGTACCTTCAGGTAAGAGATCAAGAGGTCGTTCTTGCACAGGGTGAACACTAGCTACGTTGTTGACTCCTGACACCCATCTCAGCATATCTTCTACCCTAAAAAATTAAAGAAGAAGAAATCAATATTATAAACTTGCTTAGTCAGTTCTTGGCAGTCCAGGCAGACCAGGGTGGAAGACGGCGAGTCGAACTGGACCAAACAAACAGGAAATGCTCCTATTTAGATACAGACCAAAGCACCTAAAAATGATGAAGGGAGGTCAACAGCTCACAACATCATGTCGACTGACCGTAACAATAACGGAAAAAAACTTGAATTTATAATGGCTGTCGAGATCTGGGCAGGTCCTGTTTTTGATGCAGTGATAAGTATAATATTAGTTGTGGTAGTTACCTGTGACTCTGATGGTTGTCGACCGGCGTGTCTTGTCCTAAGGGCTCTCTCCGCGCGTCTCTCGGAAGACTCTTACTGCCGTAACTTTGGACCCGCTCTGCTGCGTCTAACCATACACCACTGCTGGAAATTAAAATAAAGATTTGTTTATAAAATTCTAGCTGTTGCTCGTGACTTCGTCAGGATGAAAAGATGCCTATGTCCTTCTCCAGGTCATGGTATGGTCTACACATGTGCCAAAAGAAACCAGTCACGTTTCATTCAAACTTGGGCCAAAAGAAACCAGTCACGTTTCATTCAAACTTGGGCCAAAAGAAACCAGTCACGTTTCATTCAAACTTGGGCCAAAAGAAACCAGTCACGTTTCATTCAAACTTGGGTCTAAAGTCCGGCCGGCCAGTGAAAAACTAAGTGTTTCCCTGTTTGGGGATGTCTTCGTTATGATTTTTTTATTAACGCGCCGAATTTCTACGACCAATCCTTTAGGTGCCGTAGTGAAAAATGTTTGGGTGGACCCCCCTGACTTAGGTGACAACTTTTTTTGTTGTTGACCATTTTGGAATTTCGGCCCATTATAGCTGATCTCCTTTCCTCTCCGTTTTAGCGTATAATATTAGTTAGGATTTTAACCGTAAGTTAACGTAATACCGAGGCAGTTTGAGTTAGAACTTCAGAATGAGAGTAGAGCTAAATGGAGTATAATGAGTTCGGATGTATAAGCTGTGTTGTGAATTCAATTGTCCTGAGCGCAATAACTGATAGACAAATAGAAAGACGTTGCGTTTTATTTATCTGAAACTCTTGTGCAGTTATAAAATAACGGAGAAAGCCATGTAATTAGATATACAACAAGTTTATTAGGTAAAGCGTAAGCTGTTTTCCTGTTTTGATGAGTAACCTATTTTATAATTTATGCAAAACCAAAGCAACAACTTCCTATTAAGTTTTGCTTTAGAATGTATACATAAGAGATTTATTTACAGCTTTTGTTGACTTAATGGCTCCTAAAAGCAAACAAAGATAATGGAAATTAGTCATTAGTTTATTTTTGCGTCTTTTGTTTTTAGAAGCATGTCTCTGTATACGTGATCTTCGAAGGATTCGTAAGATAATACCTAGTACCGTCTCTGCTTCAATGTCATTTTAGAAATTGAGATTTCTAAAATGAAATTGAGGCAGAGAGAGGCAAGTATTTACGCTAGGAGGGGCAGTTTCAATACCAATAGAAATGTGATTATTTTATGTATGTTTTGTTTATCTTGACCCCTCATTATCAACCGAATTTAGATTAACTACACTAAAATCGCAAGGGAATCAAAACCTACAGGGTACTTCCAGTGAACCCAGAATCTTGAAATTTGGTACGAAGAAACGTCTTATAGCACAGATAAAGGAATAATTGAGAAACCGTAAATTTTTAGTTACATTGTATAATAAAAATATTTTTAATAATTTTAAAGTACTACCCCTTTCCTCATGAACGCGTAGAGGTATTAAATTAAAATTTATATCAAATAATTAGGTCTTATATACCTACAGGCTTGTACGGAACCCTCGGTGGGCGAGTCCGACTCGAACTTGGCCGGTTTTTTTATTATTATGTTGTGCCTCTCAAACATTGCACCTGCCACCCAATCTCTTCACCACCCTTGGTTGACTGGTAGAAAACGCCTAAGGCATTAAGTCCGCCTTTGTACCGTTTTTTTTTGTGCGAAAAGTTTAATTATATAAATAAAACTTAGATAGTTTGTGAATATACTGTCCCGTTGGTCTAGTAGCCGCAAGCGATACTGCTGAGCATGAGGTCCTGGGTTCGAATCCCGCGTCGGGCAAAGTGTTATCCGTTTTTTTTTCTACTTTTTTTTAGCATCAGCCCAGAGTCTGGATTAGTGCCCGGTTGCTGGCAATAGGCTCGCTTGGGACTTAATATACATAACTGGCGAAATGTAAACATTTCCTTCAGGGAATGATATGATGTATATTTTATTATTTAATTTTATTTCAACATGGTTTTTGTTGGGGCTCAGTATAAAGCACAGAAAAAAAATGTCATCATCAGCAGACATTTTTTTGTTGTAAATACGTGCTAAACAGTAGTGCTATTCTGTAACCATCTCACCTTGAAAACAAACATAGGTGAAGTGAGCGTGGAGTGAGCTGTCAGTGCCACTGATACTAGGGATTGACGAAGCCGGGATGACACCGACAGCTCACTCCACGCAAGTCTTCGCGGTGAGATTTTAACAAAATCGAATTGCAGGTGCAGGACCTATGACCAAAATACTAATTAGTGATTTTGGGCTTGTAGAGCGAGAACGACTTTCAATATTTTACAATGCATGTGTTCGAAAAGCACATCCTAAGCAGCCAAATTAGACAACCAGCAGACAAAAGTATACTATCCTAAAAGACCAAGACAAGATTACAAAGGTGTAATGTTTATAAAAAAGTCTAAAAGCAAAACCTTTCTGGTTTAGAAAACAGTGACTGAATCCATCTTACCCAGGCCCGGAGAACTGCATGGACAGGCGGTTGGTCTGCCTCTGGAAGTGCTGTCCGTGCCGGTCAACCGCGACGTCCGGCGGCCGTCCGTCCGGCAGCGGGTGCACCTTCTGCGTCACCCGGCTGCTGTCATCCCGACACACCACCGCTGCTGACCAGCGCTTTGTTTGTTCGGAACCCTACAATTAAAAATACAAATAATGGAACTATACTCAGTTTACAGCAAATATGTTTTTTTGGAAAAATAACTTTAAAACCCATTCAGTAAAGTTCAGTTTGCCTCAGGCCAATCTTTTTTAATGTTCTAAGGGATTTGCGTATACGGAACCGTAGCATACGGTCGCGGGAATCCGCTGAATCCGCGCAGCTTTAGAGGACCTAACATTGTAGGGAAGGCCTATTTTGCCGTTTTTTAGACGTTGATGACCATAAATAGCACATATATTATGATAATATATTTGGACCATATGCGAATCACACACAATTTTTTTCATACAAATTCAATAAAAAAGCGGGGAATATTATTCCGTTTCCCGAATACCCCGCCGAATGGCGCGTTTTTATGTGTGATTTCCGCCTTAGAGTCGCAAATACGATTGAAACTATTGAAAGCCATTCAGGACAATGAAATGACGTCCCTTCTGAATATGCATTGTTCCATAACTAGATGAAGGTCGATTAATTGACCTACCTTTGATGATCAATTGAAGAGATTGGAGAACGTTGTTGGCATAAAATTAACGACTTGAGAAGTTAGGTACTTCACTTGTTCACACCAACATTATCTTTCTAAAGGGATCTCAAACAACTGGTGACCAAAATACTCCTATCATATTTTTGTCCTCTTATTTACCTCCTAATACAAGAATGACACAAAATCCAATTATCAAATCTTAAAAGAAAACAGTATGTACCTGTCTCTGAGGAGGTAGCGTATCCTGGTGCAGCGTCGGCTCGCTCCCGCGCCGCACCTGCAGGCCGTTGGATCCGTCTTCCAAGTCCGCGGCCCCGACCTCCACGCAGGAGTCGTTGTCAGGAACTCGCATACTACCGCCAACGCCGCCGCCACCCTGGAGAAAACAAAATAAATTTCATAATTAGGACTATCAATGTATAATTCAGCTAATCTACGTCTACTGCTGCACAAGGTATCCCACGCAACACCTGCCGATTCGCAGTGACCATTAGCAAATGATGCCTACACACAACTAGACAAAGAAGAGCGAAGACCAAAGCAGACAAGTAAAAACTGCCTAGGGAGAGCAGTGAATGCACGAGCTAACCTTGCCCCGCTGAGATCCGAGATCCTCATACGAATGGCACAATATGATTCCACACGTCAAAACAAAGAAACGCGTACATCTGTGACATAATGGCTACTTATAATTCTATTGCATATTATTAACGCGTTGATGAGGTAGGCAAACCATTCATTTGATAGCTTTATGACCACCATGGCCTTAAGGCATTTTTTTTTAAATTATGTCATTGACGACATGCTCACATGATGATTTAGGTACTTGGTAGTCTCCCGGCCCGCTTACTGCCCTGATATTGTTTTTTTTTCATTAGAAATTTATTAGTCAACAGCCCAGAGTTTGGAAGTAGGCGGTGGTATACCCCCATGCCTCGGAAAGCACGTTAAGCACGTTTGGTCCTGCACCTGATCTCTCTCCGGCCGTGTCGGATTGCCGTCCCGTCGGACTATGAGAGTGAGGGAAGAGACAGTGCACCTGTGACTGCGCACACACTTGTACACTATAATATCTCCCGCGCCGAACGCTAGTGTCCGTTGAGATTGTCCGCCATGGCCGAAATACGGTCTGGAGAACTTTAGACCCTACGTGGTCCCTACAAGGTTAAGAACACAAGCTTGTACAAATTAATTTTGACGAGATAAGAGACAACATAACGAGCACAAGAAATCTCGAAGTAATTAAGTAGTCTACCTCAACTTATTCTGTCGCACGTTCTTAAGCTCAACATAGCAGACAGCCATAATTAAAATATAAAATCATGCACTTGTAATTATTACAGCTACAAACATAACGAATTAGTTACTTGTACGTTGTATCAAACTAACATTCTACTAAGCCACTGGAGCGGGACCGATCTCAATAAACGATAATCAATGACGAGATTCAATATAAATTGATTTAGTCTGTATAGAGAAGCGGTCGACTCTCGAATACTTTGCAGGCTGTAGAAACTGTTTGTAATCATGTAAACTTCGCTGTACAATACAGCGGAGTTTACATGATTACATACTGATTTTATCCCGATTAATGTTTTAATTTTTGGTTGAATCTTTGTTTTCTATAGGCCGATTTAAACTGGATAGAGCGCATAATTAAGTGCAATAATAGGAGAGATTCAAGAGTTGAAAATGAAGGTCGTCTCGTCTTCGTCGAATTTCAATAAGAAGGCGCAGGGGATTTGCAGAAGCGCATAATTAAGTGCAATAATAGGAGAGATTCAAGAGTTGAAAATGAAGGTCGTCTCGTCTTCGTCGAATTGCAATAAGAAGGCGCAGGGGATTTGCAGAAGCGCATAATTAAGTGCAATAATAGGAGAGATTCAAGAGTTGAAAATGAAGGTCGTCTCGTCTTCGTCGAATTTCAATAAGAAGGCGCAGGGGATTTGCAGAAACATGAAACAGTTCGAACTTTAGAAGCCAAATCGTTTGACGCTTTGACATGAACATGATACTGATTATTCAGAAATACGTCCTCTTGATAAATCGTAATTTAATTTTGAACTTAATAAGGCAGTTGTATCGATCTATAAAACGAATCTGGATTATAATAAGTATGAAGGCTTATACGATGATGATATTAAAGGTTAAATATAAACCTATAACTAGATAAAAACGTATTCACTCTGCTTGCGAGCTCTGTAATCCTGTTAGCCCAGTTTTAGCTTGTTATCTACTAAATAGGTACATGGTAGGTACCTTGTACCTACGACGTATACTGTTGTGACTTGTATGAAAGAGGCGTGAACGTGTGAATGCAGGCATCCGCACAGCCCGTTATGTGCTATGATTCATAGCGTAGCGCGTTTGTTATCGTTCGTTATACCTATGTAAGGCTATGTATACGTAAATTTGTTTGACTTTATTATTTGCAAATGTATTGTGTATTCAGAACGCTACACACACGTAATAGTAGTTATATTTGCCGTGTGGGCTACAATCATGCCACGTTAATATCCTGTATGTTACACTTGCACGATACTCTTCAATAGCAAATTAACATTATATTCTAGCGAATTACACCAAAATCCGCACACTACTATGTGATTGCTTTGTGATCAGCACTAATATGCAATCTGGCTAAATAAATATTTGAAAAGATGAACTACCTATATGGTATAAATTGAGGGTACAACAAACCCTTTGAAAAGAGGGTTATCAATTTTGGAAGGCTTTCCAGATACAAATTATAGAATTACAATTGCAAGGTGTACGTGTGTACGTGTGTGTGTGTGTGTTTGTGTGTGTGTGTAGGTGTATTATACCCATATAATCACACCCTACTGTAATTACTTATTTATTGACTAAAATACCTAGATACCAAGAAGCAATAACCAGGTAACGTAAATACCTACTTGTGGGCCATTTACACATTTTACGATGTTATTATTTTAAGGCTGCTTACGATTTTCCTAAGCTTGAGCAATACGCATAGGTGCGGTAGGTATATTACTATAAACAATAGGCAATATAAATAGATTATGAAACACGCACATTCCTACTAGTAATTGTTAGAACAGGATAAGTACCCTATTGCTAAATAAATACATTTAAGTACCTTACTACCACTTGTACTTATTTTATCCAAAACCGAAATATTGGTTCCTACTGTCCCATTATTTACCAGCCACCAAATAAACAATAATCCTTTCATTTGGTATGCTGAACATGCATTTTGCAGTGTAGTTGGCATTGGTTTTTATTTAAAACAACTAACATGTATTTTTAACTCACCTTCTTAGGTTGTTGAGCACAAAAACATTGAGAGAAACACAAGCCCATATTGAGATTGCAGTTAAAAGATAACCGAGACTCTTTTCTTGTGATCGACATGTCACGAAATGATTTTATTTGCACATTTCAAATAAATCTGCACAACAAGTTTCGACAGGATCTTCAAACTAAACTGAAAGAATCGCGCGCGCTTTCTTTTTGTGATTTATTTTTTTCACGAACGCGACTTTAGGGCATGGGTAGTCGCGCATTCAACCTACATATTGCTAAGTCAGATTTTTTTACATGAAAATAAAACAAAACAACTGAACTATTTTTCATAAAGTGCTTGCATGATTTGCGGGAATTTTGTAAAATAATGTTGTTCTTGTATCGCGTCTACGAGTGGGAACGTTACGAATAGGTAGTATATTGTTCTTGGCGTGAGGGTAATATCGCCTTCCGTTTTTTTTTTTTTTAATGCCTACGAGTATCAACTAGGTACATTATATTTTGTTGATGTCTCATTAATTGAATAATTAATGGTTTTATATTTCATTTAATTCTTCCTTCCATCCGACAAGGCCCAATTTTAAACCTTTTTAAAATTGGAATTTTTGAATTGTACCTACTTACAATAATTAAAATGTTATTTTTAAAGGATTTTTTTTTCATTAAATGTAAAGTTTTGTTTTTTTGTCGTTTTTGAGTTGTGCCACCTTATTTCACAGCAGATACAACGCTACGGGGTTCTTTGGGCGCGTGGTCAAAATCGGAACTATGGCCGCCATCTTGTTTTGTGAATTCAATTTCTCTTTAGTAGTGAACTTACCCGAAACATATCAGGGGAGGCGGTGCCTGCTGATGACCCACTAGCGCCATCTGCCTGCGCGGCGCGTGGCTGTGGCGCTTGGTTAGTGCACTCCGCAGTTAAGGTCTCCCGGTCATCAGCCACGTCGCGGACCCGGTCGTCCGGGTCCAGAATACCCCCTGAACTGGCCCGCAGTGCTCGCACACCCACCCATGTCTCCGGACCCTGGAAAATGGAGAAAATACGTTTAGAATGGCAGCATTGTCTTGGTTTATTAGGATTACGAATTCATAATGGTTCAAATTGAAAAAAATTGAGACCTGTGTGACAAGCAGTGGTAAGAAGAATTGCTTGACCGCATACTTGAGTATTGACATTGCAAGACCAAGTTGACATTTTTTTTTAAGTTTGGCATCAAGTGACAAGAAGTTTATGAGAAAAATACGACAATTATAATCCATCACAACATGGATAAACCTGTTAGTCGAAAACTATTGCTGATGCAAAGATAATTTCAAACGATTAACAGTTGTTTAATTAATTCAGCTTGCAATAAAAATATTATTACTGTAAACCGCAGCCTGAGAAAATGGCAAGAAATATAAAACATCGACATCACGGATTCACTTTTTAAACTAAACCTCGTAACGCGACACCTAACGGATTTAATCTCGCTGCGAAAATTAAGCGGTATAACTGTAATAATATGCGAAAATGCACATTGTATTAGTTTCTCGAATTTGCGTGTTTTTCTTATAGCGAGATAATAATAAAGCAGGAACAGTAGACGTTCCCACGCCTCGCAGCAACCACGCTCACTCCATTCAATTGCGTTTGCACTTGTTTATGTATTCCTCTACTTTTGTCTGTGTGTTCGTCCGCTTTTGTCCAACTGTCACCGTCATTCGCGTTGAATGATATCAAAAGGTTTTATGCGCACATCAATCTTTAACGCAAACTTTTGAAAAGGCGTCCGCAATAAAATACGATCAGGGAGGACACGATTTTTATCTTTGGAAAGAAAAAGGCTTTGTTCAGCAGATTGGCAGGGATTGCTATAGAATACGCAATCTTTTCAGGTGATACGACACTTCCAAAAATAAATTTGTTTCGCTCTATGATTATGTTTTGTTCTTAGTTTTTTGAGACACTAACGTTGTGCTGCTAAATTCCGAGTTATCTTGTTGAGAAACTGTAAAAAAGAACATACCCATGAGACTGACTTTCGCTCTGGTGGCTTAGAAGCGGCCAACCGGGCCAACTTCTTCAATCTCGGTGGAGGCACGGGCTCCAAAGCCGTCCCGCCATCCATCGCACTGCCATCCGCCACCGCGGCCCACCACTCGTCACCTCATCATCTTTATTTTCACCATCACAATACTTTATCCAATCGATTTCACTAACTTCGGCTAACGAAACCGTGAAACGAGAACATTTCTTGATACTACAAAAAGAAGTAAGATCTAATTTCTTGACGCTTTGGCTTTGATTGTAAGAAAAAACAACTGGATTGTTGAGGTTACAGTCAGCGTTTGATGTTTAGGAGTGCCAGGGTAGGTCAGGGGCGTGAGTGAAGCCCTGACCTTCGCGCTCCACTGATCAAACACAGAGCACTCACGCGCCACACCAGATGTTGCGCCCGCGCCCATAAGAAACGCTGTTCATTATGCCTTTAAAGCTCAATTTAATCTGGAACGCATCACCTTCTATTGTGCAGAATTAGTAGATAAGAATGTTGAAGCCAATAGTGGTGTTGTTTGTAACCGACTTCCAAAGTTTCTATTCGTATTAATGTATGTATTTTTTTCGTATGTTTGTATACGATATCTCTGGCAAGTGTAAATTGATCTAGAAAATTATTTTTTTAATGTATGCTTTCGTAGTTTTTCAGTTAACTTCCTGCCACTGTTGTCTACAATATTACAAAGCAAATAGTGGTGTACGAATGTGTGTGGCGTAGGTACCAGAACTAAAAAGTAATTTAAAAAAAAACTTTGTACAACAAAAAACAACCGTCTTCCAAAAAAAAAACACTACAAAGTGAAAAATTACTTTAATTTCGGAAGTCGGTGGCAAAAAGCGAAAATACAAAGCCAAAGACACCGACTTTCGGAATTACAGTTATAGTCGATTGTTTTTTTTTTTTTGGAGATATATATTTGTTCCAAAACTACATAATTTAACTTACATTAGTCTAGTTGCCTGGGCATTGTTACAAATGTTTCTTATTGGAATGACCCAGCAAATACTTAACTCGACAATAGTTTACATAATGTTTCATCCTGAAAGGAAAACTGCACTTTTGTGACAACCATTTGACATGACAGAACAGGTTTTAGGTGCTAATGAAAAATCCATACGTCGCTCCATATGTTAGAAAAGAACAGTTATAAACTTAAAAACACGACAGTGAACATGGCCACTATAAAACAACGAATGAAGTTGTAACCTTCTTTAGAAATTCGCATGATCAACCGCCCGTTTTCCAAGAATGTATTGAACTGAAGTGGCGCCCGCGCACGCGATCCGTTTACCTTCAGGGAAGACTAACTCGGACGTTACAGAAAAACGATATTTGTCGACAGAAAACGACATAACTGCGTGATAACACGCATGCGTACAAACATACAGGAAAGTAAGAAAAAACGGCACTGTACACGTACAGTACGAAGTTATCATTAAAGTCTCACTGTTCCTATCATCAACGCCCATAATGAATATTCATGAAGTATTATCTAAGCTGACTGACTTGTCCATGCCTTAAAGTGGTATAAGCCAACGGAAATGCAGACCTTTATGGCCTGTAACGTGTGTGCCGAATGTTAAATGGTGCTCATTGCGTCAATACGCGGTTTTTGTTAAACAATCAAATCAAGACCATAAGTGAGCTCTGTTTTAATTGCAAAGGCGCTGCGCATGTTTATCGGTAACACAGTAATTTTGCTCAATTTTCGAAATTAAGAGTTCTGTGTTTATCTCTTTCATAAAACTGTTACACTTTATAATTACATAAATAAATGTCAATTAGTTTATTAAATTTCGCTCTTTAGACACGCAATGGAAGTTTTAAGACAAGATTCTTTATTTGTTTTCTGGACAGGAACTCGAAATAAATAATCAGCAGCTAACAAAACAAATACCTTCACTAGTTCACTGCCGCAATTAACTGTAATTAATGTGCCCCTAATACATTTTAATGTTTGCTTTTTATGAGTTAAGTTACAGTTTGTGAGTAAGTTTGCGTGGTCACCTTAGATCTATCTCTGTCAAGCCTGCAAGTGTGAGTCCGTTTTCATGCGTCGAGTCGAGTGGTCATCTAGGCATACTTATAGTAACTAGGTAAACATGCCTCAAGGCGACTCGCGAAATTGTTATGCAAATACCAGCGTTGCATTCATCCTACTGTATATATTTAGTATTTACTTTTAAACCAAGAGTTAAGTGAAACCTTTGTAAAATTTTGTCTAGACCGTCTTTTGTTATGAAAACCTATGCTGAAACACTTTCTAACAAAAGATAGATAGGTAAATCAATATATAGACTTAAAAATGATAAAATCATATTTATTGTGTTATGAGTGAATCAACTGATTGAAAACAATCTCATGTCTATAACGATCGCATGCATTTATTCATTTTCGTAGCAAGGTGAAAAATAATCGTAACTAATAGAATTTGTTTTCGAATGCTTTAATATTCGCACATTCTGCACACATACAGTACAGACTAGGTCATTGCCTACGAGAAATATTAACTTTATCCGTTCTGTTCGCTAAAACTTTTCCAACAAATATTTTTTATAATGCCTTCTTATCCTACCTGTCTACATATTATCACTGAGAAATTGATTTGCTCGAGGCGTTACGGTATTTTTCAACAAGATTCATGCTTAAGAAACTAAATAATCATCGCCATTTCAATTCGCGCACTTCCAATCCAATTGTTTAATTTTCTCAAACTTATTTTCACACAGACATGAATGACGTCATAAAAAGCAGATCGATTATAAACACACGTAATTATCACGCACACATGAGGGTTTTATCACAGAATATTTTCTTTTATCGTGGTATTACAGCGCGTTAACAGAAAAGAGACACGCGCGGCGCCGCGGCAAACGTCCTACTGAAGTTTGTCTGTCTGTCGATTAGAAAGATCTTCAACAATGACCGCAAATAAAATAATACTGAACCTCTAATAATTTTCAAGGTTCGCGGTTTGCAAGAACAAAAAGTTTAAGTATAACGCGATTACCTAACGGACCATTTTACATTGAGATTAAAATATGTTTAACAATAAGGAAACCGCGTGACTTTACTTAAAGTAAGAACATTTAGATTTTATCACTTTTTAATTTCACACCTTATTGTAATACACAATAAAAAAAATCGGATCATGTTATATCTTACGAGGAAGATTTAATTTGTGACGCATTTTTTTTAATAAGGAGTCATTCTTTTATTTGAATTGAACGTTTGGCTCAGTGATCGCAGATCTATATCTAGTTGCTTCTCCATTATAGAGAAATATATTAAATTAGGTCAGTTAAGTACCGTAGCAGAGGCTAGTTGCGATTAGTGAATGTTGATTTACTTCGAATTTTCTCACTGCTAGACTTTTTTTTTAGAATCAATCAAAACTTCTAGTAGACGCATCGCTCATTCTTTTATTAGTAATCGATGAGTAGACGCTAACGTAATGCGTGCCTTCCCAGTACCTTACCCTAGATAATGTTTCTTGTATTTTCAGCTCCGAGTTCAGTATGATGATTGATGACCAAAAAACTTAAAAAAAAATCTAGCAGTTAATGGAAATTATAAGCTATAATAAAAGGTCTGTGGATGAAACCAACTTATGACCCCGCCTCTTAAGCGGCCTAAAAATATCCTTCATGCTGTTCTTCGCGAGTCTAATTCTCAAATTTGGAGTCAATAATTAGATCAGACGATATTGTATTTGTCTCGTCTGACTAACAAGACTTCTAGACCAATGCTCCATGTTCAGGACGAGTGTCCAATAATAACGGTTCTGTAATGACTACGTTATCAACCCACGCGTAGGTACTCCATATACACTTCGTAGTGAACGTTTGTTTAAGAAATAATTATTGCTTCCTTCCTTAATAAACCGTGGATGCTCAATGCACATGACAGAGTGCCCATGGAGAAAGTTCTTCAGTCTGATGGTCTGGGCTACACCCTTAAATTTGGCCCAACCTGTCTGATAAATGTTATATAAGTAACTGCTGTGGGCTCCTGAAAACAGCCTTCACACACAAGTCAGGCAGTCAGCGCGGTAATTGCGTTACACACTGATAGTAAGAATGGCTTCATTTCGACAGTTCAACAACATTCATTGCGTTTTTTACGTTGTTGAGCAGACAATTTTTTTGAACATATGAATCAATGGATTAGAAATATCTTTCAAAATGATTCAGATTCTGATTGACAGTGTGTTCCGCAAAAGGTGCTTGTCTACGGTTGATACTGTTTACTGTTCAATCTAAAGTAGGTAGGAGCCTGAATTACTGTTTTCAGACCCGCCCTTAACTGTCGTCAAAACATTATTTTCCTTCAGCTAATTGATTCCAAAATAAGCAATTAAACACATAACAACACACACAGAGTTAGGCAGAGGTTTACTTCCTATACCTAGTTCACCAACATGGCAATCACCTTTTATTTGAATTCCATTTTCAATTTAGCGAGGCCTAAGAAGCAATTAGAAATAATGTGTACTTAAGTACCTAATAAGTTCAGCAAAAGCCCCAAAAATATGTATTTATTACATGATAATCAGCCTATAACGTTCCCACTGCTAGGACACAGGCCTCCTCTCAGTATAATCCCTCTCGGATTATTCACCACACGGGTTGGCGGTTTTCACATGTCTTCAAATCGTTGGTTCTAGGACATGCCGGTTTCCTCACGATGTTTTCCTTCACCGTTTTGAGAGCAGTGGTGATTAAATAAAATACACAATATAAAGTGCTTGTCTGGGTCCGAACTAACGATCAATAACTCGTAAATCGGGGCCACTTGGCCTGCACCGTTCATTTATTACCTTACTTTTTTTAAAACATTTGATACATTATTTTAGGGAAAAAAAATATGGTACCCTAGCCAGCCCTGCCAACCACCTTGCTTACGGGCTTATATCTTTTGCAAGCAGCATGCATGAAGCATGAACTATTTTCACATGGGTAGCATTTCCTATATAAATAAAACGTACGTAATATAATAGGCAGGCACATCTTTTTAAGAATCTCGGAATCATCTTTCAAAGGCTTCGTAAGACGATTAAGAGATTATAATAAGTATACCAAAGGGAGAACAACAAATAGAACTTTGAAAAGGCAGCTCAATATTACCCATATTTAGCTGCCTTTTCAAGTTCTTTTTCATAGAATAAGTACCTCCTCAAGGCTATATGTACTTATCAACTTTTTACATAAATCACTAACCAATCTTGAAGTCATGGGTTTTGTAAAGTAAAGATAGAAGAAACAAACAATTGGTTGACTGTCACAAAAACACGGGCAAATAAAAAGACGTGATGTTGCTTTGATACGATGGCATCTAAAAGTGTATGTTCGTAGGGAGCTAGTCCAAATAAGACCTTTTCAGGAGTGACCGCTTTACATATTTGAAGATTTTAGTGGCAAAGTAACACTATGTATCTTTTACCATTTGAAGTACCTAGGTAAGCTGTGAAGATAAAAACCTATGATAACAGTCCACATCTTTACTATTGCGTTAAGGCTCGTACAGACTAGAGCAACACGCGACGCGAAACGCGCGCGACTTTCGGTGCCTTCGTGTCAAAGTTAAAGTCCAATAATTTATTTCAAGCACTTAAATGGCACTTATGAACGTCATTATTTCAACGAAAAAAATTGAATTGATTCTAGTTGCCCCTTCGAAAAGGTAGATTCGTATGGAGAAGAATGGGCAAGAAACTCCACCGTTACTCTTTTACAATATTTTGTACATAAACATTAATTACATAAACATAACATCACGCCTTGTTTCCCCGAAGGGTTGGGCAGAGGTGTACCTAAAGTACACCCACATTTCGCCAGTTATGCTTAAGTCCCATGTAATAGGGGGCGAGTCTATTGCCATCTACCGGGCACAAATCCAGTCTCCGGGCTGCTAGTGAGAAATTCCAAATAGAAAAACCCAATAACACGTTGCCCGACCTGGGAATCGAACCCAGGACCTCATGCTCAGCAGTAGCGATTGCGACCACATTAATTATTGAATTATATATGTGAAGCCGATGCACCAAGAATAAAATTACTATACCACAGTAGGGTAAAATAATTAAATTTAAAGCTGGTAATGGCTGGTAAATTAATTATTTGATAGACACATAAATGGTGCTCACATATTTAAAAATATTTTAAATGTAGATGACATCCCTAAAATGTTTACCAAGTGATAATTTTGTGTGTGAGTTAAATTAATTACAGAATCAATGTCTTAAAATATTAAAAAAAAATTAATTCAAAAAGACACCAGTTTGATTTTGTCGCGTAGCGTGTCGCGTCTATTTCACGGAGTCTTTACGTCTGTTGGTAGTGTAGCATCTCAATTGAAAATAATTAAAGTAATTATACAGGATATCTGCAAATGAGTAAAATTGAGGTCAAAATGCGCACAGAATATTGTTAAAGTTCAAAACCTACATCTACTAGTACCGTTATGTGGTGATTTAAAACCGCGCTTACTACATTCACTCCATATTTCGAGATATAAAAGAAAGCATACAAGACCGAAAATCAACCACAGACAGTGAATCACAGCGATTGATATGAGAAAAATATCACATCTTTCTCCACCCTGACAGCTGTATTTAATTACTGTCCTCACTCCGACATTGCAGCAGTTAGCTACGATTTTTGAAGACCATCGAATAGTTAACGCAACGACGTCTAGGAGAGCCTACGTGACCGCTACGCCGAACCTACTTAACCTCTACGCTGAGCCTACGCAACCTTTACGCCGAGGCTACGCAACCTCTACGCAGAGGTTGTGGTCCTAGTCACACGCTACTGGTGATAGTGGGGATTTGGAACAGCACCATTGTGTAGCACACTTTCAATTGCAATCTGAATAATTTTGAAGGATATTGCTAATCCATTGCGTTATATGTTCGAAAAATTGGCCTGCTGAACAATGTAAATAACGCAATGAATGTTGTTGAACTGTCAAAATGATAGCCATCGCTACTGATAGTGTGTTGCGCAATTTCCCCGCAGTTTTTGTGTTAACTTTACTGACCAACATGTCTTGAACACTTTCAAGTCCAACGTGAGATACAACTAAATATTATTAATACGTACACAATTAGCTTCATAATAGTTAGTGATAATATCAGTCTTGTAACCTAGAACCTACTACGTATGCAAATGACAGCATACTCCATCTTACTTGTAAAGTACTCTTAATTAGATGGTTTATCACAAACAATAAAAAACAGCACGGTTTTTCCAGATTAGTTATAAATAGCGTGTCACGTTCGCTAAGATTCCTTTTGGCTGTTCAATTTTATTATAGAGTTCTTTTGCCAACTGATTGAGTAGATTTACAGTCTGTCTGTGGACTATGCAATGCAATGACAGTATTAGGTCATACGCGATAGGTATTTACACTAAGTCTAAGTAGGCCTCTAATGGGGAATATTTCACAATTATTTATAAAAAAATTAAAAAAACCTGCGTACCCATAGCATAGTACCCACTCTTTGTCGTATCGCGTCTCTAACAACGAATAAATCCATGTTCAGAGGACTCTTCCACCATCCATACTATTAATATTATAAATTCGAAATTAACGTTGTTTGTATGTTACCTTTTCACACCTAAACTACTGCATGGATTTCGATAAAAATTGTCGTGGAAATAGATGGTATCCTGGCGAAGGAGGTAGGCTACTTTTTGTCCCGGTAGCTCGTTCCCGTGGTACAATTTCCGACAGGCAAGCGGGCGAAGCCGCGGGCAGAAGCTAGTTTTCTATAAGCAAATAGTGATCACTAATTCATTGGTAGTAAGTCCACATACTTTATTCTGATGTGAATTGTGACTGTCATGGCGGAAAAGGTTGCATGCTTAAATCCTACTAATCGACTAATCAATCTGCCGCGCAGTTTAAGGGGTCGCGGTGTGATCTTTTGACCTAAGACTAGGCTTGCCACCCGTACTACAATATAAAGTATTGTACTTTATAGAAAATAAATTAGTAGAAAATCACTACATTTTCAACACTAATTCAACTTTCGCGGTTTTTTATATTAACTGTACCTGGAATGGAACGCACCCGTAGCGCAGCATGGGAAATTTCAAAACGAAACGCACTCACGGCACTTACGTCACGGCAGCTTAAAGGCTCGTACACACTGGCGCGATGCGACAGCACGACAGAAAGGCACCGCGTATCGCGCGACACTCTGTCGCGTCGCGCTTGTTTGCGGTAGCATTTAAAGATACTTTAACAAATAAAATCATGGGCTTTCATCTCTCCATTCCTGCAACTTTTACTAATTTAATTAAAAAATAAACTGTTTGTTTATTTGATTATGTATCTAAATTGAGCGGATTCCTATTTTAAAAATAATAAAAATACAATTGGAAAAATAAAGAATGTCGAAAAATAAATGTTTTACAATGTTTAAAAAGTGCATATATAACTAGCGAAATTTCTATGCATCCTGATTGACAACAATTTGACTTGGAAACCGCATGCCGATGACGTATGTAAGAAGTTGAATAAATCAGCCTACGAACTGTATAACCTATCATACAAAGTTAGCAATGATACACTTCTACTAGCATAACATGGGTTGGTTGCGTCAGTGTTAGATTTGGAATCATATTTTGGGGGTAACTCTAGTGAGAGGGAGGAGATTTTTAATGCCCAGAAACGGTGTATTACATCTATGTCAAAACTTAAACTTAGATTCTGAACGATACACTTCTTTCTGAAATGTTCTATTTTACTTGTTTTTTCTTTCCTTTTTTTATTATTACATAAGGTTGCTATTGGGTTGCTGCTGCTATAGGTAAAATAACTGTGAATGGAGTCCGGCCGTCGCGTCGAGAGAATGCGTTCGTGAGCTCTTTCAGTTTCATACAAACGAATACGTGTTTTGCGAATTTGATATTGGTTTTTGTTATTTGTTAGTTACGAGAATTGTCGTACTGACAGGTGTCAGGAACGCATTCTGTTGAAGGCGGGACCAGAGGCCCTAGTGTGAGTTTATTTTAATCGAACGCGTGCGGCGCTCCGATTGGCCCTTCACCTATCGGAAGTTTCACTAAGATTGCCAAGGGCCAATCGGAGCGTCGAACGCGGTCGATGCGTCAAGTCGAGATGGTGAAAAGAAACTCATACTTGGGCTTCGGAAGTACGAGAAAGCAGCGTCTGCCACAGTTCAATGGATATTATATGTAATTATAACATACAAGCAACATGAGGTCATTAAATAACACCCTAATTACAATATTAGGAGGAATAGGATCACAACATCAATGATTTAAAACACTTTTCCAGTTTGTTTCGTTTCTCAAGCTGTCTGAAAGGGCCATGTTGCTGATACCAGGTGGCACACAATATATTGATTCATAAAGACCTTCATAACGCCCCCTTTTTCATAACAGTTCAAACAAGTTTTAAAGGCTTGGCCAGTGTTTATACATAATTATCATAGAATTCCATTGCGAACATAAACAAGCCAAGCCCGATCATGATTCAATGTTTGCATAAGGATGTTTATGAGACGTGTCTGGAAATATCGAAGAAGCTTGTGATTTAAAACTAAACGTATAATCGGAAGCATGCCTTGATAAGACGATCGTAACTCTGCATGACTTATGTATAGATTTCTTAATTGTCGGCTGTCTACGTGTCGTAGAATAGGTGTTATCAGATGACACTACCGTATAAGCACACAAATCGTAAAACGTAACCCGCTTGTAATGTCACTGATTACGCTCAAGGTCGATCAGCTAATCAATGAACTCTATTTATGTAGTCCAATTGGTCAGATCGCCGAGTTAATCTGAAGTACTTGGAGAGGTGAACTCAAAAATGTCGGTGTACTAATTCATTAAAAGCTTTTTGTTTAGAAATCAGGTTTTTGTCATACCTACATTATTTTGAGTGTTGCTTAATTGCAATAGCAGGGCCAATGAAATGAAAATGTCGCTTGATGTCATGTAGATGGTTCGATAAAACGGTGGCTGAAAGATGAAGTGTATAATGACGTAGCATGTCCACGAGAAGTCACCATTACACATAGTTTTACAGACTTCCAAACTCCCGTTAGATTCCGAATCAATGTCATAATAACGGGCAAAGATTTTTCGACACCTTTATCCTGTTTACCTTTCTCTCACCCGTTGTTTCAAGCGTGACATAGGTACATATTACAACATACTTATCCACCGAATGACAAATTGTTAATATTCACAAAATTCGCTTACACAACTAGATTGTATTTTCCTAGACAAGGCTACATTGGCTATAGAAGTAACTAATTGAGTAATTTAAATCCGTATGCAACTCATACGCAGGGTTCAACGTCCGTATCGCGTGAACATACAGGGAGGTACCATCGGCAACGTAATTGCGACTCATAAGTAAGTTGATTTAATTAAGTACTTTCCACTTTCCGATCATAAAAGAGCTTCGTGAAAGTAATTGGCAACAATAGTAACATCGACATGCGTACGTGACGAAACTGGCGACACTGTAGGAAGTGGTTAGGAGTTATATTAAAGAAAGGTGTAATCGGTGACTTTTACTGCAATCTATCTTTCACATGTTGCCCAAGTGTCTAGGTATAGAATAAAACGAATAGAAGGGGGCAATCTGTAGAATGGCATTTCCTTTTACCACGAGTTAACATCATAAAACTGTTAAAGGACGAATAGATGTGACGATTCAAAAGAACAGGAAAATAATGAATACCCGTCTGCGAACTTACGACCATCATTCAGGCCAGTCAATATTGAAATGGTGGATAAAGAGATGATAGGAGAAAACGAAATGCTAAACCCAAACAATAGGGGCAGAACTATTATGTATTTGCTTTTACAAATGCGGTGCCTTTGGGGGGAAATCAGGGAATTCAATGTTGCGATAAAGAGGCGAAAGAAAAAATTTAAACATTTAGGATACGTAAATATATACCAGCAGCCTAATTGCGTAACACATTTTCGTAAACGATTACGACTAATCTGTTTGATTTTAACAGTTCAACAACATTCATTGCGTTATTTACATTGTTGAGCAGATTTTTTTATCGAACTTATGAATCAATGGATTAGCAATCTGTTTCAAAACGATTCAGATTCCGATTGATTGTGTATTACGCAATTAGGGTACAGTTTTATTTTAATACTTTTCTTTATATGGTTTGGTATCACTATTATTCACTATCATAGTCAATTTAAAATGAGTTATCATTACAATGTACTCATTCATATTTCCCAGAAAACCGTCTATCAAATTAATTTTAGATTAGTTAGCATGGTTTGATAAATTTTCTTCATAAAGTACAAACAAACTACCTAATGATAAAATTAATTCATTTTCATCAAGTGACTAATTCAACAAATTGGCGCCTAAAATAACAAGTGTGTCTATCTTGCGAATACAAAAAGGCATGGTTTTAGTGGCTTTAATGATAGAGCTAGGAAAAATACCTAGCCTAGTGTAAAAAATATGATGAAATTCATGCATTATATTGTATATGTAGGTATGTATTTTTAACTTTATCCGTATCGTCATTTTCGTCACAATCATCATCGTCACCTTAGAGCCATAGTTTATGGTAGTGTATATAGTCCACTGCTAGACATTTCGTATGAAAATTACGAATTCACGTAAAATTCATATATTATACCTATACGTATAAGATATTGGAAAAATGTTAAACAGAAAGTCTTTGCAAGTTTGGGTATAACGAATCTTACCGTTTCATTGGTCTGGGGCAGTATGGTCCTCTGTAGTTTCTGCACGGGGTACGTCTGTCTCCATCCGAACAGACGCACCAGTTTGTCGGCCACATCCTCGCACCGAGGAGTGGACTCCTTCATCTTTACGATAACCACCACTAAGCACTGAATTACAGTTCCAATTCAGGGAAGATTAGCATTGTTTTCAAGTAACTGTTGTGTTCACCCAAAAAGAAAACAACATCAATGAATGTTTAGAGGAAAGTTTCAAAACAAAAGACGACCACTGCGCACTACCAACGTTTCAAATTATAAGAATTGATTCAATTAAATGCGTATTAAAAACTAATTTCACTGACAACACCGATGTTCGTGTACACAAGTCACAATAACACGACCGCCAACCTTGTGGCCAGACGCGCAAAAAGTGTTGAAAAAATAGTGGAGTGTTGCGACCGAGCCGCTGAGCCGGCACCGCGCGGCACTGCGGCGCTCTCCGCGGCCTCTGTGTTATCGCTGCCATCGTTATCTGACTATCACCGCCCCTCCAATCAACTGCACCTTCACTGCCTCACTCCCAGACACACAATGCCTGCCGTATCTATGATCAACGCACGGAAGTCTTAAAACTTTTGAAGTACCTACAGACACGTCGACTAGGCCTCCATAAAAAGGCTGACTAACGCAACCATCATCCAATAAAACAAGAACTTGCGGAAAATCTTCTGTCCACTAAACAGGCCCATCTTCGGTGACCAGGCGTGAAGCTGTTAGACCACTACATAAATATTTTCGATAAAGACACGGAAAGTGAAAACTCACTCGCAATCAACGATGAATTAGAGACTGTGTCTGTTTTAGCAGTTACAGTCATATCCAATAACTGGCAGTAGATTGGACATAATAACGGCTTTGTAACTCAGTACGAAGCTTTGATTAGGCTTCCATTCCAGTGTAATATCCGCAAACAACGGCAAACTGAATTGCTCGCCAAATTGACGAGCAATGCAGTTGCAGTAACTAGTTGCACAACGGAATCCGCGATGATTTTAATTTAGATAAACCTAATACAGATAAACAAGTTGTAATCTAATACAGCTGAACACGGTACTGCATTTTAATTGCCTCATAATCTGTTTAACATTTCAGAAATGCTAATGATGGGATTGTAGGTACTTGCTCAAAGCAACGCAATGATGCATATACGTATATTTTCATGAAATACAGCATAAACTTCCAGAGAGTTCTAACTAAAGGCTCACAAACTAGCAACATGCAGGAATAATTACCACATAGTGAACATTAGCGCATAGCTGGCAAAACGTTGACTCCGGCAGTTTGCATGCCTTTGTCGCGGTTTTGAAACTTTACGATGGGAATAACATTTTCTCTAAAGCCAGTTTTCTACTTCCGCACATACGTGCGGGAAAATGAGCAGAGAAAACTGGCATTTAAAAGAGAAAATCCCATAGAGGTACATTTGTTACTTTAATGTCTCAATATATCACCGTGCTCGTACGTTGAATTTTGAGTACTGAATGCAGTAACGGCGTAACTAGTGGAAATTCATTATCCTCATGTTGGATCGACTGAATGCAATCAAGCGAACAATTGACGATTAAGAACAAGACTTCATCATTCAACGTTTCAAACAGAAACCCATTGTCAACGCTAGTCGCGAGGTGTGCTGACAAAACTACGTGGGACCTCTTTAAAGTTTCAAGTTACGATAAGATGAGCATTACTGAGCAACTTAATTACCAGCATGTGATGCTTAATTAACTGTTGCAGGTTATAAGACTTCTTAAGGTCTTAACCTATTTGTGTTGCTCGCAAGTGATGCAATTATGAATACATACCTCTTTCGCAGAACTCAAAAGTTTTAATGTTGAAAATCGAGCTAAAGGGGCAAAGAAAGAGGTGGAATACATTTAATAAGTATTACATTTGATAAGCGAGTTTGCGAGTGTCGCGAGTCTCACGACGCTTTCTACCTCGAGATCTGGGTATCTAGATCGGCGCCGGAGTAACTATTATGTTACCAGATCGCTCTTCAAACAACAATAGCAATACAATCCCGTGGCAATGATACTGATTACTTTGTAACCGTAGTCGCGACGCCTCGCGTTATGTGAAATTTACAATAATAGCAGCTCATTTTCTTTGCCTTATTGAACAGTTGATAAAGTGTGTCAACCTCAACTGATACCGTTGTGTATTCAGCATAAATAATCGCTGATGCTTCATCAGGTTTTTTCGCAAAAGCTAAAATGTGTTTTTGCAAACGTCTACATTTGTGTAAATAAAACGTGAATAAGTATGTTTTCAAGTACTTTATTAATTATATTTAATTTATACCCTCTATACTTTGAGTCAGGTCTTTAGTACTTACGGTCATGGTTCAACGGTCACGCTATGCTTCATGTGCTGCGGACCAATCACAATGCCTTGATTATAGCCATGTACTACATTCTTAAGTGCAACGATCCCTGAATCAGAAACCTGAACAGTAAATTGAGTTTCTTAATTGTATAGTTTTGCAATTTTCAGGTAACAATGGACGTTAGACACGCATCACATCATGCAATCAACAATGTTTCAAGGTACAATATAGAAACTACCAACAAAATTTGACAAAAGTAACCACCTAATAGAGAGAAATGAAATCCAATAAATACTGCAGTACCTACTGTCAATTTAAAAATCTAGCTGAAAATAAATCAGCAGCTAATTTCCCACAGAGACAGGATCCAGGATTGCATGCCGTAAAAAAATAAAAGATTTGTCATCCATTGTCTACCATGAGTACCATGCCATGTTATCACAGGAACCAGCTGTGCAACTTTTGTGCAAATGCAATGTAACTGACTGGCAAAAGCGTACAATGCCTTGAATTCAGAATGGTAACAGTGGTCACACAACAGCTACGTTTTCAACCTGCCTCACTTGTCGAAAAATGCTCACAGGGATATCACATGCACCACAAAAAACATCGAATTTCGGTAATTAGTAAAGGGGTAAAAGTCACGTATTATAATCAACGTAAACAAGCTGGAGGCTGCGCGGCGAGCAACTGGCTTGGCTTTCTGCGCGTGCGCCGGCGGTCTGCGGCGCTTCCGTGGCGCGGGGGGGAGGGCTGGCAGGTCACCGCTCCCCCCCGCTGCAGGTAGCCGAGCCATTGAGAGGTGCTCGCGTAAACAATCCTCCCACCTGTGCAATTACAAACAATTGGCCGAATTGTCTAATACCATTCGCCTCCAACTTACCACCGAAGTAAAATCAAATATATAAGTGGAACTAGTCCACTGCATTTCTGAATAAATTGATGGTTATGATCACCACTCCACAATTTTGTCCGTTAACGAACTAAAGATCCTTGTTGCTGGTTTCCTCCCGGATGTTAGTCCCGGAGGTTACATAGTAATGAGTTAAGGGCACTTTCGTGGGGCACCTCCCCTGTGCCGAGGCAGGGGTCAGCGGCGCGAGGCGCGTGGCGAAGCGCGACGGACGCACGGGGGCAGCAGGCGGAACGACGGCGTGGGGTGCCAACCGTCGCACCACCTCCACTAGCCAAGGTCAAGCCGCAGAAATATCACACTTTCATTAAAGCGAATAGGCTGCTGATTTTCAAAATGGTCAAGTATTCTATATTATATATTGTCTAAAATAGGCTTACACATAAATAAGCTTAATATTATTATTGAATTAACCAATTATGTATTACTCTTGTTTTTAATCTAGTTCAAACACAGCAAGGCACAATTCTTGAAAGTAACGCCATCTATACTAGTCATGTAGAACTACAACGCCAGGCATTCCAGTTGGTCAAGTGTTAAAATAAAAAATTGTTGAAAATTCGAACGTTTGATATTGTTGGAATAATGATCGTAAAATTTATTAAAGTATTTTTGTACTCATAATATAAAATTCACATACCTTCGTAACTTACCGACAGATGGCACTGCATACCAAATAACTTTACCTGTCACCAAATAGCATTAAGAGTAAGCAAAGTTAGGTGAGTGAAGAGGGGGTAAAATTTTGACAAAAAATTGCAAAATCATGTACTGAGTCCATGGTATCAGATTGTGCGTCGATGCCCCCTTCCACCTTGTATTTAATTACTAGTTGCTCCCCGCGGTTACACCCGCATAAATCTTGATCCCGTGGGAGTATCGGGATAAAAAGTACTGTATGTGTTAATCCAGTTTATAAACTATTTGTGTGCCAAATTTCATCCAAATCCGTTCAGTAGTTTTTGCGTGAAAGAGTAACAAACATCCATCCATACTCACAAACTTTCGCGTTTATAATATTAGTAGGATGCTTAAATGTTTAACCTATAACATAGATTGCTTTAAGGAAGGAAATAAGTAATTTGAAAGAACACAAAGCATTTTGTTTGAATAGAATTTCCTCATGTCACCCAAACTTGATATCAATTCTGCCGTTGTTACTCGATTAATTAATTAGTATTATTTAAAATAAGAAAAGTAAGCAACTATCAACCATTCTGGAACATTAAGTTTAAAAAAAGTAAGTATTTTGACTTCAATACCAACGTTTTTGGTTGGTACCTAACAAAACATTTGACTATCTATTTTATTGATCCTGCAGGGTAAATGCATCATACTATCTGTAGCAATGGCTTTCATTTTGAGAGTTCAGCAGACGAATTTTTCAATTGTTATTATTTACGTTGTTTCAATCACAAAGTGCAATCAAGCCTGTATGAATGCAACGAGGAAAACTCCGTTAGATTTATTGACTTTTATAGAATCAGAAACCTACAAAATGCCTGCGTGGTTGCACTATTACGTATCGGGAAACAATTCCGAAGCCCTTTACTGTATTAGTTATACTTGTTTTCGTATTATTACATGTAGACAGACGTATTATCGACTTCTTGGCACGCTCACTTACATTAACATAAATTGCTATGCAAGGTTCTAAAACTGGATCTAAATGTGTAACAAAGTTTATTGACCTGGAAAATATAGCTATAAAATTGACATTAGTGTTTTTTGTAAGGTATATCACAACAAGTATATGCCCAAAAACGAGTAGCTTTGCTTTGACTTTTGAAAGGTTCTGAGGGCCGACCCGTTAAAAGAACGAATCGAAAGGATTTATGACAGGTCTCCTTTGCTAGGATTTGACTGGCATAGATTATCGGGTGTTAGATTACGCCAATGAGAAATATAAATCTGCCGTTCTATTCCGTATAAAATCACACCTTGAAAACATGCGTGGAGTGAGCTGTCTGTGTCATCCCACTGATGCTAAGTATCTTCACCAGTGGTGCCAGTTTAGGCGACTGGTCTGGATCTCAGAAAAAAATAAATGCAATTTATGGCTACATCCAGATTATCTGACGAACGATAACATTTTCGGTACTAAAATAGAGAATGTCATAGAATGTTTAATATTTACCGAAACCGAACCAAATAAAGTTGACAGGTGCTGATTATCGTGTTACAAAATAAATGCCTCTAGACTAGACTAAAAATTACCCATTTTTTTTATTCCTTTCAAACTGCGATCTAGTAAACCCCTTTAGTTACCCTTAACACTCCAACATTTATGTAATCATTTTATATTTTTATAATAATTTTATACGGATTTCGGTTTACGTGTTATTTACAAATTACAATACACAGAAATGGTAGATTAAAAATAATAAATAATCATGATTTGTATGCTACAAATCAATTAAAATAAAAGTTACTGCATACTTTGAGAGGTATTTTTGTGATCTGACTATACTGCTATGTTGTAGTCTTGATGTGAAATCAAAATGGGAAAATACGGAAAATAATAATTGAATAATATTTTCAGGCATTTTTTCCATTAAAAGCAGCAACTGTATTATAAAATTCTTCAGAATTCGCAAAAAAGTGTGCTTTTAATTAAAGTTGTAATTGGCCGACTTTATGCTACTTGAGGCAAAAGTTTTGGCGACTTGGAGCGCACCACGTCTGGCAACACTGATCTTCAAGCCCACTTTGTCAAAGTTTTCACGGTAAAATTTTATAGAATAGATCGGCTGGAGACACGGCAATTATATAGCCATCATAAGTGATAAGACCTGCAAAGAATAGCATGAAGTTTTACAAACGAACTGTCATTACTATAAAACTAATTAGTATTCTAATCAATACTAGAAAAAGCAACATTATTTCATTCCCATACAAAAGTTTACCACGTCCCTATTTCCATGCATTAGAAACGCAATTTCCCATTTGTTTCGCTCAGAGACAATAGAACCGTTTAATGAAAAGCATCATAAAGTTCGAGTACCTATCTGACACATCTCTAACAATCGAACTTTCTCGACTTTTAATGTTTACAATATTGCTATCTATAATTATATAATCATGTCGATACGTGTGAAGGACATTACGCCTGCAGGGAAAGAAAACTGCACCCTACTTGCTTCACTATGAATTACAATCTGAATCATTTTGAAGGATATTGTTAATCCATTGCTTTATCGACGTTACGACGTTGTCTGCTCTACAACGTAAATAACGCAATGAATGTTGTTGAACTGTCAAAATTAAAGCCATTGCCAACTGCGAGTGTGTAACGCAATCACCTCGCTCGAATATTCAGGAGGGTTATTTCCCGAGTCTCGTTTTTTTTTTTTTTATAGAATCAATCATATGAGTCTAGAACTTTAGATTTATGGCTGGATAAAGGTAATAGTCTCATAAAATTAACAATCTAGTTTAAAAGCAACCAGTAGATATTGGAATGAGAACGTCCGGTGACCGAAGACATACAAAAGCATTAGAATTTAGATCCTATCAAGGTGCGTGGACAGTTCTATTAGAAATTCGTTATACAACATGACTTCATTTTTACTTTCTACAATTTCAAGCACGGGTTTCGTAGTAAATGACGTAGATATTGCCATAAAAAAGACTGTCAAGACGAGTTGCTTGTTTTTAGTAACTAAGGGGGATCATAGGATCATAACTTCATTTGTCCCATAAGAAAAAAAACATAACATAACATCACGCCTGTAATCCCAGAAGGGTTAGGCAGAGGTGTACCTATAGAACACCCATAGTTCGCCAGTTATGCTTAAGTCCCATGTGATAGGGGGCGAGCCTATTGCCATCAACCGGGCTCAGATCCCATACTTCGGGCTGCTACTGAGAAATTCTAGATAGAAAAACCCAATAACACAACCTGGGAGTCGAACCCAGGACCTCATGCTGCGACCACTAGGCCAACGAGGCAAAAAGAAAAATAATAAGTATACATATTATACCGAAGATCACAAATGTCATAATCTTTAACTAATATTATGATCCTAGATATAATTACTTACTATGATAATGTCATAGGTCGGGGGACCTACAGGTCCAACAACAAGTTTGAATTTCGAACAGTCTCATACCTCATACTGTCAGGTCCTAGCCATAACTAGCGTCTGTTGTTTCATGCATTTATTCACATCACAAGTCGCTACGGTCTCGGGGTCAACGAACTTGCCACGTCCGCGAAAAGGCTGACCTTCGCACGTGGAACTCGCGTTAGTTACCTACCTAAAGAAATATAACAAATATATCTATCAATAGAAACACAACAAAAAGTGGAGGTGAAACCATTTGCAAGCTTACTATATAAAACTCAGAGAGCTCAATGTTGAAACTAAACTATTACCAAATTGCTTACTTTCATGGAACTACAAAATATGAGAGAGCATAGCATATCTATTTAGGCCAATGTAGAAAAACGAAATTATTAGAATATTCGGACCATTTTCGAATATGCAAAAATATGTAATACAACATTCCATTGTTCGAACGCGTTCGAAAAAAAGTTACTCGATAAAAATGTTAAATAGTTAAACAAGAGCACGTCTCTATGAAAATCGTGTCTTAATGTAATAAAAAATGCAAAATGGACATCAAGAAAATACTTTTATTTCCATGAAACCTTCATGGGAATCACAATAGCTTTAGGAAGGAATGGCTTTCATTTTGACAGTTCAACAACATTCATATTGCGTTGTTTACGTTGTTGAGAAGACACATTTTTCGAAATTATTATGAAGCAATGGATTAGCAATAATATCCTTGAAAATTAAACAGATTGTGATTGATAGAGGGTCACGCAATTAGGGTGTTGAATCGCATCGCATCGCGCCTGTCTGCAGAAGCCTTAAAGCGGATAGTAATCGATAGCGCAAGTTCGCATCGCTCGCTTTGTTAACATTTCACGTGGTTGCAGTGCGGGGTGGGTAGCCATGCGTGACCGTGGGAGAAAACGAGAGTAATACCATTAGAGGTTAACAAATATTTAGGTCTGTAGAACTGTTAATATGGATTGCCTGTGTCACGTCACGATCAGAAGATTGTTATACTTCTTTTTAAATTGAAATGTCTTTAGAAATAGCAGGTCCAGAAAATCGAAAATCGGTGATCAAAAGTGTTGGGAATAGAACAACAACTATTAATAATTATGAAGAACTTCATCTCATCATCATCTTCCTTGTCTTTTCTCAATTATGTTGCAGTATTTTACATAGAGACTGCCTACCTGACCTCCACAACCCAGTTACTAGGTAATACGTTACCCCTTGGTAAGACTGGCTGTCAGATTTTCAGGCTTCTGACGACCCGTAACGACTATCAAAGATCCATGAATGACAGCCGGGACCAACGGCTTTACGTGCTTTCCGAGCGACGGAGGTTTCTTGGTATGTGAATATGGTCACCCTTCCACGGAACAACAGCTGCAAGCGTAGCTTAACTAGCAGCCTAATTGCGTAACAATCTGTTGTACTAATCCTGCTAATCTGTTGTATTTTGACTGTTCAACAACATTCATTGCAGATTCCGATTGATTGTGTATTACGCAATTAAAGTACTGATCGATCGACCCTTGCGGCTCTTATAACTTAGCCACAAACCCCAATTATGAAGAGCTTAATAGCATTCCATATTAAATTACAGTACCTACTGATTATATGTAAGTATGGCAAGCGGAATACAGAGCCATTCTGACACCAGAACAATAACAAATAACTAGCAGCAATCGGAGATAACGACCCATTGTAACAGACAAAAAGGGTGGAAAATTTCAATGATATCGAAGATCAATAGATTCGACTTAAAATCCTTTATAAATACAATGTATTTGTGCCTGTATCCTTTATGAATCTGAGGTATTTCTCAACCCACTCATCATCACATTCCTCTGCTGCATAAAGGATTTAGGTACATAGGTTCTCGATGAGGTAACTAAGTAGTAATCGTCGGCGGTTTCGGGGCTAAATGGCTTCGGGGTATTTTGTTTTACAACTGAATATCTTGACAAAAATATTGACTAAGTACAAAGAGCACAGCAGGTTTAAGAGTACACCTGTTATGACCTCGTGGGAATCCTATTCATTATAATTGCAAACGTTTGGAATGTACCCGTATGTTCCTGGAACGGAGACAGGATTCACGTCACGATTCTACAACGTGACGAACACACGTCAATCATTTATGGATGCTAGTTGCCTTAAACAAGATTAAAGATGGAATTCTACAGAATAGAAATTGTAAAGTCTCCTGCAGCAGAGAAGAAGCAGCCTGTAGTTGGAAAATACGCCATAAAACTTAAAATATTAAGTCTATCTGCATATTTAGATTATATATAACAGTCTACTAACAATTATTTACACTGTTACAATTTTAAGTAATGTTTTACAAAAAAGTAAGGTAAATAAAGGAGGACATTGAATTTCGAAACATCCTTCGACCAAGAACAACAACAGTTACAGCACTACAATAGAACAAGATACTTCTTTCTTCTACTGGACTAGCTGTAGATGTTATGTTTGCATTGCTACTTAGAAAACTTCATAACGATTTTCAGCACCCGTTATGAAGTGAAGTGGTACCACCCTAGGTCCGAGGTCGTATTTAAGTATACAGAGGTAGAATTTGATATCATCTGCCCGATTCCACCCAACCCCTTCCCAACAAAGTGGTAACGGACCGGAGGAAAGTAAGCGATCGCTTAAAATCCACCACGTCTCCCCACTTGGACCCAATCCCCGATCATTTTGACTCTATCGCTGACACGACGGCCGCGATCGACTCATTCACAGCTCACGTACAATCAGTCCTGAACGATTGTTCAAGGGAAATTCCAGCGACGGAGGACCGTCGCTGGAAGTTGCCGGACGATGTACGCGAACTGTTGAATGAGAAGAACGCGGCTGTCCGTGCCTACAGCAACTTCCCCTGCGACGAGAACAAAGCCCATATGCGTTACTTACAGCGTACTGTAAGAACACGTATAGAGGAGCTGCGTACCGCCGGCTGGGACAAGATGTTGAGCGAACTAGAGCCCACCCACCTAGCCTTCTGGCAACTCCAGAGGAAGCTTAGATCCGGAGAAATAGTCTCCATGCCCCCCCTGATCCGTCCCGACAAGACCATCGCCTTCGATGATGTCGACAAGGCTGAGCTTCTAGCCGACAGTCTAGAAGTCCAACGCTCGCCTAGCTCTCAACCAGTAGACCAAGCTCACCTCTCTGAGGTCGACGCTGAAATCGAACAGAGAGCCTCCCTCCCGTCGAAGACCCAGAGTATCCACTGCCCCCCGTCACGCCTGACGAATTGCACGATCTCATCAAAGGTCTTAAGGCTCGTAAAGCCCCCGGCTCAGATGGAATCACCAATAGGGTATTCCAACTTTTCCCTGCCCACCTGATAATTTTACTGACCACCATCTTCAATGGTGCTCTGAGCAACAACATCTTCCCACAGGCATTCAAAGAAGCCACCGTCATCGGTATCCCGAAGCTCGGCAAGCCAAAGTCGGAGCCTACTAGTTACTGCCCCATCAGCCTGCTCAATGTTTTCGGCAAAATCTATGAGAGGCTTATTTATAAGCGCCTCAGAGACTACGCCGAGACAAAGGGCCTCATCCCCAACGAACAGTTTGGTTTTAGAACCCAACACTCGTGCGTACAACAGGTCCACCGTATAGTCGAACACATCAACTTCGGTTTCCAACGAGGTTTGATGACCGGTGCTGTCTTCTTCGACATAGCGAAAGCGTTCGACAAAGTCTGGCACAACGGCTTATTATATAAGCTGTACCAACTCGGTGTGCCAGATCGTCTCGTGCTCATCTTACGGGACTTTTTGTCGAACCGCACCTTCCGTTATCGCATCGAAGGAGCGCTATCCTCCCCCCACCCTATTAGCGCAGGAGTCCCTCAGGGCTCTGTGATCTCTCCTCTAGCATTCACGCTATTCACCAGCGATATGCCCAAGTGCAGCAAGGCGCAGCTGGCTCTGTTCGCAGACGACACGGCCATTTACTACACCGGCCGCGATCCAGACTCGATATCTCGCATTCTCCAAACCCAAGTCAACAAGCTTGGCGCCTGGTTTAGGAAATGGAGACTTGAAGTACATAATCAGCCTATAACGTTCCCACTGCTGGGACACAGGCCTCCTCTCTATGAGAGGTAGTGAGCCGTAATCCACCACGCGGGCTCAGTGCGGGTTGGTAGATGTCACATGTCTTCGAATTTTTGGTTCTAGGACATGCCGGTTTCCTCACGATGTTTTCCTTCACCGTTTTGAGAGCAGTGGTGATTAAATTATTTACACAAAGTAAAGCGCCTGCTTGGGTTCGAACTCACGACCTACAACTCGTAAGTCGGGACCGTTACCACTGGGCCACCACTGCTCTCACTTGAGACTTGAAGTAAATCCCGACAATAGTCTAGCGGTTCTATTCTCGAAGCCGCGTCATACCCCCTGCCCCCCTCGACCGATCACCATGTTCGGCAAGCCGATCCCTTGGGAGAAGCGAGCCAAATATCTTGGTGTAGTTCTCGACGAACACCTCTCGTTTTCAGAGCACATTAAGGCGGCTCGTTCGCGCGCCGCCTTCGCTCTAGGTAGACTCCACTTCGTCCTCAATGCACGTAGCAAATAGTCACTAAAGTGCAAATTGCGTATCTACACAGCGTGCATTCGCCCGATCATGACCTATGCCAGTGCAGTCTTCGCACACGCCAAGCCCGTTCGCTTCAATAGAATGCAGACCCTCCAGAACAAGTTCCTCCGTAGGATTACGGGCTCCCTCTGGTACGTTCGCAACGAAATCCTCCACGTAGACCTCAGGATTTCCACTATCTGTCAGTTTATGAAACGCATTTCAAAGCGTTTCTTCGAGACCGCCGCGAATCACCGCAACCCTCTGGTTGTGAAAGCCGCTAGCTATATTCCCTCCTCCATTAGTCATGTCCGCCGTCCCAAGCATGTCCTCACCGATCCCGATGACCATATAACTCTCATTCAGGAGAGCAGTAGGGCCACCAGTACAGTGCACAAACACAGACCGACATTCCGACCTCGCCGCCGAGGTTCCTCGCGAAGATCCCGACGTAATTGTCCACCCCGACCCTTGCTCGACGAAGTGCCAGCCCGCGCCGTAGCTAAGCCTGTAGCTTTAAATTCCCCGAATAATAATAATATAATCCAGATCCAGCCTGTCCCATCTTGCTGTCCTCCCGTCAGCGACGCCCTAAGCCGAGGTCCGTACCCCACAGGGGGTGCCCTTAGCGAGCGTTCGCTTAGTAATGTAAGTAGTTTTACGCCCCTGGCTGGAGGCTTGGAGTCCGCTTAAGGCAGCCACAGGATATTCCGGTTAAGTAGTCACGACCTCTCAAGGTCAACTACGAGATGCCATACACAAAAAAAAAAAAAAAATTGATATCATAAATGTGTATGTTGCAAGCTAGCGAAACTGCTGAGAATCTGCAGCTATGAACACATGCATTAATGACCTGAATGTACCACCACTCCTTGGAAAAAGGCCTATCTTGTACACTGACGTCATAAAGAACTCGCTAATCATGCATACACGCTTTAATTTCATTCGCCATTCTATTTTTAGTTCGAAATTACATTCGGAATTTCTGTTATCGGTCAAATAAAGTGGAGCCAACCAACCTTTGATAACAAGCAATCGATAGGTAACCTGAATGGATCCAAAGCCAGGTCTGAGTTTTTGTATACATGAATTTGTACTAGGTAGTCGAATTCAATATCCGTTGAGTGAGCATATTTGAAAAAGCAATGGAGCTAAACAATGAATTGTCATAAATATTCATAGTGGGGTTTATTCTAAGCATGAGTAAACAAACAAATGAATTGAGATTGTAAGGTGTTTACCACCTAAGACGTCATGAGTTTTGAGTCTTACGTCATTTCAACAATCGGCAACTGTGCGGTAGACAGGACTTGCTTTAAAAATTTCGCTGAATCCACGTTTACAAACACAGCTGATGATGAGAAACAGGTGACGAACTACAACACAACCTACATTGTTCTGTATCACCCAGAACGGTTGTATGCCGTCCGATGCTTATCATAATAGTGGGAGAACGACAAACAATGAGTTTACATAAGATAAAAGTATAGGGAACGAGAACCCTTAGTAACGTGCAGTTAGAACTGTTGTGTTAGCTGAGACATAATTAAATTGAAGCGGTAAGGAGCAAATCAAATTGCTCGAACTTCAGGCACAAATGACAAAAAAATATCCTCAATGTTTGAACACGAATCAATAACTCGTAACCATAGACTGAAGGTGGCTCAAAATGATTGGACATACGAATTTGACGAGGACGCGTACCATGAGTCATGACCACCATAGAAACGAGTTTTTTCGACGGAAGAAATCTGTCACTTTGTCTATTCTATCTGCAATTTTGTCTATTCTTCCATCGACAAACCCCAGCCATGCAACGCGTGCTTCTATTGTGAAATGTCAAGAGAGTCAATCTCTAAACCTGAAACGAGGACTGCTTGGATGACTATGTTATGTGTAACATTAACTGAGGATCCAGCAAGCACAGGGTCACAGAAACATCCATAATTTGTAATTTGAAAAATGGCTAGCAAACCTGGCTGGTAGAACCCTGCCTACAGCCCACTGCGGTACCTCAATGATTACCGAACCGTCGGCAATGGCCGTGAGCTTATGATTCAAAGTGCGTAATACTTATTGTATGGTCTTCCTGTTGTGGTATCTAACCCCGAGAGGCATGCTGTTTTGACTAGACTACTTGATGTCGTAACATGGGTAAGACAAAACGCATTGTGCAGCACTGGATTGCCATCGGTTGAGTCCATAAGTTGTAACTTGAGCTTAACTTGATGTAGGCGACACAATTTTTCAAAATTGGAACACCTTTCTCAAAAACAGTCCCATATCTTGAATTTTGCAGATACACAATTCAAATAGAAGTACAATTTAAATAACGCTGACAGGTCACGAATGCGCGCGGAAACGCAGGCATGGACGCGACGACAATGCGCAGGTCGGACAATACACCGTGCTCAAATACTTCACACTGTGTTTCCACATTGTTCCTGTACCTGCGCTTTTGTTCTACAAAATATAAACCAGCGAATATTATTGTAACTGACATTAACTCGTGTTAAACAAAGCGCGCAGTGGTCGTATCGAGCTACAGTTAAGTTTAACTGGAAGTAGGTAAGTGAAATTACATTGTGTAAATAAGGATACATAAACTTGTGCTAAACGAGTTGCAGTACTTGCAGTATATTACAAAACCGCACTGTTACCTATACTTGATTGTAAGAAAACATGATAAGTAACGATTACAGTGAATGTTCACGATGTGTAATGAAGAATAACTTGTTTACATAAACTACGTTTTTATAGGCCTTTCCATGTAAACAGTTTTACGTGCTGAAATTAAGTTTAGCGGTTCATAAACTATGAATCAATGCACTTATAGCTGCTGACGTAATTTTATAGGGAAGGAAACTGACGAACTTCGTTCAGTATGTATTGAGTATTGTAGTTAGTACCTACAGCATGTCGATTCTGTAAAAATCTCACCGTGATGACTGGCGTGGAGTGAGATGTCAGTGTCATCCCGTCTTGGTCATCAGTGGCACTGGCTGTCACTGATGGCTGGCTCTGGCTGAAACTGAGTTGAAGTGTGCGTGGAGTGACTGGCTGTCACTCCACGCTCACTTCACCTCAGTTTTCACGGTGAGATGGTAACAAAATATCACTACAATTCGGCAAAAAAGAGCCTGACATGGAGACAGTTGAAACTAAAATACATTTTTACAAAATTTACTACTATTGAGAGTTTGAGAGACAATAACATTAATTATCTTTTGTAACGCGACTGTCGGGATCTCGTGTGTTTGTGGATTAAAACAAGTAAAAAGTAAGTTTGTTTTGGAAAAAAAAGTATAAACGGGCCACACCTGCAAAATAGGCGCCCTCATTTTTATCCATACTTAATCTATGATACCAAAGTGTTATACTACATACATTTTGTCAATATTTTGACAGGTAATAGTAACACCCCAGTGCGAACAGTGGGCCTTAAATAAATACATTCCTAGTAATGGAATTTACGATTTTATTAAGCATTTTCACCGAAATGAAAGTGGTTAATGTCGATAATACAGCTAAAGCCTTCGTGCAATTATCACGATGCTGCAAAACTGCACGTTGTAATAATGACGAAATATTCGTCGTACTTGATAATTTGTGAAGTGACGCTGCCCACGCGCATGGCTAAGCGTAGGATTTGCACAGGTATTCGCGTACCACGCCCACTCCCCTAGATCTATCAAACACTGACTGATGTCAGTTACCTTGCAATAAAATATGATTTTTCTTTATTTATAATATGTATATTATTATAGGTTTCTGCACGTTCAATATTGGTTTTGCTAGTGACGTACCTTCGTAGCAGCTGACAAACTGAGAAAAGTTTAATTTATCCTATGATGCGGAGAAAAAATCAATCATAAAGAGATGAATCCAATTTTCATTGAATCTCTGGTTGCGTACACAATCTTATCACTAAGTGACTTGCAAAAAGATGGCTCCATGGAATAAAGTGAACTTCCGCAATCTTGCTTTATCTTTACATTAGGTTAATAATGTTATAATCACATTTACATATAAATGTAAACTTCTGCTACTATTATCAAGTAGTTATTAAATTACTAAGCATCCAATTCTGAAATAACAGAAGTACGAGTAGTTACCTAGTTTACTGTTTTAAACCCAAAAAGACACATGCAAGCATGCAACCGCAATTTAAAAACAAGACCAGCATAGCGTTGCGCGCTGCAACGAAACAAACACAAAAACCTATCATCACTTAGTTCCACTTCGAGTAAAAATACCCCCAATCATTGTAGACAGTAAGGGCAATAGTCGGCTACATAAATTGAAATAGGACGGCAGGTAACATTCCTCGTCCGGGCCGGGCAAGTCGCCTCCCTCCGTGTAATTACCAAGCCGAATAAAAACAGTCTCTAGGCGAAAGACATTCTCCATACATCCTTATTTTATAAAGTGTCCATTGACATAAACATGCCGAGATAAATGGGCGGGTCCGGTGCCTGACGGTTAAAGTTAATTTTGGAATGGTAATTAATGTCTGGCTATACCAAAAACTTTTATAATCTCGAACGATAGCCAATTTAGCTATAATTTAAGTACTCGAAGTTTCTGTAAATCGTCAGAAACCGACTTAAATGGTGTGTCACTTATCAAATTTAGAAGATCAGTCTGTGAGGTATGGGAGTGCATGAACTAATCAACTAATCATTATGTTCTGTGAATCCATGTTCATATTGAATCATAGATATCACTTTCACTCACCCTTTCACATTCCACCTCTCGTGATAACATGTTGGGCCATTTTAAATTAAGCACAATGGAAATAACCACTTATTTTGAATTTTGTTTTCTGTATTTTATGTCTTCAGAAGTTTTTAGTTTATTTTTTAATAGTTATTTACTATGTTGTTTTGTGGTGAATGCTGTGTATACCTATAATAGGCCTATAATTTTGTTTATTTTAATGTACTGCTGTTGGTGTACCACATAAATAAAAACTCGAAATATAGCTTCGTATCCAGAACAAGAAAATTTTATTATTTTCTCTAAACTCAGAACTGGAATTCAAGACCAATCTGTTTACCGTCCACGTTTTAAATTAAAACTTAATTTATGGACCAACGCAACTGCATTGTTTCTTCGGATACCATTACAGGTTCACGTTCAAGAGTCGTGTCCGACAAGTCGTGCCAGTGTACCGTGGACTCCAGCACTAATGACTGGTAATTTAATCGAATTATCCATCACGATACTGGCATCCATTCTAATCTCGAGATCGGATAGATTCGGGTAGCGACAAAGACGCATCACTACTTTTTGTCCATGTTAGAAAAAAAAAGAGATTTGTTGTAAAAACTCCTTTAATGATCAGAAGGGCTGGTTTACGGCTTTACCTGAGTGGAAACAAACAGGTAGATGAATACACATTCTATTTATGGAGCACGGTGGTAAATGTTTATTAAACCACAGTAACAGGAGCTGTTTGCGACAACTGACAGATTACATCCAACATTTAATTAGGAATATTATACTTACTGTAAGTAAGTACTGGATACCTGTGGTTATCGAAGTTTTCTCGCGTACTGGAAACCAGTTTTTGTATGGAAGCCTTGTTACTTTTTTTTTCTGTAAAGAAACGGATGCTGAAATTGCATCACTTCCTCTGAATTTGCGTGTTCTTGGTAAGAGTGTAAAAAATGTAACTACTGAAGTAGAAAAAAAGGAAACGTCTATTTATACTCAGGATATTGTCGATCAATCGCAGACCTAGCTTTGATTTTGTATGTTTTCATTTTGGTACATAAATCTTGACTTTAAAGGCGACATGGTATAAATCGGTCTGCAGTTGTCACATCGGATTATTCTTGCATCCGCTCTACAAAGTTACTTGCTAGTAAGTTAAATCTGTTATTTAATGTTGCTTATTATCTTATGAAAACGTATTTTAGGACAATGTAGCTCTAAAGAAAAACTAAGTTTTCTTACATGAAAATGACAGATCCGCTAAGCAAAGCTGTAAACTAACTGGCCTTGAAAGTGCGAATAGTGAAATACTAGGTTCTTTTTGTTAATGTTGTTTTGACGAAACTGCTCAAGAACAATGATGAACTTTGAACGAATATGCTTGCTATGCAGTTGCCCATTGTTATATCATCTTTAGATGAGATTACTTTACCACGGTCGTAACGTGTTACCGAGATAAATCTTCAATTACCGTATTTTGTCGAAACCAAAAGTATTTTAGGAGCATTACGAAAACAATAGAATGTTCATCTGTATGGTTATGTGAGCAATTGTTGATTTTGATCTTTATGATTTGTAATCGAATGTTAATTTGAAGTTCCCATGGTCTATTGGAATAAGATTCAGAGACAGGTTGAGTGGTTACAGTGATTACAGCATCTAGATGAGATGATCAGATTTAGTTCTTAGTACCTATTAGGTATCAAAACAAATACTTTCTACCTATATCTATTATTTATTTATCAGCATTATTTACCAACGGCATCTACACGTGCGTTCTATGAATGACGCAATAAATTCTAGATTACATCCCGATAAGGCTATGTGCGGTAATTTAAAATAAGTAAGTATTGTGTACTTGACATTATCTTCATTTCTCATTTTTTTCCTAATACAGGAGCATGATTCTGCTAAGCCAGGTAGTCAGCAGCCCGAAAGTCTGACCACCTATCTTACTAAGGAGTATCGTATTACCCTATTAACTGGGTGGTGAAGGTCAGAGAGGCCGTCGCTCCATGTGAAATACCGGAATTCAGCTAGATCTGTGGCCCTAGTGTGAGTTTATTTTAACCGTCTCGATTTTACGCATCGACCGCGTCCTTCGCTTCGATTGGCCCTTCACCAATCGGAGCGCCTCTAGGGCCTCAAGTAAGACTACAACGTAGTTGGGTAAAGGCTACTCAGATGGTGATGATTCTGCTAAGCACGCATACGGGGGTACTTTTTTCACGTAGCGGGTTTAGGTCCACAACTTGCTTGAATGATTGAATCGTGTAAAACCGTATAGTGCCATAAATGGACCGATGCAAAAGGGCTGCAATGTCATAAAATAGATGGTGCTTACAATAAGAGCGTTGCAAGCCGAGTGTTCAGTAGCAGCTTCCCTTTTTAGAAGCAACACCAATATTAGACGTCTCAAGTGTTTGAGTGAGTGTAACTAATCGTCTTTATTAGTCAGACTACAGGATTGCTTAGAATTTTATTCATTATATCAAGTAACGTTTTGGATAAATTACGTTTATACATTTATAGGTTATAGAAACAGCAGCGACGCCTTGCGTCGTCGTTTCGCGATTTTCGTTTAAGACCATGATGATGAACCAGCAGGGCATCCAAAATTCGGTACCGGTGCATCTGGAATTCCTGATACTTGTGTATATTTTAGTGTAGGAGTCGAATAAGAGAGAAAATAGGAGACTGCTAGTGATCTAGCTTCCACCATCATGAGTGGTAGGGTAGAGACGACTAAAATTTTGTGTAAGATATGGTCAATTTCGTGTTACCAATGTTGTCGCTGAAGCATGTGAAACTACTTGAATGAACTGATAGCATAGCTAATAAACGAATAGCAAATAAAATACAAGTAATTATTACATAAATGCCTTGGTGAACTCCAAAACACGATTCAAACGATTTATCACAAACATGTGAATAGCTGGAGTGTTATATGTATACTACGCTTAGTTATTTCTATACGATTAGTGGTTGAGAACGGAGTGCGTCAAAGTGACTCATGACCTCCGTAATAATCACTCTTTGCTCGTAAACCAATTGTTCATTAGTTAGATGTTACTCAGACTAACTCACGTTATACCATTGAACTTGCTTCATGGTTTTGTTTGTGAGCATTTTAACAAACAGTTTGTCGTTCAATTCGCCTGTAAGAAACATACGAACTAAGCTGTGCAACAGTTCTCACAGTTAAAAACATAATTTTTTGATAATATTAATAGGTAAGGGTCATTACAATACCAAGAACTTTGTTAAAGGTAATACCTAATATTTAGTTTAGTGACGTGTTAATCATAGTTCGTTTCTGAATATGTTTGATTTAAAACTTTTTAGGCTGTTGTTATTCTACAGACAATTACTCAACTATTATCTTGCGCCGCATGCCCTGGCACTTGCACACGTGAGGACGTAATGGCTGCGTCAGCGCATTCGCGTTGCTAAATTTTGGGCCAAATAAATTTAAAAAACTAGGTACGTATATTTTTTCGTGTTTTTGCCATTGCCACGCTAAGATGAAGAAATAGGCTGTTGTTGTTTATGTTTAATATACTTAGAACAGAAAAACATTGAATAACTGAATCTATTTCCACTCTAGAGGTTTTGATTTGATTCAATTACAATGGTGAACCGGACCTAACAATTTTGTTATTGCCCGTCACATTGATTGACCCTGATATGGTTTTAAAAATATATTATGGCAATTGGAATTTCTTGAAAAATAAACGCTATAAATCTTGAGACTACTAATTTCGTGTGTGTTCTCATAAAATTCTTGGAATTATCAGTCAAAAGTTAAACAAAAGGATCATCTTAAGGCTGGACGAAATTCTATCTGCACAAAGATCAGGTTTCATAGCGTCAGGAATGCTAAGTCTCGGAGGTAATGCAAAGTAGCTATTTGTCGCATAATTGGACATGGGACATGACATGGCCGCGGTGCACGTGCGCATGACTCAGTTCAGCCGGTCTGCGCCCACGCACAGCCACGCTATGCCATTATGAACAAATCTGATCATAACTTTCATCAGAACCAAATCACTGTTCGAAATACTGTGAATTCTAGAGCAATGTCTGACAAGTTATAGGTACTGAAATAACACTTTGGAGAACTTGAAACAGTTTCCAAGTTACAGTTGTGGCATTCGTTTTGCTTCTGGAAATGTCATAAAATATGCTTCGGAATAAAAAGAATGCATGGAATTAGTACATATGTACTATGAAGAGTGTAAACATAAAGCTGACTAAAAAGGTTTGACAGTACTCAATATTAGCCCGTAGACAGAGGCTGATCATCAATTAGAATTCATGTGGTTTGAATTAAGAAGGTTTCGTTTATGTGGCTATAGATGTACAATTAATAAAGGACATAAATTTATAACAGACCAGTGATTTAACATGCTACAATATACAAGCTATGCACTACTAACATACCTTATCAAATTTTGCTTACAGAACGCAATTCCATTTCTGTTGGACGAGCATTATTTCGATTCACTACAGCTAACTGCAGCAGCTTTATGAGCAATCTCGGTGGTCTACGGAGGTACCTATGTCCTATGAGGTTGTGTGTCAAGTGGTTGGATAAATGGTCAGCATCCGCCACAGCAGCCATCGAGGCCGACTGGCTCTATAATCTACTGTTCAAAGAAAACCAATAAAGATGTACTCTCGTTATAATGTCAGATCGCGGATTGACGCTCTTACTGCTTTATCGTCAAATTTCCTAATGTGAATGTTAGAGAAAGTAACTACGTAGTGTTCCACTTCAGATTCTATGTATTGTACCTCTCGTTTATATGATAAATTGCTTTGAGGCTAGAGTTGTTAAGTTGTTATTTACAACTATTTCGCTACCTACTATATTGGCGCACTTTAAATGACACGTGACAACCTATCACCGCAAAACTGTATTTAAAAAAGTTTGTTTTATCATCGGTGGACTTTTTGTCAGGCATATAAAAAAGTGTGATAGCGTCTGTTTACCTACTTCAGTACCTAGTTACTTCACGCCCTACTTACCTAATTACGTTAACTGCTCATGATAAGATTAAAAACAACTCATTTAATTAAGATTGGTATTAAAAACAGTGACCTCCACTTTAGGTTATCACCAAACCTCGTGGAAGTCGAAGCTTTAGATTCTTTTTTAATGGTTAATGAATATTATTTAGAGGTCTGTAAATTAATTATAATTTGACTGTAGCAGACCTAAATATTTATCTCTCTCTCTCTAAAATCTTGTTCTACACCCAGCCATATGGAATGGCTGGACAAATTGAGCATATCATTCCTAATTCCCTAATTTGACATTGAGTTTTTAGTTGATAAGTTTTATTTTTTTCTTATATTGCTATTTGTTTTTGTTGGGGAACCGATAAAGCAAGATTTGTATAATATTCGACTTCGACTTCCATGCCATGATGTTACTTTACATTTACATTTTGTGAGAGTTATTTTTCAGTGTAAACAAACTTTCAAGTGTTGTCAAACTGCAAATCTGTTAACACTTTATATGGTTCAGTTATTAAGTTAATGCAACATGTGCGGTTTGCACAGAAACATTTGAAGAAAAAATTCTCTTCATTAGGACAAAGACCCTAAACGCAATCCACTTGACGAGACGGGAAGCCCGACATATGGCCGTATGAGAAACGGTTTTTGTTATTTTTTCCACGATCACGCACATATACATCGGTTACATATAAAATTAAGTTTAAAGGCAGGATTAAAATTTATTTTAGTTTTTAATAGGCAGGAAGCGGATCAGCTCCTCACGGAACCTATAAAAATGCTGGAGAAGATGAAACTACAAATAAAACACTCAACGTTGAGGTAAACCTATTTTGAGAATCAGACAATAGTGCTCATTGTTATTCAAGATTTACGATGGGCTCGCAGACGACCACCGACTTCGCTATCGTTTTCCAATAACACTTATCTACGCCTGTGTATCTTTCGAAACCCAATAAAACTGCATGTTGGTGGAGTAGTGGCATAGTTCGGATATAAACCATGAATTAGTGTATGGGCCGCTGGTATCTATAAAGAATGTCTCGTAATTTTTCTGAGAACCGGTCGTTGGACGAGATCTGTAGTCCGTACTGTCATCCTGTGAGTAGTGAGCGTGGCGTGCCACTCCAACCACTCCAACTGTGCTGTACACGGTACAATAGGTGTTTCGAGTTTTCAAGGCGCCCGCGCCCGTTCCTCTCGCATACCTACCTTCCCGCGACAAAAGGTCCCATTGTTTCACCATCGTCTTTTTCGAGAATTTTGACTGTTTTACAAACTGAAAATTTATTACGTTCCAAGGTAAAATAAAACGTGACGGCACAATAGTCTTGCAGTAATAACATTCGTTTTTTTTTTGTTATATAATAAAGTCGCCAAACGTGCCTAAACAGGTCAAATAGTAATATGGAGGTTATTGACGCCGTCGTCTCGCCTTTTATTTTGTTTGTGATAGATAACATTCAATTTCTTAAAGGTCTAGTCACTCTTAATCTAAAAGATCCAGAAAACGCAATCGATAAAAATGTCACATTTTATTAATCGATGCTCTAAATTAGCCTTTCATGGATGGCGTGGGAAGTGAGAAAAATTCAACTCAATCGACAAAAAAAAACGGTGCTAGTTGTACGATCGCTTTATTTTGGTATTCAAGTAATATTAGAAACCGGCGCGTGTCTCGATATCATAACGTTTCACCAGTGGAGCAGCAAAAGTATAGTTTACCGGTCGTTAGGTGCGCTCGCGACCTTTTGCGTTGAGTAATCCTCGAACAGCAATCATGCAGAAATGTAAACGTTTGCCAAAAGTAACTTGTTACCAGCATTAATAACATTATAATTTATTATGTGATTGAAGCAACCTGGCTTGATCCATTTTGTATGAGGTGCGGATGCAATGCAAAGTAGAATCGAGTGATCCTCATCCTCACAACATTGCCGTAGAGTAGATAGGTACTTATTTTAGTTGATGAGTAGATGTAATCTCCAGAGCTACTTACTATGCTGTTTCTAAGAACCAATATCTATGCTAAGTAAGTAAACAATGAGGTAGTAGCAACTTTTGCTTAATCATATCATAGGTACGTCCTCTGGCATCAAACTGCACTTAAAGATGATTATAAAAATGATGTAACAAATGCATAATCCGGGACGCACTGTCGGGAAGTTTTAAGTTTTTGTGAAGTCTTTTAGAGGATGTTGCAAAAACAGTTTCACCCAGTAAGTACCTGTACCTACCAACTTTGTTGTATGTATGGCAGAGTAATGGCAGCTCGCAAGGCCGGCAGCTTCCTACGAGAACTTAGGAACGCATGTAGGTTGCAGAGCAGGCTGGAGCAGGTGAATGCCTAACGCTAATTGGAATTAACAATACACCTGTCTTACTTATGAGTTCTTAATAAATTACGCAACTTGTGCCTTGCAAGGACAGTGGACGGATGACACAAAAGGTGTCGTCTAAGTAAGGAGTTCGTAAACATTCCCAAAGACGTAAATAGCGACCACCTTCATCACGAGATCGACATCCAGTGAAGGTCTGTCCAAAATATAATCAGCTATTAAATGTGGCGTCAAAATTATGAAATTCGAGCGTCTCATGGTTGAATCTAGTTTGACGAGTTGTTTCTACTATCGTGGTGGACGCACCGCCAAAGTTGCACTCGACTCTTTATGGACACATTGTCGCGAAAGCCGTTCTTGCTCCCAGCAGCGTGCATTCCAATATAACCAAATGATCATTAGTGCAAAAACAAGAGGTGGTTGCAGTTTCAACACAACCTATCTCAACATTATCGAGCCAGCTTTGTAGCGAATATCGATAATCGTAATCGTGAAATACCAGGTGACTCCGTAATAGTTCTGTAGCGAATGGGCAGGGCAAAAACACGGTGTCGGATAGTTGGTCAATCTGACAGCTTCCATTATGTAGGTACCAAGAAACATTTAGAGTTGGTTAATGAGTAGAACGTGAGAAGCAACTGCGTGTTCTTCTGTTCATCAGGCAGAATGCTCACTGCCTTGAATAGTGTTTAGTCATCTTAGTCTAAGATGTAAATAGGTCAAAACAATCACCAAAGTACCTAGTTCATACCTAGGTAGAATTGACTCACTTGACGCAACGAAAACATAAGGTACTTAGGTACGTGGGTAGTTGGGCATCATTTTGATTTTATTGGTGCTTAGGTCCATATGCACTCACGTAGATACAAATCGACTGCTGTTCACCAGTTATGAGTATTATGGATGGTAAACAAACTCGACCTTGCCAATAAAAACAGTAGAAACCCCGCGAGAGTTATCCGCAGTATTTAATGATGTGTAGACTGACCTGTCCAGTAGCTTTCTTGTAGCGGTGCGTGGCCTCCCGCACGAGGTCCCTGACCAGCAGGTCGCCGGCGCCGCAGGGCACCAGCACCCGCACAGACCCGAAACACACCGTCACCTTCATGTCACACACACTATGATTCACCAAAACACAACGCTACTCTGTCGTAATATCCACTAGCTAGCATATTAGTTTGTCGTCAAACTAATAGGAGCACAACATTATCTGATGCACATAGCAAAGGTAACCCTGCGTCGAAGCCGCTCACGAAGCACTCGCGATACAAAAAGAACAAAAACACCAGATCTTGCGTGTGTTTTCATAGCGCAGTCGCAGCGTCTCGCCGCACCGTAGGACTGGTCCAAGGAGCACTTAATTTATTGTTAAATTCACACATCAGACACTAGATTCTCATACAACATCCAGCACATATCGATAAGATTACGCGAAGTATGTATGGGCGCGCATAGTGCGCGCGCTCTCAAGTCTCAACGGCAGCAACGGTCGTGGCAACGAACATGAATAAGAATTTGAAGTTGTTTGTAGCGGCGGGCCGGGGGGGGCAGGGCGCGGGACGCGACCGGTTCCCGCGTCAGCCAATCGGCGGTGGCGCGGCGGCCCGCAGGCCGCAGCTGTGCGCGCTGCGCCTGTGGTAGTACCGGTACCGCCGCGTCATACCTGCCTCGCTCCGGTTTGTATTTCACTCGCATACCGACTATTACACATTATTTTGAATGAAACTGTCCCTGATTACTCCTTAACTGAGTCATTAAGTTGCGAGAATTCACGAAAAGTCTACTGTAGTAGTCAAGTCGAACTGGTAGTAGTGTGCATCCTGTGTTTCACAAGCGAGCAGCCTACTTGTTTCTTTACAACTTACTACTCCGTCGTTGCCGTTGGTATTCGCTGTGGACACGCCACTCACACACATGCAATATAATCAAAGTACAAATGTTAGGATCAAAGAATAGCTTGAAGTTGATGTCATGCAATCAACAAGATATAACTACAATAACATAGTCCTTAACTTTGCCAAGTTGCTGTCTGGTGAAAAACTTTTGTGTAATCAATATCACCATGCCAACCATTTTGTAGATAGAATACCAGATAGAACAAAGTAGACCTTTCTACGGACGATTATCAAGTTCACTTATTACCAGTTAGCAGCCCCTTATCTGTGCCCATCCTTTATTTTATTTTACTCCATATTTTAAAACTATTTTCAATGAATAACAAAACAAGAGAGCTCATAAACTAGTCACTACTCTGCACACAAATGGACACATACATAATGTGGTACACAGAGTTGTGTGTGCTTTGCATAGGAATGCAGTTCACTTTTTCATTATGTGCATCCGAACAATAAAATGTTATCTAGCTACCTATTTATATTTAAATCACTGCTACATGGATGCAGATAAAAATTATTGTAAAATGTACAGGAATTAATTAACTATCCATAGACTTTTAAAGGAACAACTTCACTCCAAAATATAGCTATAATTTCTTAGATACCTGCTCAGGTAATATGAAATCACCACGTGGGTTTGTAACAATATCCGTTGATGAAGCTCGCGTGTTGGTTCAAGGCGAAGGGCATTTGTATGCGGAACACGCTCGTAACCGACACACCTGTACCTGACCCGCAAACCTATGTGACATTACTCGTACGACAGTACTATAGGCAAAGTCAGTTTGTCAGGTTAACATTTTTATATAGAGGTTAGTCTACCAAATAATAAAAGAAATAGTCTGTTTTTTTTTTGTATGTGATAAATATAAACTGGGTGTTTATATTTTTAACCATTTAACCAACTGTCTGAGGTTTATTAAGCAGGTGAGATTTGTGTCTTCCAAACAACACAACCACAAATTAACAGCCGGTTACCTACCTACCGTTTTAATAATACTTACCTACCTCTACTCATATTCCATATTACAAATACCTAAAACTCCACAAAGGTGGTACTTACATCCAATCTGTATGAAATGAGTATCCTTGTTTGACACTACTTGACTCAAAGATGTGATTACTATTATTACTTGTCAGCCAATTATGGGCTCTCAATTAAAAATCAATTGCATTTTTCTGCACTGCAATTCACTTAAAAGGATGTAAAATAAACAACTTCCGGTGATGTAAACCACTTTTAATTTGTAATAAGTAATTAAAATATTGCTTAGGTAATTGAATTTAAATAAATAAAAATACACAATACACTTGCTACTTAGGGCGCAATTCAAATATCCTACACAAATTATGCATGACAATATAATTTCTATGAGATAATAACATGCAAGTAAACTGTATCCAAGCTGATATATATATTCACATTAAAGCTAAATAATAAAAGTTTTTGCTACATTTTATGTTCAGAAGGTCATGGTTGTTTAGTAAATAGCGTTAATGTGAACATTGCAGCAAAAAATCGAAAATGTTCTGAATTCTAAGATTTTTTATGATTTATAGTGCGACTGTCCGATCATTGAATTACTATAATAAAGATGCAGTTAAATTCCTCAATGAATATAATTTAAAACATTGCAATATTGTTCAAGTACTTGTCTACCAAGGTACACTAGAGTCAGATCTATTTTGTCAATTTTAAAAGTTTTGGCTGTATGCTCTATTATTGAGATGAAGTAGTAAACTTTTATATCAAAAACAACATTATCCAAGCGACAAACAAATAATTTATATTGTTCACAAGCATACACATAAAAATAGTTTGGCACTATGTGTACATACATCAAAAACATTAATCGATATACTGAGAAAAAAACATGCAAACAAGAGAATTTCTTCTAAAAATAACATATCTTCACAGCGTGGTATACTTAGTTGTAGGTATGTCATGTAAGTGGAATAGCACTTGACAGGTGAATAACAATATTTACAAAGATTAACAATCTGTAGGTCTCACTGGAGCACTATACTGTGCTCGTCCTATTTACAATTCTCAGACATTAACATCTCTCAATCCACTTGAAGCAGCCGAAACATAAAGTTCAAATTGTGATGTAATTATACTAGAATATAAGCACAAGCTGTAGTTTAAGTTATTTTTAATAATAAAAAAGGATTTTCTTGTACACTGTAAGTAGGTATAATGAGCCCAAATGATTTTAACTTTAGACATTATTTTCTGTTCTTTGAATTAAAAGAACAAGAGAGTTTGAGTTTAATAAAAAAATTGTCTAGAATCCGACCTTCTTCACCACTCCTCCATAAAACGCCTTTTGATTATTTAATAACAGAAATATAAATTTAGCCTAACTAGGGTTGCAATACAAAATAAAACTGCCCAAAAAAAATTAATGACCTATAAATCTTTGCGGATCGGCTTTAGAATTAAGTACATGTTTAATCAAGTACCGCTGCGACACATAACAACATATTCTTGCAATCAGAGGCTACATGTGCCTAAAATGAGAAGTGTAAATACTTTTTTTATAATCGCTATTATTAATTGATTCAATCTAAAATAACAATAATTACATGAAATTGACACAAACTTATATTACAATTAAATAATAAAAAATAATTGATATTTATTAATACAGAGAATATTCTACAACAAATATTCGCTAGTGGTGTTAATATATTGGTTGTACTTTCAAGTCTCACGGCTGACTACTTAAAAACTACATGATATTACCTCTCCTCCACTTTTAAACAACACCTCATCAAACAAGTACAAAAGAAAAAATAATGGGGATTGATAATGGCACTAATTCTTTATAAAAAAAAACGACCAAACTTTAGAAAACCATTAGTGACTAGATTACGGAAAGAAAATGCCAAACGGGTTCTTATTTACCGAATATTGTTTGTGAAAATTGACATAGCATCGCAACATCCGTCTTCATATACATAATAATATTGTATGATATACATAAGGCAGATTAAAGAATACTACAAAGCATAATCATCCAGCTGTGGTAACAATGTTTACTCTATAGATAGTTTGAAATGCATCATACTTACGTGATTAGGTATAGTTAGTTCACACCACTTCACTACGTCTCCGGTCTCACGGCACAGAGAGACAACTAGACTTTACAGGACAGGGACCAGCCCTTACTCTAGAACACTGACATTAACAGAGATTGGTCGCTCAAATTCGAATTCCTATACCGTTATCACAAGAAAAACCATAAATAATTCTAAGTCAGAGCACCTTATAATTGTAGAGATCATCGCATATTCCTACAGATGATGCATCACGCCATCACATGGCACATTCAGCTGTACATGAATATCATACAGTGTAACATTAGATAGGTACATATTGACACAATTTACATAGTACAAAATCATCAAAGTACAGGCACGTCAGCAATTATGATAAAACAATTATATCCGCGTACGCGAAAAACTATGCGCTTCGTCTACACGACCACAAACGCCATTGTGCAGAAACAAACAGCGGGGAACACAGACGTTTTGAGTATTCATTTCTTAGTTATAGAGAGCCAAATTAACTGTTCCTCCGATACATGTTCCGAGTCTCTGTCATGTGAGTTCAATAATTTGAGATTTTTATATCACAATTCACCAAAAGGCAGTACACGAGAAATAGTCGAAATGTACACGAAACACAGTCGATTAGCAAAATCGGACGTTATCACAACTCGCGACATATCACAGTATCACTACACATCACTCTCGCCGTCGGTGACGTGCGCGGGCTGTCCAAAATTTCTGGTGATGGATTCGCTGACGGTGCGAATGTTGGCGAGGTACCTGTGCGCGGGCTCGTCGGAGTCGTAGATGGCGCTGAGCGACTCGAGCGATACGAGCGCCTCGGAGTCGAGCAGGCGCGACGAGGCGCGGGAGGACACGTCATCGTCGCGGTCGAAGTAGCACGAGTTCACGTCGCTGAGCGCCGCCTCGGCGTCCGTGAGCCCGGCCTCGTTGAGCATGGACACGTTCTCCAGCGCAGGGTCGTCCGTCGTGTAGCCCGTGCTCTCGGGCTGGCCCCCCTCCCCGTCGCCCTCACCCTCCGAACAGGACGAACTCCACTCGGATTGACTCTCCCCGTAGATACCCATTTCTCTGTGATGAGAAGTGGCCACCTAGAAGTGTAATTTTGATGCATTGATATGAAATTCATACAACAATAAACGATCACATCAATGCTATGATTAGCAGCTGCATATCTTACCCGGTGGTGCAGTCTCTCCTGGACCTCTTTCTCTCTTTCCTTCTCCCGGTCCATAACGGGATCTGGTTTCCTTTCGCACGGCGAACTAGGAATCCAAAATAAATGTTAGAATGTCGCCATTTTGTACATAGGTTTATTCGAAAGGTAACACCAGGAGTGTTACCTTTCGAGATTCAAAGAGGTACAATCAAGTAGGAATCGCGTCGCACTTTGGGACTTGTTTTGTGAAAATATGGGATAACCTGCTGATGGTATATCGGGAACAAAAAGTTCATACCTAGGTCTGTGTCGCTCATGCTTGGGCGAAGGTAGCTGCACGACCACGTCCCCGGGCAGCACGCCGGGGAAGTCGTGCGCGCGCGCCGGCGACGCCGCGTCGTGACGCGCCACCTGCGTAATGGCGGCCAGGCCTACCGCATGTAAAGGACTGCTGTTGTTGTTGCTGCAGTATAGCATCGGCTCCAGGACTGGGACTGGGTTGGGGCCCCTAAAATGAAAGCAGATTGGTAATAAAGCTTTGATTTTATCCAAAATGGTATGTTGTAAAGCCATTGGCGAACTTAAAGCCCCTAATTAAGAAACAGAAGTTTGCTGATTTGAAAGTTATAATGGAAAAGGTGAATATAGTGATAATACCCCCTAAAGTTCGATGCATTTACCTGACAAGATGGTCAAGTTTTAGCAATTACAGCGATTTTTTATAAAGCATTCCAATTAGTAATATAACTAGTGTTCCAGTATGTAATAATAAAGTCTCACCTCAGTTCGAGTTTCAGCTCCTTTCGTTCTGATTTCGGTGGATTGATTTTGATAAGATTCTTATCATCGAGCAGCCGCTGTATCTCACGTTCGAACGGTGGCACGCACGCCACGTCTGACGGACTCCGCTTAGCGAACGGTTCCCGACCGTCATGGTTCAGATGCTTCAAGTTTGTCAAGTTCGTCGGTCTGCCGCCTGAACTTGAAAACGAATCTGCTCGTTGTCCTAACCGGCTGGCAACATCCTTCTTGTCAGTTTGGCAGCAGCCGTCGCGTTTCACAGCCGAAGCTTGAAGCATATTTATGATGCTTCTCTGCAGCTTTTCTTCCTCTTTTTCGAAGTCAACACTGCCGTCGAGGAATTTGTCTTCTAAAGACGGCTTTCTTGCGATTTTATGTTTCGCGTAGAGTTCGGTGATGTGGTTCGCGCTGGGTTTTGCGGGTCGAATGGGGGGGTAGTCGTATCCGGTGCTTGGGTTGGCGCGTTGTGGTCTGGATGGTGGGATCCATTGGGAGGGGCGCGGGGGCGAGGGGGAAGCATCTGTGGTGCGGGAGTAGCTCTCGTCGGAGGAGCTGAGGCTGGGAGAGCGGGTGAGTGAGCTGAGCTCGTCAGCGGAAGAGTGCACGCGCGGGCTGCGGGCTAGTGGGAGGCTCTCCGACGAGCGGGGGCGCGGCAGGCGCGGCGGCGCGCGCCGCTTGTGCTGCGCCTCCTGCGGCCGCGCCTCCTGCGGCCGCGGCCACGGGGCCACGAGCGCGCGCGGCGGCGGCCAGCGCGGGTTGCCCAGCGCGCCGTGTGCGCCGTGAGGCGGGGGAGGGGGCGGACTGTCCTCACTCTCTTTATTCCTCCGACCCTTACTACCTTTATTATTCCCATTACTCTGATGCCCGTTGGAAGGTAAGAGGGGCTCATTTTCCCCAGCTACCGACGACTCCCTCAAAGGTGGCAATCTTGAAGGCTGTGCTGCCGCTCTTCTCGCTGAGTTCTGCAGCATGGCAAGAGGTGTGGCAACTCCGCCATATGCCGTTGGAGGAGTGGGTGTGGGTCCGTTAGATGTGCTTTGAACGGTTCCGTTTGCGGGAGCTCTGTCTGTGAGGAAGTACGTGGTCATTTCCCCCTTGCCCTTTACTTTGACCTTGCCTCTACACACGAACTGGTACGCCATGTCCTTCAGTACTTGGTACACCTCCTCAGTAACTTGCGTGTGGTTCGGAAGACCAGTGGAATCCATTCGTGATGCTACATTTACTGTGTTACCCCAGATGTCGTATTGCGGTTTTCGTGCTCCTATGACACCGGCTACTACTGGACCGACATTTATACCTGTGAAAAAAATAATTGTTCGTAAAAACGTTTGTTCTTCAAAACTTTTTGGTTGTAAGACGTGTCTTAAAAAATGAGGCTTTATTGACATCAGCATAAGACCTTTCTATGTTCAATGTTATACTTTACAGTAACTTACCTACACGCAACATGAAGTTATTATACGAGTTATCGTTGATATCCTTTAGTTTGTCTCTCATAGCGAACACAAACTCGACCAGAGTTGCCATATGTTTGCGAGTGCTGGCCTCATCAGTCATCTTCCTGTCAGGGATTAAACCGACGGCGGCCATGTATGTGGAGCCAACAGTCTTGATCTTGTCTATTGCACCGAAACGATCGTCGCCCAAAAGCTAAAATAAACAACACGTTATTTAAAAGGTTTTTTTTTCGTCGGGAGTCGCCTGCAGATTCCCGGCCACCGTAGGCGCGGGCTTACTGACGGCAATAGGTAGCTCACCGCCCGGTAAGGACCAGGGCCGGGTCGATGGCGCGTCGTGTTCCACACGCGCCTCAAAGAGATGTTAGCACAAAATGACGGGGTCCGATAGGGCCAACGCCTCAGGATCGCGGGAAATTCGAAAGAGAAACCGTGGCCCTGGCACAGGCAACTGAAGGAACACGGGTGGGTTTTAGTCAGTAAAAGTCTGACACGCCCGCCCACTCCACCCAGAGAGGGAGAAGTCATTTGATGATTTCCCACCCATAGAAAAAGGGGTTTAAATAAGAAATTGCCGTTTATACTGAAATAACGATTTTTTTTTAAGGATAAATGATATTTATTCAATCAAAGTATTTTCCCTCAGTCTATAAATGTCTGCCATCTCATGGTTTGCAGTAGAACTCTGGGGACCTGGACTCAACAAACTGTGTGAAGGCATTTTAAATTGCTTTCTGGGAAGAATTTTTCCACGTAAAAAAAATCGCGGAAAAAATGGTATTCGGTTGGGGCCAGGTCCCGCGAGTACGGAGGACGGGTCGTTTCTAAATGTAGGTCATGTAGTGTTAAAACAGTGTTTCGAGCAGTGTGATGTCTTGCGTTATCATGGAGCAATAGCGGTGAAGATCGGTTGATGATTCGGGCCTGTCTGGCTGCGAGTCTTCGACATCATTGTTTGACCGGTTCTGAGGAAGCTGTTGTGGAATTACACCATGAAGTGACTACGAAACGGTTTTCATCACTTTTGTATGGGTTAGCTTCGCTTTATATGGGCATTGTTACGGCTTTTGACTTGGAGTCGGCCATTGCGTTGTTCGTTTGCGATGATCGTAAAGATGTTTTCGTCACACGTCACAATTGGTCCCAAAATCTCTTCATTTCTGTACCGGTTAAACAAGATAAGGCAAGCCTCTACGCGCGCTTCTCTCTGCAGATCAGTCAAATCAAGGGGCATCCATTTTTGCTGCATATGGGTCAATATTATGGGTATGCTAACATGTATCCATGTCGCTAATTCCTTGGTAGTTTGATACGGATCTCTCTGTCTTCCTCGGGGTTCATTTTTCAAATCGAAGTTTTCACTAAGAAAGCGATAAAACCAAAAACGGAAGGTGCGTTCGTGTTTGTTTTGTATTGTGTTTGTTGTATTATGTAATGTTTTGTCTAAGAGTCATTGTAACTTGAATAAATATATTTATTAATTAGCCGTATGGAGATGGAGAGAGAGATATTGGAGAGGTCCAAACACAGGATTGATATTACGAGCTGTTTCTGGTGGGATAGTTCCACGGAACTCGTATTAAAAAAATGCTTTAATTTTCAATGTATCCAATTTACTGTAAAAGCTGAATAAAAAAAAACAGTTTAAAGTCAAAAAATCAAGTTTAATTTTAATACAAAGTGTATTTGATTACGATACATAACATAACACCAGGCCTTGTTTCACCGAAGCGTTGGGCAGAGGAGTAACAATAGTACACCCACATTTCGCCAGTTATGTTTAAGTACCATGAAATAGGGGGCGAGCCTATTGCCATCAACCGGGCACAAATCCAGACTCCGGGCTGCTACTGAGAAATTGCAGATAGAAAAACCCAATAACACCTTGCCCAACCTGGGAATCGAACCCAGGACCTCATGCTCAGCAGTAGCGGTTGCGTCCACTAGACCAACGAAGCAGTCGATACGGAAGTCGGTCGGAGTCGGTAGTGTGAGAGTACGATTTTAGTACGTTTTTGTTTTATTTTAGTACCTTAAAACGGCTATTTCACATTTAAACCCAATACATTTCGCCATTTCAAAAAAACATGCAACATTAAATCCTTCATCGCTGCATCGTTCCCATCGGACCTGTTATGGAGAAGCCCAAAAAATAAGTAAGTTATAATTTCTCCTGGACCATTCAAGCACACCCAAGTCATGCAGAATGAAAAAAAAATGAATAGTCACCTCATCAAAATCCGCGATGATTTCATTAAGCAGCCTCAGACACTCCATCCCTTGGTTGTTTCCATCCAACTCCATATAGAACTCGTGGTAGTTGGTGATGGACGCGAACACCACTCCCACGCGCTGGTACGACTGGTGGTACAGGTCCTGCACACGCCTCTTGATCAGCAGGAGTCAATGCAGCGTGCAAGCCATGCGGACACGTCAGGGGGAGTGACAGTTGAGGGTTGGGGGAGTTAGAGTAACAAGTCTTGGTACTTTTAATGTAATATACCGATGGTCTTACTTTACGTCTTTGAGCACTGATCAACAGGGACCGAATTACCGTTATTTTTTTTATAACGATACCAATTACCGTTATGTTAACGATAAAAATGTAACGATATTAATAACGAAACCCATGAGTCAGTTAACGTTATCTAACTACCAGTATTAGTACCGGTAAAAGTTACTACTCTTTTACCGGTAATTTTTACGCCTATCTCTTTCTAACAAAGACGGCCGATAGACAAGCATCTTTCGGTGTTAACGTTTAAGGGTCGACTATAGCTACCTTTGTTTTCTGTCAAAATGCAGTTGTGTATGTTGATATCGGAATCATTGATACGACATTACGCCCATTCTAGTCTATCCACTAGCAACTGCTAACTCTAACACTTAAACGAAGGACATTCATTCGGAGTAGTAATATTTTTGACAGAATCAAAAAGGTATCTATAGCTGACACAGAATAAATACGACAAAGTACGTTAGAGAGTAAAAAAATCTTTTAAAATCAACGCGAGTTAAACTAACCACCGTCTATCTTTTCTTTGGTGAACAATCACAGATAAAGAACTATGGCGATTTTTGTTTAAGCTACGTTTTAGGATAAAAAACTGATATGTGAAAAAAAATACGATTTAAACTTTATTTGAAAACATTAATTAAAATGATCACTAAAATATATATTTTAATTTTTTATTTGCACTAGTTAAACACTAACTAATCAAAAACAGTACTATTTTTACAGTAAAGGATTTATATTTTAAAATTCTAATTGTCTAATTATAATCATACGCCATGATTATTAGTATGAGTATTTGAATTCAAAATTGCACCCAAAATCACGGTCCATATTTTTTTAGGAAATGTTGTTTATTTTTTCAAAGTATTTTTTTAAGGTAAATTTAATCATGGTCTGGCAGTTTGAGTAATTTATGCGGCCTACCCAAATATCCTATCTTTTGTATTGTTCGTCGAATCGTTGAGCTCCTTAGTTCTGAGTTGAGCTGCATAATGATTGACAAATGCGTGCACTGACTGGACAGGTCCACTCAAATCTGTGTGGATCTGTCCTCAAAATACCATTTCAGGCACCAGTCTACATGATCCTCATATGATCTGACCAAGATTATTTTCGGATTGTTATATACACTTTGACATTGATGGACAATTTATGTACACTATGACATGAAAATTTACTTTGTGAAGTATTATAATATTTAAATTATTGTGAATAATAAATAATAAAAAAGTTTATTTAAATAAAAATGGACACATTTATAATAACAATTAAAAAGAGCAAAGTTGCTAATTTGCCTGAACTAGGTTGAACCTGTGTTTCAGGCTAGAGAATGTAAAGATAATGTGAATATGTTGTTTATTTTTGCAAAGTATTTAAAAATAAGTTAAATTTAATCAGGGTCTGGCAGTTTGATTAATTTATGCGGCCTACCCAAATGTCTTTTCTTTGGTAATGTTCGTCGAATCGTTGAGCTCCTTAAGTTCTGTGTTGAGCTGCATGACTACTAACAAATGCGTGCACTGACTGGACAGGTCCACTCATTCTGTGTGGTTATTTCCTCTAAAGACCGCTTCAGACACCAACCTAAGGTCTTCACATGATCTGACCAAGATTATGTCTGGACTTTAAAAGAGACTGTGACCTCTGAGTTTGTTTCGGCCTTTCTACTCAGAGTAGTCAGATAGGAAACACCGATCTCATCTAGGTTTTAAAATACGATTGACGTCTAAAAGTGTAACCTACTTACAGAAATAAAATAATTGATAATTTATCATTCACATTAAAATAGAAACTTATGTTTTTGGTTTCCCAGTAATCAAAAATTTTTGTTAGTAGAATGAAGTAACGGTTTTATTTTAAAAGTATCTATTTCGTCTATATATTTATTAAAGTAAAACTATTGTTTTCTCTGACCAAGCGGACTGATAAATCATCATCATGCTTTTCTAAATATTTTTTGTTGATGAAATCTTTCTAATTGTGCTTTTTTGTTCCCGGACCTGGGTGCCACTGCCAATTCACCAGAGCTTTCTTTTTGTAGCTCTTATTGAGCTACAAAACGTATTATTAGTATTATTCCAGGCCACTCAGAAGTATTGCAAAAAATGATTTTATGTATGACAGACTGGCCAGTTATAGTCTATTTCGATTTTATTAGTTTGCGAGTTAATTTAAAATATCTTGTCTAATTAAAAAAATCTCTTATCTAATTTAAAAAAAAACTTTTTCGCGCTATGATTTTTTACGATTTCAAGTGTTGCCTGAAACAGGAAGAATCGTACGATATACTTCAAATGACATTCATGGATGAAGGCCCTTCAAAGGCAACCGTGTATCGTTGGTATAACGAATTCAAGCAGCTAACTTTGGGGGATGAAGAAAGAAGTGGTCGCCTTTTTACGGCTGTTACGGAACAAAACGTGCTAGCAGTGAAAATTTTAATTCAAGACAATAGGCAAGTAACGTATCAAGAGATTCAGCACATACGGCAGGTTCGATCGGGAAGCCTTCACGAAATACAACACGTGCGTCTTCGCGTGAGGAGGATAGTTTCACGCTGGTTGCCGCACAACCACACCGATGCTCAGAAGCAGGCCCGGGCGGAATGGTGCCGTGACATGATAAACAAATTTGCAGCAGGCTCGTCTCGGCGTGTTTACGAAATTATAACAAGTCAGCGGTTTGGGTGTTGAGTCAAAGTGATCTAGAAGCGCGGGGTAACATTTTGATTGCGAGCTTTTTTAATTTGACTGGCTACTTGGTGTCAATTCCTTTACGGAACCAAAGAAGCATCAACGCTGAATGCTTGGCAGAAGTTTCCTCTGTTGTGCGCAACAAGCGACCAAACAGAGCTCCGCGGGCTACTGCTCCACCATGAAACACGCCTTCGCACACCGCACTCAAAACGAGGGACTTGCTGGACAGCACGCTAGTCAAACTCCTAGGTCACCCTCCTTACTGTCCTGACCTAGCACCGTAGGACTTCGTTTTATTTCCGAAAATAAAAAATCCGCTCAAAGGGATATACAATTTTCATCTCCGGAAGATGCGGTGTCAGCGTTCGAATAGGCCGTAAACGAGGTGTCTACTTCGGACTGCAAAAAGTAGTTCGAAAACTGGTTCAGACGCATGAAACTTTGTAAAGAGGCTAGTGGAGAGTACTTTGAAAAGATTTAAAAAAAAACTTAACGAACCCCATAGTCCCACGTATTTGTAAGTTTCGTTTGTTTTTAGTAAGTTTTGGTAAACTGTTGTGAAGTCGAATCAAGTTATTATATGTATTAATTCGCTGAACTGTGGGAAGTGTGGAATTAACTCTGGAATCTAGAAATACAGCATTAACAAAACAGTAATTCTGAAACAGTACTTCCTCCCTTTCTGTCATATATTTAGCAACAAGGTGGCTCAGATTAAAGTTAATGTTATTTAAATTTATTTTTCACAACACACGTTGCAAGTAAACATCACGTTTAATGTTTTACTGCACAATGTGCAAGTAAATGTTAAATGATTTTATTTCTGTAAGTAGGTTTGTACAAACACTTACACGTCAATACTATTTTAAAAGCTAGATGAGATCGGCGTTTCCTGTCTGTCTACTCTGAGAAGAGAGGCCGAAACAAACTCAAAGGTCACAGTCTCTTTCAAAGTCCAGACATCAGATCATGTAGATTGGTGTCTGAAATGGTATTTTGCGAAAAGAACCAAGCAGATCAAGTGGACCTGTCCAGTCAGTGCACGCATTTGTCAGTCATCATGCGGGTCAACTTAGAACCAAGGAGCTCAACGTTTCGACGAACATTATCAAAGAAAGTACATTAAGGTAGGCCGCCTGAGTTACGTAAACTGCCAGACTATGTTTAAAACTAACAGAGAAAAAAAGACGTAAATGTATTAAAAAAACACATTGTCTTCACATTCACAATAATTATAATAACATTACAAAGTAAGCTTCATATCATTGTATATAGTATATGTTTAGTCATCAATGTCAATGTGTATATAATAAATAATCTCGGTCAGCTCATTTGAGGACCATGTTAACTGGTGTCTGAAATGGTATTTTGAAGAAAGTACCAAACAGATCGAGTGGACCTGTCCAGTCAGTGCACGCATTTGTCAATTATCGTGCAGCTCAACTCAGAACTAAAGGAGCACAACGATTTGACGAACAATACATTTGGGTAGGCCTCATGAAGTACTAAAACTGCCAGACCAGTAAAAGTAACTGAAAAAAAAAATCGATGACCCATACAGTCCTCACATTCGCAAAATTAAAATAATGTTATACTTTAAACAGTAAATACTCATGTTATTGTTTATGTCAAAATATATATAGGTATAGGAAAAAAAACTGTATATTAGTTGATTCATTGTTTTCTTTAAAAACCTTAAGATATCGGTACACTTTGTTGCACTTCTTTCGGCCCATAATAATATTTTTACTAAAGCAGTTGCATTAGGAAAAATATTATTAGTTGAAAATAACAGGCAATAGACGTATCGGCGTACGCGATGCTTGTGTGCCGTATGATTATGAAATGAAACACGCGGGAGCGCGTGACGTCTCGTATTCGTATCTTTCCGATCGTCGCAAGCGTAACAATAACGATAAATGCTAGTGGTTGCCGCTCCGCTTACAATACAAGAACCGAACGCATAGCACGCGCCGTCCGTTTCGGTTTGGCAACGTCGCATCAGATCTTGCTAGATTTTAGCGAAATAACGCTATTAGTAACGCTATTTTGATACCGTTAAATCCCATGACTTAACGTTATTTGTAACGTTAAGTATTTAACGTAACAGAACGAAATGTTTTGGTTATTATACCGGTATTTTTTTAGTAACGGTAACTGTCCCTGCTGATCAAACTGAACTATACAATAGGTAGGCAGACCTTAGCAGTACCAAATAATAATACAAACTTAAATCTTTCTTATCTTTACGAGTACATCCCTTTTACACTTGGCTCTGGTCTACATATTTTTTTTTACTCTCCCACAAAACAGAAGAATAATAAAGAATTCAATTCAATTAGTTAATTATGTTTACACGAAGATTGGGTTCCATTTGTATTTTCCTGTTTATTTGAGTGTTCATTTATTACCATGTGTACCTTGTTAGGCAAGTGATGGGTTTTTAGTTCGTAAATTCCAGTTACAGAAAACAATACCTAACTCGCGGTCGTTGGTTTCTTACAGAGAACATTATACTGTCAACAGGAAAATGAGAATTTACTGACTCTGCCTACCCAATTTAGAATATTCAGAAGATAAAAACAATCTGTCACTATACCCCATAAGTGCGTTGCGCGACACATAAAGCATTGTGAATGCGAATGAAAACCAAAACGAGTGAATGAATATTTGAGAGCGAGTGATTGAATGTTTTCTTGTAATTGAATGAATATTTGCTTGATTAATTTATTCAGTGCAATGTTTTCACGAATATCATGCGTTTGTAACTCTGAGGACACAGTTTCTGTTATCCGAATTATAGCGAATTAACGCAATGTCAGTAATGTTACGAATATTCGCTGTAGCCCAGTAAATGTAGTCCCAGATATGATATAACAACGTGATGTCAGCAGACCAACTAAGTCTGGGCTTTATTGCCTGAGGAGTTTCCTATTAATTTAGGTATGCAAATTCCTGGTTAACGATACAACGTAGGAAGCTATACCATCTGACATCACAAAAAAAACCTATTTACGGTCGAAAGCATTTTCTTTAAAACTAAGAGCCACCGTCTTTAAAATAAGCAATTCTCTTGACTTATGAAAATTGCAAAAACAATTATTGATGTTTACGTTTAACTAGGTCCGCGAATAAGTTTAACTAAGTGAGCGTTAACTAGGTGGCACAAAGCTCCGTCAATAGTTACCATGTTCGTTCTAAACTGGTTGTCCAAGAAATGCGTTGCTACGTGCGCCGGGAGGAGGTTAAAGAGAATTCTTCGGTTTGATGCCTGAAATAAATGTGCATAAGTAAAATATAATTATAGGCACTACTTCCTTTATTTTGGAGCAGTTCATTCATTACTGTACGTGGGTGATAAGTTCTAACGGTCATTTAATTTCTTCCCGAGCCTTCCGGGGTAAGCCTGGCAAGATTTGACTTCTTTTAAGTGTTTATTATGGAGAGCAGGGGTGGCCCACTGGTCACGGCCGCGACTTACGGTTTGTAGGTCGTAGGTTCGAACCCAGACAGGCGCTTTACTTTGGGTAAAATTATTTCATCACCACTGCTCTCAAAACGGTGAAGGAAAACACCGTGAGGAAACCGGCATGTCCCAGAACCATAAATTCAAAGACATGTGACATCTACCAACCCGCACTGGGCCCGCGTTGTGGATTACGGCCCACTCCCTCTCACAGAGAGGAGGCCTGTGTCCCAGCAGTGGGAACATATTAGGCTGATTATGCTTATGCTAAGTGTTTATCTCCCAGAAAAAAGTGTAACCCTGTTGTAACTGTCAACTTTTACAATTAGACTTTCATCACACATAAAAACTTCATGATTTTTGTATCTGCTGACCTGTAAAGCATCCATGTCCCTCTTCTCGTCCCTAGCCTGCGCCTGCCATAAGAAGTCGAGCCGCGCCGTCCATTCTGTTTGTCTTGCGTGTAGTAACACTGCTAGAGCTAGTGCCACCGTCCATGCGCTTGCGACATACGCTGAACCAATCGAGCCTGAACTGAAATAGCAAAGATTCCGATATAACGACGATAATAGGGCTTTACTTAGTTATCACCAGAAATGGAAATATATTTTCTCGAGCCATACAACTTTGGTAAAAGTAGCAGTTTATTGAGTTTCAGATAAGAATCGCTCATGATTTGGGAATCAGCGATTCAAAGATTAATTGAATTAGAGAAGGTAAATTTGTAAAAAAATGCAGTGGCGTTCGTTAGAGAAAGTAATTTAATACCGGCTGAAAATCCTGCTTAGGAGATATGAGCGTTAGTTGCTCCAATAGTGGGGGAGACCAAAGTTAGAGCATGTCAAAGTTTAAAAAAAAAAAAAAGTCATTTCATACCGCGCCAAAACCTTATATGGCGATTATTGGGATCATTATCAACACAAAAAAAATAGTCAGCGCAGAAGCGGAGGGAATATAACGGGTGTAATAAAACTTAACGAATCCGAGAGTTACTTGTACTCCCAGTCATTGTATATTTTTTATACTGAACCTTCTGGTTACGAAGATATTGAAGGTCAAAATTCCAACTTTTACTGACGTTTTTTTACGAATAGAAGTTTTAATGTTGGAACACAACTTTAAATACCCCGCGACCCTGTACCGTTGCATGCACTCATAAGCACAATGCTTTTGTTCTTTCAGTTGTTTCAAAGGCGATTTTTCACACCAAAAAAAATTCCTTTTTCAGTTTTTTTTTTGTGCTTTGTTACTTAGATGGATGTACAGAATGCTTAGTTTATGGCTATGTGATTGATTTTTAAATACCCTGTTTATGTCAGCCGCTTAAATGAAGATGGTTGTTTCGATGACTTATCAGGGCTCAATTCGAAACTATGGGTAGTAGGACAAAGTGATGAAAATTTTGAGGTCAAAGGAGGGTGGGTTCCTTTGATCTCAAAATTAATGGAAAATAAAACTGTATTTTTGATTTTTGGTAAAGTTTTCTTCTGTGCCATTGCAACAATCATGTTCCTTAACACGGCTGACATTATATTCCTCCCAATTCCATGCAGCAGACATTTTTTATTGATAAAAGTTGATCCTAAAACCGTCCCATATGGTTTTGGCACGGTATGAAATGACTATTTTATACGTTTTTTTACAACTTGGGCCCGGCGACTGACTCATACATTCATGAGAATGTTACACAAGTACTAGAAATTAAATTTATCTAAAGTAATATTATAAAGACAAAAGATTTGATTTTTTGTATTTTTTTTGTTTTTAACGCTTACACGCTAAAACGGCTGAACGGATTTGAATGAAATTTGGCACATGGTTATACCATGACCTGTGTTAGGACAAAATATACTTTTTATCCCGTTATTCCGTTCCGTTATACGGGATCGAGAGCAATGCGGGTGAAACGGGGCACAGCAAGTTCGGTACAAAATTGGTCGCAAAAATCGGGCAGTACCTTACTTCTACATTATAATATATCAAATCTTTATTTCATTCGTTCATTTTCTTCGTTTTATTTGGCATTCGCTTGTTAATATAAAAAAATGTGTCAAGTAATATTAGTATTTCCGATATATTATTTATATGGGAGAAAAAAATGGTGGGGCATTATGAATCAATACTGTGACTCAGGAAGAAACCTAACCTAGCTAATCCTAAGGATGAGACAGGTCATGTTTCATGAGCCATTCAAATCCTCTTTGTGTCTGTAGGTTTTCTATTGTTATTAGTACTTTCATAATGTAGCAAGTTAATTCCTTAAGCAGCTTTTCTCATCTGGCAGGTTGTTTACAATGATACTAATTATATTACAGGTCATTAGTTTGCAATTTTTAGAATATAGACATAAGTGGTTTTAACAACGTTTTTTATGATGAGAGAGTGATTTAACGAGAACTGTAATTTCTCGTTAAATTAATCTCATAGCATAAAAACGTTGTTAAAACCACTTATTTCTATGACAGTATAGCCAAACGGCAAATGGAAGTACGTTTAGGTACCATTTTCATTCGGCATAATTAACAGGTACTTCTGTACCTGTTAATTATGCGGAATGAAATTTTTTACCCTCTTCAAAAATTGTTGGGTATATTCTTTTTTTGTTAATTTTTGGTTAACAGAGGAGAAGCCGTTGAAGGTTTTATTTTTCAAAAACACAAAGAAATTGATCTAGCAATAAATACTACACATTTGAAGTAAACTTTTCATTCTAGAACAAAGGAAACATAAATGAATGTAATAGTAGATTATTGCATCGAGCACAAAGTAATTTATTATTGCACCGAGTGCCTGATTTAGAGCCCGAGCGTTAGCGAGGGCTCTAATCTAACAGGCACGAGGGCAATATAAATTACTTAAGGCGAGGTGCATAATCTGCTTTTCTTTCAAATATTACGTATAGGAATAGTAGATAAAAGAAACTCATATCAAACAGATAAAATAGAAGTTTAATTATTGAAATTAAAAGTTATACTTGAGCAATTATTAAACGTAAGGTTAAGAGTTTTGTTGGGCAAATTTATATTTAAATTTGGAACAAGTAGGATAGAAACGAATAATACGTACGTAAAAAAAAAAATTGATATCGGCTGGCTGAATAGAGCTAATACATTGGGATTGGCACCTTTTGGTGCGATAAAAAAAAATCTGTGCAATAATGAAATTTCATTCATTTTTATTGCTCTAGAGCATTAAAGACTCGCTTTGTACGAGTTTTTAGTGTGATTGTGATGAAATTAAAGCATAGTTGGAAGAAAAAGTATTTTATAAAAGAAACTATGCCCTAGGCTTCTACTCCGTTTACCTATAATAGCCTTTTATTTGTTCAAGACGGTAAAACGTATCATCAGGTATAAATTAGTGGAAGGAGGGAAGTGAGGCCTTGGTTCTGAGGAGGGACACTAAAAGCTAGTACCTAATATTAAAACTATACTTACTCAATCATCAGATCATAACAATCAAATAGCGCCTTATGGAATCCCAATATAACGCCCATATACCCTGCCGTCATCACAGACAATAATATCCCCTTTACAAGGATGGGCAGCCGTAGAAACACGGCGACCACCAGCATGCTAAGGCAGCAACCTAACGTGATGTACAGCGGCACTGGGCAGGCCAGGTGCTCCGTGCGACTTGACCACAGCGGAGCGGCAACGTCGCCACTCATTGTGAGGACCTCGTTCATGTTTGTGGTGTTGCTAGTTAGGTTTCGGCATAACTCTATGTGTTCGCATGTTACCTGGAAAATAAGAAAAGAAAACATGGTCCATATACCAGGCCACTCAGAAAACATTGCGAAAAAAAGTTTTTATGTATGAGAGATTGGCCAGCTAAATTCTCTTTTGAAAATATGATTATTTGTTAGTAAAAATAGGTACCGGGTAAAACGGGGTGAATAGGGATGCAGGGGTGAATCGAAACCAAACTTTAAAAAGGATTTTAACATTGAAATAATATAGTTTATTGCCAACCGGGGCACCTAATCGTTAATTATAATACAGTCAATACATAAGAGACATTTTTGGCAACAAACATTATTATTTCAATGTTAAAATCCCTTTAAAAGTTTCGTTTCGATTCACCCCTGCATCCCTATTCACCCCGTTTTACGGTACGTTACAATTTCAAAATGTCTCTCCACATTCTATATATTAAAAAATTATCTGCGCCGGGAACATTTTGGCGCTATGATTTTTTAGGGCCCTGTTAAGCAACCGTGTATCGTTGTTATCGTCGACTAACTTTGGGGGATGCAGTGAACAATTTAATCAAAGAGAATAGGCGAGTTACGCATCAAGAGATTCAGCGCATACTGCAGGTTGGATCGGGAAGACTTCACGAAATTCTACACGTGCATCTTCGCGTGAGGAGGACATAATTACAGGCGATGAGTCTTGGATTTATCAATACGATCCAAAAACGAAGCGAAGACGACGGTTTGAGTGTTTTAACACGAATCAACTCCTACCAGTTAAGCGATCTTGAAACGGGGGGAAGGTTTTGATCGCGAGCTTTTTCAATGTGACTGGCTACTTGGTGTCAATTCCTTTACGAAACCACCGATATTATAATACTACGTTCAGATACCCATACAATGAAATGAAACCAGCCTTAGGCTGGCTATTGAGCTGGCAACTTTTCTTAGTCCACTTTTTCAACAGATGGCAGCATCAGTGACTCACTAATTGCCAGACTGTAGTTTTACAAGGCCATCTAGAATTCGACCTACTTTTAAAACGTTTCGTGTAATCCTTTTTATAAAATGTTTTATAATTCCGGGTTCAGAAAAACATGTTATTCGATGTCTTTTATATTTCTATGCAAAAAACGATAAAAATATAAAGTTGTTTGGTTTAAATTACGTAAATTTAGTAACAGTATTGGAAACGGTCATGACAGGACCAATTGAGTAAAACGCCTTCCATTGCAAAAAGCTCTAAACAAAATGATTAAATGGCTACTTTTATCTATCTCACGGAAGTTTAGAGGCTTAATTTTTATTTTATTTTTAAAATAAGTGCATGCATTATGTGTGGAAATAGATAAATCAGCACTAAACAAGAAAGTTTTGACTTTTACCAATCATAATTCACCCAGCTTTATTTCATAATGGTTACCTATGCTGCCATCTATGATTTTTTTTTCAAGACAAATTATAATTTCTTCGATTTGAGACTCCAGGACGGAACCAAAGAAGCATCAACGCTGAATGGCATACTACCAAACGGTTGGCAGAAGTTTTCTCTGTTGTTAGCAACAAGCGACCAAACACAGGGCTGGTCTGGTTACTGCTCCACCACGTCAACGCGCCTTTGCACACCGCGCTCAAAACGAGGGGCATCCTGGACAGCACGCCGGTCAAACTCCTGGGTCACCGTCCTTACAGCCTTTTTAGGATGTCAAAATAAGGCCAATTCTTGTATAAAAAAAAGTGCAAATTCAATTAACTTGTCAAAAATGTATGTAAATTGATTGGATTTTTGACAGATTGAGACTTGGATAAGAATGCGTTGCGTTAAAATGTTCTTAAAAATGGGAATTGCCTCTCTGTATTTCTGTTGGTTCCACAGGAACGACAAAATTTTCTCCTTCTATTTAGGTATAAAAAGTAGATTTCTGTTTTACTTACCACATTAACCTGCCCAACAGCATATCCCAGCACAATAGTGAAAGTAGTGATAGCATTTCTCAGAGTAAAAGGCCTCGACACATCACAGGGTATAAGCCTTAATCTCGCTGCCAAAGTCAGAGCTAATACTGCAGCAGACCAGGCGAATGCCGTGACGAATAAAATGAGGAGTATGTAAGTCTGCGGTAGAATGGACGCTTGTAAAGCGCCTGCTGCTACTAAGGCACATAGGGCTGCAGATAAGGAGCCTGCCCAACCACCATCTGTAGAGGCTCGGTACTGGAATGGAGAAATTTTACTTTTAGTTTTAATTTACGCTAATTCAGTTTTAAACCGTACTAGCTTCTGCCCCTGCCTTCGTCTAAGTAAAAGAAAGAAAAGAAAGAAAAAAAACATTTAAACATACACGTTTTCGTCTTATAATATTTTTCGGTCAAATAAAAAATGAGATATGAGTTAATACTTCTAGAAAGACATAAATAACAATAGAAAGTTCTCAAAAAACCCACCTTATCCTTAATAGATAAATACAAACGGTGCGTACCTTCTACTGCCACCCTAAAGGCGATATTACACGGATTAATTTGGGTTCAATATTGTTTTCAATTTTATTGCTTCAATGGCATTGATACATCTAAATACATTTCAATGCGATTGCGGAATCTCATTGAAAGCTTAGATTCACCGAACGCTTTCAATGCAATGTTAACAATATTGGTAATTGTTCAATGCGGTTGGAACGTGTAACATGAAGATTGAACGATGACTCATTCCGCGCACCGACAGCGAAGCATGTAATGCATGCAAGCTGGTAAGGCATATCTCAATGTATTTTCCCAACCATTTCAAGAAGTTCGTTAAATTGACTTTCTGTCATTCGCAAATGGTTCAAATATGATCTGTGGATGGGTCTTCTGCCAACTCTACTAATAAGGTGTTTGGAGCTCCTTCCGAGATTTTATATTTTTTATATTATTCAACTCATTTAGTAAAAAGTCGCAGATTAAAGAAATTCCCGGACGTACGAGTTGGCGCGACATCGCATTGCGCTGTGAACATTGAATGTTTTTAAATAATTTACGTGTATATTGGTAAAGTCGTTCAATGTGCAATGTTCAATGCTTTTCAATGGAATTGTTTCAATTTGGTGGATTCGTGTAATATCGCTTTAACTAGTTCGATATTTAAATTATGATCACCTGCGCTTCCTTATCAGCATCCTTGAAGCAGAGCGTGAGCAAGTGCACGTGCGTGGCCTTCTCGCGGTGCACGGAGCGCGCGTCGATGGCCTGCGCCAGGTACTTGTTCACACGGTTCGTGGGCTGGTGGTACACAGACGAGTGGCGCTTTTTCAACGGACGCTTAAACTTCTCCGTCACTTTATTCTGTAAAAACCCACATGCACTTCAACAACACTGATACACAAAAATACAAGAAGATACTACTAACCATCGATTTATACAACGATCATAATGGAACATCTACCTGGTCACACATCGATAAGGTAAGGTAAAGTTAAGGTACAGTGAGACAAGGGTATGGCCGAGGTCAGGGTACACATGAGGGCCATGCCGACTTCATGCTACACAATTTGGAATTTATAACTGACCTTAGAACACAAAAGATCCGGAATCCAAAGCAGCATCACGTTATTAGAATAGTAATGAAATGAAGTACAAACATAATACAGACAAAGACAGTTACTTTCAGATTGGCAAGATTTGATTGAAGTTAAACTTTATGAAGGAACTCAGACTGAATTTACTTTGAGACAGATCGACAGTAGTAATCGAGACTTAATACTAATTTCGTGTTCGATTATTCCATAAAAGAAAATTAAGTGAGAAAGAGAAAGACGACAGTAGAAAGCAGTAGAAATAATCAAGCACAAAATAAAACAAGTGTAAATAATGTTGAGGGCTGGTGACGTCATGCAAGTTAGTTGACAGTCGGGGCTCATGCCATGCTCTAGTGCTCGAGGTGACTATAGTCGGGGTGGCGAGTGAAACACAGTTCGGTGCATCCGGCTTTATTATCGAACAGTCTATAAAACAATCTCAAGTATATAAAACAGTTGACAATTTCGAAGTAAGAAACAATGATAGTGAGTGGTCTGCGTGCTCACGTCGATATTAGTCTTCCCCTTTCCGTGTGATTGAGTCAGTGAATAGAAACAGAATGCGAACGAGTCGCGGCAGGTGCGACCCACAGATATGCTTGTGGAGAATGCGTACCTACAGTAAATATGGGGAGACATATTGTGACGCCCGGTAATGGTGGAAAACAATAATACACATGAACAACATTTTGTCTGCGCTTACTGTTTCCGCGGGTATTTGTTGTGGAACTAATGTCCAGGGTCGGAATATCTGAAAATAATGAGCAGACACCTCATGTTAGTTGCTGGTGTATTTCAGTCTTCCACACAATTTTCAGTTTGGAATAGATCAAGAAAAAAATAATGAGTCATGGAGAAATTTAAACACATCAACACCGTCTAGGGATATTTCGGATAACATACAACGTGTTTATACTTTTATGAAGCTTAGCATTTAGATTCAGAATAAAAGAAACAAAAAAAACTGGCGTACAAAGACGAAACGTGAAAGTATAGTAAAACTACCGATGAAAGTATTATTTAAAAAAAGTGAATAATAAAGCGAAATTATTCAGTTTTGTTTCAATTAAGGGAAAAATCCCTAGTCAGTAAAACCACCCATGACGTTAACAACGGTCCTGCACTGCCCGGTTTTTCATGATTTGAATCAAGTTATCAAAGTCTTGCTGTGGGATATTGTCCCGGGTCTTGCTAAGTGCCGTGCATGCCAAAAAAGTTGCTTTTCAGTTGCTTTTTATTAGCTTATTGTAGTCTTCTCCTCACAGTTTGTTCACTCACAAGCAACTGGTGTTCTAACAAACAAACTGTATGCCTGTAAAATTTTGTTGTCTTGCAAAAATCGGTATTGTCGTTGGGTGGTTATGCGCTTTACGCCTGGGTGTCTTTCAGCCACTTCACCAGTAGCACGATAACGTAACCATAACCTTGGTATCAGGGTTCGTTTTGTTCCTATCTCCTCAGCTCTTGGTGTCTTTCAGCCACTTCACCAGTAGCACGATAACGTAACCATAACCTTGGTATCAGGGTTCGTTTTGTTCCTATCTCCGTTGAGTAGCCCCAGCTACCACCTACTGCCCTTAACATTTCCTGTCTCGTTTAATGGCGCACTGCATGATGCATTCAGTGGCATAAATTCGAATTTAACTGCTAACTTGTTTTAAAACTTTAATTTGACACCAAAAAATGGAAGGTAAATTGAAACCGAACTTCGAGTCTTCGTTAAGTTATGCCGCGCAAATCTTTGATTTTCATTTATTTTTCAAATTCAAATTTGGAATCATCCAAAAGGCCTACAAAACAAGCTTTCATCTAAAGATTTAAAAAAAAGGTCAGTATTTTTGAGCAGCAAACTTTTACTTTATACAAAATATCCCTAGACGGTCTCGGGGTGAGCTTGATCGCTCCAACGCGAATGTATGCGTACATCCGCGGTGGGGTGATCTAGTTCGCCAGGCACTTCTTCTCCTGCAACCGAGCGGGTGGGCAGGTTGCGGATAGCCCAACTCCGGCTGTGGGACCGACTAAAACGGTCGATACCACGGCCGGAGCATCTTGCAAGAGATCCCGGACAAGAGAAGTTCCCGAAAGCCAAATCCCAGGCTCAGGGTAACCTAGGCACCCTCTTTCCCATGAACCCAACTCATAACCAAGCCATCCCTCCTTTATCCACCCATCCTGTCTCTTTCCCAAATCCTTAGGCCAAACCCCAGACCTAAGGTGACCCCCAAAAAACCCAAACCCTCTTACCAAATGTCTTCCTTCCCGTCCCTAAGTCCCGTCGGTCCCAGAGGAGGGGTAACCTCGATTCCAAAAAAGCCCACCCCCCAAATGATGAAAAATGCAGAATGTGAGAAATACTACCCAGGTGGGTTCCGGCCAAGCCGGGGAATCCCACACCGCCACGGCGGTCAGCCCCCAACGTATTCTGGGGGGGGCAACGGACTGCACCACGTCACCGCGCTCTTCAGCGCCCACAACTCAGGCAGCGACAAACGCGCCCAACAAACCGACACCGGCCGCGACCAACAAACCGACACCGGCCGCGACCAACGCGCCTAAACACACAGACCCGGCCGCGACTAACGCGCCAGTACCCACAACTCAGCGTATGCCTCCCACGAGCTTCTGGCAACAGAGCATTGTGCGGAACAGCATCACCAACCCCGATTATGACACAGACAGACACAGACAGAGGGCGACGGGGAAGGATGACGGGCCTGGTAGCTCTACCACCCTCCCGGATGATGAAGTACGACTGCTGAAGAAGCGCGGAAAAATCATGACCCGGGAGGAGAAAGTAGGCGACCGAAAGCAGGACTGCGAAGGCACTAGCCGGTGCGAAATGCGATTGGACGCCGAAAAAGCAGTACGCGACCAGCCACGAGTACGCGAAGGGGAAAACCGGCGCGCAAAGTGGCCGGACGCGGAACCACGCGACCAGCCGCAAGTACGCGAAGGGGCAACCCAGCGTGAAAAGCGGCCGGACGCGGAACCAAGCGGGCAGGGACAAGTACGCGAAGGGGAAACCCGGCGCGAAAAGCCCCCGAACGCAACAGAGTCTGCCAGGGCTGCTAGTCGACCCCAGAACCCAGACTATACACGGACACTCCACAGAACTCGACCCAGACAGCACAGGGGTAAGCGCCTTAGAGCCTCACACGCACAGGCGCAGCCGGCGGACAACACCTTGCCAGGCACCTCAAAGCCGCAGCCTGGACCAAGCGGTACGGGGCCGGCGAAGAGGGAGCGCCCTGACGACACAGCCTCACCGAGCGCACTTCAGGGCGACGCCAAACGTGTGAGGGTCCATTCCGCTCAGGGGGAGCAGAGAACTTACGCGCGAGCCACGAAGGATGCTCGGCTCGGCACGCTGAAAAAACCCGATAACTCAAACACACTAACTGACCATGAAACCAGTAAACTCCTCTTAGAGACTCACTTCCCAGACTGCGGACTCCTAGAGGACAAGGTATGGGAAGCTGAACCAGACTGGGCCCCAACAGACCAAGACTGGTCTAGAGCACACAGTATAGTAACAGAAGAACGGATAAAGTGGGCCATCAACACTTTCCAGCCCTTTAAATCTGCAGGGCTGGATGGCATCTTCCCAGCCCTTCTACAATGGGGGGCTGATTTACTAGCACCATGCCTGGTGAAGACCTTTCGGGCATGCATAGCACTCAGGCACATACCCCTAGCTTGGCGCGAAGTGAAAGTCATTTTCATACCCAAACCAGGCAAATCCGACTACACGCAACCCAAGGCCTACAGGCCCATAAGCCTCACATCTTTCTTACTGAAAACCCTCGAGAGACTCTGTGATAGATACATTCGTGACGGACCTCTTCAGGCAAAACCACTTCACAAACAACAGCATGCGTACTTCACAGGCAGGTCAACGGAATCTGCGTTACATAGCGTAGTATCCAAAATTGAATGCGCCGTGGATCACAAATGCTCAGCACTAGCCGTCTTCATTGATATCGAGGGCGCCTTTGACAAAACCACTTTTGGTAGCATCAACATGGCCCTCGACAGACACAGCATCGACCCTACCCTGAGCGGGTGGATCACCAATTTGCTCAAACTGAGAGCTGTACAGGTAAAAGTGAACGACACCACAAGGGCCATTGTGGCGAAGGGCTGCCCACAGGGGGGCGTCCTCTCGCCGCTTCTGTGGAACCTGGTTGTAGACAGCCTCATCAGAACACTAAATGACAAAGGCTACTTTACGGTAGGCTATGCCGATGATGTAACCATAATAATAAATGGCACCCACGAAAATACCTTAAGCAACCTTATGCGCTAAGCCTTGAAAATAGTAGAGGACTGGTGCAACAGACACCAGCTATCCGTCAACCCCACAAAAACCGAACTGATTCTCTTTACAAAAAAGAGGAAACAAATGACACTACAACTACCACGTTTCTTTGGTACTACCCTAAGCATGTCAACCGAAACCAAATACCTAGGCATTTATTTGGACAAACAGCTTAATTGGGCTAAACACACCAAATATATCACTACAAAAGCCAGCATATCTCTGTGGCAGTGCAAGCGAATGCTTGGCAGAAATTGGGGGATTAGCCCCAAAGTCACCTGCTGGCTATACACTACTGTTATTCGACCAATTATCACGTACGGCTCGTTGGTCTGGTGGCCTAGGACAGGCCTGAGCACAGCCCAAAGAGATCTCGAAAAACTGCAGCGGTTTGCCTGCGTGGCAATCACTAGCTGCATGAGAACCACACCCACTGCTGCCCTACAGGCGATGCTTGGGCTACCACCCCTACACCTCATCGTGAGGGTGGAAGCGACCCTAGCTGCCTTCAGGCTCCACATATCGGGAACCCTAAGCAAAGACTCTAGGGTCAAGCACATACGCATAAAGGAAGATGCGGTCAACCGACAACCAATGATGGCATCACCCTGCGACAAAATCCCGAAACGACATTACTTTCAAAAGCACTACAATATCATACTCTCAGAAGAACAGTGTGACTACTCAGGCACGAATGACCTGAGAGTATACACCGACGGCTCAAAGACCGGATCCGGTACAGGAGCCGGAGTTTTCTCAAATGACCTCAACATAAACATATCAAGTCCGCTGGGAATGTTCAACACCGTCTATCAAGGGGAGTGTGTGGGCATCATACAAGCGGTGTATGCCATAGAAGCCAGAAGAGTTACGGACACCCACATACGTATACTCTCCGACAGCGCCTCAGTCCTCAAATCATTAGGGAAAGAAAGTATTACCTCGAGTCTAACACTAGAATGTCACAATGCCCTAGAACGAGTTACGGTATCTAACCGCAACAAGGTGACACTCCAATGGATAAAAGGACACAGCGGATCACTAGGCAACGACGCAGCTGACGAATTAGCCAGGAGAGCATCCAGCACATCGGCTTGCGGGCCTGAACCCGTCATACCCATCCCCTTCAACCAGATACGCAGGTGGCTGCGGGAATCCACCCACACACTAGCCGAGAGGTGGTGGACCTCGACACCAGGCTGCAGGCAGTCCAAGGAAGCTTTGCCATCCTTAAATGGCAGTCTAACCAGACGGTTATTACGCCTAGACAGAAATGGCCTGCGCCTGGTGACGGGGACCATCACAGTACACTGCTCGCTAAACAAACACCTTCACACAATAGGCATCACGGATAGTCCACTGTGCAGAGCTTGCATGGAGTCGGACGAAACCGTTGCGCATGTGCTCTTTGAGTGCACAGGCGTTACCCAGATAAGAACAGAAACCCTCGGGACACCCGGATCTTTCACAGATGTTCTCGACAGACCAGAAGCTTTGATCGGATTCTGGAGGGAGGTGGGCTGGTTGGAATATTAACCACCGACGGCCGCCATGGCCCACGCACAATGGTCCACATGAAGGACTAAGTGCGGAAACCAAACCCTCTAACATAGAACATAGAACATCCCTAGACGGTGTTGATGTGTGTATTATGGATAGAGAGATCGTAAAATATTTAGTTTTTTTTTAAGTTAAAAAATTTATCATTTTGATGTACTTAAATTTTTATTAGAATATAAAGTATAACAATGAGTGAAGGCTTGAACAGACCAGCAACTAAATGAACATTCGGGAAACAATTCGGAAACTAAGTAAGTACTTCTTTGTGCTTAGGGTACGAGTTTAAGATTTTGTATTTCGGTTTCATAGTGTGTTGGGGACTAATTCATTACTGTGTTTGTGTGTGTTCGTGTGGTATAAATATAATAATGAAGTTTGGCAGAAAACGAAAATTGCAAATGTGGTGCGAAGCATCATATAACATTCTTGAAGTTCCTCGCAAAATTATTTCTGTAAAACTCGTGAAAAAGCTTCAGTGCACACCTTAAAATGTAATAAAAGCAGCATAGATTAAGTTCGAAAACCACCACTCAAACCAAACTAACTACTAGGAAACCATTAAGCGAGGTTATCATTCGACACACAGTATACGTACGAAGCGCATCGCCATTGCGACATCGATGCGTCTCGCGTATCATATCGTTTCTGAAGCGTGAAATCTCATTACCGCGGGAAAAAATTGCAATATGGTTTTATTGTATACTCCTAAACTAGACCTAAGAGAACCATTTGCTAGATGCATGTGTGTGTAACGAGCGCACGCCGCAACACGAGACGGGCCTCTAGTTCTCTAAACATGTGACGGCGCGCGTTCGCTTATTACGTTTACGCACTATGCATGTTCATCTGTGACTGATTAGTTCAAACGATCGCGTAAATCGATGCAAAGTTCCCATTATAGTTGTATTGGAAGTAGCACAGGTCAAACAAAAGGTGCTGGTAATTGCGTAAATGCGTATGCATAATATTAACATGTGCGGGAGTGTCGTCGACGGCGTGCGTGCGGAGGGCGTGGTGCTGCATGACGGCGTCGAAGGTGTGGTGGTGCGGGGCTGTGGCGGGGCGCGCGGGGGGCGCGGGGGGCGCGCTCACGGGCTCGGGCCGCAGCGCCGCCAGCCGCAGCGCCTCCGCCGAGCCGGGCTCCGCGTGCAGCGCGCGCCGCAGGTCCAGCACCTGCCACAACCGCGCGCTAGTACCAAGCTCAGCTCGACCGTACGGACCAGAAGCACAGCCCACTGATATCATTGACTACACGCACGGGGAGAGGGACGACACCGACGCATGAGGATTTCATTAAAACCTGAATGTTTACAGAATTCCACTTCAAATCACCGTCGTCCCTCTCACTTAAAAAATGACCCAAATAACTCTCAGTTTTCAGTGGCATAAATTTATTTACATTGTTAACCACATCATAGCAACTGATAACTTTTTTGGCTAAAACGACCATCAATATTTAAAAAAAATCTCACATTTAGAGTTCAGAAAAATATAAAATAGTAGGTAACAAATCAAATGAAAGAAAAGAGAACTTACCTTTAAAAGTCGAGAGTAGATCACCGAAACGAAAAAATATATCACTCGAGACAAACATTCTGAAGAGCGAGATATACTTAAAGCCGTGGACATTGAACTCGTATTATTTAGTAATGTCCATTGAGGTGCAAAATTTTCGCAAAATAGTTAAAAGTGCAAACATTAAGATTTTATTTGTGAAACGAGTAAACTTTTGGAAGAATTCCTCTCGAGATGTTGATAAATACGGAAATCGCTGGCGCCCTTAGTGCTTTCCTGTGACGTTCACCTATACGAGGCGCAAACATTTCCGTCGCTAGTTATTCAAGAGGAACTATTCCGATCTTTTTGTTCAGTCTCGAGGTTGACATACGTGTTGTACCTTCCTAGCGGCATTGGCCTTGAGCTCCTGAGGGGAGGCGGCCATGTTGGAGAATGGCACGTCCACGTTGAACTTGATGGAGTGCAGTAACTGCACCACCACATTGGAAACGTTTTTGAAGGAGAGTTTCCGGCGAGATGCTGAGCCGAGGCCCACGCCAGCTGATAGGCACATCTGCAAAAATTACATATTACTGTATAGCTCTCCAAACACGTAGAAAAGAAATATAGCAATTCAATTAACGCCTAAAAGGATCATAATTTTGTGTGCTACAAGGACGTATTTAACTACGCAGTTTTCTTTGTATTATACAGCACTACAAGTAAAAGCCATTTCCTAATTCCCTGCTATACAATTCATAACAAATCTCATTTAGCGAGTTAGGTAAAACTAATCTCGTAAAAAATTAATCAAATAAATTGCAGAAATCCCATGGGTTTCCGGGACGCTTGTCGAGAAACTCAAGGATTACTTTTATATGGGTTTTTAGACGTACTTTTCTCCTTCTTGGCGGCGGAATGATGAAGTAAGTCTGCACAGAATGGTCCCGAAGGTACGCGTTCCGACTGCCGCCGTGACCGGGCTCCACTTCGTACGCCCCGCCGAGGCTCTCGAGTGTCGCTTGCGTTATGTGCACACGTCTGGAAGGGACTCGACATATTGTACAATATGTTTCACGTCGAAATTTTTAAGGGCATAAATTGGAAGGTGACTTCAAGTTTAAGACAATACGTTTTTATATAAGAATGAGTCATAGAACACAAAGCGCGTTGACTCATACGGAAGACATCGTGCAGGTTGCATCAATGATTGTGCATATAACTAACCGCATATGACTGGATCGGTCCTGATACATCCCTGCGCAGAATAGCAAATGAAATCTTCAACCATCACAAAATTGCTTAATCAGCGAGTTTTCGCTTTCTCATCTGACATTGTCTCCACTTACCCTGGTTCCCCACCAGCCTCCATGTTGTTAGCGAGCGTGACGTCATTGGACCACACATCGTACTGCCACTTGCGCAGACCCAACACCCCGCACAACACCCGCCCCGTATGGATGCCCACGCGCATGTTTAGTTGCACGTCCGTAGCTTCCACCACAGACCTAGAGAAACAAAAGGGTTTTTGAGAAATTGGAAGAATAGCAAAAGTTAGGTCAAGCCTGTTGTGAACTACCAGTCAAGCTGTGAAGTGAGCTGTCATTTCACCTGAATAGGGATTTACACCTCACTCTACCTTAAGTTATCAAGGGACCTTATTACCATGAGTGCACATAGGGACGCGTCTTTTGCTTGGCAATCGGAAAATCGGACTATCGGCCTAAGGCGCTGTGCGTCCCTCGCGCGATCACATTGGTGCGATTGGTAATCACTCACACAAATGCAAAGCTCAGTTTAGGCCACGCGGACTGTACTAATATTTCATTGATTAAAAGTTACTAAAACGGCGGCTATTCGACGAACTGAGTCAGAAAACCTTATCAAATTAATCCAAAAAACACTGAATAAAGATTAAATGTTTCTTCGAAAAAAGTGAGATTCCTAAAAGTGGCCGCTATTTACGTACTATTTACTCGGAAAACCTTGTTTAAAATTGTTTTCAGAGTAAAAACAAATTGGTTAAAAAGTTTGCCTTGATTTCTTACCATTCCAGGAGGCCTGGCAAATAAATGCTACGCTTATAAGAAAATTATACTTTTTTAAGCACGAAAGACACCGCAGGCGAAAACTGGTTAGCTACACATAAAATCACATGATAAATGTTAATTATTTTAATTGCTTCATAAATATGTTTGTACTTGACGTAGGTCAATTAACGTCACTATAAAATTATGATATATTGTTAAAGACCTGAAGGATCACCAATGATAAAACTTGATGGGCTGGAGGTTAGGAGGATATGTGCCATTCCGCATGGTAACAAACAAACACAGACATGTTCAAATTATTATTTTTAAGGTTTTTCAGCCAGCAATATTAAATGTGCCTAAATGATCTCCTGAATTCGAATCTGGAGTAGAAATCCATGATCGAATATATCGTCACTAAGTTTGCCACATAGTATTATATTTTTGTAGATCTCATTCAGTAGATATAATCCATAAATTACATTAGAGATTCTTGCACTTGTGTTATTTCAACACATCGTACATTTTAGTAATAAATAAAGAAGACAAATGAAGGTGTGTTGGACCATGACTGGTTTTGGTTAATCTCTATTTAATAAGTAAAACAAAATCGGTTAGTAAAACTCTAAAATTCTGTCCAGCCGTCCTTGAGTTGTAAATGGTGTAATTTATAACTCAAAGACGGCTGGACCGAGTTTTAAGATATCTGATTTGTCTTTGCCCGAATAGCAGAATAACTATTAATATACACTTTCTCATGAATACATTTTGTATGGAACGGACATAAATTGATTCTCAAAGTTCACTGGGTTCATAAAATCCGATCCATCATGGGTATTGAAAATACTGGTTTTCTTTTTCAAATGCCTTGATAGAACCCCAAGCTACCGTTGCATTAATCTTGTTTCATTTCGAGAATGTTGTTGACCAATGTTATTGCTATTCAACATTTAGGGAAAATATTTGACGAACTGGCTTGTGACATGTGATTTTTTATGACCATGTACGCAGACAACTTAATTCCCATTTTAAAATAATTACCCATTTCGCCATATATCAGAAATTCAGAACTCTAAAACAGTACATTAATCAAGAAAATGGTGGTAATCGTTGCTAAAGCGGAATTATTTACTCAAGATATAAATCTCTTCAAAACACTTGGGTTGTAACTCTTTCACGTTGAATAGACAACGACGTAAGTAAAAGACGAATGGCGATAAACTTGGCAGCAGTGCGCACGCGCTGGACTACGGAGTACCTACCTATACATAAAGTTGTTCCAAATAAGAATGTATAGATGTAAACATACGGTACAGTTCGGATACGAAATGCTGAAATAAGTTTGTTTTAATTAACACAGGAATTCGCGAAAGCTCTTTTTTACGCTTTATTGATTTTACGCTTACCGTTGCCACTTACGGCGTAACTAAATTCTTAGACATTTGCTGGAAATAATTTCTTTTGAAGTGTTTAAAAACAAAGACAAAAGACAGTCTAGATGACATGTTTTTAGACGAGATTCAGTAAAATATTGACCAGATTAGAGTTAAAATGGATGTTCAACAATATTAATTGAATTAAAATATTGCTGGATCTATGGATTGGTGTGGCTTCACGTAGACGTAGACAATTGATTTATTAATACTTACCTAAAGAATTTTAGGTATACTAGGTGGCGCTTATCCAAAGATTTCATGCATAATGACTAAGATTAATATTATATTGTAAGATTAACGACGTGAGCGGGAATATATACGGTTAAAAGAATGTGGGTTACAGAATGTGTTCTCTAATTTTAAATGAAAGAGTCGGTAAAACCAACCAATTTATGATTACAAACATTTACATAAAAAAAAATTAAACTTTTCTTTAGTTATTTCACTTAATAGTCCTTTTATTAAGCGACTTAGTGAAACTCGAGTCGAGCGCTCTGTGCGGGATTCCTGAAATGAGACCATTTCTCGTTCACAGCGCATAAAATACTGGCAATTTCCCCAGATTAATTCTTAATGTTTCACAAAGCTACGAATTAAATTAAACGAGGTTATTAAGTTACTGTAATGGCAGTTGTCAGTAGTACTGTTCTTTTAGCGAGGTAATTGAAAAGGCGGACTGGCGGATGGTGTTCTTTCGTCACCACGATTTTATGTGGCCCTGAACTTATGTACAATAGAATTGTGTTGTTTATGTTCATGCCCACCCACGCGTATTATATAAGCAGAAAAAGATTTAAATACTTACCTACCACGCAAGAACCACTCAAGAATTTCTTTTAGTTAATAAACCATAACTAATTATGGCCAGCTTTACGATTTCCTTTGTCGTTTAATACGCCAGTTGATTTTATAGCAATGGGCTTTATCGGTGACAAATCGACCTTAGTTTACCGCATTTTTACGGTCAATTTTGTTGGAAGTAACGTGCATTTATGAATCCATGACGGCCGAGGATTAACTTCTGATCCTTGTTGACAGAATTCGTCAGCACATATTTAAAAATAAAAATGCTGTAACATTTTAAACGAATAATTGCGCAATTTACGTGAGTTAATATAGCGACAGGCAACGTCAGCATACTCATATTTTTTCATTAGTTCACGACAGGCGACGCACCAAATTAAGGCTTAGAGTGACTAACAGCTTTTCCGAATCTTCGAATATAATATATTTGAAAACGAGCTACGTAGGAGTAGGAAGCTCCATTTGTCCCCTTCGTACATACGGTCATCAATCACGCTGAAAACACGTAAAGTAATACAGCGAGAGGCAAGTTTGAATAGTGAACACATCTTCATTCGTCAATCAGTTTTGTATGAAGTATACTCCAGTGGAGAGAAACGACAAATTAATTAGCTGTTAGTCGGATTAGTTGCGAAGTGGGTCAACCAACGTATTATCCAATACGATAGTCTGGATCCATTCCGCAGTTGGCTGTCAATAGCAGTAATGAATTACGCGTGGTAGGGAAATACATTTGTACAAAACATTTTACGCCCTAACAGAGATCTCCCACCCGCATTGAAACGATTTGATATTTTTAATAGATATCTCATCTCATTAATATTGGTTTACATTAACATGACATATGCTTAACTAAATAAAAACGATTAATTTTATGATTTATAATCTTCACCTTTGCGAAATTAACCTATTTATAATTTTTACATCAATGCAGAAGTAGGTATTAAGACAGGATAAAATCAAAAGTCATTAATTCAAACTAGGCTGAGAATCAGCAATTCTTGAACGTCAACATTATATAAGACAGTCCCCCAAAACGGCCGCCCTTCACCACTTCCTAGTGCTTTAGCTGAGAAGAAGTGGCGCTACAAACTTCCCAGCAGCAGATCTGCTCTGTCTGTTCAGTTATAAGAACTTGATTCTATCATATAATACAAAACATTAAATTACATTATTTGCCCATGCCAATATACCAACAAAAAAATTGAAGCAGACATAAATTATAAAAACCTTTAGTACCTAAATAAAACCCTCCAGGCAAAAAGGCCGTGCCCGCTTACATATGCAACGCTGAATAATGTTGATATAGCTGTAACTTGAGGTTACAAAAATAATAAACTAGGACCATCGAAGACAAACAAATAAACAGAACAATTACTATTACAATAACCATAAGTAGCACCCGTTCACAAGCATAACTAAGAGCGCTACTGATGATAGACACTACAATTCTATCTGTGCCTGTCAAACAAATAGCTGTCAACACGTTATATTGCCGCATAATTTGGCTATATTGGGACGTTAAAACCAGAGATTGATAGGATTTTCTATCTCCAGTACGCCGAAATTGGAGATAGATACGTTATTGGGTTCGACCGTGAATAGTCGTTGATAGAATAGTAAGCCTATGAAGGTTGGATTTTACTTTAGCTTTAAATGCACTAAAAGGCAAATCTAGCAAACACGGGAAAAGCTTGTTTTACCAAGCCCAACAAATGAGTTATGAACCATATGAAGCCGTAAACAGGAGCACGTAGTTAGTCCTTATTTCTAGTGTTAAAATTATGAAAATAACCGTTTTTTGTGTACAAGTGTATATTTAGGATTTTGGCGAAGATTAATTGTGACGTAAGAATACAAATTTCTTTAAAAAACTCAGAGAAACTCTAGCACCTAGCTGGTAAATTGCTATGTTATATTTTGAATATCAGCGGAATAGCCCCCACAGCAGAATGCCGCAGGACATAACGCTATGAAAAAAGCTAAAATAGACTAACCGAGCTGTATTGTCTTAATTTTCAAACGGTGTAGGCAGATGAACTGAACCTTCCCGCTAGGCTCAATATATGATCCCCACTGAAGTTAGGCATCGACTGTTATTCCCAGAAAAACTGCTGAGCCTACAGTTTTAAGCATCTCTTTATCTAAGATGAAAAAAAAAACCCTTTAAAAATAATGGTAAGTCATTGATATAAACACACTATGAATAAGAATGGACCCAGCATTGAGCCTTGAGGTACACCTAACTGAACTGAACTGGTAGCCCGGAAGATTTCAAACCATTAATATCCTGCTCATTGGTGCCTATTATGTAAATAAGATTTTATTACTTTGAGAACATCGTTATGAACACCGTGATGACGTAGTCTTTTTTCGTAAACTACGTCATAACGGTGTTAAACGTGTTACATGGTGTATGCAATCAAACGCTTTGGAGATATCACAGAAAACTCTAATAGCATTTGGCCAGTTCTCCCATGTGTTAATTATGTGTTTCAGCAGAGGAACACCCGCATCTGTAATCGAACGACCTTCTGTAAAACCAATGTTCATCATGTAGGAGACCATTTTAATGTCGTAGCAACTGCTTGAGTACAAACTTTTTTTTTACTACATGCAGGTAAGACAGAAATAGGCCTCAAATTACCAAACGTTATTTTTCTTATCTGATTTAAATAATGGGATGTAAAACAAAAAAAATAACAAGCGCTTCTCGCCTTCAAACTAGTAATTTTGGCAAATAAAATTATAACAACAAAAAATTATATGATTACCAATGTTTGTGAAAATAAAACTACTACTCTTCAAGAGGTTAGGAAAAGTTCCCAAATAAACACATTTTTAAAAAATAACAGCTAGATAGGGGGCCACTCCCCTATTTAACTGTTATTTTTAATAAATGTGTACCCAGATCGTCTTTTAATATAATAATGTCGATTGTTTACTTAAAAGTTTATTGAAGATGAGATGCCCCCGTAATCACCAGTGTTTTAAGACTTAAGTGTGTTTAAAATATTAACTACATCATGAGCAGTTACATGTTCAAAGCTAAATAAGCGACTACATTTTGGCACGCTAATATGCAAATGAGTTTCAGGTTTAGACGGGGACGAATGAGTAATGTTGGCAAAAAAACCTCAATAAATGCCACAGCTACGTCAGCTGCATTAATCACTAATTTGTTATCGACCATAATCTCTAGTTGATACTAAAATGTAATTATGATGACGAAAATTACGAAAGTTTACCTGCCAAATTAACCTACGGAATCCCACAGGGATCTCTTCTGGGATCGTTATTATTTTTGATTCATATTAATAACATAAACAGTTTTAAAACATCGGGCAGTATCACACTTTATGCTGATGATACTTGTCTATTTTACTTTGGTCACAACTTTACTGATATCGTGAAAGAAGCTCAAAATGATTTGAAGATTTTAAATAAATGGTTTGGCAAATTTATTAACTATTAACACAAAGAAAACCTCATACATGAATTTTGCTGCAAAAAACAAGAAAATTCTCAATTAAAACCAACTTACAATAAATAACGAAACAATAAAAAAATCAAACAGCGAATAACATTTGGGTCATTTTAGATATTTGAGTCCCCATTGATAATATTTCGTCTAAAGTATCTCCTCTTATAGGAGCGATACATATCGACCGCTTTGGAACGCTTTATATCACTCATCAGTAAGTACCTACGTGTTTTTGATATAGTCGATTCACCTTAAGCCTTTTGTAACATTTTCAGTGACTCCGAACACGAGATTCCATTTGCGATGCAAAATTTAATACAAACTCTTTGTTCGTTGTGTTTGTTCATTATGAAATTCGAAATCACACTAATATTATCTAACTAAAAACAGCACATTTATCTAATTAACAGATGCAACTCAAACTTCGCGCTTAAATGGAAAACAGTTAAGCCAATCTAACAACAAAATAAAAACGAAATAAATAAAGAACAATGGCAGGTGCCCATACATCATTTTATTTGAAGTAAAAAAAGCTTGTTACATTAAATTACGGTAGTTTTTACCGTAAAATGTTCGTAATAAGTTCCTAGACTTATATTAGAAAAGATTTTCATCAAAAAACTTCGTTGTTAATAAATATTGAGACTTTAGTCTTTTTGGCGGGAATTTTGAATTTGAAACAACTTTTATGTTTTAAAGTTTTTTTGACTATCGTCAATCGTGTGAATTGTCGTTTCTTGAATAAATGATAAAATAATGAATTATTTAATAAAGAAATAAAAGAAGTCATTACAGAAAACTTCTACCAAACATTTTAACAGCAGCTCGAGAGCGACTGTCACTGTCAGTGTTGCTACCAACGCAAAGTCTGAGTTGCCATTTTAATCATTCATTCGGACAACTACAACAAGAAACTTGTTGCGTTTAGGTCAATTTATTTATACCAGCGGCCACCTCCTAGTACGTATTTCTTAGACGTATAACTTCAGTCCACAGCTAGAAAAACATCTAGATCGTGCGAAAAGCATGGAGTTGGCAACAATGTTGAGATTAGTGGTTTTAAAATTCATATTTACCGCTAAAAACCAAAGAATGAAACTCTCAATATTTATTAACCACGGAGTTCAAATTTAAAAAAAACTTTTATAGAATGTATTTAGGAATTAGAAATGAACATTTTACAATATCCTAGAAGAACACGTTAGAAAACAACACTAACAAAACCGTTTGTCATCTTTTACTATAATTTCCTTATTTTGAACACAGAGAATCGCACATTCTTTTATATTTTATTTTACTTTTCTCAATATGCTAGGTGAACTGTAACGTCCTTTTTTTTGAGAAATAAATGTCTATAAACCGATGACCAAAGATTCAACTGATTTAGCGAATAAAAAAACCAATTCCAAGGTATCGCATATAAGGCGTAAAATCTCTGAATTGTTTATTAGTATTTATATGAAATAAATCCTCCACAAAAATAATAACTCTCAGAGAGACGAAGAAGATGAAAAAATGCGAGATTAGCAGCTTTTAAGCTTCTTAACAATTCAGGAAGATGTTATTTCCTGTTTAGTAGTTTAAGAACGCTCAATAGAATACAATTACATAGTTCGTTACAGTTTGTGGTGATGAACATGAACAACTACTAGAAGCTCGCTGATGTTACAAGGTAAATTGAATAAGGACGATGACAATTTTTTATATTTTTATGAATATAAAAATGTTGTTTACAAATAGTGCAAACAATATCACAAAAAGTGTAAAAACATAAAACAATGCCAAGTTATAATCGTTTAAAAATAAATATTAGACAAGGACAGCACTATCGTAGAAGTGACGTCACAACTACTATGAAACCTCAGTATGAAGTTTCATAGTTGTGACGTAAGTACATTGTCCGAACCGCGCGATAAGGACGGAAATAATCCCTTCCAAAATCTTTTAAAGCGTGTATCTTCTTCATATTTACATCGACGTAACAGATTTTTTCATTACGTTGAGTGTGCGCAAAAACTCCACGACCTCATCCCACCTGCCCCCTTCTACCATCGGACATCTAGACGTACTGCTAATTACCATCCATGCTTAGTTGCCATTCCACCAATTCGCACTAAGCGCTTCCAAACATCCTACATAATGCGCACGGCAAAAGAGTGGAACTCGCTAGCTGCTTCTGTGTTCCCGAACGCATTCAAATGGAATCTCTTCAAAGTTAGAGTGAACAGGATTCTTCTGAGTAAGCTCACTCTATCGTTGACTCTGTCTCTGTCAGTTCAGACCTAGACTAGAGTCAAGAGTTAGAAATCCATCAAAAAAAAAAAAAAAATATCTATTGTCATCCGAGCGCAGCATAAAGGCAGATGAGAAGTTAATCCGAGGACGCTAAACGCAATTATGCTATAATGTTAATTTCCCTTTGTCATTGCTTCGTCCCATCACTAATGCCGTTACGAAATGTTCGCCCAATACAGCGATAAAGCAGCTATTGTTTCGTTTCTTTGTTTTGTGTCTCGGAAATTATATAGCTTGTTCCAGTTTTCCCTTTTTCGCCCGCCACTCCCAGTGGGTTGAAAGGGGACACGTGTCACTATCGACGCGGGCGTACATCCCCTGAATACGAAATTCCCCAGGTCAGTGGTAGCAGTTCGGGAACAGTGCCTGTTTGCGCGCACCGACCGACGCGAAGACCATTTATGGCTTATCATTAAATTAAAATAAGTTTTCGCTTTTTTCCTATATTTTTATTTGCAGTACCTATGCTTCATTACATGTATTTTAATCTTATGCAAATAACGTTGAACTTTCTTATCAATCATGAGACAAGTTCTTAGTTCAAAATACAATTATATTAAACTAAGTACTGGTGCTAATTACCAATAAAAATGCGGAGATATTCTTTTAAGTGCTTCAATGTAAACTCAAAATCTAGCAAGCATCGTAAATTATTCTAATTACAAAAACTCTAGAGAATTGTAACGGGCAGCTTTTAGTCGTCCGACATTAACAAATATCTTAACGTTCCTACAGTAAATGGACTACAAAACTTGGCCAAATTAATTATACTCAGTGTCGAGACCGTCCCGCGCTTCTCCCCGCTCTATATATACCACTTTAATCATATCTAGCATCGGCAGAAATAACACCAACATGAAAATAACTTTATTGGACCAATTTCGTTCCGACATTCATACGAGTTCATACTAAAATACATTACCCACTATATCGTATGAGGATATTATTTACGTCGTTTTTGCACGCTTCAACGTGCATTCATAATTAAAATAATAATAAAAAACCTATTATGGGTCAACCGTCTGAAAAGGTCAGTGCAACGTAGTTTAATTGATTGGAATTGGAAATTAAATGTTTCGACGCTGTTCACACTAACATACTAGCCTAAAAACGAAAAGCATTAGGTATAAAGGAATACTTTACACCATTATTTCAGCTTCCTTCATATTCCAATGCCATGTTTTAATATAAGACTGAACCATGTAAATGAGCAATAAACGCTCCTGACCCTTGGTCTTGCGGTGGGACCAAAGCGGACATTGTCAACAAATTGTGTGTTTGAATTACGTATCTGCCGGCCGCGGCTGCTCAACACAGCTGCACAGATTGCGATAAAATACCGTCGTTTGTTTGTTTTTCCTCTCTTAAGCCCGATTCCTATAATTTACAGACCGTTATTGGTTAAAATTAACTCTTATTGTATCTTTACCAATAATGAAGCGAAGAACTCATAGTCTATCATATGGAAGTAGCAATCACGGGTAAGATAAGCTTAAGAATCTCTTTAAATGCTTAGGTTGACAAAAAAAAATGCAACCATTGGTAAGCAAAACTATTCGTTTTTGTTTATAAGAACCGAGCATTATTGGACTCCCAAATACGACACCGAACGTAAGTACATCAAGCATGCATGTGTGTAGCAACGTAAGCGGAACATTATTAATAGATCACATTTTGCGAACTAGACTATAATAGCTAGTGTGATAATTGATGCTGGTCTGTAAATACGATTCATTGAGAGGCTAAAACGTGTGTTGATGGACAGAACACCATTGCGACTATTTATGTGTAGCCACCCATCCACAAACGAGGAATAACATTTAGGTCAAGAGCAAGACATTTCCACAGTTCCAATAACGTGCCATGTCGGCCGATTTTCACTGTAGAAATAGTGTTGACAACTATTTCTGTTCTATATTTTCATTACAAACACTTGTCAAAACAAATGTCTATCAGACTGTTAAAGGGATTCCAGTATTAATATAGTTGTTCCACGTGTATGGTAGACTAAGGAAATCAATGTAATTTGGATGAAAAAGCAAGCAATTCGAAATGTTACACATTTCCAGTTGAAGGAGCATGTCCTTCGATTCGGCAACTGATCATAAAAGATATTCATGTTACGCTTGGCAAGTTTTCTACGTGACTCTGGGTACTGCCTTAGCTGTTACAGACTTCCAGCCAGTTGTCGACGTAGTCGTGCGAACAAAAGTTATGATATCTCGACATGTGTTTGATTTTCGCGTACCAAAGGAAATAGGAATAGAACTTTCCTAATGTTTCCAAATGAATAAACACTGCACGTAGAATCCTGATCCAATTCTAGGAGAATTGGCAAAACAGCTATAGTTTATTTTTCATTTCCATTCGCGTCACAGTGATTTGTTTATTCGTGTGCTCAACAAGGCGGATATGTCCTTTCGATAATGTACAGATGACGGCGGCGAACGTGACGCGTGTCTGAAACACTACCCGCGCTGAATACAGATAGCTGTGTACTGCTTGAGGTTTGCGGCCTGTGGTCGCACCACGGTGTTGATTGCTGCCTCTTATTATAAGTCCGCTGTCTACTTATGCACACAGTTATAATGGACCATGTAATTCCTGTCAACACAGATGGTGCACTCAATCAGCCTGAGCGGAATTGCTTTTAAAATGCATAGGTATCAGTTTTCCAAACATCAGGTAGAATATAAAATGAAAATTACAATTATGAACGTGGAACGTCATCCCGTGGGTACCTACGTATAGGCAGGTTTCAAAAGTAAGTGGATTTTATTCATACAGGCTTATATGTCGTCACTGTACCGACAAATAATTTCTGGAAACGTTAGAAATTGTAATACTGTCTACAAAAAATTGCTTTGAGACGATCATCTCGCAAAATTGGCTACAGAATGCGATAAAGTGCAACATTCCAGGCCGGCCTAGTGACCTTCACGCGACGAGGGAGGGCCGCGACCATACGGGGCCACCCAGGATGTCACCGGGGCCAGGCGGCCAGGGGGCCATGATCACAAAGAGTATATTTAGCTGTCTCCTTTGATGAGCCAATGCGCAGATAAGCGCGTATCGCGACATGCTCCGATGCGCGTGCCCTTGTACTACGGCTGACACGAGCCGCATCGACCTAGCTTATTAATTAAAAAATAATATGTATTCAAGTGTAATTCGAGAGCAGTTGTGGCCCAGTGGTAACGGCCCCGACTTACGCGTTGCAGGTCGCGGGTTCTCGAACCCAGGCAGGCGCTTTACTTTGTGTAAATAATTTCATCACCACTGCTATCAAAACGGTGAAGGAAAACATCGTGAGGAAACCGGCATGTCCTAGAACCAAAAATTCGAAGACCAACATCTACCAAACCGCAATGGGTCCGCGTGGTAGATTACAGCACACTCCCTATCACAGAGGAGGCCAGTGTCCCAGCAGTTGGAACGTTATGGGCTGATTATGAATGTGTATTCAATAAAAGTGTACACGCGAGAATTCTATCCCTTCAACCTTGTTTTGACCCTACGTCATAACATATGGAATGATTATACAAAATAAATTGACCTAATTTTTGTTCTTTTAGAGATCGATCACTTAACTTCGTATTTCACTAATGTTTATCAACTGTAGTGTACTTTTCACGGACAGTAAGCTAGCCACGTCGGCTGAAATGACCAATTAGATTTTATTATTGTACGGCCGCCAGAAATGGTCAAGTCAAGGTGGCGCTGTTTGTTTGTCGTAGGCGTGGGTCTACTTGCGGCTATATTTGGTTTAGCTTTGTAAATGTCACTCGGTGTTTTTGGACTTAGTGCTATTATAATGACTATTTGAGAGGCTCTTGATTTTAAAGTACAGAGCCTGTGTTGTAGAAAAGGACAATGCGGTCAAAATACATGGAAAAGCTTTTTTTTTTGTAACCTACGTAAAATTTAAACTCAGAGGGGTAATCACGTACTGAATCTATGGTAACAGGTTCCGCGTCGAATTCCCTGCCACCCTGTATATGTTTTGCAGAAGACGTTTAAAGAACTAGGTTTGCTCGATTCCGAATGTTGAGTAACGATTCCTGCGGTGGCAGCCTTGACTCGCCCGGTTCAGAAAGACAATCGTCACAGGCACATAAAAAAGCTTCAAAAATATTGTGTGTCTTTTATTCTCAGCTAATGAAATGTATTTTCTTTCAGGTTTTCAGGTACTTTCATGGTTTACCACCGTTACAGCCGTTTTGCACTAATAATAATACCAGCTTATTATTGCCCTACTGCAGGGTAAAAGCCTCGTGTCTTACAGAGAAGGCACGAGCAACTTTAAATTACGGGCATTTGCCCGCCACCATTTATTTACCTGATAAATGGTGGCGGGCAAATGCCCGTAATTTTTTAAACACGTAGCAAAGTTTTTTTTTTTTTAAATATTTATACTTCCAGCTTGACGTCGACTTACGGGACAACTTGACCAAGCAAGTTCAAAATAAGGATTTTAAGGATTATACAGGGTGTTTGGTAGAAGTACCGACACAGTTTTCTTATGGATAGGGAGAATCATATGCTATAAGTGTGCACCTACAGAAACCATATCAGTGTCACGGTGATTGAGTTTTTTTGTTCATGTCGTCATAGTTTTTTGTTTGTGGTTGTAATAGAACGTTACTTTTGGTGTTATCTTTGCAATGCACATTTATACCTTCAATTGTTTGTAGACAATGACTTAATAATGTGTCGCCAGTCATGAAATGGTGTAAATAAAGGTCCAAAAATTAAAGTAAAATAATAAAGAATGTATGTGCTAGCAAATGACAACCCCCCAAAAATTGTGTCGGTCCTTTACCAAGCAACCTGTTTTGAACTTGCTTGTAAAGGGTGTCGTCCCGTAATTCGACGTCCAGTCGGAAGTCATAATTAATAGTATAACAGAAAAACTTTATATACATTTTTATGTAAAAATCACGGGCATATATTTATACAAAAAAAACAGAGAAAATCTACTGCCTGTGACGGTCTTTTAACTCCTCTTGCTACATTTTTTTTAATCTGTTAACTATTATGACCTATCACCCGACTCTGGCTTGACGTCTACTTAGGGGACACTGCATATTCAAGAGTCAGGGTCTAGGAAGCTTATAAAAGACCTGAACGATAATTAAGGTAACACACATTTGGCTGAACGCACAAACCGTACGAAGCCAAAAGAAAAACAAGAGGTGACTCACGCTATAGCGTCGATCATGTCGAGCCCCATCTCGACGGTGCAGCGGCCGTGGTCGGACCGCGGTTCGGGCAGCCCGGACACGCAGTAGTAGCAGTCGCCGAGAATCTTGATGCGAAGACAGTGATTATCCTGTATTCAAAGAGCAGTTTTAATGAAACACAAGCCGTGTGCCCGCGATAACACTTCCCACCGACAACTTTTCAGGAGCCTTAGACCACGTTCGCACCGACGTAAAAATATTGCGCCCGGGATTTTAAACTCTCGATGTTGAACCGAGCATTGAGAATCCAACAGAGTGCATCGCGTCGAGTCAACAGCGCGTTGAAAAAAAACACTGTGTGATTTTCCACTCTCGACGCTAAGCAGTGCTTTGAAATTCCAGCGCGCGGTTAAATCCCACGATATTTTTACATCCGTGCGAACGTGGACTTAGAGGATGAGTTTCCAAAAACATTTCTGACATCTAAAATGGCGCCCCCTATTACATGGGACTTAAAAAAACATAACTGGCGAAATGTGAGTGTCCAACATCTGCCCAACCCTTAGGAGAAACAAGGCGTGATGTTATGTTATGTTAAATGGCGATCTTCCATAACTTTTATCCCTAACGCTCACAAAAATCTTTCTTAGTGTTAACTTTTGTTACTTAGGAAACTTTCACAAAACACCCAATTATAATGTGTTATGCTTTGAGAATAAGATCTGAATGTCATTTTTCTTTTTTGTTTATGTAATTTCAAAATCAAATCAATCAATATAATGATAGTTGACCATAATTTCAGCCATACCCATCCCATTGAATCATCACCTTTGCCAAAAAGGAGCTGCGATCATGTCACTAGGTCCGTAGTTAAACGTTTATTTTTTTTGGAATAATTAACGGTTTCTCGAAACAATTATGAAGATTTCGCAATACCTACAACGTAAACAAATAAAGATTCGTCTACCGCAATTTACGCTTTAATGAAGACTTTGAAGCCATAAAATAAACATGTTTATTATACGTCGATGGCGATTCAGAGGTTTCCCCAAGCTGTGACGTGTATGATACAAATAGTAATAAACCTCAACATTTTCGGTAATAGGGAATCATTAATAGACATAATAGTATTACTTACATTGGCCAGCTGATCGAATCGTCCGAAGAGTTCGTTGAGTAGTCGCACCAGCTCCTGCGCGCTGCACTGCGATGCGAGCACCGTGAAGCCCACTATATCGGCGAAGAGGATACTACGACAAAAAGAAAATGTTATAAGAATCTGTAAGATAAACCCACTATATCGGCGAAGAGAAAATGTTAGTGTGATAATTAGAATCAGTAAAAAATAAACGAAGATCGGAGTTGTCAAAAGTCCGTCGGAATGAATTCCGGTACAAATCGTGGACACTATATAGGAGAACATATTATGCAGCAGTGGACTGAAGTCTTTTAGGCAGCATAATTCTAATTTGTGACTGTTATGCCTGTTTTCACGAAAACTAATTAATAGACCATTTAAATACCTACTACTACTACACACCATCTCAAAGTCAAAGTCAAAGCATTTACTTCAAATAGGCACTTAAAAGGCACTTTTGAATGTCAACATTTTCATTTAAATAGATTCTAGGCGCCCTGTGGTCTTTGGGACCTTTAGCTTATTGAGTTCTGTATAGGCACAGAATACATAATAGTACGTAGTGGCCTCTTTTTGGATAGCTATAACATTTCACAATCACTTATTAATTATTTACTCAATGATTATACACTGTAAATATTTAGTTTCCAGTCCACTACGTCATGTTTCAATTAGTTTTCCAATTTCCAATATGCTCGTCGTCTGTGAAACTAGATGACACGTACAACTTTTTTGTTCTCCTCCACCGAACTAGGAAGATACGAGGAACGGCAACTTTCTAGTCGGTACTTATTAGTTTTAATGAAAACTATTCAGGAACGCGGCAACATATTGTAGTTTTAATCAAATTAAGTTGTTTCAAGTTCTCCATTCGTGTTTGATGCAGTTCCAGAGCAGATAGTTTTTTTTTGGTTCGTTTCAAAATTTAAATTTAAGTTTGTAACATTTCTCACATGGTATTTTAGTTCAAGCTCGGTTTTTCTTCATCTTTGAAGAGAATGTGTAAGTATTTGGAGCGGCTTTGTTTGTCTAAATCATGCAAAGTATAAAGGTGTGTAGGTACCATGTGAATTATTTAATGTTTGTTTACATAAGCTTATCATACACGGTTAAATACGAATTCAAAGAGAAGCCTTTTGAATATTCTAAGTCCATTGCATAAGTATAGCGTTTGTAAACATGAATACGTTCCATTTATCGGAAATCGTCGCACGTAAATTGCCACTATTACAGCTTTTATGTGTGGTCTCTGTAAGTACGAGTATTTTATTTATTTATTTATTTATTATTTATTTATATATACTTTATTGTACACCACAAAATTACATAACAAAAAAAAATATCATACTAAAAACATACAATGGGCGGCCTTATCGCTTTCTGCGATCTCTTCCAGGCAACCTTAGAATGGACAGTGATTTGTCTGGACATAAAATGGGGCTGTCAGTGGTGCAAGAAATAAATATACATTAAACTAAAACAGATACACAGATATATACATATTAACATATCCTAAGGAATAGATACATAAATACATACATATATGCGAAATATAAGAAACGTAAATAAATGATAATTACAGTTTCCGAAAGCAAGATCACAACGACAAGTAATGATCCTTCACGAGTCTTTTAAACGCAAATAACGACTGCGCGCGTTTTATTTCGACAGGCAGTGCATTCCACAGACGAACGGCCTGGACAGTAAAAGATTTGTCGAGGAAAATTGTGGAGTGCTTAGGCATTTTAAGCTTTAAGTTATCCGATGATCTTAAAAATTTCGTATGGGAGTCGCAAAGAAACTGGAAACGTTTCTTGAGATAGTTGGGAGTGGAAGGGGAAAAGAGCACATTATACACCAGGGAAAGAATGTGAGCATTACGGCGAAGGCGAATAGGTAACCACTTGAGCTTCACACGAAATTCAGAAACATGGTCATATTTGCGCAAGCCAAATATAAATCGTAAACAAAAATTTTGAAGCCGCTCAAGTTTATCGAGTTGGTCTTGGGTAAGGTCAAGATAGCTGGCATCAGCATAGTCAAGGATGGGTAAAAGAAGCGATTGTGCAAGCGCAATCTTGGTAGCAGTCGGCAGAAAATTACGCAATCTCTTCAAAGATGCAGCGGATGCAAATAGCTTGCGGCTAACTTCCTGTAGCTGGGCAGTCCAAGAGAAGTTCTTATCAATGAATATCCCTAAGTTTTTAACTTTCTCACTGAGGGGAACAACTGAGTTGTCAAATGAAACTTGAGGAAGAGTCGTCCAGTCGATCCTTGAGACCGTCCTTGAACTGCCTACTACCACAACCTGCGTCTTTATGGGGTTAACCATAAGCCCGTATCTCTTAGCCCAGTCGCATATTCGGGCTAGATCATGATTAATCGTTACGAAAGCCTCGGATAGATTTCCGAGAGGAGCTCGCGAGTAAATTTGTAGATCATCAGCATAAAGATGGTAGGAAGAAATTAGTTCGTCGGAGATGGAGTTAATAAAAACTGCGAAAAGTAAAGGGGATAGAACACCACCCTGAGGTACACCGGCAGAAGTATTACACCAGGAAGACAAGGTCTCTCCAATGCAAATACGTTGCCGCCGACCGAACAGGTAACTACGAAACCAGTCAATTACCGATGGAGTTATGTTAAGAGAGCAAAGAATGCCAAGCAAAACATCAAAATCAACAGTATTAAAAGCGTTACTGAAATCTAGCAAAGCTAAGACCGTTAGATTACCGTCTTCCATGGCTGACCTTATATCATCCGTAATGTTTAGAAGCGCTGTGGTGGTGCTATGACCAGGACGGAAGCCAGACTGGAAGGGGTTGAGAAGATTATTTTTAGAGAGGAAAGTGCTTATTTGATTGTGAATTAACCGTTCAAGGACTTTGGATAGGAATGGTAAGACAGATATTGGACGGTATTCAGAAAAGGATGTTGGATTAGACTTTTTAGGTAAAGGAATTATTTGAGCATCTTTCCATGAGCATGGAAAGACACCACTAAATGCAGAAAAATTTAGGATGTGACTAATGACAGGAAGGATAAGATCTAACACAGGGACTAACATATTACGGCTGATACAGTCACTTCCTACTGCATTGGAAGTAATCGAAAGTATGCTCTTCTTAACATCACATGCGGAGAACTGACCAAAAACAAATGGGGAATAACTGGGAGTCGGAAGAGAAGAAAGATAATTTAGTGTATTAAGTTTAATAGTCCTATCAAAATTGGACGAAGCAGTAAAATGATTATTCATTGCATCAATGTCTATGTCTTTTGGGATTGTCTCTTGTCGAGTTTTACCGACCCCCAATGACCTAAGAAATTTCCAAACTTTGGATGCGTCCCCATTTTGGACCGAAGTATGAATGTGGTGGCGATTAGCATTCCTACACACCTTATTGCAATGATTACGAATAGAGAGGTATCGTTCCCTGTTAGCGTCATTAGCCCTACGCTTATATTTAGACTTAGCCAAAACTTTTTTGTGCATAAGCGTTTTAATCTCAGTTGTAATCCACGGCGCCGGCAAATGTCTAACCTTAACTGCTCGAACAGGTGCGTGATGATCGTAAAGCTCGATCATTTTATTCGTAAAAATATTAACTTGCTCATCGACTGAAGGAGAGGCATACAGAGCAGTCCAGTCTATATTGCTGGCATCCTTGCAAAGATTGTCAACGTTCATTTCACCAAAATTGCGTTGCATGAGAATCTTAGCTTTAGCCTTAGGTGGGCGAATTTTGTATGACAGAAAGATTAGGTCATGATAGGAAAAGGCATCGGCTGAACATTGGCCATGCTTAGCTACGTGATCAAGGGAAGAGACAAAAATCAAGTCAAGAAGTGAAGGAGTAGAGTTAGGAAAATGGTGAGTGGCACTCAGAGTCAGAATGGACAGATTACTAGAAGCTATAATGTTATTCAGAGAAGAAGAGCGATGGTCTTTTTTCAGAAGACAAGTATTAAAGTCACCCATGACTATACTATGACTGTAAGAAGGTACCAGTATTTCTAAAAGATTTTCAAAAGACGAAAAGAAATTAACGCGTAAAGAGGGACAATAATAGACGCCAAGAAGTAATTTTGAATGGCTTAGTTCGACTTCAAGGAAGAGATGCTCACCAGCATTTGATGGCGGTGGCTGCGTTGACACATTGACAATAGAGTAGGGAATATGTGTGCGGAGATATATGGCAACACCTCCACCAGCACCAACCGACCGGTCGTTTCTTATAAGTTGAAAGCCGGGAAGAGAGTAACTCGTTGAAGGGAGACAAGGTTTTAGCCATGACTCCGAAATAAGAATAGCATGTACGTTCTTACAGTCAAAGCTTGCGAGCATATCGTGGAAATGAGCCGGAATGCTCTGAGCGTTAATATGTATAACGTTAAAATTCTTAGGAACATCAGAAAACTGCGCTGCAAGACTGTCAGCAAGAGAAGGAATGCTTACGAAACTGTCGTCGTTGCTTGTAATAGAGAAAAAGCTACTATTATCACTACTTACATCGATAGACATATTTATATACTAAATAATAAAGATTATATAAAAAAATGTTAAACAAATATTTAAAAACAGACTAATAAAAATAAACCGTATGTATCTAGTCCTCCTGCCGGTTGCGTTATTAAAACGGAAGAATTGAAATCTACTTAGCAGTCCGGGTAACAAAACACTTATGTAACACATTTCAGGACAAAACAAAACAAGAATATTAAAAGCGAAATAAGACTTCTGCCAGTCACAGTCAGCCGTTGCAACGTTAAAAAAAACGGAACGCAACGAATGAAACTGACAGGGGTGTTGACTTACACTGACAGTGACAATATTGTGACATTAGTTTCGGTCAATTAAGCGAAGCAAATTGTTACTTTAATGTAGCAAATATTATTTACTGAAGGTATATACAAAACAACGAACAAAACATGATATTACCCGGACTTTGATTAAAACATCATAAAAAGTAATCACTTCTTTAAAGCAGCAGCGCGCTTCAACTTGGCGGTTTTCGCAGCAGCAACGACCGGGACAGAGGCTGGCAGAGTCGATACTGGATGAACTGGATCACTTTGCTCGGACACACTGGGAGTCGGCGCAATCTTGTCCAATTCAGCGAGGGACTCCACCCGATGACGCGAATCATTGGGACCAAGGACATACACGCAGCCTGCCTTAGTCCAGCTCTTGGTGACACCGCATCTTTCCCTCGCGGCCAAGAACACATCATGCCGCCCCTTTGTTAGGAACTCGGACATTGTGACGCCTGTAGCTTTTAATTTGGCTTTGGAAAACCAAATGTTATCACGAATGGCAAGACTGCCAAGCTTAAACAGGATAGGCCTGGTTTTATTAGCTACGGCTCGTCCCATCCTGTGACATCGGCTTATGTCCGCAACAGTAAAGTCAAGCAGCTGTAGTTTGTTACAAATCACCTCAGTAATCACCTTGGCAGTGTCCTCCTTCTGCTCCTCATCAACACCATGCAACAGCAAGATCTTCCTTCGGCCACGCATCTCTATTTGGTCGACACTACGAGCTAGTAGCTCCACCTGTTGCTGCACACTATTGAGAGCCTGCGTGATGAATGTCCGGAACATTGCAAACTCAGCAGCCAGGCTAGAAGTTGTGACGGGAGACGGAGGGGCCTTCTGTAGTTCGTCTTCAAAGGCGGTCATCTTGGTGTGAAACAACTCCTTCAATTCACTCAAAGTGCTTGTTAGTGAATCCATTGTGACTAAGTGAAGTGAAAGTAGTAGATTGAAAGAAATATATTGTGAAGAGATAACGCTACACCAGCAGGTACTAACTAAGAACTTTTAAAATATAGCATAAATAATTGTAAATAATGATTCTATTAAATTATATTGAATTTTAAATAAGAGCAAATTTTTCTTTGTGTAACTGTTACAAATACCCACAAAAGATCGTATTGTACTGTATTGTACTGTACACATGATAAACTTTTATGAACGTTTTTTTGCACTTATTTTTTTTATTCTATTCCTGTTTTGTTGGCATTTTATTTAAGGAATGCGGTGCCAGCGTAACCAGAACTAAAATATTAAAGTTTTTTAATATAAGCTTGGTCTCCACTTCTTCAGGCTATCAGCTGCTTCCTTCAAAGGCAGCAAAAAGTAAAAACTAACCTCTTCAATCTTTCCCTGATTAAAACAGCTCGACGATGAGCAAAGACAAAGGTATCGGATATCGGACATTTTATATAGCGTTGAGCTTTCTACTTAGGTATATGTTACCCAGTGCTCTCACTATAATTAAAATAATCAAGACTTTCCTGACTCACAGGACCGAATACTAAAGCATAATTTTACAAAATACCATGCTTGTGACAACGTCATGGGGTTCTTGACATAGCTATACAAATATGTACAATGCCTCCGCGCGAGTTAGTTTTCCATAAAAGCAATTTAGTATAGTAGAGTAAAGACAAATATCAGTCAAGTCCTAAAAGAACAAAACTATTTTCGGAGGTAAACATGACAGTTGACAAAATAGAGCTGAGCTCATTGTGATCTCAATGGATTTCCGATTGCGGCACACGCTCGATACATTATGCAACCGAGAGTGTGTTTCAATGGGCACTAGCCAAGTCGACTCGGTGACGTGAATCGAAAGACATGTTTTTTCTCAACGAAAAGTCAAATGATTCAGAAGTCAGAACCAGCCTTCCGTATACAGGGTGTAACAAGATACATCTCGAAACCGTCAACCGACACATAGTTACTGTGCATACTTAAGTAACTTTGTGCAAAAATAATTGTTGGGAAACGACTTTAATTTTTTATGTGAAAATTCGCTGTTTAGTGCACAACGTAACGCACACAAAACGTTGTTCATAAGGGTGCATGCAACGGCACGGGGATCGTGGGAGTATTTAAAGTTAAACATTAAAACACGTACACGTAAAAAAACTATAAACGTTGCAACTTTAACCTTCAATATCTCCGTAACCAAAAGGTTCCACTAAAGTATGGTCCGGTACAAAAAACATAATAACGGGAAGAACAAGCGACTCCCGGCTTCGTAGTGTCTGTAATTACACCAATTTCAATATCGTAATGTATCTCATTACGTACTTGTGCTTTATTTTAATGTTAAACACACGGTTTATCAAGATGCTCCGTCTAAAACGAACGGTACTTTTTTAAATCTTAGCAAAGAGTTTTAATGGCAGAAAAGTGGTCAACATTTTATGAATAAAATTAACTATGGGAGATAAAATATTATAAATAAACATTTAATTATATAAATTAAAATTAATTTTGACAATAAATTACAACATAACTTTATTAGTAATACTGGCTGTTTTTGTGCCCTTGACTTAACAAAACTTGCCTTACATCGCTAATTTGTGAACAAGTAACAATTATTTGGCGCGCTTTTTCTTTTCGCTGTATTGTTTTTATTTGAAAACTAGATGACCCGGTGAACTTCGTACCACGTACAATTTATTTGATTATAACTTTAGCTTCTAACTCCAATCCATTGATTTAATATTGGCTGCATCGTGTAGTGTTTGAATTTCGTTAGGTTATTAAATAAAACTTGCTTGTAAATAATTCAAATAAATTATATGTCTTGAAAAAATAACATAAAATAAACATGAGAAATAAATACAGTTGTTCAATGGACAAACGACTAAAATTTATCCAATTTTTACTGATCTGTCCGCACCGTAATCGATTTCCGGATCATAATGGAATGCCGCCCGTTCCAGCTTCACAGGAGCACTGCGTCGCCGTCGGTGCAATCGCTCATGTTCATTGTGTCGTGCTCTCGTTGCATTCTTAGTCTATCCACTCGTCGTTCATTTTCAGTCCCTCTTGAACGCGATTCGGACATACGAATACAACTATTATCATTATCTGTCGCTCGCTGGTCATCAGTGCAGTTTTTGCGCGTGAGGTAGCTCGTCGCACATTTATTTGACTTCGACGACCTCTATGTCAGCTTGTCTTCTCCTTGGCATTTTGGTACTTCTCAATCCACTTCTATCAAGTCTTAAAATCATTTTTTTTATTTTACGGAACAAATAAAAACGATTTAACAACCAGACGAAAATAATGACATTGACATTATTTTTCAGTTGATCGTTTGGGTTTTCCCAATTTTATTTTCTTTAAACCACCCCTGTTTTATAGCGAACAAAACAAAACAAAAAACATTCAAATCGGTTTAGCCGTGTTTGAGTTTTAGCGAGACTAACGAACAGCAATAGATTTTTATATATATAGAAGATAGATGTCGTCAAGTAATGATAAATTTATGAATTCGACACCGCCAGAAGTCTGAGGCAGCGAAAAAGGCTACTCTTTGCCCGTAAAATCGACCGATAGATACTTACAAGCGTATAAATATTTCATCCTATGGAAAACAAGCAAAGATGAAAATTCTGTTTCAGAAAGTGTGTTTTTATCCTATTTCATGGAACTTTCTCAAAAATATAAGTCAAGCTCATTGTGGTGCTACTATTCAATGGTAAAAAGCACTGTGAAAACAAAACATGGTATTGATATCAAGTTATACTCCAACTTGCTGGCATTTCTAAAAGACGCTCAAGTGGCCATGTGAGTAAAAAGTCGAACGTATTTTCGGCTGACAATGTCTAGAAATTCATAAAAGAAGCTCCGGATTGCCGATATTTGGCAACAAAGGTCAGTTGAAACTAAATCGTTGTTATTAACTTCTTTCACTTTCGTATTTCTTTACTTAAATAGGTGTTTTGTAAGCTGTTTTAACTCTTTTCGGGTTGTATTAATATTCGGCATAAATGATGCATATAGACGTCAAGAATTGGCAAACATCACAACAATTAATATGTTTAGAACCATGGGCGGGTTCATCTTGTCCAGATCAAAAACACAAAACAATAAATTCCAAGATCGTTCACAATACAGGGGCCTTTTCACGACATAGCACAGTATTTCGCCTAGAACATGCTAGGTGGACAAAATTCAAGTTTTCATTTCCAGGAAATCTTAATTGCATAACACAAACAACACCCCCAAACTCCAAATTCCGAGAAAAAGTTGTTTTTCAAATGCTTAACTGATGAGTCATAGAGTTCAGAAGTCAGGTAATGAGTTTAATGCAAGCGTTCCGGTCAATCAGTTGCAATTTAGCGACACTTTTGTGCACATCTCATAGTGGTATATAGTGATATTGTGAAAGTTTTTTGTGATGGATATTAATACTGAGGGTACCTATGTACTATTATTTAATATATTATTTTTATCAGAATCTATTAAAATGAATATTTAGCATTTTTTTAACTTAATGCATACATTTTTACGTAATTTTTTTCATAAACAAAACTTTGAACGTTCAGGAAATACATTGATTCGCCTCTATTCGGGCTAGTAGATATATTGTAGGTATAACTGTGTAATTTGTAAAAATACACATATTGTTCAGCACACTTCAGTACAACATATTTTTTTATATTTTTTTTCAGAACACGTTTACTCTATTTCAAGGGTAGCATTTTTTTAAGAGTGGTTGAAACACACGAAGAATGATAAAAGATCGCGTATTTATGACTATCTTTCTTCAAAATTTCACTTTGGTGACATTACTGAAAGCAGCCAAAGAGAAATAAAGTTGAAAATATCCAACTTTTCTACTAAGCCAAATGGTTGGCTTCGGGAAAATCGAAGGAGCGTTTTTTAATTAGAAATAAGACTTGGCTGGATGAAGGACACATACAGTTTACTGTGAGTTCTTTAGCCCCACAAACTTCAACATCGAGTGAGGTTGTGACATCTGCAGGAAGACCTCGCAAAGATTTCGAGGGATCGTCGTTTAAGACGAAGAAACGTCGAGTAGTGGATCTCGTAGAATCTCGAAGTGCCAGTGAATTAGTGACTGCTGCCGAAATTGCTATGCGTTCAGCAGGGCAAAGAAAAGTTGCCCATGTGATTAGAGACATTAGTGAAAGGCCAGGTAATATTATTAAGTCAAAAGAAAATACCAGTTCCGTTAATCCTAGGCAGTTAAGTAGTGACGAAGCCTTAGCAAACTATATAGATTCGAGATAGAATATTAGTACACAGTACTGAGGTCATCAAAGCGGCATTGCTTCCAATTGGGCAACTTTCCGAAGAGGCTCAAGAAGCACGTAACAAAGATTGCCGCAGATTTAGGGAGTACAACACCCGCAAGTGCTCACGTGTTGCCACGAATAGAGACTTGCTGTCCATGTTAATAATAACATCTGACCCTTTGATCAATGGCCTTCGTGAGATTCCCCGAAAAAAGCCGGAAAAAATATGTGCAGAAGTATTAAAGTTAATCGTAAGCCCGACCATAGTAGCATCAAGACCGGAAACGTCATCATATTGTCGCACATTACCACAAAATGATGACGATTCACCAGAAGATTTTGATGATGATTCTGATGATTAGGTTTAGGTTAAGTTAGTTTGTACAGTAGGTATTTATTTATTGAATGCATTTTTGTTGTTTGTTTATTATTTTTAAATATATTTTCTGTTTTTTATTACAAAATCATACCAAAAACTATTAATAATGCCTCAACATGACTACTTATATATAAAAGCATCGTTAAATATCATAAAATAATATTGTCCACCTAGCATGTTCTACGCGGTACACTGTGCATAATGAAGAAATACGAAACGCTTCGTTCAACAAAAGCGATGTCTAACAGATTTTTACAAAATTACCAAAATGGAAAATGCACTAGCCAACCCATTGGCATAAATAAAATTGGAGCAATGCCGAAACAAATTGCCACTTTCTTAAATTTGGATGATCTACATGAATACACAGGGCACAGTTTCAGAAGGTCCTCGGCTACATTGCTCGCCGATTCAGGTGCGAACTTATTGCATCGATCACTAATATGTTTGGGAATGGAAAGCCTTCACCTCCTTCTGCGAAGCAGTAATGCTCGCAAAGGAGGAGGCGGAGCGCGTGAGGGAGAGAGCCTTGCGCCCTCACGCCCCTAGTCGCCGCAGGAGACGCCCTGGGCGTCGGGAATCGCAAGCAGATTCCCGGCCACCGTAGGCGCGGGCTTGCGGACGGCGAGCCATGGGTAGCTCGCCGTCCGGTAAGGACCAGGCCCGGGTCGACGGCGCGTTGTGTTCCACGCGCGCCTCAAAGAGATGTCAGCACAAAATGACGGGGTCCGATAGGGCCGACGCCTCAGGGTCGCGGGTTATTCCACAGAGAAAACCGTGGCCCTGGCACAGGAAACTGAAGGAACACGGTGGGTTTTAGTCAGTAAAAGTCTGACACGCCCTCCCGCTCCACCCAGAGCGGGAGAAGTCATTTGATGATTTCCCACCCAAAAAAAAAAAAAAAAAAAAAGGGTGGCGGTCGAACAGTGTAGCCAAGGACTACATAGATAACTCGATGAGAAATAAATTAGAAATTAGTTCCCGCATTACAAGGAATATACATTTGGAGCCAAGTGTTGACTCTCGACCATCTACGAGCACAGACGCGTACATTCCACCATCGGCGCTGCAACCGCCTCCGACGCCGCCACCGAATGCAGAACTCTGTGGTCTCGTTTCTCCTACTTTCACTCAAGAGAGTGAGAGAGAGACTGGTGAAATTGTAACTAATAATAATAACATGACAACATTAAAAATGCCAATTGGCAACGTAATAATCAATTTTACAAATTTTTCCAACTTATGATTCAAGATTTATTCGTTTAAGAAAGTCGGAGTTTTATTTATTTCCTCGCAAATATGTTATAAAACGTCGTATGACATACGTGCGCTTTGATAATTACAGCACTTATACCATAATGTACTATTAACACCAGCTATTTAGGGCACGTATGATACAAGTTCATGTGCAAAGAATGTTTGAAACAATACGACACTATTGCATTTCTGGCATATATATTTGGCTATATTGATTATCACAATTGCATACTTGAAGTAGGTTCGTGACTTGAAAGCACAGTTGAAAACAACACTACTCCGAAACAGCAAAACAATGTAACATTAAACAATAAATTAAATCGACTTCCAACTCAAAGCTTGCTACAAAAGGTAGGTACCTATACATAATTGTACTTACATTATATTATTAAAGGTTAATAATATTTTTGTTGAGTCAATGTTTACCCATACATAATCTGTATTGAAACGCGGCAGAGCATAGAGAGATGTGATCCGATGGGTTGAACAAAGGTATCAGTCGCATTAACACACCTTTTTCTTATACACATTTTGCTACAAATAAATGAAAATAGATATTAAGATTCGTAAACATTTTCCGAGTATTTTTCTACCGTTGTGCGAATGATGAATATCTTATCCAGTTTCCATATTCAGAATGAATGAAAGAAGTTTTCTATCCACATCAACAAGTAGGAGATAGAATACTCTTGGTATGCAGATATGGGAGAGGAAATAAACCCGCAAAGAGCCTGGAGACACGCAAAAATCAAATTGTAGCAGACCGAGCCCGCCAGTCTAGCCCATACACAGTTAAAATGAAAATTCCTTTGATGTTAAAGGAAAAACATCAAAGAATGATTGCCGAGTCTAAGGTCGCTTTGCATACAAACGAAACTGCTGTCACAAGTCACAGACAGTCATTTTTTTAGAATAGCTAAATGAAACCAGCAGTTATAATTTGAGACCAGTGAAGGGCGGTAGACAGACAGACAATCCTATCAACGGAATATCCGTTTAGCCTAAAAGGATCAAGTGCTGTGCGGCACGGCGAGGTGCGGTAATAGACTTCCTGGCTACGTGACGTCACACCATTTGGATACGTTGCGCAATCGTAAAGATACGTGACAAGAAAGTAAATGCATCATAATGAGATCTCAGTGTCTTTAGACAGACTGCCTACAAGAGAGAATAACTAATATACAATTAAATTACAAATTAAATTATCGCCGAGCTCCACAGCGGTATGTTTTCATTTAAATTCAGCCCAAAACTTGTTAATGAGATTTCGTTAATCCAATATGACGTTGATAAAGGTATGAAGAAGCAGCCTTGCAAGTAAAGATATCTTCGCGACGGTGTGACGAGATTCTGGTAGAGCAATTTCCATGGAGTTTTCATAGAAATTGTTCTTCTAGACTCGAGTCGCGCTGTCGCGTCGCGCCTGTCTACAGGAGCTTTAAAACAGAAGGAATAAGCTTATCTTTTCCCACATTAAATATATGATATATGCTTTAGAACGTTAATTGATTTAATGGCGTACCCAGAACATCAAAGAACCGATGAGAAATATGCGAAGTTATGCTCCATGTCTTACATTCTGGGAATTCCAACAAAGGGACGCTCTTATGCACCAAGTTCAACAATAGCCTTTGAAGAGGAATCGGAAAATGATGTTCACGTACCTATGTTCGCGAATTTATTGGTCCTACAAACTATAACGTATCAACAAAGCCACTGTATTTTGTATGTACAATGGTTTATTTCAAGTGTTCTGACATTGGAAGCTGTAGCAAGTAGGTAACAGGTAAATGTTTAATAAGTAATAGCAATAATCCATTAAGCTTGATTAACATTATACCCAATAAAAAAACGAAATGATTTCATGACAACTGATACACAGATCTAATCAACACTTATCATCATTATGCATCATAATAGTACACAATACGATGTAATACCAAGGTGATGTGAATACATTTTCAAAGCAAATAATCATAGTAAGTGGAAATTTAAAACCAAATAGCAATTGAAATTGTCCCCAGCCAATCCCACGTTTGTTTAATGAAATTGTAATATCAACAGTGAGTTGATTGCATTTTAATGGACGTAAATATTGGAGTAGTTTGGCACTTAGGCATCGTCCTAATAGAACGCGAATGCGCGATCATCGCGCGTGTTAGCGATGCGACCATCGCGTGTACGCGCGATGCCCAAAACTGGTGTCCTATTGATCATCGCGCGAATTGACGACTCGAGCTACGCGGCGTGCGCTCAGTGCTGCGTCGTCGTCAAGTTTACGAAATAAAATAGCGCATAGGCAACGCGAGAGGGGCGCGGGCGCGGTGCCCCGCTGCACCGACGCGATTCGCGCGTATTTCAATTAAGACACATAATCGAATTCAATATGTTTGATCGCGCGTTCGTACGAACGTAGTTCGCGCGAATAGATTTAACAAATATTTTAAACGCGCAACAGCGTCGTGCGATTGTCAGTTAGGACACCTATTCGAGTTCAATATGTTTGATCGCGCGTTCATACGAGTAAAATTCGCGTATTCGCGTTCTATTAGGACGATGCCTTAGAGCTGAACATAAAAACTCAACATCTCATTTACAGTGATCCATCAATCATGTTTAAAACTTAAATGATTTAAATGTGAATAGACTGTACTGTGAGGTCGCTTCTGAGCTCGCTTGAGTTTTGTAAACAATTAATATATTTTTATTGTTTACATTTGCGTGGGATGCGATTAACAGAATATTTATGTGGAAGCGTGCCATGTTTACGTTTTGTAACTACCTACCTACATTTATAATTTATCTGAATTCATTAATCCAGTATTTGGTAACTTCGCTGTTTCTTGGCGAAGATGAACAAACAAAAGCGGTAGATTTTGTTTACGGAACTTGAAAACTTTCTAAGACTCGTTACACAAATTGCTGCTTGTTTGTCAAAATATAATATATTATCTTTTAATTTACATAACGAGACACGACTAAGGTTACAATGTTAGCTTGCCCATTTAGCTGACATAAGCATATGATGAATTGAAGTATTAGAACACTCTGTATAATTTGATAAGCAAAAGCATCGCGTCATACATATCGATTAGGCACGCCTAGTTGCCACTGAGGGGCTTCTCCTTTGTAAGCAAACTGATACCTGTCCAGTTCGGTTGCATAATTAATGTCCTCGCTGCTCAGTTGCTAAATTACGGGCCATAGGAGGCCACAGGCCAGGTGCGGTCGCGACCTGATCTTAACAATTCATACGAGTATACCTACTGAACAAATGCTCGTAGTTGTTGTCTACTTATGTTGCTACAGGTCAAATAAGCAACAAGTAAAATTACTTATCATTTTAATATTAAAACCAATTTGGAAACGTTGTTGATATCATGTCCAAATCGGTATCAAGTTCTTGTTGTCTCAATATGACATACTTTATCTGTTTTCCTTATTAAATTTGGGGCATGCTCGATTTACATTGGAACTGTCATAAATATGAGCTGCTTATGTAATACAAATACGACTGTGTACATGCCAACGATATATCAAATGTAAACCACTAAGATAGTCTTTAGAAGTTGCATTAACTCATCCAGATGATTCACTAAATGCTCCAATGGAATACAAAAATAACTTCAGGACTTATACTATTTAGTAAGACTAAACGAGTTAAAACAACAACAGCAGTAATATATTTCTTCATATTTTTATATTATGGACATTTACGATTCAGTTTACCTCAAACATGCCCAAATTCAAACTTATTTTTTTAAATCTGACCTCTATTTGTGTCCCTTTGATAAAAATAGATGACATTGTTGAATACAATACGTGTTTAAACAAATACACCACAAACATATTATGCCAAAAGGTCAAATTGATAATAAATCATGTTTTTATTGGCACACGTACTATTAAAGAAGCTGCGAACATCTCCACTCTCCAGAGGCCCTTATTTCAAGTGGCAACATTTTCCAGACTATGCATAAATAGATAAAAAAGCAGTTCATTAAAATATTTTTATAATACTTGTGCTCGAGTGTTTGGAAGCTCGCCAAGGAATGACAAGTAGAGTCAATAAATAGGTATGAGCGCCGCCGCTATTCTAAACTTCAATGGAACATTTCCTGATATAGTTTGTAATTCCTGTAACACCAATATTTACATGATTGATGAGTTTCACGCTCATAATACAAGTTGTTTCCACAAAACCACCGCTCCTGCTTCCATTACAAAACCACGAACGACTAAAGTTTATCACAAATATTCAAACAAACAGGCTGTTTGTTTTAAACATTGAATGTGCAAACCTGCTTTAAGAATCTTAAAAAAAAAACTCAGTTTATGATTTAAACTTGTCAGTTCTAAAGTATCTTGAAAATATTTTTATTAAACTTTCATGAATGCATTTTCATCAGGGAAAACTCAAAAGTGAAAATCTTCAATACATCATAATTTCGTCTGAAATTAATTTTCACTTCAGCTTAGGTTTAGACTCCAGGCGTTAGGCGTTTAACGTCGAGCATTTCTTGTGAATCGAAGAAATATGGCCTTTTAGACTTTGGTGTTTGAGGAGAGGCGTCAAATCAATGTGGATACTACTACACGTGGGAGTTAGAAAAATTTATTTTTTCCCTAAACGACTACGCATTCGATAGTTTTTTTTTTGTGTACGTTATTGTAAATCAATATTAGCTTAAAAACACAAAAAAAACACTACCAAGTGAGAAGTAACTTTAATTTCGGAAGTCGGTGTCCTTCGGTTTTGTATTTTCGTTTTTTGTCACCGACTTTTGAAATTATATTACATTATAAGTTCTCATTAACTTTTTAGTTATGGTAGCTTCCCCACACAAAATTCGTATAACTTCACTTGCTAAGTAAATAAAGTGATAGGAAGTTCATCAACATACACTAAGTGGAAAAAATACGAATTATTGAGGCTAACTCTAAAACCATTCATCAGCACTTGCGATTTCAAAATCTCTCCACACACAGCTTTTGGCAGCAGATTTGTCGCTAGTATTTTCAAAATCTTTGTGCGGACCTCCTTTGTGAAATCTCCAGTAAGTCGTTGACGACTACAGTGGCTGCGTGTGTACCTAGCATTAGCAAAAGGGGCAATTGGCGAATATGTTCATCCAGCAACCGATCACCATCAGTGGCGTATTTTATCATTCAGCGCCCTGGGCCTATAAACTTTGCCGCACCATAAATACACGGAAAAAAGCAAAACCATATCATTATAAAATCAAATCCAGAAGTGTGTTGATGTGGGCTGAGAATGATGTTAAAGAATGCAAAGACCATTTCTTTTTTCTGATGGACAGGTTGGCTCACAGATTTTTCAATGACAATGTCATACCCAGCTTCTACCTTTCCCTTCGACCTATTCCTTGAAAAGGTATATACTAGAGGCCATTAGCAGCAAATAATGTCTTGTAAACTAGGGTTCAAAACTGGATGGTTATCAAGCTGTGAGGGTTCCTAGATTTTTAGTTCTGAATTTAAAGATCTTTAATTTTTTGAGATTACGTATGTTTTGGGCAAGCATTTTTTTTTATTTTAACAAAATTTTCAGTTTTCAAAAAAGCATCAATTCAATTTTTAGAGTGACGTAGTGTTTTTCATAATTAATTGTTTTTGGTAACAAGTCAGAAAATTAAAAAAAAAAAAAACGTAGAACCGTCACAGCTCGGTAATTATCCAGTTTTGACTCTTATATAACTGGACCTAATTTGTTGCTAATGACCTCTAGTACAACCCCTTTCAAGGAATTGGTCGAATTGGCCTGTCACCCTGTATATTAAGAATAGCTGAACTGTTTAAACGTTCTTAAACTTAGATAATTTATTATTATTTTAATTACGGAAAACAAACGTTCCGCACTGCAATTGTCACCGCAGTACACAGAATTATGCGTCATAATTTTTCAGTAAATGGAAATGCTTCCTTCAAACCCTTTTGTTTATTTTCATGAGACGTCAAGAATTGTTTTAAGAGAACACATTCTTATTGTAGATCATCCGCCATCGGGTATACTTTTTTGAGTTTTGGCATTCACTCTTAACTTCTGCTTCAGGCATTGGATCCAATTTGCAAAATTGGGATGATGACTACAATTAAAAATATTCTATAAAATATTGTAATTTCAAAGAAGGCATATTAAAAACGAGAAGATAGAAAAAATCTGTTAAATCGATGTAAATATGAAGAAGAACGCTTTAAAAGTTTTTGGAGGGGGATTCCTGTCCTTGTCGCGCGGTACGGACAATGTACGGCGCTAGTATGAGTTACATAGTTTTTTTCGTTACTTACAAGGTAGTGCTGTCCTTGTCTAACATTTTAAAACGTTTATAACTTAGCATTTTTTTAAGCATTTACACTTTTTGTAATATTATTTGCAGTTTTTTTTTTTTTTTTAATTAAAAAAATTGTCATCATTCCCATTGGCTGTTACACGTCATCCGAAGTTTTGCGCTTCCTTAGCTCGCCCAACAATTGGTCGCATATTGGGAAGAAGGTCTCTCGGTCGCTCGGAAGGTCGGTCTCTGTAATAACACTTCTCCCTCGCGACACTCATCGTCTCGTTTCTTTCTCTTAATAATTTATTCTCTTGTGACTGTTTCTGTATTCTTCTGAGAATTTTCTTTTACCAGAATCTTCAAGAGTATCAAAAGATTCGTTGATTTTCTACAAAAGTAATAAGTGACTTGTAAAGCCTGGAAAGTACAAAATACCTGTAAGACCTTGTAGAATTTTGGAAACTATCTATATTAAATTGTACAAACAGGGGGATAATTACGTTACACACTAACAGTAGTAACAGCTTTAATTTGGAAAGTTTAACAACATTCATTGCGCTATTTACGTTGTTGAACAGATACATTTATACGGTGAGTGGTCTCTTTTAAAGAAAAGAAGCATATTTCAAATCGGTTTATAAATGATGGAGTTCTGAGGTAAAGGTAACAAACTTAATAAAGACCAAAAAATACAATCTAATTGAGAACGTCCTCCTTTTTTGTAGTCGGTTAAATAGAGTGGGCTATTGGCGAAGTTCCCGCATGCAGTTTTCCCGTTAATATGAAATTTTATAAGAACTCAGGTAAGAATACGTGCCTACCTATATGCCCAAATGTACGACACAAAATGTTGCATAAGCAGCCTTTTATGTTCCCACTGCGGGGGCACAGGCCTCCTCTCTTTGAGAGGGAGTGGGATATGTTCTACCACGCGGGCCCAGTGCGGGTTGGAAGATGTCACTTGAATTCGAATGTGGTGGTTCTAGGATATGCCGGTTTCCTCCCGATGTTTTTCTTCACCGTTTTGAGAAAAGAAAAATGTTGAACACGCCACAAATATTTCGTCGGCAACATTTTGTCGATTTTCTAAATAACAACATTATAATCTCATCTAATACCTACCGACGTAAAACAAATAGCCGTCATAAAGGAGACGAGTGAAATAATTCTGACGAATACAGATCGTATTTCTCAATTTCCTCGAGCAATTGTTTATAGAAAAAGCATTGGCGTAAGAAACGTAATGAGAAAAGTCTGTATTTTTGTTACACTTTGATGTTACCTACATTTTATACGAGTTGTAAACAAAAACAGGGTTTTAAGAGGACCGTTACAGTCATAATCTCCGAGATACCGCAGTCATAAAGGAACAATTCCTACAAAAATAACTCAAAGTAAATACACGTCTGTACACACAAAGTTATAAACAAAAGCACCTGTACCACGGCCGGATCTCCGCATGATCAACGAACCCGATGATTCGTCCTTATGGAAATAAGACTGTGCAAACACAATGTAATAAACATGAACAAACAGCCAGAGGCTAAATGAGAACAATGATTCACCCACGTCGGTTGACGGTGATTCGTACACACGCGACGCAAAGACCTCATACAAAACAACAATACTTATGTTAGGTACATGAGAATTTACATGACAAATTAAACAACGAAAACATTTTTCGCGAACAATGATGTCTGGTAGCTTTCTATTCAGACACTGAAGAGAAATGCAATGTGAAAAGCTGTACTTTTTTTCTAGATTTTATAGGCTAGAAAAAAAGTTTGTTGCCGAAGTTGAATGGAAGACCTTACGGTCTTCCATTCAACTTCGGCAACAAACTTTTAATGTATCTTTAAATTCTTTATACTTGCACTTTCACGGTGTCAGAAAAATGTACAGAAAATTTTGAATTAGGTACAGCTTTGCAAACAAAGATTTATCAAAGCATTGGTTTGTTGTGTGACACAAAAAGTTTACAACCTTATAAACACTAGGTGATAAAGGGTGGAAACTGGAAGCATAATTCATTCTAACAAGTACCTGTTATATGTGGATTCGGCGTGACGTCAATGCTAAGATCATCCAAGGAGCTGATACCATTCATAATATATTAATAGCAAGAGCTGGATTAAAACAGGGCTTTGTTATTACTAGGCATTAGCTGCATACCTATGTTTACTAAGCAACAAACGTTTGTATATAAATTGATACATCTATTTTCCGAGAAAATAACAGTTCTAAAACTATTAACATTATTATTGTAATAGTTTAGAAATCTGTTTCACGCCATAAAACAGTTGCGTAATTAACACTAAGACTTTTAAAGCTCGCATTAATAGAAAATGAACACAACGTGCCGCCAATTAGTATGAACGATTTTACAGAACACGCGTCTATTGTTATTGCAAGCAATATCATAACCATTACCCCCCAACGTAATTCTGAAGTATTCTCAAGTTCTCAACCACTGTTACCTCGCTTGTATCGTAACTTTCTTGGTAATATGAACCAGTCCTATTGTATTGTTGCCAAAGAGAATTTTTCCTTTTTGTAACATTTTGCCAGCCTTATAAATATTTAGGTATATAAAAATTTGAAATTGAACAAGTCTGGATTTGTGTTCCAAGTTGCGTTACATTTACTTAATTTGATAAACCAACATAAAACATATTCTAAGAAGAGGAAGAACAAATATTTTCAGTGAAAACTAATGTTTTCTGTGACTAATTTGTTTGCTTGTTATTAGGAGGACGATCCACCTACTGACTTGATTATGTACATTATACAGCATAACTTTATTGCTATAATATCTAACTTACGTAAGTTCATTAACTTTAAGAGGCACTTTGTAAAAATGAGCTATAATAATATCTAGGTCTTACCAACTTCTTCGTAACTTCTCACGTTATTTTTTGTAAGTTATTTTCTTTAACTCAGGCATGTTTTGACCAGACAGTAGAAATGAAACATCCATGTTTTAGTATAAAAATTGACTACCGGAGAAGTAAACCAATAATGATTGAGTTCAGACGTGTTTTGAATTCTAACCTTATAACAAAAATCTTTAAAGTTCTCTTTAGAGATTTTTCAGAAAAGAAGTTAATGACGTCAATTCCGACCTTTTCATGAAAATTATGGAAACGTAAATATATTGGCCTTTATTATACATAATCCGCTCTCATTTACTTTCAAAAAGTTATATTGCGACGTATTTTCATAGCCTGAATATGAATTATAATCGTCTGATGTTATTCAGACACTTTAACAAATCGTATTTTTCTTTCATGTGCAAAAGAATCCTCCTAAGTATATCATTGGGGCTCTTAGAAGTTTGAACTCAAGGTAATTTTATTGTAGCAGGTGTAGGTTGGGTTGGCTGTAAGATTCAATCATCATCAAGAACGGCCATAAAACCAACTCATCCGAGAAAACACACAATGGTTACCAGTTTTACGTCCACAAAGAACACAAGTTCATTTTTTTATTGTAAAATAACAAATGAATGTGGCCTGACAACACCAGCTAATTCTAAAACATTTACCCGCGCATTGCTGGAGCTAACCATGAACGGTAAGTAATTAGTGCGCGATAAGTCTCTTAATCATAATGCGTGGACCGCTTAACATGCCTCGATAGTGAGAGCGAACGTTAACGATTAGTACGGACACGCTTAAGGGAACTTTTAACCGATATAAATATGTTTATACCAAGAACTTGAACGTAATTGTCGTTGAGAATGATGCACGCTAGGAACAATCCACAATAAAATCATTACATAGGTACTGTACGCATCATTTTACGTTTAAATTGTGACGCTTAATGCTTCAGCTCCACATTATTAGGTCCAATTTGACGACGCTAAATTATTCAGGCGTTTAAATCAAAACCTTGTAGGAGTAAATGAAAAATCCTTATTTTCACATGAAACTTCTCTTTGTTCCATTTCAGTGATGGGGGACCGGGTAAATCAAGTAAACACAAGTGAATAAATAAAATCCTCGACCTGAATCACCGAAAAACGTCGGAATAAATCAGGGAATTAACCGTCACATTTTTAACAGTGGTATACCTACCTAATGCATTAAAAGAAAAATGTATAAATATTTAATCAACCACGGGATCGATCGAATACAGAACTAAAATGAATGAAAGAACGGTACGGAAACTCTATCGCATATTAAACTCATTACTGTTTGAACTTAAACCCATCGACGTGGATTCGATTCGTCTTCAAATCGATTCATTTATTTTTAAATTTCCGACTAAAATTCATCTTATCAACCCACAGACATCCCAGCGTTTGCGTTTCCCCTGTGTACTTACTTCAAATTCCGCGTTTATCAAAATGTGAAAATCTTTGCGTCGTCTTGATTGACACAGAGCAACGACTCTTACTTCCACAACCTTGATCAGATAGCATAGTCTATACTTATATATATTTAAGTGATAATGGCGGCTACCCTATTTTCAGACAGGGACAACACCACATCACCTGTGGTTACCTTCCCTAACCTGCTGTTTATTTCTGTTTCATCAAAAGAAGTGATGAGGGTACGCACTTCAATTTGTGCAGAAGAACACTTGCCTTTCCTAATTTACTTTTGAAGCGGCCTGCTTTCCTAATCATGAGCGTCATTTGTTTTGGGTGTTAAGATTTTTCCGATGGGCAAGAGCTGCCAAAATCAGCTTAAGACCTACAGTTATTTGATTCTATGTTGAACATGTTACAATAAGATATTTCCGTCCTTTACTTATCTCTGTCGAAATGTCTCTGAAATTCGAACTAATTGTGCAGTTCTTGCGCTGATTGACGTCAAGACTTTAATTACAAATAGATATATGACCTGAGTTGTATAGGAGGTATTGAATCAGAGTCGTTTCGAGATCAATTTGGAGGTAGGCCAAAGTCGTGCCGTGTTCAAGATGAGATACTGCCACTACATTGGCAAACACAACCTAATTAGTTTGAGGCGTATATTACTGTATATGGCACATACATTATCATGGGGCGTGCCCGATATGGATTAAACTCACCTGACTTGTTCGTGCTTTTGGATGTATATCTTATGGAACTGTCCCTCGACTGGTGAGATGATGTCGTTTTTCATTTCCATGGCAACGTGTTGTGGCAGCACCGACAGCAGCAATCGTTCCTACGAAACAAAAAAAAACAAAAAAAATATTGTACGAGTAGTGTGTAAGCTTATCCAATCAAAATTATGACTTGATAAATGAATTGATCTTTATTAAACATTTGGCAAAAGGCCGAGCGTGATTTAATGAGTCCAGTTTACTCGTAAACCTATAAACTTATCGTCTGCCGACAATAAATGTATTAAGACAAAACATTTGTACAAAACGTATTTTTTAAAGCGATAAATCACGTTTATAATCACTTCAACGGTATAATTATTAAACATTTGCGATTTTTATTACGTTAAATCACAATTTTTGCTCACATTTCATGGTTTTCAAAATTATAAAAAATATATAATTACGACAGGTATGGTAATAAACATACGGAGTTGAAAATTACAACATTAAGAAAATTAAACCCATAAATGCGTAAATTAAGTTTTTTTTTGCGCGGCGTGTATGAGTAATATGTTCTGTAATGTTCCAGCTTATACATATTGTTCAGAATCTCGACGTCGCTAATGCTACTATCAAATTGAAATGCGCAAACGACGCCTTTGTATGTAGAAGTCTAGTGGTAATTGGTTTAAGTCACTACATTATGGGCGACTAACAACTTCTTTATACTAGGTTAAACAGCATGAATATAATATTAGATTAATGTTTAATCCTGCCACCGAGATTTACATATTATTTTCACGTTCTTATTTACAACATAACGGACCTTCACACTTAACTACCTTTGTGATAGAGAAGTTGTTTTGCGTTTTAATATTCCACCGTTGGAAATGTGTAGCAGTTTATTTAAATCCAGCGTTTCCAGACGCATAAATAAAAATGAAAAATGTCTGTTTGAGGTTAAAAAAATACACAGATCAAGTATTTGCTTCTTTTTAAATTAGGCTCACGACTGTTCAGGAAAATATTCAGTGGTGTTTTTATTGGTTGCTTGAACAGTGGTAGATTTTATGCTGTACTGGTATTTGTGTAGTCAGCAAAATTAAAGAACTTACAACTCTAAATACATTCTGGGCGAAAACTTTCAGACGCCATACCTATAACAACTCATTCCAACATGATTAAAATTTCAACATACATGAGCTTGACTGACCTTCACATCAAAATTAAAAGAAAAATTACTTGTTACTGTATAACAAAATAAAATCTAATACACACACATGTTTATGATGTGTTCAGTGAGCATCATTATATGCCCAATGAACACGATGAAGTCCGAGGTTCTAGCTGTACATTTAGCACTTTCGTTCTACCAACCAACTCTTTTATCATGACATGAATGGAATTACTAACGGTTATAAATGTTAGAGTTTGTAGCAGGCCATAAACAAAAAGATGATATTAGAATGGTTGCCTAGCTACACCTCGTTGATTTCTGCTATTGAACTTTGACAATATAAAAAAGTAATTTTTACAAAAGTGATCTTTTTATTCGTGTTCTTGCTGAGTTAATAACACTAGTGTATTTCACTACAATATAATTGTAAACTTAGTACATCCTGCACTACTACCTGGAGGCGTCAAGTTGGAACATCTAGATCCTCATACTCCACAATAAACACAACACATTGTAATATTAATCCATTCTCAGAATTTCTTCGACTACATGTAAACACATGACGTATTGTGACGTCATACTATTTCGTCATTGCTCATTAGGGTTAATATAATTGCACTCTCTTGTTTAAAGTCCTAATTAATCATAATAATTATATCCTATGACGCTAGTGCTATGACTTTTGGAACTCTTCAATGAATCAGACAATAGACACTTAGATGTTAGACTACCTAAAATGCGAGTGACTTTAATAGCTTGTTTACTGCTGCACGGAAACAATTATGATCATAATAGCTGTTACCCGCGACCTCGTCTGCGATTCAGGATGAAAAGTAGCATATGTCCTTATCCAGATCATGGTCTACCCATGTGCCAAATTTAATCCAAATCCGTACAGCCGTTTTAGCGTGAAAGCATAACAAACAAACAAACTTACTTTCGCAAGTATATTTTACTTAGGAAGTTAGGATTTGAAACCCACAAAGACCGAAAGTGGTGGCCCAGTGAGCAGTGGTGGTTCAGTGGTAACGGCCGCGAGTTACGAGTTGTAGGTCATACCCAGACAGGCGCTTTGCTCGCACTGCTCACAAAACGGTGAAGGAAAACATCGTGAGAAAACGTGATGTCCTAGAACCAAAAATTCGAAGACGTGACATCTACCAACCCGCACTGGGCCCGCGTGGTGGATTACGGCCCACTCCCCCTCACAGAGAGGAGGTCTGTGTCCCCGCAGTGGGAACATAATCGGCTAATTATGTTATGTTATGTAAGGCCGAAAAGGGTGAAGTGGCCAAAAACATTTATGTATTAGTGCCGATCCACGGTTACTTGTAGTACTTATTATAATGCCCTGAACACGACTCGCAAAAGCTCTCAGAACAACGCCTAACATTTAGGCAAACGATTTTTATCAAGACATTATAACCTCAGCATCATTTTAAGGCTTACGTAAAAGGTCCCAAGTGATTTTTTTTTTGCGAAGGAACAGAATAGGAAAAAATAAACGGCTGGTTATCCCACTGTTATTTATCACATTTATATAAAAGGGCAAAGTGAAAAAAAATATATTGCTGGCAGAAATACATTTCCGAAAATTGGTTTTGTTCGAATTACATCGAAAATTTCAGTATATTTTTCTGTCGGTTGATTGAAGTAGTTCTTTGCGATAGGTCAAAAAAAAAATCTCGAGCTTTTTTAGATCGATCGTGACGCAGTAGCTTTAACTTTAATCACGGCCCGGTGATCATGGGTGTCATAACAAGCGATTAATTTTATTAAAGCGGATGAGCTGTCGCAACCTGCCAGGAACAGATAACTTATAAATGAAACCAGCGAAACTACTTCTTCCGAAGTGAAAGTTTAGCAAACGAAAGGGGCTATAAAAGTTAAAAATTGGCATGCCATATTGTAATGAAACGCGTTGTCATTGTCTTAAACGTCAGAAGCTAGGTTTGCGGTTCCAATTGGTCGTTTCCTATGAAGAAGAGCCGGCAAGAAACTCCACGAATAATGTCGATCATGGCCATTATTCGGTAGTGCAGGATGGCATAGTTTTGACCTCCAAGGGATTATAAGATTTTCTGGCAGCCTTGGACAAAATTTAACGTTATTGGACCCTTCTGACACGCACTTTCATCCGCAATGACAGACAGTTCCAAATATATTGGCTTGAGGCAAACATTACCTGCTTTTTCATTAAAAGCCTTATGAAAGCGGTAGCTTTAAAATAGGTATATTTGAGCCATAGTCGTATATTTGAATTGAGAAGGATATATTCTAAACACCACCCAAGTTTCAATGCGTTCATAAGCACTTTATAAAAGCTACATATACTTTTAATAAATCTGTAATCTGTTTCTGAACTCTGTATATATTTCCAAAAAAAAAATTGTAATGTTAATGGATAAAACAGATGCTAAATTGACTCTTTTTTGGAATTTCTGTCTGTTTGTCTGCTTGGATGTGATGTGAGAGATTAATTTATAATATAAATATATAGACTTACCAGTTTCTCGTTCTCGTCTTCCATGTCCAGCCTAGCTGCTATACAGTTCCTGGTGTCGAGGAAGGCTCGTCGTTGCGCCGTCTCCATCAGCGAGTGCATCAGCGCCCCCACCACGTTCACGCACAAAAATACCACTACATTGCCCACCATCTGTCAACAAAACATGCACATGTTCAGATTTATGTATACGGTCAGCGAAAAAGTAGGTCAACACTGTCCAAAAGTGCAGAAGAGATTTATGAATGAAAACTTTTTGTTTGTAACAAATAATACTGTGAACTTTTGACCTGAGAACAAAAGGAAATGAAGAGAATTGATTAGGGACTTCACGTCGCTGACTGTACTTTATAATGTACCTATGTATGTAGGTCTATATTTCGTGTAAACATAAATCTGTTCACGCATATTTGGTTCTTCTTAATTTGTTCCGGGAGTTCTCGTTTTACATTATTTTAAGTTGAACTAATTCGTTAAAATGTTTCATTTCGTTTGATTGCCTCATTTTCTTTGAGCGAGAGGAACATTTTCATCTGCTCAATCGACACAGATAACCAAAAGTGGTTATGTAAAAGTAGGGACACCTTTCAGCCGACCGAAATCATGAAAAGTTTTTTATAGTAAGAACACCATACACATACATTTTATTTATTGGAGCAGAAATAAAAGGCGAAAGAATAAAGTCTGGCAATGTAGGAGTGAAATATTTCAAGCAACTGAAACGTGACGGAATCGTTCAGTGGATTTGCGATAAATTGAAATATTTGGTAAAGGATCCACTGAATTTCATCAACTGTTCGGTATTCTTAGAACCCTAGCATATAGTTTTGTTCAACTCAATTTGAATAGTTTGAGTGCCTCAGTCCTACGTAAGTTTGGACAGTTACTCAGTTGTTGTCAATTCGTAACAAAACTAGTTTTACGTCCAGCCATATAACAGTAGACAACATCAAAGCAGAATTTTATGGTTTACGATGTGCTTGTTCTTCATAACCTTCAAGACAAAAGTTTCATCTATTTCTTGACGAAATAGATGAAACTTTTCTTTATTATCGTTGATATGACTTGAGAGCATTTTCTTCGCCGTAATCTGCGACAAGGTGTGACAAATTAAACTCGTTTTTAACAAATATCGCCATGGCATGGCATGCAGTTACATAAAGAGTCGCTCGATAAATAGAGCGCCATCCATCAATGTTGACTGAAAATTGCCTGTCAAACTGGATAATTGAACTGCCGAGTATATTTTATTCGATAAATTCGTCTACAAAATCTGTGTAATGCAACGAAACTGTTAATAATGTACCTATCTGCCCTGCCAGTCGATTAGATTGTAAGCTTTAGTTTCAACGAAATGATGTATGAAACAGACAAATGAGTTTATTTACAAATAGATGCAGTCCTATGATAAAGGTTAATACTTTTATAACATAGTGAAACAAAAATAAATCTTATGAAGCGAAATGCGAACGTATAAGTACATTTGAAACGAAGTGCAATCACAAAACACGAATTCAATTAAACATGGACTGAATACACACGCTTTTAAAGAACTCTGCGAGTTTACATAAAACACCTACAGCATATAACAAAAATACTATTAAAATGAGCACGAACCACTTCGGGAAACTCATTAATATAATTAAGTTGTTACGTGCTCCAGCGCCACGGGGAATAAAAGTAAGAAGAGAAAAAGTAACTTGTATTTTTTTAAGTTTTAAAGATTGGATCCTTATAATACGAGAGTAATAAAAACGTGAAGTTGATGACGTAGCGATTAGGGAGCACCTGCAGAGGGACGAGGGTTTAGCTCCAACGGTCCAACCCTAAGCTTGCACAGATTACTCGAGAGTCTAATTACTTTTGCCCCGTGCACCAGATCTTAGTAGACGAGTAAATTAGTCAAATCGCACGAATTTACTCGCAAACAATAGGCAAAACGACACTTTTTTATTATTATTTTTTAATAAATACTTAGTTAACCTGCCTCGTTGGTTTAGTGGTCGCAAGAACTACTGCTGAGCATGATGTTCTGGGTTTGATTCTCAGGTCGGGCAATGTGTTATTGGGTTTTTCTATCTAGAATTTCTCATTAGCAGCCCGGAGTCTGGATTTCTGCCCGGTTAATGGCAATAGGCTCGCCCCCTATTACATGGGACTTAATCATAACTGGCGAAATGTGGGTGTTCTATAGGTACACCTCTGCCTAACCCTTCTGGGATTACAGGCTTGATGTTATGTATATTATGTGTACCTACTTAAGTAAAAAGTACATGATAATAATTGGCAAATGTAGCTGCTGGTGTACTTTTTTCTTTATTGCAGAAAATTCGAAATGTGCCAGTTGCCTGATACATATTTCTGCAATTGTTGATTCGCCCAAAAATAAATTAACTTCGTGCAAGTCGGCTACAAAAAAAAAAAAAAGTTCCAATTCGCTCGTTTCGGGCGAGTAAATGCGTGTGAATCGACTAATAGGCCAGTATTACGACATAATTATAATGTTACTGTTAAAGGCGCCTGGTATAAATTATCGATAATAAATATTTAAGACGTGTAATTTAATGTTCCTATAACAAGCTAAAGTTTACGCTCTAGAAGGCAAAGCTCATTGCAAGTAAACTGCCATAAAAGGGATCATGACACACCTATTATAACTTTATTGAGCTAGTGATCTGTGTGGCCCGACCACTGAACGTTTAATTTATTTAAAGCGTATATGAGTTAGGCAGCGAGCCGTGCACTATCCAGCCCGAGTTATGCAAATAGAACCTGTCGCCGCCTGCACCGCCTCAATCGCCCACACCACTTGACTCATCTTTCAATTACTAAAATATTCAATGTCAACCCATATTCGATATAATGTACAGTTATTCAAAATTAACCGGATAGCTCTGAGAGTGCTAAACGTAAACGTAACGTAAACGTCGACTGCGACGTGACGATTCCGAGATATTTTATTCAAAAGGGATGTGAAGACAACAAAATGTAAAACGATAAGATAAAAATAATTATGTACAATTTTGACCTATGCAAAGTTCTGTGATTGTAACAATAGAGTGATCCCTTTATAATTTAAGCACGAATAATTTCAGTAAATGACAGAAAGCAATGTTTTAAAATAAACCAGAAAGCCATCATTGTTCTTCGAGTTCAAAACTGCATTTTCATTCAGAATGCTGCTGTGGCTGCCACGCTTCTGCAGTGCGTTGGCAATGTTTGCTGATGAGCATACTGATGGCTTCGCAACGATCAGAAGTAAGGGTGCCGCGTCGCTGCTGCAGAGGGTCGGGGATCGAACAGTCTCCTGAATGTCATTGCGGGGAAATTTGATTGCCTGCATCGTCCATTATTTGTCGCACCTGCATGTTTACTGGCATAGTTATTAGGGTTAATGTTTACTAACAATGTTAGGATGTTTCTTCTGCAATAAAATTATTATTATTGTTGAAAGGAATCACAAAAGCTACGAACTGTGAATAAGGGTAGATCCTGAATAATTTGACCTCAAGAATACTTGCAGATCTTTTTCTCAAACATGCTTGGAAATTCGAGTAAATCGTTATTTTGAAAACCTTCTTTGAGATAAATTGAAAATGCTGTACTGGTCAAATACTATGAAAACTCATTATATCTGTCGTGTAATTTAAAAATGGAAATACCCTTTTCCTACGACCCGCCAGCAACCAAAGAGGTAACTTATCAAAGACGGTTTAAATCTCGAACTGGCTTAGCTATTAGAGCAGTTTAAAAGTGAAAAGAAACAAACTAACATAATGGCGCTGATAACTTTTCTTGTCTTTGATCATTTTTCGTCATTGATTCTGGAATTTAGTTAGTTTGAATTTCCGCGCAATAAGAGGAAAGTACCATTTGTATAGTACTTTCCTCTTATTGGTTACAACCATCAATGCCTCTGTTGTCGACCGCTGCAGTAGGTAATGTACTACTTTCATAATTAAGTAATTTCCCTGAACATTTCGTCCCAGCGACGACGCCCATTTGAACAAAGATCTGACAATTATTTGATATTTTTTAATATATTTTCTAGATTTATTGTGTAAACATCGTTCACGATCATAGCCGAAGCAATGACTTGCATAAAAATATATGTATAGGTACTTAGTATGTTCCAAATACGAAATAAATGAAATTTAACTCTGTTGGAATGCACGACACGGAATCCTAAAGCGTCATGTTAAATAAAATGGAGACACTGTGACAGCTCCTCCCATCCCATCAAGTGTACCTGTCTATTATGGAACATAATCGAGCGTTTCACAACACTAGTCAGTTTGACACAATAGCTCACCTGTCCGACTGCATTACGTGAAATTGTAAATGGCCGCGATCAAGCAACGAGACAAGACGTGTTTATTAGCATGTGTATGGCCGGCGCTGGCGCCTGCAAACACTTTCTGATGTACTTAATGATAGCAGAACAGGTGAAGGATTAATGTTGAAAGCATGATTTCTAGTTGAAATAGGCCAATCATTGATTTCTTATCTAAACGCTTCAATAGGCTAAGGTATTTGGCGTAACGTAAATCTTATGACATGCGGATTGGCATTGCTGAGAATCCGGATCGAAAAGGGGATGGGTCATAAAATCATGTCACCGCGACGCGACGTTCTCAGTGTAAAATGCGCCCGATCGTATTATACGAATTTGCATGTATTATTCGAGCGTTGCAATCCATTTCTGCCTCACAGACACACGATGGAAATACATTTTTCAGCACACTGAAAACATTTGAATACAAAATCAGTGTGCATGACGTGCGCTGGAATAAACGTGAACAAATATTTGAAGCTATACGAACAGAAATTCTAGGATTAACTTGCGTTAGCAATGAGAATGATCAAGTATTGAACCTGTTCAATGGAGCAACATCGGTGTGACCTGACTCGGCGTGTGAATTACGAGCTACATTGAATAAATTTCACGCACATCGCTGTATAATACATTATTATTATGGAAATGCGCGGTGAACTCGCTCCGGAGGAGACATGTTCCATAAATGTGTTTTGGCTTCCCCTTGAGGCTGAGCGGTGACACGGGAGCGACCTCGACTGCCCAACGAATAAGTATTTTACACACAAACAACAAGATAATATGTTGGTACACAAGGATTTTATTTGCGAATATTTGAGTCAAGATTTAAAAAAAAAAATGACGATGCACAATCTTATCGGATTTATTTTGAATGATTTAATTATCAACTAATTATACGAGTAGTATGGATAATATAATGTTGCTAGCTGCGTATCATACTTTTGTATTCACTGTTTGTTTTGTTTAGCATTTGAAACTAAGTAAGTACTGTGTAAATGTAAGTATGATGTTACCAAAATAACGTAACAGCTGCAACAGTAAATAACCGTTTCAGCAACCTACTAAAGATCACGACACAATATAGCCTTGGGACAGCCTCGAAACTGAACTACACCGAATAGGATTAACATACGGGCAATTACTGATACCGTCCTCATAATTTCCTGTCCATTAGAAGAATGATAGCGGATCTATTCAGTGCAGAAACCCTAGCAATGATTAATGAGCACTTAGCTTAATCCAGCTCGAGTTGTATGCATGCATATCTCCTACAAACTAGTTCCGAAAATAAACAATGTGAGTTATTTAAAATGTAGATGAAACTCAAAGCCCGCTAAGGTCATGCCTGCTGAACATTTGTTACAGTTCACGATATCAATCATGTTTTATTGCCAGCACGTAGTACATATTTTGATGTAGTAGGTAACTATAAACTATCATACCACACATAAAATACGATGAATAATAATTATTGGTAATTTAAATTGTGAGTGCAAATCAAATTAAAAGTGTCTGTTTACGATATCGGGATGAATGGCCGGACGTTTTGGTAAATAGATAAGCTATTTGCGAAGACTAGACTCAACACAAAAACCATTACAAATATTTGAGAATTTAAGTATTGAATAGAAGAGGGAAATAGTGAAACTTTTAGTATATCTAAAGACAATAAATAAAGCTTAGAAACGTGTGATAATGATAATGAACTTGCCCATGACGCATGGGCAATACAATACAACAAGCTCTATAGTACACATTAAATACAAGAATAAAGGACATGTTTGTGAAGTAAGTACACAAAGGGCAGTCTTATCGCTAAGAGCGAGCTCTACCAGACAACCTTTGGGTAGACAAAATGTCTTCACTGTTTTTGTTGTGACAGTCTCCTACTATGGTCTCACCATTCAACCCTAGATTCATAAACATTCGTCTCACAGACCGCGCAAACCACGTAAACGCATATAACTTTCAGAGTGAAAGAGATAAAAAGTTCAACTCCTCAGTATCTTCCTAGGTAATTTATTAATTAGTTTTGCGCTGGTTGCATGCAATGGCGCATATGTGCAAAAGGACCTAAATTAATTAGGTCGTCCGATAGACGAATGTTTATGAATAGTGTGATAATTTGCAGTCGGGATTTATTCGAGAAGTTCAGTGTATTTCAAGGTACATATTAATTATTATTAGTTATTACATGAAATTAGGTACCTATTTTATGTAAAACTAGCTGCTCCCCGCGGTTTCACCCGCATAAATCTTGATCCCGTGGGAGTATCGGATTATAAACTATCTATGTGCCAAATTTCATCCAAATCCGTTCAGTAGTTTTTGCGTGAAAGAGTAACAAACATGCATCCATACTCACAAACTTTCGCGTTTATAATATTAGTGGGATTATTATGCAAATATTGTAATTTTTATTGTGCAGTGAATACATTCGCCCAAATGTGTCAATTTCAAAATGTCAATTCGCCAAAATGTCTTGACGCAAGGATGGCGAATTTGTTACTTTTATGGTATACTGAATATGGCTATAATTAGTTGATAAGTGATATAATGTACATAATACAATGAATAACAACAATAAACCGTATCGTATATAGAAGAAGTATCGACGAAACTGTCTGATGCTTGGTTACGTCACTGCCGTGAATTACTAACTTTGAAGCGATACATGCCTGCCTAAAAGGAAAATTGTTGAAGTACTCAGCGAAACTTCATCTACTAATCAAGCACTTCGCAGTGGACCACAGAGGAAAAAAAAATGGTCCCAATGCAAAAAAAAACATGTGCATGAATCACCGAGGAATGTTTTGTGCTGATTGGTCAGAATAACAATTTTTTTAATTTCATTTCAGTTTTAATTAATAAACAACGTTTAAAGTTCAAATGTATTTTTTTCTATTTTTATAATTGAGAAATTTAAAATCATCTAAAACATATACGTCTGTGAAGCGAATGTTTATGAATAGTGTTGTATCTACGAAGTATGTTTATGAATCTAGGGTTAACACAAAATATAGAACTGATTCCCACCCTGCCACACCCCTTCGCACTTAAACTCCTATAACTTACAGTAATTGATTTCAGGAACGTTTATTCAACAGGATGAAGGCAATAATAAGCATTGAACCATAGCAAATCGCACCTAATTCTATCCACAAGTTGGTCGATTGATTTATACAAACCAGATGCTCCAGGCGTAGTTACGACGCAGTAAATACCCATCTATCTGTCAAATAATATGTTACTGTCTTACTATTATGTACGTGTGTTCATGAATTTGGCTATAGGTGGTCGACTGGCTATGTTAAACTTGTATAAGCAAAGGTCCAATTTTGAACATGAGATGGTCGGAGTTTGATAAGATACCTGCACAACGATTCGATAACGCAACCGTGCCGAATCCAAAATCAACCACTGTTGTCGAAAGAGCTGTTCACAAAACCGAAATCCGAAAATTACGACAGTTCATTCAAATGGACGACCAATATTCTTCCGACGTTAACGGGTATTTGCGGTCGGGGACTTCGCAAAAGCAGGTACATAGCCGAAAATGTGTATTTTTCGACTCCGAAGCCTGTCGAACGGTTGTAAATGCTGAATAAGTTGTTTAGACATAAATGACTTTACTGAATAGCCCTCCACACAACCCGCTGAAAGACTACGTAATGGCCTTATTTCTTATTTTACAGTGGTAACGATAGCCAAATTACTGTTTCACAAATGTATCACACTTTTTACGTCCGTCAAACTATTGTTCATCGTGGCATAATGTTAATCGGAAATCTATTCTGATATACATGGCGCTCGGTTTATTTATAGACCGTCGTTTGATTAATTTCAAACAAAAAGCTTTTATGCCTTCAGTTTGTTGTACGTAGCCTTCGTCAATATTTATAAGTGAGTCTATAAATCTACAGAGTCAATCATTGGGCTATGACCCTTCAAAGTTTTCAATGTGTTTTCAATAAGTATGGGCCGAAATTCGTTATAAAAAATGCAGAACATTCGATTCAAGTAATTACTTTTTTGACTAAAATAACAAAACTAGACCAGTAAAATAAAATCATTAGCATTGATTAACTGTTTGCTAGTTTCTACATATTAAAAAAAAATTATTCTATATAGTATCGGAATTTTGACATCCAAAAATAGTGATCGCCAAAAATCACAATTTTTAATTTAAAAAAACGGTTAAATTAAATTAACTACTATACTGTTTTTAATTTAAATGTACCAAGGGTGCATATATAGTGCAAAAACACCAAGGTATCTGCGTTATTTGGCAGGAGTCTGTTACATTTTTGTTTTGCAGGAAATGAATACGACATTTCCTGCCTCAGAGAAAAGCGTAAGCGAGGAAGCGCGCTGAAATTAGCCGAAGTTAGAATGTACGGTCTAAGTTCGTATTCGATACAAAACGGCCCATCCTTACTTTTTGCTACTACCCGTGAAAAGTAAGAATAAGGAAATATAATAATGTAACACGTACAAAAATTCTTCGTCATTAAAAAGTTACAATAATTAAAATACAACTATTTTCTTAATGTCTGCAATCATCGCATTTCCGAATACAAACGAATGAAATCCGAAAACGAATTTCCATGTCCATCAATTATTAGATTTATTGGGTATAATCATTTAAATTCAGAACCAAGTACTTTATTGGTGTTTGTTTTGTTTGTAGGAAAATATAAATTAATGTGATGCGATGCGATGATTTCCGAGGGACATTATAAGATAATAGTTGTTCTGTACCTACAATATTCCTTTCTCAGGAAAACCTTTGGTAGAATCTGCCAACATTCATGTTATCCTTGAACACTCAATTGACTCGTCGATAGGTTTTCTCTAGTCAAGTTCAATAACCTCGACAAAATAAATATTGGCATGGCATGGCGTAAAAATATTTTATCTAAGCCTAGACGTCTGGCGTCCGACGTGGTTTGTGTAATAATTGGTAACATGGGGAACACAGATAATGTGGATATTTAGACTGAACTATACAGGGTGGTTGAACTAGAAGGTAAATTAACTTTTATTTTATTTATACACTTTAGTGGCCGTTTTTAGGGTTCCGTAGTCAAGAAAAAGCCCTATAGTTTCGTCATTTCTGTCCGTCCATTTGTCCGCAGCTTATCACAGACTCTTGGTAGGCTAGAAAGCGGTTATTTGGCATGGATATTAGTGGTAAAATGGAAATTTTCTTTACACGTGGGGATGAATTTTTTTTTTCTCGTCAATCCCATGATGTGGGGTGTCGTTGAAAAGGTCGTTCAAAATAATGCGGGTGAGTGAAAACCATTTTTAAATTCAGAGATTCGTTTGCGAAGTATGTTTTAAAGTGCAAAGTTTTGTTCGAGTCCTGCCAGGTAAATGTTTCGTTTTGGAAATGTGAAAAAATTCACGGCAAACTATCACAGCTAAGAAGGCTTTACAAATTATACTGTCGAACAACTTAAATTTGCAGTTGGAATGTGGGAGTACATGTTTTTCAACAACAATATTAAGTTTGTTCTTGGGGGAAATTCATCTAACTACGGAACCCTTCATTGTGCGTGGTCCGACACGCACTTGAGCGGTTTTACTAATGGCACGGAAAATAACGTCTAGTTAGATAATGCCTAACGTAAGCAGATGCATAATACCTAAGTAACCACACAAGTTTCATCATTAGTTTCTTAGCACTTCAGCAGTCAACTTACGAGTAGCTTCGAGCTTAGTTTTTGACACTATTAGACATATTGTTAGAAATCTGTTGCTATTCAACCTGTAGAAGTTTTACCCATCGGTAAACCGATGTTTCTTGCCAGCAACCTTAGTCATCAGGCGATGACTAAGGTTGCTGGCAAGAGACATCGGTAGTTAGCAAGAGACAGTTGTAGTTGAAATGTTGATTTTTGAGCTAAGTAAGTTCTGCTTATTGATTACGCATTACATTTAGGTGTCGCTTAGTGTTGGTTAAAACGGGAATAACACAATAACACCTGCGTTAAGAAAGTCTCATTGCCAGAGACCCATTTTATTGCTGCTTGCAGTAATGAAAACGACAAGCTTTATGTTTAGTTTACTAAGAAAACGAGCTTTCCTGATGTGTTTTTAACGACATAGCTACACGAAACTATGTAAATAAGTTCAGATTATTATGTACACATAAAACTTCACAAATAGATGAACAATAAACGCTCTGTTTATTACATTTGCAAAAAAAAAGCCGTCCATCTAATGTTGGAATCGTTCTGACTTTGAATTTCACGTCGGATTTATCTTGGTAATAAACTTCGTAATCATGTGAAACCTATTGTAAGTCACCATACAATGTAGCTCACCATTATCTAATTGACCAGCTTTACATATTTGTGTCCAGGTCATATATTGTGCTACATTTGAGGGTAGATTGAGTGATATGCCAAGTTTTTTAGACGGCAAGGATGACGCACGCGAGCACAGCAACCCTTATTACGTTGGAGTTAGGAATAATAAGCGGGCCCCATGGTGGGCGCCAAGAGGACAAGGCTACGACCTCCGCACAGTTTCAAACTACTTGGAGAAATCGTGAATCGTGCAGTTATTGTTAATGTTTGTTTTAATGGTTCCATTTGAGGAACCATTGCCTTCTTCAGTCACATATACTCAAGTTGCAACCATACATGCATTACATAAAAAGGTTGGTAATTGCGAAGCACACTATCAGAAGGAATGGTTTCATTTTGACAGTTCAACAACATTCATTGCGTAGTTTAAGTTGTTGAATAGACAATTTTTTCGAACATATGAAGTAATGGATTAGCAGTATCCTTCAAAATGATTCAGATTGTGATTGATAGTGTGTTAAGCTATCAGGTTACTGGTGCCATGATCCTAGGTTACTTTACATCCAAACAGAATATGAATGTAATAATCAATCTTTTGCGAAATCCATTAATTCTCTTTCGAAAACGTATCTCTTTTGGCAGTGTCATCTCATCGCCTACTTATAGCAAATGAAAATATAAAGTGCACAAAACATGACCTTCAAAACATCTTTAATGTCACAGGCATAGTAAAAGGGTAGTTCTACGGACTCGATAATGCGACGTATTAGCTACCAGATTTATTATAGCTGTTATGACTGCACTCAGCGAGCGCCTTCCTTAATTAACTTTCTTTTTTTGCACGTGTACGTAAGCAGCTTAAATCTGGTTGATGTCACACCAATTCAGAATCATTGTGAGATATTCAATACTAGTTTATTATAAAAAAATATTAAAGTATAAAGTTTTCACTGTACTTCCGGGGAACTTTTAGGTAGAATTTTTTTACTTGTTACGGTACAAGCTAGAAGCTCCGACAACCCGCTTTGGACGTGTGTCAAGGTCAAGAGTGTGAAACTAACATATTGCGAGCTGAGCAACACTAAGTTAACACAAATGTCTGGTTTTATTGCTACCTACGTCAAGTCGCACGATGAACTTCAATCGATATGTAGGTAAGGTACTGTTCGTGCTTAGCTACGCTTGAACATTTTATAGCAGACAATTGTCTGTAGATGTGAGAGCTCCGACCATAAACTTCCATGCCACAGTACCTACTCTGTGACGAACTTACTGGTCCGTCAAAGAATTTATACGCTTTAAAATTAGACAAAAGTGAGACTATAGGTAACTGACCTGCTGCCAAACGTGATAAGGAAAGCGGTTGGCGACGAGTGCTGATGCGATGGTATGCGCTGTGGGCAGAAGGATGCCGAAAGCCGCGGCGACAGGTGCTCCGACCGGTAGCAACGCATAGGCAGCGAAGACGGCCCACACCACGTGAACAGCGCCTTCAGCCGCCGCACCGGTGGTCCAGGCAGGCAGCGTGGCGGCCAGAGCGACGCCACCACCAGCCAGTGCCAACCAGCACGCTCGCGGTAATCGCCTCTCCGGGGCCACACCGGCGCGACCGCACCACCACGCTAACCCGCTGCATAATAGTGCGTGTGCCGTCAAAATGCCGACCTAAACAAAAGTTTAGTTGTTAATAATGTGTGCAAAGGACTCCATGTGTTATTGTCATCAGTAAATAATTCGACTACTACTAAAGAATTAGCAAATTAAATATTTTTTTCTAATCGGCAGGCATAAAAGATTATATTTAAATGTCAGAACGTCAGACTTTAGAGCATATTATTTAGGTATATTATGGGTCATAGCTGGAAACCTCTCAGTATGATGCAATAAGCTAGATTTAATATTGCACTTGAAGCCCAAGTAATTTGGCATTAGTCGCGACACAGTAACCCATTATCTTCATTTAAAGTCTTTGAAATGCACTGCGTGACTTTCATTGTACATTTACCTCAAACTTATACATGTAAACGTACACAACCTTGTCATTCTATAGTTCAAGGTAATATTTTTGTAAACGGAACACAAATATACTGGCTTCGGTAAGATTGTCAATGGAAAAGAACTGGACAATATATGCTACCTTGGGGCATGCACTCCCAATATTTTTTATCTGTTTTTTTTACGAGAATTTGACGAAACCTCTACAATAAAGGAAAAAAAACAATAACCGAATGTAGGTTTAGAAGGTTACCTTCGCTTAAGTCCATTAAGTACCCAAAATATAAACTTTTTATGATAGACTAATGCCGAATGCGGTACTCAAAACTGTGCTCATGTACAACTTTATTTAGTTGTATACATCGATCACTAATAAAGAAGTAGTTCTTTTATTAGTGATCGATGGTTGTATATGATCACAGTTTTGTGTACATGTGTTGTGTTTGAGCGGTAGGTTACCTGTGGTGCTCTCCGCCACCCTCGTGTGGCATCGACAGCGGCTAGCGCGGCGGCAAGCAGCGCCCACAGAGCCAGCGCCGAGCCGACGGAAGTGCGCTGCAGCTTGCACGCATAGCGTGCGTACAGCTCCTCCAACTCAGCCGACTCAAACCGCCGCCGCGCCATCAGCCGGGACAGCGGCCCACGCGCCGACATCGCCTTCACCGCATGGTCCATGCCGCAGCCGCTGCCTCACCTCACCGCCGCGCGTAACACCCCCCTCCTCCTCATCTAGAACATTCAATATTACTTGAATGTTTATGTTTTTTTAATTATTATTTTGAAAATATTAAATATGCGTACAAATCTAAAACAACATATACGAGTATAATGTGGTTTCGAGAGATACAAATTGAACTGAATTGGCAATGATTATAACCGCTAACGGACAAAAATAACTTTTTATTCTAGGAGAGAAATTAGTTACAAATTCAGAACACCTACATCTTGTTTTCTTAACATATTTTATTACATACTTTGAGGTGTGGGAGTTGTAAATGGGTGGGCTTAGTAAGAAATAATATTTTCTATCAATAAAGCGATCGTATCACCGCTCATAAATCTCAAACTCTCGAATGAGAAAATAGTGGCTTTAACGGAAATCAAAATTATAACATCAAAGTATAATCATGTTCCTAAGATATTTTTATTTAAATTCCTTTGAGTGTACCAGTAATAAAAATGTCAGTGATTAGAACATTTACGTAGGCCGATTCTTTACCGACTTGTTAAATGCTTGGTAACGTTAATTTACGGTTTTATAAATGTATGTATTAGGTTTTTGAATACATATTAGTAATAGTTAAGGACAAAAGCGTACGAATGTTTTAATGAAATCAGAAATGCCGTACTTTTATTAGTGGGAGAAGTCCCGATACCGCCCCCGGGTAGTGGTAGTAACTCAGGCCGAGGTGGAACATCACGTGAAGCTTTTAAAGTACGATCGAGTAGAGTTTGTGAGAAAGCTACTAAGTGTTATTGGCTTTTAAAGCAAAGTGAAGTATCAAAAGTCCTGGTCGTCACATAATCTATAAGACTCAAACACAGTGATAAAACAACAAACATTATGTTCAGATGCCGCATTAAAAGGGACTTTTTATACAAAATTGAACTGTCTCTATTTCACTTACTGCGTCGAAGAGTCTAAAAAGAAAACTAGGTTCACTGACTTATGAAAACAATCATCTAAAATCGCAACTTACATAGAATGTTAGTTTCAGGTTGTACAATAGCAGTTTATATGATTAATTAAACATACGAATGTACAGAACGTTGCCTTTAATTAGTACCTCGAAACAAGGCAGTAAACAAGTCAATTATAGCTCGGCTTTGATCAACTCAGACTACTACTTGAATTAACCACGATTCTACCCGAACATACCAATTGTATGACAAAGCAAGTGGCCTTGAATAACACGATTAGAATCGAGCTCTTGTAATATTAAGCGAAACGAGGCGTTTAATACTAACAAAAGGGCAAATTCCCTTATGTTCAAAGTGTAAACGAGTCCCGTTCAGCGCCAGACCACGAATGGAAAGGTGCTTCATAGCTTGCGGTTACGCCACAGGGACACTGCAGGAATGAGCCAAGACTTAAAAGCAATTCAGCTATAACACAAACAGCATATTAAATGCAGGGTTTGCAGAAACATGCTCAAATAAGAGGTTAAAGGAGCATAAACATTCAAAGAAAGTTTCCGTTTAGTCAACTGTTTTCCCTAAGTCCTTTGTAAACAAAACAGTTCTTAATTTGCTCTTGAACCAAGAAAGTTCTAAGATTAGAACGACTTGGAAAATCCTACTTACCTAATAGATTATCCCTAATCAGCAATCACTGTCGCATTTAGGTGTAAGCAAACTACATATTCCGTAGTTTAGTAGGGTAAGTCTAAGTCAAAGCATTTATTTCAAATAGGCACATAAAAGGCATTTTTGAACGTCACCATTTACATCAAAATAGAATCGATTCTAGGCGCCCCTTCTAAAGGGTAGTTTCGTATGGAGAAGAATGGGCAACAAACTCCACCGTGACTGTTTTTAATTGCTTTACAATATTTTGTATACATTAATAATATTTTAATATGTGAATACTATGCACAAAGAATAAAAATACTATACCACAATAGGTAAAAAGAATTTTAAATGAAGCGAAGACAGATAAATCAATCACGTGATGCTCACATATATGATACAATGTTTGTAAAAGTATATGATTTTCTCAGAATATGTCAGTGCGTGAGTTAAGTAAAAATAAGAAATTATAAAATTAAATTAGCAACCAGTGTGTTTTTGTCTTGATCATCCTTGTTTTATAGACTGTAGAAAAGAGCGATGAGTACGGATTAAATTAGTCTCCGACACGGGCCAGGCTAGACGAGTCACGGGGGGAGACAATCAAATTAGCATAATCGAGTCGCGCGCCTGCATCCGTTTGCTTATGAACCACGATACCGATGTTGACATTTTTACCGTACCATTACCACGTGTTGTTGTTTTATGCTAATGTTATGTAATGTCGTTAAGTCTCGTACACACTGGCGCGACGCCATAGCGCGACACATTGGCACCACGTGGCGCGCGACGAGCGGTGCCTTTGTGTCGCGCCTGTTTAGCCTTTCCTCGATCGACGATCCGGTAAATCTTGTTAGAAATTTATATTTTAGGGTTTCTTTTATTTTATTTTATTATTCGGGATACTTACAGCTAATTTTGTACAGTGCCTTAAACGATACAAAATTGAAGGCCGTTTACAAGTTTCCACTGATAAACACTAGAAACACATATATGAGAAGTAGAAATAGGTACAAAATACTTAAAACATAAATTAATCAGGAAATACAAACTAAAAATAGTACACGATCAACAAATACAAACTAAAAATCTGATGTAGACATTATCAGATTTAGACGCAAACATTTACTTTTTCGTAAAAAAGCTTTCCACTAAGAAATGCTTAAGCCGAGATACACTGGTATTGAATATATCCAAATCATGTTCATCGGACAGTTTATTAAAAATTCCGCTCGCCCGGATCAGAAACTTACTTACTTATTATACGTGCTTAACATTTCAAACACAGTATGCATATCTTGACTAGCATTGTAGCCATGGACTTACTATTAGTCATTACAAGAAGCGCTGCTATGAACTGCCGATTGGTCGAGATTATTTTTTATATTGCACACCTAATTTAAATAGTCCAAAATATTTACCATAGCCAATCAATACTGAAAACGCCATCATATTTATTGGTAAAAAGTACAAAAAAGTAGCCAATCACGTTTTAAATATCACGTTTATTTCCCTAGCAGGGTAATCTGAGCCTCTCAATTAGAATGTCAGCCACCGTTGTGAAGACTTGGCAGCTGCACAGCGTGGCCGCGCTGCGCCAATAGTTTATGACCAACGTAACACGTAGTACACCGATACGATATATTCATGGAAGAGTGCTATTCATAAAGAAATTCGGATTTTATCTGTGCAGACATTTGTGTTGTGTGCAGTTTCACACTATTCCCAGTTTTAGGCCTATATTTGAAAAGGGTGTTATTTGTGAAACTGCTCTTAGCAACTACGAGTACACTAAGATCGTAAGATATGTGTCGTCGTAAATTCGTAACATTTGTCTTGTACAAAACATTTGCAATTCAAGTTCTAATCTTGACACCGGGGTCGCCGCATGGCCTTTGAATATTTAGGTCTTCATTTGAGAGTCGTTACTTCTGCCTAGACATCTCTAACAGACAGGGTAGCGAGTAACCTAGCAAGGCGAAGGGAAAAAGTGTCATGAAGAGTGAAATGTGTGAAAAACTATTGGTCCGCTAGGAGTAACTTTTCGGTTTCTTGAGAATATTGTGTGAATTCTCTTAAACCTTAGCATTAATAGTAAAAACCTTATTTATTTAAAGCTCTTAAATATGAGATAACACAAATGTTCTACTTATAAATGAGTCCCATAGCGAGCGACCATTTCGGCTGGCAATACAACCTAATTAGAGATAAAACCAGGCGCAGACGTCCATTACGTAGGAAATTTCTTTATCTTTATTGAAATAAACATGTTGTTACGAAGGGGCCCGATATGCTTTTATAAAATTCCCTGTTGTGGTTATTGATAGGAGCCAACGCGTTTTATGGAAACAATACAGCTGTGTTTTAACAATTTCATCTTAACTGGTTACGGTAACATTAAGAAATCCAGCAGACCAGCAGCATCGAATGCGAGAAAAATGTATTTGAAAGTGTAGCAATGTTTGTACCTATTATACAGGAAAAACGGCTTGCATAAACAAGATCTGGCGGAGTGCGGGCGGGATGTAAAACCTTATAAGAAATATCTAGAAGGAAAGCTATACCCATATTTATATACATCGCATAGGTAAATTATAAAATATTCTTGAAATATGGCTCTGATATCATAAAACCGAAGCTATCGTAAAGTAGGTCCCATTATTTTTGGAATAAGCCGTAGGATAATACCTACACGACGAGGATGAGAACAAATAAGTTAGAACACAGTTTCAAACCGCGGGGAATATGGTGAGAAGAGGGGAAGGGGGGTCACGGTCGCCGGGTCAATAAACCCCGGCAGGCATAGCTGTGGCAAATAAAACGCGCCGCGACGCCAGCCGACGACTCGAGCCCCCCACGAGCCGCACTCATGAATTTCAGTCAATGAAAGCACAGGTTGCGGCCAAACATACTTTTATTACGATCACCAGATCCGGTGCATTCGTGGCTTGAAATTGCTTTCCGTTGACTCATAGTGCCTACGAGTATATGTATTTGACCGCATTATCTGCGTATCTACAGGTAGAAAAACGTTGAGATAATTTATCTAATTAATTGACGGTATAAATGTATATATTTGTTTGGTCAAAGGTATGCAATTTCTTAATTTTTTCTGTAATGTCTTATAAGTCTGTTACCTGTTAAGAGTAAATATATTAAAATATGTAATTGATAATTTACTACGTTAATTACTTTTTTCCTCTTCTGATGATCAACAAAGAGAAAACTTGAACAAGAGTTAAAAAGTTCAATCAACTTCGTAGTCGAAGAGAAGTTACGAGTTCGTTAGCGTAACTATTGAAGAACGATTCGAGCGGTCTTAATGATAAACAAAATTAAAAATACATTATTAGTGTACTCGTCAAAATATGTAGGGTAAACCGCTTTATGTTCCAGATAACTGTATAGAAAATTATTAATATCGACAAACATTCTTTGACAGAAAACAGATTATATTTAAAATTTCAACATTTACCTTCACAGAAGATCAGTGTTTCCTTTTTATCATGAACAAGACGATATTGTGGCATTTGTAGCCGAAGAAATGAAAGCAAATCTGTCAAAGAATTTTAAAAGAATAGAGTTCTTTTCTTTATGTTGAACGTCTCCCAGGTGAATTGAATCGGCGACGAAAGATAACAGTCTACACAGAAATGAAAGAAAGCACTATAATTATTATCATGTAAGATTAAATTCTGTCGTTTTTGTGAGAACTGAATAAAAGAAAACTAGCCAATGTCGAAATATCTCTATAACCTAGGCTTCCTCCAACATTCTCAATAGCATTGATAGATATATAGCGAGCTACGGCAAACGGTGGTAAACAGGTTATATAGGTTAACATACCAATCAAGTGACGAAGTGGCATTGATTTTCCTAGCCTGCACCCCAATCATTTTTAATATTAATGGTTCGAAATGTAGAAAAGCCTTCGATTTCTTACGGAGGTGGGGGACCGATATTTATGAAACCGATATATATTTACCATTGAATTTATATGGTAAGGTCAGAACTCTGACATAAGAATATAAATTGTCCAACAAATGCGATTCAGTGAAGTACTGATTGTTGTCGCTAAACTTGTGTTTGCTAATAGTTTATTTATTGAGTTTTGATCTGCATAAAAGTTTCCGACTTAGAAAATAGGTGACACATAATACTATGGACTTCGCAGAAATCTAAATGCTTTACATGAACTAGATTGACATCAGCCTGCACCAGAATAAATAAAATTGGCGAAAACCAGATTTGCTTCAAGATTGCGGACACCAGACAGCTGAGTCAACGTGTAATATACAAAAAATATGCTTGCTCGACACGATGTCCTACGTTCAATTATTCACACAAAAATCCCATACCCGAATTTTCAAATTTTCCGGGCTACTTTTCCAATTTTCTTTCCCTAAAAACCTTATTCGGAATTAAACGTTCCTGACGTTTAAAAAAACTGTCGAGGCCTTCTCAAGTGGTGCACTTACTTACCAACGAACAGCATTTAATTTTTATTTTTAAGTACAAATTTGCCGAAGTATCAGCTAGAAACTCTGTCCACTTATACATCTTTAGCCATAGATAGTGGAACGCAGTGGGTTTAAGATTCCAATAACCTAACCTATATGTAGAGATAAATTGCACCGAGAACCAGTGTGACCTATTTTTCTCACTCAAATCCCAACATACTGTGCTCGAGAAGATAAGCTGTTAATAAGAAGAGCGATTTCTGTGAAATAATACAACCAACTTCATACTGTTGTTTTTTCATACAAAGCTAATTATAAATATTTGAACCCAAAGCAAACAAAGGTCTTGAGACAATAGCTTAAAAAAAAACATAGACGACAATGTCTCTACAACCATGCTGTGCGAATTTTCGCCAGGCGTTGCTTAGGGCGGTCGCGTTTTTTTGCAGCGATTTAGTAGCGCGTTCGTTCACGCGCGTCTTTATCGCTATTTTTGGCCGTTTGTCGATGCACTATCGCATAATATCGATTCAGCATCGGTTCTGCTTCGATGCAAACGCGCGACTATCAATGTTGACTTGACCCCGTCCATTTTGCAACTGTAGCGTCCACAGGCATTCACAAGTAGTCACTACAACATTTGACAAAGAGTTGTGCAGTCGCGCTGTCGCGTTGCTCCTATTTGCGGGAGCCTTGTATCGATACTGCATCGCTTCTGTATCGATACTGAATCGCGGCTGAATCACAATATTAGCGATGCAGAATCTTGGGGGCGAAGGTATACGTCCAACGACAGCACCGCGCCTGGACCGAAGTCTTTTTGCGATTGTATCGCTACTGAATAGCTGCAAAAAGTTGCTGCGGACCACCGCTTTTTATGGTTCCCGTAAAATATAGGTTTCATTATACTTAAACGTCAAAATATACGAATCCATCACTTGCCATTAATCCATTCAATTTACATACACTCTTAAATGCACTTCGTTAACAAAACGTCACGTCATATGATCATTTCCAGTTTTTAATTAATGCAAACCAGATCCGGGGCTTATCTTAAACCATTTATGTTTTGTCAGTGTTATGTTAGTTGACCTTGTCTCATAATTGTCAGTTGTTTTTTTTTAGTTTTCGTGTTTCATTGCAACCAGTTACTAAGCTGACAGCCTTAATGGTCATACACTATTAAACTGCCTGTCTTGTAGTAAGTAGCGGCCGATAAGTACAGTAATCGCATTACCGATGATATTAGCATGGTAATGGACTCAATTACAGATCCAGACATAATGAGCTCTTTGTTCATATCGATATAAGAGTCAATGTGGTAGTGGATGGACGGATAGTAAGCGATACATCAAACAATGACGTCACTCTTGCGCTAACTGACTGTCTGCGGAACAAAAGAATTACAGAAAGACACCAGCAGTCTACAACTATAAAAAATTTATTGTTATGACTCCAAATTCGGATCATAATGAAGTAATTAAATTCATTTCTTGGAAAAACTGTTAAACACACGGAAAATTTTATATGAATGAAGTGGCTGTTCAAATATTCAAAGAGCGATGACTGTGTGAGTAAAAACACATGAATCAAAATTAATTCAACTACTTGAAACAAAAAAGGTTATTTAGGAACAGCTGCGTCATAGTGAACAGTTAACAATTTGTAAACAAAACACTAATATGTTAAAGATAATTAAGTAACGCGAGTTAAGCTTGTTAACGATAGATAAAAGTTGATTGTTGTTGTGGTGACATTATCATTGTGTACAGTGTCGTTCAGAAACACCGATTGAATCATGCTGTGATTCATGGGAACAAGACAGCATGAGGCTTTTCTCATATAGGTATTATCATGTAACTGTATAAAGCAGTGATTACTCAAATATGAGAACGAAGCTTGCGTCGATGACGAGTAAACAATAAACGACAACGTGATAGCGCTGGCGTCTTACCCAGTTATTAGTTCTAAAATAAACTTCTAATTTTATCTCGCCCTTAGTGCAAATATCCTTTTGTAAACGCAAATATCCGTCGACGGTTCGTCATGCGCCGTAGGTGCTCTTTTACTCAATCTTATGTAAACTCTTGCACAGGTTAATCGCCTAAAATTCTTCTAATAACCTAAACTTGTAATTCGAAAGTTAGATGACAGTTGTTTTTGGATTGTTTCTGTTATTTTGTTGATAAATATCATATTATGATAAACTAGCTGCGCTCCGCGGGTTAAACCGCATAAGTCTTGATCCCGAGGATATATCGGAATAAAAAGTTATCTATGTCCTAATCGAGGTCATGGTCTACTTATGTGCCAAATTTCATCCAAATCGTTCAGCCTTTTTAGCGTGAAAGCGTAACTAGCAAACAAACATACAAAAAATCTAATTAAATTTTTAAGTATATACATAATGAGTCAAAGTTCATAGTTGTTCCTATTTTTCATTCAAGTTATCATCTAAGTACAAAATCTTTGCTTGGCATGGCATAATGGGATGGCTCAATTGGTAAACTATTTTAACTTTAGGGCCAGCCAACGTAGTAAGCGTCATCATCGTATTTTCGTATTGCCCACATCCACCTTAAGTACCACATTTAATAGCCCCCTAACACGTATGGAAAGGCAATCTAATGAATAATCCAACTTGACAGATTACCCTATTGATATTATCTGCATGAGTTTCCCTTCATACAGACGCTCCCTATTTAAACAGTGCGAACAGTACACATCTATGTAGCTAAAATTGGTTTGTTTTGGTAATGTTCTAGATTTAGGTCTTCTAGACACACTTTATTTTTATTTTTGTTTCTAAAATTCATAATGTCCATGTCATGCAAACCTGTTATTTGCAAGGTTACTGAAATGCTAATTTTAATTAAATAAATAAATAACATGTTTTTCATGAGATATGACAAGGTTCAGACTTGGTTACCATACCAGTATCTTCCACAAGACGGTCTAAGAATCGTCTAAGAAATTATATAGCCATTCATTTAAATTATTCAAGTCGCGATTATTATAACATTAATAACAGACACGGATATACATAGAACCAGTTATCAAACATAAACATCGACATTTTGGTTGGTCGCATGAGCGATATCATCATCACCAAGATGATGAATGATGCTGACAACTTTTCGCATGGGAAAGCTAAAACGTTCTGCAATCTGTATGTAACAATACAGATTGCAGAACGTTTTACACGAGGATCTGTCATCACAGGGCTGTGGCGCTGGATGGCGGCACCGAAATAGAGTGTCACCTCGCAATATGAATAAATACAGAGGGATATTCACAGACGCACAATGCTTTGTCATTGTTTCCGTCTACAAAAATAATATAACCACGCAAAAACTTACGCGTTTTGTTGATCTTAATTGTTTAGCAACTAAACTGAGTGACATAAATATCAACACAGTGTAATTTATTCCAATTCACTTTTAATCTTGATCAATGCCTTAGGCCTGCTCATGTAATTAACTGTTTATTTTATTATCTATCCGCAAAAGATAAATGATGTAATGAACGAAATTAAGTAATGTTTATGCTGAAACATTTATTACGAAGTCTTTTTTTATAAATTGTTCTTCACAGTAGACTAAAATATATGTATATCTCTTCCTAATAGCTCTCTCACTGCTGAAAATCATAACTCCGTTTCAAATTGTCAATGGTTTAAAAAAAATACGATGTAAAACAAAAACAAACTTATTGTCATGACAAACTTTTTTTTACACACAATGTATTTAAGGTTAGCGAGTTATTTTGGTATATTTTTTGCACCATAAAACAAAATATCATCCTGTTGACATGGTTGTTGGCCATGTCGCAAAGGCTCATGTTATGTTTAGCTAGTATTGTTTTTTTTTTTATAATGGCGTGCGCAGACAAGCACGAAATTGTTCTACCGGAGTCGAGTGGCACCAGTCTGCGAGAGCTTTTCCTGCTGCTGTCCTTGCATTGTAAACTTGTACTTTAAGTTTGACCCTCAAACCGAGGTTTACGACACTACTCAAATTAAATTTGTTACATTACCTTACATAGAGAAAACATCTGTTTCAAATTACAACAATGTACCTATAACAACAGTTCATTGATCTTTCTTATCGTTTAACAAGTATACATGTACTGACGTAGATACCTATCTTTTTTCTCAAGCTTCCGTGTTTTTTATATGAAATGCGGTCTGTTTAGTTATAAAGATAATATTGCAAGTACCTACATACATATTTGTAATGGTTCAATAGAATACAAATGCGTTAAGGCTTCCATGAACAGGCGCGACGCGACACAAAGGCACCGCTTGTCGCGCGACACGCGTTGTCCCTGGGTGCGGGAGTAGTCGACGCGCCAGTGTGGGCAAGCTTTGATGCCGTATTAAGGCTCCCACAAATAGGCGCAACGCGACAGCGCGACACAAAGGCACCTTTCGTCGCGCGACACGCGGTTTCTTTTTGACGTGCTGTGGCGTCGCGCCTGTGTGTACTAGGCTCTAATTCAGTTTCACACTAAAATAACTTTGATAAATTTTACGACTTCAGCTAGCGTTTAAATGTCAATTGGAAACGATTCTAATGATTCATTGGGCACAACCCGCTCGCTATTTTATGTGGTAATAAATACGATGCAATAACTTACTTTCCAATCTCATGTTCGAAACAAAATTGTTGTAAAATGTCAAAAGACATGACATTACGGGTCATAATAAACTTGAATTACAGTTACCCAGCCTACAAATTGATCGATCACAATGATTAATATTCTATCGGCAAGCATGTTGATACGAATATTACGTAAATAAAATGTTTATTTGTATATTATAATCAATTAGTAACGCAATTAGCTTAATAATTGCAGCACGGAGTGGTGGCAGCTCACGGTGACAGGTAACTGTCATGGCGTCATTACTGAACCCACTTCACCGTATCTAATTAAAACAACACACATAAACACCAGGTTAATAAGCAATGTCGCCACTGCTAAACGGATTAACTATACCCAACTGGTTTGCTGTCAATAAAACAGACTTTAATATACCAGGCTCAAATTATGTCACAGTGATTTGACACTTATATTTTATCGAAAATCACGCATTAAGAACCAGTAAATTAAATGCACTTAACCTATAATTAGAATCAATTACTGTAAAATTTATTATATTCTCTTGAATATTTCTCGCTAACAAATTAACTACGCGTTCCTTTTGCATAGTTTTTTTTAATATCTTTTCGTTATTACCTACTGTGAGTTCACCTGCCTTCACTGCATAACTATTCATCTACTTTTACAATATTTATTTGTAAATATGATTTGATATTTGAGCACCATGTATTATTCACATAATTAATTTACCGGCCATTGCTTTACATTTAATTCCTTTTACCTATTGTGGTATAGTTATTTTATTCTAGGTGCATCGTCTTCACATAAAATTAAGTACAAAATATTGTCAAACATTTTTAAAGAGTAAGTAGGTGGAGTTTCTTGCCCATTCTTCTCCATTCGAAACTACCTTTTGGAAGGGGCAACTAGTTTTTGTTGTTGTTAATGTTGACGTTCAAAAGTGCCTTGAATGTGCCTATTGAAAATAAATGATTTGACTTTGACTTCAAAATGATTAATGGTTGTGCAAATTCTTTCAGAGCATTTTAATGTATTTTTTTTTTACATTAAATATTACGTCCAACATTAAAAAAAACTAGAAATGCGGTTACAAAAATTTTGATTGTGGTATAATATCAGAAATAGTTATTAGACGAACGTCCAATTATTATTTTTGCAAGTTTTTTTATTCGTGTATATGAATTTATAATTGACATTTACAAACTGGATATTTGCGTCAAAAATTCAAAGCTATTTCACACATCTTGTCTAACAGACGTAAGTTTAGTATTTATTATTCTAATTAACACGCAGTTCACACATAAAGCATAAATAGACATACCACTCAAGCACACTAAATAGACTTATGGCTCGTGTAAATAATACTGAACGGTTTTTCACACATGTTCTTACTTCATTATTCTTTAGGTAATATTGTCAGGTAAAAGTTACCTGTTACCGCTACAGTCGTTGCTCACCATAAAGGGGTTACATTTATAAATTATTTAGTAAATTACGGTACTTACAGAAGAACTGGTGACAAAATTGAAAAGAGTATGCTATGGTTTGGTCATGTTGAGAGGGTATATGAAAGGCGACTAACAAAAGGTATTTACAACGCAGATGTGAGTGGAAACGCCGGGAGGGGACGCCTTAGGAGGACATTTAGTGACCTTATTGGTGATGTTCTTCAGAAAGGTCAGGTACGTAGTATTCGCAATGGAAATATGAACGAAAACGAGGCAGAAGGAGTATATGTATGGATAGCAGCAGGTGGCGTTTTGAAGTTTATGCCTACCACTATGGGAAGAAGGCGTTAATTGATATGAATGTATGTGTATATTAAGGTACGTTGTAAAAAAAAATACAGGGTGACAAAACACGTTGTTTTCAACTCAAAGCATTTATTTCTAGTAAACCAATTACACGCACTTTTGTATTGCCAAGGTCGGTCGGTCAGAAAGATAAAGCTAGTTGCCCATTCCAAACCGTAGTAGGAACCTATGGAGAAGAACAGGCAAGAAACTCCACACTCGACAGACACTCTTTTAAATCAAATTATGGTTACAAAATATCGGTTACATCATCATTCATGTTGAAATAATGCATGTGAGAACGATGCAGCACGTTAAAAGCGTCCGTAATATAAATATAAAAACGCTTAAAATATTAAATTTAATTAAAGTACGCCGTGGCAGCTAAGAAATGACCAGTCCCTACTGACGGCTCCCAACACACGCGCCACCATCGGCGAAACAGCAGAGTGATCATGAGACTCAGCCGCCAGGGCACATTCAAGTCAATGAAAGACGTACCCAGTAAATGGTAGCTTTATATTATGGACATAGTACTCACATAAGCCTTAGCAATTAAACAGTACTAAAAAATATAAAGAGTTTATACAATGCAAAGACAGTTTTTATAAAACTCCAGCAGCTCCAACAGTATTTCCAAATGCTAATCAATTAGTTTATGCGTCCTTGCGGAGCAGGACCAGCGATTAGCCAAGCATTTTTATCAATGATGTAATCCCCCAACTTATAATATGCGTTTTATACAAGATTTCAATTTGGTTTCATTCTATTGATGTATTGCGTACATATGTATTTATGGGAAGTGAATTAAAAGATCAAGCAAGATTGCAAATACATCTATGGGAAAAGTTGGTAGGACCACTATTGGCCAATGACATCAAAAGAAAATAATAGAACAATTAATTCCCTAGTTGTTTTTGTTATTGAATGGGAATCAAGCACGCGGCCCAACTGCTGGTTCAGATCGGCCATCGATAGAATGCGTTCGAGACACCTGTCAGTGCGACAATTCTAGTAACTAATAGAAATCAAATTCGCAAAACACGTATTTGTTTGTATGAAACTGACAGGTGTCAAGAACGCATTCGGTCAACGGTTGGACTGTAAGTGGTCACCACCTTTTAAGAGGCTGACATATCATATGGACATGGCAATATAATTTCCATAACTTAATAACATTTCTGTGGTCATAAAAAAAACTAACATACTAGCCTGGTAATGTCCCACACTGCAGGGCAAAGGCATCATCATTGATCACCAGACCACGCTTGCTCAAGTCAGGTTGTAAAGTAAAGTAAAAGTAAAGGCTTGCGCAAACAGGAGCGAAGCTACAGTGCGGCACAAAGGCACAGCTCGTCGCGCGACACGCGGTTTCTTTGTGTCGCGCTGTAGCGTCGCGCCAGTGTGTACGAGCCTTAATTCGTTTATATGTTAATCCTCATAGCCCTAATTTTGCTATCGTTAATGCATATGTACCTAATTATAAACCATTATCTAGCTATGAGACCGATCCCAGACGTTCAACATCATTGAGGAAGTTAATCAATGGAGATCCATTATCTACTCTAAACAATGAAGACTCATTCGAAACGGAGCTGATAGTAGGTAATTATCTTGTAATACTTAGGTATCTGTGCTCCACTTACAAGCGAATCCCTCTATTTGGCGGCTTCCTTAAACCGCATGAGAGTTATCTGCGTTACCTCGGTTTAGTCATAAAATTGTTAACTATAAACCTTTTTAATGGCTTAACTGCGACCACGATTTGATTATTTAATCATTATAATCAAAGACTGTCGCATTTCTCGTCCACGTTTTCAGATAAATCATTAAAAACATCAAATGGTTTAATCAAAACCTTGATGAAAATATATTGCCCCGATTTTAATTTCTGTTCATAATAGCCGGTTTAGAAAACGATTAATTGAGGTATTGGTAAACCCGACCAACGATGGAGAAAATATCTGTAAGAACAAAGTTTCTACAATCATGGTAAGATTGGCTGTATGATTTAATAAAATAAAGTGCAATATGTAGCGACTGTCATTGTCAGTGCAGATACGTCAGTTTGTGAGATACGACAGTTAGCGGGGAGGGTGTTTGTGAGATACGACAGTTAGCGGGTGGGAGGTGACGATGTGTGGTCCTGATCTGTATATTCTCTACTAGCTTCAGCCCGCGACTTCGTCCGCGTGTTCTTGTTCCCCCGACCAACCGCGTCGCGTCGCATCACCTCGCCTGCCCGCACTCCTTGTTTTTCGCTTAGCGTTTTTATTTCCTTGCTCGGCTTCTAAGAGTCACAGCGAGATGTTAAAAACCTGTAGCATTCCTCATGAATTGGACTATAATCTGCAAAAAGAATTTCACAAATCTCCCCCCTACATACAAACCTACAATCAAAACAAATCAAACCCAATAATCTATCACAAAGAAAAACTCTTTTCAAATTAAATTTAATCTCTTTATAATATTAGTAAGATATAACGTGGCAAAGGATACCGTAACTCTACTTGAGAGTCGACGAAATTTCGCATTTATTAACACGAAATTACTTTCTCGTAAAGCATCTTCGTCGTGGAAAATCTTATATATTTGCGTCTGCCGCTATTTGAATAAACGCTTTTCTGAAGCCAGTCCTGTAACTCGGTTAACTTCCGTTAAATTAAAATAAATTTGGCAAGTAATGACATTTTAGACTGTCTGCCCTTATTTTAAAGTTGTCAACGGTTTTTAAATTATAGGTATTGTTGTGACATCGGCAATTGCATTACGATATCGATACGGATCAAGGGCACAGTAATACCAATTCGATCGAGGTGAACCTTACTTTAAATTCATTATCAACATTAATTTTATCAGCAGCTCGTTAAGCAATACTACAAATCAGCGGAAGAGCTTTCTGCGGACAATTAGCGTGGTTTACGGAATCTATTAATTTCCAATTTAGTAAGTGTCGAGTACTTACAATAGAATTTCCGATCAAGATTTCTTAGAATAGCTTTCCAGACGTGTCGCCATTGATATGATAGAGAGAGAGAGAGATCTTAAAATAAATTAATATTTATATTAGAGACCTTGTCGATGAAAACTCTACGAAGGCATAAAATACCGTATTATAACAAAAAGGGATTACTTTTTGTGCAATTTCATATTCAATGGACAGAATATAGGTACGATTGAATCAACAATGGTATCTTAATCTCGAGGTCATAAATCATTCCTTAAGCACCTGAAATATGTAACTCCCCAGCTGTTCGTATATCCTTACAAGAGAAACTTACTAAACTATTGCGGCAGCTTCTCCAACTTTGCCGAGAATAGCCATAAACTTGCTGCATACAATGAATATTTTAATATAGATCTAAGCTTATTACAAAACAATTTGCTATGGGTGATGTTCCGTGTTTGTGTTGAACTAAGAAGAAAACGAGAACATTTCCGTATTTATGTACCGACAAGCAGTTTGAACGGCTTAAATCTCATGGTAAGTAGAATCATGACTTAGTGTTGATTACGAATTACCAGTATTGTTTATTTTACTCTTAATGTGACATAATGATTACAAATACACCATGCAAACGCGCGTTTGAGCTTTTATTGTTATCAATTGAACAATACCCGAGCTCAAATTAGGTTAGTGGGTTCCAATTTACAGTTCCCGTATCCAATGACAATAACAATACAAGCTGGCGGTTACGTTTTCCCAAAGTCCGGATTCCGGTTCCGTGGAACAGAACAAGACAAGTTGATTTGGAAAAAAGTGGTTTCGGGACCGAATTTCACTGGAGTAGTAAGTAACCAACATAATCCACATTGTGCTTAAATATGGGTTGTTTTACGAGACGTGACTTTCTTTGACGGCAAAAAGTGTGATCTCTAAAAACCAAATCCTTCTACGTGAGCCTTTTTCCACAAAGAAATTCCTACGTGAACGAATTAAATAAAGTCTTGGATGCTTTGATGTTTTTGGATTAGATGTAGTGCCTATTCTAAAAGGATTTTTTAATAGAACTTACTGTCATAGGACATGGTCGAGTTACTGAAATACATATCAAATCAATTTAAATTCATCTTTTTTGTTCGTCGTAATGGTTTCGGAGGTTGGATATTCAATTCTGAGCTGTTATGTCATAGAACATGGAGTCAGGACACGGACAGAAATAACTAAGGCTATAGTTTATAACGAAACCATGCAGTTGTGTTAACAAAATGTTAATTTTCAAGGCAATCGAGTGCTGGAGGTCATCTTGAGCTTGTATGTCAAACATAAATATTTTACCATTTTGTTTTCTTTGTGCTCTATGTGCGGTCTTAAGTTATTTAAAGATTTTTTCACATAATTTAATGCAAAAGGTCTTCATCCATGATCTTTTACTTTATATGCAAACACACTGTATAAATGCAGTCATTTAAAAATCGATTGTTTACAGTCTTACAGTGTATGAGTGCGTCAGTGAAAAGTGAAGTATCAAAAGTGAATATAAAGTCGTTAATTTATTGTAAATGGTGAATTTGGGTAGGCAATAAAAAAGTTTTTAACCACAAATAATAACTTGTTAAAATTACTTGCTGGAAGTTTAAATGCAAGTTGACTTAATTATGTAATCGAGGAGATTATTGCAACATTACTTTTAAATTGTTATTATTTTCATAATAAAGCCGAAGCTTGCATTGATTTTGTAATATTTATTTAACTGGGTAGAAACAGTGCCAAGAAAGCAAACCAGAACATTGATACTTAAAGTCCCATCAAAAATATTATGTAACGCTGTGTAAGGTCTAATAGAGGCCTGTTGTGGAACCAAACGCAAACATTTAAATTTTACGAGCCGGATGCAGCCAGCCAGCGTAGCAATAAACCAGGCTCAAGCCAGCACTCTACTTACTGACACTGATCGAGTTTTTACAAAGTTTATTGGGTATGCGACATGCTATCAAAATATATATATCATGTTGCAGCACAATTTTACGGAATATTGCTTTCACGGCTTGCAGCGAGATATTTAAATTATTATCCTACACGTCATAACAATATGATAACCGCGTAGATGCAGTTCCAGTTCTACTAACAAATTAGAGGCTATTGCCCACTCCTGTTAATTACTCTGTTTATCCATCCGATACCAGAACGTTTCGCGCTATGCACACAGGTGATAAATATACTGCTCTATTTAATGGTTGCTAATAACAATTTGAGTTATGTGAACTAATTCTAGTGCCCTGCGCTATCATTGATCGCGAGCTTGTGCCGAAAGTACCAACCAACCCAAACTGCACCCTTATTGCGTTACACAGTATCAACCATCATTTTGAAGGATATTGCTAACCCATTGCTTCATGTGTTCGAAAATTTCTGTCTGCTCTACAACGTAAATAACGCAATGAATGTTGTTGAACTGTCAAAATAAAAGCCATTGCTACTGAGAGTGTGTTTCGCAATTACCCCGCTGGCCACAAATCATAAGATTTGTTGCTGTTTTTACATCTGCGTCTGTTTCTAGCAACAGCATTGACATTCGACTCAATGAATCATTCAGTTTGGTTTTGTTTTTAAACAGGTTGTGTTGATGTTTCGCACGAGCGACTTCTAATGTTTCAGTGAAACCTTGCACGGGGTTTATGGCATAAACCCAGAACCTTGACCCTGGAACCAGAGACCTTGGTTTCACTGAAAGCAAGGTGCAAGTATTATGAAATAAAAGAAAACTTTATGCTTCTCTTTTACTTCATAATCCTCAACGGGTGTATACCTAAGTACACTAAGATCGGTCTGCATAGGTAGGTATGCTTTATTGATTGCATATGCTTCCTCATTTTTAATCTGAGTTATCCGATTGCCATAAAAATTAATGCAACTTTCAGGTTACGAAACAATTTACACTCAGTCGGTATTTAGTCGGTTTTTTTATACTTTCGCGTCAGTTTTGACCTGAAAATAAAGCTAGTAAGCTTAGTTCCTACAACAATTTCATACTACGTATCTATATATGACGTACGACATGTTTACTTAGGTGTCGTTAAACTATTATATTAGAAGATTTTTCATATTTGACTGGTAAATTAGAGACGAGTCGTCATGACAAAACCTATTATCTACTGAGTCCTACCAGCTACTGATCAGTGGTCACAAAAGGACTAGGTATGACACTTATATCATGCACGTATCGTGACCAATGACTTTATAATTCGTGTTTTATTGTTCTCATAACTACTTAATCTCTTCTAACGTCCAGTCTGATGTTGCATTACGGAAAGAAGGATGCCCATTTTTCACCTGACTATGTATAGAAATGAAATAAATCTTAAACTACAGCTTAATGAATCGTATATAAGTTACGCTAATCACAATGTTAAAAGAAACGCAGGGAAAAAAGATTTTTTAATATTTCTCTATGCTTATTCTACGTCAAAAGTAAACAAATTAGCATGTTTTGAACGCATCTACACTTCCCTTTTTACGATGTTCCATTTTACATACCGTACTTGACTTTAACCAACTCTGTTCCTGAGTTTCGTGCATTATTTTACGTTTTATATGTATAATCAGTAATCATGTTTTATTAGTCTTTGTATAATACAGATTAATTAATATTTTTTAATATCGCGCGACGGGTTGTGACTTTGTGCCGCGCTGTAGCATCGCGACTGTTTGCGTTTAAACTAAATGGCATTAATACTACTTACTATAATTTTAGTAATTTTAAAATATGCTGTGGCTGGATAGTAAAGTATACTAATGATATTACTTTTAATATTGTTTTTTTTTTTAAATAATCTAAAAAAAGACACGATTTAATAAAAAATGAATCGAGCGAAAATGTTCCAATAACGTAACTGTCTTGTACCTACATGGAAAGAAAAAGATCCAATATTTATAACACTAAAGTTCCATTTTGATTGTATGTGTGACTGTTTCAGAATATTAATACAAATAACATACATTTTAGGGAGCCTGCTTTTAAGGCACGTTTGGGCATAATACAATAAATGCTTTGTCGCGATTGTTACCCTAGATTTCAGAAATTCAGCACAAGTGCAGCAAAGTAATTCCAAACATTCAACAGTTCTAAGCTCTGCATTCCAAATGAATCCAGCAATATTTGAAATCTATTCTCGTCTGCAATTATGCATGAAACTAGGAGCTAAGCAAACTAAATTTCATAATGAGATTAACATCAACATAAGTAGGTACAACTGTACCTACTGGGTTTAGGTATTTACTCCGATGATATCCTAGAAACCGGCACCTTAATAGCGTAACACTAACTATTAATCAGAATCTGAATCATTTTGAAGGATATTGCTAATCCATTGCTTCATATGTTCGAAAAATGTGTCTGCTCAGCAATGTAAATAACGCAATGAATGTTGTTGAAGTGTCAAAATGAAAATTATTTCTACTGTTAATGTGTTAACATACGCAATTACCCCCGGTAGGAAATTAAACATGCTTTATGTCTGCTGTGATTTTGGTGTAACAAAATACCAAAATGCTGAAACTGCAAAGATGAGATATAGCTATCTAGCTGTTGCCCGCGACTTCGTCTGCCATCCAAGATGTCTTTCCCAGGTCTTTGCCTATCTGTCCTCTTACGCAGATCATGGTCTATCTGTGTGCCAAATTTCATCCAGTTCCGAACAAACAAACTTACTTTCGCATTTATAATATCAGTTAGGATGTTCGTACACCGAATAAAAATGACTAACAGGATACCGTAAGATTTCAAGTTTTTTTTTTGTTAATGACGCTGTTTTATTATAAAGGCGTGACAATGAGCCTGTATCAGTGAGTTGTCGAGCGAATGAGCATTTCGCCGGGTGAGCTGAGCGCTCAGCAGCGTGACCCGTGAAACTGGGTTACGCTCTCCGTGCCCGCCTACCGGCTACCACCCGCGGGCCAGTTGCAGCATACGTAAGATACGCCAATAACACTTACTGATATTCTTGTTATCATTATAATACGGAAAGGTTTATTTTTATTTTATTTATTGCCTTTGTTTGGCCTCAACAACAACCGACAAAAGTATCTGCGTCGCGGCGGCGTCATAATGATTATTTTAAGTACTGCTAATTTGCATAAAAGTAAATAGATTTTTGCGTAACTAATTTATTTTTAAACTATTTTGAAGTACATACCTAATTAACCTTACCAAACCTACCTATTTTATAAGTCTTAGTACCTACTTGACCAAGTGGATTGAAAAATTGGGCCTAAAAGTTGAACTAATACCAAAGTCGGACCTAAAACAATGAAAATAGTGGTTAGACAATACAATACCCTCGAAGACAATAAAATATCAAAAAAAGTATGCCCAACAGCATTGGGCATTCCGTTTTTTGGTGAGTTTACCCTTCTTGGTCCTTCGCTGCTTGTTTGACTGGATAGTTGAAAAATTTGCTAAACTTTACCGTAATTTATTAAGTTTGAAGGTAGGAAAATAACTTGTTACAAAATTTAGAACATCTCCATAGTTGTATTAAACTACAACATCAGTCTGAAAACTTAGAGAAGTCCTTCAAACAAACACTGCATGTCAGAGAGTTAACTTTATGAATACCTAATAACCGGATTTGTTTGAACCCATCCTTGTACTTGTGGGGTAGGAACCGGCTTTCAGAAAACTAATAAATCACTGTTCATCGTTCTAAGCCGCGCGCTGTCCATTGTTGTTAGCCGTAGGTGTTGCGGGCACAAACAAATGCTAAAATAATCAACATCTTAGCGCCTTACCTCAAATAGGAGTCCTCGAGGGCGACGTCCCGCGAGCACGCCAGACGGAACGGGCGGCGCGCACCCAACATAAACACTGCACCAAACGGTTAAATCATACGCGGAATAAGCGAGCTTGCAGCCGATCTAATGTCAACACTGCACAGTCACTCTGTTCGATCACTGAAATCCAATTGGTTCGTTTGTTTTTAGTCACAATTTAGAAATAACTACGCGCATGTCAGATTAACAACGTTAGACTATTTTGTTTCTCTTCAACAGCATCTTCCAAGACCGCCGCTCGATGACTGGCGGACCGAACGCGCGCCGTTCGTTTGGTCTTTGGTCGGATAATCATGACGCGGGGCCTGCGGGGCGCGGTGCGGCGAGCGCGGGGGACATGTACGCCTTCTTTGAATGGTAGTATAATATTGAAATTAATGAATGAATGAAAATAAACAATGAATCTTTTTAAATTGTAGCACACATTTTGCACAAATTGTATTGTTTGTACGTACTTCAATCAAAACCATTTTTATATTAAAGAATTTGTCGAATATAATAAATTAACGTAATTTATAGTTACTACAAATACCTACGTCATTGGTAAAAAAAATACTACTGCTGCAGAAACACATTCATGATCTCACTGAAAAGAGAAACAAGAATAATTATTGAAACTTTGTTTTGTGTTAACAAACAGAAATTACACCATATTTCAGGTTGTAGGTTTGTTGCAGGCGGGGGGGCCATTATATTTTTTTTGTCTAATTTTGATTCTTACAGACAAAGAATTATAAGCCTGTCATACTTACCATGTTTTTATTTCTAATAAATAAACAAAATTTCCCAGACTATTAAAATGTTAGTTCAACTATTGGGTACGAAATGTTCAGTATTAGGGCTCAGCGTTCAACTAATGGGGTAAATCCCTAATATTTTTACAAACAGCCACTTTTAAAAAAGAGTTGTAGATCCAGACGGTTTTTTTTACTCCGTCAAATCCTGAGGATTATGGATGAATTAAATAAGCAAAATAAATAAGCAGGAGTCAATGTGTTGAAATAACCCAGTTACAGCTATGTAAAGTAGTCAAAAACGCGTTCATTTATTCGTGCCACATAATAACATTATGTGTTTTTGCAGTCGGGGTTTTTTTTTATTGTTTTCTTTATTTCAACCTTTTATAGTTTTATCAATCGAACATAATTATGAAGCAATGGATTAGCAATGTCCTTCAAAACGATTCAGTTTGTGATTAATTGTGTGTTACGCAATTCGGGTGCTGGATCATCTTGACGGGCTGTTTTGCATAGTACGTAAAACAGTCAAAATGCTAATAGTGCTTTTAATAATTAACAGAGTTTTAAGAAATTGAATTGACTTGAATTGAATAGATTGAATGTGTCTGTAAAAGATTTTTGTACTTCTTCAGACTTTTCTCAGCATAATTTTTAAATTCTTCTAAGTATCTTGTTTGTAACATGTTAAAAGACATTAGTCGCGGCTGTCATTCGTAGATCTTTGACAGTCGTTACGCCCAAAAGTCTGACAACTCAGAGAGAGTAGTCTGTCTTACCAAGAGTTTTATTTTTTATTCTTCTTCGTGTCAATGGCACGACACTTGTTCAAATACTGTTGGCCCAAAACTTTGCCACTTCGACGGCGTTATCGGTGGCAGCGCAAAGGTCACTTTGGCTGCATGTTTCTGGGCACGGAGGGCAGGATAGGAGGTGGAGCATAGTTAATAATGTTTATTAATAATTAGTTAATAATCTAGACAAATAAATAAGGTAATTGTAAAAAGTTAAACACATACTTAATATTGGTAATACACTAAATATGATGGTATGAGGTCAAAAGCTCCTGAACTTAGTAAAAATTTACTTGTACCTCAGGAGCTAAAGTTCCTCATAAACATTCATTGTTTCAACTCAATTGCAATCAGTAGTGCTATTCTGTAACCATCTCACCATGAAAACATAGGTGAAGTGAGTGTGGAGTGAGCTGTCAGTGCAGTGATAGCTCACTTCACGCAATATACTTCACGGTGAGATTTTTACAGAATCGACTTGCAGGCTAAAGTGACACAAGTACAGTTACATGTTTCAGTACTGCGATAGGTGTTATATGTATAAGAGGTGTTCGTTAAAATATTTTCTGTGTCGTCGTACGTAAGACAAATTCTGCAACCAATTAGTTGGTTTTGCTTTCAGCGCAAACTTAGTCAACGTGTAACTATCAATTTCAAACTCAAAACTCAAAGCATTTAATACAAGTAAACCAATTACGGGCACTTTTTGAATTTTCAAGATCAGTCGGTCAGAAAGATGAAGCTAGTTGCCTATTCCAAAGCGTAGTAGGTACCTATGGAGTAGAACGGGCAAAAAACTGCAAGGACACTCTATTAAATCAAAATATGGTTACAAAAGATTTGTTACATCATTCATGTTGATGTTATGCATGTAAGAACGTTAAAAACTTCCGTTAGAAGAAGAAAGAAGATAAAAACAATTTAAATATTAAATTAAATAATAAGCCGTGGCTATCAGATTGCAGTAATGCAATTCTGTAACCATCTCACCGTGACAACTTCGGTGAGGTGAGCTTGGAGTCTGCCGGGAGGACACGGCGTGGCATACGCTGGCAGAGTGTGCCGCTTGGGAGTAGCCGCGCCGTGCCCTCATCTCAGAAGTAGGCAGTGACTTGTCGCTGCCGACCGTAATGAGTTCGATGGTCGGCAGCGCCGAGTCCTGGGACGCGGTGGTTTCCTTCTGCGAAACAGTCATCTCGCAGAAGGAGGCTGCGGAAAGGGAGAGAGAGATCTCGTCCACTCTCCCGATCCGCTGCAGGCGCACCGGGCGCAGGCGGAGGGCGGACAACGCCCTCTTCCAGCCCCCCTAAATGGGTCCAGGGGCGACGGATTCGGGGACATCCGTCGCCCCCCAACATCAGGACCCGAGAAGGCGGCGCGCGTAGTGTTCCTCGCGCGCCGACCACAGACGTTGCGGGGGGAGTACACCTCACTCCCCCCGCCCGAGACGGGGCCCGCACTAGCGGGCCGGCACCAGCCGGGGTTGTGGAAGAATAATGTGTTCCCGCGACCCCGGCGTAGGTGTGAGATGGAACACCGGGGTGGTTTTTAGTCAGTAAGTGTCTGACAGACCCCTCCGCCCGCCCCAGGGCGGAGGACATCCATGAGGATTTTCCACCCCGGGAACAAAAAAAAAAAAAAAAAAAAGGTGAGCTTGGAGTGAGCTGTCAGTGCCACTGATGCTAGGGATTGACAAATACGGGATGACACTGACAACTCACTTCACGCCAGTCTTCACGGTAACATTTTTACAGAATCGACATGCTGTTCTACTGACGGCGCCCGTTCACGTTTAAACATGACGCATGGATTAGCACCATTCAGTTCAATCATTTTGAAGGGCGGAAGGGAACTAAATCGATTCAACACACGCGCCACCATCAGCGAAATATTAGAGCATGACATACTCTCAGCCGCCAGGGCACATTCAAGTCGATGAAGAGACGTACCCAGTCAAAATAGAAAAACAAATAAACCTACATGGGTAGGTACTTATGAAACGTCAAAAGCTAGGTGCACGGTTCCAATTAGTCGTTTCCTATGGAGAAGAGCCGGCAAAAACTCCACGGTTAATGTTTTAAACATAATTGACTTTTTTTAAATGTTTTCAAAAATTTTTTTTTTTTCTTAGTATTTATTAGTCTACAGACACAGTTTCATAGTTATTTGTAGAAGACTGGTGCCTAAACTAAGTTTTTTACAAAACCTGTATGTCAGGTCACCAGGCCCCCATAACAAAGTTTCACATTATTTTCGTTGCACTGGACACGATCTGATTCGTATATCTTATAGAAATAAAAACATAACACATTATAATATTGCAATACTGCTCATTAAACATGATTTATAAAATTATTGAATTAAAGTAATTTATTAATTAATTTAATTAAGAATACATGTAAGGGATGATGTAATTACAGTGATAATAGGTATGGGAGGACAGTGTAGTCCTGCCAACAAGTACCTACCATATGCTTAACAAATAGACAATGGTCTACAAATCTACAGTCTACAAGGCCTTCAAAGTTCTCACATTCAGAGAATATAATATAAGAAAAATAAAATAACAAAATTAAAAACCTGTTTAAACCAAATGACATGATTTCCATTTCAACTGTAACAAATCTGAATTAATATCCTGCGAGGTAATTGCGTTACACACTATCAGTACCTAGTAATTGCTTTCACTTTGACAGTTCATTAGTTATTTAAGTTGTTGAGCATACAAAATTTTTCGGACATTATGAAGCAATGGTTAAGCAATTTCTTTAGCGTTAAGCGTTAGAGTATTGCAATATTTGTAAAACTGCTTATGTACGTACTCATGCAGCTAGCAATCGAAAGTCACAAAAGTTTTAATGATAGAACACTCAACTTAGTGTTCAATTATGTATTATAATTAAATAAGAAAATTGTATACATAATCAGCCTCATATACGGCCCGCTACCGGGTTATGTTCCCACTGCTGGGACACAGGCCTCCTCTCTGTGAGAGGGAGTGGCCCGTAATCCACCACGCTGGCCCAGTGCGGGTTGGTAGATGCCACATGTCTTCGAACTTTTGGTTCTAAGACATGCCGGAGTCCTCACGATGGTTTTGTTCGCCGTTTTGAGAGCAGTGGTGATGAAATAATTTACACAAAGTAAAGCGCCTGTCTGGGTTTGAAGCTACGACCTACAACTCGTAAGTCGTGGCCGTTACCACTGGGCCACCACTGCTCTGCAAAAGACATTAATAAGGAGACAAAATTAGAATTGCATGTTTAAAATGTCAAATGACATTATGTCAAAGCGGTATGTAAAAAACTATAAAATAAAGACTTATTTCATAATAAAAATAAAAATAACACCATAATTTTGGAGCAGTTAGTAGAAATTTCCATAGGATGCTGTACAAGGGCGGATCCAGGATTTTTTTCTGGGGCACAAGGGGCGGACGGGCAAAAAATTAACACTAACTGTTAGAAATAAACCTGAAGTATCATACTTCAAGTTTATTTCTACAAGTTCAAGTATGTATAAGAAGGTTTATGAAAGTGTCAAAACAATAGAAAAATTAAATGTTTAGTAAAGACAGTTTTCTTTTATGTTTCCTGCTAAAGATGTCCAGTTCATAGATAGCGCCCATTTTTGCCGCAACGTCTTGATGGATCTCCACAGGACACAAAAATACCGTCTGGGGGGGAGGGGGGTCACGTGCCCCCGTGCCTCCCCCCCCTTAAATGAGCCCCTGATGCTGTATAGAGGTACCAGGGAAGCTGGGAAGGGTTTTGAACTTTGCATCGCTAAGTTCTGTAACCGACTTCGGCAACTTGTTTTAAAAGCGTATACTGTTAATAAGAAATGACTTGATTGTTTTAGTTAATCCTAAACTTGGGAATCACAATCTCATTTTTACTAAGTAATATACTTTCTAAGATTAAAGAGAAGGCCGAGTTAGTACTTAAATGTTACTTTTAAAGTGTGTACGCAATCGCCACACTGTAAGTACGAGTATATAGCCGTCATCAAGAATTGAGCTATCAATGCAAAAAGAATTTTTCAAATCCTACTGCTCGTTTCAGAGATTGGCGCGTTCAAACCAACAAACAAACAAACTCTTCAGTTTTATTACTAGTTTATATAGGTATAAAATTAAGGAAACGATTAGTTTACGTATGAATGTAATATAAACGAAGCAGAAGGAGTATGTGTAAGGATCGTAGCAGGTGGCGTCCTAATACTTACCTACGGGGTAATTGCGTACCACTACATATTAGTAGTAATCTGTTTCATTTTGACAGTTCAACAACATCCATTGCGTTATTTACGTTGTTGAGCAGACAATTTTTTCGAACATGTGAAGTAATGGATTCGTAATATCCTTCAAAATGATTCGGACTGTGGTTAATTGTGTGTAACGAAATTAGGGTGCTACTTTCTGCTACCGCCACGGGACGAAGGCGTGAGCAGGGGCTTTAAAACACCTTCATAAGGTTACAGAATTATACGTTTTACATTTTGAAATGACAAGAGAATCAAATATGGAACACTTAAAATGTGTTAAGTAACCCAAAACATTTACAATAGTGTATGTGTAACCGATATAAAATTGTTAACAGTGGTAATAATAACTGTAACATTTAAACGCGGCGCGTTGTTGGGGTATCGTGCAATTATTATTTCGGTACACATGAATATACAAATATAATATCTATACAAAGAAATGAAACCTCCCTACGTCTGACTATTGAGCTGGCAATTTTTCTTCCTCCAATTTTTCAACAGATAGCAGCATCAGCGACTCACTAATTGCCAGAGACTGTATTTTTACAACGCCATCTAGGAGTCGACCTAATTTTAAAACGTTTCGTGCAATCCTTTTTATATAATTTTTATAGTTCCGGGTTCAGAAAACATTTTGTTAGATTTCTTTAATATTTCTATGTAAAAAAAAAAAAAAATGTTTTTTGATTTAAATAAGTAATGATTTTGAAAACTGTGATGATAGGACCAATCGAGTAAAACGCCATCTATTGCAAAAAGCTCTAAACGAAATGATTCGACATAACATAAAATCACGCCTTGTTTCCCCGTAGGATTGGGCAGAGGTGTAACTATAGTACACCAACATTTAGCCAGTTATTTTTAAGTCCCATGTAATAGGGGGCGAGCCTATTGCCATCAACCGGGCACAAATCCAGACTCCGGGTTGCATGAATGAATAAATGCACCGACTCCAGCGTGGTTTGACCAGACTCGCTTAATCGAATGAACCCCAAGATTTGCACTAGTCCCTGAAGCCCCATGCTTCATGGTGCTACGAAGACCATTGCATATCAAGGAGTAGACTGGGGGGCACTGTAATGGTAGGGAAGACGTGCCCTTAGGATAGGAAGGATTAAGAGCCTACGGAGTATGCACCCTAACGTAAGCATGGGATTAGTGGAGAGGCGGGTGATATTTGTCTATGGGAGGGCATCTTTTAACGACGTTGCAGCAGGGTTGACTCAAGTCGAGCTTCATCGGTGAATCTTTAAGCGGGGTTCAGCAAGTTTCTCGGCTCTTTTCTATGTCACTGCTCTGCTGTGGTTAATGTTACTGTTCTTTTCAATGTCTTCGTCTGAGTTCTCGCTACTAACCGTTCCGGTTTTTGCACATCTCCTTAGCAGCGTTCTTGATCTTCCACCCTGTCGATCCAAGAATTGAATCCCTTGTCGAAATATTTTAAGTCTTGAGCTATCGTTCGAGTCTCAAATGTTGTTATTCTAATTGTCCAAAGTTGAATGGGCACTGTTGGGAATCGAACCCAACACAACACATTGCGCATGGTCTGCACGCGCAGGCCGCGTGTTTAGCGCGTCGCGGCGACGACACGGTTCGGCCCGATGACCACTCGCTTCTTCTGACTTCACCGCGAAGGACGATACTCCTCTTACTTTAGGTTCGTTATTAGCTGTTTGTCCTGTACTGTTTTATATTAAGCTCGTCATTAAACCCTTGCCTTAAATACAGTAGTCCACGCTTTAGATGATCCCCGCGCTAACATTGGTCCTTCGAGGATCTCGCCGTCTCAATTTCAAAAGGAACAGTCTCAAAAATAAACTTCGAACTCGAAGCTCTTCAGTTGCGTTCTTCAGCGGGGACAGCTCCAGCAGGATTCGTCAATACCTCGTTGAAGAAGCTTCGCGTAGCACTGCACACGCCCAGGGGACGAAGTCAGGTGACGAAGTCGGGCCAAGGAGAACTAAAAGAGTGTTTTCATTTATCTTCAAGTCTTTTAGTGGCAATCATTCTTATTCGTAGCCTCATACTCGTATTTATCTAAAGTCTCTTATATGTTTTTAAAGCAAAAATATAACGGTTAAGATAATCCATCTGTTTACGCCATTCCTTCACTTCACTATAACAGCTGATAACTCGGCGACGTGCTTCCTTGTTATCTTCGCATCAGCTGTTCCTTATTTCGCACCTAGTCAGTCATAATCATAACTCATTAGCTAGTTATATTTCGTTTTGATGTGATAAACTGTTTTGTTATGTCTTCTCTAATAAAATATTTTTTTTCGAGTTTGCTGCTGGTGCTGCTATGAGTCGCTATAATCGTAATCATACATCTTTATTTATCTCAACATCATATTGCAGGCACTGGTTATTAGAATGTACAATCTTAAATAGAGAAAGGTGTCTGTGATAGAAGGGTCCTCAGTTTCAAACGGAATTAATTTACAGAACGATTAGAGAGTCAAATTATTTTTAAAAAGTTTAAGATTGCAATTAAGTATTTAAGTAAAAGTAGAACCTACAAAATTAACCGAAAAATTGGAAAAATAAATAAATTGTTTAATTTATATTTTTAAATTTTTAGTTATATTGACTAAAATCTAACTTAACCAATTCATACTTACAGTTACTACTAGAAACAAAATTCAGAAGTAAGAGGTGTAAAGTCAAGCAAAAATTCACGGATTTATACAAATTATGCATAACCAGCATAACGTGACAAAGTAAAATAAGACTAAGCTTAACAAAGAATAAATGATGGGGTAACGAAGAATGTTGTGTTTATGACGTCTAAGTGATTTTACGATACGGGTTTTAAGCGGGTGATTGAGCAAACATTTGTTGCTTGTCTATTCCGTGTTTGGAAATCGTGATGTAAGGGAAAATCAGTGTTTCATTTTATTTTTTATTATTACAGTTATGAGAATAAAAAACTGTCGGACGGTTAGCACTTGGCAGTGTTGGTAAAGTTGGAAAGTTTAATAGAGGATTGTGAAAAAGCAACTCACTTTGAATATAGCTCTTTGAGCTCTCTCTAAAACGATCATATAATTTTTAGAGGTACCGCCCCAAATGGCAATGCAATACACTCACTAACAAAGATTGGCATATTGCAAAGTGAACTGTCCTCAATAACCGATGTATATGTCTCAGATTTTTTAATATGAAAATTAGTTTTCTGGTTTTTTTGACCAGTGTTTCAATGTGATGTTGGAATCTGAGACGGTAATCTATGGTAAAGCTATTTGATAGAATTTGTTTGAACTAAAACGTGACAAGAGCAATGGTTAATGAAATTACATGAGTGGGCTTTTAAAGTCGAAGTTAGGTTGACCCTGGGGTCTAAGGGAATATGTCACGTATTTTGTCTTATCTTGTCTTATCGACATTGACAGCAAGCAATTTGTAGTAAATCAATTTATACACCGTATTAACACCTTGCTGAGCATACTTTTTAACCTCATCTCACGAGCAAGCATCGAAAATCAATACCGCTATTTGTTCACGCGTTGTTAATGGAATCTTTTGGAACCGAGGTGTTGTGAACTGTTTTTGCTCTTATGTTATGTTGTACTGATTACTTGAACTTTCGATATTTTGTGATATTCTTGCGTTGGTCGATTCCTGCGTTAGAATTTGCTGGCTACTGTTGTAGTGGTTGTCGTCAATTAAAACCCAGTTATCATAGTGCTGTTGATTGTTGAAAACATGTAAGGTGTCTTGCCGGTAGGTAAGTATACCAGTGTTTTCCCGCTGTTTTTGTTATTCGTGTGAACAAACACGTTCACAAGGTAGAATTCCGACGCGGCAATAAGGATGTCTTATCCTACCCATAGCGCCTCATTAAACTGCGTGGTTACGTATTTTGTTATCATTTGTTCCTGAGATAGATTATTGTTAGGGAGAAAGTCCTGAATATTATTTAATAGTGCTAAGTCTATTCTGTCATCGTCTCGATTCATCGACACAAATTTTGCCAGATCGCTGCGTACGGATAAGTATATAGTCAAACTTCTGTGTCTTTGTCCTTGTGTTTTGTTCAAACGTCAAGGACAAAGACACAGAAGTTTGACTACAGGGGTACGATTAATGGGACGTCCGCGCTGCTTTCTGACTAAATTTATCAAACACCAACCTGTAGGACCTACAGTCCATACTTAGTTCCAACCTGTACTTGAAACCTTTACGCATTATATTTTTGAAACTTTGCGCAACAGACACGCAAGGGTCAGTTGCAGGTACCGGCTAGCATTCTGTTATACAATGAGCACCGCTATTAATAAAATAGCGGTGCTCATTTTTTTACCGGACTGCGCCCTTAAACAATGCAACCTTCTGCTTTCTGTCGATCCCAGCCGTAATGCGCTTCCCACGCGTACCCGCGCTTGTCCGCCAGATGCGGACAAAATGAGCATCAACAAAGCGTCTATACTTACAAAATAGTTATGAATAGCGAAATAATAATTTCAGCCTCTGTTAAAACTTTGGTATGTTTGAGAAAAATATTACCTAGATTATGATAAAATAAATTCAAACAGGTTTTCATTTATACACGAAAGGAAGCAATAATAATAGTCAGTGAAAAGTGAACTTGGTCAACGTAGTTATGGTTTAGGTCAAGTATAGTATGGGTATTAGGTCAAGAGCGATACCGTACTATACGGTCTGAAATAATTTATTTCTAAAGATTACAAATCACTTGTACGGAAATAAATACTAAATATTACTTTAATAAAAAAATTATGTCCAGGGGTAAGAAGGGCTTATAGTGTTAACATTACGAATTTAAGAAGGTAATTGTACTGTCTACCGCCGTGCGGCGCTCCGTGTTTTTATGTTTGAAATCAAAGGACTCGATCACACTGTGTGCCAGAATAACAGCTTCGTTTATCCCGCATTACTACATTTAATATGAATACACTGTCCTATAACAATTGTTTAAAATTATGTTGAACATGCGCGTGGCTTTGAATCGACGACCTAAAACGCAGTCGCAGCTTAGAAGTACAGCTTAGGGTACGGAACGATCTCACCAGTGACGCGGAAGTGTTCAGGCAATGCAGCATCAGCCTCGGCAGGTGTCTCAGCTGCATGGACCGCACATTTATTTTTCTTTTGAACCGATTTAAAATGTTTTGATTTGCGACACAGACACACACACACACACAAAAGAAACACGGTTTGATTTCTAAGTCCGGCAAGTAAACCACCATCTGTTGGGCACGATCCCTCTCGCGGAAACAAAGGCACGACCTTACTGGTCGGAGTTTCGAACCGAACTCCGGGCACAAATCCAGACTCCGGGTTGCACCTGAGAAATTCCAGATAGAAAAACCGAATAACACGTTGCCCGACCTAGGAATCGAACCCAGGACCTCATGCTCAGCAGTAGCGATTGCGACCACTAGACCAACGAGGCAGTCTTGATTTTATTTTATTTTTAAAATATGTACGTGCATTAGGAGTGGAAATAGCAATAAACAAGGACGTTATGACTTCTGCCAATCATAATTCAGCAAAAATTCTGGCGTATATCGCTTTTTAATGATTGTTAATTTCATAATGGTTACCAATGCTTCCATCTATGATTGTTTTTCAATTCAAATTATAATTTGTTCGAGTTGAGACTCCATGAGCATGACACATGTTAACACATTGTTACACTTTATACTTTGATACTGTAACATTATTGTTTCTGTTCCTTTTTTAAAGGTTTTTCATTTTAAACAGTTTACAAAAACAGTGTTAAAAACACTTAATACGGTTACAGTTTGAGTCCTTGGGCGTCAGCTTATGTATGTATGTAATAATTAAAAGAAAATAAGTATGTTAGCTGCTTAATAACACACAAACACACAGAGAAAAGAGCATTCTAGCGGTGAGCGTTAATTTCGGAAACTAGGTCATGAACCAGACACACTGTCTAGTCTTAACCATCATAACCAACTTTCCTTAAATATTATAATAATCCATACCATTTTCTTGGTGCAGTAGTATTTAGATTAAGAATGATTTGACTTCAGTTTGTGGTGAATATTGCTTCATGTATTTGCTATTTACGTGGGACACTCACATAGTTTAGCGAAAATAAAAATAAGTGTTCTATAAGTAAATATTTTGTAACATAACTAAATGTCAACAAATAATGGAAATATTCAATTTCTTTTTGTCAAGACCGAATCAAGACAAAGCGGGGAGCAGACATTAAAATCACATTAAACGTGGACTCCCACACAGTGTTACGTCAGTGTCTACGTCCTTATATGTCTTATAATAAATGAAACATATCGTTAATTCCCTCATTTCGCCACAATTATTTTCAATTTACATTTATAAGCGGGGCAACGAATAAATACGATATTATTATGGTATGTTAATATTGGAGTTATAAATGTATGTTGCGAGCGTAAAAGCTGGAGTGTTGTGCACTGTGCTGCGTGCAATATATCAGATACAAGTGCGTTGCATATGCCTGCTAATCTTCTATTTGACAGCCACCATTCAAGCGAGGACGTAAATAGCCGGTGTAAACGTCAGTGCGGCCGTTGCTCCCCCTTTGTTGAATTGAAAACCTACCAGCAATCATAAAAGTAATGGTTATTATCAAAGCTCGTTCCCATGCCGAAGGCAACATACTGTCACGTTTTTCTTGTCTCGGTTCCCCTTAGTCGCCAAGTAATAATTTATGAAGCGAAACCTTTCTCCACCGACGTGCCTCATGGTGGTGAAAACAACATCAGAATTCTTCTAATGGTAGAGATAAGCGACATTATAGACGAATAGACACTTACAGGAAAGTTTATTGTATTACCTACGGATATATTTACTTCCCTATAACTTTTAGCATAATTTGCCAATATTTCACCGTAACACGACTACTTAATTGGATTGTTAGAGTTGAATTGGCCGAGTCTGTATTCGTCTCCAAACAAAATAAATAAGTATAAAAACACGGAAAACATAGTAAACGATCTTCGATGCGAACAGAAATATAATTAATGAGCACTGTGTCAAAGTGTGTTTCTATAAGAATGCAACATTACATGAAGATACTCAGTATCATGAACTCAAGCTACGCGGCATCGCCATAGGTACGTATCGAGTCAGTGCATACGGATAGCAATTTAGCGAAACTCCAGCACGCTTTCAGATAACGAACCGCTCGACAGGCTCTCTAGAGTTTTTGCTTTTGCTAACATTTACTATCTACATCAACAAAGGACTCCAGTTATAACGAGTTACAGTTATATTCATGCTTTATTAAATTATGGATGAACTATCCTTGATATAAATATGATTTTATATTTCAGAAATCAGCATGCTACGCCATCAGACTTTACAAACGACAGCCCAGTTTAGTTGATAATGCTAGAGAAACGAGTAAGTTAGTAACGCTTTGGATTTACATAAAAATACTATTTGTAGTTAATCAAACTCCATTGCAACTACGCTTGCTCTTCTACCACTTTGAAACTTTCATCATCATCATCATCAGCCAATTGCCGTCCACTGCTGAACGTAAGCCTTTGGGGGAGCGCAAACCATCCTTGTCCTGAGCAGTCCGCATCCATACGCTGCCAGCCACCTTCTTCAACTCATCGATCAATCGTTCCGCAGGGCGACACGATCGCACCGATGATGCATCGATGATGATGATCACACACGACGTTTGCCCAAACGCGGTCTCCACTCTAGCACATGTCTGCTCTATCGACCGTCTGTCAGTCTACAGACATGGCCGGCCCACTTCAGCATGCTGATTCTACGCGCAATGTCGGTGACTTTAGTTCTCTGGCGAATGACTCCGTAGCGAATTCTATCCACTAGAGAAGCCCCGAGCATTGCTCTCTCCATTGCACGCTGGGCAACCTTGAATTTGTGGATCAGACCTATGGCGAGTGTCCACGTTTCGGCTCCATAGGACGTACGGAGCCGACGGGAAGGACGTACTGGTTATAGACCCTGGTCTTAAGGGATTGTGGGATCGATGACTCGAAGATATCGCGCAGCTTCCCGAATGCCGCCCAGCCCAAGCGTATTCTTCTGGTCGCCTCCTTCTCACACTTAAAACTTTAGTTTTAAAATAAATCCTTCAGAATACAGCAAAGCATACAGATGTAAGCAATGGGAATTTTAGCAGTTCAAGATTTAATTTTAACCGCGTTGTTTGGGTTTTTTTTTCTGAATTTTACTTGTTCAGAAGCAGTTGCATTAAATAAACTACTTGGGTAGGTAAGCATGAAATATGAATCTCAGTAGATTACCTCCTGCAGTTGTTATAACAACTAGTCTCATTATAATATCTTCAGCTGGCTTGAGCTATGAAGTCTGTCTATACCCACTGAGGTAGTTTGTCATTAGAAATATGCAAGAAACCGCGGAACCGGTTGCACTAAACCTCGCAATATAATTTAATATTATGTTTGTAAACCAAAAGTAGTCTAGAATTTAATCATATTTTCACTACCGTTATTAGCCAAGCAGCAAACTTTTGAAGAATGTTGTAGACAATTTCGATATTGTCTCCAAGTTAATCGTGTCGTATATTTTTCATAGCAAGAGAATATTTTATGAGAATTATTGATCAAGAGTCAAAACAGAGCAGATGTTGCTTCAATATTGTAAAAAATCATCGTCGTCTAATTATAGACACATGCAATATTTAGTTTATTGGTAACAGATTGATATTATTGATTGACCTGCAGGGCACGAGTAACGTCGACTCAGATAAAATCGAATTTGTTAGCGGGTCCAATGGCGGATCCAGACAGTTCAAGTAAAACAAAGAATGTCAAACTGAAAATCATTAGAACTTCTTTTAGTTAAACGAAATCGACTTCGACGTCTTTGTAGGCTCTTAACTTAAAGTCGAAAGAAAACCTAACCTATACCTACGAGGCGGTATGCTTAAATGTAAACACAAGAGCGAGCGAAGCGAGCTCAAACAATGGAAGCATCCCGCCTCGTAGGTATAGGTTAGTTTATTTTCTTTCGACTTTATTTTTTAATTCTTTAACTTTTCTACATACTGTGACAAACGTGACTTCTTAAACAGTATGTATGATCAAAAGAAAATTTATCCAATCCGTTTGCCCTCCCCCCCAGAAATAAATCCTGGATCATGCATCCGTTTTCATGCTAGGATTGCATGAAAACGGACACATGATCCAGGATTTATTTCATGAAAACTTTACATTCTTCAGTTAGAACGTTATTGTATGCATCGTTTATTTGTTATTTCTTTACTGCGATGGGCACACAAAGGTCATCAGACCAAGTCCTCAGCATAACAAATTTTTGTGTCAAAATCTGCTAAATCATGCATGTCATCAAAGCTTGCCAGAAAACGGAGTCCATTGTGTCGGGCTAAGGCAAATACAAACTGCTTGTCCACAAACACTTTTTCTTGAGTTAATGGGATGCAAACATTGACAATGGCAAATTGGTCCATAAATATCAGCGAGCAGTGTACGAACCTCGAGGGTATAGTATCGATGCGGTACGATCGCTATATCCATTCGCAACTCACGCTACTGTCGATGAATGCTGATTACCGTCATTATAATTAACAATCGATAGCCTGAAATGCTAATGAATTTTTGTCTTTACATTTACCACACCGATACAATCATAGCTATACAAGTAGGACGTGTTCTCTCATTTTTCTCTACCCAGACACTCGAGCTCACTGCACGGGGAAGGTCAAAGTTCAGCCTCTACCTTGGGGCTTGGATGGACGGTATTCGATGCACACCTTATTTCTCGTGCTCTCGGGTCTCGAGCACTTGTTGTCGATGTAAGAGGCATCACAGATTATCGTATGACATTGATGGTGTACCTGCACGAATGCTAATGAACGTATAAATCTTCCGAATGCATTACTTATTCCTTTGACGACCTCTTGGAAATATCTGGAAAGGATCGGCATCACATTTATTTCCTGCATTATGTATGTTCGTGTATGATTTATCCTGCTGGTCGACAAAATAAGAATATAATTTTAAATCGCTTAAGGAAAATTTGAATCTTATTTGTCCATGGGCACAATGTGTTCTTTGAACTATCGGACATTATTTTGCTTCGATTGATTTGAATTCGCGATTTCGTGTGCTGATTGTGCCGCACAGCGTGACCCAAACAGTCAAATGATGTCACGATACCTGTTTTGAACTCACGAAAATAATATGAAAGATGAAAGGAGAATTATTTTCCTTAACAAGCATCATACATCAAATATGTACGGACATTTTAACTGAATAATGAAAGTAAGTATTAGGTTTGTCGCATGACGTACCTGTCTACCTTATACCCGGTATATTTAGCATGTAAAAAAGGCTAAAAAGTGGCTGAAACCGTTCATCAGGAAAGGTTGTTAAATTTAGATTTAGGTAAGCTACAAGCTTAAAATATATTCTAGGTCTGAACGCGTAATCGTTACCTAAAAATGTTTTATTTTTAAAAATGTTTTATAAAATGATCTCTAGTGTAATTGAACCAATTTTTTTGTGCAAAAATCACAGCAACACAAAATATCAATACACTACTTATGCAGTGATAGTATAGGTACAGTTTCTCGAGATACATGTCGATACTGGAAATATGAAATAACGTAAGGGACATTTTGTCGAAAATGAGTTATATATATCGTTGGATTCGGAATTTCTTGCTCTATCGATTGATATATTTAAAATCTCTATGTCTCAAAGAAAATGTCCTTTACATCACATATTTTTCGCTGGTCTAGACCATTTTTGTTCTAGAAACTTGCTGTATAAGACATTTCAAATTAATATTTTTATAAAAACTACTGTAAGTCTCTCTAGACACAGTATTTGGTATTTACGTTTAAACAAAATCGAGTACATTTTACAACAGGTCACATTAGTTAGTCCATAATTTGAGATGTTTAAGTATTAGTACATTACCTACATTAGTGTTTCCTGAGTAGGTACAAATACCATGTCCCTTACATTAAATTGCGACTCAAATTATTATAATCATATTGACCCTTACGTTAATTTACAGCATCAAAAATAACTGACCTGTCCTTTACATCACACTGGACTGCGTGATCCGTACAATTTCTCAAAACTTATCTAAACGAATAGTCGTCGTTAACATTGTTTACGGGCGTCTAAAAGTAACAATAACACGGTTTGTGACACTACAAATGTTCATTGAAGTAATACATCATCGTTTTCATTGGTCTAACTGCAAGTAGTGATAGTTTTATCTGGATTATAAATATGATTGATGAAAAGTTATCTTCACTTCTAAACAGCGCGCAAAAATTGTTGAAAATTAGAAACCACATAAACAGGTAATTATTTCTTAATAAGTACCTAGTTTCGGTAATTATTGTTTAGGCAGGGATGGAGATAAAAAAAATGATCTATTTAGATAGAATAATCCCAATAAAAACAAACCTTCCATCAGGCAAAATATTTGTAAGTATGATGTATAATTTTGTGTAGTAAGAAGGTCATGTAAAATTACAACTTATCAAGCAGTTAACGCAGGATGAATGAGTGTAGAAAGCGTTTTTTGTGATCGATCTAGGTTAACGCTTGCTACGTGTGTTCCGTGGATAGGTGACCATCCATTACATACCAAGACCCCTCAGTGCCTGGGAAAGCACGAATAAGTCGTCGGTTCTAGATTAAATAGTTTTTTTTTGTAAGGGAGTTTCTGGCTTACGTTACCTAGGTAAGTTACCCTTACGTTAACTTTTGCTGTTATAAAAAAGATTATTTTATTATTGTTCTGACTAGAATTGTTATAAGAAATGTAAATATGTAGATACAAAAAATAACATTTAACGCTATTCATTTCATAACGATAAAATGTGCTATTTTTTGTTGAAGTTACTTTAAATCATTTGAAACTCACAATAATAAGGTCTCTTACGTTAAAATTTTAACCCTAGTTTAATTCACCGCTGTCCTTTACGTTGTAAATTACGCTTTTAGACGATGGTATTCAATCTTTTTTTTTTTGTCAACTGGTGTAGTTCTTCTGCAAACATGAAAAACGTGCAGTAAATTCATTGAAGAGTATAATAGAGAACAACAATATACAAATGGAGACGAAACCAACAAAAGCAAACGTCGTTATCCCGAGTAGTAATGAGATGAGTGCAAAATATAAAATTATAAATACGTCAACTCTTTGTCTATCTCGATCACATTCAAATGAATGTAAAGAAAATTGTGACAGTTTTGGATCTTTTTTATGGAAGAAGGTATGTATCAAATAGTTCTACGTGTGGTTCTAAAATACCCTATTCTTACAAATCAGATGTTAATACCATTATTAAAAAAGGAACCTTTTAACAATAACAAAATATTAGTAAGTAGAAAGAAAGAAAGAAAAAACTATTATTTAGCACAGACTAAAAGGCACACAAAGCAGGTAAAAAATATTAGAGTAACAATCAAAATAAAAATAAAAAGTGTACAGTGCGAAGTATGAAATTAGCAGGGTAGTGTGCCTCACGGCTGCGCCAAAAAGGCCCAGTTCAGCAAAATAAATGCCAGACAACTAGTGCCTGACGCTGGTTTTCAACTGGACCTGAATTGTGAGGTAACGGATGTAAATCAGTTTTATACTGCAACGTGACGCGTGTATGCATTATAAAGTTATATGTATTATAAAAAGAAAATTGTTTCAAATAATAATAGTGATGATTAAGTACATAAATAGAGTAAAATTGCAAAAAATGTACTGATAAATAAGTGAGACGGAAATAAAGAAATACTGCAAAAACGAGCCGCAACAAACCAGAAGTAACAGACATCACTTCCAATACTATTAAAAATCCGAAAATTTCAAGCGATTAACATCAACAGGATAAAGACGCGGCTCCTGACATTGATATCGCTTGAAAATCATATTCCATTTACTCTACCACGCAATACATAAAACACTGCAGTATTTTTTCAATGCAATGAGAATGAAACGAATCATCGCGTTACTTCAGAAGCAGCCAATATGCATATGTTTGAACCAGTTGCATCTTCTGCTCATTTGATTCAGGAAGATGATATTTTAGGAAACGAAGATCTAGATGTTAGGCCGAAGAAAAAACGTTGTGAGACTTTAAAATTTACAAAATAATGCATGGATTTTATATTTGACGAAGGACAAAACAATTTTTCTTCAGGAAGCTCAGACCTTTGGTCAGAAAAAGAATAATTTTCATATACATAGTTCAGTTAATAATAAGAAAAACAAGTCAAGAAGGAGGTTAAAGCAAGCTGTGAAAACAAATAGTAAAATAGACAAGAAGATGTAGTACCGAAGAAGAAAACAAAACCAGTAAAAAAAATGAAAGAAAATGTTCTTATGTAACACTAATGTGGCATACAAAAAGAAGGTCGGAAGTTACAGGATAATCTGTGTGCACAGGCTAAACTTCTAAGACAATGTTACGAAATATCTGATGAAAGAAGGCCGTCCTTATTTGATTATTACTGGTCGTCAAGTAATGAATAGAAACGCGATTGCAATCCTGTGAACCTACACATAACATCACGCCTTGTTTTCCGAAGGGTTGGGCAGAGGTGTACCTATACCACCCACATTTTGCCAGTTATTTTTAAGTCCCATGTGATAGGGGGCGAGCCTATTGCCATCAATCGGGCACAAATCCAGACTCCGGGCTGCTACAGAGAAATTCCAGATAGAAAAACCCAATAACACGTTGCCCGACCTGGGAATCGAACCCAGGCACCTCATGGCATAAACCTGAATCTTCATAATAAGAGTATAACTAAAGATAGGCTTAATGACATCGACGTAGATGAAACTGATAAAGATTTTGAGATTTTTTCAATTTCACTGTAGGCTTTCTATTGAGGAAGAAGTTAATTTGTTTTTTTGTTTGAATGTTTATTATTTACTTATGAAGACTGATTTGTTGATTTAGTTTTTTAATGTGCATTTTACGTTTTCTTTGGACAATAAGTCTATTTTTAGTAAACCAAAATAGCATTTTTTTATTGTTTTCAATTTTAAAAATAATATTATAATTAACACTAAATTATTAAATAATTGTTTTAAACTATATTGTTTTGGTACAGTATGTCATGAATGTATTAAATTCACTTTTCGTTAACAGTATAAGCGATCAATCAAGCAATGCTGTTCATTTACATCTCAAATTATTACTTAACGTAACGGACTTGCTATCTTTAAAACTATAAGACTTATTGAATTTTTGCTATTTTAGCTTAAAATAGTAAAGAAATCTAAGAAACTTTGTCCTAGACACTTTTTACATAAAACATATAGTTAATAAATTATAGTCAGTTTGGTTAAGAAAAAAACTTATTTTTGCTCTCCTGAAAACCATAGTTTTGTCCCTTACGTTATTTCATATTTCCAGTATCGATGTTTCATCCGCACGAGTAACGAAACAGTTCTAGCTCACAGGAAGCCACGATATCGACCTTGGCGGAAACCTGCGCGTCGCTGTTATCCCAACATTCCCATCCTACGTGCACACTAAAATAGTGCACTCTGCCGCACTTTGGAACGAACCGAGGTAAGTAAATAAAATCCTTCACTAGAAACAAATGCTGCCATTTTAAAGGAGAATTTTGATACAAGAGTATTTCCTAGTTAGGTACCTACTCGTACGCAAAATGGCAAGATTATCATTGCGTATAGGAAAGGTTACGCAAATTTCTTATTAACTATTGTCTCCTTCCTATTTTTCATGTAATCCCATTGACTATTTCATGAAGTAACTGTCCATTCAATGGGAATACATTAACCTAGAGGAGTAGAATTTTAATGATTATAATTCTGTAAATACATACATAAGTACTTGTTACGGTAGTGAATAAAATAGTTTGTTCAAAATAAAACCTGACACTGATCTGCAAATTGGAAATAATGTAAGAACATTTTAATTTCTCGGGCTACCATGGCACTTCCCCGTTAAACCGGTGCTTAAAAACACTTTTTTTTTTTTGTTAAAACTCACCACAAAATAAATGAAAGGAATTAGTTCCTGTTGATTATATGCTTGGCATGAAACAAGAGTATTAAGATGTATGTCTCCTTTTGTTTGCCAGTGTAACTTATTCTTTTATTTATTACTTCCCTACATTTCGTTAGTCAAAAAATTTCAGAATAAAAACTTTGAAAACTTAAAAGTATTTTTTACCAGGTGGGTTCTTTCAGGTATGTTTTCGAACAAACAAAAAAGGACACTGTTTTGTAGCAGGTAAATGAGACTACATAAAACTATTACAGCGGGGTTAAATTGCGTAACTCAATAACAGTAGGAATGGCTTTCATTTTGACGGTTCAATAACGTTAATTACGTTGTTGAGCAGTTTTTTTTTCGAACATAATATGTAGCAATGGACTAGCAAGATCCTTCAAAATTATTCATATTCTGATTAATAGTGTGGTGCGCACCTAGGGTGTAGATACTTACTGGATTTTCCATAATTTCCTAGATTATATGTCAATAATGAAACATTTAATGCTGAAAGTATCTCTTTCAGATGATGCTGCAACCCTATTACCCCACTGAACTACGCAGGCCGCACGTCGCGCTATCCAGCCAGCCGGATATCCTTTACACGAACTCTCTCGTTCAGGAGTGTAGGCAGTGCAGCGCTCGTATCCTTGCGAAGCGATACTGTACCAGTATTGCCAGTAAACCGAACATGTTTCAGGCCAGCACGTTTAATTTCCTCTGCTGTACACAAGAACACATTTTAACATTGCTGACGTCATCCGTATTCAAGTGAACAAAGTGCTTTTACAAAGATGTTCGAACAATCGCATCATCGCTTTGATGGATGATAATAAAAGGAAATTTGTTTGAAAGTGGGCGAGTGAAGAGAATTGCTAGTAATGCAATGTTTGATTAAACGGCTAGAAAATTAATGGAAAACTGAATTACATTTACTTTCGAGGTACTTGAACTGTTAACAAATTTTCAAAGTAAAAACTAACCTAGCTGAAATACATTTTCAATCATAGGTCATAGGACAGGTATATTTAATTTATTTAATTATTTATTTTATTTATTTTATTTATTTTATTTATTTTATTTATTTTATTTATTTTATTTATTTTATTTATTTTATTTATTTTATTTATTTTATTTATTTTATTTATTTTATTTATTTTGTTTATTTTATGTATTTATTTATTTTATTTAAAAAAAATAACTTCTTTATTTGCAAAATAAACATAAAAACCTTGCACAACTCAAGTTAGTAACAGATAAGCAGTAAAGGTAGGTAACATTTTTGTTAGGTATGTATCGGTACTTATCATGGTTGTTAGCACGGAACTGATTCACCCTGTTCCCCGTACTAGTGTAAACTGTATTACGGTGGAGCAGTTTTCCTCGTTTTCTGTAAATTTACTTATAGTAGCAGACTTGTGACAAAATAATTATTTTGGTAGCAAAAAGAATTCTAATTATTAATAAATAAAAAGGCAATAAAGCAAAGTACAACAGAAATCAAATGAAGGTAGTTAAACATAAAAGATAACGTAATAGAGTGAGCTTGATTTTTGTACAAACTTGTAGGGTAGATGTTAAATTTGACATAGTATAAGCAAAATATTTAGATGCTAAGTTTGTTTACAAAGTACTAGGTAGTTAGATTTCGGGAGCGGAGCGATGGTTGAAAATAAAAATATTAGGACTCGTTTAACTAAGAGTTTATTAGAATAAACGACCCGAGCTTACAGAGCTTGATGTAAGACTAACCATTCTATCTAACCTAATTAATACAAAGAACTTACAACTAAGCTGGTGGTCACTGGCGCCTTCACATCACGCCATGTCTGGCTGATAAGGGCAAAAATGCAGCCTACGAGCTTATGGCTCTACCACAGCGATAAAGTGGGTTCGCAGAATATAACTAGGTTGTACTTTGTATTTGTCGGCGTCACCGTTAGCGGTAGGTGCAGCGGGCCGCGTTAAGGTCGATTTATATCTACAGACATTGAGTGTGGCAGACACGTGCCGTGACAGACACCGACAGACACCATTTATTTATATGTAACGTATAGAAACGTGCCGTGACAGACACCCCGGATACCGACAGACACCGTCATCGGCGTCCGCTCTCACTGGCAGTTACTGCATAGCTTTAGAAGAAAAAGCATGTTATTGAAAATGTTCAAACACTTCTCTATTGAAGATTTGTCCATAATTGCATTATTGTTAGAAGCAGAAGATAAAACTAAAAAAAGAGCAAAACGCATGGCTGTACATCCTATGCTTAAGAAAAGAAAATTAGAAGGAGAATACTGGACACTCTTTAAAAAACTTGTTGACGATGAAAAAAAAATTTTCATATATTTTCGTATGAGCCGGTATCAGTTTGACATTTTACTAAACAAAATTGAATTGCTGATAACCAAACAAGATACAGTTTTTAAGGAAGCCTTGTCACCAAAAGAAAAACTAGCAGTATGTCTCAGGTAAGATTTATTACAGAATTATTTATTATTGTGTAAACAAAGTGGAATACTATTCTAAGTGCCGATACACCCTTTCGTCAGTAAGGTCTGGCTGAAAACCTTGGTAAAAATCTTGTATTGTTTCTGGCATAGGACTATTGTCTTCATAAGTGTCAAATGTTGATGGCGTGGATACCGTAGAACTCGTTGATGACCTGCTCAGTATGTCTATTTCCATGTCAGACACTATTTTAAATATCTTTGCTTTTGCAATAGCCCTCTCTCTGGGCGGAAAAGATCGCAATGTAGTTACAACTCCAGCCATAACTTGTTCGATGTCGTCCGGCGGTGGAGTATTATTTTTACTCTCTATTATATACTTCATTAGTACAGTACTAGGTGTTTCATCAGTTGCTTTTTGACCTCGTTTACCCTTTGGCTGAGGGTGCTTTGGAGTTTGAGCTGGGGAGGGTGTAGTTGGCAATGTACCAACTGTTTGTTGACTAACCTCAGGTGTAAATGTGACAGTCGTTTGTTGCTCAACCTCAGGTGACTGAGCAACCTCTTCCTCGTGTGCATAATCATTAAAACCGGGTACAGGTGGAATTGGACATTTAGTCTGCCTTTCTTTCATGTACGGTAACAAAAAAGACATTTCTTCTTCGTACCTCCATTTTTTTTCACGAACACTAGCCTATCCACTTTTCGTATCTTTTTTCTTTTTATGAGAACGTCTGAAGGCATCTCGCAACAGTGCCCATGCTTTTTTACATTCATTTCCTGAAACAAGGAAAACAAATATCATAATCATAATATCATAATGTTTTTCTTTGCAGATTTTTGGCTACTGGGGACTCCTTCGTTTCTTTAGCATTTAGTTATAGACTAGGAGTAAGCACTGTACACAAGATAGTGAAAGAGGTTTGCAGTGCAATAATAGAACGGCTGATGAGTGAAACAATGCCTGTCCCTACAAAAGAACAGTGGCAAAAAATCGCAGAGGAGTTTTGGAATACTTGGAATTTTCCAAATTGTATAGGAGCCATTGATGGCAAGCACGTTCAAATAACTGCTCCGGCAAACTCTGGATCTCAGTTCTTTAACTATAAAAAACTTTTTCAATCGTTTTGATGGCAATTGTGGACGCTGACTACAAGTTTATATGTGTCGACGTCGGCGCTTATGGAAAAAACAGTGACGGAGATATTTTTTCAAATTCAAACATCGGAAAAGCATTAATTTCAAACACATTTAACGTTCCAGAAAGCACAAATTTACCTGGCACTGAAATTACAGCGCCATATGTTATCATAGGAGATGAAGCATTCCCTTTGACAACTTATCTAATGAGACCATATCCTAAACCTCAACTAGGTGACCAAAGAAAAAATATATTCAACGATAGACTATCTCGTGCAAGAAAAGTTGTCGAAAATGCATTTGGGATTTTGTCTCAAAAATTTCGTATCTATAACAGGAGAATACAACTTGATCCAGATAATGCAGACAATGTTATTATGGCGATGTGTATCTTACATAATTATATAAAATCTGGTGGTTCTCAGCATTCACATAATGAAGAAGACATTATTGCATCATATTCTTTGTCAAACCTACCTAGACAGGGTGGAAATCATCAGGTAGCCGCATTTAATGTCAGAGAGAATTTTGCTAGGTTTTCCGATTCACCCGAAGGAGCGTTAAACTATTAGGTGATTATATCGGTGTCCTGTCGTTTGACCATAACTATACTAATTTTAAGTTGAAAAAATATTATCTAATAAAAACCCAACATACTATTGTTGTTGAAAGACTAATAAAGGCGTCATTAGCCTGTCAAGTCAAATTAAAATTAAGTAAATTATATTATGTGACTGTGTCTATTTTTAAAATAATATTTTTAAATATTGTTATGTTAAATAAAGATCTTTAAAAAAAAAGTGTAAAATACATTATAAATAAAAATAAAATATGTACTCACCATTACTATTAAGTTTTATTCCTATTTCGTTCACCGCCTGATCCTTTTTCTGATTATCACTATACCTTTTATCACTTAAATCATAAAGGTATTTGTAATCTCGTACAAATTCTATGAGCTTTTCGTTATCCATTGTAAAAATGCAAAATAAAAAAGAAAGCACGTGTACGCAGTTCCGATACTCTATTCACACTGCCCGGCAAGGAGCCACAGACACGTACAGACATGAACCGCGCAGACAAAATATTCTTTCCGAGAATACTGGCCGGGCACGACAAGTGTCTGTAAGCGTCTGTACGGCCGTGTTACGATAGATATAAATACGTTAGTAGTTACTGTATGGAAGAATATCATTTTGTCTGCCACGGCACGTGTCTGCCACACTCAATGTCTGTAGATATAAATCGACCTTTACTCTGTGCAAAGCGGGACGTTCGCCCCGCACTCTCCCCACTTCTCAAGCAACTTAATGTAAGCTAGTGCGCAGCGAAGAGGGGGATCATTCTTGTGGCAGGCTCGGCCCGGTGCGCCTGCTGTAGCGCCTAGAGCTATTATATATTATAGCTATTGGTCTAGTGGTCGCAATCGCTACTGCTGAGCATGAGGTCCTGGGTTCGATCCCCAGGTCGGGCAACGTGTTATTGGGATTTTCTATCTGGAATTTCTCAGTAGCAGCCCGAAGTCTGGATTTGTGCCCGGTAGATGGCAATAGGCTCGCCCCCTATTACATGGGACTTAAACATAACTGGCGAAATGTGGGTGTACTATAGGTACACCTCTGCCCAACCCTTCGGGGAAACAAGGCGTGATTTTATGTTTTAATTAATTAACAAGCTGTTGGAATAAAAGAGTTGGTTACTGCTATATTTCATACTTTCATTTAATATAACGGACCTCTCTCTGCCTTCAGGTTATTTCATGGTGATTATTTTATAAGAAATAGTGAGTGAAATAAAGTGATTGTGCTGTAACTAGTATCTCTATTTTCTTCGCCCGACAATCTACGCCTACTTACAAAGTGCAAGTGTAATATCGCTGATGAGGGCCTATCCCGATATATTAAATCTTTGATCATTATTTAAAACCATTTGTAAAATAAATAAAACTTAAGGCTAATTAAATAAGATTAAAAGTAGGTCGTAATTATACCGTATAACTTGTTTAAATCTATAGAAGTGTACCGTGTGTGTGAAGTGACGTGAAATGTGTAATGTATTATGTATTTTGGTGATTTGTTTTAAGTATTTTTTCAGTCTCGTCATAACTCAGTGAATTAAGAAACTTGAAAATTTCTGACTTACATCCATGACTATCAAAGTTACGAATTTGAATGTGCTTTGATACTTTATTATAAAAGAATGGTCCTAGGAAATTGAAAAATCTGTTTGCAAATGAAGTTTTACAGTAAGGCACAGAGTAAACAATATCTTTCCTTCTTCTTGTCGTATAGTCTGGTATATTTTTGTGTTGAGTTAATATTGTGGCTTTAATGAATAATTGTCTTACTGTAAGAACTGATAATTCTGTGTATAGCAAATATGTAGAGTATCTAAATCTCCTATAGCTCATCACCTTAAGAACAGCACGTTGTGCTCGTTCTAAACTAATAAGAATGGTCTTAGAAGCACCCCCCCATGCAATAATAGAGTAAGTTGTGATGGACTGGCACAATGAGAGATACACTAATAATAAAAGGTTAGGCGGACAAAAGCAACGTATATTTTTAAATATATATATATAAGTTTTCTGACTCGAGAGGTAAGGGTTGAGACATTTTCTTGCCAGCTTGAATGTTGGTCAATGATCACTCCAAGGTATCTTAATGAGAAAGTTTTAGAAAGTTCATGGCAAGAACATTTCTGCGAATAATGCCAAGAGGTGGTTGACTGCTCTTTATTATGGTAAAAGGTATGTATTTCGTTTTAAGCGTATTTATGGTAAGAAGGTTTGACTGTAGCCATCTGCATACTGTGTCATCATGCTGCATGCTGTGTCATCTGCATATGCTATGACACGTCCCTGACACAGCTGCAGATCACACAGGTCATTTGCGTATATAAGGAAAAGGGTGGGTCCCATAACACTTCCTTGTGGCACACCGAAAGTAACACACTCCAGCTCACTCATGAAGCCATTTATTCCGACATATTGCATTCTATTAGACATGTAGTCTGCAAGTAGTTTTAGAGCTGTACCGCGAACTCCTAAATGTGCCAGTTTTGCAAGAAGAAGGGGAACAGAGACTGTGTCGAATGCCTTTGCTAGATCCAGGAACACGCCAATGGTTTTCTTTCCTCTATCAAGGTTATCAACAAGGGCTGAAATCAGACTTTTTATAGCGTCGTTAGTTGATTTGTTTTTCCTAAAACCAAACTGATCGCTTGAGAGTAGATTCTGAGATTCAAGGTAGCAAGTTAGTCTTTTGTTAATGATCTTCTCAAGTACTTTAGATAAGGAGGGCAATAGTGATATTGGCCTATAGTTAGAGACACAGTCTTTATCCCCCGCTTTGTGTATAGGAACTATTAAAGCCTTCTTGAGCGATTCAGGAAAAACGCCCGTTACCATACACTGATTACATATCATTGTTATAGGCCAAACCAAAGTATACACGCCTAGATTCAATATTGAGATAGGAATTCCGTAGCAAGGTTTTTAATTCATCAGTATCAGTTGGAACAAGGACGAGAGAGTTGATTTTGGAGCGTCCAATGAAGGGGGTCTTAGGTAACCCTTGGCTTCTACTCTGTATTTCATTAGCTAAACGGGATCCCACATTTGCAAAGATTCTGTTTACATGATTAATTGAGATCTGTGGATCAGTTTTGATTTTCAGCAACTCTTCGTTGTCATTACTTAGTTCTGCAAAATTGCAAACATCTTTTATTAAGGACCATTGTTTCTTCAGATTGTTTTTGTGCTTATTGATTTCCGACCTTAAGTAGTTATTTTTAAGTTTTTTCAACAAATTATTGCATGTGCGGAACACATGCAATAATTTGTACCTTCTATAGGTAACCCTTAGAATGATATTTTCTGGGTCCTTCCGAAGCTTTTTATGGAGTTGATCTCTATTTCTAATACAACGGCATAAACCAGGTCTTATCCAAGGTCTTATGGCACGCTTCCTACGAGACAATTTATATAGAGTTGTATGCTTATTCATTGTGTCTGTTATCGTTGTTAGAAACACATTTGTCATTATAATGCAATCATCGTTTGTTAGGATAGATGGCCAGTTTATTTCTTTTAAGTCTTCGATTACAGCCTGATAATCCAGTTTTTTATAAATTTTAGGTCTGCTAGCGTGGATCTTGTTTTTTTTGACAAAGAGATCATAACAGATGCGTGATCCGTGACTGTGGTCTCGCAGACGATAGTACAAGACAAAGCCAAAGTTTTAAGGCAGCAATGATCCAGGCAATTTTCTTTTCTGGTCAGGAGAGTATGTGATGGCAGTAATCCATGTGAGGCTAGTAAATCCATATATCTAGAAGAGTTAGGACTGCTTTTATCTAATATATTAATATTAATGTCTCCTATTAAAATTATATTTTTATAAATCTTTAAATTATTTAAAATACGCTCTAAACCGGTTAGAAAATTATCAATATTTTTAAATGCAGGCGATCTATACATTGATATTATTGCGAGCTCATTTTTAATAGTAGAAACTAGGCAGTTCATTTCATCAACATTGCGTATTATAGGTTCAACCATTTTAGTTTCCAGATACTCTTTAAAGTAGATCACTATCCCACCATTTTGGTTAATTGTTTTAGCGGTAGCGAAAGTTTTATATGAGGTAATCTTTGGTAATGCCTCGAGTTTAGATAGCCAACATTCAGTCAAAATAATAAAATCAAATTCAATGTCTAGTCGATGTAATAAGACCTGGTAAGTCATCAAAATTATGTTTTAAGCTTCTAATATTTTGTGTCAGTACGTTGTAGTTATTAGATACACCAAATACTTTTTATAAGCTGAATATCTAAGCTGTGTGCGTTGCCGACATTTATAGTTTTTTCGATATTTTCCGAAATATCTGATAAATCAGCCATATTGTTTGTAGTAGTTGATTATAGCGAAAATCATGTCGGCGGCACAAAGCTTATACTCCAAATCAACATGTAAAAACAGTGTCATTTATTAAAAAAAAAATGTGTGTGAGATTAGTGTGTGCATAGTAAATATTGTGTTTATAACGTGCTTGTAGGCACCCTTTTACAGATGTTTTAATAATCAGATAGATTAAAACCCGTAGAGAAGTAACAATTGATAATAACGTAATAAAAATATAAGTGAAAAAACAATACAAAATCAGACGTGGAGGCAACTTAATCTTAACTATAAGTGAAAGTTCCAAAACGGGGTTAGTAATATCGTTAATAATACCTTGGATCTGTTCAGTGGGTTTAATCAGTATTGCTGGTTTATCTTCCGATTTCTTCAAGAATATCCCTCCGTTAGAAACCCAGCAGAACTTGAATTCATACTTCTTTTTTAACTCTCTAGAGTGGTAGAGGAGTTTCCTGCCAGTTGGGGTCAGTGCTTCTGAGATGTAGACTGGCTGAATGTCACCAGGTATTTTTTGTGCTTTCGTGCAGAATTCTTCATGTTTGTTGTTTACATTATAGGATTTGATGGCTTTTAATGTATTATCACGCACTTTTACAGTTTAATACTCAACAAAAATTGTCTTGTTTCGACCAGATTTTTTCCTGTACACTTGGAGTTGTGTAGCTGATTCACCACCTCAATCAAATTTTCATTGTCAGTAACAAGAACATTTTTAACTTCTATGATACTTTCTAGCTGTTTTCGTTGTAGGGCGTTTACTTGGTCCTCGAGATATCCAATTTTGGTGAGAGCAGCGTTATTTCCTTGCAGTAAAGTGTCATATTTAATTTTTAAATCCTTGTATAAACCCGTATTCTCTTCTAGAGTTTTGTTCAGAATTTCATTGGAAATTATGTTTTCTTTATTTTGGTCCTTAAGCTCACTTATCATTTTGTTTAGATTAAGAAATTTTGAGTCTTGATTTCGTCTTTGAGGTAAACATTTTCTGGATGTCCGTGCGGAGATGAAGCATTTCCTCCATATCAGGGTGAGCCTTCCTTTTTCTCGACGAAGCGGAATCTAAGTCCTCTCTTCGAGAGAGTTCGGTTTCGGGAACATAATTGATTCTGATACACTTGCTTATACTGTAACACGGACACGCAAAGTTACTCGGTGCGTGATCACTCCAGCTGCAACCCAAATTCAGCTCTAAAGCTTTTTCGGTAGGGTCTGATTTCGAGCAAATTCTTATAACAACTATTTTACAATATTTTGTGCACGATACGCTACGTCTGTTCGCGTTGAGTGCGAGCGAGCGAATCAAAGGTATGTTATCTAGATTATCAAAGGAAAGTGAAACTTAACGTCACCCTCAACACAGCTTTACTTGGTTTTTATTCGATTATGTTGCTTCACATAATCGAATAAAGAACACAAAGTAAAACAGGCTGATGTCATTACCAGTTTCCAGCGCACGACAATTTAAAGGTACTTCAAAGTGACAATAATTTATGAGCACCTTATAGGTGATCGGTTGACAAGATAATTACTACATTTATAATTTCACCTTTGCACCGTTAAGAGTGAACAATGTTGCCTTTCTCACAAATATAGCAAACAATGGGTATCTGTCCAGCCAGTGTCGATGAGAGCTGGCGCGTGTCAAGAATCCATTAAGTGTTACCGGATCCTTTGGGAGAAAACGTGAGGTCTCCCAGCTTATATTATAGTCTCTTTAGTCCTGCGAGCAAAGCATCTTGTTTAGACATAATGTGTTGCCATGTCATGTTAATCCGCTAAGGGGCTTCCCTTCGACAGGCGACAATATTATGGGCTGTGCACATAATGTCCCTTCAAGTTAGTATACAGGTTTCGTAGAGTAGATTATGTGGGCTTTTATCTTTTTTGCGAATATCAGCACAATGTTGATTTTTGGTCAAAAGCGTCCCTGCTTAATTTGTAATACAATTTCTGATAAAGATATTGAGTAATATTATAGTTGTCTGAACATCTCTCTCTCTCTTTCAATGTACTAACTTACTTATAAACAATTTGTTTAATGAATTGACTAGCTGTTGCCCGCGACTTAGTCGTAGGCATGTCCTTACCCAGATGGTCTATCTGTCTGCCAAGTTTCATCCAAATCCGGTCAACCGTTTTGGCGTAAAAGCGTAAATAAACAAATTACTTTTGCGTTTATAATATTAATTAGGAATTTAGGATAGGATTATTCACAGTCCTCCAAGAAACGTGATTCGTTTGAAAATTCAAACAGTACAGCAAATACTGTGGTAGGTTTGGTATATGTAGCATTTGTGGCATCCGTAAACAGCAGTAGATAAGTTGAGGGATAAAGATGAATTAATTAAACAGTTGTTCTTAACAACATCGTGCACACGCATCATGTATTGCAATCCAAGTACAAATAACATTATTAGTTCACAGTAGGTAACACACATTGTCTGTGGAGCACTCATTCGTTCATTCAGCGATCTCAATTTGCATAAACAAACCGTGAACCACGTGCTGATTCCCTGGGTACGCTTACAACTCGTTTCGTATGCCTTTTAATTAATTGTACCACTGTACCTTTCTTTATTTTCAATTAGGAAAGTGCTGTACAAATGGTATTGATTACTTTATAACCATTTAGATTACGTACACAAGCGACACATTGAAAGGACTCATTATTATAGTCATTTAGGAATGAGAACACTATAAAGTTTTCCATAACAGCTCCTGTCTTTATAAGGACGATAAATAAACAACGTGTCTAATAAGTAATGGCATGAACTTGGCAATGTTTTATTTTTATCACACAAATTGAGAAATAAATCTTAAGACAAGACAGATCATTGATTAAAAATGTGTTAGATTTATTGGCATGGGTATGAAAGGGGCTCGAGACATGTCCGGATATCCTAATTAATCTTTGGACCGTGTAGCTACGTGTCCCTTTACACGTCGAGGCGGACATGCTCCACGTGCGTGACCCACCTACTTAATTGCTAATCCTCCGTCGTGCGCCCTTCGCAAAACCTTCTGGGAGAGATTTTTATAGAGAGTCGTTAACCGATAGTTCTGCTACATCATTGTTTCCCTACTTCTCCTCTACGTGGATTTATAGTCGGCTATTTGTTACAGGTATCCGGTTAAATAACTACACTGTTACTGTAGCAGTTTTTTAAGAAACACTTCAATAGGTACCTAAGTACAAGGAAAATTTACAAGTACATAATGATGCGGTAATTTCTGGAAATTGATTTTGAAATTATAGACCGTTTAAATTTGACAGCTTCATTTCCATTTTATCAGAAGATAAAGCGTCATCAGCCTCACGCTATTGTGTTTTTTTGTTTTCATCCTTCCATCAGCCGTCAACCTTCTTACCTTCTCTTAGGAGAGCGCGGAAATTCAAACTAATTAAATTAATGATTGACGAACAACCAACGATCATTAGATCGATACGAACAACGATAACTTTTCTTGCGCCAATATGTTCCTTGTTTCTTTTTCACTTTAGACATTTCGACCAGCTTATCTCTGCAACGGCCGATTTTCGAACTATTGTAACATTTTTATTGGGACATACAATCGGTTTTTGATTTTCGTTTACAACTAGTTCCACCAATAAATTGCACAGATCAGTTTTCTTGTATTTGATAAACAGGTTCGATATTTAAATTAAATCTTTGAAATGTTACCTCCTTGGTTGCCATGGGTCGAAGTAAAAAGTTCGTTCCATTTTTAAATTACACGACAGCTACGAGTTTTCCTTTTCTTAATAATGTAATGGGCCGCTAAACACGACAGATATGGATGCTCGCTTATACGAGTAATTGACCACCAGGGCTAACGACAGCGTGAGTACGCTCTCTATCTCGATTTGTCGAAATTTGTCTACGAAGCTGACGTTATTATAATGCCTAACATAACCGTTAGGCTCGAGTAAACTCGAAAATGGCATTTTGACATTTTCTTTATCTTTCTCGGCTTTCACGAGGTTACAGTCATGCGGGACCGTTATGTCAACAATCATTGTGCGCCGCTGTACTCGATCCACCACCACTATTTCTAATAACTGCTCCCAAATAATGGTGTTTAATTTTTATTTTTTATTATTAGATATGGACTTTTACATATCTCTGACATAATTCTTTCATTATTTGACATTATATACCTACAATTTTTAATTAGTTTTTGATTTTACTTTATTAGATTATTTTATATTTTGTAAATGTGAGAACGTCGTAGGCCCTGTGGATCGTAAATTTATAGACAATTGTCTATTTGTTTAACATATGGTACTTGTTGACAGGCCTACACTGTCCTCCCATACCTGTTAACACTGTAATTGGAAAACATTGTAAAAGACATATTTTAACCTCTTCGCTTAATTAAATTCGCGAGACTAATGGTACATACGTAGTACCGGCCAAAAATAGGGACGTTAAAAGAGTAACCATGGAGTTTCTTGCCGGCTCTTCTCCATGGGAAACGACCAATGGGAACCGTGCACCTAGAATCTGACGTTTCATAAGTGCCCATGTAGGTCTATGTGAAATAAAATATTTTGATTTTGACTATATCAGGCTTATTGGCAATAATAGTCCTGTCAGTGATGATGGATCGATCCCAGTACAATGTGATATTTCCATTTTCGAGAACTGGGTCGGGCACGTACCTGTAGTACGGCACTTCCGATTCCACAAGGCTGTATTTCAGAGCAAGTTGCTGATGGATAATCCTGGCTACAAGGTTGTGTCTATGCAAGTACTCTTCGTTAGCTAGACGAGAACAACCTGAGATAATGTGTCTTATTGATTCCCCCGGACGGTGACATGCCCGACAGATGTCAACCGTGCCGTCTTTCACAATAAATCTCCGGTAGATGTTCGTCATCATAACTTCGTCCATAATTGCACAGACAAAACCTTCGGTTTCTCCAAAGAGGTCACCGAAACGCAGCCAGGCTACGAACGCTAGAAGATCTACATCGGGTCCATGTAGGGCCCGGAAAAAGCGTCCGTGAAGCTCCTTACTCTGCCATACTTCCCTGCGATCATTAGTGTCAAGCACTTCAGGTTTGCGCCAGTTCTCTTTAGCCAAGGAGAGCGGGGTGAGGCCCTTGTCCACCGCGACCACATCACGATGCATCCCCACGTCGGCTTCTAGGAAATATTCCCTGAGACTTCATATCTCGCGATTGTATAGGGTCTTAGCGTTTAAAAAGCCTCGACCACCACACTTTCGCGGGATATACAGTCTCATTACCGATGACCGTGGGTGATGCATTCGGTTTGCAGTCAGCAGTGTACGGACCCTCCTATCCACGGCGTCGAGTTCGGTCTGAGTCCATTTGAGTATGCTGAAAGAGTACATCGAAACTGGCATGACCCAACCGTTAAAGGCGCGCACCTTGTTTCCGCCTGACAGAAGACTATTTAACACTTTCTTCAGGCGGCCAAAGAAGCGCTCCTTCAACGATTGCTTCATGTCAGTAACATTGATGTCCAACGCTTCCGACATACCCAAATACTTATAGGTTTCGGATGCGGAGAGGGCTCTGATGTTTATGGAATCCGAGAGTTGGGTTCCCACGGATTCCACAATCTCCCCTCGCTTTACATGCATGACCACACATTTGTCCATACCAAATTCCATCCTGATGGCGCTACTGAAAGTTTCAGTTACTTTCAGTAGCTCCATTAGTTGCAAATTGTTGGGGGCAAAGATTTTTAGATCATCCATGTACAGAAGGTGAGATATAACCTGACCACCTCTCCTCAGCCGATAGCCTAGACCTGAATCCTCCAGCAGTGTGCTTAGAGGATTCAAGGCTAAGCAGAACCAAAGCGGGCTCAAACTATCGCCCTGAAATATGCCTCGCTCGATCCTTATCGGCTCGCTATTAAGATAAACGAAATATAAGACAACACATTAAAATAAACGTTTATTTACAATTTTATGCATTGCTATTCCACGTTTTACGTACCCAATGTGTCTGGCCTACTTGCACGCAACTGAAATGTATGATGTCAGGATGGCGCCAGTTGTCCCATCCTTCACCAAGTCCTAGCAGCGGGCGACCCTCTGTGCAGTTTGCAGTTTGTGATTTGTCATTCCCATAGATAAGCATAAGACTGTAGAAATACACCGAGAAATTAGAAATTAGTAATTAGAAATTGAAAATTAAAAATTAGAAATTGGTATGTGGGTAGATTACCTACTTGTCACCTTATAAATAATTAATGAAACTGTTTATTTATTTATTTACTTCCAATTTCACTGTCACAAATGTATTCATGTTGATAACCATCGTATTTGGGCAATCTAGATTCCAACCATAGCTAAGAGTTAAAAAAAAAAGGTTTGAGGTTGCAAAGTGTCCGTAAATAGTCCGCCGCGCTCGGCTGTTTGCAGCGTATTGTGCGTTGCATCAATGTAGTGCACGGATTAATTAATTATATGCGTTGGTGCGTGGAAGTCTGGCATCGTTTAAAAAAGGGTTTTGGTTTGTTCCGGCTCGTTTTCGTTGTTTTTTTTGTTTTTGTTTTGCATTTTACTCTATTTATGTACTTAATCATGACTATTATTATTTGAAACAATTTTATTTTTATATGTATGCATACACACGTCACTTTGCAGTATAAAACTGATTTACATCCGTTACCTCACAATTCAGGTCCAGTTGAAAACCAGCGTCAGGCACTAGCTGTCTGGCATTTTTTGCTGAACTGGGCCTTTTTGGCGCAGCCGTGAGGCACACTACCCTGCAAGTTTCATACTTCGCGCTGTACACTTTTTTATTATTATTTGAATGTTTTTTTTATTGTTTTTCTTATAATTTTTACCTGCTTTGTGTGCCTTTTAGTCTGTGCTAAATAAACGTTTTTTCTTTCTTTCTTTCTTTCTATTCCTCAGGATATTCCGACATCCTGGATAGCGAAGGACCGTCCTCCATCGCCCCATACATGCCATCAAGAAGGTGCGCAGAGTTGCATCTACTTTATACAACTCCAGTACCCTCATGAGCCACGTATGTGGCACCGAGTCATAGGCCTTCTTGTAATCTATCTAACATGTCGACAGATCTTTTCGGGAACGACGAACCTGTTGGCTAATGGCCATATCAATGAGGAGTAGCTCCTTAGTACCGCGGGATCCGTTCCTACATCCATTTTGAGAGGCAGACATGATGAAGTTGGTGTCTATATGTTTGTTAATTTTAGCTCTCAAAATGGATGTAAGCACTTTATAGACCGTCGGTAAACACGTGATCGGCCTATAATTTTTGGGTTCCGCGGTGCTACCTGATTTATGGAGCAGGTGGGTAACTCCTGTTGTAAGGAACTGGGGTAGCGAACCAAACTCCAAAGCCGTCTGGTACTGAGCCGCCAAGCGAGCGTGCGATCTTGTGATCCATTTGATCCAAAAGTTCTGCAGTCCTTCCGGCCCTGGAGACTTCCAGTTAGGCAACGGACGGACTGCACGAGCTACATCTTGGGGGCAGATGGTAATAGCCCCCATTTCTGGTATTGGATTGCAGGCTCGCTCGACTTCCCCAGTCCAGTCACCTTCGGTGTGACTGACAGGCACCGACCAGATACTGCGCCAGAAAGAACACATGGCATCATCATCTGGCAGGCACGTGTCAGCCACACCTTGGTTCGGTCGCTCCCAACCTCTATAAACCCACCTTTCATCGCTCTGGAAGGTGCGATTCTGAGTGTATCGCTCTACTCGCCGCTTATACCTACGAATACGGTTAGCCCATGCATACACTTTCTGCTTCAGGCAGTCGATGCGCTCTGTGACGCAGGACAGATAGTTCTGGGAGCTTATATCAGTCCCTGAGAACGCCCGCCTCACAAAGCGCATCACTCTTGGACGAGTATTGCCGTCTCTGAAGCAGATTAGATTGCCGATGAGCGCTCTGGCCCCACCAATACGGTGTTCAATTCTGCACTGCCAGGCTGGTACGGTTGGTTTCGGTCGCGTAGCTCTAGAGTCATTGGGAAATTTAACGTGAGCTACACGACATGCCGCTACAGTCGCGCAGTACAGAATCGAATGAGTATCGGTGAGGTCTTCGCAGTCATCAAAATAGTTTGATAACTGCGAATCCAGGACCGCCACCAGCGCCCTATTTTTGTTATGCATGGGCAAACGAGGTAAGCGTGGTCTAAGTTCGGGCGACATGAACCGATATTCCCGAATCGCACACTCCAAAGCATTCCTCAATTCCTCATAGCACTGGGTACTTACATTTGTAGCCCTATCATCACTTCCTTCGTCAGCTTGATCAGTGTTGGACTGTGGTAGTACCACAACAGTCTGCGACGGGGGGGCGATGACATGGCTACTCTGCATTTCACTTCGCAGGTGATCAAGCACAGTGTCATCCAACATATGATTACGTTGGATGACCCGCACCTGATCCGATAGTCGTTGTGCGAAACGTTGACAGCTGGCTCAAGCACCTGAAAAAGAGAGAGCATCCGAACACGGTACGCGGTCAGATTATTTCCCCCCTCTGTAGCCCCATAGTATGAGCGCATGACGTTTTCAGTGATGGATCGTGTCCATCTCATGCGCTGCACACTTCCGCCGGGAGCTGGGACCCTATCAGAGGCCGGTGGGCCTCGAGGTCGTCACAGCGCTTACAGTAGCGCTGGGTACCGGCGGCGGCGAGGCGGAGCTGAGCGATGAGTCCGGAGGTGGTGGGCGTGCTTGACGTGCGGCTGATCTTGTCAACATAGTTTCCTCATTTCAATTTCGTCAGTTCTTGTTCATGTTATTTTATCGGAGGTGACATCTGCCATGTCACCTCCGATTCTGTAGTTTTTTATTAATATTATGTTTAATAATAAAGTGATCGGTATAATAAGTATAATTATGAATTTGCCATGTTATTTTGGAGTTTATTTTTATTTTTATTGTTTCATAATTTTGTCTACTCTTCTCGTCATCAAAATTGAGGACGACTAAATTAGAGAAAATCACGTTGAATTGTCACAATGCGAGATAAGTTATGTGCCATGTTAGGGTTTCAGGACAGCATTTTCTATTTAACTCGAAGAAGGTTGTCAAAATAATGCTTGAATTTCCAAGAATGTTTGGAAAAGTAATATAAGAAAGGTTTCAAAGCCTCTCCTAGGTCATTAAACAAATTGTTTTCGACTTGACTGCTGGTAATAAATTCGTCCCTCGTCTATACTAGTGTCAAATCTCAAGAAATAAATCAAAGAACCAATGATTTATACCAAATTCGTGCTTTTCAGATGTAATTCATTTTATTTTATTAAATTAATATTAGACACTGTAGAGGCATCGAAAACGAAAACTGAATTGATAAATCGTAGGACAAGCAATTTGCAACCTTTTCAGTGAAGTTATTGAAATAAAAATTTATTTGATAGTTAACATTTTACGTTTCAAATTAGGTTTACATTAGGATAAGTAATGTAAAACTAATTTGAAACGTAAAATGTTAACTGCCGAATGATGACAGGTCACACACAACTACTTTATACATTAATTCTACATAGAATTTCGTTTGTGACTTTTAGTAACAGCGACATGGAGGTACCCAGTAGGGCACGCCCTTTAAGCGTTTTATTGACATATAGCAAATAATTAAAATTTTAATGGTTTGTGTTTCGTAAATCGTAATGTTAATTAATTTACGATTGTAAAGAATCAACTTTTTCTAACTTTATATAGAGCAGTGCTTCTGTGAAATTTGTTGCCAGGTACTTTAAAAGACCATCATAACTGATACATATTTATAAGTGTTACTTTTTGAATTGATAACAGAATCAAATATGTAACACTTACAAATGTGTTTTTCAATGTGTTAACCCAAAATACAAAGTGTTACAGTAATATATCTGTAAGCGATATATAAGTGTTAGCAGTGTCAATAATTGTAACAGGTAAGAGTTACCAAAACAGCCGCAATCCCGACTGTATTGAGGCTATTTTGGCATCGCCGCGTCCGTGCAATTATACCGTATAATTATACCTAAAACTGCCTTTTTCATAAACACTTATTAACACATATAAAAGGTTACACTTTAATACTGTTACATTCATAAATGTTTTCGTGTTTAAAGCATTTATAATACGGTTACCTACAGTTTGAGTCCCTGTTTGTTGCGCCACTTCTTCCCAGCTTTAGCTGGGAAGAAGTGGCGCACTAGCTAGAAGTGATAAAGGGCGGCCGTTTTTGGGGGACTGTCCTAAGTAATTTGGATGATGACAATTTTTTAATTTTTACTCTAAACAATATTTGTCTTGTAAATACTTAGTGCAAACAATATATCTAACATAAAAAGTGTGAAAGCTTAATAAATTGCCAAGTTAGAAACGTTTTAAAATAATTGTTAGACAGAGACAGCACTATCATAGAAGTGACGTCAGGACTATGTAACTTCATACTAGTCCGTACTGCGCGACAAGGACTTGAACAATACCCGGACCCCCCTCCAAAAACTTTTAAAGCGTGTAGCTTCTTCATAATTTCCATAGATTTTTCGATTTTCTCATTTCACTTCTTTTTTTTTTTCATTTCCTTTCGGTCATTTGAAATTACATTATTTGTTCGAACATTTCAAAATATTAGTCATAAACCCTATTTTGACGTTCGATAAGTGCTGATTCTCAGCCTAGTTTGAATAAATGCCTTTGATTTGATTAGTATTTACAGAATATCTAAATCGGCAAAATATTATAATTAAATAGAGTGATTATTGGATACAACTGGAATTCAATAATATTTTTCTAACTTCTATTGTGGCGATCACAAGCCTCGAAACCTCCCGTGGGCAGTGTGTGGCTGACGGCTAGCTCGACAGGCGAACATTCGTAATTTCGTAATCAAATACGAGCGTATTAATCGTATACCTATCCATGTCAATACCTTCAACCCAGACATCCAACAGGTAAGCTTTTGTAAGAAAATTAAATGATCAAGTCGATAAATAATCATGCTATCAATTTGCGGTTTGTTCATCCATTCGTTATTATCCTGCTTACATCTTCTTCTTTTATAAGTGGGCACTTAGAAAGTTTTTCGTAAATAAAAATAAATGTTCTACAGATATTTTTTTATTTTATTTAATCTTTTCAAAGTATTTTCCACTAGCCTCTATACAAAGTTTCATGCGTCTCACTTTGGTAGGCGTTGATTCGTTTTGAAACACCCAAACCGTCGACTGGCGCTTCGTTTCTGGATCGTATTGATGTATCCAAGACTCATCACCTGTAATGATGTCGTAAACACGCCGAGACTGCTTCAAATTAGTTTATCACGGCATTACTCCACCCTGGCCTGCGTATGAGCATCGGTGAGGTTATGCAGCACCCAGCGTGAAACTATCCTCCTCACGCGAAGATGCACGTGTAGAATTTCGTGAAGGCTTCGCGATCCAACCTGCAGTATGTGCTGAATCTCTTGATGCGTAACACGCATATTGTCTTGGATTTTCACTGTTAGCACGCATTCTTCCGTAAGGGCGACCACTTCTTTCTTCATCCCCCGAAGTTAGTCGACCGCACTTGAATTCGTTATACCAACGATACACGGTTGCCTGAGAAGGGCCTTCATCCATGAATGCCATTTGAAGTCTATCGTACGATTTTTCCGGTTTCAGGCGACACTTGAAATCGTATAAAATTATAGTGCGAAAATGTGCCCGGCGCAGATCCATTTTTTAATGAGACACGATAATTTATATTTGCTTGCAAACAATGTGTAAATGGGGAAATATTGAAATTGGAATGTACCTATTTTTACTTACAAATAATCATATTTTCAAAATAGACTATAACTGGCCAGTCTCATACACAAAAAGTTTTATTCGCAAAACGTTCGTATCTCTTTTAGTGTAAAAATACCTATCACATAGCCGTCAACTACGCATTTTGTACATAAAATTAAGTAACATTGCACAAAAATGATTACTGGGAAACTACTTATATTTTTGGCGTTAAAATTTGCGGTTTGGGGATGTGCGCAATGTAACATGCAAAACATTGTGCTTAAGGATGCAACGATTCAAGAGTCGTGGAGGTGTTTAAAGTTGTGTTATTTAAAACATTAAAAACTTGTTTTCGTAAAAAAAACTTAAAAGTTGGAGTTTTGACCTTCAATAGAATAGTAAAGTAGTTTCCCAGGTACGGTTACTCAAAACTTGCCCCATCAATCATTTTCCATTAAACTAATAAAACATATTATGTCAGTACATTTTGGCGAGGCGTAGCCGACTCCACAAAAGTCTGAGCTCACTGCCGATGCCGGCTGCACGCTATCGATGCCGAGGTCACTTGCTCATATAACACAAAAGACGATAAGGAAGGTTGCCCAACATTGGCACACACTCTCATTAAATATACTCAACTCTGACCTTGTTTCACATATAATAAAAGGTGGCTGACCTGACAATTCGAGGGGAAAACAAGGAAAACTTAATAATGCTACTGACTCAGCTTTTAGCCAGCTGGCCAATGTCAAGTATCCCTAATTGGCTTAAATGGAATAACGAAAAAATTACCTAACGTTTGCCCGCTGCAGTAAAACTGTATGTATATAGGAATGGTAGATCAATGTCCACCCACTGATCAACTGAATTAGTGATCTAATGCACTGATCGTTTACTTAGATCTCATCTGTTTTATTTTTTTGCAGCATATTTATAAATGTTTAACTCTGTTTTCACAGAGAACGTCGGACATTTCACTCAAAACTTTAAACTAAATCTACAAACTAAAAACATGAAATGTATATTTGGAAAAGTTGTAGAAAACGTCATGGCGTTGATTTCCTGTTTTCAGGTTCAGTATGTTAGTGGAAAGTTGGAAACCTAATAATAAGAAAACACGTAATTCTTTGGACGGGAAGTGGTGCTACGCCCCAAACTCATAAACATTATGGAGGTGGATCAGATAACATTGACATTGAAGGTGTAAGGTCAGGGGTTTCAGCCTTATGCACGCGATCAGTCAATTTTCGAGGCCACAGTGAAATGGATCTGTTCAATGCAAACATCAACGAACATGCATGGATGATTATGCAATATATTGCATAATATACGTATTGGATTTTCGCAATACATTCGTATGATGGAAATTCACTGACAATATTGATAAACGCATTAAGAAACGTGGACGGTGATATAAAAAGTACCTATCCTTTGGGCATACGGATATACAATGACCTGGGTCAAAAGTTTGGAACTTCTTACCCAGGTATTGGTCTATCCGTATCCCTTTCATCCTCAGCCGTTCAGCTGTCAAGACGTGAAAAGTTAACAGACAAGCAGATTACTTTCGCATTTATAATATTAGGTATGGGTAGAGTATTGGATAGTACGGAAGTATGGATAAGTACGAAGGTAGATATGGATAAGTTTGGAAGTATGCTAACATGTTGTAACCTGTAGTTACATATAAGGATCCATACGTACTGAAATGTAAAAAGTTGAACGAACGAACTGGAAAAAAAATTATTACTTTTTTTTCGGTATTGCCATCTTTTGCTAGAACATGTGAGCTGGATGTACTGTAATAACTTTCTCGCAATAAAATTTCCGTATCGATTACGGTTACGGTATAATATTTTGTAAAATATTTAAATAATCATCATCATAGGAGAAAACATCCTCGTTCTAACCTTCATCTCCATCTTCATATAGGTAGACACTATAACAAAATATTATTTTAATATTATCGTTTATATATAAAAAAGGGGATACATTTACAACAAATACCATAAACAATTAAAAAGAGCACAGTTCTTTGCTAATTTGCCTGAACTAGGTTGAACCTGTGTTAAAATGTGATAAATACATAATATAATAAATACAAAGTGAGTATAAAGTAAAAATAAAAGAAAATAGCATTTTGGTGGATCTATTTGCTGACAGCAAGTAGATCTTCTGTGTGCTTACTTAGATTTCTATTTAATTTATTGTACAGAAATGGGCCTAAGAATGTAAAAATCTTTCAATAAACACATGTTTCGAGGTTGCATTAGATAAGCATACATCATAGTCATTCCCTCTCTTGTTAGTATTTGTAGCATTGTAGGTAAGCATAGTGTGCTGTTCTAATACTAAGTGCGTAGTGAAAGCTGGCGAACCGTCAGTACTTTGCATGATTTATACAATATGTAACAAAAACCCTGTCCGATCCAAAAAAGGCATATTCCCGGTTTAACATACGTACTGGAAAAAATAGTAAAAAAAATGTAACTCATAAAAACCAAAAGTAATAGATTTTTTTATTTTTAGTTACCATGCGAAATGTAACACTAAATATGATAAATTTTCATAAGTTGACAACACTCCACCGGCCGGCGAAATCTATTATTTTTGCCTATTTTTATTTCAAAGGACACCGCCGTGCACTAGCCGCACTGTAGGTACTCATAACGAGTCCTCGACCCTTTGATGTAGCCGACTGGTTGCCTACTGGCACGCTACTTGTTTGGCCACTTCGCCAGTCTCACGTGGAGATATCTTGCGATCGGATGTCCGTACGTATCACCTGCCGCTATCGTATCGCGGACAATGTTGTATACTAATCAGGAATATTTTAATATGTTAATTTTTATTTGTGAGTGCGTGTCATTCGGAAATCGAAGTAAGAACTCGGATTGTGGAAGCTTTCGAGTCACTGAAATCGTACACAAATGCGCTGCGAAGAGTACGTGCAAATTTAATAAAAAGGTGTCGAATGTGTACTAATGTTCGAGATAGACTGGAACGCAAAATGTGGAACACAATCTCCGAGGTATGCAATAAGTAAATGTTTTAATAAACTGTAACCTACAGTCGGTACATTGCCAAAAGCACATCACAATAACTCAATAATAATTGTTTCTTGATAAACAGAAGGTCAGAAATCGGGGTGAATATGCGTCTATGCCTACAATAAAATATCAGCTGAAAAACGTAGGTTTCTTTAGTCCTAAGTTTGTTTGGCGGCATGCGACAAAGCACCGCCGCCGCTCAGGCGGCTTCTTGGTAACGAAACTGTAGGTGTACCCTGTCGAGCGATCAGTGTTGCCTGTGGCATAATTATTTTTAATTTTTTAAATTAATTATTATCTCAAAACCATTAAATGATTACGTATTTGTGTACGCAGTACGATACTAAATACCCTTCAGGATTGGACAGGGTTTTCGTTACATGCTGTATAACAGACACTGACTCAGTGAACTTGTTTAAATTAAGTATTATTAATAAATATTAACGCGGTGCCGGTGAGAGGACGCGCTGTCGCGTCACAAAGGCACCCCTCATCCTTAAGGAAATGATAATATTTAAAAAATCGCATAATTTGCACAACGCCATATTTCCGAGTACCTAATCTGATAAAAATAAACTCGAACTCTCCGCTCTGCTTACACGGTATTTTTTTCAAATAATATTTTATTTATAATCAACACCTCAATCATACTTTAATAATCAATAGTTCCATACTATCCATATCTATACTTCTAGCCAGAATACCAACCCTAACAAGAAGAGAAGTCATATTCCTAATTATTATTTTACAAAAAAGCGTGTTTAAAACATTAAAACTCTTTCCAAACATGATGAACGTTTACACTATAACAGTCTAGTCTTTTATATTTTCATCAGTTTCAGGGGCGCCACTACCGTCGTATCAGCCGTATCAATGATACGGGACCCCCGAGCTACAGGCCAAAGGGGCCTCCCGACGCGACGAGGTCAGGGCGCTGCAATTGACTAGCTTGCTTCGCTCGCTGTTGCATTCTCTCAGTAAGATCACAATGACAAAATACCTTTTCACCACACTACCTATTATTTGCAATTTTTACCTATCGATTTCCGAGGGTAAAAGCCTTTTTTGTTATCTAGAGTGTAAAAATGTTTTAAAATTCGAAGGCTTCCGATTCAACATTTACTCGAAGTTTTAAATAAAACCAAAGAATTAGGAACAAAAACGTTTTTAAGACAAAAGTTACGAACTTTCAAAACCTGTCAACCGAAAATACCTGGTTATTCAGAACCGAAAATATCCGCTTTTTTTTTACAATATCAGAAAGGCTGATTTTTACAATATCACAAAGGGTGTTCCGCAACCTATAGGAATTAATAAAATTGCAAGTTTCCCACGAATAATTGGTACCTTCCTAGGGCTACAGGCCCCAGAGCAGTATACTGGGCATTGTTTCAGAAGAACATCTGCCACCCTTTTGGCGGACTCAGGTGCTGGTCTATCCACGATTAAGCGTCACGGAGGGTGGAAGTCTAGCACTGTGGCTGAGGCCTATATAGAGGATTCAATAGAGAACAAAGCTAAAATATGTAAAAGTATTGTTGGAGATATTAAACTAAAGCAGCATAATTTTCAGCCATCCACACTTCCGTCTACGTCAAAAGATATGCCCGTATTTATAGAGTCCGAACCGTCTGCTAATCTTTCTCTCTCCCCAACATATACCCCAATAGAATTTAACAATGTTGATAATAATACAGCACAATTAACAAACAAAGGTACATGTATATCGGTTCATAATAAAAATGTTATATTTAATATAAATAATTGCCAAAACTTTACATTTAAATGTAATCAAAATCAAAAATAGATTATTAGTTATTGTAAGTATGATGTGATTTACATTGAATAAACAGATTCTATACGTATTTTACTGGTTTTCTTTCTTTTTTGCAAGTTCCTCGTAGTGTGGTGAAAATTGTTGTGTTTCACTTATGGGTAAAAGTGTTTTTTGCTGTGAGTGCTTGGATTGAAACCTGAGCTAGCGAAGGTTTCAAACCACGAAACGCTAAAAAAACTTTTACCCATAAGTGAAACACAACAATTTTCACCACACTACGAGGAACTTGCAAAAAAGAAAGAAAACCAGTATATGTAAAACAAATAACTATTCAAGTCAGTATGATATTTCATTTATTTTGAAAAAAAAACAATTATTTCCTTTGGAGCTGCCATTGGAGAGCAATTGAAATTGAAAATGATGTCGCAGATTTGTTGCAATTATCAAGCAGGTTTTGACTCGCTTTCCAGTGACGTCATCGCTTAGAGATCCGCTTTCATAGCGCTAACGAAGCTCTCGCGCAAGTCATTACTATACAAAGTATCTACGTAGCGCCTCGCTACCGTGGCGTAGCACTCGCTACGGGAAGCACAGACCTACGGTGACCAATTATGTAGGTAGGTCATTATTTATATTTTCAATTTGGTTTTACTTTTCTTCACGGTCTTTGACTTTCGAATGGTACTTTTCATACAGCTTAATGTGGCAGGTATTCAGCAGTGATTCACATGTAAAGGATCGACAAGATAGATCTTGTGGTACTTTATCTGCTTATTATCGTCCAATACGAGTATACAGATATTGGACAATGTAGATAAGTATAACTTTTATCCTAAAATTAAAAACGTAACTTAGTAGACTTTTTGAATTTCTAAAACAAGAAATCCTTTATTCTTGTCTAGTTTCCAAAAAATATTTAAATATTTTTAAACTCTTTTTGAAAGTAAACCTTTTTTATTTCGGTAAATCCACATGAGATTTGATTTAAATTTTAAAATAAACGACCGAAATGTGTATGACCAGATGTATGAATGTAAACGAGGCTAAAGGAGTATGTAGGGAACGTAGCAGGTGGCGTTCTGTGGTTTCTGCCTACCCCCATGGGAAGAAGGCGTGAGTTTATGTATGTATGTATGTAAATCCAAATCACACTAAATTATTTAAAAAAATACCTAATTTTCTCGGGACTTATGAGGCGATAAATAAAGGTCAAGTTCTTGGATGAAGAGTCCGTGGCTCGCGACGAGCTCACGCTTCGTCGCATGCTATACCAAGGCCGCTGAACATCAAAGCGCTCGGGTCTCGCAAATTATCCCCTCCGGCGAGCAGGCCTCTGGTTTTATAATTATGCCTCCCTAAATCTACGGCGTTCAGATTTTTCTGTTTATTAACGTTATTGGATAGCTAATATTGTGGATTATTTTATTACCTATTAAACGGAATAATTATGGTCAGTTATTGAGGATCTTCCTTCTACAGTCCTCTTTCTCTTTTTTAAGGTGTAGGTAAGTGTAGTGTAGATTCACACTAGCTACCGGGGCGTAGCAAAGGGAAACACACGTCATACATTTTATTATTATTTTATATTGAGTTAAGAACGTGAAACATGGACGGGCCTCACTTAGATATTCCTCACTTAGACCTCCTTCATTTTGATATGACACCTCGTTCTAAACAAACATAAAAGTTTGAATAGTATAGTTCATTTATTACCAGTCTACACTGCATAACGTCGGGTATTGCAGGCAAGAGACGTCAAAAAAATAAAGATTAGGTAAGGGAGAAATAAAAGCATATGTTACGTCAGAAAGTGACGTAACATATGCTTTTAGATGAGATACTGTGGCCCTGGCACAGGCAACTGAAGGAACAAGGGTGGGTTTTAGTCAGAAAAAGTCTGATACACCCTCCCGTTCCACCCAGGGCGGGAGAAGAAGGAGAAGATGATTTCCCACCCAAGAAAAAACCCCGACCCCATGAGTTTAAAAAAAAGATTTTTACCTATTGTGGGTATTTTATTGTGGGTGTTGGGTGTTGATGCATCGTCTTCACATACAATTTTTTATTAAAAAAATATTACAAAATATTTTAAAATAGTTTCTTGCCCATTCGCCTTTACCAGAAACTACCTTTTGGAAGGTGCATACTGGAATCAATTCATTATTTTGTTTTGTTAATTTTGACATTCAACAGTGCCTCAGTGCCTATTTGAATTAAGTGATTTGACTTTAACTTTGACACACGCTATACTCATAAACAGTCACCTAACCTAGAAATTTATTTTTGTTATATCAAAAGATGACAGAAGAGGCAACTTTATGTTTTTCTGCTCTACGTTTTACAAACTTTCTTATTATAGTAGTGTAACGAAATGTAAAAAAAGTAAGCTGGCTACAAAAGCCTTTCTCCAGTAATGTCAGGATTGACTGCTTAGCTCCTTAAAGGCATAGCAGAATGATAATCATACCCTATTCAGTCCAGTGAACTAATGGAAAAATTCGACTCTTGTAACATGGTTTATTGTGTTCTCTCTCATCCCAGTCTAATTCCCACGAAATTTGTGGGAAGTTTTGTGCGACTTCTGACTTTTCTAGTACTCAAACCTCAGTTGGTCCGGTAACGTTTTTTGATCCTTCTAAGAAACAGCACGTCGATTCTGTAAAAATCTCACCGTGAAGACTTGCGTGGAGTGAGCTGTCAGTGTCATCCCGTCTTGGTCAATCCCTAGCATCAGTGCACGCTCACTTCACCTAAGTTTTCACGGTGAGATGGTTACAGAATAGCACTACAGGATAGATGGGCATCAAACTTTTTTTTTAATTACCATTTTTTTGCTGCCATACATTTTTTCCTAAATCTATGAACGCAGATGAAAATGTTTCAAAAAGTTGCGAACAGTCTTATAAGACCAATACATTGTAGTAACAACGATTAAGCTCTTATTGCCCTATCCCAAAAATCTAACCTGCATATGTTATGATTGACTGCTTAGCTCCAGAACCGAATTTATTTATTTACTTATGGACAACAAACAGCAGTGTATTAATAAGTAAAGATAATAGAGGTAACAAATACACTACTCACAACGTTATCCACAGATTAATTTAACCATTTAATAGCTGTAACTATCTGCAATATTATGGCTCGTCTTTTTGGTAAACTTAGGAATACGAAGAAATTGCAATATTGCTTATCCCCCATAGAAAATATCGTGATAATTTATAAATATACCAACAAAAAAAACCTTATAAGTATGACCAGACTTATAGGGAATTTCTATGCAAAATTTGATGAAAAACCCATTTGGTAGATTTTTGCATGACGCTGGAACATACATCCAGACAAAAATTTCTAACAATTATATTTTCGGCATTAGAATCGTTTCCAGAGCTCGCAAAAATTACTTTAAAAAAATAAAGTAGGTACAGTTTTCACTTCGCTTCGACTTAAAATACATATGTACTTCTTATTAACGTGCGTAGACTTCTTAGATCGTAGCAACTTAGATCTATGTAATGTAGGCAAACCTAGTGTTTATTAAGCAAAGGTAGGTTAGGTAAGCACGATAGTAGTCATGTAAAGTTAACATATTACTATATATATGTAGTAGTTAATGTATGTAGTTAATCTATAGCCCCAGGCTTGCTCGTTTACTTGTTATGTAGCTCGATAAGCTTCTCGTACATGATACAAAAGGAATGTAAAATATACTTATATCAATGTAAGTCGTCTTTCATTCGTTTCTCGTTCTCTTAGTGCCGATTTGCCGAGAAACTGAACGCACTTTTAAACCCAGTTCAAGAGCTGGCAGTGTCAGTACTGACACAGACTGCCCTTGAAATCGTTTAAGACGTGCTGAACGCGGTCAGTTTAATTGGTGAATTTCGCCATTAATTTTCAATTTAATATGTTGTCAAATCTCATGATTTGATTTTCTGTTTATTTCCTCTAACCATCACGAGGTTGATGAAAATAAACAACCATACAATAACTTTTAGGTTTGACATTAGATTATCTATTCAGAGATTTGATCAGTCTTTCAGAAACTGGGTAACAAACTTACCTATCACATCCCCGAATTGATAATTGCATCAAATAAGTGTCATTACCAACTAAAAAAAGCGTCCTATTAAACGTTGTCCAATCAAATGGCAAATGCCAGATGACATTTATAAATTGAATAAAACGAGTGGTAAACATTCCCATTAGCAGGCACGTTAATCATTGGTTGGCGGAGGGCGCGCACAGGCACCAAACTTTCATTACGATATGAGCAATAACTTGTCACAATGCCGGCCAAACGCTTTCAGGCAAATTGCTCGTGGACTCGTGGAAACGACCAATTAACAGTCAATCAGGAAACTAGGACGAATACAAAACGACTCCGATGCCACATTGCCGTGTCAAATAAAGTGACAGGACCCGGACAAATCTCATTTGAACGTCTCCTAATCTAGTAGCTTTGCTCTCAACGATTTCCTGCAGCGCTACGCAAACAAGCAAATCCAATTTCGCCTGTCATCAATTTTCCTAAAAACGTTGTTGATTCGATTTGTTGAATTGAAATGAAGTTTGCGACGCTGTAAATAAAAAATAGTGCCTTATTTACTGAACGTACTTCCTCTGGTTAATTTTACGGTTGAAGTTGGCCGCCCGTAATTAGAACTAACAAACATTCCCACTTCTGCTTCCATTTAAATCAGACTTCGGTAAACCCTATTCCCGCCCGACTTTTACTTGGGTGACCGACGAATTGTATATATAGCTACAGAAAGCAACGATTCTACGAAAATTTTGACCGTTTTGAACTTTCAAACCACTTAAGGCAATCAGAACTTTCATGAGGCTTGGTTAGTATCCCTACTTCAGCGAGGAACAATTACCATTTCTGTGGGGTAGTTGCGTTATAAATTAATAGTAGGAATGGCTTTCATTTTGACCGTTCAACAACATTAATTGCGATATTGACGTTGTTGACCAGACAAATTTATGGAAAATATAATGTAATGGATTAGAAACATCCTTCAAAATTATTCAGATGGTTATTGATTGATTTGTGTTATTGTTTGATTTGTTAAGCAAGTAGGGTGCCATTCGGCAGACCCGAAATCAAGAAAATCGTGATCCATCACGTGCCACTGAATCCAAACTACTCTTTTTGTACATACACCATCCTCCTCCATCCAATCCAGACTCCATCGAACAGTAACTCCACATAAATTAGTGATTTTTAATATTTACTTAGCTATCGTTACACAGGATCGTCAGGAAGCCAGGCCCCTGCTAGCAAAAGTTCGACGAAAAATTATTTGGTTAAATATTATCGCTGAACACTTCGGTTAAAGTAAAGTAAACTTTTCGTTACGAAAGTAACGCAAAAGTAAACGAAGTAAAAAGACTATGAACGTATCGTAGCAGGTGGCCTGATGGCCTTCTGTCGTTTCTGCCTACCCCCATAGCAATAAAGCGTGAGTTTATGTATGTATTGGGTCGTATTACCTACTTGTTCTTCCAAAACAATATGCAGCAAGCTATTGATACGCAGTAGGTAAGTTACACAATCTCGTTACACCATACTTTACTTGTGCTCGTGCGCTTACCAAGCAATATATAATTTGAAGTTGAAAGTTGTGCCTTCGATAGCTCAGTTGGTAGAGCGGTGGACTGTAGAGGAACGACACTGGAATCCATAGGTCGCTGGTTCAAATCCGGCTCGAAGGAATCTTTTGCCAAAATTCCAGAATACGTCACAGTCCATTTGTGTAAGGGTTTACACTCAAAATAAAATAAGATCATACACTTTTTATAGTACAATTATTATTGTAATAGTCACCCGTTTTTCATAACTGTTTCCAATCTTATCAGTGAAGACTATGTTATCTCATCTAGATGTCAAATATTTGGTAGTTTATTTTACTTTATTGACAATTGACGACGTCTAATATATTAACTGAATTAAAATGATACCTGCTTGCAATCTTATCTCAGGAATGTATTAATATAAAAAAAGCCTTCTACTACTATGCCACTGAATAGTAAGAACAACTTTATTTCGGTATTTATGCAATATCCAGTTTTCATCCATTTCAAAGAACGCATCTTTACATAGTAGGTACCTAATTTAATTAAAATATTTTTCACCGCAAATAAAATAAAACATGTTTCCTTAAGTAAGTGTACTTAATTAAAATTCCCGTTGTAACGAAGTAACTGGAGGATGACGAACACACAAAATAGGAAACCATCCTTTATACATAGTAGCAAAATGTTTTTTATAAAACAGTTTTTCACACTCAGTCGAAGTGTTGGCAACATATAACTTGCACAATAAAGGCGCACTTCAGGACCGTTGCACGAATGCAACGAGCATTTCATCCCGCAGGGGAGCCACACCCCTCCGCTTTGAGCCTTTCGAAGAGGACCATTGAAGCAAAGTAAAAACAAAGCTACCCTTTCTACTCCGTGTGAAACCAAATGCATAACATTTTTTTTTCTATTGAAGGGGCTTTTCCAGGTCAACATTTTTTTACGCCTTCTGTATGGATAGCTTCCATAATCCTTCTTTGCTATTATGCATTACTAAATACCATGTAGGTGCCGAAAACCGCAGCATTGGACCGATGAACAGGACCGGTATATGTGGCAACGCGACGCTTGGGGAGGCCTATGCCCAGAAGTGGACGTCTTTCGGCTGAATCAGGAAGTTAGAAAATACCCAAAAAAAACCTACCGTCAAACCTGGCAACTTTGCTGATGGTTGTTAAATTTGCCATATATACCGGCTTACAAGCCAAAATAATTTGTTACAGCGAAACCGTATTTTTTAATGGGTGTCTACACCTTTAAATCAAATTTTGTCCACGCGCGGACACGGTGCCGCGGGAAACGAAACGCGGGAGAGTCGCCGAGCTAAAGACCAAGAAGAGGACAATTCGGCGCGCCTTCAACAACACCCACTCCCACTTTCTTGAAGTTACCACTTCAACCCGGGGAGCATGTCCACGCGCGGACACGCTGCCGCGGGAAAGTCTTGTCACTCCACATCAAAAATCTGTAGCGAACGGTCACTGTTCTAAGTTATACCGAAGCCCTTTTACTATTGCATTATACCTATATTTTATACAGTCCACTAGTTTTATTAAGAACCAAGAACACACCAAACAAATTTGAGTATTTGATTGGCATTCTATTTTGTATGACAGCCCAGCTCTCGAAAAACTGTAATTTTTGGCGGTTATTCTTTTTCCTGTGCTAATTGTGGGTGACTTGACTTCGTGCTCCGAATTTTTTATAAAAATAAGTGAGATAAACATTGTATAGGTAAGACAAATTTTGATACCACATTCTAAACAGTATAGTAAAATCATGATAATTTACCTCTCTAATATGCAATTTAACCATTGACAGAGAGCGCGCGCATCGGCTCCGCTTAGAATAGCAAATAAAAATATTAAATAACGATTTAAAAAGTGAAAGTGATAAATATTGTTCCTGAAGACATAAAGCATTACTGAAAGTGTTATCCAGTGACAAATCCTATAAATAATTACATAAAACTCTTAACAAAATTTCAACAACAATCAGTGACCAATCTACTTTACGCATTACAAACGAAACATTAACAAGGATAATAAAATAGTCCTAAAGTGAAGTAGTCGAAAGTAAATCGATAACACCGACTAAATCAGTGATATTTGATTATCAGTAGAGAAGTGTTGTGAGACAGTCAGTGCAAAAATGCGGCAAAAATATTTTACCAATGAGTCAACGTAACGACTTTATTCGATTCAAATTCCGTACAAGTTGAATAAGATCTATAAATTCGATGAATTGCCATCAGTATAAATAGCAGTAAACTTAATGCTATTATCATTTAACATAGAAAGTCAAGTTCGATTCCGAGGACAAATATACTTTTTTGTGTTTTTGTTAACCCTTTTATTTGCCTAATACAGGATGGATTTTCAAAATGTAACTCAGAGAAGACATAAAACATTAATAAGCTCTCCAAACTCTTCTTTTGATTCCACAAGTTCTGAATGCCTTTCGAAGAGTTTACCGCAAATTTCAACCGGATTAAGCTGCGTCGAGTTCGAGAGACTAAATGAAGAAATTGAACAGTTGAGAATGCAATTAATTACCGCTAACAACGAAATAGAAAACTTAATCATGGAAAACAGCACTTTAAAAAAACAAACAGGTGAACAACTAAATACAATTGCGCAATTAAAAAACCTATGTAGGGGACCACTTAGTAGTTCAAAAAAAAAATCAACCTCGAAAAAGAAGACCTGTAAGGTACAAAATCTTAATATTACTCACAAAAAGAAACTTGAGACAAGTTTCATTGATCTTGAGACTAAATCGTGTGAAGAAAACATAACAGATGGCGCTGCATGTACAACGAGCACGAGTGTGTCACCACAACACCACACCCCTAACTTGAAGAAGTACGATCACTGCATAACAGATGGCGCTTCATTAAATCTGGATGGAGAAAACGGAGTAAACATTAACCAAGATCTTTCTACAACCACAGAAAGTAAAACTAATTCCCTGTTAACTATACTTGGAGGACAACAATTCACAGGGCTTGCATCACTACTCATACAATCTAGAAAAGACACTAAGTTCAAGAATTACCACATCTCTTCTAGCACAAAACCGTATGCCACTACAGAGGAAATTCTTAAAACTAGTAAAAAGCTGGTGGATTCTGAAGAAAATAATCTAATTATATGCATAGGAGAACATGATACAAACCCAAATAAAGTAATAATAGAATTAATAGCCATGCTGAAATCCTTCCAAAAATTGAACATATTAGTATTTAGTGTTTTGCAGAGCAGATATTTAAATCAAACTATGCTGAATAACAGCTTGAAAACGTTATGTGACAACTTTAAAAATTGCTCTTTTATTAATTTAAAATGTAATTACCCGTACAATAAATACTACTATTTGTTAGACGTATGTAAAAAAATTAACTTCAAAATTGACTCAAATTATTATGACAAAACATTTTTATGTTATAAAAATATTATGTTATTAAGGAACAAGGCGAAATTAGAAAGCACAACTATTCCTAAGAAGGGCACGATTCCATTTTACTTTAAGTCAGGTAAAAATACACAACCAGGGGTTAACAATAATTGTACTGCCTATTTGAGCAAACTGGAGGGGACCACCGAAACTCACAAGAAGGGAACCATACCTTACTATTTTAAAAAACGTACACCGTGTTCAAGTGGACAATCTGATACACTGTTGCCTCCACAAGCAAATAAATGTTTTCGCCCCTAATCCGGAATACAATTTTAGAATCTTCCACCAAAACATTGCCGGCGCCATAAATAAAACTGAAGAATTAACATTTGCAATCCACGAGCTGTCGCAAAATGGCACAAAAATAGATGTGGTGTGTTTGACTGAAACTTTTATAAAAAAAGGCACAGAGATGCTTTTGAAAATTTCAGGTTACAGATTAGTTGCATCATATTCACGTGACACTAAACGAGGAGGGGTTTGCATAATGATAAATAATAATAGTATAAAATATAAAACTTTGACTAATATTAATGACTTGACATGTAAATTTAATTTTGAATGTTGTGGTGTAGAAATAAACAAAATGATGATTATTTGTTTATATAGAACTCCTAATAGCAACCCACAAATATTTATTGGAAAACTTGAACAGTTACTTGTAAGACTTACACGGAAGCACAGAAACATTATTCTTTGTGGTGACTGGAACTTGGACATCTTAAAGCCAAACAAGAGTAGCGAAGAGTTAAGGAGTGTGTTAAAAAATTTTAATATTGAATTGCACATCAAAACACCAACGAGACAAATGTCATGTCTTGATCAGTTGGCAAGCAACATCAAGCAAGTTAAAGCAGAGGTGCATCACCTTGCCTTGTCTGACCACGAAACAGGACAAACTTTATCTCTGAAAACGACCAAATCTTCAGAAACATTCAGCTGGTATGAGAATGTCAGAGATTTTTGTAGAGAAAACATGGACAAGTTCTATAGTTGTATGGCAACCCTTACTTTCTCAGACGTATACGAAAAAAATAACTTGCAAGAAGCGTTTACGGAATTTCATACTTTATTTAAATTATTCTACAATCTGTGCTTCCCAATAAACACAATAAAGAGGTCAACAAAAAAAGGGAACCATAAATGGTTGACGAAGGGCATAAGAAGATCCTGTATTAGAAAACGTTATCTCTATCTTAACCAACAACACAACAAAGCAAACGGAAAAAAGTCAAACAAACAGTATAAATCATACAACTACATACTCAAAAAGTGCATACATAAATCAAGACAACTACAAAGTAAGAAATATATTGACACTAATAAAAATAAAGGTAAAGCTACTTGGGCAGTAATTAATGAAAACATTGGTGACATTAGTATAATGACACAAATTGACAGAATAATTATCAATAATCGGACATATGAAGACCCTTTGGAGATATGCGACAAATTTAATGATTTTTATATACAATTGACAAATAGCAAGAATTTTAAATATAGGTAATATTGACGAGATAAACAAAACGATCGATACTAGTAACGAACATACAATATTCCTTAAGCCTACTGATGCGATGGAAATATTTCGAACTATTAAAAACCTTAATAACACAAACGCTGCAGGAGTAGATGACATAACAACCAATGTAATTAAATTAAGCGCACCATACATTTGTCAACCGCTGTGCTACTTAATAAATTTATCATTTGAGGAAGGTACCTTTCCACAACTAATGAAAAAATCAGTAGTTAAGCCACTTTTTAAGAAAGGAGCAAAATCTGACATGAACAATTATAGGCCAGTGACGCTGATACCAATATTTTCAAAAATCTTTGAGAAAATTATGCTGAGTAGGCTTCAAGACTTTACAACAAGTCATGGTATAATTAAAAATGAGCAATTTGGGTTTAGAGAGAATCGTACTACTTCATTGGCATGTTTCAATTTGATCAAAATTGTCACCCAGGCTATAAATGATGGCTTGCCAATTGCTGCGATTTTCCTAGACATGAGTAAAGCGTTCGATTTTGTGGACCACAAGTTACTCTTACACAAACTGGAAAAATATGGCATAAGAGGCAAAGCAAACGACTGGTTAAGAGAATACCTAAAGGACAGGAAACAATGTGTGGAAATCTCTAAAATCCATAACAACAAGAAGACGATAATTAGGAGTGACTATCAGCAAAATAATTTTGGAGTGCCACAGGGCACTGTAGTGGGACCTTTCTTATTTCTCATATATATTAATGATCTCCCAAATATCACTTGCCATAACACAATCTTGTTTGCTGATGACACAACCCTTATTGTGAAATGTGAAAACGCAGACACATATGACACAGAAATAAACAACGCAATGAACAACATAATACAATGGTTGCATTCTAACAACTTACAAATTAATATGCAAAAAACGAAAATGATCCAATTCCAAACGCATAAAAGAAAGCCGTTGACATTAAAAGTTAAGTATAAAGATACCATAATCGAACAAGTCGTAAGTACTAAATTTCTAGGGATAATGTTGGATCAGAATTGCGACTGGAAAACGCACGTCGATTACGTTTGTGATAAACTCGACAGATTTGTCTACGCACTAAAAAGATTAAGAGTTACGGTATCAGCAGAAGCGGCCCTTTGTGCATATCACGGATACGTTTCGTCCGTATTAGCGTATGGTCTCTTATTGTGGGGTAATTCGGTAGATATTAGAAAAGTGTTTAGAGTACAAAAAAAATGTGTGCGTGCAATCTGTGGAGCCTGGTACATGGACAGCTGTAAGCCCTTGTTTAAAAAGTACAATATTCTGCCATTACCGTGTATGTACATTCGGGAGTTATGTCTATTTGTAAAACAAAATCCGGAATATTTTATTAAATATAAAGATGTAACCAAACGAAATGTAGCTCCTAGAAATAAAAATAAATTTAAACATGAGCTCTGCTTACCGCAATGCAGGCTCGAATTGTACAGAAGGAACTCGTACATAAATGCTGTAAGGGTATATAACAGGTTACCGGACGCCTTTAAAGATTTACCTTTGACCATGTTTAAAAAAAAGATAACGCAATGGTTAAAAGAAAAATGCTTTTACGATCTTAATGAATACATGTCAGATAGCGTAGAAGGAAACTGAAATATTGGTATAAACATAATAATTGATTAGTTTTAAAATGTTACTATCTCGACACTTTGACATTATAAACTTTTGACATCATTCATTATAATTTACAATTATTTATTAAATTCTCAATCTGACATTAATAAACCTAATGCATGAGCACGTATTAGTTGTTGCTGCCATTTTGTTTTGTTTTGTTTAATTTATTAGAATAAAACATTTGCACACCGTATGTTATGGTAGAATGTAAAGGGACCATCATAGTTTTAAGATCATACATATCCATGTAAACCTACATTCTGGCAAATAAATGAATTTGAATTTGAATTTGAATTTGAACCTTAGTAATCACTATAACTCAAAAAATCTTTGTTTTAGCGAAAAACAAAGATTTTTTGAGTTACAGTGCAAAAAGTGTAAAAGCTAAAAAAAAATGCCAAGTAATACACGTTTTAAATTAAGTGTTAGACAAGGACAGCACTATCGTAGAAGTGACGTCACTACTACGTAACTTCATACTAGCGCCATACATTGCCCGTAGGTACTGCGCGACAAGGACGGGACTGATCCCCTCCAAAACTTTTAAAGCGTGTATCTTCTTCAAATTTACATCCATCGGTCTAACATTTTTTTCGATTACCCATCTAATTTTCACTAAATTACATTATTTTTACGATTTTTTTCTTAATATCAGTCATCATTCTTATAGGATTATCAAACATACAAAAACATACCGACGAATTGAAAACCTCCTACTTTATAAGAGGTCGGTTAAAAATGAACATAAAAATATATCTAAACGGCGAACTTGAGTTGTAAAAAAATATAGTTTGAGCAGATAAACAAAGTGACAACCAAACAGAGCTGGAGTCCCCAGGGTTGTTCCGACATCCTCAGTTATTTATGTTACAATTATAAAAAAGTGGCAGATACAAACTGGGAATGTAAAATTAAGTAACCTACTTGTAAATAGTCTGAAAACATTTCATATTTTATGTAGGTAATAAAATAACGTTATGACGTTCTTTAAAACGACGAGTAAAAGAACGTTTCAAATCATAATGTTATGTAATTCAATAAATTATTTGTTCATTTATTTAACTTTAACAGTCCATTGCTGAAAATAGACGTTCCCAAGTTGCGATCAGCGTTTAATATTTACATACATAATTATGTATGTAATTTTTATTGAATTACTTCCCTAAAACGTTATGATTTATCACGTCGTTTTTCGTATTGAGCAAGTACCCACTTACGTGAATTATAAGTATTATTACCTATTCATATACTCGTAATTATATTTTAAACAATACACACAAACGCTTATATAAGTACCCATATCTAAGCACGGTAACTAATATTATTAAATAATTATGTAAGCAGCCAAGAAGTTAGCATTTAACACCAAACCACGAATTTAACCTGTTTTGAAATGTTACACTTACAACAAGTAAAGTCGTTTCGTTAAATTGTTATGACGTCATTATTGTAGGGTGAACCTCCGTGAAACCTTTTGATTCATCATCCTTACAAACTCAGTTTACCCAGGAAAGTTTTGAATGGAAGTTATTCCCAGCGTAAGCGAGGAAATTCCCTCTAATTAAAATCCCCGTCAACTGCGTAACTAGGTCACAGTTATAAGAATACAGTGAAAAGAATCATGCAAGCTGACAGTGGTAACAAAGAGGTGCGATAGACGCGCAACTTCTATTAAGTAATAGATTATTCACTACGGCCGGGCGGCCTTATTTTTTAATAGTCAGAAAATTCTTTTTTTGGAGGAATAAATATTGTGGTTTTACAGCTGTTTATAGAAAATATGTCAAACTGTCAGATTTATTTTTCGGATAAAAGTTATCTGAGTATTGAAAAATCAGCCCGTCACGACGGGCGCTATTTAAGTTGAAAAAACTACCAATGAGAACCGTGCTTTTGACGTTTCTGTGCCCATGTATTTTAATGTGAAATAAAATATGTTGACTTGATTTGATGAGTTATGACTAGAATACTGAGTGCAGCGAGGGGTTTAAGCTCTCCCAAGACAAAGACACCTTTATCCCCGCGGAGAGTACCCAAAGTTTTGCAGTTTTTGCTAGTTAATAAAAACCAATTCGATTTTCATTACGAGTTTATGAAACTGTTAAATAACATTTATACACTGTTATATAACGCCTAAATCCAACCATACGAAAGAGACAAAAATATTATATTTTTTCACATGCAAATTTGAACTTTCTCGTTGCGGGTACTGTCATAGTTGCGTCCTTCCGGAAGTACTTAAAAATCATTGAGCCAAATTTCATCATTTTCCTCTGGTCATTACTGTGATTTAAATTGGAACCGCAACTTTCATCAGAAAAAAAAGCTCGACAAAAGTGAGAAGAAGGAAATGAAGTGAGCACTCACTCCATAGGTTTTATTTGCCGTTGACGAAGTAAATGATCGGTTGCTGCGGCGCCGCGTTCGAGTGTTGGATTTGTGCTGACGCCCTATGAACGATATTATGCCACCAACTGCATCATACTGCTATAAAAGTGAGCTTGTTTTGAAACTTAGTTGCAGTCGGGTGTTTTGATTTTGTCGTTTTTATTTGATTTTAAACTTCGTGTGTTATATTTTTTAAATCGTCTCTTCAAGCCCTTTATTTTGAAACCCCACATAGTAATGGTAAACTGTCCAAAATCCGCCATTTTGATTTTATAAAACAAAATCTACCCAAATCCATCCGGCCGTTAGGATGCTTCAAGACACACAGATTACATTAGTGTACGTACGAAAAACATGACCCTGTCATTGCTATCGAGAAAAAAATTAAAAAACCAAATGCATTTGAATTAAATTACCAAATGTTAGAAGTTGCGAATGTGACATCATAATTAGTGGAGAAAAACTAGAATTTATTAATCAGACGATTTTCATAGGAATCACGCTAGACGAGAAGTTACAATGATTTCCTCATATCCTCTTGCGGGGCGACTAAGCTCGGCCGCCTAAGCTGTTAGAAAGTTAAGACAGTTATCAGATGTAGAAACCGCGCGTTTGGTCTATTTTAGCTAATTCGGTTGGGCACGCCACAATAGCGGCGGTAAGTCCCCTCTTTGAGGAGTGGTTGGAGAGGCGCCACGGCGTCCTCACCTTCCGCCTGACACAGGTCCTCACCGGACACGGTTGTTTCGGGAGGTTCCTGTTTCGCATAAGGCGGGAGGAAACGCCCGGGTGTCACCATTGTGTGGATCGCCCGGAGGACACGGTGGAGCATACGGTGGAGGTATGCCCAGCTTGGGCGGAGCACCGCAGTGTCCTCGCGGAGGCGATTGGCGGCGGCGATCTCTCGCGTCCGGCCCTGGTCCAGGCCATGGTACGGAACGAGAGGGAATGGAAAGCCGTCACCTCCTTCTGCGAAGCAGTAATGCTCGCAAAGGAGGAGGCGGAGCGCGTGAGGGAGAGTGCCTTGCGCCCTCACGCCCCTAGTCGCCGCAGGAGACGCCCTGGGCGTCGGGAATCGCAAGCAGATTCCCGGCCACCGTAGGCGCGGGCTTGCGGACGGCGAGCCATGGGTAGCTCGTCGTCCGGTAAGGACCAGGCCCGGGTCGACGGCGCGTTGTGTTCCACGCGCGCCTCAAAGAGATGTCAGCACAAAGTGACGGGGTCCGATAGGGCCGACGCCTCAGGGTCGCGGGTTATTTTACAGAGAAAACCGTGGCCCTGGCACAGGCAACTGAAGGAACACGGGTGGGTTTTAGTCAGTAAAAGTCTGACACGCCCTCCCGCTCCACCCAGAGCGGGAGAAGTCATTTGATGATTTCCCACCCAAAAAAAAAAAAAAATGCTAATTCGGTTGGGCTGCTGACATTGAATCGAGTGTGTTACGTGACTTAGAAAAGTGAAACACCGAATAACACGTACCCGTAAGTTTAATAGTACGAAACCAAACCAAAAGAAACAAGAAAATGGGGAAGAAAAAATAAAAAATATTTGGAAAAAAAAGGAAACAATGGACATCACCACATTTTTTGATGTTCTTGCATACTTGTGCTATTTTAAACGATAACTGAACTCATATTATTTTTATTAACGTATTTTTGGTCTTTCTCAAAAGTTGATTTGGTTGATTGTTAAATGAATGAAGACTTGAATAGTTAATAAATTGGATTTTTTTTAGGAACCCCCAAAAGTTGATGGATTTTCGTTAGAGGTTTGGTTATACGAGATCGCATGGCTACGGCATTAAGTTCTTCGTGGTAGCGTGCATTCGTCGTTAGGTGTTTCGAATAGATGAATTAGAGATTTGGTTATTCGAGATCGCATGGTTACGGCGTTAAGTTTTTCGTGGTAGCGTGCATTCGTTGTTAAGTGTTTCGTATTAGTAAACTTACGGGGACGTGTTATTCGGTGTTTCACTTTTCTAAGTCACGTAACACACTCCATTGAATCCATTTTAATTTTGCAAAAGAGCTGTCAGAGCCATTTACAATCTACGTCGCCGCGAATCTTATAAGAAATTATTACCTAAAAAAAAAATATATATCATGACCGCGCGCGCGACAAGGACTGGAATAATCCCCTCCAAAAACTTTTGGACTTAACTCCAAAAGCGTGTATCTTCTCCATATTTACATCGATTTAACAGATTTTTTCGATTATGTCATTTTTACAATGCCTTCTTTGAAATTACATTATTTTTGCGAACATTTTTAATAGTAGTCATCATCCCAATTAAGTGAGCACCATGTGTCTACTCGTATCACATAATTAATTTACCCGCCATTCCCTATGTTTAATTATTTTACCTATTATGGTATAGTAATTTTCATCGTCTACACATTATATACAAATACCTACTGTAAAACATTTTATACGGTGGAGACGATGGAGTTCTAAAAAGAAACTACATTTTGGAAGGGACAACAAGTTTTTTTTTTTTTTGTAAATGGTGTAACATTTCAAAAGTGCCATCTAGGTGCCTATTTGAAATAAATGATTTGACATGACTTTGACTTTATCACGTAGTCGGGTAGATAGTGTATCAAGCTGCACGTAACTAGGTATTATCCGGTTATTTAACAGTTTTACGATCACGTAAATATGTGATAAACGAAATGGTTTTTATTACCTCGCAGTAGGTGCGAAAAGTAGAGTATCCTCCTCGGATAAACGTGCCTTCATCTTAGGCGAGATTTAATTTTTCGCTGCACTTATGCTGCGTAATGAAGGGAGTTGAGGCAAGAGTCCTGCTCTTGTCACATCGCCATTCATTACGCTGATACGAGATTCAAGATTCAATAAGGCGCCCGCAACTTATGACACGACCTATAACTACTACTTGCTCCTTAAATTCGTCCCCGTCTAAAGCTGAGAACCTTTTGAATAGTAGTGTGCCAAAATGTACTCGCTTATTTAGCTTCGAACATGTACCGCCTAGTGATGTTAAAAACGTCTTTAACACTCTTAAGTCTAAAACACTGGTGATTACTGGGGCATCTCAATTAAGCTTTTAAGTAATATAATAGACATCGTAGCCCCATATCTAGCTATTACTTTTAATAAATGTGTTGATCTAGGAACTTTTCCTGACCTCATGAAGAATAGTAAAGTCATACCATTATTTAAATAAAAATATCATTAGCAATTTTAGGCCTATTTCTATCTTACCAGCATTTAGCAAAATATTTGAAAAGTTTATACTTAATCAGTTGCTAAGACATTTTAACTTAAATAGCCTACTTCATAATGAACAATATGGCTTTACAAAAGGACGTTCGACTACAGATGCGGGTGTTGCTCTGCTGAAACACATATTTAATGCATGGGAGAAATCGCAAAATGCTATTGGAGTTTTCTGTGATCTCTCTAAAGCCTTTGATTGCGTGCGCCATGACACGCTTTTGCGTAAACTACGTCATTACGGTGTCCAAAACGAAGCTCTCAACGTAATCAATTCTTATTTACATTATAGGTTCCAATGTGCAGATGTCGATGGTGTGAAATCTTCCGAGCTACCAGTTCGGTTAGGTGTACCTTAAGGCTCAATACTGGGTCCATTCTTGTTTTTAGTGTATATCAATGTCTTACCATTCTATTTAAATGATATCTGTGACGTTGTACTGTTTGCAGATGATACCTCTCTTATTTTTAAGTAGACAGGAATAGACAAGATTTTGACGACGTAAACAGTGCACTCTCAATGGTTACGGATTGGTTTACGTCAAATAACCTAGTTCTCAATGCCAAGAAAACGAAATGTGTGAAGTTCGCCTTACCGAATGCTAGAAATCTAGGACCCATCATCGTCTTAGATAAAGAGCTGCTTGAAACTGTAGACTCGGCGGTTTTTCTGGGCATAACGGTAGATGCCAAACACACAACACGTGGGGCCCACATATATCAAGCCTAGCGGGGAGGCTCAGTTCAGCCGCCTACGCCGTCAGGAAATACTCTGACGTTGATACAGCTCGGTTAGTCTATTTTAGTTATTTCCACATCGTTATGTCCTACGGTATTTTGCTGTGGGGCAAAGCCGCTGATATTAAAAATCTATTCGTCCTTCAAAAACGAGCTGTCCGAGCAATTTATCATCTAGGAGCCAGAGTTTCTCTTATAGTTTTTTTTTAAGATATTGGTATTCTCACGGTGGCATCTCAATTCATCTTCGCCAACATCTTATATACTTATACACTAAAAACAGTGATTTTCACAATGTTAACACTAGAAATAAGAACGAAGTACGTGCTCCCTTTCACCGGCTTCATAAGGTCCATATCTCATTTGTTGGGCTTGGTATAACCTTTTATAACAAGTTGCTCTCTTCTTTACTAGATTTAACTTTTAATGCGTTTAAGGCTCAAGTAAAATCCAACCTTTGTTAAAAGGCATATTATTCCAATAACGACTACTTAAACGATAAGAACTGTTGGTCGCTGTGATTAACTCAAGACAATGTTCGTGTTCTTTCTCGAGAATCAGCATACCTACTGACAGGGTATATGAGTTCATATATTAGTTTTTTTTTCATTTGACGGTATAAGTCAATTATTTTGTTATCTTCATTTATTATTGACATGATCTACTTATTACAATGTTTTTAATGAGCTGTCTTGCAATATGTGGTTAGCTAGTGATGATCCTAGTTTATAATTTATTTATTTTATTTGTTTGTATAATAATTCCAGTATTGCATATGTAAGCTGCCATGCCCTTTAGGCCTGGAGGCTTTTATTTATGTATTAAGTGTTATTTAAATTCAATATTTTTGGCATTGGCGTGGCTAGCTGACGTATAGCAATTAATTTAATGATTCGGTAATTACTTACAATTGTTTAGAATCCAGTTCTTCTAACCAAACAGACAGCTGTGCTGCTGGGGAGTTTGTTGCGTCACTTCTTCTTCCCAGCTAAAGCACTAGGAAGTGGTGAAGGGCGGGCGTTTTGGGGGACTGTCTTGAGTAATTTAGACGTTCGAAAAGTTCTGATTCTCAGCCTAATTTGAATAAATGACTTTTGATTTTGATTTTCACACTGCTTTATCCGTTGGTGCATAATCTACTCTAAGGTGGGTAATTCATAAAATTTTGTCACCTCTCCATGTGAAGTAATTTCATTTAGGAAACCACGGGAATTTCCTTACGAAATTATTCAAGATTAGACGTATCCATAATCGGAAGCCCATAAAAGAAACATTAGAAGAAAGTGAATGCTTTGTTCTTTTCAAGGGTTCGTGCCGATGAGGTATTTATATACTCCCAAGGGTCGCTACAAAAAAGGTTGGGAAAGGATAATGGTTCATTATATCTTTGATAATCAGCACGATAAATTAATGGAAGTACTTAATATTTTTATTTTTTATTTTTGTCTCTTCCAATAATTATGTCCCCAAGGCCGCATGATTATTTTATGTATGTTTCAATCTATGTTAGGTTGTCGAATCAATCAGATGATATTATAGGCATCTATCTATGTAAATTTTATGTGTTTACACATCAAATTTACACAACGCCACCTTCCTCACCGCTCTGTTCATAATTATCTGTTCATCCCCCTGGCCCCCCCACAGAAGGTACAGGTAATACGTGGGACATTCAGAAAGTTTTGCGAAAATAAAAATAAATGTTCTTTATTTAATAAACCTTTTCAAAGTACCTACTCTCCACTAGCCTCTATACAAAGTTTCATGCGTCTGAACCAGTTTTCGAAACACTTTTTCCAGCCCGTGCATGTATGTTTGTAAAAGAACTCACAAGGTGCTAGGTCAGGGCTGTAAGGAGGGTGACCCAGGAGTTTGACCGGCGTTCTGCCCAGGAAGTCCCTCGTTTTGAGCACAAAGTGCGAAGGCGCGTTGTCATGGTGGAGCAGTAGCCCGCGGAGCCCTGTGTTTGGTCGCTTGTTGCTCACAACAGACAAAACTTCTGCCAAGCATATGGTAGTATACCATTTAGCGTTGATGCTTCTTTGGTTCCGTAAAGGAATTGAAACCAAGTAGCCAGTCCAATTGAAAAAGCTCGCAATCAAAATCTTCCGCTTCTAGATCGCTTCACTTTGGTATTTACACTCGGGTCCAAAAATAACGGATCAGTCACATAACTTCGAATATCTACAAAAATGTTAGTTAGATCAATGAAATAAAAAACAGAATATAGACTATTTAGTTGCGCTTCTTATTACATACTTTTTATACTGGCTGATCAATGAAACTTATTTACAAAAAAACAAAATTTGAAAAATGGATTTTTTTTAAAACAATTTCTTTGCTTTATGTCATTATGGTTTCTTTCTATTTCTATTCTGTCACAAAAAAACATTGTGAACGACTTCCACGTGCATAATCAGTATTCTGTGAGGTGGAGCATGGTCACGTTAGATGAATGTACTAGAATCTTGACTTTCTTGGAACTTGGGCGGAACCAGCGTGATACAGCAAGAAACATTGGTGTATCTTTGTCGACTGATCAGCGGGTAGTCCAGCGGTACCGAGAGACCGGATCGCACCTTCGGAGACCAGGAAATGGCAGGCCAAGATGCACAACGGCCAGGTATGACAGATACCTGGTGGCTACAATGCTCCGAAATCTATTTCAAACTGCAGTTGGTCAAAAAAAACACTTTATTCGCATAGGTGGTAGCTATTTAAGCGCACAAACAGTGAGGAGACGTCTTGTTGAGGCAAACTTGAAACCATTAAGGCCCGCAAATGGCCCCAAACTGGAACGGCAACATCGACTTGCAAGACAGAGACACGTGCGCGAGCACCAACACTGGACACTGGACGATTGGTCTAGGCTAATGTTCGCGGACGAATCGAAATTGATGCTTTACTAGCATGATGGTAGGCAGTTGGTGTACAGAAAACCAGGGGAACGCTTCCATCAAGACTGTGTGGAGGAAAAAGTGGCATACGGCGGAGGCTCAGTATTTGTTTGGGCTGGAATTTTTGTCGAGGCCTGCACCGAGTTCGTGCTAATTCAAAATGGCACTCTGAATGCAGAGAGGTACTTGGAGGAGATCCTGAATGAGCATGTGGGACCTTTCATGGCGAGGATGGACCGGGATGGCATATTAATGCATGATATTGCGCGTCCCTATACTGCCGGAATTGTAAATGAATACCTTGGAGAGGTCGGTATCGAACTGATGCAGTAGCCAGCGCGAAGCCCTGATTTAAACCCCATAGAGCATGCATGGGACGAGCTTGAGCGTTGCGTAAAACGTCGTAACTCCCCACCAATCACGCTACCCGAGCTCAGACAAGCACTGGTGGAGGAATGGGAAGCCATTCCTCAGAACCGGCTCCGAAATTTGGTGTTCAGCATGCCGAATCGCCTGGAAGCTGCAAGAAGAGCTCGGGGAGGCATTACGAAGTATTAAAATTATGCCGACTGGCGCTTCATTTCTGGATCGTATTGATATTTCCAAGACTCATCACCTGCAATGATGTCATAAACACGCCGAGACGAGCCTGCTTCAAATTTGTTTATCATATCACGGCACCATTCCACCCGGGCCTGCTTCTGAGTACCTATCGGTGAGGTTGTGAGGCACCCAGCGTGAAACTATCCTCCTCACGCGAAGATGCACTTGTAGAATTTCGTGAAGGCTTCCCGATCCAATCTGCAGGATGTGCTGAATCTCTTGATACGTAACTCGCCTATTGTCTTTTATTAAAATTTTCACTGATATCACGTTTTCTTCCGTAACAGCCGTCAAAGGTCGAACACTGCTTTCTTCATCCCCCAAAGTTAGTCGACCGCGCTTGAATTCGTTATACCAACGGTTACCAACCATACACGGTGGCCTTAGAAGGGCCTTCATCCATGAATGCCATTTGAAGTCTATCGTACGATTCGTCCGGTTTTAGGCGACACTGGAAATCGTAAAAAATCATAGCGCGAAAATGTTTCCGGCGCAGATCCATTTTTTTATGACACACGATAAATTGGCTCGCTATAGGTAATAGGTAATACGGGCTGGTGTCGGCAACTCCACGTTCCAATTAGCTCGTAAACAATTTCGAGGTAAATGTTGAAATTGGAACGTCCCTTTTTTACTTACAAAATAATCATAATTTCAAAATAGACTACAACTGGCCGTCTCTCATGTATAAAAACTTTTTTTTGCAATACTTTCTGAGTAGCCTGGTATTTCGGGTACCTATTTTGATGTAGTATCTTCAAGGCATTGTGCTGATCTTCTTTTCGATAAGTACATATTTTAGAACAAGAAGATATCTTGTTGTTAGCTATAAGAATATTTAATATATCGTTACTCATCACATTGGCAGTTTCGTTAGCTTATTTAATTTTACCCTGTATAAAATTTTGTGACTTTTTTGTTTGGGTGAATGTACTTGTTTAGAGTTTAGATAATCAACAAAATATGTCTTAATTTATGGTTATATAAAATATAGTTCGATAAAATCTTATTGATATTTGTTCCAATTAGTCTGTGAAGTTTCGTTACGTATTTAATGAGTAATTATGCTGAAGTGTACGGGATATGTGATACGATTTAAAACTCCTGTCCATCGAGATTAAATCTAAAAATAGTTAAACCACACGTGCGGTTGAAATTCAGAAACATGTCAACTTTTATCGGCAATAAAATTTTATTTAAGAAAAAGTTGGTAAGATAACATAACACATCACGCCTGTAATCCCAGAAGGGTTAGACAGAGGTATACCTATAGTACACCCACATTTCGCTGGTTATGTTTAAGTCCCATGTGAAAGGGGGCGAGCCTATTGCCATCCACCGGGCACAAATCCAGACTCAGCAGTAGCGGTGGGTAATCTTTATTCCGGCAAGTGAATTGATTCACTTATTCCGACTCCGGGTCCGGTACCGGTTCACCTTATTTATTCCTTTGGCACCGGCACTCACTCGCTCATTTTGGTTCCCCGGTTTCGCAGAACATTTTATTCATTTGGTTCACTGGATCATTTGGCACATTTTGAATTGAACAGTTGGTTAGTTAGAGCGATACGACGTGTTCCGAGTACTTCCGAGTGACTTGAGCGAGTGAACGAGAGTGAATAGTGAACGCGCGCTCCGGAATCATTTGGTACCGCGGTGCCGGTAAGGATTGTGAGGAATAAATAAGGTTTACGTATCCGCGTTCGGTACCGGCTCCTTTGGATCAGTACCTCCGGAGTTACCCACCGCTACTCAGCAGTAGCTCTTGCGACCACTAGACCAACGAGGCAGACCAGGCGAGCCGGTAAGATTTAAACTAATAAATCATTTTCTAACAATGCACCACATCAATTAATCATCTTACAATATCACGACTTTTTATTTGAAATTCTTTCAGCGCCGTCAAGCACCAATGGAAAGCGATTTTTATAACATTAATATCATTACTTTTTGAAATTACGCGATATTCGTTAGTACCATTTGGCGTAAATAGATGTCATTACGTGTATGTAGTACATTACGTAATAAAAATTCTTCTAGAACACTTTCGATATATATAGATGATATATAGATATAGAAGAATAAATATAGGTTCACACGGAAACAAGGCCACACGACGCAGGTGGCCACATCCTTTTTTTCTGTTTACAGCGATGCGGACGAATGTTTTGATGCCCTTTGATTGTTTCCTCTCCTTTTTTAAACTTGTACATTTTATTATTTTAAGACTGTTATTAGCCTTATAAATTATGTAAATATTATCCACAACACAAAAACATACCAATTACATTTATCCTTCTTATTCAATTTGAAAACGTCCGCATGATGATTATTAGGTATGGTAATTTTTTCGTTTCGTACTGGACTGTACCTAGGAACCTTCTGGCTATGGAGATATTGAAGGTCAAAGTCCAACCATTTTTAACAAAAAGCCGTGGTCGCATGCCATTATAATTTTTTTAGGTTTTTCTGGCACTCATGGTATACAGGCATGCGACCACGGCTAAATCTTGACTATTTTTGTACCTGTCTTGATTTCTGTCTGAAATATTTTCTTGTTTCATACTTTCTACATCACTTTTATTTTTCCGTAGTCGTTTTACAGTTTTTCTTCATAAGAGTGGCATTAAAAATCGTTACTAAGTATTAAGATTGGATTTACTGCGCGTTGGAATCATGATTTTTTATTGTATAATAGGTATTGTACAGCCGCGCCGCCGTACGTAGCGCAGTCTCACTTTTGCTTGTTTTTACATATTTATTTACTTAAGACAAAATGGTATATATCGAATATGAACAGGCAACCGGTCCTATTATTTTTTTAAGATTTTACTTTTTAATACCATTATAAACTATTTCATACTCCGCTGCAGCAACTTCCACGAGCCGTGAATCTGAGCATTTACCATTATCTCGTTTTTATATTAGAAAGTGGCATAAAATGCTACTTTTGTTTTTGACAAAACTGTGTAATACAAAATTTAAAAACCACGTACTTATATTTTCCCAGATGCTTTATTAATGACGCAAACAAGTTTTTTCTTAATCCTGTAAAGTTTAGTAGTAAAAAATATTGAGATAGTGCCAGTATTAGTAAATATTGGTTGCCAGTTCACAGTCGATATACATATTTGTAATGTGCTCATCAAGACCTTTCTTTTGATACCAAAGATGTCATCAACATTTTTTTGGAGGTCAGAAATTTACTTGTAAAGTCCACCATGTAAAATTTTAGGAGAATTTATATGGTCTATTTTACCCGGACTATTATTACAAATTTATCCATCAAAATCGGTTCAGTAGTTTAGGCGCTAAGGTGGAACACACGTAAATACAAACATACTTACATACATACATAGACTACTAAAATCATAAACCTTCCTTTTCTGCCGTAGGCGGGTAACAAGTCTTCAACTTTAAATACTCCTAAAATCCCTGTACCGTTGAATTCCCATAAGCACAATGTTTTGCGTGCGTTGCGCACTACCGTAAACAGTTAATTTTCACTCCAAAAATTGAAGCAATTGTTTTTGCACAGTTACTTAGTTTTACTTTTTACCCTACTACGGAGGAGCAGAAAGGAGGTTTATTACACCGTATATACATACTATTTTCACATAGGTATTAAAAAAATATGAAAAGTTTTAATAGCTAAAGGATGAGCTAAGGTAGCTCGCGAAATTGTAATTTTCTTAGGTTCTTCGAATTTGTCAAGCCAGTGTCACATATAAATGTTGATCAAAGATCAATATATGTTTTGCGACCGTTACAAACATGTATTTCGAGATTATTATACTTAAGAATCATCAATGATACTAACTTCGTATTACAATAAACGATCGTCGCGTTCATTTTGTTCGGAGAACCCGAACGCGTAAGCGCTCAGAAGCCGCGTTCGGTTTTTCCGATTCCAAACTTATGAGTGGACAAATGGTAGTGACGATTGCTTTCTATTTGTAAACGGGGTACTTACGATATGATCTTCCTTTTATGAACGTGGAAGATGAAAAGGACCGATCACGGAGCATAGGGCACGTGTTCTTCTGTAGTTCAAGCGGAAAAACCCATACTAACGCTTTAATTCCTTGGTAGTCAACGTTCTTTAGTAGTGATCGATGGTTTACGCCCAGTGAATCAAAACGTTAGTTTGGGTTATTCTATGTCCGAGAATCCACCCTTTTCTTAGTTGGACATAGGTTTCGCGTATCCTTACCTAAGAGGTGTTTTATTTGGGGTAGAACTAATTAACCGGTTAGTTTCCCTATGTAAAATGTACCTGAATATAAAAACATCCACGCTAGCCATAAATGTGTCATCTAAGAGTCTTAACTATTGCGGCTTAAATATTTTTATTACAATCAGAGCTCTAAATAAAAGGCATGTATAATATTTTTAACTTTTTTAATAGGGATAACTTATATAATATGCAAGGGATAGTCCCAAGGATTCCTCTTTAGTGATAAAAGGATAAAACCATTCACAAATGGAGAATCACAATTTATCACCTGCTCAATAAATACAGTCAACAGTAAGCATAATCTTAAACAATTTATCTGTAAATGATATTTAGTCATTTTACAACTCTGGATATTAACTGACAAAGTTTCAAAACTAAAAAGTACGTCTACGAGAGTCGAACGACACCGGCCACGGGCGCCCGCGCCGGCCCTCGCCGCGCTGCGACGCGTCAACGTCCGCCGCACCACAACACATATGTACACGAGCACGACACCGCGGTCACTGCGCCGCCGGCTGGCGAGGGCGGCGGCGGCGCGGCTAGGAGGACGAGCCCGCGCCGAACATGTTGGAGCTGAAGGCGCTGGGGGCCGCGGGGCCCGCCACCGCGGCCCCGGCCCCCGCGCCGCTGGCCCCGCCCGCGCCGCGCGACTTGGGCATGGGCGGCTGCAGGTACTCGTGCCGCGCCAGCCCGAACACGTCGATGCGCTCCTCCTTGCGGTACGCCAGGCACGCGCGGATGAAGCTCTGCACACACACAAAAACGTGGTAAATCTAATATGTTTTAGACTGCATAGTTGCAAGATTAGTAGTCAAACCCAGTTATCATTTATGAAATCTTGTCGTAAAGCAGTTCACTGTAATTCGAATCTGATACTCCAAGATCTGACATACATATTATAAGGATACTGATGAAAAGAGAATGCTCACATACAACTAAAAGCGTAGTATACACATACCTTAGCCTCGTTGCTGACCGTGGGCTTGTTAGCAAACTGCACCTCGGTCGCCTTCAGTATAGTGTTCTCCTCCAGTATGGTGGCCTGGCTCTGGTTGTGTCCGAACGGCTTCTTGCCGTACAGACACTGGTAGAAGATCACTCCCACGCTCCACACGTCCACCTTACTACTGATCTTTGGTGGGTTTTTCCCGACAACGAAACATTCCGGCGGCAGGTACCTGGAAAACAATAATGCATTGTAAGAACATGGGATCAGTTATTTCCAGTTAGTTTATTTTTCAATTGCCGTCTCCCGCGTAGAACTGTGTAATGCGCGGATCCGCCATCTTGGAATAGGCGCCATTGTGAATTTATGATGAAGTCACTCCATGTACGGTTCAAATGAATCATCATCGTCGTTTTAGCCGAAAGACGTCCACCGCTGGACATAGGCCTCCCCAAGCATCGCCACTTCGACCGAATACCAATCTATTTTACAAATTTAGAATATTAGTTACCTAGTTTATTTACACATTCAGTGTGCAGGCATGGATATGGCACAGTGTAAAAAAAACATAATACATAGTAAAGTTGACACCAATAATAAAGCAAGTTTTCAAATGACATACCAATAAGTGCCTGCTCCCTGGCTCGTCAAGTCCATTCCGTGGTCGGGGTTGTAGTTCTCCTCGTCCATTACCTTGGACAGGCCAAAGTCAGTGATCTTGATCTCGCCGCACACGTTGCCCTCAGTCAGCAGTATGTTGCCCGGCTTCAGATCGTAATGTATCACTGGCGGCTTGATCTCGTTCAGATACTTCAATGCTGACACGACTTGCATCACGATTGAGCGTGCCTCGCGCTCCGGAATAGTCTTGTGCTGAAATTATACATTAAATAAATAAATATGGTTGTTTGATAAGTCAATATTAAATTATAAAGATTTGCCCAGCTTTCGTCATTTGGTAAAACGTAACGCAGTTGTCATATTAAACGTGGGTGTACTGAAACTGAGGGATCATGTCAAAAGGAATGAAAAATTCTCCATTTACAATTCTCAAAACTGCGATGACCAATCCAACTGCCAATGTGTTCTGACACAGTTTTTATTGATTCCGATATCGCTCATTTCCAGGCAGATTTATTCAACAGTAGGTCATTTGTACTGGTACATATTTTAACCCCCAATGTTTAAAGAGGGTTGTTATAAGTTTTTAGGAGGTTTTTACATAGAAAAGGTTTGAACGATATTACTTACCTGTTTGAGATAAAAATCGAGATCATGTCCGTTACAGTATTCAAGAACTGTACAAAAGGAGTTGCCATCAATTTCAAAAACGTCATATAGTTTGACAATGCGAGGGTGGTCTAACGCTTTGTGAATGTTGTACTCTCGCAGCGCATGTCTGTAACAAGGCATCAAACAAAATGAGATATTGTATGTTATGGTAAAACCATGGGTTGATAACACAAGTGGTAGGTACTCATTTTTTTCAGTAACAAATTATGAGCATTGAGTTTGTTGTACTTTACATGCAATTGGGTTTCATTTTGAGCAATTTGATCATTTAAATTAACACCAGGAGCCTTTCATCAGTTATGAAAGAGCTTTACCAACAAAAACCTATAATAACCTGTTTTAAATGTGGTAATAATGGTCTGAAAATGTATGTAACATGTAGTTGTAAAAGGAATACTTGGAAACTTATAAGTAAAACAAGGAAATAATGGCGTGTGCCATCATACACGGACTCACTTGATATAGTTGGCCTTCTTATCTTCCTTCCAGTCTTTATTCAGTTGGTGCACCTTGCAGGCCGTATATCGTTGCTCTCGCAGGTCAAACGCCTTGTGGACTTCACTGAAGCCGCCTTTCCCGAGCAACATTAGCAGCAGGTACCTGAAGTAAAATAAAAATAAAATATATTAATTAATTATTTATTTATTATTATATTTATAAAAAAAATTGGCAAAATAAGAGTTTATACTTAGAAATGATTATAGACAAACATGTAGTTTGATGCCCGTAATAAACCTGTATCACAGGTGGCATGAGTTCTTACAATTACTATTATGACAACTGAAGGCCAGTTCTCATACTTAAAAAACTTACAAAATCAAGTTGCAAACTCATCACAGCAACAATCTACGTCAAAGACTTGTTAAAAATATAGGTAAATTAGAAGATTTTTCGACCAGATGACAACTGAGACTGAGATCGGAAAACGGTCTTATAAATACGGGAATTGTCCCTCTGATTTCTTAACAATATTTCACATAATTCTTTTAAATAGTTTAATTTAACTTATTAACAGTGATTGGACAATCGGGCGATTTTATACCTAAACTTCTTCCCACGAAAGAATACTATGGACATTCCTTCCTGAATAAATAAGCAATAATAACAACTGCCTCGTTGGTCTAGTGGTCGCAATCGCTACCGCTGAGCATGAGTTCCTGGGTTCGATTCCCAGGTCGGGCAAAGTGTTATTGGGTTTTTCTATCTGGAATTTCTCAGTAGCAGCCCGGAGTCTGGATTTCTGCCCGGTTGATGGCAATAGGCTCGCCCCCTATTACATGGGACTTAAACATAACTGGCGAAATGTGGGTGTACAGGTACACCTCTGCCCAACCCTTCGGGGAAACAAGGCGTTGAACCCTTACACCCTGTGTAGTATTATTTTTTAAGTATTTTATTTTCAATTAATTTAGTGAAAGATTTTGTTTTAATTATTTGCTTTTGTACTAAAATAAATGGTGCTACACATAAAATTACAATTATTTCAATTCCATAACTAGTTAAGGCTGCTTGCTGGCCTGTTACTAAACCAGTACCCTAATTGCGTAATACATAATCAATCGGAATCTGAATCGTTTTGAAACAGATTGCTAATCCATTGCTTCTTAAGTTCGATAAAAAATTCCGCTCAACAATGTAAATAACGCAATTGATGTTGTTGAACTGTCCAAATCAAACAGATTAGTGGTAATCGTTTACGAAAATGTAGGCTGCAGTTCTCATAAAACTGTCATTGTAAATTAAATTGGAATCGGCTTTTTAAATCTAAAAAGTACATTGTGAGTTTGACACGGAACAGCCGTCTTAAAGTACGAGTGAGTATGTACGTAAAGTATTATTCAATGAAATTTTTAATTTTCACAACGAGTTTCAACTGTATATTTTGTATGCATGTAACATTTTTGGCAATCTCAGGAATTTCAAACAATTCTGAAAGGCATGTCCGTATTATTCTTTCGTGGCAAAATGAGTGAAGTTTAGGTATATTAGCGCTTGATTATCCGATCACTGCTTATTGTGTTATAATTTGCGAAAACACTATTACTAACTTATAACATAAATAATTATTGTTGAGTATTTATGTAATTTTTTGTTGAATATAACACTAGTAAATTATTCTATTAGCACGCGTAACTGCTAATTATGGAGGTCCTGGGTTTGATCTGTAAGTTTTTATTTATTTAGAATGTTCCCAATAGTAGACCTTAGTCTGAATCTGTGCTCAGTTGATTGATGACCTATTGCCATAAATAAACTATGTGTCAAAGTGTTGTAAATGAACTGTTTTATACCAAAATCTGTGGTTTAAAACCAGTTTTAAATTTGTTTAGAACGATTTAAAACCAAGATCACGTCACGTGGCCCTATATTGATTACGTATTACTTGAAAAGTTCAGGTAAAAACGCTAATTGAAATCATGAACAATTTTTCATAATATGTATATGTGAAGTAATATTATCATCATACATAAACTTCTATTTTACAGACCGAAAACTTAAAAATATACTACTATCTTATTTATTAAAAATTACATATTAAAATTGTCTCGGTTTTCACTCTACCACTGCATATTTTTAGAATGTGTGTATTTTACGTTAACCAAAAAGACGATTTAAAACCAAAAGTTTTAATCATATAGGCTTGAGTCATATAACAAATGTGTACTGAGTACTATTTTGGGGGTAAAGTCGTGATGATATTACAGTGACAAAGACACATAATTGAACAACAGCATAGCATGTGAAATCAAAACCGTATCATAAGTTACGTGAGGGCAAGCTACGTTACTTGACCAATGATAGCTTGTTGTCTACCATATTAATAAGCTACTTGTCTCATTTGCATGTATTATCTCCAGGAAGCGGAAGTAATTTGCTACATAATTTTAATTATAATAAATTGATAGATAACATGTTCAGCAATCTTTGTTTTGGCGTTCTTGCAACCATCTCATAAAATAATGATGATTTTAATGTTGGTGTTGGGTCACAAAACAAACGCTAAATACTGAAACACAAAAAACTCATACAGTATTCGTAAGAAATAAAATATAAATTAGATCAGGGTTACGCCGTTATCACGTTATCTACTTCCAAAACATTTAATCTTAATATATTGTGAGTGCATATTTGCTTTTAGATTTCCTAGTGTTTAAAATTGTATTGTTGTAATGTCTGCAGTAAACACATCACTAAAATATATCTTCATAGATTGAAATAAAGAACTGTTGTTTAAATCAACTTGAAATTCTTAAACTCACTGACAGACAATGCACTACCTAAACCCAATTTTGCACATGATTTCCTTATAATTAGAGAATACAATCCCGGGATCCCGAATTCCGGTTTCCCGGCCGTTTTCTGTCCCCAAAATTCCGGGGACTGTACTTGGCTATTCTCGGGATTTTCGGGATTGACACAAACAGGTCTAGTTTGATCTATCTTGAAGTACAAATACAAAATGAATTGGGTTGGCAAATAGAAGTCGACGTGAAATGGGCCTGTTTGAAAATGGAGGAGTTCGTGGATATCACTTAGAAACAGCATCTAATAGAAGTATATATTATCTATTCCTCCAACCAGTGTAGAACCTGAACGAGGGTTTACAGCGGCTGCATATGTTGGCAATAAACTACGAAGCGAAGTCAAACCTTGGATGCATTCTTTCTATGATTGTATTTTTCAAAATTCAAATTAAGTTTTTTTTGTCTTTTTATGTCTTATAAGGAATAGTAGTATCTTTGTTTTGTCTTTTTTTTTTCTTACTGTATTGTGATTTGTGTTGTGCAATAATATAAAACAATATTTCAAGAAATTACTCGTTTTTTTTTTACATTTGAGACCAATTAGAAACCACATAGTCTAATCCCGGCATAGCCCCGGGATCCCGAGATTACGCATCAAGAATCCCGTAATCCCGGGATCGAAAAACATGTTTATATTTTCTACTTATAATACGAAAGTGAGGATTTTTCAAAATTCATGCTTTAAAGGGGTTTATAGGGGATGGAATCGGGCTCACGGGCTTGTATTGAGATAATATGGATGATGTTGCAACCAGTACCGTAATTACGCACTAGTGTCATGGCGCATGCGTCAGTACTCCTGCACTTTTCTTAGTGCGATCGATAATGAAATATGCAGTAAAACTCACCGATCGGAGAGTACAGGATGTTGTGAGAAGCGGCTCTGATCTTCATTGTGTATCCGCTTCAACTCCCGAATGTGAAGATTTCTTTCTCTCTCTAACTTTTCCATCTCTAGCTGCAAGTCTGCGTCTTCCTTTTTGAGTGCGCTCTGTCTCAACTGAAACAAAATAACAATACAAGTATAAATTATAAGCCTTGACATTTTGGATTAATTTAAAGTTAAGGCTCCAGGGAAGTCCTGGTTCTATTTATAGCCATATTGTTATCTCCTAATATATAAAATTCTTGTGTCGCAATGTTTGTTACCAAACTCCTCCGAAACGGCTGGACCGATTTGTATGAAATTTTGTGTGCATGTCGGGTAGATCTGAGAATCGGCCAACATCTATAAAAAAAAGAAGCAAAACAACGTTTGCGGGGTCAGCTAGTCTACTAATACATAAAATTCTCGTGTCGCAATGTTTGTCACCAAACTCCTCCGAAACGGCTGGACCAATTCGAACGAAATTTTGTGTGCATATCGGATAGGTCTGAGAATCGCCTTGCGACTGATATTATGACAAATTTTGATTCCGTACTATTCAGGGACGAGGAAGTTTGACAAGACTCTTAAAAATGAGCATAATATTGCAGTGGCAATGGGTGGGTAGCGCAGATTAACGTAATGAAATGGTATCCGTAAACTATAAAGCAGAGACTGCTCCGCACTCTTTCTGTACGGCCTCAGACCAGATGAACAGGTGACCCAGGTCAAGGTCGCAAGTACAGCAGTGGACGTCTTCTGACTAATAAATGATAAGGGTTTTATACTTTGCAGCTTAGGTTTAACATATGGTACTGTGAGGTATTGTGTTACCCAGTAACAGGGTTGTGGAGGACAGACAAGCTCGCTGTCGCGCCATGTTAAATACTGATATCCAGCTGCATCCTCTTAGAAGCCGACCGTTCATATTTGGAATAGGCTAGGTCATCTGCCAAGCCTAATAGCACAGTTTAACAGTTAGAAAACAGCTAGGTACCTTTAGTATTTCATCAGCTTCATAATACTCCTGATAGGTCATACTGGGCAGCGGGTCGGGCTTGAGGAAGGTGGGTGCGTCCGTGCCGTTGTGCAGCGGCGACGGCTGCGGCGTGCTGGGCGCGGCGCTCGACGTACGCTTGCCGCGCCCGCCGCCACCTTCGTTGTTCACCGGCCGCTTCTTGAATAACAACTTTTTCTGACGATCTATTTCTTCTTTTTCTGCCGTTATTTCTTCTTGCCGCCTGGTAAAATGTTAAAATGTACTGTTAGTAAAACTGTATGATGTTTTAATGGATGGCAAGTGATATGCCAGGATAAAGACGAGTCACCAGTTAGCTCTCATTTTAAATGTCGAAAATAACTATACTGTCATCTTTCTATTATTACAGTGGACTTTTTTTTAAACAAAAAATTAGAAAAAAAGAGAATTTTCTTTGAATGTCTTTAGTAAGGTTCAATAAATATAGAGAGATAAATTCATCCGAAATATGAGTCAATAAACCAACCTCGTTAATTCTTGAAATGCATATCCATCAGTCCAATTCTCTTGAAACGTGGCGCCGACGCGCTGCGTCACAAACTGGCCAAGCCTCAGTCTATTTTGCATGCACCGCTGCCGAGCCTCTTTTTTCTCAATTGTGCTTTTCTCATTTAACAATTTCTTTACAACCTCTATACATTTATTGATGTGTGATTTATGTTGCTCTATTACCTGAAAGAACAATTTCAAAAGTAATATATGAAGTTCCTTGATTACACAAATGTAACTTCAAAACAAAATAAAGCCCGTGTAATACCTTGCTCTGTGCTTGCACTTGATGTTTCAATTCTTCATTAGATCTTGTTAATTCATCTATTTTATTATTTCTTAGTTCTAAGTCAGAAGATGCTTGAGTTTCTAACTCCTGTATCCTCTGGCATGTCAGTTCTGTTTGAACCTGAGGACAATTATAAAACCATGAACTGACAAGACGATTAAAAGAAAATTAGTCCTTTTTTGAGGTGATGGTAGGGATGTTACCTGTTTAACAGTTGTGTGGGGTCGTTGCTGAGACGCCGAACGTAAAAAGTCGGCACCAGAAGGCAGTAACGACGAGGGTGACGGTGGGTACTGAACACAAAATTATTATTATTACCTTCTTACATACACAAGCCATCAAATCCAGTTTAGGAGCCCTATCTATATCAAGTAATAGTTTTGTATCACATTAATTTAACGTAATCATAAGACTTGAGTGCTTCTAAAATCATCTCAGAAGTCAGTGCATTTAATGGTAATCCTACATACTATGTTTGGTGTCTACAGAAACATAACAATTTCCAATTAAGGAAAGCAAGTTCCTTGAATCTGCACTTAAGTGATACACATTGTGTGATCAGTACTTATAAACATGATTATGAACTTTTGTAAATGTAATAACAACATCTTGTGTGCCATTTTGTGTAGAGTTACTTCCGGCAGATTGAGTTAGTTATTTATATTCTTAACCACTAGGTTTTGCACTGTAGTAGTATTTTTACAAACAGTTCTTCTAAGAGCTGTTTAAAACATTACTGGCATAACAATAAGACCTGTGTTCTAAACTCAAGCATGAATCTGGATTCCACTTTATAATAGTGTATCACTGTCACTCTTCCATTCTGTATTTTAATTGGGAATCATACAAATGAGCACCGCCATTCTCTTGTTTTTTTTACATAGCCCTTACTATCCCACTGCTGGAAAAAGTCCTTCCAGGTCCTCTTTTCTAGTGCCGTCTGCCTTCCTGGTTCTAAGTCATCTTCCCATCTTTTTCTGGGTTTATATTTTTTATGGATTTTAAAAGATAAGACAAGTAATTTTTAAATATTTACCATAGGATAATTGGCGCCCTGTGGCGAAGGTGACTTGGCACCAGCATGCCGTACAGGACTTGAAGAGGGGTGTTTTGAGAAATATTCCCTAATGTTTTTGTCAGATGAGTTGTGCCTCTGTTTGCCACCACCGCCCCCACCGCCACCAACACCTTCTTCTCCTGGAAATGATTGCAATTTTCATACATAAACTCAACATTTTACAGACACACTTAAGGTGAACTTTGTGAAGATGAAGGTAAGTTGTCAAGATCATAACTTTCTTATTTAGTGATCATATTACTTTGTGTACCTTGGGTAATATTTCACCTAGTTAGAGATTTTTGCTAAAAATGCAATGATGTTTACATTATAGGAATCAGTTTTATAGTCATATTAAAGTATCATCTATGACTTTTGGAATCATGTTAAAAATATAATTATCAATGTGGCAACTTGTAAAGTTTGTTTCACTTGAAGTAAAAAGCGATGGAAATTAATCGGCATCATTTCAGCTTAAAGATGCCCGCTGTTGGACTAAGCTCTCCTCTTAGTAGCCTGCATATTGAAGCAATGCATGGGGTTTGTTAGTATTAACATCAATATTCACCTTTTCGTTTTCTTTTCCTTTCTGGCATGGCTATAGTAGGTGTGGCACCGCTTGGGGGCACAAGCGCAGTGCCGGGAGCAACAGTTGAGCCTCGCATAGCAGCAGACTTTTCCGGAGTTAATGCATCAACTTCTTTATCACTATGAGATGACCCTGAAAGTAGTTATGCCTTTGATTACTCCTAATAAGCATATAACATTGGGCATTTAAGTAATAAAAGCCAATTATATACAACCATTAACAGAGACTTGCAATAAGTGGTAAGTGATTGATCCTACCAGAGTGCCAGTGAGTGTTTCAAGTACAGCAGTAAACTTGATTTTATAATGCATTCATAGAGGACTTAAATAGCAGTTATCCACTCTGCTTATGAATAAATTCCCGTAATATATCATAATGCTTGGCTGGATTCACACTGCCAGTTACACATTGGTGGTCACAAACCATTTTTCTAAATAATAGTCAGACTGAAAACACATTGCATGCATAAACACTTAAGATCAGAATCAAACCAAATTGATAAAGCATTTTGTAAGCAAAATCGTATATGTTTTACTGTTATTGTAAAAAAATATTCGTGTTGGTAAACTCTGAAGGCAGTAGAATCAGAAATAACAATTTTTTCATTCATAATTTATGTTAACAGTAAGTCTTAAGTGATCAAATTTTGTAAATAGTGTTATTTATGTAATCAAGTTGACAATAACAGAGGGCTGAGTTTGCTGAATGAGACATAACTTGTCAACAAGTAAATACTACAGTAGATCTATATACACGTCAATATCATGAGCAGTTAGTGTTAACTCACTTTTTGACAAGGAACTCAGTAGGCCGACTTGGTTTATGTTAGCTCCACTTTTATAGTCATGCATTGTGGCACGCAATAGTCTCGGTTATCGAGAAGAAAAACGGCACTTTCACGGTTCCTATCCGGCATCATACACGTTTAATGACGTCACAATCCTTCGTTTGATGACAGTTTTTCACACAAGTGTTCGTCCCTCACGAGTTTGTAAGAAAAGGTTAACCTTTGACGACAAGCCGGCGTGAAGTAAACACTGAGAGCACTGATCACAAATCACAAACATTTATTGCACTTTTATCACTAACACAATTTACCTGTGCTCATATTGGAGTCCTGATTGTGTAGAGGTTGCCCCGTGTTGACAGTGGTTTGTGGTGCCATCTGAATTTGTGACCCAGCTGACATCTGTAAAGAAAGATGGCGTCTTTACATATGACTCGCCCAGTTTCATTCGATATTACTCTTGCTCTCACTCATTTCCGACAAAAACCTACTTAAATACTTACAAATTACGTGTAAGGTAATGTTCCCATATTTATTATTTGACTATTTCTCACTGCAACCAACTAACATAACTAGTTTGACAAGTTGTAAACGAAATGCCAGTCGCGACAATCGGATACGCATCCGCGGGGAGCGCAAGGGGGGTGGAGAGTAGAGATCGTCACGAAGTTTGCTTCGAATGTAATAATAATAACGACGGGCGAGGCGCCATTTTACAAGGATACAAGGCCAAAAGCATTGTTTTATCCAGTGAAAAATATCTGCCTGCAGTTGTGCGTTCGTATAGAACCACAAAGTAAATTAACATTTAAGTTTTTAAACGAATATTTCTACTACCTCGTAGGAATGAACGTCGTGCGTTCAATCGCATTTGCACTGCGCTAGCTACAGGTCAACAGCCCGCGATTGCGATCGTGTTGTTGTTGACTAATTGTATTTTTGCACATAACAAATATTATATTGAGTGGCCACGATTTAAGTTAAGAACCACAGGTTATATAGGTAACTTAAATTAAGTAATTCACTCGTAATTGAACCTAAGCAATGGATACGAAATCCAGTTGACCGATTATTCCCGCAATGAGGTGGCGGTGGCGGCCGCGGCGGCGGGTGGCGGGCGGCGTGCCACCGTACGAACGAGTAGGTACGTGATATCGGCGCTCGTGCCCCACAACAAACTGCTTACTGGACGTGTTACGTAGGCGTCTGTGCCGACTGCCGCGATGTACCAACATATAAACACAGATAGGTCTACTATGTATCCACTTGAATGTGCGCACCTATAGGTAGCTGTATTTTAATAGTCAACCAAGCTCTATGCGCGATAAACTTATGTGCCGTCGTAAAGCAGTGTTACGATAGATAAGCATACCTACCTATTATAATGTATGTAAGTAAATCAAGTAGGTATTTTGTATTTTATCTTTATTTAATACTTGTACATTTACAGCTATTTTCTGCCACTAATTACTAGGCTGTTTTTTAATAAGTAGGTTGGTACAAAATATTTCAAATAACTGCCCGTAAACGCCCACTGCTTGATAACTACACTATCGGACCCGATTCCCTAGGTATATTGTCATTATTAGATTATGCCAATCAACACGATTGATAATAGTAAGTTCTCATAAAACGGAAGAAGTGCATTTGTAAATACATAGTGTATTGCCATTTAAACCTCCTGTACACCAAATATAATATTTGGTGTACAGGACCGTTTAGTGAAAAAATATACGTAAGTACTCAACAGTAACAATGTAGATTTTGGTCCCTTATCTCGATGTGATCACAGCAGCTCAATTGATCGAGTTAACAACTTTGTCCACGTCCATGAAAACAACAAAAAAACTTTCACTTCACCCAGAAGTTGATTACAGTTTCGATTTGTATGTTCTCGAATTGTCCAGCAGTGGGACAGTACTGCTGAGAAATTTTAAATAGTACTGTTTACAAAATACTTTTAATCTCTTCTAATTGTTTTTTTCTTATTTTATTTTAATTTTTAAAATATTATTTTCATTGTATGAATAATTTTCTCTAATTTTATCAAATTCAAAACTTCGCGAGTTTCATGTAAAAATCTTAACGACTGCGGAATATCAGGTTAAAATAACAACTGGGCCTTCCTACCACTGATCTATTAAATCTAATGTTACCACGTGCAAACCACGTCACTAACGTGTTTTGTAGAAACCCATAAAACGGCAAGGAATCGAAATGTCACATTCTTTATGCTTCAAGACAAATTGTCTATGGCACATTATGAAATCACGCATGCGTTTTGAAGTTTTGTTCGACAGAATTTGATCCTAAAACTTAGTAATTGCAAATACTTCATTTTGAAAATCATTAATTCCTAAAGTATCGTTAATTATTTTATTTTATCATTATTAATTACAGTAACCCATTTGCCGCCACCGCCCCCTGTACTCAACTGAGTACGGCAATACAATCGAAATTCGAGTGTAGTCACTAAGTTTTACAAGCAATATTTTTATTTTCCGTTTTTATTATCAGGGGGACAGTAGTTTAACAAAATAGGAACAATGAAATTGGCTACATTCAAATCGATGGTAATAAGAGCATTCTGACTTGGCTTAGTTAGCAAACTATTTCATATATTTTTTTAAATAAATTACATTCCAAAATTAGTTTTCCGCGAGTATTGTTGTAGGATATATTCCTATGATTTATTCGCATGCTTCATATTCGATACTTTACTACTAAATATAAATACTACTGTGCTCCTTAATGATGACGGATCAATGAACTTACACGTATGGCCAAAACTTATTGTGATTAAATCTTGTCAAAAAACTTTATCCAGCAATGATCAGCAATAGCTCTGACGTAGCATTATGAATGAATAAATACGACAAAAAAACACAACATTAGGCTAGGCCATAGTCTCCGCTGGTCGAAACCTTGCCCCAAGACATGTAAAATATTATCTTAATGAGCTAAAGAAACAGTTGTTATGCTCTCTCTCGCAAAACTGCCGAAAAACATAATATTATGTCGAAAAACAGTGTTACTATAATCGTCCGATGTACTCAAATGAGTACACCACTATAGAGGGGGACAGAATTATCTCCCCGACAGAAAATAAGCATTTCGTGAATAAAAAACATGCACTTTATGTTTGGCGGTTAAATGGGTTAAAAACCCAAGGGCTAATTTAAATACAAAAAAAAAACAATGACAATGTTTTGACATCAGTGTTAAAATTTATTGATTAAACGATTCCCTAAGGTTGTAATTTGACAGTTCAAACCACGCCAACTTCGCGTATTTTTCGCGCGCTTTCGTTCATTGTGTCCTTTAAAATACGTTTACAGCTTTAGATTTCGTGATTAGCTACGAAATTGCCGAGGTTTCGAAATAAGGAATCATTAAGTGGTCATAGTAAATTATGGCCATGGGACCATGGGGACTTTCAAGTAAACATCTAAACAAATGCGCGATTTTCAGATAATTTCATCTGAACAAATGTGGGGCTTTCAGTTGAATCTAAATTGCGTAGGTAATAATCAGATCGAATTCGAAAATTATTGATTTTAGACTTGCGGCCTTCAAGTAGTGGAACGATTTCTAGGTTAATGACAAGCATCTTATAGTTTTTGATAAATATATATTTATGATACATTTTTATTAACTTTGTTCGGGTAGTTTTTGAGTTGGCTTCAATTATTTTTCCCACTTAGTATGTATATATGGATGATGTTCTAATTACTGTAATTTACACAGGTAGTGGATTTGAATTTGTGTGGGGGTAGGTAAAAAGTGTTTTTTTTTTGTTTTAATTTTTTTTTTCGTAGAAGGTTATTGGTTTATCAAGTGTGATTGTCATTAATGTTATTATTACTTATTCGCGTTTTATGCGTACTTACAAAAAAATACAGTAGTTACTTAAATACAAGGTACTACAATAGTATTAAGTGAACTGACAAATTAGTTCATATCAGTACAATGCTTAGCAATAGAGCAAATAATAGCGATGCATATGAATGCAATATTTACATTAGAAAGTATAAGTGCTCACATTCAATAAACTATTCGTCGTAATCTCAGGCTCTAACAAAACACAGATTCAAACAATGATGGTGAATGGGACAAAGCGTTTTGAAATCACACAACGTGGCACTTTTACCGGGCCACAGGTAAAAAAACCCACTAAATGCTAAAGCATAATCAGGGTGTCAACATCACGACAGTGCAGTGGCATGGCAGTAGAGAGAGACACATAAAGTGTATTAGCATTATCGCGGTAACGTTGCCGCTCTGTATGTACTCCCTTCGGTGCCTCTTGCCCCTCCTCTCCCGTTCGCAGCGACCACCTCCTGTATTAAGCTAGCAACAAAAGTGGCCTGCGATCGCAACGCATTTCGATTGGATTAAAACGATAAGGAAAATAAGGGACGACCACGTGACTTGGCTTCTAGTAAATAACACATTTATAAGTTTTACCAATTGCTTTGCTTACAAGGCTATACGACGTCGCACAGATAAGAAGCAAAATTGTTTTTATAATAGAAAAAATAAAACTTGAGACAAAAGTAAATGCATTTTCACACTGAAGCCGATAAATACTATAAAACCATAATATTCAACGTTTTGAAACCACCTACTCAATTAGCAAATCAAAGCATGAATTGCTTGCAGTGTGCTTATTGTCGCGTATTTTTAGAATACTAACTACAACAATAGACGAATGGAAAGTTAGCGAGTCGGCAACTAGCGTGTAGGGATAATAATTAGGTACAAAGAGTTGACAGGTAGGTACATGGTCTACGACAATAATAATCTGAACTGCATGAAATGTAAAGAGCTGCACCAGTTGTAAAAATAACGCAGACCACGAAACAAAAACTGACACGCACTATCCACGACGCGACGTCAACATACGTGGCGTTCAAGCTGCTGACAATACACGTTCATAGATAACAGAAAGTGAAGCGACGTCATCAAGTCATCACACTTTAGCTAGGTAAGTACGTACTTCCCTAAGTTTCTTGTTCTTCGTTTAAACAATTTCAACATCAAATTTGGGAAAAGGCTAGTTTTTCCCAATTTTGTTGGGGTAGGCTTCCAGTTCCAGCATAACAAGATCAGCAGAATACCAGTACTTTACAGGGAACGACTGCCTGTGTAACCTCCACAACCAAGTTACTTGTTAACAAGAGACGTCCTGGTTGTCAAAATGTTGGGCTTCTGGTAAGTGTCGTAACGACGAGTGTCAAAAATCGAATAATATGCTAAATATGGTTGGGATTAGAAATCAAATACTGCCGAATTGAATTTTCAATACTGAAGTTTGTTCATTTGTTTTTTGGATAAATATTCCCCCCGCACAGGGCCAACTTTCTTTGCGCATTTCTCAATTCAAAATCTGTCTCACAAGTAGAAGGTGCTTATGATGTCCACTGAAATTAACCAGCCAGCCATTACAATGTTTATGTTAATATTAGAATCCGATTCCTAATTTGAGAAGCATATTCGATATTACTACGGCTAAAGCACAGTGTAGAATTTTCATGGTTTTGACGTTCTTAAACTCAAGAGAAGAAGCCTTGTTGACTATATTGTCAAATAAAAGCTTTCAGTCAAAAATTACCCAAGATCCATTGGTGGTCCAAGGTGCTATTTTCAAATAAAAAAATATGCTATCGAAAATGCTACAATTACGTGACTGTCATAGAAAGAAAATGATCCAATAAATCATTTATGAAAGTTCCATTTTGATTGTATGTGTGACGTGTTTCCCAATACTCGTGCAATAACATACATTTTAGGTTGTTGATTCTGCGTAGGGTCCATAATTTTTTATGTATAACTAGCTTCTGCTCGCAACTTCGTCCGCATGAAAATCTTGTTCTCCCGACCCACCCCGTCGTCTCACCGCATCACCTGCCCACGCTTCCAATTCGTTTTCGCTTAGCGTTCTTTGGTTCTTTCAGACCTTTCTTTTTGCTCGGCTCTTAAGGGTCCTATAACGTGTGTTTTTGATAGTTCAAGTGATTTTTTATTTAATTTCATATGTCGAATGCAAAAAGACGTTTTGCAAATCCGACCGGTAATTTCAGAGATTAGGTACTTCATAAAGACAAACTTACAAACAAACAAAAAAAATCCTCTTTATAATATTAGTATTGCCAAGAAAAATATGTTTTGTATTTAATTATCCTTTGATCATTTATTTATTGTATTCATGGTTATCAAGAGGGCAAATACTGAAATCGTTCATAATATCCGAAAAGTTTCAGAAATTGCGTCCTACACTCAGCAATGGTTGTTCCTAGAGAAATTTTAATAAACGAGTTTGGGTGGGCCTTTGTTCAGTTTCCTACGTCACGCGTTGATACCATGAATTTGAGCCGCACGAAAACTGCGTCTCCAATGTGAAAGGCAATCAATACTCAGTCACAGCTCTGTCCCGCATTCATTGTAGAAGCGCAGTTCTGCGGACCCCAAAATCCCCTCTTCCGGTACGCGCGTTCAGCCGCGTGCTGTTTAACCCAATTTTCTAGTGCGAGGGGTGTGCAGGGCGCGAGGTGCGAGGGGAGGGCCGCGCAACTTCTGCCGCAAGTGTGCAACACAGACGAGGCGCCACGAGATTCGTACCAGAGCCTGCAATATTGATTATTTCTAGTGCCGACAGCGCTGACACCCACACATTTACTAAATTCAGTGTACTGCGTATCTAACTATGGAGCTTTGTATTTGAGTGGATGTTAGTTCATTTCTAAACTTACACCTATTCTTCGAACGTTATATTTAGCCTCTTATTTATAAAACAACAAACCTAATATACGTACTTCCAACCCCTGTTTATATGTATAGGGGATTAATTTTCAAAAACCATTCTTTAGTGCTCACCTTCGTTATGTAAGGACTCTTGTACATTCATGCTTCTAGACCCACAGTGAATGAATTAATTTAAGAAGAAGATACAAATTATTGGTTTTTGCAAGAAGAGCAGCGACAAGACCAATGTCAAGGTGTGACCGTAATCTTGTGTGTAAACACAATATTAATTAAGGGTGGATTTCACCAATGAAAATGAACGCGATCAGCACATTAACTACGTTTAGGAGTTCTTAGTGTCAAATAGAAAATAATGATACTGTCAGCTCTTGAACGCGATGTGCTGAACGCGTTCAGTAAAATAATATAGTATAATTTATTTAGGTACATAGAGAGTTTGTAGTACAATGAGGGACTTACAAACTATGGGACTTACAAATAATTCCCGTTTTCACCGACATCAACTACGTTTAAGGGATCCTCTAAGTGACGATTTCACCATTGAAACTGAACGCGATCAGCACTTTTAAACCTAGTTCAAGAACTGTCAGTTTTAATATTCCATAACTATTTTTAACTCTGACAGCTTTTGAACGCGTTTTAGATGTGCTGGACGCGTTCAGTTTCATTGGTGAAATTGTCACTAAGAATGGTTAGGTGTCTGTTAGCAGTTGGTTTCCGTTTCAGTAATAGAAAGGGGTCAGTTAAACGTTAAAAGGTTCCATGGATTTAGGTGGCCCAAACGTGGGCTCATAAACACATACGTAAGTGATCTCTCAAGCAACGAAGATGGATAGTGATTTGTATGAATTTCTGTTTCTACTATATTCGACGAAAATAACAGCCGTAGACAAAAAGTGGGACCGATCACTATTCCGTTTTTTTTTTGTTCGAATTTCATTTAACCGAAAACTATTGACCGACGTTTTTTTTGCTATAAGCATAATATGACATATTTTTAGATCATCAAAGTATCATAAGTCTTAGATATTATTTTACCGAAACATATTTCGCCGATTTACAAAATAACTTTGTGTAATATATTATATGTATAGAAATATTTTCACCACACCCGAAACAACATTTTACAGAATATTATTTGGTTACAAATATATAGCCGGTTTCTTGGTAGCATTTTAAATATTAAATTAAAATGGTGTCATAAAAAGGCAATATATGTTGTGCTACAAAATTTAATGACAGAAACGAATCGCTGCAAAACCGACTTCACGCAGTCCTGTCTGCCCTACCCAATGACTTATTCTCTTTGGCCCTACCCCTAGAGTGGAATTTAAGTCCGCGTAGGAGCGTGGGGCCGCAAAAACCCCGTAGCGCAGGAGCAGTGGCAGAAACAATGCTTGCTGCATGTTACATGCTTGTTTGCAAGTTGCATGCCTGCATGCTTGATTGCATGCTGCATGCCTGCTTGCATGCAACGTCGGAGAAACGAAAAAAATCGAATTGGTAATAGGCCTGACTCTTTCGGATATATAGCATATGTAAATCTTTCGTGTTGTACTTATTATAAAAGATTGGACACACTTTAGAAGTTCCTGATTGTACGTTTTAAGTACCCCATAAAATAACATAAAAAAACCTATGGACGTATTAGTTTTTCTAGTCGCCGATACCTAACTAACAATGTTACCAAACACTTCTGAGGTAGGAAAATCTGTCCTTATTGTATTCACATAATTACAATAAGTTAAGCATTGTTTTATTACCGACATATGTAATTGTTTATTGCCGAAAAAAATTGGTTGATAAACTAAAATAAATAAACTTAACCTTTAACATCCACTGAGCCTACTTAGTGGCTTCGGGTTTATAACACGTTTATCTTGTCCTTATTGACGGTTTTTACACAAAAACAAACAATCACGTCACGTCAGGTCAACACGTCACAAAAGGAAGAAGTGTCAAACACAAATAAGACCACAGTTAACACGCGAGGTTTCGTAATTTATACACAGAGGAAATAAAATATAATATTTATTATTTCTATCAAAACATGATTTATTAATAACTGTAGCAAGTTATAGATAAGTAATAGAAATGGCGGTGAATTGAAATTTAATTTAGGGGCTAGTTTCGGGGAGCTTTTAAGCTAAAGATCTCATACGTAGGGTAGTAAAGGGGATGTCGGTGAAAACGGGCATAAAAAGCGTTCCATTCTAGAGTTTTCGTGGAGATTCAGCGACAGCGACATGTTCTTTAAAAAAAACATTCGTTTATGATCGATCCATCCTATGAAAAATTTAGTTTTTTATGATGGACATCTTATTAGATCATCATATTTTCTACGATTCCTTTGATAAATCGACCAAGTTAAATTGTGTAAAATGATCTAGAATGACATTATGAGATTTTCAACACCGGCGAACTAGTAGAACCTATAGCTCGCGGAGTATTACCGATCATTCTTGTTTCGAATGTTTGTGAAGACTTCTTCACCTTGAAGGTCCAGTCCGAAGCCACTGATAACCCAGTCGATATGGCAGTGTTCTGGTCAAAGCTCATTTAAATGATTGGATTTATCGATACGACGAAGAAGTAGCAAAGATTAGTGGAGGTCGGTAGCTATAGACAATTTCCCAAATATTATTGTAATTTCTAGTCTACGCCAACTTCCGAGTGTACTACACGTGTAGCAACAGTACACTACTAGCTGGTTTGCTCTCTTTGACTTGTTTACGTCTTAGCAGGTACTGATGGATGCTAGCATTACTGAAACCCTAGTTAGTCATCTTTTCATACTTTGAAGGTGGCTGGCTGTCCTTGTCTCATGTTACTTGGGGAAATGGGGTCGGCTCAAAATGTTTTTCTTCTTTCACTTTCCGTCCGTTAACACGTTATCATTCACTCCCTTTTCATAATACATAATATCTGACCTTGCTTACACGCAGCTCTCCCTCTAGCTCTGCTCCCTCTGTATCCTTTTTTTTTTTTTAATCATACATTAAGTATACGAATTTTTCAAAAGTTGTATGCCTCAATAAATAACGCTTGCTTCCGTCTGTTTGTCTGCCACAGATGTTGGACAAGAAAACGGCGGCGTGACGTAGGAATTTGTTTGGCACGATGTTATTTGTGTCTTGATGACGAGCACTTATTCCGGTAATCGATGATTAACATTTTTTTTAAAATAATTCTCTAGGTGATACTTGTGTTTGGCTTATGGGGCGAGTTGGGCCGTTGGGTCACGTCCGGCCCCCTCAACGTCTGTATCATTTGACGTCACCTTTTAATCAAAAATGTGTGGATACAGTCGCTACTCTTAAAATCTTCTAGGGGTTTAAAGCAGTGGCTTTGCATTGAGTGGATTATCGAACCCAAGAATACTTTGTTGGCCTTCGAAATGTTGCTCTGTACTGCACTAAAAATAATGTCTACATAAAAGCCATGTCTGGTTCAATTTTGCATTATTAAAAAGACCATTGGGTATTTAGACTATTTAGTGGTTCGCTGGAGGCAGGTAGAGAGCTGGGATAGTGCCGGCCGGCGCGCGGCGCGGCGCACTGGGTCAGGCGAAGCAATACGGGCGGACCTTGCAATGTCGCGGCGTGACGCTCAGCTGACGGGCCGCCCGCCGCGCCGCCCCGCCGCGCGTTCATTGCCTCCGTGGCAGCGGACGAGAGCGGCCGTCTCTATGCCACATTTTCATTTGATTGTTTACGATTCACTCATTATTTACGACGATGATTTTAATTCGAACTCATTAGGAGACGAATTGAACATTGTTTCATGTGCGAAAATTGTGAATATATTTACGAATATTTAGTTACAAATGTGTGTGCGTCGTGAATATAAATTTAGTTAACTGGAGTGCGGTGACGACCGGTGCGAAAGGTCGGCCTGTGTAAAAATAACTGCGGAACCGGGCGGCTAAGCGGTGGAATGAGGTTTGACGGCACATTGTAGCCGAGGCGGGGCGAGGCCGTGTGCGCCATGTTATAATTTCCCTTCGCGTCGAATGTGCAAACCAACTGACTAAACACTGCGCTGTGCCTACTTCTCTTTCTCTCAGTGCGGCATAAGCATGCTTGCTGTACGAGACAAGCCGCAAGTCGCACACCTCTGCTTGCCAAACTGCCTCAACCTCAGCGCTCGCGAATACTCCCGATTACATTAGCCATCTTACCATTTTGAAACGTAGGTATTGTGTTAGGTAGTGAACTTGTTAAACACAATGATAATGTGGTGTGGTATGGAAAAATTCGTACAGTAATGTGCAAGATTTTGAAATGAAATGTTGAATCTGTGAATGCGATAAAATGCACATTCATTTTTTTATTTGTTAATGTTGATTTGAATGAATTAAATAGTTTTGAAGCGAAATCATACCAACTGCAATGCTTTTGTGATAAATTGTTAATGTACGAAACTATAAATCACAATCTTACAAGCCATTTCAAAACTTCGCAACTAGTAATCTAAATTAGGTTCACAACATGGACTAGTGTTGTGAGTTAAATAATAAGACTTAGCTACCAAGAACAAAAATGAAACCGGACAAAACTAGTTTTTTGAAGAAGTGAAAATCATCGACGGCAAAAACAAATCACACGCACACACTGACATGTTGAACGAGATATCGATGACCAGGTAGGTACCCACAGTACCTATTCCCAATAGGCAGAAAGAGTGGTGCGAAAACCGCGATTTCATTTGAAGCGTTCAGTGATAGAAGGCGCGGGGTAGCGGGCGGGGAGCGCGGCGCGCTGCGTGTCGGTGACCCCGCGGCCCCGACTTGCTTGCCTACACTTCGAGGCTGGCCATACTTCCCTGCTCGCTTTATCAAGTTTATCGTATTTCCACTTTTAGGATACCAAGTCTTCTCACTAGGTAGCAACAAGTCTGTGGTAAAAAAGACGCGTTATTCAAGAAACGGCTTTGTGTCACAGATAACAGATGCAACAACTATTATGTAACATGATCGATTCCTAAATTCCCTCCTTTGCAGAACATTATTTAGCTGACACGCTATTGTGTCATTGACAATAGCCGAGCAGTATGCTGGCTCGTCAGCTCGGGCTCTTATGTAATTTTATTTATGTTTGATTCGCGACCTAATGGACTTCAATCGAACAATACGATAGTCATAGTTGATAGTAGTTATTCTTAATTGTTTATCCTCGAGGGTCGATGCAAATCTAATCATAGGTCGATTAGGAAGGGGAAAAGTTTTCCTTGTTTTTATTATTATTATTATTCCCGCATCATCATTCCATTCACCAATCAATAATTTAAGCTTAATATAGCTATACTTAATGTATTTAACTTATGTATATTTATAGTTATTTAAGCAGCTTATTTCATTATAGAGCACTGAAAATAGAATAGGAAGTAAGAAGCCGTACACGGAAACAAAGATTTTAAGCCGAGAATAAAAGCGTATTTTTCGTTCGGTAATTGAGAACAATTTGGTCCATGTAACCGTGACAGACGAATGAAAACCTGCTGCGATGCATTGTACCGCGTACAGTGACAGCCGAGTGGAAACTAGCTGCGTATGGTGCGCTTGGTGCGCTCTATACATACGATACGAAAATGGTCTCGCTGTTATTTTGTAAGGCTGCTATTTATAGGTGTGTTTACATTACACACACTGTTGTATACCTATATACGCAACGAGCGCGCCACTATTCTCTATGTTCTTAGGCACATACTCCAAGGAATGTAAGTTGAAAGGAGTTAAACGTCAGTAGCCTTCGCTGGTTATGAGACCCTACAAACACTACATAAACAATGTCAAACTAGAAGCATATTCAAATGTGTGTGTAGATGACTATCGATTTACGTGCACACTCGAAGGCACAAACTAATTTTAAAAAAAAAAAACAATATCTTTACTGTTTGTCGATGAAAGCTTAATAGATTTCAAGGTAACCGACTTCCTAAATGTAGCATGAAACGTAAGACCTTCTATAAATAATGTATGCCATCATGCAATGGTTGAGCGAACGAGCGTTAAAAAAACCGTCCCACATCATCGCGAATCGCGATTGTAGGAAACTATAAGTTTGCGTAGGCTAATTAATGTTATGCCGGTGAATGCAAATATCTACAATATTATCCATAAAACAACTCACCGTTTTGTATTCGGGCGTCCGCCGAGTTTCTACTAGTATCTCCCTTGTGCTGACCTGTAAACACGCGATCAATGCGCTCAATGTAAACCAGCCTATTAGAAAACGTCTCCCCACTATTATAGCTGTTTGCCTTTTACAATAGATTCATACCTAATATTTGTATGTATTAAATTATATTGCAAGCTAAACTTCAATTTTTATCGTATATGAACGTAGCTGCATACAAATCGATAAGCTTATCACAAATTCATTATGTAGTCTGCTAGGCGACAAACAACAGTTACCTATCAAGACTATAAACGTGTTCAACAATTCAAACACATATTTTTCTTGATTTGTGTGGTTCTGCTCTAATTGCTCGTAGGTAGCAAAATGTTTTTAGGTCGATAAGTCACAACCGAACATTTGCCGAGAAACTATTTATGTCCGTCCGCCATTTTGTCGTTGAATGACGAAATGGTACACATTCAGTGACAAGCGAGCGAGACTGCCACCATCAGACAATGATTATGAATATTTATTACAAACTGATATCATTCCGATTGACTTCAGATTGGCCTTTAATATTTTCTGATTGCTACATCGTGGTTCAATTAACAAATTGTTTCATGAAGGTAAATCTAGTGATTACTCACTTATTAAAATCTTTCCGGTGACCAACAAAGAGAACGTGATCAATAACACAGACCATTTGAATAACAAATATAACAAAACAACGAACAAAACCGATGCCCTAAGCTCGGCCAAATGACGCGTCATTAGGACGAAACGGGGGAGCGAAGTGTGAGCGGGGAACGGACGGAGACGAGACACATAATAGAATTACATATCTACAACATCACTTGGTCGGCCGAGACGTCGATGTGTGCACATACGTGATGATGCCGGCGACCGGCGAACAGAAAGCGGGGCGGGCGGCGGCGGCTGCGGGGCAGGTGGGCATGCCTACTGGAGCTGCCATATTATCAAAGATCACGTGATCGACTCGGTGCATGTCAACATCTACTCGCCCGCCGACTGGTGCCGCACTGATATAAATATCTATGTATGGCTATACATAACAGTCGGCATTACGCAGCTCCCCCTCCTTAACAAGTGAGGTGCCTTGCAACTTGCTATATCTGTATCGACCAGGTTTCTATAAGGGTATTTTCTAGCTTAACAGCCAAATGGCAACCTAAAGTAGGTATTTTGTCTCCTATCATGATGATGTATAGGCAACTGAAAGTGAGAACTTTCATTCATAGCCCAAGCAGCAAGTCGGTATAACTGTAACGGTTGATTGTGATTCCGTACACCCAAATCTTCATAAAACTAACGTAAATAAATGATGTCTTAACAATGTTCTAACAGTAGGTACACGTTTACGTAATAAGGCTCCCGCAAATAGGCGCGACACAAATGCACCACTCGTCGCGCGACACGCGGTGCCTTTGTGTCGCACTGTGGCATCGTGCATGTGTGCACGAGACTTTACCATGTGAAATATACTGTAAGCCATACAATAACACTTGAGTGTCATCATTTCATGCGTAATCCAATGTAAATAAGCTCATAACACCATAGAGATCGAAGTTTTGGGATGGATGATATGTGAGAAGGAGTTTCTTCCTTAGCTACTTTTGCATGAGACGAAAATAGCGAGTACGCCCTGGTTGGATTAAATACTCTTAATCCAACCAAGTCGACAACAACAGTATGGCGTTACTATTACCGATAAACCAACTAACTGAACATAACCTGAGCGAAGGAAATGTGAGAACAAAAGAATCATTTCGAAAACAACATTGCATTCACATCTGATTAACAAAGACATTCCTGTACAATTCGCTAACGGAATTAATACAAATGTCCACCAAAGTAATAAGAAGCAATTAATTAGTGACTGATTAACTTATGTGCTTAAAGTTCGTCATCGTATGGTCTTTTATGTCCGTAATGGACATAAGTTTAACTTAGCTAGGGTAATTTTTCAAATCGATTCCACCTTCTATTATAATAAGAAAACCTCCGACACCAATAGAAGCATGAAAACAAGTCGGACCAAAAAAAAAACCCTTTTTCCGAAACTAAGAATAGAAATCAACGAACCACTTGACTCAACAATCCTATTCTTCTATTATTAGTAGCTCGTAAACCCAAATAGATAACCTAGAATATCCGCAACTATTAAATATCTGAGATGTACGCCTTCTCGAGGAGGACTTATCTCGACCATATAATCCATTCGTCCCTGCCAATTTGAAATCAAGATAACTATTTGTTTTAATAGGTAAGGTGTTTAACGTAGGTATTTCTTCATCAATTCATCATTAGTTTTATAACTTGATGACATACTTAATAAGGCTCTCCAGTTATTTTTTGTCAAATAACAGCCTGATATATGTGATGAGATGCTAATTACTTTCGACATATTTTATGCAATCGATCTTGTGACTGCTACAACTACCTACATTCATTTGGTCCTGAATTTATCACTACACTATACAAATGTCGTGATTCAAGTTCATGCCTTTACCTGAGAAATACGAGCCTCGCACTGAAGCGGAAACGTTATGGGTGTATCGACTACCTCTGATGACTAAATAATGTAGTATAGTTAAACAGGAGTAGAAACTGACCTTGGCGCCTAGGAATCGCGCTTCCAGCAGCTCCTGCTTGCGAGGATCCAGCGCCGCTTGGAAGTGCTCCATCTTGACGCCAGCACCTGTTGAAGATGGTGCATGTTACAACTCATGTATTTATTGAATACAGGCTTTGTATTCAATACTATGGAGCAAGACAGGATCATGAAGGCGTGGTTGATCAGATCCCTGAATGATAAGGGTTAAAATTAGGTAGTTTTTGTCATAGTCCGTTGTTTACCATGTCGCAAAAAGTATAAGCATGTTTCTGATATTGTTCGTAAAGCCACACATGCCATAATAAATGGTCTCCAAACCAGTGTTAAGTGAAGCTTGTAATTCTGTAGATCCTTAGAACTGTTATTCCCTAATTCGGAATGGAAAACATATTTTTGGAGCAAGTTAAAGTAAGACAAATCAAAACAGTGCAGGTCGCATGAAGTAAGAACAAATGGAAACGAGCTACAAACTACTAATGCCATAAGGTCGCCACATACGGTGCTGGGTACATTGGTATTCTCTTAGACAGCCCAGCACCACAAAATGAGGTATTCCACTCCCGAGCTCTGATATGCTCTGATTTTTGTATGTTTGTAATTCATGTCATATTTTTTTGTAACGTGCGTTGTCTTTGTGCAGAATAAACAAATTTTCTTTCTTTTCTTTTTCACTTGACCGAACCGCACCTGAGCACTTCGACTACCCGCACTGAAACCGAATTTTATAACGTTACGAAATAAATCGTTTTCAGTCTCCGAACGGTACTTGCATACAGTTTGAAGTGATGGGACGTATGTATTATTTGTTCAGGACATTCCCAACAATCGATACGGCAAATGCGTGTCGAAGTAACCGCACCGCATTCATTACGACAACCCTTTGTCGTAATGATTGCGGTTAAATGGTACCCACGTTACCTCGCTTATTTTTATTTTTTTCCTGGTTTTTGTGGACGGAATTGACTGGTTAGAACTCAAAGTATGTTTGTATGATGCTGCCACGATGACCGTCCAGATCCAGGACAAAAAAAACAGCCCCATCCAACTGCTCAGAGGGTGAGTAAAAGGGATGTGATATCCCCAAAACTGTTGACAAACAAACATGCTGTCCTCTGATAAGGTATTGGGGTGGAAATGTCCCTTAACGTGGAGTTACAGAAAACAGCCCGGTACACCGGGTACACCTCACCATTGCAAGATTAACGAGGGCTTTGGAACATGACAGACAAGGATGAAGTCTCAATCGAAGTGTGATAAGAGGTTTAAGATTTAAAGTAACCAATTTGGATGAATCTACTACCTCTGTTGATCTGTCGTTATTTGTACCTATTAAATATAAAAGAACGAAGAACTCGCACTCAACTCCGTGGTATCCACTGTTTCTAAGTTTTGTAATGACTTTAATATCTGGGATCAGGGGCTCAAACTGTAACCGTAAACCATAAATGTAACAGAATCAAAGTGTAACCTTTTATATGTGTAACAGAAATGAGCAGTTTTAGATACATGTATATAATTGAACTTTTATAAGTGACCTTTACAGATATATTACTGTAACACTTTTGTAAGTATTTTGGGTCAATACATTGTAATACACCTAAAAAAGTGTTACATTTGATTCTGTTATCAATTCAAAACGTAACAATTATAATTCTGCAAACATTTATAAAGGAGTTTTTAAGTATTTGTCTAGGATTTTAAGGAGTCTGCGCATTAGTCAAATAGTGTGTTACTAAGCACTAATATGGCCGTCTTTCGTCTTTAAAGATGAACTACTCTTGATCAGTCTAATAATAATTATTATAGATAAACCTGTGTTGTCCCATTGCAGGGCAAAGGCCTCCTTTCCTTCTTTCCACTTTTCCCGGTCTACTGCCATATGAATGAAAATATATTACTGAGAAATGAGAATCAGCCCACATACCTTTTGTACAGGGATATTTCAAATTACTATGTAGACAATTATGTATACATAAACTCACGCCTTCTTCCGATGGGGGTAGGCAGAAAACACAGAACGCCACCTGCTACGATCCTTACATACTCTACGGTACTACTACTACGGTATAATGTTGCGAATTTGCGATATGATCAAATATCAAACACCAGTCTTGGTTAATTCGATTCAAAACATGTCTGCTTATTCAATGTTATGAAGGCGACGTTGGATGTTCTCTGATAATATGTTGCTGCCAAAAGCATACTTTAAATGGGAACCTCTTATTATAAACAATAGCTCATGTAGGTACATTTATCTAAGTACGATCAGACAGGGCAGTGATTTTTAGATTTCTAGATAGGTACTTAAAATAATATTGTGGTCCACAAACTGTACGTACAAACGACCAATTTAGATAATGAATAAGGACCCATAGTGGTTATATCACCACATCCTCTGAGCAAATATGAATGTGGTTTGATGAACTTGATAGCATGAAGTACTGGACTACTGGACTATTAGGCATTATCGCATTGAATCATTTGTAGCAATTATGCTATTAATTGATTAATTAAAAATTAACAAAATGACCTCCTTCTATTTGGGAGTCAGTTAAAAAAACGACAAACCCTGTATGTGTATGAACAGGTTGATGCTTTCTGTTTAAAAATTTATCTTTTTGTTAAAGAATAGGTAAGGTAGGGGTGGAGGCCGGGGGGGACAGGGTTTTGGCGCAGTATCTGGAGCAGACAGTCGAGTTGCGAGAAGTTAGGTACAGTTATTTATATAGATACGTATGTATGTTCAATGTACATATCGATCGCCTCCCCGGGCCACTCGCCACTATGATCTCACCTCCATCCTTTGCGACTCCCTTCCTCCCCCTCACCCCCCCCCCCCCCCTACCGCATAACCCCAGAGGCCTTTAACGAATGACGTAGCCAAGTGAAACGTGGGACTGATTCATTATAATTAAATAAGACCTGTTTTTTTTTTAAATAGCGTTTGTGTTTGTTATTAACATTGAAGCGTCAGATTGACGTAAACAATTTTGATCACAACTTAAATTTGCATAATGGAAAATATTGGGTAAACCACAAAGGGTTAATAAATGCGACGTGCTACATTCAAAGCTCATAACAGTCATATCCTAACTCACATCCTGCCTGTTCTAACGGTATTCGTGCAGCCATTTAATTGACCTGCCTTTTATGAACAAGTGGATAGACTATAATGTTTCATTACTTTACGAAGCAGCCAGGAGCTGTTTAATCATAATTAGCAAGTATGTTCAAAACAGAATTTAGGTAATGGAGAATTAATTATCTTCAAGACATTTCATTATTTTTTAAACTAGCGCTATCATGAGCATAATATTATTATCATGTTTGCCATAGAAACTATTATTATCATGACTATAAGTAGCCAAGTCACACCAATATGAGAAGACCTTGAAAGTTAAAAACGAAAATAACAATACTATCTACAGCTTGAAGAATTCAAGTTGTTCAACTAGTTTTTATTCCGATACTTTAATGTTGCCAAATAACATGTTAATTCATTTCCATTTAAGACTATAAGAGGATAATTGTAACTAGCTATGCTTTGCAGATCTGCCCGAGATACAAGAGGCTAGTTTCTCAAGCCAGAATTGTAAGCTAGCAAGCTAGTAACTCTGGCTTCGTATATACAGAACTAGATTCCTTTTAGAGGCTAGTGAGATAGTATAGTTTAATAGGATTGAATTCTATATTTTGAGCGAGTAGCACCCTACCACCATTTTACCATCTTGGCTTGTGGACGAGTTTCTTGTGGCCGGCAAAACTAGTATTCGATTGGTTAGCGTGCAGTGACAACGAGTTTAGTTTCTGACCGCAACCATGTTGTTTTAGATTCAATTAAAGATGACAAAACTTTTTTAAAGTTTTTACAATTCGGATGATGACTAATAATAAAATAGTTCGAAAAAAAAAACTGTCATTTCGAAGAAGGCATAGTGAAAATGAGATAATCGAATACATCTGTTAAATCGATGTAAATATGAAGAAGCTAAACGCTCGCTAAAGTTTTTGGAGAGGATTATTCCCGTCCTTGTAGCGCGGTACGGAAAATGCATGGCGCTAGTATGAAGTTACATGTCGTGACGTCACTTCTACGGTATTGCTGTCCTTGTCTAACACTTATTTTAAAATGTTTATTATAGTGTCGCACTTTTTTTTTTTTGACATCACAATTTTTGTAATATTGTTTGCACTATTAGAAAATAAAATAAAAAATCATCATTCCTATTGTACCGTGAGGAGGAATGTTTGTGGAACGATACCATTCCATGTTATAAAAACAAGCCAATTGTCAATTATTCGCCACATTATTTTTTGTGCTACAAAAAATTATGTGGCAAATTATTGACAATAATGACTATCAAAGGCATACAAAATGTAAGATCTGTGAAAAACTGTCATAATTGAAATGTACAATTTCATTAAATATGACTTCAGACTAAACAGAAGGTCAGAAATCTCGGGCGTCATTCGGAGAACACTCTTTTACTCGCCTAGATCTTCATTGCGCAGTTCCCATGGTCTTGTCCATACACGTTTTTAAGTAAGAGTAATTTATATACTTAGTGCTAATTGGCATAGCTTCCGAAGTAATTGATTCAGTCGAATTGTGTTTTTTGCGAATGCAGTTCATTACTTCACGAACGTGTTGTTACTCACTGCAACGGTACTGGATTTGTAAAACTAGCCTTGTCTATCTCGGGCATTATACGAGTAGCTAGTTTTTCAAAGCAAGGATAGCAATCTAGAACCTTGGAATACTATCGAGGGTTGCTGTCCTGGCTTGGCACATGCTAGTACTGTTTACACGATGCCAGATAATTTTAAGCCAGTACAGTACAACACGTCGGGGTTGCAGCCAGAAAAACAAAAACGCGTAGTCACTGCACATTAGGTATTGGCCAATCGAATACTAGCTTCGCCGGCCACATAGTACTACACACACCAGAATAGTAAAATCTGTGGTGGTGGTGGTGCTACTAGCCTAAAAAAACCAACCTATTAAACTATCCCAAGTAGATGGCAGAAGCCCTCGCGGTCGGTCACCTAAAAAACAAACACAAAAACAACACACAATATAAAGTATTCTATCTATCTATCTAACCGCTGTCAGACCTAGTAACGGCCCTCATTGGGCTCTTTGTTACGACCACCCTGAGAGACGCCCCGAACGAAATGGAAGAACATCGTACATAAAGCCACGAAGGCCTTTCAGGGACACGAAAGAAACTATCCTAGCTCAATACGCTAGCTTACTAGCTTTTTCACTAGCTCACTAGCCTAGAAATGAAGCTAGTTCTGTATACACGAAGCCGGAGTTTACTAGCTTGCAATTTTACTAACATTAACTTACTATCCCGGATTAAGAAACACGAGACTCGTGTTTCTCGGGCATTCCGGCTTAGAAAAGGTTGAAATTTTCCTATTTGGATGAAATGTAACAGACGACGACATAATTATCAAGCTACATATTTCTTTTCTATAGCTATATCTGGCTTTTCGTTCAATGAGAAGTTAGATTATAATGAAAATGTGTAGCTGTATCAATTTCCAGGTCGGCAGTCAGATACCCAGGCTTTTTCTGCAAAAGATTAGTTGTGGTTTAATTCGTGAAAATGACTCAGTGGCATTATCACTTTCGCATTTATTTATCTTAATAGAGTGTATATATATATTTTTTTTTATCGAAGGGTTTCCCGTAACAACCCCATGTTCAGCGATTATTTATATTTTTGGGTTTACACCTGACTTCAGATCCATAAGATATTAATTGGTCTACGGTCGACAAAAACGCTGTCTACCAAATCATCGCCTTAAGACCAATTAACTTAATTATCTTTGAATTAAGTTTTTTTTTTACAAAATTCGTTCCATATTTTCAGTAATTCAAAAAGTTCCTGTAACGTGCTGAAAATAACAGGACACAAATAGTGTTTGTGGAAAGTACCACATTTACACTCCAAGACGGAGTCATGTGTAAATCTCGGATCTCTACAGTTCCAAGTTCTTTAATGTTGTTGATTATTTCACTGCAATATGCTTTCGGATTACCTTCTACTTCCTAGAAGATGTACGTATGTATGCTGGTACGGTAAGTACCTAAGTAGGTACTTGTAACGAGGCAATTAGTTATTTGAGCCCTTACAGTACTCAAGTACCAACACATCGGTCGATGATTTACCAACAACATGTTATGTTATAAATAGGTAGGTAAGTACTGAAGCTAGTCCTTTTGAATGACGACTTTTGATGACTCACGAAGTCATGATCTTTGGACGCCATTGTTTTCAGGGAGAGATCGTATGGAGAACAAAACATAAAACTACATACCATTTAGGTATTGCATTGACCAAAACTCAGTCAAAATGTAACCGAATAAAAGCAGCAATAAACAGTGTTTTTCATTTTATTATTTTGAATCACTTTTCACCGGATTTACCGTCCCAGGTGTATTTAACTATGTACTTTCTAAATGTTATGTAAATAAAGTCTAAATGAATAAAAAAATCGTGTAGATAGCAAAAACGGTTAGAATCAGATCATTGAATTTAGTTATATTTTCATGAATTTAGATCTAGTCTAAAAAAACACAATCCGAAATGACACATTCATTCGAATTAAATACAGCGTGATTTACAACAACAAAAAAAAATCGACCTGCTTTTCTACAGAAATGTTGAGTATGTTACCAAGCGTCTACTTTCAAACTTCGTAACCCTCAATGTTTTTCTTCTAGTAGCTTTAAGTTCGTCGTTTTTGCTTATAAGGTCAATGTTATCGGTTATTGAAGGTTAATGTATCATTGAAACGTTCTGCTGATACCTATTACAAGATTTAATCGACCAGTTATTTTATCTACCCCTGCTTTCAATTATTACTTCGCTAAACGATATGAAAGAGACAACATATAGAACATGCTATTTTCGTAATAATCACAATCTATATTTTTGTTAGAAGTGTATTTTTTATCTATTACCTACGTACGAGTGTACGACCTACATGCTTATTCCACAAGTGCCAACCTACGACAACGAAAAGTTCTGCTGGTTTATCAATGTCGATTAGGGTTGCCAACTTTTTTTTATTTAAAAAATATATTATTTTCGAAGCCATTGCCTGTAAATAAATAGCAAATGGCAAAAAAAAAAACTTAAGTATGTTTAATTTTTTTCATTTAAAAAAAAATGCATATTTGTTGTTTTTTGAGCCTACAGGTTTTTTTTTTAAATGGCTCAACTACAATTTCACTCTAAATAAGGTTACAAAATACCATTAATTCAGCTTTTGATGAGACAAAAAATGCCCTATTGCGTTTATTTCGCCATTTTGTATTGAAATGAAAATAATAATAATGATAGTTTCGGCTATGTACTTTTTTATCATTTAAATTTAATATTTTTATGCCTATAATAATATAGTAGGATAATATATTATACATATAGTAGAGTTCGCAACCCTAATGTAGATAAACGTTCCAGTTTTTGAAGTGGTATGGTAAACACAGTGTACAGCAGATATTGCTAAAAATACCTTGTTTATCGACGTATCAGAAGAAATACACATTATTTTTACATATCAACCCTATCAAAATTCGATATTTTTACTGCGTGCAACTTATCAACAATAAAGCGGAAATATTTAAAGATATTTTGAGTACAAAATAGAAAATTAGAGAGTGTGTCAAATGCACTAGAATTCAGAGATGCTACAGCTGATCGCTTATTTATGTCAACAGCAGAGCCAGCCAATAACTGAATTTGTTCGAATACTTAAGTGCCACACATCGGTTCTTTATAATTGTATTACATAAATAGGTAGGTAGGTGTACCATTGCTGTATGTTTACAATCAGAGAAACGGGATCATCTCTAAGGTGTAGTAAACAAGAGTGTCAATGGTGTCCCACAATCTACTTAGCAAACGGTGACCGTAGTTCTCTCGATAGAAAGCTGCGCCCTTACGAATGCAAGTAACTTCTTCTTAGTATACTCATAAGTCAACATTATCTCAGATAATACTCCATTACAATGATTGCGACTGGTAGAGCTTATGTAAATACAATAGTAGTTAGGATAGTATGGTTGGGAAGACGAAAGATATGAGCACGTAAGCCACGCATTGTAGGTATGGTGTGATGGTGTGTTGTGGTCCACGAGCGCAGACGACTCGCAGCCGTCACTGCAAGCAGACACCCACCCTTGCAGCGGGAGTTGCGACGGCCACGCTCGCTCGGTCGATCGCTCATCGCGAACGACTCTTTGAAATGCATCTTCCAACACCGCTCCGAACTCCATCCACATTCACGTGTATCATCGGCACGCCAAATCGCCAATACACAATCCACTCACTGTCACCAAACACGTCACGATACCGATGAAATTCAAACCGTGGCCGGGCGCTCTTCACCCACCGTGATACGCACTCGGAACGTGCCGCATTTTCAATTTCAACACATGGACGACGAGCACCAAACGTTTGAAGGCACGGAGCAATGCGACAGTCGGCCTCGGGCGCGGACTGGCGCGCGATGCGAACGGCCGTCGCCGCCGCCTCCGCCGCGAGACCGGACCTCGCGTCTCGGGGGCGAGGATGCGGGAATCGGCTTCGGCGCAATACCCGTCACGAAAATAATAGGAACAGCGAGTGCACCTCAGAGGCGCGACGCGACGCGGTCGGTGCGAGCGAGACGCGGATAAACACCAGACTGTTTACTTACGGTGTTCGAGCGCGGGGCTGTGTGGCGGGGCGAGGGGCGACCGCCTGCAATCCGCACGCTGCAATTACTGCTTTGTACTACACAATTTCATCCCAAGATAAACGAGATCAAATACAATATTTACTCACACACAATGATGTTACGTAACTCTAATCGATAAGAATTTACAAGAAAAAAGTAAAAGCTCGAGGGAGTAACTAAAACTACCACAGTACAGGTCAAGTCCCCTTGCATGTGTTTACATAAAGACTTGTTGTACTTCGGTATTTGAGTGCTTTTTCAATCTTGAGGGGCTGTATGCGACCAGCAGTTTTTTTTTGCCAAAAGCCATATAAATGTCAATACGTCACCGCGCAAAAACATACAATAGGTTATATAATACTTAATCAACAGATAGTCACAAATTGACATAAATTATAGGCAGCTGAAATATTTTGTTTGATTTCAGTGACCATGACATATACCTACCACTACTAGTTCTAGGCTTAGGATATCCGATCCATTAAAGCCTTTTTAATATTTAGTAGGTAGCTTTTGAGCGACTGTTCTACTGTAGATTAAAAAGTTATGGTTTCCAAACATTATACCCAGCCAGTATGATGAACATGATGAATTGATGACTGATGATGACTTTGTCAAAATAAATACTTCATTGTATTTCCACCATAATCATAACAGCAATAGATTTCAAAACGAATCAATAAGTATAAGTAGGTAATTGTCTTCAGTCGTTATGATAACATATTAAAATTAAACTGTTTTAAATGACAATACAATACCTAAACTAAGTGTGTGCTCACTTTCGTTACAAATCTACTACATTTGCTGTTCTTATCAGTTATGTATCTACTTATGATCACCTATCCAATATTCGTGCTTGCTTGCGCATGCATACATTAGTTATATTTATTGTTTTTTATACCTATGGTAATTTGCCTTCAATCAAGTAAGTAGGTACTTAACTACGCATCAGCAAATAATCTAGTTTTTAAATACAATATGCCCGAAACGGTGATAGGTCGGCTCTGAATATAAAGCACAAAGTCGGTACAACAAGTAACACTGTAATTTGTAATTGTAAATGATGGTACGTATAACGTAGCAGCGATGATTTCATTTGGCCAGTGCGTGTGTAAAGTAGAGCAAGAGCTTGACTTGACGATCAATCGAGCAGCTATGCTGGGCTGCATCGAGCGGTGGTGACTGCATTCCGAGGCCCCGGCCCGCACCCCCCGTCCTTCCGGCGCTCGTCACGTGACGCGCCGATTAGCCGCCGAGTGCGCCACAAGCACCGAAATAGAGTGAGCACAAACAAATCGAGGTATCTCGTTCAACTCGACCTAACGTCTCTCAATTAGTATGCCGCCTTCCTAGTCCTGCTCCTATACTTATTAGATTAAAACGTTTTTCGGACCCCGACTATTCGCATCATAGACGATACCATAATATCCATATCGATAAAAAAAAAACGAGTAAATTCACCAATGATAGAATAATAAACAAAAAGCACGTGCCCACTCATAGAGTCACACCCTAGAGTAGTACCTAACACTGTACCTACTTACTTACAAAATAATGAGACCTACATAGATACTTACTAGATTTTTTTGAATTAGTTGCATTACCGAATTGCGCTGCGCGGTATAATCGTATTTAACGACAAGAAAAAGACGACAGGATCAATACAAGCTGCAAAATGTACACGTGATCGCGCCACTATACATATAAATCCCTCCCACGACGGGCGCCCCCTAAACACCCAGTTCTCCCTTCCGCCTATGTCGACACTAAATATTTTTTTCCTCAGAGTCCAATACTACAAACGTCACTAGATTTCCGACAACCTACGAAAATGCATGACTAAACATCGAATTATATAAAAAAAATCCATGGCAAATAAATGTTTATTAAGGTGGTAATGAAATAATATTGAATCAAATCAAAGAGTCCACAAGTTGACAAGCGCTGCGTGAAACCTGTTCCCGTGGGCGAAAGGCGACGCGTACGGAGCCCATTACCGGCGCCGCGCAACCCGACCCGCCCCGAATAACACGGTTGCCATTTGCCGGCTTACATCAACTCCAGACAGAAGCCCGACCAATCCTTTGTAAAGAAGTTTCTATTTTTTAAATTTTTACCCAAATATTTCGTCAACTCGAGATACTTATTATGCCATAAAAAGATATACGGTCATCCAACTTCACGTGCCATCAAACACCTGTCCACATCTTCGTGAACATTTTTATTGCTGAAGATAATAAATCAAAACGATCGCAAAACTTTATTGGCCTCCACCACTTAACGAACTGTGTATGTGTACATAGAAAGAAATCGAAGAAACGATTAAAAGCTTAAATTGAATATAAGTTATTTTGAAAGGATCCAGTGAGCGTTGAGTTGGGGTCGCGCTTTACACAAAGGGCTGATTGCCAACAGCTATCGGTCATGCGATCGATATTTTGTGTTCATGGCCATGTTTGGACATAAACGTTGGTTTCGCAGTTTTTGTTTTTTACTAATGAATTCAGTACAGCTCTAAATCGCATTCGCCCTGTTAATTTTGACGGTGCTCAAAATTTGCAGGTTACTTTTATTTTTTCCATGAGAAGAATAAAATCGACATACCTTTTTTTCATAATTCGTTACAGTCAGCAGATCTCTAAACCATTTCGTTGTATTCACTGAAATATCACACGCTAGTGTTAATGAGAATTCAGATGTAAAGTATTAAAAAAATAGGTAAGGTAGCCAGTGAATATCTTTTAGAATATGAGACGGATACTTTTTCGCATCGTAATTCGCATCGTGATATTGGTATCAATAACAACAGTCATCATAACAACAGAACGCCGTGGTTTAGCGCGTACAACTTTCTATTGGCAAGCTAACCTCGGTTGTAGTTTCTTTGAAATCCAGACCACTTTTTATTTTACTTAGCTGAATGAAAAAGTGGTGTATTCAGTCGACAGAATTGGTGGCGGCATCGATGCGCCGCGCAGTATTTGCAACGGATGCAGCAAAATGAACAGTTCATTGACCTCAAGCGGACCGGGTTTCACTCGTACAGCAGCGCCCAGTTCAGTATCCCTATTATGAGTTACCACTTTATCATCATGCATTACGATCTAGTACTTATAAGAACAAAAAAAGAAGTAGCAGAAGTTCGAGCCGTTGAAACCACGGGAAACGGAGAAACCGAAAAAGTTTGGCACGCGTGACTTAGAAGCATTTGTTCAAATATAAAATGCTCTAACTTTCACTACCTCCAAACTCGAAATTCGGTTGTTCTTCTATTTATTGACTAATACAAAACAATGTTTTTCACATTATCCAACAACGAATAGGTAAGTTACATGAGGCAATGACGCTCCTATATATCACAAATTCTATTGGGTGTTGGTCGCAGTAGACACTAGCCCAGTGCGTCCTTTTCATACGTTACGTACGGTGTTGGCGTGAGCGAGTTAACAACATGAGATTTAAATTAGAATGGATTGAATAGGTTTGGCTGGTGCAAGTCAGCGCGAATTAATCGTAAACGCGCAAAGGTAAACGTGGCAACAACGCAGACGCCATTCGCTAATTTCGAGCGTTGTTGCCACAATTACAACTAACAAATGACTCGAATGCCGGACTTCATTGAATAAACTTGCTTTTATGATTGAGAAATGTCACATTGAAGACTAAATTGAATCGGCAACAAGCTTCCTTAAAAGTTACCTACAGTATCTGCTGAACAATGTCGTACATAGTATTTTTAGAGGTTGTTTAAAGATAATTAAGTCCTAACATGAAAACGTGAGATTTAAGACGCTTTAAAAGTCTCGGTAATCACTTGGAATGAAAATTCATATAATTTCGCGTCTACCTTGTTCGTCTCGTCACAAGTCGTCAAGGTCAGCAAAACGCGCATGTGCGGTGGCTATTGGCTACAGTAATTTAATAACGATATGATTTCATAAATGATTCTCTAAAATAAGCTCATTCTAACCATGTGTTGATTTGTATTAATGATGAGGATCAAACCCAGTACAAAAATTGTTCGTGTGATCAGATAATAGCAGCTTTTTTTTTCATTTGTTCAATACTTAATTATTAATAATTTGAGACAAAATCATCTTAATTGGATACAAGTTATTTCGTAAGTTCTAAATCCAGTCTGAGGGAAAGGTATTCGCTACCTTTCCCTCAAACTGGATTTAGATCTTCAATTTACAAACTGCGTCATTAGTTTTATCATCAGAATGTGCAGTAGGAGGTGGGTGTCGGCTCCAGCATCGATCGACGTCTTATATACACCTTTTTACATACTTCCTCGCGACCTATGTGGGGATTCAACCGCGATGCGTCAACCGATGCAAGGCACATGCACCTCTCGCCGCACCCTCCGCCCCATCTCCCCTCACACCACGTAACTGCCTGCTATACAGACAGATCTCACCAGAGACACATCGCTATACTTGATACTTATTGATTCCAATCGTTTTATAGCCTTCAACCTTGAAACGGTGACCTTTCATGTGTATTATAGAGAAACGCTTATACATATGTTTTCTTGCACGAGTGCAATGATGCAGTATTATTTTATAAATTTAATGAATAGGTACTGTTGTTGTCATAAAAGCACTTACGAGTTCCAGTGCTCACCTATCGTGTCATTAATATCAAGCGAGATAAATTACGAAAGAACGAATTTTACAGGAGTGGACAAGGACGATACAAATTTCGTGAAGATTTTATTAAGAAACAGGAATTAAGTAAGTAATCGGTATACCACTGTGCCTGTGCACACTATATACAGTACATACTAAGAAGTATGAAGTTAAATACGTGGTTCCTTAGTTCTAGAGGTGAATGACACCTTACGATCGCATTTGGCATCGCGTTAGGCCCTCTTAGCTGGCTAGGTCGGTGCACAGATGAGGTACTTAAGATTGGCTGAATATCTGCAGGACTGGGCGTGGCACATGACTGCGATAGTAGAATGTTAACAATGAATGCCTTTTGGTATTTCCGTTGGTAAGAACAAAATAAATTGGAGACACAAGTACAACTCCTACGTCCAAGCCAAGGTGCGGGCAGCGATCCAAATAATGGGGGCTACTTCTGAAGTTTGGCAAATAAAAAATATGCATAGAGGTGAGAGGTAACGTATTGAATCTGCGGCAAGCTATATCTGTAAAAGGCGCGGTGGCGTATTTGTCGGCCCAAACTGGAATGACCTCGAGTCCTTATTGATCTGGTGACTGCTCGTCTGTGACGTCACCATCACGTGACCCCTTCTACCAACTTATAGACAAAAATATCTACCTACCTATAAATACTTTTGGAAAGGATAAAGTTGGGCATTCACCTACCGATTGTTTAATTAATAAAATCACAGGGCCAAAAAATCAGTTTCGTTATTTATTACCAAACCCTGCCTACATACCTAATATTACATTTGAATTTGGAATCTATTAATAAAAATCGACTCACTTGGGTGCAACACCTTTTCCGTCATGCCTGCGGATCTAACGAGCACTCCTTCAAATCCTGCAAAAAAAAGATATAATTTTACTTCGTATATTAAGATACTTTTCTGATAGCCAGTTTTATGCTAAATATACATGAGTACCTACACTACCAACGTCAGCATAACCACGGTCTATTAGGTATAATACGTATAGAAACTGCGTGCTATCAATTTGTAAAAAAGATGCGTCACACTCGCTCAGTTTGTCGCAACCATGTGTAGTAAAATTCCATTTTATTTTTATATCTCTCAATTGCCATATATTAGTCTTGTTTTTTACCAGCTTATAATGCATCGGCTACTAAGCGAATGGACGCTCATGGAGCGGTATTTTGTCCATTGCATTCCATTTTATCATATTCAACCTACCGTTTACTTTACGAATGAACAATTCGACCAAATCGCACCTCTCTGTCTCACTAATCCGTAAGTTAAGGCGTATAAAAGGATCATGAAGAGCGGCGAATATAATGCTGCCCTCAGGGAATAACGGAATAGTGCAGGTATGGAACACGAGCGGACTGGGGACTGGGGAGCGTGTGCACTCGTCACTAACAAAACACTAAGAACTCATTCGTATTGATTTGAAGGTCACCACATAGTAGACTTCCAATTCCAGAGACAAAGATGCCTGACACGATTAAATTAATATCGCTAGAGCTCTGTGGAATTGTTGAAATATCAGGTCAGGACCATTTACAAAAATGTGAATGAATACATAACTAATAGCTAGGTAGTTAAACAGACATCATAGATAGACATGGGTACCTGCAAACAATCAAATCGTAATAAGAACCGAGTTAGTTTTAGATCACGTTCGTTCGCACGGACGTGAAAATATCGCAGCGGGATTTTTTCGCGCACTGGATGTTTAACTTTAGCGCCGAGAGTTCCATCAAGCAGTGTGTTTTTATACGCGCTGGTGGGATGCACTCTGTTGGATTCTCAATGCTCGGTTTAACACCGAGTTGAAAATCCAGTGCGTTTTTTCGAGTTTTTCTTAAGAATCTTGTTACATAAAGGAGAAAAACACTGGAAATAAGTTGCATAGGAAAAATGGTCTATTTTGAGGCAACTTGTCTGGTCATCATCCCTTACATTTATATACGATTCAGTGATTCAGACACTATGGTGTGACCGCGCGGTTTGTTTGTGGTCTCGCGGCACTTGTTTTCATACTACGTTGTAGTCTGTTTTATAGTTTCGGAAGTTTTAAAATAACGTAACTTGCTTTTGCTGGTTACGTAATCATCGATAAGAAATGCGATATACGTGTGGAAAATCGTTGCAACAGAATAAAAAATTTGGGTGCAATGGACAGACGTTTTATGGAAATGTTGCATTTGCAGTTGGTCATTATATAAATAATGCGATGTTGGTATATCAATCAATCATGCTCTATTTAATAATGGGACCTCGCTAAGGATTTTTTTTAAATATAAATAAAAGTCTCTGAATGACCTGTGTTAGTGCTAAAGTCTGACCTTGATATATATCATGACATCGACCACACCATATTAAAATTTGGTTCAAGAGTGCTCCTAGAAAACTCATATTATGAGCTGTCTCACTTTGTATAAATAAACAGGTTTGTCCATTTTCAGCAACACAGCATTTAACTGGACTGTCCAGTCTTACATTCGGTCTAGTCAGCATTGACTATTCACAACCATAAAATAGGTTGTTGAATCGAAAATGGTGTATTTTCAAATACTAATTTTCCTTGCCCCTGACAGCAAATGGCTTTCGGAAGAATGGGAGTATTAGAATTTTCAGGTTTTCGATTTGGGAGAAGCCTATAGAGGAGTCTTTTTGATAACATGGATAGTTGTTTAATTTTAAAGTCTTTGTGAATAGCTATGCAGATCTATACATTGATGCCAGCTGAATAAGACCAACCAATTATACCACTAAATATTGATATGGTTCTATGTTAGAGGATTTGGTTTCCACACTTAAGTCATTCAAGTGTGTGATGTTGATAAAGTATTAGACAAAAGATTCAATTGATAACCAATTTCAAAAACCAGAGGTCACTAGCTTATTCAGTGTAAAGTTATGCTGTGATTTTCCATTCACAGTTATTTGAAGTTGACGCAAAAGTATAAATCTGAAACAAAAGTAAAATACTGTCTAAGTTCATCTTGGCGATCACTTACATCAGTGATGGAAAAACATTGTGAGGGAACCTGGACTTATAAGTCCGAAATCACCAACCCACCTAAAGCAAGTGTTGGTGATCAACAGAGGTCGGCATCTGCCAGTCATTCCAGGTTTGCATTGAAGTGATACTAGCAATATGCTCATGCCTTCTCTTCATGAGAAGAGGCCTTTGCCTTGCAATGGAACAGTAAGTTTAAGGATAGGAAAGATATTGAAAACTGTTTTCTGTTTACAATTGCCAAAACAATGAAAAAAATTTACCCACAAGTGGTGCAATTTATCTACAAGAATACAATACTTAATAGAGCTTTAACATGTTCTCACTGAATAAAGTAGGTACAGATTTTGAAAAGTAGGCATGTATCTTTTGTATTTTGGGTAAGATTTTATTATTCAACAGTAACGTTTTGGAGATTTTAATGGGTTCTGTGATTTGGTTTGTCATCTCAAATGAAGTACCTTGTGAATGTACGACACTTCAGTAAAGTTGTTCAGTTCAGCAATAAGTAGGAAAAAATGTGTGGATTCAATCCACATTTTAGTCTATTAAAGTTGTTATTTTTATTCAGTTTGTTACCTGTAGATGAGGTAATGTTTTTGTTTATAAGATACAAACGCAAAAACAATTTACAAAGAGACGTCAATTGACCTATTACTCAACTAACACAGCCGTGTCTGATCAACAAACTGAAAATAGTGATTAATTATATCATTTTCATGTTGTGACTTAGTGAGGAACATGAACCTACAGGCCTAACCATGTCAAAAATATTTATTCACATTTATGTACCAAGTAGTAGAAATAATTCACTTTTCTCCGTATTTACCTATTTTAGCGTATTAACCTATTTAGAATCAGTAGTATTTCCGTAAAATATGCAAAATCGTCACTCTAACCTTAGATGCGAAGCAATGTCCAACCATGATATAATAACAGTAAAAAGTTCACATAAAAATCCAGTCGCTATTTATTTATTGTGATCACTATCACGCGACTTAAAGTTTTAACAAATCCAAAAGTTTCACAGCACCAAGTATGAAAATGGCGACTAATTTAAACACAAATAATTTAAAATTACAAACGTAACAGTTTATTCACAGATAAAGAGTAAATAGTATAACTTCAGAGATTTATAACACTCATTCACAAACTGAATTCATTACAGTTTTAGTAGTACTTTGTGGATAAAAATAAACTTTGTAGCTATGTATATTTTTTCGTCAAATTCGCAACCATAATGCTTAGATCATCTTTTTTAATTAGCATCTGTTTTACTTTTGGAGGCAAAAGTGTCTTTGTACAGCCTAGCATTGTCGATCGAATTTCGATGTTTGTGTTGCATCTCTCTAGTCGAGCATGCGACATTTCGTTTCCTACAGAATTCCCATGATATCTCACGTAATGGTGTAAAAAATAAAGAAATGTACTTTGTCTTTTCAGATATTTGCATTTTTAACCAGTTTCATTAATGTGTTATTGACTATTCAACTAATTTAATGTGGAATTTGGCAAAAAAAAACAGAAAAACTGACCGTAAAATTAATAGAATCAGTTCATGCGGGTGCGAATGATTGCGCGGGCATCTCATCTACTTGTACCTCATAAACCGTTCATAATAGTGTTACGTCTGTTAGTAGTTCTAAACTACTCTAATTTACCGTCTTAGGCTCCTAATCCCTTTGACACTGAACTCGCCAAGACCCTCTGTGTACTGACGTTTATTCTGATGGCTACCTGGCAAATTAACGTCAAAATGCACTGCTATTGACTGATCGAAGCGTAAGTTTTTTTAATTTATTCGATACTATAGAGAAAGGACTGTAATACAGTAATTTTTATTTCGCCATAATCATGACGCTACTTGTAGCTGGGGCTGCTACGACTATATCGCATCAGAAATAAGCCAGGACAGCAAGAGTGCAAAGATCACAAGCAACATCAATCCACGTTAATTTAGATCCATGTCGGACTGTAGAAACACATATTCTTTTCTAGAATAGGGGCGTGCTTGGCCCAGTATTGGCCAAATATAAAATTATAAACTATACAGGTTAAATACTCTAAGCATAAGTGCCCATTTCACCAATGTTACTAAACGCATTCAGCACATAAACTACGTTTAAGAGCTGTCAGTGTCCTAAATTTCTATGGAGTATTGACACTGACAGCTCTTGAACGTTTAAGATGTGCTAAACGCGTTTATTAACATTGGTGAAATCAGTCCTAAAGCGCGTTGTATAAAATATCAATATTGACCTCGATATATCGAGAAAAAAAATATCGATAAATCGACATATCGGGCAAATTTTCTGAAATTTTCGGTTTCAAAATAATAATGTATGTAGTTCAGTCTGGTTCAATAAGAGGTAATATTGTTTTTTTTATACATAATGCACAATATATTAGTGGATGAGAATCTTAATAAAACGAAGGTACATATTTTAATCATTATTCTTTATATAGCAATATGGTAATATTTTTAAGACTAATTTATTATTTGTCCGGTAGTGAAAGTAGAAAAATTCTGCTCTTCACATACTCCGCTGTCATGTGGCTTTGAATTTCTGTTAAAATTTTCTGTTGTTTATAACAGAATATAATACATACATAATCAGCCTATTATGTTCCCACTGCTGGGACACAGGCCTCCTCTCTGTGAAAGGGAATGGGCCGTAATCCAACATAATATAAAACACAAAATACAATCTCCACTAACATTTTTAACATCTACCCTAATAAAAACGCTAATCGGTTATTTTTGTTTACTTATTATTGTATTTTCTCTGTAAGTGATTATTGTAATCGTTTGAGTAGAAGTAATAAAATAAATTTGAAAAAATATCGTGTCCGATACGATTTTCTAAATTGAATATTTTGTATCGATATATCGATGTATCGGTTCAGAATATATCGGCTAAAAATATCGATAAATCGAATCAAAAATATCGATACATCGATGTATCGATATTTTTTCAACAAGCCTAAACAGCGGTGGTGCGCTGGGATTAAACTTGTCAGTGGCGGTGCGGTTGCAGGTATTCTAGTTTCGAAGTAAAAATATATATGTCTGAACTACGCTTAGCATAATCATGCGCGTATGGTATCTACCGGAAGTCACGACACGATCAATGCACTAAACATATTTAGAAAATCGGTGGTCAAATGCGTGTGTGGCTAAAAGGAGGAGCATGGTCGTTCGATTTGTGAGATTTTGAAATCGCTATCTAGTCGCGAGTGCTAGCATTTGTCACACTTAAAGACCTTAAGACGTGTTTAGCATGTATACCACTTAGATATTTTTAATCTGTCACAAAAAAAACGTCAAACGAATGTCATGAATTCATGATGGATAGAATGGATGTCAAATCCCTCAAATGATGGTGCAGAGCAAATTTAGATAAGTAATGTAAAACGCTAGTGATATAACAAAACAAGTGATACGCTATATTCGTATTGAAATGTGAAATAGAATTATCATGTCTGTCATAAACGAACCAGTGCTCAACATCATTGTGGTGGGTTTCCACCACAAGAAAGGGTGCCAAGTAAGTAGGCGTCATTACATTCAATAATCGATATTATATTTTTCAAAAAAGAGAAGGAACTATCCCCAGTTTTTGTATTGGTTTAGTAAAAATTCCGATAATACGGGCTGTATTTTCTTAAATATGAATCTGACTCGACTATCGAACTGGATATGTTTGTGTCGAATGCCGTGTGCTCTGTGTACTTTATTAAACGAAGACGGATTTGGTTCAATAAAAATAATGTTTAATTCTTACGAAGACTATCTACTTGTAGGTGGAACATTGTTATCCAGAATTAGTGCCGGGCCACCCATCAGAATTGCCAGCTGCTTGGAGACATTTGCCAGCCTTGGCTTTACCAGATGGCTCCCACAACTACTTGTCTGACACAATATTCTTCAATTTGCCTGGACTCACAGAACCAGCTCACACTGTGTATGGTGTATCATGTTTCAGACAAATTCCTGTGGAGGTTTGTAACGATCATGGCACAAATACATATTTATAAGCTCTGCTAATAAGATTTAACTATAATAGACAAGATTCTTGTGGATTTTTAATATTAGTTCAATACCCTACTGTAATTTATTCATGGAACGAATTTCATGCTCATCACTCCAACCTATTTCAAACCTAAATTAATTAATTACAAGCTACCAAATTCAACGCTTTTTTATTTCTTGAGAAGTAGTTTGTGTGAATAACGTTATAAGTAATAATATGTAACACTTTAGGCAACATTAAGTCTAAAGTAAATTAATGGACTAAGTATAATATTTGTATAAAGTACAATATTTATGTTTATATATTTTTTTTTATGCAGCAAGTTGTGCAAAAGACTGAGGACATGACTCGTAGCTCAGTACAGAAGAGTGTGTGTGTTGTGTGCAGAGCCCCACTGTTTGGCCGCTTAGCCGTCAAGTTGGAACTGGTTGTACGAGCCTGGTTCCTACAAGGAGATTTCTCGCAAACAAAACTGTTAGAAGATGCATACCTTCATTTAAATAGTTGTCCGGTGCAGATGGATCAAATTTTTGAAGGTATTTTATATTTAAATGTTAAATCCATAAAAGTAACTTATTTAAGCTTGTCAAATTCCGTATCATAATTTGGATTTGGTATAGCAAAAAAGCCTATTCCTAATTATCTTAAAGAATTTGACAAGCTATTTAAGTCTATTCAATTTTGTGCAGTCATGGCCTAGTGGCAAAACTCGAAGTCACATGTGACATCTGGTAACCGGCACTGGGCCTGCGTAGGCCGATTTATGGCCAAACCCAATTATGTACCTGTTTTCAGTGAAAGACAGATTGCTGTTGATGATAGACAGTATATGTAATTCTATTAAAAAAACCAACACTTTTCCCTCCTGTGTGTTCCGTTACAACCAACATCACTTTGAAAAACAATGTACAATATAATTAGCCTTTTTATAAAACCTTCATATTTAAATTCTTCTTCTTTCGGTGAGTTTATTGCTCACTGCTGTTAACTAAATTAAATTTGCTCATATTATTACGAGGGCGACACTGAAAGTTTTTAGAACTGGCCACTTGTAAACAATATAATAAAGAAATAAGTTCAAAGTTTGAAAATGGAACTCTTTGCCAATATTATTGTGTTCATGTGTCATTTGTTTTTAATGTTTACGATTTGGCGGCAAATCGAAAATTATCTGTGTCACGTCAGCATGAATTTAACGCGTGAACATTTTCGTACAATAATTTTTCGATGTCATTTTTGTTGACTACAAGAAAGTTATGATAGACTTCGATTGGCCTTTCACGATGAAGCCCCATCTCGTGGCATTGTTTTACAACTGGTTTAATGAGTTTAAACGTGGTCGCACTATTTTCAACGATGATCTGCGTGAGGGACGGCCTTCTACGGCGACGACCAAAGATAACATCAGTGTTGTGCGGCGTATGATAGAGACTGACAAAACACTGACTTATCTGCAGATTCGGACAAGCTTAGGCATCGGTAGCAGCTTCCGAGGAGTTGCCAACTAAAGTGAAGAGAGGTCGAAGCGTGGGAAAAAAGATGGTGGCGTTGTTCTTCGGAAGGACAGGTCATTACGCAACAATTGTTGTAGAGGATCGAAAAACAGTTACTGCGGAGTGGTACACTACGAGGGAGCGTTTTTATGTTCGCGGAATGGGGGATAAGGGGTGGAAATAAAAAAACCAAATTATTTTTCCTTTTCAATATATTCACCTGCAAGACGGATACATTTTTCAGATCTTTCAATTCGTTTATTTATACCCTCATTAAAAAAAAGTTTTCTCTTTGTCTTCAAAATACGCCGAAACTGCCTCCTTGTCTTCATAATCGGTGGTAATTTTTTTACCCCGCAGCTCTTTTTTCATTTTTTGAAACAGGTAATAATCACTCGGGGCCAGGTCTGGGCTGTAGGGTGGGTGATTCAAAATATCGAAGCCCACTTTATGCAGGGCAGCCAACGCAACGCGGCTCTTGTACACGGGCGCGTTGTCGTGCAAAAGCAACACACCTTTCGTCAATTTTCCCCGTCTTTTCTCTTTAATGGCTTCTTTTAGTCGCTCTAATATTGAAGCGTAGTATTCTCCGGTTATAGAAACACCTTTATCTTTGTAATCAATCTTCAATATTCCTTCAGAGTCCCAAAAAACCGTTGTCATGAGTTTCCCAGCCGACTGTGACACCTTAAACTTCTTGGGAGGTGCTGAGCCCTTTTTATGCCACTGCATGGAGTCTTGTTTCGACTCAGGTTCATAATGATGAACCCAAGTTTCATCTCCAGTAACAATTCGACTCAATACAGCATCCTTGTCTTCATTACAGAGGTCCAAAAATGCACGTGAACACTCTACGCGCTGTTGTTTTTGCGGCGGCGGGAGCATTCTCGGCACCCATCTTGCACTGACCTTAGTCATGCCAAGATGATCGTGCAGGATTTTAAAAATGGTTGTATCGGATACTCCAACCATTTCCGCGAGTTGTTTCTTCTTTAGTCGAGCATCGTCGAGTACAATTTTCTCAACTTTTTGGATGAGTTCTGGCGTGTTCACTTGGTGCTCCTGCCCGGCCTCGGGTCGACTTCAAGGGATTCCCTGCCTTGTTTAAATAAACTGTGCCACTTGTAAACCATGGTTTTTCCTGGACAAGAGTCACCATAAACCAATGACATCTCATTCAGTATAGTCGCAACTGATTTTCCTTGCTTGGTAAGGAACTTTAAAAACTAATAGTCTAATTACAATGAAACCTCGTATTTATACTAATTATGAGTCACTGAACACGTTACGTACACGTTACCCTAATGAGCCTAATCCCCCCCCTACAACACTCATTCCGCGAACTTAAAAACGCACCCTCGTAATTGTTTGCCACTACTTGTCTTGGAAAGCCCCGACCTCGCACCTTGCGATTTTTATTTATTTCCGAAAATAAAAGAAAAACTTCGAAGAAAACGTTTCATGGACGCCGAGGAAGCAGCTTCTTCGGGGTCGGCGTTTTAAAATGCCGTCGAAGAGACCCCTAAGGACGAGTGAGCAAAGTTTTTTTCTCAGTGGTTCCATCAGATGCAGCGATGTGCAAATGGACACTATTTTGAAAATATACAACTTGATATTTTTTTTTATGTTTTACACTTATTATTTGCGCTATTTGGAAACAAATATTTTTTTGGTTAAAAAAATATGTAATAAAACTAATAACTCACTTTGATTTTGATTTTCACAGATCAAAATCACAGTGAGTTATTTTGTATGTGATTTCTATCGGCTTTAACACTCTCGAAAACCATAGAAACGTGTTCCATGACGAAAAATCAGGAAATTTTCACAGCCGCGTCATGGATTCTCATTTTGACCTCACTATCGGCTTAACACCCTCGAAAACCATGAAAATGACACCCATGATGAAAAATTAGGAAATTTTTGCGGCAGCTATCTGGGATTTTAATTTAAAGGTAGTAAAAAATGACATTGTAGTGAGTAAACATTTTTATAAACCACACATGACCGTGGAATATTTAGCAATTATGAAGGCAGATTATATTGAAAGAGGTAAAAACGGTTTAAACAGGAGCGTACACAGTATAGAAGAACAACAAAAAGTCAGAAAGATCACTTCAAAAAGTAAGTTTTCAAAAATACCATAAAAGTAAAATGAGGCCAAAAAATTAAAAGGTTCCTTCCTCATCATGTAAAAGTTCAAAAATTTGTTTGACTAAAGGAAGATTAGTTTTAGTTTTAACTAAAAACTAAAATTAGTCATTGAAAATTTAGTTAAAACAAAACTAATTTTTTTATTGAGATTGATTTAGTTAATACTAATTTAATTACTATAATAGTTTGACTAATCAATTGATTGATAATTTTAGTGATTAATCCCAACACTGCCACAAAGGTGGCAAAAACATACTTATAAAGGCGAACACACGATAAATTATTATCAGTTTTGTGAATTTAGGTTTTCCTTCAAGGCTGACACAATAAAAGTTTTATGAAAAAGAGTTGTGTGATGCATCACTGATGAAGGAATGATGTAGGAACTTGTTAGCAGTATGAATCAGTTTAGATTAATAAAATTTCTGCATTACTGTAACTGCATTAGTACTGCCAAGTTACTAACAAGATAAAGTTATTTAATATACATAACTTCACGCCTGTAATCCCTGAACTACACCCTGCCTAACCCGGCATTGGTGTAGTTAGTTATTTATGAGAAGGCCGATTCTCGTACTTAAAAAACGTTCAAATTCAAGTTCTTTTTCAGCCCAGTGACAGTCAATGTCAAAAACATAGGTGAATTGATGGTTTATTTGACAGATTTAGGGAATGCGAACGTTCATAAAACATATGGAAATTACCTCTCTGATGTTACGAGTATAATAAAGCTGTTTGCATATTAAAAAGATTAATATCATTGGATTGTATCTACTAAATCAGTTTTAGTCGTTTTTTGACCTTGGATATTTTCATTTGTTCTGATACAAGTAAATATTCTATTGGTAATATTTTATTTTCAGGTTTATCAGTCCAGAGATTAGTGGAAAACTGGAGGCATAAAGCTTTGTTGCTGTTTAAACTGATGTTGTTAAGGCGTAAAGTTCTTATCTATGGTGCACCAGCTGGTCCCCTGTCAACGGCTTTGTTGACTCTTGTGTCATTACTACCACACTGTTTAGAAACTGGACTTTCGCGTGCAGCAAATGTTGTGTAAGTTGCGAAATGTAATTCTACATTACATGAAAAACTTGAGCTGAGTCATAATTTTGAGCCCATATTCTATGTGAAAAATACTTTGGACACAGTGTTTCCTAGAACCGCTAGTGACAATAATTTACCTATAGACAATGATTTACATTTCTATACTCTATACTAATAATATAAAAAGGAAAGATTTGATTGTTTCTTTGTATTGAATAGGTTCCGAAACGACTTGACCGATTTGAAAAATTGTTTTACCATTAGAAGCCTTAATTATGTCAGAGGAACTAAGCTACTTTTTTTTTTTTTTTTTTTCGAAATCCAGGCGGACGAAGTCGCGGGCGAAGTGCTAGTAAGATATATTTGAATCAGACTGTGCTGTAATATTAGTATTTATCTTATCCTTTATCGTTTCAGACTTTCCAGGCCACTATCTCCAATTCCTGCGGCAGTCATTGATAATAAATTGCAATTAGAGCCTGATTGTACTGCCGAAATCGCACAAGAGCCCTTAGGTCAATTCCAGAACGGTTCACTTCAGATTGAGGAACTATCCCCGAAAGAGACTGGAAACCTTTTAGAGGAAAAAGATCGCGTCAGCCGACAAAGTTTTGATGAGACTTTACTTGTTGATGTGGTTGATAGGACGGACCTGTCAGGGACTAGAGAAAAGTGCCACAGTATTGGAGAGAAATATAAGCCGCAGAAAAATGTTACTGAAGCACAACAGAGCCCAACTATGGCCAGAGACATGAGTGTTGATGGCTTGCACAATCTCACTGGGCAGATAAATCAAACTGAATGTGGATTACCTCTGCCATTGTTTGAGGAAGGTTATCTCTGTTTACCTTACTTATCTTTGCAATATCTCGATCTTTTATCTGACCCTGCTGTTCAAGGTTTTGTAGTTGGTGCATCAAATGTCCTATTCAAACAGAAAAGGCAACTGTTTGATGTTTTGGTAGAATTGAATGAAATGAGGATAGAGACATCTGATATGATGCTTCGAAGGCAATTAGCTCTCGGCACGGAGGATCTTCGTTTTGCTGATCACGTCGTGCGCCACGGTCCGACTCAAGGCGATGCGTGGATAAGAGAACAGTTCGCGAGTTACTTAATTTATCTGTTAAGGACCTCTTTGTTACCAGGTAATTATGGTTTATTATATACAATGACTTTAATGACTAGCTCGTTAAAAACTAAGATATTTTTTGATTTTGTGAATGCTCACTAATAAAAACTTTGGCTGTTTCTTTCCAGAGGGCAGTCGTGAGATAGATTCCTACAACTCCCAATTTATGACTGCTTTTAAGTCAACTCCTGCATATCAACAGTGGTTGCAATCTACAAATAATGGAGAAATAGAATCTTTTATAAATCTCATGCCCATGCATCCGTTTTCTGGGCAACTATCAGTGGCTGATATGAAGTTAAAGTTTGCTCAGTAAGTTGAATATTTTAGTAGTATTATTGCCAGCGGCGGTACTTTCATAGAAGCGAAAAAGCCCGGCTTGCCGTAATAAAATTATAATTCACAACAACAAACGTAAGCCTATCAAAACAAAAACTACACCATTCAATGAACTCGAATCCAAACATTCATGTCATAGGAATAATAAAATTTCGCGCACTAGGTTGCCAGATTTACGCGCCCGTTGAACTCCAATCATTCAGTAATCAAAAATATTGTGTATAACATTTAACTTCCGCGGTATCTCGTTCTGGCGCTACTCAATGCGTTCAAATGCGCCGTCTCGCTCACACTAGTCGGCTTCAAATCCGGCTTGCCTTACCTATCTTTGTCTCCCAGTTTTCGCCTACAAATTGCTATAGAAACGCATACATTTGTAGATGTATTGGTAAGTACATAGAAGCAGATTTCTATGAAATTAGAAGCCAGGCATAACGTTCGCGCAAGTGCACTATCCGCGTTGACCGCGTGAAGTGTATTGCGTGCTTAGTAACGCGAACGTATCCAATGACGCAACTCAATTTGTTATTGTTTTGAAATTTACAAAGAGTATTTTTAGGTGTTGTGGTTATGAATTAATTTTATTATTTAAAATGATGTGATAGTTATTGCGGCGATGTCATTACCTAAGATTTTGTAAGTGAATTTAGTGTTCTCTTTTTATCAAAATGTGAATTCGGAAACTTTCGTCGTCGGAAAGGTATGTACCTAAATACATTAAGTTTCCTGATACTAAGTGACTTTACTTCACCACAACCATCCTCAAATTATTGTATCTAAGTATGTATTTCTCGGAAATAAAAACAAGTCTTTTTCGAAGAAGGGATTAAAATAGGTACTCATTGGATTGTTAACCACTCACACGCCATGAGTATGACAAACTTAGGTGGCTTGTGCAGTTTAAAAGACAAAATCCGTTGTTTGCATTTGAAGTTTTGGTAAACCACTGAAAGAATAAAACCATCTCATTAAAACAAAAATTTTAGTATCGAAGTGGCTTCATAAGTATTTTGAAATGAAGATTAGAGTTGGCTATAATCATTCTCTTTAGGTACCTTAGTAAAAGTATTAATAACATTTAACATAAAAAAAATATGTTAAATGTTACATGGTAATATCTTATGTTAACATTTTTATCGACATTAAATTAAATTAATAAAATAATGCGTACGGCAAAACAGTATTAAATCGATAATGTGGAGGCCATCTAATGGCTTTTGATAGACTTTTTTTGCATCTGGCTAACGAATTATGATTTTAGGTAAAAAGCTCCGGCAACGCGATGTGGTAATGCGCATTCATTAATATAGATGGCGCTTATGACAATGGGGATGATGACAATTTTTTTATTTTTATCTCAAAGAAATCTTTATTTCCAAATAGTGCAAATAGTATTACAAAAAGTGTAAAAGCTTACTGCTAAATTGCCAAGTTATAAACGTTTTAAAACAAGTATTGGACTAGGACAGCACTATAGTAGAAGTGACGTCACGACTACGTAACTTCATACTAGCGCCGTACATTGTCGGGAAGGACAGGAATAATCCCCTCCAAAATCTATTAAAGCATGTATCTTCTTCATATTTACATCAATTTAACAGATTTTTTAAATTATCTCATTTTTACTATGCCTTCTTTGAAATTACATTATTTTTACGTACATTTTTAATAATAGTCATCATCCCAATTACGTAATTGAAAAATGTAGCTTCTTAGATAAAAGTTTTTTAACCCAAATTTTAATAATGGTTTTAGTACTAATAATGACCATGACACCATTATTTTAGACAATCTGCCAATCCCTCAGTCGGCTCCTTTTTTTTTTTCGAAAAAAAGTCTGTCGGCTCGCTCTAATTTTGCCTAGGGGAGGCACGCCACTGATTATTGCCATTGTGTGTAGTATATCATCTAAATATGTATCTGGTACAAAAGTAAAATTGTTTCTGCAGCACGATGTCTACGACGGAGGGCGGCAGGAAGGTGACAGCAGCCGTGGCGAGTACGGGGCGCGCTGTGGCCACCACGTCGCGAGCCGTCGGCGGCGCGCTGTCGCAGGCGCGCGGCGCGCTGTCGGGCTGGTGGAGCGCGCTCACGGCGCCTGCGCCCGGCGGGCACGACCTGGCCGACCTGGCCGACCTGGCCGACATAGCCGACGTGGCCGACAGCGACATGGCCCACACGCCGGACGACTCGCCCGGCTCCGACGCCGAAGACGCCGCTGAAGAGCTCGACCAAGACAACCGAACACAGCTGCGCCCCGTCACTCCGGAGCCGCCCGACAAGTCCATCGACGACAACACCATCAGTTTCAATAAAATACAGGTCATTTAGTCATCAAGTTTGATTTAGAATCTTGTTATATAATGTAATTGAATCTTTCTTGTTGGCTCCATAGAACTTTTTTACGACGAGTCAGACGATGATAGTATAAAGTAAATAATCGTAATATTTAAATGTATTGTAAATAAAAACTGTTTTACATAGCAACAAAGTACTTTCACCATTCATTTGGGAAACTAATAATTCATATTAGATTTGTGATAATGGTTAAACACATAGTAGTGGGTTACTAGAGAGTCCATAGTGGTGTACTTACTCAGTAGATTAGCAATTGCAAAAACAACAATGATAAATAGCCTAAATCGAAAATATTTTCTAAACACTGGAACACTTTTCAATATTATTACTTCATTCAATATTTATGGCCTGTTGTAGTGATTTAATTTATTGGTGCTCTTATTTTAATCTCAAACATTCCTACTTAATTTGTATTAGATATTAGGTGTTAGTAAAATATTATTACAGCAAAAAGCAGCTCACTAATGGTATTTCCTGTAGTTAGGTGATCCAAACAATTATAACATAGACCAGTGTTTTCATTGTTACGTTTGTAATATGCATATATTTATCGAGGCTTCTTCTGAGATTATGTTTTTGGTACATTTATTTGCGCTTCCGTTTATCTGTAAGTTTAAATATGTGTATTATTGTGTATATATTATGTTGGCAACTGTAGATACTAGATGATGCTGGATTATATACCTAGTTTGTGATCTCTTTAACACATATTCGTTTATGTAGTTATTACATTTTAATAAATAATTAATTTAATATTCTAAATAAGAATGATGTATTCAATTCCTTTTCAACGTTCAAAGTATGAGAAACGGCTCTCTATGTTGTAAACAAATTTTGTAACTTGATCAAAAATGCGAATATATAAGGGAGCAACGATTACATACGAATGTAAATTTTATAATGTGATTACTTGCCAATTCTGATATTGTAAACAAATAAAGTATTATAAAATGTGACATACGCAAGTTATTTTTGTTCTGTGAAAGTAGATGTAAAAGGTAAATAACTTCAATAGCGAATCTTTGTTTTATTTAATATTCTGCAGACGTGGTTAACAGAAATCACACAGATGACGTGTGATAAGAAAGTTATAACTACCAATGGTCCATTAGGAACAAATAATTTTTACAGTTAAGGTCATAATATTATCACAATACTGGGTCAATAATTACATAAATGCCATATAATTCTGTCAAATCAAAATTGTCTTCATTTTGTAAAGGTACTCCAATTTTACTACAGTCGTCATTAAGTATATACTATTAGGTTATAATTCGTCTGAATTTGTTTTCCATCGTCCTGCCGAATTGATTCTAGCTACGATTCAATTACGCCGAGAACAATAAAATATAGCTTCCTACTGGAAATAAAGGCTCAGCGGCTCTCGACTAAATAATATCACACCCAATCGTCATCGACGCCGAGTCGCACCGCAGCAAGCGACCGCACCGTCGCGTGAGTAACGGCTTGCGTACAGAAGTAAAGGTTTCGCTCTGTGCAGCGTCACACCGCCGAGTCGGGCTCGTCCCACGGCCACGGCGGGTCCGCGTCCAGCGCGTCCTGGCGCCATAGCGACCGCGCACTGTCCACTGTGCCGGGCGCCAGCAGCCGCATGTTGTAGGGCTCCACCATGTTGCTGAGCGACGCGTCGCTGTCCGGGCGCTGCAGCCGAGCCGAGCGCGCGCCCCGCTCCGCGCCCTTGTCGCCCGGCAGCAGGTCGAACGCCGAGCCCACGTCGCGCGGCGACTCCAGCTCCGTCACGTCGGAGCGCGGCGACATGTCCGCGCTGCCGCCCGCCGCGCCCGCCAGCGTCGACGCCTCCGACTCCGGGCCGGGCGAGCCCAGCGCCGGGCCGGGCGAGCCCAGCGCCGGGCCCAGCGCGCCGCCTGGCGACACAAGCGGCGCGGACTCGTCGTCGCTGAGCTCGTCACGCGGGGGGCTGCGCTCGCGCGAGCCTCCGCCGCGCGACATGATCTTGTCTCTGAGGCGCGTCAGGCGCTCCGCGGAGCTAACCTTGCGCAAGATCTCGGCGGTCCGTCGCAGGCCGCGCAGCTTGAGGTCCACGACGGGCGAGCCGGAGCACTTGAGTACACCCGAGTCGTCCACGGACAGCGAGCGCGCCTGCAGGCCGGCGACGGGCGCGTCGTCCACCAGCAGCGAGGAGGGGCGCGAGCGCGGCGCGGGCGGGGCGCGTCGCTCGTCCTGCACGCGCGTGGTGTGGCGCGGGCGCGCGCTGAACGTGATCTGACCGTCGTCGTCGGACTCCTGCTCGTTCTCCACGTTGAAGGTGACGGCGGGAGGGTCGCGACGCCGGAAGCTGCCAGCGCCCTTGAGGATGGAGGGGTCGCGCCGCAGCGCGCGCGGGCTGCCGGCCGGAGTGCCGCACAGGGAGCCGCTCGGAAGACGTAGCGTGCTCTCCTCATCTGTAATAGACGCTCTGATGTATTAAGCCGGAGAAGACAAAAATAAAACAGGCTCAGGAGAAGGGCACGGGAGGGAGGCGAGAAGTGGGAGCTGATCGGCGCGGTGCGCTGGGAGTACCTGCTCAGTGCTCACGGGGTGGACCGGTCAGATCCGATTCGAGTCGCTCGCAGAGGTGCCTATGAGAGAATAACGAAGGGCCAAAATCAAACTACCGTCTGTAACTATTGTATATTTATTACTCCGTAAATAGTGGAAACGTTTGCCTAATCGAAGGAATGATACAACAGGTCTAAAGTAGTACAGTAGCTGTAAGAACAGCTTTTGACCCAATTTTAATATCACAATAGAAACATTCTACACTTACAATTATTATTAGAATGTTTAAAATCCTATCTACTTAGTAATTGTGTATTGACTCCAAGGCTAAAGATAATGTTATATTAAAAAAAAACAACAATCATCAATCATCTTAAAAATATTTGAAAAATGACAATTAAAGATTTCAGTTATATAGTATCACTAAAGTACAATATAAGTATTATGATTAGCAAATCTGCGGTATCTTTAAGATAGCTGACCATCAATAAGGAACATTATAAATTGTAAACATTTAAAAATTAACTGGATCTCTGGTATGCACTTGAAAAAGAACATAATATTGATGGTACAAGATATGTTGAATTCTAACATATTTTAAGATCAAACAATTAATAAGTACACTTGATTCTAAAATATGCAGTGCAGCATAAACGTATGGAATAGTACAATGAATAAAGTAAAGTATAAAAGGGCACATCCTACATTACTAACATAAAAATGACAACATGTATTGGAATGCAGAATCAAATAATTACCAATTTCTATTATTATCAAACAATCGGCTCTTGCGTTGCGTACGTACCTAATTATACAATTTGTCCAAAATGTGCAACTCGCTAGCGTTCAAATTGTAACGTAATATATTACCACGATGTATATTTGTACTCATGTAATGCAAAATATAAATTAAAGCTATGGAACCAATAAAAAAAACATAATTTTGAATAACTGACAAATAGTATAATTAAGTATGGTGCTAAAAGTAAATACAATTAGCAAATTATGAACAAATAAATTAATATGCAAATACATAACTAATATCTTTACTAATAATAATACATTTTTAAATAGAAAATATGCATTGTTTTAGATAGTAAGTACTTACAACAAAGAAATCAAATGAAAAAAATGTACCAGTCTCTTATTTGGATGCATATTTCTTATTCGACTTTGAATAGCTTACGGACAGTATATTTCTAAAATCACAACACAAAAATGTCTTTTCTATGTTCCATGTGCAAATACAGAATAATATTAATAAATTAAATATCAATTTTACAGTAACAAAGCAAATCATGCTTTTGTGAAAGCCGTATAAGCAAACAACCGGGGCTGGTTTAAGTATTTAGCCAGTACAGTTACATAATTAAGTAGATCATTTTCAAAATTAAGTTTGCATTTTAATAATTATCATTATTTTTGGCACTCATTTAAATGCCTCTGCAGCAAGTATGCTTTGAAGAACAATAAGCACTCATCTCGTACAATTAAAAATCATAAATTAATGCAGCGTAAATTATTCCTCACATACATCAATGCTCATCGTCGATCTATCGATGTGGTCGGATAAGAATCTATTTCATAGTAAGCATAGCCAGCATGTGTTTGTTTTACATGAATACATCGTCCGTGACGTTGAGGACGACGTGGTCTTGGCGCGGCTCGGGCTCGTCGCCGGGAGGGGGTGGGGCGAGGTCCCCGGGGGGCGGCGAGGGGGGCGGGTACTCACGGATGGTGCGGAGGGGCTCACCTGGGTGGGAGGGGGGCTCCGACTGCATCACGTCCTCCAGCGCCTCCTCGTTTAGCGTCTGAAGCGCACCGCAGATCATTTGCTCCTCCAGTGTTACCTGCCGCCAATTATCATTTTAATAAATAAATAAGTCCCATTATTTTGGACTTAAGTCCATTTCAATAATTATACCACTTATTAATTATTAATTATCTTCGCCCCAGCTTAGAATCGGATATGGTAGTGGTGAAGTAACTTAGTGTGACATCTAACTTTTAGTTCAACCGCACTATGGACACGTTATCGTACGGACGGACTTGAGTAGTTGTAACAGAACGAGAAATATTGTTCCGCCAAGTACTATGGGTGTTAGCAGGTTGATAGCTCCCATAGTACATAATAGTTTCATATCAATCTAACCTTGTAAGGATATTTTCCGTTGTCTTGCGTAGAAAATATACGTAACAGGTAAGTGCACTACATTCACATGGCGAGTGTCAAAAGGAGATGATTCAAAATGGGCCAGCAGCCTAATTGCGTAACACATTTTCGTAAACGATTACGACTAATCTGTTTGAATTTGACAGTTCAACAACATTCATTGCGGTGTTTACATTGTTGAGCAGAATTTTTATCGAACTTATGAAGCAATGGATTAGCAATCTGTTTCAAAACGATTAAGATTTCGATTGATTGGGTATTACGCAATTAGGGTACAGGTCTATGTAAGTACACTACCTCAAAAAAATAAGGGAAAATAATTCGTAGAATTGGGGAAAAATACAGATAATTCATTTGTTGTGGTGGTTTGTTGATGTTTTTCATTTATTTTCAACTTGGCGTCATGGCGGATTTAGTTACTCTGTTCTTGGAAAAACAATGACAGTCAGCCATAGATCGACCATTAAACTTTTTAAGTAGAGAGAACTGTCGGCTGTCAAACCATTGTCACTTCAGTCACTTTTATCATTTCAAACGTCATTAATCAACAAAAATGACAGATATTGACGGGTTTTTGTTGTGTGTTACAATTTCAAGTGTAATTTCTTGTGTTTTACCGGCAAAGAATGCCATTTTAAAGTAATTGGATAGTTGAGAACTGTTTTAAATGTGTTTCCCTATTTTCAAGTACAGTGTACAAGGACCCGGCCTAGGCTCCATACATCTTGGAACATCTTTACTCCTACACAATTTCGTATCCAATGTGCGGTTAGCCTTATGACAAATTTCGTAAATGAAACACGAGACTTAAAAGTTATTTATCAATTTGCAAATACAACGAGTTGCTTTAAGCTCAAATATAGCTGACAAATGGTTAAATTCGATACCAAGTGATTTGATTGGCTGTTATTTCAGTAAGCCTATCACACAGGAACAAATTATTGTATGGCCTTTCAGAAACCGGGTGAAATAAAATAAACCCAATGAGATAACCGATTGGAAAAACATTAAACCCTTTCCCATCCCATGATTCCAGTAGCCCACAAGACGATTATTAAATAAGTGTGTCTATTTCCCGAACAGTGAGTGATAAATAATCTATACAGTCATCATAACAAATAACAGTGCACAACGTACTTAAAACGCATATATCAATAGCAAACACATGTTCCGTTTTCTTCACCATTCACCATTCAATTTTATAACTGTCCCATTTTTTTTATTATGAAATTTTATTTTATTTCCAGTTTTTACAGGGCACCAGCTCATTATTTGTTTAGTTTTTGATAAAGTATCATACAGCTATTAATTTAAAAAAATCTATACTCGTTAAAGTTTTTCGACAATGTGGAAAATAGAAAATAACAAAGCTTAATTCCCAAAAGTAACAAAGTGGATATGTTTTTACTTAATCACTAGAAAACTAACGCATTTTTTAGTTGACTACTATATATTTTTTAAAGAAATTAGCGTTTTCTATGCAATAAAAATCTTTTTCTGCAAAAAATTTAAGATGTCATATATTTTATTTTATTGTCCAAAAATTACAAAATGGAAATAAGTAACACTACCTTGTCCCAAACAAATCACATTTTCTCAGAAGATGGGTATTCTTTTGTTGTTTTGCAACTATTACAGCAATCTTTAGAGATTATCAAGTCATTTTAATATAATAAAAACACTATTTAAAATATTTTTTCCACATTTTTCCATTTTGTAACCGGGACCAATTTCTACGGAAATGCCCAAGTGCAAAAATACGTATTATTGAAGCTAACTGAAAAACAACCAAAGCAAAGTTAATAAAAAAATAATGGGACCACCCCTGAAGCATAACCTCTGCATTAAAAAAAACTACATCGATTCACAATAATTGCCGGAGATATCGCGAAACAAACATACAAAAAAAAAACACATACGAAAAGAGAACCTCCTCCTTTTGTAAGTGGGTAAAAAAAACAAAGTTTTACACTACGAAATAGTTCAAGTTACCTGAAATCCAATCAAAGTGCATTTTTCTTTACTCTTCTTATTTCGTAAACAAACATCGTGTACTGAGATTTCGATATTGAGAAAATTAATGATTAATTCGATGCAGATTTTGTTTCAATTGATACCGCCATTATCACTGCCATTCGTGAATGCAATAGACAGCGTTCGTTTACAAAATAAGACATGTGAGAAAACTCACTATAAAAATGACATTGTTTTTTTTTTGGATTAGACATACATTGTGGAGGTTCAACATCGAATGATGGAAACACTAGATGGGTAAAAATAATGACCTCTCCCAATGTTCGTGCTCTACATGAATTCTATGTGTGTTTATGTTACTCTAATAATCACCTGATATTCCGCGTATGGCTGTAAAACATACGATATATTAATGTCTTGCTAGCATGGGAACTAGTGAAAAAAATATTATTATCGTAGAAGTTATCTTGTTTGTGGTCAATTGTTCAAATTTTTAAATAAAATTACAGTTAATATTTACACTATTCTGTCTTCCTTACCTACATAAAACTAACATAGTAATGTTTTGCTTAGCTTTGGTATCTTAGCTGCAAATATGGACATTAGCTATGTAAACAGTAAGTTTGTTTGTACCTGTTTCTCAACATTCGAAGGCCGGCTGCGTTGGGTTTCCAATGTGTGTCGTGGTTTAGCTGACTCTCTCTCTTCTGAGTCAGTTGATTTTTCTGACAATACTGCGGAATGACAGAAAAGTAATTTAATACCCTTAAAAACTTTATAATGCAACCGACTCTTGGGTTACTGAAAACCAATTTATTCTATTCGATCTGTTGTCAAATCTCACTATTATATTACAACCAATAGAACTAATGACTGATCTGGCATACAGAAATCATATTGTCTAATTTTATAATCAAATAAAATAACAGTTTGTCACCTGTAACGGCCGGTACAGTCGACGGCATGTTCGCTTCGAGCTCGCGGAGATTAACGATGAGAAGCTTGAACAGTTCCCAGTCACCGAACGGCAACTCTAGAACCTATAGGCAAATAATAAGAACGTTACTACTTAGATATGCAGCAGTTTGGGGTAGTATAAGATGTTTTTTTTTGTGTGACCGTGTCTGCGGCGCGCGCATAAGCGCTTCAATTTGCTTAGAAATAATTTTCCCTGACTTAACATGGGTTTATTGTCTCGGAAGACAGAACCGGTTGATACAACATTAGCCATTTAAGGCCGAAGCCCGCGGAATTCCTTTTTTTTTTTTTCAATTAGCTGGTCAGAATCAGGTTGTATCAACCTGCCTGCCTTTTCCCAGCTATATTGGGAATGGCTTCCAGTCTACTCATCTGTCAGTCTGCTCTCGCGCTCCACTATTAGAGACACACGTACCGGCTCGAGGTCCTGCAGGCGGCACACGGCGAGCACCAGGCCGCACACGTTGTGTCGCTGCAGCGCGCTGGCCGCGCTCGCGCCATGCTGCGCACGCGCTCCACTATTAGAGACACACGTACCGGCTCGAGGTCCTGCAGGCGGCACACGGCGAGCACCAGGCCGCACACGTTGTGTCGCTGCAGCGCGCTGGCCGCGCTCGCGCCATGCTGCGCACGCGCTCCACTATTAGAGACACACGTACCGGCTCGAGGTCCTGCAGGCGGCACACGGCGAGCACCAGGCCGCACACGTTGTGTCGCTGCAGCGCGCTGGCCGCGCTCGCGCCATGCTGCGCACGCGCTCCACTATTAGAGACACACGTACCGGCTCGAGGTCCTGCAGGCGGCACACGGCGAGCACCAGGCCGCACACGTTGTGTCGCTGCAGCGCGCTGGCCGCGCTCGCGCCATGCTGCGCACGCGCTCCACTATTAGAGACACACGTACCGGCTCGAGGTCCTGCAGGCGGCACACGGCGAGCACCAGGCCGCACACGTTGTGTCGCTGCAGCGCGCTGGCCGCGCTCGCGCCATGCTGCGCACGCGCTCCACTATTAGAGACACACGTACCGGCTCGAGGTCCTGCAGGCGGCACACGGCGAGCACCAGGCCGCACACGTTGTGTCGCTGCAGCGCGCTGGCCGCGCTCGCGCCGCCCGCGCCCAGCGCCGCACGCGTCATGCTGCATACGCGCTCTACGCTCAGCGTCGACAGGCGGATGTTCGGCACGTCCGTCTGGAATAATCAAATACAAGTTAAATTAAAACGATGTCTACGATGCTGTAGACAGACACAGATAAACACCCTATACTTATAACACGCCTCTCATTCCGCCGGGGGTTAAAAACAATAAGCTGCAAATGAAAAGGAACGCGTCAGTACTGCCTGCACAACGAGACATCACGTGACAGTAAGCGCACAGATTTTGAAGAAACCCACTGCGTAAAATTAAGTAGTGGCCAATGCACTTTCTTAGCGTCGCGCGTCGTAGTCCCATGACATAAATCGGACGTAACAGTTTAGTTCAAATTTTACTTGCAGAGTACATGACTGACTTCAACAATTAAAAGCAATTCATCTCTCTGAATAACCGACCCCTTGACGATCCAAAAGTGCCCGTAAGTGCCTAAAGGTTTATTTGAAATAAATGCTTTGAGTTTGAATAAAAATTAATCCGAAAAAAGGTAACAGGAAACGAGGAATGGAATAGACGTCTGTTAGAAAAAAATGTTTATCGAGTGTAACGCATTATGCTTCTCGTGTACCGATGCAAACGCCCTATAATAGTAAAAACGTGTCTTAGAAAAAGAAACCAACGTACCATAGCGGGGAAGGCAGTCCTAATCATGTGGAAGGGGTTCTGCGTCGGCTGCTGTTGTTGTTGTGGTTGGAACTGCGGCTGCGGAAAGTGTTGCGGGTTGATGGCTTGCGGCACGAACCCGCTGCCGGTGTTGGCCCAGCCAACCCACATCTGTTGCGGGGGGACGGGACCGGCTGCTGTTGGTTGTGTTGGCGGGGATGAGCGCTGAGGAGATGAATATATCTGGTTAATAATGGTAAACAAGTCATTGTGGTTTACTCAAAGTCAAAGCATTTATTTCAAATAGACGCGTAAAGGCACTTTTGAAAGTCCACATTTACATTTAAATAGAATTGATCCTAAGCGCCCCTTCCAGAAGGTAGTTTCGTATGAAGAAGGAGCAAGAAACTCCAAACTCTTTTAAAGCAAGGCATTTGATCGGATCGAACACGATACCCTGATAAAGAAGCTAAACTACATGGGCATCTGTGGGGACATCTTGAGGTGGTTCTCTTCTTACATTGATAACAGGTCACAAGCAGTTGTACTCAATTATTATATGTCTAGTTGGGTTAACGTGCCCAGCGGAGTACCTCAGGGTTCGTTGCTCCGTCCTTTTTTATTTGTAGTATATGCGAACGAAATCGATCAGTGCCTCTATTCATCAAAACTGTTATGCTTTGACAATGACATGAAAATCTTTGCAACTAATTCAACGCTCGAAGATAGACTAGCACTTCAGGCAGACTTGTATCGGCTTGATTAGTACTGTCGGGCTAATAAACTTGATCTCAACCCATCCAAGTGATCGGTGATCACCTACACTAGATAACATGCAGGCCTAGCCACTACTTATACTTTGGCGGGTCAGATCTCTCCAAGGTGCAATACTATTCGTGACTTGGGCGTCCATCAAGACAGTTAGTTAGTTTTTGACACACACAATGGTGCCGATTCTCTTGTCACAAATGCCTCTAAACTAGACTAAAAATCACTAAAATTTGGTTTAATCCTGTCAAATGACGACTTTCCATTCTGAAATTGACTAAAGTGATACAACTTAACTATATTTTATTTTGACAGCACTAAGATGGCACTGAGTTAATAGTTTAGTGAAAATGTCAATTTTACTATTCTGAATTTTACGTTTTTCACCAAAAAATTTGATTGTCTAACTAAATCTGAACATGAATCTGAATATTTTTAATTACGATTAAAAAGGTATGGAATAAAATTAGTTGGCGTGAACTAATATTCACACCAACACCTCGACTTCAGACGGTCAAAAACGGTACTTTAACTTTTTTTTGCTCATATCACGGAAACGGTATGTCCTATCACAAAAATAATGAAAATTTCTACCCCCTTTGAAACCCCGAAACCTCCAAAACTCCAAAACTACATATAGATATTTTTAATTTAGTTTTTCCATTCAAAAAGTAAAAACTTCCCTATAAAAACACGTCGAGGCTGCCCCAGGCTGCCTCCGGCTCTAACAAAGACGTTGCGCAACCACAAAAAAAAAAAAAAAACCTGTGCTCGCGATTGTCAAATTCGATTATAGTTGTGTCAAAATTATTTTTAAATTTAGAGATTTTTATTCGCAGAATAGCTTCAAGATTCTCATAGTAAAAAGTAAGGAATTTTAGTGATAGTTTAGATAGTTTAGTTCGGTGTACAAGAGAATCGGCACCATTATCTCTCTAGGTGTTTTACTGATGCTAAAACACAAAAAATATTGTATTGCACTTTTGTAAGAAGTCAGCTAGAGTATGCGCCTCAGATACGGGAGTCCACGTTATCATAAAAATATTGACCGCATGGAAACCATCCAAACACGGTTCATAAAATATCTTTGCTTTCACCAAAAGATTCCATATCAGTCCACCTGTTATCTTGGACTCAAAATCAAGTATCATCTGCTACCACTGGTGGATCGCCGTAAAATTGACTGTTTATTCTTGTTGAAAGTCCTCAATAACAATATTGATAACCCTGAGTTATTGTCGAAATTTAATTTTAATGTGCCAAGTAAAGCACTTCGATTAAGTCCGCTCATACGTGTATCTCATACATCTTCGAATTATAGGCAGAACAGTTATATTGTGCGCCCAAGAAGAAATTTTAACGATATATGATTTTAATCCATTCACGATTAGTGTGAAATTTGCCAGAAGGTGCTTATAAAAGTAGCTATATCCAAAAAAATTAACCATGTGTATTTACCGAAAGGTCGTTTAAAAGCAATAGTTCTCCAACGTTAATCTCTAAACATTACCAGATTTTCCATTTCCTATAAAAATAACATTTGTGTTAATTGCAAGGTACGAGTAATTTGATCGTAAGGTTAAAATACAAACATTTTTAACAAATCACTTCAGACGGCACCTGGTAAAATAAATAACGTGTTACCTAAATATATCTGATATTGCCCTGGTTTTAAATTAATAATAATAATAATAAATTAATAAAGAGCTGGCAACACCGTATCAACAAAAGTCTCGTTTTCTCATTTACGTAATTTTAATTCTTATAAGTTTTTTTTGACCCAATTTAACAAGATATTTTTATTCTGAAGTAAAACCTGAAACCTGCAAAACCAAAGAAAATTCAATAACGACATCAAACTACAACATAATGTAATTTTGAAACCAAAAACTACCGCATCGGAGGTGACATGACAGATGTCACCTCCGGTAAAACATCACTGAATAAGAAACCAAAAATGAAGAAATGTTGACGAGATCAGCTGCACGTCGAGCACGCCCACCACCTCCGGACTCATCGCTCAGCTCCGCCTCGCCGCCGCCGGTACCCAGCGCTACTGGGAGCGCTGTGACGACACCGGCCGCGGTAGTTGCGTCGAGCTCGAGCGACGAGTATTTCTCCCCGCCCACGACGCCAGCACCTGCTCGTCGACGAGGAGGACGCCGGCCGCCGGACGGCTTAGGACCTCGAGGCCCACCGGCCTCTGATAGGGTCCCAGCTCCCGGCGGAAGTGTGCAGCGCATGAGATGGACACGATCCATCAATGAAAACGTCATGCGCTCATACTATGGGGCTACAGAGGGGGGCAACAATCTGACCGCGTACCGTGTTCGGATGCTCTCTCTTTTTCAGGTGCTTGAGCCAGCTGTCAACGGTTCGGCACAACGACTGTCGGATCAGGTGCGGGTCATTCAACGTAATCTTATGTTGGATGACACTGTGCTTGATCACCTGCGAAGTGAAATGCAGAGTAGCCATGTCATCGCCCCCCCGTCGCAGACTGTTGTGGTACTACCACAGTCCAACACAAATCAAGCTGACGAAGGAAGTGATGATAGGGCTACAAACGTAAGTACCCAGTGCAATGAGGAATTGAGGAGTGCTTTGGAGTGTGCGATTCGGGAATATCGGTTCATGTCGCCCGAACTTAGACCACGCTTACCTCGTTTGCCCATGCATAACAAAAATAGGGCGCTGGTGGCGCTCCTGGATTCGCAGTTATCAAACTATTTTGATGACTGCGAAGACCTCACCGATACTCATTCAATTCTGTACTGCGCGGCTGTAGCGGCATGTCGTGTAGCTCACGTCAAATTTACCAATGACTGTAGAGCTACGCGACCGAAACCAACCGTACCAGCTTGGCAGTGCAGAATTGAGCACCGTATTGGTGGGCCAGAACGCTCATCGGCAAACTAATCTTCTTCAGAGACGGCAATACTCGTCCAAGAGTGATGCGCTTTGTGAGGCGGGCGTTCTCAGGGACTGATATTAGCTCTCAGAACTATCTGTCCCGCGTCCACAGAGCGCATCGACTTCCTGAAGCAGAAAGTGTATGCATGGGCTAACCGTATTCGTAGGTATAAGCGGCGAGTAGAGCGATACACTCAGAATCGCACGTTCCAGAGCGATGAAAGGTGGGTTTATAGGGGTTGGGAGCGACCGAACCAAAGTGTGGCTGACACGTGCCTGCCAGATGATGATACCATGTGTTCTTTCTGGCGAAGTATCTGGTCGGTGCCTGTTAGTCACACCGAAGGTGACTGGACTCGGGAAGTCGAGCGAGCCTGCAATTCAATACCAGAAATGGGGGCTATTACCATCTGCCCCCAAGATGTAGCTCGTGCAGTCCGTCCGTTACCTAACTGGAAGTCACCAGGGCCGGACGGGCTGCAGAACTTTTGGATTAAATGGTTTACAAGATCGCACGCTCGCTTGGCGGCCCAGTACCAGACGGCTTTGGAGTTTGGTTCGCTACCCCAGTTCCTAACAACAGGAGTTACCCACCTGCTCCATAAATCAGGTAGCAACGCGGAACCCAAAAATTATAGGCCGATCACGTGTTTACCGACGGTCTATAAAGTGCTTACATCCATTTTGAGAGCTAAAATTAACAAACATATAGACACCAACTCCATCATGTCTGCCTCTCAAAATGGATGTAGGAACGGGTCCCGCGGTACTAAGGAGCTACTCCTCATTGATATGGCCATTAGCCAACAGGTTCGACGTTCCCGAAAGCATCTGTCGACATGTTGGATAGATTACAAGAAGGCCTATGACTCGGTGCCACATACGTGGCTCATGAGGGTGCTGGAGTTGTATAAAGTAGATGCAACTCTGCGCACCTTCTTGATGGCATGTATGGGGCGATGGAGGACGGTCCTTCGCTATTCAGGATGTCGGAATATCCTGAGGAATAGCGAGCCGATAAGGATCGAGCGAGGCATATTTCAGGGCGATAGTTTGAGCCCGCTTTGGTTCTGCTTAGCCTTGAATCCTCTAAGCACACTGCTGGAGGATTCAGGTCTAGGCTATCGGCTGAGGAGAGGTGGTCAGGTTATATCTCACCTTTTGTACATGGATGATCTAAAACTCTTTGCCCCCAACAATTTGCAACTAATGGAGCTACTGAAAGTAACTGAAATTTTCAGTAGCGCCATCAGGATGGACTTTGGGAGGGAGATTGTGGAATCCGTGGGAACCCAACTCTCGGATTCCATAAACCTTAAAGCCCTCTCCGCATCCGAAACCTATAAGTATTTGGGTATGTCGGAAGCGTTGGGCATCAATGGTACTGACGTGAAGCAATCGTTGAAGGAGCGCTTCTTTGGCCGCCTGAAGAAAGTGTTAAATAGTCTTCTGTCAGGCGGAAACAAGGTGCGCGCCTTTAACGGTTGGGTCATGCCAGTTTTGATGTACTCTTTCGGCATACTCAAATGTACTCAGACCGAACTCGACGCCCTGGATAGGAGGGTCCGTACACTGCTGACTGCAAACCGAATGCATCACCCACGATCATCGGTAATGAGACTGTATATCCCGCGAAAGTGTGGAGGTCGAGGCTTTTTAAACGCTAAGACCCTACACAATCGCGAGATATGCAGTCTCATTGAATATTTCCTAGAAGCCGACGTGGGGATGCATCGTGATGTGGTCGTGGTGGACAAGGGCCTCACCCCGCTCTCCTTGGCCAAAGAGAACTGGCGCAGACCTGTAGTGCTTGACACTTATGATCGCATGGAAGTATGGCAGAGTAAGGAGCTTCACGGACGCTTTTTCCGGGCCCTACATGGACCCGATGTAGATCTTCTAGCGTCCGTGACCTGGCTACGTTTCGGTGACCTCTTTGGAGAAACCGAAGGTTTTATTTGTGCAATTATGGACGAAGTTATGATGACGAACAATTACCGGAGATTTATTGTGAAAGACGGCACGGTTGACATCTGTCGGGCATGTCACCGTCCGGGGGAATCAATAAGACACATTATCTCCGGGTGTTCTCGTCTAGCTAACGAAGAGTACTTGCATAGACACAACCTTGTAGCTAGGATTATCCATCAGCAACTTGCTCTGAAATACAGCCTTGTGGAATCGGAAGTGCCGTACTACAGGTACGTGCCCGACCCAGTTCTCGAAAATGGAAATATCACATTGTACTGGGATCGATCCATCATCACTGACAGGACTATTGTTGCCCATAAGCCTGATATAGTGGTGGTGGATCGAGTAGAGCGGCGCATAATGATTGTTGACATAACGGTCCCGCATGACGGTAACCTCGTGAAAGCCGAGATAGATAAAGAAATAAAGTATCTTGATTTGGCTCGCGAGGTTGTCGACATGTGGGATGTGGACTCAGCAATCATTGTGCCGATAGTCGTGACAGCCAATGGCTTAATAGCCAAGAGCCTCGACAAACACCTGAGGAGGCTCTCGTTGGGCAGCTGGATCAAGGGCTTGATTCAGAAAGCGGTACTTCTGGCTCGCATTGTTAGGAGGTTCCTCTCTCTGGAGTCCTGACCGCCGGTAGCTTGGACCCTGTTACCGATACCGGTGGGATACTATTTTTTATATTTTTAAATGTATTTTTTTTCAGAGTTTTGAAAGTATATTTAAAAATGTAATTTATAAGGTTTTAAATGTAATAAAGGAGATAATAATAATCTTTATTTGGAACAAAAACACATTTTACAAAATTGATTGCGTACGTAAATAGCTACATTAGTTACAAACTGTGGCGCAGCTATTAACGCCCACCTCCAAGAAGGAGACGACGGCATTCCAAATTCCAGGGATAAATACAAAGGGTTTAAAAAAGAACAGTTACAAAGAATAAGTGTTAAACGTTGTGCATGTGGGGGTGTTGTATGTGAGTGTAGTGCGTGTCTGTAGGGTGTAAGTGTTGAGTGCGCTTGTGGAACCCCACGAGCACACTCTACGCTACGTGTATTTGGTGTGCATGTTTACGGATGAAAGATCTTTAGGGTTTCACTAAATTCTCAATTTCTTCGTATGTGAGAGTATGAAGCCATTTATCACTAATTCTTTTGCAATCCCGGAGAGTACATGGATAAATAGTAAGAACTTTATTAATTTTGAAGAAAAAAAAAGTTCTTACTATTTATCCATAAATCACGGGACTGCAGAAAGTGAACTGCCTGCGGACAATTTCAAATTTAACACCTGATGTCGAACAAACTCTGTCAGTCCTACGTTAATTATATTGTCAATTATACGTATGTTTACCTAAACTAATAAACAGAATGCAATAGATCGAATGAAAGAATGATGAATGAGGGAAACATTGCTCTTGCGAATCTACACTCAAGCCGTGCCTTTATGTAATAAAGGCAAGAAAGAGCTGGGAGCTCAGTCCCGGGAGAAGTCTTGTTGTTTGAGGAACAAAACTTCTCCCGGGAGATAGGGTCCGCGGGGTCTGAACTTAACTTGTTATTATCGAATTACTTTCTGTTGTGATTTTAATTTTGGCTGAAGTTAAGTTACCACTGAAATCTAATATTCTGCTTCACACCATTAGATAGATTTATAGAATACTTTTTAATATGCACACCATAAAAATACAGGTACACTTAAATTTAGAAATTTTACATAGTGTGACAATGAAAACATTCCACTAAGTGTGGCAAATGAGTTTCTTACGTTTTTCCTGGGGAACAGTTTGGAGTGAGGTTGTCGTGAATGCGGTTGTCCCCACATCATGCCGGCCGCACCGCCCGCGCCGCCCGCGCCTGTGTCTTCATCTACGCCATTTTGCAGTTGTTCCTCTGTTGTCAAAGAAAGTGGCGAAATATAGGAGAGGCCATGTAAGTTTGTTGTTTAGGAGAGTAAGGTTTCTCGATGTTCGGTTTATGCTACTTACACAATTTTGTACTAATAATTTAAATTGTATAATTTGGTTGCGAAAACTTATTTTTACTAGCTCTGTCCGCGACTTTGTTCGCGTGCATGTCGGAAAACAATAATGTGTCGCTTAGAGAAGCTGTAGGTGCCACTCCTCCATTGTTATATATAGATGATATAGATATAGATTGTATCAGGTGTTTTTTTAGAAGCGGAGAACTTTAAATTGAAATAAAACACAGTATAACATTTTTCTGTGTTTTATTTCAATTTAAAGTTTGTTCGCCGTTGCTGACGCGAAGGCTTAAGCATTTTACGAACGACAAATTTCACAAAATGGACTTGTAAAGTGGCCGCCTCTAATTTATGTAATGGCGTCTCCCACGAGGATTTGACGCCATTACATAAATTTTCTGGGGATAATGTAAACTCGCATGTCTACGCCGATAAACCAAAAACAATTAGGTACTTTGATGCCACCATTCGACGCATTATTGCCGAAATACAGCCTGATTTACTGCGAAGAGTGTGAAAATGTGACCTCGAGATGACACCATTCAAACATGAATGCCATTAAATTATATGTCAAATAAAGCCAATTTTATGGATGTTAAAAACATTTTTCTGTGTTACATTTCATTTTAAAGTTCTCTGCCTCTAAAAACTGCCTTTATTAGTTGGACAATGATTGGTTTACCTTTTGGGAACCAAAAAACAAAACATTAAATTAACACATTACTAAACCATACTATGTCAACTGTCACTGTCAACACAGACAATCCAACACATGCCACCTAAAGAGCAAAGTGAATTGTTGGAAGAGAGGTATAACCTCAAGACTTCGTAAAGCCCCAAAAACACCTGCCTCCCGATCACGCAGTAGCGTTTTAGAAAAGAAATGAATCGATTGCGTACCCATGTATGCCGCTGCAAACATAATTTGGCGAAATGGGACATTATCGATTCATCCAACACCCGGTGCGAGTGGGGAGGTCCTGAACAGACTATGCCCCATTTGCTAGTGTCCCAAAATAATCTGTTCACCTGCACCCTTGACTGAACAACGTCTCTGCCGCCGCAATTAAGGTACCATCTACTGGGCCCAAACAGTAGAAACATAGATGACCCATCGAAACAAAAAAGAAAGACTAAACTACAACATCTATTTTTGTTTACACATTAAATTCCTATAGTAAACATTTAGTTGAGGAACTCTTACCTTTGATGAGCTTCTTGATGTAAGGATCCAAGTTGATGGTGAAAGGCAGGAATATCTTGAGATCTGCAGCTGTGAGCGTGGAGCGGTGGAAGCTCAGGAACACTTCCAGTTTCCGCTCATCTCGGTCCAGCTCCATCAGCGTGCTCGCCTCGCGAAGACCGCTCATTAGAGGTTTTACTCTGAATAAAAGTAGGTTGAAGATGTAATAAACTATCAAATGCTTGCCACATTCATGTAGTTGACTGTTGTGTTGTTTAAGTGCTCTAAACAAAGACAATATAACTTTACATGAAACACATTCCTGTTTATGTCCATGTTTTTTTATTTTATTTATAAAATTATATATGTTAAAGAGATGAAGTTTCTTTTTTTTAATTTAGCTACTGTACATAGGTATACCGTTCGAAATATCACGGAACAATAAAAGGGCCTCACTTGTCATAGATATGCTTGAGCGAAGTGCAGTCATCGATGTGCTCCTCATAGGTCTCGTGGTGGTAGATGATCCAGGAGGTGCGGAACGGCCACTGTTCCGTCAAGTTTACCCACGAAGCCAGTTGGTACCAGTTGAATTCGATTTGGAATGCTTTTAGAAGACGACCTGAGAGGAACAAGTGTGTTATTTACGTTTACCAATGGTCAAAGATGGGTTTTATTTTATTCCTTCAGCTGTCCTTACTGATTTTTTTTTGGATATTTTATGATTTTGAATGGGGGAAATGAACATACCCCCTCCGGGAGGAAATAGAACATACCCCCTCCTCCATTTCATGTTTTCTAAGGGCTGATTTTACTAAAGTCCGTTCCGTGGATTAAAATTGACGTTTGGACAGTTGTAGTATGGAAAAACTATCATCATCATAATCAGCCTATAATGTTCCCACTGCTGGGACACAGGCCTTCTCTCTGTGAGAGGGAATGGGCTGTAATCTCCATACAAGAAACGTATTTTTCGGTGTTTTTATTCTTTGTGGTCCGGAACCCTTCATTTACGAGACCGACTCTCACTTGGTCGCTTTTTAAATGGGAAAGCAGATTACAAAAAAAAAAGGCAGTCGTGGGGACTGCTGACAGAACTGAAAACCCCAAAATGTCTGCAGGCCGCTGCGCGTCGCTAGTCTGGCGCAACACGTCACATTAGCACGTCGGTGACGCGAACCCATATGATAAATGATTTTTATTTCTGTAAGTGGGTTTGTACAAACACTTTTACACGTCAAATTTTTTTTTTAAACTGATTACTCTGAGAAGAAAGGCCGAAACAAACTCAGAGGTAAATAAGTTTTGCTCCTACCAAAAATCCTCAACGCGGCTAAAGAAGTTTTCACTTAAAAAACTCACCAGTAACATACAGCACATTCATGAGCCTTCTCATGCTCCTAGGATTGACATCACTGAAGTAATCATCGGTCAGCAGCACTCTATTGAGATCCGCAGCCCCGGCCCCCACCGTCCCGCCCGCCCCGCGATGAAGGCCTGATGCTACTGATGACGCGACTGATTCCGAAGGGCGGAGGCGACGCTCCCGGGCCGCTTGGCCTTTGATGCGTTCCTGACTTGACATCAGTTCTGATGTTGAGGATAGGCGGCGGGCTGATACCTGAATGTAAATTAATTGAATTTAGTTCTTCATCTACTTCTTATTCTAGTAAAGATTAAGGTCTGCCTTCAAGCTCGAACATTTCTCTTTGTCTTTGCGGGCTGAAACAGATCAGCAGCACGGACTTAGTTGGGAGATGTTATTGAAACATGAAGAGTTCTACAGGGATATTTATTTTTAGATTCTTCTATAACGGCCGAACCTAATAACGTATCTATTTCCAATTTCGGCGTACTGCAGATAGAAAAACCTATATCGGCCGGCGTAGGCCGTAAATTGTTAACAATATATTTGACAATACTACCTACAATGCTAAAAGAGGTACGAGGAATTATTGAATCTTCCCTTAATTATAAAATTCTGTGGCACTCAGAGACTGGGTTTTCTGCATAATTATTGACTGTTTTAAAGAACATTGGATTATTCCATCTTTAATAAAGTAAAATATATTTGCAGTCTATTATATCCAACGCAGTTTACAACATGCAAGCATATCAAAATGGTTTTACATGTTAAAGAATCATAAACACTCACGGATCTCTGCAGTGACGTAGAGAAGTCATCAGCGGTGATGACCTGCATCCTCCTCGAAGCGGTTTGCTGAGCAGCCTTGACCCTGCGTAGTGCAGAGTTCTGCAGGTAGAACGGAAGCTGCACCATGTTGCGGAGGTAGTCCCATCCGCCGATGTTGCTCTCGGAGAAGGCTCGACGACTGTTTATTTCCACTGCCTACTCGAAATATTGGGAAGGAATGTAGTGTGTGTTTAGTTTGTGTATGTCCAGAGTTATGGATCTTGAAGATTGTGTAGTACAAGTTCAGGTTCCCTTCACGGAGATCCAGGACCAACGTCTAATTAAAAAGTTTTTATTTCAATCATTGTGTTCCCTCGGCAGCAAGGCGAAAGTCAGATCAATGTATGGTGTAATTTATTGTTTAATGACTGGCAATAAGGTATGCTTTTGCCTGGCAACTGATACACACAAACAACACGTGAAAACTAACACCGTACTCCATCAAACATGTATATTTATAATATCCGCGCGCAACCGATTCCCAGGTGTAAAATAATCTGAATTATTATTATCTTTGAAGACTGTCTTAGCTTAGTTTTAGAAGTAGTTATGAATATAAACTACTACATTACACTGGAGACAAAAGCAATAAGGGGAAGGCAGGATTTTTAGAAAGGCCAGATAATATACGACGTATTAACACTATTGAAAAGAAAAAAAAAATTGTCCTTTTATTGTTTTGAACCTTGCATAGGGTTAGGGCCGTCCGAATGCCGGGGAAGCCGGTAATTTTCCAGAGCATGTTCTGATTAATTAAAACAACTAACCAGAAAGGCCCGCAACCCGGGAGGCCCAGCCCGGAACTATACTAATATTAATTTTATTATGCAATTCATACTAAACATTCAGAAAAGTTACAAAATCCTAAGTGAAAAGATTACGCGCGGGTCGCACATGAATTTAAAAAAAAGCAATAAAATGAAACATCCTACCGAAATGTCATGCAACACATAAAATATACATCTGACAAGGTTTACGAATATTCAGATGAATTCATGCAAGTAAACTGTATGTTTTATTTACTTGTTTTATTTGGTAACAAAATGTGGCGAACAAAATTTTTGATTTTGAGGAAACTAATAATGGTTTCCAAATAGTGAAAACAATATTATAATAAGTGTAAAAGATTAAAAATTGCCAAGTTATAAACGTTTTAAAATAAGTTTTAGACAAGTACAGCACTATCGTAGAAGTGACGGCTATGTAACTTCATACTAGCGCCATGCATTGTCCGTACCGCGCGACAATGCCGGGAATAATCCCATCCAAAAACTTTTAGTAGTCATCGTCCTTAATACTACCGCTTGTGCTTTTATAGCTATCTGGCTTAGGCCCCGTTCAAACAGCTATGATCAGTACAATATTTTACTGTATAACTTTGGCATAACATGGCAGTTTCATATTGCATTTGTTTTTAACCATATAAACAATGGAATGTTGACGTGTGATCCCAACCTATTACCCTAAAATCAGCCTTAAAATCTGTGACTCATGGAATACCTCGCGTTTCGAACCGTTTTCGTTTACCAAATAATCCGAGTAAGAAAAACAAAAACACTGAACATGACATAGGGTTTCGACACAACATCGAGTTCATAGCTAACGGAGATAAGGTTAACACCAAACACATGACGGGCTTAACTGACCTCCATCCAAGCAACCTGTATGAAATGTATAATACTAATAAGAAACTTTTGCTATTTATAACTTCTATTCTACGCTTACTCCATGTTAATAATAGGTTTACATCATAAAGAAGACAAACAACAAGGACGGGGTAAAAAAAAGACGCAAAGTATAATTGAAGCAAGAAATATGCGTATAGTCTTTATTTGGGTCTGTCTTACCCCACAATTTACATTCCTATGGTGATTGACAGTTACAATGATTGAGAATGACGGTAACAGAGAAAATAGCTATAGAGATAGGAACCGTATTGATAAATCACTTTTCAACACAGTTGCTCATAAAGTGGCTCTTATTACACCGATTTTAGGTTCATAATGCAGTGTATTACACACGCGTGCTTTTTACGTAACATTACTGCACTCGTGTTTTATATTTAACATTTTTTTCTTTCATCCCCATAAAGAGTTTTTATGTCTAAATACAGCATGTAACAAAAACCCTGTCAGATCCTGAAGGGTATTATTTGGTATCGTACTGCGTACACAAATACGTAATCATTTAATGGATACGAGATAATTATTTTTACCCAATGAAAATAATTAATTTAAAAAATTAAAAATAGTCATACCAAAGGCAACACTGATCGCTCGACAGGGTTCACCTACAGTTTCGTGTCCAAGAAGCCGCCTGAGCGCGGCGGTGCTTTGTCGCATGCCGCCAAACAAACTTAGGACTAAAGAAACCTACGTTTTGCCTACCCGTAGGTATCAGCTGATATTTTATTGTAGGCATAGACGCATAGTGACCCCGATTTCTGACCTTCTGTTTATCAAGAAACAATTATTATTGAGTTAATGTGATATACTTTTGGCAATGTACCGACTGTAGGTATCAGTTTATTATAACATTTACTTGTTGCATACCTATGAGATTGTGTTCCATATGCCTACCTCGAACATTAGTACACATCTTATTATCGACACCTTTTTATTCAATTTGCACGTACTCTTCGCAGCGCACTTGTGTACGATTTGAGTGAGTCGAAAGCTACCACAATCTGAGCGCTTACTTCGATTTCGAATCACACTCACACACAAATAAAAATTAACATATTCAAATATTCCTGATTGGTTTACGACATTGTTCGCGATACGATAGCGGCACGTGATACGTACAGACATCCGATCGCAAGCTATCTCCACGTGAGACTGGCGACAAACAAGTAGAGCCAGTAGGCAACCAGTCGGCTACATCAAAGGGTCTAGGACTCGTTATGAGTACCTACAGCGCGGCTAGTGCACGGCGGTGTCCTTTGAAATAAAAATAAGCAAAAAATAAAAGATTTCGCCGACCGGTGGAGTGTTGTCAACTTATGAAAATTTTCCATGTTTAGTGTTACATTTCGTATGGTAACTAAAAATAAAAAAATCAATAACTTTTGGTTTTTATGAGTTACATTTTTTTGTTGTATTTGTTTTATGTTAAACCAGGAATACGCCTTATTTTGGATCGGACCGGGTTTTTGTTACATATTGTATAATGAATATTTTTATCATCTCCGACATATACCAAAAAAAATTAAATATGAATAATACCAATACCATAACACAAACTGTAAAAATGCCAACAAAAACTGTTCGGTATCATTTTGAGAATTGTACTTTCACTAATTGTTTCAATAATTAAAGAAAATAACAATACGAGTCTGTTTTTTTCCTCGCAAGTGTGTTGAAAAACGTCGTGTGACACGCGTTTTCATTGATCATTTTCCACTCGGCTCCCTTATCGAATAAAACCGCCTCGGGGGTAGTGACCAAAAGAGCACCCTTGTATCACAATGTACTCTATTAATACGCATGTTTGTTAAAAAGGAAGGATTAGATAATGAGTACAGTATATGTCTGATTGTTGTCTAAGCTTGGTAAGGGCTCGTGGCTAAATGATAACAGACACGAGCCGATCGAAGGTTAAGCTACGCTCGCCGCGGTCAAATCGTGGATGGGTGACCATACCGAGACCCTCCAAGCCACGGAAATCACGTTAAGCTGTTACTTGTACATCTTTGACAATCGTTACGGCAAGTAATAAGCCTAAAAAGTCCGATAACCGGTCAGATAGGCAGTCGCAAATGTAAAGTACTGGTATTCTGCTGCATCTGGTTAAGACTGGAAACCAACCCCGAACATAATTAAGAAAAGGCTCGCAGAGCAGTTCGTCTAAGGTCACCCAGACAGCAGAAAATGTGGATATTGGATGGTGGAATTTACATTCCCATGGAAAAAGTTTAAAAACTATGAGATCTCAGCTGCAGTCGCAAACTCTATCGTTTTAGTCACTCAAGCGTTGTATGCGAAAATTTTGAAGAGAGATTTATCAATACAGGTTCAAGACAAAATTAAAAGTGAAATATTCTAAAACAACAAAAGGACGTCACAGATTAAATAATTCAGTTTCCTTGTAACGTTAAAAGTAATATTTACCTTGCTGATGATATGTGGGTCTATGGCCAGCAGTAGTATGAAGGGACTCTTGGGGTCTGAACATAGTGCGTGCACCGCGTTCAATAAGGCGAGGACCTTCTCTTGTTCACAGCTGTCCAAAGCGTCAACTACTACCACTAGACGGGTTTGTTGACCGGTGAATGCGTCTAGACATGATACCTAGATGGAAGAACATGGGATTTTATATAGGTGCAGGACTTTGGGTAGAACTTTTACAGCCTTATAAACGAGAAAAGGTTAAACATCGTTAATGCAGCTTTTTTTTTGTTTTAGGTGTCAGTTTAATTTAAGCTGTTGTTCCACGTTTCAAAAATAACTAACGTGCGATTTTCATGCAACAGATTTAACTGATAAAAATATGATCAAGGCTTATGGCAAACGTCACAAATTTCTTGGAGAAAACAAGGTATTCAGGTTTTTATAGCCAGAAAAAAAAAGATGCAACATAGTACGTACCACATGCGTCAAAGCCTGCACTTCAGGTCTCAGCGCGAGCGTAGGAGCATGCGCGTGCGTCGGTTTCTTCGTGGCTCTGGACAGCCGGGCCCTCGGCGACATGACGAGCGCGGCCAGCACGCGGCCGCACGTGTACAGGTTGGCCAGTAAGGCCGCGCCGCTCACTGCGCAGGCGCCGATCATCAGTCCCTGCTGAATTTCACGCCGCCTGATCGACGACGACCCTCACTCATTGAGCCGTCGTGCGCTATTTGTTTGGTGCCTTATGTCTAGCGATTACCTCATAATTTATAAAGATTTGTGCTGCCCGTAATTTTAAAATTACTCCATTTTATTTATGTTTTGGCTAGCATATTTTTTGCTAAGTTGACTTTTACGACTTTGTTTTCAAATAACCACAGACGTTAAATTGTCGGGGTTTTATTGCCGTACGGACAACAGGCCTTGTTATTTAATGTGAGCCAGAAACGCTTTAAATATTTAAGGGTCATTATTGGTAATATTCCAGTAAAAAAAAAACTATGCTCAGTTTAAGGAGCATACGGTGAAAATGAACAGATTACAACTAATACTCACTGCGGCTCCGTTTCACGGTCGGTTAGGTACATGATGAGCACACACAGTCCGACGAGTATGCAGGTGAAGCACAGCTCGAACGTGACGATGTGAGGAATGCAGCAAACTCGTCGCCACCTGGAAAGATTCGTAGGATGTTAGTAGCTTAAACAAAAACTAAAAATGTTATTTTTTGTTTCCAACTTCTGGTGAACTTGTTATGTTCTCGGTTACCGGCCTGAGGTACCATCTCAAAAACTCGTGGCAGTATTTATTGCTGCTTAGCCCGATCTTACATAATGCATATTTTTTGTGGTATGAAACCGTTGTGGAATTCAACTATCGCAAGCGCGGCTGCTGAGCGTGGGGTTCTGGGTTCGATTCCCAAGTCGGGCAAAGTGTTATTGGGATTTCCATTTGGAATTTCTGGGTAGCAGCCCAGAGTTTGGAAGTTGGCGGTGTGACACCCTCCGTGCCTCGGTACGCACGTTAAGTCGTTGCTCCCGCGCCTGATCTCTCTCCGACCGTGTCGGATTGCCGTCCCATCGGACTATGAGAGTGAGGGAAGAGAGAGTGCACCTGTGTCTGCGCACACACTTGTACACTATCATATCTTCCGCGCCGAAGGCTAGTTTCCGTTGAGATTGGCCGCCATAGCCGAAATACGGTCTGAAGGACTATTATTATACAACAGCTAACCGCACGTCCGTAGATATTGACAACGTCTTTGTGTAATAGCAGCAAGGGACATTTCCGTAACGCAAGTGTTACCACTGTCATGAGGTTGACTGTACGACTGCACATTATGAGCTTTGCGATAACTTTATTCTCATAAGAATTATGGGCTATAGAGATCCAGTGATGTGTGTAACTCACTTCCATCCCGAAGTAGAAGACACGGGCTTGGGTCGGAAGGCCCTGGCGAGGCGCGTGCACACCCTGCCGTACTGACACTCCAGCGCCTCGCCCAGGCTCGCGATCATCTGCACCACCATCGCGTCGCCTTCCTGCCCAGCGCCGCTCTTCATACCCTCCGTGAAGTGGAATCTGTAATGTACGAGAATGTGGATGAATTGCTATTTTGGAGTTTCATACGAGTCTCCCTCTGAATAGAACTTTATACGTCTGGTAATCAACAGCCTCTTAGGGCTTGTCAATTGTTTAATCTTTAGAGGATGCCTTGGGTTCCTCAAAAACCGGAAAGAAACATGGCATCGATAGAAGTGCGGGGATTGGGCTGGAGTCATTGCCGAAGTCTAGTGGGCTCTGCATAATTGATAAGGCGGATTGACTAACGCTGCTACTTCGAAATTCGGTTCAGCTTGACCCCGTAGACGTAGGGCCCAAATACGTCTTTTGTATCCTTATGGATTGTTACCTTATAGGCGTGGCCGGCAAAGCCCTCGGGTCGTTCGGTCCCGGCGGGTGACAGAACACAACTTGCAGCGCCAGCAGCAGCGAGCTGAACTTGCGACCTAACGCCGACAGCACGCCGCCTGCCCACCACCACTCATATCTGTAATCAAACCACATTACTTGAATATTTCAATTTAGAATTTGAGTTTTGGAACAACAAACTCAATGCCAAACACAACAAAGTTTAAATTCCATTGCAACCAAATTTTTTGAACTTCCTTATATTTTAAACTGATACTTCAAAAATCAAACTACAATACAATTTTAATCATTTACAATCAATTAATGATTCAACTATAAAAGAGCTATAAAACGGAAATAGTTTGGAAACTGTACATAAAATAACAATTTTATAGATAATCAATTTGCTTTTTACAGAACGTATTCGCTATTAGGACTGAAGAAAGGAATAATATATACTTCGTACATTTAAGAGTAAAATATTGTAACGAGTTTTTTATACCGTTACATGTCTTTGATCATTATAGTCGATTTAGGAACGATTTCTAGTTGCCATTTTTATCTGTGATACATTCGGCTGACGTTTCGACGTCAAAACTTGACAAGTCGCTTTTGTAATCTTTGTTCGTGAAGGTGACAGGTCTCCTAATTTTCCCTAAATGGAACCATAATTAATCGGACATTTTGGCTTATAAATGCCATAATCCTAAACTAAAGGACCCCTGGAATGGTCCCAGAGTAAATTTCTATCGGATTTTTGAATCCCCCGTTCGGCTCCCTACGGTGCTTATTCTCCTGAGGAATTTCTACTGGCCTTCCACGGGGCTGATCACCTGAGAGGTGAGGTGAGGCTCTCGGGGTCACCTTCAAGTTTTTTTTTTTTTTTATCATATCAGAACAGCCTTCAGCTGCTAATTAAAAAAATACTGAAATGGTGCAATGATGAAATAACATTAACTAAAATTTATAATAGTTTTATTGTTTTCCATAAGCTAAAAGTAGACATTAAACTGAGAACGTTCAAGGAAGTGAGACTTTTAATCACCGTTGACATCCACAGGCTCCCATCCTAAGATTAATTGTTCAACCTCCAATTCTATCCATTAATAGTGTGTATCTCCACGGGCGGCGGCACCCGAAATTTCATTTCTTTATATATCAACATATTTTTTTAGGAGATCACACACACTCAGAAACACACATGTTTTCTATTTTTTTAATACTACAATTGATCCCAATAAGGGATTCCTTTTTTTTATGTTACAATATTCTTTATCCGTCTCATAACAAAACGAGTTTTAATGAACGAATGGTTTTTGTACAAAAATTGACTTTAGAATGAAGTCTAAGTTGTCAATTTTATAAGAACTTTACGAGAGTCGAAATAAAGTCCAAAATACAGCATAATCCGGGAGGTCTAAGCTTAGCTTTGCATTAGTGTGAGTGCACATAGCGACGCGTCCTTTGCTTGGCAATCGGACAATCGGCCTGAGGCGCTGTGCATCCATCGTGAGATCACATTGGTGCGATTGGTAATTACTCACTAAATGCAAAGCTCAGCTTAGGCCTCGCAGACTGTAACTAGCTCGAAGGTTAAATTTAGAACTTGTTTTGTAAAAACAGTACGAGTTGCAAAAACAGCTTCCACTAGAGACGCTACGTTTGGCTAACTCAAGGCAAATAGCAGCTGCAGTGCCTTATATGTTATGCCTATTTTAGACAAATTTTCTTTGTATTACTCACTTATTCCCAGTGTACCACAGAATATACAAGGCGATGTATATAAGCGCGAAGAGAGCGAAGCACAGTCCAACAGCAATATAAGGCGGCGCACCCGATACAGCCGTGATGGCGGCCGCAGACAGCGCCACGTGCCACGCCCCCCAGGACACCGCCCACGACCACGCCCACCCCGTCTCGCTCCACTGGCGGGCGAAGTTCTTCATCTCCTCTGGGAATTGAGAGATAGGTCTTGGATTGACATTAAGAACCTATAATAGTTTTGTAGCAGTGCTGTCTTATTGTATTATTTTATCAGGAATAGTGTATTAAAACCTCCGTTCAGTAAAGGTAAAAAAACAGAATAAAAAAGATTGACAACAGCAACTATTTAGGTCAAAGATCGACCAAGAGTGAGGTGTTTGAATCCCCCCGCAACGTCTAAGAAGGGCGCGCGTAACACTACGTGCCACCAAATCGGGTCCTGATGCATGGGGGGCGGAGTACGTCTCCGAGTCTACCGTCGCTGGACTCATTTAGTGGGGCTGGAAGAGGGCGTTGTCCGCCCTCCGCCTACGCCCGGTGCGCCTGCTGCGGATCGGGAGAGTGGACGAGATCTCTCTTTCCCTTTCCGCAGCCTCCTTCTGCAAGATAACTGTTTCGCCGAAGGAAACCACCGCGTCCCAGGACTCGCCGCCGACCGTCGAAGTCACTACGGTCGGCAGCGGCAGTATGAAGCGGCCTAACCCAAGTACGTCAGTCCATCGGCTCTTGCGTTCAGTGAAAGTTATACATTTAACAGCCTGTGCGACGCCAACAATAACCACCCGCATGTAGGAACATAATTTTAGTCATTAATAATCCTGTCCGTACGACTGCCAGGAGAAATTGTCAATGAGCCGTTTAACAGTTCATTTATTATTTCAGATATAATATACTGAACACCTATAACGATATAGGTGTACCATTTTGGCTTGCTCAACACCTAGAAATCTTATAATCGTTATGTTCTATCTTGTAATTTGGGTGTGACAAAGTACTGATTGATTTGTAGGGTCTTATATCAATGTAAATCATCATGAATCATTATTTTATATTAAATGGCATGACGGGTATGTCATGACAAGGTGGGTGTGCCAACTCAAACAACTTCAATGACGCGCCAATTTCATAATATTTAATTGTATTAGCGACGTCACAGGTTTAAGTGACTCATGAACTTATAAAATAATGCGTATATTGTAGTGTTATTTTACGTCTCGATTTATTGACTCACGACGTATTTCTAACTTTAATGTTTGTCTGGAACGACGTTCATACGGGTCATTATCGTGTCTTAAGAAAAGTCGTATTGTTATTACGTTCTTGTCATATCTTTCGTCAATTAGTACCAAGTTGAACTCGTCAAAATGATAATTGTCACTAGTATTTAATTAAAACACGAAGGAAAAATGCTTTAAAAATATCTCACCTTTAAGTTTATTGAGCAAAAACGACTTCCCGGATCCCCACCTCGCGTACAGTCCGACAGTGATCGGGACCGAAAGACTTGGTTCGGACAACATATCAGCCAACGCAGCGCTATACAATTCATATCCTAACATATTCTCATTGTCTTCATTTGTATTCAGTTTTCGGGCTCCAAAGATTTGTCCTAGGATTGTCTTGTTGTAACTCATGTCTATATTGTATGGAGTTTCATTCAGTTTGTTCGGTTTATACAGTAACTGGCTGTGCTTCGGATTACGGAGAAGAATCTCCACAATTTGCTGCAAAATAAATGTTTAGTGTTGAGATCATCAACCGATGATTCAGATGATTATTACGTGTAATTAAGTGTAGGCTGGGTATAGTGTGGATTTATGACACGAGGAAAATATGTTAAGCTGTGCATCCATGCATTATTAGGATACTTATACTTAATGATGATAATCAATCAAGTCATTACTTGTGTACTTTCCTGTTTTTAAGTCAACTTTTTGTTGAGGTCGTACAAAAAGTTCGATTATCTTTTTAACTTTTATAGTTTTAATTAAAATATTATTGAGGAAGAACGTTTTGGTATTATTTTGGAACCAGCAACTTAGAAGTTTGAGGAACAGGGTATAAAGTTCACGTATCCTCCATAGATAAGGGGGATCCTCCGACCAGTTTTTTGTCGTCTCTGGAGGGCAACTGCCCGACGATTGATGTCGGGATGGTTTATGGGATGTACATATCAGAATCCAATTATTTTAGCAAAGTGCAGCTGTTACTTGATAAAAGTATTCTTGTGCAACTCAAAAATAATCTTTTGTTCATCTCTTTTTTATTTATTTGACCATAATATGTCTCGGATCCCAAAAGTAAGCTAACAGGCTGTCGATCATCCCGAAAGATAAAAGTAAACCCCGGGGCCTATGCTTTGAAGACGAAGTTAATTAGACTCATGTCAGCAAAACAATTTCCCGATATTTAGTTTTTAATCATAGAGTATGTAGTAAACCTTCGTATTACCTTAGACCTGGCCCTCATAGCGATGTGCAGAGCCGTGTCACCTCTGATGTCAGCGACGTTGACTCGCGCCTTTCGCTCCAGCAGTAATTGTACCATTTCCGCGTTTCGAGAGCGCACCGCACGTATCAGTGGTGTGTCGCCAGACTGCGGGAAATTGAGTAATATGTAAACATAATATTTGAATATGTAAACTTTATATTTTAATATGTAAACTTAATATTTTAATAAGTAAACATTGTTGTTTTTTTAAAAGGTATTTGAAAGGTATCTTTACTTTAAAAGCAGTTCCGCGTCTGCCTAAAACAAAAATAATATATACCAATGAGGATAGAAACTTATCTAAACATCTTCTAAGAGTTTGACTTAAATCATCCCTGAGAGGGTCGAATACGCGGGCAATAGCTAGTAAGAAATTGTGAAACAATATCAGAAACTATGTCATCACCAAATAATGACTGAGAAGGGTGCAGATTTCCATACTGATTTTGAATTGAACCCAGTAAATCAAAACCTTGCCAAAGCCATTCGGCAGATAAAAATAAACTTAAGGCTTTTTTGATACAGAAATGTTAATATACGTTAAGCGATTTTTAAATGAACCTTATGTGTGACATCTCAGCAGTTTAATATTATTGACATTATTTGTATACATTTCCGACTTGTTCTAATAATTTATTGGTACTTTAATCATCACTATTTCCAAAACTCAGGCAAAATTTACCCGGCTCACTATATTTTTAAAACAACTTTCTTGTACAATACCTACATTATACGAGGGCTGCACTAAAAGTATCGGGAATGGAATATTTCCACTGTTCCTGTCATATTAAAATCTTTTTAATTGAAAACTCCTTGGTTATAAAAATCGAATATCATTTATTTATTTAAAAAAAGATTCTCGGTCTTGTCTTGTGACAAGACCGAGAATCTTTTTTTAAATACGTGTCAAGCTCAGCGATGATCCCCGTCAAGGTCGTCCAAAAACTGCAGTCACCCAAGAAAACGTTGATGTTGTGCGTAAGCTGATTGAGGAAGATCGACATGTGACATACCGCGAATTCAGGCAACTTTAGACATTGGCATGAGTCAAATACAAATAATCTTGCCAAAAAGCGGCTCGCGTTACTTGGTGCATCAGAACTCTCGAAAGATTCCACGCAGGATCCTCAAATGCTGTATACAACATCGTATCAGGTGACGAATCCTGGATATACGCGTACCAACCCGAAACAAAAAACCAGTCACGAGTTTGGGTGTTCGAAAATGAGTTAAAGCCAACAAAAATTGTTCGTTCACGGAGTGTTGCAAAAAAAAATGGTGGCCACGTTTGTCTCCAAAACCGGCCATGTTACGACTATTCCTCTTGAGGGACAAAGAACGGTTAATGCAGAATGGTATACTAGCATTTGTTTGCCACAGGTCGCTTCTGAACTCCGTAAAGAGAACTGCAACCGCCGCATCATCCTCCATCACGACAATGCGAGTTCTCACACCGCACACAGAACAAAAGAGTTTTTAGAGCAAGAAATCATAGAATTATTAGACCATCCGCCGTACAGCCCCGACCTAAGCCCTAATGATTTCGATACTTTCTCTAAAATAAAGAATAAATTGCGTGGACAGAGATTTTCATCACCTGAAGAAGCTGTGGACGCCTACAAAACGGCCATTTTGGAGACCCCAACTTCCGAATGGAATGGTTGCTTCAATGTTTGGTTCCATCGTATGGAAAAATGTGTCAAATTTCGCGGAGAATACTTCGAAAAGCAATAAATACATTTTTAAATAGTAATGTTGTGTCACTTCCTTGATTCCCGAAATTTTCAGTGCCGCCCTCGTATGCGAATAAATGATTTGATTGATTGATTGAAATTAATATTGGCAATCTTTTCTCAATATATCACAAGCCATCTGAGGGGCAAATCCTGTATGTACAAGAACGTTCGCATTATAATCTCAGTAATTTATTGTCGCTGAGATGAGATTGCGACTTGAATTTGAACGGTTTTTTAAGTACGAGATTTGGCCTTCTGTTTATGAATAGTTACAATAATTACATAACATAACATCACGCCTTGTGTCCCCGAAAGGTTGGGCAGAGGTGTACCTTTAGTACACCCACATTTCGCCAGTTATGTTTAAGTCCTATGTAACAGGGGGCGAGCCTATTGCCATCTACCGGGCACAAATCCAGACTTCGGGCTGCTACTGAGAAATTCCAGATAGAAAAACCCAATAACACGTTGCCCGACTTGGGAATCGAACCCAGGACCTCATACTCAGAAGTAGCAATTGCGACCACTAGACAAACGAGGCAGTCACAATCACAATTTACAGTTACAATAATTACGTATGCAAAAATCACGTTATGTTAACTACGACGGGATGTTTTCTAGATGTGTTTCCCGGTGACGAGACTGACGTATTTCGCATACGTATTGAGTGGCTTTCTCCAGACGGTTGTCGACTTGCTTAGAGGAAGATTGGTCAATGTGCAAAAATAACTAGTTTCTTGTAGAAAGCTGGTTATTGTTTGATTAATATTTAGAGGCCATGAGTTGCCTTCGTATCTGGTGTGTGTCGAAGTAGCGTTCACGCCGCGTAGGCGCTACGCTAAAGTTTGGTTAACCCGGTTTAACATCGCGTATACACAGCGTATACGTTGACGCCTACGTCTCTTTACGAGTGAAAGTAACGTGTTTATTGTATACTTACAACAGTACTATGTTCGAGATCAGGATTGGAAGCCAGCAGTAGTTTGAGTATCGAAACATGTCCTTTTTCAGTGGCGGTGTATACAGGAGTTTTCTTCTCCTTGCCTGGCAGATCAACGTCTACGTGTTTCTTCAGTAAAGCCTCCACTACGTTCTTGTGACCACCTTTCACTGCATGGATTAGTGGCGTGTCTTTTGATTGATCCTAAAATAATCACAACTTTTTTTTTTTATAAATGTATTTTTAATATCTGTAGAAATAGTGTTAGCATTTATAAAGAGAGCTTTAAGCGTCCCGGTGTTTTATTAGCGTCTATTTAAAAAAAGAGTTTGTTATCATTCAGCCCGAAGATACAAGACATGAAGTCAATCGTCGAAAAACAGCTCGGACATGGAAACATAGTAAGTAAAGGTAGCGATGCGCGATGGCGAGAGGTTTTATTCAGTGGTTCTCAATTGTTTGGACTTCTCGATTGTTTTGTAGAACGGCGAGTCGATGGTTGACTCGATGGTTTATTCAAACGACTCCGATTCTTTATATTGTTAAAACATCTCGGAATCGCCCATCGCTAGGTAAAGGTATAGTTTATTCAAAAAAGATACGGACAACAATGCAGTTGAATAGATAGATAGATCATTACAACAAACACCATCATCACACAACAAATAAATAGCACTCGGTGAACTATACTTAAAATGATTAACCAGCCAGTGTATAAATTACCTGCACGTTAATATAAGCGCCGGAGTTAATAAGAGCCAAAGCGATATCGTAGTAGCCCTCTTTACATGCGATGGCTAGCGCGGTGTAGCCATCCCTGTCTAGCGCGTTCACGTTGGGCTTGTGTTCCAGCAGCATTTGGACGATCTCGAAGTGGTTACCTGAAAATAAATGATTAAGGGAGATATAAAAGCGAACGTCAAGTCGGGTCGTCTTCAAAGACTGGTAAAACGATGGGAAACGGGAGAATACGTTGGAGGTATCTTAATACTGTTCAGTTTCATGAAATCACCCAATGTAAATAATAATAATAATCCATTTATTTTCAGGCGACACAGGCCCATAGATAAATACGAACACGGAACACCACATCCTGCGGCCAAAAGCCTTCTTCCATGAAAAGGGGCAGGTAACAATTCGGTACGCGCACCACGAACGCCTTAAAATTGACGTTAGGGCGCGACTCCAGTAACTGCACCCTCGGCATGTACCTTATCTTCTGGCGCACGTACTCCATGATGTCCCCCGCCTTAGTAGTGTAGTGCAGGCGGGAGATGTAAAGCTTGTACAAACGCACTGGTGACTCGTAAGTACCACAGGCGTTACTTGCAATGCCTATTTCAAGCACCAGTCTCTCGCAAATGTCTCACACTGTACATTTGTGAAGAGAATTGAGAGATAAATAATTATTCAGCATCTTTCGGCCACCCGGCGCCCTTCGCATCTAGCGTAGGCCTAGGTTAAGCGCAACACTGACGACAACAGGATTTATACGACGATAGCACAGCATCTACGACAGAGTTCTGCAAAATTTTCGTCTCGTAGAAAACTTGCCATGTTTTTCTGTTTTGGTTAGACTCCAGTATAAATTGCACTTTTGCAAATCCATCAACTTCAAATAATCAGTTAGTTTTGTGCAGAATAAAAAAAAACTTTCTTTCTTTCTTTGAAATGTGTTTTTGACTGATTTTTATCTGTAGTGTAGGTGTAGAGCGAAAAAACCTTAATGTATTGGCGAATGTCTGAGACAAGAATGGACAAGAACTTTTACTACGCCTATCATGAGGATATCTGGTACCTTTATACAGGGGTGGCAAGGGCATCGACGCGCAAACTGTAACCATGAAGTCAGCACATGATTCTGCCTCCACACAAACACAGGTTTGTTGAAAACTGTAACTATTGAGAGTAACAGTTTTCAACAAACCATCTGTGTAGTTATGTGTGTTATTCCATGAATGAATGAACGAATGAAGGAAGGAAGGAATGAATGAATGAATGAAGGTATGTATGTTATTCCATTAATATTATTATGTTTAAAGCCTGTGATGTCCCACTGCAGAGCAAAAGCCTCTCTGCTCGCTTTCCACTTCTCTCAGTTTAAAGCTCCTGAGGAACAGTTCTTGTTAAAGAAGTCCAGCTCATCCTGCCATCTTCGTCTGGACCTGCCACGATGTCACTTGCCATTAAGAGGCACCCATTTGGTCGTATGTTTGGCCCATTGGTCGTCTGACATGCGGAAAATGTGTCCTCCAGTTCAATTCCATTTTAGCGTCGCAGCTTTCCAAATTACAGTTATCTTAGTGATGGAACTATTGGTCGTATTCCTAACCCGTACCCTAATTGCGTATTACACAATCAATTGGAATCTGAATCGTTTTGAAACAGGTTGCTAATCCATTGCTTCATAGGTTCGATAAGAATTCTGCTCAACAATGTACAAAACGCAATGAATGTTGTTGAACAAAATCAAACAGATTAATCGCAATCGTTTACGAAAATGTGTTATGCAATTAGGGTGCAGGTCTGTTAGTTTGATACTCGGAATACTCCGTTTCATCGCCCTCTATTAAAGTCACGACACTGTTTCAATGAGATCCACTGTCACGGACCCCCATTTACATCTCACAGGCACCCATTTTTTTTTCACTCACATGGACCCCTAGTAGAACGTCGTTGGCTCCTGGAGGTTGACCAATGTAATCAATCCTTTAAGCGAAGACGCCATAACTATGCATAGCGAAAAAAACAGAATATAGTGTTTTATTGCATCTCAGTACTGTTTCATATTTATTTATGCAACAGTAACACAGAGTCACTCTTTTTAAATTTAATCCAACGTGCGCAAAGTTTTGACAAAGTAAGTTCCACAACCATAGCTGCGTGGCGAATTCAAAAATCGTTCGTTCGCGAATTTCAACTCACACCAGACAGACGATAGATTAATTTCCGCGTCAAAAGAAATATTAATTTCGATCTATGTTGTTGTTATGACTGTTATTAGCTTTGACCCAGAATTAATGGTTTGTTTACATTTATCTATTTTGTCATTTCAGTTTCGTGCCTTTGTAATTTGGAGCAAGTCATAAAACAATACAGTTTATTTATAATAAGGTAGACTATGGCGTCGTCCTAATAGAACGCGAATGCGCGATCATCGCGCGAGTAAGCGATGCGACCATCGCGTCTACGCGCGATAGAATAAACTGGTGTCCTATGGATCATCGCCGTATGGGCCATATGGGCCGGCAAGGCGAGAGTGGCGCGGGCGCGGTGCCCGCGGCGCCGACACGATTCACGCGAATTTCAATTAGGACACCTATTCGAATTCAGTATGTTTGATCGCGAGTTCATACGCGCGTTCAGTCGCGCGACAGCGTAGTGCGATTGTCAGTTAGGACACCTATTCGAGTTCAATATGTTTGATCGCGCGTTCGTACGAGGAAAATTACCTACGGTGATCGCGCATTCGTGTTCTATTAGGACGATGCATGACTATTGTGTGTTTATTTGTTGTGCTTCGAAACGAATCCCATTAAAAATGGTATAGTCTTGAAACTACAAAAACAGTGGCGGGGCAAGTTCAAAATTTGATGTGGGCAAGATATATTTTGCGAGGCCAACTGATGGATGACGCAAGAGGACGGATTTTGTTGAGAGAAAATATTTTTTGATACTCAAATTTTTATTCATAAAAATGGAAACTTCTTCTTTGTAATTATTTTACATCATTTAGTATAACCTCAACTAACAGTAAAGTAAACAATTAAAGAAACATAAATTTTCTGCTTTTAACCTTACTGAACTCCCTATTAACTGTGTCGTAATCCAGATTAGATGCTATATTTGGCTCGTTAGATAAAACTGCCAATGCTGAAAGTCTTTCCTGACACATTGTACTTCTTAAATATTTTTTTATTAGTTTTCATTTTCAAAAACTCCTTTCAGCTGAGGCTGTACTTACTGGTACTGTTAACAAAATTCGAATGACAATATATATATTAGGGTAAATTTCTTTTAAATTATTTTCAGTTATGTATTGAAGCAACTGTCACGTCACATCTCTCATGAAGTCGGGTAAATTTGGGACCATTGTTTGTAATTCTTCATATAATTCGTAAGGTTGGAAGGCACTGCTCTCACCCACTCGCAGGACTGTGTGTAAATCTTGTCAATTTTTTAACTGTTTTTAAACATTTTTCAACTTTCTTATATCGTAAAGAAAACCAAAATTCTCAAAATGTTGATTCAAAGATTTAAATCTTGAATCCATATTGCTCACTATGGAATCAACCATGGTGTTAAAAAAATCTAGTTCGTACCTGCTTTTGGGAGACTGTATAGGTTCGCTATACAGTCGCTTCTTTCATAACCGAACATACTCTTCTTTTTTGCGACTCTTTTGTTTTTAAAGTCTTTTGGCAGTTCATAACTGCTTTTGTCAATAAATTGATGAGCATCAGACAAGCATTGTTCAAACCCAGTTTGTCGATATTCTTTAATCCAGTCACAAAAAGTACGCAAGTGTTCAAGAGCAAGGCTTAAATGGACTTGTACAGATTGCCATAATTTTCTTATAATATTAACACGCGATAATATCTCATACCATGTATGCAACGATAGGATGAATTCTAAACTGAACATTTCGTTCAAAACTGAATTACAATCACTGAGAGATTCAGAGTCTTCCGTGTTCTTTTTTAAGATTTCAATGCATTCAACAACATCATCAAATTGCAATAAGCCTCAACAGCCTCAGACTCATGGTCTTTACTGCCTCAATTCTGCTTTCCCACCTTGTGTCTGATAAAGGCGTAAAGGAGGCTTTAATTTAAAAAAAAAAATTACTCCCAGCGTTTGCTGGATCTTGAAAATAGCAAATACATTTTCTGAATAAAACCAAAAAATGTTTTTGCTGGCGCGGAAGAATTAGCTGCATCTACCAACAGCAGATTCCAATGACACCCGCACGGTGTAAAAAATGCCCTAATATTAATATTTAATATTCGAGTTTTAACTCCACTGTTTATGCCTATCATATTTGCACCATTGTCGTATCCTTGCCCACGACAATTTTGAATGTCTAGTCCATTTTTTTCTAATTCCTCCAGTATTGCATTAGTTAGATATTCTCCAGTCGTCTCAGTGACAGCAAGAAATCCAATAAAGTTTTCTTCTATCGTGCCGGTTGACGTATCACAAAATCTTAAGATTACTGACATTTGTTCAACTCGACTAGAATCTCTGGTGCAGTCAAGTAAAATGGAATAATATTTTGCCTCTTTTACTCTACGTATCACAACATCAGTAACTGTTTGTGACATCAATGTGATCAATTCATTTTGAATATCGTGGCTTAGATAATGGTGTGCAATTTGTGTATCGTTAATGCGCTTCATATGTTCCCGTAATGTAGGATCATGTTTAGATATCAATTTGTTTGTTTGATACGCTTCCACGCCAAAACGGCTAAACGGATTTGGATGAAATTTTCCACACAGATAGACCATGACCTTGGTAAGGACTTAAGCTACTTTGCACCCTGGAGCGCAGACGAAGACTTGAGCAACGGCTAGTAATTAATATACGTGCCTTATTTCATTCAAAAGTCTAACGGGTCCCTGAGAGTTTGCTTCAGCCCCTCGTACGTCTACAAAAAGTCCGGTACCCCAGGGTCCCGAAATATGTCAAAGACATAATAATAAAGAATATATAAATATTATAAAATAAAACAAATGATCATCTTACCATGTGTAGCCTGCAATAGCGGCGTCCAGCAATACATGCCGGCAGTATTAGCGTCTGCACCAGCTCGCAACAACGCGGCGCACGCAGCAACGTCGCCTGCGCGCGCTGCCCATGTTAAGGCTGATGTTGCATACTTGTCGCAGGAGTTTGGTCGCGCGCCTGCGTTTAATAGTCGTTGGACTACGCCACTATGCTTGCGCCCTGCCGCCCATACTAGCGAGCTGGAGAAAATTCATTGAATAAGGTTCGAACGATTATGGAACATTGCGAACAGAAAATTTTCCTTGTTCATGGTAAATTAGAATAGTGAGAAATTTTGGTGACTTAACCCTTAGGTGCACGATTTTTTTTATTTTGGATGAAAAAATATTGGTGATTTAAAATAAGTTAAATTATCAAGGAAAAATGTTTTAAAAAATCCTATTGCTTTAATTGGTATTATTTTTAATTAAAAAACTTATTATCATTTTTGATAATCTATGCAATAAGCACTGCATTTTTGTATGAAATAATATTAAAGAGTTTTCTAGTGAAATATCAATGTATTACGTAAATAAAATAGCATAGACATAGTTTACATGTGAAAAATTTGGAAGCATTTATTATTTCTGTTGTCGCAAAGAGAGACATTGCATTTTGCACACATGACTGAACTGAGTTTTTTACATGTTGAGTATTTGCATTGATTCCTTTTTTCGTGGTGCGTTTTGTAATGACCAACACCATCTTTGCGCACATCCTGAGGCGGTAATATCTGGGCTCCAACTCTCTGCTTCTTCAGGGAAGCACTTGGTGGTCTGTTGAGACTTGGTCGGCCTCTTTTATTTTCAGACACGGCACCATAACGGCACATTGTGTCCGCCAATTCGGTTCTAAAATCGACTAACTTCATAATATTTTTGGGATTGGTGTCTTTCTTCGTCATAACTTCTTTGTATAGAACCCAACTGTTTATGACAGCCATATCCAGCATGTGATGGAACAGTCTATTTGTCCATTTTTTGGATTTCATTCTTATTCTGTATCTACCTAAGTAACTATCCATAGTATCAACACCGCCCATGCCGCTATTATACTCGCGTATTGCTTTAGGACAAGATATGGTTATGCTGGTTTTCTGCCTCTTGTCATAACGGGTGATAGTGCCCACAGGTTCCGCACCAACATACGTAGACAACAGCAAGACCTGTTTGTTGTCTTTCCAGCTTATAGCTGAAAAATCAACCCCTTCGAAAAAGGTGACATTTTCTTCAAATGATCCTCTTGGTACTGATGTTTTGAGTATCTCCTTCTTGTCTGGCAACTTGCATGCTTTTCCTAATCGGTTTCTCTGCACTGTGCCTAAACAATAAATTCCTTCCTTGTATAAGTAATTAAATAGTGACAAGTTGGTGTAAAAGTTGTCAAAGATGACTATATGGTTCACTTGCCTCGGTACAGGTCGAAGCAAGCGTACTACAGTATTAGATACAGCTCCCAAATCTGGTTCATTAGGTTTCCTTTCTAAATTGTGGGTCCCAGAGTATATTTCGAAAGAATAAGCATAGCCCATGAGGCAATATAGTACGTAAAACTTGAATCCCCATTTATGGGGCTTGTTAGGGAGATATTGCTTCATAAAATGGGACAGTTTTGTGGAACACATCTGTTCATCTAGTGACAGACGGTGATCAAAAGGAACAGACTTGAATCTGAGATTGAGGTGGTCAACTACTGGTCTTATCTTATGTAATCTATCATGGTTAGGGTGCTCAGGAGAAAGGTGTAAACTGTTATCATTGAAATGAAGTATTTGTCTAATTTTTTCAAATCTATTTACAGTCATTGTGTCTGCTATTGGGTGAAATCGTACATTCCCTGCCCAATACGACCGTATACTTGGGTAGTGATAGACAGAAGTGTAAATCAAAACACCGATGTATTTTCGAAGCTCCAACAGGGTTATTGGATCGGAAAAATTAGGATTGTTCTGTGTGGCATATTTATTGCTATCCTCAACGATGACTTCTAGTAGACTTTGTTCAAAAAAATATGTAAAAAACTGGTAGGATGTAGTCAAATTCATAATATTTCCAGGGTAATCTGTCACACCTTTAAAATCGAAAGCTCTGTCAACCATGGCCATATCCTTTTTTTTACAAACTAAATTACGAGCGGTCGTATAGTTGATGGACCGATTTTCAGGCAGAGAGTCAGGCAAAACTGGAGCCTCAGAATCTAAATTAATTTCATTTGATTCGTGCGCTTCCTCTAGTATTTCCTCATTATCCTCAAGGTCTGCAGCCAACTCACCCACATTATCGTAATAATCAATAGAGTCCTCGTCAACATCACCTTCATCCTCTGATACATCCCCATTTTCCAGCTGCCATAAAAGTTGTTCGATGCGATTTTCATCCATGACCAGCACCCTAATTGCGTAATACACAATCAATCGGAATCTGAATCATTTTGAAACAGATTGCTAATCCATTGCTTCTTAAGTTCGATAAAAATTCTGCTCAACAATATATAGAACGCAATGAATGTTCTTGAACCGTCAAAATCAAACAGATTAGTCGTAATCGTTTACGAAAATGTGTTACGCAATTAGGGTGCAGGCTTGCTAATCTAAAAGCAACAAAACTCATGCAAAAACCACAACCAAAGCATAAAAACACGGTGCAATTTGCTTCAAAAACACGACGGCAAAAAAAACGAATTATATTCCAAACAACTTTTTTATTAGCAGGAATGCATGCATTATCATTTTTTATAACAAAGTCCAAAAGCAAAAATGGTACCCGCTATCAAAGATTTGTCAAAAAATTTGTCATTCTTATTATAATAATGATCCATATATTTTTTTCGCAGGAAAAATAAGCAATTTTATAAAGATTTATCGAGATGAAACTTTTGAAAACGGTCACTTCACGAACTCTGTGGGTCCAAATCAGAAATGTCAGATTTTAACCAATGACGTGCAAGCTAGCTTTTTTTGTTTTTGATGTATTGAAAGCCGAAAGGTTAGGATGCGTTTAGAAACTTTATCCCTTAATAAATAATGTTGCGTTCACAAGTTACGGTCAAGTAAATTTATGTTATCAATTTTGATAAACTATGCACTTAAGGGTTAAGCAAGCGAGCTAGGTTCTCGCTCATGTATTAATCGGCGAAGTCTGATAATGTATGTATGGGAGATGTATGCAATTTAAGAGTGAGGATACTTTGTAACATTGAGTCAAACATGTTTTCGGAAACCAGTTAACTTGAATGACAATAAATCACAGTGCTTCTCATTGTTAGGCAAAATATGCAATAACTTTGTGAGAATCAGACATGGAACTAACCGCAAACAGATATTCGTATGATTATTGTTGTTGTAAAACATAACGATCTTGTTCTTTATTACATAATGGTACAAGCATAACCTTTATGCGTTCATCTTTTGTAGGGTTCCGTACCAAAGAAGAAAAACAAACTTGTCCATTTGTCTCATTGATTGTTCAGTGCTAAATGTTGTTAATCTTCGTCAGAACTGAGCATCGTTCAATAATTAAGAATACAGAATCCCTTAGTTTCCTTAGAATTGATAAAATAAAATAAATACACACTTGATATTATAATTGCCATGTGCATGAACGTCAGCTCCTTTCTCCAACAGCACCGCCACAATGTCTTCGTGGCCTTTGTAAGACGCCCAAAGCAACGGTGTCCACCCGCCCTGTGAGAGGAAAAAAATATTTGTTCATAAAGCTCCTTCCAAGTAAGGCGTAAAATAATATCTTTCATAATTATATATATTTTAAATTTTAATTAAGAATTTGTATTTTTATTATTGTATAATATGAAACATGATTTTTCTTAATGAACTCCTGAATGTTATACTGCTTTTTTTATTCTATTTTTTGTTAGTTGTGTTGTGTTGTTCACACTCTTTCTTTCTTTCCATTCCGTTTTTAGAAGTGGTGAATTGGCTGTCAGTCTCATATGCAATTTTTTATTCTGTAAAATCTAGCTGTAAGTCATCCATAGTTCATAAATAAATAAATAAATAAATAATTTAAGAAAGAAAGTCAAATGTATTTATACGGAATTCTGAAAATCTTGGCTATGCAAAATTATATATTTATGTAATAATATGCAATAAAGTAGGTACTTAACAGCTCGGTAATGTATTTAACAGACTATAAGTACTACAAACTACACACTTGCAAGTAACTTCTTCCTTATTGTAAATGACTATATAATTGTAATGTCATCATCGATTACTGTAGTGTGTACAATCCCCATTATTTTGCATAGAGAACAAGGGTTTGAAGTTTGGAGACGTTTGCTGTTTTACCATGTTATGAATAACATGGTAAAACAGCAAACGTCTCCAAACTTTGAGAAAGCGAAATAGTTTTATGTTCACTAAATTGATCACATAGCTTCATAATCGAAATCGATTGATGATTTATTTACACAGAATGAACTGATTATATTTATTTTTAATTTAACGGCAGTCATTCTTGTCAGCACCTAAATCAGAAGCCACACACATTCCCTAATAACGTTATTCTTGACCCCATTTTTATGTTTGGCCTCCAACTAAATATATTCAACTGAAATGCTGTCTTAAACTATTTGCTTTGTCACTTCAAAAACTTCTTTTGAATTTCATTCTACACTTGTGGAATAAACATAATATTCCAGTTATGTAGCCACGCTCATGGATAGTTGGTATAACATAATATTTTCCAAGTGTACAGTCATATTAAATACATCAATGTGGCGATTTAGTGTGATATGACTGTACACCTAAAAGCTAATTTAAATCAGGCACATTATTTACAAAATACTACATATTTTCTTTAGCAAACTCTCAAACATTTTAATACTAGAAAATAGGAAAACTGGATCTGGCTGGACGAACACATTATATTTTAGCCAGATTATAGAATGTGCATGTCAGTGACATCTTGGCAGAGATCCACGTCAAGTATAAATATACTAATTTTGAGTACACAGTCCAGAATACATTTTGGTCATTGCTCTATTATAATTATGTGGGTTACATACTGTGCATTTGCATTACTGCATTTAAAAAATGCAAATATAAATCAATGTATTATTGACTATATTCTGTATCTTGAATCCATACAACAGATGTCAACAGACGTGTTAAATATTCCAGTCAGACACAAAATTAACATCTGTCAAAATCGAGAGCAATGACGTCAAATACAGCCTTCAGAAAAATTCAACTAAACTAAACTAATTGTACCTTGTTTTGTCCATAAATTAATCTATTTGAACATGTGCCATGATGTTTAAAAACATGTCACAATGCAGACAATACAAAATGTATGAAACATCTGTTCAGCGTAGCGTATACTCGTACACCACAAATAGTTTGTTATCTTATGATTTATCTTTTGTCTGATCTTCATCTAGATCTTTCATCTTATTTTTACCTACTTAAAAAAGCATTATTGCCTGTAACATCTACTACGTTTGAAATAAAAAGAGGTTTATTATTTAAAATTTGGACGTCAGTGACGTCTTCTTTGCTGAATATCGTAAAGTAGTATTATCATAATTTACGATTTACGTCAGTAATAGTATCGTAACTCTGTTCTAAGAATAATAAAGAACACAATATCAGCTTAATGTCTAAATGCATTTGTGCAGAAATAGATCAGTGTGTTACTTATTGATAATGTTAGGTCATTGACAGGGCTTCTTGATCGTACCGTTATCCAACCGTATTGGCAAGCTAACGCATGACCAACTCCTTTATTCGTTATACTACATAGCATGTTTGTTGGGTGAGAGTCACGAGAAGACTTTTGGCCCCGAAAGAGTGGAACTCGCTACCTGCGTCTTGTGTTCCCGAACGCATTCAACCCGAATCTCTTCAAAGTTAGAGTGAACAGACTTCTTCTGGGTAAGCTCACTCCATCGTAGTCTTTGTCTCTGACCTAGACTAGAGTCAAAGCAAACCATCCACAAAAAAAAAAAAAAAAAACATGTTAGTGTGTCATCCATCACTCAGTGTTATCCTCAACCATCTCAAACAAAACTCACAATACTGTTACCCAGGTAAGGCAATTTGTACAAAACATGTTGGTTTTACCTGTTACCTATTAAGGGCTATATTCCTTCCTTCATCCCCACAGCATAAAATAACAAACTATCCAAAACAATGCCCTTACCATACATATGAAACTATAACAACCAACTGACGTGACTTTAGGATTGACTCGCCTGAATAGATACTGCTTGATGACGACCAATAGTGAACAGCTCCGAATCGCTTAGGGTGAGAAATTTACCTCCCAACTTTGAAGCTAAACAATTTTATTTTTTTCTAAGAAAACTCACACAATCCCTCGAGTCCACCCGAGCACCAGCATCTAGCAGCTCCTTAGCTATTAAAAGATGGCCGCCTCTGGCCGCGAACGCCAGCGGGGTCCAGCCATCCGCGTCTGCGGCACCGGCGTCAGCGCCGGATGCCAGTAGCAGCTGAACTGCCGCCACCCGACCGTTCTCACTTGCAAGCATAAGGGCCGTTGTCCCGTTCTGTAAATGAAGAAAAACGTAACTATGTTGTTTCGACAGTTTGACGATACCACACGGGCAATTTCTTGACAAAGTAGAGAAGGTCATTGCCGTCTAATCTTTTAACTATGTATCGAGTTCGACTTAACAGTATAACCCGATGTTCCTATATCAGTATCGCAGTTAGGTACACAACTACTTACCCACTTCCATAGATCGTAAAAGGATACTCATAAAGTTAAGTAAGTATTGCATTATTACGGCAAAAGATTAAATTTCCTATGAGCAATTCTAAGTAGCACAATGCTGCGAAAAACAACATCAGTCTCTGATTACGTGTGAAAAGAGCAAAGCATATTCTCATTTAATTTCCCTGGATAAACAAGAGATAAAAAATATATTAAGACTTCACGATATCCAAACTTGTACACATTGATTAGCATAATAATAAATGACTTGGAAAATAAACAATTCTTGTGATCCTATAATGTCGCAATGGTTTACTTTCTACGAATCGATTAAAACATATTTTTTTGTATCCTGGCTAGTGACTCACCTAGTTGCTCATAATTTAGAGATAAGAATAAATTATGTGCTGGCTGAGACATTTCCAACTAATTGAATGACCTATAAGTGGATTGCATAATCCTTTTAAAATCCAGTCTCGGGAACATCTCGGATTAGACAGGCCTTGTTTTTTTTTCATTGTTAGTAAATATTTTTAGGGATTTTAACGCGTAATATGTTGTGGGAGGAGTATGTCAGGAAATATTTATGTATAATTAGGTATCCATACATAAGTACAGTTTTATAAAACTGTTGTTAGTTACAGTTTAGCCTTTAGAATTTAGATACATGAATTTAGATAGGTAAATCTAATTTAACAAGGAAAATAATCAAAAACTGTAAATTCTTAAGTATTTTGATTATTTTCCTTGTATGCACCCATTTTAGATGTAGAAAACATTCCTAACCTCCTACGTTTTAATAAAACGAGCTGCTTTGGGCACACTCGATGATTCATTATTTGAGTTTCACTATCAATTTCTAAAAATCCATAATTTGGGAAACATTACTTAATCATCACAGTTCATGGCGATTTGATTTTGTAATGCTAGTAGGTTGATTACATTCACTTTTAAGGGAAAACCTCTCGAGTGTTTTTTTTAAACCTCCGATAGAAATAGTGATGTAGACATAATATTTAGGGAGATGCGATTAAATCACAGCGAGTTTAATAGTTTGCAGTCGTTTGCAGCACAGACGATCACATGTACAAAGTGCTTCAGCCATGAATGGGTAATTTCACGACGAGCGGTTCCTTTAGAAAAGCCAACCTCGTATACAAATAAACGACAAACCACTAGCGGGGACATTATATCTAGAAATTGTGAGATGCAAAATTAATTTATATCTGAGTATATTATGTGGACATAGTGCTTCACAATTTCTCGTTTTTCTGTTTTTCATACCCTTCGTTTGACGAGAATTTTGGGGTTTTGTTGGACTCATACCGACTAAAAGCCTCCAGGTCCCATGAGTCGGAAGTGCGGCGTATTCTCGAATGTGCAACGCACTCCTGACAGTCTCTATGATAATGTCCATAGCCTGTAGTTTTTTAGTCAAAATATCATAATTATCAGTTCTGTTACTTGCCTCATCTTTGTCGTCGATGCTAACATTCTTGTTGTTGGCGATGTACTGCTGAAGTTCTGCCAGGTTGTCGCTGGTGACGAGCTGCGAGAGCGTCCTGAAGCAAGCCAATGATACCATGGACTCGCTGCGGTGCAGGCTCTGGATAACAACAATAAGAAATAAGTCACACATTTCTATAACACTAAAGAAAGTGGTCTATTATGCTCTTAATAGACGCTTCATTTTTTTTCTGACAGATTTAATAAGGACTTTTTTGAAGTCTTTGGAATCCACTGCCTTTCGTTTTATTTGTTACGCTGTTTTGTTCACTTTGTCTGGCAAATTATTTTCGGACAGTCAGACATAAATGGATAACAAATTGAAGAAATGCAAACTCACATTGAAAACTAATTATAAGTTGGTAAGTAAACAAATTTATGGTTTGTAAATAAGTAATTCCAAAACCTAACGATCTCATAAATATATTCTAAAATTAAAGAAGCTGGTAATGCCGAAAATGTAGGGACAAAAAGATGGATTATATTACTATATAATCTATCTTTTTGTCCCTAAATTTACATTACCCTCATTATTTTGAACTCCGAAATAATGAGGACTCTTTTATGTAACTTAGAACACGTGATTGAAACTCTCACATACAAGATCTTTTATAATAGCTTAAAACAAGTGACAGGCGAAAGGAACCGGTCGCGTCATAAGGCCAACTTAGTGTTATGTATAAATTGGGAACAATTTTGATTTCTTAGTACTGCACACATAATTAAAATGGTTATTATCACAGAAAACAAGCATAAAGATCACACATGGAAGATAAAAGTTGGTTAGTTACTGACAAACTGACTCCACTTTTTTTTTTACTATTAAAGTAACGTATAAAACATTTGACTACACGCAATAGTCTCAAAAACACCACAAATATATATATACCTCGCTTGGATGTGATTTACTAAAACGCTTCATTGAAATATTGATAACCATAAACTTTGCTGAAAAAGACGAAAATTAAAATTCTATAGCCGTGTATTCTATGTTCTTCGAAAAACACACAAGTAAACGTTTACTCAACACAGTTCGCGACTTATAATGAACACAATTTATAGATATAGTGATAAGATTTGATATCAAGGTTTGGTAGCCCAATATACCTAATAGATAAACCGCGTAATTACACACTCTATTATTATTGTCAACAACTTGTGCAAAATCAGAAGAGGTAGATATTTCATGGAAAATTGTAAGTGATATTTATAAATTGTTATCATCATACGTACTTATGTCTTATAAGAAATGTAGTTAACTAACACCACGACATCATTATTATTTTATTGTAAGGCTACTGGAGTTTTGATAGAGCGCATGATGTGGTTTACAAAAACAGTTTCTAAAAAGATATGTACATTTATTAGGCATTCAGGATCTTAAAACTGATATATATAATTATGGTATTACAGTTAAGATAACATTTATCACGTACTGGTTATAAACGATTCAAATACAATTTTAGTGCAATTTCAGGAATAGGTATGTAGTTGAAACGGTTAACAATATCAGATAACATATAACAGGAATCTCAAAATATTCCAAAATGTTATATTTACGCTGTTATCCATTCGCAAATTTTTTGGAAACAATACTCTACTGTTATGCAAAGTGATGTTTGGTTTCACAGGTGGTTATGCACGAACAAATATCTTCCAGCCTATTGAATGTCAATTAAATGCAGACATACAAATAAATGAAATTATTGTTTTACTGAATAATGAGTGATGCCATGCATGTAATTTTCCAAAAACAAAAGCGCACGTAACATTCACACATTGCATTAATTCTTGAAATATCACTTTAAAACAGATACTATGTAAACAATTATGTTTAGCAACAACAAAATCAGTAGTTATGATCACAACACTTGTAACTCTACTTGTTATCATTGCGCAGACCGTGTTAGAATGCCTCCGTAGTGCGAAAGCGGGGAAAGCGAAGCCGTGGCTGAACCGGCGATGCTGTTCCCCTGGAGGTCCAGTGACGGTGAACCGCGGCACGTTCAGGTGCGCGCTGGCAGAATGCGACCCGTCGGCGTCGTGGTGTTCGCCCGGCCCCAGCTGCAGGTGCAGGAACGACGGCCGCCGCCGCTTGTGCGGCTTCGGAAGAGTCAGCATGGAGCCCGAAACACTGTTGCTCTTGGCACGAGGAGGTGGCGTCCGCATCACATCTTCAGTCGACTGCGCTTCGGATCTTTCTGATTCCGTAACGCTCTGCTCCGTGTCTGAGGATGTCGGAGACTCCAATACCATCTCGAGTGACGGAGTGATAGAGGGCGGTCTCGCCACATTTTTCTGTTTGTGTATGTTCGCAATGAGACAACGTATGTGTACGAATTCATTGTCACCGCTCGTAGACGCGTCAGGCAGCTGCGGGTGGAGGGACATGTCGTGTCGTCTCCCCGCATAATAAGACGCGCGAACCACTCGGCTCCTGTGAGAGATTTGTGAATGTGGTGATCGAGCCGCACTATGAACATCGTGACACGTCTCGTATTGGGCGGTTACTATTTAGAGCGCGCCGCGGCGCGGCGGCGTGTGTTGGGCGGGCGGAGTGCGCCTATGAATGAACTTGTCTGTCAGTGCGGCAGACGTACCTACGCAATTTTTTTTTACACAAATCTTACTATCTGGAGTTTCTTTTTGCTTTGAATATTATCAGGCTTGATTCTACACTTCAAACCCAGGAACAACTGTCCTGCTACGAGACAACCTTTCATCTGCAAGTTATAATTTTGCCTTGTTTAGTAATACTCAATCATTTATTGCATTCCACAATGTGTAAATAGGTGATAACTTAAAATTGAATGAGATCATAATGGAACCTGTCGGGCCCAGCAAAATAGTAGGAGAGAGGAAGCTTTAAAACTTATGTATTTTTTTTTTTTAAATTTTTGAGATGGGTTTGGTCTCGACTCTAGTCTAGGTCAGAAGTGACAGAGACAAAGTCTACGATGGAGTGAGCTTACCCAGAAGAAGCCTGTTCAATCAGTGCTTAGCCATATCTAATGTTATGACGGTATTTATTCTAAATGTGTATGAATTTTCAAATAACTATAATTTTGTACACGTAATAATTAACCAAATCCTATCTTTCTAACTTCTAATATATAAAATTACCGTGTCGCGATGTTTGTTACCAAACTCCTCCGAAACGGCTGGACTGATTTGTATGAAATTTTGTGAGCATATCGGGTAGATCTGAGAATCGGCCAAAATCTATTTTTCAAAAAAAAAGAAGCAAAACAACGTTTGCGGGGTCAGCTAGTCTACTTCTACTAATATATAAAACTCTCGTGTCGCAATGCTCGTTACCAAACTCCTCCGAAACGGCTAGATCGATTTGTATGAAATTTTGTCTGTATATCGCGGGTAGGTCTGAGAATCGGCCAACATCTATTTTTCAAAAGAAAAATAAACGTTTGCGGGGTCAGCTACTATTATTATAAATGCGAAGGTAAGTTTGTTTGTAACGCTTTCACGCCAAAACGACTAAACGGATTTGGATGAAATTTAGCACACAGATAGACGATGACCTGGGTAAGGACATAGGCTACTTTTCATCTTGGATCGCAGACGAAGTCGCCGGCAACAGATAGTTAAGTATACAGGGTGGCAGAGACATCGACGTGCAACCTACATGATTCTAAACGCCCCCCCTGCGTTGAAATTTTTCGTCGGTTATCAAAATACTCTGCCATACATTTTGACCACGTAGGTATTGCAGTTTTCTATGAAAATGCGGTTTGTTTCAGTGATAACCGTTTCAGTTTGCGCGTGGATGTCCCTGCCACACTGTATGTAGTTTATCGTTAAAATATTCGTTTGCAGTGTAGTAGCATGTTGTTTTTGAAAATAACTTGTTTTATTTAATAATTACGTGTTCCACGAATACCTATTCTGAATTATTTATATAGCAGATGCTCGGAACTCAGACGACCCGGACCGACCGGTAGTTTTTATTATAATAATTATCCTTATAAAATTCACTCTACTGTACTCGTGTCGGTACTAATTAAGGCGAGGTTTTTCGAGAGCCGTAGGCATTTTACGCTTACCCCAGGATACGCAACGATACGTAATAAGTTACGATGCGCAGGAGACGCGCGCGCCAAGCGCAAAGTTCATGAGTTCACGCACTCGAAGACCTCGAAGTACCCGGGACTGAAGCCCTGAAGGACTTAAAAGGACCCGGGGCGAACGCATGAAAAGTTGAAAACACTTGATTTTGGAATTAGTGCTCTGTGTATTTCTATATTTCACATTATGCCGACCGTTTTCTATCACATTTTTTGCGACCTTTATTAAGATGTAAGTTTTATTGTTCAAAGCTTAATATAACTCAAATAAAATAATAGTTAAACCATAATTTAGACTTGTCTTCGCGATTTAATTGGATGCAGTAAATTCCAAGTAATCGTGTATCGGACGACCGTAATACCTAGATCGAAGTGTGAAATAAATAATCATTACGTATTTTTCAAAATTGGAATCCTTGGTAGCAACGAATAAAACACAATACTTACAATATGTGTTTATCCGACTAGCCCCGCCTTCATTAAAACGCTGAGTGACGGGCAAATACCGTTCGTAATGATCATATATATTGATGACTGTGACTTTTTTGTTGCCCGTAAGATGGTTTGAAGTTCGACACATCAACGTGATCGTGACATAAAACGAAGATACAAAATTTTTATACTGTAAAAGTTTGTTCAATGTTTCCTACTCACCTCAAACTTATATATTATAAATTACAGAAACTTTTAAAACACAACGATCTTTTTAGATTTAGGTATTTCATAATTATACATAGATCAGTCGAACACAAAGCACACTAGCTTTCATTCTGAGAATGAAAGCTCGCATTAGGTATCAATCGATATTATAGATCAAATAGTATTAAGACAATAGTAATAACATTATTCACCCCCAATGAAAGTCAATAACCAATCAGCACCTATTTTTATCGCGATAGTCATCAAATTTAAAATTAGAAATGAGACAGATAAGGGTGCACTGTAGCGGAAGAATTGCCCGAAAAAACAGAAAAGCCATCGGAGGCTATTAGCGTTGTCGCATAATTATTAAAACAGCGGTGTGGTCAGCAGAATACATACAAGCGAGTACGTGCTATATGAGCGCAGTGAGATGCGCTTGAAAATCGCGGAGGCTGATCGGTGCGCGGCGCGCTCTGGGGGCAGCATGTTGCGGACTGTGCCGGTCTGAGCGTCCTAACCACACGGTGCTCTCCCCGCCGCCAACCATGCTCATTATGTGAACCATTCTTCATATTCAACATGAATTATTATTAGTCATAGCCATGAACTTGAGCTTGAGCTGTCGCCCGCTCCCCCCGCCCGCGCTAGTTTGTTTTTATTTCAGCCTATCTAGTGTTTAATGCCGTTGTCCAATCGTAGAAATGGCCCTATCCTGATCTGCCTGGCCATTACACGATACGCCACCATTTCATGATTAGGCCGGTTGTATCACGATGCGCCTAATCGAAAGTCGGGCGGATCGACGAAAGCAACCTATTTATCGAATTTGCCAGAGGACCACTGGGCATATCGCAAAGTAGTCGCATTTTACGCCGCTAGTGGCACCCTAACCAAGACATATAACAGGAGAAACTCACTGACTGACATATCCGCGAGCAGCCGAAACTACTGGTAAATTTTGCAAAAAGCTTCCTTTTATAATGTAGGGGAGCTGCTACCAGAAAAAGGCACAAATAACACTAAGCGAAAACGAAGTAGCGCGGGCTGGCGACGGGATGGGTCGGAGGTACAAGAAATTACACGCTGACGAAGTCGCGGGCAGAATATAGTACTTATCTAAATAAATAATAAAGTTATGTCACTTTTAGTTTTTTTTAATAGATTAGGGGTGTAATAAAGATTGTATGTAAGAGTTTTAACGCGCGCACAGTGGTTCCGCCATATGTCGTAAATCCATAAAACTCATATTCGAATTTCCAGAAACAAGTTACATATTTCGATAGACCATTAAACGAGCTATCCGGTGATATAAATATGTCACCTATTTGTTTTAATTATCACTTACTTTTTGACCTCGGAAGTGAACGCATCGTTACGTTGCACTCGCTGTTATCGGTGACTCATCAGAAATACTTTAATATTTGGTTACAAGTGAATTCTCGGAATTCTTTTGTTTGTGTTGTTGTTTTGTGCAATGGAAATTCAAGAGCAAGGTATGTTTGTCACATTTGATTGTATTTTGAATAAATTGTCAGTATAATATTTGAACTATTTACGTGCTACGCCATACATAATTTATTGTATATTTTTTCTAATATAATAACTTTGCTTAGAGCTACAAAATGTTACAAGATTTTGCAAACATTCGCAACTATCTTAAATTGTAGTTGAGACTGTGTATTTTAAAAATATTATACTTTGATTTGCGGAATTCTGCGCCGACGGCTGCTATAAAGGGCCTACGCCTGGGTAGACACAATCGTAGCAAGGTCTACGAAATTCGCAACTAATTTCAAACTTTTCTTTCAGGTACTTTGATCAAGTGTTCCTTCTCAAGGATGTACACACATCAACAGAATCTAGGAATACCTTAATCCTAAATTATTTACGAATCTATAGTTTAAAATCTGTTTAGTTGCTATAAAAGTTTATATACAGATTGAAACCTCATTTATTATATTCTCTAAATTTAATAATGGAAATAAAAAACAAAAGAAACAACAAATTACGGAGGCAAAATTGTTAGTTATTCGTTACGCTAAGAAAAGTTAAAATTGTTTTATTAATATTAATTTATGAAAAGGGATTAGATTGATTTTCTTTTTTAATTTAACGTGTCGTGTGAGCTTTAAGAGCCATGTCACGTCGTCATTTGAGTCGAGATGAAATGTTAAGAGTCGTGGGCATGTTAGAAAATAGTGCTATTCAACGCATCGTTGCTGAGGCCCTATACACCAGCCAAAACGTGATATCAAGGTTGTGGTCACGTTATCGCAGTTCTGGGGATGTGACTGAACGGCACACTGGTAGATATCGTGTTACTACGCAGAGACAGGATCGATATCTCCAAATGACCGCCAGAAGACAACCCAATATCACAGCGATGCAACTAGTACAAAGGCTCCAGGAGGACCACCAGCTGCTGGTAAGCGACCGAACCGTGCGAAGGAGGTTGCATGAAGTTGGTCTTCATGCTCGAAGACCGCTCCGTGTTCCAGCATTGCGACGTGGCAATCGCGGTCGGCGGCTTTCGTGGGCTCGGGAGCATTTACCATGGAGTGACGAACAATGGTCTTTGGTGCTGTTTACCGATGAGTCCCGGTTTGGGTTTCATCCGGATTCACGAAGAACACACGTTTGGAGATCTCCAGGGAGAGTTAGCCGTCTACCGCACCCTCAGGAGGTCTACTCATACCAAAGCGGGACAATCATGGTGTGGGCAGGAATTCGTTTTGGCGGACGAACCCAGCTCGTTTGGATCCAAGGCAACATGACTGCACAAAAATACCATGAGGAGGTAGTAGAGCCTGTTATTGTCCCACACAGAATCCAAATGGGCCAGGAATTTCTACTCATGCACGATAATGCTCCTTCCCATACGGCGCGTCTCGTGTCGGCCGCTCTCCGAGACCACAATATTCAAGTTTTGGATTGGCCTGCACAGTCGCCCGACTTAAATCCTATTGAACATGCCTGGGACATGGTACAACGAAAAGCTTTGAGAGATTTCCCGCCAAATTAGACGACGGAACAACAACTTTACGAACACTTGCAAAGACCTCATAACGCAGCCAGACATTGACGATTTAATTTTAAGTATGAACAATCGATGTCGATGTGTAATTAATGTAAGAGGTGGCAACACTGATTATTAATAATTAGATTTTATAAGAGTTTTTCAATTTTAATAAAAATTAATAGTTTTATAGGAAGAAAAGAAGTTTTTTATCATACTAATTTTCTACGGCGATTTTAAAAATATGTATTTTTATTTAAAACAAAAGAATCACGAAATAGTTTTTTATTATTATTAAAGACCTTAAAATAACCTATCATTCTTCCATTCACTATATCAGAAAATTCTTCATAGATTAATAGATATTTGATTAAATACAAAATATCCCTAGATTTTGTTGATGTGTGATCTTTGAGATTTGGAGTACTGTGAGTGGAAAAGATTTTTCCACTCACATTACTCCAAATCTCAAAGAAAAGATTTTTCCCAGCTTAGTCAGAGATCAAAACGTAGACGATTGAGACAACTATCTCAAGTGGATGACTCTGCTGTGGAAACATTGCTCGACACTTCTGTTAAGTCTGATACTAGTTTTACATCAGATATTAATGCAGGCGAGGTTTTATCACTTGTTGTAGAGGCTAAATTAACTAAACACCAATATTTACTAATTAGAAATTTTGTTTATAGTAAAACTTCACGTAATATTTTACCGTCCTCTGTTACGTAAGTTCTAATTTTAAGTCGATTTCATGTAAAATATCTATTGATTGTTATTGAGATTTGGAGTACTGTGAGTGGAAAAGATTTTTCCACTCACAATTCTCCAAATCTCAAAGAAAAGATTTTTCCCAGCTTAGTCAGAGATCAAAACGTAGACGATTGAGACAACTATCTCAAGTGGATGACTCTGCTGTGGAAACATTGCTCGACACTTCTGTTAAGTCTGATACTAGTTTTACATCAGATATTAATGCAGGCGAGGTTTTATCACTTGTTGTAGAGGCTAAATTAACTAAACACCAATATTTACTAATTAGAAATTTTGTTTATAGTAAAACTTCACGTAATATTTTACCGTCCTCTGTTACGTAAGTTCTAATTTTAAGTCGATTTCATGTAAAATATCTATTGATTTCCATTTTTATTTTTTCATTTATCTATTTAGTTGTGTCTTTTTGACACATAGAGAATACACCCCAACATGAAGAGTTTTGATTTATTGTCAAAAACGCTTTAGAACGGGGACAAGCACACTTTATATTTTGATATTTATTTTATTATTATTTTCGTGTTAATAAATTATCAAATATATATCATTATGTATTAATTTAAATATACACAAATATATTATGAGTTTTATTGCTAACTGAACCACTTCCCACGAAAAAAAAGCATTAAATAAGATTTTCAGTATTTATGACCGCCTTTGTTCGGCGGCGGTACCACTGTGGCGCGGTCCGATTAAGTCGAAACTTGGTATTAAAGTTCAGGTCTGAAATAAAGAGAATAACGTGTCTCAGAGTTATTCGAAAATCTACCCTTATAGGGGTGAAAAGGGCTAGTCAATTTAACAGGGGAGGATTTTACTGCGTGGCTTGGTTACCTCAAAAGTAATTTCAATATAAAAATAACTTTAAAAGAGGGGTTGTTGAATTTTGTAGGGAAAAATACGAAACCGACGCGGACGAAGTGCTAGAGTTGCGAATTGTCCACTTATAATCAGGCTTAAAATTAAAACACCTTCTAGATTACAGAATTATAAGTGTTACATTTTGAATTGATAACAGAATCAAATTTGTAACATTTATTAATGTGTTTTTCAATGTGTTAACCCAAAACACTTTCAAAAGTGTAACATTAATATATATATCTGTAACCGATATATAAGTGTTAACAGTTTTAACAAGCGTTACAGGTAAACGCGGCGTTACCAAAATATAGGCTATTTTGGCAACGCCGCGTCTGTCTGTCTGCCGCGCGTTGTTCCGGTATCGTGCAATTATACCTAAAACTGCTTATTTTTGTTACACATATTATATCACTTAATAGCACATATAAAAGGTTACACTTTGATTTAAAGAGGAAAGATTTGATTGTTTGTTTGTATTGAATAGGCTCCGAAACTACTGGACCGATTTGAAAAATTGTTTTACCATTAAAAGCCGAAATTATGTCTGATGAACACAGACTTTTTTTTCGTAAAAAAACGCGGTTAAGTCGCGGGCGAAGTGCTAGTGTGATATATAAATGTCAAGAGTAAGACTGTTCCACCATGGTTTTCTGAACGCGGAAATCTGGTCGAAAACTGGATTTTCTCCAAGGGACATGACAAGACATGATAGAATATCCGGAATCCTGAAAATTCAATATCCTATAGATTCCAAAGGCAAATTACCAATTTGCATTTGGAATCGCCCTGCCTGACTGACTCGTTATTTTCAGGCCGCAAAGGATTTTTCTATCACTAGAGGTTACAGCGGCTTGGAAGACTTTCTTTTTAAGTTCCTTCTGATTATTCGAATATCTTGAAAATTCAAAATAAGGATTTTGTTTGATAGAAAGTTTTTTCATGGCTCTTCATAACCGATGAAATCGACTATGAATGAATACAGAATAAAGAATGGACGAAAACAGTTCCTATACTGATCCCAGTAAGAATTCCTGCACCTTTTTGGTAAATTGGTCCATTATCGGATCTGATTGGTGCAAAACTACGGATCCCAAAAAACACTTAGCTGGTATAAGTTCGTTTATTTTTCATTACTAGACAAGACGTTAATTGAACTGGGATTCGTTTTGAAAAAAGACAGTCTTGTAAGTAGTTGAGGTAGTACAACTTTTGGCGGGTAATGACCCCGAAATGTTTTTTGTTTAGATGGTAATGATGAATAGCGCCTCACCTTCAAACTAAACATTTTATGACAAGTACGTCCTATTTTGTTTTGATCTGCTAGTAGTTACTGCATGTGTTAAGTGTGTTACAATATTACGTAAGAAGAAGGAAGAATACCCTCCTTGTATATGTACGTATTCACGTCATACTCGTGGAGATGAAATTGAACTCTAAACGCCTAGATATTTGCTATTAAAACTTATCATAACCGGTCTGGGATCCCCTCGGACATGCATTACGAACAGTAAAAAAGAACAGTGTACCGAGGTTAAGATCCGCAGTCTAAGTAGAGTAAAAAGATTAACGGGGTTACAGGATTCCATGCAGTCAAGCGCCAGCGCCACCGCTGCGCCTGCGCCGCGCCCGCTCGACTGGAACTGTGCTCACTTCATTTTTTATCCCATACAAATCATATCGAGAGATAAATTATTGAACAACACGAACAAAAACACTCAATACCTGTCCGTAAGCTCGTATAAAAGATGCTGCACGAAACATCTTGAAGAACGAACATTAAAACCACTCGAACTAACGAAAATTAATAATTTTCTTTACCACCAGTGAACTTTGAAACGCAATATTGTTCTATGTTGTCGCAGTTCATTACACAAAACACACTGCAAGGACTTCAGCTTCTGGTCATACTTATACCCTTTAATGTTATACGAAAGCTTAACTCCTGAGTTAATATTGGATCACAGGCGATCGTTCTTTATACAAAAGATTAATGTGATAACGGGAAAAATACCAATGTTATACCATAATTTGTACAGGGTCATAAATACGGAGCGATAAGGCAGATTACTGCATTTGGTAATTCGATGATTACATTGGAATTACCGCGCGCCCGAGATTTTTTTTTGTCATAAAAGGAATTGCCCTGATGTCATGCAAATCTAAAAGTAATTATCCAACACGTTATGAAGCCATAAACGTGAGATATTAAATCAATAAAATATTAGCCCATTACAATTAATGTTATCATTCCGCCGGCATTTTATTGTCGTACGTGCTTTCAAGCTTCGTATAACGAAAAGTATAAAGTTCGAACTTAGGGTTATGTAAAGAAAGCAGCGTGACAATGCATACAATAATTCTATTCAGGAAATGGAACATCATGAAATAAATGTGTCGGTATTCGGGAGCAGGCTTTCAACGATACATCCGATTGGCGGATCGCAACTTTGCCAAAGACGTTCCGTTGCACATAAACGAAAGGTTAAGGTCTAAAGCCACGGACACATTACTGTGTCGTGTGGTGTCGTGACGCGGGATACAACAATGAAACTTATCTGTGGCCCTAGTGTCAGTTTATTTTAAGTCTCGACTTCACGCATTACCCGCGTTCGTAGCTCCGATTAGCCCTTGGCAATCGGAACTTAGAACATCAGAACTTTCTTGTTTAATGCTGATTTATTTATTTACACTCATTGTGTACGTATTTTCAACAAAATACATACATGAAGCCTTTATCTTCAATTCGAACCCCTCTATTGATAAAAGTAGCCATCTGTTAATCACTTTGTTTAAAGCTCTTTGCAATAGACGGCATTTTACTCAATTTCATCCTCCTGTCATCAAAGCAACCACTTTATCGTTATTAATGGGGAAGGCAACTGTCAAAATGGCGCTGTCGTAGCTAGTTCCCAACACAAGCTAATAATACAAGGCGTGATGTGGTATTATTTTATTTTAGCGAAAATTGACGCTTTGTTGTGTTCCTAGATACTACGAAATTGGAGTCCACAATTTCCCGAAAGCCCCTAAAATTATGAGATTGTGGTTTAAAGCTCTTCGTAGAGATTTTTTTGAGTTCCAGTTTATGTCGGAAACATTTTTAAGAAAGTGATTACGAGGAAATATAATTCTAACACTTTCCATGTCAAGTACTTGATTTAAAATACTAAAATCACCGAAAATAACGAAATTGTGAAATAAAGTCAAATTCATGAATGAACATAAAATGAAATGAATGAACGAAATGTCAAATTTATTGTAGGCCACAGGGACCTAGCTATGGTCACGCCATCTACAATTAGCTTTGCCCGACCTTCCCCATGGTAAAGGCAACTGTCAAAATGGCGCTGTCGTAGCTAGTTCCCAACACAAGCCAATAATACAAGGCGTCATGTGATTTTATTTTATTTTAGCGAAAATTGAAGCCTTTTTGTGTTCCTAGATGCTCCGAAATTGGAGTCTACAATTTCCCGAAAGCCCCTAAACTTAGAACATTGTGGTTTAAAACTATTCGTGGAGGTTTTTGTTGAGTTCGAGTTTATGTCGGAAACATTTTGAAGAAAGTGATTACGAGGAAATATTCAAGGTTTAAAATTCTGACATTTTCCACGTCAAGTACTTGATTTAAAATGCTGAAATCGCGGAAATTAACGAAATAATAAAATCAAACTCATGAATGAACATAAAATGAAATGAATGAACGAAATGTCAAATTTATTGTAGGCCGTAGGGACCTAGCTATGGTCACGCCATCTACAATTAGCTTTGCCCGACCTTCCCCATTTAAATCAAACAACTTTTTTATCCCTTACTTTACATTAAAATATATATGAAATCTATTAACATGTTTTACTGAGCCCGGAACTAAAACTTTATCTAAAAAGGATTACACGAAACGTTTTAGAAGTAGGTCGACTCCTAGATGGCGTTGTAAAACTACAGTCTCTGCCAATAAGTGAGTCGCTGCTGCTGCCATCTGTTGAAAATTTGGACGAATCAAAATAGCCAGCTCAATAGCCAGACTTAGAGAGATGTCATTTCGTTGTATGGGATTGGGTATCTGTACGTAGTACTATATTATCTGTGATACAACACAGTAATGTGAATCAGGCTTTAGGCTGACTGTCATCACTCGCTATTTGCGTCGATTGACTCGACTAGGGATTAAAGAAAGTCAAAGTCCATGTGATATTAACGGAACCTTTCGTAGCTTCTTTGAAAGTTATATATAAATTGATATTAAGTAAAGACTTAAATAACACGACCTTAGTGGCTCATACCCAGTGACAGGTTGTTAGCTTATTACCCAGAAGGATCTCGGTAACCTGTTCCCCTCAGTTGACTAGCAATTTGCGTGAAATGAATATAAACATCACATCAACTTGATCTAAGTAAACATTATACGAGTAAGATGTAGGTCCCTAGGTAGGTCTATTCCAAGATAAAAGTGCTAGCTCAGCACTTGAGGGGATGGTTATAGCAGGAGTCAAAAGTTACCTATTGACTAAAAACCAGCTGATTAAGAGACATTAGAAATTGAAAAGCTTTTCCTAACTACAGATAAAATTCAGGAAAAGAAAAAGTCCAGGCGACTATTTTCTGCAGACCAGTAGCAACGCATTAAAAAAAAAACGTAAAATTAGTGTTAAGTACATAATTATATGGGAGTGATGCGTTACTGATGTAATTTTATATTAATAACCACCACTCAAACACACAAATGAAAATATATATTTTAATGACCTGTGGATAAAAAAACTAGCCAGTCTATTTATAAATAATACCTTTTATGAGGTACGTATACAATGTATCCCATACAAGGTATTATATTATACCAAATGAGTGGAAGGGGTTACCTTAGGGGCAAGTAGCCGTTATGATGGGTTGGTATTAGTAGGTATAGGTTACAAATATTTATTTCTATATTGCATAGGTACAGCTAATTAAAATATTCTGTACTTTTTAAAATGCCAATTATTACCTATACCTATCTCTGTATTTACTAACTTTTCGCAAATGATTCGGCGTTATTTAATAAATCTATATAAATAAAAATCAAATTGGCAAAAATGTTTGTCCACCCATCACTTCAGAGGTAAAAAAAAGAATAAGCCAAATAAGTGCACATTTGCCGAATAATTATTTTTTTGTTGTATTTGGAATTTTGAGGGAAAGATATTTATGAAATTTCTTTCATTGATAAATAGTAAAAAAGTAGGTTCTTGGTAGAGAAATCTTAAAACATATTGACTGATTGATTTTCATTTCTACATAAGGCAGAAGACCGGGACCATGACCTGGGTAAGGACGTAGCCCACTTTTCAATAGGATCGCAGACAAAATCGCGGGCAACAGCGAGTAGGAAATATAATAAAGGTGAGATCAAACTATATTTACCTATATTATACATCTTTTTCTCTGTGCGCGAAGAAACTGCAGAAATTGTTTTTGAGAAAAGCGACAGAAGATAAACTATATTTTGCTAGATTTTACAGACCAATTCCATTATGTAAGGGCATGGCCAGCAGCCTAATTGCGTAACACATTTTCGTAAGCGATTACGACTAATCTGTTTGATTTTGACAGTTAAAAAACATTCATTGCGTTATTTACATTGTTGAGCAGATTTTTATCGAACTTATGAAGCAATAGATTAACAATCTGTTTCAAAACGATTCAGATTCCGATCGATTGTGTATCCAATTACACATATCAGGGTTCAGGAGGGCATAACTCTGCGTTGTTTACGCCGCTCAATGTCGGGCTCTGACTTGGATAAGCATTCGATTTCTCACAATATTGCTGGTAGCACCACTCGGCGCAAAACGAATCCTTGTGTAATTAATTTCAAGTAGACAATAAAATTATAAGACTCCACCATTATGACAATCTTGACAGAAAGGAGACTTGATATGCTTTGCCATTTCAGGAAATAACAACTAGGTACTTATATGTAATATACGTGCAAAGAAAAGTTTGAATTGCTGTTGCATATTACAAGTAAGTTTAACGGTACCTATATTCTTCGAACGACCTAGAAATTGTGCTAGGTCGTCGGGGAAACGCAAACATCGAGTTACTTCCAAATGTTTAACTTCTGAACTAAAAATAAACATGAACACACAAAGATAACTGGCGAGTTATAAGTATAAACATACTGCGAATAGAGTCAACGGCAACAACCTACCTAACACTCGTTGGCGATCTTTTTATAGGTTCCTCTATAAAAAGATCGCCAACGAGTGTTACTGAAACAGGATGTTCAGTTAACGCACATACCGGGGTGGGGAGGACAATTATGTAGCTCTGGTGAAGGCCTACTAAAAAATAAAAATGTCCAAAAAGGTAAGGGAAAATGGCATAACTTCAAAAAAAAAATGCAGTTTTGTCAGTCCAAAGATTTTTGGAAAGTAGTGAAAAATGTGTTATGTTAGTTCAAATATAATAATAATTATGTAAAAAATGGAATTTTACAAAATAAGACTTGGATAGGTTCTGAGAAACATGACATATTTTCTACCTACTTAGGTATTTGACTAAATTGATTTTCTAAAGACATATTGGTGCCGATTCTCTTGTACACCGAACTAAACTAACTAAACTATCACTAAAATTCCTTACTTTTTACTATGAAAATCTTGAAGCTATTCTGCGAAAAAAAAACTCTAAATTTAAAAATAATTTTGACACAACTATAATCGAATTTGACAATCGCGGGTCCACGTGTTTTTTTTTTCTTTTGATTTCGCAACATCTTTGCTATAGCCTGGTGCAGCCTCGACGTGTTTTCTATGGAAGTTTTGACTTCTTGTGTGAAAAATATAAAATAAAAATATCTACATGTAGAGATTTGGTGGTTTCAGGGAAACAAAGGGGGTCGAAATTTTCATTATTTTTGTGATAGGACACACCGTTTTCGAGATTGAGCAAAAAAATAAAAAGAAAGTTAAAGTACCGTTTTTGCACGTCGAGGTGTTGGTGTGAATTTTAGTTCACGCCACCTAATTTTATTCCACACCTTTTTAATCGCGATTAAAAATAGTCAGATTCATGTTCAGATTTAGTTAGACAATCAAATTTTTAGGTGAAAAACGTAAAATTCAGAATAGCAAAATAGCCATTTTCACTAAACTAATAACTCAGTGCAATCTTAGTGCTGTCAAACTAAAATATAGTTAAGTTGTGTCACTATAGTCAATTTCAGAATGGAAAATCGTCATTTGACAGAATTAAACCAAATTTTAGTGATTTTTAGTCTAGTTTAGAGGCGTTTCTGACAAGAGAATCGGCACCATTGTTGTATCAGTGGGCTTCACTAATCCTATCACCCCGTCTAACAACTATGTAATATTTTTTACTAGACAGACACCCTGTATAAACGTGCCGTATCCTGCGCAAAATAAGAATTGATGAAACCGAGACTTCTCGCAAATGAAAAAACAAAAGATCAAAAAATCCCCTGCAACGTTCTTAGAAGTACCATGTAACATAAACCTACGTTTTTAAAAGGCTGTTTACACTGGGTCCATGAAAATTTATACCTACGAGCTTCGACATGTCGGTATCGATAATACTTCAATACGCATTAATATTGACACATTTAACTTAAAAAAAAAAACTAAATTTTGCGATACTAAATAGAATCTTATTAAAACACTTTTGGCAGGGCGGAAATCGTGCGGTAATACTTAGTCATCTGTGTGGGTAAAACCCGCATAACTTTACGAAATAGAAGGAACTAAAAAATATAACTATAAACCACTTAAAATGTTAGGAAACATTCATGCCTACGGCAACGACTTGGCTGACATTTATTAACGAGCACTTACGCAAATTAATTGTTATATCTTAAAGATAAACTAATTCAAATTCAAAATCATTTATTTGCAAATATGGGTAAACAATATGCAGATGTTTAACATTCATGTAGGTAATATTCGTGTATAACAGTCTTGGTATCAACAAATTTTACTTTTCGGCATGAAAAGTACAGAAATAAAGAAAACACAGAAATGAAATTAAACAAAAAATTACGAATGAGATCAATAAAACTTATAAAATAATGTGTAACAATAAATGTTTTTTATAAAAATACATTCTATATTCGTAGTTTATCCTGCAAATATTCAGATACACTGTAATATGCTTTATTTTACACAAAACATAATGGTTATTTTTTATTTTAAAGAAAATTACTATAAAGTTTTTTCGGTGATGATGCCTTCATTAAATATTTAGTTAGGTGATTGTAAACACGGGGAGCAATACAAAATCTGCTATTATTTAAGAGTCGTTTTAATATTAGGACAACAAATGTTACCATTATGTCGTTTACTTTTATTATTTTCAAAGAAAGAAATGTTAGATCTTCCAAAATTAATAATTTCTTATATGAATATACATGAAAGTAGTCAGTAGTTTGAGATTTTAAAATATTCTTCGCAACTATCTGTTTGTTTAAGTTTACAGATTGATCGGACACATCTCTTCTGAGCCTTACAAGCATCATCCTTATGTACAGAATGTCCCCAGAACATTATTCCATATCTTATTATGGATCCCACATAGCCATGGTATGCTGATAGTACAGTCGATATATCAGCCATTTTCGAAAGCATGTGTAATTTTAAGCATAAATTCTCAATGTGTGTTTTCCAATTTAGACTGCAGTTAATATTCAGACCTAAAAGTTTTGTAATGTCTACGTGCGAGACTTTTTTATCTGAGTATTTGTAACTCGATTGCGAAATATGTTGGTTTTATCGAAATTTAATTTTAAATTGTTAGATGTGGTCCATTTTATTATTTTTTCTACGACGTCATTAATATCTTTTTCAAGTGTAGTTCTGTCTTTACCGTTAAATACAATGGTGCAATCATCAGCAAAAATAAATGTTGGTTGGTTTTTAATTTTTGATAAATCGTTGATTTAAATAATAAATAACAATGGTCCCAATACACTTCTTGTGGGACTCCTAAGTTTTAAGCTTTATTTATTTTTGGTCATATTCGAGTGATTTGGGAAAACTGTTTTCTATTGCTAAGATATGATTAAGAACATTACCAATAAGTTTAAGAACATTACCGCGAACTCCATTCATGGCTAACTTCTGCAGAAGTATTTTATGGTTAATACAATCAAATGCTTTACTGAGATCCATGTAGTTATCATTACTTTCTGAAGGAAGTTGTAAACTGATGATTTTCTGGTTTTATATTTAGTTTGCTCGTCAGTAAGAAGTTGTTGCGATTCAAAGAAATTAAAACTTATGATAATACTGGAACTAAAGCTAAAGGACGGTAACAGGGCATTGAAAGTTTATTGTCTCTTTTGAAAAGTGGTTGTATTAATGTAGTCTTCAGTTTATCCGGAAACACGCCGTTAAATATTGCTAAGTTTATAATATGACATAGTATGTCAGAAATTTTAAGGGAAACCAGCTTCAATATTTGTGTTGAAATCTGATCATATCCGCTGCTGCTAGAATTTTTCAAATTATTTATTATTCTTTGTAATTCATTTGGAGTGGTCGGACTCATGAACAGAGAGTGTTGATTGCTAGTTATTTGGATATTTGTGTCCCCATTTAAAGTATCCCCTTTCAGGCCACCAATAAAGAAGGCGTTTAATAAATTTGCTATAGTTAAGGGATAATCAATCACATTTTTGCCATCGGTGCTTATTTTTTTAATTCCAGTTTTAGGTAGATTGACTGTTGAGTTTTTAATAACTGTTCACGTTGCTTTGCACTTATTGTGAGCTGTCTGTATAAAATTGCTTTGGGCTTTTTTTGTGGAATTTATGATGTGATTTAATAAGGCTGAGAGAGATTTAAAGCTTTTTTATTTTCCTTTGTACGATTTAAACGATAACGCCACAGCCGTTGACGTTTACGCATACAAAATTTTTTCAAGCCATTGCTAATCCATCTCAAATCATACAATCGGTCGACTATGTGAGGTTATTTTCGTAAGTACCAGCGGAAAACATAAGTAGTAAAACAAAGGAAAACGGGTAAAAAAAATAGAGCAAAAGCTTCGTTGATATAATGAGTCTCAAATACTTCAGAGAATGTGAGACAATTAATGTAATAAATAAATTTTTCTATGTTGTTTTTACTATAATCACGTCTTTCAATGTACCAGTACTTTAATGAACTGCTTATTTGTACAGCGCATGACAGCAATTGGGCTGTATGGTCAGATAATGCCAACTCCAGGACTTTGCCACTGCAGCCACGGATATTAGTTAAAATATTGTCAATGCATGTTCCGCTCGCTAATCTGGTGGGCTCATTGATAGATAGTTTGAGATTATTATAATTTATTGTTTCCAAAAATGATTTGGTTAGGTTATTCTAATTTAATATATTTATTTTAAAGTCACCACATTAATTTGCTTTTTATTACAGTAATATTTAACTATAATAAATTATTTAGTAAAGAATTAAAAGATGTAAAAAGGTTTCTATGGCCACATGTTTTGACTTTGGAGCACGATAAATACAGATCACAATAATGTTGTGGTGTAGGAGTTCTAAAACAGAGCATTCTATGATATTTTCAAAACAGATGTTTTTTAAACCCACAATTGGTTTATAATCCACCTCGTCTATTTTTTCGAAAATGAGAGGATACGAGAGTAAAGTTAGGTATTGTAAGTAAATGCGTATCTGTATGAGCCATATTATGCTCTGTAAAACATAAGATATGTAATGCGTTTTTTTCATCCTCAAGGGATGCTAAAGATAATGATAAAAGGTCAGATCTTGCTATAAATCCGTTAATATTTTGATAGAATATGGTAATTTTATATTTTGAGTGTACGAGGGCTGCACTTAAAGTATCGGGAATGGAATACAGTAGGGCCTCGGTAATCCGGACTCTCGCTTGTTCGGTGATCCCTGTAATCCGGCCGGGCAATAGGTGCGGGGGCTGTCATGAGCCAATGCGCCGTCAGTGTTTTGTTTATCGCCTTTCGTGTAATACGTAGTGTCAATGAAGTGCGCTCGCTAACATCATGGCGCCGCCACGTAAACATTCGATATTAACAATAAAAGACAAATTACGGATTATAGAAATGTTAGATAAGGGTGACAGCTACCCTGTCATTGCTCGGAAGTTTGGTATAGGCAGGTCAACTGTAGGCGACATAAAGAAAAACAAAGACAAACTCTTGAAGTTTGTTAGCCTAACAGAACGTGGTCCCGGTGTAGGAAAAACACTGAAGCAATCGGAAAATCCTGTTTTAGAAGATGCTTTGTTTACGTGGTTTTTGCAACAAAGGCGATTGCATGTTCCTGTAAGTGGTGATATGATTTGTGAGAAAGCTCGAATTTTGAAAAATTTATTAAAGAAACTAAGGTTAAACATGTGTTTTATTAACATTTAATATGGCATACTATAATCCGGACGCCTCGATAATCCGGAAAGGGTCTTGTTTTTGCCTCTCCGGATTAACGAGGCCCTACTTTCCACTGTTCTTCCAGAATCTTTTTTAAAATAAATAAATGATATTCGATTTTTAAAACCAAGGAGTTTTCAATTAAAAAGATTTTAATATGACAGGAACAGTGGAAATATTCCATTCCCGATACTTTTAGTGCAGCCCTCGTATCAGCCGATAAATCTATGTTAGTATCAAATAATGTAACATAGTTGTGTGTGTGATTATCTAAATACTTACAGTAAATTATTAAAAGTTTCAACTCGACACTTAAATACCGAAGAAAAACTGCTACATGTATACGTAGGAAAGCATAATAAAACATTAGGGTGCTGTACTCTTAATAAAGTTTCGCGAATATTTACAATATATTATCAATATAAATACACACGTCAAAAAAGTCTAAGCAACACATACAACTTTAAATTTTACAATGTGTTTTCGCATTAAATCATTAATAATTCTATTTCTTATTTGTATTATTTTTAATGCTTTTTTGAAATTAAACAACTTTTTTTTTATAAATCTTATTTAACAATAATTACGAGTAAGTACGTAGTACAAAGTAAGGTGCCCAATCAACTAAACTTAAACTAAAATTAAATGGTTGTACAAAAATTGCATAAATTATTACAAAGTGTGGCCTCCTCTGTTATTAAGAACTTGCTGACACCGATTATTCATAGAATAGATGAGACTGTTAATGTTATCCTGCTCCTAATGAAATTTTAGTAAATCCATCAGTTGTTGGGTGGTTGTCACTCCATCCAAGTCCTTTAAAACACGTCTCTGGAGCATGTCCCATGCATGCTCGATGGGGTTGAGGTCTGGCGATTGTGCAGGCCAAGGTAATACCAGGATGTTTTCCCTTGCCAAGTACTCCCGTGTGTACAAAGCTGTATGCGAACGCGCATTGTCATGCATCAACGTGAAATCGGAGCCAAGCGTTTATGCGAATGGACGGACATAAGGCTTTAGAACATCCTCAACGTAATTTACAGCGTTCATGTTACCATTTACAAAAACGAGCTCAGTTCGTCTGTTCTTTATAATACCCGCCCATACCATAACTGTTGAGCCGTTGTATGGATGCACTTCCTGAACGCACCTCAGCCTTTCAGTATTTCCAGGACGACGGTACACTATTACCCTTCTAGTATCAGGTTTGAACCCAAATCGAGACTCGTCGCAAAATAAAATTTTATCCCATTGTTCCCGGGTCCATGTAATGTGTTCCCTACACCATTCATTATGACGAGCGCGATTCCCGTGACGTATCGGTGGGCACCTAATTGGCCGTCGTGCTCGTAGGCCATACTCATGCAGTCGATTTCGCACGATTTGGCAGCTAACAACAAAACCACTTGAATTTTGTAGCCTTTAACCTACCTCTCGGGCGGTTATCATGGTATGGTGGTATGTATCGATCTTGCCGTGTGGTTGTACACCTTTCTTGACCTGGGTGTTGCTCAGCAGGATCTCCCGTGTAAGTGTAACGCTGATGAAAATGGCAAATAACGCTTCTGTTGACACCAAAATACCGAGATACCTTTTTTTTTTAATTTTTGGGTGGGAAATCATCAAAGGACTTCTCCCGCTCTGGGTGGAGCGGGAGGGCGTGTCAGACTTTTACTGACTAAAACCCACCCGTGTTCCTTCAGTTGCCTGTGCCAGGGCCACGGTTATCTCTATCGTATTACCCGCGACCCTGAGGCGTCGGCCCTAACGGACCCCGTCATTTTGTGCTGACTGTCTCTTTGAGGCGCGCGTGGAACACGACGCGCCGTCGACACGGGCCTGGTCCCTACCGGACGGCGAGCTACCCATTGCTCGCCGTCCGCAAGCCCGCGCCTACGGTGGCCGGGAATCTGCAGGCGACTCCCGACGCCCAGGGCGTCTCCTGCGGCGACTAGGGGCGTGAGGGCGCAAGGCTCTCTCCCTCACGCGCTCCGCCTCCTCCTGCGCGAGCATTACTGCTTCGCAGAAGTAGGTGACGGCTTTCCATTCCCTCTCGCTCCGTATCATGGCCTGGACCAGGGCCGGACGCGAGAGATCGCCGCCGCCGATCGCCTCCGCGAGGACAATTGCGGTGCTACGCCCAATCTGGGCAGACCTCCACCGTATGCTCCACCGTGTCCTCCGGATACCGAGATAACTGAGATTGACTTCTTCCCGCTTGCAACATCCCTACAGCTCTTTGCATTTCATCTGCGTTCAAATGACGTCGCTCCATGACGTAAAAAATGTCTCAAAATCCAAATTTGTTCATAACTTTTTTCAAATTATTGTTTAGTTCATAAAATTGATACAGAATACTAAATTTTAATAAGCAAAGAAGACGCTATAAAATTCGAACAAATGCATTCGCTTATGAATTTGTGAAAAAAAAAAATACAAATGATACTCGATTTTTTTTACACCCAGCCAGTATGTCCTCTAGATCAAAAAAGTTTACCTATGTATTACCTACTTGGTAAGAAATGATACAATAATTGATTCATCCATTTATTTTAAATAGTATGTGTTGCTTAGACTTTTTTGAAGTATGTAGTTCATAGTTTTTTTATCATGCAGAAGTCTTCTTCTGAGTAGTCAAGTATTGTGTTTAAATTCCTGATAAGTGTCTGGATTCCACAATAAGGTGTTAGTTAGTGGCATAATTGATAACTCTAGAACTTTTCTGCAGCTATTGATAGTAATGTGTTATTCTTGTTACTGCTTATAATGCATAATTTACGTTTCTTTGGGCATAATTCTAACTTCATTCCTTTGGTTGGTTGTGTAGTTTGACTATTCGTTGGAGACGTACTAACAGGAGTAGTACATTCCGGAGCCATGGTGTGGCTTGTCTCTGAAAACTTGGATATATTCAATTTCTTAGATTGCTTACAATTCTTCGGGGTAGATTTTTTGGGACTTATACTTGGTGTACTACTTACTATCATGTTACGTTTAGTGGACAGAATTTGATTACTGTTTTATTTCGAAAATTTCATCGATCTCATAATCTGAGGTATTTGGCATTAGTGGTGCCATATATTGTTAGGCTGCTTGAATTGTCTTCATTCATCGGTGTTTCCAACACTTTTCCGATTACGTCGTGATCTACGAAGCGTTAAATTCCCAAGGAAATTCCCATTTTTTTTATTTAAACTAGTTTTAGAATCACTTTTTAGCACAAAATAGTTTGATGTGGAATAATGATCATATCACTTATGTAATAAAATACTAACTTCAATAAGGAATAAGTAGTGTAAACATTTTTAAAGAATCAAAATAAAATGTGGTAAGCGGAGGGTCATGTTTACGTGACGGCAGCGCCACCTGTCTAACAGCGCTTTGATGATAGCTTATGTGACAGTATGTAAATATGATGAACGATTAAAATGTTAATAGAACACAATAATAGGTGGTGTGCTAAATGCAAAAATAATTGCCAGAATCTATAACTTCGGAATAATTGTGAATTTTTGACAGTTATACACGGTAAGCACGAGTTGCGCGCTGGGAGCGCCTATAAGACCACCTGTAACTGAAATTTCCTTATTTGTCACGCCCCTCCCGACCCTTGCTCGAGCCAGCCCGCGCCGCTGTGCCTGTAGCTTTAAATTCGTCCCAAAATCACTCAAATCCTGATCCAGCTAGTCCCTTGCTGCCCTCTTCCAGCGACGCCCTAAGCAGAGGTTCGTACCCCACAGGGGGTGCCCTTAGCGTGTAGTCGCTTAGATTTTATTTAGTATTCAAGTTTAAATCCTGGCTCGAGGCCTTAATTTTGGTATAAGGGCAACCACAGGCAAGTCCGCTTAAGCAGACGACCACCTCATAGGTTGACCTGCGAGAAGATATTCCCAAAAAAAAAACACCAAAAAACTTTTTAGTCGCTTATCTGAAGTTGACCTGATAACATCTCCGTTTATGACGTATAGTGGACTGGTGCCTTCACTCGAAGACCACGATCTGACCGGCAAAGGCGCACGTCTGCGAGGGACGATCGTTTTATCGTTTCGACTGCACTGCTGAATTGTGACCGTAGCGGTGTTGATGTCCAGCAGGGGCTGAGGCGAGTGCGAGGGTTGGCTGTCAGTGAGTGGACAGTCAGAAGACGATTGAAAGAAGCGAACCTGAACCCAAAACAGCCACATGCTCGAAATTGACCCCAGGCCACCGGCAAGCGCGACTTCAATTTACACGGGAACACAGTCTTCCGTCACCGAATTCGGTATGCGGACTCTTGACTGGCCAGCACTCAGTCCCGATATGAATCCGATTGAGCACGTATGGGACCAGCTCAAAGTTCGGACGTGGATTCCTGATCCAGCTCACTCGGACATCGAGGCGCTCAAGGAGGCGCTGTTAGAGGAGTGGGAAGCGTTTCCTCAAGATGACATCAAAATATTGATCAGATCAATGAGAAATCGCTTAAAAACTCTGATTAGGGCTAGGCAGGGAAACACGTTATTTTTTATTTAATTTTTTGTTTTTGTTACAATTTTTGGTTTTACCTAAAGGATTAGCAGTCATCAATTCATTTCGTGCATTTAACATATCTCCTATACTTTTATTCAGATCCCAATATATAAAAAACTATTCAATCCATTTTCATGATTAGGGTAGGTATATACGCTTTTTTAATATCAGTTACGCCATTTTTGAGAAAACCGGCCATTTATGCGCGCTTGGGGGTTGAGTCGATTAAGCTGCACGCGAGTGTAGTAGCGTACTTCAGAGCAGCCTTTAAGTTTGAATCGGCGTGTACCTAACGTTGAAAATGCAACTTTATTGCTTAGTTATTAACAAAAGGAAAACAAATCGGAGAAAGGGTTTTTAATAGATAACACTTTCTCGTTTAAAAATACATTTTAACCAAATTAAATTTATTTGAGATTTTTACGATAATTTGCTTTTTTATTAATGTATGTTAAACTTTATCATTTGTACATTTAAGTTTACAGAGTTATAATCATTAAATCTATGAATACAACCCTCTAAGTTTATATAATCCTATTGAATGACAATTTGATAAAAAAAGCAATAAATATGATTATATGAACGTAAAGGGTTGTATTGGTGGTTTTTATGATTATAATTTATTTTGTTAGGCTCACACTGACCTACAAATTACACAAAACTAAGAAAATTTAAATTTCGCGGGCGTCCTGACCCAGACCCAAAGCGAACGTTTTCATACAAAACGCCAACGTATTATATTAAAACATAAAATAACTTTAAAAATGCGTGTGCATAGGCTTTGGTGAGATTACGGTATTTATGCTTGTAGCCCAGTACAATAAATAAAAAGTTTGTAATAAGAGGTTTAGCACCCATGAATACATGATTGTTTTTGTTTACCTTTAGTTAATTACATAGGGCGACGGAACATAGTTTAATGTCTAGCTTCTGCCCGCGACTTCGTTTATTTCGTTTTCGCTTAGTGTTCTTTCTAAGTTTCTTTTCTTTTTGCTCGGCTCCTAAGGGTCGTTAACGTGATGTTAAAGAGTATTTAACCTCCTCAAGAATTGGGAAATGAATCGGACTGATAGTTCCAGAGATTAGCGCGTTCAAACAAAGTCTTCAGCTTTATTAAATTAGTATGGACAGATTTGAATTCAAAAGTACTCACTATTTTAAGCTGAAGCCAAAGCTGACACTTTTAAAAGTAAATACTACCATTTTATTTTAGTGCATTAAGTTGACACTTCAGTTAAATGCTTCCCATATTTATAATAATTAATCACTGCAGCTTACACTGGCTTTAGTGGAACCTGTTAAAGTTAAAACGAGTAAGTATTCCTAGTTTAAGCTACACTTACCGGGTTTTTACCCATGACAAATATGATTTGTGGCAAAGATTTTCGTAGCTTTTCTTTGAAATAATTTAAATATACATGGGATTTACCCAATAATTGTGGTAAATCTGAGTAACTTATTTATGACGGCAAAGTAATGCGCTAATTGCAGTAGACTACCTACATTACTTAGTTGCAACTGTTGCAAGTTGCAACTTACGAGTACAGTAGGTATGTACCAGAGTGATGACTTCCTTTATTAAAGGAATAATTTCTCTGTTTTTATCAAAAATCCACTTCTGATCATCAAATATCATGAGCTGCTTAGGTTGACGATCTTGTACAGGTGACTCTACCAGCTCAAATTCTCAAATTAGCTAATTAACAATTCACAAATTTTGCAGAATGTCATTATGAAGAATGACAAAAGCCCACAAATAATGGGCAAGTCATCCCTGTCGCTTTTATCGTATAGACACAGATGTTCGTGATGTCGTGGAAATGGGCCAGATGATTTAAGCGAGAAGGTTTCAAACTGTGTGGAACGGATTGACGGCACCGATAGTTCCAACGAAAACAGAGCCAACATAGGTTATGCAAATTATATTTATAAGTAGGCAAGTACTGAAATAATGAAAAGATAAGGATTTTTTTAAAGCTTCGTAAAAAGGAGGAGGTTCTCAATTCGTGTATTTTTGTTTTTGTTACGCTATATCTCCGGCAATTGAAGATCGATTTCGAAATTGTTTTTATAATGGATAGGGCCATCCTCAGGGGTGGTCCCATATAAATGTTATTAAATTTTCTTGGGGAGTTTTTCAGTTAGCTTCAATAATACGTTGTTTTTCAACTTAGAGCGAATTTCACCAATGAAACTGATCACGGTCAGCACATCGAAAATGCGTTCAAGAGCTGTCAGTGTCAATATTCCATAGAAAATAATGACACTGACAGCTCTTAAACGTCAGCACATAAACTAAGTTTAGACACTGGCAGAATAGAGGACACCGGCATAATTGCCATTAAACGAAGAAAAAAAAAACTAAGTTTAAGAGCTGTCCGTGTCATTATTTTGAAATGGTTTATTGAGACTGTAGTTAGTTAGTAGTGTTTTTTTTTTTAAGTTGGTTGTTTTTACTCATTAATCTTTCAATATTAATTGAGTTATTTACTTTGTTGAGCAGAGACATTTTGAACATTATAAAGCAATGGATTTATCAAAATCCTTCAAAATGATTCAGATTAGGGTGCTGATGCGACTAAATAACACTTGATAAATTAAAATTAAATGCTGTTCGTTGGTAAGCACATCACTTAGAGCGGCTAGAACGATTTGGCAATTTTTTTTGTTTCAGATTTTCGTAATAGTCTGAATTAGGTTTGTAGGGAAGGAAAAATCGATAAGTTTTCCGAATAAAAAAAATACGGAAAAGCTCAGCGTCCTTTTTTCTATGGGATATTTGTACAAGCTTTTGGACAGGACGTCTGTCGGGTCAGCTAGTTTATTGTAAAAAATTTTTTTGTTATTATAGTAAAAATGTTACGTTTTTTTTAAGTTATATGTTTAAGTAATTAAGTAGTAGTTACATTAATATCCGAATAGTAGGTACAGTGTGGTAACTTATAATAAAGTTGGAACTATACAGGTAGGATCAAAGACAGGGCACTCCTTGCGTCTCAATTGGAATTTTGGATCTAAAAGTAACATGGAGAGTGAGAGACACGGCACGTAGTATAAACAGCTGACTGACTGTCAGAACTCGGGTTTTGGAATGGATGTTAAAAAGTCCCTACGCATAGAATGCATTAGTTTTAGGATAGTTTACTATTTATCTTTCCTGAGCCTTTTTTTGCCTTTGTGCCTTAATGTGCCGATTTGACTTTGTGATTGTTAGGAGCTCTGTAGTATCCCACTTCGCTGGAAGACGGGGAAACTGGTCCTCATTAAGAAGCCGGGGCGCCCTGCGGACTCTCCGTCCGCTTACCGGCCCATCGTGCTGCTCGACGAGGTGGGCAAGCTCTTTGAAAGAGTTATTGCAAACCGCCTAGTCGGGCGGCTGGTGCGGGTGGGGCCGGATTTGGCGGAGAGCCAGTTTGGTTTCCGCAGGGGGCGCTCTACGGTGGACGCCATCATGCGCGTGCGAGCCCTCACGACGGGGGATGCTGTTGCCCGGGGTGGGGTCGTCTTGGCGGTGTCTCTAGACATCGCCAATGCCTTCAACACCCTGCCCTGGAGTTGCATCAGGGAGGCATTGCGGTATCACCGGATGCCGACCTACCTCTGTCGCGTGGTCGAGGCCTATTTGACGGACAGGGCCGTCATCTACCCCGGTCACCGGGGAGAGTGGAACCGGCGAGAGATGTCGTGCGGTGTCCTACAGGGATCGGTCCTGGGGCCGCTTCTGTGGGATATCGGTTACGACTGGGTGCTGCGCGCCGACCTCCCGAATGGCGTCAGCGTGGTGTGCTACGCTGACGACACGCTGGTCCTGGCACACGGGAGGTCGCACCAGGAGGCGGCCGAACAAGCGACACTCGGGGTTGCGACAATCGTCGAGAGGATCCGGCAGTTGGGACTCGAAGTCGCCCTGCACAAGTCCGAGGCCATGTGTTTTCATGGTCCTCGGAACGCGCCACTGTCGGGTTCCCAGATAACGGCGGGAGGGGTTCACATCGGCGTTGAGTCGACGATGAAGTACCTGGGACTCGTCCTCGACAGCCGGTGGAATTTCGTGGAGCATTTCCGACGTTTGGCTCCCAGACTGGAGCGGACTGGGGCTGCCTTGAGGCGGCTCCTGCCCAATCTAGGGGGTCCAAACGCCTCCTGCCGGAGGCTCTACGCGGGAGTCGTGCGGTCCATGGCCCTTTACGGGGCACCGGTGTGGGCGCGTTCTTTGAGGCTCCGACCGGCCCGCAGGTTGAACGCGTCCCAAAGGGTCATGGCCATCCGGCTGGTCCGGGGATACCGCACGGTCTCATGCGAGGCGGCGAGCCTCCTTGCCGGATTGCCGCCATGGGATCTGGAGGCAAAAGCCCTCGCGCACGTATGGGAGTGGCGCAAGGAGGCAAAACGCCGGGGTGTAACTCCGCTGCCGCGAGAAATCACGGTACAGCGGACAGAGCTCCGGCGGGATCTCATGGCGACATGGAGGGTGCGATTGTCGCAACCCAGTGCTGGGCACGCCACAATAGCGGCGGTAAGTCCCCTCTTTGAGGAGTGGTTGGAGAAGCGCCACGGCGTCCTCACCTTCCGCCTGATACAGGTCCTCACAGGACGCGGTTGTTTCGGGAGGTTTCTGTTTCGCATAAGGCGGGAGGAAACGCCCGGGTGTCACCATTGTGTGGATTGCCCGGAGGACACGGTGGATCATACGGTGGAGGTATGCCCAGCATGGGCGGAGCACCGCCGTGTCCTCGCGGAGGCGATTGGCGGCGGCGATCTCTCGCGTCCGGCCCTGGTCCAGGCCATGGTACGGAGCGAGAGGGAATGGAAAGCCGTCACCTCCTTCTGCGAAGCAGTAATGCTTGCGAAGAAGGAGGCGGAGCGGGTGAGGGAGAGAGCATTGCGCCCTCACACCCCCACTAGCCGCCGCAGGAGACGCCCTGGGCGTCAGGAGTCGCCTGCAGATTCCCGGCCACCGTAGGCGCGGGCATTCGGATGGCGAGCAATGGGTAGCTCACCGTCCGGTAAGGACCAGGCCCGGGTCGACGGCGCGTTGTGTTCCACGCGCGCCTCAAAGAGATGTCAGCACAAAGTGACGGGGTCCGATAGGGCCAACGCCTCAGGGTTGCGGGTTATTCCACAGAGAAAACCGTGGCCCTGGCACAGGCAACTGAAGGAACACGGGTGGGTTTTAGACAGTAAAAGTCTGACACGCCCTCCCGCTCCACCCAGAGCGGGAGAAGTCATTTGATGATTTCCCACCCAAAAAAAAAAAAAAAAAAAAGAGCTCTGTAGTAGTATGTAGCTTGTATGTGACCGACGCAGGGACCTTTAGTACCTGCGTCGGTCATTCATTCAATACCCAACAAAACAATAGTTATTCAAAAATGGTTTGATTGACACTTGTCAGGTAAGCTTCTCTAATCTTATTTTCAAAATATCAAGCAACTATGTGCCGATTTCACCAACGTTACTAAACGCGTTCAGCACATCTAAAACCTGTTCAAGAGCTGTCAGTGTCAATATTCCATAGAAAATAATGACACTGACAGCTCTTAAACGTAGTTTATAGGATCACGTTCAATTTGGTGAAATCAGACCTAAAGGGGCCACGGAAGCAAGGTTAAAAGTATAGAGAAGAACTGACAAGTAAATTGACAACCCATCACTGCATACATAACACAAATCAGTTGATATAAACAATACTTAATATAATATAATTGATTAAGGCTAACATTATTCATTGCGGATTGAAGATCAGAATTAAACCAAACTTTTTAGTCAACCTGTAACTTACTATTTATTTTAAATTCAATTTATGTAACCGGACACTGGTTGTCACGATTTTTTAAAATAATTACCATGAAAATATACCTCGCTTTGTAATGTCTCAGCAACTGTATCTTTCACAAACTTGTAATATGGAAACAGGCTGCCGTAACTCCTGGGCACGCGCAGGGCCAGCATGAGCGGCCGGCGCTCGGCCACCGGTGTGGAAGGGCCAGATACTCCCCTCCAAGACATAGCTTCACAGTAATAACAACACTAGTCCGATAACTTTTAACAAAATACATTGTGTGCCATCTCCACATTTGCTTTACTTGCGAAAATACAACTACGTATGATTAAAACACCAATAGTGTCACTAAATTTATCACACTGAGGGTATTCCAAAAATAACAAAAAAATCATTCAAAGGACAGTAATGTTGAAAAGGATGAACGATGGCTACAGACGGCGTCAAACTGAGCTCAGCATGATTGATAAGATTTGTTTGAAGTAATAGAATTAAATTACACGAGGAGTGCTTATCAAACTTATCGGTTTATTTGTTGAGTCCTGGGGCTTCATATTTACTGAGGTAAATTAAGTGATGCATGTTTTTATCATAACAAGGTTAAAAAACATCATAACGAATTAAAACTTTGATAATAATTCGGAATTCTTTTTTTTGTGATAACAGAAAACGATGAATTAAATCAAATGAGAGAAGAAACAAAAATATTTTTCAACTCTGCTAAGTGCTAGTAACGCCATCTGGTGTAACTTCATAAAGTACTGAGATAAAATTGAGAATAACGAACTGTTGCGCGTGAGCAACTTACAGACCTAAGACAGTCGTTGAATGTGTTCGTATTAATATTATAGATGGCGCTGTTCACAACCACTAACATAATATTATAGATGGCGTTGTTCACGACCATTAAAAAGTAATAACCTTAGCACAGATACGGATAAATCTCTGTTTTCTGGAACTATTAAATGATGAATCGTTTCAATGTCCTGTCGGCCCTCGTGTCTAGTTATGAACAATAATATTTATAGACGGGACAGATAGGTAGTTCATTATGTATCGAGCTGATTTCAGCTGATAGATTATCTAACTCTGATAGTTCATTATCTATCGAGCTGATTTCAGCTGATAGATTATCTAACTCTAAGTACCTAAAAGTCTGTGACATAACTTGATGCTTTAAGATTGCACATGTTGATCTTGATTTCACGTGACATTTCAATTAAGGTCATTAGATTACAATTTGTAGGAAGTATGCAATATGCAAGTATGTAATAAACATATTTTGTGACAAATTGTCGAGTAATTGAGTAATCGAATGTCAAATATGGCACCGCGACCGCAACTAACTCAAATACAATGAACAATAGATTTTCCTCTCCTTGACTGATTTGAATTTACTGTACTAACTTACATATATAGCGGATGCAAAGCGAACAATTAATCTACCTAGCAGTATATTTGAACAGATTTACTAATGTTTAAAATGTGGTAAGTTGGTTAAAAATTCTTGACTGGTAATAATAGAAAGTCTGACTAGGTACTCAAGTTACACGAACAATTCTTCGAAATCATTTTTAAATTTAAATTAGGTATTTGCTATAGTTTAAATATTAACTGGTAAGGAATTAAGAACTTTTACACCTACATACATCTTAGTCATGCATGACTCACCTTTGGTGTATTTAATTTATAATAAATACATAGATACATTACTGGTATTGAATTATTCTGGGGCGGTACCCATACTTACCGGCACAATAAAAGATATAATAAGATTCTTACCACGATAAGTGCCTTCCTACATAATATCTAAGAATCCAATATTGGAAACCACTTTTGGATCGAAACGATAAAGAAGGCGAAAACATCGCATCGCTAACGTTTATTGTGTATCTTGCAAAAGATAGAGTTGGATTCCTAAAACAAGCAAAAATTTTTTTTACTGCATACAAGATATTTATAGATGAGTATATGGTAGCAGATTTGATCACCAAGAAAATTTATTTTACATTAGTGAGGCAGTTTTAAAGAAGCAATAAGAAGAAACACTATCTTTCAGATCGCTTTGACTATCGCACAATGGCACAATATCAACAGCACCGTAACAAATGAATTGTACTTGATATACATATAACTGACGACAACTTTCATTTCCTATCAAGTTTCTTTATTTCAACATTTTATCATGATTAATTATAAAGTATGTAGATTGTTAGATTTTTTGCCAACATTGACAATGTTCACATCTAAAAGCCGGAAAAAGAACGGCTCCATCCAAATGTAAGCAGATGTATGCATTACAAAATAAAATCCACAATAATTATTAAATAAGCACTTGTAGTAGTTTAGGCAAGTTAGCAAAGCCCAAAACCGAAGAGCGTTGTTAGTGTTATGGAAACAAAGCGAAAACTTATGAGTAAGTACCAAGAGTTAGGTCTAGCTTTAGACATGGTCGAGCTAAATGCTTTTATACAGGGCAAAAAATAACAACATCATTTTCTGTTTGCTGATACGATACTAAACTCTTAGCTCAGTAAGCGTCCACACCAATAAAATAGTAAATGTTGAAAAACGGCGTCACGCGCTTGGCAACGTATCAATACAGAGAAGGGTTTCCTCAAGGATTTATCATTGGCCCCTTTATTAAAAATGTGCATTTTACCATAAGGTCGCAATGAAGCGTAGCTAGAAAATAAGTTACCTATGCACAAATTAACTTCAAGTCATTACGAATTACGACGAATGCAAATGCATGAAAAAAAAACAAATGCATTAAGTTTACCCTAACTCACGTTAGGCAGGTGAAAACTCATGTGTTGATAAAGGGCGGTCAATTGAATCTTGAAGACAGCACAGTATTCTTGGGCCTAACTTTGGATGCTAAGCTTCATGTGGAAAACTTGTCAAAAAGGCTAAGATATCGCAGCAGAGGCTGTTAGAAAAAAATCCGTACTGATATAGAGACAGCCCGTTTAGTGTACTTCAGCCATTTTATAGTGTAATACCGTACAGTATTCTGTTGTTTGCAGAAGAGAGCTGTTCGATTACTACAAAATTAAGTCTTAGGCACGCTCTCAAGGAGATTAATGTAATGACTGTGTCTTCTCAGTATATTTGTGAAAATATAAAATTGTAAAAAAATACAGTGATATCTATAACACAAATAGTACGTAACAAACACAAATTTGTTGTACCTGTAGGTACGACTTTGTGTTCAAGGTTCAAGGTGGCTCGTTCAGATGTGAATCTATACGCTTTTATAATAAACTTCCACGCCATGTCCTAGATCGAAATGTCTAAGCTTTAATAAATTCATAAACTCATTAACGGTAGTTGAGTCAGAAAGCCTTTTATACTATTAAAGAATATATTGAAGACTAAAAACCTTGGGTTTGAACTGCTCCAATTTTTAAATATTGAAAGATCTTTTTTCACATATAATTTTTAAACACTTTGATATTTGAAGATTATTATAAACACAATGACATGACTATTTATTATTCGAAGTATAATACTATTAATATTTTAATTATTGTGAAATGAGGACAAAAAATATGACCGATGGTATGATGGTAGGCAAAAAAGAAAATCACACCGGTGTACTTTTGAAAATTATTCTTCTAGAATAATTTCTGATTTAAATGTTCCATTTGTTCTTGTTACGCAAAATGATCATTGTACTGAATGGCGCGAAGTTACTATGGCGTTCCTGTGCTGTGTTACGGCTGTGTTGAAAGTCAGATGCTATTAATGCTGTCTCTGTCAAGCATCGACTTAGCTATTACTTATTTCAGATATTTTATAAAACGCATAGAATTCAGATATTTTAATAATAATTTTTTACTGTGGCTTTATATTTTTCTAGGTTTCAAAAATAACATACAGTCAAATAGTCTATTTGGTACTTTATGCGGCCTAGCCTATCCAAATGTCCTTTCTTTGGTATAGTATGTCGAGTCGTTGAGCTCCTATGTTCTGAGCTACACGACACATGACATGACAAATGCGTACACATACACGTACATGACAAATCTGTATGATTATTTCCTCAAAAGACCATTTCAGACACCTATCTACATGGTCCTCAAATGATCTGATCAAGACTATTTCCGGATGTTTATATACACAATGACATTCATAAATTTTATTTAAACAATTTCATGAATATTCAGTTTTGATGATGGTCTGGCAGTTTGAGTATGTTAAGCGGCTTACCCAAATGTCAGCGGTGTGCTTCTCATAAAGACAGAGAGACACTGCCTATCCTACTTAACTCAGATAAATATTATGTTAAGTAACATTGTTATTTCATCAATAAACAAAAAATCTTAAATCAGCTCCACCTGTCGAGTATCGTTGGTATTATTAAGCATCATCGATACAGTATGCCTGCTCATTTTCATTGCGCTGCACTAGCGCCGCTGACTGCCTCGGGAAAGACACAAACTATTCGCATCTAAATGTGTGCTCTCGTGGTCATGCGAGTTAATGGGTATGGGTTCCTATAAATACGTGGCACACAATGTCATAAATACGCACACAAACGCACAGAGTAAACAGTGTCTTTTTTACAATACGACAAAATTACGACATTTATCAAAGTTTTCCGTACCGAAGTTGGCTATGCAGCTATTTTAAAAAGTAGCTTCATTAAATTATCGCTACAAAAACAACCATTACTTTTTGTCGTAATTTTTATACTTCGCCATATGTTGTTTGTTATTGTTTTGTTCGGTTTGATTGTAAGCTATGATAGCAGGTACTTAATATATTAACGTTGATAAAAATCTGGTAAATGGATAATATTCACAGTAAAAGTAGTTCAGGTGGTGTGTATACAGAGAAAATAAAAAAATTATGCGTTTTCATAACTTTTTGTGGTAAAAAAAAATTGGTCGTGAAAGATAGTTATAGACCGGATTAAAATTTGCAATTAACAAAAACTAAAGGTCAATCGTAAATTCAATACAAAACAATATGATTCCTAATACTATCTCACAGGTTGCATATACAGCAATCGGTTGTTTCTGTTTCCCTTGTCAGTATTGCAATTCTCCAGAAAATTTAAAGGCCGAAAAAACTCTTTGAATATCCGAAAATTGATGTCTATAAAATCAGTCAATCTATGGATATTTTAGGTGGCAATTACTTGCATCATTATGTATACTTATAAATATAATATTTCGACAAGACGATGAACCAAAACCAACGTGCAGTATTTTTGGTTAGCTAATAGCTTTTCAAATTGTCTGCCTACCCTATCTAAATACTCTGTGCACGCTCGTGCCAAATGTCCTTTCTTTGGAAGGTATTGTTCGTCGAATCGTTGAGCTCCTTAACTTCTGATTTGAGCTGCACGATTAGTGACAAATTCGTGCACTGACTGGACAGGTCCAATCAATGTGTGTGTTTTTCCTTCCTGAAGAGACCATTTCAGACACTGATCTACATGGTTTTCACATGATCTAACCAAGATTTTGTCTGGACTTTAAAAGAGACTGTGACCTCTGAGTTTGTTTCGGCCTTTCTTCTCAGAGTAGTAAGATAGGAAACGCCGACCTCATCCAGTTTTTTAATATGATTGACGTGTCAACGTTTTTGTACAAACCTACGTAAAGAAATAAATCGTTTATCATTTATAAAACCTTCATGAATTAAACAACGGAACATTATCTAAACGGAGTCAGATAATCGATTTGTGAATGCCTAAAAACCAAATATGGAAATAAATATCATACAAAAGCGGTCCTTGCATCTTGTACCTAATCAGCTTATTTCGGCTGTATAATTTAGAGCGTAGCCTTTTCATAGCTCTAATTCTTCTGACATAACTGAGACTCACATTTTATGTTCGTAAGTTTTACAGAGAAATTCATACATAAACTACACGCGTAATTATCGACTCTCGATGCTACGTTTACAATTCATACATTTCCCATGCAAATACTTTGACCTAAATGGTGACGTTAAACTAGGCAATCGAACCAACGCCGAGGGGTTTTAAATTACTCATAATACTGTACACGTCCTCCCAAACCGATTAGTAAGTCTTGACGATTAATTACTGAAGTATTTTCGTTTAGGAATTAATGCAGATTGCATATGGACTATGTGACAATGGCAACTTCAACTTAGCGTGTAGATAAAAAGCAAATGACTGCGTAGCGTTCTGCAATGCCGTATTTCTAAAATACAGTATTGCAAAAATAGAAAACGCTATGCAGCAAGACGTTAACCCACCTCACTCACATATTATCAGACGTTTAAATAGGATTAACTTATTGTTTTCCGAAGATCTATATTAAATCAAACCAATCGTGTTCGTGGGGACACATGATGATGTCATAACCAGGAATAATGACACATAAAGTTAGATAACGCAAAGGCCTTGGGCGCTTAGTACCTAACTGTTCAAACAACCACTAAGCGCTGCTTGGACGATTCAAACGAATTTCTTTACACAGTAAATTACGAAACCTAATCTGCAAAGCACAGTTGACAAACCTAACCAAAACAACGGTGAACAAGTTTATCAAAGGGCCTATTAGAGTATAAATTGAACACGACAGCACTAGGATTTGGCAACACCCGTTCAATTTTATGTCGGCAACATGAACATTTATGTCGGCACAAATATAATGTAGCATTAAACTCGTTGCTTCGGCGCCATTTATTTGCATAATGAGAACTAATAAATACATAACTATTATGACATCAATAAACCTAATAACATTTTACATTTAAGTAGATGTGTGTGTTCGATTATTTGTCCTTGCAAGTTCAAGGTTCGGTTCAGTTGCAAGTTCAGTTTTTTTTTACTGTTTGTATTTCCTGTGCGTGACAAAAACAAAATATTTTCTTTCTGTCATATTCAGACGATTCACAATCACAAAACAATAAAATGCTTTATCACAAATTCGTCAAATATGTGGAAGTGGTTTCCCCATGAAAGTATTTTTTTTAAACAAAGAAAGGAAACTAAAATGTCAAGATCTTAAACATCGACAAGAATGATTAGGGTACGGAATTATAATTTCAATAAAAATCTCGGCCTATTATTTACTGTGTCACAACACAGATAAGCGAATAATATATTATTTCAAGTAAATAGAGGTAAGTCCAAGTATACTATAGGTGTGTATTACATCAGGTAAGGTTGTATATAGGTTAGTTCAATATCGGGAATATAGCGTGCAATTGAAGAGACCTACACTCAAAAGCAGATTGGGTGGAAACTGGGTTGAAGAAGAACATCTTCGAGAAAGTCAAAAGATAATATGGCTCAAAAGGGGTTGAAAGAAATGACGGCCGGCAACTGACAGGGAAGAAGACCATGCCACGCTAATCCCAAATAATTGTGAGAAAGGCAGAAGGCTGATGAATTGATGACATAAGACACCATCTTTGCACCTAAGAGCCATTTCAAAATCCAAACAGCTATGTAACACCGTAAGAGGTTGCGTGCGGTCAAGGTATATGAAATGCGACCTCTTTGATATTTTTAAGGTACATGCGTACTTTGAAAAGATCAAATAGGTTGCCCACCAAGCAGCTGCAACCTGAAGCACGTGCTCATTATTTTCATCAGGGAGGCCACTGTTAAACAAACAATAATGAGGAATGAGGAAGGATCCATACAGGGTAGCAGGAACATCGACGCGCAACCTGTTACCATGGATTCCGTCCATGATCTTTTATGGTTGGATAAGATGATAAATTTCTGTAAGTAGGTTTGTACAAACACTTTTAAACGTCAATCATGTTTTAAAAACCAGACGAGGTCGGCGTTTATTATCTGACTACTCTGAGAAGAAAGGCCGAAACAAACTCAGAGGTCACAGTCTCTTTTAAAGTCCAGACAAAATCTTGGTCAGATCGTTTAAAAACCATGTAGATCAGTGTCTGAAATGGTCTCTTGATGAAGGAAACACACAAATTGGGTGGACCTGTCCAGTCAGTGCACGCATTTGTCACTAATCGTTTAGCTCAACTCATAACTTGAGGAGCTCAACGATTCGACGAACAATACCTACCAAAGAAAGAACATTTGGGTAGGCCACATAAACTACTCAAACAACCAGACCATGATTAAAACAGAAACAATCACCCACATAGTGCTCACATTCAAATACCTAAATCTCTTATAAATTCACCCTCTCACACACTTTCACACAACTCACCGAGAGGTAAACACTCCACACACCTTTTTGATTATTTGGATTGAAACTTTTTTCTGTGTAATGATATACCTCCTTTCATTAGTATGTCTAATTATGCTAGTAATGTAATGGTCATCATAAGAATGAGCGCTGATGTCTGAGATACAGATATCTTTATATCTAGTTTAGACACAGATGCTTTCATTATAAATTTAAGAAAACTTGAATGTGTCCTGTATATCTGTTAAAATGTAACAAGGTTGTGTCAATAAATATTATATTATTATTCACAATAATTTAAAAAAACTAAGTACTTTATACAGCAAATATTCATGACATTGTGTAAGTAAAAGGTAAATATACTTATAAAATATATAGTAATAGGAGCAGCTCAATCCCAAGCCTTTTGTCCTCAATTTATAGTCTTTGACAGTATAATAGGCTTCCTGGCATAGTTTGCGCTTTATAAAAGATTTGAATTTATTAAGGCTTACCTTGAATGTGGCTAGGCCCAATGTTGAGAACCTATAATCTAAACCAGGGTTGGAAAAATCATGATAAAAAAAAAAACTAATTACGAAGTTAAAAAAAATCAAAAAAATAGTGATCACTATTTTTTTGATTTTTTTTAACATTTTTATTTACTTCAGCCATATTTTTGCGCAAAACAAAACGCGCCCTCAAGGGATTGCCCGGACACAGCGCGTTGATTTCCCTTTTGTCTGGCATGTGATTGCAAACAGAATTCACACTGCCAGATGAAGAAGAAGAAAGTGTGTTGGAGGAAGCACAAAATCACTCTGATTGTTCAGTTTTGCTACCATTGATACGCTAAAAGAAAAATCAAAACCATTCAGAAGTGTGATGTTCGCAGAAGAAATAGTAAAAAAATGAGACACCACTAGAGGGGTGGATGTCACAGAAAAATATTTAACGAAGAGGAACCTTCAATTTTTTTAACCAGTAGTGAAGAAATTGCTTGGGGCGATAGCTTCTTCAGCTGCTGTGGAAAGAGTGATTTCCACCTTGGGAATTGTTCGGAGCAAATTAAGAAACCGACTGGGAATTGAAAAGGCTGGAAAACAAGTTTTTTTTTCAAATATTACAATTAGGCATGATGTTAATTTCTCCGATTTCAACGACCCTAGTTTGTAACTTAAAATAATTTCTTTATCTGTTTTAAACACATAACACAACAAAACATTTTTGATTGAATTATTGATTTATATTGAAAAATAATATGATTTAAATCGTGATTTAAATCAAAGTGATCTATTCATGCCAACCCTGATCTAAACTAACGATTTTATACGGTTTTGGTCGTAAAACGATGCGACATAGTTTTGGTCGTACTGGGGGATCTGCAGCTGAAGGTGCGTAAAGGTCGGTTTACAATATGGCTCGATCCGCCAGTGAAAGGCAGTATCCAAAGTAATCTGAATCTATGCTAACCGGTGAAGTCAAGGCTATAAATACCTTAGCTTCAACGTTTTCCCATACTATGCGAAGTAGCTTTATATGTTTACGAATGCTATGAGAAAATGTTATGTAAGATATCATCATCATGAATAGCCTACAGATAATTTGCCTAACACGAAGCAATTGAGTGTGCTAATATCAACAGTCAATACTTTTAGGGAGGCTATAATCAATTACACAGGCAGGCAGACTAAAATATTTTATTACATAAATTAGATGGTCTGACCGGCAAAAGTGCTTCACATAAGCACTTGCTTCACTTGTCATTGTGATTGAATTAATCACTTGATACAATTTTAACTAAACTATCCTTATAACAATTTGCGATGACGATGAAACGGCGATGATTGAAACTAAAATCTATATTCCACTACACGTTAACAAGTTAGAAATACCATTCTACTTATCAAAGGTCAGGGACTTACAAAGTTATATATTAGGTTGGTAGTTACAACACGCAAAACTGCTTCCTTGAAATGGATATGGGTAGGTCACGAAACCTCGAAAGAGCAAAATGACGTAAAAGTATATTACACTACTTTCTACAGACTGATCAATGAGCACAACGATACCTTTAGAGGTAGCAAGAATTGTACGGAATCTAGACAGCTCCACCATTAGCCTAATAAACCGATAACAAGCGAAGGTCAAACCAAATAAGGGGGTTTATGTGAAGGTTCGCAAATTACCTATTTCCCAAAGGGAAAAAAGTTATTTATAAATTTAATTAGTTAGTATGAAAACGCATTACTGTAGTTGATAGATGCTTGTTTTAGACGGAAGGAGCAGACTGGCTACAATTTATATCGATTAATATTTTATGGGAGAAAAGGCGTGCATGCTATTCTTAAACCATATTTGCATAGACACACACATTACACTTTACAAATAATTGCGCTCTATGTTAAAAATCCGAAAGAATATCCAATCCATTTGAAAATTATATCGAGTATTTTTTTTTACTTAATAGTGAACAACTTAATCTTTTGCTCTACCTGATAAAATAAAGCAGTGAAGCGTTCGTTTCGAAACCTAGTTCAAGCCTTGAGTTTTATCTGTACGACCTGTGCTGTGTGGGCTATTCTAGAATAATAAGTACCTTTATTTTATGCTAATAAGCAGGGACAGTTACCGTTACTAAAAAAATACCGGTATAATTACCAAAACATTTCGTTCTGTTACGTTAAATACTTAACGTTACAAATAACGTTAAGTCATGGGATTTAACGGTATCAAAATAGCGTTACTATTAGCGTTATTTCGCTAAAATCTAGCAAGATCTGATGCGACGTTGCCAAACCGAAACGGACGCCGCGTGCTATGCGTTCGGTTCTTCTATTGTAAGCGGAGCGGCAACCACTAGCATTTATCGTTATTGTTACGCTTGCGACGATCGGAAAGATATGAATACGAGACGTCACGCGCTCCCGCGTGTTTCATTTCATAATCATACGGCACACAAGCATCGCGTACGCCGATACGTCTATTACCTGTTATTTTCATATTATAATATTTTTCCTAATGCAACTGCTTTAGTAAAAATATTATTATGGGCCGAAAGAAGTGCAACAAAGTGTACCGATATCTCAAGGTTTTCAAAGAAAACAATGAATCAACTAATATACAGTTTTTTTTCTATACCTTTATATATTTTGACATAAACAATAACATGAGTATTTACTGTTTAAAGTATTACATTATTTTAATTTTGCGAATGTGAGGACTGTATGGGTCATCGTTTTTTTTTTTCAGTTACTTTTACTGGTCTGGCAGTTTTAGTACTTCATGAGGCCTACCCAAATGTCCTTTCTTTTGTATTGTTCGTCAAATCGTTGTGCTCCTTTAGTTCTGAGTTGAGCTGCACGATAATTGACAAATGCGTGCACTGACTGGACAGGTCCACTCGATCTGTTTGGTACTTTCTTCAAAATACCATTTCAGACACCAGTCAACATGGTCCTCAAATGAGCTGACCGAGATTATTTATTATATACACATTGACATTGATGACTAAACATGTATATGTTTAGACATCAACATATACAATGATATGAAGCTTACTTTGTAATGTTATTATAATTTTCGTGAATGTGAAGACAATATGTTTTTTTTTATACATTTACGTCTTTTTTTCTCTGTTAGTTTTAATCATAGTCTGGCAGTTTACGTAACTCAGGCGGCCTACCTAAATGTACTTTCTTTGATAATGTTCGTCGAAACGTTGAGCTCCTTAGTTCTAAGTTGACCCGCATGATGACTGACAAATGCGTGCACTGACTGGACAGGTCCACTCGATCTGCTTGGTTCTTTTCGCAAAATACCATTTCAGACACCAATCTACATGATCTGACCAAGATTATGTCTGGACTTTGAAAGAGACTGTGACCTTTGAGTTTGTTTCGGCCTCTCTTCTCAGAGTAGACAGACAGGAAACGCCGATCTCATCTAGCTTTTAAAATAGTATTGACGTGTAAGTGTTTGTACAAACCTACTTACAGAAATAAAATCATTTAACATTTACTTGCACATTGTGCAGTAAAGCATTAAACGTGATGTTTACTTGCAATGGTTGTTGTGAAAAATAAATTTAAATAACATTAACTTTAATCTGAGCCACCTTGTTGCTAAATATATGACAGAAAGGGAGGAAGTACTGTTTCAGAATTACTGTTTTGTTAATGCTGTATTTCTAGATTCCAGAGTTAATTCCACACTTCCCACAGTTCAGCGAATTAATACATATAATAACTTGATTCGACTTCACAACAGTTTACTAATACTTACTAAAAACAAACGAAACTTACAAATACGTGGGACTATGGGGTTATTTAAGTTTTTTTTTAAATCTTTTCAAAGTACGGAGAGTACTTTGAAAAGATTAAAAAAAAAAAACTAGCCTCTTTACAAAGTTTCATGCGTCTGAACCAGTTTTCGAACCACTTTTTGCAGTCCGAAGTAGACACCTCGTTTACAGCCTATTCGAACGCTGACACCGCATCTTCCGGAGATGAAAATTGTATTTCCTTTGAGCGGTTTTTTTATTTTCGGAAATAAAACGAAGTCCTACGGTGCTAGGTCAGGACTGTAAGGAGGGTGACCTAGGAGTTTGACTAGCGTGCTGTCCAGCAAGTTCGTCGTTTTGAGTGCGGTGTGCGAAGGCGTGTTTCATGGTGGAGCAGTAGCCCGCGGAGCTCTGTTTGGTCGCTTGTTGCGCACAACAGAGGAAACTTCTGCCAAGCATTCAGCGTTGATGCTTCTTTGGTTCCGTAAAGGAATTGACCAGTAGCCAGTCAAATTAAAAAACCTCTCAATCAAAATGTTACCCCGCGCTTCTAGATCGCTTCACTTTGACGCAACACCCAAACCGCTGACTTGTTATAATTTCGTAAACACGCCGAGACGAGCCTGCTGCAAATTTGTTTATCATATCACGGCACCATTCCGCCCGAGCCTGCTTCTGAGCATCGGTGTGGTTGTGCGGCAACCAGCGTGAAACTATCCTCCTCACGCGAAGACGCACGTGTTGTATTTCGTGAAGGCTTCCCGATCGAACCTGCCGTATGTGCTGAATCTCTTGATACGTTACTTGCCTATTGTCTTGAATTAAAATTTTCACTGCTAGCACGTTTTGTTCCGTAACAGCCGTAAAAAGGCGACCACTTCTTTCTTCATCCCCCAAAGTTAGCCGCTTGAATTCGTTATACCAACGATACACGGTTGCCTTTGAAGGGCCTTCATCCATGAATGTCATTTGAAGTATATCGTACGATTCTTCCTGTTTCAGGCAACACTTGAAATCGTAAAAAATCATAGCGCGAAAAAGTTACCGGCGCAGATCGATTTTTTTAATGTGGAGGGAAATTTTGAAATAGACTATAACTGGCCAGTCTGTCATACATAAAATCATTTTTTGCAATACTTCTGAGTGGCCTGGAATAATACTAATAATACGTTTTGTAGCTCAATAAGAGCTACAAAAAGAAAGCTCTGGTGAATTGGCAGTGGTACCCAGGTCCGGGAACAAAAAAGCACAATTAGAAAAGATTTCATTAACAACAAATATTTAGAAAAGCATGATGATGATTTATCAGTCCGCTTGGTCAGAGAAAACAATAGTTTTACTTTAATAAATATATAGACGAAATAGATACTTTTAAAATAAAACCGTTACTTCATTCTACTAACAAAAATTTTTGATTACTGGGAAATCAAAAACATAAGTTTCTCTTTTAATGTGAATGTTAAATTATCAATTATTTTATTTCTGTAAGTAGGTTACACTTTTAGACGTCAATCGTATTTTAAAACCTAGATGAGATCGGCGTTTCCTATCTGACTACTCTGAGTAGAAAGGCCGAAACAAACTCAGAGGTCAGTCTCTTTTAAAGTCCAGACATAATCTTGGTCAGATCATGTGAAGACCTTAGATTGGTGTCTGAAGCGGTCTTTAGAGGAAATAACCACACAGAATGAGTGGACCTGTCCAGTCAGTGCACGCATTTGTTAGTAGTCATGCAGCTCAACACAGAACTTAAGGAGCTCAACGATTCGACGAACATTACCAAAGAAAAGACATTTGGGTAGGCCGCATAAATTACTCAAACTGCCAGACCCTGATTAAATTTAACTTATTTTTAAATACTTTGAAAAAATAAACAACATATTCACATTATCTTTACATTCTCTAGCCTGAAACACAGGTTCAACCTAGTTCAGGCATATTAGCAACTTTGCTCTTTTTAATTGTGGTTATAAATGTGTCCATTTTTATTTAAATAAACTTTTTTATTATTTATTATTCACAATAATTTAAATATTATAATACTTCACAAAGTAAATTTTCATGTCATAGTGTACATAAATTGTCCATCAATGTCAAATTGTATATAACAATCCGAAAATAATCTTGGTCAGATCATATGAGGATCATGTAGACTGGTGCCTGAAATGGTCTTTTGAGGACAGATCCACACAGATTTGAGTGGACCTGTCCAGTCAGTGTACGCATTTGTCAATCATTATGCAGCTCAACTCAGAACTAAGGAGCTTAACGATTCGACGAACAATACAAAAGATAGGATATTTGGGTAGGCCGCATAAATTACTCAAACTGCCAGACCATGATTAAATTTACCTTAAAAAAATACTTTTAAAAAAATAAACAACATTTCCTAAAAAAAATATGGACCGTGATTTTGGTTGCAATTTTGAATTCAAATACTCATACTAATAATCATGGCGTATGATTATAATTAGACAATTAGAATTTTAAAATATAAATCCTTAACTGTAAAAACAGTACTGCTTTTGATTAGTTAGTGTTTAACTAGTGCTAATAAAAAAATAAAATATATATTTTAGTGATCATTTTAATTAATGTTTTCAAATAAAGTTTAAATCGTATTTTTTTTCACATATCACTTTTTTATCCTACAACGTAGCTTAAGCAAAAATCGCCATAGTTCTTTATCTGTGATTGTTCACCAAAGAAAAGATAGACGGTGGTTAGTTTAACTCGCGTTGATTTTAAAAGATTTTTTTACTCTCTAACGTACTTTGTCGTATTTATTCTGTGTCAGCTATAGATAGCTTTTTTGATTCTGTCAAAAATATTACTACTCCGAATGAATGTCCTTCGTTTAAGTGTTAGAGTTAGCAGTTGCTAGTGGATAGACTAGAATGGGCGTAATGTCGTATCAATGATTCCGATATCAACATACACAACTGCATTTTGACAGAAAACAAAGGTAGCTATAGTAGACCCTTAAACGTTAACACCGAAAGATGCTTGTCTCTCGGCCGTCTTTGTTAGAAAGAGATAGGCGTAAAAATTACCGGTAAAAGAATAGTAACTTTTACCGGTACTAATACTGGTAGTTAGATAACGTTAACTGACTCATGGGTTTCGTTATTAATATCGTTACTTTTTTATCGTTAACATAACGGTAATTGGTATCGTTACAAAAAAAATAACGGTAATTCGGTCCCTGCTAATAAGTCGTATTTTATGTTCCTAGTAAAAAGCATTACTTGCGTCCAGTACCTATTTGCTGAGTAATATGGATAAGTACTTGTAGCCTGTCAGTGCACTAGTTGTGACATAAGTATGAGTAGAGAGCAGTGGTGGCCCAGTGGTAACGGTCGCGACTTACGACTTGTAGGTCGTAGGTTCGAAACTTCGAACCCGGACAGGCGATTTACTTTGTGTAAATTATTTCATCACCACACCTCTCAAAATGGTTAAGGAAAACCTCGTGAGGAAACCGGCATGTCCTAGAACCAAAAATTGTAAGACATGTGACATCTACCAACCCGCACTGAGCCCGCGTGGTGGGTCACGTCTCACTCCCCTCTCACCGAAAGAGGCCTGTGTCTTAGCAGTGGGAATAATAGAGGCTGATTATGCTATGCTTATGCTTTCGAGTAGAAACTGTTGAGAACCGCTCCACTTGTAAAATTTGACTGTTTATCTTACAAACAAATTATTATAAATTCAATCTCCTTTCTATTCAATCTCCTTTTTATTATATAGATGCATTGCATAGATGTGAGTACTTTGTACTATAGAGCTACCATTTACCGGGTAATGTCATAGATTGACTTGAATGTGACTTGGCGGCTGATAGTATGTCATGCTCACTCAAATGTCTCGCTGACGGTGGCGCGTGTGTTGGATCATTTAGCTCCCTTCAAAATGGTTGAGCTGAATGGTGCTGATCCATGCGTCATGTTCGTGAACGGGCTCCGTCAGTTGGGACTGGTCATCTCTTAGCTGCCACGGCTTATTTTAGTAATTAATTTGCTGGATTGTTTTCAATTATGTTTTGCTGCACTCTGGACGCTTTTAACGTGTACGGTTTTTGTACATCGTTCTCACTTATAGTGTCAACATTAATCGATGTCACTAATATATTTGTAACAACAATATTATTTAAAAGAGTGTCCATGGAGTTTCTTGCCCGTTCTTCTCCATAGTGACCTACTGCGCTTTGGAATGGGCAACTAGCTTCATATTTCTGACTGAGCGATTCCTTGACAATTCAAAAGTGCCTATAAATGGTTTAATTGCAATAAATGATTTGAGTTTGAGTTTGAATTGTGTTACAAGTCACCCAGAAGTGTTATTCGAAGGGCACCCACCTTCGAATAACAACTCGCGTGTCTCAACTGTTCCATACAACAGACACATGCAGGACTGACGCCTTGTTGATTCTTACAACCTGCATTTTATAGAACAAGATATTATATTTTTTGTAGCTAAGCAACTATTTAAGAAAATGGCTCTGGATATTTTGTTTAGCGAGTAGCTAATATAAGTTAAATTAAGTTAAGTAACTCAGCAATATCGTGGCAGCGACTATTGTAGCACTTCTTTTAACTTTTAGTTAAAACGTAGACAATGGTGTGGGTTTCATGTTTGTTAAATCTTAGTTTAGTTATTTATCTGCATTTCCTAGCATGTAGCTGCATTTTGTCCCTAATAAATAATTCTTCTAAAATTATTTCTAAGGACTGGCGTGTGTGTAGCTGTTTAGCGAAAGGGAAAGGTATATTAACAACTTTCACTTACACTGAACAGAAGAAAAGCGAAAAAATATACATAAATGATCATGTTACCAACATGTTCGTATTATTTTCAAGGCAATTACTCCAATTACAGTGAACAAAGAAATCGTCAAAGTACTTATCTACTTCTAAAAAACATTGTCGAACACAGATCATTATCTCAGTCATTATTTTAGTTATTGTGTACATAAATAACGTCCATTATCTGTAGAATATAGAATAACTAACAAGTTAATATTAATTTTTGTATCGGAAAGCTAAGTACTTCTTTGATATTGCTGTCTGTAGGTGTTATTCAATAGACTCCTTCACATAACAATTTCACTCTCACATAAATTATCTTCAATTCTTGATACCCAAAGGCTGAAAGCTTTCTCGTTATTTTGTAAATGTCATGCGCGCAGTGCAAGACTTAATTTACTTATGTATCAATGTAAAGGTTTCGCGATAATAGAGACCTTTGACCTGTTCTTGATAAAACACTTCCTCTCTCATTACCTACCTATCAGTTTATGCCTAGAATGCTTGTAAATAATTATGCTTCAGATACTCCTTCGCAAACTGATATTCATAAACAACATTAATGTACGCGAATATTCCTGGAAAACAAAATTGTTTTGCCCTTCAAAGTTATCTAGTTATCGCTAACAATTTGTAGATCTAAAGATTCCCCCATCGATCACTAATAAAGAACGATTCCCCTCAATAATACTTTCAGGATGAACATATATTATTCGTTCCGAGATTATCCATATATTTTTGGCCATAAAGCTATCGCCTCTTATTGCCAAAAAGACAATGAAAATTATATCAAGTACACAAGATAATTAACTGTTCCGGATGAAAATAGTCGTCGAGATATTAAAGACGGCACCAAAATAAACACAGTAGTACACAAGAATTTAAAGACATTATTTACGATAAGGGTGGCCTTACGTTAATGTGTTTGTTGTACATGACAATTTAAATAATGCAATTCACACATCAATTTTACTATTCGTGCCAATAAAGTTCAAATTAAACCTACTACATACAATAGTGTGGATACGTGACATCGGTAACCATTTTTTTCCTTGGGAAATCGGTTACGGCCACGGCCGGAGGACAATCAAACATTATTTTTGTTCAGCGTATAATTTAAATAAATTATTATATGTATAAGGAAGTATCAGTTGAGTGAGAACTCTGTCTCGGAAAACAAATTGCTTTCGACGATTGCCAAAATAGTTTGAATCACAACCACAATTCATGGCAAATAACCGTAATTAAATTGTATAATAATTATTTATTATATCCAGAAATAGGTAGTCCAGTTCAAGTGAGATAACCACTAACTTTTGAGTATTTCGTCTAATCTCTACATCTAGCCATATCTGCATAAATTCCTGATGAGATAATGATGATGATTATTTTTTATATTAAAAACTAAATTACTTCCGCGAGTAGTCCTTTTTCGCGACAGTTCCACCAAGTAGACGATAGTTTTTGTTGAAAAGAACAAGACTATACCTAGGTAGTACCTACCTACCTATTTGAAATACGGTTTCAAATGGTTCTCACGCTAGATGTTAACAAATCGATAAGAGCACACCTTCTATGAATATTGTTTGGAAAGTAGCTTAGTGAGTTTACCTAAGGGTCATATTATCTGGTTTTCTCTTTTCCTATAAGATAATTTTACTAGGGTATTATGTTACAAGATTCTGGACTAGATTACGTAAGCTCTGAAATGGCTGAAAACTCTTAGGTCATATAAATACCGTCTATGTCCTTTTCTTTAGTTACAGTTTTCGCTGCTTTTCTTAAGTTACCCTACACTGACTTTTCACATCTTGGAAAAATGAGTACCTACTGTCAATAAACTTTCTCAAAACTAAGTTTACGTATTGAAACATTGTTATTATTGCTTCATCGATATCCATACCTTCATTTATTAATTAGGTGCTTGAAAACATAGGAAACGAACCGGTACATACATAAGACAATATTTTTTTTCGGTTCAATAAATATATGTTACAATTGATTGGATTGTTACACAACACATCATCATGACACAGATGAAAACGTACCTACGACTCGTGATGATGGTTGATTGTCAGAATTAAATTGAATGCACGCGGTTCGTTCTCGGTAATTTATCAGACTTTTGCCTTGTGTTGTATGAGCATTATTGCGTTGGTACAGCTGGAACTGTCACCGCGCACTGATATACCCGATGTTTTTACTAGATTTTTATAAAGCTGATGGAGATAATACCTAAGATATAGTATCGTAAGATAAAAGAATCATGTTTGTAGATAGTATACTTTTGTCCTGAATATACTGGTCAATAGAAGAACAAACTGGACCGATGTTTTAAACAAATGAGGAAAACTGTCGAATGTTATTGTTCGACCACGCCTCCGAAGAATACATAATATGAATATCAAGAGCGTTGACACACATTTCAGGCTACACAGGTTCGAACTAGACAAGACCCTGCTAGGTGAAAGGCAATTGATTCAGCTAAAACAATAATGTAAAGGCTGCCTGCCGGCTGTAGTCGCTGTCGGGCGTTGCAGTTTTCTAGTTCGACATAGAGGCAATTTGATATGGGCAGGTAGGTAGGTATAATACATATACACTGTTTGCTCGGTAACAGAACGCACAGCAGGCTCAAAAATTATAAACACGTGTAACCAGAGTTTGTTCAACTGTTCATGTGTCAATAAAGTTGGAAGGTGACTTATTAAGAAATGAGCACAGACTTTTAAAAATACAGTGTTGAAAGTCTCATTAAAATAATATAACCCAACATCCATTCTAAAAGGTTGAGGTCTATAACTGCACCGACCTTATCACAAATAGCTTTAAATATAACACCAGGCGCAATCAGACCGAGACAATGCATTTTTTCCAGTTCATGTTTATATCGATGACCTCTTTCTTTTAACAGAACGTCAACCATGAGATCAAAGAGGAAAGACCTTTGAAATCTCAACCTTATCCTCAGTTTGTAAAGTTATACAAGATACAGGTTTACACATTCCATGAACATAATAGGTATCGAGGGTGTAAAAAGTCATTTTACAACAAAAATGTGGTTGTTATTCGTCTGTATTTGTTTTAGGGATTGAAACTGTAGGTATCTCATGAAATGACATCGTGGACTTGTGGTATTTTGTAAGATAGTGAGAAATGCATATGGAGAATGAGGAGTTAGGTATACATAGGGACAACACGTAACGAAACAATGGAAAGACTTCCTTGCACGGTGCGACGATTCATTGCACAAAACAAAAACAAACGACAACAACAAGTAGGTACCTAGTGGACATGCGCTATTTCAGAAGTGGTTATTACTGCCGGTAAGGATTTATTATTGTATAGAGCATTAACTTTCTATACCTCGTGACCTTTGTGAGGCTCCCCGCTCCAGATATCTCTCCAGTGGATCAGGTGGTGCAAGTGGTTTCTGTAGTTGTGCTGGCGGTTGCTGTCCCTCTTCTTGCGGAACTCGGTCGGCGAGGGCGGCGCCGTTAGTGACTCCCGCCGCCTCGTCACCGGGTTCACCACCACCGCCTGCAGCTGGGCCGTCAGCAGACATTCCGTTTCCGGACCCTCGTCAGACGATATACTATCCGTGAGCAACCGAGCCGTCCTCGACCCGCGAACACCTTTGCTAGGACCACTCTGAGAATCTTCCTTCTTCATTTTAGAACTGGTCACACATCACCAATGAGAGTAACAAACTATTTCACAAAGCGGTTTTTAAGGTTTAGCATTCATAATATTTCGCAAACAGTAAGACCGGGGGCGCATACGTCGATGCAAGTAACGTGCGGTGCGGACGACGCCAGAGACAGACTGCGGCGCGGTGGCCGACGGCGGGCGCACGTGGATGACGACGCTGCGACGTCAAAACAACGGCGCCGCCGAGACTCTTAAATCTTAAAGTTTGCAACTTTTTTCCTCATACTGTAGGCTTTTGTCAAGGTTTTAGCATGAGTCTTTTATGAGAATCTTCATAGTGTAACCTCCTAAAGTGAGCAAACAATGTTTGAACGATTGCAAAACATTTTAGATGATAAGTTTTGAAGTTCAAAAACTAAACAATTCAATCTTCACTAAGTCAATACTTCTGAGTTGGAATAGAAGAATTATATAATATTACCAGTGTTTTAGGTTTATGATAAAATATATACAAGAATATATGTGATTAAAGTGAAACATTTATGACTGCAGTGCAGTAGACATAACAATAATCAATTCTTAATTTTTATAAAATCTGCAATTTCAACATGATGTAAGTCTTGTAGTTTATTTAGACAAATATTGTTTTCATTCCTACACATTGATTAAACCAAATGGCTGTGAACTATAGCACTTCCATAATAAAATAATGTCACCTATCTAAATTAGAATAAAATTTAGCAAATGCCTTTATATTAGGTAATTATTTAATTCATTTCGAATTTCATATAGAAATGAGTGAGAGTTGTCTGTACATTCAATAAATGGTAAAAAAAAAATACTTTAGTGGTTATTTATTAGTTTAAGCATGGATTTCACCAATGAACTGAATGCAATCAGCACCTAGACTATGTTTTAGAGCTGTAAGTGTCATTTTCTATGGAATATTGACACTGACAGCTTTTGAATGCGTTTGAGATGTGCTGAACACATTCAGTAACTTAGGTGAAATCGGGACTTAATAACAATTGTTTCAAAGGATGAATTGAATTCTACATCTCACTGATTTATATGATTTAAATAATAAGTTGGTACTTGTATTAGCCAAAGCCCCTACAAAAATTGTTTATGTGTGGTTGTTGAGATTTTTAATAATTAGGCCAACGCTACATGTAATAAAAAAATGACAATTTTTCATCTTCAGCATGGTTATTTTCGAACATTTTTTTTTACATATTTACAAGTTATTATCAAGTATTGAATATAATATACCTACAGAAAAAAATCGCCCAAAAGAAAAGTAGTTCTACCAATATTTTCAGATGTTACATGTTTTGTTTCTGCATGAAATCATTTTAATAATATGTATTAACCCAACATTTGCCATGTCTATTTCTTTGTCATATTACTCATGACTCTATAATGAAGGCAATCCAAAATACAAAAATTTCGAAAACTAAGTGAAACTATGACACATATTTTTTTCATGTTTATAGCTGTAGAGGAAACCGCTTTGAAATTAACATATTCCATATAAAACTCATATGAATAATTAAAAACAAAGAAATTAAAGAATAACAAAAAGAATCACCACTTACTTGTTGTGTGATCAATATTCGATGAGAAGGTGGCGAATAGCCACTGCATTTACATTATGCTGTAGCACTGAATACGTTGTTGTTAACCATGATTTACTATTCAAACACAACAGAAATTAAATTACTCATTCTTTGCTAGTCAAACAATACAATTAGTTGCAGCGCGCATGTTTTTTTTTTTGAATGTTTGACATTTCATTTTCAATTTCTCTTGTATTGCCACAAAAAACTGACGTATCGATAATTTCGGTCTGCGACCGAAATTTTCGAAGAATAGTCTTCGAAAATTTAACCCTCTTTGACAGACTGGGGTCCAAGTGATGATTTGTTTTTTAGTTGGGACAGCTAAACACAGTCAGCCCTGCTAACCAAAAGGCTTAGTTTTGAAACCCCAGTTTTTTTTTTGGACACCGATTGCTTGCTGTTGTCTGTCACTTGTCAGTGTCAGGCTGTCAGGTGTCAGTCAGCCAACTGAGCCAGGCCAGAGGCCAGCCAGCCATTCCATTTCCAGCCAACCAACTGTCAAGATAATGACATGCGTGTGTGATTGTGTGTACATTGATGAATTTGATGATCGTCAAAGGAAAATCTGCTTTTTTATTATTAAAAAGTAGCAAGACTGTTAATGAAATATATGTTTTATTAATATCTTAGCTAATTGTTCACCTGTAAATCTTGTAATGTCGCTGCCACAGAAAAAGTATTACAGACAGCGTGCACATTCTAACCCAATTGCCGATCATTGTTTTGAATAGTAAGTTCTCTATAAAAGTTGATGAGCTGATAGTGATCATTATCAGAGTTAATTAAAATTGTATGATCATTACAGCCCTACTCATCCGGATGATTACGACTGGTCTGTTTTGTACCCTATAATAAACAAAAATGAAAAGGATAAACAAGTCGAGTTTCTGGATGTCGGCTGCGGCTACGGAGGTCTTTTAGGTTTGTATAATAACAACTTACGACTCGGTGTTTTCCTTACTGAATAAACATCACAATAGGAAATGTAGCTCACTAATAATGCTACTAAATTCTCATTTTTGTGTTTCTTTCTGGCCTTTTTAATTAATAGAATATTTATGTTATATTGCAGTTACATTATCACCAATGTATCCCGAAAACTTTATGTTAGGATTGGAGATACGTGTTAAGGTATCTGATTATGTCAATGACAGAATTCAAGCATTGAGAGCTCAACACTGTGATCAATACCAAAATGTTGCTGTGTTGCGAACAAATGCTATGAAATATTTGCCTAACTTCTTCCATAAAGGACAGGTAAGGACCGATAGTTACACAATTTATAAAATTCAATCTCTTTCTACCTAAAGCTTCTAAACACATACTTTTTTTCAGCTCAAAAAGATGTTCTTTCTGTATCCAGATCCGCATTTCAAGAAGGCAAAACATAAATGGAGGATAATTAATAAGTGGTTGTTAACCGAGTATGCCTATGTTCTTGCTGAGCAGGTAAATAACATGAATACATTTAACATTGAAGCCAGGGTATTTCACATTAATATGGATTAAATTAATATTGCATTCAATTTCAGGGCATTGTTTATACTATAACAGATGTAAAGGATTTGAATGAATGGATGGTATTCCATTTTGAAGAACACCCGCTGTTTGAAAGAATACCAGATGATGAATTGGCAAGTAAATTCACCTATTTTCCACATATGGGAAACGAAGGCCCAGTTTCGAAGTGCACTTTAGAGATCCTACCCAAGTTCTCATGTACAGTAGTAGTATAAACTTGAGTGCACGTAAATAAACTCTTGAAAAAAGGGTAATTTCCAAATATCATTCACCTGTAGCTAGCAGCACAACATTAACTCGCAAAACATCATTAAAATAATAATAAATGTAATTTTTTTCAGAAATCAGATCCTATAGTGGATAAATTATATGAAAGCACAGAAGAAGGCAAAAAAGTAACCAGAAATAATGGGGATAAATATGTTGCCGTATTCAGAAGAATTTCTGATAAAGCATGAAGAGTAAATACTTGTTGAATTGCCTAATCACTTTATTTTGTTACAATTACTACATAATAAATGGAAAACAAGAAAAATATTTAGCTATATTTATGCTCTAGTCTAGTTCAGTAACTTAAACAGCTTTAAATAGTATGATTAATTATATTAAAAAAAATATTTATGGGTTACAATATTTAGCTACAAGTGATAGAATAAAAAAAAAAGTTAATTTGCAATGAGCAACAATATTTCATAGCAATATGTAGAAAAACTTCACTAATTATTATTTGCCGAGTTTCTTCTCCATAAGGATAACCCATCTTCCGAGAGGTCGAGATATATTCAAATGTTTGCGCATATGTCCAGACGCACCCAGAAGCCAGGTCTTGTTTTCCATCCATACTTTGTGTGACAAAAGTGAAAACAATAGTGCTGCCCAAATTTCGGCTTGATTTGGGTACATATGGAGGCCCTGTTTAGCTAACAACAAGGATTTGATACGATCGCCTGCCATATGTTCCGCAATACTGGCAGAAGCTAGAATTTTTCCGAAGTCACAATCATATTCTCCATAGTGAGCTGAACATAAGGCTTTCTGGGCACAACAGCTTGCAACTTTTGCCTTCGTATTAGTAGCTCTAAGGCAATACTGAGCCATACAAAACCATAAAAGGGCATTGCTAGGGTGATCATGAAGACAGTCACTCAACAACTTTATAGCTTGATCCATGTTATTTTCACACACAGAAAGGTATGATTTCAAGAAGCCTATATCAAATCCATATTCACTGTCTCTCTCATATTTCCTTAGCTCGCCCAAAGCTAGCTTTGATAAACTTTGATCAGAATGGATTAAGCCCAAAGAACATATTGCAAATAAACTATGTGCTGTTGGCTTTTTCTGTGATATTTGGATGCTATGGAACAAAAGCGTTTTGGCATCATCTGCCCCCTTGTACATGTACACAATACCTGCCATAGCTACTAACAGATCTGCTTTTTCAGCTTCTTCATTACTCAACCAGTGAAGTGCAGTGTCATATACAGAGTAGGATTCTTCATACAGCCCTTTCTTATAAAGTGCTAAGGCTAAACCAGTAGTAGAGTCAAAGCTAGCTTCAGTGATTGCTTTGAATATCTTTATTGCTTCATCATATTTCTCCATCCTAACTAGAATTCTTCCAATATTCAAAAGTGTTTTGTTCTTGTTAGCTTCATCTGCATATTTGAATGCTTTTTCATAAGATTGTATGGCAGATCGTAGCAGGCCATACCTTTCTTGTAAGATCCCCATAATGTTATAAGCACATGCATTTGTAGATTCAAAGTTACAGTACCATTCAACTAAGTCTATGGCATATGGTACAGCATAAAGACCCTCTATTTCGTATTTTGATTCTAAATTTTCTTTGTATTTATTATTCTTCAAAGTTCTACACACCCAATCTGCATACCCAAGTGCACTCTCTGGGTGATACCCTAAGCGCGACGCATGTCTGAATAGATCCATAGCTTCTTCTTCACGAATTGCTTCAGCAATTAATCCTTGACCTATCCAGCTTTGTGGGTGGGATGGTAATGCCGATTGTCCTCGTGAGAAACAGTAGTTGGATAATTTATAAAGCTTCAGTTTTAAATAAAGTGTTCCTAAGTTACACCATATTTTTGCAACAGACCATTTCCGAGTAACCAAGAGAGCTTTAATGAAGCAATGCTGGGCAATTTCATACTTTTTGATGGCTAAACATATTTTTCCAAGCAAATTCCAATTACGCCAAGCAGTAGGTTTCTCTTTTATACAATTAAGAGTTAAGTTGAAAGATATGTGGCAGTTAACAACTTTTTTGGTTTCATGATAAAACGTCAGATAGGCCAATGCTAAATCATATGATGACACTTGTTGTTTTTGTTTTGCAATATGTGAGTAGCAGGCAATGGCTTGGGGAATTATCTCTAGCTTATTTTTCTTCGATATTTCCAAATCATTGCCACTTACCTTTGACAACTGGGGCATATAGACATATGAATATTTATCTGGCAATTTAGTTATAAACATCAAGTTGTCTGCTAATAGTTTCCAAAAACATAAATATTGATTTTGTTTGGATAATGCTTTTGTGATATAGTCTATTGCATTCTGAGCACAATCTCTAGCACTACCATATATTTTGGCTTCAACTTTTTTCTTAGCAACTCTCATCCATGTTTCAGCAATTCCTTTGAGAGCTAAGAATGAGTAGGGTTCAATAATAATAACTTTTCTAAATGTTGCTATAGCTTCTTCATACTGTGTTAACAGCGAATAAATATGGCCAATTCTTGTAAGGCAGTGTGCAGATTTGCTTGGATTTAAAATCATTACTCTGTTGTAAGCTCTCAATGCAGAGGTGTATGATCCTCTTGAATAATATGCATCAGCTAGACACTCAAAAGCTGTTGTATCATTGTGGTTCATTTTGATAACAATCCTGAAATTCAAAATTGCATTTTCCCATTCTCTCTTATTTAAATAATGCAGGCCTAATCTGAAATTAACCCATGGTTCAATGGTTGAAACATTTTTTATTAATTCATTTAATAATTCAAAATCAGCATCTTTCTGCTGGAACTTCATGTAGATTTCACTGAGATCCTTAGCAATATTGGTATTGATAGTGTTCAGACTATGAGCTTTTTCATAACATTTCTTAGCCTTCTCTAAGTCAGATTTATGGTGATGATAAAAGTGACCTAAATAAAAAAACGTATCAGCATGGTCAGGGTTAAGTTTAGCTGCTTTTAGAAGATGTATCAAACATTTATTATATTGTTTCAGTTCCCAATATGCTTTCCCCAAGTAAAACACATCAAGTGGACTATTTGAACCTTCTAGTAAATTAACCACTTCATCATATTTGCCTTGCTTCTGAAACAATAGAGCTTGCAGCTGCTTATAGTAGTCAGTTGTTTCTAAATGCTTCATGATGTGGTCAGAAGGTTCATCAGCTTCCATATAACATTCGGCAAGACTGGCCAGCTCAAATGATTCCATTGAATCAATAGCTATGTCTTTTGCACAGTTTATTGCTTGCTTCCACTTCTGTTGTTTTGTGAGGGACAAAAACAAAAACTTTTTGAGAATCTCTGCAAATTGTTGGTCTTTTACTTTGGTCATAAAGTTTGTTGCAAGCTTTTGTGTGACACACCACTTTTTCAACATAATTGTACATTTAATAACAAATTTTGCTTCAGTAATGTCAGCTTCATGATAGTTAACTAAAGGAACACACTGTTTGTAGGCTTCTAGATATAAACCTTTATCATAGCATATCATGCTTCTTAAAAGGCTTGGATATTTAGAGTTCATAATGCCTTCACTGATTGTATCTATGTGTTGTTCAATATTAAATTCACAAAATGACATTTTCTCCACATATTTTATACATAATTGTTTGCAGAGCCAATCTCTTACTAGCACATTTGAGGGGAAGAAATTGAGATGAATAATTTCTTCAACAGCAGACGCAAAGTGAGGTTTCTGAATGATAACTTTGCATTGCAGTATTTCAAGAGAATTTCTTGGATCCTCACTGTACATTTTATGCAAAACATTTAAGATAACTGGTATAGATCCTTGATCACATGTAATATCTGCCTTTAGGAGTTCCAGAAATTGATTTTCAGCTGTTTGAAATAAAGTATTACTAAGGTCTTCCTTGGCCAAATAATTAGCAAGACAGGTCAAGGATTTTTTGCTTTTTAGTGCACAACCTAGTTGGCCAAGTTTTGATATAATTTCAATGGCTTTTTCTTCTTCCATTTGTAGATTGAGCATCTCATTATAAATTGCAATTAATTTTATTTTATTAGAATCATCTTCCTTTCTTTCATAGTAATTGGCAAGACCGTGCCAGGCAAGTGCATGGTCTGGTTTAGTCGCTATAGCTTTTTGGTAGGCTAGTGGTGCCTGATCAGAATCTTGAAGAGATTTTCCTAATAAGACAAGACCAAAGTAGTTTTGCTTGTCTTTCCGTAATATATTTTTACAACATTCTTGTGCTTCATTGAAATTTTTCTCATCTATTAGTTTCCTTGCATCTTTTAGTAAAGCTTTAATATCTGCCATCTGAAAGTGAAATTTAGTAAGCATTCTATAATTTCTGCCTACTTGTAAGGGAAAAAGTTGCGACAATTAATTTATGATTTATGACTGCCTCGTTGGTCTAGTGGTTGCAATCACTACTGCTGAGCATGAGGTCCTGGGTTCGATTCCCAGGTCGGGCAACGTGTTATTGGGTTTTTCTATCTGGAATTTCTCAGTAGCAGCCCGGAGTATGGATTTGTGCCCGGTTGATGGCAATAGGCCCGCCCCCTATTACATGGGACTTGAAACATAACTGGCGAAATGTGGGTGTACAGGTACACCTCTGCCCAACCTTTCGGGGAAACAAGGCGTGATGTTATGTTATGTTTATTAATTTATAGGTAGTCAAATCATTTTAGGGCAGGATACAATAGAATTCTACATGGCTTGCATGTCTTAAAATAGCACAACTTACTATATTCCTGAAGATTTTGTGAATTGGTTGTCAGTTATTAAACAATAAAGTCTGTAAATATATATTTCAATATAATGATCTGGATTAGACAAAAGGCCAGGGACTCAAGTAATTCTAGGCTAAATAATAAATAGATAATCACATTCGGAGCCGATCTAATTGTTGTATCTAATAAATAAAGTAAGTTCTGATAGTAATTATAATTATAGTAACTTACTGTAGTGAGTTGTAGAGGTTTATTTTTAGTTATCTCAGTTTCCTATAGTTTGAATTATACATAAAGATATATTTGTTTGGGAATCGGAGAGGTGATGAAATACAAGGACGCAAATCAAAAATTTTACGAAAGTGTGTTATTACCTTTTACAATGATGCAAAAGATAAACTTTTAAAACAATCTGTTTTTATGTATCGGCTTGTCACATAACAAAACAGTCAGTGTCAAATGTACTAGGTACCGTATCAAAAACTTTTTTTTAAATGTTTCTGGCATGGCTACTAGGCCTTTATGCCAATTCTTTATATTTTATCATTTCATATTTTATGAAATGTTGTTATATTCTTCTTTTGGCGTATCTTCATCTTCTTCTTTTTTTTAAAATCCTTTGTTACGTAAGGGCGAAGAGGTTGCACTTCCCGCAGCGCCGGAGACGTTGGCTGCTTTCCGAATTGGATGTAATCGATTTGAGCGCGCTTACAACCATTCCAAGTTAGCGTGAGCGCGATAACGATGTCCCGTGAATCGTCACAGATGACGTCATGACATGCGCCATCTTTCTTTCTCTTTCTTTCCATTCCTAGGTAGACCATAATCGCTGACAGCGCTCACAGCGATAATTAGCGTTCCGATTTAGATATCACGATTATGACAGCTGACAATTCACTCACAGTGATATTTCTCTAAGGCATGGTCGGCGTTATCGCAAGATGGCGCATGTCATGATGTCATCTATGACGATTCACGGGACATAGACATTGGCGAAACAGCTCACTGAAAAGAAAAAGAGCGATTAGCTCTTTCACTCTAAAGAGCTATATCACTCTTCTAGCTCACTAGCTCTTCTATAGTTCAGTAGCTCAGTCGCTCAGACACCGACTGTTAGCTCATTTGACTCAAACCGCACGTTTCACTCAAAGAGCTATATAACTCTTCTAGCTCACTAGCTCTTCTATAGCTCAGTAACTCAGTCGCTCAGACAGTTAGCTCATTTGACTCACGCCGCACGCGCGTAGATTCGCCGAATGAGACGGCTCGGCTCGCTCAATATCAATAGCTCTTTGGAAGTTTGGACTCTTTGTTACGGTTCTTTAGCTCATAAACATGCGGATATTGAGAATATCTTGTTTTTTGTGGCTGTTATAGTAACGGTCGACGTATGTGTATGTATCTTATCATGATTGATTTTTGTGAAATAATTTTATTTTAGTTTCAACTTAGTTCACAGAAATATTTAAAAAGTTCACATTTGTTCCTCATTAAAGCTAAAGTAATAGGCAATTCATTTTTTAGAGCACCACTAATCAACTACTAATCACTCACAGTCTCATTTATTTATAAAAATACACTAGGTACTAGGTACTTTGCATGCAGCGGCATGCATGTCATTTCGTCGAAACAACCGAAAAAGTACTAACTAAACTGTAATAAGATAACTGTTTGTTTTTATTATGATTTTACGTAAATAATCGACAAAACAAAATGCCGCGGTTCCTTTTAATAATGTGCCAAAGTATTTTCTACTTTAACACAACGAAAATAAAGATAGATTTACAGTGTCGTATGTCGTATGAGTAGATTGCAATGACGTATTGCGCCGGACAAGCGGAGAGCATTGTGGAAAGAGCGAACAAATGCAATCCGAATTCATCCGCAGCGAGCCAATGAGCCGTTCAGTCGGTGACTTCGGTCATCGGTGTCTCGCTCGGAACGAACCTGAAGTACTGAGCTAGTGAGCTAGTTAGCGAGCGAGTGAGTGATCGAGAGCGACGTCAATCGAAAAGAGCTAGCTCTTTTCTATCACTAGCTCACGAGCTACCCATCCCTACGGACATCGTTATCGCGCTCACGCTAACTCGGAACGGTTGTAAGCGCGCTCAAATCGATTACATCCAATTCGGAAAGCAGCCTCGGAATACGGCGTTTGTTGTCAATGTCAATGTCAATTTTCTAATCTACTCAAAAGTTATAAACAAAACAATGCAAGATTACTTCTCTGAAGAGAACTATGGCCAATACCGAAATTCTGTCCATGTATATAAAAAAACTAAGTAAGAATGGAAATTTAGACACCGACTTTTATTGCATAGTTACCTACTGTAAGTTACAATTTGCATTACATTTCAGGTCATCCGTTGAAGGAAATTCGTGAGCGTTCACTTATGCTGTTGAAAGCTAAGTTAAAATTGGGTTGGGAGCTAGAGGATGAGTTATCGGGTACGAGAGAACTGTTAGAAGCTCTTCTAGCATGGTTCCAAACACCTCAGCAATCCCTACAAAGAGAGGCATTGGATTTACTACTTACAACCATAAAGGTATACAATTGTATTTATTGAGATCTCTCCCTCTGGCTAAAAAGAGGACTGCTGGATCACACTCGACCAACATGCCAGTAAATATTTTTTGTTCTTAAGCTCAAGTTATTAAACTGCTATTGAATGATTCTTATTTCAGACAAAAGCTGGTACTTATATTGCTAGAGAGTTTGGGATTGACAACATCTTGTCCAAACTGAATAAAATCCAACAAATTATTGTCAGTGATGCTTTAGAACTATATGATGATGTTATAGAGACTCTGAGATTTATTAACACTGTTGAATCAGAGGTCAATGTGGATGTCCCACGTCTAACCCTGCCGGATGTGACAAGGTATGTGGAACTGATGATACCTGTGTGTGTTGAAACCTACACAGAATTTCGTTTTAATGTGTATTCTAATAAAAACAGAATACATGATTATTCCTGTTATGTCTATAATATGTTTTCATTAAGTGTTTATTAACGCCTGTACGTCCCCACCACACTTAGTCGCAATTAAAGAGTCTTGAAGCAAACACGCATTTCAAATTACAAAATTCCTGCTAAGCAAACATCAACCTTAACGTAAAGAACAATTCCCTATAGGTTTGTGGATATTATGTAAAGCTGAATTGCATACATTTTTGTAGTCAATAGCTACATTTTAAAATAAAAATTATAATTTCAGTTCAGAAAGTGATGCAGGCTCAACCAGCGGCTGTTATAACTTGGAGCCTAATTTTCAGTCTTCAAAGGCTACATCCATTTCTAATGATGACTCTGAAATTAATAGATATAGGAGGTAAGAGTAATGATTTATGAAAAGATTTAACAAAATGTAAGTTTTGTGGAAAGGTGGACCCACCTACGAGGGCTGCACTAAAAGTATCGGGAATGGAATATTTCCACTGTTTCTGTCATATTAAAATCTTTTTAATTGAAAACTCCTTGGTTATAAAAATCGAATATCATTTATTTATTTAAAAAAAGATTCTCGGTCTTGTCACAAGGTTTTGTCAAACTTGTTTAGTCGTTGAGAAAATGGGATTTACTCGAGAAAATTCAAGAGCGATGATTTATTATGACCTTTGAAGTGGTTTAACACAAAAGCAGTGTAGTGTGTGTTGACCGGATGATGCCTGCATTTGGTGATGAAGCCCCATCCAAAACCACAATTTATCGCTGGTTTGCTGAATTTCAACGTGGATGTGTTAAGCCCCGTCAAGGTCGTCCAAAAACTGCAATCACCCAAGAAAACGTTGATGCTGTGCGTAAGCTGATTGAGGAAGATCGACATGTGACATACCGCGAAATTCAGGCAACTTTAGCCATTGGCATGAGTCAAATACAAATAATCTTGCATGAAAAATTAGGTGTAAAAAAGTTGTTTTCCCGATGGATACCGCATTCGCTCTGTGAAGAGCAAAAAGCGGCTCGCGTTACTTGGTGCATCAGAACTCTCGAAAGATTCCACGCAGGATCCTCAAATGCTGTATACAACATCGTATCAGGTGACGAATCCTGGATATACGCGTACGAACCCGAAACAAAAAAATTGTTCGTTCACGGAGTGTTGCAAAAAAAATGGTGGCCACGTTTGTCTCCAAAACCGGCCATGTTACGACTATTCCTCTTGAGGGACAAAGAACGGTTAATGCAGAATGGTATGCTAGCATTTGTTTGCCACAGGTCGCTTCTGAACTCCGTAAAGAGAACTGCAACCGCCGCATCAACCTCCATCACGACAATGCGAGTTCTCACACCGCACACAGAACAAAAGAGTTTTTTAGAGCAAGAAAACATAGAATTATTAAACCATCCGCCGTACAGCCCCGACCTAAGCCCTAATGATTTCTATACTTTCCCTAAAATAAAGAATAAATTGCGTTGACAGAGATTTTCATCACCTGAAGAAGCTGTGGACGCCTACAAAACGGCCATTTTGGAGACCCCAACTTCCGAATGGAATGGTTGCTTCAATGATTGGTTCCATCGTATGGAAAAATGTGTCAAATTTCGCGGAGAATACTTCGAAAAGCAATAAATACATTTTTAAATAGTAATGTTGTGTCACTTCCTTGATTCCCGAAATGTTCAGTGCCGCCCTCGTATTTCTTGGTGGACTAGGATGCATTAACAGATTTCTCAGAGTAGCCTTTATGTTTATTGTGGCTTAAGGCTTATCAGGTAAAACAACCAAGCTATGCATAACTTGAGGTGACATGCAAATAGCTCACTACCTGAGTAGCATAAGCATAATCAGCCTACAATGTTCCCACTGTGGGGACACAGACCTCCTCTTGGCAAGAGGGAGTGGATCATAATCTACCACGCTGGCCCAATGTGGGTTGGTGGATGTCACATATCTTTGAATTTTTGGTTCTGTAACATGACCGCAACATGTCCTTACGTTGTTTGCTTTCACCATTTTGAGAGCAGTGTTGATGAAATAATTTACATAAAGTGAAGTGCTTGTCTGAGTTCGAACCTACAACTCTTAAGTCGCGGCCGTTACCACGCCACGACCACGGCCACGACTGCTCTCCACTACTGCCTGTTCGATGTTCCCTTAAAATCTGATGATATTGGAAACCAACTCTGTTACAGATAAATAGAGGCGCAAATAATGTATAAAATATTATCATTTCGAAAGAATTCAAATTCATGATCTGTACTTCTTTTTTTAGCTTACACACTACAGACGGTATAAGAATACTGCTTTTTCCTTGGGTGGAGCTGTGCGCGTCTGACAAAAAGACATTACTCCTAGTGGAGGATGCCTTGAGATTGTTGAAATCGACTAGAAGATGCTGCAGGTTTATTCGCGACGTATTTCTCCGTGATTTTAATGCAGAAATATTTCTGAACAGACCTGAAATTATAAAGGTAATAATTGATGGTAGTAATTTTATGTTTCTATCCCCTAAGATGCAACCAATTTAAAATATATATAAAAATTGTCTTGTTTCTGACAATCCCTTCAAATTCCTTGCATTGCCCACTGCAAGGAATTTGAACTTAATTTCTATTTCTTTTAAGTGAGTAATTTCTTATTTGTTTTTAGTGAGTTTTACATATTTAGTATCCAAAAAGTACCTGTATTAGGCTTTCATATTATTTTTAATATACTGATCACCATAACTGCTGCCTATTATATTCGTAAACTCGATTATTTTCAGAGTTTATTGACAATATCTGACGGTAATAATGGCGGACGTCCTGGCGAAGCTTTGTGCGTGTTGTTGTACATTACGCGCGCTCTTCGCATGCGACTGTTGCAGCTGTGTTCTTTAGACATGATACACGAAAAAAACAAGGTATAGATGAAAAAATTAAAAACATGATACAAAACAGCTATGTTTTAGTTGTACTGAGACTTCCACTTATATTACTATTTAATCAAGTGCAAGTAATATACCGCCGGATACCACTTGAATTTTAAAACGAAACTATTTTATATAACACACTAGTCATTTTCATGTCATATTTCCTCAAACTCTTCGAATCTACCTTCTAAACAGCTTCATAATAACTAACCAATAAGCCCCGTTCTCAATAGAATAAAACACCGTGCGTTTCTTATCAGGTTTTAGACGAACATAGAGACGTTATTGACGTGGGCTTGAACACAGAACTGCAAGAGATAGCCGGAGAGAGTTGCCCGCGCACGCCTCTCGAAGAAGATGGCTTGGTAGTGCTGCGACAAGTACCCGCCCCGTTGTATGCACTTGACACTCTACATGCAGTGCTGACTATGATGGCTAGGAGTGTTGTTTTTGTCGACCCCGTTGAAAGGACTGAGTTTTTGAATATTGTAAGTAACCATGTTATCTGTTATAGGACTGCAATATTTGGTTGTTTTTTTTTTCTCTCACTTGACAATTGAACATATCACTGAATTTGTTTGCCATACAGCAAGGTTGATAACAACTTGGATAGTCGACCCAATAATTGCTTTACCACCCTTATATTGATTGTTACTTGCACGTCATAAAACGATAAGGTCTATTTTGATTTCAAGACCAATGTGGTAGTTAGATAATTCAATCTTAGTGAAGTTTCAACTTACTGGGAGTTTTTGTAAAAATTTGTAAAGAAAATAATTACGAGGTCGAAATTAATAATACAATGGACGCACTTAAGTATCGTCACGTGTATACGCATTTTAGGGTTACGTACCCAAAGGGGGCAAACGGAACCCTATTTCTAAGCCTCCGCTGTCCGTCCGTCCGTCTGTCTGCCAGCGGGCTGTATCTCATGAACCGTAATGGGTAGATAGTTGAATTTTTACAGAGTTCGTGTTTCTATTGCCGCTATAACCAGAAAAATTAAATAAATAATAAATAAAGTTAAACAGTAAAGGAGGCCCCCATACAAGAAACGCGTTTTTTGTCTTGCGGTACGGAACCCTTCGTGTGCGAGTTCGTGACTCGCACTTGGCCGGTTTTTATGATATCACAAGACTTCATTAATTTTCGTGTGATTGTATGAGTGACACATATTTTTTTGCTCACGAGTGTAGTGATTTTTAACAAACATAAGTGTTTTTCTTATAATTACGCTTGATATTCCAAGGATATCGCAAGTCATCGTTTGTTTTGACTAGTTGTTCAGCTGACTTTACAGATGTAGTGGTCATTATAAAATACTGTTTACTCGCCCCTGCTTCGCAATGCAATCAGTGTTTACGACTTAACAAAATACGCATTCTGTACATGAAATGAAACTACATTGCACAAACTCAATTGCTGGGACACGACTTTTATTTTTGGTGCGAGCTGTTTGCGGTAATGCGCAAAGTAACACATGCAAAGCATTGTGGTAATGGGTGCATGAAATAGTACTAGGGTCGTGGGGTATTTAAAGTTACATATAACAAAAACTGGTTTTCGTAAAAAAAAAGTCAGAATGTTGATCTTCAATATCTCCATAACCAGAAAGTGACCAGATATGGTCCAGTACAATAAATGATAATAATTACGGGGAGTACAAGTGGCTCTCGGCTTCATTAAGTGTCTTTTACACCCATTATAGTGATTTCTTTATATTAAACATTTGCGTTTGCTAAGAAGAGCAACACGGTCTCACAAAAAGGCACAAAAAGCAACTTTATTTTGTTGTGTATTGTAGACTGTATAAATTCTTATTTCATTTCAGAGGGAACTAAACACATGCATCTGTTTGTTAGAAAGCCTAGTCGAGTTGTTGCTAGATTGCATTAACGATTCCTTCTGGAGCATGGACCACAGTTCTAAGACTTACAGGGACATATCTCATAAAAGTTGTATGGCCATGCGTTTGATGGGAGATCTTCTATTAAAATACAGGTAAAATATTATTATTATAGTTCACTGCTGGTATATAATAATAAATTGTGCGGGTAAATCTAACTTACGTCATCAAAATACCGGGTTTCGAAGATAGAACTCCAGTGTTATCTCTACCAGGTAAAGGTCTTCCCACTGCCAGGTAAACACCTTTAGCAATAATCGCTTGCCTTTTTTTGTTTTTTTTTTGTTTCCGGGTTGGAAAATACTCATGGATGTCCTCCGCCCTGGGGCGGGCGGAGGGGTCTGTCAGACTCTTACTGACTAAAAACCACCCCGGTGTTCCATCACTCACCTACGCCGGGGTCGCGGGAACTCATAATTCTTCCGCATCCCCGGCTGGTGCTGGCACGCTTGCGCGGGCCCTGTCTCGGGCGGGGGGAGTGAGGTGTACTCCCCCCGCAACGTCTGTGAGCGGCGCGCGCGGAACACTACGCGCGCCGCATTCTCGGTTCCTGATGTTGGGGGGCGACGAATGTCCCCGAATCCGTCGCCCCTGGACCCATTTAGGGGGGACGGAAGGGGGCGTTGTCCGCCCTCCTCCGACGCCCGGTGCGTCTGCTGCGGGCCGGGTCGAGAGTCGAGATCTCTCTCTCCCTTTCCGCAGCCTCCTTCTGCGAGATGACCGTCTCGCAGAAGGAAACCACCGCGTCCCAGGACTCGACGCTGCCGACCATCGAACTCACTAAGGTCGGCAGCGTCAGGTCACTGCCTACTTCTGAGATGAGGGCACGGCGCGGCTCCTCCCAAGCGGCACACTCTGCCAGCGTGTGCCACGCCGTGTCCTCCCGGCAGTCGACGCAGTGGTGACACCGGGCGTCCGGCTCCCTGTTTATGGACACAGGTACTTCCCGAAGCAACCATGCCCCGAGAGCACCTGCGTCGCCCGAAACGTCAGGGAGCCGTGCCTTCTCCCGAGCCAGCGGTCGAGCACTGGCCGGATCGCCTCGATGGTGCTGAGGCCGGCGGTAGGGCGTGACAGCCTCACCCGCCATTCCGCCACCAGGACCTCGCGGAGCTGCAACCGACGCTGCTCGATATGTTGCTGCATCGGTCGCTCGCCCCGCTCCCGCGCTGCCTCGCGCCACCGGTACAGTGACGCGAGCACCTTCGCCTCCAGGTCCCAGGGCGGTGATCCGGCCAGTGCACAACCCGCCTCGAAGGAGATCGTGCGATACCCCCGAATGACTCTGACGGCCATCGCCCGCTGCGGCTTGCGCAGGACAGCTATGCTGCCGGCCGTCAAGTCAGACGCCCAGATGGGCGCTCCGTAGAGCGCCATGGATCGCACGATCCCCATAAAGAGCCGCCTAAGCAGCGTTGCCAGCGCTCCGGCAGCGCCCAAAAACTTGGGCGTCAGCCGCCGGAAGTGGGGTCCGAAGTCCCACCGGCTGTCGAGCACCAATCCCAGATATTTCATGGTGAGCTCGACAGCGATCCAGACCCCCCCGACCACAATGTGTGAACCGGCCGGCGGCGCCGGCGCCCGCCGGGGGCCATGAAACACCATGGCCTCCAACTAGTTGAGGGAATAATCGCTTGCCTAGGCCAACACTTGAGGAAATTTAATCGTTACTCCAACGTTTCCGCGGCTAAGTAGTGTATTTTCGTACACTAACTTCGTAATAATTTACTCACTTCTGCGGATGCTTGGTGCAGATATTTCTCTTTGTAATAAATCATGATTGTGTGGCACAAGAGGCACAAAAGTAGGATAAATGCCATGGAAAGGCTTTCCTTGCGAAGTATGTGTGGTTTAACTATGAATGATAAATTGATCGATGATGTGCTATTGCAACGTTGCGGTTTAAAAGAAGATGTAGTGGAAAATACTGAAAAGAGTATGTTAAGGTGGTTTGGTCATGTTGAGAGGATGAATAGAAAATATTTACAAGGTAGATGTGAATAGAAACGCCGAACGAAGAAGGACATATACTCACCTTATTGGAGATGTTCTTCAGCAAGGGTCAGGTGCATAGTACTCGCAACCTGTGTGCGTGTAATAACAAAGTGAGGATCGTAGCAGGTGGCGTTCTGTAGTTACTGCCTACCCCCATGGTAAAAAGGCGTGAGTTTATGTATGTACCTACTAGCTGCTCCCCGCGGTTTCATCCGCATTAATCTTGATCCCGTGGGAGTACCACGGGATCAAGATTAATCGGGATAAAAAGTACTGTGTGTGTTAATCCAGTTTATAAACTATCTGTGTGCCAAATTTAATTTAAATCCGTTCAGTCGTTTTTGCGTGAAAGAATAACAAACATCCATCCACCCTCACAAACTTTCGCGTTTATAATATTAGTAGGATGTATATGATAATTCTGAATATTTCCAGAAAATCCTTCTTCGATGACATCGACCGCACTCACCACCGCGTGGCGTGGTTACGTTTGACGATGTGCGCAGAGAAGCTGCTGTATTGGGCGCGGGACTCCGCCCTGCCGCCGACCTCGCTGGTCACCGCCTTACAAATAGCTCAGATAGACCCAGCCATCGATCTGTTTTACCCTGCATTGAGTAAGAAAATAGAAATGGTTTTGCAGGTTAGTCGCTTCTAAATATAATTTTAAGTTGATTTTAAAAGTCTGCCTGTATTACCACAGTCTACCTACATTAACTCCTTACACTAGGCCAACACACGCATTTTTGCAAAACAAACGTGCCGAGGGCTTATCTCCGCCTAGCCCCCAACTAACTGAATTCAAAAACTACATACATTTTTCGACTGCTTTATTTCGATCAAAACTGTCACAGTGCGTGTCCTTTTCAGAGTACTAGAATAACTGTGAATCAAGAATACAAAAGCAAGTACAGAGAACTGAAGAAACTATTCGCGAGCATGGATGGAGCTGTGCAATTTATGAACGATAAAAAGCTACATAAATCTAAGAAAATTCTCACTTGCATAAAAACTTCTCTACCAGTTTTAGAACTGTTTCAAAGTGAAAACTTTTTAGTTGATATAGCAGATATTTTGCTCAAGAAGGCTAAAGAATTGGATCTTAATGAGAACGACTGGTCCATAGCGCGAAGTATTTCCTTAACTTTGATGGGTCACAATGCAGGATGGGTGCAAATAACATTTTACCAGTTATTGGCAGAGATGGTGAAGACAGTTTTGGTGGGAGAAGAAAATGAGAAATCTCTTACTTTATTATGTGATGTTGGTATATTAACAGAAATATGCTGTCATGGACTCTCTTCTAAGTTTAAAGAGGTACTTTTTTACTACTTATACTTATTTTTTCAAACACCTTTTTTTTCTATGATTTTTCGTTTTGGTAAAACTATACTTACAAAGAAATAATACAAAGTTATTGCGTTAACAAAACAAACACAAGTATACAAGTTTGCGTTATTATTACGTTTTTCAAGGTCGTGCAACGTTACATGACATAGCACGGTGTTACATGCGTGTTCATAATGTTACAGGTAGAAGAAAGTTCTTCAGAAATCATGTTGTATCTGCTGCGCGGGCGACTGGTACTTAGCGAGAGCTGTTGGTGGCGGCTGTTGGCTAGTTTACTGCCTGTGTTGCCGCTGCTACATGTGTATGCCGCTCATGAAACTCAATTAGGTGAGGATTTTTTAAAGAATATGATTACTTTTCTTGAAAGATTTCGAAATACATTATTAACTGGTTGCTTCCGTCAGTTTTCACGTAAATAGTGGCATTGGTCTGACGATATTTCCAAATTTGCGTACAAATCTCGTCTTCAGATGAAGAAAACACACAGTTTAATAAAATATGTTTATTCTCGATACGTTTAGAGAGAGCGAAACCAAAAGGGGAGTGATGGAAAGATGTATATTTAACCTGAATTATCATAATATTTCAGGTAAAGCAATATGCAAGTCACTGGAACGCGACATAGCAGATTGTTTGGGTGTATCTACGACGGAGGTGACGGCTGGTTTGGTTCGGCTTTTATTCGTACGATGCGTTGCCGTGCAACTTGATGCGGCACACGGCCTGTGTCAGCTATTAGGTAAGTAGTTATAATATTTGAGGGGATAATAAAAAAGACAGTATAATAAAACCGCAAATAGGAGGCAATATAGGTATTTATTGTTGAAGGTCTCAGACTGCACGAGATTGTTTACATCATTAAGTTTAATAGTCAACCTCTTAAAATAAAACTTTCAGGTTTCCATCTTTTTTAAAATTTAACTACTTTAAAAAAGATGGCAGTCGGGTTTTATTTTATTTTAAATAAGCCTTTTTATTTTAAACTTTTTAGTTAATACCAATTACTTTTCACATTAATCAGATCTTATATACTACTTACTATAAAAGAACTTTATCAAAACTTTATTATTATTTTTGAAAAAAATGAGAATGGTTGCTAACCAACTTTAATTCGTTATAGATCGTTACTGGCCATTCAAAATGAAACCATATGATGATTTTCTAAGACCTATTCAATATTTCCCACTTAACATAGTACGTCGTCTTTTTCTTTTTCACAATATTTCGTCTGGTTTTCGGCATATTGAAAGATAAATAAAGACTTGACTCTTTAGTGACACTCGCAAGATTAAGACAAATTGAGGATGAGGGATTGAGGTAAGAATCATCAAAATCGGCCCACGCGTTTAGTCTCTAGAGTGCCACAAAGGAACAAATATACGTACATAGGCTAATAAATACATTACCACCCTATGCTTCGCGCAATTGGGTAATAAAAAGTTATCAATTGTTATTTTGTATTTTAAAAAGTTTTTTTTGTTTAGATGATGAGCGTTATTTGCCACCAAGGGATTCTTTACGCGCTGATGTCTTGTTGAGTGCATTACGAAGAGTGAAACGAGAAGAATTTAACATTGACAATAGCAGTTCACCATCCAAAGCATCACAAGTATGTAACTAATAATTATAAGTATTACTTCTTAAAACAAATTGTTATAACCTATCCTAAATTCTATTTATAAATACTTATAGTCGACAGGTTTAACTCAAATTCTGGATGTGTTAAAACAAGACATCATTCTGGACGAACACGGTGAATATGTTTCGCGGCCTACAGTGCAACCAACATTGGAACCTTCGTTGCGACGTAGCACGTTACAGCAACTAGCTGTCATAGTGCGACAACAGAATTTGCACGATGTTTTCTTACAATATGATGGAGTGAAGATTATTGTGGCTACACTTAGGTAAGTAATAACTGCTAGTCGTCCTCTTCTACCCTTAAATACTCACTGAGGTAAGTAATAACTGCTGTTAGTCCTCTTCTACCCTCGAATATTCACTTATGTAAGGAACAGCTTCTGTTAGTCTTCTACTACGCTCGAATATTCACTGAGGTAAGAAACAGTTTCTGGTAGTCCTCTTCTACCCTCGAATATTCACTGAGGTAAGTAACAGCTTCTGTTAGTCCTTTTCTACCCTCGAATATTCACTTACGTAAGTAATAACTGTTGTAAGTCCTCTTCTACCCTCGAATATTCGCTTATGAAAGTAACAGCTTCTGTTAGTCCTTTTCTACCCTCGAATATTCACTTATGTAAGTAACAGCTGCTGTTAGTCCTCTTCTACCCTCGAATATTCACTTATGTAAGTAACAGCTTCTGTTAGTCCTCTTCTACCCTCAAGTATTCACTTATGTGAGTAACAGCTTCTGTTAGTCCTCTTCTACCCTCGAATATTCACTTATGTAAGTAACAGCTTATGTTAGTCTTCTACTACGCTCGAATATTCACTGAGGTAAGTAACAGCTTCTGTTAGTCCTCTTCTACTCTCCAATATTCACTTAGGTTAGTAATAACTGCTGTTAGTCCTCTTCTACCCTCGAATATTCACTTATGTAAGTAACAGCTTCTGTTAGTCTTCTACTACGCTCGAATATTCACTGAGGTAAGTAACAGTTTCTGTTAGTCCTCTTCTACCCTCGAATATTCACTAAGGTTAGTAATAACTGCTGTAAGTTCTCTTTTACCCTTGAATATTCAAACGACACAATACTTTACGACGCTGCAGTGTTACTATCGCTACAATAACATACAGAAATTACCGATATAAGCACCATGCGAATAAACAGCGACTTAATATTGAGTTGCTTTTTATTATTCAGCCCTGAAACTATAACTCGAGTTTTTTGGGTTCTGAAATTATGTAACATCGTTGATGTTTTATACGTACAAATTAGAAGCCGTTCTCGTTTACTGATGCGGCGAGGTGATTTCGCAATTTATCTGTTAAAGTGAACCTTGAGTGCGCTTAAGACAACCCAGTTTTTTTTAAATTACTTAGTAGTGTCTGATGTCCTTTCTAGTTTTCTTCTATATCTTTGAATTGACTACAAAAATGATGTTATCAATCGTATGATCCTATGAACGTTACATTGTTACTATAGTTATTAGATCGATGTTTACTATCTCAATATTCCTAACGATAGTCTAAAAATAGTTAAATTTAACTTAATCTTCAAATTTCAGAATGTCGCTGATGGTGGACGATTATCTAGCCTTTCCGGAGTGTGCAATCAGTTGTGTGTCTGTACTGAACAGCGTTTGCTTTGCCAGTAGACACAATTTGGCCAAAATACCTGATTTACCTTCACTTCTCATTAGAGGTAATTTTATAATTACAGCTATGATGTCTTGTTACCAGTCTTAAAATAATAATAATATGTATGTACAAGTTTATAAAAACAAAACTAACCAAATATTTGCTTTATTTGTTCGAGTACATGCATGTGACGTAACTCGGAAAATTTGATGCTTCACATGGCCCATTATGGTTAAGATGTTAAATATCTAAGTACACAAATAATTCACCTGCACGCAGTTGGAACTACATAGCGTTTTCCCCAATTATTATGTAAACCGCAGATGGCTTTATGTATAATTATGACGTTAAGCCACAAAAGGCTAGAAAAGCTCTGATGATCACGAAATGTAACTATTGGCCGGCTCTATGAACGCAGTATAAGCAATTACGGCTAAATATTTGATTATTGTCGACCTTGACGCGCATGTCAAGTGAACGTACATCATAATGGTGCTTGTACTGCTAAACTATTGATAAAAAAAACTTACACGTGTCCAGTATTTACCTTGCACCTTTACATGCACAATATACCGGCGTTTAAAAAAAAAGTTATTAAAAACACAGTCTTCGAGGTTTTTTCAAGTTTTTATAAGTTTTTCACACTCATAATTGCTCATGGAGGCGATTTTCCTAATAGACAGTGATTCTTAACCAGGTATTTTGTCTCCCGAATTAATGTTTGGTAATTAATAAAATTTATCACTAGTTTTGCAAATTTCTGTGAGATTTTTGACCGACATCGTCAAGTGAGTGGACTTTGGTTGCTTTGCATTTGGCTATATTTTTTTTATCTCTAAGCGTGCGGCTGCCCCTCACTGTCCTCGTCTCGTGCGGTCATCTCTGCAAGGAGGCGCGAGGAATCGGTTTTGGGGCTTTTTGGCCCCTTATCCGAGGGTGCGGTGTCTCGGTCCCCAAACATGGGGACCCGACTTTAGGGTTCCCTCCCCCTTTGGAGGAGGCGGGAGTGCCTACTGCACATCTACTCGCTATGGGGTTTGCTTTAGCGTTCTGTAGTGTGTTACTGGGGCGTGACTGTAGGAGCGCCCGAAGTGCTTTGCGACGTCCGTGCGACTAGGCCCCTGCTGGGTGAGTTCCCTAGTTCCCTAGGGAAGGCCCAGCAAGAGCCGATCAAGCAACGAGGGCGTCGGTTTTGGTTGGCGCTCACCTACAGTGGAGTCTGTCCCCGTCCCCGACAACGAAACCAGATCTAGCCGGTAGCGTATCAGGGCGCGGGGCGATGTAGTAAATATCAAGCGACTTGAGGAGTGTGGACGTCGCTCGTGAGATTCATCATTGGGTTTTATGCGAGTGTGAAGAAGTGTGTGTGTGTGTGTGAGCCGCGCCCGTGGCGCCTAAATTAACCTGGGACGCGAGTTGTAACACTGGAAAGCGCCTACGCCCTACTCCTGAAATTTACGACAAATTTTTCCCACGGTCGTACGGTTATCGATCCAGCATCCATTACTTGAGGTCCCCAGTCTAGTTAAACTGAGAGCCTCATGGCGCAAACTGTAATTCAGCAACAGCTATCTAATACTATTTTATATTTCAGTGATCTTAGTATTCCCTGCCAACGATGCGACAGTACTGATGGCCACACAAGTCTTAGCACTGGTGGCGTGGGCAGGTTTCGTCCTGCAGGAGTTGAATGCGTCGCGACATCGTATACCGGCGCTACCTCTGAGTGTAACACAGAAAACTTCTCTACCGTTTGCGGTTAATAGCTACTGGAATACCAGCACTAATGCTGAACATTCGTATGTTGGTAAGTATTTTATTATGCTGAAATTACTTGAATCTTTGAATGGATTCCTTCATGAGATTTTCAAAACATCAACTGCATGTACTGTCAGCCTGAGATCGGCTTGCCTTAGCAAACTGTTACATGGAGTCAAAAAAGGCGCCATATAAAGTCTGTAAGTTGCAATATGTTGTTTTAAAATCGAAACTGGGTAGTAGTTTCGTATAAGTTCACACTTTCTCTCATGAATACATGTTGACAGCATGCATGATTAATGTCAATATGTAGGCACCTTGAATGACCGAAACTTTTGTAGAATATTTTAATGCGTTTAGTGTCAATATTGTTCCAGAACATTGTTTATAATCATTATGCGCTTCACGTGGCCGCGGTTAACAATTCTCAAGGACTAACAGAATTCCAGATTCCTTACACAGTTTGATACTATGTTCTCGCCGAATTCCAATTAGGAAATTGTGACGTATGATCACGATGACTTCCTCCGGACAAATGAATGCGTTGAATTTAAATTACTTGCAATAATTTAAAATGGAATGTTTAATTTTAATAGAGTTGTTCCGAACATCTTTAGATCGATCGCTCATGCATGATAATAGTTGTATCATGATGATTGCGCGTAAAAAGTTCGCGGTGAGGTCGCACCAAAACGCGAGCGTCATTAAAATAAAAGTTGATAATACTCCGATCACGATTTTTTTGAATGGTCAAATTGTGTCACAGTTTCTTTTAAACTACTAGAAACGATTTATTGTTTACTTTGTTTGCTTTTACTTTGGAATTGTGAAAAACCTGATGTTTTTTTTATTTTAAATTTAAATTTCTATATTTTTAGGCCAACCACATTGAAAATTTTGTCTTTTTTACATTTTTTTACACTTATTTATTTAAACTTTTCGAACCCAAAGAGGTACAAAGGCGGACTTAATGCCTTAGGCATTCTCTACCAGTCAACCAAGGGTGTTGAAGAGATTAGATTGCAGGTGCTTTAATTAACACTTATTTCTGAAATTTCCACACAGAGTGGCTGTTAACCGATGAAGAGTGGCGGACGGCAGTACGTGTCCGCTGGTGGTGCACTCACTCCGGCCGCGCCCGACTTCTCTCGGAGCCTCCCCCCGTGGCCCCGCTAGCGCTCCGCCCCGCCCCCCGAGACCTAGCCGCCTTGAAAGCCTCTTGCCCCATATTCAGCTGCACAAGAGCTTTAATGGCTCTTCAGAATGCAACTACTCATAGACATGTTACTGAAGCACTGCATTTGTTGGAGAGGTTTGTTATTTCTTAGTACTCATTGCCTTTAGAATATGCATCTCTGTTTTTATGAACTTTAAATCTGTAAATTGACACTGTATTTAAAAACACAGTTACAAATGAGGGAATACAGACTGGCTCTCCGCTTATGAACATTTTTACAAAATTCTTTGACATTGCATGTTTCTTTGCCCAGGATTTTAGCTTTCGCTGTAGAATAATTTTCACTGCTTTATTCTTTCTAGCTACGTTTACTTAGTTCCTTCATCGTACGCCGATAAAAAGGAGTTTAGTTCGTTGCCATGGCAACACACGAGGCGGTTCTTAGACGCACCCCCTGCTTCGACCCGCGACACATCACTGCTTTGCTCTTTGTTGCAATTCATAGTCGCGTATATGGACAATGTGCCTAATTGTGGTAAGTTTGTTTCGGTACTAAAAGAAGCTAAATGTGTGGGACATTCGTCAATGAACAATAATGTCCCGACCAACACAATGAGAAGACTTACAGCCTGATGCATATTTTATGGCGGCTCGGAACATGAGGCGTGTCGCTGCGCAGTAACAAGTTCACGAGTCAGCGGGGGTGACGGGTAAGGTACTGCGCAGCGAGTAGCGCACTTCAGAGTAGTTCAGAGTCGCCATAAAGTTTGAATCGAGCTGTACAAAATGTTTAAGTATAATAGCATGGTTCTCTTTCAGCTATGTAGGAACCTATACAGGGTAACTTGTAATTTGACGTATTCTGTGACCCATTTGCAACAATTAAGTACCCCATAAAGCCTTGGCAAAAATCATGGAATTCGTAAAATCCAATTTTTCATGTATTTTTGAGAAAAAAAAACAAAATTCGTCTTTATTTACCGTTACACAACTTTCGATGAAACAAAAAAAAATATTTAAAAAAAAATACACACAACACAAACACACAACAAACCATTAAAAGTTAAAGGAAGAAGTTTTCTAACCATTTTCCAAAATCATCTACTATGAACTTTGACACCCAGTTATCTCAAATTTTTACTAAGATTTTCTTCATTTAATCAACTATCTAACGATACACAAATATTAAAAATTAAAAATCAGAAGTGCCCATGAAGCAGTAGATAATGCTGACAATGGTAGAACTATCAAATTGTAAAAATATTACAAATTGTGTTATTTTCAAATTAATGAACTGATTTACGTCATCCCACTACCTTTTACCTTCTAGCAATCCTTCCTGCGTTAGGTTGTCAGGTCGTTGCGTCCAGGTCGCAAGTTGAGACACCGCTTCTGGAGTAGTTAGCATTGGTGGCATTCGCGGATCTACAAACTCTTAATTATTTAAAACTTAAAGTGCTCAGCATTTGTTAATTAAATACATTTTTATTCAAACGTGCACTGGCATTACCAGACGAGTTAATATACTTACTGTAGTTTCTTTTCAAATTAAACAAAGTTCATAAATCTCATAAGTTCATAAGTCATTATGATGCTCTAAGTAACCAACAGTAACCACATTCATAATTTTTTAAAGGGCTTGTGTAGCACATTATTTTATATCTTGCAAGTAGCACGGGAGAGGTCAAGGGGTCCAGTTGTGAATAGCGATAGACTGAGTGAATTGATTGGTGGGTTGAGACATTTCTACCGGATGCCGTAAAAAGTTGTCATGCACAAAGTTGGCAGCAGTGAACTCCACAGTGAATTTTTAAATATTTCATCATTTGCAAGTTCGACCTTTTTCAGCATTATCGACTGTCAAAAGTCAAAGCATTTATTTCAAACAGGCACTAAAAGGCACTTTTGAACGTCAACATTTTCATTTAAATAGAATTGATTCTAGGCACCCCTTCCAAAAGGTAATTTCGAATGGAGAAGAAGGGGCAAGAAACTCCACCGTTACTCTTTTAAAATGTTTAACTATATCTACACATTAATTATACTTTTATATGTGAAGACGATGCACCCAGAATAAAAATACTATACCACAAATAGGTAAAAATAATTTAAAATAAGCAAAGACAGATAAATCAATCACGTGAGGTACATGGTGCTCACATATTTACAAACATTGCGAAAGTAGTAAGTATATGATTTTCCTAAAATATTAACTAGGAATAATCAGTGTGTGAGTAAAGTAAAAATAACAAATTATACAATACAATAAGAAACTAGTATGATTTTGTCTAGCCTCTAGATTGTCCTATGGAGCAGGACCAGCATGTTTCCAAGCATTCTTATCTAGGATGTAATCCTCTAATTTGTAATATGCTTGTTTACAAAGTGTTTTTTTTTAACATGAGTTTTAAACTTTCTTTCATTTAATTGCAACATATCACAAGGTATTTTGTTGTAACATTTAACAAAGTACCCCATAAAAGATGTATGTACTTTAATTAGTCTGAAAAATGTGCTATTTAATTTTTATTTCTAGTGTTAATATTATGTCTATCACTTATTTTATTAAAAAGATGCAGATTTTTTCTTACATAAATAATATTTTCATAAATAAACTGGCAAGGTACCGTCATTATACCAATCTTCTTAAATAGTTCCCTAAGAGATTCGCGGCGACGTAGATTGTAAATGACTGTTTCATGCAATTCTATATATTTATTTGTATTTATTAATTTTAACTGTTTGACATCGAAAGGTGCGATAGGTTCCCAATGGAATAGCAATGAATGCCATTCAAAAAAGGTAAAAAGTGATATTTAAAAAATAAATAAATATTTAGTGACGAGTACTGGGAAATTATCAAAAATACATGAAGATTGGGTTTTCTCTAATTCCATGAATTTTTGCCCAGGTTTTATCGGGTCCTTAACTATTGCAAATGGTCAAATTACAATGCGTCAAATTACAAGTCATACTTTATAGCAAGTTTTTTCTGTCTGCCATATTACTAAATTTCCGTCATGAAAAGAGCTTTCCAATGCAAAATTTGTCTGTTCGTTGTTTTTAGATTAGCCAGGAAAATAAGATATTTTCTACGAAAAAATCCTACTGATGAATTTTCTCTACGATTATTATTTTTGACATTAGAAATACTGTGTGAAAAGTCCATTGAAACAACGTACGTGCGAAAAACGAAAACATAATTGCTGTCAAAGCTGCCGAAGATCACTTTTCGCAAAAATCTCGTAAAGCTTTACTTCCATTCAAATTCTGCACAAAAAAGTCCTCAACAAGAACAAGATTCCTATAGGGCTAGGAGTCCTCGAGAAATGCAGCTTCGAAATGTTTAAGTGACGGTGCATATTTTTCCGCACCGCCTTGAAAGTAGAGTAAAAGGTGCATTTTCTCTGCTTTATATTGACCCATGAATTGTGAACAATGACAGCATTTTAATAATAATAGATCGTTTTCTTCTTTTTCTTTTTGTAGTATTCTACTTCTGTTATATATTACTTTTTGTCATTTTCAAAACGGTTTCATATACCATACATATCAGTGGAAAATCCTATTAGATCGTTAGTATATAATTCGGTAATTTTGTAAGTGTTGTAACACTTGACTTGACAATGAATACGGGTGTGAATATTAAACGGCATATTTGAACATAACATGTGTTTATTACACATGGTTTTGTTGGCATAACACAACTTTTAGATCAATCGTTTGCGCTTTACTTGACATTTTCTGATCCGTATATTCGATAAACCACGGGTCATACGAAATTCTTGTCTAGTACTTTAATGCAGAATAAAGTCAGGAAGAAAAATTAATTGACGTAAATACATTTTTTACGGGATGATCGAAATAAAAACTGACTTTCGGGACTTTTAACAGTCGTTTTTTTTTTCGCACAAGAAATTGTAATGATCGTTTCACACAGTACCTGATATGCCTAAATCAAAATAATCGCAGTGTAAAATATTCACTAGGATTAATTTTGCGGGATAGACATTAATTTGAAGTTATTTTCATGGATTAGATGTGGACATGGCCCATACAGTTTTTGACAGTGGAGCTAATCTTGTAGGTGTTAAAAATACCTATTTTATAAGTACCATAAGTGATTCGTAGACGGAATACGTGAGATAAGGTTAAAACTCAAATAAAACTGTCTGAATTTAAGATACCATTTCTTTTTTTATCTAATGTGTAATGATGAGGTTTTCCTGTTGTAATTGTAATTCAGCAGCGGACCAGTTAGAATTGAACCCAATGCTTTGAGAAATAAGTATTATTTACAGTTTTCTTTTTTTTGTAGATGGTACTATGTCCTGGATAAAGTCATCTTTTATAGGTAGCGAAGCAAACGTAATTTCTCTACTGAGTAGAGACCAACTATATCCGCAGCAAACGGTTCAAGAGAGCATAGAGGTGACCCAACTTCACATACACATAGTCAAAGTACTATTACGATGTATCATGATGCTTGAAAGCTGGGATGATTATGACAGATATAAGTTAGAAAGTTTACTCAAAATACTACTGGCCTGCTTGGAACAAATTGATCTGAAAGACTTTCATATGCTGGGTAAGTTATTTTGTCCCGTATCAGACCTACTTTCGACTGTCATCGGACATTGAGCTGCTAGATAAGATTGATTGATTTCCAAGAATTCGCTGATTAATTTCGGGAACACACTAAGATAACATACTGACCAGTTTACGTCAAAATATTTCTGATGTAATCAAGTGACACTATTGATAATTTCACAAACATTTAATTTTGTGTTTCCCTATATTAATTTAATTACTACTTTTTTATGGTTTTTTTCGGAGGCACAACACAGGCTGCTCGTAGATTATACCCAGTTATTAAAATACTGTACGTTTATGAAACCACGTAAGTAAAAAAAAAAATGAATGAAGAAGAAGTGGAAGACCGGACTACAGATGAATATATTGTATGAGGGATGAGAATGAAAAGGGATTGAATGAAAAAACTTTCTTTTCATTCATCATGTGTTAAGGGCAGGAAGAAGAACACTAACCCATTATGATAATAGTAAAAACTAATACTTCCGACTGTTTTTAGGATACCTAAACGAACTGATGCGCTGTATACGCTACGGTGTAAACTCCCGCTACTGCAAGCTATCGGAAGACACCCTGATTCAATGCCTACAACTGGTGGGGAGGACATTGAGTGGATGTGCCTCTGGTGGTGGATGCAAAGGACAGGCGTGCCGGCTCGATGCGACCCTGGCCTTACTCGCGCTGTTAAGGCAAATACACGAGGAAGTTATACCCGTTCAGGTACATATTTAGTCAAAGAATAGGGATTATGACTAATATTGCTGATGTTCAAACAAATAATTTTATTTCAAAGAAGGCATAGTAAAACTAGATAATCGAACAAATCGTCCTTGTCGCGCGGTACGGACAATGTATGGCGCTAGTATGTATGAAGTTTTAGAGTCATGACTTCACTTCTACGATAGTGCTGTCTTCGTCTAACAGTTAGTTTAAAACGCTTTTAACTTGGGAAATTTTGTTTGACCTACAAATAGTTGTTCCGGGTCTGGGTGTCTTGTGTATGTGAGTTTTCATGTTTGTGAACGCACCCACATATTGATATAGGAGTAATTCCTATATAAAAAAAAAAACACTTTTTGTAATAGGTACTGTTTGCACTATTTGTAAACAATTTTTTTTTGTTGTGTTATTGGGTTTTTCTATCTAGAATTTCTCAGTAGCAGCCCGGAGTCTGGATTTGTGCCTGGTTGACCGCAATAGGCTCGCCCCCTGTTACATGGGACTTAAGTATAACTGGCGAAATGTGGGTATACTATAGGTACACCTCTGCCTAACTCTTCTAGAAGCGTGATGTTATGTGTTATGTATATGTTTTTGAGTAAAAAATATATAAATTCCTCATTGATTAATTTCTTATTCTACTCCTAATTTCCTTCTTTAGTTTTGTTGAAGATCCGTAATTAATAAATGTTTTGCGGTCGCATTCCAGTCCAAAACGATTATCATTGCTGCCTTTATCCCAATTCATTTGTGGTTGGCGTAGCATGTTTATCTTCCATACATCTCATTTAGCCATTATCTCAGAATTCTCCCCCTTTCTGGCCATATCGTTCACACAGTCCAGACAGATTAGTCTGCAATTTTCTGAATTTCGAAACTCAACAAATGCCTATCGTCAATGTTAAGTATCCGGTTTAAAATCCGTATTACAAAAAATCGCAGTATCATTATTCTAGAAGTTCTGCGGTTCTCTTGCTAATCAGTAATGTGGCAATTTCCATATATCACCGATAAAACTTTTTTTTATGTGCTATGCAGTAGATAAACATTCTTAATCAAATTATGTTTAGTCAGATGATAACAAATAAATATTTTGTCTATGACGACAGTTCACTACACCCACTTCCGTTTAGTATCATTGAACTGTGAACGTATCTTTGCTGATTACTTCAGTGGATAGGATTTCTTTGTCTTTGTTATAAAATTATCTGTTAGAAATATAAATTCCACGATAATAATATTTGCTTAGTAATTTGCTTGTGCTTGGTTTGGATTCACGTTGATCATAGAAGATGATCCTCTAATATTTTAATAACCGCAAGCGCTATGTGGAGCAGTGGTGGTCCAGTGGTATCGGCCCCGACTTACGAGTTGTAGGTCGTATAGGTTCGAACCCAGTCAGGCGCTTTACTTTATGTAAATATTTTCATCACCACTGCTCTCAAAACGATGTAGGAAAATATTGTAAGAAATCATGTCTTAGATCTAAAAATTCGAAGACATGTGACATCTACCAACCCGCACTGGGCCCGTGTGGTGGATTACAGCCTACTCACTCGAAGAGAGGAGGCCTGTGACCCAACAGTGGGACTATTATAGGCTGATTAGGTATGCACTCGTCGTGAGTGTTTTCATTTGCTCGCCACTGCGCCCCTCTGCGTTAAATGAACTAGTTAGCCATTCATAAAAAGCATTTCTATGATGTGTTAATTTGATAAATTATTCGTCCGTGTTTAATCTTAAAACAATAAATTCCGGAGACACAGGGTACAGTCCGAATTAGACCATACTCGCCTACAACGCATTCCGAATTGGTCTGTAATCGATTTGAGCGCGCTTACATCCGTTCCGAGTTAGCGTGAGCCCGATAACGATGTCCCGTGAATCGTCATAGATGACGTCATAACATGCGCCATCTTGCTATAACGTCGACCATGCCCTTTAATAATATCACTGTGAGCGAACCGTTGACAGCTCTCAGCTGTCATAATCGTGGTATCTAAATCGGAACGCTAATTATCGTTGTGAGCGCTGTCAGCGATTATTGTCTATCTCGGAATGCGGCCTTGGGAATCACGATTATGACAGCTGAGAGCTGTCAACAATTCAGAACGCTCGTGAACGTGTTCACAGTGCTCGCTCAACGTCAAAACTTATAACATGACCTCACCAAACCTGGCACATGAAAGAAATTTTTATGAAAATAAAATTCAACGCATTCAGACTCCACAAATATCTTCTTTTTCTTTGGTTAGGTGGCGACAGTAGCCAGGCGTACAATTTCGAAAATGCAACGTTACAAAACAGCACAAGCACAACTGTCATTTTTGACATCGCTTACGGTGATATTAATTTAGGGCATGGTCGCCGTTATCGCAAGATGGCGCATGTCATGACGTCACCTATGACGATTCACGGGACTACGTTATCGCGCTTACTGTAATTCGGAACAGGGGTAAGGCCGCTTAAATCGATTACAGCGCAATTCGCAATGCAGCCAAAATGTTTGATGGTGTTATAGCGTCACTTTATCGTTTGAGCTGCACATGCAACTACGAATATAAATCGATATCTTATTATATATGCCTTATTGCCGTATGACTCTAAGGAGCCGATCAATGGGGTAAAGACAGAAATAACGTTAAGCGAAAACCAAGTAATAGCGCGTGCGGGCGGTGCGATGCGACGCGGTGTGTGAACACGCGGACGAAGTGGCGGGCACAAGCTAGTGTAATAACTGCACTAAGCAATAACAACACTAGTGTAATAACATGATTGCAGTATTGAGCGTCCTTGCCCATTAGGGTTCAATAATGACAGATAGTCGTGGATAAGTGCCAAATGCACGCTTGGCAGTAAGATAAGCATAACGTGCCTTAAATGGCAGTATGGGATTCGTGTTATGCAATCAACTTGCCTTAAAAATCATTGGAACTTCTTGGACGGAGCGGGAGGGCGTGTCAGACTTTTACTGACTTAAATCCACCCGTGTTCCTTCAGTTGCATGTGCCAGGGGCCACTGTATCTCTTTCGAACACCCCGCGACCCTGGCAAAAAAATGCTGTGCATTTTGACCGCGTAGATATTGCACTTTTCTGTGAAACAGCTGTGTTTTTTTTGTCAGCTAGATCTAGAGGCTCTAATAAAAAACTATGTGCTGTATTCATGGTTAGATACGGTTTGCGCATCGATGTTGCTGTCACCCTCTATAGACTAGCGACCCGACCTTGCTTCGTGCGGTTTTATAAAACGAAACAAGCCGTTGTAATTTTTTTATTTTATTTATTTATGAATTTGTTATACACATACACACCTTCCAAAATAAATTCTCCAAATCATGGAGAAAACCACATCAAAACACATAGTTTAGAAGAATAACACGGTCACACAGACTTACACGAAAAACGACTTCACAATAAGATGTATTAAAAAAAAAAACACTTGTTCCTGTAATCAGAGGTGGAGCGAAGGCTTCAACAGCGACGTCGTTCGCACCATGGTAAAGAGTACTACCGCCGCTTGCGCTGAGCTACGCGCGGCGGCGTTGCAAGTTATCGCCGCGCTTGCGCACTACGCTCAACTGATGCCGCATTTGATGCAAGGTAAGGTTTTATGACTAAGTTTTATAAAGGTTGTATGGGAACACACTTTTTATGGATGACCAATACGTTTCTACGCAAAAGTTACGGTTCGAAATAGTAGCGCAATACGTAATCATTCTAGTGTAGACAACCAAAATTTTTTTTTACTATTTTAGGGTGGATTTCACAAATGAAACTGAACGCGATCAGCACATAAATACGCAATAATTACGTCATCACGCTCATAGGCGCAGTAGGGAAATGCATCTAAATAGTGGGGTGAGACAAAACACATAACTGTGCAGGTATTTTGTTTTTTGGGTGGGTACCCTGCATACACATATTTTCATAGTGTTTTCTTTTCTTTGGTTATTAGTTAAGTTATTATATGATATCTAGCTTTTTAAAATTTTTGAGAACCTACTTACTGTTTATTTGTTATAATTTATAATGTACTTACTCGTATTATCATTAAATATGAGTCCCTAAACCTGTCATGGTTTCCGTACGTCATTTTTGGGTGACCACTGAAAACCACAGTATCATGCTGAGTGGAAGCCTTCTTGTCACAGTCACGGCATGCAGCTGCAGAGTGTTTTTAATAATAAATCAGCTTTGTTTTTTTTTGTTTTTGTTGTAATCGATTTATTTTGTATGCACGTGTTTCTGTGACAATTAAATCTATTTTTCTTTCTTAGAACAAATAATTCGAAAACATGTGACATCTATCAACCCGCACTGGGCCTGCGTGGTGGATTACGGCCCACTCCCTTTCACAGAGAAGAGGCCTGTGTCCCAGCAGTGGGAACATAATAGGCTTTTTTTTTTAGGTGGGAAATCATAAAATGACTTCTCCGGAGGAGGGCGTGTCAGACTTTTACTGACTAAAACCCACCTGTGTTCCTTCAGTTGCCTGTGCCAGGGCCACGGTTACTCTTTCGAATTACCCGCGACCCTGAACCAGAACATAATAGATTGATTATGCTTATGCAGCACTTGAACTCGTTTTAGATGCGCTAAACCCGTTCAGTTTCATTGGTGAAATCGGCACTTAGGCGCACGCTCCAAACCTTGTTAAATTCTTTTAACAAGGTTATGGAAGTAAGGCTCAGTGGGGTCATAATTATTAAGTAGTTCTTATTATTATTATTTTTTTCTACGCCATCTGATACTGTAATTTAAAATCCCTTTTCTAAAGCTATACAAGAATCATCCCTGTCTCAATTTGCGGCGAACATATTTTCACAACGCGGTGAAGCGAATGCAGTGCGTGCGGCGGCAGCTGCCCTTCTTACATCCATCACGATTCGGGCTTCACCAAAATCTGATGTAAGAAACATTATATTTTATTTTCATATACCTGCATGTATACCTACCATAGCAAATTAGTTAAGTAGTTTTAAAAAAACCTTTTACTTGATGATCAGGGTTTTTAGTTCCATCGAGATTGCAATTTTGGGCTTCTGCTGGGTAATTTTTGTTTTGACATGCTAATGTTCAACTACAGCGTCTAAAGCGTTTGAATTTACCTCTACAATTTTTTTGCAACTTTGTGACTTTGAACAATTTATAATACCATTATTAATTCCTTTACATACTAAACCTCAAAGTGAGGCGTTGGTATGCGTATACGTGTTTATAACCACGCACGGTGTACAGTCCGCGAGTATTTTTTTTTTTGGTAGGAACGATGATTCAAATGATTTCTACCGCTCTGGGTGGAGCGCGAGGGCGTGTCAGACTTTACTGACTAAAACCCACCCGTTTTCCTTCAGTTGCCTGTGCCAGGGCCATGGTATCTCTTTAGAACATCCCGCGACACAGTACGCGAGGCCTAAGCTGAGCTTTGCATTGGTGTGAGTGAATACCAATCGCACCAAAGGAGGGACACACAGCGCCTCAGACCGATTCGAAATTTTTATTTAAACCAATCGCTCTCTAGGCCGACGTCACACCTACACTATCTATATGTGCACTCACACAAATGCAAAGCTCAGCTTAGGCCTCGCAGACTGTACGTTTGGTTTCATATTACATAACATGACCCGTAGAATGTTATCATTTTATCAATGCGTTTCCTGTTAGCCAGTATCATGAAGACGATATATCGATGTTATTGTTCGCTTACTCATGCATTTCCCCCTAATCCATTATCTTTTATCAGGGCAAGAACGAATATAATATTATGTTATTACTCGACTGCGCCAGAAGGAGGGTGTTTGGATGTTTTTCAAGTTTATATATGTGTATTTATTTGGAACGCTCATATGCCTAAACGGCTTGATGAATTTTAGCTGGAGAGGAGTCGTTAGATTCGTTTTAATAGTAAGAGTGACACAAGGTATATCAAAAATTTGTAAAATGGCCGTTTTTGAAATAATATATGCATTCAAATATATTTTTTCCTCACAACCTATCCAGTGGGGTTTTGCCCAGAAGACCAATAAACATTTTGAAATTATAGTTCAAATCTAGTCTCAGTATTTTTAAATTTCACAAAATGCCTATCTGAACTCGGAAACTTACAAATATAATTTAAAAAAAAACGATAATTCAAAATCAAAATCAAAAGTCATTTATTCAAACTAGGCTGAGAGTCAGCACTTTTCGAACGTCAAAATTACATAAGACAGTCCCCCAAAACGCCCGCCCTTCACCACTTCCTAGTGCTTTAGCTGGGAAGAAGAAGTGGCGCAACAAACTCCCCATCAGCACAGCTGTCTGTTTAGTTAGAAAAACCATTGTACTATACAATTATAACGTAATCAAAGAAGAAAAACCGAAACACAAAAAATCATATTAAATTATCTGCCATATGTAAGCTAGCCACGCCAATATACCCAACACATAAAACAATAAAAATCAATGAAAAAAAACAACTACACAAATAAAAGCCTCCAGGCATAAGGGGCGTGACACCTTACATATGCATTATTGGATTATTTTTAAGTACACACAAATGATAAACAAGGACCATCGAAGTAAAATAAATTAACAGAACAATTTCTTTAACAATAACAAAACCTTAGACAGCAAGACGACCAGTCACCACAAGCAGCACCCGTTCACGAGCATAACGCAAGGATCAGCCATTGCCCCCCTCGCCATATTTGAGGAAAGGAGGCAACCCGATCCCCGACGCTACCGCAAGCAGTGACATCTACGGGAGCATGACGAACTCGCTGCCGGTTGCTCAGGCAAGAATAATTTATGATCAATTGTCGAGGTCGCTAGCTAACCACTTATTGCAATACAACTCTTTAAAAAAACATTGTAATGAGTAGATCGTGTCAATAATAAATGAAGATAATTATAAATAATTGACTTATACAGTCAAATAAAATTAAAATAAATATACGAACTCGTATACCCTGTCAGTAGGTAAGCTTATTCTGGAGAAAGAACATAAACATTGTCTTGAGTTAATTACAGCGACCAACTATTCTTATCGTTTAAGTAGTCGTTAATTGAATAATATGCCTTTGAACAAAGGTTGGATTTTACTTGAGCTTTAAATGCATTAAAAGGCAAATCTAGCAAAGAAGAGGGTAGCTTGTTATAAAAGGTTATACCAAGCCCAACAAATGAGTTATGAACCTTATGAAGCCGGTGAAAGGGACCACGTAGTTTGTTCTTATTTCTAGTATTAACATTGTGAAAATCACTGTTTTTAGTGTATAAGTGTATATTTTGCCTAATGTATAAGATGTTGGCGAAGATGAATTGTGATGCTACCGTAAGAATACCAATATCTTTAAAAAAATCTCTAAGAGAAACTCTGGCTCCTAGCTGATAAATTGCTCGGACAGCTCGTTTTTGAAGGACGAAAATATTTTGAATATCAGCAGCTTTGCTCCACAGCAGAGTACCGTAGGTCATAACGCTGTGGAAATAACTAAAATGGACTAACCGTGCTGTATCAACGTCAGTGTATTGTCTTACTTTCCTGACGGCGTAGGCGGCTGAACTGAGCCTCCCCGCTAGGCTTGATATATGTGGGCCCCACTGAAGTTTGGCATCTACTGTTATGCCCAAAAAAACTGCCGAGTCTACTGTTTCAAGCAGCTCTTTATCTAAGACGATGTTGGGTCCTAGATTTCTAACATTCGGTAAGACGAACTTTACACATTTAGTATTCTTAGCATTGAGAACTAGGTTATTTGACGTAAACCAATCCGTAACCATTGAGAGTGCACTGTTTACGTCATCAAAATCTTGTCTATTCCTGTCTACTTTAAAAATAAGAGAGGTATCATCTGCAAACAGTACAACGTCACAGATATCATTTAAAAAGAACAAGAATCGACCTAGTATTGAGCCTTGAGGAACACCTAACTGAACTGGAAGCCCGGATGATTTCACACCATCGACATCTACACATTGGAACCTATTGTGCAAATAAAAATTTATTATGTTGAGAGCTTCGTTTTGGACACCGTAATGACATAGTTTACGCAAAAGCGTGTCATGGTGCACGCAATCAAAGGCTTTAGAGAGATCACAGAAAACTCCAATAGCATTTTGCGATTTCTCCCATGCATTAAATATGTGTTTCAGCAGAGCAACACCCGAACATCTGTAGTTGAAAGTCCTTTTGTAAAGCCATATTGTTCATTATGAAGGAGGCTATTTAAATTAAAATGTCTTAGCAACTGCTTAAGTATTAACTTTTCAAATATTTTGCTAAATGCTGGTAAAGATAGAAATAGGCCTGAAATTGCCAATGTTATTTTTATTACCAGATTTAAATAATGGTATGACTTTACTACTCTTCATGAGGTCAGGAAAAGTTCCTATATCAATACATTTATTAAAAGTAACAGCTAGATAGGGAGCTACGATGTCTATTATATTACTTAAAAGTTTAATTGAGATGCCCCAGTAATCACCAGTGTTTTTAGACTTAAGAGTGTTAAAGACGTTAATTACATCACTAGGCGTTACATGTTCGAAGCTAAATAAGCGAGTACATTTTGGCACACTACTATTCAAAAGGTTCTCAGCTTTAGACGGGGACGAATTTAAGGAACAAGTCGTAGTTATAGGTATGTTGGCAAAAAACTCATTAAATGCCTCAGCTACGTCAGCTGCCTTATTAACTAATTTGTTATCGACCATAAGTTCAAGTTGATTTTCTTGTTTAATCGACTTACCCGTTTCATTGTTAATAATTTTCCAAGTGGTTTTTACTTTATTATTGGAATTTTTAATTGAATCGCTTAAAAATTTTGATTTAGCAAAAACGCAAATCTTTTTAAATAATTTTGAATATTTTTTTACATACTAAGAAAGGAGTTTCAAACTTGTATTTTTTCAAACCATATAACTCGTATAGTCTCGCTCTACTTTTATAAATACCTGGAGTAGCCCATTGGTTGAAGCCAATGGAGGTGCCAATAATGTTAATGGTTTTTGTCTTGAAAATGGATTGGTATTCCTTTTATACAACATCAAAAAGGGCTCCGTACATTTCATTAGGATTTTCGTGTTCTACTATCGATGGTGTAGGTGCAGTTTGATATGTTCCAAAGTTAAGAACATTTGCATTTTTTAAGGCACCTAATTTCAAATTGATGTTTTCATGAGTAACACAAGCACAGGTGTCACGGTCTGTAAGCTGAGGCACAACAACCCAAAATGGACGCAATTTGCTAATTCTATGAGCTATATTATTTTCAAAGTTGTTACAACGACTAGCTGTATATGGCCTGCATTCAAGTTTATGCGGCTTTTTAGGTAATGACATCGGGAACCTAGCAAATAAACCACAGTGGTCGGACGTTAAGTCACTTAACACTAATTTCTTTTTGGCATCACAAAATACTAAATATATTATCAAGACAAGTTGATGAAGATGCCGTGATCCTAGTTGGTTCAAAAAACAAGTTAATTAAATTATAAGACCTAAACAGATTGAGAAGTGTAATACTTAATGGAGTAACATCTAAAATATTAATATTAAAATCTCCACATAAAATTATACTCTCATTACTTGTTTTTATCCTATTGAGAGAATCCTCCATTACCGATTCAAAACGAATAAAATCACCAGACGGGGGTCGATAAACGCAAATTATAACGTATCGCTCGAGTTCAACACAAGACAACTCAATAGTGCGCTCAATCGAAAGATTAACTAAATCTAAACGTTGTTTACATTTCAACTTGTTTGAGACAAGAACCAAAGAGCCACCGCGAATGGCACTTTTCCTTACAAATGCGCTTTGTACAGTAAAATTATCATCATTGATAAACACTACTTCATGTTCCTTCAACCAGTGTTCAGTCAAACATAACACCTGAACAGCATAGTTCTCCATAAATAAACTTAACTCTAGCTCTTTGCCGGACAGACCCTGCATATTTTGATGTACAACATTCAACATAAGCGGCTCACCCGTTGTCGCACCTAATAGTTTAAACTACAAGGCGTTATTATAATATATTAATCAAAGCCAGCAGATTATTTGAACTAGTATAAACATATTTCATGGCTTACAAATACATTTACAGCTTACATATTTAAAATTTAATTTGGAATGAGAAATGCTAAAATAATATAACTAAAAAGTTCGAAATAAAGCAAATTATTAAAAAAAAAAAAACTACTGCAAAAACACATCTCTAAACCGAAAAGTGAAAAACAAGCATTATTATCTATTGAACTTTTTTTCTCTTTTCAGTTAGGTATGTAAAGTAAAAGTTGGAGTGATGATGATTAAAGTAAAACTTGCTCAAACGACACATGAAGTTTATGAAAGAATAAACAATTCATAGTATTTCTATTGTTTCTGCAACCGGGTTGCGGTATCTAAAATAGGTATTGAATTTAATAACAATGAGAACTATTTATAGTTCAGTGATCATCGTTAAGTAGTTATGTACGCAAAATAGTGTAAAGTCCGATAAAGTGACCACACGTACGTTAATCATAAAACGCGCAGCGGCGCAGGCGCATCTTATTTTAGTTAATTTTTTGCAGTGATGTGTTTTTATTCTCTATCGACATGTTCAAAGTGCGATTTTGGCTTGTACACAAAATACTGTTGTACGTCGTTGCCACAGCGAATAACTTTCTATTGTATCGCACAATTTAAAAAGCAAAGACTGGTTATTTTTCTTAAACTTTTACAAACAGCTTTTTGAAATTGAAATTGAACAATTTTTTCTCAAAGTAAAATATATATTCGGATATTTTTCACTGCATCACCGTTTTAAATAAAGTAATTTATTATCCCCTAAAAGGTGTGTTCAAAATGCTTAGGGCCATTGAGCACGAGCTGTAACGAGCTAGCTATAAATTACGTACAGCACTAGCGAATACGAATAGGACCACCCGCGGACTGTGAAAATAGCGTCATGTTACTACTTTAGCTACGGCGTCAAATAGTGGCAGAAACTAGCACACTGCTCGCTGGGAAATACGCGATTTTATCCTCATACCACCGATCTCTTGTGATTATGTAGCTGTTTAACGTTAATTGAAACCGAATTTAAACGTCGATGATACAACTATTCGAATAGTTTTATGTAACTCCGTAATATGAGCCGTTAGCAAAACATTCTCTAGCGTTACCTTCATGGAGTATAAAATAATTCTTAAATAAATAAGAGTTGCGATAAATTTAAAATGTAACTTTGTCATGCATGTAAGTAGCGTTCTAGCTGCGGTTTGATTTATAAATCACATGTAAATAATGGACCGAATACGGTAGCTTCTCGCAGGCTCTTGGTTTTCAACAATAGCAAAAATACAGTACATTATTTCCTTATTTATTGTAAAATATACTGCATTGTTCAAAGACAACAAAAAATCAAGTGTAGGAGTTATGATCAGTGGTTAATTTAACTTCCCCCATCAAATAACTCTTAACGGAGTTATTCCACTTGCCCACTGAGGGCGACTGTGACACCAAAATAGAACAATGTGGAAGCGTAGATACCATAAGTGGTATATTTATATACGACTATATTCCTTGACTATAGAGAATAGATATAGAGAAATGGACTTGGATATATTTAAGCACTTAAATAACTTGCCCTGACCTTTAGAACCTATTAATATGAATGAAACAATATATATTCATACATTTCACCACTATAGACACACTAGATATATTTATGTGCGCAAACAGTTTTCTAAAGTAAATATAAAGTTAATTTAATTATAGTTATTAAAATTGCCCACATTATTTATGAGGCCCGGCCGCCCGGCCGGTGAGTTAGGAGAGGCCGAGGTGAAGTTGTTGTTTCTAGAAGTTATTAACCTACGGCGAAGCTAAATTGTGAACAAACAGTTGTTAATCGTTTTTGGCGTCTGTTGAGATGACCTGCAAATTTGCAAAATGCGTAAAAAAAAGGTGTTTCTTATTACAATTCACGTTGCGGAATTCAATGGTTATCGTAAGCAATCGATATGCGGCGACATTCGAGTCACGGGCGCAGTACATCAACACGCATGGCCTTGAGTGCATGGCGTCGACGTGCGAGCTGCCCAGTACAGCCGCGTAGGGCTTATCCTAGCGCTCGCTGGCGATACGCCTCACTCGATCACTGAACGCCGCCGCCACCGCAAGCGTTGCCGGCACCTCGCTTGGATCGCGGACCGTGTTGTTTACATACGTACGAAATGCCGGCTCTTTAAATACACGACGTGGAACAGATTTTTTTTAAATTTCAATTCAAGCAGTAAAGTGAACGTTAGTCAAAATGTGGCTCAGTGGTATTTTATTGGCGATTGTGGTGCTCTTGCTATTGCTGACTCTTTTATTGGCTGTTTTTCACTACTCATCGAAGGGAAGAAAGTATTGGTTCTTCAGAAATGTGCCTTACAGGGAACCGTGCCCCGTATTTGGAAACTTCGGAGCTACGTTTACAATGAGAAGAAGTTACACAACAATGCTACAATATTTCTATGATAATTATAGAGACCAGAAATATGTTGGACTTTTTCAAGCTCGCAGACCAACTTTGATGGTAATTGATTTGGATATTGTAAAAACAATATTCTCAAAAGAGTTTCAGAGCTTCAGTGATCGTGTGTCCGTATCTACAGATACCCAGCGCGAGCCGCTTCTTCGTAACCTGGCGAACATGGGTGGCGCTGAGTGGAAGGCGATGCGGCACATAGTGACGCCCACGTTCTCGTCAGCTAAGATGAAGGCTATGTTTCCGTTGATAGCTGAATGTGCCCAAACGTTGAAGAATGTACTGCTAAAAGAATCAGTAGAAGATATCAATGTACCAAGTATGATGACACGATTTACTACCGATGTTATCGGAAGCTGCGCCTTTGGCGTAGATCCTGGATCACTCAAAAATCCAGATTCACCATTCCTACAGATGTCACAAAAAATGTTTAGGATAGATCGTGCGACGGTGCTTAAACGCTACTGCCGTACCTTCTTTCCTAGATTGTTTAAATGGTTAAACTTAAGGTCATATTCACCAAATGTAGAAACTTTCTTTACTTCAATTATTAACCAGGTTTTGGCAGAGAGACGATCTGGAGTTCAAAGGCACGATTTTCTTCAACTTATGTTAAACGAGCAGAAAGCAGATTCGGGTTTTTTAATGACGGATGCTCTAATAACGTCTAACTCGTTCATATTTATGCTGGCGGGGCTGGAGACATCAGCCACAACTTTGTCTTTCAGTTTATATGAATTAGCAAAAGATCAAGAAATGCAGGAAAGTTTAAGAACGGAGATAACGGAATGTTTAGAACGGCACAGCGGGCTGAATTATGATGCAGTGATAGCGATGCGGCTGGTGTACCAAGTGGTGGCGGAGACGCTGCGCCTGCACCCGCCCACGCCGATGACCACCAGGCTCTGCACAGCCCCCATTAATCTCAATGAAGACATTACCCTGAAAGCTCGGGACCCCGTTTTAATACCTATCCATAGCATACAACGAGATGCTCGGTATTTTCCCAATCCGGATAAATTCGATCCAGATCGCTTCAAAGATGATTTAAATCCGGCAGGCTTTATGGCTTACGGTGAAGGACCAAGGAGTTGCCCCGGTAAGTAAATTTTGATAAACGTCATCATGGTGTATCAGTTACATGCTGCGTGCAAACATATTATTATAATAGAGTCTACGCGTGATATTATAGCTGTGTCGCGGAAAAAAATCTTTCTAAACTAAACATTATTTTGTTCTCTTTGTCTAGGTACGAATACTAATATTTAAAAATCTTTTCATTGTTTCGTAAGTATACCTGAGTTTACAAAACTTGAGCTTGTGTCCACATAAACAATGTGCAGACAAAATTATGTGTTATTAAACAATTCGTACTGGTTTAAGTCAATTTACATTACTCGGTCTATATGCTTATCTATAGACCCGACGTCTTTACATTTACAATTATGCATAGAAACAAAAGATTTAAGAGATTTGAGCTATTACTGAAATTTAGATATGCATTAACTACAACATTTGCATGATACGTCTGCAATGATAAGTTATTTAAGGTCGAATAATAAGTCGTTTAGTACATTAACCAAGCGCATAATGTAATGATAATATTGATAATATCTTTATTTTGTAGGTGCACGTTTCGCCCAGCTGACTGTGGCAGCCGGGCTGGCTGAAATCCTCAGTACTTTCACGGTGGAACCCTGCGAGCGAACCACTCCTCAGATCCAGTACGACCCAAGAAGCGTGATGCTAAAGAACAAAGGAGGAATATGGTTGAAATTTATTGCCAAATAACACGAAAATAAAACCTACCTTAATGGTGTTTTGTGCTGAGAACACTTCAGACAAGTGTTTGTACTTCGTTTGTCAGACAGTCACATTTTTGAAGCCTTAAAAATGTGACCTAAGAAAAATGGGATTTAATACATATTTCAACAAAATATGGTGGGGACAATGCTCATAATGTGGGGTCAAAAAACCCAAGTCACGACGAAACCTGGCCCAATAAATTACCTAAGCAAATTATTTGTGAACATAAATGCATGCAAAGATGTATAAAACTCTAAATATTACGTCTGTCTGCATACAGCCTGACATCTCTGTAAACTCCCTTCTAATTTAATGCTAAGTCGAATTGATGGTCGAATTGATGGTGGTGTTGAAAAAATATTGGATAATTCTAGTCTTCTCGCCTTACCAGTAAGGTAAGGCACGAAGATGCCCCTCTTCTTGCTATATAAAGTTGATTTCGAAAACAAATAAAGAATTCTCTTGAATTCATTACTCAAAATAAGTGCCCAATATATTTGCAGTTTCGAGGTGACTGATCGGTCTTGCTTTTTATGGGGTTTCTTGAACACTGACCTTTTTTGAGATAAAAATTATAGGGCTGAAAGTTACAGTACTCAACACTAACCACGCGACGCGTGGCTCCCACCAGTCGTTTTTTTTACACTATAAGGCACTATAAGACTTAATAATTTACCATTTAATTTTAATTAGTATTACTTAATTCATGTATGTTGTTCTAGCGTAAATTGATAAGAAAGAATTCTCTTATTTATTTTATTTCAATTCTTAGTCATAATATCATTATTATATCGTGTATTTCATCATAAGAATCTTCCTTTTGCCTAGGGCTATTGTGATTACAGCCGTAGACTGTGGTAACAGTTCAATATTATCTTATAACGAACACGTTAATTCCACATTTATTCATAATAATATAATTGTTTTCGTCATCGTCTGTGTGAATCATGCGGATGCAGTTATCATAAACTATTATTATATTTCTATTGTTTTAGTTAACTAATTACTCTTCTATGTGAAGGAGCTGATAGTACCTATACATCTGTTGTTTGTATTGGTATTACATAACAACATACATAATCAGCCTATAACGTTCCCACTGCTGGGACACAGGCCTCCTCTCTGTGAGAGGGAGTGGGCCGTAATCCACCACGCGAACCCAGTGCGGGTTGGTAGATGTCACATGTCTTCGATTTTTTGGTTCTAAGACATGCCGGTTTCCTCACGATGTTTTCCTTCACCGTTTTGAGAGCAGTGGTGATGAAATAATTTATACAAAGTAAAGTGCCTGTCTGGGTTCGAACTTACGACCTACAACTCGTAAGTCGCGGCCGTTACCACTGGGCCACCACTGCTCTTATTATGGTATTGGTATTGGTTTCATCTTATTTATATTTGCTTGAATTGTGGATTTTTTTGTAGTCCAAGTCAAATTTGAACTGAACTTTTAAGAAAAGATTTGAAGACAATTTGAAGAAAGAATATTAACATAATATTGAGTTTAACATTTTGAGAACATCACAATCGGTGTATGAAAAATAATATTTATTATTAAAATTTCTTCCAAGGAAGTAAATAAGAACAGGCTGGGAAAGAGCATTTCGATTAATAATCTTGCGAATAATATTTTACAGCTGTAACTAATTTACTAAAATAATTGTTCGACACAAAGACATCCCAATTGTATATCTGGCTCTTTGATGTTAATGCGCCAAAATTAGATTGCTGCAAAATTTTCAAGTGAATCGATCGACGATTAATTATTGTGTGTGTACCGAACCGAAGTGCCGATACTATCAATCAGCTGCTTCAGTAAACTATCACTAAACTGGGCGAGGCAGTTAATTGGTCATGTAATTGCACTAAATACCGAGCGACAGCAAACAGGGGTCTTTTTATTGGTATTTGGCCCGTTTAAACGCTGACTCGAATACCGAGAGCGCACCGTACCTATTTTTAAAAGTTATTCTGTTTATTGTACATTTACTATGATGTGTACCAGATATCTTTGTGCCCATCGCTATCTGGCGTATCTGATCCAGTAAACAGGTTTATGTTATTAAAATAATACAAAGCTTTTATGTCAGGCATTACTTTTTAATTGGAACAGTAAATAATCATTTTTATAAGCGTGTTGGTAGGATATCTGCTTGATGGCCTCTTGAAGCAAACATCTGGGACTCTAGAAGTTTGTATATTACTTGATAACACATTGAAGAGCCCGTTTTCAGCAGCTATCTGCCATCAATTTAATAGCCTTTTAGTCAATTATTCACTATGTTCTTTAATATTTTGCTTTTTTTGTCATTCTTAGACGAGCAAATCAGGTCTAGGTCCCGCTTTCACCACAAATCACGAAATACGTTTAGCGCTAAGCGAATTCAAAACATCGTTCTGATTCTGTCAATAGTTTGAAGTTAACGAAGACAGTGATGTTTTAAACATTATGTTAAACGCATTAAGTGATTAGTGGTGCAAGTGAGCCCTAAGAGCATGAAAGAAAACGCAAACAGGGCCAATCATTTTGTACATTGCGCTGAATGTTTCATAATTTTAAAGAATTCATGAATGTACTAAATAATTAATATAATTTCTCGAAAATAATAAGTTGATTTTAAATATATCAACTTTCTCTATATGACTTCATTTAGAGATGTTATTATACATTCTACATTAAAAATATTTAATTAATCCTAGTGTAGCCTTCATAGCCTAAACCTTACTCGGTACCTTAACCTTTACATAATTATTTGCAATGCTTATACTATAGACTTGGATTTTTAATAAGTTGTTGTTACTACATTTGTGTCTATATTTTGTACCTGCGTTCTGAACTGTGTATTTACAGTGTTATGGTGTACTTTAACAATATACGAATCAAAACAGACATTATTTTTAACTATCCTTATCCGTTTTCCTTTTGTATTGTACTATCGACGCCATTTTCGCATGACCCCATTAGGGCGATTTTGGTGTGCACAAGCCAGTGGCTACCCCCGCATGCATTGTTTTCGTCCACCAATAGCGCTTCAGCGCACATTATAAAAAAAAGAGACAATCTTCATCATTGGTCAAACTAAAGTTATTAACGTTTAATAACACAGTCACCTTTCATTCATTGGTCAAACAGAAAAAGGGCGGGATAACCTACGATTTCAACGTGCAGTCGAAAATGTTTTGAAAAGGGGCATGCGTGGCTGTCCTCGATAGTACCTAAAATATTAGCTTGTTTACGTAACCACAGTTTTACTTTATAACCAGCTATTGAATCACTCGCTAGTTCATTAAAAAAATAATCAGTACTTAACAACTTATGCTATGAAATAAAAACTCTTGAACATTGACTGAACATTTCGTTAGTGGAATGTAAATCTTTTTAAGATTCCCTTACTCAGATAGTATAAAATACTCCAGTTACTTGCACACAGTTACAGTTTGAAACTGTATTAATTAAAACACAAGTGATAATTACTGTGCATACATTGTTATTGTAGTAGGTATGTCGACGAAATGTTAGCTAAGAAATGCCTGTGTTTACGCGCTATTTTTACTTGAACAAAGCAAACTAGTTTACTGATTCCTATTGTATGCATGAATGATGTCGAAACCGCTGAATCGAGCCATTTTTGATAACCTACTTGAATAAAAAACGAAATACCTACTACTCATTTGCAATTTTATCTGTATGTACGTGCAATAAAATTTAATGTGTTCAGATTATTTCTGAGTTTTATTGAGGTATTGTTTTTTGTAAATATTTACTGACAATTTTGGGATGCTTTTTTTTTGTAATGGATCTGATTAATGTAGGCACCAGTCACCATTTCTTAATATGGCTTGTTAAAAGCATCGGAAACAATACAAACTAATTTGCTTCTTTGGCTTATTTGAGATCTTTAACAAGCCAAGTTTAATTTTATTTTATTTTATCCGGTTTTGACAGGTTTAAGATAAGCAAACATAAATAAGCTTCTATTGGTGTGATAAATTGTTGTGTATGTGTGATAGATAGATAGAAAAAAGATCTTCTTAATATTAAAAACTTTTTCAGGTCCTGGAGTGTGATGTGCTGGAACAACTGCACGAAAATAATTTCATAGAAAATTGTTTAGAAATTCTCGTAGACTTTTACAATATCAAAGATTATAAACAATCGTTCGGTGAGTTGAATATCTTTATATGAGACTTCTTATCTTTCATGAGTTCATCCTTGTAAGATAACAGGAACCTACGATAAGTGTTACGTATTGATTCACAATTTATTTATCACAGATAATAAATAATAACATCTTTCAGATAAGATGGACGTTTAAAGATTACAAGTAACGTGAGAATAACAGCATTCAATTTTTAAGACAGGTCCATAACTGATAAAAATGGTTTAATGTAGTTCACTATTAATGTATATATATATATAAAGTCACATAATTGCAATGTCACATGTTATCAGAAAGGTGATATTAAATCATAATCATGTAATAGGAATTTCCATAACATTAAGTATTTTAATCACTGCTACAGTGTTTCAATTAAGTGCCTGCTGATAGGTAGATAAAAGTTGAAAATAATAATTGTGTTGTTTTCTAGAAGGGAACGTGTCGTTGAGTTTGTTGGAGCGTCGAGGTGAGTTGGAGGTGCGTGCACAGAAGGGAGGGGACGAGTATGTGTCGCCGGCGCACGTCACGCACAAGCCGCGTCCCCCGCCCACAGCCGCGCTTGTGACAGCCCTAGCCGACGCACTACACAATATTAGCGCTTTCACACACTGTCCCGTCCAAGCCTGGAACGAACGAGGATTGTACCGACTTTTGTTCAGGTACAGTAAGCTAGTTTTTAGTGATTGTTCCTAGAATATGCAAAAAAAAATAATTGCTATCAGGAAGTTAGTGTTAAAAGCATCTGTTGGTTGTAAAACTGTCGGAATCGTAAGTGTCTCTGTCTACATCCTATACAAGAATGACTTCGAGGAAATTGCATTAAATCTTGTTGCAATAATGTAAGCCACTTTTCTTAGAAAATGCCTTTCTCTATCTTAAGCTTTGAGTAGTGGGTGCTACAGATACCAAATTTCCAAGTATTAATTATCAAGTGAAGTTATTGAAATGGGAATTTCCCTAATACCTAATACATAAGTGAACTTCCCCTGTTAAATTGTGGTTGATAAACTACAGCGAAACAACATCATAAACAAACAAAACACTAAGTCATGCATGATTTATATGTATACTTTAACAGTAATTTATATTGCACTAAACACAAATGTAAGTACAGAATTCGATTGATTGAATAAGTGTGTTTATTAGAAACTAGCGATCCGCCCCTGGAGTCTACCCTCTAAGCACCTACTCTATATCACCTTTGAGAGTAAAATTTGTTTGGCGCCCGAACTAAGAATGAATGACAACACGATTTGACAGTTATCCCTATGCCCGATGTGTTTTTGCCCGTCCGAGAAAGCTTATTAATCTGGAGTAAGATTCATTCCGAAGCATCGAACTATTTTCGGACGGGTCGTATCTTCGTTGACGGACTTGAAGGATATGCTACGCACGATTTTTACGACTTCACAAAACATCGACATTTCTTAATTAATCGATCTTTTGGAATAATTCTTTGAATTTAATTGATATTCGCTTTAAAAACGATTGTATAGTTAAAGATTCATGCACACACGTCAGTCACGTCAACGTCAAGTCGCCGATCAGTTACGTCGAAAACTACACACATCCGTCACGTCACTACCGGCGCGTCTCAATCGACGTCGCGTCACCGGCAAGTCAAAACTTGTATTGCTTCCAACGAAACAAGACAGAAAGCGACTTTATGTTATACTGTTTGTAAATTTGATTCCAGTGTGCAGTACAAGGAAGAACATTAACCACAATACAATAAACAGCTCACACATCGGCAATTAAAATCCCAGACGATTAGTAGGTACAAAATCGTTACAAACAGTCGGTAGTACAAACCAGTTAGGTACGCCGCGTACACACGCGCCTAGTTGCAAAGCCATAAGCAGATCGTAAAGCTTCCGCCTCCTTTATCATACGTGATTGGGACTGGTTCTGTACCCCTCCAATTAGTTCTAGTTCGCAATACATAGAACGTTACTTGAAATTAGGTGTCCTTTGACACGATAACTTAAAGATAGGTACGCCTATAGGCACCTTCAACACAACACCCAAGGGGTTTGCTATTCGCGAGAAATCACGGTACAGCGGACAGAGCTCGATTGAGAGGGTGCGATTGTCGCAACCCAGTTGGAGAGGCGCCACGGCGTCCTCACCTTCCGCCTGACACTGGTCCTCACCGGACACGGTTATTTCGGGAGGTTCCTGTTTCGCATAAGGCGGGAGGAAACGCCCGGGTGTCATCATTGTGTGGATCGCCCGGAGTACACGGTGGAGCATACGGTGGAGGTCTGCCCAGCATGGGCGGAGCACCGCCGTGTCCTCGCGGAGGCGATCGGCGGCTTCGATCTCTCGCGCCCGGCCCTGGTCGAGGCCACGGAACGGAGCGAGAGGGAATGGGAAGCCGTCACTTCCTTCTGCGAAGCAGTAATGCTCGCGAAGGAGGAGGCGGAGCGCGTGAGGGAGAGAGCCTTGCGCCCTCACGCCTCCCCTAGTCGCCGCAGGAGATGCCCTGGGCGTCGGAAGTCGCCTGCAGATTCCCGGCCACCGTAGGCGCGGGAATGCGGACGGCGAGCAACGGGTAGCTCGCCGTCCGGTAAGGACCAGGCCGAAAGAGATACCGTGGCCCTGGCAGAGGCAACTGAAGGAACACGGGTGGGTTTTAGTCAGCAAAAGTCTAACACGCCCTCCCGCTCCACCTAGAGCGGGAGAAGTCATTTAATAGTTTCCCAGCCAAAAAAAAAAAAACAACATTTTGCGCTGACAATTCTCCAGCTTTTGTACCTTCTAAAAAAGAAAAAGGTACTTTTAGTGGTAGATTTCCCCGGACAAGTCCTATAACAATTAAAATACCTCAGCATCAGACTAGCCTTTTACTTTTCCCAAGAGTTTTATAAACTTTTTGAGTATGTATGTCAATTCCACTGAACCACATTTTCTGCTGTCTGGATATACCTTAGATAAACTGCTCTGCCGAGCCTTTTCTTAACTATGTTGGGGTCGGGTTCTGCTGTCTGGGTGACCTTAGACAAACTGCTCTGCCGAGCCTTTTCTTAATTATGTTCGGGGTTGGTTTCTGCTGTCTGGGTGACCTTAGACAAACTGCTCTGCCGAGCCTTTTCTTAACTATGTTGGGGTCGGGTTCTGCTGTCTGGGTGACCTTAGACAAACTGCTCTGCCGAGCCTTTTCTTAATTATGTTCGGGGTTGGTTTCTGCTGTCTGGGTGACCTTAGACAAACTGCTCTGCCGAGCCTTTTCTTAACTATGTTGGGGTCGGGTTCTGCTGTCTGGGTGACCTTAGACAAACTGCTCTGCCGAGCCTTTTCTTAACTATGTTGGGGTCGGGTTCTGCTGTCTGGGTGACCTTAGACAAACTGCTCTGCCGAGCCTTTTCTTAACTATGTTGGGGTCGGGTTCTGCTGTCTGGGTGACCTTAGACAAACTGCTCTGCCGAGCCTTTTCTTAATTATGTTCGGGGTTGGTTTCTGCTGTCTGGGTGACCTTAGACAAACTGCTCTGCCGAGCCTTTTCTTAACTATGTTGGGGTCGGGTTCTGCTGTCTGGGTGACCTTAGACAAACTGCTCTGCCGAGCCTTTTCTTAATTATGTTCGGGGTTGGTTTCTGCTGTCTGGGTGACCTTAGACAAACTGCTCTGCCGAGCCTTTTCTTTACTATTTTGGGGTCGGGTTCTGCTGTCTGGGTGACCTTAGACAAACTGCTCTGCCGAGCCTTTTCTTAATTATGTTCGGGGTTGGTTTCTGCTGTCTGGGTGACCTTAGACAAACTGCTCTGCCGAGCCTTTTCTTAACTATGTTGGGGTCGGGTTCTGCTGTCTGGGTGACCTTAGACAAACTGCTCTGCCGAGCCTTTTCTTAATTATGTTCGGGGTTGGTTTCTGCTGTCTGGGTGACCTTAGACAAACTGCTCTGCCGAGCCTTTTCTTTACTATTTTGGGGTCGGGTTCTGCTGTCTGGGTGACCTTAGACAAACTGCTCTGCCGAGCCTTTTCTTAATTATGTTCGGGGTTGGTTTCTGCTGTCTGGATATACCTTAGATAAACTGCTCTGCCGAGCCTTTTCTTAACTATGTTGGGGTCGGGTTCTGCTGTCTGGGTGAACTTAGACAAACTGCTCTGCCGAGCCTTTTCTTAATTATGTTCGGGGTTGGTTTCTGCTGTCTGGGTGACCTTAGACAAACTGCTCTGCCGAGCCTTTTCTTAACTATGTTGGGGTCGGGTTCTGCTGTCTGGGTGACCTTAGACAAACTGCTCTGCCGAGCCTTTTCTTAATTATGTTCGGGGTTGGTTTCTGCTGTCTGGGTGACCTTAGACAAACTGCTCTGCCGAGCCTTTTCTTAACTATGTTGGGGTCGGGTTCTGCTGTCTGGGTGACCTTAGACAAACTGCTCTGCCGAGCCTTTTCTTAACTATGTTGGGGTCGGGTTCTGCTGTCTGGGTGACCTTAGACAAACTGCTCTGCCGAGCCTTTTCTTAACTATGTTGGGGTCGGGTTCTGCTGTCTGGGTGACCTTAGACAAACTGCTCTGCCGAGCCTTTTCTTAATTATGTTCGGGGTTGGTTTCTGCTGTCTGGGTGACCTTAGACAAACTGCTCTGCCGAGCCTTTTCTTAACTATGTTGGGGTCGGGTTCTGCTGTCTGGGTGACCTTAGACAAACTGCTCTGCCGAGCCTTTTCTTAATTATGTTCGGGGTTGGTTTCTGCTGTCTGGGTGACCTTAGACAAACTGCTCTGCCGAGCCTTTTCTTTACTATTTTGGGGTCGGGTTCTGCTGTCTGGGTGACCTTAGACAAACTGCTCTGCCGAGCCTTTTCTTAACTATGTTGGGGTCGGGTTCTGCTGTCTGGGTGACCTTAGACAAACTGCTCTGCCGAGCCTTTTTTTAACTATGTTGGGGTCGGGTTCTGCTGTCTGGGTGACCTTAGACAAACTGCTCTGCCGAGCCTTTTCTTAACTATGTTGGGGTCGGGTTCTGCTGTCTGGGTGACCTTAGACAAACTGCTCTGCCGAGCCTTTTCTTAACTATGTTGGGGTCGGGTTCTGCTGTCTGGGTGACCTTAGACAAACTGCTCTGCCGAGCCTTTTCTTAACTATGTTGGGGTCGGGTTCTGCTGTCTGGGTGACCTTAGACAAACTGCTCTGCCGAGCCTTTTCTTAACTATGTTGGGGTCGGGTTCTGCTGTCTGGGTGACCTTAGACAAACTGCTCTGCCGAGCTTTTTCATAACTATGTTGGGGTCGGGTTCTGCTGTCTGGGTGACCTTAGACAAACTGCTCTGCCGAGCTTTTTCATAACTATGTTGGGGTCGGGTTCTGCTGTCTGGGTGACCTTAGACAAACTGCTCTGCCGAGCCTTTTCTTAACTATGTTGGGGTCGGGTTCTGCTGTCTGGGTGACCTTAGACAAACTGCTCTGCCGAGCTTTTTCATAACTATGTTGGGGTCGGGTTCTGCTGTCTGGGTGACCTTAGACAAACTGCTCTGCCGAGCCTTTTCTTAATTATGTTCGGGGTTGGTTTCTGCTGTCTGGGTGACCTTAGACAAACTGCTCTGCCGAGCCTTTTCTTTACTATTTTGGGGTCGGGTTCTGCTGTCTGGGTGACCTTAGACAAACTGCTCTGCCGAGCCTTTTTTTAATTATGTTGGGGTCGGGTTCTGCTGTCTGGGTGACCTTAGACAAACTGCTCTGCCGAGCCTTTTCTTAACTATGTTGGGGTCGGGTTCTGCTGTCTGGGTGACCTTAGACAAACTGCTCTGCCGAGCTTTTTCATAACTATGTTGGGGTCGGGTTCTGCTGTCTGGGTGACCTTAGACAAACTGCTCTGCCGAGCCTTTTCTTAATTATGTTCGGGGTTGGTTTCTGCTGTCTGGGTGACCTTAGACAAACTGCTCTGCCGAGCCTTTTCTTAATTATGTTCGGGGTTGGTTTCTGCTGTCTGGGTGACCTTAGACAAACTGCTCTGCCGAGCCTTTTCTTAACTATTTTGGGGTCGGGTTCTGCTGTCTGGGTGACCTTAGACAAACTGCTCTGCCGAGCCTTTTTTTAATTATGTTGGGGTCGGGTTCTGCTGTCTGGGTGACCTTAGACAAACTGCTCTGCCGAGCCTTTTCTTAACTATGTTGGGGTCGGGTTCTGCTGTCTGGGTGACCTTAGACAAACTGCTCTGCCGAGCCTTTTCTTAACTATGTTGGGGTCGGGTTCTGCTGTCTGGGTGACCTTAGACAAACTGCTCTGCCGAGCCTTTTCTTAACTATGTTGGGGTCGGGTTCTGCTGTCTGGGTGACCTTAGACAAACTGCTCTGCCGAGCTTTTTCATAACTATGTTGGGGTCGGGTTCTGCTGTCTGGGTGACCTTAGACAAACTGCTCTGCCGAGCCTTTTCTTAATTATGTTCGGGGTTGGTTTCTGCTGTCTGGGTGACCTTAGACAAACTGCTCTGCCGAGCCTTTTCTTTACTATTTTGGGGTCGGGTTCTGCTGTCTGGGTGACCTTAGACAAACTGCTCCGCCGAGCCTTTTCTTAACTATGTTGGGGTTGGTTTCTGCTGTCTGGGTGACCTAAGACAAACTGCTCTGCCGAGCCTTTTTTTAATTATGTTCGGGGTCAGTTTCTGCTGTCTGGGTGACCTTAGACAAACTGCTCTGCCGAGCCTTTTCTTAATTATGTTCGGGGTCGGTTTCTGCTGTCTGGGTGCCCTTAGACAAACTGCTCTGCCGAGCCTTTTCTTAATTATGTTCGGGGTTGGTTTCTGCTGTCTGGGTGACCTTAGACAAACTGCTCTGCCGAGCCTTTTCTTAACTATGTTGGGGTCGGGTTCTGCTGTCTGGGTGACCTTAGACAAACTGCTCTGCCGAGCCTTTTCTTAACTATGTTGGGGTCGGTTTCTGCTGTCTGGGTGACCTTAGACAAACTGCTCTGCCGAGCCTTTTTTTAACTATGTTGGGGTCGGGTTCTGCTGTCTGGGTGACCTTAGACAAACTGCTCTGCCGAGCCTTTTCTTAACTATGTTGGGGTCGGGTTCTGCTGTCTGGGTGACCTTAGACAAACTGCTCTGCCGAGCCTTTTTTTAATTATGTTCGGGGTCGGTTTCTGCTGTCTGGGTGACCTTAGACAAACTGCTCTGCCGAGCCTTTTCTTAACTATGTTGGGGTCGGGTTCTGCTGTCTGGGTGACCTTAGACAAACTGCTCTGCCGAGCCTTTTATTAACTATGTTGGGGTCGGGTTCTGCTGTCTGGGTGACCTTAGACAAACTGCTCTGCCGAGCCTTTTCTTAACTATGTTGGGGTCGGGTTCTGCTGTCTGGGTGACCTTAGACAAACTGCTCTGCCGAGCCTTTTTTTAACTATGTTGGGGTCGGGTCCTGCTGTCTGGGTGACCTTAGACAAACTGCTCTGCCGAGCCTTTTCTTAACTATGTTGGGGTCGGGTTCTGCTGTCTGGGTGCCCTTAGACAAACTGCTCTGCCGAGCCTTTTCTTAATTATGTTCGGGGTTGGTTTCTGCTGTCTGGGTGACCTTAGACAAACTGCTCTGCCGAGCCTTTTCTTAACTATGTTGGGGTCGGGTTCTGCTGTCTGGGTGACCTTAGACAAACTGCTCTGCCGAGCCTTTTCTTAACTATGTTGGGGTCGGTTTCTGCTGTCTGGGTGACCTTAGACAAACTGCTCTGCCGAGCCTTTTCTTAACTATGTTGGGGTCGGGTTCTGCTGTCTGGGTGACCTTAGACAAACTGCTCTGCCGAGCCTTTTCTTAACTATGTTGGGGTCGGGTTCTGCTGTCTGGGTGACCTTAGACAAACTGCTCTGCCGAGCCTTTTTTTAATTATGTTGGGGTCGGGTTCTGCTGTCTGGGTGACCTTAGACAAACTGCTCTGAAGAGCCTTTTCTTAACTATGTTGGGGTCGGGTTCTACTGTCTGGGTGACCTTGGATAAAATGCTCTGCCGAGCCTTTTCTTAATTATGTTCGGGGTTGGTTTCTGCTGTCTGGGTGACCTTAGACAAACTGCTCTGAAGAGCCTTTTCTTAACTATGTTGGGGTCGGGTTCTGCTGTCTGGGTGACCTTGGACAAAATGCTCTGTGCGAGCCTTTTCTTAATTATGTTCGGGGTTGGTTTCTGCTGTCTGGGTGACCTTAGACAAACTGCTCTGCCGAGCCTTTTCTTAATTATGTTCGGGGTTGGTTTCTGCTGTCTGGGTGACCTTTGACAAACTGCTCTGCCGAGCCCTTTCTTAATTATGTTCGGGCTTGGTTTCTGCTGTCTGGGTGACCTGAGACAAACTGCTCTGCCGAGCCTTTTCTTATTTATTTTCGGGGTCGGTTTTTGCTGTCTGGGTGACCTTAGACAAACTGCTCTGCCGAGCCTTTTCATTACTATGTTGGGGTCGGGTTCTGCTGTCTGGGTGAACTTAGACAAACTGCTCTGCCGAGCCTTTTCTTAATTATGTTCGGGGTTGGTTTCTGCTGTCTAGGTGACCTTAGACAAACTGCTCTGCCGAGCCTTTTCTTAACTATGTTGGGGTCGGGTTCTGCTGTCTGGGTGACCTTAGACAAACTGCTCTGCCGAGCCTTTTTTTAATTATGTTGGGGTCGGGTTCTGCTGTCTGGGTGACCTTAGACAAACTGCTCTGCCGAGCCTTTTCATAACTATGTTGGGGTCGGGTTCTGCTGTCTGGGTGACCTTAGACAAACTGCTCTGCCGAGCCTTTTCTTAATTATGTTCGGGGTTGGTTTCTGCTGTCTGGGTGACCTTAGACAAACTGCTCTGCCGAGCCTTTTCTTAATTATGTTCGGGGTTGGTTTCTGCTGTCTGGGTGACCTTAGACAAACTGCTCTGCCGAGCCTTTTCTTAATTATGTTCGGGGTTGGTTTCTGCTGTCTGGGTGACCTTAGACAAACTGCTCTGCCGAGCCTTTTCTTAACTATGTTGGGGTCGGGTTCTGCTGTCTGGGTGACCTTAGACAAACTGCTCTGCCGAGCCTTTTCTTAATTATGTTCGGGGTTGGTTTCTGCTGTCTGGGTGACCTTAGACAAACTGCTCTGCCGAGCCTTTTCTTAATTATGTTCGGGGTTGGTTTCTGCTGTCTGGGTGACCTTAGACAAACTGCTCTGCCGAGCCTTTTCTTTACTATGTTGGGGTCGGGTTCTGCTGTCTGGGTGACCTTAGACAAACTGCTCTGCCGAGCCTTTTCTTAATTATGTTCGGGGTTGGTTTCTGCTGTCTGGGTGACCTTAGACGAACTGCTCTGCCGAGCCTTTTCTTAATTATGTTCGGGGTTGGTTTCTGCTGTCTGGGTGACCTTTGACAAACTGCTCTGCCGAGCCCTTTCTTAATTATGTTCGGGCTTGGTTTCTGCTGTCTGGGTGACCTGAGACAAACTGCTCTGCCGAGCCTTTTCTTATTTATTTTCGGGGTCGGTTTTTGCTGTCTGGGTGACCTTAGACAAACTGCTCTGCCGAGCCTTTTCTTAATTATGTTCGGGGTTGGTTTCTGCTGTCTGGGTGACCTTAGACAAACTGCTCTGCCGAGCCTTTTCTTAATTATGTTCGGGGTTGGTTTCTGCTGTCTGGGTGACCTTAGACAAACTGCTCTGCCGAGCCTTTTCTTTACTATGTTGGGGTCGGGTTCTGCTGTCTGGGTGACCTTAGACAAACTGCTCTGCCGAGCCTTTTCTTAATTATGTTCGGGGTTGGTTTCTGCTGTCTGGGTGACCTTAGACGAACTGCTCTGCCGAGCCTTTTCTTAATTATGTTCGGGGTTGGTTTCTGCTGTCTGGGTGACCTTTGACAAACTGCTCTGCCGAGCCCTTTCTTAATTATGTTCGGGCTTGGTTTCTGCTGTCTGGGTGACCTGAGACAAACTGCTCTGCCGAGCCTTTTCTTATTTATTTTCGGGGTCGGTTTTTGCTGTCTGGGTGACCTTAGACAAACTGCTCTGCCGAGCCTTTTCATTACTATGTTGGGGTCGGGTTCTGCTGTCTGGGTGAACTTAGACAAACTGCTCTGCCGAGCCTTTTCTTAATTATGTTCGGGGTTGGTTTCTGCTGTCTGGGTGACCTTAGACAAACTGCTCTGCCGAGCCTTTTCTTAACTATGTTGGGGTCGGGTTCTGCTGTCTGGGTGACCTTAGACAAACTGCTCTGCCGAGCCTTTTTTTAATTATGTTGGGGTCGGGTTCTGCTGTCTGGGTGACCTTAGACAAACTGCTCTGCCGAGCCTTTTCATAACTATGTTGGGGTCGGGTTCTGCTGTCTGGGTGACCTTAGACAAACTGCTCTGCCGAGCCTTTTCTTAATTATGTTCGGGGTTGGTTTCTGCTGTCTGGGTGACCTTAGACAAACTGCTCTGCCGAGCCTTTTCTTAATTATGTTCGGGGTTGGTTTCTGCTGTCTGGGTGACCTTAGACGAACTGCTCTGCCGAGCCTTTTTTTAACTATGTTGGTAACCCAGATGCAGCAGAATACCAGTAATTTACATGGAGCGACTGCCTATCTGACCTCCACAACCCTGCTACTGACTAACACTATACCCGTTGGCTTCTAACGACCCGTAGCGACTGCTAAAGATCCACGAATGACAGCCGGGACCAACAGTTTGACGTGGTTTCCGAGGCATGGAGATGTCTCGGTATGTAAAGATGGTCACCCATCCACGGACCGACCGTTATTACTTAGCTACGAATAGCTGACCTAAGACAAAGATTAACTATTAATATATTTCATCAAAAATATCGTATAATAGCTTCTACCGGATATTATGTCGAGAACTTGCTGCCGGGCAAAAAAGTAGCCTATGTCCATTCTCAGGATGCCATCTATCTCGTTGCCTACTTTATCGAAATCCGTTCAGTGGTGTAGGCGTGTAAAGGTAACATACAGACAGAGTTACTTTCGAATTTATAATATTAGAATGGATGGATGCTCTAATGCGTATGCGCATCTCTACAATGTTGACTAATGAGTCATTAGTCTTAAGTAATGATAAACATCAGCCCACACGACGGTTCACACTTATGAGCCTACACGCGAAGGTGCATTCTGTTGTAATAAATAAGGCTAACGTATTTGTCAAAATAAATAAAATGTGTATATCTTCAGACTGACGGACTTCTAATAAATAGGTATCGGGATTTAGACTCTTTTTCTTCTGTCAACATGTACTATTCTACTGCTACACAAAGAACGGAAAGAGAGATCTCACCGTGCTGCATTTAAGTTGGTATATTTGTGTTTTTATCGATGTAAAATCTATTATTCGATGTATTGCAGATATACTTCATGGACCGGTGAAGACACGACAGAGACATATGAGGTCCGTGGCGCCACCTGCCGAGCGCTTCAGGCAGTGACAGCGCACAAATGCGTCCGTCTCTCTCTCGCCGCCACTAAGGACTGTCTTTACAACTTGTTAATGACTTTAACACCTTTTAGAGAAGGTACGTTACTTTATTTACGTGGAGCGAGTTCTTTGAATAGATAGTTTGTAGTTTATTTAAATTTATTTGTGTACGTACTTCTGTACTTATTTTATTTATAATTCATAATGATATATTTTGAATAGTTTATTTTTTTGTCATTGCTCCTTTCAACCAAAGCACCTGCCATCTAATCTCTTCACCACCCTTGGTTGACTGTTAGAGAGTGCATAAGCTATGCTATGCTAAGGCATTAAGTCCGCCTTTGTACAGTGGTCTGCATAACCTGACCCCTCTTCCCCTCTTCTTCATTGTAGACGGGGTCAGGTAATCCCCCACCATACCACACCATACCCCGATACCACACCACACCACGCCACACATCACACCACATCACAAGCATTAACTGGAATATAAAAACGTACTTGCATTACAAATATACCCTTTTTTTTTTGGGTGGGAAGTCATCAAATGACTTCTCATTACAAATTTACCCTTAAGGTCACATTACGCCATATTAACTCCAGTAAGTATAAGTGTAAGATATGATGTGAAAGAGCGGATCTTTCTAAAACAGGTTTTGTTTGCTCCAAACACGTTTAAATGTAATGAAATTTTCTATTTTAACAAAAAACAATTTTGTATTGTATTTTGAACCTTTTATGAGTGCAAAAAGTTTAAATAAATAAATAGTTTGATTGTTTCGGCACGGGGTAAACTAAATAACGCTATATCGTGATTAATATTTAGTTGGTCGGTTAGGTTGGCAGTGGAGTTAATATACCAGTATCGTAACCATAAATGGAGTAAGGAGGCTGTTAATGCATCCTACATTCCTATGGGGGTAGGCAGAAAGTACAGAACAAAATAATAACAAAGGTAATTGTGATTAACCTAACTGGCGAAATGTGGGTGTACTATAGGTACATCTCTGCCTAACCCTTCTGGGATTATAGGCGTGATGTTATGTATGTGTATGTGTAAATTATTAAATGTTAATTATTCATTGAATTTAGAATGACTCACAGACAAACTATATTCAACTATAAAACTATATTCAATTCAATACATTAATATACAAAAACAATACATTAACATGTCAATACAATACAAAAACAAAAATCCATCGTACTTTCAACACTGAAGGTGACGTGCACGTCACTGCAGCGTCGTTGTATGGACAGTCTCACCTGCCAGCAACCATCATCAGCAGGCTGTTGGCGCTGCCGCGAACCCTGCGCACCAGAGACGCGCTCCGCCTACGTATCGTTGCATAGAAGCTGTCGACGCTAGCTTCGGCAAACATGTCCGAGGCAGTACAGTGTCGTGGTAGCCCCATCAGCCACAGTTACAATACGGTTAAACAATATAAAATAAGAAGGTTAATCCGATAGCTGTGTTGCTGAAAATGTACACATATGTTATCTACTTTTCCGGAAATATGACCAACTGTTCAAATGGTTCTTAGTTTTATCAGCACTGTCTTAGGTTTTCAAGGAAAACACTTAAGAAATGCTTGTTTCTCAAGCAAAACACTTAATATTATCATGTACAATGAAGGGACTGTTTGCCAAAGCTAAGAATATCTACAGAGAAGTTTGTTGCCATAGATTATTGACATAAGGAACCAAGACATGAAGTTGACTTAGCACGGTCTAGTATTTAACAATAATATTTATGTCGGTGCAATTAGTCAAAGTAATGTGTGCTACTTGTAAGTTGACATTTAGAACGAACTATTACTTGTAAGATAACGTTCGAAACTAATAAACTACGGCGACTTAAATCTTTAACAAGTTATTAACTGCCTTTCGTTTGAGGTCAACTGAAATATGAGTTATTTTTGCTTAGATAAACAACTGTCACATTGGTCTTAATGGCAAAAAGAAGACCTTGAAGGTTTTCGCGCAAGCACATTAAAGTTGAGGGTGGTAAATCAATTCAAATAAAAAAAATCTAAATGTTTTTTTTGGCCTTTTTTGTTGTTGTTGATACTGTTTGAGCTTACACGAACCTATTTGACAAATACTGCCGGCATCGTACTTGAACTTTTCGCAGTAAATTTTTTGTTCAACATCGAATGAAGTCAAAGTCAAAGCATTTATTTCAAATAGCCACATAAAAAGGCACTTTTGAAGGTCAAATTTTAATTTAAAATAGAATTGATTCTAGGCGCCCCTTCCAAAAGGTAGTTTCGTATGGAGAAGAAGGGGCAAGAAACTCCACCATTTAAAATGTTTTACAATATATTTTTTTATACATTAATTATATTTCTATATGTGAAGACGATGCACCTAGAATAAAAATTAAAAGTAAATTAAATTAAATTTTAAGTTTTTACCACAATTGGTAAAAACTTAAAATATAGTAAAAAAAAAAAATTTACCACGTGATAGGTACTTTTACTGGTTGTAAATATGTAAGCACCATGTACATATTTACAAACAGTTAAAGTATAAGATTTTCCTAAAATATTAACTAGGAATAAGTCAGTGTGTGAGATGAGTAAAAACAACAAATTGTACAATTAAATTAGCCAACAGTATGATTTTTTCTACTCTGGATTGTCATATGGAGCTGGAGCATCATGTTTCCAAGCATTCCTATCTTGTATATAATCCTCCAATTTGTAATATGTTTGTTTACAGAGGGTACTTTTTATATGAATTTTAAATTTTCTTCAATTAAAATTGCAATATATCACGAGGTATTTTCTTATAACATTTAACACAGTACCCCATAAATGATGTATGTACTTTAGCTAATCTGAAAAATGTTTGATCAATTTTATCTTTATTTCTAGTATTAAAATTATGTGTATCACTTATTTGCAAAATAAAAGTGGATTCAATGTCAGCAGCCCGACCCCACAGTAAAATGCCATACGACATAATGCTGTGGAAGTAGCTAAAATAGACCAAACGCGCGGTTTCTATATCTGTTAACTGTGTTATCTTTCTAACAGCATAAGCGGCCGAGCTTAGCCGCCCCGCAAGAGATGTTATATGTGGTCCCCATTGTAATTTCTCGTCAATCGTGATTCTCTGGAATAATATAATGATAACGGATTACGGCTACCAACAACACAATTAAACCGGAATTAAACTACTTATAATATCCAATCAATCCAAAACCGTCAGAGATAATCAGGTGTAATTGAATACAACCATGTTTAAAAAACAGACTTTCATCATTATTTGTAGATGATGACGAGGAGAGCTGTATGGTGGCGCGTGCGCAGGCTATGTCACTCCTCGCGTCGTTACTGGGAGAGAAGGCGGCGGTCGATACTGTGTGGCAACAACTCGAAGACACGCATGCTAAGGACTTCTTCTATTTACTGTTGCAGTGCTTGGAGAGTAATGTAATTGGTAATATTTGTTATTATAATATTATACATATTTTAACGGCAGTCCTCGTAATTCGATTTGTTGTTTGATATTTGATTAAATATAATAAAATGGTTTCGTACTACGGCTTGGATTGACAGATTTCTCGCGAGCCAGGACTGGGCCGTAATCAAAACTAAACAAAGTCTGCTGTTGAAGGTTTTATTTCCCCACAAACCGTGCTCCCGATGGGATTTCCCATTGGCTAAAATTACGAACTTCCTTATAGACGTTCACCATTTAACCCTTTTAGGGGAGGATTCATTTTATAAAATCCATTCTTAGTGCTCACCTTCGTCATTAAGGAACTCTTGTGTAAAATTTCATGATTCTGGGTCAACTGTGCTTTGACAGTCAGTGTTTTTCTTTTTTTAATGTAGATTCAATATTTATTGCATTGCACAAAAAAACTTACATTGTTTAACCCAGGGGTTGCCCAACTGGCGAAGTAAACCATGAGTTACTTTAATTCCCCGTCTGTGTTATATTTTTTTTTGTACCGGACCATACCTTGGAACCTGGCTACGGAGATATTGAAGGAAATTCCAAAATTTTCTGATGTTTTTTGCATGCACCCCTAAGCACAATGATTTGCGTGCGTTACGTTGCGCACAGTTAACAGTTATTTTTCACACCAAAACGAAAATTCGTATTTCCAGCAACATTTTTGTGCAATGTTACTTAGTTTGATGTACAGTCTTTTTACACCCCGTATATGTTATGCTTCACATTACAGAACTACAAGACGCAGGACTCTACTGCCTCACACAGCTGACTCAATCCATATCACACAAGAAGCACATCGATCAAACAAGGGACGGCAGTTGTTCAGAGTTCTACGATTCCTTGAAGTCTCCTTATTGGGACGGAGTGAATACAGAACGGTGTGGGGCCGGAGACACTGCCAGAAGTAAGGACTGTCAACCGGAATACTTGGCTGAAGAGATCTGCAAAGCCCTGATTAATTTGTACCAGAAGCTGTCGATGGAGAACAAAAAATATGAGTCTAGTCAAGGTATGGTATATTTTGGTGGTTATATTTTTAACACATAACATCACGCCTGTAATCCCAGAAGGGTTAGAGTAAATTATACTAGATGCCAAAAAAAATCGACAAATTTTCCTATGAATATGAAAAACTTTTACTATGGGACCAATTTCGAATTCGCAAAATAATCGAGCCTCTTAAACAAAATGGTCCAACCGGGTATGAACCTTTTTATGGGAAGCTCGTTTTTTTTTTGCCGTGCCCGTAAGTCACTCTGTATTGAGGCAGTTAGACAGCAAATGAAAGATGTTAAGAGATTGACAAAATGTTGATGCCAACGTAATGTGATAATTACAATCGTTCATTCTTTCATACACCAACAACGTACTGCTATGACGCTTACTGAATATACAATTGTTTCTCAAGATGACAAATATTGTTCACCTGACATTGTGTGTGGTAGTTTAGTAGGAAGCATGGATACCCGGTAGTGATTGTTGACATTAGAGGAAACCCTGCTATTTCGACTGGTTGAAATAGCTTAATCAAATGATTCATAATGACTATGAAGGTAACTACTTTGTTCAACTGTTATAAACAATCTATATTTAGCTTCGGCAAACCACGGATTTCTAATAGTATTTTAACAGATGAAACAATAGAAACTTCATCAAAATGCAACAAATAATCATAACGAACCTACATAATGATGTGATTTGTTTGTTTAACCTATTCCGACATTGTTAATATGCGTGTTCTATCAGCAGTCTTTAATTAAATCTGAACGTATTTTGTAGTACATTGATGCATGCATTTGATGCATTCATATCAGCAACTTAGTTGTGTTCGAAATGTCCTAATAACATAAACTATCATTGACGAACAACGTGATGTGGACATTGAGCATTTTGTTTATTCAACTATACTCGTAATAGACTAAATTTCAATTGATTTATAGTAGTGTATGTAATCAAACAGTCGTAGATCTATTTTGTTTATGTACTTTGCACGATGTCATCTAGTAATTTGATAACCATCGTAGTGTATAGGTCAGTTGCGGTTGCTATGTTACTGGATATTGTGTGAGATTCAAAGCTTGAATAAATATTTATAAAGATGATGCTTATTTCTTTAAAAAAACCATTCCAGCGTACTTGCGAAAGGATAATAGATAAACAAGAACCACGTGAAATATCGTGTGTATGAGTAGAAGAGAATAGAGAAAGAGGGGGAGTGGGAGTGGGGGAGAGAGAGAGGGAGGGGGGAGACGGAGAGAGAGAGAGACAGACAGAGTGGGTGTTATAGTAAAAGTGTTGCTAACTTTGCTGTCGTAACATGGGTGGTTCTAACTGAATTGCACCTGACTCTGCGAGTATGCTTAGCTATAGAACACTTTTAGAAAACTGCGAATGGTCTACTCAACATAAAAATATGTAAATAATCAGCTTGGTTGTGTTATTTTTTACTGTGTTAATTACAATGTGTACTAAGGTGGTAACTTCGGAGACGTTCGGGAAAAGCCCTGGTTTGGCAGGGCAGAGTCTGGCAAGATGGAGTCCTCCATTGTAATACGGATGAGACTGGGTCATGTCTGCTCTCCAGCCCATCTTGCCGAACTTCGTATCATCGACGACCCCATTTTCATGTGTGGCACAGACGTAGGCGATTTAGATCTCATTTTTTTCTCCTGTCTCTTATTACTCGTTTTCCTACCTCAATACTTTCTTTACTATAGACAAATAGCTTTACTGTATACAACATCCCAATTAGAATAATATGTTATAATAATTGTGATATTTACACTGAATTGTTACTATTATGTATAAAACATTGTTTATTTATTAAATTAGTTACTGATTGTGGAAGAAAATTGTGGTCATATTACAATTCTACGCACGCAAACAGTCGTACACGTATAAGGGTCTAGCGTAGTAGGTACTTCGTCCGTTTTGGTTTGTTTTGAGTGTACAGCGGAAGTGTGAAAAAATAATTAAAACCAAGTAAATTACAGTAATTTACGTAGTTTTAATAAAATTGGTATAGGTAATAAGGGCTAGTGTCCGCAACTCCACGACCATGCGCGTATTTTGCGTACGGACTTTTTGAGATAAAAACTACTTATAATAAAAATGACAGGAATCGAATCCGTAAACGATTCTATAATGTGCAAATTTACTTCAATAATGTGCATCAATTCAGTTTCACATTGTATAATGATATGTTGTTACGTTAAAGGGCAGGGTAGCCCGCTAGCCTCAGGGTCGCGGGAAATTCGAAAGAGATACCTCTCTGTGGCTCTGGCACAGGCAACTGAAAGAACACGGGTAGGTTTTAGTCAGTAAAAGTCTGACACGAAAAAGCGGGAGAAGTCATTTGATGATTTCTCACCAAAAAAAAAAAACTTAGTTTTTTTTTGCAATTTACGAAACAGTGTCAGGTTGTACATTGAACAAAATATGATTCGCTACCGTAACAAGTACATTCTATCAAAAAGGTATCGGGAATTGATGATTTGTTTATGGTTCCACATTCTTTTTTGTTGTTGTTGTTAGATTGGCACAGCTGTTTTCTATTTTGGTGCGGAGTTTGAGTTGCCTCTGTTATTTATATTAAATACAGTGCTGTTTTTAGTTAGATCCTTACTAGTGTGTACTGCGAATTTCGTAATGGTCAAAAACATCGAACAAAGAGTGTCTTAAATTTTACATCACCAATGGAATTTCGTGTTCGGAGTCGCTGAAAATGTTCTCAGAGTCGCTGATATCAATTTTATCAAAAACACGTACTATGAGTGGTACAGAGCGTTCAAAAGTGGTCGAGATGTGATGGAAGATTTGCCTTGCTCTGGTCGGCCATCAACGTCTTCAACCGAAGTTAACATCGCAAAAGTGAAGGATATAGCGACTGAAAATCCTCATTCAAGTTTGAGAGAGAGCCGCTAAACTATGTGTCTCATAGGTCGATCCGTAACATTTTAAATAATCACTTGGGTATGAAACATGTTGCCGCTCGGCTAGTCCCAAAAGACCTGCATTTGCTTCAAAAACTCAATCGCATAAGAGTCGCTGAGGACATGCTGTAACGAGTCAATTCCGACCCAAAATTCATGAAACGCGTTGTTACTGGTGACGAGACGTGGGTTTACGAGTTGGACATGCAAACTAGTCAACAAGCTTCGGAGTGGCGCCTTTCAACTAAACCGAAACGGAAAACCCACGCCAAAGTCGATCAAAAGTCAAAGACACGTTGACTGTTTTCTTTGACTTTCGCGGTGTTGTGCACTCGGAATTCATGCCGGAAGGTCAAACGGTAAATGAAGAATATGATTTGAGCGTTATGCGGCGTTTAAGAGAGCAAATTCGATGAAAAAGGCCCAATTTGTGGACGAAAATTCATAGATTTTGCATCACGATAATGCGTCTTCGCACAAGGCCATCATTGTGAACGAGTTATTGACCAAAAACTCAACAAATACCATCGAACAAAGCACCTTATTCACCAGATATGTCTCCAGCCGACTTGTTTCTTTTTCCTAAACTCAAATTACCACTTCGTGGCACCCGTTTTCTTTCGGTAGAAGACATAAAGGAGAATTTGCGGCGAGAACTGAATTAAATTCCGGAAAAAGCGTTTAAAAATGTTTTGATGATTGGATTATTCGTTAGCTTAAGTCTGTCTGATAAAATAAATTTGGATGAATAACTAACATTTTGTGGATTGATTTTAATTGATGTTTTCCCTGTACATTCTTGACAGAGTAGCATGTATAAGAACTATAATTATAACATACTTATCACGCCTGTTATTCCCGAAGGGTTAGGCAGAGGTGCACCTATAGTACACCCACATTTCCCTAGTTATGCTTAAGTCCCTTGTAATAGGGGCGAGCATATTGCCATCAACCGGGCCCGAATCCAGACTCCGGGCTGCTACTGAGAAATTCTAGATAGAAAAACCCAATACCACTTTGCCCGACCTGGAAATCGAACCCAAGACCTCATGCTCAGCAGTAGCTCTTGCGACCACTAGACAGACGAGGCAGTCAGAATTATAATCAATATTGATTTATATTGAGTTAGGGAAATTTATAAAATTTGTGGGCTTTTCTAACTTAGAGAGTTGTATTATCGAATGATATTTTGATCAACATACCTACTACTTGACACTGACCTCAAATTGCAAATATCGTAAGAAAATTTGAATTTCGCGGGCTACAGTTGCGCATTCGCCTGTTGTATTAAGTAATGGTGTGAGAAAATAAACTTTCCTACTCAGACGAGCGCTGGATCCGCGTTTGCTCATGCGTATCCTCGGTCTTATCCGTGAGTGGTCGCAGCCGGCAGTACGCCGTGCATCGACACCTGCCGCGAATGCTGCTCGCTACCTTGCAGGCTGTAAGGGATCATCTCTCAATGCAGGGGAAGCCGGCTGATGTCATCAAGAATGCTAACAATGTGAGTGGGAGTTTTATTTTGTGGTACAGGACTTCCCTCCTTCGAAATTTAAAAGTTAATTTATTTAGTAAATCAAAGTTAAAAAAAAAAACAGATTGTTCACATCACATCACGCCTGTAATCCCAGAAGGGTAAGGCAGAGGTGTACCTATAGTGCACCCACATTTCGCCAGTTATGCAAGGCCCATGTAATAGTGGCGAGCCTATTGCCATCAACAGCACAAATCCAGACTCCGGGCTACTACTGAAAAATTATGATTGTTATGAAATGGTATTGTTTACGCCATCTTTGTTTAGTTCAAGTAGTGGAGGCTAGTACTGCATCACAGGAGTACGGAGTATTTTCGAGGGACAGAGATGGAAATTAGTTTAGTATCGTATCAACGCGTGTCTTGGATGCTCGCTTACCTTCAGACCCACTCTTATATCTCAACTTAAAAGGCAATTTATTTCATCCCTCTTGAAATCGCAGCGATTGTTTCCAATATGCAAATAATCACTGCGATTCGCGTAAATTAATACCATCGCCCTTACATTGCAACGACTTTGCATAATCTCTTTGAGCATGAATGCCATCTGTAAAGTATTATTTATTTTTGTCTTAGGGTTTATTTTTAGATAAAATATATAATGCATGTAGCTTTTCTAGAAATAAACATTTTATCTGTGCTGGATAACTTTCCCAGGATGGCAAAACAAACCAAGCCCTCTAAGAGTATCATTATCATTTCTGCGCAACAAAACGAGTGTAAATTTTGGTCTACTTTTGCACGTGCAGGTGCAACACCTATTTATTTAAGTTTATACAAATAATTTCCTTGAAGTTTTATCTTATAAATTGGACGATATATATTTAATTCATTTGGTGATCGACAGAATACATAATGCAGAGATGTGTTCGAAATACATATTATGTAAGGTACCTTTCGTGTTTGTTATTCAGAATTCGGTGATGCGTACATTGTACTGGCTCCTTGTCGTCATGGATTGCTCGATGCTGGACTGTCCTGTCTCAAAGGAGAGCTTCGCGGATGACAACATGACGACCTCTCTTAACAGGCTGTGGCCCTGGTGTATGATGACCGAACAACTGCGACAAGCCGTCATGCATCTCATTTATACGTTCACTAATGAATGTCCCAAAGGTATGATTGAGTCTGAATAATTTTAGGAAAAGACTTTGTGATTATTCAGATGAGGAACTAAACACGCCGTTTTCTACGAGAGTATAGTATAGAGTCCGGCGTATCGTTCGCGCAAAACTTTATGAGCTTTCCGAAGTTGCACGTAAGTGGCTCCAAAAGTACCTAAAAGCTAATTACTGTTGAGATGAACAAATCAATGCTGTTGGTAGGCACATAGGTATACAGTAAAAAATGCTTCACAATTACAGTAATGATTGTGCACTCAACTGTAGCATGCGCGGCTTCGTAGTCGGGCCTATGTTCAGAGGGCTCATAAAGTTTTGCGCGAACTGTAGCCGAGTCACTAGAAGCCAATAGACACCGCGTATGATTTGCACATGGTTGTGCGTAAATCGCGTCATCTGGCCAGGCACGTTATGACCGAGTCAATACTAACGCACGATAGCAAGCGTAAGGTAAAATGTTACGCAAGATGAATCGCTTAACAATATGAACAAAACAAATTCGGGTTAATTAAACCATTTATCACTCCAGCACGGCTGGATTGATTTTTATGATCTTAGATGTTTTGGATTCGTCTCTGCTCCGAATAGCAGAATTACTGTTAAATAATGTAAAAAAAATCTAACGTCATGAAGAGAAAAGATTTTTTGATTTTTTTATGTTTGTTTGTTACGTTTTCACGCTGAAACGGCTGAACGGATTTGGATGAAATTTGGCACATGGTTAGTCAGAGACCTGTATTACATGGAAATTGATTTTTTACCATATTTTTATCCCGATATTACCACGGGATCGAGACTTATGCGGGTGAAACCGCGGGGCGCCGCTAGTAATTAATATGTAACTAATAATGTTTGTAGCGTGGGGCGCCATGAGCTCGTGCGTGGGAGCGCGCACGTTGGTCGCGGAACTGTGCGCGTTGTGTGCGCGCGAGGCTTCCCTGTCCGCTCGACAACGGCCTCCTGTCCTGTTGCTGTTGTGTCTGCACTCGCTGAGGCGCATGCTGCCGCATCATCATTGCCGTACTATACTGCTGAAGGTAAGACTCTTTAAGTTTAAACTAGTCTAAGTTGTCTTTCAGAACGTGTAGCATGTCAACCATAGAAACGATGTTTGTCGACGGAAGTATAGAGATAATGACAGATTAATGAAAGAAATCTGTCATTTTGTCTATTCTATCTGTCATTCTCCAGTACTTTTTCAATAGATTTTACATTACATCATCACGAAATGTTTCCTCGAAGGGTTGGGCAGAGGTGTATGTATAGTACACCCACATTTCGCTAGTTATGTTTTAAGTCCCATGTAATAGGGGGCGAGCCTATTGCTATCAACCGGACACAAATCCAGACTCCCGGCTACTAAATAAGGCTAAGAAATTGAAAAAACCCAATAATATTTTGCCCGAGCCGGGAATCAAACCCAGGACCTCATGCTCCGCAGTAGCGATTGCGACCACTAGACCAACGAGGCAGTCTGATAGTGATCTCTGAGTATTGCATAAATTGGAAACCAGTATTTAAATACAGCGTGAGTCTTTATAATTGCACTTTGATATTGAACTGAATGCAGGAAAAAAAAATTGTAACTCTACTTGCCAAAGCTTTGTACGTAGCCCTGTGCAAGTTTTGCCTTTGTAGTTGATTGGAAATGTTGTAATTGAGTTATAATCGTGGTACTTGTAAAAAAGCTCGTACGATGTAGAATAATTTAAAGTAATAAAAAAATTTTTGTAAAGAGGTGTTTTAGTGACAAATTTTACAAGCATTGTAAAAATGATTGAAATTTTACCAGATCAAAAATCTAAAAAAAAACACCTTTATGTATATGTAATGTGTTTTCGCTACGACAACAGCACATTACATATACCGGACATATTCTTATGCAACGCTAAGTTGGAATCAGTCAAGTGCTTCACATATTTAGGTCATATACTGAATGAAAAACTAAAAGATGACGATGACATAGAAAGACAGAGACGTTCTCTTGCTGCCAAGAGTAATATGCTGGCACGACGATTTGCAAAATGTTCAAATCAAGTTAAAATCACGCTGTTTAACGCATACTGCCGGAACCTTTATACCTGTGCCTTATGGTACAAATACACGCATCGTGCTTACAACACTTTGCGTGTTCAATATAATAACGCATTCAGGTGCATACTGGGCCTGCCTTGGCGGTGTAGTGCGTCCGGCATGTTTGCTGAAAGCAGGGTAGATGACTTTCACGCAGTCATGAGAAAGTCGCAGGCCTCCTTTATGAACCGCATACATAAATCTGACAATGGAATAGTGAGGGCCATATACGAGGTAAACTGTTTCTTCGTATATGGCAATTAATATTCCAGCTAAAGTTATTCTTATCTTTTTTTTTTTTTTTTTTAATGTAATGTAATATTGGTATTAATTGTATTTTAATCATATATAAATTATCATTAATGTGTTCTTGTAATTTTGGTAATCTTGTAGCATTTTGTAATCTTGTGCAAATTCTATATGGGTGTATACCTGAAATAAATGATTTGATTTGATTTGATTTGATTTATTCTCAATTGTGAGCGTTTTTTTTTTATTAATGTTATTACCAATCATTACTGAGTTTACCGTTATGTTAACTCTCATTTTAATATGTGCACATTATGAAACCGTTTTGGCCTCGCACGGGTCCTTTCTTCCATTATTTTGCTTCCTTTTTTATTGATTTTGTTTTGCTCCGCAGGCGGGGAACTGTTTAAAGATATTAACATCATGACCGTACCTTGTCAATATATTTATGAAGACATCATGTACGTAAAGATTTTTTAAAATCTTTTCCGTGTAAGACACAACTATAGGACTAGAAATAGGGACCAATTAGTTCAACCAGGTTTCAGGTTGGCTAAAGTACATTCATCCTTCATGGGGTACTGTTTCAAATGTTACAATAAAATATCTCCCCACTTACTCCATATACACACATCAACAAAATCTAGGCATATTTTAGATTTAATCCAATATCTATTAATCTATGAAGAATTTTCTGAAATAGTAAATGGAAGAATGATAGGTTATTTTAAGGTCTTTAATAATAATAAAAAAAAACTGTTTCGTGATTATTTTGTTTAAAAAATTAAAATATTTTTAAAATCGCCGTAGAAAATTAGTATGATAAAAAACTTCTTTTCTTCTTATTATAAAACTATTAATTTTAATTAAAATTGAAAAACTCTTATAAATTCTAATTATTAATAATCAGTGTTGCCACCTCTTACATTAATTGCACATCGACATCGATTGTACATACTTAAAATTAAATTGTCAATGTCTTGCTGCGTTATGAGGTCCCATGTTCTTTGCAAGTGTTCGTAAAGTTGTTGTTCCGTCGTCAAATTTGGCGGGAATGGCGGCAAATCTCTCAAAGCTTTTCGTTGTAACATGTCCCAGGCATGCTCGATAGGATTTAAGTCGGGCGACTGTGCAGGCCAATCCAAAACTTGAATATTGTGATCTCGGAAAGCGGCCGACACGAGACGCGCCGTATGGGAAGGAGCATGATCGTGCATGAGTAGAAATTCCTGGCCCATTTGGATTCTTTGTGGGACAATAACAGGCTCTACTACCTCCTCATGGTATTTTTGTGCAGTCATGTTGCCTTGGATCCAAACGAGCTGGGTTCGTCCGCCAAAACGAATTCCTGCCCACACCATGATTGTCCCGCCTTGGTATGAGTGGACCTCCTGTGGGTGCCGTAGACGGCTAACTCTCCCTGGAGATCTCCAAACGTGTGTTCTTCGTGAATCCGGATGAAACCCAAACCGGGACTCATCGGTGAACAGCACCAAAGACCATTGTTCGTCACTCCATGATAAATACTCCCGAGCCCACGAAAACCGGCGACCGCGATTGCCACGCCGCAATGCTGGAACACGGAGCGGTCTTCGAGCATGAAGACCAACTTCATGTAACCTCCTTCGCACGGTTTGGTCGCTTACCAGCAGCTGATGGTCCTCCTGGAGCCTTTGTACTAGTTGCATCGCTGTGATATTGGGTTGTCTTCTGGCGGTCATTTGGAGATATCGATCCTGTCTCTGCGTAGTAACACGATATCTACCAGTGTGCCGTTCAGTCACATCCCCAGAACTGCGATAACGTGACCACAACCTTGATATCACGTTTTGGCTGGTGTATAGGGCCTCAGCAACGATGCGTTGAATAGCACCATTTTCTAACATGCCCACGGCTCGTAACATTTCATCTCGACTCAAATGACGACGTGACATGACTCTTAAAGCTCACACGACACGTTAAATAATAAAAAAAAAGCAATCCAATCCCTTTTCATAAATTAATATTAATAAAACAATTTTAACTGTTCTTAGCGTAACGAATTACTAACAATTTTGCCGCCGTAATTTGTTGTTTCTTTTGTTTTTTTATTTCCATTTTTAAATTTAGAGAATATAATGCATGTATGTATAAATGAGGTTTCAATCTGTATATAAACTTTTTATAGAAACTAAACAGATTTTAAACTATAGATTCGTAAATAATTTAGGATTAAGGTATCCCTAGATTCTGTTGATGTGTGTATGTTCGTCCATATCCATATAAGTTGGGGGATTACATCGCTGACAAATATGTTTTCCTCAACGCTGGTTCTGCTCCACAAGAGCGCATACACTAATTTATAAGCATTAGAAAATATTTTTGAAGCTGCTGAAGATTTTAAAAACTATCTTGCACTGTGTAAATTCAATCTTTTAGTATTTTATAATTGCAAAGCACATGTGTGAGCACTATGTTCCTACTATAAAGCTACCATTTACTGGGTGGTACGTCTGTCATTGACTTGAATGTGCCCTGGCGGCTGAGAGTATGTCACACTCACTAAAATATCTCGCTGGTGGTGGCGTGTGTGTTGGATCATTAAGTCATGTTCGTGAACGGGCGCCGTTTGTGGGGATTGGTCATCTCTTGGCTGCCACGGCTTATTTACATTTCCGAATTGTTTTTTTATTATTTTCATTACGGACGCCTTTAACGTGCACGTCTTTCTACATCATTCTCACATGTATAATTTTAACATGACTGATGTAATAAATTTTATTTAACAATATTATTTAAGACGTCCATGGAGTTTCTTGCCCTTTCTTCTCCATAGGTTCCTACTACGCTTTGGAATGGGCAACAAGCTTCATCTTTCTGACTGACCGACCTCTTGACAATTCAAAAGTGCCTGTAATTGCTTTATTTGAAATAAATGCTTTGAGTTTGAATTGTTTGTATTTTCAGACCCAAAAAAAACTGTCGCTTTTCTTTATACAAGGTGGCAGGGACATAGATTCAGCACATGATTTTAAAGTTGTTCCATCTGTTTTGATCGCGTAGGTATTGCACTTTTCTATGAAACAGCATTTTTTCTTTAACTGACTACAAATTTTTACGCTAGGGGGTCTAGAATCATGTGTTTACGTTTCGCCAGATTTCATAGAAAATGATCTTATCTACAGAGCGAGGTACTAACAAGCATGTACCGCATGTGCATCCGCTCGCGGGTGCGTGGCGCCGGGCCGGCCCCCCTGGCGTGGGCGCGCCTGTGCGAGTGCGCGGCGCGGCACGCCGAGGGCGCCGCCGCAGTGCTGGCGCTGCCGGCTGGCGCCGCGCCGCTCACGGCATTGCCAAACGACGTGCGCGCTAGGTTCATGCCTGCATTGGCACATGCTGCACATCATCATCGCACCACGTTTTTACAGTCTGGTGAGTTGTTTAATCTTTTGTTATTTTGTCGCAATGTTTCAAGTGCAGCGTAGGTAGAAAGACCCATACAGGTGGTAGATAGAATTGAGAGGTCACAAGAAATCGGTGGACATGTAGTTTCGGCAATGGTTGGGTTTTTAATCAGAGGTGGTGTTTTTCGAATTATGTGCATACTAGCTTCTCCCCGCGGCTTACCGGGGCAAGCTCCCCTTGATGTCAACTTTCTTCTTGCCAAAATGTATCATTTATATGTTAAGGCGTCAAAACGTAACTTATAGACAGAGTTACTTTCGAATTTATTATATTAATAAGTATGGATGAAACGACTGTTGAGGAACCAATTGTTGTTGATTTTGTTTTTTTTTAAATGTATTTTTGCATAATTGTACAGGGAATTATGAGGTTCGGTTCGAAACTCCGACCCGGAAGGTCGTGTCTTTGTTTTCGCTGAGGCACCGTGCCCAACAGATGGTGGCTTACTTGCCGGACTTAGAAATCAAACCGTGTTTTTATTTTGTGTGTGTGTGTATCAGTGTCGCAAACCAAAATACTTTAATATATAAATAAATTTAATAGATAAATAAATGTGCGTTCCATGAAGCTGAGACTCCTGCCGCGTCACTGGTGAGATCGTTCCGTACCCTAAGCTGTACTTCTACGCTGCGGCTGCGTTTTAGGTCGTTGATTTTGAATCAACGACCTAAACGCCACGCGCATGTCCAACATAACTTTAAACAATTGTTATAGGATAGTGTATTTATATTAAATGTAGTAATGCGGGATAAACGAAGCTGTTATTCTGGCACACAGTGTGATCGAGTCCTTTGACTTCAAACATAAAAACAAAGAAGCGCCGCACGGCGATAGACAGTACAAAGCTTGTAACAATTGCCTTCTTAATTCGTAATGTTAACACTATAAGCCCTTCTTACCCCTGGACATCAATGTTTTATTAAAGCAATATTTAGTATTTATTTCCGTACAAGTGATTTGTAATCTTTAGAAATAAATTATTTCAGACCGTATAGTACGGTATCGCTCTTGACCCTAATACCCATACTATACTTGACCTAAACCATGACTACGTTGACCAAGTTCGCTTGTCACTGACTATTATTATTGCTTCCTTTCGTGTATAAATGAAAGCCGGTTTGAGTTTATTTTATCTTGATCTAGGTAATATTTTTCTCAAACATACCAAAGTTGTAATTTAGCAGAGGCTGAAATTATTATTTCGCTATTCATAACTACGAGTATTTTGGGGGTATGGACGCTTTGTTGATCCTCATCTGGCGGACAAGCGCGGGTGCGCGCGGGAGGCGCATGGCGGCTGGGATCGAGAGAAAGCGGAGGGTTACATTGTTTAAGGGCGCACAGTCCGGTAAAAAAATGAGAACCGCTATTTTTTATAGCGGTGCTCAATGTTTAACAGAATGCTAGCCGGTACCTGCAGCTGACCCTTGCGTGTCTGTTGCGCAAAGTTTAAAAAATATAATTCGTAAAGGTTTCAAGTACGGGTTGGAACTAGGTATGGACGGACTGAGCGGTTCTTTTGTGACCAACACCTCGGTTCCAAAAGATTCCAAAAGAATAACCCCCAATTACTTAATCCATTAACAACGCGTGAACAAATAGCGGCATTGATTTTCGATGCTGGCTCGTGGGATGAGGTTAAAAAGTATGCTCAGCAAGGTGTTAATACGGTGTATAAATTGATGTACTACAAATTGCTTGCTGTCAAGGTCGATAAGACAAGATAAGACAAAATACGTGACATATTCCCTTAGACCCCAGGGTCAACCTAACCTCGACTTTAAAAGCCCACTCATGTAATTTCATTAACAATTGCTCTTGTCCTGTTTTAGTTCATATACATCGGTTATTGAGGACACATTGCAATATGCCAATCTTAGTTAGTGAGTGTATTGCATTGCCATTTGGGACAGTACCTCTAAAAATTATATGATCATTTTAGAGAGAGCTCAAAGAGCTATATTCATAGTGAGTTGCTTTTTCACAATCCTCTATCCAACTTTACCAACACTACCAAGTGCTAACCGTCCGACAGTTGTTTATTCTCATAACTGTAATAATAAAAAATAAAATGAAACACTGATCTTCCCTTACATCACGATTTCCAAACACGGAATAGGCGAGCATCAAATGTTTGCTCAATCACCCGCTTAAAACCCGTATCGTAAAATCACTTAGACGTCATAAACACAACATTGTTCATTACCCCATCATTTATTCTTATTTTACTTTGTCACGTTATGCTGGTTATGCACAATTAATATAAATCCGTGAACTTTTGCTTGACTTTACACCTCTTACTTCTGAATTTTGTTTCTAGTAGTAACTGTAAGTATGAATTAGTTAAATTAGATTTTAGTCAATCTCAAAACGCCGATCTCATCTACTTTTAAAATGGTATTGACGTGTAAAAGTGTTTGTAAAAACCTACTTACAGAAATAAAATCATTTATCAATATAACAAAAAATTGAAAATTTAAATGAAAAAATTTATTTATTTTTCCAATTTTTCTGTTAATTTTGTAGGTTCTACTTTTACTTAAATACTTAATTGCAATCTTAAACTTTTTTAAATAATTTGACTCTCTAACCGTTCTGTAAATTGACATGTCCTATTTAAGAAAGCTGGGTGAATTGTAACTCGGGACCCTTCTGTCACGGACACCTTTCTCTATTTAAGATTGTACATTCTAATAATCAGTGCCTGCAATATGATGTTGAGATAAATAAAGATGCATGATTACGATTATAGCGACTCATAGCAGCACCAGCAGCAAACTCGAAGAAAAAATTACTAGAGAAGACATAACAAAACAGTTTATAACATCAAAACGAAATATAACTAGCTAATGAGTTATTATTATGACTGACTAGGTGCGAATTAAGGAACAGCTGATGCGAAGATAACAAGGAATCACGTCGCCGAGTTATCAGCTGTTATAGTGAAGTGAAGGAATGGCGTAAACAGATTGATTATCCTAACCGATATATTTTAGCTTTATAAACATATAAGTGACTTTAGATAAATATGAGGCTACGAATAAGAATGATTGCCACTAAAAGACTTGAAGATAAATGAAAACACTCTTTTAGTGCTCCTTGGCCCGACTTCGTCTCCTGACTTCGTCCCCGGGGCGTGTGCAGTGCTACGCGAAGCTTCTTCAACGAGGCATCGACGATTCCTGCTGGAGCTGTCCCCGCTGAAGAACGCAACTGAAGAGCCTCGAGTTCGAAGTTTATTTTTGAGACTGTTCCTTTTGAAATTGAGACGGCGAGATCCTTGAAGGACCAATGTTAGCTCGGGGATCATCTAAAGTGTGGACTACTGTATTTAAGGCAAGGGTTTAATGATGCGCTTAATATACAACAGTACAGGACAAACAGCTAATAACGAACCTAAAGTAAGAGGAGTATCGTCCGTCGCGGTGAAGTCAGCAGAAGCGAGTGGTTATCGGGCCGAACCGTGTAGTCGCCGGGACGCGCTAAACACGCGGCCTGCGCGTGCAGACCATGCCCAATGTGTTGTGTTGGGTTCGATTCCCAACAGTGCCCATTCAACTTTGGATAATTAGAATAACAACATTTGAGACTCGAACGATAGCTCAAGACTTAAAATATTTCGACAAGGGATTCAATTCTTGGATCGACAGAGTGGAAGATGAAGAACGCTGCTAAGGAGATGTGCAAAAACCGGAACGGTTAGTAGCGACAACTCAGACGAAGACATTGAAAAGTACAGTAACATTTACCACAGCAGAGCAGTGACACAGAAAAGAGCCGAGAAACCAGCTGAACCCCGCTTAAAGATTCACCGATGAAGCTCGACTTGAGCCAACCCTGCTGCAACGTCGTTAAAAGATGCCCTCCCATAGACAAATATCACCCGCCTCTCCACTAATCCCATGCTTACGCTAGGGTGCATACCCCGTAGGCTCTTATTATCCTTCCTATCCTAAGGGCACGTCATCCCTACCATTACAGTGCCCCCCGGTCTACTCCTAGATATGCAATGGTATTTGTAGCACCATGAAGCATGAGGCTTCAGGGACTAGTGCAAATCTTGGGGTTCATTCGATTAATCGAGTCTGGTCAAACCACGCTGGGGTCGGTGCATTTCATTCATTCATTCATTCAATTGTACAGGGAATTATGAGTATTGAAATATGAAATCCGTTTACGCTTTCATTACCAACAATCATTTGGTCCAGAACGTATTTTCAACAATCCCACAAAAACCGTGCACATGGGATGCTCAATAATCTACTACTGGCACCTAGCATAATATACTACGAACGGAAGCTTAAAGCAAGCTATTTTCAGCAGGCGTCTATAAAATGACAGTTATCAATTGTCATACAATTGACCGTAGCTGACCGACCTTACTTATGATTCGGGTCTACATTTTGCCTCCGTATCAAGTACAGTTTAGTTTACGATGGAATGTTTTGCAGCTGATCTGCTGGAGCTGTTATCAGGGACGCTCCTTACTGGCGATACAGCGGAGATTGTGTCGGCTGCGCGCGCCGTGTGGGCGTTAGCTGCCAATAATCACAAGGTAAGGATCAACTTACTTTCTTGAATAAGCCAGCCCTAAACGAACACCACCCAATGAAGGGTAATGTTGTTACAATAATCACACGTAGAGGACTTAAATTTTTTATGTTTTTAGGAGGCTTCTCTGTTGGTAAAAGTTATCGCTCACTTACCTTTTATCAACCACCTAAGAAAGAGTTGTGTAGCAGATTGTGTTGTCTCCGGAAAGAGTGCGTTGTTTCGGAGTCAGTAATCTGAGGAGATTACACAATGCTGCAGATTTTAGTTAGAATCAACAAGTTTAATCCCATTTTGTTTTCTACAGCCAGTATATCAATTCGAACAAACAGTAAATGCAGCGATTAGTTATTTCTAAAGTTAGGAATCACGACTTTATAGAGTATATCATCATAACTTGTGAAAAACTGTTAAATTTAATTCAGTCTGATCGTATTGATCATCATCATAATACATTAAACAGGATTGAGATATTTGTATTATTTAAAAAAGTTATACCGACCTTTTTTAATGTATCGCTTAACAACGCACACGATAACTAGCTTTTTGTGTACCTATTGGCAAATGTTGATTAATTAACATGTCTTTGAAGATTAATTTACATCAAAAGTTGTCGATATCATCTTTTTAGCACTGGTTTTGTACCATGTATGTATTAATATAAATCCACTTATCTTCTACTGTAATATTACATAACAATACATAATTAAATAATAATGATTTTCTAATCTGGGGGCCATATCCAACTTACAATAGCTTGCCAACGTTTCAAACTTGCTCAATTCAATAATTTTTACTCTTTACAATGTTATTCATATATCAGATCAGAACTAATAATATACATGTTCAGCTTTTGCCGTTTACATGGCAAACGAATATGACGTGTGCATATTATTAATTTGTATCCAAAAAATCTGTTCTTGTGAAGGTGATATGCAAACATGTCGAAATATACATTTGGAGGATATATTTGGACAAAATCTTCCGAAATTCGTTAATATGGCACAAATCGTATTTGAGGGAGGTCTGAATGTGATACTTTAAACGTCGTAATTTTTAATAATTGTCATATTAATAACTACTTAGATATTTTTCTTTGTAATTTTGTTCACGGTCATTTTTATTAATAGTAAATTTGTGTACCTACTTAAGGCTGATTTCGCCAATTAAGCTGATCGCGATCGGCACAGCGCTTAAACGTACTTTATTTACTGATAGCGTTCGGCTTCATTGGTGAAATTTGCTCTGACATTGTGACTTATAACATCGCCCTGGATGAGTCTGTGAAGGTGTTATAATTGTAATTTAAATAAATGCATAATGCATCAGCCTATTATGTTCCCACTGCTGGGGCACAGCACAGGCCTCCTGTCTGTGGGAGGAAGTGGGCCGTAATCGACCACGACACATATTTTATCACATATCTTCGAATTTTTGGTCTAAGACATGCGAGTTTCCACACGATGTTTTCCTTCACCGTTTTGAGAGCAGTGGTGATGAAAATAATTTACACAAAATGAAGCGCCTGTCTGTTTTCGAACCTACGACCTACAACTCGTAAGTCGCGGCCGTTACCATTGGGCCACCACTGCTCTCTATTTAAATAAATAAATTTGTATTTTTATGTCCGTCAACCATTTTTTGTCTAGTTCCAGTCTGTAATTGCAACCCGTTTTGAGCAAGCGTGGTGATCAATGCTCGTGGCTTGTCTGTATGAGAGGACAATAATAGGCTGGTGTTATAACCTTTTTCTTTCTGGTTTGCGTAGGCAAAGCTGGTGTTGCGGAGCTCGGGCGTGTCGGCGGCCGTGCACACGTCCCTCCAGCGGCTGGAGCGCGCGGCGAAGGATCCCGCCACACAGCGAGCGCTGCAGCTGCTCACATACACTAACACTGTCTTACAAACAACTTGACTGATCAGTGATCACCAATAGCCCTCGTCCACCAGCGATATTTTATCGTGCATTAAGTGCGCCGAGAGTCGAAAATCAAACAGTGTATTTTTTTTACCGCGCTGAGATATCTTGTTGGATTCTCAATGCTCGGCTCAAGACCGAGAGTTCAAAATCCAGTGTGCGATAAAACATCGTCGCGTAAAAAAATCGCCCGTGCGTACCGAGGTTTTCGGATGATTTATGCAACATCATTCCGCGTACGAGTTGAGATGCTATGCATTAAAATAAATTTTTGCTTAGCTGTGACGCGCATGGTGTGGCATGAATTACATTGTATAATTCGTGTAACAAGTCGTGAGCAAAATTCCACATGAACGGTTGTTGTCGGCGTCAGCGGGCTCTTGTATTCTGTTTTCTACCCGTACTTAAATAAGCATGATCTTATATTAACCTCATTGCCACTGCCTGATTCCTAAGGTTTAAAAGTGGAGTTTGTGCTCACGACTAGTGGTGGCAACTGTACACTTACATACAAAATGTTCGTATTTTTTCTCAAATCCAGCTCAATACAGCATAAATCACACCTGAATCTCAAAATACCTTCTCAGGATGGCTTTAGATAAAATGTCACGTGCTGAAATTGTCCTCTACATATTCAGTAACATGTAACCCAAGTCATATGATTCTGATAATGAGTTTGTGATTTTACTATGAAGTTATATCTCTTAATTCTTGTTTGTATTTAATTATTTCGTCGTTGCAAAGCCTAGATAGTTAAAGGATATGAAGTATGCTCTTAATTAAAAAAATAGCAGTATTAAGAAATTGTGTGTGATAATTTGTGGGAACAGCTTTTGGAAACTTTGAATGTATCTAAATGGTAAGTATGTTGTAATAAATGTATTTTTATAAATTGTATTTTGTTTTAGTCTAAATCAAGTATGTTTGTTTGTTTTCCTGTTAGAAAGCGAATCTTTGGCACTACAAGTCAGTTTAGAAAAAAATATTTTGTATTTAATAGCCTAATTCCTGAGCAAGGTTAATGCAGTGGTGGCCCTGTGGTAACGGCCCCGACTTACGAGTTGCAGGTCGTGAGTTCGAACCCAGGCAGGCGTTTTACTTTGTGTAAATAATTTCATCACCACTGCTCTCAAAACGGTGAAGGAAAACATCGTGAGGACCTGTGACATCTACCAATCCGCACTGAGCCCGCGTGGTACATTACGGCTCACTCCCTCTCATAGAGCCGAGGCCTGTGTCCCAGCAGTGGGAACGTTATAGGCTGATTATGCCATGCTATGCTATGTTATAGCCTATTTAACGTCACGCTACGACCCTTGGCAGACGAGCAAAAAGAAGAAAAAAAACAGAACGCGACGCAGACGCGAGATGACATGTTACGCGGTCGGTCCGGGGACGAAATTTGACGCGGATGAAGTCGTGGGCAGAAGTTAGTCTAATGTACGATTAAACTGTCTGTCTATGGCATTATTTGCTTGACAAATTATAATTATATCCCACACCCCCGTCCGCGCCCGGAGTCTGAATTTGTGCCCGGTTAATGGCAATAGGCTCGCCCCTTGTTACATGAGACTTAAAAACATAACTGGCGAAATGTGGTTGTACTATAGGTACACCTCTGCTTAACTCTTTGGGGAAACCAAGCGTGTCCCATGTAAATTTTTCTTGAAATTGCTTTGAGACAGAAGGAAGATATCCAGATGACAAAAGATTATGCATTTTTACCAGTCGACGGAGTGGAGCTCGCTCACCAGCATTTGTTCGGCTAGTAGTCGTTGCAAAAAGCGGGTAAGCACGCACCTCTCGTCTTATAACAGTTCTAGGCACAACATAAGAAATATCATTAACTAGTTCGATACAGTTAAACTTAATAAGAACCAATCCGTGAAGCAACATGGTTTGAAGTAATAGACGTCTTGATTGCAGAGTGTGCAATTTAAACTTTTTTAGTGACTCCTCGTAAGACAGGCATATGAGATGACATTTATACTACATAACTCGTATATATTTACGTTGAACGCTTTCAATCGCTTCAACATATTTATCATAGTAGGGGTCCCATATTTCAGGGTCGCGGGTTATTCTACAGAGAAAACCGTGGCCCTGGCACAGGCAACTGAAGGAACACGGGTGGGTTTTAGTCAGTAAAAGTCTGACACGCCCTCCCGCTCCACCCAGAGCTGGAGAAGTCATTTGATGATTTCCCACCCAACAAAAAAAAAAAAGGGGTCCCATATTATACAACCGTATTCTAGCTGCGGACGAACCAAGGACTGATCGATTTGTCCATAATTAATTGAGTAGGTAGGTCATTAACACTAGAGATATGCAGGGAATCAGTAATCGGCAGGAAACATTTATTAGGAAAGTTGATACATAAAGATAAAACAAAACGTGCAAATTAAGCGCCTTTGGTAGTTACCTACTGCAAATAAAACTACTATCTAAGCTGAATAATGATCTACCATTCTAAGATCTACACAATAAGCCATTTTTTATTATTTTCACCCATCCGGTAATTGCAAGCTTAATACAGGGAGGCAGGGAAATCGACGCGTAAAGTGTTATAAGGATTAAGTTCATGATTCTGAAGCTGTGTTGAAATATTTGTCGGTTATAAAAAAGGCTGCTTAGATGGTTTGGTCATGTTGAGAATCCTCTCAACATGACCAAACCATCTAAGCATTTCATTCATCCGAATGAAAGGAGACTAACAATAGGTATTTACGAGGCAGATGTGAGTGCAAACGCCGGGAGGGGACGCCCTAGGAGGACAAATAGTGACCTTATTGGTGATGTTCTTCAGAAAGGTCAGGTGCGTAGTACTCGCAAATGGAGTATGTAAGGATCGTAGCAAGTGGCGTTCTGTGGTTTCTGCCTACCCTATGGGAAAAAAACATCAAAAATTTGGCCTGCGTAGGTATTGCACTTTTTTATTAAACAGCAGATTTTGTTTTTGAAAACCGACGATATATTTCTACGGGGGTTCAGAATCATGTACTGAGTTCATCGTAACAGTTTGCGCGTCGATGTCCCTGCCACCCTGGTAAACAAGCAATAGTTGCTTCAATAACAACAAAAAAATGTGTTAATAGTAAAATAACACTTCGCCCGCGACTTCGTCCGAGTGTTCATCAGACATATTTTCAGCTTATAACGGTAAAACAGTTTTTCAAATCGGTCCAGTAGTTTTGGAGCCTATTCAATACAAACAAACAATCAAATCTTTCCTCTTTATAAAATTAGTATAGAAGTAAAGATGGTGCGAACAAAGAGAAAAAAAAGCGCTTGTCGTTTCGAAAATATTCATCAATTCATGGCTATTCATGACACTATTTTGATGGAATTCTAGCGCGTACTTCATCATCTGCCCTGCGATTCCCGACTACGTGGGCGTCGGCTTACAGTCTTGATAAAGCTGACTTACATAGCGCACACGTATAAATTGAAACCTCTTAGACCCTTCTAAATTGGAAACATTGGCGTTGTAAACAGCCTTTTGTCATCATTCTAAGACGGCATTATTTGTAAATAGCTTTAACATGCTGGTACTAATGTGTCCCGAATTGAAATGGATTTACTGCTGTTACATAGTATGCGATAGATAGAATACTCTTTATTTTGTACACCTTATAAATTACAGACTTAGACGTAGAAATTTTACATTGGGTGACACAAATTGGTTGGTAATAAGACATTTGTGTGCCAACAAGAAGTGCACAATTAAGCAAACATACCATTTTTCCTGGTTATAGCATTAGTAAAGTATTTACGATAGTGAATTGAACTCGGCTCTATATGGATGCGGAAGATGTTCAAGTGTTTTCCTATTATTCGGTTCAGAGTTATTATTTGTAAAAGTGTGACAATAAGTATTAATAACATGAGTAATAATTACGTACGTCTCATATCAAGTAACTCGAAGCGAATCAAAATAATTCCAGCAACCTCCTGCTGCTGGCACTAGTCTTTCCTAGAACTGATTCAAAAAAAGGTTTTAAAGATTGATAGCCAACTCCGTACCAACTTGCACAAATTAAATTGAGTCAGAAGATAAAGAGTAACAAGGTCCATTGTGTGTTCGCAGTACGAACTCCATCTGCAGCAACTTCAATTGTTTATTTATTGAACATTGTGTAGGTATCTAGAATATAAATAATGGAATGAGGAACGCGTACCCGCAGTCTCCAGTGTTAAAACTGACAACAAATACACACGTCTCGTATAACCAGTCGCACCGCGGCCGGTTTCGCGATAAGGTTCGCTGTCGATAGCGCACAATCGACGCACACGGTGACCAACACAATTTTTACGGGAAGTTTACGTTACTCATTATCGGCGTAAGGAGCGATAATCTACGTTTGTAAGGCGCCGGCTTTGAGCCGATGCGTCCACGCGGCCCTCCATGTCTGCGCTCATGTCGCACTCCGCATCCGCCTCGCGCTGATCAATAGGGAATAATGAGTCAACGGGACCCCCGGCGCCGGACATATCGCGCCATAGTTCTTAATGTTTGTGTGCTCCGACTCAGTGTTAGTGCAGTGAAACCGCAAGGAGATGTCTTCGGTGCAGTTCAACTTCCCGCCGGAGAGCTACTCAGTAGTTTATAATGCTGACGGAACAACTAATGCGAATGTGAGTACCGGTGAGTGGCGAGAGACGTCGTCGTTATCACGGTGCGACGCCGCGGCGTGCGTGTGGACACTGACAAGGTCGCGACGGCGCACACTGGTGCATTCAACTCGTTTTGCGAAACACTATCTAGGTATATTGCTATGAGCTTTGTAATGCGCGAAGTCCTGGGGCTAGCCAGTTACAGCGTCTCGCAGGTGGTGCTAATCCGTGCGATCATTAAAGTAACGACGATATTTACATTGCGATATGGTTTACGAGGGTATTAGATCCGTTTAAACTGCATAAACTTCATATAAATCGACTCTTAGTTTGACCATTCGTTCATTAGATAACCTAGTTCTGTGAGCTGTTACCATAAAAGTTTCACGGACTAGAATGTGGTAAGTACTAACAATGAAATAACATTAAATAAGTATTCTATAAACTTTAATTAATCAAATATTCATGACCTACCCACTCTGCATCATGAATTTTTGGCAGTTTACAATCGAAGTCAAAATGATATTCAAGCTTAAGTATAGAACCTGTAATCCGAATTCTCGTATTGTTTATGCAGGAATTATGCACTAGGTTTAAAACCAGAGCAATAAAACTTATTATAATTTAATTATAGCATCCCAACGCGTTGCGATGTTAGGATTTAATTAAATTTAATTATTACAACATACGTTTCATTGCTCTGGTCGCTAGCGTTGCGTTGGAGCACGCACTTGAGCGCCACACATCTGTTTTGTTCCTTGTCCTGCCAAGGTTATCGCAGTGTTTGTGTATTAACAAATTTGAACATACTATTCTCAAAAGAATAAAAGTATTTTAACAATTAGGTACGAAACTGCGTAACATGTACGTAGTTTAACACATAAATATTGATTTATGTTTCGCTTGTTTATATCGGAATTTCAACTATGTTTTCAACTTGGCAATAATACTATTAGGAAATTTGGTATTCTACGTCATTATTAATTACCTTCCTAAGTAGTATATATATATTTTTTTAATGTTCCGAGGTGGAAAATCTTCATCATCATCTACGATTCTTCCGTAACCTGGACTGGTGCCGACGCGCCTCGGCGGGTCTTTTCGGGTTGAGTGAGGAAACACTACGCAACGACACCTCGGGTCCTGATGTATGGAGGTCGGTGGACGTCTCCGAGTCCGCCTTCCCTGCATCCATTTGCGGGGGCCAGAAGAAGCCGTTTTCCGCTCTTCGCCTACGCCCGGTGCGCCTGCTGCGGTTCGGGAGAGTGGACGATCTTTCTATCCCTTTCCGCAGCCTCCTTCTGCGATATTACTGTTTCGCATAAGGAAACCGACAGTCGCCACCGTATGTCACTCCGTGTCCTCCCGGCAGTCGACGTAGTGGTGACACCGGGTGTCCGGCTCCCTGTTTAAGCGACACAGATACTTTCCTAAACACCTACGCCCCGAAAGTACATGCGTCACTCGAAACGAAAGGGAGCCGTGCCTCCTCCAGAGCCAGAGGTGGAGCACCGGCCGGACCGCCTCGATGGTGACGAGGCCGGCAGTAGGGCGTGAGACCCTGTCTCGGCATTCCGCCACCAGGATCTCGCGAAGCTGCGACCGACGCTGCTCCATATGGCGCTGCATCGGCCGCTGGCCTCGCGCCCTTGCGCCACCGATACAGTAATGCGAGCACCTTCGCCTCTAGGTCCCAGGGCGGGGATCCGGCCAGAGCACAAGCCGCCTCGTAGGATATCGTGCGGTACCCTCTTAAGACTCTGACGGCAATTACTCTATGCGGCTTACGCAGAACAGAGATGCTACCGGCCGTCGGGTCAGCCGCACAGATCGCGCCCCCGTAAAGAGCCATCGATCGCACAGTGGGGAACTTAGAGCCGCCTACAAGCGGCGCTTGGGCCCCCCAGATTTGAAGCAGCGTTGACAGCGCCCCAGCCGCGCCCAACAACTTGGGCGTCAGCCGCCGGAAGTCGCGGCGAAGTATTAAGTTCCGAACATAATAGCCAATTGTAAAGCAGTCCAGGCTACAGGAGCTTCACTGAGGCAATATGCCATTAACACTCCATAAATATTTGCTATTGGTCAAATTATCAAGCATTGCATTGGCTTCGTTTGTATGCCAGTATCTTGGTAGGTAGAGGTTAGTTACTGCATAGCTGCATACGGTCCGTGGTTTCGTGTCTTCGGGTAATGCGATTGCAGCGTAGACACGTTTAAAGGCGTTTAAACTAACACACACACGTTTAAACTAACCTGGGCAATTAAACGGTATGTTGGTCCCTAAATATGTATTATTTCGGTACCAACATACCGACATATATCGCATAATTACTAGTTAAAAGTTAAATACAAACTTGCTTTTATAATTATCTACTTTGACGTCACATTGGCAACTAGAACACTAGTAATAAATCGACAGGATAAGGATTTGATTTCCTTCGTATTCTTTAGAGTCGTATATGTTGGGTATTCGTATTTCTCCTTTCTCCTCCGAAATGATCCTTACATGTAAAACATTAGAATCGCATTATAAATTTTGGTCAGTTTAACTAATTTTTAGGGACAACTCGCACTTGATTATAACCAAAAAAATAAAACATGAAGAAAGAGCAAATAGTTCATAGGACAGTTGTGATGAAATAAATTACAAACTTATTCTTTACAGCACTTTTGTGTGTTACCATCAGTCACCGGATTTTTGATTGCTTACGGTCTTGGCTCAAAGACCGAACTCTGATCGGTACCGGCGGCCGACCAATTCCGAAACTGACCAAATCAGACGAGATGTCGCTAATAAAGCCATTACCGACGTCAGAGGCAGCAATGAATTTAAGAAGTGTTAGTAGAAAGTATTATTAGAAAGTGATAGTTGTGACTGTATACGGTATTGACACTATGGATCTAGTGTTGTTAGTACCTAGAACATACCCGCCTGTAATACCTACTTTAATGTACCTATCGTGTGAAACAGTTAAGTACTTGTTGAAGTTTCCACCAGCCTACCTCTCACCTGATCTTAAAAGTCGTTACCGCTACCTACCTAAGGACATCTGCACTACCAGCCGATATTTTCTAAAATAAAATTATACTAGCTTCTTCTTCTTCACATCGCCTGCCCTCGCTATTAACTACTTCGTTATCGCTAAGCTTTCTTACTGATGTTTTTTTTTCTGGGCTCGTAAGGGTCCTAGCCTGATGTTAAATAGCCTCCTCAAGAATTAAAAAAACATACGGTAGTTCCAGAGATTAACTACACATACAAACTTAAAAGAAACATATACCTTTCCCTCTTAGTTCTTTATAATATTGTATTATACTAGCGTATTCCTGGGATAAGCATGTCGATTCTGTAAAAATCTCACTGTGAAGACTTGCGTGGAGTGAGCTGTCAGTATCATCCCGTCTTGGTCAATCCCTAGCATCAGTGGCACTGACATCTCACTTCACCTAAGTTTTCACGGTTACAGAATAGCACTACAGGTGGATGGTGGATTGACAGCGCACTTCACCTAAGTTTTCATGGTGAGATTTTTACAGAATAGACTGGCAGATGCATCACAGATGCGTTGCCATTGCAGAGACTAAGCTGAAATGTCCTATGTCATCATGTGTGATGTGGCCGTAATTATTCAAATCGGAACACAGCAAGCCAACGTGGTAAGCACGTTTATGCGTGCACTGACTGGACAGGTCTTCTTTCGTTCTTTCTTCAAAAGACCATTTCAGACATCAATCCACATGGTCTTCACATGTTCTGACCAAAATTACGTCTGGACTTTAAAAGAGACTGTGACCTCTGAGTTTGTTTCGTTCTTTCTTCTCAGACTAGTCTAGTAGATAAGAAACGCCAACCTCAACTAGTTTTTAAAAAAAATTTGACCTGTGAAAGTGTTTGTACAATCCTACTTACAGAAGTAAAATCATTTATTATTTACGTTACTTTGGCTAGCAAGTTCATGAAATTTGGGTTTTAATTTAAATAGATCAAGTTTTGATTACCTACTTACTTTTAAACTCACATTAAAGATAGTCTAAAGAAATCCTGTCCATATACAGGGTGGATTTTGCAGACGGAGCAGAAAGGGTAGGTACTTTAATCGTTATAATTGCTGGAAAACGGTCTAAGGAGACTATCCACAACTTTTAGAGAAATTTTGGTAAAAAAGTGAATTTTATTCGAAGTTAAATTTGCTTTGTTAATTTTCAGCCAGGCTTAATTGTGGTGGTCAGTCTATCCATCATAAAAAGTAAGTTTGTAGTCTAATTTACCACGATAGGTATCCGTGGAAAAAGTTGTTTGCGATTTCTGAATTCCTTACTGCCCCGTCTCAAATATCCACCCTGTATAGACGACTACGTCTTGAAAGATAGGTGCTTCTTCTATAATGTAGCAGATAAAAAGGCAAAATTTTAAAAAAATAGTGAGTATGTGATGTGATAATAGGTTGGGCAAAAAGTTTCTTCGCATTATTTTGAAAATTCAAAACATTTTTTAACATAGTTTATTTACATTTAACTAAAGTATGTAGGTACCATTTTGTTCGATAATTTTTTGTCATCTTGTAGGTAGGGACATGATCCCATTGCTATAGAAATTTTGGGACTTCTGATCAAAATACCGCGACAAGTGGTTTTGGCAGTCCTCTCGTGATGTTAACCTGACACATAAATAACTAAATGATAAACTAGGACCATCAAAGTAAAATAAATTAACAGCACAATTTTAAATAAAATGAAAAATAAATAAGCCTTTATTATTCCTTAAATAATTATAAAAAGTAATGTACTTTTGTAAAAAGATTAGTTAATTAAGGACCCCTCGACGGGTATAGGCCTCCTCCAGTAATTTCTGTTTCATGCTTCTAATAGCCACGATTTGCCCACCAATTCCACTATCTCGTCGGCCCAACGTTATGCTGGTCTGCCTCTACTTCGATTTCCGTGTGGACCTTTCCAAGCGGATGTTCTAAAGGTCCACCGGTCGTCTTCTGATCGCGCCAGGTGGCCCGCCCATCTCCACTTTAGAGCTTGAGCATGTTGGAGGGCATCTATGACTTGTGTCTACTTTCTGATTGTTGTGTTTCGCTGTTTGTCTCTAAGTCTGATTTTTAAGATGCTTCGTTCCATGGCCCTTTGGCAAACTTGTATATTATTTATGGTTTTGCTATTAAAGATCCACGTCTGGCAAGCGTAAGTAAGGCATGGTAGCAGGCAAGAGTTCATGACTTTAGCTTTAAGTTTAACAGGTAAGCGTGATTTCATTATTTCCTTGTAATTCCAAAATTTTCTCCAAGTTATGTTAATTCTTCGTTTGACTTCTTCTATGTTTCTATTTTTATTGAAAGATATTTGTTTGCCGAGATATATAAAATCGTTAACGTAGTCTATCGTTTCATTGTTCATTCTTATTTCTTGTTCTGTCCTGTTTGTTAGTATTTTTGTTTTCAGGGTGTTCATTTCTGATCCAACATGTGCACCTACTGTATGGAGGTCGTTTAACATCTGTTCTAGTTGTTTAGCAGATTCAGATATTAAGACAATGTCGTCTGCGAAACTTAAGTGGCTAAAATGTGTACCATCTATAAGACTGCCTTTTCGGTACCAATCAAGGTTTGACATGGTGTGCTGTAGGACGTTAATAAATAGTTAAGTCGATAGCGGGTCTCCCTGCCTTACTCCTCTTCCTATTATTATAGTATCACCAGTTCTATCCATTTTGACTCTGCTTCTGCTTTTACTGTAAATGTCTTTAATTATATTAATATAAGTTTGTGGGAGCTGTATAGCTGAAAGAGAGTCCCATATGCTCTGATGGAAAATGGAATCAAATGCCTTTTTGTAGTCAACAAATCCTAAGTACAAAGGTGCATTGAACTCTTAGTATTTCTCTATTATTTGTTCTAGGGCATGTATATGGTCTACTGTGCTGAAACCTTTACGAAAGCCTGCTTGTGCGATTGTTTGATGTTTCTCTACTCTATACTTTCCTTTATTCTATTTTCCAGACATGAGGCGAACAGCTTGTATAAATTTGGCATTAGGCTAATTGGTCGGTAATTTCCTACGTCAGCTGGATCTCCTTTCTTGTACAAGAGTATAATGTCTGAAAGTACCCATGACTTCGGGACTATTTCTTCTTTTAAGATTTTGTTGAACAGGTTTGTCAGAGGTGATGCCAGAACGTATTTGGATAGTTTAAGCATTTCGTTTGATAGGTTGTCTGGTCCGGGGCTTTTATCAGATTTTAGTTTATCAATGCGGTTTAAGATTTCAGGTACTTCAAAAGGCTTTATCTCTATGTTTGACAGTAAGTTTAGAGCTTGTCTGGTTCTGTAGTAGTCTGTAGCGATGTTAATAATTTCTGCTCGTGATTGTTTTTTATTGTTTTTGCCTGAGTTCAGATTTGGAATCCATGTTTTATATTTATTTAATATTTTGTAAGCTTTTTCTGTGCTTCCTTTTGTTATGAGTAGGTTTTCTATTGTTTTCAATCTGTGTGTCTTATAATCGTTTTTAATACTCTTGTTGGTTGTCTTATACAGTACTTTTAGTTGATGTTTTTCCTCATTCGACAATTTCTTCTTGTTACTCGTATGTCGTGACGTTTGCAAATTAGTTTTTTTGATTCGTTACTTAAAATTTCATGTTTTTGACTTGTCACATTTGACTGCACTTCCTTCATGCTGTGAGTTATTGCTTGATGTATTTTTTTATGATAAGTTTCTGCAGGATCATTTTTGTCTAGGTTTTTAATATTTTCTTGTAGTATTTTATATACTGTTTCTGTTCCTCTTCTGAATTCATTATCGCTGGAGCTTTGTTGAAATTTGTTCGTTTTGGCTTTGTAATCTGTGGTCGCTAGAATAGGTTATGTTGTTTAGGACTTCTACATTTTCGATTTGTTTTGGTTTGTTGTACAAAATGAAATCGATTTCGTTTTTTGTTCTTTTATCAGGCGATACCCAGGTCCATTTCCTGTCACGCTTCATTCTATACAGGGTATTCGTTAACGTTAGTTTATTTTCTAGTGTAAATTTGATGAGTCTATCGCCGCGTTTGTTTCTTTTACCAAATCCAAATTTTCCCATGATTAGGTTTTCGGTGGGTTTCCGATAGCCTATTTTTGAGTTGAAATCACCCATGATAATTAAGTTACTTCCGGCGTAAGATTGAGCTTCTCGTATTTTGTCATAAAAACTGGATAAATCTGGTTCTGGTGCCTCTGCAGTTGGCGCGTACACTTGAATTATAGACAGTTCATATTTTTCAAACTTTAATTTCAAAAGACACACTCTATCGGATAACCCAATGAAGGAATCTATGTTTTAATTCCTTCCTGATGAGAAAACCTACTCCGTTTCTCCCTGGTCTTTCCCCAATGTAACAGAAGACGTGGTCCTCATCTTTAATAATCGAGTTACCCACTCTGCGTATGTCTGAAAGTCCAATTATATCGTGCTTTATGTTTTCAATTGCATATTTTAGTTGTAACATTCTTTCTGTCGACGATAATGATCTCACATTGTAAGTGCATATGTATAATTTATTGTTTTCCTTGGTTTTGATTAATGGAGGGTTTTGGTCATACGTTCCCCGGGTGACCGGCCTTGTGGGGACACGAGGGGTCGCTATTTCCTATTTTGTGTTGCTATTTTCAATGTTGGATTGAGTAGGTATTTCAGGTGATTTTGGTTTTTGAGTAAGGTATTGCATCATATTGGTTTTATATTTTTTTCAGGTTGTTTTTTGCTAGTATTTTTATTATATTCTTCTGAAAAATTAATTAACAACAATTACTGTAACAATAATAAAACCATAGACAGCAAGACGACCACAAGTCACCACAAGCAACACCCATTCACGAGCATAACGCAAAGATCAGCCATTACCCCGCTCGCCATATTTGAGGGAAGGAGGAAACCCGACCCCCGACGCTACCGCAAGCAGTGACATCTAAGGGAGCATGTCGAACTTTTTTAAAACTTAACTTGCTTAAATAAAATAAAAAACAGTCCCTAAAGTGTGTTCAGAGCTGTGGTATCGGCCCCGACTTACGATACCACTGAGTTGTAGATCGTGAGTTCGAACCCAGACAGGCACTTTACTTTGTGTAGGTATTTAATTTCATCATCACTACTCTCAAAACGGTAAAGGAAAACATCGTGAGGAAACCGGAATGTCCGTGAACCAAAAGTTCGAAGACATTCGTTGTTTTCTGTTTTCCAGCAGTGGGAACGATATAGGCTGAGCATGCCTTAAAATGTGGTCCCTCAGTTTTCACAGACCACCAGACAGATCTCAAAAAGTATCTTAAAATAAAGGTTTTGTGATGATTACATACATTTAGTAAAGATTTTATAAAGAGATTAAAAAAAAAATACGACTAAACTGTGGACCCTCAGTCCACACAACAAAGATAAATATTTTACTGAATATTACAGAATTATATAAACAAACCGTTATTTTATTACATAGTTTTAGCTAAAATCGATTTCGAAGTGAATCGAGCAAAACGATTTGTAAAAAGAAATTGAGCAAACCTATCGACGCAATTTGATGATAGCCATTACTAAAAGGACCCTCAAGCTCGACTGACATAATGTGACTGTTATAGCAGCTTTACGAAAGGAATATCAGAAAGTCTCGTGTACACACGGCTACATATCAAGCTATACATTTCCAGCATAAGCTGACCTCTGATTGTACGGAAATCCTATACAATGCGAGCACACCATTCATCGCGACTTGTCTATACAACAATCAATTTTTAAATATTTTGAACAATTTCTAACATAACAATTAAATTGAGCAGTGTTTACCTAAGTCCTTTCACATTGTATAGCTCATAAAGCCCTGTTCTACTTTATGAATACCAATGGTAGCTGAAAGATGCGTTATTAACCTAGATGGTCTTGGGAAAAAATGCGGAATTAAAATGTTTACACTTTAAATTCTTGAAGTCTTCATAGTAAGTCTTCATGATTAGGATCAGCATGAGTAGACAAACTGGTACTTTATTAATGAGTTTACTTTAAAAGCTTCCAAGTGCCTTGCAGTTTTGGGGTTAACAGTGATATCCTTTTTACCCACTTGTTTTGGTTTTGGATAGTAGGTAATCCTTTGCCCTGTTCAGAATCTAGTTTTATAATTTCGTATGGTTAGGTTGGTATAACATCAGTTTAAATATTATTTAGGCATATGTCACTAGTAATGGTTATTTTTGAGGACTTCAAAAAATAAGTTTACTAGATTGTAGTACTGAAACAGACTTGTATTTCTTAAACCAAGAACTAGAGACTCCTAATAAATTTACAATAAAATCACAGCAAGTGAATGTACTTGTTAACACTCAACGTCTTCACTAGTTGCAAAGTTCATTAGCTGAAAAGTTCTTTCCATTGTAGTGTAGATTATGACTATTGGGTGCCAAGAATTCCTTAACTACGGTGCCGAAGTTGTCACCTTTTAAGGTAATTAACTCCGAACGGAGTAACAATTGCCAAAATTCGTGTGAGTAGCAAAGGTTCTACTTGAAAAGCTCTTTTTCCATTGGATCTAATGGATATTGGACTTCAGGGCAGAAACTCATTGTTCGGTTTTGGTACCCATCCTCCTTTAGGTTTAGCTATAGGTTCAGTAGTGCTATTCTGTAACCATCTCACCGTGAAAACTTAGGTGAATGAGCGTGGATTGAGCTGTCAGTGCCACTGATGCTAGGGATTGACCAAGACAGGTTGACAGTGACTGCACACTCCACGCAAGTCTTCACGTTGAGATTTTTACAGAATCGACATGCAGGATAGATATTCTTTAGCGGTTTTTTAACTTAGTTTATTTTTGCACTAAATTTTATTCTATATTTTATACTATATTTGGACTAAATTTTATTCCGGTAACAGACAATTTTATTTTAAAAAATCGTTAAGATTTTTGCCATACATTTAATTTTAAAGAAGTGTGATTAACAAATATGACAATCTTATTTTCAAATGTAACATTCCATATTTAAACTACCTCGTACACGCAGTTAATGCAGTTATGTCGCATCAAAGAAAGAGTCTGCATTACAAACACGTGCAAATTGCAATCATCTTAGGTAAGTAGTAATTCGTCATGATATTGGAAAAATGACGTCAATGATAATTATTAATTACTAACATAAGTAAACAGACGGATGTTTGAATTAAAGAGCTTTAACTTGACTCATTGAATTTATAAGTCCAGATTTCATGGTTTTCTTTTCATTTAATTTATCAAGTTTGTTGAGATTTCATCTTTATAATTGATCCTAACGATCGATGCAATGAAAGTACGGGGTGTAATCTTTACAGATTTTTGTCGGATCGACTCCCGGGTGTGGCAAGCAAAATGCAGTTTTCTTTCTATTAAAAATTTTTCTTTGAGTAAAATTTTCAATCTACAGTATTAAGAGTAAGTACTTTCCCATCAGGTGATATTACAAAATTCCACCCTGTATTACATAAATAACATAATAGGTTTACCTATGAAATTGCCGTTTAGCATACAGAAAGTTAAAATAATTTTTATCAATATTTTTTATTTCCATCAATCAAAATATGCACCCATCATAACGATGCATCTATGCCAGCGCAGTGGTAAATTTTCTCTTTATACCACTCTCTCTTTTTGAAGAAGTCAGGGGTACGGGAGCCAACAAAAAAACTCTTCAAAGGCATTTTGTAATGAATTTTTTACCTGCCAAGAAGTTCAATAAATAAAATACTGAATTTGAAAAATACCATATTAAGAATACCATATTTTTTAAATAAAATTCATTTGAATTTAGAATTTATTGCATATTTAAATTACGTTTCAAATGGCCAGTATTGTAAAACGGCCACTTCATAGGTACCTAACGACCTAAAATTATTATTTAAAAAAAACAATAGAGCACAATCTATAAAATACTAAATTCTTATAGAGGGTGACTGGTAATTAGTGACCGATACTTTAAACGCATGATTGTACTCATCATAACAAACAACTTTCTCAAAGAAACATTTTTTTTTGCCGCGCGTTGTGCGGTAGTACCTACATGAACATGTGACCGGACGGGGTCAAGCGCCTCACAGCTGATTGCGCGCGAGCGAGTGTTTCGTGCGGTCGATAAATTTAATAAAGAGAAAAATGCATGGTAAAAGTGGATTGATTGAGTTTGTAAAGGATTAGTCACATCTAATGATGTATTATTCTTGTTAGGTACTAACTCAGTATTCTATTGGGGTGACTGGGGTCATTCGTAAAGTAATTAAAAAAACGACGGGTTACACTCCGGGAGTGCCGGCAGAAGTGAAAACTTGAATATTAACGTTGTGCATTTTTGATATTTTGGAATGGTTAGGGTATAATTTTGCACGAATTGCTTTTATTATCAGTATAAAAGTACTATCATTTATGTGGTAGAATACAATATTTATTTATTTATCGTACACAAACATGACAATTTATATTACATTAAAAAGTTTATCTCTCAGAAAAATCAATAAATAAAAATCAAAAATAAACAATCATCCGTCTTACGAATTTTCGATCAGGTCACGTGTCCTGACGCGAGTTTTTTTTTTACCCATTACAAAAAAGTGTACAACGCGGCTAAAGAAGTTTTCACTTCAAAAAATAGTTTATTTGGGAAAGTTGTTTGTTATGATGAGTACAATCACGTGTTTAAGTGTCGGTCACTAATTACCAGTCACCTATATACGGCTTAGATATGAACGTTTGCAAAACATACTTTTTAAATACCATTAAAATATCCGACACAGCATTGGAAAAAATTAAAAAGGGATGAAAATTTAATCGACACTAGAGATTCCGTATAAATCTTTGTTTGTATTCGTAATGCCGCTTGGCTTAGTAGTTTTGTGATTTGCAGAATAATGTTGATTGAGAAGCAGAATTCACACTATCTGTACATTTTAGTGATGTTAAGTCACTTTGTACCTTTCGACATAGTGGGACTGGATGAAGGCCAATCATAAAATATTGCGAAAAAAAGTTTATAGGCATGAGAGACTGACCAGTTATAGTCTATTATGAAAATATGATTATTTTTAAGTAAAAAACGGTACGTTCCAATCTCAAAATTTCACTTCACATTGTTTGCGAGCTAATTTAAATTATCGTGTCCCATTAAAAATGGTTCTGCGCCGGGAACACATTCGCGCTATGATTTTTTACGATTTCAAGTGTCGCCTGAAACCGAACGAATCTTACGATAGACTTCAAATGGCATTCATGGATGAAGGCATAACGTGCTAACAGTGAACATTTTAATCCAAGACAATAGGCGAGTTACGGATCAAGATATTCTGCACATACTGCAGGTTGAATCGGGAAGCCTGCACGAAATTCTACAGGTGCATCTTCGCGTGAGGAAAGAAGCAGGCCCGGGTGGAACAGTGCCGTGATATGATAAACAAATTTAAAGCAGGCTCGTCTCGCCGTATTTACGACATCATTACAGGTGATGAGTCTTGAATTTTTCAATACGATCCAGAAACAAAGTGCTAGTCGACGGTTTGGATGTTTTTAAAACGAATTAACGCCTACCAAAGAAAAGCGATCTAGAAGCGGGGAAAGATTTTGATCGCGAGCTTTTTCAATTTGACTACTCGGTGTCTTGTGTACTTGGCAATGTGTGGCAGTGTTCATTTTTCATATTCTACTAATCTGTCGCCTGTCGTATTTAGTCATATTTTGTGTAGGAACATAAAAATTGGAAATGACAATCTACCTACGACTGATAAAGTAGTTCAGATAATGATTTGTCCGCTTTGGATATTATTTTTAAAATTAAAAAAAAATTGTGCGGGCAAAAGTGTTAAAAAAACTCTTAAATTTGAATCAAGCCACGAAGACAAATTATCATACACGTTTTGTCAATCAAGATAAAATAGGCAATAAAATTGGTTCTAAAATATTCATACTTTGTGATAAATAAACCACAAGGAACGTTACTAATTGGTTTCTCAAAAACTGTCAACTAGGTTTTTTTCGCATGTTCCTGGGCTATGATCATGATTTACACTGTTTGAAAAGAAACTTTTCCTCATAAATAAAATGATCGATTTTTGAATTTTATCGGCAGGTGGTGGGGAAATCCAACCTCAGTGACTCGTGTGAGGTGTCGGGCTCTCCGCCGGGCCTCGATCACACGCCGCCTTCCTCGCTATTCAGCTGCTTCCACTGCCCTGTAAGTTCATTCAACCTTTATCACACATTGCTACTCAAATGACGTTGCCGGGGGGCGCGGTTGGTAAACATTAGTACAATTGTTTTGCGAAAAGCGTTGAAAAAAAGACACGATGAGGGAGTTAGTTCCGATTTTGGTCACGCGCCAAAAGAACCTTGTAGCGCTATAACTAGGGGGCCAAATGAGGTCCAAGGGCAAGTCTACTAATTCTCAAACGTTGCAATATTCACTCCATTGTGAGTTTTATAGCTAATTAGCCATACAAAATCTGTCGAAATCTAACAATGGCGAGACCATTGCAACGTTTGCTTACTTGCGTCTTACAGTCACCATCAGCCTACAGCAGTCCACTGCTGGACATAGGCCTCTCCAATTGCACGCCATTCAGCTCGACTTTCGGCATCTCTCATACAGCTGCTACCAGCCACCTTGCGAAGATCGTCGCTCCACCTAGCCTGGGGGATTCTACCTTACGTTTCCCTATTCGCGGTCTCCACTCAAGAACACGTCTACCCCAACGGTCATCGGTTCTACGACTAGTAGGGCCGGCCCATTGCCACTTCAGCTTGCTAATTCTGTGAACTATGTCGACAACTTTAGTTCTCTGCTGGATGCATAGAGCTCGTTAGTCGATGCATAGCTCGTTAGTCGTTCCTTGGCTTGTTAGTCGTTCCTTGGCTTGTTAGTCGTTCCTTAGCTTGCTGATCGACCTACAGTACCAAAACGTAAATATGACACTTGGTGCTTTAATTATCACGACCTAAAAATTGTTTTAAATTGACTTGTTCTTGACTTAGTTCTTCTTTTATATCAAATGAGTAAATCAAAAAGCGTGGAGCCCTTTGTTTAAATTAATTTAAAGTACACATAACTAAAACGCGCTACTCGATCAAGTATTCTTAAATTAGTCAATAAGTCTAAAGTGAACGAAGTTATGACTTAGCGATTTACTCGTAGCCACTGAAGAGTTCGACTATCCACCTCCTGGCTCCATCATCAGCTCCAAGATACCCAAATTATACTTTTTCACCCGAACACATACAAAGTTAATTTCGATACGACATTAGAAGTGTTTAAAATTGACATGAAACATTTTATTACTGGAATGCTGGCGGGGAGAATTGGAGGTGCGGAAGAAACCCTGTGAGGCCTTTAAATAGAATCAAGGAATAGTTTTTTTTTTAACTTTCTGAATATAATTCAAATAGATTTCAAATTCTAAAAAAAACGTCTTGACTAAGCTATCATTTATGGGCCACACAGTTTTCTTCCGCACCTCCTTTTCTCCCCGGCAGTATTCCATGAATAAAATGTTACATGCCAATTTTAAACACTTCTTAATGTCGTGCATTTTTTTTAATGCACGACATTAAGAAGTGTTTAAAATTTACACTAAAAAGACTGAACTGCGATCAGCATCAATACTGGGCTGCAAAGAAAGGTAAAAACAACCTGAATAACTTCCAATATATTGAAGCTACAACAGAATATAGCTGTTACTACACTAATGAACGGCGGTAGCAGTGCACATTCCATCCCTTGCACAGAAGGGGGTGACTCCTTCTGTAATATGCAATTTCAGCAAAAATAGCTGTCGAGGTATGATACTACGATAGTGTAAACTTTGAGAGTGGGACGAAAGTACGATGTCCCACGAAACAGCTATAGAGGCCTTAAACTCTGCAGCACTTGCGAGACAGCAAAGATATTATGGGAGGCATTGTAGTTTTACTAGCTGCTGACTTTCGACAACAGGTGATCCAGACACCGGCATATGAAATCAAAGCCTGTCAAAAGTAAAAAAATAAGTTTATCAACGAATATGAGAGTCCACCTTTATAATGACGCAGGTTCGGGACATTATGCAGACACTGTTGAAAATTGGCAATGGACGTTTGGACACGGATGCTGAAGGTTGTATTTTTCTTACGGGGAATTCTGTAATATGGTTGAAAACCATATTGAGCTCATTGTTAAAGTTGACCCAGACTTACACGAAAATATAAATTGTTATCAGTGGCTATTGAGCGAGAAGAAACGAAACCATTGACCAAATAAACACATTTTGAATAAGGTGCAGGGAGCTTTAAAGGAGTATTTGCCAATAGATACCGTCATGGACCCAGTACAGAGCACTTCATATCCAGCTGAATTTTAAAATTCTCTAGAGCTGTCAGGTGTACCGTTATGCATAAGCGAAATTTAGAGGATTCCTGATTATGTTATGGAATGAGGCTTCGGATTACACAATTAGGGCAAAATGTCGGTGCCACTATTTTAACTGGTGTGGGAAAAGGGAAAGTGTAACTACATCTCAAATTCCAATAATCCCGTCTGACCTACCATTCCAATTTAAGTCTCCAGTTACTAATTAAACTATTTTATGCTATTAACAATAATAAAGCGCAAGGGCAAACATTGCAGGTAGCAGGGGTGCTTTTCGAACAGCCATACTTTTCCCTTAGCCAGCTATATGTAGCATGTTCGCTTGTGTCCAATGCCCTGAATTTGTATGTATTAGCGCCAAATAGAAGTACATACAACATTGTGTATAACAGCATCTAGAATAATGTTCCGTTCTGAGCCCATGATGGCAACGGCCAAGGACAAGCAGAGTAAATTATTATTTGTTTAGTATATGGTGTTAAATTATAGATAAAATTTTAAATGGGGTAGGATATTAAATTCGCGGCAGGCCAGACCCATATGAGGCTATAACTCTACTGAAACTCCGCTACTTTTCTACTCCTACATTTCTGATTTATAATGTGTAGTTTGCTTTTGTCTTTTGTAACTTCATGACCTCTACTAGAAGGGACCAACAACGAGAACTAAATACCTCACCTACCGTTTTGAATAAAAGTATGTTTAAGTAAAAAGTAAAATTTTCACAAGATTTCGAAAAATGTGCTACGGTATAAATATGTAACTTTTTTACACAATTTAGTATTTTGAATTGCCACCACAAGCTGTTAATACAGCTGATTTTGACGGTTTGGCATCCTTTCCGCCAGATTTCTGAGCCATTGCTGACGTATAGTCCCATTCCTTTATCAGTGCTTCTATCAGTTCACGAAGCGTGATTGGAGGAGAATTTCACTGACGTACACGTGGTCCCAGTTCGTCCCGTGCATGCTAGATGGGGTTCAAGTCTGGGATGCGTGTTGGCCACTCCATGCGTGTGACAGCGACATCTTCAAGGTAGTCAAATACTTTCCGAGCTGTATGGGGACGAGCGTTAACTAAAATTGACCATGTTTACAAAAAATGGGCCGACGTCATCAGTCATTCAAGATTTCATTCACGTATCTTTCTGCAGTTCAAGTGCTTTTTTCTATCACTACTAGCACGGTGCGGCTTGCGGAAGAAATACCAGCCCACACGTGTATGAATCCTCCGCCGTATGGCAGTTTCTGTTCAATGCAAGCTTGGTTACAGCGCTCTCGCTTTTGTAGACTCTTTGCCTCCCATCGTGCGTGTAAAGCATGAACCTCGACTCGTCCGAAAACATTACTCTTGACCAGACACCGAGACTCCAATTCATGTGTTCTCTAAGCGTAACTCAGCCTTGAATTCCAATGCTGCCTTCCGAGATATTCATCATTTGCAGGTCTAAATGGCTTCAAGTTTGCTTCAGAAAGGCGCCGCCTCACTATACACTGTATTTTTGACTTAAACAGCCGTTTTTATTATTATTTGAAAGTCGATTTCTCAACATTGTTGACACCATATATCGATCCTCCCGCCCTGTCGTGCTCCTTGTTCGGCATGTTCCTGGTCTGCGAAAATTGGATCCAGTCTCTTCAAATCGCTGAAGCATTCATTGAACGGTTGATAGCGACACACCAACAGTTCTCGCTTAGTCTATGGTATAACGCTGCGCCCGTCCTCAAGCATTGTCAGAATTCTGGTACACTCTTCAGGGGATAGTGGCATGACACCTGTACACCAGGCACCGCAGGCTACGTATTCGCCCTCCGAATACGGAAGCCATTCAGGCGGAGCTGTACGAGGGGTACAGAGCGGCGAAGACCGCCCTCCAAGCGGAGATCCTGCGGGCCAGGGCCCTGGCCCGCGAGGAGTCGCTGGAGACTCTGAACAGGGACCCGTGGGGACGCCCCTACAAAATGGTGCGGGATAAACTCCGCCCATGGGCTCCCCCACTGACGCAGAGTCTCCGGCCCCAGCTCATGGAGGAGGTGGTGAGCACTTTGTTCCCTTCGCGGGGCGAGCATACTCCCCCGCCCATGACTCCGCCTACTGCGGTGCCGGATGCGGACCACACTGCCGACGACGACGACGATGCTTCGGAGGTGACCGAGGTAGAGCTGAGAGTGGCGGTACATAGGCTTAGTGCCAAAAATACCGCCCCAGGACCCGACGGCTTACCTGGAAGAGCCTGGGTTCTGGCCATGGAGGCTCTCGGGCCTCGACTTATGGGGCTCCTAAGCGCATGCTTGGAGGTGGGCCAGTTCCCACTTCGCTGGAAGACGGGGAAACTGGTCCTCATTAAGAAGCCGGGGCGCCCTGCGGACTCTCCGTCCGCTTACCGGCCCATCGTGCTGCTCGACGAGGTGGGCAAGCTCTTTGAAAGAGTTATTGCAAACCGCCTCGTCGGGCGGCTGGTGCGGGTGGGGCCGGATTTGGCGGAGAGCCAGTTTGGTTTCCGCAGGGGGCGCTCTACGGTGGACGCCATCATGCGCGTGCGAGCCCTCACGACGGGGGATGCTGTTGCCCGGGGTGGGGTCGTCTTGGCGGTGTCTCTAGACATCGCCAATGCCTTCAACACCCTGCCCTGGAGTTGCATCAGGGAGGCATTGCGGTATCACCGGATGCCGACCTACCTCTGTCGCGTGGTCGAGGCCTATTTGACGGACAGGGCCGTAATCTACCCCGGTCACCGGGGAGAGTGGAACCGGCGAGAGATGTCGTGCGGTGTCCCACAGGGATCGGTCCTGGGGCCGCTTCTGTGGGATATCGGTTACGACTGGGTGCTGCGCGCCGACCTCCCGAATGGCGTCAGCGTGGTGTGCTACGCTGACGACACGCTGGTCCTGGCACAGGGGAGGTCGCACCAGGAGGCGGCCGAACAAGTGACACTCGGGGTTGCGACAATCGTCGAGAGGATCCGGCAGTTGGGACTCGAAGTGGCCCTGCACAAGTCCGAGGCCATGTGTTTTCATGGTCCTCGGAATGCGCCACTGTCGGGTTCCCAGATAACGGCGGGAGGGGTTCACATCGGCGTCGAGTCGACGATGAAGTACCTGGGACTCGTCCTCGACAGCCGGTGGAACTTCGTGGAGCATTTCCGACGTTTGGCTCCCAGACTGGAGCGGGCTGGGGCTGCCTTGAGGCGGCTCCTGCCCAATCTAGGGGGTCCAAACGCCTCCTGCCGGAGGCTCTACGCGGGAGTCGTGCGGTCCATGGCCCTTTACGGGGCACCGGTGTGGGCGCGTTCTTTGAGGCTCCGACCGGCCCGCAGGTTGAACGCGTCCCAAAGGGTCATGGCCATCCGGCTGGTCCGGGGATACCGCACGGTCTCATGCGAGGCGGCGAGCCTCCTTGCCGGATTGCCGCCATGGGATCTGGAGGCAAAAGCCCTCGCGCACGTATGGGAGTGGCGCGAGGAGGCAAAACGCCGGGGTGTAACTCCGCTGCCGCGAGAAATCACGGTACAGCGGACAGAGCTCCGGCGGGATCTCATGGCGACATGGAGGGTGCGATTGTCGCAACCTAGTGCTGGGCACGCCACAATAGCGGCGGTAAGTCCCCTCTTTGAGGAGTGGTTGGAGAGGCGCCACGGCGTCCTCACCTTCCGCCTGACACAGGTCCTCACCGGACACGGTTGTTTCGGGAGGTTCCTGTTTCGCATAAGGCGGGAGGAAACGCCCGGGTGTCACCATTGTGTGGATCGCCCGGAGGACACGGTGGAGCATACGGTGGAGGTATGCCCAGCTTGGGCGGAGCACCGCAGTGTCCTCGCGGAGGCGATTGGCGGCGGCGATCTCTCGCGTCCGGCCCTGGTCCAGGCCATGGTACGGAGCGAGAGGGAATGGCAAGCCGTCACCTCCTTCTGCGAAGCAGTAATGCTCGCGAAGGAGGAGGCGGAGCGGGTGAGGGAGAGAGCCTTGCGCCCTCACGCCCCCACTAGCCGCCGCAGGAGACGCCCTGGGCGTCGGGAGTCGCCTGCAGATTCCCGGCCACCGTAGGCGCGGGCTTGCGGACGGCGAGCAATGGGTAGCTTGCCGTCCGGTAAGGACCAGGCCCGGGTCGACGGCGCGTTGTGTTCCACGCGCGCCTCAAAGAGATGTCAGCACAAAGTGACGGGGTCCGATAGGGCCGACGCCTCAGGGTCGCGGGTCATTCCACAGAGAAAACCGTGGCCCTGGCACAGGCAACTGAAGGAACACGGGTGGGTTTTAGTCAGAGCGGGAGAAGTCATTTGATGATTTCCCACCCAAAAAAAAAAAAAAAAAAAAAACGGGACAGTGGCATGTTTTTAATTGAATTTGATCAAAGTTAATAATATTTTCACAAGAACGGCCATATTTATAACCAGAAACTAAAGTAAAACACATGGTTACAAAGTTGCAAATTTTTAAAACTCGTTTTTATTTTTATTTATGGTTTTATAATGCAATCACCAAAAGTAAATAAGTATCAGGGTTTTACTTCTTTCTATGTATATTTGGAATGAAATACACTTTTGTTTTTATTTTTAAATTATTGCTCAAATATTTAAAGTAATCGCATTTTTTTAAACCGACCCCCTTTATGAAGCACTTAGCGCTAAGAAGAAGCATTTTCTATATAACGTTATACATAAGGTCCCTACAATAAAAAAGTTTACTACGTTCCATAACGTTACTTAATGAATGATTGAAATGACGCACACCCTGACTAGTTCATTATTTACGTAATTTCTTCTTGACCTAAACCTAATACTAGCATAAATTGACAAACTTATACACATCATCACCATAGTAATTTGTTTGTTCTTTTTTAACGGCTCATTATTATTCCTAAAACATAAATTCATAAACAGCATTAGGTAAGAAGATAGTTGAAGAAGGTCCATGTTCCTTAGAAAATACTTACTTACGTAAACTTTCGGAACGTGACCTTCCGCATTCAAACCAACATAGACACATACCTACAATTTTTAAATCTGTTCACATTTTTTAAACTACTATACTATACTACTATACTATTTATAAATGGGATTGAAGGGCCCGCAGGTGAGATGAATGGCATGAATTTGGACGAAAAGAAAGTTGTACAATTTCGATAGTCGATAGTCGATAGTCTTTTTAGTCCAATCGACATCGAAGGGTCGCTTCTTAATGTTGTGAAAGACTGTGTCTACCTAGGGCAAGTAATTTGGCTCGGTAGACACACCTTTGAGAATGAAGGCGACAGGAGGATCCGGTTGGGTTGGGCAGCGTTTGGAAAACTTTGTCAAGTCTTTTCGTCGCCTATCCCGCAATGTTTGGAGACTAAGGTCTTTAACCAGTGCCTCGTCGTGCCCGTTAAGACAAACGGTGCCGAAACGTGACCACTGACAGTCGGGCTGGTATACAAATTCAAGGTCACTCAGCGCGCTATGAAGCGAACTATGCTCGGAGTTTCTTTGTAAGTTAAAATCGGAAATGATTATCCGGAAAAGAATTGTACCGACGCTTGCAGAGTAAGCAAGTTGAAGTGGCAGTGGGCTGGCCATGTTTGTCAAAGGACCAATGACCGGTGAAGCAAACGACCGTGAGTAGAGACCGCGTTTTGGCAAGCGTAATATTCCGCCTTCCATCTAGGAGGAACGACTACCCAAAAAAGTGGCTGGGATAAACTGGATGTCGAAGGCGGAGGACAGGGTGTTTTGCCGTATCCTGGGGGATGCATATGTCAGGTGGACTGCGATAAGCTGAGTCGATTGACTATTTCTAAAAACTATTGAATTTCAAGGTTTTCAAAAAGGTTAGGTAGGTACTAACTGTTTTTTGTTTGAAAATTGCTGCTTAGTGCGTCACATTTAAATGATAAATGATTTATTTCCTGTAAATACGTTTGTACAAACACTTTTACACGTCAATAATATTTTAAAAACTAGATGAGATCGTCGTTTCCTATCTGACTACTCTGAGAAGAAAGGCCGAAACAAACTCAGAGGTCACAGTCTCTTTTAAAGTCCAGACATAATCTTGGTCAGGTCATGTGAAGACCATGTGGAGTGTGATGTCTGAAATGGTCTTTTTAGAAAAGAACCACATAGAATGAGTGGACCTGTCCAGTCAGTGCACGCATTTATCAGTTGTTATGCAGCTCAAAACAGAACTAAGAGAACTTTTTTCAAGGGGTTTGAACCGACTACTAAGCGGTCCTCAATCAAAAAAAAAAAAGTTTTGGCATGCGCTGAGCACGTTTCTGCGGTCCATTTTTGCGTAGGATGCACGGTTCGCGAGATACGTAAATCAATTAGCAGTAATCTAATTGACATCCGCCCGGCCCGGCGACCCTCATTAGCGTTTCATTGTTCGCTATTTCTTATCTATTACTCATTCGAGAGTTCGCATTACGACTGCTTTAGGGTTCCTTATCAATTACTCATTGTAAACGGGTACTATGCCGCTATTTTTATTTCATACATAAATACACTCACGCCTTCTTCCCATAGGGGTAGGCAGAAACCACATCGTTGTCAACGGGTACTATGCCTCTATTTTTATTTCATACTTCACTCACGCCTTCTTACCATGGGGGTAGGCAGAAACCACAGAATCCTTACATACTCCTTTTGCCTCGTTTACGTTCCGTATACAAATTGCATATTATATACGTTGGAACATGGGTGTACATTTGTAAATACCTTTTGTTACGCTCCTTTCATTCATCCTCTCAACATGAGATTTAATTATATTCCATAACTCTAGGGTATGATTGAGACCATATCAAAAAATCAACTGGCATATGAATTATGTTTCAATCATCCTTTGTTTTTTCAATTTTTAATACAAAATAATTCGACAAAGTTACGATTATTAATGTAAAACACCCTTACGTGAAAAATGACAACGTCGCATTTTCTTACTTTTAAATATTAATGATTGGTTTGAATAAAAACGAATTACTCGTATTTATCAATGAAACATAGATACCTTCTAGACACATCGAGGGTCTATTTTGTATGGTATGTAAACAAAATTGGCAACCTCGCAAAAGTAAATATACCTAAATAGATTTGTCATACTGGTGACAATTTTTGACCTAATTTAGTTATTATTGATGATATCTCTGAAACTATGCATTTTTGGACCACCTACTCTAGGAGTTTAGTTATTATTTTTACCTACAGAATATAACCCTAGAAAAACAGCTTGTATATGTAGGGTGCCGTACAACCTCACCGATGCTCAGAAGCAGACCCGGGTGGAACGGTCTCGGCGTGTTTACGACATCATTACAGGTTTACAGATTTATCAATACGATCCAGAAACGAAGCGCCTGTCTATAGTTTGGGTGTTTAAAACACGAATTAACGCCTACCAAAGTGAAGCGATCTAGAAGAGACTGGCTACTTGATCAATTCCTTTACGGAACCAAAGAAGCATCAACGCTGAATGGGAAACTACCAAATGTTGTTTTCTCTGTTGTGAGCAACAAGCGACCAAACACGGCTCCGCGGTCTACTGCTCCACCACGACAACGTGCCTTCGCACACCGCGCTCAAAACAAACGACTTCCTGAACCGCACGCCGGTCAAACTAATTACAGCCCTTACCTAGCACCGTGTGACTTCTTTTTATTCCCGAAAATAAAATAACTGCTTCAAGGGATACAATTTTCGTCGCCTGAAGATGCGCTGTCAGCGTTCGAGCAGGCTGTAAACGAGGTGTCTACGGCGGACTGGAAAAAGTTTTTCAGACGCATGGAACTTTTTAAAGAGAATCAAAATATTGCCCAACGCTATTTGTGTCAATATCTAAAGCTACCTAGTGTGAGGTTGATTTATCATATGTATCCAAATTGCATATTATATACGTTGGTACATTCATGGCTATACATGGGTAGCCTATTGAGGAGTTCATCTTTGCAACGCACCTCGAAGGAATGTTAGATAAGTTTGTAAGATCGCACATTAGGAACTGTGTTGACTCATTAAGTTACTATCAGTTCCGTTGTACTTAAGAATTTGCTTTAGATTAGAAACTACTTAGTGGTGCTATATAAGACTCACCACCCACTGCAGTTCAGCCCATATAGTCAACAGGTTTGGCAGCAGTGGATAGTGAAAATACTACGTTTTGTGTTACTTCAACGCATCCATGGCAATGGAGGTAAGTGTTTATTCTATTGAAAATTACTTTTCTTTCTTTCTGACTTTTTTATTTACATGAACTTTGCCTTGCGTGTCGTGAAAAAATTGATATTAACGTGTTTTCTGTGTTTGTTGCAGAAATCATTAAGTTTCTTAGACAATGATGAAAATACCTGTAAGCTGCATTACTATTCACCACTTTCCCCTCAACACGAAGAAGACAGTGGTGACATCGTCATTATTAACACATGCGATGGGAGAAAAAATAAATCGCAGACGATTGATTTTGGAGGATGCTGCAGGTGACATCAATGTGGAAGTGAAATAGTTATTTCAGTTATTAAGTGACACAACGTCAGAGTGTTTCGCTCACGAACTATTCGCCGAACAAATAGATAACGATTTAATCAACTGTTTAATTTATGTTGTAAGGGAGTGTGTTATAGGGATATTTGAAAGTTTTTATTTGCGTTTTTTTTTTGTACTTCATTATGAATCTAGAAAATATAAAGTATATTATTGATGTAGATGGGTTTCAGATGTCAAAAAAAATGTACTTTATAGAAGTAGCAATTTACAATATTCAGGATAATAGCCTTTACTTGTTTTACATAAAACTCCCAACATGGTTGTTAGATTATAAACATGATAGACCAATCACATTCGTTATGAGATATATTCACGGAATGCAATTAAAAAATTATGATTATGATATTAGTTTTTCAGAGTTTTTAAAACGAGTAAAGAGTTTTGATCCAAACAAGCATTTCACGTGGGCTTACTTACTACTACTACTTAACTTAGAAGCAATCCATTGTCCGAAAGTGGAAATAATTATACAAAAAAATTAATTACACCGACTTAGTAATTGTACGAGGCATGTAGCATACAAAGGAAATCCATCTCGCAGCGCTCACTGTAGTGGTGTACAGGTGCGAGCATTCTCACTGTGGTTAGAAAATTATTTACTCAATCGATAAGTTTAGTGTGTAATATTTTTGTGTAGTTACCTAGTTTGTTCATATTATGTATCTAGTTCATTTGTATTGACTAGGAAATCATTTGAATATAAGTAGTAACCTGTTAGTACTTATTAAGTCTTTTACATGTATATCTAATAATAAACGTGTAAATTTTGTGTGTATACCTGATTAACTGTTGTTGTTAAGTTTTTTGTATGTCATAGTTAACGTTTAAGATTTATGTATACCTAATTAAATAAAAACAGATAAATGTCAGCAAGCTTCAGCTAGGTCAGTCAAATAAATCAAATGGTGCTTTAATTCATCTTGTTTTCTTTATTTATCCAACTTGTAGAATCTATACCGAAACCCTAACACTAGAAATGTCTCACAGTTTCTCTTCGACACTTTCTCCACTAGGTATACATCAGGATATTTATCTTTTTGGAGTTCCTGTTCATAAAATCCACCTAAGATTGCTTGTTTCCTTTCATCTTTCAACTGATAGGTCACCGGATTGGGGTTATTCACTTTCACTACTTGAAATATTTCCGAATCTTTTAAATTTACATAATTTATTATCAAATTTATTATTATTGCTGTTGAATCTGCATTGGAAACAGAACTTTAACTTATAAAATCAAAAGTAGAGTAGATCAATTCAACACCGTTATACATTTTGAAACCCCTGAAGTATTTTTAAATTCAATTAAAAATTATATTTTTTTTATACAACAGTGGATTCATCAACATTAAAAAATAAGGTAAATTTCATACTGCACGCTGATTTTGTTCAACAAAACCAAAGATTTTAAAGATCCTACGTTTGACTTTCAAACATTTAATTACATAATTTGTCAAGGAGATAACTTTAATGTTTAATTTTCATCTTTACATGACACAATAACTAGTAAAATTAATGAATCAAAATATCTGAAAAAAAGAAAGTAGGTGGAATCTAAAAAATATAAAATCTATAAACATGAACATCAATAAATTCAACCCTTCATACATAGATCTTCCCCGTGATATAACATTTAAAAAAATGCTGTTGTAAATCTAAAAACAAAGATATTTTTTTACGCTAACCCTAATTTTCTTTCTTTTCAATATACAAAATTAAAATGAAGTTATGCTTTTTCAAAGATGAAAATGAGGGTAAAATTGTAAAAGAATTTAATTTTTTCAACTAAGAAACAGTGAAGCTTTAAAAAAGATTGATTCGATCAAACTATTTGAAATGATAAAATAAAATGATTTATTTTTGATGCAAAATTTGTGGTTTGCATCGATTTAATTTACTCATGGTTTTGTATTTTAGATATTTCTTAAAAACGCCGACGCATAATTTTCATTAATATAAAGTTTTTCAATATAAAAAAATTAATAATAATGGTAAAATTGTAAAAGAATTTATTTTTTTCAACTACTAAACAGTGAAGCCTTTAAAAAGATTTGGTTCGGTCAAACTATTTCAAACGATAAAAAGAAATTATTTATTTTTGATGTAAAAATTGTGGGTTGCATCGATTTAATTTACTCATGGTTTTGTATTTTAGATATTTCTTAAAAACGGCAACTCATATTTTTCATTAATATAACGTTTTTCAATATACATAATTAAATAAAGAGAAATTATGTTTTTTCAAAGATAAAAATTATGGTACGATTTTAAAAGAATTTCATTTTTTCAACTACGAAACAGTGAAAATTTATAAAAGATTTGGTTCGGTCAAACTATTTCAAACGATAAAATAAAATTATTTATTTTTGATGTAAAAATTGTGGGTTGCATCGATTTAATTTACTCATGGTTTTGTATTTTAGATATTTCTTAAAAACGCCAACGCATAATTTTCATTAATATAACGTTTTTCAATATTCAAATAAATAATTTAATTTTATCATTTGAAATAGTTTAAATTATTTAACAATTTTACCATTATTTTTGTAAAAGACTTAATAAGTACTAACAGGTTACTACTTATATTCAAATGATTTCCTAGTCAATACAAATGAACTAGATACATAATATGAACAAACTAGGTAACTACACAAAAATATTACACACTAAACTTATCGATTGAGTAAATAATTTTCTAACCACAGTGAGAATGCTCGCACCTGTACACCACTACAGTGAGCGCTGCGAGATGGATTTCCTTTGTATGCTACATGCCTCGTACAATTACTAAGTCGGTGTAATTAAATTTTTTGTATAATTATTTCCACTTTCGGACAATGGATTGCTTCTAAGTTAAGTAGTAGTAGTAAGTAAGCCCACGTGAAATGCTTGTTTGGATCAAAACTCTTTACTCGTTTTAAAAACTCTGAAAAACTAATATCATAATCATAATTTTTTAATTGCATTCCGTGAATATATCTCATAACGAATGTGATTGGTCTATCATGTTTATAATCTAACAACCATGTTGGGAGTTTTATGTAAAACAAGTAAAGGCTATTATCATGAATATTGTAAATTGCTACTTCTATAAAGTACATTTTTTTTGACATCTGAAACCCATCTACATCAATAATATACTTTATATTTTCTAGATTCATAATGAAGTACAAAAAAAAAACGCAAATAAAAACTTTCAAATATCCCTATAACACACTCCCTTACAACATAAATTAAACAGTTGATTAAATCGTTATCTATTTGTTCGGCGAATAGTTCGTGAGCGAAACACTCTGACGTTGTGTCACTTAATAACTGAAATAACTATTTCACTTCCACATTGATGTCACCTGCAGCATCCTCCAAAATCAATCGTCTGCGATTTATTTTTTCTCCCATCGCATGTGTTAATAATGACGATGTCACCACTGTCTTCTTCGTGTTGAGGGGAAAGTGGTGAATAGTAATGCAGCTTACAGGTATTTTCATCATTGTCTAAGAAACTTAATGATTTCTGCAACAAACACAGAAAACACGTTAATATCAATTTTTTCACGACACGCAAGGCAAAGTTCATGTAAATAAAAAAGTCAGAAAGAAAGAAAAGTAATTTTCAATAGAATAAACACTTACCTCCATTGCCATGGATGCGTTGAAGTAACACAAAACGTAGTATTTTCACTATCCACTGCTGCCAAACCTGTTGACTATATGGGCTGAACTGCAGTGGGTGGTGAGTCTTATATAGCACCACTAAGTAGTTTCTAATCTAAAGCAAATTCTTAAGTACAACGGAACTGATAGTAACTTAATGAGTCAACACAGTTCCTAATGTGCGATCTTACAAACTTATCTAACATTCCTTCGAGGTGCGTTGCAAAGATGAACTCCTCAATAGGCTACCCATGTATAGCCATGAATGTACCAACGTATATAATATGCAATTTGGATACATATGATAAATCAACCTCACACTAGGTAGCTTTAGATATTGACACAAATAGCGTTGGGCAATATTTTGATTCTCTTTAAAAAGTTCCATGCGTCTGAAAAACTTCTTCCAGTCCGCCGTAGACACCTCGTTTACAGCCTGCTCGAACGCTGACAGCGCATCTTCAGGCGACGAAAATTGTATCCCTTGAAGCAGTTATTTTATTTTCGGGAATAAAAAGAAGTCACACGGTGCTAGGTAAGGGCTGTAAGGAGTTTGACCGGCGTACGGTTCAGAAAGTCGCTCGTTTTGAGCGCGGTGTGCGCAGGCACGTTGTCGTGGTGGAGCAGTAGACCGCGGAGCCCTGTGTTTGGTCGCTTGTTGCTCACAACAGAGAAAACAACATTTGGTAGTTTCCCATTCAGCGTTGATGCTTCTTTGGTTCCGTAAAGGAATGCCAGTCGTTTCTAGATCGCTTCACCAGTATGACAAATATATTTACGTATATTTACTTTTGCGAGGTTGCCAATTTTGTTTACGTACCATACGAAATAGACCCTCGATGTGTCTAGGAGGTATCTATGTTTCATTGATAAATACGATTAATTCGTTTTTATTCAAACCAATCATTAATATTTAAAAGTAAGAAAATACGACGTTGTCATTTTACTACTTTGTCGAATTATTTTGTATGAAAAATGAAAAAAACAAAGGATGATTGAAACATAATTCATATGCCAGTTGATTTTTTGATATGGTCTCAATCATACCCTAGAGTTATGGAATATAATTAAATCTCATGTTGAGAGGATGAATGAAAGGAGAGTAACAAAAGGTATTTACAAATGTACACCCATGTTCCAACGTATATAATTTGCAATTTGGATACGGAACGTAAACGAGGCAAAAGGATTATGTAAGGATTCTGTGGTTTCTGCCTACCCCCATGGTAAGAAGGCCTAAGGATAAGGAACCCTAAAGCAGTCGTAATGCGAACTCTCGAATGAGTAATAGATAAGAAATAGCGAACAATGAAACGCTAATGAGGGTCGCCGGGCCGGGCGGATGTCAATGAGATTACTGCTAATTGATATACGTATCTCGCGAACCGTGCATCCTACGCAAAAATGGACCGCAGAAACGTGCTCAGCGCATGCCAAAACCTTTTTTTTTTTGGATTGAGGACCGCTTAGTAGTCGGTTCAAACCCCTTGAAAAAAGTGAGCTGGAACCGGCACAAACCTATCTACTGACATTTGGGTAGGCCGCATAAATTACTCAAATAGCCAGACCGAGATTTAAAGTTTTAAAAAATGCATTTAAAAAAAACGGCAAATCCACAATATCTTCACATTCACAATAATTAAAATAATATAATACTTTACAAAGTAAATTAACATGTCATTGTATACATAAAGTCCATCAATGTCAAAGTGTAAATAAAAATCCGAAAATTAAGTAAGTAGAGACTACGTGTAACGTTAAACAGTTCTTAAATTAGGATTTAAATACATCGCTGGTTTCAGTATATAAACACCTACATGGAGATTAAAATAAAAATAATATCAAAGTAAAGTTTGAACATCTCCTATATATAGTAAATAAAACTAGTATCTCAAGCAAGACCTGAACCGAGATTATTCAAAAATACGATCTAACTTTGGCCGTTCGAGGGAATTTTTGTATTTCGATCTTTATGACTTTAAAGAGTTAAAAAAAAAAATACAACCTAAGACCGGACTAAGCTGTCAGTTTTTGAAAAACAATATTCAATTTCTCTACGTTCTTATTTGAAAACCGGCTCGATGGTTTAAACCATCTTGTCTAAAGAAATTCCTTGTTTTGTAATAAGACCGGAAACTTGTCAATAATAATTCAATTCAGTATTATTTAACAGCTTACCTAATCTTGAAATTGGCACTTTGCGTTGCAAGTCGCCAAGACATAAGTTTTATCACTTAAGTGAATTAACTACATCAAACATCATCCGTTACAACAGGTTACATTATTTCTATACTAATATTATAAAGAGGAAAGATTTGATTGTCTGTTTGTATTGAATAGGCTCCGAAACTACGGGATCGATTTGAAAAATTGTTTTACTACACTTGGGAGCAAATAAATCGAGCCACTACCTTTTTTCACGTAAAATGGTAAATATTTTTGGGAATATGGAACGTATCAATTCGAACTATATATCGCCTAAAAGTTAAGTTAATAACCTTAACAATGAGGGTAAATTATTGAATAATAACCTTATTGAATGATAAATTATTGGCTCTGCAAGAAAAATGGTAATTTTGATAGAAAATTTAGTAGGGCTAAAACAGTCCATAAAAACAATAAAAAACAAAATTATTGCAAAAATATATATTCTTAATAACTGGTATTACCCCCCCGTGCCCTGATGCATTCTTGTAGCCTATTAGTCATCGATCTGATCAGAGTTACGATGACATATTGTGGTATGTTCTCCCACTCTTCAAGCACAGCGACTTTAAGCTCGGGAATGGATGAAACAGCGGGAACCCTGGCTCGGACTCTCCGTTTTAGCTCGTCCCATAGGTGTTCGATCGGGTTCAAATCGGGACTTCGTGCTGGCCATACCATTTGTTGAATCCCGATCGCAGACAAGTATTCCGTAACGATCTGCGCGGTATGAGGTCTCGCATTGTCATGCATAAACAAGAAATTTTCTCCGACAAAACCAGCATACGGCATTACGTGGTCTTCAAGAATGTCAGTTATGTATCGGTCAGCTGTTAATCCACGTCTACCACTGCCATCGTTGGCGGGGTCGACGAAGACAAGTTCCGTTTTTCCGTCTAGAGAAAGTCCTCCCCACACCATACAAGAACCACCAAAACTCACAGTTTCTCGAATGCAACATTGGGCAAATCTTTCACCAGGACGTCTATACACTCGGTTTCTCCCGTCATTGCTAAAAAGACAGATTCTTGACTCGTCAGAAAACAAAACTGACCTCCAGTCTTCTAACGTCCAATTAATGTGTTCTCGAGCAAACTCCAAGCGAGATCGGCGATGAGCTACAGTCAATTTTGGGCCAGTTGCTGGTTTGTGTGATGTTAAATTTCGTTCCTTTAGTCTTCGTCTCACTGTCCACCTACTGATTGCGACACCTCGAACGTCACGTAACGCTTGCTGTAGCTGAACAGCATTAAGTCCACGGTCGCGCAACGAATTGGTTGCAATAAAGCGGTCGTCACGTTCTGTTGTTGCCCGTGGTCGGCCAGTTCCAGGTCGCCGAACAAAAGCACCAGTCTCCAGATACCTGCGGTATACCCGCTGTACCTTTGAACGACTCAAATGAAGTCTGCGTGCCACTTCACGTTGTCCTTGTCCAACCTCAAGTAAAGCTACAACTTGGGCAGCTTCCGTCGGTGTAGTATCCATTTTATCATCTTATTTTGATTACACAGACACAGATAAAGACAACAATAACAAGTAATATGGGTATGATTAACAAAAACCTCAAATTTAATCTTTTCTTAACAGAGTACAATAAAAATGTCATAAGCAAATTAAATGCGATAATTTTATTCTACCCTTTAAACTTTAATTAAAATGAAATTTTGACAACTAACTACCCTCATTGTAAAGGTTATTAAATACCCTTTTAGGCGATATATGTTTCGAATCGATGCGTTCCATAATACCAAAAATAATAACCATAATGCGTGAAAAAGGAAGTGGCTCGATTTATTTGCTCCCAAGTGTATTAGAAGCCGAAATTATGTCTGATGAAGAAAATATTAGATTATCTAAGAGTTTTGAGTTTGAAAGTGATCGATGGAAGATGAGTGAGTGTAGGCTTTTCAGTTTTTACTTTTAACTATTTAATTGTTTTTTTTTAATTTTCAGTTCCAGAATGGCATCAACTTCACTCGGAAGGAGAAACGCCGGATAGAAAACCACACAACCAATCAAAAGGTATTGTCAAGTTTTCCATATTTTACTTTTCGTTACTTTATAACGTGTACAATAAATAGGTTGTTATAAAATTATACAAACATTAAGTTAATAAGGCTGCTAACTTTTTCTGCTTCGTCATTCTCAAACTAAGGATTGTGACTACATATAACGCGCCTCCTAGAGCGGTTTTCTTACGGACCTCTCGGTACTTTCTGCCTCTAATAACCATCCTAATCGTTTCTGACCAACGTGCCGGTGTTCTGCCTTGAGCGGGTTTTACTTTCACAATAAGGCTGCTAACGTTTTGTTTGGTAACATTCACAGCCTGCACGGCATGCTGCCTCACCATTCAACTGCAACGTGCGAAGTCCATATCCCACATAATTATGACTCGATAAAAGAACATACTGTATGGTACGACAAGGTACAGTAAGCGTTCAAAAGTGCATAGGCACGTTAAGAGTCGTATTGCTGTGAACTCGTGATACGAGTATGTGTTTAAACGATACACACCACAAAAAACGCAGTTTTGCACGGCACACACTGACGTGAAGTCGCGCACTCGCATCGCACTACACGAAACAAAATTATATTTCCATCGCTTTTGTTAGACACGCATCATGCTCGTGACCGGGCTGGTTTATGGCATTGCTAAAATTCGAGTTAATCTAATATGAGCTGGTAGCAGTAGGCGCCAAGCGTTGGACTGAGAAGCAGTCGGCTTAGGTTCTGATCGCATAAAATGCAGCGCAGTTTTATTGCAAATTTTTTATTTTGGTTTGCAATAATAACAATATATAAAATGCTGCTTTTGTATTTTTTTGTTATTGTAATAAAGGGTTTAGAATAAAAAAAAGAGTTACAAGTGATCACAAAAATAAAAACATATTTATTTGTTATAATATTTTACGTATGGATAAAAAGCGATTCAATTATTTATAATAACTTCTTCAGCCAAATAGGATGTGCAATAAAATATCAAGTGTCATGTGAAATGTAAAAAAAATTTGATAAGTAGATTTATTTCACCACAAACATTAAGCTTCGATCATTAATTTCCAAAATAAGTGATTTTAATAAGTGGTTATGTAGGGCAATTCGCTTACATGATTTCACATTTTTTTGGCTTTAGTGAATATAGATTACATATTGAGGATAGCCTAAGTATTCATTTTCTTTAAGAAAAGGTGATTGAAACTAAACCTCAATTTTTATAAAAAAAATATCCTGTATATTTAAATTTATTAAATATACAGGATAAACTATTCCGGAACTTCAACGTTCTTGGTTATTACGTTATTGTTTGCTACGGTGATGCAGCCTTTATAGCGTGGAGTACACGGCGAACAGTTTTTAATGACGTGTTGTATTCAGCTAAATGACCGATTGGTTGAAACCATTTGTTTCATATTAATTCACCATATGAAGTCTTGTTTAAATAAGCTTTCATAAACAAGCGCTCCGATTAGCAAGGATTCCCTCTTCCTCACATCTCTTAACCCACAGACTCACTGTATTTGTCTAGAACAAAGAATGTAATACTATAAGACATCTCTAAGCAAAATACTATAGACTATAACTATTAAGAAAAACTATTTTATATAACTTTATGTGCATAACACTTTACTCATCATTCACTTTCACTTTCTTTTCGAATTGCATCTACATCACAGAAATTGAAATAATTTACTCAGTTTTCTGTGGTCTACTCGTACCTACAAACTTTAATTTTCTAAGTAAACAAGTTGAACGAGACAAGTATCGAATGATTATCGATCCACTTCAAGTAATTTTATTAAAACAAACAAATAACATATCAAAAACTATAAATAGATATTATTTGAAAATAACATCAAGCTTAATCCGCAGGCGCAGCTGAGATTCGAACTCAGGGCTTGCCATAATCGCTCCTACCCAAGCGCGGTAACGACAAACGTGCGGTAGCATGGCATATTTTAAGTTAGTTGAAAATATGATCTACTGTCAATTACAGACAAAGTGAGTGTGTGTGCGTCTCTATAGTATAGAAACAACTTATAGAAAAAGGTCGTAAGTGAAACCGAAGCGTCAATCTATTGCTAAGTGAGATTGCTTATGGACTTATGAGCGCTACTGTACTGTAAAACAATCACAGGTCGGCTCATTCATCTTAGGAGGCAGGCACGATCGTTCAGCATAATCAGCCTATAATGTTTCCAGTGTTGGCACACAGGCCTCCTCTCGGTGAGAAAGAGTCACGATACTCATTTATTTAATTTTCTAAAACTATCTGTGTTAACCTTGTCTGCATCGTTTAGTGTACCTAGAGGAAAATCAAATGTGAATTTACCCGATAATTATAGGTAGCTAACTCTTTGCATAGTTACAAGATCAATTTATATGTATTCTAATTTGCTAAGTATTATGTATATTTGTAGTTCTCTACGTAAAAGTTATGTGCATTATGTTTTATTCATATCTTAAAATTTGCCTATGTATGTTACATTAGTATGTTTAATTAGTACTTATACAAGATATTTGGTAAATACGGGCCGGGGCTGGGGTTTTCCCAAATGGAATAATATTTGTCTATTGAGATGATTATTTGGATGCGTAATTGTGGAATATATTTGCCTTTACGCAAGTAACTAAAACACTCTATTGGTCAGACAGAACTTGGAGTTAGTGTAATCGTAAATTATTATTGTTGAAAGTCAAATGTTATGTTTTCTACGGCAGGGATACTTGCAATGTTTTTCACACCACCGCGCTTATGTCAAATTATATGTGATGCAAACCTAACCTAAAGCAAGTCACGCCATAGGCTCTATCCGGGCAATAATATTGTACAGAATTTCATTATGATCCGCTTTATATATAGTCATCAATTTTAACGCTAAAGTGAGGGTACAGGATTGCAACGAATCGATGCTTGCTCCTTATGAAGGAGGGGCTTTTCTTGATGAATTCGTTCTTTATGACACAGCCCCAGAGGCAGTGGACGTGGCGAAATCCCGATACTATGACGAAAAATGAGATAGACTTCATCAAAACGGATAAAAGGCAAATATGCAGGGATGATGGAAAGATTGGTTCTTGGCATCTCTGTACAGAGAGAGGTGGAAAGAAAGTAGGGATGCCTTTGCCCAGCAGTGAGACATAAATGGCTAATAATATAAAAATGTACAGCTCGACCAAAGAGTTTAACTTCACAATTTAAGTTACCGTTAACGAAGAAAATAATTTGCAGACCAATAACATAGCAGAGATATTATAGTAACAAAAGTTTATATTAAGTAGAACAAAATTAAAAAAACAACAATAAAAACAACTGTTGTCTGTAGGTTTATGCATGGCCAAGTCCAAGATGATTGAAAAATAGAACTGAATCTCCTTTGTATTATATAAATGCATATCACAGGTGTAAGTACTCAGGGTAGTCTTATATTGACTTAAATGTGCCCTGGCGGCTGATAGTTTGTCATGTTCACTCAAATGTCTCGCTGACGGTGGCGCCTGTATTGGCTCATTCATTTAGCTCCCTTCAAAATGGTTGAACTGAATGGTGCTGTTTCATGCGTCATGTTCGTGTACGGGCGCCGCCGCCGTCAGTTGGAACTGGTCATCTCTTAGATGCCACGGCTTATTTTTTTACTGTTATTTTTTTTGCCGCGGTCTGGACTTAGCTTTTACGGTTTTTGTACATCGTTCTCACTTATAAGATCAACACTAATGATGTAACGATTTTTTTTTTTTTTTTACGTATGGCCTCTCGCAGGTCAACCTATAAGGTTGTCGTCTGCTTAAGCGGAATTGCCTGTGGTGCCCTAATAAATTAAGGCCTCCAGCCAGGACTTAAACTTAAATACTAACTAAAACTAAGCGACAACGCTAAGGGCACCCCCTGTGGGGTACGGACCTCGGCTTAGGGCGTCGCTGGAAGAGGGCAGCAAGAGACTAGCTGGATCAGGATTTATTAGATTTTGGGACGAATTTATAGCTACAGGCTCAGCGGCGCGGGCTGGCTCGAGCAAGGGTCGGGAGGGGCGTGGATTTGGGCGTCGCGGCGGGCCTCGGCGGCGAGGACGGTAGGACGGCGATCGGGTTTTGGGCTTATGTAGCGTGCTAGTGGCCTTACTACTCTCCTGGAGGAGGGTAGTGGCGTCGTCGGGGGCGATTAAAGTATGCCTCGGTCGGCGAATACGGCTAATGCGGGAGGGAGTGTAGCGGGCGGCCGCTGAGATCAAGGGGTTTGGGTGTTTTATGCCACAGTCAAAGAAACGCTTCGATAAGCGTTTCATGAACTGGTTTATTATGGTAAGCATTTTAAGGTCTACGTGGAGATCTATATTACGGACATAGTAGGGGGCACCCGTGACCTTCCTAAGGAAACGGTTCTGGAGGGTCTGCATCTTATGGAGATGACGTGGGTGAGCGTGCGCGAATACAACGCAGGAATAGCACATGATGGGACGGATGACTACGGTGTAGATGCGCAGCTTGCATTTAAGTGACAGTTTGCAACGGGCTGTCAGAATAAAGTGGAGTCTACCAAGAGCGAACGCGGCGCGCGCGCGAACCGCCTTAATATGCTGTTTAAACGTAAGGTTTTGATCGAGGATCACGCCTAGGTATTTGGCTTGCTTCTCCCAAGGGATTGGCCTGCCGTACATAGTGATCGGGCTGGGAAGGGGGGGTGGGACTCGACGACGTCTCGAGAAGAGAACCGCCTGACTCTTATCGGGGTTGACCTCGATTCTCCATTTCCGGAACCAAGCGCCTAAGACGTTTGCGGCGGTTTGGAGAGTACGAGCTATAGCGATGGGACAGTGACTGGTATAGTAAACGGCAGTGTCGTCGGCGAAGAGAGCCAACTGAGCCTTTTTACTTTTTGGAATATCGCTGGTGAATAGCGTGAAGGCTAGAGGAGATATGACGGAACCCTGAGGGACACCGGCGCGAATAGGGTGAGGGGACGAGAGTGCACCCTCGATGCGATAGCGAAAGGTGCGATTCGACAAGTCTCGTAAGATGAGCACGAGACGATCTGGCACTCCTAGTTGGTAAAGCTTGTATAACAAGCCGTTGTGCCAGACTTTGTCGAAGGCCTTCGCTATGTCGAAGAATAGCACACCCGTCGTCGCGTTACGCTGCAGACCAGAGCTCAAGTGCTCTACGATACGGTGAACCTGATGGATACTAGAGTGTTGGGGTCGCAAGCCGAACTGCTCGTTGGGAATGAGGCTCTTTGCTTCGGCGTAGTCTTTGAGACGCTTATAAATAAGTCTCTCGTAGATTTTGCCGAGCACATTGAGTAAGCTAATGGGACGGTAGCTGGAGGGCTCGGACTTTGGCTTGCCTGGCTTTGGGATACCGATGACGGTTGCTTCTTTCCACGCTTGTGGGAAGATGTTGTTGCTCAATGCGCCATTGAAGATGGCGGTCATAAGCATTATTGAAGGGCAGGTAGGAGTTTGTACACCTTATTGGTAATACCGTCCGAACCGGGGGCTTTCCGAGCTTGGAGCCCTTTAATGATTCCGTGCACTTCGTCTGGTGTGACGGGAGGCAGAGGATCGTCAGGGTCTTCGACGGGTGGTAGGGCGGCTCTCCGTTCGACTTCAGCGTCGACCTTGTTCAGGTGAGCTTGGTCAACCGGTTGAGAGCTGGGAGAACACTGGGACTCTAGGCTGTCAGCAAGGCATTCGGCCTTGTCGGTACTGTCGAAAGCGATACTATTGTCGGGGCGAGTGAGAGGAGGCATGGAGACCTCTTCTGAGGAACGCAATTTCCTCTGTAATTGCCAGAAGGCTTGATGAGTGGGCTCGAGTTCACTGAGCATCTTGTTCCAGCCCTCGGAGCGAACCTCCCCTATGCGTTTCTTTACAGCACGCTGTAAATGGCGCATGTGGGCTTTGTTCGCGTCACAAGGGAAGGAGTCGTAGGCACGAATGGCCGCGTTCTTCTCGGTTATCAGGGCACGTACGTCAGTAGGTAGTTTCCAGCGATGGTCTTCCATCACCGGAACTTCCCGTGAACAATCCGTCAGTACGGATTGTACGTGCTCTGTAAACGAGTCGATTGCGGCCGTCATGTCAGCGACTGACACTAAGTGATCGGGGATGGTGTCCAAGTGAGGCGACGTGGTGGATTTCAGTCTTTCGCTTACTTTCCTCCAGTCGGTTATCATTTGGGTCTGAGGGGGGCGGTTGGGGTCGATTGGGCCCGAGTAGGGTGCAAGATGCATGACTACTGGGCGGTGGTCAGAGTTAAGCTCGTGGAACGTCTCTATCGAATGCAAACGAAGGTTCACATTCTTGAGCAGCGCTACATCGAGAAAATCGGGAAGGTGATTAGCATTATCTGGGAAATGAGTCGGGCTCATTGGAGCGATGACGTCAAAGTTAAGGGATTCGCCTAACTTGAAAATGATCCGACCTCTGGTAGAAGTCGTGCTACTATTCCACGCCGGGTGTTTGGCATTAAGATCCCCCGCCAATATGACGGAGTCACTCATACCGAAGAGGGCGGTGAAGTCCTTTTGGAGAGAGATGGGATCCTCCGGACCATTGTCTGGTGGAATATAAGCAGAGATGATGGTGATCGGTTGGTGACCGGTCATGCCGAGCCGACAGATAGAGGTCTCCAGATGGGAGAAGAGAGGAGGCGGGTCTAAGGGGATGCAGTACAAAGTTTTACTAAAGTAGATCAGGGTGCCACCCTTGTGGCATCGAGACCTGTCATTGCGAACTAGTTTGTAGTTGGCAATGTTCGGGTTGCGGTGATGAGGCTTTAAGAAGGTTTCCTGTATGAGGAGGATGTCAAGCTGGTGGTCGGGGAGGAAAGCGGCGATCTCATCGCGTTGACCTGAAACGCCATTAGCGTTGAAAAACCCTAATTTAAGGGACCGGGGTTTTGTACAGTTTAAACTCGTATTAGCCATTGAGGATTTAGAATTTAAGTGATTTCAGAACTAACGCGATCTCCGGATACGCGTCAAGGATTTCCAAAAGGCGACGAGGGTTGCCATTTGCAGCGACTATTTCGTCGGCCATTTTATCCGCGGCGGAGCTGTAGAGGGCCGCGTATGTGCTGATAATAATTTGGGCGCTATCCCTGCCCGGGGCTCTTTGCGGTACAACTGGTGAAGCCACTGCACCTGGGGCCGCGGGGGCTACCGAAGGAGCTGTGAAGGCGGTAGCCATCAAAGCTGGAATTTCGGCGGGTTGGACGGGTTTGGAGGGTACCGAAGCTGCGGGAGCTTTTTGGTGGTTTAAGTTTGCCCAGGGGGAGGGCCTCTGCGGACTAAGCCGTTCCGGCATCTGCGCGGAAGGAAGCTTACCCCAGGGGCTTTCCATGTGCTCACGGTCGGTCGCGCGTTTCGCGAGTTTCCCAGAGGAGGGCTTCGGGGCCTTAGGACAGCCACGGTAATTTGCCGGGTGTCCCGCTTGGCCGCAGAGTACGCAGCTGGGAGGCTCTGTACATAGTTCCCTATCTTTAGGGCGGGTACAGTCGACGGTGCCATGCTCTCCTAGACACTTGACGCATCTAGGGGTCGCGTAGCAGTTTGACTGCGAGTGTCCGTACAATTGGCAGCGATGGCACTGACCAATCAAGTTGGCTCGGTAGGGCTTCTCAATAGAGATGCCCGAGAGCGAGCACACCGACTTCACATTGAAGATCGGGTGGTGACCTTCCGTGGGGTCACAGATGACAAGGACCATGTCGTAGACTAGGCCCTGTCTTGCTTTGTGTAAGCGATGGACGGCGGAAACTGGAATGCCTTGTGCGACAAGGTCGGTCTTAATCTCCTCGGTGGAGATTTCTTGGGGTACGCGCCTAATAACGACGCGAGTGGGGGTTTCCTCCGGAAGGGAGTACGTATGAAAGGAATAGTTCCTTTCACGCAGGGCGCGGGAGAGATCCCTAAAGTCCGCAGACGTAGGGACGGTCACTTTGATCCCCTGGAGGGTGGATCGGGCGTTGGTGTAGTTGATCTTGCGATCAACACACATTCTGGATATTTCAGTCCATTTGGACGTTTCCTGGACGTAAATGCGGGGAGGAGGCTTTTGCTTCCTCGCTGTAGGAGCGGGTGGGCCAGCCTTAGGGCTGGCGGTGCGACTGGCCCGCGGACTAGGGGCGGAGGTGGAGCTGGCCGATACGTTGTCCTGTTTTTGGGCCTTGGTGACCGGGCCAGCGGGCGCGGAGGATTTAGCCTTCCTCTTGCCTCCTTTAACAACGACTTGGAAGTCGTCGTCGCTGGAGGAGGAGGTGCGGGCTTCGTCCTCTGAGAGTGGGACTGACGTGTCCATGCTCTCCGGTTGAGTCGTGATTGATACTGCGGCGCGCAGCTGGTTCGGATTTATTGTCTCCGAGACAATGGCGGTCGGGACAAAGGCGGGCGCGACAAAGGCGGGCGCGACAATGGGAGCCGGATTTGCGGCCGACGTAATTACGGTCGGGGCAGTAGCGGGCGAGACAATAGGGGCCGGATTAGCGGCCGGAGTATTATCTACCGGAACAAAGGCGGGTGACACAATGGGGGCCGAGATAGTTGCCGGAACATTGTAATGCGGAACGAAGGGCGGAATGCCTTGTTCAGAAACAGGTGGTGAAAGCGGGCTCTCTAAAGCGTCGCTAAACTCACCGAGTGCGCCCTGGGACGGAGTGGGGGTGGAGCGTTGGCGGAGTTTTGAGCCATATCGCTCCAGGAAATCGGGGTCTTTAAGTAGGACCTCTTTGAGGAACGCCAAGAGGTCGGCGTCCTCCATGATCGGAGGGGGAACTATAATAAGGGAGGAATGGTGGAACGAAAAATTTCCACGTTGCCTAACGCTATACCTAACTCCCCGGGTGGATTGGCCCGGGGATGAGTTCCCTCCCTGTAGGGTGTAGACAGGGAGGTGTGTACCTATTGGTGAGCCCTAAGCTTGTAACCCGTCGCCAGTCTTATTGTGCGAACGGGGCCCTGACCAGTCTAGCGCGAAGGGTGTAGACACACCCTAAAGACACTAGGTGAGTAGCTGTGGAAGGAAAACTGTACACCAGAGCCGACTAGGAGATCCCCCAAGGCCGGTTAACTCTGGGACCCGTCCAATTGACTGCCTCGCCCTAAAGGGGTTCGGCGGGTGTGTTGGGACAACACCCCACTCGGCTTCGTTGACACCGTAAGGTTTCAACCGAGGACCACGAAACTGTGGTTTTACCCAGAAGGGGCCTAGTGAAGCTACTCACAAACGTCTGTTAATGAAACAGGGATGCCTTGAAAAAGGCAGTTTTTTGAGTTATTAAAATCAAATCAATTCTTGATTTGATTTTAAATCGGAGTAGTCGGGGCGACTACGATGACGTCACGTGGCAGCGACGAATAATAACACGAAACACAACACTGGAGCGGGAGAGCGCACAAACACGTCCGTCCGCGGCGAGAGTCGAGCGTCGAGTGTGATGTAACTAATATATTCGTAACAATATTATATAAGAGTGTTCATGGAGTTTCTTGCCCTTTCTTCTCCATAAGTACCTACTAAGCTTTGAAATAGGCAACTAGCGTCATATTTCTAACTGACCGACTCCTTGAAAATTCAAAAGTGCCTGTAAATGGTTTAATTGAAATAAATGCTTTGAGTTAGAGTAGACTCGCCCAACCGCTGTTTATACATTATCTGTGACGTTAAATGACATGCCAACAGCTGATCGGCTGAATTTGGGCGTCATGTTTACGATAATATGTTATTGTGTTTTTCATGAAATAACAGGACTTTAGATAAAATAGTGTACGAAACTAGGTAATCCCCGGTTATTTATCAGTTTCATAAACTACTAAAGAAAAACGAATTGGTTTAATAATTACCTCGCAGTAGGTACGAAAAGTGAGTATTCGCCTTGGATTTTCGTCTTGTGCGAACTTGAAATTGAAAAACCTATAGCGAAACTGACACATTATCACAAAATAGCTCACAATTTCCATTTTTTACTGTTTATTTAAAGAAACGACATTATTATCTAATGAAAATGTACATACAAACTGCGGAACTAACATCAACAGTACAAAAAATGCGGAAGAGTTACACATCTTGTCATTGTTTTTTATAGTATTTCATTTGAGTCAATGTTTATCAGCATTAGGTATTTATGCCTGAAAAACATTGCTGGAATTCCATTACGAAGTCACTGCTAGTGATAAACTAATGAGGAAAATAAAGAACTTATAGTAAAGTCCCAACCGTTATTAAATCCATATAATTTGTATACCTACGTAAATTGTTTTCATGTCGGCAAGAGAACACCTTACACTCCCTAGACTCCTTATAAAAAGTCCTTGAAACGTTTGAAAGTTTTAATATTGATGCTATTTGTTGATAGTCACTTGTCGACACATTCTGGGAACGCAGCATTTCTATTCTGTAAAATCTCACCGTGAACACTTGCGTGGTGTGAGCTGTCAGTATCATCCCGTCTTGTACCCTAATTGCATAATACACTATCAATCGGAATCTGAATCGTTTTGAAACAGATTGCTAATCCATTGCTTCATAAGTTCGATTAAAAATCTGCTCAACACTGTAAATAACGCAATGAATGTTGTTGAACTGTCAAAATACAACAGATTAGTCGTAATCGTTTACGAAAATGCAATTAGGCTGATGGTCAATGCCTAGCGTCAGTGGCACTGACAGCTCACTCCACGCTCACTTCACCTACGTTGTCACGGTGAGATGGTTGCAGAATAGCACCACTGATATCGTGCGTGTGCGACGCGGTGAGTGACCGCGCGCGCAACCGTACATTCCCGCCTCACGTTTTCCCAGTCCAGGGAACTCTGGACATTACAGTTTCCTTTCTTCAATTTATTTCAGTGCACGTGACGCTTACCCTATGACACAGTTAGCAAGAGTAGGTACTCGAGCATTAGAATTGGTAAGCGTATTATCAATTCCTCTTTTTGTCACAAAAGTGAAAATATTGCTAATATAATAAAGCATTTAAAGATATGACTGCCTCGTTGGTCTAGTGGTTGCAATCGCTACTGCTGAGCGTGAGGTCCTGGGTTCGATTCCCAGGTCGGGCAACGTGTTATTGGGTTTTTTATATGGAATTTCTCAGTAGCAGCCCGGAGTATGGATTAGTGCCCGGTTGATGGCAAAAGGCTCACCCCCCATTACGTGGGACTTAAACATAACTGGCGAAATGTGGGTGTACCGGTACACCCCTGCCCAACACTTCGGGGAATCAAGGCGTGATGTTATGCATTTAAAAATATTTTTAACTTGTTTTTAATAAAGGATTGAAATCAAAAGCACTGGTTTGAATTGATTTTGAACTTTTACTTTTAAGTTAGTTTCCACATTTCTCTTTAAGAAAAAGGCCGACTAATGCACTCAAATATATATTTATTTCAGGTAGTATTATAAAATAAAGCCACACAGCATGATGGTGTCGTGAATGACTGCCCAGGTACAGAATGAATGCACAGGTTGCGCCGGCGCCGGAACACTCGTGAAACCTATTTTAAAACACCCTCTAAATGTTCTTTCAGTTACGTTATTGTCTTACAAAAATTAGTAAAAAAATAAGTTCAAGAGTCACAAATTATAATTTAATTAAATACTTGACTAGTCTGGAGTGATATTTTCTCTCAAAGTTCCTGCGGAAGCCAGGTCATTCCATGGCATGGCTTTGTTGTATAATTCCCCTCGCAGATAAGCTTTGTTTTTTTAGGCCACCTAATTGAATTATTTATCACACGTAAAATATTCGGTGAAAGTGATTGACACCGCTGAAACTGATTACTAAATCATTTGTTTTCACAATATTGTTGCTATTTGTTTATTATAATGGAAAGTCACTATCACTATGATTGTAAAATCGGTAGGATTGTAACATAGCCCCACCTGCTCCCAAGGAGGGTTGGCCTTCGCGAGTGGCGAACTTGCGCACCCTGGGCAATCAGCCCCGTTATCACTTTGCTGCTGATCTCCTAATATTTTAACAACTGCAAGCACTATGTTTCAGCAGTGGTTACTGCCCCGACTTACGAGTCAGGGCAGAGCGGCAGGCGCTTTACCTTGTGTACGTAAATCACTTCATCATCAAAATTCGAAGACATGTGACGTCTACCAACCTGCAGTAGGCTCGCGTAGTGGTAACAGCCCTCTCCCTCTCGAAGAGAGAAGGCCTGTGTCATTACAGGCCGATTATGCAAAGCGGTAGGTAGGTTTTCCGTTTTAGTATATGACAATAAAAACTAAGAAAGAAAGAATCCATGAGATAAGAATCCATGCATAAAAAATACTGTATTTATGCTTCATTATCATTAGTATAACTATGGTTTGTTGCCAACCTGGTTTATTCAGTCACTTCGTAGGTTAGCCAGGAAGGTAAGTTGTTCGGTCATTTGGTGTATGGCCTCCATTATTGTATATTAGTGTATGTTTATGGTGACATAGTGGCCGGGCTGCATCCAGCACTCAAGAGTCAGGTCGCACGCGATACAGCAAGTCTGTCGATGATTTTATTGGCATTTACTGTCCTGTAAGTTCGTTTAACGCCTATTATCATCGTAGGCAGCAGATACAATGTTTTAGTTTTTGACTATTAATTATTTTTTGTTTATTTCGTGTATCACGTGCAAGCACACGTAAAGAAAGAAGCGAGTTTAATGTAAATCGTAAATTGAGATTCATGATATTTTAATGCCATTTGACAATACCCACCAAAATATTTACCGTTGGTGGGCCCTTTCATAAATAGTGGCGTGGTTCTAGTTGTGAAATTTTACATGGACTCACAAAATTATACAGCACGAGCACATTACATATTGTTCAAGTAAGTGCAGCATTAAAATTCAGAAATTTTGAATTAAAAAAAAAAACTCGAACTCTCTGTCTCAATTGTTTTTTTAGTCATAGGCAACTGCATTGTACCTACTTAACATTGTAGGTACATAGAGGTAGACAAAATGTTTCTTCGCTGAAAGTTCTTGGGATTCACAAATAAGTAAGTTTTAAAAACCCATGCAACCGTTCTTAAGTACCGTAGCTATGCTAGAAATGAGAAAGTTATGAACTTTGAGGGCTTGTTCTTCTTCTTTTCGAGTCGATGGTAGTCTCAGTAGTCTGTCTTCTTCTTTATTTTTATACAGGGTGGAAGGGACATCGATGCACAACCGGTTACCATGGACTTAGCACATGATTTTGAACCCCCCTGCGTTGAAATTTTTTGTCGGTTATCAAAAAAAAAACTGCTGTTTCATAGAAAAGTGCAATCAATACTTACGCGGTCAAAATGTATTGCACAGCAATTTTTTTTAACTGTATTGTTTAAGCCCAGTAGGTGGCTACTTTGATTGCGACATCAGTAGCATTCTTTAGGTCATCGAGGTTCAGATAAACAGGCACTTAGGACATGGTCTCATCAGAAGCACCGCACTAGCACTGGGTTTTCGATGGGTCAGTAGTCTCCCACTTCGACAAATTGTGTCTGCAGCGGTCTACTTGAGTTCGCTGTCGATTGAGAGCTTTCGGGATTTGGTATAGTGTCAGATGTTAGTTACTCGATCACGCTGTTGCTGCTGAAGGTATTTGGATGGAATTTGGCACACAGGTAGTCTATGACCATAAAAACATAAGATACTGTTTATCTGGGTAAAGAAGAAGTAACCAATTAGCCCGAAGTAGGATGCGAATAAAGCCATACCATGCAACATCTTGGTAACGTTGATAAAACTATGCATCTTAGGCTAACACACAATAAAAGTAATAATGACAGTGTTCGCGAAATCATCTTGATAGTGGATTTTTCTTTATTTAAATCTTTTTCTTTCTGGTGCAGGTGCATACTTATGTGTGCAAACATAATAAAGTAGATAAAATAGGTAGGTACTATACCTAAAAATTTCCTTGAAATTTACAATGAGATTGGGACGTATAGGTACGTCCCAATCTCATTGTAAATTTCAAGGAAATTTTGTTTAGAATAAAAGGAAAACTACGTGTGGCATAGTATTAATAGTAAGCGTTAGCTCACGTTGATTCGGCTGCTTTTTTCGGAGTTTGCCACTTTGCATTGCTCTCACTCGCTGAAAAAACGTGTTCGTAATGTCATTATAATATTTGAGATACCTCATTCATTTTTCGGTTTTCCTGAATTTCTGATTCTTGAACTTCTACATTTTGTGGCGCTAATTTAGGTAATCGTCTATTATAATAATTAAGCATTTTAGGGATATACAACTACTGAACTTCGGTAGAACATTCAGTGGCTTAATTTGTTGCATTTTAACCCTACTATGACGTCGTGCAAGGAATACGTCGAGTTACCAGTAACCCTGTGTATATGTAAAATACATCAATAGAAGTTAGAAGTTATGATAGCCGGTAGGCACTTGCCTAAGTGACGTCACAGATATTATAATACTACGGTGACGTTGACTAATAATATGTAATTTTAAACTCCCCAACTGCAAGAAGACCCTGCAGGTCCTTAATTATATGAGGAAGGAAAAACTTTCTCCATATATTGGTTTTAAAATCGTCATGTTTGGTGTAATTGTCTCTAGTAAAAGTCAGTTTTATATAAATGAAAAACAATATATCATGATCTAAACCTACATTAAACAATGTAGCTGCTGTAAACAGCGGAATGTCAAAAATTTAGGAAAAACAAGTAAAGATTAAAAAACGTGACTTTTATAACGGTGTTTGTTGAAGGCCGAAATAGTCTGAAGTAATATTTGGACGTTTGTAAATCTACATAGGTCTATGGAACATTACGCTGTGTGCGCGGCTCCATCCACATTAAAAAAAAATTATCATTTTTTTTATGAAAAGCCTCCTTGTCTAAACTTTCTTCAGCTATCGTTGTTTTTTATATATAAACTAGCTGACCCCGCAAACGTTGTTTTGCAATTTTTTTTTTTTTGAAAAATGTTTTTTTTTAAAAGTAGATGTTGGCCGATTCTCAGACCTACCCGATATGCACATAAAATTTCATCAAAATCGGTCAAGCCGTTTCAGAGGAGTATGGCAACGAAAACTGTGACACGAGAATTTTATATATTAGATTTTTCAGTAATTTTAGGGAAATATTTTTGTTTGATCCAACGAGCGAGCGAAGCAAACAGTATTGCTGCAGAGCTTCCGGCAGGTGTTACAGCCAAGTTGGTCGTAATTACTAGGTTAGACCACGTTCGCACGGACGTTAAAAATATCGCGGCGGGATTTTTTCGCACACTGGATTTTCAACTCTCGTTGTTGAACCGAGCATTGATAACCCAACAGAGGGTACACCGCGTCGATGTTAACGCGACGCGCGACGCAGCGAAAAAACACACTGTTGGACTTTCAATGTCAAATTTACCGCCACGATATTTTCACGTCCGTACGAACTTTGACTTAAGGCTCGTATAGACTGGCGCGACACGCGACGCGAATTGTTGCGCGACGAGCGGTGCCTTTGTGTCGTTCGCGTCGCGTCTCGCGTCTGTTTGTAGGAGCCTTTAGGGGCACATTATAAATATATGATCAAGTATAATAACGTAGGTCTGTGCTGATTAGCGTTGTTAGGAAATCAAAATGGGTATTATTTGGGGATGTCTTTTGTTTTAAATTAGGCGAATGCGCATGCCTTTTAATCCCATTTTGGCTTTAGAAATTGAAGTTGGTAAGGAACGCATTACTTTTACTTATCCAAGTTACCTAGTGATATATACTTCTACACAACTAACATACAAACAATTCCGAAAAAGATTTTTTGTAGAATAATGTAAATTATGATACAATGCCCTTTCGACCGCTTACACTGTAAACATTTTTTTTAAATTCAGAATTACAGAGAAGTCCCCTTCTCTGTAATTCTGAATTAAAAAAATGTTAAAAAAATAAAATTGTGTTCTACGTTTACATCATTTGCAAATATAACACGCAATACTGTGGCAAAACAGTATTCAAAATAAATAAAAATCATGTGTGTGCGGAACGAGGCTTCGCGATTAATTTACTCGGTCCTACAAATAAGTATGATATTGGAGAATGTAATGCTGTCCTGGCTTGTCCTTTATCGGAACAAGCTAGGATACTTTACAAACTGGCATTTTTTTTTAAAGTAAGAGTTCAATCGTGTGAGTCGAAGATCCATTAGAGTCTGTGTAATCGAGCCAGTCGGCACTGAAGTAGTCAGACGTTAATATAGATACCTAAGCTCTATTTTATACAATCGAGTAAACAGAATGTGTTACAATTCACTTAATCTTAGAGAATGTCGAGTCACCGTTGATCAATGGCTACATACGCTTACTTATGAAGAGCTTGAAAACTTAGCTAAACCATAAAATACACATAAACACGCACTCACAACACAACACCACGCACAACACGACACCACGCACAACACGACACCACGCACAACACGACACATCACATCACACGCACACTCACGCACAACACATCACACACACGCTTGCCTAATTTTGATTAGCATACGTTTTCGAGTTTATATTATTTTCTTATATAGGCTTCTTATTTTCTTATATGTTATTACATTCTTGTATGGGCGTTAATGGCTGCGACACAGTTTATAACTAATGCAGTCATTATCGTACCTAATTTTATTGTAATTTGGGTTTTTTAGTTCCAATAAATATTATTATATTATAAATGTTTTTAGGTTTATGGATTGTGTACGAATGTTACAGGGCGTTGTTATCGTTCAGCGATAAAGCCCTTAAAATAAAGAAGATAAAAACCCATGGTTTTTAATAACCTTATCATTAAACTAGCTGCCATTATGGCTACAGGGTCATGCCATTCGGAAGCAATCAAAAAGGTACAAATCGCTGTAAATGAAATTCATGACTGGGCACAAAAATGGAGAATCAGATTGAATGAATCGAAGTCACTACACATTGATTTCACCAACAGGAATTGTGATTACCAACCAATCTTCATAAATGGCCAACAAGTGCCATACGCAAATACAGCCAAATACCTTGGCATAACGCTTGACGCAAAACTGCGCTGGAAAGCGCACGTCAAAAAGAAAAGACAGGAACTAGACATGCGTTTTAAAAATATGTATTGGTTGATTGGACGGGGTTCCTGCCTATCGATACATAACAAAATTTTAGTATATAAGCATATTCTTATGCCAATATGGACATATGGTATCCAACTGTGGGGCTGTACTAAGCCGACCAACATCAAAATTATACAAACATTCCGGAATAAAGTACTCAGGAGTATTGTAAATGCGCCCTGGTATATAAGAAATGACGACCTCCATCGTGACCTAAAAATGGAACACGTCACCAATATAATCAAAAAATTTGCTGAGGCCCATGAACACCGACTCCATCGACATGTGAACATCGAGGCAATTCAGCTGTTAGACCAAGCAAATATTGTGCGAAGACTAAAACGAACTAATCCTTTTGAGTTAGTGTAGTGTAAAGTGTAGAAATAATTGTGACAGTGACACACATAATAACACATGAAAAAAGTGTTTATATCATTAATTATCAGACTCTAAGAAAGTGGAACGGACTTGAGTAATGTTCAATCAGCACTTTTCTAAGTTTTAAAATAATTATCACGTAACAAATTAAGTTAGATTAAAATTGCTTATTAGTCGTATAGGCTAGATTGTAATCAATTATTAAGAACCTGGTTCTTTTTAATAAAGTAAAAAAAAAAATATTAAACTAGCTTCTACCCGCGACTTCGGGCACGACATCTACGTGAAATTTCTGGTTCCTCCGACCGGACCCACTAAGTCGCATTGTTTCGCCTTCAAGCGGTATTACTTCATTTTCGCTTATGGTTCTTTCTAAGGGTCCTAGCGTAATGTTAAATAGCCATAGCCTTCCTCAAGAATTGGGCTAACAAACACGAAAAGAATTTTTGAAATCAGACTAGTTTCCGAATTACCGCATACATACAAACTTACAAACAAACAAATATTACTTCTTTAAAATATTAGTGCAGTATAGATAAATGTGAGGAATATACCTATGTAATTGTTCGTTATATGTATATGTGTATGTATAGTATTTCAAGTGAGATAAGCATGCAGGAGGCAGGCGCGATGCCGCCGTTGGCAGAGGTCAGTATTGACGTCAATGGAATCACGTGGTCGCATTGTACGACTACTAAATACCTACCGGGCGTCGTGCGACGTTGCGCGCGCGCCGCATTCATGACTGGCATGCCGCCATGCGCAACTGTGGTTAGCTGTAGCAACTCCTTGTTAAAAATTCCGATATTTAATAATTAGGTACATTTTTTTTCTAAATTTGTTATATTAAAGTTAAAAAAACATAATTTTTAACGTGTGTTTTCACGTAAATATATGCTTTTTTTTATAGATTCTTTGTTCGTTGTAGGTGATGATTGTGCTTCCAGCGTTTTATCAGAATACTCTTACTTTTAATAGTTTCTGAATTACCTGTAAGGATTTTATCGTTGGAAACAGTGCTTCTTTTACATAATTACTTTTTTACTGACTTACTTGTAGATACTCATGTAGAAATAACTTGCACAACCGTGTAAAGTTAACAGATTCATGTTGCTTATGGTTGAAATTATCTATAAGTGGCTAGAAGTAGCCTGGAGGGTGAGAAGAGGTTTTACATCCATACATTCCATGAATGATTCACTTCGTCGCTTATTCACTGGTTGTCCTTTAGGTCCAACGATCCTACTAATATGTTGGTCGGATCCAGAATATTAATAATCACAACTACTCTCAAGATAAAACAGTAAACATCTATGAACTTTCTTTCCTCTTAACAGGTATTGTAGGTTCTCCAAGTAATTCATCATAGTTCATCGTTATCTCAGTCAATTCATTGTTTGTCTATTTTATTAATGCCTTACTCAGTTTAGTTAAGTATATAAAAAAACTCTTCTCGACAAACTTGACCGTCTTCTCAATAAGTGCATTCGATTCGTTTTCAATCTGCGTAAATATGACCATGTCTCTGCGCATCGGTCGCTTCTAAAGTGGTTGCCCATACGTCAGCGCAGAGAGCAAAGGGCGCTGACCACCTTGTTTTCATTTCTTGACTCTACCTCTTCCCCTGGTTATCTAGCCCCCCACCTTCATTACATTTGCGGCAACCACAATAGAAATCTTCGTTCATCACACAACGTCTTCTTCAATGTCCCACTCACCGCACAGACTTCATTCACTCTTCCTTCTTCGTTTAGTCTATCTCTCTGTGGAATTCACTCCCCCAAGAAGTCAGGATGGCAACCAACCGATTAGCCTTGAAAGTTAAAGTTCGTAAGCACATTCGCAAGAAGCTGGCAGTATCATCATAACGGTATAGTTTTCTAATTGTTTGTCTTATTTGTTTTAGTGTATTAATTAATTTATATTTAAATATTAATTCCCAAATGATTTTTATAAATTGCACCTACAAATGTTTGACTCTGCCTCACCCAAAGGTTGGCTGGTAGAAAATGCCTACGGCATTAAGTCCGCTCTGTACATCCTTGTGCGTAAGTATTAAATAAATAAATAGTGTTGAAATTGATGAGAATATTTGAATGCATTTTCTTCAGCTTTACCTACCTTTTTAGGTAGGATTTCTATTAAAAAGAAATGTTATAATTTTTAGTATGTTTAACATCTATAAATGAGCAAAGTAGGCATAATTCTCGCACCCGAGTGTGACTTGGGTAGCTACTAAGCGCGCCTATTAGTGTCGAAAGGCAACAATGTTTCAAATGTATGAAGCAATCATTGTTTGATCAGGCGCACCCTACCTTAATGCAAAGCATACAGCTAAGCTAAACAATTTCAGGTCGCAATGTTCATGGTAAGAACACAGAAGAGTTGTATTTTTAACCAACTTAGTATTACTGTAATGATCTACTGTACACTGTGTTTTTGTGTAATTTGTATCTTCTAACCTTTTCGTTATTTTACGTGAATATACCTAAACACCTATCTTTTGATTTTACTCATAAGCTATGTCTCGAGAAGGTCTGACAGAGTACCAAAAGAAAAAAAAAACGGTAGGTAAATTCGTAAATTAAAAGTTATTCGAGCACAAGTTATTTTTTACTGCGGTACATAGTGGATATTTTTAGCTAACTTTAAAACTTTATAGGCAAGTAAGTTCATAACATAACATAACATCACGCCTGTAATCCCAGAAGGGTTGGTTAGGCAGAGGTGTACCTAAAGTACACCCACATTTCGCTTGTTATGTTTAAGTCCCATGTAATAGAGGGCGAGCCTATTGCCATCAACTGGGCACAAATCCACACTCCGGGCTGCTACTGAGAAATTCTAGATAGAAAAACCCAATAACACTATGCCCGACCTGGGAATCGAACCCAGGACCTCATGCTCAGCAGTGGCTCTTGCGACCACTAGACCAACGAGGCAGTTAGGTAGATAGGTAGGTTCTTAAAATATATTCATACACCAAGTACCCAAGGACCTCATGCTCAGCGTTAGCTCTTGCGACCACTCGACCAACGAGGCAGTTAGGCAGATAGGTAAGTTCTCAAAATATATTCATACACCAAGAACCCAAGGACCTCATGCTCAGCGTTGGCTCTTGCGACCACTAGACCAACGTGGCAGTTAGACAGATAGGTAAGTTCTCAAAATATATTCATACACCAAGTACACAAGGACCTCATGCTCAGCGTTGGCATTTGCGACCACTAGACCAACGAGGCAGTTAGTCAGATAGGTAAGTTCTCAAAATATATTCATACACCAAGTACACAAGGACCTCATGCTCAGCGTTGGCATTTGCGACCACTAGACCAACGAGGCAGTTAGGTAGATAGGTAAGTTTTTAAAATATATTCATACACCAAGTACCCAAGGACCTCATGCTCAGCGTTGGCTCTTGCGACCACTAGACCAACGAGGCAGTTAGGCAGATAGGTAAGTTCTCAAAATATATTCATACACCAAGTACCTACCGTGCTTGGTGTATGAAGATATTCTATGAACTTGTGCTATGACGTGTTGTTTTATTCTATAATTAGATCACAATAGGGATGATCAGTAATACTCGTACTAAAAATGTTCGAAATAATAATGTAATTTCAAAGTAGGCATAGTAGAAATGAGATAATCGTTTTTTTTTTGTTAAATCGATGTAACTATGAAGAAGCTACACGCTTTAAAAGTTTTTGGAGGGGATTATTCCCGTCCTTGACGCACGGTACGGACAATGTATGGCGCTATTATTAAGTTACATAGTCGTGACGTCACTTCTACGATAGTGCTGGCCTTGTCTAACACTCAATATAAAACGTTTATAACTTGGCAATTTTCTAAGCTCTAAATTTTTAAAGTCATCCCTTGTTGTCTATAATGTAGAACTACCTAGTAGGTTGTCCGTAGGCAAGTCTTTTGATAATGATAATACCTATCTAATTTTCCTATAAACCAACGTCAGGACTGCGATCGATCGAGTCAATGATTTGTCATTAAAATTCATTCACCATCGATAGTTCTAGAAAATATTTATGAATTCGCAAAGCTTTACAGATTCAAGTCGTTCACTCATTTAAGTGGCTGTTTGATACCGGGCAGCGACAATGACCTTTGTCTTTTTAATATTTGCGTGCTTAATAGTGTGTAATAATCGAGTAAGGATTATGCTGTATTTAAGCACTTTAAAATATAAAATCAGCAATGTGTTCTTTAAGATATCTACTTACTGGGGTAGGATTAACATTCATTTCTACATCTTATTACGTGGTTATCGAACATTGGAATCTGTAATGTGTTACCGATAAGTGTGGGGTTGTAATACCCATCAACTACCTACGTAGGTAGGTACTCTATTTCTGCTCTACCTACAAATTAGCAATTTCCATCATTGGACAACTAACTGAGAGAAGAATAATAGAACTAGTAACTGTTAGGCAAGCAAACATAGCTCTGGAACAATAAAGTTGAGCTTCAACTGCAAAGCTCTCTCCAATATAAGACAGCAATGCACTCAAAAAAAAAAAAATGTATGAAAATATTTTTTATTTGACTGCACATGTAAACAAAATTTGCACACCTTTTTATGATTATAATACCTGTGTTATACAAAATAAATGAATTTAAATTTGAAAATTTAACCAGACTCAATCAGTACCAGACTAATCCGATGAAAGTATACCTACCTATAAAAAAATTGGTTATGCTTATGCGGAATTCCATGGGAATGTGATAAAAAGAAAAAAATACCATGGGAATGTGATACGGGGACGAAAAGTAGCTCAAACTCAAAAACTCAAACTCAAAGCATTTATTTCAAATAAATCAATTACAGGCACTTGAATTGTTAAGGGGTCGGTCAGTCAGAAAGATGAAGTTAGTTGCCCATTCCAAAGCGTAGTAGGTACCTATGGAGAAGAACGGGCAAGAAACTCCATGGATACTCTTTTAAATAATATTGTTACAGAAAATTTGTTACATCAGTCTTATTGAAATTAGACTGATGTAACAAATTTTAGACGTGCACGTTAAGGGCGTCCGTAATGAAAAAAAAAATTACGGAAATTTAAAATATATAAAAAGCCGTGGCCGCCAATTGATGACCGGTCTCATCCGCCCCGACAATAGTGTCGCTTTCGATAGTCCCGATAAGGCTGAATGTCTTGCTGACAGCCTAGAGTCCCAATGTTCTCCCAGCTCCCAACCAGTAGACCAAGCTCACCTAAACAAGGTCGACGCTGAAGTCGAACGGAGAGCCTCCCTCCCTCCCGTCGAAGACCCTGATGATCCTCTGCCTCCCGTCACTCCAGACGAAGTGCACGACATCATTAAAGGGCTACACGCTCGTAAGGCCCCCGGTTCGGATGGTATTACCAATAAGGCTTACAAACTCCTCCCTGCCCCGCTAATAATGCTCATGACCGCCATCTTCAATGGCGCCTTGAGCAACAACATTTTCCCACAAGCATGGAAAGAAGCCACCGTCATCGGTATCCCAAAGCCAGGCAAGCCAAAGTCTGAGCCCTCCAGCTACCGCCCTATTAGCTTACTCAATGTTCTCGACAAAATCTACGAGAGGCTTATTTATAAGCGTCTCAAATACTACGCCGAAGCAAAGAGCCTCATACCCAACGAGCAGTTCGGTTTCCGAAGCCAACACTCGGGCACCCAACAGGTCCACCGCATCGTAGAGCACTTATGCGCTGGTCTGCAGCGTAACGCGACGACGGGTGTGCTATTCTTCGACATAGCGAAAGCCTTCGACAAAGTCTGGCACAACGGCTTGATATACAAGCTCTACCAACTAGTAGTTCCAGATCGTCTCGTGCTCATCTCGAATCGCACCTTACGCTATCGCATCGAGGGAGCACTCTCGTCCCCTCATCCTATTCGCGCCGGTGTCCCTCAGGGTTCCGTACTATCTCCTCTCGCCTTCACGCTGTTCACTAGCGATATTCCAAAAAGTAAAAAGGCTCAGTTGGCTCTCTTCGCCGACGACACTGCCGTTTACTATACCGGTCACTGTCCCAACGCTATAGCTCGTACTCTCCAATCCTCCGCAAACGTCTTAGGCGCTTGGTTCCGGAAATCGCGGTCAGAGTCAGGCGGTTCTCTTCTCGAGACCCCCCCCCCCCACTCCCTCCCCCACTTCCCAGCCCGATCACTATGTACGGTAAGCCGATCCCCTGGGAGAAGGAAGCCAAATACCTAGGCGTGATCCTCGATGAAAACCTTACCTTTAAGGCTCATATTAAGGCGGTTCGCGCGCGCGCCTCCTTCGCTCTTAGCAGGCTCCACTTCGTACTGACAGCAGGTAGCAAACTGTCCCTTAAATGCAAGCTCCGCATTTACACCGCAGTCATCCGTCCCATCATGACCTATGCCTGCGTTGTATTTGCACACGCTCACCCACGTCATCTCCATAAGATGCAGACCCTCCAAAACCGTTTCCTCAGAAGGGTTACGGGTGCCCCTTACTATGTCCGAAACTTAGATCTTCACGTCGACCTTAAAATGCCAACCATAAAACAGTTCATGAAACGCTTATCTAAGCGTTTCTTCGACTGCGGAATCAAACATTCTAACCCCCTGATTACAGCGGCCGCCCGCTACACTCCCTCTCGCATTAGTAGTATTCGCCGACCAAGGCATACTTTAATCGCCCCCGATGACGCCACTACCCTCCTCCAGGAGAGTAGTAAGGCCACCAGCACGCTACATAAGCCCAAAACCCGATCGACGTCCTACCGTCCTCGCCGCCGAGGCCCGCCGCGACGCCCAAATCCACGCCCCTCCCGACCCTTGCTCGAGCCAGCCCGCGACGTTGAGCCTGTAGCTTTAAATTCGTCCCTAAATAATATCAATCCTGATCCAGCTAGTCATTTGCTGCCCTCTTCCAGCGACGCCCTAAGCCGAGGTTCGGACCCCACAGGGGGTGCCCTTAGCGTTGTCGCTTAGTTTTAGTTAGTATATAAGTTTAAGACCTGGCTGGAGGCCTTAATTTATTAGGGAATCCACAGGCAAGTCCGCTTAAGCAGACGACAACCTCATAGGTTGACCTGCGAGATGCCAAACAAACAAACAAACATTGATGACCGGTCCCCACTGACGGTGCCCGTTCACGAGAATGGCCATATGCATACCATAGCATATGTTCTTCCCCAGCAGGCTTAGCACGACCGCCCTAGAGAAGCGTATTGTCGACGGAAGAGTAGACAAAAATGGCGTTTCTGTGTAGACGCAATTGTACGGTAAAAATGGGTAGTTATACACATCACTAGCAACTAACCCGTTGCTATGGAAAATCACTGTCTATAAAGCAACCTGAGTCTAAGTGTGTCCTCGTGCTCGCGAAAAAGAGATTTCGAGGAGCGTAGAAAGCGATTTCTATTCTACAGTAGAGTAGAAACAGAAAACGCCATGCTAAGCCTGCAGGATACCACCTCATCCACTTGCCAAACTTTATCGAAATCCGCTCAGTGGTTTAGGCGTGACAAGGTAACATAGAGACAGAGTTACTTTCGAATTTATTTTTTTTATTTTTTTGTACAATCCTTTTTTTTTTTATTGTACAATAGGTACTATAGGACACATTTTTTAATTTGAATTTGGTGTCAATCAGGTTCCGCGGTAATCAGGTGAGGATTGTGGCGAGAAAGGCTTACCACGTATTTTTCATTTATTTATTTATTTATTTTCTCCCACAAGTATTAAATTTTACACATTTTATATTACAACATTTGAAGATGGGAGACAGGAGCCCATACTAAGTAAAACCTGTGCCACTATATTAGTATGAATTCGTCGGGTTGCATAATATAGGAAACTAATACTAGTCGAATTGATAACCTCCTTCTGATTTTTAGGGTTCCAAAACTAATGAGTGCCAACGGAACCCTATTACTAAGCCTCCGTTGTCTGTCCGCCTGTCTGGCAGTCGGCTGTTTCTCATAGACAGTTGAAATTTTCAGTTTGTATTTCTAAGGCGGCTATAACAACAAAGAATAAAAAAATAAAAAATAACCATACAAAAGTACGAGTTTATTTCGGCGTTTTTTGCCTTGTGATAAGGAACCCTACGTGTGCGAGTGCGACTCGCAATTGGCCGGTTTATTTAAGTTATAAGTTAAATCGTGATCGTGATCACGATCGTTGTCACGTGGGAAAAGTCTCGGTTAGGTAGTTAATAAATTATAAAACTATATTTTTATTATTAATCTGTTGTTGAATATGTATCCCCATCGACTTTGACGTCAATGATTTTATTTTATCAACCTCATGACATTATAAACACGAGCTTATGTGTTATTTTATTTGTTGTATTTTACCAAAATTATATTTAATTACCAAAAATGTATTTTTTTTTTTGGTATTACCGTTTAGGCAATAAATAACCACGCCAAAATGTACATTAATCGTAAACGATGGCCAATCTAATGATTTTCAGGTTACAAATCCGATCATAAATATCTAGGAAAAAAATGTGGTCACATTTTGCCCGGGTGGCTTGTCCAAAATCAAAATCAAAATCAAAAGTCATTTATTCAAACTAGGCTGAGAGTCAGCACTTTTCGAACGTCAAAATTACATAAGACAGTCCCCCAAAACGCCCGCCCTTCACCACTTCCTAGTGCTTTAGCTGGGAAGAAGAAGTGGCGCAACAAACTCCCCAGCAGCACAGCTGTCTGTTTTCCTTTCAGACATGAATATGCCAAGAGCCTTTTATCCATGTCACATTGTAAGGTGTATTCCTAAACCTCAGCATGATCCTTAGTGACTTTTCACTGGCAGAAATTCTGCAAAATTCACCAGATTTTCAAAAGACTCCCAGTACCTACTCAATTAAGGTAGCATGTCGCAGATAGAGGCATGTGAAATGTTGACAGAAGGATACACTGACGTGAAAATTGTGAACAAAATCATTGTTAGCAGCTTTAAAATTAAGCTTCTAAAGTATGGAATCGTTTGAAATGACACCAGTATTGGTTATTATGTGAGCGAGTAGAATATTTATCGACAGTGTTAAGATTACACAATATAAATCTAAACTTACGGCTTTCTTAACGAGGTTTCGCCACCTTTTTAATTTAAACTAAATTCGTCAACCTGTAACACAAACGTAAACAAATTCTATAGTTAGTCATGATAATTAAGAATCCGGTCATCAAATCGATTCTGAATGTGAATCGATTAGGGCAAAGTAGATGCGTCAGCTACGTGCCCTGTCCACAGTCACGTAGGCCTTAGGCCATGTAACCGTGGGCGCGTGCCCTAACTTGATTAGTGATGGAATCATGCAACAATGAGCCAATTATGTCATCAAGCTTTTCGATACGATTGAAAAAAGGTGATTTATTAGTTCACCGATCGATGTGTTCCTGTCATTTATAAAAGTTTCACATCGTGTAAAGTTTTTAAATAGCATATAGACGTATTGTTCGGGGTAAAACAAGTAGTTAGATCTATGCTTCTTTTGAACCTGCGCGGCTGCGGGGTAACTGCGTAACACTTTAAAAGTAATTCCGGCTTTCATTTTGACAGCAACACCGTTTATTGCGTTATTTGGCTTATTAGTCAATTTGCACGAATTGACTCGACCGAAACCAATTTTTTCTGTAGGCGACTCCCACGAAGTTCAAAAAAAGCGCAAAAGTAAACTTGAAACTTTATTGCAACCGATTGTTATTTTGTTCTTAATTTCAAACAATTCCAAACGTGCTAATTGCGTAATTACGGACTGGACGATTCGCCCATAAATAGATTAACTTAGTGCGAGTGGCCTACAAAACAAAATGGGTCGATTCGCCTTTTTCGGCCTAGTAAATTCGTGCGAATCGACTATTAAACCCGTTATTTACGTTGTTGAGCAGACAATTTTTTCTAACATATTAAGCAAAGCGATATTGTTTAAAATGATTCAGATTGTGGTTGATATTGTGTTACGCAATTAGGGTACTGGTAGGTTTTATACGAGCTTAAAAATTCTAAGAAACATCAAACTTACGAGAATTGAGTGTGAACGTGACGTTTTGAACGAGCACAACTTCTTCCTCCGGTTTGAACACATTATATGCAAGTTTATTGTGATTTATTTGAAATATTCTATAATCTGATTAACGAATTTATATAAAATTCAAGAGTCAACGTTCGATTTAAACACCTAGCTTGATGTGAATGTTTGCATTTATTTACATCACAAAAGGAATGGAAAATGCTAATTTGAGCTGGATGTTTCCTTCACCCTGCACGCAATTTGTTGAACTCTCGGAAATCCCTATCACTTTAAACAAGAGTTATCAGTGTTGCATAGAATGGTCCATATAATGTTATGCCTACGTCACAGTTAATGATAATGTGTAATGGCATCAATTTTGTTTGCGGTTATTAATTTATTGCCGATGGACATTAGGGCCAGTGTGATTTTTATGATCGTTGCTCTCATTAGCAGGTGATAGGATATTTTTAAAACCAATTTGCTCGGAGCGTACGTGACAAAACCTAAGTGTGTCAGTTCATTAGTTTCAGTGGGCGGGCCTGCTGATCAATTTTTAATTGATTATTAATAATGTACTTGGAATTTCATTTGAGATTTTCCTCATTCCTAGCTTCCTTACTTTAAAGTAATAATATAACTGTAGTGTCGTAGACGAAATCACATGGTTTTTGTATTTGTCAGTAACAGCAACCGCACTGAGAAAGCGTTTTATGTGCGCTAATCACCTGGTACTCGTAATTACAACTAATCGGGAATAAATTAAATTCTAGTGACGTACTTGTGACGCCAGTAGTTATTGTAATGCTGTTAAGTTAATTTCTCAAGTTAATTGATGAGCTATGGTAGAACAATCTATTTGCATCTGCTTTCGGTTACTAATGCTTTTTTGTTCCACACTACCTAGTCCTGTATTCGACTCCGTAGGTTAGCTCATTTCGGACTGTAGGGCAAAGGGCAAAGCACGACCGTTCGGGATCATATCAAAAATGCAGCCGGGTAAACACACTTCTTACCCATGTTTATGCATTATTCAGAAGATGCATTATTGATCCCGACCAATGGACCGTGTTTGCTTTCATCAATGTTGACACGTTGATAGCGGTCCCTTTTGCATAAACACAAGCGTTACCGACAAGGAAAATCTGCTATGAGGAAAATATGCTGATCCAACTGCGTTTCAGCATATCTTGGGAACAAAGACTCGACGCTACGATTATTTAGAATTTAGTGTATACCTACTTGGAAAAGTTTCATAATTATATTGAAATAAAGGTGCACCGGACCAATTTCCATTTCACAAGATGTGCTCTTCATTTTGTATTAGAAACTCCTATCTAATGTAAAGTGAAAAAAGGTTTGGATGAACATAATTTTAAACAAAGAATAATTTTTATCGCCTCAACGTGACGCACTTGGTTGATCAATTTCTTAGAAAAGCTATAAAACTCACGTAGTTATTGTATGTGTACCTGAGTACAGGAAGCTCATTTACCCTTGGCGCTTAATTGACAAGTTTAACCTCACTTTTTGGGAGCATTAAGTAGAAACGTTGAAGTTTTTTTTTCAGGTGTATCTGTTTACGAACATGCATAATTCACTCGTATAATTTCTTGCTGACAGTATAATACATATAGAATACCTCACTCACAAGGAACTTATACATGAATTTATTATCAATAACACACTCCCGGATATCTAAAGCGAGCCACCCTGCATAGTTTTGTAGGTCTCTATCTTTTTTAATAATGGTAAATGGAACTAACTTGGAAGTAACTTGTTATACCTCCAAAAGCTTTTACGACGGCCATCATGCGGTTCGGAATGGAATAAGGTAATAAATGCCACTATGATGTGCTGTGGAACGCTTCCAAGATGGCAGTATTCAGCTCCTGCACAGTTACTGCAGCTGGTTCGTTAGCTCGAACACGCATCGTCAGCTCATCCCATAAGTGCTCTATTGGATAAATATCAGGGCTTTTGCTGGCCATTCCATTACTGCGATACTAACGTTTAGCCGGTATTTTTTTACAACAGTTGCAGTGCGCGTCTTTCTATTATTATGAATAAAAATGAAAATCTGGCCTACAAAGTCAGCATATCGCATCACATGAACCTCTAGATATTCACGAATGTATCGGTCGCTATTCAGTGTTGACAGCTGTGATCCCGTCACAACCTCAAGGCTAGTTTGTTTCTGGTGGAAATTCCGCCCCAAACAGTCCGCGACCCACCGCCATTACTCGCCTTCTCTTCAACGCAACATTGCTAAAAACGTTCTCCCTGTCTTTGGTATTTATGAATTTTCTACGTGCATCATTTTATACAGCATAATCTTGGTTTCATCTGTAAAAGGAAGCTGGTTCCATTGTTATTGACGTTGAGTCCAATGCAAATGTACGTTTACAAAATGTATGCGCGCCATTCTGTGAGCTCGTGTCAGTTTGGGATCAATGGCTAGGTTAGATAAGTCCCTTCTAACAGTTTGAGCTCTAAAAGTCAGTCCAAAACCGAAATGATGGTCAATAAGTCACCTTCAAAACTGCATGCCCACAAACCAAACAGTTTCATTATTTTTGGATGTTTTAGGCCTTTAAACATAAAAATGCACGGTGGCTTGATTTAGGAGTCCATGAGTGTATAATCGGCGACGTATGATGTCATTCACATCCTCTGGACACAGATGGGATGACGTCACCTCTGAGAATTAAGAGAAACGTTAATAATTCAGTTTTCCTGTAAAGGGTTTTGAACCTCTGTCTGTTTCGAGACAAGGAGCCATTTTAAGTTAGATTATGTAAGGTCAGTAACTTATGATCTTTGTATGCAAGAATAAACAAGTACGGGCCTTTCAGATTTATTCTACTACTGATTTTCCATAACACTGACCTCTGTCATCGTTGCTGTATGGTTGTTGTTTGTAAAATAACTGTAAAAGGAATTTATCGTAAAATTAGATTACTGTATGTAGGTAAAAGTATGTAAACAAAATCCTTTAGGCACATACTCGTAACCCGAAATGAAGACTCAATGGAGCGTCTTGTAGTCCAGGGCAGAATGGAGGGCAAGAAATCCCGTGGTCGCTCTCCGAGTAGATGGACAGATCTAATAAAATCTCTCACCAACTCGACTATGACCGACTGTTCCCACAATGCCTCCAATAGAGCCGAATGGAGACGCATAGCAAGAGCCGTCATTCTTCAGGACGCCCCCATGACCACGACCACTCTGACAAGAGTGTCCGATCAAGAAGAGAAGAAGAAGAATGTAAGTAAATAGGTATGAGGGTACTATTGACAAATATATTGACAGTCATAGCCTCCATAAATTCTCAGGTCGCTTTACACGAGACCTCTGTTGTCAATATCCAAGATGGCACTTGTCACTTTTAAAAGGAATTAAAACAATAGCGAATTAATTATTATCTAATGGAAAAGAGGACTAATTATAAAGCTATAATCACAAAAATGCGCGTCAGTAGTGCTCGTGATAGTCTAAACATGGATGTTCGATGGTCACCATGGTACTTTCCTCAAAATACAATTTCAGACACCTACCTAGATGGTCCTCATATGATCTATAAAATAAACAATGACATGAATATTTACTTACTTAGGAAAGTATTATTTTATTGTTATTATTGTGAATGTTTCGAATATGTGGGTCATTGTTTTATACTGTTGTGTTTTTTTTTTCAGTTAGTTTTTATTTTAATCTTGGTCTGGCGGTTTGAGTAATTAGTGCGGCCTACCCAATGTCCTTTCTTTGGTATTGTTCGTCGAATCGCTGAGCTCCTTAAGTTTTGAGTTGTGCTGCACGATTACTGACAAATGCATGCACTGACTGGACAGATCCACTCAATCTGTATGGTTATTTCCTCAAAATACAATTTCAGACATCATGGTGGTGGTGATCTGACCAAGATTATGTCTGGACTTTAAATGAGACTGTGACCTCTAAGATTGTTCGGCCTGTCTTCCAGAGTAGTCAGATAGGAAACGCCGATCTCATCTAGTAAAAAAAAATGAGTTGTAAAAGTGTTACAAATCTACTTACAAAAATAAAATTATTTATCATTTATCACGTGAAGATGTAATGGCATATTAATAGCGATAGAGCAATGTTATAACTGTCTTGTAGTTAATTCATTAAGGGCCACAGGCCACTGCGTTCTACTGAACTGTGTTGTCTGGTCCGGGTCACAGCTATAATTTTGCTTACAGGTAGAATAATGGTATGAAGCGTCTAAAACATGTAACCAAAGAAGCATCAACGCTGAATGGTATTCTATCAAATTCTTGGCAGAAGTTTTCTCTGTTTTGAGCAACAAGCGACCAAACGCAGGGCTCCGCGGGCTACTGCTCCACCACGACAACGCGCCTTCGCACACCGCGCTCAAAACGAAGGACTTCCTGGACAGCACGCCGGTCAAACTCCCGGGTCACCCTTCTTACAGCCCTGACCTAGCACCGTGTGACTTCTTTTTATTCCCGAAAATAAAAAATCTGCTGAAAGGGATACCATTTTCGTCAACGGAAGATGCGCTGTCAGCATAGATAGACACCCAAACGAGGTGTCTACGGCGGACTGGAAAAAGTGTGTCGAAAACTGGTTCAAACGCATGAAACTTTGTATAGAGGCTAGTACTCCCCGCCCGTACTTTGAAAAGATTTAATACGAAAATATTTACCTACTGAACATTTATTTTTATTTTCGCAAAAATTTCTGAGTGTCAATTTCACGTACATTAATCATGCAAAAGGTAAAACGGTTCTTCATATGCCACTTTAATCAAATTATGTATGCGTTCGTTCAGAGGGAAATTTGGTTTTCCCATTGACGTTGTGGGTGGAATTTCTTCCAGACAAACGATGGAAATCTGAGGGAAAGCATCGCAAACCTGATTTTTTATTTTAATTCCTTGAGTTCAAATTCGGACTGACCGGTCATTGGCATAATTTAACACTCTCAGTTTCTGCTTCCAATAGTTCCAATCTATTAAAATAGGTGGCGCTAGCTTCGCATGTTCCCAAGGCAGATTGTTATTCTTTGTTTTCGCGTCCGGGGATTGAACTCACTGCATATTTATTATCATTCATATTCATAGCATGAATTTCGAGAATCCCTTCAGAAATTCAGGCGGGTCCGAGTCGACTGAAGTTTGTAAACACTATAGAATATTACCTGCTAGCTTTTGCCCGCGGCTTCTCCCACATTGACGTCGGAAATTATCCTAAAGGAACGTACTGCCGGGATAAAAATAAAATACTATGTATTAACTCAGGTCATAAACTATCTGAGTACCAAATTTTATCCGAATCCATACATAACATAACATAATATCACGCCTGTAATCCCAGAAGGGTTAGGCAGAGGGGTACCTATAGTACACCCACATTTCGACAGTTAAGTTTAAGTCCCATGTAATAGGGGGCGAGCCTATTGCCATCAACCGGGCACAAATCCAGACTCCGGGCTGCTACTGAGAAATACTAGATAGAAAAACCCAATATCACTATGCCCGACCTGGGAATCGAACCCAGGACCGAATCCATTCAATCGTTTTTGCGTGAAAGAGTAACAAACATCCATCCATCCTCACAAACTTTCGCGTTTATAATATTATATACTAGCACTTCGCCCGCGACATCGTCCGCGTGGATTTCGAAAAAAAAAAAAAAAGTTGCCTATTTTCATCAGACATAATTTTGGCGTCTAATGGTAAAACAATACAAACATATAATCAAGTCTTTCCTCTTTATAATATTATTAGTATTAGCGTATTAGTATAGTATTATATACTATATAAGGAGGTTTAGAAGGATACGAGTATGTGTGAGTCTGTAAGTACGCTAGTACTAACCTAGGATTAAGCTGTATGTACTTTGCACACACGTTCTGATTTCCGATGATAAGAGAATCCACGTGTTGCTCATTCCAATATACCTAGTAGGTACATGGTGTAATCAGAAACATTCTCTTCACAACTAGTAAACCAATGTAGACTTTACTACTAACGATCCACCGTCATAGATGCTGATAATCCCGTGGTCACTTCTTACGGCTAATTATAGAAATATTAATGGATAGGTTATCATTACCAACCAATACCAATTAATTACCAATACGTAATGCTTCGAAACTAATAGGGTTAAAAGAACTAAGTTCGGACTTCAGTCAGCTTTTTAGATTGTATTAGGAATGCTACTTAGCTATTTGCGACCTAGGCCGATTCTTCACGGACATAGGTATTTTAACTTATATCGAATATGCTATTCATTTTAGAGATGTGAAATAACATGACGTTGTATGGTGTTCCAACGTTATAAATAACGTTTTTCGCTTGAAAGATTAGATTCGATTCATGTTGTACATATAAAGGTAAAGACTGAATAAATACGTATCAGAGCAACGACCGATCCTTTTATTCAAGTCCTGACGTTTAGACCTTTTTATGAGATAAAATCAGTTTCTCTAATAATTATATCTTTAAATAATTCGGAGCACAACGTGATCATGTGCGTTGCGTGAAAATGAGTGATCGCTAAGCAATTGGGGTTAAATATAGGTTAAATCAAATTTGGGCGTCACAAGCTCTCGGTTTTAATTTGAAACGTTTTCTGGAGCACGGCTTTGAAGCGTGTTCTAGGTAGGCGGCACACTCAGTGGGGACATGGAAACGTGTACGACTGAATAATATGTCCTGTGATATTATAGTACGATGATGCAGCATGCAGCATATCAGTCTATAATGTTCCCAATGCTGGGACACAGGTCTACTCTAAGTGAGAGAGAGTGGGCCGAAATCCACCACGCGGGCCCGGTTTGGGTTGGTAGATGTTATAATTATGTCTTCGAATTTTCGGTTCTGGGACATGCTGGTTTCCTTACAATGTTTTCCTTCACCATTTTGAGAGGATACAAAGATACGTACGCTGATGAGGCTTATATAACTGATATCCGTGCTTAAATTAATCTAACACAAATATAGGGTTTAGTGAGAAGATTTTCTGTTCGTTACCACGTTCCTGAAAGTTTTCACCTGTACCTAATGAGTACGATTTCCTTTTTAATAATTTGGTTTTCAAGACATTTTTATGTAGAACAATTCCATCGAATACTCTCACAACATTTATGAAAATAGTGTTTTCAGAAAATAGTATTTATTGATAAAGTGGGTAATTACGAAAAAAAAACTTAATTCAATAGCCGTAGTACCTACCTAGAATCTAACGCGATATATTGCGCCAAGTAATTTTACCCACCAGATTTTCTCTACAATGTGTACGAAGCTTTTTTCATATTGACAACGATTGAGAGTTTTTAAAACAATGTTTTACTCATTTCAATTGGTAACCAAAAAGTTACCAGTCCAGTTCTATCTTTATTCACGTCAAATTTACTTGTCGTTTCAAAAGAACAATAAAAGTCTTGTGTGCGCCCGTGGGTGGTGAGCGGATGGTCGACTCAATTACGGCGCAATGAGTCCGTGCGCCGTCCGCGCATCTTGCGGTACTCACTACAATCACAACACAATCGTCTTCGTTATACACAAGTATACCATAAAAGGAATGGCATTCCATAAATAGAACTGTTAGATATTAATATAATTTATGTCCAGCTATACCTTGCGTGGTTGGCTCTTATTCTTGTTATTAAAGTCGAAGGAAGCCTCATTTTTAACGGGTGTAAAAATACGCCAAAGTTACTTGTACATCCCAACGTTGTGTTTTTTTTTTCTCAACCATAACGTGGGAACTTTCGGGTTACGGAGATATTGAAGGTCAAATATCCAACTTTCTTAACGTATTTTTTAAAATGAAAATACTTCACAAATGTTATAAATTAACTTTAAATTGGTACCTACTTCTATGACCGCTGCACCCATAAACACAATGTTTTGTGACATTATTCATTACCGTAAACAGCGATTTTTCACAACAAAACTAAAAGTCATTTCTCAGCTATTATTTTTGTACAATATTACTTGGTTTGATAGACAAAATGCGTAGGTGACGCCGTGACGGCTATGTGATGAGTATTTTCGGTGGTTACTTGCGAGACTCCGCTGTGGGTGGCAGAAATATTTATTATGGTGCTTGTTTTAAATATTTTTATAATGATTTTGGTCTCTGATTGCTAAGGTATACCTACCTTGCTCGGGTGTGTCAGTGTGTGGTTATTATAATAGCGTTATCGTCCATATTGAAGCCTGGATATTTTCTGTTACAACTTGGGAGAGGACTGTCTCCTGCTGTGTCTCATCCTAAATCTGTATATAGGATAGAGCATGTTTAAAGAATATCAATATTTTGGTAACTAGAGACCACCGCCGCGGACCTACCGCTAAATTAGGTTGTATAATTCTACAGCAATAGAGCGGATATCGAGGTTGGGATATTTTCTGTGGCAACATGGGAGCGTCCTTACTAGGGATCTCCTGCATTGAATTCGACTACGTAGATGATGTAGTAATAGATGCTTATTTTACTCACACATAAACTCACACCTTCTTACCATGGGGATCGGCAGAAACTACAGAACGCCGCCTACTACGATCCTTACATACTCCTTTTGACTCGTTTACGTTGATACATCTGGTCATACACGCGCGCCGGTTGAGAGTAGGTACTACGCACTTGACCTTTCTGAAGAACATCACCAATAAGGTCACTATATGTTCTTCTAGGGCGTCCCCTTCCGGCGTTTCCACTCACATCTGCCTTGTAAATACCTTTTGTTAGTCTCCTTTCATTCATCCTCTCAATGTGACCAAACCATCGAAGCATATTCTTTTCATTTTTTGTCACTACATCTTCTTTTAAACCGCACCGCTGCCTTATCACATCATTCCTGAGTCTATCATTCATAGTCACACCACACATGCTCCGCCAAGGAACGCATTACCACCGCAATTATTCTGCTTTCATGCTTCTTTTGCCACACCCAACATTCACTTCCATACAGCGTAGGCAGCAGTACACCATAATGAACAGCCGTGTCGAGTCGTGCCTTTTTGGACATCAACTGGTTGGTCACAATTGCACCATTCACTTTATTTTCCGCATTCACTCCACATCTCCATCAATCTTTCCATCCCCTGTAAACAGACTCCCCAAATTTATAAACTCAGTTACTTGGTCCACACTCTTATCATTTATTTTCACATCACACACCGATACATCCTCTTCTCTTTCAAACACCATGACTTTGCTCTTATACGCTTCATCTATCACAATCACCATGTCTTGCAACTGTTCTGCCGACGATGCATGTAGAACTTGATCATCTGCATAGAGAAGTAGGCATTTGACAGGCAACTCATTCATCGTCAATCCACATTCACCCTTCTTTTAAATCTGTTAGACAATTGACAGATCCATGTACAGGTTCAGCAGCCACGGTAACGCCACACAACCCTGTCCCTCTCGAGATGCAGAACCCGTTCGTGCATTTATCCTAACACAGCACTGGAATCTTTGTATAAAGATTTCAGTGCCCGTACCAAGCGCCAGTACAAGGATAGTGTCGACCACAGTTCTTCCCTCCACACTGTATGACAGTGTTTAGAGAAGAACTGTGAAGAACTGTGGTTGCTTTCGACAAAAGCAACGAAAGCAACGTAGACTTTCTTGTGCTTTGCCAAATTTGTTTCGGCTATGAATCGTAAGGAGAAGATTTAGTCCATACAGCCCATTCCCTCTCTAAATCCTGCCTGCACATTCCATATTTACTCATGTCACTCTTATCACTCTGTTTAACAACACCTTCGCATACAGTTTGCCGATAACACTCACACTCCCTGCTTATTTTAGAGTAGATATTCATATTTTTATAGTGACCTAGGTACCGTTATGTTATAACTGTTACCAAAGCTAGCAAGTGACGTAAGAGACGAGGAAGCGCGCCGCTTAATATTTGGGTGGCATTGATGATATTTTGGTGTCATAATAACTTTGGTACAGGGTCATAATAATATCAGAATATTATACCTTACTTACCTTCAACTGTTTGCAACTTTACATAAGAAAACCGCTAGTTTTGAGTTTTTATTAGCCGATTCGCACGAATTTAATAGCCAGAGACGGGCGAATCGTTTTTTTTTTTTTCTGTGGACGACTTATCATTTCAGCCGAAAGATGTTCACTGCTGGACAAAGGCCTCCCCCAAGCACCACCACTTTGACCGGTACTGTGCTTCCCCCATCCAGCGGATTCCTGCAGCCTTGTGGGAGGCGTTCCAACGCTACGTCTTTCGGTACGCGGTCGCCACTCCAGAACTTTTCGGCCACATCAACCATCTGTTCTACGAGCAACGTGCCCTGCCCACTGTTTCTTCGGGCTATGTCGGTATCTTGGTTCTCCTGCGGATCTCTAATTCGATCACGCGTAACTCCAAGTATAGCCCTCTCCATAGCACTTTGAGTGACTTTTAGCCTTATAAAAAGGCCCATTGTGAGCGACCACGTTTCAGTGCCATAGGTCATAACATAACATAACATAACATGACGCCTTGTTTCCCCGAAGGGTTGGGCAAAGGCGTACCTATAGTACACCCACATTTTGCCAGTTATGTTTAAGTCCCATGTAATAGGGGGCGAGCCTATTGCCATCTACCGGGCACAAATCCAGACTTCGGGCTGCTACTGAGAAATTCCAGATAGAAAAACCCAATAACACGTTGCCCGACCTGGGAATCCAATCCAGGACCTCATGCTCAGCAGTAGCGATTGCGACCACTAGACCAACGAGGCAGTCTAGTAGCAGCAGTAGTCGTCTTGAGACATTGAGGTATGTGGAACGAGAAGATATTGCGTAACTTCCCGAACGTTGCCCAGCCGAGTCGGATTCGACGATTGACCTCATGCGCATGTAACACCCACTCTCATGAAGACCATGCGATTGGGTGTTACATGGGCATTTGACATGACCTGTGTCTTGTTCATGTTAATTTTAAGACACACACTTTCGGCAGCTCTTTTGAGGTCATCTAGTTTTGCAATGAGGTCCTCGGAGGTCCTCGGAGGAACTCAGCCATGACTACTATGTCGTCGGCAAACCGAAGGTGAGTGATGTACTCGCCATTAACATTGATGCCAACCCCTTTCTAGTCCAGAACTTTAAAGACACCCATTAGAGCAGCGGTGAACAGTTTCGGAGAGACAACGTCTCCCTTTCTCCTTTCTCACACCTCGCTGCAGAAGCATAGGTTTCGAGGTCTGGTCATGGAGTCGGACTGACATAGTGGCATTTTTGTACGAACTATCGGTACATCGTCGTATAGTCGATCAGGCACCGTTTAAGGGAATGTACAGCACAGCCAACGTCTACAAACGCCTAGCAGAGCGGCTGGTTATACTCTTCAGTCTTCGATATAACCTGCCGCAACGGGTGTATGTTGTCTACGGTGTTGAAGCCTTTAGGGAATACGGCTTATTCGAGAGTCGTCAAAACTGCGCTCGAGACTGTTCGTGATGATTCTTGAAAACAGTTTGTAGACATGGCTCAGAAGTGAGATGGGTATATAATTCTCAAGGGCATTGTCACCCTTCTTAAATAAAAGTATCACCAACCTCTGTTCCATGCCTGAGGCGTTTTGCCCTCGAGTATGACGGAATCAGCTTCAAGTCGATAAATTAACTTTCTGCTAGTAGGCGACTCACCCGAAGTTAAATTTATTTGTGGGCGAATCGACAACTACAGAAATATGTATTAGGCAAATGGCACATTATGAATTTTATGCAATAAAGTGAACAAAAAAGTACACTACAAACTACAATTACACAATAATTATTATTGTGTACTTTTTGTTAACTTTCCTTATCTGTATCAAACCAACTGGCTGATTCTGTGTAGAACGTCTAGATAACTAATATGTTTGGTCAATAAATAAATTTACTCGGTCACACGTCTTCATCGGCTGAATGAGTAATGTTGACATCTGACATCGCTGTCTAAAAGCCAAAGACAAAACTGAAATACGATTATACTCGTAGATTTAATTCTTAAATTAACTAATGTTTTGGAATCGTAGTTCCTACTTATTTAGAATGTTATTGGCAACTCGAGTGTTAGAAAAGTGCCTACTTATTTATTGTGTTTTGAAAACATTATCATTTAGTATGCTGCTTTTCAATTTGATAAAATCCAATACATTATTTTCATATATCCATCATTGAAAGGAACTGCAAATGCCTTAATTGAATGTGTAAAACCTGTTTGACTGAGTTCAAATTATTTGGCATCATAGATAGGTAGGTAGGTAGGTACTGCGTCCAGCAATATTTTTAAACAATATTTTGATAACAAAAAAGAAGAAGAAGTGTTGGCGAATTCACAATTCATATTTATGTGTTTTCCTTTGACGTTGTTTCAATGAGTTCATTTTTATTCATTAACATTTTGAATACTGAAACCAGTGGTCATCCATGACCTTTCGATCGCTGACTCCTGGCGGAAGAACGAGTTACTAATCAATTTTTTATTATTATTGTAGGGAGTCTGCTTTTACATTGAAATATATTCTTGTTAGAAATACATAGTTTCTTGAACTCTGAAATATGTGTGTAGGTAAAACTAGGTTAGTACCCAACATTCAAAATTACGTAGATCAGCGGAAATTATACGAGTACCGCGAAATGTTTGAAAAATAAGAAGCTTTTCTTGATAGAACCAACCCCGCGGGTTATTTACCTTTGTATAACTTTCTCTGAAAGCGGAAGTTTTCATCAGTATTCTGTTTTCGCCCTCATTCTGTTGGGCTACTGTTCCACTTATAAAATGACAAACTTTATTTTATAGTTCTTTCTAATTTCGTCTTTACGGCTGTAAATATTGATAAAGTTGATGTTAATAAATATAAATTAAGTACTTATATTTAATTTGAATCAATAGAACTCCTTAAATGGTTGTCATTGAACAAGAAGCATCTTGAACCTATAGGCTCCCGCAAACAGGCGAAACGCGACAGCGCGACACAAAGGCACCGCGTGTCGCGCGACGAACGGTTCCTTTGTGTAGCGCTGTCGCGTCGCGCCCGTTAGTGGGAGCATTAATTATGGAAGCAAACCTCAGATCTGACAAAATATGCCAGTACCTACAATGAACATTGCTTAAATAATAAAATATTATTATGTCCTAACAACAAGTGTCTAAAAATGACATACAAAGCATTTTGTGTGTGCTCAAAGTTCATGCTGTTTTGACTTAATTTGTACAAATACTACTCTGTCAAGATAGTACCGGGAAAAGATCAATAATTAATACACAAAATGGTAGTTATTCATCCACATTTATTTTTACGCCGTATAACGCTCAAATAATATTCTTTATTTACCGTTGGTCCATCCGTCAAGAATTCCGAGTGCACCGCGATAGTCAAAGAAAACAGTCAACATGACTTTGACTTTTGATCTATTTTGGGGTGGTTTTTTCGGCTCAGTTGGAAGGCGCCACTCCGAAGCTTGTTGACTAGTTTGCATGTCAAACTCGTAAACACATGTCTCGTCACCAGTAACAATGCGTTTCATAAATGTTGGGTCAGAATTGACTCGTTCTAGCATGTCCTCAGCGACTCTTAAGCGATTGATTTTTTGCACAAAACTCAGGTCTTTTGTGACTAGCCAAACGGCAACATGTTTCATAACCAACAGATTATTTAAAATACAGTACGGATCGACTCGTGAGACACAGAAAGTTCAGCGGCTTTCTCTCTCAAACTTGAATGACGATTTTCACTCACTATTTCCTACACTTTTGCGATGTCGACTTCAGTTGAAGACGTTGATGACCTACCAGAGCAAGGCAAATCTTCCATCACATCTCGACCGGTTTGTACCACTCATAAGGACGTGTTTTTGATAACGTCGATACACCGTAAGCAAAAACCTTCTGTAACATTTTCAGTGGCTACGAACACGAAATTCCATTGGCGATGCATTTATGACAAACTCTTTGTTCGATGTTTTTGTCCATTATGAACCCAATGTGTGCAATACACACTAGATATGATCTAACTAAAAACAGCACTGTATTTAACAGATGCAACTCGAACTCCGCGCCAAAATTGAAAACAGTTTTGCGAATCTAACAACAACCAAAAAAAAATTAATTTGGAACCATAAACAAATCATCCCTTCCCGATACTTTTTTGACAGAATGTATATGAAGAGATGTTTATGAAGAATAAACATACAAAGTGTTAATTTTATCTGAATGTACATCATTTAGTGTTTGATGAACATCATGCGATACCGAATGACCATCAAGGAAAGAAAAAGCTCAACAATCCATTTCATCCAAATATCTAAGGACTTTAAGTATAAAATATCCTAGCATCATAATAAAAAAATTTAGAGCTTATTCAACCGAGTGGTATAATAATTGTGACAGAAAGTTACGCAACTATTTCAATAACATCATGGTTTTTCCTCTTCATTTCCTGCGGAATCCCAAACTACGTAGATCCGTGCGCCGGCGCAGGGCAGGCAGGTCAACCGCCCCATCTACATTCCCATTTCATATCTACATCCGATTATCGCTCTGATTGTCCCCCAGGTAGTATTTTAAGAAGCTCCTATTAATATTAAACGTGGTTCGTGGTGCTGCATATTCAACGCGACCTCGGCCATGGAGCGGTCATCGAGCGTGTACCTACTGACACGAGCTGCGCGATCAGTGGACAGGACACTGTCTGATCATCACGCGCTCAACTGACGACCTGTCGTAAGACCGTGAATACAGCTGCGACGTGTCGCTGCAATCTGCGACTAAACTGTAACACGTGCTATCGATCCTAGATTGGACCTGTAGAATGCTAACTAAGAAATCAAATGAATGTTAAAAAGCAGGTTTCATACATACTAAATTTTTCATTACAAATACTGGTATACCTGTATAAACACGTGGAGATTTTGTCGCATTAAATTAATTTTGTCTTGTCCGAGAGTGCATGTCAGTCCTTAAACCGACGGGGTCGCGAAGAGCACACCCGGGTTCAATGTATTCCACAAAAAAAATGTAAAGACGATGTATTCTAACTACACGTTGTCTACATCCGTTGTAGCATATACATATACATACTCCTTCTAGGAATCTCATTTTAAACTATTTTTTCAGATAGGTAGTGCACTGATTTGGTATTTTGTAATTCTTGTCTGCCTCGGTTCCGTCCGTTTGATGATTCACCTGACGAGATTGTTAATTATTTTTAGGCGTGAACGATATCCTGAAGCGATCTATTCAAATAGGTAAAAGCTATTTAACATACATAGTTTAGAACTTTCTAGAAATACTTTTCGTAAACGTTGACGACGTAGAGTCTACGGGCTGCTGTCTATCGCTCCTGAATCCGTAACATCAGTTTCATAAGTTTGTTAATAATAGGTCTTTACTTATGAAATCGCCGTTTTGTATGCAAAAAGTTAGAAAGTTCGTTTTTTTTCTATCAATGAAAATATGCACCCAAGGTATCGATGCATCTCTGCCAGCGCAGTGGTGATATTTTGTTCAATGCCCTTCTTGAAGAAGTCAGGTGTACGGGAGCCAACCAATACTTCAAAGGTATTTTGTACTGCCTCTCGGGTATTGAATGTTTTCCCTGCCAAGAAGATGTCCAAATTTTGGATAAAGTAGAAGTCGGTCGGTAGATTACAGACCGTCTGTTGTGCCGTATGATGTCGAGCGTTGTCGTGTAGGAGCAGCGGGGACGGGCTATTAACCCAGGCTGGCCGGAGATTTGCGAGCTTCTCCATCATTGTGTCCAGTTCCTCGCAATACACATCCGCAGTAATGCTGGTGCCATTTGGTAAGAACCTGTGATGAATCATACCGGCACTAGACCACCAAACAGTGATCATGACTTTTTAGGGGTAAGTTTTCGTTTAAGGCATATTGCCTAGGTGCTGAACCAGGGTCTAACCAACGTGATGACCGCTTACGAATCCATTTTTCATCGTAAGTGAAAATTCGGTTCAACATCTCTTTGTTTTTGTGTCTGTTATGCAACACAAGGCATACCTCAATTCATTCGTCGCGGTGGCGATCGTTCAGTTCGTGCGGCACCCATTTATCTTACTTTCTCTATAAGTTTTTTTACTTTGCCAATTTGACGCAAATGGACCAATATTGTTTTGATGCTAACGTTGAAAACTGCTGCTAACTCAGCCGTAGATTGAGTATCGTCAGCTTCCACTATTGCCTTTAATTCGTCGTTGTTGACTTTAGTTTTCGGGCGACCACGGGGTTCATTTTTAGATCAATATTTCCATGTCTAAGTAAATGTTGCGAGCTGTTTGTGCGGCATTGCTACCGGCGCGGAACTCGTATTCCATAATTACTCGTATTTTTATCGTGTCCGTATTGATGAAGTATATACAAATGTAGTGAAAACAAAACTAAAACTAAAGGTAACTAGAGAGAAGTCTGTTTTGTGTTGTACATTCTCTAATAATACCAAAATACACTGGGAAGAGTGAAATGTAAAACAAATTAATACTTACCAACACTTATGTAACACAGTTTTAAGAAGCATAGATTTTCCCTCCGAAGTAAGTGTATGCTGCGATAACATGTTTGCTGATGTCAGGCATGAGTTGGTTATGGACGAGCCATACTGTCATAACACTACAGGAAACCGCCGTGCAAAGTTATGAGTCTGGGGTTTGGGAAGCGCTCACACTGAGACCCGTGTGAAATTTCAGATATGGAAATCTTGTGGAATGCCTGCGGATGGTCCCATTTGTATTGCAATGAAACAGAGTAGGAATCATTTCAAGAAACAGTTAAAATATTGTGAAAATCATAAGTCGCAAACACGTATTGAATTGTTAGTCAGAAGCCACGAACAGAAAGATTTTAAAAGTTTCTGGAAACAAACTGGTAGGATGAATCCTAGAACGCGCCTACCCGTGAGTATTGATGGTGAGACGGATGTGGGATGCATAGCCAGCATTTTTAGAAAGCATTTTAAGAACACTTTGTGGCGTCGTCTTCATTGACGGATCCCCGTTGCACGGATGAACCTAGAGTATCGACGGTGTTACCTCTTGGGTGTACTGCTAAGGAGGTGAAGCAAGTGGTAGAAAGTTTGTCGAGGGGGAAGTCGCCTGGTCACGACGGGCTTGGCGTCGATCATCTGTTACAAGCGGGATCTCACATTTACAGGGTTCTAGCAATGTTGTATGCGTTTTGTATCCGTCATACATATCTACCAGAAGAGCTTATGGAAAGCGTGGTCGTGGCAGTGATAAAAAATAAAACCGGCGACACAGAGGACAAAACCAACTACAGGCCCATCTCATTGGCTGCTATAATTGGAAAGGTCCATCAGGTGAGGATGTAAAGTTGAGTGATGCTCAGTTTGGTTTTAGGAAGTCGCTATCAACTGAGACCGCCATCCTGGCGCTTAAGCAGACGGTCAGGCATTACAGGGATAGGGAAACGCCAGTATATGCTGCTTTTCTCGACCTCTCCAAGGCTTTTGACTTGGTTTGTTGCGGCATGCTTTGGGCAAAGCTTACTAGAGGTGCTCGTGGAGCTTATTAACTACTTAAGTTTTGGTATAGGTCTCAGACTAACAGTGTTTTGTTTCTTCGTGGTTTTGTTAAATCCGTGATCGTTGCATAACATGCCTTCTGCAGGCTTCAACAAACGAGGATAGTAACTGTCTCATTGAAACTGTCGTAATCGCTTTCAGGAAAACTGCTACAAATTTTCTAAGAATACAAACAAAAGATAGATCTCTTTAGGGCTTGTATAGTGTTATTAGGTACATGATTATTACACTATTGTTCTTAAAAAGGCATGGAGTGAATAGGTTCCAACCAACAATGCAATACGTGGGATTTCAGATGGTGAGATTGTATAAGCACCAGCTAGTCTTCCACGAAACCATTTCCTGCTCCCAAAACATTTCACATATTTTGACATGACTTTTATTATAAACCAAATTTAAAGTGAATTGGGTGGCTAAAGTTGCAGTTGTCATGGTGTTGTTTTTTCATTGTTTCGTAAGAATACTGTTTATTGGCATATAAACCTTACCTAACAATAAAGTATGGACTTATTAGATATGGACCATCTATGCCTACCCGTCATCGTCATAGCTAAAATCCGTCGTGGAAAATCCTCATTCTCGCCCTGGGCCGGGCGGAGGGGTCTGTCAGACTCTTACTGACTAAAAACCACCCCGTTGTTCCATCTCACACCTACGTCGGGGTCGCGGGAACATACGATTCTTCCGCAGCCCCGACTAGTGCCGGCCCGCCTATGCGGGCCTCCTCGGGTTGGGGGGGGGGGGGGGGGGCAGGGCGGTGTTTAACTGCCCCTGCAACATCTAAGAGGCGCCACCTCGGGTCCTAATGTATGGGGGGCGGAGGACGTCCCCGAGTCCGCCGTCCCTGGACCCATATAGGGGGGCTGGAAGAGGGCGTTGTCCGCCCTCCGCCTGCGCCCGGTGCGCCTGCTGCGGATCGGGAGAGTGGACGAGATCTCTCTTTCCCTTTGCGCAGCCTCCTTCTGCGAAATTAACTAGTCAATGCCTATCCCAACATCGTTTCACAAGGTACGATTTTATAGTGACCTGACAAGCATTGACCCCAATAGACATAAATGTTTTACATGTGTCGCGACTCCCGGTGATATAAATAGAAATGACGTGTCTTTTCTGGAATTGCTAACAACATGTAAACGCCTTAATCGCGACTACATCAGTGAGGTCGTAGTAGGTACCGGAAGTGACTCTGACTCCGCTTATTACACACGTCTACCAAAATAATGTTATGTCCACATTGTTCTACTTCAAAAGAAACGCTGCGTATTTTTTTTTTTTATGTGCGTTCCCACTTTTTCCTTTTGGTTTTTCTAAGACCTAATTTTTATACCGGATGCTTTTTATTTAGGGATGTGTGGTGAGACTCACGGATGTAGTAGGTAGGTAGGTACGTATGGTTAATCAAGTAGGTAGTTGCAATTATGCGTATAAAGCCAAGCACACATTACAGCCACAACGTAATTTCATATTAAAAGTGTGCTGCTTTCATGTAAAATTTGTTACAATTCTGAGGAAAAAAGTAATTAAAATTAACTGCCCGCCAGTAGTGTGCATTAGTTCTTGGGAAATATCCAAAAGTGAAGATTTTTGCAAAGCTTTGCCTTGCAGCACGGTCCACCCAAATTTGCGCGTGCTTTAATAGTGCATCCCTACATATAACCTATCGTATAGGAGAATTCTTATGGACCTTGGTGGTCATGGACTAAAGTTAAATCCAAAACAATGTTAACTTTACTTCATTCTGCCTTCTTCTTAGTCCCAAACTCAAATTATTTCGCAGCGTGCTTCTTAGTAGACTTTCCCTTGCAAAATCGTGGGTCGTATAACCTCGTCTCGCGTATTATAACCTAATTACATAATTACCTATTATGTAATTAGGTATTTCGCTAGATGTTTCGAATTGTCCCCCCTATTTTTAAAGTTGTTTAAACTTTTATTTTTGGTTTTTTGAGAACTAACTTTTTCATCGGATGTTGCCTTATTTAGGGTGTGACGCACTATTCTTATCGTGGAGTTAGTCGAAGGTAGCTATAGTAGCCTGCGCTTATTAGTCACACACAATTTATGTTTTTGTGACTGAAACACTGTAACTCATTCTGGATGATCTTTATAGCTGGGACAATACAAAGCACAAAACAATGATAAAACATACTCCAACGCATCCATTAAATCATGGAGGTCTAATCAAATTATGTCTTCGCCCAATTCTTGGTAGAGGCGGACCCTCGCAGTACCTCTCGCATATTGATTGCGCAATTATTTCGCTAAGGGGTCCTGGCTGTTACATTGTACGCTAAATCGTCTCGCCCACCTATGAAGGCTATAAAAATTAACCGCAAATATATCTTGGAATAGATTGAAATGTATTGTAGGACTGTATAATATATGATTAAGTATATTCTAAATATATCGCACCACCATGATTTGATTCATGGTTAAAAGCTCTTCATTGGTTTCTTGGCATAATGGAAATCCATTGTGGTTTATTGATTAATGTAGCTAAGTTCCATTCATAAGTAGACCAGATTTCTTTTTATCAATATACTTAACTGTCTTGTGGAAATTGACAATCTTAAAAGTGGAACGTATTCATAATAAATGTGACTGATTCACAAAAGCGCCCTTTCGCCAGTGTCTGGTACATCCTGCTTTCTTTTTAAATATGATTCATTACTTAGTTCTGAATCCTCATTTATGTGTGTCAGAGATGTAGGTACGTTCCAATGTGAATGTAGATCCGCCTCTCTTGAATGTGAGCTACTTTGTGGGTGATTGTCATTCATGGTAGATATGGAGGCATGCCATGTAGTTGTGAATACTCAGAACCCGTAAAGGCTACCTACGTCAGAGAACCATCTATGGTTATGCTTGACGTTTAGGTAAAAACTCTTCAATAACAAATTGGAAGGCTCTGCCCTAAAAAAGTTATAGGTGTTCAGTGATTTTGGAGATGATGATTACATGAATTTTTGACTTCCTCGTCATAGCTACTAGTGGTAAACCGCTAGTAATCCACGAGAAAAACAAATATAAATAATTTCAGCGTCATTCTGAATGTATGTGATCATGATCATACTTATAATACGATTCGATATGATTCACGCAAGTTTTATGAAACACCGGATATTTATAAAATAAATAATGGGTTTCTACTTACTCAAGTGTTTATTAAATAGGTATAACAATAGCCTATTTACTTAATAGAGCCTGAAGCCTAAAGACACTGATACGTATTTGTGTTTGCGAATGAAAGCGATGAAACATGTTTTTTTTTGTTACGCTTTTTCTTATCTTTACATACCTAAACATATCTCGAAAACTGCCCAAGAAAAGTTAATAAAATTCAAAATATGGAATCACCACCACTATTCACAATGGGGTTTCCTCTACCAAATGAAAAAAAAAACCTAAATCTCGTAAAGTAATCATGGAGAAAAAAGTGTACCTAAATACACAAAAAACTCGCAGAATGCAAAACCTGCTTTTTTGAAATCGGCCATTTAGATCGTCACCAATCTCCCGAGCAGGCCGGATTTCACTAACGACCACCTACATGTCCTAAATCAGTTATAGAAACATCAGGAATTTAGCCTACCTTTATACCTCGCATTCATCGACTACTCTAAAGCATTTGATTATTTTATTTCACATCGCCATATTTGATTTTCTCCAAAAACAAGATATTGAACCTACATGACATTAATTTAATACAAAAAATATACCAAAACAGCACATTAGCAATAAAAATAGCTACCGCAGCACCATCATTTCCTATACAAAAAGGGGTAAACAGGGAGATCCTCTGTCTCCAAAGCTCTTCACAGTCACGCTTGAAGAAGTTGCTCGCAAAATTAGCGACACAAGGGCATCTTAATAGGCGAGAGAAAACTTTCTCTGTATGTAGTTCTTTTCTCCCAAGACCGAGGCGAAGTCCATAAGCACCAAGCGCAACATAGGAATTGGGAGTGTGCGGATTGATTGAATATGTTCTTGAGTACATATACCTGGACTAAATAGTTTCCTTCAGACAAGACAAGATATAGAAGTTGCTCGACGCACCGAGAATGCATGTAAGAGCTATTTATTGGTCGTTGAAACAATAATGTAGGGACCTCTCCCTCTCTCACTGAAGAGAAAACTTATGGACATGTGCATTATTTCTACCCTCACCTATGGAGCGCAGACATGGTCACTAACCAAGCGTCAAAAGTCCGCACTTGGGGTCTGTCAGCAATCTATGGAACGTAGTATCTTAGAATTTAAACTCATTGATAGCATAAGGAACACGATATTGCGTTTCAAAGATGAGGTCACACGGCTGCCAAGCTTAAATGGAACTGGGCACGCGCGAGGAACTATAGACATAAAAGAAAACACCCGGCCCAGGAGGAGATGGCGGAAGGAACTCGACTCTTTTCTAAAATATTATACAGCCATAGATAGGATGGTATATATGGAAGGAGGGAAGGGAGCTCTATGCATTATTATTATTATAATCAGCCGCTCGTGTCCCACAAGCGGCTGATAATAATAACAATAACATGTATACGGATCTTAAATCGATAGTTTTTTATTTCAACGAATAAACGAAACCTATCCTTATCTCCATTTATTTGAAAGAAAATTAAAACGATATTTACTAAACGGAGATCAGTCAGCATCTGAATCGTTCTTTTTAACGAAATACTTTGTCTTTTTCTAGATTAGCACTTGTTAGCAAGATAAATAAATTGTTAATTTATTTTCGTATGGCCGCCTTTTTTATAACTGACGTAAATTATATTAATATCGACGAACCGCATTTTTTTGCTTTTTTATCTTCGCATTATACAAAGTATTCTACTTAAAAAAAAAACATTAGGTAAACGGTAGATATTTTAATTTGGAACCTGCTCCTTGACCATTGACGTCAGTAACTGGTTATGTACAGTAAATAATTTGAAACGGGCCATAAAAGTAATTTTGCAACTCTCGCGATATTTATATGCGTCGCCATTAAATCCTCCAATCACAGTTTAAGCAACATTTATGGAATTTTTAGATACCTAGTAGATTGTTTGTAATTTGTTTGAGGGTTAGTTCCGTAGTCAACCCTTATAGATTGTTGAGTATGGAACTACGGACTAGTTTCGCAATGTTCTTCCGTCCGTCCGTCTGTCTGCAGCTTAGCAACGACCCTCTTAGTATTAAAAAGAAGTGATTTTTCATGGATATACATATTAGTAACGCCGAAAAGTGGTAAAATTAAATCGTTTTTTTGGGTACCAAAATATTGCGGGTAATTATAAACCATTTTCGATTCAGGGATAAGCATATTCAGCCTATTATGTTCCCACTGCTGGAACACAGGCCTCCTCTCTGTGAGAGGGAGTGGGTCGTAATCCACCACGCGGGCCCAGTGCGGGTTGTCTTCGAATTTTTTGTTCTAAGACATGCCGGTTTCCTCACGATGTTTTCCTTCACCGTTTTGAGAGTAGTGGTGATGTAATAATTTACACGAAGTTAAGCAGGCGTCTGGGTTCGAACCAACGACTTACAACTCGTAAGTCGCGGCCGTTACCACTGGGCCACCACTGCTGCGAATCAGGGATTCAGGGATATATTTGCGAAGTATTAAGCGTTATGGTGATCATTTTGGTTAGAGGCAGGTGTCCCCCCACCTGCCAACTTAATGGTTGGTTTTGAATGTTAAAAAAACACGGCAGTAGTAAATTCTGTCAAAAAAGTATCGGAAATGGATGATTTGTTTATGGTTCCAAATTCCATTTTTATGTTTTTGTTAAATGGGCACAACTGTTTTGCATTTTGGCGCGGAGTTTGAGTTGCATCTGTTGTTTAGATTACATACAGTGCTGTTGTTAGTTAGTGTTTATCATATCAAGTGTGTATTGCGAATTTCATAGTGAATAAAAACATCGAACAAAGAGTTTGTCTTAAATTTTGCATCGCTAATGGAATTTGGTGTTCGGAGCTACTGAAAATGTTACAGAAGGCTTACGGTGAATCGACGTTATAAAAAATACGTACTTATGAGTGGTACAAACCGGTCGAGATGTGATGGAAGATGTGCCTCGCTCTGTTAGGCCATCAACGTCTTCAACTGAAGTTAACATCGCAAAAATGAAGGAAATAGCAACTGAAAATCCTCATTCAAGTTTGAGAGAGATAGCCGCTGAACTTACTGTGTCTCACGAGTCGATGGTACGGATCGACGTACCATTTTAATTAATCACTTGGGGATGAAACATGTTGCCGCTCGGCTAGTCCCGAAACACCTCAATTTTCTCCAATAACTCAGTCGCAGTAGAGTCGCTAAGGACATGCTAGCACAAGTCAATTCCGACCCAACATCCATGAGACGCATTGTTACTGGTGACGAGACGTGGGTTTACGAGTTTGACATGCAAACTATTCAACAAACTTCGGAGTGGCGCCTTCCACCTGTACCGAAACCGAAAAAACCACGCCAAAGTCGATCAAAAGTCAAAGTCAAGTAGACCGTTTTCTTTGACGCTCGCGGTGTTGTGCACTCGGAATTCTTGCCGGAAAGTCAAACGGTAAATAAAGAATATTGTTTGATATGCGGCGTTAAAGAGAGCAAATTCGACGAAAATGGACAGATTTGTGGAAATAAAATTCTTGGATTTTATTATCATCACGATAGTGCGCCTTCGCTCAAAATTCAAAATTCACACACAAGGCCATAATTGTGAACCAATTTTTGACCACAAAAACTCCACAAAGACCATCGAGTAAGCACCTTATTCACCAATATGTCTCCAGCCGACTTCTTTCTTTTTCCTAAACTCAAATAACCACTTCGTGGCACCCGTTTTCATTCGGTAGAAGACATAAAGAAGAATCCGCGGCGAGAACTGAACTCAATTCCGGAAAAGCGTCTAAAATGATTTGATGATTGGATTTTTTTTTTTTGATGAAGGTGATAAAATAAATTTGGATGAATAACTAACATTTTGTGTACTGTTGATCTTTTCCCGGTACTTTCTTGACAGAGATACGGAGAAGGAAAATTATCACAGCTAAGTAGGCTTTACAAGTAACAGTCGACCAACTTACTTTTGCAGTTGGAATGTATGGTAGAACATGTTTTTGAACTAAAATTTCAAGTTTGTTCTTGGGATAAATTCATGTTCAAGTTCTTCATTGTGCGTGGTCCGACACGCACTTGGCCGTTTTTTTTTCAGCACGTGAACGCTGTGTAGATTCTTTTATATAATTGAAACTAGTAATCCGCCATATGCTTCGCACAGGTTCAACCTACCCATGAAGGTTCCGGAATAAGTTCTCTAAATGATGGTAATAAGAACCGCATTAAAATTCATTGTGTAGTTGAGTAGAAATGAGCGATCACAGACACAGACACGAAAAGCGAATTTGTTTTATACTATTATTACTCTATGACAGCCAGAATTAAAGGTCAAAAAAGATTTGAATCACTAAACATAGTATCAAATTTTTTATTTTTAGTCTATTAGATGACGCTGTTTCAATGTTCATTGTTTATTTTACAAGAAATAAGTGGTCACACAACCAGACACTCAAAGTAAAGTAGCTTTTCCTACTTTATTTTATATTATGAATGGCGAATTTCACCGAACTTGAACAAGTCTTACAACTAAAACTAAAAACAATCTCTCATGTGTTCTTCTTAAAACTAGAATAAATCTTATCGTAAAAATAAATTTTGAATTATTGACAGTTTTTCCATAAATAATTTCAGATGTCAATTTGATTTCACGAATAAAAGAATTATCTGACTAAATTTAGCCCCTAAATATGGGCCTCTCAATGACAGCTAAATTAAAAAGGTCAAAAAAGATTTGATTCACTAAAGATACCGAGTACCTAGATTTTATTTTTAGCAAGATGACGCTGTCTCGTATAGTCTTCGCATAGATACATAATTCCTAAGTTTTTAAATACTCACAAGGTGACTAGGTTTTACTTTTCCGGAAACCACACAAACGCTACGAAGATATTTTGAAGTATCCTATGCTGATATCACGATGACCCATATTCTTGAAGAAGGTATTAATATTTATTTATTCATATATACTTTATTGTACACCACAAAGATACATAACAAAAAAAAAACACAAACACTAAAAATATGCAATGGACGGCCTTATCGCTTTCTGCGATCTTTTCCAGGCAACCTAGGAATTAACAGTGATTTGCCTGGGCATAAAATGGGGTTGTCGTTGGTGCAAATAATAAGTATACTAAATAATATAATACGATATTCTAATATATATACACATGTCCTAAATAATAGATACATACATACTAAATATATAAGCCACACAAGTAAATGAAGGCTATAAACAGTTACAGTTAAAGCAAGTGCAAGTGTTAATGAGTTCTTCTTAGAAATAATAAATTAGGTGTATCTTCCTTCCTGATTTTGTTATTAAAAATACCAACTTACGTAAACAAAAACTCATCACACGTAAACAAAAAATCATCGATCATTAATAACTCAAACTCAAAGCATTTATTTCAAATAAACCAATTACAGACACTTTTGAATTGTCAAGGGGTCGGTCAGTCAGAAATATGAAGCTAGTTGCCCATTCCAAAGCGAAGTAGGTACCTATGGAAAAGAACGGGCAAGATACTCCATGGACCTTTTAAATAATATGGTGACAGAAAATTTGTTACATCAGTCTTGTTGAAATTATACATGTGAGAACAATGTAGAAATACATGCACATTAAAGGGTCCGTAAAGAAAAACATAAAAATACAAAACATCGGAAATAAAAATTTAAAAAAGCCGTGGCAGCCAAGAGATGACCAGTCCTCACTGACGGCGCCCGTTCACGAACATGACGTATGGATCAGCATCATTCAGCTCAACTATTTTGAAGGGATCTTAATGATCCAACACACACGCCACTACCAGCGAGACATTTGAGTGAGCGTGACATACTCTCAGCCGCCACGTCACATTCTAGTCAAGGCACAATAAAGTCGATCTCCCAATGGTTAACTTTACCATTTGAGGCAACTAAGTCACATAAAGATATTTAAATCAAAATTACATGAATTATCGTAACGTATTACCTACTTCATGAAATCCCGCTAATCGGAACTACAATCATTCACATCATTCTTGGCAACTTATCATCACGTTTCCCACGCGTTGCAGTGTTCGTGTATCATTGTACATCATTCAATCAGTTTCGTGGAGAAAGTGCATTGTAGCTGCCGCCATTGACGTCACACTGAGTGCTACGTTTCATCATCCCACGATGCGCAGGCGCACGATCCGCACGAAATCGCTGATGGAATCGCGATAAGCGAAGGCATAGCGATGGCTTTTATTATCTCCGTTTTCAGTTATGACGTCAATGTCCCAGTATATAGGTTAAATGTGTCAATCAGGTTTGCTTATTAATAATTTATTATTATATTAACATAAATATTTTACCTACTGTCATAATACTGGTAGAGTTGATGCCCTATACTAATTTATTGTAGTAATTACATGTTGTTTGGATAAATCAATGGATTACAGCCCACTCCCTCTCAATGAGAGGCGGCCTGTGTCCCATCAGTGGGAACTTTATAGGCTGATTATGCTTCGGCTTATGCTTGGGTAAATCACTGGACTGTTTATTTTCTTGCAATTTTATTGAATTGTGTATACAAGGATACATAGTTCAAAAAACAAAAGCTTTGAAAACCTTAAATTGTAGTTTAGCTCCCTCATCCGTTGGTTTTATGTAAAATAAACTCAGAGCTTACCTAAATATAAAAGATTTTCCTTATTTTGAGCTAAGTAGTCAGTTCGTAGTCAAGGAGTAAAACTCTATCACTAAGTTGATCAATTAAATTAGTTTATTTTGATACTAGTTAGGGTTCCGTACCCAAAGGGTGCCAACGGAGCCCTGTAACTAAGCCGCCGCTGTCCGTACGTCCGTCTGTCTGTCAGCAGGCTGTATCTCATGAACCGTTAAAGGTAGGCAGTTGAAATTTTGACAGACTGTGTATTTCTATTGCCGATATAACAACAAATAATAAAAATAAAAGGGGATCCACCATACAAGAAACGTGTTAATTTTATTAATATCTAGTGTTAAACATTGTTCGGTGGTACGGAACCCTTCGTGTGCGACTCGCACTTGGACGTTTTTTTCTTAATTTATCCTATTGTAGTACGGGTCCGACTATGATTTTTTGCTATTTTAAATTGATTAATAGATCTTTTCATATCAATTATAGCACATTACTTTAATAACCATGTATTTGGCAATCAAATCGCGCGGTTGCTTATACCTATATAAACAACCGAGTCGTGTAACTATTTGAATAAAACAGTCAGGATGCACGTTTAATAAAATATAAGACCGTATATAAGTCCGTTTTCATTAAAGATATGTTTACGGAATTGTAGTTAAAATGTTGTTGTGTGGTAATGTAAGCGACTGGGCGGCAGGATCTCTTCCTCGTTGGCACTGTGTACCGCCAGTATGTCACTTGCATTGCTTACGTAATGTGGAGCCGACGTAAAGAGGTTCACTAGCAGGCAGCTCACGTCGGCTTCCTTGCTCCTCTATCTACAATAATTCAGCGGATCTCTCTTAAGGTGAGCTGCGCGTGCGATCCTAATGACGTGCAGCGGTACCCTTACAGCATAAATGATTAGCTATTATCCTTTTGCTAATTGAGCAAATACTTGTAGTATTTTTTTAAACGTAGTGCTGAAATATTACCGAGAACCTTATAATAATAGCTCTAGTCTCTGTTTCGACGGATCGATAAACTGAGGGCCGATTCCTGTAATTAAAAACGTTCAAAATCTAGTCGCAGTCACACCTCGGCGACAATTTAATGTCAAACACTTGTCAAAACTGTATGAACATTAGTGGTATTTTTGACATCTTGAGTGAATGAATGCGAACGTACTTAAAAATACGAGAATTGCCCCTCACAAATAAATTCAAAATTCATTCTTGATAACATGACGTTTTTCTGCTTGCGAATGACCATAATAGGCTATATTATTTTCGTGTTTTCCAAATCAGTCTTATTGGGTTCTCGGCAAACTGTGTAGTCGTTTTTGCGGCGTAGCGTAGTTTGCCTCGAAACGAACTAAAATATATCTGCTTTGTTGATCTTCACATAATTTACTGTCTTTATTACGTTGATTTTTCATTTTATGCGCACTTTAGTTATGCAGTTTTAAAGTCATCATATTTATACTGGGTGTAAAAAGACCCTTCACATAGCCGTCAAGTACGCATTCTGTGCAAGTAAGTGACATAGCACAAAAATAATTGATGGGTAACGCCTTTTATTTTCGGTGTGAAAAAATGCTGTCCACGATAGTGCGCAATGTAACACACGCAAAACATTGTGCTCAGGGGTGTATGCAACCGCCTGCAGATTCCCGGCCACCGTAGGCGCGGGCTTGCGGACGGCGAGCAATGGGTAGCTCGCAGTCCGGTAGGGACCAGGCCCGGGTCGGAGCATCGTGTTCCACGCGCGCCTCAAAGAGATGTCAGCACAAAACGACGGGGTCCGTTAGGACCGACGACGCCTCAGGGTCGCGGGTAATTCGATAGAGATAACCGTGGCCCTGGCACAGGCAACTGAAGGAAGACAGGTGTGTTTTAGTCAGTAAAAGTCTGACACGCCCTCCCGCTCCACCCAGAGCGGGAGAAGTCATTTGACGATTTCCCACCCAAAAAAAAAAAAAGCGTGCATGCAACGTTGCAGTGGTCGTGGGGGTATTTAAAGTTGTGTTATAACATTAAAGACTAGCTTTCGTAATAAAACGTTGGTAACAATTTGACCGTAACCAGAAGGTTCCCAGGTATGGTCCGGTACAATAAAATTATTACAAAGAAGGGGAGTACAAGTGACTCTCGGTTTCGTTAAGTGTCTTTTTACATCCGTCCTTATCACCTTGAAACAGTCAGAACCCTTTTTTTTCTTCTGCAACTTCATATCTACTTAGTAGGTATTATTATAAACATTAGAAATATCAAATCTACTACGATGAAATGTTGAAAAATTAAGAAAACAATATTTATACAATCAAACCAAAGGAGATTGTTTTACAAATAATTACCTACGTTGACATGTGCGAAAAAGTTTTTGAGCTCCATATAAGGAATTTTCTCTGAAATATGAATGATTTGCGAACGCCGATGATCGCGAATAATCGCTTTACGATTACTTATTGCTTCGTTTACCTTCGGTTAAATGCGTTCCTTTCTCACCTTGATACAACCCCACCTTGACCACATATACGAAAATCAGCCTATAATGTTCCCACTGCTGCGACAGAGGCCAAATAATTTTCTCATTCGATACAGGTCATGCAGGTCTCAAACAAAAGCGTTTGCTTTCAACACACAGACATTGTCGATTGTATTCACCGTAATCGTTCATTGAACATCACCCACGGCTTCGTTCTCATAACATTTCTGCTTATTTACCAAAGGCTGAAAACTGTGGGAATGGGATTTGTTAATGACTTTTTAATTGTAAAGGTTTTAAAATTAAGCGTTTTGTGGCTTTAACACTTTGAATAAGATAGTGCCTTGACCACACGAATCACGGAGTCATTAGATACAGGCTTACTTTTGGTAAATCATCTATATAAAAAGTAGTATGTATAAAAAGTAGTCTAGTAGTCGCAAGAGCTACTACTGAGCATGAGGTCCTGGGTTCGGTTCCCAGGTCGGGCAAAGTTTTATTGTTTTTTTTTTCTAGAATTTCTCAGTAGCAGTCCGGAGTCTGGATTTGTGCCTGGTTGATGGCAATATGCTGGCCCCCTATTACATGGAACTTAAACAAAACTGACGAAATGTGGCGGTGTACTATAGGTACACCTCTGCCTAACCCTTCTGGGATGACAGGCGTGATGTCATGTTATGTTAGCATACCTACTTTTAAACTCATTAAGAGTCTCATCTCCGAGTCATCTGATATTTTATCGAACAGAATCCCTATTGATTATTTGGTGCTTTCTGTTCAATATACGGATTTAGCAGATATTAGTGGAGTGGTGTTTAGAAAGTACCAAGGTAGATTTTCAGTAGTTATCTAAGTAGTAGGAATGTAAATCAGTCATGTTTTTCTCAACGTCTTACTTAAGAAAATTTGTGAACCTCTTTGGTCTCCTAAGATATAGCAAATCTATGAATTAACCATAGACTGTGTAGATATGTTGAATAGTCTCGAAGTATGCTCCACATTAAGAGGTAAATGTCCGTTTGCGGGTTGTCAGCTTAAACGCCGCCTGCGCAGCGACATTCCCCCCCCCCACTCCCCCCTCCGTGGTGGAGGCCGTTGACGTCAATCGGATACCTTGCATAGATAATAAAAATTTATCGACACGCATTATTAATTATTCAATTTTAGTAGATAAATGTAACTTAAAGTATCGCCCCTGTAGGTCGGTGACTTAGGTCTAGGGTAGTATAGTATCCCTCCCTATCAATGATCAGCGAGAAGGTTTCATTTCAAGCATCACGATGAAATACTGGACTTATTTCTACACTTAACATAACATCACGCCTGTAATCCCAGAAGGGTTAGGCAGAGGTGTACTTATAAGTACACCCACATGTTTAAGTCCCGTGTAATATGAGGCGTGCCTATTGCCATCAACACAAATCTAGACTCCAGGAAAGTTCTAGATAAAAAAACTCAATAAAATTTTGCTCGACCTGGGAATCGAACCCAGGACCTCATGGTTTGCAGTAGCTCTTGCGACAACTAGATCAACGAGGCAGTCAGAAGACTTGTTTCGAAAACAAGACACACTTCCATCAAAAGACTTTTGATGAGACAAGTTAATGATTCTAATATAGAAAACCTGATACAACCACGATTGTGTGTGAATTTTGAAAGCTTTAAATATATTTTAACATTTTAATTAATACATTTTGGCAATACAATTTACAATCTATAACGCTTAGGCTACTATGTGTTATAAGCATCTCCATTTTATAAACATTTGTTACTGAAAAAAAAAATGTTAAAACAATATTTGAAAATCAAGATTAACCAGCAGCCGATCTATTCTGTAAAAAACTCACTGTGATAACTTACATGAAATGAGCTTAAAGAGAGCTGTCATTCTAACTAGCATCAGCATGTTTAATCTGTAAAAATCTCTTGGTCAACCGTCTTGGTCAATCCCTAGCATCAGTGGCACTGACAGCTCACTTCACCAAGTTTTCACGGTGAGATGGGAACAGAATAGAACTACTGATATGAACATTTTAATAAGTTATAAATAAAAATTAGCAAATTATTAAAATAGGAATCGAATTATGTTAATAAGTAAGTAGTAATAAGTTAATGTAGTCTTTATTGTTGCTGAGACATAAATATTACATTAACTCTGGAAATCTCAACTTGGTTCAAAGACAATCTAATAAATCCGATTTGGTAAAACACCTACGTTTCCATAAATAATTTGCTTCAAAAAAATATTGCAACTTGGAAATAACATTAGTCACACGGGTGCAGTGATTAAGAAAAAACAAAAGAAACTCACTGATGTCGCGATTAACGTGACCTCAAAGGACTAGACAGTTGTGACATTCTTTCAGCCCGAAAGATAGTGAAAAAGACAAAAATGTATGGGACTGACATATCTCAATCAGGCTAATGAAAAGCTTATATCAATCCTGTTGAAAGCCATTGTAGAGATACGGAACGCTTTGAAAGCGATTGCCACTGGTCCAGGCCTTCTGGGCCCAGGAAATATCCAAGAAAGTAGGTACCACTACTTTTTAAATAACTTAGGCCCAGTGACACATGACATTGAATCATAAGTTACGGATTGTCTGATGTCATGCTGTGAATTATTGATTTCTTCGTGAACAAAAAGGCAGAAATAACATAACAACAACACGCCTGTTTTATGCTTTATGGTTTGCGATTGAATATTAGAATTAGATTGTTTCCCATCGATATCACAATGTAATCAGAATACAACAGCGTTACAATTACAACTTGAAGTTTTTGCGAATAATTTTTTTTTCTTTTCAAAATGTTTTACTAAAATCAAGTATTCGAATCATATTTGCTTATTAAATCTTCAAAATAATCTAGATTTCTTCTCGATTCTTTTTTATTTGCTTAGTTTTCAAATAAAGCCTTTTCACAACACGTGCAAAATCGTTTGAATAATAAAAATGTAAATGAGGCACGAGGGCAGTTTCTGAAAAATTTCCGAAACTGGCGCGGCTATCTATTCTGTACGGTGACTGGTAGGTAATTTTTTAACCGTGAATCTTCTATAACAATAAGATGCAAACTGCCGTTGTGACTACACAAAATCCAATAAAGGAAGATGCGGGAATGATGGATGCATTTCTTATATTTTCCCCAAGAGAGTAAGTAGAAACTACATAACGAGGTAGAAAAACCTATCCATCTCTGATTTTAACGTCTCAATGAAACCCTTTGTCTCCCTATAACATGTTGACAGCTATTTGTTTGACAGGGACAGATATAATTATACTCTATTTCATCAATAGCGATAAACACACTACGTAGGCTAAGTCAGTACAGTCCGCGAGGCCTAAGCTGAGCGTTGCATTTGTGTGAGTGCACATAGACATAGCGACGCGTCCTTTGTTTGGCAATCGGTCAATCGGACAATCGGCCTGAGGAGCTGAGCGTCCCTCGCGGTCCGTCGCGCGATCACATTGGTGCGATTGGTAATCATTTGACACAAATGCAAAGCTCAGCTTAAGCCTCTTGTACTGTACTATCTAGACTGTTCTTAACTTTTTTTTATGACGAATAAGTACTTATGCTCAAAAGGTGACTGTAGTCGATATTTTAGTAGCATAAAATAAAACAATCAATGGCTCCATACTAAACAGTAGCAAACGCAAGGTAGGTAATGTAGGTACTTCTACTTATTATATAGAAAAACATGTATTTGAAATCGAACCTATTAGACATATCGACAAAGCAAAGCCTTACACAGATTATTCTACGATGTTGTTAAAATTACAAATAGACAAACGTTAAAGTCAATCAACCCTAATCATAATTATTTCTGTTTTGGCACCGACAATAATTATGATGACCTTATTATAATTTTGCATCAATTACGTCACATTGGGGTCAATTACGTCACCAAGTATTTGATTAAAGTATTTGTTTGAATTCCGGAATAACGTGATATTTTTGTCACGCATGTTTCGTCACCAATTTGCCTGTGCACCGATGAGTTCAATGATCCAATTTGAAAGTTGTGGTTATTTGGCCAATGATTCTTGTATACTAAGTTCAGATTTGCAAGAAATGTGTTTAGAAGATTGACGGTAATTTCTCCGTGTTTCATGACCATATTGACTTAAAAGTTGATTAAAACAGCAGCCTAATTTCGAAACTCATTTTTGTAAACGATTACGACTTATCTGTTGAACTGTCAAAATTGACAGTTCAACAACATTCATTGCGTTATTTACATTGCTGAGCAGATTTTTACAGAACTTATGAAGCAATGGATTAGTTATCTGTTTCAAAACGATTCAGATTCCGATTGATTGTGTATTTCGCAATTAGGGTACAGGACTTAGATATAAACCATTTTATGTAAATCTTAGGTATGTATCTTTTGCCCGCGTGGATGTCGAAAATAATCCCGAGGGAACGTTTTACAGGGACAAAAAGTAGCCTATGTCCTTCCCCAAGATACACTCTATCTCCTTACCAAATTTTATCGAAATCCGTTTAATCTAAACCACTTAGCCGTGAAAAGGTAAAACACAGACAGAGTTACAGTAAATTTATTACATTAGTATGGATTTATTTGGCAAGTAAGAAATAAATTAAATATAAAAAAAGTGTTTTATTAATGGATTTAAAGACCTTGACTTGTGAGAATTTAATACAAAATTAAACTTTTTTTTTGTATGGCATCTCGTAGTTGACCTTGAGAGGTCGTGACTACTTAACCGGACTATCATGTGGCTGCCTTAAGCGGCAGCAAGATGGGACAGGCTGGATCTGGATTATTTTATTATTATCTGGGGAATTTAAAGCTACAGGCTCAGCTACGGCGCGGGCTGGCACTTCGTCGAGCAAGGGTCGGGGGGGACAGTTACGTCGGGATCTTCGCGAGGAACCTCGGCGGCGAGGTCGGAATGACGTCCTGTGCCAAATTAAACAATTCTATCTGCTGTTTTTATATACGCTCTACTTGAGTTAGACACAAGTAAAGGCTCGTGCAGACTGGCGCGATTCGCGTCGCGTGTCGCTCCTATATGTAGGTATGTTAAGGACACCGGCGTGCGACAGTGAGGTATTGACAGCAATGAATGAAAAGAATTTCAATTTATTTATTTTAGGTTAACTAGCTACTCAGTACCTTACTTGAATTATTTAAGCGTAGTAAAGTTATACAATCTATTGTTTTCGAATTTTCCGATTTCTTATTATTTGCTTGTTGAGTGAGTCATACGAAAACGCAGACATTACGAATTAAAAACACCTTACGTGTGAGTATCGTATTTACTGTTTTTGGTATTGACAGCTGCTTTATATTATAATTACATTTACGCAAAGCGATGCTTTTACGTGCGTCATTAAAGGTAAACATCTTAAACCTGACTTGGCTGTTTTCATCATTACCTTATGTAGTTATTTTGATATTTAGAATTTTATTGGTTAAAAAGTTGGGTTTAATGAAGCATGTCACGGCCACGAGACGGCGCATACGCATTACGGCGCGCGCGCGCAGATAAAGGGTCGCGGCCTGTCTAGGAACGCGTCTGTCGCCGTAATCAGCCGGAATGTTCCTGTAAATGACACAACTTCCCAAACTATCTTATAACCAGTGGAACATTTTCGTGACATTCTTAGACCTAATTAGGAGGATGGCGACATGTTACAATACATATTTTGTTGTAACAACATGTTTACTTTACGCTTAACTTTTATTAAGAAAAAATGTTCTATACGATGTGTACTACTCTTCCTTTTAACAAAGTACCAGGGGTAAAATATTATTATATACTAGCACTTCGCCCGCGACTTCGTCCGCGTGGATATCGAAAAAAAAACTGACATAATTTCGGCATTTAATGGTAAAACAATTTTACAAATCGGTCCAGTAGTTTCGGAGCCATTTCAATACCAACAAACAATGAAATCTTTCCTCTTTATAATATATTAGTGTAGATTTTTGATGGCACATAAATATTTAAGAACTTTTTTTCAAAGAACATAATAAACTTCATATCATACTTCGGCTACAAAATGACAATGATCGCGTGTCTGTGATATATTCTCAATTATAGCTATTTATTACCGCCTTCTTTAAAAATAGACTAATAGCGTTGAACTGTTGAAGTGTTGATATCTATTATTACTGCTATTATTTTGCAAGGTTCGTGGTTCGTAGACTGGTAATGTCAATTTCACGTGCCCCGGCCGTGACAATGTCAAACGTCAGTCGTTCAGCTTGGTAACTCTAGCTTATCCGCCGAAGTTAGTGATGATGCCACATTTAGGAAATGTGTCATATGAGAACCATTGTTCTGCAATGTGTTACAGCAATTCATTCAAATATCGCAAAGCATGGCTGTTAAATGAATCTACGGTCACAGTTCTGAATACGATGTTTGCATTGTTCGAATCTTACACGTTAGGAAAAGAAGTATATTTTTGCCAGCAATTGGCAGTATTAGAGACAGCTCCTAACTCAATGTAATTTCCCTATTTTGTGAGAATTCGGACCAAGTACTTAATCAAAATCATGGTTAATTTGCTTAGAATGACATGGTTTATTTGCCATGAAGTAAAGGTGTTTACAAAAATTACGTAAGTACTTACCTACGTAGGTCACTACACCAGTCGTTTACTTGTTTAGTGAAAAGAGATCTTTTATAAAAATATCCCATTCAAATGGCTAATTAGTCTAGATCAACGTGTAACGTTACGTTTAGCCTGAGCTTATCGTAAGGTAAAGCCTTAAGGCCATACAGGTTGACCCACCGACGTTGGCTTACTCGGATAACGCAGTAAAAGAGATGTATGAAGAAATATCTTCAGCTCTTCACAAGACCACGAATACGCACTATAACTCCATATTTATATTGTGCTATAACGTTGTCATGGAGGACTTTAAAGCTAAAGTAGGTAGTACGGAATAGTAGCGAATCGAAAGTTTGTCCACACGATTATGGTAGGTAGCAGGAACCACAGGGGGCAAATGCTTGTCAACTTTTTGAAGAAAGAACTCCAAAGAAAGTGGACGTGGCATATTCAGAGACGTCTTTGTAGTCAACAGGTTTGTTCCGGCTCGTTTTCGTTGTTTTTGTTTTGCATTTTACTCTATTTATGTACTTAATCATGACTATTATTATTTGAAACAATTTTATTTTTATATGTATGCATACACACGTCACTTTGCAGTATAAAACTGATTTACATCCGTTACCTCACAATTCAGGTCCAGTTGAAAACCAGCGTCGGGCACTAGTTGTCTGGCATTTTTTGCTGAACTGGGCCTTTTTGGCGCAGCCGTGAGGCACACTACCCTGCAAGTTTCATATTTCGCGTTGTACACTTTTTTATTATTATTTGTATGTTTTTTTTATTGTTTTTCTTATAATTTTTACCTGCTTTGTGTGCCTTTTAGTCTGTGCTAAATAAACGTTTTTTCTTTCTTTCTTTCTCTAATACCGGTAGTGACCACGAACTCTGACGAGGCTCTCTGTTTTTTTTTTTTTTTTAAATTTAGTAAGATCCCGTTTGATGAAGTCTACGCTCCGGCCTAACCAGATCCAAACCGTTGCGGGATCGGAACAGTTCCAACTTCATCTTAAAAACCGATTTGCTGCTCTGGAGACCACAATTGACGAGTGGTGGCCCTACAACAAGTGGTGGGAATCCTAAGGGAAGAAGGGTCGAAGATTTGTCAGCTGCAACGTCACGAAGTCTGATTCTCTTCGGCTTATGGATGAGAGGCGGAATGACGTGCATGTCACTTCGGCAGAGAAGCGGGCTTTCAATCGAAATATCAGCAAGTTGGTGCGATGCTCTAACACGCGCCGGATAGAAAAGGCTTTAGAGCAAAATCCGAACCTGAAAAGTGAAGATTCACGAGCCACTTTGATCCGCCACTACACCGATGATCTGCCGGAAGTTATCGTGATAGCCCTCAAACAGCTCAAAAATGGAAGAGCCCCGGGGGATGACGGAGTTACCTCGGAGCTCTTGAAAGCAGCAGGAAGACCTGTACTTCGAGAGCTCCAGAAGCTGTTTAGCTATGTTCTGAACGATGGGAGAACTCCAAAGGCATAGAACAGAAGCATCTAGAAAATAGGAGATAAAACGCTCCTTAAACTACAGGCCTATAGGTATCGCTTCTGAGCCATGTCTGTAAGCTATTTTCAAGGGTTGTCTCGAATCGTCTATCTAGAAGGCTTGAATCGTCTATCGATGAATTTCAACCTCCAGAGCAGGGCGGGTTTCTATCGGGTTACGAGGCCATAGGACCACATCCACACAGTGCGGCATACAGAAGACCGAAGAGCCCGCTTTTGTGGACTATGAGAAAGCCTTGACTCTGTCGAGACCTGTGCTGTGCTCGAGTCCTTGCAGAGATGCCAAGTGTACTGGCGATACGTCGATGTGATGAGATGCTTGTATGACGCCACGAATATGTCCGTTCATGTACAGAACCGACAGACTAGACATATCCATCTTCGCAAGGGAGCGAGACAGGGGAATGTCATATCCCCGAAACTGTTCACTGGCGCCCTGGAAGACACGTTTAAGACGCTGGACTGGAAATAAACGGGCACCATAAATGTCGAGTATCTACGATTCCGTGATGATATTGTCCTTATGGAAGAGTCACTGCGGGATCTCGACCGAATGCTGACTGACATAGCTGTCGCCTCTCGATGTATCGGTCTTGGGATGAACATAGACAAAACCAAGGTTATGTTTAACGACCTTTTTACCCTGAGACCAATTGTCATTGACGGTGTCTCCCTTGAAGATGTTCAGGAATATGTTTACCTCGGGCAGAATATGCAGTTGAGTAGGAATTTTGATATGGAAACCGAAAGGAGGATTCAGCTGGGACGGGCAGCATTTGGTAAACTCCATCAGGTCTTGTCTTCGTCCATACCACAGTGCGCAAACTCCAGCCGCTTTTTATACTTTTTGGAGGTATATATTTAACTTTGCAAATATAATTCAAAATACTTCGTATTTGATTGTCTATTTTAAAACGTTTATAACTTTGTAATTTTTTAAGCTTTAACACTTTTTTAAATATTGTTTGCTGCATTATTTGGCAACAAATATTTGTTTGAGTAAAAAATTTAAAAAATTTCATCATCCCCATTATACACACTTCATATGATTGTGGAATCCTAACATGCAGTATCATGTGTAACTATCATTGTGGCTAAATATATACCTTCAGGGTGGGGTGGCTCTCAGTTGTGATTACCGGCGTTTAACGACCAGTCACGCCACGGCAATGACACCCGCTAACCAACATGTATGGCCACGTGATCAGCTCCTGATAATATGTCATGTGAGCTAAGATAACATGTTATTTTTATAAAGATTGTATGTATGCACTTAACATTTTGCCCCGCGATGCAATTTAGTAAGTAGAGAGTTTCTACTTGGCGAAATATAATGTACTACCAATTTTAACACAGGGAATGCGAATGGCGGGATTCTTTTGGCATCCTTGGTTATTTAACTATTTCGTAGTCAGTCAGCATTGAATCCAGAAAATCACAGTTTGATCAAGAACCATGTTATTTTGATGCGATTTAATCTATTCCTAATTCAAGAGGAAATTGTTGATTTGTCACTAAATATTCATTTTCATATAATCCGGCGGAAACACTAATTTGCACGCTGGCCAATCCGGCTGCGTCACTCAATGAGACAACATTGATGAGCAAATCATTGTAACGCAGCGATATTGAACTTTTAATTGTTTTAACTTTTAACTAAGCTCCAATAAAAAATCATAAATACCAAATACAATATAACACTAAAATATATACAATATGCTGTACAACTGTATTAAGGGTAAAAAAAGGGAATACCTCATCGGCATCAAAAAGTTCGTCCGCATCGCTGTCAGTGGGAAAAGTGCCCAAAAGGCTGGCAGCGTTGTCACGTTGAATGGCAATGCTGATTCTTTGACCCAACGGTGGTACTAGTAGGAACAAAGGTTGGGAACAAACAGTCTTACTAGTACCACTAAGTAAATGGTGGTACTATAGAGAACGAAATTTCCCGCTAGTACCACCAGTAGTTCAGTGCGGTGGTACTAGTGAGAACTAAGGAAAAATAGGCCAGTCCTCTGGTCACGGGTTGAGTCGACCAACCGCTTGGCGAGGTGCTAGTGTTTTACCTCTAAATAACTACGCAGTAAGTCTCAAAAAGCAGCATACGCAGCAGGCCCAGGTGAAAATGGCGTGGTGAAATAAATTCATAGGATAGGCCTTAGATGACAGCAGACAGAGACAAGTGGAAGGCGGAAAGAGAGGACTCTGCAATGGGACGTTTATATACAGAGTGGCAGGGATATCGACGCGCCAACTGAAACCATGAATTCAGCACATGTGCTGAATTGAACAAGACACCCTAGAGTAGAAATTTTTTGTCGGTTATAAAAATAGAACCAACTGTTTCAAATAACGCGGTCAAAATATATGTCACAATTTTTTTTTTTTTTTTGATAACTGTAACGTAAAATTTTATTGCAGGGGTTTTTGTGCGTCGATGTCTGCCACACTGTATACCCGTATGCTTTTTAATGCCATTTTTAGGAGCTTTCTTATCTTCTTCAGAAATTGCATTTCGTGGGTACGAAAACTTGTATAAGAAACGTTAATTTCTAAGCTAAGTTATAGTTAGGTATTAATATTTGATGGATTAATAAATAAGCTTGTGTACATGGTCCTTGTGTCGGACTAGCCGATAGCGAGTGGAAAGAGCCCCGCTTCGAGATAACCCACCGTCTGCAATACACGCGCACGCGCACGGCGCCTGAATACGACACATTTTTACTGCTTTACATCATAAAGGAAAACATAATATAAACATACAAATTTTCAGAAAAATGAAAACGTTTGTTAATGATTACGAGTGTTACATGGCATCTAAGTTAGAAACAATTTATTTTCCTGACTGGAAAATAAATTGTTAAGCAAAGTGACTAGGTACCAACATAAATTGGCCGTATATTCAAACCACAAATGTCATTCTTGTACGAAATGCCTTTAACACGGCCAATTGACGTGTGGTGTCAATTTGTTTATCAATTAATTATACTGACTGTAGGTAAAGTGTTGGTAGGACACGTTTCCACGTTTGCAGGCATTTTCTTCAAAAACATTTTTAATTTGTGCTACGCTCATTTGTGTTTTCTTTTATTATTCTTTTTGTCTAGGTTATTTCGCTTCTCAGTTTTCCCCTTAGAAGTAAATAGATAAAATAAGCGCTGTTTGTAAGTATTTTTTTGTGCATGATAGTGAGACGCTCTAACTGATTTCAATGTTAATTATTTGTTAAACAACACATCATTAAAACTTAATTATTTTTACCTTTTATCTTTAAAAAAGGTTATCGGCGACAATTAAGGGGAAGCGATTTTTGACACAAAGTGGCATTTAATTAGTGAGTTACTGGCACAATTACTTATATTAAAAACACGTGTTTGTATTTATAAATAAACAACGGTGTGATAATCACGATATATTAACATGCTATTTTCACTTAGTAACTAAATCAGTTTACTTAAACACTGTAAGTATTTACGTGGTTGAGGAAAATAACTGTCTTTGTCCAACGATCTTTAAGTATGTATATGTTGAGTGACGTATTAGTACGTAGTATTACCTACTTATAGTCTAATTTCTACCATAAACATGTCGTTATAGTCCAAGTTATTTATGGTTTAGGTCCATTTGGAAAGGCTCTAACAGGTGGCAAATAGGTTTAAGTTGCATTGTTGCCCACAAACTCATTGTGATTTCGTCACGTTTTGAGAAAAAATATCGAGTTGTCACAGTTGCTTGACGTATTTGAAGTAAAAATAGATTGGTATTGTGATAATTGGTTCGATATTTTTAGCAGAAATATTTTGTCACTTGTGGAAAATTTCGGTAGTGCTAACAAGGGGCCATCGACGTAAGATCCGAACAGTAGTGGTATTCTGTAACCATCTCACCGTGAAACTTAGGTGAAGTGACCGTGGAGTGAGCTGTCAGTGCCACTGATGCTAGGGATTGTCTAAGACGGGATGACATTGACAGCTCACTCCACGCAAGTCTTCATGGTGAGATTTTTACAGAATCGACATGCTGTTTAACTTAGTTGACCGACAGATGTCAATGATCTAAATGGGTGGCTGCATTCAAAAAATAATGATCCTGCCTTTTAACCAATGCATTGGATTTTTTAGATTGTTTTTTGTTTCTATAAGCGGTACTCTGGACGCTTTTAACGTATACGTCTTTTTTCATCGTTCTCATATTGCATTATAAGTTCAAAATTAGTGATATAACTGATCTGATAGTTTTGTATCAAAGATGGTCAAACATTCAAATTGAAATGTGAAGTAAATCGGTTGCATCTTGATCAATATCAAGATCTACCCGATATACTGAAGAAGAAGCTATATAAATGCTCTCAAATCAAGTCATTTGGCAATCCAAATGACTACTTGATTTGAGAGCATTTATATAGCTTCTACGAGTGATCAGCGCTGCTTATGATTGTGCATTCTTTGCACATGACATAAACTTTTCTCGTAGAAGATGCCACAGAAGTCCAGCCAGCAAAAGACGTTGCAAGTAAAAAAGGCAATTTTGGTGCGTTTTTAAATTTCATTCTTGTATTCTAAAAGTTATTTGATCCTATCTATCTACACTTGGGAGCAAATAAATCGAGCCACTACCTTTTTTCACGTAAAATGGTAAATATTTTTGGGAATATGGAACGTATCAATTCGAACTATATATCGCCTAAAAGTTAAGTTAATAACCTTAACAATGAGGGTAAATTATTGAATAATAACCTTATTGAATGATAAATTATTGGCTCTGCAAGAAAAATGGTAATTTTGATAGAAAATTTAGTAGGGCTAAAACAGTCCATAAAAACAATAAAAAACAAAATTATTGCAAAAAAAATATTCTTAATAACTGGTATTACCCCCCCGTGCCCTGATGCATTCTTGTAGCCTATTAGTCATCGATCTGATCAGAGTTACGATGACATATTGTGGTATGTTCTCCCACTCTTCAAGCACAGCGACTTTAAGCTCGGGAATGGATGAAACAGCGGAAACCCTGGCTCGGACTCTCCGTTTCAGCTCGTCCCATAGGTGTTCGATCGGGTTCAAATCGGGACTTCGTGCTGGCCATACCATTTGTTGAATCCCGATCGCAGACAAGTATTCCGTAACGATCTGCGCGGTATGAGGTCTCGCATTGTCATGCATAAACAAGAAATTTTCTCCGACAAAACCAGCATACGGCATTACGTGGTCTTCAAGAATGTCAGTTATGTATCGGTCAGCTGTTAATCCACGTCTACCACTGCCATCGTTGGCGGGGTCGACGAAGACAAGTTCCGTTTTTCCGTCTAGAGAAATTCCTCCCCACACCATACAAGAACCACCACCAAAACTCACAGTTTCTCGAATGCAACATTGGGCAAATCTTTCACCAGGACGTCTATACACTCGGTTTCTCCCGTCATTGCTAAAAAGACAGATTCTTGACTCGTCAGAAAACAAAACTGACCTCCAGTCTTCTAACGTCCAATTAATGTGTTCTCGAGCAAACTCCAAGCGAGATCGGCGATGAGCTACAGTCAATTTTGGGCCAGTTGCTGGTTTGTGTGATGTTAAATTTCGTTCCTTTAGTCTTCGTCTCACTGTCCACCTACTGATTGCGACACCTCGAACGTCACGTAACGCTTGCTGTAGCTGAACAGCATTAAGTCCACGGTCGCGCAACGAATTGGTTGCAATAAAGCGGTCGTCACGTTCTGTTGTTGCCCGTGGTCGGCCAGTTCCAGGTCGCCGAACAAAAGCACCAGTCTCCAGATACCTGCGGTATACCCGCTGTACCTTTGAACGACTCAAATGAAGTCTGCGTGCCACTTCACGTTGTCCGTGTCCAACCTCAAGTAAAGCTACAACTTGGGCAGCTTCCGTCGGTGTAGTATCCATTTTATCAGGTTATTTTGATTACACAGACACAGATAAAGACAACAATAACAAGTAATATGGGTATGATTAACAAAAACCTCAAATGTAATCTTTTCTTAACAGAGTACAATAAAAATGTCATAAGCAAATTAAATGCGATAATTTTATTCTACCCTTTAAACTTTAATTAAAATGAAATTTTGACAACTAACTACCCTCATTGTAAAGGTTATTAAATACCCTTTTAGGCGATATATGTTTCGAATCGATGCGTTCCATAATACCAAAAATAATAACCATAATGCGTGAAAAAGGAAGTGGCTCGATTTATTTGCTCCCAAGTGTATTTTGGTTTCACTATAATACTCAGCAAAACATTTTCTAAAAGGATTTCCTGTCGGTAATGTTCAGAAAATATTTTTACGTGAAGCGGATTTGTTTAAACAAAAGTATTTTAAATGTAGTTCAGGTATAATCAAATTATTTAATTTTTATAACGCTAGCTTTATGTAAAATGATTGAATTATTATATCGGCAAATTGGAAAAGTTTAGTTAAAACTAAAATCGAGATAAGCTCCTCATCAAATATTTACTTTTTTTAATATTTCATTATAAAACAAAGCGTCACTTTAGACTTAGTTCATTTTATTTGCCCATTATAGCAAATAAAGGAATAATACGGTTTAGCTACTATGGTCTTTCCTACCACAAGACCACAAGTAGGTACATACGTCATTATTAAGATTTATTCATCATAAAAACTGTTAATACCTATGTTAAATAACCAAGTAGAGTAAAAATTTGGTACCTTTTTGTTTTTGTTTGTTTGGCATCTCGCAGGTCAACCTATGCGGTTGTCTTCTGCTTAAGCGGACTTGCCTATGGATTCCCTAATAAATTAAGGCCTCCAGCCAGGACTTAAACTTATATACTAACTAAAACTAAGCGACAACGCTAAGGGCACCCCCTGTGGGGTACGAACCTCGGCTTAGGGCGTCACTGGAAGAGGGCAGCAAATGACTAGCTGGATCAGGATTGGTATTAATTAGGGACGAATTTAAAGCTACAGGCTCAGCGGCGCGGGCTGGCTCGTGCAAGGGTCGGGAGGGGCGTCGATTTGGGCGTCGCGGCGGGCCTCGGCGGCGAGGGCGGTAGGACGGCGATCGGGTTTTGGGCTTATGTAGCGTGCTAGTGGCCTTACTACTCTCCTGGAGGAGGGTAGTGGCGTCGTCGGGGTCGATTAAAGTATGCCTTGGTCGGCGAATACTGCTAATGCGAGAGGGAGTGTAGCGGGCGGCCGCTGTAATCAGGGGGTTAGAATGTTTGATGCCGCAGTCGAAGAAACGCTTTGATAAGCGTTTCATGAACTGTTTTATGGTTGGCATTTTGAGGTCGACGTGAAGATCGATATTACGGACATAGAAGGGGGCACCCGTGACCCTTCTGAGGAAACGGTTTTGGAGGGTCTGCATCTTATGGAGATGACGTGGGTGAGCGTGCGCAAATACAACGCAGGCATAGGTCATGATGGGACGGATGACTACGGTATAGATGCGGAGCTTGCATTTGAGGGACAGTTTACTACGGGCTGTCAGTACGAATTGCAGCCTGCTAAGAGCGAAGGAGGCGCGCGCGCGAACCGCCTTAATATGAGCCTTAAAGGTAAGGTTCTCATCGAGGATCACGCCTAGGTATTTGGCTTGCTTCTCCCAAGGGATGGGCTTGCCGTACATAGTGATCGGGCTGGGAAGTGGGGGAGGGAGTCGACGACGTCTCGAGAAGAGAACCGCCTGACTCTTATCGGGGTTGACCTCGATTCTCCATTTCCGGAACCAAGCGCCTAAGACGTTTGCGGAGGTTTGGAGTGTACGAGCTATAGCGTTGGGACAGTGACCGGTATAGTAAACGGCAGTGTCGTCGGCGAAGAGAGCCAACTGAGCCTTTTTACTTTTTGGGATATCGCTAGTGAACAGCGTGAAGGCGAGAGGAGATAGTACGGAACCCTGAGGGACACCGGCGCGAATAGGATGAGGGGACGAGAGTGCTCCCTCGACGCGATAGCGAAAGGTCCGGTTCGACAAAAAGTCTCGTAAGATGAGCACGAGACGATCTGGCACTCCTAGTTGGTAGAGCTTGTATATCAAGCCGTTGTGCCAGACTTTGTCGAATGCTTTCGCTATGTCGAAGAATAGCACACCCGTCGTCGCGTTACGCTGCAGACCAGCGCATAAGTGCTCTACTATACGGTGGACCTGTTGGGTGCCCGAGTGTTGGCTACGGAAACCAAACTGCTCGTTGGGAATGAGGCTCTTTGCTTCGGCGTAGTCTTTGAGACGCTTATAAATAAGCCTCTCGTAGATAGCTGGAGGGCTCAGACTTTGGCTTGCCTGGCTTTGGGATACCGATGACGGTGGCTTCTTTCCATGCTTGTGGGAAGATGTTGTTGCTCAAGGCGCCATTGAAGATGGCGGTCATAAGCATTATTAGCGGGGCAGGAAGGAGTTTGTATACCTTATTGGTAATACCATCCGAACCGGGGGCCTTGCGAGCGTGGAGCCCTTTAATGATGTCGTGCACTTCGTCTGGAGTGACGGGAGGCAGAGGATCATCAGGGTCTTCGACGGGAGGGAGGGAGGCTCTTCGTTCGACTTCAGCGTCGACCTTGTTCAGGTGAGCTTGGTCTACTGGTTGGGAGCTGGGAGAACATTGGGACTCTAGGCTGTCGGCAAGACATTCAGCCTTATCGGGACTGTCGAAAGCGACACTATTGTCGGGGCGGATGAGAGGAGGCATAGAGACCCCTTCTGAGGAACGCAATTTCCTCTGTAATTGCCAGAAGGCTTGATGAGTGGGCTCGAGTTCGCTGAGCATCTTGTTCCAGCCCTCTGAGCGAACCTCCCCTATGCGTTTCTTTACAGCTCGCTGTAAATGGCACATGTGGGCTTTGTTCGCGTCACAAGGGAAGGAGTCGTAGGCACGAATGGCCGCGTTCTTCTCGGTTATCAGGTCACGTACGTCAGCAGGTAGTTTCCAGCGATGGTCTTCCATCACCGGAACTTCCCGTGAACAATCCGTCAATACGGATTGTACGTGCTCTGTAAACGAGTCGATTGCGGCCGTCGTGTCGGCGACTGACACTAAGTGATCGGGGATGGTGTCTAAGTGAGGCGACGTGGTGGATTTCAGTCTTTCGCTTACTTTCCTCCAGTCGGTTATCGTCTGGGTCTGAGGGGGGCGGTTGGGGTCGATCGGGCCTGAGTAGGGTGCAAGATGCATGACTACAGGGCGGTGGTCAGAGTTTAGCTCGTGGAACGTCTCAATCGATTGCAAACGGAGGTTCACATTCTTGAGCAGCGCTACATCGAGAACATCGGGAAGGTGATTAGGATTACCTGGGAAGTGAGTCGGGCTCATTGGAGCGATGACGTCAAAGTTAAGGGATTCGCCTAACTTGAAAACTAACCTACCTCTGGTTGAAGTTGTGCTACTATTCCACGCCGGGTGTTTGGCATTAAGATCCCCCGCCAAGATGACGGAGTCACTCATACCGAAGAGGGCAGTGAAGTCCTTTTGGAGCGAGATGGGATCCTCCGGACCATTGTCTGGTGGAATATAAGCAGAGATGATGGTGATCGGTTGATGACCAGTCATGCCGAGCCGACAGATGGAGGTCTCCAGATGGGAGAAGAGAGAAGGTGGGTCGATAGGGATGCAATACAAAGATTTCCTAAAGTAAAAATTTGGTACCTACATAAATATAATATAAATACGGGTATTTTACACAAATTCTGTGACGTTGTTAACTTGAATTTTGAGCTTTGTTATCTTGGTTTTCTTGGGACTTCAGTAATCGCATTAGAAGGAATAAAGGAAGAATTTAAAGGAAGCCGGTTCAATTCTATTTGATACGGTTCACGATAATGCGACCATGTTTTTGTATGTTTGCATGAGTGGCGAAGGGCGACGACGGCGCCATATTCTTGATATCACTTTAAACCGGATCAAACTGCCTCTACACTGATAAATAATCTATTGCACACGTAATTATTACATGTACCTATTAGCTATTTATTTTGACACAATTATGTTTTTATTTCCAAGGATTTTAAGAAGCTTGTCAAAATGTTGGCCATAAATAAATAACGTTTGATATATGATAATTTGCTTGATAATAATTTGCTTAATAACAGGTTGGTTATTAGATTTTCTTATTTTATTTAAAATGAATTATTTATTTACTACATTCATTGAATGGCTTAAGCTTTGGAAAAATAAGAAAATTGCATGACAGGTTTGCCAAAAAAAAGGCTCCCGAATACAGGCGCGACGCGAAGCGCGACAAAAAGGCACCGCTCGTCGCGCGACACGCGGTGTCTTCTTTTCGCGCACAGGTTGATAGGGAAATCGACGCGCAACCCTGCTGTTACCATGGATGATACCATGGTGTCAATTTGTTTGGAACAGCTTTTACATATAATTTTACATTTATAATATTACGGGTTATGTGCTCATAATATTCTTTGAACAAGTCGGTAATCACATGCATTTATAGCATGGGTTTTAAATAACTATTGTCTATTATTATTTCAATGATTTGTATAATGCATCTTCTTAAATACTAGCCTTCGTCTAGTAAGTAATTATCTTCCAAGATATCATCTAATGTTATATCAGTTCTTTAGACGTATTCCTTTAGATGTCGACTTTTTTCAAACGAAAACTTGTGTAGCTGGCCAGTATCTAGAATTTCTAGACTTGGAACCTTTGAGGTATTTATGAAATGAAATCATAAACAACGAGTAACTATTGTTGGTTTTAAGAAAGATTAAAACAAAAATTCAGAAAAATAAGCGACGACGGTGTGATTATATTACAAGTTATTATTGGAATAGTGATAGTAACTAAATCTTTGACCTGAGGCAGTGTCGAATCTGGAAAATGTAGCCATTATGTAAACGTATCGAATGTGTGAGTGGTCGTGACATCTTATCTCTTGTATTGGGGTCAAGGCTTATACCTATACTTAGCCATAGGTGTCGGGTATCACACCTGAGCTAGTGACAAGATAAATGATACCAAATCTGTCACCGCTACATACAGTTACAGTTCATTTATCCACGAAGTTATCTACATATTATTTTTGTGGATACTTTCCGTTGACTGCGATACTAGGAATGCATGTCTTTTAGACAAACAAGATGATAATTTCAAACCTAAAATGGCATTATATAAAAAAATAGGGAAAAATAATGGTGAAGAAAAATTAATAAATAAAAGCCAACCTTTGTAAAGAATATTACCAATTAACGTTTGATTGATTTGAACACTGGTTTATTTTTAAGTGGTCAGGACCAAAAACCCATCTCAATATCTTACACAATTTCACGCAACTCTAAAACGGATCTAGTCGCATATGATTCCATAGGACAACAACCTCACAACTGCTGGACTAGGCACGTATAGATACACTAGATCTATAGCTATACTAGATCTAGTATAGCTACTCTGTGGACGCTTTATATCTTCCAATACCACATGCGCCGCACGTTAAGAGCTCTCAGCTGGTCTCGTGGTGTCAAGGACCTGTACCCTAATTGCGTAATACACAATCAATCAGAATCTGAATCGTTTTCAAACAGATTGCTAATCCATTGCGTCTTATGTTCGATAAAAATCTGCTCAACAATGTAAATAACGCAATGAATGTTGTTGAACTGTCAAAATACAACAGATTAGTCTCAATCGTTTACGTAAATGTGTTACGCAATTAGGCTGCTGTACCCTAATTGCGTAATACACAATCAATCGGAATCTGAATCGTTTTCAAACAGATTGCTAATCCATTGTGTCTTATGTTCGATAAAAATCTGCTCAACAATGTAAATAACGCAATGAATGTTGTTGAACTGTCAAAATACAACAGATTAGTCGTAATCGTTTACGTAAATGTGTTACGCAAGTAGGCTGCTGTACCCTAACTGCGTAATACACAATCAATCGGAATCTGAATCGTTTTGAAACAGATTGCTAATCCATTGCTTCATAAGTTCGATAAAAATTTTGCTCAACAATGTAAAAAACGCAATGTACGTTGTTGAACGGTCAAAATCAAACAGATTAGTCGTAATCGTTTACGAAAATGATGTTATTCTGAAAGTCGTACATTTTAGAGACCAACTTATCTCTGCACGTATTGGTTGCGCTGGTTGTAACCGAAAATCAAAAAAATAAACAAAAACCGATCGTATGTCCCGTTCAAAATGTTAGTTCGAAAAACGGCCGTTGCACAGATAAGTTGGTCGAAATGTGCATTATGGTTTTATTAGTTTAAAACCTCTGAGTTGCTTATAAAAATTACTGCCAAATTGACAAATAAGACAAAATTTATGTAGCCAAATCTGTATTGATTGATTAATTACAGCTAACAATTATTTTTGTTGACGAAGTTGCATTATTGTCTCGTTACGTATTATTTAGTCGGTTCACGTGCTCGCGCTTATCTTGAAGGTGGATCACGGCAAGCCATTGACGTCAGAACCTACAGGGTCGGACCACAAAAGGTATAACCGAGCTTCTAAATTATTCTTATTAATAATCCTTAATATGATTTATTGATTGTTTAGTTTAAAATTAGGCAGATGGAAAAAATAATTCCAAGGTGGCTTTTGAACCCTTCGGGTCTTCGTCTGTATAATACTCTTGTAGTGGGTAAAGAATATTATAAATTCTATAAAAATAAAATCGACATCATTAGTAGCTCACATTAAAGATGTCGTTTTTTTTTATGAGAACAATACATGTGTAAGCAAGTAGTGACCTACCTGTATAACAATGAATCGACACGGAACTCCTAAGTTTGTGTACCTATAATAATTATACCTATAAATATTATAACCCGTAAAAAAAACTTCGTAAATGTGTAATGGTTTAACTATGTTTACGAAGAACATAAAACTTTATATTTTTATTATGTCTTGATCTTTAGTAAAACATCTAGTTTAGTAAAAACTTTAATAAAAGTTATTATGTACGAATGGTTTTAGAGACTCTTAATCTAGGCTGCATTGCATTCTCCGTCCCATGTGTAAATCCATCATGTCTGCCCGCCTGCCTTTGGAAGTCTCGAAAGGACCTGTTAAACGCAATGCTGCTGGCAAACGAAGGCATTGTTCGTCAAGCAACATGGGAACTAGGCTAAGTATTAAAAGTAGTTATGTATGCTAAAGAAGGTATATAGATAACCTATCGTCATGTGCACAGTGACTGAAAGTCTAGATGTTTTGATTTTTTGCATTGTGCAACCATCAGTCGTAACTTATGGAATTGAGTGACGCTTGCGTGAGCGTGTAATGGACGCCTTAGATAATAATACAATACTTAGAATACGATTCTAAACCTAGTCTTTTGTGGAGAGGAGATGAATAACCGATTTCTTCACTGTATTCAGATATTACTTAGATCAAATCTTTTATTTTACTTTGTAAAAGCCGTTGCGATTATAAATCTTTCGTAGTTTACGTCATCAATTCAAAGGCAAAATGTGAACGAGAAATTTCCATTCATTAATGCAACAAAATTGCAGAATTGTAAAATAAGTTGATAGTAGCGATAACCTTTGTAACAGTAATATATTAGAGTATTGTGTCGTTGATCAATAGACTAAATTAACAAACAACAAAATGTCTTACTACAGCTCGCAAACACTTCGAGATATTCAATGCCGCTAAATGTCGAAGTCGTGACAATCTACACTCATTCATACCCAAATAATAGATACCTAGGCCCATAGAAACAGTTTCAATTACCTCGCGTCATGCCATTATCTGAGCTATGGTCTGATTCGAATCGACATTGAATTATTGGTTATACGTCACAGTTCGCTAACAAGCTAAGCCAATACTTTCAAACACTTATTTCTTATTTGTTCAGATACGTAAACCCACTTTTCTTTAGCCACAAGACTTGGTTGTGGACTTTTAAGCAAATACTTTTTCTTATCACTCATATAAAAAAGCGTAGTGATAAAGTAATATTGGTCGTATTAACTACCCGAAAACGCTACCGGTAAGCAATTCGACGGGCCTTTGTCTCGTCGCGATGCGTAGTTGAGACAGTCGTTAAGCATATCGACAACCTTGCAAAAACTAACTTTTCAAGTATAAGATATTCCGATTTGGAAACAGCAGTCAATCATCATAATATAATTATTGATGTGCGAAAAACTTGACGAGCTTCTTTCATTATTATTTGAGTACCAGACTGACTTCGTTTTACACAATAGGTTATTGCCTCTATGAAGAAACCTTTTAAGTTATTTGATAATTTTTATAACATGTTTGTCTGCCTACGCATTGAAGCCTTTTTACATTCAAACCTTTACGAAATTGAAATATTCCACTGCTGAAATTATACAACATTTCTGACTGTTCTGCAGTACTTAATTGATAATCAAACAGTCCTGAAAATCCAATCGATATTTTTCTTTTCTCAGGGTATTGTACAATATCTACTGTTAAATCTCATGTTCATGGGAGCGCAGGGCATTGTCAGTCTGGGCGAACATGATGACCCGCAGTTTCGCTCGATGTACAGACGCGGTGAAAGTTACTTTATTCAAAGCGTATTGCACATCTCTGTACTCAGCAAGCCTGTGGTTCAGATATACCCAAAGGGCTTGCAATTCTCTGCTCATCCAGTTTAACAATGCCTACAGGGCGCTGTTATGTCTGTCGCGCTTCTGTGTGTGTGCGTCAGCAATTTTCGCTGTGTTTCGCACAGACGGCTTCGATGCCACCTGGCGCAAAAAGACAGCCTCACAGCTAAGCAGATTGCGTGGGAGCAGTAACAGTATTCTGAATGTAATAGGCAATAAGTTGGACAGCCCACTGGTGTAGAACCTCACCTAGAGGACTAAAATAGTTTTTAAGATCATAGTAACGGGGTTTAATTTAAATGTAAGTTTAAATGTAATGGTTCAATGGTTGTCTGAATATTTTTTTTTACTATCATTATTATATCTGTTTCCTTATTTCTGTCGTCAGTTAAAGAATTAGACCGTATCTAATCTTAAACGGAAAAAGATACGATAAAACTTGTATTTTTTCTGCAACATTAAAGTCAAGGAAGGTCGGTACTCTTGTGAACAAATTTAACAAATATAAGGTAGGTAAGTAGAATAAAGGTATAAGAAACCCTGTTGGAGCCAATTTACCGACTTGCAAATTAAGTTGTTAAACGATTTACTTAAGTTTTAATTACTAAACAGTTTCGTTGTCTATTATAATGTTCTTCTAAACTGCCATTAATCTCCGCAAGGTATGATACTTTGGACCGCATTCTCTGAAGACAGAGGATGTAACAGTTTACTCCAACTTTTTTTATTTTTCATTCAAACACTATGTAGTCAAGTATTTTAGCCTTCAGAACATTTTAGCACGAGAACACGAGATTATAAAAACTGGTCAAGTGCTTGTTTAGTGCGTATCTATCGGAAGATCAACGTTATCCGATGTATTTGCCATGGAAACAGGAAAAAAACTAACTATACATTGAACAAACTGAATTTAAGTTCACTTTTGTATGGATTTTGATAAGAATAAGAAAAAAAATACGGTGGTAAAGAGTGTATACTTATTCGTGTTATAATATTGTAAGTACCTACCTATTCACTCACATTGAATAATAACATACAATAAAAATACCTAATGTTATTTACGTCAATGAACATTATTATTATTGAGGAATATTTTCCCTACTCATGCTGGGGCCGTGTAGCGGAGCGTTGACTGAAATGAAAATACCTTTTATTTTATTATATTATAGCTAACCCTTATTTATTTATTTATTTAAGGAAAAACAAACAGTAGCACAATAAAAAATAGTCATAATATCTTAAATACTAAATATTAAAACAATAATGATACCCACTACGTTCTCCACAGATTAAAATTAAGTATTAAAAAAAAAAAAAAAACACCACCTGCTTAGCAACCAAAGTTTTAAACTTAACATAGTTGAGAGAGTCAACAGTCAAATTCTCGGCGTCTAAGTACCTACTATTTACTGTGACCATATTTGTTTAATTTTTCAATTAGCGGAGTAGCAGTGTTAGAGTATGTGTTTTTTGTTGCAATGTGCACAAGCATTCACTCAGGTACCTAATGCTAATCAATTATGTCATTAAGCAGTTTTAATGAACTTGATAAACGTCTCGCATGTTCTTGCGTAGTTACAATTTTGCTGTTGTCCTATGATGAATCTTTCTTACTGTATGGATTACACCAATGATCCCCACATAAACTAGGTTTAAGGGCTGTCAGTGTCATTATTTCCTGTGGAATATTGACCTTGACTGACACTACTGACAGCTCTTGAACGCGTTTTAGATGTGGTGATCGCTTTCAGATTCATTGGTGAAATCAGCAATACGTATACAAACTTACAAAATAGTTCCGTAATTGTCAATCTGACAGATAGACATCTCGCGAATGAAACCACACAACAAATACAGAGGGCGTGCTGCCCATACAACAAACAAGTCAAACGGTAGGTAGTCGAAGTTTCAATGCGAATGAAGTAGCGATAAAAGGCTAGTGTAATTTAAAATTCATCATAGCTTCCATTGCATTTTTATTATGGCCTACTCCATCTCTGCACAGAGAGCGGCCGGCCTATTCTGAAAAAGTCTTAACGTGAAAAAGTAGGTAAGTTCAAAAACTAAAACCCGACTACAGAAAAATCGCGCTAAGTACGAAACAAGAAAATATTTCAGACAGAAATCAAGACACGGTAGTGCTATTCTGTAACCATTTCACCGTGAAAACTTAGGTGAGCGGTCAGTGCCACTGATGGTAAGGGTTGACCAACACGTGATCACACTGACAGCTCACCCCACGCGACTTGCGTGGAGTGATTTGTCAGTGTGATCGCGGTGACATTTTTAGGTACCTAAGTGGTCAGGGTACCCACATACATACATTCTTACATACATGCATACCGGCCAAAAGCGGACTGACAATATTATCAGCTCACTTCACCTAACTATTTTGGGTGATATAATTGTAGAACAGATCGGCTGGACTGTGTTCCAGCAGTGGAACATTTTCGGCTGATTATGCGTATGCATAGCTTCCAAGGAAATGTATCTTAGTTGTGACTTCATAGATGGGCACTTCCAAACTAGACCTACGAAGTCAGGCGGTCTGCTATATAAAAGGATGCCTCAAATAGACAATGGCACCGACTGGGTGGTCATCCATAAAAATCTCATTAAACTTTAATAGCTGTATGACGTTCAAATAAATTGTTTTTATCAGTTACCACAATGTGGGAGAGATTTGGCATGCTCTAACAAAACAATATGAGTTACAATTAAAAAAGCTCCGGTAATGCGGACGAGAGAGGCACTCGTATAAATAGCTTAATACTATTATTATTAACTTTTGTCAGCGGCTTCGCTCGCGTGAAGGTCAGAGGCCGCATTGACCGCGTTCGGCACTCCGATTGGCCTTTGGCAATCGGAGCGCAACGATCGAATGGTGAAGGGCCAATCGGAGCGCCGAACGCGCTCGATGCGTAAAGTCGAAATGGTTAAAAGAAACTCACACTAGGCCCACTGATTATCCCACGGTAACGTACTACTTACCAGCATTTATAAAGTACACTATGTCCTAATCCGGGTCATGGTCTACCTGTGTGCCAAATCCGTTCAGTCGTTTTAGCGTGATAGCGTAACAAACAAACAAACTCAATTTCGCATTAATTATAGTAAATATTATATAAAATAGGTATACAGGGTGGACGGGACATCGACGCACAACCAGTTACCATGGACATGATTCTGAACCCCAAAAAAGTTGCTCTGCCATACATTTTGACCGCGTAGGTATTGCAGTTTTCTATGAAACAGCAGTTTTTTATTTGATAACCGACAAAAAAATTCAACGCAGGGGGTTCAAAATCATGTACTGAGTCCATGGTAACCGGGCGTGCGTCGATGTCCCTTCCACCCTGTATATAGTTAAGATTATGTCAATAGCTGAATTTCATACATATCTCAATGTAAAAGTTCACGCTTCGGAATCATATACACACTTTTGCCAAAAAATATTGGGTTGTTTTAATATTTTCCCTGTCTGTAAAATATCAATGCCAAAAAGGTAATTTGAATACGTCACTGACATTTTAGTGTAATGTCGATTACAAAAAAATAGTTCCAAATTCAAATGACATTTATTGATAATATTTAGGCGGGCTTCTAGACAGGTGAAAAATCGTTACAGTTCAAACATGGTTCAAACTGCATATTGTAGAACGAATTGATGGAAGTTCTTGTTAGGTCTAGATCACTTTTAGATAAATGATTAATTAATTTTCTTATTTCCTTGACGTTTTTAAGTCTTGATACCGTTATTTTGCGTTCTTCAAGATGGTTGAAAAGACAGAGTGGGAACGTTTGCCACGAAAAACCCTTAGGAGTATCCTTGAACATGCCCAGACCAATGCAAGCTGTCATTTTAGCAAGAGGCGCGAGGCGGCCCCACTCGTTATTAAACTAGTTTTTTGCTTTTACGTTAGGTTTGCTTATAATCATTAAAAAAGGAGTTATTTACAAGCTTTATACCTGCCTATTATAACTTGTTACTTATCGATTAGGTATAGTACACTGATTGTTTGGACTTTGACCTAGTTTTTCATTGTTTTAATATAGGTACTTAAGTTTTTTTTAAAATAAAGAATCAAATTCACTGATGGTATCAATAAAAGTAATTTGCATATGCGGCCGTTTTTTATTGCAAAAGAGTTCCTTATTAAGTATAAAAGAAGCTCTCAAAGCACTATAATAGACTCCTACCGACCTCGCCGCCGAGGCCCGCCGCGACGCCCAAATCCACGCCCCTCCCGACCCTTGCTCGAGCCAGCCCGCGTCGCTGAGCCTGCAGCTTTAAATTCGTCCCAAAATAACATCAATCCTGATCCAGCTAGTCATTTGCTGCCCTCTTCCAGCGACGCCCTAAGCCGAGGTTCGTACCCCACAGGGGGTGCCCTTAGCGTGTAGTCGCTTAGTTTTCAGTTAGTATTTAAGTCCTGGCTGGAGGCCTTAATTTATTAGGGCAACCACAGGCAAGTCCGCTTAAGCAGACGACAACCCCATAGGTTGACCTGCGAGATGCCAAACAAAAACTACAATAGACTAAAATTGTTACAAGGTTAAGTAATTAAATACCTAAGCCTCAGTAGTTTGACGAAAATATTAAATACCTACTTTGATATAGGTGTGTCGTCAAGATAAAATTCGCAATCGTCTTCACATATACATATATTATTAATGTATACTTACTTACAAAATATTTTTAAACATTTTAAAAGAGTAACGGCGGAATTTCTTGCCCATTCTTCTCCATACGAAACTACCTTTGGAAGGGGCTACTAGAATCAATTCTATTTAATGTACCTAAATGTTGACATTCAAAAGTGCCTTCTATACTATTTGAAATAAATGCTTTGACTTTGAATGTAATGGTTTCACGTCTTTTCAATACATTCCGAGTTAAAGCTCCTACAAACAGTCGCGTTGCCTTTGTGTCGCGATGTGGCGTCGCGCCAGTGTATACGAGCCTTTATAGAGTCAACAGCAGTAGGTAGGTATGTAATTCGTTTTACCAAGCAGTTTATTTTTAAAACCCATAAGTATGGCGCTCCTAATAGGTTTAGAGATATTACTATAATTACTTTTACTTTCAATTCTTTTATCTAATGTTGACTTTCACCTTTTAGTTTTGACGTCAGTTGGTTACCATGACCTAATCCAACTTAAAACGTTAATGTACATTAACGTACCTCTAATGAATGAGAGTTTACCAAAAGAAACAAATGAGGTACGATAACAAATACTTCATTACGTAAGCCCAAATAAATTAAAATGTCACAAGTTTGTGGCTAAGGTCATGATACGAACCAGTAAGACTGACTGACTAATGCCTAAACCGTTTTTTTAAACGTGACTATCAAAATTATCGTATTATTTATTCAACGATTAAGTAGAAGAATTACAAAAAAAATAGCAGGGATTACCTACACAGATATTACCAACGGTTTAAAAAAGTCGATTAGTTTAACGTTTAACCGTGTAAAATCTTGTTTATTGATTAGTAAATAATGACAGAAAACCCCAATCATCTAAAATCTCAGAAATTAATAGGTATACCCAGTCAACACTTGGAATGTTAACCCGACAAATGTTCTTGACGCAGCTGGGTTTGTAGGTTATAATAAGAATCACCGTTACAATGAACGGGAGAGCGGGAGATCGGGAACGGGATGGCTCATGGCTCTGAGAGACGGTGGGGTGCGGGGTGCGGGGGTCGGGGGGATGTTCCCGAGTGCATGCGTACCACGGATGCGCAAGAAACACCGCACACCGAACTCCAAAATGTATAAAATATTGCTCCCAAACACGTGAATACATTAAAATATTCAATACGAAAGTGAAATCAATAGCACCGACACTTTTTTTTCATGTTTTCATGTATAATTTGTGCACGTTCTGTGAAAAGAGGTTATGTTGACGAAGGAGATATGGTCTCATGTAAGTAAACAGTGTTTGTTCATTATTTCCGCTATTTTGTGTTTTAACATAACTAGAAATTTTAATTATGTCAGTGTTGATATATTTTATTTGTGTTAGAAATCTTCTATCTACTCTGTGAATCACGTTTCTTCCTATGACATAATTTTCATATAAATAAATAGCGGCTGATTGATAAAGGTTCTTCTTATGATGTTGTTTACATTGAAGATAAAGACACTGTTTTATGTATGGGATATACCTACCTACCTTGTACATAGTATCACGTAGACCATGTTAAATTAACATATAAACATTAATTACATTATTATCATAACAGATGTAAAGTCCAAGTATTATCAATATTAGATACGCCTTTATTATTTAAGTAGTGATAATTTATAGGGTCGAATTAAACCATACCTACTTAAAATAGGGTAAAATGTGAAGGGACATTGTCGTAGTCTAGACATTTGCATAAAAGCTTACAGACTGTGACACTAAAACGCATGGTGATCGATCCGATGAAACTTACGATACAATTTTATTGGATGTGGCATACAATAAAATTGAAGCTACAAATGAGTTTTATTGAGTCGAACGAAACACTGTTTGGACGGTGCAAATTGTATTGTTAGGTACTTCAAGCTATTATTGTCTACCAATTAAATTCATTGTGTTAATCAAGCTTTACGCTTATAAAATCTATCTTCTAGTGACCTATTTCTCTCTGTCGATGGTCAATGTTAGTTTATTTCGTAAATAATCGTCTTATTTTTGTCAATACTACTGCTGAGCATGAGATCCTGGGTTCGATTCCCAGGTCGGGAAACGTGTTATTGGGTTTTTATATCTGGTATTTCTCAGTAGCAGCTCGGAATCTGGATTTGTGCCCGGTAGATGGCAATATGCTCGCCCCCTATTACATGGGACTTAAACATAACTGGCGAAATGTGGGTGTACATAGGTACACAAGGCGTCATGTTATGTTATGTATTTTTGTCAATACTCAAGACTTCATTGTAGCATAAACATTAAACAACCATTTTACAAGGTACAGGTAAAGTGTGTTTCGTTGAAAATACAGTAGGTACCTAAAGTTTATAGACCATCAGCTTTCTTGGTTTTCCATAAAATTGCTCAAAATTTGCAATATCTGGTATAAAGGCACACAAACCACATGGCTGAGCTTTTCTTTCTTCGTGATAAGTATGAACGTAAGCATTACTAGGTACTAAGCCCGATTGTAACATATTCGGATTGAACCGTGAGCAAAAATTAATTGCATCGGTTTGTTAGTTGTCAAAAAACAAATGTTACTAGCGACAAGTCGATCAAAGTAGTTATACATAATGGCAGGCCCCTGCCACCATCCACCATAGACGCGCAAACTATCTATACTAAATTGACTGCTTTGAACAGCAATTTATAGTTTTAACCGACGAAAAATTTCAACGCATGTGCCGCGTGTTGTTCGAAAGAGATACCGTGGCCCCTGGCACAGGCAACTGAAGGAACTCGGGTGGGTTTTAGTCAGTAAAAGTCTGACACGCCCTTCCGCGCTACCCAGAACGGGAGAAAACATTTGATGATTTCCCACCCAACAAAAAAAATATTGGGTTTCAGTATTATGACGCTGAATCCATGGTACCTTACAAGATGGGCGTCGATGTCCCCCTGCCCCCTGTATAATCACTCCATTCAAATGAAACTAACAAGGGCAGATGGTAGATACTTATTCAACTTTTTATAAACGCCAACTTTTGATAAAGAGTTAAATCTCATATCGGAAATCATTCATATTTTTTTATCCGATTCTGTCAAGAGATACGTAGTCGGTATAAAAAGAATGAATGTTCCCACAGTTCCAACCCAAGGTATACTAGTTGATATAAACGTTCGTAGTTATGTACATACTAAGGTACATATGTGTATCGTCAGCGTCATAGTTCCGTTCTATTATAATGCAAAATCAATTCAATTATCCGGTGAGGTGGCGTGACAGCGGCCCCATTAGTGTCGCCCATTGGTCGAGCTCGTCAGCCTGTCGATAAAAAAACATGCATTTATCATCACTTTTAATTATTATAACACTTATTGCAGTAGTTTCTACTATTATTTAAAAGGAAGGACTTTGCCCCGCAGAGGGACAACACAGGCTTAAAATAAAATGACAATAAATGCAATATATTTTTGAAATTTATAGAATATGGAGTAGTCGTTAAATACACTTTTGTGACTTACAAAAGCAGCTGGAACCCACTTTGATTCTAATGATTTGTTTTCAAGATTTTAACATAGCGACACATTTAAGCAAGTTTATCATATGTTTTTAACGATAACAATTGTATTATGTTGACGAATCGCCGACACGTATTTACACAACTTGATAAGAAGAATATACCTACTTTTTGCTTATAATATTTATTGAGCGAACTTTGGAAAGCTGTACCATTTCCTGTATTTAGGTACACTTTGAGATGTTGTTGTTATTGTTTATATTATGTTTCTAGTTAAAATTTAACCATAAATATAAGCACAAATAAACAGACATACTTTAAACCCCTCTTTAGACAAAAAATTGCCTAAGTCCTTCCTCAGGATGCCATCTACACTTGGGAGCAAATAAATCGAGCCACTACCTTTTTCACGTAAAATGGTAAATATTTTTGGGAATATGGAACGTATCAATTCAAACTATATATCGCCTAAAAGTTAAGTTAATAACCTTAACAATGAGGGTAAATTATTGAATAATAACCTTATTGAATGATAAATTATTGGCTCTGCAAGAAAAATGGTAATTTTGATAGAAAATTTAGTAGGGCTAAAACAGTCCATAAAAACAATAAAAAACAAAATTATTGCAAAAAAAAAATTCTTAATAACTGGTATTACCCCCCCGTGCCCTGATGCATTCTTGTAGCCTATTAGTCATCGATCTGATCAGAGTTACGATGACATATTGTGGTATGTTCTCCCACTCTTCAAGCACAGCGACTTTAAGCTCGGGAATGGATGAAACAGCGGGAACCCTGGCTCGGACTCTCCGTTTTAGCTCGTCCCATAGGTGTTCGATCGGGTTCAAATCGGGACTTCGTGCTGGCCATACCATTTGTTGAATCCCGATCGCAGACAAGTATTCCGTAACGATCTGCGCGGTATGAGGTCTCGCATTGTCATGCATAAACAAGAAATTTTCTCCGACAAAACCAGCATACGGCATTACGTGGTCTTCAAGAATGTCAGTTATGTATCGGTCAGCTGTTAATCCACGTCTACCACTGCCATCGTTGGCGGGGTCGACGAAGACAAGTTCCGTTTTTCCGTCTAGAGAAATTCCTCCCCACACCATACAAGAACCACCACCAAAACTCACAGTTTCTCGAATGCAACATTGGGCAAATCTTTCACCAGGACGTCTATACACTCGGTTTCTCCCGTCATTGCTAAAAAGACAGATTCTTGACTTGTCAGAAAACAAAACTGACCTCCAGTCTTCTAACGTCCAATTAATGTGTTCTCGAGCAAACTCCAAGCGAGATCGGCGATGAGCTACAGTCAATTTTGGGCCAGTTGCTGGTTTGTGTGATGTTAAATTTCGTTCCTTTAGTCTTCGTCTCACTGTCCACCTACTGATTGCGACACCTCGAACGTCACGTAACGCTTGCTGTAGCTGAACAGCATTAAGTCCACGGTCGCGCAACGAATTGGTTGCAATAAAGCGGTCGTCACGTTCTGTTGTTGCCCGTGGTCGGCCAGTTCCAGGTCGCCGAACAAAAGCACCAGTCTCCAGATACCTGCGGTATACCCGCTGTACCTTTGAACGACTCAAATGAAGTCGGCGTGCCACTTCACATTGTCCGTGTCCAACCTCAAGTAAAGCTACAACTTGGGCAGCTTCCGTCGGTGTAGTATCCATTTTATCAGGTTATTTTGATTACACAGACACAGATAAAGACAACAATAACAAGTAATATGGGTATGATTAACAAAAACCTCAAATTTAATCTTTTCTTAACAGAGTACAATAAAAATGTCATAAGCAAATTAAAATGAAATTTTGACAACTAACTACCCTCATTGTAAAGGTTATTAAATACCCTTTTAGGCGATATATGTTTCGAATCGATGCGTTCCATAATACCAAAAATAATAACCATAATGCGTGAAAAAGGAAGTGGCTCGATTTATTTGCTCCCAAGTGTATTTCCTTGTCAAATTTTGTCGAAATCTATACAGTGGTTTAGGCGTAAAATGAAGATCACATTGACCTACACATTATCGAAATTATTTTATGATTATTGTAACTATGTATAACTTTTGACCAATCAAACCGAATTTCATAAAATATAGACTAAATGTTAGCTCAGTTTACGGACTATGACCAAATTTCCAATACCTTTAATCACTTTAAAAGAAGTACACACAGTAAGTAGGTATAGGTAAGTAGAAAATATTATTTTTATCTTTTTGTTGACTTTAACAAGATTTAGCTTTTTTTAATTATTTGGAAAAGATTTCTTTTTTAAAAGATGTCAATAGATCATTTATAATCTTATCCAGTAGCGTATAAAATAAAGCTATAAATCTTGATAACTCAATCTTGATAAGTCACAAAATAAGGGAAGCATGAATATAAATTAAAGATAAGTTCGCACCATAAACCATTTATTTTGTATCATCTGAAGGTCATAAAAAAAATTAAAACAAATTTTCCTTTAAAAAGCTTTTGCGTCTACAAGGCACGCCTGACGTCTCTAGCTAGTACTGCAACTAATTCTGTGGTCACGGTAAAAGCGGGTCATGTCCGTGGCCAGCAGTCGGCGGATGCAGCAGGGAAAGTCACTCGAGCGTGGATAACTTGTAGTTTCTTTTTTGCAAGCGTGTTGGGTGCGCATGCGCTGAGCGCGCGATACGTCAGTGTTGCATGGAACCAACGTTCACTTCGGACGCGCGACTGGCGCTCGTGTCTATGACAGTTTGATGCTTATGAATAAAGAACAAGTGTTGTGTGTTGCTCGTGTTGGATTGCGATGAGCGGAGCAGGGGTGGCGTCCCGGACGGGGCCGGAGCCCGTCACCATGCCGGTCGAGTTCCCGGTCCGGCTCTACTTACGGGCACTACGCCAGTACCAAAAGCTCCTTGACCTACGACGCCTATCATCCAAAGACAAAGTAAGCATTGTCACTATACTTCGTTTTTATCAATTTTGTCTTGTTAGGTATAAGTAGTTCCATCGAAACGCTATTTTTAATATGTTAATGTTAAACATACATTCTCGTTAAATCTGTTTGCTAAGCATAGATCGAGCTTTTTCAATTTTTTTTTTTGAAAGTATCTGTAGAACAAATAAGCAAGTTTTTATGTACCTAATGCCGTTAAGTTAGCATAACCTTGCACATGCTTTGATTGTTTTTTTTTTGTCTCGTTTACACATGACATGAAACTAACATGTTGTTAGTACCTACTTATGTGGTATATTTTCTCGGATACAAAGGGGAATTCTGGTTCCCCGAAATTGCTAATATTGATACGATTACAGGAACTATTGCATATTTTCAGTCTGGTTTTTACATTTTGAACACTTATGAGGAAAATTTAATAGTGGGACTGGGTTGATGTATTTAATCTTGCTGACGTCCGTAAGTTACGTGACTCAATGTTCAATATTCAATCCTTAGCCATAATATATCCTGTACTTAAGGCAATTGACTGTTGAGGTAACTTAAGTAAGTACTAATAAATACTAATAATATAAACATTTTAGCAAAAGGATTTGAAAGTTATACATAAATAACGAGTTAGGTACGCTACATTGAGACTTAACCACGCCTCAATTTAAAGATCTACCATGTAGAGGTGGTAGATCTTTAAATTGAGGTGTGGTATGGCCTATCTGATATTTTGCAATTCACAATCGTCATCATCAGGAATTCAAGACCGTTAATATCTAGATTTAACGGTCTTGAATTCCTTGAATTTTCAATAGCAGACACTAGTGTCTACTTTTGAAAATATGAGGATCTACCAATGACGGTTACTTAGATATTCATCTATGAATGTAAATTGACGTTAGGTAATATCAATGAACCACAAACAGACATGGCTTGTTGCTTGAGGCTCTAAATGTTATACAAGTTATAAAAACTGCCATTCTCACAAACCTTCGACGATATGATTAACCTAATTCAGATATTGTTATTGTTTATTCACATTAGCCCAGTTGGTTTGAGCCTGAGCTTTTTTTAAAGCTTATCGTCAAATTCAACCGTCAACAAACGATCTGTTGTACTCGTACCATTTAGTATGTAGTTACACAGCGTGAGGTAATCTCGGTCGAGTCGAGGGTTTTATCTGCTTCAAGGCCTGCGCCGGCGTCGGCGGAGCCGCCCACTGCTGCCTCTAACGTAGGTATTAGTTCGAAGCTAGCACGCTTGAAGTATTTACGTCATTTAAATATTTGCAGTTAACCGAGTGTATGTACTCTGCTCGTAAATATTGCATTGCATGTTAAATTCAATTAAGAGGTCGAATAACTCATGATTTTCATAATTAAAAAAAATACTGAGAATATTTCTGTAGCTACTTCAAAGGTGCCTTTGTGTCGCGTGCGATTCGCGTCGCTTGTCGCGCCAATCTGCACGAGCCTTTTGTTATGCTCTATTATGCAAGTGTACAGTTGACACGTACCGTAATAACAGTAAAACGTGTACATTTGTATTATGCGTATAACCTGGCTTGTAATTATTATTAAATAATATAAATAAACTACTTATCTCTTTTATTAAGACCGACATTGCGCATTTAATTAATTAAACTAATTACATAATTATAAATGTAGATTACTGATTTATTTACATTCCAACATCACAGCATTTTAGTGAGATCTATATTTTGGCATGCTATAAACAAAAAACTCGATCAACAGTAGACAACTTCCAAGAGAAGTGACAGATCCTATCAATAGTGACACTGTTAGTACGTGCCTAAGTATGCAATAAGAAAAAAATACGTACCGTACCCGCCTTGCCAAGCCGTTGATCCCTGAAAGGTTAAGCTGAGGCGCGATGACGTACGCGCAGACTATATTTATTTACTTGTAAATATAATTCAACAATTTAACAAAAAAAACCAGATCAAATGAAGTTTTGTACCATTCTGAAACAAAGTTTCAATAATAACACATGGGACACTCTGAATGTTTTGCGAAAATAAAAATAAATGTTCTTTAAGTAAATATTATTTTATTAAATATTTTCAAAGTAGGTAACCACTAGCCGCTATACAAAGTTTCATGCGTCTGAACCAGTTTTCAAAACACTTTTATCCAGTCCGCCATAAACACCTCGTTTGCAGCCTGCTCGAACGCTGACAGTGCATCTTCCGGCGACGAAAGTTGTATCCCTTTGAGCAGATTTTTTATTTTCTGGAATAAAAAGAAGTCACACGGTGATAGGTCAGGGCTGAGAGGAGGGGGACCCAGGAGTTTGACCGGCGTGCTGTCCAGGAAGTCCATCGTTTTGAGCGCGGTGTGCGACGCGGTGTTTTGTCTGTTGCTCACAACAGACAAAACTTCTGCCAAGCATTTGGTAGTAAACCATTCAGCGTTGATGCTTCTTTGGTTCCGTAAATGAATTGATATCAATTAGCCAGCCAAATTGAAAAAGCTCTCGATCAAAATCTTCCCCCCGCTTCTAGATCGCTTCACTTTGGTAGGCGTTGATTCGTTTTGAAACACCCAAACCGTCGACTGGCGCTTCGATTCTGGATCGTATTGATAAATCCAAGACTCATCACCTGTAATGATGTCGTAAACACGCCGAGACGAGCCTGCTTCAATTTTTTTTATCATATCACGGCATCATTCCATCCGGGCCTGCTTCTGAGCATCGGCGAGGTTGTGCGGCACCCAGCGTGAAACTATCCTCCTCACGTGAAGATGCACATGTAGAATTTCGTGAAGGCTTTCAGATCCAACCTGCAGGATCTAATGAATCTCTTGATACGTAAATCGCCTATTGTCTTGAATAATTTTTTTCACTGCAATTACGTTTTCTTCCGTAAAAGCCGTCAAACGGCGACCACTTCTTTCTTCATCCCCCAAGTTCATCGCCGCGCTTGAATTCGTTATACCATCGATACACGGTTGCCTTAGAAGGGCCTTCATCCATGAATGCCATTTGAAGTCTATCGTACGATTCTTCGGGTTTCAGGCGACACATGTAATCGTAAAATCATAGCGCGAAAATGTTCCCGGCGCAGATCCATTTTTTATGAGACACGATAATTTAAATTAGCTCGCAAACAATGAGTAGGGAAATTTTAAAATTAGAACGTACCTATTTTTCTTACAAATAATCGTATTTTCAAAATAGACTTTATCTGGCCAGTCTCTCAGACATAAAACTTTTTTTCGCAATAATGATCTTCATTTGTTCGTCGACTTTATATTGGTAACTTTGACATTATGGCGTCTTTCTTAATTTTTAACGTACTTACAACTATAACTTAAATAATCTATGCGGTACAGTAAAATAAATACTTCTTTGCTAAGTTACATTACCGATTCTACAAAAGAGACATTCGAGCGCATGTCACGGAAATTACTGCATAACAAATAAGTAATCCTTCGGCTCTCAATAACAGTCACCTGGGTATCCGATCGCTCAATTAGTTGGCACCTACATAGTACCCAAACATGGGCACTTTGAATTTCGAACCGACCGGTTTCGGTCCTACGTAAGTACGTCAAAGCCGTGGCTTAAAAACCAGAGCACGGTTTTTAAATGGATTGATTTCGTGACCACGTTTGGGCGCGGATTGTCGTCATAGTAGATAAGCTTTTGTCGACTTGTCAACCAGCGACAGATCGATAGTGACTTGTGACGAAGGCATCGTCCGGTGTGGTAAACAAGGTGCCCAGATTGTCTAGGCCGATCATGACGGCGCTGCTCGCAAAGGGAAATGTCAAACCAAACGTCAGGTTCAAAACTTTGAATTTAGTTCCATAATACGAGACATGCCAAGATATGCTGGACACGCCATAGTGTTCGAATTTCGATCGCTGGCGGGCACGTCGCGTCGCCTTTCCGCGTCCGAACACTTCCTGCCGCAAGCGTGCCGCAGCCGGCCGCTTGGTCCAACACCACGACGCCAACAACCTCTGCATTCTGCTGATTAGATACTTCCGCACGCATAACTGACGAATGGGTTTGAACAACGGTTCTGTCGCCTTTAATAGCCCATAGACATGAACCAGTGATAACTGATTTTTTTTCTGTAAGTAGGTTTGTACAAACACTTTTACACGTCAATCATATATTTAAAAACTAGTTGAGGTCGCGAAATAAACTCAGAGGTCACAGTCTCTTTAAAAGTCCAGACATAATCTTGGTCAGATTATGTGAAGACCATGCGCATTGATATCTGAAATGGTCTTTTGACGAAAGAACCACACAAATTGAATGGACCTGTCCAGTCAGTGCACGCATTTGTCAGTAATCATGCAGCTCAACTCAAAACTTAAGGATCTCAGCGATTCGACGAACAACACCAAAGAAAGGATATTGGGTAGGCCGCATAATTACTCAAACCGCCATACCAAGATTAATATTAAAACTAACTGAGAAAATAAAGTAATAAAAAAAAACAAAAGTAATTAAACTAAAAAATAAAACACCAAAACAAAGACCCACATAGTCTAACATAATAACAATAAAATAAAGTTATAAAGCCGCCAGAATTCGTCATTTGATGAGCGCAATGGTCTCAGTACATGCGGTTCAGATATTGTTTGTGCTTTTGATATTTTCAATTCTAATGGCAGATATAACAAAAACTCTTCGAAGTATAATTAATTTGCCTACAGCAACTATGACCAAGTCTGCCGTCGACTGCGAATTTCGCAAAATGGTAATTTTAAATATTTGTAATTTAATGGGTTAGAGGTTTCTAGATCTAAACCACAAAAGGTTTTCTGAGGAAAGTTCTTACCTATATTTAAAAAAAACACACACACAAAAGTGAAAATAAGGGTTCCATTGACGGAAAACCCTTATTTTTTCAATAGTTTCCTTCCTGGGCCCTGATTTTCCAGTAAAACAGAAACTTAATGCCTTCCACTTCCAACCCTTACTACTAACAACAAGTCTTACAAAGTACTGAATAAACTTACTGCAATATACCTTGTTCTTTTAAAAACCGAATCTTCAGTACAGTAATCACCGCCAAAAATAGAATTCTCGACCTATTTAATGAGATTAGGACGATTTAAGTCTCAATTGAGAATTTAGATTAGGAGTTTTCCTAATCCTTAATTCGATAGTATAAGCTTCTGCCAGCGACTTTGTTCACAAACAAACTTCCAATCCCCGATAGCCCTAAACCAATATAATAATAAGGATACAGCTAGGCTTATAATCTTGTTTTAAATATATGTAATACAAAATGTCACAACACCGCACGTTAACTTTTCTTGAAGGTTGTCAAAAATATTTCAAAAAGCGACAGCTATAAAATATAATTGCCACATAATTCGTCTTGGTTTATTTTGTCTAACAGTACCTAGGTTAATAGTAACAATATTTTTTGTTGAAGTTGCACCCAACTTGTACCAACTTACCGATCTCCCTAATAATATCAATTCTAGGAATTGAGGGGAAACCTTTCATGTAAGTATCTATTAATCACACACTAAAGGAAATCGTTAAAATGAGATTTACCTGCCTTCAGGGGCGGATTTAAGGGGGGGGGGGGGGGGGGCACGTGGTACGTGCCACCCCAGACGGTATTTATTTGTATGCTGTGGAGATCCATCAAGACGTTGCGGCAAAAATGGACGCTAATGAAATGCTGGACATCTTTAGCAGGAAACATAAAAGAAAACTGTCTTTACTAAACATTTAATTTTTCTATTGTTTCGACACTTTCATAAACCTTCATTGAACTTGTAGAAATAAACTTGAAGTATGTATGATACTTCAAGTTTATTTCTAACAGTTATTGTTAATTTTTTGCCCGTCCGCCCCTTGTGCCCCCCCCCCCCCCAGAAAAAAATCCTGGATCCGCCCTTGCCTGCCTTAAAAAATCATGATATCATATTCAAGTATATGTTTAAACTAATACAATGTTATCAAAAGATCCAAAAAAATTAGACATCCAATTTTTTTTGTAAATCCTCAACTTGAATCGTTCAACCCTGTCATTCACTAAATATTATCTCTTCACAAATTACTGATCGTTTGTTCTTAAACAACAGAATTACAAGATAGTTATGGAAGGATTACTCATTATTGGGCATGTTTTAATGCCTAATATTTAGCAAATTGGACACTAATCTTTGGATTAGTGTCCAAAATGTTTGGATTCTAATATATTTCGAAACATTGAGGTTGCAAACACAAATATGTACATCTGTTTAAAAACCAGGCTTATTTAGTTTTTAGAGCTGAAGTCCATTTTAAGTTTTTTTTATTATTATTGAAATTACCTACGTCTACCTATTGTTAATTCTGAACTGCGTATTTTCAGCGTCCGCGGGACTAAGTAACTAACTAATACTTTAACTATCTAAAGTAGACTGTGCCAAAAAATTTTTGTACTTGCTCAAGACTATTGTAGAATATTTTCCATGAAATAATTAAAGTAAAGTCGCATAAAACTGTCCGTTTGATCTTTCAGTGGCTTTCATAATTTCAGTGATGGTTTTGAAAACATTGTTTCTCAGAATCTTTTGCACTTTGCTCACTATCACGTACCTACTACATACACATGCATTTTAATAGTACTTCAAAGATATTAAGATGATCTTAAAAATAACAGTCCTCTATTTCGACTTCTATGCTAAGTACCTACCTACTTACTTGGAAAACAAACACACAGACCAGTGAACCAATAGGGCCATTTTGTACTATTGTGTTGTTGGCACTAAGTATAGTAGCCGGCACGTAACTTGGCAAGGTTTTGGCGTAGTTGGAGTAAGTTCACGCATGCGCAATAAGTGCAACTTTTTTTTTAAACTTATAGTGCTTGTCATAATTCTATGGCTTTTTCCTAATTTTTTTATACATCTGTATTTATATAAGAGAGTTAAAGAAAGGAAAAACACATCTAACCATTCTTGCCCAATTGCGTGCCGGCGGCGACTATGCTCGTACCTAACCCTAAAAATGTATAAGGATATTAATATGTTTCATTAGGGATGACGACTAATAGTATAAATGTTCGAACACATAATATTATTTCAAAGAAGGCATAGTAAAATGAGATAATCGAAAAAATCTGTAAAATCGATGATAATATGGATAAGCTTAACGCTTTAAAAGTTTTTGAACGGGATTATTCCCGCCCTTGTTGCGCGGTACGGACATTAAGGGCGATAGTGCGAATTTACATAGTCTTAACGTCGCTTCTATAATAGTGCTGTCTTTGTCTAGCACTATTTTCAAAACATTTATACTCAACTTGGCATTTTTTAAGCTTTTACACTTTTAATAATATGTAAGCAAAAAACATTTTTAACAAAGTTGTCATCCTATTCACTTCACAACTAAATACAGTTTTGGCTACACAGATCCCGAACGAGCAGCATACAATGTAATACACAGGGACGGCTCAAATAAAACCTACAGTTAATACACTAAACTTAATAATGGCAAAAGAAAAAAACCATGTTCTTTTGATAGTCCGCAAAAGGTCGATAGCAACACAAAGATCCTGGATTTACCATAATGTATATAAAAGAAAAGGTGATTGACTGACTGACACATCAACGCCCAGGTCAAACCGTTTACGTTAAAGATTTGAATTATTTATTAATATATCCTGTATTGAACAATTTGTACATATAAAAAAGAAGTAATAAATAATGAAAACATAAGATAATGCTCGCTCACAATTAAGGACCAGCCTAATTGCGTAACACATTTTATTAAACGATTACGACTAATCTGTTGTATTTTGACAGTTCAATAACATTCATTGCGTTATTTACAATGTGGAGCAGATTTTTTTTATCGAACGTATGAAGCAATGCATTAGAAATGTGTTTCAAAACGGTTCAGATTAATTGTGTATTACGCAATTAGGGTACAGCTTTTAACAACTGTTTCATCATCTTATATGTATAATTAAATGAATGAATACCTACTGTAAGAAATAAACATAAATAGTAATAAAGTCAGGCCATCATTTGAAGCTAGGAGATAATAATTTCGTTATCCTACAAAAATAGCACTGCAATGTTATTTCTGCGTATATTTAAAATAAAGATAACCCTTGGTATAGTTGGTATGAATGTCATTGTTGAATAAGCCGCCTGAGCTCGACCGGCCGACGGTCTCTACGACCACTGACGAGCACTGACGCACACGCAACCGATTAAGTACCTACGGGTCAAAATCTTGCGCCGGCGACGCTTTTATAAATAATATTTATGGGTCGTTTACGGGAGAGGCGAACAAAAGCTGTGTTGACTCTGTCCTTTCATGCTTAACAAGGAATGTTTCATTTAGTTCCAGTTTTTGTATACCAGGTGGTCTCAAGTCTTTAGTGAAATCATAGATTTTAGCTTCTCATGCTTGTGGTCAAATATTATTCATGGATCAAATCAATTATTCATTTCTAAAGTAGAATCAGTAAACTAGGTAGATACTGCTTGCTCATCTCGTAATTAGGGACACTAAATGCTGTGTTAGCAAGTTTTCTTAAAATATTTATTTAATGTCCTCAAAGCTAAAAACAAACCTAACAATTCAAGTTCTATGCAAAAAAACATTAACTAGGTAGATACTTAGATAAGATCTAATCGTTGAAACCACAAGTAAAGCCACAAATCCATAGACAAACACAGGATGTCCAAGCAACAATACCTCGTGCGTTTTAGTTCAAAATCAAAGGTGAACGTTCTCTGGATTCATAAGCTAATAGAATTATAATAAATTCACTGAACTAAAATATTCACATAACTTGCAACGTCATTTTGTTCCTGGTGACTAATATTGCCAACCTGCGGTAACATGCGCGAACGACAAGATTCTGTCGTAGCATTATCTCGCACTGAAAAAGCGTTTAAGCATTGTCATTCCTTTTTTCAGCGGGAGATAATGTGACGACAAAACTTTATCGCGCTGCGCATGTTAGCTTGATACGAGAGCATATATCTCCATTCTGACGAGGTTGTTGTGCCCGTGACGTCAGCATCATACGATATCGTAAAAATCCGCTGAACGTCAGATAAGTAGCGTATCATTGATATTGTTTTCCTAAAAATACCATTTTGTTTAATTTAAGGAAAAGGCACGAAGCCGTAATCTTAAGTTTGTTATGAAACTGTATATTATTCAGCTGATATGTCATTGACATGTAATTATTAAGTTACTGTTCCATACAAAAATTGCGAAACACTTTATGATTTTCAAAAGCCGAAGAAAACTTTCATCAATCGCCCGTGCGGTTTGCCAAGTACATATATACCTAATACCTGAAATCACTCGCTGCGTTCAAACGGTAGTAAATGGCTTGGCTGTAGCCCCTCTTAAATGGACGTCACTTAGGGCCGATTTTTCAATCCTCAGATAAACAACCAGATAGACTGTATTCCCTAAATAGCAAGATTCCCAGTTTTTCAATGGTTAACGGTCGAATAAAGTGTCTAACGGAGGAATAAAGTTATTTGCTTCTTTGAGAGCCAGTTAGTGTTTTATTCCTCCGTTATGTATGACGTTTTAGGTTATGTGACTGTTTCATTCGTTTTGTGTTTTTGATAAAGCGACATGGGTCCGGTAATTTGTTAAGAAGGATGTGTTTGAAACAATTGATAACTTAGCAATCGAAGAAGAACGTGAAATCCTTAATTATTTAAACCCGCCTGAGAGAAAAAACCGAGTTGTACGAGAGAGGCCTGATAATTTCAACACATGGGACGATAATTTAAAAATTTTGTTTTTCTTACAAAGCTTAGTTTAGTAAGGTTCAAACTTACAAACATCACGCGAGGCCTGATGATGCCTGCACCGGTTTTTTTTTGTATAGACGTCGTTACGTATCATATACAATAGAACTACAATTTACCCTTGGCAGCTCATTTGAGAACAAATCAAAATAAATATCGAGTTTTTATGAATACAAATAGAATGGCTTTAAGCTATGATTATTATCAAAATAGTATTCGGATCTGGTTTCGTCCAATCCAATGCGTTTAAAATATCTGAGATTTCGTCGTTTACTTACTCGATTACTATTCAATTAACATAATTGATGCAATGAGTTTTTTCTTCTCAACAACACGTCGAGTTTATTGGCCAGAGTTTCCATTTTGTAGGTTATTACGAATATGAGGCATTTCAATGTTCATTGTGCATAGTTTGTAATGAATTACAAGTACTTGACATGTTAGTCGAGTGCCTTTTACATCGTCGTGGGTAATACCGGAAGTCATGGCGTGGTTGTGCACACTTCCTAGTTGGCACCTTTAACCTGAAGTGTTATCTGCAATGCCGTAAACACACGTTACATTCGATTATCTTACAAATTGATACGTACATAAGATTAAAATTAGCATGGATGTCCATTCGCCAAAGAAGAAGTTTGCGCGCTTTGACCACACTTCTCTCCCTTCTCAACTCTGCCACTCCTCCTTCTTATCTTATGTCTCACTTCCAATATCTATGTTCACTTTAAGAAACTGCGTTCTTCCAACAATCTTCTCCTGCTCTGTCTTTCTCATACTTCTGACTTTGTTCATTCTTTCATATTCAGTCCATTTTTCTTTGGAATGCGCTTCCTCTTGATATCAGGACGGCCACAAGTCGGTATGCATTTAAGCGGAAATTGTTTTCACAACAAATAGCTTAGAGTCGTCTCAACACCTTTCACCCTTACATTTGTATATATGTGTATACACAATATCTATTTTACATCACACACCACAATTTACATATTTTTTAAAGTTTTTTTTTCATCACTGTTCCCTTCAATTAAAGCACCTGCCATCTAATCTCTTCACCACCCTTGGTTGACTGGTAGAGAATGCCTAAGGCATTAAGTCCGCCTTTGTACCACTTTGGGTTTGAAAAGTTTAAATAAATAAATAAATAATTATTGTTTGTAACTTCAACAACTAGGTACATAGAATCTACGCGATGGTCTGAAAAATCCTTTTTCAAACCCTGTATAGTATAGGCTCGTTTCAGCCCTTATTAACGCAGAATATTTCTTTCTCTCTTCTTCTTTGTCGATCCCTCAATGCTGAGGATCATGACCGCATACGACGAGTCTCCAAGTTATGCGGTCTTCTGCAGTGTAGACAGCACGGTAGATGCTACCTCCAACAATATACATAGATATATTACCAGACTATTTTAATATTTTTACCTGCAAAATCCGATCGCCGTCCTACCGTCCTCGCCGCCGAGGCCCGCCGCGACGCCAAAATCCACGCCCCTCCCGACCCTTGCTCGAGCCAGCCCGCGTGGCTGAGCCTGTAGCTTTAAATTCGTCCCTAAATCACTCAAATCCTGATCCAGCTAGTCCCTTGCTGCCCTCTTCCAGCGACGCCCTGAGCCGAGGTTCGTACCCCACAGGGGGTGCCCTTAGCGTTGTCGCTTAGTTTTTAGTTAGCATTTAAGTTTAAGTCCTGGCTGGAGGCCTTAATTTATTAGGGCACCACAGGCAAGTCCGCTTAAGCAGACGACAACCTTAAAGGTTGACCTGCGAGATGCCATTCCAAAAAAAAAAAAATTTTTACTTGCAATAAAATATGTATTTGTTTCCAAAAATGATTGTAAATGAATGTTAAATCAAAACAATTTCATATTATGTTATTATATTGTATGTTATCTTATTTTATTGTAATAAGACACAAGTGGTTTGATAATAAAGCCTTTCATTCTATTTTTATCAGACGCGTTCTAACTTTTTATCAAATAATTATGTATTTTGATCATAAATGAGCGTTTAGTAGGTTTATTAAACGTTCTATCGATTATGCCAGCTTTGTTTGAAGACGTCTCCAACTTAATAATTGATAAATAAAATCGAGTAATATCCTTAATTTTAGAATAATTCACATGATGCTACATGACAGTAAAATTAGATATATTATGTCGTTTGAATCATTTACGGAAGGCGATTGTTATGCACTTTAAGTGTATGTAAATCTCCTAGTGTCACAATAATTAGCAGCTTTATATGGTCAAGAGTAATCAATAGTTAAAAACATTGAACTAGGTACAGTTGTATGCTAATCTTGCTAAGATTGACTGACAGTTTATGTTTTACAACACGGCGCCAGACTAAAATAATTAATTTATCTGTTCTCACACTATCAGTTATTGTTACATTACATTCTTGCGTAATTTTAGTGTTATTTAAATCACAATCGCCTCTATGTGAATGGGCGATTGAAATGGAGACAATATTATTATTTTCAGGTGTATGTCAGTGAAAGTCACGTCCAAATTGGTCCAGCCGTTTCGGATATTAGCCGGAACAATCAGATAGACAGTAAGACAAAATAAGTGGTATTTTGTTATAAGTACCGTACACAGGATGGATTTTTGAGACGGGTAGCTTACGTACCTTAAGCGTTAAACAAGCATATTACAAATTACACGATTACATCCATGCATGCAGCATGTTTTTATAGATATATATATTATCCTATGGAGCTGTCCGTAGGACAATATATATACCTATATATATGTATAATATAAAACGTTTATACAACGTTCGTACGTTTATACTACACAAGTTATGAACTTAATGCTAGTTTGACAGTAGTGCACGAAAAAGGAGCTCACTTTGCCTGAAGAAGGTTTATATATAAAAATGTAATTATTGCTCACCAGGGCCCTCCCGCGGCTCGATGCCTGATATATGGATACACGACAATCTAGAGTCTAGGCAAAATCAAACTGGTTGCTAATTTATTGTATCATTTATTATTTTTATGACATTGATTAACATTCTGTGATTACTTAACTCACACACTGACTTATCACTTGTTTTTTTTTTTTGTTGATAATCGTATGCTTATACAATGTTTGTGAATATGTGAACACCATGTATCTATCACATAATTAATTTATCTGTAATTGCTTTATTTTTAATTCTTTTTACCTATTGTGGTATTCTAATTTTATTCTAGGTTCGTCTTCACATTGTATACAAAATAATTATAAATTATTTTAAAAGAGTAACGGTGGAGATTCTTGCCCAGTCTTCCTTATACGAAATCACCTTTTGGAAGGGACGACTAAAATCAAGTCTATGTTAATGTAAATGTTGACGTTCAAATGGGCCTATTATGTGCCTATTTGAATTAAGTGCATTGACTTTGAATTTCTGGTACTCAAACCTCAGTTGGTCCGATAGAGCTTTTTTATCATTTTAAGAAAAAGGATCGAATGTCATCAAAAAAGTTTTTGTGAAAAGTGTTTATTTCTTCCTGACTTTTTTTTAAATCTGTGAATCCGGTCTACATTTCTCAAAAAGTTATGTATAGTCTCCTAACACCGTATCTACAACAACTAAGGTGCCTATCCTTACAGCCCCGTCTCAAAAATCTACTCTGGGTGCTTTCTTAATTAAGCCTTTAGTAAAAAGCTGTTACTTTTACATTACAAACAGGCACTTCAATTCTATTTATTTGTATAAAAGATATAGATGTAGGTATACATGAATTGTACATGTGTCAGCAGAATTTTAAATCTATAAATTCAGCAATGTTATCACTATATCGGCTCAACGTGAAAGGTGCTTCTGTAAATACGGAATGGTGGTTTTGTATAAATTGGGGAGGGTGTTTTTTCTGCCGTTACGTTTACTAAAATACAAGAAAGATGCAAATTATCTAAAGAAGTTATTAAAATAATAGTTTTTGGAACTGCGATTTGCGAGCGCTATCCTTATTTGGCAGTCTGCTCTATAATACAACGGACAGACTTATTTGAATAATAGTAGCACACGTCATAGCTCATCATGGACTGGTTTCTTGTGTAACTGCCACCATTTTGAAAAATATACGTGCTTCTTGCTATTTAGGAACAAAATATTGTATTGTGTTCCATTATGACATGTCATGTAGCAAGATGTCCTTGAGAATAACATAAAAGCACATTGGGTTAATTGTTTTTTTGGTTGTTGCGTATACGGCGTAGAAGTCAGTGGTATTCAGTAATCACACATGTTGGTACTTGTATAAATGTGATAACATCTGTTTGTCTTGCTACCGTTATTATTGTTCCAGCTCACTGGCAAACACGTCTGCCGACTTTGCCCCCTAATTACAATTTCAGTAATGTTATCATTAAATGATTTGGTTTTTAAATTGTAGAAATCCCGTAGCGGCGACAATCATGTCAAAGTACAAGTAGATACTTTGTAATTTACGATAAATTATTGTAAACACAGACCTGCAGCCTAATTGCGTAACACTTTTTCGTAAACTATTACGACCAATCTGTTGTATTTTGACAGTTGAACAACATTCATTGCGTTATTTACATTGATAAGCAGATTTTATTATCGAACTTGAGAAGCAATGGAAGAGCAATCTGCACCCTAATTGCGTAACACATTTTCGTAAACTATTACGATTAATCCGTTTGATTTTGACAGTTCAATAACATTCATTGCGTTTTGTACATTGTTGAGCAGAATTTTATCGAACTTAAGAAGCAATGGATTAGCAATCTGTTTCAAAACGATTCAGATTCCGATTGGTTTTGTATTACGCAATTAGGATACTGTTTCAAAACGATTCAGATTCCGATTGATTGTGTATTACGCAATTAGGGTACAGTTTTATTTTCTTACGTAGGCAACGTTTAAGTATCCGTCACTAAATCAATTAGACATTTAATTACTTAAGAAAAGATAATGACAGGTCCATTACAGTATCTATAAATCAATTTACTAAGGTAATAGGTAAATCGTTGCTAGTAAGATAATCTTCGTAATCACGTGAAGAACATTTATTAAGTGTCTAAATAGTTAGACACCTTTTTCTAAGCCAAATATTTGTAGGTGTCTGTAGGTACCCAATTCGGGAGACAACAACTAATAAGTATCCTTTACAGTGTGACCAGATTAAATTTTAGAAAAATACCGAAGCACCTCAAAAAAATACTGAAATATACCGATTTACAAAGGGCAGATATACCAATAAAAATACCGATTTTCTTAACACGTTTTATTCAATCATCATCATCACAATAAATGTTAGAGTTGTATTTTAACATTCTTTGCGGAGGGTTAAAGTTGATACAACCTCCTTCATCTTTAACACCCTGCTTTGTTTTTAAAATTGCTGACACATTTTGATTTACGAATCTGTTTCTTTGATCTGTTTTTATTAAATTTATCTGTGAAAATATGCGCTCGCATGCAGCATTAGATACTGGTAAACATAACAGAGATTTACAAACACTGGATACATTTTTATATTTTATCATGCCACCACTAGAAGAAATTTTTCCAACTTCCACCCAAAATTGTTCGCAAGAAATAGGTGAGCCAGTACTCGAAGATTGTAACAGTTCACTTACTTCGCGATCAAGTTTTAGGGTTCTATATTCTTCGTCAATTAACTGCATTTGTTCTAGACTAAATTCGTATGGAAAAGTTTCTATCACATTTCTTAAACTACGAAATTCTTTATGCACAGCAGTGTGAGGGTCAAGAAATTTCAATTCATTGAAAATTTGATTTTCAAAAGGCAAACGTGATTTCAATTGCGCGCTCAACTCAATTAAAAATGATTGGCACCTTCTGAAAAACTCAGCAATTGGTTCTTTCATGTTTATATTACCCCTGTGTTTGATTAATTCTTGGCCTACTTGGATACCCAAGTACATATCTTGAAATGACAAATAATTCACATTAGACTTTGGGTCTAAAGCAAATACGTTATCCGTGCTTTTGATATAATTAGTTTTCATGAAGCAACTCAAAATCGACAAGTACATAGTAGATGCATCATCGTACAATCTTTCAACGCACGGATAGTCACCTTGAAAAATTTTGTTAAATTTGTTTACAATTGGCAAAAGGTAATCTAAAAAGTAAAAATACAATTTGTTTGTGTCACTGCTAAAAGAATGATATAAAAATTCTGAGGATGCAATGCGATCACTCAAGTGTTGGTCTTGAAAAAACAATTGCAATGCCCTCCATTGCTCAATTATTCTACTAACACAGGCATGAAGCGATAGCCACCTTATATCATAATGACGTAATAGTCTATGATTTTCTGAGTCAGTGAAATTTTGGAACTCAGCAAATTCTCTTTGACGCTTGCTGCTTTGAGAAAAATACCCATACACTTCTTTTACTATTTGTTCTAAATTTCTAGGCAGTATTTTGCAAGCATGGCTAACACTTAATGCTGCAGAGTGACAAACACATTTTATGAAAAAGCACTTTGGGTTCACTTGTTTAATTTTTGCAACAATGCCAGAGTGTTGACCAAACATCACATTCGTAGTATCAGCAGCGAATCCCATAACGTCTTTTATATCTAGACCTAATTCGGATAACTTTGATGACAAAGCATTAAATAAGTGATCTGCGGTTTCACCACTTAAATCAACTAAATCAAGGAATTTAGTTTGTACATTACATTTAGTTTCAGAGAAGTATTTGATCACTATCGCTAATACTTTAACTGTGGCAACATCTGTACTTTCATCGATTACAATTGAATATACTGGTTTACCTGAAGGAGATGCAGTACGAAGAATGTCTTCAATCATATCTTTTTCAAATTCAGGCCCTAATACGTTATAAGTTATAGCCGCTGCTTTGGTTCTCTTGCAGGAAAATTCTTTCGCAATATCGGAATCGGGAAAACATTTCACTAGAACTTCACTAAGATGGTCCATAGCTCTAAAAGGGATGTTGTGTTCTGAAAGAAAACCGCATATCCGCAGCTCAGCTTTCTTGACTTCGTCTTTCAGTGGAGCCTTTTTCAAAAACATATCAACCTGGAAATAAATTAATTTGTTAGCAAAATCAAACCTGGTATAATTCTTCCGGTTAAATTAAAACATCTCCGAATTTTTTGACTTACCTACCATAATGCTAATTATAAACTACTTATCTAGAATTCTAGAAAGTTATGCTTACCTTCGATTGTCCTTTATATTTTTTCAAGTTTGCTTTATGCTTTTCAGTTTTTGCATGTTGTTTTATAGATGCCAATCTACTCTGGAGTTTCGCATTGCATGCTTTGCAAAAGGCGGCGTACTCGTCATCTTTATACCGTGAAAGCCACGAAGAAAATTCATTAATTTGTTCCCACTTTGCCAAATAACTTTGTTGAAAACTAGACATGCTTTATGCTTTCCCGATGGAAGTCAAATAAAAACGGAACAATAAAACGAACGAACGCGTTCTATTTATGTATCGACAAAAATGTATTACTTACTATGGACGGGGACTTCCCGATTATCGAAAGAACAATCTCCTCAAAGATTAAGTTGTCTGTTGGGTGCAGATCAGAAAATCATTTCACTTCAACAAACCAACTGTTTTAGACGAGTCGATACTGTACTATTTGTGATTCATACACAGACGTATTTATGTATACTTATACTTAACTATCCCTTTAACTGAAAATTAAGACTTTGTTTTTTAAATATTTGTTTTATAATTACTGATTATTTATTTCTTTACTACAACAATAGGAATAAAAAAAGAAGTCCAACATAACTTAAAAATCTTCATTTTTATATTTTTTGTGTACCTAGTATAATAGTCCAACAGCGGCGGCAGACACTTGACATGTTCTATCTGTGACTTCTTTGATCTTTGCTTCTAAATAAAATGTACGCTAAACGGGGAAACGCCCTACCACAAACTAATAAGAGAAGAGATAGATCGCTACGGTGTTACCATAACTTCTTATCCAAATAATACCCAAAAATACTGACTTCCCGCAATATACCCAAAAAAATACTGACGTTCGGAAAAATAGGTAGAATATACTGAAAAAGTATTAAAATACTGAATCTGGTCACACTGATCCTTTATACTAGTTTTAAAATTTTAACTCACAAAAGAAATACATAAGTAGGTAATTCAAAAATATTTTCAAATCTTCCACTAAAAAAACGACATCTCGCAACACGCCATAAAGATGATATTTATTTGCACATCATAGCTATGTTTTATGTATTTCTAGAGTCGTAGTTGCTCTCTCTTTCGTCTATCACCCCATTACGCAACGGGTGTATTGGAAGGACAAGCCAAGTGTTCGTGCTTCTACGAATAAACATTACCCATTCACACATAGGTACATAAACTTTAACAGCCACATCAATTTTACAGTAGGGGGGCAAACAACTTTATTTGTAGTTGTACGATGCCATAATTCAAATAGTTTTGCGTCAGCAGAATGAAACAATACAGCGATAATTTTTAAAGAATGTACACAAATAACTACTTACAAATTGTTATTTTTTCATTAAGTATGAGCTTTTTCCTATAACCATTCGCTATTGATAACGCGACTGTCGGGCCCAATTCTGAAAAATATCTAAGGCACACATTAAATTGTTACTCACTCAAGTTCTTGTTCATTTTGAACTGTAAATATTGCCATCTTGCCCTTAAAAGGTTTGGTGTTTCCACCTAGTGAACTAACTATGTATGTATAATTGTTTCAGGCCTTGCATCAGCGTCATATTTTCGTTCAAAGTGTCTAAACCAGCGGTAATCGATTCCACTTCACATTAGAAACGTGAAGAAGCGAAGGCAAAGATAAAACATGATTCTATAAAGACCAGTTTTACATCGACACCTGACTTATCGTATACCAATGGTTAATAAACACCGTCTGATTATGCAGTTGGCATGTTTACTAGATTTTTACAGTATGAAACGTCCTCCTTGTAAAGCGAAACATTTTTAGGGACAAAAAAATGCGAATAAATATTTATGTGCCTCAAGTCAATAAATTGAGGCTCTGTTTCGAAACGTTTCGTGAATAATGTAGATAAGGTGACGCAAGCTCTAGCCTTGTGAGTTGTGGATGCGCCCCATTTCACAAGCGCTCCGGTACACACACAGCGAGGAGCACGTTGTGTGATATACTTATGAATGTAGTCACTATTACTTTACAACAACACTAGCCACTTAATATTCATGAATGCTTCTTATCTTTGCATCGCTTCTTAATTACTTCATTATCTTCAACAACATCACGATGTTAACTCATAATAAAGGCATTTGCTGCCTCCTGCATTCTAATGCCCGAGTGCACTAACTCGCAAAACCGAAGGTCTACCCTAAATTATGCGTACACTTGGATAATACTTGGTTTGCGGATCACGTTTATGAGACAAATCATCAACGTTACTGAACACGCAAAATCGGATCATATTAATCGAGTCTTTGAAACTAAAGTCTGATCTTAGTACACCGCAGTGATATAAAGAAATGGTCACTGTGGAACGTTTTACATTCTGATTAAAGGGGGAATTGGATCCGTTTTAGAATCTTAAGAAAAAAATATGAAGATGAATAATGTCAGTAATATGTATTTCATTTTAATTGTGTATTTAACAGTTTTCTGAAACTTATCCATTCAATCGCGGCTGCATGGACACTCCATTTTTTTTTTTAAATTTGGAATAATGTCACGATCTGCCATTATTCCAAAAAAAATATAAAAACATATTTGGACAATACGTTGGACGTTTGAAAAAATATTACAATTTGGAGTGATTGAACTCAGATTCACAAGGATGTATAGTTTTTGTACTTGCCATGAACTGTATATTATAATCTATGGAGTTCAGACTAGTGGAAAAATAGAATAAAATAGACCGATATCTGGCTTTATACGACTATGTAAAGATGTTAGATAGGTAGGTGAATCCTGTTGATCATAATAAAAGTCGATAACGTGTTTTTAAATATGACTTGTTCAGCTTCCATTTACTTACAAGTTCTTTAACTTTTTAACTAATGTTATTCTTAGTCTACCGAAAGACTATCAAGCCACGAGACAAACAGACGAATACTGAGCCTGAAGGCGCAGTAAGCACATTTATATTTGTATGGTCTATTCATCAGGATACTTGCAAGGATAAGTTACAAGGATGTGAGTATATTCGCAGTTTCCCCCTTCCGCTATGTACCCTGAATTTTGATTTATTTGACGTGCAGCTGTTTGTTTTCATATTGAGTTGTTTTACGTTTTGGCTGACATGGCTTCTTTGTCCAACAATAAGGAAAATCTTGTCTATGAAAAGCACATTTTGCAAAGATGATAAAAGTGTATGGCAGGTTTTCAAATTGTATACATATTCAACGGTTACATATTAAAGGTTTCGTTCGGATTGAGAAAATCGAGAAAGGAAAACAGATTGGCCCGTTGTCCGTACTACCAGAGCCGCTTTCAGTGCTGTTTTAGGCACGGGCAGGTAAACGTGACAGTAATATTTTGGTTGCGCCGCACTTGGTCCAAAATCGCTTAAAACTTCTTGCCTGCTAGGGTTGGGCAAGCTATGTTTGATCAAGGGGATTCCCGTGTTTGTCTTAAAACTTTGTCGTGTGGTTTCATAGATTCCTTCAACGTGAAAACAAAAATTACATAAAAGAGAGACTTACAGTATTGGACATCAGTAAACGATATTGTCATGTTAATCTTCTTATAGGTCACCATGTTTTCCCGGTATACTAATTGGTAACTTTGCTGAATGGAGTTCTGCTTTCATTGAGTAATGAACAACACATGACGAGCTCTTTCATCCTAATCGTCTATGATTTAACTAGTCTATGTTTCTGGTTATGCTCTGCGTATGCTCTTGATGTAAGCCTTGCGATAGGGGCACATACGAACGTTTCTATCTTTATTTGTTTACTTGATGAAACGGTAAATGTGCAATATACATTGCAGGGAACCATCCTACCTATACATGCCATAGTACTGCATTCCTTATATACCAGTAATTATTTACTCTAGTACGCTGGAGTCATAAACCGAAGCTGTAAGAGGAACTTTGATACCTCAAGTATATGACTAATATAACTCGTTATTCTCATAGTATTGTCCCCGTGCGTAAATAGTTATGAGGAGACTGGTCTGACAGACTCACAGCCTCTATTAATTGGTATTACTCATGGCGTTAATTTGTATTACGGTATTTTACAATGAAATACTATTTACCTAAATTATTATGTGCGTAAGTATCACGCATATTGAGTAATTCTAATATTAAAAGTTAAGCAACTAAGTGAAAACGAGAAAATCTGTTATCCATTTGAAATCCATGAAAAATTAATCTGAAACATACATCGTCTTTTGTAATTCAGTCAAGCAAATACGCAGTATGAGATTTACAATACCTACAGATAATTTTAATTACAATACTTAAACTAGTCGGTACTTAAGGTACTATTACCTGTTCTGTAGTTCATTTAACTATTCACTTACCCGTACTGCTTACACACATTAAAAAATAATACCTACCTAATAATTGGAATAGAAATATCATTTACATTTGTTTGCCGTGTATTCTTAGGTATTTAAAAGTACTACTATGCTACTACCTACTTGTACATCGGCCCACTCAACAATTTTGTTGATTTGTTTTGCATTTGTATAACAAATCAACCATGATGTGTACCAACATAGCTACATCCAGACTCCGGGCCGCTACTGAGAAATTCTAGATAGAAAAACTCAATAACACTTTACTCTGGATTTGTGTGTGAAAGGTTGATGGCAACAGGCTCGCCCCCTATTACATGGGACTTAAGCATAACTGGCGAAATGTGGGTGTACTATAGGTACACCTCTGCGGCTCTGCCTAACCCTTCTGGGATTACAGGCGTGATGTTATGTTATGTTTTACCTACATAAAACCTTCAACTGACTACAGAAATCATATATTTAGAACTCGATTAATATAATAAATGTACTTTTTCGAAAAAAACTGAATGCTTAAACTATTTATTAATAAACGTTAAATGACATTGATTATTATTTATCGCGTTCGTAAACATCTAGCCGCCATCGATTTCCCATGAACTTAATTTTAACTTTACAGTAGTACCAACAGATTAATACAATATCCTGTTATTGTTTTTATTTAGTTACCTCGCACAAATTATGACATGAAAATTACTGTATTTGATTAATGGGTTTTGACGAACTTTTGATTTATTTTTGCTGGCATAACTAACCATAACCTACGAAGCTAAAAAAAGAATGACATATTAATTGTTGATTTATAATAAGACACACACAGACACATCTTTTCGTTTTTATGACTTGCCTTGGATGCCTTAAGGTAGAACATAGTGGAAACTTTTAGTGATGTACCTACCATCTTATGCATGTTGGCAATTAAATGAATCTGAATCTGAATAACCGGAATGTTTAAGTGTATACATAATCAGCCTGTAATGTTCTCACTGCTGGAACACAGGCCTCCGATCCGTTCAGAGCCGCGGGATACAGCGCGTGGCCGTGACACAGGCAACTGAAGGAACACGGGTGGGTTTTAGTCAGTAAAAGTATATCCAGGAGTGGAGTGGGCCGTAATCCACCACGCAAGCCAAGTGCGGGTTGGTTAATGCCATCGAATTTTTGGTTCTAGCACATGCCGGTTTTCTCACGATGTTTTCCTTTACCGTTTTGGGAGCATTGGTGATGAAATTTAATGCTCAAAGTGCCTGCGTGGGTTCGAACTCACGATCTTCAACTCGTAAGTTGGGGCCGATACCAGTGGGCCACCACTGCTCGCTTTATGTTTATAATACATGCAAGGGCGGATCCACGATTTATTTCTGCGGGGTTTTCTTTTGACGGTACATACTGTTATAGGAGTTACGTTGTCACGGTACATAGAAAAGTTTGAGATTTAAAAAAAAATACAAGAACGACCGAAGCGAGCTCAAAAAATGTAAGCATCCCGCTTCTTCGGTATAGGTTAGGTTTTCTTTCGACTTTAAGTAAAGAGGTTACTAAGTGCCGATTTCACCAATGTTACTCAACGCGTTCACCACATCTAAAACGTGTTCAAGAGCTGTCAGTGTCAATATTCCATAAAAAATAATGACACTGACAGCGCTTAAACGGAGCTCATGTACTGATCGCGTTCAATTTCATTGGTGAAATCAGACCTAAGACGTCGAACTCGATTTCGTGTAACTAAAAGAAGTTCTAATGATTTTCAGTTTGGCGTTCTGTATTTTACTTGAATCGTCTGGGGGGAGGGGGGAGGGCCCCTTGCCTCACCCTGGTTCCACCCTTGATTACATGAGTATTAGACTTATATGTATGTAATAAAGAAATCTCGATGTTTGTCAAGTCGTAAAAGCCGAAGCAGGTGCGAGTCGCTAGCCTAAGGGTCGCGGGAAATTCGAAAGAGATAACCGTGGCCCTGGCACAGGCAACTGAAGGAACACGGGTGGGTTTTAGTCAGTAAAAGTATGACACGCCCTCCCGCTCCACCCAGAGCGGTAGAAGTAATTTGTAGATTACCCACCATCGATCACTATAGTGATCGATGTTACCCACCCAAAAAAAAAAAGGTGCGAGTCGCTAGTTAAAATAAAAAACACTTCAAAAGCTTTTTACAAATATTGTTGCAATAAAAAGGGTAGGCAGTTAGTATCGTGGTTCACCGCGAGTGTTTTGTTTTGTCATCGACAGCTGTATTGTATGAGTCATCGTAACGCACTTAAAATTAAATACTTCCTGTACAGCATATTGTTTGGCACCAATCATGCGTCCTTTTATTGCTTACAAACCGCTGAGTACAATGCTATCTGCAGAGTACAGACACAGTATTATTTAATTTACAATAAACTTCTTATGTACCTACTAATATTGCTTATAATTCTTCTTTTTTTTAGCGTGTCGATGGCGAATATTATGCAAATAAACTCAGATTTTTTTGACCTAAAATAGCGTTTATTTATATATTTTTATATTTTCAGTTAAATAAAAATGAAATGTAGGTAAGTTATTCAACCCAAAGCGCAAACAGTGTAGAGCTGCAGAGAATTTTAATTAACTGTCCAAAATATTCAAACTGAACTAGTTAAGTTCACTTTTTATCATAGAAACTTCAGTCGATGTTTTCATTGTGTTGGTAACTTGTAAAAAATCGCAATTGAATTAGTTAACACTATAGACAACGGAACAACATTTTGATAACAACGTTAATTTCCGGTTCTGAACAAAGCAATAACGTACACATCGCCCTGCCTGAAACTAGAAATAACTAAATATTTAGAAATAACTGAGTTAACAAAAGCGTTTCTAATAGCAGACAGACAGACATGTCTACTAAATACACAACTTCCAAAGATTCTGATGAATACTCTTTTGTTTTTTTATATTTAAAAAAATGCTAAGAAGTCGAAGACTCTTCGGAAAATACTAAAAGTGAAGTTCCTTCGAATAATAACATAGAACATAAAAATAATAACATACTTTATCAACGCAGATTGATATATTTTAAACCAGTAGTTTAATTCTGTAAACATCTCACCGTGAAAACTTCACCTAGAAGTGAGCGTGGAGTGAGCTGTCAGTGCCACTGATGCTAGGGATTGACCAAGACGGGATGACACTGACAGCTCACTCCCCGCAAGTCTTCACGGTGAGATTTTTACAGCATCGACATGCTGAACTCCCTGTTTAAAACCAAATAGCACCATTACTATTGTAACGGCTACTTTCCGACATGGTAAGGACTTAAGGAAGTGTCAAAAATAAGTAAAGATTTTCTGTAGACTAACCAATGCACACATTTAAAGCCAGTTCCCACCGTAGTACTTACTGCCTTGGCCCTGTTAGTCGGCCTCGTTTATCCTCAAGCCATGGCGAGCTTATCTTCCGCCAGGCCACACTTGGTCTGTTATTTTGTATTCGCGAGAACAGATTTCCGCTTGCCGATATTATTAACATTTGACCCCGAATTGGCAGAGTATTATCCAACGTTTCGTGCAAACAACTGCACAATACGCCGCCAGACATACTAAAATATCATTTGGAATCGATTGGTTCTTAGATTAATTCTATAGTGCCATAGGATTTCCGTGACGGATTTTGTCGTTGAATTTTATGGCCTGTGCTAATAGATGAAGCTACATAGCTTTTATGCATGTATTTATGGTGAAAGACTCATTTAAAATAACGCTAGCTAGCTCAATTTTTTTTTAAATAGAAAATCGATACCTAAAACTGCAACTTATAATAAAATATCTGGCTTTGGAAAAATCGGCTCAAATTGAATGCAGAATCTTTCTTATCGATTTTCCGACAGTTCTAAAGCAATGCTCATTGATGCCATTTTCTTGCATCCATTATAGGTAACCGCAGAAATAATAAGAGCAGGTGCGACCACACAGTCACGACCTTATATGACCCTCCAAAGCAGCAAGGCTGAACGTCAAACCACAACAGTTGTATGAACTTTTAATACAACACTATTTTAAAAGAAACAATTACTCAACTACAATTGAGTAAGCTTATTATAAAATATACTCGAACGTACTTACATTAAGGTTATGGTAGTTAGTTGGCTATGGCTATGGACCATACGGTCGGTAAGGCATGCGACATACCTGCACGCCCGTCTCCAATGGCTAACGGCCTATTGTGAAACTTTTGGGACATCTGTTTGTGTCTTGCTTGTCTGTTCATAACATTACGAAAGATTTACTTATCATTGACACGTACGTATATGTAACTAGAATATTTACTTAGAAAGGTCTTGTAAGTAAGTACACCTGTGGTTGTTTCAATTACCTGAGTAGTACAGAAACACCATCATTTTCATCACCTACAAAAAAAAACTGAAAGCGTCATTACTTACATATGTTTATGTATACATTTTTCAAGTAATTATGTAAAGAAACTAATTGTATCAGTTCATTAAAAGTTTACATACTTACCTATTTACGGCAACGTAAGATTTTCTTTAAACATTTGTTTTAGTTAAGTAGTTCACGTTTTTGTAGCATTTTCTTACCAATTTAAATCATCAACTTGGCTAGACCAAAATATTTCTAGTGCAAGTGAAGAACTCATAATGGCTTACATTTTTTAAATATTTATTACTAACATAGGCGAGTTGTGCCCGAGAAGCTGAACCAACAGCCACACCTGCGCAGAACCAAATACCGTCCTGCGTCATCTGGTTAATTTCGACACCGCCACCACGCGGGCCGTTCAATAACATATAAGTTCATTAATATTCATCGACAATAACTACTGACGTTAGTTAGTAAGCGTTACTTGAATGAAATTCACTTGACATTTGCATACAACTATTTTATTTATTCGTTAAAACTAGAACTTGTAATGAGTCAGCGAAAACTTTGAGGTCGATTATCAGTCTAAAACAAAAGCATAGCGAATAGCGTCACGAACAAACTTTATACTATATGGAAATGGCGCCCCGAGAAAAACAAAAAACTACAGCTTGTTATAGTTCGTGCGATATAACGTGTGCAATACGACAGGAAGGGCGATAAATGGCGCTGGTCGTCACGTGACACGGCTGGACAAAGAGAGTATTGTGAGCTCATTGCGATAATTACTAACACTTGATTAGGATAAAAAGGGAATACGACACTTGAGAACAATTGTTTGCTTTAAATAATTAATTTTCAACGAGTTCAGAATTTGAATAGACATTCATTTGGCTACATTTCAGGTTCGGTTTCACGTGAGGTATGAAAAAAGTTTTAAAGGCTGATTCAGTAAATCAGTACCTAATAATAATTATTTCCATGAAATCGAAGAACCTGCTTCAGTTTTGTAACATCTGCTTATCATTGTCGTAAAGAACAGATTAGTTAATCATGATGGTTAGCTATACATATAAATTAATTGCCAATGCTCGTGGTAACATATTACGTATGCGTTTCTAATTCTTTCCAGTTTACTATGTCCTAAAAATTTATAAGATCTGACTTGCTTAAGAAAACGAATATGTAGATAAAGTCTGTTTTTGTGCATGAACAAGTTGTTACTGCAATTATTTTTCATTTATTTACTTTGAAACAAAAAAAAAGAAAAACTAAACCGGTTTTAGTCTAAATAAGGTTAACGTGCGAAGTCATGTAAACTGCAAAGTGCAAATACAATCACCGAAGTGATCCAGTTTTAACTGATCAGTAGGCTAATTCACGTAACAAAAGAAGTTTAGATGCAGTGCAGTTGCAGTGAAGTTTCGAGCGCAATCGGTATTCTCCTACTGCGCGTCATCAGTGCGTGATTCTGAACGCAACAAGATCGGTATTTTGCTACTCGTTTGACGTCTCAAAATGACACCTTTTAGGTTTCAATTCGATCAACGTGCAGTTTCGGTTACGCACAACATAAGTTCCTCAATATTTACTTTGGTGGCATCAAATTGTATTTTTTGGGAATGTAAGTGTTTACAATTAATTATTTAATTGTTAAAACCTGTTAACTACAAGTCGTATTCAATTAAATTCGAAATGTTTTTTTTACCTTTTTAGATAACATGAGTTACAAACTTGGGTTGAGGATTTTATCCCTCGCTGCCGAAATAGATGGCCGAGATCGTCGTCAAACCCTAAAAAGACATCGTTTTTTGTGGATCCATTCCGGATTTTGTATCGGAAATTCCAGAAAACCTATCGTCAGCAAAGACTTGACTCGGCAATTGATTGGAAAGCTATAGGCCTGTATTCCGAAAGAGAAAAGGAAAGATGGTTTGAGTGTACAGGCAAAGGTTGGCCACTTCTCTCCACAATCTCACTGCCTGCACCAAGTAGAGCAGCGATTCTCTCCTCTAAAGGTGCTAAAGAAGTGGGTACGGCTCTCCACCTGTACCTTGTTGGTTATTCTAAATCTGCCTAATTCAGTTGAGCAAGCGGCTCTCATAGTCGGTGTACCACTTAATATATTGCAAATCTAGTTATTTACCCAAGTATAATGCACAGACACACGTTTGCGTGAAGTCATATCTACTGAAGAATCAGGATGAAACTTACATGAAATGAATTTAAACTGCTACTACTTCGTATAATTCACTGTACCTACATCCTTAATAATTTCATTATATTCATTATAATATGTACTTACCATCAAAGTTCACTGAGTCTTGAATTTCGCGCTCGTTATGTCATTAGCGCGTTTCCTCATATGACAGTTTTAGTTTTATATGGCAATGTTAGACCATCATTCAGCCAAGTTTTAGCAAAATATGTATTTGATTGTGAAACAAAACATAATTGTTCGTTTATATGGCAAGAAAAAGCACTAACATCAGTACTGGGGTATTATTTAAGTATTATAATAACGTAATATTCATTATAATGTAATCGATTCTATTCGATTATTTAGTGAGTAATATTTTTTCTCTCATGTGGCCACACCGTAGGTAAGTCTGGTAGAGTTTGACATGAGTTTAGTTGCCGTGCAGTTGACGTGCAGTCCACGCGCAGCTAACGCGCAGTTCAAAGATTACGAGAATACCCTATAACACTCAAATCTAAACTTAACTGCTACTGCACTGCAACTTCATCGGTGTGTCACGAAATTACGTGAATTAGCCCTCTGGCTCCATTATCACCAAAAAACAAAAGAACTAGGTACCTACGCGACGGTCAGCCAACAAAAAAGCAACTAATCAGTTTCCTAGCAAAAAAAAACCATAAGTTCTGTTTGTTGAAATTTAAAAATCGCTTTCATTGTTGTGACCATTAATACATTTTTTTTTAAATTACCGTGGCAAACTTCTTTTGGCTTAATATGTAACAGAAATAGTAGTCGTTTATCGTGCACGCGTAAAAGCCTTCTGCCGGCAGCGTACTTTTCCAATGTTTGCGATGTGGCCAGTCTGTCGTGGCGTTAGCACTCGTTACGTCCAAATCAAATATGTTTAACAGAAGCTAATAGAACATTACTTTGCTCTAGCTTACACACGCTCAATACAGTTTTATCATTGAAAACGACAACAATATTGAAATAAGTTAATATTTAGGCAACATATTTGACGTAGTAAATGAATGTGCTCCATCTTGCAATATCAATTACAAGATGGAGCACATTCCAGGATGGCTATTAGTATTATTCGTTAATTCTATGACGGGCTATTAATAACTAACTTCCATAAATAAAATTATCTGCTGAACAGGTTTAATAATAAATCTTGATGTTATGATTTTGTTTTAAAGTAGCTCATTGTAGAGCGTTAACCTTTATGAAATTGTTATGTTCAATGGATCTGTGTGACGCACATGCAAGTCATGATATTTTATAACTTTTATGAGTGACATAATTTATTTTTAGTAGTGTTGGTATTTAAAGATATCCAAACTATCACGCAAAGGCATTTACTAAGATGCCAAGGGTCCACTCAGATCTAAGTTAAAATTACTCACATGCTGAAGTAACGAGGATGAATTGAGAGGGCATTCAGCACCCTAATTGTATCGTAACACGTGTGTGTCGTAACACGCTATCTGAGTCATTTTGAGTGTTTTTTAAATGATTTTGCGATTTGTTGTCTGTGCTGGCCAAAATGATCGCCCGCAGGTTTGTTCGTGGCTCGGGTGCCGTCAAAATAAATCTTTTCAGCGCGTTTTGTACGTCCCTGTACACAGCCAGCCTGTGGGGGTCATATACCCAGAAGCAGTACAACGCACTCCGTGTTTAGTATAACAATGCGTTTAGGGTGTTGTTGGGGCTGCCCTGGCACTACAGCACGTCGGGGATGTGCGCCGTAGTGGGGTGCACATCTCTGGGGCGCCGGCTCCGGACCATCTCCAACACCATGCTGAGCGTATTTGCGAACAGGTTTGATTGTCAGTACATTAACCACTGTTATATGATTAATGTCTTCTTCTTAGCCACTTTCAACCCTAAGGGTGTAGGCCTCCTTCATGTCATGCTACTTTTGCCGGTCTTGTGCTGTCTCAATTGATTTAAACCCAGCCGTTCTCTTGATGTCGTCGTACCAACGCATTTGTGGCCTTCGCCGCTTCTCACCCCACGGTCTCCACTCGGCCAACGCTTTACACCATGAGCCTTGTTTTATGGCGACGTAACCAGCCCACTGCCATTTAAGCTTCGCAATACGTTAAATGACGTCGGTAATTTTGGTTTGTTCCCTTAACCACTCATTTCTATTTCTATCCCTCAACGTGGTACCTATAATTTTCCTTTCAATTGCTGTTTGCGCTCTCTGAGCTCAGTAATGATGTCATTGGTGAAGACCCAGGTCTCAGCTACGTAAGTACTGGTAGAATCCACTGGGCATGTATGCGAGCTCTTTGTTCAGGACTTATATTCATTTTGAGGGCAAATTCGATTTTAGAGTAGGCTGCCCACGCTAATCTTATGAGCCTATCGATTTCTTTCGTCTGGTTGTCCTTACCCATCACTTCTTGCCCAAGATCCACGTATATTTGTACGCGCTCGATGGTAATTTGTTTTACTTGAATGGTCGAGCTGTCGTGAAGTTAGTCAAAATCTTTGTTTTATCTAGATTCATTTCTAAACCAAACTTTCCAGAGGGTTCACATAGTTGCATCCTGACTTCCAGTTCGTGAGGTTTATGCGAGAACAATACGATGTCATCCGCGAATCTCGAATTACTCAATCTGTTTCCAGTTATATTAAGGCCCCGCTTTTCCCAGTGTTAGATTTTAAAAATGTACTCTAATACCAGTGTGACCAATTTAGGGACACATTGTACCCTAAATTGTTCACACTCACCTACCCACCACCTTGTCTAACTCCTCTTTCTATTTTAACTGGGTTGGTTTCTGGTGGTATGTTTAACGTTAGACGTGCTTTTCGGTAGATATTTTTTTAAGGTATGTATAGCGGTGGTATATGTATTCTGGCATTCTGCATGATTAATGTAATGACAAACAAACAAATGACTCAGAGGCAGGCGTATTAATAAGAAATAATATTTATTTAATTTAATGGTTTTGTTTAGTTATTTTTATATTTATTGCAGTTTAGATTTATGATCCAAATGGATTGAATAAATGATTTTTGAATTTGAATTGCTATATATGTTCGAAAAATTTGTCTGCTTGATAACGTAAATAACGCAATGAATGTTGTTAAACTGTCGAAGTGAAATTGATTGCTATTTATAGTGTGTTACGCAAATACGCCCCAGGTAAAACTCATTATTTTCATTGTAAATTCATGAATCACTCGACCGGTTAACACTTCAAATGACAAGTGGGATTCTCAGATTTATACCCTTTGCAATTGACGAATATTTCGATATATCAAATGAACCATAGCCAATGGTAAAATACCTCATTTGGGAGACTCGAAGAAGTGCCGATTCTACCAATGAAACTGAACGCGTTCAGCACATCTAAAACGCGTTCAAGAGCTGTCAGTGTCTAAACTGTTATGGTATATTGACACTGACAGCTCTTGAGCTGGGTTTAAAAGTGCTGGTCGCTTTCAAATGCATTGGTGAAATCGGCACTACGTGCAGAAACTGGATGTGATCGAGTTTCATTGGTGAAATTCGCCAATAGGTGGTAGCGTTCAAGAGCTGTCAATGTCAATACTCCACAGATAATAATGATACTGACAGCCTTTATACGTAGTTTAAGTTCAGTTTAATTGGGGCAATCCACCCTATTAAAATAATTTAGAGGTACATGCGTAGCACATATTTTGTACACCCTTTCAAATCAACCGTGCGGTAAAGAAATCGACAAAGAGACCTTTTCAATATACAGGGTGGAAAAAATCAATGGGGCCTGAAGGGAAACCACTTTAAATCCTTCAGATAGATTATTTTACTTCAAGGAAACATTCCTTTATTTTTAAAAAGAAACAAAACTGTGTTCACAGATTTCTCGACATGTTTACCTAAACCCAGAATCAAACCAGCTAAATATTCAACAAATAAACACTCGCTATTTTATTCTACTAACCTATTATTGATTATTGAGGATTATTGTTCAGGAAAACATCTCTCTAAAAAACATTTGGTATTAGAAATAAAAATATGTCTCGAAATCTAACGTGAATTTTATTTCATCATCAATTCTGTTATGGGACACGTAAACATGAAAGAAAATTACTACCTAGCATTTAAATGCCGTTTGCAACCTATGCTGACATTGAAGTTTTCTTAAATGTAAGGCCTGGAAATTCTACTATTGTGAGCAGGAACACCGTGTTGTTGAAAAATGATATTATTTTGTTCCTCTTCATGTAGAAGGTTTTCTTATTTAGGTATTCAACAAGGTACTTAGAGATAAGTTAGCAAGCTAGTACTTCATAGAATGTCTTAGGAGAGTTATAAGAAAATTATAACGTGTCTTTTACTTGCTGAAAGTGAGCAGTTCTAGTCTAGGTGATGTTGATTAAGGACCTTGTGTATTAAATATTAGACTTCATGAATAATGTGCGACAGACATGTTTAAGACCTAATGTTTCTTGGAGTTTTTTTTTTCTTTAACATTGACTGCATCAACTAGTGAAATAAAATTGCGTGTATTATATTTTTTTAATTATTAGCTGCTTCGATTCGCGGTTAAGCTTGTCGTAAAATTTGTAAGCACAGTTTTATTTCTTTTTATTAATATTTTTTCTTTTTCTTTTAAGGAGGTAAAATAAGTTTGCCTTCAGAGCCCTTTGATTTTTTCCACCCTGTATATTAATTTATTTCGAAAGGGATGTGTTATTTATGAACACGAAAATAGCATATCCGTGAGCTTGACCTAATAGAACAGATTTTTATACAACTGACTTAGTAAGCAGGGAGTTTTATTACCTTTTGGGAAAGAAAATTCCTCTTGTTTGAAATAAATTTGCCATGTACGCGTTCCACAAAAATTGACACGACTTGTAAACACTAAAGACTTTATTTTATTTATTTTAATTATTTATACTTATGAATAGTTGTAGGTAGCAACTTATTTTTTGGATAATTTATACATTTAACCTCGGAACATTATCTTACAGTAGAGTAAGTAAGTACAATCCGCGAGGCGAGGCCTAAGCTCAACTTTGCATTTGTGTGAGTGATTACCAATCGCACCAATGTGATCGCGCGATTGCACACCGCCTCAGGCCGATTGGCAAGCAAAGGACGCGTCGGTATATGCACTCACACAAATGCAAAGCTCAGCTTAGGCCTCGCGTAGTTTTGACACCGTGTTATGAGTTATAGCTGCAGCATGCCAGTAAATTCTCTAAGGTCATGAGTTCATCACATATAAAACACCTTTAACTGCCAGGTACTTTGTCATACTCGTATTATGTCATTACACGTATTAGCGTATATAAATACATTTCAAGGAAACATTTCAAATACTGTTCGTAGCTTCCATAAAAGTTAAAAGCATTCGTTTAAATATGGGCTTCCAATACCATGAATAAATAAAATTATGGTAAAAACTGCAATATTCTGACTAAAGAAAAGGCTTGTTAGCCAATTTGACTGTTTCTAACAAATTGGTGGAGCTACGTCGCTACGCTCGGGGCTACGCCGCGCCGTGCAACTCTTCATTTTGATAACAGATTATGCACGAATCATGATCTTTTTACTGTCGGTCGGACAAGTGTGGAGATTGGGAAATAAAATCCAGTTCGTCTATGGTATTGGTTCGTGATTTAGGCTTGCTTCTCATTTTGACTTGAAATCAGTCCGTCTCGCGTCTGTGAATGTGACTCAACTCGTCAAAAATTCGAACCATTTTAAATCAACTTTTAAAGTCGTGTCGCAGGTGGAATTATATTTTAAAAAAGTAATTTTATTAGCACTCAATAACTGGAAAAAATGTTCAAACAGGCACATTTACGCACCGGTCGCAGCAGGTGTGAATTCTTACCGAGAATAATAAAGTAATAAAAATGATCTTTGTTATTAAGATGGATTTAATGTTCATTGTACAACCTTTTCAATGTATTCATGTTATGTGACACGGTGCAGTCACGGTCAATAACAACTAGGTAAAGTAATGTTTTATTTTTTACGTAACAAAGAGTGCAGTACGAGATGTATATAAACGCACGACCTCGAGACATGCGTCCGTCTGGTGCCTTAATTCACTTTACTGCATCTAGGGATGCAATAACAGGAATTCGTTTTGGAAAAAAACTGTTATTTATTAGGTCACCAAAATGTTTGCTACATTGTATCGTCCGTCGGATGCATGTAGGTGCACAACCTCGTAGTCATGATAAAAAAAAAAATACGCTAACTTTAGCTGCTTTTCCTCAATGGGTGAGAACCCTAAGTAAGGTGCAGTGGAACAGCTCAGTAACTAGCATTAACTTTCATGGAGCGACCCTGACCTGACCTCTGGTAGGACAAGTTGGTTGGATTTTCGCAGCTAGGTAGGTATGTGTTATTCATCTTACCCGCATTATTTTAAATAAGTCTTACTTCTCATAACAAAGTTCACTGTTCTTTCAGTAGTTTTTTGTTTAGCATTTTTAACCGACTGCTTGTATTTTTTTATCTATTATATTTGTCAAGAGTTTCTGAATCAAACCCAAAACACTGCCAGAAAGACGATCGAAGAATTGCGTTCCAAACTATTTGACAATACGCGCAAAATGTAACCCATTGACCCGGACAAAGCTAAACATTTATGGCAGTAATGAGTGACATGGAAATACCATAAAATGTCATGAAAAATACTCATTAGGTATCCGTCTACGTCAGTCTAAGTATAATTTCTAACTTTGTATAAAATTTTAATTAATTTATCCTCAAAGGGATTCAGACGATAAAGTGTAGTGTTCCAAAGTTTGCAATGGTTTACGAAAATGCAGTGTAATGTTTCAGCCTGGAAAGCCTACGTAGTATTATTGATATTAAAGATTGACTTGTACCGACATAACAGACACTAGGAAATCACTTGGCTAAACAAGACTGTTTACGATACATTTGAAACTGTATCATCATCTTACATCGTGGCTTTTAGATTCATTCATTGGACCTAAACAGAATTTTCGTCACAGATGCGATTTGATTTGGATGTTCTATTAATACATTTTGATCAAATATTCAGTATCAATTTCAGTACAATTGACGGCGCCCACACGCAACCACAGCGTGCACAATTTATGATATTGCAACACATGCAAACGAACGCTGTGTCACCTTTATCAGTATGTTGTAGTACTCACATATCTGCCTATGTACCTACTATTTGCAGGTCGTTGCAGAGAAACTTGTTAAAACAGCTGTACCAATTATTCATGACGCACAAAAGTATTTAGGTATGTGTAGGTAGATTTTCTGCTAAATATCTGCGCACATATTAATTCAATTTAAAAAAAAAACTCACCTGTCATATATAAGGATTTTTTGCGAATTAAAATTATAACTTTTTGATAACCCGTTCTTTCAATCACTTACTTTACTTGATATGAAACTCACCGAATACGTTGTAGTAGATAATATTATTAGTTTCACTGATGATTAGTCGTTATAGATAAACGTCGTTGAAATTATTTAATAATTAAATCTGCTCATCAGTGTTAAGAGAAAGTTGCTCTACTGTTTCAGAGCGCACTATAAGTAGTAAAGTTTCTCCAGTAAGATTAATTGCCTCAGGATTGTTATCTTAGTTTGTACGTATCTAAGTTAAATACTAACTCAGTTTAGTTAAGATTTCCGTTGTGTAATAGTATGCTCTATATCAACGATCAGGTCAGCCACATTCCTGTTTTAACGATTTATAACGGTCGGAGAGATGAAAAGTTCTGTCTGTAAAATTTATAAAATACTTGAATTGATCATCTAATGTGCTTGTTTTAAACAATCAAAAATAGCGAAGGAACTTATTAATTACTAATAGCTGCGCTTCGCGGTTTCACCCGCATAAATCTCAATCTCGTGGGAATATCGAAATAGTATGCTCTATATCAACGATCAGGTCAGCCACATTCCTGTTTTAACGATTTATAACGGTCGGAGAGATGAAAAGTTCTGTCTGTAAAATTTATAAAATACTTGAATTGATCATCTAATGTGCTTGTTTTAAACAATCAAAAATAGCGAAGGAACTTATTAATTACTAATAGCTGCGCTTCGCGGTTTCACCCGCATAAATCTCAATCTCGTGGGAATATCGAAATAAAAAGTTCCCTAAATGCTAATTTCATCAAAATCCGTTCAGCTGTTTTAGCGTGAAAGCATTACAAACAAACATACCAAAAATCAAATCGTTTCCCTATAGATGTTGCCCGCAACGTCTGCGATCCGGGATGAAAAGTTGCCTTTGTCCTTACTAGGTCTTGATTTATCTGTGTGCCAAATGTATCCAAATCCGTGTGTGCCAAATGTAGCCAAAACAGCTGTGTTTTGGCTTGAAAGCGCAACAAAGTTATTTTCGCATTTATAATGTTATATAAATACTAACAAATAGGATATAGGATATGTTAGGACTAGTTTAGAAGTATAGGATTTCCTGATTACATAGGGGTCTTACTTAACTGAAACTACATAGCTTCTCTACCATATTTTGATAATATTTATTTACTTATAACATGACACGTACGTACTAACCATTTTTTCCGTTGGGAAATCCTCATTGATACCCTTCGACTGGAAAGAGCGGAGGGTTATGCCGGACACCTACCGACTAAAACCCGTTCCTTCTAGTACCACGCGTCGTGGGCTCGAAAGATACTTGTACATTCGCCTCAAGCACGACTAGTATCAATCAGCCCGCCATGCCTAGCGGGCCCCATCATCAAGAGCGACCGATTTCACGACCGCACGTCCTCCCATTAAGGGCACATACTGCGTGCCACCTTTACCTCTATGAGCCTGACTGCTCGAGCGACGCCAAAGATCCAATTTCACCGAGCACAGGCCCCTCCTTATGGTGGTCGGAGATCGTTCAACGCCCTTCAATGCCCGATTGACCCGTACGTACGTACCTACCTACAAACACTAGGTATGTAATGTAGGTACTAATGCCGAGCTCCGAGGCCTACCGCATTTGCACTCTTCCGCAACTTTCTCAACTTTCATTGTTATATTTACTAGTTAAGGTCATTGGTCTGGTTTAATACGTAGTACCTATTATATTGGGTTCAGCATAGTTTTTTGATGAACAATAATGACTTACAAATGTAACGTGAGTAGGGATTATAGGTACACTTACGTAACTAAAGAACTCGGCGCATCGCCTTCAAGTTTCTACTTGGTGCGTCATATTCACACAATGTTTTTTAAAGACTTCATTCAATTAACTATGTAACTCAGACATCAATTTAAATATCAAATAACTAAGTATGTATCATTTAACATCTAAAAGTGCATTCAATTTAAAGTAAATGACAGCTATTAGCTGATTAGTACAATACGCGTAGTTGGTAGACATGGTATGTTCGTGCTACGTCACTGTTTGAGTTAGACTTCGCGTGCGCATTCAGCGCTCGCCGGTCATACCTGCCTGTATCGCTATTGTCATTTGTTCGCCCGCGTGTACGCGCCTTCCTCACCCCGTCACGAACTAAGGACTTCATCATGACGTCATTCTTTAAGGCTTGATTTTCATGACTAATCTATTTTCATTTGTTTTGCGTATAAGAAATGTACCTTTGTAACAAACAAGATTTGGTTCTCACGGCATGTTTATGTATCAATAGGAAGCTGATAAAAAATTATTGAATAATTTGGACGAGATTTTGACATTTATTTAGCGTTTGTGGGAGCGATGTAATGTGAAACGAATAAGTTTGTTACTTGAGACAAAGAAAACGACACACGAAACCAGATATGTAATTACTAATGCAGTAGCATTATTTTGTAGTTACCGTTAGCGTGACAGGTACTGGTTACAAATAGGTGGGTGGGTACCTATTCCATTAACGATTACGTACTTAACAATTTTCGACTCTACATACAGCACAGTAGAAAACTTCATTAGTCAATCAAACGAAAGTTTTATGCTAAAGCATTATACCTATATGTATAGATTTCCAATATTTGTTTTTCTCGACAAGAATTAATAAATAAAAGTTGTCTTAATACATACACAAGCTGTGGGAAAACATAACATTAAATGAAAATGAGCTGAATGAGGGAACATAAATGAAATATAAGTAAGTCTATGATATACATAATTTATATCAGGAATATAAATTGTTTGGACACTAGGTATAGGATTTGTGGCGCCGTCGCCGCTGTCACACCGTAACGTTTTTCATAGCTTTTCTCGCAGTTTAGCTCTCCGTTATCTGGGATAACAAATTACTGCGGATGGCACTACGATTCATACAAATAAATTGATTTATTTAAACTTCACGCACACGAATGTACAGAGTCGGACTTAATGCCATAGGTATTTTCTACCAGTCAACCTTAGGGTGATGCTGAGACAAACAGTGGTAGGTGCAATTTATAAAACATTTACGAATAAATATTTAAATATAAAGATATGCATAAACCTATTAAAACTATACCTAATTATATACAAAAATAAGCACAAATGAATAAATTAATTCATATGTTGATTTCTTGGGGGAGTGCATTCCTCAGAGAGATACGGAAGTCTGTGCGGTGAGTGGGACATTGAAGAAGACGATTGTGTGATGAACGAAGATTTCTGTTGTGGTTGGCACAAATGTACTGAAAGTGGGGGGCAAGATAACCAGGGGAAAAGGTAGAATCAAGAAATAACTACAAGGTGGTCAGTGCCCTTTGCTCTCTGTGCTGACTTATGGGCAACCACTTTAGAAGCGACCGGTGGGCAGAGAAATGGTCATATTTACGCAGATTGAAAACGAATCGAATGCGCGATTTGTATTCCGGTCATAGTAGCACACATCACCATAATCGATGATAGGGAAAATTAAGGACTGCACAAGCGTTGTCTTCGTACTTGATGGTAATAAATTTTTCAATCGGTACAGAGCCCGCAAAGTTCCGGTAACCTTCAGGCTTACCCGGGCGACTTGAGTACCTACGCCAGTTCAGGGCACTATCAATGTGCCAGCCTAGGTACTTCACGTCAGTGCTAAAAGAAACTACGTGCTACGAAACTAGTGCGTACCGTTGAAGAGTACTGCTGGCAAACTTGTACCATCCACCTTGGTAATACTACAAGAAATGCCAATGAACTGTCAGCCCAGGTTTTTATGGCTACCCAGTCATCGCATAATCATAAATGTGATATTAAAAAATTCTCCAAGCCAAAAAAGGACAATCAAGAGACCATAATGCCACATCAAAATATGGCGGTCAGATAGCTACACATAGACAACGAGTTATTGATTCTAAACAATCTCATAATACTTATTTAGACAATGCATTGGCCAATAAAGAGTTACTATTCGAAGGGTGAAAATGCTAAAGTAGGTATCTAAGTTTATAGATTAGGTAATTATTATGGTCGAGCATAGGCCGTAGGTCCCAAACTGCAGCCAGTTGAAGGAGTTTCTGGGGTTAAGCTTTACGAATGTGGTCTTACTTATTTGCACACACAGCGTCACAGATCTAGCAGATTTCTCCCTAGAATATTGTGTAATTTCATAAACCGTAGGATACGTAACAAAATATCCGTAAATGTTATGTGATCAGGACCACATTGATACATTACGTTCTAACAGGCTTTGCGTCTGCACTAATATGAATGTGAATTATCTAAACCTGTAATGATCACACGCCCTTGACATCAATATTATTCTAGTATTCACAACAAAACTCATTCTAAAGATATGTATGAATAGGAAATATAATTTTAAGAGTAGCGAATAAATACGCAATACACCATGTAAAAAATGATAAAATACGCATAAAAATCATGACACGCATCTTGCTCACAGTCCACATCAATGCAGTTCGGTTTTATGAAAAACAGAGGCGCTAGGAAAACTCGAGGGCTATGCGGCGTGCGCGCACGGCCGCTAGCGGGCCGCGGCGCCTACGTCACGAGAAAGCCGAGGTCTCTATAAAACCGCTGGCGTCCCTCCCACTTACATCACACGCTGACTAGCAGCAGTCCATTGCTCACGCTCGTTCGCTCGCTACTCGCGCTCTATTGTTTTATCGCTCACTCGTATTCGCGCCTTCTACGCACACACTCGTACGCCATGACCGTCTCCAGCAAGATGAACAGTGTCTCACGCCAGTCCGTGCTGAGTCGCCTCGGCCCTGGCGGGCTACTGTACGCTGCCAATAAGATTTTAGCGGTACGTCATCGAAATGTGCCGTGTTCGTTTTTTTTTTTTTGTGAAAGTGAATATTTCCTAAGTGTTTCCATGGTGTGTGACAAGGTGTTTAAACGTGTGTTTTTGGTTGTCCTCAGGTCGCAGTACCTGGCAAAGAGGAGGAACGCTGGCGCAGCAAGGATGAAGGTGCGCTGTTCAAACGTTGGCGGCGCACCCCATCCACTGTCGAAGCCCCCACCTCCACGCCGGTGCCCACTGCGCCGACCTCTCAACCCTCCGAGCTACTCAAGTTCCTAGCTATTGTAAGTATTGCTATAACTACGTTATAATAAAACTGTTATTAAAACAAAAAAAAAGTTACAAAAACAAATACATTTGAAGAAAAAAATACTAATGATGATCACGGATGTTGAACTCATTGCTAATAGTTATATTTCTATTGTTGCAGAATGCATTGGAATTATCAGCACCCGCATCTGATGCGTTGCTGAAATCGCGCTCGTCGGAATGGTTCCAACTGGCTGGTCACCCCGGCTCGTTGGCGCCCGCCGGGCCCGGCACCGTGTGGAAGCGCCGCGCCGCCGGCGACCATCCGGCGCACAACCCCGAGCGCGACGCCTATGAGGCGCTCGCCGCCTGCCCCCACATGCGCTCCGCTATCCCGCGGTACTACCGCGAGCTGGAATACGGCGGTGAACGTTTCATCGAACTGCAAGACTTATTGCACGGCTTCAGAGATCCTCACGTCATGGACGTGAAGATGGGCACTCGCACATTCCTGGAAGATGAAGTTAGCAACGCTCGTGCTCGTTCGGACCTCTACGAGAAAATGGTGCGTCTGGACCCGAAAGCCCCCACCGAAGCCGAGCATGAGGCTCGTGCTGTTACAAAACTACGTTACATGCAATTCCGTGAACAGCGGTCTGCTTCAGCTGAGCAAGGCTTCCGAATTGAAGCAGTGAAAGTTCCGGGACAACCACCTCTCACCGATCTGCAAAACGTGCGTGAACCTCAGCAAATTGCAACCACAGTGGCAAGGTTCCTGGGCAATAATGAAAAGGCGCGTCGTGCTATCATCACGCGGCTGCGCGAAATCAGAGAACTTTTCGAACATTCTAATTTCTTCAAAACTCATGAAATCGTTGGCAGCAGTATATTCATCATTTACGATGATGAACGTGTTGGAGCCTGGCTGATCGACTTTGCCAAAACTAGAAGTGTTCCGGAAGGTGTTAAGGTAGACCATCGCGCTGAGTGGCAACAAGGCAATCATGAAGAAGGCTTTCTTTACGGCTTGGATAGACTTATACACACTATAGAAACGGCAAAACTTCCGACGCCGGGCGACGAAGCAGCGACAGAACCAGATGTATCACGTTGAACATAATCTGGCGAGAGACCCTGGACTCGCCCCTCGGTCGTTGTCACCGTCTGCCTGGCCTTGCGCCCTAGTACCGCTCCCCTAGCGCCCGATTCGACGCACGGAGAGGTGTATCATAACACTATGTATATTTTTGCAGAAGAGAAATGCGATTTTTCGCTTTAATGTTTCGATCTAGTCCTTAATTATTTAAATAAACTTGTCATGATATTATTTATCTTGTTTCTTTTTTCTCCGTATAATTAAACTTAGTAGTAATATCATTGAATACCTACGTAAAATAGGTACAATGTCCTGTCTATATCCTCTCCCGAACTCATACAAATATGTACAGACAGAAAAAAGAACAATATAGCTCTGATTGACATGACTTCAATAGTAACTTGACATTTTGAAACTTCAAAATTAAACTTTATTATTGGGTGAGGTCCAGGGTTTGATTCCCAGGTGGAACTCTCAATGCACAATACATTCCTAAATGGTTTTAAGCAGGCTCACCCTGTTCTATGTTAGAGGGTTTGGTTTCCGCACTTAGTTATTTAGTAGTGATATTCTGTAATCATATCACCGTGAAAATTTTGGTGAAGTGAGCTTTCAGTGCCACTGTGCTAGGGATTGAGAAAGACGACACTGAGAGATTTTTACAGAATCAACATGCTGGTGGCCGATTATGCTGAAGGGCTGCGGGACTGGGCCTGCAACCGACGTAGGTAGGGGGAAACTGTAACCACATTATGTAAACAAAGATATAAATATTTACAGTTGTACAACTAACGCCATCTATCGCTTAACAAGTATTCAAATCATAAACTAACAACGTTGATTTTCTTAAAATCAAAGCGTAGAAATGAGAAGAAACGTAGACCATTCCAAAAAAAGGGGGGGAAGGGATCCATGGCTACAAGCTGCAAGGCTGACTGCCTTACCTTCAGGAAAATATTGTTAGTGTTGTATACGCACTGTTTATGTCCATGGCCAGAGTGACCATAATACTTAAGTTTATTTATAATAAATAAATAGTATCTACCTAAATATATAGTTTGTACCTACTACCGTTATCTTGACTTCAAGAATGAATGAAGAACCAAACTAGTTCCTTCGTCAATTTCACCTTTCTTCAGACGAGATCCTCGTCGAAAGGGAAGGCGAACGCGATCCTGAAAGCGTCGTCGTTGAAGAAGTCTCGTAAAATACAAAATTTGGTACCTAAGTAAAATAAGTATCTAACAAGAAAAAGGATAAAGTAATAATAGTACATAGGTACCTTTAGAAATTGTTATTGAAATACCAAACTGAAAACCTGAAAAGGGGTCATTGAACTCATCATTATGAAGATCTTTCAAACACCAACCCTGAACACGCGAAAACAGAAACAGCTGGACATAAGTGAAAATAAATGAAATGTATGGAACATTCGATTTTTTTCGCGATTACAGTGGCGCCTAGTAATACAGAAGAAAACTGCTCGCCTCACAGAATGAATTTCAGACGCCTTTTAGTTCTCTTTTCCACCTGAGTAAAACTCAAAATTACTATTGTTAGGTAGGTAAGGTACCTACTGTTTGTAGATCTAGCAATCGGCTATAGTGAGTCGATTAAATCTTATTTAAAGCACTGTGTGACCAAAACCAGCACTTAAGCCACGCTTTTCGTAGACCATTTTTTACACCGTGCAAAAATCAATCAGCTAGCTTCTCAGATGCAGGCATCAAGAAAACATACTTTTAAATGTTCTTTGACACTTAGAAATTCATAGCACACAAAGGTAAAAAAGGGGTAGGTTAGCATTTCGCTTTAAGTATAATATAAACAGTTTCATGATGTAGAAAAAGTAATAACGCAATTTCAGAAACGCTCACCTACCACTTGTAGGTTTGGTTTTCAGTTTGTATATCATAATGTTATTATAATTGTATAAATATTGTCCTAAACCAGTCTATACGTTGTTCGTAGATAACTATATTTTACCACTGTGATTTTAATAAGCACCACTCAGCAGGGGCGGATCCATCAAGTCGTTTTGCGGCAAAAATGGGCGGTAATTAAGTGCTGGACATCTTTAGCAGGAAACATAAAAGAAAACTGTCTTTACTAAACATTTAATTGTTCTATTGTTTTGACACTTTCATAAACCTTCATATACATACTTGAACTATAATCATACTTCAAGTTTATTTCTAACAGTTATTGTTAATTTTTTGCCCGTCCGCCCCTTGTGCCCCCCCCAGAAACATATCCTGGATCCGCCCTTGCCACTCAGGAAGTGAATTTAGTGAAGATGAAAGTAGTGACATTTTCCCAGAAGCAATTAAAGAAATGGATAAAAACATAACATTGAATTTGTTGCATAATTTAACTTAAAGATTGTATACCAGCTTAAAACACATTTCATTTTAAATATATTTAAAAAGATAGCGGGTCACACCAGCGTAAATAGTAGCTAAGTTCGGGTACGAATTTCAAGCCGTACTTGGGCTACTTATGTCACACGAATATACGTAATGTACTATTTTAGTACTACTAGCGCCATCTAACGGCTCCATACCAATGCAGCCGTTAGATGGCGTTACATTACGTCAGCCGCATCTGTACGTATGTAAGTTTGCAAACAAGCTGGACTGAGCACGCGCAAGCTTAAAATAGATCGACGGTTAGGGTTAGGGCCTGCACTCACTGGCGGCACGGCAAGGGATTTCTAAGCAACGAATAGAAATACAGCTTAATAGTATGACAATAAAATTGAAATTTCAATGATGATGCCTAAGGATGTTGCGATACTGGGGCATCGTTGCCGTCAGAGTGAACTTGCATGTAGTGATGCCGAAGGAGGGAGAAGGCTGTTACTGGTCTTACTTAACTATCATCAACTAGGTATGTGCTAAAAAATACAAAGAGGCTTACAATTTTTTTGGTATATTATATTTAATAAACAATACAAATTACACATGAAAACTAATAATAACATAATTGTTCGAAATAAAACTATTGAAAATTAAATAAAACGGGAACCTATTATTTAGTCAAATTACTGATTAAAGCGGTGTACAAACACCTTTATAGATAAAACTGTAGCTAGCAATTAAGTTCCAGACAAAGGACGCATAATACATGTTAATAGTATCATCATATTATGTACATAAACATAATGTCTACTGAAATTGTGAATTAAGTTCGAAGCATCCTCAATCTTGGATTCCAAGACGTCAAGATTAAAATACTAACATTACAGGGGTGAAATAATAATAATAAAATAATAGTTAGATAAGGCTCCGAATTAAGTAGTATCAATAACAATACCATACATAGTTAACTTCAATTTATCATGTTTTAAATAATTGTTAAAAAAGGAGACTTCTTCTATTCTATTTTAATAGTAATAACTGTTACATAATATTAAAATGTCAGTAAATTTAACAAAACAATTAATTGCTATTATGAGTCAAACATAGTGATATTTTTCTTGGCCTTAACAACTCTGCAGTTATTAACCTGTGTGGCAAAGCGTAGGGAGTTAAGAGTCTCATTGAAGCATTCATCAAATTGGTTGACATTTACCAACATAAGTGTTTTTGAATTACCTCCCAGACTGGGCATCAACAAGTGGGTCAGCTTAGAATTTCGGTAAGGTATATGAGACTGATTAGTCTGCAGTGATAAAATAACTTTAGATAACTCTGATAGAGATCTGTTAATATGCTTTGTCTCATCCATTCGTTGTGTAGTTTTCCCACTCTCTGATCCAGCCAGATCCACCAAATTCAAGTTACTCATATATTTTTCTTTACGTTTCTCGTGTATCGCCGATATTTTAATTTGGGCAACTGAGTGAGACCGGGAACTGCGTTCATTGTTCAGGGTTGCAGCTGTCTGTCTGTTACGTTGTGCAAATATCATCAGCCTGATGAAATCATGTGAGTTCTTAACTTCCTCTTCCTTTAAGTTAGAAACATAGACATCAGTTCCTTTGGAATTTGACATTTTAATCTCATGAGATACTTGGTCCTTGCTAGAATTTAGCAGGTCGTAAATTATTTCATTGTATATTTCCAAAAATGATGCTTTTATTGTTAACTCCCATCCCATGCGTTTTAAATCTTCCATACATGTGAATATCATGTTGAATGCTCTTGGTATGATTCCATATTCCTCGGTTCCACAACCACCTTCCATAGTGTATGTCTTACCAGAACCAGTCTGACCATATGCAAATATACACACATTGTACCCATCTAATGCAGACTGGACCATAGGTGAAACTTCAGCAAACACATCTTCTTGGGATGCATGTGGTGTAAATATACCATCAAAGGTGAAACCATGTTGTGGCTTCCCCTTTCTAACAGAATTTAATAGTTCAACCTTTTCAACCTCTATAGAACAAGCATCAAGTACATTCAGATTAAATCTTGGCTTTGTTTGCTCTGACTCCAGAGGAGGTCTTATTCTACAGTATACTCGAATATTACCTTTCAAATCTTGAATAGTATTTCTTAAGTCTCTTTGCTCTTTGTGCATTGCAGCTAAAATATTCTGCAATATTTCTGATTCTGACTTATATTTAGCAATAGTCTCTTCTCTTTCTTTATAGTCAAGTTGCAATTTGTCAAATTGAATTGATATTTTCTTAAGATGATCCGTTAAGACTCTCAGTGCCTCTGTTTCTTCTTTCAGACTTTTATGTTGTCTGTACAGTTCAGTAAAATCTGACTGTACTTTGTCCAGTTCAGCTGTTTTCTGCTTTAGACTATGGGTTATTTCATCCAATAATACAGTCTTACGTTGAAGGTTTTCATTTTCCATTTTCTGTATATCAAAATCAACTTTTATCTTGTCAAACTGTGTAGTTTTTTCTCTCAATTCAGTGAGGGATTTCAATAAATTTTCTTTTAGTCTATCTCTTTCATTAATGCAACTCTGTTCTGAATCTTTAGTCTTCTCATAACTGTCTGACACTTCAACATGTTTTTCTCTCAAGTCATCAAATTCACTTTTCAAGTTCTTATGCTTTCCAAGCAAGTCATTGAATCTTGCCTTATAATCATATGGTGCTATTTTAGGAGCTACAGTTGTCTTCTTTTCAACTTTCGTTACTTTTGGTGGTGGCACATAAACAGATGATGGTGCAGTAGCTGATCTCTTCAGGCGCTGAGCTGGAACTGTAGCGGAAGGCCCACCGCGACCCGCAGGCTTGGTGTGATTCATTATCAAATCCTTTTTATCAGCATCACTAAGAGCACTGACCAGTGTTCTTGCCGTTGGACGACGATTTACCATACTTGGTTTATTTTCTTTAGTGGCAGTCACTGGCATTTTCGGTATTCGGGACATCTGAAATTATTAGTACTTATTAAAACTCCTAAGAAACAAAACAAATAGTTTGTTTTTAGATGTCATCATCATCTGTCCACATACGAAATTATTTGAGTTCCTTTTTCTTCCATATTTGTCTATTAGTCGTCATCTTGGACTTATTTCAATTCTTTAGAAAAAAAAATATTTTGTGTTAGTTGCGAATAGACCTCGTCGGCAAGCTACGCAGTAAAGAGCTAGGTACCTACCTAGAGCTTAATTATTATGACTATTTATTCATTTCTGATTCTTACCTTATTCATCACAATGTTTAAGTCAGTTTATTTGTAGTAAACAATATCGACTATGTACTACGAAATTGATTCGAAATTACATTCGTTGCATTGTGAACGTTTTCGAATTTGTTGAAAATTATGTTGGGGAAAGCTTGATAATGTTTCACTGATGCTACATTAACTGATAAATTATATTCGAGAGTCAGTGCGTTCACTGGAGTAATTACCAACGAATCTATAATTTCTCACCTTCCGTTGAATTAAACAATCGTTATATCGTTTGTCAACACGAATCACAACGGATATTTTCAATTCAAAATTCAAAAATTACATGACTGACGCTAGTCATTTCATTTTCGATGTTGCATGAATGAAATAATAAATATCGTTGAGTGGAGTGTGAACTACTGCGTTTTGAGCATATTAAATATTAATGGTACGGTGTTTTAAAAACAAAGAGGACCTAGATTTTGCTTTTGGTCATTCTTACAGAAATAGGAGTTACAAAAATTAAACAGATCCTTATTTGCAAGAGCGAGCGAAGTGAGCTCAAAAACTTTAGCACCCCGCCTCGGATAGCTTAGATTTTTTTTCGACCATTCAATGATCATACTGGGCCTACCTGAATATTTTCCACAAACAGTATGATGAAACTGTATTTATTCAATTATAGGTAAGCCCCCACGCCTCCTCGGGTTCAGCCCTGGTAATTCCTGTAACATTGGGCTCATGCACCCCAAGACAAGCACTTACCATCGTATGGCTTTTAATGCAATGGAAAATATTGTTGAATACTAGAAAAGACGTATTATTCGTTCTCAGAGTAATGATCAGTACAACATTTTTCTGTCCATCCATGTTGTCGTGTGATCCCAACTTTTTACAGTAAAATATCGTGCAGAACAGCGCGGTGTTAACGGCCGCATAATAGTCATTGGCTCGCGTAGAACAACATTACCTCCTGCCACGGATTGGCGCCTGTTTCAAAAATGTGTGTTTACGCAACTTGGTATGGGGAAGGTCGGGCAAAGCTAATTGTAGATGGCGTGACCATAGCTAGTTCCCTAAGGTCTTCAATAAATTTGACATTTCGTTCATTCATTCCATTTTGTGTTCATTCATGAGTTTGATTTTATTTCACTATTTCGTTATTTTCGGTGATTTCAGTATTATAAATCAAGTACTTGACATGGAAAGTGTCAGAATTTTAAATCTTGAATACTTCCTCGTAATCACTTTCTTTCAAAATCTTTCCAACTCAAACTCGAACTCAAAAAAATCTCTATGAATAGCTTTAAACCACAATCTTCTAATTTTAGGTTCTTCGGGAAATGGTGCACTCCAATTTCAGAGTATCTTTGAACACAATAACGCGTCAATTTTCGCTAAAATAAAATAAAACCACTTCACGCCTTGTATTATTAGCTTGTGTTGGGAACTAGCTACGACAGCGCCATTTTGACAGTTGCCTTCCCCATTAAAATTGTAGATTATGTAAGCAATGCGAGAATATTTGTCTGGCACTATTTTATTGTTACCACATTTTACATTCAAATATTTCGTTTATTTTTTGCCTGGCAACCCAACTGCGTTCTTCTGTTCTTCGTGCAAGCGGCAAAGAAATATTGCCGTCTGTCCGTTCCTAATTCCCATTGGCTCGAAAAAGAAAACGTATGAGTTTCAACCAATAAGAAAATTAGGTTATGGCTAGCACGCAGTTTTACAGCAGTGCGTGAAAATTAAAACAAATGAAATCAAATTGCCATTGCTATCCTATCCTATCAAAGTATCAAAGTATTGCACGAAGTGCTGTGTTTAATTTCGAAAAGTGGTTAGTTATCGTATTGTGTTTAAGTGTAAAGTGAAATATTTTCTTAGAATCGTATCATAGCATTCTAAAATTGTTAAAGTATACGTTTCAGTGGCAAGTAATAATAAAAACAAACCGCATTGTTAAACTGTTTATCACCATTGACGGATGTCCTTCTAGGTTTTGCAAGAAGTTAAGTGGCGGCAAATTTGACTTTTTAAGATTTATAATTTTATAATGTAGTTACCCTTGTGGTAAGTATAAGTAATGGGTAGCCCGGAAGAAAATGTTATTGCTTGTGAAAGCAACGTTGTAGACAATGCTGACAATGAAACAGCTGGCGATATATCTGAGAACGAAGTGGGCGACTCGACAGAAACTTCTCTAAATGTTAGTGAGTCCAATGCTCTAAATTCGTGTGATGCCAACACTTCCAAGGAAGGTGAAGCAGGAGTGGGAAATTCAAAAAAGACCAAGAAGAAATTTCGCCATGGGAAGAAGGGTCATACACCTGCCAAGGACAACCCTGATAGGAGTATCATACGGAGACCGAATTACATTGGTACCAAGTTCAAGCAAGGAAGGAAAAGAGCACAGAGCTTTCCATCAATCTCAAAGTTTTTCTTACCCCACAAGAGGCCACGCAAAGAAGTTTTCATTCCACCTACAAAATTTTTGCTTGGGGGAAATATATCAGATCCTCTCAACTTAAATAGTTTACAGGATGAGGACATCAATAGAGCCATGAATGCAGTTACTCCAGAATCTTCACCTTTACCTACACCACCTCGTCACAAGGCTAAGATTGATGTTATTATTCCTCCTAACATAAGGGACCCATTGAATTTAATGGAACCATTGGATAATGAGGAGTATGAAAAGAGACTTGAGATGCAGCGACGCAAGCCACGCAAGAAGGCTAGGCTAAGGAGACGCACAACTGATAATATGTCTCCAGCCACAGAGGAGCCTCCTGAAGTAGTTGTTGTAGGTATCAAAGAGCCACCACCACCAGAACCGTCGACATCAGCATGTAAATCACGTAAAAGATCTTGTAGTGATAGTGATAATGCATCACAGAAAGGAAAAGATCCTAAAAAGTTACGTCGGATAGATTCATTAGATAAAATAGTAAGCCCAGTTGTGCCTCAGCCTGGAGCATGGATGCGGGCGCGGCCACAGCAGCGCACGGCGCCGCCTGAGCGCCCTGCGTCGCCACATCGCACGAAACTCAAGAGTAGCACCGATGAAGATCTAAAGCTGCCCACGTTCCACCTCAAAAATTCAAAATACCAGTATGGAAATTACGACAGGTAACGTATTTTTTAACCATTGACATTTAATTTGGTAGGGGAAGGTAGTAAACTATTTAAATGTAAAAGTTTCCATTGCTTGTTATTCTCATATTTTGCCAGCTGGTAATATTTGCATGACAACTGCTTGACTAAATAAATTTTTTGCTCTATATAAATCTTTTGTCATTCAATAATAGTGTATACAGTATGAATAAATAGTTCTTATTGGTTTAAAAAAAGTTGAACTTCAAAATAGCAACAAAACTTCTTGAGTAACTGTGTGATAACTCAAGTTTTAATATTGCAGGTATTATGGTTACCGTAACTTAAATGCTATGATGGACATTCGTCTGCAAGTATTTGAGATGCATCGGCATCTTTTCCAACACAAAGATGTGTTGGACATAGGGTGCAACGTGGGACATATTTCAATAGCAGTGGCTCGCACGCTCGGTGCCCGATCTGTTGTTGGCATGGATATAGACTCGGTGCTAATAGGTATGTAACAAAAAATATTTGAAGTTTAATAGATATGAAACTGCACTAAGTTTTTAGTTATGTAGGTCACGGACTTAACCTGATTAGGTGGTATTCACTTTTGGCTGGGATCCAATTACATCAATATTGTGTGATTTGCTAACTTTTCAGGGCAGTAGTAATTGGTATAAAGCCACTAGACCCTTTAAAAACAATTTTCATAAATCTGGTAAACGGGTAACAAATGGATAAAATTTTAAAATATTAAGTGAAATGTCAAGCCGGAATCGGGTGATAGGTCAGATCATAATAGTTGTAATTAATACAATATACATTATACAAAGCCTTTTATTTGGACGAATAAATAAATACAGTTCCTTATACAAAAAAAAAAAAACAAATACAGAACATTTACTTTTAAAAATTTAGTTTTAATGTTAATATATGATTTATTCACATATTTCGGATTTTCTTATTTTCTGCAAGTCCGCTTGCCAGTCGGCAAAGGCCTTCTCCAACCTTTTCCATTCTGATATCTCTCTGGCCACTCTACTCCACGGAGTAGAGTGGCAAAATGGGTTGATGATATCGGACAGGTTGCATAACACGTTATGCAACCTGTATGGTATCATCCCATTTTTTCTGTTGTCTACCTCTTCTCCTTTTGCGTTCCCCTGGGCACCATTGAGTAATTATTTTGTTCCATTTGTCTTTTCCTATTGTGTGTCTCAACCACTTCTATTTCAGGCCTTTGATTTATAGGGTTATTTCCTGGATCTTAGTCCTTTTCCTGATGTTGATGTTTCTTATTCTGTCCGCCTTCTTGACTCCTAGTATGCTTCTTTCCATTGCTTGTTAGCAAATGGCAAGTTTATTAATTGTGTTTCTTGAGAAAACCCATGTTTGTCTTCCATACATTAGAATTGTTAAAATGCAGGTAGGTCATATTTAGGTTTTTTTTTTTTTTTTCATAATAGTTAACCTAAAAATAAATTAAAAGCAACCAAGAGTGAAGACTGTCAAAGGCAGTAGATTTTCTCGTATTTTTTTAAAGCCCGTAATTTTGTAAAATACGTATCATAGATTTTTTTAAATTTTCTTTTAACTGTTATGACTTGAACTATCACCAGATTCCGACTTGATGTCGACTTACGGGACACACTTTATAAGATAAAGAGAGAAAAAAAGTCGCAAGGAGGGGGCATAAGGCGTTTTTCTTACGTGATGATTTCTACTGGTCAACTCCTACCGCAAGCCGCGTTAAAGTTTCTCGTTCCAAAAACAATTTCCCATGAGTTTTGCTACAATGGTTATTAAAAGTAGCGAGGCTAATAAAAAAGCGTGATAACAAAATATTAATTTGGTCTGAGTGAAATCTAAGATTTCTCCTTGATGATTTACTTTTCATTGTTTATGTTCTCTTTTACAGCAATTTTTATACTTGATGAATAAATAACTTAACCCAGTAAATGTAATTTTTTGTTTATAGTGAGAGAGAAATGAATTAATCATAGAAACATTTTCTCATTTCAGGACGGGCAAGGAAGAATCTGAGGTCCTTCATTCCAATTCCAACTGAACCAAAGAGGGATGATGATAAGAAAACAGATTTAGAAGACGATAAGAAAGGAGACTGCGATAAGTGTAAGGAAGAGAAATGTGATGATTGTAACATTGATCAGAAGCTCGATAAACACGAAGATTTGAAGAAGGTTCTCCCTCTGCCGGGAAGGAAACTACGGAGGCCAAGGAAAAACAGGAAGGCCGTGCATAAACAAGAACATGGTCAATGCTTCTTCCCCATGTCCCTGGCTATGTTGTATGGACCACTGGGAGACTCGACCGCGGAGGTGACTCCGCCGGCGTTCCCCTACAATGTTACTTTCAAACAGGTACGTTTCTATTTCATCTAATGGTGTAATTCTATTTAGATATTACTTACAATGCAAAAATATTCCGTGATGTACTCACTTACGGAATATTTCTTCATGTGAAAGTCAAAGCATTTATTTCAAACAGGCACATAAAATGCACTTTTAAACGTCAACATTTACATTAAAATAGAATTCATTCTAAACTCAAAGCATTTATTTCAAATAGGCACTAAAAGGCACTTTTGAAAGTCAACATTAACATGAACTGATTCCAGGCGCCCCTCCCAAAAGGTAGTTTCGTATGGAGAAGGGGCAAGCAACTCCACCGTTACGCTTTTAAAATGTTTAACAATATTTTGTATACGTTCGCCCGATCATGACCTATGCCAGTGCAGTCTTCGCACACGCCAAGCCCGTTCGCTTCAACAGAATGCAGACCCTCCAGAACAAGTTCCTCCGTAGGATAACAGGCTCCCCCTGGTACGTTCGTAACGAAATCCTCCACGTAGACCTCAGGATTCCCACTATCCGTCAGTTCATGAAACGCATTTCAAAGCGTTTCTTCGAGACCGCCGCGAATCACCGCAACCCTCTGGTTGTGAAAGCCGCTAGTTATATTCCCTCCTCCATTAGTCATGTCCGCCGTCCCAAGCATGTCCTCACCGATCCCGATGACCACATAACTCTCATTCAGGAGAGCAGTAGGGCCACCAGTACAGTGCACAAACACAGACCGACATTCCGACCTCGCCGCCGAGGTTCCTCGCGAAGATCCCGACGTAATTGTCCCCCCCGACCCTTGCTCGACGAAGTGCCAGCCCGCGCCGTAGCTGAGCCTGTAGCTTTAAATTCCCCGATTAATAATAATCAACGAAACTTGATCCAGCCTGTCCCATCTTGCTGTCCTCCCGTCAGCGATGCCCTAAGCCGAGGTCCGTACCCCACAGGGGGTGCCCTTAGCGAGCGTTCGCTTAATAATATAAGTAGTTTTACGCCCCTGGCTGGAGGCTTTGAGTCCGCTTAAGGCAGCCACAGGATAGTCCGGTTAAGTAGTCACGACCTCTCAAGGTCAACTACGAGATGCCATACACAAAAAAAAAAAAAAAAATAATTGTATACGTCAATTATATTTTTTATGTAAGACGATGCACCCAGAATAAAAAATACTATACCACAATATGTAAAGATAATTTAAAATAACCAAAGACATATAAATCAATCACGTGATAGGTAAATGGTGCTCACATATTTACAAACATTGCGAAAGTATATGATTTTCCTAAAATATTAACTAGGAATAAGTCAGTGTGTGAGTAAAGTAAAATAACAAATTATACAAGTAAAAATAAAAAATTATACAGTCGCCCGTTCCAAAAGGTAGTTTCGTATGGAGAAGAATGGGCGGGAAACTCCGCCGTTACTCTTTTAAAATGTTTTACAATATTTTGTATTCATTAATTGTATTTTTATATGTGAAGACGATGCACCAAGAATAAAATTAGTGTACCACAATAGGTAAAAAAATAACCAAGGACAGATAAATGAATTATTTCATAGATACATGGTGCTCACATATTTACAAACATTGTAAAAGTATATGATTTTCCTAAAATATTAACAAGGAATATATAAGTGTGCTTGTCATTATTTTATGGTTCTTACCATATTTTTTTAACATCTGTTCAGATTAGAGTTAAAGAAAGAAAAAAAAACAACAAAGGAAAAAAAAATCATGTCGATTCTTGCCAATTAGAAACGTCCGCCGGCATGTATCTTGGCTTTTATAAGACACTATAAATCAATGTCATAAAAAAAAACAAACAAACAGTTTTTGTCTAGACTAGATTGTCATATGGAGCTAGATCAGCATGTTTCCAAGCGTTCTTATCTTGGATATAATCCTATACTTTTCTATGAGTTTAAAATTTTCTTTAATTTAATTGTAAAACGTCGGACACTCAGAAAGTTTTGCGAAAAATAAAAATAAATGATCTATAGGTAAATATTATTTTATGCGCTAAGTGTAGCGCATAAAATAATTTCTATACAAAGTTTCATGAGTCTGAACCAGTTTTCGAAACACTTTTTCCAGTCCGCCGTAGACACCTCGTTTACAGCCTGCTCGAACGCTGACAGCGCATCTTCCGGCGACGAAAATTGTATCCCATTGAGCAGATTTTTTTTTATTTTCGAGCGTAAAAAGAAGTCACACGGTGCTAGGTCAGACCTGTAAGGAGGGTGACCGAGGAGTTTGAACGGCGTGCCGTCCAGGAAGTCCCTCGTTTTGAGCGCGGTGTTCTACAGCGCGTTGTCGTGATGGAGCAGTAGCCCGCGGGCCCTGTGTTTGGCATTGTTGCTCACAACAGAGAAAACTTCTGCCAAACATTTGGTAGTATACCATTCAGCGTTGATGCTTCTTTGGTTCCGTAAATGAATTGACACCAAGTAGCCAGTCAAATTGAACAAGCTGGCATACAAAATCTTCCCTCCGCTTCTAGATCGCTTCACTTTGGTAGGCGTTGCATAATCAGCCTATAACGTTCCCACTGCTGGGACACAGGCCTCCTCTCTATGAGAGGTAGTAAGCCGTAATCCACCACGCGGGCTCAGTGCGGGTTGGTAGATGTCACATGTCTTCGAATTTTTGGTTCTAGGACATGCCGTTTTCGTCACGATGTTTTCCTTCACCGTTTTGAGAGCAGTGGTGATTAAATTATTTACACAAAGTAAAGCGCCTGCTTGGGTTCGAACTCACGACCTACAACTCGTAAGTCGGGACCGTTACCACTGGGCCACCACTGGTAGGCGTTGATTCGTCTTGAAACACCCAAACCGTCGACTGGCGCTTCGTTTCTGGATCGTATTGACAAATCCAAGACTCATCACCTGTAATGATGTCGTAATCATGCCGAGACGAGCCTGCTTCAAATTTGTGTATCATATCACGGCACTGTTCCACTTGGGGCGTCTTCTGAGCATCGGTGAGGTTGTGCGGCACCCATCGTGAAACTATTCTCCTCACGCGAAGATGCACGTGTAGAATTTCGTGAAGGCTTCCCGATCCAACCTGCAGTATGTGCTGAATCTCTTCATGCGTAACTCGCCTATTGTCTTTGATAAAATTGTTCACTGCTAGCACGTTTTCTTCCGTAACAGCCGTCAAAGGGCGACCTCTTCATCCCCCAAAGTTAGTCGACCGCGCCTGAATTCGTAACATCAACGATACCCGGTTGCCTTGACTTCAAATGGCATTCATGGATGAAGGCCCTTCCACTTTCATCCATGAATGCCATTTGTAGTCTATCGTACGATTCGTCCGGTTTCAAACGATACTTGAAATCGTAAAAAATCATAGCTCGAAAATATTCCCGGCGTACATCCATTTTACATAGTATTAAAATTATGTCTATCACTTATTTTATTAAAAACAATAAGCTTTTTTCTCACATACATAATATGTCTATTCATAATTTGAAAAAATTTACGATTTATTATGTTATGGTGACTCTCTGTAATGGTGTATTTAGTGACTCATCAGCCCGAGTGCAGTAGCATAATCTAATTCTAACATTTTTGTTTCCCAGGGCAACTATGTCCCTCGTGAGGAGGTTCCGGTCGGCAGCGGCCCTGACTGTCCTCAGTTCGATCTGATTTTGTGCCTGTCCACCACCAAGTGGATGCATTTAAATTGGGGTGACGCGGGCCTCAAGCGTGCCTTCCGGCGAATGTTCGCCGATCTACGTCCCGGCGGGAAATTGGTGCTAGAAGCTCAAAACTGGGCTAGCTATAAGAAAAAGAAGCGTCTAACGGTATGTATTTTTGTCATGCATAAGAGAATGCATGCTAAATTGATAGCATTTCTTTAAGTACTAGTTCAGCTTATATGCATGCAAGGAGTTAATATGTCAATTTTATTGTTTCTAGCCGACAATATACGAGAACTTCAACTCGATCGAGTTATTCCCAAACAAATTTCGTGATTACTTGCTGTCACCCGAAGTTGGATTTAGCAAGTGTTGCATACTGGGTGTCCCGCAGCATGCGAGCAAAGGTTTCCGGCGACCGATACAACTGTACATAAAGGGCGACTTCACGCCGAGCAAGGCGAGCTGGTCGGACGCGTACGCGCCGTCGTCGCACCACCGACCCGAGGCCGAACCGCCGCGTCGCACCGTGTACGCGCCCGTCGCGCCCGCCTACCGGCCCAGCGACGACGCGCCCTCCTGCGGCGCCGCCACGCCATACTCGCCCAACCTGGACTGCTGCGCCGACGACTCGCCCTTCTACAACCCGCGCAGCGACTCGTACGCACCTTCGTACCAGCCGCCGCGGCCCACAGTGTACGCCACGCTCCCCTCCCCGCTGAGCACCGCGTCGCCGGCTGCGTCGCCGGCCGCGTCGCCCGCGCCGCACGCGCCGCCCGTGCCGGACCCGCTGTCCGCGCGTGGCTTCCCGGAGCCACGCCCTCTCGATGATTAGATGCCGCAGAGCGGTGCGTTTGTTTTTACTAAGGATATAAATTCATGCACCAGCTCGGGACCTGGTTGGCACGAATCTTAATCTGAGCACGCGAGCCTTAACTGACTGTTTCCACGATCATGCATAATAAGTAACCGGTGTAAACAACTAAGTGCCGTCAGGCACGGGATATTGTTGGCAGTCGTTTCTAGATTTGTAATGTCCTCCCGCCTTTCATATTTCTATGTAAATATCGATTAGAACCCATAGGATTATGTTTCGATAGGCTGAAAGTATTTTATAATATTATAACCGCACATTAATCTAATATGGCGTTTTATTTTAATCCTATGGCGTACCCGTAACTTACTGCAATGTCTTGTATTTTATTTTAGAATAGGCCAATATAAATATGGCGTCTTGTAATTTCTTAGAAATCTTAGATTTCTCATACCGGTGTCTCTACAGTTTTATCATGTAAGCAAAAGTAGCTGTAACCAAAAACGAGTGGACAATAAAGAACAATCTATACCAATCTTGGAATAATTGTATTGTTTACATACAGTTTGTGTTTTATTTGTGTAACGTGTTAAAGTACACTATTCGTCTTAGACGTTAGTTTAAAATAACAGTTATAATAAATAATAGGTACAATGATACAATGGGAATTGTGGCATTAATAACAAGTTGGTCCTGATAAGCGGTTAGGCCCCTCACAAACAATCCTTGGGAGTTATTTGATTGTGGTCTGAAGCGCGTACGAAGCTGATATTCTGCAGACGGTTGTTGTTAAAATGGTTTTGCATTAATTTTGTCGCGTTTACGCTTCGCCTACGAGAGAGTGTGTTGTTTCATATAAATGTTCGTTTGTTTCATTCGAAATTATTGTATTTATTAAATTAGAACTGCAATTGAATTTGATACTAGCAAAAAAAAAATGAAATTGATACTAGCAAACTTTTGTACTTACAGTTTTTTTTTAATGCTCCCTTACAAAGATGAACTTGAAAAGTTTAAACCACTTTGTATGAATTATTCCTCTTAAATACACTTTCCTTGTAGATACACTTTTGCAAAATTCTCGCTTCTGTTCCATAGAGATTTACTATCGTTTACAGCAAAACAGAAAAGAGTCAGTGAAAATTTTGTCACGTAAATATAATATAAAAAATGATAAAATGTAATTTCTTATAAATTTTTATGAATGGATACACTAACTGCCTGACTGAATAAATAACTGACTGACTGGGTCTAGTAACGTGAAATTGTGCACACCGCTTCATTTTATGAAGGTGAAAAGTAAGAAGGTGTTTTTGGAAATTTAACCTCTAAAGAAATCAGAAGGGGTGTAAAGTTTTGTTGCTATGAAAAATCTTATTCCTTAAGTTAATAAACTTGAAACTTTACACGAATTTAAAACGGGAGTAAATTATGAACTATGTATTTTTTGTTTTTCTAAACTACTTTAGGGTTAAAATTCTAACGCAGATGATCTTAAACGCGGAATCAGATAAACTTGCAACTCAGTATACTTAAGGGGCCGGCGAACAACGCACGTAATAGGAATTCGAGGCTGGATTTGGAATATTGCTATCTCTGTTTGACTAAAGAAGGGAGTGAGGGACGCGGTGCGCAGCCGTTTGTGTGTATGACTGTGTGAGTAGAGAGATAGCTATTATGAGTTGTACTGTACTAACTGTACCTTCCATTCATTCATAACGACTCTGAAGATATTTCTATCTATTAGTAATTGATTATGTTCATGATTTGCATTATTTTTGTTGACTACTTTGGAGAATCGTTTGTAAATCTACAGACTAGTAATGCGTTTCTTGGAAATTTCTTTACAATGCCGGTATCTCAACATATAAGAATATTTCGAGATCTAGGCCTTGTAGAGAAAATTTAGCAGATATGTCATACATAACTTTCCTAAATGTACCTATAGGCGGTCGGTGTTCTTGAATAAATTACTTATGGCACTTATACATCATCATCGCGCGCGGTCTTTGAGGGGAACCGGCCGACGACGTGTAAATATAAATGATAGGGATATTTATTATTATTGTCTCTATTCATTATAAGCCGGTATACGATTATTTATTCCCATGGTTCTCACTTTAAAAAAACTAAGGCTTCTTATGTCTCTCTGATGTTTTCCTTTACCGTTTTGAGTGCAGTGGTGTTGAAATAAATAACACAAAGTAAAGCGCCTGTCTGGGTTCGAACCTACGACCAACAACTCGTAAGTCGCGTTACCACTGGCCCACCACTGCTCTCTAAGCAATAATGAATACAGGACAAATAGTAAAGTGTTATGCAAAATAAAAGACAAATATTCTAGGTACATGTAAATAAATAAGCGTACATATAAATGATAGCATTCTGTGCTAGGAATAATAAAAATAAATAAAAAGGATTTTGTATAAACATTTATTTTTATGTGTTCTTACTTCATAAATATCATTGTTATTGTTGATTTATCTATTAAAAAAATATTTATCGAAACTTGATAACGGTGTTTATACATTATCGACTAAACGAATAAACAATTATGGTAGTAGGAGTGTCAAAGATCCACACTAAACACTCTGATTTATATGATTTGGCTTTTTAACTGTAGTACCGTGCATAATCAATAATAATCAACCGTATTCTAGCGGCAAGACACAAAGTTCTTACAGCGTACTGTAAGAACACGCATAGAGGAGCTGCGTACCGCCGGCTGGGACAAGATGCTGATCGGACTAGAGCCCACCTATCTAGCCTTCTGGCAACTCCAGAGGAAACTAAGATCCGGAGAAATAGTCTCCATGCCCCCCCTGATCCGCCCCGACAAGACCATCGCCTTCGCTGGTGTCGACAAGGCTGAGCTTCTAGCCGACAGTCTAGAAGTCCAATGCTCGCCTAGCTCTCAACCAGTAGACCGCTCACCTCTCCTAGGTCGACGCCGAAATCGAACATAGAGCCTCCCTCCCTCCCGTCGAAGACCCAGAATATCCACTGCCCCCCGTCACGCCAGACGAAGTGCACGACCTCATCAAAGGTAAGACCTTTGATGAGGTCGTATGTAATAATCCCGTCGATTCGCCGTTCGAGTCCCGTAGGATGAGCACGAGACGATCTGGCACACCGAGTTGGTACAGCTTATATAATAAGCCGTTTTGCCAGACTTTGTCGAACGCTTTCTCTATGTCGAAGAAGACAGCACCCGTCATCAAACCTCGTTGGAAACCGAAGTTGATGTGTTCGACTATACGGTGGACCTGTTGTACGCACGAGTGTTGGGTTCTAAAACCAAGCTGTTCGTTGGGGATGCGGCCCTTTGTCTCAGCGTAGTCTCTGAGACGCTATAAATAAGCCTCTCATAGATTTTGCCGAGGACATTGAGCAGACTGATGGGGCGGTAACGAGTAGGCTCCGACTTTGGCTTGCCGAGCTTCGGGATACCGATGACGGTGGCTTCTTTGAATGCCTGTGGGAAGTTGTTATTGCTCAGAGCACCATTGAAGCTGGTGGTCAGTAGCATTATCAGGTGGGCAGGGAAAAGTTGGAATACCCTATTGGTGATTCCATCTGAGCCGGGGGCTTTACGAGCCTTAAGACCTTTGATGAGGTCGTGCACTTCGTGGGGCGTGCCGGAGAGAATGGGCCGATTACTTTTTTTATTGGGTATGGCAACTCGTAGTTGACCTTGAGAGGTCGTGACTACTTAACCGGACTATCCTGTAGCTGCCTTAAGCGGACTCAAAGCCTCCAGCCAGGGGCGTAAAACTACTTACATTACTAAGCGAACGCTCGCTAAGGGCAACCCCTGTGGGGTACGGACCTCGGCTTAGGGCGTCGCTGACGGGAGGACCGCAAGATGGAACAGGCTGGATCTGGATTGTATTATTATTATCTGGGGAATTTAAAGCTACAGGCTCAGCTACGGCGCGGGCTGGCACTTCGTCGAGCAAGGGTCGGGGGGGACAGTTACGTTGGGATCTTCGCGAGGAACCTCGGCGGCGAGGTCGGAATTTTGGTCTGTGTTTGTGCACTGTACTGGTGGCCCTACTGCTCTCCAGAATGAGAGTTATGTGGTCATCGGGGTCGGTGAGGACATGCTTGGGACGGCGGACATGACTGATGGAGGAGGGAATATAGCTAGCGGCCTTCACAACCAGAGGGTTGCGGTGATTCGCGGCGGTCTCGAAGAAACGCTTTGAAATGTGTTTCATGAACTGGCGGATAGTGGGAATCTTGAGGTCAACGTGGAGGATTTCGTTGCGAACGTACCACGGGGAGCCTGTTATCCTACGGAGGAACTTGTTCTGGAGGGTCTGCATTCTATTGAAGCGATGGGGCTTGGCGTGTGCAAACACTGCACTGGCATAAGTCATCATCGGGCGGATGCATGCCGTGTAGATACGCCCCTCTCCTTGACCTCATCAAAGCAATCACCAATAGGGTATTCCAACTTTTCCCTGCCCACCTGATAATGCTACTGACCACCATCTTCAATGGTGCTCTGAGCAATAACATCTTCCCACATGCATTCAAAGAAGCCACCGTCATCGGTATCCCGAAGCTCGGCAAGCCAAAGTCGGAACCTACTCGTTACCGCCCCATCAGTCTGCTCAATGTCCTCGGCAAAATCTATGAGAGGCTTATTTATAGCGTCTCAGAGACTACGCTGAGACAAAGGGCCGCATCCCCAACGAACAGCTTGGTTTTAGAACCCAACACTCGTGCGTACAACAGGTCCACCGTATAGTCGAACACATCAACTTCGGTTTCCAACGAGGTTTGATGACGGGTGCTGTCTTCTTCGACATAGCGAAAGCGTTCGACAAAGTCTGGCAAAACGGCTTATTATATAAGCTGTACCAACTCGGTGTGCCAGATCGTCTCGTGCTCATCCGCCAGTTCATGAAAGCGTTTCTTCGAGACCGCCGCGAATCACCGCAACCCTCTGGTTGTCAAGGCCGCTAGCTATATTCCCTCCTCCATCAGTCATGTCCGCCGTCCCAAGCATGTCCTCACCGACCCCGATGACCACATAACTCTCATTCTGGAGAGCAGTAGGGCCACCAGTACAGTGCACAAACACAGACCAAAATTCCGACCTCGCCGCCGAGGTTCCTCGCGAAGATCCCGACGTAACTGTCCCCCCCGACCCTTGCTCGACGAAGTGCCAGCCCGCGCCGTAGCTGAGCCTGTAGCTTTAAATTCCCCAGATAATAATAATACATCCAGATCCAGCCTGTCCCATCTTGCGGTCCTCCCGTCAGCGACGCCCTAAGCCGAGGTCCGTACCCCATAGGGGTTGCCCTTAGCGAGCGTTCGCTTAGTAATGTAAGTAGTTTTACGCCCCTGGCTGGAGGCTTTGAGTCCGCTTAAGGCAGCTACAGGATAGTCCGGTTAAGTAGTCACGACCTCTCAAGGTCAACTACGAGTTGCCATACCCAAAAAAAAAATACAATAAACACGGAACACCCCGGCGGGCATAATGTTGCGGTAACGTGTGTGTTTGTCCGAGCGATACACACCTACTACCGTGAGCAGTATGACCACGCACACATTGATATTTGCTTGACGCGATAGCACTACTAGCTATTGAAAATTTATGATAAATTTTGATGTATTCCGTAATACCAAAAATGATGGCCTCATCATCTATTAAAATAGCTGTACAGAAGAACAAGACTTCGACATCAAAAAACTTCAAACCTCAGAACCCGAACAGCCGGCCGCCGGCAGCGTCAGCAAGGCGAACACAATACGCTCAGGCGCCAACTCAGGCCGCCTCACCACAGCCGCCGCGCTCGGTACACGGTATGAACACGGCTAATTTTATCGTGGATAAAGGGATACAAGATACAATTTTCTGAACCTGTAGTACAGACTCGAATCCCTATTTTGCCACTCTTGCAAAAATCTGAAATTGTTCAGTATAGGGATGCAATTAATGACCTTCAAAACAGTGGCGCAATTTCTGTATGTCAACCCTGTAAGGGACAGTATTTATCTAGTTATTTTCTTGTTAAGAAACCTAACGGAAATAGCAGATTCATTCTTAATCTAAAATCATTAAATAAATTTGTTAAAACGGAACACTTTTAAATAGAGGACTTAAGAGCCACTTTAAAATTAATATCAAGAGGTCATTATATGGCAAATCTCGATCTGAAAGATGCCTATTTTTTGTGTCAATCCACAGTACATACAAAAAATGTTGAAGATTTAGGTGGCAAGATAAGATTTACGAATTCAATGTACTTCCGTTTGGACTTACACTGCACCTTTCACTCACCTTGGATTTATAAATGAAGACAAATGTTGTCTTATTCCAAAAACATCTTGCAAATATCTTGGGATTGTAATTGACTCGAAAAAATTCCATATTAGTCTTACAGACGAAAAAGGGTTGCATATAGAAAATGAACTGCAAAAATATTTTACACTGAAAAGATGTAAAATTAGGTGTTTTGCGCGCCTACTCGGACTTCTCACCTCATCCTGCCCCGCAATCCAATATGGGTGGTTGTACACCAAACAGATGGAAAGATGCAAATATCTTGTGTTATTCGATACTACACATTACGATAGTTATATGACCTTGCCATCAAATTTACAAGAAGATTTTCATTGGTGGTTTAGGTCAATCAAACTTTTAGTCAATCCTATAAAGGATGATAATTATTGTATGGAAATCTTTTCTGATGCGAGCAAAAAAGGATGGTGGGCAGCATGTGGCGGGGAGACCGTAAGTGGCTTATGGAGTAGTGATGAAGTTTCTATGCATATTAATGATCTAGAACTATTGGCAGCCTTCTTTGGTTTGAAAGTGTTCGCTGAATATGTAAAGAATAGTCAGATTCTCCTACGCATTGATAATACAACTGCTATCTTGTATGTGAACCGAATGGGGGGCGTAAGGTATCCTCATCTAAACCAAGTTACCAAAGACTTATGGCAGTGGTGCGAAAGGCGAAACATATTCGTTTTCGCATCCTATATAAGTTCACAAGATAACGAGATAACAGATGCAGAATCCAGAAGATCACACCTCGATACAGAATGGGAACTTAATGACTATGACTTCAAGAAAATTGTGAAAAGTCTTGGAAACCCAGATGTAGATTTATTCGCAACAAGAATAAATAAAAATGTGACACATTTGTATCATGGCATGGGTCTCTATGCCATAAACGCCTTTACATTAAACTGGGAAGGAATATTTTTTTACGCATTCCCACGTTTTGTTATTATATTAAAAGTACTGTTCAGATGATAATGTACTGTTATCTATATACAACAGTCATCCCAGACTCACCCTGGTGGCAGGGAAATTATACGGACGGCTTTATTAAGAAGATGTATACCTACCTAGTTCGTTAGATATAATGGTTGCATCGTTGTCTGACAACTATCTTAAACAATATGGATCTGCCCTTAAACGTTGGACTTCATTCTGTAACCAAAATAATGTAGATATTTACGAAACTTCGATCCCTAACATCATTTATTTCTTTACTGAAGTTTTTAATTCTGGAGCAAGTTATGGTACATTAAACAGCTACCGATCAGCATTATCCTTAGTGCTAGGTTCAAGTGTAGGATCAGACGATCGGGTAACAAGGTTTTATAAAGGTGTTTACAGGCTTCGCCCACCGTTGCCCAAGTATGACATTACCTGGTCACCCGCAATAGTTCTCGACTTTTTGTCAAATTTTTACCCCAACGGTGAGATACATATTGAACATTTACCTAAAAAACTGTTACAATACTTGCCCTTATAACTGCTCACGGAGTGTAAACACTACAAAAAATTCATGTAAAAAATGTTAAAATTCACTCTGATAAGATTTAATAAAATCCAGACATTATTAAAACTTCTCGATTAGGAACATCAAAACCTTGTCTTAACATCCCATTTTACAAACAACGACCTGAAATTTGCCCCGCAGATACTTTACTTGCCTATATTAACATGACAAGAACTGTTCGAAATACTAAAGATCAACTTTTTATCAGCTTTAAAAAAATCATTTAATGAAGTTTCCTCACAGGCTATAAGTCGTTGGTTAAAACAGACGTTGTCTGAAACATCTATGTTTAGTGCACACTCCACCCGGCACGCCGCTACTTCCTCCGCACGGAGGTTCGGTGTCAACATTGATCTCATTAGAAAAACTGCCGGATGGAGTGGTAATTCTAAAGTTTTTGCAAAATTTTACAATAGAGATATTTTGTTAGAGGATCCTAATGATTTTGCTATTTCAATTCTAAATGATTAGAATCAGAAAATTAGTAAAGTAATTAATTTGTAACTTAAAAATTTAATTAGTGTGCAAAGACAACTAATCATTAAGAACATGAATGTTTTAGTTTATTTCTTTGTATTTGTTTTGTAATTGTTTCAAGACATTTTATTGATTATATCTTTACACAAAAACACATCTGTTTCAATAATATTTCACCAGTCTTTCAAATTCTACAAATTCTCTCTTCATAATCTCTTCGGACGAAGCAGCTCGCATAATTATGATAGAACTTCACTTAAGGTAAGTTCGTTTAATCATAAAATATTTTGTATTCGTACAGCGATCTTTTTCAACACGAGCTGCTGCTTACAAGTGACATAGAGTCCACTCAAGACGGCGGCCGAGTGCAGGCAGTGCGGCTAAATATGTAAAAAATAAAACAAAATCGGTTTTAATTTTTTTCTGAGATTTGTAACATTTTGATAGTTCTTTTTACTATTATTTTGAGTTAGAACATGTCTGCTTACATAAAATAATTTAAATATATCAATTTATGTTATTAAATAGATGAAAAATTTACCAAAACTCGACACGATATCGTCAATTTTGTTTGAAGAGGCAACGATAGTTCTTTTTACAATAATGAAAACCAAAATTTACGAATAACAAGTTAATTTTTGAAGATGAAGGATCCATCCGATGTAATTATTAGTTACATTTTGTTTGGTTCTATTTAGCCGCAAATAGTACCGAAAAACTGCTACTTTTGTCAGATTTGCAAACACGTCCTTGAATAAATAAAATTTATTATCCCATGCCGTAACGCGATTTCCGTCCGCGACGTTTCACGCGTACATACCGCGCGCGACAAAAATGCGCGACTTATCCGCGTTCACTAAAACTACGATATTTCAGAAACTGCGCATTGTAGCTCGACAAACCTTACGTCTATGAAATGGTTATTAACTAAGCTATCTGATTATAAACGGTTTACTAGTCTATAGTTTTAACTTGTAATCTATTGTTAAAAGTAATTTGAAAGTAACTCGGGCAAAAGTAACTCGGGCTGAGTTACTTTTTCCCAGTTTTCCGTTCTACTTTAGTACGGAAAACTGGGAAACAGTCATATTTGAACAATAAAAGCATTGTTTCCAGCAGTTATTGTTTCATTTACTTGTAGACACATCATATTACAACAATCAATAAAAAAACAAACATCTCCGAACATTTTATTCATAGGACTCGCATTACAATAACATGTCTCAGGTAGCCGTCACTGACGGCGGACATAAAACGTGTATGTGTACACATTCGTTCCGGAAATTCCGTAAGCCAAGTGGCTTATGTTTTTACTTTCTTGCTTATCTTGGTACACAAACATAACACAAAGTGTTAGCTCTTAGAAAGATTTAGTTTACAATGATTGAGTCACAATGCAAGCCCTTGAAAATAGGCGCTAAAAAGACCCTTTCACACTTAGAATCACACAGTAACTTACATTAGTACGATATTGACTTTGCATTTTACATTAGTACGATATTGACTAATGGAAAACAATACTCAAAGGCATGTTGCCTAACAAAAACAGTATCAAAATAAACAAAAGAAAATCCAAAAACAACCAATTTTTGACACAACCAGAACGTCACATCTGAACAACAATGAAACACAAAATGAAATTTATGCTATTTTCAAACAGTGGTAGGGTTATTTCTTTTTAGTATGAACGTCTTATATGTTTATTTATTTTTATTAAAAAAAAACACACGCTAATAGATGAACATCCTACAATTCGCCAATGAAACGAACACAGGTCCGGTCCAAAAAATTATAAACAAATAGATGCATAAAAAAATTAATTTACACAGATACAGATTCAAGAGGGAATAAGGGGAAACAGGGCAGGCACAAGGCTTTGTCGCAACCAACACAGGATGTTGTCGGTCTTCATGGGCGTAGCAGTGGGAGCAGGAGGAGCTTCTAGGAGGTCGGCATCTTCCACGTCCAGTGGCGTCTCCCAGAAGCTCCTCAGCGCCCTTGAAAGTCCCAGGTACGGCACCACATCGTCGTCATCACTCATAGTCATAGTCTGCTTCGCTTCCTGTGTAATAAATAACAAGAAGGTAAAACATCTGTGAGAACTTGTTTGCCCCTAGCCCCATCCCGACCTGAAATCAAATCAGGAAATTAACATAGGTGAGGATCTTGAGTATGTCCTGATCACGCATAGTCTGTCGAGGATGCTCGATGGGTGCCGTCATACATTCCTCAAACCTGGTTAAAAAGCAATAAAAAGGATTTTAAAAAAATGGCGAAATGAACGCGTCACCGTGGTCGATTTGAAACATTCCGTGTCGAACATGTCACGCAATGTTTAGCTTGCGTTTTGTATACCCTACTTTATTAAAAATATTGGTTTTTCTTTTTCTCAGCTCTTAGGGTGGTTTTAGCTACATTTACTGGCCAAAGCCAAGTAAATGCAGCATTTGGTGTGTATTTAAGATGAGGGAGTGTTTTCTTCCTCTTACTGCATGAACTTCCCAACTGTTCTGCAAATGCTATTCGGCAATTTTCTATAGGTTAATGTAGACGGATTCTTCTCAATCTATTAATTTCAGACTACTGAGAAGATGGTTGGTGATAACGCCTGTCGTGGAGAGAACCATAGGGATAACGTATACTTTTTCTTGTTTCCAGATTCTTGTGACTTCTTCTTTAAAATCAGCATATTTATATATTTTTTCAGTTATGGTTTTTTGTAGGTTATGGTAATTAGGAACTGATATGTACCCCATGTTAGATTTGTGATTTTTCTTATATTATCTTGTAGAGTTACGTCTGGTCTATTATAGAGGATAGTCCTATCTGTAAGTAAAGCGCGGTCGTAGTACATTTTGTGTGTATCATTTTCTAGGATAGTTTGTGGAGTGTACTTGTAGTTCATACAAAACTCTAACACATCTTGTGTTAGAGTTTTGGTAAGAGTCTGTGTTTGAGTGCTAGCTTTTGATGAATAATGTTTGCAACCTGGTTATTTCTGTGAGTGTAGTCTGTCTGTGTGAGGATTGTGCGAGCTCCAGTTATGTGTTGTATCGTTTTTGATTGAATGTGGCATCTGCGGCATGTATCGTTTGTAGAGGTAGGTTCTTTTATGATAAATTTCCTGTAGTTTTTGTTGTTGATCATTTGATCCTGTATAGCTATGATGAAGTCTTCTGTTTCAGGAACAGATTTCCTATTGTAAGCCACTTATTCTTGTATATTTTGTTCATTTTAGTTAAGTGGGGTGTAGTTAAAATCATTTTGAGAAATAGCTTTGTGTTTGGAACTAGTACGAGATTTTGAATAGATGAATGTTTTTAGCCTAGAGATTTGTTTCTGCCAAAGGTGATGAATGTCGATTAGGCCTCTTCCTCCATTCTGCCTTTTGATGAATTGGTAGGTGCAGGTTCTCTAATTGTTCGATGTCCGTTTTTTACCACTTTATTACTCCGAATGAGTAGGTCAATATTGGTATGGTAAAAGTATATAAGGCTATAATAAGATGCTTTCCTGATGGTTTGCGTTTTGCATACTGCGTCAATTCTCCTTCGATATTCCGTAATTCTCCTTCGATAAACCCGGTACAGCCACTAAATGTCTGTACCGGTTTTGATTTTACCTGTTATGATATGCAATGTCTCGCATTTATCCAACCCAAATTTCATATTTATATCTCTGCTAAATTCTGTGTTGGCTGCTATAAGCTTTTCATTTCATTGGTTTTTGCATACAACTTAATGTCATCCATAGATGAGGTGTGTGATTACTGTTTCTTCAGTATTATGTTTAAGGTTATACCCGGCCTGAAATTGGCGCAATAAATGAGACAAGGGGTTAAAGGCGAGGCAAAACCACAGAAGGCTCAGGGAATCTCCCTGATAGATACCCTTTCTAATAGATATCTGTCGATTAATAAGAGAAGTGTGGCGGTTATGTAGTAGTAGTGTCGTTTCCCAATGTGGCATTATGATACGCAATTAATCTATTACTTTTGAATTAAGTTTGTAAATGTTTAAAACAATTATCAACCAGGAGTGTGGTATACTCTTTGGTAATTATACAGCATGTAACGAAAACCCTGTCCGATCCTGAAGGGTATTATTTGGTATCGTAGTGCGTACACAAATACATGGATCATTTAATGGTTAAGAGATAATTATTTTTCCCCAATGAAAACAATTAATTTAAAAAATTAAAAATTATCATACCAAAGGCAACACTGATCGCTCGACAGGGTTCACCAGAGTTCACCTACAGTTTCGTGTCAAAGAAGCCGCCTGAGCGCGGTGGTCTTTTGTCGCATGCCGCAAAAGAAACGTAGGACTAAAGACATCTACGTTTTGCCTACGCGTAGGTATCAGCTGATATTTTATTGTAGGCTTACGCACAATGACCCCGATTTCTGACCTTCTGTTTATCAAGAAACAATTATTATTGAGTTAATGTGATGTGCTTTTGGCAATGTACCCACTGTAGGTATCAGTTTATTAAAACATTTACTTGTTACATACCTCTATCTATCTAGAACATTAGTACACATTTGACACCTTTTTATTAAATTTGCACGTACTCTACGCAGCGCTCATGTGTACGATTTGAGTGACTCGAAAGCTTCCACAATCCGAGCTGTTACTTCGATTTCCGAATCACACATTCACTCACAAATAAAAATTAACATATTCAAATATTCCTGATTGGTATACGACATTGTTCGCGATACGATAGCGGCACGTGATACGTACGGACATCCGATCGCAAGCTATCTCCACGTGAGACTGGCGAAGTGTCCAAACAAGTAGCAACCAGTCGGCTACATCAAAGGATCGAGGACTCGTTATGAGTACTTACAATGCGGCTAGAGCACGGCGGTGTCCTTTGAAATAAAAATAGGAAAAAAAATAAAAGATTTCGCCGGCCGGTGGAGTGTTGTCAACTTATGAAAATTTACCATATTTAGTGTTACATTTCGCATGGTAACTAAAAATAAAAAAAACTATCACATTTGGTTTTTATGAGTTACTTTTTTTTAACTATTTTTTCTAGTACGTATGTTAAACCAGGAATACGCCTGTTTTGGATCGGACAGGGTTTTTGTTACATATTGTAAATGTACAATGAAGGTTTATATTTTTTGTAGTGGCATGTTTATAAATAGCAGAGTCTATAATTCACTGTTTTTACATCTCATGTGGCCGTCTGCAACCCTTAGGTATTATACTGAAATGTTCGATATGTGAGTTTATTTTTGTTGGAATGTTTACATTTTGTAAATAGTACTCGTAGGTAGGCATGGGATTTGTCTTTATTAGAAAGGTTGTGCTGTGTATGTAGTTTTAGGCAGCATATATGTTATTCACGTTGCAACTAGTTCGGGTATGTTCTGTTGTCCTAATATAATAGCTGTCAAATTTTTGCTAGTCTTGTGTAGTGTCGGTAGTTTTTTGTACCAAAAGCTTTGTATTTTGGCTATACCCGGTGACTTCCAGTTATGTATTATAGCTGTTACATTTGTAATTTCAGTCTCTTTTATTCAGTCAGTCTTTAAATTCCACATCCATCCATTCGTCATCCATTTCTTTTTAGAGTGTTTTTTCCTCTCTTTGGCTGGTTTTTACGGACCGACGCCAAGTAAATGCAGCATGTGGTGTATTATAATAATGATGTGTTGTGATGAGGACCAATTTCTGTTTCTTCTTAACTTGCATGAACTTTCTGACGGTGCGCCATGTATTTAAAACTGCAGCCTTTTGTAGAGTGACATAGAGGGTTTCTTTTAGGTTATTTTTTTAAGGCTACGTAGAAGGTGGTTTGGGATGACACCTGTTGTGGAGAGGACTATATACCATGTGAACTTTTTGTTGACGCCATATTATAGTTACTTCATCTTTGAGTACTGCGTATTTACAATTTTTTTCAGACGTTGTCTTCTGAGTGTTACGTGTGTTGGGACGGCAATAATGATAATAATATAATATTTATTGACACAGACCATATGTCACATTTGAACAGATCTACAGGACACAGTCTGAACGAGATATAAAGATATCTGTATCTCAGACATCAGCGCTCTTCCTTATGATGACCATTACATTACTAGCTTAATCAGACATATTAATGAAAGGAGGTATATCATTACACAGAAAAAGAAAAAGTTTAAATTAAAATAATCAAAACGGTGTGTGGAGTGTTAACCTCTCGGTGAGTTGTGTGAAAGTGTGTGAGAGGGTGAGTATAAAAGAGATTTACTATTTAAGTATTTTTTTAATTTATCTGTCTTTTCATATGTATGTTTACTAATATATTTAAAGATTATACTTTTACCTTTTCTTTTTTTAGCGGGTATATGTCCAAAGCATCATTTATCTTATTATATAAGTACGGTCCCAAGAACCAAAAGTATTGGTTTACGTAAGCATGTCTGAAAGAAGGTCGGTCCTTAGTACTAAAAATATTTCGTCATAATTCATAATTATAGTAAAGAGTGTTGCTTCAGAACCACAAGTAATATAAACAACTGGCGAACTGTAGGGACCTCACACGACTGATAAACAAGATGCATAAAGCATAAGCATAATCAGCCTATCATCTTCCCACTGCTGGGACACAGGCCTCCTCTCTGTGAGAGGGAGTGGGCCGTAATCCACCACGCGGGCCCAGGGCGGGTTGGTAGATGTCACATGTCTTCGAATTTTTGGTTCTAAGGGTCCTAAACAAGATGGGTTGGGTACAAATAAGGGCGAAAAGTACTAACTTTTAGTACAGCCCTCTGAGCTATTTCCAATTGCCATATTACCCAATATGGCAATATTGGCAATATCTATTAGGTAAGTGGCTTTATTTATTTTATCCTGTAGGGTAATATCCGTTCTATTGTAGTGAATTGTCCTGTCGGTAAGAATTTTCTAAGATAGTTTGCGGTGTGTAATTGTAGTAAGGAGTGTTTGTGTTTTGTATGAGTGTGTATTTGAGTGCAAATTTTTGGTGTATTACCTTAGCCACCTGATTGTGCCTGTATGTGTAGTCTGTATGCGTGAGAGTTGGGAACGCTCCTGTTATGTGCTGAATTGTTTCTAGTTGGATGTGGCACTTGCGACATTTATAATTAGTTACTAAAGGATCTTTGAAAATAAATTTTCTGTAGTTTTTAGTGTTAATAATCTGGTCCTGTATCGCGATTATAAATCCTTCAGTTTCTGGGATTTGTGGTGTATCTGGGTGTTCATTTAAGTTTAGTGGGGTGTAGTTGAAATTATTTTGAACTATGGCGTTATGTATGTTACTAGTGCAAGATTATGAGTGAAAGAATGTTTTAAGTCGACAGACCTGTTAATGATAAATGATAAATGATTTTTATTTCTGTAAGTGGGTTTGTACAAACACTTTTACACGTCAAACATTTTTTTTTTAACTAGATGAGGTCGGCGTTTCCTATCTGACTACTCTGAGAAGAAAAGCCGAAACAAACTCAGAGGTCACAGTCTCTTTTAAAGTCCAGACATAATCTTGGTCAGATCATGTTAAGACCATGTGGATTGATGTCTGAAATGGTCTTTTCAGGAAAGAACCACACAGATTGAGTGGACCTGTCCAGTCAGTGCACGCATTTGTCAGTAATCGTACAGCTCAACTCAAAACATAAGGAGCTCAACGATTCGACGAACAATACCAAAGAAAGGACATTGGATAGGCCGCATAATTACTCAAACCGCCAGACCAAGTTACGATTAAAATTAACTAAGATAATAAAATATAAAAAAACAAAAGTAAAAAATAAAATGACCCACATAGTCTTAACATTCACAATAATAACAATAAAATAATACCTAGGTAAGTATTCATGTCATTGTTTATTTTACAGATCATATGAGGACCATGTAGGTAGGTGTCTGAAATGGTCTTTTGAGGAAAGAACCATACAGATTTGAGTGGGCCTGTCCAGTCAGTGCACGCATTTGTCATTAATCGTGCAGCTCAACTCAAAACGTAAGGAGCTCAACGATTCGACGAACAATACCAAAGAAAGGACATTTGGGTAGGCCGCTTTAAGTACTCAAACTGCCAGATATAAAAAAATATGAAATAACTGAGACAAAATCTATAGAAATAATACCCACTAAGTCCTCACACGAAATTAAAATAATAATAATATTATACAAAGTAAATATTCATGTCATAATCATGAAATTTCAAAGTGTATATAAAATAAAACAAAAGTTACGTACCACACAAAAAAAAAACACACTCAGTATGCAAAAATTGGAGCAGGTCAGTCCCAAGCCTTTTTGTCCTCAATATAGTCTTTGACTGTTTAAAAAGCTTTCTGGCACAACTTACGTTTAATAAATGATTTGAATTTATTAAGGCTTAGATCTTGAACATGGCTTGGAAGTTTATTATAAAAGCGTATACATTGACATCTGAACGAGCCACCTATTTTCTTGAGCCTTGTTGTAGGTACACCAAATTTGTGTTTGTTCCTAGTATTTATATTATGGATATCACTGTATTTTTTAAACAATTTTATGTTTTTGTGGGCATATAAAAGATTTTCATAAATATACTGAGAAGGCACAGTCATTACATTAATTTCCTTAAATTTCTCTCTGAGGGAGTGTCTCGGACTTAATTTATAAATTGATCTAACAGCTCTTTTCTGCAAAACAAATATCGTCTGCATGTCGGCGGCAATTCCCCACAAAAGAATACCGTACGACATCACACTATGAAAATAACTAAAGTATACTAAACGGGCTGTCTCTAAATCAGTTAAATTTCGAATTTTTCTAACAGCGTATGCTGCGGAGCTTAGCTTTTTTGACAATTTATCAATATGTGGGCCCCACTGAAGCTTAGCATCCAAAGTTAAGCCCAAGAAAACTGTGCTGTCTTCAAGTTTCAATTCTTCGCCCTTTATCAACACATTCGTTTTCACCTGCCTAACGTGAGGTAGCGTAAACTTAATGCATTTAGTCTTCTTTTCATTAAGAAGTAAATTATTAACATTGAACCAGTGAACTATTTTTGAGACCGCGTTATTTACATCGTCAGTAACCAGCTGCTGATGTTTAAGTTTAAACAAAAGTGAAGTATCATCCGCAAACAACACTATATCATGAAATGTTAATGTATGTTTCCGCTTAAGGTGCTGGATGTCTATTAGACCTAGTAGATAGTTAGTCTTTCTATTGCAGATTTAGAGTGTAAGTTGTTATGTTTTGTAGGAGTGGTGCGTGTGGTTCGTTCTAATTATTCTCTGTCTGTTTTTGTCCATTTAATAACTCCCAATGACTGTTGATGTTAATAAGGGGATGGCAAATGTATTTAAGACCTTGATTTGATTTTTACTAGAAAGCTGTGTTTGAAATATAGCGTTAAGTCTCCTTTTGTACTCTGCAGTAAGTTTTTCTTTAAATCTTAACATGATCTAGTCCCTTTAGTTGTGCGTACCCTAAATACTTATATAAGTCGGTCGGTTCAATTGCTGTTATGGTGTCTGAGTTGTTTACTACATAGTTTCCGGGTCGTATCTTACCACGTGTGATATGTAGTGTTTTCAGACTCGCCGTTCGCATACCGGCCCATAGTGCTGCTGGATGAGGTGTATAATTACAGCCCGCCTCGTCGACCAATTTTACAGAGAGAGCACCGGATTTGGACGGGAGTCAGTTCGGTTTTCGGCATGGCGATCCACCGTGGTTGCAAAAACTCGAGTAAGGGTCCTGGGGGCTAACTCTTGAAACTAATTTTAATTCCAATCTAAGACCAATACGATTCCAATGTTAATTTTGCAGTCAGACACGGTGATGCGGTGACGCGGTGATGCAGTCAGACGCGGTGATGCTGGTGGTGTCCTTGGACATCTCCAACACATTCAACACCCTGCCTTGGAGCTGTATTCGGGGGGCACTGTGCTACCATAGGGTGCCCCCGTACCTCCGCCACATCGTTGGGGCTTATTTGGAGGAGAGTCCACCTACAGGGGACGCGACGGCGTAGGCCGGGGCGAAATGTCGTGCGGTGTTCCACAGGGCACGGTAGTGGGCCCTCTCCTCTGGAACATCGGTAAGAACTGGGTGATGAGGGATGAGCTCCAACCGGGAGTGGACCTGACGCGTTACGCGGATGACACACTGGTCACGGCCCGGGGGAGCTCGCACAGGGAGGCAACGTTGCTGGCGATGGCTGCGGTCTCATAAGTGATGTATGGCATACGGCGCCTGGGCCTTGAGGTGGCCCTCCAACAAGTCGGAGTCCGTGGTATTTCACGGTCCCCGGCGGGCGCCACCGCCACACGTGCACGAGCACACATCGTGGTCGAGTCTACCATGAAGTACCTGGGTCTGGTACTCGACCGCCGGTGGGACTTCAGGTCCCACATTCGGCGGCTGGCTCCCAAGTTGAAGGGCGTGGCAGGCGCGCTCGTGACGCTGCTTCCCAATCTGGGGTAGGAGGTTGTATGTGGGGGTCGTGCGATCCATAGCCCTGTACGGCGCTCCGGTGTGGGCCTCTGACATGACGGCCGGCAGCATCGCGATGCTGGAAAAACCGTGGAGGGCGATGGCCGTCAGTGCTATCAGGGGGTTTCGCACGATCTCCTACGAGGCAGCTTGTGCACTGGCCGGATCTCTGCCATTGGAACTAGAGGTGAGAGCCCTCGCATCACTGTACCGATGGTGCGAGGAGGTGCGGGTGCGGAGCGGTGGACCGATGTCCAGGTGGTCGCTCTTCCGCCGGCCTCGCTACCCTCGAGGCAATCCGACCAGTGCTCGACGAATAGTTCGGGAGGAGGCACGGCTCCCTATCGTTTCAGGCGAGGCAGGTGCTCTCGGGGCATGGTTTCTTCGGAAAGTACATGTATCGCATAAACAGGGAGCCGGACGCTCGGTGTCATCACTGCGTCAACTGTTGGGCACAGGGTGGAACGCGGCGAGGCGGATGACGACCGCATGCAGTCGCAGGCGCCAATGACGTCAGTGGGGCGGCAGCAGCAGCAGCGCTTGATCCCCCTCCTCTTCTTTACTCCTTCCACTTCTTCTTCTCGTCACTCCTTCGTGTGGTACCGGCCGGCGGTGCACAGGACGACGCAACACCGATATCCAACACCGGAATCCCCTCCGGTGACCCGGCATCACGGCCAAGGGAGCCGCGCGGTGCATCGGCATCGCTGGGGCGTTTCCTCCGCGACTGCGACGGTACGCAGTCGCGGGCAGCGACAGAAAGCAGTCCGCGCGCAACAAGCAAACTCCGGCCGTCACCGCCGGCCAGCGGAGCGTAATGGCACCGTTTGCCGTCGCCGATGACAAAAAGAGGAGCCTGGAACTGGAGCCGACTTGTTGTCTCCAGTTCCAGGGACCAATCTTCCGAACGGGAGGAGTCTGGGAAGAAGCGCGGTTCCTCCCAGCGTGGTCCCTCAAAAAAGGTGCCAAAAGTATAGAGTGGGCGAGGTCGCGCGGGGTGCGGGCGGAGTCCGCGCTCAGCTACCGGAGCGCGTGAGGGGTCGTTTCGTGTCATTGGAGTGTGGAGAGCGCAGAGAGCGACTGCGAGCCCATGGTGGGCGACCTAAGTGGAGGCTCCACTACTTCCTAACCCGGGAATCAACAGAGCGGAGGCGAGATCCATTTTTCAATGAGACGCGATATTTTAAATTAGCTCGAAAACATTGTGGAGAGAAATTTTGAAATTGGAACGTACCTATTTTTAGTTTCAAAACAGTTAAAAATGGTAAAATATTAAAAATAATTACTAATATTTTCAAAATATACTATAACTGGCCAGTCTCTCATACATACTCTTTTCGCCAAATTGATTTCTATTAGTTCTTCCTTTATATCCAATAATTAAAACAAAAGGCGTAGAGCTCTTTGTTTAAATGAATTAAAAGTATACACAACTAAAAGAGCTCCACGCTTTTTTTACCCTTTTTCGTTGTTTATGAAAAAATTAACTGCTGGTGTGTAAGAAATAAGTATAAGGATTATTTATTTGTTCAAAAACATACAACAATTTAAACTTAAGGTGAAACACTTTAAGACACTTGAAAATACCTTTTTTACCCGACTATGCTAGGAGTAAGGATTATGATTGATGATTTTAACAAGTCTGTGTAATATCACCGCATAATAAGAGCGGGGCGACGTCTGAATTGTCCACACAAACGTAATACCGAAACCATGTTCAATTTAAGCATATTTGCACCACATTATTCGGATTAAGACAGTATTTATCTAGGTTCCTACATCGTTTTTTTTTTGCAAAATACTTATCTAAAATGTAGTTTTAAGCTAATTGGATTTCGCATTTTTTTACAGCGTAAATGACATGTTTTCTTATCGTTTTTTCTGTACTATAAACAAAAATATCTGTTATGTTGTTTTATTAGAAACATAGCTTACATTATTTTGTTGCAAAAAGTCGAAAAAAAAGATTAAGTTTTAATTCATCAAAATTTATCAAAATTTTTCAATAGCTAGTAGTGCTATCGCGTCAAGCCAATGTCAATGTGTGCGTGGTCGTAATGCTCAGGGTAGTAGATGTGCATCGCTCGCACAAAACCGGTTTTCCGTGTTTGTTGTCAGTTTTATACGATTACTTTATTGTCCTGGGCGTGCGTATTTATTTGCATAATTGTATTGTAATATTTTTGACACAATTGACTTATAAATGCTGTGAACTTGGATTTAGATTGGCCTTATATTTGGTATCGAGTAACCTAACCATTCATACATCAAGTGAAATTTTCTTTGTGTAATCAATTACGAAATCAGCATTAATTTATGTGTGAGAAATACTTTGCAATAAAAAAAAATAAAAAATTAAAATACAAAAAAAAAACAAGTAAATTGTTTTAGTACACAATAATGCAGTAAATTTGATAAAAGTGTTGATACGTAACATAACAATACGGTCTTATCTAACGTTATTTCTTACTAGCTTCCGACCGCGGCTTCGCCCATGTGGAGTGTTGATGAAAAGTAGCCTATAAGTACATAGGCTGCTTCCCCAGGCTTGAAACACAGTTCAGCGGATTAGCCGTGAAACATCACAGCCCCGCTCTGCGCGCGGTATCCTCCGTTCGGATAGTGGTAACTTTTGAACAATCCGTCCAAATTAATAAGTGTATAAGACAAAGTTTGTCTACATTAAACACCAAAAGCGATAAAGGTATTAATTTTGATGAGAATTAACTTAATACTCTAAAATCTGATTTGTAAAAACAAAAGCAATTCATTTATGGCTCACTATTTTGGCTATAATAGCTTCCACATAACATGTAGATGTATGCTGTCGCGGACTTTTATTTAGAATTGTTTATGACAAACAATCCCACGATACATTATGTTGTCGCTTCGAAGACAGACATACATATTTACATACAAAATAAGTTATTTAAATATGATTTGATTATTAATTGATCATTTGTTAAAACATAAATTCATTTATGGCTCACTATTTTGGCTATAATAGCTTCCACATAACATGTAGATGTATGCTGTCGCGGACTTTTATTTAGAATTGTTTATGACAAACAATCCCACGATACATTATGTTGTCGCTTCGAAGACAGACATACATATTTACATACAAAATAAGTTATTTAAATATGATTTGATTATTAATTGATCATTTGTTAAAACATAAATTTAATTAATATCCTTTCGAGGGACATTTAAAATTAATACGTTTACCTATTTAAACTTACATAAAATATTTATCTGATGAATAGTTAGGTTGGCAGCAGTGGTATCGCGCCATTATTGTTCCGTTGCAAACTTCCGGAGCAATGGTGGGGCGACACTTGCAACACGAATATTGGAAGAGTGATCGGCAGTTGGTTTTGAGCAACCGTGCGAATAACATCTTCAGAACTATGAGAAAATAGTTTGTTTGGAAAAATAAAGTCATATTTATTATTTATGCGTGCAGTTTAAATATAGTGTTTTACATCAGAAGTGGTACGAAAAGGCGCCCAGATGCCGCGAAGCCGCAAGCGCAATCGAGGGAGAAGAAGTGCATCAATAATAACTCATACGAGTAGCTGGTCAACGAGTTCTGGTTCGCCTTCGTCCAGTAGCAGTAGCTCTAATGGTCAAAGACGTAAGAAAAAGAGACGCACAGGCGTGCGTCTCCAGCAGTAAGCCAAAATGTTATTTTATCTTCAATGATTCCTGATTTTGACCCATTAGTGGACGATATTGAAATGTGGATAAATGTTGTGGAAGCCAATGCTCGTATTTTTCGTTGGTCTGATCGTGTTCTACACTATAAGGCTTTGCATAAAATTGCGTAATACTGCTAAAACATGGTACGACTCGCGACAAAAAATAAAACAACATGGACTACCTGGAAATGGAAGGATTGGCGAAATACACTATTAGATACATTTCAAATAAAGCGTAATATGTATTGTTTGCTGAAAGACTTAATCCAAACGAAACCCACGGATGGTCAGTCATTTTAATGAATTTTATTTTGTACAAAAAGGCAAAATTGACAAGATGAGATTGTCACTTTCTGATCAAGACATTATTTCGATAATAGTAGGATAAAAATGTAATCACTGCAGCAGATGCTGGAAATTTTAAATACTGTGATGAGTTGGCCTCATTTTTCCACGGGAAAATTCATGTTGAACCGGAACAAAAGTCCGTTCAGAAGCATAAAAATTCAACTCGCTTATTCTGTAGTAATGTTGATAAAAAGACAGTTAGTTCTTCCAACTCATAAAGAGTACCAATGCATAGTTTCCAATGCTGGTACAAATATAACATGTTTTCGCTGTGGTGAACCTGATCATAAAAAGACCAGCTGCAGTCGGAAGGATAATGTCAAATATGTGTGTAATAAAAAGTAAAATTAATTGTTGAACCTACACCTAAGGACAAATTTGATACGGCAATTGTATTATGGGCAGTGGTTGTTCTCTAATAACGTCTTCTTTGGCACGCGAGATTAAACATTGCAATTTTACAAATAAATAAAGCTGTTTTATTAAAAGGATTTAAATCAGATTCTTGCTCTGAGGCACACATGGGTCACTTGTTGACATTATGGTTGATAATGCTGAGCTTAATGTGGTCCTATATATTTGTGATGAATTAGCCGGCTGTCCTATTTTAATTGGTAGGAATTTTACGGAGGATAAAGGAATTATGTACGCACGAGTAGGAAGTAGTCTTTCTTTTCGCCCCATAAGTAACTACCATGTCGCTTTAAAATAGTCTGTTATGTTGAACCCTGATTCTGTTGTACACACCTCTGTGTTAAAAAAAATATTGTCTGGATACCCTCGGGTTGTTCCAAAAGATTTAAAATCGTAAGGGCTTCTTGCGTTGAGTTAGACATTGAACTAATAACTAATAAACTTGTGTACCATAGACTCTACCGTATGTCTGAATCCGATAAGGCAGCCACTAGGGAAATTATTGATGACCTATAAAAATGGAATTTCGCTTATGCCAGTCCGAAACTATTGGTCGATAAACCTCCGGGTTGCTACTGAGAAATTATAAATAGACAAACCCAATAACACTATGCCCGACCTGGGAATCGAACCCAGGACCCCATGCTCAGAAGTAGCTCTTGCGACCACTAGACTAACGAGGAGAAATGTCACTTTTTCCAGAGCTCTGTTAACTTCCTTGGGTACGATATTTCTGAAGATGGTTTAAGTACAGGGTAAAATAAATTAAAGGCAGAAGAAAATTATCCTGAACCTAACAATGTGCATTAAGTAAGACAATTTTTAGGTCTAATTAATTATTTTAGAAAATGTATAAAGAATTGGGCTCATATAGCAAAACCGTTGACAAAGCTCTTGAAAAAAAAAGATATCACAATAAATTAAAACATGAGTTGTTCCGTAATGCTTTATTAAAAATATATGACCCCAAATTACCTACTATTTTATACACAGATACCAGTTGCGATGGCATAAGCTGTATACTGACTCATGTTAATGATACAGGTGAAAAACCAATAAATTTTTATAGTCTACAGACTTCTAATGAGGAGAAAAAGTACCACTCCTTTTAGTTTTTTGCAATAATTGTTGCACTTCAAAAATTCCGTCACTATATATTGGGCTCGACTTTTAAAATTTATACAGATTGCAATGCTGTTAAATATACAATAAATAAGCAAGAAATCAATTATAGAATCGATGGATGGGTGTTACTTACACAATAATTCATGTTTGAAATAATACACAAACTAAGGTGCTCAAATGCAACATGTTGACGCTTTTAGCCGAAATGCAGTTGATAAAAATTTTACCTACATATATGTAATGAAACTGTGCAGATTGCTAGCAGATTGGCTATTGTCAGTGCGGTTACAAGACCCAATTATTTGTAAGATTAGAAAAACATTGAATCAGGTCAGGCCGAGCTTAATAAGAAAGTGTATAATAAGTATGAGTTCTTAGGTAAAAAGGTAAACCGTCAGACTGAATACGGTAGACGGTGGGTTGTCCCTAAGCAATCTATTTGGCAAATAATTAGAGCGAATCATGATGACCTTGGCCATTTTACCGTGGATAAGACAATTGATAAATCATTTAATTGGTTTCCCAAAATTAAGAAAGTAGTATCCAAATTTATCAAAAATTGCATTAACTGTATTTACTATAAAAATATCCATGTCAGCAGGGAAGGCAAACTGTTTCCTAAACCTAAATATGCAAAGCCCTTTCACACGCTTCACATAGACCATCTGGGTCCATTTGTAAAGATCACGCGTGTTGACTCTTTTACAAAATTTATATTTATGTTCCCTGTTCGTAACACTAAAAGTCAAAGTATTATAAGCGAGTTCGACTTTTGTCTATTTAATAATTTATTTTGTGTATTTAATTTTTTTGGTAATACTAAGCGTCTTATATGTGATGCTGGCTGTCCTTTCACGTCTAAGTTATTCGTTAAGTACTGTCAGGACAAAAAATACGATAACATGTTATAGCTACTGCTGTTTCACTCTCAAACGGTCAGGTGGAACGCTTTAATCGCACCATCCTTGACGCATTGAGAAGTATGGGTGCTAATACCAAATGACAAATGGGATACTCATATTACTAGTATTCAACAAGGTTTTAACAGTACTATTAATAAAACCACTTCAAGCCATTCCCAGTAAATTCTTTGGATACAGACTTCAAACTGACGCTGACATGTTGGCACAGGAGGATCAATCTGTTGACGTCACGTACTTGCCCCTTACCATACTTTTTATAACAGCAGCAACATCTTTTGCTAAGAATCTGACCTTTAAGTCCATCAGACAATCCTCAGCATCGACCAACTGATTAAGGAATAATGTCAACAGTCTCATTCAGGTCAGTGCAAAGATCTAAACGGGCAAAGTACTAAATTATTACCACTTTTCAAAGGACTTTTTCAGGTGACTGAAGTATTAGGTCATGACCGCTATAAAGTATAGGATATGCGTGGCGCTGAAAGAACAAGCGAGTGCTATGAGGCGACCACGTGTGCTGAAAATATGAAACCGTGGAGCAAGTTGGCACACCTTGATGTTGAAGGTTTGGAAATGGCCTATGATGTTGTCAGGTATTTATTAAACCCAAAAAAAAACTATTATAATTATATCTTTTGAAGTATCTACTACTAGTTGTAATAGGCTGCCTAGTGCATTTGCTTCAACCATATTTTGGTATTTGGATTGTTTAACTTACAGTATTTATTCGTGTAAAATAAATCTGTGACAAATGAGTTTGGGGTTTGTAGTGATATGCAAATAGGGTTGGCCAAAGGCATCGCCTAGGGAAAACTGCAAACTCTAAATATAACTGACCGCTGATGGAACAGTTAGATACATGTAAATACCAACATATGTTATGCTAACAGGTCGTTTGAATTGGGGTCTTTCTCTACTGGCCGTTGATGGAATAGTGGAGTAGACGCTCATTTCAAATGAGGAGTAATTAATAATTGCAGCTTCTCTATGAAATATTGTGACTTATTGTTTATACTTTGGTCTCACCAATTGCACCGGACTGGGACGCTATCCGAGGACGGACGCGTGCGCAGGACGGCCGAATGTTGTCGCTTCGAAGACAGACATACATATTTATATACAAAATAATGTATTTAAATATAATTTGATTATTAATTGATCATTTGTTAAAACATAAATTTAATTAATATCCTTTCGAGGGACATTTAAAATTAATACGTTTACCTATTTAAAATTACATAAAATATTTATCAGATTAATAGTTAGGTTGGCAGCACTGGTATCGCGCCATTATTGTTCCGTTGCAAACTTCCGGAGCAAAGGTGGGGCGACATTTGCAACACGAATATTGGAAGAGTGATCGGCAGTTGGTTTTGAGCAACAGTGCGAATAACATCTCCAGAACTGTGAGAAAATAGTGTGTTTAGAAAAATAAAGTCATATTTATTATTTATGCGTGCAGTTTAATTAGAGTGTTTTACAATTATCATCGTGTACTCCGGCTACCCAACACCATACGGCTTAGACAGCGCACGACAAGATAGCTCTCAGAGGGCTGGAGTTTTCCGACTTACTGTATACTTATCATTATATTATGTACTAGCACTTCGCCCGCGACTTCGTCCGCGTGGATTTCGAAAAAAAAAAGTTGCCTATGTTCATTAGACATAATTTTGGCTTCTACTGGTAATGCAATTTTTCAAATTGGTCCAGTAGTTTCGTAGCCTATTCAATACAAACAATTAATCAAAACTTTCCTCTTTATAATATTAGTATAGACAAATCACACAATCTTTATAAAATATAGTCTATGTGTTATTCTGATGTATAAGCTATATTATTGTAAAGTTTCTTGGTTTGAGTTTCACACTACTAGGTACCTAAGTATATTTAGTATAAATTAGTATTTACCTACCTATCTACCTACGTATGGAGCTTTGTTTGTTTCGTTTCTTTAGACCATGTTCGCACGGACGTAAATATCTCGAGGCGTTATTTTATCAACTCTCGGTGTTGAACCCAGCATTGAGAATTACAACAGAGTGCTGCACACTGTTGGATTTTCAACTCTCGGCGCTTTGCAGTGCGTAGAAGATCCAGTGCGCGAAAAAAATATCTCAAGGACACTGGACCTCTTTATTCATACGAGTACTGTAACGTTTGTCCGACTTTATTACGTTTCGTTTTTTTTAATATATGAATCAACAATAACGATGGCAATAGCAATATTTATGAAGAACATAACAAAATAAATATTGTTCTTTTATTGTTCTTAGCTCAGGACGGTGTTATTGATGTACTCGTATCACGTAAATAGATATAACTTTGTGGAATATTTTTTATTTGATACTTTTATTATTTCACTTGTATTCATTATTTATACATTTAGTAACAAATTTTGGTTTAGTAAAAGTAATAAGTACATGAATAAGACAGAAGAAGCCTTAGTTTTTTTAAAGAGACCAAGAGACCAAGGGAATAAATTATATATAGCCCTATAATTTGTATTTACTCGACGTACAACGTCGGCTGGTTCCCCCAAGGCATCGCCATAATAGAACGCGCATGCGCGATCATCGCAGGTTCGCGCGAATTTTACTAGTACGAACGAGCGATCAAACATATTGAACTCGAATAGTAGTCCTAACTGACAATCGCACGACGCTATCGCGCGATCAAAATGTTTGTAAATCTATTCGTGTGAACTTAGCTCGTACGAACGCGCGATCAAACAAACTGAATTCAAATAGGTGTCCTAATAGAAATTTGCGCGAATTTCTATTAGGACTGCGGCCTGCGGCTATTAGGCACAGCCGAGCCCCTAACTCTACAATGCTTAACTCTGCAAACCTTACATGTTGTTGGGGTACATAGGAGTGTCTGTGCGACGGCCGCGAAACGGCCATGCCGTGCATTTTGACCAAAATGTAAGGTTTGTAACGTTAAGTCTTGTAGAATAAGGGGCTTGGCTTTTCGTTAGATCTGATAACTTTTTAACAGTGCAAGCGTTATGTAGGCAACCTACTTTAAATTAAATGTTTTTGGTGGGTAATATCATCGTACGGAACCCTCTCCACGCTAGTTCAACACGCATTTGTTTATTGCTCGTCAGAATAATACATAAAACCTAGACGTGCCCAAATGTTATGACCTCATAAACTTGGATTTAAAAAAGGTACACAATATTATTTATAGGTTGGTAGGACGTGGCTAACCTGCCTAATGTCAAATGTTGCGAAGTGTAGTTCGCTTTGTAACCATAGACAATGTAACCGTAGCATTAAAGTTCAGGTGCGGTAAGGTCAGGTGCGTGGTACCTACTCACAACCGGCTTGCTTCGGATGTATGAACGTAATCTCGTAGCAAAAGGTGTACGTAAGGATCGTAGCAGGTGGCGTTCTGTAGTTTCTGCCTACCCCTTGAGAAAAAGGAGTTAGTTTATGTATGAGTGTATAAAGTACATAAAGTTCCCTTTTACAATACTGGAGTTCCAAGCAATATTCAGTTCAGATTTATACAAGATCATAAAAGTGCACCAGTTGTAACGGATCAACGACCCACAGCGAGAAAACTTTCGTACTTTGCAAGATGATTAAATTTTTGTTGTCGATCATCCTATAACACAGTTGTGCAATTGGACGAGCGAACTAAAGCAATATCGCTTAATACTATTAGCTTTGCTTGAGGAATATAGGGCTAAGTTACGTTGAAGCAAATCTTGAGATGAATTCCGCACTTAATGTTAGAATATCAAGTCCGGAATCCGAAAAGGGAGAGTGCGCTTGTATTATTTCGAACATTACGATAGTATATTGGACGGCCACGTCCATAAAGTCTACAGAAAGTGAAATTTTAAAGATGTTTTATTATTTATTAAAACTACATGCAATGCCGACAAACAGGCTGCGGCATGGTTCGTGGTGGTCGGTGTTTCGAGGACCTGGAGCCGTGGGTTAGGGCGGGCCGCGTACAAGGACTCCCCAATCTTGGCGGTAAGCTCCTGGTCACCACAGATCACGTTCACCCTAGAGCGTGCATCTATGTCACAGGTAATCATAAAACACAGCTTTTAAATGACTTCTGTTGCAGAGATGTCTCTGCAGTAAAGTTGCAAATACAGCGTGGCGAATCCGAGGAGTTGGTGATCGTATTCACCTCTGCTTACATGCCCGAGGCGGAGGCGCCGCCTCCGCACGACCTCGCCACTCGTGAGCCATAGCGAGAGAAGCGGGTTTGAGGCCGTCGTCGGGGCCGACACCAATGCTCACCACCAACTTTGAGATATGGACACGCAAAATGAGAGGGATAAGGTCTTGGTTGACTACTTATTCTCTACTAACCTATCCCTGCTAAACACTGGCTCCGAACCAACATTCTAAAACAGGCGAAGCCGCACAATGCGGCGGAAATTGCCACGGGGTGGCAGGTCTCTAAGGAGGCCTTCAGCTCTGAACACAGGTAGATCCGCTTCGACGTCCAGCCATGTGTCACCCCAAAACCACCACGGCGCAATCCACGCAGCACGAATTGTGCCACCTACACACGCAGCCTTGAATTTAAGCTGGCGCTATCAAGCGTTCCGACGACATTTGCATTTCTTACTAAATCAATGATAGACAGCTACCAAACTGCCTACCCAGAGACCATCACACGTAACACATCAGGCAAACAACCCTGGTGGGGCGCAGATCTGGAGCGTATTGAATCTGAAAATCTTTCCTTACCCTGTTAGCTTGCTGACAGAAGCTAACAGGGTAAGGAAAGTACTGGCGCAACAGCATACACCTGGGCCCGCTTCTCTCCGGAAACCCGACAACACACTCTTTTCCTGGCCATAAGAAACGAGACGCATTATTATTGAAATTTACTTCCCTGGACGTATCATCGCGCAAGTAATCGACTGGCAAGAGGTAATTGAAACACCATCAGACAATGATTGGCTTTACGCCAGCAGGGTGATCACATTTGAGAACTAATGGGCCATCCGGAGCTTCCATCCTTTTAAGGCAGCTGGTCCTGGCGGACTGTTCCCCGCCTTACTAAAGGGGTGACACCGGAGCCGCAATAAGACTCGTGCCTTTATTGCCTATTAAGCCTTTATTAGCGTGCCTGGCCTTTAGATACGTTCCTAAAGGATGGAGGGAAGTGATAGTAATATTCATCCCTAAGCCAGGTAAGGGTGACTACACAAGGGGTGCAGTTGAAGAGCCTCCTCGTGGCGCACCCTGGGCAACGTCAGCTCCAATCGCCCACCGGTACTGGTGGACAATTGGCGCTGGCGGCAAATCTCAACAAACGGGGAAGGGCACGGTTCCATTCCCCGATCATCTTTGATGGTCGTGGAAGGGAACCGGGCTAGGGAAGGGTCGATGGAGTAGGTCGTACGCCCACCCCCCCTCTGCTTACAGAGGGTGAGTTGTGTGGGCGTAGTCTTGTTGGAGGAGAGGAAGAAAACCTCTTAAAAAAATTACCCCAACTCCAAGGTCGAGCGTGCCGAGGGGGTGTATGGCCGGAGGGTATCCGGTCGTTAGCGCTGGGGGGGGATCCAGGGGGATCAAAGGGACCGCACCCTTCAAAGGAAAAATAAAAATGGAAAAGTCAGTTGGGAAAATTTTACCTCAGGGCGGTACCGACTGCTTAGCAGTCGGAGAATCCGCCACGCATCCGATTTCGGATGCGTCATGCCCCTCGTATTCTGGGGGGGGGGCAACAACTGTCTGGAGGGAGGAGAGAGAGGGAGAACCCGGTCGCAATCATTCGGGGACCCGTTAAGCGATGGTTTGGCGGGCCCTCGAGTGGCTGCCGCCGGTCACCAGCGAGAAACGGAGCTTCTTTTGAAGCTCCCGCGCGTGGTGATAGATCCATTTGCCACCTACGATGGCAACCAGAGCAAAGGAGGCTCCGGTCCCTCCGGGGACCACAGCAGGTCGGATCCGGACCTGAGCAGGCGCGGCAAGGCGCTGCTTAAGAGGAAGACGGACGAAGAAATGTTGCCGGCGCCAAAAGCGCCCAAGGTGATGGGTGGTCGGGGTCGTGCGGCTGCAAAGTCGGGGCGTGACCCGTTGGGCCGCTTCACGCGCCCTGCTACGCCAGTCCCATCGCAGGCTTCATCACCGGCTCCGTCATCGGCTCCTTCGCCAGCTCCGTCGGAGAGCGCGGGGAGCGACGCCGAGCTGGGGAGGGAGGACCTCGCGAGCATAGGCTTAGGCCTATGCTCCAACAGGGCGGAGGCAAACGCTGCCAAGAGGGCGCAGCGGAAGGCTGCCGCAGCCGACGTGGTGGCTGAAATGGCCAGCCAGAACAGAGAGAGGCGCGCTGCCCGGATGGCAGCCGGAGGGAGCGTTACTGGGTTGGCGCTCAGTAGCCAGGTGCTGGACAGCGTGGGGGTCGTCATGACGGTTGCCACCAAGTCCGGCAACCTGAGGGGGACCTATGTTCGTGCCCTAAAGGAGGCGGTGGACGGAATCAAGGAGGCGGTCGAGCTCCTCGTGAACCGCACCAGCACGGAGGAGACGGCGAGGCTCTGGGAGGAGAATGACCGTCTCCGATCCAAGCTCGAGGAGCTCGAGCGGCAGTTTGCTGCCCAGAGGGCGGCTCCCGCCGGCCCCAGCGTCACTCCCGTCACGATTCCGCCAGCGGTCCAGTCGTCGCCTGCGCGTGCGGATGCGGAGATCGAAAAGATCGCCCGCATCTGCATGATGCAGTGCGGCGGAATGATTAACGCCCGGATGGAGGCGTTGGAGTCGCGACTCCCACCAGCCGCGATCCTCCGACCCCCACTTGCGGCGGATAGGAGGAGGGCGGAGGAGGCCGCCGCCGGGACGAACTCCGCGTTGGGGGGCAGAATGCCCGAGCAGGGGCCCAAAAAGTCCACGCAGGGGCCCAGGAAGCCCACGGGGGCTTCTCCCGCGCCACCTCCGGCGACCGCGCCTCCGGCGACCGCGCCTCCGGCGACAGCACCTCCGGTGACCGCACCTATCGCGCCTCTGGCGACCGCACCGCCTCCCACCTCACCTCCCACCCAGGATGCTGAGGGGTGGACGACGGTGGGGAAGAGGAGGAAACAAAAGAGGAAGAAGAGCGGTAAGAACGCCGACGGAGCACCGGTACCGGCCAAGACGCCCACAAAACAAAAAAAGAAGTCGAGAGGACGGCGTAGGGCCCCACGCTCTGCGGCTGTGGTGATCACACTGCAGTCCGGAGCCGCTGAGAGGGGCGTCACCTACGCGGCGGTCCTCCGAGAGGCAAAAAAGAAGGTCGCGTTCCCCGACCTTGGGACACCGTCCGGCCTCAGATTGAGGCCGGCGGTTACGGGGGCGCGGCTGCTCGAGGTGTCCGGTGCCTCCAGCCGCGAAAGGGCGGACGTTCTGGCCGCCAAGTTGAGGGAGGTCCTCAGCCCGGAGGACGTTCGGATTACCAGGCCGATGAAGACCGCGGAGCTGCGAGTCAACGGCCTGGATGACTCGACGACCCCGGCTGAGGTCGTGGAGGCCATCGCCCGTGTCGGTGGATGCCCGCCCGACGACGTGCGGGCGGGTGAAATTCGCGCCGACGCCTCCGGGCTCGGCTCGATTTGGGTGAGGTGCCCGGTGGCGGTGGCGAACAAGGTGGCCGACGCTGGGCGTCTGTTGGTGGGATGGGTTGCGGCAAGAGTCAAACTGCTGCAGCCCAGGGCCATGCGGTGCTACGGGTGCCTGGACGTCGGGCATGTCAGGTGCCGGTGCACCGCCGAAACGGACCGCAGCGATGAATGTTATCGCTGCGGCCAGCCCGGCCACAAGGCGGCCCAGTGCTCCGCGGCGCCAAACTGCAGCCTCTGCACGGCTGCAGGGAGGCCCGCCGGGCACAGATGGGGGGCGAAATCTTGTGGCGTGCCCGCCAACAGAAGGAGGGGAAGGGGCCAGAAGGGCTCCTCTTCGGCCGACTCCCGGCCTGAGAATACTGCGGAGGGGGGGATGGACTGCGCATAAATGGCGCTGTTCCGTCTCCTCCAGGGCAATATCAACCACTCTGCCAGAGCTCAGGATCTCTTGCTCCAGAGCATGGCAGAGTGGTCGATTCACGTGGCCGTGGTCGCCGAGCCGTACTGGGTCCCGCCCAGGGATAACTGGGTGGGAGATCTGGATGGTTTGGTGGCCATCATTGGCGGGGCTCTCGTCAGCCCGTCTCGGGGGCACGGCTGGGTAGCCGCCCTCGCAGATGGCGTTGGCGTCGTTGGGGCGTATTTTTCGCCCAACAAGAGTCTCGCCGACTTCGAGAGGTTCCTTGTCGAGTTGGGTGCCGTCGTGGGCCAGCTCCATCCTCGCCCGGTGCTGTTGCTCGGGGATCTCAACGCCAAGTCTGCGGCGTGGGGATCCCCGGTGACCGATGCTAAGGGTGAGGCATTGGAGGAGTGGGCGATCACGACTGGCCTGGTCGTCGTGAACCGGGGCTCGGTCTACACGTGCGTGCGGCAGAGGGGCGGGTCCATAGTGGACGTGTCGTTCGCAAGCCCTGCTGTCGCGAGCCGTGTCTGCGACTGGCGTGTCGCCGCGGAGGTGGAGACGTTGTCGGATCACCGATATATCCGATTCGACGTCTCCGCCCAGACCGCTGGCGGCCGCAGAACATCAGTCCCGCGTTCGGACGGCCCGCGCTGGGCGCGTAAGCGCATCGACAGGGAGCTTCTCGAGGAGGCAGCTATTGCTCAGGCTTGGTTCCGGGGGTCGGCAACGACCGGACCCGATGACGTCGAGCTGGAGGCGCTGTGGTTCCGCGGGGCAATGACGCAGATATGCGACGCGTCCATGCCCCGCGCCCACGCACAGGGTGCAAGGCGCCAGGTGTACTGGTGGTCCGCCGAGATCGCGCAGCTGCGCGTCGCATGCGTGGCGGTGAGACGCCGGTACACCCGCTACCGGAGGAGACGTCGTCGGGTACCCGAGGAGGAGGCCGCGCTGTACGAGGTGTACCGCGCGGCAAAGCAGACTCTGTGGCTGGCCATCGACGAGGCGAGGACGCGATCCCGGGAGAGGATGTTGGAGACTCTGGACGGGGATCCGTGGGGGCGCCCGTATAAAGCGGTTCGAGGGCAACTTCGAGTCGCGGCGCCCCCACTTACGGAGAGTCTCCAACCCGAGCTGCTGGAGGAAGTGGTAGCAGCCCTCTTCCCGGTGAGAGCGGAGCATGTTCCGCCGCCGATGGCTTTGCCCGCAGCCGCGGAGTCTGCAGAGGAGGAGGAGGAGAACGCCATCAGCGTCCCAGAGGTGACACAGGCAGAGATGAGGGCGGCCGTGATGCGGCTCCGGGCCAAGAACGTGGCTCCGGGGCCCGACGGAATTCACGGCCTGGCTTTGGCCCTCTCTCTGAAGGAGTTGGAGCCCCAACTGAGAGGACTCTACACAGCGTGCCTTGAGCGGGGCCAGTTTCCCAGTCTGTGGAAGATTGGACGTCTGGTCCTGCTCAGGAAGGCGGGGCGCCCTGCCGACTCGCCGTCTGCGTACCGGCCCATAGTGCTGCTCGACGAGGTGGGCAAGCTGTTCGAGCGCATACTCGCAGCCCGCCTCGTCGGCCACTTGTGCAGAGAGGGGCCGGACCTGGACGAGAGCCAGTTCGGCTTTCGGCATGGGCGCTCTACCATCCACGCTGTGTCGAGGGTGAGAGTCCTGGCGGAGGAAACAGTGTCCCGGGGCGGGGTGGTGGTGGCGGTGTCCTTGGACATCTCCAACGCCTTCAACACCCTGCCCTGGAGCTGCATACGGGAGGCACTACGTTATCATCGGGTGCCTCTCTACCTCCGCCGCATCGTTGGGGCTTATCTGGCGGGGAGGTGTGTCACCTACATGGGACGAGATGGCGGAAACCAGCGCCAAGTGTCGTGCGGTGTTCCACAGGGATCGGTCGTGGGACCGCTCCTGTGGAACATCGGGTACGACTGGGTGCTGAGGGGCGAGCTCCCGCCGGGCGCGGACCTGACGTGTTACGCGGACGACACGCTGGTCACGGCCCGGGGGAGTTCGCACAGGGAGGCAGCGTTGCTCGCGACGGCAGCGGTCTCACTCACGGTGAGCCGCATACGGCGCCTCGGCCTGGAGGTGGCCCTCAACAAGTCGGAGGCCATGGTGTTTCATGGCCCCCGGCGGGCGCCGCCGGCCGGATCACACATTGTGGTCGGGGGGGTCCGGATCGCTGTCGAGCCCACCATGAAATATCTGGGATTGGTGCTCGACCTAGACGCGAAGGTGCTCGCGTCACTTTATCGGTGGCGCGAGGAAGCGAGGGCGCGGGGCGAGCGGCCGATGCAGCGCCATATGGAGCAGCGTCGGTCGCAGCTTCGCGAGGTCCTGGTGGCGGAATGGCGGGACAGGCTTTCACGCCCTACCGCCGGCCTCGTCACCATAGAGGCGGTCCGGCCAGTGCTCGACCTCTGGCTCGGGAGGAGGCACGGCTCCCTGTCGTTTCGGGCGACGCAGGTGCTCTCGGGGCATGGCTGCTTCGGGAAGTACCTGTGTCGCATAAACAGGGAGCCGGACGCTCGGTGTCACCACTGCGTCGACTGCCGGGAGGACACGGCGTGGCATACGCTGGCAGAGTGTGCCGCTTGGGAGGAGCCGCGCCGTGCCCTCATCTCAGAAGTAGGCAGTGACTTGTCGCTGCCGACCGTAGTGAGTTCGATGGTCGGCAGCGCCGAGTCCTGGGACGCGGTGGTTTCCTTCTGCGAAACAGTGATCTCGCAGAAGGAGGCTGCGGAAAGGGAGAGAGAGATCTCGTCCACTCTCCCGATCCGCAGCAGGCGCACCGGGCGCAGGCGGAGGGCGGACAACGCCCTCTTCCAGCCCCCCTAAATGGGTCCAAGGGCAACGGATTCGGGGACATCCGTCGCCCCCCAACATCAGGACCCGAGAAGGCGGCGCGCGCAGTGTTCCTCGCGCGCCGACCACAGACGCTGCGGGGGGAGTACACCTCACTCCCCCCGCCCGAGACGGGGCCCGCGCAAGCGGGCCGGCACCAGCCGGGGTTGTGGAAGAATAATGTGTTCCCGCGACCCCGGCGTAGGTGTGAGAAGGAACACTGGGGTGGTTTTTAGTCAGTAAGAGTCTGACAGACCCCTCCGCCCGCCCCAGGGCGGAGGACATCCATGAGGATTTTCCACCCCGGGAAAAAAAAAAAAAAAAAAAAAAAGGGTGACTACACAAACGCCAAATCCTACCGACCAATCAGCCTGCCCTCCTTTCTACTAAAGACGCTGGAAAGGCTGTGTGATAGGGAGCTGAGGGACGGCGCTCTAAAAACCATACCACTTCACGGTAACCAACGTGCATACAGCTCGGGTAAGTCGACCGAATCCACTCTTCACCTGGTAGTCAGCCAGATAGAGGAAGCGATTTACAAAAACAGCACCTGCCTCGATAAAACTGACTTCTCCAGCATCAGCAGCGCCCCCTCCAGACATGGAGTAGAACAGGTACTAACGGACTGGATTAGAAACATGCTAAGCAAACGAGTGGTTCGCCTTGAGGGTGAGCAGCAACTGGCCATAATAGCCAGAGGGTGCCCCCAGGGAGGGGTGCTGTCCCCCCTTCTATGGAATCTGGTGATTAATTACCTCATCACCAAACTCAACGCCAGCCGCTATTACACAATAGGGTATGCTGACGACCTCGCAAACCTTGTTTCGGGGAAGCTGACGGGTACAATCTCCAACCTCACTCAGCAAGCGCTACTACGAAGTAACACCAAGGCGTTGGTGGCCTTACTCGAGGAGCTGGGGTGGATCGAATGATCGATTTTCCCACCGTACGCAAAATACGCGCATTGTCGAGGAGTTGCGGACACCAGCCCGTATTACATATTACCTAAACCAAAGTTTGTCAGGAGAAATAACTATCAGCAGAGGAGAAAACGAATCCAGCTTATCATCGCTGGGATGTTTCTGCCAACTTCTTACGTATATGTTCACGTGCCTTAACTTAAGGAGACAACCTAGATGTTGATGAAGAGAACCAGAAGGAGCGCATTCCAAAGGAATACCGCCTGGACGAAGAAAGAAGAGTGAATGAACAGCCAGGAGCAGCATGTTGATCGTGTGATGAAATTAGGGAAGGATTAGAGGTGAGGATCAGGTGAAGCCAAGTGTCATCACCTGTGACTATATTATGTAAGTGCGTTGGAGAGGCAAAACATGCAGACTGGCAGACTCGAATAGATGAAGGCTTAGGCCCAGTTTCACCATACCATGTTAGTTAGAATGTTCAGTGTTCAGTTAAAATGTTAACGGGACCTAAAGAGTAGCGAGTGTTTTGCCTAGCGCTAATCCATGATTATAGGTGGGACACTCAGAAAGTTATGCGAAAATAAAAATAAATGTTCTTTAAGTAAATATTTTTTATTAAATGTTTTCAAAGTTCTCCCCACTAGCCTCTTTACAAAGTTTTATGCGTCTGAACCAGTTTTCGAAATACTTTTTCCAGTCCGCCGTAGATACCTCGTTGACAGCCTTCTCGAACGCTGATAGCGCATCTTCCGGCGACGAAAATTGTATTCGTTAGAGCAGTTTTTTGTCAGGAATAAATATAAGTCAGACGGTGCTAGGTCAGGGCTGTAAGGAGAGGGTCCCAGGAGTTAGACCGCCGTGCTGTCCAGGCAGTCCCTCGTTTTGAGCGCGGGTGCGACGGCGCGTTGAAGTGGTGGAGCAGTTGCCCGCGGGCCCTGTATTTGGTCGCTTGTTGCTCACAACAGAGAAAACTTCTGGCAAAAATTTGGTAGTATACCATTCCGCGTTGATGCTTCTTTGGTCCCGTAAAGGAATTGATACCAAGTAGCCAGTCAAATTGAAAAAGCTCTCGATCAAAATCTTCTTTCCGCTTCTAGATCGCTTCACATTGGTAGACTTTGATTCGTTTTGAAACACCCAAACCATCGACCGGCGCTTCGTTTTTGGATCGTATTGATAAATCCAAGACTCATCACCTGTAATGACGTCGTGAACAGGCCGAGACGACCTGCTTCAAATTTGTTTATCAAATCACGGCATCATTTCACCCGGGCCTGCTTCTGAGCATCGTTGAGGTTGTGCGGCACCCAGTGTGAAACTATCCTCGTCACGCGGAGATGCACTTGTAGAATTTCATGAAGGCTTCCGGATCCAACCTGCAGTGTGTGCTGAGTATCTTGATACGTAACTCGCCTATTGCCTTGGATTAAAATTTTCACTACTAGCACGTTTTCTTCCGTAACAGCCGTCAAAGGGCGACTACTTCCCTCTCATCAATCTAAGAATCTAAGGAGAAGTCAATTAACACCTTATCACTAAGGTGTTAATTGACTTCTCCAATGCTTTCAATAACGTCAGTCACGAAGTACTTTTATCTAACCTTTCCTATCTTATGGTCTCTCGGGAGGCTTTGGAATGGTTTTCTGCTTATCTTCAGGGGCGTCAGCAGTTTGTTCGTGCTGGAGACTCTTCGTCGAGTTGGTGTGATCTTGCAGCTGACGTACCTCAAGGTGGTATATTATCTCCTCTTTTGTTCTCCATTTTTAGGGTTCCGCACCTCGAAAGGAAAAAAGGTACCCTTATAGGATCACTTTGTCGTCCATCCGTCTGTCTGTCTGTCAAGACCCTTTTTCTCAGGAACGCGTGGAAGTATCAAGCTGAAATTTATATCAAATACTCATGTCTACTGTCCCTTGGAGCTGTAAAAAAATCAAACTTCTAAGCCCACGCAATCCACAGATCCGCCGTTTAAGCCACAAATTTCCGCAAATTTTCGACACTCGCAATGGAATCAAAACCTACAGGGTACTTCCCGTCAACTCAGAATCTTGAAATTAGGTACAAAGCAATGTTTTATAGCACAGATAAAGGAAAAATTGCGGAAACCGTAATTTTTTTGTTACATCATAAAATAAAAAAACAATTTTTAATCATTTTAAACTTACCACCCCTTTCCTCATGAACGCGTTGAGATTTTAAATTGAAATTGATACACTCAGGTATTATATATACCTACAGGTTTGTAAGGCACGCTCGGTGCGCTAGTCCGACTTTCACTTGGCCGGTTTTTTGCTAATACAATTACACCGTATCCGATGACAACATATCCGATGCGATTAAGGAGCTAAAGCGGGATTTAGGTGTAGTTAAAAACTAGTCTGTATGATTTGGGGTGGCGATATACCCTATCAAGTGTCAGGCTATCATTATAGGGAGCTCCTACAGTATGAGGAAAGTGAAAGGCTTTATTGTACTACCTTTACAGGTGGTACAGTAAAGCCTTTCAGGTGTTTGATAACTCCGTCATCCATGTTGTGCCGTCAAACATAAAAACTAAGTGTAGCGAGACTCGGTGACGTCACAAAAGCAATGCGTCAAAAATACTCTATTCATGCCATGTTTTGTATTCATTACAGCATCTAACATCTCAGTCAAGTTATAGAGTATATAGTAACTAAAAAGAAAAGTCAGGCATTTTCACGGAGCGGAAACGATTTACGTAGACGAATTGAAAGACGTTTTATGAACATAATAGGGGATTTGATCATTTGCTTTTACAGAGAGGGAAGTGCTCGTAAGACTTCTCTAGTGTAATATTCTCTAAGTGTGCATAGTCCGAACCCAAAGATTCAAGTACCTACCGGTTTGAATTCAGTAAAGGAGGAGCAGAGAAGGAGGTTGTCAGTAAACGTGTCGTACAGTTTGTTAAAGTGACTAGGAATGCCCAGATAATTGATAAGGACGGCCATCATTTTGACTGAATATTTGGTGTAAAAGATCACTTCGGGTGTCTGTAATAGAAATAAAATTTCCATCGATGGAGGAGACTTGACTAATTATGTGATTATAAGCACTTTTTAAACTTAACAGAATAACTATCGTGCAGAATAAAACACTACAATATCATGATAAAAAGTATGTGTACAGTGTGTTCATATAACTTTTTATAAAATAAAATAATGAGTAAGACGAGAATAATCTATACTTCCATCTCATATTATAAATTCGAAATGCGAATCTGACTGTATGTATGTATGTTACCTTTTCACGCCTTAAATACTGAACGGATTTCAATAAAATTTGGCAAGGAAATAGATGGCATCCTTGGGAAGGCCATAGTCTACTTTTTGTCCCGGTCTCCGACACGCTGACGAAGCCGCGGGCAGAAACTAAATGAAAATAAGTTGACTAAAAACACGCTTTAAACAAAACAGAATAACTATCATGCGGAATAATATAGTAACAATATCGAGATAAAACAAGTCTATGGGTGAGTATCGTGAAGCGTGTTCATATATTTCCATACGTTTTACTTTCCTGTCGTTTTAATTTACGTCGCGTTAAAAATTATAAAAAGTGATCAATGCTCGTTCATTCTCTGAATGAAACGTTTTATTGCCTTGCAGTGGCGCAATAACAGATATTTGTATCCGGATGATGTACAGATTCAACTCTGCTTATCTATTACTCATTCGAGAGCTCTGATTACGACTGCTTTAGGGTACCTTTTCAATTACTCATTGTAAACGGGTACTATGCCCCTATTTTTATTTCATACATAAATACACTCACGCCTTCTTCCCACAGGCAGAAACCACAGAACGTCATCTGCTACAATCCTTACATACTCCTTTTGCCTCGTTTACGTTCATACATCTGTTCATAATCCTTTCTGAAGAACATCACCATTAAGGTCACTATGTGTCCGCCTAGGGCGTCCCCTCCCGGCGTTTCCACTCACATCTGCCTTGTAAATGCCTATTGTTACTCTCCTTTCATTCATCATCTCAACATGACCAAACCATCTTTATTTCAAACTATAAAATATGAACGGAACAGCTCATTCAACTAAAATATCATTGAAACCTGTGTTCCCTGTTAATATTTCCCGTGATATAACATAAAAAAATGCTGTTGTAAATGTAAAAAACAAATTTTATTTTTGTTTTAAATGGGCATTACTCTCAGCGTTATATCCCGTGAACAATAACGCGGATCGGGTATCATCGTACGCTATACAAGGAGTTTTTTTTATATCCCATGAGCAACCATTGCTACTTCTGATGGAACAAAAATATGCGACTTATTTGCTGACTATTTTTCGTCCGTTTATAGCCCAGATGCGGGTAGCGGTGTTGAATACAATTCCGAATTCTTACAATTTCTTGAAAATAATAGTTTGTGTCTAAATACCCCAGTTATTTCTTGTGAATCCCTCCACAAGAAATTAAAAAGCCTAGATCCAAAAAAAGGGGCTGGGCCAGATGGAATTCCCTTCAGTATTTATTATAGCATGGTCATCTGAGCTGGTTTACCTACTTATGTTGATATATAACAAATCGTTGACGACCGGTTATTTTTCCTTCAAAGTGGAAAATAGCAAAAGTTGTTCCGGTTCACAAATCAGATGACAATGATGTAGTAGCCAATTACAGGCCTATGTCAATTTTGTCATTGTTCGCCAAAATCTTCGAATCACTGATTTGCCCATACATTCAGGATCATTTAAAAATGTATTTAAGTGACCATCACCACGGATATGTTAAGACCCGTTCTACTAGTACAAATCTGGTACCTTTTACAGAATTTCTCACAAAGGCTATCGATGCAGGCTATCAGGCTGACGTTATTTATACAGACTTTAGAAAAGCGTTTCACAAGGTTTATCATTAAAAAAAAAATGCAAAGTTGCGCGCTTACGGCATCCTTGTTAGAGTGGCTGAGTTCGTATTTAACGGATAGATTTTTCTTTGTCGTCGTTAATGGTTATCAATCAGCTCTACAATGCGTTTCTTCCGGTGTTCCCCAGGGCTCACACTTGGGACCAGTTTTATTCATCTATTTTATAAACGATATTCCAAGGTGTTTTCTGCATTCCGATTTTTTTATGTACGCTGACGATTTAAAGTTTTTGAGAATTATTAAGGCACAGGAAGACTCATTATTACTACAAAGTCACCTCAATCGTGTCGTTCTATGGTGTAACAGTAACGGAATGGAACTGAATCCCAATAAATGTTACCATGTTTAATTTACAAGAAGGAATATCCCAACAAAATTAAGGAAGAAGAAACAATAAAGGATCTTGGTGTAATTTTTGATAATAAGTTAACTTTCACACCACATCTCGATAGTATTTTAATAAGAGCTTCGAAAATGTTAGGGTTCGTCCTAAGAAATTGCAAAACCTTTCGTCACAATAGAGCCAAACTAGTACTATATAACAGTCTCATCCGCAGCATCCTGGAATATAATAGTGTAGTTTGGCGTCCTCACTACGCACACTCGACGCTCGACTCTCGCCGCGGACGGACGTGTTTGTGCGCTCTCCCGCTCCAGTGTTGTGTTTCCTGTTTCTACTCGTCGCGACCACGTGACGTCATCGTAGTCGCCCCGACTACTCCGATTTAAAATCAAATCAAGAAATTGATTTGATTTTAACCAATCAAAAAGTGCCTTTTTCAAGGCAATCTCTTTTCTGTATCAGTCATTCGTGAGTAGCTTCACTAGGCCCCTTCTGGGTAAAACCACAGTTTCGTGGTCCTCGGTTGAAACCTTACGGTGTCAACGAAGCCGAGTGGGGTGTTGACCCAATTCACACCCGCCGAACCCCTTCAGGGCGAGGCAGTTAGTTGGACGGGTCCCAGATAACCGGCCTTGGGGGATCTCCTAGTCGGCTCTGGTGACAGTTTTGCTTTTCAGCTACTCACCTAGTGTCTTTAGGGTGTGTCTACACCCTTCGCGCTAGACTGGTCAGGGCCCCGTTCGCACAATAAGACTGGCGACGGGTTACAAGCTTAGGGCTCACCAATAGGTACTCACCTGTCTGTCTACACCGGACAGAGAGGGTCACACATCCCCGGGCCCATCCACCCGGGGAGATAGGTATAGGATTTAGTCTACGTGGGAATAAATTTCCATCATTCCCTCCCTAAACTAGCTTCTCCTCCGACCATGGAGGACGCCTATATTTTGGCGTTCTTCAGAGAGGTCCTTTTTAAGGACCCCGATTTCCTAGCGAGATATGGCGACAAGCTATGTCATCGCTCCACCCCCACTCCGTCCCAGGGCGCAATCGCGAACTTCAGCGACGCCCTCGAAAGCCCGATGTCGCCACCTGTTGCCGAACAAGGCATTCCAGCCATTGTTCCGGCAGCTATTGTTCAGGCAGACAATGTTCCGGCCACTAATTCGGCCCCCATTGTAACACCCGCCTTTGTCCCGGCAGACAATACTCCGGCCGCTAATCCGGCCTCTATTGTCTCGCCCGCCTTTGTACCTGCCGCCATTGGCGAGGCCTCTATTGTTCCGGCCGCCATTGTCTCAGAGACAACGCAGCTGCGCGCCGCAAACACGACTCACCCGGAGAGCATGGACACGTCAGTCCCAATCTCCGAGGACGAAGCCCGCACCTCCTCCTCCAGCGATGACGACTTCCAAGTCGTGGTCAAAGGAGGCAAGAGGAAGGCGGCTAAATCCTCCGCCCCCGCCGGTCCGGCCTCAAAGAAACAGGTCACGTCTACATCGTCCAGCTCGACTTCCGCCCCTAGTCCGCGGGCCAGTCGCCCCGCCAGCCCTATGGCTTGCCCACCCGCTTCTACCGCGAGGAAGCAAAAGCCCCCTCCCCCGATCTACATTCAAGATAAGGCCAAATGGACCGAAATCTCGAAAATGTGTGGTGATCGCAAGATCAACTACACGAATGCCCGATCCACCCTTCAGGGGATCAAAGTTACCGTCCCCACGTCTTCGGACTTTAGGGATCTCTCCCGTGCCCTGCGTGAAAGGAACTATTCCTTTCACACGTACTCCCTTCCGGAGGAAACCCCCACTCGCGTCGCCATTAGGCGCGTACCTCGTGAAATCGACACCGAAGATATAAAAAGCGACCTTGTTGCACAAGGCGTTCCGGTCTCCGCCGTACATCGCTTGCATAAAGCGAGACAGGGCGTTGTCTATGACATTGTCCTGGTCATATGTGACCCCACAGAGGGGCACCACCCGATCTTCAAGGTGAAGTCGGTCTGCTCGCTCTCAGGCATCTCCATCGAGAAGCCTTACAGAGCTCAATTGATTGGCCAGTGTCATCGCTGCCAATTATATGGTCACTCGCAGTCCAACTGCTATGCCACCCCTAGATGCGTCAAGTGTCTAGGAGAGCATGGCACCGCCGACTGTACCCGCCCCAAAGATAGGGAACTATGTTTAGAGCCTCCCAGCTGTGTACTCTGCGGCCAATCGGGACACCCGGCAAATTACCGGGGCTGTCCTAAGGCCCCGAAGTCTTCCTCTCCTAAACTCGCGAAACGCGCGAGCGACCGCCAGCACAGGGAAAGCCCCTGGGGAAAGCCTCCTTCCGCGCTGATGCCGGAGCGGCTCAGTCCGCAGAGGCCGTCTCCCTTTTTTTTTTTTTTTTTTTGTTCCCGGGGTGGAAAATCCTCATGGATGTCCTCCGCCCTGGGGCGGGCGGAGGGGTCTGTCAGACTCTTACTGACTAAAAACCACCCCGGTGTTCCTTCTCACACCTACGCCGGGGTCCGGGGTCGCGGGAACACATTATTCTTCCACAACCCCGGCTGGTGCCGGCCCGCTTGCGCGGGCCCCGTCTCGGGCGGGGGGAGTGAGGTGTACTCCCCCCGCAACGTCTGTGGTCGGCGCGCGAGGAACACTACGCGCGCCGCCTTCTCGGGTCCTGAAGTTGGGGGGCGACGGATGTCCCCGAATCCGTTGCCCCTGGACCCATTTAGGGGGGCCGGAAGAGGGCGTTGTCCGCCCTCCTCCGACGCCCGGTGCGTCTGCTGCGGGCCGGGTCGAGAGTCGAGATCTCTCTCTCCCTTTCCGCAGCCTCCTTCCGCGAGATGACTGTTTCGCAGAAGGAAACCACCGCGTCCCAGGACTCGGCGCTGCCGACCATCGAACTCACTACGGTCGGCAGCGACAAGTCACTGCCTACTTCAGTTATGAGGGCACGGCGCGGCTCCTCCCAAGCGGCACACTCTGCCAGCGTGTGCCACGCCGTGTCCTCCCGGCAGTCGACGCAGTGGTGACACCGGGCGTCCGGCTCCCTGTTTATGCGACACAGGTACTTCCCGAAGCAACCATGCCCCGAGAGCACCTGCGTCGCCCGAAACGTCAGGGAGCCGTGCCTTCTCCCGAGCCAGCGGTCGAGCACTGGCCGGATCGCCTCGAGAGGCCGTCTCCCTGGGCTAACCTAAATCACCTGAAGGCTCCCGCAGCCTCGGTGCCCTCTATCCCCGCGCAACCAGCGCAACCCGCTCAACTTCCAGCGCTGATGGCTTCCGCCATCCCAGCGCCTTTGGTAGCCCCCGCGGCCCCTAAGGCCTCTCCAGCGAAACCTCAGGGAACCCAGGGCCGAAACAGCGCCCAAATTATACTTAGTACATACGCGGCTCTCTTCACCACCGCCGCGGACAAAATGGCGGAAGAAATCGTTGCTGCAAACGGCAACGCACTCCGCCTTATGGAAATCCTCAGCGCGTATCCCGAGATCGCGCAAGTTCTACACTCACTCAAATATTAATTCTCAATGGATAATACGAGAGTAAATAGTAACAAACCCCGATCCCTTAAATTAGGCTTTTTCAACGCAAATGGCGTTTCAGGTCAACGCGATGAGATCGCCACTTTCCTCCGCGACCATCAGCTTGACATCCTCCTCATACAGGAAACCTTTTTAAAACCACATCACCGAAACCCGAATATTGCCAACTTTAAACTAGTTCGCAATGACAGGTCTAGATGTCACAAGGGTGGCACACTCATCTACTTTAGGAAATCTTTGTATTGTATCCCTATAGACCCACCTCCTCTCTTCTCCCATCTGGAGACCTCTATCTGTCGGCTCGGCATGACCGGCCACCAACCGATCACCATCATCTCCGCTTATATCCCACCCGACAATGGTCCGGAGGATCCCATCTCGCTCCAAAAGGACTTCACTGCCCTCTTCGGTATGAGTGACTCCGTCATCTTGGCGGGGGATCTTAATGCCAAGCACCCGGCGTGGAATAGTAGCACAACCTCAACCAGAGGTAGGTTAGTTTTCAAGTTAGGCGAATCCCTTAACTTTGACGTCATCGCTCCAATGAGCCCGACTCACTTCCCAGGTAATCCTAATCACCTTCCCGATGTTCTCGATGTAGCGCTGCTCAAGAATGTGAACCTCCGTTTGCAATCGATTGAGACGTTCCACGAGCTAAATTCTGACCACCGCCCTGTAGTCATGCATCTTGCACCCTACTCGGGCCCGATCGACCCCAACCGCCCCCCTCAGACCCAGACGATAACCGACTGGAGGAAAGTAAGCGAAAGACTGAAATCCACCACGTCGCCTCACCTAGACACCATCCCCGATCACTTAGTGTCAGTCGCCGACACGACGGCCGCAATCGACTCGTTTACAGAGCACGTGCAATCCGTATTGACGGATTGTTCACGGGAAGTTCCGGTGATGGAAGACCATCGCTGGAAACTACCTTCTGACGTACGTGACCTGATAACCGAGAAGAACGCGGCCATCCGTGCCTACGACTCCTTCCCTTGTGACGCGAACAAAGCCCACATGTGCCATTTACAGCGTGCTGTAAAGAAACGCATAGGGGAGGTTCGCTCTGAGGGCTGGAACAAGATGCTCAGCGAACTCGAGCCCACTCATCAAGCCTTCTGGCAATTACAGAGGAAATTGCGTTCCTCAGAAGAGGTCTCTATGCCTCCTCTCATCCGCCCCGACAATAGTGTCGCTTTCGACAGTCCCGAAAAGGCTGAATGTCTTGCCGACAGCCTAGAGTCCCAATGTTCTCCCAGCTCCCAACCAGTAGACCAAGCTCACCTGAACAAGGTCGACGCTGAAGTCGAACGAAGAGCCTCCCTCCCTCCCGTCGAAGACCCTGATGATCCTCTGCCTCCCGTCACTCCAGACGAAGTGCACGACATCATTAAAGGGCTCCACGCTCGTAAGGCCCCCGGTTCGGATGGTATTACCAATAAGGTATACAAACTCCTTCCTGCCCCGCTAATGATGTTGTTCCTCAAGGCGCCATTGAAGATGGCGGTCATACGCCATCTTCAATGGCGCCTTGAGCAACAACATCTTCCCACAAGCATGGAAAGAAGCCACCGTCATCGGTATCCCAAAGCCAGGCAAGCCAAAGTCTGAGCCCTCCAGCTACCGCCCTATTAGCTTACTCAATGTCCTCGGCAAAATCTACGAGAGGCTTATTTATAAGCGTCTCAAAGACTACGCCGAAGCAAAGAGCCTCATACCCAACGAGCAGTTTGGATTCCGTAGCCAACACTCGGGCACCCAACAGGTCCACCGTATCGTAGAGCACTTATGCGCTGGTCTGCAGCGTAACGCGACGACGGGTGTGCTATTCTTCGACATAGCGAAAGCCTTCGACAAAGTCTGGCACAACGGCTTGATATACAAGCTCTACCAACTAGGAGTGCCAGATCGTCTCGTGCTCATCTTACGAGACTTTTTGTCGAACCGGACCTTTCGCTATCGCGTCGAGGGAGCACTCTCGTCCCCTCATCCTATTCGCGCCGGTGTCCCTCAGGGTTCCGTACTATCTCCTCTCGCCTTCACGCTGTTCACTAGCGATATCCCAAAAAGTAAAAAGCCTCAGTTGGCTCTCTTCGCCGACGACACTGCCGTTTACTATACCGGTCACTGTCCCAACGCTATAGCTCGTACTCTCCAAACCTCCGCAAACGTCTTAGGCGCTTGGTTCCGGAAATGGAGAATCGAGGTCAACCCCGATAAGAGTCAGGCGGTTCTCTTCTCGAGACGTCGTCGACTCCCTCCCCCACTTCCCAGCCCGATCACTATGTACGGCAAGCCAATCCCTTGGGAGAAGCAAGCCAAATACCTAGGCGTGATCCTCGATGAGAACCTTACCTTTAAGGCTCATATTAAGGCGGTTCGCGCGCGCGCCTCCTTCGCTCTTAGCAGGCTGCAATTCGTACTGACAGCCCGTAGTCAACTGTCCCTCAAATGCAAGCTCCGCATCTATACCGCAGTCATCCGTCCCATCATGACCTATGCCTGCGTTGTATTTGCGCACGCTCACCCACGTCATCTCCATAAGATGCAGACCCTCCAAAACCGTTTCCTCAGAAGGGTCACGGGTGCCCCCTTCTATGTCCGTAATATCGATCTTCACGTCGACCTCAAAATGCCAACCATAAAACAGTTCATGAAACGCTTATCAAAGCGTTTCTTCGACTGCGGCATCAAACATTCTAACCCCCTGATTACAGCGGCCGCCCGCTACACTCCCTCTCGCATTAGCAGTATTCGCCGACCAAGGCATACTTTAATCGACCCCGACGACGCCACTACCCTCCTCCAGGAGAGTAGTAAGGCCACTAGCACGCTACATAAGCCCAAAACCCGATCGCCGTCCTACCGCCCTCGCCGCCGAGGCCCGCCGCGACGCCCAAATCGACGCCCCTCCCGACCCTTGCTCGAGCCAGCCCGCGCCGCTGAGCCTGTAGCTTTAAATTCGTCCCTAATTAATACCAATCCTGATCCAGCTAGTCATTTGCTGCCCTCTTCCAGCGACGCCCTAAGCCGAGGTTCGTACCCCACAGGGGGTGCCCTTAGCGTTGTCGCTTAGTTTTAGTTAGTATATAAGTTTAAGTCCTGGCTGGAGGCCTTAATTTATTAGGGAATCCACAGGCAAGTCCGCTTAAGCAGACGACAACCGCATAGGTTGACCTGCGAGATGCCAAACAAACAAACAAACCTCACTACGCAACGCATTCATTGCGACTTGAACTTGTCCAGAAACGCTTCGCTTGGCACCTTGCATTTTCCAATGGTGTTGCTAAAAAATTACGTTCTTACAATAAACGACTTACGCATTTTAACATGGCTTCTCTGGAAAAACGTAGACACGTAATTGATGTAATGTTTGCCTTTAAAATCATTAAGCATAAAATTGAAAGTCCCAGCTTGCTTACCCTTTTCAATTTTCGAGCACCCTCTAGAATCCCACTTAGTGCAATTACACCCCTTTGTACACCTTTTAGAAGAACTGTTTTGGGAGCCAATTCGCCTTTTGCAAGAATGTGTAAAGCAGTAAACGGCTACAGTGATGTTATCGATCTCCACTTTGACTCGCTTGCTAAACAGAAAGCCATCCTTAATCGTTTACCAACCAACCCCTAATTCCAATCAGATATTTTATATAATTGTGTCAATTTTACCTATGTTATTAATTTATCAATTCCATCTTTTACATTTACCGTTTTTTTTTCAATTTTATCCAATCAATTTCATGTACTTGCCAACTACGTGTTAATACTTTTTATGAATTTACTTATTATTATTAACTTGTTAATTTGTTTTACAATTTTTAAACAATTTATAAATGTTTATCATATATTATGAATTTGTACATTTGATTTTGTTTTTATTTAATTGCTATCAATTTAACCATTATTAATGTCTAAGACTCAAACTTTCATTAATTTTATTTAAATGTTACGTTTTTATATAAATGTAACTTTTTTGTAACGATATTAGCGCTTTTAGTAATAAGCGCTAATATCGTTACAAAAAAACGGTAAGTTAGCTTTTTTACCTAATTTATTGTTTTATGCATGTGGTGTTTACCCATAAGTAACTGATGTGTTTGTATCAGTGTAATCAGTTGTTGGTGAACCTAATAAATAAATAAATAACAAACCGATACGATTATTTAGAATAACTTATTCAGCCAAATAGGATGTGCAATACTATACATCAACGAACCTAGAAGCAATTTGTTTTATTTTGACATGTGAATTTTTTTTTTTTTTTATATGTAAATTTATTTCACCTTAAACATTAAGCTTCTAACACCATTAATTTCCATAATAAGTGATTTTAATAAGTGTTCATGTAGCCAGTTTGTTAAAAATAAATAATTTCACATTTTATTTGGCTATAATGAATAAAGATTACACATTGAGGATAGCTTACGTATTAGATAACATACATAAATACAAGTATTATACTAATTTGTCTATCATGAAAAACAAAAAACCGAAAAATATTTCTTGCCTGTATGACAACAAAATATTTATCATTACTAATCCATACTTATACCTATTATAAATTCGAAAAGAATGGGATAGTGTGTTGTCCTATTTTTGAATTTCGTTTGTTTGCCTAAAAAAGCGGCTTTGTTTCAAGATCAAAGGAGGGACTTTCTGTAACTAGTATTTTAGCTCGGTGATTACGAGACGGACATGATTGAATGCAAACATAAACTTACCTATACTCCATTTGAAATAAGTTTAGACAAAACCTTTTTTACAGTCCGTTCAATCGATTTTGACTGGAGGAGTTGGAGGCATGACAAATAGTAGCTGCAGTAAACAGTTGGTATTGTAACCACGTTTTGAAAAGACTGTAAAAAGGTTTAATCTTATTTCAAGTGGGGTAAAAATATGATAAAAT